>BSWB01000001.1:56835415-62160415 GCA_033239125.1 Fagopyrum homotropicum | reverse complement strand
GCCAAGAAAGACAACAAGACACGAGTTGTCTACAACATCAAGAATGATGACATGATTAACAAGTTATATGAGAATTAGCAAGCCTTGATGAAGCTTGTTGATAGTAATTTCACTTCCTTAGTTGCTAATTTTGATACTAATGTGAATTGTCAATTTTGCAAGGGCACTGGTCATGAGATAGAGGATTGTTCAAACTTTAATGAACACATGAATTACTATGAAGCTTTGGTACAAGTCAACTATATGGGAAACCAAAGGCAATATCAAAGGAAAAATCCCTACATAAGACCTCCTTTCCCACAATTCCAATGAAGAAATTTCTTGCCGAAAGATCTCATCTCTGATCAACCTCAAGCTCTTACACAAGCTACCGCACCATTAACACCAGATAAAATTTTGGAAAGGCTAGTTAATGGAAAACAAGCACTTGTTAGATCCATAGAAGACATCAGGAACTCGATCATGAGCTAGTATGGAAGAATAACTCAACAGGATAAAAACCACTATTGAAGTGCTTGGCAAAGGGCATATGATGTTGGAAGCTCAAGTGGCCAACTCAGCCAACAGCTTATGAAGACTCAAGGAAAACTCCCTACAATCACGAAATTTAATCCTAGAGGAGTTTATGTCATCACACTAAGAAACGGAAAAGAAATTGCTGATCTCGTAGCCACTGAGACGACTACAAAAAAAATTACTCCTTGTAAGTAATTGTTTATATACCTCTCAAACTATATAGACCACATCTTCCTTTTCTTTAGGATCATAACAAGAAGAAGTTAGATGACTATTTTGGAAAATTTATAAAGCACGTGAACAAGCTTTACCTAAGGATTCCACTTGTAGAGGCATTGGAACAAATGTCTAAGTACTCAAAGTTTAGGAAAGAATTGATATCCAATAGAAAGCTCCGAAATTATGAAGGCTCAATTGACATCACCGAGGAGTTCAACACCATGCTCAAGACAAAGATGCCACCCAAAAAGGGAGATTCAGGAAGCTTTTGCATCACATTGACCTTTAGTGGATGAAAGCATTCTTGTTTATGTGATTTAGGAGCTAGTATGAGTGGTATCTAACTAAAGATGTTTAGAACTAGGAGAACTATCCCCGGTGAAATTCAACTTGACTTTGCCTAACAAGTTTGTTTTTAGACATGTTGGCATGCTTGAGAACATTTTTGTAAGGATTGACAAGCGCGAGATGCTTGTGGACTTTGTGGTTGTTGATGTTGATGCGGGTATTAACGTCCTTATGATCGTAGGATACCCTTTTCTTGATGTTGGAGCTCTCATCGACGTCCGAGAGAAATTCATCATCTTTCGATTTGATGAAGAAACAATGAAGTTTACTCTTCCCAACCTCCCTAAACATTCCCTACTTGATGATGATATTTGTTCAATATCAAACGTTGTTAAGAATGATGATTGTATGATCGTTAAGGACAACCCTTCTTTAGATGTTTTTGCCTTGCTAGACACCCCACATATTGTCATTGATTTAATGATAAGAGAGGTGCTACGAGGGCAGATTAAAATGAGAACCACAACTTTTGAGAATCAGTAGCAGTAAGTGAGAAGGGAAGTTTATTCGTTGTGTGATTCAATATCAAGGATTTCGAAAATAAACATGGAAAGAAGATAGTACCAACAATTATCAAAAGAGTTCCGGGATCAAGAGCACCAAATCATTCATATATATATATATATATATATATATATATATATATATATATATATATATATATATATATATATGTATAATCAATTGATAAATCAAGGCTCAAATGTAAATAATGTTACGTGAGTGACAATTCCATCTAGCTTTCGCATATTGCAGAATGTGAAAGATATGAGTGAATCGGCTCTCGCATTTCATGATCAACACCTTCAAGAACATGTAGTATTGAAAGGTTCCACACTCGGCTCTCACATTTTGCATAGAACAATCAAAGACTACCATAACTCATATATAAACATCCAATCAATATAAACATCATTATGAACATCATATATCAGTGTAGTCGGACTCTCCAAGACCCTACAACGAATTGAATTTATCTAGACATACCTTATCACAAACTCAAAGCTTTATTGATCGAAGAAAAGTTGATCAGTCGATTGATTAACACTTTTGACTTCCGTCGTTTATTGAAACTCTCGAATGAAAATTGAACGCATAACCTAATGGTTAAATAACCCTATTTATAGGAGACGTCTAACCTCTCATGAGAGAAGCACATGAGAGGTATTTATTTTTGATCTTCAAGTGGGAGAATAAACCTTAGTGTGTTGTCAAGGGGGAGACTTCAACGTCTTGCAACTTACCAACATTTGGAAGGGAAGAGAATGTAACATGTTGTCCAAATGAGAAATGCAACATCTCGTCTCAAGTTCCTCTCGCTTGATTGTTCAGGTTGGCTAAGAGGATGAAACATATTGGTGTATGAGTTATAGGATTCTAGTTTCTCGTATTCGGGCACCCCTTCAAGCTCCTTCCATGATGAGAAAAAGGGAGAACAAAACTAAAGAAAACGAGAGAAGAAGAAAGTGTGAGCTTGTCAAGAAGAGTTTTCAGATGATCGAAAACACAATGTGTGCAACATGGATGAAGAAGGAAAAGGGTGGGAATCGGTGAGAAGGAGAAGGAAATCTTAACTTTGAAAAAGAAGGGTAAAGAGTACATGAGTTGTAGATAGTGGTCTTGAAGTTTTCCCTAAGCACAAAATCTTATCCCCTTTTTCTTATTGCACTTATATGAGAAAACAAAAAAGTTCATAACTATAATTTACATAACACGCTAGGCTACATAGATCCACAGAGAGCGGCGGTGGTCTAGCGTACTTACTAACGTTAACATCCCGACTAAGCATAGGTTTATAAAACGAAGTTATTGTAAAAATTGCATACCTCTTTCAAGTTTTATTTATTTCTACATTTGGGTCTTTAATAGATTACGAGTGTCATTGTTTTTCAACCTAGCATGTTGTAACCATATATGTAGCACCTGGTTTTATAAATTCGAGATGTTACGGCCTGAGACCTCACAATGGGTCCCGGTCCCAAATTGACAACAATTCCTTGTTCTTCACAAGGGACAACTATAAATAAACCAAATGATAATCTCAATTGTACGATAATAATGATGTCATATATACCACATGCAACAACCAGATTTGGCTCCTCCTAGCATCCTAACAATATATAATGACGGTTTATCATATGTGATGTAGTAACACAAAAGAACCTAGTCCTAGTGAGTACGTGGGCCCGGCTAACCACTTGCTTCGAATCACTCTATAGGTATCTTACTCTACAAAGGATATCACAACGTAAACGGTAAAACCATTACCGAACAATACTAAGTCATGTTGCTAAGTACTAAATGAGTTGGGGTTCGGTAACTAGAAGCTTGGTTGGTGATGTGGTAAGAGAAGAGTGGATATGAATCTTGTGAATGAGTATTTTGGAAAGTGGAAAGAGATCTAAAGTTTGAAAGGTTCATTGAGACATAAGTAGTGTGAGTTTGGAAGGCGGTGATGAGATTGCATCGGCGTGAGAAAATCCGAAGGTGATGGGAGACGGTTTTTGTAGTGATGTGGTGGCAGCGAAGAAGGATAGTTTGTAGTGTTGGTGTTATTGTTGTGGGGTTTCTTAGGGAGGTTAGACATGGCCCACAATTTTTATTTTTTTATTTATTTGGTATTTTATTGACTTTAAGATAAAATCATTATGAAATTGGACTGGTGGTTCCGTTGATTTTGTGAGTGTAACCCACATGAGCTGATTGAAATTTTACTACCTTTTACTTTGGAAGTGAATTAATCAAATGAGTGGGATATGAGGTTGGAACAAGGAAATGAGTAGAGTGGATACACCCCGGTGATGGACATGATGAAAAGCCCGATGGGCCAAAAATCCGGTCCGGACGGGCTAAACGAGCCGGATCCAGGTAGAGTGTAAAAGTCGGTCGGGTTGCTTGTCCGGCCCGAATCATATATATATATATATATATATAGAGGGTCAGGTTCAAGTGAGAAGGGGTCATACAATAGAAAGTTTGTTTATGGTTGAGAATATCAATTGTTCAACTATAACATGTATTTGTTCAATTAAAAATTGTTCAATTATATATGAAATTGAACATATATGTCAATTGTTTAACTGTACGACCAATTATTCAACTATATAGTCAATTATTCAACTATATTCGAAATTATTCAAGTTGAAGATCGAACGATTTCGAATATAATTGAACATTTCATTATTTAGTGGAACAATTTTAGATATAATTGAACAATTGGTCACATCCCTTTATTCAAAATAATTCTTAGTTGAACAAATACATTTTACATCTAAACAATTGTTACTTTTCACCATAAGAAAACTTTTTACCCTTTCTATATAATCCTAATCCTATATATATATATTTAATATTTATGTAATGCATAAAAAATAAGCACAATCCGCATATATTATTTTGTTGGATAGGGAGTTGGACTAAACCCTAATAACCCTCACCCTCATTTACACCTATCAGATTCTCACACTCGGACTAAACCCTAAGCAGTCCTCACTCTCGCTTATCCTGCCTCTCCTCGGCGTTTCTCCCCGCTGAGCAACCCTCAATATCACTCCCACCTTTCTTCGGCGTTTCTCCCAATGAGCATCCCTCACTTTCACTCCCGCCTCTCCTCGGCGTCTCTCCCCACTAAGCATCCCTCACCTTCACTCCCGCCTCTTCTCGGCGTCTCTCCCTGCTGAGTAGCCCTCATTGTCACTCTCGCCTATCATCAGCGTCTCTACTCTCAAATTCTCACTTCTCTTAAATCGTGACTCATCTCTCCTGCCTCCCCTTTGAATCGTGAATCAGGATTGGAAGCCTCCACTTTACTTTTCAGACGCAAATTCATAAACATTATTTTGAATAGGTTTTGAATAAGTGAAAATTCATAAACAGATTTATTTTGTAGTTTTTTAGATAGGTCAAAAATGAATCCAGGTACCCGGACTTAGGTTGGATCCGGGTACCTTAACCCGGAAAGTATCAACTCTAGAAAGGAGACATGGGATTTGCATACAACCTCTTAAAGCATTTCAATCCCACAATTTATGGTTTTCTAATTATTAAATGAAAAATATACATATTGTTAAATCTAGTGTAAAAACACAGTTATAAATTATTAGTTAGTTTTTAAATAAATAAACTTGAAACTAACTTCAATATAATATATTTGATTAACTAGAAAAGAATGAAAAAATTAAATTAAAAAACTTTTGAAAATTTTTGGGATGAGATGCTCTTGCAAAGATTGTATTAGAAAGACGTTTATGAAAAATAATGAAAAGTCTAGACAATTTTTCCATTGATAAAGAATTATCTAGTGTAGTTGTCAAACAACCCCTAACCACCGCATTTTGTTTGCGAGATACCGAGTAGAAGTTATTGGACCTGGTGAAGGATCCAACAGCTCCACTTGGAAAAAGACTAAGGCAGACAAGAAGTACATATATACAGATGCACAATCCTACGCATACAGCAGTGAACGCACGCTTGCAACAATGTACGCCTCTAACTCAGTTCCTTCTCCAAGGGAGACAAAGCGTCACAACTGGCTCACCTCCTGCTTTGGAATATTTGAGGATGACCCCGTCACGAGCCGTCCTGATGTGGAAAGGCAACGACATGGTAACAACTGGGGCACCTGCTGCGGAATATTCGAGGAGTACGACCCGGTCATATACCATCCAGAGATGCACTTGGCTTCTCCAGCTAGCCCTCTAGTCACGGAGCAAAGTCAGGTTTCGGGACCCATATGGAGAAAGAACATAATCATGGGAGGCAAGTGCAAGATGCCCGACTTCTCCGGTGTCATCATCTATGACTCTGCCGGCACATTGGTCTCCGGCTCCAAGCCTTCTCGCCTTGCCCTTCCTTGGAAGTGACCTGTTGTTTGTCTTTGTTGAGCAAAAAATACCACATGCATCTACTTCTTGATCAAAAAGCACTCTTGTTATTTCATGTATTTAAACTCATCAAAAACTATCCAATCCGCTATTTAGATATAATAAACCGACGCTGTTTTTTACATTAACCAGACTTCATCGTCTGCTTCTGACTTGATGAAGAAACCCGGCCTCTGAATCCAGCAACGTTTATCTTTCCTTGCCCTTTTGAGCTACTTGATCTTGGTACAACAGGCACTTTGACAAGTTTGTTCTTCAGAACAGGCTTCTTTGGCTGAGCAGTCGGTTGCCCAGGTTTAGCTTTTGCAGTTCCCTTGACCTTGGACCGAGAAGATGAGGCTGTCGACACAAGGTTACTTCTGCCTGAAGATTTCACGGTTTTCTTACTAATGGCCTTGACCGCCCTGCTGTTCTTTTCTTTCTGTTGTGTAATTTGAGTCCTCATGGCATCCCTTCGAATGCTGTCCTTAGAGAGGGATTCAAGGCTCTCATTCTTCTTGATTGCTTCTTCTATTCGGTTCGCCAAGGTCAAATCCTTCTTCACCACTATACTGGTTATTTTCCCTGCAACCAAAAAGTATTAAAAAAATGCGTTACAGCCTGATGAGAGGAAAAACAGCTATTCTATGTAATTAAACCTTTTTCAGAAACCTATAAAATAGAATTCAGCTACAAGCAATGTCCAATGATTTTAAGTTTAAGCACATCACAGGGAGAAGTTTATAGGTAGGACTTCAAGACAATTGCGCTACAATAGTGCAATGGCATGTCTTTTGGTTCCTGATTGGACTCTTCAAGAATTCCTTGAGGCTCGGCTTTGCCCACAATGAGGCTCCTCAAGACAAATGCGCTACAATGTTAGTTTCCGGGGACATGACTCGTTGTTTAAATAAGTGAAAAAGCAGGTCTGGGCAAAGCCTTTGCCCACATACCTGCCAATTCACTTGATTAAACAACACCAGTCCTATATTTTAATTACAAGCATCAACTATAGGAGCACCATGAATGAAAAAAAAAAAAAACTGATGAGTAACAATATGATCTGTGTTCTCTAATTAAAGGAACAACATTAGGCATATGCACGCTCTATTCACATTCCACCCAATTAAGATGGCAAGTGCTGAATGAAAGAGATTGGTATAGACCTTGACGAGTCAGCTACCTAGAAGCAAATATAAAATATTTTAAGTTTCCAACACATAATGATTGCTACTAAAGCATAGACATAGAAGGCTTAAGGAAAAGAAAAAAAATAGAAGAAAAGATCTCTCAAAAGTTCCACCTATTTAACTAGGATTTAGGAGGATATTAGAATATAGTTATCTTTCATGGATAATTACTCAGTTGTTATATGCTTTTATAATGCGCTTACAGTTTTTATATTCAAGAAAATTATGATTTATGATACTTCGGATGTTGGAAAACATAATGCGTGAGTCTAGCGACATTTGATACCATGACTACTGTATACACTACCACCTCACATGGTTTTGGTACCTTCCTGGGAATATTAAAGCTTGGTAGGCACATTGCTAGAGCATGCACAAGGCAAAATGCTACTTTTTTTTTCTCTAACTTGTACTTTGATCATATGAAAGAATTAAATCCAGCAGTCAGGTTTGTATGTCGTCTTCACAAGATGTTAATTGGTTACCGAGCAATAGACCTTTGTTCTTCTAGCAGACCCCTTCCATCAAACTGAAATATTTTCTTTTCTCTAGTGAGGGGTGAACTGATGGGGATGGGCAAGGAGGAATGCATAAACATGAGATTGAAAATACATCAAGTTTTATACCTTTTGCACCCATTCGAGCAGTTCTTCCTGTGCGATGGAGATAATCAACCTGTGTCGTGAAGAAATAACATCGAAATGAGTATATTTTCAACATCCAAGTGGAACAAGATAATTTTTTTTCGTTTTCAGATTACAAGTCAAACATGATAAGCAACTTACGGAATTCACAGGGAAGTCAAACATGACTACATGGTCAACATCCAAGTCTAGCCCTCTAGCAGCCAAATCTGTGCAAACCAAAGTAGGACAATCCCCATCTTCACTCTTAAACTTCCTGAGGTTCTCAACCCTGTGTACCCAACAATCCGAATCAGAAAAGAGTGTAGTTGTAAATCAAGCCAACATAGATTTTATTAAATTGAACACTACTCTTTCTGACAAAAAGGGAACATAAAGACCGCACATGAGGCACACTTGCTAGTCCTTCAATAGTCAATACATAATTAAAATCCACACACCTGAGCTTACCTGACTCTATTATAGAAATATAAACCTCATATCTCTTCCTACCATGGATGCTCAATACAAAAAAAGGCATCAGGATCTGTAGGGTTTATTATGATTATGGGACCTCGGGATAAATGCATTGGTTGTAGCCTTGTAGGTGGTATCATCAAACCCAGTACATTGTTTATTTTGATCGACTATTCATCAATTGAAGATACAAGAACAAGACCCGCTTATAGAAATATTGACAAACAAAAAAAGCTTAGAGGATGAGAATAGCTCATGCTTGAGCAGGCAGCAATTTGGTGCATACTCTAACAAGATTTCAACTACTTAAAAGGTAGTGAATATATTGCATCCAGGTACAAATTCATATGTAGATAACTGTATTGTAGATAACAAGAAGACAAATGCGATATAATTTTCTAGATTAACCTTTTCTCTGCTGGCACTTCTCCATGGTAGTTAACTGTATATATATTATTTTCACCAAGAAAGTGATCCACAGCACGGCTGGAATCCATGGTATTGCAGAATACCATCACCCTGTTCCCTTTAGCCAAACTAGGCTCAAGAACCTACCAAGATACAGTAAGCAAGCTACCTTCAGCATAGATGACCTCTTTCACTCAATACAAGCATTTTTTAGCGCCATGTAATAGTGCCTCAAAAAGGATTCAAGGCTAAACAAACATTCAACTTCCAGTATCAATAAACAATGTTTTTTTTAACAAGGAAATTGCTGATACAGTATATGAATCTTAATTGTATATTAGGTTGCCATCGTGATGTCCATGCAATCAATTAACTGAATTTTGGGTGACAACTTTTACTTTGATCATTTTGTTTTCTTAGATTGTTTTCCAAAATTCAAATGTATGCTCTCAACTTTAAGCATAACTGATTTTTATGCCCATTGTTATGTAGTTTTTTTCACTACAACCATTGCTATATAATCTTTCTAAGATGTCAAATATATATTTATGCATATGGTAGGAACCTCCCTTACAATAGGAAGCAGGAACCTCCATTACAATAGGAAGTACGAACCTCCCTTACAATAGGAAGTAGGAACCTCTAAGGCTCGAATTGCCCTTGGATCTAAACAAATCGGAAACTCTGCACGCATCAGCCAGGTGCAGGATTGTGCGCCCTTACTGCAAGATCTTGCTTTTGTATTTTATCTCACTTGATCCTTTTGCATTGTTTTATAGTTCATCCATCAGTGCATGATCGTGTGCTTCAATGAACGATCATGTGGTTAAATAGATGAACAATAATAAAATGCAAAATGAACAAGTATGTGCACAATCTTGCAGCCAACCGAGTGAATCTTGCACTACAACTGGCGCGCATGGAGTCTCCATCTTCGATTAGTTTAATCCAAGGGTTACTAGAGGTTCCTACTTCTTATTTGAAGAGAGGTTCCTACCTGATTCAATTCCTATATTCATATATAGAGTCAGGTTGAGATGAGACTCACTATTACGGGAAGGAGTAAGAAATAATCTACGCCATCTAATTTATAATCCAACCGTCGGAAAAATCGGACCCATAGAAAAGTTAGATGTACTTATCTCACTATATAATAATTAAAAATACAGAAATCTTCTGTCTCCATACAAATAAGTAAAATAAATAAGCATTCATAATCAAATAAATCAACATGTTTTTCTAGTTGTTCATTTGAAGTCTTTTAACCTATATATACTTCTTCATATTTGTTTATGTGTGATCAAGAAGTGGTTCATTCTCAAATTCATTGGTGTTCAAGAGTAACAAATTAATGTATTCGAAATCAAAATGTGTATCCCGAAGTGAAAACAAACAATAACATCGTTCGGTATGTTATACCAGCCAACTCAAAGACTCAACAAGTGTCAAATTAGTTTGCCGTGATGAGTGCATAATTATTATTACTCAATAAGTCGTACAAGACATTCAAATGATATATGATTTTGTATGGTACTAGCTATTATGCAATACTAAAGGAAAACCTGTATTTCCAAATGTAGCAATCACACTACAAAAATCCACTAAAACCTAGATCTCATCATGATGTGAAATTTGCATCAATAGAATCCTTAGCATCCTACATCCCTAGTTCCTACCATGTGATAGTTTAATTAGTGCAACTGTTTTTTTAGTAACTTTTTTTTATGAAGATCAGACAATCTTAGGGACGAAGATTGAAAATGTTCTACAATAAGACTTGGTATCGAGATACAAATTTGTAAATCTATTAAACGATTATTAGGTAGAATAGAAGCTGATTTTCCATATGTCAAAACCTGGTAGAAAATTTTCTTCCAAACATGTATGTCGTCAATGACATTCTTACATTTGTATTACTAATATAAATATTGACATTTCACATTATTAATCATATCATATAAGTTTAAAACCTTTCATTGCACATTAAGTGTAATTATATTCTTACAAAATAAAAATCTTGTATATTAAGTTTGCAAATCTCTTGTATAGCAATATTTATTATGATAAATATTTTTTACTATAATTTACTTTTTATAAATACTAGTTATTAAATTATAAAAAAATGTATTGAAAAGATTGAAGTTATGCGCTTTCACAATTATACATGTTCAATGCAAGGGACTCACACTAGTATGTTATTTTGTAGTTAAATCAACAGCCACGGTAACTTAACAATAGAGATGCGGACCTGTAGCAAAACCTCAAGCTTGTTTTCAGAGCCTGAAAGCTTGATAAAATCATGGCGAGCAGATGAAACCTTCTTGTGCAGTGTTGAAGTTCGCAGATGACTAATCCCCTGAAATTCCTCATCAATAAGCTTTTGCACACCCTACAGAAAGAGATTAGGAACTTGAGACAGTCAACTTCCACACCAGTGATCTCAAGGTAGAGAAAAGCTTGATATGTTTCGAGGCAGAAATAGGATACCTTCGTCATTGTAGCAGCAACCAGCACAGTTTGAAATCCTACATCATTGGGCTTCGATGCACGATTTTTTAGGGGGTTAAGAAATTTGTGAATGTCAGGACCAAAGCCATGATCAAACATGGTATCAGCCTCATCCAAGACCTAGTAGAGACAATAGATGATTATCCCAAATTTAAGAAAAGCTTGAGGATTTCAAATGGAAATTTATGAGCTGAAGAATGCTCACCAAGTATCTGATGTCACCATATACCATATTTCCATCTTCAATATGTTGGAGAATTCTACCTGGGGTGCCAACTACCATATCTATTGGGATATTCAGTGAATCCTCTTGGGGTCTTAGTCGACCACCACCACTAACCATGGTGGACCTGAACCGTGCATGATGGCTGATGGACTTAGCTACACGAAAGACCTGTATAGTGCAGTAGAAGATACGCATAAGGCAAGAGAACTTAGTTACAGATGGAAGTGTATTAAAAGGTTGAAACCTGTTCAGAGAGCTCTCTGGTTGGGCATAGGACAATAGCTCGTGGGCGCCTAGGCTTCATTTGAATGCCAAATTCTATTTCATCACGCCTTAGAAGCTTCAAGAACATTATATGTGAACGTTTAAACCAATGGCCAGGAAAATTTGACAATACAAGGTTCTAATAAACAAGCAGGGGATTATATTGTAGCAGTCTTTGACAGGGAAAAAATATTAGTCAAAATAAACAATAGGAACACTTTGCTTTTCTAAATACTATACATCTTCTGTAAATCAGTTATTCAGTTGTCGACAAGATCTACTTGCGAATTCTGGCTTGCATTTTTTTCCCCCTCTAAACTGCACAGAATGGCTAATGTACGATTCATATTGTAGTACCATTTCCTACCAGGTACATGATAGAAACTATAAGGGTAAGCTATTTAAATGAAACACCCAAACAAGCCAAAAATATCAGTAACCCTCAGACCCAACACACCACAAAAGCCATCATTCCAAGCATCATAACAAACCAGCCACACAAAACAAATTATAGGAAAGACCTAGCAATCACAAGTGTGAGATAACCAAAGCTCCGGCCAATGAGCTCTTACAAACACCATATTTCACCATGTGACGGATGTATGGCATATCCAAACTCAAAAACTAGAATTAATGTAGAGGTGGCGGTAGGGAAAGAAAATAACCTGGACAATAGGTAACAAGTAGGCGAGAGTCTTGCCAGAGCCAGTATGGGAACCCAAAACGACACTCTTCCCCTGAAGAACAGCAGGAATCCCAATATTCTGAATCTCAGTAGGAACAGAGATACCCAACTCATCAAGAGCAGCAATCACCTCCTGGCTCAAACCCAGGTCTTGGAAATCCGAAGCCAGATTTCCATCCTTTTTAGCAGTAAAGTCCGAGGTAGCCGGGGGTTTAGAGGGTTTAGGCTGCTTAGGTTGAGGTGCTTGAAGGGAACCATCTTTAAGATGCCTGAGTCGAAGCTTTTCGAGAAGGATTGAGTGCTTGTCGGAGGCCGGAGGGGAAACTGCGTCGTCAGCTTGGAGGGTGGCGGAGGAGCAGAGGGGTCTAAAACCCGGAAAAACCCTCCTTTTGGTGGGAGGAAGAGAGATGGAGAGAAAGCGTTTGCAAGAGAAGTGAAGGAGAGAAGAACGGAATATTAGGGTGGAAGAAAGAGAGACAAGTCTCCCGGTACCTCCCATTTTTAGCATCAAGGATTACGGACGGGGGTGGGGATTGCCTTTGTGTTTTTCTCCGGCTGGAAGCCTTTTCTATCCTTCGCCCTCACCTCATTGATCTCCTACTAAAATTGGATGCAGCCAGCCACAGACCGAAATCTATAATTCGGTGATTAGAGCACCAAGTTTCACCGTAGGAAAGTAACAAAGTAACGGAACGAAGAAATAAAAAATTAATTACGATGATTATTAAAAATAATGGCGAGGTTTTGGCATAAGGCAATGAAATCAATCAAGAATTTGTAAATGAGTACAAGACCAGATTTAAAGTTATATCAATTGACATGAATAAATTACAAAACCAACTACAGATTATCCACCAATAAGTATCAATTACTGACAACATGAATCTGGAAAGGCCTTTTTCCACAAATGAAATCAAGGAAGCACTCTTCAATATAGGCTCAGATAAATCGTCAGGCCTAGATGGGATGCCCGCTAATTTTTACCAAAAATATTGGCATATCGTCGGCCCAACAATTACTAGAGCGGTTTAAAGTTTCTACAAAACCGGTAAAATACTTAGACAACTAAATCATACTTTCATAGCCCTCCTTCCAAAGACTGATAATCCAACAACAACATCACATTACAGACCTATTAGCTTAGTATCAACGGTTTACAAAATTATCTCGAAGATATTAGCAAAAAGATTAAGTATAGTCCTTCCATTACTGATTCATCCATTACAAAGCGCTTTCGTCAAAAATAGAGCAATTCATGACAATGTGCTCATTGCACATGAAACTTTTCATGGATCCAAATAAAAAAAATGATATATGTCCATAAAATTAGATATGGAGAAAGCATATGATAAAGTGGAGCGGGAATTCCTTAAAGCGGTTTTGATCAAATTCGGATTTGGGGATAAATTCAGAAATTGGATTCAAGAATGTATATCAACAGTTTCGTATTCGAACCTCATTAATTACTCACCTACCAATTTATTTTGTCCGCAACGTGGACTCAGACAAGGTGACCCACTTCCCCCTACTTTTCAACTTGTGTGCGGAGGTTCTAGCAAGAAGCCTACAAAAAATATCTAACGATAATTTTTGATATCCCTATTTCGAAAAATGGGACTATAATCCCATTTTTAGCATTTGCAGACGATATTATATTATTCACCAAAACTTCCACACAAGCAAGTTATATGGTCCTTACGGTTCTAAAGGACTATTGCGACATTTCCGGGCAGGTAATTAATTGCCATAAATCCGTGTTTCAAACTACCGCTAATATTGATTAAAGTAATAGGAGAAGAATACAGGGTCATTTGGGAATCAATATTTCTATCAATATAGAACAATACTTAGGATGTTCAATCATCAACGGACGTGTCAATAAAGAAATTTTTAATTCTGTAATCATTAAAACTAAACAACAACTTACTAAATGGAAAGCGTCCTCCTTTAATAAAAGCAAATCTGAATGCAAAACCTAGTTATTTAATGCAGGCTTTCATGCTGCCGGGGAACATACATAGTGAACTAGACAAAATTAATAGACTTTTATTTTGGAACAAGAGACCCAATCATCATCCTCTTATTAGTTGGGATAAGATTTGTAAACCCAGATCCCTAGGAGGAACATGGATTAGGAAAGCGGAAGACATGAATAAAGCATATCAAATAAAATTATTGTGGAAAATTATGGCAGAACCGGATAACATATGAGTTAAAATTGTAGAAGAGAAATACCTAAAAGGATCATGCCTCTGGAACTACGAATGCGGAAAGAATGTGTCTTGAAGTGGAATAACTTGATTAAATTATATAAAGATTTTGATAAAGGTCTTGCCTGGAGGGTAGGAGACGGAAAACGATAAGATTTTGGAAAGACAAGTGGGTATTGGACAAACCACTCCAAGATGTCATGTTGAACCCAACTCCAGTTAATTTGACAGAACTACTTCCTCGTTTATCACTAATAATGTATGGAACCACCGGAAATTAGACCAACTAAGCACATACTTGCCAAGTACCATAATAGAGAAAATTAAGAATCATAACCTCCCTAACAGTGATATTCGCGACCAATTGTACTGGGCGGGAAACGATGAAGCGTGGTATTTGACTAAATCATCTTTGGAGATGATTCAAAAACGGAGAGTTGGAGTCACCATTGACAAAACTTGGATTTGGAAAATGGACGTTATACCAAAAATTAAGAATTTCCTAGGGAAGATTGGTATGGATGGTCTCCCTACAAAACAAAATCTTGATAGACAAAAGATTTCGGTCGTTATGAACTGCGAATATTGTAATCACCATACCGAAAGTGCAAAACACCTTTTTTTCAGTGCCCAACTATGTTCATACCCATCGATAATCATAATCTTGCAACTAACTTACAAAATATAGATATTGATAATCAAGGAATTAATGAGACCCTTTGTGATCTCAAGGGTTCAATTTCGACTAAGGATATGAAACTCGTAGTGGTTATTTGGTGGAACATGTGGATGACGAGAAATCAGTTCGTTTTCAATAAAATAAAATTCCCACAAAACATCAAAGCAACGGTAATTAACCAAATTGCGAGTTGGGACCTAGCAAATTCGAAGCAAAACAAGAATACCATACCACCAAAATCAACAAGAAGAAAAATGAAAAACATAAAGTGGAAACGTCCTAAGGAAGGATTCTATAAACTTAACTTTGATGCCTCATATAATGCAACAAATAGGTGTTCTTATGGATTTATCATTCGGAACCAACATGCGATTCATATTGCTCTAGGAAGCGGTAATTGTAATGCTGAATCAGTGTTGGAAGTTGAAGCTCTTGCTTTGCGTTTTGGCCTTCAAAAGGCTAAGGAGATTGAAGGGGATAACCTAACGCTTATTAATTCGATTAATCAAATTTGGAAGCCACCGTGGGAACTTGATATGATTATTAACGACATTTAAATTATTATTTCTGGTTTCCAAAACTCCACCGCCCAACATATCTTTAGGGAGATTAACACGGTTGCAGACAAGATTTCTTTGCACGGACATAATGAAGAGCTAAATATGGATACAATCCCAGAAGACGTTCAAGACCTCATCCAAAAGGATGCTTTAGACCGATCGATTTTTAGAAACTGATCCTCCTAACTTGTTCACCGATGTATAAAAAAAAATTCTTTATTTATTTTTTTTGTCTTGCTTTTAAAAACTTTTCTCTAACTCTTTTCTCATTTCCTTTGATTTTTTTTCATTGACTTTTGCAGAAGAAGGAACAAAAACGAAGCTAGAGGAATCCATGGTGAAGATTAGTTCTCAGCTCTGATGAAATCAAAAGCAAGATGAGAAGAATCCTAATTGAAGCAAAATCGAAAACAAGATCGAGTGTGAGATATACAAGTAGGGCGGAAATTTTTGAGAGATAAGTATCAAGAATAACACAAAGGGTTCGATTATTGTTCGATTAAGGGCATCAAAGATAAGATGAATGAGCAACAAACATCCTTGTAAGTTGGAGTTTCGATTTCGTTTTATTTTTTCCCTTCCATGAAACTTGCTCATAAACCCTATTTCTCAAAATCTTCTTTGCAGATTCGACTTTAGGCTTAATTTCAAGAAAATCTTATGCCTTGATTTGGTATTTCGTAGTGTTGGCCCGAATTTTCTATCTTTGATTTAGGTTTTGAGAACATCTTAAACCCATATTTTCCTGTCTTTTCTTTGCAGGCCGGTCTACTGTCATGATATGGTATCGAAACCAAGCGGTTCCTCACCAAGCATGAGCATGTAAGTAGTGGTAAAACCCAACGTTTTCAACCAACTACAATGTTTTAGCGCAGTGATTGAAAGTATGCACTTTCAAAACACTGCTCATTTGGGTATTCAGAAGTTTTCAGGTACTACGCAATTCACAATTCGATCGAAAAGCAAATATGTCCTCCTTCGTTTTGAATTTATTCTTCTTTTGCACTCCTCCTGCCACAACTTTGTTCTACGATAGAATTCTGCACAAGACCGATGATGGTTTTGGATGCATCGTATACTTATGCATAAAAGAGAAGAAGACAAGAATATTTGGATGAAAGAATAAAGAGAAGCGTGAGGGAAGAACGATTAATCGTTCTTCGTCCATCATTTTCCCTTTCTTTCATCTTCTGTTATATATGTTGTGCAGTTTTTTTGTAAAACTCTCTTTTTTCTTTCTGCTATTCCTCCCGCTCCATGAATGAGAGCTCCTTTTTTATATAATAGATGAAAATGGCTTTGAAGAGGTTATGGAGATAACCATCCACCAACCCACGATCTGTCACATTTACCTCATCCTTTATTTATTCATTGTTTTTTAATGCAACCAAATTTATAAAGAGTGAGTAACTCTAACCTTCATTTCACAATAACTTCTTTCATCTTTATTCTCATTTAAAATTTGAATTGTGCCCACTTATATATAATCAACATAATCAATCTTCGAACTTAGATAATGTGAACTTGGAGAATAAAAAAAGCTAAAGATAAAATTTTGGGCATTTAAAATTTAAGCATTTATCAATAGCTTGTTAATTTTGAATCTTAGCTTTATGCTATTTTTTATGAAAATTAATCATATAAAAAAAATGATCATTTTCTAGTGTTTTGTATAGGACTATAAATTATAAAAATTCATGAAAATTTACTGATAACACGATTTATGACTTAGGTTTAGGCACTCATTTAGATAGTTTTCCCGCTCATTCATACATGGTTTAGCACTAGTTCATGACGTTTGCACTCAATTCATGTATTTTGTCGAGATAGACGTCTACATGGACTTTTGCATGCTTTATAGGTATTTTGGGAGATTTAGGAGCTTAATCGATATATTTGAAGATCATTCCTCGAGATGACACACCTTCGGACTCATTGGGAAGCAAGTTAGGAGCTAAGGAGGACACATGAGACCTTGTTGGTGCATGCCATGCACCAAATAGTGGCTTAATGATCCAAAACAAGTGGAGGCACCAAAACCACGGCCACTAGGACTTCCACGGGCATGGAAATGGGCCGTGGTTTTCCCCAGACAGCTGTCACAACTGTCCCACGATCTTCATGGCCGACTCTTGCAATTTGTTGAGGATATAAGGTGGTCCTGCAGGTTGTTATGACAGACCCCTCACTCCCATTCTCTCCCACACTCTCAACAACACATATTCTCTCATTGGAAGATTGGATTGGAGCTACTCTTGGAGGAGAAGAAAGGATTCCATTGGAGAAGAAGAGAAGAACACACCACTCTTAGTTTTTCATAGTTTTGAGTGATTTTTGTGGAGACGATTTGCTCGGTTTTGTAAGGAACGAGATTGAACCTTCTTTTGAAGGGTTGTAAGTCTTTCTTATCATACATTCAGCTTGGTTTTCTTTGTTCTACTTGTTTATCTCTATTTCACTTCATCTACTTGCTATGGAAGCCATGAATGTATGCTTGTTGAGTTTAATTGTTGAGATGCTTGTTGTTGGCTAGATAGATGTGATTCTAGGGTAAGGAAGTGATGGTTATGGCTTGGACTATGATAGGATCGACTTAGATATACCTTTGGATGATTCGTTTGTTTGAACCGAGCCACTGTTGGAAACCACGGTTTGTTCTTGCCAATCTACGGCCGTGGAAAGGGATGAACAACCCGTAATTCTGACTAACTCGTTTGATTTGATAAATCTAAGTGCTAGAATGTTAGATTGTTGAAATCCTAGCGTTTGTTGAGCTAAATCTATCATAGGGTGACCTAGTGTTAGCAACTAAGTGTTAGAAGAGACCTACCCGGTGATTCTTGCTCTTAGATACCGAAGATGGCGAACTCTAGGTAGTAGTGAGCCTCACAAGCCGCTATTGGACTGAGTGTGCTAGGATAGGTGTTTAGGACTTGCCTTCTCGAGACTTACCCGGTAAGGAGAGGTTAGATCCCTAGAATACCATCCGGTTTGTGTAGATATCTCTTCCTTAGGCTCCTAGAGACTTACCCGGTGATAGGACCTTAGGTGCGGGATTAGTGGATCATGAGACCTACCCGGTAATTGACCCCATTTGAGAAACATTCCTTCCCAACATACTATATTTTATCCAAGGTTGATTAGAAGCTTGAGTCATATGCCATAACCGGAATTTCCAACCCCTAGAATCCGCTTTTCTTTCTTTGATCTCATATCTCGTGTTTGTCTTGCTTGTTTGTGTTGATTTGCTAGATTGTTAGTTTGTTTTGCATTCTTATATCGTTGTGATTCTTGATTGATCACCACACAAAACCAAACCCAAAAAGATATTAAGATTTTCATTTCTTTGTTTCTTTCAGCTTTTCTTAGCCTAGATCAACACTATCCTTAGTCACTATTTGACTCGATTTCACCTCAGTCTTTGTGTTCGACCTCAGAATACTATCCTTACTACAAAACGTCCCGTACACTGCGGGTTCGTTAGGAGTTAGGAAAAATATATCGAGTATAAATTTAAAGCTTTTGCGCACACCATTCCTAGACGTAACAAGTTTTTGGCGCCGTTGCCGGGGACTAGGTTAAGAATGAGTCATTGTTTGTGATTGTTTATAGTGTAGGTCTTTCTTGTTGCTTTTGATCTCCTTTGGTTTGTGTCTTTGCTTTTCAGTACATCTCCTACTCTTTAGGTGTATGCGAAGATCTTGTGGCAAGAATTTAGCTCCATTCGATCCCGAACCGGAGAAAACCCTTAGATCTAGATCCAAGAGCATTAGAAAGGGAAAAGAGATGGCCAGAAGAGATCTCCAAGCTGAGTTGGATGAGGCTTTAGAGCAAATTAGACTAAGGGATGAAGCCTTAGAGAATGAAAGGAGACTTGCCAATGAGAGGCAAGAAGCAACTAGGAGGGAGATTGAAGAGATTAGGCAAGCTCTTGCGCAAAGAGAGCTTAATCGTCAACAACCTCCACCTCCACCACAACCGCAGCCGGCGGCGGTTAATATTTGGGTTTGCCCATTGCTATTAAAGAGTCACAAACGTTAGGGTAACGTATGGATCCGGCTCAAAGAGCACACCGTCCGGGTGTGAACTTAGGAGATCCCGCAACCCATGATTACGAGCTCCGCCCTCAAGTTCTACAAATGATCCGGCATAATCAATTTGGAGGGATGGAAGGAGAGTCTCCTCATCAACACTTGATGAACTATGAGATCTTGATGGAGACTCTAAGGCCGCCTAGATTGGAGAGCAACAACCATAAGCTTATGGCTTTTTCCTTCTCACTTAAGGATAAAGCCTTGGCTTGGTATCAATCTATTCCACAAGGGCGAGTGAGTACTTGGGAGGAGATGACAACCGAGTTTTTGACAAAGTTCTTCCCACCTTCCAAGACTACCGAGTTAAGAGGGAAGATCAATGCCTTCATGATGAAGGATAGAGAGAGCTTATTCAAGTCTTGGGAGAGGTTCAAGGACCTTCTCCTATATTGTCCACACCATGGTATACCGAAAATTGAGCTATTGGAGATCTACTTCAAAGGACTTGATGAAGATAGCCAATTCAAGCTTCAATCTCTTTCCAGTGGGACTTTCATGGAAAAGAATGTGGATGAAGCTTGAGAATTTGTAAAGAAACAAGCTTTGGTGATTGAGAAGTACTCCCATAGGAAGAGTGATGGGAGGAAAGCGGGAGCATATGAGGTGAGTGAAGTCACCATGAGTAACTTCAAGCTTGATGCAATCAACAATGAGCTGAAATCTTTGAGGGAGTTGTGTGCTACAACTTTGAAGAATCAAGCAACCCCTCAAGTGCAAGTGCAAGCAAACTTGTCTTCCAAGGAGAAAGATGTGAACTACATGGGTAGGGGAAACTACAACAACTATCAAGGCCCAAGAAACTTCAACAACAACCGGCAATTCAACAATTACCGGCCTAACCACAACCATCCTGGGTTTTCCTATTCTAACCCGGATGGAGCCTTGAACCCTCCCATTTCCACAAGCACAACTCCACCACCAAAGGCTTCACAAGAACCTCCACCCGGATTTACTCAACCTCTAAAGGATAGAACCGAGATGATATTTGAGCAATTGCTTGGGAGGTTGAGTGGTCTTGAGAGCACGGTGACTTCCATTTCTAAGGCTCAAAAGGTCTTGGAAGCACAAGTGTTCCAAAAGGCGGGTGAAGCTCATAGAGATCCGGGAAAGCTTCCCGGAAGAACCTAAGACAACCCAAGAGGCCAAGTGTTGGCCATTACAACAAGAAGTGGGCTGAGCATGAAGGATCCCTTACCTAAGGGAAATGATAAGGGGAAGCAAGTAGTGGTAGAGGAAGAGACCTTGCAAGAAGAAGGAGGAAAAAACAAGGAAGATGAGCCAACATATGTGGCACCACCTCCATATAAGCCACCACTACCGTTCCCACAATCACGAGCAAGAGCTCGCTTGGACAAACACTTCGGTAAATTCCTTGAACTTATGTCTAAATTGCATATTAACATTCCGTTCATGGATGCTATTCTAGGTATGCCGGCATATGGCAAGTTCTTGAAGGAAATACTCTCCAACAAAAGGAAGTTGGAGGAGTATGGAGAAGTGAGGATGACAAAGAGGTCCTCAGAATTGATCCAAACCATGAAGGAGGAGATGCCTCCTAAGCTAAGAGATCCAGGATCTTTTTGTGTGCCAATTGGAGTGGGAGAAGTGAAGTATGAAGCCCTATGTGATCTTAGGGCAAGTGTAAGCATCATCTCGCTTGCAGTTTGCAACAAGGTTGGGCTAGGAGAGCCAAAGCCGGTCAAGATGACCCTTTACATGGCAGACCGTTCAATAACTCACCCGGTTGGAATCTTGGAGGACATACCGGTGCAACTCGGGAAGTTCTATGTGCCGATTGATTTTGTTGTCTTGGACATTCCGGCGGACTATCCGGTTCCCATCATTTTGGGAAGACCTTTCCTAGCCACTTCCGGATGCTTGGTGGATTGCAAAAATGGAATTCTCTCCTTCAACATTGGAGAAGAGAATATCAAGTTCAAGTTATCCACAATGATGAAAGGGCCAGCCCTTGGTGAAGATGTGTTCAACATTGTCGAGCAAGAGGAGTCTAGAGAAGTTGTGAGCTCGATCTTGATCAAGGACCCCTTGGAGAAGGTTCTTAGCTTGAGTTTGATGGAGGAAGGAGTTGAGGAGGCTTGCAATGAAGAAATCAAGGATTTGGAAGCATTGGAAAAGGAGACAAGAGCTGAATTTGAAGTACACGAAGGTGTACTGAATTCCTGTAGAAATCACGGTCTGTGGGGAAGAACCATGCCCGTGGAAAGTCCCATGGAACTCTCTGGAATGCTCAAAAAGGCTAGCTTTGCAAGTTCCACGGCCGTGGTTGTGCCAGAGCCCGTAATTTTGCCCGTGGTTTCTCCAGAAACTGCATTGGTTGTTGATCAAGCTTCAAGGAGCCTTGAGGAGTCTTCCATGGCTTTGGATTCATCTCAACCAACATTATACGGATCGTCTCCACTCGATAAAGGACCTCCTAAACTTGAACTCAAACCCCTCCCCTCTCATTTGAAGTATGCTTTTCTTGGTGAGAATTCTACATATCCGGTTATTGTGAATGCATGCTTGAATGATGATGAACTTGCTAGATTGTTGCATGAGTTAAGATTGCATAGGAAGGCTATTGGCTATACAATTGATGATTTAGTTGGCAGTAAACCTTCTTTGTGCATGCATAAGATCTTAATGGAAGATAATCATAAACCTTCAATTGAACCTCAAAGAAGACTAAACCCTATCATGAAAGAAGTAGTCAAGAAAGAGATTCTTAAATTGCTAGATGCGGGAATCATTTTCCCGATTTCGGATAGTAAATGGGTTAGTCCCGTGCATGTGGTTCCTAAGAAGGGTGGGATGACCGTAGTAACCAATGAGAATAATGAACTAATCCTAACTAGAATGGTTACGGGATGAAAGATGTGTATAGACTATAGGAAACTAAATGTGGCCTCTAGGAAAGATCACTTCCCTCTTCCTTTCATTGACCAAATGCTAGAGAGATTAGCTCAACATTCCCATTTTTGTTACTTAGATGGTTATAGTGGATTCTTCGAAATCCCTATTCACCCCGATGACCAAGAGAAAACTACATTCACATGTCCTTGGGGTACATTTGCATATAGGAGAATGCCGTTTGGGTTGTGTAATGCACCCGCCACCTTTCAAAGGTGTATGATGGCTATCTTTTCTGAATATATTGAAAACATCATGGAAGTGTTTATGGATGATTTTTCTGTTTATGGATCTTCATTTGATGATTGTTTAGCTAACTTGTCTTTAGTTCTTAAGAGATGTGAGGAGACAAACCTTGTCTTAAATTGGGAGAAATGCCACTTCATGGTAAGTGAAGTTATTATGTTGGGACACTTGGTGTCCAACCGTGGCATTGAGGTTGATAGGGCTAAGATAGAGACGATAGAGAAGTTGCCACCACCTACCTCGGTGAAGGGGGTAAGGAGTTTTCTAGGGCATGCCGGTTTTTACCGGAGATTCATTAAGGATTTCCCTAAGATTTCTAAGCCTCTTACTAACCTACTAATGAAAGATGTTGAGTTTGTTTTCTCCAAGGATTTCCTTGAGGCTTTTTGTAGGTTGAAGAATGCTTTGATCTCCGCACCCATCATGCAACCTCCGGATTGGAGTTTACCGTTTGAGATCATGTGTGATGCAAGTGATGTAGCCGTTGGGGCTGTTTTGGGGCAAAGGAAAGATGGGCGTACACATGCCATTTATTATGCTAGCAAGACGCTAGATGATGCCCAACTCAATTATGCTACCACCGAGAAAGAGTTGCTAGCGGTTGTGTATGCATTTGAGAAGTTCCGCTCGTATCTTGTTGGAGCGAAGGTTATTGTGTATACGGATCATGCTGCGATCCGTTATCTCCTTACAAAGAAGGATTCCAAGCCTCGGTTGATTCGGTGGATACTTCTTCTTCAAGAGTTTGACTTGGAAATCCGGGATAAGAAAGGGTCCGAAAATTCTGTGGCGGATCACCTTAGTAGACTCCCACCATTGGAGCTTGAGAGAGATGACATCCCGATTGATGAATCATTCCGGGATGAGCAATTGCAAATAGTAGAGGAGTGCTTGTTTCAAGTGTCAAGGGGTAATGCGCCATGGTATGCCGACATTGTGAACTACCTTGTGTGCGAGGAAGTGCCTCCCGGTTTGTCACATGCCCAGAGGAAAAAGTTCTTCAAGGATGTGAGGCATTACTATTGGAGCGAGCCTCTCTTGTTCAAGAAAGGGCCGGATGGAGTCTTTAGGAGATGCATACCGGAGGATGAGGTGGAGAGTGTGATCCGCCATTGTCATTCCTTGCCATGTGGAGGGCATGCTAGCTCACACAAGACATGTGCGAAAGTGTTGCAATCCGGGTTCTATTGGCCAAGTTTGTTCAAGGATGTGCAGAATTTTGTGGTAGCATGTGATGCTTGCCAAAGGACGGGCAACATCTCAAGGAGGAATGAGATGCCCTTGAACAACATACAAGAGGTGGAGATATTTGATGTGTGGGGTGTGGACTTCATGGGACCATTCCCCTCTTCATGTGGCAACCTCTACATCCTATTGGCGGTGGACTATGTCTCGAGATGGGTGGAGGCAATCGCTTCTCCCACAAATGATGCCAAGGTTGTGGTGCGGTTCTTCAACCGAGTGATTTTTCCTTGGTTTGGGACACCAAGGGTGATCATAAGCGATGGAGGAAAGCACTTCACTAATAGGAACTTTGGGGCACTTTTGGCTAAGTATGGGGTGACTCATAAGGTGGCAACACCTTACCATCCCCAAACTAGTGGCCAAGTGGAGATCTCCAACCGGGAGATAAAGGGAATTCTTGAGAAGACGGTTTCTAGGATGAGAAAGGATTGGGCTATGAAGCTCGATGATGCCTTGTGGGCATATAGAACCGCTTTCAAGACACCAATTGGCACCACTCCCTACAAGCTAGTTTATGGCAAGTCTTGCCACCTTCCGGTAGAGATGGAGCATAGAGCATATTGGGCCATTAAGTGGCTAAATTTTGACCTCAAGGAGACCGGTGAGAAAAGATTGCTAGACATGAACGCTCTTGAGGAGATCCGGTTGGATGCCTATGAAAACGCCCGGATCTACAAAGAAAGGACCAAACGTTGGCATGACAAGCGTCTCATCCCGAAGGAGTTGAGTGAAGGCGACCTTGTCCTTCTCTTCAACTCAAGGCTACGGCTCTTCCCCGGAAAGCTTAAGTCAAGATGGATGGGTCCCTATGTGGTGAAGAAGATCTTTCCCCATGGAGCGGTTGAGATAAGAGGGGAGCATTGTGGAGATTTTAAGGTGAATGGGCAACGTTTGAAGAAGTATATCCCGGGAGCTCCGGTGGATATGATTGCCCCACTTCACCTTGAGTGAGACGCCCCCAAGTTTGGTCAAGCTAATGACTTTAAAGAAGCGCTTGATGGGAGGCAACCCATCGGTAGACATCTTTCCCTTTTTCATTTTTGTTTTTTTTTGTTTTGATTTTTTCTGTTCTTGTGTGTTTTTGTGTGTTTGGTGTGCTTTGTTTGTGTGCTAGAGTTTAAGTAGCATGGAAACCTTGCATGGCATGTGGATGATAATGATGAACCCCTCATCAATTATGGGTGGAGCGGACGCGGAACTTGGACGGCTAGCGGTGCCTAGCGCGGATCCCGATGCCATAACGAACACTTTGAGCTCTCTACCATCGTTGATAGAATCATCCGACATCACTCCACTTAAGTGATCCCAAATACCGAAGCAAACCATTTTTACATTGTGAGAACCTTCTTTCACTCTTCTTTACTTGAATACCACATTGGGGACAATGTGTTTCTAAGTATGGGGTGGGGTTTGCATGATCTTTTGCCTGATTAGCATCTAGGGTAGTTTCTTTTAGTCACATGCTTCATTATGTCTTGCATTGCACATACACATTTCGAAAAATCCAAAATAAAATCAGAAAATTTTAAAAAATTTTAGTGCTTCTAAACTTGGGAATGACCCTTATGATGAGATTGTTTTGTGAATTGGCTATGGATGACCTTATGTGTTGAATTGATGAATGCATATGTGGAATTGAAGTACTTATCTTGAATCCCATGAATGATTTGTGATTATGATGCTTGCCTTGATTGGATTGAGGATTGAAGGTCGAAATTACATGCTAGTTCTTGCACATCATCTAGGAGTGATTAAGGCAATTCATCTTTCTCTACTTCTCATCTTGATCATGTTGTTTGAGCACCTCAATTGATACAAAATTTGACCTCTTTTGACCCATCCGGGAATAGGAGCATGCTAGTGTGTTGATGTGTGTGAAAAGCAAGTGTGGGGTAAAGTTGTTGATGAATAGATGTTGTGAATGAAGTGCTGAATTTGTTGTGAAAGTGTAGACAAAAATATAGGTTTGGGGACGTTGGTTTAAATGACGAGTAACTCGGCACCATTCACATAATCGGGTGTTTGTGCCTTGCCAAAGTCAAATAAACCGATAGTCCTAACGAGCTTTGGTATGTGTGCTCGGTGTGGATGCACCTCGAAAAATAAAAAAGCCCGAGGACGGCTAATCACCAAGGTTTTGGCTTTTGTACACCAATGCCATTGTCTCAAAAATAAGTGAAAGAAAAAGAAAAGAAAGGAAAGAAAAATGGAGAAAAATACACTTGTGGGAAGTTGATAAAAAATGTGAAGTTGTGAAGTTAGTTCCATTCCCGGATTGACATCACATAACCTAGAAAAATTCCCACCTAATCACAACGTTTCTTGGCCTTTTATTTCACAAGCCCTTGTGACCTATTTGCATGTGTGTAAGACTTAGTGATCTAGATTGGATATGCTTATGATCATCTTGACTTCTTCGTTTTTACATTTCATGCATGCTTTCGAGTTAAGTACAATTGTCTTTCCGTACCTTCATTTATTTGACACATGATTGCTTGTCCATTGCCATGAAACATGACTATGAAGGTGATCCAATATTAGAAGCACAACTCCAAAAAGATTTTGTTGTTTTTCTGCATGCATAAATCATGTCATCTCTTAGTCTATAGTTTGGGACTTGCTCGGGGATGAGCAAACCTTAAGTATGGGGTATTTTTGATAACACGATTTATGACTTAGGTTTAGGCACTCATTTAGATAGTTTTCCCGCTCATTCATGCATGGTTTAGCACTAGTTCATGACGTTTGCACTCAATTTATGTATTTTGTCGAGATAGACGTCTACACGGACTTTTGCATGCTTTGTAGGTATTTTGGGAGATTTAGGAGCTTAATCGATACATTTGAAGATCATTCCTCGAGATGACACACCTTCGGACTCATTGGGAAGCAAGTTAGGAGCTAAGGACGACATATGGGACCTTGTTGGTGCATGCCATGCACCAAATCGTGGTTTAATGATCCAAAACAAGCGGAGGCACCAAAACCACGGCCACTAGGACTTCCACGGGCGTGGAAATGGGCCGTGGTTTTCCCCAGACAGCTGTGACAGCTGTCCCACGATCTTCATGGCCGACTCTTGCAATTTGTTGAGGATATAAGGTGGTCCTGTAGGTTGTTATGACAGACCCCTCACTCCCATTCTCTCCCACACTCTCAACAACACATATTCTCTCATTGGAAGATTGGATTGGAGCTACTCTTGGAGGAGAAGAAAGGATTCCATTAGAGAAGAAGAGAAGAACACACCACTCTTAGTTTTTCATAGTTTTGAGTGATTTTTGTGGAGACGATTTGCTCGGTTTTGTAAGGAACGAGATTGAACCTTCTTTTGAAGGGCTGTAAGTCTTTCTTATCATACATTCAGCTTGGTTTTCTTTGTTCTACTTGTTTATCTCTATTTCACTTCATCTACTTGCTATGGAAGCCATGAATGTATGCTTGTTGAGTTTAATTGTTGAGATGCTTGTTGTTGGCTAGATAGATGTGATTCTAGGGTAAGGAAGTGATGGTTATGGCTTGGACTATGATAGGATGGACTTAGATATACCTTTGGATGATTCGTTTGCTTGAATCGAGCCACTGTTGGAAACTACGGTTTGTTCTTGCCAGTCCACGGCCGTGGAAAGGGATGAACAACCCGTAATTCTGACTAACTCGTTTCATTTGATAAATCTAAGTGCTAGAATGTTAGATTGTTTAATCCTAGCATTTGTTGAGCTAAATCTATCCTAGGGTGACCTAGTGTTAGCAACTAAGTGTTAGAAGAGACCTACCCGGTGATTCTTGCTCTTAGATACTGAAGATGACGAACTCTAGGTAGTAGTGAGCCTCACAAGCCGCTATTGGACTGAGTGTGCTAGGATAGGTGTTTAGGACTTGCCTTCCCGAGACTTACCCGGTAAGGAGAGGTTAGATCCCTAGAATACCATCCGGTTTGTGTAGATATCTCTTCCTTAGGCTCCTAGAGACTTACCCGGTGATAGGACCTTAGGTGTGGGATTAGTGGATCATGTGACCTACCCGGTAATTGACCTCATTTGAGAAATATTCCTTCCCAACATACTATAGTTTATCCAAGGTTGATTAGAAGCTTGAGTCATATGCCATAACCGAAATTTCCAACCCCTAGAATCCGCTTTTCTCTCTTTGATCTCATATCTCGTGTTTGTCTTGCTTGTTTGTGTTGATTTGCTAGATTATTAGTTTGTTTTGCATTCTTATATCGTTGTGATTCTTGATTGATCACCACACAAAACCAAACCCAAAAAGATATTAAGATTTTCATTTCTTTGTTTCTTTCATCTTTTCATAGCCTAGATCGACACTATCCTTAGTCACTATTTGACTCGATTTCACCTTAGTCTTTGTGTTCGACCTCGGAATACCATCCTTACTACAAAACGTTCCGTACACTGCGGGTTCACTAGGAGTTAGGAAAAATATATCGAGTATAAATTTAAAGCTTTTGCGCACACCATTCCTAGACGTAACATTTACCCCCAAACATTACCACTAAAATATAGTCAAATCACATTAAAAATTGTTGATTGTCACCTCCTTTGCTCAATTGCTAAAAGTAAAATTTGTAATAAAAGTAAAATTTGTTAGTTCTAAAATTCTACTAATTATCGGAAGGAACTTAATGGCATGCTGCATTCTCCAAGACTCTTTACAACCTTTTGTTGATCAAGAATGTATCGCTTATGTAACACCCCGGATCCGCGGGACTCGGGATGCTACAGGTTGGGACTTCACAATGGGTTCCGACCCTTAGTCTGACAATAATTTCACCGGATCTTACAATAAGACACAAATAAAGGCAAAACCGAAATATATTTTTATGCAAATGACATGATTCCCAGAAACAAATAAAAGACAACTTCAGCCGAGTTCTCAACTCCAAAGACTCGAACATTAAAAACATAAGAAAATACAAGAAACAATACCCAAATACAACTCCAACCAAACCCCTCCTAAAATGTACAGAACCCGGGTTGTCCACTCTTCCGGATCTCTCGACCGCATTCCTAACCTACAAGACAATCTACAACAATCGGTATAAAACCGTTAGCTAAATTCGAGGCATTCGAATCAAGGTGAAAGGCACAAACACAAGTCAATCATCATAAACACCCAATACACTCCAAAGCACACAAGTCCAATTTATTATCTTATTATTATTAAGTCAAATCCCGTTCTAATTCAACTTAGGTTTTGACACGAGAGTCACCGAAACTCGTCTCGGTCCCTACTTACCGGCATGGAATGGTACTGATGCATCTGATCGTCTACTAGCACGAGATAGTCGCCGAAAACCTCCTAGCTCTCGCAGGAGCCAGGCAAGTTGTCACCGCCCGTTATCATACACTTGGGCCAAAATAATATATAGGTCGGTAATCCTAATTTCGGTTTAGTTGTTATTACCAATAAACAATAAATACACACCACCAAACACACATCAATACTAATACAAGGAATATGAGCTAAGGAAGTCCGGAGACTTACCTCGTCACCACTCTCAACTCACGACACTCTCGCTTCCTTAGAGAGGAAGCCCATAACCTGCTCACAAGAAGATAACTATATGAACAACAACCCACTCACAATAGAAGTCTTAGACTTCTATAGAAATGATCTACGTAAGACACATTTGATTCTCAATTCTAGGACCGCATCCTAGAATCGCTATGCTCACATCACACTCAACACAACCTAGAAGTCCTAAGACTTCTAAACCCTCGGATCTCGCAAGATCATAACTCACAATGCAACTAGGATACTCTCATTCTAGTCCACAACCTCAACAATCATACAACCTCAACCCCTAAATTCTCACAACCTCAACATACAACTTAAAGCCATAAACAACCTCACAAGATAATATCAACTCCTCAACTCACCTAAGGTCCATAACCACTACTTGATATTCACTCTAAGTTATACTAGATCCAACCTAGCATGATACTAATACTAAACATAACTAAATCGAGGTAAGAGGATACTCAAACGAAGTCAAAAGACAGAAGACGAACTACAGATTTCGAGTATGGATTCGTTTGGCCTTCTTTGGGGCGCTTCCGAACCTAATACAAAACTAATCAAATTTAGCTTATATGCTAAATTTGAAAGGAATATATAATATGTATAAGTCTAAGGAAAACTCATTTCAAACGGCAATGTTAAAACTCATTAAACCCTTCCGGGGCGAAAATATGAAATCAAACCACTTGGTTGTAAACCCGAAATTACAACTTTAACAATAAACCGAATTTAAAATCCGTAATTATATTTTCCGGGCAATCTAAACAACATCATAAATCCAATGGTAAAACTCGTTCTCAAAGCCAAGGATAAACAAAACCGTTCAACCATTTTCCGGGCAAAATACACAATCTTATACACATGGGTCATAATCCGCAATAAATCCAATAAAGGGCACAAGTGATAATTGTCCTCCCCGGGTCACAAACTAAAATATAAAATATGGGTCAATTTATGTAAATAAGAAATCTGGCCAAAATATGTAATTAAATTCAGTGAGGGCATAATTGCATAAATTCTAAAACTGGGCCAGAAACGTAAATATAAAACATGGGGTGCATTTTGTAATTACGTACAAAAGAGGGCCCGATTTTAATAATCCAAAAGGGTTTCCTTCCAATCTCTGGACATGCGCGAGAGGAGGCGGGGAGGCAGGGCTGACGGCCATGGCTCCTGGCAAGGCGAAGCAATGACAAGGTGGGTTCTTCTCCGGTTTCGACAGGGCGGCAGCAAGGAGAGGGGTTGTGCGAGTTCCTAGGAGGCCGTAGCGGCGGAGCTCCAGGTCGAAGGGTGCTCCCGGCGAAGCGCTTCTCCCTGGCGGCTTCCAGACGGCTGCAGCAAGAGCAAGAGGGGAAAGAGGTCGAAGGCGTCGGTTTCACTGGCGTTTAGTGGTGGCAACGAAGCAGTGGTGAAGAGGGGTTGCCAGGGGCGAGATTCGCAGTGGGTTGAGGGAGATAGGAGAGGTATCACAGGGGGAGGGAAACAAAGGAGGGGTGTTGTGTCTGCTTCAATCCAGAGGGCAGAGGTGGTGCCGGTGAGGTCGACGAAGGAGGTAAAGGTGGCGCAGACACGGCTTAGGAAGAGGAGTTCAGCGTGGAGAATGAAAGAGAGTGAGAGAGGGCAGGGGCGGGCGCAGGATTTTAAAGGGGGGCGGAATTTTATTTTTGATAAAAATATCTATGAAAATAAAATAGCGATAAAAACAAAGTCAATATGTCATCTACTACAATAAAGAAAAATACAAAAAAAAAATTACACTTAAAAGGCACGGTCGTGGACCGCGCCTAGATATTTAAAAAAAAAGTTGTCCTATATGCGCGGTCTATAACCGCGCCTCTTTAGTTTTTTTTCTTCCAAAAACGTTACACTATAGCCGCGGTCTAGGACCGCACCTCTATTTGTGTTTTTATTATCTTTATTTCAGATATTAAAACGTTGCCCTTTGCAACGCTTTTTACAAATAAGAGTGTGGTCTAAGACAAACAACTAAATCTCGTGCATTTTGGTGAATTATTTCACTCCGAGTCTAAAACGGAAAATTCTTTTGAAGTTTCGTTTACTTCGGGAAAGATCAAAAAAAATATAAATATAACACAAGAATAATGATATTTAAAAAAAAATTGTAGAAAACAATTTTATAAACGAGAGAAGTCACAACCCATTTTGAAACGATTTTTTTTCACATGCCCCACCCTCCCCCCCCCCCCCCCAAGGGCCGCCCCTGAGAGAGGATGAAGCAGAGCTGAGGTAGCAGGGTGCAGGGGCGTCCATCGAAGGGTCACTGCAAGGCTGGCAACGAGGAGTCGGGAGGGGTCCAAAGGTCGGGATGCAAGGGGTCGCGAGGCTGCTCATCCGCAAGAGAGAAGGGAAGAAAGAGAAGAAACAAAAAAAAAGGAAAAAGGAAATAATAAAAAGGTAGACTCTTTTTTTTTTAAACGTTCCGAACGGGATTCCCGAGTCGGAATGACTTTACGGCCTTTTCCGAAATTAAGCCAAATATATAATTATGCTCGGGAAGTTTTTTTTTTTACGTCAAAAAAAAAAACTTTTAAAAGTTATAAAAAGGAACTTACTAATAAAAATATATCGATAGAAGTCGGGAAAGAAAAAAAATCAAGAACGCGTCAAAAATTTGGGGCGTTAGAAAAGAAAATACTTATAAAAATTATAAAAAGGAACTTACTAATAAAAATATATCGATAGAAGTCGGGAAAGAAAAAAAATCAAGAACGCGCTAAAAATTTGGGGCGTTACAGCTCATTGGTAGTTGGTTGCATAAATGAGTTTGTTTCGCCTTCTTCTTCAACATAAATAAGAATGCTTGATTTTATTTTTCCAAGCATAAACAATGAGAGTAACTAATGTATTAGATTCAAATATTGTTTATGTTTGTTCTTTCACATATTTTTTTTTCTTTTGTTATTAAAATATTATTGAAGATAAATGCCGTGGTTGCGTTCAATTATCGGGTAAAATGGGAGTTCAAGTCGTCGTCCCGATGAAGAAGATTCGAATAAAAATCCGGTATGTTATCGTTTTTTCCTAATATTTTAGACATAGGTTATAATATAGGACTTATTATGATATCATTTTATATTTTAAATTTAATTAGACTTAGCTAGGTATATATTTTTTTCCTAATATTTTGGACTAAAGTTTAAAATTTTGGACTTACTATAATATTATTTGACATTTAATTTTAGTTGGACTTAGGTAATTTTTTTTCCTTATATTTTGGAGTTAGGTTTGAAATTATGGACTTGCTATGATATTATTTGACATTGTATACTTAGTTGAACTTAATTATGTATATTTTTTTTTCAAATAATTATGGACTTAGGTTTGAAATTTCTAGACTTACTATAATATTATTTGGCATTTTAAACTTTTAGCTTGTGAAGAATCATTAGGTAAATATAAAGGATAAAAATACTCTAGAAGTGGGATTGAATAGAGTATGTGAAACTTTTCGCAAAAACCTATCTCAAGGCTTTGAAACTGATTTCAAAGGCCTTGATGTCGATCTGAGCTCTTTGTGACACACTTTGATTTCAAGGACTTTGAAACTGATTTCAAAGGCCTTGACTTTGTAAACCTGTAAAACAAAGTTAGTCACAATAAAGCAGATATGGTGCAGAATTGAAAAGATCGACATGAGGATATGTTTACGAAGTTCGGCTCTAAATAGCCTACTCTCCGTCCCAAGGTATATCCGTAGGATCTAACTATCTATTATCAGCTTCAAAGAATCCTAGATGCAAACTATAAGAAATCCCCTTCTTCTCTCACTGTAGCCAACGCTACGATCTAGCTCCAACTCTTCACCTTGCTATAATAGCCTAGTTACTTCGTAGAGTAACACACACTCTAGTATAACACTCTTTAGATATGCCAATGGAACTCTCGAGTTTTATCTCTCTCTAGGGGATAAAGCTTTTGTAGAAAGAGAGAAAGAAAAAATTGTTTGATCGAATGAAGATGCTTTGGATCGCTTGAAGACTTTGAATGTTTCCGTGTAAGCTTGTGTTTCTTCTTCTTCAATCGACATCTTCATTTATAGTCTTCGATGGAGATGTCTTCTAGCCATTGGAAAGATGACCGTTGTAGATGTTTCTTCTTCTCCATGGAAAACGCTTCTTGGTTGAGATGAGATAGCCATTGTAGATCTTCAATCGTCTTCATCTCCTTAAAGGACGTTGATCCTTCTTCTCTGTAATCTTTTCACGCTTGTTGAAGATCTTTGTCTTTTGATCGAGATCTTCAGATCTTGTTGTGAAGATTTTTGAAATCCGTTCAGAAGAGATCTCCCGCTTTTGGTTGAGGATCTTTCGAGATCCTGTTCTGAACCGAATCCTCTAGGTCGTTGAGATCTTCTTTGTTGAGCGTATCTTCTTGTTGAGCATATCTCCTTGGAAGATCTTCTTTTGATTCTTGGTAGATTTGGTTGATAGAGATTTGAATTCCTTCCAGCCGTTTTGTCCTTTGATACTTGTTTCAAGGCTTTGGCTTCTGATCCTTTGAAATGGCTTTCAAGGCCTCTGTGTTGAATTTCTTCAAACTCTCCGTCTATCCCTTGTATCTGATTTCAAGGCCTCCGTCTGTTCCTTGAAATGCTTTCCAAGGTCTGCATACATTTTAGACAAACACCAAAACACACCAAGCAACTAGAATTACAATCAATATTTTGTTAGTATAAAAACCACTTTATTTGTGTTAAGTCTTCCATCACACATATTCAAATATATACTTCAAGGTGGAGTTTTCAATCTCCCCCTTGATGGAAGACAACACAAATATCGTACCTACATTATAGAGTTAGCGATGCATATATGAATATCAAAACAAACTTAAATGCAGAATGCAGAAATATCAAAATTTCGGATCATAATTTCTCCCCCTTTTTCTTTCAACAAGGGAGAAAAATACTTAAAGCACGAGAGTTTTAAGCGATTACAAACCCATAAAAAGTATTTCAATAGCACTGTAAAACCAAGTCTGTCAAAACGCATATCAAGGCCTTGATATCAAAACCAAGGGGCTTTGAAACCAATATCAAGGGCGTTGAAATCCATGGTCCAGCAGAGGATTTGCAAAGAGAAGTTGAAGCGGAAGAGATAAAGAAAGAAGAAATGTGGTATTTAAGGGAAGAAGTCACATCATCATCAGTTCTCTAGGATCTTGGGAAAATCAAAATCTTGGGAGAACCAATTTTGATTAGAATTCTTTTCATAAATTTTGTAACCACTTTTCAAAATTCTTTAAATATGAAAATAAAGGCTTTTGAAATCATTTTAAAAATCCTTCTTTAAAATAATTTAGGGATGAAAATATAAAAGATATTAACCCCTAAATAGATCCGTGAAATTTAATTTGCCCTTAAATTCCATTTCAAGGCCCTTATATTGCATTTCAAAGCCCTTGAAATTGACAAGTGAGCTGCATACGAAGGAGAAAATAAAACGATTTACTCCCCTACGTTAATGCTTCCTTCTTCAACATACCAAGCTCTAACCGAATAAAATTGAATTGATTTTCAGGTAGAGGCTTAATAAAGATATCTTTAAGATGCAAGTCAAAAGAAATCGAAACATCACCTTTCTCAACATGATCACGTATGAAGTGATGCCTTACATCGATATGCTTTGTCCTTGAATGCTACACAAGATTTTTAGTAATCGAAATAGCACTAGTATTATCACATTTTATAGGGATATCTTTCAAATCAAAGCCGAGAAGACGAAGTTGTTGAGCTATCCATAGAACTTGTGCACAACAGGCTCCCGCAACTATGTATTCAACTTCAGTTGTGGATAGGGCGATAGAGTTTTGCTTCTTGGAGTGTCAACTAATTAGGGATGCCCCTAAGAATTGACAATATCCAGAAGTACTTTTTCTATCGACCTTATAACCTGCAAAGTCTGCATCTGAATAGCCAACGAGGTGAAACGAACTTTGACGTGGGTACCATAACCCTAAATCCTTAGTGCCATTAAGATACCAAAATATCCTTTTCATAGCTATCAAGTGTGACTCTTTAGGATCAGCTTGAAATCTTGCACACATGCACACACTAAACATAATGTCAGGTCGACTAGATGTTAGATATAACAAAGAACCGATCATACCTCGATACTCCTTTTGTACAACACTTTTGTAATCTTTGTCATGGTCAAGCGAAAGTGTAGAACTCATAGGAGTCTTTGCAACCTTGGATTGATCCATCTTATACTTCTTAAGCAAGTCCTTGGCATACTTGCTTTGATTGAGAAAAATTCATTTCTTTGCTTGTGTAACTTGAAGTCCAAGAAAGACATTTAACTCACCCATTAGACTCATTTCAAATTCCTTGCACATAATATCTGAAAATTCCTTGCATAGGAAATCATTAGTAGCACCGAATAATATATCATCAACATAGATTTGTACTAATAGAATATCGTTGCCTTTGGTTTTGATAAATAAAGTTTTGTCAATCAAACCTCTTTTAAAATTGTTTTCAAGGAGATACTTGGACAATCTTTCTTACCAAGCTCGAGGAGCTTGCTTAAGACCATAAAGAGCCTTGTCCAATTAAAAACATGATCCGAAAAATCATCATTTTAAAAACCAGGTGGTTATACAACGTAGATTTCTTCTTCTAAGAAGCCATTTAGAAAAGCACATTTTACATCCATTTAAAATAACTTTATGCTCATGAAAGATGCAAATGCAAGTAGCATACGTATGACTTCTAACCTGGCAATCGGAGCAAAAGTTTCCTCATAGTCAATACCTTCCTCTTGGTTATATCCTTGAGATACAAGTCGTGCATTATTTCAAATGACTTTACCGTTTTCATCCAAATTGTTTCGAAAAACCCATTTCGTGTCAATGACGGGTTGATGCTTTGGTCTTGTAGTAAGAGCCCAAACCTTGTTTCTCTCAAACTCTTTTAGTTCATTTTGCATGGCAATGATCCAGTCGGGTTCTTGAAGAGCTTGAACAAAATTCTTTGGCTCAATAAGAGACATGAATGCCAAAAACGCACATAGGTTGTTAAATTTGGATTGAGTTTGAACTCCTGCGTTTGGATCTGAGATCACATTCTCTTGTGGATGGTATGAAGAATGTTGAAATTTCCTTCATTTGTAAGACGGAACAGATCTTGAAGATTGAGGCTCATATGCTTGATTGGATTCAGGTACCGTTGGAGTGTTGCCCTTGAATCCTATATCAAGGCCTTGAAGTTGGGTTTCAATGCCTTGAAACGGAGTTCTGACATCGCAGCTTTATGTTTCAAGGTCTTGAAGATGTGTTTCAAGGTCTTGAGAGTTTTCTCCGGTATCTTGAATCTTCTCTTGCATATTCTTTTCTTGAGCCTTAGGATCTTCCTCTTCATCAGAATTGTGATCTTCACGCTGATTCAGATTGAGATCTGCAAAACTTTCAATCAAAGTATCATCATTGCTTTCATCAAATATGACATGAATACTTTCCTCAACAATTTTTGTACGCTTGTTATAAACATGATAAGCTTTGCTATTTAAAGCATATCCAATGAATACTGCTTTGTCACTACGTGCATCAAATTTACCAAGGTTATCTTCACCCGTCTTTTTGTCTTGAACTTCACTATTTTCTGAATCAAATAATACTTTGTTGCCTTTATCACATATTTGAGAGATGTTAAGCAATGATACTTCATACCGTCAACAAGATATACATCATCAATAAAGTTAGATGAATTATAACAAATTTAACCAATGCCAATAATGCCACACTTTCCTGTATCACCAAGCGTAATGTATCTAGATGATTGCTTCTTTAATTCTGAGAATAGTGAGCTTTTTCCACTCATATGTCTTGAGCAGCCACAATCTAATATCCATTTATGCTCCTTTACCTTGGTGCTATCTTGCAAAACAGCAAACATCAACCTTTCCGGGTTGACCAAATGACATACTTTGGTCCATATTTAGGCTCAATCATGTTTGGTGGTCTAGTACCTTTAGGAACCCATATTTGCTTAACTTGTTTCCTTATGCATAAAGGATAAGTGTTTCTAATGATGTAAGGATCATATCTTCTGTATGGACATGTAGATTTGACATGACCCTTTTTACAATAGTAGAAACATGTAGGCATATGAATACTTCCTTTAGCCTTGACAAAAGTGGTAGTTGTTTTTCTAGGAAAACTGACATGATATCCTATACCATTTTTGTTAAGAGAAGATTGTTGCTCGGCCATCATCCTTGCAAGGTTGGCTTTCGAACGAGTGAATTGAATAAGTGCAGCCTTTTGGTCTTGACACGTCACAGTTTAGATCAACCTTTTCTTTCTCTAAATTTATATATTCTCGATGGAGAGAAGAAAGATTGCCCTTGAAAATCGCATTTTCAGATTCCAAGGCCTTGATATTGATATCAAGATCTAACTTTTCAGTGTTAAGATTTTCAATCTCCAAAGACATATCACTTAATCTTTTCTCTTGTTTGAGAAGCTTTTCTTTCAAGGAACTTATCCTTACTCTATGTTATTTATCACATATGGTAATGTCTTTAAGGAACTGTGTGAGATCAGATTCAGGTTGGGACATGATGATACTTACCACATTATCAACGTAGAGATTTGGATCTTTTTCATGATCAGCCATAAAACAAAGGTCTGCTTGTTCTTTTTTGTTTTCTGATTCATTTGAGGAATTTGAATCACTCCATGAAGCTACCATAACTTTCTTCTTTCGATCATTCTTCTTAAAGTTGGTCATCTTCTTCTGCGGACAATCCTTAACGAGATTATCTGTTTCACCACATTCAAAACAAGTCAGAACTTTAGTTTTTTTTGTTAGAGTTAGAAAACTTACCTCGAGGCCTTGATGTTTGCGGATATTCTTTGTTGTTTGCAAACTGTATCTTTATTCTAAGAATCTTCGCAAGACCCCTGGAGATCAAGGCGATTGCATCTTCTTCATTATCATCATCATTGTCTTCCTCTTCAGATGGTAACTCATCCTTTTTCGATCTTAATGCTAGATTCTTTGTGTTCGATGGGAGCTCTCCATCTTCTTCACCAAGAACCATCTCGTGTGTGATGAGTTTTCCAAGGAGGTCGTCAAGAGGGAGAGTTGAGAGATTTTGAGCTTCCTCGATGACAGTCATCTTTTGTCCCCACATAGCTTTAGGTAAGCTCCTTAGAACCTTCCAAACTTTTTCTTCGTTTGTGAAGACCTTTCCAAGTGAGTCTAGGTTGTTCACGATCTCAGTGAATCTTGTGAATATTTCGTTGACTGGTTCGTTTGGATTCATCTTGAATAGCTCATATTGTCTGAGGAAGATGCTGATCTTTGTTTCCTTGACTTGACTTGTTCCTTCATATACGACAACAAGCTTGTCCCATATTTCTTTTGCACTCTTGCATGATGAGATGCGGTTGAATTCATTTGCATCTAATCCACAGTAGAGCAGGTTCATGGCCTTGTAGTTCTTTGAAACACTATCCAAGTCGGCTTGTGTGAAGTCAGCTTCCTTCTTTGCGACTTGGACACCTTCAACTGTGGTAGTTGGGACTTTGGGGCCATTCTGAATAATGGTCCATGGTTCCATGTCCTGATCAATAATGAACACGCTCATTAGTGCTCTCCAATGGGCAAAGTTGTTGCCACAAAAGAGTGGTGGTCGAGATGAGGATCTTCCTTGAGCAAATCCTCCATCACCTACAAGACTCATGATTAGTCTCATTGATGGTTAAATCAAAACACGTGAGTCTAGCTCTGATACCAATTGAAGAACCGTTAGGTGAATATAAAGGATAAAGATACTCTAGAAGGGGGGGGGGGTTGAATAGAGTATGAGAACTTTTCGCAAAAACCTATCTCAAGGCTTTGAAACTGATTTCAAAGGCCTTGATGTCCATCTGAGCTCTTTGTGACACACTTTGATTTCAAGGACTTTGAAACTGATTTCAAGGGCCTTGACTTTGTAAACCTGCAAAACAAAGTTAGTCACAATAAAGCAAATATGGTACGGAATTGAAAAGATCGAAACGAGGATATGTTTACCAAGTTCGGCTCTAAATAGCATACTCTCCGTCCCAAGGTATATCCGTAGGATCTAACTATCTATTATCAGCTTCAAAGAATCCTAGATGCAAACTAGAAGAAATCCCCTTCTTCTCTCACTATAGCCAACACTACGATCTAGCTCCAACTCTTCACCTTGCTATAATAGCCTAGTTACTTCGTAGAGTAACACACACTCTAGTATAACACTCTTTAGATATGCCAATGGAGCTCTCGAGTTTTATCTCTCTCTAGGGGATAAAGCTTTTGTAGAAAGAGAGAAAGAAAAACTTGTTTGATCGAATAAATATGCTTTGGATCGCTTGAAGACTTTGAATGTTTCCGTGTAAGCTTGTGTTTCTTCTTCTTCAATCGACATCTTCATTTATAGTCTTCGATGGAGAGGTCTTCTAGCCGTTGGAAAGATGACCGTTGTAGATGTTTCTTCTTCTCCATGGAAAACGCTTCTTGGTTGAGATGAGATAGCCGTTGTAGATCTTCTATCGTCTTCATCTCCTTAAAGGACGTTGATCCTTCTTCTCCGTAATCTTTTCACGCTTGTTGAAGATCTTTGTCTTTTGATCGAGATCTTCAGATCTTGTTGTGAAGATTTTTGAAATCTGTTGAGAAGAGATCTCCCGTTTTTGGTTGAGGATCTTTCGAGATCCTGTTCTGAACCGAATCCTCTAAGTCGTTGAGATCTTCTTTGTTGAGCGTATCTTCTTGTTGAGCATATCTCCTTGGAAGATCTTCTTTTGATTCTTGGTAGATTTATTTGATAGAGATTTGAATTCCTTCTAGCCATTTTGTCCTTTGATACTTGTTTCAAGGCTTTGGCTTCTGATCCCTTGAAATGGCTTTCAAGGCCTTTGAGTTGAATTTTCTTCAAACTCTCCGTTTGTCCCTTGTATCTGATTTCAAGGCCTCCGGCTGTCCCTTGAAATGCTTTTCAGGACCTGCATACATTTTAGACAAATACAAAAACACACCAAACAACTAGAAATACAATCACGTTGCAGCCTTGTTCCTTTCTCTCTCTTCCTCCCTCATTCACGTTGATCTCTTTTCCCCATTTTCTTTCTTGTGCTCTCTTTTTCCATCTTTGATATTGAACAAGATCTTGGTGACCCTTCCTTCTCTTCTTTTTGTGTAAGTGTCCAGCAAGGGGGTGATGTGCAGATCCGAGTTCAACAACAAGCTTTTTCTTCCCCTTCATCTTTTTCATTCTCTTCCTTGAGGTTCAATGGTGGAAGCCATGGATCTTAAGCTTTTCTTCTCCCTTTTGGCTTACATGTGAGTGGATCATGTCTAGGATGTTTGCTTGAGTATGGATCCATGTGGTAGATGTTATGGAGCCAAGCAAGGGAGCTAGGAGGCCATGGAAAATCAAGGAGACCAACGAAGAAGCCATCGCAGATCGGCCACTGGAGCTCGACCGCCCTGCGGCTGGACAACACCGCAGGGGCGGCCTTTGCACTGAACAGCAGGGGCGGCCAACCTGAGCCGCAGGGGCAGTCATCCCAAGCCGTAGGGGCGGCCACCGGCTCTGCCAGCCCACCCTTGCGGTCTTCTTCTCCCTTTCACGGTTGTTCTTCCTCTTTCCGAGCCCTTGCCTTTGCTTGGTGAGTTCCCTCCCTTTAGTATGTGTTCATAGATGATCTTAGAGAGTGTTATGATAGTATCATGCTAGGATTGGACCTAAGATAGATGAGAATGCCAAGTAGTGGCTTGCACCTTAGGTGAGTGTTTGAGGATCTTGATATATTCTAAGGTTTGTTGATGTATGTTCTGAGTTGAATCGTGATATGACTATAAGCATATTCCTTGTGAGGTTGAGAGTGTACGTTGTGGGTGTGAGGTTATGGGCTAGGATATGCGTATCCTAGCTTAGTGTTGTTACCGTTGAGGTTGTTGAGACTAGGCTTGTTTATCCTAGTATGTGTTATGGGTTATGATCCTACGAGATCATAGGGTCTAGAAGTCTAAAGATTTCTAGCTTGTGTTGAGTGTGATGTGAGCATGAGAGATTCTAGGATGCGGTCCTAGAATGTGAGTCAAATGATCTTACGCAGAACATTTGTGTAGAAATCTTAGACTTAGTTGATCGAGTTGTTGATATAGTTATCTTCTTGTTAGTAGGTTGTGGACTCCTTTCCAAGGGAAGCAAGAGTGTTGTGAGTTGAGTGTGGCGATAAGGTAAGTCTCCGGACTTACTTAGATCGTATTCTATGTATTAGATTCGTTGCGTGTTTGGTGGTGTGTGCTTTATTGCTTTCGTTATAGCATATAAACCGGTAATAGGACCACCGACCTTTATATATAGTATTTTGGCCCAAGTGTATGATAACAGGCGGTGACAACTTGTCTAGCTCCCACGAGAGCTAGGAGGTTCTTGGCGACTATCCCGTGTTGGTAGACGGTCGGATGCATCAGTACCATTCCATGCCGGTATGTAGAGACCGAGGCGAGTTTCGGGGATTCTCGTGTCACAAACCTAAGTTGAACTAGAACTGGATATGACTTAATAATAATAAAGATAATAAACCGGATTGGTGCTTCTGAGTATGTTGTTTGCTTAAGATGATTTACTTGTGTTTGTGCCTTTCCCATCGATTCTAATGCCTTGAATATGAGCTAACGGTTCTATACCGATTATTGTAGATTTCCTTGCAGGTTAGTAATGCGGCCGAGAGATCCGGAAGAGTAGGCATCCAGGGTTCCGTACATTTTAGGAGTGGGTTTTGGTTGGAGTCGAGTTTGTATATTGTTCATGTATATTGTAAGTCACGTGTGTGGCGTTGGTCTTTGGTGTTGTTATTGGCTGAAGTCTTTTGTTTGTATGCTTCTGGGTTTCATTACATTGCATAAAAATGTTTTTTTGCCTTTATTTGTGTCTTGTTACAAGATCCGGTGAAATTGTTGTCAGGTTAGGGGTCGGGACCCATTGTAAGTCTCGCTTGTAGCATTCCCGATTTCCTCGGATTTAGGGTTTTACAAAGTGGTATCAGAGCCCTAGGTTGACAACAATGAAATTCACAATCTTCTAAAGGCTTAATAAGGAATAAGCAGAACCCCACGGGTTTTGAGTTTTCGTTTTCAAAATCACATGCATGAGTCGGGGTAGAATGTACGGACCACTACTCCTTCCACGGATCTCGGCAGCTTAATTTATTGGATTTTGATATGTATATATAGAAGTGACCGAAGGTATTTCTATGGTCGTCTATACCCAATCAAAAGTAAATCCCGACTTAGCACTAAGAACAAGTATAGTGATTAAGTAAGGGTCGAACCCAAGAGAGTTAAGGTGTTTTAGATGCAATTATCGATTATAATGACAAGTGGCACAAAGGGGGGGGGTTTGGTTGGATTGATGCACAAAAACTTATGAAAATGATTAATGCGATAAGTAAGACAAAAATGGATGAATCTACACTAGGTTGATTCTAAGCATGCAATTGCTACTTTGGTGCAATCCTTTTACAAGTTTTTAAGTAATCTCTTGTCTCGATCATACATATGTGTTGAGCCAACCGGCATCAACACACCTTAACCTATTAAAGTTCCGTAAACCTACAAGAACAAATAACAAGTTAGCATTCAAACAAAGACTAAGGGATATAAAGAGAAGATTAAAACCGTTAAACTTATCTTTATAATTGTGTTCCTTTTCTTTAAGTAATTACAACCCGTTATTACTTAAAGTTGCTACTAGATTAAGGACCCGAACCCGGAACCTAATAATCTTAGTTGTTTACATACACTTTAGAACCTAAGGTGATCAATCTCAAGTAATAGTTAACATGCAATTAAACAATGAAGATCAAGGAAACACAAAGGTGGTGTAAACAGCCACCTAATTAGGAGTAAATAGCCGGCCTAAAACAGCCACCTTAAATGCCATAAAGGTGGTGTAAACAGCCGGAGTAAAGCTTCTGGTGTTACACCGCAGAGGCGGCCTTCGGGACCCGCAGGGGCGGTTTAGGCAGAATCGGTTGATCTTCTTCAGAACCGCTGGGGAGGCTACACAACTCCACTGGGGCGGATCTTTAATGCACTTCAACGTCTGACCTTTCGCCTTTCCTGACGTTTCTGATGTCAAGGCGCAGGAGCGCCTTAAGGCCAACGCAGGGGCGGTGACATAGACTCTTCACCTTTCAGCTCCCAAGGCGAGGCGCAGGCAGGGCGCACTGGGAGGCGCAGGGGAGCTGGTCTTCGTCTCGTCAAGGCAAGTCACCGCAGGGGCGGCTGCAAGGACCCGCGGGGGCGGTGGAGCAACAAAAGCTTTGCTTCTTGATCGATCTTCACTCCTAAGTGCTTATAACTTCTTCCTTAGCTTCTTTTGATCTTCTTCTTCTAGATCAAGGAGTTAGTAGCATAAACTGATACTAATGCAATAAAAAGACTCTAAAAACTACCCTAAATGATAGTCATTCCATCACCTATCAAACTCCCCCATACTTAGACCTTTTACTCGTCCCGAGTAAAACAAATGACAACCATTAGACTCACGGTCTCAGGAAGCAAGGGAAATAAAGAAAAATAATGGAAAGCAAGAGAAAAATCAAGAAAGAAAGAAGGAAGGAAAAAGAGAGGAAAATATGAGAAAAAGAGATACTACCATCCTTATTGCTCCAAGAGTGGCCTACCCAGACAACCTCCTTATGACTCTCCTTCTTATGTCGCCAAAACGCCGGAAGGGGAACCTACACTCGGTGTCGCTCATCTTGCCAAGGCGCCCTTTCTGGTTTTCACCTTGCCACTCTTCTTCTCTTCTCACTTAAACTCACATCCCTCAAGTCCAATTTTGCACCAATCTAAGGTTGGTCGGACTACCTTCTTTTTACCTAAACCGCCCTTTCGGGTTTTCGGTTTATCCAAGGATTTTCATGCCTTTTTTTCACTTCTTTGGCTTTTTCTTTTTTTTTCGATTGAAACTGAATTCAACAATGCAAAAACAAATGCCAAAAACAACTTAATGAACTATACAAGCAATGATATATCCCTCCCCCATACTTGAAGTATACTTTGTTCTCAAAGTGGAAATGAGTCAAAGATAAATGTGGGAGAAGGGAAAGAAATGTACCCCTCATTGGGGTGGTCCGGATGGACCACTAGGACCCTTCTCCGGCGGGTAAGGGAAGTGGCGGAAGAAATGCTCCTGGCTCCGGTAGAAGACACTCATGAGGATCTTGGAAATCAACCTCAAATTGGGGTGAGTGAGTTTGTTGGAGTACTCACCCCCAGCATGGAACTCCGACCCGGTAGCTGCTTGCCAGAATTCGCACAAGTCTAGGGCCGGGACTGGATCCCACCAGCTCTCAGAGGGGTTTAGAGTCACCCCAAAAGCTTCCTGTAGATCGGCGTAGTCGAGAGTGTACTTCACCTTGTTGAACTTGAAGGTGAGACCGGTACACACGTGGTCTTCCTTCTCCATTGTGAAAGTGGAGATAAACTGTCTGCTGAGCTCCGGATATGTCGGAGCACTCTTCTGGAGGAAGTCTCCGAGCCCAGAATTCGCCAAAAACGTTTGCATGCTCTCTAGTATGCCCAGTTTCTCCAAGGTCGGAATATGTAAAAATCGAGTTGCATACACAACTCGATCCTGCACAATCCTATAACAGTCCTTCTCTGTTTGGGTCATCTTGTATTTCCTTGGGGCTTCCATTCCTGCAAAGATTCGAGCAAAGGATTAGTGAACGTTTGGAAAAAAAAGAAGAGAATCGACCTTTCTGTTGGTTTTTCCGCAGGGGCGGCTGTGCAGGCGCAGGGGCGGTGAGGCGCAAGGGCGGATGCTTGCAGGCGCAGGTGCGGGAGAACAGCGGAAGGCGATTTTTCCGAATGCTTCGAAGGTGGTGGCGCCTTGGAGTGGCTCCGGTGGTGGTTTTTGGTGCAGGCGACGTTGAAGGTGGCGCAGGAGTGGAGAATCGTTGCAATTAAAGGGAGGTGGCGTTTGGCACGAGGGCAGGTGGTGGAAGGGCGTTGGGGGTGTGTGTCCTTGGTGTTGGTGGCACAGGGGCGTCGGAGAGGGTGGTTGGGTGGTTTCTCTGAGGGCGCAGGGGCGTTCGCAGGTTAGAGAGAGAGAAGGTGTGAGGGGTTGTGGTTGTGTTTGATGAGGAGGGTTGGTGGGTGGTGCGTGGTAGGTATAGGTGTTTTTTTGAAATCCTTTTTTTTTTCTTTTCTGGGTTAACCCGCAGGGGCGGAGTTGGATACCGCAGGGGCGGCGACAAGGGAGAGGAGCACGCAGGCCCAGCACCGGGGGCGGCGCTGGGAATTTGTGTCAAGGATGGCCGCCGCAGGGGCGTGGGGATGTCACCGCGGGGGCGGTGCTGGCCTGAATGTCACCGCAGGGACGGGATATTAAACCGCATGGGCGGATTTCTTGACATAAGCTCCTCTTCTTATTCCTTCGGGTTGCCTCCCGAGAAGCGCCTTTGTTTTACGTCGTTGGCTCGACGTAGGATCTCTACTTCTCTGGATGTGCCTCCTCTAGTACCATCTCGTCAATCGGATCGTCCTTGACTCCTTCAAGGTAAAGCTTTAGCCTTTGGCCGTTCACCTTAAACACCTTGTGCGTTTGCGGGTCATAGAGATCCACAGCCCCGTGAGGGTATACTTCGGCTACTATGAACGACCCTGTCCATCGTGAACGCAGCTTACCTGCAAAGATTTTCAAACGGGATTGAAAGAGAAGTACCTTATTACCTACCTTGAAGTCCTTCCGGAGGATGTTCCGGTCATGCCATGCTTTGGTCTTTTCTTTGTATGTGGTAGCATGGTCATATGCATCTAGCCTTAGCTCCTCCAACTCTTACAATTGGAGCTTCCGGAATTCTCCCACTTCTTCTATGTTCATGTTGCACTTCTTTACCGCCCACCAAGCCTTGTGCTCTAACTCCACCGGTAGGTGGCTAGCTTTCCCAAACACAAGCCTAAAAGGAGACATTCCGATGGGAGTTTTGTAGGCTGTCCGATATGCCCATAGGGCGTCATTTAGCCTTGCACTCCAATCCTTCCGCCCGGGAGAAACCGTCTTTTCAAGGATGGTCTTTATTTCCCGGTTGGATATCTCCGCTTGGCCGTTTGTTTGAGGATGATAGGTTGTTGATACTCGTTGGTGAACATGGTACTTCTTAAGGAGAGCCGTGATCGTCTTGTTGCAGAAATGGGTACCCCTATCACTGATTAAGGCTTTCGGAATTCCAAATCTAGCAAAGATATTTTCCTTAAGAAATGATGCAACCACTTTTGAATCATCAGTTTTGGTGGCCTTTGCTTCCACCCACTTGGAAACATAGTCCACAGTAAGCAAAATATATGTGTTTCCGAATGACGTAGGAAATGGCCCCATGAAATCAATTCCCCAAACGTCAAATATTTCACAAAATATAAGAGAGGATTGGGGCATTTCATGTCTCCTTGAAAGATTTCCCACCCTTTGGCATCTATCACACACTTTACAAAACGCAAAAGCGTTTCGAAAAATGTGTGGCCAAAAGAAACCGGCATCCAAAACTTTTCTTGCAGCCAAAGTGCCCCTCACAAGCTTCAGAATGACAGAAAGTTAGGACGGATTGTATCTCGTTGTCCGGAATACAACGCCAGATCACTTGGTCACTACAATGTTTCCAAAGGTAAGGATCGTCCCAAACGTAGTGTCGAGCTTCAGCTTTGACTTTCTCTCGTTGTGCCTTGGTGAAGTCTGGAGGATACTACTTTCTGACAATGAAGTTCACAATGTCAGCAAACCAAGGCTTAAAATATTGAAGCTTAAGACAAACCTCTGTCGACAATTCCGCAGGGGCGCCTAGACAGAGCCGCAGGGGCGGCTGGTGTGAGGCGCGGGGGCAGTTACACAACAAAGAGTTGTGTAGAATGTATCGTCTGGAAAGCTTCCGGCTATCTCTCTTTCTTTTCCTGGTTCTTCCTCCTCTTTCACTAGTCTGCTCAAATGATCGGCCACCAGGTTCCAACTCCCTTTTTGTCCCTTATTTCTAGGTTAAATTCGTTTAGAAGGAGCACCCAACAGATTAATCGTGGTTTTGCCTCCTTCTTTGCCATGAGGTACCTAAGGGCTGCATGGTCAGTGAAAATAATTACCTTTACCCCAAGTAAGTATTGCCTGAACTTCTCAAGGGCAAAAACTACCGCCAACATCTCCTTCTCGGTGGTGGAGTAATTCTTTTGTGCTCCATTTAGTGTCATAGACGCATAATGGATCACATGGGAGGCCCTTCCGTCTTTTTGTCCTAAGACAGCTCCGACGGCGTAGTCAGTGGCGTCACACATGATTTCGAAAGGTTTCTCCCAATCCGGAGAACGGATAATCGGAGCGGTGGTGAGACATGACTTCAGAGTGTCGAAAGCCTTTTTGCAATCCTCATCCACTATGAAGGTTGCATCTTTCTTGAGCAATTCACACAGGGGTGCTGAGATCTTTGAGAAGTCTTTGATGAACCTTCGGTAGAAACCTGCCTGACCAAGAAAAGATCGGATTTCCCGAACATTAGTAGGATAAAGTAAATTTTGAATGACATTAACCTTTGCCTTATCTACCTCTATCCCTTATGAGGATATTACATGTCCTAGCACAATTTCTTGTTCGACCATAAAATGACATTTTTCCGAATTAAGAACTAAGTTGGTTTCAACACATTTTTCAAGAACAAGTTTTAAATGCCCTAAACATGCGTCAAAACTGTCTCCATGGAACGGTAAAATCATCCATGAAGACTTCAATGAAATTTTCTATGTATTCGGAGAAAATACTTATCATTCACCATTGGAAGGTGCCCGGCGCGTTGCAAAGTTCAAAGGGCATTCTGCGATATGCAAAAGTGCCAAATGGGCAAGTGAACGTCGTCTTCTCTTGATCTTCTGGTGCGATGGCTATTTGGAAATAGCCCGAATATCCATCCATGAAACAGTAGTATTTATGACCTGCAAGACGTTCCAACATTTGATCAATAAAAGGTAATGGGAATTGGTCTTTTCGTGTTACCTTATTGAGCTTGCGGTAGTCAATGCAAACTCTCCATCCAGTTTGTGTTTTGCTTGGGACCATTTCTCCATATTGATTTTCCACCAAGGTGATGCCTCCCTTCTTTGGAACTACTTGAGTTGGACTAACCCAAGTGCTATCCGAGATAGGAAAGATCATGTCCGCTAGGAGGAGTTTCAACACTTCTTTTTTGACCACATCCATCATTGGTGGGTTCAACCTCCTTTGAGGTTGCCTAGAGGGCTTGGCTTCGTCCTCAAGTAAAATCCTATGCATGCAAGTGGAAGTATCCCCTTGATGTCCGTAATAGTCCATCTGAGGGCCGTCTTGTGCTCCTTTAGTACGTTCACCAACTTATCTTCTTGTCCGGTGGTCAACTTATTGGAGATGATCACCGGCAAGGTATTGTGTGCTCCAAGGAAAACATACTTGAGGTGTGACGGAAGATCATTCAATTCTATTTCCGGTGCCTGCACTATGGATGGAACAAGCTTTTCGCTTGGGGTTAGTAAAGTGGGCCCAATGGCCAAATTGGAGATAGGTAGCCTTTTATGCCCATCTAATTGGGCTAGGACCTCTTTCATGCTGGATGTTAACACATAATCTGATTTGAAACCATCAATGTCATGCTCAATCACATTTCTCAATTCATCCACATCAGAGTTATCAAAAACATCTTGCACAAAAGGTTCAACAACGTCAATAGCACATAGAGAATGATCATCGCTAGGAAATTTCATTGCATCATAAATGTCAAATTCCACTACTTCTCCATCAAACTCCATGGTCAATTTACCACTAACATAATCAATTTTAGTCCTAGCCATTTTCAAAAATGGCCTACCTAACAGAATGGGTGCAGCATGCGAGTCATTTTCCATATCCATTACAAAGAAATCAGCAGAAAAAATTAGGTTGTCTACCATCACTAATACATCTTCAATTATCCCTTTTGGGTACACATTAGATCTATCAGCAAGTTGTACTACAATCCTAGTTTCCATTAGTGGCCCAAGACCAAGTGATTTGTAAATCGAATATGGCAAAACATTAATAGAAGCACCGAGATCAAGCATTGCTTTGTCAAAGCGGGTTTCCCCTATAATACAAGGAATGCTTACAATGCCCGGATCGCTGTATTCTCCGTTGGAAGACTGTCGACACATGTTCACTCACTTGCACTTTCTGTTTCCCCTTTAGCTTTTGATTTCTCTTGACAATGCAAAGTTCCTTCAAAAACGAGCATACTTAGGGATACTTTTCACCAACTTAAGGAGGAGAATGTTTACCTCACATTTAGAGAAAGTCTCAAAGAGGTCCTTGTCCTCTATGATTCTTCGCTCCTTAAATGCTTCAGGAAAAGGAGCCGGTGGCTTTTCGGAGTACAGTGGCAGAAAGTTAGGCCGGACGTAAGTATCCTTTTTAGCAGGACCTTCTGTTGTGTTTTCCGCTGGGGCGTCAGCTTGAAGACGTAGGGGCGGCTCAGGGGCTGTCACCGTAGGGGCGGGGGCAGCCAGCCGCAGGGGCGTCCTTCCTTCGGGGCTCGGCGCAGCTGCAACCGCAAGGGCGGCTGTGGGTGCGGAAATAACGACAGAGGGTTCGCTTTGTGGCTCTTTTGTTGGTTCTTGTCGAATTTGCTTCCCGCTCCTTAATGTTTGGGCACTAACATTCTCCTTGCGATTTATAAACATCTGGGAAGGCAATCCCCCGGAAAGCCTTGATTCGGTCCTTGAAATAGCTTCCGTTATTTGACCAACCTGCTTCTCAAGGTTCTTGATGCTTGATTCTGTTGTTTGGACATGAGTAGCAAAGTGTTTAGTCAAAACCTGCAACATATCTTCAGTTGAGTGATACTTACCTTGGCGGGGCTGTTGTTGTTGGTTTTGTTGATCCCTCCAACGAAAATTCTGTTGGTCACGCCAATTTGGCATGAAATTTTGTGCATAGGGATCGTTCTTAGGTCTTTGCTGCTGTGGTTGCCCATAACCCATTGCGTTCACTTCAGCATCGTCATCTTGAACTTGTGGACACATGTTCGTTGGATGATACGGGTCAGCACAAACTCCACAAGCCTTGAGTTGTTGCGGTGTTCCCATAAGTGTTAGCCTCTTCACCATTTCCTTCAATTCCGCCAGCTCGGTGGAAATCTCGCTCTTCCCGGAACTCACGGCATGAACTCCTTTCTTAGCCGGGGTCCTTCCAAAGTTTCGAGTTCCTTCCGCTAGTTCATGTATCTTTTCCAAAGCAAGGTCAGGAGTAGAGTTAAGAATATTACCTCCGCAAGCCGCATCGGCGATCCTCCTTTCATTGTCTAGCAAGCCATTGTACAAGTACAAGACTAGATCTTGGGTTGAATATCCGTGGAAAGGACAGCAGGATCGGAGGCGTGCAAACCTTTCGAAGTACTCGTAGAGAGTTTCGGTTGCCTCTTGCTCGATGTTGCTTATAGCTTTCTTCAAGTTATTGGCCTTTTTAGCTGAAAAGTATTTCTCTAAGAATGCTTTGTGAAGGTTCTCCCAAGTGTCGATGCTCCCGGATGGAAGGTGGTAATACCAATCATCCGCCGAATCTTTGAGTGTGAAGCCGAATGCCCTCATCTCGATCTGTTCTTCGGTAATATTGGTCGGCTTCATGGTCATACAAACGGTGTGGAACTAACCAAGGTGCTTGATGGGGTCTTCACCACTTAGCCCATGGAAGGATGGAAGTAAGTGAATGAGGCCCGGTTTGAGCTCAAAGTTGACTCCTTCCCCTAGTGCCGGTATAGCGACCACAAGAGGGTTTTGAGCCAAGGTGGGCTGCGTAAGTTGACGAAGAGTACGGTCAGCCATCTCTTGTTGTAGTTGTTGTTGTCTTCGTTGCCGGATGTGTGTCCTCTCAATTTCTGGATCAAAAGAAGCAAAGCCGGAATTAGTAGCACGGGTTTGAACCATAAAAATGGTTCAAACCAATAATCAATAATAACAATAAAACACAAAAACTCCCCGGCAACGGCGCCAAAATTTGACCGAAGGTATTCCTATGGTCGTCTATACCCAATCAAAAGTAAATCCCGACTTAGCACTAAGAACAAGTATAGTGATTAAGTAAGGGTTGAACCCAAGAGAGTTAAGGTGTTTTAGATGCAATTATCGATTATAATGACAAGTGGCACAAAGGGGGGGGGTTTGGTTGGATTGATGCACAAAAACTTATGAAAACGATTAATGCGACAAGTAAGACAAAAATGGATGAATCTACACTAGGTTGATTCTAAGCATGCAATTGCTACTTTGGTGCAATCCTTTTACAAGTTTTTAAGTAATCTCCCGTCTTGATCATACATATGTGTTGAGCCAACCGGCATCAACACAACTTAACCTATTAAAGTTCCGTAAACCTACAAGAACAAATAACAAGTTAGCATTCAAACAAAGACCAAGGGATATAAAGAGAAGATTAAAACCGTTAAACTTATCTTTATATTTGTGTTCCTTTTCTTTAAGTAATTACAAACCGTTATTACTTAAAGTTGCTACTAGATTAAAGACCCGAACCCGGAACCTAATAATCCTAGTTGTTCACATGCACTTTAGAACCTAAGGTGATCAATCTCAAGTAATAGTTAACATGCAATTAAACAATGGAGATCAAGGAAACACAAAGCATTACTGAATAAAAACTTATATTAAAAGAACTTACAACCAAAGTAACAAAGCAGTTTCAAACCAACCCAATGTAGCAAGGGAGTTAGCAACTCATTACAATGGAAAAACTCAAGTCTAAAATGGATTTTGTGAGGAAAAGCATGGATGATTCAAGCAATCAGCCATGAACTCTTTATACTACAAAAGACACTTAATTAGGAGTAAATAGCCGGCCTAAAATAGCCACCTTAAATGCCATAAAGGTGGTGTAAACAGCCGGAGTAAAGCTTCTGGCGTTACACTGCAGGGGCGGCCTTCAGGACCCGCAGGGGCGGTTTAGGCAGAATCGGTTGATCTTCTTCAGAACCGCTGGGGCGGCTACACAACTCCGTTGGGGCGGATCTTTAATACACTTCAACGTCTGACCTTTCGCCTTCCTGACGTTTCTGATGTCAAGGCGCAAGGGCGCCTTAAGGCCAACGTATGGGCGGTGACATAGACTCTTCACCTTCCAGCTCCCAAGGCGAGGCGCAGGCAAGGCGCAGTGGGAGGCGCATGGGAGCTGGTCTTCGTCTCGTCAAGGCAAGTCACCGCAGGGGCGGCTGCAAGGACCCGCGGGGGCGGTGGAGCAACAGAAGCTTTGCTTCTTGATCGATCTTCACTCCTAAGTGCTTATAACTCCTTCCTTAGCTTCTTTTGATCTTCTTCTTCTGGACCAAGGAGTTAGTAGCATAAACCGACACTAATGCAATAAAAAGACTCTAAAAACTACCCTAAATGATAGTGATTCCATCACCTATCAATATGGATGTGAGGTTTGTAGTTATGCATGATGAAATTGATGTGTATATTTGTGATTGTAAGTTGCATGATGAACTGGATATATGTGTATAGTTATATATGTGGACGGTTATATGTTTTGGGACCTTATATTGTTGATGGAATGCTGGATGTGTTATATTGGTAGTGATATGGACTTAGGACTTATATAGTTATGTATACGTATTCTTATTATGTATAGTAGCATATGAAGTTATGGGACCTTTTAGCTTAGTTGATAGTATGATATCATTACCTTGAAGACGGCGATGTGGCTTGGGATAACGTTCATACGTGGGGAGTACACTCAAGTATCGAGTTGGGCATTTCGTGCTAACGAACACCATGACGTTCTTGAATTCCTTTAAAGGATGTCGAAGAAGAGGATTGGAGATAACGTAAATGAAGGACAACCAAGTAAAAGAAAACCACGAGACAACTTAAGAGAATCGAAATGGAGACCATACAAGAAAAAGGAGTAACATGAAGATGTGGAAGTGGTTACAACGTAGTTACGAATGGAAGACGATGAGACCAATAGAAATAACATATATAAGTTCTTCAAGAAGACACAGGGACAACAAAAGATGTGAATCGAGGAGGAGACGGGTTCATCCTCACAAGGTTAGAGACGGCGTTCCATTACGAGAAGTAAAGCTTCTCTTAGATGCTCCTAAGCTTTCAAATCAAGATGTTAAGAGTGATCGAACCCGGTGTGAAAGATATAAGATACTGTAAGTTAAGCTTACGAAGTACCATTAGGAGACGAGTCGACATTACGAGATATATGAGTAGAATGGCATGATGGGATTCACGTGGAGTTAACCAATTTCCGTTATGATGATAAGACTAAGAAACGCCAAGGAGATAAAAGTGTGAGTAGACGTGACCTCGAGAAGAGGAGTAACGCAACAAAGAGCTTTAGTTATGAAAGGACTTAAGCCGACGACCGAGAGATACGAGAGCCGTTGCTGAATAATGTTGGAGCTTTTTGGAGAAGGAACGCTTACAAGATGTCGTGAAGCACGGTTAAGCCTATGAAGGCGAGATATACGGAACGTGAGGCCTAGAAGAGTATGGTTACGTTATGGAAAAGGAGAAAGCACGGAACGTGGAAGGAGCTAATGGAGTTGAGGTAGAATACCCCAAGGAGGGTAGCCATCATGAGAATAGTGACATAAAGTATAAAGAATTGGTAAGTCGTTGACCTTAGAGAAGACTAACCACAAGGTTATCGGTGATAACCGAGAACGGATTAAGTGCGGGTTACCTATGAAGAAGTTGTAAACGGGAGGTATAACCTCGAGTGGAGATTATAAAGGCACGATAACAAAAGCTTGGAGTTTTCCCTATGGTTAGATGTCAATAGTAAGAGGTACATCAACAGAAGCATGATTGTCTTGAGCAATATAACGTGGAATGGTTAAAGCAACTGACGGTAATAGACCTCTCGGAGAGGGATGGTAATGCCCTTTTTGCAACCTTTATAGGTCTCGAGTTTTGGCATATGGAGGAATGGAGCGGTTTGGAACCTTAAAGGTTTAAGCATATAAGGATGTAGTGGGTCAGGAGGAAAGTGAAGTTTCCCGAGTTGCTTTAAGCAAATGGAAAGATATGGAAAGGAGATGCGTGGTATTTCGTTCTTAAGGAACGAATAATAAGTGATGCGAACAAGAGATGAGTCAAAGTTGTTAGACTCACCCAACAGAGCCATGAAGGCTACGGTGTGAAACAAAGGACCGAAGCTACAATAGCGTTTTAAGCTTTAAGCTTAAGATGGTGGTACTTGAGGGATCATGAGTCAGAAGTTCCATGGTTGGAATGGAGATTTCTTCCGGTCTTTCCTTTAGAGCATTCTGGTATGATTTTTGAGGAAAGATACGAGTCGGGAAGTTGTATCTTGATTTCCAAGAGATATGTATGGTGAACGACGAGTAAGGGTATCTTCTTTGTATTGGATGGCTCGTTAAGACTAGTTAGTGTGGTTACAAAGTTGATTAGATCGATTTAGAGTCGGGATGTCACCAGATTTGGGTGATGAGAAGAAAGGACCTGTGTAACGCGGCATTTAGGGACGATATGGTTACTACAAGTGTATTGAAGCCATTTGAAATCACAAGTGCGATTGATTAGCTGGAGTTTACACAGATGAGTACCCATCGGTTTTCGGAATAGAGTTATGATAAAGTCACACAATTTGTGTTTTGTTTCAGGTGGTTCCAAGGTGGACCTTAACCTAAGGATTGTTATGAGAGTTATTGGTGCATGAGTTACAAGAATGATTCTTATGGTCGGATTTTACGATGTCTTATTGTGCTCTCAGGATTGAGAGGAACGAGCTAGACATGGGACAGCAAGGATACCGGTTATGCAGGATAAGAGGATAACTAGAGTTATCTAGGCTGGTTGGGAGGTCCGAGGTAACCTCGTAAGAGACATAGAGGGTTGAGAATATCCAGCAGATCAGTTGAGAACGAGGTGATAGTTTCGGTAATAGCTTTAAGGTATGCGGAAGAGATATGAAGCTTATAAGTTGGTGGGCCATAACCGCCGAGTTGCGGGATGGTTTTAACACTTTCTTTCCTTCTAAAGAAGACAGTTAGATCGTGGGATCCGAGACGTATCCGTGGAGTCGTGATAGAAGCAGAAGAGGTGAGTGACCTCCAGTTCGTTTTCGTTGACGCTAACATCGAGTTATGGGGATTGTATGATATTATGGATACATCCAAGCGGGGCTTTGGATGCGTATGAAGTGGCAAGAGCGATTTCGTGTGTGTGTGGATAATTGTGGGTTTGTAAGAAAGATGGCCGACTAAGGGTCGAAAGTTAACCTCTTTAGGGCATGTGCTTATGGTGATGTCGGTGTAACTTCGGAGTAACATTCCCGACATGTGTGAATGATAAGAGTATAATACGTGTATGTATACTCAACAAGAGTGAGTACCCAGCAGAAGCGATGGTTACATATGGTTATGGACTGTAGTCGTAGATGGTCTTTTTATGGCTTTGAGAAGGATCCGGGTTAGAAGGTTCTGAGGGGAGACCCCATAACTACCTTTATGGGTTGATTGTTGTTAAGACCATGGCTTTGGTAAGAGGTATTCGGTTTAAGGATGTTCACATTAGCGAGACGGGCTTAAGGCCGAGGTGACTAAGTACATAACCCGGATGTGAACCATCGTCAGGTCAAGTTGAGCACCAAAAGACGTGAAAGAAGAGTCCACCCACCGTGAGTTATGCAGTGGGGGTGGTTGGATACCTCCACAAAAGTTATCACCGGTTTGAAACCGTGTGGCAGTGGTGACGAGTCGGGGTCGCATGGACCTACCGACGGAGACTACGTGTTTTTACACCCTATTGGGAAACAAGGCCGATGAGTCGGCAAGTTGTGGAGTTCTTTATGTGATAGCAAGATGTTTTGGTATACCGAGTGCCGTTATCTTGGATTGAGATGAGCATTTCGTTTCGGGAATTTGTGGGCGGCAATATTGTGCCGCATAAGAGACCATATGTCTTTCAGGACAGTTTCACCCTTGGATAATTGTTCGAGTAGAAAGGACTTTGGTGACCATTTGATGCCATGTAGAGGGTATATGTGCGTGGTAAGGGGGTAAAGATAGATTTGATACCTTCCCTTGGGTTGAATTATCGTTATGACAGTTGAGAGGTACCGTTGCGATGGCCTTAATCGTAGCAAGTTATGGACGGAAGTGGAGTACCTTGTGATGTTAGAATTGGTGAGTATATGTAAGTTTGGCCCTGAGCAGATGCGTGCCGACCTCACTTGAGTAGTGGCGTTCCAAAGGCATATGCTAGATAAGCTAAGTCACGAGAAAGTATGTATAGAAAAGAGGTACGGACCTCTTTGGTTCGGATATGAGACGAGTCGAGTTAAGAGTATCGCGGACGTGAGGCATCATACGTGTTGGTCCTTAACAGGGTGTTGAGGTCCAATATATTGGACCTTTTTGGAGATCTTGGCACGAGTTAGGAAGTGGTTTACTGGTTGGCATGGTCACCGAGAGTGAAGGATGTTCATCAGGTTTCAGGTGTGATGACGGGTGGAAGACATGTATGGCCCGAGATAGGTTGCTAGTTGGGATGATCTAGTGATAGACGAAGAGCCGATGAGGCTACCGGGAGGACGTGGTATAGTATCTTTGTCGGAGTCTTTACGATGATTTAGTTACGTCGAGTTGGCCGATGGGTTAGATGTTACGTGCATGTGCAAGTTTACGTGTTTTGTGCCCCGAGCGGGAATGTGTTGTATGATTGGTTAGCTTTGATCTTATTATGTGAGTATGTGTGTAGGCCTTGCGAGGTCTTGATGTGGGTACACGGGTTTGTGATGGTTATTGAGTAGAGTGTTGGCACGTTACGGTTTTGAGTGGTTACCGAGTTCTTATACCGAGAATTTTGCGTTAGCAAGTTTTGGGACAAAACTTGTTTTTAGGGGGGTTAGTTGTAGCATTTAGAATTTTTATTCCAGATGTTGAGCGGTTTATCGACCTTCCCGCAGGTGCGGCCTAGTTTTCCCGCAGGCACGAGGCGCTGAGTAACGGGATTTATTCCAAAATCCCGCCCCGGCCCCTTGTTATCTCACCTTTTCTTTTGAACCCCTCGGTTCCTAGCGTAAAGTGGGAGTATGGGTCAGCTGACCCTTGGGTTCCTTCTTTTGTTGCAGCCTTGTTCTTTTCTCTCTCTTCCTCCCTCATTCACGTTGATCTCCTTTCTCCATTTTCTTTCTTGTGCTCTCTTCTTCCATCCTTGACATTGAAGAAGCTCTTGGTGATCCTTCCTTCTCTTCTTCTTGTGTAAGTGTCCAGCAATGGGTTTATGTGCAGATCCGAGTTCGACAGTAAGCTTTTTCTTCCCCTTCTTCTTCTTCATTCTCTTCCTTGAGCTTCAATGGTGGAAGCCATGGATCTTAGGCTTTTCTTCTCCCTTTTGGCTTGCATGTGAGTGGATCATGTCTAGGATGTTTGCTTGAGTATGGATCCATGTGGTAGATGTTCTGGAGCCAAGCAAAGAAGCTAGGAGGCCATGGAAAATCAAGGAGACCATCGAAGAAGCCATCGCAGATCGGCCACTAGAGCTCGATTGCCCCCGCGGCTGGACAGCACCGCAGGGGCGGCCTTTGCATTGAACAGCAGGGGCGGCCCAGTGAGCCGCAGGGGCAGCCATCCCAGGCCACAGGGGTGGCCACCGGCTCTGCCAACCCTCCCTTGCGGTCTTCTTCTCCCTTTTGCGATTGTTCTTCCTCCTTCCGAGCCCCTGTCTTTGCTTGGTGAGTTCCCTCCCTTGAGTATGTGTTCATAGATGATCTTAGAGAGTGTTATGATAGTATCATGCTAGGATTGGACCTAGGATAGATGAGAATGCCAAGTAGTGGCTTGCACCTTAGGTGAGTGTTCGAGGATCTTGATATGTTCTAAGGTTTGTTGATGTATGTTCTGAGTTGAATCGTGGGATTTAGTATAAGGTTGTTTGTTGTGAGGCTTGTGAGGTTGAGAGTGTACATTGTGGGTGTGAGGTTATGGGCTAGGATATGCGTATCTTAGCCTAGTGTTGTTACCATTGAGGTTGTTGAGACTAGGCTTGTTTATCCTAGTATGTGTTATGGGTTATGATCCTGCGAGATCATAGGGTCTAGAAGTCTAAGGACTTCTAGCTTGTGTTGAGTGTTATGTTAGCATGAGAGATTCTAGGATGCAGTCATAGAATGTGATTCAAATGATCCTGCGTAGATCATTTGTGTAGAAGTCTTAGACTTCTTGAGTTGAGCGAGTTGTTGATATAGTTATCTTCTTATGAGCAGATTGTGGACTCCTTCCCAAGGGAAGCGAGAGTGTTGTGAGTTGAGTGTGGCGATAAGGTAAGTCTCCGGACTTACTTAGCTCGTATGCTATGTATTAGATTCGTTGCGTGTTTGGTGGTGTGTGCTTTATTGCTTTCGTTATAACATATAAACGGGTAATAGGACCACCGACCTTTATATATAGTATTTTGGCCCAAGTGTATGATAACGGGCGGTGACAACTTGTCTAGCTCCTGCGAGAGCAAGGAGGTTCTTGGCGAATATCCCGTGCTGGTAGACGGTCAGATGCATTAGTACCATTTCATGCCGGTAAGTAGGCACCGAGGCGAGTTTCGGGGATTCTTATGTCACAAACCTAAGTTGAATTAGAACGAGATATGACTTAATAATAATAAAGATAATAAATTGGATTGGTTCTTCTGAGTATGTTGTGTACTTATGATGATTTACTTGTGTTTGTGCCTTTCCCATTGATTCTAATGCCTTGAATATGAGCTAAAGGTTTTATATCGATTGTTGTAGTTTGCCTTGTAGGTTAGGAATGCGGCCGAGAGATCCGAAAGAGTGGGAAGCTGGTGTTCCGTACATTTTAGGAGTGGGTTTTGGTTGGAGTCGAGTTTGTATATTGTTCATATATATTGTAAGTCACGTGTGTGGCGTTGGTCTTTGGTGTTGTTTATGGCTGAAGTCTTTTGTTTGTATGCTTCCGGGTTTTATTACAATGCATAAAAATGTATTTTTGTTTTGGCCTTTATTTGTGTCTTGTTGCAAGATACGGTGAAATTGTTGTCAGGCTAATGGTCGGGACCCATTTTGAGGTCTCGCCCGTAGCATTCTCGAGTCCCGCGGATTTGGGGTGTTACACAAAAAGTCTTAAGTGGTCCTAGGTTCACAACCACTAGATGGCATTCTCAATCTACCCTAGGTCCATCCTAGGCATGCTACTACCATGATATCATCTCACAACTAAGGAAGGAACGAAGAGGAAGGGAGAAGAGAAGCCTACTGTTGAAGAAACGCAGCCGCCGAGTCAAGCTGACGTCCCTACAAAGCACTGTCACCGCCCCTGCGGCCTCCTGACACCGCCCCTGCGTTGTTCCGGCGTCTTGGCGCCGCCCCTGCGGTGGCTTGAGCTGCCCTTGTGGTGGCCTGGGTCCGTCCCTGTGCCTCTGAAGATCAGCCCCCGCGGTCGAACAACAGAAGGTCGTCTTCTTCGTTTTCGACTGTGGATCCTGAGCTCCAATGTCCTCCTCTTCTTGTTGGGTCTTCTCCAATCACCAACCACTAATCTTAAACTCTTCTCCACGACCTAAACGTTCTAAGAAGACATGCATGCAAGGGATTCAAGATCAAATCTCTTCCAAAGCTCCAACCATGGGAATGGAGTAGGAGGGAGGAAGAAGAAGGTAACAACTAGGAAGAAGGAAGAAGAGAGGAGAGAAAGCTTACCCAAACAAAAATCAAAGCTTCCCACTGTTGCAGATCACAAGCCAAGAGCTCCAAGGGGAAGGAAGAGGAAAGAGCACCAAGAGAAGAGTGTGAAAGAGGGAGTAACATGAAATAAAATGTGAGGAGAGAGGGAGTGACCACAAGGTTTCACAAAGGGGGAGGGAAGCAAGGGGTCAACTGACCTCTTGTCCCTTGTGCTAGACCCAAGAGGTCCAAAAGCAAAAGGCTGAAAACGGAAAGTTGGGACGGGATTTGGAAAGAATCCCGTTACTCAGCACCTCGTGCCTGCGGGAAAACTGAGCCGCTAACGCGGGAAGGTCGATAAACCGCTCAAAGATCGGAATAAAAATTCCGGATGTTACAATCCTATAGTCTTAGCAATATGAGTCATTAAAGCTCGAACACAAATATCACCCTTAAACTTGTTAAAAATCTTACCCAAACTATCATCCAACAATGTAGTAGTGTCTGGCATAGTATCTGTAACCATGCACCATAGAATAAAGAGCTCATCTACCTTCATCTTTTGAGGAGTCTCGGTCCTAGAAAACATAGTTTCACTCAAGATCCTATGAGCTAACTTAAATGACATATTGTAGATGTTTTTGTCCTTATAAACACTAACAGCCCAACGGTCCAAACCGCCCTCAACCAAAGCAATATCCTCCCAAAAGAGTTGAGGCTTAACCGTCCTCGGAAATGTTCCTGCACTAGCCGTAGGAAAACCAAAGATATCTCCAAACAAATCCACAGACATTGCAAAATGCATGTTCATCTATCTAAACTTAACAGTTCTAGTTTTAGGATCATGTGCAAACGAGCTCAAAAACTCTAAAGTGATTTCCTCAAAAGCATCCTCTCGAATCCCAACAAAAACAACAAGTCCAACACGTGCAATCATCATATCCAAATCCTCTCTCACATTCATACAAGCTATTTTTTCATTAACTAAGTAACGAGGTGCAATAATACGGCATTATTGGATTCGATCATATCTCGTTCAATGCTTTTCTTGTATGACTGGGAGTGCTGGAGGTGGTGGAAGTGGTGGAGCTTGTTGAGAAGAGAAAGAACCCCTAATTGGAACAATTGGTCTTGAAGATCCTCGAACAAAATCCATCGAAGGAAAAATATCGGGTTGTTCTTCCAAAAATCTCAGCCGAGAAAATTACCCAGAACCCGAGATTTTAACTGAATCGGTCTAAGTTGGCAAATCTGTAAAGATTTCCCCAAATTGATGCCTCCACTTGCTTCCTTTGCTCTTTTCTACCCTGAATGATGCTTCCTCTTGAACCAACCGACTCGAAATCGACTGATTTTAGGGAGGGCAAAAGTCTTGGGCTTTTTGGATGAAAAATCCCAAACCTGGCTCGATTTTGTGGTTTGTGGTGTTGTTTGACCCTAGAAACTTCTTTTTGATGAAAAGATATCGAGTTTTGGACCAAGAATGAATCAAAACGGTTAAGAAACGGAATTTGGTGGATCTAGGGTTGGAGTCGGCTGAGAAAGCGGTTGAGGAGAGGTTTGGTGAAGAAGGTGAAGTTGGTTGTTGCTTATATACCCCTCTTGAAATTTGAAAAAATCTCGGCCGAGATTTCAGAGCACCCGAGATTTTTGTCAGTCCGAAAAAATTGGCTTGATCATCACTTCTCAAAGAATCTCGGTCGAGATTTCATCCGAAGTTTGCCCCTGCATTGAAATTCTCGGGTCGTTGGACTCATGTGATGGAAAATCTAGACCTAGATTTGTTGTTGTTGGTCTAGATTTCCGGCGTCCGGTCATTACTTCTCTTGCTAATGGTTTTAGCATCCCTTTTCCAACAAAATCTCGATCTCTTTAACAATGTCAACGCATCTTCTTGATTGATTCTTCTGAAGAAATACCTAGGTTTTGTCATCCAAAAACACAAAAACCCAAAACATACCAAAAGCTAACTAATTGTCTTGCGATTTCCTCTTCTTTTCTCCTTCTATGCACACTACTCCTTTGTTCATGTTTTGGTTTTAGCTGCCTATCTTAGAAAAAGGAAGTTATCTATGGATAGGGATGGGCATCGGATAGATCCGATCCGAATGATCGGATATCCGGGTATAATTTTTTAGTGAAAGTTTGATCCGGATCCGGCCGGATATTCGGGAGTTTTTGCCGGATCGGGTCGGATAATTATCCGCGGATATCCGGCCGATCCGTTTGATCCGAATTATCAAAATTGGTATCCGAATAGGATTCATCCGGATCGGGTCATTATCTGAGGAAACCCGACTGACCCGATTGACCCGGCTGACCCGATTGACCCGGCTAACCTAATTGATTCGCCTTATCCGGCTGATCCGAAAGTGCAAAGTGCAAATTACAAAGATTAAATACCAAATTTCAAAACTCCAAACAAATAACTAACAAGTCTAACATGATCTAAACATCAAATATCAAAGTCCAAACTCCAAACTCCAAAAAAATACAAAATTACATCAAAATATTCCCAATAAAACATAGTTCTAAAGTTGCAAGGTCTAAGATAATTAATCAAAAGTAGCAAAAATATGGATTAAAATGAAGTCCTTCAAGTCTTCCACCCTACAAAATCAATGGGAAGAAACAAACAAAAAATGATAATTATATTAGTAACTTTTAACGGTAAAATACAAGATTTAAAAGATAAAATACAAGATTTAAACAGGAAAATAAATAATACTAATTACTATCTTATTATTTATCAACAATAAAATTAAAAGCTCAATTAAATATCAAGCACACCAAGTGAAGTAGTATACACTTTCACATCCAGTTAAGCACGTACATTTTCGCAATTAAATATCAAGCACACTAAGTAATCTAGTATACACTTTCACAATTAAATATGACAATACACTTTCACACTTTCAATTTACTAATTACATAGCATTCAATACGCCAAGTAGCGGACTACAATCAGTGAGCAAGAGTCGAATTTGACAGTAGACAACCTAATTTACAATTTGGAAGTACACTTTCACACTTTCAATTGTAAGACTGTAACCTATATTTCCTTCACATTTTGACAGTAGATTAGACGAGATGGAGTTAGTAACTTACCATGAGCGTCGAACGAGTTAGGGAGCGGAGTAGCGGACTGCAATCAGTGAGCAAGCGTTGAGCTACTGAGGGAGCGGAGTATGCGGACTGCAGTCAATGAGAACGAGCGAGGGAGCGGAGTCCGAACGAGTGAGGGAGCGGAGTCCGAACGAGTGAGGGAGCGGATGCAGGAGCGGTGTAGCGGACTGCCGGACTTCCCTTTCCTGAGCGGCGAACGGCAAAGTGAGTGCTTGAAACTCGACAACCTTGAGTGCTTGAGGCTTTGAGTTTGAGCGGCGGGTTTTGAGAAGTGAGAAGAGTGAATGGGAAAGAAAGGGTTATAAAGCAAACCCTATTATCACATTATATTTTTTTACTTTAAAATAAATTTAATTGTTAATTATCTTTATATTTTTTTTAGGGCTAATTAGGTAACTAGGCTATTTTTTTTATTGTACACTAAGTAGGCTTTTTTCAGTTTTCTAATTAGTAAATATACCCCACTAATATTTTTACTGTTAGGGTTTTACATTGAGTTCCTAATGCGTTCAATAATGGCGATCTCTCTACTTATCATTTATTATATTATTTTTCACTAACTTTGTATAATTTAAAAGCTGAAAATTTTGAATTTTTTATTTTATTTTTTTTATCATTTTGATAAAAGAATTTGTTTCGAAGATAATAGTGTAACCCCAATCTAAATTCATTTGAACCTATAGTAAGCCTAAATTTTAAGTTAGCAGTCCAACATATTTAGTTTTGGGTCAATTAAGATCGAGTCGGGTTTGAACAGATAAACCGGTATAACAAAAGCAACGTAGGAATCCCATGATTAAGGATCTCATATCCTCTAGGTCGGTGGACGCGTTCTGCGTAGAAAGGCAGAGGCAGTGAATATCTTATATGATTAATAATTACATAAATGGTCCGGTGCTTATACAAAATCACAAATATACAATAATATTCTGGTATGAAAATAATTTTTGGTATGAGAAATTCTGGTATGAAATTCTGGTATGAAATTTGCTTGTGCTTTCTCATGATAATCTGCTAATTTCTGGTATGAAATTCATACCAGAAAACTCATACCAGAATTTTTTGGTATGTAAAATTCTTACCATAAAATTTTGTTATGAGTTTTCTGGTACGAGTTTTTAGGTATGAATTTCATACCAGAATTTCTAGTACGAATTTCTGGTATGAAATTCATACCAAAAAACTCATACCAGAATTTTCTGGTATGTAAAATTCTTACCAGAAAATTTTGTTATGAGTTTTCTGGTATGAAAAATTTCTGGTATGAAAAATTTCTGGTATGAGAGATTCTGGTAGAAAATCATAAAATTTTGGAATGAATTTGACCAAAATTCTGGTAGAAAATTGTGGTATGTACTTCTGATATGAAAGAAATTTGGTATGAAAATAATTTTGGTATGACAAAATTCTGATATGAAAAAATTTGACCAAAATTTTGTTATGAAAAAAAATCTGGTATGACAATTTCTGGTATGACAAGTTCTAGTATGAGAAGTTCTGGTATGACAAAATTCTGGTATGAAAATAATTTCTGGTATGAGAAATTCTGGTATGAAATTTCTTGTATGAAAATTCTGGTATGAGAAATTCCGGTATGAGAAATTCAGTCCAGAAAATAAAAAAGAAATAAATAATAAATAAAAAAAAGGTAAGAAAAATAATAAAAGAAAACAAGTTCAATAATTAAAATTTAAAACTTATACTTATATAACAAATAACAAACATCATTTATTCTTTCTTTCTAAATAGAAGGGTTAATAATTTTTACCTACTATTAAATGAAAGTGGTAAAAAATTTGGGGTACACTTTCTTAAACAAAAACTCAAAAAAGCCTAGTATGTCAAATTCTCCCTTTTTTTTATCATATGTGTCTTATTTAGAGATGGAGATCAATCTATATTAAATATTTAAACGGTTACTAATATTATGTTGAACATTTGTACATCTATATCTTATAATAATAAAAAATAAGACCAATTTTTATTAAATGATTGTTAGGATGAACATTTTGTAAATTTTATTTTTTATAAGAACCTATATATGTTGAAAATGAAATCAACTTATTACAAGATTATTATGAACGTTTGTTCATTTAAACGAGACTAATTTTTGATAAAATGATATCAACATGTTATAAGATTATTGTGAAATTTTGTTCATTTAACCTATACTAACTTCTAATATAAGATTATAATCATAATATTTATAATAATTCATAAAAATCTACTTGTAACTTTATATCTTCATACAACTTTATAACTTCATAAAAACCTATAATTTTGTTTATTATGAACGTTTGTTCATTTAAACGAGACTAACTTATAATAAAATGAGATCATCATATTAAAAGATTATTGTGAAAAAATGTAAATGAGACTAACTTCTAATATAAGATTATAATCATAATATTTATAATAATTCATAAAAATCTACTTGTAACTTTATATCTTCATACAACTTTATATCTTCATAAAAACCTATAATTTTGTTTATTATAAACGTTTGTTCATTTAAACGAGACTAACTTATAATAAAATGAGATCATCATGTTAAAATATTATTGTGAAAAAATTTAAACGAGACTAACTTCTAGTATAAGATTATAATCATAATATTTATAAAAATGTATATCATAAAATGTGATCAACATATATTAAAAGTTTATTATGAATGTTTGTTCATATAAAAGTGATCAACTTATAATAAAATATTATTATCGTAGTCAACTTATAATCATATTTATAAAAATCTATATCTTAAAATGAGATCAACTTATCTTACAAGATTATTATGAACATGTCTTCATTTAAATGGGATCAACATAACTTATGATAAAAGATTATTATTATTATTATTATTATTGAATCTAACTTGTAACTTTATAAGTTGTAAACACATAATCATAATATTTATAAAAAATTTTATCTTCATACAATATCAACGTATATTAAAAGATTATTATGAACGTTTGTTCATTTAAATGAGACTAACTTCTAAGTTCTAATTTAAGATTTTTATTGAGACCATTTTATAATCATATGCATCTATAAAAATTTATATTTCTTAAAATGAGATCAACATATATTAAGAGATTATTATGAACGTTTGTTCATTAAAACGAGACTAACTTATAATAAAATGAGATCATCATGTTAAAAGATTATTGTGAAAAAATTTAAACGAGATTAACTTATAATATAAGATTATAATCATAATATTTATAAAAATGTATATCTTAAAATGTGATCAACATATATTAAAAGTTTATTATGAATATTTGTTCATATAAAAGAGATCAACTTATAATAAAAGATTATTATCGTGGTCAACTTATAATCATATTTATAAAAATCTATATCTTAAAATGAGATCAACTTATCTTATAAGATTATTATGAACATGTCTTCATTTAAATGGGATCAACATAACTTATGATAAAAGATTATTATTATTATTATTATTATTATTATTATTATTATTATTATTATTATTATTGAATTCAACTTGTAACTTTATAAGTTGTGGTAAATGTTCAGGTACAGCCCTTATATTGCGGTACGGTCGTACGGCCGACCGTACGGGCGACACGTGTCCCGAAATTTTTTTTTTTTTTTTCTCTTCTGTGAAACAAATTTTTTTTTTTTCCGGAAACTAATGAAAATTTATTTGAACTACCATGTTATAATTTATGCGCTATTATCCTATAAACTTTGAACTATTCTCATATAATCCATGAACTATTACTTTTTAATATAATCCATGAACTATTCTATTATAATTCATGAACTATCCCATAATAAGTTTTGAACTATTACTTTCACTCCTTTATAAATTTTTGCACTTTAAACTATTCTATTATAATTCATGAGCTATTCTATTATAATTCATGAACTATCCCATAATAAGTTTTGAACTATTACTTTCACTCCTTTATAAATTTTGCACTATGAACTATTCTATTATAATTCATGAACTATCCTTTTAGAAGTTATGAACTATTACTTAATAAGTTTTGAACTATTACTTTCATTCCTTTATAAATTTTACACTATGAACTATTCTATTATAATTCATGAACTATCCTTTTATAAGTTATGAACTATTCCATAATAAGTTTTGAACTATTACTTTTACTCGTTTTTTTTTTAAAAAAAAATAATAAAATTTTCGGGACACGTGTCGGCCGTACAGACGGCCGCACGGCCGTACCGGAATAATGGGCCTTACTTGAACACTTCCCTATAAGTTGTAAACACATAATCATAATATTTATAAAAATTTATATCTTCATACAATATCAACATTTATTAAAAGATTATTATGAACGTTTGTTTATTTAAATGAGACTAATTCTAAGTTCTAATTTAAGATTTTTATTGAGACCATTTTATAATCACATGCATCTATAAAAATTTATATTTTTTAAAATGAGATCAACATATATTAAAAGATTATTATGAACGTTTGTTCATTTAAATGAGACTAACTTATAATAAAATGAGATCATCATGTTAAAAGATTATTGTGAATAAATTTAAATGAGACTACCTTCTAAGGGCTAATTTAGTAACTAGGCTGTTTTTATATTTACTCTACTAACTAGGCCTTTAATATAAATCTATTAAGTAAATATACCCCACTCTAACTTTTTACCGTAGAAACCTTGCCGTCCATCATTCTTCTCCTTTTCTCCCTAACCTTCGTCATGCCGCCGAAGTTCGACCCATCTTAGGTCGTCGATGCGTTCGTCCGGGTGACAAGAGGCGAGGTTGGAACTACGAGGTTACTCGCGGCACTCGCCCGAAGAACGAACCACTCGGTCTCTCCCCTAAGAATGTCGGAGCTGTGAGCCCTTGAGATGGAATTTGCTGGAAACTGTGGAGTTCATTTGGACTTGGCCTCAAATGGAACCAGCGTTTTGAATACATTGTTTCCAGAAGAGCTTGGCTTGATTCAAATTTGAGGTTGTAAGAGAAACAACACATTCTAGTATGAAAAACCCTTCTGGTATGTGCTTGATTCCAGACATCGGCACCCACACTATTCTTGTCTTGCTTAACGAAGGATTCAACGTTTGAATCATTGACAACCTTGACAATTCATGTGAAGAAGATTTTAATCGCGTTAGAGAATTAGCGGGTTCTGAATTGTCCAACAATCTTCACTTCATTCTGGTACGTTTCTAGATTTCGACTTTGTTTTTCGGTGTTTTGATTCTAGGTTTTCCTTTGATTTTGATTGTTTGCTTTTGCAGGGTGATTTATGTAATAACCAAAAATTTAATTTAGATAAAATTGAATTTAAACTCCGTTTAAAATCGGATCAAACCGGATTCCGATCCGCCAACATTAATTCTTTTAAATAAAAGAACACGAGGTTAATTTCTATCATTTTATGTGACTTTGATTCACATAAAATGATAACTTTTGTAAACCGTAAATAACTCCGCAAACAATTCCGTAAATGTTTCCGTACTAAGCGAGTGTTAATCTTTTCAGCTTATCTTTTTCTTATTTTAGTGAGCAGGCCCATTATTTTTAAGCCTAGTTTTCAGCCCAGCCCATAACTACCTTAACCCTAATTATCTAACCTAATCCAACGTTTAACCTAATCTAACCCTAAACTAATCGTAAACCACGTCTCCCTCCGCCTTCCCTTGTGAGACTGCGTACAGCAGCAAGTCTTCAATTGCGACAAGGAGCCCGAACCAGTAACCGCCATACCGTCGACCACCCAAGGGTCCGAGCATCTGCACTGGCGGACACCCTTCTTCAGCACCAAGACCCTTCGTCTGCGTCGAGCAGGTGGGCGCCTCCTTCTCTTTCTGTTGATGCGATCAACTGGTGCTAAACGCCTTCCCTGCTGCACAACTGCCGTCGACCACTGCTGTTACCGGCCGAACACAGGATAGCACACCCTCGCATCCAGTCCAAGCCACTACACGCGCCATCCATCGTCCCCAGGAGTGGACCGCTCGCCAGGTTGCTGCAGCAGAAGACCGACCCTCTGAAGCGCAGGATAGCAGTCCTTGCAGCCCAGAACCTGGACACGCCGAGCCCGCCTCCTGTGCAGCCAGACGAACCTCATCTCAGCCCAATCGGATCTCAACAGTGAGACCAAGAGGAGCTGTCCAACCACTGCAGTAGTGGAGCCGATTCTAGCCTCGATTCCCTAGTCCAATGGTGCTGAGCGACACCAGTAATTCCCGTGGATCCATTGGTGTAGCAGTCCGGTATGAGATCAACCTCCCTTGTTTCATGTTGTTGGAAAGATGAAGTTATGTATGTGTATAGTGATCTTCATAGGATTCGAACCTAGGACATGTAGGCTAGGATTTTGTGGATTTTAGGGTGCAGTGGGACTCGAACTGCTGACCTCTGGGTATAAATAATGGGAACAGGTGCTGCCCTGGAGAATCGAAATCAGGACCTCCTGCACACCTTGTATTCCAGCCTTGATCTGCTGACTTTAGGACCTAGTTTCGATACCTTAGATCGAGAATCCACCGTTGAATTTTTAATATGTTTGAGATAGAAATATGAAGTTTACTGTGTTAAATTTTGAGAGAAAGTTAACGGTCGGATTAAAACTTATAAGGTTTCAAAGTAGGACATATGGGCTGTTTTTACAGCAAAGGGAAAATTGACTAAGTATGGAAAATTTCAGCTTTTACCTCAACTTTGGAAATTTATGAAAGGACTATGGTTACATATTTTGGAGAGATCTTTACCCCTATGTTTAGTATGTATACCATAGAGAAGCTAGGATTTTATCTCGGAATTTTATACCCTTATCAAAGCCGTGTATATGAACCCAAAGTCGAACCGTAACGACTATGGTATAAATTAAGAATGTTGGATAACTCTTATAAAACCTTACTAAATCCTCACCAAACTTTTCAAGGAGAACTAGATTATGGACATAGGTTCTAAAAGAAAATATTAGAACTAAATGAAAGACTTTGAGAATTTTCGGTACTAAGGGTAAAATGGTCTTTTACCGTAAGAGAGCTTTTTCGGTAATTCCTTCGCATGAGGTTGGACATCTGGATGTGATTTTGATCCACATGCCTTATTTGACAGGCGTTTGAGTTACCATGGGTTCGGACCGAGTTGAGATTTGAGAAAGCGATTTGGATCAAGGTAAGTCCTTGCGACTTACTTAGCTGGTTTTTGGATATTAGTTGGGTGATAATGGTTGTGTGTGTACAATGTGTGTTAAAATAAATAATAATTGTTAGGACGACCGTGGTTATTATGTTTTAAGGCCCAAGTGTATGTATAACGGGCCGTGACATCACTGCCTAGCTTTGCCAAGAGTCTGGGAGGTTCTCTATACCCAGACCATACAGGTACACGGTGAGATGCATCGGATCCACTCCTGATGGGTACACGGGGACGGAGGCGAGGTTTGGGAATCCCTCGTGTCACAAAATAAGTATCATTAGAGTGAATGACTTAAATGAAGATAATAAATGGATTGTTTGAAAGTATGATGAGTGTTTATTATTTTATGTGTGTGTGTGCTATTGTTACTCTCCTAATATTTAGATAACTAGCTAACGGTTCCTCTTGTTGTGTTTTTTAGATTTACCGCAGGTTAGACCAGCAGCTGAGTGATCCGGAAGTAGTGGTCAGCCGGGTCTCCATACTCCTTAGAGTGGGGGTTGAGGGTTGTGTTTGTCTTTCCTTTCTTTTGGTTAAGATAGTTGTTCGTTTCTTTTGTTTAAGTACTTTAGGCTGCTAGACAGTGTTGCATTCATTACCTTAAAAATACTATCTTTTTATGAATTTCGGTTTTCTTTATTTGTGTCTTGTTGCAAGATCCTAGTAATATTGTTGTCAAACTGAGGTCGGAACCCACTGTGAGGTTCTAACCAGTAACGTCCCGAGTTCTGAGAATTCGGGGTGTTACAACATGGTATCAGAGCTCTAGGTTGGCAACAATGGCACTTGAAATCTTCTGAAAGACCGAATAAGTCGTAAGCAGAACCCGAAAGGGGTCTGAATTTTAAAAGGAGAATTTTTTGGTTTTCAAATGCATGCATAGTCTGTTGGGAATAGAAAAGTACGGCTGACCACCACTACTACCGCGGATCTCAGTATGCTTAGTATGGACTTTAGATTTTATTTTAGTTGGACTTGTTAGGTTGATTATAAAGATATGTAGTATAAATAAATATATGCAGAAGATTAGTAGAAATTTATAGTTATATTATGCCCTTAATGGAGATAACCGAATGAGATCCTCATTCAGTTGACACACCTAAGTATGCTAAGCTTATGAGCATTAAGTTAGGCGAACATCCGATCAATCTAGTGAACTCGTTGAGGAACATGGAGATGGAAGAATGAAGACTATAAGATAATACCCACGAAAATGGCAAGCGGAATCTGAGTCAACTCAACGGGATCAAATGAAGGATATACAAGAGAGTAGTTCCGGAGAAGCAAGGGATGATCGCCAACTAGGGAATTTTGAGAACGACAACTTAGAGACTCTTCCAAGTTGTGTAAAGTGACTTCACAAACAAAGAGGATGACATCGAAAATTGCCATAGACATGAAAGTCAAAAGGAAGATATAGTAGCAATCAAGAAAAGAGACATAAAATTTAAGCTCACTGACAGACTAGGAATTGAAAGTTGATGCCAAAAGTAAGGCGAAATATGATCACTCTCAACAAGCTAATTGCCACCACAATCCAGTTTGATAACCAAGACAGTCAAAAGTATGGAAGTCAACACGAGATACATTATCCATCCAAATAGAAAGAATTAAAGAGCTGCAACTTGGAAACTTACGCGTTGCCAGAAAGGGAAAGGTGGATTTCACTAATGTGCAAGTGGAGTGATCTCGTAGAAAACAGGAGAATTTTGACATAGACCGTGATACAACAATAACCAGCTTCTGTAAAGGCAGCATTACAAGCAACACCCAAGGAAGAAGAGTGTGTGAGAAGAGTATTGGTGAACTCGAGGGACCCCAATAACTTCTCATTCAAGAGGAATTTAAGCTAACAACACTACAAGTTCATAATAGAGAACCGCAAATAGACGATAACTCAGGTAAAAGAATCACGGAGATGTACCTACAAGCTACCCTAGAAGGATTGAAAAGTCTGTTGATGGAAGAAGAATGATACAACTGGACTCGTAAGAGTATAACGATCTTACAAAAGTGTAGATTGTGGGAGGAGCTAAAGAAGAATAAATAAAGAGACTGGAGAAGGTATATTTCACCAAGTATATCAAGCCTTAAAAGAGATGGAAGAAAAGTAAGTCTATGATGTTGTAGAAGGTTAACTACATCCTACTTGGACAACTTAATAAGTTACATGCGCGGGTTAACTAGTGATGGTTAGTTAACCGATAAGAAGAATAACCACAAGGTTATAAAAGAATTTTATCGACATCTAGGGAATTTCTTTCGGAGATCCACGACGAAAATGGTGAAGTTAAATCAATACAAGTACTAGTAGCCTGGATGGTAACGTTAAATGAGTCCAATATGATAACTCTAATAAAGAAAATTTAAGAGCAGCTCTTGACGGTCGGTAATGACCCTTGATGATAGTAATGGTGTAAAGGGAATTGTTGGGAGTAGTTACTTACTACTGACTACAAAAGATACATATCGGAGTTAGAATGAAGGGATCCCTGCAAGAAGAACAAGAAGACTAAGAGGAAACAGATGATTGGAAACATGTCCTATGTCTTAGCATTCCACACAAGTAAGACTGATGGTACTCCTTCGAGAAAAAGTAGAGTCAGACTGTCTAGATTGATAGGGAAAACCCTTGTGATTAAAGTTGTGGTACAAAATAATTGAAATGGTAGAGGCGGCACAAACATATAGAGTATGACTTACAGTCTTGGTGAAATGTATGATCGAGATGTGAGGTGATTGCAAATGGAATCTGCATGTTGGCTAGAATAGACATGAGAAGGAGTAAAGTTGAACACTAAAGGCTGTTATATGGATCCGGTATTACCCCAATAAGATGATTACCAAAAAGTGTATATATAAAAGTTTAATGGAGTATACGAGGAACTCAAAGGGATTTAACTATCTTACGGGTGTAAATATCAAAGAAGGTAAAGCGACATGAGTATAAGGAAGACATAATAAATGCGATGCGAGAAATTTGATTGGTGGGAAAATCATATGCACCTAATGTGTTGTATACAAATGGTACCATTGGATGTTTAATAACAATCATACCAACGGACTGATGACACTATGATGGATTTAGTGTAAACCAAGTGTATAACTTATCCAGTGAGAAGGAAAGTCAGGTATCAAAATTGTGAGTTATGATAAATTTTAAATAAAGTTTTGAGATGAGGATGTCCTTAGGAAATCTACGCAAGAGTACAAAGCAACTGAAGTTCCAACACAGAATGGGTAGTAATGATCAACAGACAGTTAGAGACCGATGCAGAGAAGAAAAATGTATAAGACGAGTCACCTAGTAGAAGAGTTCACAAGACAAGCTTGTAAGGCCAAAAGAGATAAAATGTCGACCCGGATATGAGGGTCTAAGGTGCATGGAAGGGATACCTAAAATGGAGTGTAAATGCAAATGTAGACTTTACAAGTGTGGAGAGGTTTTAACCTCCTCAAAAATATAGGAATTTGAAAGAAATCGCAATGTCGGTATCAAAGAGTTGAAGCCCTGTAGCGGAAACAAAGGAGTATCATGAAGGTAAGGTTGCCGGTAACGCCAGCGAAGGAATGTATATATATGAACGGCCTTGGTACACTCGAAAGTCCAAGGTAACCCCAATTATCACGGGACCTAAGTCATCAAAACCGACGGTCCGTGCAAGGGGAACTGCAAGGGGATGATAACTAAAATCATCAAAACTACAAAGACACTTACCAGCTATCGTTGAAGACTTGGAATGACTATTTAGGTCAAGATGAATGACCCAGTTGGGCTCGAGAAGTGGAGTTAGCCTAGGGAAACAGAAGTGTGGAAGATAAAACGAATTAGCGAAGCATGAAAGGGTTAACCGGACAGATGATGCTCACCAAGAATTTAACGCCAGTCTAGGTATGAAAAGAGTAAGTCCGGGATATTGAGAATTCAAGTATAGACGGACCGACGTCAGCTGAGGACATGTAAGTGTCGGTTGGAATTGACGAGTAGGTACCGTTAAGAAGAGACATTAGTGACTGCGGATTTAAGAGGTAACTTTACCGATGCCTTGGAAGATTCCCCAAATAGGCAACGACAACCTTTTGGGATGATCTAAAGATATGGAGAGAATCGGGTTGGAGGCTTCTTACCGGTTGGTTAAGAACATACTACGATTGAGTAAGAGAGTAAGGGTCTGTTTGAAGAGGATTTTGCTAGTATTAGAAGGGAAGTATAGGCGGGAGTGGAGTAAATCATGTTGACCCTCAGAAAGACGCCATTGTGCCTAATGGGTGATACAACAGAAGCGTGGTAGGCACATAAACCACAAATGAAGAAAATCAATGTTAGGTTAACTATGATTTCAAGTTAAGGAATTAGAGATCTATATGAAAAGGTCCACTTGGGTGTGTGATTTGTTTGGAGTTATATAAATTTGAAAGCTTGACAAGAAGTAGGTGAAAACCCATTAATTAAAGAACGATCTAATTAGGTCACATTGAGGAAACCGGGCCAAGCAGTTTGTATTACAAAGAGCATTAGGCACTTAGCAAAGTGCCGACAGAAGGGTAAGATCATTGTTTCAGAATCGACAGTCGGGAAATTTCTAGGCCCAATGGAAGGAAAAGTGGTAGAGTCATCAAAAGGGCTGGAAGTAAGTTTTGAAAACCAAACCGTAGAGAGAGTACCTACCAAACATGAGACACGTCCTTAGTCATGAGGATCTGATAGTCGAGCCAGACCACACTTTTGTGAAATATCCAGTAGCCGTCCTAGAGCGCAGTACTAGATGCCTGCGTTCTAAGGAGATACCGATGTTGAAGATTCAGTGGTCTAGACGAGGAGCCGATGAGGCTACCTGGAAAATAGAGGAGAGTATTAAACGTATGTACCCTGAGTTTTTTTTTTTTGCAAGGATAGATATTACTTCTGTATCGGCGAGTTAGCACTCGGATGCTGTGTTGTTTGACTTTCACGTTTTACCTTGGACTAAATGATTGTGTTTCTTTTCATGTGTACCTGATTATCATGATTGAGTAGTTGCATGGTAGAAAACGAAATTTTAATGATACCAAGATATGCCAAGGAAGTCGTGTGATTAGGAATATTATTCTAAGTTTCGGGTGAAAACAAGTGAAGTAAAAGTTGAGAAGTTGGCTGGAAGTGAAAGTGTTAGAAAGCAATAATAGGTTTGGGGAAGTCAATCATGAAGATGAGTAACTCGGCACCATTCACATAGCCGGGTGTTTGTGTCTTGCCAAAGTCGGATTGAGCGATATTCCTATCGGGTCATGGTATGTGCATCAAGGGTTTGATGCATCTCGAGAAATTGATGATTGCAGATTTCCTAGGCTTCGGTTATTGTGCACCTCTGTCCATGCATCCCAAAAAGTAAAGTAAAAAGAAAAAGTGTGAAATAAGCAAAGCTTATTGGTGGAAGATGTTGAAAGTCAAAGTGAAAGTGAAGTATATCCTTTTCCCGGATTCTAGCACCACATCACCTTACATACATCCCTACCCTACACGTTTCTTGACCTTTCTTTTGGGAAGCCCTTGAGACCTTGAGCTTGTTGATTGACTTAGCGGTTTAAACTGGATTATACATGATTAATTTCGATAATTATGACTTATTATGCATTCTATGATTTTATGCAAAGATGAACAACTTTCTTATACTTATAAAATGTTTTGATCACATATTGATTTTAAATTCCATGAAGTATTCTCTTAGAGTGATCTTTGATAGTTGCACACCATAAAATGTTTTTAAAAGACTTTTTCATTGATTTTATTGACTTATAATCCATTCTATCTTGTCTTCTATACGCGGAACTTGCTTGGGGACAAGCAAGGGCTAAGTATGGGGTATTTTGATAGCATGAATTATAGTCTATATTTTGGGGTTTGTTTGGACGTTTTATCTTCAATAATCTGCATGTTTGTATGTATAATATGTGATTCTACTACCATTTCATCTACCTTTGCGAGAATCGAGGTCTACACCTAGTTTCGTTGTAATTGCAGGTAATATGGTACGTTTTGCATCAAAAAGGAGCAAAAGGAGTCATTAGTCATTTGGAGCTACATCCAGGGAGCATAGCCATGGATTAAAGATTTACTTTGGACCAGTTTTGAGAGATTTCACATTCAGTTGTGAGTCACCTCGGTTGACCACATATTCACCTCGACCGAGGTGATCCAGAGACGCCGACTCGACCGAGGCGAACACCTAGGACGCGGCGAGAATATTTTATTCTTGGAAGAGATCTTTTGAAATTGGAAAGTGATCTTATATTTTTGGGCTGGGCTCCTGGAAGGAAGGAGATATGCAGAATCATATATTTTACCTATATTTATGGGAGAATATCTTTCTAAGATTTATTATCTTTGGAGGGTTATTTTCCTATAAAAAGGGTTGGATTTTCCACAAATCCGATGATGCTTAGATCCCGCTTACAGTCGGAAATCACGCAGCAGCAGCAGCCTTCCCCAAGTTGGAAGATTTGAAGAACCTTTTTGAAGGTTGAAGGAAGATTGAAGTCCATAGCTTTCATAGCTTTATTGAAGGGTTTTGTAAGATTGTCTTCAATTCCCTCAATTGTTGTCTTGCCTTTTTGGATTGTTATCCAAGGAACGCTTTGTTGTGATATTTGATTCAGTTATTGAAGTCTTTTCATTAAAATTCTTCTTTGTTCAAATATTCACCTTCTTCCCATATATTTTAATACTTTCATAATGATGATGAGTGGCTAATTTCCTTGTGCGATTCTAGGGTGATTAGCTGAAGGTTGTGGGAAAAACAATGATAGAATAATCTTAGATTCCAGTAGGATCCTGAAAGTTCGAGTCTTTAACCTTAACCCTAAGCATCTCGTTCGGTTGATGAACACCTCGGCCGGGGTGGAATTCTTCTGTCCGAGGTGACTTATCTGATCCAAAACTGAGAGTTAAGTGTTAGAGTTTGCTAAATCCTATTCTTATTATACCTTCCTGGTTCAATGCAAGCTTAGGATGAGACTTACCCGGTAATTCCTTAGTTTGTGTATTAACGATCATAAGTGTAGGTAATAAAGGTTTATCCTTTATTGGGGTTTGAGTGTGCTTCCATCCCATCTTTGCGAGTTAGCCTGAGACTTACCCGGTAAAGGTTGATTCTATTCCCTTAGATGGTGTGTTAGTTTGAGGTTATAGTTCTTTATCTTAATTCCTTGAGACTTACCCGGTAATAGGAGTTACGGTTTTGGATTAGTGTGTAGTGAGACTTACCCGGTGATCTACTCCACTTTAGTAACACCTTCCCCACGCAAAATCTCAGCTTTGTCCGCTTATCTATAGATCTTGAGTTGGAACCACAACTAGATGCTTTAATCCCTAGAATTGCATGTTTGCTTTATTGACTTCTTATTCATCTTTGATTGTGTTAATTGCTCTTGTGGTTAGAATTGATATAGTACACCGTATTGACTTTGTTTCACCGAGTCCCTGTGATCGACCCCTGGAATTTTCTTGCTTTTACTACGATTGACCCGTACACTGCGGGTTCGCATCCTTGTTTTAAGCTTAAGTCTAGGGTTATAAATTTAAAGCTTGCACACACCGTTTGGAGCGAACATTCAGCACCAAGACCCATCGTCTGCGTTGAGCAGGTGGGCGCCTCCTTCTCTTTCTGTTGATGCGATCAACTGGTGCTAAACGCCTTCCCTGCTGCACAACTGCCGTCGACCACTGCTGTTACCGGCCGAACACAGGATAGCACACCCTCGCATCCAGTCCAAGCCACTGCACGCGCCATCCATCGTCCCCAGGAGTGGACCGCTCGCCAGGTTGCTGCAGCAGAAGACCGACCCTCTGAAGCGCAGGATAGCAGTCCTTGCAGCCCAGAACCTGGACACACCGAGCCCGCCTCCTGTGCAGCCAGACGAACCTCATCTCAGCCCAATCGGATCTCAACAGTGAGACCAAGAGGAGCTGTCCAACCACTGCAGTAGTGGAGCCGATTCTAGCCTCGATTCCCTAGTCCGATGGTGCTGAGCGACACCAGTAATTCCCGTGGATCCATTGGTGTAGCAGTCCGGTATGAGATCAACCTCCCTTGTTTCATGTTATTGGAAAGATGAAGTTATGTATGTGTATAGTGATCTTCATAGGATTCGAACCTAGGACATGTAGGCTAGGATTTTGTGGATTTTAGGGTGCAGTGGGACTCGAACTGCTGACCTCTGGGTATAAATAATGGGAACAGGTGCTGCCCTGGAGAATCGAAATCAGGACCTCCTGCACACCTTGTATTCCAGCCTTGATCTGCTGACTTTAGGACCTAGTTTCGATACCTTAGATCGAGAATCCACCGTTGAATTTTTAATATGTTTGAGATAGAAATATGAAGTTTACTGTGTTAAATTTTGAGAGAAAGTTAACGGTCGGATTAAAACTTATAAGGTTTCAAAGTAGGACATATGGGCTGTTTTTACAGCAAAGGGAAAATTGACTAAGTATGGAAAATTTCAGCTTTTACCTCAACTTTGGAGATTTATGAAAGGACTATGGTTACATATTTTGGAGAGATCTTTACCCCTATGTTTAGTATGTATATCATAGAGAAGCTAGGATTTTATCTCGGAATTTTATACCCTTATCAAAGCCGTGTATATGAACCCAAAGTCGAACCGTAACGACTATGGTATAAATTAAGAATGTTGGATAACTCTTATAAAACCTTACTAAATCCTCACCAAACTTTTCAAGGAGAACTAGATTATGGACATAGGTTCTAAAAGAAAATATTAGAACTAAATGAAAGACTTTGAGAATTTTCGGTACTAAGGGTAAAATGGTCTTTTACCGTAAGAGAGCTTTTTCCGTAATTCCTTCGCATGAGGTTGGACATCTGGATGTGATTTTGATCCACATGCCTTATTTGACAGGCGTTTGAGTTACCATGGGTTCGGACCGAGTTGAGATTTGAGAAAGCGATTTGGATCAAGGTAAGTCCTTGCGACTTATTTAGTTGGTTTCTGGATATTAGTTGGGTGATAATGGTTGTGTGTGTACAATGTGTGTTAAAATAAATAACAACTTGTTAGGATGACCGTGGTTATTATGTTTTAAGGCCCAAGTGTATGTATAACGGGCCGTGACATCACTGCCCAGCTCTGTCAGGAGACTGGGAGGTTCTCTATACCCAGACCATACAGGTACACGGTGAGATGCATCGGATCCACTCCTGATGGGTACACGGGGGCGGAGGCGAGGTTTGGGAATCCCTCGTGTCACAAAATAAGTATCATTAGAGTGAATGACTTAAATGAAGATAATAAATGGATTGTTTGAAAGCATGATGAGTGTTTATTATTTTCTGTGTGTGTGTGCTATTGTTACTCTCCTAATATTTAGATAACTAGCTAACGGTTCCTCTTGTTGTGTTTTTTAGATTTACCGCAGGTTAGACCAGCAGCTGAGTGATCTAGAAGTAGTGGTCAGCCGGGTCTCCGTACTCCTTAGAGTGGGGGTTGGGGGTTGTGTTTGTCTTTGCTTTCTTTTGGTTAAGATAGTTGTTCGTTTCTTTTGTTTAAGTACTTTAGGCTTCTAGACAGTGTTGCATTCATTACCTTAAAAATACTATCTTTTTATGAATTTCGGTTTTCTTTATTTGTGTCTTGTTGCAAGATCCTAGTAATATTGTTGTCAAACTGAGGTCGGAACCCACTGTGAGGTTCTAACCAGTAACGTCCCGAGTTCTGAGAATTCGGGGTGTTACAATTTACGAAACAAGGATGGCATTGAACATCTCTTCTCTAATCACAGGTTTGATGTTGTGATCCAATTTGTTGGACTCAAGGTTGTCGGCGAGAGTGTTGCTTATCCTTTTTGATATTTTGATAATAATTTTATTAGCTCCATTAATCAGTATCAAATCATGGCTAAATACAACTGCAAGAAGGTGATTATTTGTTCCTAGAATGAGATTATCAGTCATCACCAAGCCTTATGGTCGAAGATTTCAATCTTAGGGCTATGAATCCTTATGGTCGAACCAAAGTACTAATTGATTTGTTTCTTTATTTGGAATTCAGCAGTGACATTGTTTACTCAATTAATTTCACTTGAAAAAACAAACTCAGCTTTTTCTTAAAGAAATTGCTCGAGACATTGCAAGGGTGAGTCACACCAGAAATAGTTGACACAGGTAATCCGGTCTTCTTGCTTAATCCAACTCTATCACAATCATGCTTATGTGATGGGTGATGTCAAATGGGATCTAGAGCATGTGCATGCCACTTTCTAATCTTGATTTATCTTAACAGAAGAGTATTAATGGCAAAGTATTCAGTTAGTACTAACAAGAGGGAAAGAAAATTACTTTGTATACAGTTTTTATCTAGTTAATAGTAACTTCAAGCATACTGAAGCATATTGTTGAATTTAATTATTTCTAAATCGACATATATTACAGTCACAAATGACACACAAAATCAACTAAAAATTGATACGGTATGTGTACTTGATACATCATATAATATTATTTATTCATATTTCTATGTAAAACAACAGTATTGGATAAGCACTAGGTGAATCAACTTGGTCAAGTGGTGTGCTTAAGCAAAAGACATGTTTAAGCTTTAATTGAAATCAACCATTTCATGATTCCAAATGCTGCAAAGAAGCCTATAATGGATGCTCATTTAAATATCAATTGCTGTGAACTGTCCTAGCTGTTGACTTGATTGGGTAAGTTAAACGCCATCTCATAATAAATATGATTAGAAGCCCACAATCCTTCTAGCATATGCAAATGTCAATTGCTTCTGATATTGATGCTAATTCTAAGTTGTATCTCTCTGTTCTGAATCTTCTGATGTGCAGCTTTCATACTTATGATTACGCAAGACACCCGAGTATCTTAGAGTGCCTCTTAACTTAGCTTGTTTGGGTGAGTCATTCACATACCAGCAGCTGCTCCATGCAACAGGTGACTTCAGTGATGCTAATCTCATTAAACATGGTCATTCTGGTGATTTATTTCGGGGTCTCTTGGAAGGTGGTATCCTAGTGGTAAAAAAAGTGGAACTAAATACAGTTACTGTAAAAACAGTTCTCAAGAGTTTCAAAACGTTTCAGTCGTAGAATCGACTGAAGATCACACAAAGATTCACGCAAGAATATGTTGACGCAGTTCGGAGATAATCTCCTAGTCTGCGGGATCTCAAGAGGGGAGATCCGGTCCCAGATTCACTAGGTATCCTAACAGCGCTATACAAGACAGAGGACACACTACTTGCAAGAGTACCAAAGTCTGGCAAAGAAAGCAAAAACACTGGCGAAAGGAAGAGGAAGAAAGATCGAAGAAAAGCCCCCTCAAAGGCACCGGTGAAGAATCTGAGATCGATTTTCACAACTCAACCAGAAGCCAACGATCTGATGGTGAGAAACCTTAGAGATTACAGATCTCTAAGCGTTGTATTCTTCTTCTTCATTTGTTACGAATCCTTCTTGTTCAGAACAAGATTTTGATGATTCGTTCTTCTCTGTTCTCTCTTTTTTCTCTATCGTTTTCTCTCTCTGTAGAAACTATATCGCAGCCAGTCCAAATTCAGAATGAGCTCTTAACCTAATTTCTGCAGCTCTCTACGAACATGAAACGCAACGTTTCATTTCATATCTCCATCAGATGACCTAGCTTGTTCTGTATTTGGGCCTAAATGACTTGGATCATGCAAAGCCCAATTATCCCACATATCAGATGAAGATAATAAGAACAGTACGATCCAAAGCTTCCTTCCTTCTCTATAATACACATTCTACCTTATATTATTGTTCACATAGTTGTTACCTAGGCTACCCAACTTAATCATATAGATTAAGTGGCAACTTTAGATAACATCATATGTTACTTAATAATATGGCAGATTGTGTATCATAGTTCCGCCACTATCTCTACCTAGACTTTATTACAACATTGGCAAGTATAGTGTTCATAGTCTTGTTTACACAATAAGAATTAGTTTTACAACAATTGCCCTCCTAATTCTTGTATGAGTTATAGCGCTGTTGTGCCCCGACAGTGAATTTAGTCCCTTCTCAACCGTCCGTCATCGATCCATGGTAATAGGTGTGCTAAGGAACTTCAAAGATCTGCAAGGCATTCCTGCAGAAGGCAAACTTGTCAGCTGTAACAATTTTAGTGCCAAAATCAGCAGGGTTCAACTCACCCTTAATCTTCTTTACCAAGAAGTGTTTCTTCTTTACCATGTCCCGTATGAAGTGATTTCTCACATCAATGTGCTTAGACCTTTCATGATATACAGGATCCTTACATAGATACAATGCACTTTGACTATCCATGTGAATAACTGGTGTACAAGGTTTATGCATGATTTCACTGACAATGCCCTTTAGCCATATAGCCTCTTTTGAGGCTTCAACAACTGCTATATATTCTGCTTCAGTAGATGATAATGCAACTATAGACTGTTGTTGAGACTTCCAAGAAACACAATTACCAGAAAAAGTATAAAAATAGGCAGTAGTAGACTTTCTATTATCTTTATTGCTAGCATAATCAGAATCTACATAACCTAAAACTTCTCCTGTAGGTGTTTGTTCAGAAAACATTAAGCAGAGCCCTTTTGTGCCACATATATATCTAAGAATATATTTCATAGCAGACCAGTGTAATTCTCCAGGATTAGACATGAACCTACTTAAAACACTTATGCCAAAAGCTAGGTCAGGTCTAGTACAAAGCATAGCATACATTATGGAACCCACAGCAACATCATAAGGTACTTTAGCCATTTTCTCAATTTCAGATTTACTACTGGGACAGTGTTGCTTTGTTAGGTCTAGATGCCCTCCTAAGGGTATAGATGTGGGCTTAGAATTGTCCATGTTAAACCTATCAAGAACTTTCTGAATATAGTCTAACTGTGATAGCCACATTTTCTTTTTCTTTCTATTCCTTATGATTTTTACACCTAGGATTTTCTGAGCAGGCCCTAAGTCTTTCATTTCAAAGTTTGCTTTTAGATCTCTTTTTGCACCAGCAATTAGTATAGTAGATTTACTTATGAGAAGTATGTCATCTACATACAAAAGTACAAATAGAGGAGATAAGGTAGCAACTCCTTTAAAGTAAAGACAATAATCATAGTCACTTCTATGAAAACCTAAATTTTTCATGCAAGCATCAAATTTCAAATTCCATTGCCTAGGTGATTGTTTTAGGCCGTATATGGACTTCTTTAAAAGACAAACATGGTCAGGTTTGGACTTATCAGCAAAGCCCTCAGGTTGAGTCATATATATAGTCTCATCAAGATTACCATGTAAAAATGCAGTTTTAACATCCATTTGCTCAATTTCCCAATCATAGACAGTAGCAACAGCAAGTAGTAATCTCATTGTTTTATATCTAACCACAGGAGCAAAGATTTCATTATAGTCTATGCCCTCTCTTTGGGTGAAGCCTTTGGCTACAAGCCTGGCTTTGTACCTAGGAGGTTCACCAATTTTTGTGCCTTCTTTCAGTTTATAGATCCATTTGCAAGGTACTAGTTTAGCATTACTAGGTTTTTCTACTAGCACCCAAGTTTTATTAACAAGCATAGAATCAAGTTCTTCTTTCATAGCCATGTTCCAATTTTTAGATTTAGGACAGCTCGTGGCTTGTTTATAAGTATCAGGTGTGTATGTGTTATCAATTGCATCAGCAGCTATGAAGGCATAATCAACTAAGTTCAGTTCAGTGGTGAATAAAACATACTCAGACTCAGAATATTTCCTACTAGGAATTCTAACTCTAGGGTTCCTATCTCTAGTCAGTTGATAGTTTTCATCATCATTGTTAACCAGATAATCATCATTATTAGTTTCAACAGTGGCATTTTCTTCCGAATTATTTTGATTTTGATTACTATGTTCACTGATTTGAGTAGGAATTGTTACCCCCCTTGAGTCTGGTGTATTGTTTTCATTTCCTGAGGTAGTATCCCCTTGTGATCCTTCCCCAACACTTTCAGTTTGGAGGTTATTTTCAGTTTCATTACTAGTGGTGGGAGTTTGATAATATCCTATATCAAACTCCTCATCAATGTTTTGATTTTCAAGACTAGTGTTTTCTGGGGTGAAGAAGTGAGTTGAGCTTAGAGTTTCATATTCAGGTTCTGATTCTTTATCCTCAACAGTTTTCTCAGACGTGTCCTTAGCTGTTTTGAAGTGAAAATCTTTTTCATTGAATGTTACACTTCTAGATGTTATCACCTTATAACCCCCAGGTTGTACTAGAAGAAGCTTATAGCCTTTTACCCCTTCAGGATAACCAAGCATTACACATTTTTGAGCTCTTGGATGCAACTTCCCTTGGTTTATATGAGAATATGCTGTGCACCCAAAGGGCTTCAAATATGTAATATCTGGCTTCCTGCCAGTCCATTGTTCTTGAGGTGTTTTAAAGTTTATTACAGAGGATGGTGACCTATTTATTAAGTAGGCTGCTGTTACAATAGCTTCCCCCCATAAACTGTGTTTTAGGCCAGCACTTATTAACATGCATCTTGCTTTTTCTAGTAAGGTTCTATTCATCCTTTCAGCTGTTCCATTCTGTTGAGGTGTACCAGGAACAGTCAAGTTTCTTTTTATCCCATTATTCTTGCAAAAATCATTAAAGGATGTGTTACAAAATTCTAGGCCATTATCTGTTTTAAGACACTTAATCTTTTGATTTGATTCATTTTCAACAGAAATTTTCCATTCTTTAAAAATTGTAAAGGCTTCATTTTTAGTCTTAAGAAGATAAACCCAAACTTTCCTGGAAAAGTCATCTATGAATGAAATGAAGTAATTTTTTCCCCCTACAGTTTCAACCTTAGCAGGTCCCCAAAGGTCTGAGTGTATATATTCTAGAGGTTTTTCAGCTCTAAAAGTTGACTTATTAAAACTGTGTTTGACCTTTTTTCCTAGAATACAATTCTCACAGAAACTTATGTCATTGGGTTTCTCTTTGATTAAGCCTTGTTTAAACAGATTATTAAGACCTGAATTCCCTATATGTCCCAACCTACTGTGCCATATTTCAGATTTACTTTGGTTATCATTTTTATTGATGTTGGAGAGATTTAATTCAGGTGATTGAATAACATAGTATAAGCCACCTTTATTGATACTCTTTATAAGGGTAAGACCATTCTTGACAACTTCCCTTATTCCATTACTAGTATTAATCTGACACCCTAAGTCATCAAACACAGATTCAGAAAGTAGATTTCTTCTAAGGCCAGGTACATATCTAACATTTTGTATCACTCTTATCTTTCCATCATACATGCACATAGGTATATTTCCTATTCCTTTAATCTCTAAGGCAGTGTTATCACCCAACATGACATCACCACCATTAAAAGGTTTTATATAACAGAATAGAGATTTATCAGGACAAGCATGCATAGTACATCCTGAATCTAAGATCCAGTCATCAGTTTTGCAAGAAAAAGGAGCAGAACACATAAGCAATTCACAAGGATATTGATTATTCATGCTTTCAAATAAAGAAACATTGTTCTCAGAGTTCTTATTAGCCTCATCTCTCTTCTTCTTCCTACATTCATTAATGTAGTGCCCTACTTTTTGACAGTAAAAACATTTCTTAGTCTTTTTCTCAGAATCACTGCTAGTAGATTTCTCAGTGTCATTCTTTTTATCTTTCTTAGAATTCTTGTTGTTTTTTCTGTTCTTTCCCTTAGCCATGAGGACCTCTTGTCTATTGTCAGTCTTTTTATCACCAGGTTTAGTTTTAAAGACTTTCAAGGTCTCATTTTTCTCAGTAATAGCTTCAATTATAGCCTCTTTTGTTAAGGACTTATTACTATACTGGATTACATCTTTCAATATGTCAAATTGAGCAGGTAAAGAACCAAGTAACAATACAGCCAGGTGAGTATCCTTTATGGGATCATCACATCTTTCTAAGTCCATTTCTAACTTTAAGAATCTATCCAGATTATCATTTAAAGTCAGATTTATGTCCATTTTAAAGGTGAATAACCTATGCAGAGTGGAGATTCTAGAAGGCAAAGATTTCTTATTATAAAGATTTTCTAACGCTTCCCAGAGAGGTTTAGCAGATTTGTAGCTTACCACCTGACGAGCCACGTCGTCAGTTAGCCTAATCATTATTTCTGCGTGAGCCTGTTCTTCCATCTCCTCCTTCCTCGAAGCAGAGGTTTCTGCTAAGTAGTTCCCTGTAATGGCTCGTAGACACTTCTCCTTCGTCAGTACAGCCTTCATCTTGACCTGCCACATGGCAAAGTCAGACACACCATCGAAAGGCTTTAGTCTAACTATACTGTCAGACATCTCCTGCAGTCACACAAGAAAGCAAGTTAGAAGTGTTATGTAAATTTCTTTTCCTGAGATAAAGACTATACACAGGAAGAATATGCAAACAACAACGTATATAGATCTTAAGCAGTATTATTAACGTGCAAGAAGATCCAGAAACTCATCATAAACAGCGGAAGCAAAAAAGGAAGTTTAAACCAATAAGCAAAAACATTCCTCAGAAACTCAGATCTAAAAACTTTTACAAAGAGAAAGCTCTGATACCAATTTGTAAAAACAGTTCTCAAGAGTTTCAAAACGTTTCAGTCGTAGAATCGACTGAAGATCACACAAAGATTCACGCAAGAATATGTTGACGCAGTTCGGAGATAATCTCCTAGTCTGCGGGATCTCAAGAGGGGAGATCCGGTCCCAGATTCACTAGGTATCCTAACAGCGCTATACAAGACAGAGGACACACTACTTGCAAGAGTACCAAAGTCTGGCAAAGAAAGCAAAAACACTGGCGAAAGGAAGAGGAAGAAAGATCGAAGAAAAGCCCCCTCAAAGGCACCGGTGAAGAATCTGAGATCGATTTTCACAACTCAACCAGAAGCCAACGATCTGATGGTGAGAAACCTTAGAGATTACAGATCTCTAAGCGTTGTATTCTTCTTCTTCATTTGTTACGAATCCTTCTTGTTCAGAACAAGATTTTGATGATTCGTTCTTCTCTGTTCTCTCTTTTTTCTCTATTGTTTTCTCTCTCTGTAGAAACTATATCGCAGCCAGTCCAAATTCAGAATGAGCTCTTAACCTAATTTCTGCAGCTCTCTACGAACATGAAACGCAACGTTTCATTTCATATCTCCATCAGATGACCTAGCTTGTTCTGTATTTGGGCCTAAATGACTTGGATCATGCAAAGCCCAATTATCCCACATATCAGATGAAGATAATAAGAACAGTACGATCCAAAGCTTCCTTCCTTCTCTATAATACACATTCTACCTTATATTATTGTTCACATAGTTGTTACCTAGGCTACCCAACTTAATCATATAGATTAAGTGGCAACTTTAGATAACATCATATGTTACTTAATAATATGGCAGATTGTGTATCATAGTTCCGCCACTATCTCTACCTAGACTTTATTACAACATTTGCAAGTATAGTGTTCATAGTCTTGTTTACACAATAAGAATTAGTTTTACAACAGTTACAAGGGAAGCATACTTGCTTGAGTTGAATTTCTTTAGTAATATAATCCACGTGCATGATTAAATGTCTTAAAACCAGTGGACCCTAGTTTAGTATTGTTTGAAAAGATGGTGATGATGTTTGTGTTGACGATTATGTGCTACTTGCCAATCGATGTTTCTGGCTTTCGATGGGATTTGATTCAGCTTTATACATTTTTCCATCTTTAGCAGATTTTGTTGTAGCTTTCCTAATTTTCCTTGATTTGTATACCATCTCTTGTATATGTCTCCGGCAAACTAAAAATCTTGGTTTCTACATGGACATGGATTCTGATAAGACCTATGGAAAAGCTTATCGAGTTGGAGCCTCGGTTTCTCAGCTTCCCAGGTAAAACTTAAGTATTTCTTTTTAGTGTTGATTGGCTTATGTTGTCTTGAAGTTGCCTAGTACATTGGAAATGTTTATGATATAGTTAGTATCATGTCAGGTGGTTGATTTGTTGAAGGTGAATGGTTAAGAAACGTTTTCCGATGGAAAGAAACAATAGGACCATGGGAGGAAAGACCTAGGCACTTTGGTGATGTTCGGATGTATTGGACCGATGTAGGAGTTTGTTTACTACTCGACTGATGATTGTAGGTTAAACATTTGCCTTATCTATGTGTTACTCAACTTGTAAAATTTCTGGTATCAAATTTCTGGTATTTAATTTCTGGTATCTAATTTCTGGTTGATAATTTCTGGTATGATAATTTCTGGTATGATAATTTCTGGGATGAAATTTCTGGTATGAGAAATTCTGGTATGAAAAATTCTGGTATGAGAAATTCCGGTATGAGAAATTTAGTCCAGAAAATAAAAAAGAAAATAATAAAAAAAAATAAAAAAAAGGCAAGAAAAATAATAATAAAAAAAATAAATTCAGTAATTAAAAATTAAAACTTATACTTATATAACAAATAACAAACATCATTTATTCCTTTCTTTCTAAATAGAAGGGTTAATAATATTTAACTACTATTAAATGAAAGTGGTAAAAAATTTGGGGTACACTTTCTTAAATAAAAACTCAAAAAGGCCTAGTATTTCAAATTATCCCAACTTCTAATATAAGATTATAATCATAATGTTTATAAAACTGTATATCTTAAAATGTGATCAACAAATATTAAAAGTTTATAAAGAATGTTTGTTCATATAAAAGAGATCAACTTATAATAAAAGATTATTATCGTGTTCAACTTATAATCATATTTATAAATATATATATCTTAAAATGAGATCAACTTATATTACAAGATTATTATGAACATTTGTTCATTTAAATGGGATCAATATAACTTATGATAAAAGATTATTATTATTATTATTATTATTATTATTATTATTATTATTATTATTGAATCCAACTTTTAACTTTATAAGTTGTAAACACATAATTATAATATTTATAAAAATTTATATCTTCGTACAATATCAACATAATATATTTTGTCTAACTCAAAGATTAGGATGTAAATTGAACATTATTCATTATATTGTATAAGTTGTAAATTGAACATTATTAATTTATTATTTTATCTAACTCAAAGATTTTTACAACCTAATATATTTTCAAATACAAATATTAGTATAAAATTATAATATGCAACCTTTTTAGTATAAGTTTATTTTTTATTTTATTAAATATTGTCAAATATAATATTAGTAAAAATGTATTATATGTACTATGTAATGTAGTATATTTACATTTATTTATTTTAAAACCGGATATTTCCGGATATCCGGTGATCCGCCGACCCGCGGATATCCGCCGATCCGCGGGTATCCGGTGATCCGTCGATCCGCGTTTATCAGTCAATCCATGGATATCCGGCGACCCGTCGATCCCCAGGTATCCGAAAATATCCGGATATCTCCGGGTATTCGATTTTTACCCGGATATCCGAATGCCTAAAACCCCGATCCGTTTCCGATCGGTGATCCGGGAAGATCTCCCGGATCGGATCGGATTCGGACCGGATCAAAATGGATATAAAATTCTCGGGTTTTTTCGGATCGGACCAATAGGTTTATCGGACCGGATGGGCGGATGGGATTGCTTTTGCCCACCCCTATCTATGGATGTCTTGAATCTGGCATGTGATTCCACAGGTACGAGTTGACAATCTTTGTTGATGACTTTTGCACAGGTGCAAAACCCATTACTTGAAAGGAGCTCAGACATGGTCTACCGGAAGCAATAAATGTTGCACTCTAACTAGATGCTAGATAAATGGATTACAGGGCACTTTTTTTTGTTGATCCTGATAATTAAATCCCCTGCAAAATTATCAATCTTGGTTTATTGCAGATTTGTGGTTGTAGCTTCTACTTTGAAGGACTGCTAAAGAGGAAAGGGAGCATCGATCTTCACAGTGCATTCCTGTACTCACTTTCCAAGAAGAGTTTGTTAAATTCATATATAAGGAATGATACTCGTGCTTTCTTATGTAATTTATTTTTTGTAACAATATATAGAGTTGATCGGCGTTTTCCTCTTCGAAAGGAAGCTTAGCAATCACCTATTGCCTAACCTAATAGGAACCCTATGGTATATGTTCTTATTACTCGTTTTACCTTCTCACAAGAATAAGAAAGCCTTTCTCCTGCTTCCTACTACGTTAATGATCTTTGTCCTTGAGATTTATCAATTATTTCCACTGCCTCAGCCAATAATCTTGTTGATTAGCAACCTAAACCTAACCTCACATATATACACACACCTTCAAAACAAATCTGAGAAAGGGAAACTAGAAATTGAATTCACTGCGGAACCAAAGTCTAAATTTCACCAAACCAATTTCAAATCTGAAAATTCCAATTACAGTTTACAAAAATATACCACAGTGTAATGTAGGATGTAAGGCATAAATAATACACCAAGAATGTGTGCGCAATCACAATTAGGCAACCAAAGCTGGAAAATAGTTTGTGGGGTCTCATTCAATAACATGATCCCTACAAAGAAAACACCATCTACTAAGCAAAGAAGGCCCTATCCGATGCTCGCCATCTTCCTCCTACACTCATACAAATAGAGGAGCAGCCACTGAGCTTCTTGATCCCCAGGAAATGAATGAACCACTTCATAAACACAGCTTGCAAATTAAGAGTCTACTCAAAAGCATTCACATGGATCAACACGCGCAGCCTCCTCTCGGCTCGTTTTCTGGAACTGCCTCTGGGATTCCCTGGAAGTATCTGTTACAATGATACACAACTCAATTATTAAATATAGTATTACACAATTACTCTTACCAGGCCTTCTTTTAAACCTATTAGGGCCATGTGTAGCATTCACATCACACAATTTACAGAGTTATCTAACGGCTACATCTCTCACTACACCCACATCCTGGTTTTAGCCTCAACTTCATGATTATAGACTTCATCTCTCTTAGTACCAAGTGGTGGAGGACTACAGGGGAAGAAATGAAAGCGTGGTGAAAATAAAGTTCTATCCTCACCAGTCACCAGGGAAACAACATTATGCAATCATCAGGGAGACAAGTAGTCCAGTGCAAATGAGTATTCGCACAATACAGTTCAATTCAGATGGCTTACTTTTCAAAAGGCATGCCTAGTAGCAGGGATCATGCTCAGAGACAAGCTATTAACTACACCAAATATCTGTCGAACAACTATTACAGTCTGTTGCTCACAGGGAAAAGTAAGCTGGGTCAACTAAGAAGGTTCTATATGTTTTGAAACAGCCTGATATCAGCTAGCTTGGCAGATTGAGCACTTTAAGATTATTTAGCTCAAGCAATGCAGCTAATCATTATCTTTCTACAAGGAATCACAAGCTACTGTATCTAGATTAACGTGATAGCTTAATATTGAGTGAAGCATAAAGAAAGGATTTCTAATCTCACAAAGGCTTCTTCAAAGGCATATGGAACCAAAGATTGGGAAAACTATAGGAATGTATGCTTATGTAAGAAAAAAGGAGATGGAGGCTAGCAGTACGCGTAAAGACCCACTCAGATGTTTCTCAGTAGTCATATTCATTTCAGTATTAATTATTAAATAAAATTTCAAATTTGATTTCCTTCCATGTATTTTATTTTTTTAAATTGCTTTTTTTTTTTCCTTTTTTTTAATCAGAACTATTTTCTTTACTATCTTCCACATAAAATTTCTCAATCTTATTGGTACATTAACAATCACGAAAGATAAGACCAGCATCTCCACAATCTTATGGTGATCTAGAAATCAAAGGCCACTTACATGTCTTGCTCATGCTCATTTGCTAAGGCAGCTTTAGCAATACAGAAAAATGCAGCATCAACATTGATATCCTCTTTTGCCGATGTTTCAAAATAAGGTATATTACCCTTTGAATCACACCAATCCTTTGCTTTCTTTTCAGAGACCTGCAACAAAAACATGAATGAAGATGGGGGTAACACATTGCCCTAGCTTCAAAATCACCGCTCTTACCACTCGACTGTTTCCACCATCAATGTCAATCTTGTTTCCCAGTAAAATAAATGGAAATGCCTTCGGGTCTGGTGGATTTGCCTGCTGGATAGCATTGAACAATAAAAATATAAATTTATCAATAATTAAATATAATAAGAGCTTCAAATATAAAGGTTATCATCTAGCATACACCTTAAAAGGAATTGCAGATAAACCATTCAGTAACAGTGAAGCAAGTGTTTACAAGAAAAGGAGCAAAGTAAAAGAGAATTGCATACAATACCCAATAAACACTGGAAAAATTTGCATGTCCTTTCACATGAAAGGAAATTCATGAGCCACCACCTCAAGAACACATGTTCTTGAACCTCAAATAAAAAATGGCAAAACAAAAGGGGACTTTTTTGTTCCAATCACCTCAAGAATACTGCATTTTACTTTTCCACATTTGTTCTTTCCTAATCCTCTTTATCTAAACCACCCCTTGAGTTCAGCTGCATACAATATCATTAACAATCTTCGCAAGGCCTTCTCAAGCGGTGTTTCTCTGCTACAAAATTATTTTCTCATCCAAACTCCAGACAGTTTCAAATAAATGTCTTACCACCTCCGACTCAATTGTGAACGACAGCATGACAACAATGCCAACCATTTGGCGTGAAAAAAAAAACCAACTGTTGTTGCAGAATAGTAGAATGGCAGGAACTAGACATTCATCATTGGAAAGATTCACATATGAGAGATATTACATTTAAATCCCTTGTATAACCAAACAAATGTGTATTTTCCTAGTCTATCTTAAGGCTTTTAATACTCCTATTCCCTCAAGATACTGCAAACCCTAGCTTGAATGTGCCCCCAGACGTAGTCACAATTCGTGTGTTACCAAATCTCATGTTTTTTCTCTAAATGATTGCATCCAAATTCTAACAATTAGAATGACAAAACTGAATACAACAGGCAGGGAAATAAAAGAAGGTGAGAGCAGCGGTGTGACTAGGCCCTATGGGCACACATTTGAAGAAGATAACATAGATTGATAGAGATCAGAAGGCACGGACAACATATTACCAAGTGCAGTGTGGCACAGCAATCCGCCAAGTTAACTTTTTTTAACTTGCCGCATTGAGACTACGCCCAAGATGAATCTCAATGGGTTTTTTCTTTTTCTTTTTTACTCCGTCTAAATATAATCTGAACATCAGCACAGTGACCCTGCGGTGAAGTTTAGGTTTTCAGTGCACTTGGAATATGCTGCACTAAAATGCTTTTCGGCGCAAAATTTACTAAGTTGTGCACCTAGTAAATTCTTGTTCATGCCTTTAAAATCCTCTAAAGCAATCGAGAAAGATATTGCTCACCTGTTTGAGAAACTCCTCATGCCAATTATCCAGAGCGTCAAATGATCTCATGACATTGACGTCATAGACAAGCACACAGCAATCTGCTCCTCTATAGAATGCCACGCCTAGACTCTGGAACCTTTCTTGTCCAGCTGTATCCCATATCTGGAAAAGTAAAACCACACTTAATTCACAACTTAGCAAGAGGCCAAAACGAACCAACTAAAAATCCAGAATAATACATCCATTGACATATTCCGCGTATTAGTTAAGGAACTCACTTGTAGAGTGACGAGCTTATCATCTATCTGGAGTTCTTTGGTCACAAAATCAGCTCCTATTGTTGCTTTGTATTGTTGGCTGAATTTCTTATGCACGTATCTAGCCAACTGTTAACGATCTACGAGATGATGAAATAATTCTTAATCATGCGCAAACTGAACAGATCACAAATTCACAACCCAATCCCAGTTCAGCTTGACCTTTAAACCACTGAACGAGATCCAACAAGCTCTTCGAAAATGCGGAGCTTTTTTCATCGAGATTTCAAAATCCAGAAGGAATAGTCACCAGCATAGCGACTTTAAACATCAAACATAATACGAAGAAACAAAAAAAAAAAAATGCACCATTAACCTAACATGAACAAGATCTATGAGCAATGAATTTTAGGATACTGATTCATCAACGACGTCTTCCCGACGCTGAAATGAAAAGGAACAAGTAATCAGGACGAAAGCCCTAAAAAATAGGGAACCTGAAGAAATGCTGAAATAACAGAATTCCGAATTTGCATTGTAGAAGGAAAGAGAAACGTTTACCCACTGTCGCCGAGAACAATAACTTTGAGCAAGGTCCGCCTACGCGCGGCCATGGAGATTCAAATTGTTGAAAAAAAAATTACGTATAAAACAATGGAGAGAAGCTGTGAATCTTGTTCTTCAAGGGTGATGAATTTCGGGGCAGCCAATTAAAGAGAAAAGGAATAGACCGGAGAGAGAAGGGGGCGCCAACTTGGATCAGAGAAGAAATGTGATTCTAATCAATTATATTTCCAAAAATAATAATCAAATAAGTTATGACTTATGAGCCGACAAAATAACCAAATTCACGCACCATCCATTCAGATCAAGGATCAAGCACGACTGAGGAGAGAGTCTTACTTAAAAACTCTATCTTGATCCACCCACGTAAAAAGTAGACGGATTGTTAATCCGGCTCGAATGATCCCTATGTAATTGATTGTGCGTTTTTTTTCGAGATTTATTATTCAAAACAAGTAATATAATGTATTTAACACAAATTTTCAATTCAATTATACATTCATAGTGCATTATCAACGAGTTCAACAACAACCAACACACAAAAATAAATAAATCCAAACTTGGAAAACAACAAGTAACATAGTAGTCAAGTTATGCTTACAATCTTGTATTAAAAACAAATATAACTCTATAAAATACTCAAAACAAACTAAATGAAAAATCAGATTAGGTGACACCTCAAAACAAACTAAATTATATATACATATACTTAAATTATATGTATAAAACTATATACGGGTCGGGTTGGGTTGACCCACGGGCCAAAATGTTTACATATACCTGTCCCACCAAAATACGGGTTGAGTCAAGCTAGCTACCCATGTCGTTTCCCGGCGGGAGGGCCAGCCGGATGTGTCGGCCCGAATTTGTACAGGTCTATAATACATCGCTTAGTTTGAATATCATGTATTATAAATCAACCATAGTATTTTATTGGGGGGGGTGAGGTTGGGGGTGCTGGTGTGGCGTAATAATGTACGACACTACAAAGTAATGTCGGCCGTTAGATCGAAAGCAATCAGCGGAGATGATTCGACACACATTTTTAACTAGTAAGGGTAAAATCATAAAAACGCCGCCTAAAAATTGTCTCATCACTCTGTAGCACAAACCTCTTCTCATTCCCTTCATCTCTACTTACGCTTCATTCACTATCTCTCTCAAATCTCTACTACTCAATAATCCATAAAGATATCAACGAAACCCTACTAAATCCCAACTAAAAGTAATTCTTCGGAGAAATTTGTTCAACTTTGCGTGAAAAATGAAACAAAAGAAGAAAGAAGATGAATAAGGTAATTTTTGATGACCTAATTTCATATTGTTTTGATGATTGAATTTGAATGCATTGTTGTTGCTTTGCATGAAAAAAGTTCATCATTTGTTTATTATAAAATTTTGTGATGTTTTTCATAATAAAAATTCATGACCTATCAATCAATGTTTTTTTTTAACGATTTCAATGAACATAAGGTGTTGGTTAAAATGTGAAAGAGAAGAGTAGTTCTCGTGAATGGTTTTCGAAAATAAAATACATTATGAAAATAGTTCTAGTAAATCAAACATTTAGTTCACTTAGTCGAAATGTTTTAGTTCTTAGCATAGTCATATTTAGTTCGTTTAAAGACTATATAGATAAAGTACAACAAAATGAAGAAATTAGTTCCCAAAGTTAATAGATATAGTTCATAGAGTATAAATACTTAATTCTTTCTTGTCTATATTACTAGAGAAAAGTATAATAGATATTAGTTCTTTCCTATAACATAGTAAGTTCATATAAACATATTAATTTATTCTTTTGTATAATACACTAAGTTCATTATAAATAGTAGAAATTAATTCACTCTTGTTTCTTGCCAGTTCATATATGAATAACAATTTTATTCTTTCCTATTACACATTAAGTACATATAGTAGCAAAATTTTATTCTTTAAACTCATTTTAAAAAGTAGAAACTAGTTCTTGAAGTTAATAAATGTAGTTCATACAATAGAAATATTTAGATCATCTTGTATATAAGTCCATAGAAAAATATCACAAGATTTAATTCATGCCTAAAACTTAATAAGTTCATATAGTCGTGAAACTTATGTTTTTGCCTACAAAACACAAAGTTCATAAAGAGATAGCAATTTTGTTCTTGTGTATCAAACCAGAAATTATATAATAGAAATTAGTTTTGGCTATAACATAGTAAGTCCATACATTTGTAATTCTTGTGTAATTTTCTATAACACAAAGAAAATATAATAAAAATTATAACACATTAATTTTATATAGTGGTGACACTTTTGTTCTTGCCTATGTATTAAGTATATACAATGGTAATACTTTTGAAGAGAGTAGAAGGACAAATAAGAAAGCAAAAGGAAAATTACTAGTCATAAATCTGGAAGAAGATAAGAAGATTTCAGAGAGAAAAAAGAAAATGAACAAGGAGAAACAACGATTCAATTATGTTTATAAGAAAAATTTACCAAACACGTAAACAAATACTCACTTGTTGAATATTTTCAATTTTGATATTTTTACTTATGAACTAATATGAGGTCGAATTTGAACTATTGATCAAAAAGCCTTGAACTAATTATTTTATTTTATTTTACATAGAGATGTGTTGTTCAAGTACAAGAATATGATAATATCAAGGTTTGAGCTAAAGTTAATGGAGTCAAATACATTTGTGAATATCAGCATAATGAATATCTGAGCAAAAATATTGAATGAGGATGAAATGTTAAGATGTGCCTCTCCACAAAAATTGTTCATGACTTCATTCTTTGATCCTTTATTTGTCTCACAAGACCGGATGAAGATCGCTTGATTCCGTGATCAAGACTCAGCAGAGGTGGTATTGTCACTAGAACGGACTCTCCATGGCCATGACACGGGCAAGGTGCCCATGTCACATGACCGTCATCCTAGTATATGGTTTTGGATAACCGTTTTGAATGGCCAAGTCTGGCCATTTCATCCCATCTCTGCCCGTGTCATGCCAATTTCATCATGGTGTCGAGCTACGACATTTTCACTTAATTTTATAATTAATGCAATAATTTTGGAATTTTCATCTAACATAGCCAAAACACGGGCAACATGGTCGTGTAGTTGCGCGTGTGGGCCTGTCTCTTCCCCATGTCTTGCCCACTTTAAGCTATTGCATTTTCCAATTAATTCAGCTGAAATTATTAATTTGCCCTTTTTCTTCAAAGTTTTCAAAAAATTCCCTTGGACCTCAATTGTCGTCCTGATTTCATCCCTACAAATTTCTATAGGTTTCTACACATCTCGAAACAAAAAAAACTTGTAGAGGATCATTAGATACTACCGATTCTAACTTCGGTTTGGCAATCTCAATATTGTAGCTCGGGGTATAATAATGAACTTTCCTATAGAGATCTTTTATGGTATCGCCGAGTTAAGAGTGAATCTCTCTCCATTGCTGAGTTTTTTCCAATCGCTAAACATTACCTTCTACCCGAATTTCAAAAATCAATGATAAATCGACAAGATTACCGATGGAGATTAGCACACTAAACATAGTTTCCAAAACACATTTTTCTTTCTCTACTTCCTCAAGTATCAACTCCTATAAAAGATTCTTAGGAGCATACTCATGTGGAGAAAGCAACAATAATCCATCTCCATTACTTTCGTCTTTCATGATCTCAAATTGTGAGACAAAGACAAAAAAGAAAACGGAGATCAAAAGTAACCAGAAACTTGGCATAACAAAAATATTCCAATCAACAAAGACTATCGGCAATCCCTAGCAAGAGCGCCAAAAACTTGATAAGCCACAAACCCACCCCACAAGTATGACAATATCTGTTGTAGTATACCGAGTGTCGAGTTCACAAGATTGCGCTTGAATTGGAAAATTGCTAACAATCAATTATTTTAAGTGAAAGGGGGAATAAAAAAAGAGTAAGGGAAGAAAAAAAAAATCGATTTTTGAAAGAATAATGCAAGTAACTATCAAAAGTAGCCTTTGCCCACATACAAAAAAAGACCGTGTTTAACTTATGTTTGTAACACCCCAATTCTAGGAACTCGGGATGCTACAAGTTAGGATCTCACAATGGGTCCTAACCCTTGCCTGGCAACAAGTTCACCGGATCTTGCAACAAGACACAAATAAATATAAAACTCTAAATAGATAAAATTTCAAATTGTTTAACATATGAAATAAGAATCTAACTCTCAATCGAGTACTATAATATTGACGCTTGGGAGAACCTTCACAAAGAATTTTTGGAGAAATACTTTCCAACTAAAAAGGCCAATAGCTTGAAGAAAGCTATAAGCAACATCGAGCAAGAGGCAACCGAAACTCTCTACGAGTACTTCAAAAGCTTTGCACGCCTCCGATCCAGCTGTCCTTTCCACGGATATTCAACTCAAGATCTAGTCTTGTACTTGTACAACGGCTTGCTAGACAATGAAAGGAGGATCGTCGATGTGGCTTGCGGAGGTAATATTCTTAACTCTACTCCTGACCTTTCTTTGGAAAAGATACAGGAACTATGGGAAGGAACTCGGAACTTTGGAAGGACCCCGGATAAGAAAGGAGTTCATGCCGTGAGTTCCGGGAAGAGTGAGATTTCCACCGAGCTGGCGGAATTGAAGGAAATGGTGAAGAGGCTAACACTTATGGGAACACCGCAACAACTCAAAGCTTGTGGAGTTTGTGCTGACCCGTATCATCCAACGGACATGTGTCCACAAGTTCAAGATGACGATGCTGAAGTAAACGCAATGGGTTATGGACAACCACAACAGCAAAGACCTAGGAACGATCCTTATGCACAGAATTTTATGCCGAATTGGCGTGACCAACAAAGTTTTCGTTGGAGGGATCAACAAAACCAACAACAACAGCTCCGCCAAGGTAAGTATCACTCAACTGAAGATATGTTGCAGGTTTTGACTAAACACTTTGCTACTCATGTACAAACAACAAAATCTAGCATCAAGAACCTTGAGCAACAAGTTAGTCAAATGGCGGAAGCTATTTCAAGGACCGAATCAAGGCTTTCTGGAGGATTGCCTTCCCAGACGTTTATAAACCCCAAGGAGAATGTTAGTGCCATAACATTAAGGAGCGGGAAGCAAATCCAACAAGAACCAACAAAAGAGTCACAAAGCGAACCTTCTGTCGTTATTTCCGCACCCACAGCCGCCCCTGCGGCTGCAGTTGCGCCCAACCCAGAAGGAAGGACGCCCCCGCGGCTGGCTTCCCCCACCCCTGCGGTGACAACCCCTGAGCCGCCCCTGCACCTTCAAGCTGACGCCCTGCGGAAAACACAACAAAAAGTCCTACTGAAAAGGATACTTACGTCCGGCCTAACTTTCCGCCGTTGTACTCTGAAAAGCCACCGGCTCCTTTTCCTGAAGCATTGAAGGAGCGAAGAATCATAGAGGACAAGGACCTCTTTGAGACTTTCTCTAAATGCGAGGTAAACATTCCCCTCCTTAAGTTGGTGAAAAGTATCCCTAAGTATGCTCGTTTTTTGAAGGAACTTTGCACTATCAAGAGGAATCAAAAGCTAAAGGGGAAACAGAAAGTGCAAGTGAGTGAACATGTGTCGGCAGTTTTCCAACGGAGAATGCCCAAGAAATGCAGCGATCCGGGCATGGTAAGCATTCCTTGTGTTATAGGGGAAACCCGCTTTGACAAAGCAATGCTTGATCTCGGTGCTTCTATTAATGTCTTGCCACATTCGATTTACAAATCACTTGGCCTTGGGCCACTAATGGAAATCAGGATTGTAGTACAACTTGCTGATAGATCTAATGTGTACCCGAAAGAGATAATTGAAGATGTATTAGTGATGGTAGACAACCTAATTTTTCCTGCTGATTTCTTTGTAATGGATATGGAAAATGACTCGCATGTTGCACCCATTCTGTTAGGTAGGCCATTTCTGAAAATGGCTAGGACTAGAATTGATTATGTTAGTGGTAAATTGACCATGGAGTTTGATGGAGAAGTAGTGGAATTTGACATCTATGATGCAATGAAATTTCCTAGCGATGATCATTCTCTATGTACTATTGACATTGTTGAACCTTTTGTGCAAGATTTTTTTGATAACTCTGACGTGGATGAATTGAGAAATGTGATTGAGCATGACATTGATGGTTTCAAATCAGATTATGTGTTAACATCTAGCATGAAAGAGGTCCTAACCCAATTAGATGGGCATAAAAGGCTACCTATCTCCAATTTGGCCATTGGGCCCACTTTACTAACCCCGAGCGAGAAGCTTGTTCCGTCCATAGTGCAGGCACTTGAAATAGAATTGAAGGACCTTCCGTCACACCTCAAGTACGTTTTCCTTGGAGCACACAATACCTTGCTAGTGATTATCTCCAACAAGTTAACCACCGGACAAGAAGATAAGTTGGTGAACGTACTAAAGGAGAACAAGACGGCCCTTGGATGGACTATTGCGGACATCAAGGGGATAAGTCCTTCCACTTGCATGCATAGGATTTTACTTGAGGACGAAGCCAAGCCCTCTAGGCAACCTCAAAGGAGGTTGAACCCACCAATGATGGATGTGGTAAAAAAGGAAGTGTTGAAGCTCCTCCAAGCGGATATGATCTTTCCTATCTCGGATAGCACTTGGGTTAGCCCGACCCAAGTGGTTCCAAAAAAGGGAGGCATCACTTTGGTGGAAAATCAACATGGAGAGATGGCCCCAAGCAAAACACAAACCGGATGGAGAGTTTGCATTGACTACCGCAAGCTCAATAAGGTAACACGAAAAGACCATTTCCCATTACCTTTTATTGATCAAATGTTGGAACGTCTTGCAGGTCATCAATACTACTGTTTCCTGTATGGATATTCGGGCTATTTCCAAATAGCCATCGCACCAGAAGATCAAGAGAAGACGGACGTTCACTTGCCCATTTGGCACTTTTGCATATCGCAGAATGCCCTTTGGACTTTGCAACGCGCCGGGCACTTTCCAACGGTGCATGATAAGTATTTTCTCCGAATACATAGAAAGTTTCATTGAAGTCTTCATGGATGATTTTACCGTCCATGGGGACAGTTTTAACGCATGTTTAGGGCATTTAAAACTTGTGCTTGAAAAATGTGTTGAAAACAATTTAGTTCTTAATTCGGAAAAATGTAATTTCATGGTCGAACAAGGAATTGTGCTAGGACATGTAATATCCTCAAAAGGGATAGAGGTAGATAAGTCAAAGGTTGATGTTATTCAAAATTTACCTTATCCTACTAATGTTCGGGAAATCCGATCTTTTCTTGGTCATGCAGGTTTCTACCGACGGTTCATCAAAGATTTCTCAGTACCCCTGTGTGAATTTCTCAAGAAAGATGTCACCTTCCTAGTGGATGAGGATTGCAAGAAGGCTTTCGATACTTTGAAGGCATGTCTCACCACCGCACCGATTATCCGTTCTCCGGATTGGGAGAAACCTTTTGAAATCATGTGTGACGCCAGTGACTACGCCGTCGGAGCTGTCTTAGGACAAAAAGACGGACGGGCCTCCCATGTGATCCATTATGCGTCTATGACACTCAGTGGAGCACAAAAGAATTACTCTACCACCGAGAAGGAGATGTTAGCGGTAGTTTTTGCCCTTGAGAAATTCCGGCAGTACCTACTTGGGGTAAAGGTAATTATCTTCACGGACCATGCAGCTCTTAGGTACCTCATGGAAAAGAAGGAGGAAAAGCCACGATTGATCCGTTGGGTGCTTCTTCTAAGCGAGTTTAACCTAGAGATAAGGGACAAGAAGGGAGCTGAGAACCTGGTGGCCGACCATTTGAGCAGACTAGTGCAAGAGGAGGAAGATCCAAGAAAAGAGAGATAGCCGAAAGTTTTCCAAACAATACATTCTACACAACTCTCTGTTGTGTAACCGCCCCCGTGCCTCACACCAGCCGCCCCTACGGCCAGCCGCCCCTGCGGCTCCCTCTAGGCGCCCCTACGGAATTGTCGACAGAGGTTTGTCTTAAGCTCCAATCTTTTAAGCCTTGGTTTGCTGACATTGTGAACTTCATTGTCAAGAAGGAGTATCCTCCAGACTTTACCAAGGAACAACGAGAGAAAGTAAAAGCTGAAGCTCGACACTACGTTTGGGACGATCCTTACCTTTGGAAGCATTGTAGTGACCAAGTGATCCGGCGTTGCATTCCGGACAATGAGGTACAATCCGTCCTAACTTTCTGTCATTCTGAAGCATGTGGGGGGCACTTTGGGGCAAACAAAACTGCAAGAAAAGTTTTGATGCCGGTTTCTTTTGGCCACACATTTTTTGAGACGCTTTTGCATTTTGTAAAGTGTGTGATAGATGCCAAAGGGTAAAAAATCTTTCAAGGAGACATGAAATGCCCCAATCCTCTCTTATATTTTGTGAAATATTCGATGTTTGGGGAATTGATTTCATGGGGCCGTTTCCTACTTCATTCGGGAACACATATCTTTTGCTTGCGGTGGACTATGTTTCCAAGTGGGTGGATACAAAGGCCACCAAAACTGATGATTCAAAAGTAGTTGCAGCTTTTCTAAAGGAAAATATCTTTGCAAGATTTGGAATCCCAAAAGCCTTAATCAGTGATAGGGGGTACCCATTTTTGCAACAAGACGATCACGACTCTCCTTAAGAAGTACCATGTTCACCAAAGAGTGTCAACAGCTTATCATCCACAAACAAACGGCCAAACTGAGGTGTCTAACTGGGAAATAAAGACCATCCTTGAAAAGACGGTTTATCCCGGGAGGAAGGATTGGAGTGCAAGGCTAAATGACGCCCTATGGGCATATCAGACAGCCTACAAAACTCCCATCGGAGTGTCCCCTTTTAGGCTCGTGTTTGGGAAAGCTTGCCACCTACCGGTGGAGTTAGAGCACAAAGCTTGGTGGGCGGTAAAGAAGTGCAACATGAACATAGAAGAAGTGGGAGAATTCCGGAAGCTCCAATTGCAAGAGTTGGAGGAACTAAGGCTAGATGCATATGACCATGCCACCACATACAAAGAAAAGACCAAAACATGGCATGGCCGGAACATTCTCCGGAAGAACTTCAAGGTAGTTAATAAGGTACTTCTCTTTCAATCCCGTTTGAAACTCTTTGCAGGTAAGCTGCTTTCAAGATGGACAGGGCCGTTCATAGTAGCCGAAGTGTTCCCTCACGGGGCTGTGGATCTCTATGAACCCCAAACACACAAGGTGTTTAAAGTGAACGGACAAAGGCTAAAGCTTTACCTTGAAGGAGTCAAGAACGATCCGATCGACGAGATGGTACTAGAGGAGGCACAGTCAGAGAAGTAGAGATCTTACGTCGAGCCAACAACGTAAAACAAATGCGCTTCTCGGGAGGCAACCCGAAGGAATAAAAAGAGGAGCTTCTGTCAAGGAATCCGCCCCTGCGGTTTTATTTCCCGCCCCTGTGGTGACACTCAGGCTAGCGCCGCCCCCGGCGCTGGGCCTGCGCCTGCAACACGCCTGTCACCGCCCCTGCGGCGGCCATCCTTGACACAAATTCCCAGCGCCGGGGCGGCGCTGGGCCTACGTGCCCCTCTCCCTTGTCACCACCCCTGCGGTGTCAAACCCCCGCCCCTGCGGGTTTACCCAGAAAAGAAAAAAAATAGGATCTCGAAAAACGCCTACACCTACCACGCACCACTCACCAACCTTCTTCACCAAACACAAACCCTCCAAACTCCTTTCCTTCAGCAACACCCTCAACGCCCCTGCGCCCTCTGCCCAAAACCAATCTCGCCGACGCTCCTGCGCCACCTTCGACAGCTAGCCACCAGTCGACACCCCTGCGCCACCTTCTCCCGCTACCCCTGTGCTCTCTCACAACCCTACGGCCTTCCTCCTCACTCACCTCATACATTCCACTCCAGCTATATCACCGGCGATCCTACACTACCAAGGACGTCACCGGAGCAACCTCAGCAACACCCTCTCCATCGCGCCTCAGAAATTGTCTATGCACTTCTCCCGCACATGCGGCTGCAAGCATCCGCCCCTGCGCCTGCACAACCGCTCCTGCGGAAATCACAACAAAAGGTCGTTTTCTTTTCCTCATTTCAACATTTGCTAATCCTTTGCTTCAAATACTTTCAAGAATGGAAGCCCCAAGGAAATACAAGATGTTGGAAACAGAGAAGGACCGATATAGGATTGTGCAGGATCGAGTTGTGTATGCAACTCGATTTCTACATATCCCGACCTTGGAGAAACTGGGCATGCTAGAGAGCATGCAAACGTTTTTGGCGAATGCTGGGCTAGGAGACTTCCTCCAGAAGAGTGCTCCGACATATCCGGAGCTCATCAGACAGTTTATTGCTACTTTCACAATGTAGAAGGAAGACCACGTGTGTACCGGCCTCACCTTCAAGTTCAACAAGGTGAAGTACACTCTTGACTACAACGATTTACGGGAGGCTTTTGGGGTGACTCTAAACCCCCTTGAGAACTGGTGGGATCCAGTCCCGGCCGCAGACCTAGTGAGTTTTGGCAAGCAACTACCGGGTCGGAGTTCCATGATGGGGGTGAGTACTCCAACAAACTCACTCACCCCAGTTTGAGGTTGATTTCCAGGATCCTCATGAGTGTCTTTTGTGGACACAAAGAGGAAAACAAGGTCGCTCTCAAGGACCTCCCACTACTCTACTCCTGCCTTCCACAGAGCAAGAAGTTGATGGATTGACCCTCTCCCTTCCTCGCGGCTTTGAAGCAGATTAGGAGGAATGAGCCGAGGGATATTGTCGGCGGTGGGGTGATCTCTTTGATCGCCTCACAAGTGATGGACCTGTCCGAGTTAGAGGATGGGATGACGGCTCCTCTATACACCGAGGGGATGCTTAGTAGGTGCAAGCTCCTCCGGCGAGACGGGGAGAACTTGTTTTGGATCTCCCTTGCAGATGGGAGCCACCTCACCTACCTCCCCCGACCTTTACCACTAGGAGGTGAGCTCTCTGAGCTCTACATACCGGCAGATCATTTCGTGCCGAGGAGGCCACTAGTGGCCATTGTGGAGAGGCATGCCGCCAGCTCCAGCCGGGCCCATCAGGAGGAGCACCTGTCCATCCCAGATGACGAGGAGATTCCCACAGCGGCACCAGAGGAGGACCCGGCCCTTGCGAGCCTTCAGGCTCAAATGGCGGCTATGACGACCCAGCACCGGGCATGGCAGTCCGATTACCAACGGACTATGCTGGAGCAGCAGTAGAGCTGGCAGGACACTTTTGCCACCTCCATGACCTCATACTTCGACCAGAGGCAGGAGGCCTAGCAGGCAGCCCAGCAGCAGCAGTTGGAGGCTCAGCAGCTGGCTTGGTAGGCCAGTTTTGAGACCTCTTTGTTCGCCGGATGTCTGCCCAGCAGGACCGCATTGATGACATCTACCGGAGCCAGGAGCATTTCTTCCGCCACTTCCCTTACCCGCCGGAGAAGGGTCCTGGTGGTCCATCCGGACCACCCCAATGAGGGGTACATTTCTTTCCCTTCTCCCACATTTATCTTTGACTCATTTCCACTTTGAGGACAAAGTGTACTTCAAGTATGGGGGAGGGATATATCATTGCTTGTATAGTTCATTAAGTTGTTTTTGGCATTTGTTTTTGCATTGTTGAATTCAGTTTCAATCGAAAAAAAAAGAAAAAGCCAAAGAAGTGAAAAAAAGGCATGAAAATCCTTGGATAAACCGAAAACCCGAAAGGGCGGTTTAGGTAAAAAGAAGGTAGTCCGACCAACCTTAGATTGATGCAAAATTGGACTTGAGGGATGTGAGTTTAAGTGAGAAGAGAAGAAGAGTGGCACGGTGAAAACCCGAAAGGGCGCCTTGGCAAGATGAGCGACACCGAGTGTAGGTTTCCCTTCCGGAGTTTGGCGACATAAGAAGGGGAGTCATAAGGAGGTTGTCCGGGTAGGCCACTCTTGGAGCGATAAGGATGGTAGTATCTCTTTTTCTCACATTTCCTCTCTTTTCCTTTTTTCTTTCTTGGCTTTTCTCTTGTTTTTCATTATCTTTCTGCTTACTCATGCTTCGTGAGGCCTTTAAATCTAGTTAATGACATTTGTTTTTACTCGGGACGAGTAAAAGGTCGAAGTATGGGGGAGTTTGATAGGTGATGGAATCACTATCAATTAGGATAGTTTTAGAGTCTTTTTATTGCATTAGTGTCGGTTTATGCTACTAACTCCTTGGTCCAGAAGAAGAAGATCAAAAGAAGTTAAAGAAGGAGTTACAAGCACTTAGGAGTGAAGATCGATCACGAAGCAAAGCTTCTGTTGCCTCACCGCCCCTGCGGGTCCTTGCGGCCGCCCCTGCGGATGATGTTTCCACTGGAACACTCCCTGCGACTTCACCAGCGCCGGCCATGAAGTGTGTCACCGCCCCTGCGCCACTCCTTGGCGCCCCTGCGGTGACCTGCCTTGAAGATATGAAGACCAGCTCCCCTGCGTCTCACACTACGCCCCTGCCTGCGCCCCAACCTGGGAGCTGGAAGACGAAGAGGCTATGTCGACGCCCCTGCGGCGACATAGGGATGCCTCGACGGCTTGACATCAGAAACGTCAGGAAGGTGAAAGGTCAGACTTTGAAGTGCATTAAAGATCCGCCCCAGCGGAGTTATGTAGCCACCCCAGCGGTTCTGAAGAAGATCAACCGATTCTGCCTAAACCGCCCCTGCAGAAGCTTTACTCCGGCTGTTTACACCACCTTTATGGCATTTAAGGTGGATGTTTTAGGCCGGCTATTTACTCCTAATTAAGTGTCTTTTGTAGTATAAATAGTCAATGGCTGATTGCTAGAATCATCCATGCTTTTCCTCACAAAATCCATTTTAGACTTGAGCTTTCCATTGTAATGAGTTGCTAACTCCCTTGCTACATTGGGTTGGTTTGAAGCTACTTTGTTGCTTTGGTTGTAAGTTATTTTTAATCTAAGTTTTCATTCAGTAATACTTTGTGTTTCCTTGATCTCAATTGTCTAATTCCATGTTTACTATTGCTTGAGATTGATCACCTTAGGTTCTAAAGTGCATGCAAACAATTAGGATTAATAGGTTCCGGGTTTGGGTCTTTAATCTAGTAGCAACTTTAAGTAATAACGGGTTGTGATTACTTAAAGAAAAGAAACACAAATATAAAGATAAGTTTAACGGTTTTAATCTTCTCTTTATATCCCTTAGTCTTTGTTTGAAAGCTAACCTGTTATTTGTTCTTGTAGGTTTACGGAACTTTAATAGGTTAAGTTGTGTTGATGCCGGTTGACTCAACACATATATACGATCGAGACGGGAGATTACTTAAGAACTTGTAAAAGGAACTCACCAAAGTAGTAATTGCATGCTTAGAATCAACCTAGTGTAAATTCATCCATTATTGTCTTACTTGTCGCATTAATCGTTTTTATAACTTTTTGTGCATCAATTCAACCAACCCCCCCCCCCCCCTTTCTGTCACTTGTCATTATAATCGATAATTGCATCTAAAACACCTTAACTCTCTTGGGTTCGACCCTTACTTAATCACTATACTTGTTCTTAGTGCTAAGTCGGGATTTACTTTTGATTGGGTATAGACGACCATAGAAATACCTTCGGTCAGTATACACAACCGATTCCAAGAAGGCATACTCCTTCTAATCCATATACATGATCCACTCATGCTCGCACATGAAGATCTAACTATTTAAACATCACATTCCCGTATGGGACACATAAAAAATATAACATCACATATGCACATCAACTCAACAAGAAAAGAATTGGGACTCACCCGTCGATCCTATAAACGCCTCTAGCTCAGCGTAGAACTCCGAATCGTTCCTCCTGATACTATCCTTTGTCTCCCAAGTAGCCTCATTGATTCCTTGTCCACACCACTATACTCTCATCATCGGTATGTCCTTCGATCGCAAGCGTCTCGTACTACGCTCCAAGATAGCTACTAGATGCTCTATAAACGTGTGGTCCGGCTCGACCACTAGATCCTCATGACTGACAATGTGTCTCCGGTCTAGTATGTACTCCCACGGCTGAGACACATGGAAGACCGGGTGAACACCCTCTAATCTCGATGGCAATGCAAGTCGGTATGCCACCTCCCTAACTCACTCAAGGATCACAAAAGGTCCGACATATTCGGGACTCAACTTTCCCTTAATGCCGAAACGTCTAACGCATCGTGTCGGTGATACTCTTAACCAGATTTGAGCTCTTACTCTGAACTCTAGAGGCATGCACCTCTTATCAGCATAGGACTTTTGGCGACTTTGCGTGACCAACATCTACTCTCGGATCATCGCTACTCGAGCCATGTCATCATGTACCTGCTCAGGAGTTACTCCGCTAGCACTAACCGGCTCATCGCCGCATAGAGGTGTACGACATCTCCGCCCACACAACTCCTCATAAGGAGCCATCCTAATTGACACATGCAAACTATTATTATATGAAAACTCCACCAATGGAAGGTGATCCCGCCACACTTGTCCCCAATGTAGCACGTAATCTATCAACATATCATCCATGGTCTGTATAGTCCTCTCAAAATGATCGTCCGTCTGAGGATGATAAGCGGTCGTGAAATAAAGGCTCGTACCTAGGGCGGTGTGCACCCGCTGCTAGAATATCGAAGTAAATTGTCCATCTCTATCCGAGACGATGGTCCTCGGTACCCCATGGAGTCTCACTATCTACTTAGTGAGCTCCTTAGCGAACCGACTCACCAGCCACATTTCCTTAATAAGAATGAAACGTGCGGTCTTCGTCAGTCGGTCTACCATGACCTAAATAGTATCGAAGCTCCTATTTAGTCCAAACCGGTGACGGAATCCATGAAGATGTTTTCCCACTTCCACTTTGGTACTAGTAGTGAACGATGCTCTCCTCTAGATCTATGGTGCTCAATCTTGACTTGCTGACAAGTCGCACACTAGGCTACATATCTAGCCACATAGGTCTTAAGCCCTCCCCACTAGAAAGAGCATCTGATGTCTTGATACATCTTACTCGCACTTGGGTGTACTGAGTAAGGTGTAGTGTGAGCCTCTTGTAAAATCTGCTATCTCAACTCTTTGCCTAAAGGTACACATACACGCTCCTAGCGTCTCAACACACAGTCAACACCTATTGTAAATTATGGTGCATCTTCTCGAGACATCCTGTCCCGGATCCTTGTCAAAGCCGGACAACTCTCTTTATTCCGTCGGATCTCTCCCAACAGATCAGGTAGAATCTCTAAAGTGAACAGGTGGTTATCCCTATCCGGAAACAAGATATCTATCTCTAGCCACTCTAGATCTCTCTGTAACTAAGGTTGAGCCGTCAGTCGAGCTATTGCCTTCTCCCGAGGCGTCTTCATAGTAAGGGAATCGATGACCACATTTGCCTTCCCGGATGATTCAAAATCTTTAGATCAAAATCCTTGATCAGCTCTAGCCATCTCTCTAGCGGTTATTCAACTCCTGCTGAGTGAATATGTACTTTAAACACTTATGCTTTGTGAAGATTTGACGCGTAGCTCCAAACAAATAATGCCGCCAAATCTTAAGAGCATGGATCACCGCAACTAACCAAGGTCATGTGCAGGGTAGTTCTACTCATACGTCTTCAGCTGTCTAGACATGTATGAAATAACCCTACCTCGTTGCATCAAAACACATCCCAAGCCTAGCTTGGATGCGTCGTTGTAGACCACAAAGTCCCCAATGCCCTCCAGATGTGCTAAGATAGGAGCGGAGGCTAACCTCCTCTTCAGCTCATTAAAACTTTGCAAGCACAACTCTAACCAAACAAATCTAGTAGACATCCTCAACAAGGAAGTGAATGGTTGGGCGATTGATAGGTGATGTAATCACTATCATTTAGGTTAGTTTTTAGAGTCTTTTTGTTACATTAGTGTCGGTTTATGCTACTAACTCCTTGGTCCAGAAGAAGAAGACTAAAAGAAGATAAAGAAGGAGTTTTAAGCCCTTAGGAGTGAAGATCATTCACGAAGCAAAGATTTTGTTGCCTCACCGCCCCCGTGGAGCAGTGTCACCGCCCCTGCGGGTGACACTATACTCCGGAGTGCAGCATGCGCCTTCGTTAGCGCCAGGAACAAAGACTGTCACCGTACCTGTATCAACCCTTGGCGCCCTTGCGGTGACTTTCCCTGAAGAAGCGAAGACCAGCACCCCTGTGCCTCTGCTTGCGCCTCAACCTGGGAGCTGGAAGATGAAGAGTCAGTATCACCGCCCCCGCGTTGACACTGGGATGCTCCTGCAGCTCAGCATCTGAAGCGACAGAAAGTTGAAGAGTCAGACGTTTGAAGACCATTAAAAATCCGCCCCTGCGGAAGTGCTAAGCCTCCCTTGCGGCTACGAAGAAGATCAAACGTTTTCGCCTGAACCGCCCCTGCGGATCTGAAGGCCGCCTCTGCGGTTCAGCGACAGAGGCTTTACTCCGGCTGTTTACACCACCTTTATAGCATTAAAGGTGGCTATTTTGGGCTGGTCATTTACTCCTATTTAGTGCCATGTGTAGTATAAATAGACGTAGGGTTGATTGCTAGAAGAATCCAATTTGAATCCACTTTTTCCATTATAATTATCTTGCTACCTTTGTAATGAGTTGCTAACTCCCTTGCTACATTGGGTTGGTTTGAAGCTGCATTGTTACTTTGGTTGTAAGTTCTTTCTAATATAAGTTTTCATTCAATAATAATTTGTGTTTCCTTGATCTTCATTGTCTAAATTGCATGTTTACTATCATTTAAGATTGATCACCTTAGGTTATAAAGTGCATGCAAGGAACTAGGATTAATAGATTCCGGGTTCGGGTCTTTAATCTAGTAGTAAACTTTATGTAATAACGGGTTGTAATTGTTTAAAGGAAAGGAACACAAATATAAAGATAAGTTTAATGGTTTTAATCTTTTCTTTATATCCCTTAGTCTTTGTTTGAAAGCTAACTTGTTAATTGTTCTTGTAGGTTTACGGAACACTAACCTGTTAAGTTGTGTTGATGCCGGTTGGCTCAACACATATATATGATTGAGACGGGAGATTACTTGAAAACTTGTAAAAATGAACTCACCAAAGTAGCAATTGCATGCTTAGAATCAACCTAGTGTAGGTTCACCCATTATTGTCTTACTTTCTTTCATAAGTTTTGTGTGCATAAATTCACTCAAACCCTCCCCTTTTTGTCACTTGAATCTATAATCAATAATTGCATTTAATAGGAATAACAAAACTCTCTTGGGTTCAACCCTTACTTAACCACTATACTCGTTTTAGTGCTAAGTCGGGATTATATTTTGATAAGATAAAAACGACCATAGATAAAGGTCTTGTCAAATTTTGGCGCTGTTGTGAGGGAAGGGATGTTGGGGAGGTGTCGGCTCCTCAAGAGAGACGGGGAGAACCTCTTTTGGCTCTCATTGGCAGATGGGAGTCACATCACATACCTCCCCCGACCACTTCCACTTGGAGACGAGCTCTCCGAGCTATACATACCAGCTGACCCCTTCGTTCCGAGACGGCCTCAGGAGGCCATTGTTGAGAGATATGCTGCGGGCTCCAGCCGGGCTCCTGTTGTTGACCACGTTCCCATACCGGATGATGAGGAGATGCCTACTACAGCACCGGACGACAGTCCGGCCATGGAGAGCCTTCAGGCTCAAATGGCAGCCTTGACTACCCAGCATCAGGCATGGCAGACCGAGTACCAGCGGTCCATGCTTGAGCAGCAGCAGGCGTGACAATCCAGTTTTGCTTCCTCTATGACCTCCCATTTTGACCGCCGGCAGGATGCTTGGCAAACGGTTCATCAGCAGCAGCTAGAGGCTCAGCAACTGGCTTGGCAAGCCAGCTTTGAGACTTCATTTGGGCAGAGGATGGACGCCCAGGAGGATCATATCGAAACGCTCTACCGTCGGCAGGAGCACTTCTTCAGCCACTTCCCGTACCCACCGGAGGAGGGTCCGGATGGTCCAGCTGGACCATCTCACTAGTGGTATCATCATTTTTCCCGTTCCCACATTTATCTTTGCTTCATTTTCCACTTTGAGGACAAAGTGTACTTCAATCTTTTTGAGTTGTTTTAAGTTTTTGTAGTTTGAATTCAGTTTGAAATTCAGAAAAAGAAGAAGAAAAAGCCAAAGAAAATGGAAAAAGGCATGAAAATCCTTGGATAAACCGAAAACCCGAAAGGGCGGTTTAGGCAAAAAGAAGGTAGTCCGATCAACCTTAGGTTGGTGCAAAATTGGACTTGAGGGATGTGAGTTCCAAGTGAGATCATCAAAGAAAAAGAAGAAGAGTGGCAAGGTGAAAACCCGAAAGGGCACCTTGGCAAAATGAGCGGCACCGAGTGTAGGTTCCCTTTTTGGCGTTTGGCGACATAAGAAGGGGAGTCATAAGGAGGTTGTCCGGGTAAGCCACTCTTGGAGCAATAAGGATGGTAGTTTTCTCACCTTTTTCTCACATTTCCTCTCTTTTCCCTCTTTCTTTCTTGGCTTTTCTTTTGTTTTCATTGTCTTTTCTGCTTGCCCATGCTTCCTGAGGCCTTTGAGTTTAAGAAACTGCTGTCATTTGTTTTACTCGGGACGAGTAAAAGGTCTAAGTATGGAGGAGTTTGATAGGTGATGGAATCACTATCATTTAGGTTAGTTTTTAGAGTCTTTTTGTTACATTAGTGTCATTTTATGCTACTAACTCCTTGGTCAAGAAGAAGAAGACTAAAAGAAGATAAAGAAGGAGTTATAAGCACTTAGGAGTGAGCGATCATGAAAAACCCTTCAACTAACCTGCGGTAGTAGCCTACCAAGCCTAGGAAACTGCGTACTTTCTTGACATTCCTAAAAGGCGGCTATGATGCAACATACTCTATCTTCTCCGGATCAACCTTGATCCCCTTGGCGGAAACTACGTGACCAAGAAAGGTCACCTCAAGCATCCAGAACTCACACTTAGAGAGCTTAGCGTACAACTCTCTATCCCACAAGACTCGGAGTACCGTCCTCAAGTTCTCTGCATGCTCCTCTCACTCCTAGAGTACACTAGGATATCATCAATGAAGACCACCACAAACTAGTCTAGGAAATTGATGAAGATGCCGTTCATCAACTCCACGAAGACGGCGGGCGTATTCGTGAGCCTGAATGGAATCACTACAAACTCGTAGTGGCCATACCTAGTCCGAAATTCCATCTTAGGTACATCCTGTACTTTACCCTTAACTAGTGATATCTTGATCTCAAATCGATCTTTGAAAACACAGTAGCTCCATGTAGCTAATCTAACAAATCATCGATACGGGTAAACATGTACTTGCTCTTGATGATTACTTTATTCAGCTCTTGGTAGTCGACACAGAGTCTCATTAACCCGTCCTTCTTCCTGACGAAGAGTACCAGTGTGCCCCAAGGAGATACACTAGGGAGGATGAAGCCTTCTCAGCCAAATCCTCGAACTGCTTCTTCATCTCAAGCATCTCAATATGCGCCATACGGTATGGTGCTTGTAACAACTCCGTTTTTATGAGCGTTTCCGATATTTATCTATTTTTTTCTTTCCCGGCTTTTATCGATATTTTTATAGTCTGAATATCTTTAAAAGAATATTTTTTTGAGTATTTTACGTCGTAAAATTTATTTTACAAGTATATTTACTTATATATTGGATATATATATTCTGTAAATTATTTTGGGAAACATTTTCTGAACCGGAACTTCCATTCCGACTATTTTCGATTGAGTATACATTTGTTAGTCCTCTTTCTCCTATTCCTCTTTTTATTTTCCTCTCTCCTGGCTGGCTGATGAGCCTCTCGCACCTCCCCGACCCCTGGTTTCCTTCTTTTCTGCCTGGCCTACTGTTTGATGGTGTGATGTCAGTGTAACAGGCTACATGACCCCTCACCTGCTTCTCCTTTGTTTCACTCCATCTCCCCTCACCTCTTTTGTCACTCGCCACCCTCCCTGTAACTCCCGTTCTCACCACCACCCTAGTCTCCCCCTGCGTTCTAGAAACCAGACCGGGCCCTCGCCCTCCCTATTTCTCACACCACCGAAACCCCGGCGAGCCATCTGCTCCTCTCGATCTTGCCCCTTTTCGCAGCCACCATGGCGAACCACGCCGGTGAAGGATCCCATCGGCTGTAAAGTGCCCTGCCGCCTTCGAATCGCCCCACTTTCCGGAAGCCTTCGATGTGCCCTCCTCCTAGAACCCTTGCCGGAGCCTTGGTCGTCGCTTGCTTGTCCCTCTTTCGCTATTGGAGCCGCCGTCTCCAGCCAAGCCTCACCTCGCCTCGCCATCGGACCCACGCAACCCTCCGCCGCCGGATCCACGCAACCCTCCTCCTGCGTAGGTTGAAGGTTGAAGAAGGATATTATCCCTAATTAATTCGGGCCCCTGGATTTTTTGATAATTGCAGAATGTACCCACATCTATATAATTTCAGTTTTGACCCACAGTTTTGGAAGTTTGCATTTATACTCTCCTGCAGAATTTATTTAGAGAAAAGACCCAAGTTTCTGAAATTAACCCTATTGTCCACTGCTGGATTATTTACTGATTATGACCCAAGGTTTTATTCTTAAAATATGACCCAAGTTATGGAATTGCTCATCTTTGTCCTAAAAATGCATTTGTCAATTTTAAACTCGGATTTCAATTACGGGATTATTCTTATAGTTGGTATATATTATGTGGTATACCCAAATATCTCGTTATGCTAAATTTGTTTGGTTTGGTGCTAGGTTCGGAAGCACCCCGTTTAAGGCCAACAAATCCATATCAACATCCATAGATCGTCTTCCGTCATTTGACGTCATGTGAGTACCCTGTCCCTCGAGATTATGATCTTACTCGACCTAGTTATGTTCTATGGTAGTATCATTCTAGGATGGATCTAGCATAACTTAGAGTGAATACCAAGTAGTGGTTATGGATCTTAGGCGAGTGAGACGAGCATGTTGGACTTCATAGGATTTTACGCTGTTCTTGGTGGGTGAGTTTGATTATGAGAGTGAGTAAACTGTTGAGAGATCTTCTCATGCGTTGAGTGAGAAGTGAGTGTTACAAATTCTAGGATGCGGTCCTAGAATGAGAGTCAAACGATCTTGCGTAGATCGTTTGTGTGAGATGCCTTAGACTTTTGAGTTGAGCGAGTTGTTGATATATATATATATATATATATATATATATATATATATATATATATATATATATATATATATATATATCCTGTTTGATCAGGTTATGGACTTCTTCCCAAGGGAAGCGAGAGTGTTGTGAGTTGAGTGTGGAGACGAGGTAAGTCTCCGGACTTACTTAGCTCGTATTCCTTGTATTAGAAACTATGTGTGTTTGGTGGTGTGTGATTAGTATTTTGTTTGGTGTGTATTTATTATATATGTTATAACAACGAAACCACACATAGGACGACTTTATATTTTGATATTGGCCCAAGTGTATGATAACGGGCGGTGACAACACTGCTTACCTCTTGCGGAGAGCTAGGGGGTTCTTGGTAACTAGCCCGGGCAGGTAGACGGCCAGATGCATCAGTGCCATTCCTTGACGGTGAGTAGGAACCGACGCGAGATCATGCGGTGATTCTCGTGTGACAAACCTAAGTTGAATTAGTAACGGGATATGACTTAATAATAATAATAAAAAGATAATGAACCGGATTTGTGTGTTTTCCAGCATGTTGTGTGTTTATGTTTATTTGTGTGTGTGCTATCACCTTGATTCTAACGCATTGAATATAGCTAACGGTTTTATACCGATTGTTGTAGATTGCTCTACAGTTTAGGAATACGGCCGAGAGATCTGGAAGAGCGGGCATCCGGGGTCCGTACATTTTAGGAAGGGTTTTTGTTTGAAGTTTGTATGTTGTTTTTTTTGTAGTAGGCCGCGTGTATGAATTATATTCTTTGGAGTTATGTTTTCGGCTGAAGTCCGTTGTTGTTGTCTGTCCAGTTTCTTATCATTTCATCAAAATGTATTTCGTTTTGGCCTTTATTTGTGCCTTTTTGCAAGATCCGGTGAAATTATTGTCAAGCTAAGGGCCGGGACCCATTGTGAGGTCCCAACCCATAGTATCCCGAGTCCCGCGGATTCGGGGTGTTACAATATGGTATCAATGCTCTAGGTTGACAACAATGGCACTCGCAATCTTCTAAAGGCCGAATGAAGAATAAAAGGAACCCACACGGGTTTTGACTTTTCATTTTCAAAATCTCATGCATGAGTCGGGGTAGGATGTACAGATCACCACTCCTTCCGCGGATCTCGGCAGGTTAGTTTATTGGATTTTGATATGTATATATATGTAGATATAGATATGGATATGAGGTTTGTAGTTATGCATGATGGAATTGATGTGTATCTTTGTGATTGTAATTGCATGATGGACTTGATATATATGTATAGTTACCTAGGAGGATTATTATATGTTTTGGACCTTGTTTTGTTGTGATGAATTTTGGATGTGATATATTAGTAGTGATGTGGACACAGGACTATATAGCCTTATATATGTATGTATTCTTATTATATGTAGTAGCATATGGAGGTGTAGGACCTTATAGAAAAGATGATAGAAAGATATGATCCTCGTTAAGACGACAACATTATCTTGGGATAGTGTTCAGACATGAAGGAGTATGCCCAAGTATCGAGTTGAACCTTTCGTACTAACGAACACCATGACGGTAACAAAATCCTTTAAGAGGATGCCGAGGAGAAGGACTAGAGATGACATAAACAGTGGACGAACAAGTGGAAGGAAAACTCATAGCAACTTAAGAGGAATCAAGATGGAAACAATACAAGTAAACGGGAGCAACATTAAAGTGTAGAAGTGGTTCTAAAGAAGTCATGATCGAACGACGACGAGAATAATGGAAATAACGAACTTAAGGTGACGCGTGGACAGCTAAAGATGCGAATCGAGGAGGAGATGGAGGCATTTTAGCAAGGTTAAAGGCGGTATTCCATTAAGATGTGAAGCTTTCCTTAGATGCTCCTAAGCATTGGAGTCAAGATGAGAAGAGTGGTCGAAAAAATTACGAAGGGTATAAGTGATCCGTAAGTTAAGCTTCCGGAGGAACGAGAAGACGATTTTTATGAGATCCTAAGTGGGTGACTCTTAAGATATATGAAAGTTACGAGAAAGAGTTACATGGTGAATTTTTGCATGATATAATTCCTTTAGTGGAGTCGACTGTTATAGTTATGGTGATAAGGCTAAGCAACGCCAAAAGAAGGTAGTGCGCAGAGATGATAGTTTCAAAAGATGCAAGACTCAACAATGAACTTTTGTTTATTGAAAGACTTAAGATACCAATCGAGAGCAAAACGAGTGGACAAAAGGTGAAGACTATTCAATGATTCTTAACAACAAGAACAAACCAAGGAGAAAGAATTCAAAATCAACTCAAATAGAAGTGATAGAAAACCGTACCAAGAACATAGCAGTATGAAGACGGGATATGAAACTCAAGGATGCAAGTAAGGAAAATACTTGGTACTCCTTCCGGATAGGACTTAGGGTGAAGTTTGACCAAAAGAGTTTTGGGTCAATCATTTTGGACTCATAGAAGATGCCCTTATGATTATGAGAGACAATAGAATAATCAGAGTAGCGCAATAGAAGCGTGGTAGGCCCTAACCCACAGAGCTGGAAGCTCAAGAGTACATAAAGGTGACGTGTCGAGTTAAAAACGATGATAAATGGAGAAATGCATGTCGTTCGGAATGAACGTGAGATAGACTATGCAGAGTGACTGGAAATTTTGTATGAAAACTGTATCAGATGGGAAAGTATGTGCATAAGGAGGTTGTAGAAAGAGGGTAGTAACATCATATGGATCCAAGTGAAGCATGACGACTTAGTCACTTGTCGACAAACGAGTAGTTTTGGAATTTAATACCTAATAGAGTACTCTAGAGTCTTTTTCTGATGGATTGAGAGAAGAGTTGATGATGTAACCAATGTAGTGGGCATAGTTTGCACTAGAAATCTCAAAGCAGAATCTAAGAGTATACTTGCAACCTAGTAATCGTGAATAGAGAAAGCAGAATCTAAGAGTAGAGTTTACTTGTAATGTTATATTGGAATGGAGTCAGGTGGCGTTTTGAGTTAGAGTGAATATATATCACGCTGATAACCGTAGTGGATAAAAGAGTGCAATACAGATGGTGTGTCAGCATTTAGTGAGTAGTTATGATCAGTTGACGGTGACGTGAGATCACCTTGTGTCTAGTACCGTCATCCGAACACATTCTATTTCACTTAAGATCTTGGAAACTGTGTAAGAATATTGGGTGGAGTTAGATATATATTAGAGACCTATAAATATTATGATGACGTCACTAGAATGCAGGGAAGGACCAACGGATATTGATTTTTGAGTTATATCAAGTTTAAGACCCGAAAAGGAGCAGATGATGATTCCTTCATGGAGGAACTATATGATTGAATCAGATTAGAAGATTGGACAGTTGAGCCGGATGATACCGGTGAGATATCCGGTAACCACTCGAGAACGTGGTAGTAGGCGCTTGTGATGCAGTTTGTGGTACAAATTTGATTGGGTTATATTCCTCGGTTAGACTTGAATTTTGGATATGTCATAGTTAAAACTGCATAGCAGATTATATCAAAATTTTAGAGGATTCCATCGAGAGGTTTAGAAGTTATGATTTTTCAAAGTTGAGACCGTGTATAGTTTTGTGGAATGTTTGCTGAATTTTCCAAGGGTTGGAAAAACTGCATGTTGATGCAGTTTTGTGATCCAAATTTGAATGGAATAAATATCTTAAATGGACATGAATTTTTGGTATGATGTACTGGGTATGCGTAGTATTAGTCATTAAGTTTTGAGAGCGATCCGTTGGTTTAGTCCGGATTTGTGATGTTCCGATTGGGTATATGTGTAGTTGTGTCCTGTGCGGGAATGTGCTATATGACCTGATTCATCTCGCGATGGTAGTTTGAGTAGTTTCAGTATATAGATTAGAAGGTTTAAGCCTTCTTAGTTTGAGAGTTCATACCTCGGCCTTAAGGACCGAGAAGTTCGACGTATAGCAAGTTTCATGACGAAACTTGTTTTTAGGGGATCTAATGTAACAACCCCGTTATTACGAGCATTTCCGATATTTTTTTCCCGGCTTTTATCGATATTTTTATAGCCTGAATATCTTTAAAATAATATTTTTTTGAGTATTTTATGTCGTAAAATTTATTTTACAAGTATATTTACTTATATATTGGATACATATATTCTGTATATTATTTTCGGAAAAGTTTTCCAAACCAGAACTTCAATTTCGACTATTTTCGATCGAGTATACATTTGTTAGTCCTCTTTCTCCTATTCCTCTTTTTGTTTTCCTCTCTCCTGGCTGGCTGATGAGCCTCTTGCACCTCCCCGACCCCTAGTTTCCTTCTTTTCCGCCTGGCCTACTGTCTGATTGCGTGATGTCAGTGTAACAAGCTACATGACCTCTCACCTCCCTCACCTGCTTCTCCTTTGTTTCACTCCATCTCCCCGCACCTCTTTTGTCACTCACCACCCTCCTTGTAACTCCTGTTCTCACCACCACCCCAGTCTCCCCCTGCGTTCTAGAAACCAGACCGGGCCCTCGCCCTCCCTATTTCTCACACCACCGAAACCCCGGCGAGCCATCTGCTCCTCTCGATCTTGCCCCTTTTTGCAGCCACCATGGAGAACCACGCTGGTGAAGGATCCCATCGGCTGTAAAGTGCCCTGCCGCCTTCGAATCGCCCCACTTCCCGGAAGCCTTCGATGTGCCCTCCTCCTAGAACCCTTGCCGGAGCCTTGGTCGTCGCTTGCTTGTCCCTCTTCCGCTATTGGAGCCGCCGTCTCCAGCCAAGCCTCGCCTCGCCATCGGACCCACGCAATTCTCCACCGCCGGATCCACGCAACCCTCCTCCTTCGTAGGTTGAAGGTGGAAGAAGGATATTATCCCTAATTAATTCGGGCCCCTGGATTTGTGATAATTGCATAATGTACCCATTGTAATAGCTAGGATTTCGAATTCTAATTAATGTTGATTAACTTAATCGTTGATAGTAATTAACATATAACTCACGAAGACTTCGCAAGTGATGAGTAAGAGTCCCACCGTTATGTTCCTGGCGTAGTTTTGGACGTTTGGGGAAATTTTTACTTTTTTCCCCGGGTAATTATTTTTGCCCTCCAGTGTTATTTGAAGCATTTGGGAGCTCCAATTAATAAAAATGCAGTTGAGAGAAATGATCAGGACATCGGATATGTCCTAGATATGAAATAACATGGAGAGGCAAAACGGCCAAAAGAGTCGCTATTTCGTTTCTTAACGGCTAAGAAAGACGGCTTAGGAATACACGTTTTCCGAGACAGTTGTGGAATAATTATCCCTACAATATTCCAGATTTAATGTTCCAATCTCGATAAGTTTGGAGAAAGAGGTTCGACCCGCCTTTGGATCGGTTAAAGGATAATTATCGACTTTACTAAAGGATAATTATCGTCTTCACTATAAATAGCGGAAAATCCTTTATTAATTCATCTCATTTCACGTTTCCTCGTAAAAGCTCTGATTTCTCTCAACCTTCAAACTCAGATCTACTCTCCGTTTCTAATCCGATTTCAATTCCGTTTAAGTTTCTGGATTCCTCTCTTCATTCTCTTCTTATTGGTACCGAGTTTCTGCATTTCCGAGTATATGGAGGGCTGGTCGAGCATATATGTCACCAGGACGGTTCCGTCGCTCAGATTCCGATGAATTTGATGTTGTCCATTGTTACGCTCAGGATGTGTGTGATACGCAATAGGTTTTAAATTTATACTCGTTATATTTTTCCTAACTCCTAGCGAACCCGCAGTGTACGGGACGTTTGTAGTAGGGATAGTATTCCGAGGTCGAACACAAAGACTAAGGTGAGATTGATTCGATTAGTGATTAAGTTTTGTGAAGATCTAGGTTAAGGAAAAGGGAAAGAAATAAAGAAATGAAAATCTCAATGTTTTTGGTGGGTTTTTCGGTGATCAATCAAGGATCACAAATCATGCGAAATAAGCAATCAACTAAGCTAACAAATCAACACGAACAAACAAGCTAAAACGAGATACGAGATCAAAGAGAGAAAAGCGGATTCAAGGGGTTGGAAATTCTGGTTATGGCATAGGACTCAAGCTATCTAATCGTTCCTTCGATTAACTACAATATGTTGGGAGTGAGTGTTTCTAGATTGGGATCAATCACCGGGTAGGTCTCATGGTCCACTAGTCCGCTCCTAAGGTCTCATCACCGGGTAAGTCTCAAAGAGCCTAAGGGATGGAATTCTACACAAACCGGATTGTCACCTAGGGATCTAACCTATCCTCACCGGGTAAGTCTCGAAAGGGTTAGTCCTAAACAACCATCCTAGCACACTTAGTCCAATGACGGCTTATGAGGCTCACCACTACCTAGGGTTTGTCATCTTTGAAATCTAAGAGTAAGAATCACCGGGTAGGTCTCTTCTAACACTTAGTTGCTAACACTAGGTCACCCTAGGATAGATTTAACTCAACAAACACTAGGATTTCAACATTCTAACAATCTAGTACTTAGATCCATCGAACGAGGGAAACCACGGGTTGTTCTACCACTTCCACGGCCGTGGAAGGGCAAGAACCAACCGTGGATTATAGCAGTGACTTCGTTCAAGCAAACAAGTCATCCAAGGGCAAATCTAAGTTCATGCTATCATATTCTTAACCATTACCATCCTTTCCTTACCCTAGAATCGCATCTATTTAGCCTACAACATGCATCATAACAATCGAAATCATCAAGCATAAAGTCATGGCTTCCATTTGCAAGATAATGAAAAGAAAGAGATGAACAAGTGAAACAAGTAGAACAAAGCTGAAAATGAGATTAGAGATACTCACAACCCTTCAAGAGAAGGTTTAATCGATTCTTACAACTCTAGAAATCGATTCCGAAAATCTTCACTACAAAAACTTATCAAAGACTAGCTATGGTGTGTTCTTCTCCTCTTCTCCAATGGAGCTCTTCTTCCTCCTTCAATGGTTGCTTCTCCAAGAGAATCTTCTTGTTGAGAGAGTGTATTTTTATTCCCAATTTGATTGGATGATAGGGGATGAATTCTCTCAGCCTTGCACGACCACTTTTATACTACAACCTTGCTAGAGTGAGCCATGAGATCGTGGCACAGCTGTCACAACCGTCTGACAAAAACCACGGTTGATTCCACGGCCGTGAAAGTGCCAGCAACCGTGGTTTGGTGCTTCAGCTTCGCCTTGGATCATTAAGCTATGATTTGGTGCATGACTTGTGTTGACAAGGTTCCATGAGTCCTCCTTAGCCTCTAGCTTGCATCCTAATGAGTCCAAGGGTGTGTCATCTTGATGAACGATCCTCAAACGTATCGATTAAGCTCCTAAATCTCCCAAAATACCTACAAAGCAATGCAAAAGTCCGTGTAGACGTCTATCTCGACAAAATACGTGAATTGAGTGCAAACGTAGTGAACTAGTGCTAAACCATGCATGAATGAGTGAGAAATCTATCTAAATGATTACCTAAACCTAAGTCATAAATCGTGTTATCAAAAATACCCCATACTTAAGGTTTGCTCGTCCCCGAGCAATCTCCCAACTATAGACTAAGAGATGACATGATTTATGTATGCAAAAAAATGGCAAAATCTTTTTGGAGTTGTGCTTCTAATATTGGATCACCTTCATAATCACGTTTCTTGGCAATGGACAAGCAATCATGCATCAAACAAGTGAAGGCATGGAAAGACAATTATACTTAACTCGAAAGCATGCATAAAATGTAAAAATGAGGAAGTCAAGATGATCAAGAGCATATCCAATCTAGATTACTAAGTCTTACAAACATGCAAATAGGTCATAAGGTCTTGTGAAATAAAAGGCCAAGAAACGTTGTGATTAGGTGGGGATTTTTCTAGGCTATGTGATGCTAATCCGGGAATGGAACTAACTCCACAATTTTGTCCTCGATCAACTTCCCTCAAGTGTATATTTTCTCCATCTTTTCTATCTTTTCTTTTTCTTTTTCTTTCACTTATTTTTGAGACAATGGCATTGGTGTACAAAAGCCGAAACCTTGGTGATTAGCCGTCCTCGGGTTTTTTCTATTTTTCGAGGTGCATCCACACCGGGCACACATACCAAAGCTCGTTAGGACTATTGGTTTATTTGACTTTGGCAAGGCACAAACACCCGATTATGTGAATGGTGCCGAGTTACTTGTCATTTAAACCAACGTCTCCAAACCTATATTTTTGTCTACACTTTCACAATAATTTCAGCATTTTATTCATGACATTCTTTCATCAACATCTTCACCCCACACTTGCTTTTCACACACACCAACACACTAACATGCTCCTATTCCCGGATGAGTCAAAAGAGGTCAAATTTATATCAGTTGAGGTGCTCAAACATCATGATCAAGATGAGAAGTAGAGAAAGATGAATTGCCTCATTCATTCCTATATGATGTGCAAGAACTAGCATGTAATTTCGACCTTCCATACTCAATCCAATCAAGGCAAACATCATGATCACAAATCATTCATGGGATTCAATGTAAGTACTTCAAGTCCACATATGCATTCATCAATTTAACACATAAGGCCATCCATAGCCAATCCACATGACAAGATTCATTATTAGGGTCATATCCAAGCCTAGAAAGCACAAAATTTTTTTAAATTTTCTGATTTTTTGGATTTTTTCGAGATGAGTATATACAATGCAAGACATGTGATAATATTAAACTATCCTAGATGCTAATCATGCAAAAGATCATGCAAACCCCACCCCATACTTAGAAACACATTGTCCCCAATGTGTAAATGAAGTAAAGGAGAGTGAAAGAAGGTTCTCACAATGTAAAAATGGTTTGCTATGGTATTTTGGGATTTCTCAAGTAGAATTGATGGTGGATGATCCTATCAACAATGGTAGAAAGCTCTAAGTGTTCATCAAAGCGTCGGGACCCGCGCTAGGCACCGCTAGCCGTCCAAGTTCCGCGTCCGCTCCACCCATAATTGATGAGGGACTCATCATCGTCATTCTCATGCCATGCAAGGCTTCCATGCTACCAAGATTCTAGCACACACACAAAGCACAAAAACACACAAAAACACACAAAAACAGAAAAATCAAAAGCAAAAACAAAAATGAAAAAGGGAAGAATGTTACCAATGGGTTGCCTCCCATCAAGCGCTTCTTTAAGGTCATTATCTTGACCAAACTCGGGGGTGTCTACTCAAGGTGAAGTGGGGCAATCATGTCCACCGGAGCTCCCGGGATATACTTCTTCAACCGGTGCCCATTCACCTTGAAATCTCCACAATGCTCCCCTCCTATCTCAATTGCTCCATGGGGAAAGATCCTCTTCACGACATAAGGCCCGGTCCATCTTGATTTTAGCTTTCCGGGGAAGAGCCGCAACCTTGAGTTGAAGAGAAGGACAAGGTCGCCTTCACTCAACTCCTTCGGGATGAGGCGCTTATCATGCCAACGTTTGGTCCTCTCCTTGTAGATCCAGGCGTTTTCATAGGCATCCAACCGGATCTCCTCAAGAGCATTCATGTCTAGCGATCTCTTCTCTCCGGCCTCCTTGAGGTCAAAATTTAGCCACTTAATGGCCCAATAAGCTCTATGCTCCATCTCTACCGGAAGGTGGCAAGACTTGCCATAGACTAACTTGTAAGGAGTGGTGCCAATTGGTGTCTTGAAGGCGGTTCTATATGCCCATAAGGCATCATCGAGCTTCATAACCCAATCCTTTCTCGTCCTAGAGACCGTCTTCTCAAGAATTCCCTTGATCTCCCGGTTGGAGATCTCCGCTTGGCCACTAGTTTGGGGATGGTAAGGTGTTGCCACCTTGTGAGTCACCCCATACTTAGCCAAAAGTGCTCCAAAGTTCCTATTAGTGAAGTGCTTCCCTCCATCACTTATGATCACCCTTGGTGTTCCAAACCTAGGAAAGATCACTCGGTTGAAGAACCGCACCACCACTTTAGCGTCATTTGTGGGAGAGGCGATTGCCTCCACCCATCTTGAAACATAGTCTACCGCCAATAGGATGTAGAGGTTGCCACAAGAAGAGGGGAATGGTCCCATGAAGTCCACACCCCACACATCAAATATCTCTACCTCTTGTATGTTATTCAAGGGCATCTCATTCCTCCTTGAGATGTTGCCCGTCCTTTGGCAAGCATCACAAGCTACCACAAAGCCTTGCACATCCTTGAACAAACTTGGCCAAAAGAAGCCCGATTGCAACACCTTCGCACATGTCTTGTGTGAGCTAGCATGCCCTCCACATGGCAAGGAATGGAAATGGCGGATCACACTCTCCACCTCATCCTCCGGTATGCATCTTCTAAAGACTCCATCCGGCCCTCTTTTGAACAAAAGTGGTTCACTCCAATAGTAGTGCCTCACATCTTTGAAGAACTTCTTCCTTTGGGCATATGACAAACCAGGAGGCACTTCCTCACAGACAAGATAGTTCACAATGTCGGCATACCATGGCTCACTTCCTCTAGACACTTGGAACAAGCATTCCTCCACCATTTGCAATTGCTCATCCCGGAATGAGTCATCAATCGGGATGTCATCTCTTTCAAGCTCTAACGGTGGGAGTCTACTAAGGTGATCCGCCACGGAATATTCGGACCCCTTCTTGTCCCGGATTTCCAAATCAAACTCTTGGAGAAGGAGGATCCACCGAATCAACCTAGGCTTGGCATCCTTCTTCGTAAGGAGATAACGGATCGCAGCATGATCCGTATACACAATGACCTTCGCTCCAACAAGATATTTGCGGAACTTCTCAAATGCATACACAACCGCTAACAATTCTTTTTCGGTTGTAGCATAATTGAGTTGGGCATCATCTAACGTCTTGCTAGCATAATAAATGACATGTGTGCGCCCATCTTTCCTTTGCCCCAAAACAGCCCCAACGGCTACATCACTTGCATCACACATGATCTCAAACGGTAGACTCCAATCCGGAGGTTGCATGATAGGTGCGGAGATCAAGGCGTTCTTCAACCTACAAAAAGCCTCAAGGCAATCCTTGGAGAAAACAAACTCAACATCTTTCATTAGTAGGTTAGTAAGAGGCTTAAAAATTTTAGAGAAGTCTTTAATAAACCTCCGGTAAAAACCGGCATGTCCTAAGAAACTCCTTACCCCTTTCACCGAGGTAGGTGGTGGCAACTTCTCTATCGTTTCAATCTTGGCCCTATCAACCTCAATGCCACGGTTGGACACCAAATATCCCAACACAATACCTTCACTTACCATGAAGTGGCATTTTTCCCAATTTAAGACAAGGTTTGTCTCCTCACATCTTTTCAATACCAAGGACAAATTAGCTAGGCAATTATCAAAGGAAGATCCATATAAAGAAAAATCATCCATAAACACTTCCGTGATATTCTCAATGTATTCTGAAAAGATAGCCATCATACACCTTTGGAAGGTGGCGGGTGCATTACACAACCCAAATGGCATTCTTCTATATGCAAAGGTTCCCCATGGACATGTAAATGTGGTTTTCTCTTAGTCATCGGGGTAGATAGGGATTTGGAAGAATCCACTATAGCCATCTAGGTAGCAAAAGTGAGAATGTTGAGCTAATCTCTCTAGCATTTGGTCAATGAAGGGAAGGGGAAAGTGATCTTTCCTAGAGGCCATGTTCAACTTCCTATAGTCAATACACATCCTCCATCCCGTAACTGTCCTAGTTGGTATTAGTTTATTGTTCTCATTAGTCACTACGGTCATCCCACCCTTCTTAGGAACTACATGAACGGGACTAACTCACTTACTATCCGAGATAGGGTAGATGATTCCTGCATCTAGCAACTTAATGATCTCTTTCTTAACTACCTCTTTCATTATAGGATTCAATCTTCTTTGATGTTTAATAGAGGGTTTATGGTTATCTTCCATCAATATCTTATGCATGCACAAAGAGGGCTTAATACCAACTAAATCATCAATAGTATAGCCAATGGCTTTCCTATGCAATCTTAGCTCATGCAACAACTTAGCAAGTTCATCATCATTCAAGCATGCATTCACAATCACCGGATATGTAGAGTTATCACCAAGGAAAGCATACTTCAAATGAGAGGGGAGGGGTTTGAGTTCAAGTTTAGGAGGACCTTTATCGAGTGGAGACAATCCAAATAACGTTGGTTGAGATGAATCCAAAGCAAATGAAGGCTCTCCAAGGCTCCTTGAAGCTTGATCATCAACAAGTGTTGCTTCAGGGGAAATCACGGTTGGTTCCACGGATCCTATCACTTCCACGGCCGTGGAAGTTGCCAAGCTTGCTCTTCGGAGCTTTCCAGAGAGTTCTACAGCCGTGGAACACCTTCCATGACCGTGGTTCCTACAGGTACTTAGCATGCTTTCGTGGTCTTCAAATTCAGCTCTTGTCTCCTTTTCTAATGCTTCTAAGGCCTTGATTTCTTCATTGCAAGCCTCCTCAACACCTTCCTCCATCAAACTTAAGCTAAGAACCTTCTCCAAGGGGTCCTTGATCAATATCGAGCTCACAACTTCTCTAGACTCTTCTTGCTCGACTATGTTGAACACATCCTCATCAAGGGTTGGCCCTTTCATCATTGTGGACAGCTTGAACTTGATGTTCTCTTCTCCAATGTTGAAGGAGAGAATTCCATTTTTACAGTCCACCAAGCATCCGGAAGTGGCTAGGAAAGGTCTCCCTAAGATGATGGGAACCGGATAGTCCGCCGGAATGTCCAAGACAACAAAATCAATCGGCACATAGAACTTTCCTAGTTGCACCGGAATGTCCTCCAAGATCCCAACCGGGTGAGTAATAGAGCGGTCCGCCATGTAAAGGGTCATCTTGACCGGTTTAGGCTCTCCTAGCCCAACCTTGTTGCAAAGTGCAAGCGGTATGATGCTCACACTTGCCCCAAGATCACAAAGGGCTTCATACTTCACTTCTCCCACTCTGATTAGCACACAAAAAGATCCCGGATCTCTTAGCTTAGGAGGCATCTCCTCCTTCATTGTTTGGATCAATTCTGAGGATCTCTTCGTCATTCTTACTTCCCCATACTCCTCCAACTTCCTTTTGTTGGAGAGTATTTCTTTCAAGAACTTGCCATACGCCGGCATACCTAAGATAGCATCCATGAACGGAATGTTAATATGCAATTTAGACATAAGTTCAAGGAATTTACCAAAGTGTTTGTCCAAGCGAGCCCTTGCTCGTGATTGAGGGAATGGTAGTGGTGGCTTGTATGGAGGCGGTGCCACATATGTTGGCTCAACATCCTTGCTCTTGCCTCCATCTTCTTGCAATATCTCTTCCTCTACCACTACTTGCTTTCCCTTGGCATTCTCCTTGGGCAAAGGATCCTTCATACTCAACCCACTCCTCGTTGTAATGGCCAACACTTGGCCTCTTGGGTTGTCTTCGGTTCTTCCGGGAAGCTTTCCCGGATCTCTATGAGTTTCACCCGCCTTTTGGAACACTTGTGCTTCCAACACCTTTTGAGCCTTAGAAATAGAAGTCACCGTGCTCTCAAGACCACTCAACCTTCCAAGCAATTGCTCAAACATCATCTCGGTTCTATCCTTTGGAGGTTGAGTAAATCCGGGTGGAGGTTCTTGTAAAGCTTTTGGTGGTGGAGCTGCGCTTGTAGAAGCGGGAGGGTTCAAGGCTCCATCCGGGTTAGAACAGGAAAACCCGGGATGGTTGTGGTTAGGCCGGTAATTGTTGAATTGCCGGTTGTTGTTGAAGTTCCTTGGGCCTTGATAGTTGTTGTAGTTGCCCCTTCCCATGTAGTTCACATCTTCCTCCTTGGAAGACAAGTTAGCTTGCACTTGAGCTTGAGGGGTTGCTTGGTTCTTCAAAGTTGTAGCACACAACTCCCTCAAAGACTTTAGCTCGTTGTTGATGGCATCAAGCTTGAAGTTCTCATGGTGACTTCACTCACCTTATATGCTCCCGCCTTTCTCCCTTCACTCTTCCTATGGGAGTACTTCTCAATCACTAAAGCTTGTTTCTCTACAAACTCCCAAGCTTCATCCACATGCTTTTCCATGAAAGTCCCACCGGAAAGAGATTGGAGCTTGAATTGGCTATCTTCATCAAGTCCTTTGAAGTAGATCACCAATAGCTCAATTTTTGGTATACCATGGTGTGGACAATCTAGGAGAAGATCTTTGAACCTCTCCCAAGACTTGAATAAACTCTCTCTATCCTTCATCACGAAGGCATTGATCTTCCCTCTTAACTCGGTAGTCTTGGAAGGTGGGGAGAACTTAGTCAAAAACTCGGTTGTCATCTCCTCCCAAGTACCAACTCGCCCTTGTGGAATAGATTGATACCAAGCTAAGGCCTTGTCCTTAAGAGAGAAGGAAAAAGCTCTAAGCTTATGGTTGTTGCTCTCCAGTCTAGGCGGTCTAAGAGTCTCCATCAAGATCTCATAGTTCATTAAGTGTTGATGAGGAGACTCTCCTTCCATCCCTCCAAATTGATTATGCCGGATCATTTGTAGAACTTGAGGGTGGAGCTCGTAATCATGGGCTGCGGGATCTCCTAAGTTCACACCCGGACGGTGTGCTCTTTGTGCCGGATCCATACGTTGCCCTAACGTTTGTGGCTCTTCAATAACAATGGGCACAACGCGAATATTAACCGCCGCCGGCTGGGGTTGTGGTGGAGGTGGAGGTTGTTGACGATTAAGCTCTCTTTGCACAAGAGCTTGCCTAATCTCCTCAATCTCCCTCCTAGTTGCCTCTTGCCTCTCATTGGCAAGTCTCTTTTCGTTCTCTAAAGCTTCATCTCTTATCCTAATTTGCTCTAAAGCCTCATCTAATTCAGCTTGGAGATCTCTTCCGGCCATCTTTTTTCCCTTTCTAATGCTCTTGGATCTAGATCTAAGGGTTTTCTCCGGTTCGGGATCGAATGAAGCTAAATCCTTGCCACGAGATCTTCACATACACCTAAAGAGTGACAGATGTCCTGAAAAGCAAAGACACACACCAAAAAGAGATCAAAAGCAACAAGAAAGACCTACACTATAAACAATCACAAAATGACTCAATCTTAACCTAGTCCCCGGCAACGGCGCCAAAAACTTGTTACGCTCAGGATGTGTGTGATACGCAATAGGTTTTAAATTTATACTCGTTATATTTTTCCTAACTCCTAGCGAACCCGCAGTGTACGGGACGTTTGTAGTAGGGATAGTATTCCGAGGTGGAACACAAAGACTAAGGTGAGATTGATTCGATTAGTGATTAAGTTTAGTGAAGATCTAGGTTAAGGAAAAGGGAAAGAAATAAAGAAATGAAAATCTCAATGTTTTTGGTGGGTTTTTCGGTGATCAATCAAGGATCACAAATCATGCGAAATAAGCAATCAACTAAGCTAACAAATCAACACGAACAAACAAGCTAAAACGAGATACGAGATCAAAGAGAGAAAAGCGGATTCTAGGGGTTGGAAATTCTGGTTATGGCATAGGACTCAAGCTATCTAATCATTCCTTGGATTAACTATAATATGTTGGGAGTGAGTGTTTCTGGATTGGGATCAATCACCGGGTAGGTCTCATGGTCCACTAGTCCGCTCCTAAGGTCTCATCACCGGGTAAGTCTCAAAGAGCCTAAGGGATGGAATTCTACACAAACCGGATTGTCACCTAGGGATCTAACCTATCCTCACCGGGTAAGTCTCGAAAGGGTTAGTCCTAAACAACCATCCTAGCACACTTAGTCCAATGGCGGCTTATGAGGCTCACCACTACCTAGGGTTTGTCATCTTTGAAATCTAAGAGTAAGAATCACCGGGTAGGTCTCTTCTAACACTTAGTTGCTAACACTAGGTCACCCTAGGATAGATTTAACTCAACAAACACTAGGATTTCAACATTCTAACAATCTAGTACTTAGATCCATCGAACGAGGGAAACCACGGGTTGTTCTACCACTTCCACGGCCGTGGAAGGGCAAGAACCAACCATGGATTATAGCAGTGACTTCGTTCAAGCAAACAAGTCATCCAAGGGCAAATCTAAGTTCATCCTATCATAGTCTTAACCATAACCATCCTTTCCTTACCCTAGAATCGCATCTATTTAGCCTACAACATGCATCATAACAATCGAAATCATCAAGCATAAAATCATGGCTTCCATTTGCAAGATAATGAAAAGAAAGAGATGAACAAGTGAAACAAGTAGAACAAAGCTGAAAATGAGATTAGAGATACTCACAACCCTTCAAGAGAAGGTTTAATCGATTCCGAAAATCTTCACTACAAAAACTTATCAAAGACTAGCTATGTTGTGTTCTTCTCCTCTTCTCCAATGGAGCTCTTCTTCCTCCTTCAATGGTAGCTTCTCCAAGAGAATCTTCTTGTTGAGAGAGTGTATTTTTATTCCCAATTTGATTGGATGATAGGGGATGAATTCTCTCAGCCTTGCAGGACCACTTTTATACTACAACCTTGCTAGAGTGAGCCATGCGATCGTGGCACAGCTGTCACAACCGTCTGGCAAAAACCATGGTTGATTCCACGGCCGTGGAAGTGCCAACAACCGTGGTTTGGTGCTTCAGCTTCGCCTTGGATCATTAAGCTATGATTTGGTGCATGGCTTGTGTTGACAAGTTCCATGAGTCCTCCTTGGCCTCTAGCTTGCATCCTAATGAGTCCGATGGTGTGTCATCTTGATGAACGATCCTGAAACGTATCGATTAAGCTCCAAAATCTCCCAAAATACCTACAAAGCAATACAAAAGTCCGTGTAGACGTCTATCTCGACAAAATACGTGAATTGAGTGCAAACGTCGTGAACTAGTGCTAAACCATGCATGAATGAGTGATAAATCTATCTAAATGATTACCTAAACCTAAGTCATAAATCGTGTTATCATCCATACGTAGCCTGCGTCGTTGTGATTCCGAATCTTCTTTCAGATCGTCAATCGGGTTAGTAACGAATAAGTTATGAATTTATTCGTTTTCCGTACTGCGATTTGGCCTAATTGAGTTTAGGCTTGTCAAATAGGACTATTAGAAATTCCATTATGGTCGTTATTTTATTCTGGTGATTATGGGTTGTTTGTTTGATGAAATTTGATGACAGGGGGTTTAGAAATTGCCTACGGGCAAAACGTTATTCTGGCAAAATCTAATTAATTAATTAAAGGTTAATTAATTAAATTAGGATTAGAATTGAGATTGAGGAATGTTGATTAGATACTACCTTGAGATTTGAGGAATTGTGAGTTATGTTGAGATATTAAGGTTTAGTTGGTTGTGATGGTTATAGATTGATTATGATCCTTATGGACCCCTTAGGTCTAGATGTGACCTTTTTGATTGATAGGAGTATTGATATCTCTTTATGCCTTGTTATTAGGCAGTGTCCCTCTCAGGATTGGAGGTTGATCGTGGTTGTGATTGTACGAGGTTCAGGTAAGTCCGTAGGACTTACTTAGCTATCATCCCTATATTGGGTGTTTGCATGAGTGGTGTGTGCTTTATATGTTTGCTATGATAGCATGAGTTGTCGTTTTTATCGACCTATGTTCTATTGACTGCCCCACTGCGTGGCTGTGATAACCTTTCCCTTTCATCCCACCGTGGAGTCTGGGAGGTTCTCTGATGTCGGGCCAAACTGGTTTACAGGAAGGGCGCAATCCACTCCCATAGGGTACACGTATTGTGTAACCGATACTCGTACAGCTGGACATTGTACTCAGAGGCGAGGATGTATCGGTCCTCGTGTCACATACTTTCATCTATCTATATATATATATACGGTTTTTGAGTGAATGGTCATTATATAAAGATAATAAATGGGTAAATGTGTGATAGCATGCTGATGTGTTTATCTTTCATGATTGTGCTTGTGCTTATGCATTACCTCATATATGCATAGTTAGCTAACGGTTTCATACCGTGTTGTAGATGTTTACAGGTTAGGCGCTACTGCGTGATCTGGCAGGGTGACAGGCCGAGGACTCTCGTACATTAGGTGGTTGGTTTGGGGTTGTTGTGTTTCCCCTCCTGCGTGAGGATGATCTTTTGTACCTCCTATGTGAGGATGTCGTTTTATATACTCGGCTATGTTGTTGTTTACTTTGGGTCGTACAATTTATACTGTTTTATGTATTTGTTTTATATCTGTCAATGCCATGTTGTAAGGTCCAGTGAACTTGTTGTCAGGCTAGGGTCAGGATCCATTGTGAGATCCTAGCCCAATGTGACATCCCGAGTTCCGCGGATTCGGGTGTTACAGAGTTGGTATCAGAGCCCAGGTTGACAACAATGGCACTTGCTACCTGCAATGAGGTTTGATAGGTAAAATAAACAGAGCCCACATGGGATCTGACGTTTTCAAAGGTTTTGGTTTTAAGTGTGGTTTTGGGATAGAATGTACGAGAAGTCGTCACCTCTGCCATGGATCTCTGTAGCGTAGATATGTATATATATATATATATATGTGTGTACTATGAATTATGTGGATGTATTATATATATATCGATACCTATGGCATATATATAGCCTTATAAGATTAGGTGCGTATATCCTACAAATGACTCAGACTAGAGTAGTATCTGTAGTGGGATGAGGTAGGGGTACACCCCCTCTTCCTCCAGTGGTGATAAGTCAGGGACCAGTTTCAACTGTTGTTTCGCCTATGGCAGAGAACGAGTTTGAAGAGGCTGGTCGTGTCTCCATGAGTTGATCCGAGTTTCAAGAGTATATGCAACAAGTATATGAGGCAGTGATAGCGGGTAGACCTACATCGGATTTACCAACATCTGTGAGATCAACTGAAGCTTCTGGATAAGAGAAGAAGCAACGGATTGAATCAGTAAGTGGAGAAGCAAATATGTGAATGGTGAACCAAGTCAGATACTAGGACAACCAAGTGCTCCTTTGGCCATGAAGACGACTGACACGGAACTACAATGTTTTAATTGCGGGAAGTTTGGACACCGGCGAGCTGTGTGCCCAAAGGCGCCCATAATATGCTTTACGTGTGGTAAAGCAGGGCATAGAGCGAAGTTTTGTCGACAGGGCAAGGCGTTACCTTTACAAGTTCCCTCTCGGAATAAGATCATTCAAGGTGGACGACGAAGATCGAGTTACCCTTCAGTTGCACAGGTTGCAAGAATGGGACAATTATGTTACAATTGTGGCTATCCAGATCATTTGCATTCTGAGTGCCCTTTGACACTGATAGCTTGTTTCACTTGTGGTGAACTAGGCCATCTGGCCCCTTTCTATCAGCAAGGTAGTGTTTCTTCCCAGCAAGACCTTCCTCTTTCCGGTGCTGAAAGAGTGGAAGTGGAGACTATAGTGAGGACCTCAATGATACTTGAGGAGCATAGATCCGAGATCGAGTAATGATATGTAGTAGAGCTACTGGTGTTAGCTGTTACAGGTACCATTCTCGTTAATGGTTTACCTAGTGGAATTTTATTTGTTATGAGTGTTATGCACTTCTTGTCTTTCGATGCATGCGTTAATGGTTGATCTTTGATATATAGTAGAAGGTGGACTTTCCTTTATAGGATTACCAGTTAGGGGTCTGAGGTACCCGTGAGATATGTGTTTGTTCCCTTATTCCGGGACTTGTGTATGGCTTGTAGACTTCTTTGTCATGCCGTAGGTGCATGAGGAAGTCATTATGTGTATGGAATGGATGAATAGATATCATGCGGTGTTAGATATTAATAGTAAGGCTATTATAGTCTTTACTGAGATGGTAAATAGAGGTCTTTTAAGGTTAAGACCTTTGAAGAGACGGGTTTGTCATCAGGACTGTACGAGCAGCGAGTTGATAGCACAGGGATGTGACACCTTCTAGTGTTATACCATGAAGGAGCGAGATAGTCCAACAATGGAAGGTATTCTAGTTGTTTATGAGTTTTACAGACGTGTTACTGAACCGTCTAGTTGCCACCTCAATGGAGTGTGGACATTGTTATCGAGTTGAAGTATGATACAAGATTGAATGGGAAAGCCACACTATATGGTGCTTGTTGAGATATTGTACTGATAACTTGAAAAGTTGACTGAAACGGGCTTCTTTTACCCTAGTACGTTCCATGTTCCGTATTGACGACCTGATGAGTTAAGCTTCAAGAAGCAATTGTGTTTTCAAGATTCCTTTGTGCTCAAGATATCCCTAGTCATGGATGAGAGAGCAACATGTGTATGAGATAACATCCCATACCCGTTATGGACACTACGAGTTTATGAAATGTTTTAGTAGTTTTTATGGAGTTGATGAACAGTATCTTCATCGACTTCCTTGATTAGTTGGTGGTGGACTTTATTGATGACATGTCGTATACTCTCATAGCAGAGAATAGTAGACCGATCGTCTGAGGACCGTTCTGCAGATTTCGAGAGATAGAGAGTTGTATGCTACGCCCTCTAAGTGTAAGTTGAGATGCCAGTGGTAGCCTTTTTAGGCCATGTTGTCTCCGCCAGTGGGATCATGGTTGACCTGGCGAGAATTAAGTATGTTGTAACATGGGAGATACTGATGAACATTAAGGAATACGTAGTTTTCTCAGCTCAGCCAATTTCTACCAATGCTTTGAGGAAGGATTTTATATGATTACGTATTCATTTGCGAGTCTTTTGAGAAGACCACCATAACTACGTGATGAAAGCAGTGTGTCTATGTTCTGAAGAGTTGAGGAGGCACTTGACCTCTGCTTTCATTTTGTTGTAGTTAGAAGATTTTTGGTATCCCGTGATTTATGGTGTTACATGCCAGCTAAGTCTGAGATGTGTATTACTACAGAGGAGTAGGTTTATTGATATGTGTGTTTACAACTGAGAACGTATGATGAGAACTACCCGACTCATGATTTAGAGTTAGTAGTGGTAGTTCAAGCCTTTAAGTTTTGAAGACCGTACCGGTGTGATCTTCATGTCAGGTTTCTATATATCATAGATATCCGAAGTATATTTTATGCAACAGGGGTTGAATAACCGCCAGTATTAAGATCTTAAGTTGATCAAGACTTTGACTTGAAGATTCCATATCATTCAGAGAAGTTGAATGTTGTCACCGATAACTTGAATGGAAAGACGCTCCAAGAGAAGATGATTGTGAGACTGATAGTTCAACCTCAACTTCAAAGAGATCTAGCTTGGCTAAAGTTGGACAATCAGTTCCTTGATGAGGATACCCAGTTATACCTCAGAGGTTCTACCTGGTCTGTTGGATGAGGTCCAACAGAAGTAGGAGACCTGCCCGGCCTTGACAAGGTTTAGAGAAAGGATGTCTCGTACTGAGGCACCATAGTTCTCCATGGGAGTAGATGGACTGATGAAGAGTCATGACCACTTTGTGTACCTGCTGATGCAGATGGAGACAGAGAATATTATGGTATACCCATTGTACGCCTTATTCAGTACATTCAGGTACGAGTAAGATGTACCACGAGATGAGACGATTATATTGTATGAAACCGATATAACCAAATTTGTGATACAGTATGTAACCTGTTAGCAGGTCCACATAGAGTATTTCCGATCTAGAGATAAGCCCCACCCACTACTAGTGCAGTAGTAGAATTTAGGAGGACATCTCTATGGACTTTTTTTTTATGGGATTGTGACCCAGTAGAAGATTTATGTTATCTGGATTGTTGGTAACAAATTAATGAAACCGGCACATTTCATTTCTATCAGAAGGACGTGGCTAGTGAATGAATTGGCTGAGGAGTACATTAGACAGATAGTGAGACTCCATGGTATACCGAGAATGATCATTTCTGATCGAGATGGATGTTTTTACTTTGAGATTTTGGGCAGCAGATTCAAACTGCTTTGGGGACGAGTCTGTACCCCATGACTACACTTCACCCCCTGACAGATGGTCAGTTAGAGAGGATAATCTTGATCTTAAAGATCTATTATAAGTTGTAAGTCGAATGGGAAACGTGGATGGTTATATTACCTTCCATTAATGAGTTTATTTTATAACAATGAAGGACATGCATCTTTCTGGGATGGCCCTATGAGGCAATATATATAGACATAGATGTCGTATATCCTTATGCTAGAAGTGATCTAGCAGTAGTAGTGGAATAACACCTAACCAGATTCAGGATTTTATAGTTCAAGTAACGTTGATTGAAGGAAGAATGCTGGTTGTACAGAGTCGCCAGATATTATATGTAGACAAGAGGCGTTAACCTCTAAAGTTCAAGTGAGAGTTCATGTCTGGCTATAAGTATCTTAGCTGCGAGACGTTAGACATGTTAATATGGAAAGGGAACTGAGTTTCCAATATGATGGTTTATTTGAGATCGACTAGTACTGAGAAGGTAGCATGATGTTTAGCTTTGCCTATGAGATTAGAGGATATCCACCCAGTGTTTCATATGTCTCAACTGAGGAAGTATATACCAGACTCGAGACACCTTGTGAGTTACGATGATTGATGGTTGAGTTCAACCACACTTTTGTTGAGCATTCGATTACATTCTTGGAATGAGATATGAAACGCTTGCATTCAAAAGACATTCCCATATTGAGGATATGATGGTCGAGATGAAGACCTGAAGAGGCCATGTGAGAGACTGAGGATAGTGCCCTGAGGGACTATCTAGAGTATATGTTAGGACATACCCATTTGTGGGAGCACGAGTATATCTTAGTGCTATCTTGATGAATGTTGTGCTTATGTGCTTATGTGCTTATATGCCTTGATATGTTATTCCATGCTAGTTGTGATGTGATTTATGACCTTAGTAGATCTTGATGTGCTAGCGTGATGTATGCTATAGCTGGAGATGATTACTTCCTCCACGCTACCCGAGTATGATCATATTTATAGCTGGAGATGGTTCTTTCCTCCACGCTATTTGAGTGGGGCTAGGATTCAGCTGAAGATGGTTCTTTCCTCCATGCTACCTTGATGGACATAGTTCAGTGGTGATGTGATTCCTCCATGCGATATATATGTTTATGGGTTGGCTAGAAACGTATTTCCTCTATGCATGTGATATGTTTTGGCTAGAGATGTGCTTCCTCTATGCCTTGTGATGTGGTATGGCGAGAGACGTGATTCCTCTACGCCTTTGGGTAGCGTTATGGCCCTGTTTCTTGGAGTGATGATTCCTCCATGTTTATACTTGAGGTTATAGATTGTTATAGGTTGTGATCTTTTGATCGGAGATGTGATACCTCCGATAGAAAGAGTGAGAGTTATACCTCGGCGTATGGGTCCGAGAGGATTTGAGAATTGTTTAAGTTTCGGGACGAAATTTTTTTTAAGGGGTGTGTGATGTAATAGCTAGGATTTCGAATTCTAATTAATGTTGATTAACTTAATCGTTGATAGTAATTAACATATAACTCGCGAAGACTTCGCAAGTGATGAGTAAGAGTCCCACCGTTATGTTCCTGGCGTAATTTTGGACGTTTGGGGAAATTTTTACTTTTTCCCCCGGGTAATTATTTTTACCCTCCAGTGTTATTTGGAGCATTTGGGAGCTCCAATTAATAAAAATGCAGTTGAGAGAAATGATCAGGACATCGGATATGTCCTAGATATGAAATAACATGGAGAGACAAAACGGTCAAAAGAGTCGCTATTTCGTTTCTTAACGGCTAAGAAAGACGGCTTAGGAATACATGTTTTCCGAGGCAGTTGTGGAATAATTATCCCTACAATATTCCAGATTTAATGTTCCAATCTCGATAAGATTGGAGAAAGAGGTTCGACCCGCCTTTGGATCGGTTAAAGGATAATTATCGACTTTACTAAAGGATAATTATCGTCTTCACTATAAATAGCGGAAAATCCTTTATTAATTCATTTCATTTCACGTTTCCTCGTAAAAGCTCTGATTTCTCTCAACCTTCAAACTCAGATCTACTCTCCGTTTCTAATCTGATTTCAATTCCGTTTGAGTTTCTGGATTTCTCTCTTCATTCTCTTCATATCGGTACCGAGTTTCTGCATTTCCGAGTATATGGAGGGCTGGTCGAGCATATACGTCACCAGGACGGTTCCGTCGCTCAGATTTTGATGAATTTGATGTTGTCCATACGTAGACTGCGTCGTTGTGATTCCGAATCTTCTTTCAGATCGTCAATCGGTTTAGTAACGAAAAAGTTATGAATTTATTCGTTTTCCGTACTGCGATTTGGCCTAAATTGACTTTAGGCTTGTCAAATAGCACTATTAGAAATTCCATTATGGTCGTTATATTATTCTGGTGATTATGGGTTGTTTGTTTGATGAAATCTTATGACAGGGGGTTTAGAAATTGCTTGCGGGCAAAACGTTATTCTTGCAAAATCTAATTAATTAATTAAAGGTTAATTAATTAAATTAGGATTAGAATTGAGATTGAGGAATGTTGATTAGATACTACCTTGAGATTTGAGGAATTGTGAGTTATGTTGAGATATTGAGGTTTAGTTGGTTGTGATGCTTATAGATTGATTATGATCCTTATGGATCCCTTGGGTCTAGATGTGACCTTTTTGATTGATAGGAGTATTGATATCTCTTTATACCTTGTTATTAGGCAGTGTCCCTCTCAGGATTGGAGGTTGATCGTGGTTGTGATTGTACGAGGTTGAGGTAAGTCCGTAGGACTTACTCAGCTACCATCCCTATATTGGGTGTTTGCATGAGTGGTGTGTGCTTTATATGTTTGCTATGATAGCATGAGTTGTCGTTTTTATCGACCTATGTTCTATTGACTGCCCCACTGCGTGGCTGTGATAACCTTTCCCTTTCATCCCGCCGTGGAGTCTGGGAGGTTCTCTGATGTCGGGCCAGACTGGTTTACAGGAAGGGCGCAATCCACTCCCATAGGGTACACGGATTGTGTGACCGATACTCGTACAGCTGGACATTGTACTCAGAGGCGAGGATGTATCGGTCCTCGTGTCACATAGTTTCATCTATTTATATATATATATATATATATATATATATATATATATATATATATATATATATATACGGTTTTTGAGTGAATGGTCATTATATAAAGATAATAAATGGGTAAATGTGTGATAGCATGCTGATGTGTTTATCTTTCATGATTGTGCTTGTGCTTATGCATTACCTCATATATGTATGGTTAGCTAACGGTTTCATACCGTGTTGTAGATGTTTACAGGTTAGGCGCTACTGGGTGATCTGGCAGGGTGACAGGCCGAGGACTCTCGTACATTAGGTGGTTGGTTTGGGGTTGTTGTGTTTCCCCTCCTGCGTGAGGATGATCTTTTGTACCTCCAATGTGAGGATGTCGTTTTATATACTCGGCTATGTTGTTGTTTACTTTGGGTTGTACAGTTTATACTGTTTTATGTATTTGTTTTATATCTGTCAGTGCCATGTTGTAAGGTCCAGTGAACTTGTTGTCAGGCTAGGGTCAGGATCCATTGTGAGATCCTAGCCCAATGTGACATCCCGAGTCCCGCAGATTCGGGGTGTTACACCCACATCTTTATAATTTCAGTTTTGACCCACAGTTTTGGAAGTTTGCATTTATACCCTCCTGGAGAATTTCTATAGAGAAAAGACCCAAGTTTCTACAATTAACACTATTGCCTGCTACTGGATTATTTATTGATTATGACCCAAGGTTTTATTCTTAAATTATGACCCAAGTTATGGAATTGCTCACCTTTGTCCTAAAAATGCATTTGTCAATTTTAAACTCGGATTTCAATTACGGGATTATTCTTATAGTTGGTATATATTATGTGGTATGCCCAAATATTACGTTATGCTAAATTTGTTTAGTTTGGTGCTAGGTTTGGAAGCACCCCGATTAAGGCCAACGAATTCATATCAACATCCATAGATCGTATTCCGTCTTTTGACGTCATGTGAGTACCCTCTCCCTCGAGATTATGATCTTGCTCGACCTAGTTATGCTTTATGGTAGTATCATGCTAAGATGGATCTAGCATAACTTAGAGTGAATACCAAGTAGTGGTTATGGATCTTAGGCCAGTGGGACGAGCATGTTGGACCTCATAGGCTTTTATGTTGTTCTTGGTTGGTGAGTTTGATTATGAGAGTTAGTAAACTGTTGAGAGATCTCCTCATGCGTTGAGTGAGATGTGAGTGTTACAGATTTTAGGATGCGGTCCTAGAAAGAGAGTCAAACGATCTTGCATAGATCGTTTGTGTGAGATGCCTTAGACTTTTGAGTTGAGCGATTTGTTGATATATATATATATATATATATATATATATATATATATATATATATATATATATATATATATGTATATATTCTCTTTGATCAGGTTGTGGACTTCTTCTCAAGGGAAGCGAGAGTATTGTGAGTTGAGTGTGGAGACGAGGTAAGTCTCCGGACTTACTTAGCTCGTATTCGTTGTATTAGCATCTATGTGTGTTTGGTGGTGTGTGGTTAGTGTTATGTTTGGTGTGTATTTATTATTTATGTTATAACAACGAAACCGGACATAGGACGACTTTATATTTTGATATTGGCCCAAGTGTATGATAACGGGCGGTGACAACACTACTTAGCTGTTGCGGAGAGCTAGGGGGTTCTCGGTAACTAGCCTGGGCAGGTAGACGGCCAGAGGCATCAGTGCCATTCCTTGACGGTGAGTAGGAACCGAGGCGAGATCATGCGGTGATTCTTGTGTCACAAACCTAAGTTGAATTAGTAACGGGATATGACTTAATAATAATAAAAAGATAATGAACCGGACTTGTATGTTTTCGAGCATGTTGTGTGTTTATGTTTATTTGTGTGTGTGTGTGTGACATCACCTTGATTCTAATGCTTTGAATATAGCTAACGGTTTTATACCAATTATTGTAGATTGCCCTGCAGGTTAGGAATGCGGCCGGGAGAACCGGAAGTGGGCAGTCGGGGTCCGTACATTTTAGGAAGGGTTTTTGTTTGGAGTTTGTATGTTGTTTTTTTGTAGTAGGCTGCGTGTGTGGCTTATATTCTTTAGAGTTATGTTTTAGGCTGAAGTCCGTTGTTATTGTCTATTGGGTTTCTTATCATTTCATAAAAATGTATTTCGTTTTGGCCTTTATTTGTGTCTTGTTGCAAGATCCGGTGAAATTGTTGTCAAGCTAAGGTTCGGGACCCATTGTGAGGTCCCAACCCATAACATCCCGAGTCCCGCGTGAAGAATTGTTAGGTGAATATAAAGGATAAAGATACTCCATAAGGGGGGTTGAATAGAGTATGAGAACTTTTCGCATAACCAATCTCAAGGCCTTTAAATCAATTTCATGGGCCTTGATGTCGATCTCAGTTCTTTGTGAAACTTTGATTTCAAGGGCAGTGAAACAAATTTCAAGGGCCTTGACTTTGAACTCCTGCAAAACAAAGTTAGTCACAATAAACAACATATAGTGCGGAATGTAAAAGATCGACACAAGGATATGTTTACGAAGTTCGGTTCTAAATAGCCTACTCTCCGTCCCAAGGTATAGCCTTAGGATCTAACTATCTATTATCAGCTTCAAAGAGTCCTAGATACAACTAGAATAAATCCCCTTTTTCTGTCACTATAGCCAATGCTACGATCTAGCTCCAACTCTTCACCTTGCTATAAAGCCTAGTTACTTCGTAGAGTAACACACACTCGTGTATAACACTCTTTAGATATGTCAATGGAGCTCTCGAGTTTTATCTCTCTCTAGGGGATAAATCTTTTTAGAAAGAGAGAAAGAAAAACTATTTATCGAATGAAGATAACTTTGGATCGCTTGAAGACTATGGATGTTTATGTGTAGGCTTGTGTCCTTGTTCTTCAATCGCCATCTTCATTTATACCCTTCTATGGAGAAGTCTTCTAGCCATTGGAAAAATGACCATTTGGGGATCACTCTTCTTCTCCATCAAGATCGCTCTTTGGTTGAGATGAGATAGACGTTGTGGATCTTCATCTCCTGAGAACACGTTGATCTCTCGCTCCTTGATCTTCTCATTTTTGTTGTAACAATCTTCAAATCCAGAGGAGAGAATCTTCGTATTTTTCGGTTAAGGATCTTTGTAAGATCTTCTTTGTTTGTCGGTTGAGATCTTCACTTTATCATACCTTCTCAAATCTTCTTGTTTGAGCAAATCTCTCGTGGAAGATCTTCTTTGTGATTTGAAATCTTTTGAACATACGCCCTTGACTTCTTCGTTCCCTTGGAATTCATTTCAAGGCCTTTGAACTCCAATCTTCCAAGGTCTTTTGAAGTCTCTTGTAAAACCTGCATTTTAAATATTCCAAAGCACCAAACCAAGCAATAATACGATATAATAATTCAGTGGTTAGTGTATCAAACTACTTCATTTGTGTTTAAGTCTTTCATCAGCAACACCTGTAAAACCTTTATAATCAAGGTGGAGTTTTCAACCTCCCCTTGATGGAAGACAACACAAATGTTTTTCGTACCTGCATTTGTATGGTTAGCGATGCATGTGTAAATATCAAAACCTAAAATGCAGAATGCAGAATATCGAATGTTGGATCACATTCATTTGAATATCGGAACACATTCATTTCTCCCCCTTTGTCTTTCAGCAAGGGAGAAAAATAGTTAAAGCACGAGAGTTTTAAAACAATACAGCCAAGAAGTATTTCCACAAAACACCAAACAATTAAGTTTTTCAAAAGCAAGCCTTTGATATTAATATCAAGGGATTTGATAGTCATGGACATCCCGAGAGCTTCAAGTTTCTTTATACCACCTGGATGAGCTTCCTTTCCCATAATGCTCCTTCAAACACATTTTCCTCCAGCGATTTTGAGCATGGACGAGGTCAAGTTCTATGTGAGAAAGGTCTATTCGCATGTGATAAGAATTCTTATTATATTTCTTGACTACCCCAAACTCTTTAATATTCAGAATGTCTGGATCATCAGATGATGGTTGGCGAATAGGACGGTCTTTGACAATTTTATGACATTGGGTCATGACTTGTTCAGCATCCTTCTTGGTAGCTTGTCCATCTTCTTCTGATAAAGGCTTGATGCAACTGGCAGCTGTAAGAGAAAGGGCGTTGGAATGAAACATTCGATTAATTTTTTGATTAAGAATACCGAGAAAATCTTGTGTTGCATCCATCTTGTCAGTCACTGATGCTCGGAAAAAGACAAGATCGGTTCTCAGAGAGTCCACTGCATGCTCTACAGCTTCTTGACGCTGCACCGTGGTATAATTCCAAGCTCGTTGCTCCTTTAGAACCCATACTATTCTATAGTCAACTTCTGTTCTCTTAATCCCTAAACTGTCAAAGAATTTCTCATCCAATTCTCCACACACATTGTGTTCCACCTCATCAGAATAGTCAATAGAAAAATGGTGAAAGATCTTTGGAAGCAAATTTCCATAAGGCAGGTGATAATCACTGGGAGAATTTAACACATTGATCATATGTGACATAATAATTTAAGGAAGATTAACCTTTAACCCATTCAACACATGATACACAAATGCAAGTAATGTGTTGGTCACCACATCTTTGTTGGTAATCCTTGGTACCACACATCTATCCAAAATAACACAAATAATTATGGCTTCAAGGGTTAGACAAGTAGTAGTGGGTTGTGGTAAAACATTGGGAAGAAGAAACTGTTCTTTGGCCAATTGAATGGTTCTAGCAGGGGTAGGATGATCGAAGACATCATAGCGAGGAAGAACAAAAATATCAGCAATAATCTCAGTAGTAATGGTGATTTTCTTACCTTTGACAATTGAGTCCAAAACCCATTCTCCCCTTTCTCTTCTGGCAGTTAAGTTTATGTAGAACAACTTGGTTAGTCGTGGGAAGGAGGCTTGTCCTAGGTTGCGCATAAACCAGATATGGCTTGCTTGAAGCACTTCAAGCCCTGATAAAGAGAAACATGTGAAGAGTTCTCTATCGACAAGCTCACACATGCATTCATGTCGTTCTTCGAACTCAGTCAGCCATTTTTTGACGGCGGTTTGACTTCCAAACCAGTGCGAGGGAAGGCCTGTCTTGGCAAAGATTTCAGCGTCATTTAGATGAACTGGAGCACTTGAGCTTAAATATGACCCTGAGCTTGAGTAAGAGTCTGAGTCGGATGAAATCTGAACCACTCTTTGTCTCTTGGGGGCTGATGATGTTGCCTCATCAACAAAAGATCTCTTGGATGCCATGAGAAATTTTTGAGAGAAAGATGAAAAGGGTTTGTGAAGCAAAGAGTAAAGCACTGAGTTTTGCAAAGAGAAATTGAAGCGGAAAAGATAAAGAAAGAAGAGAAGTTGTATTTAAGGGAAGAAGTCACATCAACGTAAGATCACTAAGATATTGAGAAATTCAAGATCTTGGGAGAATCATTGTTGATTAAAATTCTTTCCATAAATTTTGGTAACCACTTTTCAAAATCCTTTGAATATGAAAATAAAGCCTTTTGAAATCCCTTTTAAAGAAAACTCTTAAAATTTTTTTAGAAATTTGCATATATAAAAGATATGAATTCCTAATTGACCTGTATTTTAATTTACCCTTTGAAACATGTTTCAAGGCCCTTGAATTGCCTTTCAAGGCCCTTGAAAACATTAATTGGGCTGCATACGTAGGAACAAATAAAATAATTTACTCCTCCTATGTTAATGCTTCCTTGTGCAACATACCAAACTCCAATCTAATAAAATTAAATTGTTCCTCAGGAAGAGGCTTGGTAAAGATATCTGCAAGCTACAAGTTGGTAGATATAAAAGAAATCAAAACATCACCTTTCTCAACATGATCACGTATGAAGTGATGCTTCACATCAATATGCTTAGTCCTTGAATGCTGCACAAGATTTTTGGTTATAGAAATAGCATTAGTATTATCATATTTTATGGGAATACCTTTTAAGCCAAAGCCAAGATCACGAAGTTGTTGAGCAATCCATAGAATTTGTGCACAACAGGCTCCCACAACTATATATTCAGCTTCCACTGTGGATAGGGCGACAAAATTTTGCTTCTTTGAGTGCCAACTGATTAGGGATGACCCTAAGAATTGGCAACATATAAAAGTGCTCTTCCTATCGACCTTATAACCTGCAAAGTCTACATCTGAATAGCCAACAAGGTGAAACGAGCTTTGACGTGGGTACAATAACCCTAGATCCTTAGTGCCATTGAGATACCGAAAAATTCTTTTCACAGCTATCAAGTGTGACTCTTTAGGATCAGCTTGAAATCTTGCACACATGCACACGCTAAACATAATGTCAAGTCGACTAGCAGTTAAATACAACAATGAACCGATCATACCTCGATACTCCTTTTGTACCACACTTTTGCCATCCTTGTCATGGTCAAGCAAAAGTGTTGAACTCATAGGAGTCTTTGCGACCTTAGATTGATCCATTTTGTACTTTTTAGTATACTTGCTTTGATTGAGAAAAATTCCTTTCTTTGCTTGTGTAACTTGAAGTCCAAGAAAAAAATTTAGCTCACCCATTAAACTCATTTCAAATTCCCTGCACATAATGTCTGAAAATTCCTTGCAAAGGGAATCATTAGTAGCACCAAATAATATATGATCAACATAGATTTGTACTACTAATATATCGTTGCCTCTGGTTTTGATAAATAAAATTTTATCAATTAAGCCTCTTTTGAATTTTTTTCAAGAAGATATTTGGACAATCTGTCATACCAAGCTCGAGGAGCTTGCTTAAGACCATAAAGAGCTTTGTCCAATTTAAAAACATGATCCGGAAATTCATTATTTTCAAAACCAGGAGGTTGAGCAACATAGACTTCTTCTTCCAAGAAGCAATTTAGAAAAGCACATTTTACATCCATCTGAAAAAGTTTTATGTTCATAAAAGATGCAAATGCAAGTAGCATATGTATGGCTTATAACCTGGCAACCGGAGCAAAGGTCTCCTCATAATCCATACCTTCTTCTTGGTTATAGCCTTGTGCTACAAGTCGTGCTTTATTTCGTATGACTTTGCCACTTTCATCCAACTTATTTCGAAAGACCCATTTCGTGCCGATGACAGATTGATGCTTTGGTCTTGAAGTAAGAGTCCATACCTTATTTCTCTCAAACTCATTGAGTTCATTTTGCATGGCAATGATCCAATCGGGTTCTTGAAGAGCTTGAACATAATTCTTTTGCTCGATAAGAGACACGAACGCTGAGAAAGTACATAGATTATTCACTTTTGATCGAGTTTGAACTCCAGCGTTTGGATCTGAGATCACATTCTCTTGTGGATGGTATGAAGAATGTTGAAATTTTCTTCGTTTATAAGATGGAACAAATCTTGAAGGTTGCTCCTCATATGTTTGACTTGATTCAGGTACCGTTGATATTGCCCTTGGATCCAATATCAAGGCCTTGAAGTTGAGTTTCAACCCCTTGAAACGGAGTTCTGACATCACAGTTTTCTATTTCAAGGTCTTGAAGGTGTGTTTCAAGGTCTTGAGGGTTTTATTTGGTATCTTGAATCTTTTTCTGCATATTCTTTTCTTGATCTTTAGGATCTTCACCTTCATCCGAATTGTGATCTTCTCGTTGATTCAGATTTAGATCTACAAAACTCTCACTCAAAGTACCATCATTTCTTTCATCAAAAACAATATGAATGCTTTCCTCAACAATTTTGGTACGTTTGTTATAGACACGATAAACTTTGCTACTTGAAGCATATCCAATGAATATAACTTCATCACTACGTGCATCAAATTTCCCAAGGTTATCTTTGCCATTGTTATGAACAAAACAAGTACATCCAAAGGGTTTGAAATATGAAATATTCGGTTTTCTCCCTTTAAAGAGTTCATAAGGAGTCTTTTTCAAAATAGGGCGAATCAAATATCTATTTAAAATATAATTTGCAGTGTTTATAGCTTCAACCCAAAAACTTTTTGGCAAACTATTTTCTAAAAGCATTGTTCTAGACATATCCTCAAGAGTGCGGTTCTTACGTTCCACAACTCCATTCGGTTGAGGCGTTCTAGGAGCTGAAAAGTTATGTGAAATACGATATTTTGCACAAAACAAATCAAACTTTAGTTGATCAAATTCTCTACCATGATCATTTCTTATAGAAACGATTGGTAGGTTTTTCAAAGTTTGTAACTCCTTACATAATTTTGAAAACTCAAATAATGCTTCAGATTTTTCTCCTAGAAAAGAAATCCATGTGAAACGAGAGAAATCATCCACAATAACAAGGATGTACTGCTTGCCTCTGGGAGATTTGACACGCATAGGTCCACAAAGATCCATATGTAAGAGTTCGATGGGTCGAGAAGAACTTACAACTTTCTTAGGTTTGAATGAACCTCTTGTTTGTTTACCTTGTGTACAAGCCTTACATAGTTCATCTACCTTGAAATTTAGGTTTGGTAAACCACGTACCTAATCCTTTGTAAGTAGCTTCTGCATTGTGTGCATGCTTACGTAACCAAGTCTTCTATGCCAAAGCCTTGGATCATCAGTCCAGGCCTTTAGACATTTTAGCTTAGTTCCTGAAACTTGGTTAGTACTCATAGAATAAACATTGTTACATCTAGGAGCAGTAAGCACAACTTCACCCGTCTTTTTGCCTTGAACTTCACATTTTTCTAAATCTAACAAAACTTTGTTGCCTTTATCATATATTTGAGAGATACTAAGTAGATTATACTTCAAACCATCAACCAAATATACATCATCAATGAAGTTAGATGAATTATAACATATTTTACCAATGCCAATAATGTCACTCTTTCCTTTATCACCAAGCGTAATGGTTCCAGATAATTGCTTCTTTAAATCTGAGAATAAAGAGCTTTTTCCACTCATGTTTCTTGAGCAACCACTATCTAATATCCATTTATGCTCCTTTACCTTGGTAATATCCTGCAAAATAACAAACATCAACCTTTTCGGGTCGATGATAGGTGATGGAATCACTATCAATTAGGGTAGTTTTTAGAGTCTTTTTATTATATTAGTGTTGGTTTATGCTACTAACTCCTTGGTCCAGAAGAAGAAGATCAAAAGAAGCTAAAGAAAGGAGTTATAAGCACTTAGGAGTGAAGATCGATCACGAAGCAAAGCTTCTGTTGCCTCACCGCCCCCGCGGATCCTTGCAGCCGCCCCAGCGGGTGACGCCTTACTTTGGAGCGCTCCCTGCGCTTTCACCAGCGCCAACCATGAAGCGTGTCACCGCCCCTACGCCACTCCTTTGCACCCCTGCGATGTCCTCTACTAACGAAATGAAGACCAGCTCCCCTGCGCCTTCCACTGCGGCACTGCCTGCTCCTCAACATGGGAGATGGAAGACGAAGAGGCTGTGTCACCGCCCCTGCGTCGACATAGGGACGCCCCGGCGGCTTAGCATCAGAAACGTCAGGAAGGCGAAAGGTCAGACGTTGAAGAGCATTGTAGATCCGCCCCAGCGAAATTTTCTAGCCGCCCCAACGGCTCTAAAGAAGATCAACCGATTCTGCCTAAACCGCCCCTGTGGTTCCTGAAGGCCGCCCCTGCGGTTTAACGCCAGAAGCTTTACTCCGGCTGTTTACACCACCTTTATGGCATTTAAGGTGGCTGCTTTGGGCCGGCCATTTACTCCTATTTAGTGTCTTTTGTAGTATAAATAGTCCTTGGTTGATTGCTAGAATCATCCATCTTATCATCTAGTTAGTCAACAAATTATCCAATTAGATTGTCTTGCTTCCTTGTAATGAGTTGCTAACTCCCTTGCTACATTGGGTTCGTTTGAAGCTGCATTATTACCTTGGTTGTAAGTTCTTTATAATCTAAGTTTTCATTCAGTAATACTTTGTGTTTCCTTGATCTCCATTGTCTAAATTTCATGTTTACTATTGCTTGAGATTGATCACCTTAGGTTCTAAAGTGCATGTAAACAACTAGGATTAATAGGTTCCGGGTTTGGGTCTTTAATCTAGTAGCAACTTTAAGTAATAACGGGTTGTGATTACTTAAGGAAAAGGAACACAAATATAAAGATAAGTTTAACAGTTTTAATCTTCTCTTTATATCCCTTTGTCTTTATTTGAAAGCTAACTTGTTATTTGTTCTTGTAGGTTTACGGAACTTTAACTTGTTAAGTTGTGTTGATGCCGGTTGGCTCAACACATATATATGATCGAGACGGGAGATTACTTGAAAACTTGTAAAAGGAACTCACCAAAGTAGTAATTGCATGCTTAGAATCAACCTAGTGTAGATTCATCCATTATTGTCTTACTTGTCGCATTAATCGTTTTCTTAAGTTTTTGTGCATCAATTCAACCACCCCCCTTTGTGTCACTTGTCACTATAATCGATAATTGCATCTAAAACACCTTAACTCTCTTGGGTTCGACCCTTACTTAATCACTATACTTGTTCTTAGTGCTAAGTCGGGATTTACTTTTGATTGGGTATAGACGACCATAGAAATACCGTCGGTCAGTCGACCAAAGGGCATATTTTGGTCCATATTCAGGTTTGATCATGTTTGGTGGTCTAGTACCTTTAGGAAGCCAGATTTGTTTGACATGTTTCCTTAAACTTAAAGGATAGGTGTTTCTAATAATATAAGGATCATTTCTTCTATATGGACATGTAGATTTAACATGACCCTTTTTACAACAAAAAAGCAAGTAGGCATATGAATACTTCCTTTGGCTTTGACAAAAGTGGTAGTAGGTTTTCTAGGAAAGCTCCTATGATAACCAATACCATTTTTGTTGAGGGAGGACTGTTGTTCACCCATCATTCTCTCAAGATTAGCTTTTGAACGAGTAAACTTAACAAGTGCAACCTTCTAGTCTTGACACATTAAAGTTAGATCAACTTTCTCTTTCTCTAGATCGATATAGTTTCGATGAAGAGAGGAGAGGTTGCCCTTGAGAATCATATTTTTTGATTCCAAGGCCTTGATATTGTCATCAAGGTCCACTTTTTCTGTGTCAATATTTTCAATCTCCAAAGACATCTCACTTAGTTGGTTTTCTTGTTCAAGTAGCTTTTCTTTTAAAGAATTTATCCTTATTCTATGTTCCTTGTCACATATGATAATATCTTTAAGGAATTATTTCAGGTCAGATTCTGGTTGAGTCATAATTGTACTTACCACATTGTCAACATATAGATTTGAATCTTCTTCATGATCAGCCATGAGACACAAGTTTGCTTGGTCTTTTTCGTCTTCTGATTCATTTGATGATTCTGAATCACTCCATGAAGCTACCATAGCTTTTGTTCTTTCGATCATTTTTCTTCAAGTTGGTCCTCTTCTTTTGTGGACAATCCTTCACAAGATGATCTGTTTCACCACATTCAAAACAAGTTAGTACTCTAGTTATCTTGTTAGAGTTAGAAAACTTACCTCAGGGTTTTGATGTTCGTGGATATTCTCTATTGTTCGCAAATTGTTTCTTTAACTTGAGAATTCTTGCGAGACCCTTAGAGATCATGGAAATTGCATCTTCTTCATCATCATTATCACTATCTTCCTCTTCTTATGGTAATTCATCCTTTCTTGATTTTAATGCCAAATTCTTGGAATTGGATGGAAGCTCTCCATCTTCTTCACCAAGAACCATTTCATGTGTGATGAGTTTTCCAAGGAGGTCATCAAGAGCAAGAGTTGAGAGGTTCTGAGCTTCTTCGATGGCAGTCATCTTTGGTCCCCACTTAGCTTTAGGTAAGCTCCTTAGAACCTTCCTCACTTTCTCTTTTTTTGTGAAGATCTTTCCTAGTAAGTCCAAGTTGTTCACGATCTCAGTGAATCTTGTGAATATTTCCTTGACTGTTTCATTTAGATTTATCTTGAATAGCTTGTATTGTCTGAGGAAGATGCTAACCTTTGTTTCCTTGATTTGACCTGTTCCTTCGTAAGAGACAACGAGTTTGTCCCATATTTCCTTTGCACTCTTGCATGATGAGATGCAGTTGAACTCATTGGCATCTAATCCGCAGTAGAGTTGGTTCATTGCTTTGTAGTTCTTTGACACACTGTCCGGGTCAGCTTGGGTGAAGTCAGCTTCTTTCTTAGGAACTTGGACACCTTCAACAGTTGTAGTTGCTACTTTGGGGCCATTCTGAACAATGCTCCATAGTTCCATGTCCTGATTAATAATGAACATACGCATGAGTGCTCTCCAATGAGCAAAGTTGTTGCCACAAAAGAGTGGTGGTTGAGATGAGGATGTTCCTTGAGCAAATCCTCCATCACCTACAGGATTCATGATTAGTCTCACTGATGGTTAAATCAATATACATGAGTCTAGCTCCGATACCAATTGAAGAATCGTTAAGTGAATATAAAAGATAAAGATAGTCTAGAAGGGGGGTTGAATAGAGTATGAGAACTTTTTGCAAAACCAATCTCTAGGCCTTGAAATCAATTTCAAGGGCCTTGATGTCAATCTCAGTCCTTTGCGAAACTTTGATTTCAAGGGCTTTGAAACAACTTTCAAGGGCCTTGACTTTGAACTCCTGTAAAACAAAGTTAGTCACAATAAACAAGATATAGTGCGGAATGTAAAAGACCGACACAAGAATATGTTTACAAATTTCGGCTCTAAATAGCCTACTCTCCGTCCCAGGGTATAGCCTTAGGATCTAACTATCTATTATTAGCTTCAAAGAGTCCTAGATACAAACTAGAAGAAATCCCTTCTTCTCTCACTATAGTCAATGCTACGATCTGGCTCCAACTCTTCACCTTGCTATAATAGTCTAGTTACTTCGTAGAGTAATACACACTCGTGTATAAAACTCTTTAGATATGCCAATGGAGCTCTCGAATTCTATCTCTCTCTAGGGGATAAAGCTTTTTTGAAAGAGAGAAAGAAAAACTATTTATCGAATGAAGATAACTTTGGATCGCTTGAAGACTATGGATGTTTCTACGCAGGCTTCTGTCCTTGTTCTTCAATCGCCATCTTCATTTATACCCTTCTATGGAGAAGTCTTCTAGCCGTTGGAGAAATGACCGTTTGGAGATCACTCTTCTTCTCCATGAAGATCGCTCTTTGGTTGAGATGAGATAGACGTTGTGGATCTTCATCTCTTGAGAACACGTTGATCTCGCTCCTTGATCTTCTCATTTTTGTTGTAACAATCTTCAAATCCAGAGGAGAGAATCTTCGTGTTTTTCGGTTAAGGATTATTGTAAGATCTTCTTTGTTTGTCGGTTGAGATCTTCACTTTATCATATCTTCTCAAATCTTCTTGTTTGAGCAAATTTCTCGTGGAAGATCTTCTTTGTGATTTGAAATCTTTTGAACATACGCCCTTGACTTATTCATTCCCTTGGAATTCATTTCAAGGCCTTTAAACTCCAATCTTCCAAGGTCTTTTGAAGTCTCTTGCAAAACCTGCATTTTAAATATTCCAAACCACCAAACCCAACAATATATGATATAATAATTCATTGATTAATGTATCAAACTACTTCATTTGTGTTTAAGTCTTCTATCAGCAACACCTGTAAAACCTTTATAATCAAGGTGGAGTTTTCACCGCGGATTCGGGGTGTTATAGTGCCTTCGAGATCGTTCTCATCCCGGGCTCTAACTCAATGCCAAAATCTACACTCCTCTGCAGTGGCAACCCGGGTGGCTCACTGAATACATTTGTGAACTCTCTCACTACTAAGATCATCCTCCAACGTTGGGCTCTCACTATCCTTCATGTTATAACACCAAAAGGCCTCACAACCTTTTCTAAGAAGTCTCACAGCTCGGACTACGTTGATGATTGTACCGGTCTTTCTGAGGTCCAAGCCTCGGAAAATCTCTACATGACCTGTCTCCGTGGTGACTGTCACGGTTCTCTTACCAATGTCTAGAATTACCCTATGTTGGTCCATCCAATCCATCCCTAAAATAACTTTCTCATGTACCAAGTACATGACGAAGAAATCAACTAGCCAATCGCGACCTCCCAAACAGATTAGACAATCACAAACCTCTTGAGTACCTCTAACCTTACACCCATCGGGTAACCATATAATGAAGGGTCTCCCTCTATCATATATAAGGCCAAACTATCAAATCAATCATCAATTATAAATGCGTGAGTAGCACCCGTATCAAAAAGACTCTAACATGTAAATCATTAACCTGAATAGTACCTGTGGTCGTTGATGCTGTCGGCTCGTCTGCACTCCTCAACTCAAAAACTCTGGCCTATGTGCCTCTCATGTCCATGAGATCTCCACCACGTCCTCTACTCTACCTTGTCCTTATGCAGAACTCTGAGGATGAGGATAGCCCGGGGCCCGCTGTTGTTGATCCTGAGCCTGATACTGAGGCGGTCTCTGTTCACTTCCCACAATGCTAGAAGAGGAGGAACCCTGACGCGATGATGCCTTGCCTTGTCAGCAATATACAACTCTGTGTCCTGGCTTGCCGCATGTGAAGCAAGTCACTGGTGACTTCTTACACTCAGCTCTCATATGTCCGTACCCTCCGCAGTTTTAACTCTACCGTCCTTTATCAAAAGTTTGTGCTAATTGCTATTAACTAGGGAGCTTCTAAGTTTGACTACGCCCAAATCCTGAAACTCTAACACCCGTACTGGTTGGCATAGTCCATTGTCTCTTCTCCGGCCCTCCTATCTAAGCAACCCTCCTCGGACCTGGTCGGTCCCTCTCAAAAGCTGAGCTTCGGTCTTGATAGTTCATCAGGGAGTCATAGCGAAAACTTGCAAGGTATGCACGGGTAGTACATCTCGGTCTCCAAGAAAACATATACATGTGATGGTCCTTTAGAGGTGTGGAGGGACCCAATAGTGCCGACTTCTCTTGATACTTCCAGATCGTCTCCGAAATAGGAATGTCCTCGAACCCATCTTCTAGAAAATCATGCAGTCTCTTCCTCGTCAATGTTGCAGGGCAAAAACACTCCCGGATGAGGCTTCTCTTCTAGTCAAACCTGGCAACTCTACTATGGACAATCCTCCACCACTATTGCGCCTGATCTCGGAATAAGGTTTGCACCAACTCTACTCGTCGATCCTCCGGGTAATGGATCGACTCCAGCGTCGTCTCCATGTGACCTAGCCAGTGTTTGACCTCTAACCCCACCTTTTCTTGGAAAGGGGGTACTCTCAACTGGTTGAAAGTCTTAAACCAGGAATCCGGTCTCGGTGCCCTTGGCTCATCCCAAGCCTTGTCAACCTCCACAACTCTCGCCGATGGAGCTATCACGTGAGTCACTCTTTGTGAAACCTCAACTGATCTCACCTGTACTAGAGGTGCTGGGGAAGTCCCCCGTATCCTAATAGCTTCTTCAACTCGCTAGACGTACTCGCGGTACTCAAACGCCCCTATGGAAACTCGACCTGACTCGGCCGACTGTGCTCTTTGTGCCCCGAACCTAGCAACGGTCCCATTCCCAACCTCGAGAACAACACTCTCAACCACCTCCTCGGCGATAAGCTCCGCTGTTGGTGGATAAACAATGGGGAATCGGCCCCAACCTTTAGCTACTAGAGGTCAACCTGCGCATCCGCGTCCTCGGACAGCAGGAGGAAGATGTGGTCAACCTCTACCTCGTCCTACAACATATGTAGCTTTAGTGTGTGCCATCTACGATAAGCACATAACTATGTATAAGACTATGCTAACACTACTACAATCATGCAAAATCCAGAAAAACAACTACAGCCTAACATACAACTAGGCTGCGAGATCCGCGGAAGTAGTGGTGGTCCCCCGTACATTCTATCCCAGACTGACTATGCACAAGTTTAAAAACAAAAACTCATTTAAAACTCAAAACCATTTCGGGTCTTGCTTATTTATCTATTTGACATTTAGAAGATTGCGAGTGCCATTATTGTCAACGTAGAGCTCTGGTACCATGTTGTAACACCCCAAATTCTAGGAACTCAGGATGCTACGGGTTAGGACCTCACAATGGGTCCTGACCCTAGCTTGACAACAAGTTCATCGGATCTTGCATCAAGACACAAATAAATATAAAACTCCAAATAAATAAAACGTCAAATTGTTTAACATATGAAATAAGAATCTGACTCTCAACCAAGTACTACAATAATAAAGTCATGCAACATAATATAAACTCCTATATCCCGTCCTATAATGTACGGGAACCCCGCTTGACCACTCTGACCGGATCACTCGACAACATCCCTAACATGTAAGACTTCTACAACAAAGAATAAAACCATTATCTAATGTTCTACATTTCAAATCAACAACAACAACACAAACACACATAAGGTACGCTAAACACATATAGCATGCTCACACTCAAGACGGTTATTATCTTTGATTAGCTGATTCACTTTACAAATTCAACTTCTTTCGTGACACGAGGATCTCCTGAACCTCGCCTTTTTCCCCTTATACCAACAAGAATGGATCCGATGCATCTCACCGTGTACTTGCCTAGACTAGTCGCAAAGAACCCCCCCAGTCTCATGTAGAACTGGACAAGTTGTCACCGCCCCTTACTAATTGGGCCAAACAACGATAAAGGTTGTCCTAGCATGTTATCATAATTAACATACAACACACACCACTATTACAGTTAAGCTAACATACAGAAGTCAACTAAGTAAGCCCAAGGGACTTACCTGTCTCAAGGTAATCCCATCTATAAGCCACGCTCAACTTCCCATAGGAAATGTGTTCGCTCAAAAGTGTGTGTGCAAATAAGCTTATAATTTATACCAAGAATAAAAGCAATAACGAACACACATTGTACGGATCAATCACAATATAAGCAAGTATTCCACGGTCGATCTCAGGGACTTGGTGAAATCAAGCGGTAAAAGCCAATCTAGCTAAGACAAATTGCAATTAAAAGACAAATAACGAATATGTATGCAAGAGTTGGGAACCGCAGATTCTAGAGATCAAAGTATCCAATTATGGTTCTCGATTCAAGATTTCTAAAGATCTATGGACAGAGTTGGAATTGCAAAGCAAAATATGCTTCTAAGACGGGATAGCTCACGGTGAGGTTTCACTATCCACTAATCCCAACCCAAAAGCTCAAGCTCTCAAACCAAACACTCAACCTAAGGGAATAGAACTAACTCTCCCAGGTTAACTCACAAAGAATAGGGATTGGCATACTCGAACCTTAATAGAGGGTGTTGAGTCCTCTATTACCTAGAACTCATCATCGTTAGCAACCAAGCAAGGGAATTACCGGGTAAGTCTCTTCCCAAGCTTAGATATAGGTTAGAAAGGTTAATCAAGGCTAGGGTTTAAGAAATCTTTAACTTTAATATAAGGATAAAGCATCAAAGGTACGACAAAAGGAAAATCGGTCTATTCTTTAGTAAAAATCAATCGATCTTCCTCAAGAACAACCCAAATTTTCTCCTCTGGAAAGGTAAAACAAAACTCTCAAGGTCCAATCTCAACGTGAGGTTCATTCTATCATCATCTTAACTACAATCTCCAAGGGTTTTTGCCAACAACACACATGATTAGAATCAGGAAAGATATTGAATCAAGAAAATCAAGAAAACATTGAATCTTGAATAAAAAGAAACAAATCCTTAACAAACGTTCACAATCTCTTAAAACTAAGCAAAAGTAATTAGAAACTCCAAAACTTGTGTTTACAACGACAAAAGAATAAAAAACTAGAAAAACCTCAAAAGAACTTCACTTTCTCTTCAATCTTGAATGCCGGATCTTCGAATGCATTTCTCCTTCTCCTTCCTAGGGTTTCTTCAATGCTTCTGGATGTACTTGGATGATCTATGATGTTGCAAGACGTCCCTTATTTGTAGAAGAAAACTAGGGTTGCAATTCTTATCTTTTGAAGATGTTCTGGATAGAAATCGATCGAATAAGATAAAGATCGGTTGATCTATTAAAAATCGGCTGATTTTCTTATAAGATAGACCGATTTTCCTTCTCTATAGCGTGTTATCTTTTAACTCCGTCTTCTATCTTTCTTTATGGTTTCTTCCCATACCTTTTCCTATCTTTTAGACTCCTTCTTGATCCATCATGATTCTATGCCCGATATTGATCCATTTCTGCATCCAAACTCTATCATTTTACCTGAAATTACATCAAGAACTCGTGTAGACCTCTATTCTCGAAATGTATATGAATATAGACTTAAAGGCACATGAATCCCATCAAATGTATGGAAAACTGAGGTGAAATACTCGCAATATGCATGGATATGATAGCATATAATTCATGTCATCGAAATACCCCATACTTGCCTCTTGCTTGTCCCCAAGCAAGGTTCAAATCTAGCATACAAGATGTCATGGATTATATGATGCTTAAAAAACAAAAACTATTTTCGGAATGTGCTTCTAATTATGGATCACCCTCAAAGTGATGTTTTTAGGCATAGGAAGATAATATATGTATCAATAGAATCATAGCATGAAAAGATAATAACACTTTATCCAAGAGTATATATGAAAGGTATGGTAAAGATGTAAGAATAATCAAGAGAAAATAAATCTAAACCATTAACCATTAAACATGTGCATAAAGGTCGCAAAGACTTTCAATGTAAGAGGTCAAAAGAAACGTGTTAAGGGTGGGAATGTATAGGATATGTGGTGAAAAACCCGGGAAAGAGGAATAAACTCCACAACTTTTAACTTCTTTACAACCACCGAAAATAAGTAACTTCACTTCATAATATTTTTTCAATTTTACTTTCACTTGAGAATATGGACAAAGGTACACAAAAACCGAATCCTTGGAGATCAGGAAGCCTCAACTTCTCGAGGTGCCTCAGACCATGATGCACATACCATGACTCGTTAGGACTATCGTTCAATCAGACTATGGCAAGACACAAACACCCGACTATGTGAATGGTGCCGAGTTACTCATCATCATGATTGACATCCCCAGACCTATTTTCTATACTTAACACACTTCACTTTCAAATCAACCTTACAACATTTTACACTTGACACTAGCATGCTTCCTAATTCCGGAAAGGTAAAAGGGAAGGCAAATAATATATATGAGGTGCCAAACGTGAATAAGAAGAAGAAAGAAAATAAACGAATCGCCTTAATCATCCCAATATGATGCGTAAGAACTTATTAGGCGGTTTTCGACCATTATTTCTCAATCTCCTCAAAACATCAAATAACATAGAAATCATACAAAAATTCAAGTAAAGTATTTAAGTCCACATATGTCATAATTTAATCTCGACATACAAATAATCTTTTTGCCAATTCACATACATAATTATCATCATTGAGATCATATCAGTTTTTAGAAGCACAATAGTTTTTAACGTTTTCAATTTTTATGGATTTTCGAAAAGGATGAAATGCAATGCAATGCCAAAATCGAAACGTGTGACAAAAGTTATTACAAACCGAACCTGAAAGTGCAATGCAAATAATGAAACGTGTGACATATGAAATAATATTACAAGTACCCCCACCCCATATTTAAATCTCACATTGTCCCCAATGTGAAGAATCAAGTACAAGATGGAGAAAAATACTTACATTGTAAAATGGCGAGTAGATCACTCCTCTAGTGGTGATGGTGCCGGATATCACGGATATCTCGGAGCCATCGGATCATAGAATACTCCAAAAGTCTGTAAAAATAGATCGTCCCACTTCTCAACATATACGGAATGTCATGCCCGAAACCTCATCACGGAAATCATGAAACTTAGTACGGAGACCTTGGTAGTCGGTACGCAAGCCCTTGTATTCGCTGTGCAACCCCTCAATGCTAGATGTCAAAGCCTGTAGCTGTGAAGAGAACTCTAAATATTCAACACTACGCCGGCTCCCACGCCGGGGTGCTTGTGAGACCAAATGTTGTGGCGGTCTCATCGGAATGCCCTGCCATCCAGGAAACCCGTTGGTCCTCCCTGCTACATGCTCATCCTCCGTAGCCTCATCACCGTCCACTCGAACTCTGCTCGGCCCCACACCATGTGTGTCGGTGTCCACCGCATCTAAATCTCGAACACCGTATGCATCACTCTCAATCTCAACCGTATCATCAGCTGCTACAATCTCATCATCATCAACAACAACGTAGCCCTTAACGGCCTCAAAATCATCAATAACAAAGTCCTAAACATCATCTGAACCATTTGAGAACTCAAATCCATCCCTCCAATAATGTTGATTCCTAATAGTGTACTCACCCTTCCACAAGATCTCCCTCGGGTTCCTAAGCCAAGGCATGGCCACATAAGGAGTGCCACGCCCTCTCGGAACTATAACCCCCGAGAAATAAATCGCTGAAGTCCTAAATGATGAGCCTCAACCGCTAAAAAACAAGTAGAATAATCCAAGCTCAAAGCTTTGGCCACATGAGTCACAAGTATATTTCCTCCAGACTTGTTTGCTATCTTTCGTAAGTAATCTGCTAGCATGGTAGCAGTGTCCGGAACGGTACCTGTAGTCATACAGTAGAGAATGTACAACTCGTCCGCTTTAACCTTTTGCGGAGCCTCTGTTCTTGCGAACATCGACTTGCTAAGGATGTGGTGTGCTAGCTTGAAAGAGAGATAATACATGCTCTTCTCTTTCGAGTTACCAGGTCTCCATCTATCCTTCCCTCCTTGTCCAACTTAAATACATTCCCAAATATTGCTTGCACTAACACCTCGAGGAAAAGTACCTGTAGATGAATTTGGGAATTCAAACATATTCCCAAACACAACAATATGATATGCATATTTCTTATTCAATAGTCTGAATGCCACAGTTCTCTCCCTAGGATCATGATTAAAAGAGCTCAATAATTCTAAAGTAATCTCCATATACGCATCTTCCCTAATTTTCACAAATTCAGACAATCCAGTTCTAAGAAATCATCCAATCAATATATTCTCTAACATGTAGTATATCTAGCTCATCAAACACAACATATCGGGGAGGAATGATAGGACGAGTTAAGAGATGATCGTACCGTTTCTTGTGCTTTTCTTGGATTACAGGGACCTAGTAGGAGGTGGTGGAGGAGGTTGGGAAGGATGGTAGGAAGAAGCCCTCCTTGGAACCAAAGAACGTGTAGAACGACGCAAAGCTTCTATCTCAGACAAAGAAAATCGGGCTGTTCTTCAAGAAAAATTGGCCGATTTTTCTAGGCTGAGTTGATTTTTCGACTGTGGTGATGAATCAATCGACTTTGTAAAGCTTTCGTCCAACAACCACTTCCAAAAGTTCCCTTAGATAGTTTCTAGACTATTCAATACAACAAATCGAACCAAACAACTCTCCAAATGTACGAATATAAGCAAAGAAAAACTCGTTAGGGTTCATAACGAAAAACCTAAAAATCGGACGATTCGTTGGTTTGCCGCGTTATTCGTGCTTTGAATCTTCTAAATCGTGTTGAGAGCTTCGATTTTGACCCAAGAATGAGCGAAAATAATTAGAATACAAGGATTTGAGGTGTTAAGGGAGATGGCGGCCGATTTACGTCGTGGGAGAGAGGAACAAGTAGGTTGAAGACGAATAAATGAGGGTTTTATACTCTTTTTGAAATGCAAAGAAAATCGGCCAATTTATGGGGTCGATATTTTTATCGGCCCGATTTTCTTCCCTTCCGTCCACATACAAAGAAAATCGACCGATTTTTCTTGGGGGGGGAGGTGGCGATTTTTTTGTCGATTTTGCCTACGACAAAGGAAGAATCTGTTCAATTAAATAATTTAATTCTTTTAGATCGATCGATTTTCCCGTAATGGTCGATTTTTGTGCTTTTTCTTCCTTCATTCCTTCTAAGTGCAACTTCTTCATTCATTCTCCACCAAGATCTCGATTTTATGTCCTTTCTTGTTCTTCCTTGAAATAATACCTAGTTTCTGCCATTACCGACACAAGAAAAACTCGGAGCGTACCAACAAAAAACAAAAAGCTAATCTATTCTAACTAAGAAAAAGAAAAAAGACATAGAAATACCTTGGTTTGCCTCCCAAGAAGCGCTTGGTTTAAGGTAACTAGCTGGACCTATCTCCCTCTATGATCACTTGAGAAGAATAGGAGCAATGCCCTCGAACGGAACTTCCGGCATGTATTTCTTCAACCGATGGCCATTTACTTTGAAGTTTCCGCAATGTTCACCCCATACTACAACTGCACCATGGGAAAAAACATGTTTTATAACATAAGGTCCTGTCCAACGGGATTTAAGCTTACGTGGAAACAACCGAAGTCTAGAGTGTAAGAGAAGGACAAGATCTCCTCTTCAACTCCTTAGGGATGATGTGCTTGTCGTGCCACCTCTTTGTTCTTTCTTTGTAGATCTATGCGTTCTCATAAGCGTTCAAGCGGATTTCCTCTAACTCGTTGATGTTCAAGGGGCGTTTCTCTCCAGCTTCTTTCATATCAAAGTTGATCCATTTGATTGCCCAATATGCCTTGTGCTCTAACTTCACCGGGGGATGACAAGACTTCCCATATATAAGGTTGTAAGGTGTTATTCCTATGGGATTCTTGAAAGCGGTCCTGAATGCCCAAAGCATATCGTCTAGCTTCATTGACCAATCCTTCCTTGTTCTAGAGACAATTTTCTCTAGAATCTCTTGAGTACTCTATTTGAGATCTCTACTTAACCACTTGTTTGAGGATGGTAAGGAGTAGCGATCTTGTGGGTTACCCCATACTTAGACAATAGTTTCAAACTTACGGACGGTGAAGTGCGTTCCTCCATCATTAATGATAGTTTGGGGTGTCCCAAGTATTGGGAGATCGTTCTATTAAAGAACTTCACTACCACCATTTCATCATTAGTGGGAGAAGCAATCGCTTTGATCCATCTTGAAACATAGTCTACAACTATAAGTATGTATTGGTTTCCACAAGAAGACAAGAACGGTCTCGTAAAGTCCACTCCCCATACATCGAAGATCTCAACCTCTTGAGTGTTGTTAAGAGACATTTTGTTCCTCCAAGATATATTTCCTATTCTTTAGCAAGCATCGTAAGAGACAACAAAGTTTTACACATCTTTAAATAGAGAAGGCCAAAAGAAACCGGATTAGAGTACCTTAGCGCTTGTTTTGTAGGAACTTGCATGTCCACCACAAGGTAGTAAATGACAATGATGGATAACACTTTCCACTTCATCTCCCGGAATGCATCTTCTAATCATCCTGTCTAGACCTCTCTTGAAAAGAAAAGGTTCATTCCAATAGTAATGCTTTACATCCTTGAAGAACTTCTTCCTTTGTGCATATGATAATCCTGGAGGTATTTCTTGACAAACTAAGTAATTAACGAAATCAGCATACCAAGGTTAGGTACCTCTTGAGATTTGATGAAGGAATTCCTCGATCTCATGCAACTGCTCATCCGTAAAAGAGTTATCTATGGGCATATCCTCGTCCTTACTTGTGATAGGAGGAAGTCAGCTTAGATGGTCCCCCACCGAGATCTCTGATCCTTTCTAATCACGGATCTCTAAGTCGAACTCTTGTAGAATGAGGATCCATCTAATGAGTCGTGGTTTTGCATCTTTCTTTCAGAGCAAGTAGCGGATTGTTGCATGGTCGGTGTAGACGATTACTTTCACTCCCACAAGGTAAGAACAGAACTTCTCGAAGGCATAGACCACCGCCAGCAACTCCTTTTCCGTTGTAGCGTAGTTTAGTTGAGCTTCATCTAGCGTCTTGCTAGCTTAATAGATGACATAAGTGCGTCCATCCTTCTTTTGCCCAAGTACAGCGCCTACGGCTACATCGCTAGCGTCGCACGTGATTTCAAAGGGAAGATTCCAATCCGGAGGCTGAATGATAGAAACAGATATCAAGGCTTTCTTAATCTAGTAAAAAGCATCTAGACAATCCTTTGAAAACTCAAAAACCACGTCTTACATTAGTAGGTTAGTTAATAGGTTTAGAAATCTTAGAAAAGTCTTTAATGAATCTGCTATAAAAACATGCATGACAAAGGAAACATCTTACTCCCTTCACCGAAGTTGGTGGAGGTAGCCTTTCAATGGTCACAACATTTACCCTATCCACTTTGATTCTGCGGTTGGAAACCATGTGACCTAAAACAATGCCTTCGTTAACCATAAAGTGACACTTCTCTCAATTCAAGACAAGGTTAGTGTCTTCAAATCTTTGCAAAACTAGAGAAAGGTGAGCTAGACAATCATCCAAAGAGGAATCATAAACTGCAAAATCATCCATAAAAACCTCCATGAAGTTTTCTATGTATTCGGAGAAGATGGCTATCATGCACCTTTGGAAGGTGGCCGGTGCATTGCAAAGTCCGAACGGTATCCTTCTATAAGCAAACGTACCCCAAGGGTACGTAAATGTAGTCTTCTCTTGATCATCGGGGTGGATGGGGATTTGGAAGAAACCGCTATACCCATCCAAATATAAAAACTGAGAGTGTTGCGCAAATCATTCAAGCATTTGATTGACGAAAGAAAGAGGGAAGTGATCCTTGTTGCAACGTTCAACTTTCTATAATCGATGCACATCCCTCCATCCCGTTACCGTTCTTGTAGGAATGAGCTCATTGTTTTTATTAGTTACAACGATCATTTCTCCCTTCTTCGGAACCACATGAACGGGACTCACTCATTTGCTATCGGAAATTGGAAAGATAATTCCTACATCAAGTAACTTAGGATTTCCTTCTTCACAACCTCTTTCATGATCGGATTTTACCTTCTTTGAGGTTCTCGTGAAGGCTTATGGTTATCTTCCATCAAAATCTTATGCATGCATAAAGAAGGATTAGTACCAACAAGATCTTCAATAGTGTATCCTAAAGCTTTCTTATGCAGTCTTAATTCATGCATTAATCTATTAAGTTCATCTTTAGTTAAATTAGCGCTAACAATGACCGGATATGTAGAGTTTGGTCCTAGAAATGTGTACATTAAGTGTGAAGGAAGAGGTTTCAATTCCAAGGTAGGAGGCTCCTTGGTTGATGAGTTCTGACCAAGCAAGGTGAATGGGGGAGTTTTTGGAGTTGAGGGAGGTGTGTTATTGTGTCCAAAAACGCTTGCAATTGATTCTGTAAAAGTTATCAAAGTATCAGGAAAATCGCCCCTTTGGCTAAAAATCGGTCGATTTTTGGATCAATCTTACAATCGACCTCCAAAAAATCGGGTGATTTATTTAAATTAATAGGAAAAATCGATCGATGTTTCTGTAGGGGGTCAATTTTTTCAGCTTTTTCCGTAGCTTCTTCTAGCACTTCGAACTTCACTTTGGGATCTTCCTCCAATATTCTTAGTGCTCGGATTTCAATGTTACAGTCCTTCTCTACTCCTTCGACAATGCTCAAACTTATAACCTTTTCAAGTGGATCTTTGAGTAAGATGTAGCTTACCTCTTCCCTTGATTCTTCTTCATCATAAGTGTTTAAAATGTCTTCTCCCATACCTGGCCCTTTGATAATCACAGCCAGTTGGAACTCCACATTCTCTTCTCCAATGTTAAAGGAGAGTGTTACATTCTTGCAATCCACCATGCAACCCGAAGTTGCGAGGAAAGGTCTTCCAAGTATGATTGGAATGGGATGATTTGCAGGAATGTCTATGTAACACCCCAAATTCTGAGAACTTAGGGAGCTACTGGTTAGGACCTCACAGTGGGCCCCGAGCTTTGTTTAACAACAACTTTACTAGGATCTTACAACAAGGCACAAATGTAAAATAAAACAATTTCAAAACATAATATTGCATTTTATGAATGTGCACATGTTACAGCTTTACAAAACATATATATATATATATATATATATATATATATATATATATATATATATATATATATATATATATATATATATATATATATATATATATATACGTAACATGCATGTCGTATGGAAGACTCCCCCGTCCCCCTCTTATGAATACGTGGACCCGGCTGACCATCCGTTCCGGATCTCTCCGCAACTGTCTATCTCTACAAATTTACAACACGGATAAACCGTTAGCTAACATTCTATGCATAAGTATAAAGGTAAAAGCACAAACACACAACATACACAATCAACATGCAACACTCAATCCTTTTATTATCTTTAATTAGGTGATAGGTTATTACTAATGATACTTATTTTGTGACACGAGGGATTCCCAAACCTCGCCCTTGTCCCCGTTTACCAACGCGGAATGGTACTAATGCATCTGACCGTCTACCTGACTGGGCTGGTCGCAGGGAACCTCCTAGACTCTCGCAAGAGCTAGGTAGATGATGTCACGACCCGTTATCATACACTTGGGTGAATTACTTAAATAATAAAGTCGGCCTAATCCGGTTTCGTTGTTTATCATAACTAACAAGCACCACTCATACATATTACACTCATACAAGAAGTCAGCTAAGTAAGTCCGTGGACTTACCTGAATCAGATCTCGACTCTCTTAATCACAACTCAATCTGTAACTGTATAACTCGGTTGCCTGTCAAAGGAGGCGAGTGTGTCAGCATACTTTCTAGGTAATTAGAAGTCTAAGACTTCTAAGGTAGTATATCCTATTAGAACAAAATTTAATACAATACCAATTTATGGTAAAATGACTATTTTACCCTTGGTCCCGAAACTTCCAAAAATTCCATAATTCATGCCTAAACCCTTATTTGAGACTAAAAAGTCATATTCCAACTCCTAAAGATGAGTTTGGTTACAAACTGACAATTTACCCATTTTCCTATTTTCGGAAAGATCGTTAAGGTCCAACTTCGGCTTCAAATATAAAATTCGAATAATCTTATAAAAATTCCGAAATAATTCCCTAGATCATCTATGATATCTCATCTACTCCTAGGAGCAAGAATTTCTTAAAACTGTTCAACCATAACTTCTACAAAAATTTCCAAAGTTGGTTACAACACTTGAAATTTTCTATCCTTGGCCAAAATCTGAGTATATTTTCTAACTGTACAACAAGTCCACTTTGAGCCTCTATAACTCTAAATTCCACCGTTAGATTCATCCCAAAGTTTGACATATTAACCTATGCATGACACTAAACAACATCCCAAAATCGGAACGGTGGATCTTATCTCTAAGGCATCGAAATGTATGCTTAAACTTGACTGATCAACACAGTTTCTGGAAATTCAGCAAATACTTAACAAAACAGCACACTGTCTTAACTTTGAAAAATCATAACTCCTAAACCACTCGCTGGATTTATTCCAAATTTTGATATCTTCTACTATAAAATCTTATCTATAATATATCCAAAATTCAGCAGCAAAGGAGATCAAAAGCCTATTTAAAACCATCTCACAAAACTGCATCACATGCTGTTTTTCTCAACATTCAGCACACTTATAAAAACTGCATGAGGAGTCAACTTTGCAACATCATAACTCTCGAACCGTAACTCCGATTCTTCCCAAATTTTAGTATGATCTACTATGTACTACGGACTACAACATATCCAAAATTCAGCAATAAAGATATAGTCTAGCTTACCCAAAATTGGACCCGAAGTTGACTGCTCGTGACTTCCGAAAATTCAGAAAACTCCTATAGCTTCACTGTTTCTTCTATAGATGTTCTGAGCATGATTAGGAGACATTAAGAGCATTCTTTAGACACAAAAGGTATGGAAAGAAGTGCAAGGAAGCAAGGGTATCCACCTTACTCGATTCCAAGACTCGAAGGGAGATAGGATGTGCTCTTGGATCTCTCCGCTGGTGTGATAAAGATTCAACACTCTCCTTCATGTCGAGTGACTGCAGAGATGATAGAATGTGCCCCTCCTTTGCTTATCGATGCAACAGTGTTGCTATTGTTTCCCCTGGTTGTATATGATGAAGGCGATGGATGAGCCACGTTAGTAGGTCGATGTAGGTTGGGTAGAGAGGTTGATCAATGTACGTGCGAACACTGGAGGGAGGAGTGACAGAAGTGCGAGGCTGGGAATCTGTCTGCTTGAAGTCCGCTACACCGCAAGGCTGGAGGGCTCGACACTACTGCAGAGGCTGGAAGGTTTAGTTTAGAGTTGTGTTGAAGGTGTGTTGCGGTTGGAATCGACAGCAGGAGAAGCGATCCATCCTTGGTGCCACTTTGGGGTCGACGGGAGAGGAGAGCGATGGTCCTGCACATGGCGGAACTACCCAGCCACCACTGCACTGCACGGCTGCCGGACTGGACGTGAGCAAGTGAAGGGAGTCCGCCGGGTGTTGGAGATGAGGGGTCATCTGCTTTCACGTAACGTAGAAGGAGGCTGCTAGGGTTACGGAGTACAAGCCGCCTTCTCTTTGGGCCGGGAGTGATCTGGCTGGCTGGAGGCATGCACCGAATGGGCTGAGGCGAGGCTGACATGAGAGTTGGGCCAGAACAAGGAAAAAAAATTGTTGGGCTGAACCAAGGTGAGCTGAAGTTGTAAAAAGCAAAGGTGGGTTAGGTTGTCAAAACTCGTCATGGCCTCGTCATGGCTTTGTCAAGCCCATGCATGACTTCGTCACAGAGTTGTCGGGCTTCGTCATCGTCTCAGCTCTGTCATGGTCTCGTCACAGCTTTGTCACAGTCTCGTCTCAGCTTTGTCATGATCTCGTCTAAAGTCGTCGTTAAGTATTAATTATAAGAATTAGGGTTTGATATAATTCTATTATTTTATGTGAATTAAATTCTACATAAAATGATAAATAATTATAAGAATTAGGGTTTGATATAATTCTATCATTTTATGTAAATTAAATTCTACATAAAATGATAAAATTTGCAAAGAAAGAAATACAGGCTAGAATGGGAACCGTCAACTGCCCGAAGTCCGAATTGATTTGGAATTAAAAGGAATAAAAATTCCGGATATTACTGTCCAGAACAACGAAATCAATGGGAATGGAAAACTTACCTAGTAATACGGGAATGTCTTTGAGAATTCTCATGGGCTGTGTTATGGACCTATCCGCCATGTATAGCGTCATCTTGACGGGTTTTGGTGCTCCAAGTCCAGCTTTCTTGCTCAATGCTAGAGGTATTATGCTCACGCTTGCTCCAAGATCGCATAAAGCTTCAAATGTCACTCTTCTAATCCTGATGGGAACACAGAAAGATCCGGGATCCCTTAGGTTTGGCGGCATCTCCTCTCTCATCGTTTGGATAAGTTCGGAATACCTCTTGGTCATCCTTACTTCCCCAACATCTTCTAGAACTTTCTATATGTAGTTTACTCATGACTTCAACGAACTTACCGAAGTGTTTGTCGAGGTGCACTCTAGTGCGGGATTGCGGGAATGGAAGTTGTGGTTTGTGTGCGGGAGGAGGTACATAAACTGGTTCCTTTTCCATTTCTTTCCCCTTGTTTCTTGGCTCCAGATCCTTCTCAATCATAGGTTGCTTCCATTTATCAACGCTCTTTGGCAATGGCTCATTAAAATTTAACTCTACTTCTTGTGGTGATAGCCATTACTTGCCCCTTTGGGTTATTTTCCGTTCTTCCCTGAAGTCTTCCTTGATCTCTTGGAACTTCTCATGCATTATTAAAAACTTGATTTTCCAAAGCTTTTTGAGCCTTAGAAATAGAAGTTATATTTTCGTTCATCTCTTTCATCTATTTCAACACTTTTTCCAACATCGCTTCCATTGGATCCTTTGGAGGTTGGTTGAATCTTGGTGGTGGATTCTGAGTTCTTGCTGGTGGAGCATTGCTAGAGGATGCTGGTGGATTCAGTGCGCCATCCGGAATTGGGTACGAAAAACTGGGATGACTATGATCAGGGCGCCAACCTCCTCCTCTTCCGGAATTTCTGTTATTGTAATTGTTGTTCCTTTTTCCTTGATAATTTCCTCATACCATGAAATTCACATCACGCTCTTTAGGAGGTAAATTTGCTTGTGTTGGAGCTTGAGATTTTTGTAGTTCTTTCATTTGATGTTTAAGATTATCAACTTCAGTAGATAAATTGGTAGTAATTGCCTCATGGAATCCGGGATGCCAGAGTCGATCGTCGCTCCTTCTTTGGGAGTACTTCTTTTGTACCAAGGCTTGCTTTTGAACAAGCTCCCATGCATCGTCAGCTTGCTTATCCATGAAGGTTCCTCCAAAGAGGGTTTGAAGTCCGAATTGTGTATCGTTATCCAATCCTTTGTAGTGAATCTCTAGAAGCTCTATCCTTGGGATTCCATGATGGGGACAATCAAGTAGAAGGTCCTTGAATCTCTCCCGATACTCGAACAAACTCTCCCTGTCTTTCATGGTAAAAGCATTAATTTTACCTCTAAATTCAGCAGTTTTTGAGGGTGGAAATAATTTTGTAAGAAATTCGGAGGTCATGTCCTCCCATGTGTTTATCCTTCCATGTGGTAATGACTGAAGCCATGCTTGCGCCCTACCTTTTAAAGAAAAAGAAAAACCTCGCAGTTTATGATTATTTGTTTCTTTTCTAGCACCTCTTAATGTTTTCATAAGAATTTCATAATTTTGTATATATAAATGAGGAGACTCCCCTTTGGATCCTCCAAATTGACTTTGGTGGATCATAATGATGGCATTGGTGCGAAACTCATAATCATGTTCAACGGGATTTCCAAAGTCTATCCGATGGCGCGGGTACATTGAGTTGGATTCATTCTTTGACCCAGCGTTTGTGGCTCTTCCACAATTGGATCCGCTCTAACGTTCCTCACTAGAGGCTGAGGTGCCGCACCTTGTCGAGGAGGGTTAGCTGCATGGGGAGGTGGAATTTCAGCACGAACGTTTCCTCCTCTTTGAAGAAGTTGGTTTCTCATATTGCTGTTGTTGTTGTTGTTGTTGTTGTTGCTGTTGTTGCTGTTGTTGTTGTTGTTGTTGATTTTGCTGTTGTTGTTGATGTTGCTGTTGTTGTTGTTGTTGTTGTTGTTGTTGTTGTTGTTGTTGTTGTTGTTGTTGTTGTTGTTGTTGTTCCGGTCTTCCAATTGCGCTTGAAGTGCTTCCTCCCTTTTGCGAGCCTCTTCCTCTCTTTCGCGAGTCGCTTCCTCTATTTGACGTGCTTGACTCTCCGCATCATGTGCTTGTTGATTTGCAGCCCTTAATTGTTCCAAGGATCATTCCAACGCAGTTTGGGGATCTATTTCATCCATTCTTCTTTGACTAGCTTCTCTTAGCCTTCTTCGGATGGTTCTTTCTAGTTCCGGATTGTAAGGAATGAGTTCTCGATTATTGCGAGTTCTTTGCATATACCTAGAAAGAAAAGAGAATTCTTGCAAAGAAAAACTACTCAAAGCAAAAGATTAATGGAAAAAGCAAAAGTGTCTAAGCTAGACAACCGAAATACCAAACTTGGTCTAGACCAAGTCCCCGACAACGGAGCCAAAAACTCGTTCGCTCAAAAGTTTGTGTGTAAATAAACTTTAAATTTATACCAAGAATAAAAGCAATAGAAAACCCGTAGTGTACAGATCAATCGCAATATAAGCAAATATTCTAGGGTCAATCTCAGGGACTTAGTGAAATCAAGCGGTAAAAGCAAATCTAGCTAAGACAATTTGCAATTAATAGACAAATAACGAATATGTATGCAAGAATTAGGAAACGCAGATTCTAGAGATCAAAGTATCCAATTGTGGTTCTCGATTCAAGATTTATAAAGATCTATGAACAAAGCTTGGATCGCAAAGGAAATGTGCTTCTAAAACGGGATAGCTCACGGTGAGGTTTCACTATCCACTAATCCCAACCAAAATGATCTAAATAAAGGGTGTTGAGTCCTCTATGAGATAGAGATCTAAGGAAATGAATTATAATCTTAAACCAAATACTCAAGCTAAGGGAATAAAACTAACCATCTCAGGTTAACTCACAAAGGATATGGATTGGCACACTTAAACCTTAATAGATGGTGTTGAGTCCTCTATTACCTACAACTCATCATCGTTGGCATCCAAGCAAGAGAATCACCGGGTAAGTCTCTTCCCAAGCTTGTATATAGGTTAGAAAGGTTAAACAAGGCTAAGGTTAAAGCAATCTTTAACTTTGGTTTAAGGATAAAGCATCAAAGGTACGACAGAAGGAAAATCGGTCTATTCTTTAGTAAAAATTGGTCGATCTTCCTCAAGAACAACCCAAATTTTCTTCTCTGCAAAGGTAAAACACAACTCTCAGGATCCAATCTCAACGTGAGGTTCATTCTATCCTCATATTAACTACAATCTTCAACCAATCACCCTAGAATCGCAAGAGTTTTTGCCAACAACACACATGATTAGAATCAAGAAAGATATTAAATCAAGAAAATCAAAAAAATATTGAATCTTGAATAAAAAGAAACAAATCCTTAACAAAGGTTCACAATCTCTTAAAACTAAGAAAAAGTAATCAGAAACTCCAAAACTTGTGTTCACAACAACAAAAGAATAAAAAACTAGAAAAACCTCAAAATAACTTCACTTTCTCTTCAATCTTGAATGCCGGATCTTCGAATGCATTTCTCCTTCTCCTTCCTAGGGTTTCTTCAATGTTTCTAGATGTACTTGGATGATCTATGATGTTGCAAGACGTCCCTTATTTATAGAAGAAAACTAGGGTTTCAATTCTTATCTTTTGAAGACGTTCTTGATAGAAATCGATCGAATAAGATAAAGATCGGTTGATCTATTAAAAATCAGCCGATTTTCTTATAAGATAGACCAAATTTCCTTCTCTGCAGCGTGTTATCTTTTAGTTCCGTTTTCTATCTTTCTTTATGGTTTCTTCCCATACCTTTTCCTATCTTTTAGACTCCTTCCTGATCTATCATGATGCTAAGCCCGGTATTGATCCATTTTCGCATCCAAACTCCATCATTTACCTGAAATTACATCAAGAACTCGTGTAGACCTCTATTCTCGAAATGTATATGAATATAGACTTAAAGGCACATGAATCCCATCAAATGTATGGAAAACTTAGGTGAAATACTCGCAATATGCATGAATATGATAGCATATAATTCATGTCATCGAAATGTTCTATGTCTAAACAACAAGACACACAATCAATGACTATTTGATAAGGTAGAAGTCCTCAACTTCCAGTCTCAATGACCTCTACAGGATCATATAACATCATGCTAGAAGGTTCTTACTTCTAATCTTAATGATCTTTGCATGATCATATAACGATATGGTAGGATATTCTAAATCCTAGTCTCAAGATCCTCACAATATCAAACAAAAACACAACAAGCTCTATCTTCTTATCCAATTTCCACAATCACCTAAGGTGTTCAACACCAAATAACTCACAAACTAACTAACATTCCCACTGGTTATGCTAGGGTCCAACCTAACATGGTACAACTCTAAGATCGACTATGACAAAAGGAAGGAAGTGACAATACCACAAGACGGTACCCACTGGAGGCAAGACACAATGTTCAGTCTTAGACATGTGTGAATAATGAACGAAAACAATTTCTAAATTTATACTTGAAATAAAAGCCAAAGAAAATAAGCGAACCCGTAGTGTACGGATCAACCGCAACAATAAAAAAAATATTCCAGGGTCGATCACATGGACTATGGTGAAACCAAATGGTAAAATCAAATAGAATAGATCAATACTAATTCTAAAGAACGGTAAAGATAAAAAGCAATGATATGAATATATGTAATAATCGGGAAAATGCAGATTCTAGAGATGAAAGTATCCAGTTGTGGTTTTCAATTCAAGACTTCTAAATAACTATGAACAGAGCTAGAATTGCTAAGGAAATGTGTTTCTAAGGTGGGAAAGATCACGAGGGAGTTTGATAGCATGTATTATAGTCTATATTTTGGGGCTGGTTTAGACGTTTTATCGTCAATAATCTGCATGTATGGATGTATATTATGTGATTAAATTATTGTTTCATCTACATTTACGGGAATCAGGGTTTACCCCTAGTTTCGTTGTAATTGTAGGTAAAATGGCACGTTTTTGGACTAAAATGGAGCTAAGGAGCTAAGGAGTTATTGGAGCTACATTCTGGAGCTTAAGGAAGAACTCAGGAAGCATGAAAATGATTAAGAAGATTGACTTTGGACCAGATTCGAGAGATTTCACATTCAGTTGAGATTCACCTCGGTCAGCTACAGTGCCACCTCGACCGAGGTGATCTTGAGGAGCGTCCCGACCGAGACGAATACCCTGCTGCCGGCGAGATCCATTTTTTTGGCTGATATCTTTTAATTTTGGGAAGAAGATATCTTATATTTTTGGGCTGGATTATTGGAAGGAAGATATTATTTTTGGGAGATCTATTTTAGAGATATTGACATATTTTCTAGGAAATTATCTTTTTAAGATATTATTATCTTTGAAAGATAATTCTCCTATATCAAGGGTTGAATTTCTACAATCCAAGAATCTTCGGATCATCATATGCTTGGGGCATCCAGCAATTGAGGGATTTTCTAGAAGTTTTGAAGGAAGGATTGAATGATTGAAGATCAAGTAAGGAAGGATTCATAGTTGGGAGTTAGCTTTTGAAGGAATTTGTAAGACTTTCTTAAATTGTCTTTTGATTGACTGTTTTTGCTGATTTGTGATTGAGGCACACTTGTTGTTTGATAATTGATTCAGTTATTGAGACCTTTTTTCTTAAGGTTTTCGTGTTTGAATATTGATTCCTTTTCCATATATTTGATTATTGTTATCATGATGATTGTTGGCTAAGTTTCTTGTGCGATTCTAGGGTGATTGGCTGAAAGTTGTGGGAAAGACGATGATAGAATGATCTTAATCCCAACAGGACCCTGAAAGCTCGAGTCTTTAACCTTAACCCTAGAACACCTCGCTCAGTCGCTGAACATCTCGGCCGGGGTGAGATTTGACTGAACGAGGTGAACCTTTCCTTATCCGAAACTGAAGTTAAGTGTTCTAGTTTGCCAAATCCTATCCTTATTACACCTTTCCTGGTTCAATGCAAGCCTAGGATGAGACTTACCCGGTGATTTCTTTGTTTGTTTACCTAAGATCATGAGTGTAGGTAATAAAGGTTTATCCTTTGTTGGGGTTTGAGTGTGCTTTCATCCCATCTTTGTGAGTTAGCCTGAGACTTACCCGGTAAAGGTTGATTTTATTCCCTTGGATGGTGTGTTGGTTTGAGATTATAGTTCCTTTCCTTAGTACCTTGAGACTTACCCGGTAATAGGAGCTTTGATTTGGGATAATGAGTAGTAAGACTTACCCGGTGATCTATTTCCACCTTAGAAACACCTTCCCTTTGCAAACCTCAGCTTTGTCCACGTTATCCTTTGAGATCTTGAGTCGGAACCACAACTAGATGCTTTAATCCCTAGAATCCGCATTTCCCCTTACTTGACTTTTACATCTTCTTGATTGTTTTAATTTCTTAATTGCAATATTTGACAACCAATTATGTGCTTTGTTTCACCTAAGTCCCTGTGATCGATCCCTTAACTTCTTTCTTTTTATTACAATTTACCCGTACACTGCGGGTTCGCATATTTGTTCAAGCATACTTCTTGGGTTATAAATTTAAAGCTTGGACACACCGTTTGGAGCGAACATGTTTTTTGTGCCGTTGCTGGGGACTTGGTCTAGACCGAGCCGGTTGCGGTTGTCTTTTGGGGCAATTGCCCTTGTTGCTATTAACCACTCTACTTGAGTGATTTCGCTGGATCTTTTTCTTAGGTTTATGTGAAGAACCCATGCTGGAAAGGAAATCGTTCCTTACGATCCCGGACCAGAAAAGATATACAAGCGACGATTAAGAGAAGCTAAGATGGCCAATCAAGACAATCGCGATCTTGAGGCCGAATTGAAGGAGGCGCTGGAACAGCTACGCCTCAACCAAGAAGAATTGCAACGAGAGAGAGAGCAGACTCGCGTAAGAACTGAAGAGATTGAAGCAGATATGGCCGCTCTAAGGGCCCAGTTGCTACCTCGACCAAACCAAGATCCTCGACCGAGGCAAGACCCAGTCCATGTTGCCCCGGCCGAGATACATCCACCTCGGATGCCTATCCGAGATGTTCTTTTTGCTGGAGTTCCACAAACCCTAGGACAGAGGATGGACCCTAATCTGCAAGTGAGGCGTCCAGGAGTCAACCTAGGTGATCCAACTGAGCATGATTACGAACTTCGACCGCAAGTTCTATCTATGATCCGACAATGCCAATTTGGAGGTTTAGAGAGGGAGTCTCCGCATCAGCATTTGCAAAACTACGAGATTCTGATGGAGACCTAGAGACCTTCAAGGTTGGAAAATAACAACTACAAGTTAAGGCCTTTCTATTTTTCTTTGAAAGACAGGGCGCTTGCTTGGTATCAATCTCTTCCACCCGGAAAGATCAACACTTGGGAAGACATGACGACGGAGTTTCTAACTAAATTCTTTCCTCCCTCCAAAACCGCTGAAATGAGAGGGAAGATCAATGCTTTTATCATGAAGGACAAGGAGAGTTTGTCCAAGTCATGGGAGAGATTCAAAGATGTTCTGTTGGATTGCCCACATCATGGGATTCCAAAGATAGAGTTGCTAGAAATATACTTCAAAGGATTGGATGAAGCTACTCAATTTAATCTCCAACTACTTTCTGCTGGCACATTCATGGATATGCCGATAGACGAAGCTTGGGAGTTCATTGAAAAGCAAGCTTTGCATATGGAGAAGTACTCCCATCAAGGAGCCGAGAATGGAGCAAGGAGAGTTAGTTTCCATTACACTTCATCAAATGGAAATCAACTCATCTCGCTTAGCAATGATGTGAAGCAATTGAAAGAGCTTTTAGTAGCTCACACGAAGAAGGAGCAAGATGGATGGTATCAAGGAAGAAACAACTACCAAGGGTCACGGAACACCAATCACAACAACAATAGAGGCTCCAACAACAACAATTGGAGATCTAATCAACAAAATCCAGGTAACCCTTATTCTCATGCTAATAATGCTTTTAACCCCTCCTCTTCTTCTTTTACTCCGTTGAAGAGCCAGGAGCCTGGATCAAGTTCGTCCCAGCCAGAGAAGAAATATGCAGTGCTGGAGGCAATTTTGATCAAGCTCAACGCTATGGAGACATCGATGACTTCATTTTCGAAGGCTGAAAAAGCCTTAGAGCAACAATTCTTTAATAAGGCGAATGAAGCGCCAAGAGATCCAGAGAAGCTCCTAGCAAGGACAGATAGCAACCCAAAAGGACAGATTATGGCAATAACGACAAAAAGTGGACTAAAAACTGTAGATTCAGTGCCTCGGTCGGTGCCAGTGCAGACGAAGAACACCTCGGTCCAAGATAGGACGAGGAACACTTCGGTCGAGGTGCCAACCAAGGTGGAGCCCCAGAAACCAAAGGACAAATCTAAAGTTTATGTTCCACCTTCTGCTTATAGACCACCACTTCCATTCCCCCAGTCAAGGGCCAGAGCACAACTAGAGAAGCATTTCGGTATGTTTCTTGACTTGATGAATAAAATAAACATTAACATCCCTTCCTTGATGCTATTCTAGGGATGCCCGCCTATGGGAAGTTCTTGAAAGAGATTCTATCAAGGAGGAGGAAGCTGGAATATTTTGGAGAAGTTAGGATGACATCTAAGTCCTCGGAACTCATTCAAATCATGAAGGAGAAGATGCCACCACAATTGAGAGATCCCGGCTCATTTTGCATTCCCATTCAAGTTGGGTATGTAACTTATGAGGCATTATGTGATCTAGGAGCCAGCGTGAGCATCATCCCGCTAGAGCTATGTGAGAGAATCGGACTTGGAGAGCCCAAGCCGGTGAAGATAAGGCTATACATGGCGGATCGCTCCATTTCCCATCCCGTGGGCATCTTGGAAGACGTTTCCGTCAAGTTTGGTAACTTCTATTTACCTATAGACTTTGTTGTACTTGACATACCCGTAGCCCATTCCTATCATTCTCGGGAGACCATTTCTAGCAACTTCGGGTTGCAATGTGGATTGTAAGAACGCCAAGTTGAAATTCAACATTGGTGGAGATCAAGTGGAATTTGCATTGCTTGCCGTAATGAAAAGAGAGCCGTTGGAAGATGAAATCTTCAACATCTATGATGAAGAAGAATCAAGAGAATTGGTGAGTTCTATCCTTATTAATGACCCTCTTGAAAGCGTTCTTAGTTTTAGCTTAATGGAGGAAGGTACAGATGCTTTTTGTGATGCAGATATACGAAGCTTAAATGCATTGGAAGTAGATCCAGGAGCTACGATTCAGAGACTAATTCAGGAGAAGAAGAGCAATTTAGGTTTCGGTCCCAGTTCTAGTACCTCGACCGAAGCACTTTCTGGATCAAGCGAGGTGTTCTTATCTGAAGAACATCTCGGTCACCCACCTTGGACACCGGCCAAGACAGCAAGCGAGATGTTGTCAACTGAGGACAACAAACTTCCTAAACCCTTTTTTGAGACTCATTTACAGTTGGTGGAGCACTGGCTCCACCAATCTTCTGATAGTAAAGAGCCTTGGTATGCTGATATTGTTAATTATCTTTTTTGCCAGGAAATACCGCCCGGATTGATGTACGCTCAAAGGAAGAAATTCTTCAAGGATGTACGCCACTACTACTTGAATGAACCTCTACTGTTTAAGAGAGGGCCGGATGGGATGCTTCGACGATGCATTCCAGAAGATGAAGTTGCTAGTGTTATACGGCTTTGCAACTCGCTTCCTTGTGGAGGACATGCTAGCGCCCACAAAACATGCGCTAAGGTATTATGTTCTGGTTTTATTTTGGCCTACATTATTTAAGGATGTGCAAACGTTTGTTGTTTCTTGTGATGCATGCCAAAGAAAAGGGAACTTGTCTAGAAGGAACGAGATGCCACTCAACTATATTCAGGAGGTTGAGATTTTTGATATATGGGGAGTTGAGTTCATGGGACCTTTCCCATCATCCGCAAGGAATCTCTACACTATCCTAGCTGTTAATTACGTCTCTAGATGAGTAGAAGCCATTGCCTCCTGATAGCATGAATTATAGTCTATATTTTGGGGTTTGTTTGGATGTTTTACCTTCAATAATCTGCATGTTTGTATGTATAATATGTGATTATATTACCATTTCATCTACCTTTGCGGGAATCGAGGTCTACACCTAGTTTTGTTGTAATCGTAGGTAAAATGGCACGTTTTGCATCAAAAAGGAGCAAAAGGAGCTATGGAGTCATTGGAGCTACATTCAAGAACATAAGGAAACATCCAGGAAGCATAGCCATGGATTAGAGATTCACTTTGGACCAGATTGGAGAGATTTCACATTCAGTTGTGACTCGCCTCGGTTGAGTACAGAGTCACCTCCACCGAGGTGATCCAGAGAAGTCGACTCGACCGAGGCGAACACCTGGGACGCGGCGAGAATATTTTATTCTTGGCTGAGATCTTTTATCTTTGGAAAGAGATCTTATATTTTTGGGCTTGGCTCCTGGAAGGAAGAAGATATACTAGATCATATATTTTACCTATTTTTATGGGAAGAGATCTTTCTAAGATATCTTATCTTTGGAGAGTAATTTTCCTATAAAAAGGGTTGGATTTTCCACAAATCCATATCATGCTATACACGCTGCATACACCCGCTTACACCGCAGCAACCATACCCCAGTTGGGAGATTTGAAGAACCTTTTTGAAGGTTGAAGGAAGAATGTCTATAGCTTTTATAGCTTTTGAAGGGTTTTTGTAAGATCATCTTAGATTCCCTTCTTTGTCATTGTCTTGTTGGATTTCTATCCAAGGAACGCTTGTCGTTTTGATAATTGATTCAGTTATTGAAGCCTTTCTCTTAAGGTTTTCTTGTTCAATTATTCTCTTTCTTCCCATATATTTGATTAATACTTTCATGATGATGAGTGGCTAATCTCTTTGTGTGATTCTAGGGTGATTGGCTGAAGGTTGTGGGAAAAACAATGATAGAATGATCTTAATCACAGTAGGACCCTGAAAGTTCGAGTCTTTACCTTAACCCTAAGCATCTCGCTCAGTCGATGAACATCTCGGCCGGGGTGGAATTCGTCTGACCTGGGTGACTTATCTAATCCGAAACTGAGAGTTAAGTGTTAGAGTTTGCCAAATCCTATTCTTATTACACCTTTCCTGATCCAATGCAAGCCTAGGATGAGACTTACCCAGTAATTCCTTTGTTTGTTTACCTAAGATCATAGGTGTAGGTAATAAAGGTTTATCCTTTATTGGGGTTTCAGTGTGCTTTCATCCCATCTTTGTGAGTTAGCCTGAGACTTACCCGGTAAAGGTTGATTCTATTCCCTTAGATGGTGTGTTAGTTTGAGGTTATAGTTCTTTATCTTAATTCCTTGAGACTTACCCGGTGATAAGAGTTACGGTTTAGGATTAGTGAGTAGTGAGACTTACCCGGTGATCTATTCCACTTTAGTAACACCTTCCCTATGCAAAAATCTCAGCTTTGTCCGCTTATCTTTAGATCTTGAGTTGGAACCACAACTAGATGCTTTAATCCCTAGAATTGCATATTTCCTTTATTGACTTTTATCATCCTTGATTGATTGATTGCTTTGTGGTTAGTAATTTCTAAAGCTTACCGTTATCGACTTTGTTTCACTAAGTCCCTGTGATCGACCCCTAGAATTCCTTGCTTTTTACTACGATTGACCCGTACACTACGGGTTCGCATCCTTGTTTTAAGCTTACATCTAGGGTTATAAATTTAAAGCTTGCACACACCGTTTGGAGCGAACACCTCCCCCACTAATGACGCCATCGTGGTTGTGAAGTTCTTCAATCGGACTATCTTTCCACGATTTGGGACACCACGCATCATCATCAACGATGGGGGACACATTTCATCAACCGGAAGTTTAAAGCACTTCTATCGAAGTATGGGGTAACCCACAAGGTAGCATCCCCTTATCACCCTCAAACTAGTGGACAGGTCGAAATTTCGAATAGAGAAATCAAGGCAATTTTGGAGAAGACCGTCTCTAGGACAAGGAAGGATTGGTCCATGAAGTATGACGATGCTCTTTGGGCTTATAGGACCGCATTCAAGACTCCCATTGGTATCACCCCTTACAATTTGGTATATGGGAAGTCTTGCCATCTACCCGTTGAGTTAGAGCACAAGGCATATTGGGCAATCAAGTGGTTGAATTTCGATATCAAGGAACCGGAGAAAAGAGGCTATTGGACATCAATGAGTTGGAAGAGTTGCTCTTAAACGCTTATGAGAATGCCAAGATCTACAAGGAAAGAACGAAGAGATGGCATGACAAGCATATCATTCCTAAGGAAATCAAAGAAGGAGATCTAGTTCTGCTCTTCAATTCCTGATTTTGCCTCTTTCCAGGTAAGTTGAAATCTAGATGGACAGGAGCTTACGTTGTGAAACATGTTTTTCCCTATGGTGCAGTTGAATTTTGGGGTGAAACAAGCGGAAGCTTTAAGGTCAATGGTCATAGGCTGAAAAAGTACCAACCGGAAGTCGAGGTTGAGGAGATTGCACCACTATACCTTGTTTAGGGATGATGTACGGTCCAACTAGCGACTTTAAATCAAGTGCTTCTTGGGAGGCAACCCAAAGTATTGTTTTCTTTTCCCTTTTTCTAGCTTAGTTGTAGATAGTTTGCTTTTGCTTTGTTTTTAGCGTCCTCTAGACAGAAACCAGGTACTCTCTAAGGAAGGATTATAGCTCAGGAGCTACACTGCAAGGACGGAAGTTCGAGAAATTGAGAAGACGGAGTTTGACTGAGACACATCTCGGTTGCTGTCACAGCACCTCGACCGAGATGTTCTTGAGGCAGCCGAGGCGACTAGGTTTGACACCCAGTCAGACACCTCGGTCCGGTCGGGACCATCTCGACCGAGGTGAAATCAAATTTAGCGAGGGGTATAAAAGGCGAAGCGGATTTCTCTCTCCTCACTTTTCCCTCTCAACTCCAGTCTCGACCGCGGCGGAGATTCCTCTCGTTTCCTCATTTCTCGCTCGTTTTCCACAATTTTTGGTTCGATTTCACCAGAGGAAGCAAGGGGATCGGATTTCAAGCAACAAACTGCGGGAAAAACGCTCCGAATCAGCGGAATCTGGGTATTTCGTTCGAAAACCCTTTATCTCTTTCTTTTACTGATTTTAGACGGATTTGGCTTTGGTTGCCGTCCATTGTTGCTGAAAAAGATATAAGTACCCCATAGGAAGCAATTGGTAGTTATTTGTGGGAAAATAACTGGAAAATCAGAGAGTTGAAATGGAACAGCTGGTCACCTTGGTCCAGTCGTGTTGTGTCTAGGCCGAGGTGTTCTTCAAACTGTCAAGGCAACCGAGGTGTTCTTCAGTCAGAATCATGAGTAGTAGATCCGATCGTCAGATTATTCTGAGAGATGGTCCCAGTGGTTCTTCCCCTTCTTCTGCATCTCATCCCACTATACCGGTGATTCATGAGCGTCACTAGGCCGACTTTGAACGTATTTGCGGGCATCCCATAGTTGCCCCGCGTTTCTTAGATGTTGTTGCCTTCGAGTGCTTCCACGTGGCGGAGGACTTGAGGAAGATGATTTCTATGGTAGGGCTGGAGGAGTTTATGGAGATTCGAGCTCCAGCCTACCTCGAGCCGACTATGGAATTTGTGAGTTTTGTCACTCACTTGCCTGAGAGGATCAATATCAAGTACCGGTTGCTGAACCGGAACTACATAGTACCGATGGATCAGTTTAGAGAGGTTTTAGGCTTCCCGACTCCCACCATGACTGACTTTCCTTCCCGAGCACTGGCTCGAGACTTCTGGGGTGAGATAGCCCATGTGGTGGAGCACAGTGATAGATGGAGACCTGGGGACTCTAGAGAGCGTATTATCTTCCACCTAGCTTTCCATCTTGCTTACAGGATATTCAGCGAGACACTTCTGACGCGTACTGAGACGCCCCAGAAGATCACATAGGGAGAGCTATTGAGCTTGTTTTGTATGGTGACTAGTGGAGTGCCTGATTTGGAGGCATGCTGGCTGAGGACTTGCATAGGATCAAGGTCAAGTCCAAGGGAGACATTTGTTGCGGAGGATTAGTGACCCATATTGCTACTGCCATGGGTCTGGATTAGAGTGCATGTACAATGGTAGCGGCTGCAGAGCCACTTGGACTTCAGGAGATGATCACAAGGCGCATTCTGGTTCCTCGTGGTCTTAGTACGCCGTACGTCGCTATGCCTTGGGAGACGACTTCTCCTCAGGGCATTCTTTGGTCAGCTCAGTTCACAATCTTTGACCAGCAGTACTGATCTTCTGCTTGGCTTCCCTATACGCAGGATGCTAGAGATGTTGCACCAGCTGAGGATGAGGAGGAGTATGATGATGGCGGAGTTGCTATGGAGACCGGTACTAATACCACCGGTCCTAGTGTGCCAATTGTCGACCTAGATGACGAGGCGACAGAGGAGGAGGCAGCAGCACCATCACGACCAGCCCGACGCAAAGTCCGCAGACACAGAGATCCAGTAGCTCACCGACGGATTGATGAGTTGATTGAGCAGATGATCGACTCCTATGCAACTATGACAGTCTATGTGTCCCATCGCTTCGATGATGAGCGCCGATATACTGACAGCTGGATGCATCAGATCAGAGAGATCCAGCATTACCAGCACCGGATGATGGAGATCCAGTTCCAGCAGAGGATGGGGTATCCATTTGATCCATCTCAGCACCCCTACATCCCACATCCACCACCACCAGCTGACGAGGACTAGAGCAACATGGATTTTCTTTCTTTATTATTTATGCAGTTTAGCTAGGTCCGGTGAGTACTCTGTTCTTTGACTTATTTTGACCTATTGGGACAATGTGTCCCAAGTATGGGGTATGTGGATGTACTTATTTGACTATGTGTGTATGTTTGTATGATTCTTGATGGATATTTATGATCTTATTTGGCTCTATGTGTTTATCTGCCATTTCATGCATACATAAAGGTTTTTGTTTGAGAAAAACGTCGAAAACTGGTTTAAGAAAAAAAAATTTATGACCTCGACCGGGATGTTCTTGACACGACAAGGTAGGCACATCGGATGACGTCAGAACACCTCAACCGAGGTGGATTCTTAACTGAGATTTTTTCGAAACGTTTTGTGCTTTTTCTCTAGATATGACCTCAGTGATGATTCTGTTTGCAGATTGGTTTTGAAATCTTTATATGCTCGAAAGGTATTATTATATTTTTAAGTTGCAAAATGCTTTGTTTGAAGTTTTAGCATATTTAATACTTTGTTTTTATCAAAATAATGTTGAATTTGAAGGTTGACACCACATGATGAGTTCTATCACATTCTTCCTGGGTTGATTAAGGCAATTCATTCTCTTCTCCTCTTCTTCTTGATCATGCTTTAGCCCCTCATATACATATTTGCCTCCCTTTACCTATCCGGGAATTTGGAAGCAAGCAAAGAAAAGCCAATGAAAGTGAAGTTGAGATGTTGGCTGAAAGTGTTAGAAAGAAACAAATAGGTTTGGGGAAGTCAATCATGATGATGAGTAACTTGGCACCATTCACATAGCCGGGTGTTTGTGTCTTGCCAAAGTCGGATTGAGCGATATTCCTAACGGGTCATGGTATGTGCATCAAGGGTCTGAGGCATCTCGAGAAATTGAAGATTGTTGATCTCCTAGGCTTCGGTTATTGTGCACCTTTGTCCATGCATCCTAAAAAGTAAAGTAAATAAGCAAAGCTTATTGGTGGAAGATGTTGAGATTCAAAGAAAGTGAATTAAGATCCTTTTCCCGGAATCTAGCGCCACATTCCCTATATACATCCCACCCTCACACGTTTCTTGACCTCTTTTGGAAGCCCTTGTGACCTCGAGCTTGCTGATTGACTTGGTGGTTTAAACTGGATTATACATGATTAATTTCGATAAATATGATTTATCATGCATTCTATGATTTTATGCAAAGATGAACAACTTTCTTATATTTATAAAATGTTTTGATCATGTATTGATTTCATTTGCCATGACGCATTCTCTAAGAGTGATCTATGAGTGGAGCACACCACCAAAAATGTTTTGAAGTACTTTTCATTCATCTTTATGACTTATAATCCATTCTATCTTATATCTAAGATTTGAAACTTGCTTGGGAACAAGCAAGGGACAAGTATGGGGTATTTTGATAGCATGTATTATAGTCTATATTTTGGGGCTGATTTAGACGTTTTATCCTCAATAATCTACATGTATGGATGTATATTATGTGATTATATTGTTGTTTCATCTACCTTCACGGGAATCTAGGTCTACACCTAGTTTCGTTGTAATTGTAGGTAAAATGGCACGTTTTGGACTAAAATGGAGCTAAGGAGTTAAGGAGTTATTGGAGCTACATTCTAGAGCTTAAGGAAGAACTCAGGAAGCATGGAAATAATTAAGAAGATTGACTTTGGACCAGATTCGAGAGATTTCACATTCAGTTGAGATTCACCTCAGTCAGCTACAGTGCCACCTCGACGGAGGTGATCATGCGGAGCGTCCTGACCGAGGCGAATACCCTGCCGCCGGCGAGATCCATATTTTTGGCTGAGATCTTTTAATTTTGGAAAGAAGATATCTTATATTTTTGGGCTGGATTTCTGGAAGGAAGATATTCTTTTTAGGAGATCTATTTTAGAGATATGGATATATTTTCTAGGAAATTATCTTTTTAAGATATTATTATCTTTGAAAGATAATTCTCCTATATTAAGGGTTGGATTTCTACGATCCAAGAATCTTCGGATCATCATATGCTTGGAGCATCTAGCAATTGAGGGATTTTCTGGAAGTTTTGAAGGAAGGATTGAAGGATTGAAATCAAGTAAAGAAGGATTCATAGTTTGGAGTTAGCTTTTGAAAGAGTTTGTAAGACTTTCTTATATTGTCTTTTGATTGATTGTCTTTGTTGATTTGTGATTGAGGAACGCTTGTTGTTTGATAATTTATTCATTATTGAGACCTTTTTTCTTAAGGTTTTCGTGTTTGAATATTGATTCCTTTTCAATATATTTGATTGTTGTTATCATGATGATTGTTGGCTAAGTTTCTTGTGCGATTCTAGGGTGATTGGCTGAAAGTTGTGGGAAAGACGATGATAGAATGATCTTAATCCCAGCAAGACCCTGAAAGCTCGAGTCTTTAACCTTAACCCTAGAACACCTCGCTCAGTCGTTGAACATCTCGGTCGGGGTGGGATTTGACTGAACGAGGTGAACCTTTCCTTATCCGAAACTGAAGTTAAGTGTTCTAGTTTGCCAAATCCTATACTTATCACACCTTTCCTGGTTCAATACAAGTCTAGGATGAGACTTACCCGGTGATTCCTTTGTTTGTTTACCTAAGATCATGAGTGTAGGTAATAAAGGTTTATCCTTTATTGGGGTTTGAGTGTTCCTTCATCCCATCTTTGTGAGTTAGCCTGAGACTTACCCGGTAAAGGTTGATTTTATTCCCTTAGAGGGTGTGTTGGTTTGAGATTATAGTTCCTTTCCTTAGTACCTTGAGACTTATCCGGTAATAGGAGCTTTGGTTTGGGATAGTGAGTAGTGAGACTTACCCGGTGATCTATTCCCACCTTAGAAACACTTTCCCTTTGTAAACCTCAACTTTGTCCGCGTTATCCTTTGAGATCTTGAGTCGGAACCACAACTAGATGCTTTAATCCCTAGAATCCGCATTTCCCCTTACTTGACTTTTACATCATGTGGATTGCTTTAATTGCTTAATTGCAATATTTGACAACCGATTTTGTGCTTTGTTTCACCTAAGTCCTTGTGATTGATCACTGGAATTCTTGCTTTTTATTACAATTGACCCGTACACTGCGGGTTCACATATTTGTTCAAGCATATATACTTCTTGGGTTATAAATTTAAAGCTTGCACACACCGTTTGGAGCGAACAGAGGTCTCACTATATACTATCCCTAACCAAAGCTCCTAGCACCGGGTAAGTCTCAAGGATCTAAGGAAATGAAGTATAATCTCAAAGCAACAACTCAACCTAAGTGTCAAGAACTAATATTTACCGGGTAAATCTCAAGTATGCTCACTCAGGTAAGAAGAAGGAACACTCATACCCAATAAAGGATAAACCTTTATAACCTAGAACTCATCATGTTTGACAACAAAGAAAGGTAATCACCGGGTAAGTCTCTTCCCAAGCTTGGATATAAGCTTGAAAGACTCAACAAATCTAGGATTTGGGCAATCTATAACCCACACATAAAGATATAACAAGAACGGAACAATAGAAGAAAGCACGGGCTGTTCGTAATTAAATCTCGGCCGAGATTTCTAAAGAACAGATCGAGATTCTCTTTGCGAAGGTTAAACCAACTCTTACGTCCAATCTAAACTTATAGGCTCATTCTATCATCATCTAAACCACAAACATCAACCAATCACCCTAAAATCGCAAGGGTTTTATCCAATAACACACATTCAAATCAAGAAAGATATATGAATTCAAGAAACTCATAAACCAAATAAAATCAAAAGAAAATTATAAAATACTTAGCAAGGTATCTTCAATATCCAAGACCGTAGCAAAATCAATAACAAAGATCCAATCTTGTGTTTAAAATCAATAAAATCTAAAATCTAAGTATATCTCTCCCATAATCTTCACAAATATCTCTCAATCCAAAGGTGTTGTAACGAACAATGTAATCTCCGTAAAAGTGTAGTATGAAATGGTGTGTTAGACCACCATTTTTTATGTTGCAGCCATGCTTGATTTACAGAAAGATCTAGGGTTTGAAGCTTTGAGCCATGGGCCATTTTACACTAAATCTCGGATGAACCTAGTAATAATCTCGGCTGAGATTCTTCACAAGTTGGGCCGAGATTTGTAATCAGTAACATGTCTTCTTTGCTCTTTTCTCTCATCCTTTGATTGAGTCCTAGCTTCCTTTACGCTCCAGAATTCTCCTAATGTGATCCACGTTGATGCTTTGTCCTCATATGTTCCGTTTCCGCTCCGAAGTGTGCCAATTTACCTACAATTGCAACAAGAATCTTTGTAGACCTCTATTCTAGCAAATTATGCAAATATGTGCTCAAATGCTATGGATTCATGTCTATGCATGCAAAAGTAGGGGAAAAACTACCTAAATGCATGACTATAACTAGATCATAGTTCATGCCATCAAAATACTCCGTACTTGCCTCTTGCTTGTCACCAAACAAGGTCCAAATTTAAGATAAAAGATGATATCGATTATGCATATGCAAATCAAATGAAAACAACAATATTTTTGGTTGTGCTTCTATTCATAGATGACCCTCAAAGAATGCTTCATAGCTAATGATAGATCATCATATGTCAAAGAGAAATATAAGCATGGAAGGATGGTCACACTTTACATTGAAAATCATATCATGCATAGTAACTTACAATTTATCAAAATCTATAACGAGGAATCAAATTTAAACCACTAAACCAAAACACATGTGCTAAAAGGTCTTAAGGACTTAACAAGAAAAGGGCCAAGAAACTTGTTATGGGTTGGATGCATTTTAAGATATGTGGTGCAAGTCCGGGAAAAAGGAACATACTCCAAACATTAATAACTTCACAACACATCCACAAAAATAAGCACTTATTGACTTCATTTCACTTTTTTTTTTCACTTCAGAACATGGCTTAGGTGCACAAAAGCAGAAACCTTGGTGATCAGCAAACCTCTTATATTTTGAGGTACCTCACACCGGATGCACATACCAAGACTCGTTTAGGACTATCGATCAATCAGACTTTGGCAAGATACAAAAACCTGGATATGTGAATGGAACCGAGTTACTCATCATCATGATCGACGTCCCCAAACCTATTATTCTACATAACACACTTCATTTTTTTTAACTTCACCATAAACTTTGCTTTTACACACTTAAACACACTAGCATGCTTCGTAGTTCCCGGATGGATAAAGGGAGGCAATTTATACATTTTTCAAGAGATGCTAAGCATGATCAAGATCAAGAAAGAAAAAGAATCGAATTGCCTTAATCATTCCAAAAATATTAGTAAGATCTTATCATGCGGTTTCAACCATCAACACTCAACGTGATTTAGATACAAGCAATTACAATCCATGCATGAATTCTAGCAAGTATTCAAATCCCACATATGTCATAATTCAATTAAACCATAAAAAGATCATCATAGCTATCCCACAAACAATATCATCATGGAGATCATATCCGTCCTAGAAGCATAAAAATTTTCAGATTTTTTCAATTTCTTTTTCTTCGAAAAACATGATGCAAAACAAAACTTAAATGTGTGACATAAAATAAAAATGCGATGCAATGGACATAAGAGAAATGTATCATAATAGAAACGTGTAACAGTTATTACAAACATGTCCACCCCATACTTCAAATACACATTGTCCCTAATGTGAATAAAAAGAAAAAGGAAGAAAAACTCACAATGCTTGTAAAAGGAAAATAAAATGAAATCGTGGAAGCAGAGGTGATCACATATCCAGCGGTGGTGGTGGTGGTTGTTGGAATGGATAGTAGGTTGGGTCGAACGGCTGACCGAACTGTTGGCGGTAAAGATCCTCCAGCATCTGATTATGCCTGATGCGATGCGTCTTGAAATTGTCAAGGTGTTGGTCGATGCACCTAATATCATACTAAATGGCCTTGACTGATGTCTATGTGATCTCCATCTTCATACCAAACCTCATAATCATGTTTAACACCTCATCTGTACATGATCTGTATTGGAACTCGCGCCGAGGTGGATTGGAGATCGAATGCCTCGCTCCCCTCACCGGCACCTCTTGTCGTCCAAGCCCCATGTCAACTTCCCTAATGATTGGATCATCCTCCTCTATAGCCTCATCGTCCTCATCCTCAACAACTGCTCCCCTAGGTCCAATATCTATCCTGGTATCCATGGCGGCAATGCCATCATCACAACATCCTCGGACTCAATCTCTACCGGCTCGACATCATCATCAGAATCAATGTGCATCTCCTCAAAGATGTACTTCCAATTATACTGATCTCTGATTGTGTATGCACTCTTCCAAGCAATCCTTCTAGCATTCTTCTTCTCCTAAGGCATGGCCACATAAGGAGTGTCACGGCCTCGTGGCATCAAAATACCCTTAGAAATGAACTACTGAAGCCCTAAAGGTCGAGCCTCTATAGCTAGTGTGCATGTTGAATAGTCGAGACCTAAGGTTCTAACAACGTGAGTCACTAAACCTCCAACACAAATGTCGCCCCTAGACCTGTTGGTTATCTTCCGTGACTTGTCAGCCAACAATGTAGCATTATCCGGCGTAGTACTAGTAGCTATGCACCATAAAATGAAAAGCTCATCCGCCTTCATCTTCTGTGGAGTCTTAGTCCTTGCAAATATAGTTTCACTCACGATCTTATGAGCTAACTTAAATGACAGATTTTATATGTTCTTATCCTTAGAATCTCTAGCAGCCCAACGGTCCAAACCTCCCTCAACTAAAGCTATTCTCTCCTGAAAGTCCCTCGGATTAACGTTCTTAGGGAACGTCCCAACACTAGCCTCAGGAAAAACCGAAGATGTTCCCAAACATGTCCACAGTCATATCATAATTCCGGTTCATCAATCGAAACTTAATCTTCCTGACACTAGGATCATGCTTGAAGGAACTCAAAAATTCCAACGTTATTTCCTCAAAAGCATATAATTCCCACAAAAACAACAATTCCAATATGTTCAATCATCAAGTCTAAATCCTCTTTCACACTCATACATTCCATTTATTCAATCACTAAATAACGAGGAGCAATTATGGAGCGTTGTTGAATTCGATCATACTTCGTTTTGTGATGTTCTTGAATAACTGGAAGTCTCGGAGGTAAAGCTTGGTGATAAGAGGAGCAACACCTCCAAAGAACAATTGCCCTCGAAGATCTTCGAAAAAAATCCATTCCAGTAGAAATCTTGGGTTGTTCTTCGTGAAATCTCGGCCAAGATTTTTACCAAGAACCCGAGATTTTAGTTGTTTCGATTGAAGTTGGCAAATTTGTAAAGATTTCACCAAATCAATGCCTCCACTAGCTTCCTTTGCTTCATTCTACCCTGAATAGTGTCTTTCCTTGAACGAAACGAGCCAAAATCGATCGATTGAAGGGGGGGCGGATAGTTAGGGTTTGGTGATGAACGAATCCAAATTTGGAGTGATTCGTTGTTTGTGGTGTTGTTTAAGCACATAATATTCTTTGTGCCGGAGAGAGCTTGAATTTAGGAGGAAGAATGACCGGAATCGGTTAAGAAATGGAGGAGAGCAAAATCTAGGGTTTGTCGGCCGTGGTTCTTCGTTTGGGGGAGGGTTTGTGTGAGCTTGAAGATAAAGTTCCCGCTTATATACCCCTTCTGAATTTTGAAAAATCTCGGCGATATTTTGGGTTGGCAGAGATTTGAGTCGAAGTTGCTCTCGACCTTGAAAACCACGGGTGAATAAATTGTTTTAATTCAAAATATAAACATAGATTTTCCTTTGTTGATCTATATTTTTGAATTCCGGCCTTGACTTCTCTTGCTAACGGTTTTAGCATCCCTTTTCTATCTACAATTTGGATCTTTCAACATCTCGACTTGATTCATGATTCATTCTTCTTGAGAAAAACCTAGGTTTTATCATCCAAAGACACAAAAAATACAAAACATACAAATGAAAACAAAAATCTAACTAAACTATGTAAGAAAAAGACAAAGACAAAGGATTACCTTGGGTTACCTCCCAAGAAGCGCTTGGTTTAAGGTCGCTCGTTGGACCTATATCTTTGATGATCATGTAAGAGGATCAATGCTCTCCACCTGAATTTCTGGCCTATAATTCTTCACCTATGTCCATTGACCTTGAAGCTTCCGTAGTGTTCACCCCATATTTAAACTGCATCATGAGATGTAACCTGCTTTACAACATAAGGTCGTGTCCATCTAGATTTAAGCTTACCTAGAAAAAGTCGAAGTCTAGAGTTGAAGAGAAGGACAAGATCCCCTTTTTTCAACTCCTTAGGAATGATGTGCTTGTCATACCACCTCTTGGTCGTATCCTTGTAGTTCTGTGCATTCTCATAAGCATTCAAATGGATCTCCTCTAGCTCATTAATGTCCAAGAGGTGTTTCTCTCCAACTTTTTTCATGTCGAAGTTGAGCCATTTGATTGCCAAATATGCTCTATGCTCTAACTTTACCGGAAGATGACAAGACTTCCCAAAGACAAGATTGTATGATGTAGTTCCTATGGGAGTCTTGAAGGTTGTTCTGTAGGCCCATAGTGCGTCATCCAACGTTATTGATCAATCCTTCCTTGTTCTAGAGACAGTTTTCTCTAGAATGCCTTTGATCTCTCTATTTGATATATCAACTTGGCCACTTGTTTGAGGATGGTATTGTGTGGCTACCTTGTGAGTTACCCCATACTTCAATAGAAATACTTAAAACTTCTAGGCGGTGAAGTGTGTTCCTATATCTCTAATGATGAATCGGGGCATCCCAAATCTTGTGAAAATCATTCTATTAAAGAATTTCACTACAACCTTGGCGTCGTTAGTAGGAGAAACAATGACTTCCACCCATCTAGAAACGTAATCTACCATCAAAAGTATGTAGAGGTTTCCACAAGATGATGGGAATGATCCCATGAAATCCACTCCCCATACGTCAAAGATCTCCACTTCTTGGATGCTATTTAGAGGCATCTCATTCCTCCTAGATATGTTTCATGTTCTTTGACAAGCATCTCAAGAATCAACAAAATTCTGCACATCTCTAAATATGTTAGGCCAAAAGAAACCGGATTGAAGTACCTTAGCCCATGTCTTGTGGGAACTAGCATGTCCACCACAAGGCAATGAATGACAATGTCGAATGACGCTCTCCACTTCATCTTCCGGAATGAACCTTTCAAATATCCCATCCGGACTTCTGTTGAAGAGAAGAGGCGCATTCCAATAGTATTGCCGCACATCCTTAAAGAACTTCTTTTTTTTGCATGTAGGACAACCTTGGAGGTATTTCCTATCATACTAAATAATTAACAATATGTGCAAACCATGGTTCGTTACCTTTTGAGATTTGGTGAAGGTAGTCCTCAGTTTCATGAAGTTGCTCATCCGGAAATGAGTAAATTATAGGTATGCCATCCTTCTCAATTGCAGTAGGAGGTAGCCGGCTAAGATGGTTTGCCACCGAGTTCTCAGATCCTTTCTAATCCCGGATCTCTAAGTAGAACTCTTGTAGAAGGAGGATCCAAATAATGAGCCGTGGTTTTGCATCTTTATTGGTGAGGAAGTACCAGATTGTTGCGTGGTCGGTGTAGACAATGAATTTCGCTCTACAAGTTAAGAACGGAATTTCTCGAAAGCGTAGACCGCCGCTAGTAACTCCTTTTCCGTTGTGGTGTAACTTAATTGAGCTTCATCTAGCGTCTTGCTAGCATAATAGATGGCATGAGTGCGTCCATCCTTCTTTTATCCAAGTACAACTCCTACGGCCACATCACTAGCATCACACAAAACCTCAAAGGGGAGGCTCCAACCCGGAGGTTGAATGATAGGTGTTGTTATCAAAGCTTCCTTCAACCTGTAAAATGCATCTAAAAAATCCTTCAAAAACTCAAAAACCACATCTTTCATTAGTAGGTTAGTTAGTGGTTTAGCAATATTAAAAAAGTCTTTAATAAATATCTTATAGAAACCTGCATGTTCTAAAAAGCTTCTTACCCCCTTTACCGAAGAAGGTGGAGGTAACTTCTCAATAGTCCTGATCTTTGCTCTATCCACTTCAATTCCGCGGTTGGAGATCAAGTGACCTAGAACAATGCCTTCTCTAACCATAAAATGTTTCTTCTCCCAATTCAAGACAAGCTTAGTGTCTTCACATCTTTGTAAAACTAGAGAAAGGTTAGCAAACAATCATCAAAACATGAACCATATACAGAAAAATCATCCATAATGTTCTCAATGTATTCGGAGAATATGGCTATCATGCATCGTTGGAATGTAGCTGGTGTGTTATACAATCCGAAAGGCATTCTCCTATAAGCAAGCGTACCCAAGGGCACATGAAAGTAGTCTTCTCTTGATCATCAAGATGATGAGGATTAGGAAGAATCCACTATACCCATCCATGTAGCAGAAGGGTGAGTGTTGTGCCAATCTCTCAAGCACTTGATCAATGAAAGTAAAGGGAAAGTAATCTATCCTTGTTGCTACGTTCAATTTCCTGTAATCAATGCGCATTCTCCATCCCGTTACTGTTCTAGTAGGAATCAACTCGTTGTTCTTGTTGGTGACGACGGTGATTCCTTCTTTCTTGGGAACTACGTGGACGGGACTCACCCACTTGCTATCAGATATAGAAAAGATGATACCTACATCAAGTAAATTACGAACTTCCTTCTTCACAACCTCTTTCATGATCGAATTTAACCATCTTTGAGGTTCACGTGAAGGCTTGTGATCATCTTCCATAAGAATCTTATGCATACATAAATAATGCTTAAAACCGCCAAGATCATCAATAGTATAACCTTAAGCTTTCTTATGTAATCTCAACTCATGCATCAACTTGTTGAGTTCATCCTCATTCAAACTAGCACTAATAATGACAAGATATGTAGAGTTGGGTCCTAAAAAAGCATACCTTAGGTTTGAAGAAAGAGGCTTCAACTCCAAAATAGGAGGCTCTGTAGATGAAGAGTTATGACCTTCCAAAGCATCTTGGGATGCTTCTATGGATGACGAAGAAGTATAATTGCTTCCTAGAATATTTCCATGCAACTTTGGAAAAGATTCCGGAGTTTCATATCTCAACCCCTTGTTAGATATTGGAAAATCTTGGTTGAGATTTGAGTCAAAGTTGCATTCGACATTTAAAATCTCGGGTGAATTTTTTTAATTAAAAATCTCGGATGAGATTTTAGCGTATGGACCGTGCTTTTCTTCAATGCTCGTACCTTCTTGTAACACCTCAAATTTACCCTTGGGATCTTCTTCCAAGGCCTCTAAGGCTTGGACTTTAGTATTACAGTTCTCTTTTATTCGTTTCTCCGTAATGCTCATACTTATGACTCTTTCAAGTGGATCCTTGAGCAAATTAAGCTTAATACTTCCCTTGATTCTTCATCATCATAGATAATGAAAATATCCTCTCCAAGGGTTGGTCCTTTATCCATGGCGGCCAGCTGGAACTCAATACGCTCCTCACCAATATTGAAGGAGAGTGTGGCGTTCTTGCAGTCCACCATACAAACGGAAGTTGCAAGGAATGATCTTGCAAGAATAACTGGGACCGGATAATCTACAATAATATCTAACACAAAAAAATCAATGGAACGGAACTTATCTAGCTGTACGAGAATGTCTTTAAGAATTCCCACCGGATGCGTTATTGACCTATCCGCCATGTAAAGTGTCATCTTGACCGGTTTTGGCTTCCCAATTCCAACCTTTTCGCACAATGCAAACGGTATGATGCTTACACTTGCGCCAAGGTCACATAAGGCCTCATAAGTCACCTATCCAACTCGATTAGGAACACAAAAAGATCCCGGATCCCGTAACTTTGGTGGCATCTCTTCTTTCATAGTTTGGATAAGTTCGGATGACCTTTTAGTCATCCTCACTTCCCCAACATACTCTAATTTTCTCTTGTTAGAGAGGATTTACTTCAAGAATTTCACATAAGCGGGCATACCTACAATGGAATCCATAAACAGAATATTAGTATGCAATTTACTCATGAGTTCAAGGAACTTACAAAAGTGCTTGTCAAGGCGCGCTCTAGCGCGAGATTGTGGGAATGGAAGTGGTGGCTTGTATGCTGGAGGATATACATAAGATGATTCCTTCTCTTTTTTCCTTCTTTTCCTCGATTGGCTTCGGGTCTTCCTCAACCATCACTTTCTTTCCCTTATCAACATTCATGGGCAATGACTCATTAATCTTCAATCCACTTCTAGTAGTAATACCCATAACTTGCCCCTTAGGATTATTCTCAGTCGTTCTAGGAATCTTTCTTGGATCTCTAGGAGCTTCTCCTGCTTTGTAGAACACCTGATTTTCTAAAGCCTTTTGATCCTTAGAAATAGAAGTAACGGTGCTCTTCAATCGGCTCAATCCGTCCATCAATTGCTCACACATAATCTATGTTCAGTCCTTGGGAGGTTGAGTGAATCCCGGTGGAGATTCTTAGGCCTTTGGTGGTGGAACTTGACTAGAGGAAGTTGGAGGGTTTAATGCACCATCCGAATTTGAATAAGAAAAACCGGGATATTTATGATTAGGGTGCCAATTATTCCTCCATGGGAATTCCTATTGTTGTAATTCCTTGGCCCTTGATAATCTCCTCTACCCATGTAGTTCACATCTTGCTCCTTAGGCGGCAGCTTAGCTTGTGCCGGTGCTTGAGTTTGGCACTAATAAGCTCCTTCAATGCTTTAATCTCATTGTTAATAATATCAAGTTGAGCATTATAATTAGTAGTGGTACTAACCTCATAGACTTCGGGTCTCCAAAGTCTCTCATTAACTCTTCTACGGGAATATTTCTCAATTACTAAGGCTTGGTTCTCCACAAATTCCCATGCTTCATCAACGGGCTTCTCCATAAAAGTCCCTCCAGAAAGGGATTGAAACTTGAATTGAGTTTCCTCATCCAAACCCTTTAAATAAATCTCAAGAAGCTTGATCATTGGAATGTCATGATGAGGACAATCTAGTAGAAGGTCCTTGAACCTTTCCCATGACTTGAACAAGCTCTACTTGTCCTTCATCACAAAAGCATTAATTTTATCTCTACGTTCCATAGTCTTCGACGGTGGGAAGAATTTGGTGAGAAATTCGGTAGTCATCTCCTTCCAAGTGCTAACCCTCCCAAAAGGTAAAGATTGATACCAAGCAAGAGCCTTATCCTTCAAAGAAAAGGTAAATCCCCTCAACTTGTGATTGTTGTACTCTAGTCTTGGAGGTCTCAATGTCTCCATAAGTATCTCATACTTCAGCAAGTGTTGGTGTGGAGACTCCCCCTCTAATCCTCCAAATTAGTTTTGACGGATCATCTGAAGAACGTTAGGATGGAGCTCATAAACATGATCTGTGGGATTTCCGAAATTTACTCATGGACGGCGTACTCGTCGCGTTGGATCCATCCTTTGACCAAGTGCTTGTGGGCTTGCACAAATGGATCAAGTCTAATATTCCTCTCCGGTTGGTGAGGTACAACTGTTGGTGCGACGGGTGGAGGTATCTCTACTCGAACATTGTCTCCTCTTTTAAGGAGCAATTGCCTCATATTAGCTTGCATCTCCTCAATTTCTGCTATAATCGCATCTTCTCTTTCATGTGTTGGTGCTCTTTCTTCTTCTAAGGCTTCATCTCTAAGCCTTACTTGTTCCAAAGTAGCTTCTAGTTCGGCTTGAAAGTTTCTTTCATCCATCTTTTCCTTACCTTCCCTTAGTCTTCTTGTGTAAGCTTTCTCCAGTTAAGGATCGTATGGAACTAACTCCTTACCGGCGCAAGATCTTTGCATAAGCCTTTTAAAAAGCGAATTCCTGCAAGAACAACTACTCAAACCAAAAAGATTAATAGAAAAAGAAAAAAATCTAAACTAGACGACCGAAATTACCGCTTGGTCTAGACCGATTTCCCGGTAACGGCGCCAAAAACTTGTACGCTCTCAGACGTGTGTGAATAATTAATGAAAATAAGCTTTAAATTTATACTCAAAACAATAGGCAAAGCAAATAAGCGAACTCGCAGCATACGGTTCAATCGCAGCAAAAACAAATATTCCAAGGTCGATCATAGGGACTATGGTGAACCAAATGATAAAAATCAAAATAGAATAGATCAATGCTAATTCTAAAGAACGGAAAAGATAAAAAGCAATGAAATGAATATATGGAATAATCGGGAAAATACAGATTCCAAAGATGAAATCCAGTTGTGTTTTTTGATTCAAGACTTGTAAAGAATTATAAATAGAGCTAGGATTGCTAAGGAAAGGTGTTTATAAGGTGGGAAAGATCACGGGGGAGGTCTCACTATCCCCAACCAAAGATCCTATCACCGGGTAAGTCTCAAGGATCTAAGGAAAAGAACTATAATCTCAAACCAACAACTCAACCTAAGGGTCAAGAACTAACCTTTACCGGGTAAGTCTCAAGTAAGCTCACTCAGGCAAGAAGAAGGAACAATCAAACCCAATAAAAGGACAAACCTTTGATACCTATAACTCTTCATCTTTGGCAACCAAGAAAGGGAATCACTGGGTAATCTTCCCAAGCTTGGATATAAGCTTGAAAGGCTCAACAACGCTAGGATTTGGGCAATCTATAACCTAGGCATAAAGATATGACAAGAACGGAACAATAGAAGAAATCACGAGTTACTCGTAATTAAATCTCGGCCGTGATTTCTGAAGAACAAACCTAGTCCCCGGCAACGGCGCCAAAAACTTGTTACGCTAGAAATGTACGACACAAATCCAACGCAAGAGTGCCAAGAACTTGTTCGCCCAAAACGTGCACTCAAAAAGTCTTAAATTTATAACTCGATCTAAATCCTAAACTACCTAGCGAAACCCGTAGTGTATGGATCGTTATGTAGCAAGGAAAGTATTCCGAGGTCGAACACAAGGACTGAGGCGAAATCAAATCATTCAATAATCATGTACAGTGCAAATCTAAACTAAGATGAGATGAGGAATAAAGAAAGTGCAAAATGCAATATTTTTGTTGGTTTTGGGAGATCAAAAAGGATCACAAATATATCAACCCAAACAAGCAAACAAACACAAAAACGCAAGGATAGGTGATAAGTGGTAAGAAAAGCGGATTCTAGAGATTCAGAATTGCTATTAGGACAATGGACTCATGCTTCTAAAGATCAAAGGAAAGATGCGGTTGTTTGGAGTTGGGTGTTTCTCTAATGGGAGCAATTACCGGGTAAGTCTCATGCTCCACTAGTCTCACACCTAGGGTCCTATTACCGGGTAAGTCTCAATGAACCTAAGGATGGGAAATCTTGCACCAACCGGCCACTACCTAAGGGTCAAACCCCTCCTTACCAAGTAAGTCTCGGAAAATGTAAGTCTTAGGCAACGATCCTAGCACACTCAATCCAATAGCGGCTTTTTTGGCTCACTACTACCTAGAGTTCATCATCTTATGTATCTAAGAGAGGAAATTACCGGGTAAGTATCATTCCTCAAAAAGGTTGCCAACATTAGGTCACCCTAAGCATTAGGCTCAACAAACACTAGGATTTCAACACATCTACGTCCTAACATCCAGATTTATCAATATAAGTACAACATAACAAAACCACGGCCGTGGAAGCATGAAGAACAGGCCGTGGTTTGGGTCTAAGTTAGGGTTTCGAACATAAATTCATCCTAAGCTAACATGGAAGTCCATACAAACATAGTCCAAAGCATAAACATCATTCTTTCACCCTAGAATCACAACTACTTAGCCAATAACATTCTTTCAAGAGCAAACATCAATATACAAGCATGCATGCATTCCATGGCAAGAAAATGAAGACAAGAACAATGAAAGAGAATGAACTAAGGTTAAATAGAAGGTTACAACAATCTTACAAAGCTTCAAGGGCAGCTCCAAGTCGGATCTTACAAGCTTCCACAAGAATCTCACTTAAAACCACTCAAACTCACTCTAGATCTTAAGATTGATAATGTTCTAATCTGATCTCCCCCAAGAACACCCATAAGGGGCTTGGAAGAGAGCAACAAGAGGAGAGAGAGTCCTTTAGCAGTCCTCAAGGCCAGCCTGTAAAAGAAGCTCAAGTACTTCATCAAAGGAAAGCAAAGGTCGGGCAAAGGAATCGTGTCACAGGTGTCAAAATTATCCAGACAAAAACCACGGCAAAACACAAAAACCATGGGCGTGGTTATGGCCTCTGGGCCGTGGTTTTGCACTAGAAGCCCTCCTTGGATCATGATAGCATGTATTATAGTCTATATTTTGGGACTAGTTTAGACGTTTTATCTTCATAAATCTGCATGTATGAATGTATATTCTATGATTATATTGTTGGTTTGTCTACCTTTGTGGGAATCGAGGTCTACACCTAGTTTCGTTGTAATCGTAGGTAAAATGGCACGTTTTGGACTAAAATGGAGCTAAGGAAGCTAAGGAGTTGTTGGAGCTACATTCTGGAGCTTAAGGAAGATCTCAGGAAGCATGAAAATGATTAAAAAGATTGACTTTCGACCAGATTCGAGAGATTTCACATTCAGTTGAGATTCACCTCGGTCAGCTATAGTACCACCTCGACCGAGGTGATCTTGAGGAGCGTCCCGACCGAGGCGAACACTCTGTCGCCGGCGAGATCTTTGTTTTTGGCTGAGATCTTTTATTTTTGGAAGGAGGATATCTTATATTTTTAGTTGGATTTCTGGAAGGAAGATATTATTTCTGGCAATTTATTTTAAGAGATAGAGATATATTCTATAGGAAATTATCTTTTTAAGATATTTTATCATTGGAAGATAATTCTCCTATATAAAGGTTTTGATTTTCCACAATTTAACCATCCTGAAATCTACTGATCACATGCTTGGAGCATCCAACAATTGAATGATTTTCTGGAGTTTTAAAGGAAGAATTGAAGGAAGTATTGAAGGATTGAAGTTCAAGGAAGGAAGGAATCATAGTTGGAGTATGCTTTTGAAGGAGTTTGTAAGACTTTCTTAGATTTCTTTTGGTTTGTTGTCTTTGCTGATTTGTGACTGAGGAACCCTTGTTTGTTGATTATTTGATTCAGTTATTGAGACCTTTTTCTTAAGGTTTTCTTGTTCGAATATTAATTCATTTTCCATTAATTTGATTATTGTTATCATGATGATTGTTGGTTAAGTTTCTTATGCGATTTTAGAGTGATTGGCTGGAAGTTGTGGGAAAGACAATGATAGAATGATCTTAATCCAAACAGGACCCTGAAAGCTCGAGTCTTTACCTTAACCCTAGAACACCTCGCTCAGTCATTGAACATCTCGGCCGGGGTAGAATATAACTGAACGAGGTGAACCTTTTCCTGAACCTATCTAAGTTAAGAGTTAAAGTTTGCCAAATCCTATTCTTATTACACCTTTCCTGGTTCAATGCAAGCCTAGGATGAGACTTACCCGGTGATTCCTTTGTTTGTTTACCTAAGATCATGAGTGTAGGTAATAAAGGTTTGTTCTTTATTGGGGTTTGAGTATGCCCTCATCCCATCTTTGTGAGTTAGCCTGAGACTTACCCGGTAAAGGTTGATTCTATCCCTTTGGGTGGTGTGTTGGTTTGAGATTATAGTTCCTTTCCTTAGTACCTTGAGACTTACCCGGTAATAGGAGTTTTGGTTTGGGATAGTGAGTAGTGAGACTTACCCGGTAATCTATTCCCACCTTGGAAACACCTTCCCTTTGCAAACCTCAGCTTTGTCCGCGTTATCCTTTGAGATCTTGAGTCGGAACCACAACTAGATGCTTTAATCCCTAGAATCTGCATTCCCTTTATCTGACTTTATATAATCTTTGATTGCTTTAATTTGTAGTCATTTGCATATTTGACAACCTGATTTCCGTGCTTTGTTTCGCCATAGTCCTTGTGTTCGACCCCTGGAATTCATGCTATTATTACAATTGATCCGTACACTACGGGTTCGCATATTGTTCAAGCATACTTCTTGGGTTATAAATTTTAAAGCTTGCATAGACCTTTTGGAGCAAACAAGTTTTTGGCGCCGTTGTCGGGGACTTGGTCTAGACCATGCCGGTTTCGGTAGTCTTTCGGGGCTATTGCCCTTGTTGCTATTAACTACTCTACTTGAGTGTTTTCGCAGGATCTTTTCTTAGTTTTATGCAAAGAACTGGTGCTAGAAAGGAAATCGTTCCCTACGATCCCGAACCAGAAAAGACCTACAAGAGAAGATTCAAAGAAGCTAAGATGGTCAATCAAGACAATCACAATCTTGAATCCGAATTGAAGGAGGCATTAGAACAGCTATACCTCAGTAAGGAAGAACTACAGCGAGAGAGGGAAGAGACTCGCGCAAGAACAGAAGGAATTGAAGCAGATATGGCCGCTCTAAGGGCCTAGTGTCTGCCTCGACCGATCCCAGATCCTCCACCGATGCAAGACTCAGTTCATGTTGCCCCGGCCGAGGTACACTTACCACCTCGGATGCCTATCCGAGATGTTCTTTTTGCTGGAATTCCACAAACCCTAGGACAGAGGATGGACCCCAATTAGCAAGTCAGGCGTCCAGGAGTCAACCTAGGTGATCCAGCTGAGCATGATTATGAACTTTGACCGCAAGTTCTTACTATGATCCGACAATCTCAATTCGGAGGTTTAGAGAGCGAGTCTCCACACCAACATTTGCAAAACTATGAGATTCTGATGGATACCTGAGACCTTCAAGACTGGAGAACAACAACTACAAGTTGAGGCCTTTCTATTTCTCTTTGAAAGACAAGGCACTTTCTTGGTATCAATCTCTTCTGGCCGAAAAAATCAACACTTGGGAATAGATGACAACGGAGTTTCTAACTAAGTTCTTTCCTCCCTCTAAGACCGCTGAAATGAGGGGAAAAATCAATGCTTTTATTATGAAGGACAAGGAGAGTTTGTCCAAGTCATGGGAGAGATTTAAGGATATTATATTGTATTGCCCACATCATGGGATTCCAAAGATCGAGTTGCTGGAGATTTACTTCAAGAGGTTGGATGGAGCTACTCAATTCAATATCCAACTACTTTCAGCCGGCACATTCATGGATATGCCGATAGATGAAGCTTGGGAATTCATTGAAAAGCAAGATTTGCATATGGAGAAGTACTCCCATCAAGGAACGGAAAATGGAGCAAGGAGAGTTAGCTTCTAGGACACATCATCAAATGGAGCCCAACTCACCTCGCTTAGCAATGAGGTAAAGGCATTAAAGGAGCTTTTAGTAGCTCAAATGAAGAAGGAGCAAGATGGAGGATATAAAGGGAGAAACAACCATCAAGGGCCGCGGAAAACAATTACAACAACAATAGAAACTCCAACAGCAACAATTGGAGATCTAATCAACAAAATTCTAGTAACCCTTATTCTCATGCTAATAATGCTTTTAACCCTCCCTCTTCTTCTCCTACTCTATTGAGAGGTCAGGAGCTTGGATCGAGTTCATCCCAGCCAGAGAAGAAGGATGCAGTGCTGGAGGCAATTCTGATCAAGCTCAACGCTATGGAGACATCGATAACTTCATTTTCGAAGGCACAAAAAGCCTTAGAGCAACAATTCTTCAACAAGGCGAATGAAGCGCCAAGAGATCCAGGGAAGCTCCCAGCAAGGACAGAGAGCAACCCTAAGGGACATATTATGGCAATAACGACACGAAGTGGACTGAAAACTGCAGATCCAGTACCTCGGTCGAGCCAAGACTAGAAGAACACTTCGGTCGAGGTGCCAACCGAGGTGGAGCCCCAGAAAGCGAGAGATAAATCTGAAGTTTATGTTCCACCTCCTGCTTATAAACCACCACTTCCATTCCCTCAGCCAAGGGCGAGAGCACATCTAGACAAGCACTTTGGTAAGTTTCTAGACCTAATGATAAACTACACATTAACATCCCTTTCCTTGATGCCATTCTAGGGATGCCCGCCTATGGGAAGTTTTTGAAAGAGATTCTATCAAGGAAGAGGAAGTTGGAAGATTTTGGGAAAGTGAGGATGACATCTAAGCCTCGGATCTCATTCAAATAATGAAGGAGAAGATGTCACCCAAATTGAGAGATCCCGGTTCATTTTGCATTCCCATTCAAGTTGGGGATGTTACTTATGAAGCATTGTGTAATCTAGAAGCCAGCGTGAGTATCATCCCGTTGTAGCTATGTGAAAAAATCAGACTTGGAGAGCCAAAGCCGGTGAAGATAAGGTTATACATGGCGGATCGCTCCATTACCCATCCCGTGGGCATTTTGGAAGACGTTCCCATCAAGTTAGGTAATTTCTATTTACCTATAGACTTTGTTGTACTTGACATACCCACAGATTATCCCGTTCCTATCATTCTCGGGAGACCATTTCTAGCAACTTCGGGTTGCAACTTTGATTGTAAGAACACCAAGTTGAAATTCAACATTGGTGGAGATCAAGTGGAGTTTGCATTGCTTGCTGCAATGAAGGGAGAGCCGCTGGAGGATGACATCTTCAACATCTATGATGAAGAAGAATCAAGGGAATTGGTGAGCTCTATCCTTATTAATGACCCTCATGAAAGAGTTCTTAGTTTTAGTTTAATGGAGGAAGGTATAGGTGTTTCTTGTGATGCAGATATACGGAGCTTAAAAGCATTGGAAGCAGATCCAGGAGCTAACATTGAAAGACTAATCCAGGGGAAGAAAAGCAATTTAGGTTTCGGTCCTAGTTCCAGTACCTCGACCGAGGCACTTTCTGGACCAAGCGAGGTGTTCTTATCTGAAGAACATCTCGGTCAACCACCTCGGACACTGACCGAGATAGAAAGCGAGATGTTGTCAACTGAGGACAACAAACTTCCTCATTCTTATTCTAAGAGTCATTTATAGTTGGTGGAGCACTGGCTCCATCAAGTTTCTGATGGTAAAGAGCCTTGGTATGCTGATATTGTCAATTACCTTGTTTGCTAGGAAATACCACCCAGATTGACGTATGCTCATAGGAAGAAGTTCTTCAAGGATGTACGTCACTACTACTGGAATGAACCTCTATTGTTTAAGAGAGGTCCGGATGGGATGCTTCGACGATGCATTCCGGAGGATGAAGTTACTAGTGTTATACGGCATTGCCACTAGCTTCCTTGTGGGGGACATGCTAGCACTCACAAAATGTGCGCTAAGGTATTAAGTTTTGGTTTCTTTTGGCCTACATTATTTAAGGATGTGCAAACGTTTGTTGTTTCTTGTGATGCATGCCAAAGAACAGGGAACTTGTCTAGAGGAACGAGATGCCACTCAACAATATTCAGGAGGTTGAGATTTTCGATGTATGGGGGAGTCGATTTCATGGGACCTTTCCCATCATCCGCAGGGAACCTCTACATTCTCCTAAATGTTGATTACGTCTCTAGATGGATGGAAGCTATCGCCTCCCCCACTAATGACGCCATTGTGGTCGTGAAGTTCTTTAATCGGACTATCTTTCCACATTTTAGGAGACCACGCATCATCATCAGCAATGGAGAGACACATTTAATCAACCGGAAGTTCAAATCACTTCTAACGAAGTATGGGGTAACCCACAAGGTAGCAACCCCTTATCACCCTCAAACTAGTGGGCAGGTCGAGATCTCGAATAGAGAAATCAAGGCAATTCTGGAAAAGACCGTTTCTAGGACGAGGAAGGATTGGTACATGAAGTTGGACGATGCTCTTTGGGATTATAGGACCGCATTCAAGACTCTCATTGGTACCACCCCTTACAATTTGGTATATGGGAAGTCTTGTCATCTACCCGTTGAGCTAGAGCACAAGGCATATTGGGCAATCAAGTGGTTGAATTTCGACATCAAGGAAGCCGGAGAGAAGAGATTATTAGTCATCAATGAGCTGGAGGAGTTGCGCTTAAACGCTTATGAGAATGCCAAAATCTACAAAGAAAGAACGAAGAGATGGCATGACAAGCATATCATTCAAAGGAGTTCAAAGAAGGAGATCTAGTTCTACTTTTCAACTCCCGCCTCCGCCTCTTTCCAAGTAAGTTAAAATCTAGATGGACAGGACCTTACGTTGTGAAAAATGTTTTTCCCTACGGTGCAGTTGAGATTTGGGGTGAAACAAGCGGAAGCTTTAAGGTCAACGGTCATAGGCTGAAGAAGTACCAACCGGAAGTCCAGGTTGAGGAGATTGCACCACTATACCTTGTCTAGGGATGAGGTACGGTCCAACTAGCGACCTTAAATCAAGCGCTTCTTGGGAGGCAACCCAAGGTATTGCTTTCTTTTCCCTTTTCTAGCTTAGTTTTAGAAAGTTTGCTTTGCTTTGCTTCTCGCGTCCTCTAGACAGAAACCACGTACTTTCTAAGGAAGGATTACAATTCAGGAGCTACACTGGAAGGACAAAAGTTCTAGAAATTGAGAAGACGAAGTTTGACTGAGACACATCTCGGTTACAGTCACAGCACCTCGACCGAGATGTTCTTGGGGCAACCGAGGCGACTAGGTCAGATATCTAGTCAGACACCTAGGTTCGGTCGGGACCACCTCGACCAAGCTGAAATCAAATTCAGCGAGGGGTTTAAAAGGCGAGACGGTTTTTCTCTCTCCTCACTTTTCCCTCCCACGCTCAACCTCGACCGCGGCGGCCTAAATCCCTCAAATCTTCAAATCTTGCTCGTTTCTTGTGATTTTTTGTTCGATTACACCGAAGGAAGCGAGAGGATCGGTTTTCAAGCATCAAATAGCCAGAAAAATGCTCCAATTCTGCAGAATCTGGGTATTTCTTCCAGAAACCCTAACTCCTCTTCTTCCAGTAATTTAGGATAGATTTGGCTTTGGTTGCCAATTTCTCTTGCTGAAAAGGATATAAGTACCCCATAGGAAGCAATTGGTAGTGATTTGGGGGAAAATAAGTTACAAATCTGAGAGTGTGATCGAACAGCCCTTCGCCTCGGTCCAGTCGGCTGTGTCTCGGCCGAGGTGTTCTTCAGGCAACCGAGGTGATCTGTTAGGAAAAACAAATATCATGAGTAGCAGGTTTGATCGTCAGCTGGTCTTGAGAGATAGACCCAGTAGTTCTTCTCCTTCTTCTACATCTCATCCTACTATTCCGGTGATCCATGCGCGTCACCCAGGCTGACTTTGATAGGATTTGTGGGCGTCCCATTGTTGCCCCTCGATTTCTGGATGTAGCTACCTTTGAGTGCCTCCACGTGGCGGAGGACTTGAGGAAGATGATATCGATGGTAGGACTAGAGAAGTTTATGGATGTACGAGCGTCGGCCTACTTAGAGCCGACTATGGAGTTTGTGAGTTCTGTCACTCAGGTGCCAGAACGCAGCAGCATCAAGTACCGGTTGCTGAACCGGAACTACATCGTGCCGATGGACCAGTTTAGAGAGATCTTTGGCTTCCCTACCCCCACCGTAGGGAAATATCAACAAATAAAGGCTTTTTAATGTTTCGCCAAAATAACGTTTTGCCCGCAGGCAATTTCTAAGCCCTAGTTTAATTAATTAAATTTCGCCAAAATAACGTTTTGCCCGCAGGCAATTTCTAAGCCCACCTGTCATCAGATTTTATCAAACAAACAACCCATAAACACCAGAATAATATAACGACCATAATAAAATTTGGGCAATTTTGGTAACTAGGCCTTTTTGAAAAACTATAGTAGTATCTAGGCTTTTTAATGTTTCAATTAAGTAAATATACCCCAACTTTTTGTATTTATTCTCAAACTCTACACACTCTTATTGATAGCATGAATTATTGTCTATATTTTGGGGTTTGTTTAGACATTTTATCTTCAATAATCTGCATGTTAGTATGTATATTATGTGATTATACTACCGTTTCATCTACCTTTACGGGAATCGAGGTCTACACCTAGTTTTGTTGTAATCGTAGGTAAAATGGCACGTTTTGCATCAAAAAGGAGCAAAAGGAGCTAAAGAGTCATTGGAGCTACATTCAAGAACATAAGGAAACATCTAGGAAGCATAGCCATGGATTAAAGATTCACTTTGGACAAGATTTGAGAGATTCACATTCAGTTATGATTCACCTCGGTTGACTACAGATTCACCTCGACCGAGGTGATCCAGAGAAGTCGACTCGACCGAGGCGAACACCTGGGACGCGGCGAGAATATTTTATTCTTGGCTGAGATCTTTTATCTTTGGAAAGAGGATCTTATATTTTTGGGCTTGGCTCCTGGAAGGAAGAAGATATGATAGATCATATATTTTACCTATTTTTATGGGAAGATATCTTTCTAAGATATCTTATCTTTGGAGAGTAATTTTCCTATAAAAAGGGTTGGATTTTCCACAAATCCGATCGTGCTTAGACATCCGCTTACACCGAAACAACATCCTGCATACATCGAAGATCCGCTGTAGCCATACTCCAGTTGGAAGATTTGAAGAACCTTTTTGAAGGTTGAAGGAAGAAAGTCTATAGCTTTTATAGCTTTTGAAGGGTTTTTGTAAGATCATCTTAGATTCCCTTCCTCTTTGTTGTGTTGTTGGATTTCTATCCAAGGAACGCTTGTTGATTTGATAATTGATTCAATTATTGAAGCCTTTTTCTTAAGGTTTTCTTGTTCAGTTATTCTCTTTCTTCCCATATATTTGATTAATACTTTCATGATGATGAGTGGCTAATCTCTTTGTGTGATTCTAGGGTGATTGGCTGAAGGTTGTGGGAAAAAGAATGATAGAATAATCTTAATCACAGTAGGACCCTGAAAGTTCGAGTCTTTACCTTAACCCTAAAGCATCTCGCTCAGTCGATGAACATCTCGGCCAGGGTGGAATTCTTCTGACCGAGGTGACTTATCTTATCCGAAACTGAGAGTTAAGTGTTAGAGTTTGCCAAATCCTATCCTTATTACACCTTTCCTGGTTCAATGCAAGCCTAGGATGAGGCTTACCCGGTAATTCCTTTGTTTGTTTACCTAAGATCATAAGTATAGGTAATAAAGGTTTATCCTTTATTGGGGTTTGAGTGTGCTTTCATTCCATCTTTGTGAGTTAGCCTGAGACTTACCCGGTAGAGGTTGATTCTATTCCCTTAGTTGGAGTGTTAGTTTGAGGTTATAGTTCTTTATCTTGATTCCTTGAGACTTACCCGGTAATAGGAGTTACGGTTTGGGATTAGTGAGTGGTGAGACTTACCCGGTGATCTATTCCACTTTAGTAACACCTTCCCTTTGGAAAAACCTCAGCTTTGTCCGCTTATCTTGAGATCTTGAGTTGGAACCACAACTAGATACTTTAATCCCTAGAATTGCATATTTCCTTTATTGACTTTTATCATCTTTGATTGTTTAATTGCTTTGTGGTTAGTAATTGCTAAAGCTTACCTATTCCGACTTTGTTTTACTAAGTCCCTGTGATCGACCCCTGGAATTCCTTGTTTTTTACTACGATTGACCCATACACTGCGGGTTCGCATCCTTGTTTTAAGCTTACATCTAGGGTTATAAATTTAAAGCTTGCACACACCGTTTGGAGCGAACAAGTTTTTGGCGCCGTTGTCGGGGACTTGGTCTAGACCGAGCCGGTTGTGGTTTGCTTTTGGGGCACTTGCCCCTGTTGCTACTAACTACTCTTTCTATGAGTTTTGTAGTTTTCAGGATTTCCGATGACTACATTTGATCCAGCCTGGATAGCGAGACAAAATGCTAGGGCGGACCATTATGAATACTTGGAAGAGAAATATTCCTTTTATTGGTTTAACAATGAAAGGGAAAGAGAAAAGGCCATTGAGAAGGAGCTTGCGATATGGATAAGCTGAATATCCCTAGAAACACTTATGAGCAACCTCTTGAAGATTCTCTTGAATCAAGATTAGAGAAGTTGATGAAGAAGGTGGAGGAGCTCAAGGAAAGCACCCTGTCCTATGCTAAGCCGGAAGAGGAGCATAAGGAAGATCAGCTGAGTTGGGAGGGATTTCGTGTGTGGATTATCAACCCAACATGAAACTTGTCCCAAGCTTTGGAGAACTTTACAAGGTACATTCTCCTACTTCATTTGAAATCCCTATTAAAATTTCTGAATTTTTCAAAAATGCACCGGAGAGTTGGAGGTCTCTTTCGAAAGAACCTCCTAAGATCAAGATGAAACCTCCCTTAGAATTATTGGAAGAAGATGCTCCTTGGATTATAAGGAGAGGAGTTAACGAGCGCTTCACCGCTAAGGCGATGAAGTGTCTCTTGTTCAAGTATGGGGTCCCTCGCATGCTAAGGACCTTGTACCATCCCCAAGCTATAGATGGGGAAGCTACTAGGATTCTCAAGAAGTTGTTTTCTCGATCAAGGAAAGGATGGGACGCAAGGCTAGATTGTGTCCCATTGAAGTGCAGGAAAGCTAGAAGGATTCCGGTGAGAATCAAACCGTACAAGCTTGTACGTAAGAGATCTTACCATTTGCCGGTGAAATTAGGAACCGGAACCTTTTTGGAAGAATTTTATGATGGATGTGACGAGCACTCCATGGTGTTCAAGGTACATTGAGTAATTCTATGGAGAAGGGTCCAGCTAGCGACCTTAAACCAAGCGCTTCTTGGGAGGCAACCCAAGGTATTGCTTTCTCTTCCCTTTTTCTAGTTTAGTTTAGATAGTTGCATTGTTTTGTCTTTGTTTTCTTCTAGACAACAACCAGGTATTCCAAAAGGAAGGATCATAGTTCAGGAGCTACACTGGAAGAACAAAATTTCGAGAAGTTGAATAAACGAGCTTTACTGAGATACATATCGGGTACTGTCAGAACACCTCGACCGAGATGTGCTTCGCCAACCGAGATGGTTTTATCTGGGAGCTGTTTCTTACTTCTTCATGCAGTTTAGCTATGTTCGGTGAGTATCCTGTCCTTAGACTTATTTTGACCCATTGGGACAATGTGTCCCAAGTATGGGGTATGCGGATATGTTATTTGACTATGGATGATTGTATGCTACTTTGATGGATATTTATGATCTTATTATGCTGTATTTGCTCATCTGAGATTACATGCATGCATACAGGTTATTTGATTGAGAAAACGTCAAAAACTGGTTTGAAAAAAAAATTTTTGACCTCGACCGGGACAATTCTGGCCAAACGAGGTACTTCACCTCGGTTGACTTAGAACACCTCGACCGAGGTGGTTTAACTAAGAGTTTTCGAAACGTTTTGTGCTTCTTATCTGGATATGATCTCAGTGAAGATCTTGTTTGCTGACTGGTTTTGAAATCTTTATATGTTTGAAAGGTTTTATGATATGTTTAAGTTGCTAAATGCTTTGTTTGAAATTTTGGCATGTTTAATACTTTGTTTTTATCCAAATTATGTTGAATTTGAAGGTTGACACCACAAGATAAGTTCTCTCACTTTCTTCCTAGAAAGACCAAGGCAATTCATTCTTCTCTCTTCTTCTTCTTGATCATGCTTAGCCCCTCATATACATTTTTGTCTCCCTTTACCTATCCGGGAATTTGGAAGCAAGCAAAGTGGTGAAAGCAAGTGAAGTAAAAGTTGAGAAGTTGGCTGGAAGTGAAAGTGTTAGAAAGCAATAAATAGGTTTGGGGAAGTCAATCATGATGATGAGTAACTCGGCACCAATCACATAGCCGGGTGTTTGTGTCTTGCCAAAGTCGGATTGAGCGATATTCCTAACGGGTCATGGTATGTGCATCAAGGGTTTGATGCATCTCAAGAAATTGATGATTGCTGATTTCCTAGGCTTCGGTTATTGTGCACCTCTGTCCATGCATCCCAAAAAGTAAAGTAAAAAAGAAAAAGTATGAAATAAGCAAAGCTTATTGGTGGAAGATGTTGAAAGTCAAAGTGAAAGTGAAGTGATATCCTTTTCCCGGATTCTAGCACCACATTACCTCATATACATCCCTACCCTACACGTTTCTTGACCTTTCTTTTAGGAAGCCCTTGAGACCTCGAGCTTGTTGATTGACTTAGTGGTTTAACCTGGATTATACATGATTAATTTCGATAATTATGATTTATTATGCATTCTACGATTTTATGCAAAGATGAACAACTTTCTTATATTTATAAAATGTTTTAAACATGTTTGATTTTAAATTCCATGAAGTATTCTCTTAGAGTGATCTATGATTGTAGCACACCATAAAAATGTTTTTGAGACTTTTTCATTGATCTTTATGACTTATAATCCATTCTATCTTGCCTTTTATATGCGGGACTTGCTTGGGGACAAGCAAGAGCTAAGTATGGGGTATTTTGATAGCATGAATTATTGTCTATATTTTGGGGTTTGTTTAGACGTTTTATCTTCAATAATCTGCATGTTAGTATGTATATTATGTGATTATACTACCGTTTCATCTACCTTTGCGGAATCGAGGTCTACACCTAGTTTTGTTGTAATCGTAGGTAAAATGACACGTTTTGCATCAAAAAGGAGCAAAAGGAGCTAAGGAGTCATTGGAGCTACATTCAGGAACATAAGGAAACATCCAGGAAGCATAGCCATGGATTAAAGATTCACTTTGGACCAGATTTGAGAGATTTCACATTCAGTTATGACTCACCTCGGTTGACTACAGATTCACCTCGACCGAGGTGATCCAGAGAAGTCGACTCGACCGAGGCGAACACCTGGGACGCGGCGAGAATATTTTATTCTTGGCTGAGATCTTTTATCTTTGGAAAGAGGATCTTATATTTTTGGGCTTGGCTCCTGGAAGGAAGAAGATATAATAGATCATATATTTTACCTATTTTTATGGTAAGAGATCTTTTTAAGATATCTTATCTTTGGAGAGTAATTTTCCTATAAAAAGGGTTGGATTTTCCACAAATCCGATCGTGCTTAGACATCCGCTTACACCGAAACAACATCCTGCATACATCGAAGATCCGCTGCAGCCATACTCCAGTTGGGAGATTTGAAGAACCTTTTTCAAGGTTGAAGGAAGAAAGTCTATAGCTTTTATAGCTTTTGAAGGGTTTTTATAAGATCATCTTAGATTCCCTTCCTCTTTGTTGTCTTGTTGGATTTCTATCCAAGGAACGCTTGTTGATTTGATAATTGATTCAGTTATTGAAGCCTTTTTCTTAAGGTTTTCTTGTTCAATTATTCTCTTTCTTCCCATATATTTGATTAATACTTTTATGATGATGAGTGGCTAATCTCTTTGTGTGATTCTAGGGAGATTGCTGAAGGTTGTGGGAAAAACAATGATAGAATAATCTTAATCACAGTAGGACACTGAAAGTTCGAGTCTTTACCTTAACCCTAGAGCATCTCGCTCAGTCGATGAACATCTCGGCCGGGGTGAAATTCTTCTGACCGAGGTGACTTATCTGATCCGAAACTGAGAGTTAAGTGTTAGAGTTTGCCAAATCCTATCCTTATTACACCTTTCCTGGTTCAATGCAAGCCTAGGATGAGACTTACCCGGTAATTCCTTTGTTTCTTTACCTAAGATCATAAGTATAGGTAATAAAGGTTTATCCTTTATTGGGGTTTGAGTGTGCTTTCATTCCATCTTTATGAGTTAGCCTGATACTTACCCGGTAAAGGTTGATTCTATTCCCTTAGTTGGAGTGTTAGTTTGAGGTTATAGTTCTTTATCTTGATTCCTTGAGACTTACCCAGTAATAGGAGTTACGGTTTGGGATTAGTGAGTAGTGAGACTTACCTGGTGATCTATTCCAATTTAGTAACACTTCCCTTTGCAAAAACCTCAGCTTTGTCCGCTTATCTTGAGATCTTGAGTTGGAACCACAACTAGATGCTTTAATCCCTAGAATTGCATATTTCCTTTATTCACTTTTATCATCTTTGATTGTTTTAATTGCTTTGTGGTTAGTAATTGCTAAAGCTTACCTATTCCGACTTTATTTCACTAAGTCCCTGTGATCGACCCCTGATATTCCTTGCTTTTTACTACGATTGACCCGTACACTGCGGGTTCGCATCCTTGTTTTAAGCTTACATCTAGGGTTATAAATTTAAAGCTTGCACACACCGTTTGGAGCGAACACTTATCTCAAGGGGTATATTTACTAAACACAAAACTTGAAAAAGCCTAGTAAACCAAATTGTTTCATAAAATTTTCAATTATCCTTTTTGACAAGTCTAAGGTCAATTTAGGCCAAATCGCAAAACGGAAAACGAATAAATTCATAACTTATTCGTTACTAACCCGATTAATGATCAGAAAGAAGATTCGGAATCACAACGACGCAGGCTACGCATGGACAACATCAAATTCTCCGGAATCTAAGCGACGGAACCGTCCTAGTGACATATATGCTCGACCAGATCTTTAGTTGCTCGGAAACGCAGAAACTCGGTACCAGAATGAAGATAATGAAGAGAGGAATCCAAAAACTCAAACGGATTTGAAATCGGATTAGAAACGGAGAGTAGATCTGAGTTTGAAGGTTGAGAGAAATCAGAGATTTTATTAGGAAACGTGAAAGGAAATGAATTAATAAACGATCCGCTATTTATAGCGAAGACGATAATTATCCTTTAGCGAAGTCGATCATTATCCTTTAACCGATCCAAAGGCGGGTTGAATCCCCTTCTCCAAACTTCTTGAAATTGGAATAATAAATCTGGAATATTGTAGGTATAATTATTACGCAACTGCCTCGGAAAATGCGTATTCCTGAGTTGTCTTTCTTAACCGCTAAGAAACGAAATAACGACTCCTTTGGTCGTATTGCCTTTCCATGTTATTTCATATATGGGACATGTCCGATGTCCTGATCATTTATCTAAACTGCATTTTTATTAGTTGAAGCTCCCAAATGCTCCAAATAACACCGGAGGATAAAAATAAATACCGGGGGAAAAAGTGAAAATTTCCCCATATGTCCAAAATTACGTCAGGAACATAACGGTGGGACTCATACTCATCACTTACGTAATATTCACGAGTTATGTGTCAATTACTATCAAAGATTAAGTTAATCAACATTTACTTCCAAATTAAATCATGAAGGAAGTTCAAAAGGCCGGACCTCCCTTCATCTCGATTCATCGTCTTGATTGATTATTCGTCTCTGCTTTAATGGATGTTCAACGTTATCAGAGAAAAAGTGAAATGACGATATGTGCTGACGCTAGTATGAGAAGACACACGAAACGACACGCAGATGCAGCACAATAAGTCCACAGTAAAAATACGGTAAACGGTCTCTGCGACGGATGAAGATAAATAGGGGGAAGTTATAAAGGCACGAAGATAGATTTTCCAAACACCAACCGCATTCGTAGTGCGTGTAAGAAACATCACGGTTTCGGAACTCGTAACTGTGATAATTTTTCTTTGTGAATTATACCCCAAAAAAATCTGATACTAACACGTGACCGTGTCAACATGTCAGGAAAAAAAACCCTTTTTGGCACGGTTCCAGAAACATGACGCATTCGAAATGCACTTCCGGTTGACATTTTGTAAATCCATGACCGTGTACATAAAATTCCTCTAGATAGGCCTACAACTCCGTGTCGGTTTAAAAAAAAGTAAAGAAAAATACAAACACACGTGGCAAAGTCGTAATAAAGAGGGGCATGTAAGGGTAAAAAGGGAAGGTACTATTTACTAGCAAGTCCGCCAACTATCTAAGTCATTGATTTGTTTAAGCTAATTGCCAGAAAAAACAATGTAAAACAACCAAATCTTTCTAAATTGTGATTATATCAATCAAACATTTGTGTGGGTGGTGGTGGTCCTGGACTAATATATTTTTAAAGAATCAATGATACATATATATCTGTGGAAGTTATATATATATATAAATTGATTTTGGCTTCGGTTGAAAATCATTTTCGTCCAATGTAGAGTATGGTGCAAATTTAAATTGGTGCATCTTATCTTGTTTAAGAAAAATAAATGAAAAACAAGATAGAAGAGATTGGGTGATTATTTTGAGAAAATAAGTATGAAATAAGATAAAGTGTGTGATTTTGTGAAAAATATATTGTAATAAAGGAGTATTTTATGTTGATTTTTCTAACAAGAGGTACAAGAAAGTGACAATATAAGATGGTTTTATGCATTTATCTAGAAAACCTATCTCTTTTATATGTAAAAGATAGAAATTGAACCAATAATTGTCCATCCCACAAAGTATCATATGAAGCATATACCAGTGATATGATTAGTGTCACATTTAAACGTGTAAAATGGACGAATCATATGATTTTTCTAACAAGAGGTGATTTTGTTGAACTTATTTTGGGTCGACCCATCGGGTTAATTTTGATAAACGGGTTGGTTAATTCTAATAATCGGGTCATTTGGAACCAACATATTGCCCTATAATTGGGTTTGACAAGTGTAGTCGTATTTCGATAATTATCTCTAATAAGACAAGAACTGACGGCGGCATTGAAGTTTGAACCATATGTTGTGCACTTGTAGAGTTGACGATTTACAAGAGTTACAAGATTGGTGATGTGGTGAATTGTTTATTTCCCAATTCCCATCATTTAGTAAATTGAGAGAAAAATGATGAAGACAGAAGACAAGATCGACGTCCGTATAAGAACAAAATGACGATTTAATCTATAGAAAAGGAGGGGTCCAACCATCCTCGAGCCTTGGCCCTATCAACATAATCCACAAACTTAATTCTGGCATCAGGGACATCCAACACCAAGTCATCCAAAGACTCAACCACTCTACCGAAACCCTTGGTCATCTGGTTCGTCGTTATGAGACCAGATTCAAAGCACTCCTCAAGAAACCCCCACAGTCTCTCATTTCTCCTCTCCATCTCCGCTACCAGAACTCTCTTCACAATCTCATGATGAAAAAACGGCATGCTTACTTCCTTTATACATCGGTACGCCTCCTTAAACCCGCCTCCACCCTCGTACTCCTCCACCAACTTCTGAATTTCATCCTTAACATCCTCGATTCTCCACCCTATGACACCGTTGCCTCCACCTCCCCAACACCTTAGGATCCGCTCAGCTGCAAGATGACCATTCAAAAGTGATCTTGCTTTCGGAACTATCGAGTTCGAACCCCAACAGTAGCTTTCTATCTCATTCAAGTGAGATGGAGCCATCACCTCGTCCACAACTGTTCTTGCAAGGAACATTGCAACATCCTCGACAACTATAGGGTTATCTAAAGCAGTGTCTTCGGCAGACTCTATTAACATCACGAACCCACTTATAACATCATCCGCCGGTAAACACAACGACGATAACAACATGGAAGCCATTTCTTTCTCCCTCTTTCTACGATCCATCGCCAGGTTTATCAGCCGCTTCACAAATATAGCATTCAGTTCCGAACTCGGATGCCCTAATGACTCTAGAGAGCCACACACTTCTAATACATCACCAGACATCAAATACTCTTCAACTATACATTGAGCATTCCATTTCATCGACGTGACATCAATATTTGACGCTTTCCCAAGTGGTTTCAACGATGAAGCATGAAGCCACCCACTCGATGCGGCTTTTGAAATCAAGGATTGTAATGCATCTCTAGCATTTGGTACGTCTAAACGTAAGTCATCAATGTTGTCAATCAATCTACTAAACCCCTTTGTCATTTGACTTGAATTGATCAGACCTTCCTCTTCACACATCTTCAATAAATCCAACATCCGTACCTCCACTCTCGGCTTTTCCATCGCCATTGAAATCGCTTGCTTCACAATTTCATGGTGAAAGAATGGAATGTGGAGATCTTTAATGCACATGGAAGCCTGTTTTCTGTCACCACTCACTACATACTCTCTCAACAAATTACTTATCCTCTCCCTCACGTTTTCAGCTGTTTTGCTCTTTGAAGTTCCCCATTTGCACTCAAGGATTTGTCCCTGATATGGAGTTGATAGGTAACCTCTCTTAGCTCTTATTAGAATCTCCTTTCCTTTCGAACCTTCTTGTAAGGATTCCATTTGTGTTGACAGGAATGTGGGAGGAAGGATGTCGTCGACCACTGCTCGAGCTATGAAAATGGCGAGCACTTCTACTAAGTCTGGTATATCCATAGCCAAGTCATCCCCGGATTCGAGTAAGTTAGAGAATCCTTGATAGAGTTGTTGAGGATGAATGATTTGGGCGTAGAGAGAGGATAATAAGAAAGCGGCCATTTCTTTTTCTTTGTCACGTCTATCCATTGCCATTGAGAGCAACTTCTTAACAAAGTAGTGATGATAGTTAGGCATGCCGAGATCAAGTAACTCAGATGAAGTACAAGGGACATCATCGTTCATGAAATACTCCTCCAAAATGATTGTAACTTTTTTTTTGTAATCCTCGAATGTTTTGTCTTTTCCGTTGGAGTTGACAACCTACATTACATTAATTCTCATGTTAGGCTAATATGATAGTTCATGTAAAAAATAGAGGATTGAAGATGAAGAACTGAACCGAACCGAACCGAACCTCTTTATTATGATGAAGAAAAGTAGAAGTTCCATTGTGTGTCCGACCTCCTGTTGTAAATATTGTATTTGAGTGCTTAGCATGATTGATGGGAACTCCATTTGCTATTGCATTCTTACTAGGAAGGAGATGAGAGTAAGTTGAAGAGATTTTGAAGGAGGAGGAAGACCCAAAAGCGACGTTGTTTTGGTAGTCCATTAGCATAAAATACAGAAGCACAGATCCAACTAAGAACTCATTACATGGACAGTACGCAGATTGAAAAAAATGTTGAGGTGGTTGGGAAAGAGAGAGAGACAAGTGATGAATACTCACAAACAAGATAATTAGGATGATGATCGATTGATCGACAGAAGAAGCCACCTTCTCTGAAGTGATTAACAATAAATCAGTTTGAGATTGCAAGAAAAGGAGGGAGAGGAATTCTCTGACTAAAACAAATGGTTGGACGCACCGTTTATTGTGCTACTTTGTCTGTCAAACGAGGAAAAGGACATGCCAGACTCTTGTCATTTTGGTCAACCACACATTCTCCTCCTTTTCCTCTTCTTCTTTATGCTCTACAAAAACACCCAAAGTTTTCATTTTTTCGAACAAGGGACAAAGTAAATTAGGTTTATCGAACCTAACTAAACAGAGTAGTTTTGGTTCAGACCGAACTGAACCGAGTAGTTTTGGCCAGACCGAACCGAAAACCTACAATTTAGGTCCGGTATTAGGACTGCATTTTTGAAAAAATAGGTTTCGTTTCAGTTTGTTTTAAAAACCACAAAATTAACTGATAAACCGAAAAACCAAATTATTATTAAAAACAAGGGTTGGTTCATATAAGCATATTAGAAATTACTTTTCACATCCGTTTAGGTCTAAAACTTAAATCGACTCTAATAGGTTCGGTTTTAGGTTCTAATATTTTATATTTTCGATTTTAGGTACAAACCGAAACCGAACCTACTTTTATAGGTTCCGTTTTTGGTCTAAGGTTTTAGGAAAATCGGCCTTAAGTTCGGGTCGATTTATTGTGGTTTGGTTCGGTTTTACATCTATGTTGCCCCTATTGTTTAGGTTTCTACTTAGCACTTTCATATAAGTAGCGTACGTTCAAATTGTTATATTTTTATAAAAATTTTAGTATATATATTGATAGTTGACATATGTATTAGAGTTATATATGTAATTATGCACTCTTGTAATTTTCCTATATATTGTGATTAATGTTAATTGAGAAACCCTAAGGGGATTATTCTAATATGGTATCAGCCTAACTATGGATTCTCTCTCTTTCTCCCAAACAGCTGTCGGCGCCGCCCCTCTCTCCTCTCCTGTATCTCGCCGGCAAACACAGTAACCTCCCTCCTCTCCTGTATCTCGTTCACCATGGCTGAAGACAAGAAGATTCCCTTCCTTTCCGCCCTTGCTATGTCCAACATTAAGAACAGTGTTCCGCTTGTCCTCAACCATATCACTACACCGTACGCCACTTGGTCAGCCTTGTTCATCAACACGGCTAAGTCCCACAGAGTTCTCAATCATATCGATACCTCGGTTGCACGCCCGCCACATATCGATGACAATATGTACGCTCAACTTGACGCTACCGTTCTAAACTGGTTTTTACGGAACTATATCTAATGACATTTTTTTTATCAATGTTGCTTGTACACCCAAAACTCTCATCATCAGAATCAAAATTTACTTGATCGGTGACCAACAAAATTGGTTCGTTTGGTTTTATTGCAATCTCCCTTAGCATTACAATACTAAGATCATAATTAGGACGTGCTTCATCTCATAAGGGATGGTGTCCAACTTGAAATGCTCATTCGTGTCTTCAAGAGAATTTTTTGAAGCATCATCCATGTCTTCCCAAAGTAAATCATCATTATCATATGCATTAATAGTCATTTAATATAATCATCCGATAATGGTTCGTCATCATATCTAGAAAAATACATGGGAGAAAATTCGTGCAACAAAATCAAGAAAAGTTATGAATCTCAAAAAAGATGGGTTATGTTCTGCAAATAAAACTCCGGACTGAATTTGTAATTATCATAAAAGAGGGGATCAAATTTAAATTCACCAAAAGAATGTGAAAACCTTAAAATTTGTTATCTTTTCTTTTTATAGGTCTCGATGATGATGCTAGTTTGATTTCTTTCTTCCAACGACGCATGTACCGGTGGAGGGAAAAGGCGGGGTTACGATGCACGGATATGAACACGGACACAGGAAACAGAAACGACGAGAAACGGGAAAATGTCAATCCTCAAAAGCGTAGGAAACAGGGACACGTTGAGGAAACAAAAAAATATATCATTTTAAAGCTATTGAATTGTAGAATTCATATATCATAATGAGATACATATATATGAAAACCTCAATGATATATGATTGGATAAAAACATTAATGTGATCACAAAATAACCAAAACAAAAGCTTAGAAACGAACATTTTCAGTCTTACAAAACATAGTATAAAAATATTTAGTGTTACAATCTCAAATAAACATAGTTAATTTTTAATTAGAAGAACGAATCATCCATTTTGCAAATTAACAACAACCGAACAACATAATCAACCTACGAAAACAATAATAAAAATTTGTAAATTAGAAAACGTGAAAGAATTAAAATAACACACTCGACATTCAGCAAAGAAAGATTACACAGTAAATTAGTAATCAAAGGGTCAAAACAGTTTATGAAATCATAAGAAGAATGGAAGAAAATGGAGAGAAGAGTCGGCCGGTGGAACAACAACATTTAGGACCGAAGAAGAAGAAGAAGAAGAAGAAGAAGAAGAAGATCGGTGTTATGCTTCCGGCAATTACAATCTTGCAGGTGGTCATATGCGGGGCTAGGTTGTTCGCTCGAAAAGATGTGTGCATAAATAAGCTTTAAATTTATATCCAAGAATTGAGCCTAACGATAGCGAACCCGCAATGTACGGATCAATCGTAGTATGGGCTAACATTCCGGAGTCGATCTCAGGGAATCGGTGAGAACAAAGCAATAAAGGTAATCTAGCTTGAGTAGCAAGCAATGCAATGATAACAATAAAGAATATAGAAGCATGATAATGGGAATGCAGATTCTAAATATCCAAGTATTCGGTTGCATTATTCGATTCAAGATGTCTAAGGATGTGTACGGATAGAGCTAGATAGCAAGGTAGGTATATCTTCGATAGGAATGTCGTCCGGTTTAAGATCCGACTTCCCTTTATGTCCCACCCAAAGGATTCTACTTAACGGATGTTGAGTCTCGTCAAGAAGAGGTTACGAGGATAGGATTAAACTCTCACACCAACCAAAACCCAAGGAAAAGAAAGATAAAGGATTGAAGGCATGATACTCCTCTTCACCTAATAGAGGGGTTTGAATCCTCTATCACCTAGAGCTTGTAACACTTACAATCAGCAAAGCTAAGACCAGAAAACGTTAAAGAAGATAGGATTTATGCAATCTTGAAATTTGGATAAAGGCAAAAGCAAAACGTGCAAAACAGAGGAAACCACGTCCAGATCTTGGGAAACCACGGTCGTGGTTCCTTAAGAACAACCGGTGGCAATCCTCGTTCGAGGGTTTCGTCTCACAACTCTTAGGGCCCGATCTGTTAAGGCTCAATCTATCATCATCTATACCACAACCATCAACCCTTCACCCTAGAATCGCAGGGGGTTTAGCCAACAATCATCATCATAATCAATTCAAGATTAAGAATAGAAATCAAGAAGGACATGCAATCAAGAACACAAGGATGAATAAAACCAATCTTCAAAGAATCAATAACTCAATCAATCAAACAATATAATCCCAGAATGTGTTCTCAAAGACAGGAATCAAAGAACAATCTCACAAATTTCTAAAGAAGAACGAATGACTTCTTCAATCTCCTCCAATGATGAAGCAATCCTTCTGATGTACGGAAAATGGAATCCAAGAGCCTTCCTTCCGGCCTAAAGTCTGATATTCGTCCAAAGCGAGATATCCAGAATGCAGCCGTCAACCTCCTTTTATAAAATAAAATTAGGTTAAAAGGCTCTTCTCTTTCATGTTGACGTGGCAATTAACATAACAGACTTTTCCGAAGAAAACCACGGGTGACGTCACAAAACCACGGCCGTGGTTTACTCTGTGGCGACTCTCGACCTTCGTTTCCACGTGTGAAATTCAATTAATTATCAAAACCCCGGCCGTGGAACTCCTTTCTTGACTGTGGTTGTTCCTTTCCGACGCTTTTCACCTTGGCTTCACTTCATACTTCTTCCAATGACGTTCCAATGCCTCCCAATGAAATCCTTATTGACCAAAGCTCAGTGAATGGCTCCTTTCCACTCAATTTCAGCTCCAAATCACCTAAAATCACAACAAAACTTGTGTAGATCTCGATTCTAGGTAGGTGTAAATACTCGATAAATGCTACAAATGCATGTCCATGCACTCAAAAGGAAGGAAAAAACTACCTATATGCACATCTAATTTATGTCATATTTCATGTCATCATAGGTCTAGTCGGCAAAAAATGGGAGAGAAGAAGAAATATTACTATAAATTAATTTTTCTATAATGTTTTTTAAAAGATTGTGTTTTAGCCATAAAAATAGGGTGAACTTTCGTTGATCGTGTCTTGACCAGGCACAATCCGTGTCCTCGTCGTGTCCTAGAGATTTACTCCCCGTGTCCTCCCTACGTCCTACCTCTGAACCGTGCCTTAACCGTGTTAGACCATATTTTACTGGGTCCGAGCCGTGTCTTACCGTTCCCCCGTGTTTGACACGGCAGTACACAGGACACTCTGCCTTCTAAAGGTGTCTGTGCATCATAGAGGTGGGGTTAAGGCAAGTTGTTCTTTGATGACAACCGCCAGGGAGTTGATGATAAACAAGTGGCTGTTGTCGTCTTTGTTACTATCAGTTAGCGATTACAGATCCGGAATGGTTGGAAGATCTCTAGTGAGCACTCAAGATTGTAGAGCATTGCTTTGGCAGTTTGGCTACAAAGATGGTGGTGCATGAGTAGAGAGAAGACTAGTGGGGGTTGCCTCTGGTGATGGTAGGAGGAAACCAAAGGTAAGGTGCGGTGACGGTATCTTTGATGCCAATTGATGTCTAACACGATAAGGGCGAACTTTCCGACAGATAGGATAAATTTTCCGACGAGCCACCATTTCTTTTATATGAATTGATGTCTAACACAATAAGGGTGTTCTAATGTTTCATTGAGTTCATCGTCTATGAATGCCACAAGAATATTAGTAAATGACTTTGTTAAGAACGAGACTAACAAGGCATCTTAATCACTTATTAATATAATTTATTTGTTTTATTAAGGAGGCAAATAAATTATAGAGTTTACAAAGACAAAAAGAGAAATAAAATAAAGTTTTAAACTAACGCAAAATAAAATAAAATAACTAACTAGGAATAAATAAAATAAACCTATGAATAAAATAAATTTATCTTAGAAACAAAATAAAATAACTTGGACGTAAAATAAAACTCAAATCATAAAATAAAAGCATAATTTAAAATTTTCTAATATTGAGCCAAGCTGGAGGACAAGTCAGAGGACGAATCTAGATCCACGGGCCTCGAAATAACAAATCATCATGTTAAGGTGAAGGGTTTGCCGGATTATGAATCTTGCTCCATAAACAAACCCACTAGATTTGCATTCGGACTTTCATGTGGACTACAAAGTTGCATCTCTTCACAAGACCTTCGAAAGTAATAATCGTGATTTTGAAATTTCAACAAACTTGCGGTAATATATTTTTCACTAAGATGTTGCAAAGTTGTCATGGAAGACTTCTTGGGTATATCTCGGATCGTATGATGCATCCCTCCTTCTTGACATTGAGTTTTCCTTGAATCAAAGAAATATAGAATGCATGGGACAAGATGACAATGGAGGGAACATATTGTAACACCCTGAATCCGCGGGACTCGGGATGCTACGGGCGGAGACCTCACAATGGGTCCGGACCCTTAGCCTGACAACAATTTCACCGGATCTTACAACAAGACACAAATAAAGGCAAAACCGAAATCCATTTTAATGCAATGATATGATCCCCGGAAACAAACAAACGACAAACTCCAGCCGAGTTCTCAACTCCAAAGACTCAAACATCAAATACATAACAACATACACTATATATACAAGAATTCACTCCAAACCCATCCTACAATGTACGGAACCTTGTTGCCCACTCTTCTAGATCTCACAGCCGCGTCCCTAACCTACAAGAAACTACAACATCGATATAAAACCGTTAGCTCACATTCAAGGCATTAGAATCATGATAATGACAGATACACACATAAGTTAACGTAAACACACATCATGCTTCAACACACACAAGCCGGTTTATTATCTTTCCATTTACGTCATTCCATTACTAACTCCAATTACGGTGTGACATGAGAATCATAACGATCTCGCCCTTGTAACATTTCACCACACAGGTTTGTACTTGATGCGAATCAGCATCACCTGGTGGACTAGTCGCAAGGCACCTCCCAGTCACCCCATTTTGGATTGAACAAGTGGTCATCGCTCGGTTATCATACACTTGGGCCAAATATCAACATATAAAGGTCGTCCTAGTTCCGGTTTCGTTATTATAAAACATAAATAAACACACTCACAACCAATCACACATCGATGTTAATACAAAGAAGCTAGCTAAGTAAGTTTGGAGACTTACCTCGTCCCAATGCTTAACCAACCAATACCACTCTCGCTTCCCGTAGGAAGATACTCAACGCCTTATCACAACAAGGCACAAATCAGCAACACTCTCATAAGTTACAAATCCGACTTCTAGCTTTTAAGGTGGGGGATTGAAGAAAAGAAATATGTCTATCCCTACAAATGCAGAGGTAGATGAAATGTGGACCAACATGACGGTGGACGCTTCATCATGAGTGGGAAGAGGTCTTTCATGATGATTTCAAGAGGCACATGGACGGTGGACCAATGGTGGATTGAAGGCATGGAATATGTCTATCCTTGCAGATTTACAAGCACATGGAATGTGGATCAGCGGTGGATTGAAGGCATGGAATATGTCTATCCCTGCAGGGAGGCACATGGAATGAGGACCAGCGGTGGATTGAAGGCATGCAATATGCCTATCCGTGTAGTTTTTGAAGCACTTTAGTTTTATATCTTCTTTTGTATGATTGCCTCATTTATGGGTTTTTTTGGTAGCCAGGGTATGCCCGTTTGGCTTTGTATGTTTTGTGGTTGTTTAGTGGTGTGATCCCCACCATGTTTGGTGAGTGATAAGTGGTGTTGGGATGTATGGTTTTCTCGCGGCTTTTCGTTTGTGGTTCGGACTAATCTGGTGTTGGGGTTAGTTTCATTTCGTTATATATTTACCGATTAGCCGTTGTAAGCATGTCTTCTCAAAATCTCTAACGCTACTCAGTAACCGCTCGCTTTTCTCTTGGTTGGCATCTTAAGTCTTTTCCTAATCAAAAGCTTGTTGTGTTTCTCATCCTTCCGGGACCAACATCTATTCACTCCTCTTTCTTCTTGGTGTTTCTTAGCCTCATCATCGTAACGGAAACCGGTCAACTCCACGTGAATCTCCACCATGCCCTTTTTCTCGTAACTCTCGTAATGTTGACACTTCACCTATTGGTATCTCGTAAGCTTAACTTACGGGTATCTTAAATCTTTCGCAAATGGTTCGATAACACTTCTCATCTTGACTCAAAAGCTTTGGAGTGCATATAGAAAACTTTGCGTCTTAAAGGGATACCACCTTAAACCTTGCCAATAAGTACCCATCTCCTCCTTGCTTCGCATCTTTAGTTGTCCAAGCTTCCTCTTGAAAAGCCTCAAGTCGGGATCTCTAACTGGTTTCATTGTCGCTCAAACATTGCTTCTTCAAAACCACTGGAACTCCTTCATGCTACTTTCTTTTTCGTATTACTTCCATCTCGATTTCTCTTAAGTTGTCTCGAGTTTTTATCCTTCTACTTGTTTGTTCTTCATTTACGTCATCTCTAATCCTCCTCTTCGACATCCTCTTAAACGAGTCCGAGAAACGCCATGGTGTTCGCCAGAACGAAATGCTCAACTCGATTCTTGAGCGTTCTCATCCACGTATGACCACTATCCCAATCCAACAACGTCGTCCACGGGCGATGATATCATACTATCATCTTAACTATAAGGTATCATATATTTATATGCTACTACATATCATAGGTGTACGTATATATGACTATATAAGTCTTATGTGCACATCACTACCAACATACCAAATCTAGAAAATCCACTACAATAATATAAGGTCCAAATACTAATATGATCCTATCATACCACATATATAAGCATATATCAAAATAAAGGCCATGCCACTACTATACATAGCAAGTCCATCATGCATAACTACAATCCACAAAGATAACTATAATCCAACAAATAGGCTGCCTAGATCTGCGGAAGGAGTGGTGGTTCGTAGATTCTATCCCAGACTGACTATGCTCACGATTTTAAAAACAAAATTCATTTTTGAAACTCGGAACCCTTGAGGGTTCCATTTACTACTATTCGGCCTTTAGAAGATTGTGAGTACCATTGTTGTCAACCTAGGGCTCTGATACCATATTATAACACCTCGAATCCGCAGGACTCGGGATGCTGCGGGCAAAGACCTCACAATGGATCCCGACTCTTAGCCTGACAACAATTTCACCAGATCTTACAACAAGACACAAATAAAGACAAAAACCGAAATCCATTTTAATGCAATGATATGATCCCCGGAAACAAACAAACGATAGACTCTAGCCTAGTTCTTAACTCCAAAGACTCAAACGTCAAATACATAACAATATACAATATATATATATATATATACAAGACTCCACTTCAAACCCATCCTACAATGTACGGAACCCCGGCTGCCCAGTCTTCCGGATCTCTCGGCCGGGTCCCTACCCTACAGGCAACTACAACATCGGTATAAAACCGTTAGCTAACATTCAAGGCATTAGAATCATGGTAATGACACATACACACATAAGTTAATGTAAACACACATTATACTTCAACACTCACATGCCGGTTTATTATCTTTCCATTTACGTCATTCCATTACTAACTCTAATTATAGTGTGACACGAGAATCATAACGATCTCGCCCTTGTCCCCTTTCACCACACAGGTTTGTACTTGATGCCAATTAGCATCACCTGGTGGACTGGTCGCAAGGCACCTCGCCGTCACCCCATTTTGGACTGGACAAGCGGTCATCGCCCGGTTATCATACACTTGGGCCAAATATTAATACATAAAGGTCGTCCTAGTTCCGGTTTCGTTATTATAAAACATAAATAAACACACTCACAACCAATCACACATTCATGCTAATACAAAGAAGCTAGCTAAGTATGTCCGGAGACTTACCTCGTCCTAATGCTAAACCGACCAATACCGCCCTCGCTTCCCATAAAAAAGATACTCAATGCCTGATCATAACAAGGCAAAAATCAGCAACACTCTCATAAGCTAAAAGTCCTTAGACTTCTAGACCCGATGATCACGCAAGATGATAAACCATAACAAGATACTTGGATAGACATGCCTAGTCTCGACAATCTCAACGGTAGCAACAATATGCTAGGATACACATCCTAGCCCACAATCTCAACAACTTGGCATTGACAAGGCTATGCTAGATCCAACATAGCATGCTACTATCATAAATACTCTCTAGGATCAGCTATGAACACATGCACAAGGGAGGTACTCACCGGGGCAAGGACACGAGCACGGAAGAAGGAAACACAACCGCGAAAAAGAGAAGAAGTCCGCACCGGATGGCTAGATGAGCCAGTGGCTGCCCTTGCGGTACTAGGCAGCCGCCCCTACGGCCCAGTGAGCCGCCCCCGTGGCGCTGTCCAACCGCGGGTACGGTCGAGCTCTAGAGGCGATCTCGAACGGGTTCTTCGATGGTTCTTTGATGTGCAGAAGCCTCCTAGCCTACTTGATTGGATCCAGAACGTCCCCCACTTGGATCCACATACACACAACATCCTAATCACGATCCAATCACATGCAAGCCAAAAAGAGGGAAGAACTAAGGATCCACGGCTTCCACCATTGAAGCTCAAGGAAGAAGAAGATGAAGAAGAGTAGAAGGATAGAAAAGCTTACCCTTACAAATCCGGATATGTTGAACACTCCATTGTTGGACATCTACACAAGAGGGAGAGGATGACGGATCCCCATGGAAGAGCTTTCAAGCAATAGAGAGAGATAAGGAGAAGAGAAGCAAAGGAAACACATGAAATGAAAGGGGATGGGAGAGAGAGAACTCAACTGAGGGGTAAGCAAAGAGAGGCCCCAAAATGAAGGGTCACCCACACCAACGAAGGGTCGGAAGGTGACAGAATAAAAATTCTCGCTCACTCAGATAACCGTGCCTGTGGAAAGACCGCCTAACCACTCACTAATACAGAATAAAAATTACGGGCGTTACATGTGATCCCCCTAAAATCAAGTTTCGTCCCGAAACTTGCTAAACGTCAAACTCTCGCTCATAACTAACTCGGTAACCACTCAGAAAATGGAAGCGTCTTGAATCTCTACTCGATAACCAAAACACACTCGTATAACCACGTCAAGACCTCGCAAGGCCTATGCACATACTCACATGAACCGCATGTCGCACACCAAGACAAGATCTACCCGATCACACACACATTCCCTCTCAGGGCACAAAATACACATAACCTTACGCATGCACATAAGATCTAGTCCAACGGCCCTATCGATGCATCTAGCTCATCGTAAAAACTCAACCAGAGATACTATCCCACACCTTCCCGGTAGCCTAATCGGCTCCTCGTCTGCCATTAGATCATCATAATTAATCTCATAACTCGAGTAATGTATGAACCCCCATGGCTGGTACACATGAAACATCAGGTGAACATCCTATACTCTCGGTGGTAACACCAACCGGTAAATCACTTCCCAACTCGCGTCACGGTCTTAAAAAGGTCCGATATATTGGGACCCAACTCCCTTCTAATGACCAACACGTATGACTCCTTGCGTCCGTGATACTCTTAATTTGACTCGTCTCGTATCCAAACCCAAGAGGTTCGTACCTCTTATCTATACATACCTTCTTTCGACTTAGCTCGGCTAGCATCCTCCCTTGGACAACCACTACTCGAGGGAGGTCGTCCTGTCTCTGCTCAGGGTTATCCCTCCATATACTATCCAGATTACAACACCACAGTGTACTATACTTCCATCCATAAAATGCCTCACAAAGGCCCATCACAAACGACACATCTTACTATCATAATACGAAAAGCTCAATCCAAGGGGAGGTATCATGTCCACCCTTACCCCCTACCTCGCACACATGCTCTCTATACGGCATCCAAGGTCACAAAAGTCCTCGCTAGTTGACCAACTATCCGAGAATGGAACTGTCATGAAAGACAACTTGTCCCTTAAGCGGCATGATCCCGCTGCCCAACAATCCCAAGATGGATTCCCATCTCGATCCGAGATAACAATACTTGGTATCCCAGGTCAATATTACTTAGTAGATTCCACAACTAGCCGACTCATCGGCCCTATTACCCATAAAGGGTATAAAACGCGTTATCTCTATCGGTCGGTCCTTAATGACCCAAACACGTAACAATTGTTACTTGGTCTCAAACCGGTAATAACCTCTATGGAGGTATCCTTGCACTCCCACTGCATAACTTACGGTGGATGAAGTTCTTTTCCCGTCTTATGCTGCTCAAGCTTGACCTGACAACGTGTCACATACTGGCTATGCACTTAGCCACATCGGCCTTAAGCCCGCTTCACTACTGAGAACATCATCAACCCGGATACCTCTTACAAGCACCAGGGCGAACTAGCAAGGGTAGTGCGAGGTTCCTGGAGGCTCTATCTCAGCTCTCCATTATGAGTACACATGGATGCTCCTAGCGTCTCAACAAAACCGTCAACCAATGAAGGTAACTATGGTATTTCACCTTGGGACCTTCTATCCCGAATCTTCCTCAAAACCATACAAATCCCGCGCTTCTGCCGGGTCTCTTACAAGATCATCTAAGTTAATAAACTGAGGCTAAACCGCCAGTTAAGTTGTTGATTCCCTTGAAGCGTTCTCTTACTAAGGGTGTTGGTGAGCACATTCACCTACCCTGGATGATACGAAATCATAAGACCAAAGTCCTTATCCAAATCTAACCATCACCTCTGGTGGATATTCACCTCTCGCGGCACGAATGTATATACATATAATACTCTTATTTTCCATACCAGACTAGCATGTCTCTTCATAATAAAATACCGACATCATCTTAAGTGCGTGTATTAAAACGTATAACTCTTGACCCTTCATCAGTCATTCTTCTTACATGCCCACAATTGTCTCACTCGCATGCGAAACTTTTCTCATTACTTCATACGTATCCCAAGCCCTGCTCGGATGTATCCATAATGTCATACAATCCCCATGACTCAATGTCCGTGCCAAAGAAAACAGAAAAGAGGTCACTCACCTCTTCTGCTTCTATTAAAGCTCCATGGACACGTCTCGAACCCCACGATCAAATCGTCTTCCTCAGAAGGAAGAAAGTGTCAAAATCATCTCGCATCTCGGCAGTTATAGCCCACCAACCTACATGTTGCATACCTCCTCGTCGTACCTTGGAGGTATTACCAAAGCTATCACTTCGTTCTCATTGGATCAACTTGATAAGTCTCAATATCGCTATGTCTCCTAGGAAGTCACCTCGGACGTCCTATCCGCTTAGATAATTTTGCTTATTCCTCCTAACCTATATTATTGTCGTCCCATGTCAAGCCTATTCCTCTCAATTTTGAGAGTACAACAAGCCGTTGTCAACAAATGAGAACTCAAAGAACCATTCGTACATCTCACACATCAATAGCTGTCATGAAACGTTAGGTTACGGTCCACCTTATACAACAACGCTTTTCAGGCTACAATACTAACATAAGCATAGGGTCCCCATTGGAATCACCCAAAACCCCAAATCGAGCATCACAATTGCAATCTGATTCACAAACCCGATGAATGCACATCTATATAACTACAACTCACCAATCGCACTCGTGAGTCTGAAAAGCTTCACTACAACTTGTAGTGACCATACCAGCCCGAAACCCCGTCTTACTTAGGTCCTTTCCCTTCTCCACCCAAAGTGGGTGACATCTTGACTGCAAATCGATCATACATAACATCGTAATCATATGTAACTGGTCTAACGTGTGGTCCGCTACGGGGCAAAGGTACTTACCCTCATGGGTAGCCTTACTCATTTATCCATAGCCAAAGTACAACTTTTCTAACTCGTACCTTTCCTCAAAACCCGTACTAGAATGCCCTGAGGGAAGACTGGAAGAAACTCTCCATTCAAAACTAATGAAACTTTCAACTCATAAATTCTCAAGTACCACCACCTTAAGCTTAAAGTTTACAACGTTACTATAACCTCGGTCCCCATTTCACACCATAGCCTTCATGGCTCCTTCGGGTGAGTCTAGAAATTTTGACTCATCTCTTGTTCGCGACAAAATAACACTTGTTTTATCAGAACAAAACATCATGCATCTTCTTTACATATCTTCCCATTTGCATAAAGCAACTAGGAGAGCTTCACCTTCCTCCTGATCCACTAGATCCCTATATCATGCTCAAACCTTAAAGGTTCCCATCCGTACCGTTCCTCCATATGCTAAATTTCAAGACCTAAGAAGGTCATAAAAAGAGTCATCACGATCCCTCCCTAGGAGGTCTATTACAGTCACTTGCTTTGAACTAAAAACCGTTACTTGATTAAGACAATCATATTTCTGTTGACATACTACCTTACTACTTACAACGAACCACCAGCTATACTCCAAGCCTGGTTGTCGTTCCTTTATAATCTCCGCTTGAGGTTATCCTCCCATCTAAAATTCCTCAACAAGCAACCCATACCTATGCGTTCTCGGTTGTCACCGATAAGCTTATAGTTGACCTTTTTTAAGGTCAACGACTTACCATCCTTCTATACTTCATATCACTATTCTCATGAAGGTTACCCTCCTTGGGGTACTCCACCTTAACTCCGTTAGTTCTTTTTCCGCTCCATGCTTTCTTCCTCTTCCATAAGGTAACCTTAATTGCCCTGGTGCAACTAGGGTTTCCTGGAAAGTTCATATCATGGATTATGGAGTGTGTGGAGTCTTCTACATATTCTTTAAGGATTAATGGAGGAACCCATGGTATCTTTAAGGGGAAAAGGGGACCGAGGCAAGGAGATCTCTTATCTCCCTTGCTTTTTGTTATCCGCATGGAGCTTTTATCCAGATTACTTAAGGCAACCACTATTGATTCCGAGTTTAACTTCCATCAGAATTTTGAAAGAATGAAGATTACTCACTTGGCTTATACAGATGATGTCATAATGTTTTGTAAGGGAGATGTTGGCTCTGTGGAGATATTGATGAATTACTTGAAGGTGTTTCAGGACAGCTCAAGTCTATGTGTGAGCACTCAAAAATCTCAATTATTTTTGGCATCTATGGAACATGTAGAGAGTTTACAATTGCAAGAAATGACAAGCTATGTAGTGGGGCAGTTTCCTTTCAAATACCTTGGCATTCCTATCTCTCTAGTTTAGCTGAGAGTCATTCAGTATTTGCCATTGATTAAGAAGGTTTCTTATAGAATTAGTAGTTGGAAGACCAGTCTATCGTTTGCAGGCAGATTTGAATTGATCAAGGTTGTACTTTAAGGCATAGAGGCATTTTGGATTTCAATCCTCCCAGTTCTAGTAACTATAGTGGAACAACTGATTGTATTGTGCAAGAACTTCCTTTGGAAGTGACCTAAAGTTGCCTAGTCTACTTTGTGTGTAATAACCGAAATTTTTTTTTTAAATCCGTTTAACTACCGGATCAAATCGGATTCGGATCCGCCAGCCAAAAATCTCGTAAATAAAAAAATAAAACGATATTAAATTCGATCATTTAATGTGACCTTGATTCACATAAAATGATAACTTACATAATTAAGTAAATAAATTCGTAAATAATAATTCCGTAATTATATTTTTCCGTACTTTAACGATTCCGGACGATTAACGGGTAGCCATCCAACCCTCTTGTGTTAATTGAAGAGCAGGCCCAGTTCGGGCCCAACAGACCAACCCAATTCCTGCTGGCCGAGCCCATACCCTCACTAATCTAAACCCTAATCCACTCCTTAATCCCTCAAATTAACCTAATCTACTAACCTACCTAATCACGTCTAACCTACTCTTGATGTCGCCGCCGTCGTCCTTGCAGGAGGTAAGTCGTTGTAGCCTTTTCCCCTCCTTCTCTTCTGATTCCCTGCACCTACACCTCCACTTACACTGTTGTACTGCAGAGAAGGAGTCCTGCTGCTGTCACAAAACCGTCTTCACGTTAGCCCTCGCCTCGCTAGGGACAAACGTCGGTTTCAATCCAAGCAGACCGGAGTGGTGAGCCTCCTATCTTGCAACCTCCTGCTTGTGACCTCCCTCCCTCCTTCCACGTTAACATCCTCGAAAACTTTCCTCATCAGCGGGCAAACCTTAGAGCAGTAGGTTGAAGTAGGATGGTTGGTAAGTCAGTCTCACTCTTGCATATTGTTTCTTTCTCGTAGAAGTAGGCTGGTTAGGGTGAGGCATTTGTGGAAGTTCTGTTGTTCTCCTATAGTTTCGAACTCAGGACAACCGAGTTTGTAAATGTGAGACTTAGCTGCCAGGGAGTATCGAAGGGAGGACCTTTTGCCCAACTTTTAGAAATTCAGTGTTAGGCTTGGATCTGCAGACTTGTAGGATTGTTTTTAAAGCTCTAGAATGAACATCCACCGTTGAATTTTTAATATGTTGTAGTTTGAAATACATAGTTTACGGTGTTAAATTTTGAGAGAAATTTAACGGTCGGATTGAGACTTACGAGGTCTTGAAGTAGGACAGTTGGGCTGTTTATGCAAAAGAGGAAAAAAAAATGACCTAGTGTAGAAATGTTATTTTTACCCCAACTTAGAATTTCATGGGAGATTTATGGTTAAGTATTTTAAAGAGATCTTGACACATATATTTAGTAGGTATGTCATAGAAGATTTAGAATTTTATTCCGGATTTTTATCTTTTTATTCAAGCCTCGTATCTTAACCCAAAGTCGGACCTTAACGACTTTTTGTGAAAATCTAGAATTTTGTGTAACTATTATAAATCTTTATCAAACTTTTCCGTAAGAACTAGATTGTGGAAAAGGGTTCCAAAGGAGAGTTTGAAACTAAGTTATAGACAAATCTGGGAGTTTCGGAACCGGGGGTAAAATAGTCATTTTACCTTAAGAGGGCATTTTAGTAATTTTCTCTTGATGAGTTTGTGCATCATAGAAGTTATAGACTTCTAAGATTATGGGATGTATTTTGATCCACGTGCCTTGTATGACAGGCGTTTGAGTTGCTACGGTTGCAAACCGAGTTGAGATTTTGAGAGTTGTGGTCTAATTCAGGTAAGTCCTTGCGACTTACTTAGCTTGTTTTTGGATATTAGTTTGGTGATGATGGTTGTGTGTGTACAATGTGTGTTATAATAAATAACAACTTGTTAGGACGACCGTGGTTATTATATTTTAAGGCCCAAGTGTATGTATAACGGGCCGTGACATCACTGCCCAGCTTTGCCAGGAGACTGGGAGGTTCTCTATACCCAAACCATACAGGTACACAGTGAGATGCATCGGATCCACTCCTGATGGGTACACGGGGGCGGAGGCGACGTTTGGGAATCCCTCGTGTCACAAAATAAGTATCATTAGAGTGAATGACTTAAATGAAGATAATAAATGGATTGTTTGAAAGCATGATGAGTGTTTATTATTTTATGTGTGTGTGTGCTATTATTATTCTCCTAATGTTTAGATAACTAGCTAATGGTTGTTTTGTTGTGTTGTTAGATTTACTGCAGGTTAGAACAACAACTGAGTGATCCGGAAGTAGTGGTCAGCCGGGTCTCCGTACTCTTTGGAGTGGGGGTTTGGGTTGTTGCTTTGTTGTCTTTCCCTTTTGTTAAGACAGTTAGTCTTTTCCGTTGTTTAAGTACGATAGGTTGTTAGACTTTGTTGCATTCATCCTTTTACAAATACATTTTATAAATTTCGGTTTTTCTTATTTGTGTCTTGTTGCAAGATCCTAGTAATATTGTTGTCAAACTGAGGTCGGGGCCCATTGTGAGGTCCTAACCAATAATATCCCGGGTTCCGAGAATCCGGGGTGTTACAACATGGTATCAGAGTTCTAGGTTGGCAACAATGGCACTTGAAATCTTCTAAAAGACCAAATAAGTACTTAAGCAGAACCCGAAAAGGGATTTGAGTTTCAAAAAGAACTTTTGGTTTTCAAATGCATGCATATACTGGTTGGGGATAGAAAAGTACGGCTAACCACCACTACTACCGCGGATCTCAGTATGCTTAGTATATGGACTTTAGGTTTTACTTTATTTGGACTTATTAGGTTGATTATAAAGATATGTAGTATAAATAAATATATGCCGAAGATTAGTAGAATTTATTGTTATAGTATGCCCTTCACAGAGATAACAGTATGAGATCCTCGTTCAGTTGACACACCTAAGTATAATTAAAGGGTTTCCACGTAAGGATAAGTACTCTCAGCTTATGAGCATTAGGGTAGGCTAACGACGGACAACTCCTTCGAGCTTGTTGAGGACGTCGAGACGGAAAAGTGAAGCCTAAAAGACAACACCAACTACAATGAGAAGAAGGGAATTCCGAGTCAGTTCAATAGGATCAAATGAAGAATATACATGAGGGTAGTTCCGGCAACGCGTTGGATGACCGGCAAGTATACAAATTAGAAGAGACAACCCATAGGTTCTTTAAAGATGGTGTAAAACAACGTTACAAACAAAGGGGATGCCTTCAGAAACACACATAGGCATTAAATTCAAGGTGAAAGATAGTAGCAATCCAGACAAAAGACATTGAATCTAAGCTTACTGACGGACCAGAAGGTGAAAGTTTGAGGCTAGAAGCAGAGCGGAATATGATCACTCTCGACAAGCTACTTTCCACTACAATCAAGATGGGAAACCGAGACAATCATAATCATAAGAGTCAAGATAAGATACATTGCCCATCCCGATACGAAGAATTAAAGAGCCGAAAAATGAAAGCTTACAAGTTGCTAGAAAAGGGGAAGGCCAAATTCATCGACATGGAAGTGGTGTGACCTCCTAGAACACACAAGAATTTCAACAAGGATCGGGATACAATAAAGACCGGATTTCTACAAAGGTGGCAGTACAAAGCAGCACACAAGGAAGGTGTAGGAGAATAGTTGGTGAACAAGGGGGTCTCTAATGACTTCTCATTCACAAAAAGATCTAAGTTAACAATACTAGCGGGTCATCACTAAAAACCGCAATTGGACAATAACACGGGTAAAAAGAATTATGAGGAAATACCTACAAGTTATCGTGGAAGAAATTACTAGTCCGTTGATGGAAGATGAAGATACAGCTAGACTCGTAAGAGTATAGTGCTCTTATAGGAGTGTAGATTGTAGAAGGAGTTAAAGGAAAATAAATGGAAGAGATATATTTTCACCTTGTATATCAAACCTCAAAGGAGATAAAAGAAAATTAAGTCTACGATCTTATAGAAGGTCAACTACAGACTAATTGGTAACAACAGAGAATTTACACGTGTTGGCTAACTAGTGATGGTTAGTTGACAGATAAGAAAAATAATCACAAGGTTATAAAAGAATTTTACCGACATTTGGTGAATTTCTTGCAGAGATCAACTACGGTAATTGTGAAGTTAAATCAATACAAGTACTAGTAGCCTTGATGGTAACATTGGATGAGTTCAATATGAAAACTCTAATAAAGTAATTAAAGAGAAGCTCTTGACGGTCGGTAATGACCATTGATGATAGTAATGGTGTAAAGAGAATTGTTGTGAGTAGTTGCTTACTACTGACTAAGGAAAGATACATATCAAAGTTAGTATGAAGGGATCCCTGTAAGAAGAACTAAAAGACTAAGAAGAAGTAAATGATTGTGAACATGTCCTATGTCTTAGTATTCCACACAAGTAGGGCTGATGGTGCTCCTCCGAGAAAAGGTGGGGTCAAACTGCATAGATTGAAAGGGGAAACCCTTGTGATTAAAGATGTGACACAGAATAATTGGAATTTCAGAGGAGGTACAAACATAGAGAGTATGATTTTAAGCCTTGGTGAAATGTGTGGTTGAGTTATGAGGTGATTGTAGATGGAATCTACAAGTTGGCTAAAACAGACATGAGAAGGAGTAAAGTTGAAGGACTAAAGGTTGTTATATGGATCCGGTATTACGCCAATAAGATGATTACCGAAAGGACTAAAGGTTGTTATTTAAGGAGAAATGGAGGTACTCCATTGAAAATTTCAGCTGGACTGATGACCTAAGAGTTGATGAAAGTAATAAGACCAACCAACGCGGTTCATAAAGCGAGTACGAGAAAACTCAAAGGAGTAACCATACTACTGGAGGGTGTAAAGATTTAAAGAAGGTAAAGCGACACGAGCATAAGGACAACGTAATAAATGCGAGTCAAGAACTTTGATTTTTGAGAAAATCATATACAACTGAGGTTTCTTATGCAAATGGCACCGATAGGTGTTTAATAAAAGTCATACATATCGGACTGATAACGCTAGTATGGATAAAGTGTAAAGTAAAAGAATAACTTGACTAGTAAGAAGGAAAGTCATGTATCAAAAGGCGGGTCTTGCTAAATTGGAATAAAATGATGAGATGAGGATGCCTTTGTAGAATCTATGCAAGAGTACAACGTAATCGAAATTCTAACATGAAATGGGCAGTAATGATCAACTGAAATTTGAGACCGACTCAGGCGAAGAAATTGTTATAAGACGAGTCACCTAGTAGAAGAGTTCACAAGACAAGCTTGAGAGACCAAAAGAGATAAAATGTCGACCCGGATATGAGGGCCTAAGGTGCATGGAAGGGATACCTATAATGGAGTGTAGAAGTAAAATGTAGACTTTACAAGTGTGGAGAGGTTTTGACCGCCTCAAAGATATAGGAATTTGAAGGAAATTGCAATGGCGGTATGAAAGAGTCGAAGCCCTGTAGCGGAAACAACAGAGTTTCATGAAGACAATATTGCCGGTAACACCAGCGAAGGAATGCATATATGAGAACGGCCTTGGTGGACTCGAAAGTCCAAGGTAACCCTAATTCTCGTTTAAAGCTAAGTAATCAACACCGACGGTCCATGCAAGGGGAACTGTAAGGGGATGATAACTAAAGTTATCAGAACTACAAAGATACTTACCAGCTATTGTTGAAGACTTGGAATGACTATTTATGTCAAGATGAAAGACCCAGTTGGGCTCGAGAAGTAGAGTTAGCCTAAGGAAACAGAAGTGTGGAAGATAAAACGAATTAGTGAAGCATGAAAGGATTAATCGGGCAGATGATGCTCACCAAGAATTTAACGCCAGTATAGGTATGAGAAGAGTAAGTCCGGGATACTGAGATAAGTCAATTATAGACGGACCGACGTCAGCTGAAGACGTGTAACTGTTGGTTGGTATTGACGAGTAGGTACAGCAAGAAGAGACATTAGTGACTGCGGATTTAAGAGGTAACTTTACCGATGCCTTGGAGGATTCCCCGAGTAGGCAACGACAACCTTCTGAGATGATCTAAGGATATGGAGAGAATCGGGTTAGAGGTTGTTTTCTGGTTGGTTAAGAACAAACTACGGTTGAGTAATAGAGTAAGGGTCTGTTTGAAGAGGACCTTGCTAGTAGTAGAGGGGAAGTATAGGCGGGAGTTGGGTAAATCATGTTGACCCTTAGAAAGACGCCATTGTGACTAAGGGGTGTTACACCAGAAGTGTGGTAGGCCCATAACCCACAGATGAAGAAAATCAATATTAGGTAAACTATGATTTCAAGTTAAGGAATTTGAGATCTATATGAAAAGGGCCACTTGGGTGTGTGATTTGTTTTGAGTTATATAAATTTGAAAGCTTGACAGGAAGTAGGTGAGAACCCATTAATTAAGCAACGATCCGATTAGGTCACATTGAGGGAACCAGGCCAAACGGTTTGTATTACAAAGAGCATTAGGCACTTACTAAAGTGCCGACAGGGTTTAAGATTATTATTTCAGAATCGATAGTCGGGAACTTTCAAAAGGAAAAAGAAAGTGGACCCAAGGGAAGGAAAAGTTTGGTAGAGTCACCAAAAGAGCTGAAAGTAAGTTTAGAAAAACCAAACCGTTGAGAGAGTACCAAACCCGAGACACATCCTCAGTCATGAGGATCTCATAGTTGAGCCAGACTACACTTTTGTGGAGTACCCAGTAGCCGTCCTAGAGCACAGTACAAGACGCATGTGTTCTAAGGAGAGTATTAGACGTAGTTACCCTGAGTTCTTTGCGAGGATAGATATTACTTCTGTATCGACGAGTTAGTACTCGGATGCTGTGTTGTTTGACTTTTCATGTTTTTACGTTGGATTGAGAAGTTGTGTTCCCTTTGATGTGTGCCTGATTATGATTATTGAGTAGTTGCATGGTAGAAAACGAAAATTTTTATGACATCCAAATTTACAAAGAAAGTCGTTTGATTAGATACATTATTCTAAGTTATGGGACGGAACTTCTTTTAAGAGGGCACTGGTGTAATAACCGAAAAAAAAAATTTTAAATCCGTTTATATACCGGATCAAATCGGATTCGGATCCGCCAGCCAAAAATCTCGTAAATAAAAAAATAAAATGATATTAAATTCGATCATTTAATGTGACCTTGATTCACATAAAATGATAACTTACATTATTAAGTAAATAAATTCGTAAATAATAATTCCATAATTATATTTTTCCGTACTTTAACGATTCCGGACGATTAACGGGTAGCCATCCAACCCTCTTGTGTTAATTGAAGGGCAGGCCCAGTTCGGGCCCAACAGACCAACCCAATTCCTGCTGGCCTAGCCCATACCCTCACTAATCTAAACCCTAATCCACTCCTTAATCCCTCAAACTAACCTAATCTAATAACCTACCTAATCACGTCTAACCTACTCTTGCTGTTGCCACTACACGATTAACTCTATCCTGAAACCCTCATCAGCCTCCCACGTTCGACTGCAACCGCAACCGGAGTCACCAATCTCTCTCTCAACGCCGGAAACTGCACACACCCTCGACCGACGTACACAGCAGGCGGAGGCCCTCCCAAGCTCTGAGGCATCTGAGTGCTTCGGCGAACCTAAGACGAGATCGAGTATCGAGCGTGGATGGTAGGCAGCAGTACCTCCAGACCGACGTGCCGCAGGAGGTTGTATCGACCTCCGACTCCGTTCCAGACCACCGCCGAGAGAGACCGACGCCGCCGTCGTCCTTGCAGGAGGTAAGTCGTTGCAGCCTTTTCCCCTCCTTCTCTTCTGATTCCCTGCACCTACACCTCCGCTTACACTGTTGTACTGCAGAGAAGGAGTCCTGCTGCTGTCACAAAACCGTCTGCACGTTAGCCCTCGCCTCGCCAGGGACAGACGTCGGTTTCGATCCAAGCAGACCGGAGTGGTGAGCCTCCTATCTTGCAACCTCCTGCTTGTGACCTCCCTCCCTCCTTCCGCATTAACATCCTCGAAAACTTTCCTCATCAGCGGGCAAACCTCAGAGCACTAGGTTGAAGTAGGATGGTTGGTAAGTCAGTCTCACTCTTGCATATTGTTTCTTTCTCGTAGAAGTAGGCTGGTTAGGGTGAGGCATGGGTGGAAGTTCTGTTGTTCTCCTGTAGTTTTGAACTCAGGACTACCGAGTTTGTAAATGTGAGACTTAGCTGCCAGGGAGTATCGAAGGGAGGACCTTTTGCCCAGCTTTTAGAAATTCAGTGTTAGGCTTGGATCTGCAGACTTGTAGGATTGTTTTTGAAGCTCTAGAATGAACATCCACCGTTGAATTTTTAATATGTTGTAGTTTGAAATACATAGTTTACGGTTTTAAATTTTGAGAGAAAGTTAACGGTCGGATTGAGTCTTACGAGGTCTTGAAGTAGGACAGTTGGGCTGTTTTTGCAAAAGAGGAAGAAAAATGACTAAGTGTAGAAATGTTATTTTTACCCCAATTTAGAATTTCATGGGAGATTTATGGTTAAGTATTTTAAAGAGTTCTTGACACATATATTTAGTAGGTATATCATAGAAGATTTAGAATTTTATTCCGGATTTTTATCTTTTTATTCAAGTCTCGTATCTTAACCCAAAGTCGGACCTTAACGACTTTTTGTGAAAATATAGAATTTTATGTAACTATTATAAATCTTTATCAAACTTTTCCGTAAGAACTAGATTGTGCAAAAGGGTTCCAAAGGAGAGTTTGAAACTAAGTTATAGACAAATCTGGGAGTTTCGGAACCGGGGGTAAAATAGTCATTTTACCTTAAGAGGGCATTTTAGTAATTTTCTCTTGATGAGTTTGTGCATCATAGAAGTTATAGACTTCTAAGATTATGGGATGTATTTTGATCCACGTGCCTTGTATGACAGGCGTTTGAGTTGCTACGATTGCAAACCGAGATGAGATTTTGAGAGTTGTGGTCTGATTCAGGTAAGTCCTTGCGACTTACTTAGCTGGTTTCTGGATATTAGTTGGGTGATGATGGTTGTGTGTGTACAATGTGTGTTATAATAAATAACAACTTGTTAGGACGACCGTGGTTATTATGTTTTAAGGCCCAAGTGTATGTACGGGCCGTGACATCACTGCCCAGCTCTGCCAGAAGACTGGGAGGTTCTCTATACCCAGACCATACAGGTACACGGTGAGATGCATCGGATCCACTCCTGATGGGTACACGGGGGCGGAGGCGACGTTTGGGAATCCCTCGTGTCACAAAATAAGTATCATTAGAGTGAATGACTTAAATGAAGATAATAAATGGATTGTTTGAAAGCATGATGAGTGTTTATTATTTTATGTGTGTGTGTGCTATTATTAATCTCATAATGTTTAGATAACTAGCTAATGGTTGTTTTGTTGTGTTGTTAGATTTACTGCAAGTTAGAACAGCAGCTGAGTGATCCGGAAGTAGTGGTCAGCCGGGTCTCCATACTCTTTAGAGTGGGGGTTTGGGTTTTTGCTTTGTTGTCTTTCCCTTTTGTTAAGACAGTTAGGCTTTTCCGTTGTTTAAGTACGATAGGCTGTTAGACTTTGTTGCATTCATCCTTTTACAAATACATTTTATAAATTTTGGTTTTTCTTATTTGTGTCTTGTTGCAAGATCCTAGTAATATTGTTGTCAAACTGAGGTCGGGACCCATTGTGAGGTCCTAACCAGTAATATCCCGGGTTCCGAGAATCCGGGGTGTTACATTGTGTTTGCCTAAAGATGAAGGTGGAGTAAGATTTATTCAGTTGCAACAATGGAATATGGCCTTTTTGGTTCAGATGTCTCCGGAACATTCAGACAGAGAAGGTAAACCTATGGGTGAAATTGGTTCATATTGAATTTTTGGCAAATCAGAGTGCTATGGAATGGATGCCAAAGCCTAGAGACTTTGGACTTATAAAACGTATGATTATAGCTAAAGAAACAATGATGGAAATTTTGGTAGATACACCTACTGCTTTGGCTACATTTGAGACATGGGAGCATGGAGGAAAAATGTCTATATCTACAGTGTATGATATGCTTAGACATAAAGGTGAGAAGGTAACTTGGAGTAGAGGTATTTGGAACCTTTTACAGGCTCCAAAGCACTACTTTATTGCTTGGTTGGCTATCAAAAATAGGCTCAGTACACATGATAAGTTATTCTTTCTGGAACTAGATCCTATCTGCAAATGGTGTCAATTGACAGATGAGAGTCATGACCACATCTTGTTCTTATGTGATTACTCCAAGAGAGTATGGGATACTTGATGTGAGCCCGCTGGACTTAAGCAACGAGACTAATGTGACAACACCAAGATCAACGCCACCTCTCACTCGAGTTAGAGCCCGCATGCTAGGCCAAACCACTTTAACATACCACCCTTTCAGAGCTCCGACATTTGAGGACGTCCATGACTATCACTTGGTGAACATACTTGAGGCGATTGAGGATCCCGGATCACTTTAAACCTTAGACATAACCTTTTTTATTTTATGTGTTCATGCTTGATTTTATTTCAAGGGATTAAAACCACATTTAGTTGGGATTCTTTTCAGCCACGTTTTTTACCCTTGGAGCTCTAATTGGCCGGCCATATTTATGGTTTTTAGGCCATTTATTTGCTTGAAGTTGTTGGTTGAAAGACCCTAGGTTTGCCTTCATTTATATCATAACTCTTGAACTACTTGTAAGCTATTATTGTGGGGAGTTGGTGCTGAATTTTCATCCCATATAAGGCCTTCTCCCACACACGTTTTTAATCAGAATATAGAGTTGAGTCAAACAAAAGTTGTGTTTTCACTTTGAGAAAAACAAACCTAGAGACTAAGGTGAGAGGCCAAAGTTTCGAAACCCACAAGGTGAGAGGCCGAGTGGTGTCCTTACGGTGTGAGGCTAGGAGGACAAAGGGGATCCAATATCCGAAGTGAGATTCCGAGGAAAGAAGATCTCGAGCCAAGGAGATCCAAGGTGCGAGGCTGGGCGATTCCTTGCTTGGCATATCCCATATAAATCGAAAATACACAAAAGAAGTGGTCGGAGGAACAACACCGGCGGATCCTTGCGTTCAACTGACAAAGAGCCCATCAAGTGGTATCAGAGCCCAACGGTGCGAGTTCCTCAAGCTTTCGAGGTACGAATTGCTTACCTAAACTTGTTTTTAGTTTTTGCAATTTTGAGTAGTTCCCCAAAATTTTGGTGCTTACAATCTTCTTTCTTGTGTGAGTCTTTAGAGAGATCTTGTTGACCTTTTTATTCAAAAAAAAAAACAAAAAGCATATCTTATCAGTAAAGCCAAAAAAAAAACGACAACAAAAGAAAAGAAAGCAAAAGAAAATAAAAGAAAAGAAAAGTTGTTTGAGTGTTTTCCTTGAAATCACAATTGTCTTTGAGAGTGTTCTTAAAATTGTTATCAAAGTTGTTCTTGAGTGTTCTAGCCAACCAAAAACACAACCCACACGTTTTGGGAAAAACGCTTGTTATTGCTTTGACTAACTACTTGTTAGGGACTAAGTAAATACTCGCCGGAAGGCTCGTATTTGTTGTTGCTTTTGTTGCCCTTTGTGTTTGCTTTTCTGAAGTTATATTGCATCTTGACGTACCTTTCTTACCTTGTGAACTATCTTGAAATTTTGCGGAATTTTGTTACCAAGTGAAATATTTGAGTGGAGGGCATTGCCTAGTGCATTGGAAAAGGTGAGTGAGAGCTTTGCCTCGAAGCAAAGGAAAAGGGGAGTTGTGTGAATCCAAACACTATCAAACACTTGAGTGAGTGTGAGGAGAAATACACTTGAGAGAGAGAGAGAGAACGTTTTTGTTGCTAACCTTTTGCCTTCTAGTTTGTTTTCTGTGATAGGCGAAGAAACTAGAAAAGGGTGAAAAACGGCCGGTTTTGCGGTTTTGCGGAAAAAAGGGGTCCGAACTCACAATTCCAACTGTTATACCTTTCCGAGAAGGGAAACGGGCCGCCGAGTCCAACACACGGCTTTGCCGTGACCTAAGGGCTTTTTTAGCCATCCGACACCGTTTCGGTCACGAAATCAGCATTTTTATTACTTTCGGTTTTGCCTTTGAACACTTGGTTTTGTTATACCTTTGGACACTTGGTTTTGTTTGTTTCTTTGCTTGTTTTGTAGTCCAAAAAATAGGATGGCATCCATCAATGGTAATGGGATCAACCAAGCCGACCCACGTATTGACCGCCTTGAGGCCCAACAAGCGGAGCTTCTAAGGAGACTACCTCCCGTCCCTCCTGAACAAAGTCAAGGAGGAAGTAACCAGGGACCACCTCGTAGAGGCCGGGATAGGAGTATGAGTGTGAATAGCCATGCGAGCAGAAACCAAGATAGAAACCGAGATAGAGACCGGAACAGAAACTGGGACCATAGTCAAGCTTCTCGACACGATGACTCGGACGATGAAGAAAATCGTGGGCACCGCAATAGGAGGCGTTACCGTGGATCAAAAGTGGATGTTCTAAACTTTACCGGAACTGCAGAAGTTGAGACCTACATTGAGTGGGAGACTAAGACTGAACAAGTCTTCCGTTATTATGATTTTAACGAGTATGAAAAGATTGAAGCTGCTACTCTTCATTTTGTTGATTTTGCTCTAACTTGGTGGCAGGAAGAATTGGAATATGTGGAGGCACATCAACAACCACGCATCAACACTTGGTTTGAACTCCGTAGAAGGATGCGTGCTCGGTTCATACCTTCGGATTACAAGCAACAATTGTTGCTCAAACTTGAAAGGCTACGTCAAGGTAACCGAACTCCAAACGAGTACCATAAAGAGTTGAGAACTCTCCTTCAGAGATCGGGAACCCGACAGCCCGACGACTATATCCTAGCCAAGTTCCTATCTGGTCTTAACCCCGATGTGTCCGAAATAGTTGAACAACTCCGACACACAAGCCTAACTGATGCCCTTCAACATGCTACCCACACCTATAATGTCATCGAAAAACGTAAGGCATCCGGATCAACAAGAAGAGGGACAAGTCATGAATCCACTGAACCCTCTCGAAATAATCGTCTTACCCACACAACCAGTTCATCCCCAACAGTAGCTCCCAAGGACACCTCCGCCTCTAACCCTAGTGTCCCTCTTCCAAGTATCCCACCAACACCAGAAACGAGCCGGACTAGAGAAGTGAGGTGCTACAAGTGTTATGAGCATGGTCATTATGCCCGGGAGTGCCCTAATTCCCGTAAGGTTTTATTGAATGCATTTGGGGAAGAGGTCACCGAGAATCATGAATCCGAAGATAAATATGAAACAGCAGCTCCAATCATAGAAGGTATTGAAGTTGAAGCTCGTGCTCCTGTGGGAGATTTCTGCCTTGTCACAAAAAAGGCCCTACAAGCAAGCAAACTCGTTCCCGATGTCTCACAAAGGGAGAATCTCTTTAACACTCAATGTTTAATTTCGGGACAATTGTTTACTGTTATTATTGATAGTGGGTTTTGCTGTAACATTATTAGTCAGGAGGTCGTTGCACACCTAGGACTCAAAACGAAGGCGCACTCACAACCTTATTCGCTCCAGTGGCTCAACACCAACACTCCCCTTCAAGTCAAGGAGCAATGTTTTGTTCACTTTGCCATCGGACCATACCAAGACGACGTTGTTTGTGACGTGCTTCCAATCACAGCTTGCCATCTCTTACTTGGGAGACCATGGCAGTTTGACCGAAGGGTGTTTCATGATGGTTACACCAACATATACTTCTTTACCATGGCCGGGAAGAAAGTAAAACTCATGCCTCTCAGCCCATCCGAGATTATGGAAGACCACATGTGTAGAGAAAGGAAGAAGTTGGAGAAAGTTGAGGCCGCAAGGACAAAGGGAAAGACTAAGATGGTTCTTGAAACAACATCCGACCTCAAGACCCTACTCACCGCACGACTACACGACGCCCGTCGAGCCCTACAAAGGGGGGATATTTGCTTCCTTTTTATTTGTGTAACAACTTTATCTACTATAGAAGCTAATGATTTGTCTTTGCCTTCTTGTATTTCAGGACTACTTGAGGAGTTCAAGGAGATTATGCCCGAAGAGATTCCCCCGGGACTACCCCTATCTGAGGCATAGAACATCAAATTGACTTCATACCCGGATCAACTATCCCAAATCGGTCCGCATATCGAGCAAACCCGGTGGAAACAAAGGAGCTACAAGCTCAAGTGGAGGATCTTTTGAGTAAGGGATACATTCGGGAGAGCTTGAGTCCATGTGCCGTTCATGTGCTATTGGTACCCAAGAAAGATGGGAGTTGGAGGATGTGCATCGACTGCCGTGCCATCAACGAAATAACTGTAAGGTACTGACATCCTATTCCTCGTCTTGATGATATGTTAGATGAACTTCACGGTGCTACTCTTTTCTCTAAAATAGACCTTAGAAGTGGATATCATCAGATTAGGATGCATAAGGGTGATGAATGGAAAACTACTTTCAAAACTAAGTATGGATTATATGAGTGGCTTGCAATGCCTTTTGGTTTAATGAATGCACCTAGTACGTTTATGCGCCTAATGAACCATGTCCTACGTGATTTCTTAGGTAAATTTTTTGTGGTGTATTTTGATGACATCTTAGTTTACAGTCGGACGTTGGATGAGCATGTTGAACATTTAAGAAGTGTATTTCTTGTGCTTAAAGAACAACATTTGTTTGTAAACTTTAAGAAATGCCATTTTTGCTCGGAATTTGTTTTTTTTTGGGTTTTGTGGTAGGAAAGGAAGGCTTGCGAGTGGACAAAGAGAAGACCATGGCAATATCAGAATGGCCACGTCCGACAACAGTCCCTCACATACGGGGTTTCCTTGGACTTTCCGGGTTCTATAGGAGGTTCGTTCGGGACTTTAGCACCATTTCCGCCCCCCTCACCGAGTTGACCAAGAAGAGCATGCGATTTGAGTGGGGATCCGCTCAAGAGGAGTCCTTTATGATACTTAGAGAGCGGCTGACCCATGCCCCCGTTCTTGTGCTTCCGGACTTCTCAAAAACTTTCGAGATAGAGTGTGATGCTTCGGGAATCGGGATCGGAGGAGTTTTGATGTAGGAGGGACGCCCCGTGGCCTACTTTAGCGAGAAACTGGGAGGAGCCACCTTGAACTACCCTACATACGACAAGGAGTTATATGCCTTGGTTTGGGTCCTCCATGTTTGGGAGCACTATCTTTTACCTCGTGAATTTGTTATACATTCTAATCACGAGTCGTTGAAGTATTTGAGAGGACAAGCCAAGTTGAAGAAACGCCATGCACGATGGGTGGTATATATTGAGGCTTTTTCATATGTTGTGCGCTGCAAGAAGGGAAAGGACAACACCGTAGCTGATGCGTTATCTCGTAGGTACACACTTCTATCTTCCTTAGATGCATGCGTTTTGGGTTTTGGAATGATTCGTGATTTATATGCTCTTGATGTGGACTTCCGGGACATTTTTGCGCTTTGTTTGCGCTATAGTAGTGACTCTCATGCTAGTAGTTATTACATTCATGATGAATATTTGTTTAGAGCTTCTAGGTTATGTTTGCCTACTTGTTTTTTGAGAACTTTGATTGTTTTAGAGGCCCATGGAGGGGGATTGATGGGTCATTTTGGGGTTACTAAGATATTAGGCATATTGAGGGAACACTTTCATTGGCCTAAGATGAGAAGTGATGTAGAGAGATGTTGTGCTAGTTGTGTACCTTGTTGTAAGGCTAAGTTTAAGGCTAACTCACATGGATTATACTTACCCTTGCCTATTGCTAGCTCTCCTTGGGAAGACATTTCATGGATTTTATCCTAGGATTACCTCGTTCTAGGAGAGGACATGATTCTATTGTTGTGGTTGTTGATAGGTTTTCTAAGATGGCACATTTTATTGCTTGTAGTAAATCTGATGCGTCAAATGTGGCTAACCTTTTCTTTGAGCATATTGTTAAGCTGCATGGGATACCTAGGTCAATTGTGTCAGACCGAGACTCTAAGTTCCTTAGTTATTTTTGGAAGACACTTTGGGCCAAGATGGGGACGAAGTTGTGTTTTTCGACTTCTTGTCATCCCCAAACGGATGGACAAACTGAGGTAGTAAACCGGACTCTTGGCACTTTGCTTCGTACTATGATGGATACTAACTTGTGCAGGTGGGAGGATTGTTTGCCCTTTATGGAGTTTGCATATAACCGGGCTATTTATTCGGCGACCAAGAAGTCCCCTTTTGAAATTATTTATGGCAAGAACCCTCTTACTCCGTTGGATTTGACTCCTCAACCGGCTCCACAACTAGTTGATGTGGATGGGCAATCTAAAGCTGAGTTTGTGAAAGGTTTGCATGAGCGGGTCAGAATCCAATTAGAAAAACGTACCGAGCAATATGTCAACCAAGCCACCAGAGGGCGCCGCGAAATGCTCTTCATGGAGGGAGACCTCGTGTGGGTCCATTTGAGGAAGGATCGCTTTCCTTCTATTCGGCAATCTAAGCTCAACCCAAGAGCGGATGGTACTTTCCGGGTCCTCAAGAAGATTAACGATAACGCATATCGCATTGAGCTTCCCACTAAGTATGGTGTCCATAATGTGTTTAATGTTTCTGATTTGTCTTCTTTTTATGTAGGTGATGAGGTCGAGGAGGCGGAGAACGAGTTGGCAGATTCGGGGTCAAATCCTTTCCATGGAGGAGGGGATGATGTGAGCCCGCTGGACTTAAGCAATGAGACAAATGTGACAGCACCAAGATCAACACCACCTCTCACTCGAGCTAGAACCCGCATGCTAGGCCAAACCACTTTGATCTACCACCCTTTCGGAGCTCCGACATTTGAGGACGTCCATGACTATCACTTGGTGAACATACTTGAGGCGATTGAGGATGCTGGATCACTTTAAACCTTAGACGTAACCTTTTTTATTTTATGTGTTCATGCTTGATTTTATTTCAAGGGATTAAAACCACATTTAATTGGGATTCTTTTCAGCCACGTTTTTTACCCTTGGAGCTCTAATTGGCCGGCCATATTTATGGTTTTTAGGCCATTTATTTGCTTGAAGTTGTTGGTTGAAAGACCCTAGGTTTGCCTTCATTTAATATCACAACTCTTGAACTACTTGTAAGCTATTATTGTGGGGAGTTGGTGCTGAATTTTCAGCCCATATAAGGCCTTCTCCCACACACATTTTTAATCAGAATATAGAGTTGAGTCAAACAAAAGTTGTGTTTTCACTTTGAGAAAAACAAACCTAGAGACTAAGGTGAGAGGCCAAAGTTTCGAAACCCACAAGGTGAGAGGCCGAGTGGTGTCCTTACGGTTTGAGGCTAAGAGGACAAAGGGGATCCAATATCCGAAGTGAGATTCCGAGGAAAGAAGATCTCGAGCCAAGGAGATCCAAGGTGCGAGGCTGGACGATTCCTTGCTTGGCATATCCCATATAAATCGAAAATACACAAAAGAAGTGGTCGGAGGAACAACACCGGCGGATCCTTGCGTTCAACTGATGAAGAGCGCATCAATACTATCCAAAGATGAACTAGAATGAAGGTGAAATTGAAATCAATGGAGCAATCTATGGCTTGGTTGAAGAAATTTGTAAGAGGGACCAGCTGGCAAAGTCAGATGCAGAGAGTGGCAGCCACAAGTACCATATACTTCCTACTGAAATCCCTTAACCTCTATGTCTTTGAAAATGAGTTTATGGAGATATTAAGGCTGGTAAGGTTGATCCAGATGCATGTATACAGGGTCCTTTTTGATGCTTTTCCCAGCTTCTAGTTTCTGGAGAAGTATGATGCAGTTTTGTTATGACAAAAGAAGCAACTTCTGAGGTGGTGTATTGAAGGCATGAAATATGTCCATCTCTGCAGCTGTAGAGGTACATGAAATGTGGACCAACATGATGGTGGAAGCTTCATCATGAGTGAGAAGAGGTCTTTCATGATGATTTCAAGAGGAATATGGACGGTGGACCAGTGGCAGATTGAAGGCATGGAATATGTGTATCCCTGCAGATTTAGAGGCACATAGAATGTGGACCAGCGTTGGATTGAAGGCATGGAAAATGTCTATCACTGTAGAGAGGAACATCGAATGAGGACCAGCGGTGGATTGAAGGCATGAAATATGCTTGTCCTTGCAGTTTTAGAAGTACTTTGGTTTTATATCTTCTTTTGTATGATCTCCTCACTTTTGGATTTTTTTGGTAGCCAGGGTATGCCCTTTTTTTGATAGGATAGGGTATGCCCGTTTGGCTTTGTATGTTTTGTGGTTGTTTAGTGTTGTGATCCTCACCATGTTTGGTGAGTGATAAGTGGTGTGGGGATATATGGCTTTTCTCGCAGCACTTCGTTTGTGGTTCGGACTAATCTCGTGTTAGGTTAGTTTCATTTCGTTTTATATTTACAGATTAGCCGTTGTAAGCGTGTCTTCTCAAAATCTCTAACGTTACAGTAACCGCTCACGTTTCTCTTGGTTGGCATCTTAAGTCTTTTCCTAATCAAAAGCTTGTTGCGTTTCTCATCCTCCCGGGACCAACATCTATTCACTCCTCTTTCTTCTTGGTGTTGCTTAGCCTCATCATCATAACGTAAACGGGTCAACTCCACGTGAATCTCCACCATGCCCTTCTTCTCGCAACTCTCGTAATATTGACACGTCACCTATTGGGACCTCGTCAGCTTAACTTACGGGTATCTTAAATCTTTTGCAAATGGTTTGATCACACTTCTTATCTTGACTCCAAAGTTTTGGAGCGCCTATAGAAAACTATGCGTCTTAAAGGGATACCACCTTTAACCTTTCCAGAAGTACCCATCTCCTCCTCGCTTCACATCTTTAGTTGCCCACGCGTCCTCTTGAAAAGCCTCAAGTCGGGATCTCTAACTGGTTTCATTGTCGCTCAAACGTTGCTTCTTCAAAACCATTGGATCTCCTTCGTGCTACTTTCTTGTTCGTATTACTTCCATCTCGATTTCTCTTAAGTTATCTCAAGTTTTTTTCCCTTCTACTTGTTTGTCCTTCGTTTACGTCATCTCTAATCCTTCTCTTCGACATCCTCTTAAAAAGTCCGAGAAACGCCATGGTGTTCGCTAGAACAAATGCTCAACTCGATACTTGAGCGTACTCATCCACGTATATGAACACTATCCCAAGCCAACCGTAACGACCAGTTTTTTTTGTTACGCTTTGATAGGGTTAGAGAAGTTTAGGAAACGAATAAAAATTTAGTGAGACTAGGACATACCAGTTTATTTATGGAAGTCGTTTAATTAAGTACCTTGTTCTAAGTTTCGGGATGAAACTTATTTTAAGGGGGTACTGATGTAATATCCGGAATTTTTATTCCGTTCAATTCCGAATCAAATCGGACTTCGAGCCGTTGACGGTTTCCCATTCTATCTAGTATTTCTTTCTTCACAAATTTTATCATTTTATGTAGAATTTAATTCACATAAAATGATATAATTATATCAAACACTAATTCTTATAATTATTTATCATTTTGTGTAGAAGTTAATTCACATAAAATGATAGAATTATATCAAACCCTAATTCTTATAATTAATTCTTAACGACGACTTTAGACGAGATCATGACTAGGCTGAGACTAGATCATGACAAGGCTGAGACGAGACCATGATGAAGCCAACAACTTTGTGACAAGGTCATGCATGGGCTTGACGAAGCCATGACACGTTTTGACAAGGTTGTGACAAAGCCATGATAACCTCATTCACTCTTTCAGCCCACTATTTCTACTTAGTTTCAGCCCAGTTTCTAGCCACTGCTTCAGCCCAGTTCTAGCCACTACTTCAGCCCAGCTTGTCCTCGCAGGTGCACAGGCCCAGTGGCACTTCGAGCCCAGCCTCCGCTTCTTCCCTCATGCAGGCACAGCCTTGTTGGGTCCCCTTCCAGCCTAGTTGCCCACGTTCAGCCTCTGCAGATGGTAACAGCCGACCTTCCCTCTCCCTATTCTTCACAACGTAACCGCTGCTGAGTTGAAGAGGACCTCCTATAATGGCTCCTTAAATCACGCAGCAAGGAACCATTCATCCTGCACGCTCCCTTCTACTTCTCTGCGTACAGAAGATCGATCTGAGAAGCAGCCGTTCAAGCACTCTTCACACGGCAACCGGGTCAAACGCCTCTTCACACAACAAACGCATAGCCCTTGTGTGTCAAGTTGCGTTTATGACTCTATCTCAGTGCACTTAGAAGATAGAAGCTGAGCCGTACTTGGCTGTTCAGCCGGCTCCAGGACACGACACACCAATAAGCTCACCATCTCACTTCCTTTTGATTATATATGCAGAAGAATCTGATCGTAATCCTTGTTGTTTCCCTCCCTACACCCTGGATCGCGCCACAGAAGGAGTCTCAGTGCTACGATGTACACCAGTCCGTCCAAAAACAACATCGAAGCCTGCTTAAAACAGTATGTGCAGCCACCTTGGAGAGTCTTTTGTGTAGATGTAATTGAAGGGCTGAACTATGATTTTATGTGTGTATCTATTCAATAGGACTCGAAGGGAAGAGTTGTGCTCACCGAATTGTTGGGGAAAGTAGAGGCTGCAAAGGCTCAAACCTGAGGTGTGTAGGAGACTCCAGTAACGCACTAACCAGGTGTGACAATCGCAATTGAGATCCCATGTTGTTTCCTGAATTTTTGTTATTCCAGAAACTATGTTGAGCAGTCAAGTCTGAGCATAAATTTCGATGCCTTAGAGAAAGAATCCACCGTTCAATTTTTAGTATGTTATAGAGTGATATGCCTACTGTAAGGTATCAAAATTTGGGACTTCACCAACGGTTAGATTTAGATCTGTGAAGGTGCAAAGTGGACTAGTTAGGCTGTTTGTGGAATGATCCAGGAAAAATGCTAAGTATAGAATTTCTGGTTTGAGTTCAACTTTAGAGATTTTTGTAGAAGTAACGATTGAACAGTTTTAGGAAATTCTTGCTCCTATGAGTAGATTAGATATCATAGATGATTTAGAGATTTATTTTATAATTTTTATAAATTTATTTTAATTTCATATTTGAAGCTGTAGTTGGACCTTAGTGACTTTTCGGGAAATAGAAAAGTGGGTAGTTTCTCTAGTTGTTACCTAAAATCATCCTAGGGAGTAGAATATGGTTAGTTAGCCTCAAGTAAGAATTCAAGTACGTGTTCCGGGTTTTTGGAAGTTCCGGGACCAAGGGTAAAATAGTCATTTTACCTTAAATAAGCACTGTAATAATTTCTGCAATAGGATCTTACATCTTAGGAGTTTAGACTTCTAAGTACCTAGGGAAATGTGTTGACCCATGTGCCTCCTTTGATAGGCAACTGAGTTTCTGCAGTTACCGATTGAGTGCTGGTTAAGAGAGAGTCGAGATTTGATTTTGGTAAGTCCACGGACTTACTTAGCTGGCTTCTTGCATGTGTGTGATGTGTATGAGTGGTATTTGTTAGTTAAGATAAATAACGAAACCGGAATAGGCCGACTTTAGTATATTGTGTAATTGACCCAAGTGTATGATAACGGGTCGTGACATCATCTGCCTAGCTCTTGCGAAAGTCTAGGAGGTTCCCTACGACCAGCCCAGTCAGGTAGACGGTCAAATGCATTAGTACCATTCCGCGTTGGTAAACGGGGACAGGGGCGAGGTTTGGGAATCTCTCGTGTCACAAAATAAGTATCATTAGTAATGACGTATCACTTAATTAAAGATAACAAAAGGAATGACGGTTGCATGCTGATTGTGTATGTTGTGTGTTTGTGCTTTTACCTTTATACTTATGCATAGATTGTTAGCTAATGGTTTTATACCGCTTGTAGATGCCTTGCAGGCTAGGGATGCGATCGAGTGATCCGACGGTAGTGGGCAGCCGGGGTTCCGTGCATTATAGGACGGGACTGTTATATTTTATTTCATGACTGTTGAGACTGATGTTGGTATTTTGGTTTTGAGAGTTGGTTATAGTGTTTTCAGATTTGTATTTTTCCTTTCACTCATGATATAAAACTCTATGTTTTGCCTTTTTATTTGTGTCGTGTTGTAAGGTCCGATGAAGTTGTTGCCAGGCTAAGGGTCGGGACCCATTGTGAGGTCCCAACTCGTAGCATTTCGAGTCCTCTAGGATTCGGGGTGTTACACCAACAACGTCGTCCACGGGCGATGATATCATACTATTGAAATAACTATAAGGTCTCATATATCTATATGCTACTACATATCATAGGTATATGTGTAACGTCCGGTTTCGATATGGTCGTCCTTGCGTACTTCTATCGATATTTTCTTTTTAGTAAATTCCTTTTTATATTTTTAAAAGTGTTTTTATGACGTAAAAATAAAATTCCCGAGTGTGTTTATATTTTGGTTTATTTTCGAGAAGGTACGGAAAATCTTTCCGACTCGAAAATCCCGTTCCGAATTTTGACTACGAGTTTATCCCTTATTTTTAATTACTTCTTCATCTATTTATTTTTCTTTTTTTCTTCTTTCTTCCCTTTCTTCTCTCTTCTCTTGCGGATGTGCGGCCTAGCGACCGAACCTTGGGCCTCCCGACTCCTCGCTGCCAGCAGTTGCAGTGACCCCTCGTTGGAACCCCCTGTGCCCTACTCCGTAACCTGTCTCCCTAGCCCTCACTCTCTTCCTCACGCCAGCACAACCTCACTCTTTTCTTCTCGCCAACCCTCCTCCTCTTTCCCCTTCTCTTGCTTCTGTTGAGGACCAGCTAGTTCAGGAGAGCTGCAGCATCTTCAGACCCGCTGGAGTTGAGTGATGCATCATCAGGAACCTACTGGATCGAAGGGAGAACCGCCAAAGTTGCCGCCTCGATAAACCGGAGCCACCAACAAGTGCAGCCCCTACAACCGCTACCCTTAATTTCTCCCCTGCTCTCTGATCTACCCTGTCGCGAGGAGGGAATCCACTACCGCCGGAGTGGGCTGCCTCTTGCCGGAGATTGGACTGTCTGGCTGCCATAGATTCGCCGCCGCTGTCGCCGCTGAAGCCCGTCGAGAGACGCCAGCAGTCGCCACCTTCTTTTCCCTGCTACGTGAGTCCAAGGTAGGAGGAGAAGGGTTTGTGTTATCGTAATTTTGACCCTAAAAATTGTGTATATTGCATATGTGCCCCTTTTCCTTAATTATTTCAGTTTGACACCCCCTCTTTTGGATTCTGTTGCGACTGCCCCTGCGGAATGTTATTATTATAGTTTTGACCACATTTTTTCTAGAAATGTGCAGTTTTTCCCTTGAGTATAAATTATAGTTTTGACCCCAAAGTTATTTCGGGAAATTGCCGGGTTTCGAGAATTCTCAATTGCCCGGAAAGTTGGTTTTGGTTTTGAACCGTGTTTATAAATTGTGTAATCGCTCGGGGAAAATTCTTTGCGAGTTTTTAACTTGTTTTGAAAACGGATTCTCCTTGGAGTTTTTTTTGTTAAGCTTTCCGTTCAAATTTAGCGCTTGAGCTAAATTTGTTTAGCTTTGGGCTTAGGTCCGGAAGCGCCCGATAAAGACCAACGAACCCGTACTCGACATCCGTAGATCATCTTCCACCTTGGATCGTGTGTGAGTACCTTCTCCCGTATTTGGTTATGATAGTAGTAGTATACCATGCTTGGTGAATCTAGCATAATGTAGAGCAAATGTCATGTAGTGGCCTTGACTTTAGATGTTAAGTATAGTTATGAATTGTTGTGTGCATTGGCAAGTTTTCTTAGATGATCAAGGATCTAGGATCTAGCGTGCTAAGTTGTGACCTTACGAGTATGAGAATATAGAAGTACGAGAGTTGTTATCTTGTCGGTTAGTTGATGATAGTATGCCTCGTTGTGATCAGGCATTGAGTGTTTCCTACAAGAAGCCTAGAGGATTTATTCGTGTACCCTGAGTGAGGTAAGTCAACGGACTTACTTAGCTAGTTTTTCGTATATGAGTTGTGACGTGCGGGTGGTGTGTGTGTTTGCTTTGGCTATCAAAATGTTACTATTAACCGGATTAGGATGTGGACTTAATTATTGTTTGTTTGGACCAAGTGTATGACAACGGGCGGTGATCGCTTGTCCGGCCCAAAATGGGGTGTATCTCTGTATTATTGGTTTGTGGGTTATGTTGTACGTTTGGGATTATTACTATCTTTTTGGAATTGTGTCGTTTTGAGGGCTCAGCTGAGTTTCCAAGTTGTACCTTTACATTTCAGTCTCTCGCATACATTACAAATGTTTTTGAATTTTGCCTTTATTTGTGCCTTGTTGGAAAGGTCCGGTGAAATTGTTGTCAAGTTAAGGGCCGGGACCCATTGTGAGGTCTCGCCCGTAGCATTCCCGAGTCCCGCAGATTCGGGGTGTTACAATACGTATATATGACTATATAAGTCTTATGTCCACATCACTACCAACATACCAAATCCAGGAAATCCACTACAACAATACAAGATCCAAATACTAATATGATCCTATCATACCGCATGTATAAGCGTATGTCAAAATAAAGGCCATGCTACTACTATACATAACAAGTCCATCATGCATAACTACAATCCACAAAGATAACTATAATCCAACTAGGCTGCCGAGATCCGCGGAAGGAGTGGTGGTCCGTACATTCTATCCCAGACTGACTATGCTCATGATTTTGAGAACAAAATTCATTTCTAAAACTCGGAACCCTTGAGGGTTCCTTTTACTTCTATTCGGCCTTTAGAAGAATGTGAGTTCCATTATTGTCAACCTAGGGCTCTGATACCATATTGTAACACCCTGAATCCGCGAGACTCGGGAAGGTATGGGTGGAGACCTCACAATGGGTCCCGACCCAAAGCCTGACAATAATTTCACCGGATCTTACAGCAAGACACAAATAAAGGCAAAACCGAAATCTATTTTAATGCAATGATATGATCCCCGGAAACACACAAACGACAAACTCTAGCCGAGTTTTCAACTCCAAAAACTCAAACGTCAAATACATAACAGTATACAATATATATATATATACAAGACTCCACTCCAAACTCATCCTACAATGTACGGAACCCCGGCTGCCCATTCTTCTGGATCTCTCGGCCGCGTCCCTAACCTGCAGGCAAATACAACATCGGTATAAAACTGTTAGCTAACATTCAAGGCATTAGAATCATGGTAATGGCACATCCACACATAACTTAACGTAAAAACACATCATGCTTCAACACACAAGCCGGTGTATTATCTTTCTATTTACGTCATTCCATTACAAACTCCAATTATGGTGTGACACGAGAATCATAATGATCTCGCCCTTGTCCCCTTTCACCAAACAAGTTTTTACTAGATGAGAATTAGCATCACCTGGTGGACTGGTCGCAAGGCACCTCCCAGTCATCTCATTTTGGACTGGACAAGCGGTCACCCCCGATTACCATACACTTGGGCACAATATCAATAATCAAGGTCGTCCTAGTTCCGGTTTCGTTATTATAAAACATAAATAAACACACTCACAACCAATCACACATCGATGCTAATACAAAGAAGCTTGCTAAGTAAGTCCAGAAACTTACCTCATCCCAACGCTAAACCGACCAATACTGCTCTCGCTTCCCGTAGGATGATACTGATGCGGGGTGAAGACCGCATTTTCCCGATCTAGATTGAAATCCTCGAATCAACAATAGAATGAGGAATTATGGATGATATGGAAAGATAAGAAAATGAATATGGAATGATAAATGATAGATATAGGAAGATATTGAACCAAGATATTCCCGCAAAGAACGGGAGCACTAACCTTCACAACCAAGATATTACCTCGTCCCAACGTTAAAGAAGTACGGGAAAATGCGGGGTGAAGGCCGCATTTTCCCGTACTTCTTTAACCTTACACAAGTCTTCTCATTAAGAGGGACTAGGATTGACCAGGAGCACCAACCTTCATCAAGATTAACACACACAAGCACAATCTAGCAAGAACTTCACAACGATTCAATGAAGGCTCTCTCTTTGATTGAATAGGAATGAATAAAATACAAACTTTGTAAGCAAAGCTGTAAGTTCACACAATATGTATGTGGAAAATAAATCAAATCTAATCTACTAAACAATCTTCCCCACTAAGGCTATTTATAAGGGAGACTAATCCTACTAAAACTAGGAAAAATATATAAAAGATATGATCTATAAAATATATCCTTTAAAAGATAATTTAGAAAAGATATCTTTTTAAAAGATATAAAAATATAAAATTTAAAAAGATAGAATCTAAATAATTCCTTAAGATAGTCTGAGAGATTTAAGGAATTATAACAAGATATAGTTGCCAAAAGATAGAAGATCATGGCCGGATCTTTTGCAACTCGTTCCAGTGAAGGAAATCGGCTACGAAAATCGATCGAGTTTTCCTACAGAAAAATCGGTCGATATATTAGGTCGATTTTTCTGAGCATTGGTTGATTTCTTCATATGCCATGCAATCTTCCATTACATCGATTCACCTCATGTTTGCAACTTGTAAGCGCTCCTTTCTCGAGTTTCTCTTACTTATAGATTGGTGAATGATCTATTTGGCATAGTCATAGATGTCAAGGATGGTACCGCATCATACTCCCCTTCTTGGAAATGATTCGACCTCGAATCATAGTCTTGCTTATCAATAATCACACGATGACTCAAGTATGGCAGCTTCTGAACTGGATTAACTTCATAGGATGAAATCATCAACTCTTGTATACCCTCCTTCTTGACCATCTCATCTTGCAATCCTACAATAGAGCTCGCTCGCTTCCTCTTGGGTAACGGTGCAAGATTAAGGTTTGAAAGAAGTAATGTACTAAAAAAATCATGGCAATGCAAAGCGTATAACACTCTATGATATCTTAAAGTTTCATTAGCAATCTCATGCATAACATACTTCTTATGTATCTAACAATGCCACAACTTAGGGATGCACTACATAAAACTCTTTATGTTCTTCCATAAGGTTTTCAGAAGGCTTTATGTATGGACTTGAAGGCAAAATAGAAGATAGATCACTACTCAAAGAGGAATGCAACAACTTAGGCTCATGTACATTGTTAACAAGAGAATGCTCATTCATGCTTGTATCTATATCATGCTCATCATAAACAATCTGATCAGATGTCGTTAATCCCACATGATCATTAATAGGAACAGAAAGTTTAGAATCACTAGCCTCGTTAGCTTGGACAGCCTCCCTGAAAGCGATCAATAGGATATGCACTTCTTCCAAGTCACTTCTGAGTTCCTTCACTACTACATCACAGGGCTAATGAAGCGGTCGATTACCGCTTCAAAAGGAAAAAAAAATACCGTCGCAAAAGATCTAATGAAGCGGTTTTTGACCGCTTCATTTGCTCGCGTTGCATTAGGCTTTATGAAGCAGTTCCTAATAGCTATTGCAACTGTTTAATACAATTATGTGAAAACGTAATTTTAACAAATTTTAAAAATCATTCTACAACACACATGAAAAAATAAAAGCGAGGAAGATTAATACTGAAAGGAGTTATTCAAAACAAATTCCAAAGATCATTCTATAGCACATATGATAACACTTCGCTTTCTAATTCTTATAAAGGTAAGATAAGCCAGCATGAACTAGCAACAAATGGTGTGCAATCAATGAGTGAACGCCAGCACATATCACAATACCCAAATTTCAAAACCCAAGCATAGATAAGTCAAGGAACATGAGTTATTAACTACTTCATGGCAATACGAATCTACATTCAACCTTCAACCTAAGCCACAAATTTGAACACATAAGTCATAATTTCAGATTCTAAAATATACATTAAAATATCAGCTGTTAGGTGGACTTTGGTAGGGAGAGGGAGGAAAATAGTGGATAAAGAACAACAAATAGGAACACCTTAAAATGATGGCATTGTCCTAATACAACCCAAGTGTAAATGTAATTGTGTTTTATTGGATTGACAGCTTAAAGATTTGAATTCTTTATTCACACTTCTACAGCAAAGATTTGGGAAAGAAACAATACCCATAATCCCTGGATTATACAGCTAATCGATGTTTATGCCCTAATCATCTCATTCAACCGAAAATCCCTTCCTTAACAGTGTGCAACAGTCTTGTACATTACAAACCAAAGATTTCAATAGAATGTAGAACATAGAAATTGAAGGGTAAAAGGATGTGCTAATCTTGTAGAATCGTTAAGGCTCCAATGGTGAACCCAATAGATTCATGGTATAACGATTTGGAGGTCGTCGATGCTAAACCCTGCGCGAGGTGTTAATGAAAACGGTGAGCACGGTGAAGGAGGCAAAACGAACCGGAGGTCGACGGAAAATCGGAGGTCGATGGCGAATCGGAGGTCGATAGTGCTAGGTTGGAATTTGGGAAGATCGACAATAGAGAGAGAAGTTGAAGCGTGTTTTCTTTATTTGATGAACGAGTCTATTTTCATTTCCCCGCAAAGTTTTACTAGAATTCAACGAAAAATAGGGCGCTCATGACCCGCTCCACTAGATTTTCGGCCTATTAAACATTAAACATTAAAAACCGTTACAATAGGCCCCTTGTAACCGCTTCACTAGATTTTCGGCCTATTAAAATATCACACATCGATTAACCGTTTCAAAAACAGTTGCAATAGACAAAACCATTAAGGTAAACCGCTTCTTTAGCCCAACCGTTTCTTTAAACCGCTTCATTAGTGAAAACCGTAGCAATGAACCGTTTCATTTGCGCGTTGATGTAGTAGTGCTTTATAGTTTCATCAACCATAACCGAAGGACGTCTAGGTGGTTTCGCCCTTGGGTAATAGCGTTTCCTACGATAATCCCTCTCATCCGCGAATTCCTACGATAACCGAAGGACGTCTTGGAGCGTTAAGCATATCATAATATTTATTTGAATACCTCATACCTTGCTCATAATGTTTTTTTGGATGTGGTTCCGGTGCTGGAGTTCTATACGGAACACATGAGTGTCCATCATCCTCATTCATCGATCTCCGTTAAGGAACGTATTGATTAAACCTTGACTACGGCAAATCTCGGCCAAAATCTCGGACGAGATATTGCTCTAGGGGTCGAGATTCTCCTTTGGAATGATAGTCCGGATAATGCATCCTGCACAATCACATAAAGTAACAACAAACTCGTAAAGTTAGAGAAATCGAAAAGACCTTTCTTATTTTCTCTCGCACTCACGCTCTTGTTGTGTTGCCGCAAGCTGGTTGACGGAATTGACTTGTATGGATTAATGCTTCTTTACAAATCAGCGTCTTGGTTCCCTAGAACTCCTTGGTAGAATCAAGTAGTTAACGTGGTTTGGATAAAGGTTCTTGTGGGGTGTGATGGTTAAGAAATCCCTGTAAGAAGTTTACTCCGCACATGACTAGGTAGAAAGAAAGATTGCGGATAGACAACTAGTATGTTAAGAAGTATAGGTACTAACTAACACACTCAAAGAAAGACTCGGTATTTAGAATAGAAAAGAGGGTAAGGAAAAGCACATAAGAGATTAAGAAGAGAGAAGAACGCATCTTGAGTTGTGAAGTTTAGGAAAGAGAGATAGCTGGATTTGGGTTTAGGTATGGTTAGATCTCTTTGATTGCTTCAAGGTATATATGGAACTCTTCTGTTGTAATACTCTTGCACAGGGTGCACTTTAATACTTCATAGTATGCCTCAGATGTTTCTTCGAATTTTGGCAACAGCAGCAAAAATCGGGTGAAAAATCGGTCGATTTTTCTAAAGAACATGTCGATTTTTCTTTGAAAAATAGACTCTTGGTTGCGACGTTCAAGAACTTTCTTTCTTTTCTTTTTTTTTTGGTATTGGTAAGGTTTCAAAGGTCAACGGTTGGCTTGTGTTTGGTTGATGGCGTTTCTCTGTTCCCGAACTTACACAAATCAACGCACGTTAAACTCAAATAATCTTGCAAATATGGCGAACAAGAAAAGACTAAACTTTTAGAGACTCAAAGAAAACTAAAAAAATCAAACCTTTTGATGAGCGTTCGGCCTTCAATCGATTAGCTCTGATACCACTTTGATGGGGGTGAAAGCCGCGGTTTCCCGATCTAGATTGAAATCCTCAAATCGACAATAGAATGCGAAATTATGGATGATATGGAAAGATAAGAAGATGAATATGGAATGGTAAATGATAGATATAGGAAGATATTGAACCAAGATATTTCCGCAAAGAACCTTGACCAATGATGTGTCAAAACCGCTTAACGAAGAGATTACCTTAACCCGTACTTCTTTAACCTTACACAAGTTTTCTAATTAAGACAGGCACAAGGAGGCACTAGGATTGACCAGGAGCACCAACCTTCAACAAGATTAACACACACAAGCACAATCTAGCAAGAACTTCACAACGATTCTATCAAGGCTCTTTCTTTGATTGAATAGGAATGAATAAAATACAAACTTCGTAAGCAAAGCTGTAAGTTCACAAGGCTATGATACTATCATAAATACTCTCTAACTAGATCCAACCTAGCATGATACTATCATAAATACTCTCTAGGATCAGTTATGAACAGATGCACAAGGAAGGTACTCACCGGGGCAAGGACACGGGTGTGGAAGAAGGAAACACAACCGCGAAAAAGAGGACAAGAAGGCCACACCGGCTAACTGGCTGAGTCAGTGGCCGCCCCTACGGTACTAGGCAGACGCCCGTGCAGCCAAGTGGGCCGCTTCTGCGGCACTGGTTGGCCGCCATCGCGGCTCAGTGTAGTGGCCGCCCCTGCGGCGTTGTCCAGCCGCAGTTGCGGTCGAGCTCCAGAGGGCGATCTCGAACGGGTTCTTCGATGGTTCTTTGATGTGCAGAACCCTCCTAGCCTACTTACTTGGCTCTAAAACGTCCCCCACTTCGATCCACACACACAACATCCTAATCACGATCCACTCACATGCAAGCTAAAAAGAGGGAAGAACAAAGGATCCATGGCTTCAACCATTGATGCTCAAGGAAGAAGAAGATGAATGAGAGAAGGAGAGAAAAACATACCCTTACAAATCCGGATCTGCAGAGCACTCCCTTGCTGGACAGCTACACAAGAGTGAGAGGAAGAAGGATCCCCATGGAAGAGCTTCCAAGAAAAAGAGAGAGAGAAGGAGAAGAGAAGCAAAAGAAACACGTGAAATGAAAGGGGAGGATAGAGAGAGAACACAATTGAGGGTTAAGCAAAGAGAGGGCAACGAGTGGTCGGTCTCCCCAAAACGAAGGGTCAACCACACCAACAAAGGGTCGGAAGGTGACGGATTTCTTGCTTACTCGGATAATTGTGCTTGCGGAAAGACCGCTAAACCACCTACTGATCCGGAATAAAAAATCCGGGTGTTACACATATGAGCACATTTAAGATAAAGAAAATCCTTAGTATTGCCCATAAGCACAAGACCCTCATCATCAGAATCAAAAATTACTTCGTCAATCAACAACAAAATCGTCTCTTTTGGTTTGATTGCATTATCTCCGATCATTTCAATAATAAGATCACAATTAGAATAAGCTTCACCTCGTAAGAGACACTGTCCAGCTTGAATCATCTCTTACGTGACTTTAATAGCATTTTTTTGCAGCACCATCCATGTCTTCCCAAAGTAAATATTGATATCATATATGCTAATATCCCATTTAGGGTTCAACATTATTTTGGTAAATTTAAAATTGGCTACCTCTTTTGTTATTTTCTCTTTTATAGGACTCGAAAAATGGCATGAGTTTTATTTTCTTCTTCCAGAGGCGGCGGTTTCGGTGGAGAAAAAAATCGAGGCATAAGCAAGAAATCTTGTACGATGGTTGATATGGAGGTGATAATGACGAGGCGGCGGTTGTTATCTTCATTGTTATCGGTTGTTACAAATATTGAACGATGGGAAAGTTTATGGTGAGCACTTGAGATTGGAGAACATTGCTCCGGCGGTACATGGATGACGAGAAGACCAGTGGAGGCTTGTCGACGGTGGTGGTTGACGGAAATCAATAGTAACGTGTGATATCAGTGAATATGCTTGCCGCAACAATAAGGAACGAATTCCGATAAGGATAAGATTATTTCTTAAAAAAATTGACGAAATAATAGAAAATTAAATAAATGATATAAACTAATGCGAAATAAAATAACTAATTAAAATATCTTAATAACTAAGAATAAAATAATCTTATCTAAATTTAAAACAAAAAATAACTTGGAAATAAAATAACACTCAAATAATTAAATAAAAGCCTAATATTAATTTTCCTAATCATCCGGGCAACATGGAGGATGGATCGGATGTTAAATATCGTCCTACGGACCTCGTAATAAAAAAATCATCAAGCCATGATGGAGAAAGGGACGGATAATTAATCAGGCTCCAAGAATAAACCCATAAGATTAACAACAAGCGGCTTGTCGGATATCTTCTCACTCAATTTGGACTTTCGTACAAACTACAAAGTTGTAAAAGACAAGTTCGTTGATTGTTACACATGGTCAGTATCTATCGCTTGCAGTACCTTGATGTTGTGGCCATCAATTGTCACATACCCAAGACGTTGTTGGATCATCATATAAAATGAAGCATGGAGGTGTGAGGACTATACTATCAGCGAAAATCATGTCAGCCTTTGTAGAAAAGTTAGTACATATAATACTACCATAACTCACTAACATACAATCGATACATAAAAGAAATCCAATATCATAAATCAACGCAAGTCAGTCTTACCAGACCCTGGAACAAAGAAGGTTTACTCACACATACCTCATAATGAAAAATAACTTTCTTAATGCTTGAACAGAGGACAACTCAATCGACATGTAGGGGGTCGGACAACCTCCAGGTACAAAAACGATGAAAGACTATGAAAAATCGTGGAAGAGGAGATAACTAACCTAATGGCTGAAGATCCTTAAGTATAAGGTCTAAGAGAAGCCATCAAACCCCAAATATCCTATGATCTTATCTTCTAATAAGATAAGATCGAATAAAATCGAACTAAAAAAAAATTTGCAAAGCAAATAGGCTAGCAGGCTAGCCCAACAAAACAAACGTCAAAGCACGTAGATTGAGCACGCCGTCGTCCAACCTCTTGGGCCCAATTTATGGGATTTTTCCATAATTGGTCTAGGGTCTTCCTTGCAACAACGACTAGTCATTTTCGGGATCTAGTGCAAATGTGCATGGGGATTGCTGACCGACGTGGGTCCCGATCGAGCACTTCAACACTTTTCCCGATGTTCCTCACTTTACTCTCGGACTTCAGTCATCTTCTTCTTAACCTTGATTTCTTTGACCATAGGGAAGCCCTTAGTGTATCAGGACATTCAACTATAGATGTGCCATTTGTGTTCCGCAAATGCCTAGAACGCTTGCAATTACGTAAACCAACCGATAGACCTCCAAAACACGAATATAAAGGAAATAGAACAGTAGGATATATTATTAATCTCAAAGAAGTAGTAGAGAATGGAATATAATGATGATTGAAAGAGATGCTAAATTGAGTGTTATGAAATACCCTGTAATTGAACCTTACTTGTCCTCAAGTAAGATCCTCTAACATCTCTCATTGGATTAAAAATATTTGTTTCTCAAATGTTCTAAGATCAAGCACTCAACCCCCATCATCATCATCACGCAAGTCATAGTAAAGGATATAATTCAAATATTTTGAATTTCATGACCTCGCAAGGGATGTGTATAACTATCACCTTTTGATAGCATGGATTATTGTCTATATTTCGGATATGGTTTTGGCATTTTCTCATCATTATTCAACATGCATGCATGGATATATATTATTGACGATTGTATCATTATGTGTCTACTTTGCAAGAATCGAGGTCTACACCACATTTGATTGTATTTGTAGGAATAAGGCGTATTTTGGAGCAAAACGGAGCATTGAAGTCTAAAGAGGCCATGGAGCTACATTATGGAGCACTTGGAAGGACAACAAGGAAGGCAGAAACCATAGGAAAAGAATAGAAGAAGGATTCGGGAGAAGATACAAAGAAAAGTACGTAATGCACCTCGACCGAGATGGCCAACTGGGCCTAGCTCGAGGTCGACGGCCTACAGCCCAAGAAGAGATAAGATATATTTTGACCTAAATTCTTCTATAAGAAGGGGAGGTGATTATTAAGTTAAGGAGGCTGGCATACGTTCGCATACAGCAGAGACGTCAAGATCTTTTGACGGATATTGGAAGGAAGATTGAAGGGAAGAGATCTAAGGAAGGATTACTTGGAGTTCAAGGAAGAAGGGAAGATAATTTATAAGGTTTTCTTGGGAAGTTATTAGTGACTATTATCATTCTTTTGGAACACATTGTTGACGATTGTTTGATTATTTTGCATCATTGCTTATTGGAAACCTTTGGTGAGTGTTTTTTTCCCTTTTCTTGATATCTTGATTGAATATATATATTATTGCTTTGAACATGATGATTGTTAGCTAAAACCCTTGCGATTTTAGGGTGATTAGTTGAAGGTTGTGGTATAGACAATGAAAGAGTGAACCTTTATCGTGAGTGGACCCTAAAAGTTGAGTTAACCCTAAACCGAAACCCGTCTCGGGCTGTTCTTGGAGTCATCTCGACCGAGATCGATAAGAACTTCACGAGATTGTTTGTTGCTTGTCTGATCTTGAGTTTAGGTTATAGTTTGTCAAATCCTATCCTTGTTGCACCTTTCGTGGTTTATATTCAAGCCTAGGAAGAGACTTACCCGGTGATTCCTTTTCTTGTTTACCGATGATGATGAGTGTTAGGTAACAAAGGTGTATCCTTTGTTAGGGTTTGAGTGTGCATTCATCCTACCTTTGAGATTTAACCTAAGACTTACTCGGTGATGGTTAGTTCTATTCCCTTTTGTTGAAAGTTGTTGGTTTGAGTTGATAGTACCTTTCCTTAGTTCCTTGAGACTTACCCGGTAATAGGATATTTGGTTTGGGGTAGTGGATGGTGAGATTTAACCGGTGATCTATCCCATTGTAGATATACCTTCCATTTGCAACCTCAGCTTTGTCTGCGTTTATCTTTGAGAAGTCTTGAGTCGAAACCACAACTAGATACTTTGATTTGTAGAATCGGCATTCCTTTATCTGATTATCTTATATCACTGTTCTTTTTTGCTCGAGTTTGCATAAACAACCTAAAGTTATATACCGTTGTTTGATTTTACCATAGTCCCTGTGATCGACCCTGAAATACTTGCTAATACTGCGATTGATTCGTACACTGCGGATTCGCTTTTACTTTTATTCTTGGTATAAATTTAAGACTTATTTTGCACACACTTTGGAGCAAAAACCTTTGTTTAAAGAATGAATAATTACGCTTACTCTCAACTCATATGCAAGGACCATTAATCTAAACTTACAGAAGCGTTCTCAATCTCCTCAATGTAGTTGTTCTTGTAAATACACTTACCAATCAAGAGGACATTTATAGGTTGTAACTTGGTCAGGTAATGAGAAAGGATGGTGAGTTTTATTTGGCTATATGGTGTAAAAGTATCCGGGAACCACGATATCTCGAGTTTATTGGTTAATTATTTTCACGCAAGCCAAATTTCTTCACTCTTACTCAAAACATGTTACTTTTCTTCGCTTTAACACTTTTGTACTTTGTAAGACTTTATTCCTTCGTTTCTTGTTTTTCACCTAGATCCAAGTGGTGTACAATCATATTTCTTGATTTAACTTTTGATCTTCTCCACTTAATGAACATACACCACAATGATCTTTATATGTTAATGCTCTTTACTAGACATGACCAAGTACTTGAATATAGCTTTCTTCCTCCTATGCATGGTATCACCTCCTAATTTCCTAATGGGTCAAATGAGGATAAACATGGTTAGGGATATTTTGCAGAGAGACAAAGAAAGGTCAACACATGTCAAAAGGGGCTCAAAACATAGAAAATATGTGCAGGGTAGTCAAAAGGAATAAAAAGGCTTAACAAGGACATGCCTTAATCATTTTCATAAGTTTTAATTACGGCAGAAGCATGCAAATTCAAAAGAGTCAATGTTAAATTCTAGATAGTCGAAGAATATAGGTGGACAATCAAGAAAAAGAATACACAAACAATATGCTTATAAGGCTAAAAGAAACCTCACAAGAAAATTTCATGTAACAAATTCGCTTATCATTAAATCAAAAAAAATCAATGGAATAGATAAGGTTGAAGAGTGAGATCTTGTGCATCCTCAATTGATATTAAATCGGAAAGAGCAAAATCAATTTCTAGAGAATATGATAGCAGAAAAACAAAATATGCATGTTGACATAATAGGTTTGAGATCAAACGAAGTCGAAAAAGGAGGTTGGACAACCTACATTCCTTTATTCGTCTAACCTATTCTAGACAAATAAGAGAGAAGTGAATAAACAAAAAATGTGTATGCCGAAAAGTTTTGAAAAAGGGGGAAAACTTTCGAAAACAAAAGTAGAATTTTGAAAAAGAAGGAAGAGTTTGAAAACCATTTTGTTTACCACCCCTTACTTTAAAGCTTGCATTATTCTCAATGTAAGAAAAAGTTAAGATAAAATTTTCAAGAGACTCACAAAATGGTGTCCCTATCAACTCTTCTTTGAGGCCTTTTAGTTGGACCTAGTTTGATCAGTTCAATTGCCCTTTTGTATTGGGCTCAAATAGGCCCGATAGTTGCACCTATGGGCGTGGTACTTTCTCTACTTGTTGAGCGACCTACTACTCCACCATGCCTAGACTTTTCCTGACGTCTTTAAGGTGCTCAATAATCTGTTCAATGGCGGTTAACTCCAGGGATTTCTTGGTTGTGTGATGCATCCGTTCAATGAAAATTTTCACAACGTTCTCCTTTGTGAGGAAAAACTTCTCAAACATCTTCTCAACAAGTTCTAAAGGAGGATTTTGTATGTTATCCATGTATTGTACTTGAAAATTGGTTGATGTCTCCATATTGAATTGTAAGTGTTAAAGTAAGGGTCAAATCGTTGGCACAAATTGCAATTTGGATCCTTGTAGTAGTCTCTCATGAAAAGTATATCGTCGTCAGATTGCCCTTTGTGGGGTATTCAGTTAGGATGAAGTAGATTTGGGCATTATGATCATCTTGACGATAGAGTTGGCAACGGGAGCTATCTTCCATACCGGTACCAGATTTGGTAGAGGTGACGGTTTCGATGGTATTAGCTGAAGCTCCTTGGGATCTAAGAACTTGTGGGTGTGGTCAATTAGTCGGTCAACGGACTCCCATGCCTCATCAATAAGTATCTCCTTTAGAAATCTTCCACTAGTGTAGTTGCCGATCATGTACCTGGTCAGATTGTCAATTCCCTAGTAAAAAGATTGAACAAGGGTGACTTTAGATTGCACGTGAGTTGGGCATTGGCAAACCAGGTCCTTGAATGTCTAACACACTTCATAAATAGTTTCACTTGTAGACATCTTTAAACTAGGGACCTTCATGTGCAACTCAACAATCTTGGGTGGTGGAAAATTTTATTCATGAAAGCTTTGTGCAGATGATCCCAAGTTATGATGGAATTTGAAGAGAGGAACATTTCCAAGCAACGGCCTTTCCAAAGAGAGATACTTTGATAGCCGTCATCCTTATAGTTTCATGTGGGACATTGTGGACTTTGGATGTGCTAAAAAAAGTTTGAGAATCCGTCTATGTGTCTCACAGGGTCATTTGTAGCCAACTCGAAAAAGGCATGAGAGGTAAGCAAGTTGATAAACCCAATTTTTAATTCAATGTTTGGGGAAACAATTTCCGGGGCAACTACTCCGCTAACATGGGGGATGTGTGTGGGAAGCATGTATGCACCTAGAGTAGTAGGAGTGTTTCTTTCTATGGCTCGTTTGGCCATTTTAGATTCAACATGTGCTCCCTCAGCATCGTCAGCTGCCTACTAGAAAATCCTTGCCCTATTTTTGGTGCCATCAACTAGTTGACACATTGCGGTCATTTGTCGCTGCATTTGTGCATTTATAGCAACAACATCAATGGGGGTCATTCCATCATTGTCAATCATAAATGTAGCAGTGGGTGGGTTGGTTGCACGGCATTGATTGAATATAATTCCCAAGAGGTCGAGAGAATCAACAAACCTTTGACGTCTAGAGCATAATATTCTTTCATGTTTTTGGTATGTTGGCATAAGAGGCTTCCTGACACTCGTTCTGAGTACACATGTAACACCCCAAATTTTCGGAACTCGGGGTGCTACGGGTTAGGACCTCACAATGGGTCCCGACCCTAGCTTGACAACAATTTTACTGGATCTTACAACAAGGCACAAATGTAAATAAAACGAATAGAAAACTAATAAAAGATAATGGCATGAATGTATAGAATGTGAAAGCCTTACAAGACGTAACTACAAACATCCTAAAAGCATTAGTATCTTAATATGCTTGCAAATACTTGAAGGATAACCAATCTATATGACTATGTGGACCTAACTGACATCCGTCCGGAATCACTCTACAACTTCCTTAACATACAAGAAATCTAACAACATACGGTATAACCGTTAGCTAACAAAAAATGATATCGGGAGTACTAAAATAGCACAAACACACATCAATACGGAAAGTAAACACACAACATGTTTGCATAGAATTCGGTTATTATCTTTTATTCAGTTCTAAGTTCAACTTATGCTTGTGACATGAGGATCCTCTTGACCCTCACCTCCGTCCCCGTATACCAACATGAGTGGTTCAATGCATCTCGTTGTATACCATGTCCGGGCTAGTCGTAGAGAACCTCCTAGTCTGATCTCAAAGTTGGGTAGTGATGTCACGACCCCTTATACATACACTTGGGTTTTATAGTTACTAATTATGTCATCCTATTCAAATTATGTTATGAAACACATAATCCACACACCACTATTATAGTTCACACCAATACAAAGAAAGTTAGCTAAGTAAGCCCAAATAACTTACATATATCGAGTCAAAGTTCAGTTAACGGTAACACTCATTCCAGTACGTGTAGGATCTCAATTGTCTGGTTAAAATAGGAACTTGTATCAATATAATATGTCCACTATCTAGAAGATTCTAACTTCTAGGCTAACGATGACGACTTTGAAATATATACTAAAGTGACTCGCTTTATGAAAAGATGATTTTACCCTTGATTATTCTGAAAAACTTAACGGATCTAGGAAGGTTTATAAACCTCTAACTAACATTCTTGGACATGATAATAAAACACTCAAACAAAGAAATCTAACGATTTTGAAAGTTTTCTCAAACTTTCCAACTCAATAAGGGATCTTAACCTTACAACCAAACCTAGCTAAGACCCTACTTTGGTCTATGATTATGACCTCCAAACAACTTCTAAAAATTCTAAGAAAAATATCTAGCAACACTATGTCAGATATACTCTCATATAGAACAACAAAACTCCTAAAATCAAATCCACCAATTCTATACAAAATCACAATGTTGCATCCACAATTGAATTCCAATACTTACAAAAATTCTGGCTTCAAATCTCTCTCAACTTACTTTTGGTCTAACTACACAATATCATAACTTATGATCTAATCGTTTGATTTCTCTTAAATTCAGAGATGGTATACTACAGTATCTAGAATATAACATATCAAATTTCACGTCAATAAGAATAGTCTAACACGATCAGATTTGGATCTAAAGATGTATCCACAAACATTTTCCTATACTTACAAATGTTTTTGAAATTTTCCAAAAAAAACAGCTTTTGGTCCCAACTTTGCTAACTCATAACTTCCAAACTACTCATCGAATCTTTCTCAAACTTTATATGATTTACTATAGTATCCAACTACGACATATCAAAAATTCAGAAAAAAAAGGAAGAGTCGTTCATACTGATATTTGGGTCCAAAAGTTGGGTGATTGTCGACTTCGAAAACTCTTAATAGAAGCAGTTTTTGTGTGGCTTCTTCTTGGCTGATTCTGTGTGGATTTTAAGTCATGCAGAAATCTTCTATTAGCATCCAAGTATAGAGGGAAAGGAGGAGGGAATGTGGTAACGCTCTTACTCGTCCAACCACTAGTCTATGAGGCTTGATGTGGTTGTTGCTCGTTTGTACGCTCAAGGAAAGCAAGGCATGCTTGTTGCTTACTGTCATGGTTGTATATGTGCACGAATAATCTACGCAAGATCATTGATAGAAACGGTGAAGTAAGAGAATTGTTTGAAGTTTACTACATCCCAGAGTTAAAATGCAACATTATCAGCCTTGGACAAGCCACTGAAACTGGTTCCGATGTGAGAATGAAGGGAGAGCTCTTGACGATGCATGACGGTGACAGAAAACTTCTTCTCAGAACAACTAGATCAAAGAATCGGTAATACAAATTTCGAATGGGAGCCAAAGGTACAATCTGTCTAAACTTGATTGACTCGAACATGTCAAGCATGTGGCATGCACGCCTGGGACACATGAATCTTGAGACAATAAATTCCATGATACAAAAGAAACTCGTTTTTGGAGTTCCGCAAGTCAAAATGGAGATGAAAATATGTGATTCATGCCTTCATGGAAAACGAACTAGGCAAGTGTTTCCTCAAGCAACACAAAATCGAGCAACAAGGATACTCGAGCTCATACATGGCGATTTATGTAGTCTTATTACACCTAGCACAGGAGCTAGAAACAGAAACATCTTTGTACTTATAGGTGACCATTCGAGATATATGTGGGCCATTCTATTAAAGGAGAAAAGCGACACTCTTGATAACTTCAGGAAATTCAAGAAGTTAGTGGAACAAGAGTCGAGAATGTTGAAACCTTCAGGACAGATAGAGGAGGAGAGTTTGTGTCATAGGAATTTAATCTATTTTGCGATAACTCGGGAATTAAAAGACATCTTACAGCTCCATATACCCCACAACAAAATGGCGTTGTCGAAAGGAGAAATAGAACGATGATGGAGATGACGAGAAGCATTTTGAAGCACATGAAGGTACCAAACTATCTGTGGGGAGAGGCGATAAGGCATTCCACATATCTCCTAAATTGAATAGCTACAAGAGCGTTACAAAATTTAACGCCTTACGAAGTTTATCAATCGAAGACACCAAATATTGCTCATCTTTGAGTTTTTGGTTGCATCAGATATGTGATATATTAGAGAAACTTGGGATGAAGAAACTCGCCGATAGATCACGATGGTTAATTCACTTGGGAACTAAACCAAGATCAAAAGCATACCAACTCTACGATCCACAAACTCGGAAAATCACGGTGAGTCGAGATGTGGTGTTCGATGAAATAAGAGTGTGGAATTGGAGTGGATATTCTCAAATCAACAATGGAAGAGAAGAGGTTACAATACCGATTGGGGATTTTGGGAATCATGGAATTAGAAATAATGATCAAATTAGATCTATAGCTCGTTCTGATGAAGAAAATCGAGAAACCAAGTTAGTGAGATCCAATGAAATAGCTCGTCATTCAGGAACAAAGTCTGTCACAAGAACAACAAAGACAGGTTCCGAGAACAATGTCAGAACAAAGGTGTTTAATGCTCTTGATGAAAATGAAACAGAGACTGGCGATGGTGGTGGTGATCCTACAAAACATGAGAATCAACCAGGTTTAAGAAGAACAACAAGGATAAGTGTCAAACCCAGGTACCTTGATGATTATGTTATTTATGAAGAAGAAGAAGTAGAGCGTTTGTTACTTGTTTTGAGTGACGAACCCAGAAACTTTGATGAAGCAAAGGAATCAAAGAACTGGATATTTGAGTGTGAGGATGAGATACATTCGATCAAAAAAAAGCCATACATGGGACTTGGCTAAACTTCCGCATGGAACAAAACCAATTGGTTTGAAGTGGATATTCAAACTTAAGAGAAATTTTGATGGCAGCATTAACAAATACAAAGCGAGACTTGTCGCAAAGGGATATGTTCATAGCCATGGAATAGATTTTGATGAGGATTTTGCTCCAGTAGCTCGCATTGAAACAATCCATCTTCCTATCAATCTCGCATCTTCTAGTGGATGGGAAATACATCATCTCGATGTAAAGACGGCCTTTGTTCATGGAGAGCTAAAGGAAACAGTTTATTTTCACAACTAGAAGGGTTTGTGATAAAGGGATGTGAAGACAAAGTTTACCAACTCAACAAAGCTTTATATTGTCTAAAGCAAGCTCCTTGAGCAAGGAATGACAAGTTGAATCAGATTCTTAAGGAGCTAAAATTTAAGATATGCTCTAAAGAACCATCGGTTTATCATAAACACGTACTGCATGACACTCTTCTTGTGGCGGTGTATCTTGATGACTTGTTTGTTTCAAGATCAAACGTGGAGGTTATCACATAATTTAAGAAAGAGATGGGAACAAAATTTGAGATGAGTGATCTCAGGAAATTAATATAATATCTTGGAATTGAGGTGTGTCAATCCAAGGAGGGGATCACATTGAACCAGCGCTGCTATGCAAATAAAATACTAGAAGAAGCTGGTATGAAAGAATGCAACTTGGCACACATGCCAATGGAAGCAAGGCTAAAGTTATCCAAGGCGTCGGAAGAAAAGGATGTAGATGCGACAAGGTATAGGAGAATCATTGGGTATCTTTGTTATTTGCTTCACACGGGACCAAATTTGGCATATTGTGTTCGCGTTTTAAGTCGGTACATGCAAACTCCAAAATAATCACATGGAGCAGCAATGAAGTAGTGTTTGAGATACTTACAAGGAACGACAACGTTTGGATTAAGGATTGAATCATCCCCTTCAACATCGACAAAATCGATTGGGTATAGTGATAGTAGTTATAACGTAGATCCCGATGATGGTAAGAGTACGACAGGCCACATGTTCTATCTTGGTGGTAGTCCAATCTCTTGGTGTTCTCAAAAACAAGAAGCAATAGCTTTATCTTCTTGTGAGGCTGAATTTATGGCGAGAACAGAGGCAACACGACAAGCCATATGGCTTCAAGACTTACTTGGAGAGATTACTGGAAGACCAAGTAAGAAGGTCAATATTCGGATAGACAACCAGTCTGCTATTGCTCTTACAAAGAATCTAGTTTTACATGGACGGAGCAAGCACATTCATACAAGGTACCATTTTATCAAGGAGTGCGTTGAGAATGGTCAGATAGAGGTCGAGCATATTCCCACGAATGAACAAAAGACGGACATCTTAACAAAGGCTCTTGGAAGAATCAAATTTAAAGAAATGAGGGATCTCATTGGAATGAAGAACTTGGGAAGAAAAGGACTTCAAGCTTAGGAGGGAAAATATTGACTTAAGCTTGAAGTAAATATTATTTACAGAAAATGAAACTACATATTTAAGGGAAAAACTAATTATATTTACATGATTAGGAGTTATCTAATTGTGGGTTATTTCCTAAAAGTTGTTAGGATTGTTTTCCTTTTCTTCCCTATATAAGGAGATGTTGGTTTGTGGCATTATATGATTTGTGTGAGAGAAAAAGAGAGCTTAAGTTTTGTGTAAGTTTCTTAAGCAATAAAGGAGAGTTATTCCTTTTAATTATTTGTCTCTTTTGAAACAAGAGAGGAAAGGTAATGAATGTTCATGTACATCGTGAAGAAGGGAGAAGGGAAGCAAGGTGGGCCAGGTGGCTACAAGAAGTAACGTGGGAGAGAAAGTATTTGTTAAGAGTAATAAATGTCTTGTCTTCATGGTAGAGATTTGTAAGGTAGGGGACCAATCTAATGTAATAAAATAGTTAAGATGATAAATAAGTGGTGAGGTGTGAGAAGTAAGGATGTTTGGAAAAAAAAGAGTAAGGACACCCACACGCAAGATTTGACCATAACTCACATAAATTATAAATATGATCTAGGTAGTGTAAAAATATACTTAAATAGAATGATAGGTATATTGTGGGTGATGTATAAATATACCCACATAAAATGTTAGATTTAAGATAGGTAATACTTGAGTTATGAGACTAGGTATCACATAAAATCACAAGTGTGGTTAGGCATGGATAGATTTGGCAATAAAAACACAACACATAGCTTTGGATATTGTGAAATGGGTCCTAACCGGTCTAAGTACATTTTGAATCCGAGTCTATCGGAAATATAATTTCCGAGTATTACAAGACATTTAAAAGAAAATGATTAAATATTAAAGGTTTCAGAATTAATAAGTCAAAGCAATTTAAAGTTTTCCCTAGCAACAATGTCTCTTTATCCTTGTTTGAATGCTAATATTTTATTTGATCTTGTAGGTTATGGATTGAATATAGTATTAAGTTATATTAGGGAGGGTTGAACTAATATATACATATGATCGGGATGAGGACAAATGCTTGAATGCTTGAAAGAACACTAAGATCAACCAACTCATATTGAATGTGGATAAAAACCAAGCGTATTTGTTTTCTCATATTTCTCATCATCTTTGTTATTTGCATGCTTTCATTTTGTCACTTTAACAGCACCTCCCCTTTGGTTACATATATTTGATAGTTTTATTATATATTATTCTTTATTGCTCATCTCTCTCTTGAGTTCAACCCTTACTTGATTATTATACTTATTTTGGTGAATTAAGTTTGGTTAATATCTTTATAAGAAATAAACGACTAGAAATTCATCTTGTCTAATTTGGCGTCGTTGCCGAGAGAGTTTGCTTTAAGTTACTTTGTATTTTAATTGTCAAATATTGGTTTGAGCTATTTTATGGTTCACACCCGTGCTACTAATATAACTTTTTCTCCTTTTGATCCAAAAGTCGAAAGAACATTCAATAGACAAAGGAGAGAACGTCGGAACACACAAGATGAAATGGCCAATAGAACGCTTCAACAACTGACGCAACCGAAATTCATCTTGCATTAGCATGAAGCCGGCAAATATGACGGAAGAACAAATCAAAATGAGGGCTTTCGGCTTCACCCTCAAGGATGTGACGGACGATTGGTACTATCACATACCATCCGAGAGAATTGAAACATGGGAAATTTGCATAAGGCTTTCCTAGAGAACTACTTTCCGGAGAAGAAGGTCAATAGCTTGAAGAAGGTCATTAGCAACATCGAGCAAGAATTTGATGAGACTCTTTATTAGTATTGTGAGAGATTTATAAGGCTAAGGTCAACCTGTTCATTCCATGGGTATTCTAGCCAAGATTTGGTGTTGTACTTGTACAACGAATTGATGGACAACGAACGGAGAATCATTGATGCCACATCCGGAGGTAATATTCTAAACTCTACTCCTGAACTTGCTATGGGAAAAAATACAAGAAATGGATGAAGGTACACGGAACTTTGGTAGGAATCCTTCCAAAATTGGGGTCCATATTGTAATCCCCGGCTGCTCGGAAGTATCAAGTAGAATTACCGAACTAAAAAAGATGGTGAAAATACTAACATTATTGGAAACCCTGCAACAACTGAAGGTATGCGGCATATGTGTTGATCCATTCCATCCAACGGACATATGTCCTCAAATTCAAGAAGACTCTACGGCTGAGGTTAATGCTCTAGGATGGTATGGACAATAACAACAACGTCAAAGGAACGATCCCTATGCACAAAACTACAATCCAAGATGGTGTGACCATCCAAATTTTAGACGGAGGGATCAACCTAACCCACAACAACAACATCGACCTGGTAAGTCTGACTCAATTGAGGAAATGTTACAAACTTTAACTAAACACTTTGCTACCCATGTCCAAAGCACAAAATCTAGCATAAAGAACTTGAAAAAGAAATTGGGAAAATGGCGAAAGCAATCACGAGGATCGAAGTCGAACCTCAGGACATTTGCCCTGCATAACAGTTGTAAATCCAAGGGAGAATGTGAGTGCATTGATCCTCAAGAATGGAGAGCACGATCAAGAATCAAGCAATAGAGATGGAAAAATAAAAAACAGAGAATTTTTCCGCCCCACGGCTGCAAGTGACGCCCCCACACCCTCATATGCAGAGTTGCCGCACCCGTGGCTGTAAACTCCCACGACCACGAAAGAAAAAATTGAAATACACCTGCGGCTACAAATTGATTCGCCTGCGGCTGAACCAACAAAAAGTGCTTCAGAAGAGGATTCCTATATCCATCCAAACTTTCCACCTCTCTACTCATAGAAACCACCTACCCCCTTTCCGAAAGGACTCAAGGGAAGGAGAATCATCGAGAACAAGGACTTGTTTGATCCACTTTCTAAGTGCGATGTATACATTCCTCTCTTAAAATTGGTCAAAAGTATTCCTAAATATGTTCGTTTCTTGAAGGAATTGTGCACTATCAAGAGGAACCAAAAGCTTAAGGGAAAACAGAAGGTGAAGGTGAGCGAGTATGTTTCTGCGGTTTTTCAAATACGGATGCCAATGAAATGCAGCAATCCGAGTATGGTAAGCATTCCTTCTATCATAGGCGAAACTCGCTTTGACAAAACAATGCTAGACTAGATGCTTCTATAAATGTGTTATGATATTCTATTTATCAATCAATGGGTTTTATGGATTGAGTGTGCTAGGATTGTTACCTAGTACTTGCTTTTCTGATACTTACCCGGTAAGGAGAGGTTTGACCCCTAGGTAGTGATCCGGTTTGAGTAGAATTCTCAACCTTAGATTCCTTGATGTAACACCCCAAATCCGCGGGACTCGGGATTCCATGAGTTGGGACCTCACAATGGGTCCCGAACCTTAGCTTGATAACAATTTCACTGGACCTTTCCAACATTGCACAAATAAAGGCAAAACCGAAATTCCTTTTAATGCAAATGATAATAAACCCGAAGGAAAGCAACAAAAGACTTCAACCGAGATACAACTCCAAAGACCAAACGCCATACACGCGGCATACAAAAATACAAAACATACAATACTCCAACACGACTCCACCCAAAACCACTCCTAAAATGTACGGAACCCCGGTTGCCCACTCTTCCGGATCTCTCGGCCGCATTTCTAACCTGCAAGGCAATCTACAACAATCAGTATAAAACCTTTAGCTAATATTCGAAGCATTAGAATCAAGGTGAAAGGCACAAACACAAGTAAATCAACACAACACAATATATACACCAAATCACACAAGTCCGGTTTATTATCTTTTTATTATTAAGTCATATCCAGTTCTAAGTCAACTTCTTTTGTGACACGAGAATCTCCCGAAACTCTCCTCGGTCCCCACTTACCGCATGGAACGGTACGGATGCATCCGACCGTCTAACCACACGGTCTAGTCGCCCAGATCCTCCTATCTCTACGTAAGAGCTAGGCAGTGATGTCACCGCCCGTTATCATACACTTGGGCCAAATAATATAAAGGTCGGTGGTCCTATTTCCGGTTTAATTGTTATAAACAACAAAGAATAAACACACACCACCAAACACACATCAATGCTAGGACAAGGAATACGAGCTAAGTATGTCCGGAGACTTACCTCGTGCCAAACGCTAACTCACGCAACACTCTCAATTCCCTTGGAAAGAATCTTGCAACCTGCTCACAACAGCATATCTATATCAACAACTCGCTCAACTCAAGAAGTCTTAGACTTCTACACAAATAATCTACGCAAGATCATTTGACTCTCATTCTAGGACCGCATCCTAGAATCCCTCATGCTCACATCCCACTCAACACAAGCTAGAAGTCCTTAGACTTCTAGACCCTATGATCTCGCAAGATCATAACCCATAACACATACTAGGATAAATATGACTAGTTCAAACAACTCAACGGTAACAACACCAGGCTAGGATAAGTCAATCCTAAGCTCATAAATCCCACAAGATCATACAACCCTAACCTCGAGCCTCAGAACGCTTACAAGATCAAACATATAACTTAAAGCCATAAACAACCTAACAAGATACATCAACACCTCAACCCTTGAAACATTTCACAATCCTCAAACACTCACCTAAGGTCCAAAGTCACTACTTGGCATTCACTCTAAGTTATCCTAGATACAACCTAGCATAATACTACTAAACAAAACTAGAACGAGGGAAAGGATACTCACGTGACTCCAAAAGATGGAAGGCATTCAACGGATGTCAACCTGGACACGTTAGGCCTTTATCGGGACGCTTCCAAACCTAATACCAAAACTAAGCAAGTTTAGCTCATACGCTAAACTTGAACGAAATATATAATATAAATAAATCTAATGAAAACCCGTTTTCAAAAGTTGACGTTAAAACTCGTTAAACCCTTCCGGGGCAAAAATATGAAATCAAACCACTTGGTCGTAAACCCGAAATTACAACTTGAATCATAAACCGAATTTAGAATCCGTAATTATATTTTCCGGGCAATCTAAATAACATCATAAACCCAATGATAAAACTCGTTCTCAAATCCAAGGATAACCAAAACCGTTCAACTATTTTCCGGGCAAATTATACCATTTTAGAAATATGGGTCATCCTCAACAATTAAAATTCTGGGCCAATTCTGTAATTATATAAATAAATGGGGGTATCATCTGCAAATTCCAGAAGAGTGGGTCAAATCTGTAATACAAAATACAGGGTTGTAATTATATCCAAAATGAGGGGGCCCGATTTCATTAATAAGAAGGGTTTTTGTTTTTAACCCAAAGGACGCAGGGGAAGACGATGCAGGTCGGCGGATCTTCAGAGGCAAGGCGAAGCAATGCAGCAGACAGAGACGGCGTAGACTTCCCGGTGTCGACAGGCTTGTCTTCCCGGCGGTGCAGCGGCGGAGACCTCCAGTCCGGTTCCTAGGGAAGGAGAGCTGTTATCGGAGGTGCGAGACGGATATTGTTCCTAGGCGAAACAGGGGCCGAAAGAAGGTAGCAGCTAGGGCTGGCGGCGGTGACTCCCGATTGCACAGATGAGAAGGAGAAGAGATCGATAACGGTTTCATAATCGACCTCCTCAGATTAAGTTGCATCTCTAAAATTTTCAAAAAAAACAATTTTTTCCTCCTTTGAATTGGTAAACGAATCTGAACCAGGATCTGAATTTGATGGGTGCTACAGTGATAGTTCTTGTCGGAAACTGAGGCCTCTCAAGGCGGCGGATGCAAATCCATGAGAACTGAGAGGTGGGGCTGGCTGTGGCTCGACGAGAGGCTCCGGTTAAGGTGCGAAGATAGAAGACGGTAGTAGAAGAAGAATGGGAAAGATGGAGAGTTAGTGGGAGGCTGAGGAGGAGAGCTAGGTTGAAAGTACAAAGGAGGGATGTGTGGGAGTTGTGAGAGAAGATGGAGATATGTTGAGCAGATGAAGCGAGGGAAGGGTCAGAGGTGGAGTCACTGTGTTGTTGTAGTGGTCGAGGGGTCGGGGGTGGAGGTTGCTTGTCCTTGGCATAGAGGAAAAAGAAAGAAAGTACGAGTCGGGAATTAAATAAACCCGAATTAAACAAATGGAACGGGATTTTCAAATCGAAAACTTTTCCAAAATTTTCCGCAAAATAATATACTAAAAATATAAACAAAAATATATACTCGTAAAAATAATTTTTACGATATATACATTTCTTCCGTAAAATATTCTTGGTAATAATACAATGATGTAAATATGGATGATATATATATATATATAGAGGGTGTGGTGCCCATGAGAACACCCCTAACGTGTATATATGAGAACAATCGTACACCGTTGGATGGTGAGTATTAAGGGTTGAGATTTAGAGTAGATATCATAATTAATAATAACTACGAATAATAATAATTAGGAATCCAACAATAACTATGAATAATTCACTCAACCAACAATAACTACGAATAATACATTAAACGATATGGCACCTTCGTAACAAACTAATAATAATTACGAATTTTCTCATAGGATCTATACTCTATATATATATATCAAGACTCGTAAAATTCAAATTACGATGTAAAAATACTCAGTAAATATATTTAGGCCATTAAAATAGCAATAAATATACGAGAAAATAAATGTTGAAAACGCGCCTAATAAAATGGGCCGTTACAACAGATCTCCCTAAAACAAGTTTCGTCTCAAAACTTGCTATGCGTTGAACTTCTTGATCCCTAAGGCTGAGGTATGAACTCTCAAACTAAGAAGGTTGAAACCTTCCAATCTATACACACAATCTACTCAACTACCACCACAAGATATATCAGGTCATATAACACATCCCCACACACAACACAGCTACACATAACATCACACAAGCACGTAACTCAACTAGGGAAAAAACTAAGTGTAACCCGTCGTTCCTATTGATGTTACTAGCTCAACGTAAAACTCATCCAAATGTACTATCCTCTGTCTTCCAGTTAGCCTCATCGGTCCCTCGTCTACCACTAGATCATCATGATTGACAACATATCTCGATTCATGTATGTACTCTCTCGATTTGATACATATGAAACACCGGGTGAACACTCTCTACTCTCGGTGGCCACGCCAACTTGTAAACCACTTTCCAACTTGCGCTAAGATCTCAAAAAGGTCCGATATCGGAAACTCAACTTTATTCTCGGGTCTTTCTCAATGCAATGTTTCCATTATGTTTCTCCTTTATTTCCTCTAACACAGAAGGTCAAACTTCTTAATTGGCCCCGCTAAACCAAACTTTGATGTTATGTTTCCTCAATTCTTGTTTCAAGTTCCAAGTAATGAAGGAAGTACCTTACTTCTCATCGCTTATACTAATGATACTAGTATGCTATTACTTTTACATCACTCCTCAATACCCAATCAAAACCTTATCTTGGAAAATCACTTGTACACTTCAAACCCATCATTCCTCAAAGCAAATCAAACAGTTGTACCAATAAATCTCCTCTTTAACTCTCAAAATTCTATTATCAAATCTTCGTCCCATTCAATACTTTATCTTTATCCGTAGTAGGTTACCATAATTGGCGTTATACAACTCCTCCCTTCACAGATCTGGTAAAGCTCGGCACATCTAAGAAAACTTGTAACTTCTTTCACATCTTTTGGGGTTTGCCATGTAACACCCCGAATCCGCAGGATATCGGAATGCTACGGGCGAGACCTCACAATGGGTCCCGACCATTAGCCTGACAACAATTTCACCGGACCTTTCCAACAAGGCACAAATAAAGGCCAAACCGAAAACAAGTTTAATGTAATGATATGATTCTCAAATACAACAAGAAAGGAAAGACATCAGTCGTCTATACAATAACGCCAACAATACATAATATACAATAATAATACATGGACTCAAACCCCCAAACTCGACCTATGATGTATGGAACCCCGGCTGCCCACTCCTCCGGATCATTCGGCCATGCCTAACCTGCACATCAACTACAGCAATCGGTATAAAACCGTTAGCTCATATTCTAGGCATTATAAAGATAGCAAGGGCACACACACACAGAAGCACACATAACACACATCATACTCATATACATACGCATCCGGTTCTTGTTCTCTTTTTAGGTTATTCCATTTCTAATTCCATTTGCTTAAAGTGTGACACGAGAGTCTTATAACTCTCGCCTTTGTCCCCGTGTAACCAATAGGAATGATGCGACGCTCAACCCATATACCTTGAGGGAGTGATGAAGAAGCCGCTCGTATACCATGTATGGCCTGGTCGTAAAGATCCTCCCAGTCTCCCTCGGGAGCTGGGCAGTGATGTCACCGCCCGATAATAATAATAACAATGGGCCAAACAATATGTCTAGTCAAGTAATCCTAATCCGGTTTCATGCTCAAAAGCGATAAACACACACCACCACAAAGTATCCAAATAATGCGTAAAAGCGGCTAAGTCTGTAGACTTACCTTCTCTCAAAGCTAACCAAAACCGATCTCAACTTCCCGTAGGAATACAACTAAGGCCTGATCAAAACGAGGAACACGTCAACAACACTCTCAAAGGCTATAAGTCCTTAGACTTCGCAATCTAGCAAATGAACACAAGGTCCTACAACTCATAAGCTAGGGAACGTTCCTAGGCTCCAAGGGACCATAACTCATCAAGCATATATAAAGGCACTACAACAGCCCACTCTCCTACAAGGATAACTCATTACCAAGCTAGAACACAACTAATCTATGAGGTATAACATGATCATCACACTCGAGTCATCTTAAGCAACAACCGAGACTCTAAGGTCTCCTAAGGTCCACAACCACTAGATGGCATTCACAACTATCCTAGGTCCACCCTAGGCATTCTACTAACATGGAACAACCTCACAACTAAGGAAAGAACAAAGAAGAAGGGAGAAGAAGAGCCTACTGTTGAAGGAACGCAGCCGTAGAAATAAAAGGCGCGACCGCGTGCTGAAGGTCACGGCCCCCGCGGTGCCTGGAAATCCTGATGCCGCCCCCGCAGCGCTGATCACCACCCCACGGCGCTAATCACCGCCCCGCGGCGCTAATCACCGCCCCTGGGGCTGGATAGGTTACGCCCCGCGGCGCCAGATGCCGCCCCCGCGGTAGAACTCCAGAAATAGCGATTTCGTCGATCTTCGATTGTGCACTTGAGCTTCTATGGCTTCCTTCTCTGGTTGGGCCTTCTCCAAACACTAACCATTGATCTTAGACACCTCTCCATGACCTAATCGAGCTAAGAACAAGCACATGCAAAGGATTCAATAAGGTCTCTCTTCACAAGCTTCCTCCATAGCCATGGAGGAGAAGAGAAGAAGGGAAAAGAAAATCAACAAGAAAGGAGAATAGGGGAGGAAGGAAGCTGACCAAAACTGAACCAAAGCTCTCCAATGTTGTAAATCACTAGCCAAGAGCTTTTAAGGAGAAAGAAGAGGAAAGAGCACAAGATGGAGGGTGAAGGAGAGAACTAACGTGAAAGAGGAGAGTGAAGAGAGAGGGAGTGAAAAGTGAGCTGCAAAAAGGGGTGGGGAGACCCAAGGGTCAGCTGTCCCATATGTCTCCTCACTCACGAGACCGAGGGGTTGGAAAGGGAAAAGCGGAAACCAAAGGGTCGAATGAAGTTTCTGGGATAAAACCCGTCACTCAACACCTCGTGCCTGCGAAAGGACTGAGCCGCGCCTACGGGAATGTCAGTAACTCGCTAACCATCCAGAATAAAAATTCAGGATGTTACATGCCATCCCGTGACAACTTGTCAAACATCTTCTCTCTTTTTCAAGAGTAGACCCAAAATATCTCCTCCGGCATCAGTAAGCCCATATGGAGTAACTAGAACTCGTAGTGACCCTGGTTGGTTCGGAATGCCGTAATTGCAATATCCGAGTCTCTAATTCTCCAACGGTGACAATCAAATCTTAATTAATCTTAGAAGAACTACCGACCCTTACAAATGATCGAGTAGATCATCCATTCGTTGTAAGGGATTCTTGTCCTTCACCGTTATCTTGTTCGACTCATTGTAATCGATGTACAAACGGAGATAACCGTCTCTCTTTTTGCAACTAGTGTTCTCCATGACAACTTTAAATCAAGAGTTTAAAATATCTTCTCATATGAACTTCAAATCAAGAGTTCGAGATCACGTCTGGTGTTTTATATGGCAGTGCATTGGTTCTAATGAACCTTTACCAACAAGTCCTTGCGGCGGGTCGTTCAAATGCTTCTTCCACTCACGTATCTTTACTGGTGTCCTTATTTAAGTATTCCCTCAACTTAATCCCATTTTTCTTCTTTGATGACATAATTGTAAAAAATCTTCTAAGCTTCCTCACTTATGTGCAACCATAAGGGTCCAAACTACAGGGCTTAACCGTGCTTCAAAACAATTGACATCATCTTCTTCGCTTCCTCTGATATCCCAACATGTGGGATGAACTCCTCGTATTCTACATAAGCTTTCACCCTAGACATCCTTTCTTCAAGTAGGTATAGAACCTTACACTTCATTTCCCTATGCAACGTCAAACTGACCATAGAGGCTCTAACCTCAATCTTTCATGTACTTCTTGTACGTCTCATATCGACTTCAAACATCGAAACCTTAGTTTTCTCTTACTCGTGTTGGTCACCTTATACACTTCTTGATATTCTATGAGCAACTTCACAACTGTGATAGTATGCCTTTAGGCAGAATTCCCTAAAACTCTGGAGGATCCACTCATGACTCCACTGAGCACTAACATCATAATCTTAAGCTTGCCGCGTTGCCCCAATCCAAATTCCTCGTTTCACGTCATAGCCACTATGGCTTTGCCACACGAGTCACAAAAACCTTGACTTATCTTGGCTCGTGAAAACATGGCATCCAAAACCTTAGAACAAACATATCATACCTCCCTTATATATTCTCCCTTTACGCTCAACACTCTAGAAGACTTACCTTCCTCTTCGTCCTTCTAGTTCCCTTTATCCTGATCCGTTTCCTCCATATGGCAATCACATGAGCTAAGAAGGTCGCACCATATCGTTACAATCCTTCCCCACGAGGTACGTTACCATCACTTGCTAGAATCGATAAAATGCTACTTGATTAAGATGCTTATGTTTCCGTTAATACACCTCCTTATTACTGATATTCAGACATCACGAATGTTCCAAGTTCTTGTTACCCTTCTTCATGATCTCACATCCTAGATTTTTCTTCCCTCCTACAGTCACCAATATACAACCCGCACCTGTGCACCCTCGGTGGTCACCAATTAACTCATTGATGACCCTTTCCAAGATCAATGACTTACCCTCCTACCACACTTCCATGTTACCACACTCCTGAAGGATACCCTCTCGGGGTACTTTGTCTTAAACTTCACTAGCTCATTTTACTCTACTTCCAACTCCGATAGCTCCTATTAAGCTCCCCTCTTCCTTCCGCTTCTGTAAGATAACTATGCCTCTCCAAGTCTTTCGTGTCATATGACCCAACTTCATAGGCTTAACCGTTCTTCATAATATCTTGTAATTGCATCTTCCCCACACCTCTATCGTTAGTAACCACTCTCTCTTCTCTTGGTTGGTAACTTGAGTCTTTCAATCCAAACTCCTTGTTTCATCTTTCATCTTCTAAAGATCATCATCTACACACACTTCCTCCTCCTTAGCGTTGCTCAGTCTCGTCAAAATGACGGAAAATGATTGACTCCACCAGGTAATTCTACTATATGACCTTTCACCATGTAGTCCTCCTCGTAACTCTCGTATTTCTGAAGAAGTCTCCCGCTTAAGTTCTCGCAAAAACCGTCACTTCACTTTCTAGTTCTTCTGCAAGCTTACCTTACGCATCTCATGATTCTTCGTATTAGTTTGACCACACTTCACACTCTGACTCCCATACTTAGGAGCATCTAGGAAAAACTTCACGTCTCAAGGAAATACCACTTCTACCGTTGCTAGTATGCACTCCTTTCCTTCCCGCTTCGGGTCTTTAGTTATTCATGCATCGTCTTGAAGAATCATAAGTTCACCATCACTAGTCGGTTTCGTTGTGATTCAATCATTGCTTCTTTGCAACCACTCTCATGTCTTCATGTCGCTTCCTTACTCGTATGACTTCCTTCTCAGTTTTGCTTAAACTCACTCGAGGTTCTCTTCCACTTGTTTGTCCTTCGTCTACGTCATCTCTAATCCTCCGCTACGACGTCCTCTTAAAGGAGTCCGAGAAACCACCAAGGTGTTCGTCAGCACGTTATGCCAAACTCGGTACTTGAGCATACTCATCCTCATATGTAAACTATCCTAAGCCAAACGGCGTCATCCAAGGTGCGATGATAGCTTTCTATCATCTCGACTATAAGGTCTCGCATCCATATGTCACTATATATCCTAGTATACGTATATAACTATATAAGTCATACGTCCACATGCTATCGGCATAACACATCCAAGGAAACAATTCTCATAAAACGAGTTCCAATCACTAATATAATACTATCATGCCACATGTACAACTCATATCAATATAAAGGTCATGCCACCATAACAACATAACAAGTCCATCATGCATAACTATAATCAACATATAATAATAATCCAAAAACATCCTAGGTCCACGATACATATCTACATATATACACATATCTATATATATACTAAAAATCCAATAACTACGCTATCGAGATCCGGGAAGGAGTGGTGGTCCGTACATTCTACCCCAACTGACTATGCTCAGGATTTTGAAAACGAAATTCATTTTAAACTCGGAATCCTTGAGGGTTCCGTTTCCCTCTATTCGGCCTTTTAAGATTGTGAGTGCCATTGTTGTCAACCTAGGGCTCTTATACCACTTTTGTAACACCCCGAATCCGCAGGACTCGAGATGCCACGGGTTGGGACCTCACAATGGATCCCGACCCTTAGTTTGACAACAATTTCAACGGACCTTTCCAACATGGCACAGATAAAGGAAAAACCGAAATTCCATTTAATGCAAATGATAAGAAACTCGAAGGAAAGCAACAAAAGACTTCAGCCGAGATACAACTCCAAAGACCAAACGCCATACACACGGCATAAAAAATACAAAACATACAATACTCCAACATGACTCCACCCAAAACCCCTCCTAAAATGTACGGAACCCCGGCTGCCCACTCTTCCGGATCTCTCGGCCGCATTCCTAACGTGCAAGGCAATCTACAACAATCAGTATAAAACCGTTAGCTAATTTTCGAAGCATTAGAATTAAGGTGAAAGGCACAAACACAAGTAAATCAACACAACACACAATATACACCAAATCACACAAGTCCGGTTTATTATCTTTTTATTATTAAGTCATATCCAGTTCTAATTCAACTTCTTTTGTGACACGAGAATCTCCCGAAACTCTCCTCGGTCCCCACTTACCGCATGGAACGGTACGGATGCATCCGACCGTCTAACCACATGGTCTAGTCGCCCAGATCCTCCTATCTCTACGTAAGAGCTAGGCAGTGATGTCACCGCCCGTTATCATACACTTGGGCCAAATAATATAAAGGTCGGTGGTCCTATTTCCGGTTTAATTGTTATAAACAATAAAAAATAAACACACACCACCAAACACACATCAATCCTAGGAAAAGGAATACGAGCTAAGTATGTCCGGAGACTTACCTCGTGTCAAACGCTAACTCACGCAACACTCTTGCTTCCCTTGGGAAGAATCTTGCAACCTGCTCACAACAGCATATCTATATCAACAACTCGCTCAACTCAATAAGTCTTAGACTTCTACACAAATAATCTACGCAAGATCATTTGACTCTCATTCTAGGACCGCATCCTAGAATCCCTCATGCTCACATCCTACTCAACACAAGCTAGAAGTCCTTAGACTTCTACACCCTATGATCTCGCAAGATCATAACCCATAACACATACTAGAATAAATATAACTAGTCCAAACAACTCAACGGTAACAAAACCAGGCTAGGATAAGTCATTCCTAAGCTCATAAATCCCACAATATCATACAACCCTAACCTCGAGCCTCAGAACGCTCACAAGATCAAACATATAACTTAAAGCCATAAACAACCTAACAAGATACATCAACACCTCAACCCTTAAAACATTTCACTATCCTCAAACACTCACCTAAGGTCCAAAGCCACTACTTGGCATTCACTCTAAGTTATGCTAGATACAACCTAGCATGATACTACTAAACATAACTAGAACGAGGGAAAGGATACTCACGCGACTCCAAAAGACGGAAGTCGTTCAACGGATGTCAACCTGGACGCGTTAGGCCTTTATCGGGACGCTTCCAAACCTAATATCAAAACTAAGCAAGTTTAGCTCATACGTTAAACTTGAACGGAATATATAATATAAATAAATCTAATGAAAACCTGTTTATAAAAGCCGACGATAAAAATTGTTAAACCCTTCCGGGGCAAAAATATGAAATCAAGCCACTTGGTCGTAAACCTGAAATTACAAGTTGAATCATAAACCGAATTTAGAATCCATAATTATATTTTCCGGGAAATCTAAACAACATCATAAACCCAATGATAAAACTCGTTCTCAAAGCCAAGGATAACCAAAACCGTTAACTTTTTTCCGAGCAAATTATACCATTTTAGAAATATGGGTGATCCTCATCAATTAAAATTCTGGGCCAATTTTATTGTTATACAAATCAGTGGAGGCATAATCTGCAAATTCTAGAAGAGTGGGTCAAATTTGTAATACAAAATACAAGGTACAAGTTGTAATTATATCCAAAATGAGGGGGGCCGATTTCACTAATAAGAAGGGTTTTGTTTTTATCCCAAAGGACGCAGAAGAAGACGATGCAGGCCGGCGGCTCTTCAGAGGCAAGGCGAAGTAGCGTAGCAGACGGAGACGGCTCTGACTTCCCGGCGTCGACAGGCTTGTCTACCCGGCGGTGCTGCAGCGGAGACCTCCAGTCCGGTTCCTAGTGATGAAGAGTTGATGTCGGAGGTGCGAGACGGAGATTGTTCCTGGGCGAAACAGGGGCCGACAAAAGGTGGTAGCTAGGGTTGGCGGCGGTGACTCCCGATTGCACAGAAGAGAAGGAGAAGAGATCGAAAACGGTTCCATAATTGACCTCCTCAGATTAAGCTACATCTCTAAAATTTTCAAAAAAAAACAACTTCTTCCTCCTTTGAGTTGGTAAACGAATCTGAACTAGGATCTGAATTTGATGTTTGCTACACTGATAGTTCTTGTCGGAAACTAAGGCCTCTCAAGGCGGCGGATGCAGATCCATGAGAACAGAGAGGTGGGGTTGGCTGTGATATATTAAGAATGGGGTTGTTCTTGTACACTCTTGCACAAGGAAACTCATTTTGTGTTGTTGATGAGCACTTTCTAAAAGTTGACCGATACCATACATCGAACATTCCATGGTATATTAAATTCCATTACCGGTTGTGCACACGGAGGCCGTTGACTTACAAGTGATATTATCCAACCCTGGAATCCAAATTTTCCTAGGACACCATCACATATTGTTGTAGATCCGAGATATAAGGATTACTTTAAGGTACACGAAATTCATTTGAAATAGATGTTTTATAAACATGTTATGTTTTTTCACTAAATGGTATATCGTTGTTATTCGGGATTGCATTTTTTGTTCACGTTTATGTTGCCTGGATGTGAAGGATCCACTCATGACACAAAGGTTCTCGATAATGCTATTTGTACCCCAACCCTACACTTCCCACATCCACCTCCCGACAAGTATCTTTGTGACAAGCGTTATGTAGTAAGGCCGGACTTTCTAGTTCCATATTCAAAGATCCGGTATCACTTGAATCAGTTTGATAACGAGCCACCAAACCACAAAAAGTAAGCGTTCAATGGGGCATACTCTTCTCTAAGAAGTTATATTGAATGTTGTTTTGAATCCTGAAGAAGAAATGGAAATTGTTAGATGTCATGCCATGTTAATCGGACTGCACACAAGTTGACATCCATCATGCTTGATTTCCCATACGCAAAGTTATATGCTTATGTTCAAGGTATGATGACTTATCAGAAGATGAAGAGGAACCCCCAATGAGAAACCAAGATGATAGATAAGATGTGGAGGACAACATTACCAATGAAAGAGGAATGAGCCATATTCGTGATCGTATTGTGTTCGCTCGAAAGTTAGCGTGCAAAGTCTTAAATTTATAAAATCTGAAATCAAAAAAAAAAAAGCAAACCCGCAGTGTACGGATTGGTATAGTAAAGCAAGAATTATAGAGTCGAACTCAGGGATTTGGGGGATCAAATTCAGTTCGCAAATTTGGCTAGTAAGATAATGAAGCTTTTGTAAAGATTAATGGGAAAAAAACGATTCTAAAGATTCAGGTATCCAATTGTGACAATCGATTCAAGATGTTCTAAAGGTATAAGGACAAAGTTAGCATTGCAAATGTATAGATCTAAGGTACGGTGTTGTACGGTGAAGTTCCAAACCCATAAGTATCACACAAAGGCTCTCTCAATAAAGGATGTTGAGTCTTGTTATAAAGAGGATCAAAGGACAAGATTAAACTCTCAAATACCCATGCCCAAACCCAAGGGAATCAAAGATAAGCCAAAAAGGTTAAGATTGTGACACTCGAAACCAAAGTAGAGGATGTTGAGTCTCACTACTACCTAGAAAAGGTAAGCCAAGGCTAGGCTAGGGTCAATCTGTAACTTTGGATCAAAGCAAAACATGTCAAATAGGGAAAACCACGGTCAATTCTTGAGGAACCACGGCCATGGAACTCAAGAATAGGTCGTGGAAAGGCTCGACGACGAGGTTTCTCGCAACTCTCAGGGTCCAATCTGTTTTGGTTCAATCTATCATCATCTATGCCACAACTATCAACCCTTCACCTTAGAATCGCTTAAGGGTTTTAGCCAACAATCATTGTTATCAAATCAATATTCAAGATTAAAAGAAAGAAAAGATATAACCTTGAAAACTCAATAATGAATGCAAACCAATCTCAATCAAACTCAAAAACCGTGCTTGTGTTCAATGAATACAGAATAGAGTAAAAAATCTCTCACAATCTTAAGAACAAGAAGAACGGGATGTCAATCTGCCTTGAAAGTGAAACCCTAAGGCTGAGGTATGAACTCTCAAACTAAGAAGGTTGAAACCTTCCAATCTATACACACAATCTACTCAACTACCACCACAAGATATATCAGGTCATATAACACATCCCCACACACAACACAGCTACACATAACATCACACAAGCACGTAACTCAACTAGGGAAAAAACTAAGTGTAACCCGTCGTTCCTATTGATGTTACTAGCTCAACGTAAAACTCATCCAAATGTACTATCCTCTGTCTTCCAGTTAGCCTCATCGGTCCCTCGTCTACCACTAGATCATCATGATTGACAACATATCTCGATTCATGTATGTACTCTCTCGATTTGATACATATGAAACACCGGGTGAACACTCTCTACTCTCGGTGGCCACGCCAACTTGTAAACCACTTTCCAACTTGCGCTAAGATCTCAAAAAGGTCCGATATCGGAAACTCAACTTTATTCTCGGGTCTTTCTCAATGCAATGTTTCCATTATGTTTCTCCTTTATTTCCTCTAACACAGAAGGTCAAACTTCTTAATTGGCCCCGCTAAACCAAACTTTGATGTTATGTTTCCTCAATTCTTGTTTCAAGTTCCAAGTAATGAAGGAAGTACCTTACTTCTCATCGCTTATACTAATGATACTAGTATGCTATTACTTTTACATCACTCCTCAATACCCAATCAAAACCTTATCTTGGAAAATCACTTGTACACTTCAAACCCATCATTCCTCAAAGCAAATCAAACAGTTGTACCAATAAATCTCCTCTTTAACTCTCAAAATTCTATTATCAAATCTTCGTCCCATTCAATACTTTATCTTTATCCGTAGTAGGTTACCATAATTGGCGTTATACAACTCCTCCCTTCACAGATCTGGTAAAGCTCGGCACATCTAAGAAAACTTGTAACTTCTTTCACATCTTTTGGGGTTTGCCATGTAACACCCCGAATCCGCAGGATATCGGAATGCTACGGGCGAGACCTCACAATGGGTCCCGACCATTAGCCTGACAACAATTTCACCGGACCTTTCCAACAAGGCACAAATAAAGGCCAAACCGAAAACAAGTTTAATGTAATGATATGATTCTCAAATACAACAAGAAAGGAAAGACATCAGTCGTCTATACAATAACGCCAACAATACATAATATACAATAATAATACATGGACTCAAACCCCCAAACTCGACCTATGATGTATGGAACCCCGGCTGCCCACTCCTCCGGATCATTCGGCCATGCCTAACCTGCACATCAACTACAGCAATCGGTATAAAACCGTTAGCTCATATTCTAGGCATTATAAAGATAGCAAGGGCACACACACACAGAAGCACACATAACACACATCATACTCATATACATACGCATCCGGTTCTTATTCTCTTTTTAGGTTATTCCATTTCTAATTCCATTTGCTTAAAGTGTGACACGAGAGTCTTATAACTCTCGCCTTTGTCCCCGTGTAACCAATAGGAATGATGCGACGCTCAACCCATATACCTTGAGGGAGTGATGAAGAAGCCGCTCGTATACCATGTATGGCCTGGTCGTAAAGATCCTCCCAGTCTCCCTCGGGAGCTGGGCAGTGATGTCACCGCCCGATAATAATAATAACAATGGGCCAAACAATATGTCTAGTCAAGTAATCCTAATCCGGTTTCATGCTCAAAAGCGATAAACACACACCACCACAAAGTATCCAAATAATGCGTAAAAGCGGCTAAGTCTGTAGACTTACCTTCTCTCAAAGCTAACCAAAACCGATCTCAACTTCCCGTAGGAATACAACTAAGGCCTGATCAAAACGAGGAACACGTCAACAACACTCTCAAAGGCTATAAGTCCTTAGACTTCGCAATCTAGCAAATGAACACAAGGTCCTACAACTCATAAGCTAGGGAACGTTCCTAGGCTCCAAGGGACCATAACTCATCAAGCATATATAAAGGCACTACAACAGCCCACTCTCCTACAAGGATAACTCATTACCAAGCTAGAACACAACTAATCTATGAGGTATAACATGATCATCACACTCGAGTCATCTTAAGCAACAACCGAGACTCTAAGGTCTCCTAAGGTCCACAACCACTAGATGGCATTCACAACTATCCTAGGTCCACCCTAGGCATTCTACTAACATGGAACAACCTCACAACTAAGGAAAGAACAAAGAAGAAGGGAGAAGAAGAGCCTACTGTTGAAGGAACGCAGCCGTAGAAATAAAAGGCGCGACCGCGTGCTGAAGGTCACGGCCCCCGCGGTGCCTGGAAATCCTGATGCCGCCCCCGCAGCGCTGATCACCACCCCACGGCGCTAATCACCGCCCCGCGGCGCTAATCACCGCCCCTGGGGCTGGATAGGTTACGCCCCGCGGCGCCAGATGCCGCCCCCGCGGTAGAACTCCAGAAATAGCGATTTCGTCGATCTTCGATTGTGCACTTGAGCTTCTATGGCTTCCTTCTCTGGTTGGGCCTTCTCCAAACACTAACCATTGATCTTAGACACCTCTCCATGACCTAATCGAGCTAAGAACAAGCACATGCAAAGGATTCAATAAGGTCTCTCTTCACAAGCTTCCTCCATAGCCATGGAGGAGAAGAGAAGAAGGGAAAAGAAAATCAACAAGAAAGGAGAATAGGGGAGGAAGGAAGCTGACCAAAACTGAACCAAAGCTCTCCAATGTTGTAAATCACTAGCCAAGAGCTTTTAAGGAGAAAGAAGAGGAAAGAGCACAAGATGGAGGGTGAAGGAGAGAACTAACGTGAAAGAGGAGAGTGAAGAGAGAGGGAGTGAAAAGTGAGCTGCAAAAAGGGGTGGGGAGACCCAAGGGTCAGCTGTCCCATATGTCTCCTCACTCACGAGACCGAGGGGTTGGAAAGGGAAAAGCGGAAACCAAAGGGTCGAATGAAGTTTCTGGGATAAAACCCGTCACTCAACACCTCGTGCCTGCGAAAGGACTGAGCCGCGCCTGCGGGAATGTCGGTAACTCGCTAACCATCCAGAATAAAAATTCAGGATGTTACATGCCATCCCGTGACAACTTGTCAAACATCTTCTCTCTTTTTCAAGAGTAGACCCAAAATATCTCCTCCGGCATCAGTAAGCCCATATGGAGTAACTAGAACTCGTAGTGACCCTGGTTGGTTCGGAATGCCGTAATTGCAATATCCGAGTCTCTAATTCTCCAACGGTGACAATCAAATCTTAATTAATCTTAGAAGAACTACCGACCCTTACAAATGATCGAGTAGATCATCCATTCGTTGTAAGGGATTCTTGTCCTTCACCGTTATCTTGTTCGACTCATTGTAATCGATGTACAAACGGAGATAACCGTCTCTCTTTTTGCAACTAGTGTTCTCCATGACAACTTTAAATCAAGAGTTTAAAATATATTCTCATATGAACTTCAAATCAAGAGTTCGAGATCACGTCTGGTGTTTTATATGGCAGTGCATTGGTTCTAATGAACCTTTACCAACAAGTCCTTGCGGCGGGTCGTTCAAATGCTTCTTCCACTCACGTATCTTTACTGGTGTCCTTATTTAAGTATTCCCTCAACTTAATCCCATTTTTCTTCTTTGATGACATAATTGTAAAAAATCTTCTAAGCTTCCTCACTTATGTGCAACCATAAGGGTCCAAACTACAGGGCTTAACCGTGCTTCAAAACAATTGACATCATCTTCTTCGCTTCCTCTGATATCCCAACATGTGGGATGAACTCCTCGTATTCTACATAAGCTTTCACCCTAGACATCCTTTCTTCAAGTAGGTATAGAACCTTACACTTCATTTCCCTATGCAACGTCAAACTGACCATAGAGGCTCTAACCTCAATCTTTCATGTACTTCTTGTACGTCTCATATCGACTTCAAACATCGAAACCTTAGTTTTCTCTTACTCGTGTTGGTCACCTTATACACTTCTTGATATTCTATGAGCAACTTCACAACTGTGATAGTATGCCTTTAGGCAGAATTCCCTAAAACTCTGGAGGATCCACTCATGACTCCACTGAGCACTAACATCATAATCTTAAGCTTGCCGCGTTGCCCCAATCCAAATTCCTCGTTTCACGTCATAGCCACTATGGCTTTGCCACACGAGTCATAAAAACCTTGACTTATCTTGGCTCGTGAAAACATGGCATCCAAAACCTTAGAACAAACATATCATACCTCCCTTATATATTCTCCCTTTACGCTCAACACTCTAGAAGACTTACCTTCCTCTTCGTCCTTCTAGTTCCCTTTATCCTGATCCGTTTCCTCCATATGGCAATCACATGAGCTAAGAAGGTCGCACCATATCGTTACAATCCTTCCCCACGAGGTACGTTACCATCACTTGCTAGAATCGATAAAATGCTACTTGATTAAGATGCTTATGTTTCCGTTAATACACCTCCTTATTACTGATATTCAGACATCACGAATGTTCCAAGTTCTTGTTACCCTTCTTCATGATCTCACATCCTAGATTTCTCTTCCCTCCTACAGTCACCAATATACAACCCGCACCTGTGCACCCTCGGTGGTCACCAATTAACTCATTGATGACCCTTTCCAAGATCAATGACTTACCCTCCTACCACACTTCCATGTTACCACACTCCTGAAGGATACCCTCTCGGGGTACTTTGTCTTAAACTTCACTAGCTCATTTTACTCTACTTCCAACTCCGATAGCTCCTATTAAGCTCCCCTCTTCCTTCCGCTTCTGTAAGATAACTATGCCTCTCCAAGTCTTTCGTGTCATATGACCCAACTTCATAGGCTTAACCGTTCTTCATAATATCTTGTAATTGCATCTTCCCCACACCTCTATCGTTAGTAACCACTCTCTCTTCTCTTGGTTGGTAACTTGAGTCTTTCAATCCAAACTCCTTGTTTCATCTTTCATCTTCTAAAGATCATCATCTACACACACTTCCTCCTCCTTAGCGTTGCTCAGTCTCGTCAAAATGACGGAAAATGATTGACTCCACCAGGTAATTCTACTATATGACCTTTCACCATGTAGTCCTCCTCGTAACTCTCGTATTTCTGAAGAAGTCTCCCGCTTAAGTTCTCGCAAAAACCGTCACTTCACTTTCTAGTTCTTCTGCAAGCTTACCTTACGCATCTCATGATTCTTCGTATTAGTTTGACCACACTTCACACTCTGACTCCCATACTTAGGAGCATCTAGGAAAAACTTCACGTCTCAAGGAAATACCACTTCTACCGTTGCTAGTATGCACTCCTTTCCTTCCCGCTTCGGGTCTTTAGTTATTCATGCATCGTCTTGAAGAATCATAAGTTCACCATCACTAGTCGGTTTCGTTGTGATTCAATCATTGCTTCTTTGCAACCACTCTCATGTCTTCATGTCGCTTCCTTACTCGTATGACTTCCTTCTCAGTTTTGCTTAAACTCACTCGAGGTTCTCTTCCACTTGTTTGTCCTTCGTCTACGTCATCTCTAATCCTCCGCTACGACGTCCTCTTAAAGGAGTCCGAGAAACCACCAAGGTGTTCGTCAGCACGTTATGCCAAACTCGGTACTTGAGCATACTCATCCTCATATGTAAACTATCCTAAGCCAAACGGCGTCATCCAAGGTGCGATGATAGCTTTCTATCATCTCGACTATAAGGTCTCGCATCCATATGTCACTATATATCCTAGTATACGTATATAACTATATAAGTCATACGTCCACATGCTATCGGCATAACACATCCAAGGAAACAATTCTCATAAAACGAGTTCCAATCACTAATATAATACTATCATGCCACATGTACAACTCATATCAATATAAAGGTCATGCCACCATAACAACATAACAAGTCCATCATGCATAACTATAATCAACATATAATAATAATCCAAAAACATCCTAGGTCCACGATACATATCTACATATATACACATATCTATATATATACTAAAAATCCAATAACTACGCTATCGAGATCCGGGAAGGAGTGGTGGTCCGTACATTCTACCCCAACTGACTATGCTCAGGATTTTGAAAACGAAATTCATTTTAAACTCGGAATCCTTGAGGGTTCCGTTTCCCTCTATTCGGCCTTTTAAGATTGTGAGTGCCATTGTTGTCAACCTAGGGCTCTTATACCACTTTTGTAACACCCCGAATCCGCAGGACTCGAGATGCCACGGGTTGGGACCTCACAATGGATCCCGACCCTTAGTTTGACAACAATTTCAACGGACCTTTCCAACATGGCACAGATAAAGGAAAAACCGAAATTCCATTTAATGCAAATGATAAGAAACTCGAAGGAAAGCAACAAAAGACTTCAGCCGAGATACAACTCCAAAGACCAAACGCCATACACACGGCATAAAAAATACAAAACATACAATACTCCAACATGACTCCACCCAAAACCCCTCCTAAAATGTACGGAACCCCGGCTGCCCACTCTTCCGGATCTCTCGGCCGCATTCCTAACGTGCAAGGCAATCTACAACAATCAGTATAAAACCGTTAGCTAATTTTCGAAGCATTAGAATTAAGGTGAAAGGCACAAACACAAGTAAATCAACACAACACACAATATACACCAAATCACACAAGTCCGGTTTATTATCTTTTTATTATTAAGTCATATCCAGTTCTAATTCAACTTCTTTTGTGACACGAGAATCTCCCGAAACTCTCCTCGGTCCCCACTTACCGCATGGAACGGTACGGATGCATCCGACCGTCTAACCACATGGTCTAGTCGCCCAGATCCTCCTATCTCTACGTAAGAGCTAGGCAGTGATGTCACCGCCCGTTATCATACACTTGGGCCAAATAATATAAAGGTCGGTGGTCCTATTTCCGGTTTAATTGTTATAAACAATAAAAAATAAACACACACCACCAAACACACATCAATCCTAGGAAAAGGAATACGAGCTAAGTATGTCCGGAGACTTACCTCGTGTCAAACGCTAACTCACGCAACACTCTTGCTTCCCTTGGGAAGAATCTTGCAACCTGCTCACAACAGCATATCTATATCAACAACTCGCTCAACTCAATAAGTCTTAGACTTCTACACAAATAATCTACGCAAGATCATTTGACTCTCATTCTAGGACCGCATCCTAGAATCCCTCATGCTCACATCCTACTCAACACAAGCTAGAAGTCCTTAGACTTCTACACCCTATGATCTCGCAAGATCATAACCCATAACACATACTAGAATAAATATAACTAGTCCAAACAACTCAACGGTAACAAAACCAGGCTAGGATAAGTCATTCCTAAGCTCATAAATCCCACAATATCATACAACCCTAACCTCGAGCCTCAGAACGCTCACAAGATCAAACATATAACTTAAAGCCATAAACAACCTAACAAGATACATCAACACCTCAACCCTTAAAACATTTCACTATCCTCAAACACTCACCTAAGGTCCAAAGCCACTACTTGGCATTCACTCTAAGTTATGCTAGATACAACCTAGCATGATACTACTAAACATAACTAGAACGAGGGAAAGGATACTCACGCGACTCCAAAAGACGGAAGTCGTTCAACGGATGTCAACCTGGACGCGTTAGGCCTTTATCGGGACGCTTCCAAACCTAATATCAAAACTAAGCAAGTTTAGCTCATACGTTAAACTTGAACGGAATATATAATATAAATAAATCTAATGAAAACCTGTTTATAAAAGCCGACGATAAAAATCGTTAAACCCTTCCGGGGCAAAAATATGAAATCAAGCCACTTGGTCGTAAACCTGAAATTACAAGTTGAATCATAAACCGAATTTAGAATCCATAATTATATTTTCCGGGAAATCTAAACAACATCATAAACCCAATGATAAAACTCGTTCTCAAAGCCAAGGATAACCAAAACCGTTAACTTTTTTCCGAGCAAATTATACCATTTTAGAAATATGGGTGATCCTCATCAATTAAAATTCTGGGCCAATTTTATTGTTATACAAATCAGTGGAGGCATAATCTGCAAATTCTAGAAGAGTGGGTCAAATTTGTAATACAAAATACAAGGTACAAGTTGTAATTATATCCAAAATGAGGGGGGCCGATTTCACTAATAAGAAGGGTTTTGTTTTTATCCCAAAGGACGCAGAAGAAGACGATGCAGGCCGGCGGCTCTTCAGAGGCAAGGCGAAGTAGCGTAGCAGACGGAGACGGCTCTGACTTCCCGGCGTCGACAGGCTTGTCTACCCGGCGGTGCTGCAGCGGAGACCTCCAGTCCGGTTCCTAGTGATGAAGAGTTGATGTCGGAGGTGCGAGACGGAGATTGTTCCTGGGCGAAACAGGGGCCGACAAAAGGTGGTAGCTAGGGTTGGCGGCGGTGACTCCCGATTGCACAGAAGAGAAGGAGAAGAGATCGAAAACGGTTCCATAATTGACCTCCTCAGATTAAGCTACATCTCTAAAATTTTCAAAAAAAAACAACTTCTTCCTCCTTTGAGTTGGTAAACGAATCTGAACTAGGATCTGAATTTGATGTTTGCTACACTGATAGTTCTTGTCGGAAACTAAGGCCTCTCAAGGCGGCGGATGCAGATCCATGAGAACAGAGAGGTGGGGTTGGCTGTGATATATTAAGAATGGGGTTGTTCTTGTACACTCTTGCACAAGGAAACTCATTTTGTGTTGTTGATGAGCACTTTCTAAAAGTTGACCGATACCATACATCGAACATTCCATGGTATATTAAATTCCATTACCGGTTGTGCACACGGAGGCCGTTGACTTACAAGTGATATTATCCAACCCTGGAATCCAAATTTTCCTAGGACACCATCACATATTGTTGTAGATCCGAGATATAAGGATTACTTTAAGGTACACGAAATTCATTTGAAATAGATGTTTTATAAACATGTTATGTTTTTTCACTAAATGGTATATCGTTGTTATTCGGGATTGCATTTTTTGTTCACGTTTATGTTGCCTGGATGTGAAGGATCCACTCATGACACAAAGGTTCTCGATAATGCTATTTGTACCCCAACCCTACACTTCCCACATCCACCTCCCGACAAGTATCTTTGTGACAAGCGTTATGTAGTAAGGCCGGACTTTCTAGTTCCATATTCAAAGATCCGGTATCACTTGAATCAGTTTGATAACGAGCCACCAAACCACAAAAAGTAAGCGTTCAATGGGGCATACTCTTCTCTAAGAAGTTATATTGAATGTTGTTTTGAATCCTGAAGAAGAAATGGAAATTGTTAGATGTCATGCCATGTTAATCGGACTGCACACAAGTTGACATCCATCATGCTTGATTTCCCATACGCAAAGTTATATGCTTATGTTCAAGGTATGATGACTTATCAGAAGATGAAGAGGAACCCCCAATGAGAAACCAAGATGATAGATAAGATGTGGAGGACAACATTACCAATGAAAGAGGAATGAGCCATATTCGTGATCGTATTGTGTTCGCTCGAAAGTTAGCGTGCAAAGTCTTAAATTTATAAAATCTGAAATCAAAAAAAAAAAAGCAAACCCGCAGTGTACGGATTGGTATAGTAAAGCAAGAATTATAGAGTCGAACTCAGGGATTTGGGGGATCAAATTCAGTTCGCAAATTTGGCTAGTAAGATAATGAAGCTTTTGTAAAGATTAATGGGAAAAAAACGATTCTAAAGATTCAGGTATCCAATTGTGACAATCGATTCAAGATGTTCTAAAGGTATAAGGACAAAGTTAGCATTGCAAATGTATAGATCTAAGGTACGGTGTTGTACGGTGAAGTTCCAAACCCATAAGTATCACACAAAGGCTCTCTCAATAAAGGATGTTGAGTCTTGTTATAAAGAGGATCAAAGGACAAGATTAAACTCTCAAATACCCATGCCCAAACCCAAGGGAATCAAAGATAAGCCAAAAAGGTTAAGATTGTGACACTCGAAACCAAAGTAGAGGATGTTGAGTCTCACTACTACCTAGAAAAGGTAAGCCAAGGCTAGGCTAGGGTCAATCTGTAACTTTGGATCAAAGCAAAACATGTCAAATAGGGAAAACCACGGTCAATTCTTGAGGAACCACGGCCATGGAACTCAAGAATAGGTCGTGGAAAGGCTCGACGACGAGGTTTCTCGCAACTCTCAGGGTCCAATCTGTTTTGGTTCAATCTATCATCATCTATGCCACAACTATCAACCCTTCACCTTAGAATCGCTTAAGGGTTTTAGCCAACAATCATTGTTATCAAATCAATATTCAAGATTAAAAGAAAGAAAAGATATAACCTTGAAAACTCAATAATGAATGCAAACCAATCTCAATCAAACTCAAAAACCGTGCTTGTGTTCAATGAATACAGAATAGAGTAAAAAATCTCTCACAATCTTAAGAACAAGAAGAACGGGATGTCAATCTGCCTTGAAAGTGAAACCCTAAGATCTTCCAACTCCGAATAGGATAAGTGCGTACTTCTCCAAATCTTCCTTCCAAAATCTTCTCGTAATGAAATCTTGTAAATCATTTCAACTTCTCTCTTCCTAAAGCGTGTGCCGCCAATGTGTAGCGAGAGGTCTTTTTCTCTCTTTCTTCCTCCTTCTTATTGGAAATACTAGGGCTGTGAAAGGCCCGTAACGGATGATGGCGTGGAAAATATGACACGTGGCAGTCGTTAGGGGAATCAAGCCAAGACCAACTTTCCACGCCCGTGAAAACCACCGTGGGAGCCTACGACATGTTCCTCCACGGCCTTAAATAAATTAAATACCAAAACCATGGCCGTGGTTCCTTGTACTTGACCGTGGAATCCCTAAAACGTGCATACAATCCCTTGTTTTCTAAAGCTTTCTACTCATACTCCTTCCTTAGCTACTCCAATGCATCTCCTTGATGTCTAGCATGATCAAAAGTGCTCACATGCTTCATTTATGCTCCAATCTAAGCCTTTAATCACCTATAATCACAACAAAGCTTGTGTAGATCTCTATACCAACATAATAGGTGAATGTGCTCATATATGCTTCAAAATCATATCCATGTACACAAAAGAAGGGGAAAAACATCCAAAACATGTGCCTAAAATAACGTCATATTTCATGCTATCAAATACCCCATACTTGTCTCTTGCTTGTCCTCAAGCAAGGTTTTCAAAATCTAGAACACAAGGTAGAATGAAATATGAATGCAAAACAAGGGAAAATAAATCTTTTTGGTATTGTGCTTCTAATCAATAGATCGCTCTCAAATCTTGCTTCATGTTTCCTTGAAAACTTCTATATACACAAAATGAATCATGTCATGAAAAGGAAACATCATACATTGCAAAAGCTCCAAGACAAACATCATAACCCAAAGTAATGTCAAAATCAAATCATGTGGAAATCCAATTTAGATCACTAAGCCAAACAACAATCCAAAGATCTTAAGGACTTTCAAGTTACGTGAATGGGTAGGATTTTTCATAAGGTAATATGGTGCGATATCCGGGAAAAAGAAACTACACAACACAAGCTTGAAGAACATTGCTTCCCAAACATGCTTTCCATGCAAACTTTTCTTTTACTTTACTTCTTGGAATTATGGACAGCGGTGCACAAAAACCAAAGCCTAGGAGATCGGCGATTCTGAATTTTCGAGATGCCTCAAACCCTTGATGCACATACCATATTCCGTTAGGACTATTGTTCATTCGGACTTTGGCAAGACACAAACACCCGGCTATGTGAATGGTGCCGAGTTACTCATCCTCATGTTCAACGTCCCCAAACTTAATTTGCTATACTTTGAATGCACAATTTTTCTTTTCTTTCATGGCCCTCCCACATCAATTATGCCATGCATTACACACTTCCTAATTCCCGGATAGGTAATTCTTCCACCCCCGGTAGACTAGGGATGCTCACTGCTCCGGCTAAGGAAAGGAAGAGACTCTATAAACATAAATACGTAGTCGCACGAGCGGACGAGACAGCTACTCACTGCTCATATACGAAAGAGAGGAATGGTTCGCGGCCCTTCAAGGCATTACGGTAGTGCTTCTCTAGAAAGAAGCAGCGAGGTTGTCCGGAAGAGAGCAGCCATGCGCAACGAAAGCGTTGTGTTGCTATACGAGTTGTTCGCCTTTAGACGGCTTGGCTTCGTCTTTGCTATGGCTCCTATTGTAGTAGTCGGTCTTCTAGAATAGAAGCTTCGCTAGAAGCAGCAAAAATTTCGTTGAGGAGCTACATGGATTAAGAAGAAGCAAGAAAATCGATGTGCCTTAATCATTTCGAAAGGAAGTGCAAGAACTTGTAATGCGATTTCAACTTTCATTCCTCAACATGATTTAGATAAGAATTTTTACATCATGAAACTTGCAAGAAGGGCAAACAATATACTCAATTTCTCCACAATTCATAACTCATCTCAAGCACATAAATGTCATCAAAAATTCAATCCATAAGAAAATTCATCATTGAGGTCTTTTCCAATCTTAGAAGCACAATATTTTTCAAAAAATTTCAAATTTTTATGGGTTTTTCAAAGCTTAAAAATGCAAGACAAATAAGAAACGTGTGACAAGAAAATAAAAGATGCAAGTGTTTGTGTATAAGAAGCAAAGCATAATGTCAAGTTATTACATCACATGAGAATCATATTCCACCCCATACTTAAGATACACATTGTCCCTAATGTGCGAAAAAAGAAAAAGAACAAAGAACAAAGAAACTCACAAAGTCATGAAGCAACTCAAACCGATCAAGTCATCACATAGGCGGCGATGGTAGTGGAAACGGGAAGAAGTTTGGGTCGTATGGACGCCCAAACTGCTGCCGGTAAACGTCTCGGAGCATCCTTGCATTGTCACGGCGCTCATCCTTATCTACATCAAAGCGGGTCTCAAGTGCATCCATCCTCTATGTAAGTCCGGTAACCCATCCCGGCTGCTGGTCCATCCATGTTGGCCTCTGCGCCATCCACTCCGGCGGCGCTCCCATCCAACCTAGTGGAGCATTCATCCAAGTCGGCGGTGCATCCATCCAAGTCGGCCTCTCACTCACGCTGGCACGCCGGGAAGAAGAAGAAGTGGAAGGTCGTTGCTGGTAGGTAGATCTCCTAGGCGGCTCCTGGAAATCCGCCAGCTGATCCGGAAAATCTCCAAAAGACTACTCAGCAGCTCCAGCATCTTGGAACTTGCCTCCATCCATCTCCTCATCACCATCCTCATCAACAGCAGCAGGATCGTCCTCGGGATAATAGGTAGGAGCTTCAAGAATGTTATTATGCATCGGGACAAAGGTTGCTTGCCAGTTTCGCCGGTCCCAAATGGAGTAATCAGCGCTCCATGGAATTCCTCTTCCTCCCTTTCCTTCCCAAGGCATGGAGACGTGTGGTGGACCTCGGTGGCGGGAAATCAAGAGCCCCCTAATCATAAAACCTTGAAGCCCTAGAGGTCTCGCATAAGCAAACAACTCACAAGCCAAAAAATCAATCCCCAACTGCTTTGCTATGTGTGTGACCATCCCTCCATATCCGATATTCCCTTTAGCTTTGTTCTTGATCTTGCAAAGGGTAGCAGCAAGCATAGTGGCACAATCCGGAGTGACACCGGCCACCATACAATAGAGGATAAAAAGTTCATCAACTTTGAGCTTTTGAGGAGTCTCGGTTCTAGGGAAAAGGCAGTCGGAAAGGATCCTATGGGCAATCTTGAAGGATAGGTTATAAATCAGCTTAGCCTTCGAATCCGCGGGTTGCCAACGGTCCTCGGAACCCACTACCATAGCAATCTCCTCCCAAAACTCTCGAGCACGAGAGCTCCTAGGAAATGTCCTATTATAGGACTCCCCAAAACCGAAGAATTATCCAAACTACACTATGGAAAAGTGGTGAGTGCGGTTCATCAAACGGAAGGAAACCATTCGATTCACGGCACTATGGTCAAAAGAACTCAAAAACCGCATAGTGATCTCCTCATAGACATCCTCCCTAATGCCCACAAATATAGTAAGCCCAGCCCTATCAATCATCCAGCTAAGATCATTTACCACATGTAGATCCTCAAACTCTTCAAGCACAATATACCTAGGGGCAATAACGTTGCGTTTTTGGATTCTATCAAAAGCTTTCTTGTGGTCCGCATGGATTGTAGGGAGCCTAGGTGTTGGTTGAGGAGCGGGAGGGGGTTGGGAAGAAGAGCTAGCCTCTTTGGTGTTTTTCTTTCGGTTGGATTTACGAGTACCAAACATTTTTTCAAAAACCGCGGCCTGTTCTTGAGGAAACCACGCCCGTGGAATTGTATGGCCGACCGTGGTTTTTCACGATCTTGCTCAAAAATCTAGAAATTCCACAACAATCTCAACAACAGCAGTCCTAGGCTAATTCTAAGTTCAATTCCGTTCACTTCTCCTAGAAATCTTTGAAGAAAACGAAGGAAATCAACCAAAGATTGAGTTGAGAGAAAACCTAGGTTTTGGATTTGAAGAAATTCAAAATCTCGCCCGATTGCTGTTTGTTTGCGCCGTTTGTTGTCACAATCTGCAATAGGACAGAGTTTGCTTTAGTTTGGAGTGAAGAATCATGCGAAACGATTGCCGGATGAAGATTTGAGGTTTGAGGGGTTTGGAGCGTGGAAGGGGGCGTGGAGAAGAGGGTAAAAGCTTGTGGGTTTGTGAAGAAGAAGACTTTATATAGCCCCGTCAAATTTCAAAACCACGGCCTCATTGTTACTTCCACGGCCGTGGTTTTGTATTTAAACCCGTGGAAATCCCAATTTCTGCCAAAAATCAAAATTCGTCGATCCTTTGGCTTTCTTCACTTCTTTTGGTTGTTCTTCAAGCTTGACATTCAAAGACACAAGCCATACCGGAAAGACACCAACGAAAAACAAACAAAAACAACCTACACTAATCTAATCTAAGAAAAACAAAAAAGAAAAAAAAAGAATGCATTACCTTGGGTTGCCTCCCAAGTAGAGCTTTGTTTTAGGTCTGTAGCTAGACCAATCCTTTGTGCTTAAGTGAGGAGAATCGGTGTGATTTCCTCAGTTTGGAGTTCCGGCGAGTACTTCTTGGGTCGTTGGCCATTCACTTTGAAACTTCCGCACTTCTCACCCCATACTTCAACTGCACCATGGGGAAAACGTGTTTAATAACATAAGGTCCTGTCCAACGAGATTTAAGCTTACCTAGAAAGAGTCGAATTCTAGAATTAAAGAGAAGAACAAGGTCTCCTTCTTTGAAGTCTTTCAGAATGATGTGCTTATCATGCCAACGCTTCGCTCTCTCTTTGTAAATCTTGGCGTTTTCATAGGCGTTCAAGAGGAGTTCTTCTAGCTCATTGAGATCCAAGAGACGTTTCTCCCCCACTTCTTTCATGCCAAAATTTAACCAATTGACAGTCCAATACGCCTTGTGTTCCAGCTCCACCGGAAGACGACAAGACTTCCCATACACAAGATTGTATGGTGTTGTGCCAATGGGAGTCTTATATGCCATTCTATATGCCCATAATGCATCATCAAACTTTAACGCTCAATCCTTCCTTGTCCTAGACACCGTTTTCTCCAAAATTCCTTTGATCTCTCTATTGGAAATCTCCACTTGTCCACTTGTTTGTGGATGGTAAGGGGTGGGGATCTTCTGAGTCACCCCATACTTAGCTAGTAGAGCCTCAAATCGACGGGCAATGAAGTGTGATCCTCCGTCACTAATGATGGTTCGGGGTGTCCCAAACCTTGGGAAAATAGTTCGATTAAAGAACTTAACAACCACCATCATATCATTAGTTGGAGAAGAAATAGCTTCAACCCATCTTGAAACATAATCTACAGCTAGAAGTATGTATTGGTTACCACAAGATGATGGGAATGGTCCATAATGTCAACTCCCCAAACGTCAATGATCTCCACTTCTTGGATGTTGTTGAGAGGCATTTCATTCCTCCTATATATGTTCCCTTTTCTTTGACAAGCATCGCAACAAGCAACAAAGGTTCGCACATCTTTAAATAATGTAGGCCAAAAGAATCCGGATTGTAATACCTTAGCGCTAGTCTTGTGAGAACTAGCGTGTCCTCTACAAGGAAGAGAATGAAAATGACATATGACACTTTGCATTTTGTCTTCAGGCACACATCTTCTAATGATGCCATCTGGACCTCTCTTGAAGAGTAGAGGTTCATTCCAATAGTATTGGCGGACATCCTTATTGAACTTCTTTCTTTGAGCGTAGGATAGTCCGGGGGGTATTTCATGACAAACCAAATAATTTACAAAATCAGCAAACCAAGGTTCGTTACCTCTAGAAATATGATCAATGCACTCCTCCATTAGATGCAATTGTTCGTCCGGGAAAGAGTCATCAATAGGAAGTTCATCATTGGTGACATGTGGTAGACGACTCAAGTGATCCGCAACAGAATTTTTGGATCCTTTCTTGTCACGAATCTCAAGATTGAACTCTTGAAGAAGAAGAATCCATCTAATCAGCCTTGGTTTTGCATCTTTCTTGGCAAGCAAATAGTGAATGGCTGAATAATCCATACCTTCGCTCCTACATGATAAGAACGAAACTTTTCAAATGCATATACAACAGCGAGAAATTTCTTCTCCGTTGTGGCGTAGTTGAGCTGAGCTTCATCTAGTGTTTTACTAGCATAACAGATGGCATGAGTGCGTCCATCTTTCTTTTGTCCAAGCACCGCCCCTACCACTACGTCACTTGCATCGCACATGACGTCAAATGGAAGATTCTAATCTGGAAGCTGAATTATTGGGGTTGAGATTAAGGCTTCTCGAATCCTGTAGAAAGTATCTAAACACTCTTTCGAAAATTCAAAAATTGCATCTTTCATCAATAGATTAGTTAATGGTTTATAGATTTTCGAAAAGTCCTTAATGAATCTCCTATAGAAGCCACCATGTCCTAGAAAACTTATAATCCCCTTCACCGAAGATGGAGGAGGAAGTTTTTCTATTGTTTCAATCTTAGCCTTGTCAACTTCAATTCCTCTATTAGAAATCAAGTGTCCTAATACAATGTCTTCCCTAACCATAAAATGACACTTCTCCCAATTAAGAACTAGGTTAGTGTCTTTACATCTTTGTAGAACAAGAGATAGGTTAGCAAGACAATTATTAAAAGAGGAACCATAAACAGAAAAATCATCCATAAAAACCTCCATGATTTTCTCAATGTACCGAGAAGATGGCCATCATACACCTTTGAAAGGTGGCTGGAGCGTTGCACAATCCGAATGGCATCCTCCTATAAGCGAATGTACCCCATGGGCATGTGAATATGGTCTTTTCTTGATCGTCCGGATGGATCGGAATCTGAAAGAAACCACTATAACCATCAAGATAGCAAAAATAAGAATGTTGCGCTAACCTCTCAAGCATTTGATCAATGAAGGGCAGCGGGAAGTGATCCTTCCTTGTCGCATTATTCAGCTTGTGATAGTCTATACACATCCTCCATCGTGTCACCGTTCTTTTTGGAATGAGTTTGTTGTTCTTGTTAGCTACAACGGTCATTCCTCCGTTCTTTGGGACTACTTGAACTGGGATCACCCACTTGTTATCCGATATCGGGAATATGATACCTGCATCAAGCAATTTAAGGATTTCCTTCTTATACGACCTCTTTCATAATCGGATTTAATCGTCGTTGAGGTTGACGTGAAGGCTTATAATCCTCTTCCATTAGTATCTTGTGCATACATAATGATGATTTAATACTTACAAAATCTTCTATGGTGTAGCCTAAGCCTTTCCTATGTTTCTTCAAAACAGTCATAAGCCTATCATGTTCATCTTCACTTAAACTAGAACTAACTATAACGGGAAACGTAGAGTTAGATCCAAGAAAAGCGTACCTTAGATGTACGGGAAGAGACTTCAACTCCAAAGTTGTAGATGCCTTTGGTGTGTTGTGAGGGCCTTCCGAGGTCTCCTTGGATGTCTCCAAGGGTGTGGAAGTGGTAGAAGAAGAAGCTAGAACGTTTGTAGAAAGAACGGAACCTTCCTCAGAATTTTCAAGTTCCACGGCACCACTGTTACTTCCACGGTCGTGGAAAGTTGTACTTTGGCTGTGGTTCTTTGTGTTATTCGAATGGTTGCTCTCGACATATATTTCCACGGGCGAAATTAGTGAAATCACGCCCGTGGAAAACACCGATGACCCGTGGTTTCTTGTGTTTTCTGAACCATCGTACAATTCTTCGAATTCTTCAATGTGTACCTCTTCTAACTCTTCCAAGGCCTCAACCTCAACGTTACAGTCCTCTTCCAATCCCTTTTCCATGATGCTCATACTTATAACCTTTTGTAACGGATCTTTGAACAAGATCGAACTCACTTCCTCTCTAGAATCCTCTTCATCATATATGTTGAACATATCCTCTCCAAGTGCTGGTTCTTTTGTCAAAGCTGAGAGTACAAATTCAACTTTCTCTTCTCCAATGTCAAAGGCCAATCTAGCATTCTTGCAATCAACCATACAGACAGAAGTTGCAAGAAAAGGTCTCCCAAGTATGATTGGGGCCGGACAATCTACAGGAATGTCAAGCACAACAAAGTCTATAGGAGAATAGAATTTACAAAGCTTAACTGAGACGTCTTCAATGATGCCAACGGGTGAAGTAATGGATCGATCCGCCGTATACAACGTCATATTCACAGGTTTAGGTTCACCTAAACCGACTTTCTCACACAAAGCAAGTGGAATGATGCTCACACTTGCTCCCAAGTCACAAAGTGCATCATATGTGACTTCTCCCACTCCTATTGGTATGCAAAACGACCCCGGATCTCGCAACTTTAGGGGCATCTTTTCTGTCATTGTTTTAATGAGTTCCGAAGACTCTGAACTCGTCTTAACATCACCAAAATCTTCAAGCTTCCTCTTGTCAGAGAGGATCTCCTTCAAGAATTTCTCATAAGCGGGCATACCTAAAATCACATCAAGAAAAGGTATGTTAATGTGCAGTTTACTCATGAGATCAACAAACTTACCGAAATGCTTGTCTAGTCGCACTCTCGCTCTAGATTGCGGGAATGGCAAAGGAGGTTTATAAGCTGGAGGAATATAGACATCTTCCTTCTCCTTTTCTTTCTCCTTCTCAACGGGAACCTCAACGAATATGGGTTGTGGATCGGTGGTTGTTACACCACTTTTTGTAGTAATTGCCATTACTCTCCCCTTTGGATTCTCCTCAGTTTTTCCGGGAAGCTTCCCTTGATCTCTAGGAACTTCTCCGGCCTTGCTAAACACTTGATTTTCCAAAACTTTTTGTGCTTTAGAAATTAAAGAGATGTGATTCTCCATTCCTTGTATTTTCCCAAGATTGTTTCCATCATCCATCAAACTTGTCCTTCTCCGGATGGTTTGAAATCGATGAAGCTTGTCCCTGACTTTTCAATGGGGTAGAAGAAGAAGAAGGAGATGTTAGTGCATTTTCAGCATGTGAATAAGGATTACCGGGATTTTGTTGCTTGGATCTCCAATTGTTGTTGAAGTTCCTGTTATTGTTGTTGTTGTTGTTGTTGTTGTTTCAGTGGTTGTTCCGGTTGTTATTCCTATTCCCTTGATTATTCTCCCTTCCTAGATAGCCAACGTCCTGCTCCTTTTTCGATTGAATCTTGGATTTCAAAACTTCTTTCAGCTCCTCAATCTCATTGTTGAGGGAGAAAATTTAAGCTTGGGTTGCTGGATTCAACCTTGCTCCCGATTCTCCGGAATCTCGATTTCCACTCTCAATCTTCCTATGGAATACTTCTCAATCACTAGGGCTTGCTTCTCAATAAACTAAAGCATCATCATCCGTCATTTCCATAAAAGTTCCACAAGAAAGAGATTGAAGTTTGAATTGAGTTTCCACATTCAATCCCTTATAGTAAATCTCCAACAATTCCATCTTTGAAATATCATGGTGAGGACAATTCAATAGAAAATCCTTGAACCTTTCCCAAGATTTAAACAAACTTTCATTAGGTTTCATAGCAAAGGCATTAATTTTACCTCTCAACTCCGCCATTTTGGATGACAGAAAGAACTTGGTGAGGAATTCCAAAGTCATCTCCTCCCATGTGTTAACTCTTCCAGCTGGAAGAGATTGATACCAAGCTAAGGCCTTGTCCTTCAAAGAGAAAAAGAAAGGTCTCAACTTATAATTGTTGTTGATTGCTCTTGGAGGCTTCAAAGTCTCCATAAGAATCTCGTATTTTTGCAAATATTGGTGTGGAGATTCAGCTTCCATTCCACCAAACTGACTTTGGCGGATCATAGTTATGACTTGAGGGTGAAACCCATAGTCATGTTCATCTGGATCTCCAAGATTCACGCCCAAACGGCGCGGCTGTTGACTCGGATCCATACGTTGCCCAAGAGTTCGTGGTTCAGCCACGACATGAGCAGCTCTCGCATCTCTAACATGAACACGAGGATCGACATGGACACGAGGATTAAAAGGTGGATTAGGTGGTATATCTTCCAGCTCAGGCATATCATCATCGGACGATTCATCTTTCTTATCCTTGGCGCCTTTCTCCAAGTTTGCTTGTAATACCATCGCCCGGATTTCATCCATTTGAATTTGCATTCGCTCCCTATCAGCACGAGCTATAGCTTTCTCTTCAAGAACTCTTCTTTCACTTTCATTAAGAAGAGCCCGAGTTTCATCCAACTCCTCCTGAAGACTTTTTTCATTGTGTTCAACCATCTTTTTCTCCCTAATGTTTCTTGAGAGTCTTCTCCGGTTCAGGGTCAAAAGGAATGAGGTCTTTCTCAGTTTGAGACCTTCACATATACCTAAAGAGAAATCTGCAAAATCATTAAGTAGATAGATCAAATAACAAGAGCAAAAGCTCCCAAGCCAAACAACCGAAAACCGAATTTGGCCTAAACCAAATTCCCAGCAACATTGCCAAAAACTTGTTCGCTCAAAAGTGTGCGTGCAAAGTCTTAAATTTATAAAATCTGAAATCAAGCAAAGTGAACCCGCATTGTACGGATCGGTATAGTAAAGCAAGAATTCCAGAGTCGAACTCAAGGATTTGGGGGATCAAATTTAGTTCGCAAATTCGTCTAGCAAGATAATGAAGCTTTTATAAAGATTAATGGGAAAACAACGATTCTAAAGATTCAGGTATCCAATTATGGAAATCGATTCAAGTTGTTCAAAAGGTATAAGGACAGAGTTAGCATTGCAAATGTATAGATCTAAGGTAGGGTATTGTACGGTAAAGTTTCAAACCCATAAGTCTCACCCAAAGGCTTTTTCAATAAAGGATGTTGAGTCTCGTTATAAAGAGGATCGAAGGACAAGATTAAACTCTCAAATACCCATGCCCAAATCCAAGGGAATCAAAGATAAGCCAAAAAGGTTAAAGTTGTGACACTCGAAACCAAATTAGAGGATGTTGAGTCTCACTATTACCTAGAAAAGGTAAGTCAAGGCTAGGTTAGAGCCAATCTTTAACTTTGGATCAAAGCAAAAGCAAAACACGTCAAACAGGGAAAACCACGGTCAATTCTTGAGGAACCACGGCCGTGGAACTCAAGAACAGGCCGTGGAAAGGCTCGACGACGAGGTTTCTTGTAACTCTCAGGGTCCAATCTATTTTGGTTCAATCTATCATCATCTATGCCACAACTATCAACCCTTCACCTTAGAATCGCTTAAGGGTTTTAGCCAACAACCATTGTTATCAAATCAATAATCAAGATTAAAAGAAAGAAAAGATAGAACCTTGAAAACTCAATAATGAATGCAAACCAATCTCAATCAAACTCAAAAACTGTGCTTGTGTTCAATGAATACAAAATAGAGTAAGAAATCTCTCACAATCTTAAGAACAAGAAGAACGGGATGTCAATCCGCCTTCAAAGTGAAACCCTAAGATCTTCCAACTCTGAATAGGAAAAGTGCGTACTTCTCCAAATCTTCCTTCCAAAATCTTCTCACAATGAAATCTTGCAAATGATTTCAACTTCTCTCTTCCGAAAGCGTATGCCGCCAATGTGTAGCGAGGGGTCTTTTCTCTCTTTCTTCCACCTTCTTATAGGAAATACTAGGGCTGGAAAATGCCCGTAACAGATGATGACGTGGCAAATATGACATGTGGCAGTCGTTAGGGGAATCACGACCAAGACCAACTTTCCACGCCCGTGGAAACCACCGTGGGAGCCTACGACATGTTCCTCCACGACCTTAATTAAATTAAATATCAAAACCACGGCCGTGGTTCCTTGTACTTGACTGTGGAATCCCTAAAACGTGCATACAATCCCTTGTTTCCTAAATCTTTCTACTCATACTCCTTCCTTATCTACTCCAATGCATCTCCTTGATGTCTAGCATGATCAAAAGGGCTCACATGCTTCATTTATGCACCAATCCAAGCCTTTAATCACCTATAATCACAACAAAGCTTGTGTAGATCTCTATACCAACATAATAGGTGAATGTGCTCATATATACTTCAAACTCATATCCATGTACGCAAAAGAAGGGGAAAAACAACTAAAACATGTGCCTAAAATAACGTCATATTTTATGCTATCATATTGCTCTGCAATATGGAACGCAAGAAGGAATATGAGTTTATTTGGTTGGTTATGTAGTTCACTTTGTTTTCCTACTTTTGTCTAACTATTGTAGTGATTTTCTTGCTTATCTTGAGACACTTTGAACTTCTATATGCATATGATCAAAAACATTATTATTACTAGACTCGTTGCAGTTAAGAAAAAAATTTTAAATTGTGATTATAGAAGAAGCAAACACATACAATAAAGCTACATTGTTCAAATTCATTAAACTCGAGGCTAATAGTACATTACATACGTGAAAATTACTATCCCGGTAACTAACCCACAAACGAACGCATTGAAACAATTTTCAAACTTCATTGGCTTGTTTTGCTCTTTCTCTTGAGTAAGTTCTTGCTCTAATGCTTCGATATCAACAATCTTCTCCATTTCCATCATGTGTATTACTCGAACTTCATACTCCAATTGTTTCTTATCCTCGCGTAACTCTTGCACGAAGTCCCATAATGTTGTGGAGCGAGGACTATCATCAAAACAGTACTTTAACATCTCATCTTCAGTTGGATCATCCTTTGACATTGATACCTCATGTCTCCAATTATAGTATTCGGGTTCAACACTATCACATCTAGAGTCGTCCGATATAATCATTGGAGCTCAACAAGAGCACATGTTCAACAATACAACAAGGCATGTACATTTCAAAGAGTTCTGTGGGAAAATTCAAATGATTGTTATGTTTAGCTTGGATCAACACAAATTATCAATGTTGTAAACAATATTAGTGGTAAGCACGATGCTCTAATGAACCAGAAATAGTGTGTCGTGTAAGTAAAAAAAATAAAACAATGGTGTTAATGAGAGACATATAATTGGTTTGTGCCTGCTATACTATATCAGTGAAGGTCCTTGACATAAGGAGTAGAAGAAACCCTTGGAAAGCAATAATAGAGATCTTGGCACAAATATGAGAGAAATCAATCATAACCTTATTGTTGATATTTACATATCTATATGTACAATTCAATAAGCAACTATAAGGATGAAATTGAACATATCACATGCAAGTCCAAAAGCAATAATAGAGATCTCAACACAAATATGAGAGAAATTAGTCAAAAACTAATTGAGCACTCACTTCAATTGCAAAGCAAATTAAAATCTACCTTTATAGATGCATCTAATAAGTTTGTTTGTCAAGTCCAAATGTATTTGGGTTGGTTTTTCGTCTACTCGTTCTATAACGGAGGTGAATTACAAGGAAATCAGAATCTAACAGATGTGTCTAATAAATCTGTTTGCCGTCCAAATGTGGCATCCCATAAAATTTTGCAGTTTGAGAGAAAATGTTCAAGGTTAAATAGTTTTATCAAATCAGAGTATTGAACTTTACCACTGAGTTATATTCTCTGTAGATTAATTACAATGAAATCAAATACAATGAAATCAGAAACTAACAAAGGCGGCATGTACAACTATCGGATAACCCTACAATGAGAGCTGAAGAAAAGAGAGATGAAGAAATATTTAAACCGTAGAAAGAGAGATGGAGAAAAGATCGGCGGATGACGGAGGTGGAAGCAGGTGGCATCGTTGTCTCTCTTCTCTTCGAAATCTATGTCGCCCTTCAACTTCGTTGAAAAACGCTGATGATGATGAAGATATTAATTTACCCCCGCGTGATATGCACATGATAAGAAAAACTAGTGTAAGTTACTTGGTCCAACCAAACACTCGCTAGGGTTTTAGTTACAGTAACACTAGCATTTTTCCAAAAACTCATCCGAAAACACACCAGAAAACTATCGCTAATGTTTTTCCTTTTTCATCCAAACACAACCTAAAAACACACATTTTTAATGATTGGTGTCTTGTTTTCATAAAAAAACTAAACACTTGTTTGTTTTTAGTGTAAAAACAAAAGAAAATTCAAAGTTTAAATAATTGGATTGCTATTATTGTGAAAACAAGAACATTGTTAAACAAAGATCATTCATGTATATATATATATATATAGTAAAAAAAAAAAAAAAAAGGAGCTTTATTATAGTGAATATAACATTATAAATAATATTATGATATTTTGGGTATTATTGACCATAAAAACACAATAATTAAAAATCATAATAGATATTTTGGGTATTATTGGTATTTAATGTGTTGTTGACAACACATATAAACCAAATTTTGTTGTTTAATATGTTGTAATGATAAAAAAAAAATCATAATAGATTTTTAATATGTCGATGGAAGTATAAAAACTCTATTTTGTCGTTTAATATGTTGTTGATAACACAAACAATTTTGGTTGTTTAATTTGTTGACAACAATAAAAAAAAAATCTCTATTTTAGTGTTTAATGTGTTGTTGACAAGACATATAAATCAAATTATGTTATTTAATATGTTTTGGGCAAGAGAAGAACACATAATTGTGTTTTATTGTGCTTATGACAGTAGAAAAACTCTATTTTAGTATTCAATATGTTGTTGACAATATAAATAAAACAATTTTCATCGTTTAATGTGTTGACGACGCTAGAAAAAACTCATTTTTATGTTTAATATATTGTGACAACAAATATAAACCACTTCGAATGAGAGAAATCAGGGAAAAACAAATTAAATTCAATCGAATAAATAAAATTGGGAAGAAGATAATATACTTTCATAAGATCAAATTCAAAAATCATATCGTATTATAAGTTGTTGACTCAAATCGAAAACATGAAACAGAAGCAAATTGATGAGTTCTTCATCAATGGTGCAGCGCGGGAGAATAGAGGGGAAAATAACGGGGGAAAATAATTAGGCTTAAAGCTTATACAGTGGTTAGTTTGTAAAACTTAATTTTAGTTTTACAATAATGTAACTTAGAGCGGTTACCCTAGCAAAAAATAATTACATGACAGAAATACAGCATTAACAAATAAGTCCCAGGGCCAGGGGTCAGGGACTTGATAGTGACTAACAAAAGTACTTTCTATAAGAATGTGGTCTGGACGTAAAATTTATTCGTATATGACACTTGTATAATAGATTTCGAAATTAATTCCAGTAAATAGATAGAATGTATGAACCAACCGAATACCCTATCAAAGTACAAATCTTCGTACGGTTCGGGCAGCTATACGCGACAGCAATCGTGAAGCCAAATCAGCCGGCAAGCTATACAACCTCTGTTGCTCTGCTACAGATAGCTGCACCAGTAATTACAACAATACGTATTAGGGTAGCATCACCACAGCTCAAGGGGATCTTAAGCAGACAAAATCTAATGCAAATCTCTATTTGGAATTATGTTCACCAGGGTTTGGAAAATTGCAATTCCATCCAACTAAGGCTGTGCTAATGGTCCCATCCAAACCCGGGCTGGACCGTATACATGGATTAAATGATAAGGGGAAAATATGCCGGCCAAACCAACCCATAGGGAAGGCCTTGTTCAGTTCAACTTGTATCATAATTGGAGCTGATTGACATCAACTACAAAAATGAATACAAATTGAGATTTCATGATTGCTTCTAATTCTATCATCATATGAGACATTGTTGGATGCCACTTCTAGAACAGAATATCAGCTCAATCGTTTGTGTGGTGCAGAAAATAAGCTGCTTTTACCTCCGAGATGGCAAAATAGATCGGGAGAATTTCCTGAACCAAGGGAAGCTGCTCAATAGCTTCAGATAATTCTCTAGAGAATGGGCCCTCATTCATGTATTTATTCATCCGTTGGGTTCTCTGAAATGCAGAAATCATGCCATTCGGTATATTTGAAGCTAAGGAATCTCTCGACATATTTCATGTGCACAAGAGTGACATCACAATCGAGTAGCAAAGGTGTCAAAATAAATCAAACTCCGATAGCAGTTAACTGTGACCTCAAAAATTCTCTCTCCGTTCATTTTTATATCCTGATTTATCAAAATGAGAAAAACTCGAAAAATAGACAAAAAAAAATGTGATTCACAAGCTTTAAAACCTCCAGAAGCATGCCATCCAACAAAAATAGACTAGAAATGGTTTTAAATTGGAATAATTATTGACAAAGTCTACTTTAAAGAAGATAATACAGCTCAGATTGCAAATTAAACGTACCTGAGAACTGTTCTTTTCAAATCCAGAGACTAATGTAACAAGGCGTTGCAAGTTCCTCAAGTTCATTACATCGTCGCCAGTCATTGTGAACAACGAAAAGGGAGGGAATGGTAAATTTGCTACAGATGAGGATGTAACTGAAAGCCCCATGGCATCTAAACCCTACAAGAGAAGAAAATAAATGAGATCCCTGCCACACAACCGAATTTCTTGATGACGGCAAAAGAAGATATCTCTAGAATAAATATAAAAAGAAAAGCAGGTAAGCAAATGATATGGCGACTACAGCATAGAAATATATAAATACAGAATGCTTGCTGTATATAGTTACAGAAATTATCCGGTTCAAAAGTTATTGATTCCCCCCTACCATAAGTTTAGACATTCTCATCTACATCAACCACTATTTTGCATCCATATATTGAACATTTAAAAAAGTTGACCGTATACATTAGATTTCAGGTGATGTTTCCACTGTCGCTCTCAGAACAAGTATATGCGAAGTCACTGGAAAGGCTATGAATGTATCGACCTTATTAAACTGTATTCTAAAAGTAGCCGAGTATGGTAATATTTCCCTGGAAAATAATTGCAGGAATTGGTAAAAAGTAGTTGTACATGTATAGAACGATTCATTCATGCATACCATCCCAAGTATTAACTTTAATGAGTGACATAAAGAAATATAAACAGATCCCATCTTGAAATGCTTCATTGAGATCTCATCTTGAAATGCTCCATTGTAGTGGTCATCTCAACTATTCATATTATTTACAGCTGACTCTTGATCTTGTATCTCTTTCATTTAACTTACTGTTTTCCTTCTCCGTGAATAGTTCTACTCATCTACAAATTTGAGTTTTCATGAAGATTGCATATGTTTCTCTAATTCTGGACGCTTAGAGGTATGGAATTCTATACCTTCGAAATTTCATCAAGAATTATCTCACGCACAAAAGAACCCTGCAATTGAAGAAGTATTAAACACTTTCTTGATTATTTAAAGGGATCCACACAGTTTAAAAGACAGTGGTTAAGTACCTTATCTGTTAATGCAAAAGAAAGAATTTCTTTGCTAATTAACCTAGAATCAGATGCCATCAGAGTTTCCTTCATCGCTTCCCTATCAGTTCTTGCACGTAGGGACTGGACGAGAAATGATTCTGAAATGGTTAGCCAATCGGGAGAAGTACAAGGAATCAGGTGAATAACGTTTGTTTAAATGAGTGTATGGCAATAGGTCTAATAAAGGACAAATCTATTGGCTGCTTCTTACTCTACATCACAAATCAGTTAGATATGGTCAGTGAAATTATTTTGAATATCGACTCCGTCAAAGCTATCAAGTTCTGTATAACTAAGTTATTGATAAAGAAAATTTGGAAAATATTACATGATGCACCTGATATTTGGATTTTTTTTATCTGGTGGACAGTGGCTTATAAAATGATGTAAACTTCTGTCTTCAAAAACTTTTGAAAATAGTTAATTTCTAGTTCCAATATTAATGCGTTCATCTTTAAACCCATAGTCTTTCTGATGGTGATCGCTTTAATGCACTCCTCTATCATCAGACAGTAGGTGAGCCACTGATGTAGTTTAGTCAAATTTTAGATCAAAGCTAATGAACATGAGCCGGATAAACAAAATGATGTTGTAACTGAGCTGATATAAGATTTGTCAAAACTGTAACAAGAGCCCCATGTAACAAATTGGGAGAAACAAAATTGGCTATATATCAGGGTAACAGTGTTCTACCTCAGTCAAAAGTGACTCTAAGCGGTCCATTCTGAATATTCCATCCTATTAATAAAAAAACAGTCAAAGAAGCAAGATTTAAAAGAAAGAAGAAGCAATATATATATATATATATATATATATATATATATATATATATATATATGTGTGTGTGTGTATATATCTTGAATCAATTGAAAGATGTCACTAAGAAAAATGATGGAAGGGTAGGAACTAGAAAACCCTTACGAAAAAACAAATGGTAATCAAAGGAAAACATGCACCTTATAAAGGAGAGACTGCAAAGAAGACGTCAACTTAGGCGAGCTATCCGTTAGCACCTTTTTGGCAATCCATGGGTACGTGCTACCCAAAACTTTGTAATTGGGGTCAAAGCTAATGGCAATTCCCTCGAGGACAGCGAGACTGAAGAATTAAATAAGATATGAGTTTTTAGAGAAAAATGAAATAAAAAGAAGGTTGCTGGCCAAGGTAATACATGCTTCAAAACAACAGCTAAACCTTCATAAACCCAGCCCAGACAATGCCTATAATGTTTCAATGTGGAGAAAAGATGTTATTAGAACAATGTCGTTACATCCTCTCATGGATATGGTGTTTGCGATTCAACTTTGATGGACTTCGGTAGCAAACGAATCAACAGTCATTTTTGGCACAAGATATGATTGAACAAAAGAAAAAGAAAGAAGGTTGCTGGCCAAGTTAATGCGTGCTTCAAAACAACAGCTAAACCTTCATTAACCCAGCCCAGACAATGCCTATAATGTTTCAATGTGGAGAAAAGATGTTATTAGAACAATGTCTACATCTTCTCATGGATATGGTGTTTGCGATTCAACTTAGATGGACTTTGATTATAAGAAGCAAGAAAAGGACTCAAAATGTGAAATGCGCATCTCTGAGTAACATAATTGAAGAACAAAAAGTGCTAGAATGTATATACTAAAGCACAACTGAATACCTTCGAACGACCAAGGAAAAATATGAAGGGATTCGAAATTTGAATTTGTACCTGCATAGAAATAATCCTACAACATATATTAAAACGACAAATGATAGCTGGAGTCACAATTTTAGTTGAGAATGGTCCAACTATATCCAGCAATAAGGTGCAAAGCTATACAACTGATTTCATTATTATTTGCCTAGCTTTTCCTCTGTTAGCTTCATATTAGTTTCTAATTAACGTTAAACACCTATTAGTGAGACAAGTTCATCAAACACAATAACTTCTGTATTCACATTACAGTACAAGTTAAGCAGCAAAAAACTTACATGGTAACCCCCAAGTTTGCAGAAAGATCACCAAAGCTGATATTGCTGATTCCTTTAGAAACCGCATCCTGAAAAACACCTTTAGACAAAATACAAGGAAATAAAATCAGAAATGCATTGATCGATAAAGTAAGAAGGTAGTCACATCATTCATATAACCACACAAATAATGCAGAATACCAGTTAATGCTTTGGTAACAGCAGCTTTATCTGAAGTAGGTGGAAGAAGCCTGTTGGGAGCCAGAACAGCGTAATTAATAAATATTTTGTCAGAGAATATATTTACAGAGTTTTACAGATACCTACCCGAGGATGACAAAATCCCTGGCTAATGCATCAAAATCTCGGTTTACAAGATGGAGGCAAGCTTCGATGAATCCATCTCTTAGTTCTTGCTTAAATTCACCCATCATGCCAAAATCTGACAGCCAATGAAGTGTAGTTGAGAATGAAGTGCACAGATACGCTCATTAAACGTATGCTAGATCAGAGACATGTGAGACAGTTGAGTGACAATAGTGTCAAGTTTGAAGTTGGGAAAATTCAGTAGATAATATTGTAGTTCTAGGCTAGAACTACAATATTATGTGACAGTAACACATGTTCAACAGCGGAAGTCCCAGAAAAGCAAAGAGTAGCAGCAAGTGTGAGTACACACAGCCCAAACCGAAATAAAAAATGCTCCCTACAGAACAGTTCCCTTTGGGAGCATATACAAGTAATCAGTGTTCCAGAAAACAGCTGGGACGGCCATCGGACGGCGTCTAGACGCTAGACAGTCCATGGTCATCCCGTTTTTAGGCTGGACGGACTTGTCTGGACAGAGTTGGGTTTGAAGTTAGATCAGCTGGGTTTGAACTTAGATGGTGATGTTTTTATTGATAAGCCGAAAAATGTATCCAATGTGTATATTGATACAACATTAATGACCTAATATGCATACTTCATTTTCTTTATAACAAAAGGCACTATGAAGATGTTTCAGAACTAAAACAATAACAAGAATGAGACAAGCTAGATTAACGCATATGCAAGTTTCAGAGTGAAGTGAAGTATTGATCACACTTACCTATGTAAGCAAGTTTTCCATCATATGTACGTAGCAAGTTTCCAGGATGTGGATCTGCATGGTAGAACCCATACTCAAGAAGTTGATTGAATGAGCAATAAACTCCTACCTACATAAGATTAGATGAAGGGAAACACATTGGCACTCATGCATACAAATTAGTAGTTTAATTTTGAAGAACGGGAAGAAGATAAATTCTGTCTTACATTATTAATCATGTCAGAACAAGGCATATATGTGCAAGCCTAGATCTAGAATTACAAGGAAAGAAAAGATAAGAAAGAATAAAAGTTATCTAAAAATATACAATATATATATGTGCATATCCTAGAATATCTCTAGTATAATTCTAGATAAAATCTTTCCTTAAGCATATTCAACACTCCCCCTCAAGCTGGGTGATAAATATCCTCCATTCCCAACTTGGAGTTTAAATGATGAAACCGTGAGGTATGGAGTCCTTTTGTTAATACATCTGCAATCTGCTCATCTGAGGGAATATAAGACATAGTAACTAGCCATCCTTCAAGCTTTTCTTTGATGAAATGTCGATCAATTTCTACGTGTTTAGTTCTGTCATGTTGGACTGGATTATGAGCTATACTAATGGCTGATTTGTTGACACACATGAGTCTCATTGGTCCTTCCCACTTCATCTTGAGGTCATTCAGAATAATCTGTAGCCATAACAACTCGCACAGTCCATGAGCAAGTGCCCTGAATTCAGATTCAGCTGAAGATCTAGCGACCACATTCTATTTCTTGCTTTGCCAAGTAACTAAGTTTCCAGCAAGTAAAACACAATAACCAGAAGTTGACCTCCTATCTACAACTGAACCTGAGTAATCTGCATCTGTATAAGCTTCAAGAGTAAGCTTGTTTCCTCTCTTGAACAAGATCCCTTTCCCAGGATTTCCTTTCAAATAGTGGAGCACCCTATACATTGCTAGAAGGCGTGACTCTCTCGGGTCATGCATAAACTGACTAATTACACTTACAGAGTAAGCAATATCAGGTCTAGTATGGGATAAATAGATCAGCTTCCCACACAACCTTTGATACATTTGCTTGTCAACTGTTGCTTCATCCTTTGCCTCACCAAGTTTATGATTTGGATCAATAGGAGTTGGGGCTGGTTTGCAGGCACTTTTGCCTGTTTCTTTTAACAAATCTGCAATGTATTTCTGTTGGGATATAAAGATCCCATGAGAAGAGTGAGCTACCTCAATTCCAAGGCAGTACTTCAATTTTCCAAGTGATTTGATCTCAAATCAGCTTCCAATTGTCTCCTCAAACTCTCCTTCTCAAACTCATTGTCACCTGTGACTATAATATCATCGACATATACTAGGAGAATGGTTACTCCCCCTGAAGGTGAATGTTTTATGAACAAAGTATGATCTCCTTGGCTTTGTCTATAACCAGCTCTTTTATGAGTGATGTAAATCTTCCAAACCAGGCCCTCGGTGACTGTTTAAGCCCATAGAGAGTTTTCTTTAGTTTACACACCTTGGTAGGAGATGGAGATGTGAAACCAGGTGGCACTCGCATGTAGATTTCTTCATCTAATATTCCATGAAGGAATGCATTCTTCACATCATACTGTAAAAGAGACCAATTAAAGTGAGCAGCCAAAGATAACAAAATTCTCACTGTATTCATTTTTGCGACCGGGGCAAAAGTATCAAGATAATCGATCCCATAGGTTTGAGTGTAGCCTTTAGCTACAAGCCGGGCCTTGTATCTTTCTACTGTTCCGTCTACTTTATATTTCAAGGCATACACCCACCTGCAATCAACAACATTCTTTCTAACAGGTTTATCAACAATCTCCCAAGTCTGATTTTTTTCTAGTGCTAACATCTCTTCCTTCATGGCTTCTCTCCATTCTCTTTTCTTTAAAGCTTCTGAAACAGATTTCGGAATAGAAACTTGGCTGAGGTTTTGGATGAATTCTTGGTGAGATATGGAGAAGCGATGTAAGGAAACATGGTTGGATAAAGGGTACAAAGGTCTGTTTGTGCACTCTCGGGAACCTTTCCTTAATGCAATGGGTAGCTCAACATCTACACTAGGATTATCATTAGTTTGAATATATGTAGGGATATTAGGATCAGATTTTGTACCTTGTGGAGTGACACCTTCAGGGCCAAATTCTGGAGTTGAAGTTTGAGTTTGCTGCTGGATCAAATCAGTTCTTATTCTCCTGGAATACACTTGTGGATTGCTAGGAAGAGGGTTGACAGACTCATGTGTAGGTACAGATCCTACGTCTAGAGTGGACTTCTCTGGATGATAGTCCAAATCTAAGTCTGAAAAAGTTTGTGGAGGTTGGGCTGGTGGCGCAGGATCAACATGGTTTGGAACCTTGGTTTGGGAATCAAAAGGTGATTTTTCAGCAAAGGTGACATCAATGGAGATGTAGAATTTTATGGAGGTAGGATTATAGCACTTGTACCCTTTTTGAGTTGTAGAATAACCAAGAAAAATGCATTTGACAGCCTTTGGATCTAACTTTCCTCTTTGAGGACTATGCACATGTACAAACACAGTGCAACCAAAAATTTTTGGTTCAAGCCCAGTTGCTCTATAATTAGGATAGAACTTTTGAAAACACTCAAGTGGACTTTTGTAGCTCAAAACTTTAGATGGCAACCTATTTATGAGGTAAGCTGAAGTAAGGACAGCTTCACCCCAAAAGAATTTGGGAACATGGTTGGTGAAGAGCATGGCACGAGTGACCTCTAGAATATGTCTATTTTTTCTCTCTGCAAGACCATTTTGTTGCGGTGTATAAACACAAGAGGATTCATGGATAATACCTTTGGATTGGAAATAAGACGTCAAGGATTGGTTGAAATAGTCCTTAGCATTATCTGTCCTAATCCTTTGTAATTTTGTGCCAAATTGATTTTGAATCATGGAGTGAAAAATGGGAATAATTTGACTGACATCGGATTTGTTTTTGAGTAGATAAATCCACATAACACGAGTGCAATCATTAATAATAGTAACAAACCAACGAGCACCTGAGATATTAGGCAAAGGGGATGGTCCCCATATGTCACTATGAATAAGCTGGAAAGGAGAAATACTTCTTTTATTGCTTATAGGGAGAGACACACGGGTATGCTTTGCTAACTCACAAACTTCGCAATGAAAATGAGAAGCATCTAGTCCTTGACATAGCTCGGGATACAAGTGTTTTGAAGTGTAGAAAGAAGGATGGCCTAGACGAAAATGGTGAAGCCAAATGACCTCATTATTCATGGTTGTGGATGAAAGAGCATGAGAAGTGCTATCCGCAAGTGATTCCAAGTGGTACAGACCATTCTTTTCCTCAGCAAGCCCAATCCTCTTCCCCGAATTCGGGTCCTGTATAACACATACAGAAGGTGTAAAAGTGACATGACAATTAAGGTCCTTTGTAAGCTTGCTAAGAGAAATCAAATTGGTAGACAAATCAGGGACATGAAGCACATTTTTTAGGCTTAATGTGGTGGACAGAGGAATGGTTCCTTGGCCTGCAACAATGGCAAATGACCCATTGGCTGTCATTATTTTCTTGTTTTTGGAATGCTGGTAAGTGTGGAACTCACTTATGGATTTAGTCATATGGTCAGTGGCACCCGAGTCTATGATCCATTTTATGGGATTAGATGTTTTAGAAGCTTTAAAGCAAGAAGAAAATGAATTGTTACTTGATAAAGCAAGAGAGCATTGACTAGAAGGATTACCAGCAGATTTATGTTCAAGAGATTTGAAGAAGTTTCTGAATTTCTCAATATCAGATGCACTCATTCCTCCATTAGATTCTTCATCCACCACCATATTAGCTTGTGATCTTGATGAGTTCCTGTTGTTGTCTCAATCTTAGTTGGGGGGTTTCCCATGTAATTTCCAACACTTGTCTCGATTGTGACTAGATTTGTTGCAGTAGCTACACCACCTAGCATCTTTCTTTACAGCTACAAGAGCAGAACTTTCAATTGTAGCAGGGCTGGAGTCGAGCATTACAGCCCTCCTACTTTCTTCTGCCTTCACAATTGAAATGACCTCTTCCAAAGTCGGTAGCTCTACTCGACCAAGGATCTGAACCCTGATTTGGTCATACTCAAAGCTTAATCCCGCAAGAAAGACAAGCTCTATGCTTGTCTTGAAATGTCCTCCATTGTGTTGCATCATCTTTGCACTTCATTTCAAGAACTTGATATTGATCTAATTCTTGTCATAGGCTTTAAAGGAGATTACCATACTCAGTGATAGTCTTAACCCTTTCTTGGTGGAATAGGCTTTGACAGTAAGTTCGAATGTCAATGCCTCATCCTTCGCCTTGGAGTAAGATCTCTTGATGAAATCCCAAACATCTTTTGCAGTCTTAAGGTTCATGCATGATACACTGACCGTTGGCTCCATGGATTCCCACAGCCAAAACATGATCATCGAATATGTCTCATCCCAAGTGTGAAAGTTGGGATCTTCTTTCTCTGGAACTCCCTCGGTTAGATGTTTAAGTTTTCCTTTTCCTTTCAAAGAGGTCTTCACAGCCTGAGACCAGATGAGATAATTCTTTCCATTGAGTTTGTAGGCAGACTGAAGGCTTTGGAAATCAGCCTTCTTTTTTGTGTCAGAATCGGGTGTTTTAGACATGGCTAAATGAAAAAGAAAAAGCAGCAATGAAGGCTACTAGATGAAGAGCTTGACTTCAAAAGAAGAACAAGAATATGGTAGCAATGAAGGCTACCCGTCAATGGAAAAATATGGCAGCAATGAAGGCTGCCTTGATGTGAAAAGTTAGAGCAAGTTAGGCTATGATACCATGAAGAACAGGAAGAAGATGAATTCTGTCTTACATTATTAATCATGTCAGAACAAGGCATATAAGTGCAAGCCTAGATCTAGAATTACAAACAAAGAAAAGATAAGAAAGAATAAAAGTTATCTAAAAATATACAATATATATATGTGCATATCCTAGAATATCTCTAGTATAATTCTAGATAAAATCTTTCCTTAAGCATATTCAACAAATTTTAAAACAGATTATTTGATTGACAATATGTACCTCCACCAAGTATAGATCTTTAACTTCAGATAACTTCTGCCCCTGCACAAAAAGAACATAGACAGCATCAGCACTAGTAGTATCGCACAAGTTAATTTGTTGCAAACGAAGAAATGTAGAAGGATACAGCTAGTAGCATCCTGCAACGTTTCATGCCCAATTCTTACCACTAGTGACTACAAACAACATATACCCTATTGTCTACGATATTCGATCAGACATAATTGACAAAACTGTCTCTTTATACATCACATTGTATCAGATAGATTAGAATTGTCAATGTAGTTGAATTCTGAGTGTTTCAGTTTATTCATGTTCTTCAGTTAACTACATTCTCTCAACGATAGGGTAATTACTTGGCCATAGAGCAACTTAATTATTTCACAACCAAGACTCGTTCCGATGAAGACTTTCATCAAGTAAAAGGAGTGTAAAAGTAAATAAATATTTGTCATAGTATGCATTTTTTTTTAATGTGTACCTCTTTGCACTACATGTGCACTTCTAAATAGAAAAAGTGGAATATAAATAGTATGCACTTTCCAAAAGTGAATGTAATACAATATGCACTTTTGCATACTTGTAAAATGTGAACTTTTAAAACAAATATATGCACATTATAAGACATGTCTGTGCACGTCTATACTAATTTTTTTGTAATAAGAGATCTCCTCACATGATCCTTTATCCACAATTCCTTTCCTTATCTATCTTGCAAAAGAAAGAAATTCACGATCAAGTCACCCTTAAGCTTGAGAACGAAAGTTAAATTAATCTTTATATCCAAAGTAGGACTACATAAAAACACTTCACCTAATACAGCTAGAAATAGTGGGACACCATATAATATATATCTATCATAATTAGCTCTAGAGCATATGTCCCTCTTCCAGAGGAACCTACTTGGGGGTGCAAGCAGGATAACTTCACTAAAAACTGCACCTAATACATGATGTGAACAAAATACTAAAATTGCATGATATCAGATGAGCACTAGTACCTCCACCCATTCCATAACAAGCACCTTTTGAGTTGTCACATCCATGTACATCAAAGGAACCGTCACATCTTTCAACTTGCCATATAGTTCTCTGTTTTAACTGATATTAATCAGAACTTATCCAAGATTTGCTGCAAATGGAACTTTTACATTTAATTTAAGTGATATATCATAAAATGGGTTATTGAGGCTACAAAGAGTAGTACTGGTAAGAATTTAACTTGCCATATAGTTTCTCTTTTTCAAACGGTGCTGGGAAAGAGTTGTGCAAGGAATTGACATATAGACAAGGTAATGGACATTTTGACTTCTTTTTTAAGAGAGGGAAAGGTGATAAAGGATTCAGCATGATGAGTGTTTGTTCAATGGATTAACAAAAGCTGATTTTAAAATAAATTATGAAGAGCATAAGAATAAAGCATACACACGGTCAAACTCAAAGTTCCGTCTCTCTAGATAATATTACAGTTAAGAAAATTCTAAAAATAAATGAAGGGGAAAGATAAATAATTATTCTTAATACAACAATCATACCTAAACTTCAATCCATTTTCTGCTTCTTTCCTGTAGTCCATCTCCTGCATTCAATATTATTTACCTGTATTCAATACCAGCCTCTAAGAATATTCTCTTGACTATGAGAAGAGTGAAATAAGGGAGGAGAAGATAAACAAAAAGAATCAAGAAAAATGAATGGAAGGTAAAACCAAAAAGGATGTAAATTTGATCAGTTGATTTCAATTTGACTTTAGTAGATGGCCTTTATGAACATGACAACCTAGTAAAGAAGCATGACTTCCCATATTCATATCCAAGTGGTAGATCCAATGAGAAACTTGAGTTTACTTTAATGGTACTATTGTAGTATCTGGCAGGTCAGAAATGCTCTATTTATAGACAATGGACCCTTTAGAGGTGCAAATCACTAACTACTTAATAGTGATACCAAACGTGATAATGGGATTTTTTTTTTGTAGGCAGGGGAAGAAAAGATTGTAGGAATCAATCCAATTATGATTATAAAACATCCATCTAGTACAGGGAACCAGGTTCCATCAGCACGTATTGTACTGATGCATTATTAGATACTATATTAATGCATTAAAAGAAGAAACCCAATTGTTCCATCAGCATGTATCCCTCCAAAAGAAACAGAGAACCTGGTTCCCAGAACACAGATTCCAAACCTGACAATATTATATGCATGAATTGGTTCGACCGCTATCTCAATCGTTCTTTACAAACCATCCATCTAGTACAGGAAAAATTCAAGCCTGTCAACACTGCAGCTTAACAGCCTCCTCCATAAATCCTTTATCCCTCAAAAGTCACTATACCTTGAGCACCAAAAGGGTAAGGCATATTTACCTTCAGATATGCCCCTTTGAAACCATTCTTTACAACTTCAAACTGATAACAAAAGTACTTGAATGTCTCATGAATGGACCCCATATGAAGCTTCTTCATATGAGAACTATACAGGATATTTCCATGGGCAGACTCATTGCAAAAGGAAAAATGTCAGCTGAAAAAAATGATTGGTCACCTTCATTTATAGATGTACCACTTCTTAACTTCATTTGACAGTGTTACTTTACATAGCAATAATGTTATTTCATCATACAACTAGCAAATATTGCCCCCACGAATCCAGAAAGCTGTTATTAATTTTATGTTTTCCTTTTGAAATGCAAATTGCAGATCTGATGAAAAAACAGAAAGTAAGACCGGGTAGATTGAAAAGGAAGCATATGAATACAAACTTACCCGAAAAAGACTTGATGCCCATTCATCAACAACTTCCTGCAAGTTAAAAACTTTTATCTTTTTAAGATATGAGACGATATAAAACAAAGTATGAGAAGTACAATTATTAAATAATCAGTTAGCCGCACTTAATACAAAAATATGTCTTGTAGATCTTTTTCCATTAGATTGTTAACCACCTGAAGATCAGTGTTAAATTTTCCTGCCCTCCGAATTATACCAGCAACAAAACGTAATATTAATATGTCCAGTGAAATGGCAGCTCGTACTCCAGGTCTTTGCACTTTAATAGCAACCATCTGCCCTGTTGAACAAAGTCTAGCTTTGTAAACCTGCAGAAGACATAAGAGCTCAAAAGTAAGATTTTATCGAAAGAAAAAAAGAGGTCTAACAAGAAATTCTTCATCCACCCAAGCCCTCGCTATTATAAAACAGTAGTAGGACAGAATGAAACCTGACCAAGTGATGCTGCAGCTACTGGCTCAGGAGAGATCTCCGAGAACAACTCATCTAATGGTAATCCAAGTTCTGACTCCATGGTACTGAAAGCAACTTCATTGGAGAAGGGTGTTATTCGGTCTTGTAATACAGAGAGCTCCTCTAGAAATGACGGTGGTATTAAGTCCTGTAATTTAGATATGTTAGAGCAGTTTGTCAATGACAGTTCACTCATTCAAATATATAAATTTGCTAAATATGTTGAAAACAGAAAATGTGATGTACAAGCACTACCTCCATGTTTCTATATTGAGAAAACACTACCTCACATTTAAAAAATGAGCTACTCTGTTTTAGGGATTGTTGAACTAACATAAATAATCAGCACCTGTTGCCTACCACCCATGACCCATGTGATACTTCTATATAAATCTTCTACGAGAAAGACGAACAAGGCATGATTGGATAATGAGTGAAATATACACAAGTTAAAAGTAAGTAAATATATAAGTAAATCGTGCAAGGGAGACATATGTTTTACAGATAATCATTTAAAATCACTGGCAAGTACCATGTGTTCTCATATATACGTTGAATAATATGCTCCCACAAAGAAATTTAGGAAGAGAGCTCCTCTACAGCAGCACACATTTATATTGCACAATTTGGCAGGGTGGATAAGAACATTTTATCAATACGTTCAAGCAACTGAATAAGCAATAGCTAACTTACGGCTCGAGATGACACAGCCTGAGCAATTTTTACATATGCCTGCAAATCAATGAATTTGATAAGGACAACTAAATAAATCAAAATGTAATTAAGGTTCAAATTTTAAATTTTATGTTGCTGATAACAAAATACCGGTCAGTAAGCAATAGAGTGGAAAAGTGCTGATGACAAGACCGGAGAAATGACATGATCATTTGAGTTAACAATCCACTGAGAAAGGGTGAATGTTTTAAATAACTCATTTGAGTTATGAAATTTGAAAACTATAACCTTTTGGTTTTTTACCCCCAAATTAGAAAACAATAAAATGATTTTTTTCAACTAAATTTTTTATTTTCTTTTTTATCACCAAGGTTTGAAGTGTTGATGACAGCACTAACATAGTATTCTTGGGTGTTGGTGACAGCATCTTGATTTTTGTGTTTTAGGTGTTGGTAACAACACTAACATGGTTTTTTAATGTTTTTACGATGACAATACCAACATAGTGTTTTGAGTGTTGTCGTCAACATCAAGATAACATGCTATTTTTGGTGTTTTAAGTGTTTGTTACAACACTAGCATAGTGTTTTTTGTGATTTTGGTAGTCATGATAACACTAACATGGCAATAAAAGTTAACTGTTCTCCCTCTTTAGCAAACTTATCATCTGACTCCAGTACTAGACCCCACGTTACCACCAAGGCAACATTAAATGCAGATTTTCATCCAATTAAAGTTAAATGTTCTCCCTCTTTAGTTTCAATTAAATGGTAATAATTTGACTATCTTTAAAGCACTTTCTCGAGCTAAAACCTGAAAGGACAGTGATATCATCTATTTTTTATAATGGAGCACAACAATTTGACTCATATTCTTTAAGTGAATATTTTTCCATGTTACTTCGTTTTTTCATCAATTGTTTTATGGATTGAGAAGTGAAAATATGTGTTGGTCCTTAGCTGAATAGAGCCAAAAGTGAAGAAGTCCACTGAAGAAATGTGCTTCATTTCATTTTCGAATTAGGCTCCGTTTAGTAAAATTAGATTTGGGGTTGTTGTTATGGTTTGTATTTGGTGTTATGTTGTGGTTTTCCATCAGTCCACTGAAGAAATATTGCATCAGATTTTTTAGTTTATGTTTTCGGAAATGACCAATTGTCCCCGTGGGATTAGGGAAGCTGAGTGAAGATAAATGGTATTGGGCACATATGGAAGGGATTTTGCAGAAACTCCTAAAATCTCCCAAAAGCTTCTATTTGTAGATTCTAAAATAAACTCAAAAACAGTAAATTTAAAATAAACTCCAATCCTCCAGAATCTCAAACTAAACTCTTGAAAGAATTTTCACTTCAAACCCCTGAATCTAAAATAAACTCCAAAACCACTCAACTAAACATGCCCTTAGTTTTGGTTCAGTAAATGTTGCCCTTAGTTTTAGTTCAGTAAATGCTGTTGTTGCTGACAAATGTCACAAATAACCTCTCTAGTTTCTGCAATGTTCCGCTTGACCTAAGGATCCTTAGAAGGTGTTAATTGTTAAATCAAACAAGCACAACTCCACCTCTTGAAATGTGTGCATGAGGTTGAACAAAACAATCGCCAAAGATAGAAAAAAATATAAAATTTGTTAAATCTCACAGGACCAAGTTCCACCAATATCTTCCGGAGCTCAGAGGCCCTAATCTGGACAAAAGAGGAATATACACATTAGCAGCCTTGTGATAGAAAGAGCAATATCCAAATTCTACAGACCATTAACAAAAGAATAACCAATTCATAATGAAAATAAGAAGAAATTCCATTTAGGGGCATGAAGATTTAATGAAGTTCCATATAGGAGTAACATGGTTCGAGCTTGATACAATTGTCTCTTATCTTCAACAATAATGACGGGAAACAATTGCAACTCATATTAAATTGTCATCACCATACACCTGCTCATTATGCAATCCAGTAAAACATTGAATGCAGCTACAGTTTTATATTTAACATGTTATTTTAAGATGTTCTTCCTTCTATTCATTCACTAACACCTCCCATTAAGATCAGTTTGCCAACTTGACATTTGACAGTCTCCTAGATTTTTCTTCCACCTACTATCAGTGGCAGTCTCCTAGTACAATAGCACAATCATAATACTACTAAGTTCAAACAAAGCTACCATTATATTGTGCAGTATAAATTGTTGCCACAAATATGAAGCTTGGAGATTCCTGGATTAAATATTATGTAAATTCCACGAGCTAAATATGCTAGATTGAATGTTGCCTAGATGTATTAAGCTAGAATTTAATCTATATAATTGAATAGGCAACTCAAAGAAATGAATACAAGCAACTTCTAAGTTTGATCTCTCTTTTCCTGAAAAGAAAAAAAAAGTAATCTGCCCCAAATCTTCAATATCAACTCGTGAGAAGCAGATCTCAGAAAGAGAGTCTACTGAATAACCGCGTTACAGTAAATTATAAATCCTGCATCAACTACAATCGAATTCCAAAGCCAAAACCAGGCTAGAACACAGGCTTTCTTAATAAAAAAGAGAATGTGTAGTTACCTTGAAGACTACATCTGCTCGCTCCTTGAGACCGTCCATATACCTAAGGAAGAACCATTTTCCAAGAGTGGCGCCAATCTGAACCAGCCTACGAATAACAACCGCCGGCTTCTTCTGGTAAATTAAGGTGATTCTCCCAATATCATACTCAACGATTGAATCAGCCTCCAACTGACTCAGTTCAAAGAGATAGCCTGATCGCTCGGTGAAGGTGTCGACGTCGCCAGAGGTGGAAAACAACATAGTCGGCCATCGGCGGCTTGAAAGAAAGGACGGAAAGGCCACCGAAGGAGCAAGCCGTTTGGATAGTGTATGAGATGAACTAGAATTACTGCCTAGGGTGTGAGAAAGGATGAGGGACGGAGGAGTAAGAGAAGGAGGTGGCGGTAGTGGCCACCGAGAGAGCATCGTTGTGAGAGAGGAAACCATGGCCGAGGGGGGCAGAGATATTTTTTTTAAGCAGAAGAAACAATTTTAAGTGTAAGAAAGAAAGAAAGATGAAATGCAACAACGCTTGTGTTTCTGGTCGCACTCCGCTGCAACGTTTGGCGTCCCACCCATTTGTGTTGAGCACGCTAGAGTAGCGTGGCGGTTTCTTATTGGTTGAAAGTTTGTAAAAAAAACAAGTTAAAATATGTTTGTCTTTTTTTAATACTGAACCGTAACCAATCAGTCTTGATCATCTTCTAGAGTTTTTTCGCATGAGATCATTTACCAAAGGAATGGATGAAGACGAAAAATATAAAAAGTCGTGTTCAAAGTAACAAGTTTATCTAGAAAAATATTGACTTTTCGAAAGACGTGATGGATTTTGAGAGATAATAAAAAAAACTAGCTAAAATATTAGAAATATCCGAAATAATAAGGTCATGGAATTGACTTGTCAAGCTATCCCTTCAATTTCAATTTTTTTAATACCCAAATTACATGATCAGACCTTCTCGTAGCAACATGCTTCAGCATGGAGAACTAATATGTTTCCACGTTGTCCATAGTCAATGGTAATAGTCGAAGCATAATGAACTCTAAGAATAAACCTGAAAGTAGAGTCATCATATCCACGCTTAGAGTCATCAAAATTTAATTTGATAAATCCTTTTCGGATTTAATTCAATACATATTCCGAGTTTTCCTGTTGTCCTTAGTTTAGATCTATTTTGGATTTCTCTTTTGCTTGAATTAAGTCAATCCTTTATTTAGGTTCGAATTGCTAAATCAATATTTTGAGGTTTTTTATTATTGAAAATGCTTTGATTTCTAGAAAAAAAAAATATTTCACCAAGTAATAACCAGATGAATAATGTCATTATTATCTAGTATATCCCTAAGCCTAGTTAACATATGGAAAATGCTTTAATTTGTAGCGTTAATCAAATTAAGTTTCACTCTGATTTTCTCAATTTTTATATTATTCATTAAAAATTAACACCTAAAAATGCATGGTTTGCTTACTCATAGGGTGGTTACAATGGATACATTGTACAGGAACTGTAAATTTTTTTTTTCAAAGTTTTCTTTGGCGGGGGTCTATTAATTGAGAGTTTTCAAAGAAAGTTTTTAACTTTAGGCGTAACATCTAAATCTAAAATCCAAATGTTAGGATTCGGTGTTAATCCTCTTTTGTGATGGATAAGTTCCATGACCGGTTTTGTAGAGAATGATTATTTATCATATCGTTCTCAATAAAGACGATTTTGAATAAACAACTTCGCGAGTTGATAAGGCTTAATAGGAGGTAAATTTTCCATGGAAAGGGAAGTTTCTAATTTAGAGTCCAATTTTTTGGTATCCCAATTATTTTTTGTTATGTAGTTACAAACTATTTCATCTTCATGAACATCAACATTGTCCTTAAGTAATTTAATAAGAGGTGGAGGTTGGTCGGCTACCAAAAGGTTTTTTCAAAACACAACAATTATGTCATCACTTATACTCTACCTGAAACCTAACTCAAATTCACTTCTAAGGTTCATTTGTCTCTTCCATTGCCAAGAAGTATTACTTTTAGATTATAGTTCCATATTAAGGAGTCCTTAAGGTATTTTTCGTTAATGATTATAACCCAAATATTAGCAGGTTCAACCAAAATTTTCCACAAAAGGTTCATTTAGAGGACCTTATACATGTCTTCTACTTTCCTAACTTTCACACCGTCTTTCTGCTTAGGCTTACGGATCTTATCCCAACTAATATGAAAATTGGTTTAGCATTAAGATTTGTATTGACAAGTGTTGTTCTTCCTTCTTGAGGAAGCGAAGAGGCCTTCCATTTAGTAATTGTTGTTAAGACTTTGTTATTATATCTTCAAAAATACCCTTATTTACTTTTTCATTAATGATTGGATAACCGAGATATTTTCCAAGCAATTTGTAGCATATATCACAATATTCAATTGGATTTGTCTTTCAAAAAGGACCCCACATTCTTATAAGTTTGATAAGCTGATTTGTGAATATAAAATTTTGCCCTGAAATATGGCAAAAATCATTCAATAATTCCAATTATTTTCTATAGAGGTTGAAAAATATAATAATATCGCCGGTAAATACTAGAATTGGAATGAAAAAAAACCCTAATTATAGAGAATCCTATTATTATCTATTTTGTTACTTTCTTTCTAGATATTTCGTGCAACAACTTCTCAACCTAAATTAAACAACATAATAGGAATAAGATCGTCTTGTGGTAAACCTCTTTTAGGGTGGATCAGATTTGTAGGTTTATTAGAACGGAGTATGAAACGGTAGTAATGCACTCCATAATTCAGTTTATAAATTTATTATCAAAACCAAATTTTCCCAAAACAACAAGGATAAAGGGTTATTTCATTCTATCATAGGCTTTCTCCATATCAACTTTGGTAAGATTGTTTTAAGTCTGAAAGCCAAATTTTTTACAATAATTTTATACGTTGTTAAGCATTTACTTATAGGTCTATAATCATTAGTCGAATGGGTTATCGTTTTTTGAGATTAGTGTAATGAAGGTATGATTGATTTGTTTTAGGATTCTCCTCGTACGATAGAAATACTTAACTGCACGGATAACAGTTGGACCTATGATGTTCCGATACTTTTGAAAGAAGCGGGCGGACATATCATCAGGACCCGGTGATTTATCACTATCAATATCAAATACAACTTTTTAATATCCCTATTAGAGACAAGTTTAATTAGTCCCAAATTTCTAGCTCGGTTATTTCTGTTGTAATAATTTCAAGGTATTTATTTAGGGCTTTCCCATTAACTTGGTTTGTCCGGAATCGATCGTTATAATCTTTAGAAAGTTCATTATTTATTTCTTCTTCGGTATTCAACATTGGGTCATCCATATACTTTACTAAAGGAGGCAAGATAATGTTGATCTGGCGGCCTCAGGTTTGTATCGGATTATATCTTTTACTAAATTATAAATTAAGTCAAAAAAGTTTTTTACTAAAACAATATCCAAATCATAAATGTTTAATTTTTTTAAAGATATGATAGAATGATTGTTAAACTTTTGTTGTACATTACGAGGTTAACTTAGAAGGGAAACAATATCTTGATTTCACATATACTTAACGTAAACTTCTCAAGTACACTTCTCACATTATTTCAAGAGTGAATTTGGTATATACCTTAGTTCACTAATTTTGATTAGTAAGTGTGCACCTCAATAATTTTGTTAGTAAATGACCTTTTTTAAATTTTATAGACAAACTTACCCTTATACAAGAATCTAAAATATTCTTAATTGATTATTGACTTTAATTGACCCACAATGATTATTACCTTATAATTACCCCATATTCCCTAATTGAAGAAGTTATATATTGAAGGAGTTACCAATTTTAATCAGCTGAATCAATTAACAATTATAAAATTAAATGTTGATTTTATAGACTGAAATCTACTGTTTTCTTCTACAACTCTAAATAGTCGATGTTCAGTTTCTCGATCAAAAGGTCTGTTGCATACTTTGTGAGATCTACAAATGAATTTGAATGAAGGTAATTCTTGTACTATGTCTATACTAAATGGTAATTGTTGTATTTGTTTCTTCCAAATTTGATAGATCTATACTTCATTCTGTACAAGTCTACTTTTTGTAAACTTTTGATCTTCCTGTAAATGGCTTGTAATAATCTGTTCGTTCCATGTAAGTCTTGTAATTGCCTACAACTAAATAGGAATTATTGTATTTCTTTCGGCCAAATTTGAAAGATCCACACTGCATAGCCCACGATTCTAGTTTCTGTAAACTTTTGAAAATCTTGTAAATGGAGTTTAATAATCTGATATTTCCATGTAAATCTTGTATCAGAAATCATGTATCTTGCTTTTGTATATTAAAGATTCTTGTACGATCTGATATCCATAGTACCGAATTAATCTTTTGGACTGGCTTATTTTCATGTAACATGGTAGATTTATCAATTTATTGTAAAAAGTTCTCGTACGATCTAATATTCATATTACTGGATTGATGACTGTAAATGTTCTTGTAAAGCATGTATCATTATATTATTTGTAGGTAAATTTCGCAGTATTGTCTTCTTCTCTAGAGTTTGGGCATTGAACCTCCATTTTACCTACAATGGTGGTATCTTGTACATTGCTCTCCTGAAATTTCACAGGGGTTTTTTTTTTTCAAGTTTTCAAGAATGGTGATATCTTGTACACTCCTCTCTAGAAAGAAATCCGAAGCAACGATTCAACTACTCAAGCAAAGAAGGAAAAAGAAGGAAGACAAGTTGACAACTTCTTTGCTGGAATGACGTTCAAGGATGTTGTGAATAAGATATTAAGTAAATGATTCTATTTATTATTTACCTTCTTAAATTAGGATTATTGTATAATCAATTAGCAGATTTTCTTGTAACTAATTGGGATAAAATTGAGATATATTAGTAGGGGCAAATAAGGTATTAGAGATTAAAAGATGTTATTTTGTTAATAAATTATCAGCCTATGTTAGTTAGTTAATGAATTTTATGATGGGGGGCATTTCATCCAATTTTCTCTTATTTCAACTATATATATATGGAATGCACATTCTCATAAGCTACTAAACTTTTCTTATTAGTTAATCTACAAATTTCTACATTACTGTTTATTGTCCATGTTTCATCATCTTTTTCAGAGTCCGACACTTTGAAGATATTTTTCAGGTTACAATTTTATTGCTTCGTCGTATTTTTTTTCAGGTAAACTTGCACCATCTAATAATCAAAAGTTCGTATATTGATCTTTTTTTTTTAATTTCCATGTTTCGTCATAGTCTCCATGTTCCATCTAATAAGCTTCGTCGTATTTTTTTTTAAAAAAATTGATCACATTGCGATCAGCCTAAACATCACCTCATAAGCAAAAAAACTGTTTTATTTTTAAATTTTGGTTAGATTCTTCTTTTATCAATTTAAATTTCCTTATGAGGTTAAACACATGTGTTCCAAGGAACTGGGTTCTCCAAGCTTCCTTGAGAATCTGCTCAAAATCTTATCTCTCAATCCACATTAATTCGAATAGGAAAGGTTTGTTTAAAATTTTTGTTTTGTGTTAATTAAATCTATCGAAATCCCGAAGTGATCAGACGAAGTAAAAGTATGATTCCAAACATGAATTGATTATAAGCATTAATCACATCAAATTGGTTGCTCTATGAAGTTTTTCAAACGTATTATTTTCACCATCCTATTTCTACGCCATGTAAACTCATTTCCCTTAGAAAACAAGTCCACTAGATTACATTCTTGCATAACATTTTGAATTCTTTGATATCGATTACTACTTCAGATGGCACCACCTAGTTTTCAGAAGGGCTTAGAATATCATTAAAATCTCTCATAAGAAGAACGAGTTTATTTTGCGAGTTTATAGAGCCCGTGACCTTTTTCTAGATTTCTTTTTTGAACCTATCATTTGGGGGCATAGATGAGAAAGATGTTACAAGAGAAACTAATTTCTAAATTAGTATGCTCTACAATAATAATTTTTTTTATCTTGATGACGAACAAAGAGTTTTTCATTGATAGTAAGGTTACTCTTCCATAGTAAACATAATCCTCATGCAAGATCAGTTGACGCAATAAAACAAATACTATCAAAACCTGCACCACGCCAACAAGCCTCGTTTGGTTAAATATTGTTTTTTTTTTATTTATTTCAGGTAGCATAATCAAATCAATATGTTCATCTTGAGTTGTGATTTTAATATCCATCTAAAAGTTCTTCTTCCGAATACCACGACAATTTCAATAGACGATCTTCGTAAAAAACAAATAAAAAAATTATGGATGGTAGTGATCCTTTTTAACTACCTAGTTTATGAACAACTCTAACCCAAATAATAATTATTTTATTATGGGTTTTAACATAGTTCTTTATTTGCTTTTTTTATGAATAAATACTAAATACCAAAAATAAAAAATATATATAATAGGCATCTAATTAGAAAAAAACTTTGAAAGAATTTGACCAAAGAGACCTTTTTTAGTTTTGTGTTTGGTAAGTGTACCCCATTATTTTTTACCACTTTCAAGTAATGGTAGGTAAAAATAACTGAACCCTCTAATTAAAAAGAAAGAATAATTTATGTTTTTTATTTGTTATATAAGTGTAAGTTTTAATTTTTAATTACTGAATTTGTTTTTTTTTTTGCCTTTTTTATTTTCTAATTATTTTCTTTTTTATTTTCTGGAATGAATTTCTCATACTAGAATTGCATACAATAATTTTTCATACCAGAAAATTTTCATACTGAAAATTATCATACGGAAATTATCATACCAGAAATTATGATACTAGAAATTACATACCAAAAATTACATACCAGACATGATACAAAAAGAACATTACAAAGAAATACATCTTCAGCAGTACTCCTTGCAAATCCAACAGCAACACAAGCCCGCAATGCTAAATCACAAGCAAATTTTGAAGTATTATCAGAAGAAACAACATTAAAGAAAGTTCATGGCAATCAAAACCCTCGCCATGAATTTGATGAAGCTTAATATGTTCAGCAAAACAACGTACAATGTAATTAATTAGTATTTGTTGAAGGAATATATTTAGTCACAATGAAAGCCTTGATCCTCATCAAAACAACGTACAATATGCAACTGACCCAACATCGGTCTGCATATATGTTCAACAAAACAACGTACAATGTAATTAATTAGTATTTGTTGAAGCAATGTATTTAGTCACAATGAATTTGATGAAGCTTAATATATTACCTGGAAGTAGTCATAAGAGAGAGGCAGTGGAAGCCTTGATCCCCAACAACCATGGCTACAATATAATACTTGAGAACCACAAATCTTCGACACTAAAGAATGACCCAAAAAGGAAAACTGAAAGTATTGCTTGTAAAGAAATGATACTTTCTAAGATCTATCTGAGGAAAGAAAGCAATGCCTTTTTGCTTTCCTTGTAAGAAATGCAACTTTCTTGGATCATGTTGGTTAACATTCTAATTCAATTGTCTTACTCAATCTTGACCCAACAAATCAAATCTCGCAAACAACAATTCTAGTTGACAATTCAACAATTGATTTACAGAAATTGATGAACTGTATCAGATATAATTACTGAATCTGCCCAATTCCTCTTTTGGAAAGCACGAAAACAGCAATTGCATACAAAGTTTGGAAGATTTCATTGATTGATTAAAAATCTTCAGTATAATCGTACCTTGAACACCGGAATGATAAACTCCAAGGCCAAGCCAGTAAGTATAGCCATTGATGGGTGTGATATCGTAGACATTCAAGTAAATAGAAACCGACCCATTTCTCTCCAGAGCATAATGTTTCTTCCTGCACAACATCTCTCATTTGTGTTTCTCTTTGAGACTTGAAAACAGATTCCCTAAGGACGAGAGAAAGAGAGAGATGAAGAAAAAGAAAGAGATTTCTCCTTCAAGCTTCAACCTTTCGTACTCGCCTCCGAAGCTTCCCATACTCTTCGGGATTATTTGGCAGCTCCTTTGACAACTGATGTTGCTTATTGTGTGATCCTAGGTCTGGGATTTGATGGTAGAAAACTCATACCAGAGGGGAGGTGAGTGAAGAGAGTGCAAGGTTGAGGAGAAGTCATAGATTGAGAGAAGGAGAGACGGTTGAGGAAATACCACGGTTTTATCTAGTCACAATGAAGGTTTGGACAATAGCAAAATTTTGTGTATACTTACCTAACTAAAAAACAAAAAAGTCTAGTTACTAAACCCAAAAAGGTCTATTAACCAAATTAACCCAAAAACTTTTCGGGACTAAAAAGAAAATGAAGGTCCATCAAATACGAAAAATTAAAAGACAAGGTTTTTTCTACAAACATTATACAAACGAGATTCAAATTTCCAATAGAAGAATAACACCTTTTCAAGTAAGAATAGATTGTCATTTTCAAGCAAGACTTGCTTCTGTAATGTAAATCACATTTTGATTCTGAAAAACGAGAGAAACAACAGATGTCCAAGCCAGAGCAATAAAATTGCACAACAACATTTGATCATAATGATTAAGGGTGTGTTTACTTGAAGCTTATTCTATTTCATTTAGATTATAAACTCATGGTTTAATTTGTATACCCGTTTACTTGTAGATTTATTTATTTTCGCATTAGTTTATTTGAGTTTAAAACTTACACAAAAATAACATCATCTAGACAAAGTTATTTCTGGATCATTGGGTTTAAAATTTTTTGGACCCCGATATTGCCCTTGTCTTCTAACCGATATTTGTTCACTCTTCTTCATTCCATGATATGTGAATCATTTATGATATAAGAAACAAAAGAGATGCGATGAGCCAAGCTGGTGACATTCTGACGACGAGGCAGGTTGGTGACATTCTGGCAAAGGCATCCTCCGTCAGCGGCTGCGAAGAGGTATTATCCCGACAAACTTCTTCTCTTTAGTTTGATTAGGGTTATTCTAAAACACATCCCTCTTGATTTTGTTGTGTACCTCATTGGGGATATGGAATCTAAAGCATATATATATATATATATATATATATATATATATATATATATATATATATGGAATTGATCTACTACTGTCATGTTTAGGCTTCAAATTGTTGTCATGATTTTGCAAACAAAAAAACAAAAAATTAGGATATATGGAGGCACCAAATTGTTGTCATGATTTTGTTGTGTACATGATTCACATGAAGACAAATGAAAGTGGATAGATATTGGCATCAAATTGTTGTCATGAAATTGACATGCCTCATCATCCTAAGTTCAGGAAAGTCCCATGATAAGAAACTAAAGAAAGTATTATAATTACTTATGGGGATTTAGAGACTAAAGATACAGAGTAGAAGGATGGTGGCTATACAATCAATGTGCTTGGTTAAAGTACAATTTATGAGCTTTGTACTTTAAAGTATGATTCATAAAAAGGGTTAGTGTAATCTCTGGATTATGTTAATTGGATTATGTTCATTTTAAAAAAGGGTTAGTGGAATCTCATTATATCTGTTGCATTTGTCTTATGGAGCAAAATTTGTTGCAGTTCATGGGCAATTTTTCCTATGAATGATATCGTTGATGTTTACCATGATTTGGCTAATAAGGTAATATTTCATTATCAAAAATATATTCAAGTGGATGAAGATCAAACTTATTTGCTGGTTAAACATTAAAATAAGTTAGAACCTATGTTGTTTGATTAATCTAAAACTCCAAATCATGCACATTCTGATAATTGCTCCATAATCTGAAAGTTAAGGATGATGAGAAAACTACAATTGCAAATATTAGAACTATGATGTTGCAAACATGGTTTCATTATTTTTTATTGCTTTATATATGTTAAATAAAAAAAGTCAGACTTCGGATTATAATTTGTGCTCGGTACACCTTGGTTCTTACTAGTAAATATGGAAGGCTCCTTGTTTTTGCTATAACATAATCCTGGGAAGTAATAAGTTGCAAGTTATGGTACTTTGAGTTTGCTTTGTTGGTTTCTTCACTTGGTTCATTTTGGTTAGACATGTATTGCACCCTCATTACTTTTTTTTAAATATTTTGATGATTTTTCTACGCTAATAGTTATTGTGATTTTATTTGATATTTATATGAACTTGACAGCATAAACCAGCATCTTGTGACATCAAGTCTCACAAAGTGGACAAAGTGAAGGTTCACTACCAGGTAAGTGCGAAACGGAAGGTTTACTTCATTACATTGAAAAATATTTCAAGTTCTTTGTTAGAGAGAACTTCCTTATAAGTTGTTGAACATCATTTATGGTAGCTACATAACCATTAAGCATGATTAGTTGGTTACTGATCAAGAGTTTGTTGGTTTAGGGTGGAACCAAGGGATTTTAGGCATGTGTTGATGACAAGAGGAAGTTGCAAATATCAGCAAAGCTTGGATATGGAAAATATGGCTCAGCTCTGACAATTCTAGGTAAATTTTGAAGTTCAAAGTGGTTCATTATACATAGCTTTGATACTGACTTTGAGCTCATGGTTTTTGCCTATATACCTAAACATCGTATTGATAATTAGTATTGACTCAAGCCAATCATCACATAGAAATGAAGTTTTGCAATAATCACAACGAAATACGAAGCTAAGATTTTGAAAAATTGGGTGGAACTAATCTCATCTAAAATATTGGCAGGTGGAGCTACACTTATCTTTGATACTGAGTTGGTCTCTATGAACGCGAAGCCATCTACAAGAGCAAAACCTTTTGAAGAGGAAGACTCGACGATGAGCTGTAAATCGCATGGTGTTACTCAACATTTGTTGCTGAGCAACACTATACTGTCAAGTTAAAGTTGCGAAAACTTTAGATGTTTTGCTGTTGAAATAAATTCCCCTGGCATTCATCATTATTTTTCGTTTTTAGAGGCTTAAGGGTCTTTTAAAGTAAAATAAACTCAAATGATCAAATTCAAGAAAATAAACTCAAATAATAAACTTCAAGTAAACACCCTTCGGGGAGTTTATTAATATAAACCCATTGACTAATAAATCTGAAAATAACCTACAAACCCATATAAACCCATTTAGTTTATAAACCTAAAAATAAATCAATATGCAAGTAAACATGCTCTAAGAGTAGTTTAAAAGGGGCACCAAAGTTAAGTATTATTAAGCTAAATAAACAATCACACAAATCAATAAACTAAATATTAAAGGAAAGATTCAACCAACAACACATTAGCAATTAGCTTAATAACAAATTAAGCCTATTGTTCAAAGTTAATGAGAAAATCAAAGTGTGTAACAATTTTTAACAAAATTAATCAAACACCAAGAAAGACTACTCTACAATCTTTCCAAATTAATAAACTTTCCAAAACTATTCTCTTCAATAATAGTTTGGATAACTTCTTTATTTGCAAACTCTGTAGGGAGCAGAGGAACTCGGACAGAGAGAGGTCAAATTCAGTGATGATTTAGTTAACGTTTTAAAAATTAGGTTTCCATGGCTTAAGAAATACCAACGGACCAAGAACATGGTATGGGCGAAGACCCCACACATCAATAGGATTAGAAAAACTTGTCTCAAACCAAAATAGTGGATCCCATCAATTAGATTTTTTTACTTTTGGAAAATTGGGTGGAACTAATCTCATCTGAAAATTGGTAGGTGGAGCTACTCTTATCTATGTGAACGCGAAGCCATCTACAAGAGCAAAACCTTTTGAAGATGAAGACTCGACGATGAGCTGTAAATTGCATGGTGTTACTTAACATTTTGTTGATGAGCAACACTATGCTGTCAAGTTAAAGTTGTGAAAATTTATCTATTTTGTTGTTGAAATAAATTACCCAGGCATTCATCGTTATTTTTTGTTTTTTAGAGGCTTAAGTGTCATTTAAAGTAAAATAAAACTCAAATAATAAACTCCAAGTAAACACCCTTCAGAATTTTATTTATATAAACTCATTGACAAAAAAAATCTGAAAATAACCTATAAAACCATATAAACTCATTTAGTTTATAGTCCCAAAAATAAAACAATCTACAAGTAAACATGCCCTAAGAGTAGTTTAAAAGGGGCACCAAGATTAAGTATTATTAGGCTAAATAAAGTCAATCTCACAAATCAATAAACTAAATATTAAAGGAAAGATTCTGTTACGGTAGGAATTGATGCACGCAAAAGTCTTAAATTTATAACTCGATATATTTTTCTAAACTCCTAGCGAACCCACAATGTATGGGTCGTTTTGTAGTAAGGATAGTATTCCGAGGTCGAACACAAAGACTAAGGTGAAATTGAATCAATAGTGACTAAGGATAGTGTTGATCTCGGCTATGAAAAGAGAAAGGAATAAAGAAATGAAAATCTCAATGTTTTTGGTTTGGTTTTGAGGTGATCAATCAAAGATCACAAGTCATGCAAAATCAACAAACAACTAAGCTAACAACACAAATAAACAAGCAAACACGAGATAGGTAATCAAAGAGAGAAAAAAGGATTCTAGGGGTTAGAAATTTTGGTTATGGCATAGGACTCAAGCTATCTAGTTATTCTTTGGATCAACTATAGTATGTTGGGAGTGTGTGTTTCTAGATTGGGATCAATCACCGGGTAGGTCTCATGGTCCACTAGTCCGTTCCTAAGGTCTCATCACCAGGTAAGTCTCAAAGAACCTAAGGTTAGGAATTCTACACAAACCGGATTGCTATCTAGGGATCTAACCTCTCCTCACCGGGTAGGTCTCGGGAAGGCAAGTCCTAAACATAAATCCTGGCACACTCAGTCCAATAGCGGCTAGTGAGGCTCACTACTACCTAGAGTTCATCATCTTCGGTACTTAAGGGCAAGAATAACCGGGTAGGTCTCTTCTCACACTTAGTTGCTAACACTAGGTCACCCTAGGGTAGATCTAACTCAACAAACACTAGGATTTCAACAATCTAACAACCTAACACTTAGATTTATCAATACAAGCAAGTCAGACGAAATCACGGGCAGTTCTTCAAGTCCACGGCCGTGGAACCCTTTAGAACAGACCGTGATTTTGAACAGAGGGTTAGGTTCAAGCAAACAAAGCATCCAAAGGTACGTTAAGTCTATCCTATCATAGTCCAAGCCATAACCATCATTTCCTTACCCTAGAATCACATCTACTTAGCCAACAACATGCATCATCACAATCAAGATCATCAAGCATAAAATCATGGAGTCCATGTCAAAAGAATGAAATGAAAGATAGATGAAGCAAATAGAACAAGAACAACGAGCTAAATAGATGTCAAAGAGAGACTTACAACCCTTCAAAAGAAGGTTCGATTCGTTCTTACAACCCTAGAAAAGGTTTCCAACAATCTTCACTCTAAAAGCTAAGAAAAACTAAGAATGGTGTGTTCTTCTCTTCTTCTCCAATGGAAGCCTTTCTTCCCCTCCAAGAGTATCTCCAATCCAATCTTCCAATGAGAGAATACGTGTTGTTGAGAGTGTGGGAGAGAATGGAATGATGGGGTCTGCCCTCAACAGCCTGCAGGACCACCTTTTATACACCATCAAGGGCAAGGGTCGGTTATGGAGATCGTGGGACAGCTGTCGCAGCTGTGCAGGGAAAACCACGGCCTATTTCCACGCCCGTGGAAGTCCCAGTGGCCGTGGTTTTGGTGATGCAGCTTTCTTTGGATCATTAAGCCACAATTTGGTACAAGGCATGCACCAACAAGGTCCCATGTGTCCTCCTTAGCTCCTAGCTTGCTTCCCAATGAGTCCGAAGGTGTGTCATCTCGAGGAATGATCCTCGAATGTATCGATTAAGCTCCTAAAGCTCTCAAAATACCTACAAAACATGCAAAAGTCCGTGTAGACGTCTATCTCGATAAATATACAAGAATTGGATGCAAACGTCATGAATTAGTGCTAAACCATGCATGAATGAGCGAAAAAACTATCTAAATGAGTGCTTAAGCCTACGTCATAAATCGTGTTATCAAAAATACCCCATATTTAAGGTTTGCTCATCCCCGAGCAAAGTCCGACTATAGGCTAAGAGATGACATGATTTATGAATGCAAGAAAAACTGAAAATATTTTTGGGATTGTGCTTCTAATATTGAATCACCTTCATAGTCATGTTTCATGGTAAATGGACAAGCAATCATGCATCAAATGAATGAAGTTACGGAAAGACAATTATACTTAACTAGAAAGCATGCATGAAAGGTAAAGAGGAAGAAACCAAGATGATCATGAGTATAATTAATATAGATCACTAAGTCTTACACACATGCAAATAGGTCACAAGAACTTAGGAAAGAAGAGGCTAAGAAACGTTGTGATTGGGTGGGGATTTTTTCTAGGTCATGTGATGCTAATCCGGGAATGGAGCTAACTCCACAATTTCGTTTTTGATCAATTTCCCACAAGTGTATATTTTCTCCTTCTTTTCTTTCTTTTCTTTTCTTTTTCTTTCACTTATTTTTGAGACAATGGCATTGGTGTACAAAAGCCGAAACCTTGGTGATTAGCGAGCCTCGGGCTTTTTTTTTTTAATTTTTCGAGGTGCTCCACACCGGGCACACATACCAAAGCTCGTTAGGACTATCGGTTTATTTGACTTTGACAAGGCACAAACACCCGATTATGTGAATGGTGCCGAGTTACTCGTCATTTAAACCAACGTCCCCAAACCTATATTTTTGTCTACACTTTCACAACAATTTCAGCACTTCATTCACAACATTCATTCATCAACAACTTCACCCCACACTTGCTTTTCACACACATCAACACACTAGCATGCTCCTATTCCCGGATGGGTCAAAAGAGGTCAAATTTTTATATCAATTGAGGTACTCAAGCAACATGATAAAGATGAGAAGTAGAGAAAGATGAATTGCCTTAATCACTCCTAAATGATGTGCAAGAACTAGCATGTAATTTCGACTATCAATCCTCAATCCAATCAAGGCAAACATCATGATCACAATTCATACATGGGATTCAAGATAAGTACTTCAAGTCCACATATGCAAACATCCATTCAACACACAAGGCCATCCATAGCCAATTCACAAGACAATCTCATCATAAGGGTCATATCCAAGCTTAGAAGCACTAAAATTTTTTAAATTTTCTGTATTTTTTTGAATTTTTCGAAATATCTATGTACAATGCAAAACATGTGACAATATTAAACTATCCTAGATTCTAATCATGCAAGTGATCATGAAAACCCCACCCCATACTTAGAAACACATTGTCCTCAATGTGTATTGAAGTAAAGAAGAGTGAAAGAGGGTCCTCACAATGTAAAATAGTTTGCTTTGGTATTTGGGATTACTCAAGTGGATTGATGGCGGATGATCCTATCAACGATGGTAGAGAGCTCAAGGTGTTTGTTATGGCATCGGGACCCGCGCTAGGCACCGCTAGCCGTCCAAGTTCCGCGTCCGCTCCACCCATAATTGATGAGGGGTTCATCATCATCATTCACATGCCATGCAAGGCTTCCATGCTACTTAAACTCTAGCACGCAAACTCCAAACACACACAAAAATACAAAAACAGAAAAATAGAAAACAAAACAAAAACAAAAAGGGAAAGATGTCTACCAATGGGTTGCCTCCCACCAAGCGCTTCTTTAAGGTCATTAGCTTGACCAAACTCGGGGGCGTCTCGTTCGAGGTGAAGTGGGGCAATCATGTCCACCGGAGCTCCCGGGATATACTTCTTCAACCGGTGCCCATTCACCTTAAAGTCTCCACAATGCTCCCCTCCTATCTCAACCGCTCCATGGGGAAAGATCTTCTTCACCACATAAGGACCCGTCCATCTTGACTTTAGCTTTCCAGGGAAGAGCCGCAACCTCGAGTTGAAGAGAAGGACAAGGTCGCGTTCACTCAACTCCTTTGGGATGAGATGTTTATCATGCCAACGTTTGGTCCTTTCTTTGTAGATCCGGGCGTTTTCATAGGCATCCAACCGGATCTCCTCAAGAGCGTTCATATCTAGCAATCTCTTCTCACCGGCTTCTTTGAGGTCAAAATTTAGCCACCTAATGGCCCAATATGCTCTATGCTCCACCTCCACCGGAAGGTGGCAAGACTTGCCATAGACTAGCTTGTAGGGAGTGGTGCCAATTGGTGTCTTGAAAGCGGTTCTATATGCCCACAAGGCATCATCGAGCTTCATAGTCCAATCCTTTCTCGTCCTAGAAACAGTCTTCTCAAGGATCCCTTTTATCTCCCGGTTGGAGATCTCCACTTCTCCACTAGTTTGGGGATGGTAAGGTGTTGCCACCTTATGAGTCACCCCATACTTAGCCAAAAGTGTCCCGAAGTTCCTATTGGTGAAGTGCTTCCCTCCATCACTTATGATCACCCTTGGTGTCTCAAACCCAGGAAAGATCACTCGGTTGAAGAACCGCACCACAACCTTGGCATCATTTGTGGGAGAAGCGATTGCCTCCACCCATCTCGACACATAGTCCACCGCCAATAGGATGTAGAGGTTACCACATGAAGAAGGGAATGGTCCCATGAAGTCCACACCCCACACATCAAATATCTCCACTTCTTGTATGTTGTTCAAGGGCATCTCATTCCTCCTTGAGATGTTTCCCGTCCTTTGGCAAGCATCACAAGCTACCACAAAATTCTGCACGTCCTTGAACAAACTTGGCCAATAAAACCCGGATTGCAACACCTTTGCACATGTCTTGTGTGAACTAGCATGGCCTCCACATGGCAAGGAACGACAATGGCGGATCACACTCTCCACCTCATCCTCCGGTATGCATCTTCTAAAGACTCCATCCGGCCCTCTCTTGAACAAAAGCGGTTCACTCCAATAGTAATGCCTCACATCCTTGAAGAAATTCTTCCTTTGGGCATAGGATAGACCGGGTGGCACCTCCTCATACACAAGGTATTTCATAATGTCGGCATACCATGGCTCATTTCCCTTGGAAACTTGAAGCAAGCACTCCTCCACCATTTGCAATTGCTCATCCCGGAATGAGTCATCAATCGGGATGTCATCTTTCTCAATCTCCAATGGTGGGAGCCTACTAAGATGGTCCGCCACAGAATTTTCGGACCCTTTCTTATCCCGGATTTCCAAATCAAACTCTTGAAGAAGAAGGATCCACCAAATCAAACGAGGCTTGGCATCCTTCTTTGTAAGGAGATAACGGATCACAGCATGATCCGTATACACAATGACCTTCGCTCCAACTAGATACAAGCGGAACTTCTCAAATGCGTACACAACCGCTAGCAACTCCTTCTCGGTGGTAGCATAATTGAGTTGGGCATCATCTAGCGTCTTGCTAACATAATAGATGGCATGTGTACCCCCATCTTTCCTTTGTCCCAAAACAGCCCCGACGGCTACATCACTTGCGTCACACATGATCTCAAATGGTAGACTCCAATCCGGAGGTTGCATGATGGGTGCGGAGATCAAAGCATTCTTCAACCTACAAAAAGCCTCAAGGCAATCCTTGGAGAAAACAAACTCAACATCTTTCATTAGTAGGTTAGTAAGAGGTTTAGAAATCTTAGAGAAATCTTTAATGAATCTCCGGTAAAAACCGGCATGCCCTAAGAAACTCCTTACCCCCTTCACCGAGGTAGGTGGTGGCAACTTCTCTATCGTCTCTATCTTAGCCCTATCAACCTCAATGCCACGGTTGGACACCAAGTGTCCCAACACAATGCCTTCACTTACCATGAAGTGGCATTTTTCCTAATTCAAGACAAGATTTGTCTCCTCACATCTCTTAAGCACCAAAGACAAATTAGCTAAACAATCATCAAATGAAGATCCATAAACAGAGAAATCATCCATAAACACTTCCATGATGTTTTCAATATACTCAGAAAAGATAGCCATCATACACCTTTAAAAGGTGGCAGGTGCATTACACAACCCAAATGGCATTCTTCTATATGCAAATGTACCCCAAGGACATGTGAATGTAGTTTTCTCTTGGTCATCGGGGTGGAAAGGGATTTGGAAGAATCCACTATAACCATCTAAGTAGCAAAAGTGAGAATGTTGAGCTAATCTCTCTAGCATTTGGTCAATAAAGGGAAGAGGGAAGTGATCTTTCCTAGAGGCCACATTTAGTTTTCTATAGTCTATACACATCCTCCATCCCGTAACCGTTCTAGTCGGAATTAGTTCATTATTCTCATTGGTCACTACGGTCATCCCACCCTTCTTAGGAACCACATGCACGAGACTAACCCATTTACTATCCAAAATCGGGAAAACGATTCCCGCATCTAGCAATTTAAGGATCTCTTTCTTCACTACTTCATTCATGATAAGGTTTAGTCTTCTTTGAGGTTCAATTGAAGGTTTATGATTATCTTCCATTAAGATCTTATGCATGCACAAAGAAGGTTTAATGCCAACTAAATCATCAATTGTATAGCCAATAGCCTTCCTATACAATCTCAACTCATGCAACAATCTATTCAACTCATCATCATTCAAGCATGCATTAACAATCACCGGATATGTAGAATCTTCACCAAGAAAAGCATACTTAAGATGAGAGGGGAGGGGTTTAGGTTCAAGTTTAGGAGGACCTTTATCGATTGGAGACGCTCCATACAATGTAGGTTGAGATGAATCCAAAGCTTTGGAAGACTCCTCATGGCTCCTTGAAGCTTGATCAACAACTAAGGCAGTTTCTGGAGAAACCACGGGCAAAATCACGGCCTTTGGCACAACCACAGCCGTGGAACTTATTAATCTAGCATTGTGGAGCACTCTAGAGAGTTGCACGGGACAAACCACGGGCGTGTTTTCCCCTACCTGGCTGTGATTTCTACAAGAATTCAGCACACCTTCGTGTGCTTCAAATTCAGCTCTTGTCTCCTTTTCCAATGCTTCCAAAGCCTTGATTTATTCATTGCAGGCCTCCTCAACTCCTTCCTCCATCAAACTCAAGCTAAGAACCTTCTCCAAGGGGTCCTTGATCAAGATCGAGCTCACAACTTCTCTAGACTCCTCTTGCTCGACAATGATGAACACATCTTCACTAAGGGCTGACCCTTTCATCATTGTGGATAATTTGAACTTGATATTCTCTTCCCCAATGTTGAAGGAGAGAATTCCATTTTTACAATCCACCGAACATCCGGAAGTGGCTAGGAAAGGTCTCCCTAAGATGATGGGAACCGGATAGTCCGCTGGGATGTCCAAAACAACGAAGTCTATGGGCACATAGAATTTTCCTAGTTGCATTGGTATGTCCTCCAAGATTCCAACCGGGTGAGTGATTGAACGGTCCGCCACGGCTTTGGCTCTCCTAGCCCAACCTTGTTGCAAAGTGCAAGTGGGATGATGCTTACACTTGCCCCAAGATCACATAGGGCTTCATACTTCACTTATCCCACTCCAATTGGCACACAAAAAGATCCCGAATCTCTTAGCTTAGGAAGCATCTCCTCCTTCATAGTTTGAATCAATTTCGAGGACCTCTTTGTCATCCTCACTTCCCCATACTCCTCCAACTTCCTTTTGTTGGAGAGTATTTCCTTCAAAAACTTGCCATATGCCGGCATTCCTAGAATAGCATCCATGAACAAAATGTTAATATGCAATTTAGACATAAGTTCAAGGAATTTACCGAAGTGTTTGTCCAAGCGAGCTCTTGCTCGTGATTGTGGGAATGGTAGTGGTGGCTTGTATGGGGGTGGTGCCACATATGTTGGCTCATCATCCTTGCTCTTGCCTCCATCTTCTTGCAATGTCTCTTCTTCTATCACCACTTGCTTCCCCTTATCATTTCCCTTAGGTAAGGGATCCTTCATGCTCAGCCCACTCCTTGTTGTAATAGCCAACACTTGGCCTCTTGGGTTATCTTCGGTTCTTCCGGGAAGCTTTCCCGGATCTCTATGAGCTTCACCCGCCTTTTGGAACACTTGTGCTTCCAACACCTTTTGAGCCTTAGAAATAGAAGTCACCGTGCTCTCAAGACCACTCAACCTCCCAAGCAATTGCTCAAACATCATCTCGGTTCTATCCTTTGGAGGTTGAATAAATCCGGGTGGAGGTTCTTGTGAAGCCTTTGGTGGTGGAGCTGTGCTTGTGGAAGCGGGAGGGTTCAAGACTCCATCCGGGTTAGAATAGGAAAACCAGGGATGGTTGTGGTTAGGCCGGTAATTGTTGAATTGCCGGTTGTTGTTGAAGTTCCTTGGGCCTTGATAGTTGTTGTAATTGCCCCTTCCCATGTAGTTCACATCTTCCTCTTTGGAAGACAAGTTTGCTTGCATTTGCACTTGAGGGCTTGCTTGACTCTTCAAAGTTGTAGCACACAACTCCCTCAAAGATTTAAGCTCATTGTTGATTGCATCAAGCTTGAAATTACTCATGGTGACTTCACTCACCTCATATGCTCCCGCTTTCCTCCCATCACTCTTCCTATGGGAGTACTTTTCAATCACCAAAGCTTGTTTCTCTACAAACTCCCAAGCTTCATCCACATTTTTTCCATGAAAGTCCCACCGGAAAGAGATTGAAGCTTGAATTGGCTATCTTCACCAAGTCCCTTGAAGTAGATCTCCAAAAGCTCTATTTTCGGTATACCATAGTGTGGACAATCTAGGAGCAGGTCTTTGAACCTCTCCCAAGACTTGAATAGGCTTTCTCTATCCGTCATCACGAAGGCATTGATCTTCCCTCTTAGCTCGGTAGTCTTGGAAGGTGGGAAGAACTTAGTCAAGAACTCGGTTGTCATTTCCTCCCAAGTACTCACACGCCCTAGTGGAATTGATTGGTACCAAGCCAAGGCTTTATCCTTAAGTGAAAAGGAAAAAGCCCTAAGCTTATGGTTGTTGTTCTCTAACCTAGGCGGCCTTAGAGTCTCCATCAATATCTCGTAGTTCATCAAATGTTGATGAGGGGACTCTCCTTCCATCCCTCCAAATTGATTATGCCGGATCATTTGTAGCAGTTGAGGGCGGAGCTCGTAGTCATGGGCTACGGGATCTCCTAAGTTCACACCCGGGCGGTGTACTCTTTGAACCGGATCCATACATTTCCCTAACGTTTGTGGCTCCTCAATCATTATCGGCTCAAACCGAATATTAACCGCCGGTTGCGGTTGTGGTGATGGTGGAGGAGGTTGTTGACGATTAAGCTCTCTTTGCACAAGAGCTTGTCTAATCTCTTCAATCTCCCTCCTAGTTGCTTCTTGCCTCTCATTGGCAAGTCTCCTTTCATTCTCCAAGAGCTCATCTCTTAACCTAATTTGCTCTAAAGCCTCATCCAACTCAGCTTGAAGATCTCTTGCGGCCATCTCCTTCTTCTTCTTAATGCTCTTAGATCTAGCTTTAAGGGTTTTCTCCGGTTCGGGATCGAATGGAGCTAAATCCTTGCCACGAGATCTTTGCATACACCTAAAGAATGAGAGATGTCCTGAAAATTCAAAGACACAAACCAAACAAGATCAAAAGCAACAAGAAAGACCTACACTATAAATAATCACAAACAATGACTCAATCTAGCCCTAGTCCCCGGCAACGGCGCCAAAAACTTTTACGGTAGGAATTGATGCACGCAAAAGTCTTAAATTTATAACTCGATATATTTTTCCAAACTCCTAGCGAACCCACAGTGTATGGGTCGTTTTGTAGTAAGGATAGTATTCCGAGGTCGAACACAAAGACTAAGGTGAAATTGAATCAATAGTGACTAAGGATAGTGTTGATCTCGGCAATGAAAAGAGAAAAGAATGAAGAAATGAAAATCTCAATGTTTTTGGTTTGTTTTTGAGGTGATCAATCAAAGATCACAAGTCATGCGAAATCAACAAACAACTAAGCTAACAACACAAATAAACAAGCAAACACGAGATAGGTAATCAAAGAGAGAAAAAAGGATTCTAGGGGTTAGAAATTTCGGTTATGGCATAAGACTCAAGCTATCTAGTTATTCTTTGGATCAACTATAGTATGTTGGGAGTGGGTGTTTCTAGATTGGGATCAATCACCGGGTAGGTCTCATGGTCCACTAGTCCGTTCCTAAGGTCTCATCACCGGGTAAGTCTCAAAGAACCTAAGGTTAAGAATTCTACACAAACCGGATTGCTATCTAGGGATCTAACCTCTCCTCACCGGGTAGGTCTCGGGAAGGCAAGTCTTAAACATAAATCCTGGCACACTCAGTCCAATAGCGGCTAGTGAGGCTCACTACTACCTAGAGTTCATCATCTTCGGTACTTAAGGGCAAGAATCACCGGGTAGATATCTTCTCACACTTAGTTGCTAACACTAGGTCACCCTAGGGTAGATCTAACTCAATAAACACTAGGATTTCAACAATCTAACAACCTAACACTTAGATTTATCAATACAAGCAAGTCAGACGAAATCACGGGCAATTCTTCAAGTCCACGGCCATGGAACCCTTTAGAACAGACCGTGATTTTGAACAGAGGGTTAGGTTCAAGCAAACAAAGCATCCAAAGGTACGTTAAGTCTATCCTATCATAGTCCAAGTCATAAGCATCATTTCCTTACCCTAGAATCACATCTACTTAGCCAACAACATGCATCATCACAATCAAGATCATCAAGCATAAAACCATGGAGTCCATGTCAAAAGAATAAAATGAAAGATAGATGAAGCAAATAGAACAAGAACAACGAGCTGAATAGATGTCAAAAGAGAGACTTACAACCCTTCAAAAGAAGGTTCGATTCGTTCTTACAACCTTAGAAAAGGTTTCCAACAATCTTCACTCTAAAAGCTATGAAAAACTAAGAATGGTGTGTTCTTCTCTTCTTCTCCAATGGAAGCCTTTCTTCCCCTCCAAGAGTAGCTCCAACCCAATCTTCCAATGAGAGAATACGTGTTGTTGAGAGTGTGGGAGAGAATGGAATGATGGGGTCTGCCCTCAACAGCCTGCAGGACCACCTTTTATACACCATCAAGGGCAAGGGTCGGTTATGGAGATCGTGGGACAGCTGTCGCAGCTGTGCAGGGAAAACCACGGCCTATTTCCACGCCCGTGGAAGTCCTAGTGGCCGTGGTTTTGGTGATGCAGCTTTCTTTGGATCATTAAGCCACAATTTGGTGCAAGGCATGCACCAACAAGGTCCCATGTGTCCTCCTTAACTCCTAGCTTGCTTCCCAATGAGTCCGAAGGTGTGTCATCTCGAGGAATGATCCTCGAATGTATCGATTAAGCTCCTAAAGCTCCCAAAATACCTACAAAACATGCAAAAGTCCGTGTAGACGTCTATCTCGACAAATATACAAGAATTGGATGCAAACGTCATGAACTAGTGCTAAACCATGCATGAATGAGCGGAAAAACTTTCTAAATGAGTGCTTAAACCTACGTCATAAATCGTGTTATCAGATTCCAAAACAACAAATTACCAATAAGGTTAACAACAAATTATGTCTACCGTTCAAAGTTAAATGAAGAAACCAAAGTGCGTAACAATTTTTAACAAAATTAATCAAACGCCAAGAAAGACTACTCTACAATCTTAGATTAATAAACTTTCCAAAACTATTCTCTTCAATAATAGTTTGGATATCTTCTTTATTTGTAAACTCGGTAGGAAGCAGAGGAATTCGGACCCAGAGGTCAAGTTCAGTGAATGATTCAGTCAACATGTTAAAGTTACGTTTCCATGACTTAAGAATTACCAACTGACCAAGAACATGGTATGGGCAAAGATCCCTCACATCAATAGGATTAGAGAAACTAATTCAACAATTTTGGTTCTCTAGTATAACACGTCTAAAACTAGTTTAACAATTTCGATTCTCTATTCTAACATGTCTAAAACTTATTCAACAATTACGGTTTTCTATTCTAAAATGGCTAAAACTAATTCAAGTGTAACAACCCGGATTTTTAATAACCCAGATCGTTACTTTGCTAGAGACCAAACAGTGGATCCCATAAGTTAACTTTTTTACTTTTTGTATCTCAACTATAAATTGTTGTCTTTTGGATTATGATTGTGAGTTATTTGGATTATAAGTATTTGATTTCGTGTTTTTAAATTGGATTTTTGTAGTCTGTTTTAATTTTTCAATAGTTTGTTTACTTATTGTATAATTCGGTAGATGTTTCTATGTTTCTGTGTTCGCGTACAAAAAATCAAATTTAAGTTTTATGTGTTTGATGCTATCTTTGTCAGATTTTGGATTGCTGTTACTTGTTGTTTGAGTATCTTTATCCACATTGTGTCTACTGTGTGTGTTAGGCTTGTTTGTTATCATTATGTTGATATTGGTGGAATTTTAGAGCAAGAAAATTGTTGGTGTTTCTCTTTGCAGTGTGGTTCAAAATTTGATGGAGCATATGGTTCTTTAGAAATAAAATTATCTCTAGTAAAGAACCTATTTGTACAACTAAGAAGGTCACAAACTTTATCAAAGAACAAATCCATAATTGGAATCTCAAAACCATTGATGAGGACGATTTTAATTTTAAACAACCACACAAAGAATCAAACCATATTAAAAGGAAGAAACATGACATCAAATGGGAAAAATCAAAACTTGGTTTTCATAAACTTAATTTTGATTGTTCAAAACTAGATTCGAGAGTAACTTCTATTGGTTACATAATCCGGGACCATAATGGAAAGGTTGTGAGCCTTGATGCAAAAAAGAATAACTTTAACTCAGTTATTAAAGCGGAAGCCTTTGCCCTGAAATTAGGCCTCCAAGAGGCTAAAAGACTCCATATAAAAAAGATTGAAATCGAAGGTGATAACCTTTGTGTTATTAAGGCACTCCAAGGTTTGTGGAGTTATCCTTAGGAGATCGAGATGCTTATTTTCGACTCTAGTATGGACCTTCGTTCTTTCGACGAAGTCTAGATTATACATATTTTCAGAGAGATAAATTGTGTTGCTAACCGGTTAACCCACCTGGGTGTATCGACCCCCAACACCAATTTTTCAGATGATCCCGAACTTCGTGTTCTCATCCGTAAGGATGCTTTAGGGTGGACTACCTCTAGAAGGTAGACCAACCTAACCGCTTTCCGTTATCAAAAAGATAATTTTTTTTTTAATGGATTCAACCACTTCTTCAACATTGAGATCGGCGAACCCGTACTATAGATGCCAAACTCCAAAACGAATTCAATTTAGAATTTTCGTGTCCGATAAAACTCCTCGTAGATCATATTACAAATGTGATGTTTGTAATTTCTTCTAATAGACGAATGCCTCGATTATGAGTTATGTCCAAGGCGAGCATAAGGCAAGAAACAACTTAGGATATGGTTCACCGACGACTTCCGGAAATTGTAACACCCCGAATCTGTGGGATATCGGAATGCTACGGGCGAGACCTCACAATGGGTCCCGACCCTTAGCCTGACAACAATTTCACCGGACCTTTCCAACAAGGCACAAATAAAGGCCAAAACCGAAAACAAGTTTAATGAGATGACACGATTCCCAAATCCAACAAGAAAGGAAAGACATCAGCCATCCATACAACAACGCCAACAATACACAATATACAAGAACAATACACAGACTCAAATCCCCAAACACGACCTAGGATGTACGGAACCCCGGCTGCCCACTCCTTCGGATCACTCGGCCACACCTAACTTGCACATCAACTACAACATTCGGTATAAAACCGTTAGCTCACATTCTAGGCATTATAAGAATAATGTGGCACAAACACACATAGGAACACAAAACACACAACATGCTCATATACATAAACATCCGTTACTTATTATCTTTTTAGGTTATTCCATATCTAATCCATTCGTTCAAGTGTGACACGAGAGTCTTATAAATCTCGCCTATGTCCCCGTGTAACCAACAGGAATGATGTGGCGCTTAACCCGTATACCCCGAGGGAATGATGAAGAAGTCCGCTCGTATACCATGTATGGCCTGGTCGCAGAGATCCTCCCAGTCTCCCTCGGGAGTTGGGCACTGATGTCACCGCCCGATAATGATAATAACAATGGGCCAAACAATATGTCTAGTCAAGTAACCCTAATCCGGTTTCATGCTCAAAAGCGATAAACACACACCACCATAATGTATCCAAATAATGCGTAAAAGTGGCTAAGTAAGTCCGAGGACTTACCTCATCTCAAAGCTAACTAAAAACCGATCTCACTTCCCGTAGGAATACTCATCGCCTGATCATAACAAGGAACAAATCAATACACACACTCATAAGCTAGAAGTCCTTAGACTTCTAAACCCGATGATCTCGCAAGGTCATAACTATGACCCATACTAGGACAAACGATCCTAATCTCAACAAAAGCAATGGTAATAACTATATGCACATACTAGCTCACAATCTTACAACCATGTACTCACCATCTAAACCCTCACAAAGCCTCACAATGCAGGCATACCCTCATCCCATGAACCAACTTAGTAACATGCAGCCATCAAGCCATAGATCATTCCGAAAACCTCACAAACTCGCTTAAGGTCCATAAGCCACTACATGGCATTCCCACTATCCTAGGTCCAAACCTAGCATGCTTCTAATCATCAACACCCTCTAAGGTCATCAATGAACCCATACTCAAGGGAGGGAACTCACCAAGCAAAGACACGGGTGCAAAAGAAGGAAGAGCAGCCGCAAAAGGGAGAAGAAAACCGCACGGGCGTGCTGGCTGAGCCAGTGGCCGCCCCTGCGGCTCAAGGTATTGGCCGCCCCTGCGGCTCTGAAGATCCGCCCCCGCAGTCGAACAATAGAGGGTCGTCTTCTTCGTCTTTGATTGTGGATCTTGGGCTCCAATGGCCTCCTTTTCTTGCAGGATCTTCTCCCAACATCCTCCATTGTATCAAGGCTCCCCCATACGTCCTAATCGAGCTTAGAACACATGCATGCAAAGATCAAGAAGAAAACTCTTCTAGAGCTTCATCCATAGCCATGGATGAAGGGAGAGGAGGAAGAAGGAATACAACTAGAGAGGAGAAGAAGAAAAGAATGAAACTTACCAAGCCTGGATCCAGATCTCCTCCACTGCAGCTCACACACAAGGGATCCAAGAGAAGTGAAGATGGAAGCATGAGGGAGAGGTGGGAGTGAACCAACGTGAGAGAGAGACAAGTGTGGAGAGAGAGAGGAAAAGTGGGTTGAAATGATGGGGAGAACAAGGGGTCAACTGACCTATCTCAACCCCCTTTCTTGCTAGGGAACGAGGAGTCCAAAGCAAGGTAAGGTAACGAAGGGTCGGTCCCGGATTTTGGAATAAATCCCGACACTCAACACCTCATGCCTGCGGAAAAACTGAGCCGCGGCTACGGGAAGGTCGATAAACCGCTCGATAACCGGAATAAAAATTCCGGATGTTACAACGAAATGAGATTCAAGATTTAAAGAATCAAGTGATGGACTTAAAGACATGTTTTCAAGTTGTTAAAATAACTTTTGTTTTGTGCATGATATTATTAGTGATTGTGCTAAAAAAATGAATAGCACACTAATAACTTGTTTTTAGAACTTAGATGTATTATGTTCGTTGTTATAAATCAAAGAACCGTTCGTTTTCGATTATTTTAGCATTGTTAATCAACTATCTATGTTCAATGTATATTATTTAGCTTTATCTTAACCAACAATATGCCAAAATAACCCGTAAACTTGCTAAAAAGGAAAAAAAAAAAGCCAGTAAAAACAACAAAATATGATACTAAACGTTTACTGTTTCTAAAACAACAAAATATGTTAATTTACTATTTCTAAAACAACCAGTAAATTCTGCAAGTCAATTATTTATGATCAATGTATCTTCTAAAATAGTCAGTAAAAATAACACAATAGCTAGTAAAAAAAAATGCCATCGGCTGCGGTTTGTAGTAAAATATATATGTTTTCAAACAGCAAAAAACAACATGATATGTTTCCAATTGTCTTGTTGACTTCCAAAGTAAACTTGACAAAAAAAAAGAACATGATATGTTTATCAGATTTTGGAATTGATTTTTGTAGCTAATAAAAAATAAAAATACGTGATATGTATCTAGACAGCAAAACAAGCAGTAAACTTGACAAAAAACAACAACATGATATGTTTCTAAAAACAACAATTTGTGAAATGAGAAACAACAAAAAAACCCCAGAAATTTGTGAAATGAGAAACAACAAAAAAAAAAACAACAATTTGCAGCTAAGAACCAAAAGTAGAAAGCAAGATGATGATCACAAAAGACAACAATTTGTAGCTGAATATATATGTTCCCAAACATCTGAAAACTGAAAGCAATATGATGATCACAAAAGACATCAATTTTGTAGCAAAAAATAAATATTTCCAGACAACAAAAAACAACATGATATGTTTATAATTGTCTTGTTGACCACCGAAGTTCCATGGAGCCGATCCTAACACATCGTATGCAATTTCGTCGGGTGGTTAGACTTTCCTATTACGATAAGTTATCTTCCTTTGTTCGACCCGGACTCCTTGTTGTCTCCCATTGCTGAAAATGTAAACAAAAACAGAATTACAATATCAACTAAATTACAATATCAACTGAAACAACAATCACAATGTTTTGAACTAAAATTGTTTAATGTATGCAAAACATTTGTACGTAGACACAAAAACAAAATTACAATATCAACTAAATTATACACTAAGAAGACAACTTTTGTACTTACACACATCAATCCGGAATCTTCATGTATGAACAAGAAATAATAATCCAAAACTCAAATAGCAATCCAAAATCTGAAATTTTCAATTGATGCATAGAATCAGAAAAATCAAATAGAACAATCAACGTAAACAACAATCCAACTTCTGAATCTTTCAATTCCAACCTGAAAAGATTAGGGTTCGAAGTTACTAACCTAGAGAAGAAGAGAGACGAGATACCAAAACTGAAAACGCGAAGGGAACACTAGGCTGCGGCACCGGACCGCCGGTCTTCTAGGTTTATTTGTCGACAATGAGAACACTAGTCGACGGAACCGGTTTCTGAGTTGAATCGTCGCTGGAAGAAAATAACAGGGAAGAGGCATGTTTGAAAACTCTCGTTTGATTCACAATTTTCTTCTTTTTTTTTCCATTAGTTAAGGGAACGTTTGTTTGACCGGTTTAATAAAACTGGTTCTGTATGGTTCGTGTTTTTGAATCACCTTGGAGGCTCGGAGGAGCTCTTTGGTGATACGAATTCAACTGAACATTACGGTGAAAAACACACAAACCAATATGCTATACTTTATCTTCTCCTTAATCGTATAGATCTTTAGAGATGGGAAAAATAACGTGATCAATAGATCCTAGACGGTGCTCGAGATGAAAACGAATAATTTTAGCGCTGCATTTGCATCCCTAAAACCATTTTCACATCTTTCCTTCACTTTTGTAATCCATTATCGAGATATGGCTTCAGTTCCAACTTACAAACAAGATGCAGTTTTATGCTAAACAATGCCAAGAGCTCATCTCAAGAAGTCTTCACAATCGATACAATAAATACTATTGGCACCAAACAAGGAGCATGACAAGGAAACATATGAAATCAGCACTACAGCCAAGTATTGGTTTACTAAAAAGGGGGAGGGATAGATAACACAATCAAATAATGAATAAACATCTTTGAAAGGAGATATCTAGTTTCAAAAAGAGGGTCGTCCTAGGTGAGTTTGCGCCAGATATAACCTCCTTTGGATGATTGCTGAAGGCACTTCACCCTCGGGAAAACGAAGCCGGCCTTTGTGGGCTTTCCGCCCACCAGAGATTGCTCGTATATTTCCTTGCACTCCTGTACAACCTGTTTCACAACCAAGCCATGTCATCTTTATCTCATCTCATCTCATCTATAACATTTATATAGCACCAACAAAGCGATCTAGCACAACAATCAAACTTCTGTACAACCTCTTTCATCTCATAGTATCTTATGAACACAAATAAGAATAGTTTCCGTTAACAAGGCCAACATCACCACTTGAAAAAATCTATTTGAGAAATTCATACATACCTCCTTGGCATCCTTTTTCGGAATGCCTTCTCTCATAGAAACCAGCTTCTCAACCACCTCAGACTGCAAGGCAGGAATAAAGAGTTATAAAACTACAGTCTGAAGACATGATCTGATTAAATAGCAGAAACGTTGTCTTCTCATAGGATTCTACCATGGAAAGTAAACATCTGACATATGAAGCATCGCGGCCATACAGGTGAATTGAAACAGAAAATGAAGAGCACCAGAGAGTAAATGCTTACAGGGCAGTCAGGTTGATGTTCCAGAATGTTTGTATATACGAGCGTAAATGTATCCAAGCTTTCAGCTGAAGCAAGCTCTCTCAGATCACTCATTGTCCTGACTCTACTTTCAACTTTCTGCAGTAAGTTAAGGACAGTGAGCTACCATAACTTCCAAGAAGAGTTTCTGAACTGAATAAAGAAGCATGCCTTAAGCTGACATGTTACCCAATGATACTCACAGATACACTTATATACTCCCTAAAGAAATCCATCAGAACCTCCTCGTCTAACCTCATCCTCTCGATAGTTTCTTCCTTTATATAGTTTTTCTGCAGAGAGAAATTGCAATCAACAAAAATACATAAAGAGAAAAAAGGGAAAATTTTACAGTAATAAACAAAGAACAAAACATATGTTTCACCACATCCAAAACAACAGAAATGCTAAAACCTGTGTCAGTAGATGGTCCACATAAACCACCACAGTTTCCTCCAGGCAAGCTTCAACAAATCTCCTGAATGATCTTTCTTCAATGTACCTGAAGAAATATAAAATACATGGTGATATTCAAAAGTGTTATACTCTTTTATAGTACTTTTACCACAAACTTCATCACACCATCATGTTGTCCAGCATTATTTTAGTTATTAAACTGTACTAGAATGTGGATACAAGGAGGCTGGAGATCCATACTCACATTTTTATATCTGTAAAATAATCACCAAATGTTGCAACTAGGTATTCAGTTACCTGTCCTTCACACCATTCTGAGAAACGAAAGTACAAGTTTTGACGTCAGATAACTTTAATGAAATTGTATCCACATTGTACATCAAATACTATTGTTTTATTTCTCCAATCACTTCCATATATTGTTGTACATGGTTATCTAGTACAACTACATCAAAATGATGTGACTGGCAAAACTGAAAAACTTAAGGTAAATTTATACTGATTCAACCGAAACACATTCAGGCAAATATGAAACATTTAGGCTGTGCTGCAGCTGCTGGATTTGGAGATGAGGGGCTAAAATAAATGTAAAGGTGAAACACCAGTATTGGTTTACTGTAAATTCGGGTAGGCGGGATGGGCTTTGTCCCATGTCCATACCCACCCATTTTTCCAGACGGGTGGGCTGCCCATAAATGATCAGGTCTAATTGATTAGAATGATTTGAACAGCATAACCAGAAGAACCTCAGTCAAATAGGAAAATCTATAGACAACCCAAAAGTGGGGCTGTTTGACTAGTAGATCTGAGATCTTGCAGCTGTTGGTGTACAGATTCAAGGAACGTTTATCAGCATGTGTTTACCCGAAAGCACCACTCCACCATGTGCTAAGATTTGCATAGATAAAACCAATTAGCTGGCTTCTGCTTTTTAGGCTGAGAGCTGCTCTTAAAAACAATATAGGGAAACATGGATTTCATCCAAGTTTAACAAGTGCTATAATTGGTTCAACCTCCATTTATCAATATTTGGTGGTTTAGGTTACAATACACAATCGAAGTGAAAAATTAGACGAAAATACCTTTAAAAACTTTTTGGAGTGAAGAGAATTTGTTTTCCAAAATTATTTAAAATAAGAATTTATTTCCCACAATTGTTTTAAACCATTACTTAAGGAATCCATTGGCCAAATCTTGCCAAAATAAATTAAATAACAAATGATATTGAACAGGAAAAAAAGACTAAAATACCAAATATTTTTGACACTTTAAGACAGGAGTACTAAGCTAGGTCAAATACAAATGTCAAACTTACATCAGTATCAGAGGATCAAAAGATTATTTATATCAGCAATGAGACTGAAATCTAGAAGTACACCATGCAAAGTTCGATTACCTGTCTGATAAAGCTTCACAAGTAGGTCTTGCACACCTGGGTCTTCAAAGATAACAGTCACAGTTTGATGCACAGCTTCCTAATAAAGACAATGAGAGTGAAAAACCATATAAACTCATTTCCATTTTGTTAAATAATCTAAATTCATGCACCAATTCCTTCATATTGTATCCACAAACTATGGTATAACAATCCCGCAAACAGAACTATGTAAAAACAGATACAAGTAAAATCGGTGAGACCATTACAAATACCAGCAGTTTTCATCATTGTTTTAGTGGCAGATAATGTTCAGACAGTAGAAGAATTGAACTAATAAATCATTATATCAAATTGGCCTTGGATACACATCTCCTCTTCTGGATATACAATATATCAAAGCCATTTCCAGTACCACTGAAACAAACCTGTTGGGCCGTACGAATGAACAACACAAGTACGCAAACCACATAACATATGCAGTAAATATTATTAGACGTCGTATATACACCATATATCATTTGAAGGTTCCACTGAATCAAGAATGAAAGTAAAAACTGAGTACCTTCAACGTACCTTTGCAACCTCAAGAAAACCTTTACAGGTGTCTTCAAAATTCACCTGTCAGAAAAAAGAAAGGGAGAATAAGATTACAATAAAATGAACTCTACTTGTCATAAGTGCTTCTTTCCTGGTAAGGAAAATACTTCTCAGCGTGACAACTGATCATAGTATAAAGAGAATAGGATTAATTTGATCCTTTGGCAAAATGCAGGGAATTCTTTTTGTAATCAGTAACAAAGAATTGGTTACTGAAATATATGTTCTCTTAATGGAAGCACAAGGGAGTAAGAAGAAAAGAAGCTGCCGATGAAAGAGAGTCTAGTCAAGAAGCAGTAAACACGAACAACAAAGCCAAACCAATTATAAAAGCAAATCTACAGCCCACTAGTTAATAATGACTGGAAGCACCCATAAAACCAAATGACAGACAAAATATTAACCCTAGACAACAGATTTTTTTTTAGGAAAATCTTCGTTCGCCTGTCACCCTATCAGAAGATGTATAAGGAATCTTAAATTGCTACAAAAAGAAGACACAAGTTAGACTGAAATGAAAAGCAGCAGTATGGAAAACTAACGAGGCACCATTATTTGGACCATCAAAATTTTCTAGAAAGATTAAAACCCAAATAATTATTAAGTGGGTGTTTACTTGAGGATTGGTTTATTTCTGGATGGGTTTATTTGGGTTTTACCCACACAAAAAATAAGCCGATGAATTCAAGGTTATATGGGTGTATGATTTTTTTTTTAAAACCCATATTTGGCCTGGTGCTTTTCCATCACGATATTATATGCTCATCCCCTGGTATTCAACGATTATTTTTTACGGGCATAGGCGTCTTTTGAAGTAAAATAAAACTCAAGTAAACACCTTATCAAGTTTATTTATATAAACCCATTGAGAAATAAACCTAAATATAACCTATAAACCCATATAAACTCATTTAGTTTATAAACCCTCAAAAAATAACAATCTGCAAGTGAACATACCCTAAATTCGATGAAAATTGTTAGTTTCTTTCTTCTCCTGCATGTTTGTAAATCTTGTTGATCTGCTTTTCTAGAGATATAATTCACGCAGTGACAAAAACAACTCCTCACAACCATACAAAATGGGAACCCTTCTATAGTTCTATCTCCCCCTGCCTCCCCAGGGCCAAACCTTAGCTAATTTATTACCCCTCTATCCCAAATAACTTTATAATTGGTTCTCTCTTTGTTCAATTTTACCTTAAATCAACAAATCCTTATTTCTTCCACTTCATAAGTCAAGAAATTCACCTTCCAATTTAAGAAATCAAATTTGGCATCACAAAAAAACTGAAAACCACAAACAGCAAGCATACACCAACAGCTTATTTACACTTCTCTGACTCAAGAATGCAAATCAATCCAAAACATTTACTAAACCAAGAGATATGGGACATTGATGAAAATATTTTTCATGAGAATGAAAGCTAAAAATATCCCTGCCTTAGAGTCATTATTTTCTAAATGTCTTGTATGTCTTCATAGTGACCAAAACTGCAGCATACAGGAGCTATTTACTATGTCAAGTAGAAAGCTACGGACAAGAAGAAGAGTGTAATTGAGTATCATTAACAACAACACAAGATTACCTGCTCAGCATAATTCGCTGGAAGGGCTTCCAAAGTGCTATTACTCAGCTCCATTGCAAGATCGTAGCATCGAAGATTGTTGTTGATCTGATCAGCAGAAGATATTAAAAACATCTTACATCATACACATTTATAAAAACAATTGTATCAACACAATATATTTGAATAAAGCCCCATGTAGACTCTCAGCTAAGGGAATGCAGGATCAACAAACCATAGCACAGAGGGGTTCTAGACCAATTTCTGAAGCAGGTTCTTCCAGTCTCTTCCTTTCAGCAGCTTGGAAATCAATCATCACCTAGTAAATTACGTAAAAACATTGTAAATTATAGAAGTTAACAACATTATTACGCTGAGTGATAAACGGTGCAGATTGTTTAATGATTACTGATTCTTGTTTAGCCAGATTCTTAGCGTGCTATATAGCTTAATTTGGTATATTAGAAATATCATGATTTTGTGATTTATATCAGCAAACAATTGTTCTAGAAAGCATTACGGTATGAAACCCTGAAACTGCTACAACTATTTGGGCAAAATCTCTCAAATATAGAAGACAGGTTAACAATTAATAAATAAATAAATAAATAAATAAAGTTGTGACCCTATACAAGATTACCCAACCATTTGAAAGACTAAGGATCGGAGAAGAACCACTACCCAGCCTCAAAATATTTCACAGAACATCTACCCTAGGAAATGTATTGCTCTGCATTAACAAACTGATACTGACACTAACTTGCAACATCTCTTTAAACTTTCAAGGAATATTATCTTGACAACAGAAATTTGCTTTAATAATTTCATGATCAAATAGATAGAGCATAGTGAACGAATGTGTTACCATTCATCATAACCTAGTCACCAATATGTATAAGAGTATACCTACTGAAGTATGTAAAATCAACCATCTAAGTAAACAAGCACCGTGAAACACATGCACAAGATTGCTAACAGATGACTCCAGATTCATAGCATCTCTGTCACAATCAGCCTTTTATGATCAAGTAATTTTGGATACTCCTTTTTCTACATATTTGATGCATAAAATAAAAAATCTATGTTGCTGATTGTGCAGTTCAAACTTCAGACCAAACTCTAGTTTTGTGTAGTTTGGAGGTTGTTTCTTTTTTTATATATTCAAGAGGTGAGATATGTGAATGATGGTTTAATATACCATGTAACCAACTAAACCTAGACAATGTAAAATATGACTGTTCCAACTAACTTTATGACCCAAACTAAATACATAAAGTTCATGCATCAAGTACAATTCCGGATCTGGCAATGATGTGCTTAATATTATTTAAGGCATGACAAGGTGCAATCCTCAGAGCAGCAACAATATTTTCTTAAAATTCAATTCAATAGTCATTTTAGAAAATAAGAAACCACTTTCAGACTCCCTGTGGTATTGCGACACATTTGAACAACACTGAATTCCGTGACGAAAATAATGATAATAAAACATGTATACCTGAATGGTGGCCAAAGCAATTCTGTACAACATGACGTCAGTGCTGTTTTCTCTGACAATTTGCACTTGCTCTCCTAGAATCCTGAACAAGTCCACTGCCGCTGGTGTATATAGCTTCCCATCTTCTGTCTTTTTAGGTGGCTGGATTTTGTCTGCCTCCAAGATGTTTAAGTACCATTTCTACGACAGGAGAAGGAAAAGAACAGATCTTAAACAGGTCATCAAACAAGTAACAGGAAGTTCATAGCAACTTGTCATGAACCATACTCTTGTTGTAGCCTGCATTCTTTCTACATATGCATTCATCAAGGGATCCATAGCACCACTTTCAGAGCAAACTTGGGCTAACGACTCATCAACACCAAGAGCAATCAAGCTTTCTTGGTATTCTACAACCCATCCAGTCACCTAACAGCAAGCACTAAAATTTAACAACTAAAGCAGCAAATCAAATGCCCAAAACAAGCAAGATATAGTGATAGATCTATACAGGGGAATAACTGATGATTTGTGCCATTCCCTTAACATCAAAACACATTCAAAGCAAGTACATTTCTTGCTTATTCTAAGAGAAACTAATTTCTAGTGCAAGTCCCACCAAACAAAATTTTCTAGTGCAAGGTCCTTCAACATCAAATTATATTATTCATGAAAATTTTCAAGAACACACTTCACTAGTAACAATTTGGACAATTTAAAGTGGGGCCATTCTAAAGTTCGATATTTAGGCAGATTTTCACAAGACCCTTGAGATTTATCATATTGATAAACTGAAGCCTAGCATGCCGAAACAAAAACAGTGGAGTACTCAACTCCAATTTATACTTATTGTTGTCTGATATTCTGACAAATTTAACCTGCAGTAAAAAATGCACAAGTAGCAAATATGTGGAAACATTAACACATACGTAACAAAAGATCACATCTTTTTTTTTCTGCAAAACAACTTCAATTTGGGTGATACTCGCATGAGACACTTGCAATCTTCATATTAGTTTTCTGTGAAACTTTCGAGTCCAGAAACAGGAGAACACAACAAATAAGGCAATCAAACTGCTTATTTTTTTCGCTATTATGTGTTCACAAAAGCAACTATAAGCAAGTTTAAGCATAAACGATGCAAACCATGTTCATACATTCCCCCAGGAGTGTAAGGATTGTTGTGTATTAATCAGGGAGAGCAATAATTCCATCCACAAAAATAGATAAACAAATAGGAGTACCTTCAAGATCTCGATGTTAGTAAGTTCAGTTGCCCTGTCACTGAGCAATCTAAGGAATTGAATGAATCTCTCTGTATAAAGATTCACCATAAGCTGGAATATTTCATATCTACAAGGAGAAATTATCTGTCAGTATCACTTCATCAATATATTTGCCTCAATCAGATAGTTTGCAATGAGAAAAAAACATTTCAAGAGTTTCTTAATAGTTTTCGTTTTTTGTGCAACCCATAAAATTCATTATCAGAAATGACAAGATAAACTTTCAGCTTAGAATGTAGAATGAAGTCTTATTTTAAGGCACTGCTGATGCTCCTTACAGTGTGCCCTTCAATCTACTCTGGAAACAAGCATCATTGAATTTTGTCTTCCAAAGCACCAACTACCAAGTACACACTATGAAGGCATAATTACCCTAAATTTTGCTTGGAGGAGCAATACTCAATTGTTTCACAATGAGTAACCCAACAAACAAAAGATGAAATTACCCAAAATCTAAAGTCATGTTTATCCCATAAATGTTCGTTGTAAAGACCTTTGCAATGATATATGTATGCAAGCACGCAACATTTCAGTACCGAGACAGAAAGGATGTCAGTAATGAAAAACAATTTTAGCTATATAGAATGACTCATTAGCTTTTCACAAAGCAAAAACCTTTTAACCATAACCATATTTACCCAAAAACAAAGAGAGAGAACAAACCCAATTTTACAGTACTTCCACACTCCAGAGATATTACTTGAAAATGAATATTTTTTAATATCATATTCAAACAAGCCTTCCCATAAAACTCCATATTGAAACTTATTCTGAAATTTGAAGTGAAACATTAATCAGTCCCTTTCATACGGACAAAGCACCGCGAATTAGCTGTTCACGTTTTCTGCAATTTTCCATTTCTATAACAACCTCATTCACTAGACCTCATGAAGAGAATATCAATGCTACTTAGGACACAAATAATGATTACAAGAGTCTCAAAGCAAGACAAAACTACATTAAAATAAGTTGAAGACATGGAAAATTGTGCAACAATTAGTCAACCCAAACTAACAGGTAAAAAAATATGATAGGGAGAAGGTAAGAACACCAACCTTGGAGGAAAACAAGGGGCAACGTAATCATATATATCTCCAAGCTCCTCTCCAATCTGAAGTTGAACATAGAGAAAGTAAGCATGAAAGATATCACCAATACTAACAATAAAACTTAACATGTCTTTCTCATTCAGCAAGCAATTAAATTCTATGATTCATCTTCTAAAGTACAGCAGACCATTGAGGTCAGACAGGTGGCATACATTTGGAGAAATAATTATTCTCAATTCAACTACTGAACCCATCCCACTATAACTACCGTTTTTGAGTTTCCGCAATCGTCCATCCTCAAACCATGCTCACTCCGAGCTAGAAACCTTTTTCTTTTTTACCAATGTGATCACAATATCGTCACCTAAAAAGCATGCCTATCTCACCCATTGTATTCCATATGTTACATATATGAGATAAAGCTACAACAGGACCTTAGAAGAAGTATCACTTTATAAAAAAAATTGAACTTCAGATTATTTCCTTGAAGTGGAAATTTAACACTGTTTTTCAATCCTTATCAGGCTCCATGTCAAATCGGTCAAGTCCCCAACACTCTAGGAAGGCTATTTTTCCACACCACGAGGAACACAAATCAGCCTGACCTCCTAATGTATCCTAATACTGTAGCTAATAACAAAAACAAATATTTAGATGCAGATTGTATGTCGAAACACCTTTATAGCATGTATATGTGTGGATCGGGTCAAAGCAGATACATCTGTTTCACTTCCAATCATCCACAAAATATGCTTTATAATCCCACTACTCAAATCAGCAACAATAGACATATTAACTACTCTATACTCCTCTTTGGAAAATATAGGAAACGTGATGCAATGCAATTCAATTTTTCAGAATTCAATGCACACCAGCCGAGCTTCCTCCAAAGTTGCTTTCAGGTCCTCAAATGCAAGCTGTATAACCATAAAAGCAAAAAACTCAAATTATATCAGTGAATAAATAATTCAAAGCGCATTGATGCAGAACTAACCTCAGTTAACAATTTGCTGAATCGTTGTTCAACAGTTGTCCTTATTTGTTCATAGCACTTGTCCTTGTAAGTTTTCCCCTGACTCTTCATCTTTTGTTCTGTAAGGTTTTTAGATGAAGCCACTGAATTGGTAGACTTTCTGCATTTCATACAAAAACCTGTATCAAACACGCAGTGATGTCCACACCTAAATACACTTCAAATTTGTGGGTAGTTTGTAAACAGCTAACACATTTGCTGAAATATGAATTTACATTTCATCAGAAAAACTACAGTGTTGTGCATATTACGAAGATTACAGTCATTCAATACACACACAACAAAATCTAGCATGGAGTGCAAAAGTAACCATTGCAGCTAATTAATATGGTTACAATCAAATAGAGAACCATACTTACTTGGCATTTCGACGAGGATTTGCAATTGCCGAAATGGCATCATCCCCCTCTGCCTCAGCTGCTTCCTCAGCAACTTGCTGATCAAGAATTTCTTGCATTTCAACAACCCTGTAAAATACAAACATAGACACCCCCCAATGTGAGTCACCACTAATATTGTGTTAAAATTCAACAAAATATTTTCCTTTTGTCAGGACCAGGACAATAATGACTCTCATATTCTCGCCCCTTGTACAAATTTGCAGAAACCAAGGTCTTCCTAACTTATGTGGTATTCTCCAATTCTATATAGTATATACTAAGGAATAGCATTAATCACAAGTTACACTAATCCATAGTCCAAAATTCTTTAATACATGAAAAGAACATTAGGAACTGTAGATTCCTTTGAATTATGATGGTTACTCTTTTTCTTTATACACCGGTTGATCGCTAACATCCGTCTTTAAAACATTAGACACCCATATTAAATTCAACATCCCCGTCCCATCCAAATAGTACCAAAAACACCTAAAACAACCTTCCCAAGCATTTATTATATATCCTAAAGCTGAAGTAATTTGTGCCGTTTGTCATGCCGAGAGTATTTTAAGACTTATATGTTCATCAGTTATTAATTCATGAAATCCCCTTTTATATAATTTCCGCAACAATAATCCCACAGACTCTTCCTTTAAATCAATTTCTAATCCAAATAAAAATTACAAAATCTTTTTTGAATCACGTATATCTTTGTACAAATCCATTTATATTAATTTAGCAAAAATCTTTTACTGATATGGTTTTGAACAAAAATATTAGTTTAGTGACTTAATAAAAGAAATCATTTTATTATCTGTTAATATAAATAAAATATTATTGATAAATTTTGAAAAACAAAACGCACAAGGTGTGGGTACTAAACTAGTTCACAATAAATTCACAGAGGTGATAACTCATTGCTCTGAAGTGCTGAAGGATGCATAAGCTCTGCGGAATTAGTAATTTCCTCCAGTAACAAAAAGCTTTTGGGACCATTTGGGTACAACTCTCTTTAACCACAATATAAATTGAAACAAACGTACTCTAACTATATTATTAGCATTGAGCATGTTTCGTGCTCACTAATGATTCAGTGAAAAAGGAAAATAATAGAATCAAGTCATAAAGAACGCACCTCAAAGCCCGAACCAATGTTTGCGGACTATAATATAGATCACCGAGAAGAGAAGTATGCACCAAACAAAAGAAAAAAGAACTATAAGAGGTCTGGAAAAAATGAAATATGTCAGCCAACAACTAAACCAGAAATGCTAACAATGTTCTATCAAAAAAAAAAAAGAAAAGAAAAGGAAGCAGGTAAACACTTATATGGATGGTACAGTTGTTACTTCATATAAATCAGCACTGAAAACAAAAACTTATAACCCTCTTGAAGATTTATGATGAACAAAAGCATCTTAAACAAAGGAGTGATATTATAACATAAGATTCATGAAAGATTTCCCCTGACATATGATCTTTTAAGTTGAATAGTTGACACTAATATGCACAATGTTTTGTGATTCTTCACATAGCATACATAATTGAATTTAAATACATAATTAATCAGTCAGAAGCAATAATCTAGAAATCATGTTTTACAAACAGCAGTGAGCTACTTCGTGTGATGCAAGACTAGTTCTAAACATCACTTCTCTTCTACCAGCATTAGTTCTCCCTTCCCTACACAAATAAAATGGGCCCAGGGTAGAAAAGCCTTTCACTTAATTAGGGCAGTACACTCTTCCCCCTGCTTAATCAACTTGCTCACTGTATAAGTTTACTTTCTAAATGGGATACACAATTAAGCAGCAGTTTTTGTCCAAGTCCTCATTCTTCAAAGCATAATAGGAGAGAAATGCAGAAGTTTCATGATGTTCATCTTTTGGATTTGGGTATGTCTTTACATAGCCAGTCATCACCCTTCCTCTTTAGATTCTTTTCTAGTAATTTTTTTTCTAACAGCACTCCTTCTGCAGATCTTAAACCTCCAATTCCACATCAATTTACTTTCTATAAACATATTTCTCTCCTTAGCACAGAGAAAACATTAAGAATAAGATATCAAAACTCAAGAAGAACTAAAACAAAAGTTTAGGGTGACGATGAAGAAACAAAGAAGAAAACACAATGCTCACTGTGAAAAAACAAAACAAGATGCCACTTATGATCCAACAAGATATATAATATCACACACTAGCATAATTTTTCTTTACCTTTCTTTTGAAAGCTTAAAGAAATTTCCAATGTGGTCCCATAAAGTCTTCTCAAAGGTTTCCCAACTCCGATCAACATCTTCAAAATATTCTCTGCACAATTTTAAATACGCAAGTCCAACTTAATGCATAACCAATTAATATAGCAACAAAAACTATAAGCCATACAAATATTGTATGACAAGAAAATTCGGAGAAACTCTCTTCTGCTATTTGAGTTTCAGGGTTGTCCCGTTTTTCCTTGGGGTTGACTGAAAACTATAGGTTGATTGTTCTTGGGGTTCATTTTTTGGTTCATTCTTCTCTTCCTGTTCACTTGAGCCTTTCTCCACATTATTTCCTTTTTTGCAATATTACTTGGAAGCCTTTGGTCTAACGGTCAAATGTTTTATGTGGCCCTGTGTATTCAGTAAGTTAAATGCCAAAAAAATGTCATAGAAAAGAGACCTAAGGGCATTGTAGAACTCTTTTTCATTTATAAAACTGTGGTCTAAGAAGTGAATAGTGAGAAGGGGAAAACTGTTTCTCTTCAAAACCATTTTTTAAATTGTCATGTCAAACAAAGACCTAGAAAAAGTAAAGCACCGGCCCTAATGTGTTAACTGATGTCAGAGTGTAACCAGCATTCACACATTTAATTTGCAGGTCAATAATCCTTTTATACAGCTGGGAATACAAGTGCAAAGGAGAGCATCGGGATTTGGGAAGGTTTTATCAAGTCTCTGGGATTTACAGTAACAATGGATGTACAAAAAGACCGCATACTTCAATGGCACATTGATTTACTACCACTTAGAACTGCTTATTTATTTTTATCCTTTATGCACTTCATTCAAACAAAAGCGGAAAGCCCTTCTCCCATTTAAAATGAGTTCAGACTTCTTCTGTTTGTTCTTCTACTAGAAATTTAGTGGTACTGATCGGCTTCACTGAGGATATCTTGACATGTAACTTCTGTAATGTATTTGACAGTATTTGTCTATTAATAAATGGAATTTCTTCCCCACAGAGTATATATTCATCTTGCCATTGACCAGCCAAATAAATTGACAAAAGTATAAAACAAATCAAAACAAAGAAGCAACTGAAGCCACCCATACACACTTTGTATAATCACTGGTCTATAAAACATTTTTCAGAACAAACATCGAACACACATATCCAAATCCTTTATTATACATCACAATAGTAAGCCCAAGGGAGAATTAATGAACCTTATCCTGGCAACTTCATCTTTATGTGATGCAACAGCTGCTAATGCAAATCGCCGCTTTCCATCAAGCGCTGTCAATCTCTGAGTAATTCAGCAATAAGAACTTATGGGACTTGAAAAATTAAAACATAGATAACTATTAAATGAAATAAAGTGAAAGTGGAAAAATATGTGAAAATTTTGCTTTGCCTCGTATGTGTTGATCAGTTCTTTATCGTCCTTTAGTGACTCCCTTGCCTCAGCTGCTTCAACAGATATAGACATCATCCCTTCTATGTCCTACATTAAATCAGATAAAACTATATAGTGGTAGCTGTTGCAACACTGCTGAACTCAATCTTAATCTAAGAAGGTAAGAAGGAAATAAGAACGTCCATCAATGAGATGGAATTTTGCTGATAAGCTCTTTCACCTTCGACCCATCCAACTTTCTGCAACTATATTCAATATTCATTAGAGTGGTGTGCATTATTATCATATAAAAACATGAACTTGGAACCTAAGTAGAGAAAGTTGAGACATATGGATGAATAGAAAACCAAAGACGAGGTAATCCAGGACAAGCATATGGAGAAATATGGGCACGTTTGGAGCACATATTTTCTGGATGAGAATAAGATGTAAATTCTTGCCTTATTTCTGCCTGACATTCAGGGTTGAAATATTTCAACAACTAACCAGTTTATCAGCCTAATAACATTGTCTTCATTAATTCAACGACATTACATTACTATGAACTTGAATCATCATCTTCTCTAACTAAATTTTGCTAGTTGCGACTTAACTTTGTTTTCCACGACTTCGGAAAAGGTATTGTCAAAATCCGATACAGACGGACCGTAGAGCGGGGTCGTGTGCATACAAGCGCACATGCGCGATACGCATTAGCCCAGCACATAAACCCGGCGAGGTTCCATCCTAAAACCAATTGGCAATAGGAGGAGTATCCCACCGACCTTATATACGAGGCTCGGAATGTCCCCAACTTTCGATGTGTGAACTTATTATCTCCAACAGGTATGCAATTTTTTTGTTCAAAGAAATTGCAGAGATGAGGTTGCAAGACTTCTTGGCTTGTATAGTCTCTATTCAATGAAGATTATTTTGGATCACTAATTCCTCCTCATACAAAAGGCACCACCTTCGATCAAAGTAAAGGTGAAGAGACTGAAGGTTCAGTCCCAGTTATCATTTAGATGTTATTCATGGAGAAATGATCTCAATTTGGAAGAGAAGTATTTTCCAGAAAAGTTTAACGATCAACTTTAGAAAAAATTCTTGTAAAGAATGATATTTTATTCATACGTTTCTAGCAACAATGGCTTTTTTTCTTTCAACTTTCATTTTTACCGTCTCTTTGCAAGAATAGCACAAATAATACATTTCTAGCAACAATTAATCATAAGTGTTAGGTTCATTTTACTGTACACTGAAATTGGTTCCTTTAAGGAACCCATAAGGATCCGATAAGTAACAAGTACAGTGCACTACAAGAACTCTTCACAAGTTAAAGTGATTTTTTTTCCTTTCAAACAGTACAATTGGACAAATTTAGCATGAATTTCCATGGTACTATGGCCAATTAATTTTAATTTTACAAACTTTCTGAAGGTGTGCATTTGATGGCTGGTATTTAATGGACTAGGTGAATCCCACAACCTTGATCAAATATGTTCACACAGTACCGCAACCTTAATTTTTTAAAATTTTGGAAAAAAAGGTTCACCCAATCGTACCGTTGGGCAGCAATCATGATAGCGTGTTAAAATATTTTATGGTCAAGAAATTCACCTATTCATATTATTTGCCTAATAGTAATCCTTACTCCTGAACCATTCACAGCCTGAATGTGCAAACAAAATTACTTTTTTTAAAGGAGGGGGAAAAAGTTTATGATGCAGCTTTAAGGCACGTCAATATGATCATCATATATCCTAAGATACCTTCAGGGTCTTGTTCACATTATTCCTTGCATTACTAAGGAGTTTTATCTGATCATGATTGTCAATCAACGTCTGACACTCTTGACACAACCTGAAGCATTTCACAAAAATAAGTTTAGGATAGAAGCCAAATAAACAGAAAGCCCAACAGTACATTAGAAACACTACATTAGATAAAGGTCCCGTTTTTTAGCGGAAAACTTCTTTCACACTCGTAGTAACTACTACGAGTACGCTTTTTACTATTCAGGAGAAAAGTAAATGGTCCTTAGTGTTTTATTTAGACCAAGAGACGAATTTCCTTATGGCAGATGCACTACCCTTTCATTCTTCCTCTAGCATTTTGTAGAACCCACTGATATCCATCATCCTTTACTAATTCCATGTGTTGCTATACAAAAAAATCAATTTTAAAGAGAGGTCCTACAAGTTGACGAGGTTAAACCTAGTTTCTGACATTCACATTTTTGGAATTGAAATCCACCACCCATAGAGAGTTCTACATGGAACCGTTCTTTGTTAAGACACTTTATTAGATGAATTTGGTAAGACTGTTTACTGGTTAATCATAGTTAGATATTGCCACAACAACTGTAAAAACATTTCCTCGATTTAAATCATTTAAAAATTGCTATAAAGATGCAGGAAAAAATCTTTAGGACATAACTAAATTAATGCAAAAAAAGTACACTGATTTTATATTAAAAAGTTAAACTCGCATTATCTGACTAGGAAATTTGAAATAAAATAAGATACAAGGGCAAGTGCCAAAATTACCACAATAGAGATCAACTACATTTTCTCCTTCAAAAATATGGGAGAATCTTCCGACTTTAGACCACCTCGCCGTAACATTGTAAGATATAAGGGCAGATGCCGAAATTCTACACTAAAATATTCTACCATCTATAGAGAAAACTGAATAAATCAACCGCTCAACTCTTCCTCTACTTCAAATGCCTAAATCCGATGTTCTATTCATACCCACTCTCTTATCTAACCTCATTTCAGTTAAAAAAAACTGGTTAATTATCTTAATTGTGATGTTGTTTTCTCTTCATCTAGTTGTGAAATACAAGCACAAGGCTCAAGGAAAATGATTTGAGTTGCTAGAGAGAATGGGGGCCTTTAATGGGGAGAAGCCTCACAACAATCTTTCTAATCAGTCAAACCCCTTCAAAAGTCCTCCTCCAATATTAAAGTCCAATAAGCCACCTCCGAACCTTCTTTCCTAACATCTCAATTAATCATGGGTTAGAAGATAGAACTTTTGGGTGCACTGTGTATGTCCATATTCATACGCTATCTCGGGATAAAATTGATCGCTCAAACGTGTATCTTTATAGGTTACTCCAGTCCCAAAAAGGGTTACAAGTGCTATTGTCCTTTTTCAAAACAAACATATGTTTGTGCTGAAGTTACTTTTGATGAAAGCAGTCCATTCTATAGTTCTCCACCTATTACAGTTCAAGATCCCATGTTCCTTGAATTTGCAGTCTTTGTTTAACCGCCATCACTTAACCACATTAAGTCATTGCTCTGCTCAACCGCCATCGCTTTTCCATCACTTCTGGTAGAACTGTCATCACTTCCATCGAGCCGAAGAGCATCTGGATGCGAACCCACTCAACTACCTTTACCCCCAGCGACCATCCTTCACAGAATCAACCAATAACCTCTCCAAGGTTCCACAAAAGATACTTCAGACGAGTAACCCCCTCTTCTCGCCCTCCCATCGCTCATTCGGGCCCTGTGACCACTGCCTTCCTCAATTTCACCATCGCCTAATGTGCAAAATTGTTTTAGGAAAAGGTTCAAGGGATTGTACAAAAAGGCCTCTTTATCCTCTCTAATTATGCTTCTTTGGATAAATTTTCTGATCACCACAAACAATTTCTCACTAACCTTGATCACATCAAAATTCCTAAGAATGCCCGAGAAGCATTTGATATACCAAAGTGATGCTATGAACGAGGAAATGATGGCTCTTGAACTAATCACACGTGGGATAATGTGGAAAGACCGTCTGGTCATAACATTGTATGTCGTAAGTGGGTATATGCACTTGAGTATCACACCGATGGTTCTTTGGCTAGGTACAAAAGCCCGCCTTGTTGCTCGTGGCTTTACTCAAACTTATGGTTTGGACTATCAAGAAACATTTGCTCCAGTTGTTGAAATTGTTTCAGTTTGATCGAGTTCAGCACGATAAGACGAAGCATGTCATGATAGACAAAAACTTGCGCATCATGCAGATCTCTCACATATCCTCTGAATATCAGTTGCCAAAGGGCTTCAACCCACCCAATTTAAGTGGATGATTTGTATAACCAAGCATGCGGGGGTGTTAGGATAATATAAATGCTATAACAGCAATTAGATGAAATCCCTAGGTAAAGTTATTGTGGTTATTGTTATTATTGTTTATTCCCTATAAGAGTTAATTATGTGTAAGTTCTTAGATGTAGCCGCCCTAGATTCCCAAGGATAGTTATTATTATGCTCCCTCGTGCAAGGATTCTCTTTTGTTATTACAAATACAGACTCATTCCCCATCAATAATACTAGGAAACTAATTTGAAAAGAAACATATGAAGTCATAGGATTCATTTACTGCACTACTCATTAATGTGGTCAACCACTTGTTTTTGAAGACGAGTTATCATCAACAATCTAGAGAACTCCCCAATGCTGATAAAATTATGAAAGCATAACAAAAAAACATACGTTTCAATTGCAATAAAGTTCTCTCGGATCCGGGTGATAACTTTTTGAGACGATGCGAGTGACTCCAATCCACCTTGAGCTTGCTCAACCTGCAAGCCATAACATTGTGTCCTAATTTGTTAGGATATTGGGTTCTTCATAGTATTTATATGTGACTGAGCCCACTATAAACGTAAAACAAATCATGGCCTTAGACTAATAAAGTTGCAGGCAGCCCGTTCTACAAATGTCCTACAATTTTTTGCTCTTCTTTCTGTCTATTTGTTGTAAGTTTAATATAGGTTTGGGAGAGTTATAAAATAGATATATTCATAGTCCACTCCAATCCAAACAAAAGTCATGGGTCAATTTCCATATCAGAATTTGGTTAATAAATTGCATTTGGTCTCTTTTTGAAACATTGCGCTATTTGTTTGAAATTGACTTAACCATTATGAATGCACATTTCATATCAGCAAACTTATACATACATGATAATTAATACCGTTGTACTAGTTTAAGCTCATGTAATTTAACTTGGAATATGATCATTGGACAAAATTTCCATGGATTCACATTGGAGCATGCCGGTATTTAGATTCAGTCGAGAAGGACTTAACGAACTGTCGATTTTCAGATTAGTTGGTTTAATTTCCTATATTCCCACTTCCTAGTTTGTACGCAATTACCTGTTTTCTCCATGCTCTCTTCTGTTATTCCAAAGAAATTTATTTAGTTCTAGACAGATGGATATTTTGTTGCTCTATTATGAAAAGACCACAACTTGTAATTTGGCAGACATGAATATTAAATGGAAATAAAAAAACTGAGGATTCCTCAAATGTCCTGTGTTAGAGATTCTTTGCACAAGTCCTGGGTTTTGCGAGATCCTTGCTATGCAGTCCTAGGAGCAAGCTAGTTCTTCTAGTGGGGTTCTAACACTTAATCAATCAAGTGGCCTTCAATTTTGCTTATAGGTAGTTTTGCACACAAAAAAGAACAAAATTTGGTTTAGATTCCTTGGAATGGTTTAGAAATAAATGAAATCAAATAGTCCATTGTACAACCCATATGGTGTTAACTTCCTTAACAATGATTGAGGAAAAAGCTTCTCAATCTTTGTTCTTTCTTAACTTCTTGAGGCTAAAGATAGAATACGCAATAAGCTTGTGAGCAATAAATAACATTGCCTGGCTATAAAAGTACACATATGCATACCTGTTCGGCGACCATGGTACTAAGCTGAGCATCATTTGCCTGAGTATCAAAGGAAAAAAGCAACAATTACACTCGTGCTAGTGTTTTATTATAAAAGCATATAGTATTGGTTTCATGTTCAGGGCACCATTCTCTTACTGTTTCTCAAACTCAGCACATACAGAGTATGAAAGATGATGAGATGGAAACGCTAAGCCGAATTCATAGAAAGGTCTAAGAGTCCCACTCCCACCAAAGACGAACGGCTTATAACTTCATTGCACCTTAAAGTAGGAAATATGAGATACAACTAGCGGGGAGGACGGGATTCCAACCAAAAATAGAATGCCATCTTCAAGTTATAACATCATTATTTAGTTACAAGAAGATGAATACTCATTAGAATGAATAAGTACTCGAATAAGTACTCGAATAAGTTGACCAACATTAAGTTGTAACTTCCATCAAAATCATCCAGTAAGATCCCAGAAAATATCTTTGAAGCAGATTTTCAACCATTCATACTGCACAGCCGCCTCAAAGGCTAAATATGACACAAGATCACGAATAATATATAGCTCAGTGGATGATCATAACTATTTGTTATTGTTGAATATCCTCAAATTTCTCTACTTGGATCAAATTGGATGTTGCTTCCTTTTGAATTGGATTGGATATATCTCTTTGGCATGTAGGTTTCACTATAGAGTTACTCATGTATGTCTCCTCTTTCCTTATGAACGGTAACCAGATTCCATTAGTAGTTCCACCTGAATCTAATAATAAATTTACTTCGAAATTGCCTATCAAACCCAACTCAACACTAAAGATAGAATGTATCCTAATGAATTCATCCGAAGTAGCTGTAAAATATTAGCAGCAGCTCCAGACACTTCCTCAAGATTTATAAATCAAAACCGTTCTGAAATCTGAATCATCACACTCCTGTTTAAGCTCCATGTTTCATGTTTTCGGTGCATATGATCCACTACTTCTATTACACTTAAACTCCAAAGCAACATGGTACACGGATTAAGCCAATACCTACATCTCCTAGGGTAATTTAGAAGCAAATATTCGTATTGAGATTTTGCAATATCATTTGAAGTATGATGTCAGTGTTGCCATCCATTATTCACATGATAAGCTATAGCTCATGAACTAAAACTCGAACAAAACTGAAAGCAATTCGAACAAATTTGGCATTATCTCAGCTTAATGCTCATACATCTGAATACGCTCCCAACTACACCTCCAATTTGGATTAAAGAAATCCACATGAAATTTTGAAAGGGGGGAACCAAAATATATATCATATTTACCTGTTGACGAGATATGTAATCGGCCTTGATTGAAGAAATCGATTGTAGACTGTCGGGAAGCGGTAAGAGCTTAGCGACCTCGCGAACCGCAGCTTCTTTGGCCTCAATACCAAGGTCCTCCGCCATCTCTCTCGATCTTGCGCCCAAGTGAAAATAGTGTGAAGAAAACGAACCACGAATGCCCCGATCACCAGATCTCTGACTTGCAATTGACCGCGTTAGGAATCAAATGCGGAGAATTTATAATTCTAATTCCAATTTTGTGTTAAAATTGAATTTAACGTGAATTCAAACACACAAACTCTTGAGAGGATGGCTTCAATGAAGCAATATGTTGGGCACCGCAATTGAGAATTGGGAGAAAGGGGTGAAACTGAAAATTCCCAGCTTTGGACCCGGAATTGAAACGTATTTCATTCGTTGTAATCAATATGTATAGACCGTCTCCATTTTGTGCCTTTCTATTTCCTTTTTTTTTTTCTTCTTTTTGGGTATGTTCCGCAAATTTAACAAAATACTAGTGTTAGAAACAATAGTGTAAATAGGGACTGTTTTTCAACAACACTATGTTTAGTGTTATTCAAACACTAAACACTATTTGGCAAAAACACAAGTGTTTCTAGTTTGTGTTGGGAGTGGTGTGTTGTAAACGCGTCATTACAAGAAACCGATAGGGTATGTTTCCATTCTGGGCGATTTGGAGACAAGTGAGAGAATCGAAACTCTTCCTCCGTCCGTCATCCTCCGGCCATCATACTCCTTTCCGTCATCATCAAGGTTAGGCCCACACACCCTTGCCCTATTTTTGTAGCGATTTGTTGCCCTATCGTCATCTGGTTTGGATGGGTTTTGTCTCTATAGCGATTCTAGTTTCAACCCTATTCCTAAATCGGGTTTGTGAGCAAACGCTGATCTTGGATAGAATTTCTTTGCATATATCTTTTCTTTTTAAAGTTTATGTATGTTATGTGATTCTGGTGTTTATGTGGATGTTTGGAAGGTAGAGAGAGAGATTTGTAGTTGCAGTAATGTGGTTGGTGAAGACGATTGATGCTTTTTGATTCATGGTCAGGTAAGAAATTAGGCACAATTTTGTCTTCTTTTGTGGTTTGATTGATTTTCCCGTTCAATTAGAGAGCTTGGAGGAACTGAACCATTGTTCCTTTCTATCAATGAGCTTGAACTTTAGGGTTGTGATATCTTATTGGAATAAGATGTGTAGGTTAGAGTGATCAGAGTTTGTCAGTATCAAAACCATGACCTCAAGCAATTCGTCATTAATTTGTTGATGTATTGATCACAAGGTTTCTGAACTAATGCTGTTTGAATTGGTCATTGATTTGCTGGTGATCCGAGTTTGCTGCACATCTTGAATTGCATATATTATTTAAAGAACCCAATGGATGATAAGAAATTGAACTTTAACCATCCTCATAACTTTTTCACTGTCTTTGTTGCCTGTAATTTGTAGGCCTGAAAAATTAATTTTTGCAACTTGGTCATTGATTTGCTAGTGTATTGATGGTCTGTATATAATACAGTAAGTTGTAGGCCTGATAAGAAATTAAACTTTAACCATGGCCACAGGCAATTGGTCATTGATTTGCTGGTGTATTGATGGTCTGTCTATAATACAATTTTGGTTATTTTTACCAACATAATGAAGTTGCTTTGCAATTACAGTGCAAGATAACGAATTTCTCATTGAGTATAACCTTGTTTGCTCAAACTTATTAATAGATCTGTTGCTTATTAATTGATTTTTGCAACTTCTGTTAATTATTAAAACTAAGAAGTACTTGCTTGCTCAAATTTATATTTTGTATGATTAAAAACTAAGAAGTATAGCTAAGAAGTATTATTTTGGTTTTGTCCATCCTTTGCTTTTACTTTCATATCACATTTGCAATTTCACCACACACGAACGTAAGTTTAAACAACGTTTGCAAATTATATGCTTACACACTGAAACATAAGTTCATAATAATAGTGGGAAACAATAAAATGTCACCTACATCATAAAAGCGTACATATATAATAGTCGGACACAATGTCACTAAAAAAATCAAACATATTACATATTTCTTCTTGCATTCCAAATGCTATAGCAATAAGGTCACGAATATGACTCATTCCTATTCCATTGTCATTGTTCTCCTCCACCTCTTCTACCTCGTCTTGGCTTGTTGTTGGCAACTCATACTCATCTTCTAACAAGTCATCATACCCTGAGTATAGACGAATAAAGTTGTGTAATGCAAAGCAAGCAAGATGAATGTCAACTTGGGTGTAGTCCGGGTAACAAGGCATAACAGATAACAACTTCCATCGCTTTTGTAGGATTCCAAAATAATGTTCAATGTAGCTTCTCAAAGAAGAGTGTGCCTTGTTAAACGCTTCCTTTTTGTTGCTTGGAGGCTCATTGTCAAACTGATTTAAGTGATACCAAGTCTTTAAATATGGAACTAGGAACCCCGATCTATCTGCATAACCCTTGTCACAATGATAGTACTTATTTGGAGGTGGAAGTGAGAAGTTGAGATCGGGGTGCAAATTGCATTTTCAAGAACCTTCGTGTCATGAGCCGACCCTTCCCAACCGGACAAGACAAAAGTGAACAACATATTGAAATCACATACGGCGAGGACGTTGAAAGTCACATTATGTTTCCGACCGACGAACGGAACTTGAGAAACTTCTTCAATGCATGCACTAATGTGAGTATCATCCAGACAACCGACTACAAAGATAACAAGTCCACTTACGAACAAATAAAGTTGAACAAAAAAATTATACCACTTCCAAAATTGTGTTAAACGTTGACCTTATAGTAATCCTTGTATCTCGGGTCAGTAGCGATATGTGATGGTGTTCGAGGAAAATTTGGGTTCCTGGGTCGGATGACATTGATAACGTGATTTATGACGTTAGTTTAGGCACTTAATTAGATAGTTTTTCCCGTTATTCATGCACAGTTTGACATTAGTTCATGACGTTTTCGCTCAATTCATGCATATTTCTAGAAAAGACGTCTACACGACCTTTTATCGGTTTTGTAGGTAATTCGGGGATCTATTGGACATTAATCGATACATTCGAAGGTCAAGCCTCATGGTGGTACACATCCAAGGCTTAAAAGGAACATGATTGGAGCAACAAAGGACACAAGGACCCTAATTGGTGCAAGCAATGGAGCAACTCATGGCTAGACGATCATAACATCCCTCTGTTGAAGAAAATCGGACCATCACTCAGGAAAATCGGCCGATTTTCCTGACCGGGTCGATTTTTGGCCTTTAACAGCTTAAGCCACGTGTCCCACGATCTCTTTGCCCGGCCTTGCTCTTGGTGGAGAATATAAGTGGTCCTACAAGCTGTTGCTGAGATCCCTCCTCTCCCACATTCTCTCATTCACAGCTCATTCCATTGGGGATAGACTTGGAGAAGAGGAAAACTCTCTCAAATTGAAGGAAGAAGAAGAAGAACACCAATCTAAGAGTGATAGTGAGGTTTTGAGTGATTTTTGGAGTCTTTGATTGAAGTACTATTGCAAGGATTGTTAGGAACGTTTTGGAACTTCATTTGAAGGGTTGTAAGTCTTGCTAAAACTTAGATTCAGCTGAGATTTATTGTTTTTACTTGCTTATCTACCATCATCCATCTATGAAAACCATGTATGCTTGTGTGATGATTTTGGATCTTGATATGCATATTATTGGATAGTTTATTGTGATTCTAGAGTGATGGATTGATGGTTATGGCTTGGGTGATGATAGGATGGACTTATATGTTAGTTTAGGATGATTTGTATGCACGAAACCCATTCCAGAAGGAAAAACCGGGCTGTTCTTCAGTCAAATCGGCCGATTTTTCCATGATCCACCCGATTTTCCTCTCTGTTGCTCTTTAATTGATGAATCTGTATGTTAGGGTGTTAGGTTGTTGAAATCCTAGTGTTTATTAAGCTTAATTTAGCTTAGGATCACCTAATGCTATCAACCTAAGTGAGGGAAGAGATCTACCCGATGATTTCCGATCTTAGATACCTAAGATGATGAATTATAGGTAGTACTGGGCCTCACAAGCCGCTATTGAATTGAGTGTGCTAGGATTATTGCTTGAGACTTACTTTTTCCGAGACTTACCCGGTAAGGAGAGGTTTGCCACTTAAGTAGTGTCCGGTTTATGTAGAATTCCCTACTTTACCTCCTTGAGACTTACCCGGTAATAGGAGTTTGATGCGGGATTAGTGAAGTAAGAGACCTACCCGGTAATTGCTTCCATTAGTGAAACACCCTTTCCCAACACCACAACCTTGTCCTTAGAATCTTTAGAACCTTGAGTCCAATGCCATAACCGGAAATCTTGACCTCTAGAATCCACTTTTCTCTCTTTTATCACATATTTTGTGCTTGTGTTACTTGTTTACCTTGCTAGCTTGAGTTGTTAGTTTGTTTTATTATCTTGCTTGATTTGTGATCTTTGCTTGATCACCACAAAAACCAACCAAAAATATCGAGATTTTCATTTCTTTGTTCCTTGACCTTTTCTTAGACTAGATCCACACTATCTATGACCATTGTTTGACTTGATTTCACCTTAGTCTTTGTGTTCGACCTCGGAATACTATCCCTACTACAAACGTCCCGTACACTGCGGGTTCGCTAGGAGTTAGAAGAAATATATCGAGTTTATAAATTGCAAAGCTTTTTGTGCTACACACGTTTCTAGCGTAACACGTTTTTGGCGCCGTTGCCGGGGACTAGGTCTAGATCGAGTCATTTTTGTGATTGTTTATAGTGTAGATCTTTCTTGTTGTTTTTGATCTCTTTTGGTGTGTGTCTTTGCTTTTCAGGACATCTCTCACTCTTTAGGTGTATGCGAAGATCTCGTGGCAAGGATTTAGCTCCATTCGATCCCGAACCGGAGAAAACCCTTAGATCTAGATCCAAGAGCATTAGAAAAGGGAAAGAGATGGCCGGAAGAGATCTCCAAGCTGAGTTGGATGAGGCTTTAGAGCAAATTAGGCTAAGAGATGAGCTCTTGGAGGAAGAAAGGAGACTTGCCAATGAGAGGCAAGAAGCAACTAGGAGGGAGATTGAAGAGATTAGGCAAGCTCTTGTGCAAGGAGAGCTTAATCGTCAACAACCTCCGCCTCCTCCACCACAACCGCAGCCGGCGGCGAATATTCGGGTTGTGCCCATTGCTATTGAGGAGCCACAGACATTAGGGCGACGCATGGATCCGGCACAAAGAGAACACCGTCAGGGTGTGAACTTAGGAGATCCCACAACCCATAATTACGAGCTCCGCCCTCAAGTTCTACAAATGATCCGGCATAATCAATTTGGAGAGATGGAAGGAGAGTCTCCTCATCAACACTTGATGAACTATGAGATCTTGATGGAGACTCTTAGACCGCCTAGATTGGAGAGCAACAACCATAAGCTTAGGGCTTTCTCCTTCTCACTTAAGGATAAAGCCTTAGCTTGGTATCATTCTATTCCACAAGGGCGAGTGAGTACTTGGGAGGAGATGACAACCGAGTTTTTGACTAAGTTCTTCCCACCTTCCAAGACTACCGAGTTAAGAGGGAAGATCAATGCCTTCGTGATGAAGGATAGAGAAAGCTTGTTCAAGTCTTGGGAGAGGTTCAAAGACCTTCTCCTAGATTGTCCACACCATGGTATACCGAAAATTGAGCTATTGGAGATCTACTTCAAAGGACTTGATGAAGATAGCCAATTCAAGCTCCAATCTCTTTCCGGTGGGACTTTCATGGAAAAGAATGTAGATGAAGCTTGGGAGTTTGTAGAGAAACAAGCTTTAGTGATTGAGAAGTACTCCCATAGGAAGAGTGAAGGGAGGAAAGAGGGAGCATATGAGGTGAGTGAAATCACCATGAGCAATTTCAAGCTTGACGCCATCAACAACGAGCTAAAGTCTTTGAGGGAGTTGTGTGCTACAACTTTGAAGAACCAAGCAACCCCTCAAGTGCAAGTGCAAGCAAATTTGTCTTCCAAGGAGGAAGATGTGAACTACATGGGAAGGGGTAATTACAACAACTATCAAGGCCCAAGGAACTTCAACAACAACCGGCAATTCAACAATTACCGGCCTAACCATAACCGTCCCGGGTTTTCCTATTTTAACCCGGATGGAGCCTTGAACCCTCCCGCTTCCACAAGCGCAGCTCCACCACCAAAGGCTTCACAAGAACCTCCACCCGGATTTACTCAACCTCCAAAGGATAGAACCGAAATGATGTTTGAGCAATTGCTTGGAAGGTTGAGTGGTCTTGAGAGCACCGTGACTTCTATTTCTAAGGCTCAAAAGGTTTTGGAAGCACAAGTGTTCTAAAAGGCGGGTGAAGCTCATAGAGATCCGGGAAAGCTTCCCGGAAGAACCGAAGACAACCCAAGAGGCCAAGTGTTGGCCATTACAACTAGGAGTGGGTTGAGTATGAAGGATCCCTTACCTAAGGAAAATGACAAAGGGAAGCAAGTGGTGAATGAAGAAGAGCCATTGCAAGAAGATGGAGGAAAGAGCAAGGAAGATGAGCCATCATATGTGGCACCACCTCCATACAAGCCACCACTACCATTCCCACAATCACGAGCAAGAGCTCGTTTGGACAAGCACTTTGGTAAATTCCTTGAACTTATGTCTAAATTGCATATTAACATTCCGTTCATGGATGCCATTTTAGGAATGCCGGCTTATGGCAAGTTCTTGAAGGAAATACTCTCCAACAAGAGGAAGTTGGAGGAGTATGGGGAAGTAAGGATGACAAAGAGATCCTCGGAGTTGATTCAAACGATGAAGGAGGAGATGCCTCCTAAGCTAAGAGATCCGGAATCCTTTTGTGTGCCAATCGGAGTAGGAGAGGTGAAGTATGACGCCCTATGTGATCTTGGGGCAAGTGTAAGCATCATACCGCTTGCACTTTGCAACAAGGTTGGGCTAGGAGAGCCAAAGCCGGTCAAGATGACCCTTTACATGGCGGACCGCTCAATCACTCATCCGGTTGGAATCTTGGAAGACATTCCGGTGCAACTAGGGAAGTTCTATGTGCCCATAGACTTCGTTGTTTTGGATATCCCGGCGGATTATCCGGTTCCTATCATCTTGGGAAGACCTTTCCTAGCTACTTCCGGATGTTTGGTGGATTGCAAGAATGGGGTTCTATCTTTCAACATTGGAGAAGAGAACATCGAGTTTAATTTGTCCACAATGGTGAAGGGGCCAGCCCTAGGTGAAGATGTCTTCAACATTGTTGAAGAAGAGGAGTCTAGAGAGGTTGTGAGCTCAATCTTGCTCAAAGATCCACTTGAGAAGGTTCTTAGCTCAAGTTTGATGGAGGAAGGAGTTGAGGAGAGTAGCAATGAAGTTATCAAGACCTTGAATGCATTGGACGAGCTACCAAGTGTTGGATTTGAAGTACTAGAAGAAGAGAGAAGCAAGCAGAAAAATCGGCCAGTGAGGGCCAAATCGGCCGATTTTTGGACTTATCCTGAAGTGCCATCAAATTCTGCAAATACAGAAACTCAGATCGACCTACACTCAGGAAAATCGGCCGATTTTCCTGACTGGGCCGATTTTCCTGAGTCTTTTGAGCAACATCCAAGTGTTTGTGAGCTATCATCAAGGGACTTAAGGGAGGCTTCCATAGCTTTGCAATCATCTCAACCTACATTGTATGGATCGTCTCCAACCGGAAAAGGTCCTCCTCAACTTGATCTTAAACCTCTTCCTTCTCATTTAAAGTATGCCTTCCTTGGTTCAAATTCTACTTATCCGGTGATTGTGAATGCATCTTTGAATGATGATGAGCTTAATAGATTGTTGAATGAATTGAAACTGCATAGAAAGGCAATAGGATACACCATTGATGACCTTGTTGGCATTAAGCCCTCTTTGTGCATGCATAAGATAATGATGGAAGATTACCATAAACCCTCTATTGAACATCAAAGGAGATTGAATCTTATAATGAAAGAGGTTGTCAAGAAAGAGATCATTAAGTTGCTAGATGCGGGGATCATCTACCCTATTTCGGATAGTAAGTGGGTTAGTCCCGTACATGTGGTTCCCAAGAAAGGTGGGATGACCGTAGTAACTAATGAGAACAATGAACTAATCCCAACTAGGACGGTTACGGGATGGAGGATGTGTATTGATTATAGGAAGCTTAACATGGCCTCTAGGAAAGATCACTTCCCCCTTCCCTTTATTAACCAAATGCTAGAGAGATTAGCTCAACATTCCCATTTTTGTTACCTAGATGGCTATAGTGGATTCTTCCAAATCCCTATCCACCCCGATGACCAAGAAAAAACCACATTTACATGTCCATGGGGAACTTTTGCATATAGGAGAATGCCATTTGGGTTGTGTAACGCACCCGCCACCTTTCAAAGGTGTATGATGGCCATATTTTCTGAATATATTGAGAATATCATGGAGGTGTTTATGGATGACTTTTCTGTCTATGGATCTTCCTTTGATAATTGCCTAGCTAACTTGTCTTTGGTTCTTAAGAGATGCGAGGAGACAAATCTTGTCTTAAATTGGGAAAAATGTCACTTCATGGTAAGTGAAGGTATTGTGTTGGGACACTTGGTGTCCAACCGTGGCATTGAGGTTGATAGGGCCAAGATTGAAACGATAGAGAAGTTGCCACCACCTACCTCGGTGAAGGGGGTAAGGAGCTTTCTAGGGCATGCCGGTTTTTACCGGAGGTTTATTAAAGATTTCTCTAAGATTTCAAAGCCTCTTACTAACCTACTAATGAAAGACGTTGAATTTGTTTTCTCCAAAGATTGCCTTGAAGCGTTTTGTAGGTTGAAGAATGCTTTGATCTCCGCACCTATCATGCAACCTCCGGATTGGAGCTTACCATTTGAAGTGATGTGTGATGCAAGTGATGTGGCCGTTGGGGCTGTTTTGGGGCAAAGGAAAGATGGGCGCACACATGCCATTTATTATGCTAGCAAGACGCTAGATGATGCCCAACTTAACTATGCCACAACCGAGAAAGAGTTGCTAGCGGTGGTGTATGCATTTGAGAAGTTCCGCTCATATCTTGTTGGAGCGAAGGTCATAGTGTATACGGATCATGCTGCGATCCGTTATCTCCTTACGAAGAAGGATGCCAAGCCTAGGTTGATTCGGTGGATCCTTCTTCTTCAAGAGTTTGATTTGGAGATCCGGGACAAGAAGGGATCCGAAAATTCAGTGGCGGATCACCTTAGTAGACTCCCACCATTAGAGCTTGATAGAGATGACATCCCGATTGATGACTCATTCCGGGATGAGCAATTGCAAATGGTGGAAGAATGCCTGTTCCAAGTGTCTAGAGAAAGTGAGCCATGGTATGCCGACATTGTTAACTACCTAGTGTGTGAGGAAGTGCCTCCCGTATTGTCATATGTCCAGAGGAAGAAGTTCTTCAAAGATGTAAGGCACTACTATTGGAGTGAACCGCTTTTGTTCAAGAGAGGGCCGGATGGAGTCTTTAGAAGATGCATACCGGAGGATGAGGTGGAGAGTGTGATCCGCCATTGTCATTCTTTGCCATGTGGAGGGCATGCTAGCTCACACAAGACATGTGCTAAGGTGTTGCAATCGGGCTTCTTTTGGCCAAGTTTGTTCAAGGATGTGCAAAACTTTGTGGTAGCTTGTGATGCTTGCCAAAGGACGGGCAACATCTCAAGGAGGAATGAGATGCCCTTGAACAACATACAAGAGGTAGAGGTATTTGATGTGTGGGGTGTGGACTTCATGGGACCATTCCCTTCTTCATGTGGCAACCTCTACATCCTATTGGCGGTAGACTATGTTTCGAGATGGGTAGAGGCAATCGCCTCTCCCACAAATGATGCCAAAGTTGTGGTGCGGTTCTTCAACCGAGTGATCTTTCCTAGGTTTGGAACACCAAGGGTGATCATAAGTGATGGAGGGAAGCACTTCACTAATAGGAACTTTAGAGCACTTTTGGCTAAGTATGGGGTAACTCATAAGGTGGCAACACCTTACCATCCCCAAACTAGTGGCCAAGTGGAGATCTCCAACCGGGAGATAAAAGGGATACTTGAGAAGACGGTCTCTAGGACGAGAAAAGATTGGGCTATGAAGCTCGATGATGCTTTGTGGGCATATAGAACCGCTTTCAAGACACCGATTGGCACCACTCCTTACAAACTAGTTTATGGCAAGTCTTGCCACCTTCCGGTGGAGATAGAGCATAGAGCATATTGGGCCATAAGGTGGCTGAATTTCGACCTCAAGAAGGCCGGTGAGAAGAGGTTGCTAGACATGAATGCCCTTGAGGAGATCCGGTTGGATGCTTATGAAAATGCCCGGATTTATAAGGAGAGGACCAAGCGTTGGCATGACAAACGCCTCATCCCAAAAAAGTTGAATGAGGGCGACTTAGTGCTTCTCTTCAACTCGAGGCTGCGGCTCTTCCCCGGAAAGCTCAAATCAAGATGGACGGGTCCCTATGTTGTAAAGAAAGTTTTTCCTCATGGAGCGGTGGAGATAGGAGGAGATCATTGTGGTAACTTTAAGGTGAATGGGCACCATTTGAAGAAGTACATTCCGGAAGCCCTGATGGAAGTGATTGCCCCACTTCACCTTGAGTGAAACGCTCCTGAATTTGGTCAAGCTAATGACCTTAAAGAAGCGCTTAATGGGAGGCAACCCATTGGTACATATTTTTCCCTTTCGTTTTTCTTGTTTTTTGTGTGATCTTACTCTTGGTGTGCTTTGTTCTTCTTTTGTGTTTTTGGATGCTAGATCTTATTGATTGTCATGTGTGATGAGATGTTGGAGGTCATGCGAAAACCTCATGGAATGGTTGAAGGTGCAAAGATCCGAGCACATGGACAAGGAAGAAAGCACCCAGGAAAATCGGACTGTTCATGCACAAAATCGGCCGATTTTCCTGGGTTGCTGGGCCGATTTTTCCTTCTGTCAAGGAAAGTGATGATCTCCAATCAAGCATGGGTGGAGCGAACGTGGAACTTGGACGGCTTGCGGTGCCAAGCGCGGGTTCCGACATCATAATGAACATCAAGAGCTCTCTACCATCCTTGATCGATCATCCACCATCATCATTCGATGTGAACCGAAATACCAAAGCTTCACCAATTTTACATTGTGAGAACTCTCTTTCACTCCTTTATTTAGTTTCCACATTAGGGACAATGTGTTTCTAAGTATGGGGTGGGGTTTTCATGATCACTTGCATGATTAGCATCTAGGATAGTTTAATATTGTCACATGTTTTATTATGTCTTGCATTGTATATACATATTTCAAAAAAACCTAAAAAAATCAGAAAATTTTAAAAATTTTTTTAGTGCTTCTAAGCTTGGGAATGACCCTTATGATGAAATTGTCTTGTGAATTGGCTATGGATAGCCTTATATGTTGAATTGATGTATGCATATATGGACTTGAAGTACTTATCTTGAATCCCATGTGTGAATTATGATCATGAATGTTTGCCTTGATTGGATTGAGGATTGACAGTCGAAATTACATGCTAGTTCTTGCACATCATTTAGGAGTGATTAAGGCAATTTATCTTTCTCTACTTCTCATCTTGATCATGTTGTTGAGCACCTCAATTGATGAAAAATTTTACCTCTTTTGACCCTTCCGGGAATAGGAGCATGCTAGTGTGTTGATGTGTGTGAAAAGCAAGTGTGGGGTGGTGAAGTTGATATTATGAATGTTGTGAATGAAGTTGTTGAAAATGCATTGTAAAAGTGTAGACAAAATATAGGTTTGGGGACGTTGGTTTAAATGACAAGTAACTCGGCACCATTCACATAATCGGGTGTTTGTGCCTTGCCAAAGTCAAATAAACCAATAGTCCTAACAAGATTTGGTATGTGTGCCCGGTGTGGATGCACCTCGAAAAATAGAAAAAGCCCGAGGACGGCTAATCACCAAGGTTTCGGCTTTTGTACACCAATGCCATTGTCTCAAAAATAAGTGAAAAAGAAAAGAAAAGAAGGAGAAAAATACACTTTGGTGGATGAAGTATAAATGTAAAAATTGTGGTTGTTTAGTTCCTTTCCCGGATTTGCACCATATGGCCTTAGAAAATTCCCACCTTATCATCACGTTTCTTGGCCTCTTCTTTCCTAAGTCCTTGTGACCTAATTGCATGTGTGTAAGACTTAGTGATCTAGATTGGACATACTCATGATCATCTTGACTTCTTTATTTTCACCTCTCATGCATGACTTCTAGTTAAGTATAATTGTCTTTCCATGCCTTCATTCATTTCATGCATGATTGCTTGTCCATTGCTATGAACATGACTATGAAGGTGATACAATGCTAGAAGCACAATTCCAAAAAGATTTTGTTGTTTTTCTGCATACATAAATCATGTCATCTCTTAGTCTATAGTTGGATTTTGCTCGGGGACGAGCAAATCTTCAGTATGGGGTATTTTGATAACGTGATTTATGACGTTAATTTAGGCACTTAATTAGATAGTTTTCCCGTTATTCATGCACGGTTTGACATTAGTTTATGACGTTTTTGCTCAATTCATGCATATTTCTAGAAAAGACGTCTACACGACCTTTTATCGGTTTTGTAGGTAATTCGGGGATCTATTGGACATTAATCGATACATTCGAGGGTCAAGCCTCATGGTGGTACACATCCAAGGCTTAAAAGGAACATGATTGGAGCAACAAAGGACACAAGGACCCTAATTGGTGCAAGAAATGGAGCAACTCATGGCTAGACGATCATAACATCCCTCTGTTGAAGAAAATCGGACCATCACTCAGGAAAATCGGCCGATTTTCCTAACTGGGTCGATTTTTGGCCTTCAACAACTTAAGCCACGTGTCCCACGATCTCTTTGCCCGGCCTTGCTCTTGGTGGAGAATATAAGTGGTCCTACAAGCTGTTGCTGAGATCCCTCCTCTCCCACATTCTCTCATTCCATTGGGGATAGACTTGGAGAAGAGGAAAACTCTCTCAAATTGAAGGAAGAAGAAGAACACCAATCTAAGAGTGATAGTGAGGTTTTGAGTGATTTTGAGTGATTTTTGGAGTCTTTGATTGAAGTACTATTGCAAGGATTGTTAGGAACGTTTTGGAACTTCATTTGAAGGGTTGTAAGTCTTGCTAAAACTTAGATTCAGCTGAGATTTATTGTTTTTACTTGCTTATCTCCCATCATCCATCTATGAAAACCATGTATGCTTGTGTGATGATTTTGGATCTTGATATGCATATTATTGGCTAGTTTATTGTGATTCTGGAGTGATGGATTGATGGTTATGGCTTGGGTGATGATAGGATGGACTTATATGTTAGTTTAGGATGATTTGTATGCACGAAACCCATTCTAGAAGAAAAAATCGGGCTGTTCTTCAGTCAAATCGGCCGATTTTTCCATGATCCACCCGATTTTCCTCTCTGTTGCTCTTTAATTGATGAATCTGTATGTTAGGGTGTTAGGTTGTTGAAATCCTAGTGTTTATTAAGCTTAATTTAGCTTAGGATCACCTAATGCTATCAACCTAAGTGAGGGAAGAGATCTACCCGATGATTTCCGATCTTAGATACCTAAGATGATGAATTATAGGTAGTAGTGGGCCTCACAAGCCGCTATTGGATTGAGTGTGCTAGGATTATTGCTTGAGACTTACTTTTTTCGAGACTTACCCGGTAAGGAGAGGTTTGCCACTTAAGTAGTGTCCGGTTTGTGTAGAATTCCCTACTTTACCTCCTTGAGACTTACCCGGTAATAGGAGTTTGATGCGGGATTAGTGAAGTAAGAGACCTACCCGGTAATTGCTTTCATTAGTGAAACACCCTTTCCCAACACCGCAGCCTTGTCCTTAGAATCTTTAGAACCTTGAGTCCAATGCCATAACCGGAAATCTTGACCTCTAGAATCCACTTTTCTCTCTTTTATCACATATTTTGTGCTTGTGTTACTTGTTTACCTTGCTAGCTTGAGTTGTTAGTTTGTTTTATTATCTTGCTTGATTTGTGATCTTTGCTTGATCACCACAAAAACCAACCAAAAATATCGAGATTTTCATTTCTTTGTTCCTTGACCTTTTCTTAGACTAGATCCACACTATCTATGACCATTGTTTGACTTGATTTCACCTTAGTCTTTGTGTTCGACCTCGGAATACTATCCCTACTACAAACGTCCCGTACACTGCGGGGTTCCCTAGGAGTTAGGAGAAATATATCGAGTTTATAAATTGCAAAGCTTTTTGTGCTACACACGTTTCTAGCGTAACAGACATCACCTGCTAGTCCACACCCTTCTTATCCACGTCCGGTAATAGAGTTCAATACGCTATGAAATGAGCGGTGTACAATTTCGGTTGACCTTTGAAAGTGTTCAACAACAACACGAACATAGCACCCTTGCGCAAGAGTGTATAAGAATAAATCAACTTTCTCAATCACCGAGACTTCTGTAGAAGAAGTGAGGCCATAATTATGCTCCAACTCGTTACATAAACGTAGGAAAACTTCAACATCCATTTTGAACATGTTCACTGTCCGAATGTGATGCCTATTCAAGATCTCGTCCATCCAAAGTCTCCCCCGATCATACCCAATGTAACACGGCTCCTTGTGTAATAGCTAGAATTTCCGAATTCTAATTAATGATGATTAACTTAATCGTTGATAGTAATTGACATATAACTCGCGAAGATTTCGCAAGTGATGAGTATGAGTCCCACCGGTATGTTCTTGGCATAATTTCGCAAGTGATGAGATATTAAGGTTTAATTGGTTGTGAGGCTTATAGATTGAGTATGATCCTTATGGATCCCTTGGGTCTAGGTGTGACCTTTTTGATTGATAGGAGTGTTGATATCTCTTTATGCCTTGTTATAAGGCAATGTCCCTCTCAAGATTGGAGGTTGATCGTGGTTGTGATTGTATGAGGTTGAGGTAAGTCCGTAGGACTTACTTAGCTACCATCCTTATATTGGGTGTTTGCATAGAGCGGTGTGTGTTACATGTTTGCTATGATAGCATGAGATATCGTTTATACTGACCTATGTTTTATTGATTGCCCCGTTGCGTGGCTGTGATAACCTTTCCCTTTCATCCTGCCATGGAGTCTGGGATGTTCTCTAACGTCAGGCCAGACTGGTTTACAGGAAGAACACAATCCACTCCCATAGGGTACACGGATTGTGTGACCGATACTCGTACAGCTGGACATAGCACTCAGAGGTGGGGATGATACGGTCCTCGTGTCATATAGTTTCATCAATCTATATATACGCGATTTGAGTGAATGACTATTATATAAAGATAATAAATGGGCAAATGTGTGATAGCATACTGATGTGTTTATCTTTCATGATTGTGCTTATGCTTATGCATTACCTCATATATGTATGGTTAGCTAACAGTTTCATACCGTGTTGTAGATGTATGCAGGATAGGCGCTGTTGGGTGATCTGGTAGGGTGACAGGCCGAGGACTCTCGTACATTAGGTGGTTATGGTTTTGGGGATATTTTATATACCTCCTGCGTGAGGATGATATTTTGTATACCTCCTGTGTGAGGGCGATGTTTTATACTCGGCTATGATCTTCTATACCTTTTGATGTACAGTTTTGTGTATTTGTTTTATATCTGTCAGTGCCATGTTGTAATTTGTAAGGTCTAGTGAACTTGTTGTCAGGCTAGGGTCAGGATCCACTGTGAGATCCTAGCCCAATGTGGCATCCCGAGTCCTGCGGATTCGGGGTGTTATAGAGTTGGTATTAGAGCCTTAGGTTGACAACAATGGCACTTGCTACCTACAATGAGGTCGGATGGATTAAATAAACAGAACCCGAAAGGGGTCTAACGTTTTCAAAAGTTTTTGGTTTTAAAAGTTGTTGTTTTGGGATAGAATGTACGAGAAGTCGTCACCTCTACCGTGGATCTCAGTAGTATAGATATGTATATATATGTATTATGGATTGTATGTGGATGTTATATATATATATATATATATATATATATATACATATGGCATATATATAGCCTTATAAGATAGGTGTCTATACCCCTCAAATGGCTCAGACTAGAGTAACATCTGTAGAAGGACAAGGTAGAGGTAGATCACCTCTTCCTCTAGTAGTGATAGGTCAGGGACCAATTTCCGCTGTTGTTTTGCCTATAGAAGAGAACGAGCCTAAGGAGACTGATTACGTCTCGATTAGTGGACCTGAGTTTCGAGAACATATACGCCAAGTACAAGAAGCTGCAAGAGCAGGTAGACCTATCTTGGGTTTACCAACATCAGTGGGACCTACTGAAGCTTCCGGATCAAAGAAGGAACAATGAACTGAACTAGTAAGTGATGAAGCGGATCCTTTAGGTGTTAGACAGAGCCTGACACATGGAAGTTCGAGTGATCCCTTGTCCACATGGACTTTTGGTGGGATGAGATCTTGTTTCAATTGTGTGGAGACTGGACACCTACGTCCGGAATGTAAGAGACCTTTAGTGACGTGTTTTACCTGTGGTAAGATCGGACATCGATCGATTTTCTGTCGAAAAAATAAGATGCCGCATCAACAAGTTTCTTCCCATGCTAAGGTTACTAAAGCTGAACGAAGAAGATCGAGTTACCCTTCAGCCACACAAGTTGCAAAGAAGGGACGAACGTGTTTCAACAGTGGTGATCCAGGCCGTTTGCGCTTTAAGTGTTCCTTGGCACCAATAGCTTGTTTCACATGTGGTGAACTAGGCCAGTTGACTCCCTTTTGTCAGCAAGGCAGTGTTCCTTCTTAGTTGGACTCTCCTCTTTCTGGTGTAGTGAAGTTGTTAACGGTAGTTATTTTCTGGTACCATTCTTAGTAATGGTTTACCTTTTCGAGTTCTTTTGGTGCTGGTGTTATGCCCTCTTTTTGATGTATGTGTTGAACGTGGGTTTAGATGTGATATAGGGAGTACCCTTTACTTAGGGTTACTAGGTTGTTTTGGGGTCAGAGGTACCCACGAGATGTGTGTTAGCCCAGTTATATCGGGACTTGTTTTCTCCAGTAGACTTCTTTGTTATGTCTTTGAACGTGAGGAAGTAGTGGATCGAGTAGATCGTTATAAGTGTAGTTTGAACTATGATAGATGGACCATATTGACCACTGTTATGATGGATTAGATTGTGACCTTTCTTGTGATAGAGATCTTGAAGGATGTGTATTGTAATCAACAACGAGGCTGATTGCATGAGCCTATGAGGTCTTCTGATGTATGTAATGAGAAATACGAGAGTCTTGGTAATACGAGGATTTGTGAGTATGTTTGATATACTATCTAGTCTATGGTATGGAAGAGTGTGGATTCCAGCATCAAGTTAGAGTTGGAGCATCTGCATGATTTTGAATATATCCATGTTTTTGTATGGAGGAAGGAATGTTGGATGTGCGCGAATTTTGAGAATAAGTAAGATGAGTATTAAGAACGAGTGTTTATTACCCCATCGGGATGAATTGATAGATTTGTTGCAAGGAGCTTCTAAGTTTTCCAGATAAGACTGGAGACGTGGATATCACCAGATGAGAATGAGCGAATAGGATGTGCCCAAAACGGCGTTTCGGACTTGGTAAGGCCACTACGAGTTGTAGTGATGTCATTCAGGCTCACGAAAATGCCGCCACATATATGGTGAGGAACGAAGTTTTATTGACTTAATGGATTCGCAGTAGTGAGTTTTTGTAGATGATATCCTAGTGTACTCTCAAAGTTGAGAGGGGCACGCAGAATATTGGAGAATATTTTATGAGTCTTGTAAGATTAAGAGTTGTATGTTAAGTGCGAGTTTGAATATGTGACCTAACCTTTTGAGATCGTGTGACTTGTTGAAGGAATCTAGATTGATTCGAGAAGGATTATAACTGTTATAGTTGAAACAATACCGACGAATGTTGATGAAGTCCATAACTTTCTAAAGTAGCCTTTTCGGAGTAACCAGATATTATTGCTATCTGTGGAGGAGTTTATATGATAGCCCGATCGTGTATCAGTTTGTTGAGAAGACTATTTGATTTGTATAGTCCGAGCCGTGTTCTTATCGATTGAGAAGATGGATTTCTACTCCTACGTTAGCACGGCCATAGGGCACCGGTGGTTTCGTGTAGTATGATGATGTTTCAATCTTGGCTAAGATGTGTGTTGATGCGAAGGGGCAGAGTTATTGCATATGCGTCTCGACAGTTGAAGACGTATGAGGGGAACTACCCGACTCATGATCTGGAGTTAGCAGCGGGATTTCATGCTTTGAAGATCTAGAGATATTACATGTATGGTGCTATATGACAGATCTTCACAGACCATAAGAGTCTGAAGTATAGTTTTACGCAACGGAAATTGAATAACCGCCAGCGTAGATGGTTTGAGCTAACCTAGAATTTTGACCTCGAGATTTTGGCAGCAGATTTAGACTGCTTTGGGGACATGTATGCACTTCACGACTGCGTTTCACCCCCATACCGATGGTCAGTCAAAGAGGACTATCCAGACCCTTGAGGATATGTTGCGAGTTGGTGTGTTGGATTGGGGACAAGGATGGTCAGATTACCTCCCATTGGTTAAGTTCTCATACAACAACAGCTGGCATGCATCTAATGGGATGACCCCTTATGAGGCACTGTATTGGCGTAGATGCCGTACACCTTTATGTTGGGATGAGCCTAGCAATACTAGTGGGATAGCACCAGAGAAGATTCAAGATGCTATGGCTCGAGTAGCGTTGTTTTGGAAGAGGATGCTGGCAGCATAGAGTCGCCAGAAGTCGTATGTAGACAAGAGGCGCCGGCCTCTAGAGTTCATAATAGGAGTTCATGTCTGATTGTGAGTATCTCTAACGTGAGGCGTCAGACGTTTTGGCATAAGGGGGGAAGTTGAGTCCCCGATATGTCGGTCCTTTCTAGATACTGGATAGAGTTGGGATGGCAGAATACATAGTAGTTTTGCCTATAAGGTTAGAGGGTATTCACCCTGTTGTTCACATGTCTCAGCTTAGGGAGTATATACTTGATCCTTGACGCACTGTAAGTCATGATGATTTAGTGGTCGAGACAGACCACATGTTTGCTGAATATCCTGTTGTAGTCTTAGAATGAGGTATAATACGTTTATGCTTGAAGAACATTCTGATGAGAGTATAGTGACCAAGACGAGGTCACCTGGGTGACTGAGGATAGTATCCATAGGAACTAATATGAGTTTATGCAAAGAAGGCTGCACCGTAGACTTGTTGAGCAAGCCATGGTTGTATATTATGAGATATATGATGATGTGATTATGTGATTATGTGATATGTGATGTTCTCTTCCGTGCTAGATTATTGGTGATCCTAGTGGATCTTGTTATGTTAGGGCCAGTTATGTTATGGTTGGAGAAGTTTTACCTCCAAGCCCTCGAGCGATGATTTTACCATTGGAGAAGTTCTACCTCCATACCATCGAGTGTAGGTCAGCTGGAGATGGTTCTACCTTCATGTTGTAGAATGAGATTAGGTTAGTTGGAGATGATATTACCTCCATGTTTGGGATTTAGGTATAGAGATTTCTGGAGATGTTCTTCCTCCGTACGATCATTTGTGTTTTGGAGATGTGTTTCCTCCTTGATAATGAGTTGGTAGCTGGAGATGTTTTTCCTCCATGCCCTTGTGATGTGAGCCACTTGGAGATGTACTTCCTCCATACTGTTATAGTGATTATAGTTCTTGGAGATGCCTTTCCTCCACGATGTGATTAAGGATATAGTTGCCAGAGATGTTTTACCTCTGTACCTTTGGGATAACATTAGACTGCTAGAGATATTTTACCTCCATGCCTTTGGGATAGCGTTATGATCCTGTTTTCTGGAGTTAATGATTCCTCCATGCTTATGTCTTGAGGTTATAGATTGTTATAGGTTGATACCTTTGAACGGAGATGTGATACCTCTGATAGAGACAGTGTTTATACCTCGGTGTATGGGTCCGAGAGGATTTGAAATTGTTCAAGTTTCGGGACGAAACTTTTTTTTAAGGGGTGTGTGATGTAATAGCTAGGATTTCCGAATTCTAATTAATGCTGATTAACTTAATCGTTGATAGTAATTGACATATAACTCGCGAAGATTTCGCAAGTGATGAGTATGAGTCCCACCGGTATGTTCCTGGCATAATTTTGGACGTTTGGGTAAATTTTCACTTTTTCCCCGGGTAATTATTTTTACCCTCCGGTGTTATTTGGAGCATTTGGGAGCTCCAATTAATAAAAATGCAGTTGAAAGAAATGATCAGGACATCGGATATGTCCTAGATATGAAATAACATGGAGAGGCCAAACGGCCAAAAGAGTCGCTATTTCGTTTCTTAACAACTAAGAAAGACGGCTTAGGAATACACGTTTTCCGAGGCAGTTGCGGAATAATTATCCCTACAATATTCCAGATTTATTATTCCAATCTCGAGAAGTTTGGAGAAGGAGGTTTAACCCGCCTTTGGATCGGTTAAAGAATAATTATCGACTTTGCTAAAGGATAATTATCGTCTTCACTATAAATAGCGGAAAATCCTTTATTAATTCATTTCCTTTCACGTTTCCTCGTAAAAAACTCTGATTTCTCTCAACCTTCAATCTCAGATCTACTCTCCGTTTCTAATCCAATTTCAATTCCGTTTGAGTTTCTGGATTCCTCTCTTTATTCTCTTCATATCGGTACCGGGTTTCTGCATTTCCGAGCAGATGACGAGCTAGTCGAGCATATATGTCACCAGGCAGGTTCCATCGCTCAGATTCCGATGAGTTTGATGCTGTCCATGCGTAGCCTGCGTCGTTGTGATTCCGAATCTTCTTTCAGATCGTCAATCGGGTTAGTAACGAATAAGTTATGAATTTATTCGTTTTCCGTACTGCGATTTGGCCTAAATTGACTTTAGACTTGTCAAATGGATAATTAGAAATTCCTTTATGGTCGTTATATTATTCTGGTGATTATGGGTGGTTTGTTTGATGAAATTTGAAGATAGGTAGGTTTAGAAATTGCCTGCGGGCAAAACGTTATTCTGACAAAATTTAATTAATTAATTAAAGGTTAATTAATTAAATTAGGATTAGAATTGAGATTGAGGAATGTTGATTAGATACTACCTTGAGATTTAAGAAATTGTGAGTTATGTTGAGATATTAAGGTTTAATTGGTTGTGAGGCTTATAGATTGAGTATGATCCTTATGGATCCCTTGGGTCTAGGTGTGACCTTTTTGATTGATAGGAGTGTTGATATCTCTTTATGCCTTGTTATTAGGCAATGTCCCTCTCAAGATTGGAGGTTGATCGTGGTTGTGATTGTACGAGGTTGAGGTAAGTCCGTAGGACTTACTTAGCTACCATCCTTATATTGGGTGTTTGCATAGAGCGGTGTGTGTTACATGTTTGCTATGATAGCATGATATATCATTTATACAGACCTATGTTTTATTGATTGCCCCGTTGCGTGGCTGTGATAACCTTTCCCTTTCATCCTGCCATGGAGTCTGGGATGTTCTCTAACGTCAGGCCAGATTGGTTTACAGGAAGAACGCAATCCACTCCCATAGGGTACACGGATTGTGTGACCGATACTCGTACAGCTGGACATAGCACTCAGAGGCGGGGATGATACGGTCCTCGTGTCATATAGTTTCATCAATCTATATATACGCGATTTGAGTGAATGACTATTATATAAAGATAATAAATGGGCAAATGTGTGATAGCATACTGATGTGTTTATCTTTCATGATTGTGCTTGTGCTTATGCATTACCTCATATATGTATGGTTAGCTAACGGTTTCATACCGTGTTATAGATGTATGCAGGATAGGTGCTGTTGGGTGATCTGGTAGGGTGACAGGCCGAGGACTCTCGTACATTAGGTGGTTATGGTTTTGGGGATATTTTATATACCTCCTGCGTGAGGATGATGTTTTGTATACCTCCTGTGTGAGGGCAATGTTTTATACTCGGCTATGATCTTCTATACCTTTTGATGTACAGTTTTGTGTATTTGTTTTAGATCTGTCAGTGCCATGTTGTAATTTGTAAGTTCTAGTGAACTTGTTGTCAGGCTAGGGTCAGGATCCACTGTGAGATCCTAGCCCAATGTGGCATCCTGAATCCTGCGAATTCGGGGTGTTACACCTTATATATGTGCTTGTAGTAGTGATCAACTGCAATGGCGTATTGTCTTTGCAACTCCAAATGAGACTCAATAATGTTGAACCATCGAATTTGTCTACGCTCATTGTCGTCACTATCACGACTATCAGTACTAGAACTTGATATATTTGAAGTTGATATTCAAAACTTGTAAAAAAAATGTGCAGATAAGTACTAAAGAAAGGAGTTTCATGAAATTTTAAATCAATGTATATAACCCAACAAAACATACACAATCCAACATGTACTAATAAGATAGTAGTTTCATAAAAGAAAACAAACAATCGGACAACTACATCAATGACTGTTCATACTCCCATATCAACCAATGCAGCCTTTCCTCATCATCATCATCATCCAAGTTCAGTAGTATATTCATATCCTTCCTAATGTTAATCTTCGAAATGATGTAACACCACAATGGACTTCCTCTCTCAACCAAATTATTCCAGACCATCCGTCTAACAACATCCAACCCTCTCTGAGTCACTCTCCCCTTATCTCTTGCCTTAGAATTTACCTCATCCTGGAGTACTACTAGCAATCTGTCATTGTTCTCTTGTGAACGATCCAAAAAGGCTTCCAACTTAGATGACCAACTAATTGTCTTCTTTTCCTCTTCATCGGACCCTTATCTTTGTTACCCTTAGTTGCCGGTGGTGATTTTGTAAATTGAACCAGCTCATCGTCGACGCCTGCTTGAACTCCAGAGTAGCTAGAACCGCCACCTTCATTGACAGTGCCAACAAAATTACGGAAAAAATCACCACCCTCACCGTCATCTTCACCTAAACCTAATTCCGCATCATCTACAAGCGAGATAGGCTCTAGTGTTGCCTCACGAACCATTCCAGCTGACATGACAAGACGACCCGTAGCTACATTTCAAACAAACTACGAAGTCAACAACTCCTCATACTCCTCATCCATCCCCTTGTTCTTATACTTCTTATAGTTTGCATCTTCCTACAATACATTTAAAGCACATCAAGTTAAAAAAATTACTAAACATCAAAAATACTTTTTAAACAAGCTGTAAGAAAGGAAACAAAAAGTTATAAATTACCTTTATCTTCCTATCCCACCATTCATTAGAAGCCGTAATCATTCGAGTCTTCTCATCCCAACCTAGACTGGTCTCAAAATTTCTAAGCAAATTCCAAGCCTTGTATTCCTTTTTCATTGCCTCAAGTTTATTTTTACAGAAATCCTTAACTCTAGTCTTCCTAGTCTTACTAGTAAATGTAGCAGTTATGTCCTTCCAATTGTAAGCTTGCTTGCTCCCGTTTTTCTTTTGATATTCAATTAAAATTGACACTAGAAGTCTTAATAGTTCAAATGTCCAAAGAAAATTTGGACCCCTAGATCGACTTTGTGAAACATTATTATCATCCATCTACATGCTAAAAACAATATAATATATGCTTAGTACAAACACAAGTATGCTACACAATGAAAAAAAAAAATCAGTAAACATATGAAATTCTACACAATTCTACACTACATGTAGTTCTACACACTCATCATCCATGAAATTGCAGCTCAGATCTATAACAATTAAATTGCACAATGCTCAGATCTGTAGCAATTAAATTTCATAAACTGTTTTCCTTGCACAATGTTGAATTTTCATAAACTGATTTTAGGAATGCTGAATTTTCATTAACTATTTTCAATACACAATGCTGAATTTCCATAATGCTTATTTTATGATTTAAGTAAACTGATTTTATGAATGCTGAATTTTCATGAACAAACATTCGTTTTCTTTTTCGTTAACTGTTTTGATTACAACAAGCTTTCATAAACCCATTTTATAAAATCTGTAATGTTCTTCCTATCTTCAATTATTGGTGACAAGAATGTTAGTTTTGAAACATGTGCTTTCTTAAACTGAGTTTATGATTTTACTAACCTGTTTTCTTGATTATGATTATATCTCTCCAATTTTCTAACTCTGATTTTTGTGCAAATCCGGACTCTACTGATTTTAGTAACCTGTTCTTTCTATCTTCTTTTATGATATTTGTAACCTGATTTCCTGATGCAAAGAGTTGTTGTGTAACAGAACAATGGCTAAAATTGGCTAAAATTGCATCCATGTAATTGCAGCTCAATAAGTTTTAAAGTGCAAGGGTGTCTAAACTCTAAAGGTGGCTAAATTTGCAAATAGTCTAAAACTAGAATCAACATACATGAATTGCAGCTCAGTAAGTTTTGAAGTGTAAGGGTGGCTAAAATTGCATCCATCTAAGTTGGAAACCTTTCTATCTTATTTTATGATATTTGTAACCTAATGTTAGTTTTGAAGTGTAAGGGTATCTAAACTCTAAAGCAAGCTTGATATCCTTATGCAAAGAATAGTGGCTAAAATTGCATCCATGTAATTGCAGCTCAATAAACATATGAAATTGCACCTCAAATTTATAAAATTGCAGCTCAATCTGCAACAATTTACAGCAATGACAAATCTAAAATTAAATTGCAGCTCAATAATAATATGAAATTGCAGCTCACAATTCTATACTACGTTATTATCATCCATCTCTAATGGGAATCAACATACATGAAATTGCAGCTCATATTTTCAATGGAGTAAATCACAATTAAAAGAACAATGGCTAAAATTGGAATCCACATACATGAAATTACAGCTCAGATCTATAACAATTTACAACAATGACAGATCAAAATTGACAACAAAAAAATAAGCAAATCATTGACATGAAAAAGATAAGGACAATCGAGCCATCCATATTGCCAGCCCAACAAAGGAAGCACAAAAAAGAAGCACAAAAAGGGAACAACAGATTCACGAAGCTGCTTTTCTTAATTGACAGGAACGATAGATTCACGAAGCTAATTGAGCCATCCATATTGACAGCCCAACGAAGGAAAAAAAGTAAACCACAAGCAACGAACAAGTACCTAAACCAATAGCTTTGTGAAGGTTGTTCTTGAGTGTCGCCTGCCATTCGTCGGTGTCGCCTGCGGCCGTATGATTCTCAAATTCACGAAGCTGTTGCGTTAAGATGTGAGAGAGGGTTTCTTATATACCCGGTGTTAAAGATAAGGATAATTTGGGTATTTTGTACGAAGAAACACTAGTGTAAGAGCAAAACCCTTGCTCACAGGACAATTTCAAAAATACTCCGAGAAACACTTATCACTAGTGTTTCACAGGAGGCCAAACACCTGTTAGAATAAAAAAGACGCCCAAACACTCAAAAACACTAGTTTAAAACTAGTGCCAAACACACCCTTGGCCCTAAGGAGAATCCGTCATGGTTAAAAGAAACACTTTCTCAAACGACTTTTGATGTATAACATTTAGGTTTTTGCTATGATGCACGGACACTCAGGTGGCGTGTCCCGTGTCTTGTCATGTCGGACATTGGGATGCACACGGTCAAATATGATCGGACAAGGTCAAGACATGTTTCAGAAGTAGCACACTAGGAGAACACGTTTAGGACACGACGAGGACGTGGATTGTGTCCGGTTAAGACATGAACAACGGAAATTTACCTTATTTTTAAGGCTAGAAAAAAAGTTAAATAAAAAATTGATTTACAGTAATATTTTTTTGGGTGATTTTGCTAAGTAGGGTTTTTGTTTTTATATTTTGGTTTAGTAACTAGGCTCATGGAATAAATTTATTTAGTAAGTGTACCCTAACTTTTTTTTACTGCTTTCCAAACCTAACTCACGTCTCATGTTGCCTCATTCTTCGGTTTCGCCTTGTTCTGGTTCTTCGCCGGAGATCCGCCTCTTCCACTCTGTGCGCACTCTCCTCCGTTCCTTCCGAATCTGCTATTCGTCTGTTCCAAGGTTCATATCCCCTTCAAATCTACGGAAAAGCCCCAAAGTCCTTATGAATGACGTTGATGACAGCGGTAGGAGTGAACGCAACCGAGGAAGGAAACATGCAAGTGTTCATAGAATCATCAAATCAAGTAGTTTTTATCTATAGGTGATCGTCGTCTTCAATGATGTGTAAATGTTCGTCCGAAAAGGAGTCATCTATAGGTAGATCGTCGTCTTCAATGTATGGTAGACGACTCAAATGATCCGGAATAGAATTTTTCGAGCCTTTCTTGTCACGGATCTCTAGATCGAATTATTGTAGGAGAAGAATCCATCTAATCAGCCTCGGTTTCGCATCTTTCTTGGCAAGTAAATACCGGATCGCAGAATGGTTCGTGTATACAATCACCTTTGCACCTACAAGATAAGAACGAAACTTTTCAAAGGCATATACAATAGCTAAAAATTCCTATTCAGTTGTGGCGTAGTTGAGCTGCGTTTCGTCTAGCGTCTTGCTAGCATAATAGATAGCACGGGTTCGTCCTTCTTTCTTTTGCCCAAGCACAACTCCTACAGCTACGCCACTCGCATCACACATAACCTCGAACGGGAGATTCCAGTCCGGAGGTTGGATAATCGGGGTTGAGATGAGAGCTTCCCGAATCTTATAAAATGCATCTAAACAATTTTGCGAAAAGTCAAAAACTGCATCCTTCATCAATAGATTAGTGAGCGGTTTTGATATCTTAGAAAAGTCTTTGATAAAACGTCTATAGAATCCACCATGTCCTAGAAAACTTCTTATCCCCTTCATCGAAGATGGAGGATGAAGTTTCTCTATGGTCTCTATCTTAGCCTTGTCTACCTCAATCCCTCTACTAGAGATTAAGTGTCCTAGCACAATACCTTCTTTTACCATGAATTGACACTTCTCCCAATTAAGAACTAGGTTAGTGTCCTCACACCTTTGCAACACAAGAGAGAGGTTAGATAGATAATTATCAAATGAAGAACCATAAACAGAAAAATCGTCCATAAAAACCTCCATTATCTCCTCAATGTACTCCGAGAAGATGGCCATCATGCACCTTTAAAAGGTGGCTGGGGCGTTGCAAAGCCCGAATGGCATCCGTCTATAGGCAAACGTCCCCCATGGGCACGTGAATGTGGTCTTCTCTTGGTCGTCCGGATGGATCGGTATCTGGAAGAAACCACTATAACCGTCAAGATAGCAAAAATAGGAATGTTGTGCTAACCTCTCAAGCATTTGATCAATGAATGGTAGCGGGAAGTGATCCTTCCTAGTTGCATTGTTCAGCTTGCGGTAATCAATGCATATCCTCCATCCCGTGACGGTTCTTGTAGGAATGAGTTCATTGTTCTTGTTTGTTATAACCGTCATTCCTCCTTTCTTTGGAACAACTTGAACGGGGCTCACCCACTTGCTATCCGAGATAGGATAGATGATACCTGCGTCAAGCAATTTAAGAATCTCCTTCTTGACAACCTCCTTCATGATCGGATTTAACTGTCTTTGAGGTTGTCTCGAAGGCTTAAAATCTTCCTCCATTAGAATCTTGTACATGCAGTGATGGTTTAATTCCTACGAGATCCTCTATAGTATAACCTAAGGCTTTCTTATGTTTCCTTAGAACAACCATTAGTCTCTCATGTTTATCTTCACTTAATTCGGAACTAACAATTACGGGAAAAGTAGAATTAGTTACAAGAAATGCATACCGAAGATGTGTGGGAAATGACTTCAATTACATTGTTATTGATGCCTTTGATGAGTCTGGAGATGTGTCTGACGCTTCCTTAGAAGTCTCTAAGGGTGTAGGAGTGGTGGAAGAAGACTCAAGAGTATTTGTGGAAAGAACGGAATTGTTCTCTGAAATACCCAAAATTACGGCATCATTGTTACTTCCACGGCCGTGGTTTGGGGCGTGGAAGTCAATTACAGCACCACTGTTGGTTCCACGGCCATGGAATAGCACGACTGGCCGTGATTCCTCACATTTTCAGACCCATCATAGAGTTTTTCAAACTCTTCTTCATGCACTTCTTTTAGCTCCTCCAAGGCTTCAATCTCCTCATTGCAACCCTCTTCTTCTCCTTTCTCCATGATGCTCATGGTGATAACCTTTTGCAATGGATCCTTGAGTAGAATGGAGCTCACTTCTTCTCTAGATGCTTCCTCATCATAGACATTGAACATGTCCTCTCCAAGAGCTAGCTCTTTCACCAAAGTTGAGAGAACAAACTCAACCTTTTCTTCACCTATGTCAAACGCCAATCTAGCATTCTTGCAATCCACTATACAACTGGATGTTGCAAGAAACGGTCTTCCGAGTATGATCGGAACCGGACAATCTGCAGGAATGTCAAGCACAATAAAATCAATTGGAATGTAAAACTTACCGAGCTTGACTGGAACGTCTTCAACGATACCGACGGGACGAGTTATGGATCGATCCGCCATGTATAACGTCATCTTCACCAGTTTAGGTTCACCTAAACTGATCTTCCTACATAAAGCAAATGGAATAATGCTTACACTTGCTCCCAAGTCACAAAGAGCATCACATATGACTTCTCCTACTCTAATTGGTACGCAAAATAACCCCGGATCTCTCAGCCTTAGGGGCATCTTTTCAGTCATCGTTTTAATGAGCTCCGAAGATTCCGAACTCATCTTGACTTCTCCAAAGTCCTCTAGCTTCCTCTTGTTAGAGAGGAGCTCTTTCAAGAACATCCCATAAACGGGCATACCTACAATTGCATAAATGAAAGGTATATTAATATGCAGTTTGCTCATGAGTTCAATAAACTTACCGAATTGCTTGTCTAGGCGCTCTCTTGCTCTAGACTGCGGGAATGGTAGGGGAGGTTTATAAGATGGAGGAGGAACGTAGACATCTTCCTTCTCCTTCCCCTTATCCTTCTCCTTCTCAGCTGGAACTTCAACAAACTTGGGCTGCGGGTCGGTGGTTGTAACGCCACTCCTAGTGGTGATAGCCATCACCCTTCCCTTTGGGTTGTCCTCCGTCTTCCCAGGAAGCTTTCCTTGATTCCTAGGAACTTCTTCAGCCTTGCTGAACATATGGGTTTCTAACGATTTTTGAGCTTTATCAACCTTAGTTATGTAGCACTCTAGCCCTTGAAGCTTTCCTAGAACTGTCTCCAACATAAGATCGGGCTTCTCCTTCTCCTTATTGTTTGAACCATTTGATGTTTGCCCCTGACTTTTCAAAGGGGTAGAAGAAGAGGGAGATGTTACTGAATTTCCAGAATTTGAATAGGGATTACCGGAATTTTGTTGTTGTTGGTTGGAACACCAATTGTTGTTGGAATTTCGGTTATTGTTGTTGTTGTTCCAATTATTGTTGTTCCAATTGTTCTTTCGGTTATTGTTCCGGTTCCCTTGGTGGTTGTTGTTGTTATTGTTGTTGCCTAAGTAGCCAACATATTTGAGTTTGTACAGCTTGTGTTAGCTTCACTCCCGACTCAATCTTCCGGTGGGAATACTTCTCAATCACTTGGGCTTGCTTCTCAATGAAGTCCCAAGCATCATCCTCTCTCATGTCCATGAATGTACCACAAGAGAGAGATTGGAGGTTGAATTGTGTGTCCACATCCAACCCCTTGTAGTAAATCTCTAGCAACTCAAGCTTTGAAATGCCATGGTGTGGGCAATCCAATAAGAGGTCCTGAAATCTTTCCCATGATTGAAACAAACTTTCGTTAGTTTTCATAGAAAATGCATTAATCTTACCTCTCAACTCCGCCGTCTTGGATGGCGGAAAGAACTTGGTGAGGAACTCCGAAGATAGATCCTCCCATGTGGCAAGCTTTGCAGTTGGAAGAGCTTGATACCAAGCCAATGCTTTGTCCTTCAAAGAAAAGAAAAACGGCTTGATTTTATAGTTATTGTTAGTAGCCCTTTTCGGCTTCAATGTTTCCATTAGAGTCTTAAAATTCTGTAAATGTTGGTGTGGAGATTCAGCTCTAGTTCCACCAAATTGACTTTGGCGAACCATGGTAATAACTTGCGGGCTAAAGCTGAATTCCTAGATGTCCTCAACTCCGAAATTCACACCTAGACGGCGTGGTTGCTGAAATGGATCCATCTTTTATCCCAGAGTTCGTGTTTCATCCCCTCCATTCGCAACTCTCACATCCAGCTGGAATGCGAGGAACAACCGGTGGTCTTAGGTTGTTATGAACGGGGTGAATCACCGGATCAATTTCCTCAAGTTCCGGCATGTACGGATCTTCATCATCGGATGAATCATCTCTAGTGGACTTAGTTGGTTTCTTGACCTTCTTCTTCTTCTTAGCATCATTCAGCTCCAACTTCATGTCCAACATCATAGCCTTGAGTTCATCAATTTGGAATTGATGACTAGTTAACTCGTCCAAACGAGCTTTCTCACTCAACTTAAGTTGAAGTCGAGCTTCATCCAACTCAGCTTGGATGTTTATTTCATTATTTTCAACCATCTTTTTCTCTTTCAACTTTCTTCTTAAGGGTCTCTCAAGTTCTGGATCGAAAGGAACTAGATCTTTGGTAGATCTAGTCTTTCGCATATACCTAAAGAATCTGCAAAAAAAAAGCACTCACAAAAAGATATCAAATAACAAGAGCAAAAGCTCCCAAGCTCGACAACCGAAAACCGGAAATGGTCTTGACCAATTCCCCGGCAACGACGCCAAAAACTTGTTCGCCCTAAAATGTGCGTGCAAATAAGTTTTAAATTTATAAAACTAGAATAAAAGCAAGCGAAACGCAGTGTACGGATCGGCGTAGATTAGCAAGTATTCCAGAGCATCGATCTCAGGGAATTGGTGAAACAAAATCAATTTCAAGTAATCGAGCAATGAAATTATAGAAGCTTTGCAAATATTGGGAAAACAACAATCCTAAAGATCCAGGTATCTAATTGTGGCAATCGATTCAAGATATTCTATAAGTATAAGGACAGAGTTGAGAATTGCAAAGGTATACTAAGGTAAGGTAATGTACGGTGAAGTTCCATAACCCTATATAACTCACCCAAAGACTCTCTATAAAGGTTGTTGAGGCTGTAGTATAGAAAGGATCTAAAGATAATAATTAATCTCAAATACCCATGCGCAAACCCAAGGAATCCAAGATAGGCCAAAACGGTTAAGGTTGTGACACTTGAAACCGAAATAGAGGATGTTGAGTCTCACTACTACCTAGAAAAGGCAAGCCAATGCTAGGTTAAAGCTAATCTTTAACTTTGGATCAAAGCAAAAGCAAAGTTCGTAAAATAGGGGAAATCACGGTCAGATCTTGAGAACCACGGCCGTGGAAACCAAGAACAACCCGTGATTTAGGGTGTCGATGATATTTCTCACACTCTTAGGGTCCAATCAAATTACGATCGATCTATCATCATCTAAGCCACAACTATCAACCCTTCACCTTAGAATTGGTAAAGGGTTTTAGCCAACAATCATTGTCATGATATCAATATTCAAATTAAGAAGAATAAAAGATGAAAACCCTCGAAAACTCAAATAAAACTTAAAATCAATCTCGAAATCCAAACACGAAGTAATATGTTTATGAATCTAGAAGAATAGGAACATAAACCCACAAAAAGATCTAGAGAAGTCACAAAGAACGGGATGTCAATCCGTTCTCGAATGAAAACCCTAGAATATCCAAAGTACACAATCTTCCGAAATTACGTCCTTCACAAATCTTCAATCCTCAAGCGAATCTCTAAACAACGGCTAAGCGTACGTATGCAAAAGTAAGCGAATGTCCCAAAAACTCTCTTCTCCAGCCTTTTTATAAGGCGATGTAGGGTTACAAAAAAGCCCAATGACGTGGCTGACATGGCAAAATATGACACGTCACAGAATCACCAAAATCACGGCCAAGAACAACTTTCCACGACCGTGGTTTAGGGCGTGGAACCAGATTACGGTGCCATATGATTTCCACGACCGTAATTTAGACCGTGTAACTCTATGGAGTTCTCCAAACTTACGTCCACATTCATGTTGCCAAATCCACGGCCCTGGTTTAGAGCGTGATTCCTCAAATCCTCTTCCACGACCGTATTTCAGGGCGTGGTTCTTTCAAATCCTCGTTTTTTCCTTAGTTTCGTGACATCCTTTATCCATGCTCCTTCTTTAGCCTCTCCAATGCATCTCCTTGCTATCAAATGTGATCAAACACTCGTTTCCTTCCTTATTTTGCTCCAATCCAAGCTTTTTTCACCTAAAAACACAATGAAGCTAGTGTAGATCTCTATATCAACAAAGTGGGTGAACTAGCTCACAATTGCTTCAAACACATATCTAAGAACACTATAAAGAGGGAAAAACAACTAAAACAAGTGCCTAAAATATCATCATATTTCATGCTAACACTTGAGACTATAGTTCCTTTCCTTAGTTCCTTGAGACTTACCGATGATAGGATCTTTGGTTTGGGATAGTGAGTAGTGAGACTTACCCGGTGATCTATTCCCATCTTAGAAATAACTTCCCTTGCAAACCTCATCTTTGTCCACGTTTACCTTTGATAACATGTATTATAGTCTATATTTAGTGACTGGTTTAGACGTTTTATCTTCATAAATTTGCATGTATAGATGTATATTCTTTGATTATATTTTTGTTTTGTCTACCTTTGCGGGAATCGAGGTCTACACTTAGTTTCATTGTAATTGTAGGTAAAATGGCACGTTTTGGACCAAAATGGAGCTAAGGAGTCATTGGAGCTACATTCTGGAGCTTTGAGAAGATCTCAAGAAGCATGGAAATGATTAAGAAGATTGATTTGGACCAGATTCAAGATGATTTATATTCAGTTGAGATTCACCTCGGTCAGCTACAGTACCACCTCGACCGAGGTGATCTTGAGGAGCGTCCCGACCGAGGCGAACACCTCGCCGCCGCCAAGATCTTTATTTTTGGCTGAGATATTCTATTTTTGGAAGGAGGATATCTTAGATTTTTGGTTGGATTTTTGGAAGAAAGATATTATATTTGGCTGATTTATTTTGAGAGATATGGATACATTTTCTAGGAAATTATCTTTTTAAGATATTATTATCTTTGGAAGATAATTCTCCTATATAAAGGGTTAGATTTTCCACAAGTTCAACCATGCTTAGAGCATCCAACAATTGAATTATTTTCCGGAGTTTTGAAGGAAGAGTTGAAGGAAGTTTGAAGGATTGAAGTTCAAGGAAGGAAGGAATCATAGTTGGAGTTGGATTTTGAAGGAGTTTGTGAGATCTGCTTAGATTGCTTTTGGTTTTGTTGTCATTTCTGATTGTGATTTGAGGAACGCTGATTTGTTGTTTGATTCATTCAGTTATTGAGACCTTTGTGGTAAGGTTTTCTTGTTTGAATATTGATTCCTTTCCTATAAATTTGATTATTGTTATCTTGATGATTGTTGGCTAAGTTTCTTATGCGATTCTAGGGTGATTGGCTGAAAGTTGTGGAAAAGACGATGATAGAATGATCTTAATCCCAGCAGGACCCTAAAAGCTCGAGTCTTTATCTTAACCGTAGAACACCTCGGTCAGTCATTGAACATCTCAACTGAGATGGAATGTAACCGAACGAGGTGAACCTTTCCTGAACCTTATGTGAGTTAAGAGTTTAAGTTTGCCAAATCCTATCCTTGTTATACCTTTCCTGGTTCAATGCAAGCTTAGAATGAGACTTACCCAGTGATTCCTTTGTTTGTTTACCCAAGATCATGAGTATAGGTAATAAAGGTTTATCCTTTATTGGGGTTTGAGTGTGCCTTCATCCCATCTTTGTGAGTTAGCCTAAGACTTACCCGGTAAAGGTTGATTCTATTCCCTTGGATGGTGTGTTGATTTGAGATTATAGTTCCTTTCCTTAGTACCTTGAGACTTACCCGGTGACAAGAGCTTTGGTTTGGGATAGTGAGTAGTGAGACTTACCCGGTGATCTATTCCCATCTTAGAAACACCTTCCCTTTGCAAACCTCAGCTTTGTCCATGTTATCCTTTGAGATCAAGAGTCGGAACCACAACTGGATGATTTAATCCCTAGAATCCGCATTCCCTTTATCTAACTTTATATCATCTTTGATTGCTTTAATTCGTAGTTATTGGCATATTTGACAACCTGATTCCGTGCTTTGTTTCACTATAGTCCCTGTGATTGACCCCTGGAATTCTTGCTTTTATTACAATTGATCCGTACACCGCGGGTTCACATATTGTTCAAGCATACTTCTTGGGTTATAAATATTAAAGCTTGCACACACCTTTTGGAGCGAACACCAAACACAAAGGGACCACGACCGTGGTTTTGGGATTTAATATAATTATGGCCGTGGAAAAGTATGTCGAGAGCAAAGAAATCTATCCAAAGTGGTTCCACGGGTGTGGAAAGTTGTTCTCGGCCGTGGTTCTTCTAACGGTTACAACGTGTCTTTTTTTCCACGTCAGCAGTGGTTATAGGCTTTTGTAAACCCTACTTTCCTCCTATAATAAGGCTAGAGAAGAGAGGAAAAAGATCATCGGCTATCATCCGCATCGAGCGCCACATATACGGCTAGAGAGATTTCGAGAAGATTTTATTGTGTGAAGGGAAGATTTGGAGAAGTACGCACTTGAAGATTGCGTACTCGAAAAAGATCTTAGGGTTTGATTTGAAGGCGGATTGACATCCCGTTCTTCTTTGTTCTTTGACATTGTAAGAGATTCTTACTCTATTCTACATCCTTTGAACGCTAGTTATGATTTTGTGTTTGATTACCATTGGTTTTGTGTTTGTTATTGAGATTTCAAGGTTTTACCTTTTTTCGCTTTTATATTTGATTTTGGATTTCGTTATGATGATTGTTGGCTAAAACCCTTAAGCGATTCTAAGGTGAAGCGTTGATAATTGTGGCATAGATGATGATTGATTGACTCAAAACAAATTGGACCCTGAGAGTAGCGAGAAACCTCGTCGTCGAGGATTTCCACGACCTGCTCTTGAGTTCCACGGCCGTGGTTCTTCAAGATCCGACCGTGGTTTTCCTCTGTCGTACGTTCTGTGCTTTTTCTTTGATCCAAAGTAAAAGATTTGCTTTAACCTAGCTTAAGCTTACCTTTTCTAGGTAGTAGTGAGACTCAACATCCTCTACTTTGGTTTCGAGTGTCACATTCTTAACCGTTTTGGCTTATATTTGATTCCTTGGGTTTGGGCATGTGTATTTGAGAGTTTAATCTTATCCTTCAATTATCTTTATAACGAGACGCAACATCCTTTATGGAGAGATCCTTTGGGTGAGACTTATGGGTTTTGGAACTTCACCATACAACACCCTACCTTAGATCTATACCTTTGCAATCCTAACTCTGTCCTTATACCTTTAGAACATCTTGAATTGATTGCCACAATTGGATATCCGAATCTTTAGAATCGTTGTTTTCCCAATTATCTTTACAAAAGCTTCATTATGTTGCTGGACAATTTACGAACTGAATTTGATCCCCCAAATCCCTGAGTTCGATACTTTGGAATTCTTGCTTTACCATACCGATCCGTACATTGCGGGTTCGCTTTGCTTGATTTCAGTTTTTATAAATTTAAGACTTTTTGACGCACAATTTTGAGCGAAAAAGTTATTTGGCGCCGTTGGTGGGGATTTGGTTTAGGCCAAATTCGGTTTTTGGTTGTCGGGCTTGAGAGCTTTTGCTCTTGTTATTTGATCTATCTAGTTGAGTGATTTTGCAGATTTCTCTTTAGTTATATACGAAGGTCTAGATCCGCGAAAGACCTCGTTCCTTTTGATCCTGAACCGGAGAAAACTTTGGAGAAAGAGTTAAGGGAGAAAAAGATGGCTGCACATAATGAAAGGAACATCCAAGAGGAGTTGGATGAAACTCGAGCTCTTCTTAATACAAGTGAAAGATGACGTATTGAAGAACAAGTTGTCGCTTGTGCTGATAGAGAGTGAACACAAATCTAATTGATGAGTTTAAGGCGATGCTTTTACAAATAAAACTAGATAAGGGCGCCAAGAGCAAGAGAGCTGAATCATCCGATGATGACGACATGCCGGAGCTTGAGGAAATATCACCATTTAATCCTCACGCCTATGTTGATCCTCGCGCTCATGCTAGAGATGTGAGAGTTGCTAATATTGTGGCTGAACCACGCACCCTTGGACAACGAATGGATCCAATTCAGCAACCACGCCGTTTAGGTGTGAATCTTGGAGATCCCGATGAGCATGACTTTTGATTTCACCCACAAGTCATCACTATGATCAACCAGATTCAGTTTGGTGGAATGGAAGCTGAATCTCCGCATCAAAATTTGCAAAATTATGAGATTCTTATGGAGACTTTAAAGCCTTCAAAAGCTGTCAACAACAACTGCAAGTTGAGACCGTTCTTCTTCTCTTTGAAGGACAAAGCCTTAACTTGGTATCAAGCTCTTCCAAGTGGAAGATTTAATACATGGGAGGAGTTGGCTTCAGAATTCCTCACTAAGTTCTTTCCGCCATCCAAAACAAGGGAGTTGAGAGGTAAAATAAATGCTTTTTCTATGAAACCTAATGAAAGTTTGTTTAAATCGTGGGAACGCTTTCAAGATCTTCTATTGGATTGCCCACACCATGGCATTTCAAAGTTGGAATTATTGGAGATTTACTAGAAAGGATTGGATGTGGAAACACAATTAAACTTCAATCCCTTTTTCGTGGAACATTTATGGATATGAGAGAAGATGACGCTTGGGATTTCATTGAGAAGCAAGCTCTAGTGATTGAGAAGTATGTTCGCTCCAAATGGTGTGTGCAAGCTTTAAAATTTATAACCCAAGAAGTATGCTTGAACAAATATGCGAACCCGCAGTGTACGGGTCAATTGTTATAAAAGCAAGAATTTCAGGGGTCGATCACAGGGACTTAGGTGAAACAAAGCACAGAATCGGGTTGTCAAATATTGCAATTAACTAAAAGCAATTAAAGCAATCAAAGATGATATAAATTCAAGTAAGGAGAAATGCGGATTCTAGGGATTAAAGCATCTAGTTGTGGTTCCGACTCAAGATCTCAAAGGATAACGCGGACAAAGCTGAGTTTTGCAAAGGGAATATGTTTCTAAGTTGGGAATAGATCACCGGGTAAGTCTCACTACTCACTATCCCAAACCAAAAGCTCCTATTACCGGGTAAGTCTCAAGGTACTAAGGAAAGGAACTTAAATCTCGAACCAACACACCACCCAAGGGAATAAAATCAACCTTTACCGGGTAAGTCTCAGGCTAACTTACAAAGATGGGATGAAGGCACACTCAAACCCCAATAAAGGATAAATCTTTATTACCTACACTCATGATCTTAGGTAAACAAACAAAGGAATCACCGGGTAAGTATCATCCTAGGCTTGCATTGAACTAGGAAAGGTGTAATAAGGATAGGATTTGGCAAACTTAGATTCTTAACTCAAAATAGGTTCAGGAAAAGGTTCACCTCGTTCAGTTAGATTTCACCCCGGCCGAGATGCTCAACGACTGAGCGAGATGTTCTAGGGTTAAGGTAAAGACTCGAGCTTTCAGGGTCCTGCTGGGATTAAGATCATTCTATCATCGTCTTTCCCACAACTTTCAACCAATCACCCTAGAATCGCATAAGAAAGTTAGCCAACAATCATCATGATAACAATAATAAAATTTATGGAAAAGGAATCAATATTTGAACAATAAAACCTTAAGAAAAAGGTCTCAATAACTGAATCAAATAACAAACAAACTGCGTTCCTCAAGTCACAAATCAGCAAAGACAATAAATCAAAAGACAATCTAAGAAAGTCTTACAAACTCTTTCAAAAGCTAACTCCAACTATGATTCCTTCCTTGAACTTCAATCTTCAACCTTCCTTCAACTCTTCCTTCAAAACTCTCAGAAAATACTCCAGAAATCTCTTGATCCGAAGATGGCCGAATTGAGAAAATCCAACCCTTTATATAGGAGAATTATCTTCCAAAGATAAAATATCTTAAAAAGATAATTTCGTATAAAATATATCTCTCTCTCAAAATAAATCATCAAGAAATAATATCTTCCTTCCAGAAATCCAGCTAAAAATATAAGATATCTTCTTTCCAAAAATAAAAGATCTCAACCAAAAATAAAGATCTCGCCTGCGACAAGGTGTTCGCCTCGGTCGGGACGCTCCTCAAGATCACCTCGGTCGAGGTGGCACTGTAGCTGACCGAGGTCAATCTCAACTGAATGTGAAATCTCTTGAATCTGGTCCAAATTCAATCTTCTTAATCGTTTCCATGCTTCCTGAGGTTTTCCTTAAGCTCCAAAATGTAGCTCCAATGACTCCTTAGCTCCCTTAGCTCCATTTCAATCCAGAACGTGCCATTTTACCTACAATTACAACGAAACTAGGTGTAGACCTCGATTCCCGCAAAGGTACACAAAACAACAATATAATAAAAGAATATACATCCATACATGCAGATTTATGAAGATAAAATGACTAAACTAGCCCCAAAATATAGACTAATACATGCTATCAAAGTATTCCCATAGGAAAGCTGATAGTGGGAATCGAGATTCTTGAGAGCCAGGAGCAAGATTAAATCCAGAAACTCAAGCTCAAATTTTCTCCCTCAACAATGAGATTAAGGAGCTGAAGGAAGTCATAAAATCCAGCCTCCAAACGACAAAGGAGCAAGATGTTGGCTATCTAGGAAGGGAGAACAATCAAGGAAATAGGAATATCTACGGGAACAATAATTGGAACATCAATAACAACAGGAACTCCAACAACCATTGGAGATCCAACCAACAGAATTCCGGTAATCCTTATTCCCATGCTGAAAATGCACTAACATCACCATCTTCTTATATTCCTTTGAAAAGTGAGGGGCAAACATCAAATAGTTCGAACAAGCCAAAGAACGATAGATTTGTTGTCATGACGGAAACAATCTTGGGAAAGATCCAAGGAATGGAGAGTCACATTACTTCGATTGATAAAACACAAAAAGCTTTGGAGAATCAAGTATTCAGCAAGGCCGGAGAAGTTCCTAGAGATCAAGGGAAACTTCCTGGAAAGACGGAGGATAATCCGAAAGGAAGGGTGATGGCGATTACAACAAGAAGTGGTGTAACAACCACTGACCCGCAGCCCAAGTTCGTTCAAGTGCCCGTTGAGAAAGAGAAGGAAAAGGAGAAGAAAGATGTCTATGTTCCTCCTCCATCTTATAAACCTCGTTTTCTATTCCCGCAATCTAGAGCGAGAGCGGGTCTAGACAAGCATTTTGCTAAGTTTGTTGATCTCATGAGCAAACTACATATTAACATACCTTTTCTTGATGCGATTTTAGGTATGCCCGCTTATGGGAAGTTCTTGAAAGAGATCCTCTCTAACAAGAGGAAGCTGGAAGACTTTGGTGAAGTCAAGATGAGTTCGGAGTCTTCGGAGCTCATTAAAACAATGACATAAAAGATGCCCCTAAATCTGCGAGATCCGGGGTCATTTTGCATACTAATAGGAGTGGGAGAAGTCACATATGATGCACTTTGTGACTTCGGAGCAAGTGTGAATATTATTCCACTTGCTTTGTGTAAGAAGGTTGGTTTAGGTGAACCTAAACCGGTGAAGATGACGTTATATATGGAGGATCGATCCATTACTCGACCCATTGGATCATTGAAGACGTCCCATTTAAGCTCTGATAGCATGAATTATAGTCTATATTTTAGGGTTTGTTTGGACGTTTTATCTTCAATAATCTGCATGTTTGTATGTATATTATGTGATTATATTACCATTTCATCTACCTTTGCGAGAATCGAGGTCTACACCTAGTTTTGTTGTAATCGTAGGTAAAATGGCACGTTTTGCATCAAAAAGGAGCGAAAGGAGCTATGGAGTCACTGGAGCTAATTCCAAGAACATAAGGAACCATCCAGGAAGCATAGCCATGGATTTAAGATTCACTTTGGACCAGATTTGAGAGATTTCACACTCAGTTGTGACACACCTCGGTTGACCACAGATTCACCTCGACCGAGGTGATCCAGAGAAGTCGACTCGACCGAGGCGAATACCTAGGACACGACGAGAATATTTTATTCTTGGCTGAGATCTTTTATCTTTGGAAAGAGATCTTATATTTTTGGGCTTGGCTTCTGGAAGGAAGAAGATATGCTAGATCATATATTTTACCTATTTTTATGGGAAGAGATCTTTCTAAGATATCTTATCTTTGGAGGGTTATTTTCATATAAAAAGGGTTGGATTTCCACAAATCCAACATCATGCTATACCACCGATCAGGGTTTATACACCGCAGCAGCCATACTCCAGTTGGGAGATTTGAAGAACCTTTTTGAAGGTTAAAGGAAGATTGAAGATTATAGCTTTTATAGCTTTTGAAGGGTTTTGTAAGATTATCTTAGATTCCCTTCCTTGTTGTCTTGTCTTGTTGGATTTCTATCCAAGGAACGCTTTTGTTGTGATATTTGATTCAGTTATTGAAGTCTTTTCATTAAATTCTTTTTGTTCAAATATTCACCTTCTTCCCATATATTTGATTAATACTTTCATGATGATGAGTGGCTAATCTCTTTGTGTGATTCTAGGGTGATTGGCTGAAGGTTGTGGGAAAAACAATGATAGAATGATCTTAACCACAGTAGGACCCTGAAATTTTGAGTCTTTAACCTTAACCCTAAGCATCTCGCTCAGTCGATGAACATCTCGGCCGGGGTGGAATTTGGCTAACCGAGGTGACTTATCTGATCCAAAACTGAGAGTTAAGTGTTAGAGTTTGCCAAATCCTATTCTTATTACACCTTTCTTGGTCCAATGCAAGCTTAGGATGAGACTTACCCGGTAATTCCTTAGTTTGTGTACCTAAGATCATAAGTGTAGGTAATAAAGGTTTATCCTTTATTGGGGTTTGAGTGTGCTTCCATCCCATCTTTGTGAGTTAGCCTGAGACTTACCCGGTAAAGGTTGATTCTATTCCCTTAGATGGTGTGTTAGTTTGAGGTTATAGTTCTTTATCTTAATTCCTTGAGACTTACCCGGTAATGGGAGTTACGGTTTAGGATTAGTGAGTAGTGAGACTTACCCGGTGATCTATTCTACTTTAGTAACACCTTCCCTATGCAAAAACCTCAGCTTTGTCCGCTTATCTTTAGATCTTGAGTTGGAACCACAACTAGATGCTTTAATCCCTAGAATTGCATATTTTCTTTATTGACTTCTTATTCATCTTTGATTGTTTTGATCACCTCTTGTGGTTAGTATTTACATAAGCATACCGTAATTGGACTTTGTTTCACTAAGTCCTTGTGATCGACCCCTGAAATTCTTTGCTTTTTACTACGATTGACCCGTACACTGTGGGTTCGCATCCTTGTTTTAAGCTTACGTCTAGGGTTATAAATTTAAAGCTTGCACACACCGTTTGGAGCGAACAAGTTTTTGGCGCCGTTGCCGGGGGCGGTTTGCTTTTGGGGCACTTGCCCCCGTGTCTTCTAACCACTCTACTTGAGTGACTTTTGCAGGTTCTTTCTTAGGTTTATGCGAAGAACCCGCACTGGGAAGGAAATCGTTCCTTACGATCCCAAACCAGAAAAGACATACAAGCGACGCTTAAGAGAAGCGAAGATGGCCCAACAAGACAACCGCGATCTTGAGGCCGAATTGAAAGAGGCGTTAGAGCTGCTATGCCTCAGCAGGGAAGAACTAAGGCAAGAGAAAGAAGAAACTCGCACCAGGACTGAAGCAATCGAAGGAGATATGGCCGCTTTGAGAGACCAATATCAACTTCGACCGAGGGAAGATCCAGTTGTTGATCCTCGACCGATGCAGGTCCCAGTTGCTGACCCTCGACCGAGGTAGGTTCCAGTACCTGACGTCCCGGCCGATGTACTTCCACCTCGGAGGCTAGTCCGAGATGTTCTTCTTGCAGGAATCCCACAAACCCTAGGTCAAAGGATGGACCCCAATCAACAACTGAGGCGTCCAGGAGTTAACCTAGGAGATCCAGCGGACCATGACTATGAAATTCGACCGCAAGTTCTATCCATGATTCGCCAATGCCAGTTCGGAGGGCTAGAGAAGGAATCACCACATCAACATCTTCAAAACTATGAGATCTTGATGGAGACCTTGAGACCTCCGAGGATTGAAAATAACAACTACAAGCTAAGACCTTTTTACTTTTCTTTAAAAGATAGAGCTCTTACTTGGTATCAATCTCTTCCTCCAGGAAAAATCAGCACATGGGAGGAGATGACGACGGAATTCTTGACCAAATTCTTTCCCCCTTCAAAGACAGCTGAATTAAAAGGGAAGATCAACGCTTTCATTATGAAGGACAAGGAGAGCTTGTCCAAGTCATGGGAGCGGTTCAAGGACATCCTTTTGGATTGCCCTCATCATGGGATTCCAAAGTTAGAGTTATTGGAGATATACTTCAAGGGACTGGACGGAAGCACCCAATTCAACCTCCAACTACTCTCCGCCGGTACCTTTATGGACATGGCGATTGACGAAGCTTGGGACTTCATCGAGAAGCAAGCTTTGCACATGGAGAAATACACCCACCAAGGCACTGAAGGTGGAGTTAAAAGAGTTAACTTCCAAGAAACTCAGCCCAACAACAATCAACTCACGTCTTTGAAGAATGACGTGAAGCAATTGAAGGAACTCTTGGTTGCTCAAACCAAGAAGGAAGAGCAAGGGCAAAGGAACAACAACAATGGATACCGTAACAATAACAACGGTTCCCGGAACAACAATTACAACAACAACAATAGAGGATCCAATAGCAACAACTGGAGGGCGAACAACCAAAATTCTGGTAACAATTATTCAAACTTCAACTCTAACGATTCCTCTAACCCTTTCCTCTCTTCCCCTTCTTCTTCTTCTACTCCATTAAAGAGCGAGGGGCAAGGATCAAGTTCGTCTCAGCCAGAAAAGAAAGACGTAGTTCTGGAGGCTATCTTGATCAAGCTCAATGCTATGGAGACTTCTATGACTTTATTTTCGAAGGCCCAAAAAGCCTTTGAACAACAACTTGCAAGTAGGGCGAATGAAGCGCCAAGAGATCTAGGGAAGCTTCCAGCAAGGATGGAGAGCAACCCTAAGGGCCAGATCATGGCCATAACTACGAGGAGTGGACTGAAAACTGCAGATCCAGTGCCTCGGTCGGTGCCAGTACCGACGAAGACCACCTCGGTCCAGGTACAGTCGAAGAACACCTCGACCGAGATGCCAACCAAGGTGGAGCCACAGAAAGCGGAGGGGAAGACTGAAGTTTATGTTCCACCTCCTACATACAAACCACCACTTCCATTCCCCCAGTCAAGGGCCAGAGCACATCTAGACAAGCATTTTGGTAAGTTCCTTGACTTGATGAATAAACTGCACATTAACATTCCTTTCCTTGATGCTATTCTAGGAATGCCCGCCTATGGGAAGTTCTTGAAGGAGATCCTATCAAGAAAAAGGAAACTGGAAGATTTTGGTGAAGTTAGGATGACATCTAAATCCTCGGAGCTCATACAAATCATGAAGGAGAAGATGCCACCTAAATTGAGAGATCCCGGCTCATTTTGCATTCCCATTCAAGTTGGGGATGTCACTTGTGAAGCCCTTTGTGATCTAGGAGCCAGCGTAAGCATCATCCTGCTGGAGCTATGTGCGAAGATCGGACTTGGAGAGCCCAAGCCGGTCAAGATTCGACTATATATGGCGGATCTCTCCATTACCCATCCCGTGGGCATCTTGGAGGACGTTCCGGTCAAGTTAGGTAACTTCTATTTACCAATAGATTTTGTTGTACTTGACATTCCCGCAGATTATCCTATTCCTATTATTCTCGGGAGGCCATTTCTAGCAACTTCGGGTTGCAACGTGGATTGTAAGAATGCCAAGTTGAAATTCAACATTGACGGCGATGAGGTGGAGTTCGCATTACTTGCAGCCATGAAAGGGGAGCAGCTAACTGATGATATCTTCAACATCTACGATGAAGAAGAATCAAGAGAATTAGTGAGCTCTATCCTTACTAATGATCCACTCGAAAGAGTTATTAGCTTCAGTTTAATGGAGGAAGGTATAGATGCTTCTTGTGATGCAAATATACGGAGCTTAAAGGCACTGGAAGAGGATCTAGGAGCTAAAATTGAGAAGCTAATCCAAGAGACGAAGATCTCCAGTTTCGGTCCCAGTTGCAGTACCTCGAACGAGGCACTTTCTGGACTGAACGAGGCTACTGAAGAACATCTCGGTCAACGCCTCTACGCCTCGACCGAGGTCGATGGCGAGATGATGTCAACTGAGACTGCTGAGAATAACAAACTTCTTACTCCCTTTCTGACATTCATCCTCAGTTGGTGGAACATTCTATCCACCAACTTTCTGATAATAAAGGACCTTGGTATGTTGATATTGTGAATTATCTTGTTTGCCAGGAAACACCACCCAGATTGACGTACTCTCAAAAGAAAAGATTTTTCAAGGAGGTACGCCACTATTACTGGGACGAGCCGCTGCTATTCAAGCGCGGGCCGGATGGGATGCTTCGAAGATGCATTCCGGAAGATGAAGTTAATAGCGTTATACTGCATTGCCATTCACTTCCTTGTGGAGGACATGCTAACACCGATAAAACATGCGCTAAGGTATTACGTTCTGGTTTCTTTTGGCCTACATTATTTAAAGATGTGCAATCCTTTGTTGTCTCTTGTGATGCATGCCAAAGAACAGGAAATTTATCAAGGAGGAATGAGATGCCACTTAATAACATTCAAGAAGTGGAAATCTTTGATGTATGGGGGATTGACTTCATGGGACCTTTCCCATCCTCCGGAGGAAACCTCTACATTCTTCTTGCAGTTGATTACGTCTCTAGATGGGTTGAAGCCATCGCTTCTCCCACTAACGACGCCAAGGTGGTTGTGAAGTTCTTGAATAGAACCATCTTTCCACGTTTCGGAACTCCACGCATCATCATCAGCGATGGAGGAACGCATTTCATCAACCAGAAGTTCAAGGCACTTCTATCGAAGTATGGGGTAACCCACAAGGTATCAACCCCTTATCACCCTCAAACTAGTGGACAGGTCGAGATCTCGAATAGAGAAATCAAAGCAATTCTAGAGAAGACCGTCTCTAGGACGAGGAAGGATTGGTCCATGAAATTGGACGATGCTCTTTGGGCGTACAGGACCGCATTTAAGACTCCCATAGGCACCACCCCTTATAATTTGGTGTATGGGAAGTCTTGCCATTTGCCCGTTGAATTAGAACACAAAGCATATTGGGCGATTAAATGGTTGAACTTCGACATTGAGGCCGGCGAGAAGCGGCTATTGGAGACCAACGAGCTGGAGGAGCTGCGTTTGAACGCTTATGAGAATGCCAAAATTTATAAGGAAAGGACGAAGAGATGGCATGACAAGCGTATCGTCCCAAAGGAGCTTAACGAAGGAGACTTAGTTCTACTCTTCAACTCCCGCCTCTGCCTCTTTCCAGGTAAGTTAAAATCTAGATGGACCGGACCTTATATTGTGAAACATGTTTTTCCTCATGGTGCAGTTGAGATATGGGGCGAAACGAGCGGAAGCTTCAAGGTCAACGGTCATAGACTTAAGAAGTACAAACCGGAAACTCCGGTTGAGGAGGTTGCACCAATATACCTCGTTTAAGACGCATTATGGTCCAACTAGCGACCTTAAACCAAGCGCTTCTTGGGAGGCAACCCAAGGTATTGTTTTCTTTTCCCTTTTTCTAGTCTAGCTTAGATAGTTTTTGCTTTTGCTTTGTTTTGTTTTTTGGCATTCTAGACAGATAACAGTAGACATCTAAGGAAGGAGCATAACTGGAAGGACAGAAGATCGAGAATTTGAGAAGACGAAGTTCGACTGAGGCATCTCGGTTGCTGTCAGAGCACCTCGACCGAGATGATTCTTGAGCAACCGAGGCGACTAGGGTTTTCTGAAGAACCACCTCGGTCCGTACCACCTCGGTCCAGTCGAGACCATCTCGACCGAGGTGACAGCAGTTCCAGAAAAGGGTATAAAAGGGGCGAAGATTTCTCTCTCCTCACTTTACTCTTCTCCCTCCACCGCGGCGACAGTTTCACCTCGCTTCTCTGATTCTTGCTCGTTTTCGAAGATTTTTGTCTCCAAACTGCGATTAAGGCTTAGAGGATCCCAGTGCATCATCGATCTGCAAGAAAATCGAACCGATTCGGCCGAATGAGGTAAAACAAAACCGAAACCCTACCTCTCCGATTTCGCTTCGATTTGGGCTTTGGTTGCCCTTGCATTTGCTGAGAAAAGGCTTAAGTACCCCATAGGAAGCAGTTGTAGTGATTTTGGGGGAAAAGAACTGAATTTTCTGAGGAAATTAGAATCCAGTTTTTTGCCTCGGTCCAGTCGACCTGTGCCTCAGCCGAGGTGATTCTTGAGCATTGTCAGTCGACCGAGGTGACCTGACAGTGTGATTTTCTGAAAATGAGTTCCGACCGACGCCTTGCCCTCAGAGATAGATCCTCACCTTCACCTTTATCCTCTTCTTCCCGACCTTACCGCCCGGTGATCCATGAGCGACACCGGGTGGATTATGAGCGTATTTCTGGCTGTCCAGTGATTGCACCACGCTTCCTGGACGTGTCTACTTTTGATTGCCTCCAGGTAGACGAAGACCTTAGGAGGATGATATCCACTGTAGGGCTGGATCAATTTACTAAGATCCGAGCCCCAACCTATTTGGAGCCGACCTTAGGGTTCATTAGCTCCTTCCGCTACCTCCCCACAAAGAGATCTGTGAAGTACCGGTTGATGAACCGGAACTTCTTAGTGCCACTAGAGTACTGGAGAGAGATTTTTGGTTTTCTTGAGCCCACTGCTGTTGACTTCCCTTCCCGATCTGTAGCTAGGGAGTTTTGGGGACAAATTGCCCACATTACTGAGCACGCAGACAGATGGTGCCTTGGAGATTTCAGGGAGAAGGTCATCTTCCATTTAGCCTTTAGGTTAGCCCACCGGATATTCAGCGAGACACTTCTGGCGCGTTCTGAGACACCCCAGAAGATCCGACAGGGAGAGCTTTTCAGTTTATACTGCATGGTTACTGGGGGTATCCCGGACTTTGGCTTGATGTTGGCAGAGGATCTGCACAAGATCAAGGCCAAGGCGAAGGGAGACATCTGCTGCGGAGGGCTTGTCACCCACATAGCTAGTTATCAGGACATGGATCTCAGCGCTTGCACGATGGTGGCGGCTGCCAAGCCGCTTGGGCTACAGGAGATGATCACTCGGCAGATTCTGGTTCCCCGAGGTTTGACTACACCGTATGTGGCTATGCTGTGGGAGCTGACTGCACCACAGGGGATCAGGTGGTCTGCCCAGTTTACTGTTTTTGACCCTCATTATTGGCAGACCGCTTGGGCTCCACTGATGGAGGATTACAGAGAGGCAGCAGCTGCCCCAGCTGAGGAGGAGACAGATGATGAGGAGACAGTTGATGAGCGAGAGGGTGGAGTCCCGATGGATACAGGGACGGATACTGCAGGGACGAGCGCACCAGTTATAGATTTGGATGATGAGGATACTGAGCCTACACCTACTACTTCTCCAGTGAGACCTGCTAGGCGTAGGACACGCCGACACAGAGATTCAGAGGCTCACAGTCGGATCGACGACCTGACGGATCAGGTTATTGATTCATATGCTGCTTTGTCACTGGATATCCGCGAGATATAGAGCGGCAACACTACCAGCACATGATGGCCCAGATTCAGTTTGAGCACGTCATGGGCTATCCATTCGACCCGTCCCAGTATCCGTATGTGCCACCACCACCACCACCGGATCGTGACTACTGAGAGCTGCATGATTTTCTTTTCTTATTTTTATATAGTTTAGCTTATTATCCGGTGAGTACTTTTACCTTAGACTTATTTTCACCCACTGGGACAGTGTGTCCTAAGTATGGGGTGTTTATTTGATGTATTTGACACTTATGTGATGTATGACTTTGATTGACCGGATATTTATCTATATTTATGCTTCACTTTTGCATCTATGTGTTTATCTGAGACTATATGCATACTTACAGGTTATTTGATTGAGAAAAACGTCGAAACTGAAAGAAAACTGGTTTTTAAAAAATTTTTTGGACCTCGACCGGTGGAGTTCTGGCCGAACGAGGTGTTTCACCTCGGTTGACCTAAGAACACCTCGACCGAGGTGGGTTAACTGAGAGTTTTCGAAACGATTTTTGTGCTTCTTATCTGAATATGATCTCAGTGAAGATCTTGTTTACTGACTGGTTTTGAAATTCTTTATGTGTTTGAAAGGTTTTATAATATGTTTAAGTTGCTAAATGCTTTGTTTAAAATTATTGGCATGTTTAATACTTTGTTTTTATCCAAATTATGTTGAATTTGAAGGTTGACACCGCAAGATAAGTTTTCTCAATTTCTTCCTGGAAAGACCAAGGCAATTCATTCTTCTCTCTTCTTCTTCTTGATCATGCTTAGCCCCTCATACACATTTTGCCTCCCTTTACCTATCCGGGAATTTGGAAGCAAGCGAAGTGGTGAAAGCAAGTGAAGTTAAAGTTGAGAAGTTAGCTGGAAGTGAAAGTGTTAGAAAGTAATAATAGGTTTGGGGAAGTCAATCATGAAGATGAGTAACTCGGCACCATTCACATAGCCGGGTGTTTGTGTCTTGCCAAAGTCGGATTGAGCAATATTCCTAACGGGTCATGGTATGTGCATCAAGGGTTTGATGCATCTCAAGAAATTGATGATTGCTGATTTCCTAGGCTTCGGTTATTGTGCACCTCTGTCCATGCATCCCAAAAAGTAAAGTAAAAAGAAAAAAGTGTGAAATAAGCAAAGCTTATTGGTGGATGTTAGCATGAAATATTGTGATATTTTAGGCACGTTTTCTAAACGTATTTGATTCATATTGATAGTCTTTGATTGAACTTTGTGCATATGTGAGCTAGTATTACCTATATTGTCGATATGGATGTCTACACTAGTTCTATGTTGATTATAGGTGATTTGGAGCTATTTCCGAACGGAATCGAGCAAAAGAGGAGTTGATTGAGTGTGTCCATAGATTGAGGACATTCTTTGGAAGCAAATTGAAGTTTAGCTTGAGGAATGCACGAGGCTAGGGAAGAATCACGTTCTTGCCCTAAACCACGCTCTAAAATACGGCCGTACTACGAACCACGTTCAGTTCCATGGCCGTGGAACCTTGCAAGAGAGGCGTGATGCATTCCAGTAACTATTACGGTCGTGGAACATATGATGCAAACCGTGACCTAATCCACGCCCTAAATTACGGTCGTGGAAACTTCCAAGACCGTGATCTTAGCGAATCTTTTCGCCACACTTTGAAGCCACGATCTTTTGAAGATTGGGCCGGGCCGATATTTTATCTTGCCCTATAAAAAGACGGACGAAGCAAGATTCCGTCATGCTGGCTTAGAAGGGAATTTTGGCAATCCACGCTTCATCTTCGCTTAGAGAATTTCAACGCCGTTTGGCCTTCGCTTGGAAGCATTGATCATCTCATTGGAGATTGAAGTTCGTATCTGGGAATTGCCCTAATCTCGCACTTTTGGTGGAGATTGCTGTTGAGAATTCCGGATTGGCGGAAGATCGAAGCTTTTGGAAGATTTTGCAAGAAGACCTCTCTTCTTGTTTAGGTTTGATTTGGAAAACGGATTGACATCCCGTTTTCTCTTCTTTCCTAAGGTTGTGATTGTTTACTTCATTGTGAATCTTTTGATAACACTCGTTCTTGATTGTGACTTTGAGATTGGTTTGAAGATTATTGAAAGTTCTTGAAAGTTTTCATCTTTTTATCTTTTAATTCTTGAATTGATATCAACATGACTGTTATTGGCTAAAAACCCTTAACAATTCTAAGGTGAAGGGTTGATAGTTGTGGCTTAGATGATGATAGATCGATCGTAAACAGATTAGACCCTGAGAGTTAGAGAGAATCGCCGACAACCTTAAATTACGGCCTGTTCTTGAGTCCACGGCCGTGGAACCTCAAGAACTAACTGTGATTTCCCTTAAGTCTACGAACTTGCTTTTACTTTAATCCAAAGTTAAAGATTTGCTTTAACTTAGTTTAGGCTTGCCTTTTCTAGGTGGTAGTGAAGCCTCAACAACCTCTACCTCGATTGTGAGTGTCACAACCTCAATCGGTTAAGTTAGTCTTGATCTTTGGGTTATAAGTTTGGGTATTTAACATAAATTCTCATCTTTAGAATCTTTCTATATTGAGCCTCAACAACCTGTATAGAGAGTATCTTGTAGGTGAGTTACATAAGGTTTTTGGAACTTCACCGTACGATTACCTTACATTAGTATACCTTTGCATATCTCAACTCTGTCTTTATATCATTAAGTATATCTTGAATCGATTTCCACAGCTGGATACTTGGATCTTTAGGATTGTTGTTTTCCCAATATTTGCAAAACTCTCATATTTACTCGCTTGATAATCTGCAATCGAATTTGTTCCCACCCAAATCCCTGTGTTCGATACTCTGGAATTCTTGCTTAGCTACGTCGATCCGTACACTGCGGGTTCGCTGCTTGATTCTAGTTTTATAAATTTAAAGCTTATTTGCACACACCTTTAGGGGCGAACAAGTTTTTGGCGCCGTTGCCGGGGATTTGGTTTCGGCCGAATTCGGTAGCCGGTTGTCATGCCTGGGAGCTTGCTCTCGTTATTTGATATTACTTTGAGTGCATGCGCAGGTCTAGGAACACCGAAGATCTCTTACCTCTTGATCAAGAGCTAGAGAAAACTTTAAGACAAAAGCGCAAGGAAAAGAAGATGGCTGAAGAACACGAACGTGATCTTCAAACGGAGTTGGCGGAGAAGGAAGCTCAACTCCAATGGAACGAGAACCTCCGCCGGGATGAAATGGATCGTCATCAATCTGAAGTTAGCAAACTGCAGGATGCGATGTTCCAAATGAGGATGGAGTTAAGCGACCTTAAGAATAAAGGAAGCAAGAAATCCTCAAGGAGGGGATCAAGAACTAGAAGAAGAAGCCACTCGTCCGCTGATGATAGTGACTCTTCCATGCCACCGTTAGAGGAGATTGATCCCACGATCAATATGAATCCCTTCCATCCACAAGGAGCTGCTAATCGCCGCATTCCACCTAGGAATGTGAGGGTCGAACGTGTGGATAATGAGCCAAGAACTCTTGGCCAGCGGATGGATCCAACACAACAACCACGCCGCTTGGGCGTGAACTTTGATGCTGAAGATGTGCTAGGGTTTAGCTTTAACCCCCAAGTCATTACTCTTGTTCGCCAAAACCAATTTGGCGGTACAAGCACTGAATCTCCACACCAACACTTGCAAAACTTCGAGTGTATGATGGAGACGATGAGACCGAAGAGCGCTACTACCAACAGCTACAAGCTCAAACCCTTCTTTTTCTCTTTGAAGGGGAAAGCGTTGTCTTGGTACCAAGCTCTTCCTAATGGGAAACTAGATACGTGGGAAGACCTTTCCGCGGAGTTCCTCACCAAATTCTTCCCGCCCTCCAAAACGGCGGAACTTAGAGGTAAGATTAATGCTTTTTCCATGAGACCTAACGAAAGTTTGTTTCAATCTTGGGAAAGGTTTCAGGATTTGCTCTTGGATTGCCCTCATCATGGCATATCCAAGCTTGCCTTGCTAGAGATTTACTACAAGGGGCTGGATGCGGGAACGCAATTCAACCTCCAATCCCTCTCATGTGGAACGTTCATGGACATGAGAGAAGATGACGCTTGGGACTTCATCGAGAAGCAAGCAAGAGTCATAGGGAAGTATTCCCACCGGAAAGTGGAGGGAAATCGTGTGGAGCAAGGAGCAAAGCTCACACATGAAGCTCAAAATCAGATTTTCTCCCTCAACAATGAGATCAAAGAGTTGAAGGAGACTATCAAGACCAACTTCCCAAAGCAACAAGGGAAGGATGTTGGTTATTTGGGCAACAATAATGGCGGCAACAACAATAACCGGAACAACAACCGGAATAATAACTGGAATGGGAACAACAACAACCGGAACAACGATTGGAACAACAATAGGGGTTCAAACAACAACAATTGGCGCTCAAATCAACAAAATTCCGGTAACTCTTATCCTTCCAACTCAAATTCACTAACTCCACCTTCCTCTTCCTCTACTCCTTTGAAAAGCCAGGGGCAATCATCTAATGGAGGAAACACTTCGGGGAAGGAGAAACCCGATCCCATGTTGGAAACGATCTTGGGAAAGCTTCAAGGGTTGGAGAACCGCCTCATCAAGGTTGATGATCAAGTCTCTAAGGTTGACAAAGCTCAAAAGGTTTTAGAGAACCAAATGTTCAACCACGCGCAGGAAGTTCCTAGGAATCAAGGGAAACTTCCAGGAAAGACGGAGGACAACCCTAAGGGAAGGGTGATGGCGATTACAACTAGGAGCGGAGTGACTACCACCGATCCGCAGCCTACGTTCGTTGAAGTCCCCGTAGAGAAGGACAAGGAAAAGGGGAAGGAGAAGGAAGATGTCTATGTTCCTCCTCCAGCTTACAAACCTCCCCTACCATTCCCTCAATCTAGAGCGCGAGCGCGCCTAGACAAACAATTCGGTAAGTTCATAGAACTCATGAGTAAGCTACATATTAATATACTCTTCATTGATGCTATTGTAGGTATGACGGCTTATGGCAAGTTCTTAAAGGAGCTCCTCTCCAACAAGAGGAAGGTAGAAGATTTTGGTGAGGTCAAGATGAGTTCGGATTCTTCGGATCTCATCAAGACCATGAAGGAGAAAATGCCCCCAAAGTTGAAAGATCCGGGGTCATTTTGCATTCCCATTGGAGTGGGAGATGTCACATATGACGCTTTATGCGACTTAGGAGCAAGTGTGAGCATCATACCACTTGCATTGTGTAGGAAGATCGGTTTAGGCGACCCTAAACCGGTGAAGATGACGTTATACATGGCGGATCGATCCATCACTCGCCCCGTCGGTATTGTAGAAGACGTCCCGGTCAAGCTAGGTAAATTCTTTGTCCCTATTGATTTTGTCGTGCTTGACATTCCTGCAGATAGTCCGGTCCCGATCATACTCGGAAGACCGTTTCTTGCAACTTCCGGCTGCATGGTCGATTGCAAGAATGGAAGACTCGCTTTTGATATTGGAGAAGAGAAAGTAGAGTTCGTTCTTTCCACTCTAGTGAAGGAGCCGACCTTCGACGAGGATATTTACGATGTCCAAGATGAAGAAGGTTTATCTAGGGAAGAGGTAAGTGCGATTCTCTTTAACGATCCTTTACAAAAAGTCATTACTATGAGTCTAACAGATGTAGGGGAAGAAGGAGAGTGCAAAGAGGAAATTGAAGCCTTAGAAGCACAAGAAGAGATGCATGAAGTGGAGTTTGAGAAACTCCACGATGAGGCTGAGAATGTTAGAATCCACGGTCATACCCTGTATTCCACGACCGTGGATTTCACAACCAAAATCGACCTCCATTCTAGGGGTTTACACGGCCGTGGAACATATGGAGAGCCCGTAATTCTGACCGTGGAAGAGGGTGATCGGCATACTTCTTCAACTTCTTTTGATCCTTCTCCAACTCACTCAACACCCTTAGAAACTTCTAAGGAAACGTCGGATGCTCCTCAAGGATCATTGGAAGCTCCGAAAGTGATGGAACTCAAACCGCTTCCTACTCATCTAAGGTACGCTTTTCTAGGATCTAATTCTACCTTTCCGGTTATTTTTTAGCTCCGAACTGAGCATAGATGAACATGAGCAGCTCATGATTGTCCTTAGGAAACATAGAAAAGCCATAGGCTATACTATTGAGGACTTAGTAGGAATTAAACCCTCCCTATGTATGCATAAGATACTAATGGAGGAGGACTTTAGAACTTCAAGACAACCTCAAAGGCGGTTGAATCCGACCATGAAGGAGGTTGTCAAGAAGGAAATTCTTAAACTTCTTGATGCAGGTATCATCTATCCTATCTCCGATAGCAAGTGGGTGAGTCCAGTTCAAGTAGTTCCGAAGAAGGGAGGAATGACGGTCATCACCAACAAGAACAACGAACTCATTCCTACCCGAACCGTGACTGGATGGCGAATGTGCATAGACTACCGCAAGCTCAACAACGCAACGCGGAAGGATCACTTTCCATTGTCATTCATCGATCAAATGCTTGAAAGGTTAGCACAACATTCACATTTTTGCTACCTTGACGGTTATAGTGGTTTCTTTCAGATTCCGATACATCCAGATGATCAAGAGAAGACCACTTTCACGTGCCCTTGGGGTACGTTCGCCTATAGGAGAATGCCGTTCGGGCTTTGCAACGCCCCAGCCACCTTTCAACGGTGCATGATGGCCATCTTCTCCGAATACGTAGAGGAAATCATGGAAGTCTTCATGGACGACTTCTCCGTATACGGTTCCTCTTTTAACGATTGCCTTTCTAACCTTTCTCTTGTTTTGCAAAGATGTGAAGACACTAACCTAGTTCTTAATTGGGAGAAGTGTCAATTCATAGTTAAGGAAGGAATCGTATTAGGTCACTTAGTCTCTAGTAGAGGGATAGAGGTAGACAAGGCTAAGATAGAGACCATAGAGAAACTTCCTCCCCCAATTTCGGTGAAAGGGATAAGAAGTTTCCTAGGACATGCTGGATTTTATAGACGTTTCATTAAGGACTTTTCTAAGATATCAAAACCTCTCACTAATCTATTGATGAAGGATGCGGTTTTTGAGTTTTCGCAGGAATGTTTGGATGCGTTTAACACCATTCGGCAAGCTCTAATTTCAGCACCTATCATCCAACCTCCGGATTGGACTCTCCCCTTCGAGATTATGTGTGATGCTAGTGACGTAGCTATTGGAGCTGTTCTTGGACAACGAAAGGAAGGGCGAACCCATGCCATATACTATGCTAGCAAGACGCTAGACGAAGCGCAACTCAACTACGCCACTACAGAGAAAGAGTTTCTAGCCATTGTCTACGCTATTGACAAGTTTCGCTCTTATCTTGTAGGTGCAAAGGTGATTGTCTAAACGGATCATGCTGCGATCCGGTACCTCCTTGCGAAGAAAGACGCGAAGCCAAGGCTAATCAGATGGATTCTTCTCCTACAAGAATTCGATCTTGAGATCCGCGACAAGAAGGGTTCAGAAAATTCTGTTGTGGATCATTTGAGTCGCCTAACACATTTAGAGGACGACCATCTACCCATTGATGACTCCTTTCCGGGCGAACACTTACACATCATAGAGGAGTGCATCAACGTAATCTCCAAAGGTAACGAACCATGGTTTGCTGATTTTGTTAACTATTTGGTTTGCCAGGAGATACCGCCCGGACTAACCTACGCACAAAGGAAGAAGTTCTTTAAGGACGTCCGGGAATACTATTGGAACGAGCCTCTCCTCTTTAAGAGAGGTCCGGATGGCATCATTCGGCGATGTGTGCCGGAAGATGAGATGCAAAGTGTCATCCGCCATTGTCATTCACTACGTTGTGGAGGACATGCTAGTTCGAACAAGACTAGCGCAAAGGTATTGCAATCTGGATTCTTTTGGCCTACATTGTTTAGAGATGTGCAATCCTTTGTTTCTTGCTGCGATGCTTGTCAAAGAACAGGCAATATTTCTAGAAGGAACGAGATGCCCCTCAACAACATCCAAGAGGTGGAGATTTTCGACGTTTGGGGAGTCGATTTCATGGGACCATTCCCATCTTCTTGTGGAAACCAATACATACTATTGGCGGTAGATTATGTTTCTAGATGGGTGGAAGCAATTGCCTCTCCCACAAATGATGCCATAGTGGTGGTTAAGTTCTTCAACAAGACCATCTTTCCGCGATTTGGGACACCAAGGACGATCATTAGTGATGGAGGTTCTCACTTCATAGCCCGTCGCTTTGAAGCTCTTCTAGCTAAGTATGGGGTTACTCACAAGATCGCTACCCCTTATCATCCACAAACTAGTGGACAAGTTGAGATCTCAAATAGGGAGATCAAAGGAATTCTAGAAAAGACGGTTTCAAGGACTAGGAAGGATTGATCCTTGAAGCTAGATGATGCATTATGGGCGTACCGGACTGCGTACAAGACTCCCATAGGAACCACACCATACAACCTTGTGTATGGGAAGTCTTGTCACTTGCTGGTAGAGCTGGAGCATAAAGCGTTTTGGGCTATCAAGTGGCTGAATTTCGGCATGAAGGAAGCGGGAGAGAAGCGTCTCCTAGACATCAATAAACTGGATGAACTCCGCTTGAACGCCTATGAAAACGCCAAGATCTACAAGGAAAGAGCAAAGCGTTGGCATGATAAGCATATCATTCCAAAGGACTTCAAAGAAGAAGATCAAGTTCTCCTCTTCAATTCAAGACTTCGCCTCTTTCCAGGTAAGCTTAAATCCCGTTGGACCGGACCTTTTCTAATTAAGCGTATTTTCCCCCATGGTGCAGTTGAAGTATGGGGTGAAGCTAGCGGAAGTTTTAAGGTGAACGGCCAACGACTCAAGAAGTATACGCCGGAACTCCAAACTGAGGAGTTTGCGCCTACCGCACTCGAATAAGTGCGACATTGGTCTAGCTACGGACCTTAAACAAAGCGCTTCTTCGGAGGCAACCCAAGGTATTGCATTTTCGTTTTTGTTTTCGATTCATAGTTTATCTTAGAATAAACGTTTTTGCTTTGTTTTTGCCTCGATTTCTTCCGGTATGTTCGTGTTTTTGGTTGTAGGATCAATGGAAAAGGAAAAGAGGAGGATGATGTTGAAGAGGAGTGACGAAATTTAGACTTTGAAGCTTTACAGAAGGTTCCACGGTCTAAATCACGGTCGTCATAGCTACAGTGGCCGTAATTCCCAAAAGCCTTTGAAAAATCACCAAAACCACGGTTCCGTACACTTTCACGGCCGTGGAACACCCCGACAGACCGTGATTTTCAAAATTTTGCCTGCAACTATATAAGCCACATTCTTCACAAACTCATCCCAAAAATCCCTCTTTCCACGACCTAATTGCCAAAAATCCACGACCCCCTCTCAAATCTTCGTTTTCTAATCGTTTTCAACGATTCTTCTTCCCAAACTGCAGCAAATTCAACCACAAACAAGATCCAAGCGACGAATCGAACGGAAATTCACCAACAAACGCGCATTTCGGATTTTTCAATCCAAAAAAGAGGTTTTCCTTTCCCTTCTTGATTCTCGCCAATTTGGTTCGTTTTTGCTATAGATTTTTAAGAAGAACTGATAAAGACTGGAAGAAATTAGACTAGGTCTGCTTGTTGTGGTGATTGCTTGTGAATTTGCTGAGATTTGTGAAATTCTAAGATGAACCACGGCCTCTGGGTAAACCACGGCCGTAATTCTTGAAGAACAGACCGTAATTTTTGTGCATAATGGATTTTGTAAGGAGAGTGTCGGGAAGGATAAAAGAGAAGAAGGGTGAGCAGAATAAGAAAAGGAAAGGCAACCCCTCCACCTCCTCATCCTCTAGGGCACCACCACCCTCATCTCCTTCACCTCCATCTTCACCTTCACCTCCATCCTCACCTCCTCACCCTAGAATCCCGACCATACATGAGAACCACCTTGCTGCTTTTGAGAAGATCACGAAGAGGCCAGTGATTGGCCCTAGATATTTGTTGTTGGAGGATCTACATCCTCTCAACATAGTTGATGATCTTACTTGGCTCTTGGATAGAGCCGGATTAGTTATCTTCTCGGCTATCCGAGAAGACGCCTATGAGGAGATCACCCGGGAGGTTGTGAAGTCTTTCGAGCACAGCCACGTAGATAGGACCGTCTCTTTCCGTCTCATGGAAAGAGACTACCATTTGAGTATCGTTGAGTTTGGGACTATTTTTGGGTTTCATGAGACCTTCAATGGTCGATTTCCGAGTGGTGTTTACCCCAAGGATTTTTGGAAGGAAATTGAGATGATTTACGCCGACGAGGACCGTTGGCAACCCGATGATACCAAGGCTAGATTGATGTACCATCTAGCCTTGAAGATAGCTCACCGTGTTCTTTCGGAGTGTCTCTTTCCTAGGACGGAGACGCCCCAAAAGATCAAGACGGATGAGCTATTCTTGCTCTATTGCATGCTTTATGGACGCCGTGCAGATTGTGCTACTCTCTTGGCTGCTACGATGAGCAAGCTCAAGAACAAGTCGAAGGGAAACATCGGATATGGTGGGATAGTTACCCACATTGCTAGGAGTTTTGGTGTGGATTTTTCTGCTTGCACTCGCATACCGGCCGTTCCTTTAGGGCTACATGCATTCATGGTTAGGGGTCTCATTTTCCCCACACATGGAGGTCCGCCTTATGCGGGCATGCCTTGGGAGAGTAGGACAGGCAGGGGTATAGAGTGGCTGCCGGAGTATTCCATTATGGCGGGACGCCATAATTGGAAGGAGACGTTCGCTGCGATGCATGCGAACATGATAGTAGCTCCCCCTTATGTCCCACCACCGGTTGTGGAGGAGGAGGATATGGGAGATCAGTTCGAGAGTGGAGGAGGAGCGGAGCAGGAGTTTGGCACGTTTCCGGACCAGCCGGAGGCGGCCCCAGATGTACCTAGACGCTCTCCACGTCCAGCTAGAGCCTCAGGCTCGTCATCTCGCCGCGCTAGCATGAGTGAGAGGCCTACGTGGATGACCACACCTCCCACATGGTATGGCGTTCCCCCTCCTTGGTCCACGGAGCAGCCAGCAGCACCACCACTAGAACCAGCACCATCCGACGCCCCAGCATGGTACAGTCATGCCCCGGGATGGTACGAGCAGATGCCGGATTGGGCTACCGGACTTTCAGAGAGAGTTGGAGCGTTAGAGATCCGGGCCGACGCTAGAGACGGACGCCTCGACGACCTCGACCACATGATGAGGGATGTCTACCGCCAGCAGTTTGGGCGGCCCTACGACTCTAGCTTCTCCCCATTCGACGCTAGAGACGGCGCCGCAGTGATTCGATGCATGACCGTTCGTTTTAGACATTCCCGCCACCACTTTGTGAGTTTCTTTTTCTTTTCTTTCTTTTCCTTCTTTCTTTTGAACATTAGGGACAATGTTCGTCCTAAGTATGGGGTGGGATGTACTAAAAGTTTGTAATAACTCTACTTACTATGTTCGCTTTCATTTGAGACTATCGTTGCATGTTCATTATGTGTTGCACGTTTCCTTATTGCATTGCATGAAAAATGACTTGAAAAACCCATAAAAATTGAAAAATTTTGAAAATTTTGAGCTTCTAATGACTTGAGATGATTTCCATGATAATCACTACTTGTGAATTGAGTTTGATGACAATTGCATGCTTAAAAGGATTGTGAATTGAAAAGAATTTGAATGAATGAATTATACCTCTTTTGCAAGTTTCATAATGTGATTATGTTACCTAAATCATGCTAGGGAATTGAAGTTGAAATCACGTTATAAGTTCCTATACTTCTTGTTGAAATGATTAAGGCAATTCGATACTTTCTTTCTTCTTTATTTTTGATCACTTTAGCTCTTCATTAAATATTAGCCTCCTTTACCTATCCGGGAATTTGGAGAAGTGAATGAGAAAAAGACATGTTTGATGTGGGAGGGCCATGAGAGCAATTATTTGCAATCAAAAGAATAGAAAGAAATTATAGGTTTGGGGGAGTCAATCATGACGATGAGTAACTCGGCACCATTCACATAGCCGGGTGTTTGTGTCTTGCCAAAGTCGGATTGAGCGATATTCCTAGCGGATTATGGTATGTGCGCTAAGGGTTTGAGGCATCTCTTGAAAAATTGAGAAACGCCGATCTCCTAGGCTTCGGTTTTTGTGCACCTCTGTCCATGACTCCAAAAGTAAAGTCGAGAAAAATGAAAAAAAGAGAGCGAAGCTCTAAGTGAAGTATTGCGGAAACCGCAAAAGAAGAAAAAGGTAGTTGTCCACTTTCCCGGATTTATGCACCACTTTTCCTTAAAGTTTTCCCTTCCCTTCCACATTCTAGACCTTTTCTTTGAAAGTCCTTAAGATCAAAAGAATGTTATATGACTTGGTGATCCAAATTGAAGTTTCTTGTGATTGATTTTGATAATGTTTGAAGGTTATAATGCTTGTTTAGAAGTTAAATTGGTTCATGAATTTTCTTTGCTTTTTACTCTTTAATTGAGTGTGTGAAAGTTTGATAAACGATTGAAGCAAGGTTTGAGAATGATCTATTCTTTAGAAGTCACATTCACCCAAAAGAAGGTACACATATTTCATCCTAACTCTTGTTTAAAGCTTTTTGAAAGACCTTGCTTAGGGACAAGCAAGTGTTAAGTATGGGGTTATTTGTTAGCATGAAATATTGTGATATTTTAGGCACGTTTTCTAAACGTATTTGATTCATATTGATAGTCTTTGATTGAACTTTGTGCATATGTGAGCTAGTATTACCTATATTGTCGATATGGATGTTTACACTAGTTCTATGTTGATTATAGGTGATTTGGAGCTATTTCCGAACGGAATCGAGCAAAAGAGGAGTTGATTGAGTGTGTCCATAGATTGAGGACATTCTTTGGAAGCAAATTGAAGTTTAGCTTGAGGAATGCACGAGGCTAGGGAAGAATCACGTTCTTGCCCTAAACCACACTCTAAAATACGGCCGTACTACGAACCACGTTCAGTTCCACGGCCGTGGAACCTTGCAAGAGAGGCGTGATGCATTCCAGTAACTATTACGGTCGTGGAACATATGATGCAAACCGTGACCTAATCCACGCCCTAAATTACGGTCGTGGAAACTTCCACGACCGTGATCTTAGCGAATCTTTTCGCCACACTTTGAAGCCACGATCTTTTGAAGATTGGGCCGGGCCGATATTTTATCTTGTCCTATAAAAAGACGGACGAAGCAAGATTCCGTCATGCTGGCTTAGAAGGGAATTTTGGCAATCCACGCTTCATCTTCGCTTAGAGAATTTCAACGCCGTTTGGCCTTCGCTTGGAAGCATTGATCATCTCATTGGAGATTGAAGTTCGTATCTGGGAATTGCCCTAATCTCACACTTTTGGTGGAGATTGCTGTTGAGAATTCCGGATTGGCGGAAGATCGAAGCTTTTGGAAGATTTTGCAAGAAGACCTCTCTTCTTGTTTAGGTTTGATTTGGAAAACGGATTGACATCCCGTTTTCTCTTCTTTCCTAAGGTTGTGATTGTTTACTTCATTGTGAATCTTTTGATAACACTCGTTCTTGATTGTGACTTTGAGATTGGTTTGAAGATTATTGAAAGTTCTTGAAAGTTTTCATCTTTTTATCTTTTAATTCTTGAATTGATATCAACATGACTGTTATTGGCTAAAAACCCTTAACAATTCTAAGGTGAAGGGTTGATAGTTGTGGCTTAGATGATGATAGATCGATCGTAAACAAATTAGACCCTGAGAGTTAGAGAGAATCGCCGACAACCTTAAATTACGGCCTGTTCTTGAGTCCACGGCCGTGGAACCTCAAGAACTAACCGTGATTTTCCTTAAGTCTACGAACTTGCTTTTACTTTAATCCAAAGTTAAAGATTTGCTTTAACTTAGTTTAGGCTTGCCTTTTCTAGGTGGTAGTGAAGCCTCAACAACCTCTACCTCGATTGTGAGTGTCACAACCTCAATCGGTTAAGTTAGTCTTGATCTTTGGGTTATAAGTTTGGGTATTTGACATAAATTCTCATCTTTAGAATCTTTCTATATTGAGCCTCAACAACCTGTATAGAGAGTATCTTGTAGGTGAGTTACATAAGGTTTTTGGAACTTCAACGTACGATTACCTTACATTAGTATACCTTTGCATATCTCAACTCTGTCTTTATATCATTAAGTATATCTTGAATCGATTGCCACAACTGGATACTTGGATCTTTAGGATTGTTGTTTTCCCAATATTTGCAAAACTCTCATATTTACTCGCTTGATAATCTGCAATCGAATTTGTTCCCACCCAAATCCCTGTGTTCGATACTCTGGAATTCTTGCTTAGCTACGTCGATCCGTACACTGCGGGTTCGCTGCTTGATTCTAGTTTTATAAATTTAAAGCTTATTTGCACACACCTTTAGGGGCGAACAGTGGAAGGTGTTGCAAGTCAAAGTGAAAGTGAAGTTCATCCTTTTCCCGGATTCTAGCACCACATTACCTTACATACATCCCTACCCTACACGTTTCTTGACCTTTCTTTTGGGAAGCCCTTGAGACCTCGAGCTTGTTGATTCACTTAGCGGTTTAAACTGGATTATGCATGATTAATTTCGATAATTATGACTTATTATGCATTCTATGATTTTATGCAAAGATGAACAACTTTCTTATATTTATAAAATGTTTTGATCATATTTTGATTTTAAATTCCATGAAGTATTCTCTTAGAGTGATCTATGATTGTTGCACACCATAAAATGTTCTTGAAAGACTTTTCATTGATTTTCTTGACTATTAATCCATTTTATCTTGTCTTCTATATGCGGAACTTGCTTGGGGACAAACAAGGGCTAAGTATGGGGTATTTTGATAGCATGAATTATAGTCTATATTTTAGGGTTTGTTTGGACGTTTTATCTTCAATAATCTGCATGTTTGTATGTATATTATGTGATTATATTACCATTTCATCTACCTTTGCGAGAATCGAGGTCTACACCTAGTTTTGTTGTAATCGTAGGTAAAATGGCACGTTTTGCATCAAAAAGGAGCGAAAGGAGCTATGGAGTCACTGGAGCTACATCCAGGAACATAAGGAACCATCCAGGAAGCATAGCCATGGATTTAAGATTCACTTTGGACCAGATTTGAGAGATTTCACACTCAGTTGTGACTCACCTCGGTTGACCACAGATTCACCTCGACCGAGGTGATCCAAAGAAGTCGACTCGACCGAGGCGAATACCTAGGACGCGGCGAGAATATTTTATTCTTGGCTGAGATCTTTTATCTTTGGAAAGAGATCTTATATTTTTGGGCTTGGCTCCTGGAAGGAAGAAGATATGCTAGATCATATATTTTACCTATTTTTATGGGAAGAGATCTTTCTAAGATATCTTATCTTTGGAGGGTTATTTTCATATAAAAAGGGTTGGATTTCCACAAATCCAACATCATGCTATACCACCGATCAGGGTTTATACACCGCAACAGCCATACTCCAGTTGGGAGATTTGAAGAACCTTTTTGAAGGTTGAAGGAAGATTGAAGATTATAGCTTTTATAGCTTTTGAAGGGTTTTGTAAGATTGTCTTAGATTCCCTTCCTTGTTGTCTTGTCTTGTTGGATTTCTATCCAAGGAACGCTTTTGTTGTGATATTTGATTCAGTTATTGAAGTCTTTTCATTAAATTCTTCTTGTTCAAATATTCACCTTCTTCCCATATATTTGATTAATACTTTCATGATGATGAGTGGCTAATTTCCTTGTGTGATTCTAGGGTGATTGGCTGAAGGTTGTGGGAAAAACAATGATAGAATGATCTTAATCACAGTAGGACCCTGCAAGTTCGAGTCTTTAACCTTAACCCTAAGCATCTCGCTCAGTCGATGAACATCTCGGCCGGGGTGGAATTTGGCTGACCGAGGTGACTTATCTGATCCGAAACTGAGAGTTAAGTGTTAGAGTTTGCCAAATCCTATTCTTATTACACCTTTCCTGGTCCAATGCAAGCTTACGATGAGACTTACCCGGTAATTCCTTAGTTTGTGTACCTAAGATCATAAGTGTAGGTAATAAAGGTTTATCCTTTATTGGGGTTTGAGTGTGCTTCCATCCCATCTTTGTGAGTTAGCGTGAGACTTACCCGGTAAAGGTTGATTCTATTCCCTTAGATGGTGTGTTAGTTTGAGGTTATAGTTCTTTATCTTAATTCCTTGAGACTTACCCGGTAATGGGAGTTACGGTTTAGGATTAGTGAGTAGTGAGACTTACCCGGTGATCTATTCTACTTTAATAACACCTTCCCTATGTAAAAACCTCAGCTTTGTCCGCTTATCTTTAGATCTTGAGTTGGAACCACAACTAGATGCTTTAATCCCTAGAATTGCATATTTCCTTTATTGACTTCTTATTCATCTTTGATTGTTTTGATCACCTCTTGTGGTTAGTATTTACATAAGCATACCGTAATTGGACTTTGTTTCACTAAGTCCCTGTGATCGACCCCTGGAATTCCTTGCTTTTTACTACGATTGACCCGTACACTGCGGGTTTGTATCCTTGTTTTAAGCTTACGTCTAGGGTTATAAATTTAAAGCTTGCACACACCGTTTGGAGCGAACAAGCTCGGTAAATTCTATATCCCTATAGACTTTGTTGTGCTTGACATTCCTGCAGATTGTCCGGTCCCGATCATACTCGAGAGACCTTTTCTTGCAACTTCCGGCTGTATGGTTGATTGCAAGAATGCTAGATTATCCTTCGATATTGGAGAAGAGAAGGTTGAATTTGTCCTCTCAACTTTGACAAAAGAACCAGCACTTGGAGAGGATATGTTCAACATTTATGATGAGGACGTATCTAGAGAGGAAGTGAGTTCGATCTTGATCAAAGATCCGTTGCAAAAGGTTATAACTATGAGCATCATGGAAACAGGAGCGGAAGAGGATTGTTATGCTGGGATTGATGCTTTGGAGCAGTTAGAAGAAGTGCATGTTGAAGAATTCGAAAAATTGTACGATGGCTCGGAAAACGTCAAAAACCACGGCCAGTCGTGCTTTTCCACGGGTGTGGTTTCACCCATTCTACCCGTGGAAAAGTATGTCGAGAGCAAAGATTTAATTGACATGCAATTCCACGGCCCCAAAGACACCTTCCACGGCCGTGGAAGTAACAGTGGCACCGTGGAATTGGAAAATGCTGAGGATAATTCCGTTCTTTCTACAAACGTTCTTGATTCTTCTTCCACCACTTCCACACCCTTGGAGACTTCCAAGGAGACCATGGGAAACCCTCACAACACTCCAAAGGCATCTACAACCTTGGAATTGAAGCCACTTCCCGCACATCTTAGGCATGCATTTCTTGGAACTAATTCTACGTTTCCAGTCATAGTTAGTTCTAATTTAAGCAAAGATGAGCATGATAGACTTATGATTGTCTTGAGGAAACATAGGAAAGATTTAGGCAACACCATAGAGGATCTTATAGGAATTATACGATCTTTATGTATGCACAAGATATTAATGGAAGAGGATTATAAGCCTTCACGTTAGCCTCAACGACGGTTAAACCCGATCATGAAAGAGGTCGTGAAGAAGGAGATCCTTAAATTACTTGATGCAGGTATCATATTCCCTATCTCCGATAGCAAGTGGGTGAAACCTATTCAAGTTGTCCCAAAGAAGGAAGGAATGACCGTTGTGGCTAATAAGAACAACGGACTCATTCCAATAAGAACGGGGACAGGATGGAGGATGTGCATTGACTATCGCAAGCTGAACAATGCAACAAGGAAGGATCACTTCCCGCTGCCATTCATCGATCAAATGCTTGTGTGGTTAGCACAACACTCGTACTTTTTCTATCTTGACGGTTATAGTGGTTTCTTTCAGATTCCGATTCATCCGGATGACCAAGAAAAGACCACATTCACGTGCCCATGGGTTACATTTGCTTATAGGAGGATGCCATTCGGATTGTGCAACGCTCCAGCCACCTTTCAAAGGTCTATGATGGCCATCTTCTCGGAGTACATTGAGGAAATCATGGAGGTTTTTATGGATGATTTTTCTATTTATGGTTCCTCATTTGATAATTTTCTTGCTAACTTATCTCTTGTTCTACAAAGGTGTGAAGACACGAACCTAGTTCTAAATTGGGAGAAGTGTCACTTTATGGTTAAGGAAGGCATTCTATTAGGACACTTGATCTCTAATAGAGGGATTGAGGTTGACAAGGCTAAGATTGATACAATAGAGAAGCTCCCCCCTCCATCTTCGGTGAAGGGGATTAGAAATTTTCTAGAACATGCTGGATTATATAGGAGATTCATTAAGGAGTTTTCGAAAATCTCTAAACCGCTAACTAATCTATTGATGAAGGATGCTGCTTTTGAATTTTCGAAAGAATGCTTGGATGCTTTTTACAGGATTCGAGAAGCTCTAATCTCAGCCCTAATAATTCAACCTCATGATTGGAATCTTCCATTTGAGGTCATGTGCAATGCAAGTGACGTAGTTGTAGGAGCGGTGCTTGGACAAAAGAAAGATGGACGCACTCATGCGATCTATTATGCTAGCAAGACGCTAGATGAAGCGCAGCTCAACTACGCCACAACGGAAAAGGAATTTCTTGATGTTGTATATGCATTTGAAAAGTTTCGTTCTTATCTTGTAGGAGCGAAGGTGATAGTATACATGGATCATTCAACAATTTGGTATTTTCTTGCCAAGAAAGATGCAAAGCCAAGGCTGATTAGGTCGATTCTCCTCCTTTAAGAGTTCGATCTTGATATTCGTGACAAGGAAGGATCCAAAAATTCTGTTGCGGATCACTTGAGTCGTCTACCACATGTCACAATTGATGTCTTGCTTATTGATGACTCTTTCCCGGACGAACAATTGCATCTAATAGAAGAGTGCGTCGATCATATTTCTAGAGGTAACGAACCTTGGTTTGCTGATTTTGTGAAATATTTGGTTTGTTAGGAAATACCTCCAAGACTATCCTACGCACAAAGAAAGAAGTTCTTTAGGGATGTCGGCCAATACTATTGGAATGAACCTCTACTCTTCAAGAGAGGTCCTGATGGTATCATTTGAAGATGTGTGCCTGAAGACGAAATGCAAAGCGTCATTCTTCATTGTCATTCTCTTCCTTGTGGAGGACACGCTAGCTCTCACAAGACTAGCGCTAAGGTATTACAATCCGGATTCTTTTGGCCTACATTACTTAAGGATGTGCAAACCATTGTTGCTTGTTGCGACGCTTGTCAAAGAACAGGGAACATATCTAGGAGGAATGAAATGCCTCTCAACAACATCCAAGAAGTGCAAATATTTGACGTCTGGGGAGTTGACTTCATGGGACGATTCCCATCATCTTGTGGTAACCAATACATACTTCTAGCTGTAGATTATGTTTCAAGATGAGTTGAAGCTATTGCCTCTCCAACTAATGATGCGATGGTGGTTGTAAAGTTCTTTAATCGAACTATTTTCCCAAGGTTTGGGACACCCCGAACCATCATTAGTGACGGAGGATCACACTTCATTGCCCGTCGATTTGAAGCTCTACTACCTAAGTATAGGGTGACTCACAAGATCGTGACACACTACCATCGGCAAACAAGTGGCCAAGTGGGGATTTCTAATAGGGAGATCAAAGGAATTTTGGAGAGAACGGTGTCAACAACAAGGAAGGATTGATCGTTAAGGCTGGATGACGCATTGTGGGCGTATAGAACGGCATACAATACTCCCATAGGAACAACACCATACAACCTCGTGTATGGGAAGTCTTGTCATCTTCCGGTTGAGTTGGAACATAAGGCATATTGGGTTGTTAAGTGGCTGAACTTTGGCATTATGGAAGCGGCAGAGAAGCGTGTCTTGGATCTTAATGAGCTAGAGGAACTCCGCGTGAACGACTATGAGAACGCTAGGATCTACAAGTAGAGAGCAAAGCGTTGTCATGATAAGCATATCATTCCAAAGGACTTCAAAGAAGGAGACCTTGTTCTTCTCTTTAATTCTAGACTTCGACTCTTTCCCGGTAAACTTAAATCTCGTTGGACAGGACCTTATGTAATTAAGCACGTTTTTCCCAATGGTGCAGTTGAAGTATGGGGTGAGAAATACGGAAGATTCAAAGTGAATGGTCAACGACTCAAGAAGTACTCACCGGAACTCCAAACTAAGGAAGTCGCACCGATTATCCTCACTTAAGCACAAATGATTGGTCTAGCTATGGACCTAAAACAAAGCGCTACTTGGTCTAGCTATGGACCTAAAACAAAGCGCTACGTGGAACTGCCCGATAGGCTGTGGTTTTCGAAGATTTTATGGGGCTATATAAGTTCTTCTTCACAATTTCTCAAAACTCAACCTCTCTTCCACACCCCTCTACCACGCCCAAATCCCCAATCCCGCATTCCTTCATTTGGCGACCGTTTTGCACGATTCTTTGCTCCAAATTGAAGCAAATTTGATTCTACAACGGATTTTGGCAACAAACAGCAGACACATTCAGCGATCGGGTGAGAATTTGGATTTCTTCAAATCTAAACCCTAGGTTTTTACTCAACTCTTCACTTGGTTCATTTCATTCGTTTTCTTTGAAGTTTTTAAGAGAACACAATGGAATCGAACCTAGAAGTAGTTTAGGACTGCTGTTGTTGAATTTGTTGTGGTGATTTTGAGTTTTTGAGGGAAATCGATCAATTCCACGGGCTGCCGTACATTTCCACGTGCGTGGAACACCAAGAACTTGCTGTGGTTTTCTCTGAAAATGTTTGGAACACTTAAATCAAACCGAAACAAGAAACAAAAGGGTGCAAACTCCTCTTCCTAACCCCCTCCCATTGTCCCACCTACCCCTAAGATCCCTACCATCCAAGAGAACCACTTGGGAGCTTTTGAAAAGATCAACAAGCGCAAGGTTATCGCTCCTAGATACATTGTTCTTGAGGAGTTACATGTTGTGAATGATCTTAGGCTGATGCTGGATATGGCTGGGATGACTACCTTTGCTAGCATTAGAGAGGATGCCTACGAGGAGATTACTAGGGAATTCATTACCTCTGAGCATAGTGCCATTAACTGAACGGTATCCTTCCGGTTGATGGACCACACCTATCATATGTCTATACTCAGGTTGGAGCATTGTTTGGATTTGTTGATACATTCAATGAGACGTTTTCTAGGGGTCCTCGAGCTAAAGAATTTTGGGAGGAAATTGCTATGATCGTTGGTCATGAGGATCGTTGGTAGGCGGTCGACTCGAAAGCAAAGCTGATTTACAACCTCACCTTCAAAATTGCCCATAGGATCCTCTTCGAGTGCCTTTTCCCTAGGACCGAGACTCCCAAAAGCTCAAGGTTGATGAGCTCTTTATCCTTTATTGTATGGCGGATGGTAATACTCCGGATTGCGTAACTATGCTTGCTTCTACTCTTTGCAATATTAAGAACAAATTAGCGGGAAATATAGGTTATGGAGGGATAGTGACATACATAGCAAAGCAGTTTAGAGTTGGTTATTCCGCTTGTGAGATGGTTGTTGCTGCGAGGCCTTTGGGGCTTCAAGGATTCATGACTAGGGGGCTCTTGATTCCCCGCTACCGAGGTCCACCATTTGTATCCATGCCTTGGGAAGGCAAGGGAGGTAAATGTATTCCATGGAGTGTTGATTACTCCATTAGGAACCGGCAGAATTGGAAGGCTACGTTTGTTCCTATGCATGTCAACCTCTTAGGAGCTCCACCTTACTACCCCAAGGATGTGCCAGCGGCTGTTGATGAGGTTGATGATGATGCAGCTGATGAGGAGATGGGTGGTGACGAGTTTCCGGACATTGGAGGTGCTGAGGGAGCTTTTGGAGATTTTCCGGATCAGCCAGCGAATTTCTAGGAACCGGCTAGGAGATCTACCTACTAGGAGCGACCTTCCGCTTCTTCCTTTTCCCGACGTGCTAGTGTGAGTGAGAGACCTACGTGGATGGAGGTGCCACCAGCTTGGATGGATGCTCCTCCAGCTTGGATGGGAGCGCCACCGGAGTGGATGCAACAACGACCGGCTTGGATGGATGAGCAACCGCCTTGGGTAGCCGGACTTACGCAAAGGATGGATGCTCTTGAGACCCACTTTGATAAGCAAGAAGATGAGCGTAAAGAAAACACAAGGATACTCCGCGACGTCTACCAACAGCAGTTTGGGTGCCCGTTCAACCCGAACTTCTATCCATACCCGCCACCACCTCCTATGGGATGAGCTGATTGCTTGGTTCGAGCTACTCCACCGCCTTTGTGAGTTTCTTTGTTCTTTGTTCTTTTTCTTTTTTTTCAGCACATTAGGGACAATATGTATCTTCAGTATGGGGTGGGGTATGACTCTCGTTGATGTAATAATTTGACACATTTGCTTCGCTTTATCCATGAACACTTGCATCTTTATTTTCTTTGTCACACTTTTCCCTTTTTGCATTGCATTTTTAAGCTTTGAAAAACCCATAAAAATTTGAAAAATTTTGAAACTTTTTGTCCTTATAGGATTAGAAATGACCTCAATGATGAATCTACCTGTGGTATGAATTTTTGATGACATTTATGTGCTTGAATTTACTTATGAATTATGGAGAAATTGAATACATTATCTAATCTTCTTGCAAGTTTCATAATGTGAAAGTTTTTGTATAAATCATATTGAGGAATGAAGGTTGAAATCACATTATAAGTTCTTGCGCTTCTTTATGAAATGATTAAGGCACCTCGAATTTTCTTGCTTCTTCTTTATTCATTCAACCCCTCAATGAAATTTTTGCCTCCTTTACTTATCCGGGAATTAGGAAGAGTGTGAATTTTGGCATGTTTGATGTGGGAGGGTGATGACATTAATTATGACCTATTTTTAGGCATGTATTTATATAGATTTTCCCTTTATTTTGCATGCATAGACATACATTCATAGCAGTTATGGTTATATTCACCTACTTTTCGAGAATAGAGGTCTACACAGAATTTTATTGCATTTGTAGGTAATTTGAGGAATTATGGAGCAAAATGACACATTTAAGGATCAAGCCTTAAAGAGGGACAAAAAGAAGCATAAAAGGAAGCTAGGATACGCCAAAGTATCTTGTGATACCGTCTGACGCGTCAAAGTATCTTTTGATACCGTCTGACACGCCAAAGTATTCTTTGATACCGTTTGACGCGGCCCAGAGTATTTTCTGATACCACCGGACTCGACTTCTTTTCAGCCCAAATATTTAGGGTTTCATCTTTAAACCCTAGGTTTATCCCTACAAATATCTTATAAACTTCAACATTGAAGGGCGGACTTCGAGCCCCGACGTTAGGGAGAAGTTGAGATCAACGGCTTGCATCCAGCGCTTTTCGAGGACATTGCTTAGAAAGATCATACTACGTACAGGGAATATTCGAAGAAGGATGCATTTTGAAGATTGCATACTTGGAGAAAGATCTTAGGGTTTCGATAGAAGACGGATTGACATCCCGTTCTTCTTTGTTCCTTGAGTATTGTAAGAGATTCTTATTCTATTCCCTTCACATTGAACACCTTGACAGATTATTGGTTTTATTGAGATTGAGATTGATTTCGGTGTTTTTCATTAAGGTTTCAAAGTTCTATCTTTTATGCCTTTCATATTTGATTATTGATTTGATTATGATGATTGTTGGCTAAAACCCTTTAGCAAATCTAAGGTGAAGGGTTGATAGTTGTGGCATAGATGATGATAGATTGAACCAAAATAGATTGAACCCTGAGAGTTGCGAGAAACCTCGTCGTCGACCTTTTCCACGGCCTGTTCTTGAGTTCCACGGCCGTGGTTCCTCAAGATCCAGCCGTGGTTTCCTCTATCGTACGTCCTTTGCTTTTGCTTTACTCCAAAGTTAAAGATTTGCTTTAACCTAGCTTTGGCTTACATTTCATAAGTAGTAGTGAGACTCAACATCCTCTATTTCGGTTTCGAGTGTCACAACCTTAACCGTTTTGGCTTATCTTTGATACCTTGGGTTTGGGCATGGGTATTTGAGAGTAATTCTTGTCATTTGATCCTTTCTATACTGCAGCCTCAACAACCTTTATAGAGAGTGTCCTTGGGTGAGATATATAGGGTTTTGGAACTTCACCATACATAACCTTACATTAGTTATATCTTTGCAATCTCGACTATGTCCTTATATCTATAAAATATCTTGAATCGATTGCCACAATTGGATACTTGGATCTTTAGGATTGCTGTTTTCCCAATATTTGCAAAGTTTCTATACTTTACTTGCTCGATAATTTGTGAACTGAATTTGATCCCCCAAATGCCTGAGTTCGATATTGTGGAATTCTTGCTTTACTACGCCGATCGGTACACTACGGGTTCGCTTGCTTTTGATTTCAGTTTTATAAATTTAAAACTTATTTGCAGGCACACTTTGAGGCGAACAGAGGGCCATGAAAGAAAAATTTTTTGCATTCAAAGTATAGAAAATAGGTTTGGAGAAGTCAATCATGATGATAAGTAACTCGGCACCATTCACATAGGCGGGTGTTTGTGTCTTGCCAAAGTCAGATTGAGCGATATTCCTAACGGATAATGGTATGTGCATCAAGGGTTTGAGGCATCTCAAAATTGAGAAACGCCAATCTCCTAGACTTCGGTTTTTGTGCACCGCTGTCCATACTTCCAAAAGTAAAGTCGAAAAAGAATTTGTGCTGAAAAGGGAGAGCAAAGCTCTCAATGGTGGTTGATTCAAGTTGCAAAAAGAAAAGAGTTTGTGTTGTTCCTTTTTCCTGGATTTTTGCACCACATACCCTATATGCATCCCACCTATTCACGTTTCTTGACCTTTGCTTGAAAGTCCTTAAGATCTTTGGATTGTTGCTTGGCTTAGCGATCTAAATTGAATTTCCACATGATTAATTTTGACATTGCTTTGGGTTATGATGTTTGTCTTGGAGCTTTTGCAATATATGATGTTTCTTTTGCTTGACATGATTCGGTTTATGTACATAGAAGTTCTCAAGGAAACGTAAAGTAAGATTTGAGAGTGATCTATTGATTAGAAGCACAATACCAAAAATATTTGTTTTCCTTTGTTTTGCATTCATATTTCATTCTACCTTATGTTCTAGCTTTTGAAAACCTTGCTTGGGGACAAGCAAGAGACAAGTATGGGGTATTTTGATAGCATGAAATATGACGATATTTTAGGCTCATGTTTTGGTTGTTTATCCCCTTCTTTTGTATATATGGATATGAGTTTAATGCATTTATGAGCATATTCACCTATTATGTTGGTACAGAGATCTACACAAGCTTTGTTGTGTTTCCAGGTGAATAAAGGCTTGGATTGGAACATAAATGGAGTATGTAGGAGTATTTGATCATGCTAGGCATCAAGAGGATGCATTGGAGTAGCTATGGAAGGAGCATGATTAGCAAGCCTTACGAAACAAAGGCTTTTACGAAGAAATTGGACATTACACGGCCAAACACAAAGGGACCATGGCCGTGGTTTTGGGATTTAATTTAATTATGGCCGTGGAAAAGTATGTCGAGAGCAAAGAAGTCATTCCACGGGCGTGGAAATTTGTTCTTGGCCGTGGTTCTTCTAATAGTTGCCACATGTCATTTTTGCCACGTTAGCAGCAGTTATGGGCTTTTGTAAACCCTACTTTCCTCCTATAAGAAGGCTGAAGAAGAGAGGAAAAGATCATCGGCTATCATCCGTATCCAGCGTGATAACACGATTTATGACTTAGGATTAGGTAATCATTTAGATAGATTTCTCATTCATTCGTGCAAGTTTTGGCATTGGTTCATGACGTCTTCGCTCAATTCATGCACATTTCTAGAAAAGACGTCTACACTACCTTTTATCGGTTTTGTAGGTAATTCGGGGATCTATTGGACTTTAATCGATACATTTGAGGGCCAAGCCTCATGATGGTACACATCCAAAGCCTTGGAGGAGCATAATTGGAGCAACAAAGGACACAAAGACCACTATTGGTGCAAGAAATGGAGCAACTCATGGCTAGACGATCATAGCATGATTCTGCTGAAGAAAATCGGACCAACTAGCAGCTAAATCTGCCGATTTAATTAGCTAGGTCGATTTTTGGGCCTTTGACAGCTTAAGCCACGTGTCCCACGATCTCTTGTCCGGCCTTGCTCTTGGTGGAGAATATAAGTGGTCCTGCAGGTTGTTGCTGGGCATCCCTCCTCTCCCACACTCTCATTCACAGCTCATCAATTTGGGGGAAAAGATTGAAGGAGAAGAAAAGCTCTCAAGGATTGAAGGAAGAAGAAGAACACCATTTCAAGAGTTTTGAGTGACTTTTGAGTGATTTTTGTAATCTTGGATTGAAGAACTATTGCAAGGGTTGTTAGGAACGTTTTGGATCTTCATTTAAGAGTTTGTAAGTCTTGCTACAACTTGGAATTGGCTGAGATTTATTGATTTTACTTGCTTATCCTTCATTATCCTTCTATGAACACCATGTATGCTTGTATGATGATTTTGGATCTTGATATGCTTACTATTGGCTAGTTTATTGTGATTCTAGAGTGATGGATTGATGGTTATGGCTAGGGTGATGATAGGATGGGCTTATATGTTAGTTTAGGATGATTTATATGCACGAAACTCACAACAGAAGGAAAAATCGGCCTGTTCATCAGGTAAATCGGCCGATTTTCCCCATGATCCACCCGATTTTCTTCTCTGTTGCTCTTTAAATGATGAATCTGTATGATTGGGGTATTAGGTTGTTAAATCCTAGTGTTATTAAGCCCAATTTAGCTTAGGATCACCTAATGCTATCAACCTAAGTGAAGGAAGAGATCTACCCGATGATTCCCGATCTTAGATACCTTAGAAGATGAATTCTAGGTAGTAGTGAGCCTCACAAGCCGCTATTGGATCGAGTGTGCTAGGATTATTGCTTGAGATTTCCCTATTCCGAGACTTACCCGGTAAGGAGAGGGTTACCCCTTAAGTAGTATCTAGTTTGTGTGGAATTCCTTATTCTAACCCCTTGAGACCTACCCGGTAATAGGAGTTTGATGCGGGATTAGTGAAGTGAGAGACCTACCCGGTAATCGCTTCCATTAGTGAAACATTCTTTCCCCAACACCGCAGCTTGTCCTTAGAATCCTTAGAACCTTGAGTCCAATGCCATAACCGGAAATCTTGACCTCTAGAATCTACTTTTCTCTCTTGATCATATACTTGTGCTTTGTGTTACTTGTTCTTTGCTAGCTTAAGTTGTTAGTTGTTTTATTATCTTGCTTGACTTGTGATCTTTGCTTGATCACCACAAAAACCAATCAAAAACATTGCGTTTCCCATTTTCTTTGTTCCTCACCTTATCTTAGTCTAGATTTACACTATCTTTGATCATGCTTGACTCAATTTCACCTTAGTCTTTGTGTTCGACCTCGGAATACTATCCCTACTACAAACGTCCCGTACACTGCGGGTTCGCTAGGAGTTAGGATAAATATAACGAGTATAAATTTAAAACCTATTGCGTATCACACATATCCTGAGCGTAACAAGTTTTTGGCGCCGTTGCCGGGGACTAGTCTAGATTGAGTCATTTTGTGATTGTTTATAGTGTAGATCTTTCTTGTTGCTTTTGATCTCTCTTTGGTTTGTGTCTTTGCTTTTCAGGACATCTCTTACTCTTTAGGTGTATGCGAAGATCTCGTGGCAAGGATTTAGCTCCATTCGATACCGAACCGGAGAAAACCCTTAGATCTAGATCCAAGAGTATTAAAAAGGGAAAAGAGATGGCCGGAAGAGACCTCCAAGCTGAATTGGATGAAGCCTTAGAGCAAACAAGGCTAAGAGATGAGCTCTTGGAGGAAGAAAGGAGACTTGCCAATGAGAGGCAAGAAGCAACTAGGAGGGAGATTGATGAGATTAGGCAAGCCCTTGTTCAAGGAGAGCTTAATCGCCAACAACCTCCACCTCCACCACCACAACCGCAGCCGGCGGCGAACGTTAAGGTTGTACCCATTGCTATTAAAGAGCCACAAACTTTGGGGAGACGTATGGATCCGGCACAAAGAGCACACCGTCCGGGTGTGAACTTAGGAGATCCCGCAGCCCACAACTACGAGCTCCGCCCTCAAGTTCTACAAATGATCCGGTATAATCAATTTGGAGGGATGGAAGGAGAGTCTCCTCATCAACACTTGATGAATTACGAGATTTTGATGGAGACTCTTAGACCGCCAAGATTGGAAAGCAACAACCATAAGCTTAGGGCTTTTTCCTTCTCTCTTAAGGACAAAGCCTTAGCTTGGTATCAATCTATTCCACAAGGGCGAGTTGGTACTTGGGAGGAGATGACTACCGAGTTTTTGACTAAATTCTTCCCACCTTCCAAGACTACCGAGTTAAGAGGGAAGATCAATGCCTTCGTGATGAAGGATAGAGAGAGTTTGTTCAAGTCTTGGGAGAGATTCAAAGACCTTCTCCTAGATTGTCCACACCATGGCATACCGAAAATTGAGCTATTGGAGATCTACTTCAAAGGGCTTGATGAAGATAGCCAATTCAAGCTCCAATCTCTTTCCGGTGGGACTTTCATGGAGAAGCATGTAGATGATGCTTGGGAGTTTGTGGAGAAGCAAGCTCTAGTGATTGAGAAATACTCCCATAGGAAGAGTGAAGGGAGAAAGGCGGGAGCATATGAGGTGAGTGAGGTCACCATGAGCAATTTCAAGCTTGACGCCATCAACAATGAGCTAAAGTCCTTGAGGGAGTTGTGTGCTACAACTTTGAAGAACCAAGCAACTCCTCAAGTGCTTCCACAAGCTAACTTATCTTCCAAGGAGGAGGATGTGAATTACATGGGAAGGGGCAACTACAACAACTACCAAGGCCCAAGGAACTTCAACAACAACCGGCAATTCAACAATTACCGGCCCAACCACAACCATCCCGGGTTTTCCTACTCTAACCCGGATGGAGCCTTGAACCCTCCCGCTTCCACAAGCACAACTCCACCACCAAAAGCTTCACAAGAACCTCCACCCGGATTTACTCAACCTCCAAAAGATAGAACCGAAATGATGTTTGAGCAATTGCTTGGAAGGTTGAGTGGTCTTGAGAGCACCGTGATTTCAATTTCCAAGGCTCAAAAGGTTTTGGAAGCACAAGTGTTCCAAAAGGCGGGTGAAGCACATAGAGATCCGGGAAAGCTTCCCGGGAGAACCGAAGAAAACCCAAGAGGCCAAGTGTTGGCTATTACAACAAGAAGTGGGTTAAGCATGAAGGATCCTTTGCCCAAGGAGAATGCTAAAGGGAAGCAAGTGGTGAATGAAGCAGAAACTTTGCAAGGAGATGGAGGCAAGAGCAAGGATGTAGATCCAACCTATGTGGCACCGCCTCCATACAAGCCACCACTACCGTTCCTTCAATCACGAGCAAGAGCTCGCTTGGACAATCACTTTGGTAAATTCCTTGAACTTATGTCTAAATTACATATTAACATTCCGTTCATGGATGCTATTTTAGGAATGCCGGCATATGGCAAGTTCTTGAAGGAAATACTCTCCAACAAAAGGAAGTTGGAGGAGTATGGGGAGATAAGGATGACTAAGAGATCCTCGGAGTTGATTCAAACGATGAAGGAGGAGATGCCTCCTAAGCTAAGGGATCCGGGATCCTTTTGTGTGCCAATCGGAGTAGGAGAAGTGAAGTATGACGCCCTATGTGATCTTGGGGCAAGTGTAAGCATCATTCCGCTTGCACTTTGCAACAAGGTTGGGCTAGGAGAGCCAAAGCCGGTCAAGATGACCCTCTACATGGCGGACCGCTCGATCACTCATCCGGTTGGAATCTTGGAAGACATTCCGGTGCAACTAGGGAAGTTCTATGTGCCCATAGACTTCGTTGTTTTGGACATCCCGGCGGACTATCCGGTTCCTATCATCTTGGGGAGACCTTTCCTGGCTACTTCCGGGTGTCTAGTAGATTGCAAGAATGGGACTCTCTCCTTCAACATCGGGGAAGAGAACATCAAGTTCAAGCTGTCCACAATGATGAAAGGGCCAACACTTGATGAGGATGTATTCAACATAGTTGAAGAAGAAGAGTCTAGGGAGGTTGTGAGCTCAATCTTGCTCAAGGATCCACTTGAGAGAGTTCTTAGCTCAAGCTTGATGGAGGAAGGAGTTGAGGAGAGTAGCAATGAAGTGATCAAGGCCTTGAATGCATTGGACGAGCTACCAAGTGTTGGGTTTGAAGTGCTAGAAGAAGAGAAAAACTGCCAGAAAAATCGGCCTGCCTGGGCAAAATCGGCCGATTTTTGTCCTTGTGCTGAAATTTCAGCCAGTTTTGCAAAAACAGAAACTCAGATCGACCCACTGCCAGAAAAATCGTCCGATTTTTCCTCCTGGGCCGATTTTCCTGAGTCTTTTCAACATCAACCACTTGAGTGTGAGCAATCATCAAGGGACTTCAAGGAGGCTTCCATGGCTTTGCAATCATCTCAACCTACATTGTATGGATCGTCTCCAACCGAAAAAGGTCCTCCTCAACTTGATCTTAAAACTCTTCCTTCTCATTTAAAGTATGCTTTCCTTGGTTCAAATTCTACTTATCCGGTGATTGTGAATGCATCTTTGAATGATGATGAACTTGATAAATTGTTGAATGAATTGAAACTGCATAGAAAGGCAATAGGATACACCATTGATGACCTTGTTGGCATAAAACCCTCTTTGTGCATGCATAAGATAATGATGGAAGATAATCATAAACCCTCTATTGAACATCAAAGAAGGTTGAATCCTATAATGAAAGAGGTAGTTAAGAAGGAGATCATTAAGTTGCTAGATGCGGGAATTATCTACCCTATCTCGGATAGTAAGTGGGTTAGTCCCGTTCATGTAGTTCCTAAGAAGGGTGGGATGACCGTAGTGACCAATGAGAACAATGAACTAATCCCCACTAGAACGGTTACGGGATGGAGGATGTGCATTGATTATAGGAAGTTGAACATGGCCTCTAGGAAAGATCACTTCCCTCTCCCTTTCATTGACCAAATGCTAGAGAGGTTAGCTCAACATTCCCATTTTTGCTACCTAGATGGCTATAGTGGATTCTTCCAAATCCCTATCCACCCCGATGACCAAGAGAAAACAACCTTTACATGTCCATGGGGTACTTTTGCATATAGGAGAATGCCGTTTGGGTTGTGTAATGCACCCGCCACCTTCCAAAGGTGTATGATGGCTATCTTTTCGGAATACATTGAAAATATCATGGAAGTGTTCATGGATGATTTCTCTGTTTATGGTTCTTCCTTTGATGATTGCTTGGCTAACTTGTCATTAGTATTGCAAAGATGTGAGGAGACAAATCTTGTCTTAAATTGGGAAAAATGCCACTTCATGGTAAGTGAAGGTATTGTGTTAGGACACTTGGTGTCTAACCGTGGCATTGAGGTTGATAGGGCCAAGATTGAGACGATAGAGAAGTTGCCACCACCTACCTCGGTGAAGGGGGTAAGGAGCTTTCTAGGGCATGCCGGTTTTTACCGGAGGTTTATTCAAGACTTCTCTAAAATTTCTAAGCCTCTTACTAACCTACTAATGAAGGATGTTGAATTTGTTTTCTCTAAAGATTGCCTTGAGGCTTTTTGTAGGTTGAAGAACGCCTTGATCTCCGCACCTATAATGCAACCTCCGGATTGGAGTTTAGCGTTTGAGATCATGTGTGATGCAAGCGATGTAGCCGTTGGGGCTGTTTTGGGGCAAAGGAAAGATGGGCGCACTCATGCCATTTATTATGCTAGCAAGACGCTAGATGATGCCCAACTCAATCATGCTACCACCGAGAAGGAGTTGCTAGCGGTTGTGTATGCATTTGAGAAGTTCCGCTCGTATCTTGTTGGAGCGAAGGTCATAGTTTATACGGATCATGCTGCGATCCGTTATCTACTTACCAAGAAGGATGCCAAACCTAGGTTGATTCGGTGGATCCTTCTTCTTCAAGAGTTTGATTTGGAAATCCGGGACAAGAAGGGATCCGAGAACTCCGTGGTGGATCACCTTAGTAGACTCCCACCGATAGAGCTTGAGAGAGATGACATCCCGATTGATGACTCATTCCGGGATGAGCAATTGCAAATGGTGGAGGAATGCTTGTTCCAAGTGTCTAGAGGAAGTGAGCCATGGTATGCCGACATTGTGAACTATCTTGTGTGTGAGGAAGTGCCTCCCGGTTTGACATACGCCCAAAGGAAGAAGTTATTCAAGGATGTGAGGCACTACTATTGGAGCGAGCCACTTTTGTTCAAAAGAGGGCCGGATGGAATGTTTAGAAGATGTATACCGGAGGATGAGGTGGATAGTGTGATCCGCCATTGCCATTCCTTGCCATGTGGAGGGCATGCTAGCGCACACAAGACATGTGCTAAAGTGTTGCAATCGGGCTTCTTTTGGCCAAGCTTGTTCAAGGATGTGCAAGGCTTTGTGGTAGTTTGTGATGCTTGCCAAAGGACGGGCAACATCTCAAGGAGAAATGAGATGCCCTTGAAAAACATACAAGAGGTGGAGATATTTGATGTGTGGGGTGTGGACTTCATGGGACCATTCCCTTCTTCATGTGGCAACCTCTACATCCTATTGGCGGTAGACTACGTTTCGAGATGGGTGGAGGTAATCGCCTCTCCTACAAATGACGCCAAGGTTGTGGTGCGGTTCTTCAACCGAGTGATCTTTCCTAGGTTTGGAACACCTAGGGTGATCATAAGCGATGGAGGGAAGCACTTCACCAATAGGAACTTTGGAGCACTTTTGGCTAAGTATGGGGTGACTCATAAGGTGGAAACACCTTACCATCCCCAAACTAGTGGCCAAGTGGAAATCTCCAACCGGGAGATCAAGGGGATTCTCGAGAAGACGGTCTCAAGAACGAGGAAGGATTGGGCTATGAAGCTCGATGATGCCTTGTGGGCATATAGGACCACTTTCAAGACACCAATTGGCACCACTCCTTACAAGTTGGTCTATGGCAAGTCTTGCCACCTTCCGGTAGAGATGGAGCATAGAGCTTATTGGGCCATTAAGTGGCTAAATTTTGACCTCAAGGAGGCGGGAGAGAAGCGGTTGCTAGACATGAACGCCCTTGAGGAGATCTGGTTGGATGCATATGAGAATGCTCGGATCTACAAGGAGAGAACCAAGCGATGGCATGATAAGAGGATCATCCCGAAAGAGTTGAGTGAAGGAGACCTTGTCCTTTTCTTCAACTCAAGGCTGCGGCTCTTCCCCGGGAAGCTCAAATCAAGATGGACCAGGCCATATGTGGTGAAAAAAGTTTTTCCTCATGGAGCGGTAGAGATAGGAGGAGATCATTGTGGTAACTTCAAAGTGAATGGGCATCGATTGAAGAAGTACATCCCGGAAGCCCAGGTGGAAGTGATTGCCCCGCTTCACCTTGATTGAAACGCTCCTGAATTTGGTCAAGCTAATGACCTTAAAGAAGCGCTTAATGGGAGGCAACCCATTGGTACATATTTTTCCTTTCTTTTTCTTGCTTTTGTTTGATCTCACTCTTGGTGTGCTTTGTTTTTCTTTTGTGTTTTTAGGTGCTAGATCTTGTTGATTGTCGTGTGTGACAAGATGTTGGAGGTCATGTGAAAGCCTCATGGAACTATTGAAGGTACAAGATCCAAGCACATGGACGAGGGGAAAATCAACCAGAAAAATCGGCCTGTTCTTCAGCAGATCGGCCGATTTTCCTGGGCAGTTGGGGCGATTTTTCCTCTGTAAAGGAAAGTGATGATCTCCAATCAAGCATGGGTGGAGCGGACGTGGAACTTGGACGGCTTGCAGTGCCAAGCGCGGGTTCCGACACCATAATGAACATCAAGAGCTCTCTACCATCCTTGATCGATCATCCACCATCATCATTCAATGTGAACCGAAATACCAAAGCATCACCAATTTTACATTGTGAGGACTCTCTTTCACTTCTTTATTTAGTTTACACATTAGGGACAATGTGTTTCTAAGTATGGGGTGGGGTTCTCATGATCACTTGCATGATTAGCATCTAGGATAGTTTAATTCGTCACATGTTTCATTATGTCTTGCATTGTACATACATATTTCGAAAATTCAAAAAAAAAAATCAGGAAATTTTAAAAATTTTTAGTGCTTCTAAAGCTTGGGAATGACCCTTATGATGAAATTGTCTTGTGAATTGGCTATGGATTGCCTCATGTGTTGAATAGATGATGCATATGTGGACTTGAAGTACTTATCTTGAATCCCATGAATGATTTGTGATCATGAATGTTTGCCTTGATTGAATTGAGTATTGAAAGTCGAAATTGCATGCTAGTTCTTGCACGCCATCTAGGAATGAATGAGGCAATTCATCTTTCTCTACCTCTCATCTTGATCATGTTGTTTGAGCACCTCAATAGGAGCATGCTAGTGTGTTGATGTGTGTGAAAAGCAAGTGTGGGGTGAAGTTGTTGATGAAAGAATGTCATAAATGAAGTGCTGAAATTGTTGCGAAAGTGTAGCCAAAAATATAAGTTTGGGGACGTTGGCTTAAATGACAAGTAACTCGGTACACTTCACATAATCGGGTGTTGGTGCCTTGCCAAAGTCAAATAAACCGATAGTCCTAACGAGCTTTGGTATGTGTGCCCGGTGTGGATGCACCTCGAAAAAATAGAAAAAGCCCGAGGACGGCTAATCACCAAGGTTTCGGCTTTTGTACACCAATGCCATTGTCTCAAAAATAAAAGAAAGAAAGAGAAGAAAATGAAGAAAAATATACACTTGAGGGAAGTGGAAAAGAAATGTGAAGTTGTAGTTGTTTAGTTCCTTTCCCGGATTAGCATCACATAGCCTAGAAAATTCCCGCCTAGTCACAACGTTGCTTGGCCTTCTATTTCACAAGTCCTTATGACCTACTTGCATGTGTGTAAGACTAAGTGATTTAGATTGGATATGCTCATGATCATCTTGATTTCTTCATCTTTACACTTCATTGCATGCTATCAAGTTAAGTGTAATTGTATTTTCATGTTTTCATTTATTTGATGCATGATTGCTTGTCCATTGCCATGAAACATGACTATGAAGGTGATCCAATATTAGAAGCACAACTCCAAAAGATTTTGCCATTTTTCTGCATACATAAACCATGTCATCTCTTAGTCTATAGTTGGGAATTTGCTCGGGGGCGAGCAAACCTTAAGTATGGGGTATTTTGATAACACGATTTATGACTTAGGATTAGGTAATCATTTAGATAGATTTCTCATTCATTCGTGCAAGTTTTGGCATTGGTTCATGACGTCTTCGCTCAATTCATGCACATTTCTAGAAAAGACGTCTACACTACCTTTTATCGGTTTTGTAGGTAATTCGGGGATCTATTGGACGTTAATCGATACATTTGAGGGCCAAGCCTCATGATGGTACACATCCAAAGCCTTGGAGGAGCATAATTGGAGCAACAAAGGACACAAAGACCACTATTGGTGCAAGAAATGGAGCAACTCATGGCTAGACGATCATAGCATGATTCTGCTGAAGAAAATCGGACCAACTAGTAGCTAAATCGGCCGATTTAATTAGCTAGGTCGATTTTTGGGCCTTTGACAGCTTAAGCCACGTGTCCCACGATCTCTTGTCCGGCCTTGCTCTTGGTGGAGAATATAAGTGGTCCTGCAGGTTGTTGCTGGGCATCCCTCCTCTCCCACACTCTCATTCACAGCTCATCAATTTGGGGGAAAAGATTGAAGGAGAAGAAAAGCTCTCAAGGATTGAAGGAAGAAGAAGAACACCATTTTCAAGAGTTTTGAGTGACTTTTGAGTGATTTTTGTAATCTTGGATTGAAGAACTATTGCAAGGGTTGTTAGGAACGTTTTGGATCTTCATTTAAGAGTTTGTAAGTCTTGTTACAACTTGGAATTGGCTGAGATTTATTGATTTTACTTGCTTATCCTTCATTATCCTTCTATGAACACCATGTATGCTTGTATGATGATTTTGGATCTTGATATGCTTACTATTGGCTAGTTTATTGTGATTCTAGAGTGATGGATTGATGGTTATGGCTAGGGTGATGATAGGATGGGCTTATATGTTAGTTTAGGATGATTTATATGCACGAAACTCACAGCAGAAGGAAAAATCGGCCTGTTCATCAGGTAAATCGGCCGATTTTCCCCATGATCCACCCGATTTCCTTCTCTGTTGCTCTTTAAATGATGAATCTGTATGATTGGGGTATTAGGTTGTTAAATCCTAGTGTTATTAAGCCCAATTTAGCTTAGGATCACCTAATGCTATCAACCTAAGTGAAGGAAGAGATCTACCCGATGATTCCCGATCTTAGATACCTTAGAAGATGAATTCTAGGTAGTAGTGAGCCTCATAAGCCGCTATTGGATCGAGTGTGCTAGGATTATTGGTTCAGATTTCCCTATTCCGAGACTTACCCGGTAAGGAGAGGGTTACCCCTTAAGTAGTATCTAGTTTGTGTGGAATTCCTTATTCTAACCCCTTGAGACCTACCCGGTAATAGGAGTTTGATGCGGGATTAGTGAATTGAGAGACCTACCCGGTAATCACTTCCATTAGTGAAACATTCTTTCCCCCAACACCGCAGCTTGTCCTTAGAATCCTTAGAACCTTGAGTCTAATGCCATAACCGGAAATCTTGACCTCTAGAATCTACTTTTCTCTCTTGATCATATACTTGTGCTTTGTGTTACTTGTTCTTTGCTAGCTTAAGTTGTTAGTTGTTTTATTATCTTGCTTGACTTGTGATCTTTGCTTGATCACCACAAAAACCAATAAAAAACATTGCGTTTCCCATTTTCTTTGTTCCTCACCTTATCTTAGTCTAGATTTACACTATCTTTGATCATGCTTGACTCAATTTCACCTTAGTCTTTGTGTTCGACCTCGGAATACTATCCCTACTACAAACGTCCCGTACACTGCGGGTTCGCTAGGAGTTAGGATAAATATAACGAGTATAAATTTAAAACCTATTGCGTATCACACATATCCTGAGCGTAACACAGCGCCACATTTAGGGCTAGAGAGATTTCGAGAAGATTTTATTGTGTGAAGGGAAGATTTGAAGAAGTACGCACTTGAAGATTGCGTACTCGGAAAAGATCTTAGGGTTTCATTTGAAGGCGGATTGACATCCCGTTCTTCTTTGTTCTTTGAGATTGTGAGAGATTCTTACTCTATTCTACATCCTTTGAACGCATGTTACGATTTTGTGTTTGATTAACATTGGTTTTGTGTTTGTTATTGAGATTTCAAGGTTTTACCATTTCTCCCTTTTATATTTGATTTTGGATTTCATTATGATGATTGTTGGCTAAAATCCTTAAGTGATTCTAAGGTGAAGGGTTGATAGTTGTAAAATAGATGATGATAGATTGACCCAAAACCGATTGGACACTAAGAGTTGCGAGAAACCTCGTCGTCGAGGCTTTCCATGGCCTGTTTTTGAGTTTCATGTCCATGGTTCTTCAAGATCCGACCTTGGTTTTCCTCTATCGTACATTCTTTGCTTTTACTTTGATCCAAAGTGAAAGATTTGCTTTAACCTAGCCTTGGCTTACCTTTTCTAGGTAGTAGTGAGACTCCACATCCTCTACTTTGGTTTGGAATGTTACAACCTTAACCGTTTTGGCTTATCTTTGATTCCCTTGGGTTTGGGCATGGGTATTTGAGAGTTTAATCTTATCCTTCAATTCTCTTTATAACGAGACTCAACATCCTTTATGGAGAGAGCCTTTGGGTGAGACTCATGGGTTTTGGAACTTTACCGTACAACACCCTACCTTAGATCTATACCTTTGCAATCCTAACTCTGTCCTTATACCTTTAGAACATCTTGAATCGATTGCCACAATTAGATATCCGAATCTTTAGAATCGTTGTTTTCCCAATTATCTTTACAAAAGCTTCATTATCTTGCTTGACAATTTACGAACTGAATTTGATCCCCTAAATCCCTGAGTTCGATACTCTAGAAATCTTGATTTACTATACCGATCCGTACACTACGGGTTCGCTTTGCTTGATTTCAGTTTTTATAAATTTAAGACTTTGTGACGCACACTTTTGAGCGAACAGAACAGCAAACCCTAGGTCAAAGGATGGACCCGAATCAACAAGTGCGGCGTCCCGGTTTAACTTAGGAAATCCAGGTGAGCATGACTACAAGTTTCGACTTCAAGTCATCTCAATGATCCGACAATGTCAGTTTGGAGGATTAGAAAGAGAATCTCCACATCAACACTTGCAAAACTATATGATGCTTATGGAGACTTTGAGACCCTCAAGGGTGGAGAACAACAACTACAAGTTAAGGCCTTTCTACTTCTCTTTGAAAGATAAAAATGCTTGCTTTGTATCAATCTCTTCCTCCGGAAGAATTAACACATGAGAGGAAATGACTACGGAATTCCTCACTAAATTGTTCCCCCCATCAAAAACTGCGGAGTTGAGGGGTATGATTAATGCTTTTGTCATCAAGGATAGAGAAAGCGTGCTCAAGTCATGGGAAAGTTTCAAGGACTTTTGTTGGATTTCCCTCACCATGAGATTCCGAATATTGAATTGCTAGAGATTTACTTCAAGGGTTTGGATGAGGAAGCTCAATTCAGACTCCAATCACTTTCTACGGGCACTTTCATGCATACACCGGTTGATGAAGCTTGGGAGTTTGTCGAGAAGCAAGCTCTACATATGGAGAAATATTCCCATCGAAGGGTTGAAGATGGATAAAAGCGAGTTGAACCTCCGGAGCGGATCTCACCACTTCGAGCGTTGCTCAACTTACTACCCTGAACAACGAAGTCAATGCTTTGAAAGAACTTTTATTATCTCAAGCTAAAGGAGCATCTAAAGAGCAAGATGTTGGATATTTGGGGCGAGGAAACTATCAAGGGCCAAGGAATAACAATTACAATTACAACAACAAGAATTTCAACAATTGGACATCAAATCAACAAAATTCTGGTAACCCTTATTCTCATGTTGACGATCTAACTCCCCCATCTTCTTCTTCAATTCCATTGAAGAGTCAAGAGCCATCTTCAAGCTCATCCCAACAACCTAAGGAAAAGATGGATGCTGTGTTGGAAGAAATCATGACCAAGCTCAATGCCATGGAAAGTTCTATGAATACATTTTCGAAGGCACAAAAAGCCCTAGAGCATCAAGTTTTCAACAAGGCTAATGAAGCACCTAGAGATCTAGGTAAACTCCCAGGAAGGACGGAGAACAACCTAAAAGAGAAAGTCATGGCAATCATCACACGAAGTGGATTGAGGACAACTGATCCAGCACCTCAGCAGGACAAAATTCTGTCGAAGAACACCTCGGTCGAGATGCCGACCGAGACGGATTCCCAAATAGCGAAAGAAAAATCCGATGTTTATGTTCCACCACTTGCTTACAAGCCTCCACTTCCGTTCCCTCAGTCTAGGGCGCGGGAAGACAAACACTTTAGTAAGTTTCTTAACCATATGAATAAGCTACATATTAACATACCTTTCATTGATGCAATCTCTTCGCTCAAAAGTGTGTGCGTCAAAGTCTTAATTTTATATCCAGAAATTAAGCAAAAGCGAACCCGCAGTGTATGGATCAGCTGTAGTAAAGCAAGAAATTCCAGAGTCAAACTCAGGGATTTGGTGAGAATAAAATCAGTTCCAAAAATCATCTAGAAAAGACTAAATAACTTTTGTAAAGATATTAAGAGACAAATGATTCCAAGGATTCAAGTATCCGACTGCAGCTTTTGATTCAACACACTCTATAGGTTAAAGGACATAGTTGGTGTTGCCAAGGTTATGTGTTTCGAAGAAAGGAATAATGTACGATGAAGTTCCACTACTCACTTATCCCAACTTAGACGCTCTCAACCCGTAGGATGTTGAGTTTCATCAAGAAGAGTACTAAAGGTAAGGATTAACACTCAAACCACTCACTAAAACCCAAGGATATGACTCTCGAAGGTAAAGATGAAAGGTACACTCAAACCTTAATAGAGGATGTTGAGTCTCTCTATTACCCGAATCTTGTAAACTTTAGTTACCAAGTGAAGAATGAATGATGAAGTCTCTTCTTACACTTGGATAAGGGTTAAAAAGGTTAGAATTTAGGCAAGGTCTAACTTTGGTTAAAGGATAAAGCATTAAGGAATGTCAACCCCGAAAAATCGGACTATTCTAAGAGAAAATCGGCCGATTTTCTTGAAGAACACCACGATTTTTCGCAATCGCAAAGGTTAAATCCCAACTCTCAAGGTCCAAATGGTTAAATGAGTTTAGTCTATCATCATCTATGCTTCAATCATCAACTATTCTCCCTAGAATCACAAGGTTTTTAGCCAATCATTTTTATTTTTGAATCAAAATCAAGATTGAATAAAGAAAATCAAATAAAAACAAAACTTCATGTAAAACTTGATAAATCTCCAAAATATGTAATCAATCCTTTAAAACCTCAACAAAATCTCTCAAAGTACTCAATAGAATGTGTTCATAAAGCACAATAACGAACAATAATTAAAGATCTCACAACTTTCTTGAATCTTGAACTCTATCTTCCTTTCACAACTTTCTTCCTCTCCAAGAATCTCCAATCTTCTATCATCTGCCATCAATCTCCAATCCGGTGCGACCTCTTGTCTTTCGTCTCCTAGGGTTCCAACATAAACCAAAATTGCTAATGGGCAGCAAGAAGTATCCCTCTTCTGGCCCAATGCTTTGGGCTTTTGAACCTTATATTTTTTTAGACAGTTAAAGGTTAAAATCGGTCGATTTATACACTAACTCGTCCGATTTTTCTACAAGAAAATCGTTCAATTAAAGAGATAAATCACCCGATTTTGCTTCACTGCGAGTTCTCGTCTTTTGGCTTGTTTCCCACTTCCTTGTGTGACTCGTCCACACACTTTCCTTGCTCCTAATGACTCCTCAATTATCTCTTATGCTTCCTCACCGACCTTAGCTACTCCTTGCTCCATTATTGCTTCCAAATCCATCGTTTTCACCTACAATTCAATCAAAACTCGTGTTGACCTCTATTTCCGAAATATATATGAAATAAAGCTTAAAGGCTCACAAATTGCTCCGAATGTATGAGAAACTAAGGGAAAACATTCAAAATATGCATGATTATAATGGCATATAATTCATGTCATCAAAATACCCCATACTTGCCTCTTGCTTGTCTCCAAGCAAGGTTCAAATCCAGAACATAAGATGTCATGGATTATATGATGCGAAAAACTTAAAAACCTTATGAAATGTGCTTCTTCTTTTAGATCACCCTCAAAGTAATGTTTCAAGGCATTGGAAAACAAAGTATGCATCGATAATAGCCGTACCATGGACAAATCATCATTTCTTACTCAAAGACTCATATAAGAGACATGATAAAGATGTAGAGATAATCAAAGTCAAACAAATCTAAGCCATGAAGTCTTAAACATGTGCACAAAGCTCTCAAGGTCTCCAATCATAAAGAGGCCAAAGAAACGTGTTAAGGGTGGGAAATCTTTAAGGTAAGGTGATGCTAATCCGGGAAAGTGGAACAACACAACAATAGCATTAAGAACATAACTTCACCAACACATGCTTTGCATGTAAACTTTCTTTTCTTTTGCTTTACTTTTTGAGAGTATGGACAACGGTGCACAAAAACCGAAGCCTAGGAGATCGGCGATTCTCAATTTTCGAGATGCCTCAAACCCTAGATGCACGTACCATATCCCACTAGGACTTGTCCTTCATTTGGACTCTGGCAAGACACAAACACCCGGCTATGTGAATGGTGCCGAGTTACTCATTCTCATGTTCAACGTTCCCAAACCTATTTTGCTAAACATTCACTTTACACTTTTACAATGGCCCTCCCACATCAAACATGTCATACATAAGCACTTATCCTAATTCCCGGATGGTCAAGAGGAGGCCATAAGTTTCATTGAGGAGCTAGCATGAACAAGATGTAAAGGAAAAGAGGCGAATTGACTTAGTCATCCCATTATGATGCATAAGAACTTATAATATAGCTTCGATCATTATTTCATTATCTTATCAAGGCATCAACATCATATAAATCATATATGCATTCAAGCAAGACAATCAAATCCATACATGTCACCATTAAAATCTCAACATAACTAAGTTATTTTTTGCTTTTTCACATCACAATCATCATCATCATAGAAGTCATTTCCATCATAAGAAGCACACAAATATTTGAAGAAAAACATGCAATGCAAATGTCATAGAGGAAACGATATGCAAGAGATTACAAACTAAGCTCGTAAGGTGCAATGTTGAGTACATAAGTGCAATATAATGGGAAAGAGATTGTATGTACCCCCACCCCATACTTAACCTTCACATTGTCCCCAATGTGAAAAGTCAAGCATAAGATGGAGAAAAATACTTACAATGTAAAATAGAGTGGAATCTCAATCCTCAGTTGGTGGTGGCGGTGGTGGGTATGTATACCTCGGAGCTCCATGGTCATAGAAGGCACCAAATGTATGGTAGTGCATGTCTTTCATCTGTCCATCATAGGAGGAGTGCCACACATCTGTCGCTTGACGGCACTCAGTGAATTGTGTGTTCAGCGCCTGATAATCGGTATGAAGGGCCTGAGTGTGAAGGCCATGGTAGTTAGTATGTAAACCCCGAATGCAACCAACCAATGCTCCAATCTGCTGCTGGAGTCCAGATCTGCTGCTTCCGCATCCTCTCCCACAACTAGGTGTGTGAGAGAAAGAATGACGTGGAACCGGTATCTCATCCTCGGTCTCCTTCTCACCTCCACCGGTCCCGCTAGGTCTAGCACCATGTGTGTTTGTGTCCATAGCATCTGTAGCATGGCCGATGTATGTGTCGCTCTCAAACTCTAGCATGTATTGAGGGTATGTTGCATCTCTCTCATCATCATCATCCTCCTCATCCTCATCATAGTACACGACCGGAGGGGCTGCCCCATCAAAATAGTGCTCAAACGTCTCCTTCCAGTTGATTTTGTTCCTAATGGTATACTCGGACTTCCACTCAATCTCCGCCGGCTTCTTTGCCCATGGCATGGCCACATGTAGAGTGCCCCTACCTCTAGGAATGAGAATCTGTCGGGCAACCAATCTTTGTGATCCAAGGGGGCGTTCACTATCAGCTAAACTACAATCAGAGAAATTCAACTCCAATGCCTTGGCCACCTAAGTGACGAGGCCTCCAGCGCATATGTCTCCAGCTTGCTTGTTGGCTATCTTTCCAAGATAGTCACAAAGCATAGTGGTTGTGTGTGGGATGGTACTTGTAGTCATGTAGTAAAGGATGAAGAGCTCATCCGCCTTGACCTTTGAAGGTGTCTCCATTCTTGTGAACAAAGACTCACCGAGGATGTGGTGAGCTATCTTGAAGGACAAATTATATATGCTCTTCTCTTTGGAGTTCCCCGGTCTCCATTTATCATTTCCGCCCTCTCCTATGGAGATGCTCTCCCAAAAAGTACTAGCATTCACTCCCCTCGGGAATGTACCTGCAAAGGAGGAGGGAAAACGAAACATACGGCCAAACATAGGGATATTCATCTCATTGTCCACATCCATAAGTCTGAAAGTCACCTTCTTAGCTCGTGGATCATGCTCAAATGTGCTAAGGAACTCTAGGGTGATCTCCGCATAAGCATCCTCTCTAATAAGCACAAACTAACTCAAACCTGTTCTCTCTAACATCAAGTCAATATCTCCCTTCACACACAAGGCATCTAAATCATTTAAGACAACATAGCGAGGGGCGATAATAGGTCGAGTCAAGAGGCGTTCATACCTCTTCTTATGCTTGGAAGTGGGAGGGGGAAGGGTTGGTCGGGCTTGAGGAGGTGGTTGTGGTGGTGGAGGGGCTCTAGAAGAAGATCCTTTCTTCTTGGTTAGGTTCCTTGTGGTTTGTCTCACAGCCTCCATTCTCAGCAAGGAAAAATCGGGTTGTTCTTCACAAAAATCGGCTGATTTTTCGGGGATAGGTTGATTTTTCCTTCGATTTCAACCAAACTAACAAATCTATAAAGTTCTATTCAAATTAACACCTCAAAAAGCTTCCTAGGGTTGTTTCTAAGCAAATCCCCTCAACAAACACAACAATCAACCAACTTAAAAGTACGAATCAAGATCTAGTGAAAAACTTAGGTTTGGGATGGAAAAACCTAAATTCCGGACGAATGAGCAGTTTTCTGCACTTGTTGTTGCTAGATCCTTCTTTGTCATTGCAAGGGCTTCAATTTAGGCTCAAGAATTGTGCAAAATGGTGACCAATTGAGGAGATGAGGGTGAGGGCAATTTTCGGCCTTTGAGGAAGAAGGGAGCTCGAAAAACTCTAAGTGTGTGGAGTGAGGAAGAAGAGTAGAGAAGGCTTTATATAGGCCGGGCGTTTTACGAAGAAAATCGGCCAATATTTAGGGCCGATTTTTTCGTCCGGCCGATTTTCTGTCCTTTTTGCTCATCTTCAAGGAAAATCGGTTGATGTTTCTATGTTAAAACGATTTTTCACTTGGTTTTTCTCTCAGAGAAGGAAAATCGACTTGCTCTAAAGCCTTCACATCAGTGAATCATTCGATTTACTTATTGTAAAGTCGATTTATCACCCCTTGCTTCTTGAAAACGTCCCTTAGTACACTTGCATCAAATTCTCCACCATTTCTTCAAGATTGTACCTAGTTCCTACGATATATGACGCAAACAAACCGAGAGCGCATCGAGGAAAAACAAAAACAAAGCAAAGCAAACAACTAAGCTAACTATTCTAAGCTACACTAAAGCAAAGAAAGAAAAAGCTAGAACTACCATGGGTTGCCTCCCAATAAGCGTTTCGTTTAAAGTCTTTAGCTAGACGTTGCTCTTTTGATGATAAATGGAGGAGAATAGGAGCAATCTCCTCAACCGGAGCTTCCGGTGTATATTTCTTCAATCGTTGTCCGTTTACTTTGAAACTTCCACAATTTTCACCCCATACTTCAACTGCACCATGAGGGAAAACATGCTTAATAACAAAAGGTCCTGTCCAACGAGATTTAAGCTTACTTGGAAAGAGTCGAAGATCTCCAGTTAAATAGAAGAACGAGATCTCCTTCGTTTAAGTCCTTTGGAATGATTTGCTTATCATGCCACTTCTTCATTCTATCCTTGTAGATCCGTGCATTCTCATACGCATTCAGGCGGATCTCCTCTAGTTCATTGATGTCCAACAAACGCTTTTCTCCTGCCTCTTTCATGTTGAAGTTGAGCCATTTGACGGCCCAATATGCTTTGTGCTCTAACTCTACAGGAAGGTGACAAGACATCCAATACACAAGGTTGTATGGTGTTGTTCCTATGGGATTCTTAAAAGAGGCATCGTACACCCATAATGCATCATCTAGCTTCATCCCCCAATCATTCCTTGTTCTAGAAACAATCTTCTCTAGAATCCCCTTGATCTCCCTATTGGAAATCTCGACTTGTCCGCTCGTTTGCGGATGATATGTAGTGGCGATCTTGTGAGTTACCCCATACTTAGCTAGTAGAGCCTCAAATTGACAAGTTGTAAAGATTGTTCCTCCATCACTAATGATGGTTCGGGGGGTCCCGAACCGTGGAAAGATCGTTATATTGAAGAACTTTACCACTACCATCGCATCATTACTTTGAGAAGCGACCGTTTCAACCCATCTCGAGACATAGTCTACAGTTAAAAGTATATATTGGTCACCACAAGATGATGGGAATGGTCCCATGAAGTCTACTCCCCATACATAGAATATCTCCAAGTCTTGGAGATATTCTATGTAGGGGGAGTAGACTTCATGGGACAGTGTCACCTCGATCAGCTACAATGTCACCTCGACCGAGGTGATCTAGAGGAGCGCCCCGACCGAGGAGAATACCCTGACGCGGCGAGATATATTTTATTTGGCTGAGATCTTTTAGTTTTGGAAGGAGAGATCTTATTGCTTTCATGATGATGAGTGGCTAATTTCCTTGTGCGATTCTAGGGTGATTGGCTGAAAGTTGTGAGAAAGACAATGATAGAATAATCTTAATCCCAGTAGGACCCAGAAAGCTCGAGTCTTTATCCTTAACCCTTGAACATCTCGTTCAGTCGATGAACATCTCGGCCGGGGTGGAACTTGACTGACCGAGGTGACCTTTTCTGACCCGTAACTGAGAGTTAAGTGTTAGAGTTTGCCAAATCCTATTCTTATTACACCTTTCCTTGTTCAATGCAAGCTTAGGATGAGACTTACCCGGTGATTCCTTTGTTTGTTTACCCATAATCATAAGTGTTGGTAATAAAGGTTTATCCTTTATTGGGGTTTGAGTGTGCCTTCATTCCATCTTTGTGAGTTAGCCTGAGACTTACCCGGTAAAGGTTGATTCTATTCCCTTAGTTGGTGTGTTGGTTTGAGATTATAATTCCTTTCCTTAGTACCTTGAGACTTACCCGGTAATAAGAACTTTTGGTTTGGGATTAGTGAGTAGTGAGAGTTACCCGGTAATCTATTCACACTTTAGTAACATCTTCCCTTTGCAAAATCTCAGCTTTGTCCGCCTATCTTGAGATCTTGAGTTGGAACCACAACTAGATGCTTTAATCCCTTGAATTTGCATATTCCCCTTTATTGACCTTATTATCATCTTTGATTGTTTTAATCGCTTTTGTGGTTATTTGCAATATTGACAACCGATTCCGTGCTTTGTTTCACCTAAGTCCCTGAGATCGACACCCCGGAATTCTTGCTTTCACTATAATTGATTCGACACTGCGGGTTCACATCCTTGTTTAAAGCATACTTCCTCGGTTATAAATTTAAAGCTTGCACACACCGTTTGGAGCGAACAAGTTTCACATTCCTATCCATCCAGATGATCAAGAGAAGACCACTTTCACTTGTCCATGGGGGACATTCGCTTATAGGAGGATACCATTTGGATTATGTAATGCACCCGCTACCTTCCAGCGATGCATGATGGCTATCTTTTCCGAGTACATAGAGGAGATCATGGAGGTATTTATGGATGATTTTTCAGTATATGGTTCCTCTTTTGATGATTGCCTATCTAACCTTTCTCTAGTGCTACAAAGATGTGAAGACACTAATCTCGTTCTGAATTGGGAGAAGTGTTATTTTATGGTTAATGAAGACATTGTGCTAGGACACCTCGTTTCCAATCAAGGTATTGAGGTCGATCGCGCTAAGATCGAGACTATTGAGAAACTTCCTCCCCCTTGTTCTGTTAAGGGTGTGCGGAGTTTTCTCGGGCATGCAGGTTTCTATTGGAGATTCATCAAGGACTTCTAGAAGATTTCTAAACCACTAACTAAACTCTTGAATAAGGATGTTGTTTTTGAGTTTTCGCAGGAATGTCTTGATGCATTTTATAGGATTAAGGAAGCGTTGATCTCCGCTCTCATTATCCAACCTCCGGATTGGACCTTGCCCTTTGAGATCATGTGTGATACGAGTGACGTGGCGGTAGGAGCGGTGCTTGGACAAAAGAAGGATGGCCGGACCAACACCATTTACTATGCTAGCAAGACGCTATATGAAGCCCAGCTAAACTACGCCACCACCAAAAAGGAGCTATTGGCGGTTGTATATGCTTTTGAGAAGTTTCGTTCTTACTTAGTGGGAGCGGAAGTTATTGTTTACACTGACCATACAGCTATTCGTTACTTTCTTGCTAAGAAGGATGCTAAGCCACGTCTTATTCGATGGATTCTCTTGCTTCAAGAGTTTGACTTAGAGATCCGCGATACGAAGGGATCCGAAAATTCTGTTGCGGATCACCTCAGCTGGCTAGCTCCCTCTTCACGCGAGAAGGACGAACCACCCATAGACGATTCATTCCCCGATGAGCACTTGCATTTGCTAGAACGTTTGATAGACTTCTTTATCTCACCACATGATGAAGGTGAAGTATAGGGTGAGGATACCTTCCAGAATGTTTAGGGATGCCGTACGGTCCAGCTAACGACCTTAAATCAAGCGCTTCTTGGGAGGCAACCCAAGGTATTGCTTTCTTTTCCCTTTTCTAGTCTAGCTTTAGATAGTTTGCTTTTGCTTTGCTTTGCTTTGTTTTTGGCATCCTAGACAGAAACCAGGTACTTTCTAAGGAAGGATTACAACCCAGGAGCAACACTGGAAGGACAGAATTTCGAGAAATTGAGAAGACGGAGTTTGACTGAGACACATCTCGGTTGTAGTCACAGCACCTTGACCGAGATGATTCTTGAGCAATCGAGGCGATTAGGGCTGACAACAATCCACATCGGTCCAGACACCTCGGTCCAGTCGGGACCATCTCGACCGAGGTGACAACAGAATCGACGAGGGGTATAAAAGGGGAACAATTTCTCCCTCTTTCCCTCACACTCCTCTCTCGACCGCGGCACCTAAACCACCTCGTTTCTCCATTCTTCGATCATTTTCGACGATTCTTGCTTCCATTATGCGAGGAAAGGGTAGAGGATCAGTTTGCAAACACGAATCTGCAACAAGAACGCCTCGAATCGACCGAATCTGGGGTAAAAAGTCGAAACCCTAACTCCATCTCTTTACTGTTTTTGGAAGAAATTGGCTTTGGTTGCCATTGATTTCTGTTGGAAAAGGCTTAAGTACCCCTTAGGAACAATCTGTAGTGAAATTGGGGGAAAAGAACTGGAAATCTGAGAGTTGAAATCGAACAGTGATCTACCTCGGTCCAGTCGACCTGCGCCTCGGCCGAGGTGATTCTTGAGTTCTGCCAAGCAACCGAGGTGACCTGTCAGACAGAAAGGAAAAAAAATGAGTTCCAGGTCTGGTCGCCAGATAGTACTAAGAGATAGATCCTCCCCTTCTTCTTCTTCTTCTTCTTGACCTTCCATACCAGTGATACATGAGCGTCACCAGGCTGATTATCACCGTATTTGTACGCGCCCTGTGATTGCGCCGCAGTTTTTAGATATTGCTGCTTTTGATTGTCTTTATGTTGCTGAGGATCTGAGGCGGATGGTCTCGATGGTAGGGCTGGAGCAGTTCATGGAGATTAGAGCTCCAGCCTACCTCAAGCGTACATTAGAGTTTGTGAGTTTTGTGACTCACCTGCCTGAGGAGAAGGCCATCAAGTACCGGTTACTGAACCGGAATTACTTAGTTCCGATGGATCAGTGGAGAGACATCTTCGGCTTCCCGACCCTCACAATTCCTGACTTCCCTTCTTGAGCCGTACCTCGGCAATTCTGGGGTCAGATAGATCATGTAGTTGAGCATGCTGATAGGTGGAGACCTGGAGACTCCAGGGAGAGGATTATTTTCCACCTTACTTTCAAACTCGCCCACCGTATATTCATCGAGACACTTCTGGCGCATACTGAGACGCCCCAGAAGGTTAGACAGAGGGAGCTTTTGAGCTTATTTTGTATGGTGACTGGGGAGTGCCCGATTTTGGGGCGATGCTAGCTGTGGATCTGCACAAGATCAAGGCTAAAGGGAAGGGAGACATTTGTTGTGGCGGCCTAGTGACTCACATAGCTACAGTGGTTGAGTTGGACCTGAGCGCTTGTACATTAGTGGCGGCTGCCAAGCCGCTAGGTCTGTAAGAGATGATCACCAAGAGGATTCTAGTTCCTCGTGGACTCACTACGCCATATGTGGCGATGCCTTGGGAGCAGACTGCCCCTCAGGGTATTAGGTGGTCGTCTCAGTTTTCGGTCTACGACTCTCAGTACTGCTCCACTGTATGGATACCTTACATTGAGGATGCTCGAGATGCAGCGGTTCAGGTGTAGGAGGATGAGGATGAGGAGGACGATGGCAGTGCTTCCATGGAGACAGGGATGGATACAGCCGGTCCCAACGTGCCAGTTGTTGACTTGGATGACGAGGAGACGGAGGAGGAGGCAGCTGCAGCACCATCACGTCCTGCTAGGCGCAGAGTCCGTAGACAGCGGGATCCCGTAGCTCACCGACGGATTGACGAGCTGACGGATCAGATGATCGACTCTTACGCCGCCCTTTCCTTGGACATGTTGGAGATGAGGGAGAGCCAGCACTACCAGCGCCGGATGTTGGAGATATAGTTCCAGCATACTATAGGCTACACTTTTGATCCTTCCCAGCATCCCTTCTTCCCGTATCCACCACCACCACCAGCAGATCAAGACTAGAGCTTGTAGGGATTTCTTTTATTTATTTATTATGCAGCTTAGCTTATGTCCGGTGCGTACTCTATTTTCAGACTTACTTTGACCCATTGGGACAATGTGTCCCAAGTATGGGGTATTTGGATGTATTTATATGACTTATGTGTATGCTTGGATGACACTACCGATTATTATTGTTTTATCTTGCTCTATGTGTTTATCTGAGACTACATGCATGCATACGAGTTATTTGATTGAGAAAAACGTCAAAAGCTGGTTAAGAAAAAAAAATTTTTATGACCTCGGCCGAAGTGATTCTGACCAATCGAGGTGTAGCACCTCGGTTGACTTAGAACATCTCGACCAAGGTGGTTTAATTGAAACAGTTTTCTAAACGATTTTGTGCTTCTTATCTGGATATGACCCCAGTGAAGATTTTGTTTGCAGATTAGTTTTGAAATCTTTATATGCTTAAAAGGTTTGATGATTTTTTTAAGTTGCTAAATGCTTTGTTTGAAAATTTGGCATGTTTAATACTTTGTTTTTATCCAAATTATGTTGAATTTGAAGGTTGACACCACATGATGAGTTCTATCACTTTCTTCTTGGGATAATTAAGATAATTCATTCTCTTCTCTTCTTCTTCTTGGTCATGCTTAGCGCCTCATATACATATTTGCCTCCCTTTACCTATCCGGGAATTTGGAAGCAAGCAAGTGAAAAGAAAGTGAAAGTGAAGTTGAGATGTTGGCTGAAAGTTTAGAAAGAAACAAATAGGTTTGGGTAAGTCAATCATGATGATGAGTAACTCGGCACCATTCACATAGCCGGGTGTTTGTGTCTTGCCACAGTCGGATTGAGTGATATTCCTAACGGGTCATGGTATGTGCATCAAGGGTTTGAGGCATCTTGAGAAATTGATGATTGCTGATTTCCTAGGCTTTGGTTACTGTGCACCTCTGTCCATGCATCCCAAAATATAAAAAATAAGCAAGGCTTATTAGTGGAAGATGTTGAAGTTCAAAGCAAAGTGAAGTGAAGATCCTTTTCCCGGATTCTAGCACCACATTCCCTATATACATCCCACCCTCACACGTTTCTTGACCTTCTCTTGAAAAGCCCTTGAAACCTCGAGCTTGTTGAGTGACTTGGTGGTTTAAACTGGATTATACATGATAAATTTCAATAATTATGATATATTATGCATTCTATGATTTTATGCAAAGATGAACAACTTTCTTATATTTTATGAAATATTTTGATCATATTTTGATTTTAAACACCATGAAGCATTCTCTTAGAGTGATCTATGAGTGGAGCACACCATCAAAATATTTTGAAATACTTTTCATTGATCTTTATGACTTATAATCCATTCTATCTTGTAATTAAGATTTGGAACTTGCTTGGGGACAAGCAAGGGACAAGTATGGGGTATTTTGATAGCATGTATTATAGTCTATATTTTGGGACTTGTTTAGACGTTTTATCTTCAATAATCTGCATGTTTGAATGTATATTATGTGATTATATTGTCGTTTCATCTACCTTTATGGAAATCGAGGTCTACACCAAGTTTCGTTGTAATCGTAGGTAAAATGGCACATTTTGGATCAAAATGAAGCTAAAGAGCAAAGGAGTCATTGGAGCTACATTCATGAGCTTAAAAGAGAACTCAGGGAGCAAGGAATCAATAAAGAAGATTTACTTTGGACCAGATTTGAGAGATTTTACCTTCAGTTGAGATTCACCTCGGTCAGCTACAGTGTCACCTCGACTGAGGTGATCTAGAGGAGCGCCCCGACCAAGGCGAATACCTTGACGCGGCGAGATATATTTTATTAGGCTGAGATCTTTTAGTTTTGGAAGGAGAGGTCTCATATTTTCGGGCTGGATTTCTGGAAGGAAGATCATATATGTAGGAGATCTATTTTAGAGATATGGATATATTTTATTAGGAAATTATCTTTTTAAGATATTATTATCTTTGGAAGATAATTCTCCTATATAAAGGGTTGAATTTTCCACAAGTTCAACCATGCTTTGAGGCTGAGAATAACCAGCAAAGAGAGGATTTTTTGAAAGTTTTGAAGGAAGGAAAGAAGATTGAAGATCAATCAAGGAAGGATTGATAGTTCGGATATAGCTTTTGAGGGGATTTGTATGACTTTCTTAGATTTCCTTTTGTTCGATTGTCTTGTTGGATTTGTGATCCAAAGAACGCTGATTTGTTTGATATTTGATTCAGTTATTGAAGCCTTGTTCTTAAGATTTTTGTTTTCAAATATTCATTCTCTTCCCATATATTTGATTATTGCTTTCATGATGATGAGTGGCTAATTTCCTTGTGCGATTCTAGGGTGATTGGCTGAAAGTTATGGGAAAGACAATGATAGAATAATCTTAATCCCAATAGGACCCTGAAAGCTCGAGTCTTTATCCTTAACCTTAGAACATCTCGTTCAGTCGATGAACATCTCGACCGGGGTGGAGCTTGATTGACCGAGGTGACCTTTTCTGACCCGTAACTGAGAGTTAAGTGTTAGAGTTTGCCAAATCCTATTCTTATTACACCTGTCCTGGTTCAATGCAAGCTTAGGATGAGACTTACCCGGTGATTCCTTTGTTTGTTTACCCATGATCATTAGTGTAGGTAATAAAGGTTTATCCTTTATTGGAGTTTGAGTGTGCCTTCATTCCATCTTTGTTAGTTAGCCTGAGACTTACCCGGTAAAGGTTGATTCTATTCCCTTAGTCGGTGTGTTGGTTTGAGATTATAATTCCTTTCCTTAGTACCTTGAGACTTACCCGGTAATAGGAACTTTTGGTTTGAGATTAGTGAGTAGTGAGACTTACCCGGTAATCTATTCACACTTTAGTAACATCTTCCCTTTGCAAAATCTCAGCTTTGTCCGCCTATCTTGAGATCTTGAGTTGGAACCACAACTAGATGCTTTAATCCCTAGAATTTGCATATTCCCCTTTATTGACCTTATTATCATCTTTGATTGTTTTAATCGCTTTTGTGGTTATTTGCAATATTGACAACCGATTATGTGCTTTGTTTCACCTAAGTTCCTGAGATCGACACCCCGGAATTCTTGCTTTTACTATAATTGATCCGTACACTGCGGGTTCGCATCCTTGTTTAAGCATACTTCCTCGGTTATAAATTTAAAGCTTGCACACACCGTTTGGAGCGAACAGAAATCCAATAGAAGGTCCTTGAACCTTTCCCAAGACTTAAACAAACTTTTATTAGGTTTCATAGCAAAGACATTGATTTTACCTCTCAACTCCGCCGTCTTGAATGGTGGAAAGAACTTGGTAAGGAATCCGAAGTCATCTCCTCTCATGTGTTAACTCTTCCAGTTGGAAGAGATTGATATCAAGCTAAGGCCTTGTCTTTCAAAGGGAAAAAGAAAGGTCTCAACTTATAGTTGTTGTTGGTTGCTCTTGTTGGAGGCTTCAAAGTCTCCATAAGAATCTCATAGTTTTGAAGGTGTTGATGTGGAGATTCCGTTTCCATTCCACCAAACTGACTTTGGCAGATCATAATGATGACTTGAGGTCGAAACCCATAGTCATGTGTAACACCCCGGATCCGCGAGACTCGGAGTGCCACATTAGGCTAGGATCTCACAATGGATCCTGACCCTAGCCTGACAAAGAGTTCATTAGACCTTACAACATGGCACTGACAGATATAAAAACAAATACATAAAACTATAAAAACTGTACAACCAAAAGGTAAGACAACATAGCCGAGTATATAAACCAACACCCTCACACAGGAGGTAACAAAAGATCATCCTCACGCAGGAGGGAAAAGTTAAACAAACCCTAAAGCCCACAATAATCTATGTACGAGACGTCCTCGGCCTGCCACTATGCTAGATCACCCAACAGCATGCCTATCCTGTGGGGCATCTACAACATGGTAGTAAACCATTAGCTATCCATACACATATATAGAGTAATGCATAAGTACAATCACAATCAAGGAAAGATAAACACATCAACATGCTTTCACACATTTACCCATTTTATCATCTCAATATAATGGTCATTCACTCATGCTCCTACCTTAGCTTCTCCAAAGCATCTCTTTGCCATCAAGCATGATCAAATACTCCTTTCCTTCCACCTTTTGCTCCAATCCAATCCTTTATTCACCTATAAACAAAACAAAGCTAGTGTAGATTTCTATATCGACAAAGTGGGTGAATAAGCTCACAATTGTTTCAAACTCATATCTGTGTACACATAAAAGAGGGAAAAACAACTAAAACAAGTGCCTAAAATATAGTCATATTTCATGCTAACAAAATACCCCATACTTGTCACTTGCTTGTCCCCGGTTTTCAAAAGCTTAGAACATAAGGTAGAATGAAATATTAATGCAAAACAAAACAAAACAATCTTTTTGGTAATGTGCTTCTAATCAATAGATCATCCTCAAACCTTGCTTCATTCGTCCTTGAAAAGTTCATACACATAAACCAAAATATGCAAAGCAAAGGAACGTCATACCTTGCCTAAACTTCAAGACAAACATCATAACCTTCAAGCATTGTCAAAATCAAGCATGTGAAACTTCAATTTAGATCACCAAGTCAAATAACATTCATATGATCTCATGGACTTTCAAGTAAGGCCAAGAATAAGGAAAAGGTGGGAAACTTGTAAAGGAATGTGATGTATGAATCCGGGAAGAAGGAACAACACAAACTCTTTTGTTTTCACCATTTGAACTAACCACCAACTTAGAGCTTTGCTCTAGACTTTTTGCACATAATTTTTCGACTTTACTTTTGGAAGTATGGACATCGGTGCACAAAAACCGAAGCCTAGGAGATCAGCGATTCTCAATTTCGAGATGCCTCAAACCTTTGATGCACATACCATAATCCGTTAGGAATATCGTAAAATCTGACTTTGGCAAAACACAAACACCCGGCTATGTGAATGGTGCCGAGTTGCTCATCATCATGATTAACTTCCCCTAACCTATTTTCTATACTTTGAATGCACAATTTTTTCTTTCATGGCCCTCCCACATAAAAAATGCCAAAATTTACACTCTTCCTAATTCCCGGATAGGTAAAGGAGGCAAAAATTTACATTGAGGGGCTGAATGAACAAAGAAGATGCAAGAAAAATCGAGGCACCTTAATCATATCAATAAGAAGTGTAAGAACTTATCGTGCGGTTTCAACCTTTAATACTCAACATGATTTAGAATGAAAGCAAATTATCAAACATGCATGAAATTCTAACAAAGTATTCAAACTCCACATATGTCATAAATCAATTCAAGCATATCAAAATCATCATAGCTATTCTACAAAACAATTATCATCATAGAGATCATATCCATCCTAGAAGCACAAAAAATTTTAAAATTTTTCAAAATTTTCAAAATCAAAAAAATGCAAGACAAAAAACATGCAAATGGTATTGCAAATACCTCCACCCATACTTAAAACTCACATTGTCCCCAATGTGAAGAAAAGAAAAGGCGGAAAAGGATACTCACAAATATAAGATGGCGAATCATCAATCGGGCGGTGGTGGTGGAAATCTATATAAGCTCAATAGGGAACTCTGAATACTTCAATCGGTGTCGAAGAATGAAGAAGGGGAACGTCTTTCGGCCAAAAAAATTTTCGTACAAATATTTTTTTTGAAAAAAATCGACTAGACTTCAAAAAATCGGTTGAGTTTTTTTGCCCGATTTTTTCATCGGCCCGATTTTCTTCTATTTTTGCTCACTAAGGCAAAAAATCGACCGATTTTTTTTTTCTGAGGGGGTCGATTTTTCTCTCTATTGCCAAAAATCGACTTGCTTTGAAGCTTGAATCGACCGATCTTCTTTTGGTAAGTCGATTCTTGCCTTTTGTTCCTTGAAAACGTCCTTAGGCACACTTATATCGCCTTTTTCCATCAATTCCTTAAGAGTATACCTAGTTCCCCGCGATCCATGACACAAACAAACCGAGAGCACATCGAGGAAAAACAAAAACAAAGCAAACTATGCTAAACTATTCTAAGAAAAAGAAAAAGGGAAAAAGATGCATTACCTTGGGTTGCCTCCCAAGAAGCGCTTGGTTTAACGTCGCTAGTTGGACCTATCTCCATAGATGACTCAATGTACCTTGAACATCTTGGATTGCTCTTCAAATCCACAATAGAGCTCTTCCAAGAAGGTTCCGGTTCTTAATTTTACCGGCAAATTGTAAGATCTCCCATGTACAAGCTTTTACAGTTTAATTCTCACCGGAATCTTTCTAGCTTTCCTATACTTCGATGGAAAATCATCAATCCTTGCATCCCATCCTTTCCGGGATCTAGAAATAAGCTTCTCATGAATCCTCTTAGCTTCCCCATCTCCAGCTTGGGGATGATATATGGTCTTCGTCATGTGAATGACCCCATACTTGAACAAGAAACACTTATTGGCATTGGCGTCGAAGCGCTTGCCAACTTTTGTCTTTGTAGTCCAAGGAGCAGCGACTTTCAGCCATTTTAATGGAGGTTTTATCTTCACCTTATGAGGTTCTTTTGGAAAAGACCTCCAACTCTCCCGTGCATTCCTGAAAAAATTAGAAATTTTAATAGGAATTTCAAATGAAGCAAGAGAATCTACCTTGTAAAGTTCTTCAAGGCTTGGGACAAGTTTCATGTTGGGATGATGATCCACACATGAAATATCTCCCAACTCAGCTGGATCCTCTTCAACCTTGGCCACAATTTCAGTAATTTGGCCAAGGTTCTCCACTTCTTCCTCTTCTTTTTCTTCAAGAACTTGTGGAGGAACATCGGGTTCGATAGGAGGAATGCTCAAAAGTTGGAGTTCTTCCTCGTTGGATAGATGATTTTCCATGGATTTATAAGATTCAGAAATAGACTTCAGGCCGTCTTCCACCTTGTCTATCACTTTTAATATCTTTTCCAGCATCATTTGTGTCCGGTCCTCGGATGGTTGTTGTGGAGGTTGCACTTGAGGAGGTTGCTCATAAAACTTATGAGGGGGGTTGTTCGCTCCAAACGGTGTGTGCAAGCTTTAAATTTATAACCCTAGACGTAAGCTTAAAACAAGGATGCGAACCCGCAGTGTATGGGCCAATCGTAGTAAAAAGCAAGGAATTCTAGGGGTCGATCACAGGGACTTAGTGAAACAAAGTCGGAATAGGTAAGCTTTGTAAATACTAACCACAAAAGCAATTAAAACAATCAAAGATGATAAAAAGTCAATAAAGGAAATATGCAATTCTAGGGATTAGAGCATCTAGTTGTGGTTCCAACTAAAGATCTAAAGATAAGCGGACAAAGCTGAGACTTTTGCATAGGGAAGGTGTTTCCAAAATGGAATAGATCACCGGGTAAGTCTCACTACTCTCTAATCCTAAACCGCAACTCCTATCACCGGGTAAGTCTCAAGGAATTAAGGAAAAGAATTATAGCCTCAAACTAACACTCCAACTAAGGGAATAGAATCAACCTTTACCGGGTAAGTCTCAAGCTAACTCACAAAGATGGGACGTAAGCACACTCAAACCCCAATAAAGGATAAACCTTTATTACCTACACTTATGATCTTAGGTAAACAAACAAAGGAATTACCGGGTAAGTCTCATCCTAGGCTTGCATTGGACCAGGAAAGGTGTAATAAGAATAGGATTTGACAAACTCTAACACTTAACTCTCAGTTTCGGATCAGATAAGTCACCTCGGTTAGACGAATTCCACCCCGGCCGAGATGTTCATCGACTGAACGAGATGCTTAGGGTTAAGGTAAAGACTCGAACTTTCAGGGTCCTACTGTGATTAAGATCATTCTATCATTGTTTTTCCCACAACCTTCAGCCAATCACCCTAGAATCACACAAAGAGATTAGCCACTCATCATCATGAAAGTATTAATCAAATATATGAGAAGAAAGAGAATAATTGAACAAGAAAACCTTAAGAGAAAGGCTCAACAAATGAATCAATTATCAAAACAACAAGCGTTCCTTGGATAGAAATCCAACAAGACAACAACAAAGAAGGGAATCTAAGATGATCTTACAAAAACCCTTCGAAAAGCTATAAAAGCTATAGACTTTCTTCCTTCAACCTTCAAAAAGGTTCTTCGAATCTCCCAACTGGAGTATGGCAGCAGCGGTCTTCGATGTATGCAGCGTGTATATCGTGATTTGGTGTAAGCGGCTGTCGGATTTGTGGGAAATCCGACCCTTTTTATAGGAAAATTACTCTCCAAAAATAAGATATCTTAAAAAGATCTCTTCCCATAAAAATAGGTAAAATATATGATCTAGCATATCTTCTTCCTTCCAGGAGCCAAGCCCAAAAATATAAGATCTCTTTCCAAAGATAAAAGATCTCAGCCAAGAATAAAATATTCTCGCCGCGTCCTAGGTATTCGCCTCGGTCGAGTCGACTTCTCTGGATCACCTCGGTCGAGGTGAATCTGTGGTCAACCGAGGTGAGTCACAACTGAATGTGAAATCTCTCAAATCTGGTCCAAAGTGAATCTTCTAATCCATGGCTATGCTTCTTGGATGTTTCCTTATGTTCCCGAATGTAGCTCCAATGACTCCATAGCTCCTTTTGCTCCTTTTTGATGCAAAACGTGCCATTTTACCTACGATTACAACAAAACTAGGTGTAGACCTCGATTCCCGCAAAGGTAGATGAAATGGTAATATAATCACATATTATACATACAAACATGCAGATTATTGAAGATAAAACGTCCAAACAAACCCCAAAATATAGACTATAATTCATGCTATCAAAATACCCCATACTTAGCCCTTGCTTGTCCCCAAGCAAGCTTCGCATATAAAAGGCAAGATAGAATGGATTATAAGTCAAGAAAATCTATGAAAAAGTCTTTCAAAAACATTTTATGGTGTGCTACAATCATAGATCACTCTAAGAGAATACTTCATGGAATTTAAAATCAATATATGATCAAAACATTTTATAAATATAAGAAAGTTGTTCATCTTTGCATAAAATCGTAGAATGCATAATAAGTCATAATTATCGAAATTAATCATGCATAATCCAGTTTAAACCACTAAGTCAATCAACAAGCTCGAGGTCTCAAGGGCTTCCCAAAAGAGAGGTCAAGAAACGTGTGGGGTAGGGATGTATGTAAGGTAATGTGGTACTAGAATCCGGGAAAAGGATATACTTCACTTTCACTTTGATTTTCAACATCTTCCACCAATAAACTTTGCTTATTTCACACTTCTTTTTTTACTTTACTTTTTGGGATGCATGGACAGAGGTGCACAATAACCGAAGCCTAGGAAATCAGCAATCATCAATTTCTTGAGATGCATCAAACCCTTGATGCACATACCATGACCCGTTATGAATATCGCTCAATCCGACTTTGGCAAGACACAAACACCCGGCTATGTGAATGGTGCTGAGTTACTCATCATCATGATTGACTTCCCCAAACCTATTTATTTCTTTCTAACACTTTCACTTCCATCCAACATCTCAAACTTTACTTCACTTGCTTTCACCACTTTGCTTGCTTCCAAATTCCCGGATAGGTAAAGGGAGGCAAAAATGTATATGAGGGGTCTAAGCATGATCAAGAAGAAGAAGAGAAGAGAATGAATTGCCTTGGTCTTTCCAAGAAGAAAGTGAGAGAACTTATCTTGTGGCGTCCACCTTCAAAATTCAACATAATTTGGATAAAAACAAAGTATTAAACATGCCAAAAATTTCAAACAAAGCATTTAGCAACTTAAACATATTATAAAACCTTTCAAACACATAAAGATTTCTAAACCAGTCAGCAATAAGATCTTCACTGAGATCATATCCAGATAAGAAGCACAAAACGTTTCGAAAACTCTCACTTAAACCACCTCGGTCGAGGTGTTCTAGGTCAACCGAGGTGAAGCACCTCGTTCGGCCAGAACTGTCCCGGTCGAGGTCGAAATTTTTTTTTCTGTCCAGTTTTGACGTTTTTCTCAATCAAATAATCTGTGTGTATGCATGTAATCTCAGATAAAACCATAGAAGCAAAATAATCATAAATATCTGATAATGTAGAGTCATACATCACATAAGTCAATCAAATACATAAACACCCCATACTTGGGACACTCTGTCCCAGTGGGTCAAAATAAGTCTAAAGATATAAAATACTCACCGGACATAAAGCTGAGCTGCATAATAAATAAGAAAGAAAATCCTACAAGCTCTCAATAATCCTGATCCGGTGGTGGTGGTGGTGGCATGTACGGATACTGGGACGGGTCAAATGGATAACCCATAGTCTGCTGAAACTGGATCTCCATCATCCGACGCTGATAATGTTGGCTCTCTAGCATCTGATGAGTCCAGTTGTCGATCTGTCGGTGCTGGGCGGCAAATCTCTCATCAATGTCCACAGTAAGGGCAGCATATGAGTCTATCGTCTGATCCGTTAGATCATCGATCCGACGGTGAGCATCTGGGTCTCTCTGTCGGCGCACCCTACGCCTAGCAGGTCGGACTGGTGATGCAGCCGGCGCGGTCTCTGTATCGTCATCATCTAGATCAATGACCGGCGCGCTCGTCCCAGCAGTATCAGTCCCTATATCCATAGGAACTCCACCATCCTTGTCATCATCATCAGCAGTCTCCTCCTCTACCTCATCCTCCTCAGCTGGTGCAGTTGCTGCCTCTCTAGTATCCTCCATCAATGGAATCCAAGTAGTCTGCCAATAGTGAGGATCATAAACAAAGAACTGGGGTGACCATCTGATCCCCTGTGGTGTAGTCGGCTCCCATGGCATCGCCACATATGGCGTAGTAAGTCCTCGGGGAACCAGTATCCTCCGAGTGATCATCTCCTATAGCCCTAGCGGCTTGGCAGCCGCCACCATAGTACAAGCTCTGAGGTCCATGTCCTGGTAACTCGCTATGTGAGTCACAATCCCTCCGCAGCAGATATCCCCCTTCGCCTTGGCCTTGATCCTGTGCAGATCCTCTGCCAGCATCAAGCCAAAGTCGGGGATCCCTCCAGTCACCGTGCAGTAAAGGCTGAAAAGCTCCCCTTGTCGGACCTTCTGGGGCGTCTCAGTACGCGCCAGAAGTGTCTCGCTGAAAATACGGTGAGCTAACCTAAAGGCTAGGTGAAAAATAATGCGCTCCCTGGAGTCTCCAGGGCGCCATCTATCTACGTGCTCAACAACATGAGCAATCTGACCCAAAACTCCTTAGCTACAACTCGGGAGGGAAAATCTACAGCAGTCGGAGCTGGGAAACCAAAAATATCTCTCCAGTGCTCTAAAGGAACTAAGAAGTTCTAGTTCATCAACCGGTACTTCACAGCTCGCTTTGTGGGAAGGTAGGTGAAGGAGCTGACAAACTCTAAAGTAGGATCTAAATAGGCAGGTGCGCGGATCTCATTAAACTGATCTAGCCCTACCATCAAAATCATCCGCCTCAGATCTCTATCCACATGGAGACAATCAAAAGCCGAAATGTCCAAGAAGCGCGGTGCAATCACTGGACGGGCTGCAATACGGTCATAGTCGACCTGGTGTCTCTCGTGGATCACCGGTCTATAAGGTCTAGAGGAAGAAGAAGAAGGGGAAGGGGAGGATCTGTTCCTCAGGACAAGCTGTCTATCTGAACTCATCTCTAAAACACTCTGTCAGATCACCTCGGTCGGCCTGACACAACTCAAGAACACCTCGGCCGAGGCACAGAACGACTGGACCGAGGCGAAGAACTGCGCGACGTATTTCTTCAAAAATCCAGTTCTTTTCCCCCAAAATCACTACAAGTGGTTCCTATGGGGTACTTAATCTGTTTCTCAGCAAATGCAAGGGCAACCAAATCCCAATTCGAAGCAAAACAGTGAAAAGGAGAGAGGTTAGGGTTTTTTCGATGTTTACCCCGAGTCGGTCGATTCAGTTCGTTTTTTCTCGTAGATCGACGCTTGCACTGGGATCCTCTATCCTTTCTTTGTAATTTGGAAGCAAGAATCGTCGAAAACGATCGAAGAAGGGCGAAACGAGGCTAGGGGGCTGCCGCGGTCAAGGGGAGGGTAAAAGAAGAGAGAGAAATTCAGCCCCCCTTTTATACCCTTTCTGGAACTGCTGTCACCTCGGTCGAGGTGGTCTCGACTGGACCGTGGTGGTAAGGACCGAGGTGGTTCTTCAGAAACCCTAGTCGCCTCGGTTGCTCAAGAATCATCTCGGTCGAGGTGCTTTGACAGCAACCGAGAAGTGCCTCAGTCAAACTCCGTCTTCTCAAATTCTCGAACTTCTGTCCTTCCAGTTATGCTCCTGGTTTGTACTCCTTCTTTAGATGTCACATGTTGTCTGTCTAGGACGCCAAAAACAAAACAAAGCAAGCAAAAGCAAAACTAATAAAGCTAGACTAGAAAAAGGCAAAAGAAAGCAATACCTTGGGTTGCCTCCCAAGAAGCGCTTGGTTTAAGGTCGCTAGCTGGACCATATGACATTTCTCAAACGTGATGGGAGGTCCCCTCACCCCATATTTCACCTCCATCGTGGGGTGAAGTAAGTAAGTCTATCAAACGCTCCAACAAGTGTAAGTGCTCATCGGGGAATGAACCGTCTATGGGTGGGTCGTCCTTCTCGCGTGAAGATGCAGGTAGCCGGCTGAGGTGATCCGCAACAGAATTTTTGGATCCCTTCTTATCGCGGATCTCTAAGTCAAACTCTTGAAGCAAGAGAATCCATCGAATAAGGCGTGGCTTGGCATCTTTCTTAGCAAGCAAGTAACGGATGACTGCGTGGTCGGTGTAGACAATGACTTTCACCCCTACTAAGTAAGAAAGAAACTTCTCGAAAGCATATACAACCGCCAATAACTCCTTCTCGGTGGTAGCGTAGTTGTGCTGGGCTATATCTAGCGTCTTGCTAGCATAATAAATGGCGGTGGTCCGGCCATCCTTCTTCTGTCCAAGCACCGCTCCTACGGCTACATCACTAGCATCACACATGATCTCAAAGGGCAAGGTCCAATCCGGAGGTTGGATAATTGGAGCGGAGGTCAACGCTTCCTTAATCCTGTAAAAAGCATCAAGACACTCCTGCGAAAACTCAAAAACAACGTCTTTATTCAAGAGGTTAGTTAGAGGTTTAGAAATCTTAGAGAAGTCCTTGATGAATCTCCTGTAGAAACCTGCATGCCAGAGAAAACTCCTCACACCTTTAACAGAACAAGGGGGAGGGAGTTTCTCAATAGTCTCGATTTTAGCGCGATCGACCTCAATACCTCGATTAGAAACGAGGTGTCCTAGCACAATGCCTTCATTCACCATAAAATGACACTTCTCCCAATTCAAAACAAGATTAGTGTCCTCACATCTTTGTAGCACTAGAGAAAGGTTAGATAGGCAATCATCAAAAGAGGAACCATATACTGAAAAATCATCCATAAATACCTCCATGATTTCCTCTATGTACTCGGAAAAGATAGCCATCATGCATCGCTGGAAGGTAGCGGGTGCATTGCATAATCCAAATGGCATCCTCCTATAAGCAAATGTCCCCCATGGACAAGTGAAAGTGGTCTTCTCCTGATCATCTGGAAGGATAGGAATATGGAAGAATCCACTATAGCCGTCTAAGTAGCAAAAGTGTGAATGCTGGGCCAACCGTTCGAGCATTTGATCATTGAAGGGAAGTGGAAAATGGTCCTTCCGAGTGGCCGTGTTCAGCTTCCTATAATCAATGCAAACCCTCCAGCCCGTGACGGTCCTTGTTGGGATTAACTCGTTGTTCTTATTCGTCACAACGGTCATCCCTCCTTTCTTCGGAACTACATGCACCGGGCTAACCCATTTGCTGTCCGAGATAGGATATATGATACCTGCATCCAACAACTTAAGAATTTCCTTCTTCACAACCTCTTTCATGATAGGATTTAATCGTCTTTGAGGTTCCTGTGAAGTCTTATGATCATCCTCCATTAGAATTCTATGCATGTAGAAAGAAGGCTTAATGCCAATAAGATCATCTATAGTATAACCCAAAGCCTTTTGATGCTTTCTCAGGACATGCATTAGTTTAGACAATTCAGATTCGGAGAGGGAAGCGCTAACAATAACGGGATAAGTGGAATCCGGTCCAAGAAAGACATACCTCAAGTGATTTGGGAGTTGTTTAAGCTCCACAACTGGGGGTGCTTTCTGAGGGGAATCCTGGCTTCCTCCTTCCTGTGGAGTAGATCTAGAAACTGGACTTTCGAAAGTCTCAGTTGAAATCGTCTCGCCTTCAACCTCGGTCGAGGCGCAGAGGTGTTGACCGAGATGTTCTTCAGTCGTCTCGCTCAGTCCAGAAAGTGCCTCGGTCGACGTACTGTAACTGGAACCGAAACTGGAGATCTTCGTCTCCTGGATTAGCTTATCAGTTTTAGCTCCTGGATCTTCTTCCAGTGCCTTTAAGCTCCGTATATCTGCATCACAAGAAGCATCTATACCTTCCTCCATTAAACTGAAACTAATAACTCTTTTAAGTGGATCGTTAGTAAGGATAGAGCTCACCAATTCTCTTGATTCTTCTTCATCGTAGATGTTGAAGATATCATCGCTTAGTTGCTCTCCTTTCATGGCCGCAAGTAGTGCGAACTCCACTTCATCCCTACCAATGTTGAATTTCAACTTGGCGTTCTTACAATCCACGTTGCAACCCGAAGTTGCTAGAAATGGCCTCCCGAGAATAATGAGAACAGGATAATCTGCGGAAATGTCAAGTACAATAAAGTCTATTAGTCAATAGAAGTTACCTAACTTGACCGGAACGTCTTCCAAAATGCCCACGAGATGGGTAATGGAGCGGTCCGCCATGTATAACCGAATCTTGACCGGCTTGGGCTCTCCATGTCCGATCTTCACACATAGCTCCAGCGGAATAATGCTCACGCTGGCTCCTAGATCGCATAAGGCTTCACAAGTGACATCCCCAACTTGAATGGGAATGCAAAATGAGCCGGGATCTCTCAACTTAGGTGGCATCTTCTCCTTCATGATTTGAATAAGCTCCGAGGATTTAGATGTCATCCTTACTTCACCAAAGTCTTCCAGTTTCCTCTTCCTTGATAGGATCTCTTTCAAGAACTTCCCATAGGCGGGCATCCCTAGAATAGCATCAAGGAAAGGAATGTTAATGTGCAATTTATTTATCAAGTCAAGGAACTTACCAAAGTGCTTGTCTAGATGTGCTCTGGCCCTTGACTGGGGGAATGGAAGTGGTGGTTTGTATGTAGGAGGTGGAACATAAACTTCAGTTTTCCCCTCCGCTTTCTGTTGCTCCTCCTCGTTTGGTATCTCGGCCGAAGTGTTCTTCGACTGCACCTGGACCGAGGTGGTCTTCGTCGGTACTGGCACCGACCGAGGCACTGGATCTGTAGTTTTCAGTCCACTCCTCGTAGTTATGGCCATAATCTGGCCCTTAGGGTTGCTTTCCGTCCTTGCTGGAAGCTTCCGTGGATCTCTTGGCGCTTCATTCGCCCTACGAGCAAGTTGTTGTTCAAAGGCCTTTTGGGCCTTCGAAAATGAAGTCATAGAAGTCTCCATATCGCTAAGCTTGATCAAGATAGCCTCCAACACTGCGTCTTTCTTTTCCGGCTGGGACGAACTTGATCCTTGCCCCTGGCTCTTTAATGGAGTAGAAGAAGAAGAAGGGGAAGAGAGGAAAGGATTAGAGGAATCGTTAGAATTGGAGTTAAAATGATTGTTACTAGAATTTTGGTTGTTCGCCCTCTAATTATTGCTGTTGGACCCTCTATTGTTGTTGTAGTTGTTATTCCGGGAACCGTTGTTGTTGTTACGGTATCCATTGTTGTTGTTCCTTTGTCCTTGATCTTCCTTCTTGGTTTGAGTAACCAAGAGTTCCTTCAATTGCTTCACGTTATTCTTCAAAGACGTGAGTTGATTGTTGTTAGGCTGAGTATCTTGGAAGTTAACTCTTTTAACTCCACCTTCAGCTCTTTGATGGGTATATTTGTCCATATGCAAAGCTTGCTTCTCGATAAAGTCCCAAGCTTCGTCAATCGCCATGTCCATAAATGTACCGGCGGAGAGTAGTTGGAGGTTGAACTGGGTGCTTCCGTCGAGTCCCTTGAAGTATATCTCCAACAACTCTATCTTTGGAATCCCATGATGTGGGCAATCCAAAAGAATGTCCTTAAACCTCTCCCATGACTTGGACAAGCTCTCCTTGTCCTTCATAATAAATGCATTAATCTTCCCTCTCATTTCAGCGGTCTTAGAGGGGGGAAAGAATTTAGTCAAGAATTCCGTAGTCATCTCCTCCCAAGTGCTAAAGAGATTGATACCAAGTAAGAGCTCTATCTTTTAAAGAAAAGTAAAAAGGTCTTAGCTTGTAGTTGTTGTTTTCAATCCTTGAGGGTCTCAAGGTCTCCATCAAGATCTCATAGTTTTGAAGATGTTGATGCGGAGATTCATTCTCTAGCCCTCCGAACTGGCATTGGCGAATCATGGAAAGAACTTGCGGTCAAAGTTCGTAGTCATGGTCCGCTGGATCTCCTAGGTTAACTCCTGGACGCCTCAGTTGTTGATTGGGGTCCATCCTTTGACCTAGGGTTTGCGGGATTCCTGCAAAAAGAGCGCCTCGGACTGGCATCCGAGGTGGAAGTACCTCGACCGGGGCGTCAGGTACTAGGACCTGCCTCGGTCGAGGGTTTGCAACTGGGACCTGCATCGGTCCAGCATTGGGAACTGGATCTTCTCTCGGTCGAAGTAGATACTGGTCTCGTAGGGCTGCCATATCTGCTTCGATCGCTTCAGTCCTGGTGTGAGTTTCTTCTTTCTCTTGCCTCAGTTCTTCCCTGCTGAGGCGTAGCTATTCTAGCGCCTCTTTCAACTCGGCCTCAAGATCGCGATTGTCTTGGTTAGCCATCTTTGCTTCTCTTAAGCGTCGTTTGTATGTCTTTTCTGGTTTGGGATCGCAAGGAACGATTTCCTTCCAAATGCGGGTTCTTCGCATAAACCTAAGAAAGAACCTGCAAAAGTCACTCAAGTAGAGTGGTTAGTAGACACGGGGGCAAGTGCCCCAAAAGCAAACCGTAACCGGCTTGGTCTAGACCAAGTCCCCGACAATGGCGCCAAAAACTTGTTCGCTCCAAACGGTGTGTGCAAGCTTTAAATTTATAATCCTAGACGTAAGCTTAAAACAAGGATGCGAACCCGCAGTGTACGGGTCAATCGTAGTAAAAAGTAAGGAATTCCAGGGGTCGATCACAGGGACTTAGTGAAACAAAGTCGGAATAGGTAAGCTTTGTAAATACTAACCACAAAAGCAATTAAAACAATCAAAGATGATAAAAAGTCAATAAAGGAAATATGCAATTCTAGGGATTAGAGCATCTAGATGTGGTTCCAACTCAAGATCTAAAGATAAGCGGACAAAGCTGAGATTTTTGCATAGGGAAGGTGTTTCCAAAATGGAATAGATCACTGGGTAAGTCTCACTACTCTCTAATCCTAAACCGTAACTCCTATCACCGGGTAAGTCTCAAGGAATTAAGGAAAAGAACTATAGCCTCAAACTAACACTCCAACTAAGGGAATAGAATCAACCTTTACCGGGTAAGTCTCAAGCTAACTCACAAAGATGGGATGCAAGCACACGCAAACCCCAATAAAGGATAAACCTTTATTACCTACACTTATGATCTTAGGTAAGCAAACAAAGAAATTACCGGGTAAGTCTCATCCTAGGCTTGCATTGGACCAGGAAAGGTGTAATAAGAATAGGATTTGGCAAACTCTAACACTTAACTCTCAGTTTTGGATCAGATAAGTCACCTCGGTTAGACGAATTCCACCCCGGTCGAGATGTTCATCGACTGAACGAGATGCTTAGGGTTAAGGTAAAGACTCGAACTTTCAAGGTCCTACTGTGATTAAGATCATTCTATCATTGTTTTTCCCACAACCTTCAGCCAATCACCCTAGAATCACACAAAGAGATTAGCCACTCATCATCATGAAAGTATTAATCAAATATATGGGAAGAAAGAGAATAATTGAACAAGAAAACCGAAAGGCTCAATAACTTAATAAATTATCAAAACAATAAGCATTCCTTGGATAGAAATCCAACAAGACAACAACAAAGAAGGGAATCTAAGATGATCTTACAAAAACCCTTCGAAAAGCTATAAAAGCTATAGACTTTCTTCCTTCAACCTTCAAAAAGGTTCTTCGAATCTCCCAACTAGAGTATGGCTGCAGCGGTCTTCGATGTATGCAGCGTGTATATTGTGATTCGGTGTAAGCGGCTGTCGGATTTGTGGGAAATCCGACCCTTTTTATAGGAAAATTACTCTCCAAAGATAAGATATCTTAGAAAGATCTCTTCCCATAAAAATAGGTAAAATATATGATCTAGCATATCTTCTTCCTTCCAGGAGCCAAGCCCAAAAATATAAGATCCTCTTTCCAAAGATAAAAGATCTCAGCCAAGAATAAAATATTCTCGCCGCGTCCCAGGTGTTCGCCTCGGTCGAGTCGACTTCTCTGGATCACCTCGGTCGAGGTGACTCTGTTGTCAACCGAGGTGAGTCACAACTGAATGTGAAATCTCTCAAATCTGGTCCAAAGTTAATCTTCTAATCCATGGCTATGCTTCCTGGATGTTTCCTAATGTTCTCGAATGTAGCTCCAATGATTCCATAGCTCCTTTTGCTCCTTTTTGATACAAAACGTGCCATTTTACCTACGATTACAATAAAACTAGGTGTAGACCTCGATTCCCGCAAAGGTAGATGAAATGGTAATATAATCACATATTATACATACAAACATGCAGATTATTGAAGATAAAACGTCCAAACAAACCCCAAAATATAGACTATAATTAATGCTATCAGGGGTTGAGCTCATCCCAATCGGCAAGCTCATCCTCAATAACTTCACCTCTTTCTCTTTCATTGTCGAACCAATAAAAGGCGTATTTCTCTTCCAAGTATTCATAATGGTCCGCCCTAGAACCTTGCCATGTTATCCAGGCTGGATCAAATGCAGGTTCATAGCTCCATCCAGCCATTGGAAAACCTGAAAACTCAAAAACTCATACCGAAAAGATTAAAAGCAAAAGCTCACAAGCCCGACAACCGAAAACCGAAATTGGCCTAGACCAAATCCCCGGCAACGGCGCCAAAAACTTGTTCGCCTCAAAGTGTGCGTGCAAATAAGTTTTAATTATAAAACTGAAATCAAAGCAAGCGAACCCGCAGTGTACGGATCGGTGTAGTAGAGCAAGAATTCCAGAGTATCGAACTCAGGGATTTGATGAAACAAAATCAGTTTCGAATAATCGAGCAATCAAAAGTGTAGAAGCTTTGCAAATAATTGGGAAAACAACAATCCTAAAGATCCAGGTATCCAATTGTGGCAATCGATTCAAGATATTCTATAGATATATGGACAAAATTGAGATTGCAAAGGTATAACTAAGGTAAGGTTGAGTACGGTGAAGTTCCAAATCTCCATATGTCTAACCCAAGGACTCTCTCTATAAAGGTTGTTGAGGCTTCAATGCAGAGAAAAGGTATAAAACTAAAATGGTTATCCAGGTAAGAATTAATCTCAAATACCCATGCTATCCAGGTAAGAATTAATCTCAAATACCCATGCCCAAACCCAAGGAATCAAAGATAAACTAAAATGGTTAAGGTTGTGACACTCGAAACCGAAATAGAGGATGTTGAGTCTCACTACTACCTAGGTAAGGCAAGTCAACGCTAGGTTAAAGGTAATCTTTAACTTTGGGTTAAAGCAAAAGCAAAGGTCGTAAAACAGAGAAAATCACGGCTAGATCTTGAGATTCCACGGCCATGAAACTCAAGAACAGACCGTGGTTTAGGGCGTCGATGAGGTTTCTCACACTCTCAGGGTCCAATCTGTTTATGATCGATCTATCATCATCTAAGCCACAACTATCAACCCTTCACCTTAGAATTGCTAAAGGATTTTAGCCAATAATCATCATCATCATATCAAAAATCAAGTTTAAAAGAAAAAAGGTATAAAACTCCGAAAACTCAATAACTATCCAATAACAAAACTCAAATCTACAACAAAGTATGTTTGATGAATGCAGAATAGTAGGAATAGAAATTCTCACAACGATCTAGAGAAATAACAAAGAACGGGATGTCAATCCGTCCTCCAATGTAAACCCTAAGATATCCCGAAAGTACACAATCTCCAAAATCACGTCTTTCACAAGCCACAATCCGAGCCTCCAATCCTTCGTCTCAATCCCGAAAGTAAAATGAACCCTCCAACAGCCGTCCTCGAAACTCCCTTCTCAAGCTTTCTAATAGGGCGAAATAGGGTTACGAGAAAGCCCAATAACCGTCGCTGACGTCGAAAATATGACACGTCACTTTGTCATGGAAATCACGGTCTAGTACAAGTTTCCACGGCCGTGGTTTAGACCGTGTAACTTTCTGTTGTGCTTCAAATTCACTTTCCATGATCCAATGCCAAGTCCACGGCCGTAATTTAGGGCGTGGAAATACAAATTCTTTGTGAAAGCCTTTATTTCGTGATGTTCTTTACTCATGCTCCTTCCTTAGCTTCTCCAAAGCATCTCTTTGCCATCAAGCATGATCAAATACTCCTTTCCTTCCATATTTTGCTTCAATCCAAGCCTTTATTCACCTATAAACAAAACAAAGCTAGTGTAGATCTCTATATCGACAAAGTGGGTGAATGAGCTCACAATTGCTTCAAACTCATATTTATGTACGCATAAAAGTGGGAAAAACAACTAAAACAAGTGCATAAAATATAGTCATATTTAATGCTAACAACTCTCTCAACTGAGACACATGGAACACATGGTGAATTCCCTCTAACCTCGGAGGCAAAGCCAATCTATAGGCTGCCCTCCAAACTCTGTCCAGTATCTCAAAATGACTGACATATCGGGGAATTTGCTTCACCTTTATGCCAAAACGTCTGACGCCACGTGTCGGAGATACTCTCAACCAAAAATGAGCTTCTACGCTGAACTCTAGAGGTTGACACCACTTGTCTACATATGACTTCTAGCGACTCTGTACAGCCAATATCCTCTCTCTAATCAGCGCTACTCTAGCCATATCATCCTGAATCTGCTCTGGCGTTATCCCACTAATACTGCTAGGCTCATCCCAGCATAAAGGTGTACGACACCTACGTCCATACAGTGCCTCATAAGGAGCCATCCCAATAGATGCATGCCAGACTTGTTGTATGAGAACTCAACAAGTGGGAGGTAATCAGACCATCCCTTTACCCAATCCAACACACAAGCTCGCAACATATCCTCCAGAGTCTGGATGGTCCTCTCAGACTGACCATAGGTCTGGGGGTGAAACGCAGTCGTGAAGTTTAGACTCATCCCCAAAGCAATCTAAATCTGTTGCCAAAACCTCGAGGTGAACCGTCCATCTCGATCATAGACGATCGTTCTCGGTACACCATGGAGTCTCACTATCTGTCTATTGTACTCCTCAACTAATCTACTCTTTGGACACGTCTCTCTGATCGGAATGAAATGTGCCGTCTTCATCAGTCTATCAACCACGACCCAAATAGCATCAAAACTCCTACTGGGCCTCAATCCCGTCACAAAGTCCATGGAGACGTCCTCCCACTTCCACTGCGGAACTGGAAGTGGATGGAGCTCACCATCAGGACTGCAATGCTCTATCTTGACCTGCTGACAGGTCGCACACTAAGCCACAAATCTGGCTACATCGGGCTTCAGCCCTCCCCACGAATATGAACGTCTCACATCAGGGTACATCTTACTCGTACCTGGATGTACAGAGTAAGGTGTACAGTGAGCCTCCTGTAAGATCCTCTGCCTCAACTCTGCATCGGCAGGTACACAGATACGATCATGTCGCCTCATCACTCTATCTGCTCCAACAGAAATTTGTGGTGCCTCTCCACGAGACATCCTCTCTCTAATCCTCATCATGGTCGGGCAGGTCCCCTGCTTCTGTTGGATCTCATCCAATAGATCAGGTCAAACCTCTAAAGCATATAATTGGGCATCCTCATCAGGAAACCGGATGTCCAGCTCTAGCCAAGCTAGATCCCTCTGAAGTTGAGGTTGTACTGTCAATCTCACAATCGCCTTTTCTCGAGGCGTCTTCCTGTTCAAGGCGTCATCTACAATATTCGCCTTTCCAGGATGATACAAAATCTCAAGGTCAAAGTCCTTGATCAACTCAAGCCATCGACGTTGGCGGTTATTCAACTCCCGCTGCGTGAAAATATAGTTCAGACTCTTATGTTCTGTGAAGATCTAACATGTGGCACCATACAAGCAATGTCTCTAGATCTTCAAAGCATGAACTACCGCTGCCAACTCCAGATTATGAGTCGGGTAGTTCTCCTCATACCTCTTTAGCAGTTTAGACGCATAAGCAATCACTCTACCTCTCTATATCAACACACATCCTAAGACTAGCTTGGATGCATCACTGTAGACCACAAAATCATCAGAACGCTCTGGCTGTGCCAACACATGAGCAGAAGTCAAACGTCTCTTCAACTCCTCAAAACTCTGGGCACACTGGTCGGTCCACACAAACCTGGTGGTCTTCCTCAGAAGACTCGTCAGTGGACGGGCGATCACAGAAAATCCCTCCACAAAGCGTCTATAATAACCGGCTAGGCCAAGAAAGCTACGCACTTCCTTAACGTTCGTCGGTGTCGTCCATGCAGCAACAGACTCAATCTTCGCCGGGTCAACCATAATCCCGTCGGCGGAGACAATATGCCCAAGGAAAGGAACCTTAGACATCCAAAACTCGCACTTAGAGAGCTTAACATACAACTCTCTATCCCTTGGAGTCTGTAAAACCATCCTTAGATGACGCGCATGCTCCTCGTTGCTACGAGAGTATACCAAAATGTCGTCAATGAAGACCAGTACAAACTAGTCCAAGAAGTCGATGAAAATACTTTTCATCAACTCCATGAACATTGTTGGGGCTTTCGTCAGGCCGAATGGCATCACTACAAACTCGTAGTGTCCATAACGGGTACGAAATGCCATCTTGTACATGTCCTGCTCTCTCACCCTCAACTGGTGATATCCTGAGCGCAAATCAATTCGGGAGAATACTGTAACTCCCTAAAGCTGATCAAGTAGATCATTAATACGAAGTAGTGGATACCTGTTCTTGATGGTCACCTTGTTCAGCTCTCTGTAATCAATGCATAACCTCAAAAATCCGTCCTTCTTCCGCGCGAAGAGGACAGCTGCACCCCATGGTGAAACACTAGGGCGTATGAAGCCCTTCTCAGCCAACTCCTCGAGTTGCTTCTTCAGCTCCAACATCTGGATAGGTGCCATACGGTATATGGCCTTCGAGATGGGTCTCGTACCACGCTCTAACTCTATGATGAAGTCCACACTCCTCTGAGGCGGCAAGCTCAAACGCTCAACAAATACGTTGCAAACTCACAGGCTATTGGAATGACCTCCAAAGCTGGACTCTCTCCATCCTTCATGGCGTAGCACCAGAAGACATCATATCCATGTGCAATCAATCTAGCGGCTCGTACGGCGCTGATGACATAACCCATCTTCCCAAGGTCCCAACCTCGGAAGACCTCAATATGACCAACCTCGGTAGAGACTGTAATAGTCCGTCTACCCACATCCAGAACCGCATGGTGTCTACACATCCAATCCATACCTAATATGACTTCTTCATGCATCAATGGCATGACTAAGAAGTCAATAAGTAAAACACGAGTTCCTAAATGATGGGGACAACCACGTATCTCACGGGTACCTCTAACCCGACTACCATCGGGTAACCCTGTAGTAAAGGGTATCCCCTCTATGGTAGCTAAACTCAACCGCTCAACACATGTATCAGAAATAAATGAATGCGTAGCACCAGTATCAAACAAGACTCTAACAAGTAAATCATGAAGCAGAATGGTACATGTAGCAGCCGGTGCAGGTGGATCCTCTACACTCCTCAACTAAAAAGCTCGCCCTCGGGCTCCTTTGGCATCACTGGTGCCAACATCTCTACCTTTGCCTCTACTCGGTCCTGGAGCAGAACCCTGAGTCGATGGACGCTCTAAGACTCTCTGTTTTCCCTGTGTCTGCTGCTGAGGTGTAATGTGACCACCTCTGGCTACACTAACTAGGGAAGAACCCTACTGAGATGCAACTCCATCCTGCCTACAGAAGGCATCTCTGTGGCCTAGTCTACCACAGGTAAAGCAAGTCACAACTGGTCTGGGACAATATGGCCTCAAATGGCCAGGGTCACCATAATTGTAACATTATCGTCCCTTATCTGCATTCAGTACAGACGAGGGGTAACTTTGACGTCTCTGGTCTAGTTTAGAAATAGATGCTCCTCCAACTCCATTGGTTTGCCTAGTGCACTGCCTCTTCTCAGACCATCCCGTCTGAGAAGCTTTCCTCTAACTGGCTTGCTCCCTCTCAAAAGCAGAAGCCCGGTCCTGATATTCATCTAGGGACTCGCAATGGAATTCCGCCATGTATGAATGCGTGCTCTCCCTTAGACGACGAGAGAACATGTACACATGCTGGTCCTCAGATGGTGCAGCTGGACCTAGCAAAGCTAACTCAGTCTGGAAGCGGCGGATGGCATCTGCAATAGGCTCGTCCTCAAAGCCGGCCTCCACGAAGTCCTGCAGCTTCTCCCTCCTTAGTGAGGCAGGGCAGAACTGCTCCCTAATCATGCTCTTCATGTGATCATAATTGGTGGCTCTGGTCCGTACAGTCCTCCTTCACTAGTGTGCAAGGTCACGGAATAAAGACTATACTAGCTCTATCCGTCTATCCTCAGGACATCTTATAGACTCTAAAGCTGAGTCTACATGCCCTATCCACACCTCAGTTTGTAACCCTATCTCTCATGAGAAGGGTTGTACTCCCTGTTGATGAAATGCCTTCAACCAGGCATCTGGTCGAGGCCCTCGAATCTCCTCCACAGCTCGAACTGGCTTAACACGTGCAGGTGCAGCTGGCACCCATGTCGCTCCCTGAGATCTCTCAAAAGATCCCTCATGTACTGGTAAATCTGCGGCCCTTCTGCCAGCTCTAATATCCTCCTCAAAACGTCTGAGGTACTCTCTAAACTCCGGTCCTCCCATGGAGCCACGGTCAATGTCATCAGACTGAGCTCGGTGTGAATGATGTCTCCTAGATCCACCATTCCCCGTCTCTGGAACAACACTCTCTGCAACCTCCTCATGTAATTCCTCCACCACTGGTGGATCAGCAGCGGGAACTGGTCCCTCACCTACCACACCCGGAGGACGGCGTGGTCTACCTCTAGGTCTGCCTACAGAGGCAATAACTCTAGTCCGAGCCATCTGGGGGGTATGCACACATAACTTATAAGGCTTTGTATAGGCCATATGTATAGATATATATATATATATACATATATATATATATATACATATATATATATACATATATATATATACACACATATATATATATATACATACTTAACACATACACATACATAAACCATAATACATATATACATAACTATACTGCAAAGATCCATAGCAGAAGTGGCAACTTCCCGTACATCTAACCCAAAACAACATTTAAAACCAAAAACCTTAGAAAACCTCAGACCCCATATGGCAATGTTTATTTTACCTATCAAACCTCATTGCATGTAGCAAGTGCCATTGTTGTAAACCTAAGGCTCTGATACAAACTTTGTAATACCCCGAATCTGCGGGACTCGCAGTGCCACATTGGAATAGGATCTCACAATGGATCTTGACCATAGGCTGACAACAAGTTCATTGGACCTTATAACATGGCACAAACAGATATAAAAACAAATACATAAAACTGTAAAAACTTTACAACCAAAAGGTAAGACAACATAGCCGAGTATATAAACCAACACCCTCACACAAGAGGTAACAAAAGATCATCCTCACACAGGAGGGAAAAGGTAAACAAACCAAAAAGGCCACAACAACCTATATACGAGACGTCCTCGGCCTGCCACTCTACTAGATCACCCAGCGGCATGCCTATCCTGTGGGGCATCTACAACATGGTAGCAAACCATTAGCTATCCATACACATATATAGAGTAATACATAAGCACAATCACAATCAAAGAAAGATAAACACATCAGCATGCTTTCACAGATTTACCCATTTTATCATCTCAATATAATGGTCATTCACCCAAATTGTACATATAAATATATATGAAACTATGTGACACAAGGACCGATACATCCTCGCCTCTAAGCCTGCTAGCCAGCTGCACAAGTATCGGTCACACAATCCATGTACTGTATGGGAATGGATTATGCCCTTCCTGTAAAGTTAGTCTGGCCTGACATCAGAGAACCTCCCAGACTCCACGGCAGGATGAAAGGGAAAGGTTATCACAACCACACATACGGGGCAATTAATAAAACATAGGTCGGTAAAAACGACATCTCATGCTATTATAGTAAACATATAAATCACACACCACTCATGCAAACACCCAATATAAGAATGGCAGCTAAGTAAGTCCTACAGACTTACCTCAACCTCGATCAAACTCAATCACGATCACCTCTACACTGGAGGGACAACACCACCTATAAACAGGGCATAAAGAGATATATCAATTTCCTAACAATACAAGGGTCACACCTAGACCCAAAGGGATCCATAGGATCATCCACAACCTAAACTCACAACCTAATGAGCATCAAAAGCCATACAAGGCATAAACCGATCATAACCTCAACCAAACACATCCTCGCACCTCTAGCATGATCCTATACTTCCATACTAGGAAAGGAGGGAACAAAGGCATCCTAAGGAAAGCCTAGAAGCACACACACACCTGCAGAACCAAGAGAAGACCCTTGTTGATGCAGGTGACACAGGGGCGGCTCACTGGTGGCCTCAGGGGCGGATCCTGGCTGGTGCAGAGGCGGCTGGAAAGTGGCACAGGGGCGGCTGGACAGTAGAAGACACTACCTTAGTCCTTTCTTCACTTTTTCCTTTGATTCTTTACTCCTTCACTCCAATAGCAACATACATATAGAACATACATATATATATACATCAACACAAGCCGAACATGGCTGAAACATGATCCAAGCCTAAGGAATCTAAGCTAGGCTAAGGAAAGAGAGGAAAAGATGAATAAAAGAGGAAAGAAGGAAGAAAAGCCATGGAAGCTTACCAACCAAGCTCTCCATGAGATCAGCACAACATCAACACACCACAAGCTGGCTCAACAAGGCACAACAACATCAAAGCCAAGCAAAGCTATCCAAAACTCTCACAAACTACACAAACTCAAGGAAGAAACTAGCAAAGATGATCCAAGGGAGAAGGAAGACAGAAGAAGATGTACGTAGGAGAGAGAGATGGAGTTGAGAATGATAAATCCTCATCAAAGCTAAGAGATGAAGGTTATAAAAGGGTAAGAAGAGTAAAACATGGGTCAAAGGGTCAAAGAAGACGGCTGCAGCACAAAGAGCCGCAAGGGCGGACTCTGTGAGCCGCATGGGTGGCCTAGGCAAACCGTAGGGGCGCCTCCTAGGTCACACAGAGGCAATCTAGGCATAATCCTGGCCCTCTGCTCACACTCTCAGCAACTCAGCTACTAGGGTCTTACATCATGCTCATCCGGATCTCCAAGATTCACGCCCAAATGGTGCGGCTGTTGATTCGGATCCATACATTGCCCAAGAGTTCGTGGTTCAGCCACGATAGTAGAAACTATCTCATCTCTAGCAGGATAACGAGGATTAGGTGGTGGATTATGCACTATCTCTTCCAGCTCAGGCATGTCATTGTCGGATGATTCGTCCTTCTTAGCTTTGGCGGCTTTTTCCAAGTTTACTTGTTGGATCATCGGCCATATTTCATTTACTTCAGCTTGCAATCGCTCTCTATCAGCACGAGCTACAACCTTCTCCTCAATAAGTTTCCTTTCACTTATATTAAGGAGAGCTCGAGTCTCATCCAACTCAACTTGGAGGTTATTTTCATTGTGTTAAACAATTTTTCCTTCCCTTAACCGTTTTTTGAGAGTTTTTCAAGTTCAGGGTCAAAAGGAACGAGGTCTTTCTCAAATCGAGACCTTTGCATATACCTAAGGAGAAATCTACCAAATTCACTAAAGTACATAGATCAAATAACAAGAACAAAAGCTCCCAAGCTAGACAACCGAAAAACAAAATTTTCTCTTGACCAAATCCCCGACAACGGCGCCAAAAACTTGTTCGCTCAAAGGTGTGTGCATCAAAGTCTTATTTTTATATGCAAAACTCAAGAAAAGCGAACCCGCATTGTACGGATCAGCTGTAGTAAAGCAAGAAATTCTAGAGTCGAACTCAGAGATTTGGTGAGAATAAAATCAGTTTAAAAAACCGTTTGGCAAAGAGTAAAAAGCTTTTGTAAAGATATTAAGAGACAAATGATTCCAAGGATTCAAGTATCCAACTGTGGCTTTCGATTCAAGACACTCTAAAGATCAAATGACAGATTTGGTATTGTCAAGGTTATGTGTTTCGAAGAAGGGAATAATGTACGATGAAGTTCCACTACTCACTTATCCCAACTTAGAAGCTCTCAACCCGAAGGATGTTGAGTCTCATCAAGAAGAGTACTCAAGGTAAGGATTAACACTCAAACCACTCACCAAAACCCAAGGATATGACTCTCGAAGGTAAAGATGAAAGGTACAGTCAAACCATAATAAAGGATGTTGAGTCTCTCTATTACCCAAATCTTGTAGACTTTAGTTACCAAGTGAAGAATCAATGATGAAGTCTCTTCTTACACTTGGATAAGGGTTATAAAGGTTAAGCAATGTTAGGACTTAGGCAAGGTCTAACTTTGGTTAAAGGATAAAGCATTAAGGAATGTCAGCCCCGAAAAATCGGATTGTTCCTAGAGAAAATCGGCCGATTTCTTGAAGAACACCATGATTTTTTGCAATCGCAAAGGTTAAATCCCAACTCTCAGGATCCAAATGGTTAAATGAGTTCAGTATATCATCATCTATGCCTCAAGCATCAACTATTCTCCCTAGAATCACAAGGTTTTTAGCCAATCATTTTCATTTTTGAATCAAAATCAAGATTGAATAAAGAAAATCAAATAAAAACCAAACTTCGTGTAAAACTTGACAAATCTCCAAAATCTGTAATCAATCCTTCAAAACCTCAACAAAATCTCTCAAAGTACTCAATAGAATGTGTTCATAAATCATAATAACGAACAATAATCAAAGCTCTCACAAATTTCTTGAATCTTGAACTCTATCTTCCTTTCACAACTTTCTTCCTCTCCAAGAATCTCCAATCCTCTATCGTCAATCTCCAATCCGGTGCGACCTCTTGTCTTTCGTTTGCCAGGGTTCCAACATAACCCAAAATCGCTAATGGGCTGCATGACATATCCCTCTTCTGGCCCAATGCTTTGGGATTTCGAACGTTATATTTTATTAGACGGTTAAAGGTGAAAATCGGTCGATTTATACACTTACTCGTCTGATTTTTCTACAGGAAAATTGTTCGATTCAAGAGATAAATCACCCGATTTTTCTTCATTGAGAGTGCTCGTCTTTTGGCTTGTTTTCCAATTCCTTGTTTTACTCTTCCACGCACTTTCCTTGCTCCTAATGACTCCTCAATGGTCTCTTATGCTTCCTCACCGACCTTAGCTACTCCTTTCTCATTATTGCATCCAAATCCATCTTTTTCACCTACAATTCAATCAAAACTCGTGTAGATCTCTATTTCCGATATATATATGAAATAGAGCTCAAAGGCACACAAATATCTCCGAATGTATGAGAAATTGAGGGAAAACATTCACAATATGCATGATTATAATGGCATATAATTCATGTCATCACAATCCTAGGTATGCCCGCCTATGGGAAGTTTCTGAAAGAGATCTTATCAAGGAAAAGGAAGCTGGAAGATTTTGAAGAAGTGTGGATGACCTCTAGATCTTCGGAACTTATTCAAATCATGAAAGAATATATGCCACCAAAGCTAAGAGATTCCGGTTCTTTTTGCATTCCCATCGCAGTTGGGGATGTGACTTACGATGCACTTTGTGATCTAGGAGCAAGCGTGAACATCATTCCTCTAGCACTTTGTGAGAAGATCGGTCTTGGAGAATCTAAGCCCATTAAGATGACTTTATACATGGTGGATCGTCCCATTACTCGTCCCATTGGAATCTTAGAGGAAATTCTCGTAAAGCTAGGTAATTTTTACATACCCATAGACTTTATGGTGTTGGACATTCCTGCAGATTATCCTATTCCTATCATTCCTTGAAGACCATTCCTTGCAACTTTGGGATGCAATATTGATTGTAAGAATGCCACATTTTCATTCAATAATGGGGACGATCATGTGGAGTTTGCACTCTCAGCCACAATGAAGGGACATCCTTTGGAAGAAGATATCTTCAACATTTATGATGAAGAAGATTCTCGAGAATTGGTGAGCTCTATCTTAATGAAAGATCATCTTGAGAAAGTTTTGAGTTTTAGTATGATGGAGGAAGGCGTATATGTTTCATGTGGTACAGATATACGAACTTGGAAGCATTGGAAGAGGATCCAAGAGCTGAATTTGAAAAACTCATCAAGGAGACAAAAAGCACATTAGGTTTCGGTCCACCTCCCAGTACCTTGACCGAGATGACTTCTGGAGCAAGCGAGATGAGGTTCACTGGAGATCACCTCGGTCTATCATCTCGGTCCTTGACCGAGACAGTTTCTGAAGCAAACGAGATGATGTCAACTGGAGATCACTTCGGTTTACCACCTCGGTTTAAACCTAGATGCCTCAACCGAGTTCCACCTGAGGCAAATGACATCTCCACTTCTTCAAAGGACTTTCTCTTATTAGATGATGCAAATGTTTCTTCCATCTCTTCTGAAGTTTCCAAATCCTCTTCCAAAGAGGAGGGAGGTACGAATCCACCACTTAAGGCACCTCCTATCTTAGAGCTTAAACCTATTCCAACTCACTTAAGGTACGCTTTCCTTGGTCAGGATTCTACATATCCTTTCATTGTTAGTGCTACTCTTATTAAAGATGAACTGTCTAGGTTAATGCATGAGTTGAGAATTCATAGAAAGGCTATGGGTTATATTATTGATGATCTTGTTGGTGTTAAGCCTTCTCTTTGCATGCATAAGATACTAATGGATGATGATCATAAGCCTTCACGGGAACCTCAAAGACGGTTGAATCCGATCATGAAAGAGGTTGTGAAGAAAGAAATTCTTAAGTTGCTTGATGCAAGTATCATATTTCCCATATCGGATAGTAAATGGGTAAGTCCGGTGCATGTAGTTTCCAAGAAGGGCGGGATGACCATTGTAACCAACAAGAACAACGATTTGATCTCCACAAGGACCGTTATGGCATGGAGGATATGCATTGACTATCAAAGATTGAATTTGGCAACGAGAAAGGACAATTTTCCCCTTCCATTCATTGATCAAATGCTTGAATGGTTAGCACAACACTCTCATTTTTGCTATTTAGATGGTTATAGTGCTTTCTTTCAAATTTCTATCCATTCGGATGATCAAGAGAAGACCACCTTCACTTGTCCATGGGGGACATTTTCTTATAGGAGGATGCCATTCGGATTGTGTAACGCACCCACCACTTTTCAGCGTTGTATGATGGCTATCTTTTCCGAGTACATTGAGGAGATCATAGAGGTGTTCATGGATGATTTTTCTGTATATGGTTCCTCTTTTGATAATAGTTTGGCTAACCTTTTCTAGTGTTAAAACGTTGTGAAGACACTAATCTCGTTTTGAATTGGGAGAAGTGTCACTTCATGGTTAGCTAAGGAATTGTTCTAGGACACCTCGTTTCCAACCGAAGTATAGAGGTCGATCGAGACTATTGAAAACTCTCCCACCTTGTTATGTTAAAGGTGTACGGATTTCCTTGGGCATGCAGGTTTGTACAGGAGGTTCATCAAGGATTTCTCTAAGATCTCTAAACCGCTTACTGATCTTTTGATTTAGGATGCTATTTTTGAGTTCTTGCAGGAATGCCTTGATGCTTTTTACAGGATAAAGGAAGCATTGATCACCGCTCCCATCATTCAACCTCCGGATTGGACCTTTCCCTTTGAGATCATGTGTGATTCTAGCGATATTGCCGTAGGAGAGCTACTTGGACAGAAGAAAGATCGTCCGACCAACACTATTTACTATGCTAGGAAATAGCGTTGGTGAAGTAGCCGTTTGCAAATAAGATCTTTGTGGCTGAGATTGTAACGTCCGGACTTTTTATTCCGTTCCTTGAGCGGTTTATCGACCTTCCCGCGTTAGCGGCTTAGTTTTCCCGCAGGCGCGAGGTGCTGAGTAACGGGAATTATCTGAATCTCGTTCCGACCTTCTGTTATCCCGCCTTTTTGCGTTTGGAACTTACGTTGCTTGCACAAAGGAGACAAGGAGGTCAGCTAACCCCTTGTTCCCCTCACCCATGACAACTTGGTTTTTCCCTCTCTCCTCACACTTCTTTCACATTGGTTTCTTTTCTCTCCTTCCCTTCTCTTGAGCTCTCTTTCCTTTTCTCTCTTGGGATCTCTTGGATGGTGGCCAGCAGTGGGAAGTTCTTGGATCCAGTTAGGTAAGCTTGTCTTCCTTTCCCTCTTCTCGTTCCTTGCTAGAGATCATCTTCTTCTTCTCTCCTTCTCCATTGCCATGGATGAAGCTTTGGAAGTGGGTTCTTCTTGATCTTTGCATGCATGTGTTCTAAGCTCGATTAGGTCGTGAGGGAGAACCTTATTTCTGTGGTTTATGTTTGGAGAAGACCCATCAAGAGAAGGAGGCCATTGGAGCTCAAGATCCACAATCGAAGACGAAGAAGATGACTTTCTGCAGTTCGACCACGGGGGCGGATCTTCAGAGCCGCAGGGGCGGCCATTACACTGAACCGCCAGGGCGGCCTGCATGATCCACAGGGGCGGACCTTTGGGCCGCAGGGGCGGCCACTAGCTCAGCCAACATGCCCTTGCGGTCTTCTTTTCCCTTTCACGGTTGTTCTTCCTTCTCCCGAGTCCGTGCCTTTACGTGGTTAGTGCCTCCCTTGAGCTTCTGTTGTTTGGTGATCCTAGAGAGTGTTATGATAGCATCATGATAGGTTTGGACATAGGATGAATGAGAATGCCATGTAGTGGCTTTTGAGACCTTAGGTGAGTGTGATGAGCATGTTGGACTTCATAGACTTGTAGATTGTTCTTGGCTGTTGAGTATGATCTTAGGAAAGGTTGTAGCTTGTCGAGAGATCTCATCATGCATTGAGGATGATGTGAGTGCTACAGATTCTAGGATGCGGTCCTAGAATGTGAGTCAAACAATCTTGCTTAGATCGTTTGTGTGAGATGCCTTAGACTTTTGAGTTGAGCGAGTTGTTGATATATTTATCCTCTTGTGAGCAGGTTGTGGGCTTCTTCCCAAGGAGAGCTAGAGTTTTGTGAGTTGACTGTTAAGACGAGGTAAGTCTTCGGACTTACTTAGCTCGTATTCTTTGTATTAGATTCGATGTGTGCTTGGTGGTGGGTGTTTTAGTATTGTTTATTTTATAACCACAAAACCGGAATTAGGATGACCTTTATATATTGATATTTGACCCAAGTGTATGATAACGGGCAGTGACAACATTGCCTGGTTCTTGCGGAGAGCTAAGGGGTTGTCGGTAACTAGCCTGGGCAGGTAGACGGCTAGATGCATCAGTGCCATTCCTTGACTGTGAGTAGGAACCGAGGCGAGATCATACGTTGATTCTTGTGTCAGAAAATGAAAGATGAATTAGTAACAGGAAATGACATAATGGAAAAGATAATGAACCGGACTTATGTGTTGTGCCCATGTAGTGTGTTTGGATCATGTTGAGTGTTTTGTTTATTTATGTGTGTTTGTGCCATCACCTTGTTTCTAATGCCTTGAATATTAGCTAACGGTTTTAGAACAATTGTGTAGATTGTCCTGTAGGTTAGGGATACCGCCGAGTGAGGTGGAGGAGTGGATAGTCGGGGTCTTCGTACATTATAGGACCTGGTCGTTTTGGGGGCTTTTTATTGTGTTGTTAGTTCGAGTTTTAGTTGTACTTTCGGATTATCGTTTTGGGAGTTGTCTTATCTTGAGGACTCGGCTGAGTTTCCAGGTTGTACCTTTCTTACGGATTGTCTCCATTGCATTAAAACGATTTTGATTTGCCTTTATTTGTGCCATGTTGAAAAGATCCGGTGAAATTGTTGTCAGCCTAAGGGTCGGGGCCCATTGTGAGGTCCCAACCCATAGCGCCACGAGTCCCGAGGATTTGGGGTGTTACAAAGTGGTATTAGAGACCTAGGTTGACAACAATGGCACTCGCAATCTTCTAAAGGCCGAATAGGGATAAATAAAACCCCACGGGTTATGACTTTTCGTTTTTAAAATCATATGCATGAGTCGGGATGGGTTAGAATGTCCGGGACCACCAATCCTTCCGCGGACCTCGACGACGTAGATTTCTGGACTATGACATGCCTATACTATTACATAGCTATATATATATATGTATATGGCCTTAGGATTGTTTTTGGAGTTGTATGTACCAAATTATATTATTTGGTAGGTTGCATGTTTTGGACCTTGTATGTTTAAAATGGAATGCCGGATGTATTATAATAGTAATAATATGGACATAGGACTTATATAGTCGGTTATACCTATTCTTATTATATATAGTAGCATATGAAGTTATAGGACCTTATAGAAAAGATGATAGTAAGATATCATCATCATTAAAACAACGTCGTGGCTTGGGATGATGATCATATGTGGAGGAGTACGCTCAAGTATCGAGTTGAGCATTTCGTGTGGACGAGCACCATGGCGTTCCCGGATTCCTTTAGAAGGAGTGGAGATGACATAAACCAAGGATGATCAAGTGGAAGGAAGACTCCAGTTAACTAAGAGAAACCGAGACGGGAACCATACAAGAAGAGGAGTAACTTAATAGTGTGGAAGTAGTTACAAGGAAGTCACGATTGGAAGGGTAACGAGATTAATAAAGATAACAACCTTAGGTTCTTCAAGGAGACGCGGACCACTAAAGATGTGAATCAAGGAGGAGTTGGGTGCGTTCTAACAAGGTGTGAATCGAGGAGGAGTTGGGTGCGTTCTAACAAGGTTAATGGTGGTAACACAGTGAGGTGTGAAGATTCCTTAGAAGTTTCAAAGAATGGGAGTAAAGATGCGTGGAATAAACGAACCAAGTAGAAAGACGTTAGATACCGTAAGTTAAGCTTACGAGGTACCAAGAAGTGAAGCGTCAACATTACGACAGTTATGAGAAGAATGGCATGGTGGAGATTCATGTAGCGTTTACCGGATCCCGTATGATTATAAGGCTAAAGAATGCCAAGAAGAAAGAAGTACGAGTAGATGTGATTCCGAGAAGAGGAGTGACGCAACTAAGAGCTTTAGTTGTGAAAAGATGTAAGACGACTATCAAGAGAAGCGCGAGAGGCTGCTGAGTAAACGTTAGAAATTTTAAGTAGACACGCTTACAAGATATCACGAGGCGAGGTTAAGCCAAGGAAAGCGACTTATACGGAGCGCGACCCCGAGAAGGGTATGGTTACCATGTGGAAGAAGAAGAAACCGCGGAACGTAGAAACGGCTAACGAAGTTAAGGTGGAGTACCCCAAGGAAATGCATAAGGTGGAAATAGCCAACGAAGTTATGGTAACCTTCACGAGAATAGTAACATAGAGTGTATAAGAATGGTAAGTTGATGACCTTGGAGAGCGTCTAATATAAGCGGACCAGGGACAACCAATAACACATAAGGTGCGGGTTGCCTGTTAAGGAATGGTAGACGGGAAGTATGACCTCAAGCGGAGAATATAAATGAATTATAACAAGAGCTTGGAGATTCCGGATTGTTCAATGACGATAATAAAGAAGTACATCAGCATGGCGTGATTTTCGTAAGTACTATAACGTTGAATAGTTAACGCAAGTGACGGTAATAGACCTCCCGGAGAGGGATGGCATTGACCCTTTTTCGCCCTTCTTAGGTCTCGAGATTTAGCATTTGGGGGAATGTCGTGGATGGGAACCTTACAGGTTTAAGCAAGATATGATAATCTAGTGGAACAAGGAGAAGGTAAGGTTTCACGTTGTTGGTAGATAAACAAGAGTGCATAGAGGATGCATGGTATGAAACAGATGAGATGTTGCCGCGAGAAGATGATGAGCCAAGTTTCTAGACTCACCGGAAGAGCTACCAAGGATATAGTAACGTTATAAGCCTCAAGCTTATGCTTAGTGTTGCAGATTAGTAAGCGATGTTGAATGAGGTGGACCGTAATCGAACGCTAGATGATGACAATTATTGGTGCTTGAGTCGCATGAATGATTCTTAGGTTCGGATTTGAGGACGCTTTGTTGTACTCTTAGAATTGGGAGGAACTAGCTTGACAAGGGACGATGATAATATAGGTTACACAGGATGATTAAAGTCATCTAACAGGTTAGGAAATCCGAGGTGACCTCCTAAGAGACGTAGCGGTGTTGAGAATATCTAGTCAATCAGACGGGAACGAGGTGGTAGTTTCGGTAATACCTCCAAGGTATGTGGAAGAAGTATGCAGTATAAGCTGATGGGCCATAACCGCCAAGATGCGGGATGGTTTTGACACACCTTCCTTCTTGGGAAGACGATTAGATCGTGAGATCCAAGACGTGTACGGGGAGTTTGAATAAAGTTGGAATAGACGGTGTAGGACACATAAAGAAATGGACCATTGGAGGGTCGGGAGTAAGGCGCTTTTGCACACGCATTTATGATGAAGTTGATACCTTGTTATGAAGAGAAATGCTACTCTGATACGGACCTTTTCGAAGAAATTGACGCGAGTTGGGAAGTGGTTTACCGGCGGGCATGGCCACTAGAAGTGAGGGACGTTCACAAGGTTTCACGTATAATGGTTGAGGGAGTACATTTATGACTTGAGATATGATGCTAGTGGTGTTGATCGAGTGACCGACGAGGAGCCGATGAGGATACCGTGCAGACGTGGGGTGATATCTATAGATGAGTTTTTTTGATGATTTAGTTACCTCCAGATGACCGATGAGTTAGGTTTATGTGCATGTATAACCTTATGTGTTTGGTGCCCGAGCGGGAATATGTTGTGTGTTCGGTTAGATTTTTCCTTGGTATGCGATATGCGGTTCATCTGATTATATTTTTCGGCCTTGCGTGGTCTTGACGTGATTATACGAGGTTGGGATGGTTGTCGAGTAGAGAGTTGGCACGGTTACAATTCTGAGTGGTTACCGAGGTAGTTTTCCGAGAGTTCTGTGTTCGCAAGTTTCGAGACAAAACTTGTTTTTAGGGGGATTAGTTTTAACGCCCGGAATTTTTATTCCGATCCTTGAGCGGTTTATCGACCTTCCCGCATTAGCGGCTTAGTTTTCCCGCAGGCGTGAGGTGCTGAGTAACGGGAATTATCCGAATCTCATTCCGTCCTTCCGTTATCCCGCCTTTTTGTGTTTGGACCTTTCGTTGCTTGCACAAAGGAGACAAGGAGGTTAGGTGACCCCTTGTTCCCCTCACCCTTGGCAGCTTGATTATTCTCTCTCTCCTCACACTTCTTTCACGTTGGTTTATTTTATGTCCTTCCCTTCTCTTGAGCTCTCTTTCCTTTTCTCTCTTTGGATCTCTTGGATGGTGGCCAGCAGTGGGAAGCTCTTGGATCCAGTTTGGTAAACTTCTCTTCCTTTCCCTCTTCTCGTTCCTTGCTAGAGATCATCTTCTCCTTCTCTCCTTCTCCATTGCCATGGATGAAGCTTTGGAAGTGGGTTCTTCTTGATCTTTGCATGCATATGTTCTAAGCTCGATTAGGTCGTGAAGGAGAACCTTGTTTCAGTGGTTTATGTTTGGAGAAGACCCATCAAGAGAAGGAGGTCATTGAAGCTCAAGATCCACAATCGGAGACGAAGAAGATGACTTTCTGCAGTTCGACCGCGGGGGCGGATCTTCAGAGCCGCAGGGGCGCCATTACACTGAACCGCCAGGGCAGCCAGCATGAGCCGCAGGAGTGGACCTTTGGGCCACATGGGCGGCCACTGGCTCAGCCAACATGCCCTTGCGGTCTTCTTTTCCCTTTCGCGGCTGTTCTTCCTTCTCCCGAGTCCGTGCCTTTGCGTAGTTACTGCCTCCCTTGAGCTTCTGTTGTTTGGTGATCCTAGAGAGTGCTATGATAGCATCGTGATAGGTTTGGACATAGGATGAATGAGAATGTCATGTAGTGGCTTTTGAGACATTAGGTGAGTGTGATGAGCATGTTGGACTTCATAGACTTGTAGATTGTTCTTGGCTGTTGAGTATGATCTTAGGAGAGGTTGTAGCTTGTCGAGAGATCTCCTCATGCATTGAGGGAGATGTGAGTGCTACAGATTCTAGGATGCCGTCCTAGAATGAGAGTCAAACAATCTTGCATAGATCGTTTGTGTGAGATGCCTTAGACTTTTTAGTTCAACGAGTTGTTGATATATTTATCCTCTTGTGAGCAGGTTGTGGGCTTCTTCCCAAGGGAAGCGAGAGTGTTGTGAGTTGAGTGTGAAGACGAGGTAAGTCTTCGGACTTACTTAGCTCGTATTCTTTGTATTAGATTCGATGTGTGCTTGGTGGTGGGTGTTTTAGTATTTTTTATTTTATAACCACAAAACCGGAATTAGGAAGACCTTTATATATTGATATTTGGCCCAAGTGTATGATAATGGGCGGTTACAACATTGCCTGGTTCTTGCGAAGAGCTAGAGAGTTCTCGGTAACTAGCCCGGGTAGGTAGACGGCCAAATGCATCAGTGCCATTCCTTGACGGTGAGTAGGAACCGAGGCAAGATCATGCGCTAATTCTCGTGTCACAAAATGAAAGATGAATTAGTAACAGGAAATGACATAATGGAAAAGATAATGAACCGGACTTATGTGTTGTGCTCATGTTGTGTGTTTGGATCATGTTGAGTGTTTTGTTCATTTATGTTTGTTTGTGCCATCACCTTGTTTCTAAAGCCTTGAATATTAGCTAACGGTTTTAAACCGATTGTGTAGATTGTCCTGCAGGTTAGGGATGCCCCCGAGTGAGGTGGAGGAGTGGACAAACGGGGTCTCCGTACATTATAGGACGGGGTCATTTTTGGGGCTTTGTATTGTGTGTTTAGTTGCGAGTTTTAGTTGTACTTTCGAATTATCATTTTGGGAGTTGTGTTGTCTTGAGGACTCGGCTGAGTTTCCAGGTTGTACCTTTCTTACGGATTGTTTGCATTGCATTAAAACGATTTTGATTTGCCTTTATTTGTGCCATGTTTGAAAGATCCGGTGAAATTGTTGTCAGGCTAAGGGTCGGGACCCATTGTGAGGTCCCAACCCGTAGCGCCCCGAGTCCCGAAGATTTGGGGTGTTCTAGAGATCTTATCTTCAACGTCCTTTATTTAAAAGTTGTTGGATATCTTGATGTCCGAGATCTTCTCTTCAATGTTTACTTGAAAATTGTTGGTATGTATATGGAGCGACATGCCAATCATGTACGGTGTATATATATATATTCACTCAACAAGAGTTGAATACCCGCCAGAGGTGATGGCTAGAGTTGATTAAGGACTTCGGTCAAGTGATATTGTACCATCCGTTGAAGGTGCATATGGTCACCAACACCCTTATTATGTAGACACCTCGAAAGGAAGCGGTAGCTCGACTAACGGTGCAACTTCAATTTTAGAGGGGTTTAGTAAGGTTGGAGATGGTATCCGGTTTCCGGATACAGACAGACCCATGTCCGATTTGGGGAGGCTACCTGATACGTCGGGAGAGATCCGACATAAACAAGAAAGATGTCCGATTTTGATGAGAATCCGGGATAGGATGTCCCGAGGAGAGGCACCATAGTTACCTTATGTGTTTGCGGGTGGTTGAGACGCCAGGAGTGTGTAAGTGTACCGTTAGAGAGACAATAAAGATGTACTCGAACATCATACGTTCTTAATGGTGGGGCGGGCTTAAGCCCGATGTTGCTAGTTAGGTAGCCCAATGTGCGATCTGTCATCAAGTCAAGTTTGAGCACCATAGGATGGGAGGAGGATTTCGTCCACTGTCAGTTACGCAGTGGGAGTGAGAGGATATCTCCCTAAATGTTATTACCACTTTTAGACCGAGTAAGAGATGTGACGCGATTTGGGGTCATAGTAGACCAATTGACAAAGACCGCGCGTTTTACATCTATTTGAGAAACGTGGCCGATGAGTCGGCTAGTTGAGGAATTTACTAAGTTGATGGTGAAATTCCATGGGATACCGAGTACCATCGTCTCGGATCGAGGTGGGCAATTCACTCTCTAAAGCTCACAAAGCCTTGGAGAATCAAGTTTTTAATAATGCAGGAGAAGTTCCGAGAGATCAAGGGAGACTTCCCGGAAGAACGGAAAACAATCCAAAAGGGCAAATAAATGCTATCACCACAAGAAGCAGAACTCAAACCAATGATCCATTACCGAAGAATGTGGATAATGGAAAGCAACCGAGATCGAGGAGGAACCGGAGTCAAGCAACAAGAAGAAGAGAAAGCGCTGGTCTATGTCCCTCCTCAAGCATACAAACCACCTCTACCTTTCCCTAAATCTCGCGCTAAAGAACGCATCGACAAACATTTCGGTAAGTTCGTTGATCAGCAAGATACATATTAATATTCCTTTCATGGATGTCATTGTAGGAATGCCAACATACGGAAAGTTCTTGAAGGAAATTCTTTCCAACAAGATAAAGCTAGAAGACGTTGGAGAAGTAAGGATGGTCAAAAGGTCTTCCGAACTTATCCAAACAATGCAAGAAGAGTTGTCGCCAAAGCTAAGGGATCCCGGATCTTTCTGTGTTCCTATTGGAATTGGAAGAGTGATGTACGGGGCTTTATGTGATCTTGGAGCAAGCGTGAGCATAATACCTCCATCATTGTGCGAGAAAGTTGGACTTGGAACACCAAAAACTGTCAAGATGATGCTATACACGGAGGATAGATCTATCACACATCCCGTGGGGTTCAAGAAGACATCCCCGTCTTGCTAGGCAAGTTTTTTACATTCCCATCGATTTTGTTGTTCAAGACATTCATGCAGATCATCTCGTTCAAATCATACTTGGAAGACCTTTCCTTGCAACTTCGGGTTGCATGGTGGATTGGAAGAATGGAATACTCTCATTCAACATGGGAGAAGAGCATGTAAAGTTTCAGATTGCTTCAATGATCAAAGGACCAACCATGGGAGAAGACATTTTCAACACCTACGATGAAGAGAAATCAAGGGAGGAGGTAAGCTCTATCTTACTCAAAGATCCACTTGAAAAGGTTATTAGCTTGTGCATTGTATATGAAGGAGAAGAGGATGATTGCGACATTGAAATCCGAGCACAAAGAACCTTGGAGGAAGATCCTAAGGCAGTGTTTGAAGTGTTAGAAGAAGTTACGGAAAAACCTAGAAAAATCTACTCACTATAGGAAAATCGGTCGATTTTCTTGGATGAAAAATTAAACCTACCGATTTTTCCAATGTCGATTGTAAAATCGACCAAAAAATTGACCCCTCAGAAAAATTGGTCGATTTTCCTGATACTTCTGCAACTTCTCCGGAATCAATTGCAAGCATTCTTGGATGCAATAACACACCTCCCTCAACTTCTGGCTCCCCCAATCAACTTGCTAAGTCAAAACTCATCAACCAAGGATCCTCCAACCTTGGAATTGAAACCTCTTCCTCCACACCTAAGGTATGCATTTCTAGGAACGAACTCTACTTATCCGGTCATTGTTAGTGCTAATTTAACGGAATATGAACTTAATAGATTGATGCATAAAAAAGACTACACAAGAAAGCTTTAGGTTACACTATTGATGATCTTGTTGGCATTAAACCCTCTTTAGGCATGCATAAGATTTTGATGGAAGATAACCATAAATCCTCACAAGAACCTTAAATATGGTTAAATCCGATCATGAAAGAGGTTATGAAGAAGGAAATACTTAAGCTTCTTGATGCAGGAATTATCTTTCTAATTTCCGATACCAAATGGGTGAGCCCCGTTCATGTAGTCCCGAAGAAGGGATGGATGATCGCTATAAATAACAAAAACAACGAACTCATTCCTACAAGAAGAGTTACGGGATGGAGAATATGCATTGGTTATCGAAAGCTGAACGTAGCAACGAGGAAGGATCACTTTCCTCTTCCTTTCATCGATCAAGTGCTTGAAAGGCTAGCACAACACTCTCACTTTTGTTATTTGGATGGATATAGTGGTTTCTTTCAGATTTCCATCCATCCCGACGATCAAGAGAAGACTACATTTACGTGCGCATTGGGTACGTTTGCTTATAGAAGGATGCCATTCTGACTTTGCAATGCACCGGCCACCTTCCAAAGATGCATGATGGCCATCTTTTCAGAATACATAGAGAACATCATGGAGGTGTTTATGGATGACTTTTCAGTTTATGGTTCCTCTTTTGATGATTGTGTATCGAACCTTTCTTTAGTTTTGCGAAGATGTGAAGACACTAATCTTGTCTTGAATTGAGAAAAGTGTCACTTTATGGTTAGCGAAGACATTGTTTTAGGTCAAATTGTTTCCAGCCGCGGAATTGAAGTTGATAGGGAAAAGATCGAGACCATTGAAAGATTACCTCCACTAACTTCGGTGAAAGGAGTAAGAAGCTTCCTTGGGCACGCGGGTTTTTATAGAAGATTTATTAAAGACTTTTCTAAGATTTCTAAACCATTGACTATCCTACTCATGAAAGACGTGGTTTTTGAGTTTTCAAAGGATTGTCTTGATGCCTTCTACAGGATAAAGGAAGCCTTGATCTCCGCTCCTATCATTCAACTGCCGGATTGGATCTTTCCCTTTGAGATAATGTGCGATGCTAGCGATGTAGCCGTAGGAACGGTGCTTTGACAAAAGAAGGAGGGACGCACTTATGCCATCTATTACGCTTGCAAGACGCTAGATGAAGCTCAATAAAACTACGCTACAACAGAAAAGGAGCTGTTGGCGGTGGTCTATGCCTTCGAGAAGTTTCGTTCTTATCTTGTGGGAGCGAAAGTGATTGTTTACACCTACCACGCAATAATCCGCTACTTGCTCACAAAGAAAGATGTGAAACCACGACTTATTAGATGGATCCTCTTTCTACAAGAGTTTGACGTAGAGATTTGTGATAAGAAAGGATCCGAGAACTGGGTGCCGGACCATCTAAGCTAAAATCCCCATCTCACAAGCAAGGACAGACATCTACCTATACACGACTCCTTTCCAGATGAGCAACTGCACAAAATAGAGGAATGCCTTCATCAAATCGCAAGAGGTAACGAATCTTGGTATGCTGATTTCGTTAATTATTTAGTTTGTCAAGAAATACGTCCAAGATTATCATATGCACAAAGGAAGAATTTTTTCAAGGATGTCAAGCAATACTATTGCAATGAACCTCTTCTTTTCAAGAGATGTCCGGACGGAATGATTAGAAGATGCATTCCGGAAGATGAAGTGGAAAGTGTTATCCGGTATTTCCATTCACTACCTTGTGACTGTAACACCCTCTCTTAAATCAAGGATGTCACATCCAATAGTTTGAGAAAATTCAAAACTCCAAAAACTACCCAAGGCTAGTAGCAAATTATTTGCGTAAATATAGAACATAATTAAATAACCAGCGGAAGGCTGGTTTGAACATAAAAGATCAAATTCATAAACTCGTAACAACAACGTCAAAATGTAATAAAAACTTTATTATAACAAAGTAAAACAACTAAATGAAAAGATAACTCGAGTGAAATCCCTATACATATGACAAGGTACAAAAATGTCGCATCCTAATACATAGTCTAAGAATTTAATTTATTAAAACAATAATAAGTGCTCTAGATGACGCCATCTTCACTTTGATCCTTTGTATCTGAGGTCCTGAGAAACATTGCCTGATGTATCGTATGCAACGAGGGACACCAGCCAACCAGGTAATAGGTTGGTTAGTCTAACGTAAGACTAGCAATTGACTAAAGTAAATAGGTTCGATGAGGGTCATACAATGACCGTTAAACGGTATGTAATCAAACTCAACACTTAACAAGAAGAGGAGAGACAAGAGAGGTGAATAAATATTTCCAAAGGTAAGGATACCTTAACATTTATTGGAATTAGTGATTTTTATTGGGAATCTTTAATTTGAAGATTTTATTAAAAACAACGATAACTTGGACTACCTAAAGTCCTAGTAATAGAATCCGATCAACCTCACCTCCCGAGTGATCCGGGTGAATCCATATTGGAAAGACGATTCTATCAAATGACTAGAGTGGAGTTCGCCGGGAACCCATCACCCTCATTTTAAATCGCTAAGTGTACACCAAGGTACTTACTAGTGATATTAGTGACACATTTTAACAATATTCCACTTGTACAATTATTTAAGTATACACTTAATAGTAGAGGCGTATCAAAGCCCGAAACCAACTAAGCCCCTGTGTCTTACTTAGTGCACCAGTTGATTTATCAAATGTAATTCAACCTCATTGCATCAAATGTGCTTAATTATCATTCCATGGAATGGGTACAAAAGTGTTACTTTCCACTTTTGAAATTTAATATATACTAACATAAATATAATAATTTATGCGAGTTTTAAATGTTTGCACTAATTTCGATAACCCTTATGTAATAGAAACTTAAATTAACACATAAAGTCCCAAACAAAATCATCCGTAGATGATAATAAAGCATGTATCATATTATAATAATTCACTTCAAAGATTCCCATATAATCACTAAGCTAGGTTCAAAGGTCACCCTAATAAAATTCCGACTATTCTCTAAAATGTCCTAGCCGGGGAATATATCAAATTGAAGAAGAAACTAGGGTTGAAATAACCACTTGCGAAAATGAACCGAAATCACTTGCCTTTAATTACGAAGAACGGATCGAAAACGGATACACTTGATGGTTAAGGTTCACCAACACTCCACCGGGTACCTAACATTTAACCAAAAAGCTCTTATGAATATTTATATAACTTTTGCACAAATTCGTACATCCCTAGTTATATAGTTAATTCATAAAAAAATTTATAAATCCTTTTTGTAAATTATTTCATCCATAGAATAAGATGAATGAGTTTACAAGTTGATTCATATTTCTTAATTTTCTTACTTGATTAACAATCTTAATAAAAAACTCGTAGTTGGCTAGCGTGCTTATACTAATGGTGGAAGTGGTAAGATTTACATCACTAAAATCCTCATTAGTCTAGTACATAATATATGAAGAAATTATGTAGACTATCTATTGATTAAAGAAGAAGATGGTACCGTTTACAATGGACTTGTAAGCAACACACAAGACAACTCGATCTTCTTTGAACGGATACAAAGAATGAGTGATCCCTTAACGTATGTTAGCAACTACGTTGACGTCCACACTTGCAAAGTTTCGACTCACGATTTCAACAATATGAGAGTTGGGAAGAAGAAGCAAGAAGCAAGAAGCAAAGTGAGTTGAAAAAGAAGAGAGGCAAGGTTTATATAGACATAGAGGAATATTTTCATTAATCACCGCCAATTAATTGGAAGATTATGAAATTAATTAGAGAATAAAATACTAATCTTCCAATTAAATGGGAGATTATGAAATTTATTTGAAAGAAAATAAAATACTAATCTACCAATTAAATGGGAGATATATAAAATTAATTAGAAAGAGAATAAAATACTAATCTACTAATTAAATGGGAGATTATAAAATTAATAGGGAAGAGAATAAAATACTAATCTACCAACTAAAAGAGAGATTATGAAATTCATTAAAGAATACAACACTAATTTTGTGAAATCTCTCTCATCAATATTGGATTAACACCTAAAAACGTAACCGAAGGTCAATGAAATCGAAACCAATCGAATATTCATTTCGGCTTTTCAAACAACGTTTTTATAGATGCAATAAATATGAAATCGTTGCAAAAATCGTTGCAAAAATCGTTGCACAAATCGTTGCAAAAATAATCAACGTGAAGCGTTGGCTCAGCTGGCTTGTGGGCACACTAGGAAACCTGTAGGTTTCGTGTTCGAAATTGGTCTCCAGCAGTTTTTCTCTCTTTTGTTATATTGTCTTAAATAATACAAATCAGTCCCCTTCGTTCCTTCTATAGCATGGAATGCGACGTGGCTTGCTGGTTATGTTTTCCACGAGGCATGTCTTAGGTCAAGCGTTGTCTCCAGCATTTGGTCTTCTTCTTTTTATATTTTGTTATGAACAACTCTTATCTAAATAATAATAAGAGAGTTTAACATCAAATGCTCTTAGCTTAGTTGGAATCGGGAACTCTCTTTATGCAACAGATTACAAGTTAGACTCTTGTGTGTTGTGCCTTTTCTTTTTCTCCTTTTATTTTTGTCACAAGCTTGTATTGTCTTATTTATACTATTAAAATAAGACGTCTACATAATTAAAAAATCCGATATGTAAAAGGTGTACACATATATACTAATATGTTGCACTTCTTTTATTGCAATTATATAAGTTGGACATAACCCAAACTTATTATCTTACAAGGGATTATATTAAAAAGCTTAACAATGTATTTTTGTTTGGGTTATTTCAGTGACGGACATGCTAGTTCACATAAAACGAGCGCTAAGGTACTCCAATCCGGTTTCTTTAGCCTACTTGTTCGCTCCAAAAGTTGTGCAGTTTTAATATTTATACCAAGAATAATTGCAAATAAGTGAACCCGCAATGTACGGATCGATTGTAATAAAAGTAAGAATACAAGGGTCTAACACAGGGACTATGGTGAAACAAAGATCGGTAATTCAGGTTGTCCAAAACAAAGATGCAACAAAGCAAAGCTATTAAAGATGATTTAATAACTAGGTAAAGGGAATGCAGATTCTAGAGATTAAAGCATCCAGTTGTGGTTCCGACTCAAGATCTCAAAAGATAACGTGGACAAAGTTGAGGTTTGCAAAGGGAAGGTGTTTCTAAGGTGGGAATAGATCACAAGGTAAGACTCACTACTCACTATCCCAAATCAAGGATCCTCTCACCGGGTAAGTCTCAAGGTACTAAGTAAAGGAACTATAATCTAAAACACACACACCACCCAAGGGGATAAAACTAACCTTTAGCGGGTAAGTCTCAGACTAACTCTAAAAGATGGGATGAAGGCACACTCAAACCCCAATAAAGGATAAACCTATTACCTACACTCATAATCTTGGGTATGCAAACAAAGGAATCACCGGGTAAGTCATATCCTAGGCTTGTGTTGAACCAGGAAAGGTATAACAAGGATAGGATTTGACAAACTGAAACCTCAACTCAGATAAGGATCAGGAAAGGGCTCGCCTCGCTCAGTTTATGTTCCATCTCGGTCGAGATGTTCCACGACTGATTGAGGTGTTCATTTGTTAAGGTAAAGGCTCGAGCTTTCAGGTTCCACTGGGGTAAATGCTCATTCTTTCATCGTCTTTCCCACAACCTTCAGCCAATCACCCTAGAATCGCATAAAGAACTTAGCCAACAATCATCATGATAACAATAATCAAATATATAAGAAAGGAATCAATATTCAAAGAAAAAAAACCTTAACAAAAAGGTTTCAATAACTGAATCAAACAACCAAACAAGTAATCAAATTGTGTTCCTCAATCACAATAAAAAAAGACAACAAACCAAACAAAACTAAGAAAATCTTACAACTTCCTTCAAACTTCCTTCAAAACTAGCTTCCTTCCTTCCTTGATCTTCCAAACTTCCTTCCAGACTCTGGAGAACTTTGCTCCACAATCTTTGATAGCAAGAAATATGACCATATTTTAGGCATTTGTTTTAGTTGTTTTTCCCCTTTAATTGTGTACATGGATAAGAGTTTGAAGCATTTATGAACACATTCACCTATTTTGTCGATATAGAGATCTACACAAGCTTTGTTGTGTTTTTAGGTGAATAAAGGCTTGGATTGGAGCATATATGAGAGAGTAGGAGTATATGATCATGCTAGGCATCAAGAGGATGCATTAGAGAAGCTAAGGAAGGAGCATGATTAGAGACGTTTACGAAATAAAGGCTTTTGCGAGGGAATTGGAGTTTCCACGGCCAAACATGAGAAACCACGACCGTGGTTTAGGCATTGAGGGCGAGGAAAACAAGGTTGAGAACAAAAAGGTTCCACGACCAATTCCACGGCCGTGGAAGTTTGTACTAGACCGTGGTTTCTATAACGGTCGCCACGTGTCATATTTGCCACATCAGCATCGTTGATTTCGATTTCGTAACCCTATTTTTCCCTATAAGAAGGCAGAGGCAAGGAGAAAAAAGGGAGTTCGCATACATCCCGCATCGACCATATTTTGGAAGCATTGCTTAAGAAGATCTTAGAGCGTACATGGGAGATTTGGAGAAGGACGCATTTTGAAGATTGAGTACTTGGAGAAAGATCCTAGGGCTTCAATAGAAGGCGGATTGACATCCCATTCTTCTTTGTTCCTTGAGGATTGTGAGAAATTCTTGTTCTATTCCCTATACATTGAACACATTGAAAGATTATTGGTTTTATTGAGATTGATTTTGATGTTTTTCATTAAGGTTTCAAAGTTCTATCTTTTATTCCTTTCTTATTTGATTGTTGATTTTACAATGATGATTATTGGCAAAAACCCTTTAGCGATTCTAAGGTGAAGGGTTGATAGTTGTGGCATAGATGATGATAGATTGAACCAAAACAGATTGGACCTTGAGAGTTGCGAGAAACTTCGTCGTCGACCTTTTCAACGGTCTGTTCTTGAGTTCCACGGCCGTGGTTCCTCAAGATCCAGCCGTGGTTTCCACTGTCGTACATACTTCGCATTTGCTTTGATCCAAAGTTAAAGATTTCCTTTAACCTAGCCTTGTGTAACACCCCAAATTCTGAGAACTCGGGGAACTACTGGTTAGGACCTCACAATGGGTCCCGACCTTAGTTTGACAACAATTTTACTTGGATCTTACAACAAGGCACATATGTATTTAAAATAATTTCAAAACATATTATTTTTAATGTATGAATGTACACATGTGACAGCCTTACAAAACATATATATAGATACATAACATGCATGTCGTATGAGAGACCCCCTGTCCCCATCTAATGAATACGTGGACCCGGCTGACCATCCGTTTCGGATCTCTCTACAACTGTCTATCTCTACAAATCTACAACACGGATAAAACCGTTAGCTAACATTCTATGCATAAGTATACAGGTAAAAGCACAAACACACAACATACACAATCAACATGCAACACTCAATCCTTTTTATTAGCTTTTAATTAGGTGATATGTCATTACTAATGATACTTATTTTGTGACACGAGGGATTCCCAAACCTCGCCCCTGTCCCCGTTTACCAACGCGGAATGGTACTAATGCATCTGACCGTCTACAAGACTGGGCTGGTCGCAGGGAACCTCCTAGACTCTCGCAAGAGCTAGGCAGATGATGTCACGACCCGTTATCATACACTTGGGTCAATTATGTAAATAATAAAGTCGGCCTAATCCGGTTTCGTTATTTATTATAACTAACAAACACCACTCATACACATTACACTCATACAAGAAGCCAGCTAAGTAAGTCCGTGGACTTACCTGAATCAGATCTCGACTTTCTAATTCACAAATCGATCTGTACAGTAGGAATTCAGTGGCCTGTCAAAGGAGGCAAGTGTGTCAGCACACTTTCTAGGTGATTAGAAGTCTAAGACTTCTAAGATAGTAGGTCTTAATAGAACGGAATTGATTACAGTATTAATTTATGGTAAAATGACTATTTTACCCTTGGTCTCGAAACTTCCAAAAATTCCCTAATTCATGCCTAAACTCTTATTTGAGACTAAAGAGTCATCTAACTCCTAAAGATGAGTTTGGTTACAAACTGGCAATTTACCCATTTCCCTATTTTCGGAAAGATCGTTAAGGTCCAACTTCGGCTTCAAATATAAATTTTGAATAATCTTATAAAAATTCCGAAATAATTCCCTAGATCATCTATGATATCTCATCTACTCCTAGGAGCAAGAATTTCTTAAAACTGTTCAACCATCAGTTCTACAAAAATTTCCAAAGTTGGTTACAACACTTAACAAACAACACATTCAAATTTTGATATGTTCTACTATAAAATCTTATCTATACTATATCCAAAATTCAGCAGCAAAGGAGATCAAAAGCATATTCAAAACTATCCCACAAAACTGCATAACATGCTGTTTTTATCAACACTCAGCACACTTATAAAACTGCATGAGGAGTCAACTTTGCAACATCATAACTCTCAAACCGTAACTCCGATTCTTCCCAAATTTTAGTATGATCTACTATGTACTACGGACTACAACATATCCAAAATTCAGCAACAAAAGAGGATTATAACTTACTCAAATCTTGACCTGAAGTTGACTGTTTTTTACTTCCGAAAACTCAGAAAAATGCATGAATCTGTACAGCTCTCGTATAGTTGTTCTGAGTAGGTTTAAAGACGAAAACTGGTCCATGTTAGGCAAGGAAAGGTGGACTAAAGTATAGTGTAGCAAGGGTACAAGCCTTACCCGATTCCAAGACTCGAAGGCACGGGAAATACAACACCAAGGTTGTTGTTGATCGGATCTAGGCTGCTCGGTATCCAAGGTCTGCTGGATCGACAGAAGAGAAGCAGCCCGCTGCTGCTGTGTTTGAGGTCGCCAGAAGGAGGAGCCGCCCTCTCTATGCCGAAGGGGAGAAGTGTTGGCACGCTCCGTGTCTATAGATGGCCTGAACGGTTGATGCGTGCAAGGCGTGCAGAGAGAGGTAGTGAGCGAGGTGAACATTGGCCTGCTGAGTGCCGGCTGCGAGTCCTAGTGCTCCCCGGTTTTGCGCATGAAAGGAGAGGCGGACAAGCGTGTGAGGAGAGGCGTGATCTGGTGAGAATGGAAGGTATCAGAAGAGGGAGCACGAGGAGGCGTGATCTGCGGGAGTTACGACCTTTGAGATGTCTTGAACATGTGTGCTCTTGGGGTGGAGGAGAATGCTGCACTGCTTGCAGGAAGGGAGAGTTACTGCTGGGCATGTAAGCAGGGTTGTCATGGGCTGCGGCTGGGCTTCTTGGGCTGCTCCAATCTGCCAGCAAGGGACCAAGTCAAGGGTTGGACAATTAACTCAAAACAAGACAACATTGGGCTGAAACAAGGTGAGGAAAAGTGGGCTGAAAACATAGGCAAAAGGTTGGGCTGAAGTTGTAAAAACAAAGGTGGGCTGAGTTGTCAAAACTTGTCAAAAACTCGTCATGGCTTTGTCAGGCCCATGCATGACTTCGTCACAGAGTTGTCGGGCTTCGTCATGACCTCGTCTCAGCTCTGTCATGGTCTCGTCACAGCTTTGTCACATTCCCATCACAGCTTTGTCACATTCTCGTCACAGCTTTGTCACATTCTCGTCTAAAGTCGTCGTTAAGGATTTATTATAAGAATTAGGGTTTGATATGTATCTATCATTTTATGTGAATTAGATTCTACATAAAATGATAAATAATTATAAGAATTAGGGTTTGATATAATTCTATCATTTTATGTGAATTAAATTCTACATAAAATGATAAATAATTATAAGACTTAGGGTTTGATATAATTCTATCATTTTATGTGAATTAAATTCTACATAAAATGATAAAATTTGTGAAGAAAGAAATACTAGATAGAATGGGAACTGTCAATGGCTCGAAGTCCGAATTGATTCGGAATTAAACGGAATAAAAATTCTGGATATTACATGCTTACCTTTTCTAGGTAGTAGTGAGACTCAACATCCTCTGCTTCGGTTTTGAGTGTCACAACCTTAACCGTTTTGGCTTATCTTTGACTCCCTTGGGTTTCGGCATGGGTATTTGAGAGTGATTCTTATCCTTTGATCCTTTATATACTGCAGCCTCAACAACCTTCATAGAGAGAGCCTTTGGGTGAGACATATGGGTTTTGGAACTTCATCGTACAATTTTCCTTCCTTAGATATACCTTTACAATCCCGACTCTATCATTATATCCTTAGAATATCTTGAATCAATTGCCACAGTTGGATACCTGAATCTTTAGAATCATTGTTTTCCTAATTATCTTACAAAAGCTTTTTATTTGCCTGACGATCTTTATAAACTGAATTTGTTCCCCCAAATCTCTGAGTTCGATACTCTGGAATTCTTTCTTTACTACGCCGATCCGTACACTGCAGGTTCGCTTTGCTTTAATTAAAGTTTTATAAATTTAAGATTTGTACGCACACTTTTGAGCGAACAAGCTTTTGGAGCCGTTGCCGGGGATTTAGTCTATGCCAAATTCAGTCTTCGGTTGTCAGGCTTGGGAGCTTTTGCTCTTGTGATTTAATCTATCTACTTGAGTGATTTTTGCAGGAGTTTTTATAGGTATATGAGAAGGTCTAGATCCACCAAAGACCTCGTTCCTTTTGATCCCAAATTAGAGAAAACTTTGAAGAGAAAGTTAAGGGAGAAAAAGATGGTTGAAAATAATGAGAGGAACTTCCAAGAGGAGTTGGAAGAAACTCAAGCTCAACTCAAATTAAGTGAGAAAGCTCGTATGGAAGAAAAAGAGCGAAATCAGTTTCAAATAGATGAGCTTAGAGCGATGATTTTGGATATGAAATTGGAGAGAATTGACACCAAGAAAAAGAAAGCTAAGGCGTCTAAACCTGAATCATCCGATGATGATGATATGCCGGAGCTAGAGGACATACCACCAATTAATCATCGAGCTTATGTTGACCCTCACGCTCATGCTAGGGACGAGAGAGACGCTAATTTTGTGGCTGAACCACGAACTCTTGGACAAAGAGTGGACTCAATTCAGTAACCACACCGTTTAGGTGTAAATCTTGGAGAGCAAGACGATCATGACTTTGGACTTCGCCCACAAGTGATCACTATGCTCCGTCAAAATCAGTTTGACGGAACAAAAGCTGAATTTCCGCATCAACATTTGATAAACTATGAGATTCTTATGGAGAATTTGAAGCCACGAAGGACTATCAACAATAGCTACAAGCTGAAACCGTTCTTCTTTTCTTTGAAGAACAAGGCGTTGGCTTGGTATCAAGTGTTCGCTCCAAACGGTGTGTGCAAGCTTTAAATTTATAAACCAAGAAGTATGCTTAAACAAGGATGCGAACCCGCAGTGTACGGATCAATTGTAATAAAAAGCAAGAATTTCACGGGTCGATCACAGGGACTTAGGTGAAACTAAGCACATAATAGGTTGTCAAGTATTGGAATTAACCAAAAAGCAATTAAAGTAATCAAAAATGATGCAAAGTCAAGTAAGGGGAAATGCGGATTCTAGGGATTAAAGCATCTAGTTGTGGTTACGACTCAAGATCTCAAAGGATAATGCGGACAAAGCTGAGATTTGCAAAGGAAAGGTGTTTCTAAGGTGGGAATAGATTACCAGGTAAGTCTCACTACTCACTATTCCAAACCAAAGCATCTATTACCGGGTAAGTCTCAAGGTACTAAGGAAAGGAACTATAATCTCAAACCAATCACACCACCTAAGGGAATAGAATCAACCTGTACCGGGTAAGTCTCAAGCTAACTCACAAAGATGGGATGAAGGCACACTCAAACCCCAATAAAGGATAAACCCTTATTACCTACACTTATGATCTTGGGTAAACAAACAAGGAATCACCGGGTAAGTCTCATCCTAAGCTTGCATTGAACCAGGAAAGGTGTAATAAGGATAGGATTTGGCAAACTAAAACTCTTAACTCTCAGTTTCGGATCAGAAAAGGTAACCTCGTTCAGTCAAGTTCCACCCCGGCCGAGATGTTCATCGACTGAGCGAGGTACTCTAGGGTTAAGGTTAAAGACTCGAGCTTTCAGGGTCCTGCTGGAATTAAGATCATTCTATAATCGTCTTCCCCGCAACTTTCAGCCAATCACCCTAGAATTGCTTAAAAATCTTAGCCAATCATCATCATGATAACAATAATCAAATATATGGGAAAGCAATGACTATTCGAACAAGTAAACCTTAAGAAAAAGGTTTCGATAAATGAATCAATTAACAATAAATCAGCATTCCTTAGATCACAAATCAACTAAGACAACAAACCAAAAGGGAATCTAAGAAAGTCTTACAAACTCCCTCAAAAGCTAACTCCAAACTATGAATCCTTCCTTCCTTGATCTTCAATCCTTCAATCCTTCCTTCAAACTTCTAGAAAATCTCCCTAATTGTTGGATGCTCTCAACCTCCAAGCATGCCTTTCACTTGTGGAAAATCTAACCCTTTATATAGGAGAATTTTCTTCCACAAATAATAATATCTTAAAAAGATAATTTCCTAATAAATATATCCCTATCTCTAAAATAGATCTCCCAAAAATAAGATCTTCCTTCCAAAAATCCGGCTGAAAAATATAAGATATCTTCTTTCCAAAAATAAAAGATCTCAGCCAAAAATAAAGATCTGGCCGGCGGCAGGGTGTTCGCCTCGGTCGGGACGCTCCTCAAGATCACCTTGGTCGAGGTGACACTGTAGCTGACCGAGGTGAATCTCAACTGAATGTGAATTCTCGCAAATCTAGTCTAAAGTCAATCTTCTTCATTAATTTCATGCTTCCTGAGTTCTTCTTTAAGCTCCAAAATGTAGCTCCAATGACTCCTTAGCTCCATTTCAATGCAAAACGTGCCATTTTACCAACAAATACAACGAAACTTGGTGTAGACCTCGATTCCCGTAAAAGTAGATAAAACGACAATATAATCACATAATATACATCCATACATGCAGATTTATGAAGATAAAACGTCTAAACAAGTCCCAAAATATAGACTATAATACATGCTATCAAAATACCCCATACTTGTCCCTTGCTTGTCCCCAAGCAAGTTCCAAATCTTAAGTACAAGATAGAATGGATTATAAGTCATAAAGATCAATGAAAAGTATTTCAAAACATTTTTGTGGTGTGCTCCACTCATAGATCACTCTAAGAGAATGCTTCATGGCAAATAAAATCAAGATATGATCAAAACATTTTATAAGTATAAGAAAGTTGTTCATCTTTGCATAAAACAATAGAAATCATAATAAATCATATTTATCGAAATCAATCATGTATAATCTAGTTTAAACCACTAAGTCAATCAACAAGCTCAAGGTCTCAAGGGCTTCCAAAAGAGGTCAAGAAACGTGTGAGGGTGGGATGTATATATCGAATGTGGTGCTAGAATCCGGGAAAAGGATCTTACTTCACTTTCTTTGAAACTCAACATCTTCCACCAATAAGCTTTGCTTATTTACTTTACTTTTTGGGATGCATGGACAGAGGTGCAAAATAACCGAAGCCTAGGAGACCAGCAATCATCAATTTCTCGAGATACCTCAAACCCTTGATGCACATACCATGACCCGTTAGGAATATTGCTCAATCCGACTTTGGCAAGACACAAACACCCGGCTATGTGAATGGTGCCGAGTTACTCATCATCATGATTGACTTCCCCAAACCTATTTGTTTCTTTCTAACACTTTCAACCAACATCTCAACTTCACTTTCACTTGCTTTCATTTGCTTGCTTCCAAATTCCCGGATAGGTAAAGGGATGAAAATATGTATATGAGGGGCTAAAGCATGATCAAGAAGAAGAAGAGAAGAGAATGAATTGCCTTAGTCATCCCAGAAAGAATGTGATAGAACTCATCATGTGGTGTAAACCTTCAAATTCAACATAATTTTGATAAAAACAAAGTATTAAACATGCCAAAACTTTAAACAAAGCATTTTGCAACTTAAACATATCATAAAACCTTTCGAGTATATAAAGATTTCAAAACCAATCTGCAAACAGTATCATCATTGAGGTCATATCCAGAGAAGAAGCACAAAATAGTTTCAAAAAATCTCTCAGTTAAACCACCTCGGTCAAGGTGTTCTATGTCATCCGAGGTGCTTTACCTCGTTTGGCCAGAATCATCTCGGTCGAGGTCATAAAATTTTTTTCTTAAACCAGTTTTCGACGTTTTTCCCAAAAAAAAACTTGCATGCATGCATGTAATCTCAGATAAACACATGGAACATAAATAAATCATAGATATCCAACTAGAGTCATAAAAGCATACATAATGTCAAGTAAATACATCCACATACCCCATACTTGGGACACATTATCCCAATGGGTCAAAATAAGAGTCAAGTAAAACAGGAAACTCACCGGACCTAGCCTAACTGCATAATAAATAAAGAAAAGAAATTCATGCAAACTCTAGTCCTGATCCGCTGGAGGTGGTGGAAATGGGATGAAGGGATGTTGAGATGGGTCAAAAGGATAACCCATAGTGTGCTGAAACTTGATCTCCATCATCCTCTGCTGGTAGTGATGGATCTCTCTAAGCTCCATGACCTCCACTGTCAAGGCTGCGTAAGAGTCGATCATCTGGTCCGTCATCTCATCTATCCGTCGGTGAGCGACTGGATCTCTCTGTTTGCGGACTCTACGCCGGGCAGGTCGGGATAGTGCAGCTGCCTCCTCCTCTGTTGCCTCATCATCCAGGTCGACAACCGGTACACTAGGACCATCGGTATCAGTACCGGTCTCTATGGCAGCTCCGACATCATCATACTCCGCCTCATCCTCTGATGGCGCAGCATCTCTCGCATCTTGTAAGTAGGGAAGCCATGCAAAAGACCAGTACTGTGGATCGAAGATTGTGAACTGAGCCGACCATAGGATACCCTGAGGGGCAGTCTACTCCTAAGGCATAGCTACATATGGTGTAGTAAGGCCACGAGGAACCAGAATCCTCCTCGTGATCATCTCCTAAAGTTCTAGCAGCTTTGCAGCCGCTACCAATGTACAAGCAGTCAAGTCTAGACCCATAATTGTAGCGATATGGGTCACCATCCCTCCACAGCAGATATCTCCCTTGGCCTTGCCTTTGATCCGGTGTAAATCCTCAGCTAGCATGCCTCCAAAGTCAGGCACTCCTCCAATCTCAATGCAGAACAGACTCAACAACTCTCCCTGTCTGATCTTCTAGGGCGTCTCAATATGCGCCAAAAGAGTCTCAGTGAAAATACGGTGGGCAAGACGGAAGGCTAAGTGGAAAATAATGCGCTCCCTAGAGTCTCCATGTCTCCATATGTTGCTATGCTCCACCACATGGGAAATCTGCCCCCAGAAATGTCGAGCCACTGCTCGGGATGGAAAATTAGTCACGGTGGGAGTTGGGAAGCCAAACACCTCTCGGAATTGGTTCATAGGCACAATGTAGTTCCGGTTCAACAACTGGTACTTGATGTTGTTCCTCTCTGGCATGTGAGTGACAGAACTCACAAACTCCATGGTCGGCTCATGGTAGGCTGGAGCTCAGATCTCCATAAACTACTCTAGCCCTACCATTGATATCATCTTCTTCAAGTCCTCCGCCACGTGGAGGCACTCGAAGGCTGAGACCTCCAAGAAACGCGGGGCAACTATAGTGCGCCCGCAAGTGTGATCGAAATCCGCCTGGTGAAGCTCATGAATCACCGAAATAGAAGGTTGAGAAACAGAAGAAGGTGAGGAACCACTAGCAACATCCCTCAAAACAAGATGACAATCAGATCGAGAACTCATGATTTTTGACAAGATCACCTCGGTTGGTCTGAAAGGCTGAAGAACACCTCGGCCGAGACACAGCTCGACTGCACCGAGGCGATAAACTGTGCGATTTCCTTTCTCTCATTTTTAGTTCTTTTCCCCTAAATTCACTACCAATTGCTTCCTATGGGGTACTTATACTCTTTTCAGCAAGAATCTATGGCAACCAAAGCCAAATATCTCCAATTCTGTAAAGAGAGGGAAGTTAGGGTTTTTTGACAATTTATCCCAAAATATGCAGATCCGAGGCGTTTATCTTGCAGTTTGTTGCTTGCAATCTGATCCTCTTGCTTTTCTTTGTGAAATCAGAGCAGAAATCGTGGAAAACGAGTGAAAAACGAAGAAACGAGGTGAGATGTGCGCCGCGGTCGAGAAGAGGGTTGGGAGGGAAGAGAGAGAAATATGTTCGCATTTATACCCCTCGCCGAATCTGATATCATCTCGGTCGAGGTGGTCCTGACCAGACCGAGGTGGCTGACTGGACTGTCAGACCTAGTCGCCTCGGTTGTCTCATAAACATCTTGGTCGAGGCGCTGTGACAATAACCGAGATGTGTCTCAATCGAACTCCGCCTTCTCAATTTCTCGAAATTCTGTCCTTCTAGTGGTGCTCCTGAGTTGTAATCCTTCCTTAGAGAGTACCTGGTTTCTGTCTAGGACGCCAAAAACAAAACAAAGCAAAGCAAAAGCAAACCATCTAAAACTAGACTAAAAAAGGGAAAAGAAAGCAATATCTTGGGTTGCCTCCCAAGAAGTGCTTGATTTAAGGTCGTTAGTTGGACCGTACGGCATCCTTAAACATGCGGGAAGGTATCCTCACCTCATACTTCACCTTCATCATGGGGTGAGATAAAGAAGTCTATCAAACGTTCCAGCAAATGCAAGTGCTCATCGGGGAAAGAGTCATCTATGGGTATGTCGTCCTTCTCGCGTGAAGAGGGAGGTAGCCGGCTGAGGTGATCCACAACAGAATTCTCGAATCCCTTCTTATCGCTAATCTCTAGATCAAACTCTTGAAGCAAGAGAATTCATCGAATAAGACGCGGCTTCGCATCCTTCTCAACAAGCAAGTAACGAATAGCTGCATGGTTAGTGTAAACAATAACTTTCACTCCTACTAAGTAAGAGCGAAACTTCTCAAAAGCATATACAACCGCCAAAAGCTCCTTTTCGGTGGTGGCGTAGTTTAGTTGAGCTTCATCTAGCGTCTTGCTAGCATAGTAAATGGCGTTGGTTCGACCATCCTTGTTCTGTCCATGTACAACTCATACGGCCATATCACTCGCATCACACATGATCTCAAAGGGCAAGGTCTAGTCGGGAGGTTGAATGATGGGAGCGGAAATCAATGCTTCCTTTATCCTATAAAACGCATCAAGGCATTCCTCCATGATCGCCTCGATGTACTCTTAAAATATAGCCATCATACAGCGCTGGAAGGTAGTGGGTGCATTACATACTCCAAATGGCATCCTCCTATAAGCGAATGTCCTCCATGGACAAGTGAAAGTGGTCTTCTCTTGATCATCCAGATGGATAGGAATTTGAAAGAAGCCACTATAACCGTCTAAATAGCAGAAATGGGAATGTTGATCTAACCGCTCGAGCATTTGGTCGATGAAGGGAAGTGGAAAATGGTCCTTCCGAGTGGCCACGTTCAGCTTCTTGTAATCGATGCACACTCTCTAGCCTGTAACGGTCCTAGTTGGAATCAACTCGTTGTTCTTATTCGTCACAAAGTTCATCCCTCCTTTCTTCGGAACTACATGCACTAGGCTCACCCACTTGCTATCCGAGATAGGAAATATGATGCCTGCATCCAATAACATAAGAATCTCCTTCTTCACAACCTCTTTCATGATCGGATTTAACCATCTTTGAGGTTCCCGTGAAGTCTTATGATCGTCTTTCATTAGTATTCTATGCATGCAGAAAGAAGGCTTGATACCAATAAGATCATCAATAGTATATCCCAAAGCCTTTTGGTGTTTTCTCAAGACATGCATCAGTTTAGACAATTCAGTTTTGGAAAGGGAAGCACTTACGATAATAGGATATGTAGAATCTGGTCCAAGGAAAACATACCTCAAGTGACTTGGAAGCGGTCTAAGCTCCACAACTGGAGGTGCTTTCTGAGGGGGATCCTTGCTTCCTCCTTCCAGTAGAGTAGACTTAGATCAAAGAACTAGACTTTCAAAAGTCTCAGTTGACATCATCTCGCTTGCGACCTCGGTCGGCGTCCGAGCTGGGTGACCGAGATGTTCTTCAGATAAGAACACATCGCTTGGTCCGGAAAGTGCCTCGGTTGAGGTATTGGAACTGGGACCGAAACTCGAATTTCTCTTCTCTCAGATTAGTTTCTCAATCTTAGCTCCTAGATCTGCTTCTAGTGCTTTTAAGCTCCGTATATCTACATCGCAAGAGACATCTATACCCTCCTCCATTAAGCTAAAACTAACAACTTTTTCAAGAGGGTCATTAATAAGGATAGAGCTCACCAATTCTCTTGAATCTTCTTCATCATAGACGTTGAAGATGTCATCCTCCAGCGGCTCTCCTTTCATTGCAGCAAGCAATGCAAACTCCACTTGATCACCGCCAATGTTGAATTTCAACTTGGTGTTCTTACAATCAACATTGCAACCCGAAGTTGCTAGAAATGGTCTCCCGAGAATGATGGGAACGGGATAATCTACGGGTATGTCAAGTACAACAAAGTCTATAGGTAAATAGAAGTTACCTAACTTAATGAGAGCGTCTTTTAAAATGCCCACGGGATGGGTAATGGAGGGATCCACCATGTACAACCTTATCTTCACCGGATTGGGCTCTCCAAGTCCGATTCTCTCACATAGATCCAGCGGGATGATGCTCACGTTGGTTCCTAGATCACATAACGCCTCACAAGTTACATCCCCAACTTGAATGAGAATGCAAAATGAGCCGGGATCTCTCAACTTATGTGGCATCTTCTCCTTCATGATTTGAATGAGCTCCGAGGATTTAGATGTCTTCCTTACTTCTCCAAAGTCTTCCAGTTTCCTCTTCCTTGATAGAATCTCTTTCAAGAACTTCCCGTAGGCGGGCATCCCTAGAATAGCATCAAGGAAAGGGATGTTAATATGTAGTTTATTCATCAAGTCAAGGAACTTACCAAAATGTTTGGCTAGATGTGCTCTGGCCCTTGACTGAGGGAATGGAAGTGATTGTTTATAAGCACAAGGTGGGACATAAACTTCAGATTTGTCCTTCCCTTTCTAGGAATCCACCTCAGATGGCACCTCGACCGAAGTGTTCCTCGTCTGTACCTGGACCGAGGTGTCCTTCATCTGCACTAGCACCGACCGAGGTACTAGATCTGTAGTTTTTAGTCCACTTCTCGTTGTTATTTCCATAATCTTTCCTTTGGGGTTGCTCTCTGTCCTTGCTGGGAGCTTCCCTAGATCTCTTGGCGCTTCATTCGCCTTATTAAAGAATTGTTGCTCTAAGGCTTTTTGTGCCTTCGAAAATGAAGTCATAGACGTCTCCATAGCGTTGAGCTTGATCAAGATGGCCTCCAGAACTGCATCTTTCTTCTCTGGTTGGGACGAACTTGATCTAGACTCCTGACTCTTCAATGGAGTAGAAGAAGAAGAATAGGGGTTAAAAGAATTATTCGAATTAGAATTAGAATAAGGGTTACCCGAATTTTGTATATTATATCTCCAATTGTTGTTGTAATTGTTGTTCCGTGACCCTTGGTTGTTGTTTCTAACTTGATATCCTCCATCTTCCTTCTTCGTGTGAGCCACCAAAAGGTGCTTCAATTGCTTCACATCAAATTTAAGGGAGATGAGTTGATTATCATTTGATGGAGTGTCCTGGAAATTGACTCTCTTAACTCCATATTCGGCTCCTTGATGGGAGTACTTCTCCACATGCAAAGCTTTCTTTTCAATGAACTCCCAAGCTTCGTCTATCGGCATATCCATTAATGTGCCGGCGGAAAGTAGCTGAAGATTGAATTGAGTAGCTCCATCCAATCCCTTGAAGTATATCTCCAACAACTCTATCTTTGGAATCCCATGATGTTGGCAATCCAATAGAACATCTTTGAACCTCTCTCATGACTTGGACAGACTCTCCTTGTCCTTCATGATGAATGCATTAATCCTCCCTCTCATTTCAGCGGTCTTGGAGGGGGGAAAGAACTTTGTTAGAAACTCCGTCGTCATCTCTTCCCAAGTGTTGATCTTTCCGGGAGGAAGAGATTGATACCAAGTAAGCGCCCTGTCTTTCAAAGAAAAGTAGAAAGGCCTTAGCTTGTAGTTGTTCTTTTCCAGCCTTGAAGGTCTCAAGGTCTCCATCAAAATCTCGCAGCTTTGCAAATGCTGATGCGGAGACTCCCTCTCTAAACCTCCAAACTAGCATTGGCAGATCATAGATAGAACTTGCGGTCGAAGTTCGTAATCATGCTCAACTGGATCACCTAGGTTGACTCCTGGACGCCTCACTTGCTGATTAGAGTACATCTTATGTCTTAGGGTTTGTGGAATTCCAGCAAAAAGAACATCTCGGACTGGCATCCGAGGTGGATGTATCTCGGCCGCGGCAACTGGGACTGGGTCCTGCCTCGGTCGAGGATCTGGGATCGGTCGATGTAGAATTTGGGCTCTTAGACCGGCCATATCTGCTTCGATCTCTGCAATTCTTGTGCGAGTCTGCTCTCTTTCTCGCTGCAGTTCTTCTTTATTGAGGCGTAGCAGTTCCAGCGCCTCCTTCAATTTGGCCTCAAGATCGCAATTGTCTTGATTGGCCATCTTAGCTTCTTTCAATCGTGGTTTGTATGTCTTTTCTGGTTCGGGATCATAAGGAACGATTTCCTTCCCAGCACGGGTTCTTCGCATAAACCTAAGAAAAAGATCACACGAAAAACACTCAAGTAGAGTGGTTAGTAGCAACAAGGGCAATTGCCCCGAAAGACAACCGCAACCGGCTTGGTCTAGACCAAGTCCCCGGCAAAAGGCGCCAAAAACTTGTTCGCTCCAAACGGTGTCTGCAAGCTTTAAATTTATAACCCAAGAAGTATGCTTAAATAAGGATGCGAACCCGCAGTGTACGGATCAATTGTAATAAAAAGCAATAATTTCAGGGGTCGATCACAGGGACTTAAGTGAAACTAAGCACAGAATAGGCTGTCAAGTATTGCAATTAACCAAAAAGAAATTAAAGTGATAAAAAAATGATGTAAAGTCAAGTAAGAGGAAATGCGGATTCTAGGGATTAAAGCATCTAGTTGTAGTTCCGACTCAAGATCTCAAAGGATAATGCGGACAAAGGTGAGATTTGCAAAGGGAAGGTGTTTCTAAGGTAGGAATAGATTACCGGGTAAGTCTCACTACTCACTATCCCAAACCAAAGCTCCTATTACCGGGTAAGTCTCAAGGTACTAAGGAAAGGAACTATAATCTCAAACCAATCACACCACCTAAGGGAATAGAATCAACCTTTACCGGGTAAGTCTCAAGCTAACTCACAAAGATGTGATGAAGGCACACTCAAACCCCAAAAAAGGATAAACCTTTATTACCTACACTTATGATCTTGGGTAAATAAATAAGGAATCACCGGGTAAGTCTCATCCTAAGCTTGCATTGAACCAGGAAAGGTGTAATAAGGATAGGATTTGGCAAACTAAAACTCTTAACTCCCAGTTTCCGATCAGAAAAGGTCACCTCGTTCAGTCAAGTTCCACCTCGGCCGAGATGTTCATCGAATGAGCGAGGTACTCTAGGGTTAAGGTTAAAGACTCGAGCTTTCAGGGTCCTGCTAGGATTAAGATCATTCTATAATCGTCTTCCTCACAACTTTCAGCCAATCACCCTACAATCGCATAAAAATCTTAGCCAATCATCATCATGATAACAATAATCAAATATATGGGGAAGGAATGAATATTCGAATAAGTAAACCTCAAGAAAAAGGTTTCGATAACTGAATCAATTAACAACAAATCAACATTCCTTAGATCACAAATCAACTAAGACAACAAACCAAAAGGGAATCTGAAAAAGTCTTACAAACTCCCTCAAAAGCTAACTCCAAACTATGAATCCTTCCTTCCTTGATCTTCAATCCTTCAATCATTCCTTCAAACTTCCAGAAAACCTCCCTAATTGTTGGATGCTCTCAGCCTCCTAGCATGTCTTTTACTTGTGGAAAATCTAATCCTTTATATAGGAGAATTATCTTCCATAGATAATAATATCTTAAAAAGATAATTTCCTAAAAAATATATCCATATCTCTAAAATAGATTAACCAAAAATAAGATCTTCCATCCAGAAATCCATCCCAAAAATATAAGATATCTTCTTTCCAAAAATAAAAGATCTCAGCCAAAAATAAATATCTCGCCGGCGGCAAGGTGTTCGCCTCGGTTGGGACGCTCCTCAAGTTCACCTCGGCCGAGGTGACACTGTAGCTGACCGAGGTGAATCTCAACTGAATGTGAAATCTCTCAAATCTGGTCCAAAGTCAATCATCTTCATTAATTCCATGCTTCTTGAGTTCTTCTTTAAGCTCTAGAATGTAGCTTCAATGACTCCTTAGCTCCTTAGCTCCATTTCAATGCAAAACGTGCCATTTTACCTACATTTACAACGAAACTTGGTGTAGACCTCGATTTCCGTAAAAGTAGATGAAACAATAATATAATCACATAATATACATCCATACATGCAGATTTATGAAGATAAAACGTCCAAACAAGTCCCAAAATATAGACTATAATACATGCTATCATCAAGCACTTCCACCTGGAAAGCTCAGCACATGGGAGACTTTAACTTCGGAGTTTCTCACCAAGTTCTTTCCGCCATCCAAAATTGCGGAATTGAGAGGTAAGATTATTGCTTTTTCTATGAAACCTAACGAGAGTTTGTTTAAATCTTGGGAAAGGTTTCAAGATCTCCTATTGGATTGCCCACACCATGGCATCTCAAAGTTGGAATTATTAGAGATCTATTTCAAGGGACTAGATGCAACAACACAATTCAATCTTCAATCCCTTTCATGTGGAACTTTCATGGATATGAGAGAGGATGATGCTTGGGACTTCATTGAGAAGCAAGCTAAAGTAATTGAGAAGTATTCCCATAGGAAAGATGATAATGGGAATCGAAACACCGGAGAGCCGGGAGCGAAATTATATTCAGCAGCTAAAGCTCAAATTTTCTCCCTCAACAATGAAATCAAGGAGCTGAAGGAAATCTTGCAATCCAACCTTAAAAAGACAAAACAGCAAGATGTAGGCTACTTAGTAAGGGAGAACAACAATCAAGGAAATAGGAACAACTACCAGTACAATAATTGGAACAACAACAACAACAAAAACAGGAATGCCAACAATAATTGGGGATCCAACCAACAAAATTCCGTTAATCCCTATTCACATGTTAGAAATTCACTAACACCACCTTTTTCTTCTACCCCTTTGAAAAGTCAGGGGCAAACATCAAATAGCTCAAGTAAACCGGAGAAGGACAAACCCGATCCTATGCTGGAAATGATCTTGGGAAAGATACAAGGATTGGAGAACTACATTACCTTGGTTGATAAAGCACAAAAAGCTTTAGAGAACCAACTATTCAGCAAGGCTGAAGAAGTTCCAAGAGATCAAGCAAAACTTCCTGGAAAGACGGAAAATAATCCTAAAGGAAGGGTGATGGCAATTACAATGAGAAGTGGAGCAACAACCACCGATTCACAACCTAAATTCATTGAAGTTCCCAACGAAAAAGAGAAGGAGAAAGACAAGGGAAAGGAGAAGGAAGATGTCTACGTTCCTCCTCCAACTTATAAACCTCCCTTACCATTCCAACAATCTAGAGCAAGAGCGTGTCTAGAGAAGCAGTTAGGTAAGTTTATCGACCTTATGAGCAAACTGCATTAACATACCTTTTATTGATGCAATTTTAGGTGTGCCCGCTTACGGGAAGTTCTTGAAAGAGATCCTCTCTAACAAGAGGAAGCTAGAAGACTTTGGAGAAGTCAAGATGAGTTCGGAATCTTCGGAACTCATCAAAACGATGACGGAAAAGATGCCCCCAAAGTTGAGAGATCCGGGGTCATTTTGCATACCAATAGGAATTGGAGAGGTCACATATGATGCACTTTGTGACTTGGGAGCAAGTGTGAGCATCATTCTACTTGCCTTTTGCAGGAAGGTCGGTGATGCGTCCTTGGACACGTCAATGAAGTATTCCGGATCTAGATCAAGCTGAAGCTCAACTACTCCTTAGTTGAAGTGCGAATGCAAATGAAGATGGATTGCGGAAGCTTAGAGATGGAGGCGGAAGTTGTATGATTGAGTCGATCTAGATTGATCGATCAAACCTTGAAGTGGGTCGGTTGAGTTGGTTCTTGAAGAACCCTCGAATGTGGTTGAGTTTGGATCGAAGATCCAAAAGAAGAACTTTGAGAGGATTGGAAGAGGGATTGATGCTCAAGTAAGTTGGAGGAAAATACTTCTCTTTACTTAATCAAATTGAACATGCTTTACAAATGAGCCAAGCATCCCCTTATATAGTGGATGAAGGCTATACAAAGAGTCGGAAATTAAATGACGGAAATAAAGTCGGAATTTAAGTTCCGGAATGAAACACCTAAAAATATGAAAGGTTGAGAATTTAAGTTCGGAATTAAGTTTCCGAATTAAATTCCGAAACCAAAAGTCTAATCTTAAATTCGGAAAATTAATACCCGGAAATAAAGTCCCGGAAATTAATATTCCGAAAATAAAAAGACTTATTATTACAAAACGCTAAATTATGGAAAATGCGGAAAATGCGCCGGAACGGTGCCGGCTTGACAAGCTTCAAGTCATTGTGGCGTAGAGACACGGTTTGCATCCAATGGGTCCGTGACAAGCAACGGTGCGGCTAATGATGGAGCTGGTAGCTTGAGCGATTGCTTTAGCACGGGAACGGGTGAGCGGTCCATCGGAGCGAACCCGAAGTGCCTCGTCTTCCTCGTCTTGGGACATAGGGGTCAAGGGCGCATCAGTCCCCCCATCTTGGATGTGAAACGTCCCCGTTTCACCTTCGTCAAATAGGGGCTCAATGTATGGTGCAAGGTCCTTGACATTGAACGTCGGGTGCACGCCATAGTCGTCCGGAAGCTCCAACTTGTAAGCATTCGGGCCATGGCGGGATAAGATGCGGAATGGTCCATCACCGCGGTCCGAGAGCTTGCCTTTGCGGCGGGATGGAAAACGCTCCTTCCTTAAGTGGAGCCAAACTAGATCACCGGGCTCAAATGACATTGGACGGCGCCCTTTGTTGCGTTGTGTGGCAAGTTGATCGGCATGCCGTTGGAGTTGTGTCCTAGTCCGCTCATGAAGCTCAATGATGTGAGCGGCACGACTTGCTCCGGTGATGTGTTCTCCGTCTTTGAGTGGAGGCGGAGTGAAGTCCATCGGGGTGTGTGGATTAAGGCCGTAGACAACTTCAAAGGGTGAAAGCTTTGTTGCCGAGTGTCGAGACCTGTTATAAGAAAACTCCACAATCGAAAGTAAGTCCTCCCACTTGCGTGGGTTGTTCCTAAGGGTCGCTCTAAGTAGAGCGCCGAGAGTCCGATTGGTCACCTCCGTTTGACCATCGGTTTGGGGATGATAGCTACTTGAAAACAACAAGTTGGTTCCAAGTTTCCCCCATAAGGTTCTCCAAAAATGGCTAACAAACTTTACGTCCCGATCACTAAGGATGGAACGCGGTATTCCATGTAAGCGCACAACATTGTCAAAGAAAAGGGTAGCTACTTCACTAGCATTTTGTGTGCTCTTACATGCAATAAAATGTGCCATTTTTGAAAAACGATCGACTACCACAAAAATGGAGTCTTTGCCTCGTTTAGACATAGGTAGGCCAACCACGAAGTCCATAGAAAGATCCTCCCAAGGTCCCATTGGTATAGGCAAAGGAGAATACAATCCATCCGAACCTTGGCGCGATTTTGCATGGTGACATGTGATGCAACTTGTGCAAAACCGTGTCACATGCTGGCGCATCCGGGGCCAAAAGAAGTGCTCTTGTAGAGCGGCGAGAGTCTTGGTAGCACCGAAGTGACCACGACCCTCATGGGCCTCCTTTATCAACAAATGACGAATACTCGAGCGCGGGATACAAAGTTTGCCCGCACGGAATAAGTAGCCATCGTTAATAAAGAAAGACTCATGCTCTCGGAGGTCAAGGCATTGAGCAAATATATCCTTGAAGTCAAGATCCGTGGCATATAATTCTTTGATAAGAGCAAAGCCATGGATCTTGGCGTCCATATGCACAAGAAGGATATATCGGCGAGAAAGGGCGTCAGCTACCACATTCTCTTTACCTTTCTTATGTCGAATGACATACGGAAAGGTCTCAAGAAATTCTACCCAACTAGCATGGCGCCGACTCAAAGTAGTTTGACCCTTGAGATACGAAAGAGCCGCATGATCCGAATGAATCACGAACTCCTTCGGCCACAAGTAGTGTTGTCATGTTTTGAGACAACGAACTAAAGCATATAGTTCCTTGTCATAGGTTGGATAGTTGAGTGAGGGACCGGAAAGTTTTTCGCTAAAATAAGCAATGGGCCGATTCTCTTGTAGGAGAACCCCCCCAATGCCTACATTAGATGCGTCACACTCCACCTCGAAGGTTTTCGAAAAGTTTGGGAGTTGGAGTAGTGGCGCATTACAAAGACGGTCTTTGAGCGACTCAAACGCTCGAGCATGGGTGTCACGCCACTCAAACGTGACACCTTTATTAGTAAGCTCATGTAGCGGTGTCGCTATCGAGCTAAAGTCCTTGACAAAGCGTCGATAGAAACCCGCTAAGCCGAGAAAGGCTCGAACCATGGTGGCCGTAGTAGGAGTAGGCCACTCCCGAATGGCGCAAACTTTTGATTCGTCCACTCGTAGTCCGTCCTTAGACACGACATAGCCAAGAAAAACTGTGGTGTCCGAGCAAAAGACACATTTCTCCAAATTGACATATAATTGCTCTTGTCTAAGGCACTCGAGCACTTGGCGAAGGTGCTCGATGTGTGCATCCAAAGACTTGCTAAAGACTAAGATATCATCGAAATAGACAACAACGAAAATACCCAGAAATTTGCGCAAGACGTGATTCATGAGGCGCATGAAGGTGGATGGGGCGTTGGAGAGGCCAAATGGCATAACAAGCCACTCGTAGAGGCCATGCTTTGTCTTGAAAGCCGTCTTCCATTCATCACCTTCGGCCATGCGGATTTGATGGTATCCGCTCCGGAGATCGATCTTTGAAAATATGGTGGCGCCATGGAACTCGTCCAATATATCATCAAGGCGCGGGATCGGATGACGATACTTGACGGTGATTTGATTGATGGCTCGGCAATCTACACACATCCGCCAAGATCCGTCTTTCTTGGGTACAAGTATGACCGGCACGGCACATGGAGACAAGGACTCACGGACATAGCCCCGGTCTAGGAGCTCTTGGACTTGGCGTTGTAGCTCCTTGGTCTCCTCCGGACTTGCACGGTAAGCGGCACGGTTGGGCAAAGACGCGCCGGGCACCAAATCGATTTGGTGCTCAATTCCTCGGATTGGTGGCAAGCCGGGTGGTAGTTTGTCGGTCAAGATGTCCTGAAATTCGGACAACAACAAGGACACCTCGTGTGGCACATTACTAGGGTCATGGGAAATAGATAAACAAAAAGGGACAAGTAAGAAACAAGGAAACTTACCTTCCATGACCGGTGTCAAGTCATGTCATCGGGCCAAAAGAATTCGGGGCTCACATCGCCCTTGAATGGTAGGAACCGGAGGTGCATGTGTCGGAACAATGCTCTTACTACCTCTTGCTTTGGTAGCATAACCCTTATGGCTGGAATTACGGGAACAGAAGTAGGAACATCCACAATATCGGGAGAACGACGAGAAGGGTCCGATGTGGCCAGCGGTGTAGTGGTGTCATCGATCACTTGTTGCCTCTTTCGTTCTGCATAGTCAACTAAAATTTCCTGTGGAGTCATAGGCAAAAGTGTGATCCGTTTTCCATTGTATTGGAACATGTAACGGTTGAGATAACCATCATGAAAAGTTTTACGGTCAAATTGCCATGGTCGTCCCAACAATACACGTGTGGCGTCCATTTTGATAACATCACAAAGGACCTTATCAACATAGGCTCCAATAGAAAACGTCACCCACGCTTGTTGTGTGACGGTGTCACTTGCCTTATCGGAACTCCATTGGAGTCCGTAAGGTTGTGGGTGGGGGGTTGTAGGCAACTTAAAGTGTTTTACCACTTTTTCGTTGATAATATTACAACACGAACCCCCATCGATGATAAAAGAGAGACTAGTGTCATTGACCAAGCAACGAGAGTGGAAGAGATTCTCGCGTTGGTCAATAGGGAGATGCTCTTTTATAGCAAGAATGCGACGAGAGACAAGAGCAAACTTACCTGGTTGTGCCGGACCGCAAGCAAGTTGGTCGTCGCATGGCTCCATGCCATAGTATGGGTCGGCATCTTGGTCATCTTCCAAGAGGATATCACCATTATAATCCTCTTCGCCATCGTCATATGATGGGTTGACAAACATCACCCGCTTGGTGTTCGGGCAATCACGTTGGACATGACCAAACCCGCTACATTTGAAACACACGGGTTCTCTTGGGCGGGCCACCGTTGGAGATCCTTGTTGGGGTCGGCCCGGAGGCGTTTGTGGTGGAGCAACGGTGCCACGGTATGGTGGTTTCTCGGTAGCCGCTTGCCGGGTGGGTTGACTCATCCGTGGTGATCCTTTAGCGGCTCCGGAATCTTGGGAACTAGAAACATCTCGAGAACGAGAATTAGTGGTATAAGAGTATTGATTAGTGGAAGAATTATACCTTGAGTATTGAGGCGTTTCGAGTTGTTGCTTGTGAAGCTTCATGGGAGCATGACATAAGGCTCCTAAGTCCTTGTATGGGACAATCTCGAGGGGCCGCCGAATTGATGGATTAAGGCCGCTCATGAATTTGGTTCGAAGGGCGGAGGCGGAGGCCGAGATGCCGGCCTTCATATGCATGTCCTCCAGCTTGGCTAAGTAAGCCACCGGAGTAAGGCTTCCTTGTTGGAATTCGGCAATTTGCAACCGCATGTCGTTTTTGAAGTCGTCGGGCACGTACTTCTTAGTCATGACATAGATCAATTGATCAAATGTCGCAACCGGTGCCCATCCTCGGTTCTCACGGTTGGTCTCGTACCAGTTCCACCAAGATTTTACATCACCTTCAAAGTAAAGTGTCGCCGCTTCGATTTTCTCGTACTCTTCATAATGGCAATGCTTGAGAGCTCTTTTCATATCCTGTGCCCAATCAAGAAACGCACAAGGATCATATTCACCATAAAATACCGGAAATTTAACCTTACCTTCCCTACGAGCTCGGTAGGGATCCGGTCGGGGTGGTGCTATATAGGCGTCTTCGTGATGGGCTCGCCGGTGGCCATCGTTATGCCTTTGGCGCCCATGATGATGTGGTGCACGCCTTTGTGGGTTAGGAGGAGGCAACCATTCTTCTCCTCGATCCTGGTTCTCAAAAGGCTCTCGGATGGGTGGGTGCCATGGACGGACATGTGCCACCCGTTCCAAGTCCGACTCATCATCGGAGAACTCGTCAAAGTCATCTTGTTCATCATACTCTTCATAATCATGATACATCGGTTGCCGGCTATGCCGTTGGCGGCATTGTCCGGACCGATCATTCTCGGGACGTTGAGAGCGGTCATTTGTTTGATGATGGTACCGGTCATCAATCCGGGAGGGATGGTTGGTGCGTTGGGCACTAGATGGAGGAGGGGAAGTGCCATACTTACGTCGGTTGTGCTCATAGCGTTTGTGCCGATTCTCCGTGTCAACATAGAGCAAATCATTTGGAGTAGGGTCAGGGTTCTTGTCACCTTCATTGTGGGACTCATGACCGTCATTTTGGGAGGGCCCGTGGTTTTCAATGACGGAGGCAAGCCGTCGACCGTTAGATGGTTCGGCTCCCAAAATACCTTTGCCTTTGCGACGTCCATCGGACGTGGAAGCATCGACCAAGGCTCCATTTGGATTGGGTGGGGTGGTTGTAAGGGCAAGCATTTGAGCCTTCAAAGCTTCAAGTTCTTGCCTAAGGGAGGCATTCTCTTCGGTCAAAGTAGTGATCTCGTGTCTTTCACTAGATTCCTGAGAATTTTCCATTGTGACGTTAGTCATAACTCCAAGATTGGACACAAATTGCAAGCAATCAAATGAGCAACGTGACAAGATAAGTCAATGTTACCCAAGTTCAAGTGCGTTAAGGTTCTACCTTTGGGAAAGCCGTTTGGCAGTTAGGCAAGGAAGGCAAATCCAACAAATTTGAACCAAAATGCACACAAATTCAAGAGAAAATTTGCAACTTGTAAGAAAATGGAGAGGTAGGAAATGGACGGATCATTTATCGGCAAGTTTTACTTGCTTTGGTCTTTGACCTTTTCAAAAAAAAAAATCCGATTTTTCGGATGGACCGGTTTGCCGGACGTCTTTTACTTTTGTTTTTGTGGAATTGTTTCTTTTTGAAACTTTTGAATGCAACCTTTGGAATGCAAGAGATGAATCCACTTTTCTTTGAAACAAATCCGTTTTTTGAAGAGTTTTTGCTTTGTTTTTGGTTTTTGGAATATCAAAAGGCGTGATATCCGATTTTGTCAACAAAAAAATCCCAAGAAAATGGTGAAATTGATTAACAAAAATGTCGTATTGGGTAAGGAAAAATGTTTTGTTGATTAATGGTTTGATGGCAAACCAAAAATCTCCTAAATTTGCTTTGCAAAATGGATCGAGAAAAAAACTTTTCAAGAACGTGGATGAAGATGCGAAGAACAAGATGAAGATGGTGATGAACAAAAGGCAAAAAGGATGAATATAATAACGCACAAAAACAAGCGTAAAGATAACTTAGCTTAAATCCCTTTGCTCTGATGCCAATTTGATGCGTCCTTGGACACGTCAATGAAGTATTCCGGATCTAGATCAAGCTGAAGCTCAACTACTCCTTATGATAGAAATACGGGCGATCTAGATCGAGGAGAAACTTCAACTACTTCTTCTTGATTGTTCGTGATGGATCAAACGTAGAGTTTGGGTGGCGGAAGCGTTGGGTTTGATCCTTGGAAAGGATCCTCGAATTTGAAAGGCTTGGATCAAAGACTAGATCCAAGATAGAATATATGAGGGTGGAAGAAGAGATGATGCCTAAACTAAGTAAGAGGGTTTTTCCTTCTCAATACTTAGTATTCAACTTGGACATGTTTTTACAAATGAGCCAAGCCATCCTTATATAGTGGATGGAGGCCATACAAAGAGTCTTAACATAAATGACGGAATTAAAAGTCGGAATTAAGTTCCGAATATGAAAAGCCTAAAATATGAAAGGTCGGAATTTAATTCACGGAATTAAGTTCCGGAATTAAAGTTCCGAATACAAAAAGACTTATTATTAAATAGCCGAATAATAATAACGGTCTTCCAAAATGTGCGGGTCCTTCTAGCCGGAACACGGATGGCATCGCCATCCGGGGGCGTATCATTCTCCTCCTCTTAAATGTGAAACGTCCTCGTTTCACCGTAAAAAAAGAAAGGAGTCACTTGAAGAACAAGACCCTTGAAAATCAACCTTGGATGCATAATGTCGGAGTCGGGCGGCTTCGACTTGTAGTCTTTCACAAGGATGTTGGGGCCCCCAAGCTTGTTGAAATCGGGAGGCTCAAACTTGTAGTACATGAGGATGGCCTCGCAAGTGAGTTTGTCTTCCATGCCCTTTAAGCTTACGACATTGTACGTCGGAGGCATGCCGGAAAGAAGCAAGGGTAAGCCGGTAAATAAATGATTAGACAAAACAAAGTCAAACCTCGGGTCAACCGGCTCGAATTTGTATTCCATCAACACCAATGTGCCGTTGTCGGAGTCGATGATTTCTTCTTTCTCAATGGTGATATCATCTTTGTCATCTTGAAAGTATTCTCCACATAACGGGTTGACAAGATGAATTGGAATAATCGTGGAGACCTCTTGAATGATGACTTCTCCCACATCTTTGAGTTCATCACACAATGGTTGGACAACCAACTCACATCGTGGTTGTGACACCGCTTGAGGTTCTTCTTGTTGGGCGGCCGTCATGAGGGAAGCCATTTGTGCCTTCAAAGCTTCTAACTCACGCTTTAGAGCGTCATTTTCTTTGGCTAAGACGGCAGCACGTTTTTGGCGTTCATGTGGATATCGGTGGTGCCCATCCATAGAAAAATTCGGCCTTGGTGGATCCGGAGGAGGCAACCACTCCTCATCCTCAAAATATTGTCTCCGTCAGTATCACCGGGAGGTTTGTCGGGCCGTTTTGAGCTTTAGTTACTGAGGAGAAGGCAACCATTCTCCATATATATCAAACTGATCATCATCGTCATAAAACATGATGACCGATGAAGATCTTCAAAGAACTCTTGAATATCTTCGAAGAACACTGAAGAACGGTTGAAGATCTTCAAAGAACACTTGAATATCTTCGAAGAACACTGAAGAACGGTTGAAGATCTTCGAAGAACACTTGAAGATCTTCAAGAACACTGAAGAGAAAAAAATTTTGATGAAGAACAATCAAGAACTCAAGTAAAGAACTTGACCTCGATCCCGAGCTCTGATACCAATGATAAAAATACGGGCGATCTAGATCGAGGAGAAACTTCAACTACTTCTTCTTGATTGTTCGTGATGGATCAAACGTAAAGTTTGGGTGGCGGAAGCGTTGGGTTTGATCCTTGGAAAGGATCCTCGAATTTGAAAGGCTTGGATCAAAGACTAGATCCAAGATAGAATATTTGAGGGTGGAAGAAGAGATGATGCCTAAACTAAGTAAGAGGGTTTTTCCTTCTCAATACTTAGTATTCAACTTAGACATGTTTTTACAAATGAGCCAAGCCATCCTTATATAGTGGATGGAGGCCATACAAAGAGTCTTAACATAAATTACGGAATTAAAAGTCGGAATTAAGTTCCGAATATGAAAAGCCTAAAATATGAAAGGTCGGAATTTAATTCACGGAATTAAGTTCCGGAATTAAAGTTCTGAATACAAAAAGACTTATTATTAAATAGCCGAATAATAATAACGGTCTTCCAAAATGTGCGGGTCCTTCTAGCCGGAACACGGATGGCATCGCCATCCGGGGGCGTATCACCTTAGTTGAAGTGCGAATGCAAATGAAGATGGATTGCGGAAGCTTAGAGATGGAGGCGGAAGTTGTATGATTGAGTCGATCTAGATTGATCGATCAAACCTTGAAGTGGGTCGGTTGAGTTGGTTCTTGAAAAACCCTCGAATGTGGTTGAGTTTGGATCGAAGATCCAAAAGAAGAACTTTGAGAGGATTGGAAGAGGGATTGATGCTCAAGTAAGTTGGAGGAAAATACTTCTCTTTACTTAATCAAATTGAACATGCTTTACAAATGAGCCAAGCATCCCCTTATATAGTGGATGAAGGCTATACAAAGAGTCGGAAATTAAATGACGGAAATAAAGTCGGAATTTAAGTTCCGGAATGAAACACCTAAAAATATGAAAGGTTGAGAATTTAAGTTCGGAATTAAGTTTCCGAATTAAATTCCGAAACCAAAAGTCTAATCTTAAATTCGAAAAATTAATACCCGGAAATAAAGTCCCGGAAATTAATATTCCGAAAATAAAAAGACTTATTATTACAAAACGCTAAATTATGGAAAATGCGGAAAATGCGCCGGAACGGTGCCGGCTTGACAAGCTTCAAGTCATTGTGGCGTAGAGACACGGTTTGCATCCAATGGGTCCGTGACAAGCAACGGTGCGGCTAATGATGGAGCCGGTAGCTTGAGCGATTGCTTTAGCACGGGAACGGGTGAGCGGTCCATCGGAGCGAACCCGAAGTGCCTCGTCTTCCTCGTCTTGGGACATAGGGGTCAAGGGCGCATCAGTCGGTTTAGGCGAACCAAAACAAGTAAAGATGACGTTGTATATGGTGGATTGATCCATTACTCGACCCATAGGAATCATTGAAGACATCCCGGTTAAGCTCGTTATATTCTATATTCCTATAGATTTTGTTGTGCTTGATATTCCTGCAGATTATCCGGTCCCGATCATACTCGGGAGACCTTTTCTTGAAACCTCCGGTTGTATGGTCTATTGCAAGAATGCGAGATTAGCCTTCGATATTGGAGAAGAGAAGGTTGAGTTTGTCCTCTCGACTTTGACAAAAGATCCAGCACTTGAAGAAGACATGCTCAACATCCATAATGAAGATATGTCTAGGGAGGAAATAAGTGCGATCTTATTGAAAGATCCGTTGCAAAAGGTCACAACAATGAGCATCATGGAAAGAGGAGAATAAGAGGAGTGTAATGTTGAGGTTGATGCTTTGGAAGAGCTAAAAGAGGTGCAAGTTGAAAAATTCAAAAAATTGTACGATGGCTCCGAAAACGTCAGAAATAACGGTCTGTCGTGCTTTTCCACGGGCGTGGTTTCACCTATTCCACCCATGGAAAGTTATGTCGAGAACAAAGATTTAATCCAACCCAATTTCCACGGCCACCAAGACACTTTCCACGGCTGTGGAAGTAACAATGGCACCGTGGTTCTGGAAAATGATGAAGACAACTCCGTTCTTTCTACAAGCATCCATGATTCTTCCTCCAACAGTCCCACACCCTTGGAGACTTCCAAGGAGACATCAGCTAATCCTCAAGACACTCCAAAGGCACCAACAACCTTGGAATTGAAGCCGCTTCCCACACATCTTAGGTATGCATTTCTAGGAACTAATTCTATGTTTCCCGTTATCATTAGTTCCAATTTGAATGAAGATGAACACGAAAAGCTATTAGTTGTTTTGAGGAAACATAGGAAAGCTTTAGGTTACACTATAGAACATCTTGTAGGAATCAAACCTTCTTTATGTATGCACAAGATTTTAATGGAAGAAGATTATAAGCCTTCACTCCAACCTCAAAGACGGTTAAATCCGATCATGAAAGAGGTCGTGAAGAAGGAGATCCTCAAATTGCTTGATGCAGGTATCATTTACCCTATCTCTGATAGCAAGAGGGTGAGCACCGTTCAAGTTGTTCCGAAGAAGGGAGGAATGACCGTTGTGGCTAACAAAAAAAACGAACTCATCCCAACAAGAACCGTGACAGGATGGAGGATGTGCATTGACTATCGCAAGCTCAACAATGCGACGAGGAAGGATCATTTCCCGCTGCCATTTATTGATCAAATCCTTGAAAGGTTAGCAGAACACTCCTACTTTTTCTATCTTGACGGTTATAGTGGTTTCTTTAAGATTCCAATCCATCCAGACGATCAAGAGAAGACCACATTCACGTGCACATGGGGTACGTTTTGCTTATAGGAGGATGCCATTCGGACTTTGTAACGCTCCAGCCACCTTTCAAAGGTGTATAATGGCCATCTTCTCGAAATACATTGAGGAAATCATGGAGGTTTTATGGATGACTTTTCTGTTTATAGTTCCTCATTCGATAATTGTGTTGCTAACCTAGATCTTGTTTTGCAAAGGTGTGAAGACATGAACCTAGTTTTAAATTGGGAAAAGTGTCACTTTATGGTTAAAGAAGGCATAGTTTTAGGGCACTTGATCTCTAATAGAGGGATTGAGGTTGATAAGACTAATATTGAAACAATAGAGAAGCTTCCTCCTCCATCTTCGGTGAAGGGGATTAGAAGTTTTCTAGGACACGCTAGATTTTATAGAAGATTCATAAAGGACTTCTCAAAAATTTCTAAACCGCTAATAATCTTTTGATGAAGGATGTTGTTTTCGAATTTTCGAAAGAATGTTTGGATGCCTTTTACAGGATTCGGGAAGCTCTAATCTCAGCCCCAACTATTCAACCTCCAGATTGGAATCTTCCCTTTGAGATCATGTGCGATGCAAGCGATGTAGCTATAAGAGCGGTTCTCAGACAAAAGAAGGATGGGCGCACTCATGTCATCTACTATGCTAGCAAGACGCTAGATGAAGCACAACTCAATTATGCTACAACGGAGAAAGAATTTCTTGTTGTCGTTTATGCTTTTAAAAAATCTCTTTCTTATCTTGTAGGAGCGAAGGTGATAGTATACATGGATCATTCAGTAATTCGGTATTTGCTCGCCAAGAAGGATGCAAAACCAAGGCTGATTAGGTGGATTCTCCTCCTTCAAGAGTTCGATCTTGAAACTCATGATAAGAAGGGATCCAAAAATTCTGTTGCGGATCATCTGAGACGTCTACCACATTATACTAGTGATGACTTGCCTATTGATGACTCTGTCCCGAACGAACAACTGCATATAATGGAAGAGTGCATCGATCTTATTTCTAGAGGTAACGAACCTTGGTTTGCTGATTTTATGAATTATTTGGTTTGTCAGGAAATACCTCACAGACTATCCTACGCACAAAGAAAGAAGTTCTTTAGGGATGTCCGTCAATATTACTAGAATGAACCTCTACTCTTCAGAGAGGTCCTGATGGCATTGATGACATGATTTATGACGTTAGTTTAGGCATTCATTTTAGATAGTTTTTCCCGTTATTCATGCATGGTTTGACATTAGTTCATGACGTTTACGCTTAATTCATGCATATTGTGGAAATAGACGTCTACACGAACTCTTGTCGGTTTTGTAGGTATTTTGGGGAGCTTTTGGAGCTTAATCAATACATTTGAGGATTGTTCCTCGTGATGGCACACTTCCGGACTCATTAAGGAGCAAGCTAGGAGCAAAGGAGAACACAAAAGACCTTGTTGGTGCATGCCTTGCACCAACTCATGGCTTAATGATCCAAAGAGAGCTGAATAGGCATTTCCACGGCCCTGAGGCAAAAATATCGACCGTGGTTTTGGCTGTGGTTTTCTCTGGACAGCTTTGGCACGTGTCCCACGATCTCTTTGCCCGACCCTTGCTCTTGGTGGAGAATATAAGTGGTCCTGCAGGCTGTTGCTAGGGAATTCTTCCGCATTCTCTCACACCTCATCATTATCCATATTGGGAATTCTTGGAGGAGAAGAAAAACACTCTCATTTTGGAGGAAGAAAAACACATCAAGATAGAGATTTAGAGTGAACTTTTGAGTGATTTTTGAGTGACTTTTGTTGAGAACATTTGGAAGGATTGTAAGGAACGTTTTTGGAGCTGTGTTTGAAGGGTTGTAAGTCTTGTTTCATCTCATATTCAGCTAAGACTACTTGTTTCTTCACTTTCATTTAATTTTCTTGCTATGGAAGCCACGAATGTTTGCTTGTTGAGTTTGAATCTTAAAATGCATGTTGTTGGCTAAATAGTTGTGATTCTAGGGTAATGGAATGATGGTTATGGATTGGACTATGATAGAATAGACTTGAATTTACCTTTTGATGACTTGCTTGCTCGAAACTTAACATCCGAAAGAAACCACGGCATGTTCATACCTTTGCACGCCCGTGGTTTAGGATGATCTACCCGTGTCTTTCTCTGTTGTGCTTGCATTGATGAATCTGAATGTTAGGATGTTAGATGGTTGAAATCCTAGTGTTTGTTAAGAATAATCTAGCCTAGGGTGACCTAATGCTATCAAACTAAGTGAGGGAAGAGACTTACCCGGTAATTTTGGATCATAGATACCAAAGATGATGAACTCTAGGTAGTAGTGAGCCTCACAAGCCGCTGTTGGACTGAGTGTGCTAGGATTGTTTCTTAGGACTTGCCTTCCCGAGACCTACCCGGTAAGGAGAGGTTTGACCCCTAGATAGCAATCCGGTTTGTATAGAATTCCCAACCTTAGGCTCCTAGAGACTTACCCGGTAATAGGACCTTAGGTGCGGGATTAGTGGACCATGAGACCTACCCGGTGATTGATCCCATTTGAGAAACACCCTTTTCCCAACATACCGTAGCTTGTACATGGTTGATTAGGAGCTTGAGTCCAACGCCATAACCGGAAGTCCTAACCCCTAGAATCCTCTTTTTCTCTCTTTGATCACATATCTTGTGTTTTTGTTGCTTGTTTTGTGTTGCTAGCTTGAGTTGTTTGTTTGATTTATAATCTTGCATGATTTGTGATCTTTGCTTGATCACCATAAAAATCCAACCAAAAATATCATGATTTTCATTTCTTTATTTCTTTCTCTTTTCTTAGACTAGATTTGCACTATCCATGATCATTTGTTTGATTTCATTTCACCTTAGTCTTCGTGTTCGACCTCGGAATACTATCCTTGCTACAAAACGACCCATACACTGTGAGTTTGCTAGGAGTTAGGAAATTATATCGAGTTATAAATTGTAAGACTTTTTTTTCTATACATTTCTAGCGTAACAGGCATCATTAGAAGATGTGTGCCGGAAGACGAAATGAAAAGTGTCATTCGTCATTGTCATTCACTTCCTTGTTGAGGGCACGCTAGTTCTCATAAAACTAGTGCTAAGGTATTGCAATCCGGATTCTTTTGGCCTACTTTATTTAAGGATGTGCAAACCTTTGTTGCTTGTTGCGATGCTTGTCAAAGAACATGAAACATTTCTTGGAGGAATGACATGCCTCTCAACAACATTCAAGAGGTAGAGATCTTCGACGTTTGGGGAGTCGATTTCATGGGACCATTCCCATTATCTTGCGGAAACCAATACATACTTCTAGTTGTAGATTATGTTTTGAGATGGGTTGAAGCTATTGCCTCTCCAACTAACGATGCGATGGTAGTTGTCAAGTTCTTTAATAGAACTATTTTCCCAAAGTTTGGGACACCACGAACCATCATTAGTGACGGAGGTTCACACTTCATAGCCCGACGATTTGAAGCTCTACTAGCTAATTATGGGGTGACTCACAAGATTGCCACACCCTACCATCCGCAAACAAGTGGACAAGTGGATATTTCAAATAGAGAAATCAAAGGAATCCTCGAGAAGATGGTGTCTAAGACGAGGAACGATTGGTCATTAAAACTGGATCACGCATTATGGGCGTATAGGACGGCATAGAAGACTCTCATCGGCACAATACCATACAACCTTGTGAAGGGGAAATCTTATCATCTTCCGGTAGAGCTGGAACATAAGGCGTATTGGGCTTTCAAGTGGTTGAACTTCAGCATGAAGGAAGCAGGCAAAAAGCACCTCTTGGATCTTAACGAGCTAGAAGAACTCCGCTTGAACGCCTATGAGAACGCCAAGATCTACAAAGAAAGAGCGAAGCGTTGGCATGATAAGCATATCATTCCAAAGGATCTCAAGTAAGGAGACATTGTTCTTCTCTTTAATTCTAGACTTCGGCTTTTTCCAAGTAAGCTTAAATCTCGTTGGACGGGACCTTAAGTAATTAAACGTGTCTTTCCCCATGGTACAGTTGAAGTATGGGGTGAAAAGTGCGGAAGTTTCAAGGTGAATGGCCAATAACTCAAGAAGTACTCATCGGAGCTCAAAGCTGAGGAAATCGCTCCGATTGTCCTCACCTAAACACTAAGGAATGGTCTAGCTACAGACCTAAAACAAAGAGCTTCTTGGGAGGCAACCCAAGGTATTGCAGTCTTGTTTTTGTTTTTTGATTTCTTTCTTAAGTTAGATGAGTTTAGTTGTTTTTGTTTCCTTTTCGTCAATACCTTCCGGTATGTTTGTATTTTTGAATGTCAGCGATAAGAAACGAGCAAAAGAAGTGAAGAAAGCCAAAAGAACGACGAAACTTGGATTTTTGGCGAGAACAGAGGATTCCACGGCCAAAAAGGCAAAACCACGGCCGTGGAATACCATTTTGGACCGTGGAAAAGCAGGTCGTAGCTAAAGAAAATAAAATTGCCAAATACCACAGGTGCAGTACAATTCCACGGCCGTGGAACACCCCGATAGGCCGTGGTTTTCAAAATTTTTACGGCCCTATACAAGTTCTTCTTCTTCAAAAATTTCTCACAACCTTCACCACTTCCACGCCCAAAACCACGCCGAGGAGCCCTCTCCCTTGTGATTCTTCGTTCGGTAACTGATTTTAGCGATTCTTCAACCCATTGTGAAGCAAATCAAATTCTACACAAGATTACAACAACAAACTGCACGAACAATCAGCAATCAGAAGTGAATTTGGATTTTTCCCAAATCCAAAACCTAGATTTTCTCTCTATCCTCTCCTTGGTTGATGTTGCTCGTTTTTCTTGCAAATTTTTAGGAGAACTGGACGGAATTGGACTTATAATTAGTTTAGGACTGTTGTTGTTGAGTTTGTTGTGGTTTTGCTGAGTTTTGGGTGAATTCGAAGCTTCCACGGTCTGCCGTACGTTTCCACGGCCGTGGTTTCTAAAGAACAGACCGTGGTTTCTTGAAAATTTTGAGAAAATGTTCGGAACAAGGAAATCAAACAGGACTAAGAAGCAAAAGGGTACTGGATCTTCTTCCCAACCCCCCTCCTAACCTCCCACCAACCCCTAGAGTCCCCACTATCCAGGAGGATTACATTACAGATATGGAGAAAATTGCTGAACGGAAAGTGATAGCTCCTAGGCTTATCGTTATGGAAGAACTCGAGGAACTGAATGTGGTTGAGGACTTGACTTGGATGCTTGATAGGGCTGGTTTGATTGTGTTCTCCACCATAAGGGAAAATGCATATGAGGAGATCACTAGGGAGTTCATCACTTCCTTTGAGCATAGTGTCGTTAACCGAATGGTATCTTTTAGATTGATGGAGCGCAACTATAATCTCTCCATTGTGCAGTTTGGGACTATGTTTGGTTTACCGAGACGTTCAATGGAACATTTCCTAGAGGAGCTAAGGTAAAGGAGTTTTGGAAGGAAATAGCTATGATTGTCGGTAATGAGGACCGTTGGAAACCGACCGATTCAAAGGCCAAGCTCAACTACCACCTAGCTATTAAGATAACCCATAGGATCCTCTCCAAATGCTTATTCCCGAGTACCGAGACCCCTCAAAAGATCAAAACTGATGAGCTCTTTATCTTATATTGCACGATTTCCGGTCACTCTCCGAATTGTGCAACCATGCTTGCCTCCACTCTTAGCAAAGTGAAGAACAAATCAGGATGAAATATAGGCTATGGAGGTTTGGTTATGAACATTGCATAACAGCTAGGGGTTGAATATTCATCTTGTACGAGGGCAACTGTTGCGAGAACGTTGGGGCTCAATGGTCTCATGACTAGAGGGCTCTTGATCACTTGCCATCAAAGTCCACCTACCGCAGCCATGCCTTGGGAAGATAGAGGTGGTAGAGGCATCCTATGGCTCCCGGAGTATTCTCTTAGACTTAGCCGATAGAACTGGATGAATACTTTTGTTCGTATGCATGCTAACAGGTTAGGAGCACCTCCTTACATTCCCGATGAGGTTCTAGTTGCAGTTGTAGTTGATGACGATGAGGATATGGGAGGAGGTGACTTTCCGGATGTAGGTGGGGATGAGCAGGATTTTGGAGCATTCCCGGAGCAGCCAACTGATTTCCCGGAGCCACCTAGGAGATCCACTTACCAGCAGAGGCCTTTCCCTTCTTCTTCCAATTGCCGAGCTAGCGTCAGCGAGCGCCCAACATGGATGGAGAGTCCACTTGCTTGGTACGGCCAACAGCCGGCTTGGATGGGAGCTTCTTCACCTTAGATGCAGCAGCCACCAGCATGGGCAACGACTCCTCCTGCATGGACCCAGCAGCCGCCGGAGTGGACAAGTAGCCTCCTGCTTGGTATGAACAACAGCCGGAATGGGCGAGTGATATTACACGGAGGATGGATGGAGTGAGATGAAGAGCGCCAAGAGAATGTTAGGATTCTTCGTGATGTATACCGCCAGCAGTTTGGGCGACCATTCAGCTCCAACTTCTTCCCTTATCCACCACCACAACCGCCTCAGCAGTGATTGACTATGGATGGTTCGAGCTACCCCACCGCCTTAGTGAGTTTTCTTATTTCTTTTCTTTTCTTTATTTTTTCCTAAACATTGAGGACAATGTGTATGTTAAGTATGGGGTGGGGTGTGACTCTCGTTTTATGTAATAACTCGATACACTTGCGTTGCTTTATTCCATGAACATTTGCTTCTTTCTTTTATTGTCACACGTTTCTTTATTGCATTGCATTAAAATGCTCGGACTAGAGATGAATTCTATGATGAATCTACTTGTGGATTGAATTTTTGATGACTTTTGTGTGCTTAAGTTGAATTGTAAATTGTGAAGAAATTGAATGTATTGTTTAATCTCTCTTGCAAGTTTCATAATGTGAAAGATTTATGTTTAAATCATATTGAGGAATGAAGGTTGAAATCACAATATAAGTTCTTGCACTTCTTTATGAAATGATTAAGGCATCTCGATTTTTCTTGCTTCTTCTTTGTTCATTTAGCCCCTCGATGAAATATTTGCCTCCTTTACCTATCCGGGAATTAGGAAGAGTTGATTTTGGCATGTTTGATGTGGGAGGGCCATAAAAGAAAATTGTGCATTCAAAGTATAGAAAATATGTTTGGCGAAGTCTATCATGATGATGAGTAACTCGGCACCATTAACATAGCCAGGTGTTTGTGTCTTGCCAAAGTCGGATTGAGCGATATTCTTAACAGATTATGGTATGTGCATCAAGGGTTTGAGGCATCTCGAATTTGAGAAATGCCAATCTCCTAGGCTTCGGTTTTTATGCACCGCTGTCCATACTTCTAAAAAGTGAAGTCAAAAAAAATTTGTTCCAAAAAGGGAGAGCAAAGCTCTCAATGGAGGTTGATTTAAGTTACAAAAAGAAAAGAGTTTGTGTTGTTCCTTCTTCCCGGATTTGTGCACCACATTCCCTTATAAGTTTCGCACATATTCACGTTTCTTGACCTTTACTTGAAAGTCCTTGAGATCATAAGAATGTTGTTTGACTTGGTGATCTAAATTGGTGTTTCACTTGATTGATTTTGACATTACTTAAGGTTATGATGTTTGTATGATGTTTATGCAATATATGATGTTTCCTTTGCTTGACATGATTTGATCTATGTGCATAGAAGTTCTCAAGGAGACATGAAGCAAGATTTGAGGATGATCTATTGATTAGAAGCACAATACCAAAAAGATTGTTTTTACCTTGTTTTGCATTCATATTTCATCCTACCTTATGTTCTAAGTTTTTGAAAACCTTGCTTGGGGGAAAGCAAGAGACAAGTATGGGATATTTTGATAGCATGAAATATGACCATATTTTAGGCACTTGTTTTAGTTGTTTTTCCCCTTTAATTGTGTACATGGATAAGAGTTTGAAGCATTTATGAGCATACTCACCTATTTTGTCGATATAGAGATTTACACAAGCTTTGTTGTGTTTTTAGATGAATAAAGGCTTGGATTGGAGCATATATGAGAGAGTAGGAGTATTTGATCATGCTAGGCATCAAGAGGATGCATTAGATAGGCTAAGGAAGGAGCATGATTAGAGAGCTTTACGAAACAAAGGCGTTTTCAAGGGAACTGGAGTTTCCACGGCCAAACATGAGAAACCACGACCGTGGTTTAGGCATTGAGGGCGTGGAAAACAAGGTCGAGAGCATCAGGAAGGTTACACGACCAATTCCACGGCCGTGGAAATTTGTACTACACCATGGTTTCTATAACGGTCGCCACGTGTCATATTTGTCACGTCAGCAGCGTTCATTGGGCTTTCGTAACCCTATTTTTCCGTATAAGAAGGCAGAGGGAAGGAGAAAAAAAGGGCATTCGCATACATCCCGCATCGAGCGTATTATGGAAGCATTGCTTAGGACGATCTTAGAGCGTACAAGGGAGATTTGGAGAAAGACGCATTTAGAAGATTGCGTACTTGGAGAAAGATCCTATGGTTTTGATAGAAGGCGGATTGACATCCCGTTCTTCTTTTTTCTTTAAGTATTGTGAGAGATTCTTGTTCTATTCCCTATACATTGAACACATTGACAGATTATTGGTTTTATTGAGATTGATTTCGATGTTTTTCATTAAGGTTTCAAAGTTCTATCTTTTATTCCTTTCTTATTTGATTGTTGATTTTACAATGATGATTATTGGCTAAAACCCTTTAGCGATTCTAAGGTAAAGGGTTGATAGTTGTGGCATAGATGATGATAGATTGAACCAAAACATATTTTGGACCTTGAGAGATGCGAGAAACTTCGTCGTCGACCTTTTCAACGGTCTGTTCTTGAGTTCAACGGTCATGGTTCCTCAAGATCCATCCGTGGTTTTATCTGTCGTACGTACTTTGCTTTTGCTTTGATCCAAAGTTAAAGATTTGCTTTAACCTAGCCTTTGGCTTACCTTTTCTAGGTAGTAGTGTGACTCAACATCCTCTACTTCGGTTTCGAGTGTCACAACCTTAACCATTTTGGCTTATCTTTGATTCCCTTGTGTTTGGACCTGGGTATTTCACAGTAATTTTTATCCTTTGATCCTTTCTATAGTGCAGCCTCAACAACCTTTATAGAGAGAGCCTTAAGGTGAGACATATGGGTTTTAAAACTTCATCGTACAATTCCCTACCTTAGATATACCTTTGCAATCCCGACTCTGTCATTATATCCTTAGAATATCTTGAATCAATTGCCACATTGGATACCTGAATCGTTAGAATCGTTGTTTTCCCAATTATCTTACAAAAGCTTTTTATTTGCTTGACGATCTTTATAAACTGAATTTGTTTCCCCCAAATCCGTGAGTTCGATTCTCTGAAATTCTTGTTTTACTACGCCGATACGTGCACTGCGGGTTCGCTTTGCTTTAATTTCAATTTTATAAATTTAAGATTTGCACAAACACTTTTGAGCGAACAATCTTCCTGAATCTGATGATCCGGAGATGATTTCTTTTTAGAAAATCAATCTCTTTATATAGGAAAATCACCTACCTAAGATAACATATCTTTAAAGGCAATTTCCTTCTTTAAAATATCATCCAATCTTCCAAAATATATCAGTAAAAAATATATGCTTCCTTCCAGAAATCCATCCTAAAATATGGAAAATTCATTTTTCAAAAATAGAAGATCTCAGCCAAAAATAAAGATCTCGTGTCCCGTCATCAGTTCGCCTCAGTCCAGCCTATCTTGAAGATCACCTCGGTCGAGGTGGCACTGTAACAAACCGAGGTGAATCTCATTTAAGCGTCAATCTCTCTGATCTGGTTCAAAATCAATCTTCCATCTCATTTTCATGCTTCCTGAGCCTATCTTATAGATCCTCAATGCTCCAGAATGTAGCTCCAATGACTCCTTAAATTCCTCAGCTCCATTTCATTCCAAAACGTGCCATTTTCCCTATAATCACAACGAAACTAGGTGTAGACCTTTATTCTCGCAAATGTTAACAAAAAAGCATAATGATCAAAGAATATACATCCATTCATGCAGATTTATGAAGATAAAACGTCCAAACCAATCCCAAAATATAGACTATAATACATGCTATCACTACTCTATTTAAAGATGTCAAAAACTTTGTTGTTGCACGCGATGCTTGTCAAAGAATAGGAAACATATCAAGAAGGAACGAAATGCCTCTAAACAACATCCAAGAGGTTGAGATCTTTGACGTATGGGGAGTAGACTTCATGGGACAATTCCCATCTTATTGCGGAAACTAATACATACTTCTAGCTATGGATTACGTTTCAAGATGGGTTGAAGCAATCGCTTCTCCCACTAATGATGTTATGGTGCTAGTGAAGTTCTTGAATATAACGATCTTCCAAAGATTAAGGGCACCCCGAACCATCATCAATGACGGAGGAACGCACTTCACCGCCCGTAAGTTTGAAACTCTATTGTCTAAGTATGGGGTAACCCACAAGATCGCCACTCCTTACCATCCTCAAACAAGTGGGCAAGTAGAGATATCGAATAGAGAAATCAAAAGTATTGTAGAGAAAAATGTCTCTAGAACGAGGAAGGATTGGTCACTTAAGCTGGATGATGCGCTTTAGGCATATAGGACCGCTTTCAAGACTCCCATAGGCACTACACCTTACAACCTTGTATATGGGAGTCTTGTAATCTTCCGGTGGAGTTAGAGCACAAGGCATATTGGGCAAAAACCTCTCGCTTCCCATGGGAAAAATCCCTTAACTTGCTCACAACAAGACATGTATCAAAACTCGCTCAACACTAGAAGTCTAAGGCTTCTACACAAATGATCTACGCAATATCATTTGACTCATTCTAGGACCGTATCCTAGAATCCATAACACTCACATCTCACTCAACGCATGAGGAGATCATCCAACAACATACCACCTCACATGATCATAAGCCGTAGCCTAAGACGACACACTATCCTAAGAAGTCCAACATGTTCACATACTCAAACCATCAACTACATCAAGCCATAAGGGCTCCTAGTTTCACAACCACTAGATGGTATTCTCCACTACCCTAGATCTATCCTAGGCATGCTACTACCATGATACAAACTCATGTATATGGAAGGAACGAAGAGGAAGGGAGGGGATAAGCCTACTATTGAAGAAACGCATCCGCGGAGTCAAGTTGGCGCCCCTGCGGTGCACTGTCACCGCCCATGCGGCCTGCTGGCGCCACCCCTGTAGTGGTCCGGTGTCTTGGCGTCGCTCCTGCAGCGGTCTGGTGTCGCCTCTACGGTGGCTTGGGTCCGCCCCTACGCCTCTACAGATCCGCCGCCGCGGTCGAATAGCAGAAGGTCCGTCTTCTACATTTCTCCAACTGTGCTTTTGCTCCAAATGCTTCCTATGCTTGCTAGGCCTTCTCCAAACTCCAACCACAAAATATAAGATCTCCCTCCCGACCTAAGGGTTCTAAGAACACATGCATGTAAGGGTTCCACAAGAAAAACTCTTCTAAAGCTCCATCCATAGCCATGGAGAAGGAGAGAAGAGAAAGAACGAACTCAGGAGGGAAAAGAGAAGAGGAGGAAGAGGAAAACTTACCAAACCAGATCTAGAATCTTCTCTATTGCAGCCCACCCACAAGAACTCCAAGAGAAAGAGAAGAAGGAAGCACAAGAGAGAGGTGGGAGAGAAAACTAACGTTAAAGAAGAAGTGTGGAGAGAGAGAAAAGGTGGCTGCATAAGTTCGGGAGAAAAAAGTTCTCCGTTTTTGTCTCCTCAAGCTAGAAACCGAGGGGTTGGAAAGAAAAAGTGGGATAACAAAGGGTCGGTACGGGATTTTGGAACAAATCCCATAACTCAGCGCATCATCTCCGCTACAAACTGAGCCGCTAACGCGGGAATTTTGAAACTCGCTCAATAATCAGAATAAAAATTTCGGACGTTACAACTAATCCCCCTTAAAACCAGTTTCGTCCCGAAACCTGCTAAATGCACACTCTCGGTCAACCGCGTCTCGAAACCACACGGAACTCTTAAACACGTTATCTATCGGCCCTAGTCTAAGCCTACGTATAAAATCACATCAAGACCTCGAAAGGTACACACATACTCATACGAACTCACATAACATGTCATGTCATAAAGCACATAAGCACAAACAAGGAAAGATCACGGGACCATCTCGACGGTCCTATCAATGTCGCTAATCCTACCTAAAACTCGAGTAGTTCCTCCGGATACTATTCTTGGTCTCCCATGTAGCCTTATCGGCTCCTTGTCTCGACCACTGCACTCTATAAATCGGTATCTCCTTCGATCAAAGGCATCTCGTACTATGCTCATAAATCATTATCGGTGGCAATGCTGGCTGGTAAGCCACTTCCCCAACTAGCGCTAGGATCTCGAAATGGTCTGATATATCGGAACTCAGCTTCCTTCATGGGTCTTTATCAATTCCGCATTTCCATTATGTTTGTTCTTGTCCCTACATACGCAATCCAGGTCTTTTCCTCGAGAATCACTTGTACACTTCAAACTTATCGTTTCCCGAGGCGATTTCGTAATAGTTACACCGGTGTCTTCTTAGCACTCAAGAACTCTTTTGAAAATTCGGTCTCACTCCAATCTCTGTTGCCATCCGGAGTTTGTTATCCATAGATGGTGTTACTGGGAGAATCTCTCCATAACTTCGGTAGTGATCAACACCTCCAAGAAAACTGGTAACTTTCTTTACATACTTTGGGGGTTGGCATCCCGAGACAACTTGTCATGCGAATTCCCTCTTTTTGCAACTGGTGTTCTTCATAACAACTTCAACAAAAGTTCAAGATGACGTCTGGCGTTCCCTTTGTCAACCAGATCTTTTAATCGGTTTCCTTCAAATGCTTCCACAACTCAAGCCTCTTCCCAAGGTCATTGTTTATGGCACCGTGGATGTCAGAGTTGATTCAAGCTTGGCCTTAGTTTCAAAATACTCATTCTAACATTTTGGACTTTGTGATATCTCGGGTTTCGTATTTTCTCTTCTTGTCACATCACGTAATCACCGATACAATCTTTTCTTAACACTTGACTTGTGGTCATGGTACTAAGGATCTACGCCGATCTGTTGGGGTGATGTTCCTCTGACACGTGTATTGCTCCATTTTCTGCTACAAGGTTGACCGTACTTCATCTCCAGAACTCGAGAGGCTTGCTCGAGTCTTCTGACTGTTGGGGCTTTGGTTAAGGCATACTTCAGCTTAACTCCCCTTCCCCCGACATCTCAACATATTGGGTAAGTTCTTTATATTCTTCATAAGCTTGTGTCATCCCTTCGCAACGTCAATCCTACCATAAGGGTTCAAACCTTAATCTCCCATATACTCCCCGTACATCTTAAGTCGAGACCCAACTTACAGCTTCTGTCTTCTCTTCCTCTTGTTGGTCACCTTATGCATCCCTTGGCATTACAAGAACAACTTTGCCACTATACTGGCATGCTTCGTGGGGAACGCTAGGCGAATTTCTTCATTTCAAAACCGTGGAAATTTCTTGCTCGTTTCCAATCAAGTTAACGCCTTAAGCTCACATCTTGCCACATTACTACTATCCAAGTTCCCCACTTAATGTCATCGCTAGCATACCTTCTCTAGGTGAGTCCGGAGAACGCAACATCTGTTTTGTTAGTATAAACTTACCATGCATCTTCTCTTTTGATCACGATAGAAGCTCTGCTTCCTCTTGTCCCGCCTTGGAAAAGTCACTTCATCTCGTCTTTGTGGTGGCCGTCACGGTCTTCCGACTGATATCCCAAAAGGTAGATTGAGATCCATCCAATCCGTCTCTACGATGCCTTCTTCATGCACTCGAAGCGCATGATGTGGAAGTCGGCTCACCAATTACGTTTTCCCAAGTGAATGGGACAACCGGGTACCTTTCGGGTACCACTAATGTTACCCATATCAGGTAACCCTATAATGAAGGGTCTCCCCTCTAACGTAACTAAGGTAAAACCTAGCTACACCACAGCGGTACTAGAAGGGTGTGTAGCACTCGTATAATGAAGTAATACCCCGAAAATGCAGTCGTGAATCTAAATAGTACATGTGTCCACCGGTGCCGCTGGATCGATGGTGCTTCTAAGCTCGAAAACCCTGTCCTGAGCATCTCTGGCCTCCGTGGTGCCTCCACCATGCCCCCTACCTAGGCCTTGACCCTGGGCCGATCCATGCGAACGAGCTTGACCCTGGAACCTCTGCTGGTGGCTCGACGTCTGATACCGACGTGGCCTCTACCCACCTCTTGCCATGTTAGCCGGTGAAGAACCCTGCTGTGATTGTATCTTGCCGTGACGGCATAAAGCAGCTCAGTGGCCCATATGGCCACAAGTGAAACAAGCCACGGGTGGCTTCCTACATGCATTCCTCATGGACATGCAAATAGATGAAGCTTGGGATTTCATTGAAAATCAAGCTTTACACATGGAGAAGTACTCCCATCAAGGAACTGAAGATGGAGCAAGGAGAGTTAGCTTCCAAGACACATCATCAAATGGAGCTCAACTCACCTCGCTTAGCAACGAAGAAAAAGCATTGAAGCAACTTTTAGTAGCTCAAACGAAGAAGGAGCAAGACGGAGGATACCAAGGGAGAAACAACTATCAAGGGCCGCGGAACAACAATTACAACAACAACAGAAACTCCAACAACAACAATTGGAGATCTAATCAACAAATTCCGGTAACCCTTATTCTCATGCTAATAATACTTCTAACCCTCCTCTTCTTCTTCTACTCCATTTAGATGTCAAGAGCCTGCATCAAGTTCGTCCCAGCCACCAAAGAAAGATGATGTGCTGGAGGAAATATTGATCAAGCTCAACGCTATGGAGACATCAATGAATTCATTTTCGAAGGCACAAAAAGCCTTAGAGCAACAATTCTTCAACAAGGCGAATGAAGTGCCAAGAGATCCAGGGAAGCTCCCAACAAGGACAGAGAGCAATCCTAAAGGACAGATCATGGCAATAACAACATGTACTGGATTGAAGACTGCAAATCCAGTACCTCGGTCGAGCCAAAACCAGATGAACACATCGGTCGAGGTGCCAACCGAGATGGAGCCCTAGAAAGTGAAAGAAAACTCTGAAATTCATGTTCCACCTCCTGCTTATAAACCACCACTTCCATTCCCTCAGTCAAGGGCGAGGGCAAATCTAGACAAGAACTTTGGTAAGTTTCTAGACCTAATAAATAAACTACATATTAACATCCCTTTCCTTGATTCCATTCTAGGGATGCCCGCCTATCGGAAGTTTCTGAAAGAGATCCTATCAAGGAAGAGGAAGTTGGAGGATTTTGGTGAAGTAAGGATGACATCTAAGTCTTCGGAGATCATTCAAATCATGAAGGGGAAGATGCCACCTAAATTGAGGGATCCCAGTTCATTTTGCATTCCCATTCAAGTTGGGGATGTAACTTATGATGCATTATGTGATCTAGGAGCCAACGTGAGTATCATCCCGCTGGATCTTTGTGAAAAAGTCAGACTTGGAGAACCCAAGCCGGTGAAGATTACGAAATACATGGCCGATCGTTCCATTACCCGTCCCGTGGGTATTTTGGAGGACGTTTCCATCAAGTTAGGTAATTTCTACATACCTATAGACTTTGTTGTACTTGACATTCCCTTGGATTATCCCATTCCTATCATTCTCGGGAGACCATTTTTAGCAACCTCGGGTTGCAACGTGGATTGTAAGAACGCCAAGTTGAAATTCAACATTGGTGGCGATCATGTGGAATTTGCATTGCTTGCTGCAATGAAGGGAGTGCTGCTGGAGGATGACATCTTTAACATCTATGATGAAGAAAAATCAAGAGAATTGGTGAGCTCTATCCATATTAACAATCCTCTTGAAAGAGTTGTTAGTTTTAGTTTAATGGAGGAAGGTATAGATGTCTCTTGTAATGCAAATATACGGAGCTTAAAGGCATTGGAAGCAGATCCAGGAGCTAGATTTGATAGACTGATTCAGGAGAAGAAAAGCACGTTAGGTTTCGGTCCCAGTTCTAGTACCTCGACCGAGGCACTTCCTGGACCAAGCGAGGTGTTCTTATCTGAAGAACTTTTCGGTCACTCACCTCGGACACCGACTGTTCTCTCCAAACGGTGTGTGCAAGCTTTAAATTTATAACCCTAGATGTAAGCTTAAAACAAGGATGCGAACCCGCAGTGTACGGGTCAATTGTAGTAAAAAGCAAGGAATTCCAGGGGTCGATCACAGGGACTTAGTGAAACAAAGTCGGAAGAGGTAAGCTATGTAATCACTAACCACAAAAGCAATTAAAACAATCAAGGATGATAAAAAGTCAATTAAAGAAATATGCAATTCTAGGGGTTAAAGCATCTAGTTGTGGTTCCAACTCAAGATCTAAAGATAAGTGGACAAAGCTGAGATATTTGCATAGGGAAGGTGTTACTAAAGTGGCATAGATCACCGGGTAAGTCTCACTACTCACTAATCCCAAACCGTAACTCCTATTACCGGGTAAGTCTCAAGGAATCAAGATAAAGAACTATATCCTCAAACTAATACACCACCTAAGGGAATAAAATCAACCTTTACCGGGTAAGTCTCAGGCTAACTCACATAGATGGGATGAAAGCACACTCAAACCCTAATAAAGGATAAACCTTTATTACCTACACTTATGATCTTAGGTAAACAAACAAAGGAATTACCGGGTAAGTCTCATCCTAGGCTTGCATTGAACCAGGAAAGGTGTAAAAAGAATAGGATTTGGCAAACTCTAACACTTAACTCTCAGTTTCGGATCAGATAAGTCACCTCAGTCAGAAGAATTCCACCCCGGCCGAGATGTTCATCGACTGAGCGAGATGCTTAGGGTTAAGGTAAAGACTCGAGCTTTCAGGGTCCTACTGTGATTAAGATTATTCTATCATTATTTTTCCCACAACCTTCAGCCAATCACCCTAGAATCACACAAGGAAATTAGCCACTCATCATTATGAAAGTAATAATCAAATATATGTGAGGAAAGAGAATAATTGAACAAGAAAACCTTAAGAGAAAGGCTTCAATAACTGAATCAATTATCAAACAAGCGTTCCTTGGATCAAAATCCAATAAGATAAACAACAATGAAGGGAATCTAAGGGAATCTTACAAAACCCTTCACAAAGCTATAAAAGCTATAAACTTCCTTTTTCAACCTTCAAAAAGGTTCTTCAAATCTCCCAACTGGAGTATGTGCGGGGTGTGCTGCTGCGAATGTCTTCCAGGTGATAGCGGTTGTTCTCGTGGTAAGCAGGATACGGATTTGTGGAAAATCAACCCTTTTTATAGGAAAAATACCCTCCAAAGATAAGATATCTTAGAAAGATCTCTTCCCATAAAAATAGGTAAAATATATGGTCTAACTTATCTTCTTCCTTCCAGAAATCCAGCCCAAAAAGATAAGATCCTCCTTCCAAAAATAAAAGATCTCAGCCAAGAATAAAATATCCTTGCCGTGTCCAAGGTGTTCGCCTCGGTCGAGTCGGCTCCTCTGGATTACCTCGGTCGAGGTGACTCTGCAGTCAACCGAGGTGAATCACAACTGAATGTGAAATCTCTCAAATCTGGTCGAAAGTGAATCTGTAATCCAATTCCATGATTCCTGGATTCTTCCTTAAGCTCCTTAATGTAGCTCCATTGACTCCTTAGCTCCTTTTGCTCCTTTTTGCTGTAAAACGTGCCATTTTACCTACGATTACAACGAAACTTGGTGTAAACCTCGATTCTCGCAAAGGTAGATGAAACGACAACATAATCACATAATATATATACAAAAATGCAGATTATTGAAGATAAAACGTCTAAACAGGCTCCAAAATATAGACAATAATTCATGTTATCAAAATACCTCATACTTAGCCCTTGCTTGTCCCCAAGCAAGTTCCGCATATAAAATACAAGATAGAATGGATTATTAGTCCTAAAAATCAATGAAAAAGTCCTTTAAAACATTTTGATGGTGTGCTACAATCATAGATCACTTTAAGAGAATACTTCATGGAATTTAAAATCAAAATATGCTTAAAACATTTTATAAATATAAGAAAGTTGTTCATCTTTGCATAAAATCATAGAATGTATAATAAATCATAATCATCAAAATTAATCATGTATAATCCAGTTTAAACCACTAAGTCAATCAACAAGCTCGAGGTCTAAAGGGCTTCCCAAAAGAAAGGTCAAGAAACGTGTAGGGTAGGGATGTATGAAAGGTAATGTGGTGCAAGAATCCGAGAAAAGGATATCACTTCATTTTCACTTGACTTTCAACATCATCCACCAATAAGCTTTGCTTATTTCACACTTTTCCTTTTTTACTTTACTTTTTGGGATGCATGGACAGAGGTGCACAATAACCGAAGCCTAAGAAATCAGCAATCATCAATTTCTTGAGATGCATCAAACCCTTGATGCACATACCATGACCCATTAGGAATATCGCTCAATCCGACTTTGGCAAGACACAAACACCCGGCTATGTGAATGGTGCCGAGTTACTCATCATCATGATTGACTTCTCCAAACCTATTTATTACTTTCTAACACTTTCACTTCCAGCCAACTTCTCAACTTTTACTTCACTTGCTTTCACCACTTTGCTTGCTTCCAAATTCCCGGATAGGTAAAGGGAGGCGAATATGTATATGAGGGGCTAAGCATGATCAAGAAGAAGAAGAGAAAAGAATGAATTGCCTTGGTCTTTCCAGGAAGAAAGTGAAAGAACTCATAATGTGGTGTCAACCTTCAAATTCAACATAATTTGGATAAAAACAAAGTATTAAACATGCCAAAATTTCAAACAAAGCATTTAGCAACTTAAACATATTATAAAACCTTTCAAACATATAAAGATTTCAAAACCAGTCAGCAAACAAAGTATGCACTGAGATCATATCCAGATAAGAAGCACAAAAATCGTTTCGAAAACTTTCACTAAAAACGCCTCGGTCGAGATGTTCTAAGTCAACCGAGGTGAAGTACCTCGTTTGGCCAGAATCACTTCGGTCGAGGTCAAAATTTTTTTTTTCTAAACCAGTTTTTGACGTTTTTCTTAATTAACCTGTATGCATGCATGTAGTCTCATATAAGCACATAAAGCAAAATAAAGCATAAATATCTGATAAAGTCGAGTCATACAAACACATAAGTCATAAAAGTACATCCGCATACCCCATACTTGGGACACATTGTCCCAATGGGTCAAATAAGTCTAAAGAAATAAAGTACTCACCGGACATAGTCGAGCTGCATAATAAATAAATAAAGAAAATCCTGCAAGCTCTCAATAATCCCGATCCGGTGGCGGTGGTGGTGGCACGTACGAATACTGAGAATGGTCGACAGGATAGCCCATGACATGCTAAACCTGAATCTCAACCATCGTGTGCTGATAGTGTAATCTCTCCTGCATCTCACGGATATCCAGGGACAGGGCAGCATATGAATCTATCATCTGATCTATCAGAACATCGATCCGACGGTGAGCATCTGAATCTCTCCGCCTATGTACCCTACGCCTAGCAGGACGTACTGGTGATGCAGCCGGCTCGGTCTCAGTCTCGTCATCATCCAAATCGATGACCGGCGCACTCGTCCCAGCAGTATATGTGCCTGAATCCATAGGAACTCCACCATCCTCAGCTACATCATCATTATCTTCCTCAGCCTCATCCTCCTCAGCTGGTGCAGCTGCTACCTCTCTAGCATCCTCCATAAATAGGATCCACGCAGTCTGCCAGTAGTGTGGATCAAATACGGAGAACTGAGCCGACCATCTGATCCCCTGCGGTGCAGTCGGCTCCTATGGCATCGCCACATATGGCGTAGTAAGTCATCGGGGAACCAGTATCCTCCGAGTAATCATCTTCTGAAGTCCAAGCGGCTTGGCAGCCGCCACCATGGTACAAGCACTGAGGTCCATATCCTAGTAACTCGTTATGTGAGTCACAATACCTCCACAGCAGATGTCGCCCTTCGCCTTGACCTTGATCCTATGCAGATCCTCCGCCAGCATCAAACCAAAATCTGGGATCCCTCCAGTCACCATGCAGTACAAGCTCAGAAGCTCCCCCTGTCTGACCTTCTGGGGCGTTTCAGTACGCGCCAGAAGGGTCTCACTGAATATCCTATGGGTCAGCCTAAAAGCTAGGTGAAATATGATCCGCTCCCTAGAGTCTCCAGGTCGCCATCTATCCGCATGCTCGACCACTTGAGCAATTTGTCCCCAGAACTCCCTAGCTACAGCTCAGGAGGGAAAATCAACAACTGTCAGAGTCGGGAAGCCGAAGATATCCCGCCAGTAATCCAAGGGAACCAAGTAATTCCGGTTCATCAACCGGTATTTCACTGCGCGCTCGGTAGGCAAGTAAGTGAAGGAGCTGACAAACTCCAATATAGGCTCTAGATAGGCCGGAGCTTTGATCTTTGTAAACTGCTCCAGCCCCACCGCAGAAATCATACGCCTCAAATCATCGCCGACATAAAGGCAGTCAAAGGCTGAAATGTCCAGGAAGCGAGGTGCAATCACTGGACGGGCCGCTATGCGGTCATAGTCGACCTGGTGTCTCTCGTGGATCACCGGTCTAGTACGTCTAGAAGAAGAAGAAGGAGAAGGGGAAGATCTGTCTCTCAGGACCAACTGTCTCTCAGAACTCATCTCTCTGTAATCTGTCAGGTCACCTCGGTCGGCCTAACAACTCTGTAGAACACCTCGGCCGAGGCACAGGCCGACTGGACCGAGGCGAAAAACTGTGCGAACGATTTCTTCAAAAATCCAGTTCTTTTCCCCCAAAATCACTACAACAGGTTCCTATGGGGTACTTAATCTGTTTCTCAGCAAATGCAGGGGCAACCAAAGCCCAAATCGAGGGAAAACAGTGGAGAAAGACGGGGTTAGGGTTTTTTCGATATTTACCCCGATTCGGTCGATTGGCTCGTTTTTCTTGCAGACTAGCTCTTGCACTGTGATCCTCTACCCTTTCATAGTAGTTTGGAAGCAAGAATCGTCGAAAACGAGCAAAGAATGGCGAAGCGAGGCAAAAGACGTGCCGCGGTCGAGGAGAAGGTAAAGAGAGGAGAGAGAAATCTCAACCCCCTTTTATACCCTTTTCTGGAACTCCTAGCACCTCGGTCGAGGTGGTCTCGACTGGACCGAGGTAGTACGGACCGAGGTGGATCTTCAGAAACCCTAGTCACCTCGGTTGCTCAAGAATCATCTCGGTCAAGGTGGTGTGACAGCAACCGAGATGTGTCTCAGTCAAACTCCGTCTTCTCAAATTCTCGAACTTCTGTCCTTCCAGTTGTGCTCATGGGTTATATTCCTTCCTTAGATGTCACATGTTGTCTGTCTAGGACGCCAAAACAAAACAAAGCAAAGCAAAAGCAAACTATCTAAGCTAGACTAGAAAAAGGGAAAAGAAAGCAATACCTTGGGTTGCCTCCCAAGAAGCGCTTGATTTAAGGTTTCTAGCTGGACCGTACTGCGTCTCTTAAACGAGGTATAGTGGTGCAACCTCTTCAACCAGAACATCCGGTTTGTATTTCTTAAGTCTATGACCATTGACCTTGAAGCTTTCACTCGTTTCGCCCCAAATCTCAACTGCACCATGAGGAAAAACATGTTTCACAACATAAGGTCCGGTCCATCTAGATTTCAACTTACCTGGAAAGAGGCGGAGGTTGGAGTTGAAGAGTAGAACTAAGTCTCCTTCTTTAAGCTCCTTAGGGATGATGCGCTTGTCATGCCATTTCTTCGTCCTTTCTTTATAGATTTTGGCATTCTCATAAGCGTTCAAACGCAGCTCCTCCAGCTCGTTGATATCCAATAGCCACTTCTCGCCGGCTTCCTTGATGTCGAAGTTCAACCATTTGATCGCCCAATATGCTTTGTGTTCTAATTCAACGGGCAAGTGACAAGACTTCCCATATACCAAATTATAAGGGGTGGTAACAATGGGAATCTTAAATGCGATCCTGTAGGCCCAAAGAGCGTCGTCCAATTTCATGGACCAATCCTTCCTCATCCTAGAGACGGTCTTCTCCAAAATTGCTTTAATTTCTCTATTCGAGATTTCGAGTGTCCACTAGTTTGAGGGTGATAAGGGGTTGTCACCTTGTGGGTCACCCCATACTTCGATAGAAGTTCCTTAAACTTCCGGTTGATGAAATGCATCCCTCCATCGCTGATGATGATACGTGGAGTTCCAAAACGTGGAAAGATAGTCCTGTTAAAGAACTTCACGACCACCTTGGCGTCATTAGTGGGAGAAGCAATGACTTCAACCCATCTAGAGACGTAATCAACTGCTAGAAGAATATAGAGGTTTCCTCCGGAGGATGGGAAAGGTCCCATGAAGTCTATCCCCCATACATCAAAGATTTCCACCTCTTGAATGTTGTTAAGTGGCATTTCGTTCCTCCTAGATAAGTTCCCTGTTCTTTGGCATGCATCACAAGAGACAACAAATGATTGCACATCTTTAAATAATGTAGGCCAAAAGAAACCGGAACGTAATATCTTAGCGCATGTCTTGTTGGCGCTAGCATGTCCTTCACAAGGAAGTGAGTGACAATGCCGTATGACGCTATTAACTTCATCTTCCGGAATGCATCTTCGAAGCATCCCATCGGGCCCGCGCTTGAATAGCAGCGGTTCATCCCAGTAGTAATGGCGTACGTCCTTGAAGAATTTCTTCCTTTGAGCGTATGTCAATCCGGGTGGTATTTCCTGGCAAACAAGATAATTAACAATATCAGCATACCAAGTTCATTTATTATCAGAAAGTTGGTGGAGAGAATATTCCACCAACTGAGGATGAATGTCAGAGAAGGGAGTAAGAAATTTGTTATTTTCAGTAGTCTCAATTGACATCATCTCGCCTTCGACCTCGGTCGAGGCACAGAGACGTTGACCGAGATGTTCTTCAGTCGCCTCGCTTGGTCTAAAAAGTGCCTCGGTCGAGGTACTGTAGCTGGAACCGAAATTGGAGATCTTCGTCTCCTGGGTTAGTTTCTCAGTTTTAGCTCCTGGATCTTCTTCTAGTGCCTTTAAGCTCTGTATATTTGCATCACAAGAGGCATCTATACCTTCCTCCATTAAACTAAAACTAATAACTTTCTCAAGTGGATCGTTAATAAGGATAGAGCTCACCAATTCTCTTGATTCTTCTTCATCATAGATGTTAAAGATATCATCTCCTAGCTGCTCTCCTTTCATAGCCTCAAGTAATGCGAATTCCACTTCATCCCCGCCAATATTGAATTTCAGCTTGGCGTTCTTACAATCCACATTGCAACCCGAAGTTGCTAGAAATGGCCTCCCGAGAATGATAGGAACAGGATAATCTGCGGGAATATCAAGCACAACAAAGTCTATAGGTAAATAGAAGTTACCTAACTTAACCGGAACGTCTTCCAAAATGCCCACGGGATGGGTAATGGATCGGTCCGCCATGTATAATCGAATCTTCACCGGCTTGGGCTCTCCAAGTCCGATCTTAACACATAGCTCCAGCGGAATCATGCTCACGATGGCCCCTAGATCACATAAGGCTTCACAAGTGACATCCCCAACTTGAATGGGAATGCAAAATGAGCCGGGATCTCTTAACTTGGGTGGCATCTTCTCCTTCATGATTTGAATAAGCTCCGAGGAGTTAGATGTCATCCTTACTTCACCGAAGTCTTCCAGCTTCATCTTCCTTGATAGGATCTCTTTCAAGAACTTCCCATAGGCGGGCATCCATAAAATAGCATCAAGGAAAGGAATGTTAATGTGTAGTTTATTCATCAAGTCAAGGAACTTACCAAAGTGCTTGCCTAGATGTGCTCTGGCCCTTGACTGGGGGAATGGAAGTGGTGGTTTATATGCAGGAGGTGGAATATAAACTTCAGTTTTCTCCTCCGCTTTCTGTGGCTCCACCTCGGTTGACATCTCGGCCGAAGTGTTCTTCGACTGCACCTGGACCGAGGTGGTCTTCGTCGGTACTGGCACCGACCGAGGCACTGGATCTGCAGTCTTCAGTCCACTCCTCGTCGTTATGGCCATAATCTGGCCCTTAGGGTAGCTTTCCGTTCTTGTTGGAAGCCTCCCTGGATCTCTTGGCATTTCATTCGCCCTACTAGCAAGTTGTTGTTCAAAGGCTTTTTGGGCCTTCGAAAATGAAGTCATAGATTTCTCCATAGCGCTAAGCTTGATCAAGATGGCCTCCAGCACTGCGTCTTACTTTTCTGGCTGGGACGAACTTGATACTTGCTCCTGGCTCTTTAATGGAGTAGAAGAAGAAGAGGAAGAGAGGAAAGGATTAGAGGAATAGTTAGAATTGGAGTTAGAATGATTGTTACCCGAATTTTGGTTGTTCACCCTCCAATTATTACTGTTGGATCCTCTATTGTTATTGTAGTTGTTGTTCCGGGAACCGTTGTTGTTGTTACGGTATCCATTGTTGTTGTTCCTTGATCCTTGATCTTCCTTCTTGGTTTGAGAAACTAAGAGTTCCTTTAATTGCTTCACGTCATTATTCAAAGACGTGAGTTGATTGTTGTTAGGCGGAGCATCTTGAAAGTTGACCCTTTCAACTCCACCTTCAGCTCTTTGGTGAGAGTATTTCTCCATGTGCAAAGCTTGCTTCTCTATGAACTCCCAAGCTTCGTCAATCGGCATGTCCATGAACGTGCCTGCAGATAGTAGTTGAAGGTTGAACTGGGTGCTTCCGTCTAGTCCCTTGAAGTATATTTCCAACAACTCTATCTTTGGAATCCCATGATGTGGGCAATCCCAAACAATGTCTTTAAACCTCTCCCATGACTTGGACAAGCTCTCCTTGTCCTTCATAATGAATGCATTAATCTTCCCTCTCATTTCAGCGGTTTTAGAGGGGGGAAATAATTTAGTCAAGAATTCCGCCGTCATCTCCTCCCAAGGACTAATTTTTCCTGGAGGAAGAGATTGATACCAAGTACGAGCTCTATCTTTTAAGGAAAAGTAGAAAGGTCTTAGCTTGTAGTTGTTGTTTTCCAGCCTTGAAGGTCTCAAGGTCTCCACAAAGATCTCATAGTTTTGTAGATGTTGATGCAGAGATTCCCTCTCTAGCCCTCCAAACTGGTATTGGCAAATCATGGAAAGAACTCGCGGTCGAAGCTCGTAATCATGGTCCGCCGGATCACTTAGGTTGACTCTTGGACGCCTCAGTTGTTGATTGTGGTCCATCCGCTGTCCTAGGGTTTGTGGAACACTTGCGAAAAGAGCATCTCGGACTGGCATCCGAGGTGGAAGTGCATCGGCCGGGGCAACAGGTACTGGGACCTGCCTCGGTCGAGGGTCTGGAACTGGATCCTGCATCGGTCGAGGATCTGGAACAGGGTCTTGCCTCGGTCGAAGTAGATACTGGTCTCGTAAGGGTGCCATATCTGCTTCGATCGCTTCAGTCCTGGTGCGATTTTCTTCTTTCTCATGTCTCAGTTCTTCCCTGCTGAGGCTTAGCTGTTCTAACGCCTCCTTTAATTCGGCCTCAAGATCACAATTGTCTTGGTCGGCCATCTTCGCTTCTCTCAAGCGTCTTTTGTATGTCTTTTCTGGTTCGGGATCGTAAGGAACGATTTCCTTCCCAACGCGGGTTCTTCACATAAACCTAAGAAAAAGAACTTGCGAAAGTCACTCAAGTAGAGTGGTTAGTAGAAACGGGGGCAAGTGCCCCAAAAGCGTACCGCAACCGGCTCGGTCTAGACCAAGTCCCTGGCAACGGCGCCAAAAACTTGTTCGCTTCAAACGGTGTGTGCAAGCTTTAAATTTATAACCCTAGATGTAAGCTTAAAACAAGGATGCAAACCCGTAGTGTACGGGTCAATCGTAGTAAAAAGCAAGGAATTCCAAGGGTCGGTCACAGCGACTTAGTGAAACAAAGTCGGAATAGGTAAGCTATGTAATCACTAACCACAAAAGCAATTAAAACAATCAAGGATGATAAAAAGTCAATTAAGGAAATATGCCATTCTAGGGATTAAAGCATCTCGTTGTGGTTCCAACTCAAGATCTAAAGATAAGCGGACAAAGTTGAGATATTTGCATAGGGAAGGTGTTACTAAAGTGGCATAGGTCACCGGGTAAGTCTCAATACTCACTAATCCCAAACCGTAACTCCTATTACCGGGTAAGTCTCAAGGAATTAAGATAAATAACTATATCCTCAAACTAACACACCACCTAAGGGAATAGAATCAACCTTTACCGGGTAATTCTCAGGCTAACTCACATAGATGGGATGAAAGCACACTCAAACCCTAATAAAGGATAAACCTTTATTATCTACACTTATGATCTTAGGTAAACAAACAAAGGAATTACCGGGTAAGTCTCATCCTAGGCTTGTATTGAACCAGGAAAGGTGTAATAAGAATAGGATTTGGCAAACTCTAACACTTAACTCTCAGTTTCGGATCAGATAAGTCACCTCGGTCAGAAGAATTCCACCCCGGCCGAGATGTTCATCGACTGAGCGAGATGCTTAGGGTTAAGGTAAAGACTCGAGCTTTCAGGGTCCTACTGTGATTAAGATTATTTTATCATTGTTTTTCCCACAACCTTTAGCCAATCACCCTAGAATCACACAAGGAAATTATCCACTCATCATCATGAAAGTAATAATCAAATATATGGGAGGAAAGAGAATAATTGAACAAGAAAACCTTAAGAGAAAGGCTTCAATAACTAAATCAATTATCAAACAAACGTTCCTTGGATCAAAATCCAATAAGATAAACAACAATGAAGGGAATCTAAGGGAATCTTACAAAACCCTTCACAAAGCTATAAAAGCTATAAACTTCCTTTTTCAACCTTCAAAAAGGTTCTTCAAATCTCCCAACTAGAGTATGTGCGGGGTGTGCTGCTGCGAATGTCTTCCGGGTGATAGCGGTTGTTCTCGTGGTAAGCGGGATATGGATTTGTGGAAAATCAACCCTTTTTATAGGAAAAATACCCTCCAAAGATAAGATATCTTAGAAAGATCTCTTCCCATAAAAATAGGTAAAATATATGGTCTAACTTATCTTCTTCCTTCCAGAAATCCAGCCCAAAAAGATAAGATCCTCCTTCCAAAAATAAAAGATCTCATCCAAGAATAAAATATCCTTGCCGTGTCCAAGGTGTTCGCCTCGGTCGAGTCGGCTCCTCTGGATCACCTCGGTCGAGGTGACTCTGCAGTCAACCGAGGTGAATCACAACTGAATGTGAAATCTCTCAAATCTGGTCCAAAGTGAATCTTTAATCCAATTCCATGATTCCTGGATTCTTCTTTAAGCTCCTGAATGTAGCTCCATTGACTCCTTAGCTCCTTTTGCTCCTTTTTGATGTAAAACGTGCCATTTTACCTACGATTACAACGAAACTTGGTGTATACCTCGATTCCCACAAAGGTAGATGAAACGACAACATAATCACATAATATATATACAAACATGCAGATTATTGAAGATAAAACGTCTAAACAGGCTCCAAAATATAGACAATAATTCATGCTATCACCGACCGAGATAGCCTGCGAGATGTTGTCAACTGAGGACAAAAAACTTTCTAATTCGTTTTCTGAGAGTCACTTACAGTTGGTGGAGCACTGGCTTGGCCAAGTTTCTGATGGTATAGAGCCTTGGCATGCTGATATTGTCAATTACCTTGTTTGTCAGGAAATACCACCCGGATTGACGTACGCTCTAAGGAAGAAGTTCTTCAAGGATGTACGCCATTACTATTGGAATGAACCTCTATTGTTCAAGAGAGGTCCGGATGGGATGCTTCGACGATGTATTCCAAAGGATGAAGTTTCTAGTGTCATACGGCATTGCCACTCACTTCCTTGTGGAGGACATGCTAGCGCTCACAAAACGTGCGCTAAGGTATTACGTTCTGGTTTCTTTTGGCCTACATTATTTAAGGATGTGCAAACGTTTGTTGTTTCTCGTGATGCATGCCAACGAAGAGGGAACTTATCTAGAAGGAACGAGATGCCACTAAATAATATTCAGGAGGTTGAGATTTTTGATGTATGGTGAGTTGATTTTATGGGACGTTTCCCATCATCCGCAAGGAACCTCTACATTCTCTTAGCTATTGATTATGTTTCAAGATGGGTGGAAGCCATTGCCTCACCCACTAATGGCGTCATGGTGGTTGTGAAGTTCTTCAATCGGACTATCTTTCCACGTTTTGGGACACCACGCATCATCATCAACGATGGAAGGACACATTTCATCTACCGGAAGTTCAAGGAACTGTTATCGAAATATGGGGTAACCCACAAGATAGCAACCCCTTATCACCCTCAAACTAGTTGGCATGTTGAGATCTCGAATAGAGAAATCAAGACAATCCTGGAGAAGACCGTTTCAAGGACGAGGAAGGATTGGTCCATGAAGTTGGATGACGCTCTTTGGGCTTATAGGACCGCTTTCAAGACTCTCATTGGTACCACCCCTTACAATTTGGTATATGGGAAGTCTTGTCATCTACCCGTTGAGCTGGAGCACAAGGCATATTGGGCAATCAAATGGTTGAATTTCGACATCAAGGAAGCCGGAGAGAAGAGACTTTTAGACATCTATGAGCTGGAGGAGTTGCGCTTAAACGCCTATGAAAATGCCAAGATCTACAAGGAAAGAACGAAGAGATGGCATGACAAGCATATCATTCCTACGGAGCTCAAAGAAGAAGATCTTGTTCTACTCTTCAACTCCAGCCTCTGCCTCGTTGAAATCTAGATGGACAGGACCTAACGTTGTGAAAACTGTTTTTTCCTATGGTGCAGTTGAGATTTGGGGTGAAACAAGCGGAAGCTTTTTGGTCAACGGTCATAGGCTGAAGAAGTACCAACCGGAAGTTCCGGCTGAAGATAGTGCACCGCTATAAGTTGTTTGAGGATGACGTACGGTCCAGCTAGCGACCATAAACCAAGCGCTTCTTGGGAGGCAACCCAAGGTATTGCTTTCTTTTCCCTTTTCTAGCTTAGTTATAGATAGTTTACTTCGTTTTGTTTTTGCATCCTCTAGACAGGAACCATGTACTATCTAAGGAAGGATTACAACTCAGGAGCTACACTGGAATGACAAGAGTTTGAGAAATTGAGAAGACGGAACTTGAATGAGACATATCTCGGTTGTTGTCACAGCACCTCGACCAAGATGTTCTTCGTCAACCGAGGCGACTAGGTCTGACATCCAATCAGACACCTCGGTCCGGTCGGGACCACCTTGACCGAGGTGGAATCAAATTCAGCGAGAGGTATAAAAGGCAAGATGGTTTCTCTCTCTTCTCACCTTTTTCCCTCTCAACAGCAGCCTCGACCGCGGCGACCCTCAACCCTCAAATTCTCAATTTCACTCGTTTCTTAGGATTCTTGGCTCGATTTCACCGGAGGAAGCAAGAGAATCAGTTTCCAAGCATCAAACAACAAGGAAAACGCTTCAATCTGCAAAATTTGGGGTATTTCGTTCCAAACCCTAACTCCTTCCTTCTTTTACCGATTTTGAGCAGATCTGGCTTTGGTTGCCACTGATTGTTGTTGAAAAGGATATAAGTACCCCTTAGGAAGATTTTGGTAGTGATTTGGGGGAAAAGAACTTACAAATTCAGAGAGTGCGGTCGAACAGCAGTTTGCCTCGGTCCAGTCGATTGTGTCTCGGCCGAGGTGTTCTTGGGGCAACCGAGGTGATCTTGTCAGAAAAAAATGAGCAACAGATCTGATCTTCAGTTGGCCTTGAGGGACAGACCTAGCAGTTCCCATTAGTCTTCCCCTTCTTCTGCTTCTCAGTTTGCTATTCCGGTGATCCACTGTAACACCCCAAATCTTAGAGGACTCGAAATGCTACGAGCTGGGACCTCATAATGGGTCCCGGCCCTTAGCTTGGCAACAACTTCATCGGACCTTACAATACGGCACAAATAAAAAGGCAAAACATAGAGTTTTATAACATGAGCGAAATAAGAATCCAAATCTGAAAAACAAAACAGCCAAGTCTCAAAACTGAAAATACCAACATCAGTCTCAATAGTCATAAAATAAAATATAACAGTACCGTCCTATAATGCACGGAACCCCGGGTGCCCACTACCGCCGAATCACTCGATCGCCTCCCTAACCTGCAAGGCATCTACAAGCGGTATAAAACCGTTAGCTAACATTCTATACATAAGTATAAAGGTAGAAGCACAAACACACAACATACGCAATCAACATGCAACATTGATTCCGTTTTATTATCTTTAATTAAGTGATACGTCATTACTAATGATACTTATTTTGTGACACGAGGGATTCCCAAACCTCGCCCCTGTCCCCGTTTACCAACACGGAATGGTACTAATGCATGTGACCGTCTACCGGACTGGTCGTAGGGAACCTCCTAGACTCTCACAAGAGCTAGGCAGATGATGTCACGACTCGTTATCATACACTTGGGTCAATTATACAATATACTACAGTCGGCCTATTCCGGTTTCGTTATTTATCATAACTATCACACACCACTCATACACATCACACACATGCAAGAAGCTAGCTAAGTAAGTCAGTGGTTACCGAATCAAATCTCGTCTCTCTTGACAACACTCAATCACAGCTTGTCATGCTCCTGGCTGGACTGAAGCAAGAGTTGGGCTGAGATTAAGGTAGGAATAGTGGGCTGAAAAATGCAAGAAGGGTGGCTGAAATAATTGCAAGCAAGATGGGCTGAATTGTTTGTCAAAAATCTGTCAAAACTCGTCATGGCCTTGTCAGGCCCATGAACGAGTTTGTTGTCACGCTCAGGATGTGTGTGATACGCAATAGGTTTTAAATTTATACTCGTTATATTTCTCCTAACTCCTAGCGAACCCGCAGTGTACGGGACGTTCGTAGTATGGATAGTATTCCGAGGTCGAACACAAAGACTAAGGTGAGATTGATTCGATTTATGATTAAGTTTAGTGAAGATCTAGGTTATAGAAAAGAGAAATAAAGAAATAAAGAAATGAAAACCTCAAGGTTTTTGGTTGGTTTTTAGGTGATCAATCAAGGATCACAAATGATGCAAAGTAAACAATCGACTAAGCTAACGAATCAACACAAACAAGCTAAACACGAGATATGAATCAAGAGAGATAAGCGGATTCTAGGGGTTGGAAATTCCGGTTATGGCATAGGACTCAAGTTATCTAATCATTCCTTGGATTAACTATGATATGTTGGGAGTGAGTGTTTTTAGATTGGGATCAATCACCGGGTAGGTCTCATGATCCACTAGTCCGTCCCTAAGGTCTCATCACCAGGTAAGTCTCTAAGAACCTAAGGGATGGAATTCTACACAAACCGGATTGTCACCTAGGGATCTAACCTATCCTTACCGGGTAAGTCTCGAAAGGGTTAGTCGTAAACAACTATCCTAGCACACTTAGTCCAATGGCGGCTTATGAGGCTCACCACTACCTAGGGTTTGTCATCTTTGAAATCTAAGAGTAAGAATCACCGGGTAGGTCTCTTCTAACACTTAGTTACTAACACTAGGTCACCCTAGGGTAGATTTAACTCAACAAACACTAGGATTTCAACATTATAACAATCTAAAGCTAGATCCATCGAACCAGAGAGAATCACGGGCTGTTCTACCAAGTCCACGGCCGTGGACTAGCAAGAACAAACTGTGGACCCTAACAGAGGTTTCGTTCAAGTGAGTGACTCATCCAAGGGTAAATCTTAGTCCATCCTATCATAGTCCTAGCCACAACCATCCTTTCCTTACCCTAGAATCGCATCTATTTAGCCTACAACATGCATGATAACAATCGAATTCATCAAGCATAAAATCATGGCTTCCATTTGCAAGATAATGAAGAGAAAGAGATGAACAAGTGAAGTAAACAAAACCAAGCTGAAAGTAAGATTAGAATAACTCACAACCCTTCCAAAAGAAGGTTTAAATGGTTCATACAACTCTAGAAATCGATTCTGAAATTCTTCACTGCAAAAGCTATCAAAGTCTAGCAATGATGTGTTCTTCTTCTCCTCTCCAATGGAGCTCCTCCTCCTCCTTCAATGGTAGCTTCTCCCAAAAGAATCTTCTTGTTGAGAGAGTATTTTGATTGGATGATAGTGGATAATGGAGAGCTGCTCCAAGATGCCTTCTCTCAGCCTTGCAGGACCACTTTTATACTAGAACCTTGCTAGAGTGAGTCATGAGATCGTGGCACAGCTGTCACAACCGTCTGGCAAAAACCACGGTTGGTTCCACGGCCGTGGAAGTGCCAGTGAACCGTGGTTTGGTGCTTCAGCGTTCCCTTGGTTCATTAAGCTTTGATTTGTTGCATGGCTTGTGTTGGCAAGGTTCCTTGAGTCCTCCTTAGCCCTTAGCTTGCATTCAAATGAGTCCGAGGGTGTGTCATCTTGATGAACGATCCTCAAACGTATCGTTTAAGCTCCTAAATCTCCCAAAATACCTATAAAGCAAGCAAAAGTCCGCGTAGACGTCTATCTCGACAAAATACATGAATTGAGTGCAAACGTCGTGAACTAGTGCTAAACCATGCATGAATGAGTGAAAATCTATCTAAATGACTACCTAAACCTAAGTCATAAATCGTGTTATCAAAAATACCCCATACTTAAGGTTTGCTCGTCCCCGAGCAAATTCCCAACTATAGACTAAGAGATGACATGATTTATGTATGCAGAAAAATGGCAAAATCTTTTTGGGTTTGTGCTTCTACTATTGGATCACCTTCATAGTCATGTTTCATGGCAACGGACAAGCAATTATGTATCGAACAAATGAAGGCACGGAAAGACAATTATACCTAACTCGAAAACATGCATGAAATGTAAAAATGAAGAAGTCAAGATGACCAAGAGCATATCCAATCTAGATTACTAAGTCTTACAAACATGCAAATAGGTCATAAGGTCTTATGAAATAAAAGGCCAAGAAACGTTGTGATTAGGTGGGGATTTTTCTAGGCTATGTGATGCTAATCCGGGAATGGAACTAACTCCACAATTTTTTCCTCGATCAACTTCCCTCAAGTGTATATTTTCTCCATCTTTTCTTTCTTTTCTTTTTCCTTCACTTATTTTTGAGACAATGGCATTGGTGTACAAAAGCCGAAACCTTGGTGATTAGCCATCCTCGGGCTTTTTCTATTTTTCGAGGTGCATTCACACCGGGCACACATACCAAAGCTCGTTAGGACTATCGGTTTATTTGACTTTGGCAAGGCACCAACACCCGATTATATGAAGTGTGCCGAGTTACTTGTCATTTAAACCAATGTCTCCAAACCTATATTTTTGTCTACACTTTCACAACAATTTCAGTATTTTATTCATGACATTCTTTCATCAACATCTTCACCCCACACTTGCTTTTCACACAAATCAACACACTAACATGCTCCTATTCCCGGATGGGTCAAAAGAGGGCAAATTTATATCAATTGAGGTGCTTAAACATCATGATCAAGATGAGAAGAAGAGAAAAATGAATTGCCTCATTCATTCCTAGATGGTGTGTAAGAACTAGCATGTAATTTTGACTTTTCAATACTCAATCCATTCTAGGCAAACATCATGATCACAATTCATTCATGGGATTCAAGAGAAGTACTTCAAGTCCACATATGCAAATTCACCAACTTAACACATAAGGCCATCCATAGCCAATCCACAAGACAAGATTCATCATTAGGGTCATATCCAAGCCTAGAAAGCACAAATTTTTTTTTAAATTTTCTGATTTTTTTGGATTTTTTCGAAATGAGTATGTACAATGCAAGACATGTGATAATATTAAACTACCCTAGATGCTAATCATGCAAAAGATCATGCAAACCCCACCCCATACTTAGAAACACATTGTCCCCAATGTGTAAATGAAGTAAAGAAGAGTGAAAGAAGGTTCTCACAATGTAAAAATGGTTTGCTATGGTATTTGGGATTACTCAAGTGGATTGATGGTGGATGATCCTATCAACAATGGTAGAGAGCTCTAAGTGTTCAACAAAGCGTCAGGACCCGCGCTAGGCACCGCTAGCCGTCCAAGTTCCGCGTCCGCTCCACCTATAATTGATGAGGGGTTCATCATCATCATTCACATGCCATGCAAGGCCTCCAATGCTACCAAGACTCTAGCACACACAAAACACACCAAATACACACAAAAATAGAAAAATCAAAAACAAAAACAAAACGAAAAAAAGGGAAAACGTTACCAATGGGTTGCCTCCCATCAAGCGCTTCTTTAAGGTCATTAGCTTGACCAAACTCGGGGGCGTCTCATTCTAGGTGAAGTGGGGCAATCATATCCACCGGAGCTCCAGGGACATACTTCTTCAACCGGCGCCCATTCACCTTGAAATCTCCACAATGCTCCCCTCCTATTTCAATAGCTCCATGGGGGAAGATCTTCTTCACCACATATGGCCCGGTCCTTCTTGATTTTAGCTTTCCGGGGAAGAGCCGCAGCCTTGAGTTGAAAAGAAGGACAAGGTCTCCTTCACTCAACTCCTTCGGAATGAGGCGCTTGTCATGCCACCGTTTGATCCTCTCCTTGTAGATCTGGGCATTCTCATAGGCATCCAACCGGATCTCCTCAAGGGCGTTCATATCAAGCAACCTCTTCTCTCCCGCCGTCTTGAGATCAAAATTTAGCCACTTAATGGCCCAATAAGCTCTATGCTCCATCTCTACCGGAAGGTGGCAAGACTTGCCATAGACTAACTTGTAGGGAGTGGTGCCAATTGGTGTCTTGAAAGCGGTTCTATATGCCCACAAGGCATCATCGAGCTTCATAGCCCAATCCTTTCTCGTCCTAGAGACCGTCTTCTCAAGTATCCCTTTTATCTCCCGGTTGGAGATCTCCACTTGGCCACTAGTTTGGGGATGGTAAGCTGTTGCCACCTTATGGGTCACCCCATACTTAGCCAAAAGTGCCCCAAAGTTCCTATTAGTGAAGTGCTTCCCTCCATCACTTATGATAACCCTTGGTGTTCCAAACCTAGGGAAGATCACTCGGTTGAAGAACCGCACCACAACTTTGGCATCATTTGTAGGAGAGGCGATTGCCTCCACCCATCTTGAAACATAATCAACCGCCAATAGGATGTAGAGGTTGCCACATGAAGAAGGGAATGGTCCCATGAAGTCCACACCCCACACATCAAATATCTCCACCTCTTGTATGTTGTTCAAGGGCATCTCATTCCTCCTTGAGATGTTGCCCGTCCTTTGGCAAGCATCACAAGCTACCACAAAGCTTTGTACATCCTTGAACAAACTTGGCCAAAAGAAGCCCGATTGCAACAGTTTCGCACATGTCTTATGTGAGCTAGCATGCCCTCCACATGGCAAGGAATGACAATGGCGGATCACACTCTCCACCTCATCCTCCGGTATGCATCGTCTAAACACTACATCCGGCCCTCTCTTGAACAAAAGTGGTTCACTCCAATAGTAGTGCCTCACATCTTTGAAGAATTTCTTTCTTTGGGCATATGTCAAACATGGAGGCACTTCCTCACACACAAGATAGTTCACAATGTCGGCATACCAAGGCTCACTTCCTCTAGACACTTGGAATAAGTACTCCTCCACCATTTGCAATTGCTCATCCCGGAATGAATCATCAATCGGGATGTCATCTCTTTTAAGCTCCAATGGTGGGAGTCTACTAAGGTGATCCGCCACGGAGTTCTCGGATCCCTTCTTGTCCCGGATTTCCAAATCAAACTCTTGAAGAAGAAGGATCCACCGAATCAATCTACGTTTGGCATCCTTCTTGGTAAGGAGATAACGGATCGCAGCATGATCCGTATACACTATGACCTTCGCTCCAACAAGATATGAGCGAAACTTCTCAAAGGCATACACCACCGCTAGCAACTCTTTCTCGGTGGTAGCATAATTGAGTTGGGCATCATCTAGCGTCTTGCTAGCATAATAAATGGCATGTGTGCTCCCATCTTTCCTTTGCCCCAAAACAGCCCCAACGGCTACATCACTTGCATCACACATGATCTCAAACGGTAAACTCCAATCCAGAGGTTGCATGATAGGTGCGGAGATCAAGGCATTCTTCAACCTACAAAAAGCCTCAAGGCAATCTTTGGAGAAAACAAACTCAACATCTTTCGTTAGTAGGTTAGTAAGAGGCTTAGAAATTTTAGAGAAGTCTTTAATAAACCTCCGGTAAAAACTGGCGTGCCCTAAGAAACTCCTTACCCTCTTCACCGAGGTAGGTGGTGGCAACTTCTTTATCGTTTCAATCTTGGCCCTATCAACCTCAATGCCACGGTTGGACACCAATTGTCCCAACACAATACCTTCACTTACCATGAAGTGGCATTTTTCCCAATTTAAGACAAGATTTGTCTCCTCACATCTTTTCAATACTAATGACAAGTTAGCTAAGCAATTATCGAAGGAAGAACCATAACAGAAAAATCATCCATAAACACTTCCGTGATATTCTCAATGTATTCCGAAAAGATAGCCATCATACACCTTTGGAAGGTGGCGGTGCATTACACAACCCAAATGGCATTCTCCTATATGCAAAAGTTCCCGATGGACATGTAAAGGTGGTTTTCTCTTGGTCATCGGGGTGGATAGGGATTTAGAAGAATCCACTATAACCATCTAAGTAGCAAAAATGAGAATGTTGAGCTAACCTCTCTAGCATTTGGTCAATGAAAGGAAGGGGGAAGTGATCTTTCCTAGAGGCCATGTTTAACTTCCTATAGTCAATGCACATCCTCCATCCCGTAACCGTCCTAGTTGGGATTAGTTCATTATTCTCATTAGTCACTACGGTCATTCCACCCTTCTTAGGAACTACATGAACGGGACTAACCCACTTACTATCCGAGATAGGGTAGATAATCCCCACATCTAGCAACTTAATGATCTCTTTCTTGACTACCTCTTTCATTATAGGATTCAATCTTCTTTGATGTTCAATAAAGGGTTTATGGTTATCTTCCATCAATATCTTATGCATGCACAAAGAAGGTTTTATGCCAACCAAATCATCAATAGTATATCCAATGGCTTTCCTATGCAATCTTAGCTCATGCAACAACTTAGCAAGTTCATCATCATTCAAGCATGCATTCACAATCACCGGATATGTAGAATTATCACCAAGGAAAGCATACTTTAAATGAGAGGGGAGGGGTTTGAGTTCAAGTTTAGAAGGAACTTTGTCGAGTGGAGACGATCCAAATAACGTTGGATGAGATGAATCCAAAGCAAATGAAGACCCTCCAATGCTCCTTGAAGCTTGATCATCAATGAGGGTTGCTTCTGGGGGAACCACGGCTAACTCCATGGTTGGCTCCACATCCACGGCCGTGGAAGTTGCCAAGCTTGCACGTTGGAGCTTTCCAGAGAGTTCTACGGCCGTGGAACACATTCCACGCCCGTGGAACTTACGGATGTTCAACATGCTTTCGTGATCTTCAGTTTCAACTCTTGTCTCCTTTTCTAGTGCTTCCAAGGCTTTGATCTCTTCATTGCAAGCCTCCTCAACACCTTCCTCCATCAAACTTAAGGTAAGAACCTTCTCCAAGGGGTCCTTGATCAAGATCGAGCTCACAACTTCTCTAGACTCCTCTTGCTCGACTATGTTGAATACATCTTCATCAAGGGTTGGCCCTTTCATCATTGTGGACAACTTAAACATGATATTCTCTTCTCCGATGTTGAAGGAGAGAACCCCATTCTTGCAATCCACTAGGCATCCGGAAGTGGCTAGGAAAGGTCTTCCTAAGATGATGGGAACCGGATAGTCCGCTGGGATGTCCAAAACAACGAAGTCTATGGGCACATAGAACTTCCCTAGTTGCACCGAAATGTCTTCTAAGATCCCAACCGGGTGAGTGATAGAACGGTCCGCCATATAGAGGGTCATCTTGACCGGTTTCGGCTCTCCTAGCCCAACCTTGTTGCAAAGTGCAAGCGGTATGATGCTTACACTTGCCCCAAGATCACAAAGGGCTTCATACTTCACATCTCCCACTCCAATTGGGACACAAAAGGAACCCGGATCTCTTAGCTTAGGAGGCATCTCCTCCTTCATTGTTTGGATCAATTCCGAGGACCTCTTTGTCATTCTTATCTCCCCATAATCCTCCAACTTTCTTTTGTTGGAGAGTATCTCCTTCAAGAACTTGCCATATGCCGGCATACCTAAGATAGCATCCATGAACGGAATATTAATATGTAATTTAGACATAAGTTCAAGGAATTTACCAAAGTGATTGTCCAAGCGAGCTCTTGCTCGTGATTGTGGGAACGGTAGTGGCGGTTTGTATGGAGGCGGTGCCACATAGGTTGGCTCAACATCCTTGCTCTTGCCTCCATCTTCTTGCAATATCTTTTCCTCTACCACTACTTGCTTTCCCTTAGCATTTTCCTTGGGCAGAGGATCTTTCATACTCAACACACTCCTCGTTGTAATGGCCAACACTTGGCCTCTTGGGTTGTCTTCGGTCCTTCCGGGAAGCTTTCCCGGATCTCTATGGGCTTCACCAGCCTTTTGGAACACTTGTGCTTCCAACACCTTTTGAGCCTTAGAGATGGAAGTCACCGTGCTATCAAGACCACTCAACCTTCCAAGCAATTGCTCAAACATCATTTCGGTCCTAACCTTTGGAGGTTGAGTAAATCCGGGTGGAGGTTCTTGTGAGGCTTTTGATGGTGGAGTTGTGCTCGTGGAAGCGGTAGGGTTCAAGGCTCCATCCGGGTTAGAGTAGGAAAACCCGGGATGGTTATGGTTGGGCCGGTAATTGTTGAATTGCCGGTTGTTGTTGAAGTTCCTTGGGCCTTGATAGTTGTTATAATTGCCCCTTCCCATGTAATTCACATCTTCCTCCTTGGAAGACAAGTTTGCTTGCACTTGCACTCGAGGAGTTGCTTGGTTCTTCAAAGTTGTAGCACACAACTCTCTCAAAGACTTCAATTCATTATTGATGGCATCAAGCTTGAAGTTGCTCATGGTGACTTCACTCACCTCATATGCTCCCGCCATTCTCCTTTCACTCTTCCTATGGGACTATTTCTCAATCACTAGAGCTTGTTTCTCCACAAACTTCCAAGCATCATCTACATTTTTCTCCATGAAAGTCCCACCGGAAAGAGATTGGAGCTTGAATTGGCTATCTTCATCAAGTCCTTTGAAGTAGATCTCCAATAGCTCAATTTTTGGTATACCATGGTGTGGACAATCTAGGAGAAGATCTTTGAACCTCTCCCAAGACTTGAATAAACTCTCTCTATCCTTCATCACGAAGGCATTGATCTTCCCTCTTAGCTCGGTAGTCTTGGAAGGTGGGAAGAACTTAGTCAAAAACTCGGTTTTCATCTCCTCCCAAGTACTCACTCTCCCTTGTGGAATAGATTGATAACAAGCCAAGGCTTTATCTTTAAGAGAGAAGGAAAAAGCCCTAAGCTTATGGTTGTTGCTCTCTAATCTTGGCGGTCTAAGAGTCTCCATCAAAATCTCATAGTTCATCAAATGTTGATGAGGAGACTCTCCTTCCATCCCTCCAAATTGATTATGCCGGATCATTTGTAGAACTTGAGGGCGGAGCTCGTAGTTGTGGGTTGTGGGATCTCCTAAGTTCACACCCGGACGGTGTGCTCTTTGTGCCGGATCCATACGTCTCCCTAATGTTTGTGGCTCTTCAATTGCAATGGGCACAACCCTAACATTCGCCGCCGGCTGCGGTTGTGGTGGAGGAGGTGGGGGTTGTTGGCGATTAAGCTCTCCTTGTACAAGGGCTTGCCTAATCTCATCAATCTCCCTCCTAGTTGCTTCTTGCCTCTCATTGGCAAGTCTCCTCTCTTCCTCCAAGAGCTCATCTCTTAGCCTTATTTGCTCTAAAGCCTCATCCAACTCAGCTTGGAGGTCTCTTCCGGCCATCTCTTTTCCCTTTTTAATACTCTTGGATCTAGATCTAAGGGTTTTCTCCGGTTCGGGATCGAATGGAGCTAAATCCTTGCCACGAGATCTTCGCATACACCTAAAGAGTAAGAGATGTCCAAAAAAGCAAAGACACAAACCAAAGAGAGATCAAAAGCAACAAGAAAGATCTACACTATAAACAATCACAAAACAGACTCAATCTAGACCTAGTCCCCGGCAACGGCGCCAAAAACTTGTCACGCTCAGGATGTGTGTGATACGCAATAGGTTTTAATTTATACTCGTTATATTTCTCCTAACTCCTAGCGAACCCACAGTGTACGGGACGTTCGTAGTATGGATAGTATTCCGAGGTCGAACACAAAGACTAAGGTGAGATTGATTCGATTTATGATTAAGTTTAGTGAAGATCTAGGTTATAGAAAAGAGAAAGAGAGAAATAAAGAAATGAAAACCTCAAGGTTTTTGGTTGGTTTTTAGGTGATCAATCAAGGATCACAAATGATGCAAAGTAAACAATCGACAAAGCTAACGAATCAACACAAACAAGCTAAACACGAGATATGAATCAAGAGAGATAAGCGGATTCTAGGGGTTGGAAATTCCGGTTATGGCATAGGACTCAAGCTATCTAATCATTCCTTGGATTAACTATGATATGTTGGGAGTGAGTGTTTCTAGATTGAGATCAATCACCTGGTAGGTCTCATGGTCCACTAGTCCGTCCCTAAGGTCTCATCACCGGGTAAGTCTCTAAGAACCTAAGGGATGGAATTCTACACAAACCGGATTGTCACGTAGGGATCTAACCTATCCTTACCGGGTAAGTCTCGAAAGGGTTATTCCTAAACAACTATCCTAGCACACTTAGTCCAATGGCGGCTTATGAGGCTCACCACTACCTAGGGTTTGTCATCTTTGAAATCTAAGAGTAAGAATCACCGGGTAGGTCTCTTCTAACACTTAGTTGCTAACACTAGGTTACCCTAGGGTAGATTTAACTCAACAAAAACTAGGATTTCAACATTATAACAATCTAAAGCTAGATCCATCGAACCAGAGAGAATCACAGGCTGTTCTACCAAGTCCACGGCCGTGGACTGGCAAGAACAAACCGTGGACCCTAACAGAGGTTTCGTTCAAGTGAGTGACTCATCCAAGGGTAAATCTAAGTTCATCCTATCATAGGCCTAGCCACACCCATCCTTTCCTTACCCTAGAATCGCATCTATTTAGCCTACAACATGCATGATAACAATCGAATTCATCAAGCATAAAATCATGGCTTCCATTTGCAAGATAATGAAGAGAAAGAGATGAACAAGTGAAGTAAACAAAACCAAGCTGAAAGTAAGATTAGAATAACTCACAACCCTTCCAAAAGAAGGTTTAAATGGTTCATACAACTCTAGAAATCGATTATGAAATTCTTTACTACAAAAGCTATCAAAGTCTAGCAATGATGTGTTCTTCTTCTCCTCTCCAATGGAGCTCCTCCTCCTCCTTCAATGGTAGCTTCTCCCAAAAGAATCTTCTTGTTGAGAGAGTATTTTGATTGGATGATAGTTGATAATGGAGAGTTGCTCCAAGATGCCTTCTCTCAGCCTTGCAGGACCACTTTTATACTACAACCTTGCTAGAGTGAGCCATGAGATCGTGGCACAGCTGTCACAACCGTCTGGCAAAAACCAAGGTTGGTTCCACGGCCGTGGAAGTGCCATTGAACCGTGGTTTGGTGCTTCAGCGTTGCCTTGGTTCATTAAGCTTTGATTTGGTGTATGGCTTGTGTTGGCAAGGTTCCTTGAGTCCTCCTTAGCCCTTAGCTTGCATTCAAATGAGTCCGAGGGTGTGTCATCTTGATGAACGATCCTCAAACGTATCGTTTAAGCTCCTAAATCTCCCAAAATACCTATAAATCAAGCAAAAGTCCGCGTAGACGTTTATCTCGACAAAATACATGAATTGAGTGCAAACGTCGTGAACTAGTGCTAAACCATGCATGAATGAGTGAAAAATCTATCTAAATGACTACCTAAACCTAAGTCATAAATCGTGTTATCATTTGTCACAGATTTGTCGGGCTTTGTCATTGCCTCGTCTCAGCTTAGTCATGGTCTCGTCACAGCTTGTCATGATCTCGTCTAAAGTCATCGATAAGAATGAATTATAATAACTAAGGATTGATATAAATCTATCATTTTATGTGAATTAAATTCTACATAAAATAATAAATAATTATAAGAATTAGAGCTTGATAAAATATTATCATTTTATGTGAATTAAATTCTACATAAAATAATAAAATTTGTGAAGAAAGAAGTACTAGATAGACTGGGAAACCGTCAACGGCTCGAAGTCCGATTTGATTCAAAATTAAACGGAATAAAAATTCCGAATATTACATCCACGAGCGTCACCAGAAAGACTATGATCGTATTTGCGGGCGTTCGATAGTTGCCCCGCGCTTTCTTCACATTAATGCCTTTGAGTGCCTCGGGTCCATGTGGTGGAGGACTTGAAGAAGATGATCTCCATGGTTGGGTTGGAGGAGTTCATGGACATTAGAGCGCCGACTTATCTGGAGCCAACGATGGAGTTTGTGAGCTCAGTTACTTATGTGCCAAAGCACAATGGAATCAAGTACCGGCTGCTGAACAGGAACTATGTAGTTCCTATGGATCATTTTAGGGAGATTTTTGGTTTCCCTACACCTATAATTTCTCATTTTCCTTCCCGAGTAGTTGCTCAGATTTTCTAGGGCGAGATAGCCCATGTGATGGACCATAGTGATAGGTGGAGGCCCGGAGATTCCCAAGAACGTATTATTTTTCATCTTGCTTTCCTCGCTCACCAGATCTTCAGTGAGAAACTTCTGGCGCGTACTGAGACGCCCCAGAAGGTCCGTCACGGGGAGCTGCTGAGTCTATTTTGTATGGTCACGGGAGGAGTGTCGGACTTTGCTGCCATGCTAGCAGATGATTTGCACAGGATCAAGGGCAAGTCTAGGGGTGATATCTGTTGTGGTGGGTTGGTGACCCACATCGCCACTTCTATGGGTCTGGATCTTTCAACTTGTACACTGGTTGCGGCTGCAAAGCCGCTGGGATTGGAGGAGATGATCACGAGACGTATTCTTGTCCCTCGTGGCCTTGGCACGCCTTACGTTGCCATGCCATGGGAGACGACTGCACCACAGGGCATTATGTGGTCATCCCAGTTCTCTGTCTTTGACCGTCAGTTTTGGTCTGCTTCTTTATTTCCCTACATGTAGGATGCTAGAGATGCAGCCGATGATGATGATGATGATGATGAAAGACATGATGGAGGAGTTGCCATCGAGACCGGTACTGATCCCGGCGGCCCTAGTGTTCCCGTTGTCGATCTTGATGATGAGGCGAAGGAGGAGGAGGAGAGCAACGTAACCACCACCACCACCTCAGTGCAGATCCTACCGCCGATTCAGAGATACCGAGGCACACCAGAGGATACATGATCTTACAGATTAGATGATAGATGCCTACGCAGCCCTTACAGTTGACAATCATGAGCGCTTCGCTGAGGAGCGCCGACACATAAAGGGATGGACAACAGATGTTCGAGAGCCAGCACTACACCAGACGGATGATGGAGATCTAGCATCAGCAAGTTATGGGCCATCACCCTTACATTCCACATCCACCACAGCCAACTGACGAGGATTAGAGCTTCATGGATTTCTTTTATTTATTATGCAGTTCAACTAGGTCCGGTGAGTACTTTATTTTCTTAGACTAATATTTGACCCATTGGGACAATGTGTCCCAAGTATGGGGTATTTGGATGTATCTTACTTGACTTATGTGTGTATGGTTTGTAAGACTCATGGATATTATGATCTTATTATGTTTTACTTGGCTCTATGTGCTTATCTGTCATTACATGCATACTTACAGGTTTTTTGTTTGAGAAAAACGTCGAAAACTGGTTTGAAAAAAAAATTTATGACCTCGACCGAGACGTTCAGGGCCGATCGAGGATGAACACCTCGGATGACGCCAGAACACCTCGGATGACGCCAGAACACCTCGACCGAGATGGCTTTAATTGAAAGGTTTTTGAAACGTTTTGTGCTTCTTCTGAGGATATGACCTCAATGATGATTCTGTTTGCTGATTGGTTTTGAAATCTGTATATGCTCGAAAGGTTTTATGATATGTTTAAGTTGCAAATTGCTTTGTTTGGAGTTTTTGCATGTTTAATACTTTGTTTTTATCAAAATTATGGTGGATTTGAAGGTTCACACCACATGATGAGTTCTATCACATTCTTCCTGCAATGATTAAGGCAATTCATTCTCTTCTCTTCTTCTTCTTGACCATGCTTTATCCCCTCATATACATATTTGCCTTCCTTTACCTATCCGGGAATTTGGAAGCAAGAGAATAAAAGCAAGTAAAGTGCAGTTGAGATGTTGGCTGAAAGTGTTAGAAAAAACAATTAGGTTTAGGGAAGTCAATCATGACGATGAGTTACTCGGCACCATTCACATAGTCGGGTGTTTGTGTCTTGCCAATGTCGGATTGAGCGATATTCCTAACAAGTCATGGTATGTGCATCAAGGGTTTGAGGCATCTCGAGTTTGATGATTGCTGATCTCCTAGGCTTCGGTTATTGTGCACCTCTGTCCATGCATCCCAAAAAATAAAGTAAAATAAGCAAAGCTTATTGGTGGAAGATGTTGAGATTCAAATAAAGTGAAGTAAGATCCTATTCCCGGACTCTAGCACCACATTACCCTATATACATCCCACCCTGACACGTTTCTTGACCTCTTTTGGAAGCCCTTGAGACCTCAAGCTTGTTAATTGACTTGGTGGTTTAAACTGAATTACACATGATTGATTTCGATAATTATGATTTATTATGCATTATATGATTTTATGCAAAGATGACCAGCTTTCTTATATTCATAAAATGTTTTGATCATGTCTTGATTTTATTTGCCATGAAGCATTCTCTTAGGGAGATCTTTGAGTGGAGCACACCACCAAAATGTTTTGAAATGTTTTTCATTGATATTTCTGACTTATAATTCATTCTATCTTGTATCTAAGATTTGGAACTTGCTTGGGGACAAGCAAGGGATAAGTATGGGGTATTTTGATAGCATGTATTATAGGCTATATTTTGGGATTGGTTTAGATGTTTTATCTTCATAAATCTGCATGTATGGATGTATTTTGTTTGATTATATTGTTGTTTTGTCTACCTTTTCGGGAATCGATGTCTAGACCTAGTTTCATTGTAATTGTAGGGAAAATGGCACGTTTTGGACCGAAATGGAGCTAAGGAAGCTACGGAGTCATTGGAGCTACATTCTGGAACATTGAAGAGCTATAAGAAAATCTCAGGAAGCATGGAAATGATTTAGAGGATTTATTTTGAACCAGATTCGAGATGTTTTATATTCAGCTGAGACTCACCTCGGTCTGTTACTGTACCACCTCGACCGAGGTGATCTTGAGGAGCGCCTGGACCGAGGCGAACACCTCACTGCCGACAAGGTACTTAATTAAACGGCTTCCATAAATAAACTGGTATGTCCTAGTCTCACTAAAATTTAATTTCCTTTTCTAAACTTCTCTAACCTTATCAAAGCGTAACGAAAAAAAACGGGTCGTTACATCAGATCCCCCTCAAAAATAAGTTTCGTCCCGAAACTTAGGGTAGTTCCCAAGCTCATAAAACGTAAGCGAGCCCTATGACTAACAAGTTACTACATCAAGACACCTATGGTTCACACACAAGCACATCAAACATAACACACATACAATCACTTAAAGTAACCAAACAAGGATGTAGAACTACCTGACGGTCCTATAGACGTCTCTAGATCCGCATAAAACTCGGGATAGTTCCGCCGGATACTATCATCCGTCTCCCAAGTGGCCTCGTCAATCCCTCGTCTCGACCATTGTACTCTCAACATGGGTATTACTTTTGATCAAAGGCGTCTCATACCTCTCTCCAAAACTACTATCGGGTGCTCAGGAAATGTATGATCCGGCTCGACCACTAGGTCGTCATGGCTCACTATGTGTCTCGGGTCATGCACATACTCTCTCAATTGAGATACATGGAAAACTGGATGGACTCCCTCCAATCGGGGTGGCAATGCCAATCTATAAGCCACCTCTCCTATCCACTCTATGATCTCAAAGGGCCCGACATATCGGGGACTCAACTTCCCTTTAATGTAGAAACGTCAAACACCCCTCGTCGGTGACACCTTCAACCATACCTGGGCGCCAACCCTGAACTCCAGAGGCCTGCGCCTCTTATCAGCATAAGATCTCTGACGGCTCAGTACGGTCAACATCCGCTCTCGGATCAATGCTACCCGAGCCATCTCATCCTGCACCTGCTCGGGTGCTACCCCACTCATCCTCCCGGGCTCATCCCAACACAAAGGTGTACGACACCTCCGCCCATATAGTGCCTCGTAAGGAGCCATCCCAATAGTCGCGTGCCAACTATTGTTATAAGAAAACTCAACTAAAGCGAGGTGGTCGGGCCATACCTGCCCTAATCAAGCACACACGCCCTCAACATGTCCTCAAGGGTCTGAATAGTCCTCTCAGACTACCCGTCCGTCTGAGGATGGTATTCCGTAGTAAACTGTAAGCTCGTCCCTAAGGCGGCGTGTACCTGATGCCAAAACCTCGAGGTAAAATGCCCATCCCTATCTGAAATGATCGTCCTCGGCACTCCATGGAACCTCACAATCTGTCGGGTAAACTCCTCGGCTAAACGAGACACCGGCCACGTTTCCTTAATAGGAATGAATCGTGCCGTCTTCGTCAACCGATCCACTACAACCCATATCGCATCAAAGCCTCTACTCAACCTCAGGCCAGTAACGAAGTCCGTGGAAATGTCCTCCCACTTCCACTGTGGAACCGCAAGTGGTTGGAGCTCTCCTCCGGGCCTGTGGTGCTCAATCTTGACATGCTGACAGGTCGCACACTAGGCTACATGTCTAGCCACGTCGGGCTTGAGCCCGCCCCACCAATAAGATCGTCGTATATCCCGATACATCTTACTCGCGCCGGGGTGGACGGAGTAAGGTGTAGAATGGGCCTCCTACAGTATACGCTGCCTCAACTCTCTGTCAGAGGGTACACATATGCGCTCCTGGCGCCTCAAAATCCCATCTGCACCCACCATAAACTGTGGTGCCTCCCCTCTGGACATCCTATCCCTGATCCTCGTCAGTGCTGGACAACCCTCCTGTTTCTTCCGGATCTCTTCCGTCAGATCCGGTGAAACCTCTAACGCTGACAAATGCCCGTCAGTATTTGGAAACCGGATGTCAACCTCCAACCAAATCAAATCTCGCTGCAACTGGGTCTGAACAGTCAGTCTAGCGATCGCGGCCTCGCGAGGTGTCCTCCTACTAAGGGCATCGGCGACCACATACGCCTTTCCCGGATGATAAAGGATCTCTAAGTCAATATCCTTAATCAGCTCTAGCCATCTCCTCTGGCGGTTATTCAACTCCCGCTGAGTGAATATGTACTTCAGACTCTTGTGGTCTGTGAAGATTTGACAGGTGGCCCCGTAGAGGTAATGATGCCAGATCATTAAGGCATGAATGACTGCAGCTAGCTCAAGGTCGTGAGTAGGGTAATTCTCGTCATACGTCTTCAACTGTCGAGACGCATACGCAATGACCCTACCCCTCTGCATCAGGACGCATCCCAAGCCTAGCTTGGATGCATCACTATAAACGACGAAGTCCTCAACGCCCTCTGGCTGTGCTAGCACCGGAGCAGAAGTCAATCTCTCCTTCAGCTCCTCAAAGCTCCGCTGACGGGGCTCGGTCCATGCAAATCTGATGGACTTCCTTAACAAGGAAGTGAGTGTTCTGGCAATCACAGAAAAACCCTTCACAAACCTACGGTAGTATCCGGCCAGACCTAGAAAACTGCGTACCTCCTTGACCGTCTTAGGGGGCTGCCATGATGCAACTGACTCTATCTTTGCCGGGTCCACTTTGACTCCTTCGGCGTAGACAATGTGGCCAAGGAAGGCAACCTTAGGCATCCAGAACTCACACTTAGAGAGCTTAGCATAAAGCTCTCTATCTTGTAAAACCCGCAACACCGTCCTCAGGTGTCCGGCGTGCTCCTCCCTACTCCGGGAGTATACTAAGATGTCGTCGATGAAAACTACCACATACTGATCTAAGAAGTCAATGAAGATGCCATTCATCAACTCCATGAAGACAGCAAGAGCATTGGTGAGCCCGAAAGGCATCACCACGAACTCATAATGACTGTATCTGGTCCGAAATGTTGTCTTCGGTATGTCCTCTTCCCGTACTCTCACCTGATGATATCCTGACCTCAAGTCGATACGTGAAAACACCATAGCTCCCTGTAACTGATCCAGCAAATCATCAATACGCGGCAGCGGGTACTTATTCTTGACGGTGACATTGTTCAACTCTCGATAGTCGATACCAAGCCTCATGGATCCATCCTTCTTCCTGATGAAGAGGACTGGTGCACCCCAGGGAGACACACTGGGTCAGATGAACCCCTTCTCTATCAACTCCTCGAGTTGCTTCTTAAGCTCAAGCATCTCGACTGGTGCCATGCGGTATGGAGCCTTGGAGATCGGCGTCATGCCGGGCTCCAACTCAATCTCAAAATCTACGCTCCTCTGTGGTGGTAAGCTAGGCGGCTCGCCAAAGACATCCTCGAACTCACAAGCTATCGGGGTCTCTGCTAATGATGAACTCGTCTCCTCCTTCATGGTGTAACACCAGAAGGCCTCACATCCCTGATCTATGAGCTTTGCGGCTTGGACCGCAGTAATGATTGTCCCTATCTTTCCGAGGTCCCACCCTCGAAAGACTTCCTCCTGCCCACACTCCGTAGTGACCGTCACTGTCCTCCTCTTGACGTCCAAAACAGCTCTATGGCGGTCCATCCAGTCCATCCCGAGTATGACTTCTTCATGCACTAAGTGCATGACATGAAAGTCGGCTAGCCAGTCACGACCTCCCAAGTGGATAGGACAATCGTGAATCTCCCGAGTACCACGAACCCTACTCCCATCGGGTAACCTTATAAGGAAAGGTTCCCCCTCTACTGTATCTAAGGTCAACCTATCTATGCAATCATCAAATATGAAAGAGTGCGTCGCACCCGTATCAAAAAGTACTCGGACTAGAAAGCCATGAATCGTGATAATACATGTGGCTGCGGGCGCTGCTGGCTCTACGGCACTCCTCAACTCAAAGACTCGAGCCTGAGTACCCCTAGTCTCTGAAGTGCCCCCACCACGCCCTCTACCTCTAGCTAGAATCTGAGCAGAACCCTGTGAATATGCCTGACCAGGAGCCCGCTGCTGCTGACCCGAGCTTGATATTGAGACTGCCTTTGTCCTCCTCCTGGGGTACCAGCAGGTGAGGACCCCTGTTGTGATGTTACCTTGCCCTGTCGGCAGAAGGTAGCCCTGTGGCCCAGCTGGCCGCAAGTAAAACATGTAACTGGTGGCCCCCTACACTCCGGCTTAATGTGTCCCTGCTCCCCACAATTGTAGCACTGACGTACTCTAGATCCCATCGGTGGTACCACTTGGTAAATAGAACGGCCCTGGGACTGACCACGCCTATGACCTGACCCTCCTACTCCAGTGTTGACTGGTCCAGTCCTCTGTCTCTTGTCTGACCCTCCAGACTATATAGCTCTCCGGTGATCCAGTCGGTCCCTCTCATACGCTGAAGCCCGATCCTGATAATCAGCTAAGGAATCACAGCGGAACCCTGCTAGATAGGAGCGGGTAGTCTCTCTCAGTCTCCGGGAAAACAGATACACGTGCTGGTCCACAGGTGGTGCAGCAGGACCCAACAGTGACAGCTCCTCCCGGAACCTCCTAATAGCCTCAGTTATCGGAACATCCTCAAAACCTGCCTCCAAGAAGTCCTGCACTCGGTCCCTTCTCAGTGAGGTAGGACAAAAGGTCTCTCTCACGAGACTCAGCAACTGCTCAAATCGGGACACTATGCCTCTCATTATCCTCCACCAGTACTGTGCCTGGTCCCTAAACAATGTCTGAACCAGCTCCACCTTACGACTCTCAGAGCAGCGAATCGCCTCTAGCGCGGACTCCACATGACTGATCCAATGTTCCACCTCAAGTCCAACGTTCCCATCGAAGGTGGGCACTTGCTGATGGTTGAATGTCTTCAACCATTCATCTGGTCTCGGTACCCTCAGCTCGTCTCTCACTCCGTCATCCTCGACAACCCTCATTGGTGCAGCTACCACCGGTGGGACTACCACCTGAGTCACCCTCTGAGTGACCTCTGTTGACCTAGCTGGCACTGATGGTGCTGGAGGTGGTGCTCCGGCCCTGTATGCCTCTTGCACCTGCTGGACATAAGCTCGATACTCTGATGCTCCAATCGATACGCGGCCAGAATCAGCAGGCCCTACACTCCGTACTCCGGACCTAGTAGCGGTCTCATCCCTAACCTCTGGAACAATACTCTCGGCCACCTCCTCAGCAGGTGCATCCGCAGCTGGCGGATCTACAACAGGGACACGTCCTTGACCTCGGCCCCTCCAAGGTCTGCCTACACATCCCTGTCTTGGAGCTCCATGAGAAAGGGGAGGTCGGCCCTCTCCTCGTCCAACGTAAGTTGTCGCTCTCGTACGTGCCATCTGGTAATGACGTGATCAATATAAGACTACTTTAGTTCCTAGTAAGGACATAACTATCTTAATAGTTTAGGTCATTTCTAAAGGTCACAATGTTACTAAAATTACAAGTTATAACAGAAGTCCAATAAACTATGCTATCGAGTTTAGCGGAGGAAGTGGTGGTCCGTGCATTCTATCCCAACCCGTTTATGCTCATGTTTTGGAAAACAAAAATTCATTTTAAAAGTTCGGAACCCTTGCGGTTTCCGTTTATTTGTTTATTCAGCCTTTTTGAAGATGGCGAGTGCCGTTGTTGCCAACCTAGGGATCTGATACCATATTGTAACACCCCGAATCCTAGAGGACTCGAAATGCTACGAGTTGGGACCTCACAATGGGTCCCAACCCTTAGCCTGGCAACAACTTCATCGGACCTTACAACACGGCACAAATAAAAAGGCAAAACATAGAGTTTTATAACATGAGCGTAATAAGAATCCAAATCTGAAAAACAATACAGCCAAGTCTCAAAACCGAAAATACCAACATCAGTCTCAATAGTCATAAAATAAAATATAACAGTCCCGTCCTATAATGCACGGAACCCCGGGTGCCCACTACCGCCGGATCACTCGATCGCCTCCCTAACCTGCAAGGCATCTACAAGCGGTATAAAACCGTTAGCTAACATTCTATGCATAAGTATAAAGGTAGAAGCACAAACACACAACATACGCAATCAGCATGCAACACTCATTCCTTTTTATTATCTTTAATTAAGTGATATGTCATTACTAATGATACTTATTTTGTAACACAAGGGATTCCCAAACCTCGCCCCTGTCCCCGTTTACCAACGCGGAATGGTACTAATGCATGTGACCGTCTACCGGACTGGTCGCAGGGAACCACCTAGACTCTCGCAAGAGCTAGGCAGATGATGTCACGACCCGTTATCATACACTTGGGTCAATTATACAATATACTACAGTCGTCCTATTCCGGTTTTGTTATTTATCATAACTATCACACACCACTCATACACATCACACACATGCAAGAAGCTAGCTAAGTAAGTCAGTGGACTTACCGAATCAAATCTCGTCTCTCTTGACAACACTCAATCAGTAACTGCAGGAACTCAGTTGCCTGTCAAAGGAGGCACGTGGGTCAACACTTTTCCTTGGATACTTAGAAGTCTAAAACTCATAAGAAGTACGATTCTATGTGTAGAAGTTATTACAGTGTTTATTTAAGGTAAATTGACTATTTTACCCTTGGTCCCGAGACTTCTAAAAACCCGTAATATGTACTTAAATTCTTACTTGAGGCTAACTAATCATATTCTACTCCCTAGGATGATTTTAGGTGACAACTATAAAAACTACCCATTTTCTATTTTCCGAAAAGTCACTAAGGTCCGACTACAGCTTCAAATATGAAATTAAAATAAACTTGTAAAAATTCTAAAATAAATTTCTAAATTATCAATGATATCTAATCTACTCATAGGAGAAATAATTTCTAAAAACTGTTCAATCGTTAATCCTACAAAAATCTTTAAAGTTGGCTATAACACTAAAACGTTCCTATACTTAGTCAAAATTCAATGCTGGAAAAATCAGCTCAACTCTTCCCCTTTGAGACCGTATAACTCTCAATCCGACCGTTCATTTCTACTCAAATTTTACCACTGTAAACTAATTATATCTACCTATTATCTATTAAAATTTCAACGGTGGATCTTCTACGAAACTCTTAAACATTGATTCACAACAGTGGATAATTTTCAACTTCAAAACTGAAAGAAACAATTAAAATAATTCCTTTACAGCCACAACACACTCCTATAGGTCTCTAGTTCGAATTCACTTATCAGTATAACTCACCCTTTACACTACCCCTAAGTCCTTAGTTCATATCTTTCAAGGCACCATCTAAACATCGACCTAAATCTAACATCCTAAGGTCTTTTCTAGTGCAGTCATCCTTGTATGCATACATGATTAATCTATCTGCTGTGCCAGCTTATCATCATAGCAATTTTACTTACTGGACTGAATAGAAAGAGAACAACTAGGGAGTGAGAGACCAACCGAACGTATGCAGAAACGTATGCTGTAAAGGTGCTCCTGGAGTCGACTGGGGTGTGCAGAACGTCCTCACTACTGTGCTGAAGGCCGTCCACAACCAGCCTTCGACTACCACTATAGAAGGTCTCGTTCAGATGGGTAGGGACGACATAATAGTAGGTGAAGAGAGGGTTGAAGGATTTAAACTCACCACAGCCGCTGCGTGAAGGAATGTGTGCAGAACGTGGGCAACAGAAGGGCGGCTTATTGCGTGAATCTGGAAGCAATTGAGGACGATCTGGCTGCGTGAATCTGGAAGCAAGGAAGGGCGACAGGCTGCGTGAATCTGGAGGCAAGGGAGGACGACAGGTTGCGTGAATTTGGAGGCAAGGGAGACGTTGCAGTTTCTTCTCTTCTGGCGTGATTATAGGGTTGTTACAGCTCCTTAAATATCTCATTTATGCAGCTGTTACAAGCAGATGGGGAGAGAGGGCAGCTGACCGTTCTGGCGTGCATTCCTTGGGCTGCTCCTGGCTGGACTGAAGCAAGAGTTGGGCTGAGATTGAGGTAGGATTAGTGGGCTGAAAAATGCAAGAAGGGTGGCTGAAATAATTGCAAGCAAAATGGGCTGAATTGTTTGTCAAAAATCAGTCAAAACTCGTCATGGCCTTGTCAGGCCCATGAACGAGTTTGTCACAGATTTGTCGGGCTTTGTCATGGCCTCGTCTCAGCTTAGTCATGGTCTCGTCACAGCTTGTCATGATCTCGTCTAAAGTCATCGATAAGAATGAATTATAATAACTAGGGTTTGATATAAATCTATCATTTTATGTGAATTAAATTCTACATAAAATAATAAATAATTATAAGAATTAGAGCTTGATAAAATTTTATCATTTTATTTGAATTAAATTCAACATAAAATAATAAAATTTGTGAAGAAAGAAGTACTAGATAGACTGGGAAACCGTCAACGGCTCGAAGTCCGATTTGATTCGGAATTAAACGGAATAAAAATTCCGGATATTACATCCACGAGCGTCACCAGAAAGACTATGATCGTATTTGCGGGCGTTCGATAGTTGCCCCGCGCTTCCTTCACGTTGATTCCTTTGAGTGCCTCGGGTCCATGTGGTGGAGGACTTGAAGAAGATGATCTCCATGGTTGGGTTGGAGGAGTTCATGGCCATTAGATCGCCGACTTATCTGGAGCCAACGATGGAGTTTGTGAGCTCAGTTACTTATGTGCCAGAGCACAATGGAATCAAGTACCGGCTGCTGAACAAGAACTATGTAGTTCCTATGGATTAGTTTAGGGAGATTTTTGGTTTCCCTACACCTATAGTTTCTCATTTTCCTTCCCGAGTAGTTGCTCAGAGTTTCTAGGGCGAGATAGTCCATGTGACGGACCATAGTGACAGGTGGAGGCGAGGAGATTCCCGGGAGCGTATTATTTTTCATCTTGCTTTCCTCCTTGCTCACCGGATCTTCAGTGAGAAACTTCTGGCGCGTACTGAGACGCCCCAGAAGGTCCGTCACGGGGAGTTGCTGAGTCTATTTTGTATGGTCACGGGAGGAGTGCCGGACTTTGCTGCCATGCTAGCAGATGATTTCCACAGGATCAAGGGCAAGTCTAGGGGTGATATCTGTTGTGGTGGGTTGGTGACCCACATCGCCACTTCTATGGGTCTGGATCTTTCAACTTGTACACTAGTTGTGGCTGCAAAGCCGCTGGGATTGGAGGAGATGATCACGAGACGTATTCTTGTCCCTCGTGGCCTTGGCACGCCTTACGTTGCCATGCCATGGGAGACGACTGCACTAGAGGGCATTATGTGGTCATCCCAGTTCTTTGTCTTTGACCATCAGTTCTGCTCTGTTGCTTTATTTCCCTACATGTAGGATGCTAGAGATGCAACTGATGATGATGATGATGATGAGAGGCATGATGGAGGAGTTGCCATCGAGACCAGTACTGATCCCGGCGGCCCTAGTGTTCCCGTTGTCGATCTTGATGATGAGGCGACGGAGGAGGAGGAGAGCAACGTAACCACCACCACCACCTCAGTGCAGATCCTACCGCCGATTCAGAGATCCCGAGGCACACCAGAGGATACATGATCTTACAGATTAGATGATAGATGCCTACGCGGCCCTTACAGTTGACATTCATGAGCGCTTCGCTGAGGAGCGCCGACACATAAAGGGATGGACATCAGATGTTGGAGAGCCAACACTACACCAGACGGATGATGGAGATCTAGCATCAGCAAGTTATGGGCCAGCACCCTTACATTCCACATCCACCACAGCCAGCTGACGAGGATTAGAGCTTCATGGATTTCTTTTATTTATTATGCAATTCAACTAGGTCCGGTGAGTACTTTATTTTCTTAGACTTATATTTGACCCATTGGGACAATGTGTCCCAAGTATGGGGTATTTGGATGTATCTTACTTGACTTATGTGTGAATGGTTTGTAAGACTCATGGATATTATGATCTTATTTTGTTTTACTTTGCTCTATGTGCTTATCTGTCATTACATGCATACTTACAGGTTTTTTGTTTGAGAAAAACGTCGAAAACTGGTTTGAAAAAAAATTTTATGACCTCGACCGAGACGTTCAGGGCCGATCGAGGATGAACACCTCGGATGACGCCAGAACACCTCGGATGACGCCAGAACACCTCGACCGAGATGGCTTTAATTGAAAGGTTTTTGAAACGTTTTGTGCTTCTTCTCAGGATATGACCTCAATGATGATTTTGTTTGCTGATTGGTTTTGAAATTTGTATATGCTCGAAAGGTTTTATGATATGTTTAAGTTGCAAATTGCTTTGTTTGGAGTTTTTTCATGTTTAATACTTTGTTTTTATCAAAATTATGTTGGATTTGAAGGTTCACACCACATGATGAGTTCTATCACATTCTTCCTGCGATGATTAAGGCAATTTATTCTCTTCTCTTCTTCTTCTTGACCATGCTTTATCCCCTCATATACATATTTGTCTTCCTTTACCTATCCGGGAATTTGGAAGCAAGAGAAGAAAATGCAAGTAAAGTGTAGTTGAGATGTTGGCTGAAAGTGTTAGAAAAAACAATTAGGTTTGGGGAAGTCAATCATGACGATGAGTTACTCGGCACCATTCACATAGTCGGGTGTTTGTGTCTTGCCAATGTCGGATTGAGCGATATTCCTAACAAGTCATGGTATGTGCATCAAGGGTTTGAGGCATCTCGACTTTGATGATTGCTGATCTCCTAGGCTTCGGTTATTGTGCACCTCTGTCCATGCATCCCAAAAAGTAAAGTAAAATAAGCAAAGCTTATTGGTGGAAGATGTTGAGAATCAAATAAAGTGAAGTAAGATCCTATACCCGGATTCTAGCACCACATTACCCTATATACATCCCACCCTGACACGTTTTTTGACCTCTTTTGGAAGCCCTTGAGACCTCAAGCTTGTTAATAGACTTGGTGGTTTAAACTGAATTATACATGATTGATTTCGATAATTATGATTTATTATGCATTATATGATTTTATGCAAAGATGACCAGCTTTCTTATATTCCTAAAATGTTATGATCATGTCTTGATTTTATTTGCCATGAAGCATTCTCTTAGGGAGAACTATGAGTGGAGCACACCACCAAAATGTTTTGAAATGTTTTTCATTGATCTGTCTGACTTATAATTCAATCTATCTTGTATCTAAGATTTGGAACTTGCTTGGGGACAAGCAAGGGACAAGTATAGGGTATTTTGATAGCATGTATTATAGTCTATATTTTGGGATTGGTTTAGACGTTTTATCTTCATAAATATGCACGTATGGATGTATGTTCTTTGATTATATTGTTGTTTTGTCTACCTTTTCCGGAATCAATGTCTACACCTAGTTTCATTGTAATTGTAGGGAAAATGGCACATTTTGGACCGAAATGGACCTAAGGAAGCTAAGGAGTCATTGGAGCTACATTGGAGCATTGAAGAGCTATAAGAAGATCTCAGGAAGCATGGAAATTATTTAGATGATTTATTTTGGACAACATTCGAGATGTTTTTACATTCAGCTGAGACTGACCTCGGTCTGTTACTGTACCACCTCGACCGAGGTGATCTTGTGGAGCGCCTGGACCGAGGCAAACACCTCACTACCGACAAGATCTTTATATTTTTCCTGAGATCTTCTAATTTTGAAAAGTGAATATCACATATTTTTGGCTGGATTTCTGGAAGGAAGATAATATTATTGGTTGATATATTTTGGAAGATATGGATATATTTGCTAGGAAATTATCTTTTTAAGATATTTTATCTTTGGAACATAATTCTACTATACAAAGGGTTGGATTTTCTACAATTCAGCCATCTTGAAATCTACGGATCATTGATTTTCTAGAGGATTTTCTGAAGAGTTTGAAGGAAGTTTTGAAGGAAGTTTTGAATGTTGAAGTTCAAGGAAGAAGGAATCAAGTTGAAGTTGGCTTTGAAGGAGTTTGTAATATCTTCTTAGTTTGGTTTTTGGTTTTGTTGTCTTTTCTGATTCATGCTTGAGGAACGCTGATTGTTTGTTTGATTCATTCAGTTATTGGGACCTTCGTGTTAAGGTTTTCTTGTTTGATTATTGATTCCTTTCTTATATATTTCATTATTGTTATCATGATGATTGTTGGCTAAGTTCTTTATGCGATTCTAGGGTGATTGGCAGAAAGTTGTTGATGACATGATTTATGACACTAGTTTAGGCACTCTTTTAGATAGTTTTCCTTTCCATTCATGCATGTTTCCGCATTAGTTCGTGATGTTTACGTTTAATTCATGCATACTGTCGAAATAGACGTCTACACGGCTTTTGTCGGTTTTGTAGGTATTTTGGAGAGGTTTTGGAACTTAATCGATTCATTCGAGGATCATTCCTTGTGGTGGCACACATCCGGACTCATTAAGGAGCAATCTAGGAGCAAAGGAGAACACAAAAGACCTTGTTGGTGCATGCCTTGCACCAACTCATGACTTGGTGATCCAAAGAGGTATGAACAGAGAAAACCACGGCCCAGAGGCCAAAATCTCGACCGTGGTTTTGGCTGTGGTTTCTTCTGGACCACTTTGACACGTGTCCCACGATCTCTTTGTCTGAACCTTTCTTTTTGGTGGAGTATTTAAGTGGACCTGCAGGCTGATTTGAGGATCCTCTTCCCTTTTTGGACCCTTCTCCTCTAGCATCTTTCTCAACACTCCTCCATTGGAGCTTCTCTTCCAAGCACCCTTATGGGTGTTCTTGAGAGAGATTAGTGTAGATTTTAGTTTTAAGGTGAGATTTGAGTGGTTTTGAGTGAGGTTTCCTTTGTTGATACCTTGGAGCTGCATCTTGGAACCTTTGTAAGATTTGTTAACTTCTATTCTAGCTTTATAATGTCTTTTCTTTGGTTCATTTTTCATTTTCTAGCTATGAATTGCAAGCATGCTCTATTTATGAAGTTTGATCTAGATTAGTATGTTGTTGGCTGAATAGTGGTGATTCTAGGGTGAAGGAATGATGTTTATGCTTGGGACTATGATTGTATGGACTTCCATGTTAGCTTAGGATGGATTCGTGTTCGAAACCCTAACTCAGATCCAAAACCACACCCTTTTCATCCAAAATCTAGACCGTGGTTTAGGCCGTGGTTTTCTCTTTTGTGCTTGTATTGATGAATCTGGATGTTAGGATGTAGATGTGTTGAAATCCTAGTGTTTGTTGAGCCTAATCTAGCTTAGGGTGACCTAATGTTAGAAACCTTTTTGAAGGATGAGACTTTCCCAGTAATTTCCTCTCTTATATACATAAGATGATGAACTCTAGGTAGTAATGAGCCAAAAAAGCCGCTATTGCATTGAGTGTGCTAGGATCGTTGCCTAAGACTTACCTTTTTCGAGAGTTACCCGGTAAGGAGGGGTTTGACCCTTAGGTAGTGGCCGGTTTGTGTAGAATTCCTGTCCTTAGGCTCCTTGAGACTTACCCGGTAATAGGACTTTAGGTGCGAGACTAGTGGAGCATAAGACTTACCCGGTAATTGCTCCCATTAGAGAAACACCCAACTCCGAACAACCGCAGCTTTCCTTTGATCTTTAGAGGCATGAGTCCATTGTCATAATCGAAATTTTGAATCTCTAGAATCCGCTTTCTTACCTCTTATCTCTTATCTTTGTGTTTGTGTGTTTGTTTGCTTATTTATGTTGATATATTTGTGATCCTTGTTTGATCACCCAAAATCATCCAAAAATATTGTGTTTTGCACTTTCTTTATTCCTCATCTCATCTTAGTTTAGATTTACACTATCTTTGATCATTGAATGACTTGATTTCACCTCAGTCCTTGTGTTCGACCTCGAAATACTTTTCTTCCTACATAGCAATCCGTACACTGCGGGTTTCGCTAGGTAGTTTAGGATTTTAGATCGAGTTATAAATTTAAGACTTTGTGTGTGCATGTTTTGGGCGAACGAGTTCTTGGCACTCTTGCCTTGGATTTGTGTCGTACAATCCTAGCGTAACAGTTGTGAGAAAGACGATGATAGAATGATCTTAATCCCAGCAGGACCTTGAAAGCTCAAGTCTTTACCTTAACCGTAGAACACCTCGGTCAGTCATTGAACATCTCGGCCGGGATGGAATTTAACTGAACGAGGTGAACCTTTCCTGAACCTTATCTGAGTTAAGAGTTTCTGTTTGCCAAATCCTATCCTTGTTATACCTTTCCTGATCCAACGCAAGCCTAGGATGAGACTTACCCGGTAAATACTTTGTTTGGTTACCCAAGATCATGAGTGTAGGTAATAAAGGTTTATCCTTCATTGGGGTTTGAGTGTGCCTTCATCCCATCTTTGTGAGTTAGCCTGAGACTTACCCGGTAAAGGTTGATTCTATTCTCTTGGGTGGTGTGTTTGTTTGATATTATAGTTTCTTTCCTTAGTACCTTGAGACTTACCCGGTGAAAGGAGTTTTGGTTTGGGATAGTGAGTACTGAGACTTACCCGGTGATCTATTCCCACCTTAGAAACACCTTCCCTTTGCAAACCTCAGCTTTTTCCATGTTATCTTTTGAGATCTTGAGTCGGAACCACAACTGGATGCTTTAATCTCTAGAATCCGCATTTCCTTTATCTAAATTTTACATCATCTTTGATATCTTTGCTTGTTGTGTGTTTGTTATTTGACAGCCTAATTACCGATCATTGTTTCACCATAGTCCCTGTGATCGACCCCTGGAATTCTTGCTTTTTTTACAATTGATCCGTACACTGTGGGTTTGCATATTGTTCAAGCATACTTCTTGGGTTATAAATATTAAAGCTTGCACACACCTTTGGAGTGAACATCATACTTAGAGTACACATTGTCCTCAATGTAAGATAAAAAAAAGAAAAAGAACTAAGAAAACTCACGAAGGCGGTGGTGTAGCTCGATTCATGCAAATCATCTCACTCCATAGGAGGCGGTGGTGGGTAGGGGAAGAAGTTGGGGTCGAATGGACGGCCAAACTGCTGCCGATAAACGTCACGGAGAATCCTCGCGTTTTCGCGGCGCTCATCATCGTGCTCACCAAAGTATGTCTCTAGATCATCCATCCTCCGTGTAAGGCCGGTAATCCACTCCGGCTGCTGGTCCATCCAAGCGGGTCGCTTTTGCATCCACTCCGGTGGTGCCCCCGTTCAAGTAGGAGGAGCACCCATCCAAGACGGCGGAGCCTCCATCCAAGTGGGATGCTCACTCACACTAGGACATCGGGAGGAGGAAGAAGTGGAAGGCCGTTGCTAGTAAGTGGATCTTCTAGCCGGCTCCTAGAAGTCCGCCGGCTGAGCCGGAAAATCTCCAAAAGCTCCCTCAGCACCTCCAATGTTCGGGAACTCATCATCACCCATCTCCTCATCAATATCATCATCATCCTCAGCCTCATCAGCAGCTGTTGGCACATCCTCGGGAATGTAGGGTGGAGCTCCTAGGCGGTTGGCATGCATCAACAACATGTAATTCCTCAAGTTCTTCAAGCACAATATACCTAGGAGCTATCACTTTGCGTTTGTGGATCTTTTCAAAAGCTCCAAGGTGGTTCTCATGAATGGTGCGGATCCTAGGGATAGGTGGGACATTGGGAGGAGGTTAGGAAGAGGAGCCTCCACCCTTTTGTTTCTTGTTTCTGTTTGACTTTGTGTCCCAAACATTTTCAGAGGAAACCACGGTCTGTTCTTCAGTTTCCACGGCCGTGGAATTGTACGGCTACCCGTGGAAATCCTCGATTTCCATCAAAAATTCAGAAACACCACAATAATCACAACAACAGTAGCCCTAAACTAATTCTAGGTTCAATTTCGTTCAGTTCTCCTAAAAATTTTCAATGAAAATGAATGAAATCAACCAAAGAGAATATTGAGAGAAAACCTAGGGTTTGGATTTGAAGAAATCCAAAATCTCGCCCGATCGCTGAATTTTCGTGCTGTTTGTTGTCACAGTCAGTTGTAGAATCAAATTTGCTTCAATTTGCAGCAAAGAATTGCGCAAAACGATCGCCGAATGAAGAAATTCGGGATTGAGGAGATTGGCGTGGTTTTGGGCGTGGAAGAGAGGTGTTGATTTATGAGATTTGTTAAGAAGAAGAACTTATATAGCCCCGTAAAATCTTCGAAAACCACGGTCCATCGGGCTGTTCCACGGCCGTGGAAGTAGCAGTATGGCCGTGGAAATTGGTCCTTTTATTTAGCTGCTCTCGACCTAGTTTTCCACGGTTGAAATTAGGCAATCCACGGCCGTGGTTTTGCCTTTTTGGCCGTTGAATACTCTGTTCTCGCTAAAAATTCAAATTTCATTGTTTTTCGGCTTTCTTCACCTCTTTTGGTGTTTTCTCAACCCTAACATCCAAAGACACAAAACATACCGGAAGGTATTGACGAAAAACAAACAAAAACAACTACGCTAATCTATTATAAGAAAAAGAAAAAGAAAGAATGCAATACCTTGGGTTGCCTCCCAAGAAGCGCTTTGTTTTAGGTCCGTAGCCAGACCAATCATTTACGCTTAAGTGAGGACAATCGGTCCGATTTCCTCATTATGGAGTTCCGGAGTGTACTTCTTGAGTCGTTGGCCACTCACTTTGAAACTTCCGCACTTCTCATCTCATACTTCAACTACACCATGGGGAAAAACGTGTTTAATTACATAAGAGCCTGTCCAACGAGATTTATGCTTAGCGGGAAAAAGTCGAAGTCTAGAGTTGAAGAGAAGAACAAGGTCTCCTTCTTTGAAATCCTTTGGAATGATATGCTTATCATGCCAACGCTTCGCTTTCTCCTTGTAGATCTTGGCGTTCTCATAGGCGTTCAATCAGAGTTCCTCTAGCTCGTTAAGATCAAAGAGGCGTTTCTCTCTCACTTCCTTCATGCCAAAGTTAAACCACTTAACAGCCCAATACGCCTTATGTTCCAGCTCTACCGGAAGATGACAAGACTTCCCATACACAAGGTTGTATGGTGTTGTGCCTATGAGAGTCTTGTATGCCGTTCTATACGCCCACAATGCATAATCTAGCTTTAATGACCAATCCTTCCTTGTCTTTGACACTGTCTTTTCCAAAATTCTTTTGATCTCCCTATTGGAAATCTCTACTTGTCCACTTGTTTACGGATGGTAGAGTGTGGCGATCTTGTGAGTCACCCCATACTTAGCTAGTAGAGCTTCAAATCGACGGGCAATGAAGTGTAACCCTCCGCCACTAATGATGGTTCGGGGAGTCCCAAACCTTGGGAAAATAGTTCGATTAAAGAACTTAACAACCATCATTGCATCATTAGTTGGAGAGGCTATAGCTTCAACCCATCTTGAAACATAATCTACAACTAGAAGTATGTATTGGTTACCACAAGATGATGGGAATGGTCCCATGAAATCAATTCCCCAATCATCAAAGATCTCCACCTCTTGGATATTGTTGAGAGGCATTTCATTCCTCCTTGAAATATTTCCTGTTCTTTGACAAGCATCGCAAAAAAGAAACAAAGGTTTGCACATCCTTAAATAATGTAGGCCAAAGGAATCCGGATTGTAATACCTTAGCGCTATTTTTATGAGAGCTAGTGTGTCCTCCACAAGGAAGCGAATGACAATGACGAATGACAATGACGAATGACACTTTTCATTTCGTCTTCAGGAACACATCTTCTAATGATGCCATCAGGACCTCTCTTTAAGAGTAGAGGTTCATTCCAATAGTATTGGCAGACATCCCTAAAGAACTTCTTTCTTTGTGCGTAGTATAGTCCGCGAGGTATTTCTAGACAAACCAAATAATTCACAAAATCAACAAACCAAGGTTCGTTACCTCTAGCAATATGATCGATGCACTCTTCCATTAAATGCAATTGTTCGTCGGGGAAAGAGTCATCAATAGGCAAGTCGTCGCTAGTAGCATGTGGTAGACGACTCAAATGATCCGCAACAGAATTTTCGGATCTTTTCTTGTCACGAATCTCAAGATCGAACTCTTCAAGGAGGAGCATCCACCTAATCAGCCTTGGCTTTGCATCTTTCTTGGCAAGCAAATACCGAATTGCTGAATGATCCGTGTATACAATCACCTTTGCTCCTACAAGATAAGAACGAAACTTTTCGAAAGCATAAACGGCAGCAAGTGATTCCTTCTCCGTTGTAGGGTAGTTGAGTTGTGCTTCATCTAGCGTCTTGCTAGCGTAATAGATGGCATGAGTGTGTCCATCTTTCTTTTGTCTAAGCACCGCTCCTACAGCTATGTCACTTGAATCACACATGACCTCAAATGGAAGATTCCAATCCGGAGGTTGAATTATTGTGGCTAAGATTTTAGAGCTTCCTGAATCCTGTAAAAAGCATCCAAACATTCTTGTGAAAATTCAAAAACAACATCCTTCATCAATAGATTAGTTAGCGGTTTAGAGATTTTTGAAAAGTCCTTAATAAATCTCCTATAGAATCCAGTGTCCTAGAAAATTTCTAATCCCCTTCACCTATCGTCTCAATCTTAGCCTTGTCAACCTCAATCCCTCTTTTAGAGATCAAGTGTCCTAGAACAATGCCTTCCTTAACCATAAAGTGACACTTCTCCCAGTTTAGAACTAGGTTTGTGTCTTCACACCTTTGTAGAACAAGAGATAGGTTAGCAAGACAATTATCAAATGAGGAACCATAAACAAAAAAATCATCCATAAAAACCTCCATGATTTCCTCAATTTACTCTGAGAAGATAGTCATCATACACCTTTGAAAGGTGGTTGGAGCGTTGCAAAGTCCGAATAGCATCCTCCTATAAGCAAACGTACCCCATGGGCACGTGAATGTGGTCTTTTCTTGATTTTCCGAATGAATCAGAATCTGGAAGAAACCACTATAACCGTCAAGGTAGCAAAAGTAAGAGTGTTGTGCTAACCTCTCAAGCATTTGATCAATGAAGGGAAGCGGGAAGTGATCCTTGTTAAGCTTGCGATAGTCAATGCACATCCTCCATCCTGTAACGGTTCTCATTGGAATGAGTTCGTTGTTTTTGTTGGCCACAACGGTCATTCCTCCCTTCTTTGGGACCACTTGAACAGGGCTCACCCACTTGCTATCGGAAATAGGGAAAATGATACCTGCATCAAGCAATTTAAGGATCTCTTTCTTTACGACCTCTTTCATGATCGGATTTAACCGTCTTTGAGGTTGACGTGAAGGCTTATAATCCTCTTCCATTAGAATCTTGTGCATACATAAAGATGGTTTAATTCCTACAAGATCCTCTATGATGTAGCCTAAAGCTTTCCTATGTTTCCTCAAAACAATCATAAGCTTTTCATGTTCATCTTCACTTAAATCAGAACTAACAATGACGGGAAATGTAGAATTAGTTCCAAGAAATGCATACCTAAGATGTGCGGGAAGTGGCTTCAATTCCAAGGTTGCAGATGCTTTTGGAGTGTCATGAGGGATGTCCGATATCTCCTTGGAAGTCTCCAAGGGTGTAGAAGTGGTGGAAGAAGAATCAAGAATGTTTGTAGAAAGAACGGACTTATCCACGACATTTTCCAAAACCACGGTGCCGCTGTTACTTCCACGGCCGTGGAAGGTGTCTTGGAGGCCGTGGAAAGGGGTGTCAATTAAATCTTTGCTCTCGACATACTTTTCCACGGGTGGAATAGGTGAAACCACGCCCGTGAAAAAGCACGACTGACCGTGGTTTCTGACGTTTTCCGAGCCATCGTACAATTTTTCGAATTCTTCAACTTGCACTTCTTTTAGCTCTTCCAAAGCATCAATCTCAACATTGCAATCCTCTTCCTCTCATCTTTCCATGATGCTCATAGTGATAACCTTTTGTAACGGATCTTTGAACAAGATCGAACTCACTTCCTCTCTAGGTACTGTTCGCCCCTAAAGGTGTGTGCAAATAAGCTTTAAATTTTTAAAACTAGAATCAAGCAGTGAACCTGCAGTGTACGGATCGACGTAGCTAAGCAAGAATTCCAGAGTATCGAACACAGGGATTTGGGTGGGAACGAACTCGATTGCAGATTATCAAGCAAATAAATATGAGAGTTTGCAAATATATTGGGAAAGCAACAATCCTAAAGATCCAAGTATCCAGCTGTGGCAATCGATTCAAGATATACTAAATGATGTAAAGACAGAGTTGAGATATGCGAAGGTATACTAATGTAAGGTAATCGTACGGTGAAGTTCCAAAAACCTTATATAACTCACCTACAAGGCACTCTCTATACAGGTTGTTGAGGCTCAATATAGAAAGATTCTAAAGATGAGAATTAGTGTCAAATACCCAAACTTGTAATCCAAGGATCAAGACTAACTAAACCGATTACGGTTGTGACACTCACAATCGAGGTAGAGGTTGTTGAGGCTTCACTACCACCTAGAAAAGACAAGTCTAAACTAAGCTAAAGCAAATCTTTAGCTTTAGATTAAAGTAAAAGCAAGTTCGTGGACTTAAAGGAAATCACGGTTAGTTCTTGAGGTTCCACAGCCGTGGACTCAAGAACAGGCCGTAATTTAGGGTTGTCGGCGATTCTCTCTAACTCTCAGGGTCTAATCTGTTTGCGATCGATCTATCATCATCTAAGCCACAACTATCAACCCTTCACCTTAGAATTGTTAAGGGTTTTTAGCCAATAACAGTCATGTTGATATCAATTCAAGAATTAAAAGATAAAAAGATGAAAACTTTCAAGAACTTTCAATAATCTTCAAATCAATCTCAAAGTCACAAAGAGAACAAGTGTTGTCAAAAGATTCACAATAGAACAAGCAATCGTAATCCTAGGGAAGAAAAGAAAACGGGATGTCAATCCGTTTTCCGAATCAAACCTAAACAAGAAGAGAGATCTTCTTGCAAAATCTTCCAAAAACTTCGATCTTCCGCCAATTCGGAGATCTCAACAGCAATCTCCACCAAAAGTGCGAGATTAGAGCAATTCCCAAACACGAACTTCGATCTCCAAAGAGATGTCGATGCTTCCAAGCAAGGCTAAGCGAAGTCTAGCCGGCTTATGCGTTGATAGAATGCGGAATGCCAAAATCCCTCCTAAGCGAAGATGAGCGGTCCTAAGCGATGATGACGGATTCTTGCTTCGTCCGTCTTTTTATAGTGCAGGGCAAAATGTCGGCCCGGCCCAATCTTTAAAAGATCGTGGCTTCAAAATGTGGCGAAAAGATTTGCCAAGATTACGGTCGTGGAAGTGATCCACGACCGTAATTTAGAGCGTGGAAACAAATACGGTTTGCACCATATGTTCCACGGCCGTAATATCCTCTGGAATGAACATCAATTTCTGACTCTAAATTCACGGTCGTGGAATTGAACGTGGAACGTGATACGGTCGTAATTTAGAGCGTGGTTTAGGGCAAGAACGTGATTCTTCCCTAACCTCGTGCATTCCTCAAGCTAAAACTCCAATTTGCTTCCAACGAGTGTCCTTAATCTATGGACATATCAACTCAACTCTCCTTTGCTCGATTCCGTTCGGAAATAGCTCCAAATCACCTATAATCAACATAGAACTAGTGTAGACATCCATATCGACAATATAGGTAATACTAGCTCACATATGCACAAAGTTCAATCTAAGACTATCAATATGAATCAAATACGCTTAGAGAACGTGCCTAAAATATCACAATATTTCATGCTAACAAATAACCCCATACTTAACACTTGCTTGTCCCTAAGCAAGGTCTTTCAAAAAGCTTTAAACAAGAGTTAGGATGAAATATGTGTACCTTCTTTTGGATGAATGTGACTTCTAAAGAATAGATCATTCTCAAACCTTGCTTCAATCGTTTATCAAACTTTCACACACTCAATCAAAGAGTAAAAAGCAAAGAAAATTCATGAACCAATTTAACTTCAAAACAAGCATTATAACCTTCAAACATTATCAAAATCAATCACAAGAAACTTCAATTTAGATCACCAAGTCATATAACATTCTTTTGATCTTAAGGACTTTCAAAGAAAAGGTCTAGAATATGGAAGGGAAGGGAAAACTTTAAGGGAAAGTGGTGCATAATTCCGGGAAAGTGGACAACTACCTTCTTCTTCTTATGCGGTTCCCGCAACACTTCAACTTAGAGCTTCGCTCTCTCCTTTTCATTTTTCGACTTTACTTTTGGAGTTATGGATAGAGGTGCACACAAACCGAAGCCTAGGAGATCGGCGTTTCTCAAATTTTCAAGAGATGCCTCAAACCCTTAGCGCACATACCATAATCCGCTAGGAATATCGCTCAATCCGACTTTGGCAAGACACAAACACCCGGCTATGTGAATGGTGCCGAGTTACTCATCGTCATGATTGACTTCCCCAAACCTATAATTTCTTTCTATTCAATTGATTGCAAATAATTGCTCTCATGGCCCTCCCACATCAAACATGCCTTTTTCTTATTCACTTCTCCAAATTCCCGGATAGGTAAAGGAGGCTAATATTTCAATGAGGAGCTAGATGATCAAAGAAAGAAGAAAGAAAGTATTGAATTGCCTTAATCATTTCAACAAGAAGTATAGGAACTTATAACGTGATTTCAACTTCAATTTCCTAGCATGATTTAGGTAACATTTTCACATTATAAAACTTGCAAAAGAGGTGAAATTCATTCATTCAAATTCTTTTCAATTCACAATCCTTTTAAGCATGCACTTGTCATCAAACTCAATTCACAAGTAGTGATTATCATGGAAATCATCTCAATTCATTAGAAGCACAAAATTTTTCAAAATTTTCAAATTTTTATGGGTTTTTTAAGTTATTTTTCATGCAATGCAATAAGGAAACGTGTAACACATAATGAATATGCAACGATAGTCTCAAATGAAAGCGAACATAGTAAGTAGAGTTATTACAGACTTTTTAGTACATCCCACCCCATACTTAGGACGAACATTGTCCCTAATGTTCAAAAGAAATAAAGAAAAGAAAGAAAAGAAAAAGAAACTCACAAAATGGTGGCGGGAATGTCTAAACGAACGATCATGCATCAATCACTGTGGCGCCGGAGGAGGTGGGAATGGGGAGAAACTCGGATCATAGGACGAACATTGTCCCTAAGTTTCCACGGCCGTGGTTTACCCAGAGACCGTGATTCGTCTTAGAATTTCACGAATCTCAGCAATATCACCAGTAATCACCACAACAAGCAGTCCTAATCTAATTCCTTCCAGTTTTTGTCAGTTCTTCCTAAAAATCTATAGCAAAAACGAACCAAATCCGCGAAAATCAAGAAGAAAGAATAAACCTCTTTTTCGGATTGAAAAACCCGAAATGCGCGTTTGTTGATGGATTTCCGCTCGGTTTGTCGCTTGGATCTTGTTCGTGGTTTGATTTGCTGCAGTTTAGGATGAAGAATCGTCGAAAACGATTAGAAAACGAAGAATTGGAGGAGGTCGTGGGGTTTCGGCGTTTAGGTCGTGGAAAGGAAATTTTTGGGGAAAATTTGTGAAGAATGTGGCTTATATAGTCGCAGGCAAAATTTTGAAAATCACGGTCTGTCGGGGTGTTCCACGGCCGTGGAAGTGTACGGACCCGTGGTTTTTGTGATTTTTCAAAGGCTTTTGAGAATTACGGCTACTGTAGCTATGACGACCGTAATTTAGACCGTGGAACCTTCTGTAAAGCTTCAAAGTCCAAATTTCGTCACTCTTCTTTGACATTATTCTCCTTTTTTCCTTTTCCGTTGATCCTACAACCAAAAACACGAACATACCGGAAGAAATCGAGGCAAAATAAAGAGAAAACGTCTATTCTAAGCTAAACTATGAATCGAAAACAAAAACGAAAATGCAATACCTTGGGTTGCCTCCCAAGAAGCGCTTTGTTTAAGGTTCGTAGCTAGACCAATCTTGCACTTATTCGAGTGCGGTAGGCGCAAACTCCTCAGCTTGGAGTTCCGGCGTATACTTCTTGAGTCGTTGGCCGTTCACCTTAAAACTTCCGCTAGCTTCACCCCATACTTCAACTGCACCATGGGGGAAAATACGTTTAATTAGAAAAGGTCCGGTCCAACGGGATTTAAGCTTACCTGGAAAGAGGCGAAGTCTTGAATTGAAGAGGAGAACTTGATCCCCTTCTTTGAAGTCCTTTGGAATGATATGCTTATCATGCCAACGCTTTGCTCTTTCCTTGTAGATCTTAGCGTTTTCATAGGCGTTCAAGCGAAGTTCATCCAGCTTGTTGATGTCTAGGAGACGCTTCTCTCCTGCTTCCTTCATGCCGAAATTCAGCCACTTGATAGCCCAAAACGCTTTGTGCTCTAGCTCTACCGGCAAGTGACAAGACTTCCCATACACAAGGTTGTATGGTGTGGTTCCTATGGGAGTCTTGTACGCAGTCCGGTATGCCCATAATGCATCATCTAGCTTCAAGGACCAATCCTTCCTAGTCCTTGAAACCGTTTTCTCTAGAATTCCCTTAATCTCCCTATTTGAGATCTCAACTTGTCCACTCGTTTGTGGATGGTAAGGGGTAGCGATCTTGTGAGTAACCCCATACTTAGCTAGAAGAGCTTCAAAGCGACGGGCTATGAAGTGAGAACCTCCATCACTAATGATTGTCCTTGGTGTTCCAAATCGCGGAAAGATGGTCTTGTTGAAGAACTTAACCACCACCATGGCATCATTTGTGGGAGAGGCAATTGCTTCCACCCATCTAGAAACGTAGTCTACTGCCAATAGTATGTATTGGTTTCCACAGGAAGATGGGAATGGTCCCATGAAATCGACTCCCCAAACGTCGAAGATCTCCACCTCTTGGATGTTGTTGAGGGGCATCTCGTTCCTTCTAGAAATATTGCCTGTTCTTTGACAAGCATCGCAGCAAGAAACAAAGGATTGCACATCTCTAAATAAAGTAGGCCAATAGAATCCAGATTGCAATACCTTTGCACTAGTCTTGTTCGAACTAGCGTGTCCTCCACAAGGTAGTGAATGACAATGGCGGATGACACTTTGCATCTCATCTTCCGGCACACATCGCCGGATGATGCCATCCGGACCTCTCTTAAAGAGGAGAGGCTCGTTCCAATAGTATTCCCGGACGTCCTTAAAGAACTTCTTCCTTTGTGCGTAGGATAGTCCGGGCGGTATCTCCTGGCAAACCAAATAGTTAACAAAATCAGCAAACCATGGTTCGTTACCTTTGGAGATCACGTTGATGCACTCCTCTATGATGTGTAGGTGTTCGTCCAGAAAGGAGTCATCAATGGGTAGATGGTCGTCCTCTAGATGTGTTAGACGACTCAAATGATCCGCAACAGAATTTTCTGAACCTTTCTTGTCGCGGATCTCAAGATCGAATTCTTGTAGGAGAAGAATCCATCTAATTAGCCTTGGCTTCGCGTCTTTCTTCGCAAGGAGGTACCGGATCGCAGCATGATCCGTGTAGACAATCACCTTTGCACCTACAAGATAAGAGCGACACTTGTCAATAGCGTAGACAATGGCTAGAAACTCCTTCTCTGTAGTGGCGTAGTTGAGCTGCGCTTCGTCTAGCGTTTTGCTAGCGTAGTATATGGCATGGGTTCGCCCTTCCTTTCGTTTTCCAAGAACAGCTCCAATGGCTACGTCACTAGCATCGCACATAATCTCGAAGGGGAGAGTCCAATCCGGAGGTTGGATAATAGGTGCTGAAATTAGAGCTTGCCGAATGGTATTAAACGCATCTAAACATTCCTGCGAAAACTCAAAAACCGCATCCTTCATCAATAGATTAGTGAGAGGTTTTGATATCTTAGAAAAGTCCTTAATGAAACGTCTATAAAATCCAGCATGTCCTAGGAAACTTCTTATCCCTTTCACCGAAATTGGGGGAGGAAGTTTCTCTATGGTCTCTATCTTAGCCTTGTCTACCTCTATCCCTCTACTAGAGACTAAGTGACCTAATACGATTCCTTCCTTAACCATGAATTGACACTTCTCCCAATTAAGAACTAGGTTAGTGTCTTCACAACGTTGTAAAACAAGAGAAAGGTTAGAAAGGCAATCGTTAAAAGAGGAACCGTATACGGAGAAGTCGTCCATGAAGACTTCCATGATTTCCTCTACGTACTCGGAGAAGATGGCCATCATGCACCGTTGAAAGGTGGCTGGGGCGTTGCAAAGCCCGAACGGCATTCTCCTATAGGCGAACGTACCCCAAGGGCACGTGAATGTGGTCTTCTCCTGATCGTCCGGATGTATCGGAATCTGAAAGAAACCACTATAACCGTCAAGGTAGCAAAAATGTGAATGTTGTGCTAACCTTTCAAGCATTTGATCGATGAATGGTAAGGGAAAGTGATCCTTCCGCGTTGCGTTGTTGAGCTTGCGGTAGTCTATGCACATTCGCCATCCAGTCACGGTTCGGGTAGGAATGAGTTCGTTGTTCTTGTTGGTGATGACCGTCATTCCTCCCTTCTTCGGTACTACTTGAACTGGACTCACCCACTTGTTATCGGAGATAGGATAGATGATACCTGCATCAAGAAGTTTAAGGATTTCCTTTTTGACAACCTCCTTCATGGTCGGATTCAACCGCCTTTGAGGTTGTCTTGAAGTTCTAAAATCCTCCTCCATTAGTATCTTATGCATACATAGGGAGGGTTTAATTCCTACTAAGTCCTCGATAGTGTAGCCTATGGCTTTTCTATGTTTCCTAAGGACTATCATGAGCTGTTCATGTTCATCTATGCTTAGTTCGGAGCTAACAATGACCGGAAAGGTAGAATTAGGTCCAAGAAAAGCGTACCTTAGATGAGTAGGAAGTGGTTTGAGTTCCATCACTTTCGGAGCTTCCAATGGTCCTTGGGGAGCATCCGACGTTTCCTTAGAAGTTTCTAAGGGTATTGAGTGAGTTGGAGAAGAATCAGAAGAAGTTGAAGAAGTATGCCGATCACCTTCTTCCACGGTCGGAATTACGGCCTCTCCATGTGTTCCACGGCCGTGTAATCCCCTGGAATGGAGGTCGATTTTGGTTGTGAAATCCACGGTCGTGGAATACAGGGTATGACCGTGGATTCTTACATTCTCAGCCTCATCGTGGAGTTTCTCAAACTCCAGTTCATACATCTCTTCTTGCGCTTCTAAGGCTTCAATTTCCTCTTTGCACTCTTCTTCTTCCCCTATATTGGTTAGACTCATAGTGATAACCTTTTGTAAAGGATCGTTAAAGAGAATCGCACTTACCTCCTCCCTAGACAAACCTTCTTCATCTTGGATATCGTAAATATCCTCATCAAAGATTGGCTCCTTTACTAGAGTGGAAAGAACGAACTCTACTTTCTCTTCTCCACTATCAAAAGCGAGTCTTCCATTCTTGCAATCGACCATGCAGCCGGAAGTTGCAAGAAACGGTCTTCCGAGTATGATCGGGACCGGACTATCTACAGGAATGTCAAGCACGACAAAATCAATGGGGACAAAGAATTTACCTAGCTTGACCGGGACGTCTTCTACAATACCGACGGGGCGAGTGATGGATCGATCCGCCATGTATAACGTCATCTTTACCGGTTTAGGATCGCCTAAACCGATCTTCCTACATAATGCAAGTGGTATGATGCTCACACTTGCTCCCAAGTCACATAAAGCGTCATATGTGACATCTCCCACTCCAATGGGGATGCAAAATGACCCCGGATCCTTCAACTTTGGGGGCATTTTCTCCTTCATAGTCTTGATGAGATCCGAAGAATCCGAACTCATCTTGACCTCTCCGAAATCTTCTAGCTTCCTTTTGTTAGAGAGAAGCTCTTTCAAGAACTTGCCATAAGCCGGCATACCTACAATAGCATCAATGAAGGGTATATTAATATGCAGCTTGCTCATGAGTTCTATGAACTTACCGAATTGTTTGTCTAGGCGCGCTCGCGCTCTAGATTGAGGGAATGGTAGGGGGTTTGTAAGCTGGAGGAGGAACATAGACGTCTTCCTTCTCCTTCCCCTTTCCTTTGTCCTTCTCTACGGGGACTTCAACGAACGTAGGCTGCGGATCGGTGGTAGTCACTCCGCTCCTAGTTGTAATCGCCATCACTCTTCCCTTAGGGTTGTCCTCCGTTTTTCCTGGAAGTTTCCCTTGATTTCTAGGAACTTCCTCCGCGTGGTTGAACAATTGGTTTTCCAAAACTTTTTGAGCTTTGTCAACCTTAGAAACTTGATCATCAACCTTGATGAGGCGGTTCTCCAACCCTTGAAGCTTTCCCAAGATTGTTTCCAACATGGGATCGGGCTTCTCCTTTCCCGTATTGTTTCCTCCATTAGATGATTGCCCCTGGCTTTTCAAAGGAGTAGAGGAAGAGGAAGGTGGAGTTAGTGAATTAGAATTGGAAGGATAGGAGTTACCAGAATTTTGTTGATTGGATCGCCAATTGTTGTTGTTTGAACCCCTATTGTTGTTCCAATTATTGTTCCGATTGTTGTTGTTTCCATTCCAATTGTTATTCCGGTTATTGTTCCGGTTATTGTTGTTGCGGTTGGTGTTATCACCGCCATTGTTGTTGCCCAAATAGCCAACATCCTTCTCTTGTTGCTTTGGGAAGTTGGTCTTGATAGTCTCCTTCAACTCTTTGATCTCATTGTTGAGGGAGAAAATTTGATTTTGAGCTTCATGTGTGAGCTTCGCTCCTTGCTCCACACGATTTCCCTCCGCTTTCCGGTGGGAATACTTCTCTATGACTCTTGCTTGCTTCTCAATGAAGTCTCAAGCGTCATCTTCTCTCATGTCCATGAATGTTCCGCATGAGAGGGATTGGAGGTTGAATTGCGTTCCAGCATCCAGCCCTTTGTAGTAGATCTCCAGCAAGGCAAGTTTGGATATGCCATGATGAGGGCAATCCAAGAGCAAGTCCTGAAACCTTTCCCAAGATTGAAACAAACTTTCGTTAGGTCTCGTAGAAAAAGCATTAATCTTACCTCTAAGTTCCGCCGTTTTGGAGGGCGGAAAGAATTTGGTGAGAAACTCCGCGGAAAGGTCTTCCCACGTGTCTAGTTTCCCATTGGGAAGAGCTTGGTACCAAGACAACGCTTTCCCTTTCAAGGAGAAAAAGAAAGGTTTGAGCTTATAGCTGTTGGTAGTAGCGTTCTTCGGTCTCATCGTCTCCATCATACACTCAAAGTTTTGTAAGTGTTGGTGTGGAGATTCAGCGCTTGTACCGCCAAATTGGCTTTGGCGAACAAGAGTGATAACTTGAGGGTTAAAGCTAAACCCTTGCACATCTTCAGCATCAAATTTCACGCCCAAGCGGCATGGTTGTTGTGTTGGATCCATCCACTGGCCAAGAGTTCTTGGCTCATTATCCACACGTTCGACTCTCACATTCCTAGGTGGAATGTGGCGATTAGCAGCTCCTTGTGGATGGAAAGGATTCATATTGATCGTGGGATCAATCTCTTCTAGCGGTGGCATGGAAGAGTCACTATCATCAGCAGATGAGTGACTTTTTCTTCTAGACCTTGATCTCTTTCTTGAGGATTTCTTGCTTCCCTTATTCTTAAGGTCGCTCATCTCTATCCTCATTTGGAAGATCATGTCTTGTAGACTGTTAACTTGAGATTGATGACGATCCATCTCATCCTGGCGGAGAGTCTCATTCCATCGAAGTTGAGCTTCCTTCTCCGCCAACTCCGTTTGAAGATCACGTTCGTGTTCTTCACCCATCTTCTTTTCCTTGCGCTTTTGCCTCAAGGTTTTCTCTAGCTCTTGATCAAGAGGTAAGAGATCTTCGGTGTTCCTAGACCTGCGCATGCACTCAAAGAGATATCAAACAACGAGAGCAAGCTCCCAAGCTTGACAACCGGCTACCGGATTCGGCCGGAACCAAATCCCCGGCAACGGCGCCAAAAACTTGTTCGCCCCTAAAGGTGTGTGCAAATAAGCTTTAAATTTTTAAAACTAGAATCAAGCAGCGAACCCGCAGTGTACGGATTGACGTAGCTAAGCAAGAATTCCAGAGTATCGAACACAGGGATTTGGGTGGGAACGAACTCGATTGCAGATTATCAAGCAAATAAATATGAGAGTTTGCAAATATATTGGGAAAGAAAAAATCCTAAAGATCCAAGTATCCAGCTGTGGCAATCGATTCAAGATATACTAAATGATGTAAAGACAGAGTTGAGATATGCGAAGGTATACTAATGTAAGGTAATCGTACGGTGAAGTTCCAAAAACCTTATATAACTCACCTACAAGGCACTCTCTATACAGGTTCTAAAGATGAGAATTAGTGTCAAATACCCAAACTTGTAATCCAAGGATCAAGACTAACTAAATCGATTACGGTTGTGACACTCACAATCGAGGTAGAGGTTGTTGAGGCTTCACTACCACCTAGAAAAGACAAGTCTAAACTAAGCTAAAGCAAATCTTTAGCTTTAGATTAAAGTAAAAGCAAGTTCGTGGACTTAAAGGAAATCACGGTTAGTTCTTGAGGTTCCACGGCCGTGGACTCAAGAACAGGCCGTAATTTAGGGTTGTCGGCGATTCTCTCTAACTCTCAGGGTCTAATATGTTTACGATCGATCTATCATCATCTAAGCCACAACTATCAACCCTTCACCTTAGAATTGTTAAGGGTTTTTAGCCAATAACAGTCATGTTGATATCAATTCAAGAATTAAAAGATAAAAAGATGAAAACTTTCAAGAACTTTCAATAATCTTCAAATCAATCTCAAAGTCACAAAGAGAACAAGTGTTGTCAAAAGATTCACAATAGAACAAGCAATCGTAATCCTAGGGAAGAAAAGAAAACGGGATGTCAATCCGTTTTCCGAATCAAACCTAAACAAGAAGAGAGATCTTCTTGCAAAATCTTCCAAAAACTTCGATCTTCCGCCAATTCGGAGATCTCAACAGCAATCTCCACCAAAAGTGCGAGATTAGAGCAATTCCCAAACACGAACTTCGATCTCCAAAGAGATGTCGATGCTTCCAAGCAAGGCTAAGCGAAGTGTAGCCGGCTTATGCGTTGATAGAATGCGGAATGCCAAAATCCCTTCTAAGCGAAGATGAGCGGTCCTAAGCGATGATGACGGATTCTTGCTTCGTCCGTCTTTTTATAGTGCAGGGCAAAATGTCGGCCCGGCCCAATCTTTAAAAGACCGTGGCTTCAAAATGTGGCGAAAAGATTTGCCAAGATCACGGTCGTGGAAGTGATCCACGACCGTAATTTAGAGCGTGGAAACAAATACGGTTTGCACCATATGTTCCACGGCCGTAATATCCTCTGGAATGAACATCAATTTCTGACTCTAAATCCACGGTCGTGGAATTGAACGTGGAACGTGATACGGTCGTAATTTAGAGCGTGGTTTAGGGCAAGAACGTGATTCTTCCCTAACCTCATGCATTCCTCAAGCTAAAACTCCAATTTGCTTCCAACGAGTGTCCTCAATCTATGGACATATCAACTCAACTCTCCTTTGCTCGATTCCGTTCGGAAATAGCTCCGAATCACCTATAATCAACATAGAACTAGTGTAGACATCCATATCGACAATATAGGTAATACTAGCTCACATATGCACAAAGTTCAATCTAAGACTATCAATATGAATCAAATACGCTTAGAGAACGTGCCTAAAATATCATAATATTTCATGCTAACAGGTACCTCTTCATCATAAATGTTGAACATATCCTCTCCAAGTTTGTCAAGGTTGAGAGAACAAATTCAACCTTCTCTTCTCCAATATCGAAGGCCAATCAAGCGTTCTTGCAATCAACCATACAGCCGGAAGTTGAAAGAAAAAGTCTTCCGAGTATGATCGGGACCGGACAATCTGCAGGAATGTCAAGCACAACAAAGTCTATAGGGATATAGAATTTACCGAGCTTAACTGGGACGTCTTCAATGATTCCAACGGGTCGAGTAATGGATCGATCCGCCATATATAACACCATCTTCACCGGTTTAGGTTCACCTAAACCAACTTTCCTACACAAAGCAAGTGGAATAATGCTCACACTTGCTCCCAAGTCACAAAGTGCATCATATGTGACTTCTCCCACTCCTATTGGTATGCAAAATGACCCCGGATCCCGGAGCTTTGGGGGCATCTTTTCTGTCATCGTTTTAACGAGCTCTGAAGATTCCAAAGTCATCTTGACTTCCCCAAAGTCTTTCAGCTTCCTCTTGTTAGAGAGGATTTCTTTCAAGAACATCCCATTAGAGGGCATACCTAAAAGCGCATCAAGAAAAGGTATGTTAATATGTAGTTTGCTCATAAGATCAACAAAGTTACCGAAATGCTTGTCTAGACGTGCTCTCGCTCTAGATTGCGAGAATGGCAAAGGAGGTTTATAAGCTGGAGGAGGAACATAGACATCTTCTCCTTCTCCTTTTCTTTCTCCTTTTCAACGGGAACCTCAACGATTTTGGACTACGGGTCGGTGGTTGTTGCACCACTTCTCGTTGTAATCGCCATCGCCCTCCCTTTCGGATTGTCCTCCGTCTTTCCAGGAAGTTTCCCTTGGTCTCTAGAAACTTCTTTGGCCTTGTTGAATACTTGTTTCCCTAAAGCTTTTTGTGCTTTATCTATCAAAGTAATGTGATTCTCCATTCCTTGGATCTTTCCCAAGATTGTCTCCAACATAACATCGAATCTATCCTTCTCCGGTTTGCTTGAACTATTTGAAGTTTGCCTCTGAATTTTCAAAGGAATAGAAGAAGATGGTTATGTTAATGCATTTTCAACATGTGAATAGGGATTATCGGGATTTTGTTGGTTGGATCTCCAATTGTTGCTGGAGTTCCTGTTGTTGTTGCTGTTGTTCCAATTGTTGTTCCGGTAGTTGTTCCTATTTCCTTGATTGTTCTCCCTTCCTATATAGCCAACATCTGGCACCTTCGTCTTTTGAAGGCTGGATTTTATGACTTTCTTCAGCTCCTTAATCTCATTATTGAGGGAGAAGATTTGAGCTTGAGCTGTTGAATTTAATTTTGCTCCCAGTTCTCTAGAATCACGGTTCCCACTATCAACTTTCCAATGGGAATACTTCTCAATCACTTTAGCTTGCTTATCAATGAAATCTCAAGCATCATCTTCTCTCATATCCATAAAAGTTCCACAAGAAAGGGATTGAAGATTGAATTGTGTTGCCACATCTAATCCCTTGTAATAAATCTCCAGTAATTTCAGCTTTGAAATGTCATCGTGCGGGCAATCCAATAGAAGATTTTGAAACCTTTCACAAGATTTAAACAAACTTTCAGTAGGTTTCTTAGAAAAAACATTTATTTTACCTCTCAATTCCGCTGTTTTGGATGGCGGAAAGAACTTGGTGAGGAATTCTGAAGTAAAATCCTCCCATGTATTACGTCTTCCAGGTGGAAGAGTTTGATACCAAGCTAAGGTTGTGTCCTTCAAAGAGAAGAAGAACGGTCTCAACTTGTACTTGTTGTTGACAGCCCTTTTAGGCTTCAAAGTCTCCATGAGAATCTCATAATTCTGCAAATGTTGTTGCGGAGATTCAGCTTCCGTTCCACCAAACTGATTTTAGCGGACCATAGTAATGACTTGTGGGCGAAATCCAAAATCGTGCTCATCTTGATCTCCAAGATTTACACCCAAACGGCGTGGTTGCTGAATTGGATCCATACGTTGCCCAAGGGTTCGTGGTTCATCCACGACATTAGCTGCTCACGCATCTCTAGCAGGAATGCGAGGATCAACATCGGCTTGAGGATTAAATGGTGGTATTTCCTCCAGGTCCGGCATATCATCATCATCGGATGATTCAGCTCTAGATGATTTAGCTCTCTTACTCCTGGCGCCTTTATCTAATTGTATTTGTAAAATCATCGCCTTAAGCTCATCCATTTGAGCTTGATTTTGCTCTCTGTTAGCATGAAAGACAGCTTGTTCTTCAATACGTCTTCTCTCACTTGTATTGAGTTGAGCTCGAGTTTCATCCAACTCCTCTTGGATGTTCCTTTCATTAGGTTCAGCCATCTTTTTCTCCCTTAACTTTTTCTTCAAAGTTTTCTCTGGTTCAGGATCAAAAGGAATGAGGTCTTTCGCGGATCTAGACCTTCGCATATACCTAAAAATTCTGCAAAATCACTCAAATAGATAGATCAAATAACAAGAGCAAAAGCTCACAAGCCCGACAACCGAAAACCGAATTTGGCGTAGACCAAATCCCCGACAACGGCGCCAAAAACTTGTTCGCTCGAAAATGTGTGCGTCAAAGTCTTAAATTTATAAAAACTAAAATTAAGCAAAGTGAACCCGCAGTGTAAGGATCGGCGTAGTAAAGAAAGAATTCCAGAGTATCGAACTCAAGGATTTGGGGGGATAAATTTAATTCACAAATTGTCAAGCAAATAACAAAAGCTTTTATAAAGATTATTTGGGAAAGCAACGATTCTAAAGATTCAGGTATCCAATTGTAGCAATCGATTCAAGAAATTGTAAAGATATAAGGACAGAATCGGGATTGCAAAGGTATATCTACGGTAGGGAATTGTACGGTGAAGTTTCAATCCCATATGTCTTACCCAAGGGCTCTCTCTATAAAGGTTGTTGAGGCTGCAACATAGAAAGTATCAAAGGACAAGATTAAACTCTCAAATACCCATGCCCAATCCCAAGGGAATCAAAGATAAACCAAAACGGTTAAGTTTGTGACACTCGAAACCGAAGTAGAGGATGTTGAGTCTCACTACTACCTAGAAAAGGTAAGTCAAGGCTAGGTTAAAGCAAATCTTTAACTTTGGATCAAAGCAAAAGCAAAGAACGCACGACAGAGTAAAACCACAGTCATATCTTGAACAACTACGGCCTTGGAACTCAACAACAGGCCGTGGAAAGCCTCGACGACGAGGTTTCTCGCAACTCTCAGGGTAAAATCTGTTTTGGCTCAATCTATCATCATCTATGCCACAACTATCAACCCTTCACCTTAGAATCGCTTAAGGGTTTTAGCCAACAATCATCATTGTAACACCCCAAATCCATGGGACTTGGAGTGTCACATTGGGCTAGGATCTCACAATGGATCCTGGCCCTAGCCTGACAACAAGTTCACTGGATCTTACAACAAGGAACAGGTAGATTAAAATCAAATACATAAAAGCTGAGTATGATACATCAAAAGAGTTTACAAACTCATAGCCGAGTACAAAACAACAACATAAACCACAACCACAAAAGATCCCACATCCCACGCATCCTAATGTACAGAAGTCCTCGGTTTGTCACACCATCTGGCTCACTCTGCAGTATTCCTAACCTGCAGAACACTACAACACGGTATGAAACCGTTAGCTACAGCAATGAAAAGCATGAAGGTAATAGCACAACCACACATCAACATCTCAAACATGCAATGCCACACACATTCAATTATTATATGTCATTACGTTATTCCATTACTAATTCAACTTCTTTTGTAACACGAGGAGCCTCAAGAACCCCGTCCCATCCAACGTAACACAAGAGTTTTGCATGGGGGTGACCTTCACTCGTCCCCTCCTGTGAGATCATTTTCAGGGCACCTCCTCCTAACCAGTAGGCGGAGACCGGCGGTTACCGCCCGTTATAATACACTTGGGCCAAATAAATGTAATGAATGGTCATCCTAGTCCGGTTTAGGTTATAAATGCACAATCATATGAACACACACAACCATCACAATCATACAATCCACAACTGCACGCTAAGTAAGTCCTATGGACTTACCTGATATACTCGTAACCTATACCACGTCACAGCTTCCCCTTGGGGAAGTAATCAACGCCTGCAATAGCAAGGCACACACAATCACATACTGCAAAGGTTAAGAGACTCGTCTCACTAACCATAACAAACCTATATCTCAAATCTAAACCTCTGATCTTCAACACATTTATAAATGCCTAAGGCATATCCTCAACATAACATCTCATCATACTCGTACACATACTAATCCTTAAAGCCATAATCGATATCCATAACATCATCATGATCCTCAAATCATTCTGACATCTAGCATGCATCTAATCAGTATTCCTAAATCTCAAATTTAATCCTAATTTAATTAATTAACCTTTAATTTATTAACTAAATTTCACCAGAATAACGTTTTGCCCGCAGGCCATTTCTAAACCCACCTGTCATCAGATTTCATCAAACAAACAACCCATAAACACCAGAATAATATAATGATCATAATGGAATTTCTAATTATCTATTTTGAAAAGCCTAAGGTCAATTTAGGCCAAATCGCAGTACGGAAAACGAATAAATTCATAACTTATTCGTTGCTAACCCAATTGACGATCTGAAAGAAGATCCGGAATCACAACGACGCAGGCTACGCATGTACAACATCAAATTCACCGGAATCTGAGCGACGGAACTGTCCTGGTGACATATATGTTCGACCAGGTCCTTATCTGCTCGGAAATGCAGAAACTTGGTACCGATATGAAGAGAATGAAGAGAGGAATCCAGAAACTCAAACGGAATTGAAATCGGATTAGAAACGGAGAGTAGATTTGAATTTGAAGTTTGAGAGAAATCAGAGCTTTTACGAGGAAACGTGAAAGGAAAATAATTAATAAACGATTTTCCGCTATTTATAGTGAAGTCGATAATTATCCTTTAGAGAAGTCGATAATTATCCTTTAGAGAAGTCGATAATTATCCTTTTATCGATCCAATGGCGGGTTGAACCCCGTTCTCCAAACTTCTCGAAATTGGAATAATAGATCTTGAATATTGTAGGGAAAATTATTCAACAATTGCCTCAGAAAACGTGTGTTCCTAAGCCGTCTTTCTTAGCCGTTAAGAAACGAAATAGCGACTCTTTTGTCCGTTTTGTCTTTCCATGTTATTTCATATCTAGGACATGTTCGATGTCCTGATCATTTCTCTCAACTGCATTTTTATTAATTGGAGCTCCCAAATGCTCCAAATAATACCGGAGGGTAAAAATAATTACCCGGGGGAAAAGTGAAAATTTCACCATAAGGCCAAAATTACGCCAGGAATATAACGGTGGGACTTATACTCAACACTTACACAATCTTCGCGAGTTATATGTCAATTACTATCACTAATTAAGTTAATCAACATTAATTAGAATTTGGAAATCCTAGCTATTACAATCATAGTCAATCCGCCTTCAAGATGAAACCCTAAGATCTTTTCCGAGTACGCAATCTTCAAGTGCGTACTTCTCAAAATCTTCCTTCGACGCAATAAAATCTTCTCAAAATCTCCCTAAGCAATGCTGCGAAATGTCACTGTATAGAAGTCCGTTTTTTTCCTCCTTTCTTCAGCCTTCTTACAGGAGAAAAGTAGGGTTACAAAAGCCCAATAACCGTTGCTGACGTGGCAAATATGACACGTGGTGACTGTTACAAGAACCACGGCCAAGAGCAACATTCCACGCCCGTGGAACCACCGTGGAATGACCTCCTTACTCTCGACATACTTTTCCACGGCCCTTATAAGTAAACCACGGCCGTGGTCCCTTTGTGTTTGGTCGTGGAAAGTCCAAATCCTTCGTAAAAGCTTTTTTTCTTAAAGCTTTCTAATCATGCTCCTTCCTTGGCTACTCCAATGCATCCTCTTGATGTTTAGCATGATCAAATACTCCTACTTACTCTATTTATGCTCCAATCCAATCTTTTATTCACCTAAAAACACAACAAAGCTTGTGTAGATCTCTATACCAACATACTAGGTGGATGTGCTCATAAATGCTTCAAACTCATATCCATATACACAAAAGAAGGGGGAAAACAACCAAAACATGTGCCTAAAACATGGTCATATTTCATGCTATCAATCAGCAAGGCACAAACAATATCAAACGTCATCCAAAGTTAGGAGATTCCACCTCCTAAACCCCATAATCATACCCAACCACAACTCAAATCTAAACCTCAGTATCACATAAGCTCACAAATGCCTAAGGCATTATCTCAACATAAAGCTCAACATATCATCGATCATACTCATCACTAGCCTAGTTACTCTATAACGCCAAGGTCAAAGGAAAGGAAGGATACATACTCAACATATCATTTTTCTTAAAGTTGGTCCTCTTCTTGTGTGGACAGTCCTTAACAAGATGATTTGTTTCACCACATTCAAAACAAGTCAGCAGTTTAGTTTCTTGTTGGAGTTAGAAAACTTACCTTTGGGTTTTGATGTTCGTGGATATTCTCTATTGTTTGCAAATTGTTTCTTTATTTTGAGAATTCTCGCGAGACACTTAGAGATCATGGAAATTGCATCTTCTTTATCATCGTCATCACTGTCTTCCTCTTCAGATGGTAACTCGTCCTTCCTCGATCTTAATGCCAGATTCTTAGTGCTAGATTGGAGCTCTCCATCTTCTTCACCAAGAACCATTTTGTATGTGATGAGTTTTCCAAGGAGGTTGTCAAGAGGAAGAGTTGAGAGATTCTGAGCTTCTACGATGGCAGTCATCTTTGGTCCCCACTTTGCTTTAGGTAAGCTCCGTAGAACTTTCCTAACTTTTTCTTCATTTGTGAAGACCTTTCCTAGTGAGTCCAAGTTGTTCACAATCTCAGTGAATCTTGTGAATATTTCTTTGACTGGTTCATTTGGATTCATCTTGAATAGCTCATATTGTCTGAGGAAGATGTTAATCTTTGTTTCCTTGACTTGACTTGTTCCTTCGTATGTAACAATAAGTTTATCCCATATTTCCTTTGCACTCTTGCATGATGAGATGCGGTTGAATTCGTTTGCATCTAATCCGTAGTAGAGTAGGTTCATAGCTTTGTAGTTCTTTGACACACTACTCAAGTCAGCTTGTGTGAAGTCAGCTTCCTTCTTTGGGACTTGGACACCTTCAACTGTCGTAGTTGGGACTTTGGGGCCATTCTGAATGATTCTCCATAGTTCCATGTCCTGATCAATAATGAACATATGCATGAGTGCTCTCCAATGGGAAAAGTTGTTGCCACAGAAAAGTGGTGATCGAGATGAGAATCTTCCTTGAGCAAATCCTCCATCACGTACAGGATTCATGATTAGTCTCACTGATGGTTAAATCAATATACGTGAGTCAGGCTCTGATACCAAATGAAGAACCGTTAGGTGAATATAAATGATAAAAGATACTCTAGAAGGGGGTTGGATAGAGTATGAGAACTTTTCGAAAAAACTTATCTCAAGGCTTTGAAACTTATTTCAAAGGCCTTGATGTCAATCTCAACTCTTTGTGACACACTTTGATTTCAAGGGCTTTGAAACTGATTTCAAGGGCCTTAATTTTGTTCACCTACAAAACAAAGCTAGTCACAATAAAGCAGATAAAGTGTGGAATGTAAAAGATCGACATGAGGATATGTTTACGAAGTTCGGCTCTAAATAGCCTACTCTCCTTCCCAAGGTATAACCGTAAGATCTAAGTATCTATTATCAGGTTCAAAGAGTCCTAGATACAAACTAGAAGAAATCTCCTTCTTCTCTCACTGTAGCCAACGCTACGATCTAGCTCCAACTCTTCACCTTGCTATAATAGCCTAGTTACTTCGCAAAGTAACACACACTCTAGTATAACACTTTTTAGATATATCAATGGAGCTCTCGAGTTTTATCTCTCTCTAGGGGATAACGCTTTAAGAAAAAGAGTGAAAGAAAAATTGTTTGATCGAATGAAGATGTTTTGGATTGATTGAAGACTTTTGATGATTCCGTGTAAGCTTGTGTCCTTTTCTTCAATCGACATCTTCATTTATAGACTTCTATGGAGAGGTCTTCAAGCCGTTGGGAAGATGACCACTGAAGATGATTCTTCTTCTTCATGAAAGTCGCTTCTTTGTTGAGATGAGGTAGACGTTGTGGATCTTCTACCGTCTTCATCTCCTTGAAGCACGTTGATCTCTTTTGTCCATAATCTTCTCATATTTATTATGAAGATATTAAATTCCGTTTGAGATAATATCTTTGTGCTTTCGGTTGAAGATCGTTGAAAGATCCTATTTTGAATCAAATCTTCCTTGGTCGGTTGAGATCTTCTTTGAACATAACTTCTTGTTGGGCATATCTTTTTAGAAGATTTTCTTTGTCGCTTGGTAGTTTTAGTTTGTTGAATTTGAATTCCTTCAGCGTGCTTTGTTCTGATTAAAGATTCAAGAGTCTTGGCGGGTCTTAGCTTCTCATCCCTTCAAATGGCTTTCAAAGCCTCCATCTTTAATCACTTTAAACACCTTGTATGTCCTTGCATTCAATTTCAAGGCCTCCAAAGGTCCCTTGAAATGCGTTGAAAGACCTGCACGCATTCTAGACAAACCACCAAACCAAGCAACTCGATATATAATCAATAAATTATTAGTGTATAAAACCACTTCATTTGTGTTTAAGTCTTCCATCATCATCACCTATACAAATATATAATCAAGGTGGAGTTTCACCAATGCCTAGATTTGAGATCATATTAGGTGAGTTGTTATAGGATGTTGCCGCCTAGGATGTTTTGTGTGGTTTTAAACAATTGCGTTTTGTTAAACAGGTTCTCATGGCATGTGTCAATGTGTATATATGTTGTAAATAAAGTTGTAAGAGTAAAGTTTTAAATTTTACATTTTTCGTTTTTCCTCTTATTACTTTGAACAAGGATAATTAACTGGTAATAACTAGAAATAAAATAGGTGTTACAGTAAAGTTTATAAGATAGGTTCATTTGGTAAGAGGTTGTGTGGAGAAGAACTTTCTTTAACAATTAGCCACCGTTTGAAAGTCGAAACACTAAAACTATTTTTTTAATAATATCATATATATCATCATTCAAAAAGGCTTAGTTACCAAAATTGCCCATAAAACTTATGGGTTGCGTCCACGTTCGATTCGCATACGTATCGTGTAGAGGATTAAACCACTTTCTTTCTTCTTCTTTTTAAAAAAATATATTTAAATTATATTTTACTTATATTACCATTATAATTAAATAAAATAACTTCTACTTATATTACATACAACATTCATAATTAGACAACTTTTCTTTAATAAATATATTACTTCCATGTTGATCGCATGTGCTATTTAAATGATAATTCACTATCATCTAGATCTCAATTCTTTTTATTAAAAAAAACAACTTATATTAAATTATATTAGAATTTAATTCTATTGTAACAACAAATTTTATTTAAATTATATATTACGTCCACATTTTATTTGTGTCCGAGTATTTATAAATTTAAAATATAAAAACTTTAATTTCCAAATTTTTAAAAAATAAAAATAAAGAGTTTTTATTGGATCAACTCACACAAGGTACGGAAATTAAACTAGTATTATACTAAAGTAGAGGTAATAAAACTTCCGTGCTAGGAATTAAAGCCATCGATTTTCTTTTCTTTTCCTAGAAAATAAAAGATATATTTAGATTACATTTTACTTTTATTACCATTAAAATAATATAAATAACTTCTATCTAGATTAAGAACAAACTTGAAACAAAATTAGACTGCTTTTATTTAAGAAATATCTTACTTCCGTTTTGACTATGTTGTAACTACAATTTTTATCAAGTTGGATATTGTGTCTACATTTTAGATATGTCCAAGTATTTATAAACTCAAACTACACAAACTTTAATTCCGAAAATTTTTAAAAAAGAAAATAAATTATTTATATTAGATCAACTCGTAGAAGGTATAAAAACTAAACTAATCTATATAGTATACTAAAGCAAAGGCTATAAAGCTTATTTGTAGCGCTAATGTTCGTTTCGTCTAGGTGTTGCGCTAGGATTAAAACCACCGAATTTCTTCATTTAAAAAGAATGATATTCAAATTATATTTTACTTTGTTACCATCAAAATAAAATGAAATACTTTTATTTAAACTTGATAGAAGTTTATAATTAGACAATTTTTTTAGAAATATCTAAATTTCATTTTGATAAAACTTCTATTTAAATTAAATTTTATTCCATTGTGATCTCATATCCTTTTTGTAAGAAAAAGTTAAAACAACTTCTATTAAATTTGATTATTTTTTTTATTATGATATAAATAAAATATTTATTTAATTTATATATTACGTTTACATTTTATATATGTTCAAGTATTTATAAAATCAACATTAACACAAACTTTAACTACAAATTTAAAAAAATAAAATAAGTTATTTATATTAGATTAACCCGTACAATGTATTGAAATTAAACTAGTCTATCTTATATACTAAAGCAGCCCGTAAACCGATACTTAGCGCAATTTCGTGCAAGCACCTCATCAATTTCACACGTATCGTCTATTCATTAATTCACATCGCACTAACAATTAATCTAATTAATCAATATCTTAATAACTCACATTCAAATTTGAAATCTTAACAAACTTTTTTTTAACATATATAACAATAAAATTATTTTTTGATATATTTTATAATAAAAATCAGTTTATATTTAATATAGTTTGATTACTATTTTGAAAAATCGATTTCTTTTATTATTGTAGACGATAACAATAGAACTACAATATTATTGATCAATTTTATATATGAACTATTTTTTTGTTACTAAAAGTTCAATTAAAGTAACGATATATTTTAAATATCTTTTATTTTATTGAGGTCTCAAATATATTTATTACGCTTGATATTCTTACAATGATGCTTATTTCGATAAAAAAAGTTTTAGTTGAACATATCTTACGGCTAAGCAAACAAGAAAACTAATATTTGTTATCATCATGCCCCAATATTTGAAAAAAAAAAATTTATATAATAATAACTTGTCATCATTTTTAAGATAAAAATATATTATTGTCATCTATTATCTTTTTTCATATTGCGAAATAACTCAACCTTAGAACAAACATCACATAACAAGTATGACCATTCTCAATGTGATGAATTACAAATATTTTAAATATTTTTTATAAACTCAATTATTGTCTAATCAGTGTAGGACACGGGTAATAAAACTAATATTATATTAAAGCATAGGTAATAAAGCTTACATGTCGTGTTCACGTTTATAACATCTACGTGTCGCAATGAGAATTTAAGCCACCAAATTCCTTTTTTTACCAAAATTTTATTTTGAATATACCATTAAAATAAAATAATTTGTATTTAACTTAGTTACAACTTTTACAATTAGATAACTTTTATTACTTCCATTTTTATCACAACTGCAATTTAGATTATATTTCACTTCAATTGTGATCTCAACCCCTTTAAAGAAAATAGATTAAAACAACTTCAATTAAATTAGATTATATTTTAATTCTGTTCTGTCCAAACCCGTTTAGGCCGTTCAAACCTATCTCCAATCACAAATAACTTGTTTACATCGAGATAGAAGGAAGACGGGCAACAAGTTGTGCCGCATATCCTTTCTGAATAGTGAATCCGATTCTCTTAAAAATAACATCATAAGACCTATGAGACATAGCGTTGCCATGCACGACCAGTTGCACTCTCTTGAGAAATTTAATATCATCGGGCTCAAGGAAACCAAAAGTGTCAAAAGCGAACGGAAGAAACACATGTTGATTTTTAATACAAGTTATCTCATGTTTGGTAACCTTAGCAGAAGCCTAATTAAGCGCCGCCTTACCCACCACAAAAGGCCCCTACCCAAACAAACAAGTGTGGAAAATCCATTCAAATCGATGCAAGCATATTTTTCACCCGCCCAACCAAGCACCAAGTAAAGAGAATTAAACTACAATTTTTATTTTAATTAGATATTATGTCTACATTTTATATTTGTTCGAGTATTTATGAAGTCAAAATGAAAATTTTAAAAATTAAAAAAAATTATTTATATAGATTAACCGTACAAAGTAAAGAGAATTAAACTAGTTATAAATTAAAATTACTACATCATTCCGTTTTTCCTTTTTTTTTTCCCTCTTTGGAAAGGGTGTCCTGCTATGGACTAAAAGAATATAAACAGAAGGGAGCGTGAAATCAATACGATCGAAAACAAGATTGTCATGCATTGACATAACCACTCACTTGACGTCGGTGATATTTTTAAAGATGTTCAAGACCTCGTTCGCTTACCTATGTATAAAAAAAAGGAAGCGTGAAGTTGACACGACGTGATGAAATTTTAATTTCAAACTAGAATAATAAAATAATATATTTACAATTGACCAACTAACGAAATAATGGGCATACATGGAAACTTCAAAAGCGAATAATAAATTCCCTTCGTTTTTTGGACGGAACTCCATCAACATCCATTGCATTTGAGTCATTGTCACTATAATTTCAATAATAATAGCGTGACTTTTTAGTTCATCTTTAACTTGTCATATCGATAAGAAATAGATGTTAAGACCGGCTCAACTTTCAATAAAGTTATAATTGTATTCAAATTAAATTTTAAAAATAAAATAATTAGTAAATAAAGTTTTAGACAAAACAATTCAAATTAGTCAAGTAGGTATTGTTCTTTGCAACGGCGAAAAATTCTGGTAGACGTGGATTGCATGCGTCCGAATAGGGCGCATGCGCAGTCAAGCATGTGTCCAATTGGGACGCATGAGTTTTAAGAAGCGCATGCACCTAGTTGGGTTGCATGCGAAATTCGAATGGCTTCTAAACCCTAAATAAGGTTTGCGCGTAACTTCTTCACTATGTTGCGAAACAACTCTTCTTCTCTTCGATGCACGGCTACCTTGGAGCGTATGCGGAATCTACATGTGCCTTAATTGTGTGCCTTATGAGGTGCACACGGGAACCTGCATGCACTTCAGACCACGCACATGCAGACTCCGCATCCACGTTGCCTAGCGCACATACGGAATCTGCATTTGTGGCCTATTTCTACGTGCAACTAGTAAGCTTGTTTTTTCAAACCATATTATAATAAAAGTATATTATATTTCTGACACATCACTTTATAAAATTCCATTAAAAATTGAAAAATCAATTTTTTTGGACATTAATATTAAATAGTACGTTGTGATCAAATGAGTACTACGAGTCTACTACTAGCTTAACACTAGTTTCTTGTACGAAATTTGTTTGAATTGTTAAACAAACAAAGATCACACGCATAAACAATGTCATGAATCACAATATAAAATAGAGGAAATTACCAAAAATCACCCGCTGTGTAACGACCGGATTTTTCCGTTACGCTTTGATAGGGTTACAAGAGTTTAGAAAACGAAATTAAAATTTAGTGAGACTAGGATATACAAGTTTAATTTTTGGAAGTCGTTTGATTAAATACCTTGTTCTAAGTTTCGGGACGAAACTTATTTTAAGGGGGTACTGATGTAATATCCGAAAATTTTATTCTGTTTAATTCCGTAGCAAACCGGATTTCGATCTTTTGATCCTTAGCTGTCTACGTAGTTGGACACTATATCTCAAAATTTTATCATTTTATGTAATATCACTTCACATAAATTGATAAGATTTTATTAGTAGCAAACCCTAATCCAAACCCTAGTGTATATCATGACTTGTCTTTGACAAAGTCATGACTTCCTAGTGACGAGATCAAGACGAGCCCAAGACGAGTCATGACGAGGCCATGACAAATTCGTGACAAAACCATGCATGGCTATGACAAGCTGTTGACAAGGTTTGACAAGTTTTGACAACCTCAGCCCACTCTTCTTGACAACCTCAGCCCACATTTTATTCCCTTGTTTCAGCCCATGTGTAGCACACCATCTGGGCCCGTCAAGGACTGTCAGCTGGGCCATTGAGAGAACTATTTCTTCTCTCCTGAGTCGTTACTCTCTCTCACGTTAAACCTAAAACATAACTTACAGTCCTCCTACCTTGCGTTTGCCCTAGCCGACGCTAGTACCGCTGCCCTATCCTCGTCGTCAACACTCAGCACCGTTCCGCATCTCCCCTATCCTCCTCCATTGTACCATCCTTCACACAGCAACAGACGAGTTGTTTCTCCAGCCTTCCAGTGCACAAGTTCGAGTCATCTTCGGAATCCAACAACCCTACGTTCTCTCCTGTCGATCACGCTAGCAACAACGCCGGAATGGTTCGCGTCTCCCCTCGTCTATCGACTTTAACACCGGTGCTAATGGTGGCTCACCCTCCTCTCCTATTGACTCCAACAGATCGGTGATACCGTCGAGCGCAGATCCGCAACCATCAACAGACAACAACGCAACAAACAGGAGCCGATGAGGGCGTTCCAGATCCAAACCGCGGAGGCGGCGGCGTTGAACCGCTGGTGTGGCGTGCCGAGCCGTTGGTGCGCCTCCAAGGACAGTAGCAGCCTCCTTATTCTTGCTGCTGCAGCCTCGAGCAATCAGGGACCATGGCTTCTCCCCTTCTGTGCAAAACGCATACTCAACAGCAACCTTGGTACTTTCTTTCCCGTGCATTTGAGTCTCGGAATTGGGTAAGGCTTGTACCCCTTGCTACACTACATTTCAGTCCACCTTTCCCTTGCCTAACGTGTACTAGTTCCGTTTTTTAAACCTACTCAGAACAACCATAAGTGAGTTGTACAAATTCAAGCGTTTTCGTGAGTTTCCGGAAGTGACAAACAATCAACTTCGGGTCCAGATTTGGGTAAGTTAGACTTCTTCTTTTTGGATGGTTTTCGGATATGTCATAGACGGTATTTCATAGTAAATCATACTACAATTTTAGAGGAATCCATGTTACAGTTTGAGAGTTATGGTGTTTCAAAGTTGACTCCTCCCACAGTTTTTATAAATAACGAAACCGGATTACCTTTGCTTTGTAAGGCTGATACATATTCTTCATGTATATATTGTTTAAAGTTTTCAAAGGTTTTAAATACTTTTGTGCCTTGTTGTAAGATCCTAGTAAAATTATTGTCAAACTAAGGTCGGGACCCATTGTGAGGTCCTAACCAGTAGCTCCCCGAGTTCTCAGAATTTGGGGTGTTACAATATGGTATCAGAGCGAGGTTGGCAACAATGGCACTTGAAATCTTCTGAAAGACCAAATGTATAAAATAACTAGAACCCGAAAGGGGTCTTAAATTTTCAAAACGGATTTATGTTTTTACACGCGCGCATAGTCGGGTTGTTGGGTTAGTAGTACGTCGGACCACCATTGCTCTCCGTGGATCTCTGCAACTTGGATCGATAGGAGTTAGTATATAGAATTTTTATGATGTTTACTATTATATATTATATACATGTGTATGCTTAGCTTGTCAGTATCCTATTGGATATTTTATATCCTTTAGTCGTGATATCACGAAGCGATTATCGCCTCATGATAAATCAGCAGCGGACTTGAATAGTCTCCAACACGAGGCAATGAAATCAAACCTTGAATTGAGTATTATACTCGGGTGGGCTGCCTGGTGATCCTTACAAATCATCCAAAGAACAAGTGAGCAAGGAAGTAATGTTGTAGAGATAATTTTTACCACAAGCACAATTAGATGAGTAAGAAATTCCTGAGTCAGTTCAGTTAGAAGGAATAGAAGGTTGTACAAGGAAGACGGGAATACGAGGCCGAGAGATGAAATTAGAAGAATCATGCAAGAAACTACAAGAGTGTAGAGTAGAGATAACAATATGGGAACGAGACAAGTAGAATTGAGTACAACCAAGATTGCGGAATCAAGGACATTAAAATCAAGGCGGATGCCCCATAGACCATTATGGGCATGAGAAACCAGAAGAGACAGAGTGTCAATCCGTGTGTGAGAATCTAAGGTGCACGGAATGAAGACCTATAATTGAGTGTAAAAGCGAAAAGGCAGACCCCACAAGTGTTGGGAGGTTTTGACCTCCTTAGAGATATGGAGACCTGTTGTAGCGTCAACGGAGTTTCATGAAGGCGATATTACCACCAATACCAGTGAAGAAATGTGTATGGGAGAACGTCCTTTGTGGACTCGAGGGTCCAGGGTAACTTCAATTATCACGGGACCTAAGCCATCAACACAGACGGTCCATGCAAGAGGAACTGCAAGTGGATGATCATTACGGCCATAAGAATTGCAAAGACGCTTGCAAACTATCGTGGAAGATAGAACAAACTAAAGAAGTATAAAAGGATTAATCGAGTAGGTTATGCTTACCAAGGAAATTTTGTGAATAGAGGTAGAAGAAGAGTAACCCCGGGATATTGAGATAAGTCAACTATAGATTTGGCCAACTTTAGCTGAGGACGTGCAAGTGATGTTTGATATTGACAAGTTATGTATATATAAGAAGAGATAATTGTGACTGGGGATCTATGAAGTAGCTTTATCGACGCCTTAGAGGATTTCCTTAAGCAGGCAACAACAACCTTCTTGGATGAATTAAAGGTATAAAGAGAAACGTTTTAAGGGTTACTTCTTGGCTAGTTAAGATTAAACTCCGGTCAAGTCAGGGAGTTTGGATCCGTGGTAGAAGAATTTAGAAAGTATGCGGAAGAAGTTGTTTTTCAATCGTTGTTTTATCTTTTTAAGGCAAGTAAAGAAGGTACTTGGTACTTCATCCGTATAAGACACATGGTGTAATTGGAAGAAAGAGTTTTGGGGTCAATCATTTTATACTTACAGAAAAGGTCCTTAGGATTAATGAGTGACAACAAGATAATCAGAGTAGCGCAGCGGAAGCGTGGTGGGTCCTAACCCACAAAGCTAGAAGCTCAAGGGTACTGATGGATATCGTGTCGAGTTTAAGATGGTGATAGTTGGTCAAATGCATTCTAGTTGGAAGAAACGTGAGATAGGCTATGTGAGTAACTGGAAATGTTGTACGGAAACTTATGTGCATGTAGAGGTAATAGAAGGAGACTGGTACCCTATTATGGATCCGAGTGAAGAGTGATGGCTTTGTTACATGTTGCTAGACAAGTAGTTTTGGAATTCTATACTAATGGAATACTCTAGAGTGAGTTTTCCGGATGGATTAGGAAAGAATTAATGATGTAAAAAAAGTATTGTGCATGGTCTGTACTAGAAAGCTCAAATTGAGTAACTACCGTCCTGAGTCGAAGATACATAAGAAAGAGAAGCGACAGGAGCATACTTGCAACCTAGTAACCGTGCTTAAAGAAAGCATAATCTCAAAGTAGATTTTGTGTCATGTTATGTCGGAACAGAGCCTAGTTGCGTTTTGAGTTAGAGGGATATTACTAGTCCGATAAAAGTGGAGGATACAAGAGTTCAATGTTGACGGTGTGTTAGCATTTATCGAGTATTTATGATCAAATAACTGTGATATAAGATCACTTTGTGTCTAATACCGTCATTCCGGACATATTCTATGCCACTTAAGATCTTGGGAAATGTGTGGGAAGCCTAGGTTAGAGCTAACGATAGATTAGAGATCTATAAATAATATAATAATACCAAGTGAACTAAGAGGATGACCACTAGATTTGATTTTAGTTGTCTCGAGTGTTAGACCTGAAAAGGGTAAAGGTGACGATTCCTTACCTGAGGAATAAGATGACTGAGTAATACAAAAAAACAAGGCCAAGTGGGTTGTGATACGAACAGCATTGAGCACTTGGTAAGTGTTGGTGGGTGTCCAAGACCTTTGACCTGATTGTGTAGTCAGAACCTTTTCAGAAGGCTGGAAGCAGGTGGTCATAACGAAGGGAAGTAAGTTGAATAGATCATTTTCCGTAGGGTCATCAAAGGATCTAGAAGTGAGTTGTGTAAGACAACAATGAGAAGTTTTAAAGCGGTTTAAAAGTGACTGATGGACTAATATTCCTCACCCTATTGGAGAGTGCAGCTTTAATTTTCCACGGAGACTAAATTTGGGGAACTGAGTTGAGAATTTCAGTTGGAGTGATACCTACCAGACACGAGTTAGGTCTTCAGATTAGAGGATCAGACAGTTGAGCCGGATGATACCGGTGAGATATCCGGTAACCATTATAGAACGTGGTAGCAGACGCTTGTGATCTAAGTACCTGAAAAGATTTAAGATTCAGTGGTTTTATGAAAACCTGATAAGGCTACCTAAGATATGGGGATAGTAAGAGATGTAACCTTTGAAAGACCTATGTAGCGATAGTTGTAACCTCAAGAGTGACGAGTTAGGGCTTGACCTTGTATGTGTGATATTATTTGACTGCTTGTTTATTTCATGATTGAGTGTTTAGTCAGTGATGTGTTCTTTTGGTAACCGTGATGTGCGGGATACTTAGATGTGGAAACGACGAGACTTTTGTATAACGATCAAACACACCCATTTGGTGCCTTAAAGGCCGATCAGGATTGTCTTACCCTAAGTTTTTGGACGACACTTATTTTGAGGGTGATCTGATGTAACGACCGGATTTTTCGTTACGCTTTGATAGGGTTACAGGAGTTTAGAAAACGAAATTAAAATTTAGTGAGACTAGGATATACAAGTTTAATTTTTGGAAGTAGTTTGATTAAGTACCTTGTTCTAAGTTTCGGGACGAAACTTATTTTAAGGGGGTACTGATGTAATATCCGGAATTTTTATTCCGTTTAATTCCGTAGCAAACGGGATTTCGATCTTTTGATCCTTAGCTGTCTACGTAGTTGGACACTATATCTCAAAATTTTATCAATTTATGTAATATCACTTCACATAAAATGATAAGATTTTATTAGTAGCAAACCCTAATCCAAACCCTAGTGTATATCATGACTTGTCTTTGACAAAGTCATGACGTCTAGTGACGAGATCAAGACGAGCCCAAGACGAAGTCAAAACATGTAATGTTCTAGCCTTGACCTAAACTCAACTTTAAGAGTTAGAATATGATAGTTAGTCTCAAGTAAGAATTTAAGGACATATTACGAGATTTTTAGAAGATTCGGGACCAAGGGTAAAATGGTCATTTTACCTTAGACGTGTATTTTAGTATATTTCTCTTCCGATAGGATCTTATATCTTAGAAGTGTTAGACTTCTTAGTATATTGGATATGTGTTAATCCACTTGCCTCCTTTGACAGGCAACCGAGTTATACAGTTACAAATTGAGTTGTGATTAACAGAGTCGAGATCTGATTCAGGTAAGTCCACAAACTTACTTAGCTGGCTTCTTGTATGAGTGTAATGTGTATGAGTGGTGTTTGTTAGTTATGATAAATAACGAAACCGGATTAGGCCGACTTTATTATTTACGTAATTGACCCATGTGTATGATAACGGGCAGTGGCGGAGCCAAAAAATTTTGGTTGGAGGGGCACAAAAAAATATTTACAAGGGAAGTCGAATATTAAGCTTGAAGTTAAACAATAAAATATATATATTTTAAATAAATAAAAAAAGTTTACTTAAGTTTTGTACTATAAATTTGAGCTTTTAATTTATTCTAGGGTAAAATGGTTAAGTAGGCACTTTTTGCATCATTGTATACAAAGTAGGTAGTTTTGTGTTTTAATTAACAAACTAGGCCTTTTAATATGTAAAAAAAAGATTTAATAATTAACAAAATAGAGATCCCATGATCCTTCTCTCTCCAATTAAAAAATATTTATTTTCAAAATTAATTATGCTAATTAAAGATAATAACTGTTTAGGAAGCATTAAAAGCCACGATCTTCCCACATTATTTTATGTTTTTTTTACGATATACAGTCCACCATTTTCAACGAAAACAGAAGACGGGGGTTTCTGGGTTTTTATGCGTTCAGGTTTGGGCAATTGTCTGTGTTCATGTTTTGGCGATTGGAGAAGTACACTGCATCAGTTGTTTGGTTTTAGTATCATCATCTATCATAAATCGGTAAGTCTTATGTGTGCAAGTCAAATTTATGGTATTTCAAAGCTTTTTTATGCTTTAACGGAGGACGAAATTTATGCTGCCATTTTGTGTTTCTTTTGACTTGTTAGTGTACATATATGATGAAAATAGTAATTCTGTTGTTGAAATTGTGTAATTATGTTGTTGTAATCTTGAAACATGATGTATGCCATTTTCTGGAGAAATGGTGATTGTCCAGATTGGTGATTGACGATATTATGTTGACGAAGATAACTTGTATACACATTTTAGGTACAATAATGTACGTATGTGTTTTGAACCCTATGTATGATATATACATATCTGTTACATATTATGTGTGTGTGATCGTGTACATTTTAAGTGCATTAATGTACATCTTCGTTGTGTTTAATAATACATATTGTGTATGCACGATCGATGTTTAATTGTGTACATATTAAGTACATTAATGGCAGACGAAGGTATTGCAAAGTTCGGAATGGACGACAATGGCGATTAGGCGATTATGGGTTGACAGAATAGGAAATCACGAAACCTACCTTCTGATTTCTGAGGACGATGTTGTAGTTGATACGATGGGGGAAGATTTGCAGAATCTTCTTACTTTACGGTTTTCATTTTTCAATAATTGGTATTTTAATTAAAGGACACTTTTAATAAATGAAATTATTGTAACTGCTCAAATCACCTCCTATAATTATCTCTTGCCTCTTTTATTTATCTTTTTTTAGTGATAATTTTCAAGGGGCCTAGTTAGTATCTAATAAACCAAAATTGTCCTAATGGCTAAATTTTCTCTTTATTCTTTTACTTAGATAATTTAAAATTAATTTATATATTTAGTTTATTTTATAAATATATTGTCATATAAATTAGATAGTTGTTGATGAATTATTGTATTAAAAATTATATTAATTTTATTGTATTAGTTAGGAATTAATGAAATAATAAACATCATTTAATCTCTCAATCTAAATATATTGTAATTTGTTTAAAATAAATCCATAAAATAAAAAGGAACTTTTTGCTACTCCCAAAACTCGAACTCATGACTTCATGTACCTCCTTCACTTCCTTTACCATATGAGCTAATAGAACAGTATGTAACATAATTCGTTTTAAGGAGGGTTTTTTCCTTCTTTTTTTCCTTCGTAAGGCAAAACGACGTCGCAAGCCGGGGCACCGTACCCCCCGTTACCCCCTGGATCCGCCACTGATAACGGGTCGTGACATCATCTACCTAGCTCTTGCGAGAGTCTAAGAGGTTCCCTGCGACCAGCCCAGTCAGGTAGACGGTCAAATGCTTTAGAACCATTCCCCGTTGGTAAACGGGGACATGTGGTGAGGTTTGGGAATCCCTCGTGTCACAAAATAAGTATCATTAGTAATAACCTATCACCTAATTAAAGATAATCAAAGGATTCAGTGTTGCATGTTGATTGTGTATGCGTGTGTTTGTGCTTTTACCTTTATACTTATGCATTGTTCGCCCCTAGAGGTGTGTGCAAATAAGTTTTAAATTTATAAAACTAGAATCAAGCAGCGAACCCGCAGTGTACGGATCGACGTAGTTAAGCAAGAATTCCAGAGTATCAAACACAGGGATTTGGGTGGGAACGAACTCGATTGCAGATTATCAAGCAAGTAAATATGGGAGTTTTGCAAATATTGGGAGAACAACAATCCTAAAGATCCAGGCATCCAGCTGTGGCAATCGATTCAAGATATACTTAATGATATAAAGACAGAGTTGAGATATGCAAAGGTATACTAATGTAAGGTAATCGTACGGTGAAGTTCCAAAAACCTTATATAACTCACCTACAAGGCACTCTCTATACAGGTTGTTGAGGCTCAATATAGAAATATTCTAAAGATGAGAATTAGTGTCAAATACCCAAACTTATAACCCAAGGATCAAGACTAACTTAACCGATTGAGGTTGTGACACTCACAATCGAGGTAGAGGTTGTTGAGGCTTCACTACCACCTAGAAAAGACAAGTCTAAACTAAGCTAAAGCAAATCTTTAACTTTAGATTAAAGTAAAAGCAGGTTCGTAGACTTAAAGAAAATCACGGTTAGTTCTTGAGGTTCCACGGCCGTGGACTCAAGAACAGACCGTAATTTAGAGTTGTCGGCGATTCTCTCTAACTCTCAGGGTCTAATCTGTTTGCGATCGATCTATCATCATCTAAGCCACAACTATCAACCCTTCACCTTAGAATTGTTAAAGGTTTTTAGCCAATAATAGTCATGTTGATATCAATTCAAGAATTAAAAGATAAAAAGATGAAAACTTTCAAGAACTTTCAATAATCTTCAAATCAATCTCAAAGTCACAAAGAGAACAAGTGTTATCAAAAGATTCAAAGTAAAACAACCAATCACAACCTTAGGAAAGAAGGGAAACGGGATGTCAATCCGTTTTCCAAATCAAACCTAAACAAGAAGAGAGATCTTCTTGCAAAATCTTCCGAAAACTTCGATCTTCTGCCAATTCGGAGATCTCAACAGCAATCTCCACCAAAAGTGCGAGATTAGAGCAATTCCCAAACACGAACTTCGATCTCCCAAAGAGATGTTGATGATTCCAAGCAAGGCTAAGCGAAGTGTAAGCGTGTCTAAGCGGTCATAAGTGATGATCTAAGCACCGATGACGGATTCTTGCTTCGTCCGTCTTTTTATAGTGCAGGGCAAAATGTCGGCCTGACCCAATCTTTAAAAGATCGTGGCTTCAAAGTGTGGCGAAAAGATTTGCCAAGATCACGGTCGTGGAAGTGATCCACGACCGTAATTTAGAGCGTGGAAACAAATACGGTTTGCAGCATATGTTCCACGGCCGTGTAATCCTCTGGAATGAACATGAATTTCTGACTCTAAATCCACGGTCGTGGAATTGAACGTGGAACGTAATACGGTCGTAATTTAGAGCGTGGTTTGGGGCAAGAACGTGATTCTTCCCTAAACTCGTGCATTCCTCAAGCTAAAACTCCAATTTGCTTCCAAAGGGTGTCCTCAATCTATGGACATATCAACTCAACTCTCCTTTGCTCGATTCCGTTCGGAAATAGCTCCAAATCACCTATAATCAACATAGAACTAGTGTAGATATCCATAATCGACAATATAGGTAATACTAGCTCACATACGCACAAAGTTCAATCAAAGACTATTAATATGAATCAAATACGTTTAGAAAACGTGCCTAAAATATCACAATATTTCATGCTAACAAATAACCCCATACTTAACACTTGCTTGTCCCTAATCAAGGTCTTTCAAAAAGCTTTAAACAAGAGTTAGGATGAAATATGTGTACCTTCTTTTGGATGAATGTGACTTCTAAAGAATAGATCATTCTCAAACCTTGCTTCAATCGTTTTTCAAACTTTCACACACTCAATCAAAGAGTAAAAGGCAAAGAAAATTCATGAACCAACTTCACTTCTAAACAAGCATTATAACCTTCAAACATAGTCAAAATCAATCACAAGAAACTTCAATTTAGATCACCAAGTCATATAACATTCTTTTGATCTTAAGGACTTTCAAAGAAAAGGTCTAGAATATGGAAGGGAAGGGAAAACTTTAAGGGAAAGTGGTGCATAAATCCGGGAAAGTGGACAACTACCTTCTTCTTCTTATGCGGTTCCCGCAACACTTCAACTTAGAGCTTCGCTCTCTTCTTTTCACTTTTCGACTTTACTTTTGGAGTTATGGATAGAGGTGCACAAAAACCGAAGCCTAGGAGATCGGAGTTTCTCAATTTTTCAAGAGATGCCTCAAACCCTTAGCGCACATACCATAATCCGCTAGGAATATCGCTCAATCCGACTTTGGCAAGACACAAACACCCGGCTATGTGAATGGTGCTGAGTTACTCATCGTTATGATTGACTTCCCCAAACCTATAATTTCTTTCTATTCAATTGATTGCAAATAATTGCTCTCATGGCCCTCCCACATCAAACATGCCTTTTTCTCATTCACTTCTCCAAATTTCCGGATAGGTAAAGGAGGCTAATATTTTAATGAGGAGCTAGAAGATCAAAGAAAGAAGAAAGAAAGTATCGAATTGCCTTAATCATTTCAACAAGAAGTATAGGAACTTATAACGTGATTTCAACTTCAATTTCCTAGCATGATTTAAGTAACATTTTCACATTATAAAACTTGCAAAAGAGGTGAAATTCATTCATTCAAATTCTTTTCAATTCACAATCCTTTTAAGCATGCAATTGTCATCAAACTCAATTCACAAGTAGTGATTATCATGAAAATCATCTCAATTCATTAGAAGCACAAAATTTTCAAAATTTTCAAATTTTTTATGGGTTTTTCAAGTTATTTTTCATGCAATGCAATAAGGAAACGTGCAACACATAATGAACATGCAATGATAGTCTCAAATGAAAGCAAGCATAGTAAGTAGAGTTATTACAGACTTTTTAGTACATCCCACCCCATACTTAGGACGAACATTGTCCCTAATGTTCAAAAGAAATAAAGAAAAGAAGAAAAGAAAAAGAAACTCACAAAATGGTGGCGGGAATGTCTAAACGAACGATCATGCATCAATCACTGTGGCGCCGGCGGAGGTGGGAATGGAGAGAAACTCGGATCATAGAACCGCCCAAACTGCTGGCGGTAGACGTCCCTCATCATGTGGTCAAGGTCGTCTAAGCGTCCGTCTCTAGCATCCGCCCGTATCTCTAGCGCTCCTACTCTCTCTGAAAGTCCGGTAGCCCAATCCGGCATATGCTCGTACCATCCCGGGGCGTGACTGTACCATGATGGGGCATCGGATGGTGCTGGTGCTGGTGGTGGTGGTGGTGCTGCTGGCTGCTCCGTGGACCAAGGAGGTGGGGTGGAATACCATGTGGGAGGTGTGGCCATCCACATGGGCCTCTCACTCACACTAGCGCGGCGAGATGACGAGCCTGAGGCTCTAGCCGGACGTGGAGAGCGTCGAGGTACATCTGGGGCCGCCTCCGGCTGGTCCGGAAACGTGCCAAACTCATGCTCCGCTCCTCCTCCACTCTCAAACTGATCTCCCATATCCTCCTCCTCTACAACCGGCGGTGGGACGTAAGGGGGAGCTACTATCCTGTTCGCATGCATCGCAGCGAACGTCTCCTTCCAATTATGGCGTCCCACCATAATGGAGTACTCCGGCAGCCACTCTATACCCCTACCCGTCCTAGTCTCCCAAGGCATGCCCGCATAAGGCGGACCTCCATGTGTGGGGAAGATGAGACCCCTAACCATGAATGCGTGTAGCCCTAAAGGAACGGCCGGTATGCGGGTGCAAGCAGAAAAATCCACACCGAAACTCCTAGCAATGTGGGTAACTATCCCACCATATCCAATGTTCCCCTTCTTCTTATTCTTGAGTTTACTCATCGTAGCTGCCAAAAGAGTAGCACAATTTGCACGGCGACCGTATAGCATGCTATAGAGCTAGAATAGCTCATCCGTCTTGATCTTTTGGGGCGTCTCCGTCCTAGGAAAGAGACACTCCGAAAGAACGCGGTGTGCTATCTTCAAGGCTAGATGGTACATCAATCTAGCCTTGGTATCGGCGGGTTGCCAACGGTCCTCGTCGGCGTAAACCATAGCTACTTCCTCCCAAAAGTTCTTGGGGTAAACTCCACTCGGAAATCGACCGTTATAGGTCTCATGAAACCCAAAGATAGTCCCGAACTCAACTATGCTCAAATGGTAGTCTCTTTCCATGAGACGGAAAGAGACGGTCCTATCTACGTGGCTGTGCTCAAAAGACGTCACAACCTCCCGGGTGATCTCCTCATAGGCGTCTTCACGAATGTTCGTGAAGACAAGCAATCCGGCTCTATCCAAGAGCCATGTAAGGTCATCAACTATGTTGAGAGGATGTAGATCCTCCAACAACAAATACCTAGGGCCAATCACTGCCCTCTCCTTGATCCGGTCAAGTGCGTCAAGATGGTTCTCATGTATGGTTGGGATGCTAGGGTGAGGGGGTGAAGATGGAGGTGAAGGTGAAGATGGTAGTGAAGGAGATGAGGGTGGTGGTGCCCTAGAGGTGGAGGGGTTGCCCTTTCTTTTCTTATTTTGCTCTCCCTTCTTCTCTTTTATCTTTCCCGACATTCTCCTTACAAAATCCATTTTTTCACCAAAATCACGGTCTGTTCTTCAGGTTCCACGGCCGTGGTTTACCCAGAGACCGTGATTCGTCTCAGAATCTTGCGAATCTCAACAATTTCACCAACAATCACCACAACAAGCAGTCCTAATCTAATTCCTTCCAATCTTTGTCAGTTCTTCCTAAAATCTATAGCAAAAACGAACCAAATCCGCGAAAATCAAGAAGAAAGAATAAACCTCTTTTTCGGATTGAAAAACCCGAAATGCGCGTTTGTTGATGGATTTCCGCTCGGTTTGTCGCTTGGATCTTGTTCGTGGTTTGATTTGCTGCAGTTTAGGATGAAGAATCGTCGAAAACGATTAGAAAACGAAGAATTGGAGGAGGTCCTGAGGTTTCGGCGTTTAGGTCGTGGAAAGGAAATTTTTGGGGCAAATTTGTGAAGAATGTGGCTTATATAGTCGCAGGCAAAATTTTGAAAATCACGGTCTGTCGGGGTGTTCCACGGCCGTGGAAGTGTACGGACCCGTGGTTTTTGTGATTTTTCAAAGGCTTTTGAGAATTACGGCTACTGTAGCTATGACGACCGTGATTTTGACCGTGGAACCTTCTGTAAAGCTTCAAAGTCCAAATTTCGTCACTCTTCTTCGACATTATTCTCCCTTTTTCCTTTTCCATTGATCCTACAACCAAAAACACGAACATACCGGAAGAAATCGAGGCAAAATAAAGCGAAAACGTCTATTCTATGCTAAACTATGAATCGAAAACAAAACGAAATTGCAATACCTTGGGTTGCCTCCCAAGAAGCGCTTTGTTTAAGGTCCGTAGCTAGACCAATCTCGCACTTATTCGAGTGCGGTAGGCGCAAACTCCTCAGCTTGGAGTTCCGGCGTATACTTCTTGAGTCGTTGGCCGTTCACCTTAAAACTTCCGCTAGCTTCACCCCATACTTCAACTGCACCATGGGGGAAAATACGTTTAATTAAAAAAGGTCCGGTCCAACGGGATTTAAGCTTACCTGGAAAGAGGCGAAGTCTTGAATTGAAGAGGAGAACTTGATCCCCTTCTTTGAAGTCCTTTGGAATGATATGCTTATCATGCCAACGCTTTGCTCTTTCCTTGTAGATCTTAGCGTTTTCATAGGCGTTCAAGCGAAGTTCATCCAGCTTGTTGATGTCTAGGAGACGCTTCTCTCCCGCTTCCTTCATGCCGAAATTCAGCCACTTGATAGCCCAAAACGCTTTGTGCTCCAACTCTACCGGCAAATGACAAGACTTCCCATACACAAGGTTATATGGTGTGGTTCCTATGGGAGTCTTGTACGCAATCCGGTACGCCCATAATGCATCATCTAGCTTCAAGGACCAATCCTTCCTAGTCCTTGAAACCGTCTTCTCTAGAATTCCCTTGATCTCCCTATTTGAGATCTCAACTTGTCCACTCGTTTGTGGATGGTAAGGGGTAGCGATCTTGTGAGTAACCCCATACTTAGCTAGGAGAGCTTCAAAGCGACGGGCTATGAAGTGAAAACCTCCATCACTAATGATTGTCCTTGGTGTTCCAAATCGCGGAAAGATGGTCTTGTTGAAGAACTTAACCACCACCATGGCATCATTTGTGGGAGAGGCAATTGCTTCCACCCATCTAGAAACGTAGTCTACCGCCAATAGTATGTATTGGTTTCCACAAGAAGATGGGAATGGTCCCATGAAATCGACTCCCCAAACGTCGAAAATCTCCACCTCTTGGATGTTGTTGAGGGGCATCTCGTTCCTTCTAGAAATATTGCCTGTTCTTTGACAAGCATCGCAGCAAGAGACAAAGGATTGCACATCTCTAAATAAAGTAGGCCAATAGAATCCAGATTGCAATACCTTTGCGCTAGTCTTGTTCGAACTAGCGTGTCCTCCACAAGGTAGTGAATGACAATGGCGGATGACACTTTGAATCTCATCTTCCGGCACACATCGCCGGATGATGCCATCCGGACCTCTTTTAAAGAGGAGAGGCTCGTTCCAATAGTATTCCCGGACGTCCTTAAAGAACTTCTTCCTTTGTGCGTAGGATAGTCCGGACGGTATCTCCTGGCAAACCAAATAGTTAACAAAATCAGCAAACCATGGTTCGTTACCTTTGGAGATCTCGTTGATGCACTCCTCTATGATGTGTAGGTGTTCGTCCGGAAAGGAGTCATCAATGGGTAGATGGTCGTCCTCTAGATGTGTGAGACGACTCAAATGATCCGCAACAGAATTTTCTGAACCTTTCTTGTCGCGGATCTCAAGATCGAATTCTTGTTGGAGAAGAATCCATCTAATTAGCCTTGGCTTCGCGTCTTTCTTCGCAAGGAGGTACCGGATCGCAGCATGATCCGTGTAGACAATCACCTTTGCACCTACAAGATAAGAGCGAAACTTGTCAATAGCGTAGACAATGGCTAGAAACTCTTTCTCTGTAGTGACGTAGTTGAGCTGAGCTTCGTCTAGCGTCTTGCTAGCGTAGTATATGGCATGGGTTCGCCCTTCCTTTGGTTGTCCAAGAACAGCTCCAATAGCTACGTCACTAGCATCGCACATAATCTCGAAGGGGAGAGTCCAATCCGGAGGTTGGATAATAGGTGCTGAAATTAGAGCTTGCCGAATGGTGTTAAACGCATCTAAACATTCCTGCGAAAACTCAAAAACCGCATCCTTCATCAATAGATTAGTGAGAGGTTTTGATATCTTAGAAAAGTCCTTAATGAAGCGTCTATAAAATCCAGCATGTCCTAGGAAACTTCTTATCCCTTTCACCGAAATTGGGGGAGGAAGTTTCTCTATGGTCTCTATCTTAGCCTTGTCTACCTCTATCCCTCTACTAGAGACTAAGTGACCTAATACGATTCCTTCCTTAACCATGAATTGACACTTCTCCCAATTAAGAACTAGGTTAGTGTCTTCACAACGTTGTAAAACAAGAGAAAGGTTAGAAAGGCAATCGTTAAAAGAGGAACCGTATACGGAGAAGTCGTCCATGAAGACTTCCATGATTTCCTCTACGTACTCGGAGAAGATGGCCATCATGCACCGTTGAAAGGTGGCTGGGGCGTTGCAAAGCCCGAACGGCATTCTCCTATAGGCGAACGTACCCCAAGGGCACGTGAATGTGGTCTTCTCCTGATCGTCCGGATGTATCGGGATCTGAAAGAAACCACTATAACCGTCAAGGTAGCAAAAATGTGAATGTTGTGCTAACCTTTCAAGCATTTGATCGATGAACGGCAAGGGAAAGTGATCCTTCCGCGTTGCGTTGTTGAGCTTGCGGTAGTCTATGCACATTCGCCATCCAGTCACGGTTCGGGTAGGAATGAGTTCGTTGTTCTTGTTGGTGATGACCGTCATTCCTCCCTTCTTCGGAACTACTTGAACTGGACTCACCCATTTGCTATCGGAGATAGGATAGATGATACCTGCATCAAGAAGTTTAAGAATTTCCTTCTTGATAACCTCCTTCATGGTCGGATTCAACCGCCTTTGAGGTTGTCTTGAAGTTCTAAAATCCTCCTCCATTAGTATCTTATGCATACATAGGGAGGGTTTAATTCCTACTAAGTCCTCGATAGTGTAGCCTATGGCTTTTCTATGTTTCCTAAGGACTATCATGAGCTGTTCATGTTCATCTATGCTTAGTTCGGAGCTAACAATGACCGGAAAGGTAGAATTAGATCCAAGAAAAGCGTACCTTAGATGAGTAGGAAGTGGTTTGAGTTCCATCACTTTCGGAGCTTCCAATGGTCCTTGAGGGGCATCCGACGTTTTCTTAGAAGTTTCTAAGGTTGTTGAGTGATTTGGAGAAGAATCAAAAGAAGTTGAAGAAGTAAGCCGATCACCCTCTTCCACGCTCAGAATTACGGCCTCTCCATGTGTTCCACGGCCGTGTAATCCCCTGGAATGGAGGTCGATTTTGGTTGTGAAATCCACGGTCGTGGAATACAGGGTATGACCGTGGATTCTTACATTCTCAGCCTCATCGTGGAGTTTCTCAAACTCTAGTTCATACATCTCTTCTTGTGCTTCCAAGGCTTCAATTTCCTCTTTGGACTCTTCTTCTTCCCCTACATTGGTTAGACTCATAGTGATAACCTTTTGTAAAGGATCGTTAAAGAGAATCGCACTTACCTCCTCCCTAGACAAACCTTCTTCATCTTGGATATCGTAAATATCCTCATCAAAGATTGGCTCCTTTACTAGAGTGGAAAGAACGAACTCTACTTTCTCTTCTCCAATATCAAAAGCGAGTCTTCCATTCTTGCAATGGACCATGCAGCCGGAAGTTGCAAGAAACGGTCTTCCGAGTATGATCGGGACCGGACTATCTGCAGGAATGTCAAGCACGACAAAATCAATGGGGACAAAGAATTTACCTAGCTTGACCGGGACGTCTTCTACAATACCGACGGGGCGAGTGATGGATCGATCCGCCATGTATAACGTCATCTTGACCGGTTTAGGATCGCCTAAACCGATCTTCCTACATAATGCAAGTGGTATGATGCTCACACTTGCTCCCAAGTCACATAAAGCCTCATATGTGACATCTCCCACTCCAATGGGAATGCAAAATGACCCCGGATCCTTCAACTTTGGGGGCATTTTCTCCTTCATAGTCTTGATGAGATCCGAAGAATCCGAACTCATCTTGACCTCTCCGAAATCTTCTAGCTTCCTCTTGTTAGAGAGAAGCTCCTTCAAGAACTTGCCATAAGCCGGCATACCTACAATAGCATCAATGAAGGGTATATTAATATGCAGCTTGCTCATGAGTTCTATGAACTTACCGAATTGTTTGTCTAGGCGCGCTCGCGCTCTAGATTGAGGGAATGGTAGGGGAGGTTTGTAAGCTGGAGGAGGAACATAGACATCTTCCTTCTCCTTCCCCTTTTCTTTGTCCTTCTCTATGGGGACTTCAACGAATGTAGGTTGCGGATCGGTGGTAGTCACTCCGCTCCTAGTTGTAATCGCCATCACCCTTCCCTTAGGGTTGTCCTTCGTTTTTCCTGGAAGTTTCCCTTGATTTCTTGGAACTTCCTCCGCGTGGTTGAACAATTTGTTTTCCAAAACTTTTTGAGCTTTGTCAACCTTAGAGACTTGATCGTCAACCTTGATGAGGCGGTTCTCCAACCCTTGAAGCTTTCCCAAGATTGTTTCCAACATGGGATCGGACTTCTCCTTTCCCGTATTGTTTCCTCCATTAGATGATTGCCCCTGGCTTTTCAAAGGAGTAGAGGAAGAGGAAGGTGGAGTTAGCGAATTAGAATTGGAAGGATAGGAGTTACCGGAATTTTGTTGATTGGAGCGCCAATTGTTATTGTTTGAACCCCTATTGTTGTTCCAATTGTTGTTCCGGTTGTTGTTGTTTCCATTCCAATTGTTATTCCGGTTGTTGTTCCGGTTATTGTTGTTGCGGTTGGTGTTATCACCGCCATTGTTGTTGCCCAAATAGCCAACATCTTTCTCTTGTTGCTTTGGGAAGTTGGTCTTGATAGTCTCCTTCAACTCTTTGATCTCATTGTTGAGGGAGAAAATTTGATTTTGAGCTTCATGTGTGAGCTTCGCTCCTTGCTCCACACGATTTCCCTCCGCTTTCCGGTGGGAATACTTCTCTATGACTCTTGCTTGCTTCTCAATGAAGTCCCAAGCGTCATCTTCTCTCATATCCATGAATGTTCCGCATGAGAGGGATTGAAGGTTGAATTGCGTTCCTGCATCCAGCCCCTTGTAGTAGATCTCCAGCAAGGCAAGTTTGGATATGCCATGATGAGGGCAATCCAAGAGCAAGTCCTGAAACCTTTCCCAAGATTGAAACAAACTTTCGTTAGGTCTCATTGAAAAAGCATTAATCTTACCTCTAAGTTCCGCCGTTTTGGAAGGCGGAAAGAATTTGGTGAGAAACTCCGCGGAAAGGTCTTCCCACGTGTCTAGTTTCCCATTGGGAAGAGCTTGGTACCAAGACAACGCTTTCCCTTTCAAGGAGAAAAAGAAAGGTTTGAGCTTATAGCTGTTGGTAGTAGCGTTCTTCGGTCTCATCGTCTCCATCATACACTCAAAGTTTTGCAAGTGTTGGTGTGGAGATTCAGCGCTTGTACCGCCAAATTGGCTTTGGCGAACAAGAGTGATAACTTGAGGGTTAAAGCTAAACCCTTGCACATCTTCAGCATCAAATTTCACACCCAAGCGGCGTGGTTGTTGTGTTGGATCCATCCGCTGGCCAAGAGTTCTTGGCTCATTATCCACACGTTCGACTCTCACATTCCTAGGTGGAATGCGGCGATTAGCAGCTCCTTGTGGATGGAAATGATTCATATTGATCGTGGGATCAATCTCTTCTAACGGTGGCATGGAAGAGTCACTATCATCGGCGGATGAATGACTTTTCCTTCTAGACCTTGATCTCCTTCTTGAGGATTTCTTGCTTCCCTTATTCTTAAGGTCGCTCATCTCTATCCTCATTTGGAAGATCATGTCTTGTAGACTGTTAACTTGAGATTGATGACGATCCATCTCATCCTGGCGAAGAGTCTCATTCCATCGGAGTTGAGCTTCCTTCTCCGCCAACTCCGTTTGAAGATCACGTTCGTGTTCTTCAGCCATCTTCTTTTCCTTGCGCTTTTGCCTCAAGGTTTTCTCTAGCTCTTGATCAAGAGGTAAGAGATCTTCGGTGTTCCTAGACCTGCGCATGCACTCAAAGAGATATCAAACAACGAGAGCAAGCTCCCAAGCCTTGACAACCGGCAACCGGATTCGGCCGAAACCAAATCCCCGGCAACGGCGCCAAAAACTTGTTCGCCCCTAGAGGTGTGTGCAAATAAGTTTTAAATTTATAAAACTAGAATCAAGCAGCGAACCCGCAGTGTACGGATCGACGTAGTTAAGCAAGAATTCCAGAGTATCGAACACAGGGATTTGGGTGGGAACGAACTCGATTGCAGATTATCAAGCAAGTAAATATGGGAGTTTTGCAAATATTGGGAGAACAACAATCCTAAAGATCCAGGCATCCAGCTGTGGCAATCGATTCAAGATATACTTAATGATATAAAGACAGAGTTGAGATATGCAAAGGTATACTAATGTAAGGTAATCGTACGGTGAAGTTCCAAAAACCTTATATAACTCACCTACAAGGCACTCTCTATACAGGTTGTTGAGGCTCAATATAGAAAGATTCTAAAGATGAGAATTAGTGTCAAATACCCAAACTTATAACCCAAGGATCAAGACTAACTTAACCGATTGAGGTTGTGACACTCACAATCGAGGTAGAGGTTGTTGAGGCTTCACTACCACCTAGAAAAGACAAGTCTAAACTAAGATAAAGCAAATCTTTAACTTTAGATTAAAGTAAAAGCAGGTTCGTAGACTTAAAGGAAATCACGGTTAGTTCTTGAGGTTCCACGGCCGTGGACTCAAGAACAGACCGTAATTTAGAGTTGTCGGCGATTCTCTCTAACTCTCAGGGTCTAATCTGTTTGCGATCGATCTATCATCATCTAAGCCACAACTATCAACCCTTCACCTTAGAATTGTTAAAGGTTTTTAGCCAATAACAGTCATGTTGATATCAATTCAAGAATTAAAAGATAAAAAGATGAAAACTTTCAAGAACTTTCAATAATCTTCAAATCAATCTCAAAGTCACAAAGAGAACAAGTGTTATCAAAAGATTCAAAGTAAAACAACCAATCACAACCTTAGGAAAGAAGGGAAACGGGATGTCAATCCGTTTTCCAAATCAAACCTAAACAAGAAGAGAGATCTTCTTGCAAAATCTTCCGAAAACTTCGATCTTCTGCCAATTCGGAGATCTCAACAGATATCTCCACCAAAAGTGCGAGATTAGAGCAATTCCCAAACACGAACTTCGATCTCCCAAAGAGATGTTGATGATTCCAAGCAAGGCTAAGCGAAGTGTAAGCGTGTCTAAGCGGTCATAAGTGATGATCTAAGCACCGATGACGGATTCTTGCTTCGTCCGTCTTTTTATAGTGCAGGGCAAAATGTCGGCCCGGCCCAATCTTTAAAAGATCGTGGCTTCAAAGTGTGGCGAAAAGATTTGCCAAGATCACGGTCGTGGAAGTGATCCACGACCGTAATTTAGAGCGTGGAAACAAATACGGTTTGCAGCATATGTTCCACGGCCGTGTAATCCTCTGGAATGAACATGAATTTCTAACTCTAAATCCACGGTCGTGGAATTGAACGTGGAACGTAATACGGTCGTAATTTAGAGCGTGATTTGGGGCAAGAACGTGATTCTTCCCTAAACTCGTGCATTCCTCAAGCTAAAACTCCAATTTGCTTCCAAAGGGTGTCCTCAATCTATGGACATATCAACTCAACTCTCCTTTGCTCGATTCCGTTCGGAAATAGCTCCAAATCACCTATAATCAACATAGAACTAGTGTAGATATCCATAATCGACAATATAGGTAATACTAGCTCACATATGCACAAAGTTCAATCAAAGACTATCAATATGAATCAAATACGTTTAGAAAACGTGCCTAAAATATCACAATATTTCATGCTAACAATAGAATGTTAGCTAACGGTTTTATATTGCTTGTAGATGCCTTGCAGGTTAAGACAACTATAGAGAGATCCGGAGGGAATGGTCAGCCGAGTCCACGTACTCATTTAGTTGGGGACGGGGATGTCTTCTATTCTTCATATGTGTCGTTTTATTACCTTTGCTTTGTAAGGCTGATACATATTCTTCATGTATATATTGTTTAAAGTTTTCAAAGGTTTTAAATACTTTTGTGCCTTGTTGTAAGATCCTAGTAAATTGTTGTCAAACTAAGGTCGGGACCCATTGTGAGGTCCTAACCAGTAGCTCCCCGAGTTCTCAGAATATGGGGTGTTATCATATTGTAAATAACCACGCACTCTATCACTATTTACCGGAAACAACCCGATATAAATACTTTGTTACCTGAATACCAACTTGTGTCCGTTTTCCGTCAGTTTACCGTCACGACCCCAGTTTGTAATAAAATAATAATTTCCCTTCGTTTTTTGTATTTCTAATTTTTGAATGTATTTTATTTATTTTTGGTTTGTATTATTTACTTTTAGTTATAACTTAAAAATAAAAGAAATAAATTACAATATCTTTTAAGTTCTCTCTATTTTTTTTACTATAATGAAAAAAATAGTTATAATATGTTTGATATTCATGTATGTTTATTAAAAATTATGATGAAAATTTATCTTTTTAGAAAAACTTATAAATAAAAATAATGATTGTTTAAAACATATATTATGATTATTTTTGTTGGTGAATTTTCATCTTAAAAGTTTATAAAAATGCAAGATTAATCATCTACCCTATATATAGTTTCTTTAAAATTTATCATTGATTTATAATATAGATAATTGAAAATAATATAAAAAAATATATCCACAAAATTTATGTTTTTACATGATTATTATTATTATTATTATTATTATTATTATTATTATTATTAGAAATACAAAAAATGGTGGTTGTGTACTTTTTTATTGGTTAAGTAAATAATACAAATAAAAAAAACAAAATACATTCAAAAATTAGAAATACAAAAAAGGAAGGGAAATTATTATTTTATTAGAAAGTGAGGCCTACAAGACGGTAAATTGACATAATGTGGTATTCTGGCAACGAAGTATATATAACGGGTGGTTTTCGGTAAATAGTGATAGAGCGGGTGGTTATTTGCAATATGACCTAATTAGCGAGTATAAACACTCCCATACATAGAATGGAGACTAGTCAATAGGGATTGAGGAAGCAAATTTGCGGGCTTATTAGCAACTCTTCTAAGTTGTAACCCAAGACCATCGTGCATCATCGAATGGATAAAAGATTCAACCCCCGGAGCCAAGTCCGCCACATCCAGAGCCAGATTTTACGTTGTTCGAATGGATCCATTTCACAAAATTCCGACATTCTTGGTCCAAGAGATGAATATTAAGGATGGTCTCGACATCACATTTGGCCATTGCATCTCTAACCATCCCTTCATCCCATCTACAATTGCCCCACTATTTAATATAATATAATTAAATTTATGGATATTGCATAGAATATTTGAAGTATATTTTTTTTTGAACAAAATTTATATTGAAATTTTTTTTTTATATAATAAAAATATAAATAAGCGGGTACCCACAAGTCCGCCCGACCCGTTTGGGAACCACGAGAGGTCCGACATCCGGTCTAGTCCCGAGCCAGATAAACATACAAAAGAATTTTATAAAGTCCGCGGCCCATATTCGAATATGAATAGGTCTATGAGCTATGAACCTAACACAACAATAGTTTTTTTTTTGGCAAATTTGGTAAGTAGGCTATTATGAGAAATCATATTAGTAACTAAGCTTTTACATGTTTTCCATTAATAAAAATATACCCCAAATTACATTTACCGTGCAAAAGGCAATTAATTACCAGAAACTTAGGTAATTTCCTTCTTCTCTCTTGGCCGTTACGTTGAAACGGAAACACGATCCCAAATCCTCATTCTTCTCCTCTCGATCTCGCAATCTTCTTCTTCTCTGGAATCACCATCGATCTATTTTCTCTGTTCTCTCTTACAATCCCCATCGATCTAACATTCTCTGGTTAAATCGACGATCCAAATAACCAGAAACTCATACCAAACAATCGACATTGTGATTCAACACTACAAACAACAGAAATTGCCATCGATCTAACTAGGTATCTCTCTCGCCATCTTCTACTCTCTCTCGCCATCTTCTTCAATTGTATTCTGGTATTATGTTCACCATTTTGAAATTTTGGTCATATTCTTGTAATTTTGTGTAAGACCCCAATCGTTCGCCTTCACCGCCCCCGCGGGTGAAGTGTGCCGCCCCTGCGGCTGACCACATATCGCGTCCAATCTTTGTTTCGTTCGTTTTATCTTCCTTCCATAGATAGAATATCTTATCTTCTATCTTATGGGCCGGTTTCCTTATTTTCTTTCTAACCCTAAAACGTCCTTCCATCTATCTTTCCAGCCTTCTCTATATATTTCCGTATTTTCTTCTTTTCCCCGTTAATTGCTTACGTCTTCTTCAACCCTAGAGTGTTGCAGCCTTACCCCCTATGTTCTTGCTGAACGTCTAAGTTCTTCCTCCCTTGTTCTTCTTCACGTTCATGTGCTGCTGCACCTTGCTTCTCTTTTGTTTCGTTTCCCTCTTCGTTTTCCTATTTTCTTCTTCTCTAAAAACCAAGTTTGATCCTTGATTCTTGTGGAGCGTTCCGTTGATGATCCGTTGATTTTCACAGGGTCCCTTGGTTGTGCTGTGACGTGGTTGTGTGCTGAGAAGAGCAAGCTTTGGCCTTTGCTGCGTTCCTTGTTGTCGAAGGAGTCGACAACGGTTCTGCATTGAAAACCGCCTCCGCGTCTCTGCTATGCCGCCCCTGCGTGTTGCCGCCCCTGCGTGTTGCCGCCCCTGCGGTTTCCTCTGTAGTAACTCCTATTCTTGTGAATTGCTTCTTTCTTTCCTTTCCTCCTTCCTTTCCTTGTTCCTTCTGGATGTTCCTTGTTTCTTGAGTATATTGTAAGACTAAGGTTGAGCCCTTAGCTTGTGGAGATCTCTTAGAGATCATTGAGACTAGAAGTCAACCGTTCCGTTCCTGATTCGTGATGCTTGTGTTAACAAGCTTTCCTTAATCCTTTCCTGAGGGAAACTGAGTGTTCTCTGAGTTGTTGATGAGCTTTTAGATTACCTTCGAGTTAGGTAAGTCCATTGGACTTACCTAGCTTCATTCCGTGTATTGGTTTGAGAGTTTTGACTTATTTGTGTTGTTTATCATGTTTATAACGGATAACCGGAATAGGATTAACCCTTTATAACCTTAAATGACCCAAGTGTATTATAATCGGACGGTGACCACTTGTCTAGTTCTACAGGAGACTAGAATGTGCTCTTGTAATCCAGGCCCGTAGGTAACAAATAGTACTGATCTATTCCTATTGGTAGACGGAAGTGGAGGCGAGTTTCGGGAGATTATCGTATGACAAAAGAAGTTGAATTAGTAATGGATAACTTTAAGAAAGATAATAACTGGTTGTGTTCAAGCATGGTATGTGTTTTCTTTATCTTATGTGTGTTTGTGCCTTTACGCTCTTGCTAGTATCTAGATAGTTAGATAACGGTTTATACCGTTGTTGTAGATGTTTTGCACGTTCAGGATGTTGCTGAGTGATCCGGATGGTGTGGTCAGCCGGGGTTCCCGTACATTATAGGACGGGATCGGGTTTATGTTTTTTTTTTGTTGTTTTTCCCTTTTGTTTTGAATTCGGCTGCGAGTCTTTTACGCTTTCTTTTGTTTAAACGTTTGGTTTTATATTAAGTTTTTGTTTTCATTCGTCTATGCCTTGTTGTAAGATCCGTTGTGATGTTGCTACTCTGAGGGTCGGGACCCATTGTGCGGTCCTAGCCCGTAGCGCTTCCAGTTCCCAGAACTTGGGGTGCTACATTCTGGTATCAGAGTAGGTTGGCAACAATGGCACTTGAAATCTTCTAAAGGTCGGATGGATAAATAAATAGAACCCGCAAGGGGTCTTACGTTTTCAAAAAGGGGTTTTGTTTTAAACTTGTCGGTCTGGGATAGATGTATGGGCGACCACCACTACATTCGAGGATCTCAGCAGTGTAGTTTCTTATATGTTGACATTTATATGCTTTTCCTGGTTTTTTGCTTTAGTTGTAGCGTGGCCTTATATCTTTACATATATTCTTATATCAAATGTCACGCAGTAGAGCTACCGTTGCTATAGGGTGAGGAAGGGGTCGACCACCACTTCCACCTGCCGTCCATGGACGAGGATGTGCAGGAAGACCTCTGATAACACGATTTATGACTTAGGTTTAGGTAATGATTTAGATAGATTTGTCACTCATTCATGCATGGTTTAAGCACTAGTTCACAACGTTTGCACTCAATTCACGTATTTTGTCGAGATGGACGTCTACACGGACTTGTGCATTGCTTTGTAGGTATTTTAGGAGATTTAGAAGCTAAATCGATACGTTTGAGGATCGTTCATCAAGATGACACACCCTCGGACTCATTAGGATGCAAGCTAGAGGCTAAGGAGGACTCATGGAACCTTGCCAACACAAGCCATGCACCAAATTGAAGCTTAATGATCAAAAGCGAAGCTGAAGCACCAAACCACGGTTCACTGAAGGTCCACGGCCGTGGAACCATCCGTGGTTTCTGCCAGGTTTTCGTGACAGCTGTGCCACGATCTCTTGGCCAGCTCTTGCAAAGCTGTAGTATAAAAGTGGTCCTGCATTGGCTGAGAAGAGCATCTTTCATCTTATCTTTCAATTGGGGATTCTCCCATCACTCTACACACACAACAATACTCTCAACAAGAAGATTCTTTGAAGGAGAAGGTGGAAGAAAGCCACCATTGGAGAAGAGCTTCATTGGAGGAGAAGAAGAACACACCATTGATAGACTTTGATAGCTTTTGTAGTGAAGAATTTCGGAATCGATTTCTAGAGTTGTATGAACCATTTGAACCTTCTTTAAGAAGGATTGTGAGTCATTCTAATTCCATTTTCAGCTTGGTTTTGCTTACTTCACTTGTTCATCTCTTTTTCTTCATTATCTTGCAAATGAAAGCTATGATTTTATGTTTGATGATTTCGATTGTCATGATGAATGTTGTAGGCTAAATAGATGTGATTCTAGGGTAAGGAAAGGATGGTTATGGCTAGGACTATGATATGATGGACTTATATTAGCCCTTGGATGACTCACTTGCTTGGACGTGGCCTCTGTTGAAGTCCACGGATTGTTCTTGACAAACCACGGCCGTGGACTTGATAGAACAGACAGTGATTCTCCCTGGTTCGATGGATCTAGCTTTAGTTAGTTAGAATGTTGAAATCCTAGAGTTTGTTGAGTTAAATCTACCCTAGGGTGACCTAGTGTTAGCAACTAAGTGTTAGAAGAGACCTACCCGGTGATTCTTACTCTTAGATTCCAAAGATGACAAACCCTAGGTAGCGGTGAGCCTCATAAGCCGCCATTGGACTAAGTGTGCTAGGATATTTGCCTAGGACTAACCCTTTCGAGACTTACCCGGTAAGGATAGGTTAGATCTCTAGGTGACAATCCGGTTTGTGTAGAATTCCGTCCCTTAGGTTCTTAGAGACTTACCCGGTGATGAGATCTTAGGGATGGATTAGTGGACCAAGAGACCTACCCGGTGATTGATCCCAATCTAGAAACACTTACTCCCAACATATCATAGTTAGTCCAAGAAATGATTAGATAGCTTGAGTCCTATGCCATAACCGGAATTTCCAACCCCTAGAATCCGCTTTTCTATCTTTGATCTATATCTTGTTCTTTCTTGTTTGTTTGTGTTGATTTGTTAGCATAGTTGATTTGTTTATTCTGCATGCTTAGTGGTCCTTGATTGATCACCTAAAAACCCACCAAAAACATTTAGATTTTCATTTCTTTATTCCTCTTTCTTTTCTTAACCTAGATCTTCACTAAACTTAATCATAAATCGAATCAATCTCACCTTAGTCTTTGTGTTCGACCTCGGAATACTATCCCTACTACAAACGTCCCGTACACTGCGGGTTTCGCTAGGAGTTAGGAGAAATATAACGAGTATAAATTTCAAGCTTATTGCGTGCACATCACACGATCTTAGCGTAACAAGTTTTTGGCGCCGTTGCCGGGGACTAGGTCTAGATTGAGTCTTTTTGTAATTGATTGTAGTGTAGATCTTTCTTGTTGCTTTTGATCTCTTTTTGGTTTGTGTCTTTGCTTTTCAGGACATCTCACTCTTTAGGTGTATGCGAAGATCTCGTGGCAAGGATTTACCTTCATTCGATCCCGAACCGGAGAAATCCCTTAGATCTAGATCCAAGAGCATTAAAAAGGGAAAAGAGATGGCCGGAAGAGATCTCCAAGCTGAGTTGGATGAGGCTTTAGAGCAAATTAAGATAAGGGATGAAGCTTTGGAAAATGAAAGGAGACTTGCCAATGAGAGGCAAGAGGCAACTAGGAGGGAGATTGAGGAGATTAGGCAAGCTCTTGTGCAAAGAGAGCTTAACCGTCAACAACCTCCTCCACCTCCACCACAACCGCAGCCGGCGGCGGTGAATATTAGGGTTGTGCCCTTTGCTATGGAAGAGCCACAAATGTTGGGGCAACGTATGGATCCGGCACAAAGAGCACACCGTCCGGGTGTGAACTTAGGAGATCCCGCAACCCATGATTACGAACTCCACCCTCAAGTTCTACAAATGATCCGGCATAATCAATTTGGAGGGATGGAAGGAGAGTCTCCTCATCAACACTTGATGAACTATGAGATCTTGATGGAGACTCTTAGACCGCCTAGATTGGAGAGCAACAACCATAAGCTTAGGGCTTTCTCCTTCTCTCTTAAGGATAAAGCTTTGGCTTGGTATCAATCTATTCCACAAGGGCGAGTTGGCACTTGGGAGGAGATGACAACCGAGTTTTTGACTAAGTTCTACCCACCTTCCAAGACTACCGAATTAAGAGGGAAGATCAATGCCTTCGTGATGAAGGATAGAGAGCGTTTATTTAAGTCTTGGGAGAGGTTCAAAGACCTTCTCCTAGATTGTCCACACCATGGTATACCGAAAATTGAGCTATTGGAGATCTACTTCAAAGGACTTGATGAAGATAGCCAATTCAAGCTCCAATCTCTTTCCGGTGGGACTTTCATGGAGAAGCATGTAGATGAAGCTTGGGAGTTTGTAGAGAAACAAGCTCTAGTGATTGAGAAATACTCCCATAGGAAGAGTGAAGGGAGAAAGGCGGGAGCATATGAGGTGAGTGAAGTCACCATGAGCAATTTCAAGCTTGATGCCATCAACAATGAATTGAAGTCTTTGAGAGAGTTGTGTGCTACAACTTTGAAGAACCAAGCAACTCCTCAAGTGCTTCCACAAGCTAATTTGTCTTCCAAGGAGGAAGATGTGAATTACATGGGAAGGGGCAATTACAACAACTATCAAGGCCCGAGGAACTTCAACAACAACCGGCAATTCAACAATTACCGGCCCAACCATAACCATCCCGGGTTTTCCTATTCTAACCCGGATGGAGCCTTGAACCCTCCCGCTTCCACAAGCACAACTCCACCACCAAAAGCTTCACAAGAACCTCCACCCGGATTTACTCAACCTCCAAAGGATAGAACCGAAATGATGTTTGAGCAATTACTTGGAAGGTTGAGTGGTCTTGAGAGCATGGTGACTTCCATTTCTAAAGCTCAAAAAGTGTTGGAAGCACAAGTGTTCCAAAAGGCGGGTGAAGCCCATAGAGATCCGGGAAAGCTTCCCGGAAGGACCGAAGACAACCCAAGAGGCCAAGTGTTGGCCATTACAACAAGGAGTGGGTTAAGCATGAAAGATCCTTTGCCCAAGGACAATGCTAAGGGGAAACAAGTGGTGATAGAGGAAGAGACTTTGCAAGGAGATGGAGGCAAGAGCAAGGATGTTGAGCCAACATATGTGGCACCGCCTCCATACAAGCCACCACTACCGTTCCCACAATCACGAGCAAGAGCTTGCTTGGACAATCACTTTGGTAAATTCCTTGAACTAATGTCTAAATTGCATATTAATATTCCGTTCATGGATGCTATTTTAGGAATGCCGGCATATGGCAAGTTCTTGAAAGAGATACTCTCCAACAAAAGGAAGTTGGAAGAGTATGGGGAGATAAGAATGACAAAGAGGTCTTCGGAATTGATCCAAACAATGAAGGAAGAGATGCCTCCCAAGCTAAGAGATCCGGGTTCCTTTTGTGTCCCAATTGGAGTGGGAGATGTGAAGTATGAGGCCCTTTGTGATCTTGGAGCAAGTGTAAGCATCATACCGCTTGCACTTTGCAACAAGCTTGGGCTAGGAGAGCCGAAACCGGTCAAGATGACCCTTTATATGGCGGACCGTTCTATCACTCATCCGGTTGGGATCTTAGAAGACATCCCGGTGCAACTAGGAGGATTCTATGTGCCAATTGATTTTATTGTCTTGGATATTCCGGCGGACTATCCGGTTCCCATCATCTTAGGAAGACCCTTCCTAGCCACCTCCGGATGCCTAGTGGATTGCAAGAATGGGACTCTCTCCTTCAACATTGGAGAAGAGAACATCAAGTTCAAGTTGTCCACAATGATGAAAGGGCCAACCCTTGATGAGGATGTCTTCAACATAGTCGAGCAAGAGGAATCTAGAGAAGTTGTGAGCTCGATCTTGATCAAGGACCCCTTGGAGAAGGTTCTTACCTTAAGTATGATGGAGGAAGGTGTTGAGGAGGCTTGCAATGAAGAAATCAAGGCCTTGGAAGCACTAGAAAAGGAGACAAGAGTTGAATTTGAGGTTCACGAAGACATGCTGAACAGCTGCAAGTTCCACGGGCGTGGAAGTGGTTCCACGGCCGTAGAACTCTCTGTAAAGCCTCAACAAACAAGCCAGGCAAGGTCCACGGCCGTGGAAGTGGAGCCAACCGTGGTTCTAACCGTGGTTCCCCCATAATCAGACCTCATTGATGATCAAGCCTCAAGGAGCCTTGAAGGGTCTTCATTTGCTTTGGATTCATCTTATCCAACGTTATTTGGATCGTCTCCAATCGATAAAGGTCCTCCTAAACTTGAACTCAAACCCCTTCCCTCTCATTTGAAGTATGCTTTTCTTGGTGATAATTCAACATATCCGGTGATTGTTAATGCATGCTTGAGTGATGATGAACTTGCTAAGTTGTTGCATGAACTAAGATTGCATAGGAAAGCCATTGGCTATACTATTGATGATTTGGTTGGCATAAAACCTTCTTTGTGCATGCATAAGATATTGATGAAAGATAACCATAAACCCTCTATTGAACATCAAAGAAGACTAAATCCTATAATGAAAGAGGTAGTCAAAAAGGAGATCATTAAGTTGCTAGATCCGGAAATAATATACCCTATCTCGGATAGTAAGTGGGTTAGTCCCATTCATGTAGTTCCTAAGAAGCGTGGGATGACCGTAGTGACCAATGAGAACAATGAACTAATCCCAACTAGGACGGTTACGGGGTGGAGAATGTGCATTGACTATAGGAAGTTAAACATGGCCTCTAGGAAAGATCACTTCCCTCTCCCCTTCATTGACCAAATGCTAGAGAGGTTAGCTCAACATTCTCATTTTTGCTACTTAGATGGCTATAGTGGATTCTTCCAAATCCCTATCCACCCCGATGACCAAGAGAAAACAACATTTACATGTCCATGGGGTACTTTTGCATATAGGAGAATGCCATTTGGGTTGTGTAATGCACCCACCACCTTCCAAAGGTGTATGATGGCTATCTTTTCGGATTACATTGAAAATATCATGGAAGTGTTCATGGATGATTTCTCTGTTTATGGTTCTTCCTTTGATAATTGCTTGGCTAACGTGTCATTAGTATTGCAAAGATGTGAGGAGACAAATCTTGTCTTGAATTGGGAAAAATGCCACTTCATGGTAAGTGAAGGTATTGTGTTGGGACACTTGGTGTCCAACCGTGGCATTGAGGTTGATAGGGCCAAAATTGAAACGATAGAGAAGTTGCCACTACCTACCTCGGTGAAAGGGGTAAGGAGTTTCTTAGGGCATGCCGGTTTTTACCGGAGGTTTATTCAAGACTTCTCTAAAATTTCTAAGCCTCTTACTAACCTACTAATGAAGGATGTTGAATTTGTCTTCTCCAAAGAATGCCTTGAGGCTTTTTGTAGGTTGAAGAACGCTTTGATCTCCGCACCTATCACGCAACCTCCGGATTGGAGTTTACCGTTTGAGATCATGTGTGATGCAAGCGATGTAGCCGTTGGGGCTGTTTTGGGGCAAAGGAAAGATGGGCGCACTCATGCCATTTATTATGCTAGCAAGACGCTAGATGATGCCCAACTCAATTATGCTACCACCGAGAAGGAGTTGCTAGCGGTTGTGTATGCATTGAGAAGTTCCGCTAATATCTTGTTGGAGCGAAGGTCATAGTTTATACGGATCATGCTGCGATCCGTTATCTACTTACAAAGAAGGATGCCAAACCAAGGTTGATTCGGTGGATCCTTCTTCTTCAAGAGTTTGATTTGGAAATCCGGGACAAAAAGGGATCCGAAAACTCCGTGGCGGATCACCTTAGTAGACTCCCACCATTGGAGCTTGAAAGAGATGACATCCCGATTGATGACTCATTCCGGGATGAGCAATTGCAAATGGTGGAGGAATGCTTGTTCCAAGTGTCTAGAGGAAGTGAACTGTGGTTTGCCGACATTGTGAACTACTTAGTGTGTGAGGAAGTGCCTCCCAGTTTGACATATGCCCAAAGGAAGAAATTCTTCAAGGATGTGAGGCACTACTATTGGGGTGAACCGCTTTTGTTCAAGAGAGGGCCGGATGGAATGTTTAGAAGATGCATACCGGAGGATGAGGTGGAGAGTGTGATCCGCCGTTGTCACTCCTTGCCATGTGGAGGGCATGCTAGCTCACACAAGACATGTGCTAAGGTGTTGCAATCGGGTTTCTTTTGGCCAAGTTTGTTCAAGGATGTGCAAAGCTTTGTGGTAGCTTGTGATGCTTGCCAAAGGATGGGCAACATCTCAAGGAGGAATGAGATTCCCTTGAACAACATACAAGAAGTGGAAATATTTGATGTGTGGGGTGTGGACTTCATGGGACCATTCCCTTCTTCATGTGGCAACCTCTACATCCTATTGGCGGTTAACTATGTTTCGAGATGGGTGGAGGCAATCGCCTCTCCTACAAATGACGCCAAGGTTGTGGTGCGGTTCTTCAACCGAGTGATCTTTCCTAGGTTTGGAACACCAAGGGTGATCATAAGTGATGGAGGGAAGCACTTCACCAATAGGAACTTTGGGGCACTTTTGGCTAGGTATGGGGTGACTCATAAGGTGGCAACACCTTACCATCTCCAAACTAGTGGCCAAGTGGAGATCTCCAACCGGGAGATAAAGGGAATTCTTGAGAAGACGGTCTCTAGGACAAGAAAGGATTGGGCTATGAAGCTCGATGATGCCTTGTGGGCATATAGGACCGCTTTCAAGACACCAATTGGCACCACTCCTTACAAGTTGGTCTATGGCAAGTCTTGCCACCTTCCGGTAGAGATGGAGCATAGAGCTTATTGGGCCATTAAGTGGCTAAATTTTGACCTCAAGGAGGCGGAAGAGAAGAGGTTGCTTGACATAAACGCTCTTGAAGAGATCCGGTTGGATGCTTATGAGAATGCCCGGATCTACAAGGAGAGGACCAAACGGTGGCATGACAAGCGCCTCATCCCGAAGGAGTTGAGTGAAGGCGACCTTGTCCTTCTCTTCAACTCAAGGCTGCGGCTTTTCCCCGGAAAGCTAAAATCAAGATGGACCGGGCCATATGTGGTGAAGAAGATCTTTCCCCATGGAGCTATTGAGATAGGAGGGGAGCATTGTGGAAACTTTAAGGTGAATGGGCACCGATTGAAGAAGTATATCCCGGGAGCTCCGGCGGATATGATTGCCCCACTTCACCTCGAATGAGACGCCCCCGAGATTGGTCAAGCTAATGACCTTAAAGAAGCGCTTGGTGGGAGGCAACCCATTGGTAACGTTTTTCCTTTTTCGTTTTGATTATGTTTTAGATTTTTCTATTTTTGTGTGTGTTTCGTGTACTTAGTGTGTGTGCTAGAGCCTTAGTAGCATTGGAAGCCTTGCTTGGCATGTGAATGATGATAATGAACCCCTCATCAATTATGGGTGGAGCGGACGCGGAGCTTGGACGGCTAGCGGTGCCTAGCGCGGGTCCCGACGCTTTGATGAATACTTAGAGCTCTCTACCATTATTGATAGGATCATCCAACATCAATTCCACTTGAGATTCCCAAATACCATAGCAAACCATTTTTACATTGTGAGAACCTTCTTTCACTCTTCTTTACTTCATTTACACATTGGGGACAATGTGTTTCTAAGTATGGGGTGGGGTTTGCATGATCCTTTGCATGATGAGCATCTAGGATAGTTTAAAATCTTCACATGTCTTGCATTGTATATATTCATTTCAAAAATCCCATAAAAATCAGAAAATTTAAAAAATTTTGTGCTTTCTAAGCTTGGATATGACCCTAATGATGAATCTTGTCTTGTGGATTGGCTATGGATGACCTTATGTGTTAAATTGATGAATGCATATATGGACTTGAAGTACTTCTCTTGAATTCCATGAATGATTGTGATCATGATGTTTTCCTAGAATGGATTGACTATTGAAAGTCGAAATTACATGATAGTTCTTGCATACCATCTAGGAATGAATGAGGCAATTCATTTTTCTCTACTTCTCATCTTGATCATGTTGTTTGAGCACCTCAATTGATATAAATTTGACCTCTTTTGACCCATCCGGGAGTAGGAGCATGTTAGTGTGTTGATGAGTGTGAAAAGCAAGTGTGGGGTGGAGATGTTGATGAAAGAATGTCATGAATGAAATGCTGAAATTGTTGTGAAAGTGTAGACAAAAATATAGGTTTGGGGACGTTGGTTTAAATGACAAGTAACTCAGCACACTTCACATAATCGGGTGTTGGTGCCTTGCCAAAGTCAAATAAACCAATAGTCCTAACGAGCTTTGGTATGTGTGCCCGGTGTGGATGCACCTCGAAAAATAGAAAAAGCCCGAGGATGGCTAATCACCAAGGTTTCGGCTTTTGTACACCAATGCCATTGTCTCAAAAATAAGAAAAAGAAAGGAAAGAAAAGATAGAGAAAATATACACTTAAGGGAAGTTGATCGAGGACAAAATTGTGGAGTTAGTTCCATTCCCGGATTAGCATCACATAGCCTAGAAAAATCCCCACCTAGTCACAACGTTTCTTGGCCTTTTATTTCACTAGACCTTATGACCTATTTGCATGTTTGTAAGACTTAGTGATCTAGATTGGATATGCTCTTGATCATCTTGACTTCCTCATTTTTACATTTCATGCATGCTTTTGAGTTAAGTACAATTGTCTTTCCATGCCTTCATTTATTTGATACATAATTGCTTGTCCGTTGCCATAAAACATGACTATGAAGGTGATCCAATAGTAGAAGCACAAACCCAAAAAGATTTTGCCATTTTTCTGCATATATAAATCATCTTATCTTGTAGTCTATAGTTGAGAATTTGCTCGGGGACGAGCAAACCTTAAGTATGGGGTATTTTTGATAACACGATTTATGACTTAGGTTTAGGTAATCATTTAGATAGATTTGTCACTTATTCATGCATGGTTTAAGCACTAGTTCACAACGTTTGCACTCAATTCACGTATTCTGTCGAGATGGACGTCTACACGGACTTGTGCATTGCTTTGTAGGTATTTTGGGATATTTAGGAGCTAAATCGATACGTTTGAGGATCGTTCATCAAGATGACACACCCTCGGACTCATTAGGATGCAAGCTAGAGGCTAAGGAGGACTCATGGAACCTTGCCAACACAAGCCATGCACCAAATTGAAGCTTAATGATCAAAAGCAAAGCTGAAGCACCAAGCCACGGTTCACTGAAGGTCCACGACCGTGGAACCATCCGTGGTTTCTGCCAGGTTTTCGTGACAGCTGTGCCACGATCTCTTGGCCAGCTCTTGCAAAGTTGTAGTATAAAAGTGGTCCTGCATTGGCTGAGAAGAGCATCTTTCATCTTATCTGTCAATTGGGGATTCTCCCATCACTCTACACACACAACAATACTCTCAATAAGAAGATTCTTTGAAGGAGAAGGTGGAAGAAAGCCACCATTGGAGAAGAGCTTCATTGGAGGAGAAGAAGAACACACCATTGATAGACTTTGATAGCTTTTGTAGTGAAGAATTTCGGAATCGATTTCTAGAGTTGTATGAACCATTTGAACCTTCTTTAAGAAGGATTGTGAGTCATTCTAATTCCATTTTCAGCTTGGTTTTGCTTACTTCACTTGTTCATCTCTTTTTCTTCATTATCTTGCAAATGGAAGCTATGATTTTATGTTTGATGATTTCGATTGTCATGATGAATGTTGTAGGCTAAATAGATGTGATTCTAGGGTAAGGAAAGGATGGTTATGGCTAGGACTATGATAGGATGGACTTAGATTAGCCCTTGGATGACTCACTTGCTTGGACGTGGCCTTTGTTGAAGTCCACGGATTGTTCTTGACAAACCACGGCCGTGGACTTGATAGAACAGACCGTGATTCTCCCTGGTTCGATGGATCTAGCTTTAGTTAGTTAGAATGTTGAAATCCTAGAGTTTGTTGAGTTAAATCTACCCTAGGGTGACCTAGTGTTAGCAACTAAGTGTTAGAAGAGACCTACCCGGTGATTCTTACTCTTAGATTCCAAAGATGACAAACCCTAGGTAGCGGTGAGCCTCATAAGCCGCCATTGGACTAAGTGTGCTAGGATAGTTGCCTAGGACTAACCCTTTCGAGACTTACCCGGTAAGGATAGGTTAGATCTCTAGGTGACAATCCGGTTTGTGTAGAATTCCGTCCCTTAGGTTCTTAGAGACTTACCCGGTGATGAGATCTTAGGGATGGATTAGTGGACCAAGAGACCTACCCGGTGATTGATCCCAATCTAGAAACACTTACTCCCAACATATCATAGTTAGTCCAAGGAATGATTAGATAGCTTGAGTCCTATGCCATAACCGGAATTTCCAACCCCTAGAATCCGCTTTTCTATCTTTGATCTATATCTCGTTCTTTCTTGTTTGTTTGTGTTGATTTGTTAGCATAGTTGATTTGTTTATTCTGCATGCTTAGTGGTCCTTGATTGATCACCTAAAAACCCACCAAAAACATTTAAATTTTCATTTCTTTATTCCTCTTTCTTTTCTTAACCTAGATCTTCAGTAAACTTAATCATAAATCGAATCAATCTCACCTTAGTCTTTGTGTTCGACCTCGGAATACTATCCCTACTACAAACGTCCCGTACACTGCGGGTTTCGCTAGGAGTTAGGAGAAATATAACGAGTATAAATTTAAAGCTTATTGCGTGCACATCACACGATCTTAGCGTAACAACCTCCACTAGCTAGAGGTCGGGGCCAGACCCCAATTGTTGACCCGTCTAACGCTGAGGCGTTTGTTGAGGAAGTCGGTGAGAGTGTTGTTCCTGAGGCTAGGAACGAGACCGCTGCTAGGTCCGGAGCACAAAGAGCGGCGTCGACAAAGTCCAGACGAGTGTCTATAGGAGCTTCTGCATATTGTGATTATGTGTAGAGAGTCGAAGAGGCTATCTGGACTTGAGGACCAACACTAGTGCCTCCAATTCCCGCGAGATCAGCTGAGGTTTCACAAAGAGTTACACAGGTTGTTGCCCCGCTTGTTAGAGTTACACAGGTTGTTGGAGTGCCGGCTGAGGCAAAGCAGCCAAAGCCCGACAGTTGGTTGAAGGCTTTTGACCAGTTGAAGGTTCCCACTTTCATGTGAAAGACTGGATTGGAGGTAGAGTAGTGGGTAGGACAGCTGGATTCTGCTATGGAGGCTATCGGTTGCCTAGAAGGACGTCGAGTCAACATAGCACAGATGTTGCTGAAGGATCAGGCTAATTCTTGGTGGAGGACCATTCGTAGTAAGGTCACTAGTTATGAGCAGATGGAGACGGTGATCAGAGATCGCTACTGCCCAGCAGTTATGAGGAGAGACCGTCTTCAGGATTTCCTTGAGGCTGGATTCGAGGATTTTCTTATTGCTGAGATCATCAGCAAGTTTCAAGATGAGTTGTCGTTGTTTGGTCCGTCTGCACCACCTGAGGATCTACATCTTTACCTTTTCTCTCGGAGGCTGAGAGAGTTGACACACTCTTATCTTGTTGGTTTATTATTGTGATTCTTTGACGACTATCAAGATAGAGCTGTTGCTTATGAGAGAGACCGACCGGGTCAGAGGAGAGCTTCTCTAAGAGGTCATGAGAAGAGACAGAAGACTGGAGCAGCCAGTGCTGGAACTAGAGCAGCTGGATTTGGGTGTAGTTTGATGCCGGGACGTTCTGGTTTCCAACAGAGTTCTGACAGAGGACGGCAATGTCATAACTACGGAGGTGCAGGACACATCCGAGCTGATTGCAAGAAGCCAGCAGTGACTTGTTTTTCTTGTGGCAAGCCCGGTCACAGAGTTGCGTTATGCCGTCATGACAAGGCGCTATCTCATGAGGGTTCTTCACCTTCCAATGTTGTTGGAGGGGGACAGAGATCTTAGTATCAGCAACAGCAGTAGAGAGTTTCTGATTCTACTACTCCTCAGGGTTCCACTCCGGGACAGGGGAGAGGTAGATGACGTGTTGGTGGATCTGCAGACACTAGAGATGCATCAAGCAGAGTGTAAGACTTGAGGAGTGATGTAGAGCCGACAACGTGAACAGCCACATGTACCATTCATATTAATGGTTTTCCTGTCACAGTTCTTTTCGATACCGGTGCTACGCATTCTTTTATATCTGATGCATGTGTAGATAGATTGGCCTTAGTTACTGTAGAAGGTAGACCCTTATTTATAGGATTACCCGATGGGGGTAAGATTCGAGTTACACGAGAGGTTTGCGATTTCCCTATTAGATTGGGAGGTTGTAATTGGCCAACTGACTTCTTCGTTATGTACTTAGTACATGAAGAAGTTATTCTGGGCATGGATTTGATGGATCGACATCGAGCAGTTCTGGACATCGGCAAGAGGACAGTGACAGTAACTACAGATGCAGGTCATGTTGAGATCTTCAGAGGATGGGATCTCGGAAAGACTGGTACAGTCTACTATGGACATCGGTAAGAGGACAGTGACAGTGACTGTTGGTTGAAATCTTTCAACCATCTCAAGGTTCGTCCTTTTGAAGGAAAGAAAGGATTGGAGGTGGATATTTGGTTAGACCATGTGGATTCTACTATGGAGGCGATCCGTTTCCAGAGGGTCGTCGAGTGGAGATCATTCAGACGTTGCTGCGAGATCAGGCTCATCACTGGTGGAGGACCATCCGTAGTAAGGTGATCAGGGATCGCTATTGCCCTGCAATGATGAGAAGAGATCGACTACAGGATTACCTCGAGATTGGTTTCGAGGACATTCCCATTTTGAGATTGTCAGCAAGTTTTAGGAGAAGTTATCACTACTAGGTCCATCCGCACCACCAAAGGACCAATACGTGTATTTGTTCTCTCGGAGGCTGAGAGAGTCTACCCGTTCATACCTTGCTGGTTTATGATGTGACTCCTTGAAGGATTATCAAGACACAGCATCAACTTATGAGAGGGACCAACCGGGTCCCAAGAGAGCTTCTCAGGAAGGAGGTCCTGAGAAACGACAAAGGACTGGACCATCCAATACTGGAGCTAGAGCTTTTGGATTTGGGCGTAGTCAGCCGCCAGGATGCTATGGTTTCCAGTAGACGATGCAGAGTTCCAAGAGATGTCGATAGTGTTATAACTGCGGAGGTGTTGGGCATATGCGAGCTGATTGTAAGAAGACCGCAGTGACTTGCTTTTCTTGTGGCAAGTCTGGACACAGAGCTGCGTTTTGTTGTCAGGGCAAGGCACCATCCCAGTCTTAACAACAGTAGAGAGCTCCTGGTTATACCGTTCCTCAAGGTTCCGCTTAGGGACAAGGTAGAGTTAGAGGACGAGGTGGTGGTACTTCCGATACTAGAGGAGCATCGGCCAGAGTTTTTGAGCTGATGAGTGTGATAACACGATTTATGACTTAGGTTTAGGTAATCATTTAGATAGATTTCTCACTCATTCATGCACGTTTTGGCATTGGTTCATGACGTCTTCGCTCAATTCATGCATATTTCTAGAAAAGACGTCTACACGAGCTTTTATCAGTTTTGTAGGAAATTTGGGGATCTATTGGACATTAATCGATACATTTGAGGGTCAAGCCTCATGGTGGTACACATCCAAAGATTTGAAGGAGCATCATTGGAGCAACAAAGGACACAAAGACCACTATTGGTGCAAGCAATGGAGCAACTCATGGTTAGACGATCATAGCATGCTTCTGCTAAAGAAAATCGGACCAACTGCCAGGAAAATCGGCCGATTTATTCCTCTGGGTCGATTTTCCTTCCTTTGACAGCTTAAGCCACGTGTCCCACGAATTCTTGATCCGGCCATCTCTTGGTGGAGAATATAAGTGGTCCTGCAGGTTGTTGCTGAGTATCTCTCCTCTCCCACATTCTCTCATTCACAGCTCATCCATTGGAGGCAAGATTTGGAGGAGAAGAAAACTCTCTCAAATTGAAGGAAGAAGAAGAACACCATTCTAAGAGTGATAGTGAGGTTTTGAGTGATTTTGAGTTATTTTTGTAGTCTCGGATTGAAGAACTATTGCAAGGATTGTTAGGAACATTTTGGATATTCAATTAAGAGTTTGTAAGTCTTGCTACAACTTGGATTTAGCTGAGATTTATTGATTCTACTTGCTTATCTTTCATTATTCATCTATGAGAACCATGTATGCTTGTATGACGATTTTGGATCTTGATATGCATACTATTGGCTAGTTTATTGTGATTTTAGAGTGATGGATTGATGGTTATGGCTTGGGTGATGATAGGATGGAATTATATGTTAGTTTAGGATGATTTGTATGCACGAAACCCATTCCAGGAAGAAAAATCGGGCTGTTCATCAGACCAAATCGGCCGAATTACATAAGATCCATCCGATTTTCTTCTCTGTTGATCTTTAGTTGATGAATCTGTATGTTAGGGTGTTTTGTTGTTTAAATCCTAGTGTTTATTAAGCCTAATTTAGCTAAGGATTACCTAATGCTATCAATCTAAGTGAGGGAAGAGATCTACCCGATGATTTCCGACCTTAGATACCTAAGATGATGGATACTAGGTAGTAGTGAGCCTCATAAGCCGCTATCGGATCGAGTGTGCTAGGATTATTGCTTGAGACTTCCCTACTCCGAGACTTACCCGGTAAGGAGATGGTTACCCCTTAAGTAATACCCGGTTTGTGTAGAATTCCCTACTTTAACCCCTTGAGACCTACCCGCTAATAGGAGTTTGATGCGGGACTAGTGAAGTGAGAGACCTACCCGGTAATTACTTCCATTAGTGAAACACTCTTCCCCAACACCGCAGCTTGTCCTTAGAATCCTTAGAACATTGAGTCCAATGCCATAACCGAAAATCTTGACCTCTAGAATCCACTTTTCTCTCTTGATCATATACTTGTGTTTTGAGTTACTTGTTTGTTTGCTAGTTGAGTTTTTAGATTGTTTTATTGTCTTGCTTGATTTGTGATCCTTACTTGATCACCACAAAAACCAACCAAAAATATCGAGATTTTCATTTCTTTGTTCCTTGACCTTTTCTTTGATTAGATCCACACTATCTATGACCATTGTTTGACTCGATTTCACCTTAGTCTTTGTGTTCGACCTCGGAATACTATCCCTACTACAAACGTTCCGTACACTGCGGGTTCGCTAGGAGTTAGGATAAATATAACGAGTATAAATTTAAAGCTTATTGCGTACACACATCACACGATCTTAGCGTAACAAGTTTTTGGCGCCGTTGCCGGGGACTAGGTCTAGATTGAGTCTATTCGTGAGTGTTTATAGTGTAGATCTTTCTTGTTGCTTTTGATCTCTCTTTGGTTTGTGTCTTTGCTTTTCAGGACATCTCTCACTCTTTAGGTGTATGCGAAGATCTCGTGGCAAGGATTTAGCTCCATTCGATCCCGAACCGGAGAAAACCCTTAGATCTAGATCCAAGAGCATTAAAAAGGGAAAAGAGATGGCCGGAAGAGATCTCCAAGCTGAATTGGATGAAGCCTTAGAGCAAATAAGGCTAAGAGATGAGCTCTTGGAGGAAGAAAGGAGACTTGCCAATGAGAGGCAAGAAGCAACTAGGAGGGAGATTGATGAGATTAGGCAAGCCCTTGTACAAGGAGAGCTTAATCGTCAACAACCTCCACCTCCTCCACCACCACAACCGCAGCCGGCGGCGAATGTTAGGGTTGTACCCATTGCTATTGAAGAGCCACAAACTTTGGGGAGACGTATGGATCCGGCAGAAAGAGCACACCGTCCGAGTGTGAACTTAGGAGATCCCGCAGCCCACAACTACGAGCTCCGCCCTCAAGTTCTACAAATGATCCGGCATAATCAATTTGGGGGGATGGAAGGAGAGTCTCCTCATCAACACTTGATGAACTATGAGATTTTGATGGAGACTCTTAGACCGCCAAGGTTGGAGAGCAACAACCATAAGCTAAGGGCTTTCTCCTTCTCTCTTAAGGACAAAGCCTTAGCTTGGTATCAATCTATTGCACAAGGGCGAGTTTGTACTTGGGAGGAGATGACAACCGAGTTTTTGACTAAGTTCTTCCCACCTTCCAAGACTACCGAATTAAGAGGGAATATCAATGCCTTCGTGATGAAGGATAGAGAGAGCTTGTTCAAGTCTTGGGAGAGATTCAAAGACCTTCTCCTAGATTGTCCACACCATGACATACTAAAAATTGAGCTATTGGAGATCTACTTCAAAGGACTTGATGAAGATAGCCAATTCAAGCTTCAATCTCTTTCCGGTGGGACTTTCATGGAGAAGCATGTGGATGATGCTTGGGAGTTTATGGAGAAACAAGCTCTAGTGATTGAGAAATACTCCCGTAGGAAGAGTGAAGGGAGAAAGGCGGGAGCATATGAGGTGAGTGAGGTCACCATGAGCAATTTCAAGCTTGACGCCATCAACAACGAGCTAAAGTCCTTGAGGGAGTTGTGTGCTACAACTTTGAAGAACCAAGCAACTCCTCAAGGGCTTCCACAAGCTAACTTATCTTCCAAGGAGGAGGATGTGAATTACATGGGAAGGGGCAATTACAACAACTATCAAGGCCCAAGGAACTTCAACAACAACCGGCAATTCAACAATTACCGGCCCAACCACAACCATCCCGGATTTTCTTACTCTAATCCGGATGGAGCCTTGAACCCTCCCGCTTCCACAAGCACAACTCCACCACCAAGGGCTTCACAAGAACCTCCACCCGGATTTACTCAACCTCCGAAGGATAGAACCGAAATGATGTTTGAGCAATTGCTTGGAAGGTTGAGCGGTCTTGAGAGCACGGTGACTTCAATTTCTAAGGCTCAAAAAGTTTTAGAAGCACAAGTGTTCCAAAAGGCGGGTGAGGCACATAGAGATCCGGGAAAGCTTCCCGGAAGGACCGAAGACAACCCAAGAGGCCAAGTGTTGGCTATTACAACGAGGAGTGGGTTGAGTATGAAAGACCCTTTGCCCAAGGACAATGCTAAGGGGAAGCAAATAGTGGTAGAAGAGGAAAAATTACAAGAAGATGGAGGCAAGAGCAAGGATGTTGAGCCAACATATGTGGCGCCGCCTCCATACAAGCCACCACTACCGTTCCCACAATCACGAGCAAGAGCTCGCTTGGACAATCACTTTGGTAAATTCCTTGAACTAATGTATAAATTGCATATTAATATTCTGTTCATGGATGCTATTTTAGGTATGCCGGCATATGGCAAATTCTTGAAGGAAATACTCTCCAACAAAAGGAAGTTGGAGGAGTATGGGGAGATAAAGGGAATTCTTGAGAAGACGGTCTCTAGGACAAGAAAGGATTGGGCTATGAAGCTCAATGATGCCTTGTGGGCATATATGACCGCTTTCAAGACACCAATTGTCACCACTCCTTACAAGTTGGTCTATGGCAAGTCTTGCCACCTCCCGGTAGAGATGGAGCATAGTGCTTATTGGGCCATTAAGTGACTAAATTTTGACCTCAAGGAGGCGGGAGAGAAGAGGTTTCTTGACATAAATGCTCTTGAAGAGATCCGGTTGGATGCTTATGAGAATGCCCGGATCTACAAGGAGAGGACCAAAAGGTGGCATGACAAGCGCCTCATCCCGAAGGAGTTGAGTGAAGGCGACTTGGTGCTTCTCTTCAACTCGAGGCTGCAGCTCTTCCCCGGAAAGCTCAAATCAAGATGGACCGGGCCATATGTGGTGAAGAAGATCTTTCCTCATGGAGCGGTAGAGATAGGAGGAGATCATTGTGGTGACTTCAAAGTGAATGGGCACTGTTTGAAGAAGTACATCCCGGAAGCCCCGGTGGAAGTGATTGCCCCGCTTTACCTTGATTGAAACGCTCCTGAATTTGGTCAAGCTAATGACCTTAAAGAAGCGCTTAATGGGAGGCAACCCATTGGTACATGTTTTTCCCTTTTCTTTTTCTTGCTTTTGTTTGATCTCACTCTTGGTGTGCTTTGTTTTTCTTTTGTGTTTTTGGGTGCTAGATCTTGTTGATTGTCATGTGTGACGAGATGTTGGAGGTCATGTGAAGGCCTCATGGAACTGTTGAAGGTACAAGATCCAAGCACATGGACAAAGGGGAAATCACCCAGAAAAATCGGCCTGTTCTTCAGCAGATCGGCCGATTTTCCTGAGCAGTTGGGGCGATTTTTCCTGTGTAAAGGAAAGAGATGATCTCCAATCAAGCATGGGTGGAGCGGACGTGGAACTTGGACAGCTTGCGGAGCCGAGCGCGGGTTCCGACGCCATAATGATCATCAAGAGCTCTCTACCATCCTTGGTCAATCATCCACCATCATCATCCAATGTGAACCGAAATACCAAAGCATCACCAATTTTACATTGTGAGGACTCTCTTTCACTTCTTTATTTAGTTTACACATTAGGGACAATGTGTTTCTAAGTATGGGGTGGGGTTTTCATGATCACTTGTATGATTAGCATCTAGGATAGTTTAATTTTGTCACATGTTTCATTATGTCTTGCATTGTACATACATATTTCGAAAAAAAAAAATCAAAAAATTCAGAAAATTTTAAAAATTTTTAGTGCTTCTAAGGCTTGGATATGACCCTAATGATGAATCTTGTCTTGTGGATTGGCTATGGATGGCCTTATGTGTTAAATTGATGAATGTATATGTGGACTTGAAGTACTTCTCTTGAATCCCATGAATGATTTGTGATCATGATGTTTGCCTAGAATGGATTGAGTATTGAAGGTCGAAATTGCATGCTAGTTCTTGCACATCAATTAGGAGTGATTAAGGCAATTCATTTTTCTTCTACTTCTCATCTTGATCATGTTGCTTGAGCACCTCAATTGAGATAAATTTGACCTCTTTTGACCCATCCGGGAATAGGAGCATGTTAGTGTGTTGATGTGTGTGAAAAGCAAGTATGGGGTGAAGTTGATTGATGAAAGGAATGTCATGAATGAAATGCTGAAATTGTTGCGGAAGTGTAGCCAAAAATATAGGTTTGGGGGCGTTGGTTTAAATGACAAGTAACTCGGTACACTTCACATAATCGGGTGTTGGTGCCTTGCCAAAGTCAAATAAACCAATAGTCCTAACGAGCTTTGGTATGTGTGCCCGGTGTGGATGCACCTCGAAAAATAGAAAAAGCCCGAGGATGGCTAATCACCAAGGTTTCAGCTTTTGTACACCATTGCCATTGTCTCAAAAATAAGTGAAAGAAAAAGAAAAGAAAGAAAAGAAAGAGAAAATATACACTTGAAGGAAGTTGATCGAGGACAAGGTTGTGGAGTTAGTTCCATTCCCGGATTAGCATCACATAACCTAGAAAATCCCCACCTAGTCACAACGTTTCTTGGCCTTTTATTTCACAAGACCTTATGACCTATTTGCATGTTTGTAAGACTTAGTAATCTAGATTGGATACGCTCTTGATCTTCTTGGTTTCTTCATTTTTACATTTCATGCATGCTTTTGAGTTAAGTACAATTGTCTTTCCATGCCTTCATTTATTTGATGCATGATTGCTTATCCTTTTCCATGAAACATGAATTTGAAGGTGATCCAATACTAGAAGCACAAATCCAAAAAGATTTTGCCATTTTTCTGCATACATAAATCATGTCATCTCTTAGTCTGTAGTTGGGAATTTGCTCGGGGACGAGCAAACCTTAAGTATGGGGTATTTTTGATAACACGATTTATGACTTAGGTTTAGGTAATCATTTAGATAGATTTCTCACTCATCCATGCACGTTTTGGCATTGGTTCATGACGTCTTCGCTCAATTCATGCATATTTCTAGAAAAGACGTCTACACGACCTTTTATCGGTTTTGTAGGAAATTCGGGGATCTATTGGACATTAATCGATACATTTGAGGGTCAAGCCTCATGGTGGTAAACATCCAAAGCTTTGAAGGAGCATAATTGGAGCAACAAAGGACACAAATACCACTATTGGTACAAGCAATGGAGCAACTCATGGTTAGACGATCATAGCATGCTTCTGCTGAAGAAAATCGGACCAACTGCCAGGAAAATCTGCCGATTTATTCCTCTGGGTCGATTTTCCTGCCTTTGACAGCTTCAGCCACGTGTCCCACGAATTCTTGATCCGGCCATCTCTTGGTGGAGAATATAAGTGGTCCTGCAGGTTGTTGCTGAGTATCTCTCCTCTCCCACATTCTCTCATTCACAGCTCATCCATTGGAGGCAAGATTTGGAGGAGAAGAAAACTCTCTCAAATTGAAGGAAGAAGAAGAACACCATTCTAAGAGTGATAGTGAGGTTTTGAGTGATTTTGAGTTATTTTGGTAGTCTCAGATTGAAGAACTATTGCAAGGATTGTTAGGAACGTTTTGGATCTTCAATTAAGAGTTTGTAAGTCTTGCTACAACTTGGATTTAGCTGAGATTTATTGATTCTACTTGCTTATCTTTCATTATTCATCTATGAGAACCATGTATGCTTGTATGACGATTTTGGATCTTAATATGCATACTATTGGCTAGTTTATTGTGATTTTAGAGTGATGGATTGATGGTTATGGCTTGGGTGATGATAGGATGGACTTATATGTTAGTTTAGGATGATTTGTATGCACGAAACCCATTCCAGGAAGAAAAATCGGGTTGTTCATCAGACCAAATCGGCCGAATTACATAAGATCCATCCGATTTTCTTCTCTGTTGATCTTTAGTTGATGAATCTGTATGTTAGGGTGTTTGGTTGTTTAAATCCTAGTGTTTATTAACCCTAATTTAGCTAAGGATTACCTAATGCTATCAATCTAAGTGAGGGAAGAGATCTACCCGATGATTTCCGACCTTAGATACCTAAGATGATGGATACTAGGTAGTAGTGAGCCTCATAAGCCGCTATCGGATCGAGTGTGCTAACATTATTGCTTGAGACTTCCCTACTCCGAGACTTACCCGGTAAGGAGATGGTTACCCCTTAAGTAATACCCGGTTTGTGTAGAATTCCCTACTTTAACCCCTTGAGACCTACCCGGTAATAGGAGTTTGATGCGGGACTAGTGAAGTGAGAGACCTACCCGGTAATTACTTCCATTAGTGAAACGCTCTTCCCCAACACCGCAGCTTTTCCTTAGAATCCTTAGAACCTTGAGTCCAATGCCATAACCGGAAATCTTAACCTCTAGAATCCACTTTTCTCTCTTGATCATATACTTGTGTTTTGAGTTACTTGTTTGTTTGCTAGTTGAGTTTTTAGATTGTTTTATTGTCTTGCTTGATTTGTGATCCTTGCTTCATCACCACAAAAACCAACCAAAAATATCGAGATTTTCATTTCTTTATTCCTTGACCTTTTCTTTGATTAGATCCACACTATCTATGACCATTGTTTGACTCGATTTCACCTTAGTCTTTGTGTTTGACCTCAGAATACTATCCCTACTACAAACGTCCCGTACACTGCGGGTTCGCTAGGAGTTAGGATAAATATAACGAGTATAAATTTAAAGCTTATTGCGTACACACATCACACGATCTTAGCGTAACAAAGTGAAGTGGAGCCGATAGCTCCAACGATCACAGGTACCATTCATATTAATGGTTTTCCTGTCAGAGTTCTTTTCGATACCGGTGTCACACATTCTCTTATATCTGATGCATGTGTAGATAGGCTGGCCTTAGTTACCATAGAGGGGAGACCCTTCTTTATAGGGTTACCCGATGGAGGTAAGATTAGAGGTACATGAGAGGTTCGCGATTCCCCTATTAGTTTGGGAGGTCACGATTGGCTAGCTGACTTCTTCGTCATGTACTTAGTACATGAAGAGGTTATTTTAGGCATGGATTGGATGGATCGATATCAGGTGATTCTAGATATTGGTAAGAGGACGGTGACGGTGACTACAGAGTTAGGCCATGTAAAGATTTTTCGAGGATGGGATCTCGGAAAGACTGGTACAATCACCAACGCAGTCCGAGCTACGAGACTTATCGGTTAGGGTTGCGAGGCTTTTTGGTATTATGCCATGAAGGATAGTTAGAGTCCAGCGCTTGAGGATATTTTGGTAGTGAGCGAGTTTACCGACGTTTTCGGAGAGCCATTAGGTTTGCCTCCACAAAGGAGTGTAGACTTTGGCATTGAGCTAGAGACCGTGGCGAGACCAATCTCAAAGGCTCCCTATCGCGTGACGCCTATCGAGATGCTTGAGCTTAAGAAGTAGCTCGAGGAGTTAGCTAAAAAGGGCTTTAGCCGCCCTAGTGTATCTCATTGGGGCGCACTGTTCGCCCCTTAGCGTGCGTGCAATCAAGCTTTAAATTTATAAAACTAGAATAAAAGCAAGCGAACCCGCAGTGTACGGATCGGCGTAGATTAGAAAGTATTCCAAAGTATCGAACACAGGGATTTGGGGAGAATAAATTCGATCGTAGGTTATCAAGCAAGGGAATGTAAGAGCTTTACAAATTATTGGGAAAACAACAATCCTAAAGATCCAAGTATCCAGCTGTGGCAATCGATTCAAGATATACTTAATGATATAAAGACAGAGTTGTGATATGCAAGGTATGCTAATGTAAGGTAATCGTACGGTGAAGTTCCAAAAACCTTATATGACTCACCTACAAGACACTCTCTATACAGGTTTTTGAGGCTTCAATATAGAAAGGTTCTAAAGGCAAGAATTAATGTCAAATACCCAAACTTGTAATCCAAGGATCAAGACTAACTTAACCGATTAAGGTTGTGACACTCACAATCGAGGTAGAGGTTGTTGAGGCTTCACTACCACTTAGAAAAGGCAAGCCTAAACTAAGTTAAAGCAAATCTTTAACTTTGGATTAAAGTAAAAGCAGGTTCGTAAACTTAAGGGAAATTACGGGTGGATCTTGAGATTCCACGGTCGTGGAACTCAAGAACAAACCGTGATTTAGGGTTCGTCGACGATTCTCTCTAACTCTCAGGGTCTTATCTGTTTACGATCGATCTATTATCATCTAAGCCACAACTATCAACCCTTCACCTTAGAATTGTTAAGGGTTTTTAGCCAACAATCATCATTATGATATCAAATTCAAAGATTAAAAGATTGAAAGATGAAAACTTCCGAAAACTTCCAATAAACTTCAAACCAATCTCAAAGTCACAATCAAGAACGAATATCGTCAATAGATTCAGAATAAAACAAACAAACACAATCTTAGGAAAGAAGGAAGAACGGGATGTCAATCCGTCTTCTAAATCAAACCTAAACAAGAAGAGAATTCTTCTTGCAACAATCTTCCGAATCTTCGATCTTCCGTCAATCTGGAAATCTCCACAGCAATATCCACCAAAAGTGCGAGATTAGGGCAACTCCAAGCGTAACGTGGAATACGTCTTTTGCAAGAATCGCCAAAATCTCCAAGTCGCGGCATAGGCGAAAAGTGTAAAGCGAGGTCGCAAAGTGCGTCTAAGCGAAGGTGATGGAATCTCTCTTCGTCCGTCCTTTTATAGGGCAAGATAAAATATTGGCCCGGCCCAATCTTCTGAAAGATCGTGGCTTAAAATGTGGCGAAAAAGATCGCCAAGATCACGGTCGTGGAAGGTTCCACGACCGTAATTTAGAGCGTGGAAATCAACACGGTTTGAACCATGGATTCCACGACCGTAAAAGCTTCTGGAATGAACCACGCTTCTCCTGCAGAGTTCCACGGCCGTGGAACTGAACGTGGTTTGTAGTACGGCCGTATTTTAGAGCGTGGTTTAGGGCAAGAACGTGATTCTTCCCTAGCCTCGTGCATTCCTGAAGTTGACACTCATTTTGCTCCTAAGAATGCCCTCAATCCATGGACATACTCAATCAACTCATCCTTGCTAAATTCCGTTCGGAAATGACTCTCAATCACCTATAATCAACATAAAGCTTGTGTAGACATCCATATCGACAATATAGGCAAACTAGCTCACAAATGTAACAATGCTCAATCAAAGACTATCAATGTGAATCAAATACACTTAGAAAACGTGCCTAAAATATCACAATATTTCATGCTAACAAATAACCCCATACTTAACACTTGCTTTTCCCTAAGCAAGGTCTTTCAAAAGTTTTAAAACAAGAGTTAGGATGAAATATGTGTACCTTCTCAAAGAAATACTTCTTTTGGATGAATGTGCCTTCTAAAGAATAGATCATTCTCAAATCTTGCTTCAATCGTTTATAAGACTTTCATACACTTAATCAAAGAGTAAAAAGTAAAGAAAACTCATGAATCAATCAAACTTCCATACAAACATCATAACCCTTAAACATTATCAAAATCAATCATAAGAAACTTCAATTTAGATCACCAAGCCATATAACATTCTTTTGATCTTAAGGACTTTCAAAGAAAAAGGTCTAGAATGTGGAAAGGGAAGGAAACTTTAAGGAATGTGGTGCATGAATCCGGGAAAGTGGACAACTACTCCTTCTTCTTCTTTTGCGGTTTCCGCAACACCTTTAACTTAGAGCTTCGCTCTCTTCTTTTCATTTTTTGACTTTACTTTTGGAGTTATGGACAGAGGTGCACAAAAACCGAAGCCTAGGAGATTGGCGTTTCTCATTTTTATGAGATGCCTCAAACCCTTAGCGCACATACCATAATCCGCTAGGAATATCGCTCAATCCGACTTTGGCAAGACACAAACACCCGGCTATGTGAATGGTGCCGAGTTACTCATCATCATGATTGACTTCCCCAAACCTAGAATTTCTTTCTATTCTTTTGATTGCAAATAATTGCTCTCATGGCCCTCCCACATCAAACATGCCTTTTTCATTCACTTCTCCAAATTCCCGGATAGGTAAAGGAGGTCAATATTTCAATGAGGAGCTAAATGATCAAAGAAAGAAGAAAGAAAAATCGAATTGCCTTAATTATCTCAACAAGAAGTATAAGAACTTATAGTGTGATTTCAACTTCAATTTCTCAACATGATTTAAGTAACATTCATCACATTATGAAACTTGCAAAAGAGGTATAATCAACTCATTTATTTCCTTTTCAATTCACTATTCTTTTAAGCATGCAATTGTCATCAAACTCAATTCACAAGTAGTGATTATCATAGAAATCATCTAAATTCCTTAGAAGCACAAAATTTTTAAAAATTTTTCAATTTTTATGGGTTTTTCAAGTTCTTTTTTCATGCAATGCAATAACGAAACAAACATAGTGAGTAAGAGTTATTACAACTTTTAGTCACACCCCACCCCATACTTGGGACGAACATTGTCCCTAATGTTCAAAAGAAAGAAAGAAAAGAAAGAAAAGAAAAAGAAACTCACAAAGTGGCGGTGGAGCGGCTAAAGCAAACGGTCATGCAATCAATCACTGCGGCGCTGGTGGAGGCGGAAATGGAGAGAAGCTAGGATCATAAAACCGCCCAAATTGTTGGCGGTAGACATCCCTCATCATGTGATCGAGGTCGTCCAAGTGTCCATCTCTAGCATCGGCTCAGATCTCCAATGCTCCTACTCTCTCTGAAAGGCCAGTAGCCCAATCCGGCATCTGCTCATACCATCCCGGAGCCTGACTGTACCATGCTGGAGCGTCGGATGGTGCTGGTGCTGGTGCTGGTGCTGATGTCTGCTCTGTGGACCATGGAGGTGGAACTCCATACCATGCAGGAGGTGTGGTCATCCATGTAGGCCTCTCACTCACGCTAGCGCGGCGAGAAGACGAGCCTGAAGCTCTAGTTGGACGTGGAGAACGTCTAGGTACATCGGGGGCCGCATCCGGCTGATCCAGAAACGTGCCAAACTCCTGCTCGGCTCCTCCTCCACCCTCAAACTGATCTCCCATCTCCTCCTCCTCAACAACGGGCGGTGGTGGAACATACAGAGGAGCTGCAATCCTGTTCGCATGCATAGCAGCGAACGTCTCCTTCCAATTATGGCGTCCAGCCATAATGGAGTACTCCTGCAGCCACTCAATGCCCCTACCGGTCCTGCTCTCCCAAGGCATGGCCGCATAAGGCGGACCTCTATGAGTGGGGAAGATGAGCCCTCTAGTCATGAAGGCATGAAGACCTAAAGGTACAACTGGTATACGGGTACACGCAGAAAAGTCAACTCCCAAACTCCTAGCAAGGTGGGTAACTATCCCACCATATCCAATGTCCCTTCCTCTTGTTCTTGAGCTTGCTCATAGTAGCAGCCAAGAGGGTGGCACAGTCAGCTCGGCGCCCATACAGCATGGAGTATAGCAAAAAGAGCTCATCCGTCTTGATCTTTTGGGGCGTCTCCGTCCTAGGAAAGAGACACTCCGAAAGAACACGGTGAGCAATCTTCAAGGCTAGGTGGTACATCAACCTAGCCTTGGTGTCAGCAGGCTGCCAACGGTCCTCGTTGGCGTATATCATGGCAACTTCCTCCAAAAACTCTTTGGTGTAAACGCCACTAGGAAAACGACCGTTAAAGGTCTCTTGGAACCCAAAGAAGGTCCCGAACTCACGAATGGAAAAGTCATAGTTTCTTTCCATAAGACGGAAAGAAACGGTCCTATCTACATGGCTATGCTGAAAGGACGTCACTACCTCCCTCGTAATCTCCTCATACGCGTCCTCTCGGATAGCCGAGAAGACAACTAGTCCGGCTCTATCCAAGAGCCAAGTAAGATCCTCTATGATGTTAAGAGGAGCTAGATCCTCTAACAACAAGTACCTAGGTCCAATCACGGCTCTCTCGTGGATCCTTTCGAATGCATCGAGGTGATTCTCATGAATGGTCGGGACTCTAGGGCTAGGAGGTGAGGGTGATGAAGGTGATGATGGAGGTGAAGGGGAAGAGGGTGGTGGTGCTCTAGAGGATGAGGAAGAAGAGGGATTACCCTTCCTCTTCTTGTTATGATCATTCTTTTTCTCCTTAATCCTCCCCGAAACTCTCCTCACAAAGTCCATTACTGTCAAGAATTACGGGCTGTTCTAGCAATTCCACGGCCGTGGTTTGTTTCAGTTTTTCGCAAATCTTAGAATTCAGCACTCAATCTCAACAATCAATCAGCCTTAGTCTAATTTCTTCCAATTTCAATCAGTTCTTCCTAAAATCTCTAACAAAAATGAACCAAATCGACAAAGATCAAGAAGAGTGGAAAAACCTATTTTTCGGATTTAAAAATCCGAATTGTGCGTTCCTTGGTGAATTTCCGCTCGATTCGTCGCTTGGATCTTGTTGGTGGTCAAATTTTCTTCAGTTTGGGAAGAAGAATCGTTTAAAATGATTAACGAATGAAGAATTTGAGGAGGGGGCGTGGATTCGGCGTTTAGGTCGTGGAAGGGGGATTTGTGGAGTGGTTTTTGTGAAGAACGTGGTTTATATAGTCGCAGGCACAATTTTGAAAATCACGGTCTGTCGGGGTGTTCCACGGCCGTGGAATTGTACGGAACCGTGGTTTTGGTGATTTTTCAAAGGCTTTTGGAAATTACGGGCACTGTAGCTGTCACGACCGTGGTTTAGGCCATGGAACTCTCTGTAAAGCTCCAAAGTCCAAATTTCGTCACTTTTCTTCAACATTATCCTTCCCTTTTCCTTTTCCATCGTTCCTACATCCAAAAACACGAACATACCGGAAGGAATCGAAGGCAAAAACAAAGTGAAAAACGTCTATACTAAGCTAATCTATGAATCGAAAACAAAAACAAAAATGCAATACCTTGGGTTGCCTCCCAAGAAGCGCTTTGTTTAAGGTCCGTAGCTAGACCAATCTCGCACTTATTTGAGTGTGGTAGGCACGAACTCTTCGACTTGGAGTTCCGGCGTATACTTCTTGAGTCGTTGGCCGTTCAACTTAAAGCTTCCGCCCGTTTCACCCCATACTTCAACTGCACCATGGGGGAAAATACGCTTAATTAGAAAAGGTCCGGTCCAACGAGATTTAAGCTTACCTGGAAAGAGACGAAGCCTTGAATTGAAGAGGAGAACTTGATCCCCTTCTTTGAAGTCCTTTGGAATGATATGCTTATCATGCCAACGCTTTGCTCTCTCCTTATAGATTTTAGCATTTTCATAAGCATTCAAGCGGAGTTCGTCCAGCTCATTAAGGTCTAGGAGACGCTTCTCTCCCGCTTCCTTCATGCTGAAATTCAGCCACTTGATTGCCCAAAACAGTTTGTGCTCCAACTCTACCGGCAAGTGACAAGACTTCCCATACACAAGGTTGTATAGTGTGGTTCCTATGGGAGTCTTGTACGCAGTCCGGTACGCCCACAATGCATCGTCAAGCTTCAAAGACCAATCCTTCCTAGTCCTTGAAACCGTCTTCTCTAAGATTCCTTTGATCTCCCTATTTGAGATCTCAACTTGTCCACTTGTTTGTGGATGGTAAGGGGTAGCAATCTTGTGAGTAACCCCATACTTAGCTAGAAGAGCTTCAAAGCGCCGGGCAATGAAGTGAGAACCTCCATCACTAATGATAGTCCTTGGCGTCCCAAATCGCGGGAAGATGGTCTTGTTAAAGAACTTAACCACCACCATGGCATCATTGGTGGGAGAGGCAATTGCTTCCACCCATCTAGAAACATAATCTACCGCCAATAGTATGTATTGGTTTTCACAAGAGGATGGGAACTATCCCATGAAGTCAACTCCCCAAACGTCGAAAATCTCCACCTCTTGGATGTTGTTGAGGGGCATTTCATTCCTCCTAGAAATATTACCTGTTCTTTGACAAGCATCACAGCAAGAAACAAAGGATTGCACATCTCTAAATAAAGTAGGCCAAAAGAATCCGGATTGCAATACCTTTGCGCTAGTCTTGTTCGAACTAGCGTGTCCTCCACAAGATAGTGAATGACAATGGCGGATGACACTTTGCATCTCATCTTCCGGCACACATCGCCGAATGATGCCATCCGGACCTCTCTTAAAGAGGAGAGGCTCGTTCCAAAAGTATTCCCGGACATCCTTAAAGAACTTCTTCCTTTGTGCGTAGGATAGTCCGGGCGGTATCTCCTGACAAACCAAATAGTTAACAAAATCAGCAAACCATGGTTCGTTACCTTTGGAGATCACATCGATGCACTCCTCAATAAGGTATAGGTGTTCGTCCGGGAAGGAGTCGTCGATGGGTAAATGGTCGTCCTCTAGATGTGTTAGGCGACTCAAATGATCCACAACAGAATTTTCTGAACCTTTCTTGTCGCGGATCTCTAGATCGAATTCTTGTAGGAGAAGAATCCATCTAATTAGCCTTGGCTTCGCATCTTTCTTCGCAAGGAGGTACCGGATCGCAGCATGATCCGTGTAGACAATCACCTTTGCACCTACAAGATAAGAGCGAAACTTGTCAATAGCATAGACAATGGCTAAAAACTCTTTTTCGGTAGTGGCGTAGTTGAGCTACGCTTCGTCTAGCGTCTTGCTAGCATAGTATATGGCATGGGTTCGCCCTTCCTTTCGTTGTCCAAGAACAGCTCCTATAGCTACGTCACTAGCATCGCACATAACCTCAAAGGGAAGAGTCCAATCCGGAGGTTGGATAATAGGTGCTGAAATTAGAGCTTGCCTAATTGTGTTAAACGCATCCAAACATTCGTGCGAAAACTCAAAAACCGCATCCTTCATCAATAGATTAGTGAGAGGTTTTGATATCTTAGAAAAGTCCTTAATGAAACGTCTATAAAATCCAGCATGTCCTAGGAAACTTCTTATCCCTTTCACCGAAGTTGGGGGAGGAAGTTTCTCTATGGTCTCTATCTTAGCTTTATCTACTTCTATCCCTCTACTAGAGACTAAGTGACCTAATACAATTCCTTCCTTAACCATAAATTGACACTTCGCCCAATTAAGAACTAGGTTAGTGTCTTCACACCTTTGCAAAACAAGAGAAAGGTTAGAAAGGCAATCGTTAAAAGAGGAACCGTATACGGAGAAGTCGTCCATGAAGACTTCCATGATTTCCTCTATGTATTCGGAGAAGATGGCCATCATGCACCGTTGAAAGGTGGTTGGGGCGTTGCAAAGCCCGAACGGCATTCTCCTATAAGCAAACGTACCCCATGGGCACGTGAATGTGGTCTTCTCTTGATCATCCGGGTGTATCGGGATCTGAAAGAAACCACTATAGCCATCAAGATAGCAAAAATGCGAATGTTGCGCTAACCTTTCAAGCATTTGATCAATGAATGGCAATGGGAAGTGATCCTTCCTCGTTGCATTGTTGAGCTTGCGGTAGTCAATGCACATCCGCCATCCTGTCACGGTTCGGGTAGGAATGAGTTTGTTGTTTTTGTTGGTGATGACCGTCATTCCTCCCTTCTTCGGAACTACTTGAACCGGACTCACCCACTTACTATCGGAGATAGGATAGATGATACCTGCATCAAGAAGCTTAAGAATTTCCTTCTTGACAACCTCCTTTATGGTCGGATTCAACCGCCTTTGAGGTTGTCTTGAAGTTCTAAAATCTTCCTCCATTAGTATCTTATGCATGCATAGGGAGGGTTTAATTCCTACTAAGTCCTCAATAGTATAGCCTAAAGCTTTCCTATGTTTCCTAAGGACAATCATGAGCTGATTATGTTCATCTATGCTTAGATCGGAACTAACAATAACCGGAAAGGTAGAATTAGGTCCTAGAAAAGCGTACCTTAGATGAGTAGGAAGTGGTTTTAGTTCCATCGCTTTCGGAGCTTCCAATGATCCTTGAGGAGCATCCGATGTCTCCTTAGAAGTTTCTAAGGGTGTTGAGTGTGTGGGAGAAGAATCAGAAGAAGTTGAAGAAGTGTCTCGATCACCCCTTTCCACGCCCAAAATTACGGGTTCCTCATGTCCTCCACGGCCGTGGTTTAGGGCGTGGAAAGGAAATACGGTTGTCATGTCTTCCCCACGACCGTATAATCCTCTAGAGTGGGACACGGTTTTGGTTGTGAAATCCACGGCCGTGGAATATAGTGTATTGCCGTGGATTCTCACGTTTTCTGCCTCATCGTGGAGTTTTTCAAACTCCACTTCATGCATCTCTTCTTGTGCTTCTAAGGCTTCAATTGCCTCATTGCACTCTTCTTCTTCCCCTACATTTGTTAGACTCATAGTGATAACTTTTTGTAAAGGATCGTTAAAGATAATCGCACTTACCTCCTCCCTAGACAACCCTTCTTCATCTTGGATATCGAATATATCCTCATCAAAGATTGGCTCCTTCACTAGACTGGAAAGAACGAACTCTACTTTCTCTCCCCCTATATCAAAAGCGAGTCTACCATTCTTGCAATTGACTATGCAGCCGGAAGTTGCAAGAAACGGTCTTCCGAGTATGATCGGGACCGGACTATCTGCAGGAATATCAAGCACGACAAAATCAATGGGAACAAAGAATTTACCTATCTTGACCGGGACGTCTTCTACAATACCGACGGGGCGAGTGATGGATCGGTCCGCCATGTACAACGTCATCTTCACCAGTTTAGGGTCGCCTAAACCGATCTTCCTACATAATGCAAGTGGTATGATACTCACACTTGCTCCTAAGTCACATAAAGCATCATATGTGACATCTCCCACTCCTATGGGAATGCAAAACGACCCCGGATCCTTTAGCTTTGGGGGCATTTTCTCCTTCATGGTCTTGATGAGATCCGAAGAATCCGAACTCATCTTGACCTCTCCGAAGTCTTCTAGCTTCCTCTTGTTAGAGAGGAGCTCCTTCAAGAACTTGCCATAAGCCGGCATACCTACAATAGCATCAATAAATGGTATATTAATATGCAGCTTGCTCATGAGTTCTATGAACTTACCAAACTGTTTATCTAGGCGTGCTCTCGCTCTAGATTGAGGAAATGGTAGGGGAGGTTTGTAAGCTGGAGGAGGAACGTAGACGTCTTCCTTCTCCTTCCCCTTCTCTTTGTCTTTCTCTACGGGGACTACAACGAACTTAGGCTGCGGATCGGTGGTAGTCACTCCGCTCCTAGTTGTGATTGCCATCACCCTTCCTTTAGGGTTGTCCTCCATCTTTCCTGGAAGTTTCCCTTGATTCCTAGGAACTTCCTCCGCATGGCTGAACATTTGGTTTTCTAAAACCTTTTGAGCTTTATCAACCTTAGAAATTTGGTCATCAACCTTAATGATGCGGTTCTCCAACCCTTGTAGCTTTTCCAAAATCGTTTCCAACATGGGATCGGGCTTCTCCTTCCCCGAATTGTTTCCTCCATTAGATGATTGCCCCTGGCTTTTCAAAGGAGTAGAGGAAGAGGAAGGTGGAGTTAGTGAATTAGAATTGGAAGGATAAGAGTTACCGGAATTTTGTTGATTGGAGCACCAATTGTTGTTGTTTGAACCCCTATTGTTGTTCCAATTTGTTCCGGTTATTGTTGTTTCCATTCCAATTGTTATTCCGGTTGTTGTTCCGGTTATTGTTGTTGTTGTTGTTGCGGTTTGTGTTATCACCGCCATTGTTGTTGTTGCCCAAATATCCAACATCCTTGCCTTGTTGCTTTGGAAAGTTGGTCTTGATAGCCTCCTTCAACTCTTTGATCTCATTGTTGAGGGAGAAAATCTGATTTTGAGCTTCATGTGTGAGCTTTGCTCCTTGCTCCACACGATTTCCCTCTACCTTCCGGTGGGAATACTTCTCTATGACCCTTGCTTGCTTCTCAATGAAGTCCCAAGCGTCATCTTCTCTCATGTCCATGAACGTTCCACATGAGAGGGATTGGTGGTTGATTTGCGTCCCCGCATCCAGCCCCTTGTAGTAAATCTCCAGCAATGCAAGCTTGGATATGCCATGATGAGGGCAATCCAATAACAAGTCCTGAAACCTTTCCCATGATTGAAACAAACTTTCGTTAGATCTCATGGAAAATGCATTGATCTTACCTCTAAGTTCCACCGTTTTGGATGGCGGAAAGAATTTGGTGAGGAACTCCGCGGAAAGGTCTTCTTACGTGTCTAGTTTCCCCATAGGAAGAGCTTGGTACCAAGACAACGCTTTCCCCTTCAAGGAGAAGAAGAAAGGCTTGAGCTTATAGTTGTTGGTAGTAGCACTCTTCGGTCTCATCGTCTCCATCATACACTCAAAGTTTTGCAAGTGTTGGTGTGGAGATTCAGCGCTTGTCCCGCCAAATTGGTTTTGGCGAATAAGAGTAATAACTTGAGGGTTGAAGCTAAACCCTTGCACATCTTCAGCATCAAAATTCACGCCCAAACGGCGCGGTTGTTGTGTTGGATCCATCCTTTGGCCAAGAGTTCTTGGCTCATCATCTACACGTTCGATCCTCGCATTCCTAGGCGGAATGCGGCGATTAGCAGCTCCCCGTGGATGGAAAGGATTCACATTGATCGTGGGATCAATCTCCTCTAGCGGTGGCATGGAAGAATCACTATCATCAGCGGATGAGTGACTTCTTCTTCTAGATCTTGATGCCCTTCTTGAGGATTTCTTGCTTCCCTTATTCTTAAGGTCGCTTAGTTCTATCCTCATTTGGAAAATCATATCCTGTAAATTGTTAACTTGAGATTGATGACGATCCATTTCATCCCGGCGGATGTTCTCATTCCATTGGAGTTGAGCTTCCTTCTCCGCCAACTCCGCTTGAAGATCACGTTCATGTTCTTCAGCCATCTTCTTTTCCTTGCGCTTTTGCCTTAAAGTCCTCTCAAGCTCTTGATCAAGAGGTAAGAGGTCTTCGGTGTTCCTAGACCTGCGCATGCACTCAAAGAAATATCAAATAACGAGAGCAAGCTCCCAAGCTTGACAACCGGCTACCGAATTCGGTCTAAACCAAATCCCCGGTAACGGCGCTGTTCGCCCCTAGAGGTGTGTGCAAATAAGTTTTAAATTTATAAAACTAGAATCAAGCAGCGAACCCGCAGTGTTCGGATCGACGTAGTTAAGCAAGAATTCCAGAGTATCGAACACAGGGATTTGGGTGGGAATGAACTCGATTGCAGATTATCAAGCAAGTAAATATGGGAGTTTTGCAAATATTGGGAAAACAACAATCCTAAAGATCCAGGCATCCAGCTGTGGCAATCGATTCAAGATATACTTAATGATGTAAAGACAGAGTTGAGATATGCAAAGGTATACTAATGTAAGGTAATCTTACGGTGAAGTTCCAAAAACCTTATATAACTCACCTACAAGGCACTCTCTATACAGGTTGTTGAGGCTCAATATAGAAAGATTCTAAAGATGAGAATTAGTGTCAAATACCCAAACTTATAACCCAAGGATCAAGACTAACTTAACAGATTGAGGTTGTGACACTCACAATCGAGGTAGAGGTTGTTGAGGCTTCACTACCACCTAGAAAAGACAAGTCTAAACTAAGCTAAAGCAAATCTTTAACTTTAGATTAAAGTAAAAGCAGGTTCGTAGACTTAAGAGAAATCACGGTTAGTTCTTGAGGTTCCACGGCCGTGGACTCAAGAACAGACCGTAATTTAGGGTTGTCGGCTAGTCTCTCTAACTCTCAGGGTCTAATCTGTTTGCGATCGATCTATCATCATCTAAGCCACAACTATCAACCCTTCACCTTAGAATTGTTAAGGGTTTTTAGCCAATAACAGTCATGTTGATATCAATTCAAGAATTAAAAGATAAAAAGATGAAAACATTCAAGAACTTTCAATAATCTTCAAATCAATCTCAAAGTCACAAAGGGAATAAGTGTTATCAAAAGATTCACAATAGAACAAGCAATCGTAATCCTAGGAAAGAAAAGAAAACGGGATGTCAATCCGTTTTCCGAATCAAACCTAAACAAGAAGAGAGATCTTCTTGCAAAATCTTCAAAAAAAACTTCGATCTTCCGCCAATTCGGAGATCTCCACATCAATCTCCACCAAAAGTGCGAGATTAGGGAAATTGCCAAACACGAACTTCGATCTCCCAAAAAGATGTTGATGATTCCAAGCAAGCTAAGCGAAGTGTAAGCGTGTCTAAGCGGTCCTAAGCGATGATGAATGAGGGTAAGCGGGGTGTTGGATTCTTGCTTCGTCCGTCTTTTTATAGTGCAGCGCAAAATGTCGGCCCGGCCCAATCTTTAAAAGATCGTGGCTTCAAAGTGTGGCGAAAAGATTTGCCAAGATCACGGTCGTGGAAGTGATCCACGACCGTAATTTAGAGCGTGGAAACAAATACGGTTTGCAGCATATGTTCCACGGCCGTGTAGTCCTCTGGAATGAACATGAATTTCTGACTCTAAATCCACGGTCGTGGAATTGAACGTGGAACGTAATACGGTCGTAATTTAGAGCGTGGTTTGGGGCAAGAACGTGATTCTTCCCTAAACTCGTGCATTCCTCAAGCTAAAACTCCAATTTGCTTCCAAAGGGTGTCTCAATCTATGGACATATCAACTCAACTCTCCTTTGCTTGATTCCGTTCGGAAATAGCTCCAAATCACCTATAATCAATATAGAACTAGTGTAGACATCCATAATCGACAATATAGGTAATACTAGCTCACATATGCACAAAGTTCAATCAAAGACTATCAATATGAATCAAATACGTTTAGAAAACGTGCCTAAAATATCACAATATTTCATGCTAACAAATAACCCCATACTTAACACTTGCTTGTCCCTAAGCAAGGTCTTTCAAAAAGCTTTAAACAAGAGTTAGGATGAAATATCTGTACCTTCTTTTGGATGAATGTGACTTCTAAAGAATAGATCATTCTCAAACCTTGCTTCAATCATTTTTCAAACTTTCACACACTTAATCAAAGAGTAAAAGGCAAAGAAAATTCATGAACCAACTTAACTTCTAAACAAGCATTATAACCTTCAAACATTATCAAAATCAATCACAAGAAACTTCAATTTAGATCACCAAGTCATATAACATTCTTTTGATCTTAAGGACTTTCAAAGAAAAGGTCTAGAATATGGAAGGGAAGGGAAAACTTTAAGGGAAAGTGGTGCATAAATCCGGGAAAGTGGACAACTACCTTCTTCTTCTTATGTGGTTTCCGCAACACTTCAACTTAGAGTTTTGCTCTCTTCTTTTCACTTTTCGACTTTACTTTTGGAGTTATGGATAGAGGTGCACAAAAACCGAAGCCTAGGAGATCGGCGTTTCTCAAATTTTTCAAGAGATGCCTCAAACCTTTAGCGCACATACCATAATCCGCTAGGAATATTGCTCAATCCGACTTTGGCAAGACACAAACACCCGGCTATGTGAATGGTGCCGAGTTACTCATCGTCATGATTGACTTCCCCAAACCTATAATTTCTTTCTATTCAATTGATTGCAAATAATTGCTCTCATGGCCCTCCCACATCAAACATGCCTTTTTCTCATTCACTTCTCCAAATTCCCGGATAGGTAAAGGAGGCTAATATTTCAATGAGGAGCTAGAAGATCAAAGAAAGAAGAAAGAAAGTATCGAATTGCCTTAATCATTTCAACAAGAAGTATAGGAACTTATAACGTGATTTCAACTTCAATTTCCTAGCATGATTTAGGTAATATTTTCACATTATAAAACTTGCAAAAGAGGTGAAATTCATTCATTCAAATTCTTTTCAATTCACAATCCTTTTAAGCATGCAATTGTCATCAAACTCATTTCACAAGTAGTGATTATCATGGAAATCATCTCAATTCATTAGAAGCACAAAATTTTCAAATTTTTCAAATTTTTATGGGTTTTTCAAGTTATTTTTCATGCAATGCAATAAGGAAACGTGCAACACATAATGAACATGCAATGATAGTCTCAAATGAAAGCAAGCATAGTAAGTAGAGTTATTACAGACTTTTTAGTACATCCCACCCCATACTTAGGACGAACATTGTCCCTAATGTTCAAAAGAAATAAAGAAAAGAAGAAAAGAAAAAGAAACTCACAAAATGGTGGCGGGAATGTCTAAAACAAACGATCATGCGTCCAATCACTGCGGTGGCGGTGGAGGTGGGAATGGAGAGAAACTCGGATCATAGAACCGCCCAAACTGCTGGCGGTAGACGTCCCTCATCATGTGGTCAAGGTCGTCTAAGCGTCCGTCTCTAGCATCCGCCCGAATCTCTAGCGCTCCTACTCTCTCTGAAAGTCCGGTAGCCCAATCCGGCATATGCTCGTACCATCCCGGGGCGTGACTGTACCATGATGGGGCATCGGATGGTGCTGGTGCTGGTGGTGGTGGTGGTGCTGCTGGCTGCTCCGTGGACCAAGGAGGTGGGGTGGAATACCATGTGGGAGGTGTGGCCATCCACGTGGGCCTCTCACTCACACTAGCGCGGCGAGATGACGAGCCTGAGGCTCTAGCCGGACGTGGAGAGCGTCGAGGTACATCTGGGGCCGCCTCCGGCTGGTCCGGAAACGTGCCAAACTCATGCTCCGCTCCTCCTCCACTCTCGAACTGATCTCCCATATCCTCCTCCTCTACAACCGGCGGTGGGACGTAAGGGGGAGCTACTATCCTGTTCGCATGCATCACAGCGAACGTCTCCTTCCAGTTATGGCGTCCCGCCATAATGGAGTACTCCGGCAGCCACTCTATACCCCTACCCGTCCTAGTCTCCCAAGGCATGCCCGCATAAGGCGGACCTCCATGTGTGGGAAAGATGAGTCCCCTAACCATGAATGCGTGTAGCCCTAAAGGAACGGCCGGTATGCGGGTGCAAGCCGAAAAATCTACACCGAAACTCCTAGCAATGTGGGTCACTATCCCACCATATCCAATGTTCCCCTTCTTCTTATTCTTGAGTTTACTCATCGTAGCCGCCAAAAGAGTAGCACAATCTGCACGGCGACCGTATAGCATGCTATAGAGCAAGAATAGCTCATCCGTCTTGATCTTTTGGGGCGTCTCCGTCCTAGGAAAGAGACACTCCGAAAGAACGCGGTGTGCTATCTTCAAGGCTAGATGGTACATCAATCTAGCCTTGGTATCGGCGGGTTGCCAACGGTCCTCGTCGGCATAAACCATAGCTACTTCCTCCCAAAAGTTCTTGGGGTAAACTCCACTCGGAAATCGACCGTTATAGGTGTCATGAAACCCAAAGATAGTCCCGAACTCAACTATGCTCAAATGGTAGTCTCTTTCCATGAGACGGAAAGAGACGGTCCTATCTACGTGGCTGTGCTCAAAAGACGTCACAACCTCCCGGGTGATCTCCTCATAGGCGTCTTCACGAATGTTCGTGAAGACAAGCAATCCGGCTCTATCCAAGAGCCATGTAAGGTCATCAACTATGTTGAGAGGATGTAGATCCTCCAACAACAAATACCTAGGGCCAATCACTGCCCTCTCCTTGATCCGGTCAAGTGCGTCAAGATGGTTCTCATGTATGGTTGGGATGCTAGGGTGAGGAGGTGAAGATGGAGGTGAAGGTGAAGATGGTAGTGAAGGAGATGAGGGTGGTGGTGCCCTAGAGGTGGAGGGGTTGCCCTTTCTTTTCTTATTTTGCTCTCCCTTCTTCTCTTTTATCCTTCCCGACATTCTCCTTACAAAATCCATTTTTTCACCAAAATCACGGTCTGTTCTTCAGGTTCCACGGCCGTGGTTTACCCAGAGACCGTGATTCGTCTCAGAATCTTGCGAATCTCAACAATTTCACCAACAATCACCACAACAAGCAGTCCTAATCTAGTTCCTTCCAGTCTTTGTCAGTTCTTCCTAAAAATCTATAGCAAAAACGAACCAAATCCGCGAAAATCAAGAAGAAAGAATAAACCTCTTTTTCGGATTGAAAAATCCGAAATGCGCGTTTGTTGACGGATTTCCGCTCGGTTTGTCGCTTGGATCTTGTTCGTGGTTGGATTTGCTGCAGTTTAGGATGAAGAATCATTGAAAACGATTAGAAAACGAGGAATTGGAGGAGGTCGTGAGGTTTCGGCGTTTAGGGCGTGGAAAGGGGTAAGTTTTTGGGTAATTTTGTGAAGAATGTGGCTTATATAGTCGCAGGAAAAATTTTGAAAATCACGGTCTGTCGGGGTGTTCTACGGCCGTGGAAGTGTACGGACCCGTGGTTTTGGTGATTTTTCAAAGGCTTTTGAGAATTACGGCCACTGTAGCTATGACGACCGTAATTTAGACCGTGGAACCTTCTGTAAAGCTTCAAAGTCCAAATTTCGTCGCTCTTCTTCGACATTATTCTCCCTTTCTCCTTTTCCATCGATCCTACAACCAAAGACACGAACATACCGGAAGAAATCGAGGCAAAATAAAGCGAAAACGTCTATTCTAAGCTAAACTATGAATCGAAAACAAAAACGAAAATGCAATACCTTGGGTTGCCTCCCAAGAAGCGCTTTGTTTAAGGTCCGTAGCTAGACCAATCTCGCACTTATTCGAGTGCGGTAGGCGCAAACTCCTCAGCTTGGAGTTCCGGCGTATACTTCTTGAGTCGTTGGCCGTTCACCTTAAAACTTCCGCTAGCTTCACCCCATACTTCAACTGCACCATGGGGGAAAATACGTTTAATTAGAAAAGGTCCGGTCCAACGGGATTTAAGCTTACCTGGAAAGAGGCGAAGTCTTGAATTGAAGAGGAGAACTTGATCCCCTTCTTTGAAGTCCTTTGGAATGATATGCTTATCATGCCAACGCTTTGCTCCTTCCTTGTAGATCTTAGCGTTTTCATAGGCGTTCAAGCGAAGTTCATCCAGCTTGTTGATGTCTAGGAGACGCTTCTCTCCCGCTTCCTTCATGCCGAAATTCAGCCACTTGATAGCCCAAAACGCTTTGTGCTCCAGCTCTACCGGCAAATGACAAGACTTCCCATACACAAGGTTATATGGTGTGGTTCCTATGGGAGTCTTGTACGCAGTCCGGTACGCCCATAATGCATCATCTAGCTTCAAGGACCAATCCTTCCTAGTCCTTGAAACCGTTTTCTCTAGAATTCCCTTGATCTCCCTATTTGAGATCTCAACTTGTCCACTCGTTTGTGGATGGTAAGGGGTAGCGATCTTGTGAGTAACTCCATACTTAGCTAGAAGAGCTTCAAAGCGACGGGCTATGAAGTGAGAACCTCCATCACTAATGATTGTCCTTGGTGTTCCAAATCGCGGAAAGATGGTCTTGTTGAAGAACTTAACCACCACCATGGCATCATTTGTGGGAGAGGCAATTGCTTCCACCCATCTAGAAACGTAGTCTACCGCCAATAGTATGTATTGGTTTCCACAAGAAGATGGGAATGGTCCCATGAAATCGACTCCCCAAACGTCGAAAATCTCCACCTCTTGGATGTTGTTGAGGGGCATCTCGTTCCTTCTAGAAATATTGTCTGTTCTTTGACAAGCATCGCAGCAAGAGACAAAGGATTGCACATCTCTAAATAAAGTAGGCCAATAGAATCCAGATTGCAATACCTTTGCGCTAGTCTTGTTCGAACTAGCGTGTCCTCCACAAGGTAGTGAATGACAATGGCGGATGACACTTTGGGGAGTTCTATGAACTTACCTTCTCCTTCCGAACTCATCTTGACCTCTCCGAAATCTTCTAGCTTCCTTTTGTTAGAGAGGAGCTCTTTCAAGAACTTGCCATAAGCCGGCATACCTACAATAGCATCAATGAAGGGTATATTAATATGCAGCTTGCTCATGAGTTCTATGAACTTACCGTATTGTTTGTCTAGGCGCGCTCGCGCTCTAGATTGAGGGAACGGTAGGGGAGGTTTGTAAGCTGGAGGGGGAACATAGACATCTTCCTTCTCCTTCCCCTTTCCTTTGTCCTTCTCTACGGGGACTTCAACGAACGTAGGCTGCGGATCGGTGGTAGTCACTCCGCTCCTAGTTGTAATCGCCATTACCCTTCCCTTAGGGTTGTCCTCCGTCTTTCCTGGAAGTTACCCTTGATTTCTAGGGACTTCCTCCGTGTGGTTGAACAATTGGTTTTCCAAAACTTTTTGAGCTTTGTCAACCTTAGAGACTTGATCGTCAACCTTGATGAGGCGGTTCTCCAACCCTTGAAGCTTTCCCAAGATTGTTTCCAACATGGGATCGGACTTCTCCTTTCCCGTATTGTTTCCTCCATTAGATGATTGCCCCTGGCTTTTCAAAGGAGTAGAGGAAGAGGAAGGTGGAGTTAGCGAATTAGAATTTGAAGGATAGGAGTTACCGGAATTTTGTTGATTGGAGCGCCAATTGTTGTTGTTTGAACCCCTATTGTTGTTCCAATTGTTGGTTTTCCGGTTGTTGTTGTTTCCATTCCAATTGTTATTCCGGTTATTGTTCCGGTTATTGTTGTTGCGGTTGGTGTTATCACCGCCATTGTTGTTGCCCAAATAGCTAACATCCTTCTCTTGTTGCTTTGGGAAGTTGGTCTTGATAGTCTCCTTCAACTCTTTGATCTCATTGTTGAGGGAGAAAATTTGATTTTGAGCTTCATGTGTGAGCTTCGCTCCTTGCTCCACACGATTTCCCTCCACGTTCGTGTTCTTATACTTCTCTATGACTCTTGCTTGCTTCTCAATGAATTCCCAAGCGTCATCTTCTCTCATATCCATGAACGTTCCGCATGAGAGGGATTGGAGGTTGAATTGCGTTCCCGCATCCAGCCCCTTATAGTAGATCTCCAGCAAGGCAAGTTTGGATATGCCATGATGAGGGCAATCCAAGAGCAAGTCCTGAAACCTTTCCCAAGATTGAAACAAGCTTTCGTTAGGTCTCATTGAAAAAGCATTAATCTTACCTCTAAGTTCCGCCGTTTTGGAGGGCGGGAAGAATTTGGTGAGAAACTCCGCGGAAAGGTCTTCCCACGTGTCTAGTTTCCCATTGGGAAGAGCTTGATACCATGACAACGCTTTCCCTTTCAAAGAGAAAAAGAAAGGCTTGAGCTTATAGCTGTTGGTAGTAGCGTTCTTCGGTCTCATTGTCTCCATCAAACACTCAAAGTTTTGCAAGTGTTGGTGTGGAGATTCAGCGCTTGTACCGCCAAATTGGCTTTGGCGAACGAGAGTGATAACTTGAGGGTTAAAGCTATACCCTTGCACATCTTCAGCATCAAATTTCACACCCAAGCGGCGTGGTTGTTGTGTTGGATCCATCCGCTGGCCAAGAGTTCTTGGCTCATTATCCACACGTTCGACTCTCACATTCCTAGGTGGAATGCGGCGATTAGCAGCTCCTTGTGGATGGAAAGGATTCATATTGATCGTGGGATCAATCTCTTCTAACGGTGGCATGGAAGAGTCACTATCATCAGCGGATGAGTGGCTTTTTCTTCTAGACCTTGATCTCCTTCTTGAGGATTTCTTGCTTCCCTTATTCTTAAGGTCGCTCATCTCTATCCTCATTTGGAAGATCATGTCTTGTAGACTGTTAACTTGAGATTGATGACGATCCATCTCATCCTGGCGGAGAGTCTCATTCCATCGGAGTTGAGATTCCTTCTCCGCCAACTCCGTTTGAAGATCACGTTCGTGTTCTTCAGCCATCCTCTTTTCCTTGCGCTTTTGCCTCAAGGTTTTCTCTAGATCTTGATCAAGAGGTAAGAGATCTTCGGTGTTCCTAGACCTGCGCATGCACTCAAAGAGATATCAAATAACGAGAGCAAGCTCCCAAGCTTGACAACCGGCTACCGGATTCGGCCTAAACCAAATCCCCGGCAACGGCGCCAAAAACTTGTTCGCCCCTAGAGGTGTGTGCAAATAAGTTTTAAATTTATAAAACTAGAATCAAGCAGCGAACCCGCAGTGTACGGATCGACGTAGTTAAGCAAGAATTCCAGAGTATCGAACACAGGGATTTGGGTGGGAACGAACTCGATTGCAGATTATCAAGCAAGTAAATATGGGAGTTTTGCAAATATTGGGAAAACAACAATCCTAAAGATCCAGGCATCCAGCTGTGGCAATCGATTCAAGATATACTTAATGATGTAAAGACAGAGTTGAGATATGCAAAGGTATACTAATGTAAGGTAATCTTACGGTGAAGTTCCAAAAACCTTATATAACTCACCTACAAGGCACTCTCTATACAGGTTGTTGAGGCTCAATATAAAAAGATTCTAAAGATGAGAATTAGTGTCAAATACCCAAACTTATAACCCAAGGATCAAGACTAACTTAACCGATTGAGGTTGTGACACTCACAATCGAGGTAGAGGTTGTTGAGGCTTCACTACCACCTAGAAAAGACAAGTCTAAACTAAGCTAAAGCAAATCTTTAACTTTAGATTAAAGTAAAAGCAGGTTCGTAGACTTAAGGGAAATCACGGTTAGTTCTTGAGGTTCCACGGCCGTGGACTCAAGAACAGACCGTAATTTAGGGTTGTCGGCTAGTCTCTCTAACTCTCAGGGTCTAATCTGTTTGCGATCGATCTATCATCATCTAAGCCACAACTATCAACCCTTCACCTTAGAATTGTTAAGGGTTTTTAGCCAATAACAGTCATGTTGATATCAATTCAAGAATTAAAAGATAAAAAGATGAAAACTTTTAAGAACTTTCAATAATCTTCAAATCAATCTCAAAGTCACAAAGGGAATAAGTGTTATCAAAAGATTCACAATAGAACAAGCAATCGTAATCCTAGGAAAGAAAAGAAAACGGGATGTCAATCCGTTTTCCGAATCAAACCTAAACAAGAAGAGAGATCTTCTTGCAAAATCTTCAAAAAAAACTTCGATCTTCCGCCAATTCGGAGATCTCCACAGCAATCTCCACCAAAAGTGCGAGATTAGGGCAATTGCCAAACACGAACTTCGATCTCCCAAAAAGATGTTGATGATTCCAAGCAAGCTAAGCGAAGTGTAAGCGTGTCTAAGCGGTCCTAAGCGATGATGAATGAGGGTAAGCGGGGTGTTGGATTCTTGCTTCGTCCGTCTTTTTATAGTGCAGCGCAAAATGTCGGCCCGGCCCAATCTTTAAAAGATCGTGGCTTCAAAGTGTGGCGAAAAGATTTGCCAAGATCACGGTCGTGGAAGTGATCCACAACCGTAATTTAGAGCGTGGAAACAAATACGGTTTGCAGCATATGTTCCACGGCCGTGTAATCCTCTAGAATGAACATGAATTTCTGACTCTAAATCCACGGTCGTGGAATTGAACGTGGAACGTAATACGGTCGTAATTTAGAGCGTGGTTTGGGGCAAGAACGTGATTCTTCCCTAAACTCGTGCATTCCTCAAGCTAAAACTCCAATTTGCTTCCAAAGGGTGTCTCAATCTATGGACATATCAACTCAACTCTCCTTTGCTCGATTCCGTTCGGAAATAGCTCCAAATCACCTATAATCAATATAGAACTAGTGTAGACATCCATAATCGACAATATAGATAATACTAGCTCACATATGCACAAAGTTCAATCAAAGACTATCAATATGAATCAAATACGTTTAGAAAACGTGCCTAAAATATCACAATATTTCATGCTAACAGGCGTTAAAAACTTGTTCGCCCCTTAGCGTGCGTGCAATCAAGCTTTAAATTTATAAAACTAGAATAAAAGCAAGCGAACCCGCAGTGTACGGATCGGCGTAGATTAGCAAGTATTCCAGAGTATCGAACACAGGGATTTGGGGAGAATAAATTCGATCGTAGGTTATCAAGCAAGTGAATGTAAGAGCTTTGCAAATTATTGGGAAAACAACAATCCTAAAGATCCAAGTATCCAGCTGTGGCAATCGATTCAAGATATACTTAATGATATAAAGACAGAGTTGAGATATGCAAGGTATGCTAATGTAAGGTAATCGTACGGTGAAGTTCCAAAAACCTTATATGACTCACCTACAAGACACTCTCTATACAGGTTGTTGAGGCTTCAATATAGAAAGGTTCTAAAGGCAAGAATTAATGTCAAATACCCAAACTTGTAATCCAAGGATCAAGACTAACTTAACCGATTAAGGTTGTGACACTCACAATCGAGGTAGAGGTTGTTGAGGCTTCACTACCACCTAGAAAAGGCAAGCCTAAACTAAGTTAAAGCAAATCTTTAACTTTGGATTAAAGTAAAAGCATGTTCGTAAACTTAAGGGAAATTACGGGTGGATCTTGAGATTCCACGGTCGTGGAACTCAAGAACAAACCGTGATTTAGGGTTCGTCGACGATTCTCTCTAACTCTCAGGGTCTAATCTGTTTACGATCGATCTATCATCATCTAAGCCACAACTATCAACCCTTCACCTTAGAATTGTTAAGGGTTTTTAGCCAACAATCATCATTATGATATCAAATTCAAAGATTAAAAGATTGAAAGATGAAAACTTCCGAAAACTTCCAATAAACTTCAAACCATTCTCAAAGTCATATTCAAGAACGAATATCGTCAATAGATTCAGAATAAAACAAACAAACACAATCTTAGGAAAGAAGGAAGAACGGGATGTCAATCCGTCTTCTAAATCAAACCTAAACAAGAAGAGAATTCTTCTTGCAACAATCTTCCGAATCTTCGATCTTCCGTCAATCCGGAAATCTCCACAGTAATATCCACCAAAAGTGCGAGATTAGGGCAACTCCAAGCGTAACGTGGAATACGTCTTTTGCAAGAATCACCAAAATCTCCAAGTCGCGGCGTAGGCGAAAAGTGTAAAGCAAGGTCGCAAAGTGCGTCTAAGCGAAGGTGATGGAATCTCTCTTCGTCCGTCCTTTTATAGGGCAAGATAAAATATCAGCCCGGCCCAATCTTCTGAAAGATCGTGGCTTAAAATGTGGCGAAAAAGATCGCCAAGATCACGGTCGTGGAACCTTCCACGACCGTAATTTAGGGCGTGGAAATCAACACGGTTTGAACCATGGATTCCACGACCGTAAAAGCTTCTGGAATGAACCACGCTTCACTTGCTAGGGTTCCACGGCCGTGGAATTGAACGTGGTTTGTAGTACGGCCGTATTTTAGAGCGTGGTTTAGGGCAAGAACGTGATTCTTCCCTAGCCTCGTGCATTCCTGAAGTTGACACTCATTTTGCTCCTAAGAATGCTCTCAATCCATGGACATACTCAATCAACTCATCCTTGCTAAATTCCGTTCGGAAATGACTCTCAATCACCTATAATCAACATAAAGCTTTTGTAGACCTCCATATCGACAATATAGGCAAACTAGCTCACAAATGTAACAATGCTCAATCAAAGACTATCAATATGAATCAAATACACTTAGAAAACGTGCCTAAAATATCACAATATTTCATGCTAACACACACCAGTACTCTTTGTCAGGAAGAAAGACGGGTCGATGAGGTTGTGTATTGACTACCGAGAGGTAAATAAGGTGACAGTCAAGAATAAGTACCCATTTCCCCGTATTGACGATCTTTTTGACCAACTACACGAAGCTTTTGTGTTTTCGTGGATCGACTTGAGATCCGGATATCACCAGCTAAGGGTGAAAGAGCAGGATATAGCCAAGACGGCATTTTTAATTAGATATGGTCACTACGAGTTTGTTGTGATGTCATTAGGGCTCATGAATGCGCCTGCCGTTTTCTTGGAGTTAATGAACCGCATAGTCATCGACTTCCTAGACCAGTTCCTGGTGGTCTTCATCGATGATATTCTGGTTTACTCTTGCAGCCGAGAGGAGCATGCAGGACATTTATAGGTTGTACTCCTAGTCATGCAGGATAGAGAGCTTTACGTTAAGCTCTCTAAGTGCGAGTTTTGGATGTTTTAGGTGGCCCTTCTTGGTCACATTATTTCCGCCGAAGGGATCAAGGTAGATCCGGTGAAGATTGAGTATGTTGAATCCTGGCCGCCTCTTAGGAACGTTAAGGAGGTATGCAACTTTCTAGGATTGGATGGCTACTACCGCAGATTTATGGAGGGCTTCTCGGTTATCGCCCAACAACTTACTTCCTTGTTGAGGAAGTCTACGAGATGCGTGTGGTCCGAGTCGTGCCTGTAGAGTTTTGAGGAGCTGAAGAGCAGGTTGACTTCCGTTCCTATCCTGGCCCAACCAGAGGGCATTGAAGATTTTGTGGTTTACAACGATGCGTTAAAGCTAGGCTTGGGAGGTGTTTAGATGTAGAGGGGTAAGGTTATTGCATACATGTCGAGGCAATTAAAGACATATAAGGAGAATTACCCTACCCACGATCTCGAGTTAGCTGTTGTTGTTCACGCTTTGAAGATTTGGAGGCATTATTTGTACGGAGCTACATGTCAGATTTTCACAAACCACAAGAGTCTGAAGTACATATTCACTCAGCAGGAGTTGAATAACCGCCAGAGGAGATGGTTGGAGTTGATCAAGGACTTTGATTTGGAGATTTTATACCACCCGGGGAAGCAAAATGTAGTAGTTGACGCCCTCAGTAGGAAGACTCCCTAGAGATGGCAATCGCTCGGCTGACAGCTCATCCACAATTACAACGTTACTTGGCATGGCTAGGATAGATATCCACTCTCCGGATTCCGACAGCCACCTGACCACCTTGGAGATGCTACCTGATGTGTTGGTAGAAATCCGACAAAAATAGGAGAGTTGCCCGACATTGGCACGGATCCGAGAAAAGATGTCTTGAGGAGAGGTGCCACAGTTTTCTGTCAGTGCCGATTGAGTTTTGAGACGCCAGGAGCGCGTATGTGTGTCCTCAGATCAAGAGTTGAGACAGAGGATCTTGCAGGAGGCTCACACTACATCTTACTCAGCGCATCCCGGTGCGAGTAAGATGTATCAGGATATCAGACGCTCTTTCTGGTGGGGAGTTCTGAAGCCAGACGTGACGAGATATGTAGCTTAGTGTGCGTCCTCTCAACAGGTGAAGATCGAGCATCACCGGCCAGGTGGAGAGCTACACCCACTTCCAGTTCCCTAGTGAAAGCGGGAAGACATCTCAATGGATTTTGTTACCGGTTTGAGACCGAGTCAGAGTTTTGACGCCATTTGGGTGATAGTAGATCGACCGACAAAGACCGCACATTTCATCCCTATCAAGGAGACGTGGCCAGTAAGTCAATTAGAAAAGGAGTTCACTAGACAGATAGTGAGACGTCATGGAGTACCTAGGACTATAGTCGTTAACAGAGACGGATGATTCACTTCGAGGTTTTGGCAGCAGGTGCATGTCGCCCTAGGTACGAGTCTACAGTTCACGACCGCTTATCATCCTCAGAACGATGGACAGTTTGAGCAGACTATCCAGACTTTGGAGGATATCCATGTGTCTCAATTACGGGAGTACATCCCAGACCCGAGACACATCGTCAGCCATGAGGATTTAGTGGTCGAGCCACACCATACATTCGTAGAGCACCCGAAAGCTATCCTAGAGCGTAGCACGAATGCTTGCGATCGAAGTACATACCGATGATGGAGATACAATGGTCGATACGAGGAGTTGACGAGTCTACTTGGGAGACAGAGGTTAGTATCCAGAGGAACTATCTAGAATTCTATGCAGAGATGGATGTATCTATAGCATAGACGTACAAGTTTCAGTTTTTCCTCTTGTTGAGTTTTGTGCGCTTTTGTGTGACGTTTGGAGTTACGTGTTCCGTGTGGGAATATGAGTTGTGATTAGTGTTTCTGCTACGTTGTTGTGTTGGCCATGTGTGATTTGCTTCAAGTTTCGGGACGAAACTTCTTTGTAGAGGGATATGATGGAACACCTAGTTTTGGCCGTCATCGCCCCTACGGTGATAGTGGCCGCAGTCGCGGCCGGGTTAGCCCGCCCCTGCGGCTGACCCTAGATCGAAGGATTTGTTCTTTTTCCGTCTTTTATTTCTTTCCTTTCTTAGAAGATTTGATATTCTATCTTTTGGACCGACTTTCCTTCTATCTTCTTACCTAATTCCAAACCTTATGTGTTCTTTCACAACCGTTCTCTATATATTCCCGCATTCTCTTCCATTTTCTTCTTCTTGCTTACATTCTTCTTCAACCTCGTGCAAAGCTGCAGCCTTTCCTTGCAAACCTCTGCAAAACCGTGCTCCTTTGGTTGAGTATTGTCTTGTGTGGATTAAAGATTCAAGCTTTGGTTCCCTTGTTGTGATGTTGTTTTCAAAGGAAGCCCGACACTACTTTTGTTAGTAAATCCACCCCCACGTCTTGGTCAATCCGCCCATGCGGCTACAAGCCAGTGCCGCCCCTACGCCTCTTGTCGAACATCCTTGCGGTTTCCTCTACAATAACTCCCCTCTTTGGTGAGTTGCTTCCTTCCTTGATTCCTCGTTCCTTTCCTTGAGTTGTGTTGTTGATGTTGTTCCTTAAGGAACCTGTGAGACTAAGAATCGTGTCCCTAGTTTATTGGAGATCTTTTAGAGATCATTGAGACTAGAAAGACCTTATACCTTAATCGGCCCAAGTGTATTATAATCGGGCGGTGACCACTTTCCCAGTTCAAACTGGGGAACTGGGAGGTGTGCTTGTGACCAGTCCAGCAGTAACGGAGGATGAACCGCCTCTATTCATGTTGGTGAAAGGGGACAGAGGCGAGATCACGGTGATTCTCGTGTGACAACATAAGTTGAATTAGAAAAGGAATAATGTAATGAAAGATAATAATCGGTTGTGTGTAAGCATGTTATATGTTTATGTTCTTATATATGTTTGTGCCTTTACTTTCTTTTTGATATCTAGAATGTTAGTTAACTGTTTATACCTTGTTGTAGATGCCCTGCAGGTTAGAGATGCTGTTGAATGATCCGGATGGAGTGGTCAGTCGGGATTGCCATACATTATAGGAAGGGATCGGGTTTATATTTTTGTTGTTGTCGTTTTCAGTTTGTTGTTGAACTCGGCTGAGAGTCATTTGTTTTTCCCTTTGTTATACCTTATGGCTTTATATATAGTTTTGGTTCTCATTTATGTGGTCCTTGTTGCAAGATTCGATGTGATTGTTATTACTCTAAGGGTCGGGACCCATTGTGAAGTCCTAACCCGTAACGCTTCGAGTTCCTTGAACTTGGGGTGTTACAACACTTAGATTGGAGCAAAAAGCATTAAATTAGAAAGAAGAAGTTAAAAATTGGAGAAGATAAGTGGATCTGTGATGAGTTTAATTACTAGGGCGGTGACCTCAAAACGGAGGATATCGTGAGCCAGAGCGGAGACGCTGACCGATTGGGCGGTAACGCTGTGGTGTCCTAAAGATGGATATGCGTCGGCTTTGGGGGCACAATAGTTTCTGTAGAGAGATCTGAATACATCTGGCCACCTTCCACCATCATTGCACTACAAAACAAAACTAATCCAGAAGCAGCAAGACAAACAAGCAAATTATCAGAAAATTGGAAGTCAACTCATTCAGCAGCTTTGTTTTCATCTTCTTGTTTCAGCTTTACGAAGAAGATCCATTGCATTCCACATCTATCTAACCTACTTACACTTCTTCTGTTATGAGACCTATATAGAGCAAATCCACTGCTAGTACGGGGGAATGCTTTCCTTCTTTGTGGTTGACAAATTGCGAGGTTTAGGGATCTCCTCTACTACTTGTATCGAAGAATCGCCTTCCCTACATCGTCAGAGGTGTCGCCCCAGTCGAAATCAGTTGCGATGGAGTTCAAGGTTGTTCCACAACTTAATCCAGTCATGTCATCTCTGAAAAAAGACTTGAAACAATTTGAGAGAAGGGGAAAGAGAAGACGGGAGTTTGAGAGAAGTGAGGGACGGCTAGGGTTTCACAATGAAAAATAAGAGAGGGATACACTTACTAAAAAATTTATGTCATAAACTTAGTTACTAGGCTAAAATATAACAAGAGACTACTTACTTAATTCACCCTTAAATATATTTCATTCAATTTTCCTATTGGATTATAAAATAACAAAATTAGATCTACATTTATTTTTTATATATATTTTACAAAATATTTGTAATATTTTGAATTAATATTTTTCAAATTCGGTTTAATTTTAATTTTTAATTCGAATATAAACATAAAAATTGCTATTTTTAATTAAAATTATATTTAGACTTAATTTAATTTTTAAAAAGTTTACATTTTAAAAATATAAAATACTTCTTTACCATTACTTAGATTTAAAAGTTTAATTAGTTTAAAATTAACATGAACATAATTAGTTTTTTTTATTTTGTTTTTTATTTAAAAAACAGAAAATAAAAAGTAGGTTGTTTTTTTTAAATTTAGTATTCGTTTTGAATTTTTTAAGTTTTTTTATTTTATAAATAAATTTTTAATAAAATATATTAAAAAGCCATAAAAAATAAATTATATCAAAAAAGTATCAAGAAGAAACTTATAACCTTGTGGATATTAAGAGGAAGAGTCTAATGGCCCGTTTGGTTCCAACTCCGGAAACGGAAACGGAATGGAAACGAATTTAGTCCATTTGTATATCCATATTCATGAAATTCTATGGAATCATTCCTTGTGTTTACATGCAAAATGCACTTGTCTCCCCATATTTTATTACCCTATAGGGTATCAAAAGTAATCAAATTCAACTTCAATTACTTCAAATCACAAGGAATGATTCCAACAACTTTCATGAACAAGAGCATACATATGGACTAGATTCATTTCCATTCCGTTTCCCGATTCCGGAGTTCAAACCAAACGGGCCCTAAAAGTATTAAGAGTCTAAAAGGAAAGATCCATCTATTTATTATGCCAAAAAAATTTGAATATAAAATTATAAAAAAATATGTGGGACGACCGAAATTTGAAACGTGCATATATACATATTGATTTAACGTTAGAATTAGGTTGGTTATAATAATATGGTGAGTAGGCCGCCGGGTTGATTTCTTAGTCATATGGTCATATGGTCATTATCATTGCTATTACTTAATAATTAATACTTTTAACTCTGCTCACCGAACGAGATGGGCGATGCTTACTTTTTCTCCCAAGTGGGTGCAATAATCTCACTTAGTTATCAGAACATGGAAAAAGATAAAGAAAATGCCAATTATTCTTTGGTCAGATTGAAAATAAAAATCAATGCTTGGAGGGGGTAGGTACCATGGAAAACAATGGCACGTAATGCAACTTGCATCATTGTTTATTCTTCAAAATATTCCATTACAAAACCTGTTATATAAATGGTCCTCCACCAGCAATAATGACCACTCAGACAAAATGGCAACCTCATTGAAGCACGGGTTTGTGGCTGTGACGGTGACGGTGAGTCTCCTCCTCCTCGTCGTCTCGGCCACCCACCTCCCACCGGTGGTGTCGGGGCTGTCGTGGAGTTACTACCAGTCGAGCTGTCCGGATGTAGAAAAAATCATCCGTAATCACCTCAAGAAAGTATTTAACAGCAACATCGGGCTGGCAGCTGGGCTCCTCCGCGTCCATTTCCACGATTGCTTCGTCCAGGGGTGCGATGGATCTGTACTCTTGGATGGTTCACAAAGCGAGCAAGACGATCCACCAAACTTGACCTTGAGGCCTGAGGCAATCCAGATGGTAGACGAGCTGCGCAGTGTTGTCCACAACAAATGCGGACAAGTCGTTTCTTGCGCTGATATAACTGCTATTGCTGCGCGTGACTCTGTCTATTTGGTAACCATATCCTCTTAATCCCTCATTTTATTTCTTCAATGCTATAAATATAACTCTACTTATGTACGTGGTTGCAGTCAGGAGGACCCTACTATGATGTCCCGCTAGGGAGAAAGGATGGCTTAACCTTCGCTTCAAGAAACGTGACGCTCGCCAACCTCCCGGCGCCCACCAGCAACGCCAGCATCATCCTATCGAGCCTCAGCCTGAAGGGGTTTGACGCGACGGACGTGGTTGCGCTTTCCGGCGCCCACACCATCGGGAGAGGTCATTGTAGCTCCTTCTCAGCACGCATCTACCCGACCCAAGATCCGACCCTTAACAAGGACTTTGCGAATAAACTGAAGCTGACGTGTCCCACGGCATCCACCGCCAACACCACAAACCTCGACATCCGCACCCCCGATAAGTTCGACAACAAGTATTACCTCAACCTCATGAACCGCCAAGGACTCTTCACCTCCGACGAGGATCTCTACATGGATTCCCGCACCAAGGGCATCGTCAAAAACTTTGCCGTTAACCAAAGCTTGTTCTTTGAGAAGTTTGTTGCAGCTGTGGTGAAGATGGGACAGCTCAGTGTCCTTACTGGCACCCAAGGAGAGGTGCGTGGGAACTGCTCCACCAAGAATGATGATCTCAATGTTCACCTTTCGTCGCTTGTCAGATCCGATATCGATCCACAAGATGCTACTTACTGATCATATATATCCATGGAGTTGAGCTTTAACTTTCTTGCTTCATTACTTGAATGCTGTTGTTCAAGTTGTGAACCCTCTCCAATAAGTTATGTGTTTGAGTACATCTTGTTTTATAATCTCACTTCGTTTCGTTTCATGTTAGTTTACATATATATAATTGTTGGGGAAATCACGTGTTCCCGACTTACCGAGATTATGTATAAGTGGGTATTTTATTGCGCACTCACACTCGTACATGTACAACCTCACTTGTGTATAAGCTTTGATCAAAACCACTCTCTTTATATTTGTGGAAGCCGAATACCTCTATCTTGTATTACATACATACATACATACTGAAGTCAATTATGATAAACACTAAAGAACCTACCTACACAATGTTCTAGATACTAATTCACACAAATCTAGGTACTAATTCTAGAATAATCTAACTTTGCTAATGCATTATTAAGCTAATGACAAATTCTGGACCTTTTCGACTTTTCTTCATGGTGTCTTAGTCTACCAATGCAAATCTCCTTAGTAGGCCAAGTAAACATCCATACTCTTGGCCCATAATTACGTAATTGAAAATACTAATTAGCATATATAACATATCCTTCCTTAATTAGTATTTTCAATTAACTCCGGTGTATATGAGAATTTCACCATTGTTTGCTTCATGGCTCCGATTCCACCACCTCTTTTCTCACTATTTATCCTTCCAAGAAGCAAACGTTCTTCTCATTCTTACGGTCTCGCATCACCAAGTGCCTCCCCTTGAACACCTTGCACCACCTTCTCATCCTTACAAGATGAAAGGGAAAGGTTATCACTGCCACTGCAAGGGGGCTATCAATAAAACATAGGTCGGTAATAATCGACATCACATGATATCATATCAAGCATACAACACACACACCACTCATGCATACAACCAATATAAGGATGGTAGCTAAGTAAGTCATACGGACTTACCTCAACCTTTGATACTCTCAAAGACGAGCAACCTCAATCTAGATAGCAACACTGCCTAATAACAAGGCATAGAGATATATCAATCTCCTATTCATCAAAGGGGTCACAACTAGACTCAAGGGATCCATAAGGATCATAACACAACTTAAAAGCCTCACAACCTACTAATCCTCAAAGCCCTAACCGGCACATAAAAGATATCATAACATCATCATCATCACACTCTCATCTATACCTAGCATGATGCTACACACTCATACTAGGGAGGGAAGGGACAATGTCATCCTTAGGCAAGCCCGGAAACAAGACGCACCTGCGTGACAAGAACAACGCAAGGCTGGATGCAGGGAACCGCAGGGGCGGCGTCTGGCCGGCGCTGGGGCACCCTGGCTAGGCGTTGGGGCAGCTGGTGTGCAGATTGCACACTTAAGCTTCTCTTCATTTCTTCACTCGAACCTCTTCACTCCTTCTACAGCCAACAACCCAATACATACATATACATACATATATACATCAAACAAAGCCTAGGAAGGCTGCCACAAGATCAAATCTTGTGGAATCCTAAGCTAGAAGGGAAAAAGAGAAGAAAAGAAGAAAGAAAGAAGAAAGAAAGAAAGAACTCACCGCCTGAACCCTGACAAAGGAAGAACAACACACCACAACCTCAAGGCTGGCTCAACACAAGCACGGCAACATCATCAATCACCATCATCATCATACAAACATCAAACTCTCTTCAAAACTCAAAGAAAACTCAAAAGAGATCAAAGAAGAAAGGAAGGAGAAGAAGATCGTGAGGGGAAGAGGGAACTAGAGAGAGAATGACGAAACCCTCATATGGAAGAGAAGAGAATATATAAAGGAAGAAGGGTCAAAAGCAAAGGCACGAGTCAACGAAGACGGCTGCAACACACCACAAATCGCAAGGGCGGCTCATGGAGGCGCAAGTTCGGATCAGACAGCCCGCAGGGGCGCCTGGTCTGGCCACAAGGGAGGCTTAGGCATAACTCAGCACCTGCGTCTCAGCTGAGGCACAGGCGCGGGATCTCCAAAAGACTAAGGCTCTTACATCTCACCCCCCCCTAAAAACAAGTTTCGTCCTGAAACTTGTAAAATCCCAAATCCTCTCGGACCCATATGCCGAGGTATAACTCTCTCTCTATCGGAGGCATCACATCTCCACTCAAAAGGTCACAACCTATAACAATCTATAACCTCAACCATATGAATGGAGGAATCATCAACTCCAGAAATCAGGATCATAACGCTATCCAAAGACATAGAGGAATCACATCTCTTGCCATACTCACATCACATGGCATAGAGGAAGCACATCTCTAACCAGATCATACTCATACACAAAGCATGGAGGAAAAACATCTCCAACGAGAATATGTCCATCAAAATAGCGTGGAGGAATAACCATCTCTAGCTAGATCCTAATCGCACTCAAATAGCATGGAGAAAAGAACCATCTCCAGCTATAATCGTAAATCGTGCTAGCACAACAAGATTTAATAAGATCGTATATCACATCATAGCTAGCACGAAAATAAACACATCAAAGCACATAAGCACAACACTCACCAAGATAGCACTAAGATCCACTCGTCGATCCTATAGGTGTATCTATCTCGGTGTAAAACTCTGGATAGTTCCTCTAAATACTATCCTCAGTCTCCCATGTAGCCTCCTCAAGTCCTCGTCTCGACCACTGTATCCTTAACATGGGAATGTCCTCCGAATGCAGGCGTCTCATACCTCACTCTAGGACTGCAATCGAGTGCTCAACAAAAGTGTGGTCCGGCTTAACCACCAAATCATCATAACTCACAATGTGTCTTGCATCTGGTATGTACTCCCTTAGCTGAGACACGTGAAACACATGATGAACACCCTCGGAGGTAAAGCCAATCTATATGCTACCCTCCTGACTTTGTCCAGTATCTCAAAAGGACCGACATATCGGGGACTCGGCTTCTCCTTTATGCCGAAATGTCCGACGCCCCGCGTCGAAGATACTCTCAGCCAGACGTGAGCTCCAACTCTGAACTCTAGAGGTCGACGCATTCTGTCTGCATACGACTTCTGGCGACTCTGTGCAACCATCATTCTCTCTCTAATCAACGCGACTCGAGCCATATCATCTTGAATCTGCTTTGGCGCTATACCATTGACATTGATAGGCTCATTCTAGTATAACGGTGTGCGGTGTAACACCCCGAATCCGGGGGACTTGGGATACCACATTGGGCTAGGATCTCATAGTGGATCCTAACCCTAACTTGACAACAAGTTCAGTGGACCTTACAACATGGCACTGACAGATATAAAACAAACACATCAACTATATCAAACTGTACTTCAAAAGGTATACAAGATCATAGCCGAGTATAAAACACAATCCTCACACAGGAGGTATACAAAACATCATCATCATGCAAGAGGTATATATTTATATATATCATTCTCAAAACCATAACCACCTAATGTACGAGAGTCCTCGGCCTGTCACCCTGCCAAATCACTCACCAACTCTCCTATCCTGCAAGATGTTAGCATGAAATATTGTGATATTTTAGGCACGTTTTCTAAACGTATTTGATTCATATTGATAGTCTTTGATTGAACATCGTTGCATATGTGAGCTAGTATTGCCTATATTGTCGATATGGATGTCTACACTAGCTTTATGTTGATTATAGGTGATTGAGAGTCATTTCCGAACGGAATCGAGCAAAGAAGAGTTGATTGAATATGTCCATGGATTGAGGGCATTATTAGGAGAAAATTGGAGTTCAACTTGAGGAATGCACGAAGCTAGGGAAGAATCACGTTCTTGCCCTAAACCACGCTCTAAAATACGGCCGTACTACAAACCACGTTTAGTTCCACGGCCATGGAACACTGCAAGAGAGGCGTGATGCATTCCAGTAACTATTACGGCCGTGGAACATATGGTCCAAACCGTGACATAATCCACGCTCTAAATTACGGTCGTGGAATCTTCCACGACCGTGATCTTGGCGATCTTTTTCGCCACATTTTGAAGCCACGATCTTTTGAAGATTGGGCCGGGCCGATATTTTATCTTGCCCTATAAAAAGACGGACAAAGGGAGATTCCGTCATCTTCGCTTAGCGGCATTCATCGACACATAGGCCGGCTTAGACCTCGTTTCGCATCTACGCTTACATTTCGCTTAGAGGCAATTGGGAGATCTTGTTGGGGATCAAAGTTCGTACTTGGATTTTCCCTAATCTCGCACTTGGTGGAGATTATCGTTGGGATTTCCATATTCCCCGGATTGACGGAAGATTCGGAAGGTTTCTTGCAAGAAGACTTCTCTTCTTGTTTAGGTTTGATTTAGAAGAGGGATTGACATCCCGTTCTTCTTTCTTTCCTAAAGATTGTGTTTGTTTGTTCTATTACGAATCTTGTGACGATATTTGTTCTTGATTGTGACTTTGAGATTGGTTTGGAGATTATTGAAAGTTCTTGAAAGTTTTCATCTTTCTATCTTCTAATTCTTGAATTTGATATCAACATGACGGTTATTGGCTAAAAACCCTTAACAATTCTAAGGTGAAGGGTTGATAGTTGTGGCTTAGATAATGATAGATCGATTGTAATTTGATTAGACTCTGAGAGTTAGAGAGAATCGTCGACGAACCCTAAATTACGGGCTGTTCTTGGGTACCACGGCCGTGGAGTCTCAAGATCTAACCGTAATTTCCCTTAAGATTACGAACCTGCTTTTACTTTAATCCAAAGTTAAAGATTTGCTTTAACTTAGTTTAGACTTGTGTTTTCTAGGTGGTAGTGAAGCCTCAACAACCTCTACCTCGATTGTGAGTGTCATAACCGTAATTGGCTAAGTTAGTCTTGATCTTTGGACTATAAGTATGGGTATTTGACATTAATTCTTGCTTTTAGAACCTTCCTATATTGAGCCTCAACAACCTGTATAGGGAGTGTCTTGTACGTGAGTCATATAAGGTTTTTGGAACTTCACCGTACGATTACCTTACATTAGCATACCTTTGCATATCTCAACTCTGTCTTTATATCATTAGTATATCTTGAATTGATTGCCACAGCTGGACACCTGGATCTTTAGGATTGTTGTTTTCCCAATATTTGCAAAACTCTCATATTTACTCGCTTGATAATTTGCAATCGAATTTGTTCCCACCCAAATCCCTGTGTTCGATACTCTGGAATTCTTGCTTAACTACGTCGATCCGTACACTGCGGGTTCGCTTGCTTGATTCTAGTTTTATAAATTTAAAGCTTATTTGCACACACCTCTAGGGGCGAACAAGTTTTTGGCGCCGTTGCCGGGGATTTGGTTTCGGCCGAATTCGGTAACCGGTTGTCAAGCTTGGGAGCTTGCTCTCGTTATTTGATATTACTTTGAGTGCATACGCAGGTCTAGGAATACCGAAGATCTCTTGCCTCTTGATCAAGAGCTAGAGAAAACTTTAAGGCAAAAGCGCAAGGAAAAGAAGATGGCTGAAGGACACGAACGTGATCTTCAAGCGGAGTTGGCGGAGAAGGAAGCTCAACTCCAATGGAATGAGACTCTCCGCCAAGATGAGATGGATCGTCATCAATCTCAAGTTAACAATCTACAAAACATGATTTTCCAAATGAGGGTAGAGATGAGCGACCTTAAGAATAAGGGAAGCAAGAAATCCTCAAGGAAAGCATCAAGGTCTAGAAGAAAAAGTCACTCATCCGCTGATGATAGTGATTCTTCCATGCCACCGCTAGAGGAGATTGATCCCACGATCAATGTAAATCCTTTCCATCCACAAGGAGCTGCTAATCGCCGCATTCCGCCTAGGAATGTGAGGATCAAACGTGTAGATAATGAGCCAAGAACTCTTGGCCAACGGATGGATCCAACACAACAACCACGTCGCTTGGGCGTGAATTTCGATGCTGAAGATGTGCAAGGGTTTAGCTTCAACCCTCAAGTCATTACTCTTGTTCGCCAAAACCAATTTGGCGGGACAAGCGCTGAATCTCCACACCAACACTTGCAGAACTTTGAGTGTATGATGGAGACAATGAGACCAAAGAGCGCTACTACCAACAGCTATAAGCTCAAGCCTTTCTTCTTCTCCTTGAAGGGGAAATCGTTATCTTGGTATCAAGCTCTTCCTAGTGGGAAACTAGATACGTGGGAAGACCTTTCCGCGGAGTTCCTCACCAAATTCTTTCCGCCATCCAAAACGGCGGAACTTAGAGGTAAGATTAATGCTTTTTCCATGAGACCTAACGAAAGTTTGTTTCAATCTTGGGAAAGGTTTCAGGATTTGCTCTTGGATTGCCCTCATCATGGCATATCCAAACTTGCCTTGCTGGAGATTTACTACAAGGGGCTGGATGCGGGAACGCAATTCAACCTCCAATCCCTCTCATGTGGAACGTTCATGGACATGAGAGAAGATGACGCTTGGGACTTCATTGAGAAGCAAGCAAGAGTCATAGAGAAGTATTCCCACCGGAAAGTGGAGGGAAATCGTGTGGAACAAGGAGCAAAGCTCACACACGAAGCTCAAAATCAGATTTTCTCCCTCAACAATGAGATCAAAGAGTTGAAGGAGGCTATCAAGACCAACTTCCCAAAGCAACAAAGGAAGGATGTTGGTTATTTGGGCAACAACAATGGCGGCAACAACAATAACCGGAACAACAACCGGAATAACAATTGGAATGGAAACAACAACAACCGGAACAACGATTGGAACAACAATAGGGGTTCAAACAACAACAATTGGCGCTCCAATCAACAAAATTCCGGTAACTCTTATCCTTCCAACTCAAATTCACTAACTCCACCTTCCTCTTCCTCTACTCCTTTGAAAAGCCAGGGGCAATCATCTAATGGAGGAAACACTTCGGGGAAGGAGAAGCCCGATCCCATATTGGAAACGATTTTGGGAAAGCTTCAAGGGTTGGAGAACCGCCTCATCAAGGTTGATGATCAAGTTTCTAAGGTTGACAAAGCTCAAAAGGTTTTAGAAAACCAAATGTTCAACCACGCGGAGGAAGTTCCTAGAAATCAAGGGAAGCTTCCAGGAAAGACGGAGGACAACCCTAAGGGAAGGGTGATGGCGATTACAACTAGGAGCGGAGTGACAACCACCGATCCGCAGCCTACGTTCATTGAAGTCCCCGTAGAGAAGGGCAAGGAGAAGGGGAAGGAGAAGGAAGACGTCTATGTTCCTCCTCCAGCTTACAAACCTCCCCTTCCATTCCCTCAATCTAGAGCGCGAGCGCGCCTAGACAAACAATTCGGTAAGTTCATAGAACTTATGAGTAAGCTGCATATTAACATACCATTCATTGACGCTATTGTAGGTATGCCGGCTTATGGCAAGTTCTTGAAGGAGCTCCTCTCTAACAAGAGGAAGCTAGAAGACCTCGGTGAAGTCAAGATGAGTTCGGATTCTTCGGATCTCATCAAGACCATGAAAGAGAAAATGCCCCCAAAGCTGAAGGATCCGGGGTCATTTTGCATTCCCATTGGAGTGGGAGATGTCACATATGACGCTTTATGTGACTTAGGAGCAAGTGTGAGCATCATACCACTTGCATTGTGTAGGAAGATCGGTTTAGGCGACCCTAAACCGGTGAAGATGACGTTATACATGGCGGATCGATCCATCACTCGCCCCGTCGGTATTGTAGAAGACGTCCCGGTCAAGCTAGGTAAATTCTTTGTTCCCATTGATTTTGTCGTGCTTGACATTCCTGCAGATAGTCCGGTCCCGATCATACTCGGAAGACCGTTTCTTGCAACTTCCGGCTGCATAGTCAATTGCAAGAATGGGAGACTCGCTTTTGATATAGGAGAAGAGAAAGTCGAGTTCGTCCTTTCCACTCTAGTGAAGGATCCAATCTTTGATGAAGATATTTACGATATCCAAGACGAAGAAGGTTTGTCAAGAGAGGAGGTAAGTGCGATTCTCTTCAACGATCCTTTACAAAAAGTTATTACTATGAGTCTAACCAATGTAGGGGAAGATGAAGAGTGCAATGAGGCAATTGAAGCCTTAGAAGCACAAGAAGAGATGCATGAAGAGGAGTTCGAGAAACTCCACGATGAGGCTGAGAATGTCAAAATCCACGGTCACACCCTGTATTCCACGGCCGTGGATTTCACAACCAAAAACGTCCTTCACTCCAGGGGATTACACGGCCATGGAGAAGATGTGACAACCGTATTTCCCTTCCACGCCCTAAACCACGTCCGTGGAGGACAAGATCCACCCGTAATTCTGGCCGTGGAAGAGAGTGATCGAGACACTTCTTCGACTTCTTCCGATTCTTCTCTAACACACTCATCACCCTTAGAAACTTCTAAGGAAACATCGGATGCTCCTCAAGGATCGTTGGAAGCTCCGAAAACAATGGAACTCAAACTACTTCCTACTCATCTAAGGTACGCCTTTCTAGGATCTAATTCTACCTTCCCGGTTATTATTAGTTCCGATCTAAGCATAGATGAACATGAACAGCTCATGATTGTCCTTAGGAAACATAGGAAGGCTATAAGCTATACTATCGAGGACTTAGTAGGAATTAAACCCTCCCTATGCATGCATAAGATACTAATGGAGCAAGACTTTAGAACTTCGAGACAACCTCAAAGGCGGTTGAATCCGACCATGAAGGAGGTTGTCAAGAAGGAAATTCTTAAACTTCTTGATGCAGGTATCATCTATCCTATCTCCGATAGTAAGTGGGTGAGTCCAGTTCAAGTAGTTCCGAAGAAGGGAGGAATGATGGTCATCACCAACAAGAACAACGAACTCATTCCTACCCGAACCGTGACTGGATGGCGGATGTGCATAGACTACCGCAAGCTCAACAACGCTACGCGGAAGGATCATTTTCCATTACCATTCATTGATCAAATGCTTGAAAGGTTAGCGCAACATTCACATTTTTGCTACCTTGACGGCTATAGTGGTTTCTTTCAGATTCCGATACATCCGGACGATCAGGAGAAGACCACATTCACGTGCCCGTGGGGTACGTTTGCTTATAGGAGAATGCCATTCGGGCTTTGCAACGCCCCAGCCACCTTCCAACGGTGCATGATGGCCATCTTCTCCGAGTACGTAGAGGAAATCATGGAAGTCTTCATGGACGACTTCTCCGTATACGGTTCCTCTTTTAACGATTGCCTTTCTAACCTCTCTCTTGTTTTGCAAAGGTGTGAAGACACTAATCTAGTTCTTAATTGGGAGAAGTGTCAATTCATGGTTAAGGAAGGAATCGTATTAGGTCACTTAGTCTCTAGTAGAGGGATAGAAGTAGACAAAGCTAAGATAGAGACCATAGAGAAACTTCCTCCCCCAATTTCGGTGAAAGGGATAAGAAGTTTCCTAGGACATGCAGGATTTTATAGACGTTTCATCAAGGACTTTTCTAAGATATCAAAACCTCTCACTAATCTATTGATGAAGGATGCGGTTTTTGAGTTTTCGCAGGAATGTTTAGAGGCGTTCAACACCATTCGGCAAGCTCTAATCTCAGCACCTATTATCCAGCCTCCGGATTGGACTCTACCCTTTGAGATTATGTGCGACGCTGATAACACGATTTATAACATAGCTTTAGGTGTACATTTAGACAGAATTCTCGCTCATTCATGCATGATCTAGCATTAGTTCAAGACGTTTTGCACCCAATTCACATATTTTGTCGAGATAGACGTCTACACGGACTTGTGCGCGTTTTGTAGGTATTACGGGAAGTTTAGGAGCTTAAACGATGCGTTTGAGGATCGTTCATTTAGATGACACACCCTCGGACTCATTAGGACACAAGCCAAGGGCTGAGGAGGACTCATGGTACCTTGCCAACACAAGCCATGCACCAAATCACAGCTTAATGATTCAAGGCGAAGTTTCTGCATAGAATCACGGTTCTCTGATGAACCACGGCCGTGGAAATGACCGTGGATTTTGCCAGATTCTCGTGACAGCTGTGCCACGACTCTCATGGCTAGCTCATGAAGGATTTGTTATAAAAGTGGTCCTTCATGGGTTGTTTGAGGCAGCTGGGGTAGTTTGGGAGCAGCTCATCCATTATCCATTTCTCTCTAACAAATATATTCTCAAAAACAAGAATATTTTCTAGGAAGGAAAGTGTCAAAGAGAAGAAGGAGAGTTCCATTGAAGAGGAGGAGAAGGACACACACCATAGCTTTCTTGTATTTCGGATTTCGTTTTCTAGAGATTGTATGAACCTTTGAACCTTCTTTTGGAAGGGTTGTAAGTGGCTCTATTCTAATCTTCAGCTTAGTTTTGAATTAAGTTCACTTGTGCACCTCTCTTCTTTCATTATCTTGCAATGGATGTTTTGATTTTATGTTTGTTTGCTTCGATTTCCATTATGAATGTTGTAGGCTAAATTGATGTGGTTCTAGGGTAAGGAAAGGATGGTTATGGCTAGAACTGTGATAGGATGAACTTAGATTTACCTTTGGATGACTTTTGCTTATGAACGTAGTTGCTGTTAGAAATCACGGGTAGTTCTTGAAGAACCACGGCCGTGGTTTAGGAAGAACAACCCGTGATTTTCCCTGGTTTGAAGGATCTTGCCTTAGACCTATAAAATGTTGAAATCCTAAGTGTTGCTGAGTTTAACCTACCTAGTGTAGTGACTAAGTGTTAGGAGAGACCTACCCGGTAATCCTTGCCCTTAGAATCTAAAATAGCAAACCTTAGGTAGTGGTGAGCCTAATAAGCCGCCATTGGATTAGATGTGCTAGGATAGTTGCTTAGGACTTCCCTTTCCAAGACTTACCCGGTAAGGATAGGTTAGACCCCTAATTTACAATCCGGTTTGTGTAGAATTCCTATCCTTAGGGTCTTAGAGACTTACCCGGTAATAAGACCTTAGGTGAGGACTAGTTGGACCATGAGACCTACCCGGTAATTGATCCCAAATTAGATACACTTAATCCCAACATATCATAGTTAATCCAAAGAATGAATAGATAACTTGAGTTCTATGCCATAACCGGAACTTCCGACCCCTAGAATCCGTCTTTTCTTTCCTTGATCATTATCTTGTTTGGTTTGTTCATTTGTGCTGATTTTTAGTCTAGTTTGATTGTTTACTTTGCATGAATTGTGATCTTTGATTGATCACCAAAACCGACCAAAAACAATTTAGATTTTCATTTCTTTGTTTCCCTCTTTTCTAACCTTAGACCTTCACTAAACTTAATCACAAAACCGAATCAATTTCACCTTAGTCTTTGTGTTCGACCTCGGAATACTATCCATGCTACAAACGTCCCGTACACTGCGGGTGCACTAGAAGTTAGGATAATTATAACGAGTATAAATTTAAGGCTTATTGCGTGCACACTTTTTAGCGTAACAAGTTTTTGGCGCCGTTGCCGGGGACTAGGTCTAGATTGAGTCTATTTTGTGATTGTTTCTAGTGTAGATCTTTCTTGTTGCTTTTGATCTCTCTTTGGTTGCTGTCTTTGCTTTTCAGGACATCTATTACTCTTTAGGTGTATGCGAAGATCTCGTGGCAAGGATTTAGCTCCATTCGATCCCGAACCGGAGAAAACCCTTCGATCTAGATCCAAGAACATCCGAAAAGAGAGAGAGATGGCCGGTAGAAATCTTCAAGCTGAGTTAGATGAAGCCTTAGAGCAAATAAGGCTAAGAGATGAGCTCTTGGAGGAAGAAAGGAGACTTGCCAATGAGAGGCAAGAGGAAACAAGGAGGGAGATTGAGGAGATTAGGCAAGCCCTTGTTCAAGGAGAGCTTAATCGCCGACAACCTCCACCTCCTCCACCACCGGTGGTACAACCGCAGCCGGCGGCCAATGTTAGGGTTGTTCCCATTGCTATCGAGGAGCCACAAACCCTAGGAAGACGTATGGATCCGGCACAAAGAGCACACCGACCGGGTGTGAATCTAGGAGATCCCGCAACCCACAACTATGAGCTCCGCCCTCAAGTTCTACAAATGATCCGGCACAATCAATTTGGAGGGATGGAAGGAGAGTCTCCTCACCAACATTTGATGAACTACGAAATTTTGATGGAGACTCTTAGGCCGCCAAGATTGGAGAGCAACAACCATAAGCTTAGGGCTTTTTCCTTCTCTCTTAAGGATAAAGCCTTGGCTTGGTATCAATCTATTCCACAAGGGCGAGTTGGTACTTAGGAGGAGATGACAACCGAGTTCTTGACCAAGTTCTCCCCACCTTCCAAGACCACCGAATTAAGAGGGAAGATCAATGCCTTCGTGATGAGGGATAGAGAAAGTTTGTTCAAGTCTTGGGAGAGATTCAAAGACCTTCTCCTAGATTGTCCACACCATGGCATACCGAAAATTGAGCTATTGGAGATCTATTTCAAGGGACTTGATGAGGATAGCCAATTCAAGCTTCAATCACTTTCCGGTGGGACATTTATGGAGAAACATGTAGATGATGCTTGGGAGTTTGTGGAGAAGCAAGCTCTAGTGATTGAGAAGTACTCTCATAGGAAGAGTGAAGGAAGAAAGGCGGGAGCATATGAGGTGAGTGAAGTCACCATGAGCAATTTCAAGCTTGACGCCATCAACAACGAGTTGAAATCCTTGAGAGAGTTGTGTACTACAACCTTGAAGAGCCAGGCAACTCCTCAAGTGCTTCCACAAGCTAACTTGTCTTCCAAGTAGGAGGATGTGAATTATATGGGAAGGGGCAACTTCAACAATTACCAAGGCCCAAGAAATTTCAACAACAACCGGCAATTCAACAATTACCGGCCCAACCACAACCATCCCGGATTTTCTTACTCTAACCCGGATGGAGCCTTGAACCCTCCCACCTCCACAAGCACAACTCCACCACAAAGAGCTTCACAAGAACCTCCACCCGGTTTTTCTCAACCTTCAAAGGATAGAACCGAAGTCATGTTTGAGCAATTGCTAGGAAGGTTGAGTGGACTTAAGAGCACCGTGACTTCAATTTCTAAAGCTCAAAAGGTCTTGGAAGCACAAGTCTTTCAAAAGGCGGGTGAAGCACATAGAGATCTGGGAAAGCTTCCCGGAAGAACCGAAGACAACCCAAGAGGCCAAGTGTCGGCTATCACAACAAGAAGTGGGTTGAGTATGAAGGATCCTATGCCCAAGGACCAAGCTAAGGGAAAGCAAGTAGTGGTAGAAGAGGGAAGAAGGCAAGAAGATGGAGGCAAGAGCAAGAATGTAGAGCCAACTTATGTGGCACCGCCTCCATACAAGCCACCACTACCATTCCCACAATCAAGAGCAAGAGCTCGTTTAGACAATCACTTTGGTAAGTTCCTTGAACTAATGTCCAAGTTACATATTAACATTCCGTTCATGGATGCCATCTTAGGAATGCCGGCATATGGGAAGTTCTTGAAAGAAATACTCTCCAACAAAAGGAAGTTGGAGGAGTATGGGGAGATAAGAATGACCAAGAGGTCCTCAGAATTGATCCAAACCATGAAGGAAGAGATGCCTCCCAAGTTGAGGGATCCGGGCTCTTTTTGCGTCCCAATAGGAGTGGGAGATGTGAAGTACGAGGCCCTTTGTGATCTTGGGGCAAGTGTAAGCATCATACCGCTTGCACTTAGCAACAAGGTCGGGCTAGGAGAGCCAAAGCCGGTCAAGATGACCCTCTATATGGCGGACCGTTCTATCACTCATCCGGTTAGGATTCTAGAAGACATTCCGGTGCAGCTAGGAGGATTCTACGTGCCTATTGATTTTGTAGTTTTGGACATCCCGGCGGATTATCCGGTCCCTATCATCTTAGGAAGACCTTTCCTAGCCACTTCCGGATGCTTAGTGGATTGCAAGAACGGGACTCTCTCCTTCAACATCGGGGAAGAGAACATCAAGTTCAAGCTGTCCACAATGATGAAAGGGCCAACCCTTGATGAAGATATCTTCAACATAGTCGAGCAAGAAGAATCTAGAGAAATTGTGAGCTCGATCTTGATCAAGGATCCCTTGGAAAAGGTTCTCACCTTAAGTATGATGGAGGAAGGTGTTGAAGAGGCCTGCAATGAAGAGATCAAGGCCTTGGAAGCCTTGGATGAGGAGCCAAGAGTTGGATTTGAGAGCCACGAAGAGGTGGTGAACAGCTGCAAGTTCCACTGTCGAGATTTATCTTCCACGGCCGTCAAACTTTCTGGACAACTCCGAGAAGCAAGCTTGGCAAGAACCACGGCCGTGGAAGATGAGCAACCCGTGTTTCCAACCGTGGATTTCCCTGAATCAGCTCTTGATGATGATCAAGCTTCTAGGAGCCATGGGGAGTCTTCCTTTGCTTTGGATTCATCTCATCCAACCTTATTTGGATCGTCTTCAACCGATAGAGGTCCTCCCTCACTTGAACTTAAACCCCTTCCCTCTCATTTAAAGTATGCATTTCTTGGTGATAATTCTACATATCCTGTGATTGTTAATGCATGCTTGAGTGATGATGAACTTGCTAAATTGCTGCATGAACTAAGATTACATAGGAAAGCCATTGGTTATACTATTGATGATTTGGTCGGCATTAAGCCATCTATGTGCATGCACAAGATAATGATGGAAGATAACCACAAACCCTCTATTGAACATCAAAGGAGATTGAATCCTATAATGAAAGAGGTGGTCAAAAAGGAAATCATTAAGTTGCTAGATGCAGGAATTATCTACCCTATCTCGGATAGTAAGTGGGTTAGCCCCGTTCATGTAGTACCTAAGAAGGGTGGGATGACGGTAGTAACTAATGAGAACAATGAACTAATACCGACTAGGACGGTTACGGGGTGGAGGATGTGCATTGATTATAGGAAATTGAACATGGCCTCTAGGAAAGATCACTTCCCCCTCCCCTTCATTGACCAAATGCTAGAAAGGTTAGCTCAACACTCTCATTTTTGCTATTTAGATGGGTATAGTGGATTCTTCCAAATCCCTATCCACCCCGATGACCAAGGGAAAACGACTTTTACATGTCCATGGGGTACCTTTGCATATAGGAGAATGCCATTTGGGTTGTGTAATGCACCCGCCACCTTCCAAAGGTGTATGATGGCTATCTTTTCGGAATACATAGAAAATATCATGGAAGTGTTCATGGATGATTTCTCTGTTTATGGTTCTTCTTTCGATGATTGCTTGGCTAACTTGTCATTAGTGTTGCAAAGATGTGAGGAGACAAATCTTGTCTTAAATTGGGAAAAATGCCACTTCATGGTAAGTGAAGGGATTGTGTTAGGACACTTGGTGTCTAACCGTGGCATTGAGGTTGATAGGGCTAAGATTGAAACGATAGAGAAGTTGTCACCACCTACCTCGGTGAAGGGGGTAAGGAGTTTCTTAGGGCATGCCGGTTTTTACCGGAGGTTTATTCAAGACTTATCTAAAATTTCTAAGCCTCTCACTAACCTACTAATGAAAGATGTTGATTTTGTCTTTTCCAAGGATTGTCTTGAAGCTTTTTGTAGGTTGAAGAACGCCTTGATCTCCGCACCTATCATGCAACCTCCGGATTGGAGTCTACCATTTGAGATCATGTGCGATGCAAGTGATGTGGCCGTTGGGGCCGTTTTAGGGCAAAGGAAAGAAGGGCGCACTCATGATATTTACTATGCTAGCAAGACGCTAGATGACGCCCAACTCAATTATGCTACCACCGAGAAGGAGTTGTTGGCGGTGGTGTATGCATTTGAGAAGTTCCGCTCATACCTTGTTGGAGCGAAGGTCATATTTTATACGGATCATACGGCGATCCGTTATCTACTTACAAAGAAGGATGCCAAACCAAGGTTGATTCGGTGGATCCTTCTTCTTCATGAGTTTGATTTGGAAATACGAGATAAGAAGGGGTCCGAGAACTCCGTGGCGGATCACCTTAGTAGACTCCCACCATTGGAGGTTGGGAAAGACAACATCCCGATAGATGATTCATTCCGGGATGAACAATTGCAAATGGTGGAGGAATGCTTGTTCCAAGTGGCTAGAGAAAGTGAGCCATGGTACGCCGACATCGTGAACTACTTAGTGTGTGAGGAAGTGCCTCCCGGATTTACATATGCACAAAGGAAGAAGTTCTTCAACGATGTAAGGCATTACTATTGGAGTGAGCCACTCCTATTCAAGAGAGGCCCGGATGGGGTGCTTAGAAGATGCATACCGGAGGATGAAGTGGAGAGTGTGATCCGGCATTGCCACTCCTTACCATGCGGAGGCCATGCTAACTCACACAAGACGTGTGCAAAGGTATTGCAATCCGGTTTTTATTGGCCTAACTTGTTTAGAGATGTGCAAGGTTTTGTAGCGGCATGTGATGCTTGCCAAAGGACGGGCAACATCTCAAGGAGGAATGAAATGCCTTTGAATAACATCCAAGAAGTTGAGATTTTTGATGTGTGGGGTGTAGACTTCATGGGACCATTCCCTTCTTCATGTGGAAATCTCTACATCCTATTGGCGGTGGACTATGTGTCAAGATGGGTAGAAGCGATCGCTTCTCCTACGAATGATGCCAAGGTGGTAGTGCGATTCTTCAACCGGGTGATCTTCCCTAGGTTTGGAACACCAAGGGTAATCATTAGTGATGGAGGGAAGCACTTCACAAATAGGAACTTTGGAGCACTTTTGGCAAGTATGGGGTGACTCATAAGGTGGCAACACCCTACCATCCCCAAACTAGTGGTCAAGTGGAGATCTCCAACCGAGAGATCAAGGACATCCTCGAGAAGACGGTGTCTAGGACAAGAAAGGATTGGGCTATGAAGCTCAATGACGCACTATGGGCATATAGAACCGCCTTCAAAACACCAATTGGAACCACTCCCTACAAGTTGGTCTATGGCAAGTCTTGCCATCTCCCGGTGGAAATGGAGCATAGAGCTTATTGGGCCATTAAGTGGCTAAATTTTGACCTCAAGGAAGCGGGAGAAAAGAGGTTGCTTGACATCAATGCCCTTGAGGAGCTCCGGTTGGAAGCTTATGAGAATGCCCGGATCTACAAGGAGAGAACCAAAAGGTGGCATGACAAGAGGATCATTCCAAAGGAGTTGAGTGAAGGAGATCTTGTCCTTCTCTTCAACTCAAGGCTAAGGCTCTTTCCCGGAAAGCTCAAATAAAGATGGACCGGGCCATATGTGGTGAAGAAGATCTTTCCCCACGGAGCTATTGAAATAGGAGGGGAGCATTGTGGAAATTTCAAGGTGAATGGGCATCGCTTGAAGAAGTATATTCCGGGAGCCCCGGTAGACATGATTGCCCCGCTTCACCTCGAATAGACGCTCCCGAGTTTGGTCAAGCTAATGACCTTAAAGAAGCGCTTGGTGGGAGGCAACCCATTGGTAACATTTTTTTCCTTTTCATTTTTGCTTAGATTTTTCTGTTTTTGTGTGCTTTGTGTGTGTTTTGTCTACCTTCGTGTGTGTGCTAGAGCATTAGTGGCATTGGAAGCCTTTCTTGGCGATGAAAATGATGATGATGAAACCCTCACCAATTATGGGTGGAGCGGACGCGGAACTTGGATGGCTAGCGGTGCCTAGCGCGGGTTCCGAAGCTTTGCAGGATGCTTAGAGCTCTCTACCATGGTTGAAAGGATCATCAAACATCAATTCACTTGAGAATTCCCAAATACCATAGCAAACAATTTTACATTGTGAGAACCTTCTTTCACTCTCTTTACTTGAATACCACATTGGGGACAATGTGTTTCTAAGTATGGGGTGGGGTTTGCATGATCCTTTGCATGATGAGCATCTAGGATAGGTTAATATTTGCACATTTCTTGCATTGTACATACTTAGAACGAAAATCCCATAAAAATCAGAAAATTTAAAAAAAAAAAATTTGTGCTTTCTAGGTTTGGATATGATCCTAATGATGAAACTTGTCTTGTGATTGGCTATGGATGGCCTTATGTGTTGAATTGATAAATACATACGTGGACTTGAACTACTTCTCTTAAATTATATGAATGACTTGTGATCATGATGATTGCCTAGAATGGATTGAGTATTGAAAGTCGAAATTACATGATAGTTCTTGCATACCATCTAGGAATGAATGAGGCATTTCATCTTTCTCTACTTCTCATCTTGATCATGATTGCTTGAGCACCTCAATTGATATAAAATCGACCTCCTTTAAACCCATCCGGGAATAGGAGCATGCTAGTGTGTTGAAATGTGTGAAAAGCAAGTGCGGGGTGAAGATGTAATGAAAAGAATGTCGTGAATGAAATGCTGAAATTATTGAGGAAGTGTAGCCAAAATATAGGTTTGGGGGCGTTGGTTTAAATGACAAGTAACTCGGTACACTTCACATAATCGGGTGTTGGTGCCTTGCCAAAGTCAAATGAACCAATAGCCCTAACGAGCTTTGGTATGTGTGCCCGGTGTGGATGCACCTCGAAAAAGAGAAAAAGCCCGAGGATGGCTAATCACCGAGGTTTCGGCTATTGTACACCAATGCCATTGTCTCAAAAATGAGTTAAAGAAAAAGAAAAGAAAGCAAGATAGGGAAACATATACACTTGGGGGAAGTTGATCGAGGACAAGGATGTGGAGTTAGTTCCATTCCGGGATTAGCATCACATAACCTAGAGAATCCCCCGCCCAATTGCAACGTTTCTTGGCCTTTTATGTCACAAGCCCTTATGACCTACTTGCATGTTTGTAAGACTTAGTAATCTAGATTGGATAGACTCTTGATCTTCTTGACCTCTTCATCCTCACATTTCATGCATGCTTTTGAGTTAAGTACAATTGTCTTTCCATGCCCTTATTGTTTGATACATAATTGCTTATCCAATTGCCATTGATCATGACTATGAAGGTGATCCAATAGTAGAAGCACAAAACCCAAAAAGATTTTGCCATTTTTCTGCATACATAAATCATGTCATATTCTAGTCTATAGTTGGGAATTTGCTCGGGGACGAGCAAACCTTAAGTATGGGGTATTTTGATAACACGATTTATAACATAGCTTTAGGTGTACATTTAGACAGAATTCTCGCTCATTCATGCATGATCTAGCATTAGTTCAAGACGTTTTGCACCCAATTCACATATTTTGTCGAGATAGACGTCTACACGGACTTGTGCGCGTTTTGTAGGTATTACGGGAAGTTTAGGAGCTTAAACGATGCGTTTGAGGATCGTTCATTTAGATGACACACCCTCGGACTCATTAGGACACAAGCCAAGGGCTGAGGAGGACTCATGGAACCTTGCCAACACAAGCCATGCACCAAATCACAGCTTAATGATTCAAGGCGAAGTTTCTGCATAGAATCACGGTTCTCTGACGAACCACGGCCGTGGAAATGACCGTGGATTTTGCCAGATTCTCGTGACAGCTGTGCCACGACTCTCATGGCCAGCTCATGAAGGATTTGTTATAAAAGTGGTCCTTCATGGGTTGCTTGAGGCAGCTGGGGTAGTTTGGGAGCAGCTCATCCATTATCCATTTCTCTCTAACAAATATATTCTCAAAAACAAGAAGATTTTCTAGGAAGGAAAGTGTCAAAGAGAAGAAGGAGAGTTCCATTGAAGAGGAGGAGAAGGACACACACCATAGCTTTCTTGTATTTCGGATTTCGTTTTCTAGAGATTGTATGAACCTTTGAACCTTCTTTTGGAAGGGTTGTAAGTGGCTCTATTCTAATCTTCAGCTTAGTTTTGAATTAAGTTCACTTGTGCACCTCTCTTCTTTCATTATCTTGCAATGGATGTTTTGATTTTATGTTTGTTTGCTTCGATTTCCATTATGAATGTTGTAGGCTAAATTGATGTGGTTCTAGGGTAAGGAAAGGATGGTTATGGCTAGAACTGTGATAGGATGAACTTAGATTTACCTTTGGATGACTTTTGCTTATGAACGTAGTTGCTGTTTGAAATCACGGGTAGTTCTTGAAGAACCACGGCCGTGGTTTAGGAAGAACAACCCGTGATTTTCCCTGGTTTGAAGGATCTTGCCTTAGACCTATAAAATGTTGAAATCCTAAGTGTTGCTGAGTTTAACCTACCTAGTGTAGTGACTAAGTGTTAGGAGAGACCTACCCGGTAATCCTTGCCCTTAGAATCTAAAATAGCAAACCTTAGGTAGTGGTGAGCCTAATAAGCCGCCATTGGATTAGATGTGCTAGGATAGTTGCTTAGGACTTCCCTTTCCAAGACTTACCCGGTAAGGATAGGTTAGACCCCTAATTTACAATCCGGTTTGTGTAGAATTCCTATCCTTAGGGTCTTAGAGACTTACCCGGTAATAAGACCTTAGGTGAGGACTAGTTGGACCATGAGACCTACCCGGTAATTGATCCCAAATTAGATACACTTAATCCCAACATATCATAGTTAATCCAAAGAATGAATAGATAACTTGAGTTCTATGCCATAACCGGAACTTCCGACCCCTAGAATCCGTCTTTTCTTTCCTTGATCATTATCTTGTTTGGTTTGTTCATTTGTGCTGATTTTTAGTCTAGTTTGATTGTTTACTTTGCATGAATTGTGATCTTTGATTGATCACCAAAACCGACCAAAAACAATTTAGATTTTCATTTCTTTGTTTCCCTCTTTTCTAACCTTAGACCTTCACTAAACTTAATCACAAAACCGAATCAATTTCACCTTAGTCTTTGTGTTCGACCTCGGAATACTATCCATGCTACAAACGTCCCGTACACTGCGGGTGCGCTAGAAGTTAGGATAATTATAACGAGTATAAATTTAAGGCTTATTGCGTGCACACTTTTTAGCGTAACAGACGCTAGTGACGTAGCTATTGGAGCTATTCTTGGACAACGAAAGGAAGGGCGAACCCATGCCATATACTATGCTAGCAAGACGCTAGACGAAGCACAGCTCAACTACGCCACTACCGAGAAAGAGTTTTTAGCCATTGTCTATGCTATTGACAAGTTTCGCTCTTATCTTGTAGGTGCAAAGGTGATTGTCTACACGGATCATGCCGCGATCCGGTACCTCCTTGCGAAGAAAGATGCGAAACCAAGGCTGATTAGATGGATTCTTCTCCTACAAGAATTCGATCTTGAGATCCGCGACAAGAAAGGTTCAGAAAATTCTGTTGCGGATCATTTGAGTCGTCTAACACATCTAGAGGACGACCATTTACCCATTGATGACTCCTTTCCGGACGAACACTTACATATCATAGAGTAGTGCATCAACGTGATCTCCAAAGGTAACGAACCATGGTTTGCTGATTTTGTTAACTATTTGGTTTGCTAGGAGATACCACCCGGACTATCCTACGCACAAAGGAAGAAATTCTTCAAGGACGTCCGGGAATACTATTGGAACGAGCCTCTCCTCTTTAAGAGAGGTCCGGATGGCATCATTCGGCGATGTGTGCCGGAAGATGAGATGCAAAGTGTCATCCGTCATTGTCATTCACTACCTTGTGGAGGACACGCTAGTTCGAACAAGACTAGCGCAAAGGTATTGCAATCCGGATTCTTTTGGCCTACTTTGTTTAGAGATGTGCAATCCTTTGTTTCTTGCTGCGATGCTTGTCAAAGAACAGGCAATATTTCTAGAAGGAACGAGATGCCCCTCAACAACATCCAAGAGGTGGAGATTTTCGACGTTTGGGGAGTCGATTTCATGGGATCATTCCCATCTTCTTGTGGAAACCAATACATACTATTGGCGGTAGACTACGTTTCTAGATGGGTGGAAGCAATCGCCTCTCCCACAAATGATGCCATGGTGGTGGTTAAGTTCTTCAACAAGACCATCTTCCCGCGATTTGGGACGCCAAGGACGATCATTAGTGATGGAGGTTCTCACTTCATAGCCCGTCGCTTTGAAGCTCTTCTAGCTAAGTATGGGGTTACTCACAAGATCGCTACCCCTTACCATCCACAAACAAGTGGACAAGTTGAGATCTCAAACAGGGAGATCAAAGGAATCTTAGAGAAGACGGTTTCAAGGACTAGGAAGGATTGGTCCTTGAAGCTCGATGATGCATTATGGGCATACCGGACTGCGTACAAGACTCCCATAGGAACCACACCATACAACCTTGTGTATGGGAAGTCTTGTCACTTGCCGGTGGAGTTGGAACACAAAGCGTTTTGGGCTATCAATTGGCTGAATTTCGGCATGAAGGAAGCGGGAGAGAAGCGCCTCCTCGACATCAATGAGCTGGATGAACTCCGCTTGAATGCTTATGAAAACGCTAAGATCTACAAGGAAAGAGCAAAGCGTTGGCATGATAAGCATATCATTCCAAAGGACTTCAAAGAAGGAGATCAAGTTCTCCTCTTCAATTCAAGACTTCGCCTCTTTCCAGGTAAGCTTAAATCCCGTTGGACCGGACCTTTTCTAATTAAGCGTATTTTCCCCCATGGTGCAGTTGAAGTATGGGGTGAAGCGAGTGGAAGTTTTAAGGTGAACGGCCAACGACTCAAGAAGTACACGCCGGAACTCCAAATTGAGGAGTTTGCGCCTACCGCACTCGAATAAGTGCGAGATTGGTCTAGCTACGGACCCTAAACAAAGCGCTTCTTGGGAGGCAACCCAAGGTATTGCATTGTTGCTTTTGCTTTCGATTCATAGATTAGTTTAGTATAGACGTTTTTGCTTTGCTTTTGCCTCGATTTCTTCCGGTATGTTCGTGTTTTTGGATGTAGGACCAATGGAAAAGGAAAAGAGGAGGATATGTTGAAGAAGAGTGACGAAATTTGGACTTTGGAGCTTTACAGAGGGTTCCACGGTCTAAATTACGGTCGTCATAGCTACAGTGGCCGTAATTTCCAAAAGCCTTTGAAAAATCACCAAAACCACGGTTCCGTACACTTCCACGGCCGTGGAACACCCCGACAGACCGTGATTTTCAAAATTTTGCCTGCAACTATATAAGCCACATTCTTCACAATTTCATCCCAAAAATCCCTCTTTCCACGACCTAAATGCCGAAACACCACGACCCCCTCTCAAATCTTCGTTTCCTAATCGTTTTCAACGATTCTTCTTCCCAAACTGCAGCAAATTCAACCACAAACACGATCCAAGCGACGAATCGAACGGAAATCCACCGACAAACGCGCATTTCGGATTTTTCAATCCGAAAAAGAGGTTTTCTTTTCCCTTCTTGATTCTTGCTGATTTGGTTGTTTTTGTTAGAGATTTTTAGGAAGAACTGATTGAGAATTGAGGAAATTAGACTAGGACAGCCTGTTGTGGAGATGATTGTGAATTTGCTGAGTTTTGTGATTTTCTGAGATGAACCACGGTCACTGGGTGAATTACGGCCGTGGTTTTGGACGAACAGACCGTAATTTCTGACAGAATGGACTTCGTAAGCAGAGTTTCGGGAAGGATAAAGGAGAAGAAAAATGAGCAGAATAAGAAGAGGAAGGGTAATCCCTCCTCCTCCTCATCCTCTAGGGCACCACCACCCTCTTCACCTTCACCTCCATCCTCACCTTCACCTCCATCTTCACCCCCTCACCCTAGAGTCCCGACCATACACGATGACCATCTTGCTGCACTTGATAGGATCAAGGAGAGGCCAGTGATTGGCCCTAGATATTTGTTGTTGGAGGATCTAGTTCCTCTCAACATCATTGATGACCTCACTTGGCTCTTGGATAGAGCCGGATTAGTTGTCTTCTCGGCTATCCGAGAAGACGCATATGAGGAGATCACACGGGAGGTTGTGACGTCCTTTGAGCACAGCCACGTCGATAGGACCGTCTCTTTCCGCCTTATGGAGAGAGATTATCAGTTGAGTATCCGTGAGTTTGGGACCATTTTTGGGTTCCATGAGACCTTCAATGGTCGATTTCCGAGTCGTGTTTATCCCAAGGACTTTTGGGAGGAGGTTGCAATGATTTACGCCGACGAGGACCGTTGGCAACCCGCTGATACCAAGGCTAGATTGATGTACCATCTAGCCTTGAAGATAGCTCACCGTGTTCTTTCGGAGTGTCTCTTTCCTAGGACGGAGACGCCCCAAAAGATCAAGACGGATGAGCTATTCTTGCTCTATTGTATGCTTTATGGACGCCGTGCAGATTGTGCCACTCTCTTGGCTGCTACGATGAGCAAGCTCAAGAACAAGAAGAAGGGGAACATTAGATATGGTGGGATAGTTACCCACATTGCTAGGAGTTTTGGTGTCGACTTTTCTGCTTGCACCCGCATACCGGCCGTTCCTTTAGGGCTGCATGCTTTCATGGTTAGGGGTCTCATTTTCCCCACACATAGAGGTCCGCCTTATGCGGGCATGCCTTGGGAGACTAGGACGGGCAGGGGTATAGAGTGGCTGCCAGAGTATTCCATTATGGCGGGACGCCATAATTGGAAGGAGACGTTCGCTGCGATGCATGCGAATAGGATAGTAGCTCCCCCTTATGTCCCACCACCGGTTGTCGAGGAGGAGGATATGGGAGATCAGTTTGAGAGTGGAGGAGGAGCCGAGCAGGAGTTTGGCACGTTTCCGGACCAGCCGGAGACGGCCCCAGATGTACCTAGACGCTCTCCACGTCTAGCTAGAGCCTCAGGCTCGTCATCTCGCCGCGCTAGCGTGAGTGAGAGGCCCACGTGGATGACCACACCTCCCACATGGTATAGCGTTCCCCCTCCTTGGTCCACCGAGCAACCAGCAGCACCTCCACCAGCACCAGCACCATCCGACGCCCCAGCATGGTACAGTCAGGCCCCGGGATGGTACGAGTAGATGCCGGATTGGGCTACCGGACTTTCAGAGAGAGTAGGAGCGCTAGAGATCCGGGCGGATGCTAGAGACGGACGTTTAGACGACCTTGACCACATGATGAGGGACGTCTACCGCCAGGAGTTTGGGCGGTTCTACGATCCGAGCTTCTCTCCATTCCCGCCGCCGCCAGCACCGCAGTGATTGGATGCATGATCGTTCGTTTTAGACATTCCCGCCACCACTTTGTGAGTTTCTTTTTCTTTTCTTTCTTTTCTCTCTTTCTTTTGAACATTAGGGACAATGTTCGTCCTAAGTATGGGGTGGGATGTACTAAAAAGCTTGTAATAACTCTACTTGCTATGCTTCCTTTCATTCGAGACTATCATTGCATGTTCATTATGTGTTTCACGTTTCATTATCGCATTGCATGAAAAAGAACTTGAAAAACCATAAAAATTGAAAAAAATTTCGAAAAATTTTGTGCTTCTAATGAATTGAGATGATTTCTATGATAATCACCACTTGTGAATTGAGTTTGATGACGATTGCATGCTTAAAAGAATTGTGAATTGAAAAGAATTTGAATGAATGAATTTTACCTCTTTTGCAAGTTTCATAATGTGATAAATGTTACCTAAATCATGTCGAGAAATTGAAGTTGAAATCACACTATAAGTTCTTATACTTCTTGTTGAAGTGATTAAGGCAATTCGATTTTTCTTTCTTCTTTCTTTTTGACCATTTCAGCTCCTCATTGAAATATTAGCCTCCTTTACCTATCCGGGAATTTGGAGAAGTGAATGAAAAAGGCATGTTTGATGTGGAAGGGCCATGAAAGCAAATACTTGCATTCAAAAGAATAGAAAGAAATTCTAGGTTTGGGGAAGTCAATCATGATGATGAGTAACTCGGCACCATTCACATAGCCGGGTGTTTGTGTCTTGCCAAAGTCGGATTGAGCGATATTCCTAGCGGATTATGGTATGTGCGCCAAGGGTTTGAGGCATCACGCAAAAATGAGAAACGCCAATCTCCTAGGCTTCGGTTTTTGTGCACCTCTGTCCATAACTCCAAAAGTAAAGTCGAAAAATGAAAAGAAGAGAGTGAAGCTCTAAGTTGAAGTGTTGCGGGAACCGCAAAAGAAGAAGAAGGTAGTTGTCCACTTTCCCGGATTCAGGCACCACATTTCCTTAAAGTTTTCCCTTCCTTTCCATATTCTAGACCTTTTCTTTGGAAGTCCTTAAGATCAAAAGAATGTTATATGACTTGGTGATCTAAATTGAAGTTTCTTATGATTGATTTTGATAATGTTTAAAGGTTATGATGCTTGTTTAGAAGTTGAATTGATTCATGAATTTTCTTTGCTTTTTACCCTTTGAATGAGTATGTGAAAGTTTGATAAACAATTGAAGCAAGGTTTGAGAATGATCTATTCTTTAGAAGGCACGTTCATCCAAAAGAAGGTATACATATTTCATCCTAACTCTTGTTTAAAGCTTTTTGAAAGACCTTGCTTAGGGACAAACAAGTGTTAAGTATGGGGTTATTTGTTAGCATGAAATATTGTGATATTTTAGGCACGTTTTCTAAACGTATTTGATTCATATTGATAGTCTTTGATTGAACATCGTTGCATATGTGAGCTAGTATTGCCTATATTGTCGATATGGATGTCTACACTAGCTTTATGTTGATTATAGGTGATTGAGAGTCATTTCCGAACGGAATCGAGCAAAGAAGAGTTGATTGAATATGTCCATGGATTGAGGGCATTATTAGGAGCAAATTGGAGTTCAACTTGAGGAATGCACGAAGCTAGGGAAGAATCACGTTCTTGCCCTAAACCACGCTCTAAAATACGGCCGTACTACAAACCACGTTTAGTTCTACGGCCGTGGAACACTGCAAGAGAGGCGTGATGCATTCCAGTAACTATTACGGCCGTGGAACATATGGTCCAAACCGTGACATAATCCACGCTCTAAATTACGGTCGTGGAATCTTCCACGACCGTGATCTTGGCGATCTTTTTCGCCACATTTTGAAGCCACGATCTTTTGAAGATTGGGCCGGGCCGATATTTTATCTTGCCCTATAAAAAGACGGACAAAGGGAGATTCCGTCGTCTTCGCTTAGCGGCATTCATCGACGCATAGGCCGGCTTACACCTCGTTTCGCATCTACGCTTACATTTCGCTTAGAGGCAATTGGGAGATCTTGTTGGGGATCAAAGTTCGTACTTGGATTTTCCCTAATCTCGCACTTGGTGGAGATTATCGTTGGGATTTCCATATTCCCCGGATTGACGGAAGATTCGGAAGGTTTCTTGCAAGAAGACTTCTCTTCTTGTTTAGGTTTGATTTAGAAGACGGATTGACATCCCGTTCTTCTTTCTTTCCTAAAGATTGTGTTTGTTTGTTCTATTACGAATCTTGTGACGATATTTGTTCTTGATTGTGACTTTGAGATTGGTTTGGAGATTATTGAAAGTTCTTGAAAGTTTTCATCTTTCTATCTTCTAATTCTTGAATTTGATATCAACATGACGGTTATTGGCTAAAAACCCTTAACAATTCTAAGGTGAAGGGTTGATAGTTGTGGCTTAGATAATGATAGATCGATTGTAATTTGATTAGACTCTGAGAGTTAGAGAGAATCGTCGACGAACCCTAAATTACGGGCTGTTCTTGGGTTCCACGGCCGTGGAGTCTCAAGATCTAACCGTAATTTCCCTTAAGATTACGAACCTGCTTTTACTTTAATCCAAAGTTAAAGATTTGCTTTAACTTAGTTTAGACTTGTCTTTTCTAGGTGGTAGTGAAGCCTCAACAACCTCTACCTCGATTGTGAGTGTCATAACCGTAATCGGCTAAGTTAGTCTTGATCTTTGGACTATAAGTATGGGTATTTGACATTAATTCTTGCTTTTAGAACCTTCCTATATTGAGCCTCAACAACCTGTATAGGGAGTGTCTTGTAGGTGAGTCATATAAGATTTTTGGAACTTCACCGTACGATTACCTTACATTAGCATACCTTTGCATATCTCAACTCTGTCTTTATATCATTAGTATATCTTGAATCGATTGCCACAGCTGGACACCTGGATCTTTAGGATTGTTGTTTTCCCAATATTTGCAAAACTCTCATATTTACTCGCTTGATAATCTGCAATCGAATTTGTTCCCACCCAAATCCCTGTGTTCGATACTCTGGAATTCTTGCTTAACTACGTCGATCCGTACACTGCGGGTTCGCTTGCTTGATTCTAGTTTTATAAATTTAAAGCTTATTTGCACACACCTCTAGGGGCGAACACAAGACATCTACAACATGGTATGAAACCATTAGCTAATCATACGTAATATAAGGTAATGCATTATCTTTATATAATAGTCATTCACTCAAATCGTATATATAGAGATATATGAAACTATGTGACACGAGGACCGTATCATCCTCCCATCTGGGCCTGCTAATAATCTAGAAGTAGTGTCGGTCAAACAACCTGTGTACCCTATGGGAGTGGATTGCGCCCTTCTTGTATACTAGGTGGTCTGACGCTAGAGAACCTCCCAACTCCTTACAGGATGAAAGGGAAAGGTTATCACTACCACGTAATGAGGCTATCAATAAAACATAGGTCGGTAACAATGGACGTCGCATGCTATCATATCAAGCATATAATACACACACCAATCATGCAAACACCCAATATAAGAATGGTAGCTAAGTAAGTCCTACGGACTTACCTAAACCTCGTACAACCTCAACCACGATCAACCTCCAATCGTGAGAGGGACACTGCCTAATAACAAGGCATAGAGATATATCAATCGCCCATCAATCAAAGGGGTCACACCTAGACCCAAGGGATCCATAGGATCATCCTCAACCTAAGCCTTACAACGTACTAATCCTCAAATCCATATAAGGCATAACATGATCATAATATAATCATCACACTCTCATCTATACCTAGCATGATACTACACACTCTCACTAGGAAAGGAAGGGACAATGTCATCCCTAGGTAAGCCCAGAAGCAAGACACACCTGCAAAACAAGAGCAAAGCAAGGCTGGAATGCAGGGAGGCACAGGGGCGGCAACACCACACGCAGGGGCGGTGACACACCAGGCCATGGACGGCCTTGAGGTGCCGCAGGGGCGGCTGGACAGTAGAGGCTCATCCTCGACTTCTCTTCGATCCTTCACTTGCCTTTCTTCACTTCTTCAAGGTCCAGCAACCCAAACATACATACATACACATATATACATCAACATATGCCTAGGAAGCTCATCACAAGGTTCAACTTTTGGAATCCTAAGTTAAGAAGGAAGAAAAGAAGATAGGAAGAAAGAAAGGAGAGGAAGATGAAGATCTTGCCAAGCTAAGACCTAACGAAGGAAGAACACACATCACAACTTCAAGGCTGGCTCAGCGCAACCACACCAACGTCCTCAATCATCATCATCAACAAACCAACATCAAATTCTCTTCAAAACTCACACAAGATCAAGGAAATCAAGATGAAGATTCAAAGGAGAAGAAGAAGAAAAGAAGAGCGTAAGGGAGAAGATGAAGCTATAAGAAAGGTAAAACCCTCATCAGGAGGTAAGAGAAAAAACTTATAGAGGAATGGAGAGGTAAAGCACGGGTCAGGAGTCAACAAAGCCGGCTGCAGCACACCACAAACCACAGAGGCGGATCATGGTGGCCGCAGAGGCCGATCAGGCAGGCTGTAGGGGTGGACTCTACAAACCGCAGGGGCGGTTTAGGCATAAATCTAGCACTAACAGCACTCACAGACTAAGGCTCTTACATACGGCATCTATGCCCATACAATGCCTCATATGGAGCCATCCCAATCGATGCATGTCAGTTGTTATTGTATGAGAACTCAACTAGTGGGAGATGATCCGTCCACACTTGTCCCCAATCCAACACACAAGCTCGCAGCATATCCTTTAGGGTCTGGCTGGTCCTCTCTGACTGACTATTTGTTTGGGGATGGAACGTAGTCGTAAAGTGTAGACTCGTCCCCAGAGTAGTCTGAATCTGCTGCCAAAACCTCGAGGTAAATCGTCCATCTCGATTTGAGACTATCATTCTCGGTACTCCATGGAGTCTCACTATCTGCCTAGTGTACTCCTTATCCAATCTGCTCACTGACCACGTCTCCCTAATAGGAATGAAACGTGCAGTCTTTGTCAGTCTATCAACAACATCCCAGATAGTATCAAAACTCCTACTAGGCCTCAATCCGGTCACAAAGTCCATGGAGACGTCCTCCCACTTCCACTGCGGTACTAGCAGTGAATGGAGCTCACCTCCAGGTTTGCAATGCTCTATCTTGACCTGCTGATAGGTTGCACACTGATCCACAAATCTGGCTACATCGGGCATCATCCCTCCCCAACAATATGAGTGTCACGCATCATGGTACATCTTACTCGTACCTGGATGTATTAAGTAAGGTGTACAATGAGCCTCTTGCAAAATCCTCTGTCTCAACCCTGCATCAATGGGTACATAGACGTGGTCGCAGCGTCTCATCACTCCATCTACTCCTATGGAGAACTCTGATGCCTCACCACGAGACATCCTCTCTAAAATTCTCAACAGGGTCGGGCAGGTACACTGCTTCCGTTGGATCTCATCCAACAGATCAGGTAGAACCTCTAAAGTATTCAACTAGGCATCCTCATCGGGAAACTAGATGTCCAACTCTATCCAAGATAGATCTCTCTACATCTGAGGCTGAATTATCAATCTCGCAATCGCCTTATCTCGAGGCGTCTTCCTACTCAGGGCATCGGCGACAACGTTCGCCTTCCCTGAATGATACACTATCTCAAGGTCAAAGTCCTTAATCAACTCGAGCCACCTACGCTGGCAGCTATTCAACTCCCGCTGCGTAAAAAATGTACTTCAAACTCTTATGGTATGTGAAAATCTGACATGTAGCACCATAAAGGTAATGTCTCCAAATCTTCAAAGCATGAACTACAGCTACTAACTCCAGATCATGAGTTGGGTAGTTCTCCTCGTACGTCTTCAACTATCGAGACGCATATGCAATAACGTTGTCCCTCTACATCAACACACATCCCAAGTTTAGCTTGGATGCATCATTGTATACCACAAAATCCTCATAACCCTCTAGATGTGCCAAGATAGGAGCAAAAGTCAAACGCCTCTTTGTTAGCATGAAATATTGCGATATTCTAGGCACTTATTTTGGTTGTTTTTCCCATATTATTGTGTACATAGATGAAGTTTAGGAGCAAATGTTAGCTTGTTCATCTATATTGTCGTTATGGAAGTCTACACTAGCTTTGTGTTGATTGTAGGTGTAAAGGAGCTAAATAAGAGCAATTGAGAGAGAAAAGAGAGTGATCGATCATGTTCAAGGATTAGGAGACACAATAAGGAAGCTAAGGAAGGAGCTAGGATGAAGAATTTCACGACATAAAGGAAACTACAAGCAATATGCACTTCCACGCCCTGAATTACGGCCGTAGAAGAGTCCACGCTCTAAACCACGGCCGTGGATCTTGGCATCATGAGCGTGGAGCACTCCAGTAGGTTACATGGCCTAAAGTACGGTCATGGAAGTCACAAGACACTGTAACCCTTTTTCACGCTCTAAACCACGGTCGTGGAAACCTATGATACCGTGATTTAGGCGATCTTTTGACGTGTCTTTATTTGCCACGTTATTTACGTAATGGGCCGGGGACGGTTATTCTTTCTCGTCTTATAAAAAGGTCGGAAAAGAGAGTTTCAGGGATCCTTGCTTATCGCCGCTTAGACGCCGCATACATCTCGCATACACTTCGGGATAGACGGCCGCTTATCTTGCTTGGAGCATTCTTGCCTAGGGTTGGTTGAAGATCGCCGAAGGTTTAACCTCTTTCATAGGCTTTGATATTGAAGACGGATTGACAACCTGTTCTTCATACTTAAGTTAGATCATTGTGAGGTTTTGTGTTATACATTCTGATTCCATTAAACATCGCTTCTTGTGTTTTGGATTTGAGATTTGGTTTTGACGTTCTATTGAGTATTCGAGGGTTTTCATCTTTCATTGTCTTTAATTTGAATATTGATATCATGACAATGATTGTTGGCTAAAACCGTTAGCAATTCTAAGGTGAAGGGTTAATAGTTGTGGCTTAGATGATGATAGATCGATCGTAATTTGATTGGACCTTGAGAGTTAGAGAAATATTGTTGACGAACCTAAATCACGGCCTGTTCTAGGGTTTCCACGGCCGTGGTTCTCAAGATCTACCCGTGATTTACTTCAGTTTACGAACCTTGCTTTTACTTTAATCCAAAGTTAAAGATTAGCTTTAACCTAGTCTTGGCTTGTCTTTTCTAGGTAGTAGTGAGACTCAACATCCTCTATTTCGGTTTTGAGTGTCACAACCTTAACCGTTTGAGTTTATCTTGATCCTTGGGTTACAAATTTAGGTATTTGAGATCAATTCTAGTCTTTAGATCCTTTCTATATTGCAGCCTCAACAACCTTTATAGAGAGTTCTTTTGATTAGACATATAAGGTTTTGGAACTTCACCGTACATTACCTTACCTTAGCATACCTTTGCAATTCTCTACTCTGTCCTTATATCTATAGTATATCTTGAATCGATTGCCACAATTGGATACCTGGATCTTTAGGGTTGTTGTTTTCCCCAATATTTGCAAAGCCTTACATCTTATTTGCTTAACAATCTGAAATTGGATTTTGTTTCACCAAATCCCTATGATCGATACTTTGGAATATTTGCTAATCTACGTCGACCCGTACACTGTGGGTTCGCTTGCTTTTATTCTAGTTTTATAAATTTAAGACTTGATTGCACGCACGTTTTAGGGCGAACAAGTTTTTGGCGTCGTTGCCGGGGATTTGGTCAAGACCAAACTTCGGTTTTCGGTTGTCGAGCTTGGGAGCTTTGCTCTTGTTATTTGATATCTCTTGTGAGTGCTATTTGTAGGTTCTCTTAGGTATATGCGCAGGTCTAGATCCAACAAAGACCTCATACCTTTTGATCTGGAACTTGAGAAAACTCTTAGGAATAAAGCTAAGGAAAGAAAGATGGCTGTAAATAGAGAGAGGGATTACCAAGCGGAGTTAGAGGAGTCTCAAGCTCAATATAGGTTGAGTGAGAAGGCTCGTAAGGAAGATGTGGAGCCTCATCAATTCCAAATTGATGAACTCAAAGCTATGATATTGGACATGAAGTTGGAACAAAATGGTGCTCAGAAAAAGAAGGCCAAGAAGCCAACTAAGTCCATTAGAGTGGAATCATCCGATGATGAAGAGTTTGATCCGGATATGCCACCACTAGAGAAGATTGATCCGATGATCAATCCAGTCCGGAATGATCCAATACCAGCCGCCATTCCTCGTGTCCCAGCTGGGGGATGCGAGAGCCGCTCGTGTAGATGAAGAGCCAAGAACTCTTGGCCAAAGGATGGATCCGATTCAGCAACCACACCGTCTAGGTGTGAACTTCGATGCTGAAGATATTCAGGGGTTTAGCTTTAACCCACAAGTTATTACCATCGTTCGCCAAAGCCAATTTGGAGGAACGAGTGCTGAATCTCCACATCAACATTTACAGAATTTTGAGATTCTAATGCAGACAATGAAGCCAAAGAATGCAACCACTAACAACTACAAGATCAAGCCATTCTTCTTCTCTTTGAAAGGGAAGGCTTTATCTTGGTATCAAGCTCTTCCAAATGGAAGACTCAACACATGGGAGGATCTATCTTCGGAGTTCCTAACCAAGTTCTTTCCGCCATCCAAGACAGCGGAGTTGAGAGGTAAAATCAATGCTTTTTCTATGAGATCTAATGAAAGTTTATTTCAGTCTTGGGAAAGATTTCAGGATCTATTATTGGATTGCCCACACCATGGCATTTCCAAGTTAGAGTTATGGAGATATACTACAAGGGGTTGGATGTGGAAACACAATTCAATCTCCAATCCCTTTCATGTGGCACATTCATGGACATGAGGGAAGATGACGCTTGGGACTTCATTGAGAAGCAAGCCCGAGTCATCGAGAAGTACTCTCACCGGAAGGCGGAAGCTAACCGAGTAGAGCAAGGAGCGAAGCTAACACAAGCTGCTCAAACTCAAATCTTTTCTCTCAACACCGAGATTAAAGAGTTGAAGGAAGTTATTAAAGCTGGCTTTCAAAAGCCTAAGGAGCAAGATGCTGGATATCTAGGAAACAACAATAACCATCATGGGAATGATAATACCAACCGCAACAACCGGAACAACAACCAGAACAATTGGAACAACAACAACCAGAACAATAATTGGAACAACAATCGGAATTCAAACAACAACAATTGGTGTTCCAACCAACAACAAAATTCCGGTAATTCTTATCCCAATTCAGGAAATTCACTAACTCCACCATCTTCTTCTTCCATTCCTTTGAAAAGTCAGGGACAAACATCTAATAGTGGAAGCACTTCGGGGAAAGAGAAACCCGATCCCATGCTGGAAACGATCTTGGGAAACCTTCAAGGACTGGAGAATCACATCACTAAGGTTGATAAAGCTCAAAAGGTTTTAGAAAGCCAAATGTTCAGCAATGCTGAGGAAGTTCCTAGAAACCAAGGAAAACTTCCAGGAAAGACGGAGGACAACCAGAAGGGAAGGGTGATGGCTATCACAACTAGGAGCGGAGCAACAACCACCGACCTGCAGCCTAAGTTTGTTGAAGTTACCGTCGAGAAGGAAAAGGAAAAGGAGAAGGAAAAGGGGAAGGAGAAGGAAGACATTGACATTCCTCCTCCAGCTTACAAACCTCCCCTACCATTCCCACAATCTAGAGCAAGAGCGCGTCTAGACAAGCAGTTCGGTAAGTTCATTGAACTCATGAGCAAACTGCACATTAATATACCTTTCATTGATACAATTGTAGGTATGCCCGCTTATGGGAAGTTCTTAAAGGAGATCCTCTCTAACATGAGGAAGTTGGAAGACTTTGGAGAAGTCAAGATGAGTTCAGAATTGTCGGATCTCATCAAAACGATGAAGGAAAAGATGCCCCCAAAGCTAAAGGATCCGGGGTCATTTTGTGTTCCAATTGGAGTAGGAGAAACCACATATGATGCATTATGTGACTTAGGAGCAAGCGTTAGCATCATTCCGCTTGCCTTATGCAGGAAGATCGGCTTAGGTGAACCTAAACCGGTAAAGATGATGTTATACATGGCGGATCAATCCATAACTCATCCCGTCGGTATGATTGAAGATGTCCCGGTCAAGCTTGGTAAGTTCTATGTTCCAATAGATTTTGTTGTGCTTGATATTCCTACAGATAGTCCGGTCCCGATCATACTCGGAAGACCGTTTCTTGCAACTTCTGGTTGTATGGTAGATTGCAAGAATGCTAGACTTGCCTTCGACATAGGAGAAGAGAAGGTAGAGTTTGTTCTTTCCACTTTGGTGAAAGAGCCAGCTCTTGGAGAAGATATACTCAATACCTATGATGAAGAGACATCTAGAGAGGAAGTAAGCTCGATTCTATTCAAGGATCCATTGCAAAAGGTTATCACTATGAGCATTATGGAAAAAGGAGAAGAAAAGGATTGCAATGAGGAAATTGAAGCTTTTGAGGAGCTATTGGAAGTGCATGAAGGAGAGTTTGAAAAACTCTACGATGGGTCAGAGGATGTGAGGAATCACGGCCAGTCGTGCTATTTCACGGCCGTGGTTTCCACCAATATGACAGGAATCAGCTATTCGGAGGACTCCAAAGAGTTACACGGCCAAAACCACGGCCGTGGAACTACCAAAGGCGTCGTAATTGACTTCCACGCCCCAAACCACGGCCGTGGAAGTAATAGTGGTGCCGTAATTTTGGGAAATTCCGAGAAAAATTACGTCCTCTCCACCAATGTTCTTGAGTCTTCTTCAACCACTCCTACACCCTTAGATACTTCTAAGGAAGCATTAGACACTCCTCAAGAGGCATTAGAGACTCCAATGGTGATGGAACTGAAGCCACTTCCCAGACATCTAAGGTGGAACTAATTCTACTTTTCCGGTAATTATTAGTTCCGATCTAAGTGAAGATGAACATAGTAAGCTTATGGTTGTTCTAAGGAAACATAAGAATGCCTTAGGTTACACTATAGAGGATCTTGTAGGAATTAAACCTTCATTATGTATGCATAAGATCCTAATGGAAGAAGATTTTAGACCTTCGCGACAACCTCAACAACGGTTAAATCCGATCATGAAGGAGGTTGTCAAGAAGGAGATTCTTAAGCTATTTGATGCAGGTATCATCTACCCTATCTCCGATAGCAAGTGGGTGAGCCCCGTACAGGTTGTTCCAAAGAAGGGAGGGATGACAGTTATCACCAATAAGAACAATGAGCTCATTCCTACAAGGACCGTGACTGGATGGAGGATGTGCATTGATTACCGGAAGTTAAACAATGCAACTAGAAAGGATCACTTCCCGTTACCTTTCATCGATCAAATGCTTGAAAGGTTATCACAACATTCTCATTTTTGCTATCTTGACGGTTATAGTGGCTTCTTTCAGATTCCGATTCATCCGGACGATCAAGAGAAGACCACATTCACGTGCCCGTGGGGTACGTTCGGTTATAGGAGAATGCCGTTCGGGCTTTGCAACGCCCCAACCACCTTCCAAAGGTGCATGATGGCTATCTTCTCGGAGTACATAGAGGAGATCATGGAGGTTTTCATGGATGAATTTTCTGTTTATGGTTCCTCTTTTGATAATTGTCTCTCTAACCTTTCTCTTGTACTACAAAGATGTGAAGACACTAACCTAGTTCTTAATTGGGAGAAGTGTCAATTTATGGTGAAGGAAGGCATTGTACTCGGACACTTAATCTCTAGTAGAGGGATTGAGGTAGATAAAGCTAAGATAGAGACCATAGAAAAGCTCCCTCATCCATCTTCGGTGAAGGGGATAAGAAGCTTTCTAGGACATGCTGGATTTTATAGACGTTTTATAAAAGACTTTTCTAAGATATCAAAACCGCTTACTAATCTATTAATGAAGGATGCAGTTTTTGATTTCTCGCATGATTGTTTAGATGCGTTTCATAAGATTCGGGAAGCTCTAATCTCAACCCCGATCATCCAACCTCCGGACTGGAATCTTCCATTCGAGGTTATGTGTGATGCAAGTGACGTAGCTATAGGAGCTGTGCTGGGGAAAAAGAAGGAGGGCCGAACCCATGCTATCTATTACGCTAGCAAGACGCTAGATGAAGCGCAGCTTAACTACGCCACTACTGAAAAAGAATTTCTAGCTATTGTTTATACCTTTGAAAAGTTTCGTTCTTATCTTGTAGGTGCAAAGGTGATTGTATACACAGATCATGCTGCAATCTGGTATCTACTTGCAAAGAAGGATGCGAAACCAAGGCTGATTAGATGGATTCTTCTTCTACAAGAATTCGATCTAGAGATCCGTGACAAGAAGGGTTCTGAAAATTCTGTTGCGGATCATTTGAGTCGTCTACCACATCTAGAAGACGACAATCTACCTATAAATGACTCATTTCCGGACGAGCATTTACACATCATAGAGGAGTGCATCGACAAGATAACTAAAGGTAACGAACCATGGTTTGTTGATTTTGTTAACTATTTGGTTTGTCAGGAAATACCACCCGGACTATCCTATGCACAAAGGAAGAAGTTCTTTAAGGATGTCCAGAAATACTTTTGGAATGAACCTCTACTCTTCAAGAGAGGTCCTGACGGCATCATTCGAAGATGTGTGCCGGAAGACGAGATGCAAATCGTCATCCGTCATTGTCATTCACTACCTTGTGGAGGACACGCTAGCTCAAACAAGACTAGCGCTAAGGTATTGCAATCTGGATTTTTTTGGCCTACTTTATTTAAAGATGTGCAAACCTTTGTTTCCTGATACGATGCTTGTCAAAGAACAGGAAACATATCTAGGAGAAACGAGATGCCTCTCAACAATATTCAAGAGGTAGAGATCTTCGACGTTTAGGGAGTAGACTTCATGGGACCTTTCCCATCATCTTGTGGAAACCAATACATACTTCTAGCTGTAGATTATGTTTCGAGATGGGTTGAAGTAATTGCCTCTCCAACTAATGATGCCATGGTTGTGGTTAAGTTCTTTAATAGAACTATATTCCCAAGGTTTGGGATACCACGGACTATCATTAGTGATGGAGGCTCTCACTTCATTGCCCGACGATTCGAAGCTCTACTAGCTAAGTATGGGGTGACTCACAAGATCGCCACCCCTTATCATCCACAAACGAGTGGACAAGTGGAGATTTTGAATAGGGAGATTAAAGGAATCCTAGAGAAAACAGTTTCGAAGACAAGGAAAGATTGGTCTTTGAAACTAGATGATGCACTATGGGTGTATAGGAATGCATACAAGACTCCCATAGGAACAACACTATACAACCTTGTGTATAGGAAGTCTTGTCACTTACCGGTGGAGCTGGAACATAAAGCGTATTGGGCGGTCAAGTGGTTGAACTTCAGCATGAAGGAAGTGGGAGAAAAACGCCTTTTGGACCTTAACGAGCTTGAAGAACTCCCTTAAACGCTTATGAGAATCCTAAGATCTATAAGGAGAGAGCAAAGCGTTGGCATGATAAGCATATCATTCCAAAGGACCTCAAAGAAGGAGATCAAGTTCTCCTCTTCAATTCGAGACTTCGGCTCTTTCCAGGCTAGCTTAAATCTCGTTGGACTGGACCTTATCTAATCAAACATGTTTTTCCCCATGGTGCAGTTGAAGTATGGGTGAAAAGAGCGGAAGTTTTAAGGTGAACGGTCAACGACTCAAGATGTATACACCGGAGCTCCAAGCTGAGGAGTTTGCATCTACCACACTCGAATAGATGCCAGTATGGTCTAGCTACGGACCTAAAACAAGCGCTTCTTGGGAGGCAACCCAAGGTATTGCACTTATGCTTTTGTTTTTCATTCTTAGTTTAGATTAGTTTAGTCGTTTTTGCTTTGTTTTGCCCTCGATACCTTTCTGAATGTCGTGTTTTTGGATGTAGGAACAATGGAATAAGCAATGGAAGGAGAAAAGGTTAGAAGGAATTGACGAAACTTGTATTTTGGCACATTATAGAGAGTTTCACGCCCTAAACCACGGTCGTGGAAGCTACAAAGACCGTAATTTGCAAAAATCTGAGAAAATTACTAAAACCACGGTTCCGTACAAAACCACGGCCGTGGAACACCCCGAGTGACCGTGATTTTCAAAAATTTTTACGGTCACTATATAAACCACCTTCTTCACAAAAACAACACACAAACTCCATTCCACGACCCTATTCCACGACCGGAACGCCGAAAACACTCCTCCTCTCTCAAATATTCGTTCGGAGTCCGATTCGAACGATTGTTGAGCCTAAAGTGAAGCAACTTCAATCATCTATAAGATCCAATCAACAAATCAAGTGAACAATCCCTCTAGAAGAAGGAATTTGGATTTTAAGAATCCAAAAACCTAGGTTTTCTTCTCTTTCTCTATTTTGTCGATTCGGCTAAATTCTTGCAAGATTTGTTTAGGATAACTGATTGGAATTGGATTGGAATTAGTCTAGGACTGTGCCTGCTGAATTTGGTGTGATTTGGTTGAGATTTGAGCAAAACAGAGCGGAACCACGGTCCCTGTAGGTTCCACGGCCGTGGTGTCTGTAGAACAGACCGTGATTTTCCCTCTGCAATTGATTTGTTTAGGAGGAAGTCGAATAGGAACAAGAAGAGGAAAGGAGACACTTCCTCTTCCTCCCAAAACCCCCCTAATGAGCCACCATCACCCCCACCTCCTAGGATTCCAACCATCCATAAGGATTACCTCAATGCCTTGGAAAGGATCGAGAAGAGAGCGGTCATAGGACCGCGCTACTTAGTGCTTGACGAGCTAGAGCCGTTGAATGTAGTGAATGATTTGAAATGGCTCTTAGATAGAGCCGGTTTGATTGTCTTCTCCGCTATTAGAGAAGATGCATATGAGGAGATTACTAGGGAGTTCGTGATTTCCTTTGAGCACAGTGTCATGGATAGGACAGTTTCTTTTAGGCTGATGAAGGAGAACTATGAGTTCTCAATCTTACAGTTTGGAGCCTTCTTTGGGTTCCAAGAGACCTTCAATGGTCGGGTTTCTAACGGCGTGTATGCTAAGGTCTTTTGGGAGGACATAACCATGATCTATGCTAGTGAGGACCGTTGGCAGCCGGCCGACACCAAGGCTAAGCTTATCTATCACTTAGCCTTGAAGATAGCTCATAGGGTTCTGATAGCATGAATTATAGTCTATATTTTGGGATCTGTTTAGACATTTTATCTTCAATAATCTACATGTTTGGATGTATATTATGTTCTTATATCGTCGTTTCATCTACCTTTACGGGAATCGAGGTCTACACCAAGTTTCGTTGTAATCATAAGTAAAATGGCACATTTTGGATCAAAATGGAGCTAAAGGAGCTAAGGAATCATTGGAGCTACATTCAGAAGCTTAAGGAAGAATCCAGGAAGCATGGAAATGGATTAGAGATTTACTTTGGACCAGATTTGAGAGATTTCACCTTCAGTTTAGAGCCACCTTGGTCAGCTACAGTACCATCTCGACCGAGGTGATTTTGAAGAGCGTCCCGACTGAGGCGAACACCTTGGACGCGGCGAGATATATTTTATTCTTGGCTGAGATCTTTTATTTTTGGAAGGAGAGATCTTATATTTTTGGGATGGATTTTTGGAAGGAAGATTATATATTTTGGAGATCTATTTTAGAGATTAAGTTATATTTTATTAGGAAAATATCTTTTCAAGATATTTTATCTTTGGAAGATAGTTTTTCTAAATAAAGGGTTGGATTTTCCACAAGTTCAACCATGCTTATACATAGAGCATCCAGCAGTTGGGAGGGATTTTTGGAAGGTTGAAGGAAGATTGAAGGAAGGAAGTTCATAGCTTTTATAGCTTTTGTGAAGGGTTTTGTAAGATTTTTTTAAATTCCCTTCTTTGTTGACTTGTCTTGTTGGATTGTGATCCAAGGAACACTTGTTTGTTTGATAATTGATTCAGTTATTGAAGCCTTTTTATTAAGGTTTTTGTGTTCAATTATCCACTTTCTTCCCTAATACTTGATTATTGCTTTCATGATGATGAGTGGCTAATTTCCTTGTGCGATTCTAGGGTGACTGGCTGAAGGTTGTGGGAAAAACAATGATAGAATAATCTCAAATTCCAGTAGGACCCTGAAAGCTCGAGTCTTTATCCTTAACCCTAGAGTATCTCGTTCAGTCGATGAACATCTCCGCCGGGGTGGAATTCGTCTGACCGAGGTGACCTATCTGATCCGAAACTGAGAGTTAAGTGTTAGAGTTTGCCGAATCCTATTCTTATTACACCTTTCCTGGTTCAATGCAAGCTTAGGATGAGACTTACCCGGTAATTCCTTTGTTTGTTTACCCATGATCATAAGTGTAGGTAATAAAGGTTTATCCTTTATTGGGGTTTGAGTGTGCCTTCATTCCATCTTTGTGAGTTAGCCTAAGACTTACCCGGTAAAGGTTGATTCTATTCCCTTAGGTGGTGTGTTGGTTTGAGGTTATAGTTCTTTTCCTTAATTCCTTGAGACTTACCCAGTAATAGGAGTTACGGTTTGGAGTTAGTGAGTAGTGAGACTTACCCGGTGATCTATTCCACTTTAGAAACACCTTCCCTTTGCAAAATCTCAGCTTTGTCCGCTTATCTTGAGATCTTGAGCTGGAACCACAACTAGATGCTTTAATCCCTAGAATTTGCATATTTCCTTAATTGACTATATTATCATCTTTGATTGCTTTAATTGCTTTTGTGGTTAGTTGCGATATTGACTACCTATATTGCTTTTGTTTCACCTAAGTCCCTGAGATCGACACCCCGGAATTCTTGCTTTTACTACGATTGACCCGTACACTACGGGTTTGCATCCTTGTTTTAGGCATACATCTAGGGTTATAAATTTAAAGCTTGCACACACCATTTGGAGCAAACAAGTTTTTGGCGCCGTTGCCGGGGACTTGGTCTAGACCGAGCCAGTTGCGGTTGTCTTTGGGGCATTGCCCCTGTTTCTACTAACCACTCTACTTGAGTGACTTTCGCAGGTTCTTTCTTGTAGGATGAGAAGAACCCGCGCTGGGAAGGAAATCATTCCTTACGATCCCGAACCAGAAAAGAAATAAAATAGACGCTTGAAAGAAGCGAAGATGGCAAATCAAGAGAATCGCGATCTTAAGGCCGAATTGAAGGAGGCATTGGAACAACTACGCCTCAGCAAAGAAGAATTGCGACTGGAAAAGGAAGAAACTCGCGCAAGGATGGAAGTGATCGAAGCAGATGTGGCGACTTTATAGGACCAATATCTACCTCGACCAGATCCACCTCCTCGACCGAGGCAGGACCCAGTACCTGTTGCCCCGGCCGAGATACTTCCACCTTGGATACCAGTCCGAGATGCTCTTTTTGCAAGTATTCCACAGACCCTAGGGCAGAGGATGGACCCTAACCAGCAACTAAGGCATCCAAGAGTCAACCTAGGTGATCGAGCGGACCATGATTATGAGCTTCGACCGCAAGTTCTTTCCATGATTCGTCAATGCCAGTTTGGAGGGCTAGAGAGGGAATCTCCGCATCAACATCTGCAAAACTATGAGATCTTGATGGAGACCTTGAGACCTTCAAGCCTGGAAAACAACAATTACAAGCTAAGGCCTTTCTATTTCTCTTTGAAAGATAGGGCGCTTACTTGGTATCAATCTCTCCCTCCATGAAAAATCAACACATGGGAGGAGATGCCGACGGAGTTCTTAACCAAATTCTTTCCCCCTTCTAAGACCGCTGAAATGAGAGGGAAAATCAATGCATTCATCATAAAGGACAAGGAGAGCTTGTCCAAGTCATGGGAGAGATTTAAAGACATTCTTTTGGATTGCCCATATCATGGGATTCCAAAGATAGAGTTGTTGGAGATATACTTCAAGGGACTGGATGGTAACACCCAGTTCAACCTTCAACTACTATCCGCCGGCACGTTCATGGACATGCCGATTGACGAAGCTTGGGAGTTCATATAGAAGCAAGCTTTACACATGGAGAAATACTCCCATCAAGGAGCTGAAGGTGGAGTTAAAAGAGTCAACTTTCAAGAAACTCACCCAAACAATGATCAACTCACCTCTTTGAAGAATGATGTGAAGCAATTGAAAGAACTTTTGGTTGCTCAAACCCAAAAGGAATAGGGAGGATATCAAGGGCCAAGGAACAACAATCAAGGTTCCCGAAACAACAACTACAACAACAATAGAGGATCCAACAGCAACAATTGGAGATCCAACAATCAAAAATCGGGTAACTCTTACTCTAACTCAAATTCAAACAATTCTTCTAACCCTTTCCTTTCTCTCTTCTTCTTCTTCTACTCCATTGAAGAGCCAGGATCAAGGATCAAGTTCGTCCCAGTCGGAAAAGAAAGATGTGGTGCTGGAGGCCATCTTGATCAAGCTCAACTCTATGGAGACATCCATGACTTCATTTTCGAAGGCACAAAAAGCCTTAGAACAACAATTCTTTAACAAGGCGAATGAAGCGCCAAGAGATCCAGGGAAGCTTCCAGCAAGGACAGAAAGCAACCTTAAGGGACAAATCATGGCAATAACGACGAGAAGTGGACTGAAAACTTCAGATCCAGTGCCTCGGTCGATGCCAGTACAGACGAATAACACCTCGGTCCAGGCACAGTCGAAGAACACTTCGGCCGAGATGCCAACCAAGGTCGAGCCACAGAAAGCGTCGGACAAAACTTAAGTTTATGTCCCACCTCCTGCATATAAACCACCACTTCCATTCCCCCAGTCAAGGGCCAAAGCACATCTAGACAAGCATTTTGGTAAGTTCCTTGACTTGATGAATAAACTACATATTAACATCCCTTTCCTTGATGCTATTCTAGGGATGCCCGCCTATGGGAAGTTCTTGAAAGAGATTCCATCAAGGAAGAGGAAGTTGGAAGATTTTGGCGAAGTAAGGATGACATCTAAATCCTCGGAGCTTATTCAAATCATGAAGGAGAAGATGCTACCCAAATTGAGAGATCCCGGCTCATTTTGCATTCCCATTCAAGTTGGGGATGTCACTTGCGAAGCATTGTGTGATCTAGGAGCCAGCGTGAGCATCATCCCGTTGGAGCTATGTGTGAGAATCGGACTTGGAGAGCCCAAGCCGGTGAAGATAGGGTTGTACATGGCGGACCGCTCCATTACCCATCCCGTGGGCATTTTGGAAGATGTTCTGGTTAAGTTAGGTAACTTCTATTTACCTATAGACTTTGTTGTACTTGACATTCCCGCAGATTATCCCATTCCTATCATTCTCGGGAGGCCATTTCTAGCAACTTTGGGTTGCAATGTGGATTGTAAGAACGCCAAGTTGCAATTCAACATTGGCGGTGATCAAGTTGAGTTTGCATTGCTTGTGGCGATGAAAGGAGAGTAGCTATTAGATGATATCTTCAACATCTATGATGAAGAAGAATCGAGAGAATTGGTGAGCTCTATCCTTATTAATGATCCACTTGAGAGAGTTATTAGTTTTAGCTTAATGGAGGAAGGTATAGATGTTTCTTGTGATGCAGATATACGGAGCTTAGAGGCACTGGAAGAAGATCCAGGAGCTAAATTTGAAAGGCTAATCCATGAGAAGAAGATCTCCAGTTTCGGTCCCAGTTGTAGTACCTCGACCGAGGCACTTTCTGGACCAAGCGAGGTGTTCTTGACTAAAGAACATCTCGGTCACCCTCTCTGGACATCGACTGAGGTCGAAAGCGAGATGATGTCAACTGAGAATAACAAACCTCTTACTCCCTTTTCTGACATTCATCCTCAGTTGGTGGAACACTTTCTCCACCCAATATCTGATAATAAAGGACCTTGGTATGCTGACATTGTTAATTATCTTGTTTGCCAGGATATACCGCCTGGATTGACGTACGCTCAAAGGAAGAAATTCTTTAAAGACGTACGCCATTACTACTGGGATGAACCGTTGCTATTTAAGAGAGGACCGGATGGGATGCTTCGAAGATGCATTCCGGAAGATGAAGTTACTAGCATCATACGGCATTGTCACTCACTTCCATGTGGAGGGCATGCTAGCACTCACAAAACATGCACCAAGGTATTACGTTCCGGTTTCTTTTGGCCTACATTATTTAAGGATGTGTAATCGTTTGTTGTCTCTTGTGATGCATGCCAAAGAACAGGGAATTTATCTAGAAAGAACGAGATGCCACTCAATAACATACAAGAGGTTGAGATCTTTGATGTATGGGGGGTAGATTTCATGGGACCTTTCCCATCATCCGGAGGAAACCTCTACATTCTCCTAGCTGTCGACTACGTCTCTAGATGGGTTGAAGCCATTGCCTCTCCTACTAATGACGCCATGGTGGTTGTGAAGTTCTTTAACAGGACTATCTTTCCACGTTTTGGGACTCCACGCATCATCATTAGCGACGGAGGGACACATTTCATCAGCCGGAAGTTTAAGGCACTTCTATCGAAGTATGGGGTAACCCACAAGGTAGCAACCCCTTATCACCCTCAAACTAGTGGACAAGTCGAGATCTCAAATAGAGAAATTAAAGCAATATTGGAGAAGACCGTCTCTAGGACGAGGAAGGATTGGTCCATGAAGTTGGACGACGCTCTTTGGGCCTACAGGACCGCATTCAAGACTCCCATTGGCACCACCCCTTATAATTTAGTATATGGAAAGTCTTGTTATTTGCTCGTTGAGTTAGAACACAAGGCATATTGGGCAATCAAATGGTTAAATTTCGACATCAAGGAAACCGGTGAAAAGCGGCTATTGGATATCAATGAGCTGGAGGAGTTGCGTTTGAACGCTTATGAGAATGCCAAGATCTATAAAGAAAGGACGAAGAAATGGCATGACAAGCGTATCATTCCTAAGGAGTTTAAAGAAGGAGACTTAGTTCTACTCTTCAACTCCCGCCTCCGCCTCTTTCCATGTAAGTTGAAATCTAGATGGACCGGACCTTATGTTGTGAAACATGTTTTCCCTTATGGTGCAGTTGAGATTTGGGGAGAAACAAGTGGAAGATTCAAGGTCAATGGTCATAGACTCAAGGAATACAAACCGGGAATCCCGGTTGAGGAGATTGCACCACTATACCTTATTTAGGGATACCGTACGGTCCAGCTATCGACCTTAAATCAAGCGGTTCTTGGGAGGCAACCCAAGGTATTGCTTTCTTTTCCCTTTTTCTAGTCTAGCTTTAGATAATTTGCTTTTGCTTTGCTTTGTTTCGTGTTTAGCATCCTAGACAGACAACAGGTGACATCTAAGGAAGGAATACAACCCAGGAGCAACACTGGAAGGACAGAAGTTCGAGAATTTGAGAAGACGGAATTTGACTGAGACACATCTCGGTTGCTGTCACAGCACCTTGACCGAGATGATTCTTGAGCAACCGAGGCGACTAGGGTTACTAAAGATCCACCTCGGTCAGTACCACCTCGGTCCGGTCGAGACCATCTCGACCGAGGTGACAGAAGTTCTAGAAAAGGGTATAAAAGGGGGCTGAGATTTCTCTCTCTTTCCTCTCTCACCTTCTCGACCGCAGCACCCCAAATCACCTCGTTCTCTGATTATCGCTCGTTTTCGAAGATTCTTGCTTCCAAACTGCAAGGAAAGGGTAGAGGATCGGTTTTGAAGCGACAATTTGTAACAAAAACGCTCCAAATCGACCAAATCTGGGGTAATTCGAAAAAACCCTAACTCCCTCTTCTTCCACTGTTTTCGATCAATTTGGGCTTTGGTTGCCCCTGCATTGTGTTGTAAAAGGCGTAAGTACCCCATAGGAACCATTGGTAGTGATATCGGGGGAAAAAAACTGGATTTCTGAGAGTTTTGATCGAACAGCCATCTACCTCGATCCAGTCGACCTGCATCTCGACCGAGGTGTTCTTGGGATCTGACAGCCGACCGAGGTGATCTGACAGAGAGAGAAAAAAATGAGTTCTGATAGACAGCTAGTACTGAGGGATGGATCCCCTTCTCCTACTCCTTCTTCTTCTTCCCGCCGCTCCATGCCGGTGATCCATGAGCGTCACCGAGTAGACTATGACCGTATAACGGCGCGTCCAGTGATTGCACCATGATTTCTAGATGTGGGTGCGTTTTATTGCCTCCATGTGGTTGACGATTTGAGGCGGATGATTGCTATGGTAGGGCTGGAGCAGTTCATGGAGATTAGAGCTTCAACCTACCTTGAGCCGACTTTGGAGTTTGTTAGCTCCGTGACTTACCTGCCTACAAAGCGGGCCATCAAGTACCGGTTGCTGAACCGGAACTACATAGTACCGCTAGACCAGTGGCGAGAGGTCTTCGGCTTCCCGATCCCCACCGTTGCTGATTTTAGCTCGAGAGTTCTGGGGCCAAATAGCTCATATAGTTGAGCATGCTGATAGGTGGAGACCTGGAGACTCCAAGGAGCGTATTATCTTCCACCTGGCCTTCAGATTATCCCACCGGATCTTTAGCGAGACACTTCTGGCGTGTATTGAGACGCCCCAGAAGATTAGACAGGGGGAGCTGCAGAGTCTATACTGTATGGTGACCGGAGGAGTTCCGGATTTTGGATTGATGCTAGTAGAGGATTTACACAAGATAAAGGCAAAGGCGAAAGGAGATATCTGTTACGGAGGGCTGGTGACTCATTTAGCTACTGTGATGGGTCTAGATTTGAGTTCATGTACTATGGTGGCGGCTGCCAAGCCACTCGGGTTGCAGGAGATGATCACTAGGAGGATCTTGGTTCCTCGCGGACATACTACGCCGTATGTGGCGATGCCCTGGGAGCAGACTGCACCTCAGGGTATTAGATGGTCAGCTCAGTTCTCCCTTTATGACCGCAGTACTCGTACACAACGTCGATTCCTCTTATTGAGGACGTTAGGGACGCAGCAGCAGCAGCTCAGGGGCAGGATGAGGAGGAGGCTAATGAGCAGGATGATGAGGATGATGCTGGCGGTGCTGCCATGGATACAGGTGTTACGCTAGAAACGTGTAGCACAAAAGCCTTAAATTTATAAACACAATATATTTCTCCTAACTCCTAGCGAACCCGCAGTGTACGGGACGTTTTGTAGTAGGGATAGTATTCCGAGGTCGAACACAAAGACTAAGGTGAGATCAAGTCAAACAATGGTCATAGATAGTGTGGATCTAGTCTAAGAAAAGAGAAAGGAATAAAGAAATGAAAATCATGATGTTTTTGGTTGGTTTTTGTGGTGATCAAGCAAAGATCACAATTCAAGCAAGATAATAGAACAAATTAACAACTCAAGCTAACAAGGTAAACAAGTAACACAAGAACAAAATATATGATTAAGAGAGAAAAGTGTATTCTAGAGGTCAAGATTTCCGGTTATGGCATTGGACTCAAGGTTCTAAAGTTTCTAAGGACAAAGCTGCGGTGTTGGGAGAGGGTGTTTCGCTAATGGAAGCAATTACCGGGTAGGTCTCTCACTTCACTAGTCCCGCATCAAACTCCTATTACCGGGTAGGTCTCAAGGGGCTAAAGTAGGGAATTCTACACAAACCGGACACTACTTAAGTGGCAAACTTCTCCTTACCGGGTAAGTCTTGGAAAAGTAAGGCTCAAGCAATAATCCTAGCACACTCAATCCAATAGCGGCTTGTGAGGCTCACTACTACCTAGAATTCATCATCTTAGGTATCTAAGGTCGGAAATCATCGGGTAGATCTCTTCCCTCACTTAGGTTGATAGCATTAGGTGATCCTAAGCTAAATTAAGCTTAATAAACACTAGGATTTCAACAACCTAACACCCTAACATACAGATTCATCAATTAAAGATCAATAGAGAAGAAAATCGGGTGGATCTTATATAAATCGGCCGATCTGGCATGATGAACAGCCCGATTTTTCTTCCTGAGTTAGATTTCGTGCATACAAATCATCCTAAACTAACATATAAGTCCATCCTATCATCACCCTAGCCATAACCATCAATCCATCACTCCAGAATCACAATAAACTAGCCAATAATATGCATATCAAGATCCAAAATCATCATACAAGTATACATGGTTTTCATAAAGGGATGATGAAAGATAAGCAAGTAAAACAATAAATCTCAGCTGAATCTAAGTTTTAGCAAGACTTACAACCCTTCAAATGAAGTTCCAAAACGTTCCTAACAATCCTTGCAAAAGTTCCTCAATCCGAGACTCCAAAAATCACTCAAAATCACTCAAAAACCTCACTATCCCTCCTAGATTGGTGTTCTTCTTCTTCCTTAAATTTGAGAGGGTTTTTCTTCTTCTCCAAGTCTATCCCCAATCCCAATGAGCTGTGAATGAGAATGTGGGAGAGGAGAGATGCTCAGCAACAGCTTGCAAGACCACTTATATTCTCCACCAAGAGCAAGGTCGGATCAAGAGATCGTGGGACACGTGGCTTAAGCTGTCAAAGGCAGGAAAATCGACCCAGTGAAATAAATCGGCCGATTTTCCTGGCAGTTGGTCCGATTTTCTTCAGCAGAAGCATGCTATGATCGTCTAGCCATGAGTTGCTCCATTGCTTGCACCAATAGTGGTCTTTGTGTCCTTTGTTGCTCCAATTATGCTCCTTCAAAGCTTTTCATGTGTACCATCATGAGGCTTGACCCTCGAATGTATCGATTAATGTCCAATAGATCCCCAAATTACCTACAAAACCGATAAAAGGTCGTGTAGACGTCTTTTCTAGAAATATGCATGGATTGAGCGAAAACGTCATGAACCAATGTCAAACCGTGCATGAATAACGGGAAAAACTATCTAATTAAGTGCCTAAACTAACGTTATAAATCACGTTATCAACAGGGACCGATACAGCTGGGACTAGTGTGCCAGTCGTCGATCTAGATGACGAGGAGACAGAGGATGAGCCAGCTGCAGCACCAGCACGACCTGCCAGGCGTAGAGTACGCAGGCAAAGGAATCCTTTAGCTCACCGCCGGATCGACGATCTGACAGAGCAGATGATTGACTCCTATGCAGCCATGACCGTCGATTTAGGAGGACGTTTGGATGGCTTTCACAGGGAGTTGGATAGCCGGACTCATCAAATATTGGAGAGCCAGCATTATCAGCGCCGGATGATGGAGATCCAGTTCCAGCATATGATGGGACATCCATTCCCGTCTCAGCATCCATACGTACCATATCCTCCACCACTGCCGGCAGATCAGGATTAGAGCTTGCAGGATTTCTTTTCTTTATTTATAATGCAGCTCAGCTTTGTCCGGTGAGTATTCTGTTCTTAGACTTATTTGACCCATTGGGACAATGTGTCCCAAGTATGGGGTATGCGGATATGTATTATTTAACTTATGTGGATGATTGTATGACTTGATTCGGATATTTATGATTTCCTTATACTCTATGTGCTTATTTGAGATTACATGCATGCATACAGGTTATTTGATTGAGAAAAACGTCAAAAACTGGTTTGAAAAAAAATTTTATTGACCTCGACCGATGTGACTCTGACCAATCGAGGTACAGTACCTCGGTTGACTTAGAACATCTCGACCGAGGGGGCTTAACTGAGACAGTTTTCGAAACGATTTTTGTGCTTCGTATCTAGATATGACCTCAGTGATGATTTTGTTTGCTGACTGGATTTGAAATCTTTATATGTTTAAAAGGTTTTATGATATGTTTAAGTTGTTAAATGCTTTGTTTGAAATTTGTGGCATGTTTAATACTTTGCTTTTATCCAAATTATGTTGAATTTGAAGGTTGACACCACATGATAAGTTCTCTCACTTTCTTCCTGGGATGATTAAGGCAATTCATTCTCTTCTCTTCTTCTTCTTGATCATGCTTAGCCCCTCATATACATATTTGCGTCCCTTTACCTATCCGGGAATTTGGAAGCAAGCAAGTGAAAGAAAAGTTGAAATGTTGGCTGAAAGTTAGAAAGAAACAAATAGGTTTGGGGAAGTCAATCATGATGATGAGTAACTCGGCATCATTCACATAGCCGGGTGTTTGTCTCTTGCCAAAGTCGGATTGAACGATATTCCTAACGGGTCATGGTATGTGCATCAAGGGTTTGAAGCATCTCGAGAAATTGATGATTGCTGATTTCCTAGGCTTCGGTTATTGTGCACTTTTGTCCATGCATCCCAAAAAGTAAAGTAAAAAGTAAATAAGCAAAGCTTATTGGTGGAAGATGTTGAAGTTCAAAGGAAGTGAAGTAAAGATCCTTTTTCCGGATTCTAGCACCACATTCCCTATATACATCCCACCCTCACACGTTTCTTGACCTTCTTTTAAAAGCCCTTGAGACCTCGAGCTTGTTGATTGACTTGGTGGTTTAAACTGGATTATACATGATTAATTTCGATAATAATGATTTATTATGCATTCTATGATTTTATGAAAAGATGAACAACTTTCCTATATTTATAAAATGTTTTGATCATATTTTGATTTTAAATTCCATGAAGCAGTCTCTTAGAGTGATCTATGATTGGAGCACACCACTAAAAATGTTTTTAAATACTTTTCATTGATTTTTATGACTTATAATCCATTCTATCTTGTACTTAAGATTTGGAACTTGCTTGGGGACAAGCAAGGGACAAGTATGGGGTATTTTGATAGCATGAATTATAGTCAATATTTTGGGATCTGTTTAGACGTTTTATCTTCAATAATCTGCATGTTTGGATGTATATTATGTGATTATATCGTCGTTTCATCTACCTTTATGGGAATCGAGGTCTACACCAAGTTTCGTTGTAATCGTAGGTAAAATGGCATATTTTGGATTAAAATGGAGCTAAAGGAGCTAAGGAATCATTGGAGCTACATTCAGGAGCTTAAGGAAGAATCCAGGAAGCATGGAAATGGATTAGAGATTTACTTTGGACCAGATTTCAAAGATTTCACCTTCAGTTTAGAGCCACCTCGGTCAGCTACAGTACCATCTCGACCGAGGTGATTTTGAGGAGCGTATCGACCGAGGCGAACACCTTGGACGCGGCAAGATATATTTTATTCTTGGCTGAGATCTTTTATTTTTGGAAGGAGAGATCTTATATTTTTGGGCTGGATTTCTGGAAGGAAGATTATATATTTTGGAAATCTATTTTAGAGATTAAGATATATTTTATTAGGAAAATATCTTTTCAAGATATTTTATCTTTGGAAGATAGTTTTCCTATATAAAGGGTTGGATTTTCCACAAGTTCAACCATGTTTATACATAGAGCATCCAGCAGTTAGGAGGGATTTTTGGAAGGTTGAAGGAAGATTGAAGGAAGGAAGTTCATAGCTTTTATAGCTTTTGTGAAAGGTTTTGTAAGATTTTCTTAGATTCCCTTCTTTGTTGACTTGTCTTGTTGGATTGTGATCCAAGGAACGCTTGTTTGTTTGATAATTGATTCAGTTATTGAAGCCTTTTTATTAAGGTTTTTGTATTCAATTATCCACTTTCTTCCCTAATACTTGATTATTGCTTTCATGATGATGAGTGGCTAATTTCCTTGTGCGATTCTAGGGTGATTGGCTGAAGGTTGTGGGAAAAACAATGATAGAATAATCTTAAATTCCAGTAGGACCTTGAAAGCTCGAGTCTTTATCCTTAACCCTAGAGTATCTCGTTCAATCGATGAACATCTCGGCCGGGGTGGAATTCGTCTGACCGAGGTGACCTATCTGATCCGAAACTGAGAGTTAAGTGTTAGAGTTTGCCAAATCCTATTCTTATTACACCTTTCCTGGTTCAATGCAAGCTTAGGATGAGACGTACCCGGTAATTCCTTTGTTTGTTTACCCATGATCATAAGTGTAGGTAATAAAGGTTTATCCTTTATTGGGGTTTGAGTGTGCCTTCATTCCATCTTTGTGAGTTAGCCTGAGACTTACCAGGTAAAGGTTGATTCTATTCCCTTAGGTGGTGTGTTGGTTTGAGGTTATAGTTCTTTTCCTTAATTCCTTGAGACTTACCCAGTAATAGGAGTTACGGTTTGGAGTTAGTGAGTAGTGAGGCTTACCCGGTGATCTATTCCATTTTAGAAACACCTTCCCTTTGCAAAATCTCAGCTTTGTCCGCTTATCTTGAGATCTTGAGTTGGAACCACAACTAGATGCTTTAATCCCTAGAATTTGCATATTTCCTTAATTGACTATATTATCATCTTTGATTGTTGTAATTGCTTTTGTGGTTAGTTGCGATATTGACTTCCTATATTGGTTTTGTTTCACCTAAGTCCCTGAGATCGACACCCCGGAATTCTTGCTTTTACTACGATTGACCCGTAAAATGCGGGTTCGCATCCTTGTTTTAGGCATACATCTAGGGTTATAAATTTAAAGCTTGCACACACCGTTTGGAGCGAACAGGTTCTTTCCGATTGCCTTTTCCCTAGGACCGAGACCCCTCAGAAGATCAAGATGGATGAGCTTTTCCTTCTTTATTATATGCTTCATGGTAGACCTGCTGACTGCGCTACCCTCCTAGCCTCCACCATGAGTAAGCTCAAGAACAAGAGAGCCGGTAACATAGGATACGGTGGTATGGTTACACACATTGCTAGGCAGCTTGGGATAGACTTTTCTGCCTGTACTAGGATAGCAGCGAAACCTTTGGGTCTCAACAGCTTGATGACGAGAGGTATCATCTTTCCTAGGCACCGCGGTCCACCTACCGTCGGTATGTCTTGGGAAGAGAGAGGAGGTAGAGGCATCCCGTGGCTCCCTAAGTATTCCATTATGGCCGGACGCCATAACTGGAAGCAGACATTCGCTGCTATGGATACGAATAGGCTAGTGGCACCTCCTTATGTACCCGAAGAGGTTCCGGCTGCAGATGTCGAGGAGAAGGTAGGAGGAGGTGATGGTTTTGAGGGAGGAGGTGATGAGCAGGACTTTGGCACTTTTCCGGATCAGCCGGCACACTTTCCTGACCCTCCTAGACGTTCACCACAACCTACCGGACCTTCAGGAGCCTCTTCCTCTCGCCGTGCTAGCGTGAGTGAGTGGCCGACTTGGATGGACTCTCTTCCCGCTTGGTACAGAGCACAACCGGAGTGGATGGGAGCTCCACCACCTTGGTATAGTCAGGCACCAGCAGCACCATTAGCACCGACTCCACAGGATGCACCGGCATAGTACGGCCATCCACCGGCTTGGTGTGAGCAGCTACCGGCATGGGCCACCGACCTATCCAGGAAAGGTGGGAGACTTAGAGATTCATCAGGATACACGGGTTGAGGAGCATGACATGATGATGAGAGACATATACCTCCAGCAGTTTGGGCGGAACTTCATCCCCGACTTCTGTTCATTTCCGCCACCGCCTCCTCCGTAGTGATGAGCTACGACGATTGACAGTTTCAGCCCCCCACCGCCGTCTAGTGAGTTCATTTTTCTTTTCTTCTTTTTTTTATTTCTTTTCGAACATTGAGGACAATGTATGTTCTAAGTATGGGGTGGGGTATGACTATGTGTTGTAATAACTCTACTACATTTGCTTGCTTGTATCCATAACACTATGCATGTTTCATTTCCATAGTCACATGTTTCATTATTGCATTGCATGAAAAAGTTTGAAAAACCCATAAAGATTTGAAAAAAATTTGAAAATTTTGAAAATTTTCTTGTGCTTCTAAGTTTAGAGATGACTCCTATGATAGCTCTCACTTGTGAAATGACTTTTTGATGACAATTATATGCTTAAACGGAATAACGAATTGAAAAGAGATTGAATGTGTTGTTTATCGTTTCTAGCAAGTTTCATAATGTGAAAGTTCTATCTAAATCATATTGAGAAATTAAGGTTGAAATCACATGATGAGTTCTTATACTTCTTAATGAAATGATTAAGGCAATTCGATTTTTCTTAATTCTTTCTTTGATCATTTAGCCCCTCAATAAAAGTAATTGCCTCCCTTACCTATCCGGGAATTTGGAGGAGTTGAGTTCTGGCATGTTTGATGTGGGAGGGCCATGAAAGCATTTTTGCATTCAAAGAATAGAACTAATAGGTTTGGGGAAGTCAATCATGACGATGAGTAGCTCGGCACCATTCACATAGTCGGGTGTTTGTGTCTTGCCAAAGTCGGATTGAGCGATATTCCTAACGAATTATGGTATGTGCATCAAGGGTTTGAGGCATCTCAAAATTGAGAAACGCCGATCTCCTAGGCTTCGGTTTTTGTGCACCTCTGTCCATCTTTCAAAACGTAAAGTCGAAAAATAATGTGAAAAAGAAGAGAGCAAAGCTCAAAGTTGATGGTGTTGCAATTCAAAGTAAAAAGAAAAAGAGTTGGGTTATTCATTTTCCCGGATTCATGCACCACATCCCGTATAAGTTTCCCTCCTTTCCGCATTCTAGACCTTACTTGAAAGTCCTTAAGATCAAAAGAATGTTATTTGACTTGGTGATCTAATTTGAAGTTTCTTATACTTGATTTTGAAAATACTTGAAGGTTATGATGTTTGTCTTGAAGTTTAAACAATTTATGAGGTTTCTTTGCTTTACATTCTTTAGTTTATGTATATGAGCGTTTTCAAGGATGAATGAAGCAAGGTTTGAGGATGATCTATTGACTAGAAGCACATTTACCTAAAGGATGGTTTTGTTTTGAGTTTGCATGTATATTTCATTCTAACTTGTATTCTAAGCTTTTAAAAACTTTGCTTGAGGACAAGCAAGTGACAAGTATGGGGTATTTTGTTAGCATGAAATATTGTGATATTCTAGGCACTTATTTTGGTTGTTTTTCCCTTATTATTGTGTACATGGATGAAGTTTAGGAGCAAATGTTAGCTTGTTCATCTATATTGTCGATATGGAAGTCTACACTAGCTTTGTGTTGATTGTAGGTGAAAAGGAGCTAAATAAGAGCAATTGAGAGAGAAAAGAGAGTGATCGATCATGTTCAAGGATTAGGAGACACATCAAGGAAGCTAAGGAAGGAGCTAGGATGAAGGATGTCACGACACAAAGGAAACTACAAGCAATATGCACTTCCATGCCCTGAATTACGGCCGTAGAAGAGTCCACGCTCTAAACCACGGCCGTGGATCTTGGCATCATGAGCGTGGAGCACTCCAGTAGGTTACACGGCCTAAAGTACGGTCGTGGAAGTCACAAGACACCGTAACCCTTTTTCACGCTCTAAACCACGGTCGTGTAAACCTATGAGACCGTGATTTAGGCGATCTTTTGACGTGTCTTTATTTGCCACGTTATTTACGTAATGGGCCGGGGACGGTTATTCTTTCTCGTCTTATAAAAAGGTCTAGAAAAGAGAGTTTCGGGGATCCCTGCTTATCGCCGCTTAGACGCCGCATACATCTCGCATACACTTCGGGATAGACGGCCGCTTATCTTGCTTGGAGCATTCTTGCCTAGGGTTGATTGAAGATCGCCGAAGGTTTAACCTCTTTCTTAGGCTTTGATATTGAAGACGGATTGACAACCTGTTCTTCATACTTACCTTAGATCATTGTGAGGTTTTGTGTTATACATTTTGATTCCATTAAACATCGCTTCTTGTGTTTTGGATTTGAGATTTGGTTTTGACGTTCTATTGAGTATTCGAGGGTTTTCATCTTTTATTCTCTTTAATTTGAATATTGATTTCATGACAATGATTGTTGGCTAAAACCCTTTAGCAATTCTAAGGTGAAGGGTTAATAGTTGTGGCTTAGATGATGATAGATCGATCGTAATTTGATTGGACCTTGAGAGTTATAGAAATATTGTCGACGAACCTAAATCACGGCCTGTTCTAGGGTTTCCACGGCCGTGGTTCTCAAGATCTACCCGTGATTTAATTCAGTTTACGAACTTTGCTTTTACTTTAATCCAAAGTTAAAGATAGCTTTAACCTAGTCTTGGCTTGTCTTTTCTAGGTAGTAGTGAGACTCAACATCCTCTATTTCGGTTTCGAGTGTCACAATCTTAACTGTTTGAGTTTATCTTGATCCTTGGATTACAAGTTTAGGTATTTGAGATCAATTCTAGTCTTTAGATCCTTTCTATATTGCAGCCTCAACAACCTTTATAGAGAGTTCTTTTGATTAGACATATAAGGTTTTGGAACTTCACCGTACATTACCTTACCTTAGCATACCTTTGCAATTCTCTACTCTGTCCTTATATCTATAGTATATCTTGAATCGATTGCCACAATTGGATACCTGGATCTTTAGGGTTGCTGTTTTCCTCAATATTTGCAAAGCTTTACATCTTATTTGCTTGACAATCTGAAATTGGATTTTGTTTCACCAAATCCCTGTGATCGATACTCTAGAATATTTGCTAATCTACGTCGATCCATACATTGCGGGTTCGCTTGCTTTTATTCTAGTTTTATAAATTTAAGACTTGATTGCACGCACGTTTTAAGGTGAACACTCTTCAACTCCTCAAAACTCTAGGCACACTGCTCCGACCATGCAAATCTGGTAGTCTTCCTTAGCAGACTCGTAAGTGGACGGGCAATCAAAGAAAATCCATCCACAAAGCGTCGGTAATAGCCGGCTAGGCCAAGGAAATTGTGCACTTCCTTGACGTTTGTCGGTAGCATCTATGCTACTATAGACTCAATCTTCGCCGGATCAACCTTGATCCCATCGGCGGAGACGATATGACCCAAAAATGCTACCTCTAGCATTCACAACTCGCACTTAGAGAGCTTGGCGTACAACTCTTTATCCTGCAAGACTCGCATCACAATCCTCAAGTGTCTTGCATGCTCCTCTCTAATGTGAGAGTATACCAGGTTATCATCTATCAAGACCACTACAAAGTGATCCAGGAAGTCGATGAAGATGTTGTTCATCAACTCCATGAAGACCGCTGGGGCATTCATAAGCCCAAATGACATCACTACAAACTCGTAGTATCCATATCGGGTCCAAAATGTCGTCTTGTGCACATCCTGCTCTCTCACCCTCAACTAGTGATAACCTGAGCGCGGATCAATATGGGAGAACACCGTCTCTCCCTGAAGTTGATCCAACAAGTCATTAATACGGGGCAGTGGATACATGTTCTTGATGGTCACCTTGTTTAGCTCTTTGTAGTCGATGCACAATCTCAACGATCCGTCCTTCTTCCGCACGAAGAGGATAGGTGCTCCCATGGGGATACGCTAGGGCGGATAAAGCCCTTCTCAGCCAACTCCCCAAGTTGCTTCTTCAGCTCTAACATCTCAACAGGCGCCATACGATATGGGGCCTTCGATAACGGTCTCGTACCAGGCTCTAACTCGATGCTGAAATCCACACTCCTCTGAGGCGACAAACTAGACGGCTCAGCGAACATGTTTGTAAACTCACAAACCATTGGAATATCCTCCAATGTTGGACTCTCTCCCTCCTTCATGGCATAACACCAGAAGGCATCAGATCCTTGTGCTATCAACCTCGTTGCTCGTACTGCACTGATAACAGAATCCGTCTTCCCAAGATCCCAACCTCGGAAGACCTCTGTCTGACCTATCTCGGTAGAGACTGTCACAGTCCTCCTACCTACATCTAAAGTCGTACGATGTCTACGCATCCAATCCATACCCAAAATGACTTCCTCATGTATCAATGGCATGACAAAGAAGTCAACAAGCAACACACGAGTCCCCAAATGAATGGGACAACCACGTATCTCGCGGGTACCTCTGACCCTACTACCATCAGGTAACCCTATAATAATGGGTATCCCCTCTATTGTAGCCAAACTCAGATGCTCAACACATACATCAGAAATAAAGGAATGTGTAGCACCTATATCAAATAAAACTCTAACAGGTAAACCGTGGAGTAGAATGGTACCTGTAGCAACCGGTGCAGGTGGCTCCTCTGCACTTCTCAACTCAAAAACTCTACCTTGAGCTCCTCTAGTGTCAGTGGTACTCACACCAGGACCTCTACCTCTACTCAACCCGGGAGCAGATCCTTGAGTAGAAGGACGATCTGGGAGTCTCTACTGTCCCTATGTCTGCTGCTGAGGTGTCCTTTGCCCACCTCCTGCCACACTAGCAGGGGAAAAACCCTACTGCGATGCAACTCCACTCTGCCTACAGAAGGCAGCTTTGTGACCTGATCTGCCACAAGTGAAGCAAGTCACTGGCGGCCTTGTACACTTTGGTCGTAAATGTCCAAGATTGCCATAGTTGAAGCATTGTTTTCCTTTCTCTACAGTCAATGCATATGAGGGGTAACTCTGACATCTCTAGCTCCGTCCAAAACTTGAAGCTCCACCAACGCCACTGGTCTGCCCAGTCTGTTGTCTCTTCTCAAATCGTCCCGTCTGAGAAGTCTTCCTCTAACTAGCCTACTCACGCTCATAAGTTGAGGCCCGGTCTTGGTAATATGTCAGAGACTCACAATGGAATCCTGCCATGTAAGAACGGGTACTCTCCCTCAGTCGGCGGAAGAACAGATACACGTGTTGATCCTCAAAAGGTGTAGTTGGACCCAGTAATGCCAACTCTGTCTAGAAGTGGTTGATATCATCTGCTATTGGCACATCCTCAAAGCCTTCCTCCACAAAACCTGCAGTTTCTCCCTCCTTAGTGAGGCAAGGCAGAAACGCTCTCTAATGATGCACCTCATCTGGTCGTTACTAGTGGCTCGACCCCGCATGGTCCTCCACCACTGATGAGCTAGGTCACGGAATAAAGTCTTGACTAACTCTATCTGTCTGTCCTCTAGGTATCTGATAGTCTCAAAAGCTGAGTCTACATGCTCAATCCATACCTCCGTCTCCAATCCCACCTTCCTAGAGAAAGGTGGTACACCCAGCTGATGGAATGCCTTCAACCAAGTATCTGGTCGAGGCCCTATATACTCTTCTGGAGCTCTAACAGTCTCAGCAATACGTGCCGGCATAACTGGCACATGAGTAGCTCCTTGGGACATTTGAGAAGATCTCTCTTGTGTTGATAGATTCGGGGCACATCTATCCACTCTAGCAGCCTCCTCCACTTGTCTGATGTACGCACGGAATTTTGGTCCCCTCATAGAGACACGATCTGAGTCATCTAACTGGGCTCGCTGTGATCGTTGTCTCGCAGATCCACCGCTCCTCGTCTCAGGAACAACACTCTCGTCAACCTCTTTAAGAACATCCTCCACCTCTAGTGGATCAACAACGGGAACTAGTCTCGGTCCTATCACTCCCGGAGGAAGAGGTGGCCAGCCTCTACCTCGGCCCACAGCAAAAGTTTCTCTAGTCCGAGCCATCTACGAGGTATGCACACCTAACTTATAAGGCTATATATATGTCATATGTATATATATATATAACACAAATTCATACAATCCATCATACATATATATACATATCTATATTGCTGAGATTCACGGCAGAGGTGACGACTTCCCGTACATTCTATCCCAAAACACTATATACACAACTTTAAAACCGGAAATTCTTTTTTTTTTAAAACGTCAGACCCCTTTCGGTTTCTTTTTATTTATCTATCCGACCTTTATTGTAGGTAGCAAGTGCCATTGTTGTCAACCTAAGGCTTTGATACCAACTCTGTAACACCCCAAATCCGCGGGACTCGGGATGCCACATTGGACTAGGATCTCACAGTGGCTCCTAACCCTAGCTTGACAACAAGTTCACTGGACCTTACAACATGGTACCGACAAATATAAAAACAAATACATAAAACGATATAACTGTATAACAAAAGGGTATACAAGACCATAGCCGAGTGTAAAACCATAACAACCACAACAACATGTACAACGTGTACAAAATATCCCCAAAAGCCCATGCAACACCTATGCACAGAAGTTCTCGGCTAGTCACCCTGCCGGATCACTCTGTAGCTCTCCTATCCTACAAAGCATCTACATCACGGTATAAAACTGTTACCTAACCATACATATATAAGGTACTGCATAAGCACAAACACAAGTCATGAAGCATCCACTCAAATCGTATATATATAGATATATGAAACTATGTGACACGAGGAACGTATTATCCTTGCCTCTAGGCCTGCTAGCCATCTAGAGTAGTATCGGCCACAAAACCCGTGTACCCTATGGGAGTGGTGTTGTGCCCTTCTTATATACCAAGTCTGGCCTGACGTTAGAGAACCTCCCAACTCCTTACAGGATGAAATGGAAAGGTTATCACTGCCACTACAAGGGGGCTATCAGTAAAACATTGGTCGGTAATATTCGACATCGCATGCTATAATATCAAGCATATAACCCACACATAACTCATGCATACACCCAATATAAGGATGGTAGCTAAGTAAGTTCTACGGACTTACCTCAACCTCTGATACTCTCAACCACGAGCAACCTCAATCCAGATAGCAACACTTCTTAATAACAAGACATAGAGATATATCAATCTCCTATTCAGCAAAGGGGTCACACCTAGACTCAAGGGATCCATAATGATCATAACCAACTTAAAAGCCTCACAACCTACTAATCCTCAAAGCCCTAACTGGCTCGTAACGATATCATAACATTATCATCACACTCTCATCTATACCTAGCATGATGATACACACTCATACTAGGGAGGGAAGGGACAGTGTCATCTTTAGGCAAGCCTGGAAATAAGACGCACCTACGTGACAAGAACAACGCAAGGCTAGATGCAGGGAACCGTAGGGGCGGCTCTGGGTGGCACAGGGGCGGCGTTTGGTTGGCGTTGGGGTGCCCTGGCTAGGTGCTGGGGCGGTTGGTGTGCAGATTGCACACTTCAGCTCCTCTTCACTTTTTCACTTGAATCTCTTCACTCCTTCTTCAGCCAGCAGCCCCATACATACATATACATACATATATACATCAAACAAAGCCTAGGAAGGCTGCCACACAATCAAATCTTGTGGAATCCTAAGCTAGAAGGGAAAAAAAGAAGAAAAGAAGAAAGAAAGAAAGAAAGAAAGAAAGAAAGAAAGAAAGAAAGAAAGAAAGAAAGGAAGAACTCACCAGTTGAACCCTAACAGAGGAAGAACAGCACACCACAACCTCAAGGCTGGCTCAACACAAGCACAACAACATCATCAATCACCATCATCATCATACAAATATCAAACTCTCTTCATAACTCAAAGAAAACTCAAAAGAGATCAAAGGAGAAAGGAAGGAGAAGAAAATTGTGAGGAGAAGAGGGAGCTGGAGAGAGAATAAAGATTGTTCATCTGGAAGAGAAGATAATATATAAAGGAAGAAGGGTCAAAAGCAAAGGCACGAGTCAACAAAGACGCCTGCAGCACACCACAAACCGCAGGGGCGGCTCATGGAGGCGCAGGTCCGGATCAGGTAGCCCGCAGGGGCGCCTGGTCTGGCCACAGGGGCGGCTCAAGCACAACTCAACACACTCATCACCTGTGTCTTAGTTGAGATGCAGGCGCGGGATCTCCAAAAGACTAAGCCTCTTACAAGTAGTCCCGTGAGTTGTATGGAGTATTTAAGTTTTGAGTTCAAAATTGAAGTGCATTTTCTTTCTCTAATAGTGGTTTACTATTTATTTAGGTTGCACATTTATTGAATGTTGGGGAAATGTATTTTGCTAATGTCACACTTATTTTGGTTTTGTAGGGTGCAACAAGTGTTTATCAAAACGAGTCTATTGGAGAGGAATGTCAAAAAGAGCCCGCCGCTAATGAAGTTGCTCAAGAAGAAAATTCAAGTGAAAACATTTAAATATATTTCATTTTGTAACAATTACGTTGGGTGATGAGAGTAACTGTTAGGGACAAAAATGAATTAGGGACGAATATGAATATGAAGTTGCTCAACAAGTATTTTTCTTTTAGGGACGAATATGAATTATGTATCAATTACGTTTGGTGATGATGATAACTTTCAATATGGGATATGCTATATTGCACTTTTATTATTTTATTGCTCTTTAATTTATTTGAAATTATTGCATAATAAAATTGTATGAAATTCAATTTAGGTGTAACATTTGCGTCGGCAACAAACCGCGTAAATTATTAATTTTGTAGTTGTTATACTTTTTGTAACAGGAACAACCGTCACAATAAACAAATTGTCATCCGTTATTTTTTCTTGCGACGGCAACGTGCCGCCGTAAAGGTTTGATAAAAACACGTCATCGTTTTTTGTGACGGCATCAGCTGTCGCTAAATTAGAAAAAAGCGGCGACAATGTTCAATTTTTTGCGACGGCAACAGCCGTCGCAAGCCATTTAGCGGCAGTAATTTACCGTCGTAAATTCCTTTTATGATGTACAAGTTGATGACGGTGGTTTTGCCGACGCAACTCCGTCGCAAAAAGCTGTCGCAAAACTATTTTTTTGTAGTGTTTGCATGTGACCCTTCTCCCCGCAGTAGAAACACTTTACCTCACACAAATCTCGTCGCAAGCCTGATATTTCCCTCAAGTCATCATGCCTCCTTCATTGAATCATCCCTCGTTCTTGCTCCCTTGCAACTAGTATGCGATCCTCTCCTTTATTGGTAACATCATTTTTCATCATTCTCTCACTCTCCCACAAAGCGGTGGTCACCTCATTTAGAGTGAGAGACTTTCTTCCTACAAGTAGCGTCTGCACCAAGGAACAAAACATTTACAAAAAGGAAATTGGATCAAAACATATCCAAAAACCTTAGAGTTTCCCACTTCTAAGTCGACAAAGATCATCTATAGGAAAGGAAACCAAACTAGCCTTATATGTAAAAATGTCATTTTACCTCTGGATCCGGAAAGCCTTAAAAATTCTAGAAAGTCTCAAAACTTTCACTAAAACCACGAAGACATAAAGTCTCACTCTAAAAACTTCTAATATATTCCAAAATTTCCGAGAAAAATATCTTCACATACTATGCTATGTCAACTCTTAACTAGGACAATAAAGATCCAAAATACCAACCCACAATATCTTAACAAAATCCCAAAGTTATCTTTAAGACACAAAAGTTCTCATACTTATCCAAATAAAACTCCTATTTACAAAAGGTGTGTTATAACCCTACTTAGGAACCTTATAACTCTAAATCCGAACGTTGGATCGTTCCCAAATCATGACACATTAAACTATCCATATCTACCTATAACATATCAAAAATTCAATGGTGAAAGATAAATCTAAAGCATCAAAACAGGGGTCTAAAGTTAACTGCATAAGCTACAAATCTGGACAAAAACAATAAGGCAAAAAAGGTTTCTGGTTCGAGTCTCACTACTAGTTTCTTGCACTTGAACCTTACTCACATGTCTCAGGTTCGACTCCCTCCAACAACCACTAGATGTCTGAAAGCTGGAACGCAAGAGCTCTCTAGTTCGATCAGTTCTACAAAGATGTGGGAATTGCTCGTCAACATACAATCAGGCATACATTACAACCAAACAATATATTTGAGAGGATGAAACAAACTCTACTAGCGAGAGCAAGGTGTATGCTCTCTAATGCAAAACTAGATAGGAGGTTTTGGGCAAAAAATAGTGACTATAGCATGTTGCTTGATAAACCTCGGTCATTACATTGGCATATATTGCAAAACACCTTATGAGGTGTGGTTTGGTAAGTCGACTGACTATTTTGATCTTAGGGTTTTTGGTTGTATTGTTTACTATCATGTTAGTGAGGGTAAACTTGAGCCTCAAGCAAAAAAGAATATGAACATCCATAGTTAGAAGTTGAGCTACCCGAATCTACAACATCAGAAGATCAACCATTTGAAGCTATTCACTAGCGCTTAGGTGAGGGACGCTCAAGAAGAGTTAGAGTAAGGCCTTCACAAAGGCATGGTTTTGAGGATATGGTCGGTTTTTCTCTACAAGTTGCATAAGAGTTGGATACTCATGAACCATCCACCTATAGAGAAGTATCTAGGGCTGAAACTACACAGTGACTCGTAGCAATGGGAGATGAGATGAAGTCACTTTATAAGAAGCGGACTTAGGAGTTAGTCATACCGTCTAGAGAGGGAAGTGTTATTACTTGCAAATGGGTTTTCAAGAAGAAGGAAGGGGTATCACCCTGCTGAAGGGGTCAAGTATAAGGCTTGAGTTTTTCCAAGAGGTTTTCATCAAAGAGAGGGAGTGGATTACAATAAGATTTTCTTGCCGATAGTCAGACATACCTCCATATGAGTGTTACTAGCAATAGTGAAACATCATGATCTAGAGCTCCAACAACTTGATATAAAGACAACTTTCTTTCATGAAGAGTTAAGAGAAGAAATATACATGACTCAGCCAGATAGTTTCAAGTTTCAGGGAAAGAAAACTATATCTGCAAGTTGAAGAAGTGTTTATATGGGCTTAAGCAATCTCTGAGGCAGTGGTACAAGAGATTTGACAGCTATATGACCGATATTGGTTACAACAGGAGTACTTATGATTGTTGTGTGTACTACAACAAGTTGAAGGATGATTCTCTCATCTATTTAGTCTTGTATGTAGATGATATGCTAATAGATACAGATAAGAAGTGTGACATTCAAAAGTGGAAGGGTCTCCTAAGTTTTGAATTTGAGTTGAAGGATTTGGAAATAGCTCGGAAAATTCTAGGAATCGAGATTCTTAGAGATAGAGGTCATAAGACGTCTTTCTTATCATAGAAAGGTTACATTGAAAAGGTGTTGTCAAGGTTCGGAATGTCATCGGTCAAACCTATTAATACACGTACCGCTGATAACATCTATCTTACCACTTTGTTTTCACCTTAGTAAAATGAGGAGAAGGAGCATATGTCGCGAGTCCCTTATGCTAGTGCAGTAAGGAGTTTTATGTTATGATATGGTTTGCAGAAGACCAGATTTGAGACAAGTTGTTAGTGTCGTGACCAGGTTCATGGGACAACCAGGAAAAGAACATTGGCAACCTTTGAAGAGGATATTTCGGTACCTTAGATGTACATTTGACATTGGGATCACTTTTGGGAATGATACACAATGTTTAGTCATAAGGTACTCTGATTTTGATTATGTAGGAGATTTTGATACAAGAAAATCTATTACCAGTTATGTTTTTACTATTGGGGGTTTTGTTGTGAGTTGGAAGACAACATTACAACCTATAACCCACATTTACTTTGTCTACCATAGAGGCATATTTGATGGCGTTGACAGAAGAAACTAAAGAGGGAAGTTTGTTAAAAGGATTGGTTAGTGATCTAAATATACAACATGATAAGGATATTGTATATTGTGACAGCCTGAGTGTAATTTGTTTGGTCAAGGTTCAAGTTTATCATGAGAGGACTAAGCATATTTACATCAAGTATAATTTCTTGAGAAGTGAGAAGAGGATCAGGGTGAAGAAAGTAGGTACTTCCGATAATCTTGTTGATATGTTCACCAAGCCGGTACCCCGCAACAAGTTCCAACATTGTTTGGACTTGCTAAATATCAAAAGTTGTTAAGTGCCCAAGGGGCACATCTTGATAAAGAGAGAGAGAGAGAGGAGCTAGTCTGGATATTTACTAATGCATTTGGTATATCTATGAGGATTCAAGTTAATGTGGAGATTAATTGTGGTATATTTGTGAGGATTCAAGTCAATGTGGAGATTAATTGATATGCCTTGAACTGGGTATGTCATCTATTTAGGCTTTTACTGTTTGACCTGGTCTTATACTTGGCCCGAGAACTTAGGGTTTCGTTACTTTACATATATTGTAGCGTTCCGTTTGCCTCCATTTATCTATTCACTATTTTGAAATTCCTCAATAAAATATCTCTGGAAAGTGGACGTATACAATATTATTGGTTGAACCACTATAAATTTGTGTGTGTGCCGTCCTTATATTTTTTTTGTTGAATTCTGTTCTTTCTTAGTAGTTTTGCACCACCATATTTGTTCTACAATTTAGCCAAAAAAGTGAATTGTTTTCCTAAACTGGTGTGACGGAGAGAAAAAAGCAAGTTAAGACCATGGATATATATCTTCTGATGTGAATGAGTTGTTATGACCGATTTGTACTTTCCTTAGAGTATGTGTGCATACCATTTTTTAACGGTGTATTCATCCCATAACTTTATAGATTGTCAAAGTGTTCATGTGATTTTGAAAAAAGAATTACACTCTTCTGTGAGCGGTTCATATAATGCCCTTTCAATACAAGTGACAATATCTTATATTCAATTGATTTTAAGGAAAATCAGGTAGAGCGGCACTTTCATTTCATAGTTAAATTGTATCATTGTTTGTAGATATTCACAGAGTTCATGACCTTGCCACAAGTTATTTCTACACAGTCTTAAAGAAAAGAAATTGTTGCTGGTACATGGTGAAGGTTTTGGAGCATGGTGTTGGTACAAAATTATTGCCTTATTGGAAGAATTAGGTTTCGTTTCTCTCTCTGAGTCTAGCATTAATTCTGCTAAGATTAGAGTATATGTTTCTATCCTAGTATATATTATTGTGTGTATATTCTGTATTGCCTTAGTTAACGTTACCGTTATGGTATTCTAGTATATATGTGTAATCTCTTTTCCCTATTAGTCAAGACAATACAATTGCAAATATTCTATCATGGTATCAGCCTAATCGATTCATATTATCTTCATCAAAAATTTTATCTTCCCAAAAACCTTATGTCAATTTTTTTCCAAAACTGATGGCGCCTACTGCGGCTCTTGTTATCACTAACCCTTACTACCTACACCCTTCGGATCATCCGGACATTTCACTTTGCTCTGTTGTCCTCAAATGGAACAACTCTACAAAATGGAAACAAAGCATGATGCATGCGTTTCGTGCCAAAAGGATGATTGGGTTCATTGACGAAACTCTTATGAAACCTGTTGAAGATGCTGATGAGTTCATTCACTTGGAGACAGTGAACTCTATGATCATCGGTTGGATTTCACAAACACTGGATTCCTCAATCAGGGCTACTGTTGCTGATCTTGACTCTACCCGGGATCTATGGGTGGATATCGAGCAAAGATACTCCATTGGAAATGGCCCTCGGATACTTAAAATGAGAGCAGACATTGCTCAATGCAAACAACAAGGACAAAATGTTACAGCCTACTACGGCCGACTGTGTCGCCTTTGGGACGAGTTGTCTTCATCGCTTCCGTCACACAACGACATATGCAGTCCATGCGCCAAGATACTTGCAAATGAGAGAGACGATGAAAGAGTTCATCAATTTCTCATCGGATTAGATGACAATTATCATAATCTGAGATCTCATGTAATGTCCAAAGCGAAACTTCCGAATCTGAACAAGGTGTATGCTTTAGCGATTCAGGAGGAGTGTAGCAATCTGGCTACTCTAGATAGCCGTACAGAATCTCTTGCCATGGCTGCAAGGACTACGACTCGATTTTCTCAAGGTAAACTCAATAAATCTAATTTAATTTGCATCCATTGTCAAAAACCTGGACACAAGAAATCATCTTGCTTCAAAATTATCGGTTATCCAGATTGGTAGAACAATGGGTGTGGATCCTTAAATGCACTCGCCAGAAGAAATTATGTCAAACCTTCATCAGCCCTTGCACATTCCAGAACTCGTGCACCAGTAGGAGGAAGTCACACAGTTCAGTCTGCTCATGCCGTAATTTCTGACCCAAATCCGCTCTCTATTGTGAACCATGTTGTTGTGGGTACAACCCTATCCGATGCTTAATGGGCAAATCTTATGGATAAGTTCAAATCCTTTCATGTAGCTTCTAACGAAACTATAGCAGGTATAAATCATAATTCTTGGATTTTAGATAGTGGAGCATCTTTTCATATGATATAAAATCCGGTTATTATCAAAAATATGTACGGTTAAATCATATATCATTAGATTACCTAATGGATCACTTAAAGCAATCAATCAAGCAGGTTCGGTTAATTTAAACTCGAAATTTTCTTTATCTACTGTACTTTATGTACCAGGTTTTACTTGTAATCTTATATCTATTGCATGCTTAACTAGAGATTTGAACTGCAACCTTTTATTGATACCGAAACTATGTTTAATTTAGGATCAAGTTTCGCGGATGCTAATTGGAGCGGGTGAACCTAGAGATGGAATCTATTGGTTGCGTTTTTTCGATTTTTCAACTTCTAATATTACAGTTGCTCAGGTTAATGCAACTCATGATATGTCGTCTATTTGGCATAAACGTTTGGGACATCCTACTTATCGTTCTTTATTAGATTTTCCGGGAGTTACTTCCCTTAGCTTATCTTCAAATAAAAATTTATCTTGCGATATATGTCATAGAGCTAAACAAACTCGATCTTCTTTTCCCACAAGTTTTTCGACTTCAAATGAAGTTTTTGATTTAATTCATGACGATCTTTGAGGTCTCTATCTAGTACCTTCGGTTTGTGGAGCTTCATATTTTTTAATCTTGGTGGATGACTTTTCGAGAATTTCTTGGGTTTTTTTGATTAAAAATAAAACTGAAGTTCAAACCAAAATAAAACATTTTTATAAAATGGCTAAAAACTCAGTTTCATAAACATATTAAAAAATTACGGACCGATAATGGTTCGGAATTCATTGTCTTAAAACAAATTTTCTTATCTAAAGGTATTACATTCGAAAATCTTGCTCATATACTCCTCAACTAAATGGAAAAGCCGAACGTAAACATCGTCATATTCTTAATGTGGCACGCGCTCTTCTATTTCAATCTCAAATACCGTTACATTTTTTGGGTGATGCTATTTTAACGGCTTGTTATTTAATTAATAGGACTCCTACTGCTACTCTTAATAACATAAGTCCGTTTGAAAAAAATTTTAATAAAAAACCTTCTTAGGACCATGTTCGAATTTTTGGGTGTTCGGCTTATGCCGCTAAATTACCAAAAACATCGAATAAGTTTATGTCAAAAAGCCAAAAAAGCGTTTTTCTCGGGTACCCTTTTAGCCAAAAAGGGTGGCGTTTATTTGATCTCGACTCTAAAACATATTTTATTTCCCGAGATGTTATATTTTATAAAAACTCTTATCCTTTTTTAAATCAAAATATTTCGATTTCAAATCAGATTTCAGATCCTCATCCTTCTATTTTTTTATATAGATTTTTTACCGATTCCTAACACCAACCCTAGTATTCACGTTGAAACTTCCCTCATTCCTTTTTATCCCTCTTCTCAGCCAGATCACCCACCTATCCTCATTATACCTTCTTCAGATTCCGATTCTGTTAAAGATCTCGCTTCTCCTCAAACCTTAAATATCGACTTACCTTCTGCAACTCCACAAACTCCTCCCTCTCTTCTACCTACCACGAATCTCATCCAAACCTCTCTTCCGCCTACCACAGATCCCACCCAAAACAACAGACCGCTCCTGCAATACACTCGACGCCCAAAAACAGTTCATCTGTCGGATTCATTTCGTCCTAACACTCAGGACGTGGATCCCATCCTCCATTCGTCTCCTAATATTGCAAATTCCTTGCTGTCAGACAATCCTAGCAATCAACAATACCTTCCTTCGATTCCTATATCACCTTCTCAGACGAAGCACTCGTTCCACAATCCCTAACTCGAAATATACTGATTTCTACTGTAATTCTCTTGCTACTGCTATTTTCCCATCTGGTTCATCAACTTCAGCATCCGGTTCTAGTAAGGTTAATTATCCTCTATCGGCTCATCTCGATTATTCTCGGATATCCCCTGCTTTTATGTGTTATACTGTCATGGTTAACAACATTTGTGATCCAATTTCTTATAAGTCGGTTGTCAAACTCAAAGCATGGCGTGATGCTACGACATGTGAGTTTTATGCCTTGTAGCATAATGAGACATGGACTCATGTGCCTTTGTCTGTCGGACATACTGCTATCGGTTCCAAATGGGTGTATAAGATGAAACTGAAAGCTTATGGGTCAATTGAACGGCATAAAGAACGCTTAGTCGCTCTCGGAACTCAACAGCGAGAAGGGATCGACTATATGGAAACCTTTGCGCTTGTCGCTAAACTTGTGTCCGTAAAACTGTTACTTGTTGTTGCCTCGGTTCAAATTTGGGAGCTCCATCAAATGGACGTCCACAACGCGTTTTTGAACGGGGATCTTCAAGAAAATATTTAGATGAAACTACCACCGGGATTTACCAATTCCGATCCTTCGTTGGTCTGTCGACTGAATAAATCAATTTATGGTCTCAAATAGTCGCCTCGTAACTGGGTTCCGAAGCTTCGGTCAATCCTTCTCCAGGTTGGATTCACACAATCTTTTGCAGACTACTCGTTGTTCGCGTATCAACGTTCAGGTACTATCTTACATATACTCATCTATGTAGACAATTTAATCATATCTGGTAACAACTCTCAGTCTATTTTCCTCTTTAAAAATTATCTACACTCCTGCTGATGACATGAATTATATGCCATTATAATCATGCATATTGTGGATGTTTTACCTCAGTTTCCCTTGCATTATAAGAGATTTGTGTACATTTAAGGTTTATTTCAAATATATTCCGGAAATAGAGGTCTACACGAGTTTTGGTTGAATTGTAGGTAAATTAGATGGAATTGGAAGCAAAAATGGAGCAAGGAGTAACTAAGGTCAATAAAGAAGCATAAGGAACCCTTGAGGACTCATGAGGACCAAGGAAAAGTGTGTGGAAGAGTCACACAAAGAAGATGGAAAACAAGCCAAGAGACGAGCACTTTCTGTTGCGGAATATTGGGTGATTTATTGCATAAATCGGACGATTTTCCTGTAGGAAAAATCAAACGAGTTATGTGTTAGATCGACCGATTTTTACTTATATCCACCTAAAAATATTACGTTCGAAAGCCCAAAGCCTTTGGGCCGGAGAAGTGATAGGTCTTGCAGTTCATTAGTGAGAGAGTTTATGTTGGAACCCTAGGAATGAAAACGAGACGGTCGCACAGCGCGAGATAGAGAGCATACGATAGAGATTGGAGATTCTTTGAGAGAAAGATGGGCAGAAGAGAGATAGAGTTGAGATTCAAAAGTTGTGAGAACTTTGATTATTGTTCATTATTGCGATTTGTGAACACATATTATTGAGTTCTTTGAGAGATTCTTTTGAAGTTTTGAAGGATTGATTACAGATTTTGGAGATTCTTTGGATTATATGCAAAGTTTGGTTTTTATTTGGATTTCTTTATTCAATCTTGATTTTGATTTGAAAATGAAAATGATTGGCTAAAAGTCTTGTGATTCTGGGGAAAATAGTTGATGATTGAGGCTTAGATGATGATAAACTGAACTCATTTAACCATTTGGACCCTAAGAGTTGAGATTTAACCTTTGCGTTTTCGAAAAATCGTTGTGTTCTTGAGAAAATCGGTCGATTTTCCCTAGAACAGTCCGATTTTTCTCTCTGACGTTCGTTAAATGTTTTATCCTTTAACCAAAGTTAAACCTTGCCTAAATCCTAGTCTTGCCTTGTCCTTTTAACCTTTATTCAAGTGTAAGAAGAGACTTCATCACTGATTCTTCACTTGGTATCCAAAGTTTGCAAGATTTGGGTAATAGAGAGACTCAACATCCTCTATTAAGGTTTGAGTGTGTCTTTCATCTTTACCTTCAAGAGTCATATCCTTGGGTTTTGGTGGGTGGTTTGAGTGTTAATCCTTTCTTTGAGTGCTCTTCTTGATGAGACTCAACATCCTTCGGGTTGAGAACTTCTAAGTCGGGATAAGTGAGTAGTGGAACTTCATCGTACATTATTCCTTTCTTCGAAACACATAACCTTAGCAATGTCAACTCTGTCCTTTGATCTTTAGAGTGTCTTGAATCGAAAGCCGCAGTCGGATACTTGAATCCTTGGAATCATTTGTCTCTTACATCTTTACAAAAGCTTTTACATCTTGCCAGATATTTTTGGAACCGATTTTATTCTCACCAAATCCCTGAGTTCGACTCTGGAATTTCTTGTCTTACTACAGTTGATCCGTACACTGCAGGTTTGATTTTGCTTAAGTTCTAGATATAAATTTAAGACTTTGACGCATACACTTTTGAGCGAACACTTGATTTGATATGAAAGACTTGGGACACTTGCGGTTTTTTTTGGGTATCGAGGTCACTCCTACTTCAAAAGGACTATTTCCCTCACAACGAAAATATGCACTTGATATCCTCATAGAAACAGACAATTTGGGCTCGAGACCAGTCACATTTCCCATAGAACCGGGACATTCTCTATCACTGGATAAATCAACACCCTATCATGATCCTGAAGGCTATCGACGTCTTGCAAGCCGGCTGATTTATCTTACCATCACCCGTCTAGACTTGACATATTTAGTACATACTTTGGCCCAATATCTTCAAGAGCCGACAGAAAAACAATGGCATGCTGCAATTCGGGTTTGACGCTATCTTAAAGGTCATCCCGGGCAAGGTATATCTTATTTAATTCTAGTGCCATACAACTGAATGCGTATTGCGACTCCGACTATGCATCATGTCTCCTCACTCGTAAATCTCTTACTGGTTTCTATATTTTTTTTGGGTGAGTCTCCTATTTCTTGGAAAACGAAGAAGCAATCAACGGTGTCCCGATCATCCGCAGAAGCCGAGTATCGTTCCATGTCTACCACTACATGTGAGCTTAAATGGATAAAATCTCTCCTCAACACTCTCGGCATATCACACTCCAGTCCGATCAACCTTTGGTGTGATAATCATGCAGCAATCCACATCGCATCCAATCTAGTTTTTCACGAACGCACAAAACATATAGAGATTAGCTGCCTTGTTGTCCGTAACGAGGTCCAAAACCGTACTATTAGAACACTTCACATTCGGACCTCGGAACAACTCGCAGATTTGGTCATCAACAATTTCATCACCTATTGGGCAAGTTGGACATTTTTGATCTTCATGCGCCAACTTGAGGGGGAGTGTTAAGATTAGAGTATTTGTTTCTATCCTAGTATATATTATTGTGTGTATATTCTGTATTACCTTAGTTAACGTTACTGTAATGACATTCTAGTATATATGTGTAATCCCTTTTCCCTATTAGACAAGACAATGCAATTGCAAATATTCTATCAGATTCAACAAGCATGAACTCGGTCACTACATTGGATGATCTATGTCTTTGTTTGTGTAGGTTTTATTTTCCAGATTGTATTGTTAAGGTACGCTTCTCGGATAGATCATTTTGGTTGGTTATGGTTGTGGAGGTGCATCCATTTCTTATTGCATGGAGAAAATCTCTAAAGCAATTTTCGTTTGTGCTACAATGGTTGGTAATGGAAAGAGACCTTCTGATGAGTTTAAAGAGGAGTTACATCTTTACTGTTCTTCATTTGTTTTACCTACTGTAGTTGCCTGCTATAGAGTCTGGAGCTTCCAAAACTTGTACCCGGGCATTCCACTCTTGTGCTTCATCTTCTTTCTTCTCTGGCATGTTGTTCTATTCTTAATGGCCAAGAGCCAAGTATAATCAACATTTCTAGCATCCTCTTTTTATAATTGTTGATCCCTTATTATGTAAAAGTTCAAAATGAAGTTGTTGTTGGTTTTAGGTTGCCTAATGAATTTTGAGTAATCAACCTGCATGTTGATAACATAACTTGTGTATTGCAGCTAGGATATGTCCAAGACTTTATGAAGGAGGCAAAGTTCTTGATTTATGGAAATGGTAGTGAGAAATATTCTACTGGTTTCATGTTGCAAAAAGAGCAAATGAAAGCATTATATTTTAATCACTTCAAAAAAAAGCAAATAAAGCCATCTCCACTTCCACCTATGCACCATTTATGTTGATCCGTGAGGATAATTGTCCCTCGTGGACTATAATAAGTAATGTGAATCTTGCATATAAGTTTGAGAGTTACTTCTCCTATTATCAATTGGTTTTAAGATGGAATTCAAAGGCTTGTGTGTAGGTTTTATTTGGTGTGCATTCCCTCCACGTCGAATATAAGCTATTTTACATGAGATTTATCTCGGGATCATAAGAACTTGGTTGTAGAGCTAGATCTCATGAATGAGTAATGTTTCTTTTATACAAAAAAAAAAGAATTCGATTTGTAAGACAAACCTAGGGAATCGAAAGACATGTAATGTTTGGTTAAAATTTAAAGGACAAATTTGGTAACTAGGCTTTATTAAGAAACCATGATACTAAGTAGGCTTTTTTATATTTTTTCATTAAGTAAATACACCCCAAATCATATTTACTGTCAATTAGTTACCATAAAATTAGGTAAATTATATTCCTTCTCTCTCTTTTCTGTCACGGGCAAGGAAAGCGATCACTCATTCTTCTCCTCCTCTCGATCTCGATCTCACAAGGTTCTCCTCTCGCAAGCTTCTCTGGTATCACAATTATCGATCTACTTTCTCTCTTCTCTCTCACAATCGACATTGATCTCGCAATCTTCTCTGATATCAATCGATCAAACACCAGAAACGAATACAACGCAATCGAATTGTGGTTCAACACTTCAAATAATAGAAATCGCTTCGATCTAACCAGGTATCTCTCTCACAATATTCTACTCTCTCTCTCTCTCTCTCTCGCCATCTTTTTCCGTATTATTCTGGTATTATGTTCACCATTGTGAAATTTTGATCAGATTCTTGTATTTCTGGTATAAGGTATCGTCAGATTTGGTTTTGTTTTAAATTATGTTTCTGGTATGAATGAGTGTGTTATGATTTAAATTTTTGGTTATGTCCATTACATTTAGATTTTCTCTATTCTAGTATCAATTTGATAAACGATTCTGGTATGAACCTTGTTGCTAGTTTGTTTTCTTAATTCTGGTATGAATGAATGAGTTCTGGTATAATCCCTTTTTTATTATGATAATTGTCTTTCTGGTATCATCAATTCTCTAATATAAATGATTTGAATGACTTTTGGTATTAAAAATATCACAACAATGTTTATGGTATCATCAATTCTCTGGTACAATAATTGTGTTTCTAGTATGTACATTATATTTGAATAATAATGTTTCTGGTATCATCATTTATCTGGTATTTGATTGTTAATTTTGTTTCTGGTATTGTTTCAAAATTATGTTTATGGTATCATCATGTTTCTGGTATTTCAGGTATGCTTATTTCTAGTATGTAATATGCTCTATTTGTTAGGCATACTTTAACTTCTGGTATACTTTAACTTCTGGTATTGTGGTTTTGTGTATACTTTAACTTCTGGTATACTTATAGTAGTTTTTTCTGGTATATACAGAACTTGTTAGGCATGGCTCATTTACAAATTGTGGTTTATTATGGAGGAAAATGAAAATTTGTGGAAAATGAATGGACATATATAGGGGATAAAGTAGTGTGCAAACCCATGACTATGGGAGATCCAGTTAGCATACCAGAAATTAGGATGTTGATTGCCAAAAAATTTTAAGTAGATGAGACAGTGAACAAATTGGAACTTACGTACAAGAATACCTTAAATGAAGCGTTGCAACCATTTGATATTGAGACGGTAGAAGATTTCAAGGATTTTGTTGAAGTTAATCAATTGACTCAACCATGCTGGAGTGTGTCATTGTGTGTGAGATTAAAGTCTACAATTGTTATACCAGAAATTGAAAAAAATTTCAAGTAGATGAGACAGTGAACAAATTGGAACTTACGTACAAGAATACCTTAAATGAAGCGTTGCAACCATTTGATATTGAGACGGTAGAAGATTTCGAGGATTTTGTTGAAGTTAATCAATTGACTCAACCATGCTGGAGTGTGTCATTGTGTGTGAGATTAAAGTCTACAATTGTTATACCAGAAATTGAAGAAATTAATGACTATCATCCATACACTGCCATTGTTCCTACTCCCAGTGTGACTGAAATAGAAACAGGGAATAACTATGCAATCACTGAAGTTCAACCTGAAGAAGCTCAATGGGGTCTTAAGCTTGGTCAAAAGTTCAAGGATAAAACCGCAGTGAAAAATGCATTGTGTTTGAATGTTGTTGTCGAATGTACACAATACAAAATAACAAAGTCTATCAAGCTTGCTATTCTTGCGCGATGTCTAGATAAAGATTGTAAGTGGCGCGTGCGGTTCTCAAAAATCAAAAAATCAAAAGTGTTTACACTAACAAAGTATACCAGAGAGCACACTTGTTCATTCCATACAAGAAGAAATTATCGCAGAAAGGTCTCATATCATGTCATTGTTGAAATAGTTGCAAAAATGTAAGTCCATTGCTTATCATCACATATAATATTCAATTCTATATTGTTTTTCTTCCATTCTGGTATGAACTACATTAAAATCATATTGTTTATGTTAATCAGGTATGCTAATATACACAAACTCCCCGAGCCTAAGACAATTATTGGAATTGTGAGAAACGAGCATTGTTTAGAAGCTAGCTACTGGAAATGTTGGATGGCACAAGAGGCTGTGAAGGACAATATAAGAGGAACAAATGAAGAGAACTACAAGGATGTGCCGGTGTACTTACATCGATTGCAAAAGGCTAATTCGAACACTATTGTAGCGCTGCAATGGGATGATGAAAACAAATTCAAGTATGTCTTCTTTGCTTTGGGACAATCAATCAAAGGATATTCAGTAATGAGAAAGGTATTATCCTTGTTCTGGTATGTAATAAAGTTATGCCTTTGGTATTATCAATTATGCATGAATGATATAGATTCTGGTAGTAGAGTTATGTTTCTGGTAAGTAGTAGAGTTATGTTTCTGGTATGCTCTTTTCTAGTTTATATATCCAGTGTCTGGTATTGTTAGATAAATATGCTTTGGAAATATCATTTCTGATTTGATTACATGCTCAGTTTCTTGTATAGTGATATATATTTGAACAATGAAGTTTTTGGTATGAGTATTATCCTTTTCTGGTATACCAGAAGACTAATTGATTGGTGATTGTTGTTGTTTAAGGTTATATTAGTCAACGGAACATTTTTAAAAGGACGATATGGTGGGGAGCTATTGCTTGCAACAACGCAAGACGCAAACCAACAAATATGCCCGCTAGCATTTGCGATTGTTGACCGTGAATGTGATGACTCGTATGATTTCTTCTTCTATCATATACACAAGTTTGTCCCTGACAGCAAGGAACAACTATTTATATCGGACAGACACATGTTAATAAAGAATGGTATTGCTAAGCACTACACAAAAGCATCACATGGAGTTTTCATGTACCACTTGAAAGGGAACATCAAGAAAAAGTCAACCAAGAATATAGTTCAACAAATGTTCTTGGATGCAACTAGGTGCTACAGAAAGGATAAGTGTCTTGAACTGTTTGAAAATATAAAGATGGTATGTTTATTCTGGTTTATATTATTTTCTGGTATGCAATCATATTATGCTTCTGGTATTTCATTTCTGGTGGTTTATTTCATTTCTGGTATTGTCCCTTAACTCTCATTAATAGTGACTCTGGTATGAATTTTTCTGGTATGAACGCATGTTAGGTATGTTGTATGAACATTATCATTTCTGGCATTACATTTAATCTCTGGTATGAATTTTGCTATGCATTTTGTGCTCGTTTGGGTATCATACATGATATGTTTCTAGTATTGAACATTATCATTGATGAACAATGATTATGGTATTACCTTTTTCTGGTATGAAAACATGTTACATGTCTAGTATGATTTTTCTGGTATTGTATATAACTTCATGTGTACCTGAAAATATTTGTAGGAGAAGGTAGTAGTTGCGCAGCTGTTGGAAGAAATTGGATTTGCTGCTTGGTCCCGAGCTTTTTACCCCGCCAAATGTTACAACATTATGACAAGCAACAAAGCAGAATGTATAAATAGTGTATTGTGTGATGCAAGGGATTATCCAGTGCTTGGCCTCATAGATGTTATCAGACAGACGGTGGGTAGATGGTTTGCAACGCGAAGGGAAAATATTGCATCATGTACAAAAATGACAACACCAAACGTCGATGCCCTAATACAAGCTAAATATGGGGAGGCAACAAAGTATGGATGCTACGTGCTTGATGCGAAAAGGCTGTTATTTGAGGTACAATGGAACCAGGAAAGGGAAGTTGTATGTTTAGTGGATAGGAGTTGCACTTGCAAGGAATTTGATATTGAGGAAATACCGTGTGTTCATGCAATAGCTGCAACAAAGATGGCGAAAATGAATCCGGCTTCTCTGGTAAGTAATTATGACAGCACCGAATATTGGAAGATTGCATATGAGAAGACAATATACCCAATTGTAGATCATGAGAATTTAGATATTCTAAGTTGCATTACATCTATTGAATGCAACCCTTCTATAAAGAGGAAGAAAACCGGAAGATTGCCTAAAGCTAGGATATGGGGATCAACGGAAGGAAGCAAGAAGAAGAAATGCAGTTGTTGTGGCATGGTAGGCCATAACGAAAAAACTTGCCGAAATCAACCAATGGAGAAGGAATGAAGACACATACGAGAAATACAAATTATAATTATTTGTCATTATCATATTTGTAGAAAACAGTTACTACATTAATATATGTTTCTTTTATGTGTAAAAGTCCTCATACCAAAAGTATAACAACAGGTAATAACAAAACCTATATAAAAAAACTCATACCACAAACCAATAAAAGAATATCATCAGGCTATATATATGCATACCAAAAACTCAGGCAATAAATCATACAATAAAATCACAAAATGAACATTTCTGGTTAACAAATAATCATATCAGAATCAAATAGATGAAAACAAACTACAAGAAACACAAACCAGAAACACATACCAGAAATACTAATGCAATAAATCATACCATAAAATCACAAAATGAACATTTCTGGTAAGTAATTACTCATACCAGAGGCACATATATGAAAACCAATCATACCAGAAGCATGACAAATAACAAAAAAATACCAGATATACTCATACTAGAGGCGCTTAAATGAAATACTAGAATCCTAAATTGCAACATAAACACTTCTGGTAAAGAAACTATATTGACAGAATACTTGTTATTGAGTCATCAACAATATTATATTACAAAAGAGTCAATATATATTGCAACAGAGTGAGTCAATACCAAAATATTAGTTTATCTAGAGTCAACTACCTCATATAGGACAGATTTAGTTTCAAAGGGACTCGTGGGGTTTCACCCACTCCCAATGGTACAAAATAGAACAAAATTGTTCCCTGAAACATTGGGACCCATTCTTGACATATGTTTGACAAATCAATTCGTCCAGATGACAAATACTGAATGTGCTTGATTGTGAATACACCACAGCTTCCACTGTAATTATAGACAACAGATTATAAGTGTTTTTCGAAAACATCATACAAATGAACATACCAGAAACATATGAGTAGCATTGTAGAAATCACCTTGGGTTGTTCTGTGGAACTTCTTTGGTTGTCTTTCGAACATAATTCAATGGCTTATCAAGATTGTACCCAAACCTCTCAAATTTTCCATGAAGTTTCAGAATGTGAGGAAATATAACAAGGAATGGCGTTGAGCAAAGCTTTCAAGTCCCCATCAATCATATAGTCCACAACTGAGTCATATACAACAACACACCATTTAATTAAATCAATCTGTAGCGCTATCCAGTGTTTACCACAGGTGTTGATGGCATTGTATATTGTATCGACTTCATATAAGCTCTTGGCAAAGAAGGGGGGATCAAGTCCAAATATAAAACCTGCAATTTCTTCACCGTAATAAAAGTCCCTGTAGTTTTCGACACTAAGAATTGTTTATAGCGCACATCATTGAAGTAGTCGATGAATGATACGGGAAGAATGGTAATACAGCCACAAACCTCAGGATATTCAAGTACAGCTTTTCGGAGGTACGTAATCATTTCATCCAGTTGCTGTAAAGTAGGAAAAAAAACTATTAATTCAATACCAGAAGCTCATATGAGAATCATACCAAAAACACATAAAATTTTATACCAGAACTCAAGACATGAAAACCATCAGGCAAGATACACATACATGAAAACATATCATACCAGAATCACAAAACATAACCAAATACCAAAAAGCTCAAGCAATAAATCATCTAAGGAAGTCAAATGATAATTTATGGCAAAATGAAAAAATTACATACCATAAAGCTAATGAAATACATAATACCAGAAAATAAAATAAAAAAAAAAGCACAAATCAAAGTCATACCAAACTCTTATACAACTAACTCATACCAGAAAGCAGTACAACACATCATACCAGAAATTTTAAAAACAAAATGTACACCCAACCTCTTACCAGAAACACATCAGTAGATAGTATTAGAAAGCATACCAGAAAACACCATACCAGAAATTATTAACTTGAATAAAAGTAAGGGTAGTGTTAACTTACATAATCTCACAACCAGCCAGTTTTTTGGAGTAAGAGCTTGAAGTTTTCTGTTACGCTAAGAACATGACACGCAAAAGTCTTAAATTTATAACTCGATATATTTTTCCTAACTCCTAGCAAACCCACAGTGTATGGGTCGTTTTGTAGTAAGGACAGTATTCTGAGGTCGAACACAAAGACTAAGGTGAAATTGAGCCAATAGTGACTAAGGATAGTGAATATCTAGGCTAAGAAAAGAGAAAGGAATAAAGAAATGAAAATCTCAATGTTTTTGGTTTGGTATTGAGGTGATCAATCAAGGATCACAAATCATGCGAAATCAACAAACAACTAAGCTAACAACACAAATAAACAAGCAAACACGAGATAGGTACTCAAAGAGAGAAAAGAGGATTCTAGGGGTTAGAAATTCCGGTTATGGCATAGGACTCAAGCTATCTAATCATTCCTTGGATTAACTATGGTATGTTGGGAGTGAGTGTTTCTAAATTGGGATCAATCACCGGGTAGGTCTCATGGTCCACTAGTCCGTTCCTAAGGTCTCATCACCGGGTAAGTCTCAAAGAGCCTAAGGATAGGAATTCTACACAAACCGGGATGTCATCTAGGGGTCTAACCTCTCTTTACCGGGTAAGTCTCGGAAAGGAAGCTCCTAAACAACACTACTAGCACACTCAGTCCAATAGCGGCTTGTGAGGCTCACTACTACCTAGAGTTCATCATCTTTCGTACCTAAGGGCAAGAATCACCGGGTAGGTCTCTTCTCACACTTATTTGCGAACACTAGGTCACCCTAGGGTAGATCTAACTCAACAAACACTAGGATTTCAACAATCTAACAATCTAACACTTAGATTTATCAATACAAGCAAGTCAGATGAAACCACGGGCAGTTCCTCACTTCCACGGCCGTGGAACTACCTAGAACAGGCCGTGATTTATAACAGAGGCTAGGTTTGAGCAAACAATTCATCCAAAGGTACGTTTGAGCCTATCCTATCATAGTCCAAGCCATAACCATCATTTCCTTACCCTAGAATCACATCTAATTAGCCAACAACATGCATCATTACAATCAAAATCATCAAGCATAAATCATGGAATCCATATCAAGAGGATGAAATGAAAGGGAGATGAAGCAAGTAGAACAAGCAAAACGAGCTGAATAAATGTTAAAAGGGAGACTTACAACCCTTCAAAAGAAGGTTTGAATCGTTCTTACAACCCTAGAAAATGTCTTCAACAAAACTCACTCAAAACTATGAAAAACTAAGAATGGTGTGTTCTTCTCTTCTTCTCCAATGGAAGCCTTTCTTCTCCTCCAAGAATATCTCCAATCCAATCTTCCAATGAGAGAATATGTGTTGTTGAGAGTGTGGGAGAGAATGGAATGATGGGGTCTGGCCTCAACAGCCTGCAAGACCACTTCTTATACACCATCAAGGGCAAGGGTCGGTTATGGAGATCGTGGGACAGCTGTCGCAACTGTGTAGGGAGAACCACGGCCTATTTCCACGCCCGTGGAAGTCCTAGTGGTCGTGGTTTTGGTGATTCAGACTTCTATGGATCATCAAGCCACGAGTTGGTGCAAGGCATGCACTAACAAGGTCCCATGTGTTCTCCCTTGCTCCTAACTTGCTTCCCAATAGGTCCGGAAGTGTGTCATCACGAGGAAGGATCCTTGAATGTATCGATTAAGCTCCAAAAGCTCCCAAAATACCTACAAAACATGCAAAAGTCCGTGTAGACGTCTATCTCGACAACATACATGAATTAAGTGCAACTTGTCACGAACTAATGCTAAACTATGCATGAATAGCGGGAAAAACTATCTAAATGGATGCCTAGAATAACGTCATAAATCGTTTTATCAAGAATACCCCATACTTAAGGTTTGCTCGTCCCCGAGCAAGTCCCAACTATAGACTAAGAGATGACATGATTTATGCATGCAGAAAAACAACAAAATCTTTTTTTGGAATTGTGCTTCTAATATTGGATCACCTTCATAGTCATGTTTCATGGCAAATGGACAAGCAATCATGCATTAAATAGATGAAGGCATGGAAAGACAATTATACTTAACTTAAAAGCATGCATGCAAGGTGAAAATGAAGAAGTCAAGATGATCATGAGCATATCCAATCTAGATCACTAAGTCTTACACACATGCAAATAGGTCACAAGGACTTAGAAAAGAAGAGGCCAAGAAACGTTGTGATTAGGTGGGAGTTTTTAGGTTATGTGATGCTAATCCGGGAAAGGAACTAACTCACAATTTTAGTTTTGATCAACTTCACCACAAGTGTATATTTTCTCCATCTTTTCTTTGTCTTCTTTTCTTTTTCACTTTCTTTTTCTTTCACTTATTTTTGAGACAATGACATTGGTGTACAAAAGTCGAAACCTTGGTGATTAGCGGACCTCAGGATTTTTCCGAGGTGCCTCACACCGGGCACACATGCCAAGGCTCGTTAGGACATTCGGTTTATCCGACTTTGGCAAGGCACAAACACCCGATTATGTGAATGGTGCCGAGTTACTCGTCATCAAAACCAAAGTCCCCAAACCTATATTTTTTCTACACTTTTTACAACAAATTCAGCACTTCATTCACCACATTCTTTCATCAACAACTTCACCCCACACTTGCTTTTCACACACATCAACACACTAGCATGCTCCTATTCCCAGATGGGTCAAAAGAGGTCAAATTTTGTATCAATTGAGGTGCTTAAACAACATGATCAAGATGAGAAGTAGAGAAAAATGAATTGCCTTAATCACTCCTAAATGATGTGCAAGAACTAGCATGTAATTTCAACATTCAATCCTCAATCAAATCAAATTAAACATTCATGATCACAATTCACACATGGGGTTTAAGATAAGTATTTCAAGTCCACATATGCATGCATCAATTCAACACATAAGGTCATCCATAGCCAATTCACAAGACAATCTCATCATAAGGGTCATACCCAAGCTTAGAAGCACTAAAAATTTTTAAATTTTCTGATTTTTTTTGGATTTTTCGAAATATGTATATACAATGCAAGGCATAATGAAACATGTGACTAAAAGAAACTATCCTAGATGCTAATCATGCAAGTAATCATGAAAACCCCACCCCATACTTAGAAACACATTGTCCCCAATGTGTAAATGAAGTAAAGAAGAGTGAAAGAGGGTCCTCACAATGTAAAATGGTTTGTTTCGGTATTTGGGTTCACTCAAGTGGATTGATGGCGGATGATCCTATCAACGATGGCAAAGAGCTCAAGGTGTTCGCTATGGCGTCGGGACCCGCGCTAGGCACCGCTAGCCGTCCAAGTTTTGCGTCCGCTCCACCCATAATTGATGAGGGGCTCATCATCATCATCCATATGCCATGCAAGGCTTCCATGCTACTTAGACTCTAACACACAAACTCCAAACACACAAAAACACACAAAAACAGAAAAATGAAAGCAAAAACGAAAACGAAAAAGGGAAAGATGTCTACCAATGGGTTGCCTCCCACCAAGCGCTTCTTTAAGGTCATTAGCTTGACCAAACTCGGGGGCGTCTCACTCAAAGTGAAGTGGGGCAATCATATCCACCGGAGCTTCCGGGATATACTTCTTCAACCGGTGCCCATTCACCTTAAAATCTCCACAATGTTCCCCTCTTATCTCAACCGCTCCATGGGGAAAGATCTTCTTCACCACATAAGGACCCTCCATCTTGACTTTAGCTTTCCGGGGAAGAGCCGCAGCCTTGAGTTGAAGAGAAGGACAAGGTCGCCTTCACTCAACTCCTTTGGGATGAGACGCTTGTCATGCCAACGTTTGGTCCTTTCTTTGTAGATCCGGGCGTTTTCATAGGCATCCAACCGGATCTCCTCAAGAGCGTTCTTGTCTAGCAATCTTTTCTCACCGGCCTCCTTGAGGTCAAAATTTAGCCACTTAATGGCCCAATATGCTCTATGCTCCATCTCTACCGGAAGGTGGCAAGACTTGCCATAGACTAGCTTGTAGGGAGTGTTGTCAATTGGTGTCTTGAAAGCGGTTCTATATGCCCACAAGGCATCATCGAGCTTCATAGCCCAATCCTTTCTCGTCCTAGAAACCGTCTTCTCAAGGATCCCTTTTATCTCCCGGTTGGAGATCTCCACTTGGCCACTAGTTTGGGGATGGTAAGGTGTTGCCACCTTATGAGTCACCCCATACTTAGCCAAAAGTGTCCCAAAGTTCCTATTGGTGAAGTGCTTTCCTCCATCACTTATGATCACCCTTGGTGTCCCAAACCTAGGGAATATCACTCGGTTAAAGAACCGCACCATAACCTTGGCATCATTTGTGGGAGAAGCGATTGTCTCCACCCATCTCGAAACATAACCACCACCAATAGGATGTACAGGTTGCCACAAGAAGAGGGGAATGGCCCCATGAAGTCCACACCCCACACATCAAATATTTCCACCTCTTGTATGTTGTTCAAGGGCATCTCATTCCTCCTTGAGATGTTGCCCGTCCTTTGGCAAGCATCGCATGCTACCACAAAATTCTACACATCCTTGAACAAACTTGGCCAATAAAACCCGGATTGCAACACCTTTGCACATGTCTTGCGTGAGCTAGCATGCCCTCCACATGGCAAGGAATGACAATGGAGGATCACACTCTCCACCTCATCCTCCGGTATGCATCTCCTAAATACTCCATCCGGCCCTCTCTTAAACAAAAGCGGCTCACTCCAATAGTAATGCCTCACATCTTTGAAGAACTTCTTCCTTTGGGCATAAGAAAGACCGGGTGGCACCTCCTCACACACAAGGTAGTTCACAATGTCGGCATACCATGGCTCATTTCCCTTGGACACTTGAAGCAAGCACTCCTCCACCATTTGCAATTGCTCATCCCGGAATGAGTCATCAATCGGGATGTTATCTCTATCAAGCTCCAGAGGTGGAAGCATACTAAGATGGTCCGCCACAGAATTTTCGGACCATTTCTTATCCCAGATTTCCAAATCAAACTCTTGAAGAAGAAGGATCCACCGAATCAAACGAGGTTTGGCATCCTTCTTTGTAAGGAGATAACGGATCGCATCATGATCCGTATACACAATGACCTTCTCTCCAACAAGATACGAGCGGAACTTCTCAAATGCGTACACAACCGCTAGCAACTCCTTCTCGGTGGTAGCATAATTGAATTGGGCATCATCTAGCGTTTTGCTAGCATAATAGATGGCATGTGTAAGCCCATCTTTCCGTTGTCCCAAAACAGCGCCAATGGCTACATCACTCGCGTCACACATGATCTCAAACGGTAAACTCCAATCCGGAGGTTGCATGATAGGTGCGGAGATCAAAGCATTCTTCAACCTACAAAAAGCCTCAAGGCAATCCTTGGAGAAAACAAACTCAACATCTTTCATTAGTAGGTTAGTAAGAGGCTTAGAAATCTTAGAGAAATCTTTAATGAATCTCCGGTAAAAACCGGCATGCCCTAGAAAACTCCTTACCCCCTTTACTGAGGTAGGTGGTGGCAACTTCTCTATCATCTCTATCTTAGCCCTATCAACCTCAATGCCCCGGTTGGACACCAAGTGTCCCAACACAATGCCTTCACTTACCATGAAGTGGCATTTTTCCTAATTTAAGACAAGATTTGTCTCCTCACATCTCTTAAGCACCAAGGACAAGTTAGCTAAATAATCATCAAATGAAGATCCATAAATAGAGAAATCATTCATAAACACTTCCATGATGTTTTCAATATACTCAGAAAAGATAGCCATCATACACCTTTGAAAGGTGGCGGATGCATTACACAACCCAAATGGCATTCTCCTATATGCAAATGTACCCCAAGGACATGTGAATGTAGTTTTCTCTTGGTCATCGGGTGGATAGGGATTTGGAAGAATCCACTATAGCCATCTAAGTAACAAAAATGGGAATGTTGAGCTAATCTCTCTAGCATTTGGTCAATGAAGGGAAGAGGGAAGTGATCTTTCCTAGATGCCACATTTAGTTTCCTATAGTCTATACACATCCTCCATCACGTAACCGTTCTAGTTGGGATTAGTTCATTATTCTCATTGATTACTACGGTCATCCCACCCTTCTTAGGAACCACGTGCAAGGGACTAACCCACTTACTATCCGAAATCGGGAAAATGATTCCCGCATCTAACAATTTAAGAATCTCTTTCTTTACTACTTCTTTCATGATGGGGTTTAGTCTTCTTTGAGGTTCAATTGAAGGTTTATGGTTATCTTCCATTAAGATCTTATGCATGCACAAAGAAGGTTTAATGCCAACTAAATCATCAATGGTATAGCCAATAGCCTTCCTATGTAATCTCAACTCATGCAACAATCTATTCAACTCATCATCATTCAAGCATGCATTAACAATCACCGGATGTGTAGAATTATCACCAAGAAAAGCATACTTCAAATGAGAGGGGAGGGGTTTTAGTTCGAGTTTAGGAGGACCTTTATCGATTAGAGACGCTCCATATAATGTAGGTTGAGATGAATCTAAAGCTTTGGAAGACTCCTTGAAGCTTTACCAACCACTAAGGCACTTTCTAGAGAAACCACAGGCAAAATCACGGCCTCTGGCATAACCACGGCCGTGGAACTTGCTAAGCTAGCACTTTTGAGCATTCCAGAGAGTTCCACGGGAGAAATCACGGCCGTGGTACTCCCCCCTTGGCCGTTGATCCTACAGCAATTCAGCACACCTTCGTGTGCTTCAAATTCAGCTCTTGTCTCCTTTTCCAATGCATCCAAAGCCTTGATTTCTTCATTGCAATCATCCTCAACTTCTTCCTCCATCAAACTTAAGCTAAGAACCTTCTCCAAGGGGTCCTTGATCAAGATCGAGCTCACAACTTCCCTACATTCCTCTTGCTCGACAATGTTGAACATATCTTCACCAAGGGTTGGCCCCTTCATCATTGTGGATAATTTGAACTTGATATTCTCTTCTCCAATGTTGAAGGAGAGAATTCCATTTTTGAAATCCATCAAGCATCCGGAAGTGGCTAGGAAAGGTCTCCCTAAGATGATGGGAACCGGATAGTCCGTCGGGATGTCCAAAACAACGAAGTCTATGGGCACATAGAACTTCCCTAGTTGCACCGGTATGTCTTCCAAGATTCCAACGGGATGGGTTATCGAACGGTCCGCCATGTAAAGGGTCATCTTGACCGGCTTTGGCTCTCCTAGCCCAACCTTGTTGCAAAGTGCAAGTGGTATGATGCTTACACTTGCCCCAAGATCACATAGGGCTTCATACTTCACTTCCCCCACTCCAGTTGGCACACAAAAAGATCCCGGATCTCTTAGCTTGGGAGGCATCTCCTCCTTCATGGTTTGTATCAATTCCGAAGATCTCTTCGTCATCCTCACTTCTCCATACTCCTCCAGCTTCCTTTTGTTGGAGAGTATTTCCTTCAAGAACTTGCCATATACCGGCATACCTAGAATAGCATCCATGAACGGAATGTTAATATGTAATTTAGACATAAGTTCAAGGAATTTACCGAAGTGTTTGTCCAAGCGAGCTCTTGCTTGTGATTGTGGGAATGGTAGTGGTGGCTTGTATGGAGGTAGTGCCACATATGTTGGCTCATCATCCTTGCTCTTTCCTCCATCTTCTTGCAATGTCTCTTCCTCTATCACCACTTGCTTCCCTTTATCATTTCCCTTAGGCAAGGGATCCTTCATACTTAGCCCACTCCTTGTTGTGATGACCAACACTTGGCCTCTTGGGTTATCTTCGGTTCTTCCGGGAAGCTTTCCCGGATCTCTATGAGCTTCACCCGCCTTTTGGAACACGTGTGCCTCCAACACCTTTTGAGCCTTAGAAATAGAAGTCACTGTGCTCTCAAGACCACTCAACCTTCCAAGCAATTGCTCAAACATCATCTCGGTTCTATCCTTTGGAGGTTGAGTAAATCCGGGTGGAGACTCTTGTGAAGCTTTAGGTCTGCGCTTGTGGAAGCGGGAGGGTTCAAGGCTCCATCCGGGTTAGAATAGGAAAACCCGGGATGGTTGTGGTTAGGCCGGTAATTGTTGAATTGTCGGTTGTTGTTGAAGTTCCTTGGGCTTTGATAGTTGTTGTAGTTTCCCCTTCCCATATAGTTCACATCTTTCTCCTTGGAAGACAAGTTTGCTTGCACTTGCACTTGCACTTGAGGGCTTGCTTGACTCTTCAAAGTTGTAGCACACAACTCCCTCAAAGACTTAAGCTCATTGTTGATTGCATCAAGCTTGAAATTGCTCATGGTGACTTCACTCACCTCATATGCTCCCGCTTTCCTCCCATCACTCTTCCTATGGGAGTACTTTTCAATCACCAAAGCTTGTTTCTCTACAAATTCCCAAGCTTCATCCACATTCTTTTCCATGAAAGTCCTACCGGAAAGAGATTGAAGCTTGAATTGGCTATCTTCATCAAGTCCCTTGAAGTAGATCTCCAAAAGCTCTATTTTCGGTATACCATGGTGTGGACAATCTAGGAGAAGGTCTTTGAACCTCTCCCAAGACTTGAATAGACTTTCTCTATCCTTCATCACGAAGGCATTGATCTTCCCTCTTAGCTCGGTAGTCTTGGAAGGTGGGAAGAACTTAGTCAAGAACTCGGTTGTCATTTCCTCCCAAGTACTCACACGCCCTAGTGGAATCGATTGGTACCAAGCCAAGGCTTTATCCTTAAGTGAGAAGGAAAAAACCCTAAGCTTATGGTTGTTGTTCTCCAACCTAGGCGGCCTTAGAGTCTCCATCAATATCTCGTAGTTCATCAAATGTTGATGAGGAGACTCTCCTTCCATCCCTCCAAATTGATTATGTCGGATCATTTGTAGAACTTGAGGGCGGAGCTCACAATCATGGGCTGCGGGATCTCCTAAGTTCACACCCGGACGGTGCACTCTTTAAGCCGGATCCATGCGTTGCCCTAACGTTTGTGGCTCCTCAATCATTATCGGCTCAAACCGAATATTAACCGCCGGCTGCGGTTGTGGAGGTGGTGGAGGAGGTTGTTGACGATTAAGCTCTCTTTGCACAAGAACTTGCCTAATCTCTTCAATCTCCCTCCTAGTTGCTTCTTGCCTCTCATTGGCAAGTCTCCTTTCATTCTTCAAGAGCTCATCTCTCAGCCTAATTTGCTCTAAAGCCTCATCCAACTCAGCTTGAAGATCTCTTGCGTCCATCTCCTTTCCCTTTCTAATGCTCTTAGACCTAGCCTTAAGGGTTTTCTCCGGTTCGGGATCGAATGGAGCTAAATCCTTGCCACGAGATCTTCGCATACACCTAAAGAGTGAGAGATGTCCTGAAAAATCAAAGACACGCACCAAACGAGATCAAAAGCAACAAGAAAGACCTACACCATAAACAATCACAAAAATGACTCAATCTAGACCTAGTCCCCGGCATCGGCGCCAAAAACTTGTTACGCTAAGAACGTGACACGCAAAAGTCTTAAATTTATAACTCGATATATTTTTCCTAACTCCTAGCAAACCCACAGTGTATGGGTCGTTTTGTAGTAAGGACAGTATTCTGAGGTCGAACACAAAGACTAAGGTGAAATTGAGTCAATAGTGACTAAGGATAGTGAAGATCTAGGCTAAGAAACGAGAAAGGAATAAAGAAATGAAAATCTCAATGTTTTTTGTTTGGTTTTGAGGTGATCAATCAAGGATCGTAAATCATGCGAAATCAACAAACAACTAAGCTAACAACACAAATAAACAAGCAAACACGAGATAGGTAATCAAAGAGAGAAAAGAGGATTCTAGGAGTTAGAAATTCCGGTTATGGCATAGGACTCAAGCTATCTAATCATTCATTGGATTAACTATGGTATGTTGGGAGTGAGTGTTTCTAAATTGGGATCAATCACCGGGTAGGTCTCATGGTCCACTAGTCCGTTCCTAAGGTCTCATCACCGGGTAAGTCTCAAAGAGCCTAAGGATAGGAATTCTACACAAACCGGGATGTCATATAGGGGTCTAACCTCTCTTTACCGGGTAAGTCTCGGAAAGGAAGCTCCTAAACAACACTCCTAGCACACTCAGTCCAATAGCGGCTTGTGAGACTCACTACTACCTAGAGTTCATCATCTTTGGTACCTAAGGGAAAGAATCACTGGGTAGGTCTCTTCTCACACTTATTTGCTAACACTAGGTCACCCTAGGGTAGATCTAACTCAACAAACACTAGGATTTTAACAATCTAACAACCTAACACTTAGATTTATCAATACAAGCAAGTTAGATGAAACCACGGGTAGTTCCTCACTTCCACGGCCGTGGAACTACCTAGAACAGGCCGTGATTTATAACAGAGGCTAGGTTCGAGCAAACAATTCATCCAAAGATACGTTTGAGCCTATCCTATCATAGTCCAAGCCATAACCATCATTTCCTTACCCTAGAATCACATCTAATTAGCCAACAACATGCATCATTACAATCAAAATCATCAAGCATAAAATCATGGAATCCATATCAAGAGGATGAAATGAAAGGGAGATGAAGCAAGTAGAATAAGCAAAACGAGTTGAATAAATGTTACAAAAAAGAGACTTACAATCCTTCAAAAGAAGGTTTGAATCGTTCTTACAATCCTAAAAAATGTCTTCAACAAAACTCACTCAAAACTATGAAAAACTAAGAATGGTGTGTTCTTCTCTTCTTCTCCAATGGAAGCCTTTCTTCTCCTCCAAGAATATCTCCAATCCAATCTTCCAATGAGAGAATATGTGTTGTTTAGAGTGTGGGAGAGAATGGAATGATGGGGTCTTCCCTCAACAGCCTGCAGGACCACTTCTTATACACCATCAAGGGCAAGGGTCGGTTATGGAGATCGTGGGACAGCTGTCGCAGCTGTGCAGGGAGAACCACGGCCTATTTCCACGCCCGTGGAAGTCCTAGTGGCCGTGGTTTTGGTGATTCAGACTTCTATGGATCATCAAGCCACGAGTTGGTGCAAGGCATGCACTAACAATGTGTTCTCCCTTGCTCCTAACTTGCTTCCCAATAGGTACGGAAGTGTGGCATCACGAGGAACGATCCTCGAATGTATCGATTAAGCTCCAAAAGCTCCCAAAATACCTACAAAACATGCAAAAGTCCGTGTAGACGTCTATCTCGACAACATACATGAATTAAGTGCAACTTGTCACAAACTAATGCTAAACTATGCATGAATAGCGGGAAAAACTATCTAAATGGATGCCTAGAATAACGTCATAAATCGTGTTATCATTTTCTTTATTTGCTGAATGTTCAAATCTAGTAATAAAATCTTTTTTAGTCTTCGGGTTAAGGAACCAAGCATAAAAAGCATCTTCATCCTTCTTGCTCAAGAAATTATGCTTGGGTATACGACACGGTCGCTGGGTTTCTTTTCACGTAAACCCATTCTCCTCGGTCCTCTGGTTTTAACTTTTCCTTTCACGTTTACATCTAGTATTGGTTTCTGTACCAGAATGAAAACATAACACAAACATTAACAAATATGCACGGAAACAAAACACATGAAGAATAGTAGTGTATTATACCTCTTCCACTGCTTCTTCCTTTGGCTGATCAACTTCAGCATCCTCCTTGGGGTGGGGCTGGGGCTGGGCGAACGGTTTCTGTACCAGAGATTGAAGAAGATGAGAGTTGAAGTTGAGGAGTCGGGCGAACGGTTTCTTTTTCCCTAGCATACACGAAAACGAAATTTGATAGTTTGTGAATGAGCGGGATGATGGTAAGTGAAATTAATTTACCCATTAATAACACTTGAACGGTAAAAAAGTTTTGGGTACACCTTCTAAACTAAAAACTGAAAAAGGCCTAGTAGGCCAAATTATTTCAAGGTACGGACCCTGCCCCGCTGACGCCCCTAGGGTTTACGGTTTGGTGCATGTAATTTACATGCGAGATATTGTATTCTTGTATTATACGTTCTTTTAAGAGCCGCGATTTATCTATCAATAAAACCTGTAGTTTGAAAATGCTCTTTAATTGCTAGTATTTACCATCAAAGGAAGCGACCACTGTCCTTTCTTCTCCAAACCACAAACACTCCACAAAATGTTACTGGAAATTGCACATAAACCCTAACTTTGTGGCCTATCTCTTGATCACAGATGTGGCTTTCAATCCAAAAGATTCACACATGATTTCGGATAGACATTTTTTGAGAAGCAACAAGGGAGTTGTGTGTACAGGTGGAACATGCTGATTATTTTAAATTCTTATAAATTATTGCAAACATTAGCTCTTGTTCTGGTCTACGCTAACACGTACAAACAATCGTATGTGTTTGGTGTAACGCAGCAACCATGTACAGTTTATATGTTGCCTCCATAGTTCATCTACCTACAAGTATTTCATTTTCGATGAAGATTTGTCCACGTGATCTTTGATGAGCACATTGAAGTCACTCACACTCCACTCGGCAGTCTGCCCAGGATTGCTGATATAAATCTCGGTCCCTACATTGATTGATGACCATATGCGCCTTGCTGGCTTAGTACCCGGGTCCTGCACACAAGGTGCAACCCAGATAAATTAAGTGACAAACTGAAAACAGATTCACTGATATCATTTGCTTAAGCTGACCTGATAGAAGTATAACCGAGCGGAAAGGGCCCCAACGTCAAGCTCCCATGTCCGTGCATCCCCGATCCAACCCTCTCCTTTTGTAGCAGGATAACCGTGTACAGCCCATTCAGGATGAGGAAGAATCTGTACCAGCTCTTGTGCTTGTGGGTTGCTGTACGGGTCACATTCATCAAATGGCCGCTCCTTATAATTTGCATTTCCTGGTCCACAATAGAGATGATATGCAGAGTAGGGGAACCTGGATGAGTCATTTCTATGAATGACCTCCCCAAAAGAGGTAACATGATGTGGTGGGCATGAAACCAGGTTATTAGCACGACACCAACTCTCCGTTTCTGGATTGATGATCATCTCACTGTATCTGGTTACATCTGTGAGGACGTCTCCATCGCACGGATATCCATTGTTCTTCCAGCAACTCCCTATATCAATGAGATAGAACTGGCTGTTTCGGCCACCTCCTTGCTTGATATCTAGTGTCAGTTTTACTTTAAAGTTTGGAGACTCTGGTAGCTGCAAGAAAGTCGGGATGAGAATGTAAATCAACAAGAACACGTGCAGATATTGCACCATTGTTACCAAGAACTCATGATGCCATCTACCCGTTTGATACTCTCATTTTACTTTGGAAGTGAGTATTTAAGATATATTAGCTTCAAAACAAGAATGTGATACAGTCATGGAAACAATAATACTCTAGCAAATTTAGGATAAAGAGATTATCTTTTCAAATAAAGTTGATTAAAAAGAATCTGATCAAAGATTAGGCCTAGGAAAGTAAGAGAAAAAAAATTCATTTCATCCATGGTACCAAATGCATGGTTTCCAGGAAAAAACAGTACATGAGCACAATGCTACAATGCAAACCTCGGTCAAGATCCCTCGGCCATTGTAGTGATAACCTCCATTGAAACCTCTGGCCGCATCTGCTCTTAGATACAACATAAGCCACGGATACTTTAGAGACGTTGTTAGTTTGTGCAAAATAATCCAGCTACCAGTTTTGTGATTTTTCTCCCAGGAGACGGAAAAGAAGGAGTTGTTCCCAGAACCGTTGATGAAGGTAGCATCAAGATCATAGGTCCCGTAAAAACGACCACTTAAGAACATATTTGGTCCCCCGTAAGATGTAGGTTTTGAGTAATCGTGATAAACAAGAGGTTGGTTCATGCAGCCTTCACCAAAACAAGGGAAAGTCCTGCTAGTCACTATTCTGTCAACTTTCTTCCCATTTTCAGGACATAATGTAGTGTTCTTATCAAAATTACCATTTTTCAACATAATCATCCAAAACTGCCATGGCTTCCCAGAATCAGACACCTCACATAGAGATCCCAGATATAATTCCTTTTCCACAGCATAGAGGTCAGGATTCGGGTAATCTCTGAACCCTTGACTCGGGAACTTATCACCTGCCCTTAAACTATTATCCGATTCGTTTACCAAGTGATGAACTTTACAGACGTCGTCAGATTTGTGAAGACTATGTACATCTGTTTTTTCAAGATTAAAACAATTAAGGACCATAGGCAATAGAACAATAATAGAAGATATAAGAAACACCTAAACAAATATAAATACGTATTACAGTTTGAAATATATAGTCAGAGAAGTGTTATTTAGAAATCATCCCTCCCTTCCACTACTCTCTATCATATGTAAAAAAATCTTCACCATCCCCTTGTTGATTCATCAATTTTCTTTTAACTAAAGAACCAAAAAAACAACCCAAGAAAATCAATCAAAATATGCAGAAACAAGCCCTGTCTTAGTGAGTGTTTGAGGTTCATCTGCCGGAAGGTTTCCTGGACCTTTTTTGAAGTCATCTTTCCGCACTTGTTAAAGAGGATCATCAACTTTCCGCAGATTTTAAATGGAATGAGTCTCCTTTCTGGTGTTCCTCCGAAGTTAGTACAGCGATTAAAGCATCATTTTATAACCTAACTCGAAATTTTATTTTATTTTCATTTTAAAAGCATTGCAGTATGCTATGGTCAATCACAGAGTTACAGGTTCAGCATTATATAGTATAGTATATATTAATCTAAGAATATTTAATGCAGCAGAAGCTGAATAAAGAAATTGATTTTACTATGACAGGCATTGACAGCAACTGTGGAATACTGAACTCCTAGCGAGTAATAGTTAAATAGCGCAAAACACAAAGATAAGTAACATAGGCATCATGATTCTCAAATATCTGCTAGCTGAAAACAATTCTTTTCAGGATAGTTTCCTTGAAAAATCTGAATCTAAGTGCAGAGGTTGAGAAGTAGTTATGATTGAGCGATAATAAAAAAGAACCTGAAGAAGTGAGCGGGCAATGGAAATCAGCGCAATCAGCAAGCCTGGGACTGGACATATTGGGGGCTTCAGATCCAACTTCGTTGCAAAAATTCCAAGCCTCGAGTGCAATTCGGATATTAGGGTTCCTCATCGCAGGGTCTCCGATTGCGGAGTGGAAGCCATAATCATTACCTCCGGAGGGGTGAAGCTTGCCGGAGAGGACGAGCCAGATAAAAACGACAAGGGGAAGTAGCACAGAACCTGGAAGGGCTAACATGGCTTGGATTAGGTGGTTGGGTTGAAGCAGTAGGAATAGGGGAAAACAGGAAGTGATAAAAGTTGGTGGCGAGCTCGGTTTCTTCCTGGGAAGGTACTATCACCTTATCGGATCAACAGTTAAAAAGGACTATCAGCTTCAATCAACCAAAAATACGGGGTACCACCTTTCCCACCACCGCCGCCGCCGCCGCCACCACCACCACCACCACTGGAGGAGCAAATTTCTAAGCAACGAGACCCTTGGATGGATGTTGATCCATCAACTTTGTCATTCGACATCTTCCGCGGTTAATCCTCACCACCAATCAGCCACATAGCTACTAATTATTTGCCCGGAACTTCCATAGCCGAAGCAAAGCAAATCCCAGAATGGGGACCGAACTAGGAAATGAGAACCCCTATAGACTGTGCGATCTCTGAGAATGGATTCTTTGGACATGGAGAATGAGTATTTCAAGTGAGGGCCCCCTTCACCGCTCTCAACCAACGACAATGAACAATTTACTCAAGTCAGCCAAACGAATGACACCAGAATTTTGAAACTGGAACCGAAAATTCTGGGGCTTTTTTTTGGGTGTAAATTATGGGGCTTCTTTAGGGAGACGGCTGATGATTGATGCAACTATCGAAAACAATATTGGCCCAAGGTTGAATTTTTATTGGATTTGCCCATTCTTCCATGTCAAAATGACATGTAAGAGGAGCGCGTCGTGTTGCATGGGCTGAAGAACTTGTGAACGGAGGAGATATCGCAGCTAGCGGGGGTGTCGTTTAAAGACAGGGTGTCAATTGGTCGCGTTTTGGGCCGGGACCCGAGGTACTAGTAGGGATGTCGATGTGTCGCATATGGGTCGGGGAGTACCATATTCATCCTCATCCCAGTTTAGTATAATGCCCCGTTCACATCCTCATACCCGTTCGGGTATTGAAAATTGTCCTCATCCCCGTTCCCGTCGGATATTCGTCCCCATCGGGGAATCCCGTCCCCGTTTAATTTTTCCCATTTGAAAGTTTTAGAAGTTTCCCCACAAAAATCCCCATCTATTTCGGATATTCGTCTCCATCGGGGAATTCCCCCTCCCCATATTTTTGTCCTTAAGTGTATTTAGTTTTTTCGAATATTTTTTAAACATGGTAAGTGTGTCTATATTCAATCCTTATTATGGATTTAAATGATGACTTGAATAATCATTGTGGCATGTATTCAATACTAATTCTCAATGCAATGGATACTACATTATATGAAGTGGTGATGTTGTTATGTATATATGTTCATCCCTGTAGGTAGTAGGTACGCAACGTGCACCTCAACGCCTTGATAGTTAATGCATTCCTGACACTTGTTAACAATTGCTTTTGCAATTTACTCTAAGGAAGGGATTATTTTGTTGCAGTGTTGCACCCCTTCATCAAATTCAACGCATTTTAATTGTTTTCAATCACCCCTATCTAATCTCATGAAAAAAAAACATACCTTGGAAACCTACAAATAAAACCAATAACAGTAAAAAAAAAAAAAAAAAAAAGAACTATTCATAACTGCAAAATCAAAATATGTTGGAATTCAATGTCTAATCTCATAAAAAATAACAAACCCTAAAAACCTACAAATAAAATCAAGAATAGTAGAAAGAACAATTCATAATTGTTCTGAACCATCACTACCACAAACACCATTAACATGTCCACCATAATAGGTTAGCACTTACTTCACTTAGGATTAGCATAATTTACACATATAATAATCATACAAAAATATGAGCTTAAAACATTTTTTAAAATACATTTTTGTGCAAGTAGGACTGTAGGAATGAGTATGATACTCTTAATTCTTAAAAGCATAAAAGTGTATATAGTTTGAAATTTATAAATCATCGGCAATTTAAGTTCAAACACAGTTTCTGAATTAAATTTCAATTAAACTTGAAATTACAATGAAAATCTAAAATAAACACAACTTTTTTGGGTTCCCCGTCGGAATCCCCACCGAGTTCCCCGCCGGATTTCCCCGTCGGGTTCGGGTTCGGATCGGGGAGCGGGGCGAATACCCCTATCTTCATTCCCGTCCCCATACCCAAGCGGGGAATCAATTTTTAACTCATCCTCGTCCCCATACCTGTTTAAAATCCCCATCCCCATGACGGGTAATACCCGCGAATTTCGGGGAATCCCCAACCCATTGACACACCTAGGTACTAGGGGTCTGATTTTAGTATAATGTTCACGTCTCCATCCCCTTTCAAGTCTTGAAAATTGTTTCCGTCGAAAATTCGTATTTATTGGAAAATCCCGTTCCCCTCTAATTTTTACATTTTAAAGTTTTATCGGTTTTTCTGCAAAATTTACCACCCTATTGGATAAATGTACTAACTACTAATATAGGTCTCTTGAATCGGTAATTCGATATCAAGTTTTTTTATCCTTTGTGTCTTTAAACATGCCAGAAAACAGGTACAAATGTTGAATATAATCAGTACATAATTCTTGCGGAATTATATCGGTCTCGTCCCGTTCCACATGGGACAATGGTCGCACGGGACAAAGAAAAATAGTTGTAAATCTCATCTCGTCTCATCCCGCTTATAATTTGCGGGACTGGACGTGGGACGACCCCAATCTCATCCCACCCGTCCCATGCCCATATGATCGAAAACTAAATTAATATAGATTAGCATTAGCATACACATAATTTACGTATAGGATATACATTTTAATTTAAAATGTTATCCTCATATTTTTCAAAATATATATTGTGTAAGTAGGAACGAATATGATACGCTTAAGTCTTAAAATGCAAAAGTGTATATAGTTTTAGTTCAAGGTTACATAATAAATGTCGATTCATATAATTTATATATATATATATATATATATATATATATATATATATAATTGAAATGTTGATGTGACTTAGTTGATTGTTTAACACATCATCTTATCCATTATGTAAAAGTATAGGAACGTATATTGTATAAATATATATATATATTAGGTTTTGTTCGTTCAAGTAGGAATTGTAGGATCGAGACTCGTAGTACAAATTAGTATAAACTAAAATAATTATATCTTACTAACATTTAGATCACGGTCTCAAGATAAAGTGTTATATTATTTTATCATTTTAATTTTATGGTTTTAGGATTTAAGTTGTACCGTCAAAACATGTATATAAGAGACTAAGACACATAAAAAACACATGTAGTGTGTTATACATTTGATCATCGTGATTGACGTTTATGACTTATGACGTATTCAAGAATTTCATTATGGTGTTATTATCCTCATATGATCAAAAACCAAATTAATATAAGTTAGCATTAGTATAATTTACACAAATAGTTATCATTAAATAAAATACAGCAAGTAGGATTTAGGAATGAGTATGATACTCTTAATTCTTAAAGCATGGAAATGTATATCGTTAAAAAATTAGTAATTATCGGCAATTTTTGAATTTAAATATAGTTTCTGAATTAAATTTCAAATAAACTTGAAATTACAATGAAAGTCTAATATAAATACAATTTGCTTATTTGGGATTGATTTCCGTTGGGTTCCCTGTCGGAGACCCCGTCGGTTTTTCCGTCGGGGTTCCCCAACGGTTCGAATTTGGATCGGGGAGCGGGGTGAATACCCCTATCTTCATCCCCGTCCCATCCCCAAGAGGGGAATCAATATTTAACTTGTCCCCGTCCACGTTTAAAATTCTCATCCCTATCCCCATAACGGGTAATACGTACGATTTTAAGGATTCTCCAACCCATTTACACCCCTAGTACCTACCCATCTCCATCTCATCCCCATCCTCTTCGAATATTGAAAATTCGCCACTCTCTGTACCAATCGGATTCGTCCCCATCTATCAGGAAATTCCCGTTCCACTTTAATAAACTTGATGGGTTTCTCCTTAAATTTTTCCATCTCCCTCTCCCTTTCCGTTTAACTTTTAAGAGTTTGACAAAAACATTAACTTTTAAGAGTTTGACAAAAATATTAATCGAATAATGAATGTGAAAAAAAAATGTTTTGTTCATACATGACGAGGTAAAAGATAGTAGGTCTCATCTTGGGTCACTTCTAAGCATTATGATTAGAGCTGTCAAAATTTGACCCGACCCGTGAAACCCGCCCGATCCGCCCGACCCGAACCCGACCGACACCCGTTAAAAGGAAAAAAATTACGCATATGAGACCGATCCGTTGTTAACCGATTGAACCCGAAACCAAAAATAGCTCAAACCCGAAAGTGACCGTTACCCGATTATACCCGAATGAACCAGCCCGACAACGCCCGAAACCGAAAGCACCCGACCCGAAATGATCCGATTCCCGAAATAACCCGACCCAAAATGCCCGAAACCCGAAATCCGTTGACCCGGTATGACCTGTGAACCCGTAATGACCCGACCCAAAATAACTAATCCGAATTATTCCAAGAACTAGTAGTAAGTTGGCTCAAAGCAAAATGACGTATATGATAATCAAGGCCACGGATTTAGAGGTACCTCCATTCAATTTTTCATTATATAATATATTTTTACTTTTAAAAATTATAAACATAAAACCCGAGTAGCTCAGTGGTTGAATGTGCATGTGAACATTGTATTTCATCTGGGTTGTATTCGAAACCTAGCGTCAACTTTCTATAGTTTCATTTTTAAAACTAAATTAGTGGGACCTCTATCCTCACCTTTTATTTACTTTTTTAAAAAATTTATTTAATTACTTTAATTTTGGGATATTAATGTTATCTGATAAATATATAAAGTTTTTAATCAGAAATTTGATGAAATAAAATAATTTCAAAAATATAAAATAATGTGAATCTAATATATTTATATAAATAAATAAAATACAATCAATTTTTTTTGTTACTATTTATTATTAAATAAAAAATTATAAATTATAAAACTAGAATATATAGAAAAATAAATTGATAAAATTATAATCAACATAGTTCACACGTGGCATTTAGATCTTTTGCTTTAATACAAACTAATACATGGGTTATGCACGTATGCAATTTAATTGAAATTTAACTTACAAATAGATAAGAAAATTGTGATTTTGTACAAATATGTATAGTAATAATCTTAGAATTTTATTTATAATGCTAACAAATATATAAATTTATAGAAAAATGAATGATTCAGTGATCATATACTATTATATGTATCTAATTACTCTCTCTGTTCACAAATAATTGTCGTTTTACCATTTTGCACACTTATTAAAAATATATCAATTTACCCCTAATCATTCATTTACTTTTTATTTTTTTGAAAATTACAACTAACAAACTACTAATGATTAAAAGGGTAAATGTGTAAAGTAAATGTCAAAATAGCTAAAATGATAATTATTCTTTAACAAAAGTGTAGGTGTAAAACAACAATTGTTTGTGAACGGAGGGAGTATAAAATAAATTTATATATTATAGATATAAAGTGTGTAAGATGAAAATTTAATTAGGAAAATAAAAGATAATAGAATAGTTTGTTAAAATGTATGTAGAATGTATTTAAAAATAGATAGTTAGTTCACATATTTTTAATTAAAAATTGTAAAAATAAGAATGCGCGTAAAAATAACACATGGTGAAATGAATAAAAAGTTGACACATGGTGTTATTGTTAACTATTAAGAGTTTTTGATTTAATATTATGCATTAGCATATAGGTATATAGATACTAATTAATAGTTAGTGGTTAAGTCATATATAAGACTATGTATCGATTTTGTTATAGTTTATGTTTTTTTTCAATTGTAGTTAAATTGAGTGTAAAATATATATTAAAATTAATACGACTTAAAGTTGTTTAAAATAATGCAATGAGTCATACATACAAGTCGAGTATAGCTTAATGCAAGTGACATAGTACAAATTTCCCTTTAAAAAATTTATTGTTGAGTTCAATGTAAATTAGTATTGTAATATTATATTAGTATGATGCATAATTTATTTTAAATAAATATTAGTTAAATTGTTTATAATTTTACGCATGAAAAAGCATAAGAAATTAATAATCATACACTTTGATTGTTAATTTATAATATAGTCGTGAATTAATTGTGTTTTTATATACTTACAAAATAACTATGATGATGTTAGCCATATTTGACTTTGTATGTACATACAAACTATAGTACTATCATGTTATTGTTCATAATATAAATTCTCATACTTTGAATTTCTATTATTTCATAATATAATACAATTGCTAGCGAATGAACAAAGATGAAAAAAAATAGTTAGTGATCATATGCGATTTTAGCTAACACATATCATATTACTACACAAATCACAATATATACATCAAATATTTATTTAAAAATATATTTATAATTTTTATCAATTACCTTTTAAACTTATTTTCTTAATTTTATAAATTAATTTTCTTAATTATATCTTTATAATTAAAAAAAATAAGTATAATAATTTTTTTGATCGGGATTTTAAGCATACTAATTACTTATAAGTTACAACCAACAAAGTGTTTTTGTAAAATATCATCGCTTTTGTAAAATGACTTTCTCGAAATACCGAATTGTGAAAGACCGGTCAATTAATTATGGAGGTATTGTTTAAATTAATTATTAATTTTAATTATTAATTTAAAATTATAATTATAAAATTAAATAAAAATATTAATTACATCAAACTGCGGCTTTGTTGAAAATTAAAAAATATAAAAATAAGTTTGGTCAAGTAGGGACACTCTAAGAATCAAACTCCGGACCTCTTGCAACCAAAGAGACTACCAAACCACTATACTAAACAACTTTCTTGTTAATTTCTCGCTAACTTTGATAAACAATAATTAATGTTGAAATTTTAAAATACAAAGAATACCTTTAGTACCAATTGCTAAAACATATAAAAGAGTTCTAAGATTCGAACTCAAGACCTCTTACACCAAAAGTGAAACTCGAACCACTAGACCAACAACACCTTGCTTGTTTTATTTCTAATCACGTGTTCATCTCCACATGCTCAGAATCGGACCTACATTTTTAACTCTCTTGGTCAAAAATTATAGGTTAATCGACCCGACTATTGTGTTTTTTTTTTTATTTGAAATATGAATATGTCAAATTGGCTTAACAAAGGAGACCAACCTATAAATATGAAGAAAAAAACATAATAAGTTTGAACCTGTCGGAATTGGTTTGTCACAAAAAATTAGTCTAACTTAAAAACAATCAAATCCAAAAGTTGTAGACTCGAAAACAATCGAACCTGATTATACCCAAAGTAATTCAACCCGGATTTACCCAATACATAAACTAGACTGACCCGGAATAACCCGATAATTGAAGCGACCCGACCTGAAATAGACCGTGAACCCGAATTTCAATTGCACAAATGATCCCGACCCGATCTGAGTCCGACCCGAATTAGCCCGATAACCGATTAAAACAACCCAAGATTGCCCGAGAACCCGATTATTAGTTGTGCAAGGGCAACCCGACTTAACCCGACCCGACCCGAATAAACCCGACATGACATTATAGACAATTTTGACCCGGCTCAAAGTGACCCGAAACAAAATTGACCCGACCCGAACTCGGCCGACCCGCCCTTTTGACACCTCTAATTATGATCAACACATCTAATTAACTTATATAATAACAACTAAGAGCGCTCATGTAAGTGTTTTTGGAAGCTTGCTTCTCGGGCAGTTTAGGATCAATTCTTTCCTCATATGTTCTATTGCTCACCATTATCTTCAGTCACTCTACTAAGTACACCTATAAGCAATTCTTCGATTTAAATTTCCATTATATAAAAAAAGAGAGAATGACATAACAATTAAAAATAATAATACATTGTCTTTCCATGTGCATATTCTATAATCAATAGAAAATCTACTAGAATTAATCTCCATGAATCATGATTAGTATACAAAAAGCTATATAGTTACTGCAAATGATAGAAGAAAAAAATACATTTTCAACTTTATTATAGATCACTATTAATAATATATTTTCAAGTCGAATATCATAAGCTAAATGTTATTAAGATAATTGTTACTTTACTAGTACTAGTTGAATTCACGATTGTACGAGTTGATATAATACAAATAGTTTGTTTGATATAATAATTTAAAATATTATATTTGAAAATTTGGTAATCATCGGTAAATTTTAAAAACAAACGCTGTTTCTGAATTAAATTTCGATTAAACTTAAAACTACAATGAAAGTCTAATATAAATACAAGTTAATTGTTTATTTATGTACCGGGGTTCCCGGTGGGTTTCCTGGCGGATTTCCCGTCAAATTCCCGCAGATTTCCCCGACGGGGTTTCCGGTGGATTTCGTAGTGGATTCCCGTCTCGACGGGTCCGGTTCGGATCAGGGAGGGAGGCAGATATCCCTGTCTTCATCCCCATCTCCATCCCTAAGCGGAGAATCAATTTTCACCTCATCCCCGTCCCCATTCCCGTTTAAAATCCACGTTCCCAAGATGGGTGATCCTTGTGATTTTCGGTGAATTCTCATCCCATTTACAACCATATGTCAAAAAGTTCGAATTAATCACATCTTTAAGGAAGGCAACTTTGTGGTCGACGCTTTAGCCGTGCAGGGAGTGGTGTCAAATGGGCTAACAAGTCGAGTTTGGGTCGAGTCATAACAAGTTCAGGTTGAAATCGGATTGGGTTCAAAACATGTTTGGTTTTAAAGCGGGTTGTCTCGGGTCGGGTCGGTTTGGGTCGGGTACCAATTGATTTGGTTGAAACGGGTTATCAGGTATCTTCGATTCTTAAAGGTAATGTCAAACGGGCTAACGGGTCGAGATCTGGTTGGGTAATAACATTCCCGGGTTTGAATTGGGGCGGGTTCAAAACAGGCTTGTTTTTAAAGCGATTTGTCTCGGGTCCGGCCGGTTTGGGTCGGTACCAATTGTTCCGGTTGGAATGTGTTCAACTAGTCTCGGTTTTTTGTTCATAGTTGATCAAATTAATTCGGATATAAGTATATATAAATGAAAATTTTTTTCTAATAATCTTTTGTTATAAGTAGGTGACGTTTAAATGAAAAAATATTTATAATAACATTTTATTATAAATTGATTTCGTTTAAATAAACAAATATTCATAGTAATTTTTTCATATAAGTTGGTCATGTATAAATGAACAAATGTTTATAATATTTTTTATTATCATAGGTTGGTCACTTTTAAATAAACAAATGTTGATAATAATTTTTTCATATAAATTGGTATTGTTTAGTGAATAAAATATTTATAATATTTTTTATTATAACTCGGGCAATTTTGTGACGAGTTACTTCGTGCTATCGATTCAATTTGGGTCGGGTAACTTTAGTTTATTGGATCATTTCGGATTGGGTTACTTCAAGACATCGGGTCATTATCCGGTTATTCTAATTGAGTTTTATCGGGTCCTGGTCATTTTCGAATTTGCCCGTTCGGGTTATTTTATATATCGAGTTAAATTGATTTCAAGCGGGTGAGTTTCGGATATTTTATGTTATTTTTAAAAAAATTTGAGGTCAATTCGGATTCGGATTCGTCGGGTGGGATTCAAGCGGGTCGGGTAAGTTTTTGCCAGCTCCTCAATTTCCCCTTTCTGTAGGCTGCTGGGCTTCTAGTTGACTAATCCTGAAATCCTTTTCTTTGCATAAAAAATAAATAAAATAAACTATTTTTAATAGCATTTAATTGTTTATCCAATAACTCTTCTATGCATATGTATTTTCTAAAGATACTATGGATTTATGTAAATATGTAACGTTTTTTAAGTTTCACTTTTCATGTTGTTTATTTCTTTTATATATATGTTTTATTTTATTTGCTATTTAGGATGTGTATTATTATGTTTAATATTTATTTATAATAGTATAACAGTATATGACATTTAAATAAACAATTTATTAATTTATTAAAAATAATTAAAATATAAAAATAAGAGTTTGAGACGATTTGTTGTGTGTGGGAATAAGGTTGTGTTTAGTTACAACTTTGGGAGAAAATTGGTGAAATGAGACATTTTTTTAACATGTATATTAATTAGGTACTTAATTTTCTCAATTAAAAAATAAAGGTAAAATTGAGTGGATATGATCGAGAATATGGATATTTAAAGATTCTTCTTTCTCTTGTTAATAATTAATTAATTTTGTTAAATCGGGTAACTAAGTATTCTTCTCTCTTCTCTTAATTATAATAAATAAAAAATTGTGTCAAATGCAGATTTCGATCGTGCAGTAGAAGAGATGAGTGTTTTAAGTGCCAAGGTTGTGGAAGATTTCATAAGTCAAGGGCCCAAAATTTTTTGCAAAGTAAGGTGAGGACCATGAGCAAAAAAGAGATGATTGTTAGCAACATTGTAGAGACATTCAATGGGTGTATTATGCAAGATTTGAGCCTCTGATTGACATGATAGAAGGTATAAGAATGCTTGTCATGGAAAGGATATACACTAATAGAATGAAATTGAATGACAACATAGATTCTGTTTGCCCAAGCATAAGGAAGATTTTGAACAAGGAAACAAAGTTGGCTAGGACTCGTGATGTTACTCGAGTTGCCTTTTGAGTTTCAAGTTGTACATGGAACAGATTTGTTAAGTGTGAACTTAGTAGAGAGAACTTGTACATGTAGGATATGAGATTTTCCTGGGGTTCCTTGTTGCCATGATATTGCTTGTATTAATCGGTTGAAGTTATCAATTGAAAAGTATGTGCTTGATTGGTTCCAAAAGGATAAGTATGCCTTGGCTTATGGATGCTCTATCAAACCTGTTAACGACCAATAACTAGGGGTGTTCAGAAATTATCCGTTCCGTCAATAATCCGAGAATCCGACTTAAGGATATCCGACAATTACTCGATCCGACGGAAAGGTATCCGTATCCGCTCCGATCCGGCAAAAAATCGCGGATATACGGATTGGATACGGGTCTTATTTTTTGTATACCCGGATATCCGTTATCCGATTATATAGAAAACATTAATTGAATTATATTACAAATGTTAAACTAGCTGAGTTGGTGGGTGGGAGAACCAGGTTTGTTTGTTTTTCCTGATACTCAAGAGTTCGAGTCTCCTCGCCAACATTTTTTTTCATTTTTTTTATACAAAAACCCTAATTTTACTATGAGCGAGCACTTGCAGAGTGTTTCAGTCGACACTTCTACAGACTCTCATTCGTAACTCTCTATCTCTAAGGCGACATCCTCTCGGCCCTCTCTCGCTTTCATCGTCTCCGACAGTCCGACGACTCCGACCATCAGTCTCTCCCAGTCTCGCCTTCGTCTTCTTACTCCTTCCGGCTTCGTCGGCTTAGGCGCTCAACCCCTCGTCTTTGACCTGCAGATGCTCAGCCCCTCGTCTTGGACTACAAACGCTCAACCTCTCTACCTGCAAACGGCCAACCCCTCTTATTCTACTCTCTCGTCTTTGCCTTCATCTTCTTTGTTGTGCCGATTTGATGCAACTCTCACAGTCCGACCTGCAGGCTTCAACCCTAAATCTCTCTGATTTCATGTTCGACCCTCAATCTCTTTGATTTGTTGTTAGTAGTTTTGATGCGCCCTTGACCCCTATGTCCCAACATGAGGAAGACGAGGCACTCCGGGTTCGCTCCGATGGACCGCTCACCCGTTCACGTGCTAAGGCAATCGCCCAAGCTACCGGCTCCATCATTAGCCGCACCATTGCTTGTCACGGACCCATTGGATGCAAACCGTGTCTCTACGCCACAATGACTTGAAGCTTGTCAAGCCGGCACCATTCCGGCGCATTTTCCGCATTTTTCGTAATTTAGCGTTTTGTAATAATAAGTCTTTTTATTTTCGGAATATTAATTTCCGGGACTTTACTTCCGGGTATTAATTTTCCGAATTTAAGATTAGACTTTTGGTTTCGGAATTTAATTCGGAAACTTAATTCCGAACTTAAATTCTCAACCTTTCATTTTTAGGTGTTTCATTCCGGAACTTAAATTCCGACTTTATTTCCGTCATTTAATTTCCGACTCTTTGTATAGCCTTCATCCACTATATAAGGGGATGCTTGGCTCATTTGTAAAGCATGTTCAATTTGATTAAGTAAAGAGAAGTATTTTCCTCCAACTTATTTGAGCATCAATCCCTCTTCCAATCCTCTCAAAGTTCTTCTTTTGGATCTTCGATCCAAACTCAACCATCTTCGAGGGTTCTTCAAGAACCAACTCAACCGACCCACTTCAAGGTTTGATCGATCAATCTAGATCGACTCAATCATACAACTTCCGCCTCCATCTCTAAGCTTCCGCAACCCATCTTCAATTGCATTCGCACTTCAACTAAGGAGTAGTTGAGCTTCAGCTTGATCTAGATCCGGAATACTTCATTGACGTGTCCAAGGACGCATCAAATTGGCATCAGAGCAAAGGGATCTAAGCTAAGTTATCTTTACTCTTGTTTTTGTGCGTTATTATATTCATCCTTTTTGCCTTTTGTTCATCACCATCTTCATCTTGTTCTTCGCATCTTCATCCACGTTCTTGAAATTTTTTTTTTTTTTTTTCTCAATCCATTTTGCAAAGCAAATTTAGGAGATTTTTGGTTTGCCATCAAACCATTAATCAACAAAACATTTTTCCTTACCCAATCCGACATTTTTGTTAATCAATTTCACCATTTTCTTGGGATTTTTTTGTTGACAAAATCGGATATCACGCCTTTTGATATTCCAAAAACCAAAAACAAAGCAAAAACTCTTCAAAAAACGGATTTGTTTCAAAGAAAAGTGGATTCATCTCTTGCATTCCAAAGGTTGCATTCAAAAGTTTCAAAAAGAAACATTTCCACAAAAACAAAAGTAAAAGACGTCCGGCAAACCGGTCCATCCGAAAAATCGGATTTTTGAAAAGGTCAAAGACCAAAGCAAGTAAAACTTGCCGATAAACGATCCGTCCATTTCTTACCTCTCCATTTTCTCACAAGTTGCAAATTTTTCTCTTGAAATTGTGTGCATTTTGGTTCAAATTTGTTGGATTTACCTTCCTTGCCTAACCGCCAAACGGCTTTTCCAAAGGTAGAACCCTAACGCACTTGAACTTGGGTAACGTTGACTTATCTTGTCACCTTGCTCATTTGATTGCTTGCAAATTTGTGTCCAATCTTGGAGTTATGACTAACGTCACAATTGAAAATTCTCAGGAATCTAGTGAAAGGCATGAGATCACTACTTTGACCGAAGAAAATGCCTCCCTAAGGCAAGAGCTTGAAACGTTGAAGGCCCAAATGCTTGCACTTACGACCGCTCCACCAAATCCGCATGGAACCTTGGTCGATGCTTCCACATCCGATGGACGTCGCAAAGGAAAAGGTATCTTGGGAGCCGAACCATCTAACGGTCGACGGCTTGCCTCCGTCATTGAAAACCACGGTCCCTCCCAAAATGACGGTCATGAGTCCCACAATGAAGGTGACGAGAATCCCGACCCTTCTCCAAATGATTTGTTATATGTTGACACGGAGAATCGGCACAAACGCTATGAGCATAACCGACGTAAGTATGGCTCTTCCCCTCCTCCATCTAGTGCCCAACGCACCAACCGTCCCTCCCGGATTGATGACCGGTACAATCATCAAACAAATGACCGCTCTCTACGTCCCGAGAATGATCGGTCCGGACAACACCGCCAACGGCATAGCCGGCAACCGATGTATCATGATTATGAAGAGTATGATGAACGAGATGACTTTGACGAGTTCTCCGATGATGAGTCGGACTTGGAACGGGTGGCACATATCCGTCCATGGCACCCACCCATCCGAGAGCCTTTTGAGAACCAGGATCGAGGAGATGAATGGTTACCTCCTCCTAACCCACAAAGGCGTGCACCACATAACCATGGGCGCCAAAGGCATAACGATGGCCACCGGCGAGCCCATCACGAAGACGCCTATATAGCACCACCCCGACCGGATCCCTACCGAGCTCGTAGGGAAGGTAAGGTTAAATTTCCGGTATTTTATGGTGAATATGATCCTTGTGCGTTTCTTGATTGGGCACAGGATATGAAAAGAGCTCTCAAGCATTGCCATTATGAAGAGTACGAGAAAATCGAAGCGGCGACACTTTACTTTGAAGGTGATGCAAAATCTTGGTGGAACCGGTACGAGACCAACCGTGAGAACCGAGGATGGGCACCGGTTGCGACATTTGATCAATTGATCTATGTCATGACTAAGAAGTACGTGCCCGACGACTTTAAAAACGACATGCGGTTGCAAATTGCCGAATTCCAACAAGGAAGCCTTACTCCGGTGGCTTACTTAGCCAAGCTGGAGGACATGCATATGAAGGCCGGCATTTCGGCCTCCGCCTCCGCCCTTCGAACCAAATTCATGAGCGGCCTAAATCCGTCAATCCGGCGCCCCCTCGAGATTGTCCCATACAAGGACTTGGGAGCCTTATGTCATGCCGCCATGAAACTTTACAAGCAACAACTGGAAACGCCTCGATACTCAAGGTATAACTCTTCCACTAGTCAATACTCTTATACCACTAATTCTCGTTCTCGAGATGTTTCTAGTCCCCAAGATTCCGGAGCCGCTAAAGGATCACCACGGATGAGTCAACCCACCCGGCAAGCGGCTACCGAGAAACCACCATACCGTGGCACTGTTGCTCCACCACAAACGCCTCCGGGCCGACCCCAACAAGGATCTCAAACGGTGGCCCGCCCAAGAGAACCCGTGTGTTTCAAATGTAGCGGGTTTGGTCATGTCCAACGTGATTGCCCGAACACCAAGCGGGTGATGTTTGCCAACCCATCATATGACGATGGCGAAGAGGATTATAATGGTGATATCCTCTTGGAAGATGACCAAGATGCCGACCCATACTATGGCATGGAGCCATGCGACGAACAACTTGCTTGCGGTCCGGCACAACCAGGTAAGTTTGCTCTTGTCTCTCGTCGCATTCTTGCTATAAAAGAGCATCTCCCTATTGACCAACGCGAGAATCTCTTCCACTCTCGTTGCTTGGTCAATGACACTAGTCTCTCTCTTATAATCGATGGGGGTTCGTGTTGTAATATTATCAACGAAAAAGTGGTGAAACACTTTAAGTTGCCTACAACCCCCCACCCACAACCTTACGGACTCCAATGGATTTCCGATAAGGCAAGTGACACCGTCACACAACAAGCGTGGGTGACGTTTTCTATTGGCGCCTATGTTGATAAGGTCCTTTGTAATGTTATCAAAATGGACGCCACACATGTATTGTTGGGACGACCATGGCAATTTGACCGAAAAACTTTTCATGATGGTTATCTCAACCGTTACATGTTCCAATACAATGGAAAACGGATCACACTTTTGCCTATGACTCCACAGGAAATTTTAGTTGACTATGCAGAACGAAAGAGGCAACAAGTGATCGATGACACCACTACACCGCCGGCCACATCGGACCCTTCTCGTCGTTCTCCCGATGTTGTGGATGTGCCTACTTCCGGTTCCCGTAATTCCGGCCATAAGGGTAATGCTACCGAAGCAAGAGGTAGTAAGAGCATTGTCCCGACACATGCACCTCCGGTTCCTACCATTCAAGGGCGATGTGAGCCCCGAATTCTTTTGGCCCGACGACATGACTTGACACCGGTCATGGAAGGTAAGTTTCCTTGTTTCTTACTTGTCCCTTTTTGTTTATCTATTTCCCATGACCCTAGTAATGTGCCGCACGAGGTGTCCTTGTTGTTGTCCGAATTTCAGGACATCTTGACCGACAAACTACCACCCGGCTTGCCACCAATCCGAGGAATTGAGCACCAAATCGATTTGGTGCCCGGCGCGTCTTTGCCCAACCGTGCCGCTTACCGTGCAAGTCCGGAGGAGACCAAGGAGCTACAACGCCAAGTCCAAGAGCTCCTAGACCGGGGCTATGTCCGTGAGTCCTTGTCTCCATGTGCCGTTCCGGTCATACTTGTACCCAAGAAAGACGGATCTTGGCGGATGTGTGTAGATTGCCGAGCCATCAATCAAATCACCGTCAAGTATCGTCATCCGATTCCGCGCCTTGATGATATGTTGGACGAGCTCCATGGCGCCACTATCTTCTCCAAGATCGATCTCCGGAGCGGATACCATCAAATCCGCATGGCTGAAGGTGATGAATGGAAGACGGCTTTCAAGATGAAGCATGGCCTCTACGAGTGGCTTGTCATGCCATTTGGCCTCTCCAACGCACCATCCACCTTCATGCGCCTCATGAATCATGTCTTGCGCAAATTTATGGGTATTTTCGTAGTAGTTTACTTTGATGATATCCTTGTCTTTAGTAAGTCTTTGGATGCCCACATCGAGCACCTTCGCCAAGTGCTCGAGTGCCTTAGACAAGAGCAATTATATGTCAATTTGGAGAAATGTGTCTTTTGCTCGGACACCACAATTTTTCTTGGCTATGTCGTGTCTAAGGACGGACTACGAGTGGACGAATCAAAAGTTCGCGCCATTCGGGAGTGGCCTACTCCTACTACGGCCACCATGGTTCGAGCCTTTCTCGGCTTAGCGGGTTTCTATCGACGCTTTGTCAAGGACTTTAGCTCGATAGCGGCACCGCTACACGAGCTTACTAATAAAGGTGTCACATTTGAGTGGCGTGACACCCATGCTCGAGCGTTTGAGTCGCTCAAAAACCGTCTTTGTAATGCGCCACTACTCCAACTCCCCAACTTTTCGAAAACCTTCGAGGTGGAGTGTGACGCATCTAATGTAGGCATTGGGGGGGTTCTCCTACAAGAGAATCGGCCCATTGCTTATTTTAGCGAAAAACTTTCCGGTCCCTCACTCAACTATCCAACCTATGACAAGGAACTATATGCTTTAGTTCGTTGTCTCAAAACATGGCAACACTACTTGTGGCCGAAGGAGTTCGTGATTCATTCGGATCATGCGGCTCTTTCGTATCTCAAGGGTCAAACTACTTTGAGTCGGCGCCATGCTAGTTGGGTAGAATTTCTTGAGACCTTTCCGTATGTCATTCGACATAAGAAAGGTAAAGAGAATGTGGTAGCCGACGCCCTTTCTCGCCGATATATCCTTCTTGTGCATATGGACGCCAAGATCCATGGCTTTGCTCTTATCAAAGAGTTATATGCCACGGATCTTGACTTCAAGGATATATTTGCTCAATGCCTTGACCTCCGAGAGCATGAGTCTTTCTTTATTAACGATGGCTACTTATTCCGTGCGGGCAAACTTTGTATCCCGCGCTCGAGTATTCGTCATTTGTTGATAAAGGAGGCCCATGAGGGTCGTGGTCACTTCGGTGCTACAAAGACTCTCGCCGCTCTACAAGAGCACTTCTTTTGGCCCCGGATGCGCAAGCATGTGACACGGTTTTGCACAAGTTGCATCACATGTCACCATGCAAAATCGCGCCAAGGTCCGGATGGATTGTATTCTCCTTTGCCTATACCAATGGGACCTTGGGAGGATCTTTCTATGGACTTCGTGGTTGGCCTACCTATGTCTAAACGAGACAAAGACTCCATTTTTGTGGTAGTCGATCGTTTTTCAAAAATGGCACATTTTATTGCATGTAAGAGCACACAAAATGCTAGTGAAGTAGCTACCCTTTTCTTTGACAATGTTGTGCGCTTACATGGAATACCGCGTTCCATCCTTAGTGATCGGGACGTAAAGTTTGTGAGCCATTTTTGGAGAACCTTATGGGGGAAACTTGGAACCAACTTGTTGTTTTCAAGTAGCTATCATCCCCAAACCGATGGTCAAACGGAGGTGACCAATCGGACTCTAGGCGCTCTACTTAGAGCGACCCTTAGGAACAACCCACGCAAGTGGGAGGACTTACTTTCGATTGTGGAGTTTTCTTATAACAGGTCCCGACACTCGGCAACAAAGCTTTCACCCTTTGAAGTTGTCTACGACCTTAATCCACACACCCCGATGGACTTCACTCCGCGTCCACTCAAAGACGGAGAACACATCACCGGAGCAAGTCGTGCCGCTCACATCATTGAGCTTCATGAGCGGACTAGGACACAACTCCAACGGCGTGCCGATCAACTTGCCACACAACGCAACAAAGGGCGTCGTCCAATGTCATTCGAGCCCGGTGATCTAGTTTGGCTCCACTTAAGGAAGGAGCGTTTTCCATCCCGCCGCAAAGGCAAGCTCTCGGACCGCGGTGATGGACCATTCCGCATCTTATCCCGCCATGGCCCGAATGCTTACAAGTTGGAGCTTCCGGACGATTATGGCGTGCACCCGACGTTCAATGTCAAGGACCTTGCACCATACATTGAGCCCCTATTCGACGAAGGTGAAACGGGGACGTTTCACATCCAAGATGGGGGGACTGATGCGCCCTTGACCCCTATGTCCCAACATGAGGAAGACGAGGCACTCCGGGTTCGCTCCGATGGACCGCTCACCCGTTCACGTGCTAAGGCAATCGCCCAAGCTACCGGCTCCATCATTAGCCGCACCATTGCTTGTCACGGACCCATTGGATGCAAACCGTGTCTCTACGCCACAATGACTTGAAGCTTGTCAAGCCGGCACCATTCCGGCGCATTTTCCGCATTTTCCGTAATTTAGCGTTTTGTAATAATAAGTCTTTTTATTTTCGGAATATTAATTTCCGGGACTTTACTTCCGGGTATTAATTTTCCGAATTTAAGATTAGACTTTTGGTTTCGGAATTTAATTCGGAAACTTAATTCCGAACTTAAATTCTCAACCTTTCATTTTTAGGTGTTTCATTCCGGAACTTAAATTCCGACTTTATTTCCGTCATTTAATTTCCGACTCTTTGTATAGCCTTCATCCACTATATAAGGGGATGCTTGGCTCATTTGTAAAGCATGTTCAATTTGATTAAGTAAAGAGAAGTATTTTCCTCCAACTTATTTGAGCATCAATCCCTCTTCCAATCCTCTCAAAGTTCTTCTTTTGGATCTTCGATCCAAACTCAACCATCTTCGAGGGTTCTTCAAGAACCAACTCAACCGACCCACTTCAAGGTTTGATCGATCAATCTAGATCGACTCAATCATACAACTTCCGCCTCCATCTCTAAGCTTCCGCAACCCATCTTCAATTGCATTCGCACTTCAACTAAGGAGTAGTTGAGCTTTAGCTTGATCTAGATCCGGAATACTTCATTGACGTGTCCAAGGACGCATCAAGTTTATAGTTTGTACATTGTAAAATTAAATTTAAATGTTACTGATTGATGATTTGATGATGTTGATTTGCTTTGTATTGATTTGTTGTGTGTTGATTTGCTGTTACTTCTTGCTCATACTCAGTAACTCAGGCCATTGTAAACTTACAGATGCAATTTGTTTTGTATCCGGATCACTCGGATATCCGCCGTCGGATATCCGATCCGTTTATTCTTTTCGGATCGGATATCCGGTAACTTTCGGATCGGATCCGGATACCGTTTTCACAAAATATTTTCCCCGGATATCCGATTTCGGATATCCGAACGGATCGGATATCCGGGAATGAACACCCCTACCAATAACATTGTAAGCAAGTGGCTCATCCGTTACTTCTCCCACAAATCAAAATTGGTGTTGGAAGGCCTAAGAAGTGTAACATCCAGTTTTTGGCTGTCACCGCCCCCGCAGTGACAGTGGCCGCACCTGCAGCAAGCAGGCGTCGGTCACTGCCCCCACGGTGACAGTGACCGCCCCTGCGGATTCGCCACAAATCGCGTTGATCTGTTTTTTCGTTTGTTTTATTTCCTTCCATAGATAGAATATCCGATCTTTTATTTAATGAGCCGGCTTTCCTATCTTATTCTTAACCCTAGAACGTCCTTCCTTCTATCTTCAACCCTTGTAAAGCGGTTTCAACCTTCAATTTCTGAACATGATTTAAATCAAAATCCAAATTATCAAACTCGCAAGAAATATTAACAAAATATTCAAATTCTTCACGATTCACAATTCTGTTTAAACACATAATAATCATCAAAAATTCATTTCACAAGTAATTTTCTTCATTGAGGTCTTTTCCAATCCTAGAAGCACAAAATTTTTAGAATTTTCAATTTTTCTGATTTTTCAAAGCCATATAATGCAAGACAATATCGAAACATGTGACAAAAATAAAGAGAATGCATGTAACACCCCAAGTTCTGGGAACTTGAAGCGCTACGGGCTAGGACCGCACAATGGGTCCCGACCCTCAGAGTAGCAACAGCAAACGGATCTTACAACAAGGCACAAACGAATGAAAACCAAAACTCAATTAAAACCAAAGGTTTAAACAAAATAAAACACAAAATTTCCGCAGCCGAGTTCAAAACAAAAGGGAAACAACAAAAGAAACAAAACCCGATCCCGTCCTATAATGTACGGGAACCCCGGCTGACCACACCATCCGAATCACTCAGCAGCATCCTTAACTTGTGGAACATCTACAACGACGGTATAACCCGTTAGCTAACATTCTAGGTACAAGCAAGAGCGTAAAGGCACAAACACACATAAGGTAAAGAAAACACATAGCATGCTTGCACACAACCGGTTATTATCTTTCATTAAGGTTACCCCTTACTAATTCAACTTCTTTTGTCACACGAGAATCTCCCGAAACTCGCCTCCGCTTCCGTCTACCAATATGAATAGATCAGTACTATTTGTTACCTACGGGCCTGGGTTGCAAGAGCACATTCTAGTCTCCTGTAGAACTAGACAAGTGGTCACCGCCCGGTTATAATACACTTGGGCCAGTTAAGATTATCAAAGGTTGAATGCTATTTCCAGTTATCCGTTATAACATAATAAACAACAAAAACAAGCCAATACAATCCAACTAATACGCGGAATGAAGCTAAGTAAGTCCAAGGGACTTACCTCACACGAAGGTAACACAAAAGGCTCAGCAACAACTCAGAGAACACTCAAGAAAGCTCAGTTTTCCTCAAGAAAGGAGCAAGGAAAGTCTGTACGAACAAGAAACACGGATCAAGAACGAAACAATTGCTAGAAGTCTATAACTTCTAGTCTCAACGACCTCTAAGAGATCTCCACAAGTTAAGGGCTCAACCTTAGTCTTACAGCAACTCAGAGGGCAAGGAACAACCACAAGGAACCAAGGAAGGAACGAGAAAATGAAGGAAGGAAGGAAGGAAGCAACTTACCAAAGACGGGAGTCACAACAGGGAAAACCGCAGGGGCGGTTGGACAGAGGCGCAGGGGCGGCAACACGCAGAGGTGGCCAGGTGCAGGCGCAGGAGCGGTTGCATGACAGAAGCGCTGTCGGTTTCTCTTCGATGGAACTCACAACAAGGGCAACCAAAGCTCAAACCTTTGGTTCCAACACGTCAAGATTCAACTCCAAAGAGCCTAAGAACAACAAAGGGTCAACAACGAAACGCTCCACAAGAATCAAGGATCAAACTTGATTCTTGGGGAAGAAGAAAAGGGAAGAATGAAGAAGAAAATGAAACAGAAGGAGAAGGCATGCAACACTGTAAGAACGTGAAGGAGAAACCAGAAGGGAAGGACTTACACGCTCAACAAGGTTGCAGGAAGCAAGGGGAGGCTGCAGCGCTCTAGGGTTGAAGAAGACGTAAGAAAGAGACGGGAAAAAGAGAAAAAGAAGAGAATATATAGAGACGGCTGGAACGCTAGACGGAAAGGGCGTCTAGGTTAGAAAGAAGAGAAGGAAACCGGCCCATAAGATAGAATATCGGACATTCTATCTAAGGAAGGAAGATAAAAGAACAGAAGAAAAGATCGGGCACGATCTGTCGTCATCCGTAGGGGCGGATCAACATAGCCGCGGGGCGGCCTTCTTCACCACGGGGGCGGTGAAGGCAAAAACTCGGATCTTACATCAGATCCCCCTAAAAAGAAGTTTCGTCCCGAAACTTGCAAAAGCCAAACGGTCACAACAACACACAGAAACAGAACTGTACTCATATATTCCCACTTGGGGCACGTCACTCAAAACGTCACACAAAAGCGTTCACAACGCAACAAAGGAAAAACCAAACAACAGACTAAGCTAAAGGTGCAACAAGCTCAGCGTAAAACTCTGGATAGTTCCTCTTGATACTATTTTCTGTCTCCTAAGTCGCCTCATCAACTCCTCGCATCGACCACTGTATCTTCATCATCGGGATGTCCTTCAAACGCAAGCGTCTCATACTACACTCTAAGACAGTCACCGGGTGCTCTACGAACGTGTGGTCTGGCTCGATCACTAGATCCTCATGATTGACGATGTGTCTCGAGTCTGGTATGTACTCCCATAACTAAGACACATGGAAAACTGGGTGAACACCCTCGAGTCTCGGTGGCAACGCAAGTCTGTATGCTGCCTCTCCAACTCGCTCAAGAATCTCAAACGGTCCAACATATCTAGGACTCAACTTCCCTTTGACACCGAAACGTCTGACGCCTCGTGTCGGGGATACTCTCAACCAAATTTGAGATCCAACTCTGAACTCTAGAGGTCTGCGTCTCTTATCAGCATAAGACTTCTATCAACTCTGTGTTGCTAACATCCGCTCTCGGATCACTATTACTCGAGCCATGTCATCCTGAATCTGCTCAGGTGCTACTCCGCTAGCACTACTAGGCTCGTCCCAACACAATGGTGTACGATATCTCAGTCCATATAAAGCCTCATAAGGAGCCATCTTGATCGATGCGTGCCAACTGTTGTTATACGAATACTCCACTAAGGGAAGGTGATCTGGCCACACCTGTCCCCAGTCTAACACGCAGGCTCGCAACATGTCCTCCAAAGTCTGGATAGTCCGCTCACACTGACCATCGGTCTGAGGATGATAAGCAGTCGTGAACTGCAGACTCGTACCTAGGGCGGCATGAACTTGCTGCCAGAACCTCGAAGTGAACAATCCGTCTCTGTTAGAGACAATAGTCCTCGGTACTCCATGAAGTCTCAGTATCTGCCTAGGGAACTCCTCTACCAATCGACTCACCGGCCACGTTTCCTTGATCGGAATGAAACCTGCGGTCTTCGTCAGTCGATCTACTATGACCTAGATAGCATCAAAGCCTCGACTCGGTCTTAAACCGGTAACAAAATCCATAGAGTTGTCTTCCCACTTTTATTGAGGGATGGGAAGTGGGTGTAGCTCGCCTCTTGGTCTATGATGCTCGATCTTGACCTGCTGACAGGTCGCACACCGAGCTACATATCTCATCACATCTGGCTTCAGACCTCCCCACCACAAAGAGCGTTTGATATCCTGATACATCTTACTCACACCGGGATGTACTAAATAAGGTGAAGAGTGAGCCTCCTTGTTGCCATGATATTGCTTGTACTAATCGGTTGAAGTTATCAATTGACAATTATGTGCTTGATTGGTTCAAAAAGGATAAGTATGCCTTGGCTTATGGATGCTCTATCAAACCTGTCAACGACCAACAACATTGTAAGCAAGTGGCTCATCCGTTACTTCTCCCACAAATCAAAATTGGTGTTGGAAGGCCTAAGAAGTGTAACATCCAGTTTCTGGCTGTCACCACCCCCGTAGTGACAGCGGCCGCACATACGGCAAGCAGACGTCGGTCACCGCCCCCACGGTGACAGTGACCGCCCCTGCGGATTTGCCACAGATTGCGCTGATCTATTTTTCCGTTTGTTTTATTTCCTTCCATAGATAGAATATCCGATCTTCAATTTTATGGGTCGGCTTTCCTATCTTATTCTTAACCCTAGAACGTTCTTCCTTCTATCTTCAACCCTTGTAAAGCGGTTTCAACCTTCAATTTTTGAACATGATTTAGATCAAAATCCAAATTATCAAACTCGCAAAAAATATTAACAAAATATTCAAATTCTTCACAATTCACAATTCAGTTTAAACACATAAAATCATCAAAAATCCATTTCACAAGTAATTTTTTTTATTGAGGTCTTTTCCAATCCTAGAAGCACAAAATTTTTAGAATTTTCAATTTTTCTAATTTTTCAAAGTCATATAATACAAGACAATATCGAAACATGTGACAAAAATAAAGAGAATGCATGTAACATCCCAAGGTATGGGAACTTGAAGCGCTACGGGATAGGACCGCACAATGGGTCCCGACCCTCAGAGTAGCAACATCAAACGGATCTTACAACAAGACACAAACGAATAAAAACCAAAACTCAATATAAAACCAAAGGTTTAAACAAAAGAAAACACAAAAGCTCCGCAACAGAGTTCAAAACAAAAGGGAAACAACAAAAGAAACAAAACCCGATCCCGTCCTATAATGTCCGGGAACCCCGACTGACCATACCATCCGGATCACTCAGCAACATCCTGAACCTGTGGAACATCTACAACGACGGTATAAACCGTTATCTAACATTCTAGGTACAAGCAAGAGCGTAAAGGCACAAACACACATAAGGTAAAGAAAACACATAGCATGCATCTTACACACAACCGGTTTTTATCTTTCATTAAGGTTATCCCTTACTAATTCAACTTCTTTTGTCACACGAGAATCTCCCAAAACTCGCCTCCGCTTCCGTCTACCAATAGGAATAGATCAGTACTATCCGTTACCTACGGGCTTGGGTTGCAAGAGCACATTCTAGTCTCTTGTAGAACTAGAAAAAGTGGTCACCGCCCGGTTATAATACACTTGGGCCAGTTAAGATTATCAAAGGGTGAATCATATTTCCAGTTATCCATTATAACATAATAAACAATACAAACAAGCCAATACAATCCAACTAATACGCGGAATGAAGCTAAGTAAGTCCAAGGGACTTACCTCACACGAAGGTAACACAAAAGGCTCAGCAACAACTCAGAGAACACTCAAGGAAGCTCAGTTTTCCTCAAGAAAGGAGCAAGGAAAGCATGTACGAACAAGCAACACGGATTAGGAACGAAACGGTTGCTAGAACGTGAAGGAGAAACCAGAAGGGAAGGAGAAGCCTGCACGAACAAGCAACAAGGGCAACCAGAAGGGAAGGAACAAAACGGTTGCTAGAACGTGAAGGAGAAGCCTGTACGAACAAGCAGGGGCGGTTGCACGACAGAAGGGTAGTCGGTTTCTCTTCAACAGAACTCACAGCAAGGGCAACCAAAGCTCGAACACGTCAAGATTCAACTCCAGAGAGCCTGAGAACAACAAAGGGTCAACAACGGAACGCTCAACAAGAATCAAGGATCTAACTTGATTCTTGGGGAAGAAGAAAAGGGAAGAACGGAGAAGAAAACGAAACAGAAGGAGAAGACATGCAAAACTGTAAGAACGTGAAGGAGAAACCAGAAGGGAAGGACTTACACGATCAGCAAGGTTGCAGGAAGAAAGGGGAGGCTGCAGCGCTGTAGGGTTGAAGAAGACGTAAGCAAGAGTCGGGAAAAAGAGAAAAAAAAAAAGAGAATATATAGAGACGGCTGGAACGCTAGACGGAAAGGACGTCTAGGGTTAGAAAGAAGACAAGGAAACCGGCCCATAAGATAGAATATCGGACATCCTATCGAAGGAAGGAAGATAAAAGAACGGAAGAAAGATCGGGCACGATCTGTCGTCATCCGCAGGGGCGGATCAACACAGCCGCGGGGGCGGCCTTCTTCACCGCAGGGGCGGTGAAGGCAAAAACTCGGATCTTACAATGCAAAGTACGATGGACATATATCAAAGCAAGTATCAAAGTAGTTATTACAGACCATGTTTCTCAATCACCCCATACTAGAACTACACATTGTCCCCAATGTGCAATAAAAGAAAGAAAAGTACAAGAAACTCACGAAGTCTGATAAAACCGATAAAAGTGGAACGTCATCATCCGAGTGGTGGTGAGAACGGGGACCAAGAGGAGTCATAGGGGCAACCGAACTGATCTTGGTAGAGATCTCGCACCATTTGTGCATCTTGCTCTATGGTATCGAGGCGGTCATCCATACGTCCTACAATGACTGTAAGATCTCTCATCTGGCTCTGGATGTCAGTTGCCCAAGTAGGTGGCTTGTCATACCATGAAGGGCGCTCGGAGGTGTTGGCTCGGCGCTGTGATGGGCTAGCACGGGGTCGGCGGGCTGTGGACCTCCTAGGGGGGTCAGGGAACTCTCCCATGCTAGGAAAATCAGTCAGCGGCTCCGGAAAGCTACCATAGTCGGCCTCAACTCTGAACTCACTAGGACCGGCATCAGTTCCAGTATCCATATTTTCAATACCTTGTCCTACATCCGCCTCAGTTGCGGTATCATCATCATCAACCTCAGGACCTGCTTTGTCAGCACACATCGCCTCGAATGTGAGCTTCCAGTTATGGGGGTTCCTAATGGAGTAATCCAACCTTCACGGAATCCCCCTCCCACTCTTACCCTCCTAGGGCACAACAACATGTAGCGGACCTCTATGACGGGGATCAGAATACCCTTAGCAATGAATCTCTCTAATCCAAGAGGTCTAGCCTCAGCGGCTAGCTCACAGGCAAAAAAAGTCCACCTCCAACTGTCTAGCAATGTGGGTCACAATCCCACCAACACAAATAGCACCTCGTGCCTTGTTCTTGATCTTCCTAAGGCTATCAACTAACACAGTGGCACAATCTAGAGTAGTACCGGTGGCCATGCAATACAAGATAAAAAACTCATCGGCTTTCAGCTTTTGTGTTGTCTCGATCCTATGGAAAAGACTCTCGGACATGATCATATGTGCAATCTTTAAAGATAAGTTGTAAATCAACTTATCCTTCGAATCGGCCGGGTGCCACCTATCAGCTGAACATCCTATCATAGCGATGCTCTCCTAGAAAGCACTAGGCTTAGTGTGCCTAGAGAAGGTCCCATGTGTAGTCTCACCAAACCCAAACAACCTAGCAAACCTCACAATCGACATAGTGTATCTCATATTCATCATCCGGAACTTCACCGTCCTCTCTCTAGCATCATGATCGAAGGAACTAAGGATTTCTATGGTCAATTCCTCATAAGCATGTTCCCGAATGCCTACAAAGATCCTATGCCCAGCTCTATCAATCATCATATTAAGATCATCAACCACATTCATACTGATGACATGAATTATATGCCATTATAATCATGCATATTGTGGATGTTTTAACTCAGTTTCCCATACATTTGAAGAGATTTGTGTACCTTTAAGCTTTGCTTCATATATATTTCAGAAATAGAGGTCTACACGAGCTTTGATTGAATTGTAGGTGAAAACGATGGATTTGGAAGCAATAATGGAGCAAGGAATAGCTTGGAGTGCTAAGGAAGTATAAGAGACCATAAAAGGGAGCTAGGAAGATGCTGGAGTATTTTCTGATACCGTCTGACGCGCCAAATTATTTTCTGATACCGTCTGACTCGCCAAAGTATTTTCTAAATACTGTCTGACGCGCAAAAGTATTTTCTGATACCGCGCGCCAGAATGGGCTCTGATACCAGCGGGCTCAATTTCTTTTCAGCCCAAATATTTAGGGTTTTATCTTTAAACCCTAGATTTATCCCTATAAATATCTTATAGCCTTCAACATTGAAAGGCAGACTTGGACAACTGTGACGGCTAGCAGCCAAGGACTCCCAACGAAGAGAGACGGTCGCACAAAGCGAGATTGACGGCATACGATAGAGATTGGAGATTCTTGGAGAGAAAGAATTGCGGAAGGGAGATAGAGTTGAAGATTCAAGAAAGTTGAGAGATCTTTGATTATTGTTCGTTATTGTGATTTGTGAACAGATATTGTTGAGTGCTTTGAGAGATTCTTTTAAAGTTTTTAAGAATTGATTACAGATTTTGGAGATTCATTGAGTTTTATGCAAAGTTTGGTTTTTATTTGGTAGTTTTTAAGAATTGATTACAGATTTTGGAGAGTTATATGTGTCAGGCATTGAAACATACAATGCTTGGAGCAACCAAATGTTTACCTTGCGTGCAATCTTGATGACGACCATAAGTGGCTTTCCCGGTTTGACAATGTTGTCTGGATGAGCACAAAAGGAAAATTGGCATGTTTTTGTTCGCTCCAAACGGTGTGTGCAAGCTTTAAATTTATAACCGAGGAAATATGCTTAAACAAGGATGCGAACCCGCAGTGTACGGATCAATTATAGTAAAAGCAAGAATTCCAGGGTGTCGATCTTAGGGACTTAGGTGAAACAAAGCAAGTATAAGTTGTCAATGTAACTAATAATCACAAAAATGATTAAAGCAATCAAAGAGATGAAAATAAGGTCAATAAAGGGAATATGCAAATTCTAGGGATTAAAGCATCCAGTTGTGGTTCCAACTCAAGATCTCAATAATAAGCGGACAAAGCTGAGATTTTGCAAGGAAAGGTGTTTCTATAGTGGAATAGATCACCGGGTAAGTCTCACTACTCACCAACTCAAGATCTCAATAATAAGCGGACAAAGCTGAGATTTTGCAAGGAAAGGTGTTTCTATAGTGGAATAGATCACCGGGTAAGTCTCACTACTCACTAACTCCAAACCAAAAGCTCCTATTACCGGGTAAGTCTCAAGGTACTAAGGAAAGGAATTATAATCTCAAACCAACACACCAACTAAGGAAATAGAATCAACCTTTACCGGGTAAGTCTCAAGCTAACTCACAAAGATGGGATGAAGGAACACTCAAACCCCAATAAAGGATAAACCTTTATTAACTACACTTATGATCTTAGGAAAACAAACAAAGGAATCACCGGATAAGTCTCATCCTAGGCTTGCATTGAACCAGGAAAGGTGTAATAAGAATAGGATTTGGCAAACTCTAACACTTAACTCTCAGTTTCAGATCAGAAAGGTCACCTCGGTCAGTCAAGTTCCACCCCGGCCGAGATGTTCATCGACTGAACGAGATGTTCTAGGGTTAAGGATAAAGACTCGAGCTTTCAAGGTCCTACTGGGATTAAGATTATTCTGTCATTGTTTTTCCCACAACTTTCAGCCAATCACCCTAAAATCGCACAAGGAAATTAGCCACTCATCATCATGAAAGCAATAATCAAATATTTGAGAAGAGAATGAATATTTTGAACACAAAACCTTAAGAACAAGGCTTCAATAACTGAATCAAAATAACAAATCAGCGTTCCTTGGATTACAAATCCAACAAGACAATCAAACAAAAACGGAATCTAAGAAAGTCTTACAAATCCCCTTACAAAAGCTATATCCGAACTATCAATCCTTCCTTGATTGATCTTCAATCTCCCTTCCTTCCTTCAAAGCTTCCAGAAAATCCTCTAATTGCTGGATGCTCTCAGCCTTTAAGCATGCGGTGATCCAAAGATGGTTGAATTGTAGAAAATCCAACCCTTTATATAGGAGAATTATCTTCCAAAGATTAAATATCTTAGAAAGATAATTTCCTATAAAATATATTCATATCTTCTAAAATAAATATCTTCCTCCAGATATAAGATATTTCTATAAAATATATTAATATCTCCTAAAATAAAATTATCTTTATGAGATAATTATATAGGAAATATCTTAAAAGATAATTTCCTATAAAATATATCCAAATAAATCAGCTGAATATCTTATCTTCCTTCTAGAAATCCAGCCCAAAAATATAAGATCTCTCCTTCCAAAAATAAAAGATCTCAGCCAGATAAAATATATCTCGCCGCGTTAGAGTATTCGCCTCGGTCGGGGCGCTCCTCTAGATCACCTCGGTCGAGGTGACTCTGAGGTCAACCGAGGTGAATCTCAGCTGAAGGTGAAATCTCTCAAATCTGGTCCAAAGTAAAACTTCTTTGTTAATTCCAAGCTTCTTGAGTTCTCTTTTAAGCTTATGAATGTAGCTCCAATGACTCCTTTGCTCCTTAGCTCCATTTCGACCCAAAACGTGCCATTTTACCTACGATTACAACGAAACTGGGTGTAGACCTCGATTCCCGCAAAGGTAAATAAAATGACAATACAATCATATAATATACATTCAAACATGCAGATTATTGAAGATAAAACATCTAAACAAGTCAAAAAATATAGACTATAATTCATGCTATTAAAATACCCCATACTTGTCCCTTGCTTATCCCCGAGCAAGTTCGAAATATTAAGTACAAGATAAAATGGATTATAAGTCATAAAGATCAATAAAAAGTATTTCAAAACATTTTTAGTGGTGTGCTCCACTCATAGATCACTCTAAGAGAATGCTTCATGGAATTTAAAATCAAAATATGATCAAAACATTTTATAAATATAAGAAACTTGTTCATCTTTGCATAAAATCATAGAATGCATAATAAATCATAATTATCGAAATTAATCATGCATAATCCAGTTTAAACCACCAAGTCAATCAACAAGCTCGAGGTCTCAAGGGCTTTTCAAGAGAAAGTAAAGAAACATGTGAGGGTGGGATGTGTATAGGGAATGTGGTGCTAGAATCCGGGAAAAGGATCTTCATTTCACTTGCTTTGAATTTCAACATCTTCCACCAATAAGCTTTGCTTATTTTACTTTTTTACTTTTTGGGATGCATGGACAGAGGTGCACAATAACCGAAGCCTAGGAAATCAACAATCATCAATTTCTCGAGATGCCTCAAACCCTTGATGCACATACCATGACCCGTTAGGAATATCGCTCAATCCGACTTTGGCAAGACACAAACACCCGGCTATGTGAATGGTGCCGAGTTACTCATCATCATGATTGACTTCCCCAAACCTATTTGTTTCTCTCTAACTTCCAGCCAACATCTCAACTTTTCTTTCACTTGCTTTTCACTTGCTTGCTTCCAAATTCCCGGATAGGTAAAGGGAGGCAAATATGTATATGAGGGGCTAAGCATGATCAAGAAGAAGAAGAGAAGAGAATGAATTGCCTTGGTCTTTCCAGGAAGAGAGTGAGAGAACTCATCATGTGGTGTCAACCTTCAAATTCAACATAATTTAGATAAAAACAAAGTATTAAACATGCTAAAATTTCAAACAAAGTATTTTGCAACTTAAACATATCATAAAACCTTTCAAACATATAAAGATTTCAAAACCAGTCTGCAAACAAAATCTTCACTGAGGTCATATCCAGATAAGAAGCACAAAATCGTTTCGAAAACTGTTCCAGTTAAACCGCCTCGGTTGAGATGTTCTAACTCAACCGAGGTGCTGCACCTCGATTGGTCAGAATCACTTCGGTCGAGGTCATAAATTTTTTTTTCTTAACCAGTTTTTGACGTTTTTTCTCAATCAAATAACATGTATGCATGCATGTAGTCTCAGATAAACACATAGAGCAAGATAAAACAATAATATCCGGTAGAGTCATCCAAGCATACACATAAGTCATATAAATACATCCAAATACCCCATGCTTGGGACACATTATCCCAATGGGTCAAAATAAGTCTGAAAAATAGAGTACTCACCGGACATAGGCTAAGCTGCATAAAGAAATAAGAAACAACTCCCAGATAAGACCATCTCGGTTGTCGAAGAACATCTCGGTCGAGGTCTTGTGACTACACCCGGGATGTGTCTCAGTCAAGCTATGTCCTCTTAAATTCTCGAACTTCTATCCTTCTAGTGTAGCTCCTGAGCTGTAATCCTTCCTTAGAAAGTACCTGGTTTTTGTCTAGTACGTCAAAAACAAAACAAAGCAAAGGAAAAGCAAACTATCTAAAGCTAGACTAGGAAATTTCCTTGTTTAAGCATAGTTCGTTCATCGACTGAACGAGATGTTCATCGACTGAACGAGATGTTCTAGGGTTAAGGATAAAGACTCGAGCTTTCACGGTCCTACTGGGATTAAGATTATTCTGTCATTGTTTTTCCCACAACTTTCAGCCAATCACCCTAGAATTGCACAAGGAAATTAGCCACTCATCATCATGAAAGCAATAATCAAATATTTGAGAAGAGAATGAATATTTTGAACACAAAACCTTAAGAACAAGGCTTCAATAACTGAATCAAAATAACAAATCAGCGTTCCTTGGATTACAAATCCAACAAGACAATCAAACAAAAAGGGAATCTAAGAAAGTCTTACAAATCCCCTTACAAAAGCTATATCCGAACTATCAATCCTTCCTTGATTGATCTTCAATCTCCCTTCCTTCCTTCAAAGCTTCCAGAAAATCCTTTAATTGTTGGATGCTCTCAGCCTCTAAGCATGCGGTGATCCAAAGATGGTTGAATTGTAGAAAATCCAACCCTTTATATAGGAGAATTATCTTCCAAAGATAAAATATCTTAAAAAGATAATTTCCTATAAAATATATCCATATCTCCTAAAATAGATATCTTCCTTCCAGATATAAGATATTTCTATAAAATATATCCATATCTTCTAAAATAAAATTATCTTTCTAAGATAATTTTATAGGAAATATCTTAAAAGATAATTTCCTATAAAATATATCCAAATAAATCAGCTGACTATCTTATCTTCCTTCTAGAAATCCAGCCCAAATATATAAGATCTCTCCTTCCAAAAATAAAAGATCTCAACCAAATAAAATATATCTCGCCGCGTCAGAGTATTCGCCTCGGTCGGGGCGCTCCTCTAGATCACCTCGGTCGAGGTGACACTGTGGTCAACCGAGGTGAATCTCAGCTGAAGGTGAAATCTCTCAAATCTAGTCCAAAGTAAATCTTCTTTGTTAATTCCAAGCTTCCTGAGTTCTCTTTTAAGCTTCTGAATGTAGCTCCAATGACTCCTTAGCTCCATTTCGACCAAAACGTGCCATTTTACCTACGATTACAACGAAACTTGGTGTAGACCTCGATTCCCGCAAAGGTAGATGAAATGACAATATAATCACATAATATACATTCAAACATGCAGATTATTGAAGATAAAACGTCTAAACAAGTCCCAAAATATAGACTATAATTCATGCTATCGGTTCTTCGTGTCATTATGAGACTCGCTCGCAATATTTGAAACATAGTAGAAAAATGTTTTATATGCGTCATAGTAGATTTGTGCGCAAGAATCACCCATATCGGCTTGATAATGGTAAGGTTGATGAAGAAATTGCTCCGGTCCCCTTGACAGGAAGTGAAACTTAGGAATTACTGGTTGGTTTTAAGAATGAGTTTGGAAAGAAAAAACAGATGAGGGGAAGATCAAAAGGAGGAAGAAGAAGAAGAAAGTGAAGGACACTTGCCCTTGGAAAAAGAGGTCGATATTTTTTAATCTTCCTTATTGGAAGGATATTGAAATTCAACATTGTCTTGATGTAATGCATATAGAGAAAAACATATGTGATAATCTGATCGGGACTTTGTTAGATATTCCTGGAAAAACTAAGGATAATGTGAAAGCTCGAATGGATCTAGTGGAACTTGGTATAATGAAGGATCTTCAACCTAAACTTTCTGATGATGGTGAGATGTTTGAAATTGCAAAGGCACGCTTTTGGATGACCACAAACGAGAAACACAGATTTTGTAGTGTCATAAAGAATGCCAAGGTACCACAAGGGTGTGATTCTAACATTGCAAGGTGTGTCCAAGTCCAGCAAATGAAAATTACAGGGTATAAGAGTCATGATGCTCACTTCTTAATGCAATGCTTGCTTCCAATTGTTGTAAAGACATGTCTCCCTATGGATGTTACTCTTCCTTTGATTAGATTGAGTGCTTTTTTCAAGGCCATATGCAACAAAGTTATTGACCCTAAAGATCTTGGTTATCTAAAATCAGAGATTGTCGAAGTTCTTTGTCAATTTGAAAAGTTATTGGCCATATGCTGCAAATTAGGTGGTTGATTACTTGATTATCATTTATCATTAATAGAATGATATAAAATTGGAGCAATTTTGCGGTGATACTGTTTATATGGGTAAAATGGATCTAAGGATTAGAATAAGAAGATTGGGTGGGGGCATGAGGAAGTGCAAATTTGAGTGTATTCAGCTAGGTACATGCTAGTGAAAGGCTGAATAAATATGTAAAACCTGCCAATAAAATAACAAATGGCATTATGGTAACATGTGATTGTGCTTTTGGTCCCTTTATTGTTTATACACGCTTAGGGCCCGCTTGGTTTTAACTCCAAAATCGGAAACGGAATGGAAACGAATCTAGTCAATATGTATACCCTTGTTCATTACTATTTTTGGAATCATTCCTTGTGTTTTGTAGTAATTGGATGAGAGTTTGACTACTTTTGATACCCTATAGGGTAACAAAATGTGAGGAAGCAAGTGCATTTTTCATTAAATCATGGGGAATGATTCCATAAAATTTCATGAATATGGATATACATATGGACTAAATTCGTTTCCATTCCATTTCCGTTTCCGGAGTTGGAACCAAACGGGCCCTTACTTATTTTTGCTAGATTACTTGTATTGTGTGTTGTAGTATGTATAGCTTTTGGTCCCTTCATTACTTTTTTGCTAGATTACTTGCATGGACGGAGTTGTTGCATGTATAGCTTGTTGTCATGGATTGTAGTTTGATCCATTACTTCACTTTGGATGTATAATAAGTGTTTGGTGTGTTGATTTCTTGTACAGGTGACTTTTTTCTAAAGCTAGGTGATACGTCCCTGGATGGCGATGTCATCCGTACATTTGGCTTGATACACCCTTGGCTAGCGACGGAAGATTTGTCCCGCATATTTAATTCCGTTATATTTTATTCATTTAATATTTTAGATATTTAAATAATTAAAAGGATATACTTGTGGATATTTCCCTTTAAGAGGAAATATTTGACTTGGAATCATTCATAGAATATTCCAATCAAATCCCTTGAATTAAGCCTAGAATCTCTCAATTGTGTCTTAAGGATTTCCTTCTTTGCCACCACCCTCCACTATATAAAGGATGGTCGGCTTCATTTGTAATGATGTTCAATTTTAATCCAAGTATATTGAGAAGTATTTTCTCCTACTTGGTTTGGGCATCACCTCCTCTTCCACCCTCTTAAAGTTCTATCTTGGATCTAGTCTTTGATCCAGACCTTTCGTACTCGGGGATCCTCTTTAAGGATCAACTCTATCCACTCCACTTCAAGGATTGTTTGATCTAACTAGATCGAATCAATCATACGCTTCCGCAACATCATCTCTCAAGCTTCCGCAAACTCGTTTTCTACATCAAATCCATCCGCACATAACAAAACGGAGTAGTTGAAGTTCAAGCTCGATCTAGATCCGGAGTTTGCCCTTGAACGCATCCAAGGACGCATCACTAGGACTAGGACTAACAAGTTGATTTTGTGGGCAACAACATTTAGTCCCTTTTGTATAGGTTGCAACCTAGTTAGGTATTGTAAGGATGCTCTAGTCTCTTTTGTATAGGTTGCAAATTAGCTATATATATATATATATATAGACTCCCATTTAAACAGCTCTTACCATATAAAATGAGAACAAATTGTATTCGTTAGATCGTTAAATAGATGGCTGAGATTAGACGATATTAAAGGGGGGGGGGAATCATGTGATTAGTGGAAGAAATATTCGCCGGACCTGATTCATATATTCGGTGGTATAGTCGCATATATTCGGCGGTATAGTCACATATATTCGGTGTTTACATGTTCACATGGTAAGAGTTGTTTACATATGAGTCATATATATATATATATATATATATATATATATATATATATGATCAAAATGGTTTACTTTGTAAGGATATTAAGCATTTCAAAGTTCTTTTTTTAGAAATGTAATGAATGATGAATGGTGTTTTATGATATGAAAGTATGATATTTATATGTTATTTTAAATTTAGAACATATATTCAGTAATAAAATAGCTAATATAAAACAGGTAAAAATGAAATAAAATAGCTGACATGCCTATTAATTTAATATACTAAACCGCTGCCAAAAACATCTACAAATCGATTTGTTAATTTTACAAAAGCGATGCCAAAACACTTTCATCGTTTTCTTAGATATCCTACACCGTTGCCAAACATCTACAAACTGCTGCCTATTGTTAAAAAAAAACCGTTACCATATCCTTATAACTGCTGCCTATTGTTATATCCGCTGCCATATCCCCATAAAACCGTTGCCTTATTCCACTACGAACCGTTGCTATAACTTCATCAAACCACCGCCAATATAAAGGGAACAGCTGCCATAGGTCATTGAAACCGTTGTTCTAGTTTTTGGGAAAGACCGCTTCCTTAGACCATTAGGCAGCGGTTTATTGCCGTTATGGCAGCGGTTTATTGCCGTTATGGCAGCGGTTCTTATTATTTGGCTCAAACCGCCTCCTAAAGTATGTTAAACTGTTGCGGTAGGTCTATGGCAACGGCAACAGATAGTGCGGTTTATAACCGCAACCATAGGTTTTCGGTGGCGGTTATTTCACAATTAGGTTGCGGTTTTTGACCGCTGCCAAAACCCTTTAATGTAGTAGTGACTTAACGGATGTTGAGTCTCGTCAAGAAGATGATCTAAGGATAGGATATACTCTCAATACCAAAACCAAACCCAAGGAAGTCAAAAGGAAGCACAAGGTTAAGGCTTTGACACTCTCAACCTTAATAGAGGGTTTTGAATCCCCTATTACCTAGAACTCATAAACGTTTATAACCAAGCAATGCTATGGGTTAGAATGGTTCAACAAGGCTAGGGTTTAGGCAATCTTTAACTTTGGGTAAAGGTAAAGACAAAACGTGCACGACAGATGAAACCAAGGCAACATCTTGGGAAACCACGGGTGTGGTTCCTTAAGAACAAGCCGTGGAAAACCTTATGCGAGGGTTTCGACTAACAACTCTCAGGGTTCGATCTGTTACAAGGTTCAATCTATCATTATCTATACCACAACCATCAACCCTTCACTCTAGAATCATAGGGGGGGGGGTTTAGCCAACAATCATTATCATATTCAATTCAAGATTAAAGGAAGAAATCAAGAATAGCATGCAACCAAGAAAACACAAAGAAGAACTTATGATTTCCAAATAATCAATCTTTAAATCTCAATAGCTGAATCAAATAACAAGCAATCACAGTTCTCGTGTTCTTAAGAGACAATAATCAAAACCTAAGAAAATCTCACAAATGTCTTCAATCTCCAAGTCGTAAATCTAAACTTCTTCAATCTCCTTCAATGATGAAGCAAGAGAATCTCCAATGTGAGTAATCCGTCAAACCTAAGTATGAAAGTGTATAAGCGAGTCCAAGTGTGTCCTTCAAAATGCAGCCATCAACCTTCTTTTATAGAATAAATTTAGGTCTAAAAGCTCTTCATTTGTGTTGCTGACGTGGCAATAACGGAACGGCTTTTCCCGAAGAAAACCACGGGTGACGTCATCAAAACCACGGCTATGGTTTGTCCCGTGATGACTCTCGACCTTCCTTTCCACATGTGAAAATCAAAGAATTACCAGACTTGTCCGTGGAAGTTTTTTTCTTTGTCGTGGTTCTTCCTTTTCGATGCTTTTCTCCTTTGCTTTGCTTCATACTCCTTTCTAGACTTCTCCAATGGTTACTAATGAGTCCCACTTCGATCAACACTCCATGAATGCTCCATTTCCACTCCAATTCAGCGCCAATTCACCTAAAACCACAACAAAGCTTGCGTAGATTTCTATTCCGACATAATAGGTGAATATGCTCAATAAATGCTATGAAAACATGTCCATGTACTCAAAAGGAAGGGAAAAACTACCTATATGCACATCTAAACTAGTGTCATATTTCATGTTATCAGATGTTAGCATCACAGAGTCGACATAAGTCTTATGCGGATAAGAGGCACAGACCTCTAGAGTTCAGAGTTGAAGCTCGGTATGGCTGAGAGTATCTCCGACACGAGGCGCCAAATGCTTCGGCATCAAGGGGAAGATGAGTCCCAGATATGTCGGACCTTTCGAGATTCTTGAGCGATTTGGAGAGGCAACATACAGACTTGCTTTGCCACCGAGGCTTAAGGGAGTTCACCCCGTCTTCTATGTGTCTCAGTTACGAGAGTATGCACCAGACCCGAGGCACATAGTCAGTCATGAGGATCTAGCGGTCGAGCTAGACCATACGTTTGTAGAGCATCCGGTAGTTATCTTAGAGCGTAGTACGAGATGCTTGGGATCGAAGGATATACCGATGATGAAGATTTAGTGGTCGATGCGAGGAGCAAATGAGGTGACTTGGGAGACCGAGGATAGTATCCAAAGGAACTATCCGGAGTTCTATGCGGATGTGGATGTACCTATGGCGTAGATGTTGGAGTTTTAGTTTTCGTTGTTGAGTTGTGCACGTTTTTGTGACGTTTTGAGTTTTGTGCCCCGAGTGAGAATATATGAGTTGAGTTTAGTGTTTCTACGTTGTTGTTCTTTGATCTTGTGGTTTGTTTCAAATTTTGGGACGAAACTTCTTTTTAGGGGGATTTGATGTAACATCCAGTTTCTGGTTGTCACCACCCCCGCGGTGACAGCGGCCGCACCTTTGGCAAGCTGGCATCTGTCACCACGCCTACGCTAGGGCAAACCATCCATACAGATTTGCTACAGATCACGCTAATCTGTTTTTCCGTTTGTTTTATTTCCTCTCATAGATAGAAGATCTGATCTTCTATCTTATTGGCCGGCTTTCCTATCTCATAACCCTAGAACGTCCTTCCTTCTATCTTCCAACCCTTTTCCTATAAATCCCCTCTTTCCCCTCTTTTTCGCGTTTCTTGCATACATTTTTCTTCAACCCTGAGAGCTGCATCCGTTTGCCCACCTTCCCTTGCTGAATGTGCATGTAAGTCTTCTTCTCTGAGTTCTTTATCACGTTCATGAGTTGTTGCATGCCTTCCCTTCTGTTTTGCTTTCTTCCTTCATTCTTCTCTTTACTTCTTCTCCAAATGATTCTTTTTTTTTTTTTTTTTTTTTTGAAATGGTACGTTTCCGGTTCGGCTTCGCCTACGTCCGGATAGGGTATTTACTGTGGCCCATTAAGGGGATACCCTCCCAATACCAATTTTTCCATACATGTCTCCAGGAGGATTCGAACTCGAATCTCCGGGCTAACACTTAAGGAGTCTAGCACCACAACCACTAGACCAACTGAGTATTGGTCTCTCCAAATGATTCTTGATTCTTATGGAGTGTTCCGTTGTTGATTTGTCGATGTTCACAGGCTCCCTTGGTTGAGTCTTGACGTGTGTGGATCAAAGGATTAAGCTTTGGATTCCCTGTTGTTGTTCTGCTATCAAAGAGAAGCCCAACAATTGCTTTTGTAAAGAAACCACCCCGCACCTCTTCCTTGTTGCCCCTGCGGATCTTCCCAGTGCCGCCCCTGTGCCTTGTCTAGTCGCCCCTGTGGTTTTCCTGTAATGGCTCCCGTCTTTGATGAGCTGCTTCCTTCCTTGCTTCCTCGTTCCTTTCCTTGGCTTTTGTGGTTGTTGTTGACCCTTGGTGATCTATAAAACTAGGGTTTGTGACCCTAGCTTGTGGAGATCTCTTATAGATCATGGAGACTAGAAGTTATAGACTTCTAGCAATCGTTTCGGTTCCTAATTCCGTATGTCTTGTTTGAGCAGGCAGGCATTCCTTCCTATCCTTCGGGAACTGAGTTGTTTGTTGACCCTTTGAGTTACCTTCGAGTAAGGTAAGTCCCTTGGACTTACTTAGCTGCATTTCGTATATTAGTTTGATTGTTTTGGCTTAGTTGTGTTGTTATTATTGTTATAATTGATAACCGAAATAGGATTGACCTTGGTGTACCTTAATTGACCCAAGTGTATTATAATCGGGCAGTTACTGCTTGTCCAGTTCAAAATGGGGAAATTGGGAGGTGCTCTTGCGACCAGTCCAGTAGGTGACAAAAGGATGCATACGTTCTATTCATGTTGGTGAAAGGGGACCGAGGCAAGATCGTAGCGATCCTCGTGTAACAATCATAAGTTGAATTAATAAAGGATTTAACCTTAATGAAAGATAATAACCGGCTGAGTGCAAGCATGTTTATGTGTTTTACTTTACCGTATGTGTGTTTGTGCCTTTATAGTCTTTCTGATATCTAGAATGTTAGCTAACGGTTTATACCAATGTTGTAGATGCCTTGCAGGATATAGGCAATGTTGAGTGATCTGGACGGTGTGGTCAGCCGGGGTTCCCGTACATTATAGGATTAGATCGGGTTTATATTTCAGTTGTGGTCTTTCCCTTTGTTTTGAACTTGGTTGCGAGTCTTTTACATTTTTCTTTGTTTAAACCTTTGGTTTTATTTTAAGTTTTGGTTTTCATTTATTTGTGTCTTGTTGTAAAATCCGTTGTGTCATTGCTACTCTGAGGGTCAGGACCCATTGTGAGGTTCTAGCCCATAACGCTTCGAGTTTTCAGAATTTGGGGTGTTACAAGAAGAACAAAAGAAAGGATCCAAGAGAGAGACTTGACAAGCGTGGAAAGCTTACAAACCTTGGAATAAGTATGACATGCCAAAACTGTAAAAGCACAAGTCATAACAAGAGAACTTGTCCCACAAGAGGTTCTGTTTTAACATCAGATCTTACTAGTCAACTAGTAATGATTCAGTATTGTACTTATGAAGATGGTCTGGAAATTTTCGTTTAGTTAATGTTTGGCTCTTGCATTTTGTTAGTATACTTGTTGTTTTGCTCACGAAGTTAAATATATTAGTAAACTTGAAATATATTAGTAAACTTGAAATGCATGATTTGGTTGCATCTTGCAGTGCTAGATACCTTAATACCACTCCACTTCTTGGTAATTACAAAACTTATACCATGAAACATTCTTTTCAAAGTTAAATATATTAGTAAACTAAAAATTTGTTTCTTTGGTCAGATTTAAACTATGTAGAAGATAGTGCTGGAGGCCTAGATCTAACAGTAGGATTTTTCAAAGTTAAATATATTAGTAAACTTGAGATAGAGTGACTTAGTGATATATAAGATATCAAATCAATGTAGGTACATCATAATGAAATTGTTGCTCTTTATCTAATCAATCGGTTGTGGTTGATTTGTTCTTTGAAAGAAAACGTAATTTATTATTGTGGTAGACTGGTTAAAATGCTTGTTGTCAAACACAATTGAACAATTTAGCTTGTTGTCATACAAAAAACAACTCAGGTTGTTGTCATAATTTTTTGTCACACTTCCAATATCAAAGAAACATCAAATTGAACAATACACTCTTCTTTCATTCCAAAAGGAAAACATACTACATTATAGTTCTTAATTCACTCATTCTTAGAGTTACACAACATATAAATACCTACTACAATTACAATAACTAGGATCAAAATCCATGAGACAAAGCATAATCTTATTATCATTTTCTCTCTATACTTGCGTGCAAGATTTCCAGCCTTCAACATTGCATTATCCTCCATCAACCTTTTCAATTCAATACCCATGAGCAATTTCTTTTCTTTCAATTTCGCAACCTTCAACCCTAACCTCTCTTTATCTTCTTGTGCCTCAAAAAACTTTTTTTTTGTAGAGGCCTTCATCCTTCTTCACCTCCCTAGTTGGAAAGATAACTCTAGCCTCACTTAACCTTTTGTCAATCCATTCAAAAAATGTACAGTCGTTTTCTTGTAAAATGCATTTTTGTCATTAACTTACATTCTAACAAATCCTTTAAATAACAAACACATGATTTAAATTAAAATCACAACACACCCAAGTCAAATTTTAGTACACCTACCTTCCAAAAAGGACAACGATAGAACCGCTTCCCTTGATTCACGCTATCCTTGTGAACTGTCAACACTATCGTTGGTGAATTGTGGTGACAGAAAACCACTTCATTTCTTCGAGCCTCATAAGCTCTACTTGTACATGACTGAGCACTCAACTTCTCACATGATAAATAGGATACCTAGGGATGTATATCAATTTGAAATTAGAAAGAAAACTGAGAATAAGGTTGGATTTGCTATTGTGTTTTAAAAGCGAAATGAGTTTGAGATTGAAGTAGAAGGCTAGGTTCATATACAAAAGGGGGAAAACTGAGAGAGATGATTAGGGTGAAGTGGATCGATCTTCTGTTTATTAGAATGATTTTTGTTTTATTTTCTAAATTCTTACTGGTATTTTAATTTATTTAGTTGTTTTTTTTCTTTTAAGAAAAGGCCAGATCAGATCATATGTTGTCATCTCAACAGCCAACACATTGTAATTTTAACGAGAAATCCAAATGTAATATATATTGCAACGACACCCCAAAGTTTGTGTTTTTTAACGCAATTTTGAAAGTTCGTGTCTGATAACACGATTTATGACTTAGGTTTAGGTAATCATTTAGATAGATTTGTCAATCATTCATGCATGGTTTAGCACTAGTTCACAACGTTTGCACTCAATTCACATATTTTGTCGAGATAGACGTCTACACGGACTTGTGCATTGCTTTGTAGGTATTTTGGGAGATTTAGGAGCTAAATCGATACGTTTGAGGATCGTTCATCAAGATGACACACCCTCGGACTCATTAGGATGCAAGCTAGAGGCTAATGAGGACTCATGGAATCTTGCCAACACAAGCCATGCACCAAATCGAAGCTTAATGATCAAAGGCAAAGCTGAAGGTCCAAACCACGGTTCACTGGAATTCCACGGCCGTGGAACCATCCGTGGATTTTGCCAGGTTTTCGTGACAGATGTGCCACGATCTCTTGGCCAGCTCTTGCAAAGTTGTAGTATAAAAGTGGTCCTGCATTGGCTGAGAAGGGCACCCTTTCAATTGGGGATTCTCCCATCACTCTACACACACAACAATACTCTCAACAAGAAGATTCTTTGAAGGATGAGGTAGAGGGAAGCCACCATTGGAGAGAGCTCCATTGGAGAGAAGAAGAAGAACACACCATTGATAGACTTGGATAGCTTTGTAGGGAAGAATTTTGGAATCGATTTCTAGAGTTGTATGAATCATTTAAACCTTCTTTAAGAAGGATTGTGAGTCATTCTAATTCCATTTTCAGCTTGGTTTTGTTCAATTCACTTGTTCATCTCTTTCTCTTCATTATCTTGCAAATGGAAGCCATGATTTTATGTTTGATGATTTTGATTGCTATGATGAATGTTGTAGGCTAAATAGATGTGATTCTAGGGTAAGGAAAGAATGGTTATGGCTGGAACTATGATAGGATGGACTTAGATTAGCCCTTGGATGACTCACTTTCTTGGACGTAGCTCCTGTTGGAGTCCACGGTTTGTTCTTGCCTTTCCACGGCCGTGGAAGGTGTGGAACAGCCCGTGATTCTCCCTGGTTCGATGGATCTAGCCTTAGAGTGTTAGAATGTTGTAATCCTAGTGTTTGTTAAGTTAAATCTACCCTAGGGTGACCTAGTGTTAGCAACTAAGTGTTAGGAGAGACTTACTCGGTAATCCTTACTCTTAGATTCCAAAGATGACAAACCATAGGTAGTGGTGAGCCTCATAAGCCGCCATTGGATTAAGTGTGCTAGGATGGTTGTTTAGGACTAACCCTTTCGAGACTTACCCGGTAAGGATAGGTTAGATCCCTAGGTAACAATCCGGTTTGTGTAGAATTCCGTCCCTTAGGTTCTTAGAGACTTACCTGGTGATAAGACCTTAGGAACGGATTAGTGGACCATGAGACTTACCCGGTGATTGACCCCAATCTAGAAACACTCATTCCCAACACATCATAGTTAATCCAAGGAATGATTAGATAGCTTGAGTCCTATGCCATAACCGGAATTTCCAACCCCTAGAATCCGCTTTTCTCTCTTGATTCATATCTCGTGTTTAGCTTGTTGTTTGTGTTGATTTGTTAGCTTAGTTGATTGATTACTTTGCATCATTTGTGATCCTTGATTGATCACCTAAAAACCAACCAAAAACATTTAGATTTTCATTTCTTTTTTCCTTTCCTTTCTCTTCACCTAGATCTTCACCAAACTTAATCATAAACCGAATCAATCTCACCTTAGTCTTTGTGTTCGACCTCGGAATACTATCCCTACTACAAATGTCCCGTACACTGCGGGTTCGCTAGGAGTTAGGAGAAATATAACGAGTATAAATTTAAAGCTTATTGCGTGCACATCACATGATCTTAGCGTAACAGTGCCACCGTTAGCAACCTTTGCAAAGGTTGTTTTAATTATAGAATTTTTGCATATTTATATTTTGTAATATTACATAATAAGGTTTTTAATATATCTAAATATATGTTCCTTTAAAAATTTCCTTTTTTCTTTAAGAAATACTAAAAAAAATAGTTTAGAAAAAGAAAAGACAAATTAGACAACGAGTATCAACCGTAGCAATCATGTTCTTTAGGAGATCCCGCGACCGCTCCTCGTCACGCCCGCAGTCGCGCCACCGCAGGTAAGACTATGTTGGGCAATGATCGCGGCATAGCTGAGAAAGCGGCTGTCTTTTTAGCCGACTTCCCTTTTGCTTTCTTTCCTTTTAAGTTTTCTCTTTCTCCTCATGCTAAGGGTTTTGAACCCTGATCTTCTCCTCTCTTGATCTTCTTCTTCACTTCATCTTTCCTTCCTTTCTTCCACTTGGATCTTCTTCCTTCCTTCCTTTGTTCTTCCTTAATCTTTAGTTCAAGCTGAGTAAGTGTTGATGGTATGTGTTGTTGTGGATAGCTGGCCTAGAGTGGCAACTTTGGTTCTTCCTCCTGTCCAGTTGTAGAAGAGTGGTAAGTCAACTCTTCCTTTCCTCCTCATGTTCCTCTTCATTCCTTGATTATAAACCAATTATGGGGAGTCTTCTTTACTATGTGATTCCTCAATGTTGTATGCTTTTAGAGGGATCTAAGGTTGGCCTTTGTGTCATTTGAAGAAGAGTGGTAATCAAGTGGAGAATCTATCGAAAACAAAGAAGAGATGTGCTTTGTTAGAAAATCGCACCCACACCCACCCTTTTTTCGCACCCGTGTCTCCTTGGTTGTCGTCGCCCTCGCGTCTTCAAGCCGCAGTCGCGGCGTTCTGAAGAGTGTCACCGCGCCCACGCCTTTCCTTGCCCACGCCTTACCTCAGAACATATCAAGTCTTTTGGTATGTTGTTCTTCCATCGTGTCCTTGTAGCTTCTTTGTAGGAGCATGCTAGGTTAGATACAAGTATGATGATGGGATTATAGTGTGTTGGAACGCCTTTTGAGGCTTTGAGGATTTGATGACAATGTCGAGGATGATTACGATGTATATGATCTTGTGAGGATATTTGAGGCTAGAAGTTAGAATCTTCTAGCATGTGATCCGGTGATTGATATGTGTGCCTTGATTTATCAGACATTGAGTATATTCTTGCGGGAATATGAGAGTTATTGATAGTTGAGAGTACCTTGTGACAGGTAAGTCCATGAGACTTACTTAGTCGCGTTCATATATTTGATGAGTACATAGTGGTGGTTCTTATATGTGTTATAGCATGTTATAGGTTGATTATTACCAACGTATGATTCACCCACTAGTATTGGGTAATGTCAACTTGCTTAGTATTCCCGAAGGAGTCCGAGGGGTTCTTTGGGACTTGACCAGTCTTGGTATACGGTAAGGGTATTTCTCCACTCCACATGGTATACGGGGAGATATGCCTAACCACTCTAGATGGTAAAAGAAACATAGGCGAGAGTCGTAGACTTCTCGTGTCACAACCATAAACTAATTACGAGTGTATGACTTTATGAAAGATAATAAACGGGAAGTCAGTGATAGCATGTTTGGTGTTTACTGTTCTTTTGATATGTCTGTGCGCTTATGTATTAGTCTTATATGTGAATTGTTAGCTAATGGTTTATACCGTGTTGTGGATATTTTGCATGATAGGAAGGCTGTAGAGTGATATGGTGGGAGTGATTAGCCGAGGTTTTCCGTACATGTAGGATGGGTTACGGGAATTGGATCTACAAATACATGGTTGTATAGTTTTGATACTTGGATTTGTGTTTTTGTATGTATTTTGGTTTATGATATTTTAGTTTTATCGATGTTGGTTTTATATTTATTTGTGTCTTGTGCCTTTTTGCAAGATATGGTGAACTTGTTGTCAGGCTAGGGTCAGGACCCATTGTGAGGTCCTAACCCTTACCATCCCGAGTCCTATGGATTTGGAGTTTTACATCAACTAGCTTTTGGTTGAAATATTGTTAAATTTTTAAAAATTTTTTTTAATATATCTAAATAGTAAAATATAGGTAACTAAATAATACATTTTACTATTTAGATATATTAAAAACCTTATTTGAGAATTTAATTATTTTCTAACCCAAAACTAGTTTATACTTATTGCCTTTTCTCTTTCTAAACTAGTTTTTTTTATTATAATTTCTTAAATAAAAAAGGGAAATAAAGGAACCCATATTTGAATATATTTAAAACCTTATTATGAAATATTATAACTATAAATATATATTTTTATATTGAAAACTGTGGAATATTATAATATATAAATATAAATATCGATTTATTAACCTATAAATTATTTTTACTAAATATTATGAAAGTTATTATTCAATTATTTGTATGTCCACAAACCTTCCTCTTTAATACTCAAATGACATTACTGTTCTTTTAAATACTCATGTGTCAACAAATCTCTTTTTGGTATTTTGACCCAAATGTTTTGGATGACCTTCATGACCCCTACAAGTGAGAACAAATGCTTACATGCCATAATACTTTGTTGTATAAACATTGTGTGAGTTTTGTGTAATAGTTAAAAAAATGCGAGATTTACAAAAGAAAATTTAAATGTGCACAACATAGCAAAAATCAAAAAGATCCGATGAAAACCCTCTTTACTATAGCATTTCACCAAAAAATCCTACCCATGAGGTTGATTTTTCGCTTATCACCGCCAGCCTTCAACCCTATATCTACACCTTGATGGCACTCATCAGATGCACAATAGCTGCAACCCTTCCCGTTAAACCCCGCTGCTAGTTGAAGATTGAGTTCTTCGAGCTCTCCTCTCTTTAACCATCGCTGCCATGAACAATCAAAAACCCTAGATCCAATCTTTGACGTACTATAAGAACACCCCTATTTCTAAAAAACAAACTCATCTTTGGTAATAAACCCATTGAGTCACACAACAAGATCACTAGCTTCGTCAAAGATTAAATTCATAGGTGGAAAATCAACATTCTTGATAAAGATGACTATGCCTTTAAACAACAAAAGAATGTAAATCATCTTTAGTAATGAACCCATTGAGTCATACAACAAGATCACTAGCTTCATCAAAGATTAAATTCATAGGTGGAAAATCAACATTCTTGATAAAGATGACTATGCCTTTAAACAACAAAAGAATGTAAATCCTACAATAAGGAAAAACATAATATTAAATGGGATAAACCGATACCGGGATTTCATAAACTTAACTTTGGCGGATCAAAATTAGACTCCGGAATTGCATCTATTGGTTACGTGATTCGGGACCACAGTGGAAAAGTCGTAAGCCTTGATGTTAAAAAAATAACTTCCACACGGTTTTAAAAGCTGGAACTTTTGCCCTAAAATTAGGTCTTCACGAGGCAATTTTCAACTCCAAACTAGATATCCGGTTTTTTACAAAGTCCAGATTAAACATGTTTTCAAAGAAGTAAACTGTGTTGTAGACTGCTTAATTCATCTGAGAATTTCGACACCCAATACTAACTTTTCTTTGTGATGATCTAATAGTTTGTGTTATCATCCGTGAATGCTTTAAGATGGATTATCAATGGAAGATAATCAACCTAACCGCTTTCCATTAAAAATAAAAAGGGGTATTATGGGCACGACGATGGATTTCGTAAACGTACGACGGTTACGGAATTCGTGACCACGGGTTCCGAAACCTTAAATTTTTTTTCCTATCACGGTTATGGGTTCCGTAACCATGACATTGTCAGATTTTTTTTTGGGTTAGAATTCACAAAGAAATATCACAGATCCGGAACCCGTAATCGTGACGGTTAGGGGTTTCGTAACCGTGAAAATTTTCTTTACTTTTTATATTTTTTTTATTAGAATTCACAAAGAAAATCATCACGGTTACAAAACTCGTAACTGCCGTGCGTTTGTGAATTCCATCGCGATGCGTAAAAAAAAAAGTGTAGGGTGTAGCGTCAGCGTTAAATGTAAGTTTGTGACGCGGAATGGGACGTGGGTCAGTTTTGTAAGATATAGACTAGTGTATTACCCGCACTTTGTGCGGGTCCAGTTTTAATAAATATTCAATACTTAGAAATTTATATGTATGTTTTTGTAAAATAAAAATCCGAAAAATGAAATTATAATCAATATTATGATTTTTAATTCTCTTTTAAATATTTATCTCTTCTAATTAATTATATTTTTAAATTGATTTGTTAAGATATGCTTGTTGGTAAAAAAATTCGTAAAAGTTTAAAAACTATTTTTATAAAACTATTTATTTAGATGTTTTTTAAAAATTTAGAAATCAATTTTTCAATTTATATTAACATTTAGAAATCACTTTTTAAAATAACTTTTTAGACTTCGAGAAACCGGGCGTTGACACGTGACAATAGAGACTTCTGCTTTAATAGATACTAGTCGGGACGCGCGTGCTTCGCACGCGCGCCGTAGATAAAATCGAAAATAACATGTCATATATCAAATCGGGATTCGTTCATTTTGTAATAATTTGCTACACATACATGTTATTTCATTATTTTATAATAATCGAAGAAAGTAAGATATCCCTACAAATCAACCAAATACGACGATTAAGAGACAAGATCTAAAGCCAAATATTCACAAGAGTAACTCCTCTTAAATTTACAAGCCTTTCTTCCATTTCTTCAACCTGTTTTACAAATTTACATTTCAATCTCAATGTCTTCAGTGGTGTTGGTGTATTCTGTGCTCCCACCTCCACTGAAAGCTTTGCTATATCTCTTCACCCTTCCCATATCCATTTCTCACTTTGTCTGAGTTTAACCACTCAAGCCAGACGGGTTGATACCATACTCGGTCGCGGTCCCATTGTACTCGCTGCTACTCGGTTCTTGGCTCCCGGATGTTGTCTGCCTGAATATTATCATGTCCTCCTTGTGCTGACTTGTGTCGTAATTTGAGCTTCTATAGTTCTTTTTGTGGCCTGGCCTGATTCAATCATTGAGTTCTTATAGAGAAGCAGCTAGAACCCAAAATCGATACACTATTAAAATATGAAAACAACAAAGCTCCACCCCTACCCGGCATTGTACAATGAAAACTACTAACAAAGTCAAACAGTTTAATGTATGATTTATTTTTATCGAATCATATATGCATATGGGTTGCATAATTTTTCTGGTTCCATTCTTTTCACTTGCTACATTGAATCCTCAAGATCAAAACTACATTCTATTATGTCAAAAAGTCTTAACCAAAGACTTCAGAATCAATTTGCTTAGTGTATTGGAATATATGTATGCCTTCAGCTACGTAGTTTTAGTTTCATTTGCTAGAACAATCTTAAGGGCTCGTTTGGTATACATAGATCAAACACACATAGATATCAATCATACCCATATACCTTCAAATCATTCATACCCATATATTCATATTAGATACCGACGCTGAACGAGACTAAATAGATTGGTCATCTGCTAGAAGAAGACTGTTGGTCTTTGTTTTAGGGAAAAAATGATTTTTGAATCTGGTTATGATAAATGAATAAGGAAAAAGAAATTATTTTCAAGTCCTTTGAGTCATGATAAATGGTGTGAAGAAACAAAGCAAAAGTCAAGCAAAATAAAATTCAGAAAATTGCTGAAAAACAAGAAAATCTTCAAACTAAAAAACTTCAGCAAACCAAACTTGCTGAAGAACACTCACCTTATCACCTGCTTCATCTTCTTGAAAGAGTTTTACTTGCTGCAGCATGCATTCATTTTATATTTACTCAAGAACATAAATGACAAGATATAACAAACTGGGTAATCTAATTGCTGGAATTAAATTACTGATTACCAAAGCAATTAAGGAATGCTGAAATAGTCAGATCAAATGAACCATATAATCAATGTTGTAAATTAATTATAAAAAAAATCAAAAATAGGTGAACCCATATGAAAAGAAATGGTATTTTACAGTACCGATCTTTTCAAATTGAAAATTTAATATAGAAAAGCAAAATCCAAGGTGGGTAATCTAATGCTTCATGCCTTTAAAACAAGGGAATTATTAATGCATAGACTAATTCAAATCAGGAAAAGTAAGAAGGCAAGCCACTATAGTATAGTATCCGCACATTTATAAAGTGGGACAATGGGCAACTACTCGGCCTGATTTGTTTCCTGCTGACCTTTGTGCAGAGCTTTCAAAGCTTCATTCAAATGCAGTAGAACATAGTTTTTCCTACACGATTCATCAATAACACCATTACCCACCGTGTAACCCTTCAGGTTGATGAAAGGCTTCACAGGAGCAGCAAGTCCTACACAAAACAACATTATGTGTTATCTCGAACCTAATGATACTCTTAACATATATTAACACAAATTAAACCATACCTTTTACCATCTCAGTAGAGAGAGTTGACCACATGGTATGCCTATAAGATAACCATTAAGTAATTAACATAATTACAGTAAGAAAGCATGAAGGAAGAAACTAAAGAGCTAAAAATGGATAAAATAAAAAAAAAACAAATTGAGCAAGGAAGACCAAATTACAACTGAAATCATAAATGGAATACCATCCTCATAAATGAATCTATCCAACCTAGAGCAACCATGTCCACCTTTGAACCAGAGAACAACAGGGTCAGTAGCAGAGTGTCTCTCCGATTCAGCAAAGTAATAGAACAACTTGCACATACATGCAATACATCTGAAAATGGAAAAAGGAACCAAATTTAGCTCCCATTTAAGGAAAGAACCAGAATTTGTTGATGATAGATGAAAGGGATGGAAATATAACAATATAAATCCACTGTCATGATATATACAATGTTCAGGTCCAATGGAATCACAATTCCTAAAAAACGCAAGTAAGTTACAACCCTAATTTTACTGATCAAGAGAATTCAACACAAGCATGGTGGTTCCTCCACATAGTTGAAAACCCCAAGTTTCAATCGAACAAATCAAAGCCAAAATTAAGCATTTGGATAATAAAATAGGAATTAGGAGAGTCAGTAATGAATAGAAGATGAACGACTTACAATCGGTGTTTAACATGGTAAGAAAAGTATCGACCGTCGGTGGAAGGATGGTTGTCGACTGGTGCGGTGGTGAAGACGGAGTCGGTCCATCCTGAGGAATGAAGTAAGGGCTTGAGAAAGACGGAATCTACAAGAGAAAGGTGAATCAATAATACCTCCAGTTGAGAATCAACCATGTTTCACCTTTGGCGCACTCGAGCTAAAATAGAGTAGCGTTAGAAATTGATGGCCGTAAAACCCTAAAACCAGAAGAAGAAAACCACAAAAAGATCAAAGCAAAGATCTGAGCTTACAAAAAAGAAAGGGAAAGACGGAGGAAGACAGCAATAGGGCTCTTACCGAATCATCCTGATTAATTTCGAGCGCATATTTCTGCGACCGGTAAATACATCCCGAGATTTCAAGCACAAATTTTTGCTTGCGAAGACGATGAAAAGAGACGGATGGGCTGGGGTTTCGTACTCATGAAGCCAAAACTGAGAAGAAGGCAACACGTGTACGAAAATAAAGAAGATGACTCATGAAATAGCTGAGCAGAAGGCAACACGTATATGAAAAGAAAGAAAAAATGCTGATAAAAAAGAGGTAAAATTGAAAATCATAAGCTGTAATACCCTTAAGTCATTAAGGGTAAATGTGAAAAATATAAGATGTAAGGGTAAAATGGGAAATCCCCTATTCATTGGGGAAGTATCTCTTATATTATAGTAAGGATAAGATAAGATTTGCAATCTGCTGAACCGGTTCATTTATTTACGGGAACTTTTGAATTATAAGTTAGGGTTTGTTCGTGAAAAGCTGAAAGCCGACACCTCCACAGGACGAGAATGCAGTTCAGGGTGAAGGCATGGAGTCGAAACGCGCGGGCGAGAACAGGAATGCTGCACATTCCTTCCTCGTCTTCGCCAATGGAAATCGAGACGCCATGCCTTCTTCTCTCAACCCGCAAGGGTCTCCCTCACTTCCTTTCCCCTGACCTTCTCTCCTCCCTTCCTTGTCCCGATTCTCATCTCCTCCAGTTCAGCCCCCTTCACTTGTAAGTTCTTCCTACACCTTTAGTGCTTCCCTGGCCTTTCCGAACAAATACACTTCTGATCAGCATGCATGTAACTCATCTGAGCTGCAGTCTTGAAGGATTAGCAGGAAAAACAATATCTAGTACCTGTGGAGTACGGAAGATGGTTGGTCTGCCCCAGCATGGTTTTGTGGCTGTTCCTAGGGATTCCATTATTTGTCTTCCAGAACCTTCTGCCACAAACAAGCTTGGCGCGTCTTTTGAAACACCCTGTGGTCGCCTTTCGGTATTTACATGGATTGTTCATACTTAATTTTATCTGACCAAAAGGAAACGTACAATCTTCCAACTCATTGTATTTTTATTATATAATATATCTTTTTCTATCTTTTCTTTCCTGTTCAGATAAACCCATTAGAGTATATGAAAATGATCAATTCCTTGAGACCAGATTGGTGGGTGAGTTTATCAGATGAAGTTCCTGTTTGGGTTACTGAAAAGAGAAACAAGGCTTCAGTTGATCGAACCATTCAGTGGCTCGATGAATGTATAAATTCAAGTGAGGTAATTCCCATGTTGGATCTGTTCACCTACTTTTTTCCCCCTTCACTTTTATTGAATGCGTTTGTTTCCCCTTTCGCTAAGCGGATGAGATATTGAGATGAAATTAGTCTGATTTTGGGGGCTAATGGGAACTCAATTTTGGGAGCTTATAAAGATTAAGGAAAAAAAAACATAAGCTAATGATTAGGCGTTTGGAAGCCCAAGCTCATGTGAACCTATGAAAGCTTAAATTGTTCTTCATACATGCAGGGAGCTTACCAAGCTTATGATAGCTTATTGAATATATAATACAAATAAAACCCTACAAAATTATTTTAGTGAAGAAGTAAGTCTTTTTTGGTAATTTTACACTAATATAAGCGCCAATAAGATTCGTTCTTTCAAATACCCATCAAGTTTATAAAAAAAAAAGCTCTTTCAATCAGCTACCTATTTCAGCCATCCAATAAGCTTCGGCTACCGATAAGCTTGAGGTTCCCAAACGGACCTTTGTAGCTGTAAAAGTAGTCTGATTTGTATCAGTTCAGTATAGTGATATAGATCTCTACATATCTTGTAGAAAAGTAGGATGTTATCCACCAAGAGAATCCAGATTATTAAACAGCCTTACATTTAAATATGTTACCAACCTTACATTACTTTGTTACCATTGAACATCAAATATAGTACCTTAATCACTTTCTAAAAGTTCAACATCTCTTTACGCTGGGCCAAAAAGTTAGTTCTGCATCCAAACAATTCTTCAGTGAGCTCTGTGTGGATTTATAAGCAAAATATCCGCATTCCATCTTCCCCTAGGAGTATCTTTATATCCCAAAATATTGATACTTGAGTAAATTGTATGTGACAAAGATGTTTCAATCAGACTTTTATAAAAGAATTTCATATTTCATCTCCTGATTTTTATGGCTGTTTTCCAACATATCTCCATTGAGCTGAGTGAGTGGATATAGATGGCAAACATAAGTCTTAACATATAAAATCACTGGGTTAAAGTTTTCTTCTGATATTCTTATGTACATCAAACTTTTAAGTTATTTCTCTACAGAAATTTGAGTTACCCACCCTGAAACTACAAAATATCTGATATGCATGACATAGACAGACCGAGTTGGTTTTGGTGCCATTGTTGGAGGTTCTAATTTGGAAGAGCGTAAGAGATGTGCAAGTGAAGTAGTGAAGCGCAATGTCTCAGGTATGCACTTACTAATGCCACTTTTGTTTCTATTTAAACTCATAGTCAAACAAAATGATCCTATTTTTCAGTGTTTGTAACCAATATTAGTGCGACATTAGTTTTATTGTTGGTCAATTACCGGGCTTCTTATTTCTCCTTGCCTATAAACTTAAATACGGAGTATAGTTTTGTTAAATACACCTTAGTATAAATTATAATAACAACTTCGAGCATATACTGTAAATTATTTTCCTTTTTTGTATAAGAAATTGAACTTCATGTTTTTCAAAGGGTACTTCTACTCCCTATGAAGAGAGTAGGGATGGAAAGTAGATGTGAAGATCAACCCTAACCCAAGACTTTAGTTCCTTTTGAGATCATCAGACGCTAACTTTTCAGTAGACATCATTTTGGGTTTGTTTTGTGTGTTGTGCTGATAGCTTATAAGGTGCTTATTTGTACTGATTAAGTACATGTCTTGAAAACATACTTAGTCATGAAGATAAGGTCCTCTTAATGAGTAATGTAAGCTTTACCAAATGAACTATTCATGTGATATGTTAATCAGTGAAACAGTTATAAAATCTACACCTGAATGCAAATGGTGGAGCATAAGACATTTAGTATTCAATTAACTAAAAATGGAGATCTTAGAAAGGTGAGTGTCTCTTGGAAAAGGAAAGCAGGGTTTTGGAAGGCAGTAATCTGGCTACCATGATATTGGCGTTTCCTTAGTTATGGGTCCATGCCCTTGTGTAAGGACTAAAAAGTTTATACGTATTATGCTCGAATTTAAGTCCATAGAATCCTGCACTCATTGGGGATGATATTCTTGTGTGGATAAGATGATTGTAGTGGTCTGGAAATCACCAATTGCTTATCCGTGAAGGTCTTTTGGGATTGTAAATTCCACTATTTGACATAGGAAGTAAAGATAGGACTGTAGGACAGGGAGCTGTATAACATGCTCCTTTACTTGATACTGTTTTTCTGTTTGTATATATTTTGACTAATTTGTGCTTGACTTGGTTAGGTTTGTCGTGGGTGTATGGAATAATTACCCACTTATTATCTACATACTTGTTTTTCTTGAATTTATTATTTACTTTTCTGTTTGGTCGATCCTTATGTTCTTGTGTTCAGGCTATTGGATTGGAGGATTAGGGCTTGGAGATACCATTGCTGACCGCCCTTCTATTCTTAGTGCTGTTACTGTAAGTACACTTGGTGCAATATTGGCTTGAAGCTCTATATAGTAGTTACTATGTGATGCCTTTAGACTCCTTAATACAATTAATTCAAGGGACACATAATTCCGCATACATTGTCAACCAATGCTTTTAAGCTGACTAGGAACCCACACAAGTTGAAGTCATACCAACTTATTCTAGCATGAGATTATTAATGATTTAAATATTGCTTAGGATTTTTCCTCTTGGTGAAGTTTGGACTTTTCCTCTTGGTGTCCACAAGTTTTGAAGTTTCCACTTGGTACCATTATGATTTGATTTGTTTCCCCCTTATACCTTTTCTTAATATATTTCATTAAAAATTTAATTATAAAATAAAAAAATCTATAACAATAAATTAAAAACTGATTATGACCACACATTAAATATTCACTTTATAAAATACTAAATAATGTATAGAAGTATTCATTTATTTTTAATTAAAAAAGTCTAAACAAAAGTTAATTTAAAGTTATTTTTTATTTTTTGAATTAAATTAAAAATATAGTAAATTTTTTATTATTTTTTTTCTAATTAAAATAAAATATAGAAAATTAAAATTTAAAAACACGAAAATAAATAAAATTTTACTATGTCTGTTATTAATTAAGGGTACATAATTAGTTTTAAATATACTTTTCTAAACTTTAAAATTAAAAAATGTAAAAGTTAAAACATAAAAAAATACTTCTATACCAATACTTTGTATTTTATAAAAATAATAAGTTTAAAATTTAATGTGATCATAATAATTTTAAAACTAATTATGTACCCTTACTTGATATAAAAATATAGTAAATTTTATTTATTTTTGAATTAGTTTTAAATTTGCTTTTCTATATTTTATTTTAAATCGAAAATTAATTAGTTTTATGCCTTTTATTTTAATTCACAAATAAAAAATTAGTTTTAAATTTACTTTTCTAGATTTTTAAAATTAGAAGTATAAAAAAAACTTCTATTATAAATTAATTAGTTTAAAATTTAATGAGGTCATAATTAGTTTTAAATTTATTTTTCTGGTTTTTTTAAATTTATAATTGAATTTTTAATGTAATATATTAAGAATGGGTATAAGGGGGAAAGAAATTAAACCATGAGGGTACCAAGAGGAAACTTTAAAAATTGTGGATAACAAGAGGAAAAGTCTAAACTTGAAGGGCACCAAGAGGAAAAATCCTATTGCTTAAAATCCCAAAATGTGATAAAAAAAATACTAGAAACGGGTGGAGTTTGGTAATGTATTCTAGCTGGAAAACACTTATTAAGTTATTATGATGATTTAGCCAAAGTATAACTTATAAGTTGACATGTAATTGCACTAGTACTCATTAAAGGATAATGCTTTATTACTTTGCTATGGTGGTTCAGAAAGCTCCAAATGTGGCAGTAAAAATGATCAATATGTGATCCTGTTGATGCTAGGAGAACTTGTCATTGTATAATATGTGCTCTTTATCTGTTCTCAAGGGTCTAGATGTCCCTTGATTAATATATCATGAAATCAAGAAGTCATTTTCATAGTGTTTAAAAAAGCTCATATGGTTAATATAACTGTCAGGATCTCTTGCCCATTGGAAAACCACGTCAAGTATGCGGTCTTGCACTTCCAGGTACCATCTGAGTTGTAAAGTCTTTTGCATTTTATAATGAATGGACACCTCTGACTAGTCTTTAGTCAAGTCTTTTGCATTTTATAATGAATGGACACCTGTGACTAGTCTTAAGCAAATGATAATACATTCTGGAGGCAAGGGGTTCCACATGAAGCATAAGTGTATTCTTTGAATTGTGAAGGTTGAAGAACAGCCATATACATATAGGTTACTCATATATTGATCATGAAGAACTTGCTAAGTAGTATACTGACACGAATTCCCTGTATAAATTAATAAGTTCAGCAATTGAAAGTTCACTTGCAATAACTTCTTGTGCAAAATAGGGTTGTCATCTTGGTTGCATATATATTACTGGATATCCTATGATGTCTCAACTAGAGCTCTCTTGATTTTTCTGAAAAGTTGACTGCATAATTAACTTTTTGCTTCTATTTTTTCTTTTAATCCCTAGAGGAGGTTCTGCAGGGTGTTGCAGCAGGAATTGATATTTTTGATTCAACGTATGTTACCCTTTTTTAGGTGTTATTGTTCTTCTACGTTAATAATATTCAAGAGCCCCTCTTCTCAGATTTGCTAGAGAATTGCTTGTTGATGTCCTTGTTTTGCATTTATCTGATATAGTTTATAACTTGTTGTATCAGGTACATAAACCACCTTACTCTCGAGGGCTATGCACTTGTGTTTCCAATTACTGATGATCAGAGAACATCCTGCTATGAGCTGAGTGAAACTGGAGGTGACTCCACAAAGATTAACCTAAAAGCCAAAGTTTATAGGTGAGCAATTCAGACTTTGGTCTTGCCAGTTACAACCTCCTTTACACTCTCCCCTGCCCCAGAAAAGATTAAAAACAAACACCCACCTTCCCTTGAAATGTTCGTAAGTGTGTGTTGGCTAAATAAGACCCGGTTCCATCAGTTGCAAAACAGTAGGGCTTCACACACCTTATCTACTGGTCACTGCTTGACTTTGTTTAAAAGCTTGGTGTTGAGTTTGGTTCTGGAAAATCTTTGGGATGACATGGATTTTTACATAATGGTTTCTTGTATGTAAATACATCCCAAAACATAGTTGATAGCTTACAGTAATATTTGTTAAAATTACATGTCCTCAAACTGTCTAAATAAAAATATGTACATTGTGATTGTGCTGCTTTGACTTGTTACCGCAGGATGGATGCATCACCAATTGTTGAAGGATGCAGCTGTTATACTTGTCAGAATCATACAAAAGCATACATAAATCACTTGCTCAATGTTCATGAAATGCTGGCACAGATCCTGCTCGAATTGTATGAATTCTTAGCTTTAGATATAGTCCATTACTAGTTATGGAAATGCTTTCAGTTTTGCCAAAAACAGTAATTCATGTTTCTCGTTTTTGTTTTCAGACACAATACCCACCACTACTTGGGGTTCTTTCGGCGAATTAGAGAAGCTATTAATGAGGACAAGTTTGATCAATTTCAGCAGCAATACATCAAGAGCAGGCGAAATCAACCATCTCTGGCTGCATAGGTTGCTCATGGTAAGTGTGTATTGCTAGTACCATTCCCAATTTTATCTACCAAATTCTTCTAGGTGTAATATATTTTAGTCATAGGAGTACTATGACTAGATCTGAAATGCCTATGATACTGGCTTTGTTTGGATTACATAACTTGATATAAATTATTTTACATTATAGCTAGTGCCTCATGTACAAGGATCCGTCATGTAAAGTACAAGCATTATTAACCCTTGAGCTTCTCTCTTACATGCTCAAACACCACCAGTATCCTCTCCTTCCTTTAGTGCCTGAACCTACATGAGTTGGATCCATCTTGCTTTTTGTTTGTGACAATGTTGACGACGGCATACATCCTATGGAGTACGACATTCCACCTATGTAAATGATCACTCTGATCGCAACCTCTTGGAATAATCGTCAAGTACTCATGGGAGGAAAACCAACCGACCTTCAAGTCACGTAGGAATACTATGAAGGCCTTATCCCGTGGTTAACAAAAAGAATACCTCGTGTCCACTCGATTGGAGCAATTGATGATCACCTCTCCCGTGAACATCACAATGCTCATGACGCACACGTTAGATACAAAGAGCAACATAAGGAAAACAAACAAGATGATAATTGATTAACAAAACGACATAGTAGAAACCTCGATTGATTGATTGATTACTGCAAAATTACTTCCCTTCCTCGTTCAAATTAGGCTGGACTTTAACAATATTTATGTCAATTAGTGATTAACCAAGTAGGACACCACGCATGTTTAGACTCTAGAGCTCCCTTTCTAGATCTATCTGCTTCTCTTTGCAACCCTAAACTCAATCTTAAGTAACAACGGTCACCATGGGCATTAGCTCTTTGCTTGCTCTTGGTTTCCTTTATTTTTCTCTTATAGGCGATCCTATTTAGGTGGTACTTCTTACTCTAACTCTAGGGCTAGAGATATAGTTTGTATTAGGGTAGAGGTCGAATGATGAGAGATTGTCCTGATAAAATGAATTTGATGAAAAATGCTCTAGGACAATTTGAGTATGATGTTTATGATGAGCGAAAAGTGCAATCCAAATTTGTAATTGAGCATGAGACTATAGATGATAGTGATGATGGTATTACTTATGAGCATTATGAATGCTTGCATGCTAGGAAGATTTTATATGCTTCTTGTGATTCTATGCCTATTATTGATGTTGTTGTTAAGGAGCATGCGCCTAATGCAAGTTTGAGTGATGCGGATTTGTGATGCATCTCGTGAGCATGACGTTGCTAGTGTCGACCTTATGTAACATCTTTTTTTATGATACCTACGTTATTGACAAACTTCTTGATCATGTTGATGTTGCTGTGTGTATTATTGATAATATCGATTTTATTGAGCCTGATGTCGGTCTTGTTGAGCCTCTTGTTTAAGATGTTGATTTTGGTTGATTATATTGCTGAAAATGCCGATTTTGTTGAGCATGTTATTGAAAATGTCGAACCTATTGAGCATATTGATGATCACGTGGACATTGTTAAACATACACCGATTGGTTGTTTGGTTATTATTAGAAAGTGTTATTCATGCTTTGAGTGATGATAACCAGCGAAATCTTATTCCATACTAGGTGCTCAATGAAAGGGAAAGCGTGTTATATGATCATCGATAGTAAAAGTTGTAGCAATATAATTAACATGGACATGGTTCAAAATTTGCAACTTCTTACTAGTCATTTCCCTAGGTCCTATGCACAATTATAGTGGTTGTAGTACATGATTAGATCAAGTGTCGTATCTTCGAGGACTTTGAATTTTGATTGGCATTTGAGTTAAAATATTGGTTAAAAAAAGACGCAGGAGCTTATCATTCAATCTTTGATTCAAGTTGTAAAATGGAACTTAGGGTTGTCAAATAAGGGAAATGATCTAAGAATTGGAAGCCAATGACACAAACTCATGGTTAACATTCCATGCTCAATGAATGCATAAAAAGTGTAAGATAATGTATTAAAATTCATGGTGGTTCCATCTAACTATTCCATACACCTTTTAAGAGTATGAAATAACTCAGACTATCATACATATACACTCTCGTAAATTATACAAATGAAAAGAACCTAATGCTCTAAGGACATGATCATATAAATGATAAGTTGTTTGCTCTCGCATTGAGCATCTCACAACACACACTTATGGATAAAATACAACACATTAAGAAGCAATCATGTTCTTTTTTTTTTTTTTATCATTCCTAACTTTTTCTGTAACTTCTTAACATTGCATCTCAATACATATTTATCTCTTGGTTGAGACATAGAAGAAATACTTAGAACTTTCAACAGCTAAGTCAAGATTCAATCCTAAGGTGATAATGCTCAAGTTCTTACTAAAAAAAACTCAACAAGGAAATCAAGCCTCAACCTTAAACGGTCAAACCCTAATTAAGTTCATGATCTCTAGACTGGTCTAAGGCCCTAGATGATTGCATCAGTCGCCGACTTGTCTTGTTTGTTTGCCCGTTTTCGAAGGTCTTATTTAAGGATTTAAATCTTAGTGCAAATTACAAAGTTGCAACCCTTAAAAATACCAATAAAAACATTACTTGTAGGTCTTCTAACTAATTTTGAGACCTCCTATATCTTCATTTTACTAAAAGTGTGCAAAAGTGTCCACTAGGCCTTCTTGTATCCACAAACCTTCATTGTTCTTCAATGGAACTTCCAAGCATCCATACTTGATACCTCTCAGTGTCCCCTTGATTGTTCTTGATCCTTATTCTTAGTCCTTGCTTTTCCATGTTTCAACATTGACATGGTTTTGACTCAAGGGATCATTTGGGACATTTTTTTTTTATCGTTTTAAGCCCATGAGTGCTTCATATAACACGTACAAGACAATATAAAGAAAGTGGACATCCAATAGGAAAATTAAGGTCACGATGGAATAAATAGTTGCCGAACTCATGCAATTCTAGGACTAAGTGCATCTAAAACATAGTATGAAAACATGCTATCACTAACCGCCATCGCTTCACTTTTCAGGGAAAGGACATAGTGCTTAAACCGATGAAGCCTATGAAGGTAGAAAATGTTTTTAGAAGAACTAGGGTAAGGGACATGTAGAGGATGAAAAAATAACCCCTAAGTTGAGCCATAAACGCTTGAGTCTATGCCCTACTCGGCCAATACTAGGGAAGTGATCTTTAGCGAGCTTCATGTTGAGGAGATGTCTCATTTCGAGGAACTAGTTGCTAGTGTTGATTTGAGGTTTAGTGATTTCTTCTCTATTCTTAACTTACAGTTTTTAGGATCTATACATCTCTAAGAGTCTCTTGTAGGTAGTTATAGCCTTTGGAATGTCCATATGATTCTTATTGAGGATCCTAATTTAATTGTTAATGAGTTGAGGATGATGTTTGTGAAAGGAAAAAAAAAACTACCTCTCTTATTGGCTATAAAATGCATAGTACTATGGCTATTATTGTGCTTGACCACCTCTTTTATATGCATATGATATAGTCTTTCTTGGTGATATGTCTTTAGTCAACACATTTTTAGGTGCATAAAGGAACTAAAGAAGGGAAGTTTTCTCATCCCTTGATTATGAGAGCTCAAATGTTTCTTTTGTTGATTTTGGACCCCCTTCTAATTCTGGTAATGTTGGCGTTCTTGTAGGCGTTATTACGAGTAGCCACATGCATAACATCAAGGAGGTATCATGTGCACATTGATGCATCCCCAAAGTGGTGTTATGGAGGAGGTTAAATCTTTTTCAAGAAGGAAGAAATGAAGTGGGAGCACTCATGGACTTAACTACTTCCGGGAGCAAAGGATCGAAGATAAATATAAGGAGGATAAAGGGAAAGAGTGAAGCTTCAAATCATCCAAATGAGATCTAGGAAAAGACACTCAAGGACCATAAAGAAGCTCAACTAGAATGGAAATCCCTAGTTGTATGTCGATCTTTTAATTTTCGCACTAGAATGGAATACCCTAGTTAGATCGATTGAGTTTGCATAAACCATTTGACATTTTAACATTGTTGTCTTCCTAAATGAAGAGTGAGTGAACATCAATTTTCTATAGCTTGGATCTCTTTGCGTGTGTCAATTGTTGATTATTCGAGTTTGTGACCGCATCATTTCACAAGCTTCCTTCTCACCCTTCCTTGGTTGCTTACCTTGGTTGTGTGAGATTTTATCGAAAGGGTTGTTTGATCATTCCTAGTTGTGTCTTGATCTATCAACGATCAAGGTGCTCTATATAGCTTGAAAGTATCATGCGCAAGAGCAAGGTCTAAATTTTCAAATAAAGGAAAAAAGGGTGATCAATGGATCAAATCTTTGGGGGTTTGAGTAACAAGTAGCACAAGTGTCAAGTATATAGAGAAAACACTAGGTTTGGGTCTATTACTCCCAACCATTGCTAGTAACATGCTCAAGAATGAAGTGTTCAATCAATGAAGGGACTAGGAATTTGTATGTAATTTAGTCGAGCTTTATCACATCGTATAACTTTATGTCAACTAATATGCATCACATGGTGTTTTCTATTTGCAAATTAATTGATTAAACTTGGTAACAAGTACAATCATACTAGACAACATGAGCATCACATGGTGTTTGTTATTTGCTTACATTATCCAATATCACCATAGTTTGGACAATAACATCACAAGTAGGCTCAATCATCCTTTCAACCCCAATCAATCCTACTCTAGCATGATAAGTATCTTAGCAATGCACAACTATCCTCATTTTACTTGTAAGTCTCAACTTGGATAATAAATCTAGACATCATTTATTCGTGTATGTAGGAATACAATGTTATAAGGGAGCAATTGAAACTAGTGATAGTCTAACATCCAATATTTAGATAATTTCATCATGAGTGAATGATAAATCCATATTCGATCTCTCGTATATACTAATAAACATGCTTAGTTTCCTTTCAATTTAAAAACACGACACAAAAGCCATACTAGTTTAGTATGATTTGGTGGTTTCACCCCAAAACCTAGCAAGAGAACTACTCACACATTGTAAATGTAAACATCAAATAAGTTGAAATAAATGATATGGTTGCAAAGTAGAAAACAAATAAGAATGTAGGAAGAAGAATAAACAAATTTGGACTTACAAATCAAAAGTTATGAGCAAAACAAGTTGGGAAGAAGATCTAGTAAGAACAAAATGATGAACACCAATGCTTGTCTTTGCTTGATCGAAGATTTCAGCCAAATATCTTCCAAAAGTTGTTTCTAGATCCAAACTACTAACTAAGAGAGTATTTTGAGAGCTTTATTAAGACTAAATACAATTATACTTAGCCAGTGCTATTTATATAGGCTACAAAGTTGTGGTCCATCCTTTGGATGCAAGTAGGGAAAGTTGCATAGTTAGTTAGGAAGAAAATCCTATAAGGAGTTGATGTAGAGACTCGATGCAACCCTACCTCGAGTGGATTGTCTTCTTTGGTCGAGTGACTTTCTCTTGAGCATCGAGTTATTCCACTGACTTTATCTTGTCTTTTTTACTCGAGTGTCTTGTCTTCTTCTCTTGAGTTTCGGTGTCTTCTTTTCTCGAATGATGAGATAAACTCAAGAGATGTTGTCAAATGTGAACTCTCGACTTCTTTTCTCGAGTAGATGTGTACTCTTTGCTCGAGTGGAATGTCATTTGGGGTACCACTCAGACAATGTTGAATCTTCTAGAACTAGTATCTTCCTTCGTCGAGGGAAGTGTCTTCCTTGCTCGAGTTTGTTGGCTTCTTTGCTTGGGTGATGATGTAAACTCGAGCTTAGTTGACAACTTTCTCTCGAACGCTTCTTTGCTCGAGTGAACCTTCCTTTTTCTTGAGTTTTGGCTTCACGCGATGCTCCAACCTTGGGGTTACTTAGCTCCATTGGCTTCATGTATGCATCATAGCTTGCCTTTCTTCCTTCCTTTGCTCCATAAGGTTGATGATGAGTTGATGAATGATCCTTGGAATGGTTGACTGATTGAATATCTACATTTTTGCTCCATTTTAGGCCGAAGTACCTACAAAGACACAAAAAACAAAGGAAGGAAACTTTTTTGACAATTTAATCTCTTGCTAAGATATGAATGCATAAACCATTCAAAACAAAGATAAAGTCACACAAAAATACATCTAAAAACATAGTATGAAAACATGTTATCAATATTCACATATAGTGCGTTTTATTTGGACCGGTTCTGATGTTCCTAAACTTTGGATGAATTTTTGAGAGAAACAAATTGGGGTTTGAAGGGGATTGTTGTTTGGATCCATTGTAGTGCTCGATTGAGAAAAAGAGAAATTGTTTAGTTGGATGAGTTGAGGGATGAAGATGAAGTGAGTGTAGGTTAGGCTAGGCATATAAACTCTTATATAAGGTTGAAATGAATCACATGTATTTATTTACACGAAATCCGTGCATAAAATGATAACTCAGTCAACAATCTCCTTTACACACTATTCAAACATAATAAGAAAACTCGATCGGGTCTATTGTACACACTAAATTACAATTGACATAAAATTGGAATTTGAATTTAATTCCCTCTCAGTAGTCAATTTTAATTAAGATGTATTTTAATTAATATCTTACGATCTTTTCGCAATTTACTAATTTATTAAAATATTTAAACTTTGAATTTTATGATTAAACTTATTTACAATAGTATTAGTAATATTATTAGTAACAAAATAATATATGGATAAATAATTTATTTATTAAAAATAAATAGAAAAAACATTAAGGTCGAGAACCGGGGAGGCCGGTGAGCAATGTTGGCAAATGGTAATGGACAGAAAGCTTACAAGGCATCTAACACGAGAGGCTCATTTCTTCCTTCATATGCACTCTGTATTTCCTTTTCGCTTGAGTGCCATCAATGAGATTCAAGGTCAACTTGAAAAGATTAACCAAGGACAGGTGATTTTACAAACCTTGATATAATAATTTAGGGAGGGTATGTTAAAAGGACACGGACAAAGAGAGTCTAGGAAGGGACGCTGACACTATCTACCATTATTATTTATTAGGAAGGAAACCCAAGTTTATGTACACTTCCAACTTCACCTCAACCAAATCTAGTACCTGAAAGCTGGTGACTATGCTCACCGTCTCTTTAGATATCTTGCTTGGGCTTCTCACTGAGCTCCGAATAGCGGCCACCCATCAGCTGCAAGACCTCCTCCCACAGGCTCTCCGACAAGCCACTGCTGGCTCCACTTAAGATGAGGTTCGAACTACAAGCAGCCACATGCCAATATTGAGAGTCTATTTCATCCCTCAACTGATCAAGCTGCCACCCAGCGTACCCTACGAAAAATCTCAAGTCCTGCGCCTTAAGCACTCCTGTGTTCACTAGTTTTATAGCTTCCTCCAGACTGTTCCTAGTACCATAACCAAGGCCCGGAATCACCTCTTCGATCCCAGGCAGCTTCGTTTTATCTCCTGTTGTTACCAGAAACATGCTCGCTTCTAGGGGGCCGCCAAACTGCAAGGAGCAATCAGCTAGAGTTGCTGACAGCTCTGGGTTGCTGCCCTTCATATGCTTTATCTTCTTATTAAGTGGACGGTTGATGATCACCCCAAAGGGGCCCTCTTGCGGATGTCTAGTTCCAGATCTCAGGAGTAGAACAACCGTCCTCTCGAATGTGCGGACTCCATCCAGCTTCTCTGTAGCTACCAGGACTGATCCTGGCTCAGGCATTGAAATTGGATGGGCCCATTTCAAGCCCAGAAGTTTAGACTGAGGTTGGTCACGGACAACGTCTGTGTCAGAGTCCGCAGTTTCTGCCTGAAAAGAGATTTCAAGGTAGATATTAGACCAGCCACAATCATTCCAATATACCATGTCTCCAGATAAAAGATGTGGTATTTTGCAAACTGATTTGGTCTGTGAATGATTGGATGAAAATATAATATAATTAGATGTAAATTGCTTGACTTTTGTGTTAACAGACCAATATGTAATAAGTCACAGTGACAGCAGCTGGAACTTGAAATGGTTTATTAGGAGAAGAGTAATTTCAGAGGTTGAGTTTAAGGATGAAAGATTTCACAAAGTTATTATACTTATTATTATTAATTATCTATTATCTGATTGATCGTTTTACATTCATATGTCTCCCATGAATGAAACAAACTGTTTATAAGAATAGAATGAGCTATGTCTCAGCCACGGTTGGTGCCCAAGACTCAAAGAAGTCTGGAACGAGTTATCTCTTTTTCTAAAGGATATTCAAGAAAAAAAATTCAGACAAGACAACCAGCTTTAGTTCCAACAATGAAAACATAAACCATCAGGAAGCAACCTGTTCTGCTGGTTTATGACACCAACATTGTGATTTATATGCATAATTTTTGCATAAAGATCAAAATGATACGTGATAGTGAAAGAGACAAGTACCTGCTCACGAGCAAAGAGTGCTGCTCGGAACTCCCTCCAGTCCACAATTTTATTATGAGACCTTGGGTTCGCATTGTTTCCACCTGGAACATTTTGGCCTGTACGGCCATCACTACCTACCAAGGATTTCCAGTTTCAGCAACTGAGTTATATAAGGGCATAAAAGGAAAGAAACAAGGGGGAAAGAGTAGAGTAAGTTTGAACTCTGAAGCATTTGACCAACAACGGAAATCCTCACATTCCTAAACACACTTCAAAAATCAAAATAAACATAAGACTATTGCGCCTTTGCTCTGTCTAAGAAAACAACCCCAAGAAAACCTCTCCATTTGAAGAGAAAAGGTCCCCCGGGAAAGAGGAGAAACCTGGAAATCCCATGGAGCCTAAGCAATTGCATAATAAAAAAAAGTAGACAAAGGACAGCGTCAAGTACCCACCACAAGACCAGCTTCAGCAGACAGACCTCCATATTGCACAAGTCATTTTTGCATTACTACTTAGACATGCATTATGCATTCATGCATACTCGACTTTTTGACCAGTAAACTCGGCTGCTCATTGGCGTTAAGCATATGATCATACTGTGCCAAACGAGCAAAGAAATTTCTTAACAAGACCAACCTTCTTCACCCAAAGTCCTGAAATTCAACTCAAAATGACTATGATAATAGAAGAAAGGATCGCCTTGACACAATAATAAAAAACAATCTCTTCCCAAAACTCTTAAACAGCTTCCAGTTGGAACCGCTAAACAAAAGTCATTCCTACTAACGCTTGAGGTCATCCATAGTTCGGTTAGTTCCATATCACTCCATCACAATAACCAATCAAATGGTACCATATACATGAGGTTGAAGAATACAGTCCAAAACTTCAATAATTTGACAAGTAGTATACAATCATATCGATCCCAAATTTGCAATTGCTATTGTTAAACTAAAATTAACGCATCATACCATATTAAGAGACAGCAGTGTGACGGTAAAAAGCCCCGCTGATATAAATCAGATCCCAGGCAACATCAAAATCAACAGAACACAATTTGGTGACCTCAAATGGAAAAAAAAAAATTCGACCTGACACTATCATCACAACCGAAATAAGAGATGAAAGAAAGAAAAGGGTGTTACCAGAGGACGAAGAAGAAGAGGAATTTCCCGGATTCTTCTTAGCCATTGCTTTGACGAATAGAGGACTTGAGAAAGAAGAGGACTTCCGTCTTCCCAACCCGATCTCAAAAAGACGACCTCCATGCTCGATCTTATTAGCAGCGACAGTCGATTTCTCTGGGCATGGAATCGAGTTCTTGGGGAGGAAGTGCGTCGGATTTCTGTACTTGACCTGCACTGACCAAAGATCCATATTCAAATGTCGGGTCAAACACGATCGAGCTATCGATCCTTCGATGAAACTTGAGGAAGAGAATCAAAGTCTGTTATGGTGAGGTGTGAAATGTGCAGAGAAGGATAGGAATGGATTCGGGAGAGGGGAAAGGGACATGAAAACACAGATGAGTGATAGAATATGCCATTTTCTGATATCAAAATGCCAACTGTTTGAAGTTCAGTCTTTTGATTAGGAGTGGCAAAATATTGACCGGTTCAAACCCAAATCTGGGTCGCATTCAGGCTGCCATGGATCATAAAGTAGTAGTGGAAAGAGAACGATATTTACCCGATCATTAATTTGTCAAATAGTAGGGATGAGAAAAACCAATCAGATCTGCCGGATATTTATATATCATTGTACTTAGTCTCGTGTAAATGGAACTAATCAGATCCGTCGGGTATTCACGAATATCCGACTATCAAATATCCACGAATATCCGAATAATTCCGAATTGCCGAATATTAGTATTGTTACGAATCACCGGATAGTCCCAGATCATTATATATTCTCGGATATCCGGCTATTAAAACTTTTATCATAATATTAAATGTATTTGTTTTAGGAACGATAAATAAAGTTTGCATATTACAATTATGTACTAATATTTATATTTTTAAAAAATATTAAATGAAAAATATTTGAGTTAGGCAAAGTAATTAATTGATATTGTTAATTTTTTACAACTTGTTTGCCGGATATTAGGATTTTTGTTTCCTTAGATCGATTTCATCCAACCGGTAAAATAATGAATTGCTAATAACTATCGAAAGATCGGTACTCATTTCAGAAGTCTTTCTCCGGGTACCCCAACAACTGCCCATTACAACCAGTGGACCACCAACCCCTTACCGAGACTTATCATGCCGCCAAAACCCTAAATACCTCTTCCCACTGCCACTGCCCCGCCACCGGAACACTCAACACCACCCCTGCGTCACTAGTGCCTCCTTGGTGCCACCCTAGAACCACCAGTGGCAACCCACTACCAACAACCCCCACCCGGAACCCACCGCCGCCAAACCCGAACCCAATCCCGGAAACCAAACCCAAAATTACCCTCCCAAACCTGAAATTGCCCTAAACCCAAAGCCATTACTTGCAAACCTAACCCATACTTGTACCTGAACCCCCAACCCTAAACTTGAACTTCTAACCTGGAGCCCTCACTGCTCTAATCCGGAACCCGAAACCTTCCCATTACTCATTTCATTTACATTCCGAGGAGCACCAACCCCATAACGGTTTAACCCGAACGTTCTTCAGTGAAGACCAACCCCCGAACCTAGTCCATTGTAGTACATCCCCGGTCCAACACCCTAGAGCCCCCGTTGGTTCACCCGAAAGAAGAAGAAACTCGATTAGGGTCTTTGAAGGATATTTGTCTAATTTCTTTTGTTTCAGTTCAAAATTTTTTTTTTAAACTTTTGCAATTAGTCAAAAATATCAAAAGTCAAAAAAAGAAAGAAATGAGCATTTGTTTCATCATTTAGTTCATATTTGTTATCCTTTTCGGTTTGAAGACTTGAAGATCGAAGACCGAAGATTGTGAGTTATTTCCGGACTGCATTAAAGTTGAAACTCCACCTTGATCCTACCCATCCCTTTACCATTTACTTGACCTTATTTTTTACTACATCTGTCTTTTATAATTCTTGTTTTTCATTGAGAAAGTATGTGAGATAATTTAGATTTATTTTTATCCTTTGTTATCATCACTTTACAAAGATTTTTTCCTTTGAGGTCAAGGTCGGACTCCTTTATTGATTTTAGCTCTCAAACACATTGACTTGTGCTTTGTTTGATATTCCAACTTGAGATTGTAAGAGAACCCTACAAACCGTTTAAAATAAGCTTGAAGGCAACGTAAATATTGAGGGGTAAAAGAGAGAAAATCCATCAAAGGGTGATTTGGTGTACTAACTTAATAAGTTTGCTTGTTTTGAGTATGTCTTTAGGAAAATAGGTTGAAGATAGACCCAATATGGTGGAAATGCAAGACTACATCGAAGTTTGTAAAAGGAAACTAGATCGGGTCATGACAAGACTAGATCAAGTAGAAGCCGGTGATGAGGAACCACCACTACCACCGTCGCCTCCTCCACCAACCTTGGATGAAAAAGAAGCTCCCGAACCTCCACTACTCTGTCCCCGCCGATCCCTTAATCACGAAGTATGGCTCCTATACGAAATATTCAAAGAGCCATCAACTTTGAAGAAAAGTTGAAGAAGTTCCGCGTAATCCAGCCCCAAAAATAGATATGTTTTCAAAGACTAAGATTAAGATCCCTCCATTTGAAGGATATGTGATGTAGACATCTACCTAGATTGTGAAGCAAATGTAGAACTAATATGGAGTTGTCATACAGTCATAGAAGAACGAAAGGTACATTATGTTGATCTTGAATTTATCATCTATGCTTTGATTTGGTGAAATAACTTCGTGAAGTAAAGAAGACGAGCCTGAGATATGGAATTCACCACATGGGAACAAATGAAGGATTTCATGAGGACCCACTTTTTTCCACAATACCATGGAAGAGAACTTCGTCAAAGGCTAGAGAACCTTAAAAAAGGTTCAATGAGTGCGGAAGAAGCTTATAGTGCCATGAAAATAGTAATGGTCCGGGCTGACTTGTACAAAGAATATGAACCCATCATGGCAAGATATTTATGGATTCTACACCCTTCATTAGCAAGTGAGATCGACTTGTATTCCTATGGTAACAATACAGAGTTGCTACACTTAGCCCGATTGCAAGAAAGCTTAAGGCATGGAATCAAAAGGAGAGATGCACCGTCATGGAGGACGAACCCCAATCTAGATCCGCCACCATCCAGCCGTGAACTAGGACCACTACAACGGGAAGCTGGAGTCTATCCCCTTCCGGGTACTGCTCCTACACGTTGAACATCTACTCCAATATTTCAGGGAAGTACTTCCTCTACTCCTCCTAGATCTGAGATGTTACTAGTTATAAATGTCAAGGAAAATGACACGTGATGAGATATTGCCCCACTATACGGACTTTAATAATTAATGACATGTGACAATATGAATTTGGGCCCAATAAAGAAGAAGAGCCCGAGAAATCCACCTTATTGATTGCTCATGAAACTCAAGAGAATATTGAAAATAACCTTGAATTTGAAAATGGAGCATGCTTATATACTACTAAGATTGTGGATTGCTCTTGTGATGTTTTGAAATCTATGGATATCATTTCTCATTATAATATCTATATTAAGGTAATAGATACCATTGCTGAAAATTTTTCCAAGGAGTATGAAGAGTAGTCGAATTTTTCGGCTACGGAGAAAAACATTTATTCCGAATTTATCCAAAATTTTGTGAGCCTATTGCTGAAATTATTCTCCTATAGTTGATGAATTTACTTTTATGAATGATCTTGCTCTTGCTGAATTTATTTCACCTATTAAGTCTCATGATGATGTTATTATATATCTTAAGTTATATGATGGTGTAAAGGTAAATTCAAAGGGAGAAACAACAAAACCGGGCCCGTTGTAAGCCCATTTATACTAACATAACAAAGTATATCTACATGTCAGGGACCTACAATCTATGACTCAAAAACAACAAATGAGGTACTCTAGAGAGGCATGCAATCCACCTGAACATACCAACTACCTTGAAAATGAGCAAACAAAAAATACATCCATATCAGGCACAACTCATGACACTCGTCCACCTTCGACAAAGCCATCAACATACAAAGACACTCACTGGTCATAAAAGTGTCAAAAACTCGAGACAATGGTATGTCCACCTTCGACATAGCCATCAAAAAACAAAGACCAAACCCGGTACATATAATTGTCAAAAACATCAAAGTAAGGAGCAAAATACAACTCCGGTAAAAAAACACTACTTAGATGTAGTTTTCTCTTTAACTCCATTAGGAAGGCCTCATGTAGCAAGTTGTAGACATGAATCCTAATCAATATCACGAGAATATCTATTGGAATTGTGTTTTAGTCAAACACCAAGGCATTCCTAGTATACCAAAGTTGGTAGACTGTAGTAGAAAAAACATATATCTCGGATCTGCTCGACTAGCTCTTGTCATGTACAATGTGAATCAACCAATGTAAAACCTCCAATCTGGTGGTAATGCTTCTTGGAATATCGAAGCTCTCACCAACCTGCCTCCAAATCACGTGTACATAGGTACAACCAATGATCAAGTGGTCATGTGACTCACTTTCAATTGTGCACCAACTACATGTAGGATCCATACGAAGGAAGTGTAATTTTTTCCTGGTGGATAACCTTCCAATGATTGTCATCAACAAGATAAAGTAGTGTTTGGGCATATTTCCTGATTCCCATACTACTCTAAACCAGTTAAGCTCCTCACATTGTGGTCTAAGCATCTCATATACCGTTGACTCCCGAAATCTCTCCCCATTAGTGATTTCTGGTCGGAAAAGGTCACTATCTCATCTCTATCGCTCAGAATTGCCTTCACTAGAGGCAAATCCCGACGGGTAACAATCTACTCCTCCGGCTCAATAGTTTGAAGATATCTATGGTGAATCCATCTTACCAAAAGATTGTCTTTCTTAGCATGAATGTGCTAGTAGTACTTGCATATTTATTCCACATGCCCAGATTTGAGGACTAGGAGCCCCATACCACCCTCCGTCTTTGGGAAATAGACTCTAGATTAAGCAAACCGGGGATATCTTCACAAGCATTGCCTCTAGAGGCTAATCAGTCTGTCAAGTACCAACACTAGGACTGGTAGTAGTGAAAGCCAAAAGCTTTTGGTACCCTACAATATTGTCTTGATCAACTCCAAACGGCTAGCAAATGACATATATATCTTGTTGCATGAGCATAGGTGCCTCGCAATCATGTCAATGAGAGGGGAATAATCCCAAGTCGAAGAACAAGAGGTGATATGGGGATCCCAGGTATCTAAATGGAAACTCTCCTGCCACAAAGCTTGATAACTAGATCAAATTAGATGCCTCCTCCTCCGACACGAAAGCTAAGAAGATAGACGATTTAGGAAGGCTAACAGTCAAACACGAAATCCTCTCAAACCAGAGAAGGAACTCCAACAATATACTAACAAATACTCTATCGTCCTTGAAAGGAACTCCATCCAAATCAAGAATAAGAATGGTGACAACGGGCACCCCTACCTCAACTAGCGACAACACTGAAAGAACCCATTGTGAAGTCTTGTTAACCCGGATAAAATAGGATGTCGTAGTAACGTACTCCATCACCAAGTCAATTAAACTGGCCGGGAACATCAACTTCACCATGGAAAATCGCAAGAACTTATAAGAGATCCTGCCATAGGACTTGGCAAGGTCAATCTTCACGAAACATCGTTTGATCTCTTGTCGTATATTATACCTCCTCAAAAGCTCTTGGACGATAAACACATTTTCCGACATCAACTGCCCCAGGATGAAAGAAGATTGGGTCGGGTCAATGAGTTACCCTAGACACGGACCCAATCTGATCTCTTTAATCTTGGTGATAACTTTATAAACTACATTGCAACACGATATCGGTCTAAATTTTACACATGGGAAGATGCCTCTACTTTAGCAATATGTAAACCGTGGTATGGTTCACATGTCTTAGTAGCTTCCCACTGACGAAGAACTCACGGACTACAACGCAAACTTCACTCCCGTCGTTTTCCAAGTGGCCTTGAAAAACTTAAAAGATAATACATCCAGCCTCGGGGCCTTCATATCTTCAGTACACCATAGTGCCTCCTTCATCTAAACATTGGACACTAGTCCAATATGCCTTTGGTGATCTCCATTAGCAACTCTCGATCCCACCAAGAACCAGTCTCTCGACGCATCCTCCACCTCCTGCTTTGTCCCTAAAAGCCCCTACAATAGATTCCAAACTCTCCGCCCACTCCCACCAAAGAGATCGTGGTCAAGCCATCGGTTAGATCGAACAAGATGATAAAATTCCTTCACCCTTTAGCCTTCATGAGATTATTGGAAATAAGAAGTACATATACCACTCTTAAGAATGTGCCTGGTCTTCGCTTGTTGTGCATAGAAGTTCCTCTATGTTGCATTGAGTCACTTGGCTTTAGATCTAAGCTTAACCAAATCGGTTCTAAGGGACTCTGACTCGGGATCTAGTCTAAAACTCTCAAGACATGTGGAAAACTCCTCATTAGTCACCTTTTCCTTCTCCAATATAAGTGCAAAGTATTGCGTGGCCAAACCTCTCAAAGGGCCTTTCATGCCCTAGAGGAGGGAACATAAGTGGTACTGATAGGTTCCTCGGAGCCTACAACTATAGTTCTCCTTCACAATCTCATGGAACTATGCATGTAAGGCCCACATATTAAAGAAGTTTAAACTATGCCTAAAGACCTAAGTCGGTGTAAGATAGGGATGATTATAGGCTTGTTATCCGAATATTGTCACCTATTCAGAAAACTCACGTTACAGTACACCCCCTAGTCCAACCAATCATAGTTAACCATGACTTTGTCAATCCTACTCCATACAATATCATTCGTCAAAGTGAATTTATTATCACTTGTGATGGGCCGTCAAAGAACTCAAGCTCCTAATAGGCATCTAGCATACCCTTGTACTCATACATGTGTATTGGAGTGCCATTAACTCGTTCATCCGGGTACATGACATTGATAAAGTTACCCAAGACAATCCAAGACATAGGGAACATGCTAAACCAAGCTAGAACGGTATGTCACACCTCTCTACAGGCACCAATATTGTGCACCATGTAGATAAAACATACACCATTCTGAGTACCAGTCACCTTACAAGTGACACGAACGATAAAGAACTGCTCCCAAACCGCTACAACCTCCATCTCAATATAGTTGCCATTTGATGGGTATCAAATGTAATACTTTTTACTAGGAATGGAAATGGGTCGGTTTATGGGTGGAAGTTTCACTTCCACCAACCGCCCACTTTACTTAAACCCTCACCCACCCCGCCCACCACCCGCCTAACACTTCACCCGGCACCCACCCACCCATCACCCACCGGGTGATCGGGTGGTTCGGGTGAAATAGCCGGATGTGTATTGTGTAGTATATCTTTCAGTTTTACATTTACATGTGTAAAGTAAATTTATATTTTAAAGTAACACAAATATAAATCTACTAAATTACGGAATATTATCCAACGAACATTACATACCAACATGAAAAATGAATTCCAATTAGTACAAAACTATGCAAATAAACGCAATATTTTTGCATACAACAAATGTAAATCAACATATACTACAATTAAACTTCTTTAGAGCTCGATGTAGTGATCCTGCAATCTTCCGTAAACAACATGGTAAAACATCAGTTACTATTGACCATCATCATGTCTACTCTCATATTCTAAAAGGTACGAAAATTTCGGACTGATATCATATAGGGAGACAATATGCACAAGCTCCCGTAAAATGTAACAACACCCATGATTAAATAATGGAACAACTTGCAAAGAAGTTGCGTTAATCCAAAATTATCAAACTAAAACAATAATTCAAACACATGGTAAGAAATACAAAGATGTATGAATCATATAACCGATTGAACGCCTGGAGTGAGTGTTGTGTTGAAGGGAGTGTGTGGCTCCAAATTCGAATATAGATCTGAGGAGAGAATGGAGAGAAGACACTACTGAAGATTGATTACATGTTGAGAGAATCAAGCGAGCAATGCACAGAAGTGAGTGACCGAATGGGGAAAGGAGCGTATGGTTCGACAACTATAAACTGAGGTAGTCAGGTATGACTTTTTGGCAAAGGACCGAAGATTTTAGCAAGTCTAGCGACTAGCGAATTAGCGATCGATATTAAAAATTCAGATTGGGGAAGAGGTAAGGTGAATGGTGATGCGGCTACACTTTTGTCTCTTTATAATTTAGGGTTTTTATATTTTTAATAATTTATATGGGTAGAATTTAGGGTTTTTAATTTTTATTTTTTAAAAACTTTATACGGGTGATGCGGGGCGGGTGAGACGGGTGGTGGGTGGTTGTACCTATACCCATACCCACCCCACCACCCATCAATTTCACCCGTCAACCACCCACCACCCAGAATTCTTCGGGTTTTCACCCACGAACTCGGGTCGGTTGACCGGTTGGATCGGGTGGTTGTGCACCAATTTCCATCCCTACTTTTTACAGCTTGTTTTCATGCATATCAAATCCTCTTTTCCATCCCATATATGTCGTTTTATACGGAAATCATCTACATTTTGTATTTCAGTATCTATCTTGGCTTTTATGTATTTCAGGCATTTAAGGCATCAAAAGTGCCAAGATGAGATCCTCTGTGAGGTCAGAGCAGAAAAGAAAATCCATATGATTGAGGAACTACAACACAAAATTTGCTAGATTTTCCTTGAAGAGAAAGATTCGAGATTAGAAGCAACAATTGGCAAAACACCCACCAAAAGGCTAGTGTACGACCGTAGGGTGGCCGTTGCACTACCGTTTTGCTGGTTGTTTGGATCGATACTTCGACGAGACCCATGCTAAATCCCAGCCCAAGAACCGTTTGACAAGGGAGTAAAACGCCCACCAAATGGTGGTCATACGGTAGCCATATGCTTGTAGTTTGGTTGGCCGCTTCAACACCACACGAATAACTTCCAAATCTCCGATTTTATCTTTGGAAATTGTATATTTTAGACTTTGAATTATATAACCCCTCAACCTTGGGTTAGAGACGTTGATTCCTCTTGAATTTAGTAGTCTTTTATTCCCACCTTGTTCTAGCTGTCAAATATTGTTAGTTTTGCTTGAAGGTTGTTGTGAATGAACCAAACTCTTGTATGTTTTGTCCTTCTTGATTTAATATATGATCTTTGATTTTTATTCTATCATGATTGGCTTAATTTCCTCCTTGATCTAAGGATTTGTAGATCCCTAAAAAGCTTTAATATATTGTTTGCATATATCTTTATGAATTAAGGTTTTGATATTGTTTCTTTTTGATAGCATGTATTATAGTCTATATTTTGGGACTTGTTTAGACGTTTTATCTTCAATAAACTGCATGTATGGATGTATATTATGTGATTATATTGTCGTTTTATCTACCTTTACGGGAATCGAGGTCTACATTAAGTTTCGTTGTAGTCGTAGGTAAAATGACACTTTTTGGACTAAAAAGGAGCAAAGGAGCAAAGGAGTCATAGGAGCTACATTCTGGAGCTTAAAGAGAACTCAGGAAACATGGAATTAATAAAGAAGATTTACTTTGGACCAGATTTGAGAGATTTCACATTCAGTTGAGATTCACCTTGGTCAGCTACAATGCCACCTCGACCGAGGTGATCTTGAGGAGCGTCCCGACCGAGGCGAACACCCTGGCGCTGGCGAGATCATATCTTTTGGCTGAAATCTTTTATTTTTAGAAGGAAGATATCTTATATTTTTGGGCTGGATTTCTGGAAGGAAGATCATATATTTGGGAGATTTATTTTGGAGATATAATATATTTTATAGGAAATTATCTTTTTAAGATATTATTATCTTTGGAACATAATTCTCCTATAAAAGGGCTGGATTTTCCATAATTCAGCATCACCGCATGCTTGGAGATTGAAGAAGCTGTAGTTAGGGATATTTTCTAGAAGTTTGAAGGAAGTTTTGAAGATTGAAGGAAGGAAGTTTCATAACTTTGAGATAGCTTTTGAAGGAGTTTGTAAGATTCTTTTAGATTCCTTTTGGTTTATTTGTCTTGTGTAATTTGTGATTCAAGAAACGCTGATTTGTGATTATTTGATTCAGTTATTGAAGCCTTGTTCTTAAGGTTTTTGTGTTCAAATATTCATTCCCTTCTCATATTTTTGATTATTGTTATCATGATGATGAGTGGCTAAATTCCTTGTGCAATTCTAGGGTGATTGGATGAAAGTTGTGGGAAAGACGATGATAGAATGATCTTAATCCCAGTAGGACCCTGAAAGCTCAAGTCTTTAACCTTAACCCTAGAGTACCTTGCTCAATCGATGAACATCTCGGCCGGGGTGGAACTTGACTGACTGATGTGACCTTTTCTGATCCGAAACTGAGAGTTAAGTGTTACAGTTTGCCAAATCCTATTCTTATTATACCTTTCCTGGTTCAATGCAAGCCTAGTATGAGACTTACCCGGTGATTCCTTAGTTTGTTTACCCATGATCATAAGTGTAGGTAATAAAGGTTTATCCTTTATTGGGGTTTGAGTGTGCCTTCATCCCATCTTTGTGAGTTAGCCTGAGACTTACCCGGTAAAGGTTGATTCTATTCCCTTAGTTGGTATGTTAGTTTGAGATTATAGTTCTTTTCCTTAGTACCTTGTGACTTACCCGGTGATAGAAACTTTGGTTTGAGATAGTAAGTAGTGAGACTTACCCGGTAATCTATTCCCACTTTAGAAACGCCTTCCCTTAGCAAAATCTAAGCTTTGTCCGCTTATCTTGAGATCATGAGTTGGAACCACAACTAGATGCTTTAATCCCTAGAATTTGCATTTTCCCCTTATTTGACCTTATTATCATCTTTTGATAGCTTTAACCGCTTTTGTGGTTATTAGTTGCATTGGTAAACTATACTTGCTTAGGTTTCACCTAAGTCCCTGAGATCGATACCCCGGAATTCTTGCTTTTTACTATAATTGATCCGTACACTGCGGGTTCGCATCCTTGTTTTAAGCATATTTCTTGGGATATAAATTTAAAGCTTGCACACACCATTTGGAGCGAACAAGTTTTTGGCGCCGTTGTCGGGGACTTGGTCTAGACCAAGCCGGTTGCGGTTGTCTTTCGGGGCAATTGCCCTTGTTGCTACTAACCACTCTACTTGAGTGCTTTCACAGGTTCTTTTCCTTAGGTTTATGCAAAGAACCTGTGCTGGGAATGAAATCGTTCCTTACGATCCCGAACCAGAAAAGACATACAAACGACGCTTGAAAGAAGCGAAAATGGCCAACCAAGACAATCGCGATTTTGAGGCCGAACTGAAGGAGGCGCTGGAACAACTGCACCTCAATAAGGAAGAATTACAGCGAGAAAGAGAGCAGACTCGCACTAGAACTGCAGAAATTGAAGCAGATATGGCTGATCTACGAGCCGAGATTCTACATCGACTGAGGCAGGACCCCGTCCCAGTTGCTGCAGCCGAGATACATCCACTTCGGATGCCTGTCCAAGATGTTCTTTTTGCAGGTATTCCACAAACCCTAGGACAGAGGATTGACCCAAACCAGCAAGTGAGGCGTCCAGGAGTCAGCCTAGGTGATCCAGTGGAGCATGATTACGAACTTCGACCGCAAGTTCTATCCATGATCTGCCAATGCCAGTTTGGAGGTTTAGAGAGGGAGTCTCCGCATCAACACTTGTAAAACCACGAGATTTTGATGGAGACCTTGAGGCCTTCAAGGCTGGAAAATAACAATTACAAGCTAAGGCCTTTTTACTTTTCTTTGAAGGACAGGGCACTTACTTGGTATCAATCTCTCCCCCTTGGAAAGATCAACACATGGGAAGAGATGACTACGGAGTTCTTAACAAAGTACTTTCCCCTCTCTAAAACCGCTGAAATGAGAGGGAAGATTAATGCATTCATCATGAAGGACAAGGAGAGTTTGTCCAAGTCATTGGAAAGATTCAAAGATGTTCTATTGGATTGCCCACATCATGGGATTCCAAAGATAGAGTTGTTGGAGATATACTTCAAGGGATTGGATGGAGCTACCCAATTCAATCTTCAACTACTCTCCGCCGGCACATTCATGGACATGCCGATTGATGAAGCTTGGGAGTTCATTGAGAAACAAGCTTTTCACATGGAGAAGTACTCCCACCAAGGAGCCGAAAATGGAGTTAAGAGAGTCAATTTCCAAGAAGTTCCATCAAATGATAATCAACTCATCTCCCTCAAGAACGATGTGAAGCAATTGAAGGACCTTTTGGTTGCTCACACAAAGAAGGAAGAAGGAGGATATCAAGGCTCAAGGAACAATAATCAAGGTCCCAAGAACAACAATTACAACAACAATAGAGGCTCCAACAACAACAATTGGAGATCTAATAATCAAAATTCTAGTAACCCTTATTCTAACTCAAATTCTAATAATTCTTTTAACCCCTATTCTTCTTCTTCTTCTACTCTATTAAAGAGCTAGGAGCTTGGATCAAGCTCGTCCCAGCCAGAGAAGAATGATGCAGTGCTGGGGGCTATCTTGATTAAGCTCAACGCTATGGAGACGTCCATGACTTCATTTTCGAAGGCACAAAAAGCATTAGAGCAACAATTTTTTAATAAGGCGAATGAAGCGCCAAGAGATCCAGGGAAGCTCCTAGCAAGGACAGAGAGCAACCCCAAAGGACAAATCATGGCAATAACGACGAGAAGTTGATTGAAAACTGCAGATCCAGTGCCTCAGTCGACGCTAGTGCAGACGAAGAACACCTCGGTCCAGGTACAGACGAGGAGCACTTCGGTCGAGGTGCCACTCGAGGTAGAGTCCCAGAAGGCGACAGACAAATCTGAAGTTTATGTCCCACCTCCTGCAGATAAACCACCACTTTCATTCCCTCATTCAAGGGCCAGAGCACATCTAGACAAGCACTTTGGTAAGTTCCTTGACTTAATGAATAAACTACATATTAATATCCCTTTCCTTGATGCTATTATAAGGATGCCCGCCTATGGGAAGTTCTTAAAAAAAATTCTATCAAGGAAGAGGAAACTGGAAGACTTTGGTGAAGTTAGGATGACATTTAAATCCTCGGAACTCATTCAAATCATGAAGGAGAAGATGCCACCCAAGTTAAGAGATCCCGGCTCATTTTGCATTCCCATTCAAGTTGGGGATGCAACTTGTGAGGCGTTGTGAGCATCATCCCGCTGGAGCTATGTGTGAAGATCGGACTTGGAGAGCCCAAGCCGGTGAAGATAAGATTATACATGGCGGACCGCTCCATTACCCATCCCGTGGGCACTTTGAAAGACGTTCCAGTTAAGTTAGGTAACTTCTATTTACCTATAGACTTTATTGTACTTGATATACCCGCAGATTATCCCATTCCTATCATTCTCGGGAGACCATTTCTAGCAACTTCGGGTTGCAATGTGGATTGTAAGAACGCCAAGTTGAAATTCAACATTGGAGGAGATCAAGTGGAGTTTGCATTGCTTACTGCAATGAAAGGAGAGCCGTTGGAGGATGACATCTTCAAAATCTATGATGAAGAAGAATCAAGGGAATTGGTGAGCTCTATCCTTATTAATGACCCTCCTGAAAGAGTTATTAGTTTTAGCTTAATGGAGAAAGGTATAGATTCTACTTGTGATGTAGATATACGGAGCTTAAAGGCACTGGAAGAAGATCCAGGAGCTGAGATTGAAAAACTAATCCAAGAGAGGAGAAATTCCAGTTTCGGTCCCAGTTCCAGTACCTCGATCGAGGCACTTTCTGGATCAAGCGAGGTGTTCTTATCTGAAGAACATCTCGGTCACCCATCTCGGGCATCAACCGAGACAACAAGCGAGATGCCTTCAAATGAGAATAACAAACTTCTTACACCCTTTTCTGAAACTCATTTACAGTTGGTGGAGCACTGACTCCACCAAGCTTCTGATAATAAAGAACCTTGGTATGCTAACATTGTTAATTATCTTGTTTGCCAGGAGATACCGCCCGGACTGACGTACTCTCAAAGAAAGAAATTCTTCAAGGATGTACGTCACTATTAATGGGATGAACCTCTACTATTTAAGAGAGGTCTGGATGGGATGCTTCGGAGATGCATTCCGGAAGATGAAGTCACTAGTGTTATACGGCATTGCCACTCGCTTCCTTGTGGAGGACATGCTAGCGCTCACAAAACGTGCGCTAAGGTATTACGCTCTGGTTTCTTTTGGCCTACATTATTTAAGGATGTGCAAACGTTTGTTGTTTCTTGTGATGCATGCCAAAGAACAAGGAACTTATCTAGAAGGAACGAGATGCCACTCAATAATATCCAGGAGGTTGAGATTTTTGATGTATGGGGAGTTGATTTCATGAGACCTTTCCCATCATCCACAGGGAACCTTTACATTCTCCTACCTGTCGATTACGTCTCTAGATGGGTGGAAGCCATTCCCTTCCCCACTAATGACGCCATGGTGGTTGTGAAGTTCTTTAATCGGACTATCTTCCCACGTTTTGGGACACCACGTATCATCATCAGCGATGGAGGGACATATTTTATCAACCGGAAGTTTAAGACACTTCTATCAAAGTATGGGGTAACCCACAAGGTAGCAACCTCTTATCACCCTCAAGCTAGTGGACATGTCGAGATCTCGAATAGAGAAATCAAGGCAATTTTGGAGAAGACTGTCTCTAGGACGAGGAAGGATTGGTCCATGAAGTTGGACGACGCTCTTTGGGCTTACAGAACCGCGTTCAAGACTCCCATTGGTACCACCCCTTACAATTTGGTATATGGGAAGTCTTGCCATCTGCCCGTTGAGTTAGAACACAAGGCGTATTGGGAAATCAAATGGCTGAATTTCGATATCAAAGAAGCCGGTGAGAAGCGGCTATTGGACATCAATGAGCTGGAAGAGTTGTGCTTGAATGCTTATGAGAATGCCAAGATCTACAAGAAAAGAACAAAGAGATGACATGACAAGCATATCATTCCTAAGGAGTTCAAAGAAGGAGATTTAGTTCTACTCTTCAACTCCCACCTTCGCCTCTTTCCAGGTAACTTGAAATCTAGATGGACAGGACCTTATGTTGTGAAACATGTTTTCCCTTATGGTGCAGTTAAGATTTGGGGAGAAACAAGCGGAAACTTCAAGGTCAATGGTCATAGGCTTAAGAAATACCAACCGGAAGTCCAGGTTGAGGAGATTGCACTACTATATCTTGTTTAGGGATGTCGTACGGTCCAGCTAGCGACCTTAAATCAAGTGCTTCTTGGGAGGCAACCCAAGATATTGCTTTCTTTTCCCTTTTCTAGTTTAGTTTTAGATAGTTTGCTTTTGCTTTGTTTTATTTTTGGTGTCCTAGACAAAAACCAGGTACTCTCTAAGGAAGGATTACAACTCAGGAGCAACACTGGAAGGACAGAAGCTCGAGAAATTGAGAAGACGGAATTTGACTGAGACACATCTCGGTTGCTGTCACAGCACCTCGACCGAGATGAATCTTAAGCAACCGAGGCGACTAGGTCTGACAATCCAGACAACCACCTTGGTCCAGTCGGGACCACCGAGACCGAGGTGATGTCAGATTCAGCGAGGGGTATAAAAGGGGAACAATTTCTCTCTCTTCCCTCCCAACCCCCTTCTCGACCGCGGCGCTTCCCTCACCTCGATCTCTCATCTTTCACTCGTTTTCGACGATTCTTGCTCCGATCTTGTAAGGAAAAGCAAGAGGATCATATTGCAAGCAAGAAACTGCAGCAAAACCACCTCGAATCTGCATAATTTGGGTAAACCGTTCGAAAACCCTAACTTTCCTAGTTTCACTAATTTCTATCGGATTTGGCTTTGGTTGCCATCCCTTGTTGTTGGAAAAAGTATAAGTACCCCATAGGAACAATTGGTAGTGATTTTGGGGAAAAAGAAGTGAAAATCAGAGAGCAGAAATCGAACAGCGTTTCACCTCGGTCCAGTCGAGCTGTGTCTCGGCTGAGGTGTTCTTTAGGCTGTCAGACCAACCGAGGTGCCTTGTCAGCAGAAACTATGACTTCTAGTTCCGACCTTCAGCTTGTCTTGAGAGATACCCCTAGTGGTTCTTCCCCTTCCCCTTCCTCTAGACCTTCTATCCCAGTGATCCATGAGTGTCACCAAGCTGATTTTGATCGGATATGCGCACGCCCTGTCATCACCCCGAGCTTCTTAGATGTTCCGGCCTTCGAGTGCCTCCACATGGTATAGGACTTGAATAAGATGATTTCTATGGTTGGGCTGGAGCAGTTTATGAAGATCAGAGCTCCAGCTTACCTTGAGCCGATCCTAGAGTTTGTGAGTTCTGTTACTCACATGCTTGAGAGGAACAACATCAAGTACCGGTTATTGAACCGGAACTACCTGGTCCCAATGGATCAATTCAGGGATATATTTGGCTTCCCGACTCCTACAGTTCCCGACTTTCCTTCTCGAGCCGTAGCTCGACAGTTCTGGGGGCAGATTTCCCATGTAGTGGATCATGCTGACAGATGGAGACCTGGAGACTCTAGGGAGCGCATTATATTCCACCTAGCTTTCCGTCTAGCCCACCGCATCTTTAGTGAGACCCTTCTGGCGCGTACTGAGACGCCCCAAAAGATTAGACAGGGAGAGTTGCCGAGTCTCTTCTGTATGGTGACTGGAGGAGTGCCTGATTTTAGGGCCATGTTAGTTGAGGATCTGCATCGGATCAAGGCCAAGGCAAAGGGGGGTATCTATTGTGGAGGACTGGTGACTCATCACCACAATCATGGGTCTAGATTTGCCTGCTTGTACACTGGTGGCGGCTGCAAAGCCGCTTGGACTTCAGGAGATGATCATGAGGAGGATACTAGTTCCTCGTGGCCTTATTACACTGAACGAGGATATTTACTTAGGTCGTTTATATCCTTTCAAAGTAATTTCCGAACTCAACACTAAAACATGTATAGCGATTAAGTAAGGGTCGAACCCAAGAGAGTTTAAGATATTTTTATTAAATTCAATTATTGATTATAGAACAAGGTAACAAGGGGGGGGGGGGGTTGGATGAATTGATGCACACAAAACTAAAAAGTAAGTAAATGAGATTGATATGACGATGATGAGTGAATCTACGCTAGGTTGATTCTTAGCATGCGATTACTACTTTGGTGAGTTCCTTTTTACAAGTTTTCAAATAATGTTCCCGTCTTGATCATATGTATGTGTTGTAGTGTTCCATAAACCTACAAGAACAAGTCACAAGTTAGCTTTCAAATAAAGACTAAGGGATATAAAGAGAAGATTAAAACCGTTAAACTAATCTTTATATTTGTGTTCCTTTTCCTTCAAGCAATTACAACCCGTTATTACTTAAAGGTTACTACTAGACAAAAGACCCGAACCCGGAATCTATTAATCCTAGTTCTTTGCATGCACTTAGAACCTAAGGTGATCAATCTTAAGTGATAATGAAAACATGCAATTTAGATAAATGAAGCTCAAGAAACACAAAACATTACTTAATAAAACTTATATTAAAAAGGAACTTACAACCAAAGTAATAATACAACTTCAAACCAACCCAATGTAGCAAGGAAACTAGAAGCTCATTACAAAGGAAGCAAGAGAGAATAAAAGTGGGAAAATGATGGATCATTCTAGCAATCAACCATGAGTCTATTTATAATACAAATGGCGCTAAATGGGAGTAAATGGCCGGCCAAAACAACCACCTTTAATGCCATAAAGGTGGTGTAAATAGCCGGAGTAAAGTCTCTATCGTTGAACCGCAAGGGCGGCCTTCAGATCCGCAGGGGCGGATCATTAATGATCTTCAAACGTCTGACTCTTTAACTTTCTGACGCTTCAGATGCCGAGCCGCAGGGGCGGCCCAGTGTTAACGCAGGGGTGGTGACACTGACTCTTCAGCTTCACAGCTCCACAGGGTGAGATGCAGGTAGAGGCGCAGGTGCGCCGGTCTTCGCTTCTTCAGGATAAGTCACCGCAGGGGCACCAAGGAGTGGCGCAGGGGCGGCGATAATCTTCGTTCCTGGCGCTGGCGAAGGCGCAGGTTGCGCTTCCGGAATGTGGTTTCACCCGCAGAGGCGGTGACACTGCTCCGCGGGGGCGGTGAGGCAACAGAAGCTTTGCTTCGTAAATGGTCTTCAACTCCCAAGTGCTAAAACTCCTCTTTTATCTTCTTTTAGCCTTCTTCTTCTAGATCAAGGAGTTAGTAGCATAAACCGACACTAATGTGATAAAAAGACTCTAAAAACTAACCTAAATGATAGTGATTCCATCACCTATCAAACTCCCTCATACTTAGACCTTTTACTCGTCCCGAGTAAAACACATGACATCAGTTTTTAGACTTAAAGGCTTCAGGAAGCATGTGTAAGAGGCATAGACAATGGAAAAGAAAAACCAAGAAAGAAAGAAGGAAGGAGAGAGAAAATGTGAGAAAAAGGTGAGAAAACTACCATTCTTATTGCTCCAAGAGTGACCTACCCGGACAACCTCCTTATCACTCCCCTTCTTATGCCGCCAAATGTCGGAAGGGAAACCTACACTCGGTGCCGCTCATTTTGCCAAGGTGCCATTTTGGGTTTTCACCTTGTCACTCTTCTTCTTTTGATGATCTCACTTGGAACTCACATCCCTCAAGTCTAATTTTGCATCAACCTAAGGTTGGTCGAACTACCTTCTTTTTGCCTAAACCGCCCTTTCGGGTTTTCGGTTTATCCAAGGATTTTCATGCCTTTTTCCATTTTCTTTGGCTTTTTTTTTACTGAATTTCAAACTACAACTCAAAGCAAACACACTCAAAACAAACTATACATGCAAAGATATTTCCTCCCCCATACTTGAAGCACACTTTGCTCTCAAAAGTGGAAAATGAAAGCAAAGATAAATGTGGAGAAGGAATAAGGGTGATACCACTAATAGGATGGTCCGGCTGGACCATCCGGACCCTCCTCCGGTGGGTATGGGAAGTGGCTGAAGAAGTGCTCCTGCCGGTAGTAGAGTGTGTCGATGCGGGCCTGCTGAGCATCCATCCTCTGCCCAAATGAGGTCTCAAAGCTGACTTGCCAAGCCAGTTGTTGAGCCTCTAGCTGCTGCTGCTGGGCCGCCTGCCACGTGTCCTGCCTCCGGTCAAAGTGGGAGGTCATGGAGGAGGCGAAGCTGGACTGCTGGCTCTGTTGCTGCTCAAGCATGGTCCGCTAGTACTCTGTCTGCCATGCCTGATGCTGGGTGGTCAAGGCCGCCATCTGAGCCTGAAGGCTCGCAAGTGCTGGATCCTCAATCGGTGCGGCGGTGGGCATCTTCTCGTCCTCCGGTATGGGCATGTGCTCCTCATAATGAGCCCGGATGGAGCTCGCAGCGTGCCTCTCAACAATGGCCACCTGAGGCTGCCTCATCATGAAAGGATCAGCCGGGATAAAAAGCTCGGAGAGCTCGTCTCCAAGTGGAAGTGGTCAGGGAAGGTATGTGATATGGCTCCCATCTGCAAATGAAAGCCAAAAATAGGTTGTCTTCATCCCTCTTGAGGAGCTTGCACCTCCTCAACATCCCCTCCGTGTAGAGAGGTGCCTCCAACCCATCCTCCAAGTCGGAGAGGTCCATCACCTGTGAAGCGATCAATGAGATCACCCCACCGCCAACAATGTCCCTTGACTCATTCTTCCTAATCCGCTTCAAAGCGGTAAGGAAGAGGTACGACCAATTCATCACCTTCTCACTCATCGGAAGCCAGGAATAGAGCATTGGAAGGTCCTTGAGAGCGACCTTGTTCTCCTCCTTGTGTCCACAGAAGACACTCATGATGATCTTTGACAGGAGACTCAAGAAAGGGTGAGTGAGTTTGTTGGAGTACTCACCCCCGACATGAAACTCGGACCCTGTGGCAGCCTGCCAAAACTCACAAAGGTCGGGTGTCGGAACGGTCTCCCACCAATTTTCTGAGGGGTTGAGAGTCACTCCAAAGGCCGCCTGCCTCTGGTGGTAATCAACGGTGTACTTCTTGTTGTTGAACTTGAAGGTAAGTCCAACACACACGTGATACGTTGGAGCACTCCTCTATAGAAAGTCTTCGAGCCCAGCATTGGTAAGAAAGAACTGAATGCTCTCCAACATGCCCATCTTATCTAAGGTAGGGATGTGCAAGAACCGAGTTGCATACACAACTCGATCTTGCACAATCGCATACCGAGCCTTCTCTATCTCTGACATCTTATATTTTCTTTATGGTTCCATCTCTTGCAAATGATTAAGCAAAGGAATTAGAAAGTTCGGAAATTTGAGAAAGAGGCGAACCCTCTATTTCTATTTCCGCAGGGGCGGCTGAAGGATGCGCAGGGGCGGCTAGGCGCAGGGGCGGCAGCTTGCAGGCGCAGGGGCGGGAGAAGTGTAGAGGACGATTTCTGACAGCGACGAAGGTGGTGGAGCTGGGGGGGGGCCTTGTGGTGGCTTCTTGCTGGTGGAGTCGTCACCAGAGGTGATGAGTAGTGGAGGGAAGAGAGTGTGAGGAGGAAAAGGTTGTAGGTTTAGGGTTTTTGAGAGATTGAGGGTGGCGTTGATGGGGAGCGGGGGACAGTGGCGCAGGGGCGTCGGGGCTGGTGGTGGTGGTGCTGACTTGGTGGCGCAGGGGGGTCGGAGCAGTGGGGTTGCGAGAGAGTGATGAGGGCTCAGGGGCGTCGGGGCTTGAGAGAGGTCGGGAGAGAGTTGTGGTTGGTGAGGAGAGAGGATGAGTTGGAGGGGTAGGTGTAGGGTATTTTGGATTTTCTTTTTTTTTCTTTTCTGGGTAAAACCGCAGGGGCGGGACTTGTCACCGCGGGGGCGGTGACAAGGAAGAGGCAGGCGTAGGCTCAGCGCCGGGGGCGGCGCTGAGGATGTGTGTCAAGGGTGGCCGCCGCAGGGGCGTAAGGGTGTCACCACGGGGGCGGTAACCGGTTTGTTGCAAGCGCAGGCCTAGTGCCGGGGGCGGCGTTGGGCAGGGGTGTCACCGCAGGGGCGGGGACTCTAAGCCGCAGGGGCGGTTTTCTTGACAAAGACTCCTCTTCTTATTCCTTCGGGTTGCCTCCCAAACAGCGCCTTTGTTTTACGTCGTTGGCCCGACGTAAGGGTTCTACTTCTCTGATTGTGCATCCTCCAACACCATCTCGTCAATTGGATCGTTTTTAACTCCTTCAAGGTAGGGTTTTAGCCTTTGTCCGTTTACCTTGAACACCTTGTGCGTTTGGGGATCATAGAGATCCACAGCGCCGTGAGGGTATACTTTGGCTATCACGAACGGCCCCATCCACCTTGAACACAGCTTTCCTGCAAAAAGTTTCAAACGTGATTGAAAGAGAAGTACTTTATTACCTACCTTGAAATCTTTACGGAGAATGTTTCGGTCATGCCATGCTTTGGTTTTTTCTTTGTATGCGGTGGCATGGTCAAACGCATCTAATCTCAATTCCTCCAATTCTTGCAGTTGGAGTTTCCGGAATTCTCCCACTTCCTCTATGTTCATAATGCACTTCTTTACCGCCCACCAGGCTTTGTGCTCTAGCTCTACCGGAAGGTAGCAAGCTTTCCCAAACACGAGCCTGAAGGGAGACATTCCTATAGGAGTCTTGTAGGCTATCCGATATGCCCACAGAGCGTCGTTTAGCCTTGCACTCCAATCCTTCCTTCTGGGAGAGACCGTCTTTTCGAGGATGGTCTTAATTTCCCGGTTGGATACCTCAGCTTGGCCATTTGTTTGTGGATGATAAGCTGTTGACACTCGTTGGTGGACGTGGTACTTCTTAAGGAGGGTCGTGATCGTCTTATTGCAGAAATGGGTACCCCTATCACTGATTAAGGCTTTCGGAATTCCAAATCTTGCAAAAATATTTTCCTTAAGGAAAGCTGCAACCACTTTTAAATCATCAGTTTTGGTGGCCTTTGCTTCCACCCACTTGGAAACATAGTCCACCGCAAGTAAAATATATGTATGCCCAAATGAAGTAGGAATAGGCCCCATGAAATCAATTCCCCAAACATCAAATATTTCGCAAAATATACGAGAGGATTGGGGCATTTTGTAATACCCGGAAAATTTATTTTCCTTTTTATACCCGATCAAACCGGATCCCGACCCGCCAACCTCTATTCTTCTTAAATAAAATAAAATAATATTAAATTCTATCATTTTATGTGACCTTGATTCACATAAAATGATAATTAGGTAACCCGTATAATAATTCCGTATATTTTGAAAACCGAAGAGCGGTTCCGTGCGAGTAACGGTTTATTTTTTTTAGCCCACCCCCTAACGGGATGAGCGGGCCATCGGAGTAGGCCCACTAATTAACCAGCCGGCCTAAATGTAACCCTAAACCCTAATTAACTTTAACCTAATCTAACCAGCTTCCCCAATCCTATTCCGCGCTAATCAAGCCTCTCTACCGCACAATTGCTCACGTCTCTGCCTTCCTTCTCGCGCTAATCATCCACCTCGCGTTCACCGGAGTCAAAGAGAGACGTTGTTGCTCACCAACGTCCTGCACAAGCCGCCTGGGACTGCTGCTGCTCGCCAACGCCTTGCACTCCCGAAAACACTGCTCACCAACGTTCTGCACAGGCGCGTGGGACTGCTATTGCTTGCCAACGCCTTGCACTCCTGAAGACGCTGCTCACTAACGTTCTGCACAGGCGCCTGGGACTATTGTTGCTCGCCAACGCCCTGCACACCCGGACACAGCTACTCGCCAACGTTCTCCACTCAGCCTTCTGCACTTGACGCTCAGCCACTGCACGCCTCCAACGAGAATAGGACAGAAGACGAACGATCGGTAAGAACTCTCCTATACCTCGTCTTTCACTTGTGCTCGGTAGCCCAGAAACAACTCACCTTAGGACACTGTAATGTTGCAGCACCCCGGACCACCTCGCTCTTCTCTGTCTGCAGCCTTGAGCAATCAGGGACCATGCCTTCTCCCCTTCTGTGCAAAATGCATACTCAGCAACAACCTTGGTACCTTCATTTCCGTGCATTCGAGTCTCGGAATTGGGTAAGGCTTGTACCCCTTGTTACACTACATTTCAGTCCACCTTTCCCTTGCCTAACATGTACTAGTTCCGTTTCTTAAACCTACTCAGAACAACCATAAGTGAGCTGTACAGATTCAAGCGTTTTCCTGAGTTTTCGGAAGTGACAAACAGTCAACTTCGGGTCCAGATTTGGGTAAGTTAGACTTCTTATTTTTAGCTGAATTTTGGATATGTTGTAGTCAGTAGTACATAGTAGATCATACTAAAATTTGGGAAGAATTCGAGCTACGGTTTGAGAGTTATTGTGTTCCAAAGTTGACGCCTCATGCAGTTTTTATAAATGTGCCGAGTGTTGGGAAAAACAGCAGGTGATGTTGTTTTGTGAGAAGGTTTTGAATAAGCTCTTGATCTCCGTTGGGCTTGAATTTTGGATATGATATAGTTGACATATTTTTGTAGAACATATTAAAATTTGGGAGGTGATGTTGTTTTAGGATTTATGATTTTTCAAAGATTGGGTCGTAAGCAGTTTTTCTGTTGTGCTGAAATTTCTAAGTGTTGAGGAAAGGTGCTTGTGATGCAGTTTTCTGGGATAGTTTTAAATAGGCTTTTGATCTCCTTTGCTGATGAATTTTGGATATATTATAGATAAGATTTCATAGTAGAACATACTGAAATTTGAGAGGAATCCGAGTTGCAGTTTAAGAGTTATGGCGTCCCAAAGTAGAGATCTTGAGCTGTTTTTCCAGCATTGATTTTGACTAAGTATAGGAACATTGTAGTGTAGTAGCCAACTTTAAGGAGTTTTGTAGAAGGGATAGTTGAACAGTTTTAAGAAATTCTTGCTCCTATGAGTAGATTAGATATCATAGATAATTTAGAGATTTATTTTAGTGTAGTAGCCAACTTTAAGGAGTTTTGTAGAAGGGATAGTTGAACAGTTTTAGGAAATTCTTGCTCCTATGAGTAGATTAGATATCATAGATAATTTAGAGATTTATTTTAGAATTTTTATAAATTTATTTTAATTTCATATTTGAAGGTGTAGTTGGAACTTAGTGACTTTTCGGAAAATAGAAAAGTGGGTAGATTATCTAGTTGTTACCTAAAATCATCCTAGGGAGTAGAATATGGTTAGTTAGCATCAAATAAGAATTTAAGTACGTATTCCGGGTTTTTGGAAGTTCCGGGACCAAGGGTAAAATAGTCATTTTACCATAAATTGGTACTGTATTAAATTCTGTTCTAATAGGATCTACTACCTTAGAAGTCTTAGACTTCTAATTACCTAGAAAGTGTGCTGACACACTTGCCTCCTTTGACAGGCAACCGAGTTATACAGTTACAGATTGAGTTGTGATTAAGAGAGTCGAGATCTGATTCAGGTAAGTCCACGGACTTACTTAGCTGGCTTCTTGTATGAGTGTAATGTATATGAGTGGTGTTTGTTAGTTATGATAAATAACGAAACCGGATTAGGCCGACTTTATTATTTACGTAATTGACCCAAGTGTATGATAACGGGTCGTGACATCATCTGCCTAGCTCTTGCGAGAGTCTAGGAGGTTCCCTGCGACCAGCCCAGTCAGGTAGACGGTCAAATGCATTAGTACCATTCTGCGTTGGTAAACGGGAACAGGGGCGAGGTTTGGGAATCCCTCGTGTCACAAAATAAGTCTCATTAGTAATAACCTATCACCTAATTAAAGATAATAAAAGGATTGAGTGTTGCATGTTGATTGTGTATATTGTGTGTTTGTGCTTTTACCTTTAAACTTATGCATACAATGTTAGCTAACGGTTTTATACCGCTTGTAGATGCCTTGCAGGGTAAGACAGTTGTAGAGAGATCCGGAGGGAATGGTCAGCCGGGTCCACGTACTCATTTAGTTGGGGACGGGGATGTCTTCTGTTCTTCATATATGTCGTTTTGGTACCTTTGCTTTGTAAGGCTGATACATATTCTTCATGTATATATTCTTTAAAGTTTTCAAATGTTTTAAATACTTTTGTGCCTTGTTGTAAGATCCTAGTGAAATTGTTGTCAAACTAAGGTCGGGACCCATTGTGAGGTCCTAACCAGTAGCTCCCCGAGTTCTCAAAACTTGGGGTGTTACACATTTCATGTCTCCTTGAAATGTTTCCTACCCTTTGGCATCTATCACACACTTTGCAAAACGCAAAAGCGTCTCTAAAAATGTGTGGCCAAAAGAAACCGGCATCCAAAACTTTTCTTCCAGTTTTGTTTGTCCCAAAGTGCCCCTCATATGCTTCAGAATGACAGAAGGTTAGGACAGATTGTACCTCATTATCCGGAATGCAACAGCGGATCACTTGGTCACTACAATGCTTCCAAAGGTAAGGGTCGTCCCAAACGTAGTGTCGAGCTTCAGCCTTTACCTTCTCTCGTTGTGCCTTGATGAAGTCTGGAGGATACTCCTCCCTGACAATGAAGTTCACAATGTCAGCAAACCAAGGCTTAAAAGACTAGAGCTTAAGACAAACTCTGTCGACAATTCCGCAAGGGCACCAAGACTGAGCCGTAGGGGCGGGAAGTTTGAGGCGCGGGGGCGGTTACGCAACAAAGGGTTGTGTAGAATGTGTCGTCTGGAAAACTTCCAGCTATCTCCTTTCCTTTTTCTGGATCTTCTTCTTCCTTCACTAATCTGCTCAGATAATCGGTCACCAGGTTCTCAGCCCCCTTCTTGTACCGTATCTCTAGGTTGAACTCACTTAAAAGGAGCACCCATCGGATCAATCGTGGCTTTGCCTCCTTCTTCGCCATGAGGTACCTAAGAGCTGCATGGTCAGTAAAAATAATCACCTTTACTCCAAGTAGGTACCGTCTGAATTTCTCAAGGGCAAAAACCACCGCTAGCATCTCCTTCTCGGTGCTAGAGTAATTCCTTTGCGCTCCATTGAGTGTCATAGACGCATAATGGATCACGTGTGAGGCTCGTCCATCCTTCTGTCCTAAGACAGCTCCTACAACGTAGTCGCTGGCTTCACACATGAATACGAAAGGTTTATCCCAATCCGGAGAGCGGATGATTGATGCACTAGTAAGACACGCCTTCAAAGTGTCGAAAACTCTTTTGCAACTCTCATCCACTATGAAGGTGACGTCTTTCTTGAGCAATTCACATAAGGCTGCCGAGATCTTCGAGAAGTCTTTGATGAACCGTCGGTAGAAGCCTACATGACCAAGAAAAGATCGGATTTCCCGAACGTTAGTAGGATAAGGTAAATTTTGAATTACATCAACTTTTGCCTTATCTACCTCTATCCCTTTGAAGGATATTACATGTCCTAGCACAATTCCTTGTTCTACCCTAAAATGGCATTTTTCCCAATTAAGAACTAGATTGGTTCAACACATTTTTCAAGAACAAGTTTTAAATGTCCTAGACATGCATCAAAACTGTCTCCATGGATGGTAAAATCATCCATGAAGACTTCAATAAAGTTTTCTATGTACTCGGAGAAAATACTTATCATGCACCGTTGGAAGGTGTCGGGTGCGTTGCAAAGTCCAAATGGCATTCTGCGGTATGCAAAAGTCCCAAATGGGCAAGTGAAGGTCGTTTTTTCTTGGTCTTCCGGTGCAATGGCTATTTGGAAGTACCCCGAATATCCATCAAGGAAGCAGTAGTACGGATGACCTGCAAGACGTTCTAACATTTGGTCAATAAAAGGCAATGGGAAATGGTCTTTACGTATTACCTTGTTGAGTTTGCGGTAGTCAATGCAAACTCTCCATCCGGTTTGCGTTTTACTCGGGACCATCTCTCCATGTTGATTTTCCACCATTGTGATACCTCCCTTCTTTGGGACTACTTGGGTTGGACTAACCCAAGTGTTATCCGAAATAGGAAAGATCATATCCGCTTGGAGGAGCTTCAACACCTCCTTCTAGACCACATCCATCATCGGCGGATTCAACCTTCGTTGCGGTTGCCTAGATGATTTCGCATCCTCCTCAAGTAAGGTCCTATGCATGCAAGTGGATGAACTTATCCCCTTGATGTCCACAATTGTCCATCCAAGGGCCGTCTTGTGTTCTTTCAACACTTTTACCAACTTGCCCTCTTGACCGGTAGTCAATTTGTTGGAGATGATCACCGGCAAGGTATTGTTGTATCCAAGGAAAACGTATTTGAGGTGGGCGGGAAGGTCTTTCAACTCTATTTCTGGTGCCTGCACTATAGATGGAACAAGCTTCTCGCTTGGGGTTAGTAAAGTGGGCCCAATGGCCAAAGTGGAGATAGACAACCTCTTATACCCATCTAACTGGGCTAGGACCTCTTTCATGCTGGATGTTAGTGCATATTCTGAATTTCGAACATTAATGTCATGTTCAATTATATTTTTTAATTCATCAATATCAGAAATATCAAACACATCTTGCACAAAAGGTTCAACAATGTCAATAGCACACAAAGAGTGATCATCACTAGGAAATTTCATTGCATCATAGATGTCAAATTCCACTACTTCACCATCAAGCTCCATTTTTATTTTGCCACTAACATAATCAATTTTAGTCCTTGCAATTTTGAGGATGGTCTACCTAACAATATTGGTGCAGCATGCGAGTCATTTTCCATTTCCATTACAAAGAAATCAGCAGGAAAAATTAGGTTGTCTACCATTACTAATAAATCTTCAATTATCCCTTTCGGGTACACATTAGATCTATCAGCAAGTTGTACTAAAATCCTAGTTTCCGTTAATGGTCCAAGGCCAAGTGATTTGTAAATAGAATATGGCAAAACATTTATAGAAGCACCAAGGTCAAGCATGGCTTTGTCAAAACGGGTTTCCCCTATAACACAAGGAATGCTTACCATGCCCGGATCGCTGCACTTCTTGGGCATTCTACGTTGGAAAACGGCAGAAACATGCTCACTCACTTGCACTTTTTGTTTCCCCTTCAGCTTCTGATTTTCTTGATAGTGCAAAGTTCCTTCAAGAAACGAGCGTATTTAGTAATACTTTTCACTAACTTAAGGAGAGGGATATTTACCTCACATTTGGAGAAGGTCTCAAAGAGATCCTTGTCCTCAATGATTCTTCTCTCCTTTAGTGCCACATAAAAAGGAGCTGGAGGTTTCTCCGAGTACAGTGGTGGAAACTCAGGTCGGATGTAAGAATCATTCTCAGCAGAACTCTCTGTCGGGTTTTCCACAATTGCGCCAGAGTGTAGGCGCAGGGGCGGCTCAGGCGATGTCACCGCAGGGGCGGGGACATCTAGCCGCGGGGTGGCATCTGCTCAGAGCTAGGCGCAGTTGCAGCCGCAGGGGCGGCTGTGGGTGCGACAAACTCGTCAGAGGGTTTGTTTTGTAATTTTTTTGCTGGTTTCTGTTGGATTTGCTTCCCACCCCTTAACGTTAGGGCACTAACATTCTCCTTGAGGTTTATAACCGTCTAGGAAGGCAATCCTCCGGAGGATCTAGCCTCGATCCTTGTAATGGCCTCCATCATTTGCCCAACCTGTTTTTCAAGGTTCTTGATGCTGGATTCTGTTGTTTGGACATGAGTAGCAAAATGCTTAGTCAAAACCTGCAACATGTTAGATTTTGGGTGTCCGGTTTTAGACCAAAGGGCCGTAGTCTCACTTATGTGAGTAGACGGTTCTCCCAATTGCCAAACAAATTAATATAATTATCTTGAACTAAAAACTAGTTATTAACCAAGGGTTTGTAATCTCCACAAAGGAGTAGACAAAACCAATCAAGAGTTTGTAATCTCCGCAAAGGAGTAGACAAAACCCAATCAAGAGTTTGTAGTTTCCAAAGGAGTAGACAAAACTGAACCAAGAGTTTGTAATCTCCACAAAAGAGTAGACAAAACTCAATCCAGAGTTTGTAGTCTCCAAAGGAGTAGACAAAACTCAAGCAAGAGTTTGTAATCTCCAAAAGGAGTAGACAAAACTCTAATAGAAGTTAAGTTCAATTACACGTCTTATAAACCGATTGTTATATGTTAAAACCATTGACTTGGATAATGTAATGAGTCATTCATAAATGAATTTTCCTTCTAAGTGTATTCTCCCCTACACCGGGAATATCCAAATACCTTAGTGGGATAAAACGTTACCCGTGACAAAGACTAAGTAAGAGACTTACTTGTCTTACTTTGTAGAAAGGGTATTCCTAGGTTTTGTCAATACAAAACCAAACTAAGATGGATATCTATCCTTTGTCAATACAAAGGAACTATACTGGTCTTTCGAGTTTTGTAAACAAGCTTATAAGAAGGCCTATCCAATGTCAATACAATGGAACTAGAAGCTTTATTATTACAAAAACAAATGTCTAATCAAGTGCAAATGGCTCTCCCTTTTATAGGCATATGGGGCCACGGTTTTGGGGAGTTAAAAGCGGTTAAAACCGGTTATGGAAGTTACTTGGAAGATGGGCCTTGAAGCCCTAGAAAGCCCGAGGCCCGATGCCCACATAGAGAGCCCAAAACCGCTCCCCAGAGCTAGCTTAGAGCTAGCTTATTTTTCTTGGTCCAAACACTTCCAATGAGCTTCATTAACTTTAATATAGCTAGGGTAAGCTCCAATATCCTCAAATACTCAATATCTTAGCTCAAGCTAGTGTAGCTCCTTAAGAAGCTCACTAGCTGCTTCATTGACATTCACTAAGCATTTGAGCTTGGATTGCTCCCAGTTTTTAACCACATATTCTTTAGCCAATATAAGGCCTAAGAACCAAAGGTGTGCCGATAAAATGTGGCTAAAAGTCCCCAAACGTCGGCCTTCTAAAAGATAGCACAAGTTGACCTTGTCGTGAATCACCTTGCTTTGATTCGATTCCCTTATAATACTAGTTGTTCTTAGTGCCGGTCACTTGGCTTGCCTCCCGCAACCCGGACCATAGTGACACACATGTGAACAACTCATTGCACCTTGTCTCAAGACAAGCTCAACGGTTACAATGAAGACTTAGCCCAAATCTCCAACATTCCTCCCCCATTTGAGCAAAGTCAAGAAACTTTTAATAGACATACATCCAAACAAAATATTCGCATAATCATAAATGTCTTTCGATTGAATTTATTGAATTAGTATAATTACACATTCTGCACTAAAGAATTGTGGTGTCCTAATGGATTGAACCACTCAACTTGTTTAAGTACATGAAGGCAACATACACGAAATTTACATTTCCTTTACAAATAAATGACACATTTAAAGGCTATTGTGTCCTAATCCTTTAATGAACATATAGGCGAGTCGACCATCTACTCCCTCGAAGAAGCCTTGACACTTCACGTTCACATAGCCAACTCTCTTTTGATCTTGCACCTATAATTGCAATTTTTCAAAAGAGTTGTTAAGAAATTACATATTTCAAACTATAAATATTATATAGGCACAGAGCATTACCTTGGATGGACATTTTATGCTCACAACTTCTTGAAATGGGCTTTCCTCATTGAATTCGGCTAAGACATCAAGCCATAGGCGAATTGGGTGTCCCACGACAAGTCGTTATCAATTTAGGTCGTTAACCCCATCCCCTTGGCTGACTTTTGAACTTAGTCCCTAGCCAAGCTCTTGGTTAAGTGATCGGCTAGATTATTGTGGGTTCTCACAAAATCGACCGATATTATACCGTGAGTTATGAGCTCTCTAACCGAGCTATGTCTCACACCAAGATGTCTTGATTTCCCATTGTACGTTTGGCTATAAGCTTTAGCCAACGTAGATGCACTATCACAATAAATCGAGATAGGAGAAACCGGTTTTGGCCATAGAGGAATTTCTAGAACCAAATTTCTTAGCCATTCAGCTTCCTTGCCGGCAGCGGCAAGTGCCACAAACTCGGACTCCATGGTCGAGGTTGTGATGCATGATTGCTTCTTTGAAGCCCACGAAATGGCACCACCACCTAACAAGAAAACCCATCCTGTGGTGGATGAGTGATCATCTAGATTAGTGATCCATGACGCATCCGAGTAGCCTTCTATCACTGAAGGATACTTACTGTACAAGATGTCAAAACCCATGGTCCCCTTGAGGTACCTAAGCACACGCCTTAGTGCCTTCTAATGTTGTGAGCTAGGACAACTTGTGTACCTACTCAATTTACCAATAGCAAAAGCAATATCTGGCCTAGTGCTTGTCATTGCATACATGCAACATCCTATTACTTGTACATACTCAAGTTGAGAGACAGTTGATCCTTGGTTGGGCATCAACTTCTCACTTGAGTCCATAGGAGTACTAACAGTTAAACTTTTATCACATTGGAAGCATGTGACAATCTTCTCAATGTAGTGTGATTGCGTGATGCTTAAGCCTTTAGCATCACGTTTGATTCTTATGCCTAGAATCACATCCGCCTCACCTAAGTCTTTCATAGAAAACTTAGTGGACAAGAAATCCTTAGTAAGATCTACTTGTCTTTGGTTTGTTCCAAAGATCAACATGTCATCAACATATAAGCATATGATCACATCTTGACCGGTATGATCAAACTTATATAGACACACTTGTCAGCTTGATTTATCTTAAATCCATTTGACAATACAACATCATCAAACTTTTGATGCCATTGTTTTGGAGCTTGCTTTAGTCCATACAAGGATTTGACCAAGCGACATACTTTGTGCTCTTGTCCTTTTAAAACAAACCCTTCAGGTTGTCTCATATACACTTCCTCATCTAGATCACCATTAAGGAATGCTGTCTTGACATCCATTTGATGAATCACTAGATTATGTATAGCCGCCATAGCTATTAATAACCTAATGGTTGTAATCCTAGCCACCGGAGCATATGTGTCAAAGTAATCGACACCTTCCCTTTGTCTAAAGCCTTGGATGACCAAGCGTGCTTTAAACTTGTCAATGAAACCGTCAACTTTCATCTTCCTCTTGAAGATCCATTTGCATCCCAAAGGTTTGCAACCGGAAGGAAGGTTGGCTAACTCCCATGTATGATTGCCCATAATGGAGTCCATCTCCTCTTGGATTGCTTCCTTCCAAAAGGCAACATCTTGAGACTTCATGGCCTCATCAAATGTCTTTGGATCCTCATCCATATGAAAGTAAGAGTGACGATCCATTTCATTATCCCTTGACCCTTCAACCAAGAACACTTGGAAAATTGATTTTTGGGACAAATTATTGCTCATAGGAGCAATCTTTGGCAAGTCAAGCCCGTGGGACGCTTCCCATGATTCATCTTGAATCCTACGATGCTTGTTTGGGTGTTCCTCATCTAAAGTCATGTTGATCACTTCCCTAGGCCTAGGAGCCGAGGTGAAGCGATCTTCATCAAAGATGGCATCCCTAGACTCTATTACGGTATTAACCGAGATGAAGTCATTTGGTTCTATCACATAGAACCTATAAGCTTTGGAGTGTTCTGCATAGCCAATGAACACACACTCAACACCTTTTTCACCTAAAGTTTTACGTTTGTTGTCATTGAGCCTTACTATGGCTCGACATCCCCAAACTCGTAAGAAATGTAGGTTTGGCTTCCTTTTGAACCATAGTTCATAAGGAGTCTTCTTGCTTCTTTTGTTTGGAACACGATTAAGCAAGTAGTTTGCCATGAGCATAGCTTCACCCCAAATCGAATGCTTAAGACCCGAGTAAGATAACATGGCATTGACCATTTCTTTAAGCACTCGGTTCTTTCGTTCGGCCACACCATTTGATTGTGGTGTGTAAGGTGCCGTGGTCTCATGTATGATCCCGACACTCTCGAAATATTCCTTATCCATAAATTCACCACCACGATCCGTGCGTAGTCTTTTTATTAAGGTACCTTGTTGTAACTCAGATTCATTCTTGAATACATAGAATTTGTCTAAGGCATCACTCTTTGCAAAGAGTAGATATACGTAACAATACCTAGAGTAATCATCTATGAATGTTACGTAATACTTCTTCTTTCCTAATGAAGGAGTAGAGTGCAAGTAGCCTAGATCCGAGTGAACTAAGCCGAGCATTGATTGTTCTCTTTCAACTCTAGGAAATGGAAGTCTTGTTATCTTGGTCAACATGCACGTTTTACACTTGTCTTTTGGCAAGTCAAGTTTAGGTAAAATACCATCCTTAGTCATGTCATTCATACGCTTAAAATGAACGTGTCCAAGTCGTGCATGCCATTTAACAAAATCACAATTGAAAGAAGAAGAAGAAGAAGAAGAAGAAGAAGAAGAAGAAGAAGAAGAAGAAGAAGACAATGTAAACAAATTGTTCTTGTTTATATTACTATTAGAAAGTTTATTACATAAAGAGAGAAGAAACATATTATTGTTCCAATGGCCAAAGCCTACAAATGTTCCTCTCCTAGATAATACATAGCGGTCGGCTTCTATGACTTGTTTGAAGCCAAGCCTATTGAGTACACCACCAGAAACCACATTCTTTCTAATGGCCGGTGCATGTAGTACATTTGACAAGACTAGAGTCTTGCCACTTGTGAAGTACAGATTAACCCGTCATCTTCCTAGAACGGGGGTGGTAGACTCATTTCCCATATGTATGAGTGCTCCATCGTTTGCAACAGCGTATGTCTTGAACCAACGCCGATCTTTGCAAACATGAGTTGTTGCACCCGAGTCCACCCACCATCCAAGGTCATCATCCTGCATGGACCAACATTCAAAAGTCAATGACACATAATTCAAATCAGAATATATATCAAAGTTAGAATCAAGACTCATAAGTGAGTCACCTTGGTTTAATGGGTTTTGGCCACTTTGGCCTCCACCCTTGGATCCATCGTCCTTAACCTTGCAATCCCGCTTGAAGTGGCCAGTCTTGCCACACTTCCAACAAGAACCTTTTGCTTTCTTGCCAACATTATCCTTTTTGGACTTCTTAGACTTATTTCCCTTGTCCTTGCCTTTGTCCTTTCCTTTGAACCTCTTCCTTTTTCCCTTGCCATCCATCATGTTGGCCTCGTAGGAAGTAGAAGTTTTGTCTTCCTTCTTGAGTCCCCCTTCTTGTGCCCTAAGGCCTTGTTCAAATTGAAGGTGAGAGCCAAGTTCCACCAACGTGAGTTCTTCCTTCTTGTGCTTTAGCACATGGCGGAAGTCCTTCCACGAAGGGGGGAGCTTATCCATTATAGACGAAACCGCAATGGCCTCATCCATATGCATGGCATGTTGAGTGAACCTTCCAAGAATCCGGATCAATTCATTGTATTGTTCCATTACCGGCCTTGAGTCCACCATTTTATGAGTTAAAATCCGAGACTAAGAATTTGCGAGATGAAGCATCCTCCGCCATGTACTTAGACTCCAGTTGATCCCACATTGATGTTGATGACTTTACACTTTGGTAGACATCAAACAATGCATCACTCATGCCATTGAGAATATGACCACGACATATGTAGTCATCATTATCCCATTTGCTCCTTCGTTGGACAGCCTCTATCTCCTCTACCATATCATCAACCGGCTCGGCCGGTCTAGGTGTAGTGAGTACATAAGCGACTTTTAGTGTAGTCAAGAGGAAGTGCATTTTCTTTTGCCACCTCCTAAAGTCTACACCCTCAAACTTATCCAACTTCCCAAAACGAGAAGTCATTTCTGTCATTAACGTCTTACTCATTATTGATCAATCCAATCCTATAAAACAATTAACAATAAATACACTTAGAAGATTGTTGGATTTTCGGTGTCCGGTTTTAGACCAAAGGGCCGTAGTCTCACTTATGTGAGTAGACGGTTCTCCAAATTGCCAAATAAATTAATATAATTATCTTGAACTAAAAACTAGTTATTAACCAAGGGTGTGTAATCTCCACAAAGGAGTAGACAAAACCCAATCAAGAGTTTGTAATCTCCGCAAAGGAGTAGACAAAACCCAATCAAGAGTTTATAGTCTCCAAAGGAGTAGACAAAACTCAACCAAGAGTTTGTAATCTCCACAAAAGAGTAGACAAAACTCAATCAAGAGTTTGTAGTCTCCAAAGGAGTAGACAAAACTCAAGCAAGAGTTTGTAATCTCCAAAAGGAGTAGACAAAACTCTAATAGAAGTTAAGTTCAATTACACGTCTTATAAACCGATTGTTATATGTTAAAACCATTGACTTGAATAATGTAATGAGTCATTCATAAATGAATTTTCCTTCTAAGTGTATTCTCCCCTACACCGGGAATTTCCAAATACCTTAGTGGGATAAAACGTTACACGTTACAAAGACTAAGTAAGAGACTTACTTGTCTTACTTTGTAGAAAGGGTATTCCTAGGTTTTGTCAATACAAAGCCAAACTAAGATGGATGCCTATCCTTTGTCAATACAAAGGAACTATATTGGTCTTTCGAGTTTTGCAAACAAGCTTATAAGAAGGCCTATCCAATGTCAATACAATGGAACTAGAAGCTTTATTGTTGCAAAAACGAATGTCTAATCAAGTACAAATGGCTCTCCCTTTTATAGGCATAGGGGGCCACGGTTTTGGGGAGTTAAAAGCGGTTAAAATCGGTTATGAAAGTTACTTGGAAGTTACTTGGAAGATGGGCCTTGAAGCCCTAGAAAGCCCGAGGCCCGAGGCCCACATAGGGAGCCCAAAATCGCTCCCCGGAGCTAGCTTAGAGCTAGCTTATTTTTCTTGGTCCAAACACTTCCAATGAGCTTCATTAACTTTAATATAGCTAGGGTAAGCTCCAAGATCCTCAAATACTCAATATCTTAGCTCAAGCTAGTGTAGCTCCTTAAGAAGCTCACTAGCTGCTTCATTGACATTCACTAAGCATTTGAGCTTGGATTGCTCCCAGTTTTTAACCACATATTCTTTAGCCAATATAAGGCCTAAGAACCAAAGGTGTGCCAATAAAATGTGGCTAAAAGGCCCCAAACGTCGGCCTTCTAAAAGCTAGCACAAGTTGACCTTGTCGTGAATCACCTTGCTTTGATTCGACTCCCCTTATAATACTAGTTGTTCTTAGTGCCGGTCACTTGGCTTGCCTCCCGCAACCCGGACCATAGTGACACACATGTGAACAACTCATTGCACCTTGTCTCAAGACAAGCTCAACGGTTACAATGAAGACTTAGCCCAAATCTCCAACACAACATATCCTTAGTTGATTGATACTTACCTTGTCGAGGCCGCTGTTGTTCGTTTTGTTGATCCCTCCAACGATAATTATGTTGATCACGCCAGTTTGGCATGAAATTATGTGCATAAGGATCGTTCCTAGGCCTTTGCTGTTGTGGCTGTCCATAACCTGCTGCATTCACCTCTGCATCGTCATCCTGGACTTGGGGACACATGTCAGTGGGGTGATATGGGTCAGCATAAAGCTGTTGTGGGGTTCCCATAAGTGTTAATCTCTTCACCATTTCCTTCAGTTCCGCAAGCTCATTGGAGATCTCACTCTTCCCGGAATTCACAGCATGAACACCTCTCTTAGAAGAAGTCCTTCCAAAGTTTCGGGTTCCTTCCGCTAGTTCCTGTATCTTTTCAAAAGCAAGGTCAGGAGTAGAGTTAAGAATATTACCTCCACAAGCCGCATCGACGATCCTCCTTTTGGTGTCAAGCAAGCCATTGTACAAGTACAAGACTAGATCCTGAGTTGAATATCCATGGAAAGGACAGCTGGATCGGAGGCGGGCAAGCCGCTCAAAGTACTCATAAAGAGTCTCATCCGCCTCTTGCTCGATGTTGCTTATAGCTTTCTTTAAGCTATTGGCCTTCTTGGTTGGGAAGTATTTCTCCAAAAACGCCTTGTGGAGATTCTCCCAAGTGTCGATGCTCCCGGATGGAAGGTGGTAATACCAATCATCCGCTGCATCTTTGAGTGTTAAACCGAATGCCCTCATCTTGATTTGTTCTTCGGTAATGTTGGCCGGCTTCATGCTCATACACACGGTATGGAACTTCTCAAGGTGCTTGATAGGGTCTTCACCACTTAACCCATGAAAAGATGGGAGCAAGTGAATGAGACCCGGCTTGAGCTCAAAGTTGATTCCTTCTCCTAATGCGGGTATAGTAACCGCAAGAGGGTGTTGAGCCAAAGTCGGCGGAGTGAGTTGACGAAGAGTACGCTCAGCCATTTCTTGTTGGAGTTGTTGTTGTCTACGTTGCGGGATGTGTGTCCTCTCAATTTCTGGATCAAAGGGAACAAAGCCGGAGTTAGTAGCACGGGTTTGAACCATAAAAATGGTCCAAACCAATAATCAATAATAACAATAAAATAAAAATAAAACTAAACTCCCCGGCAACGGCGCCAAAATTTGAACGAGGATATTTCCTTAGGTCGTTTATATCCATTCAAAGTAATTTCCGAACTCAACACTAAAACAAGTATAGCGATTAAGTAAGGGTCGAACCCAAGAGAGTTTATGATATTTTTATTAAATTCATTTATTGATTATAGAACAAGGTAAGAAAGGGGGGGGGGGTTTGGATGAATTGATGCACACAAAACTAAAAAGTAAGTAAATGAGATTGATATGACGATGATGAGTGAATCTACACTAGGTTGATTCTTAGCATGCGGTTACTACTTTGGTGAGTTCCTTTTTACAAGTTTTCAAGTAATGTTCCCGTCTTGATCATATGTATGTGTTGAGCCAACCGGCATCCACACAACTTAACAAGTTAGTGTTCCGTAAACCTACAAGAACAAGTCACAAGTTAGCTTTCAAACAAAGACTAAGGGATATATAGAGAAGATTAAAACCGTTAAACTAATCTTTATATTTGTGTTTCTTTTCCTTCAAGCAATTACAACCCGTTATTACTTAAAGGTTACTACTAGACTAAAGACCCGAACCCGGAATCTATTAATCCTAGTTCTTTGCATGCACTTAGAACCTAAGGTGATCAATCTTAAGTGATAATGAAAATATGCAATTTAGATAAATGAAGCTCAAGAAACACAAAACATTACTAAATAAAACTTATATTAAAAAGAAACTTACAACCAAAGTAATAATGCAGCTTCAAACCAACTCAATGTAGCAAGGACTAGAAGCTCATTACAAAGGAAGCAAGAGAGAATAAAAGTGGGAAAATGATGGATCATTCTAGCAATCAACCATGGGTCTATTTATACTACAAATGACACTAAATGGGAGTAAATGGCCGGCCAAAACAACCACCTTTAATGCCATAAAGGTGGTGTAAACAGCCGGACTAAAGTCTTTGTCGCTGAACCGCAGGGGCGGCCTTCAGATCCGCAGGGGTGGTTCAGGCAAAAACGTTTGATCTTCTTCGTGGCCGCAAGGGCGGCCTGGCAGTTCCGCAGGGGCCGATCATTAATGATCTTCAAACGTTTGACTCTTCAACTTTCTAACGCTTCAGATGCCGAGCCGTAGGGGCGGCCCAGTGTCAACGCAGGGGGGTAACACTGACTCTTCAGCTTCACAGTTCCACAGGGTGAGACGCAGGTAGAGGTGCAAGGGCGCCGGTCTTCGCTTCTTCAGGATAAGTCTCCGCAGGGGCGCCAAGGAGTGGCGCAGGGGCGCCAAGGAGTGGCGCAGGGGCGGCGACAGTCTTCGTTCCTGGCGCTGGCGAAGGCGCATGTTGGCGAAGGCGCATGTTGCGCTTCCGGAACGTGGTGACACCCGCAGGGGCGGTGACACTGCTCCACGGGGGCGGTGAGGCAACAGAAGCTTTGCTTCGTGAATGGTCTTCAGCTCCCAAGTGTTAAAACTCCTCTTTTATCTTCTTTTAGTCTTCTTCTTCTGGATCAAGGAGTTAGTAGCATAAACCGACACTAATGTGATAAAAAAGACTCTAAAAACTAACCTAAATGATAGTGATTCCATCACCTATCATACACCGTACGTGGCGATGCCTTGGGAGCAGACTGCCCCTCAGGGTATTCCATGGTCAAATCAGTTTACAACCTTCGATTATCAGTACTAGTCTTCTGCGTGGTTGCCCAACATAGAGGATGCTAGAGATGCTGCACCAGCTCAGGTGGAGGAGGAGTATGATGATGACAGTGCTACCATGGAGACAGGTATAGATACTGCCATCCCCAGTGTGCCAGTTGTCGACTTAGACGACGAGGCTACAAAGGAGGAGGCAGTTGCAGCACCAGCACGTCCTGCTAGGCGTAGAGTCCGCAGACAGAGAGATCCCGTTGCTCACCGACGGATTGACGAGTTGACGGACCAGATGATCGACTCTTACGCCGCCCTGTCACTGGAGATGAGGGAGAGCCAGCATTACCAGCACAGGATGATGGAGATACAGTTCCATCATACCATGGGTTATCCGTTTGACCCATCTCAGTAGCCTTTTGTCCCGTATCCACCACCACCTCCAGCGGATCAGGACTAGAGCTTGCATGGATTATCTTTTCTTTATTTATTACGCAGTTCAGCATGTCCGGTGAGTTCTCCTGTTTTTATATTTATTTTGACCCATTGGGACAATGTGTCCCAAGTATGGGGTATTAATGTGTATTATTCGACATTATGTATGCTTGTATGACTAGACTTGTTATTTATGATCTTTCTTTATGCTCTATGTGCTTATCAGAGATTACATGCATGCATACAAGTTATTTGATTGAGAAAAACGTCAAAAACTGGTTAAAAAAAAAATTTATGACCTCGACCGGGATGATTCTAGCCAAACGAGGTCAAGTACCTCGGTTGACATAGAACACCTCGACCGAGGCGGTTTAACTGAGAAAATTTTCAAAACGATTTTTGTGCTTCTTTTCTGGATATGACCTCAGTGATGATTTTGTTTGCAGATTGGTTTTGAAATCTTTATATGTTTGAAAGGTTTTATGATATGTTTAAGGTGCTAAATGCTTTGTTTGAAATTTTGGCATGGTTAATACTTTGTTTTTATCCAAATTATGTTGAATTTGAAGGTTGACACCAGATGATGTGTCCTCTCACTTTCTTCCTGGGATGATTAAGGCAATTCATTCTCTTCTCTTCTCCTTCTTGATCATGCTTAGCCCCTCAGATACATATTTGTCTTCCTTTACCTATCCGGGAATTTGGAAGCAAACGAAGAAAAGCAAGTGAAAGAAAAGTTGAGATGTTGGCTGGAAGTTTAGAAAGAAACAAATAGGTTTGGGGAAGTCAATCATGATGATGAGTAACTCGGCACCATTCACATAACCGGGTGTTTATGTCTTGCCAAAGTTAGATTGAGAGATATTCCTAAGGGGTCATGGTATGTATATCAAGGGTTTGAGGCATCTCGAGAAATTGATGATTGCTGATCTCCTAGGCTTCGGTTATTGTGCACCTCTGTCCATGCATCCCAAAAAGTAAAAAAAGTAAATAAGCAAAGCTTATTGGTGGAAGATGTTGAAATTCAAAGCAAGTGAAGTGAAGATCCTTTTCCCGGATTCTAGCACCACATTCCCTATATACATCCCACTCTCACACGTTTCTTGACCTTCTTTTGAAAATCCCTTGAGACCTCGAGCTTGTTGATTGACTTGGTGGTTTAAACTGGATTATACATGATTAATTTCGATAATTATGATTTATTATGCATTCTATGATTTTATGCAAAGATGAACAACTTTCTTATATTTATAAAAATGTTTTGATCATATTTTGATTTTAATTGTCATGAAGCATTCTCTTAGAGTGATCTATGAGTGGAGCACACCACCAAAAATGTTTTGAAATACTTATCATTGATCTTTATGACTTGTAATCCATTCTATCTTGTACTTAAGATTTGAAACTTGTTTGGGGACAAGCAAGGAATAAGTATGGGGTATTTTGATAGCATGTATTATAGTCTATATTTTGGGACTTGTTTAAACGTTTTATCTTCAATAAACTGCATGTATGGATGTATATTATGTGATTATATTGTCGTTTTATCTACCTTTACGGGAATCGAGGTCTACACCAAGTTTCGTTGTAGTCGTAGGTAAAATGGCACGTTTTGGACTAAAAAGGAGCAAAGGAGTCATAGGAGCTACATTCTGGAGCTTAAAGAGAACTCAGGAAACATGGAATTAATAAAGAAGATTTACTTTGGACCAGATTTGAGAGATTTCACATTCAGCTAAGATTCACCTCGGTCAGCTACAGTGTCACCTCGACCGAGGTGATCTTGAGGAGCGTCCCGACCGAGGCGAACACCCTGGCGCCGGCGAGATCATATCTTTTGGCTGAGATCTTTTATTTTTGGAAGGAAGATATCTTATATTTTTTGACTGGATTTCTGGAAGGAAGATCATATATTTGGGAGATTTATTTTGGAGATATAATATATTTTATAGGAAATTATCTTTTTATTATATTATTATCTTTGGAAGATAATTTCTCCTATAAAAAGGGCTGGATTTTCCATAATTCAACATCACTACATGCTTGGAGATTGAAGAAGCTGCAGTTAGGGATATTTTCTGGAAGTTTGAAGGAAGTTTTGAAGATTGAAGGAAGGGTGTTTCATAGCTTTGAGATAGCTTTTGAAGGAGTTTGTAAGATTCTTTTAAATTCCTTTTGGTTTATTTGTCTTGTGTGATTTGTGATTCAAGGAAAGGTAATTTGTGATTATTTGATTCAGTTATTGAAGCCTTGTTCTTAAGGTTTTTGTGTTCAAATATTCATTCTCTTCTCATATTTTTTATTATTGTTATCATGATGATGAGTGGCTAAATTCCTTGTGCGATTCTAGGGTGATTGGCTGAAAGTTGTGGGAAAGACGATGATAGAATAATCTTAATCCCAGTAGGACCCTGAAAGCTCGAGCCTTTAACCTTAACCCCAGAGTACATCGCTCAGTCGATGAACATCTCGACCGGGGTGGAACTTGACTGACCGAGGTGACCTTTTCTGATCCGAAATTGAGAGTTAAGTGTTAGAGTTTGCTAAATCCTATTCTTATTACACCTTTCCTGGTTCAATGCAAGCCTAGGATGCGACTTACCCGGTAATTCCTTTGTTTGCTTACCCATAATTATAAGTGTAGGTAATAAAGGTTTATCCTTTATTAGGGTTTGAGTGTGCCTTCATCCCATCTTTGTGAGTTAGCCTGAGACTTACCCGGTAAAGGTTGATTCTATTCCCTTAGTTGGTATGTTGGTTTGAGATTATAGTTATTTTCCTTAGTACCTTGAGACTTACCCGGTGATAGGAACTTTGGTTTGGGATAGTGAGTAGTGAGACTTACCCGGTAATCTATTCCCACTTTAGAAACACCTTCCCTTAGCAAAATCTCAACTTTGTCCTCTTATCTTGAGATCTTGAATTGGAACCACAACTAGATGCTTTAATCCCTGGAATTTACATTTTCCCCTTATTTGACCTTATTATCATCTTTTGATTGCTTTAATCGCTTTTGTGGTTATTAGTTGCATTGACAACCTATACTTGCTTAGGTTTCACCTAAGTCCCTGAGATCGACACCCCGGAATTCTTGCTTTTTACTATAATTGATCCGTACACTGCGGGTTCGCATCCTTGTTTTAAGCATATTTCTTGGGATATAAATTTAAAGCTTGCACACACCACACCATTTGGAGCGAACACTTTTCAAAGCGTTTTATTCCTATATTTTGAAAATCTTCAAAAGAAGTGGTGTTTTTTATTATTTTAGATTAAACAAATGAAGAACCGAAAGCGAAGTTTGTTTTTGGATTTATTAAAAAGAACATGGTTTTGAGAGTACCGGTGTATCAAAGCTTCGAGGATTTCTAATCATTGCAGAAAGTTCCGTTCTTTGTACCTTTTAAACTGAAGAGATGATTTTTCTTGGTCTTTTCCTGATCTCCAAGTTTTTAATGGGCTTTCCTATACTCGCCGAAGCGTTGGATTGAGAGTTATGTGCGTTGGAAAGCACGGTCTTTGTTTATCTATGTCCAAGACGATTTTAGATGGTTACCTACTTTCATCATTTAGATAGATTTTTCACTCATTCATGCATAGTTTAGCACTAGTTCACGACGTTTGCACTCAATCCACGTATTTTGTCGAGATAGACGTCTACACGGACTTTTGCATTGCTTTGTAGGTATTTTGGGAGATTTAGGAGCTTAATCGATACATTTGAGGATCGTTCATCAAGATGACACACCTTCGGACTCATTGGGATGCAAGCTAGAGGCTAAGGAAGACCCATGGGACCTTGTTGGTGCAAGCCATGCACCAAATCGTGACTCAATGATCCAAAGTAAGCTGAGGCACCAAAACCACGGTCACTGGCACTTCCACGGGCGTGGAACCTGACCGTGGTTTTTGCCAGACGGTTGTGACAGTTATGCCACGATCTCATGGCCGACTCTAGCAAAGTTGTAGTATAAAAGTGGTCCTGCAAGCCTGAGAGAAGGCATCCAATCCCAATCATCCAAGACCCCTCACCACCATTCTCTCCCATACTCTCAACAAGAAGATTCTCTCAAGAGGAAGCTTGGAGGAGAGCTACCATTGGGAGGAGGAGAAAAGATCCATTGGAGAAGAAGAGAAGAAGACACCATTGTTAACCTTTGATAGATTTTAGAGTGAAGATTATCGGAATCGTTTTCTAGGGTTGTGAGAATCGATTAAACCTTCTTTTGAAGGGTTGTGAGTCTTTCTAATCTCATATTCAGCTTGGTTTTACTTGATTCACTTGTTCATCTCTTTTTCTTCATTATCTTGCAAATGGAAGCCATGATTTTATGTTTGATGATTTCGATTGTGATGATGTATGTTGTTGGCTAAATAGATGCGATTCTAGGGTAAGGAAAGGAGGGTTATGGCTGGACTATGATAGGATGGACTTAGATTTGCCTTTGGATGATTCATTTACTTGAACAGAGCCACTGTTGGAGTCCACGGTTTGTTCTTGCCAGTCCACGGCCGTGGAAGTAGATGAACAGCCCGTGGTTTGCCTGATGTGTTTGATTTGATGAGTCTAAGTTCTAGAATGTTAGAATGTTGAAATCCCAGTGTTTGTTGAGTTAAATCTATCCTAGGGTGACCTAGTGTTAGCAACTAAGTGTTAGAAGAGACCTACCCGGTGATTCTTGCTCTTAGATATCAAAGATGACAAACTCTAGGTAGTAGTGAGTCTCACAAGCCGCTATTGGACTGAGTGTGCTAGGATAGGTGTTTAGGACTTGCCTTTCCGAGACTTACCCGGTAAAGAAAGGCTGGATCCCTAGAATTCCATCCGGTTTGTGTAGAATTCCTATCCTTAGGCTCTTTGAGACTTACCCGGTGATGAGACCTTAGGAACGGACTAGTGGACCATGAGACCTACCCGGTGATTGATCCCAATCTAGAAACATTCACTCCCAACATATTATAATTAATCCAAAGAATGATTAGATAGCTTGAGTCCAATGCCATAACCGGAATTTCCAACCCCTAGAATCCGCTTTTCTCTCTTTGATCTCACATCTCGTCCTTAGCTTGTTTGCTTGTGTTGATTTGTTAGCTTAGTTGATTGCTTATTTTGCATGATTTGTGATCTTTGATTGATCACCATAAAAACCAAACCAAAAACATTGAGATTTTCGTTTCTTTATTTCTTTCTCTTTTCTTAACCTAGATCTTCACTAAACTTAGTCACTAATCGATTCAATCTCACCTCAGTCTTTGTGTTCGACCTCGGAATACTATCCATACTACAAAACGTCCCGTACATTGCGGGTTTGCTAGGAGTTAGGAGAAATATATCGAGTTTATAAATTGTAAAACTTTTGTGCATCTATTCCTAGACGTAACAAGTTTTTGGCGCCGTTGCCAGGGACTAGGTTAAGATTGAGTCATTGTTTGTGATTGTTTATAGTGTAGGTCTTTCTTGTTGCTTTTGATCTCTTTTTGGTTTGTGTCTTTACTTTTCAGGACATCTCTCACTCTTTAGGTGTATGCGAAGATCTCGTGGCAAGGATTTAGCTCCATTCGATCCCGAACCGGAGAAAACCCTTAGATCTAGATCCAAGAGCATTAGAAAGGGAAAAGAGATGGCCGGAAGAGATCTCCAAGCTGAGTAGGATGAAGCTTTAGAGAAAATTAGGATAAGGGATGAAGCTTTGGAGAATGAAAGGAGACTTGCCAATGAGAGGCAAGAGGCAACTAGGAGGGAGATTGAAGAGATTAGGCAAGCTCTTGTGCAAAGAGAGCTTAATTGTCAACAACCTCCTCCACCTCCACCACAACCGCAGCCGGCGGTTAATATTCGGGTTGTGCCCATTTCTATTGAAGAGCCACAAACGTTGGGGCAACGTATGGATCCGGCACAAAGAGCACACCGTCCGGGTGTGAACTTAGGAGATCCCGCAGCCCATGATTATGAGCTCCGCCCTCAAGTTCTACAAATGATCCGGCATAATCAATTTGGAGGGATGGAAGGAGAGTCTCCTCATCAACACTTGATGAACTATGAGATCTTTATGGACACTCTAAGACCGCCTAGATTGGAGAGCAACAACCATAAGCTTAGGGCTTTTTCCTTCTCACTTAAAGATAAAGCCTTAGCTTGGTATCAATCTATTCCACAAGGGCGAGTGAGTACTTGGGAGGAGATGACAACCGAGTTTTTGACTAAGTTCTTCCCACCTTCCAAGACTACCGAGTTAAGAGGGAAGATCAATGCCTTCGTGATGAAGGATAGAGAGAGTTTGTTCAAGTCTTGGGAGAGGTTCAAAGACCTTCTCCTAGATTGCCCACACCATGGTATACCAAAAATTGAGCTATTGGAGATCTACTTCAAAGGACTTGATGAAGATAGCCAATTCAAGCTTCAATCTCTTTCCGGTGGGACTTTCATGGAAAAGAATGTGGATGAAGCTTGGGAGTTTGTAGAGAAACAAGCTTTGGTGATTGAGAAGTACTCCCATAGGAAGAATGATGGAAGAAAGGCGGGAGCATATGAGGTGAGTGAAGTCACCATGAGCAATTTCAAGCTTGACGCCATCAATAACGAGCTAAAGTCTTTGAGGGAGTTGTGTGCTACAACTTTGAAGAATCAAGCAACCCCTCAAGTGCAAGTGCAAGCAAACTTGTCTTCCAAGGAGGAAGATGTGAATTACATGGGAAGGGGCAACTACAACAACTATCAAGGCCCAAGGAACTTCAACAACAACCGGCAATTCAACAATTACCGCCCTAACCACAACCATTCCGGGTTTTCCTATTCTAACCCCGATGGTGCCTTGAACCCTCCCGCTTCCACAAGCGCAGCTCCACCGCCTAAAGCTTCACAAGAGCCTCCACCCGGATTCACTCAACCTCCAAAGGATAGAACTGAGATGATGTTTGAGCAATTGCTTAGAAGGTTGAGTGGTCTTGAGAGCACGGTGACTTCTATTTCTAAAGCTCAAAAGGTTTTGGAAGCACAAGTGTTTCAAAAGGCGGGTGAAGCTCATAGAGATCCGGGAAAGCTTCCCGGAAGAACCGAAGACAACCCGAGAGGCCAAGTGTTGGCCATCACAACAAGGAGTGGGCTGAATATGAAAGATCCCTTGCCCAAGGAAAATTCTAAGGGAAAGCAAGTAGTGGTTGAGGAAGAAGCCTTGCAAGAAGATGGAGGCAATAGCAAGGATGTTGAGCCAACATATGTGGCACCACCTCCATACAAGCCACCACTACCATTCCCACAATCACGAGCAAGAGCTCGCTTGGACAAACACTTTGGTAAATTCCTTGAACTTATGTCTAAATTGTATATTAACATTCCGTTCATGGATGCTATCTTAGGTATGCCGGCGTATGGCAAGTTCTTGAAGGAAATACTCTCCAACAAAAGGAAGTTGGAGGAGTATGGAGAAGTGAGCATGGCAAAGAGATCCTCGGAATTAATCCAAACAATGAAGGAGGAGATGCCTCCTAAGCTAAGAGATCCGGGATCTTTTTGTGTGCCAATCGGAGTGGGAGAAGTGAAGTATGAAGCCCTATGCAATCTTGGGGCAAGTGTAAGCATCATACCGCTTGCATTTTGCAACAAAGTTGGGCTAGGAGAGCCAAAGCCGGTCAAGATGACCCTTTACATGACGGACCGTTCAATCACTTACCCGGTTGGGATATTGGAAGACATACCGGTGCAACTCGGGAAGTTCTATGTGCCGATTGATTTTGTTGTCTTGGACACCCGGCGGACTATCCTGTTCCCATCATCTTGGGAAGACCTTTCTTGGCTACATCCGGATGCTTGGTGGATTGTAAAAATGGAATTCTCTCCTTCAACATTGGAGAAGAGAATATCAAGTTCAAGCTGTCCATAATGATGAAAGGGCCAACCCTTGATGAGGATGTATTCAACATAGTCGAGCAAGAGGAGTCTAGAGAAGTTGTGAGCTCGATCTTGATCAAGGACCCCTTGGAGAAGGTTCTTAGCTTAAGTCTGATGGAGGAAGGTATCGAGGAGGCTTGCAATGAAGAAATCAAGGCCTTGGAAGCATTAGAAAAGGAGACAAGAGTTGAATTTGAAGTCCACGAGAGTATGCTGAGTTCCTGTAGGAACCACGGTCGTGAAGAGACTTCCACGGCCGTGGAACTCTCTGGAGTGCTCCGAAGAGCAAGCTTTGCAAGGTCCACGGCCGTGGATGTGCCAGAATCCGTGGAGTTGCCCGTGGTTTCCCCAGAAGTAGCCCTTGTTGTTGATCAAGCTTCAAGGAGCCTTGGAGAGCCTTCATTTGCTTTGGATTCATCTCAACCAACGTTATTTGGATCGTCTCCACTCGATAAAGGTCCTCCTAAACTTGAACTCAAACCCCTCCCCTCTCATTTGAAGTATGCTTTTCTTGGTGATAATTCTACATATCCGGTGATTGTGAATGCATGCTTGAATGATGATGAACTTGCTAGATTGTTGCATGAGCTAAGATTGCATAGGAAAGCCATTGGCTATACTATTGATGACCTTGTTGGCATTAAGCCCTCTTTGTGCATGCATAAGATATTGATGGAAGATGACCATAAGCCCTCTATTGAACATCAAAGAAGATTGAATCCTATAATGAAAGAGGTAGTCAAGAAAGAGATCATTAAGTTGCTAGATGCGAGAATCATCTACCCTATTTCGGATAGTAAGTGGGTTAGTCCCGTGCATGTGGTTCCTAAGAAGGGTGGGATGACCGTAGTGACTAATAAGAACAATGAACTAATCCCAACTAGGACGGTTACAAGGTGGAGGATGTGTATTGACTATAGGAAATTGAACATGGCCTCTAGAAAAGATCACTTCCCCCTTCCTTTCATTGACCAAATGCTAGAGAGGTTAGCTCAACATTCTCACTTTTGCTACTTAGATGGCTATAGTGGATTCTTCCAAATCCCTATCCACCCCGATGACCAAGAGAAAACCACATTTACATGTCCATGGGATACTTTTGCATATAGGAGAATGCCGTTTGGGTTGTGTAATGCACCCGCCACCTTTCAAAGGTGTATGATGGCTATCTTTTCGGAGTATATTGAAAACATCATGGAAGTGTTTATGGATGATTTTTCTGTTTATGGATCTTCCTTTGATGATTGCCTAGCTAATTTGTCTCTCGTATTGAAAAGATGTGAGGAGACTAATCTAGTCTTGAATTGGGAAAAATGCCACTTCATGGTAAGTGAAGGTATCGTGTTGAGACACTTGGTGTCCAACCGTGGCATTGAGGTTGATAGGGCCAAGATTGAAACGATAGAGAAGTTGCCACCACCTACCTCGGTGAAGGGGGTAAGGAGTTTTCTAGGGCATGCCGGTTTTTACCGGAGATTTATTAAAGACTTCTCTAAGATTTCTAAGCCTCTTACTAACCTACTAATGAAAGATGTTGAGTTTGTTTTCTCCAAGGATTGCCTTGAGGCTTTTTGTAGGTTGAAGAACGCTTTGATCTCCGCACCTATCATGCAACCTCGGGATTGGAGTCTACCGTTTGAGATCATGTGTGATGCAAGTGATGTAGCCGTTGGGGCTGTTTTGGGGCAAAGGAAAGATGGGCTCACACATGCCATTTATTATGCTAGCAAGACGCTAGATGATGCCCAACTCAATTATGCTACCACCGAGAAGGAGTTGCTAGCGGTTGTGTATGCATTTGAGAAGTTCCGCTCATATCTTGTTGGAGCGAAGGTCATTGTTTATACGGATCATGTTGCGATCCGTTATCTCCTTACGAAGAAGGATGCCAAGCCTAGGTTAATTCGGTGGATCCTTCTTCTTCAAGAGTTCGATTTGGAAATCCGAGACGAGAAGGGGTCCGAAAACTCTGTGGCGGACCACCTTAGTAGACTACCTCCATTGGAACTTGAGAGAGATGACATCCCGATTGATGACTCATTCCGGGATGAGCAATTGCAAATGGTGGAGGAGTGCTTGTTCCAAGTGTCTAGAGGAAGTGAGCCATGGTATGCTGACATTGTGAACTATCTGGTATGTGAGAAAGTGCCTCCCGGTTTGTCATATGCCCAAAGGAAGAAGTTCTTCAAGGATGTGAGGCATTACTATTGGAGTGAGCCTCTTTTGTTCAAGAGAGGGCCGGATGGAGTCCTTAGGAGATGCATACCGGAGGATGAAGTAGAGAGCGTGATCCGCCATTGTCATTCCTTGGCATGTGGAGGCCATGCTAGCTCACACAAGACATGTGCTAAGGTGTTGTAATCGGGTTTCTTTTGGCCAAGTTTGTTCAAGGATGTGCAAAACTTTGTGGTAGCTTGTGATGCTTGCCAAAGGACGGGCAACATCTCAAGGAGGAATGAGATGCCCTTGAACAACATACAAGAGGTAGAGATATTTTATGTGTGGGGTGTGGACTTCATGGGACCATTCCCCTCTTCGTGTGGCAACCTCTACATCCTATTGGCGGTTGACTATGTTTCGAGATGGGTGGAGGCAATCGCCTCTCCTACAAATGATGCCAAGGTTGTGGTGCGGTTCTTCAACCGAGTGATCTTTCCTAGGTTTGGAACACCAAGGGTGATCATAAGTGATGGAAGGAAGCACTTCACCTATAGGAACTTCGGGACACTTTTGGCTAAGTATGGGGTGACTCATAAGGTGGCAACACCTTACCATCCCCAAACTAGTGGCCAAGTGGAGATCTCCAACCGGGAGATAAAAGGGATCCTTGAGAAAACGGTTTCTAGAACAAGAAAGGATTGGGCCATGAAGCTCGATGATGCCTTGTGGGCATATAGAACCGCTTTCAAGACACCGATTGGCACCACTCCTTACAAGCTAGTCTATGGCAAGTCTTGCCACCTTCCGGTAGAGATGGAGCATAGAGCATATTGGGCCATTAAGTGGCTAAATTTTGACCTCAAGGAGGCCGGTGAGAAGAGATTGCTTGATATGAATGCTCTTGAGGAAATCCGGTTGGATGCTTATGAAAACGCCAGGATCTACAAGGAGAGGACCAAACGGTGGCATGACAAGCACCTCATCCCGAAGGAGTTGAGTGAAGGCGACCTTGTCCTTCTTTTCAACTCAAGGCTGCGGCTTTTCCCCGGAAAGCTAAAGTCGAGGTGGACTGGTCCTTATGTGGTGAAGAAGATTTTTCCCCATGGAGCGGTTGAGATAGGAGGGGAGCATTGTGGAGATTTTAAGGTGAATGGGCACCGGTTGAAGAAGTATATCCCGGGAGCTCCGGTGGATATGATTGCCCCACTTCACCTAGAGTGAGACGCCCCCGAGTTTGGTCAAGCTAATGACCTTAAAGAAGCGCTTGATGGGAGGCAACCCATTGGTAGACATTTTTTCCCTTTTCATTTTTATTTTGTCTTTGATTTTTCTGTTTTTGTGTGTTTGGTGTGCTTTGTGTGTGTGCTAGAGTCTTGGTAGCATGGAAGCCTTGCATGGCATGTGAATGATGATGATGAATCCCTCATCAATTATGGGTGGAGCGGACGCGGAACTTGGACGACTAGCGGTGTCTAGCGCGGGTCCCGACGCCTTGATGATCATGTAGAGATCTCTACCATTGTTGATAGGATCATCCACCATCAATCCACTTGAGAAAAATCCCAAATACCGAAGCAAACCATTTTTACATTGTGAGAACCCTCTTTCACTCTTCTTTACTTCATTTACACATTGGGGACAATGTGTTTCTAAGTATGGGGTGGGGTTTGCATGATCCTTTGCATGACTAGCATCTAGGATAGTTTAATATTGTAACATGCTTCATCATGTCTTGCATTGTACATAGATATTTCGAAAAATCCAAAAAAAAATCAGAAAATTAAAAAAATTTTAGTGCTTCTAAGCTTGGGAATGACCCTTATGATGAAATTGTCTTGTGGATTGGCTATGGATGGCCTTATGTGTTGAATTGATGTATGCATATGTGGACTTCAAGTACTTATCTTGAATCCCATGAATGATTTGTGATCATGATGTTTGTCTCGATTGGATTGAGCATTGAAAGTCGAAATTACATGCTAGTTCTTGCACATCATCTAGGAATGAATGAGGCAATTCATCTTTCTCTACTTCACATCTTGATCATGTTGTTTGAGCACCTCAATTGATATAAATTTGACCTCTTTTGACCCATCCGGGAATAGGAGCATGTTAGTGTGTTGAGTGTGTGAAAAGCAAGTGTGGGGTGAAGATGTTGATGAAAGAATGTTATGAATGAAATGCTGAATTTGTTGTGAAAGTGTAGACAAAAATATAGGTTTGGGGACGTTGGTTTAAATGACAAGTAACTCGGCACCATTCACATAATCGGGTGTTTGTGCCTTGCCAAAGTCAAATAAACCAATAGTCCTAACAAGCTTTGGTATGTGTGTCCGGTGTGGATGCACCTCGAAAAATAGAAAAAGCCCGAGGACGGCTAATCACCGAGGTTTCGGCTTTTGTACACCAATGCCATTGTCTCAAAAATAAGTGAAAGAAAAAGAAAAGAAAGAAAAGATGGAGAAAATATACACTTGTGGGAAGTTGATCAAGGACAAAATTGTGGAGTTGGTTCCATTCCCGGATTAGCATCACATAGCCTAGAAAAATCCCCACCTAATCACAACGTTTCTTGGCCTTTTATCTCACAAGCCCTTGTGACCTATTTGCATGTGTGTAAGACTTAGTAATCTAGATTGGATATGCTCTTGATCATCTTGACTTCTTCATTTTTACATTTCATGCATGCTTTCGAGTTAAGTACAATTGTCTTTCCATGCCTTCATTTATTTGATACATGATTGCTTGTCCATTGCCATGAAACATGACAATGAAGGTGATCCAATATTAGAAGCACAACTCCAAAAAGATTTTGTCGTTTTTCTGCATGCATAAATCATGTCATCTCTTAGACTATAGTTGGGACTTGCTTGGGGACGAGCAAACCTTAAGTATGGGGTATTTTTGATAACACAATTTATGGCTTAGGTTTAGGTAATCATTTAGATAGATTTTTCACTCATTCATGCATGGTTTAGCACTAGTTCACGACGTTTGCACTCAATCCACGTATTTTGTCGAGATAGGCGTCTATACGGACTTTTGCATTGCTTTGTAGGTATTTTGGGAGATTTAGGAGCTTAACCGATACATTTGAGGATCGTTCATCAAGATGACACACCTTCGGACTCATTGGGATGCAAGCTAGAGGCTAAGGAAGACCCATGGGACCTTGTTGGTGCAAGTCATGCACCAAATCGTGACTCAATGATCCAAAGTAAGCTGAGGCATCAAAACCACGGTCACTGGCACTTCCACGGGCGTGGAACCTGACCGTGGTTTTTGCCAGACGGTTGTGACAGCTGTGCCACGATCTCATGGCCGACTCTAGCAAAGTTGTAGTATAAAAGTGGTCCTGCAAGGCTGAGAGAAGGCATCCAATCCCAATCATCCAAGACCCCTCACCACCATTCTCTCCCATACTCTCAACAAGAAGATTCTCTCAAGAGGAAGCTTGAAGGAGAGCTACCATTGGGAGGAGGAGAAAAGCTCCATTGGAGAAGAAGAGAAGAAGACACCATTGTTAACCTTTGATAGATTTTAGAGTGAAGATTATCGGAATCGTTTTCTAGGGTTGTGAGAATCGATTAAACCTTCTTTTGAAGGGTTGTGAGTCTTTCTAATCTCATATTCAGCTTGGTTTTACTTGATTCACTTGTTCATCTCTTTCTCTTCAATATCTTGCAAATGGAAGCCATGATTTTATGTTTGATGATTTCGATTGTGATGATGTATGTTGTTGGCTAAATAGATGCGATTCTAGGGTAAGGAAAGGAGGGTTATGGCTGGACTATGATAGGATGGACTTAGATTTGCCTTTGGATGATTCATTTACTTGAACAGAGCCACTGTTGGAGTCCACGGTTTGTTCTTGCCAGTCCACGGCCGTGGAAGTAGATGAACAGCCCGTGGTTTGCCTGATTTGTTTGATTTGATGAGTCTAAGTTCTAGAATGTTAGAATGTTGAAATCCCAGTGTTTGTTGAGTTAAATCTATCCTAGGGTGACCTAGTGTTAGCAACTAAGTGTTAGAAGAGACCTACCCGGTGATTCTTGCTCTTAGATATCAAAGATGACAAACTCTAGGTAGTAGTGAGCCTCACAAGCCGCTATTAGACTGAGTGTGCTAGGATAGGTGTTTAGGACTTGCCTTTCCGAGACTTACCCGGTAAAGAAAGGCTGGATCCCTAGAATTCCATCCGGTTTGTGTAGAATTCATATCCTTAGGCTCTTTGAGACTTACCCGGTGATGAGACCTTAGGAACGGACTAGTGGACCATGAGACCTACCCGGTGATTGATCCCAATCTAGAAACATTCACTCCCAACATATTATAATTAATCCAAGGAATGATTAGATAGCTTGAGTCCAATGCCATAACCGGAATTTCCAACCCCTAGAATCCGCTTTTCTCTCTTTGATCTCATATCTCGTGCTTAGCTTGTTTGCTTGTGTTGATTTGTTAGCTTAATTGATTGCTTATTTTGCATGATTTGTGATCTTTGATTGATCACCATAAAAACCAAACCAAAAACATTGAGATTTTCGTTTCTTTATTTCTTTCTCTTTTCTTAACCTAGATCTTCACTAAACTTAGTCACTAATCGATTCAATCTCACCTCAGTCTTTGTGTTCGACCTCGGAATACTATCCCTACTACAAAACGTCCCGTACACTGCGGGATCGCTAGGAGTTAGGAGAAATATATCGAGTTTATAATTTGTAAAACTTTTGTGCATCTATTCCTAGACGTAACACTCTTCCTCGGAGAATTAATAAAAAGGAAAAGAATTTGTTGATTCTTCAATGGACATCGACAATGTTGAATTAGTCACTTCACTAGTCAACTTATACAACAAGTATACATCCCTCAAATGCATGTGTTACGCTCAGGATGTGTGTGATACGCAATAGGTTTTAAATTTATACTCGTTATATTTCTCCTAACTCCTAGCGAACCCGCAGTGTACGGGACGTTTGTAGTAGGGATAGTATTCCGAGGTCGAACACAAAGACTAAGGTGAAATCAAGTCAAACAATGGTCATAGATAGTGTGGATCTAGTCTAAGAAAAGGTCAAGGAACAAAGAAATGAAAATCTCGATATTTTTGGTTGGTTTTTGTGGTGATCAAGCAAAGATCACAAATCAAGCAAGATAATAAAACGAACTACCAACTCAAGCTAGCAAGGTAAACAAGTAACACAAGCACAAAATATGTGATAAAAGAGAGAAAAGTGGATTCTAGAGGTCAAGATTTCCGGTTATGGCATTGGACTCGAGGTTCTAAAGATTCTAAGGACAAGGCTGCGGTGTTGGGAAGGGGTGTTTCAATAACGGAAGCAATTACCGGGTAGGTCTCTTACTTCACTAGTCCCGCATCAAACTCCTATTACCGGGTAAGTCTCAACGAGGTAAAGTAGGGAATTCTACACAAACCGGACACTACTCAAGTGGCGAACCTCTCCTTACCGGGTAAGTCTCGGAAAAAGTAAGTCTCAAGCAATAATCCTAGCACACTCAATCCAATAGTGGCTTGCGAGGCTCACTTCTACCTAGAATTCATCATCTTAGGTATCCAAGATCGGAAATCATCGGGTAGATCTCTTCCCTCACTTAGGTTGATAGCATTAGGTGATCCTAAGCTAAATTAAGCTTAATAAACACTAGGATTTCAACAATATAACATCCTAACATACAGATTCATCAATTAAAGAGCAATAGAGAGAAAAATCGGGTGGATCATGCCTAAATCGGCCGATCTGGCTGAAGAACGGCCCGATTTTTCTTTCTGGGTTAGGTTTTGTGAAATCAAATCATCCTAAACTAACATATAAGTCCATTCTATCATCACCCAAGCCATAACCATCAATCCATCACTCCAGAATCACAATAAACTAGCCAATAATATGCATATCAAGATCCAAAATCATCACACAAGCATACATGGTTTTCATAGAAGGATGATGAAAGATAAGCAAGTAAAAACAATAAATCTCAGCTGAATCTAAGTTTTAGCAAGACTTACAACCCTTCAAATGAAGTTCCAAAACGTTCTTAACAATTCTTGCAATAGTTCCTCAATCAAAGACTCCAAAAATCACTCAAAACCTCACTATCACTCTATATTTAGTGTTCTTCTTCTTCCTTCAATTTGAGAGTAGTTTTCCTCTTCTCCAAGTCTATCCCCAATGGAATGAGCTGTGAATGAAAGAATGTGGGAGAGGAGAGATGCCCAGCAACAGCTTGTAGGACCACTTATATTCTCCACCAAGAGCAAGGCCGGATCAAGAGATCGTGGGACACGTGGCTTAAGCTGTTGAAGGCCAAAAAATCGACCCAGTCAGGAAAATCGGCCGATTTTCCTGAGTGATGGTCCGATTTTCTTCAACAGAGGGATGTTATGATCGTCTAGCCATGAGTTGCTCCATTGCTTGCACCAATAGTGGTCTTTGTGTCCTTTGTTGCTCCAATTATGATCCTTCAAAGCTTCGGATGTGTACCACCATGAGGCTTGACCCTCGAATGCATCGGTTAATGTCCAAAAGATCCCCGAAATACCTACAACACCGACAAAAGCTCGTGTAGACGTCTTTTCTAGGAATATGCACGAAATGAGTCTAAACGTCGTGAACTAGTGCCAAAACGTGCATGAATAACGGAGAAAACTATCTAAATGTATGCCTATACTAATGTCATAAATCACGTTATCAAAATACCCCATACTTAAGATTTGCTCGTCCCCGAGCAAGATCCAACTATAGACTAAGAGCTGACATGATTTATGCATGCAGAAAAACGACAAAATCTTTTTGGAATTGTGCTTCTAACATTGGATCACCTTCATAGTTATGTTTTATGGCAATGGATAATCAATCGTGTATCAAATGAATGAGGGCATGGAAAGACAATTATACTTAACTAGAAAGCATGCATGAGAGGTGAAAATGAAGAAGTCAAGATGATCATAAGTATGTCCAATCTAGATCACTAAGTCTTACACACATGCAATTAGGTCACAAGGACTTAGGAAAGAAGAGGCTAAGAAACGTTGTGATTAGGTGGGAATTTTTAGGTCATGTGATGCTAATCCGGGAAAGGAACTAACTCCACAATTTCGTTTTTTCTCAACTTCCCAACAAGTGTATAATTTTCTCCATCTTTTCTTTGTTTTCTTTTCTTTTTCACTTATTTTTGAGACAATGGCATTGGTGTGCAAAAGCCGAAACCTTGGTGATTAGCCGTCCTCGGGTTTTTTTTATTTCTCGAGGTGCATCCACACCGGGCACACATATCAAAGCTCGTTAGGACTATCGGTTTATTTGACTTTGGCAAGGCACCAACACCCCATTATGTGAAGTGTGCCGAGTTACTTGTCATTTAAACCAACGTCCCCAAACCTATATTTTTGTCTACACTTTTCACAACAAATTCAGCATTTCATTCATGACATTCTTTCATCAACAACTTCACCCCACACTTGCTTTTCACACACATCAACACACTAGCATGCTCCTATTCCCGGATAGGTCAAAAGAGGTAAAATTTTTCATCAATTGAGGTGCTCAAACAACATGATCAAGATGAGAAGTAGAGAAAGATGAATTGCCTTAATCACTCCTAAATGATGTGCAAGAACTATCATGTAATTTCGACTTTCAATCCTTAATTCAATCAAGGCAAACATTCATGATCACAAATCATTCATGGGATTCAAGATAAGTACTTCAAGTCCACATGTGCATTCATCAATTTAACACATAAGGCCATCCATAGCCAATCCACAAGACAAGATTCATCATTAGGGTCATATCCAAGCTTTAGAAGCACTAAATTTTTTATTTTTTTTTTAAATTTTCTAATTTTTTTGATTTTTTTTTTTTTGGATTTTTCGAAATATGTATGTACAGTGCAACATGTGACTAAAAGAAACTATCCTAGATGCTAATCATGCAAGTGATCATGAAAACCCCACCCCATACTTAGAAACACATTGTCCCCAATGTAGAAACTAAATAAAGAAGTGAAAGAGGGTCCTCACAATGTAAAATTGGTGATGCTTTGGTATTTCGGTTCACATCGAATGATGATGGTGGATGATCGATCAAGGATGGTAGGGAGCTCTTGATGTTCATTATGATGTCGGAACCCGCGCTTGGCACCGCAAGCCGTCCAAGTTCCACGTCTGCTCCACCCATGCTTGATTGGAGATCATCACTTTCCTTTACAGAAGGAAAATTCGCCCCAACTGCCCAGAAAATCGGCCGATCTGGCTGAAGAACAGGCCGATTTTTCTGGGTGATTTCCTCCTCGTCCATGTGCTCGGATCTTGCACCTTCAACCATTCCATGAGGTTGTCACATGACCTCCAACATCTCATCACACATGACAATCAATAAGATCTAGCACCCAAAAACACAAAAGAAAAACAAAGCACACCAAGAGTAAAATCAAACAAAGCAAGAGAAACAAAAGGGAAAAATATGTACCAATGGGTTGCCTCCCATTAAGTGCTTCTTTAAGGTCATTAGCTTGACCAAATTCAGGAGCGTGTCACTCAAGGTGAAGCGGGGCAATCACTTCCACCGGGGCTTCTGGTATGTACTTCTTCAAACGGTGCCCATTCACCTTGAAGTTACCACAATGATCTCCTCCTATCTCTACCGCTCCATGAGGAAAGACCTTCACAACATAGGGACCCGTCCATCTTGACTTGAGCTTTCCGGGGAAAAGACGCAGCCTCGAGTTGAAAATAAGCACCAAGTCACCCTCGCTCAACTCTTTTGGAATGAGGCGCTTGTCATGCCAACGCTTGGTCCTCTCCTTGTAAATCCGGGCATTTTCATAAGCATCCAACCGGATCTCCTCAAGGGCGTTCATGTCTAGCAACCTCTTCTCACCGGCCTCCTTGAGGTCAAAATTCAGCCACCTTATAGCCCAATATGCTCTATGCTCCATCTCCACCGGAAGGTGGCAAGACTTGCCATAAACTAGCTTGTAGGGAGTGGTGCCAATTGGTGTCTTGAAAGCGGTCCTATAAGCCCACAAGGCATCATCGAGCTTCATAGCCCAATCCTTTCTTGTTCTAGAGACCGTCTTCTCAAGGATTCCTTTTATCTCCCGGTTGGAGATCTCCACTTGGCCACTAGTTTGGGGATGGTAAGGTGTTGCCACCTTATGAGTCACCCCATACTTAGCCAAAAGTGCTCCAAAGTTCCTATTAGTGAAGTGCTTCCCTCCATCACTTATGATCACTCTTGGTGTTCCAAACCTAGGAAAGATCACTCGGTTGAAGAACCGCACCACCACCTTGGCATCATTTGTGGGAGAGGCGATTGCCTCCATCCATCTCGAAACATAATCTACCGCCAATAGGATGTAGAGGTTGCCACATGAAGAAGGGAATGGTCCCATGAAGTCCACACCCCATACATCAAATATCTCCACCTCTTGTATGTTGTTCAAGGGCATTTCATTCCTCCTTGAGATGTTGCCCGTCCTTTGGCAAGCATCACAAGCTACCACAAAGTTTTGCACATCCTTGAACAAGCTTGGCCAAAAGAAGCCCGATTGCAACACCTTAGCACATGTCTTGTGTGAGCTAGCGTGCCCTCCACATGGCAAAGAATGACAATGGCGGATCACACTCTCCACCTCATCCTCCGGTATACATCTTCTAAAGACTCCATCCGGCCCTCTTTTGAACAAAAGTGGTTCACTCCAATAGTAGTGCCTCACATCTTTGAAGAATTTCTTCCTTTGGGCATATGACAAACCGGGAGGCACTTCCTCACACACTAGGTAGTTCACAATGTCGGCATACCATGGCTCACTTCCTCTAGACACTTGAAATAGACACTCCTCCATCATTTGCAATTGCTCATCCCGGAATGAGTCATCAATCGGGATGTCATCTCTCTCAATCTCTAGTGGAGGTAGTCTACTAAGGTGATCCGCCACCGAATTTTCGGACCCCTTCTTGTCCCGGATCTCCAAATCAAACTCTTGAAGAAGAAGGATCCACCGAATCAATCTAGGCTTGGCATCCTTCTTTGTAAGAAGATAACGGATCGCAGCATGATCCGTATACACTATGACCTTTGCTCCAACAAGATATGATCGGAACTTCTCAAATGCATACATCACCGCTAGCAACTCTTTCTCGGTTGTGGCATAGTTGAGTTGGGCATCATCTAGCGTCTTGCTAGCATAATAGATGGCATGTGTACACCCATCTTTCCTTTGTCCTAAAACAGCCCCAACGGCCACATCACTTGCATCACACATCACTTCAAATGGTAAGCTCCAATCCGGAGGTTGCATGATAGGTGCGGAGATCAAAGCATTCTTCAACCTACAAAATGCTTTAGGCAATCTTTGGAGAAAACAAATTCAACGTCTTTCATTAGTAGGTTAGTAAGAGGCTTTGAAATCTTAGAAAAATCTTTAATAAACCTCCGGTAAAAACCGGCATGCCCTAGAAAACTCCTTACCCCCTTCACCGAGGTAGGTGGTGGCAACTTCTCTATCGTTTCAATCTTGGCCCTATCAACCTCAATGCCACGGTTGGACACCAAGTGTCCCAACACAATACCTTCACTTACCATGAAGTGGCATTTTTCCCAATTTAAGACAAGATTTGTCTCCTCACATCTCTTAAGAACCAAAGACAAGTTAGCTAGGCAATTATCAAAGGAAGATCCATAAACAGAAAAGTCATCCATAAACACCTCCATGATATTCTCAATATATTCAAAAAATATGGTCATCATACACCTTTGAAAGGTGGTGGGTGCGTTACACAACCCAAATGGTATTCTCCTATATGCAAAAGTTCCCCCATGGACATGTAAATGTGGTTTTTTCTTGGTCATCGGGGTGGATAGGGATTTGGAAGAATCCACTATAGCCATCTAGGTAACAAAAATGGGAATGTTGAGCTAATCTCTCTAGCATTTGGTCAATGAAAGGAAGAGGGAAATGATCTTTCCTAGAGGCCACATTTAGTTTCCTATAGTCAATACACATCCTTCATCCCGTAACCGTCCTAGTTGGGATTAGTTCATTGTTCTCATTAGTTACTACGGTCATCCCACCCTTCTTAGGAACCACATGTACGGGACTAACCCATTTACTATCAGAAATAGGGTAGATGATTCCCGCATCTAGCAACTTAATGATCTCCTTCTTAACTACCTCTTTCATTATAGGATTCAATCTTCTTTGATGTTCAATAGAGGGTTTATGGTTATCTTCCATCATTATCTTATGCATGCACAAAGAGGGCTTAATGCCAACAAGGCCATCAATGGTGTATCCTATTGCCTTTCTATGCAGTTTCAATTCATTCAACAATCTATTAAGCTCATCATCATTCGAAGATGCATTCACAATCACCGGATAAGTAGAATTTGAACCAAGGAAAGCATACTTTAAATGAGAAGGAAGAGGTTTAAGATCAAGTTGAGGAGGACCTTTTTCGGTTGGAGACGATCCATACAATGTAGGCTGAGATGATTGCAAAGCCATGGAAGCCTCCCCTAAGTCCCTTGATGATTGCTCACAATCAATTGGTTGATGCTGAAAAGACTCAGGAAAATCGGCCCAGTCAGAAAATCGGCCGATTTTCCTGAGGGTAGATCGATCTGAGTTTCTGTATTTGCAGAACTGGACGAAACTTCAGTATAAGTCCAAAAATCGGCCGATATGGCCCCAACAGGCCGATTTTTCTGGGTGATTCTCTCTTCCTCTAGTGCTTCAAATCCAACACTTGGTAGCTCGTCCAATGCATTCAAAGCCTTGATTACTTCATTGCTACTCTCCTCAACTCCTTCCTCCATCAAACTTGAGCTAAGAACCTTCTCAAGTGGATCCTTGAGCAAGATTGAGCTCACAACCTCTCTAGACTCCTCTTCCTCAACAATGTTGAAGACATCCTCACCTAAGGCTGGCCCCTTTACCATTGTGGACAAATTAAACTTGATGTTTTCTTCTCCAATGTTGAAAGAGAGAACTCCATTCTTGCAATCCACCAAACATCCGGAAGTAGCTAGGAAAGGTCTCCCCAAGATGATAGGAACCGGATAGTCCGCCGGGATATCCAAAACAACAAAGTCTATGGGCACATAGAACTTCCCTAGATGCACCGGAATGTCTTCCAAGATTCCAACCGGATGAGTGATTGAGCGGTCCGCCATGTAAAGGGTCATCTTGACCGGATTTGGCTCTCCTAGCCCAACCTTGTTGCAAAGTGCAAGCGGTATGATGCTTACACTTGCCCCAAGATCACATAGGGCGTCATACTTCACTTCTCCTACTCCGATTGGCACACAAAAGGATCCCGGATCTCTTAGCTTAGGAGGCATCTCCTCCTTCATCGTTTGAATCAACTCCGAGGATCTCTTTGTCATCCTTACTTCCCCATACTCCTCCAACTTCCTCTTGTTGGAGAGTATTTCCTTCAAGAACTTGCCATACACCGGCATTCCTAAAATGACATCCATGAACGGAATGTTAATATGCAATTTAGACATAAGTTCAAGGAATTTACCAAAGTGCTTGTCCAAACGAGCTCTTGCTCGTGATTGTGGGAATGGTAGTGGTGGCTTGTATGGAGGTGGTGTCACATATGATGGCTCATCTTCCTTGCTCTTTCCTCCATCTTCTTGCAATGGCTCTTCTTCATTCACCACTTGCTTCCCTTTGTCATTTCCCTTAGGTAAGGAATCCTTCATGCTTAACCCACTCCTTGTTGTAATAGCCAACACTTGGCCTCTTGGGTTGTCTTCGGTTCTTCCGGGAAGCTTTCCCGGATCTCTATGTGCTTCACCCGCTTTTTGGAAAACTTGTGCTTCCAAAACCTTTTGAGCTTTAGAAATTGAAGTTACCGTGCTCTCAAGACCACTCAACCTTCCAAGCAATTGCTCAAACATCATTTCAGTTCTATCCTTTGGAGGTTGAGTAAATCCGGGTGGAGGTTCTTGTGAGGCTTTTGGCGGTGGAGTTGTGCTTGTGGAGGCGGGAGGGTTCAAGGCTCCATCCGGATTAGAATAGGAAAACCCGGGATGGTTATGGTTGGGCCGGTAATTATTGAATTGCCGGTTGTTGTTGAAGTTCCTTGGGCCTTGGTAGTTGTTGTAGTTGCCCCTTCCCATGTAGTTCACATCTTCCTCTTTGGAAGACAAATTAGCTTGCACTTGCACTTGAGGAGTTGCTTGGTTCTTCAAAGTTGTAGCACACAACTCCCTCAAAGACTTTAGCTCGTTGTTGATGGCGTCGAGCTTGAAATTGCTCATGGTGACTTCACTCACCTCATATGCTCCCGTCTTTCTCCCTTCACTCTTCCTATGGGAGTATTTCTCAATCACTAGAGCTTGTTTCTCCACAAACTCCCAAGCATCATCTACATTCTTCTCCATGAAAGTCCCACCGGAAAAAGATTGGAGCTTGAATTGGCTATCTTCATCAAGTCCTTTGAAGTAGATCTCCAATAGCTCAATTTTTGGTATACCATGGTGTGGGCAATCTAGGAGAAGGTCTTTGAACCTCTCCCAAGACTTGAACAAACTCTCTCTATCCTTCATCACGAAGGCATTTATCTTCCCTCTTAACTCGGTAGTCTTGGAAGGTGGGAAGAACTTAGTCAAAAACTCGGTTGTCATCTCCTCCCAAGTACTAACTCGCCCTTGTGGAATAGATTGATACCAAGCCAAGGCTTTGTCCTTAAGAGAGAAGGAAAAATCCCTAAGCTTATGGTTGTTGCTCTCCAATCTTGGCGGTCTAAGAGTCTCCATCAAAATCTCATAGTTCATCAAGTGTTGATGAGGAGACTCTCCTTCCATCCCTCCAAATTGATTATGCCGGATCATTTGTAGAACTTGAGGGCGGAGCTCGTAATTGTGGGTTGCGGGATCTCCTAAGTTCACACCCGGACGGTGTGCTCTTTGTGCCGGATCCATACGTCTCCCTAATGTTTGTGGCTCTTCAATTGCAATGGGCACAACCCTAACATTCGCCGCCGGCTGCGGTTGTGGTGGAGGAGGTGGAGGTTGTTGACGATTAAGCTCTCCTTGTACAAGGGCTTGCTTAATCTCATCAATCTCCCTCCTAGTTGCTTCTTGCCTCTCATTGGCAAGTCTCCTATCTTCCTCCAATAGCTCATCTCTTAGCCTTATTTGCTCTAAAGCCTCATCCAACTCAGCTTGGAGATCTCTTCCGGCCATCTCTTTTCCCTTTTTAATGCTCTTGGATCTAGATCTAAGGGTTTTCTCCGGTTCGGGATCGAATGGAGCTAAATCCTTGCCACGAGATCTTCGCATATACCTAAAGAGTAAGAGATATCCTAAAAAGCAAAGACACAAACCAAAGAGAGATCAAAAGCAACAAGAAAGATCTACACTATAAACAATCACAAAATAGACTCAATCTAGACCTAGTCCCCGGCAACGGCGCCAAAAACTTGTTACGCTCAGGATGTGTGTGATACGCAATAGGTTTTAAATTTATACTCGTTATATTTCTCCTAACTCCTAGCGAACCCGCAGTGTACGGGACGTTTGTAGTAGGGATAGTATTCCGAGGTCGAACACAAAGACTAAGGTGAAATCAAGTCAAACAATGGTCATAGATAGTGTGGATCTAGTCTAAGAAAAGGTCAAGGAACAAAGAAATGAAAATCTCGATATTTTTGGTTGGTTTTTGTGGTGATCAAGCAAAGATCACAAATCAAGCAAGATAATAAAACAAACTACCAACTCAAGCTAGCAAGGTAAACAAGTAACACAAGCACAAAATGTGTGATAAAAGAGAGAAAAGTGGATTCTAGAGGTCAAGATTTCCGATTATGGCATTGGACTCAAGGTTCTAAAGATTCTAAGGACAAGGCTGCGGTGTTGGGAAGGGGTGTTTCAATAACGGAAGCAATTACCGGGTAGGTCTCTTACTTCACTAGTCCCGCATCAAACTCCTATTACCGGGTAAGTCTCAACGAGGTAAAGTAGGGAATTCTACACAAACCGGACACTACTCAAGTGGCGAACCTCTCCTTACCGGGTAAGTCTCGGAAAAAGTAAGTCTCAAGCAATAATCCTAGCACACTCAATCCAATAGCGGCTTGCGAGGCTCACTTCTACCTAGAATTCATCATCTTAGGTATCTAAGATCGGAAATCATCGGGTAGATCTCTTCCCTCACTTAGGTTGATAGCATTAGGTGATCCTAAGCTAAATTAAGCTTAATAAACACTAGGATTTCAACAATATAACATCCTAACATACAGATTCATCAATTAAAGAGCAATAGAGAGAAAAATCGGGTGGATCATGCCTAAATCGGCCGATCTGGCTGAAGAACGGCCCGATTTTTCTTTCTGGGTTAGGTTTTGTGAAATCAAATCATCCTAAACTAACATATAAGTCCATTCTATCATTACCCAAGCCATAACCATCAATCCATCACTCCAGAATCACAATAAACTAGCCAATAATATGCATATCAAGATCCAAAATCATCACACAAGCATACATGGTTTTCATAGAAGGATGATGAAAGATAAGCAAGTAAAAACAATAAATCTCAGCTGAATCTAAGTTTTAGCAAGACTTACAACCCTTCAAATGAAGTTCCAAAACGTTCTTAACAATTCTTGCAATAGTTCCTCAATCAAAGACTCCAAAAATCACTCAAAACTTCACTATCACTCTATGTTTGGTGTTCTTTTTCTTCCTTCAATTTGAGAGTAGTTTTCCTCTTCTCCAAGTCTATCCCCAATGGAATGAGCTGTGAATGAAAGAATGTGGGAGAGGAGAGATGCCCAGCAACAGCTTACAGGACCACTTATATTCTCCACCAAGAGCAAGGCCGGATCAAGAGATCGTGGGACACATGGCTTAAGCTGTTGAAGGCCAAAAAATCGACCCAGTCAGGAAAATCGGCCGATTTTCCTGAGTGATGGTCCGATTTTCTTCAACAGAGGGATGTTATGATCGTCTAGCCATGAGTTGCTCCATTGCTTGCACCAATAGTGGTCTTTGTGTCCTTTGTTGCTCCAATTATGATCCTTCAAAGCTTCGGATGTGTACCACCATGAGGCTTGACCCTCGAATGCATCGGTTAATGTCCAAAAGATCCCCGAAATACCTACAACACCGACAAAAACTCGTGTAGACGTCTTTTCTAGGAATATGCACGAAATGAGTCTAAACGTCGTGAACTAGTGCCAAAACGTGCATGAATAACGGAGAAAACTATCTAAATGTATGCCTATACTAACGTCATAAATCACGTTATCAGCATGTATGAGTCCTTAGCTGAGACCATGAACGATTTGGAATCTTGGCTCTCTACCTTAAAGGATCTTCCCACCAACGCTACACCACCAAGGAAAGATTTTGAAGCATGAAAATTTTTTAAGACATTGCTTGAATCACCTTATCATGATATACACCATCTTCTTATCTCTTCACCATCAATTGTTTTTACCTTTTTGCTTTCTTGGTGATGTATTAAATCAGTTTTAACTTCCTATTTTCTCATTTTTTTACAATGAATGATAACGTTTCTGACTTACTACTTAAGACATGTGATTTTTTTGATGATGTCAAAAGGGGAAAAGTTATAAGGTTATAAAAACCTACTTAAGACATGTGGTTCACTAGCATTCAACAAAAGCAAAAAAGGTTGTGTAAACTTTTGAGGGGGAACTACTAATAGTTTTCTGTTTTAGGGAAAGTTTTTGTTCTATGAAGGAATTTCGAAACCGTTTTCTTCACGGGGGAATTTCTATATATTTGTTTTTATTTACTGGTTAAGTTGAAATTTTTTTTATTATTTATGGTTCTACTTTTAGGGTTGTTTGTCACCTTCAAGAAAAAGGGAAATTTATTGGGTTTTGAAATGAACTCATAAACTCTGATGTTTTGATATCAACAAACAACTCTCTATAAAATTTCTAATAAGTCTTTCAAAATTTAGTTTTAGGGAACTGGCACAGAAGAAAGTGATCTTAGGTCACTAACTGAGTGTCATACAGCAAACAAATATTTGTTGAAGTAAACAAGGGTGTTGAGCTATTCGAAACGCTAACCACGGTACACCGAGACAAGATGTTGCACCAAGTGTGAAAGCTACCGCAATCTTGAAGATCGGATTTGTTATATTTGGTATTATACTTTACGTATGGAGAAGATTCGCCAGATTATTTTTATTAACTTGTAAAGCGTGTCATAGAATGATATATTTCTCTAACAATTGAGTATCTTAGGATTTTAAGATAGGAAAGGATATCACTGATATTATCAATTATTTGACCAAAGATGATAATGGAAACGAGATATTTTCATTTAGATTAGTACGTTATATATACGCCTAGGGTTGTTATATCAGACTAACTCTTTCGAAACACATCATTTGGAAAACAAGAAAAAGAAATTACTTGTGCCCACTGAACGAACGAAGTCAAAGACAAGTTGGAGACAACATCCATGGTAATGAAAGATGGAGTGTGATGTGAAATGAAGGTCTTTAGAGGATATTGTTGGAGTTTATATACCAAGGAGTTTTCGAAGGTACTAGGATTGGGACAATACAATTTATAACAACACATATGTTCACAATGAGTGACAATACAATTGATAACATGATGACAACATATTTGGTAACAATCTAGTTGATGATAGTACAGTTGTTAACAATACAATCGATGACAATAGAGTTGATAACACAACTAATGACAGTACATGACGGTACAATTCATTGAAAATTTTCAAAAATTAATTCAGAAAATATTTGACAAACAAAATTCATACAAAAATTCTATATGAAAAAATATGTTTTTTTAAATAAAATATACACATGCAATAAATAAAATTATTTTATAAATTATAAATATATCTTAGTTCATGCAAATGCAAATGCTCACGCTCACGCGAAAGCTAAAAACACCTGCAATATCGATCTATGTGAATTCTCTTATTCCACAATGCGCCTTCAAATCCAACCAATTGTTGAAGAATTAGCCACTTTTCACCATATCAATCACCACAGACAGATGTGTGTGTCTCCCATAGAGCAAATAAATGGATCCAAACTTTCTTTTTTGAACCAAACATCGCGATTTCAAGTCTACAAACTGGTAATATCATTTTGAAACCTAAATGCAATTGAACAAAGAATGGAAGTCGCTAATGGACTGAAACCGCTGATACTGATTACCAAGGAATGAGAGATGGAGCGGTCGCTGTAACATGCAAGCCGGTTAAATTGGCATCCAATAAGCATCGTCGAGCAATGGATAAGTCTTTGGGAATGAGGACTCTCTCGGTAGGTGGAAACTATCCTTAAAGTCCAGGTATTGACTCGAGGTTATACACCTCAGATGATGAACCCGAAACTGTAGCCGTAGCCACGTCAGTATCTTGCTCCGGTTTTATATCTTTCGTGGTGTCAAGAGTTTGGAGGTAAGAGTAGGAAGCAGTGCGGCTTGATGAAGAACTTGGGTTGCTTATTCTACTTGCAAGGAAACGACGAATTAGGCCCCTCAGAAATGGAGCCATGGTGTCCGGCTCGTACTCCAGGTAGTACATAATTCCACCCATACAAGCACTGAATAAAGCAACCTATAAAGTTGAAGATTAAAACACTGAGATAAAGGAAGACGATTTACAAGTCAGAAATTAAGTGAGGGTTGTGATCACATGATGATACCTCGGCATTCTTTATGTCTGGGAGCAGATGACGGTTCACCAAAATGTACCACAAGGAATCACAAGCTCGGGGGACAACATATAAACCAAGTTCGCTCCTCCTACCTTTCTTCTCAAGCAGCACAGAAAGTGCTGCAATTCCACCCGCCATCCAATATACAAGTTTGTGGTCTTTCGTTGCCACTTTTCTATGCAAACAAATTACCCCCTTCGAACATCAGACCCATAGTCAATAAACAAAACACATGAACGAAATGTAGAATCAAAACAAGGAGATCACAAAGAGAGGGGTATATTGCTACCTGGAATACTCCAACAAAGGCAGACAAGAAGGTTGTTGAACGAACAGCATTGATTACAGCACGCCAGCAAGTCTGAACTGGAGCCTCTGTAAACTAGGTAAGGGAACAACTCAAAACTTCAGCAGCAATACAATAAATGGAGGTGCCCAACACTTCAAAGGACTCCAAGAAAGCAAATCATCCCCTCTAAAACAGAAAAGTCAACAGACTTATAATCTGAGACGAGGGTACTACATTATATATGCTTTAACCGGGTGTGTGACTCCCAATTAACTTTGATTCCGCAATCTTATATAAATGGATTTTGTTACATGCAACAGTACACCATCCTAAAGTGCATACATATTACTTCACCTAATCTTTTTTTTTTTTCTGACATCCCATAAGTATCCACAGCGCAATGCAAAAACTATAAACTAGAGGCTCGCAGCTTGTGAGATGAATACCTATCTTACAAAATTAGATGTGCAGACCACATTTCATTTTCAAATCACCAATGAGTTTTCTTAAAAGGCATGCCATGATTCTTATCAGGTCTCAACACAAGTTTTTCACTACAAAACATGTTGTTTTCCCTATCGGAACTATTAACCCATAAGCGGATAACAGGATAATGAGACCCGAGCGAATAAGCTCTGATACCATGTTGATTTTAATATCCGGCGAGTCTAGAGACATGGAGGAGATGCACACCAATTGAGCTTACGCACACAAGTCCACAGGTTCCATCCTAAAACCAATTGGTAAGAGGAGTAACCCATGGAGCTTATATGCTAGTCTCACAACATTATGTATTATCGATGTGGGACAACGCTACCATTTCAACATAACCCATAGAGCTGAACATGGCCAGGTTACTGCTCTAGCATTATCACCCTGATAAGAATTAATAGTACAACTCTAGCTTATGTGCATTTGCTTCCACTCTAGGTATTTCACAAACAATCATTCAAACATGGTATGGATAAGACAGGCTTAAGAAGAGATGAGATGGAATACAGTGGATAAAAATGAGACGATAGAAAACATAGGCTTACTTCTATTTGGAGTAGACATATAGAAAACGAATTCAGCATTACAAGAAATGAATGAGAATACGCAGAAAATAAGGATTAGGAAAACAATAGAAGCATACAAGTATACAATCTCGTGTTCTGCTAACATAATGATCTTGCCAAGACATCAAGTGAATTTAATGTAACAAGTAGACAAATCTACTGAATTCCATAATCTTAACGAGTATGTTTCCCCTATTAAGATTTACTATGAAAAATTACTGCGAACCTCTAGCAGGGTTCTTATTGGCCCATAGCAATGCCATTCTTCTCAAAAGTAGTCAATTTTCATCAAAGTGATTTGTGATCTGTTGAAATCCTTGGAGATCTGTGTGCTATCTTGTTTTGCAGGTTACATGATTTCAATATTAGCAACGTCAAGTGAATCTTCCTCCTCTTGGTTTAGTCCGCTTTTTTCTATCTTTTCAGTAAATAACATGTGCTTGTCTCATGTCTTCACTACGTCACAATAAATTATAGGACGACAGACCATGCTTTATCTTCCTATTTCATCTTTATTGAACGTTTTCCAGTTAGAGATGTTGCAACATGGGCTGGTAATTCAATTCTAGAAAAGCAATTAACAAGCAAAGCTAATTATGATCTAATGGTGGAAGAAACTTCAAATAGTATGTACCTTTTGAAGGTGCAGAACCACAAAGGGTACCAAAGTCAAGGAGAAGTAAAGAGGAAATGTCTTCTTGAAAGTAGCTGATGCGGCCTGGATATCATGAGCTACACAAGATATTGTATTTGGGTGGATTATGGAACAGGGAATTATAGAAGGGAACTCTTCTAAGTGAATCGCCTCTGATATTTTCCGGGTGGACAAATAAGTAGATAGTGAAGCTATATCCACTGGGGTCCCTCTACAGCAGTCACGAACAGCCTTATATACTGGCTTTGCAACAGGTCCAGTTTTCTGAATGAAATCATGGTAGGCTTTTGGCAGGGTCTCAGGATGCATTATAAATGCATACATAACCTGCAATTATAGTATGGAGAAAGATCAACAAACAAAATCATGCAATTGAACATGTTATACAGTAAATCTCTTTGCAAAAACAAGTATGGTTTTGTTTATGATCAGATTCATTAAACTACATTAAACGACCCCTATATTTCACTTAACCTCTTATCTTCTCTCTTTCCCAGAAAGCCACATTTTCATGTTTTATATCCTTAAGCATCAAAATTTCATCCACAATTGATTTCATTTAATGAACTGATTTGATTCTTTTTCCCTCGAAACACAAGAAAACGCAAGGAAATCAGCTAAGAATTCTATCAGATCCAACCCTCAAGCGACAAACAAAGGATCATTCTATTGATTTCCGCTGCTGGAAGCAAAATATTCTTCCATTAAAGAAAAGCTTTTATATAGCTGGATTTCTATCAACGTTATAAAAATATAATTTTTTAAGATCCAACCATTTTCATGAGCATAATTTGTTCCTTGTATAAAAAGACCAAAAAAGCAAACAGAAGCAACCTTTCAAAAACAAAAGGCAAACAGAAGCAAAAACCCTTGAAATTCAATCTGATTTTTTCCTGCTGCTTTTTACAGAGAGTGGCAAACTTGTTAGACTTGCTTTCAGAGGAGACTCTCCTTAGGATGCTGAAAATCGTCGCACCTGGAAGGACAACTGAAGAAGATGTGATTTTGCAGGACTGGTGCAAGTCATTAGGACTTGATCAAGAACCCAAGGCGGGGAGACCATCAAGGTCAATATGCTGCGAACGGAGACTCGGGGTCAAACTAAAGCGAATGGGAGAGCCACCACCAGATACCAGAATTGGTTCTTCCCTCTCTTTAACATCGATTCACCTCTCTTCGTAAAAAGGCATCCAGCATCTCTTCTCCTTGTTCTTTCCCGCATCAACCAAATCCCAGGTTCAGTTCTTCACTTTTTAAACATAGATTCACCACTCAGTGTAAAAAGCTATGTAAAATACTAAGGAAGTATAGTAAAATCTTGTTCTAAACATCAACTAGGGATCTTTAAGGATGGGTCATGGATGGAATGTATCGGGAGGTGGTTGTTTGCTAACAGAACTTCAATATCGGCTGGTTTTCTACCAAAAATTATATGAGTGGTTAGGTGAAAATAAGTCAAAATTAGGGGTGATACATGTAGTTTAACCTTAGATATTCCCATGGGAGTAGCCAAAGATATAACATGTAAAAACAGTTAAAACTAGAGAGAGCTATAAAATAAATAGTTCACATCATGTAGAAAAAATATTGCATTTAAAAACTTATAGCATGTAGAAAGATATAACATTTATTATGTTTCTATCAACTATGCTTCTGTATGTAAGTTCATAAACCATGGACAAAAAAAAATATATCATAATAGATAGCAAAAACATACCTGTGCAGATGCCAAGGCAAAAAGTAACGAGTCTCCATGTCTCCAATGACTTCCCCAAAGGTGAAATTTATTTTTTGCTTTTGCAGAGTTATAGGCACACTGACAAAAGATATTTAATTGATATATATTTCAAAGTCAGCACTAATATAGCAATATAATCACGAAGAATATTCAACAAAAGCACTGGCAAATCGGAGAAGGAAAAATCAACAGCAGTAACAGAACCTTGCAAGGCAGTTATGTAGAACATATATAATATAACTAAAAGCACTATTATGAAATTGTGAAGCAAGAAAAATGCTCAGGTCTGGTACCTGTGCAACCCTAGCAAGAAGATAAAGAGCAAGTGTACGCCTTCGGTTAGAATCATCTAGTGCTAGAATCGACAATCCTGCTATCGAACCTGCTAACATTCTGCTCCATCATCACCTTTAACAAAGTTACATTTATGAACAGATACACTTGTTTTGCAATGATCAAAGAATTATGAAGCTTATTTGGAAGACCTACGCATTAATAGGAGTCTCTTTCTTTCTCAACTTCCTGAGTAAGCACCGCAAGGCATGATAAGATCCAGTAAATCCACCAAACAGCAAACCAATACGGCATGCTTCCTCACGAACTATTAGATCCTTCTCGGAAACAAGTTGCTGAAATGAAAGAAAAAAAGATCATGTTGCATTTCATAGGTTTCTTCAAAACAAGATCTTGCATCCATGACTAAAATTTTCCATCTTCTAGGCTCCGTAACAAAACAAAAAATACCACTCAAAATACATCTTTTTGTTGATTTGGGAAATTGAAGCTCCAGAAGTTAGGCACATTAAAAAATAATGATCCTTCCTACAGTCAAGAAAGCCTATACCAACAAGCTTAAGGCATAAAATCAAACACAATCCACTTAAAGGCATCAAATCAGCATCCAGACAACTAGTTAGCTGTTAAACCTGGGTAGTATCAGACTCTCTAGACATCAGACAATAAGCCACTTGAAGGATGGTCATACATCAGGTGGCCAATAGGCAAAGGGTTGGTGGCAGGCCAAATTTTGTAGGGTTAACAAAACAGAGCATCACAGGAAAATGGGCTTCAATCCTAACATCAATGAACACTACTTTTGGCCTACTATCTATCGGGAACGTACTGATTGCGTTATTCTTATTGGAAAATAAGACACTTATTGAATGCATTTGGTTTGAAACTAGTCTTCAGATACCATAAGATGCCTTTAGGAGTTTATATGAAAAGGAAAGATATGATCTGCATATCACTGAACGTATATTAGTCTTTAGGTGTCTGACAGTCCCAGTATTTTCAAAATAAATCAGCCAAGTCAATGCCGATCCGGATGGAGAGGGCAATATATAATGTATTCATTTCATGCAAGGCCGGTGGTCTTAGATCATGCTACCTCGTAAGATTTACAGTGAAAGTTAAAGGCATCTCTATAATAGGCTCAAACAATCTCCTTTCTAGAATTATGTCATGACGGCGATAGAAAACGTAGCTGGAGATTCAACATGGGGGAAGTTGGAATTACGATTTACAAACAGATTCGGATGCTGCAGCACGACGTTAACCTGACAGTGTCAAAGTTGTGCATAATTTGCCCACTTATGACAAAGAAAATTAAAAACATCTAGGTTTCAAATTACAGTGATTAATCAACATATATATTCACAATTTAAAATGCATTTCACCTGATAAGGATGAAGTCGGTAATCAGATGTTTGATGAAAAAAATTAGAAGCAAAAAATGAGAAGAGAACCTTGAGATCGAGGATTGAGGAATAAGACTGTCGACGAGCAAGCTTAAAAGCACGAAGGAGAATCCCGACGCCAACGCGAACGCCATAAGAGAGGAGGAAGGTCTGACAAAGGTTGCCAACGGCGTGCGCTAAACAAGAATCATCGGCGTGGCCACAAGGAGGGCAAGGGTGGTGGCGGTGGTTAGAAGCTCGCATCTGGCGGCGCTGGAGCTCCTCCATGGCTTCTCTGAGGCGCTCCTCCGCCTCCCGAAGGCGGCGCTCGGCGGCTGCATCTGATGCTTCGTAAGGCGATTGCGGCCTGGGGTTCTCGTGGCGAGACGAATCCATTTTGCGGCACCAAACCGAATGGGAGATGAGACGATGGATTGGAGATCGATCCGCCTTTTCCAATTCGGTGCGGAGTGGAAATGAGCGTGTAAAACACGGATCGACTCACGTGGTGTTTGGTTGGTGAGTAGAGGAGGTTCATTTAAAAGTTAGTAGCTTATAAATTTGTATAAACGTTTGGACGAAGATTATTAACAAAATAATATAAGTAATTAATTGGGATTAAAAATGTTAAAAGAATAATTGATAAGAGCTTTTTAAGAGTTATCTTTTGCACAAGCGAAAGAAAATGACTATGAAAGATTTTATGGTCAAATTGTGGACTGAATTAAGCAATCGCAACATTGATGGGGAAAGTTCATCCGATTGAACAAAATGACAAGAAATATAAGTTTCAACCCAAAGTCTCCAACAAGCAACCAATGAAGAAGAAGTTTGCGGGAAAATGTCACAATTGTGGCAAGATGGGTCACAAATCCGATGAATGTTAGAGCACAAGTGATTCATGCAAGGGCAAGGGCAAGCCAAAGGCCCACATGGATGGAGACGGGCTAACAAATGTTGATTTGTGTGTTGTGACTTCTGAAGTCAACATGGTCTGGAGCAACCCTATGGAGTGGTGGTATGACACTGGTGTTATCCGCCACATCTGTTTTGACAAGGGGATGTTCACCACCTATCAGAAGAATAAACAAGATGAACAACTGTTTGTGGGGAATTTGTCCACATCAAAGGTCAAAGGTCATGGCAAGATAGTGTTGAATATGATGTCAGAGAAAGAATTGACTATCTCCAACGTCATGCATGTGTCAAACATCCGGAAGAATCTGATTTCCGGTACTCTTCTTAGCAAGAATGGGTTCTATGTGAAGCTCGGTTTTGATAAGCTAACTCTCATGAAAAATGGGATTTACATAGACAAAGGTTATGTAAAGGATGAACTGTTCAAAATGGATGTAATAACAGTCATCCCAAAAATTGTAACTGATGTTTCAATTAATAAAACTCATGTTGCTTATGTTGTTGAGTCTTTCAATATTTGGCATGAACGTTTAGGACATGTGAATGGTAAGTCTATCCAAGGACTAATAAATGTGAACCTAATCTCGAAATGCAAATTAAACAAAGACAAATGTTAGTATGCGTACATGCAAAACTCACAAAAACACCATCCCCACAAGTGGAGAGATCAATCAAACCTCTAGGTTTAATTCATACGGATTTGTGTGATTTGAAGTTTGTGCAAACGAGAGGCGGTAAAAATTACTTCGTCACCTTTATTGATGATTTTACAAGATATTGTTATATCTACTTGCTAAGAAGCAAGGATGAGACCTTGGAAAAATTCAAGGAATACAAGTTGGAAGTTAAAATCCAACTTAGTAAAACCATAAAAATAATTTGAAGTGATAGAGGATGCGAGTACGATGAACCTTTTAACGTGTTCTGTAGAGAAAATGGGATAGTTCATCAAACAACTGCTCCATATTCACTTGAGTCTAACAGAGTTGTGAAACGAAAGAATTGAATTCTAAAAGAGATGATGAATGCATTATTGTGAGATTTTGGGTTACCCCAAAACGTGTGGGGGAAGCATTGCTTACTAGCAACTATATCCTCAACAAAATACCGTATAAGGTAATTTGCAAAACGTCATATGGACTTTGAAAATGTAAGGTACCATCATGCAAATACGTCAAAGTGTGAGGGTGTCTAGCAAAAGTGGATGTACCACCTCCTAAAAAGGTCACAATGAGACCTAAAACCGTTGTTTGTATTTTTATAGGATATGCACACAATAATAGTGCTTATTGGTTTCTAGTACATAAGTCAAATATACCATATATACATGTCAATACAATAATGGAATCAAGGAATGCCTCATTCTTTGAAAACGTGTTTCCGTGTAAGGATAAAGAAAATCTGAAACGAACTCGTGAACAAAGAGATGTAGACACTTATGGGAATAAAATAGTAGAGGAAGAACCTCGAAGAAGCAAAAGAACTCGAACGAAAAAATCATTTGGGGACGACTTTATGACGGCATTTCTCATGGAGAAAGAACCGAGAAGTTATAAAGAAGTCATGTCTACACCTGACGTACCTTCATGGAAGGAAGCGCTCAAAAGTGAGATAGACTCCATTATGCAAAATCATGCATGGGAGTTAGTCGACTTCCTACAAGGGTGTAAAGCACTTGGGTGCAAATGGATTTTCAAAACTAAGATGAAAATTGATGGCTCAATAGAGAAGTACAAGGCTAGGCTTATGGTGGTGCAAGGATTCCGACAAAAAGAATGTTTGAACTTCTTTGACACATGATAACATGAATTATAGTCTATATATTGGAAATGGTTTTAATAGTTTCTCTTCATTATTCTGCATGCATGAATATATATTCATATTGATTATGTCATTATTTGTCTACTTTACAAGAATCGGGGTCTACACCTAGTTTGATTGTAATTCTAGGGAATAGGGCATGTTTTGGATCGAAAAAGGGATGTTGAAGCATAAGGAGTCTAGTAAGCTACATTATGGAACATTTGGAACTACAAGAAGGAAGACAGGAACCTTAGGAAATGGATGAAGGAAGAAATCAAGAGAAGAGACGAAGAAAAGATCGTAATTTGAGTTAAGATCTCGGATGAAGAAGTAACCATCTCGACCAAGGTGCCTTACTGGGCTTGCTCGAGGTCGACGATCCACAACCTAGAAGAATAAATAATTTACCCTAAGCTCTTCTATAATAATGGAAGGTGAATATTGATTAAGGACGGCTGGAAAGACGACTTTTGGAACAGATTATAAGGGGAGTTTACGGCTGTGAGTTCAATTCTCTTTTACGGAAGGAGATATTGGAAGGATTACTTGGAGATCAAGGTTGAAGATTAAGGAAGATTGGAAGACACTTTTGTAAGGTTTTCTTTGAAGGATTCTAGTTGTTGTTATCAACTTTTGGAACACATTATTGATACTTTGTTGGACCGTTTTGCACTTTTGATAATTAAGAACCTTTTGTTGAGTGTTTTGTTCTCTTTTATTGACAACTTGATTATATATACATTGATTGCTTTGAATATGATGATTGTTGGCTAAAACCCTTGCGATTCTAGGGTGATTAGCTGAAAGTTGTGGTATAGGCAATGAAAGAATAGATCTTTATCTCGAGAGGACCTTGAAAGTTGAGTTTTAACCTAAACCGTACACCGTCTCGGACTGTTCTTCAGTGATCTCGACCGAGATCGGGCAAGAACTGAATGAAATTGACCTTGAACGTTTGATCTTGAACCATAGGTTATAGTTTGCCAAATCCTATCCTTGTTGTACCTTTTCTGATTTATATCCAAGCCTAGGAAGAGACTTACCCGATGAATCCTTTGCTTGTTTACCTATGATGATGAGTGTTAGGTAAGAATATCCTTTGCTAGGGTTTGAGTGTGCCTTCATCCTAACTTTGAGATTTAACCCAAGACTTACCCGGTGATGTTTGATTCTATTCCCTTAGGTGGTGTGTTGGTTTGTGAGTATAGTTCCTTTCATCAGTTTCTTGAGACTTACCCAGTAATAGGATCTTTGGTTTGGGAAAGTGGATAGTGAGACCTCCCCCGTGATCTATCCCATCTTAGAAACGCTTTCCCTTAGCAACCTCAGTTTTGTCCGTGCTTATCTTTAGAAATCTTGAGCCGAAACCACAAACGGATGCTTTGCTCTCTAGAATCCGCATTCCTTTATCTGATTATCATATATCTTTGTTCTTTGTTGCTTGAGATTTGCATTACAGTCTGAAGTTATATACCGTTGCTAGTATTGCGATTGATTCGTACATTGCGGGTTTGCTTATTTGCTTTATTCTTAGTATAAATTTAAGACTATTTTCTTCCGTATAAACACACATTTTGGAGCGAACAACACCTATTCTCCGTTAACGAGAATAACTTCTCTAAGAATACTCATAGCAATGGAGGCATTAAGAAACCTTATCAAATAGATGTAAAAACTGCATTTCTAAACGGAGAGTTAAAAGAGGAGATTTATATAAAACAACCCGAATGTGATGTTGTGTCTAGACAAGAACACAAAGTATGGAGACTTGTAAAGTCCCTTTATGGACTTAAACAAGCTCCTAAACAGTGGCACGAAAAATTTGACAACATACTGATATCAAATGGTTTCAACATCAATGAATGCAACAAATGCATATATATATATATATATATATATATATATATATATATATATATATATATATATATATATATATATATATATATATATATATATATCGAGATTACTCCTATGGGATATGTCTTGTTGTGTTTGTATGTAGATGATATGCTTATCATTGGAAGCAAAAAAGACATGATCAGCGGAACTAAGAACTTACTTAGGGGTCAGTTTAACATGAAAGGTATGAGATTAGCGGATGTTATTCTAGGGATTAAAATCACTAGAAACTCCGAAGGAATAATCCTATCTCAAGATCATTATGTTGAAAAGATACTTGAAAGGTTTAAGAACTACTCAAGTGGAACCGCAACAAGTCCAATGGATCCTCAACTCCACTTGACCAAATATGTGGGGGACGTAGTGTCAAAACTAGAGTATGCATGTGTAATTGGGAATCTTATGTACTTAACCAATTGTACACGTCTGACTTGGTGCACTCAATTAATGTACTAAGTTGCTATACAAGTAGCCCATGACATAAACACTAGAAAGGAATAAGTAGAGTATTGAACTACATACGTTATACTCAAAGTTATGGGTTGCACTATGGTAAATATCCAACAGTTCTAGAAGGATATAGTGACGCAAACTGGATATTCGACTCTAGAAACTCAAAATCTACAAGTGGATATGTATTTACACTTGGTGGTGCAGCAGTGTCTTAGAAATCTTCCAAACAAATGATATTGGCCATATCCACAATGGAGTCTGAGTTCATTGCTTTATACAAATCAGTGGAAGAAGTTGAGTGGCTTCGGAACTTTTTAGAAGATATTCCGATGTGGGAAAAACTAGTGCCGCATTATGACATTGTAATAGTCAATCGGCTATAGCTCGGGCACTAAGCGTTTTATACAATGGAAAGCCATGTCATATTACACGAAGATATAAGTTCATTTGAAAACTGATCTCAACATGTACAGTCTCGATAGACTATATCAAATCAGCCGACAACCTAGCGGATCCATTCACTAAAGGTTTATCACGAGATCAAGTTTTAAAATCATCAAGAGGAATGAGTTTAAAGCCTAATAAGAAAGAGGGTGCTTGAAGGACAATCTCACCTACCTAACTAGAGATCCCACAATGTAGGTTCAAGGGGAAAACCTAACCAAGCTCAATCGAGTGGATCATTGTCTCTACCTAGTTCCTAGGGTGATAAATAGTGCAAGCTATATGAGTTAAAGATTAAGCTTGGCTTTTAATGATTCAATTGCCTTGAAACAAAGAGGGAGTATGGACGATACTCTTTATGATCAATCACCTTGTGAGTGTGAGATGGGTCCGTGTCTAGAAGAATAAGGTAAGGCTAAATTTTCCAAATTCACTCATGAATAATCAAGGTTGTTCAATGCCAAAATGAACACAACAAGAGAACCAACGTTCTGGGTGAAAATGAAGTTTTGTGATAGATGTTGTCTAGGTTTACATAAAAGTTCGGATTGTTCAAGCCATCATGACCACTACCTGGTCGAGTAAATCCGACAACTATTCACTACGAATGGTTCAAGCCTTAAAACATGTCACTAGTCCAAATGTAGTGATTTTTCGAATGTACTCTCAAAAATTCTTTTTGTTTTCAAGAAGGAGAAACATATGTTTAGAATCATTTTTATTCATGCGGGGATTGCTGGAACTCAATTTTATGAATAAATATGTATTTAATACATGGTGCGCCGGACACTTTCCGGTGGGCTTCTACCATTTTCAACACCGGAAAGTGGGAGCGTTGGCTTCGTTTATACGACCTCTTGCTCGTGATATATTCATACGTTAAATTTGAGTTCCGTTTGCATGAGAAATGGAGACCCGAAGTTGGTTGCTTGCAAGACAAAAACTGGAGAAAGAGGAAAAATGTGGCTGTCCCACACCAACTAGAATGGGAGGTATCCTACGGGATATATATTGGAGAAACGCACTAAAGGTCGTGGTCTTGGGTCACTACCCATTTTCAATGGGGAACGACGTAGGCAAACAAGCAAGTGCACGCATGCCAAGTCAAGCCACGCCGCGCCGCATCATGTTGTGCCATGCTGAGTTGGATTGGGTTGGGTTGGGTTGAGACGGGACGGGCGGGCCAAGATGCAACATGGACTAGCCACTGATTTTACATTTTGGGCTGACCCAACTTTGTAGTCCAAGGTCAAATCCAACTCTACAGTCCAACAAATCAGTGGATAAGACTATTATTACTTCGGTCAAATCAACTATCCTCCAATTAATGCATATTTTGCAATTGATAGGATTTGAGATTTATTGCACAAAATTGCAAATTCAATGCAAATATCCACATTAAATTCTAATGCGAGACCATCCTCGACACCACTCATACAAGGACAAATCATAAGATCAAGGGCTAAAAGGATCCGAGAGGAAACGCCAACGAAGAAGATCAAGAAAGAGTTGCAGAGAAGACATCTCGGATGAGCTACAGGAATCTCGGCCGACATTCTCAACCGAGATTTGGTCTCTGATGCGTGTTTGAAGATCCGGCCAAGATCTTTTAATTTTGGCAACTATCTTTTATCCTATTACCTTAAAAGCTCTCAAACATTCTTTAAAGTAATTGTTAGTTTGTTGATCCTATTTTTGGGATTATTTTTATTTCTTTTCCTAGATTATCTTTTAAGGATATCTTTCCTAGATTATCTTTAAAGATATATTTTCTAGTTTACATCGGAAGATCTCCCTTATAAATAGCCTTAGAGGAGAAGATTTTAGATAGCTTAGTTTTGAATTTGATTTCCATAATATTGTGAGACACTTGTGGCTTCATTCATGAAGTTTTCATTTTATCATTCCTATGCAATCAAAAGGAGAGGTTTTGGTTGAAAAACTATGAATCCTTGCTAGGTTGTTCTTATGTGTGTTAATTTTTTTGAAGGTTGGTGCTACAAGTCAAACTAGTCCCTCCTTGTGTTTGTCTTATCTAGGATGCTTCTATAAGATTAAAGAAGAAAGAGTGAGATGTAATTCTTTGTATCCGGTTTTGACACATAGTTGTATCATTCCATGTTATTATCTTCTTATCTTTCCATATAATTCATTATTCCGCATTTTGAGTTTTACTAAATCTCGGTATGTTCTTTCCAAATTCTCGCCCGAGATTTTCATTATCTAACCGAGATTTGCTTCAGTCGAGGACTTTCAATCTAGATCGGGAATTGAGACATCAACCCCGCATCAAAGTGGTATCAGAGCTAAGAGATTGAAGTCCGTCTCAAGTTTGATTCAATTTTTTATTTTGAGTCATATAAAAATTGAGTCTTTTCTTATTCACCATTTTTTGTGAGATTATTTGAGTTTAACGTGCATTGACTTGCGCAAGTTTGGAAGAGAGAAACGTGATAACCAAACACAAGTCAACCATTAACCTTGAAACCTCGCCCAACCCTTCGGAGATTGCACTCAAAAGTTTGCGCTTAAAATTGAGATCTTATCTAGTAGGTAAGATCTTATCCATTCTTTTCAAACAACAATATATACGCTTCTCCGGCAATTAAAAATCCCAAAGCAACCAAGAAGTAGCATCCCAAAAATTAATTGTTGAACATCGACATCAAACTATCGATTTTTCAACAATCTCGGCCAGTTCATAAAGAATCTCAGCCAAGATTTCATCCGAGATAGCTATTGTTGTCCAGTTTGAAAATTTTAAATTATAATCTGAAGAATCAAAGTGCACCCTGTGCAAGAGTACATCAAAAGAAGAGTTTATATACTAACCTTGATCTAGTTACGAGCCTTAGCCATTCCCAAAGCCAAACCCGGCTATCTCTCTCTCCAACTACGCAGACTCAAGGTACGTATTTCTCTCTTCTTAATCTCTTGTGTGCCTTTTTCTTGCCTCTTTACTACTCTAAACACATTGAGTCATTTCTTTGGGTGTGTTAGATAATATCTATACTTTCTATCATACTAGTGCATGATACTTACAATATTCTTTCTACCTTGAGATCAATTGTGTGAAGAGACTTGCAACGAAATATCTTAACTATCTTCCAACACAAGAACCTTTATCCGAACCAAGTTGACTAATTGAGACATCCGAGGGCGTTCTAGTTGAAACTAGTTCATCAATTAGTAAAGAAGAATTAATCCGTCCAAGACAACTACGTCGAACCAGCCTGCGATATCAAAACAAAGTGTGAGTGCAAGAGAAAACAAGTGAGGAGCCTTTGTTTCACTAACTTCATGCGTTTGTTGTTACTTTGTGTGATTGTGTAGGATGTCTAAAAGCCCACAAGGTTCACAATGAGGTGATCTAACGAGTTCCAAACCAATGATCAACTTTCACAACTCATGAAGATGGTTTTTGCAATGGCTGAACAAGTAGAACGGCTGGAAACTCATCCCAGAGAACAAACTCGGCCCAAAATCTCGACCACAACCCGAGATTTCATCCGAGATTTACCCCTGAGATGGGTGAATGCTCACAAAACCCTCCCAAACCTCCAGCCCCAGATCCAAGACACCCTCAAGGGTCAAGTACACACTATCCGAATCCGAATTTCCATACACCTAACATTGCAAATATTGTTTATGAATTTCAAGGAATGGAGGAGGAGAATAATGATGACATGTGAAGAGGTTATCCTAGAAGCAATCCTCATCCTAAGAGAGGTCAAGACTTGTAACCTTATAGACCTTATCAAGACAATGATGGAATGGGCAAAGTGAAGGTCAAGATTCCGAATTTTGAGGGCAAAGTAGATCAGACGTTTACATAGAATGGGAGACTAAAATTGAACAAATTTGGTCTTGCCATACTTTCAGTGAGAAAAGGAAGGTCCAACTTGATGTGTTGGAATTCCAAGGATATGTCCTAGTTCGGTGGGATTACCTCCTCAAAGATAGGAGACAAACACTAGATCCGAATATCCATACTTGGTATCAGATGAAGGCATTGATGAGAATAAGATTCATACCTCCATATTATGCTAGGGAAGCAAGGAAAAGATTGGAGAACTTCAAGCAAGGCACCCGAGGCGTGGAAGAGGCCTACACCACCATGCAAATACCGATTATTAAGGCCAATGTCCAAGAGGATGAGGAGTCCACTATGACTCGGTTTTTAAGAATTTTACATCCATCATTAGCTAATGAAATTTATATATCCTTATGATAATATGAATAACTTACTACATTTGGCTATGAAGGTGGAAAAGTAGCTCAAAAGACGGAACCAAGAGACGAACTCATGACACCAGAACAAATCACGACCAAATCAGGAAAATCTCGGCCGAGATTTTAACTGAGATTCTTCCCAGAAAGAACCCTGAAGAAGGAACGACAACCAAGGAGTATTGAGAGCTTCATCATCCAATTCTCCACATTCAAAACCTTTGAATGAGCCTTCAAAGGATCCTAAAAGGAGCACTTCTAACTCTACTTTACATTCTAGAGACATTGTGTGTTTTAAACTTCAAGTTAGAGCTCATTGTAAAAAGGATTGTCCTAATAAAAGGTTTATTCATTAATCAAAAAGGGAATTATGAAACTGAAGAAGACCCTAAAAGTGCTAATGAAAATGATGAGAGATGTGAATTTGAGCATGGAGAATTTTTAATTACTAAAGGACCTTGCATGTTAATATTTCTTCTAGTGAAGATACCTAACGAGAAAATTTTTTTCATACTAGATGTCTTGTTAAGGGAAAGGTGTGTAATATGATCATTGATGGATGTAGTTGTAATATTTTAGTGTTGAATTAGTTATTAAATTGCAATTTTCTGCATTTTATCACCCTAGGCCCTATAAATTGACATGGATGAATGATTGTGGTACTTAAACAGTCAACAAGCAAGTTAAGGTGACTATCACATTAAGCCATTATACTGATAAAATCTTGTGTGATATAGTACCTATGCAGGCTTGTCATATTTTTCTAGGTCGCCCGTGAAAATATGATCAGAAAGTGGAGCATGATGGTCATACTAACAAATATATGTTCACATTCAAGGGTAAAAAGATAAAACTAAAGCCCATGACTCATTTACAAATCATTGGGCCCTATGAGAAGCATAAGACAAAAGGCAAGGATCGAGCGTTGGACAAAGAAACGGCCGAAGGACATTCCAGTGAAGGATCTCGGCCTGTTCTTGAAGAAATATCGCCCAATATTTCTATAACCCATCCGAGATCTTCCGAATTTTGACCTTTTGCAACCACCAATGCATCATCTTCAAGATCCCTTTTGGTTGGCCAAGGACCATTGCAGATTGAGATAGCCCCATGGATTTTCAAGTTATATCATTCATGTCTTTGAGTGATTTCATTAAGCATTGTGTGCTTATGGAATCTAGGATCTATCACTCTTATATATCTTTCCGTTGTAATGACTATATAGTTAAGTTATTCTCCTTAACTTCTTTTGATCTTATACTGTTGTCTTTCAGGAAGTGAGTAAGTTTTATTACAGGAAAGTTAGTAGCGGACAAGGAAGATCAAGTGGAGATGAAATTGTTGCTTAATCCCGAAGATCTTAAGGAATCGCCACCAAGAGAGGATGGAATTACAGTTTATCCTCAGTTCGCATCATTAACAACAACGTATGGACATTTATTAGACATCTCGGATATTTCAAAAGTAAAATCTCGCCCAAGATTTGTGTATATCGACCGAGATTCCTTACTGTTGAGTGTTGCACGGCTCGTCTTCAAAGCAGGAGTGTTACAATCTTCAAGGGATCCTCCCGGAGAGTGTACACAACAATTTATACCCCAATAAAACTTGAGTTCCTATGTGATTAGTAACGAGCAAGGTGAAGATTCGAGGACGAATATTTTCCAAGAAGGGGAGTAAGATGTGGGACCATCCTCGACACCATTCATACAAGGACCAATCACAATATCAAGGGATAAAAGAATTCGAGAGGAAACGCCAACGAAGAAGATCAAGAAAGAGTTGCAAAAAAGAAATCTCGGATGAGCTACAGGAATCTCAGCCAAGATTCTCAACCGAGATTTGGTCTCTGATGCGCGTTTGAAGATCCGGACAAGATCTTTTAACTTTGGCAACTATCTTTTATCTTATTACCTTAAAAGCTCTCAAACATTCTTTAAGGTAATTGTTAGTTTATTGATCCTATTTTTGAGATTATTTTATTTCTTTTCCTAGATTATTTAAAAAAAATATAATTTCTAGATTATCTTTTAAAGATATTTTTCCTAGTTTACATAAGAAGATCTCCCCTGTAAATAGCTTTAGAGAAGGAGATTTTTAGATAGCTCAGTTTTGAATTTGATTTCCATATTATTGTGAGGCACTTGTAATTTCATTCATGAAGTTTTCATTTTATCATTTCTATTCAATCAAAAGGAAAGTTATTGATTGAAAAGTTATGAATCCTTGCTTGGTTGTTCTTGTGTGTGTAAATCTTTTTGTATCGGGTTTTGACACATAATTGGTCAAAGTTCTTTGCAAGTCTTATAATAGTCGTATCTTCCTATATTTATCATTCATCATTCCATATTATCATCTTCTTATCTTTCCATATCATTCATTATTCTGCATTATGAGTTTTACTAAATCTCGGTTTGTTCTTCCCAAAATCTCGCCCGAGATTTTCATTTATTTAACCGAGATTTGCTTTAGTCGAGGACTTTCGATCTAGATTGGGAATTGTGGCATCAACCCCGCATCAAATTCCCTTCAGATCTCCTATAACCCTATAAATAGGGACTCTCCGCACCTCATTTTACACATCCTAAAAACGCTTTCCTCCTCTTCTCTTTGTTCCGTTTTCTCAAGAGTACAACACTCAACCGGTTTGACAGTTACGTAGTCGGATTTGTAAAGTAGTTTTATACTTGGATTCTTGAACACTAGTAACCGTTGTAAGACGGTATTTTTAGAATTAAGGACATGGAATATTTCTCGACTCTGCATAATTCATGATCTTTCATCGGTAAGTTTTCCGCTCTTACTCTTTAGTGCTCTTACGGTTTAATATTGTATTACAAGTTCCTACGTGTTTTTATGTGTTAATTACAAGAGAGACTAAGATTGGCTTATAATTTGGGAAAATTTTGTAAATAATATAAATAAATAAGTTATGATATGGAAAAGCTAACTACATATTCTTGAGACTTTGGTTTCTAAGTGGCATGTAAATAATTTTTTTTATCTCTCTTTATTTCTCTCTCCTCACAAACATTTGTTAATTCATCCGGCTCTCAACGTCAACTCTGCATTCTTCAAACGACGATAGGAAGATGAGAAAAAACACTAATTATCACCATAAATTTGATTACAATATGAATCTATCAGCTCGTGACATTTTTTCAATAGGCATCCCAACAAACTTCGCTTCTCACTGATGAGTAAAAACTAAGTATCAGCTCCATCTTTAGATGTTAATTTTCTTATGAAAGTTTCGGCCAAACTCTAGAACAAAGGTAGATTTTGGTCAAGAATCTATGGAAAAAGAAGTAAAGGTCAAATAAAATCTCTTGCTACAAAATTAAAAGTGGGGTGAATGGATCGAGCAAGGAACTCGGGCATGGGAGAACAACACATCTTCTTTGTTGAGGAAGAAGCCGGAGTTGAATGGATCTAATTAAGGTTGAACACAATCTTTGAGGAAGACGATTGCGAATTTACTTTCTACAAGTTATCTTGTTTACATTAAGGACCAGTTTTGGTTATTCACCGGAGCCACCTAAGGGGAACATTGTAAAGCACCGTCGAAAAACTCCTAATAATGTGAGTAAAACTCATTAAGCACCAGTTTTGGTTATTTTACGTAATTACGATAAAAATTATGCTGCAACTTTTACTTTTAGGGGACTTCTTGAGAAAAAAATTGGTATGATGAAATGAATTAATTATGCTAATTGTAAACATTCAACTCGAGGCCAAAACTCGGGCCAACTCTTGAATGATATCAAGCGCTCTAGCCACTTCCTTTGACCGGCCAAGAATATTACATCATAAAGATACCAAGCATGTTGAAGAGGTGTGCAACTGTTTCTGATCCTATGAATAATAGGGTGCAAGCTAGACACGGGAAAAAAAAGCGGCCCCAAATGGTCCCCTTGTTGCACATTGGTAGCCAACTAGTCATAATCATCACCAATGTACAATCAGAAAACCTGACCATATAAGAAATCAACCAATAAAGAGATAGACGGAAATCTTTCCCTTACTTCCCTCACCAAAACAGTTCTATCAATCAGGTTAAAGGCATTAGAAAAATCTACTGTCAATATAGCCGGAGAGCCATCACTATGATGCTTGCTCAATACCTTGTGAACACTATGTAAGCCTTTGCACCACCTAGGACACCGACCCCAAACAAAAAATCTCCAAGATAATCTCTCATATCTTTACCTACTCCCTCCATGACGACTTTGGACACCAACCACCTCCAAACAGTACCCCACGATTATGGGTCAAACTTCATTTTCATGCTTCAACATCAACGTAAGGGTTAGTCACAAACTCAGCGGACACTTACCTCCCAACCACAAATTAACCACTGATAAAATCGCTCAAAAAATCCAAATGACTAATAAAAAGTCCAACATTTCCTAAGTGAGTCCAACATTTATTGACCACGATTAGTGCATAACGAGAAAAAAATGAATTGATACTAATTATTATTTTTAAAATCATACAAATAAAAAGTTTGAAATTAAATAAAATGAAAAAATATAAAAATGACATTATAAATAAACTAGTTACACCGTGTAACTAGTTTATTTATAATGTCAATTTTATATTTCTTCATTTTATAAGTGTTAACTATCTTAGTTAGTGTATATTTAACACTTATTAATCATAATTCGTATATAAAGAGGAAATTTTGAAATTAGATAAAATGAAGAAATATGAAAATGATAATATAAATAAACTAGTTAAGATAATTAACCCTTAATAATCATAATTATCACATAAAGAGAAAAAAATGAAATACTAATTATTCTCTTTAAAATAGAAAATAAAAATTAGAAATTAAATAAAATGAAGAAATATAAAAATGATAATATAAATAAGTAATTACACTAGTTAAGATAATTAATACTTATTAATCATGATTAGTATATAAAGAGGAAAAATTCAAAATTATATAAAATGAAGAAACATGACAATGATAATATAACTAAACTAATTACAATAATTAAAAAACAAAATAATTATGTAAACATGATAATTTACATAAATTAGGAAAAGTAAATATTTTAAAAAAAAGTTATATTAATTAGTGGGTCCGTATCCGTGTGGTGTAAAAAAGGTTCCTCCCACTACCTCTCTTGACGATCTTCATCGGCCATTGTATGTTGATTATATTGATCACTTTTTTTTTTAATTAATCTAATTATTTGAAGGAGAAAGGATTTAAAATTAAATTAAATGAAGAAGAATGAAGCGTGGAAAAATCCATCTCATTTCTCCCATTTAAAGTTGAAGCAAGGGCTATAGGTTAAGGAAAAAGTGGAGAAAAGGGTTGGGGTTCATGGGGCGAGGGAAGCGGGGAAGCAGCGGGATTTCGGGGCTTGTAAACGTAACGCATGTGCGTTTATAGAGGCTTCAAAACCTGACAAATTTTGCCCGCCTTGATTGGAACAACGTTGTTGTGGAATTAACCCCTTTCTCTTCGATTCGTGTACATATTAATACTTGGTTGTTTCATTTCTTCCAACCTATGAGAGCAAGAATACACTTATCAAAAAGTTATAATTCCTTCCAATATAAATCATTTGTTTCATTTGAACATAATTGAAGACAATTGTCGTGGTTACATTCATTTCTCGGTAAGTTGGACTTAGTTAGGTGAAGATATTTTAGTTTTCTTACAATACTTTGACCTAGGTTTGAAAGTTTGGACTTATTACGATATTATTTGACAAAGTTGGACTTGGTTAATAATATTAGTCATTTTTAGACTAAGTTGGACTTATGTTTGAAAGTGTTGACTGGACTTAGTATGATATTATTTAACATTTTAGACTAATTTGGACATAGTTATGATATTGTGTTATTTTAGAGTTTTTATTATATTTTATGAGATTAAAAAAAAATTTGACTTAGTTATGAATATTATGATATTTTGGAATTGTTATTATATTTTATAACAACTTGAACTTATTAGATAATATTTGACTAAGTTGGACGTGGTTAGTGATATTTTTTTTTAGATTAAGTTGGACTTGTTATGATTTTGTTTATGCTACTTGGACTTAGTTGGAAATATTATATTATTTGAGACTTAGGAATATTATGTTATTTCAGAGTTTTGTGATATTTTTCTGCTATTTTTAGGGGTGTAATATTAGTCGAACGAGTCGAGCTTTGACATGCTCAAACTCAGCTCGTTTATAAACGAGTCGGACTTGAGTTGAACCTAAAGTTTATACGAGCTTTGAAATGTGTTCATATTCGGCTCGTTTAGAAAGTGAAGGAGCTCGAACTGAGCTTTTGACGAGCCGATCTGATAGAACTCATATGTAAATAGAGTAAAATACAAGGATGCCCTATATAATTATTGTAAATACGTTTGGTTATTAATATGACTCATTAGTCGATGGAAATCCTAAGGGGAATTTATCATATTCTCGCATGGTATTAGAGGTTCTCATTCCTCTAACCCTCTTCCGCTCTTCCTAACCCTACAGTCGTCCTCCTTACCACCGTTCCTCCCCCTTTCTCCTCTTCACCAACGTTCTTAGATGGCTGCCGAACAAAAATCTTCCTTCTATTCCGCTCACAGAATCTCCAACATCAAGAACAATATTGCCCTCGTCCTTGACCATGACACTCCGTATGCTTCTTAGGGTACCCTATTTCGCGGTACTACGAAAGCTCACAACGTCCTCGATCATATCGATGAGAAGGTTCCCAAACCTACGGATATTGATGATTCATTATGGCTCCAAGTCGACGCAGCGGTCCTTCAATGGATTTACAGTACGGTCTCCCGGGATATCCTATTGCCAATCTTTGACTCAGATGATACTGCACTTTTGGCATGGAATCGAGTCAAGGACATCTTCCAAGATAACAAAAACACTTGGGTTGTCTACGTCGAACATGAGTTCTTGAATTGTAAGTTATTTGTCTTTTCTTCCATCAACGCTTACTATTTACAACTCAAGTCTTTAGCGGATAAACTCAAAGGCGTTGGTTCACCGGTTCCTGAAACTCGTCTTGTTCTTCAACTAATTTCGGGACTACCTGTTTAATATAATGTGGCGGCCAGTTTTATTCAACAAATTGATCTGCTACCGTCCTTCACAAAGGCTCGCTCTCAGTTGCAACTCGAGGAAACCCGAATGGCGTCTCAAAGCAACGTCGGGTCAACTAGCAACGCCCTCACTACCGACTCACACAGCCCACCTAAGGGGTCGTCGGCCTCACCTTCGGCCGGCTCTTCTCCGGCATCGACCGATCAAAACCAGCAAAGGCGGGGTCGGGGACGGCAAGACAAGTAGAGAACCCCTGGCGGCAGCACACCCCAGCCGGGACGGTTTGTGTGGAATTCTTCCCGTGGTTGGGTCCCTTTGACGCAGCCCACACAGGCCCACTTCTCCAGCGGCTCACCTTTCTTTGCTTGGTCTCAGTTAGGCCCGGCCCAATACAAACCTCCTTGCCCATTTTCACAATAGTAGCTTCAGGAGGGAGTTCTTGGGCCCGGGCCAGCAAATCCGTCCAATCAGACCCATCTAGCTAATAACTTTCAGCCCACTGCATTTGATCACCCTTTTGCAACCATGTCTTTGAATCCGACGGACAACAACTAGTACATGGACACGGGCGCCACCTCACACATGACTCATACTCCAGGTAAACTCTCGTCTATTTTGTATAATGGCCCCATAAAATTCGATAATTGTTGGCAATGACATGCATATTCCATCTATAGGTATTGGCGAAACCACTTTTCCCACCACCAACCGACCATTACAACTATCAAATGTCTTTATTTCACCAAAAATAGTTAAAAATATCGTATCCGTTAGACGCTTCACTTCCGATAACCTTGCTAGTGTTGAGTTTGATCCGTTTGGTTTTTATGTGAAGAATCTAAAAACGGGGATCATACGCCTGAAATGCAATAGTTCGGGGGAACTTTATCCTGTCACCGGTTACTCCCATGTCCACGCTCTTTCCATAGATTCACCGCGCCTTTGGCACAATTGTCTAGGGCATTAGTTTTAGATTTTCTTCGCAATTCTTCTTACTTCCGTTGTAAAAAGGAGAAATTATCCTCTCTATGTCATGCATGTCACCTAGGAAAACACCATAAACTTTCCTTTCAACGGTGTTTTATCACTACTTTTGCACCTTTTGATATCATCCATAGCGATCTTTGGACTTCACTTATTGAAAGAAAGGAGAATTTCAAATACTACCTCCTCTTTCTTGATGATTTCTCACACTTTTTATTGGTTTTCCCCATCAAATTTAAATCTCAAGTGTTTCATCTCCTTGTGCAATTTCACCAACTAGTTAAGACTCGGTTCAATTGTACCATTAAAAATTTCCAATGCGACATGGGTAGAGATTTTAATAACTCTAGTTTTCACAACTTCTTCACCACTCGTGGGATCAATTTCCGTTTTTCTTGTCCATATACCTCTCCTCAAAATGTTAAAGTTGAACGCATCATTCATACCATCACAAATATGATCCACTCTCTTCTCTTCCATGTTGCTCTTCCGGTTTCATATTGGCCCCATGCTTTAGAGACGTCATGCTACCTCCTCAATATCCTACCCTCCACCACAATTCAAAATCGATCACCCACCCAAGCGTTGTACTCTACAACACCTTCCTACGATCACCTTCGCGTCTTCAGTTGCCTTTGTTATCCTAATCAAAGCGCAACCATTTTCTACAAACTTCAACATCGCTCCACTCCATGTGTCTTTCTCGGGTACCCGACTCATCATCGCAGGTATAAATGTTTAGAGTTAGCTACAAATAAAACCATTATATCTCGTCATGTCATTTTTGACGAGTTTGTCTTTCCCTTTGCCATCTCATCCCATCCGTTCTCCACGGTTTTTCCAGATGACTCGGATCAGTCCCCCTATCACACAAAAATAGCTTCTCAAGCCCGTGGTCCACGTGCACCCTTCACCGGCCCAGTCCCCACTGGCAGCCCACTGCTTTCCCCTTCCCTACAATCCCCTTTTTCTAGCTCAATCCCCACTAGCCCATCTGCCATCGGCCCACCTGGCACCTTCCAGGCCAGCCACGCCTTTCCCTCCTCTGTGCTTCCCCCCTCTCCTGACCCACCTAATATAAGCCCAACACTCCCCCTTCCCTCTTTCCCTCCTAGCCCAACCACACTCTCTAATTCAACTATCCCACATCCGTTAGCTAACCCCCCGCCCAAGCTCACTCCCCTTCAAATAGTGAGCTGTCTTGATCCATGATTCCCCACACTCGACCTCACACCCGAAGCCAGTTCAAAATCACCAAACCTAAACCGGTCATAGACCTATCCGCTTCCACCATCACCATATCTCTCAGACCCAAATCCCACAATGTAGCCCTCTAAGACCCATAATCGAACGGTGCCATGGTCGACGAATATCGAGCCCTTATGCGGAATAAGACTTGGGTTCTGGTTCCTCGCCTTATTCAGGAAAATATTATGCGGTGTATGTAGATTTTCCTACATAAATACAAGTCTGATGGCTCACTTGAATGATATAAGGCTCGCTTGGTTGCTAATGGCTGTTCACAGCAGGTTGGCATTGACTGCGATGAAACTTTCAGCCCCGTTGTGAAACCGGCCACTATCAGATAGTCCTCAATATTGCAGTTTCTCGTTCTTGGTCCATCCATCAACTTGACGTTCAAAATGCCTTCTTACATGGCCATTTGAATGAGACCGTCTATATGTTCCAACCTAGTGGCGGAGCCAAGGGGGGTAAGGGGTGGGACCATGCCCCCCAAAACGACGTCGTTTAATGTTAAAGAAAAAAAATAAAACCCCTCTTGAAACAAAGTCGTTTGGAAGTTTTAAAAAAACCCCTCAGTTTAGCCTTCTCCTTTTGTGAAAACCCTCGACCACACAGCAACACAGGTGAAGAGGCTAACGCAAGCACTCGCAAGCACTCGCGGACTCTTTGTCATCTACCACTGGCCCGCTGCTCAGCCTCACTTCGTCGCCGGTCCTTCCCCGTTGTTGTTGGAGGTTGGTCTGGGAGGTCGAGTCTCGAGTGTTGTTTATGCTGTTGGGCATGAGAACACATAATTTGGAGAGGCTAACATTAATGACAGCTAACATATGACGATAATGTTGAGGTAATCCTGAGTTGTAATCACTTTCAAGAGTGATGTTAATGAGTGACCTAATTGAACCAATTTGATTCACTAGAGACCAGTGGCGGAGCCAAAGGGGGTAAGGGGTGGGACCGTGCCCCCCCCCCAAAACGACGTTGTTTAGTGTTAAAGAAAAAAAATAAAACCCCCCTTGAAACGACGTCGTTTGGAAATTTAAAGAAAAAACCCTCAATTCAGCCTTCTCCTTCTGCGAAAACCCTTGACCACACATCAACACAGGTGAAGAGGCTAACGCAAGCACTCACAAGTACTCGCCGACCCTTCGCCGTCCGCCGCTGGCCCGCTGCTCAGCCTCACTCCGTCGCCGGTCCTTCCCCGTCGCTGTTGGAGGTTGGTCTGGGAGGTCGAGTCTCGAGTGTGGTTTATGATGTTGGGCATAAGAACACAGAATTTGGAGAGGCTAACGTTAATGATACCTGACTTATGACGATAATGTTGAGGTAATCCTGAGTTGTAATCACTTTCAAGAGTGATGTTAATGAGTGACCTAATTGAACCAATTTGATTCACTAGAGACCAGTGGCGGAACCAAGGGGGGTAAGGGGTGGGACCGTGCCCCCCAAAACGACATCATTTAATGTTAAAGAAAAAAAAATAAAAAAATAAAACCCCCCTTGAAACGACGTCGTTTGGAAGTTTTAAAATAAACCCCTCAGTTCAGCCTTCTCCTTCTGCGAAAACCCTCGACCACACAGCAACACAAGTGAAGAGGCTAACGCAAGCACTCGCCGACCCTTTGCCGTCCGCCGCTGGCCCGCTGCTCAGCCTCACTCCGTCGCCGGTCCTTCCCCGTCGTTGTTGGAGGTTGGTCTGGGAGGTCGAGTCTCAAGTGTTCTTTATGCTGTTGGGCATGAGAGCACATAATTTGGAGAGGCTAACGTGAACGACAACTGACTTATGACGATAATGTTGAGGTAATCCTGAGTTGTAATCACTTTCAAGAATGATGTTAATGAGTGACCTAATTGAACCAATTTGATTCACTAGAGACCCCAAATCTGAATTCATCATGTTTGGTGTGGATTTCATTTGAAATGGTGATTGTGATTACTTTTATGCCAAAAACCCTAATAAACTCAATCATGAAATGAATTGTGAATTTCATGTTTGATATAGATCCATCATGTTCACTCTATCACTGTCACTCTGGCAGCAAGGTAAGATAACAGATTCCTCTTCAATTTTCTTCTTGTTAAAGTTCCTGCGGAGGGTTGAGTGCTGAAAGTTCCTTTTTGATTTCACTGATTTGTGTTCATGCTGAATTTTTATGGTGTTGAAATTCTGTTAAACTTGTTTGATTGTGTATTGATTGTTGATTATGATTTGTATTCGATTTTTATGTTGAGTGCTGGATTTTCATGCTATTGATTGCTGAATGTTGATTGCTGAATTTTCATGCTGTTGAAAATCCTGAAAATTTCTTTGTGAGCCTGAAGTTTGATTGTTCTGTAGCTTTCCTTGAATTTTGTGAACCTGAATTTTATGAGTCAACAACAAAATTGTGTTTGTTTAGTGTAAAGAGTGTTTAGATTTGTAAGCCTGAATTTTTATGACGTTAAATATGTTAAGCAACTAGTCCCCCCTTCAAATATTTTCTAGCTCCGCCACTGTTCCAACCTCCCGGATTTCGTGATTCATCGAGACCTAATCATGTATGTTTACTACAGAAGTCCCTCTATGTCTTAAGTAGGCACCCAAAGCATGGTTTCAGCATTTTGTAGGCTTATTGCTCCAAATCAGATTCATTGGCAGTAAGAGTGACTCATCCCTCTTCATTTACCGTCATGAATGACACATCGCCTACCTGTTTCTTTATGTTGATGGCATAATCCTAACTACATCTTTTGATGTGCTGCGTATCCATCTGATCATGCTTCTGGTTAAGGAATTTGCTCTTAAAGACTTTGGGGCTTTGTCATACTTCTTAGGTATTTCAGTTCATCGGAGTTCCTCTGGATTATTCTTATCACAGGATAAGTACGCTAGGGAGATTATTATACGTGCCAAAATGACCAACTGTAAACCTTCTGCTACACCTGTTGAGCCGTATGTGAAGCTTAGTGCCTCATCCGGTCTATTTGTCAGTGATCCGACGTTGTACCGAAGTTTAGCTGGAGCGCTTGAATATTTGACTTTCACACGCCCAGACATTAGTTATGGAGTACAACAAGTGTGCCTTTTCATGCATGATCCTAGGGAATCTCACTTTGCCGCCCTTAAGCATATCATCCGCTACATTTCTGGCACATCATCATTAGGTATCACCATTTCTCCTTCTCTGAAGTTAGATCTTATTGCATATACAGATTCCGATTGGGATGGATGTCCTGATACCCGACAATCTTCCTCTAGTTATTGTGTCTTCTTCAACGACACTCTAATCTCATGGTCTCCCAAATGCTAATATGTGGTTTCCCGATCTAGCGCCGAGACAGAATACAGAGGTGTTGCCAATGTTGTATCTGAGTGTTCATGGCTCCGCAATTTATTGCTTGAGCTTCATTGCCCCCTTACCAAAGCCTCTGTTATCTACACTGATAACATCTCGGCGACGTAACTTGTCAGCAACCCAGTTCAACACCAACGAACCAAGCATATCGAGATTGACATTCACTTCGTCAGAGATAAGGTTGCCCGAGGTCACGTTCAATTTCTCCATGTCCCATCGGCTTTTCAGTATGCATATATATGTACAAAGGGCCTTCCAAGACAGTTATTTCCAGATTTCAGATCCAATCTTACTGTACTACCTCCCCTAGTTTCGATTGTAGGGGTATGATAGAACTCATATGTAAATAGAGTAAAATAGAGGGTTGCCCTATGTAATTATTGTAAATACGTTTGATTATTAATATGACCCATTAGTCGATGGAAATCCTAAGAGGAATTTATCATATTCTCACACGATCACGAGTAGGTTGGCTAAAATAACATTCTTATAGTGTTAATTTGCCGAATGAGTCGAGCCCGAGCCAAGCCTAAACTTTATACGAGCTTCAAAATGTATTCATATTCGACTTGTTTGTTATGAAGAGAAAGAGAGAGTTTGATGTACAGAGAAGGTTTAACAGAATGAATCAACTTGTTTATTATCATGTATGAGTACGTATTTATACATTCAGCTTGTAACAAAATTAGTTACAGTACATGGTTTCTCCTCATTTATACTTTCACTCATAATACCCCCCCCCCCTCAAACTAGGTAGGTTACACATGCCTAGTTTGCTCAACAAACGATTCTGATGTGGGGAAGGAAGTAATTTAGTAATAACATCGGCTAATTGATTTTGTTTGGGAACAAACTGAAGTTGTAGCAAACCCTCCATAACCTTGTCACGAGTAAAATGACAATCGATTTCAATGTTCTTGGTGCGTTCATGGAACACCGGATTCTTGCTCAATTGAATAGATAAACTGTTGTCACATAAGAGATGAACTGGCTGTGGAGGTGTCATGCCAAGTTCCTGTAATAAACGTACCAACCAAGTCACTTTAGCAGCAGCTTAAGCCATGGCTCTGTACTCGGTCTCAGTAGAGCTTCTGGACATTGTATTTTGCTTCTTCGACTTCTAGCTTATAGGGGAATTGCCAAGGAGCATGACATAGCCACTAACACTCCTTTTGGTGGATGGACAGGAAGCACAATATGAGTCTGTAAAGGCTAATAATTCTGGTCGATCACAACTATTCAGCAAGATGTCATGGCCAATTGTACCTTGGATATACCTCAAAGTATGACATAGAGCATCCATATGAGAAGAATGAGGTTCTTGCATAAGCTGACTAAGGTTTTGAACATCAAAACATAAATCAGGTCTTGTATTAGTAAGGAAATTGAGCTTTCCAACAAGGGATCAATAAGTTGAAGTATTTGACAGTGGAGTTCCATCATGAGGTATAGGTCTGGTATGTAGAGGTAGAGGTGTTGATGTTGCTCGACCTGGAGGCAAGTTGGCTTCATCAAGTAACTCCAAAGTAAATTTTCTCTGAGCAAGAATGATACCAGTAGACGTATGTGCCACCTCAAGACCCAAGAAATAGTGAAGAATTCCAAGGTTTGTAATGCTAAAAGTATGGTCCAGAAATAACTTAAGAGAATCAACTATAGCAAGTATTGCATGTATGGTTGTCATCTTAACAACGGGTGAAAATGTCTCATGATAGTCAATACCTTCCGTTGATTAAACCCCTTAGCCACTAGACGGGCTTTATAACGTTCAAGTGAGTCGCCAGCTTTCAATTTCACCTTGAAGATCCACTTACAACCTATGGCTTTCTTGCCAAGAAGAAGAGGCATCAAATCCCATGTATGATTACTTTGTAAAGCTTGATACACTTTGTCCATAGCCTTAACTCAATTAGGATCTTTAGATGCTTCGGTGTAAGAGGTAGGTTCAACAAAGGAATGTAAAGAGGATAGAAAAGCAATATGAGAAGAAGGTAATGAAAGAGTAAGAAAAATACCTAGTGAAGACGAGAATGAGCTATACGTGCAAATATAATCATAGAGATAAGGAGGATGGTTATGGGTTCGACTATATCGTCTAGGAGGAGGCACATAAGAAGTTGGTGATATAGGGTCAACAACTGGTGAAATAGTATGAGAGGGAGATGAAAGAATATGGTCACTGGATGACGATCCAATTTCATTGGTGGATGTATGTTAATTTGGGAGTGAATAAGATTGAAAAGAGGAATCAATAGAGTTAGGATTAGGGGATGAAAGAGGAATTGGAGAAGGAGAAGAATGAACGCATGCATGGGAGGATGGGACGTCTGCATGAGATGTGGTGGGGGTAAAAATGAAGGAACCAATGGTAGATGTAGGCAAAAGTATAGGAAAGGGAGAGGAGGATGAATGAGAAATATGATGAAAAGGAAGGTAGGTTTCATGGAAGGTAACATCTCGAGATAGTATAGATGGTTAAAAGTTTATAGCCTTTTTGACCAAAAGGATAGCCAATCATAACACATGGTTGAGCTTAAGGTTGGAACTTATCTCGATGTACTTTAGGAGTATGTGCAAAGCACAAGCAACCAAATACCCAAAGGCTATCATAGGTAGGTTTGGTTTGGAACACCATTTCATATGGGGTTTTATAGCCAAGAACGGTGTAGGTCATCGATTGATGAGGTATGTGGCCGTTAAAATGCAATCACCCCAATAAGAATATGGAAGTTTGGATTGGAAGAATAGGGAACGAGCTACCTCTAAAAGATGTCGGTGCTTGTGTTTGACCATGCCATTTTGTTGAGGGGTATACACACAAGACGTCTGATGTGTGATGCCTTCTTTAGAGTAGAAGAGAGAGGCTTCATGGCTTGACAACTCAAGAGCGGTATCGGAACGTATGTGTTTAATGGTTGTTTTGAAGTGAGTTTGGATCATGGCAACAAAGGACTTAAGGAGGGATAGAGCGATGCTCTTGTGGGACATAAGGTAGGTCCATGTACATCGAGAATAGTCATCAACAATGGTAAGAAAGTAGGCAAAGTTATTGTATGTGTGGTGCTTGTATGGCCCTCAAGTATCGATATGTATGAGGTCAAAAATAGAGGTAGATCTTGTGGTGGATTGTGGGAAGGGGTGACGATGTTGGAAAGCTTGAGGGCAAATGGTACAAACCGGATTAGATTTAGAAGCATGTATACTATCACTAATAAACTTGAGTTGATCAAAAGGAACATGTCCTAAATGACAATGCCACAATTCAATAGAAACTTTGTTATGACAAAGTTGGTATGAAAAACCATTATAGGTTGATCTATTACAAACTGTAGGTGAAGTAGGTAAAGTATATGGTTCTTTGGTATCAACCACGTGTAGCCCTTTATATACTCGTCCAATCACCAAGGCACTCTTCGTCAAAGGGTCCTGGATTGTACAAGCATGAGAGGTAAACAATACGTGTGAATTGAGATCATTTGCTAGTTTATTTATGGAGATAAGATTGAATTGAAATTCAGGAACATGTAACACATGAGATAGAGTGATGTTAGGGTGGAGTAAAACAGTGCTATAATGTGTTACTGGAGCACATGTACCATTAGGCATAGTGATGAAAGATGGAATAGACAAAGGAGTGTATGTATGGAAGAGATTAAGGTTAGGAGTTATGCGATCGGTAGCACCACTATCCAAGATCCATCTTGAGCTAAGATTAAGAGACAAAAAACAAGAAGCCTTACCAGCAAGCAAAGCAATGGAATCATGATGATCGACCGATTGCTTCTTGTCCAGAAGAGCCAAAATAGAAGACATTTGATATGGAGTAAAGGAATTTGTGACAGCCGATGCAACAAGCTTGTGTCCTGGAGGATAGCCGATGATTTCCAACATTTGGTTGTGCCATCAATAGCAACTCGGCAATGAGAACACCAAGGAAGGCTAGGCACCGGAGACTTTGGATATCCTATTATCTTCCAGTAGTGCTCAGTATTATGACCTCGAACCTTACGATTGTCACAATAAGGCCGATTGTTGGTGTTGGAGTAGAAGGGTTTCTGGATCCAGAGCCAGAATCTTGCTTCGAAGAGAGAGTGCGTTGTTGAGAATACAAAGCAGAAGCCGTGTTGTCAATGGTGATAAGATTAGATAGCGAGCGCTAGCTTTCTTCTTGAAGAAGCATTTTGTAAACTTCATTGATGTTTGGACTAGGATGAAGCATAAGGATATGCGATCTCACCAGATTAAACGAATCGTTAAGTCCAACAAGCAATTGTATAATCTGTTGGTCATTCATCATAGCTAGGGCAACAGAATTTGAGCCACACTTACAGACATGGTGTGTTAGCGCAAGTGTATAATCATCCCAAATTTTCTTCAAAGTAGTAAAGTAGGAGGTAATGGATCGATTACCTTGCGCAATCAATGATAGTTCTTTCTGGATCTGGTACAAACTCGTTCGATTGGATTGACCAAATTGAATCCCTAATTCGGACCAAATCTGAGCGGCAATGTTGCAAAAGAGGACAGACTCGCCAATATCCTTCTCCATCGAATGGAGGAGCCACGATATGAGCATGTTGTTGCATTGATCCCATTTTGCAATCAACTTGGGATCAGATGCAGGTCTGGAGCAATCACCTCTAACAAAACTCAATTTTTTTTAGCTAAAAGAGAAACTTCAACTACGCGTTTCCAGCGAGAGAAATTGGAGCTGGTGAGAAGAGTGGTTGACAATTTCACAGACGGTGCATCAGAATGATGCAATTTAATCCGGAGAAGAAAGGCATCATCATCAGAAGCTGAATCGTCTGGTGGATCTTGAAGATTGGCCATGGAAGAAACAAAAATGTGGGATTATAGGTCCACCTTTGATACCATGTTATGAGGAGAAAGAGAGAGTTTGATGTACAGAGAAGGTTTGACATAATGAATCAACTTGTTTATTATCATGTATGAGTACGTATTTATACATTCAACTTGAAACAGAATTAGTTACAGTACATGGTTTCTCCTCATTTATACTTTCACTCCTAATATCGTTTAGAAATGAACGAGCTCGAGCCGAGCTTTTAACGAATCGAACGCGAACCAAGATCGAATAGTTTGTATCATATTATAGCTATAGTGATTTTGGACTTGGTTAGGAATGGAGTTTTTTATAATAAAAATGTCCATGGGTGCTTTAAAACTTGATTTGCTATGGTGCAACTTTTTTTTTTTTTAATCAAATAATGCTGCAACTTAAATGGGGGAAAATTAAGACCGAAACTGAAAAAGTGAAAATGGATTACTTCATCAGTTAGGTACAAAAATTCGATTATTTTGCAACCCTGAAATAAGAGGTGGTTTAACCAAAATTATATGACCAGTTACCGTAGTGTTTCCAAACAATACTCTAAAATTTTGTTATAATCTCAACTATTAATATATATTATATTTCTAAATTTTTTATTTTCTATATATATACTTTGATTCACTTTACTTGGGGAAGGTTGTAAATTTAACCGAGTTACCCAGCAAACATCCTGAAACACAAGAGTGAAAGGGCATGAATAACACAAGCAAAAGAGATGAACAAAACCTAAAGGTTGCACTCATGGACAAGATGTTAAAGGGCTCAAAATGGCTTACTAAACAAATATACATAAACAATGGTAAGAGGTGTGTTCTAGGAAGAAGCAGCTGTTGAAGCAGCAACAAGCTCAGTCTTCTCTTTGTTCTTTAGCAGTTCCTTCCACTTTTCCACACTATCAATTACCTCTCCAGTTTTTACCAGGTAACGAACTTTGGTTCCATCTTCAAGAATTTTATGACCAACTCGACTTGCCACATTCTGTTCTTTTGAGTACAGCATAACATTTGAGCTGTGAATTGGTGCTTCAATCTGTAGGATGATGTTACAAATCTTAGTCACCATATGATCACACCCATAAATCCATTTATGCAGTGCAGTGGCTTTAACTGAATCTACTTCACCAAAATCGGACCTTGTATTTTTAGTTCTAAACGAAATAGTATACTGCAATTAGTCAAGCATGCATCCAAGACTGGCACATTTTTACTGTCGTTAAGACTTTTCAACACCAAAATCGGACCTTCTTCTTGGCTATAAAATTTCCTAGTCTACAAAATGAGACAGCAAAGAAACAGAAGCATTCATGGATCATAAATTGTACAAATAATGGGTACCTTGATTATCTGCCCGGGTTCACCCTGTTCTTTGCTCTTTACGTGCTTGGTCTTTAAGTTAATTTCTTTGATAAGTACTGTGCTGTTATGCTTAAATATTGCTGAGACCTCACCAATCTTACCCTTCTCACGGCCAGATATTACTTTTACCGTGTCACCAACCTTGACATGCATTTTGTGGAGCAATGGAAGACTATTTGGCTTGCATTCCTTCCTCTCCCAGCGTTTCAGCTGCAGGTCATACAGAAGAACAAATACACCCACATTGCATAACCCATAAGCAGTGAAAGGGAAGTAATATGACCACATATAAAGACAAGGAAACTAAATTGAGGAGCAAAATCAGAAATACTAACCCTCATTACAATAAGACATGGAGGAACCTCTGTGTACTTGATCTGTACTCATATCCAGCAGAAATAAACCATCAATTAGCTTCAGAATAAAAGCACAGCATTGTTCACAAAGAAAGCAAAAATGTTTTAACTTTGTGAAAGGAAAGTAAAGCAACATTACAAAATCTGCAAATTCACATTCACCATCTTTTGTTAAAAATTATAATACAGTCACTAAGGCTCAGGGCATGAATACATGCGGAAAGAGTCAATTTACTTAAGGAGTCTAGATGTGAAAACTTGATCAATCAACAGACAGAATTTTGTTCTCTTTTGGAGGTTGAAAAGGCAGTACTACTCTATCATGATATGCAGTGTGCCCTGAGAATATGCATTCATTGCAAAATCTGCAAATTCGGCATAGGAAGATGATGCACAGAAAATGTCTCAACATAAGTGTTAATTTGCACTTGCATTTGTTGTAGACAATACTAGGCCAGCAAAAGATGAAAAAGATTTCTCGGGCCCTTCAATTGTAAATTTCCCGATCCAAATCGAGGATACCCAGAACTCAGAAAGGTTCCATTTCTTGGAATACACTGTACCCTCTCATCTCTAACAGAAAAAGATCAATTTCATCCTCTCAAATTTCTTTCTGCATTTCATTCCCACCTAACCCATCGTCTAGAGTAGTGAACAAAGTACCAATCAGTCTCCTTGGATCCAAACCACATTTACAGGCCAAGAATTCAGACCCTAAAATTACTGCTCGTTCGATATAAAATAGCAGATATCATGTTGGTATACATCAGAATCGACTTGGGCTGGTATCGGGACGTAACCTCATACCTAGCCGTTTAGGAAGACATCAGAAGCAGAAGCAGAAGCAGCAGCAGCAGCGAGGAAGGACGTACAAATGGGAGAAAAGAAAAGAAAAGAAAAAGGAAGGGAGAATTACCAGGGGAGGAGAGTAGGATGACAAAAGAGGAAGGCGTTGACCTAAGAAAGAGTTCGAAGAGAGAGAAATAGGAGTGAAGCTCTGGAGAGCAGCCATGGTTGCCAAATTCCTAGAGGAAGCGTCTTCTCGGGAGACCCTCTGACCTCTGTATCGTTTATTTTGCTTCTGTTTCAGATGACGTTTTGGATAGGGGGAGTTTGGTGTTAGCAGGCCAATCTTTTTGGAGTAACTATTATTAATGGCTGGGCCCATTACCATACTGCATCTTGGCCCGACTTCAATCCATCTCCCTTGCACATTTTTTTTCCCCTTCCTTTTGATGTCCAATAGAAGATGAAAGTCTACTGGAAGAAAGTTTTCTAGTTGGTATTCATATGTGATGATTGAAATAAAACATCTATGATCTATCATGAATGGAACACTTTGGTGAATCAATTTAATTAGATTTGGAATAAAGGAACTTAGTTTACTAGTAAACCCACTTAGAGAAGGTGATATTCTATATGCATGAGATTATGGAATGTGTCATGTCTATTAGGAGGTCTTCCAACACTACAGAATCCACTCACGGAGCACTTTATAAAGTTTCAAAATTATGTGTTTAACAAAGTCAATGAGTAGGAAGGAGCTGAAAACCTAATTTACTATATTCACCAAGAAAATATGGAAGTTGAAGGAGGAAGGTCTAGAGCACCATATTATTTGATCACATTCCGATCAATAACAGATTATTTCTCTCAATATTCAATCACAGTAAACATACCTACCATCACAAACCATGTCCATGCTAGAGCAACGAGATTTTCTAAATCAATGAATATATCAAGCAACATCAAAAAGAAAAAAAAAGAACATTATATTCACGGTTGGTTTTACTACGATAGTAATCCCTGAAGACCTATGACCATACTTCTCAAAAGGTATGGAGTCTTCAGATTCAACTTCAAACTACTTAAGAGACTTAGAATTGGGAATATTCATATCTTTAAAATGCCAAGATCATTTCTATGACACCCTCATATGTTGGGATGAAGAATATGCAAGAAATATATTTATGAAGCCATTGATGAGGATATTGGTGAAGGATGGGAAGAGTGTGTCAGAAAAGAAGGATGGTACAACAACAAATATTGTATGGACTAGTAAAAAAAACATCATCATTTCAAGCATGAAGGAATCTCGTGAGTGTTGTGCCAATGTTTGTCATTTTCTTTCAACCTTTTCTTTTCTTTTTTGAATTAGTGAGAGTTGACACCATTGGTCATGTGAGTGAGTTAGAGTCAATAATGCATGTCGGGAGTACGCTATCCAATACCTTCTCAACTCTATAAATAGATTCATTGTGAGTCATTATAGGGCATCAAAAGCCATAAGGTCTAAGAGTGAGAATCACAAAAAGTAGAAAAAGAAAGAGAAACGATTTTGAGCTTAAAGAGACGTGGTTCCTCCTCTCTCTCTAAAATCAAAACACTTTGATGAATCTTTCTAACTTGAAGTGTTTGAAGTGAGTTGAGTCTTTATATTCCAGTATGTTTGAGTGCTTGTAATTCTCTTTCAAAAGTTTGTTTTTAAGTAAGGGAAAACTACTTGATTGAAAGGTGTGTTTTGAATAAATGTACTTTCTTGATAACATTTTCTTCATCCTCGTAAAAGAGAGGTTCAAGTGAGAGACTACGGTCTAAGGTAGGAAATGAAATAAATATGTGTTGTGCATGGGCTAAGGTAGTCCCGGTGGATGATTGGACACCCCTAGACAGCCAAAAAGTACAAGAACATTGGAGGTCTAGTGATATTACGTCCAAGTAACGGTGAAAACTCTCTTATTTAATTTTCTTAATTATGGAGCATGGTGTGCTTGTGACCATATAAATTTATTATTCTTAATATAGTTAGTAGATTATGATAGCAAGTGCCACATAAAGTCTATACATTAAATTAAGTGTGTTAGTTTGAATAAAATTGTGCAAAGAAAGTTGTGGTTGAAAATTGCAATATATCTAAACGAAGGTTAAAAACAAGAATCGTACGATCATTATTATAGTGTACCTAAAGAAGAAAAGGTAGTGGAAATAACAAAGGCCTAAAATAATAGCACAATAGCATGCATTCACTACAATATTTCATTTATTATCTTCGTTAGGTTATACACACCATTTTCAACTTATTAATGGCACGAGCGGTCTCCGACCCTCGCATCTGTTCGTGTATACCAACAAGAGTGGATCATATGCATCTCATTGTACACTTGTATGGACTACTCGCAAAGAACCTCCCCGACCTGTGTCAAGGCGGGAAAGTGATGTCAAGACCCCACATACACTTGGGTCTTAATCAATATTATCATACCGTCATCTTACTCAAGTTCGTAACTTATAAATCAAGAAACACACACCACTATCACATTATAAGCTTGCGTAAGATAAAGGCATCTAAGTAAGACTATAAGACTTACATCAATCCAAAGAAGACAACTCTATCAAGTGCAAGCGCACAAAATCTAACGGGTACCTTGATCAAATTATACACCTAAAAATACCAATAATCATAATTCCCACCTAATGATATAACACCAGATATATGATGGTTTCCTTTCACGATTAGACAACCCCACTCAATGATATACTTGAGTCTTGTTGCTAGGGGAAGATTTTGCGTGGTTGAGGCTTATGAGATGCTTAGGCCATAGGGTGAAGAAGTGGACTAATTCAAATTTTTTTAAGATTCGGGCAATAAGCCCAAGCACATCCTATGGATGGCAATCATTGGCCGGTTATCTACCCAAGATAAGATATATTTCCTAGGTACTGATCCTATTTGTAGTTGGTGCATGAGCGAGAGTGAGTCTCACGACCACTTGATCTTTGGATGCACATATGCACGTGAGGTTTAAGGGCATGTTGGTGTGGACTTCGACTAATCACACCACTTAGGTTGTCTTGATGTAGCTTCTAATGTTAATAAGGCAAGTTTGTATGGTATAACAACTTGTGTCCCGATTCTCCCATAAGAAATTCTTCACTCCAATTTTCCAATCTTATTCCGAAACTTGCACGGGTATCTTTATTTTTGGTGTGCATCTACCATAGAGATTCTTTTTAAAAAAAATAGGTATTAATGGAGATATCACCACTAGATTGGAGGTATTGGGTTAGCTGATTCACATTATACATGGCCGGAGTTGGACGAGTATATCTAGGATATGCGCTTTCTCTCCTACGGTCTACTACATTTGGTATTTCAAGAATGCCTTGATTTTTTTACCAAAGTAGAATTCCGATGGATATCCTCGTGAGTTTGATCAAGACTCACTTCTATAGTCTACTACATGAGACATTTCCCACATGAGCTAGAGAAAGGGTTACATCTTGTAGTTGGTTTCTACCGGAGCTGTATTTTGCTCCGTATTTTGACGTATATGGTATCTATGTATGTATTGGGCTTGGTTTCGGTCTGTTTATGGCTTTGCCGAAGGTGTACTGGCCATTTTCCCGAGGTTTAGGCACTTGTATGGTTTGCGAGTGTCTTTGTCTGCTGATGGTCTTGCCAAAGGTGAACGAGCCTCATGAGTTCTGCTAGTTTTTTTTATGTATTTTTAGTTTCATCTACTTCACAATAATTAATATTTTGAAGAGAATGTCATGTCTATTTGGAGTACTTTGAGTGTGATGTTTTGGACCGTAAACCACATGTCGCAAGCATGTACATAAACTTTGTTGTTTTAGTATAACGGGTATCTGATCTTTTTCTATGAGTTGATCTTTACCTAAAAGAATAATCTGATAAATGCCCACTACATGTATCCTCCGACTCCGAGTACTACTGTTATAAACAATTTATCAAATGGATCTTGACAACATGCTTAAGAGAAAATAACGAGTTAATTTAACGAGTACACTTCTCCCTAGACTACTGACCGTAACATTGTAATATCTTTTTGTCTGGCAACCAAAATTACTTAATTAATCCATTATAACACTTGATCGATCAACATTCATGTCCTATTTAGCTAAAGTCATTCTCTTAATTTAATCATACTACCTTAATTTATCATCACAATATACTTAATCATCATTTTTCTTCCTAGTCAACTAAGTATACCAAGATAAATTGTCACGTATTAAGACTATTAAACTCATACATAACTAGACGACTAAATTCAACTTCCATATCTGACACATTCAAACTAGTGACCGCCATATTCTACTCTATACATATTTCGTTCATCTCCAAATACATATCAATTATTCCGCCCATTTTTTCAAATCAAACTTCACCATACTCTTCCAAAATTTTCTATATCACCATAGTGTATTAAAATTTCTATATTTCAAAACAGAACCCACTAACCCAGAGACAAAAAGTATTGTTTGATCTTGTTAAAATGTGGGTACCCGCCAAAATGATGGAGATACTAACTTGTGATCTTATACAATAACCATGGAGAAGAAGGAACCCTAGACAAAATCAATACCTTATGCTCAGCGAAACTCGTTTGGCAACGACAATGACGATAGTATTGGATGTTGGGTTTTTGATTCTAGTTTGTGTCTTTGTTCGTAAACCTTGTAAAGTTTTGGGTTCTTTTTGTAAAGCTTTTGTATTTTTGGATACCTTTTTATAATTTGCATGGACTTTGGCTGTTTGTTGGTTGAAAATTCACGTTTTTGTGGAGCATTGGCTCAAAGGAAGCAACAAGCTAGTGGACCCCTTCTTTAACTTTCTCAACAAGTGGGTCAGGGCCAGTTTTTTAGGATCCTTAGATCCAACAAACAAGGAAAAAAGAAAACCCTACAGCAATTGAAAAGCTAGGTGGCGGCACATGTTTTTTCAGCCAAGGAAAAAGAACACTATACACACATCAAGGAAAAAAAAGAAGAACCTCATACTCAAAAACAAAAAGAAATAAAGGGCGACAGAAGAAAAACGCCAAAAAGACGAAACTGAGAACGAAAGAGAAAAGATCAAGAGAGAAGACGAGATTGAAGATATAACTCAAGGAAGAGAGAAGGAAGTCGCGAGGATGTCGAGTCTGGCGGTGAAGACGATTTCACCGGATCTCAGAGAGCCTTCTTCTCTTGTTGTTTTTGTTGTAAATCTTAGTTGTTTTTCGTCTTTCGATTTATATAGTTCGGTGCACATTGGGTCTCTCTTGAGGCCAATTTCGTGTTTGTTTGGATCGAAATTGGATCGAGTTAGATCCGTTCTTGTTTGTTATGAGAAATCAAAAAATTCGCTTAATCTTGATCTAAATTGCATATATTTGAAAAACGTGATAACAAAGTGGTATCAAAGCTTCCTGTTTTTTTTTTCAAATCTGTTAAACCGGATCTGTTGTATAAAATTATTTTTGGATCTATTGTCTAGTGCATATTTGGTTTGGATCTATTTTTGTTTCGAAACTACATCCTATTATTGATAGGAGAGTTCTCGAAAACACTTATGGAGGATGAAATAAGGGAACTAGATGAACAAGCACATTCGAAAATAATGATTCGGCTTTTTGACGAGGTAGCACGTCAAGTTGTGAGTATTACTAACTCTACACTATTATGGAAGAGTTTAGAGCAATTATATCTTACTAAATCCATGCCTAGTCATATTTCTTTGCTATGTCATTTGTCTACCTTTAAAATGAATGTTTCCTTGTCAATATATGCTAATCTTGATAAGTTTTTGAAAATGACTCAAGACCTTGAAAGATGTGGTGATAAAATTGTTGATTTTCATCAAGCTATGATTTTTTTTGAATTCTTTACCTGCTGAATTTGATGGATTTAAAGATGTCATTCAATTTGGTAGAGATGAATTGTCTAAGACAAAAATCATGGAATCGGTTATTGAGAAGAATGATATCCTTAAAGTGTTTAAGCATGCTAAATTTGAGAATTATGTTGACAATAAAATGGATTCTATTATGCATGTTGAGGTAGACTCTAAAGCTAATAAAAAGAAAAGAAAATCTAATGGGAATAATAAGAAGTGTTTTTATTGTGATAAGATTGGTTATTTCATAAGAGATTGTAAGAAAAACAAAGTTGATGGCATGCATAAAAATGAGCATGAAGTTTCTGCTATCTTGGAATCTGATATGAATTATCCTGCTGAATTGCTTATGCTTGATTCTACACGTGATTATAATACTTGGATTATGGATTCTAGATGTTCTTTGCATGCTACACCTCATAAATTCTTGTTTGAGTCTTTACATGAATTGATGGTAGTAGTGTCATGCTAGGTGATCATACATGCTTGGATGTTAGAGGTATTGGAAATGTGTCTTTGAAAATGCATGATGGGAGGGCAAAGGTTCTTCAAAAGGTTAGGTGGGTGCCTAATCTTTGAAGAAATATGATTTATGAATCTGCTTTGGATGACCAAAATTGTAAAATTAGGTCACATTATGGTATAAGAGATGTCATTAAAAATGACAAAACTCTTATACGTAGTATACGAAAAGGTGGCTTGCACCAAATTTTAGCTTCCCCCTTGCTTGATTCTTCAATTTTGGTGGTGACTAATAATCATCCAAAACCCTCTAAAACTGATATAAATGGTGAACTAACTGCTTCAGTTGAGATTCCAAGACATGATAGCACAAAACTGGAGCAAAATAGCCCAAAAATTAATGTTTTAAGGCTCAAAAGGTGTGCAGAAATGATGAAAAACAACTCAGCTAAAGGGAAATTGGTGAAAAGACTGAGTGACAACATTCACAAAAGGGCTCACCAAACCAGTCATTGATGGCTGGAAATGAAGAAGGCATTTCTATAGCATTGGAAGGACATATAGACATCAAAAGTAAGCTACATAGTCACCAGTTAAAAGAGGACGTAAGTTCTCTTTACTCTAAGTCTAGTGATATGCTTATAGGTGATACTTTGACAAATGATAGTGATGTGGATTTGAAATCTATCATTGTAAAACATGACTTGGATGAGAAACTTATGTGTGGCAATTGTGTTGAGTATGTTGAGTCGAAGAGAAATAGGAGAATGTCTTTATGTGGTTTGCTAAATAGGTTAACATTAAGAGGGCACTTTAAGAAGTGTACCAAGACTTGTGATTAGTCTAAAGTGGTAGTTGATTGTGATATACCTGATAGTTTTATGAACGATACTAATCGTGTCTCGAGTTGTAGGTATACTTCCCGTTGTGGGATTATGGATGGTCTTCCAAAGCACTAGAAGTGTGCTTGGGAGGGGGGGATCGATGATGGATTGCCCGTGTGTGCATTTAGGTGGTCTATTTTGTTTGTTTTGTATCGATTTACAAGCTAGAATCAAGAGGGCAATTGTTGAGGTTTTTTATTCTAGTTTGTGTCTTTGTTTGTAAACCTTGTAAAGTTTTGGGTTATTTTTGTAAGGCTTTTATATTTTCGGGTACCTTTTTTATGAGGGATTATCCCCAACACTACCTCAAGGACCAATCACTAGATCAAGGCCTAAAGCATTGAAGGACAATCCAGCAGCTACACCTTCTTCAGATTCCATCATAAAAGGAGCAATCACAAGGTCAAGAGCAAAGGTTATTTAAGATGACGTTACAAACATGCTAACAACATATACACTCAAAGAGACCCTACTCACTCTTAGGAATCCTTTGGTGACATTGTTGACTGTTGTAGAAGAGCCAAGCCTCGACCAAAAAGAGCCATCAAGCATAGAAGGTGCTAGGACGAAGAAAGAGTCTCAAAGAAGAGTTGGCCAACCTAGAGGAATCTCGGCCGAGATATCAAATCAAGATTTTCTCTTTGAGGCGCACTTGAAGATCCGGCCAAGATCTTTTAAATTTGGCAACTAAATTTTATATTTCTTACCTTAAAGCTCTTAAACATTCTTAAGGTAGTTGATAGTTTTGATCTTATCTTTGAGATAATTATTTTTATATCTTTTAAAAATGTCTTTTCTAGATTTTTTTTATAAAAGATATCTTTCTTAGTTTACATATAAGATCTCCATTATAAATAGTCTTAGAAGGGGAGATTATTAAAGAGGATTAGATTTGATATTATTTCACATATTGTGTGAACTCGCAGCTTCGCTTATGAAGTTTGTGCTTTATTCATTCCTATTTAATCAAAGAGAAAGCCAATTGAATCGTTATAAAGTCCTTGCTAGATTGTGCTTCTGTATGTTAATCTTTTTGAAGGTTGGTGCTCCTGGTCAATATTAGTCCCTCCTTGTGCTTGTCTTACTTAGAAGGCTTGTGTAAGGTTAAAGAAGTGAGGGTTAAAGTAAGCTCTTTGTTAAGGGGTTTTGGCACATCATTGGTCAAGGTTTTTTGCAGGAATATCTTGGTTCATATCTTCCTATATTTATCATATTTCATTCTATTATTCATCTTCTTATCTTTCCATATCATTTATGATTCCGCTTTTTGAGTTTCCAGAAATCTCGGTCTATTCTTACAAAAATCTCGCACGAGATTTCCATTATCCATCCGATTTGCTTTTGCCAAGGACTTTCAATCTAGATCGGAAATTGCGGCTTCAACCCCGCATCAAAATGGTATCAAAGCTAAGCGATTGAAGTTCGTATCAGGTTTGAGTCAATTTTTATTTCGAGCCTTCTTTGAGTCATATTAAAGTTGAGTCTTTTCTTGTTTGCCATCTTTGCGAGATTATTTGAGTTTAGCGTGTGTTGACTTGTGCAAGTTTAGAAGAGAGAAAACGCCATAGCCAAACACAAGCCAACCATTAACCTTAAAAAACTTGCCCAACCCTACGGAAAGTGCGATCAAAGTTGCACTTCAAAGTTGAGATCTTATCTAGTAGGTGAGATCTTATACATTCTTGTCAAAGCAACGATATATACACTTCTCTAGCAGTTAAAGATCACAAGACAACCAAGGAGTAGGAGCCCAAAGGTGATTGCTGAACGTCGACATCAAGCATCAACTATTCAACAATTTCGGCCAATTCATAAGAGAATTTTCACCTGAGAAAGCTACCGTTGTCCTATTTTCGCAAAAATTTGAAGGCATAATGTGAAGAATCCAAGTGTACCCTATGCAAGAGTACATCAAAAGAAGAGTTTTTGTACCAACCTTGATCTAGTTAAGAGTCCTGGCCATACCCAAAACTAACCCCGGCTATCTCTCTTTCTAACTGCACAAATTAAAGGTACATTCTTTCTCTTTTCTTAATCTCTTGTGTGCCTTTTCTTAGCCTCTTTCTACTCTACACACTTGAGTCTTATTTCTTTGGGTGTGCTAGTTAGTATCTATACTTCCTAACATACTAGTGTGTCTATCCGTAATATTCTTTCTACCTTGTCTTGTGTGGAGTAAACTTCCTGTAAGAGTTCATTATCCATCTCACAACACAAGAACCTTTATCCAAACCAAGCTGACTACTTGAGTCAACCAAGGAATTTTAGTGAGACCAAGGCACCGATTGGTAAAGAAGCATTAATCCATCTAAGGCAATTGCATCAAACCAGCTTGTGATAACACAACATAGCGTGATTGTGAGTGAAAACAAGAAATGTACTTTCGTTTTCCCTAACATTACATGTTTGTTGTTACTTTGTGTGCTTTTGTAGATGTCAGGAAGAGATAGTCCATGAGCATCCTAAAAGAGTGATTCTTTAGGGCCCGATGCCTTGAAGATGCTCAAACAACCCATGGTTACTGTTTCCACCTTCGACAAACGATTGGAAAAGATCGAAACAAGGCCCATTGCAGAATCTTGGCTAGAATCTCGCCCGAGATTTGACCCGAGATCTCTTTAAAGTAGGCGACAACTCCTTTACTCCGCCACCACCACCATCCTCCATACCAACTTTAAACCATCCCCATGCTAGGTAATACTCACCCTAATCCATTCGTTAACGCTAATCACAATCCGCGTTTTGGTGAAGAATTTCAAGACTTAGGTGATGAAGAAGATGAGGGCATGTGGAGAGACTACCCCCGACGTTATTATAATCTACAGAGAGGATGTGACAATGACCATTATAGACCGTCTCAGGATAATGACAGACTTGGGAGAGTAAAGGCCAAGATTCCAAGTTTTGAAAGCAAATGCGACCCGAACGCTTACATGAAATGAGAGACTAAGATTGAAAAATTTTGGTATTTCCATAATTTTAGTGAGCAACGGAAGATTCAACTTGATGTGTTGGAATTCCAAGGATATGCCTTATTTTGGTGGGATCATCTCGTTAAAGAACAAAGAAGAACGTTAGATCCGGACATCAACACTTGGGAACAAATGAAGGCCTTGATGAAATCTAGATTCGTGCCTCCACATTATGGTAGGGAAGTGAGGCAACGATTAGAGAATCTCAAGCAAGGTTCCATGACTGTGGAAGAAGTCTATACCGCCATACAAACGACGATGGCAAAAGCTAACGTGCAAGAAAATGAGGAGTCTATCATGACTCTATTTTTACGAATTTTGCATCCATCTTTAGCTAATGAAATTGATTTATATCCCTATGCTTCAATGACTAACTTACTGCATTTGGCTATCAGGGTAGAGAAGAAGATTAAAGGACGGAATCAAGGGACAAGTTCTTAGACGATAGAGAAAACATCTCGGTCATCCTACATAAATATCGGCCAAGATTGCACCTAAGATTTACCCCAGAAAGACGAAAGAAAGAGATCCCTTCCTGATTCAACAGTTCATAAACCTTCTACTCAGTCTCTTCCTTTGAATGGGCCTTCAAATGATAACAAAGAGAGTACTTCTAACTCTACTTTACATTTTAGAGATATTGTATGCTTTAAATGTCAAGGTAGAGGTCACTACATGCGAGATTGTCCTAATAAAAGGGTTTTATTTTTAAATCAACAAGGGCAATATGAAAGTGAAGAAGAGCATGAACATGATCATACCCATATCAATGCATTGCATGAGCATGATAGTCATAGTGATAGTGATGAAGATTGTGAATATGAGCATGGACAGTCTTTATTGCTTTACATTGCATGCTAAAATAGCTCAATGTGAGGATAATCAACGGGAAAACCTTTTTCATACTAGATGTCTTGTTCAAGGAAAGGTTTGTAACATGTTTATTGATGGTGGCAGTTGTTTCAACATTGCTAGTGAGGAATTAATCACTAAGTTGAAAATCACTACTTTCTATCATCCTAGACATTATAAGCTGCATTGGATGAATGATTGTGGAGAGTTGAAAGTCAACAACAAGCTATAATTGCGTTTACCTCAGGAAAGTATGAGGATATTGTTGTTTGTGATGTGGTGCCTATGCAAGCATGTAAAATTTTGCCAGGCCGTCCATGGTAGTCTGATAGGAAGGTTACTTATGATAATTTTTCTAATAAACATTCTTTTGAGTTTAATGGAAAAGCAATTACTCTTAAACCGATGACCCCTTGCAGATTGCGGAATTTAACGACACGAAGAAGGATAAACGCAAGCAAAAGGAACAAGAAACAACTCTCAAAGAAGAAACCACAGGTGGATCATCAAAATCTTGCCCGAGATATGAAGATCAGTCACGCTCCAGTGACAAATATCGGACCCAACAAGGAAATCTCGGCCGAGATTCTTGTAACCAGCCTGAGATTCCTTCTCTAGAGCATCATCGAACACTTTTATCATCCAAATGGGAGTTTCTTGATGATTATGTTCCTCTGGGTGCCGCTTTACTGAGTTTATGTAAAAAGCCTAATTACTTTAAGTGATGAAGTGAAGGCTACTTTGTCTACTAACATTCTAAAGGCTTTGGATGAGTATAAAGATGTATTTCCGGATGAGATTACTGCACGCCTTCCACTTTTCCGAGGTATTAAGCATCGGATTGACTTCATTCCAGGTTCGTCCCTTCCTAATCGCCCCGCTTATAGCATAAGTCCGCATGAAAGTCAGGAAATTTAAGATCAAGTGCAAGACCTTTTGAATAAAAGCTAAGTTCGAGAAAGCTTGAGTCCTTGTGCAGTTCCAGTACTGTTGGTGCCCAAGAAGGACAATACTTGAAGGATGTGTGTTGATTGTAGAGCAATCAATAACATCACTATCAAGTACCGTCACCCCATCCCCAGATTAGATGACATGCTAGATGAGCTTAGAAGTTCCACCTTGTTCTCCAAGATCAACCTTAAGAGTGGATATCATCAAATCCGGATGAGAGAAGGAGATGAATGGAAGCACTTAAGGGAAGAACTAGGAACTCTTAAGAGTTTAGTAGTAACCAAATTATTTTCCTTGGATTTGTAGTGAGCACAAGAGGTCTTGAGGTGGACAGGGAGAAGATCAAAGCCATCCAAGAATGGCCTACACCTACCACCGTTGAACATGTGCGATCTTTTCATGGATTGACTACGTTCTATAGGCGTTTTGTGAAGAATTTTTGTACCATTGCAGCCTCTCTCACGTCTCTCATGAAGAAGCAACTACAATTTGAGTGGGAAGAAGCGCAACATAAAGCATTCAATGAATTAATGAGGCAATTATCAAATGTACCTTTTCTTGCACTTTCGGATTTCACCAAGCCATTCGAAGTTGAATGTGATACTTCAGGTATTGGTATTGGAGAAATATTCAAGCAAGAAGGTAAGCCCCTTGCCTGTTTTAGTGAAAAATTCAAAGGACCATGCTTGAATTATTCAACATATGATAATGAATTATATGCTTTATTTCGAGATTTCAAGACATGACAACATTATCTTTGTCCTAATGAATTCATCCTTAGAACTGATCATGAGTCTTTGAAGCATTTTGAAAGTCAATATAAGTTGGATAAGAGACATGGAAGATGGATGGAATTCATTGAGACTTTTCCTTATATCATCAAATACAAGAAGGGTAAAGATAATGTTGTAGCGGATGCCCTTTCCAAAAGGTATACTTTGATCACCACCACGGATTCCAAGGTCCTAGGATTCCATTATATCAAAGAGCTATACAAGGATGATGTTAATTTTGGCAATATTTACATCCAGTGCAATTCTCGACCTACTACCAAGAATCTCGGCCGAGATTTGGACCGAGATTTGCCCCACTCGAGAGGTAAGTATTATCTCTTTGAAGGATTTTGGTTCCATGAGGATAAAGTTTGTATTCCTAAATATTCTATGAGATTATTATTAGTTAAGGAGGCTCAAATGGGAGCATTAATGGAACATTTTGGAAGAGATAAGATTTATCATATGCTTCATTCACATTTCTTTTGGCCTCATATGCTTAAAGATGTTGAACATTTGATCAAGAGGTGCATTGTGTGTTTGATCAAAACCCCACAGTTTGTATACTCCTTTACCTATTCCTACTTCACCATGACTTGATATTAGTATGAATTTTGTTGTAGGTTTACCAAGGTCTAAGAAGGGGAGAGATTCCATTTTTGTGGTTGTTGATCGTTTTTCTAAGATGGATCACTTTATTGCTTGCCATAAAACTGATGATGCTTATAATGTGGCTAATTTGTTCTTTATGGAAATTTTTAGGTTGCATAGAGTGCTACAGACTATTGTAAAGTGATAGAGATGTCAAGTTCCTTAATTTCTTTTGGAAGACTCATTGGGGAAAGTTAGGTACCAAATTTTTGTTTTCAACTTCTAGTCACCCTCAAAATGATGATCAAACGGAAGTAACTAACATGACTTTGACTACTATCTTAAGAGCTGTTTTGAAAGATAATCTGAATGCTTGGGAAGATGTTTTACCACATGTAGAAATTTCTTATAATCGTACATTGCATTTATCTACCAACATAACGCCTTTTGAGTGCGTCTATGGAGTGAATCCTTTGACTCTTTTTGATCTTACACCGTTGCCTTTAGAGAAGCGAGTGGATTTCATTGCAGGAAAACAAATGGAGTTCAATAAGGAATGGCATGAGAAGACGCGCATAAGGCTGGAACAAATAGGGAAAACTGTAGCTTCAAAGGCAAATTGGAATTGCAAGTAAATGTTGTTCGAACCAGGAGATCTAGTCTGGTTACATCTAAGGAAAGAGCGATTTCCGGAGAAGAGGAAGTCTAAGTTGTCTCCAAGAAGAGATGTACCATTTAAAGTGAAGCGCAAAGTCGGTGACAATGCCTATATCTTGGAGCTTCCAGTTGAATATGGTGTAAGTCTTATCTTCAACGTGGGTGATTTGAGTCCTTTCGAGTTTAGAGATGAGCATGTTGATGATTCGAGGACGAATTATTCTCAAGAAGAGGAGTATGATGAGGGATCATCCCCAACATTATCTCATGGACAAATCACTAGATCAAGGGCTAAAGCATTGAAGGACAATCCAACAACTACACCTTTAGATTCCATCATGGAAGGAGCAAACACAAGGTCAAGAGTAAAGGCTATTCAAGATGACGTTACAAACATGCTAACAACATATATACTCAAAGAGACCCTACTCACTCTTAGGAATCCTTTGGTGACATTGTTGACTATTATAGAAGAGTCAAGCCTCGACCAAGAAGAGCCATCAAGCATAGAAGGTGGCTAGGACGAAGAAAGAGTTTCAGAGAAGAAATCTCGGTCAACCTACAGGAATCTCGGCCGAGATATCCACCCGAGATTTGCTCTCTGACGCGCGCTTGAAGATCCGGCCAAGATCTTTTAAATTTGGAAACTATATTTTATATTTCTTACCTTAAAGCTCTCAAACATTCTTAAGGTAGTTGTTAGTTTTGATCTTATCTTTGAAATTATTATTTTATATCTTGTAAAGATATCTTTTCTAGATTATCTTTTAAAATATATCTTTCTTATAAGTTTACATAGAAGATCTCCCTATAAAAAAGGATTATATTTGATATTATTCCACATATTGTGTGAACTCGTAGCTTCACTTATGAAGTTTTTGTTTTATTCATTCCTATTCAATGAAAGAGAGAGCCTTGATTGAATTGTTGTGAAGTCCTTGCTAGATTGTGCTTGTGTTGTAACCTTTTTGAATGTTGGTGCTCCTGGTTAATACTAGTCTCTCCTTGTGCTTGTCTTACTTATAAGGCTTGTGTAAGGTTAAAGAAGTGAGGGTTAAGGTGAGCTCTTCGTTAAGGGATTTTGAAACATCATTGCTCAAGGTTCTTTGTGGGAATATCTTAGTTCATATCTTCCTATATTTATCATATTTCATTCCATTATTCATCTTCTTATGTTTCCATATCATTCATCATTTTTCATTTTGAGTTTTCAGAAATCTCGGTATGTTCTTAATGAAATATCGCTCGAGATTTCCATTATCCATCCGAGATTTGCTTATGTCAAGGACTTTCAATCTAGATCAGGAACTGCGGCTTAAATCCCGCATCATTTTTGTAATTTGTATGGACTTTGGTTGTTTGTTGGCTGGAAAGTCACATTTATTGTGAAGCATTGGCTCGAAGGAAGCAACTAGCTAGTGGGCCCCTTCTTTAAGTTTTTCAACAAGTGGCCCAAGACCAGTTTTTTGGGCTCCTTAGATCCAGCAAATAAGGAAATAAGAAAACCCTACAACAAATGAAAAGCTAGGTGGCGACACATGTTTTTTCAGAAAAGGAAAAATAACGCTATACACACATCAAGGAAAAAAAGGAAGAACCCGATACTCAAAAACAAAGAGAAATAGAGGGCGACAAAAGAAAAACGCCAAAAATACGAAATTGGGAACGAGAGAGAGAGAGAGAAGACAAGACCAAAGATACAACTCAAGGAAGACCTCTAGTTGCGTGAGGTCGGGGTTGAATTCCCTGACCTCACGCGGATCTCGACAGTCTAATTTGTTTTGAACTTTAGTTGCTTTTTATGGACTAGATTTATTGCAGTAGTATTTGCTTACCTATGCGTTAGTTATGTCCTCATCGTAGAGGACACGTACTAGAACAACACCACTATGGGTCGAGATATAGGTCATTCACCTCGTTCTCCTGCTGAGCAGGGTAGAGGTGATTGGACTCCGGAAGTCCAAGTACTAGGTCGTGGAGGAAGAACTCCAGTTGCATGAGGTCAAAGTCAAAGTCCCCAATGTGAGCCGCCAGTAGCGGGACTGACAAAGAATATGACCGAGGAAATTGCTGGAAGTATTGCTGGAAGTGTGACATCCACAGTTAGGACTTCCGGACAGGGAGATTACCCAATTACCTAGTAAATTAATTTTTTTAATACAAGGAGCGTACCCAACTCATTTTTTCATGCAAGAAAAATAAGTCGCGAAATTTAATTTATCCGGTTGATAATAAGATAATTTTTTTTATAATAAATAAGGGTAAATATGTGATTAGAGGTGCCGTGGTGTGAGTGGACTTATAATCCGGGGCAGGGAGAAAGGTGGGTGATTTTGAGATAAATCGTCGGTAATCTCACTCGTGTCCTGTGTAAGTCCTCATCCCAAAACCCCAGAATCTTGGTTCCTTCGTCTACAAAATCTGAAGTTGCTGATCGTAGAGGCCAACGGGGGCAACAGTTGTTTATGCTAATTTGACCAAATCTTGGATACCCAGTTCAAGTTTCTTCCCTTGCCTCATTTGATCGATCCTGGAGAGGAACTGAAAACCCCAAATTGTACCGGGTAACCGTAGTTGACCTGCACCTTCTTGCTTATGATCTCGAATTTGAAGTGCTTGTAGGTATGTATCTTTCATAGGCGGACCCCAATGTCACTAATCTGTGGGATGCCCATACTAGAATGTGTATACTGTCTAGGCTGTGTTCGCTGGGCATGGAAAAAGTGCCTATATTCTGCAGGCAATGAAAGTGAGAATTGGGGCCTCGCCTCTGCCCAAGAGTTTGAGCCTGTGCCTCGTCTTTGTAGGTATATCCTCTTTGTGTATGAGGATGATCTTAGGAACCCAGTTTGGGCACCCCCAGGTGGGTACGGAATCAACCCTGATTGGGTCATTCTGAGAAAAGATCACAAAAATACTCTTGGAAGATGCACTTCTTATTTGATCTACCTTGATCATGACAACACTGATATAGTTCTGGCCATTAGAGGATTGAATTTGGGTGTCGAGAGCGATTATGCCGTCCTACTCGATAACAAGCTTGGACAGGCCAAGTTTGACGGTGGGTATGTTCATAATGGGCTGTTGAAATCCGCAAGGTGGGTTTTTGACTCCGAGTACGCGGTGTTGAGGGGACTGCTCGAGGGGAATGTGGGTTATACATTGACGTTTGCTGGTCATTCTCTAGGGGCGGGTGTTGTTTCGTTGTTGGCAATAGTGGCTGTCCAAAATTTGGATATGTTGGGAAACCCTGAGAGGAAAAGGATCCGATGCTATGCAATGGCTCCTGCTAGGTGCATGTCGCTCAATTTGGCAGTCAGATACGCTGATGTTATAAATTCTGTTGTTCTTCAGGTTGATATTATTTATTATGATGCTTCATACTGCTTGTTTTGTTTCAGTGATTTGTTAGATTGTTAACCTTATATATTGGCTAATAAGCTTACAAGGGTTTATTGGCTTAAGTATGCCGGATTCTTGTCCCATGAAGACACTTCATACGAAGAAACTAGGATTTGAGTTTATGCTTGATTACTTGTTTGTCTCCAAGTATTTATGCCTACCTACATCCTTCAGTTCTTCAATTCTTCAATAGGGATTGTAGAATTCATTAACTTTGAGGTAGTTCATGATTATGATCCATGGATTGCACCTAGAGGTGATATCTTATTGTTTTGAGTTTATTTATGATAGCTTGGGGTTTGTGTCAATAGTAATTTACATTTCATGGGTTCAATATTTGTTTCAAATACTGTTTTGATAGAACTTCTGGAATACATGCTAGTGGAGATTTTTGACAAGAATGATTTGGGATAGATCCTATTTCATAAGTCTTTGGTAGGTTTCTTAGCTGTTTTCTGTCAATATGAAAGTACAGATACAAAAATTTATTAAGTATAATCATTTCAAATTCCATAGCCCAATATGCAAGATGAATAAAGACTAAAGAGATCATTGCAGTCCTATACCAATAATGTGACATGCTAATGAAAAGCTTCTGATGTATGCATTATATATCTAAGTTCCTATAGATAACATGATGAACTTTCTTGAATGAGCAGGACGATTTTCTACCCCGGACAACTGCTGCATTGGAAGATGTGTACAAGTCACTTCTCTGGTAATATATATATATATATATATATATATATATATATATATATATATATATAGGGTGTGGTTCCCATGAGAACACCCTCTAACGTGAGAACATGAGAACAATCGTACACCGTTGGATGTGAGTATTAAGGGTTGAGATTTAGAGTAGATATCAAAAATAATAATAATTACGAATAATAATAATTAGGAATCCAACAATAACTACGAATAATCCACTCAACCAATAATAACTACGAATAATACATTAAACGATATGACACATTCGTAACAAAACTGATAATAATTACGAATCTGTTCTCATGTTCTCACGTTAGAGGGTGTTCTCATAGGATCTATACTCTATATATATATATATATAGTATATTACCAATTTGTAGATTAGCCTTTTGTTTTTCTGGATGTGTATGATGTGAATATAAGCAAAAAAGAAGCACCGAGCTCTAAATCTTCTTGTATTTCTTCTCATCCGCGTAACTGTCATTAAGAGTCCTGCATGTGAGAGACAATTACTGAAAGCTGTAGTTGGAATTCTACTTAAGAGTTGAATTTTTATATTTTTTTATCAAGATTTTGTCTTTTCAGCTTAATGATGTCATTGTAGATAATGAGCTTCTTTAGGGAAGCCTTATGAAAGATATAAATATTCAGTGTAGATATGAGATATTCCGGTTTGGGTGACGGTCACAAGTGGTCTAGTGGTGTCCAGGCCATTTGATAGGCAAAAAGTGCAGAGAAAATATGTCTACTCTTGTCTCTATAGATTGTAGCAATGATTATATGGTGATAATAGTGACCCTGGATTGATCTGTCAATATTTTGACAGTTTGCCGTGCTTACTATGCATAATGTGCTTGAAAGATACGTGTGAGTTGGAGAAGAAGATGATAACAGATCCAAGGAGGCTTTATGCACCAGGCCGCCTGTATCACATTGTTGAGAGAAGACCCTGTAGGTAAGTAAGTAAGCTTGACATGTTTTTGTTTGAACATGAAAAGATCTCTTGGGCTAAAATGTGCTAACTATTGGAGATGTACTACAAGGATCGGTTGCTGTTTATCAGTGTCTCAATTGGAACTGGTTTTTTTTGTTCAAGTTCCTAATTGTAAATGTTGGTTTGGTATCAGAATAGGCCGACTTCCACCGGTGGTGAGGACAGCAGTCCCTGTGGATGGAAGATTTGAACACATTGTGCTTTCATGCAATGCCACTGCTGACCACGCTATCATCTGGATCGAGAGAGAATCACACAAGGCTTTTCATGTAAGTTGATGCTCTACAGGCTCTTCCTTGAACCTTGTTAGGAGCATGCAATAGTTGGATCTGAATTTTGTTGGGTTTCAGTTGATGCTAGAGAAAGATCATACAATGGAGATACCATGGAAGCAAAGAATGGAGAGACAGGAGGTACTTGTGAGAGAGCATAGCCAAGAGCAGGAGGCAGCCCTTGAAAGGGCTTATGCTCTGGACGTTCCTCACACTTCCCCACCCCCTTCTCGATATGGAACCTTCAATGAAGCTTGTGTACAAGGAGAGCAGAGTAGAAGCAGTAGACCGCGTGGAGAATCCTCCTTTTCTCCTTCCAAGAGGAGGAAGGAAAGTTGGGGCGAGCTCATTGACCGGATATTTGATAAAGACGAGTCTGGCAATATCATGATCAAGAATTCCAATGCCTCCCAGAGTTGAGAGAGTTTGATCATCATATTATTAAATCACTGTAACACTATCCATTCATTCAATTTGAGTTTGTCTGCAAGTATAAGCTTTGAAATGAGTTAAGAATTGTGAAACTAATTTCTATTCTTTCAAAATCGATTGATACTTGATGTACATACGCACTTGTACAGTTTTTACAAAACCTCAGTCGTCACTTGTTATTAAAACCCACAAGAGCAGAGCAGCAACAAGGGAGAAGGTCCAAGTCACCTAAGAGGAGGAACTTCGATATCAAAGACGGATTGGTATGCGTAACTTTGGATTGGTGGCCAAGTGACAAATGTAACTACGGAAGTTGCACTTGGGGCGACGTTGGCCTGTTTCAACTTTTGAGTCTCGCTAATTTGTCACGCCAATATACATTCCCAACAAACGCCCGTGATTTCATAAGCATACACTTTCAAAGGCCGAGTATTATGTACACCCTTAATTCTCTTAACAATCAACCAATCATTATTACCAATCATTGTTAATAATGAGTTAGGAAAATTGTCTCACTTTTGCCGCATCTTAGAGAATTCAACAAACTGTGCCAATCATTGACATACAATCATCACCTTAGTTTTAATTAGTAATGATTATGATTATTTAGTAATCGATTATAACAATTAGTAACAGCTTCTCTATGATAGAGGCTATAGGGTTCAGAAAGGATGTGATCGTAGATATTAATTATTATTACTTTTGATTATTATTAATAATTTGTATTAATTTTTATTAATTATTAAGGTTGTTCAATAGTTTTTTTTGCGATCAGAGGAAAAATTACTTTTTTATTGAAATATTGTGACTTTTTAATTAAAAAACATAATTTATTTGAACGTTTAAGGTACAAGGCGATCATATTTTGCACGAGGTCTCTAAACATTTGAATTTGAGGTTCATCTGTCTTGTCCAATACTTCAACGCTTCGGTCGTGAGCTACATGCCAATATTCAAGAACGGGCGACATTGGACAATTTGCCGTACATTTCAACTGCACAAAAATTGAAGAAAATTAGGAGAGAAAAATTATAGTATCAATAACTCTAGTTAATGTTTTAACTTCATAAGATATTTAACAATTAAAACGCAACATAATGGTGATAAATCATGTCTCTAGCGATGAATCCGATTGATCCAGGGCCCGGGGAACCATTGAGAGGCTTTTGTTTACTCGATGAGAGCATTGTGTGAGCCACGTTCCAATCCAAAGACACAAAGTGCATTGGTAGATTGTGGCGAACAATGCACCGCATATGGGCATCTCCATCCAGTGTTCGGATGGTGCCGGCCCTTTTTGGCGAAACCAATGGAGCTTTGCAATCATCTGTTTATGATTGACGCCTTCACTGTCTAGAAATATATCATATCGACCCGGGTGATTACAAAGCTCCTTCATCATACTTCTTCAAATTTGAGGCCATTTATCCTCCCCGCGACCCAACAATACAACAAGTGCTCGGAATCAACAATTTCCGTCGCCTATAACATCTACTAGGCATTAAAATATAGGGAACCATGAAGTTTTCAAAATTGTTGGATCCGAACTCGTACTTCCCTATGACAACCGGCGGGTAGATAAAGATTGGTGTTTCATTTTCCCTCACTTCCTCTACTACATCATCACCCGGTGCTTCCCACACTACTTCTCCTGCCGCTTCTTCCTCCTCCTCCTTTTCACCTTCCTCTTCCTCCACCATCACCTCATCCGCTCTCTTCCTTTCCCTTTCCTCCCTTGCTTTCGGTATGGCTTCGCGAGTGTATTCAAAACTCAATCTTCTACGTTCATTTACGCCCTTCTTTGGCCTCCCCTTCAGGTTCGGGTTGGTATCTAACGCTTTTAGCATTATAGTTTCCGGGTCTCTCAGTGTTCACCATATTGTGCCAATTTGCATAATCGCGTGATTCGTTAACTCACCGGATTGGATGGCTTCTTGGAGATCATCCACGACCACCTCATTCATGCCCACATATCTTGGATCACTCGGTTCATTATCTGCATCATCGAACCAATTAATCTGACGCCAAAAGACATTGACATATGTTTATATGAATGTGCGTCCTTCATGAACGATAATTGCCATTTCATGAAGACAAGGTATCCCATATATTGTCCTAGTGTAGCAATTTCTACAATACGGATCATAGTCAGCGGAGTAGACAAAGTTGAATTTTACAAGGAGCATGGATATGTATTGATGAGACACATTGTTCAATAGAAGTCTAAAGATCGACACTTTTCTCACTTTATTTTGAACGTTGATTCGCGATTGCTCTAAAGAAGCAATAAATTGGCGAAACTCATCCATCAACATCATATGGATATGCTCTAGACACGTGTCTAAACAGTTGTTTCGGGAGTCCATTTCACTTTTGAAGACCGAGTGAGCGGACTCAACCCTATAAATATGTACGTAGGAGTCAAACATAATGATGATAATAATAATGATAATGATAATAATAATAATAATAATAATAATAATAATAATAATAATAATAATAATCTTTTGAATGTGATACATGTCTAAACGTTTGGTTTTATGTTAAGGCTTTACCGACTAGATGCTCGATTTCCAATTTGCATACGATGGTCTGGCATGAAGCTAACAATATTTTTATAGTGGCACAACCAAGTTCTCGTTAGATATTCCATTAGTCCCCAACGATCCCCCACACATCATGCATTTTTCGGAGTCGTTCTTCATATGTCTCCCTTGATTGGGATCTGAACAAGGCGTAACATTGGGCCAAGAACTCGCTTTTACTCTATGGTAAGCATTATCTTCTATGTTGCGCTCCACATGCCATATGCACAACATGTGATAGGCCTCTGAAATTGTATACGGAAGCGCCTTCAAAAGACCAAGCTCCTTGTTTGTTATTATCACCTTAGGCATTTGTTCACCACACCATCCCCATACTTGATGCAAAGCCCACTTGTATGTCTCCTCCGTTTCTCTAGAAAGTAATGCAAACCCAACGTGAAAGTTTTTTTTGCATGGATGTGTAACACCCCAAATCTATAGACTCATAGGGCTACTGAGTTAGGGCCTTATAATGGGTCCCGACCCTAGCATGACAACAAGTTCACTGGATCTTACAACAAGGCACAAATAAATACAAAACAACCTTTATCAAACATAAAGATCCGTATCACAAAAAATATAAAACCTCACAGCCGAGTATAAAGCATCCACAACATATACACAGAACAACCCAAAAGCTCATAACATCCTATATGTACGGACGTCCTCGGCTGATCACTCTTCCACATCACTCTGCAGTCTTCCTAACATGCGAAGGATCTACAACGCGGTATACACACATCATAATATTGTAAACACCAAACATGCTATCACACATTTACCCAGTTAATTATCTTTATATCATTATACACTCGCACCATTTATATACAGATGTGACACAAGAAGTATATCATTCTCGCTTCTGGGTACAATAGCCATCCTGGTGTGGCATCCGGCACACGCCCCCGTAGGCCATATGAAATCAGGAGGTGACGTATCCGGTCCGTATACCAAGTATGGCATGACCACATAGAACCTCCTAGACTCCCTCAAGATGAAAGAGAAAGGTTATCGTTGTCTAGTGCAAGGGGGGTTAATCATACGTCGGTGATAATCAACATCACATGCTATAAAGCATATAACAATCACCACTCATGCATACATCCAATATAGGAATGCAATTAAGTGTCCTACGGACTTACCTCAATATCAGGACACTCTCAACCACGATCAAAACTCCACTTCCCGTAGGAATACGCTGCCTAATAATAAGGCATAAAGAGGTATCAAACCTCCTATCAATCAAAGGGATCACGCCTAGAGCCAAGGGATTCATAAGGATCATAAACATCGTATAAAACTCGAATAACATACTAAACCTTAAAGCCACCTCAGGGCATACATCCACCTCATGATATTATCAACAAACCCTCATATATAAATCTAACATGATTCTAAACCAAAGCCTTAAGACAAGGAAGGAAGAGAACTTACCAACACTTGGTAAGTTCCGAGGAGAGGCGAACCCGCGGGAAAGGATAGACGTGGGGGCGATGACACGGTCCAACAGAACCGCAACAACGATGGCTCTAGGCCGCTGGAGCGATGACACACACAGCCCGCGGGGGCAGCACTAGCAAGGCGCGGGGACGGAAAACCCCACAGAAGGCAGCTCTCAAGAGCTGTTTGACCGATTCTTCACTCCACTCTTCACCACTCCACCACAGGAAGTAACCAAAGTTGTATAGCCATCATATACACATACACATACACATCCAAATGTCCATGAGCTCATCATCACAAGATCCAATTGTTCAATCTAAGAAAGAATCCAAATGTCCATGAGCTCATCATCACAAGATCCAATTGTTGGATCTAAGAAAGAATCCAAATGTCCATGAGCTCATCATCACAAGATCCAATTGTTGGATCTAAGAAAGAAGGAAGGAAGAAGAATAAGGGGAAGGAGAAGAGGAGGGAAACATAGTCACCACTACTCTGACCAAGGCTGGGAAACAACACAAGCTACAAGATTCAAACCTCTACAACAACAACCATCAACACCTCAACATCCTCATGATCACTTTAAAACTTGATAAAGAATCAAGATGAAATCAAAGGAAATCCAAGTAAGAAGAAGCAAGGAGAAGAAGAACGTGAGAGAGGAGAAGGTAAGGAAGAAGGTTGGGGAAAGTAAATGTTCGCTCCAAACGGTGTGTGCAAGCTTTAAATTTATATCCCAAGAAATATGCTCAAACAAGGATGCGAACCAGCAGTGTACGGATCAATTATAGTAAAAGCAAGAATTCCGGGGTGTCGATCTCAGGGACTTAGGTGAAACAAAGCAAGTAGAGGTAGTCAATGCAACTAATAACCACAAAAGCGATTAAAGCAATCAAAAGATGATAATAAGATCAAATAAAGGAAATATGCAAATTCTAGGGATTAAAGCATCTAGTTGTGGTTCCAACTCAAGATCTCAAGATAAGCGGACAAAGCTGAGATTTTGCAAAGGGAAGGTATTTCTAAAGTGGAATAGATCACCGGGTAAGTCTCACTACTCATTAATCCCAAACCAAAAGCTCCTATTACCGGGTAAGTCTCAAGGTACTAAGGAAAGGAACTATAATCTCAAACCAACAAACCAACTAAGGGAATAGGATCAACCTTTACCGGGTAAGTCTTAAGCTAACTCACAAAGATGGGATGAAAGCACACTCAAACCCCAATAAAGGATAAACCTTTATTACCTACACTTATGATCTTGGATAAACAAACTAAGGAATTACCGGGTAAGTCTCATCCTAGGCTTGCATTGAACCAGGAAAGGTGTAATAAGAATAGGATTTGACAAACTCTAACACTTAACTCTCAGTTACGGATCAGATAAGGTCACCTCGGTCAGTCAAATTCCACCCCGGCCGAGATGTTCATCGACTGAACGAGATGTTCTAGGGTTAAGGATAAAGACTCGATGCTTTCAGGGTCCTACTGGGTTTAAGATTATTCTATCATCGTCTTTCCCACAACTTTCAGCCAATCACCCTAGAATCGTACAAAGAAATTAGCCACTCATCATCATGAAAGTAATAATCAAATATATGGGAAGAGAATGAATATTTGAACACAAAAACCTTAAGAACAAGGCTTCAATAACTGAATCAAATATCAAACAAATCAGCGTTCCTCAATCACAAATCACACAAAGACAACAAATCAAAGGGAATCTAAGAAAGTCTTACAAATCCCCTCAAAATCTATAACAAAGCTATGAACTTCCTTCCTTCAATCTTCCTTCAAACTTCCAAAAATCCTTCCTAACTGTAGCTGGGAGAATATGGCGTAGAGGATAAAAATCCAGAGGTGCAAGATGGCTAAATTGTGGAAAATCAACCCTTTATATAGGAGAATTATCTTCCAAAGATAATAATATCTTAAAAAGATAATTTCCTAATAAAATATATCATATCTCCAAAATAGATCTCCTAAATATATGATCTTCCTTCCAGAAATCCAGCACAAAAATATAAGATCTCTCCTTCCAAAAATAAAAGATCTCAGCCAAATAAAATATATCTCGCCGCGTCAAGGTATTCGCCTCGGTCGGGGCGCTCCTCTAGATCATCTCGGTCGAGGTGACACTGTAGCTGACCGAGGTGAATCTCAGCTGAAGGTGAAATCTCTCAAATCTGGTCCAAAGTAAATCTTCTTTGTTAATTCCATGCTTCCTAAGTTCTCTTTTTAGCTCCTAAATGTAGCTCCAATGACTTCTTTGCTCCTTAGCTCCATTTCGATCCAAAATGTGCCATTTTACCTACGATTACAACAAAACTTGGTGTAGACCTCGATTCCCGTAAAGGTAGATGAAACGACAATATAATCACATAATATACATTCAAACATGCAGATTACTAAAGATAAAACGTCTAAACAAGCCCCAAAATATAGACTATAATACATGCTATCAGTAAACCCTCACCAGGAGGAGAGGAAAGCTTATAAAGGAAGAAAGAAGAAAAGCACGAGTCAAAGAAGGCGGCTGTGACCGCCTTTTCCGAGGTCGCGGCTCAACAGCGCCGTGCCTACGGCGGCCTGCACCTGCGGCAGGGACCGGCGTGGTCGCGGATAACCTAAGAAGGAAGAGGTTATCACATCAGATCCCCCTAAAAACAAGTTTCATCCCGAAACTTGAACAAACCCAAATCCTCTCGGACCCATATCTCGAGGTATGACTCTATCGGAGACATAACATCTCTAAGACCTAACACATCCCAAAAGAAAGGAGGCAGAACATCTCCGGAAATCTATACCCATCACAAAAGTAGGGAGGTAAAACATCTCCGGAAAACCATAAGCACAACAAGGCGTGGAGGAAAAACATCTCCAGTGTAAGACCCTGCTTTTGGCCTTCACCGCCCCCGCGGTGAAGGGAGCCTCCATTGCTGTTTTGCCCCAGAATGCGCCGATCTGTTTTTCGTTTGTTTTATTTCTGTCCATAGATAGAAGATCCGATCTTCTATCTTATGGGCCAGCTTTCCTATCACGTTCTTAACCCTATAACGTCCTTCCATCTATCTTTTTCCTCGTTTCTTATAAATTCCCTCTTTCTCTTCTTTTTCCCGTTTCTTGCATACATTTTTCCTTCATCCTCAAAAGTTGTAGTTTTCTTTCCCTGTGATCTTGCTAAACGCGAAAGTCTTCTCCTTCTGCGTTCATCCCTCATGCTCATGAGTTGCTGCATTCCCTTCCCTTTTGTTTTGTTTTCTCCTATCGTTCTTCCTTTTCTTCTTCTCCAAGAATCAAGTTTGAGCCTTGATTCTTGTTGGCCTTCTCGTGGTTGATTCGTTGATTTTCACAGGCTTCCTTGGTTGAGTCTCAACGTGTGTGGATCAAAGGATAAAGCTTTGGATTCCCTATTGTGGTTCTGCTGTCAAAGAAAATCCCGACAGTTGCTTATGTCAAGAAACCGCCCCCACGCCTCCTCCTTGATGTCCCTACGGATCTGCCCTGCGCTGCCCCTACGCCTTGTCCATCCGCCCCTGCGGTTCTTTCTACAGTCTCCCCGTCTTTGGTGAGCTGCTTTCCTTCCTTGCTTTCCTCGTTCCTTTCCTTGGCTTTTGTGGATGTTGTTGACCCTTGTTGATTTGTAAGACTAGGGTTTGTGACACTAGCTTGTGGAAATATCTTAGATATCATGGAGACTAGAAGTTATAATTTTCTAGTAATTGTTTTGGTTCCTGATTTGTGATGCCTTGTGTGAATAGGCTTTCCCTTCCTCCTTTTTTGCGGGAAACTGAGTTGTTGTTTGTCTACGTGTTACTTTCGAGTGAGGTAAGTCCCTTGGACTTACTTAGATGCGTTCCGTATATTAGTTTGATAGGTTTGACTTATTTGTGTTGTTGTTTATTGTTATAACTGATATATGGACTAGGATTGACCTTTATTACCGTAATTGACCCAAGTGTATTATAATCGGACGGTTACCGCTTGTCCAGTTCAAAATGGGGAAACTAGGAGGTGCTCTTGCGACCAGTCCATCCGGTGATAAAAGGAGGCATACGTTCTATTCCTGTTGGTGAAAGGGGATAGAGGCGAGATCGTAACGATTCTCGTGTAACAACCATAAGTTGAATTAATCATGAGTTTAAACTTAATGAAAGATAATAACTGGATGAGTGCGAGCATGCTATATGTTTACTTTACCTTATGTGTGTTTGTGTCTTTATAGTCTTTCTGATATCTAGAATGTTAGCTAACGGTTTATACCGATGTTGTAGATATTCCGCAGGTTAAGGATGCTGTTGAGTGATCCGGGTGGTGTGGTCAGCCAGGGTTTTCGTACATTATAGGATGGGATCGGATTTATATTTCAATTGTTGTTCTTTTAGTTTGTTTTGAACTCAGCTGTGAGTCTTTTACGATTTTCTTTGTTTAAACATTTGGTTTTATTATAAGTTTTAGTTTTCATTTATTTGTGCCTTGTTATAAGATCCATTGTGTCGTTTCTACTCTGAGGGTCGGGACCCATTGTGAGGTCCTAACCCGTAACGCTACGAGTTCCCAAAACTTGAGGTGTTACAATATGGTATCAGAGCTCTAGGTTGGTAACAATGACACTCAAAATCTTCTAAAGGTCGAATAGATAAATCAACAGAACCCGTAAGGGGTCTACGTTTTTAAAAGGGGGTTTTGTTTTAAACTTTTCGGTCTGGGATTGATGTACGGGCAACCACCACAACCTCCGCTGTAACACCCCGAATCCGCGGGACTCGGAGTGCCACATTGGGCTAAGATCTCACAATGGATCCTGACCCTAGCTTGACAAAATGTTCATTGGACCTTACAACATGACACAATCAAATATAAAACAAATGCATAAAACTACATTTTGCCTTTCCATGTAAAGCAAATTCATAAACGTGAAAGTAAATGAATTAATAATTATTCCACAATTGCCTCTGAAAACGTGTATTCCTAAGCCGTCTTTCTTAGCCGTTAAGAAATGAAATAGCGACTCTTTTGTCCGTTTTGCCTTTCCATGTTATTTCATATCTAGGACATGTCCGATGTCCTGATCATTTCTCTCAACTACATTTTTATTAAATGGAGCTCCCAAATGCTCTAAATAACACCGGAGGGTAAAAATAATCACCTGGGGGAAAAGTGAAAATTTTACCATAAGCCCAAAATTACGTCAAGAACATAACGGTGTGACTTATACTCATCATTTACGCAATCTTCGGGAGTTATATGTCAACTACTATCAATGATTAAATTAATCAACATTAATTAGAATTCAGAAATCCTAGTTATTACATCACACACCCCTTAAAAAAAAGTTTCGTCCCGAAAATTGAACAATTCCCAAATCCTCTCGGACCCATACGCCGAGGTATAAACACTCTCTCTATCGGAGGTATCCCATCTCCGTTCAAAGGTATCAACCTATAACACTCTATAACCTCAAAACATCAGCATGGAGGAATCACTAACTCCAGCAACAAGATCGTAACGCTATACAAAGGCATAGAGGAAAATCATCTCTAGCCAATTACTAACCACGTCACAAGGCATGAAGGAAAGCCGTCTCCAGCCAATCGTACTCGTAACACAACTATGTGGAGGAAAACCGTCTCCACTCACACTATGTCCATCAATACTAGCATGGAGGAAAGAACCATCTCTAGCTAATCCTAAACATATTACAATAGCATGGAGGAAAGAACCATCTCCAACTATACCTATATCGTGCTAGCAAACAAGATCTAACAGATCAGATGCACATATTAAAGTTAGCACGAAAACACATCATATCACATAAGCACATAGCATACAAGCACTCACCAAAAAGGCACTAAGATCTACTCGTGGATCCTACGGGTACCTCTAACTCCACATAGAACTCTGGATAGTTCCTCTGGATACTATCCTCTGTCTCCCAGGTAGCCTCATCCGGTCCTCGTCTCGACCACTGTATCCTTATCATAGGAATGTCCTTCGAATGCAGGCGTCTCACACCTCGCTCTAGGACTGCAATAGGGTGCTCTACAAAGGTGTGGTCCTACTCAACCACCAGATCATCATAACTCACAATGTGCCTCGGATCTGGTATGTACTCCCTCAGCTGAGACTCATGAAATATAGGGTGAACACCCTCTAACCTCGGAGGCAATGCTAATTTGTAAGCTGCCCTCCCAACTCTATCCAGTATCTCAAAAGGACCGACATATCGGGGACTCAACTTCCCCTTTATGCCAAAACGTCTGACGCCTCGCGTCGGAGATACCCTCAACCAGACATGAGCTCCAACCCTGAACTCTAGAGGTTGACTCCCCCTATCTGCATATGACTTCTGGCGACTCTACGCAGTCAACATCCTCTCTCTAATCAACGCTAATCAAGCCATATCATCCTGAATCTGCTTTGGCGCTATCTCACTGATACTACTAGGCTCATCCCAACATAAAGGCGTATGGCACCTACGTCCATACAATGCCTCATAGGGAGCCATCCCTATAGATGCATGCCAGCTGTTGTTGTATGAGAACTCAACGAGTGGGAGGTAATCAGACCATCCCTGTCCCCAATCCAACACACAGGCTCACAACATGTCCTCTAAAGTCTGGATGGTCCTCCCTGAATGATCATCTGTCTGGGGGTGAAACGCAGTCGTGAAGTGTAGACTCATCCCCAAAGCAGTCTGAATCTGCTGCCAGAATCTCGATGTGAATCGTCCATCACGATCAGAAACGATCGTTCTCGGAACACCGTGGAGTCTCACTATTTGTCTAATGTACTCCTCAACTAATCTACTCACCGGCCACGTCTCTTTGATAGGAATAAAACGTTTTGTCTTTGTCAGTCTGTCCCCAATGACCCAGATAGCATCAAAGCTCCTACTGATCCGCAACCCGGTCACAAAATCCATGGAGACGTCCTCCCACTTCCACTGCGGGACTGGTAGTGGATGGAGCTCACCTCCAAGTCTGAAATGCTCTATCTTGACGTGTTGACAGGTCGCACACTGGGCCACAAATCTGGCCACGTCGGGCTTCAGCCCTTCCCACCAATATGAGCGTCTCATATCATGATACATCTTACTCGTACCTGGGTGTACTGAGTAAGGTTTATAGTGAGCCTCCTACAAGATCCGCTGTCTCAACTCTGCATCTGTAGGGACACAAACACGATCATGTCTCCTCATAACTCCATCTGCCCCAATAGTAAACTGGGGTGCCTCTCCATGAGAAATCCTATCTCTGATCCTCGTCAAGGTCGGGCAGGTCCCCTGCTTCTGTTGGATCTCTCATCCAACAGACCAGGTAAAACCTCTAAGGCAAACAACTGGTCATCCTCATCACGAAACTGGATGTTCATCCTTAGCCAAGCTAGATCCCTTTGAAGTTGAGGTTGTACAGTAAGTCTGGCATTCGCCTTCTCTCGAGGCGTCTTCCTACTCAAGGCGTCAGCTACCACATTCGCCTTGCCAAGATGGTACAAGATCTCAAGGTCAAAGTCCTTGATCAACTCAAGCCACTGATGCTGGCGGTTATTCAATTCCTGCTGCGTGAAAATATACTTCAGACTCTTATGGTTTGTGAAGATCTGGCATGTAGCACCATACAGGTAATGTCTCCAGATCTTTAGAGCATGAACTACAGCTGCCAACTCCAGATCATGAGTCGGGTAGTTCTCCTCGTACGTCTTCAGCTGTCGGGACGCATATGCAATCACCATGCCTCTCTGCATCAATACACATCCTAAGCCTAGCTTGGATTCATCACTGTAAACCACAAAGTCATCACAACCCTCTGGCTGTGCTAGGACAGGAGCAGAAGTCAAACGCCTTTTTAACTCCTCAAAACTCCGAGTGCACTAATCGGTCCATACGAATTTGGTAGTCATCCTCAAAAGACTCGTTAGTGGACGGGCAATCACAAAGAATCCCTCCACAAAGCGTCTGTAATAACCGGCTAAGCCAAGAAAGCTACGCACTTCCTTGACATTCGTCGGTGTCGTCCACACAGCAACAGACTCGATCTTCGCCGGATCTACCATAATCCCGTCGGCGGAGACGATGTGTCCGAGAAAAGCAACCTCAGACATCCAGAACTCACACTTAGAGAGCTTGGCATACAACTCCCTATCCCTCAAAATCTGCAATACCGTCCTCAAATGACCGGCATGCTCTTCTCTACTACGAGAGTACACCATAATGTCGTCAATAAAGACTACCACAAACTGATCAAGAAAGTCGATGAAGATACTGTTCATCAACTCCATAAAGACTGTTGGGGCATTCGTCAGCCCGAATGGTATTACTACAAACTCATAGTGTCCATACCGAGTACTAAATGCCGTCCTATGTATATCCTGCTCTCTCACCCTCAACTAGTGATACCCTGAACGCAAGTCAATCCGGGAGAAGACTATCGCTCCCTGTAGCTGATCAAGTAGTTCATCAATACGAGGCAATGAATACCTGTTCTTGATGGTCACCTTGTTCAGCTCTTTGTAATCTATACACAGTCTCAACAATCCGTCCTTCTTCCGCACAAGGAGGACAGGTGCACCCCATGGTGATACGCTAGGGCGTATGAAGCCCTTCTCAGCCAACTCCTCAAGTTGCTTCTTCAGCTCTAACATCTCGACAAGCGCCATACGGTATGGGGCCTTCGAGATCGGTCTCGTGCCAGGCTCCAACTCGATACCAAAATCTACGCTCCTCTGAGGTGGCAAACTAGACGGCTCTGCAAACACGTTTGTAAACTCACAGACCACTGGTATGTCCTCCAGAGCTGGACTCTCTCCATCCTTCATGGCATAGCACCAGAAGGCATCGCATCCCTGTGCCATCAGTCTAGCTTCTCGTACTGCACTGATGACAGATCCTGTCTTCCCAAGGTCCCAACCCCGGAAGACCTCTATCGGACCTACGTCGGTAGAGACTGTAACAGTCCTCTTACCCACATCTAACACCGCACGGTGTCTACACATCCAGTCCATACCTAATATGACTTCCTCATGCATCAGAGGCATGACTAAGAAGTCAACAAGTAACACACGAGTCACTAAACATAGGGGACAACTACGTATCTCCTGGGTACCTCTAACCCTACTACTATCAGGTAACCCTATAGTAAAGGGTATCCCCTCAATGGTAGACAAACTCAAACGCTCAACACAATCAGTAGAAATAAATGAATGCGTAGCACCCGTATCAAATAAAATCCTAACAATTAAACCATGTAACAGAATAGTACCTGTAGCAGCTGGTGCTGGCGGCTCCTCGGCACTCCTCAACTAAAAAGCACGGCCTCGAACTCCTCGAGCATCACTGGTGCTAACATCTCTGCCTCTGCCTCTACTCGATCCAGGAGTTAAACCCTGAGTAGTAGGTGTGCCTGGTACTCTTTGCTGTCCCTATCTGTGGTGCTGAGGCGGTCCCTGCCCACCTCCCACTGAACCTACTGGGGAAGAACCCTGCTGTGATGGCGCCTTGCCATGATGGAAAAACGTAGCTTTGTGTCCTGGCTTCCCACATGAGAAGCAAGTTAGTGGCGCCCTCGGACAATCAGTCCTCACATGCCCATAGGCCTTGCATTTATAACACCGCCGACCTCTATCAGTAGTCTGTGCAGACACTGGAACACTTGAGAGGCTGATGACATGAATTATGTATCATCATATTCATGCATATTATAGAAGATTGTCTCAGTTTGCCTTGCATTTAGAGAGATTTTGTGTGCCTTTTATGTTCTATTCAATCCTTTGTTGGAAATAGAGGTCTACACGAGCTTTTAATGAATTATAGGTAAATGGAGTGGAATTGGAAGCAAAAAGCGGAGCAAGGAGCATCTAAGGATGTTAAGGAAGCTAAAGGAGTCTTAAAGGGTTCATAAAGAGTTAAGGAATTGCAAAGGAGAAGCATAGAAACGAGCCAAGAGTAGAGCACTTTCTGTTGAAGAAAATCGTGCCAATATGTACATAAATCGGACGATTTTCCCCTCAAGAATTCGAACGATTTTGTGCATAAATCGCGTGGGTCGATTTATTCTGTTTTTCGGCCAAATGAAAAGACGACACAAAGCCCAATTCTTTTGGGCTAGAAGAGAGTTTTGCCAAACAGCCCATTTGCAAGAAACTATAAAGGAGAACCCTACGAACGAAAACAAGGAGGCCGCAGCGGGAAATCTTTACACGTTTGAGAGAGATTGAAGATTCTTGGAGGAAGATTGAAGGACTCTTTGCCGGGAAGTTAATCTTGATTCTAGTTGTGAGATTTCTTTGTCCATTGAAGTGCTTACTGTTTTTGAGCACGAATTTGAGTTACTTAAGAGATACATCGATTTGTTTTGACAATCGTTTACAGATTTGAAGGTTATTGGAATTTTTATTCAAGATTCGGTTTCTTTGTGATATTTCTCTCAATATTTAATTTGATTCGATTTTGAAAATGGTTGGCTAAAACCTTTGTGATTCTGGGGAGAATAGTTGATGATTAAGGCTTAGATGATGATAGACTGAACTCATTCAAACATTAGGACCCTGAGAGTTTAGATTTTAGTTTTGCGACAACAGGAAAATCGGACTGTTCTTGAGTAAATCGGCCTATTTTCTTATGAACAGCCCGATTTATTCCTCTGACGAACCTTAATTGAATCAATCTTTAACCAAAACTAATCCTTGCCTAAATCCCAATCTTGATTAACCTTTTTACCCTCTAATTGAATGTATGAAGACACTTCAAACCTGATTCTACATTTAATAGATTAAGATTTCAAGATTTGGGTAATAAAGAGACTCAACATCCTTTATTAAGATTTTAATTGTGCTTGCTATTCTTTACTTTGGAGAGTCATATCCTGGAGTTTTAGATAGTTAGTTTGAACATAATTCTTGTCTCTAGATCTTTCTATATTGCAGCCTCAACAACCCTTATAGAGAGAACCTTTAGATTAGTCATATAGGTTTCGGAACTTCACCATACGAATCCTACCTTTGAACAATTAATCTTGGCAATATAAACTCTGTTCTATATCTATAGAAGTGTCTTGAATCGAAAGCCGAAATTGGATACTTGAATCCTTGGAATCATTTCACTCTTATTTGATCACAAAAGCTTTTCACACTTTTTGCTAGATAATTGAAATCGGAATTATTCTCACCAAATCCCTGAGTTCGACTCTGGAATTCTTACCTTACTACAGCTGATCCGTACACTGCGGGTTCGCTTTGCTTTGAGTTCTAGATATAAATTTAAGACTTTGACGCACACACCTTTTTGAGCGAACAAGTTTTTGGCGCCGTTGCCGGGGATTTGGTCTAGACCAAATTCGGTTTTCGGTTGTCTAGCTTGAGAGCTCTTGCTCTTGTGATTTGATTTGTCTACTTGAGTGATCTTTGCAGGTTCTTTAGGTATATCCGAAAGACTAGATCCACTAAAGATCTAGTCCCTTTCGATCCCGAATTGGAGAGAACTTTGAGGAAAAAGTTGAAGGAAAAGAAAATGGCTGAAAATAACGAGAGAAACTACCAGGCTGAACTGAATGAAGCTCAACGCCAACTCCAGTTGAGTGAAAAAGCACGAAAAGATGCTGAAACGAGTCATCAATTTCAGATTGATGAACTAAGAGCTATGATGCTGGACATGAAGTTGGAGTTGAACGAATCCAGGAAGAAGAAGAAAGCCAAGACGCCAACTAAATCCATTCGAAATGACTCATCCGATGATGAAGAGATAGATCCGGACATGCCGGAACTTGAGGAGATCGATCCACTACTTCGTCCTATTCGGAACACCCCAAAACCACGGGTTGTTCCTCGCCTTCCAACTAGGGAAGTAAGAGCTGTTAATGACGGTGATAGACCCCGAACTTTGGGGAAACGGATGGATCCAATTCAGCAACCCCGCCGTCTAGGTGTGGATTTCGGAGCTGAAGACATCCAAGAGTTTAGCTTCTCACCACAAGTCATCACCATGGTTCGCCAAAGTCAATATGACGGAGCAAGTACTGAATCTCCACACCAACACTTGCAGAATTTTGAGATTCTCATGGAGACTATGAAGCCGAAGAAGGCTACTACAAGCAACTACAAGATCAAACCGTTCTTCTTTTCTTTGAAGGACAAGGATCTAGCTTGGTACCAAACACTTCCAGCTGCAAAGCTAGCTACATGGGAGGAATTGTCTTCGGAATTCCTCACCAAATTCTTTCCGCCATCCAAAACAGCGGAATTGAGAGGTAAAATAAATGCTTTTTCTATGAAACCTAATGAAAGCTTGTTTCAATCTTGGGAAAGGTTTCAAGATCTCTTGTTGGATTGCCCACACCATGGCATTTCCAAGCTGGAATTATTGGAGATCTACTACAAAGGATTGGATGTGGAAACACAATTCAACCTCCAATCTCTCTCTTGTGGCACATTCATGGACATGAGAGAGGATGATGCTTGGGACTTCATTGAGAAGCAAGCCCAAGTGATTGAGAAGTATTCCCACCGGAAGGTGGATTCAATTAGCCAGAATCAAGGTGATTCGGGAGCCAAGTTGAACCAAGCTGCTCAAACACAAATATTCTCTCTCAAAGATGACATCAAGGAATTAAGGGAAGTACTCAAAACAAGTCTTCAAAAGACTAAGGAGCAAGAAGCCAACTACATGGGAAGATACAACAATCAAAGGAGTGACAATAGGAATTCCAATTGGAACAACAACAACAATAACAACCGAAACTCCAATTGCACAACAACAATAGGAACTCAAATAACAACAATTGGAGGTCAAATCAGCAAAATCCAGGTAACCCTTACTCTCATGCTGAAAAGGCTCTAACACCTCCATCTTTTTCTACTCCTTTAACAAGCCAGGGACAATCAAGCGGATCAAGCAAACCCGATCCCATGATAGAGACGATCCTAGGCAAGCTACAAGGGCTAGAGAGTTATATAACTTCGGTTGACAAAGCTTTAGAAAACCAAGTATTCAACAAGGCCGGAGAAGTTCCAAGAGATCAAGGGAAACTTCCCGGAAAGACAGAAGATAACCCAAAGGGAAGGGTTATGGCAATAACTACTAGGAGTGGCAAAACGACTACCGATCCTTAACCTAAAGTAGTCGATACCACCACAAAAGAAGGAGAGGCAAAAGAGAAGGAAGAAGTCTATGTTCCTCCTCCCGCTTACAAACCACCTCTACCTTTCCCTCAATCTAGAGCGCGTGCACGCCTAGATAAACATTTTGGTAAGTTTGTTGAACTTATTAGTAAGCTACATATTAACATACCTTTTATGGATACAATTTTAGGTATGCTGGCTTACGGGAAATTCCTCAAAGAAATCCTCTCTAACAAGAGGAAATTGGAAGACATAGGAGAAGTCAAGATGAGTATGGAGTCATCCGAACTCATCAAGACTATGACGGAGAACATGCCACCCAAGCTCCGTGATCCAGGATCCTTTTGCATACCCATCACTTTGGGAGAAGCTACCTATGATGCTCTTTGTGACCTTGGAGCGAGTGTGAGTATCATACCTCTTGCTCTATGCATAGCAGTTGGTCTAGGAGAGCCTAGACCAGCGAAGATCACACTCTACATGGCTGATCGTTCTACCACTAAGCCGGTGGGGATATTAGAAGACATTCCGGTAAAGCTCGGTAAGTTTTACATCCCAATAGATTTTGTCGTTCTTGACATCCCTGCAGATTATCTGGTTCCCATCATTCTTGGGAGACCATTCCTTGCAACATCCGGATGCATGGTAGATTGCAAGAACGGCCAGCTGTCCTTCCATATTGGTGAAGAAAAGATAGAATTCATACTCTTTTCCTTAATCAAGGAGCTAGCCTTGAAAGACGATGCTTTTGAAATTTTTGATGAAGAAGAGTCTAGAGAGGTAGTAAGTTCGATCTTGATGAAAGACCCTCTTCAAAAGGTTCTTAGCATGAGCATCATGGAGGAAGGAGTGGAACATGATTGCAATGAGGATGTGAAAGCATTAAATGATGTGGAGGAAGAACTAGGAACAAGAATTGAAGAACTAGAATTAACTCCGGAAACTGTGAAGAAAATCGACTTGCTTGAAATAAATCGTCCGATTTGTGAAAAGGCAATCCGATTTTCGTCAACAGAAAGAAAAATCGACCCGACTAAACTAAATCGTCCGATTCATGAAGATGCAACCCGATTTTTTCGACAGAAAGAAAAATCGTACCTCAAATCGACCGATTTACTTCAAGGGAGGTCGATCCAGAGGGAAACTTTCTGGATTCTCCAAACGTTTCCGCAGCTACTCTCGAATCTAATGATGCCGTACCCCCATCTCTAGAGGCCTCTCCCACAAAACTCGAAGGCCAAGATTCATCATCAATTAAGGTACCCCCATCATTAGAATTGAAGCCACTCCCCACGCATTTAAGGTACGCATTTCTTGGCACTAATTCCACATATCCGGTCATAGTTAATGCAAATTTGAATGATGCTGAATTAGAGAAACTTATGCATGTTTTGAAACAACATAGAAGGGTATTAGGCTATACTATTGATGATTTAGTAGGAATAAAGCCTTCTCTATGTATGCACAAAATTCTAATGGAAGAGGATTACAAACCTTCACGCCAACCTCAAAGACGGTTAAACCCGGCAATGAAAGAGGTCGTGAAGAAAGAAATCCTTAAGCTACTTGATGCAGGTATCATCTTCCCTATTTCCGATAGCAAATGGGTGAGTCCTGTACAAGTAGTACCCAAGAAAGGAGGCATTACCGTTGTTGCCTACAAGAACAACGAACTTATCCCCACACGGACAGTTACAGGGTGGCGAATGTGCATCGACTACCGCAAACTGAACGTGGCCACAAGGAAGGACCACTTCCCCCTTCCTTTTATCGATCAAATGTTGGAAAGGTTAGCCCAACATTCTTACTTTTGTTATCTAGATGGATATAGCGGTTTCTTTCAGATCCCAATTCATCCGGATGATCAAGAGAAGACGACTTTTACGTGCCCATGGGGTACGTTTGCTTATAGAAGGATGCCATTCGGCCTATGCAACGCTCCAGCCACCTTCCAAAGGTGTATGATGGCAATCTTCTCCGAATATGTAGAGAATATCATGAAAGTCTTCATGGACGATTTTTCGGTATATGGTTCCTCCTTTGATAACTGTCTCTATAACCTTTCACTAGTTCTTAAGAGATGTGAGGACACTAACTTAGTCTTAAACTGGGAAAAGTGTCATTTCATGGTCACCGAAGGGATTGTGTTAGGTCATTTAGTATCACAAAGGGGAATAGAAGTTGATAGAGCGAAAATAGAAACCATTGAGAAGTTACCTCCCCCTTCTTCAGTGAAAGGAATTAGAAGTTTCTTAGGACATGTAGGCTTCTATAGGAGATTCATAAAAGATTTTTCTAAGATTTCAAAACCCTTGACTAATCTTTTGATGAAGGATGCTACTTTCAAAGGATTGTTTAGATGCTTTTTGCAGGATCAAAGAAGCTTTGATTTCAGCACCAATCATTCAACCACCCGATTGGACTCTTCCTTTCGAGGTCATGTGCGACGCAAGCGACGTCGCTATAGGAGCCGTTCTTGGATAGAAGAAAGATGGTCGCACTCATGCCATCTACTATGCTAGCAAAACGCTAGATGAGGCTCAATATAATTATGCAACTACAGAAAAGGAACTTTTAGCCGTAGTATACGCTTTTGAGAAATTTCGTTCCTATCTTGTAGGTGCGAAGGTGATAGTTTATACGGACCACTCCGCCATTCGATACTTATTCACGAAGAAGGATGCGAAGCCAAGGCTTCTAAGATGGATCTTACTCTTACAAGAGTTCGATTTAGAGATTCGTGATAAGAAAGGATTGGAGAACTCCGTTGCCGATCATCTTAGTCGTCTACCGCAACTCACCGGCGAGACGGATGAACTTCCTATAGACGACTCATTCCCTGACGAGCAGCTACACGAGATTGAAGAGTGTCTTCAACACATCTCACAAGGTAATGATCCATGGTTCGCTGACATTGTGAATTACCTTGTTTGTCAGGAGATCCCACCCGGACTTTCATATGCTCAAAAGAAGAAATTCTTTAGCGACGTCCGGCAATTCTATTGGAACGAACCTCTTCTGTTCAAGAGAGGTCCCGATGGCATTTACAGGAGATGTATCCCCGAAGATGAGGTAGATAGCGTCATCCGCCATTGCCATTCTTTACCATGTGGCGGACATGCCAGTTCCCACAAGACTTGTGCTAAGGTACTTTGTTCCGGCTTCTATTGGCCTACACTTTTCAAGGATGTGCAAAAGTTTGTTGTTGCTTGTGATGCTTGTCAAAGGACAGGTAATATATCAAGGAGAAATGAGATGCCTCTCAACAACATACAAGAAGTAGAGATCTTTGATGTGTGGGGCATCGATTTTATGGGACCTTTCCCATCTTCATGCGGTAACCAATATATACTTCTTGCCGTAGCCTATGTCTCAAGATGGGTAGAGGCAATCGCTTCTCCTACTAATGATGCAATGGTAGTGGTGAAGTTCTTCAATAGAACGATCTTCCCAAGATTCGGAACTCCCCGAACCATCATTAGTGACGGAAGAACGCATTTCACAGCCTGTCGATTTGAGACTCTATTGGCCAAGTATGGGGTGACCCACAAGATAGCTACACCTTACCATCCGCAAACCAGCGGACAAGTCGAAATATACAATAGATAGATCAAGGGAATTTTAGAGAAAACCGTCTCTAAAACAAGAAAAGATTGGTCAATGAAGCTTGACAATGCACTATGGGCGTACAGGACGGCCTTCAAGACACCAATAGGTACGACTCCCTATAACCTTGTCTATGGTAAATCCTGTCATCTCCCTGTAGAGCTAGAGCATAAAGCCTATTGGGCTATCAAGTGGCTCAATTTTGACATGAAAGAAGCCGAAAAGAAGCGGCTCTTAGACATCAATGAGCTAGATGAGATCCGGCTAAATGCGTATGAGAACGCAAAGATCTATAAGGAACGGACAAAGCGTTGGCATGATAAGCACATCATTCCAAAGGAATTGAAGGAGGGAGACAAAGTCCTTCTATTCAACTCAAGGCTTCGTCTATTTCCAAGTAAGCTTAAATCCCGTTGGACAGGACCTTATGTAATTAAACGAGTTTTTCCCCATGGTGCAGTTGAAGTATGGGGTGAACAAAGCGGAAGTTTCAAGGTTAATGGCCAACGGTTGAAGAAATACACACCGGAAGCTCCGGTCGAGGAGATAGCTCCTATCCTCCTCCGTTGAACACGAACCATACACCGTCTAGATAAAGACGATAAATTAAGCGCTTCTTGGGAGGCAACCCATGATAGTATAGTTTTTCCTCCTTTCACCACTTAGTTAGAGTAGGTTAGTTGTTTTGTTTCTTTGTTTTCGTTTTTATTTGTTCCTCGATGCACTCTTGGTTTGTCGTGTCATTAATCGCAGGAAATTAGGTTCAACCTGGGAGATCCATGGAGAAAGGGAGCATAAATCAGTTAAATCTTCAAAATCCATGACGAATAAGGAAGGAAATTGAGCTACACTAAGTTAATCGTCCGATTCAGGAGCAAAACAAGTCGATTTTTGACAACAGGAAGAAAAATCGACCTGGAGATCGACCTGCCAAACTAAATCGTCCGATTTCCATGTGTTCAGAGAAAAATCGAGTTACCCAAAGTAAATCTTCCGATTCAGAAGCAGAGTAAGGCGATTTTTGACAACAAGAAGAAAAATCGACCTGGAGATCGACCTACCAACGTAAATCGTCCGATTTTCTTTGAATCCAGAGAAAAATCGCCCCGACGATTAAATCGACCTTATAAATCGGCCGATTTTCTTCACAGTTTCTCGACCCTATATAAAGTCTCAAACACTCGATCTTCCTCATTCCACAACCTACCACTCTCGATTTCCCCTTCTCAAGAACGCCGAAAATCGCCCACACCCTACAATCCTCATTCCTTAATCATTTTGAGTGATTCTTGGCTCCAAACTGAAGCATTTTCAACAAGGAACAAGGATCTATCAACAACAAGCACGGAAATCGATTCCTCCATAAGGAATTCAGGTTTTTCTTTCCAAAACCTAAGTTTCTAATTCGAAATTGAAGTTTGCTTAGGAAGTGTTTGTTTGCTGGAATTGATTGAGGAATCTGCTTAGGAATCATTATAGGAGACTGTATGTGGTGATTGCTTGAACAGAACTTTACAGAATTGTGAGAATCGTTGAAATCGACAGAAAAATCGACCTAGCCCAGAAAAATCGGACGATTTTTACCAAGAACAGGCCGATTTTTTTGACTCAGAATGGATCTTGTTAAGAGGATAACTAGAAACACGGGGAAGAAGAAGGGATCTTCTTCCAAAGCCCCTCCCCCACCTCCACCACCGTCTCAAAACATCCCTAAGCTTCCCCCTCCCCTATCCAAGCACAAGAAACGTTATGAACGCATCATGGACCGCCCATTCACCCCTCCTTGCTACATAGTGCTAGATGACTTAGATTCGTTGTTTGTTCGTGAGGATGTTGATATGATGCTTGACAAGGCTGGGCTGAGACAGTTTGCTACGATTAGGGAGGATGCTTATACCGAAATCACCCTAGAGTTCCTTAGTACCTTCGAGCATGATCCTAGGGAAAGGATGGTCACCTTCCGTCTTATGAGCCAAAATCACACTATGTCCATTGACACTTTTGGAGACTTGTTTGGCTTCTCTTATTCAGATGCCGGCACATTTGCTAGAGGTGTAAGTGCTAGTGACTTTTGGGAAGCTATTTCCGTAGGTGAATACGGAGGAGACAAATGGAGACCCGGAAATTCCAAGGAGACTAGTATGTACAACCTCTCCTTCAAGGTAGTACATCGGATTCTTAGCGAGAGTTTATTTGCACGGACCGAGACTCCACAGAAGCTCAAGGCTGACGAGCTTTTCATTCTCTACTGCATGACATCCACCACCATTCCCAACATCTCTACCATGCTTGCGGACTATCTAGGAAAGATAGCCAACAAAGCTAAGGGTGATATTTGTGCTGGAGGTCTTGTCACTCATGTGGCTAAGACGATGGGATTGGACTTCTCCGGATGCACTCTAGCTGAGAGTGCCCTTCCATTAGGCTCCCAGCGGTTGGTTGTTCGACAGGTCTTGATTCCTCGAGGGAGAGGAACACTTCATGTGCCCATGCCATGGCACAGGGATCCGAAGAAGAAGCCATCCGAGATCATATGGAAGTCCGAATACACTATTCGGAACAAGAGAAACTGGAAGGAGACGTTCGAGTCGATGCTTGAGGAGTTCTCTCCTCCTACTTACTATGATGATGATGATGCAGGTGACTTTGAGGAGGAGGATGAGGATGTAGGACAGGGGACCATGCTCGAGTTCGAGAGTGACACTCATAGCGGACATGCTACGGATGCTATGGACACCGACACTCATGGTGCAGGACCTAGCCGGACTAGTAGAGGCGATGAGGAGACGGAGGATGACATGCAGCCACCTCGCCGCTCATTTGCACGAGCTCCAGGACATGGACGAGGACGCCGCCCTCCCCGTCACTTTAGGGAGCTAGTCTCTAGCTTCCAGAGCCTCAGCACCGACTATCATGCTCTCCACACCGACTACGAGACTCTGACCACTCAGTTCAGGAACTACAGGGAGGAGACGGACGCTAGGCATTCATCCTATGATGGCCAGATGAGAGACTTATACTTCCACCAGTTCGGCCACTTCTATGATCCTAGCGCACCGATGTATCCCTATCCACCACCTCCACCGCCGACAGAGGATTGAGCTTCCACTTCTTTTACATTGTAAGTATTTTTCTCCTTCTTATGCTTGATTTTCACATTGGGGACAATGTGGATGTCAAGTATGGGGTGGGGGTACTTACAATACCTTATGTTTCATCTTAGCACTTTATGACATTTGCACTACTCTTGATGACTTGGCTTGTAATAACTCCTGCACTACTTGCTTTCCATTATGACACTTGCATTTGCATGATCTTTTTCAAATCCTATGAATTTTCAAAAATTTTTGTGCTTCTTATGATGGAAATGACCTCTATGATGAGAATTGTGTATATGGATAGGCAAAAAGATGCTTAGTTGTGTTGAGATGTTAATCATAGCATGAATGAGTTTGCTTTTGTTACTTGAACGCATGAATAAGTTATATGATTTAGTTGTTTTGATAAGAGAATGAAATAATAGTCGAAGCTATATTGCAAGTTCTTTTACATCATATAAGGATGACTAAGGCAATTCACTTCTTTTCTTTTCTCATATCTTGATCATGCTAACCCCTCAATGAAATATGTAACCCTCCTTTTACCATCCAGGAATTAGGACAAGTGATAGAAAAAGGCATGTTTGATGTGGGAGGGCCAAGGAAAATGTATTAAAAGAAAGTGCAGAAATTCATAAGTTTGGGGACGTTGAACATGAGGATGAGTAAATCGGCACCATTCACATAGCCGGGTGTTTGTGTCTTGCCAAAGTCCGATTAAACGACAAGTCCTAACGGGATATGGTATGTGCATCAAGGGTTTGAGGCATCTCGAAATTGAGAAACGCCAATCTCCTAGGCTTCGGTTTTTGTGCACCGCTGTCCATACTCTCAAAAAGTAAAGTATATTGAAAGCAAAGCTTTCTACATGCAAAGCATGTGCGGTGAAGAAAAATCTTGAAGGTATTATGTGTTCCTCTTTCCCGGATTAGCACCACAATTGCCAAAAGGAATTCCTTCCCTTAATACGTTTCTTGAACCTTTTCCTTGATTAGAAGACCTTGAGACTTTTATGCATGTGTTTAAGACTTAATGTCTTAGATTTGTTTGACTTCAATTACCTCTACACCTTTATCATGTCCTTTATTTGTGTTTTCAAGAAAGAAAAGGAAGTTAGTTCATCTTATAGTTATCATTGATACATGCTTTGCCTTTTTTTTATGCCTTGAAATATCACTGTGAGGGTGATCCAATAAGAAGAAGCACTACCAAAGGAAGAGTTTTTGAGTTTTCATACATATATAATCCATGACATCTTATATTCTAAATTTGAGTCTTGCTTAGGGACAAGCAAGAGGCAAGTATGGGGTATTTTGATGACATGAATTATGTATCATCATATTCATGCATATTATAGAAGATTGTCTCAGTTTGCCTTGCATTTAGAGAGATTTTGTGTGCCTTTTATGTTCTATTCAATCCTTTGTCGGAAATAGAGGTCTACACGAGCTTTTGATGAATTATAGGTAAATGGAGTGGAATTGGAAGCAAAAAGCGGAGCAAGGAGCATCTAAGGATGTTAAGGAAGCTAAAGGAGTCTTAAAGGGTTCATAAAGAGTTAAGGAATTGCAAAGGAGAAGCATAGAAACGAGCCAAGAGTAGAGCACTTTCTGTTGAAGAAAATCGTGCCAATATGTACATAAATCGGACGATTTTCCCCTCAAGAATTCGAACGATTTTGTGCATAAATCGCCTGGGTCGATTTATTCTGTTTTTCGGCCAAATGAAAAGACGACACAAAGCCCAATTCTTTTGGGCTAGAAGAGAGTTTTGCCAAACAACCCATTTGCAAGAAACTATAAAGGAGAACCCTACGAACGAAAACAAGGAGGCCGCAGCGGGAAATCTTTACACGTTTGAGAGAGATTGAAGATTCTTGGAGGAAGATTGAAGGACTCTTTGCCGGGAAGTTAATCTTGATTCTAGTTGTGAGATTTCTTTTTCCATTGAAGTGCTTACTGTTTTTGAGCACGAATTTGAGTTACTTAAGAGATACATCGATTTGTTTTGACAATCGTTTACAGATTTGAAGGTTATTGGAATTTTTATTCAAGATTCGGTTTCTTTGTGATATTTCTCTCAATATTTAATTTGATTCGATTTTGAAAATGGTTGGCTAAAACCTTTGTGATTCTGGGGAGAATAGTTGATGATTAAGGCTTAGATGATGATAGACTGAACTCATTCAAACATTAGGACCCTGAGAGTTTAGATTTTAGTTTTGCGACAACAGGAAAATCGGACTGTTCTTGAGTAAATCGGCCGATTTTCTTATGAACAACCCGATTTATTCCTCTGACGAACCTTAATTGAATCAATCTTTAACCAAAACTAATCCTTGCCTAAATCCCAATCTTGATTAACCTTTTTACCCTCTAATTGAATGTATGAAGACACTTCAAACCTGATTCTACATTTAATAGATTAAGATTTCAAGATTTGGGTAATAAAGAGACTCAACATCCTTTATTAAGATTTTAATTGTGCTTGCTATTCTTTACTTTGGAGAGTCATATCCTGGAGTTTTAGATAGTTAGTTTGAACATAATTCTTGTCTCTAGATCTTTCTATATTGCAGCCTCAACAACCCTTATAGAGAGAACCTTTAGATTAGTCATATAGGTTTCGGAACTTCACCGTACGAATCCTACCTTTGAACAATTAATCTTGGCAATATAAACTCTGTTCTATATCTATAGAAGTGTCTTGAATCGAAAGCTGAAATCGGATACTTGAATCCTTGGAATCATTTCACTCTTATTTGATCACAAAAGCTTTTCACACTTTTTGCTAGATAATTGAAATCGGAATTATTCTCACCAAATCCCTGAGTTCGACTCTGGAATTCTTACCTTACTACAGCTGATCCGTACACTGCGGGTTCGCTTTGATTTGAGTTCTAGATATAAATTTAAGACTTTGACACACACACCTTTTTGAGCGAACAACGGCCTTGAGTCTGACCTCGCCCGTATCCAGATGCTCCTACACCAGTCGGTGTTGTACGCTGTCTCTTCTCAGACCGTCCGGTCTGAGAAGTCCTCCTCTGACTAGCTCTCTCTCTCTCATAGGCCAAGGCCCGATCTTGGTAGTCTGCCAATGAGTCACAATGAAATCCCGCCATATATGAGCGTGTACTCTCCCTCAGACGACGGGAGAACAGATACACATTCTTGTCCTCAGATGGTGCAACCGGACCCAGCAAAGCCAACTCGGTCCGGAAGCGGTGAATAGCATATGTAATGGGTACATCCTCAAAGCCCGCTTCCACAAAATCCTGTAGCTTCTCCCTGCTCAGTGAGGCAGGGCAGAACTGCTCCCTCAGCAAAGTCCTCATCTGCTCTTAGCTGGTAACTCGAGCTCTAACTTTCCTCCACCACTGATGTACCAGGTCACGGAATAGAGACTATACTAGCTCTATCCGTCTGTCCTCGGGGCATCTAATAGACTCTAAGGCTGAGTCTACGTGCCCAATTCACACCTCAGTCTCTAAGCCAATCTCTCCTGAGAAGTGTGGAACTCCCTCCTGATGAAATGCCTTCAACCAGGTATCTGGTCGAGGCTCTCGGATCTCCTCTACAGCTCGAGCAACCTCAGCAGCACGTGCCGGCATAGCTGGCACCTGAGTAGCTCCATGGGATTCCTCAGATAATCCCTCCTTCCCTGGTAGATCTGGGGCTCGTCGGCCTGCTCTAATGGCTTCCTCAAACTGCTTGAGATACTCTCTGAACTCAGGTCCTCCCATAGAAACACGATCTGAGCCATCTGACTGGGCCCTATGTGACTGCTGTCTCCTGGATCCATCGCTCCTCGTTGCTGGAACAAAACTCTCAGCAACCTCCTCATGAGCCTCCTCCACCACTGGTGGATCTGCAGCGGGAGCTGGTCCCTGTCTCATCCCTCTTGGAGGAAGAGGTTGTCTACCTCTACCTCTGCCTAGTAGTAGCTCTAGTCCGAGCCATCTGCGAGGTATGCACACCTAACTTATAAGACTCTATATAGGCCATATGTATATATATATATATATATATATATATATATATATATATATATATATATATATAATACTTAAGATTAAATGCATACACATCAACACATAAGAGATATCTATCTATCTATATATATATATATATACTGTCGAGATCCTCAAATGGGTAACGACTTCTGTACACACTATCCCAAAAAATTTGTACTCGCTTAAAACCAAACCTTTGAAAAGTCAGACCCAAGTGGGTTCTGTTTATTTATCAACTCTACCTTTATTGTAGATAGCAAGTGCCATTGTTGTCAACCTAAGGATGTGATACCAACTTTGTAACACCCCAAATCCACGGGACTTGGAGTGTCACATATGGCTAGGATCTCACAATGGATCCTGATCCTAGCCTGACAACAAGTTCACTGGATCTTACAACAAGGCACATGTAGATTAAAACCAAATACATAAAAGTTGTATATGATACATCAAAAGAGTTTACAAACTCAGAGCCGAGTACAAAACATCAAACCACAACATCTGATACAAAAGATCCCATATCCCGCGCATCCTAATGTACAGAAGTCCTCGGCTGGCCACACCATCTGTCTCACCCTGCAGTCTTCCTAACCTGCATATCATCTACAACACGGTATGAAACCGTTAGCTACAACAATGAAAAGCATGAAGGTAATAGCACAACCACACATCAACATCTCATACATGCAATGCCACACCCATTCATTTATTATCTTTCATTACATTATTCCATTACTAATTCAACTTTTTTTGTAACACGAGGAACCTAAAGAACCTCGTCCCTTTCCCCGTTAACACAAGGGTTTGCAAGGGGGTGATCATCACTCGTCCCACCTTGTGGTACTGGCTTCCAAGCACCTCCTCCTAACCCGTAGACGGAGACCGGTGGTTACCGTCCGTTATAATACACTTGGGCCATTTAACTATAATAAATGGTCATCCTAGTCCGGTTTAAGGTTATAAATGCACAATCATATGATCACACATAACCATCACAATCATATAATCCACAACCGTACGCTAAGTAAGTCCTATGGACTAACCTGATATACTCGTAATCTGTACCACGTTACAGCTTCCCCTTGGGGAAGTAATCAACGCTTGCAATAGCAAGGCACACACAATCACATACTGTAAAGGTTAGGAGACTCGTCTCTCTAACCACAACCAACCTATATCTCAAATCTAAACCTCAGATCCTCAACACATTCATAAATGCCTAAGGCATATCCTCAACATAACATCTCATCATACTCGGACACATACTAAACCTTAAAGCCATAACCGATATCCATAACATCATCATGATCCTCAACTCATTCTGACACCTAGCATGCATCTAATCAGTATTCCTCAATCTCAAATTTAACCCTAATTTAATTAATTAACCTTTAATTAATTAATTAAATTTCGCCAGAATAATATTTTGCCCGCACGCCATTTCTAAACCCATCTGTCATCAGATTTCATCAAACAAACAACTCATAACACCAGAATAATATAATGATCATAATGGAATTTCTAATTATCCATTTTGAAAAGCCTAAGGTCAATTTAGGCCAAATCGCAGTATGGAAAACGAATACATTCATAACTTATTCGTTACTAACCCGATTGACGATCTGAAAGAAGATTCGGAATCACAACGACGCAGGCTACGCATGTACAAGATAAAATTCACCGGAATGTGAGCGACGGAACCGTCCCGGTGACACATATGCTCGACCAGGTCTTCATCTGCTCGGAAATGCAGAAACTCGGTACCGATATGAAGAGAACGAAGAGAGGAATCCAGAAAGTCAAACGGAATTGAAATCGGATTAGAAACGGAGAGTAGATATGAGTTTGAAGTTTGAGAGAAATTAGAGCTTTTGCGAGGAAACGTGAAAGGAAATGAATTAATAAACGAGTTTCCGCTATTTATAGTGAAGATGATAATTATCCTTTAGCAAAGTCGATAATTATCCTTTAACCGATCCAAAGGCGGGTTGAACCCCTTCTCCAAACTTCTCGAAATTAGAATAATAGATCTTGAATATTGTAGGGATAATTATTCCACAATTGCCTCTGAAAACGTGTATTCCTAAGCCGTCTTTCTTAGCCGTTAAGAAACGAAATAACGACTCTTTTGTCCGTTTTGCCTTTCCATGTTATTTCATATCTAGGACATGTCCGATGTCCTGATCATTTCTCTCAACTACATTTTTATTAATTGGAGCTCCCAAATGCTCCAAATAACACCGGAGGGTAAAAATAATTACCCGGGGGAAAAAGTGAAAATTTTGCCATAAGCCCAAAATTACGTCAGGAACATAACAGTGTGACTTATACTCATCACTTACGCAATCTTTGCGAGTTATATGTCAACTACTATCAATGATTAAATTAATCAACATTAATTAGAATTCAGAAATCCTAGTTATTACATCACACACCCCTTAAAAAAAGTTTCGTCCAGAAACTTGAACAATTCCCAAATCCTCTCGGACCCATACGCCGAGGTATAAACACTCTCTCTATCGGAGGTATCCCATCTCCGTTCAATGATATCAACCTATAACACTCTATAACCTCAAAACACCAGCATGGAGGAATCACTAACTCGAGCAACAAGATCATAACGCTATCTAAAGGCATAGAGGAAAATCATCTCTAGCCAACTACTAACCACGTCACAAGGCATGGAGGAAAGCCTTCTCCAGCCAATCGTACTCGTAACACAACTATGTGGAGGAAAACCGTCTCCACTCACACTATTTCCATCAATACTAGCATGGAGGAAAGAACCATCTCCAGCTAATCCTAAACATATTACAATAGCATGGAGGAAAGAACCATCTCCAGCTATACCTATATCGTGCTAGCAAACAAGATCTAACAGATCAGATGCACATATCAAAGTTAGCACAAAAACACATCATATCACATAAGCACATAGCATACAAGCACTCACAAAAAAGGCACTAAGATCTACTCGTGGATCCTACGGGTGCCTCTAACTCCACATAAAACTCTTGATAGTTCCTCTGGATACTATCCTCTTTCTCCCAGGTAGCCTCATCCGGTCCTCGTCTCGACCACTGTATCCTCATCATAGGAATGTCCTTCGAACGCAGTCATCTCACACCTCGCTCTAGGACTGCAATAGAGTGCTCTGCAAAGGTGTGTTCCTGCTCAACCACCAGACAAGGCATAATAAGATGTCACATCTCTTATCAAGCAAAAGGGTCACACCTAGACCCAAAGGGATCCATAGGGATCATATACATCCTATAACCTCGAATTATATGCTAAACCTTAAAGCCACATCAGGGCATATACCCAACTCATGATATTATCATCAAACTAAAAATCCCATAATTGCCAAAATAATGTAACGAGCATAATAAGATGTCACATCTCTTATCAAGCAAAAGGGTCACACCTAGACCCAAAGGGATCCATAGGGATCATATACATCCTATAACCTCGAATTATATGCTAAACCTTAAAGCCACATCAGGGCATATACCCAACTCATGATATTATCATCAAACTAAAAATCCCATAATTGCCAAAATAATGTAACGAGCATAATGAAATTTTCAATTATCCATTTTAACCAACTTAAGGTCAATTTATACTAACCCGCAATACGGAAAACGAATAAATCATAACTTATTTGTTACTAACCCGATATACGAACCGAAAGAGGGTACGGACTCCTAGCGATATGGGGAGTAAGAGCACGGTATGAAACCTTACGTTTTATGACTTGCGGTGGTCCGTCGGCGTTCCGATAGCGGTAAACGGAAGCTTTATCAAAAAGCTAACAAACGGGAAATATATTGGTACCACGTTGAAGAGAATAGGATAAAGGATTCGATGGTACAAACGGACCTAAAATTGGATTGAAGATGAAAGACTTATGGCCGAATCATGTGGGTAGGTTCGATCGTCTTCTCTCGACCCTCTCTTCTCTGAAACAATTGTGAATTGCAAATGAGTATGTAGGTAAGCACACATGCCGCCTTTTCCTTTTGTACATATCTATACTTTAATATAAATATATAAATATCTTCAATTGAATGAAGTTTGGCCGACTTTCCGCTTGCAATGTGGGCAAAGTGTGTGTATATATATATATATATGATAAATTTTATCCAAATTAATTACTTGAAAAGTGGTTATAAATACCGATCTCCAAACTTAATGAAATTGGAATATAAAATTCGAAATATTATCGGAATAATTATTCCATAACTATCTCGTAAAATGGGCATTCTTAAGCCACATTTCTTAACCGCTAAGAATCGGAATACCGACTCTTTTATCCGTTTTGTCTTTATATATTATTTCACATCAATAACATATCCGATGTCGCGATCATTTCTTTCAACTACAACTTTATTTATTGGAGCTCTCAAATGCTTCAAATAACACCGGTTGTTACATCCGCGGATCTCAGCAGTTAGTTTTCTTTTATGTTGACCTTTATATGTTTTTCTTGGATTCCCGCTTTAGTTGATAGCGTGGCCTTATATATTCTTATATCTATCCTTATAACACATGACGCGTACTAGAGCTACATCTGTTATGGGGCGAGGAAGGGGTCGACCACCTCTTCCACCTGGAGCCCGTGGATGAGAATGTGTAGGAAGACCTTCACTAGCTAGAGGTCGGGGCCAAACCCAGCTGCTAATCCGCCTATCGTTGAGGCGTTCCCTGAAGAAGTTGCTGAGAGCGTTGTTCTAGAGGTTGGGAATGAGACCGCCGCTAGATCCGGAGCACAGAGAGCACAATCAACAGAGTCCGGTCGAGTGTCTATAGGAGCTTCTGCATATCGCGACTATATGTAGAGAGTTGAGGAGGCTATCAGGACTAGAGTACCTGCACCAGCACCGCCAGTTCCTGTGAGATCAGCTGAGGTTTTGCAGAGAGTTAAGTAGGTTGTTGATGCACCTCATAGAGTTGTTGTTGTTGCCATAGTTCCGGCCGAGGCAAGAGAGCCGAGACCCGACTGTTGGTTCAAGGATTTCAATCATATGAAGGTTCCTTCTATCATGGGGAAGACTGAATTGGAGGTGGAGCTGTGGATAGGGGAACTGGATTTTTCTATGAAGGTTATATGTTGCCTAGAGGGACGTCGAGTCGACATAGCACAGACGTTGCTAAAGGATTAGGCTCATTCCTGGCGGAGGACCGCTCTCCACAAGGTTACCAGCTATGAGCAGATGAAGACTACGATTAGAGATCGCTACTACCCTGTAGCTATGAGGAGAGATAGACTTCAGGATTTCCTCGAGGCTGGATTCGAGGATCTTTATATTGCTGAGATCGTCAGCAAGTTTCAGGAGGAGTTGTCTTTGTTGGATCCTTTTGCACCACCTGAGGATCAGCATGTTTAACTTTCCTCCCGGAGGCTGAGAGAGTCTACCCGCTCCTATCTTGCTAGTTTCCGTTGTGATTCTTTGATAGACTATCGAGATAGAGCATTTACTTATGAGAGAGACCGATCGAGTCAGTGGAGAGCTTCTCAGACAAGAGGTCTTGAGAAGTGGCAGAGGACTGGACCCGCCAGTGCTAGAGATGGAGCATCGAGATTTGGACGTTGTCAAACACCGGGACATTTTGGTTTCTAGCAGTATGTGCATAATTCTGACAAAGGACGACAGTGCTTCAACTGCGGAGGTGTCGAACACCTGAGAGCTAATTGTAAGAAGACTACAATGACTTGAGATTCTTGTAACAAGCCCAGACACAGAGCTGCGTTTTTCCGTCAGGGCAAACCGCTATCTCAACAAGGATCTTTACCTACTAGCATTGTAGGAGGTGGACAAAGACCTCAGTACCCGCAATAGCAGAGAGCTCTTGGTTTTACTACTCCACAGGGTTCTACTATGGGACAGGGGAGATGTAAGGGACAAGTTGGTGGTTCTACAGACACCATAGATGCATCATCCAGAGTTTATGAGATGAGGAGTGTTGTAGAGCCCACATCGCCAACGACCACAGGTACCATTCATATTAATGGTTTTCCTGTCAAAGTTCTTTTCGATACCGGTGCTACGCATTACTTTATAATTGATGCATGTGTAGATAGATTGACCTTAGTTACCGTAGAAGGGAAACCCTTCTTTATAGGATTACCTAATGGGGTAAGACTAGAGGTGCACGAGAGGTTCGCGATTGCCCTATTAAACTAGAAGGTCGCAATTGGCCGGCTGACTTCTTCGTCATGTACTTGGTACATGAAGAAGTTATTTTGGGCATGGAATGGATGGGTCGACATCGAGCGAATTTTGGACATCGGCAAGAGGAAAATGACTTCTTCATGTACCATATAATGGACGGATCGACATCGAGAAGTTATTTTGGGCCGGCTGACTTCCATGAAGGATAGTACGAGTCCATCTTTAGAGGAGATTCCGGTAGCATGCGAGTTTACCGACGTTTTTGGGGAGCCATCAGGTTTGCCTCCATAGAGGAGTGTAGACTTTGGCATTGATCTTGAGCCTGGGACGAGACCGATCTGGAAGGCTCCTTACCGTATGATGCCTATCAAGATGCTTGAGTTTAAGAAGCAGCTCGAGGAGTTAGCAGAGAAGGGCTTTATCCGCCCTAGTGTATCTCCTTGGGGCGCACCAGTACTCTTCGTCAGGAAGAAAGACCGGTCGATAAGGTTATGTATTGATTACCGAGAGCTTAACAAGGTGACAATCAAGAATAAGTACCCATTGCCCCGTATCGATGATCTTTTGGACCAGCTGCATGGAGCTTCAGAGTTTTCACGGATCGATCTGAGATCCGGATATCACCAGCTGAGGGTGAGAGAGTAGAACATAGCCAAGACGGCATTTCGGACCAGTATGGCCACTACGAGTTTTTAGTGATGCCATTCGGGCTCATGAATGCACCTGTAGTGTTCATGGAGTTGATGAACAACATCTTCATCGATTTTCTTTACCAGTTCGTGGTGGTCTTCATCGATGATATCTTGGTATACTCTCATAGCAGAGAGGAGCATGCAGGACACTTGAGGATCGTACTCCAAGTCCTAAAGGACAGAGAGCTTTACGCCAAGCTCTCTAAGTGTGAGTTTTGGATGTCTGAGGTAGCATTCCTTGGTTACATCGTTTCTGCTAAAGGGATCAAGGTAGGTCTGGAGAAGATCGAATTAGTAGCATCATGGCCGCCTCCTAAGAACATTAAGGAGGTAGGCAACTTCTTAGGATTGGCAGGCTACTATCAGCGTTTTGTGGAGGGATTTTCAGTTATCGCCCGACCTCTCACCTCCTTGCTGAGGAAGTCTACGAGATTCGTGTGGTCTGACCCGTGCCTGAAGAGATTTGAGGAGCTGAAGAAGAGGTTGACCTATGCTCCTATCTAAGCTTAGCGAGAGGGCATTGAGGACTTTGTGGTTTACAAAGACACATCCAAGCTCGGCTTGGGATGCGTTCTCATGTAGAGGGGTAAGGTGATTGCATACGCGTCTAGACAGCTGAAGACGTATGAGAAGAATTACCCTACCCATGATCTTGAGTTGGTTGTTGTTGTTCACGCTTTGAAGATTTGGAGGCATTATTTGCACGGAGCTACGTGTTAGATATTTACGGATCATAAGAGTCTGAAGTACATATTCACTCAGTGGGAGTTGAATAACCGTCAGAGGAGATGGTTGGAGTTGATCAAGGACTTTGATCTAGAGATCTTACACCACCCGGGGAAGGTGAATGTGAAAGATGATGCCCTTAGTAGGAAGACTCCCCGGGAGATGGTGATCGCTAGGTTGACAGCTTAGCCATAGTTACAATGAGACATGACATGGCTAGAGATGGATATCCACTTCTCGGATGATATGGCTTGAGTAGTGGTGATCCAAGAGCGAATATTAGCACCTGAGCAGATACAAGATGATATTGCTTGAGTAGTGGTGATCCGAGAGCGGATATTAGCACCACAGAGTTGCCATAAGTCTTATGTAGATAAGCGGCGTAAACCTCTAGAGTTCAGAGTTGGAGCTCAAGTTTGGTTGAGAGTATCCTCATCACGAGGTGTTCAACATTTTGGCGTCAAGAGGAAGATGACTCCTAGATATGTCGAACCTTTCGAGATTCTAAAGCGAGTTGGAGAGGCAGCATACAGAATTGCTTTGCCACTGAGGCTTGAGGGTGTTCACCCCGTCTTCCATGTGTCTCATTTACGAGAGTATGTACCAGACCCGAGACACATTTTCAGTCAGGAGGATCTAGTGTTCGAGCCCGACCATATGTTCGTTGAGAATCCGGTAGCTGTCTTAGAGCCTAATACGAGACGCTTGTGATCGAAGGACATACTGATGATGAAGATTCAGTGGTCAATGCGAGGAGAAGATGATGCGAATTGGGAGACAAAGGATAGTATCCAGAGGAACTATCCGGAGTTTTATGTTGAGTTGGATGTACCTTTAGCATAGCTATTGCGTTTCGGTTTTCTTTGTTGAGTTTTTCATACGCTTTTGTGACGTTTTGAGTTATGTGCCCCGAGTGGGAATATATGAGTTGAGTTCAGTGTTTCTACGTTGTTGTTGTTGTGTGATCTTTCTATTGTTGCAAGTTTCGGGACGAAACTTCTTAGGGGATCTGATGCAAGAACTTGCTTTTGGCATTCACCGCCCCCGCAATGAAGGGAGCCGCCCCTGCGGTTCTTCCTGCAGTATCCCCGTCTTTGGTGAGCTGCTTTCTTTCCTTTCTTTCCTCGTTCCTTTTGTTGGCTTTTGTGGATGTTGTTGACCCTTGGTGATCTGTAAGACTAGGGTTTGTGACCCTAGTTATGGAGATCTCTTAGTGATCATGAAGACTAGAAGTTATAGACTTCTAGTAATCGTTTCGGATCTTGATTCGTGATGCCTTGTGTGAACAGGCTTTCCATTCCTCCTTTTTTGCGGGAAATTGAGTTGTTGTTTGTCTGTGTGCTACCTTAGAGTGAGGTAAGTCCCTTGGACTTAGTTAGTTGTGTTCCGTATAATAGTTTGATAGTTTTGGCTTGTTTGTGTTGTTGTTTATTGTTATAACTGATAACCGGACTAGAATTAATCTTTATTATCATAATTAGCCCCAGTGTATTATAACCAGCTGATTACCGCTTGTCAAGTTTAGAATGAGGAAACTGGGAGGTGCTCTTGCAACCAGTCCAGCAGGTGACAAAATGATTCATACATTCTATTCTTGTTGGTGAAAGGGGATAGAGGCGAGATCATAACGATTCTCGTGTAACAACCATAAGTTGAATTAGCAATAAGTTTAGCCTTAATGAAAGATAATAACCGGCTGAGTACGAGCATGCTATATATTTACTTTACCTTATGTGTGTTTGTGCCTTTACTGTCTTTTTGATATCTAGAAATGTTAGCTAACGGTTTATACCGATGTTGCAGATGTTCCACAGGTTAGGGATGTTGCTGAGTGATTTGGACGGTGTGGTCAGCCGGGGTTCCCGTATATTATAGGACGGGATCAGATTTATATTTCAGTTGTCGTTCTTCCAATTTGTTTTGAACTCGGTTGCGAGTCTTTTACGCTTTCCTTTGTTTAAACCTTTGGTTTTATTATATGTTTTGGTTTTCATTTATTTATACCTTGTTGTAATATCCGTTGTGTCGTTGCTACTCTGAGGGTCGGGACCCATTATGAGGTCCTAACCCGTAACGCTTTGAGTTCCCAGAACTTGGGGTGTTACAACCAGCAACCAATACCTCAACTAAAGCGGATGAACATCTCCAACACTAGAATCATCACAAGAGAATGGAGGAAGAACATCTCCAAATAACTCATAACTCGATGGTATGGAGGTAGAACATCTCCAACCATAAGATTATCGCTAAAGGGCATGGAGGTAGAACCTCTCCAACCATATAAATCTCGATCGTATCATAATAGCATGGAGGAAAAACCATCTTGTTCGCTCAAAAGTGTGTGCAGAACAAGTCTTAAATTTATAACCAAGAATAAAGCAAAAGCGAACCCGTAGTGTACGGATCAATCAAAGTATTAGCAAATATTTCAGGGTCGATCACAAGGACTATGGTGAAAGCAAGCACGGTATATAGCTTTAGGTTGTAAATGCAGAACTCGAGCAACAAAGAACAATGAATGATATAAATCAGATAAGGGAATGCAGATTCTAGAGGTCAAACCAACACACTACCTAAGAGAACATAGCTAACCATCACTAGGTAAGTTTTAGGTTAACTCTCAAAGGTAGGATCAAGGCACACTCAAACCCTAACAAAGGGTATACCTTTGTTACCTAACACTCATCATCGTCGGTAAACAAGCAAAGGAATCACCGGGTAAGTCTCTTCCTAGGCTTGAATGTAAGCCAGGAAAAGTGAAACGAGGATAGGATTTGGCAAACTATAACCTAAACTCAAGTCCGGGCAAAGAAGTGGGCAATCCCGTGCAGTTCGTATCGATCTCGGTCGAGATGACTCCAAGAAAAGCCCGAGAAGCGTTTCGGTTTAGGGTTAACTCAACTTTCAAGATCCACTTGCGTTCTTTCATCGTCTATACCACAACCTTCAACTAATCACCCTAGAATCGCAGGGGTTTTAGCCAACAATCATCATGTTCAAAGCATTATCAAATATTCAATCAAGATATCAAGAAAAGAGAATCAAACACTCAACATAGGTACCTCAATTTTTAAAAGCAATCAATCAACAAAACGTATCAATAACGTGTTCCAAAAGTATGATAACAACTCACTAATAACTTCCCAAGAAAATCTCACAAAAATCTCTTCTCTTCCTTGAACTCCAAGTAATCCTTCCTTAGATCTTTTCTTTCCGTAAATCCTTCCAATAGCCGTTAAATGTCCTTGACGTCTCAACCGTGTGCGAGTGTCTGTCGTACGTCGTACGTGGTACGTAACTTGACAATGCACTATGGGCGTACAGGACGGCCTTCAAGACACCAATAGGTACGACTCCCTATAACCTTGTCTATGGTAAATCATGTCATCTCCCTGTAGAGCTAGAGCATAAAGCCTATTGGGCTATCAAGTGGCTCAATTTTGACATGAAAGAAGCCGAAAAGAAGCGGCTCTTAGACATCAATGAGCTAGATGAGATCCGGCTAAATGCCTATGAGAACGCAAAGATCTATAAGGAACGGACAAAGCGTTGGCATGATAAGCACATCATTCCAAAGGAATTGAAGGAGGGAGACAAAGTCCTTCTATTCAACTCAAGGCTTCGTCTATTTCCAAGTAAGCTTAAATCCCGTTGGACAGGACCTTATGTAATTAAACGAGTTTTTCCCCATGGTGCAGTTGAAGTATGGGGTGAACAAAGCGGAAGTTTCAAGGTTAATGGCCAACGGTTGAAGAAATACACACCGGAAGCTCTGGTCGAGGAGATAGCTCCTATCCTCCTCCGTTGAACACGAACCATACACCGTCTAGATAAAGACGATAAATTAAGCGCTTCTTGGGAGGCAACCCATGATAGTATAGTTTTTCCTCCTTTCACCACTTAGTTAGAGTAGGTTAGTTGTTTTGTTTCTTTGTTTTCGTTTTTATTTGTTCCTCGATGCACTCTTGGTTTGTCGTGTCATTAATCGCAGGAAATTAGGTTCAACCTGGGAGATCCATGGAGAAAGTGAGCATAAATCAGTTAAATCTTCAAAATCCATGACGAATAAGGAAGGAAATCGAGCTACACTAAGTTAATCGTCCGATTCAGGAGCAAAACAAGTCGATTTTTGACAACAGGAAGAAAAATCGACCTGGAGATCGACCTGCCAAACTAAATCGTCCGATTTCCATGTGTTCAGAGAAAAATCGAGTTACCCAAAGTAAATCGTCCGATTCAGAAGCAGAGTAAGGCGATTTTTGACAACAGGAAGAAAAATCGACCTGGAGATCGACCTACCAACGTAAATCGTCCGATTTTCTTTGAATCCAGAGAAAAATCGCCCCGACGATTAAATCGACCTTATAAATCGGCCGATTTTCTTCACAGTTTCTCGACCCTATATAAAGTCTCAAACACTCGATCTTCCTCATTCCACAACCTACCACTCTCGATTTCCCCTTCTCAAGAACGCCGAAAATCGCCCACACCCTACAATCCTCATTCCTTAATCATTTTGAGTGATTCTTGGCTCCAAACTGAAGCATTTTCAACAAGGAACAAGGATCTATCAACAACAAGCACGGAAATCGATTCCTCCATAAGGAATTCAGGTTTTTCTTTCCAAAACCTAAGTTTCTAATTCGAAATTGAAGTTTGCTTAGGAAGTGTTTGTTTGCTGGAATTGATTGAGGAATCTGCTTAGGAATCATTATAGGAGACTGTATGTGGTGATTGCTTGAACAGAACTTTACAGAATTGTGAGAATCGTTGAAATCGACAGAAAAATCGACCTAGCCCAGAAAAATCGGACGATTTTTACCAAGAACAGGCCGATTTTTTTGACTCAGAATGGATCTTGTTAAGAGGATAACTAGAAACACGGGGAAGAAGAAGGGATCTTCTTCCAAAGCCCCTCCCCCACCTCCACCACCGTCTCAAAACATCCCTAAGCTTCCCCCTCCCCTATCCAAGCACAAGAAACGTTATGAACGCATCATGGACCGCCCATTCACCCCTCCTTGCTACATAGTGCTAGATGACTTAGATTCGTTGTTTGTTCGTGAGGATGTTGATATGATGCTTGACAAGGCTGGGCTGAGACAGTTTGCTACAATTAGGGAGGATGCTTATACCGAAATCACCCTAGAGTTCCTTAGTACCTTCGAGCATGATCCTAGGGAAAGGATGGTCACCTTCCGTCTTATGAGCCAAAATCACACTATGTCCATTGACACTTTTGGAGACTTGTTTGGCTTCTCTTATTCAGATGCCGGCACATTTGCTAGAGGTGTAAGTGCTAGTGACTTTTGGGAAGCTATTTCCGTAGGTGAATACGGAGGAGACAAATGGAGACCCGGAAATTCCAAGGAGACTAGTATGTACAACCTCTCCTTCAAGGTAGTACATCGGATTCTTAGCGAGAGTTTATTTGCACGGACCGAGACTCCACAGAAGCTCAAGGCTGACGAGCTTTTCATTCTCTACTGCATGACATCCACCACCATTCCCAACATCTCTACCATGCTTGCGGACTATCTAGGAAAGATAGCCAACAAAGCTAAGGGTGATATTTGTGCTGGAGGTCTTGTCACTCATGTGGCTAAGACGATGGGATTAGACTTCTCCGGATGCACTCTAGCTGAGAGTGCCCTTCCATTAGGCTCCCAGCGGTTGGTTGTTCGACAGGTCTTGATTCCTCGAGGGAGAGGAACACTTCATGTGCCCATGCCATGGCACAGGGATCCGAAGAAGAAGCCATCCGAGATCATATGGAAGTCCGAATACACTATTCGGAACAAGAGAAACTGGAAGGAGACGTTCGAGTCGATGCTTGAGGAGTTCTCTCCTCCTACTTACTATGATGATGATGATGCAGGTGACTCTGAGGAGGAGGATGAGGATGTAGGACAGGGGACCATGCTCGAGTTCGAGAGTGACACTCATAGCGGACATGCTACGGATGCTATGGACACCGACACTCATGGTGCAGGACCTAGCCGGACTAGTAGAGGCGATGAGGAGACGGAGGATGACATGCAGCCACCTCGCCGCTCATTTGCACGAGCTCCAGGACATGGACGAGGACGCCGCCCTCCCCGTCACTTTAGGGAGCTAGTCTCTAGCTTCCAGAGCCTCAGCACCGACTATCATGCTCTCCACACCGACTACGAGACTCTGACCACTCAGTTCAGGAACTACAGGGAGGAGACGGACGCTAGGCATTCATCCTATGATGGCCAGATGAGAGACTTATACTTCCACCAGTTCGGCCACTTCTATGATCCTAGCGCACCGATGTATCCCTATCCACCACCTCCACCGCCGACAGAGGATTGAGCTTCCACTTCTTTTACATTGTAAGTATTTTTCTCCTTCTTATGCTTGATTTTCACATTGGGGACAATGTGGATGTCAAGTATGGGGTGGGGGTACTTACAATACCTTATGTTTCATCTTAGCACTTTATGACATTTGCACTACTCTTGATGACTTGGCTTGTAATAACTCCTGCACTACTTGCTTTCCATTATGACACTTGCATTTGCATGATCTTTTTCAAATCCTATGAATTTTCAAAAATTTTTGTGCTTCTTATGATGGAAATGACCTCTATGATGAGAATTGTGTATATGGATAGGCAAAAAGATGCTTAGTTGTGTTGAGATGTTAATCATAGCATGAATGAGTTTGCTTTTGTTACTTGAACGCATGAATAAGTTATATGATTTAGTTGTTTTGATAAGAGAATGAAATAATAGTCGAAGCTATATTGCAAGTTCTTTTACATCATATAAGGATGACTAAGGCAATTCACTTCTTTTCTTTTCTCATATCTTGATCATGCTAACCCCTCAATGAAATATGTAACCCTCCTTTTACCATCCGGGAATTAGGACAAGTGATAGAAAAAGGCATGTTTGATGTGGGAGGGCCAAGGAAAATGTATTAAAAGAAAGTGCAGAAATTCATAAGTTTGGGGACGTTGAACATGAGGATGAGTAAATCGGCACCATTCACATAGCCGGGTGTTTGTGTCTTGCCAAAGTCCGATTGAACGACAAGTCCTAACGGGATATGGTATGTGCATCAAGGGTTTGAGGCATCTCGAAATTGAGAAACGCCAATCTCCTAGGCTTCGGTTTTTGTGCACCGCTGTCCATACTCTCAAAAAGTAAAGTATATTGAAAGCAAAGCTTTCTACATGCGAAGCATGTGCGGTGAAGAAAAATCTTGAAGGTATTATGTGTTCCTCTTTCCCGGATTAGCACCACAATTGCCAAAAGGAATTCCTTCCCTTAATACGTTTCTTGAACCTTTTCCTTGATTAGAAGACCTTGAGACTTTTATGCATGTGTTTAAGACTTAATGGCTTAGATTTGTTTGACTTCAATTACCTCTACACCTTTATCATGTCCTTTATTTGTGTTTTCAAGAAAGAAAAGGAAGTTAGTTCATCTTATAGTTATCATTGATACATGCTTTGCCTTTTTTTTATGCCTTGAAATATCACTGTGAGGGTGATCCAATAAGAAGAAGCACTACCAAAGGAAGAGTTTTTGAGTTTTCATACATATATAATCCATGACATCTTATATTCTAAATTTGAGTCTTGCTTAGGGACAAGCAAGAGGCAAGTATGGGGTATTTTGATGACATGAATTATGTATCATCATATTCATGCATATTATAGAAGATTGTCTCAGTTTGCCTTGCATTTAGAGAGATTTTGTGTGCCTTTTATGTTCTATTCAATCCTTTGTCGGAAATAGAGGTCTACACGAGCTTTTGATGAATTATAGGTAAATGGAGTGGAATTGGAAGCAAAAAGCGGAGCAAGGAGCATCTAAGGATGTTAAGGAAGCTAAAGGAGTCTTAAAGGGTTCATAAAGAGTTAAGGAATTGCAAAGGAGAAGCATAGAAACGAGCCAAGAGTAGAGCACTTTCTGTTGAAGAAAATCGTGCCAATATGTACATAAATCGGACGATTTTCCCCTCAAGAATTCGAACGATTTTGTGCATAAATCGCCTGGGTCGATTTATTCTGTTTTTCGGCCAAATGAAAAGACGACACAAAGCCCAATTCTTTTGGGCTAGAAGAGAGTTTTGCCAAACAACCCATTTGCAAGAAACTATAAAGGAGAACCCTACGAACGAAAACAAGGAGGCCGCAGCGGGAAATCTTTACACGTTTGAGAGAGATTGAAGATTCTTGGAGGAAGATTGAAGGACTCTTTGCCGGGAAGTTAATCTTGATTCTAGTTGTGAGATTTCTTTTTCCATTGAAGTGCTTACTGTTTTTGAGCACGAATTTGAGTTACTTAAGAGATACATCGATTTGTTTTGACAATCGTTTACAGATTTGAAGGTTATTGGAATTTTTATTCAAGATTCGGTTTCTTTGTGATATTTCTCTCAATATTTAATTTGATTCGATTTTGAAAATGGTTGGCTAAAACCTTTGTGATTCTGGGGAGAATAGTTGATGATTAAGGCTTAGATGATGATAGACTGAACTCATTCAAACATTAGGACGCTGAGAGTTTAGATTTTAGTTTTGCGACAACAGGAAAATCGGACTGTTCTTGAGTAAATCGGCCGATTTTCTTATGAACAACCCGATTTATTCCTCTGACGAACCTTAATTGAATCAATCTTTAACCAAAACTAATCCTTGCCTAAATCCCAATCTTGATTAACCTTTTTACCCTCTAATTGAATGTATGAAGACACTTCAAACCTGATTCTACATTTAATAGATTAAGATTTCAAGATTTGGGTAATAAAGAGACTCAACATCCTTTATTAAGATTTTAATTGTGCTTGCTATTCTTTACTTTGGAGAGTCATATCCTGGAGTTTTAGATAGTTAGTTTGAACATAATTCTTGTCTCTAGATCTTTCTATATTGCAGCCTCAACAACCCTTATAGAGAGAACCTTTAGATTAGTCATATAGGTTTCGGAACTTCACCGTACGAATCCTACCTTTGAACAATTAATCTTGGCAATATAAACTCTGTTCTATATCTATAGAAGTGTCTTGAATCGAAAGCTGAAATCGGATACTTGAATCCTTGGAATCATTTCACTCTTATTTGATCACAAAAGCTTTTCACACTTTTTGCTAGATAATTGAAATCGGAATTATTCTCACCAAATCCCTGAGTTCGACTCTGGAATTCTTACCTTACTACAGCTGATCCGTACACTGCGGGTTCGCTTTGATTTGAGTTCTAGATATAAATTTAAGACTTTGACACACACACCTTTTTGAGCGAACAACGGCCTTGAGTCTGACCTCGCCCGTATCCAGATGCTCCTACACCAGTCGGTGTTGTACGCTGTCTCTTCTCAGACCGTCCGGTCTGAGAAGTCCTCCTCTGACTAGCTCTCTCTCTCTCATAGGCCAAGGCCCGATCTTGGTAGTCTGCCAATGAGTCACAATGAAATCCCGCCATATATGAGCGTGTACTCTCCCTCAGACGACGGGAGAACAGATACACATTCTTGTCCTCAGATGGTGCAACCGGACCCAGCAAAGCCAACTCGGTCCGGAAGCGGTGAATAGCATATGTAATGGGTACATCCTCAAAGCCCGCTTCCACAAAATCCTGTAGCTTCTCCCTGCTCAGTGAGGCAGGGCAGAACTGCTCCCTCAGCAAAGTCCTCATCTGCTCTTAGCTGGTAACTCGAGCTCTAACTTTCCTCCACCACTGATGTACCAGGTCACGGAATAGAGACTATACTAGCTCTATCCGTCTGTCCTCGGGGCATCTAATAGACTCTAAGGCTGAGTCTACGTGCCCAATTCACACCTCAGTCTCTAAGCCAATCTCTCCTGAGAAGTGTGGAACTCCCTCCTGATGAAATGCCTTCAACCAGGTATCTGGTCGAGGCTCTCGGATCTCCTCTACAGCTCGAGCAACCTCAGCAGCACGTGCCGGCATAGCTGGCACCTGAGTAGCTCCATGGGATTCCTCAGATAATCCCTCCTTCCCTGGTAGATCTGGGGCTCGTCGGCCTGCTCTAATGGCTTCCTCAAACTGCTTGAGATACTCTCTGAACTCAGGTCCTCCCATAGAAACACGATCTGAGCCATCTGACTGGGCCCTATGTGACTGCTGTCTCCTGGATCCATCGCTCCTCGTTGCTGGAACAAAACTCTCAGCAACCTCCTCATGAGCCTCCTCCACCACTGGTGGATCTGCAGCGGGAGCTGGTCCCTGTCTCATCCCTCTTGGAGGAAGAGGTTGTCTACCTCTACCTCTGCCTAGTAGTAGCTCTAGTCCGAGCCATCTGCGAGGTATGCACACCTAACTTATAAGACTCTATATAGGCCATATGTATATATATATATATATATATATATATAATACTTAAGATTAAATGCATACACATCAACACATAAGAGATATCTATCTATCTATATATATATATATATATATATATATATACTGTCGAGATCCTCAAATGGGTAACGACTTCTGTACACACTATCCCAAAAAATTTGTACTCGCTTAAAACCAAACCTTTGAAAAGTCAGACCCAAGTGGGTTCTGTTTATTTATCAACTCTACCTTTATTGTAGATAGCAAGTGCCATTGTTGTCAACCTAAGGATGTGATACCAACTTTGTAACACCCCAAATCCACGGGACTTGGAGTGTCACATATGGCTAGGATCTCACAATGGATCCTGATCCTAGCCTGACAACAAGTTCACTGGATCTTACAACAAGGCACATGTAGATTAAAACCAAATACATAAAAGTTGTATATGATACATCAAAAGAGTTTACAAACTCAGAGCCGAGTACAAAACATCAAACCACAACATCTGATACAAAAGATCCCATATCCCGCGCATCCTAATGTACAGAAGTCCTCGGCTGGCCACACCATCTGTCTCACCCTGCAGTCTTCCTAACCTGCATATCATCTACAACACGGTATGAAACCGTTAGCTACAACAATGAAAAGCATGAAGGTAATAGCACAACCACACATCAACATCTCATACATGCAATGCCACACCCATTCATTTATTATCTTTCATTACATTATTCCATTACTAATTCAACTTTTTTTGTAACACGAGGAACCTAAAGAACCTCGTCCCTTTCCCCGTTAACACAAGGGTTTGCAAGGGGGTGATCATCACTCGTCCCACCCTGTGGTACTGGCTTCCAAGCACCTCCTCCTAACCCGTAGACGGAGACCGGTGGTTACCGTCCGTTATAATACACTTGGGCCATTTAACTATAATAAATGGTCATCCTAGTCCGGTTTAAGGTTATAAATGCACAATCATATGATCACACATAACCATCACAATCATATAATCCACAACCGTACGCTAAGTAAGTCCTATGGACTAACCTGATATACTCGTAATCTGTACCACGTTACAGCTTCCCCTTGGGGAAGTAATCAACGCTTGCAATAGCAAGGCACACACAATCACATACTGTAAAGGTTAGGAGACTCGTCTCTCTAACCACAACCAACCTATATCTCAAATCTAAACCTCAGATCCTCAACACATTCATAAATGCCTAAGGCATATCCTCAACATAACATCTCATCATACTCGGACACATACTAAACCTTAAAGCCATAACCGATATCCATAACATCATCATGATCCTCAACTCATTCTGACACCTAGCATGCATCTAATCAGTATTCCTCAATCCCAAATTTAACCCTAATTTAATTAATTAACCTTTAATTAATTAATTAAATTTCGCCAGAATAATATTTTGCCCGCACGCCATTTCTAAACCCATCTGTCATCAGATTTCATCAAACAAACAACTCATAACACCAGAATAATATAATGATCATAATGGAATTTCTAATTATCCATTTTGAAAAGCCTAAGGTCAATTTAGGCCAAATCGCAGTATGGAAAACGAATACATTCATAACTTATTCGTTACTAACCCGATTGATGATCTGAAAGAAGATTCGGAATCACAACGACGCAGGCTACGCATGTACAAGATAAAATTCACCGGAATGTGAGCGACGGAACCGTCCCGGTGACACATATGCTCGACCAGGTCTTCATCTGCTCGGAAATGCAGAAACTCGGTACCGATATGAAGAGAACGAAGAGAGGAATCCAGAAAGTCAAACGGAATTGAAATCGGATTAGAAACGGAGAGTAGATATGAGTTTGAAGTTTGAGAGAAATTAGAGCTTTTGCGAGGAAACGTGAAAGGAAATGAATTAATAAACGAGTTTCCGCTATTTATAGTGAAGATGATAATTATCCTTTAGCAAAGTCGATAATTATCCTTTAACCGATCCAAAGGCGGGTTGAACCCCTTCTCCAAACTTCTCGAAATTAGAATAATAGATCTTGAATATTGTAGGGATAATTATTCCACAATTGCCTCTGAAAACGTGTATTCCTAAGCCGTCTTTCTTAGCCGTTAAGAAACGAAATAACGACTCTTTTGTCCGTTTTGCCTTTCCATGTTATTTCATATCTAGGACATGTCCGATGTCCTGATCATTTCTCTCAACTACATTTTTATTAATTGGAGCTCCCAAATGCTCCAAATAACACCGGAGGGTAAAAATAATTACCCGGGGGAAAAAGTGAAAATTTTGCCATAAGCCCAAAATTACGTCAGGAACATAACAGTGTGACTTATACTCATCACTTACGCAATCTTTGCGAATTATATGTCAACTACTATCAATGATTAAATTAATCAACATTAATTAGAATTCAGAAATCCTAGTTATTACATCACACACCCCTTAAAAAAAGTTTCGTCCTGAAACTTGAACAATTCCCAAATCCTCTCGGACCCATACGCCGAGGTATAAACACTCTCTCTATCGGAGGTATCCCATCTCCGTTCAATGGTATCAACCTATAACACTCTATAACCTCAAAACACCAGCATGGAGGAATCACTAACTCGAGCAACAAGATCATAACGCTATCTAAAGGCATAGAGGAAAATCATCTCTAGCCAACTACTAACCACGTCACAAGGCATGGAGGAAAGCCTTCTCCAGCCAATCGTACTCGTAACACAACTATGTGGAGGAAAACCGTCTCCACTCACACTATTTCCATCAATACTAGCATGGAGGAAAGAACCATCTCCAGCTAATCCTAAACATATTACAATAGCATGGAGGAAAGAACCATCTCCAGCTATACCTATATCGTGCTAGCAAACAAGATCTAACAGATCAGATGCACATATCAAAGTTAGCACAAAAACACATCATATCACATAAGCACATAGCATACAAGCACTCACAAAAAAGGCACTAAGATCTACTCGTGGATCCTACGGGTGCCTCTAACTCCACATAAAACTCTTGATAGTTCCTCTGGATACTATCCTCTTTCTCCCAGGTAGCCTCATCCGGTCCTCGTCTCGACCACTGTATCCTCATCATAGGAATGTCCTTCGAACGCAGTCATCTCACACCTCGCTCTAGGACTGCAATAGAGTGCTCTGCAAAGGTGTGTTCCTGCTCAACCACCAGACAAGGCATAATAAGATGTCACATCTCTTATCAAGCAAAAGGGTCACACCTAGACCCAAAGGGATCCATAGGGATCATATACATCCTATAACCTCGAATAATATGCTAAACCTTAAAGCCACATCAGGGCATATACCCAACTCATGATATTATCATCAAACTAAAAATCCCATAATTGCCAAAATAATGTAACGAGCATAATGAAATTTTCAATTATCCATTTTAACCAACTTAAGGTCAATTTATACTAACCCGCAATACGGAAAACGAATAAATCATAACTTATTTGTTACTAACCCGATATACGAACCGAAAGAGGGTACGGACTCCTAGCGATATGGGGAGTAAGAGCACGGTATGAAACCTTACGTTTTATGACTTGCGGTGGTCCGTCGGCGTTCCGATAGCGGTAAACGGAAGCTTTATCAAAAAGCTAACAAACGGGAAATATATTGGTACCACGTTGAAGAGAATAGGATAAAGGATTCGATGGTACAAACGGACCTAAAATTGGATTGAAGATGAAAGACTTATGGCCGAATCATGTGGGTAGGTTCGATCGTCTTCTCTCGACCCTCTCTTCTCTGAAACAATTGTGAATTGCAAATGAGTATGTAGGTAAGCACACATGCCGCCTTTTCCTTTTGTACATATCTATACTTTAATATAAATATATAAATATCTTCAATTGAATGAAGTTTGGCCGACTTTCCGCTTGCAATGTGGGCAAAGTGTGTGTATATATATATATATATGATAAATTTTATCCAAATTAATTACTTGAAAAGTGGTTATAAATACCGATCTCCAAACTTAATGAAATTGGAATATAAAATTCGAAATATTATCGGAATAATTATTCCATAACTATCTCGTAAAATGGGCATTCTTAAGCCACATTTCTTAACCGCTAAGAATCGGAATACCGACTCTTTTATCCGTTTTGTCTTTATATATTATTTCACATCAATAACATATCCGATGTCGCGATCATTTCTTTCAACTACAACTTTATTTATTGGAGCTCTCAAATGCTTCAAATAACACCGGTTGTTACATCCGCGGATCTCAGCAGTTAGTTTTCTTTTATGTTGACCTTTATATGTTTTTCTTGGATTCCCGCTTTAGTTGATAGCGTGGCCTTATATTTTCTTATATCTATCCTTATAACACATGACGCGTACTAGAGCTACATCTGTTATGGGGCGAGGAAGGGGTCGACCACCTCTTCCACCTGGAGCCCGTGGATGAGAATGTGTAGGAAGACCTCCACTAGCTAGAGGTCGGGGCCAAACCCAGCTGCTAATCCGCCTATCGTTGAGGCGTTCCCTGAAGAAGTTGCTGAGAGCGTTGTTCTAGAGGTTGGGAATGAGACCGCCGCTAGATCCGGAGCACAGAGAGCACAATCAACAGAGTCCGGTCGAGTGTCTATAGGAGCTTCTGCATATCGCGACTATGTGTAGAGAGTTGAGGAGGCTATCAGGACTAGAGTACCTGCACCAGCACCGCCAGTTCCTGTGAGATCAGCTGAGGTTTTGCAGAGAGTTAAGTAGGTTGTTGATGCACCTCATAGAGTTGTTGTTGTTGCCATAGTTCCGGCCGAGGCAAGAGAGCCGAGACCCGACTGTTGGTTCAAGGATTTCAATCATATGAAGGTTCCTTCTATCATGGGGAAGACTGAATTGGAGGTGGAGCTGTGGATAGGGGAACTGGATTTTTCTATGAAGGTTATATGTTGCCTAGAGGGACGTCGAGTCGACATAGCACAGACGTTGCTAAAGGATTAGGCTCATTCCTGGCGGAGGACCGCTCTCCACAAGGTTACCAGCTATGAGCAGATGAAGACTACGATTAGAGATCGCTACTACCCTGTAGCTATGAGGAGAGATAGACTTCAGGATTTCCTCGAGGCTGGATTCGAGGATCTTTATATTGCTGAGATCGTCAGCAAGTTTCAGGAGGAGTTGTCTTTGTTGGATCCTTTTGCACCACCTGAGGATCAGCATGTTTAACTTTCCTCCCGGAGGCTGAGAGAGTCTACCCGCTCCTATCTTGCTAGTTTCCGTTGTGATTCTTTGATAGACTATCGAGATAGAGCATTTACTTATGAGAGAGACCGATCGAGTCAGTGGAGAGCTTCTCAGACAAGAGGTCTTGAGAAGTGGCAGAGGACTGGACCCGCCAGTGCTAGAGATGGAGCATCGAGATTTGGACGTTGTCAAACACCGGGACATTTTGGTTTCTAGCAGTATGTGCATAATTCTGACAAAGGACGACAGTGCTTCAACTGCGGAGGTGTCGAACACCTGAGAGCTAATTGTAAGAAGACTACAATGACTTGAGATTCTTGTAACAAGCCCAGACACAGAGCTGCGTTTTTCCGTCAGGGCAAACCGCTATCCCAACAAGGATCTTTACCTACTAGCATTGTAGGAGGTGGACAAAGACCTCAGTACCCGCAATAGCAGAGAGCTCTTGGTTTTACTACTCCACAGGGTTCTACTATGGGACAGGGGAGATGTAAGGGACAAGTTGGTGGTTCTACAGACACCATAGATGCATCAGCCAGAGTTTATGAGATGAGGAGTGTTGTAGAGCCCACATCGCCAACGACCACAGGTACCATTCATATTAATGGTTTTCCTGTCAAAGTTCTTTTCGATACCGGTGCTACGCATTACTTTATAATTGATGCATGTGTAGATAGATTGACCTTAGTTACCGTAGAAGGGAAACCCTTCTTTATAGGATTACCTAATGGGGTAAGACTAGAGGTGCACGAGAGGTTCGCGATTGCCCTATTAAACTAGAAGGTCGCAATTGGCCGGCTGACTTCTTCGTCATGTACTTGGTACATGAAGAAGTTATTTTGGGCATGGAATGGATGGGTCGACATCGAGCGAATTTTGGACATCGGCAAGAGGAAAATGACTTCTTCATGTACCATATAATGGACGGATCGACATCGAGAAGTTATTTTGGGCCGGCTGACTTCCATGAAGGATAGTACGAGTCCATCTTTAGAGGAGATTCCGGTAGCATGCGAGTTTACCGACGTTTTTGGGGAGCCATCAGGTTTGCCTCCATAGAGGAGTGTAGACTTTGGCATTGATCTTGAGCCTGGGACGAGACCGATCTGGAAGGCTCCTTACCGTATGATGCCTATCAAGATGCTTGAGTTTAAGAAGCAGCTCGAGGAGTTAGCAGAGAAGGGCTTTATCCGCCCTAGTGTATCTCCTTGGGGCGCACCAGTACTCTTCGTCAGGAAGAAAGACCGGTCGATAAGGTTATGTATTGATTACCGAGAGCTTAACAAGGTGACAATCAAGAATAAGTACCCATTGCCCCGTATCGATGATCTTTTGGACCAGCTGCATGGAGCTTCAGAGTTTTCACGGATCGATCTGAGATCCGGATATCACCAGCTGAGGGTGAGAGAGCAGAACATAGCCAAGACGGCATTTCGGACCAGTATGGCCACTACGAGTTTTTAGTGATGCCATTCGGGCTCATGAATGCACCTGTAGTGTTCATGGAGTTGATGAACAACATCTTCATCGATTTTCTTTACCAGTTCGTGGTGGTCTTCATCGATGATATCTTGGTATACTCTCATAGCAGAGAGGAGCATGCAGGACACTTGAGGATCGTACTCCAAGTCCTAAAGGACAGAGAGCTTTACGCCAAGCTCTCTAAGTGTGAGTTTTGGATGTCTGAGGTAGCATTCCTTGGTTACATCGTTTCTGCTAAAGGGATCAAGGTAGGTCTGGAGAAGATCGAATTAGTAGCATCATGGCCGCCTCCTAAGAACATTAAGGAGGTAGGCAACTTCTTAGGATTGGCAGGCTACTATCAGCGTTTTGTGGAGGGATTTTCAGTTATCGCCCGACCTCTCACCTCCTTGCTGAGGAAGTCTACGAGATTCGTGTGGTCTGACCCGTGCCTGAAGAGATTTGAGGAGCTGAAGAAGAGGTTGACCTATGCTCCTATCTAAGCTTAGCGAGAGGGCATTGAGGACTTTGTGGTTTACAAAGACACATCCAAGCTCGGCTTGGGATGCGTTCTCATGTAGAGGGGTAAGGTGATTGCATACGCGTCTAGACAGCTGAAGACGTATGAGAAGAATTACCCTACCCATGATCTTGAGTTGGTTGTTGTTGTTCACGCTTTGAAGATTTGGAGGCATTATTTGCACGGAGCTACGTGTTAGATATTTACGGATCATAAGAGTCTGAAGTACATATTCACTCAGTGGGAGTTGAATAACCGTCAGAGGAGATGGTTGGAGTTGATCAAGGACTTTGATCTAGAGATCTTACACCACCCGGGGAAGGTGAATGTGAAAGATGATGCCCTTAGTAGGAAGACTCCCCGGGAGATGGTGATCGCTAGGTTGACAGCTTAGCCATAGTTACAATGAGACATGACATGGCTAGAGATGGATATCCACTTCTCGGATGATATGGCTTGAGTAGTGGTGATCCAAGAGCGAATATTAGCACCTGAGCAGATACAAGATGATATTGCTTGAGTAGTGGTGATCCGAGAGCGGATATTAGCACCACAGAGTTGCCATAAGTCTTATGTAGATAAGCGGCGTAAACCTCTAGAGTTCAGAGTTGGAGCTCAAGTTTGGTTGAGAGTATCCTCATCACGAGGTGTTCGACATTTTGGCGTCAAGAGGAAGATGACTCCTAGATATGTCGAACCTTTCGAGATTCTAAAGCGAGTTGGAGAGGCAGCATACAGACTTGCTTTGCCACTGAGGCTTGAGGGTGTTCACCCCGTCTTCCATGTGTCTCATTTACGAGAGTATGTACCAGACCCGAGACACATTTTCAGTCAGGAGGATCTAGTGTTCGAGCCCGACCATATGTTCGTTGAGAATCCGGTAGCTGTCTTAGAGCCTAATACGAGACGCTTGTGATCGAAGGACATACCGATGATGAAGATTCAGTGGTCAATGCGAGGAGAAGATGATGCGAATTGGGAGACAAAGGATAGTATCCAGAGGAACTATCCGGAGTTTTATGTTGAGTTGGATGTACCTTTAGCATAGCTATTGCGTTTCGGTTTTCTTTGTTGAGTTTTTCATACGCTTTTGTGACGTTTTGAGTTATGTGCCCCGAGTGGGAATATATGAGTTGAGTTCAGTGTTTCTACGTTGTTGTTGTTGTGTGATCTTTCTATTGTTGCAAGTTTCGGGACGAAACTTCTTAGGGGATCTGATGCAAGAACTTGCTTTTGGCATTCACCGCCCCCGCAATGAAGGGAGCCGCCCCTGCGGTTCTTCCTGCAGTATCCCCGTCTTTGGTGAGCTGCTTTCTTTCCTTTCTTTCCTCGTTCCTTTTGTTGGCTTTTGTGGATGTTGTTGACCCTTGGTGATCTGTAAGACTAGGGTTTGTGACCCTAGTTGTGGAGATCTCTTAGTAATCATGAAGACTAGAAGTTATAGACTTCTAGTAATCGTTTTGGATCTTGATTCGTGATGCCTTGTGTGAACAGGCTTTCCATTCCTCCTTTTTTGCGGTAAATTGAGTTGTTGTTTGTCTGTGTGCTACCTTAGAGTGAGGTAAGTCCCTTGGACTTAGTTAGTTGTGTTCCGTATAATAGTTTGATAGTTTTGGCTTGTTTGTGTTGTTGTTTATTGTTATAACTGATAACCGGACTAGAATTAATCTTTATTATCATAATTAGCCCCAGTGTATTATAACCAGCTGATTACCGCTTGTCAAGTTTAGAATAAGGAAACTGGGAGGTGCTCTTGCAACCAGTCCAGCAGGTGACAAAATGATTCATACATTCTATTCTTGTTGGTGAAAGGGGATAGAGGCGAGATCATAACGATTCTCGTGTAACAACCATAAGTTGAATTAGCAATAAGTTTAGCCTTAATGAAAGATAATAACCGGCTGAGTACGAGCATGCTATATATTTACTTTACCTTATGTGTGTTTGTGCCTTTACTGTCTTTTTGATATCTAGAAATGTTAGCTAACGGTTTATACCGATGTTGCAGATGTTCCACAGGTTAGGGATGTTGCTGAGTGATCTGGACGGTGTGGTCAGCCGGGGTTCCCGTATATTATAGGACGGGATCAGATTTATATTTCAGTTGTCGTTCTTCCAATTTGTTTTGAACTCGGTTGCGAGTCTTTTACGCTTTCCTTTGTTTAAACCTTTGGTTTTATTATATGTTTTGGTTTTCATTTATTTATACCTTGTTGTAATATCCGTTGTGTCGTTGCTACTCTGAGGGTCGGGACCCATTATGAGGTCCTAACCCGTAACGCTTTGAGTTCCCAGAACTTGGGGTGTTACAACCAGCAACCAATACCTCAACTAAAGCGGATGAACATCTCCAACACTAGAATCATCACAAGAGAATGGAGGAAGAACATCTCCAAATAACTCATAACTCGATGGTATGGAGGTAGAACATCTCCAACCATAAGATTATCACTAAAGGGCATGGAGGTAGAACCTCTCCAACCAGATAAGGGAATGCAGATTCTAGAGGTCAAACCAACACACTACCTAAGAGAACATAGCTAACCATCACTAGGTAAGTTTTAGGTTAACTCTCAAAGGTAGGATCAAGGCACACTCAAACCCTAACAAAGGGTATACCTTTGTTACCTAACACTCATCATCGTCGGTAAACAAGCAAAGGAATCACCGGGTAAGTCTCTTCCTAGGCTTGAATGTAACCCAGGAAAAGTGAAACGAGGATAGGACCTGGCAAACTATAACCTAAACTCAAGTCCGGGAAAAGAAGTGGGCAATCCCGTGCAGTTCGTATCGATCTCGGTCGAGATGACTCCAAGAAAAGCCCGAGAAGGGTTTCGGTTTAGGGTTAACTCAACTTTCAGGATCCACTTGCGTTCTTTCATCGTCTATACCACAACCTTCAACTAATCACCCTAGAATCGCAGGGGTTTTAGCCAACAATCATCATGTTCAAAGCATTATCAAATATTCAATCAAGATATCAAGAAAAGAGAATCAAACACTCAACATAGGTACCTCAATTTTTAAAAGCAATCAATCAACAAAACGTATCAATAACGTGTTCCGAAAGTATGATAACAACTCACTAATAAATTCCCAAGAAAATCTCACAAAAATCTCTTCTCTTCCTTGAACTCTAAGTAATCCTTCCTTAGATCTCTTTTTTCCGTAAATCCTTCCAATAGCCGTTAAATGTCCTTGACGTCTCAACCGCGTGCGAGTGTCTGTCGTACGTCGTACGTGGTACGTAACTTGATAATCACCTTCCATTCTTATAGAAGAATTTTAGGTAAAAATTAATATCTTATTTCCCTTGGGTTGTGGGACGTCAACCTCGAGCCAGACCTAGTTAGCCATCTCGGTCGAGGTCGATTACTGTGTCGGTCCGAGATCAGTTGTATTCTATGTACTTTTCTTCGTATCTTCAACTAAATCATTCCTCCATCCTTTCCCTATGGTTCATGTCTTTCTTCTTGTCCTTCTAAGTGCTCCACAATGTAGCTTGATAACACGATTTATGACTTAGGTTTAGGTAATCATTTAGATAGATTTCCCGCTCATTCATGCATGGTTTAGCACTAGTTCACGACGTTTGCACTCAATTCCCGTATTTTGTCGAGATAGACGTCTACACGGACTTGTGCATTGCTTTGTAGGTATTTTGGGAGATTTAGGAGCTAAAACGATACGTTTGAGGATTGTTCATCAAGATGACACACCCTCGGACTCATTAGGATGCAAGCTAAAGGCTAGGGAGAGCTCATGGAACCTTGCCAACACAAGCCATGCACCAAATCGAAGCTTAATGATCAAAGGCAAAGCTGAAGCAAAAAATCACTGTTCACTGGTAAACCACGGCCGTGGTTTCAACCGTGGATTTTGCCAGGTTTTCGTGACAGTTGTGCCACGATCTCTTGGCCAGCTCTTGCAAAGTTGTAGTATAAAAGTGGTCCTGCATTGGCTGAGAGAATCATCTTGGAGTAGCTCTCCATTATCCACTATCATCCAATCAAAATATTCTCTCAACAAGAAGATTCTTTGGAAGAAGGAGGTAGAAGGAGGCTACCATTGAAGAAGAGCTTGGTTGGAAAAGAAGAAGACACACCATTGATAGACCTAGAGAGAGTTTGTAGTGAAGAATTTCGGATTCAATTTCTAGAGTTTTATGAACCATTTGAACCTTCTTTAAGAAGGATTGTGAGTTATTCTAATTCCATTTTCAGCTTGGTTTTGTTTTAGTTCACTTGTTCATCTCTTTCTCTTCATTATCTTGCAAATAGATGCCATGATTTTATGTTTGATTGTTTCGATTTCTATTATGAATGTTTTAGGCTAAATAGATGTGGTTCTAGGGTAAGGAAAGGATGGTTATGGCTAGGGCTATGATAGGATGAACTTAAATTTACCTTTGGATGACTTGTGTGCATGAACGTAGTTTCTGTTAGGAATCACGGCCAGTTCTTGCCAGACCACGGCCGTGGAAAGGTAGAACAAACCGTGATCTTACCTGGTTCGATGGATCTAGTCTTAGGTTGTTAGAATGTTGAAATCCTAAGTGTTTGTTGAGTCAATCTATCCTAGGGTGACCTAGTGTTAGCAACTTAGTGTTAGGAGAGACTTATCCGGTAATCCTTGCTCTTAGATCTCAAAGATGACAAACCCTAGGTAGTGGTGAGCCTCATAAGCCGCCATTGGATTAAGTGTGCTAGGATGGTTGTTTAGGACTAACCCTTCCGAGACTTACCCGGTAAGGATAGGTTAGATCTCTAGGTAACAATCCGGTTTGTGTAGAATTCCTTCCCTTAGGTTCTTAGAGACTTACCCGGTGATGAGACTTTAGGGATGGCCTAGTGGACCATGAGAGCTACCCGGTGATTGATCCCAATCTAGAAACACTTAAGCCCAACATATCATAGTTAATCCAAGGAAAGAATAGATAGATTGAGTCCTATGCCATAACCGGAACTTCCAACCGCTAGAATCCGCTTTTCTATCTTTGATCTATATCTCGTATTTTTGCTTGTTTGTTTGCGTTGATTTGTTAGCTTAGTTGATTATTATATTTCGCATGATTTGTGATCCTTGATTGATCACCGAAAAACCAACCTAAAATAATTGAGATTTTCATTTCTTTATTTCTTTCTCTTTTTTTAACCTAGATCTTCACTAGACTTAATCATAAATCGAATCAATCTCACCTTAGTCTTTGTGTTCGACCTCGGAATACTATCCCTACTATAAACGTCCCGTACACTGCGGGTTCGCTAGGAGTTAGGATAAATAAAACGAGAATATAAATTTAAAACCCATTGCGTGTCACATCCTGAGCGTAACAAGTTTTTGGCGCCGTTGTCGGGGACTAGGTCTAGATTGAGTCTATTTGTGATTGTTTATAGTGTAGATCTTTCTTGTTGCTTTTGATCTCTCTTTGGTGTGTGTCTTTGTTTTTCAGGACATCTCTTACTCTTTAGGTGTATGCGAAGATCTCGTGGCAAGGATTTAGCTCCATTCGATCCCGAACCGGAGAAAACCCTTAGATCTAGATCCAAGAGTATTAAGAAGGGGAAAGAGATGGCCGGAAGAGACCTCCAAGCTGAATTGGATGAAGCCTTAGAGCAAATAAGGCTAAGAGATGAGCTCTTGGAGGAAGAAAGGAGACTTGCCAATGAGAGGCAAGAAGCAACTAGGAGGGAGATTGATGAGATTAGGCAAGCCCTTGTACAAGGAGAGCTTAATCGTCAACAACCTCCACCTCCTCCACCACCACAACCGCAGCCGGCGGCGAATGTTAGGGTTGTACCCATTGCTATTGAAGAGCCACAAACTTTCGGGAGACGTATGGATCCGGCACAAAGAGCACACCGTCCGGGTGTGAACTTAGGAGATCCCGCAGCCCACAACTATGAGCTCCACCCTCAAGTTCTACAAATGATCCGGCATAATCAATTTGGAGGGATGGAAGGAGAGTCTCCTCATCAACATTTGATGAACTATGAGATTTTGATGGAGACTCTTAGACCGCCAAGATTGGAGAGCAACAACCATAAGCTTAGGGCTTTCTTCTTCTCTCTTAAGGACAAAGCCTTAGCTTGGTATCAATCTATTCCACAAGGGCGAGTTGGTACTTGGGAGGAGATGACAACCGAGTTTTTGACTAAGTTCTTCCCACCTTCCAAGACTACCGAATTAAGAGGGAAGATCAATGCCTTCGTGATGAAGGATAGAGAGAGTTTGTTCAAGTCTTGGGAGAGATTCAAAGACCTTCTCCTAGATTGTCCACACCATGGCATACCGAAAATTGAGCTATTGGAGATCTACTTCAAGGGACTTGATGAAGATAGCCAATTCAAGCTTCAATCTCTTTCCGGTGGGACTTTCATGGAGAAGCATGTGGATGATGCTTGGGAGTTTGTAGAGAAACAAGCTCTAGTAATTGAGAAATACTCCCATAGGAAGAGTGAAGGGAGAAAGGCGGGAGCATATGAGGTGAGTGAGGTCACCATGAGCAATTTCAAGCTTGACGCCATCAACAATGAGTTGAAGTCCTTGAGGGAGTTGTGTGCTACAACTTTGAAGAACCAAGCAACTCCTCAAGTGCTTCCACAAGCTAACTTATCTTCCAAGGAGGAGGATGTGAATTACATGGGAAGGGGCAACTACAACAATTATCAAGGCCCGCGGAACTTCAACAACAACCGGCAATTCAACAATTACCGGCCCAACCACAACCATCCCGGGTTTTCCTACTCTAACCCGGAAGGAGCCTTGAACCCTCCCGCTTCCTCAAGCTCAACTCCACCACCAAAAGCTTCACAAGAACCTCCACCCGGATTTACTCAACCTCCCAAGGATAGGACCAAAATGATGTTTGAGCAATTGCTTAGAAGGTTGAGTGGTCTTGAGAGCACCGTGACTTCAATTTCTAAGGCTCAAAAAGTGTTGGAAGCACAAGTGTTCCAAAAAGCGGGTGAAGCCCATAGAGATCCGGGAAAGCTTCCCCGAAGGACCGAAGACAACCCAAGAGGCCAAGTGTTGGCTATCACAACAAGGAGTGGGTTGAGCATGAAAGATCCTTTGCCCAAGGAGAATGCTAAAGGGAAACAAGTGGTGATAGAGGAAGAGACTTTGCAAAGAGATGGAGGCAAGAGCAAGGATGTAGAGCCAACTTATGTGGCACCGCCTCCATACAAGCCACCACTACCGTTCCCACAATCACGAGCAAGAGCTCGTTTGGACAATCACTTTGGTAAGTTCCTTGAACTAATGTCTAAATTGCATATTAATATTCCGTTCATGGATGATATTTTAGGAATGCCGGCATATGGCAAGTTCTTGAAAGAGATACTCTCCAACAAAAGGAAGTTGGAGGAGTATGGGGAGATAAGAATGACCAAGAGATCCTCGGAATTGATCCAAACGATGAAGGAAGAAATGCCTCCCAAGCTAAGAGATCCGGGTTCTTTTTGCGTCACAATTGGAGTGGGAGATGTGAAGTACGAGGCCCTTTGTGATCTTGGGGCAAGTGTAAGCATCATACCGCTTGCACTTTGCAACAAGGTTGGGTTAGGAGAGCCGAAACCGGTCAAGATGACCCTCTATATGGCGGACCGTTCTATCACTCATCCAGTTGGGATCTTAGAAGACATTCCGGTGCAACTAGGAGGATTCTATGTGCCAATTGATTTTGTTGTCTTGGATATTCCGGCGGACTATCCGGTTCCCATCATCTTAGGAAGACCTTTCCTAGCAACCTCCGGATGCCTAGTGGATTGCAAGAATGGGACTCTCTCCTTCAACATTGGAGAAGAGAACATCAAGTTCAAATTATCCACAATGATGAAAGGGCCAACCCTTGATGAGGATGTCTTCAACATAGTCAAGCAAGAGGAATCTAGAGAAGTTGTGAGCTCGATCTTGATCAAGGATCCCTTGGAGAAGGTTCTTACCTTGAGTATGATGGAAGAAGGTGTTGAGGAGGCTTGTAATGAAGAGATCAAGGCCTTGGAAGCACTAGAAAAGGAGACAAGAGTTGAAGATGAAGACCACGAAGAGGTGCTGAACATCTGCTTGTTCCACGGGCGTGGAAGTGGTTCCACGGCCGTAGAACTCTCTGGACAACTCCGAGAAGCAGGCTTGGCAGCAACCACGGCCGTGGACTTGGATCAAACCGTGGAGTTGGCCGTGGTTTCCCCTGAATCAGCCCTTGATGATGATCAAGCTTCTAGGAGCCATGGAGAGTCTTCGTTTGCTTTGGATTCATCTCATCCAAACTTATTTGGATCGTCTCCGCTCGATAAAGGTCCTCCTAAACTTGAACTCAAACCCCTCCCCTCTCATTTGAAGTATGCTTTCCTTGGTGATAATTCTACATATCCGGTGATTGTGAATGCATGCTTGAGTGATGATGAACTTGTTAAGTTGTTGCATGAACTAAGATTGCATAGGAAAGCCATTGGATATACTATTGATGACTTGGTTGGAATAAAACCTTCTTTGTGCGTGCATAAGATAATGATGGAAGATAACCATAAACCCTCTATTGAACATCAAAGAAGATTAAATCCTATAATGAAAGAGGTAGTCAAAAAGGAGATCATTAAGTTGCTAGATGCGGGAATTATCTACCCTATCTCGGATAGTAAGTGGGTTAGTCCCGTTCATGTAGTTCCTAAGAAGGGTGGGATGACCGTAGTGACCAATGAGAACAATGAACTAATCCCAACTAGGACGGTTACGGGGTGGAGGATGTGTATTGATTATAGGAAGTTGAACATGGCCTCTAGGAAAGATCACTTCCCTCTCCCCTTCATTGACCAAATGCTAGAAAGGTTAGCTCAACATTCTCATTTTTGCTACTTAGATGGCTATAGCGGGTTCTTCCAAATCCCTATCCACCCTGATGACCAAGAGAAAACCACCTTTACATGTCCATGGGGTACTTTTGCATATAGGAGAATGCCATTTGGGTTGTGTAATGCACCCGTCACCTTCCAAAGGTGTATGATGGCTATCTTTTCGGAATACATTGAAAATATCATGGAAGTGTTCATGGATGATTTCTCTGTTTATGGTTCTTCCTTTGATAATTGCTTGGCTAACTTGTCATTAGTATTGCAAAGATGTGAGGAGACAAATCTTGTCTTAAATTGGGAAATATGCCACTTCATGGTAAGTGAAGGTATTGTGTTGGGACACTTGGTGTCCAACCGTGGCATTGAGGTTGATAGAGCCAAGATTGAAACGATAGAGAAGTTGCCACCACCTACCTCGGTGAAGGGGGTAAGGAGTTTCTTAGGGCATGCCGGTTTTTACCGGAGGTTTATTCAAGACTTCTCTAACATTTCTAAGCCTCTCACTAACCTACTAATGAAGGATGTTGATTTTGTCTTTTCCAAAGATTGTCTTGAGGCTTTTTGTAGGTTGAAGAACGCCTTGATCTCCGCACCTATCATGCAACCTCCGGATTGGAGTTTACCGTTTGAGATCATGTGTGATGCAAGCGATGTAGCCATTGGGGCTGTTTTAGTGCAAAAGAAAGATGGGCGCACTCATGCTATTTATTATGCTAGCAAGACGCTAGATGACGCCCAACTCAATTATGCTACCACCGAGAAGGAGTTGTTAGGATAAATATAACGAGAATATAAATTTAAAACCCATTGCGTGTCACATCCTGAGCGTAACCATATCAAAGCTCCAATTTAAAGCTCCAATTTAATGTAGCTCCACAATGTAGCTCCATGGTCTCCTTAGAATCTAAAGCTCCAATTTAATCCAAAATATGCCTTATTTCCCTACATTTACAATCAAACGTGGTGTAGACCTCGATTCTTGCAAAGTAGAAGAATAATGACACAATCATGAAGAATATATGTCCATGCATGCATAATAATGATGAGAAAAAGCCAAAACCATATCCGAAATATAGACAATAATTCATGCTATCAAAATACCCCATACTTGCCTCTTGTTTGTCCCCAAGCAAGGTTCAAATCTTAGATACAAGATAGTAGTAATTATTAATCATTAAAGCTCAATGAAAATTTACAAAAACTTTTGGTTGTGTGCTTATACTCATAGATCACCCTTAGGGAATGCCTTATAGCTAGTAAGAATCAATATAAGAGCAAAACAAGTTATAGACATAAGAAAGCTAATCATACATCACATGAAATCATAGAATCTGTAGCAAATTATACTCATCAAAATCAATCATGGATAATTCAGTTTAAACCACACAGTCAAACAACATGCTCAAGGTCTCTAGGACTTTGAAATAAAGGTCAAGAAACGTGTTAGGAATGAAATGTATGAAAGATATTATGGTGGTAAAATCCGGAAAAAGGATAAGAACTTCACAACTTTGAACTCAACTCCCATCAATAAGCTTTTCTTACTTCTTTTCCACATCTTTTTTTACTTTCACTTTTTGAGAACATGGACAAAGCTGCACAATAACCGAAGCCTTGGAGATCAATTAATCTCAATTTCTCGAGATACCTCAAACCTTGATGCACGTACCATGACCCGTTAGGACTGTCAATCAATCAAACTTTGGCAAGACACAAACACCCGGCTATGTGAATGGTGCCGAGTTACTCATCGTCATGACTAATGTCTCCAAACCTATTGTTTTTTAACACTTCTTCACTTTCAACATTATCTTTCACTTTCTTTTCCACTTTCTTGCTTCTAAATTCTCGGATAGGTAAAGGAAGGCCAATATATATGTGAGGGGCTAAAAGCATGATCAAGAAGAGGAAGAAAGAAACGATTCGCCTCAAACATTCCAATAAGAATGTGAGAGAACTTATAACACAATTTCAACCTTCAAATTCAATATAATTTGGATAAAAGAATTCACTAAGCATGCTCAAATTTCAAACAAAGCATTCAAACCTTAATTATATCATAAATTATTTCAAACAAATAAAGATCATAAAAACTATTCAGCAAACAAGTGTCATCATTGGGATCATATCCACCGTAGAAGCGCAAAGTTTTTCGAAAATTCACGTTTTTCAAACCCATTTCGGTCGAGATGCGTATGGACAACCGATATGCTAGACCCAAGTAAACTCCTGTTGTGGTCATCTCGTTTGGCCATATGCATTTCGGTCGAGAAATTTGTTTTTTTCAAACCAGTTTTGCACGTTTTATTTTTGATCAAAATCATAATGCAATGCATGTAACATACCATACAACTATAAAGCATATACTGGAAACAATAGAAAAAGTCATAAGGTGTAGAATATCAGTTATTACACACCTAAGTATCACAAAACACCCCATACTTAGATCACATCGTCCCGATGGGTATAATAAATTAAGATAAAGTACTCACAATATCTAATGCAGAATAGCAAAAGAAGAAGAGAAACAAAAGCTGTAGCTCCGGGGAAGAATCATGCGTCTAGAGGAGGAGGATGGAACGGGTACAAGGAGGGGTCGAAGGCGTGGCCCATCTGCTGCTGAAACTACAAATCCATCACCCGGCGCTGGTAGTGATGGCTATCCTGCATCTCACAACTCATGACGCCAATCTCTCGAGTTTGAGCGTCGAGACACCTATCCAGATCAGTGCGCAAACCGCTGAAGGACTCCTCCATTTGACAAGTAAGATTGTCAATCCTCCTATGAGCCTCGGGATCGCGGTGACGGCGGTGGTGGGGCCTCCGCTGTTGTGGAATCTCCTGTGGTGGCATCTACTGCGGATGATCAGCATTAGTCGCCTCATCATCCATAAGCTCAATCACCGGAGCACTCGGACCAGCAGTGTCCATCCCGGTGTCCATAGGAACTCCTCTCTCATTATCCTCATCGTCGGTCACCATCTCAGTAGCTCTCTCCGCCTTTTGTACTAGTGGTCGCCATATCTCCTTCTAGTTTTGTGGGTCAGAGACCGTGAACTGGGAAGATCACATAATACCTCTTGGAGCCTTAGTTTCCCAAGGCATGGCCACATATGGTAGACCACGACCTCGAGGAACCAAGATCCGTCAAGTGATGAACTCATGTCGCCCTAGCCGTTTGGCCTTAGCAGCCAGGGTGCAAGCGGAAAGGCCAATGCCGATGATGTTGGTGATGTGAGTCACCAATCCTCCTACATTAATATCACCCTTTTTCTTGCTCCTAATTTGGGGCAAATCATCAGCCAACATGGCAGTGAAGTCCGAAATCTCACCTGCAGTCATACACCAAAGAGTGAATAGCTCACCTTGCCGGATTTTCTGTGGTGTCTCGATACGAGCTAATAACATCTCACTCAGGAACCAGTGTGCCATCCTAAAGGTAACATGAAAGATACTCTTCTTCTTTGAATCTCCCGGTTGCCAATTGTTAGAACTAGAGGAAATATGAGTAATACGGGTCCAAAAAGGCTCTAGCATGGGTGGAGGAAGGGAAGTCAGTAGCTGTGGGAAGGGAGAAGCCAAATATAACTCCGAAGTTCTCCGTAGTTAATTTGTAGGTTTTGTTCATCAGGCGGAATTTGACATAATTTTCTTCCGGCACATGAATAATGGAACTCAAAAACTCATAAGTTGGCTCTACATAAGCCGGTGCTTAGATCGAGAAAAACATATCCAACCCTACAGTGGAGATCACCCTCCTCAAATCATCAACTATGTGCAAGCAAGCAAGATCGCCGATATCGATGTATCATGGAGCTATCACCGGACGGGAGAAAATGCGGTCATACCTTTCTTTGAGGCTAGAGATAATGATGGGTAGTTGCGGAGGTGGAGGGGTGGAGGGGAAGGTTTTCTAGCCTCAACACGATCACGGAGCACAATCTGTCGATTTGATCGACGCAAACCGTCCATTTCAGCAGGGTATCTCGGGTTGTACTTGAGTTCAATTCGGTAGAGATGCCTGGGCTTGACCGAGACGAAACAGTCTTTCGATCGATTTCACCAATTTGTAAGTTTATTCCCCCAAAATCACTACCAATTTCTTTCTAGGGGGTTCTCGAGTTATTTCCAACACAACAAACTAGCAACAATCTCTAGAATCGAACGAAATCAACCGAAATCAAGAAAAGGGGTTTTCGAACGAGATTACCCGATTTTATGCAGAATGTGATGGATTGAAGTCTCAATTGATGTTGGAGAAGTCGATGTTGTGCCTTGCTTGTCGATTTGGAGCCCAAAATCATTGAAAATGGACAAGCAATGAAGATTTGAGGAACTAGGGCTCGTTTCGGCCGAGGCAGCTCGGGGGAGAAGAGGGAATGCGAGGAGAGAGAGTTTTCTTCTCCTTTTATAACCTTCGGAAAATTTAACTATATCTCGGTCGAGATCATTGACAGGATTCGAGATGTCCGACCAAGATGACTCTTTGTTACTCTCATCTCGGTTGACTCAGATGGATCTCGGTCGAGACAACTCCCAAGACGGCTCCCAATTTTCGTTTGTTCCTCAGATTCTCGAACCGTGATCCCGCTCATCAACTTCCTTGGATTTTTTTCTTCTCGGATTGTACCTAGTTCATGTCATCATGGACACAAAAATGCAAAAACTACACTAAACTAATCTAGAAAGCAAGAAAGAAAGCAATACCTTGGGTTGCCTCCCAAGAAGCGATTAATTTAAGGTCGCTAGCTGGACCTAAGTGCTTGTATTCATGTGAGATTCATGTGCGAAATCTCCTCAACCGGAACTTCTAGTATGTGCTTCTTCAACCTACGCCCGTCGACCTTAAAGCTTCCGCAATGTACACCTCATACTTCAATTGCACCATGAGGAAAAACATGTTTCATAATATAAGGTCCGGTCCATTTAGATTTTAACTGACCAGAAAAAAGGCGAAGGCGAGAATTGAAAAGAAGAAAAAGATCTCCCTCTTGGAGCCCTTGTTGAATAACATGCGTGTCTTGCCATTTCTTTGTTCGTTCCTTGTAGATCTTTGCAACTTTTGCAATCATCTTGCGAAATGTTGGTTTTGTATTTCTAACATCTTCTTGTGAAGCTTCGGAAGCTTTAGAAGGGTTAAGGCTGGTACTCACAATGTTTGGAATCATTGAACGATGAAGATTCGATGAATCAGAGATCTCGTTTGCCCCAAAAGTGTCTCGGTCAAGACCTGGATCGAGGTGACTCCCTGTTGCTCTCACTTCGGTCACTCCAAAAGTCGACTCGATCTAGATGATCTGTCCGAGGTTGAGACAATTTGTCGTCTCTTCTTCAAATTCCTCAAAAACAGCCTTTGGATCCTCTTCCAAGGTTTCCATGCTTTGTATATCTGCATCACAAGAAACATCTACTCCTTTCTCCATCATACTAAAACTCAAGACTCTTTCAAGAGGATCTTTAATAAGGATAGAGCTCACCAATTATCGAGATTCCTCTTCATCGTATATGTTGTAGATGTCTTCCCCAAGGTCTTGTCCTTTCATCAAAGCTGAGAGTACAAACTCTGCACGCTCTTCTCCTATGTTGATGGACAACTTGGCATTCTTGCAATCCACTAAAAAACCGAAAGCTGCAATAAATGTAAAATTTACCAACCTTTACGGGGATGTCTTCCAATGTGCCAACGGGTGGAGTGATGGATCAATCCGTCATATACAATGTCATCTTTATTGGTTTAGGCTCTCCTAAACCGACCTTATCACATAAAGCAAGTGGAATGATGCTCACACTTGCTCCTAGATCACAAAGTGCATCATATGTGACCTCTCCAACTCCTATAGGGATGCAAAATGATCCCGGATACCGCAACTTTGGTGGTATGTTTTCTTTCGTGATCTTGATGAGTTCCGATGATCTAGAAGACATCTTTACCTCACCAAAACCCTCTAGCTTCCTCTTGTTAGAGAGGATCTCCTTTAAGAACTTCCCATATGTGGGCATACCTAGAATTGCATCAATGAAAGGTATGTCAATATGTAGCTTAGTCATAAGGTCTAGAAACTTACCAAAACGCTTGTCTAGACGCGCTCTCGCTCTAGATTGCAGAAACGGTAGTGGAGGCTTGTAAGTTGGAGGATGTACGTAGATCTCATCTTTCTCCTTTTCTTTCTCAGCGGGCACCTCGACCGAGATGGATTGCTTCACAGCGTCACTCGTCCGAGGTATAGGATCAGTGGTCTTCACACCACTCCTTGTGGTAATCGCCATCACTTGGCCTTTTGGGTTGTTCTCCGTCGTTTCGGGAAGCTTCCTTTGATCTCTAGAAACTTCTCCGGCCTTGCTAAACACTTGATTTTTGAAGGATTTTTGTGCCTTAGAAATCAAAGTAACCGAACTTTCTAATCCATTCAATTTTCCCATCATAGTTTCAATCATTGCTTCCAACTTATCCTTAGGTTGTTGACTTGAACTTGAAGATGGTTCACGGCTTTTTAATGGAGTAGAAGAAGAAGGTGGAGTTAGAGCATTATCGGCATGAGAATAAGGGTTACCGGAATTATTTTGATTGGTTCTCCAATTGTTGTAGTTCCGGTTGTTGTTGTAGTAGTTGTTGTTCCTATTCCCTTGAATTTCCTCTTCCCACATAACCTCCATCTTGCTCCTTGGGCGCTTGTGCTTGTGACTTCAAAAGCTCTTCCAAAGCCTTAACCTCATTGTTAAGAGTGGTAAGTTGAGCAACACTTGAGGTAGTAAGATTCAGCTCTTGAGCTCCGGGCCTTTGACTTCTATCATCAACCCTCCGATGAGAGTATTTCTCAATAGTTAGAGCTTATTTTTCAACAAACTCCCATGCTTCATCAACGGGTTTGTCCATTAAAGTTTCAACAGAAAGTGATTGGAATTTGAATTGAGTTTCCTCATCCAAACCCTTGAAATATATTACTAGCAAATCAATCTTTGGAATCCCATGATGAGGGCAATCCAACAAAAGGTCCTTGAATCGCTCCCATGATTTAAAAAGACTTTCATCATTCCTCATCACAAATGCATTAATTTTACCTCTCAATTCTGCCGATTTTGATGGCGGAAAGAATTTAGTGAGAAAATCCGCAGTCATCTCCTCCCACGTGTTAACCCTTCCGGTTGGAAGTGATTGATACCAAGCAAGTTCTTTATCCTTAAAAGAGAAAAAGAAAAAACGTAGTTTATAGTTATTATTTTCCTCTCTTGAAGGTCTCAAAGTTTCCATGAGAATTTCATATTTTTGCAAGTGTTGATGTGGAGATTCTCTCTCCAATCCTCCAAACCGATTTTGTTGAATCATTGTAATGACTTGAGGTCAAAACTCATACTCATGTTCAGACGGATCACCTAAGTTAACGCCGAGACGGCGTGTTTGTTGAACGTGATCCATCCTTTGACAAGTGTTTGCGGTATGCCCGCAAACGAGTCAATTCTCTCAATCCTTGCGGGAGGTGAGGTGTAGGTGGTGGCACAAAGGTGGGTGCCGGTGGATCGACTACAACTCTAGCATCTCTTTCCTGCTCTTTATTCATCCTCCAAACGGCTTCTTTATGCGTCCTTGGACACGTCACTGAAAGATTCTGGATCTAGATCAAGCTTAAGCTCAACTACTCCTTAGTTGAATTGCGGATGCGTTTGAAGATGGGTTGCGGAAGCTTAGAGATGGAGGCGGAATTTGAATGGTTGAGTCTGAAAAACTCCACCTTGATTAAAATGTTTTACAAGTGTTGATGATGGAATACTTAACACAAATGTGGTAGTTTGATACACTAACAATGTATTGATTATATTCTCTAGATGTGTGGTTGGTTTGAATTCAGTGCAGGTTTTATCATAATGTCAAGGGCCTTGATATGGATTTCAAGGGCCTTGAAGTATAACTCAAGGACAAGAAAGGTAGCGTTTACAAAGGGACGATCTCAAAGGCCTTGGAGTTATAGATGCACGAAACAAGGATTCAAATGAGCTGAAGATTTTCCAGGAAGATTTTTCTTAATAGAAAGATCTCATCAGCCGAAGAAAGATCTCAACAAAAGATTAGAGAATCTTTTCAGAAGATTTTCTAAAAACAAAGAGCGGCAAAATATATTCTCTCTCGATTCAACAGAAGACGAGAAGATCAAGGAGCTAAGGACTCGACGTGTTCTCAGGAGCTGAAAATTTACAACGTCTACCTTATCTCGAAACAAGAAACGATCTTCATGGAGAAGAAGATTCATCTTCAAACGGTCATCTCTACAACGGCTAGAAGACCTCTCCATAGAAGAGAATAAATGAAGATGATGGTCGAAGAAGATAGATACACAAGCTTACACAGGAAAACATCTTTACGTCTTCATGCAACCTAAACATCTTCATTCATTGTTTTTCTTTCTCTCTTTTACGCAAAAGTTATATCCCCTTAGAGAGAGAAAACACAAGAGCTCCATTGACAGATCTAAATAGTGTTATACTAGAGTGTGTGTTACTCTGCGAAGTAACTAGGCTATTATAGCTAGGTTGAGAGTTGGAGCTAGATCGTAGCATTGGCTACAGTGAGAGAAGATGGGGATTTCTTCTAGTTTGTATCTAGGACTCTTTGAAGCTAATAATATATAGTTAGATCCTAAGGCTTATACCCTGGGACGGAGAGTAGGCTATTTAGACCCGAACTTCGTAAACATATTCTCGTGTCGATCTTTTCAATTCCGCACAATATATACTTTACTGTGACTAACTTTGTTTTACAGGAGCAAGAAGTCAAGGTCCTTGAAAGTAGTTTCAAAGCCCTTGAAATCAAAGTTTCACAAAGAGCACAAATCGACATCAAGGCCCTTGAAAGGAGTTTCAAGGCCTTGAGATTTGATTTACGAAAAGTTCCCATACTCTATTCAACCCCCCTTCTAGAGTATCTTTTACCTTATTTATTTCACCTACCGGTTCTTCAATTGGTATCAGAGCTAGACTCACGTTTATTTAACCATCAGTGAGACTAATCATGAATCCTGTAGGTGATGGTGGATTTTCTCAAGGAAGATCCTCATCTTGACCACCACTCTTCTGTGGCAATAACTTTGCTCATTGGAGAGCACTCATGCGTATGTTCATTATTGACCAGGACATGGAGCTTTGGAGCATCATTTAAAATGGACCTAAAGTTCCAATGACGACAGTTGAAGGTGTTCAAGTCCCAAAGAAGGAAGATGACTTCACACAAGCTGACCTGGACAGTGTGTCAAAGAATTATAAAGCAATGAACCTACTATATTGTGGATTAGATGCAAATAAATTCAATCGCATGTCATCATGCGAGAATGCTAAAGAAATATAGGACAAGCTTGTTGTCACTTACGAAGGAACAAGTCAAGTCAGGGAAATAAAGATTAGCATCTTCCTCAGACAATACGAGCTATTCAAGATGAATCCAAATGAATCAGTCAAAGATATGTTCACCAGATTCACTGAGATCGTGAACAACCTGGACTCACTTGGAAAGATCTTCAAATGAAGAGAACGTGAGGAAGGTTCTAAGGAGCCTACCTAAAGCCAAGTGGGGACCAAAGATGACTGCTATTGAAGAAGATCGGAATCTCACAACTCTTCCTCTTGATGACCTCTTTAGAAAACTAATCACACGTGAAATAGTTCTAGGTGAAGAAGATGGAGAGCTCCCATCCAACTCCAAGAATTTGGCATTAAAATCAAAAAGAGATGAATTACCATCTGACAAAGAGGAGAGTGATGATGATGATGATGATGATGAAGAAGATGCATCGCCATGATCTCTAAGGGTCTCGCAAGAATTCTCAAGATTAAGAAACAATCTGCTAATAAAGAATATCCACGAGCATCAAAACCCCGAGGTAAGTTTTCTAACTCTAATAAGAAAACAAGAGTACGAACTTGTTTTGAATGTGGTGAAACAGATCATCTTGTGAAGGATTGTCCATAAAAGAAGAGGACCAACTTCAAGAAAAATGATCAAAAGAAGAAAGCTATGGTTGCTTCATGGAGTGATTCAGAATCAACAAATGAATCAGAAGACGAAAAAGAACAAGCAAACTTGTGTCTCATGGCCGATCATGAAGAAGATTCAAATCTGTACGTCGACAATGTGGTAAGTACTATTATTTCTCAACCTGAAATCGACCTGAAACAATTCCTTAAAGATATTATCATATGTGATAAGGAACATAGAATAAGGATAAATTCTTTAAAAGAAAAGCTACTTGAACAAGAAAAACAACTAAGTGAAATGTCTTTGGAGAGATTGAAAATCTTAACACAGAAAAGGTGGACCTTGATGACAATATTAAGGCCTTGGAATCAGAGAACCTGATTCTCAAGGACAACCTCTCCTCTCTCCATCGAAACTATATCCATCTAGAGAAAGAGAAAGTTGATCTAACCTTGACGTGTCAAGACTAGAAGGCTGCACTTATTAAGTTTACTCGTTCAAAAGCTAATCTTGAGAGAATGATGGGTGAACAACAGTCCTCCCTTAACAAAAATGGTATAGGTTATCATAGGAGCTTTCCTAGAAAACCTGTCACCACTTTTGTCAAGGCCAAAGGAAGCATTCATATGCCTACTTGCTTCTATTGTTGTAAAAAGGGTCATGTTAAATCTAAATGTCCTTATATCATCAGAAACATATATCCTTTATGTTTAAGGAAACATGTCAAACAAATCTGGGTTCCTAAAGTACCAAACTACCAAACATGATCGAACCTGAGTATGAACCAAAATATGCCATTTGGTCGACCCGGAAAGGTTGATGTTTGCTGTTTTGCAGGATATCACCGAGGTAAAGGAGCAGAAATGGATATTAGATAGTGGTTGCTCAAGACACATGAGTGGAAAAAGCTCTTTATTCTCCGATTTAAAGAAGCAATCATTTGGAACCATTACACTTGGTGATAAAGGAAAGTGTGACATAATTGGCATTGGTAAAATTTGCTATAATTCATCCAACTTTATTGATGATATGTATTTGGTTGATGGTTTGAAATATAATATGCTAAGTATATCTCAAATTTGTGATGAAGGCAACAAAGTTATGTTTGATTCTGATAAGTGTGAGGTTCAAGACAAAAAGACGGGTGAAGTGTTGCTTACTGCTCCTAGATGTAATAATGTTTATTCTATGAGTACTAACCAAGTTTCAGGAACTAAGCTAAAATGTTTAAAGGCCTTGACTGATGATCCAAGACTTTGGCATAGAAGACTTGATCACGTAAGCATGCACACCATGCAGAAGTTACTTACAAAAGATTTGGTACGTGGTTTACCAAACCTAAATTTCAAGGTTAATGATCTATGTAAGGCGTGTACACAAGGTAAACAAACAAGAGGTTCATTCAAACCTAAGAAAGCTGTAAGTTCTTCTCGACCCATTGAACTTTTACACATGGATCTTTGTGGACCTATGCGTGTCAAATCTCCCAGAGGCAAGCAATACATCCTTGTTATAGTGAATGATTTCTCTCGTTTCACATGGATTTCTTTTCTACGAGAAAAATTTGAAGTGGTATTTGAGTTTTCAATATTATGTAAGGAGTTAAGAACTTTGAACTACAAATCGTTTCTATAAGAAGTGATCATGGTAGAGAATTTGATCAACTAAAGTTTAATTTGTTTTGTGCAGAATATGGTATTTCATATAACTTTTCAGCTCCTAGAACGCCTCAACAAAATGGAGTTGTGAAACGATAGAACCGCACTCTTGAGGATATGTCTAGGACAATGCTTTTAGAAAACAATTTTCCAAAAAGGTTTTGGGCTGAAGCAGTAAACACTGCAAATTATATTTTGAATAGATGTTTAATTTGCCCTATTTTGAAAAATACTCCTTATGAACTCTTTAAAGGAAGAAAACCAAATATTTCATATTTCAAACCCTTTAGATGTACTTGTTTTGTTCATAATAATGACAAAGATAATCTTGGAAAATTTGATGCACGTAGTGATGAAGCTATATTAATTGGATATGCTTCAAATAGCAAAGCTTATCGTGTCTATAACAAACGTACCAAAATTGTTGAGGAAAGCATTTATAATAATGTTTGATGAAAGCAATGATGTTACTTTGAGTGAAAGTTTTGCAAATTTAAATCTAAATCAAGGAGAAGATCATAATTCAGATGAAGAGGAAGATCATAAAGATCGAGACAAGAATATGCAGGAAAAGATTCAAGATACCGAAGAAAACCCTCAAGACCTTGAAACACACCTTCAAGACCTTGAAACACACCTTCAAGACCTTGAAACACACCTTCAAGACCTTGAAACAAGAAACTGTGATAACAGAACTCCGCTTCAAGGGCTTGAAACCCAACTTCAAGGCCTTGAGATTGGATCAACAAGAAATATACCAACGGTACCTGAATCTAGTCAAACATATGAAGCTCAACCTTCTGGTTCTGCTCCATCTGTTAAAAGAATAAAATTCAACGCTCCTCATATCATCCACAAGAGAATGTGATCTCAGATCAAAATGCTGGAGTTCAAACTAGATCTAAAGTGAACAATCTATGTGCCTTCTCCGCTTTTGTTTTGCTTATCGAGCCAAATAACTACGTTCAAGCTCTTCAAGAACCTGATTGGATCATTGCCATGCAAAATGAATTGAATGAATTTGAGAGGAACAAGGTATGGACTCTTACTTTAAGACCAAAACATCAATCAGTTATTGGCACGAAATGGGTCTTTCGAAACAAATTGGATGAAAGTGACAAAGTCATTCGAAATAAAGCACGACTTGTAGCACAAGGCTATAACCAAGAAGAAGGTATTGATTATGAGGAGACTTTTGCTCCAGTTGCCAGGTTAGAAGCCATACGTATGCTACTTGCATTTGCATCTTTCATGAGCATAAAACTTTTTCAAATGGATGTAAAATGTGCTTTTCTAAACGGCTTCTTAGAAGAACAAGTCTACGTTGCTCAACCTCCTGGTGTTGAAAATGATGAATTTTCGGATCATGTTTTTAAATTAGAAAAAAGCTCTTTACGGTCTTAAGCAAGCTCCTCGAGCTTGGTATGAAAGAATGTCTAAATATCTTCTTGAAATCAATTTCAAAAGAGGTTTGAATGATAAAACATTTTTTTATCAAAACTAGAGGCAATGACATTCTAGTAGTGCAAATCTATGTTGATGATATATTATTCGGTACTACTAATGATTCCCTCTACAAGGAATTTTCAGATATTATGTGCAGGGAATTTGTAATGAGCTTAATGGGAGAGCTAAATTTCTTTCTTGGACTTCAAGTTACAAAAGCAAAGAAAGGAATTTTTCTCAATCAAAGCAAGTATACTAGAGACTTGCTTAAGAAGTACAAAATGGATCAGTCTAAGGTTGCAAAGACTCCTATGAGTTCAACACTTTCGCTAGACCATGACAAGAATGGCAAAAGTGTATTACAAAAGGATTATCGAGGTATGATCGGTTCATTATTGTATCAAACTGCTAGTCGTCCTGACATTATGTTTAGCGTGTGCATGCGTGCAAGATTTCAAGCTGATCCTAAAGAGTTACACTTGATAGTTGTGAAAAGTTTTTGGTATCTCAATGGAACTAAGGATCTAGGGTTATGGTACCCACGTCAAAGCTCGTTTCATCTAGTTGGATATTCAGATGCAGACTTTGCAGGTTATAAGATCGATAGAAAAAGTACTTCTGGGTGTTGCCAATTCTTAGGGTCATCCCTAATTAGTTGGCACTCTAAGAAGCAAAACTCTGTTGCCCTATCCACAGCTGAAGCTCAGTATATAGCTGGAGGAGCCTGTTGTGCACAAATTCTTTTGATTGCTCAACAACTTCGTGATCTTGGCTTTGACTTGAAAGGTATTCCTATAAAATGTGATGATACTAGTGCTATTTCTATAACCAAAAATCCTGTGTAGCATTCAAGGACTAAGCATATTGATGTAAGACATCACTTCATACGTGATCATGTTGAGAAAGGTGATGTTTCAATTTCTTTTATCTCAACTAACTTGCAGCTTGCAGATAGCTTTACCAAGCCTCTTCCTGAGGAACAATATAATTTTATTAGATTGGAGCTTGGTATGTTGAATAAGGAAGCATTAACGTAGGGGGAGTAAACGAGTTTAATTGTTCCTACACATGCAACCCAATTGATGTTTTCAAGGGCCTTGAAATAAAATTCAAGGGGCATTGATATTTTTTTTAGATATTTCAATTCTTAAAATATTTTTAATAAATCTTTTGTTTGAAAATTTTGAAAAGATTTGCTGTTATTGGTTTTTATAGGTCTTTTAAAAGCTCGATTTTCTCAAAGATTTTGTTATTTCCCTGTTAAAAAGGACCTACTTTCTCTATCTTTTTATTCTTTCACAAGAAACCCTATTTCAAAATCCTTTGATTTCTCTCAAACTTCCCTCATGGGACCCAGAAGCAAGAGTTTTGTTCCTCTAGCTCCCAAAAAGAAAGTTGTTCAGAATTCCTCAATTGCTAAAGAAGAAAAATCTTCTGAAGATCTGGATACATCTCAACGACCGGTCTTCCCTCATCACGGTTTGTTAATTTTCAAGCTTTTGGATCTTGGCTTGATGGTTTTCACAATCGACCACTCTGTATGTGTGATTTGTTGGATACTGATTTTCTTGATACCCTGCATAGACAAGCTGAAGAGTTCGACTATCTGGAAGGTTCTAAACCCTGGAGATTTTGCTTTTCCACGACTCACGAGACTATTCTATGTTAATCTCACCCCAAAAAGGGACAAAGGATGCATCACTCTTGAATCTTCAATAAAAGGTACTCCGATTTCACTTACTCCTTCTATTCTAAGTGAGATTTTTGAAATTTCTACAGATGTTGTATTCAACTATCCTTCAAGATCAGAAAGTGTTCGTATTGCTAAGGAGAATTTTTTGGTTCCAAATTCAACCTCACGTCAACTTACTCATACATCTCTAACCTTAGAGGGTAAAATAGTGTTTACCATACTGGTTCGATGTGTCGTTCCTCGTGCAAACTCAAGAGAGTTGCTGACTGATCAATCTTTGGAATTAATTCATTTGCTTATGTCTGATCTGGACATAGATGTGCCTAGTCTGATTCTCAACCATATGATGCATTCTGTCAATTCTAAGAGACCTATTCCTCTGCCTTATGGAAATTTGTTGCCTAAGGTCTTTGATTATTACAAAATTGACACATCCTTTGAGGAAAGACAGTCTATTACTAGCAAAATTGATGAGAAATGCGTAGAACGTCTAGGGATTGAGAAAACTCTTGTAGGAACATGGACTTTAAAAAGAAAAGGAACTACTCAAAATACAAATGAAGAAGTCAAACCCTCTCATACTCCAGAAATCAGGTTAGAGGGTTGTGAAAAAGAATAGCTTGTCTCAATCGTGAATTATCTGACTTTCAGTTTGACACCAAGAGGAGAACGGATACAAATTTCGAGTTGCTAGCTACCATAAATGCTAAAGTCAATGAAATGTATTTGATGAATGCTCTTACACTGACTACAATGGGAAGCATTTTGCCCGTACCTGAAGATGTAGCTCAACATACTCAAGAGAAGGTTGAGAATGTGCTGATGAATTGTAAAAGGCGTGTACAGAATAAATCAATTATGTATCCGACTCATGTTGAGCCAATGTTCTTGACAAAGCTTGAGTATGAGGTAGTTAAGCAGAGAAGAGATGAAGAAAAGAGAAGACGTTTGGCACCTGAAATGGATGATTGGCGTTATAAGAAATCTTCATCCAAAGGAAAGAGGAAGTTCTATGAGGAGAATTAAGCTGACTGGTTTTCTGGAAATCTTTCTATGTGGTTTGTGAAAATACTATTTTGGATCTGCAATCGTATTTTAAACTCCCGTGCTTTGACTATTTTTTCTCCCTTTTTGAAAGACAAAGTGGGAGAAATATGATCCGACATTTCGATATACAACATTCTGCATTTTTAGTTTTGATTTTCATATGCATTGCTAAACTAAACAAATGCAGGTACGATAAAACATTTGTGTTGTCTTCCATCAAGGGGGAGATTGAAAAACTCCACCTTGATTAAAATGTATTACATGTGTTGATGATGGAAGACTTAACACAAATGTGGTAGTTGGATACACTAACAATGTATTGATTATATTCTCTAGATGTTTGGTTGGTTTGAATTCAGTACAGGTTTTATCAAATGTCAAGGGCCTTGATATGGATTTCAAGGGCGTTGAAGTATAACTCAAGGACAAGGTAGCGTTTACAAAGGGACGATCTCAAAGGCCTTGGAGTTATAGATGCACGAAACAAGGATTCAAATGAGCTGATGATTTTCCAGGAAGATTTTTCTTATAGAAAGATCTCATCAACCGAAGAAAGATCTCAACCGAAGATTAGATAATATTTTCAGAAGATTTTCTAAAAACAAAGAGCGGCAAAATATCTTCTCTCTCGATTCAACAGAAGACGAGAAGATCAAGGAGCTAAGGACTCGACGTGTTCTCAGGAGCTGAAAATTTGCAACGTCTACCTTATCTCGAAACAAGAAACGATCTTCATGGAGAAGAAGATTCATATTCAAACGGTCATCTCTACAACGGCTAGAATACCTATCCATAGAAGAGTATAAATGAAGATGATGGTCGAAGAAGATAGATACACAAGCTTACACAGGAAAACATCTTTACGTCTTCAAGCAACCTAAATATCTTCATTCATTGTTTTTCTTTCTCTCTTTTACGCAAAAGCTATATCCCCTTAGAGAGAGAAAACACACGAGCTCCATTAGAAGATCTAAATAGTGTTATACTAGAGTGTGTGTTACTCTGCAAAGTAACTAGCTATTATAGCTAGGTTGAAAGTTGGAGCTAGATCGAGCATTGGCTACCGTGAGAGAAGAAGGGGATTTCTTGTAGTTTGTATCTAGGACTCTTTGAAGCTGATAATAGATAGTTACATCCTAACACTATACCTTGGGACGGAGAGTAGGCTATTTAGAGCCGAACTTCGTAAACATATCCTCGTGTCGATCTTTTCAATTCGCACAATATATATTTTACTGTGACTAACTTTGTTTTGCAGGAGCAAGAAGTCAAGGCCCTTGAAAGTAGTTTCAAAGCCCTTGAAATCAAAGTTTCACAAAGAGCACAAATCAACATCAAGGCCCTTGAAAGGAGTTTCAAGGCCTTGAGATTTGATTTGCGAAAAGTTCCCATACTCTATTCAACCCCCCCCTTCCTAAAGTATGTTTTACCTTATTTATTTCACCTACCGGTTCTTCGAACTCAATCTAGATTGATCGATCAAGCCTTGAAGTGGGTCGGTTGAGTTGATTCTTTAAGAATCCTCGAATGTGGATGAGTTTGGATCGAAGATCCAAAAGAAGAACTTTGAGAGGACGGAAGAGAGATTGATGTTCAAGTAAGTAGGAGGAAAATACTTCTCAATACTTAATCAAATTAAACATGCTTTACAAATGAGCCAAGCATCCCCTTTTATAGTGGATGAAGGCCATTTAAAGGGTCGGAACTTGAATGACGGAAATAAAGTCAGAATTAAAGTTCCGAAAATAAAAAGTCTAAAAATGTGAAAGGTTGGGAGTTTGGAATTAAGTTTCCGAATTAAATTCCGAAACCAAAAGTCTAATCTTAAATTCGGAAAATTAAGTCCCGGAAATTAATATTCCGAAAATAAAGACTTATTATTACAAAACGCTAAAGTACGGAAAATGCGCCAGAACGGTGCCGGCATGACAAGCTTCATGTCATAGTGGCGTAGAGGCACGGTTTGCAACCAATGGGCTCGTGACAAGCAACGGTGCGGGCAATCACTAGTACAAAAACCCCTCCTAGACCCCGGTTATTTTGTACATGGGAACCCGGTTAAGGAAGCGTGGTTAACGGGAGCGAGGTCCGAATGTTCGCACCCCGGTAAATGTCACCGAGTTAATATTTTCGGACCCCGGTTTTTTAATAACCGGGGTAAAAGTCAGACCCCGGTTATTTTAAAAAACCGGGGTCCGACTTGTATTTATTTTAAAAAAATATAGATTTTGGACCACGGTTATTTTAAATAACCGTGGTCCCAATGCTAAATTTTTTTTTAAAAAAAACACCACGGTTCTTATAAAGAACCGTGGCTACATTTAAATAACACCACTATTAAGCATAATCTCCTGATAATTCAATTTCAATTATTCACACGTGGTACTGCTTCAAGGTACTCCAAAGTTCTCATCATAACAATTCAATAGTGACCAACCTTACTATCAAAAAAACAAAATGCAGATATCCTAAACCAAAAGGGGCCTATCCTTGAGCTGACCGTTATCTCGTAACAAAGAGCCCTCAAGAGGTACCACTCCACTTTGTCCGTTCTTGTTCTGATAAACTAATAAGTTCTCCTGTGCTTATAGCATTGATTCCTTCCATATGGACCCAGCTGTGGAGAATGCCCAACAACTTCATACTATATTAGGATCCCCCTAGAAGAACAAGAAAGGGATAAAGTTGTGTAAACAATAGTAGACATAAAATAGAGTATGGAACTATCAGGATAAACTTCTGGAATAAGAGAAACATTACCGTAGCTAATGCGAGAGTGCATGACTAAATACTGGATGGGTAACAATTTATGAGTGCATGACTAAATACATGACCACGTTTTGCGTACCTGTAACATCAATCAAAACATTGTTCATGCTAGATGAGTTCCTGCATCACAAAGGCAGGTTTATTAAGTGTTTTTATCTTTTCCCAATGTTTTCATCCAGAAACTGGAGGGAGTGTAGGAGAAAGCATACATATCAGAGGGGTTGTCATTGATCTCGGAATCATTAAGACAATCAGCAAGCCAGTCTTCAGCTTGATCAAGGAACTCTAACTCTAGACCAAAGGAATACGAGTGTTCTGATATACATCACAATTCACAATCATTGCATACGAATCCTTGTGTTTTCAAGTGACATATTACAGTGAAGTCATAATTCAAGGGGTAAAGAGATTTCAGTAAGCTCCAACGTCAATGCACACAAAGCCATGAAATTGACAGTATTTCTAGAATTAGCAAAGAAAACATCTACCAAATCCAAGTTTAGAGCTTCACATCACATTTCACATAAACCCATTATCATAACACCAACACAAATATCACTTCGATCGAGCTAGGGGTTAGAACAAACTCATTATCATAACAGGTGCTACTGTCATCTAAAATTCAATTCTAATCAATGAGACCTTTAAGACTCTAACCCACAATTCAGAAGAACACTCTGCACATGAACCTTCCTTCTTCAATAAATTGAATGAAGGAAACCTTAACTTCTACGGGCCTCAGCACACAGTGAAATGAACACATAGAGTCACAATTACCTTTGTCAGTGCAGATAAACTTGTACATCATGAGATCTAACATGTCATGTAGAAATTCATCTTCCTAGAATTCAACTTCTCTTTTTTCCACATCTTCTCCTAATTCATGTCTTAGCTTGAGCCACAATGGTTGTAAGTACTGAGAAGCTGAAAAGAGACATATTGGTGAGAAAAATGATTAAAAGACACACATATATGATAATACTTCATATTTGAGAAGAAGCTGAAAAGAAGCTATAACGTAGAGTTGAAAAATGTGAGAGTTGGGAGCATGTAGAAGAATTGTCTTCTGCCTTCATTCGGCATATCCTAAGTTAAGGTGCATTCACCTTAGTATAAGTAAACCTTCCAGAAAATGATCTATCTTCAAACAGGTCAATAACTACAACAATACTTGTCATTCTCAAAGTAGGAAATGATCTATCTTCAAATATGGTGCTTCCGAAGTAGCCTTTCTCAGTGAATTGTGGAATCTGGTAACAAAAAAAAAAGGGATTCATAATTAGAAACAAAACATATAACTTTTCCTTTTTAGAAAAAATGGAACTTTTGATGTACTTACAACTTGAGTTCATCAACTAGCTCACCGGCTAATAGTTCAATAAATTATAAAAACGAAAACTAGTGAAAGTATTTTACTATGTTCTTTAATAATCTTCTCTCTTTACCCCACTACATTTCATCAGTACTCTCACAAAGCTTACGAGTTACAGCTGATGCCTATGAAAAAAATCGATCATTGTCTTGATTGTTAACAAGAAACAGTGATAAAGAGTAGAAAGTCAATGAGAATCAAAGAAAAAGATAGTTTACCTTGTAGTAGCCTTTCAGGTTTCAAGACCAGAGTGCCCCTAACTTTGACTATGCCTCTACAGCAGAAGGTAGAGTTTCCTTTGTTTCAGCATCCACTATTTTTACTTCAGCTCCCCCCTATTGGACATCCAACTGACCCCAATACCTTCACAAACAACATCAATTCTCATGCTAAGGGGATGAATGAGATTAGATAATGTGAATTGTGAAGGATTGACCAGTAGAGACAAAATTGGAACCAATATGAATTAATTGATGTGTAAATGTCACCCCTTCTAGGGTATAATAAATCAAAATACAAAAGCGAGACAATAATGTTTAAAATTGTGGGGATTTGGTTAGTGCATTACATTGCATGAGATCTGTCTGTAGGCAACAACAGGAGAAGTCTCTGCCAAGCCATAACCATTATGTATAAGGATGCCAATGTCCTACAATTTTGCTTACGGTTTTAGGTGCACCATCATAATATCCATAGTTAATGGCCATATGATAATTTGTAGATATTTGACCTCAAAAAATTTATCAACATGCACAGGCAAACTTCCACCTCCACTTATACCAATCTGTTCTAGGGGGTATCATTTGCTTATTAGATAGCATAAGGAAAACAAAGAATCAAAGGTTGTGTTTACAGTATATTACATGCCAAACCTCATCATATGCTTCTAATTTGGTTGCAAAAGCTGTATGTCCTTCTTGCCACATAAATTCCCTACTCCTATAATGTATATTAACCACTGCACTCGTAAATTTCAATACTAAAATATAAAAAAGAAAAACCGAATGCTGCAATCAAATAGTGTAGTAGAAATAGATTTAAAAAAATCACCTTATAAAAGGAGTAAGGTTACTAAATTCCATCTAACAAAGTTGCACCATTGATTAAGCCTCAAATCGCGATGACCTCTGATCCATTTGAAGAAATAGGGATACATAACAGTCTCACTCGACGGACGGATAGCAATTGGGATTTCCAAGTCAGATTATCCTGATTTTGTCACCCAAGCAACCTCAAGGGAAAAGAGTTGTCGGCTTTGATCACATATCCACGATCATCTCCAAATAGACAAACTTGACCCATCGTGCACGAAAGACTCCGAAACAATAGTGGAACGTACGGGAATGAAAACACGACTGACCTGAAAACATTAGCCCTTATAAATTTATAATCTCTTTCCTATTTCTTGGTTCTTCCACTTTTATTTCTATCTTTTTAGTTTTGTTTAAAAAAAACTTTGTGGGATGGAGACACCCTAATAATCCTACATAGTGGTCATGCTCAATGTAGTTTCATAAGCGCTCATTTGAACCAAACACTTTCAGTAAGCAATCAAGCAAACATTAATGACATTTGAAGAAGCATTTTCCAGTAACAACTCCAACCAACACAGCACATTCACATCATGAAATTCAGAGGTATGCGAATTCAAAAACAACAGACATAATTATATAGAAGATGCCTAACCTCAGATGATGATCAATAAACAAGGATCTAAGCATAACTCTCAGCTCTGACTTCGGGCAATACCATGTAGGTAAGCACCGGTCATACCCACTGAAAGAAGAATGGTATCTTCCTTGAGAATGAGCGAATATGGAAGATTTAAATGAGATAGATGGATACACACCCTGGTTCGAGATGCCAAGCTCGTGTTTGCTGTAGGTTTCCCTGATGAACAAATTAATTCAACAATTAATTCATCAAAAGCATAAATGGTGAAAACATTCTTACTTGGATGATGCTTCGAAGACGTACTGCAAATTGTGTTTTCCACTAAGCCTCGACTCGAAGAAAGACGATATCACAAAGCGCCTGGATGGCTGCCAAAATCGACAATCATCACTTTATAACTGTAATACTAATTGTAATTTACCAAACTAGCTTGGTGCAGTATTCCACAAATCCCCAATTTTACAAACTAGGGTTTAGCGGAGCACAAGAAACTTACCCAAAATATTCAATCTAACAAACACACAAGGAAGGGAGGAGGGTGACTGGTGTTCCTGGGGTGGAGGCCGACGCTGGAGGTCACTGACGGTGGCGGAACGGCCAGACTAGGCTCACACAACAGGTGGCGCGATAGTATAGATAGTCGGAAGGTGGTGGCACCGGAAGATCCTCTTGGACTAGGTTATTGAAGGAGAAGATCGACAAAGGGACGGGTAGGGTTTACTTGAGAGAGAAAGTGAGTTTAATTTTTATTTTGCATATTGTACCACGGTTATTCAAATAACCGGGGTCCGAGAATCTTTTATCACCGCGGTTTTTTAGGATAACCGTGGTATTATCCAAAAATTTAATATTATATCACGGTTACTTCATATAACCGGGGTCCGATTTTTATTTTTTATAAAAAAAATTTGATTGTCCACGGTTATACATATAACCGTGGTCCGAAAATATGCTTGATCACGGTTATACCAAACCGCTCCAACATAAGCGAGGTCTAGGAGGGGTTTTTGTACTAGTGAATGATGGAGCCGGTAGCTTGGGTGATTGCCTTAGCACGGAAACGGGTGAGCGGTCCATCGGAGCAAATCCGGAATGCCTCGTCTTCCTCATCTTGGAACATAGGGATCAAGGGCACGTCATTCCCCCCCATGTTGGATGTGAAACGTCCCCGTTTCACCTTCGTCAAATAGGACTCAATGTATGGTGCAAGATCCTTGACATTGAACGTCGGGTGCACGCCATAGTCGTCCGGAAGCTCCAACTTGTATGCATTCGGGCCATGGCGGGATAAGATGCGGAATGGTCCATCACCGCGGTCCGAGATCTTGCCATTGCGGCGAGATGGAAAACGCTCCTTCCTTAAGTGGAGCCAAACAAGATCACCGGGCTCGAATGAGATTGGACGGTGGCCTTTGTTGCGTTGTGAGGAAAGTTGATTTGCACGCCGTTGTGTCCTAGTCCGCTCATGATGCTCAATGATGTGAGCGGCACGACTTGATCCGGTGATGTGTTCTCCGTCGTTGAGTGGGCGGGGAGTTAAGTCCATCGGGGTGTGTGGATTAAGGCCGTAGACAACTTCGAAAGGTGCAAGCTTTGCTGCCGAGTGTCGAGACCTGTTATAATAAAACTCCACGATAGAAACTAAGTCCTCCCACTTGCGTGGGTTGTTTCTAAGGGTCGCTCAAAGTAGAGCGTCGAGAGTCCGATTGGTCATCTCCGTTTGACCGTCGGTTTTGGGATGATAGCTACTTGAAAACAACAAGTTGGTTCCAAGTTTTCCCCACAACGTTCTGATAGCATGAAATATGACTATATTTTAGACACTTTGATTGTTTCTCCCTTTTTGTTGTGTACATGGATAAGAGTTTGAAGCATTTATGAGCACATTCACCTATTTTGTCGATATAGCGATCTACACAAGCTTTGTTGTGTTTTTATGTGAATAAATAATTGGATTGGAGCATATATGAGAGAATAGGAGTATTTGATCATGCTAGGCATCAAGAGGATGCATTGGAGAAGCTAAGGATTGGAGCATGATTAGAGAAAATTACGAAACAAAGGCTTTTACAATGGAATTTGAGAAATCATGGCCAAACCAAGAAAACCACGACCGTGGTTTTGGCATTGAGGGTGTGAAAAACAAGGTCGAGAGCAACAGAAAGGTTCCACGACCGTGGAAGATTACACTAGACCGTGATTCTTATAACGGTTGCCACGTGTCATATTTGCCACGTCAACAGCGGTTAACGGGTCTTTCGTAACCCTACTTTTTCCCTATAAGAAGGCTAAAGAGAGGAGAAATTAAGGACGGCTGCATACGCTACTATTCTTAGGGAGATTGCTTGCGTACAGGGAAGATCCCGAGAAGGACGCATTTCGAGATTGCGTACTTAGAGAAGATCTTAGGGTTTACATTTGAAGACGGATTGACATCCCGTTCTTCATTGTTCCTAGAGATTGTTGTGAGGTTTTCTATATCCTATTCCACTTTCATTGAACACATATACTTGTTGTTTGTTTTCGAGATTGACTATTTAGTTATTATTGAGTTTTTGAAATTTTACCCTTTTTCTCTTTTAAATTCGATTATTGATTCAATGACAATGATTGTTCGCTAAAACCCTTTAGCAATTCTAAGGTGAAGGGTTGATAGTTGTGGCATAGATGATGATAGATTGAACTTAAACAGATTGGACCCTGAGAGTTGCGAGAAACCTCGTCGTCGACATCTTCCACGGTCTGTTCTTGAGTTCCACGGCCGTGGTTGTAACACCCCGAATCCGCAGGACTCGGGATGTCACATTGGGCTAGGATCTCACAATGGATCCTTACCCTAGTCTGATAACAAGTTCACTGGACCTTACAACATGGCACTAAAAGATATAAAACAAATACATAAAATTGTATAAACTCTAACACCCAAAGGTAAAGACAACATAGCCGAGTATAAAACAACATCCTCACACAGGAGGGGAAACAAGACATCATCCTCATGCAGGAGGGGAAAACAAGACATCCCAAACCAACCACCTAATATACGAGAGTCCTCGGCCTGTCACCCTACCAGATCACTCAGCGGCACCTAACTTGCAAACATCTACAACACGGTATGAAACCGTTAGCTAACCATACATATATGAGGTAATTCATAAGCACAAGCACAATCATGAAAGATAAACACATCAGCATGCTATCACACATTTACCCATTTATTATCTTTATATAATAACCATTCACTTAAAAACCGTATATATATAGATAGATGAAAGTATGTGACACGAGGACCGGTACATCCCCGCCTCTGAGTGCAATGTCCAACTGTACGAGTATCGGTTACTCAATCCGTGTACCCTATGGGAGTGGATTGTGCCCTTCCTGTAAACCAGTCTGGCCCGACATCAGAGAACCTCCCAAACTCCACGGCGGGATGAAAGGGAAAGGTTATCATAGCCACGCAGTGGGGTAGTCAATAGAACATAGGTCAATAAAAGCGACAAATCATGCTATCATAGCAATCATATAAAGCACATACTACTCATGCAAACACCCGATATAGAAATGGTAGCTAAGTAAGTCCTACAGACTTACCTCAATCTCGTACACAACTCAAACACGATCAACCTCCAGTCCTGAGAGAGGGGCATTGCCTAATAACAAGGCATAGAAAGATATCAACCTCTATTCATCAAAGGGGTCACACCTAGACCCAAAGGGATCCATAGGGATCATACTCAACCTCAAAACCTCAATCAAACACATCCTCACACCTCTAGCATGATCCTATACACTCACACTAGGAAAGGAGGGAACAAAGGCATCCTAAGATAAGCCTAGAAGAAACACACACCTGCAGAACCAAGTGCAACACCAAGATGGTGCAGGTGGCTGCAGGGGAGGCTAGGTAGTGGCGCAGGGGCGGCTGCTAGACAACGTAGGGGGCGGCTGCAGGTGGCGCAGGGGCGGCTGGCCGTGTAGAAGACACACCTTCAGCTCCTCCTTGCTTCTTCACTCCAACATCATTATACATACAGAATATACATATATATACATCAACACAAGCCAATTAAGGCTGAAACAAGATCCAACCCTAAGGGATCAAGGCTAGACTAAGGAAAGAGATGAAAAGATGAAGAGAAAGGGAAGGAAAGAAGAAAAGCCATGAAAGCTTACCAACTGAGCTTCCTAGGAGATCAACACAACGCCGTTACCACCTCAAGCTGGCTCACAAGGCACAGCAACAACAACATCAACACTCATCAAACAAGCCAAGAACAATGTAAGAGCCTAGTTGCTGAGTGCTGAGAGAGGAAGCAGAGTGGCCAGGTTTATGCCTGAGCCGCCCCTGCGTGACCCAGAGGGCGCCCCTGCACCTAGCCTGGTCCGCCACTACGGCTCACAGGGTCCGCCCCTGCGGCTCTGTGTGCTGCAACCATCTTTTTTGTCTTCTTTGACCCGTGCTTTACCTTTTACCTCTGTATATATATCTTCATCTCTTACCCTGATTAGGGTTTACCTTTCTCAGACTTCTCTCTCTCTCCTTACGCACATCTTCTCTTCTCCTCTTCTTTGGATCATCTTTGATCTCCTTTGAGTTTGTATGTGAGATAGTGAGTTCTTGCTTGATTTTGATATTGATGATGATGCTGTGCCTTATGGAGCCAGCTTGAGGGTGTTGTTGGTGCTGTGTTGATCTCCTGGAGAGGTGGTTGGTAATTTTTTATGGCTTCTCCTCTTCCTTTCTTCTTTTCTTCATCTTTTCTCTCTTTCCTTAACTTAGTTTAGCTTTCCTTAGGATTTGATCATGTTCAGCTATGATTTGGCTTATGTTGATGTATATATATGTATGTCACACATGTATGTTGTTGTTGGAGTGAAGAAGAGTAAAGAATCGAAGGTAGAAGTGAAGAAGGAGCTAAAGTGGTGTCTTCTGCACACCAGCCGCCCCTACGCCACCCTACAGCCGCCCCTGCGCCACCCTATAGTCGCCCCTGCGCCGGCCAGTGCACTGATCCTGCGCCACCAGTGAGCCGCCCCTGCGCCCACCTGCATCAGCTTGGTGTTTCCCTTGGTTCTGCATGTGTGTGTTGCTTTTAGGCTTTCTTTAGGGTGCCTTTGTTCCCTCCTTTCCTAGTGTGAGTGCTTAGGATCATGCTAGATGTGTGAGGTTGAGTTTGGTTGAGGTTATGATTGGTTTATGCCTTGTATGGATTTTGAGGTTCGTTAGGTTGTGAGTGAGGTTGAGGTTGATCCTTTGGATCCCTTTGGGTCTAAGTGTGACCCTTATGTGGTTAGGAGTCTGATATATCTCCTTATGCCTTGTTTATAGGCTGTGTTGTCCCTCTAGTGTAGAGGTGATCGTGGTTGAGTTGCGATCAAGGTTGAGGTAAGCCCGTAGGACTTACTTAGCTGCCATCCTTATATTGGGTGTTTGCATGAGTGGTGTGTGCTTTGTATGTTTGCTATGATAGCATGTGATGTCGTATATACTGACCTATGTTTTATTGATTGCCCCGTATGCGTGGTTGTGATAACCTTTCCCTTTCATCCTGCCGTGGAGTCTGGGAGGTTCTCTTGGGTCGGGTCATACCGGTTTACAAGAAGGGTGCAATCCACTCCCATAGGGTACACGGATTGTGTGACCGATACTAGTAGGGCTGGCTAGCAGGCTCAGAGGTGAGGATGTATCGATCCTCATGTCACATAGTTTCATATATATTATATACATACTTTTAGAGTAAATGACCATTATATTGAGATGTTTAAATGGGTAAATGAGTGGAAGCATGCTGATGTGTTTATCTTCCCTTACTTGTGATTGTGCTTATGCACTACTCTATATATGTGTATGGATAGCTAATGGTTTATTACCATGCTGTAGATGCCCCACAGGATAGGCATGCTGTTGGGTGATCTAGTAGAGTGGAAGGCCGAGGACGTCTCGTACATAGGTTGTGTGGGCTTTTGGGTTTGTTATCTTTCCCTCCTGCATGAGGACGGTCTTTTGTTACCTCCTGTGTGAGGGTGTTATGTTTCATACTCGGCTATGTTGTCTTACCTTTCGGGTTGTACAGTTTTATGTATTTGTTTTATATCTGTCAGTGCCATGTTGTAAGGTCCAGTGAACTTGTAGTCAGGCTAGGGTCAGGATCCATTGTGAGATCCTAGCCCAATGTGGCACTCCGAGTCCCACGGATTCGGGGTGTTACACACAAAAGGCTCTCAAAACTCACAAAACTCAAGAGAAGATCAAGCAAGAATCCAAAGGAGAAGAGAGGAGAAGAAGAAGAGTGTAGGGAGAGAGAGAGATGAAGCGGGAAAGAGATTGAGGAACCCTCATGTGAAGGAAAAAGGAAATATAAAGGAAAAGGGGTCAAAAAGAAAAGCTCGGGTCAAAGAAGACGGTTGCAGCCCACCACAAACCGCATGGGCGGCCAACCAGGGGCGCAGGGGTGGCCCACTACAGCTCCAAAGAAGAAAAGCAACTGCGTCTCAACTGAAACGCAAGTGCGGGATCTCTCGAAGACTAAGGCTCTTACATCTCACCTCCCTAAAAACTAATTTCGTCCCAAAACTTGCAAAGTCCCAAAGTCTCTCGGACCCATAAGCCGAGGTATAGCTCTCACTCTCTCTATCGGAGGAATCACATCTCCGTTCAAAACATCACAACCTATAACAATCTATAACCTCAAACGTCAACATGGAGGAATCATCAACTCCAAAAAACGGGGACATAATGCTACCCAAAGGCGTAGAGGAATCACATCTCTCGCCATACCACATCACAAGGCATAGAGGAAGTACATCTCTAGCCAAAACATACTCATAACATCGCATAGAGGAATAACATCTCCACTGAAAATATGTCCATCAAGTAGCATGGAGAAAAGAACCATCTCCAGCTATATCCTAATCACACTCAAATAGCATGGAGGAAAAAACCATCTCCAGCCATAAATATAAATCATACTCGGATAGCGTGGAGGAAGTAATCATCTCTAGCTACAGCATATATCACGCTAGCACATCAAGATCTACTAAGATCATAAATCACAGCATAGCTAGCATGGAATAAACACATCAAGGCATATAAGCACATAAGCACAACATTCATCAAGATAGCACTAAGATCTACTCGTGCTCCCCCAGATGGATTTGTTCCGACATAACTCTGGATAGTTCACCGTGATACTATCCTCAGTCTTTCACATAGCCTCTTCAGGTCCTCATCTTGACCATTATGTGCTCAATATGGGAATGTCTTTCGAATGCAAGCGTTTCATAACTCATTCTAGGAATGTACTCGAATACTCAACAAAGGTGGGGGGTCTAGCTCAACCACCAAATTATCATAACTTACAAAGTGTCTCGGATCTAGTATATACTCCCTCAGTTGAGACACAAGCAACACAGGGTAACACCCTCTATGTCAACACGTTCTGACGTCTCCTATCGAAGATACTCTCAGTCAGACATGAGCTCTCACTCTGAACTTTAGAGGTCAACGCCTCCGGTCTGCATACAACTTCTGGCGACCTCGTGCAACCAGCATTCTCTCTAATCAGCGCTACTCAAGTCATATCATCCCGAATCTATTCTGGTGCTAACCCACTAATATTGCTAGGCTCTTCCCAGCATAAAGGTGTATGACACTTACGTCCATACAATGCCTCATAAGGGCATCCCAGAAGATAAACATCAAACACTATAATAACTCAGTAATGGGAGGTATTCTAACCATCCATGTTCCCAATCCAACCCACAACTCATAACATATCCTCAAGGTCTAGATGGTCTTCTCTGACTGATCATCTCTTTGGGGATGAAACATAGTCATGAAGTATAGACTTGTCCCCAAAGCAGTCTAAGTCTGGTGTCAAACCTCGATGTAAATCGCCCATATCAGTCAAAGACGGTTGTCCTTGCTATTCCATGGAGTCTCACTATCTATCTAGTGTACTCCTTCACCAATCCATTCACTGGCCACGTCTCTCTAATAGGAATGAAACGTGCCGGCTCCGTTAATCTGTCACTAACAATCCAGATAACATCACAACTCTTACTGGGCCTCAATCTCATCACAAGGTTCATAGAAAGGTCCTCTCACTTCCACTACAGCACTGGTAGTGGATGGAGCTCATCTCTAGTTCATAAATACTCTATCTTGATCTGCTAACTGGTCACACATTGAATGTACTGAGTAAGGTGTACAGTGAGTGTACTGTAATATTCTCTATCTCAACTCCACATGAGCGGTTATATAGACGCGATTGTGGCGCATCATTATTCCATTTTCTTCATTGAAGAACTGTGGTGCCTCACCATGAACATCCTCTCACTAAATCTCATCAAGGTCGGGCGGGTCCTCTGCTTCTGTTGAACCTCATCCAATAGACCAGGTAGAACCTCTAGAGCATATAGATGGCGTCCTTATCAGGAAACTGTAAGTCGCCCACTCTAGCCAGGCTAGATCTTCCTGAAGCTGAGGCTGAATAGTCAGTCTCACAATTGTCTTCTCTTGGGCGTCTTTCTGTTCAAGTTGTCAACGACAATGTTCAACTTCTTTGAATGATATGGAATCTCCAGATTAAAGTCTTGATCAACTTAAGCTCTTAACACTGGCGGTTATTCAACTCCTGTTGCATAAAAATATGCTTCATATTGCTATGATATGTGGAAATCTGACATGAAATATCACACAAGTACTGTCTTCAAATCTTGAAACTTGAACTACAACTGCTAACTCAAAATCATGAGTCGGATAGTTTTTCTCATACGTCTTCAGCTGTAGACACATATATTAATAACTCTACTCCTATGCATTAATACACGTCATAACTTAGCTGGGATATATCACCGTAAATCACGAAATTCCCAAAACCTTTTGATTAAAACAGAATAGAAGCAGAGGTCAAGTGCTTCCTCAATTCTTCAAAACTCTAGCATACTGCTTTGACCACGCAGTTCTGGTGGTCTTCCGTAGAAGACTCGTAAATGAATACATAGTCCCATAAAATCCTTCCTCAAAACATTGGTAGCAATCGGCTAAGCCGAGAAAACTACGCATTCCCTTAATATCCATCAGTATCATCCATGCTGCAACATACTCAATCCTCGCCAGATCCACCATGATCCCACTGGCGGAGACAACATGATCTTAAAAGGCTAGCATATCAACTCGCATTTAGAGAGCGTAGCATACAACCCTCTATCACTCATATTCTGCAAAACCGTCCTCAGATGACCGGTATGTTCCTCTCTACTGTGAGATTATATCAGAATGTCATTAATGAAGTCAACCACCAACTGATCAAGGAAGCCGATGAAGATATTGTTCATAAACTCCATAAAGACTACTAAGGCATTCATCAACCTGAATGACATCACTACAAACTCGTAGTGTCCATAACGGTACGAGATGCTATCCTATGCACTTGCTGCTCTCTCACCCATAACTGGTGATATCTTGAGTATCAGGAAATCCTGAAACCACAATTGCTTCTATAAGTTGACCCATAAAATCATCAATACACAACAATGAATATACTAGGGCAAATAAGCCCATTTCAACCAACTCTTCAAGTTGCTTCTTCAACTCTAACATCTCAATAGGCGCCATATGTTATGGGCCTTCCCAACCAGTCTTGTACCTTACTTCAACGCAATATCAAAGTCCACACTCTGTTGAGGCGGCATATTAGACGGTTCAGTAACACATCTATAAGCTCATAAACCACTGGAATATCCTCCAATGTGGAACTATCTCACTCCTTCATGGCATAAAATTAGAAAACATCACCTCCTTCTATTATCAATCTCACTTCTCATACGGCACTAATGACAAGACTCGCCTCTTCAAAGGTCGTAGCCTCGGAAGATCTCTATCTAGTCTATCTCAGTAGAGACTACAACAATCATCCAACTCACATCTAATACAACATGATATCTATTCATCCAAACCACACACATAATGACCTTCTCATGTACCTAAGGCATGACAAAGAAGTCTACAAGCCATACACAAGTCCCTGAATAAAGGGGACAAACACATATCTCGCGGGTACCTCAGACCCCTAACTAGTAATCCTGTAAGGGAAAGTCTACCTTCTACTATTTCCACAGTCAACTATTAACGCATGCATCGAAAGACAAAAAGTGCATAGCACTCACAACAAACAAAACTCCACTAGGTAAACCATTAACAAGAATGGTACTTGTACAACTAACGCTAGCAGCTCCATTGCATATCATCACTCAAACCTCAGATCTATGCTCCTCAGATATCCCTGAGGTCATCGCCAAAGCCTCCACTTCTACTCTTTCTACACCAGAAAGAGGAAGGTCTTGCCGAGAAGAAACACTACCTTGCTGACAGAAAGGGGCCAGATGGCCTAGTTCACCACAGGTGAAGTAAGCGATCGGTTCCAAGGGACACTCAGAACACAAACTGGATAGCCATAGTTGAAACATAACCGTCCCATTCTTACACCGTGTGCAAATAAAGGGTAACTCGATCTTCGTCGTCCACCTTTAATAATCCTACTCCGGGAGGGAACTTGTAAAGGCAATGCCCCCTGTCGACAAAACTTCGCTCTATGCCCCGCTTTACCATACATAAAGCATATTATTGGCGCCTTTGGACACACTACTCGTCGGTGTCCAAACTTCCCGTCATTAAAACACTGTAGTTCCTTGCTAGTCGTCTTCATAGCCAAAGGACCACTTGATCGTCCTGATATCTGACTTGGTCCAACATTCATCATCTTCGCTTCTCCACTAACTAATTCGGGCCATTGCTTCTCCTCTGATCCAGAAGCTTCAGTAGGTCTCACAGATGTTGGTAAATTCGGTGTAGGTCTACCCGCTCTTACAGCCTCATATACTTGGCGCATATATTTTTGAAACTCGAGTCTACTCATGGAGACATGATCAGCCTCTTCCAACTCGTTCTTTGCCATAGGCGGTAAAATAGCGGAAACTGGTCATTGACTCATCACTATTGGAGGAAGAGGGGATGTACCCCTACCTCGTCCCACTACAGATACTGCTCTAGTCTGAGCCATATGTAGGATATACACATCTAATCTTATAAGGCTATATATATGCCATATGTCTCAATATACATATATATAATATATCCACATAATCCATAGTACACACACATATATATATACATATCTACGCTGCAGAGATCCATGGCAGAGGTGACGACTTCTCGTACATTCTATCCCAAAACCACACTTAAAACCAAAACCTTTAAAAATGTCAGATCCCATGTGGTTTCTGTTTATTTTACCCATCAAACCTCATTCCAGGTAGCAAGTGTCATTGTTGTCACCTAAGGCTCTGTAACACCCCGAATCCGCAGGACTCGGAATGTCACATTGGGCTAGGATCTCACAATGGTCCTGACCCTAGCTTGATAACAAGTTCACTAGGCCTTACAACATGGCACTGACAAATATAAAACAAATACATAAAATTGTATAAACCGTACAACCAAAGGTAAAGACAACATAGCCGAGTATAAAACAACATCCTCACACAGCAGGGGAAACAAGACATCATCCTCACGCAGGAGGGGAAAACCAAGACATCCCAAACCAACCACCTAATGTACGAGAGTCCTCGGCCTGTCACCCTGCCAGATCACTCAGCAGTACTGACAAGACTCTATTCTAGAGGTTGTTTTATCTTATCAAAATGTAATCCCGACTTAGCACTAAAACGAGTATAGTGGTTAAGCAAGGGTCGAACCCAAGAGATTTTGGTATTATTATATACAATTATTGATTATATAAACAAGTAACAAGGGGGGGTTTGATTGAATTGATGCATACAAAAACTTATAAAAACAAATAACGCTACAAGTAACATAATGATGGGTGAATATACACTAAGTTGATTCTAAGCATGCGATTGCTACTTTGGTGAGTTCCTTTTACAAGTTTTCAAGTAATCTCCCGTCTCGATCATATATATGTGTTGCGCCAACCGGCATCAACACAACTTAACAGGTTAGTGTTCCGTAAACCTACAAGAACAAATAACAAGCTAGCTTTCAAACAAAGACTAAGGGAAATAAAGAAAAGATTAAAACCGTTAAACTTATCTTTATATTTGTGTTCCTTTTCTTAAAGCAATTACAACCGGTTATTACTTAAAGTTTACTACTAGATTAAAGATCCGAACCCGAAATCTATTAATCCTAGTTCTTTGCATGCACTTTTGGACTAAGGTGATCAGACTCAAGTAATAGTAAAACATGCAATTAGACAATGGAGATCAAGGAAACACAAAGAATTACTGAATGAAAACTTATATTAGAAAGAACTTACAACCAAGGTAACAATGCAGTTTCAAACCAACGCAATGTAGCAAGGGAGTTAGCAACTCATTACAAAGGTAGCAAGAAAGTTTTAATGGAAAAGTGAATTCTAAATTGGATGATAAGTGGATGATTCTAGCAATCAACCAAGGACTATTTATACTACAAAAGACACTAAATAGGAGTAAATAGCCGGCCCAAAACAACCACCTTTAATGCGATAAAGGTGGTGTAAACAGCCGGAGTAAAGCTTCTGTCGTTGAACCGCAGGGGCGGCCTTCAGCTCCGCAGGGGCGGTGAAGCCAAAAACGCTTGATCTTCTTCATGGCCGCAGGGGCGGCTAGGAAATTCTGCAGGGGCGGATCTTTAATGCTCTTCAAACGCCCGACTGTTCAACTTCCTATCGTTTCTGATGCCAAGCCGCCGGGGCGTCCCAGTTTCAACGCAGGGGCGGTGACACTGACTCTTCATCTTCCAGCTCCTAGGTTGAGGCGCAGGCAGAGGCGCAGGGGAAGGCGCAGGGGCGCTGGTCTTCGCTTCTTCAAGGCAAGTCACCGCAGGGGCGCCAAGAGTTGACGCAGGTACGGTGACCGTCTTCGTGGCTGGCGCTGGCAAAGGCGTAGGGAGCGCTCCGGAGTAAGGTGTCAGCCGTAGGGGCGGCGACAAGGCTCCGCGGGGGCGGTGAAGCAACAGAAGCTTTGCTTCGTGAACGAACTTTACTCCTAAGTGCTTATAACTCCTTCTTTATCTTCTTTTAGTCTTCTTCTTCTGGGCCAAGGAGTTAGTAGCATAAATCGACACTAATGCAATAAAAAGACTCTAAAAACTATCCTAAATGATAGTGATTCCATCACCTATCAAACTCCTCCATACTTAGACCTTTTACTCGTCCCGAGTAAAACATATGACAACAACTAGACTCAAAGGTCTCAGGAAGCATGAGTAAGCAGAAAAGACAATGAAAACAAAAGAAAAGCCAAGAGAGAAAGAAGGAAAAGAGAGACAATGTGAGAGAAGGGTGAGAAACTACCATCCTTATTGCTCCAAGAGTGACCTACCCGGACAACCTCCTTATGACTCCCCTCGTTATGTCGCCAAACGCCGGAAAGGGAACCTACACTCGGTGCGCACATTTTGCCAAGGTGCCCTTTCGGGTTTTCACCTTGCCACTCGTCTTCTTTTCTTTGATGATTTCACTTTGAACTCACATCCCTCAAGTCCAATTTTTGCACCAACCTAAGGTTGATCGGACTACCTTCTTTTTGCCTAAACCGCCCTTTCGGGTTTTCGGTTTATCCAAGGGTTTTTCATGCCTTTTTTCTTTTTCTTTGGCTCTTTTTCTGAATTTCAAACTGAATTTCAAACTACAAAAGACTTAATGCAAAACAACTCAAAACAAATCAAAACAACTATACATGCAATGATATGTCCCTCCCCCATACTTGAAGCACACTTTGCCCTCAAAGTGGAAATGAAGCAAAGATAAATGTGGAAAGGGATGAGAATGATACCACTAGTGGGATGGTCCTATTGGACCATCCGGACCCTCCTCTGGTGGGTACGGGAAGTGGATGAAGAAGTGCTCCTGCCGGCGGTAGAGCGTGTCTATATGATCCTCTTGAGCGTCCATCCTCTGTCTATATGAAGTCTCAAAGCTGGCTTGCCAAGCGAGTTGCTAAGCCTCTAACTGCTGCTGTTGAGCCGCCTGTCAAGCATCCTGACGGCGGTCAAAATGGGTGGTCATAGAGGACGCAAAACTGGACTGCCACGCTTGTTATTGCTCAAGAATGGACCGTTGGTACTCGGTCTGCCAAGCCTGATGTTGTGTAGTCAAGGCTGCCATCTGAGCCTGAAGGCTCTCCATGGCCGGACTGTCGTCCGGTGCTGCAGTAGGCATCTCCTCATCAACAACAGGAGCCCGGCTGGAGCCTGCAGCAAATCTCTCAATAATGCCTCTCGGAGGCCGTCTCGGAACGGAGGGGTCAGCTGGTATGTATAGCTCGGAGAGCTCGTCTCTAAGTGGAAGTGGCCGGGGGAGGTATGTGATGTGACTTTCATATGCAATGAGAGCCAAAAGAGGTTCTCCCCGTCTATCCTGAGGATCCTGCACCTCCTCAGCATCCCTTCCGTGTACAGTGTGGCCTCTTAACCTTCCTCCAAGTCAGGGAGGTCCATCACCTGTGCAGCCAACAAGGAGATCACCCCACCTCCCACAATGTCTCGTGGCTCATTCTTCCTAATCCGCTTCAAAGCGGTAAGGAAGAGGTATGGCCAATCTGGTACCCAGTCGTTCGTGGGGAGGTAGGCGTATAACAGTGGAAGGTCCTTGAGGGCGACCTTGTTCTCCTCCTTGTGTCCACAGAAGACACTCATGAAGATCTTGGAGATGAGCCTCAAACATGGGTGAGTGAATTTGTTGGAATACTCACCCCCTACATGAAACTCGGATCTGATGGCGCCCTGCCAAAAGTTTCATAAGTCGGGTGTCGGGATGGGTTCCCACCAGTCTTCTGAGGAACAAATAGTCACCCCTAATGCCTCCTGCTGTTGGGTATAGTCCAATGTATACTTTCTCTTGTTGAACTTGAATGAAAGTCCAACACACATATGGTCCTCCGTTTCCATGGTGAATGTGGCAATGAATTGGCGGCTGAGCTCAGGGTATGTTGGAGCATTCATTTCCAGAAAATCGCCGAGCCTAGCATTGTTGAGGAATGCCTGCATGCTCTCCAACATGCCCAATTTTTCCAAAGTAGGAACGTGCAGATATCGAGTTGCATATACATCCCGACCTTGCACAATCCTATACCGCTCCTTCTCAACTTCCGACAACTTGTATTTCTTCTGTTTTTCCATTTCTTCTAGTTGAAAAAGCAAAGGAATTAGAAAGTTCAGAAATTAGAGTAAGAGACGAACCCTCTATTGCTATTTCCGCAGGGGCGGCTGAAGGATGCGTAGGGGCGGCAGAGCACAGGGGCGGGAGAAGTGCAGAGGGCGATTTCTGACAGCTGCGAAGGTGGCGGTGCTGAGGGGCGTTTTGGCGGCTTCTTGTCAGTGGGGATGTCGCCGGAGGTGTTGAGCGATGGAGGGAAGAGTGTGAGGGGCGAGGGTGTTGGAGAGTGAGAGGTTTGAGAGGATGAGGTGTGTGTGTGTGGTGGTTAGGGCCGGTGTCGCAGGGGGGCGGTTGTGGCTAGGTCGCCGGAGGTGGCGAGGGAGCGTTGCACAAGCGGCGTGTGAGAGCTTGCGGAGGGCGCAAGAGCGTGGGAGGCGAGGAGATGTAGGGTTCGAAGAGTGAGTGGACAGGGAGGGGAGGGGGGCGGTAATTGTAGGTTATTTTTGGGAAGTGTATTTTTTTTCTTTCCTTAATAAGACCACAGGGGCTGTGGCTTGCCGCCACAGGGGCGGTGACAAGGAAGAGGAGGCACGCAGCCTCAGCGCCGGGGCGGCGCTGAGGATGTGTGTCAAGGATGGCCGCCGTAGGGGCGTGGGGGTTCACCGCGGGGCGGTGACCAGTATGTTGCAGACGTTGGCCCAGTGCCGGGGGCGGCACTGGCCATGGGTGTCACCGCGGGGGAGGGGACACTGAGCCGCAGGGGCGGTTTTCTTGACAGAGGCTCCTCTTCTTATTCCTTCGGGTTGCCTCCCGAGCAGCGCCTTTGTTTTACGTCGTTGGCTCGACATAAGGACTCTACCTCTATGTTTGAGCCTCCTCCAGCATTACCTTGGGGTTTATAACCGTCTGTGAAGGTAATCCTCCGGAGGACCTAGTTTCAATCCTTGTAATGGCTTCCGCCATTTGACCAACCTATTTTTCAAGGTTCTTGATGTTGGATTCTGTTGTTTGGACATGGGTAGAAAAGTGTTTAGTCAAAACTTGCAACATATCTTCAGTTGTTTGATACTTACCTTGTCGGGGCTGTTGTTGTTAGTTTTGTTGATCCCTCCAACAAAAGTTTTGTTGATCATGCCGGTTTGGCATGAAATTCTGTGCATAGGGATCGTTCCTAGGCCTTTGCTGTTGTGGCTGTCCATAGCCCATTGCGTTCACCTCAGCATCATCATCATCATCATCCTGGACTTGGGGACACATGTCCGTTGGATGGTATGGGTCAACACACACTCCACATGCCTTCATCTGCTGTGGGGTTCCCATAAGTGTTAGTCTCTTCACCATTTCCTTTAGCTCCGTGAGCTTAGTAGAGATCTCACTCTTTTTGAAATTTACAACATGAACACCTCTCTTGGAAGGAGTCCTTCCAAAGTTCCGGGTCCCTTCAGCTAGTTCCTGTATTTTTTCAAAAGCAAGGTCAAGGATAGAGTTAAGAATGTTACCTCCACAATCCGCATCGACGATCCTCCTTTCATTGTCTAGCAAGCCATTGTACAAGTACAAGACTAGATCTTGAGTCGAATATCCGTTGAAAGGACAACTGGATCGGAGGCGTGCGAATCTTTCGAAGTACTCGTAGAGAGTTTCGTCCGCCTCTTGCTCGATGTTGCTTATAAATTTCTTCAAGCTATTCGCCTTCTTGGCGGGGAAGTATTTCTCCAAAAACGCCTTGTGGAGGTTCTCCCAAGTGTCGATACATCCGGATGGAAGGTGGTAATACCAATCATCCGCTGAATCTTGGAGTGTGAAGCCGAATGCCCTCATCTTGATTTGCTCTTCGGTAATATTGGCCGGCTTCATGCTCATACACACGGTATGGAACTTCCCAAGGTATTTGATGGGGTCTTCACCACTTAGCCCATGGAAAGATGGAAGCAAGTGAATGAGACCCGGGTTGAGCTCAAAGTTGATTCCTTCCCCTAATGTCGGTATGGTAACCGCAAGAGGGTTTTGAGCTAAAGTGGGCTGAGTGAGTTGACGAAGAGTGTGATCTGCCATTTCTTGGTGGAGTTGTTGTTGTCTTCGTTTCTGGATGTGCGTCCTCTCAATTTCTGGATCAAAAGAAGCAAAGCCGGAGTTAGTAGCACGGGTTTGAACCATAAAAATTGTTCAAATCAATAATAACAATAGAAACACTAAATTCCCCGGCAACGGCGCCAAAATTTGACAACTCAAATTCTAGAGGTCGTTTTATCTTATCAAAATATAATCCCGACGTAGCACTAAAACGAGTATAGTGGTTAAGCAAGGGCCGAACCCAAGAGAGTTTGGTATTATTAAATGCAATTATTGATTATATAAACAAATAATAAGGGGGGTTTGATTGAATTGATGCACACAAAAACTTATGAAAACAAATAACGCAACAAGTAAGACAATGATGGGTGAATCTACACTAGGTTGATTCTAAGCATGCGATTGCTACTTTGGTGAGTTCCTTTTACAAGTTTTCAAGTAATCTCCCGTCTCGATCATATATATATATGTGTGTGTGTTGAGCCAACCGGCATCAACACAACTTAACATGTTAGTGTTCCGTAAACCTACAAGAACAAATAACAAGCTAGCTTTCAAACAAAGACTAAGGGATATAAAGAAATGATTAAAACCGTTAAACTTATCTTTATGTTTGTGTTCCTTTTCTTTAAGCAATTACAGCCCGTTATTACTTAAAGTTTACTACTAGATTAAAGACCCAAACCCGGAATCTTTTAATCCTAGTTCTTTGCATGCACTTTAGGACCTAAGGTGATCAATCTCAAGTAATGGTAAAACATGCAATTAGACAATTGAGATCAAGGAAACACAAAGAATTACTGAATGAAAACTTATATTAGAAAAAACTTACAACCAAGGTAAACAATGCAGCTTCAAACCAACCCAATGTAGCAAGGGAGTTAGCAACTCATTACAAAGCTAGCAAGAAAGTTTTAATGGACAAGTGAATTCTAAATTGGATGATAAGTGGATGATTCTAGCAATCAACCAAGGACTATTTATACTACAAAAGACACTAAATATGAGTAAATAGCCGGCCCAAAACAGCCACCTTTAAGGCCATAAAGGTGGTGTAAATAGCCGGAGTAAAGCTTCTGTCGTTGAACCGCTGGGGCGGCCTTCAGCTCCCAGGGGCGGTGAAGGCAGAAACGCTTGATCTTCTTCATGGCCGCAGGGGCGGCTAGGCAATTCCGCAGGGGCGGATCTTTAATGCTCTTCAAACGTCCGACTCTTCAACTTCTTCAACTCTAACATCTCAATAGGCGCCATATGTTATGGGCCTTCCCAACCAGTCTTGTACCTTACTTCAACGCAATATCAAAGTCCATACTCCGTTGAGGCGGCATATTAGACGGTTCAGTAACACATCTATAAGCTCATAAACCACTGGAATATCCTCCAATGTGGAACTATCTCACTCCTTCATGGCATAAAATTAGAAAACATCACCTCCTTCTATTATCAATCTCGCTTCTCATACGGCACTAATGACAAGACTCGCCTCTTCAAAGGTCGTAGCCTCGGAAGATCTCTATCTAGTCTATCTCAGTAGAGACTACAACAATCATCCAACTCACATCTAATACAACATGATATCTATTCATCCAAACCACACACATAATGACCTTCTCATGCACCTAAGGCATGACAAAGAGGTCTACAAGCCATACACAAGTCCCTGAATAAAGGGGACAAATACATATCTCGCGGTTACTTCAGACCCCTAACTAGTAATCCTGTAAGGGAAAGTCTACCTTCTACTGTTTCCACAGTCAACTATTAACGCATGCATCGAAAGACAAAAAGTGCATAGCACTCACAACAAACAGAACTCCACTAGGTAAACCATTAACGAGAATGGTACTTGTACAACTAACGCTAGCAGCTCCATTGCATATCATCACTCAAACCTCAGATCTATGCTCCTCAGATATCCCTGAGGTCATCGCCATAGCCTCCACTTCTACTCTTTCTGCACCGGAAAGAGGAAGGTCTTGCCGAGAAGAAACACTACCTTGCTGACAGAAAGGGGCCAGATGGCCTAGTTCACCACAGGTGAAGCAAGCGATCGGTTCCAAGGGACACTCAGAACACAAACTGGATAGCCATAGTTGAAACATAACCGTCCCATTCTTACACCGTGTGCAACTAAATGGTAACTCGATCTTCGTCGTCCACCTTTAATAATCCTACTCCGGGAGGGAACTTGTAAAGGCAACGCCCCCTGTCGACAAAACTTCGCTCTATACCCTGCTTTACCACACGTAAAGCATATTATTGGCGCCTTTGGACACACTACTCGTCGGTTTCCAAACTTCCCGTCATTAAAACACTGTAGTTCCTTGCTAGTCGTCTTCATAGCCAAAGGACCACTTGATCGTCCTGATATCTGACTTGGTCCAACATTCATCATCTTCGCTTCTCCACTAACTAATTCGGGCCATTGCTTCTCCTCTGATCCAGAAGCTTCAGTAGGTCTCACAGATGTTGGTAAATACGGTGTAGGTCTACCCGCTCTTACAGCCTCATATACTTGGCGCATATATTCTTGAAACTCGAGTCTACTCATGGAGACATGATCAGCCTCTTCCAACTCGTTCTTTGCCATAGGCGGTAAAATAGCGGAAACTGTTCACTGACTCATCACTATTGAAGGAAGAGAGGATGTACCCCTACCTCGTCCCACTATAGATACTGCTCTAGTCTGAGCCATATGTAGGATATACACATCTAATCTTATAAGGCTATATATATGCCATATGTCTCAATAAACATATATATAATATATCCACATAATCCATAGTACACACACATATATATACATATCTATGTTGTAGAGATCCATGGCAGAGGTGACGACTTCTCGTACATTCTATCCCAAAACCACACTTAAAACCAAAACCTTTGAAAATGTCAGATCCCATGTGGTTTCTGTTTATTTTACCCATCAAACCTCATTGCAGGTAGCAAGTGTCATTGTTCTCACCTAAGGCTCTGTAACACCCCGAATCCGCAGGACTCGGGATGTCACATTGGGCTAGGATCTCACAATGGTCCTAACCCTAGCTTGATAACAAGTTCACTGAACCTTACAACATGACACTGACAAATATAAAACAAATACATAAAATTGTATAAACTGTACAACCAAAGGTAAAGACAACATAGCCGAGTATAAAACAACATCCTCACACAAGAGGGGAAACAAGACATCATCCTCACGCAGGAGGGGAAAACAAAGACATCCCAAACCAACCACCTAATGTACGAGACTCCTCGGCCTGTCACCCTGCCACATCACTCAGCAGTGCTGACAAGACTCTATTCTAGAGGTTGTTTTATCTTATCAAAATATAATCCCGACTTAGCACTAAAACGAGTATAGTTGTTAAGCAAGGGTCGAACCCAAGAGATTTTGGTATTATTAAATGCAATTATTGATTATATAAACAAGTAACAAGGGGGGGGGGTTTGATTGAATTGATGCACACAAAAACTTATAAAAACAAATAACGCTACAAGTAAGACAATGATGGGTGAATCTACACTAGGTTGATTCTAAGCATGCGATTGCTACTTTGGTGAGTTCCTTTTACAAGTTTTCAAGTAATCTCCCGTCTCGATCATATATATATATATATATATATATATATGTGTGTGTGTGTGTGTGTGTGTGTGTGTTGAGCCAACCGGCATCAACACAACTTAACATGTTAGTGTTCCGTAAACCTACAAGAACAAATAACAAGCTAGCTTTCAAACAAAGACTAAGGGATATAAAGAAAAGATTAAAACCGTTAAACTTATGTTTATGTTTGTGTTCCTTTTCTTTAAGCAATTACAGCCCGTTATTACTTAAAGTTTACTACTAGATTAAAGACCCGAATCCGGAATCTTTTAATCCTAGTTCTTTGCATGCACTTTAGGACCTAAGGTGATCAATCTCAAGTAATGGTAAAACATGCAATTAGACAATTGAGATCAAGGAAACACAAAGAATTACTGAATGAAAACTTATATTAGAAAAAACTTACAACCAAGGTAAACAATGCAGCTTCAAACCAACCCAATGTAGCAAGGGAGTCAGCAACTCATTACAAAGGTAGCAAGAAAGTTTTAATGGAAAAGTGAATTCTAAATTGGATGATAAGTGGATGATTCTAGCAATCAACCAAGGACTATTTATACTACAAAAGACACTAAATAGGAGTAAATAGCGGCCCAAACAACCACCTTTAATGCGATAAAGGTGGTGTAAACAGCCGGAGTAAAGCTTTTGTCGTTGAACCGCAGGGGCGGCCTTCAGCTCCTAGGGGCGGTGAAGGCAGAAACGCTTGATCTTCTTCATGGCCGCAGGGGCGGCTAGGCAATTCCGCAGGGGCGGATCTTTAATGCTCTTCAAACGTCCGACTCTTCAACTTCTTGTTCTTTCTGATGCCATGCCGCCAGGGCGTCCTAGTCTCAACGCAGGGGCAGTGAAACTGACTCTTCATCTTCCAGCTCCCAGGTTGAGGCGCAGGCAGAGGCGCAGGGGAAGGCGCAGGGGCGCTGGTCTTCGCTTCTTCAGGGCAAGTCACCGTAGGGGCGCCAAGGGTTGACGCAAGTGCGGTGACCGTCTTCCCGGCTGTCGCTGGCGAAGGCGTAGGGAACGCTCCGGAGTAAGGTGTCATCCGCAGGGGCGGTGACAAGGCTCCGCAGGGGCGGTGAAGCAACAGAAGTTTTGCTTCGTGAACGAACTTTACTCCTAAGTGCTTATAACTCCTTCTTTATCTTCTTTTAGTCTTCTTCTTCTAGACCAAGGACTTAGTAGCATAAACCGACACTAATGCAATAAAAAGACTCTAAAAGCTATCCTAAATGATAGTGATTCTATCACCTATCAAGCGCCTAACCTGCAAACATCTACAAGACGGTATGAAACCGTTAGCTAACCATACATATATGAGGTAATGCATAAGCACAAGCACAACCATGAAAGATAAACACATCAGCATGCTATCACACATTTACCCATTTATTATCTTTATATAATAATCATTCACTCAAAAACTGTATATATATAGATAGATGAAAGTATGTGACACGAGGACCGATACATCCCCGCCTCTGAGTGCAATGTCCAGCTGTACGAGTATCGGTCACACAATCCGTGTACCCTATGAGAGTGGATTGCACCCTTCTTGTAAACCAGTCTGGCCCAACATCAGAGAACCTCCCAGACTCCACGGCGGGATGAAAGGGAAAGGTTATCACAGCCATGCAGTGGGACATTCAATATAACATAGGTCGATAAAAGCGGCAACTCATGCTATCATAGCAATCATATAAAGCACAAACCACTCATGCAAACACCCGATATAGGGATGGTAGCTAAGTAAGTCCTATGGACTTACCTCAACCTCGTACACAACTCAAACACGATCAACCTCAAGTCTTGAGAGAGGGGCACTACCTAATAATAAGGCATAAAAAGATATCAACCTCTATTCATCAAAGGGGTCACACCTAGACCCAAAGGGATCCATAGGAATCATACTCAATCTCAAAACCTCAACCAACAACAACCTAAGTCCTTAGAACCGTATAAGGCATAAACTGATCATAACCTCAACCAAACACATCCTCACACCTCTAGCATGATCCTATACACTCACGCTAGGAAAGGAGGGAACAAAGGCATCCTAAGATAAGCCTAGAAGCAACACACACCTGCAGAACCAAGTGCAACACCAAGCTGGTGCAGGTGGCCGCAAGAGCGGCTAGGTAGTGGCGCAGGGGCGGCTGCCAGACAACGCAGGGGGCGGCTGCAGGTGGCGTAGGGGTGGCTGGCCGTGCGGAAGACACACCTTCAGCTCCTCCTTGCTTCTTCACTCGATCTTCTTCACTCCAATATCTTTATACATACAGAACATACATATATATACATCAACACAAGCCAATTAAGGCTGAAACAAGATCCAACCCTAAGGGATCAAGGCTAGACTAAGGAAAGAGATGAAAAGATGAAGAGAAAAGGAAGGAAAGAAGAAAAGCCATGAAAGCTTACCAACTGAGCTTCCTAGGAGATCAACACAACACCATCACCACCTCAAGCTGGCTCACAAGACACAACAACAACAACATCAACACTCATCAAACAAGCCAAGAACAAAAGGCTCTCAAAACTCACAAAACTCAAGAGAAGTACAAGCAAGGATCCAAAGGAGAAGAGAGGAGAAGAAGAAGAAGAAGAAGAAGAAGAAGAAGAAGAAGAAGAAGAAGAAGAAGAAGAAGAAGAAGAAGAAGAAGAAGAGCGTAGGGAGAGAGAGAGATGAAGCAGGAAAGAGATTGAGGAAACCCTCATCTGAAGGAAGAAGGAAATATAAAGGAGAAGGTGTCAAAAAGCAAAGCTCGGGTCAAAGAAGATGGTTGCAGCCCATCACACACCGCAGGGGCGGCCCACTGCAGCTCCAAATAAGAAAGGCAACTGCGTCTCAGCTGAAACGCAAGTGTTGGATCTCTCGAAGACTAAGGCTCTTACAGTGGTTCTTCAAGATCCAGCCGTGGTTTCCTCTATCGTACGTCCTTTGGTTTTGCCTTGATCCAAAGTTAGAGATTTTCCTTAACCTAGCCTTGGCTTACCTTTTCTAGGTAGTAGTGAGACTCAACATCCTCTATTTCGGTTTTGAGTGTCACAACCTTAACCGTTTGCTTGTCTTTTATTCCCTTGGGTTTGGGCATGGGTATTTGAGAGTAATTCTTATCCTTTGATCCTTTCTATATTGCAGCCTCAACAACCTTTATAAAGAGAGCCTTTGGGTGAGAAATATAGGGTTTTGGAACTTCACCGTACATAAGCTTACATTAGATATACCTTTGCAATCCCAACTTTGTCCTTACATCTATAGAATATCTTGAATCAATTGTCACAATTGGATATCCGGATCTTTAGAATTGCTGTTTTCCTAATATTTATTTGCAAAGCTTCTGTATTTACTTGCTTGATAATTTGTGAACTGGATTTGTTCCCCCCAAATCCTTGAGTTCGATACTCTGGAATTCTTGCTTTACTACGCCGATCCGTACACTGTGGGTTCGCTTTTGCTTAATTTCATTTTTATAAATATTAAGACTTTGACGCACACACTTTTGAGCGAACAAGTTTTTGGCGCCGTTGCCGGGGATTTGGTTTAGGCCAAATACGACTCTCGGTTGTCAAGCTTGGGAGCTTTGCTCTTGTGATTTGATCTATCTACTTGAGTGATATTTGCAGGAATTTTCATAGGTATATGCGAAAGTCTAGATCCACCAAAGATCTCGTTCCTTTTGATCCTGAATTAGAGAAAACTTTGAGAAGAAAGCTAAAAGAGAAAAAGATGGCTGAAAATAATGAGAAGACCATCCAAGAGGAGTTAGATGAAACACGAGTTCAACTCCAATTGAGTGAGAAGGCTCGCTTAGAGGAAAAAGAGCGTAATCTGTTTCAAATAGAGGAGCTTCGTGCGATGATTCTAGACATGAAACTAGAGAGGAATGACGCTAAGAAGAAGAAGAAGAAAGCTAAGGTATCTATAGCTGAATTATCCGACGATGATGAGATGCCGGAACTAGAGAACATACCACCATTTAATCCTCGTGCTCCTGTTGATCCTCGCCCTCGTGCTAGAGAGGCGAGAGTTGCTGAAGTCGTGGGTGAACCACGAACCCTTGGGCAACGAATAGACCCAATTCAACAACCACGCCGTCTAGGTGTGAATCTTGGAGAGCAAGATGATCATGACTTTGGGATGCGTCCACAAGTCATCACTATGATCTGCCAAAATCAGTTAGGAGGAACGGAAGCTGAATTTCCGCATCAACATTTGCAAAATTTTGAGATTCTCATGGAAACTTTGAAACCTCAAAGGGTTAACAACAACAACTACAAGATGAGACCGTTCTTCTTCTCTTTGAAGGACAAAGCTTTACCTTGGTATCAAGCTCTTCCGGCTGCAAAGCTCAACACATGGGAGGACTTGACTTCGGCGTTTCTCACCAAGTTCTTTCTGCCATCCAAAACGGCGGAATTGAGAGGTAAGATAAATGCTTTTTCTATGAAACCTAACGAAAACTTGTTTCAATCTTGGGAAAGGTTTCAGGATCTTCTATTGGATTGCCCACATCATGGCATTTCAAAGCTGGAATTATTAGAGATCTACTACAAAGGATTGGTTGTGGAGACAAAATTCAAACTCCAATCTCTTTCTTGTGGTACATTCATGGGCATGAGAGAAGATGACGCTTGGGACTTCATTGAGAAGCAAGCCCAAGTGATTGAGAAGTATTCCCATAGGAAGATTGATGCTTGGAATCGGAATTCGGGAGATCTAGGAGCAAAGTTAACTCATGCTGCACAAACTCAAATATTTTCCCTCAACAACGAGATCAAGGAGTTGAAGGAAGTCATAGAAACTAGCCTTTAAAGAACGAAGGAGCAAGATGCTGGCTACCTAGGAAGGGACAATAACCAAGGCAATAGGAACTACTACCGGAACAATAACTGGAACAACAAAAACAGGAACTCCAACAACAACAATTAGAGATCCAACCAACAAAACCCCGGTAATCCCTATTCACATGATGAAAATGCACTAACACCTCCATCTTCTTCTACTCCTTTGAAGACTCAGGGTCAAACGTCGAATAGCTCGAGCAAACCGGAGAAGGATAAGCATGATGCTATGCTAGAGACAATCTTGGGAAATCTCTAGGGACTAGAGAATCATATCACTTCGGTTGATAAAGCACAAAAATCTTTAGGAAACCAAGTTTTCAGCAAGGCTGGAGAAGTTCCTAGAGACCAAGGGAAGCTTCCCGGAAAGACGGAGGACAATCCAAAGGGAAGGGTGATGGCTATCACAACTAGAAGTGGTGTACAACCACCGACCCGCAACCAAAGTTCGTCGAAGTCCCCGTTGAGAAAGAGAAAGAAAAGGAGAAGGAGAAGGAAGATGTTCATGTTCCTCCTCCAGCTTACAAACCTCCTCTACCATTCTCCCAATCTAGAGCAAGAGCGCGTCTAGACAAGCAATTCGGTAAGTTTATTGATCTAATGAGCAAAATGCATATTAACATACCTTTCATTGATGCAATTGTAGGTATGCCCGCTTACGGGAAGTTCTTAAAGGAGATCCTCTCTAACAAGAGGAAGCTGGAAGACTTTGGAGAAGTCAAGAAGAGTTCGGAATCTTCGGAGCTCATCAAAACAATGACGGAGAAGATGCCCCCAAAGCTGCGAGATCCGGGGTCATTTTGCATACCAATAGGAGTTGGAGAAATCACATACGATGCTCTTTGTGATTTAGGAGCAAGTGTAAGCATCATTCCGCTTGCTTTGTGTAGGAAGGTCGATTTAGGTGAACCTAAACTGGTAAAGATGACGTTGTACATGGAGGATCGATCCATAACTCGACCCGTAGGAATCATTGAAGACATCCCGGTCAAGCTCGGTAAGTTCTATATTCCTATAGATTTTGTTGTGCTTGACATTCTTGCAGATTGTCCAGTCCCGATCATACTTGGGAGACCTTTTTTTGCAACTTCCAACTGTATGGTAGATTGCAAGAATGCTAGATTGGCCTTCTACATAAGAGAAGAGAATGGTGAATTTGTTCTCTCAACTTTGGCAAAAGAACCTGCGCTTGGAGAGGATATGTTCAACCTCTATCACGAAGAAGTGTTTAGAGAGGAAGTAAGCTCGATCTTGTTTAAAGATCCATTGCAAAAGGTCGTAACCATGAGCATCATGGAAAGAGGAGAAGAAGAGGATTGCAATGTTGTGATTGATGCTTTGGAGGAGCTAGGAGAAGTGCAAACTGGAGAATTCAAAATTTTGTACGATGGCTCCGAAGATGTTAGAAACCACGGTCAATCGTGTGTTTCCACGGGCGTGGTTCACCTATTCCAGCCGTGGAAAGTTATGTCGAGAGCAAAGATTTAATTCAAACCACATTCCACGGCCTCCCAGACACAAACCACGGCCGTGGAATTAACAGTGACACCGTGGTTTTGAAAAATGCTGAAGAAAACTTCTTTCTTTCTACAAACATTCATGATTCTTCTTCCAACACTTCCACACCCTTGGAGGCTTCCAAGGAGACATCAGCCAACCCTCAAGACACTCCAAAGGTATCAACAACCTTGGAATTGAAGCCACTTCCCACACATTTGAGGTATGTATTTCTTGGAACTAATTCTACGTTTCCCGTTATTGTTAGTTCCGATTTGAGTGAAGATGAACATGAGAAGCTTATGGTTGTTTTGATGAAACATAGGAAGCTCTAGGCTATACCATAGAGGATCTTCTAGGAATTAAACCATCTTTATGTATGCACAAGATTCTAATGGAAGAGGATTACAAGCCTTCACGCCAACCTCAAAGACGGTTAAATCCGATCATGAAAGAGGTCGTGAAGAAGGAAATCCTTAAGTTACTTGACGCAGGTATCATCTATCCTATCTCCGATAGCAAGTGGGAGAGCCAAGTTCAAGTTGTCCCGAAGAAGGGAGGAATGACCGTTGTAACCAACAAGAACTACGAACTCATTCCAACAAGAACGGTAACAAGATGGAGGATGTGCATCGATTACCGCAAGTTGAACAATGCGACGAGGAAGGATCACTTCTTGTTACCATTCATCGATCAAATGCTTGAGAGGTTAGCACAATATTCCTATTTTTGTTACCTTGACGGTTATAGTGGTTTCTTTCAGATCCCGATTCACCCGGATGATCAAGAGAAGACCACGTTTACGTGCCCATGGGGTACGTTCGCCTATAGGAGGATGCCATTCGGACTTTACAACACTCCAACCACCTTTCAAAGGTGCATGATCACCATCTTCCTAGAATACATTGAGGAAATCATGGAAGTTTTTATGGATGACTTTTCAGTTTATGGTTCCTCATTTGACAATTGTCTTGCTAATCTTTCTCTTGTTTTGCAAAGATGTGAGGATACTAACCTTGTTCTAAATTGGGAGAAGTGTCAATTCATGGTCAGAGAAGGCATTGTGTTAGGACATTTGATCTCCAATAGAGGGATCGAAGTTGACAAGGCTAAGATCGAGACGATAGAGAAGCTTCCTCCTCCATCTTCAGTGAAGTGGATAAGGAGTTTCCTAGGAGACGCACGATTCTATAGGAGATTCATCAAAGATTTTTCAAAAATTTCTAAACCGCTAACTAATCTATAGATGAAGGATGTTGTTTTTGAATTTTTGCAGGAATGTTTGGATGCTTTCTATAAGATTCGAGAAGCCCTCATCTCAGCCCCAATAATCCAACCTCCGGACTGGAATCTCCCATTCGAGGTTATGTGTGATGCAAGTGACGTAGCTGTTGGAGCAGTGCTTAGACAAAAGAAAGAAGGGCACACTCATGCCATCTACTACGCTAGCAAGACGCTAGATGAAGCGCAACTCAACTACGCCACAACAGAAAAGGAATTTCTTGCCGTTGTGTATGCTTTTGAAAAGTTTCGTTCTTATCTTGTAGGAGCGAAGGTGATAGTATACACGGACCATTCAACAATACGGTATTTGCTCGCCAAGAAAGATGCGAAGCCAAGGCTGATTAGATGGATTCTTCTTCTTCAAGAATTCGATCTAGAAATTCGCGACAAGAAAGGATCCGAAAATTTTATTGCGGATCACTTAAGTCGTCTACGACACACTACAAGTGACGACTTACCCATCGATGACTCCTTCCCGGACGAACAATTGCACATAATGAAAGAGTGTATCGATACGATTTCTAGAGGTAACGAACCTTGGTTTGCTGATTTTGTGAATTATTTGGTTTGTCAGGAATTACCTCCCGGATTATCCTACGCACAAAGAAAGAAGTTATTTAGGAATGTCCGCCAATACTATTGGAATGAACCTCTACTCTTCAAGAGAGGTCCCGACGGCATCATTGGAAGATGTGTGCCGGAAGACGAATTGCGAAGTGTCATTCCTCATTGACATTTCTTCCTATAAATACCACATATACACATATTCATTTCATTCAAAAATCTTCCAACTTCACCCTTTACTTCTCAATTCTGTAATTACTTTAAAATGTATATTTCGATCAATAAAAAAAATGTCGAATCCGAATCAAAATGAAGATAGAAGATCACGTCGTTAACAAAGACAAGAGGAAGTTGAACATCGCTTTGGCCATGGCTGATCCGGTAAGTTTTTTTTTTAAATTGATAACAATAACTTATAAAATTTGATAAACATAAATTTTTTTAAAATTTGATAAACGTAAGTTTTTTGATTGATAACCTTAATCCTTCAACGTTGCAGCATATGCGGAATTTTGAAAATAGAGGACCTGTTCTACAATCAACACGACGTCGGGGTCACCTTGTTGTTAGATAATCGATACCCCAACAACAGGTCGGACCATCTACACCGGCACAACAAGCCAGGCCATCGATGCCTTATGTCGATACTCCAACAGGTGGTTCATTACTTGATTTTATGGGGATATACTCGACAACTGAACAACAAGACAATTACCAATACGACGGTTCTCAACCGCCAGAAACTTTTGACTATGGATCACAGTCAGTGCCGATCTTTGATCAACCAGGTGAGTGTATTTTATTAGTACAATGGTCAGTTCTTTAATTAGTTATTACCTTATCATTATGTTACAATTCAAATATTTACTATCATATACTTATAGAAAAAATATTATAATATTTCAGCGGAGTCTCAAGTCCCCTCACATTTTTCTATCCCGTGCGAGCAAGTAGCTCAAAATCAATATCCAAATCCATATCCAAGTCAGTTTGTGGATTCTAGTAACCAGATACCTCGTACAACCAAAATGAAGAGACGAGCCAAAATATGTAAAATCAATATTACACGGTCAACTCTTTAATTAGTTATCACTTGATGAATTATCACTTCTAAATTATATATCTTTTTTCAAACTGGAATCGTTCCCTTAGAGATATATGAAGACCAAACCACACGACCCTATGGAAGGATGTAGTTACCCGATCAATGTTTGACCTAGCAACCCCTACCAAGTCAATGTCGGGTACTGTAATATCTGTAAATTTTATTCCGATAACTTTTGAGTCAACCAGACTTGGACCGGTTTGATGTTCTTCCGATCTACCGGGCTCGTCACGTCGATATAAAACCCGAAAGAAATAAGAAAACCTTATTTCTCCTGAATTACAAATTAGCGTGTCGAATCGGGTCGCCAATCTCCATCGGATCGGAGCCGGCCTTACAACAGATCTTCGTTTATTTCATTCAGCTAGTTGATGGGCCATCTTATTTCTTTCCTCAAGATGGTCTGGCGACCCATATGTTTCATTTCCTTGCCAGCTGATGACATGAATTATGTATCATCATATTCATGCATATTATAGAAGATTGTCTCAGTTTACCTTGCATTTAGAGAGATTTTGTGTGACTTTTATGTTCTATTCAATCATTTGTCGGAAAAAGAGGTCTACACGAGTTTTTGATGAATTATAGGTAAATGGAGTGGAATTGGGAGCAAAAGCGGAGTAAGGAGCATCTAAGGATGTTAAGGAAGCTAAAGGAATCTTAAAGGAGTCATAAAGAGCTAAGGAATTGCAAAGGAGAAGCATAGAAAACGAGCCAAGAGTAGAGCACTTTCTGTTGAAGAAAATCATGCCAATATGTACATAAATCGGACGATTTTCCCTTCAAGAATTCGAACGATTTTGTGCATAAATCGCCTGGGTCGATTTATTCTGTTTTTCGGCCAAATGAAAAGACGACACAAAGCCCAATTCTTTTGGGCTAGAGGAGAGTTTTGCCAAACGGCCCACTTGCAAGAAACTATAGAGGAGAACCCTAGGAATGAAAACGGGGAGGCCGCAGCGGGAAATCTTTAGACGTTTGAGAGAATTCGAAGATTCTTGGAGGAAGATTGAAGTATTCTTTGCCGGGAAGTAAATTTGGATTCTAGTTGTGAGATTTCTTTGTTCATTGAAGTACTTGCTGTTTTTGAGCACGAATTTGAGTTGTTTAAGAGATACATTGATTTGTTTGACAATCGTTTACAGATTTGAAGGTTTTTGGAATTTTTATTCAAGATTCGGTTTCTTTGTGATATTTCTCTCAATAATTAATTTGATTCGATTTTGAAAATGGTTGGCTAAAACCTTTGTGATTCTGGGGAGAATAGTTGATGATTAAGGCTTAGATGATGATAGACTGAACTCATTCAATCATTAGGACCCTGAGAGTTTAGATTTTAGTTTTGCGATAACAGGAAAATCGGACTGTTCTTGAGTAAATCGGCCGATTTTCTTATGAACAGCCCGATTTATTCTTCTGACGAACCTTAATTGAATCAATCTTTAATCAAAACTAATCCTTGCCTAAATCCCAACCTTGATTAACCTTTTTACCCTCTAATTGAATGTATGAAGACACTTCAAACCTGATTCTACATTTAATAGATTAAGATTTCAAGATTTGGGTAGTAAAGAGACTCAACATCCTTTATTAAGATTCTAAGTGTGCTATCTATTCTTGCTTCGGAGAGTCATATCCTGGAGTTTAGAAAGTTAGTTTGAACATAATTCTTGTCTTAAGATCTTTCTATATTGCAGCCTCAACAACCCTTATAGAGAGAATCTTTAGATTAGTTATATAGGTTTCGGAACTTCACCGTACGATATCTACTTTTGAACATTTAATCTTGGCAATATAAACTCTGACCTATATCTATAAAAGTGTCTTGAATCTAAAGCCGAAATCGGATACTTGAATCCTTGGAATCATTTTACCCTTATTTGATTACAAAAGCTTTTGCATTTTCGCTAGATAATTGAAGTTGAATTTATTCTCATCAAATCCCTGAGTTCGACTCTGGAATTCTTACCTTACTACAACTGATCCGTACACTGCGGGTTCGCTTTGCTTTGAGTTCTAGATATAAATTTAAGACTTTGACGCACACACTTTTTGAGCGAACAAGTTTTTGGCGCCGTTGCCGGGGATTTGGTTTAGACCAAATTCGGTTTTCGGTTGTCTAGCTTGAGAGCTCTTGCTCTTGTGATTTGATTTGTCTACTTGAGTGATCTTTGCAGGTTCTTTAGGTATATGCGAAAGACTAGATCCACTAAAGATCTAGTCCCTTTCGATCCCGAATTGGAGAGAACTTTGAGGAAAAAGTTGAAGGAAAAGAAAATGGCTGAAAACGATGAGAGAAACTACCAGGCTGAACTGAATGAAGCTCAACGCCAACTCCAGTTGAGTGAGAAGGCACGAAAAGATGTTGAAACGAGTCATCAATTTCAGATTGATGAACTAAGAGCCATGATGCTAGACATGAAGTTGGAGTTGAACGAATCCAGGAGAAGAAGAAAGTCAAGACACCAACTAAATCCATTCGAAATGACTCATCCGATGATGAAGAGATAGATCCGGACATGCCGGAACTTGAGGAGATCGATCCACTACTTCGTCCTATTCAGAACACCCCAAAACCACGGGTTGTTCCTCGCCTTCCAACTAGGAACGTAAGAGCTGTTAATGACGGTGATAGACCCCGAACTTTGGGGCAACGAATGGATCCAATTTAGCAACCACGTCGTCTAGGTGTGGATTTCGGAGCTGAAGACATCCAAGAGTTTAGCTTCTCACCACAAGTCATCACCATGGTTCGCCAAAGTCAATATGGCGGATCAAGTACTGAATCTCCACACCAACACTTGCAAAATTTTAAGATTCTCATGGAGACTATGAAGCCGAAGAAGGCTACTACAAGCAATTACAAGATCAAACCGTTCTTCTTTTCTTTGAAGGACAAAGCTCTAGCTTGGTACCAAACACTTCCAGCTGCAAAGCTAGCTACATGGGAGGAGTTGTCTTCGGAATTCCTCACCAAATTCTTTCCGCCATCCAAAACAGCGGAATTGAGAGGTAAAATAAATGCTTTTTCTATGAAACCTAATGAAAGTTTGTTTCAATCTTGGGAAATGTTTTAAGATCTCTTGTTGGATTGCCCACACCATGGCATTTCCAAGCTGGAATTATTGAAGATCTACTACAAAGGATTGGATGTGGAGACACAATTCAATCTCCAATCTCTCTCTTGTGGTACATTCATGGACATGAGAGAGGATGATGCTTGGGACTTCATTGAGAAGCAAGCCCAAGTGATTGAGAAGTATTCCCACCGGAAGGTGGATTCAATTAGCCGGAATCAAGGTGATTCAGGAGCAAAGTTGAACCAAGCTGCTCAAACACAAATATTCTCTCTCAAGGATGACATCAAGGAATTGAGGGAAGTACTCAAAACAAGTCTTCAAAAGACTAAGGAGCAAGAAGCCAACTACATGGGAAGAGACAACAATCAAAGGAGTGACAATATAAATTCCAATTGGAGCAACAACAACAACAAAAACAACCGAAACTCCAATTGGAATAACAACAACAATAGGAACTCAAATAACAACAATTGGAGGTCAAATCAGCAAAATCCAGGTAATCCTTACTCTCATGCTGAAAAGGATCTAACACCTCCATCTTCTTCTACTCCTTTAACAAGCCAGGGACAATCAAGCGGATCAAGTAAACCCGATCCCATGCTAGAGACGATCCTAGGCAAGCTACAAGGACTAGAGAGTTATATAACTTCGGTTGACAAAGCTCAAAAAGCTTTAGAAAACCAAGTATTCAACAAAGCCGGAGAAGTTCCAAGAGATCAAGGGAAACTTCCCGGGAAGACGGAAGATAACCCAAAGGGAAGGGTTATGGCAATAACTACTAGGAGCGGCAAGACAACCACCGATCCTCAACCCAAAGTAGTTGATACCACTACAAAAGAAGGAGAGGCAAAGGAAAAGGAAGAAGTCTATGTTCCTCCCCCCGCTTACAAACCACCTCTACCTTTCCCTCAATCTAGAGCGCGTGCACGCCTAGATAAACATTTTGGTAAGTTTGTTGAACTTATGAGTAAGCTACATATTAACATACCTTTTATGGATGCAATTTTAGGTATGCCGGCTTACGGGAAATTCCTCAAGCAGATCCTCTCTAACAAGAGGAAATTGGAAGATATAGGAGAAGTCAAGATGAGTATGGAGTCATCCGAACTCATCAAGACTATGACGGAGAATATGCCACCCAAGCCCCGTGATCCAGGATCTTTTTGCATACCCATCACTTTGGGAGAAGCTACCTATGATGCACTTTGTGATCTTGGAGCGAGTGTGAGTATCATACCTCTCGCTCTATGCAAGGTAGTTGGTCTAGGAGAGCCTAGACCGGTGAAGATCACACTCTACATGGCTGATCGTTCCACCACTAAGCCGGTGGGAATAGTAGAAGACATTCCGGTAAAGCTCGGTAAGTTTTACATCCCAATAGACTTTGTCGTTCTTGACATCCCTGCAGATTATCCGGTTCCCATCATCCTTGGGAGACCATTCATTGCAACATCCGGATGCATGGTAGATTGCAAGAACGGCCAGCTGTCATTCCATATTAGCGAAGAAAAGATAGAACTCATACTCTCTTCCTTAATCAAGGAGCCAGTCTTGAAAGACGATGCTTTTGAAATTTTTGATGAAGAAGAGTCTAGAGAGGTAATAAGCTCGATCTTGATGAAAGACCCTCTTCAAAAGGTCCTTAGCATGAGCATCATGGAGGAAGGAGTGGAACATGAATGCAATGAGGATGTGAAGGCATTAAATGATGTGGAGGAAGAACTAGGAACAAGAATTGAAGAGCTAGAGTTAACTCCGGAAACTGCGAAGAAAATCGACCTACAAGCACAAAATCGTTCGATTTGTGAAGAGGCAACCCGTTTTTTTTCAACAGAAACAAAAATCGACCTGACTGAGAAAAATTGTCCGATTTGTGAAGAGGTAACCCGATTTTTTTCGACAGAAAGAAAAATCGCTCCCGAAATCGACCGATTTACTTCAGGGGAGGTCGATCCAGAGGGAAATTTTCTGGAATCTCCAAACGTCTCCACAGCTACTCTCGAATCTAATGATGCAGTACCCCCATCTCTAGAGGCCTCTCCCACAACATCCGAAGGCCACAATTCATCATCAATCAAGGTACCTCCATCATTAGAATTGAAACCACTCCCCACGCATTTAAGGTACGCTTTCCTTGGCACTAATTCCACATATCCGGTCATTGTCAATGCGAATTTGAATGATGCTAAATTAGAGAAACTTATGCATGTTTTAAAACAACATAGAAGGGCATTAGGCTATACTATTGATGATTTAGTAGGAATAAAGCCTTCTCTATGTATGCACAAAATTCTAATGGAAGAGGATTACAAACCTTCACGCCAACCTCAAAGACGGTTAAACCCGGCAATGAAAGAGGTCGTGAAGAATGAAATCCTTAAGCTACTTGATACAGGTATCATCTTCCCTATTTCCGATAGCAAATGGGTGAGTCCAGTACAAGTAGTACCCAAGAAAGGAGGCATTACCGTTGTTGCCAACAAGAACAACGAACTTATCCCTACACGGACAGTTACAGGGTGGCGAATGTGCATCGACTACCGCAAACTGAACGTGGCCACAAGGAAGGACCACTTCCCCCTTCCTTTTATCGATCAAATGTTGGAAAGGTTAGCCCAACATTCTTACTTTTGTTATCTAGATGGATATAGCGGTTTCTTTCAGATCCCAATTCATCCGGACGACCAAGAGAAGACAACTTTTACGTGCCCATGGGGTACGTTCGCTTACAGAAGAATGCCATTCGGCCTATGCAACGCTCCAGCCACCTTCCAAAGGTGTATGATGGCAATCTTCTCCGAATATGTAGAGAATATCATGGAAGTCTTCATGGACGATTTTTCGGTATATGGTTCTTCCTTTGATAACTGTCTCTATAACCTTTCACTAGTTCTTAAGAGATGTGAGGACACTAACTTAGTCTTAAACTGGGAAAAGTGTCATTTCATGGTCACCGAAGGGATTGTGTTAGGTCATTTAGTATCACAAAGGGGAATAGAAGTTGATAGAGCGAAAATAGAAACCATTGAGAAGTTACCTCCCCCTTCTTCAGTGAAAGGAATTAGAAGTTTCTTAGGACATGCAGGCTTCTATAGGAGATTCATAAAAGATTTTTCTAAGATTTCAAAACCCTTGACTAATCTTTTGATGAAAGACGCAACTTTCGAATTTTCGAAGGATTGTTTAGATGCTTTTTGCAGGATCAAAGAAGCTTTGATTTCAGCACCAATCATCCAACCACCCGATTGGACTCTTCCTTTCGAGGTCATGTGCGACGCAAGCGACGTCGCTATAGGAGCCGTTCTTGGACAGAAGAAAGATGGTCGCACTCATGCCATCTACTACGCTAGCAAAACGCCAGATGAGGCTCAATATAATTATGCAACTACAGAGAAGGAACTTTTAGCCGTAGTATACGCTTTTGAGAAATTTTGTTCCTATCTTGTAGGTGCGAAGGTGATAGTTTACACGGACCACTCCGCAATTCGATACTTATTCACGAAGAAGGATGCGAAGCCAAGGCTTCTAAGATGGATCTTACTCTTACAAGAGTTCGATTTAGAGATTCGTGATAAGAAAGGATCGGAGAACTCCGTTGCCGATCATCTTAGTCGTCTACCGCAACTCACCGGCGAGACGGATGAACTTCCTATAGACGACTCATTCCCTGACGAGCAGCTGCACGAGATTGAAGAGTGTCTTCAACACATCTCCCAAGGTAATGATCCATGGTTTGCTGACATTGTGAACTACCTTGTTTGTCAGGAAACTCCACCCGGACTTTCATACGCTCAAAAGAAGAAATTCTTTAATGACGTCCGGCAATTCTATTGGAACGAACCTCTCCTATTCAAAAGAGGTCCCGATGGCATTTACAGGAGATGTATCCCCGAAGATGAAGTGGATAGCGTCATCCGCCATTGCCATTTTTTACCATGTGGCGGACATGCTAGTTCCCACAAGACTTGTGCTAAGGTACTTCGTTCCGGCTTTTATTGGCCTACACTTTTCAAAGATGTGCAAAAGTTTGTTGTTGCTTGTGATGCTTGTCAAAGGACAGGTAATATATCAAGGAGGAATGAGATGCCTCTCAACAACATACAAGAAGTAGAGATCTTTGATGTATGGGGCATCGATTTTATGGGACCTTTCCCATCTTCATGCGGCAACCAATATATACTTCTTGCCGTAGACTATGTCTCAAGATGGGTGGAGGCAATCGCTTCTCCTACTAATGATGCAATGGTAGTGGTGAAGTTCTTCAATAGAACGATCTTCCCAAGGTTCGGAACTCCCCGAACCATCATTAGTGACGGAGGAACACATTTCACAGCCCGTCGATTTGAGACTCTATTGGCTAAGTATGGGGTGACCCATAAGATAGCTACACCTTACCATCCGCAAACCAACGGACAAGTCGAAATATCCAATAGAGAGATCAAGGGGATTTTAGAGAAAACCGTCTCTAAAACAAGAAAAGATTGGTCAATGAAGCTTGACGACGCACTATGGGCGTACAGGACGGCCTTCAAAACACCAATAGGTACGACTCCCTATAACCTTGTCTATGGTAAATCATGTCATCTTCCTCTAGAGCTAGAGCACAAAGCCTATTGGGCTATCAAATGGCTCAACTTTGACATGAAAGAAGCCGGAGAGAAGCGGCTCTTAGACATCAATGAGCTAGATGAAATCCGGCTAAATGCGTATGAGAACGCAAAGATCTACAAGGAACGGACAAAGCGTTGGCATGATAAGCACATCATTCCAAAAGACTTGAAGGAGGGAGACAAAGTCCTTTTATTCAACTCAAGGTTGCGTCTATTTCCAGGTAAGCTTAAATCCCGTTGGACAGGACCTTATGTAATTAAACGAATCTTTCCCCATGGTGCAGTTGAAGTATGGGGTGAACAAAGCAGAAATTTCAAGGTTAATGGCCAACGGTTGAAGAAATACATACCGGAAACTCCGGTTGAGGAGATAGCTCCTATCCTCCTCCATTGAACGCAAAACCTTACACCGTCCAGCTAAAGACTATAAATCAAGCGCTTCTTGGGAGGCAACCCATGATAGTATATTTTTCCTTCTTTTCATCACTTAGTTAGAGTAGATTAGTTGTTTTATGTCTTTGTTTTCGTTTTTTTATTTGTTCCTCGATGCACTCTTGGTTTGTCGTGTCATTAATCGCAAGAATTTAGGTTCAAAATGAGAGATCCATGGAAAAAGGGAGCACAAATCAGTTAAATCTTCAAGATCCATGAAGAATAAGGAAGAAAATCGAGATACACTTAGTAAATCGGTCGATTCAAGAGCAGAGCAAGGCGATTTTTGGCAACAGGAAGATAAATCGACCTGGAGATCGACCTATCATAATAAATCGTCCGATTTTGCATGTGTTCAGAGAAAAATCGAGTTACCTGAAGTAAATCGGTCGATTCAGAAGCAAAGCAAGGCGATTTTTGACAACAGGAAGAAAAATCGACCTAGAGATCGACCTGCCAAAATAATTCGTCCGATTTTCTTTGGAATCAGAGAAAAATCGCCCCGACGATTAAATCGACCTTAAAAATCGGCCGATTTTCTTCACATTTTCTCGACCCTATATAAAGACTCAACCAGTCGATCTTCCTCATTCCACAACCCTCCACTCTCGACTTCCCCTTCTCAAGAACGCCGAAAATCGCCCATACCCTACAATCCTCATTCCTTAATCATTTTGAGTGATTATTGGCTCCAAATTGAAGCATTTTCAACAAGGAATAAGGATCTAGCAACAACAAGCACGGCAATCGACTCCTCCATAAGGAATTCAGGTTTTTCTTTCCAAAACCTAAGTTTCTAATTCGAAATTGAAGTTTGCTTAGGAAGTGTTTGTTTGTTGGAATTGATTGAGGAATCTGCTTAGGAATCATTGTAGGAGACTGTATGTGGTGATAGATTGAACAGAACTTTACAGAATTGTGAGAATCGTTGAAATCGACAGAAAAATCGACCCAGCCCAGAAAAATCGGACGATTTTCACCAAGAACAGGCCGATTTTTTGACTCAGAATGGATATTGTTAAGAGGATAACTAGAAACACGGGGAAGAAGAAGGGATCTTCTTCCAAAGCCCCTCCCCCACCTCCACCACCACCTCAACACATCCCTAAGCTTCCCCCTCCCCTATCCAAGCACAAGAAACGTTATGAACGCATCATAGATCGCCCATTCACCCCTCCTCGCTACATAGTGCTAGATGACTTAGATTCATTGTTTGTTCGAGAGGATGTTGATATGATGCTTGACAGGGCTGGGCTGAGCCAGTTTGCTACGATTAGGGAGGATGCTTATACCGAAATCACCCTAGAGTTCCTTAGCACATTCGAACATGACCCTAGGGAAAGGATGGTCACTTTCCGCCTCATGAGCCAAGACCACTCTATGTCCATTGCCACTTTTGGAGACTTGTTTAGCTTCTCTTATTCAGATGCAGGCACTTTTGCTAGAGGTGTTCGTGCTAGTGACTTTTGGAAGGCTATTTCAGTGGGTGAATACGGAGGAGACAAATGGAGGCCCGGAAATTCCAAGGAGACTAGCATGTACAACCTCTCCTTCAAGGTAGTACATCGAGTTCTCAACGAGAGCCTATTTGCACGGACAGAGACTCCACAGAAGCTCAAGGCTGACGAGCTTTTCATTCTCTACTGCATGACATCCACCACCACCCCCGACATTGCCACCATGCTTGCCGACTATCTAGGAAAGATAGCCAACAAAGCTAAGGGCGATATTTGTGCAGGAGGTCTTGTCACTCATGTGGCTAAGACAATGGGATTGGACTTCTCTGGATGCACTCTAGCTGAGAGTGCCCTTCCATTAGGCTCCCAGCGGTTGGTTGTTCGACAGGTCTTGATTCCTCGAGGGAGAGGAACACTTCATGTGCCCATGCCATGGCACAAGGATCCAAAGAAGAAGCCATCCGAGATCATATGGAAGTCCGAATACACTATTCGGAACAAGAGAAACTGGAAGGAGACGTTCGAGTCGATGCTTGAGGAGTTCTCTCCTCCTACTTACTATGATGATGATGATGCAGGTGACTCTGAGGAGGAGGATGAGGATGGAGGACAGGGGACCATGCTCGAGTTTGAGAGTGATACTCATAGCGGACATGCTACGGATGCCATGGACACCGACACTCATGGTGCAGGACCTAGCAGGACTAGTAGAGGCGATGAGGAGACGGAGGATGACATGCAGCCACCTCGCCGCTCATTTTCACGTGCCCCAGGACATGGACGAGGACGTCGCCCTCCGCGCCACTTTAGGGAGCTAGTCACTAGCTTCCAGAGCCTCAGCACCGACTATCATGCTCTCCACACCGACTACGAGACCTTGAGCACTCAGTTCAGGAACTACAGACAGGAGATAGACGCTAGGCATTCATCCTATGACGGCCAGATGAGAGACTTGTACTACCACCAGTTCGGCCACTTCTACGATCCTACCCCACCGATGTACCCTTATCCACCACCTCCACCGCCGACAAAGGATTAAGCTTCCACTTCTTTTACATTGTAAGTATTTTTCTCCTTTCTATGCTTGATTTTCACATTGGGGACAATGTGGATGTCAAGTATGGGGTGGGGGTACTTACAATACCTTATGTTCATCTTAGCACTTTATGACATTTGCACTACTCTTGATGACTTGGCTTGTAATAACTCTTGCACTACTTGCTTTCCATTATGACACTTGCATTTGCATGATCTTTTTCAAATCCCATGAATTTTCAAAAATTTTTTGTGCTTCTTATGATGGAAATGACCTCTATGATGAGAATTGTGTATATGGATAGGCAAAAAGATGCTTAGTTGTGTTGAGATGTTAATCATAGCATGAATGAGTTTACTTTTGTTACTTGAACGCACGAATAAGTTATATGATTTAGTTGTTTTGATAAGAGAATGAAATAATAGTCGAAGCTATATTGCAAGTTCTTTTACATCATATAAGGATGACTAAGGCAATTCACCTCTTTTCTTTTCTCATATCTTGATCATGCTAGCCCCTTAATGAAATATGTAACCCTCCTTTTACCGTCCGGGAATTAGGATAAGTGATAGAAAAAGGCATGTTTGATGTGGGAGGGCCAAGGAAAAATGTATTGAAAGAAAGTGCAGAATTTTATAAGTTTGGGGACGTCGAACATGAGGACGAGTAACTCGGCACCATTCACATAGCCGGGTGTTTGTGTCTTGCCAAAGTCCGATTGAACGACAAGTCCTAACGGGATATGGTATGTGCATCAAGGGTTTGAGGCATCTCGAAATTGAGAAACGCCAATCTCCTAGGCTTCGGTTTTTGTGCACCGCTGTCCATACTCTCAAAAAGTAAAGTATAATGAAAGCAAAGCTTTCTACATGCAAAGCATGTGCGGTGAAGAAAAATCTTGAAGGTATTATGTGTTCCTCTTTCCCGGATTAGCACCACAATTGCCAAAAAGAATTCCTTCCCTTAATACGTTTCTTGAACCTTTTCTTTGATTAGAAGACCTTGAGACTTTTATGCATATGTTTAAGACTTCATGGCTTAGATTTGTTTGACTTTGATTACCTCTACACCTTTATCATGTCCTTTATTTGTGTTTTCAAGAAAGAAAAGGAAGTTAGTCCATCTTATAGTTATCATTGATACAAACTTTGCCTTTTTATGCCTTGAAACATCACTTTGAGGGTGATCCAATAAAGAGAAGCACTATCAAAAGAAAAGTTTTTGAGTTTTCATACATACATGATCAATGACATCTTGTATTCTAAATTTGACTCTTGCTTAGGGACAAGCAAGGGCCAAGTATGGGGTATTTTGATGACATGAATTATGTATCATCATATTCATGCATATTATAGAAGATTGTCTCAGTTTACCTTGCATTTAGAGAGATTTTGTGTGACTTTTATGTTCTATTCAATCATTTGTCGGAAATAGAGGTCTACACGAGTTTTTGATGAATTATAGGTAAATGGAGTGGAATTGGGAGCAAAAGCGGAGTAAGGAGCATCTAAGGATGTTAAGGAAGCTAAAGGAATCTTAAAGGAGTCATAAAGAGCTAAGGAATTGCAAAGGAGAAGCATAGAAAACGAGCCAAGATTAGAGCACTTTCTGTTGAAGAAAATCGTGCCAATATGTACATAAATCGGACGATTTTCCCTTCAAGAATTCGAACGATTTTGTGCATAAATCGCCTGGGTCGATTTATTCTGTTTTTCGGCCAAATGAAAAGACGACACAAAGCCCAATTCTTTTGGGCTAGAGGAGAGTTTTGCCAAACGGCCCACTTGCAAGAAACTATAGAGGAGAACCCTAGGAACGAAAACGGGGAGGCCACAGCGGGAAATCTTTAGACGTTTGAGAGAATTTGAAGATTCTTGGAGGAAGATTGAAGTATTCTTTGCCGGGAAGTAAATTTGAATTCTAGTTGTGAGATTTCTTTGTTCATTGAAGTACTTGCTGTTTCTGAGCACGAATTTGAGTTGTTTAAGAGATACATTGATTTGTTTGACAATCGTTTACAGATTTGAAGGTTTTTGGAATTTTTATTCAAGATTCGGTTTCTTTGTGATATTTCTCTCAATAATTAATTTGATTCGATTTTGAAAATGGTTGGCTAAAACCTTTGTGATTCTGGGGAGAATAGTTGATGATTAAGGCTTAGATGATGATAGATTGAACTCATTCAATCATTAGGACCCTGAGAGTTTAGATTTTAGTTTTGCGATAACAGGAAAATCGGACTGTTCTTGAGTAAATCGGCCGATTTTCTTATGAACAGCCCGATTTATTCTTCTGACGAACCTTAATTGAATCAATCTTTAATCAAAACTAATCCTTGCCTAAATCCCAACCTTGATTAACCTTTTTACCCTCTAATTGAATGTATGAAGACACTTCAAACCTGATTCTACATTTAATAGATTAAGATTTCAAGATTTGGGTAGTAAAGAGACTCAACATCCTTTATTAAGATTCTAAGTGTGCTATCTATTCTTGCTTTGGAGAGTCATATCCTGGAGTTTAGACAGTTAGTTTGAACATAATTCTTGTCTTAAGATCTTTCTATATTTTAGCCTCAACAACCCTTATAGAGAGAATCTTTAGATTAGTTATATAGGTTTCGGAACTTCACCGTACGATATCTACTTTTGAACATTTAATCTTGGCAATATAAACTCTGTCCTATATCTATAAAAGTGTCTTGAATCTAAAGCCGAAATCGGATACTTGAATCCTTGGAATCATTTTACCCTTATTTGATCACAAAAGCTTTTGCATTTTCGCTAGATAATTGAAGTTGAATTTATTCTCATCAAATCCCTGAGTTCGACTCTGGAATTCTTACCTTACTACAACTGATCCGTACACTGCGGGTTCGCTTTGCTTTGAGTTCTAGATATAAATTTAAGACTTTGACGCACACACTTTTTAAGCGAACACCAGCTGGGCCAATCTCTTCCACATGAGCAGCTTCCAACTTTTACCCACCCTCTATCCCACTCTACGGATCCACCTCTCTCCTATCTCCCCATATCTCGCCTTCTTGAATAACTCTATAGCGTTTCTTTGCACGCCAAAACCCTAGCACGTTGCATGTCTCTCTTTCACCAGCCTTCACAAGACGCCGGTAACGGGAGTTCTAGACTTTCACACACAAGCGCCGGCAAAGGAACTCGCTCCATCAATGAACGTTGCAACATCATGGAAGTAGGCCTCTTCGTCTTCCTCACAACCTGTTGTCGGAATCAAGGTTAGTCTTCGGGCCTTGTTTTCCGTCCTTCTTCGTCATGCCTTGCTTCTTAATGGAATAGCGACGTGTAGTGGACCGTGCAGACCTTCGGCATGGTGCGCAACCGACGGCGACCGAAAAGCATGCCTGTCACCGGTTGCGAGTCGAGATCTGTCCATACCAGGTGCGCCGTAAATCGACTGGACTCCTCTAGGCAGTCGTCCCAACGTCGAATCATGCCTTCCGGTGAGTCTCTCCTTCGGTTTAGTTTAATTTTTCGTCGCAGAGTAGCCATGGTAGTGAAGTGGGTGGTTAAGACGTGTAAGTTATGCCGAGTGGTGTAGGAAGTTGCTGCTAAGCCAAGGTTTGATCTGTTCAAGGTTAGGAATTTGTATAGAGGTTGTGTTGTTCATAGTGGTTAGTTAGTGTGGTCTGTTAGTTTAGCCTAGATTAGTACTGTTAGTTTAGCTTAGATTAGTACTGTTAGTTTAGGTCTAGATTAATACTGTTAGTTTAGTGTCTTGAACCATCAGAGTGTGTATATATACATATATATATATATATAGTAACATCTCCTTTATGTTTGTATGCACAGATTAAGCGGTAACTCGCTTAGTAAACGCTAGTGATGTCGGTGAGTGGCTGAGTTTAACTCTTATTAGTATCTTGAGCTTTCCGGACTTAGGGGTATTACCGTTTTCTTTATACTAATAAGGCTAGTGGGTTTCTTTCTTAATGGATGTTACGGATTTAGAAGTTAAAGAACTTCTAAGAGGTGAATGTGTGGTTGATCTAAGTTTGTCTTATCATAATCAGGTGGTTGAGTTGTTGTTATTGCGGAATCAAGTAGTAACATTGTTTCAGGATTTTGACTTGATTCAGCTAAGTCTACGGACTTACTTAGTTGGCTTCTTGTATGAGTGTATTGTGTATGAGTGGTGTTTGCTAGCTAGGATAATAACGAAACTGGATTAGGCCGACTTTATTATATTACGTAATTGACCCAAGTGTATGATAGCGAGTCGTGACATCATCTGCCTAGCTCTTGCAAGAGTCTAGGAGGTTCCCTGTACCAGTCCAGGCAGGTAGACGGTCAGATGCATTAGCACCATTCCTTGTTGGTAAACGGGATTAGGGGCGAGGTTTGGGAATCCCTCGTGTCACAAAATAAGTATCATTAGTTATAATCTATCACCTAATTAAAGATAATAAAAGGACTGAGTGTTGCATGTTGATTGTGTATGTTGTGTGTTTGTGCTTTTACCTTTATCCTTATGCATAGAATGTTAGCTAACGGTTTTATACCGCTTGTAGTTGCCTTGCAGGTTAAGACAGTTGTAGAGAGATCCGGAGGAAATGGTCAGCCGGGTCCACGTACTCATTTAGTTGGGGACGGGAATGTCTTCTGTTCTTCATTTGCGTCGTTTTAGTATCTTTTCTTGTAAGGCTGATACATATTCTCCATGTATATATTGTTTAAAGTTTTCAAATGTTTTAAATACTTTTGTGCCTTGTTGTAAGATCCAAGTAAAATTGTTGTCAAACTAAGGTCGGGACCCATTGTGAGGTCCTAACCAGTAGCTCCCCGAGTTCTCTGAATTTGGGGTGTTACAATATGGTATCAGAGCTCTAGGTTGGAAACAATGGCACTTGCAATCTTTTGAAAGACCAAATGTATAAAATAACTAGAACCCAAAAGGGGTCTAAAATTTTCAAAACGGATTTTTGTTTTTTTTTACACACACGCATAGTCGGGTTGTTGGGTTAGTAGTACGTCGGACCACCATTGCTCTCCGTGGATCTCTGTAACTTGGATTGATAGGAGTGAGTATATAGAATTTTTATGAGGTTTACTATTATATGTTATATACATCTGTATGCTTAGCTTGTTAGTATCCTAAAGGATATTTTATATCCTTTAGTCGTGATATCACGAAGCGATTATCGCCTCATGATAAATCAGTAGCGGACTTGAAGAGTCCAAAACGAGGCAATGGAATCAGACCTTGAATTGAGTATTATACTCAGGTGGGCCACTTGGTGATCCTTACAACTCATCCAGAGAACAAGGGAGCAAGGAAGTAAAGTTGTGAAGATAATTTTTGCCACAATCACGATTAGATGAGGAAGGAATTCCTGAGTCAGTTCAGTTAGAAGGTCGTACAAGGTAGTCGGGCATACGAGGCCGAGAGATGGAATTAGAAGAACCATGCAAGAGACTACAAGAGTGCGGAGTAGAGATAGCAAAATTGGAATGAGACAAGTAGAATCGAGTACAACCAAGATTGCAGAATCGAGGACATTACAATCGAGACGGATGTCCCATAGACTATTATGGGCATGAGAAACAAGAAGAGGCAGAGTGTCAATCCGGGTGTGAGAATCTACGGTGCAAGAAATGAAGACCTACAATTGAGTGTTAAAGCGAAAAGGCAAACCCCACAAGTGTGGAGAGGGTTTGACCTCCTCGAAAATATAAGAAGTTTGAAAGAAATCGCGACGCCAATATCCAAAGAATGGAGGCCTGTAGCAGGGTCAACGGAGTTTCAGGAAGGCGATATTACCACCAACACCAGTGAAGAAATCTGTATGGGAGAACGGCCCTGCTAGACTCGAGAGTCCAGGGTAACCCGAATTATCACGGGACCTAAGCCATCAACACAGAGGGTTCATGCAAAAGGAACTGCAAGTGGGTGATCATTACGGCCATACGAATTTCAAAGACGCTTGCAAGCTATCGTGGAAACTTGAAACGACTATTTATGCCAGATGAATGACACAATCGGACTAGAGAAATGGAGTTATCCCATAAGAAGCGGGAGGGTGGAAGGTAGATCGAACTAAAGAAGTATAAAAGGATTGTTGTAAGCAACTGTTTACCTACTAGCTAAGGAAATTTTTACAGATCACAATTAACACGGAATGGAGACTTACTACTTAATGTAAGAGCGAAAGGTAGACTTCACAAGCCTGGAGACGTTTTGTCTTCCTTCAAGATAAGAATTCTAAGAAGAATCACAACGCCAATATCGAAAGGATCGAAGCCCTGTAACATAGTCAACAGAGATTTGGAAGGAAATATTACAAACAACGCCGATTAAGGAACCTGTGCTTGTGAGAATCGTGTGGTGGACTCAAGAGTCCACGGTAACCCCCATTTATAACAGAACATAGGTCATCAACACAGACGGTCCCTGTAAAGGGACTACAATTGGGAGGTAATTAAAAGTCATCGGAACTACAAGACGCTTACCATCTATCCTGGAGTGTTAGGAACGAATTTTTACGTCAGGCGAATGGCACAGTGAGACTTGAGAGAGAGAGTTGTCCCAAAGGAAGCAGAAGACTGAAAGATAAGACGAACTAAAGAAGGATAAAAGAATTAATCTAGTAGGTGAAGTGCACCAAAAGTTTAATACTAGTAGAGGTATGAAATTCAGAAAAGTCAATTATAGACTGACCGATGTCAACCAAGGACGTGCAAGGATTATTTGGTATTGACGAGTTATGTGCCGTTAAGAAGAGATGTTTGTGAAGGCGGATCTATGGAGTAGCTTTACCGACGCCTTAGAGGATTTCCTTAAGTAGGCAACGACAACCTTCTTGGATGAATTAAATGTATAAAGAGAAACGTTTCAAGGGTTACTTCTTGGCTAGTTAATATCAAGCTTTGGTCAAGTCAGGGAGTTTGGATCCACGGTAGAAGAATTAAGAAAGTTAGCGGAAGAAGTTGTTTTTCAATCGTTATTTTATTTTTCTTAAGACAAGTAAAGAAGGTACTTGGTACTTCATCCGTATAAGACTCATGGTGTAATTAGAAGAAAGAGTTTTAGGGTCAATCATTTTATACTTACAGAAAAGGTCCTTAGGATTAATGAGTGACAACAGGATAATCAAAGTAGTGCAGCGGAAGTGTGGTGGGTCCTAACCCACAAAGCAAGAAGCTCAAGGGTACTGATGGATGTCGTGTCGAGTTTAGGATGGTGATAGTTGGTGAAATGCATTCTATTTGAAAGAAACTTGAGATAGGCTATGTGAGTGACTGGAAATATTGTACGGAAACTTATGTGCTTGTAGAGGTAATAGAAGGAGACTGGTACCCTATTATGGATCCGAGTGAAGAGTGATGGCTTTGTTGCATGTTGCTAGACAAGTAGTTTGTAAATCTATACTAATGGAATACTCTAGAGTGAGTTTTCTAGATGGATTAGGGAAGAATTAATGATGTAATAAAAGTATTGTGCATGGCCTGCACTAGAAAGCTCAAAGTGAGTAACTACCATCCTGAGTCGAAGATACATAAGCAAGAGAAGCGACAGGAGCATACTTGCAACATAGTAACCGTGCTTAAAGAAAGTATAATCTCGGAGTAGATTTTGTGTGTAATGTTATGTCGGAACAAAGCCTAGTTGCGTTTTGATTTAGAGGGATATTACAATCCGATAAAAGTGGAGGATACAAGAGTACAATGTTGACGGTGTGTTAGCATTTATCGAGTATTTATGATCAAATAACTGTGATATAAGATCACTTTGTGTCTAATACCGTCATTCCGGACATATTCTATGTCACTTAAGATCTTGGGTAATGCGTGGGAAGCCAGGGTTAGAGCTAACGACATATTAGAGATCTATAAATAATATAACAATGCCAAGTGAACAAAGAGGATGACCACTAGATTTGATTTTTTTAGTTATCTCGAGTGTTAGACCTGAGAAGGGTAAAGGTGACGATTCCTTACCTGAGGAATAAGATGACTGAGTAATATTAAAAGACAAGACCAAGTGGGTCGTGATACGAAGAGCATTGAGCACTTGGTAAGGGTTGGTGGATGTCCAAGACCTTTTGATAACACGATTTATAACATAGTTTTAGGTATATATTTAGATAGAATTCTCGCTCATTCATGCATGATCTAGCATTAGTTCGAGGCGTTTTGCACCCAATTCACGTATTTTGTCGAGATAGACGTCTACACGGATTTGTGTGCTTTGTGTGTGTTTTGTCTACTTAGTTTGTATGCTAGAGCATTAGTGGCATTGGAAGCCTTTCTTGGCAACGAGAATGATGATGATGACACCCTCACCAATTATGGGTGGAGCGGACGCGGAACTTGGACGGCTAGCGGTGCCTAGCGCGGGTTCCGAAGCTTTGAAGGATTTTTAGAGCTCTCTACCATGGTTGAAAGGATCATCCAACATCAATTCACTTGAGAATTCCCAAATACCATAGCAAACAATTTTACATTGTGAGAACCTTCTTTCACTCTCTCTACTTCATTTACACATCGGGGACAATGTGTTTCTAAGTATGGGGTGGGGTTCGCATGATCCCTTGCATGATGAGCATCTAGGATAGGTTAATATTTGCACATGTCTTGCATTGTACATACTTAAAACGAAAATCCCATAAAAATCAGAAAATTTAAAAATTTTTGTGCTTTCTAGGCTTGGATATGACCCTAATGATGAAACTTGTCTTGTGATTGGCTATGGATGGCCTTATGTGTTGAATTGATAAATGCATATGTGGACTTGAACTACTTCTCTTAAATTCTATGAATGACTTGTGATCATGATGATTGCCTAGAATGGATTGAGTATTGAAAGTCGAAATTACATGATAGTTCTTGCATACCATCTAGGAATGAATGAGGCATTTCATTTTTCTCTACTTCTCATCTTGATCATGATTGCTTAAGCACCTCAATTGATATAAAATCGACCTCCTTTAAACCCATCCGGGAATAGGAGCATGCTAGTGTGTTGAAATATGTGAAAAGCAAGTGCGGGGTGAAGATGTAATGAAAAGAATGTCGTGAATGAAATGCTGAAATTATTGTGGAAGTGTAGCCAAAATATAGGTTTGGGGGCGTTGGTTTAAATGACAAGTAACTCGGTACACTTCACATAATCCGGTGTTGGTGCCTTGCCAAAGTCAAATGAACCAATAGCTCTAACGAGCTTTGGTATGTGTGCCCGGTGTGGATGCACCTCGAAAACTAAGAAAAAGCCCGAGGACGGCTAATCACCAAGGTTTCGGCTTTTGTACACCAATGCCATTGTCTCAAAAGAAAAAAAGAAAAAAAAAAGAGAAAAGAAAGCTAGATAGGGGAAAATATACACTTGGGGGAAGTTGATCGAGGACAAGGATGTGGAGTTAGTTCCATTCCCGGATTAGCATCACATAACCTAAAGAATCTCCCGCCCAATTGCAACGTTTCTTGGCCTTTTATGTCACAAGCCCTTATGACCTACTTGCATGTTTGTAAGACTTAGTAATCTAGATTGGATAGACTCTTGATCTTCTTGACCTCTTCATCCTCACATTTCATGCATGTTTTTGACTTAAGTACAATTGTCTTTCCATGCCCTTATTGTTTGATACATAATTGCTTATCCAATTGCCATTGATCATGACTATGAAGGTGATCCAATAGTAGAAGCACAAAACCCAAAAGGATTTTGCCATTTTTATGCATACATAAATCATGTCATCTCTTAGTCTATAGTTGGGAATTTGCTCGGGGACGAGCAAACCTTAAGTATGGGGTATTTTGATAACACGATTTATAACATAGTTTTAGGTGTACATTTAGATAGAATTCTCGCTCATTCATGCATGATCTAGCATTAGTTCGAGGCGTTTTGCACCCAATTCACGTATTTTGTCGAGATAGACGTCTACACGGATTTGTGCGCGTTTTGTAGGTATTTCGGGAAGTTTAGGAGCTTAAACGATGCGTTTGAGGATCTTTCATTTGGATGACACACCCTCGGACTCATTAGGACACAAGCCAAGGGGTGAGGAGGACTCATGGAGCCTTACTAACACTAGCCATGCACCAAATCACAGCTTAATGATCCAAGGCAAAGTTTCTGCATAAAATCACGGTTCTCTGACGAACCACGGCCGTGGAAATGACCGTGGATTTTGCCAGATTCTCGTGACCGCTGTGCCACGACTCTCATGGCCAGCTCATGAAGGATTTGTTATAAAAGTGGTCCTTCATGGGTTGTTTGAGGCAGCTGGGGTAGTTTGGGAGCAGCTGATCCATTCTCCATTTCTCTCTAACAAATATATTCTCAAAAACAAGAAGATTTTTTAGGAAGGAAAGTGTCAAAGAGAAGAAGGAGAGTTCCATTGAAGAGGAGGAGAAGAACACACACCATAGCTTTCTTGTATTTCGGATTTCATTTTCTAGAGATTGTATGAACCTTTGAACCTTCTTTTGGAAGGGTTGTAAGTGGTTCTATTCTAATCTTCAGCTTAGTTCCGAATTAAGTTCACTTGTTCACCTCTCTTCTTTCATTATCTTGCAATGGATGTTTTGATTTTATGTTTGTTTATCTCGATTTTCATTATGAATGTTGTAGGCTAAATTGATGTGGTTCTAGGGTAAGGAAAGGATGGTCATGGCTAGAACTATGATAGGACGGACTTAGATTTACCTTTGGATGACTTTTGCTTATGAACGTAGTTGCTGTTAGAAATCACGGGTAGTTCTTGAAGAACCACGGCCGTGGTTTCGGTAGAACAAACCGTGATTTTCCCTGGTTCGAAGGATCTTGTCTTAGACCTATAAAATGTTGAAACCCTAAGTGTTTGTTGAGTTTAACCTACCCTAGGGTGACCTAGTGTAGTGACTAAGAGTTAGGAGAGACTTACCCGGTAATCCTTGCCCTTAGAATCTAAAATAGCAAACCTTAGGTAGTGGTGAGCCTAATAAGCCGCCATTGGATTAGATGTGCTAGGATAGTTGCTTAGGGCTTCCCCTTCCAAGACTTACCCGGTAAGGATAGGTTAGATCCCTAATTAGCAATCCGGTTTGTGTAGAATTCCTATCCTTAGGTTCTTAGAGACTTACCCGGTAATGAGACCTTAGGTGTGGACTAGTTGGATCATGAGACCTACCCGGTAATTGATCCCAAATTAGATACACTTAATCCTAACATATCATAGTTAATCCAAGGAATGAATAGATAACTTGAGTTCTATGCCATAACCGGAACTTCCGACCCCTAGAATCCGTCTTTTCTTTCTTTGATCATAATCTTGTTTGATTTGTTCATTCGTGTTGATTTTTAGTTTAGTTTGATTGTTTACTTTGCATGAATTTGTGATCCTTGATTGATCACCAAAAACCAACCAAAAACAAATCGAGATTTTCATTTCTTTGTTTCTCCCTTTTTCTAACCTTAGACCTTCACTAAATTTAATCACAAAACCGAATCAATTTCACCTTAGTCTTTGTGTTCGACCTTGGAATACTATCCATACTACAAACGTCCCGTACACTGCGGGTGCGCTAGAAGTTAGGATAAATATAACGAGTATAAATTTAAGGCTTATTGCGTGCACACTTTTTAGCGTAACACCTTTGACCTGATTGTGTAGTCATAACCTCTTCAGAAGGCCGTAAGCAAGTGGTCATAACGAAGGGAAGAAAGTTGAATATATTATTTTCCGTAAAGTCATCAAAGGATCTCCAAGTGAGTTGTGTAAGGCAACCATTTGAAGTTTTAAAACGGTTTAAAAGTGACTGATGGACTAGTATTCCTCACCCTATTGTAGAGTGTAGCTTCAGTTTTTCACGGAGACTAAGTTTGGGAACTGAGTTTGAGAATTTCAATTGGAGATACCTACCAGACAAGAGTTAGATCATCAGATTAGAGGATTAGACAGTTGAGCCAGATGATACCGGTGAGATATCCGGTAACCACTCTAGAACGTGGTAACAGACGCTTGTGATCTAAGTACTTCAAAATAATTTAAGATTCAGTGGCTTTAGGAAAAGTTGATAAGGCTACCTAAGATAAGGGGGATAGTAAGAGACGTAACCTTTCAAAGACCTATGTAGCGATAGTTATAACCTCGAGAGTGACGAGTTAGGGCTTGACCTTGTATGTGTGATATTGTTTGAGTGCTTGTTTATTTCATGATTGAGTGTTTAGTCAGTGATGTGTTCTTTTGGTAACCTTGATGTACGGGATATTAGATGTGGGAATGACGAGAATTTTGTGTAGTGATCCGACACACCCATTTGGTGCCTTAAAGGCTGATCTGGATTGTCTTACCCTAAGTTTCGGGACGAAACTTATTTTGAGGGGGATATGATGTAACGACCGGATTTTTTCGTTACGCTTTAATAGGGTTAGAGAAGTTTAGAAAATGAATAAAAATTTAGTGACACTATGATATACAAGTTTAATTATGGAAGTCGTTCGATTAAGTACCTTGTTCTAAGTTTCGGGACGAAACTTATTTTAAGGGGGAACTAATGTAATATTTGTAAATTTTATTCCGATAACTTTTGAGTCAACCAGACTTGGTCCGGTTTGATGTTCTTCCGATCTACCGGGCTCGTCACGTCGATATAAAACCCGAAAGAAAGAAGAAAACCTTATTTCAGAAATCCGACCTGAATTACAAATTAGCGTGTCGAATCGGGTCGCCAATCTCCATCGGATCGGAGCCGGCCTTACAACACATCTTCATTTATTTCATTCAGCTAGTTGATGGGCCATCTTATTTCTTTCCTCAAGATGGCCTGGCGGCCCATATGTTTCATTTCCTTGCCAGCTAGGCCAATCTCTTCCACATGAGTGGTGTTTGCTAGCTAGGATTTTGACTTGATTCAGCTAAGTCTACGGACTTACTTAGCTGGCTTCTTGTATGAGTGTATTGTGTATGAGTGGTGTTTGCTAGCTAGGATAATAACGAAACTGGATTAGGCCGACTTTATTATATTACGTAATTGACCCAAGTGTATGATAGCGAGTCGTGACATCATCTGCCTAGCTCTTGCAAGAGTCTAGGAGGTTCCCTGTACCAGTCCAGGCAGGTAGACGGTCAGATGCATTAGCACCATTCCTTGTTGGTAAACGGGATTAGGGGCGAGGTTTGGGAATCCCTCGTGTCACAAAATAAGTATCATTAGTTATAATCTATCACCTAATTAAAGATAATAAAAGGACTGAGTGTTGCATGTTGATTGTGTATGTTGTGTGTTTGTGCTTTTACCTTTATCCTTATGCATAGAATGTTAGCTAACGGTTTTATACCGCTTATAGTTGCCTTGCAGGTTAAGACAGTTGTAGAGAGATCCGGAGGAAATGGTCATCCGGGTCCACGTACTCATTTAGTTGGGGACAGGAATGTCTTCTGTTCTTCATTTGCGTCGTTTTAGTATCTTTTCTTGTAAGGCTGATACATATTCTCCATGTATATATTGTTTAAAGTTTTCAAATGTTTTAAATACTTTTGTGCCTTGTTGTAAGATCCAAGTAAAATTGTTGTCAAACTAAGGTCGGGACCCACTGTGAGGTCCTAACCAGTAGCTCCCCGAGTTCTCTGAATTTGGGGTGTTACATGTACGGTTATGCCAACATAGAGGGTCCAAGCAACCCCTATCAAGTAAGCTTTCAACTTATGTTTTAGTATTTATTTTGTATTTTTACATTACCATATTCAAGACATCTTTTAACATATAATATTTAATATTAGACCCACGATTATCCGAATCTCGCCATGGTCGACCCAGTTAGGAACCCGTACCTAACCTTGAACCAAACGATGACAGGTTCCCGCATGATATCGTCGATATTGAAACCGGATGACCATTGACCAATAATATTCTTGAAAAATACGCCGGTCATACAGCGATCAAGATTTGGCGAACACGTGACTAGGTAATATTCATTTCAATTATAATTTAAATTATCCCCCTCAATTTTATCGTATTTCATGATTTTGAGAAAATAGGTTTTCATGTGTATAGTACGCCACTGAGATACGTGTGCCCGTGAACTTCTGAGAATCTATCATAACACGCATCCGCTCACACCATGGAGGCGACGAGTGGATGCATCCGGGTTACAACGGATGTTATCGGTCCATCTCACAAACATTAATCATACACTAGTTTACGCGTTTGTAGAGAGGTGGCAACCAGACACGAACACATATCACCTTCCCTTCGGTGAGATGACGATAACCCTACACGACGTTCTTCAAATCACGGGTCTACCAATCGATGAAAATGATGTGTCTGTATTTATTTGTGAACACGAGGTTAAAGAATGTGCGACACAAATATTCGGTTTTTGGGACGAGGCAGAGTGGCATGAGAACCATGGAAGGGGTGAATTCTAAATAGCAGACCTCAAGGTCGGAATGGAGAACATGATCATCAGAGATGCCGACTCTTTTGTAAATGCATCCGCATGGCTCTTGCAATCCTTGGGTATAACGGTATTTCAAGACAAGTTGGGCAAAAAGGTTCGGGGATATTATTTAGACCTTGTTGACAACCACCATCGAACAAGGGAGATGGTGTGGGGTACCCTCACCCTTGTGTACTTATACCGGAAATTGGGCAAGGCGACTCGGGACAATACACATCAGCTCGCCGGATTTACCGTTCTACACGAGGTAAGTAAATAATTTCGGTCATCTTATACTTCAATCAACATAAATATTCCTAAAGCATATTACTCATTAAGTTTTTTTTTTTCTCATGCAACACTAGATTTCCGTGAATTTCCCGTGTTTTCAAGCACGAGTTCAAGGTGTATAGTTGGGCAAAAACCTTCCGATTGGGGGCCATTTTGTGCAGGATCGAACACTAAAGATTTCACCATACTGTTTGCGTCGTTACAGGGTGCAAATTGAGGGTCTCGACGCCAGCTTGGTCACATGGTTCCTTACGAACTACGAGCATTGGAGCCCGTGTCTTTCTACAAGGGTACAATCCGGATAGGGCTTCATATCGAGTTGTATCATCTAGACAGGGTGGCATACTAGTTTGGACGGGTTCAATAGAATCCCCTAGAACCGATTCGTCTCTTGGTTTTGGACAAAAGGATGTTTGCACGACATTATAATTTGGACTTTGATCCAACGTGGAATAGGTGGCAGACGCGGTTAGACGCGATATGCGGCCATTTGCATAATGCATTGTTCATTCTAGTTCCATGGAACGACTTCGAGGATTACATGATATGGTACATCACAAATTGCCACCCATACATCATCAAGTCTTCATGGATTTTCCATGAACGACAAGCGACAACATCATTCGCATCGAGCCATTTCCAATGACACATACAAATTGGATGCAAGTTGACCCAAATTCAAAACCGTGTATACCCACCTACGACCGAAGAGATGCAAGACATTTATAGCATGTTCGACTCTAGAGCGCCTACGCCCAAGTGACCAAAACGTTGAGACAAACACGCCAAAGGAGTGGATTTCAATTTTAGATTGTTCACGCATTTTCTACTTTGTACACGGAATGTGTTTTTGTATTTATCGTGTATTAAACCTTTTTAAGTTATGTAATTTTCACTTTTGTACGACCAATTAATTTAAATGTTATTTCCTAAAAAAATTGCAAATTCCGTTAAACAACGTTACAATTATTCGATTCCGTTAATTTTGTTAAGCAACGTTGTTCGCTCCAAATGGTGTGTGCAAGCTTTAAATTTATAACCCAAGAAGTATGCTTAAAATAAGGATGCGAACCCGCAATGTACGGATCAATTATAGTAAAAGCAAGAATTCCGGGGTGTCGATCTCAAGGACTTAGGTGAAACAAAGCAAGTATATGTTGTCAATGCTACTAATAACCACAAAAGAGATTAAAGCAATCAAAGATGATAATAAGGTCAATTAAAGGAAATATACAAATTCTAGGGATTAAAGCATCCAATTGTGGTTCCAACTCAAGATCTCAAGATAAGTGGACAAAGCTGAGGTTTTGCAAAGGGAAGGTGTTACTAAAGTAGAATAGATCACCGGGTAAGTCTCACTACTCACAATCCCAAGCCAAAGAACCTATTACCGGGTAAGTCTCAAGGTACTAAGGAAAGGAATTATAATCTCAAACCAACACACCAACTAAGAGAATAGAATCAACCTTTACCGGGTAAGTCTCAGGTTAACTCATAAAGATGGGATGAAGGCACACTCAAACCCCAATAAAGGATAAACCTTTATTACCTACACTTATGATCATGGGTAAACAAACAAAGGAATTACCGGGTAAGTCTCATCCTAGGCTTGCATTGAACCAGGAAAGGTGTAATAAGAATAGGATTTGGCAAACTCTAACACTTAACTCTCAGTTACAAATCAAATAAGTCACCTCGGTTAGTCAAGTTCCACCCCGGCCGAGATGTTCATCGACTGAACGAGATGTTCTAAGGTTAAGGATAAAGACTCGAGCTTTCAGGGTCCTACTGGAATTTAAGATTATTCTATCATTATTTTTCCCACAACCTTCAGCCAATCACCCTAGAATCGCACAAGGACATTAACCACTCATCATCATGAAAGCAATAATCGAATATATGAGAAGAGAATGAATATTTGAACACAAAAACCTTAAGAACAAGGCTTTAATAACTGAATCAAATAAACAAATCAGCGTTCCTTGGATCACAAATCCAACAAGACAAATCAACAAAAGGGAATCTAAGAAAGTCTTACAAATTCCCTTAAAAAGCTATAACAAGCTATCAACTTCCTTCCTTCATCTTCAAACTTCCTTCAAAGCTTCCTTCAAAACTCCGGAAAATCCCTTAATTGTTGGATGCTCTCAGCCTCTAAGCATCCGATGATCCGAAGATAGTTGAATTGTAGAAAATCCAACCCTTTATATAGGAGAATTATCTTCCAAAGATAAAATATCTTACAAAAATAATTTCCTATAAAATATATTCATATCTCCTAAAATAAATATCTTCCTTCCATATATAAGATATTTCTATAAAATATATCCATATCTCCTAAAATAAATATCTTCTTAAGATAATTTTATAGGAAATATCTTAAAAGATAATTTCCTATAAAATATATCTTATCTCTAAAATAGATCTCCCAAATATATGATCTTCCTTCCAGAAATCCAGCCCAAAAATATAAGATCTCTCTTTCCAAAAATAAAAGATCTCAGCCAAATAAAATATATCTCGCCGCGTCAGGATATTTGCCTCGGTCGGGGCGCTCCTCTGGATCACCTCGGTCGAGGTGACTCTGTGGTCAACCGAGGTGACTCTCAGCCGAAGGTGAAATCTCTCAAATCTGGTTCAAAGTAAATCTTCTTTGTGAATTCCTTACTTCCTGAGTTCTTTCTTAAGCTCCAGAATGTAGCTCCTATGACTCCTTAGCTCCTTTAGCTCCATTTTAGTCCAAAACGCGCCATTTTACCTACATTTACAACGAAACTAGGTGTAGACCTCGATTCCCGCAAAGGTAGATGAAACAACAATAAAATTACATAATATACATTCAAACATGCAGATTATTGAAGATAAAACGTCTAAACAGGTCCCAAAATATAGACTATAATTCATATTATCAAACGCTATAAAATATATATTTCAACCCATCATTACTTTCAAGTCATCATTACAATCTTCATAAAAGTGATTAGATAATTACTTTTAGCATTTAATACATTGATTAGACAAGCTAGAAGATTAATGCATGATTAAACAATTTGAATAAGCCAATTTTTATTACCATCATTAGCTAATAATTGATCAACTTAATGCATGATTTGAAAAAATAGGGGTGTATATACTAACAATTACCCTATCGATTTAGTGAATTTGTGTCTTACATAACTCTGTTCAAAACATCAACTTGTCATGTCCGGAAGCTATTTTATGTTCCTACCCCACGCTTCACTTTCCTCTAGCCTAGACATGACTTTAAACCTAAACTGTGGGTATTTAAAGTGACAAATCGCCGGTTTGCCGGTTTAGCAACGGTTTGTTAAAAAAGCAAAAATGTTAGCAATCGGCTCTTTAACTGACGTTTTCATCCCTTTAAAAAAATAAATAAATAACTAAACAGATGGTTTAGGGTTTTTTTTTCCTAAACCGTCAAATCTAAACCGGCGATTTGGGTTATTTTTAAAACCGTCTATTTGGGTCAGTTTGAAAACCGCCGGTTTGACGGTTTAGGTTTTACTCGACCCAAGTCTACTCTAGCCCTTATGCAGCCCTTGATAAGAAGAGACTATTTGGTAAGTCATTTTCTTCATAAAATAAATTAAGTTCCAAGTTGTATCATCCGACTGATGATTTTTATGTTTTTGGTCAAAGGAGGTCCGATACTCACTTTATTATTAATAAAAGAAAAGGGTAAGTAAAACGTGAACAGTCTGATCCCTTACATCACCAAGTAAATATTCGCTATATCATCGAAAGGGTCAAACAATATATTAAGGCCAATAGAATAGTTTAACATCAAACTAGCAGATAGTTTAACACCAAACTATCAGAAAGTATAATGAATCTGGATGACCTAGTTTCTACAGATCTAGTCATGGCATCTATCAACCGCATTGTATATGGATGGTGCTGAGGGAGCGTATACAAGAACTGTAGCTGCACGCCGTTACTCGTTGCATACTCGGTTCAAGAGCAAAGATGCTAGTTCGACGAGTAACCAAGAGTCTTCCCGTAACTAGATATCGCTACCATCTCCGAGCACCCACTTCGTTCCTTGTCGGACTACATCGCAGATTCCCAAAGTGATACACCTGGTCCAAAGGCTATCTTTGTCCATTTAGCATACGTCATCCTAACTTACCAATGAGTGTTCCATTAAGAGTATCCATATCTCTAATCATCTTCCCTCCTTTATCCTTAGGCCAACATAACGGAATGACATGAAGATTAGTAGCGAGCCAATTTCTAAAGGGGATTAAAAATTAAACACTAAGATGTATAAATTAATAGCAAAAAATATACTGAAATTTTCGTATTATAAATTAGAGCTTTCGTTCTTTTTTTTTTATTTATTTAGATGATAGTTAAATTAATTTTATATATTTAGTTTGTTTTGTAAATAAATTTTCAAATAAATTAGATAGTGGTTGATGAGTTATTGTATTTGAAAATATATTGTATTGATTAGATTAACTAAAAGTGAATAAACTTCACTTAATCTCCATCTAAACATAGGTGACGTTTATTCACTCGCAATTAATCTAATCAATACATTTAGAGGGCTTGATGGGTTACGCCGTGATCTTATTCTATTGATTCATTTTAAAGTTGTTTTTAATAAATAAATTATGAAATAAAATTAATTGATGGTTGATAAACTAGTGTATAAAAAGTTATATTGAGTTGATAGTATATTTTTTATGAAGGAAAGAGATCCGATGCACTAGACGACACGCCGTCTAATGGATTGAAAGGCCGAAAAAATCGGCAAATTGATTAATTGTCATGAGAAAAGCCAGACAATGAATGTAGAAGTAGTGCAAAGTACAACTCCCATTGACTAAGAGAACATGCGATGGAGGAGGGGCATCAAGGGAAGAGTCGGGCAAGCAAAGTGAGGAAGAACAACGAGACAATGAATGTAGAAGCACTGCAAACTACAACTCCCAGGGATTATTGGTAGAAACTTCAAACTTGAACTCTTGTTTAGAGCCTTTAGATTTTGATCACTTGTCCACGACTCCTTCTCACAAGCAGAATCACATCTTCTTCCAAAAGAATCTCACAACATCAAAACGTGCCCAAACCATTATATCAAGCAAAGTGAATCAAAGGATATGTTAAAGTAAAAAGAAATGGATTTAGATCATTTAGAGGGATTGATTGGTTACGCCATGGATTGTAATAAGTTACAGAGACCTTTGTTGTGAAAATGTAATCAATGGGTTATACCGGAAATCTTATACCCACTTAATAGATTACGCCATAGAATAAGATCATTTCGATAGCAAGAGCTTATTAAATTCCCTTAAACATTTATTTTTAAATTGAAACGAGAATTCATGGATTTGACGGGCTACATGAATTTTGTTAAGCTTGTAATCTTTGTTTGTTGGTTTTTTTTTTCTTTTGCCTTTTTTAAAGCCTTTTTTCCTACTTTAGTTAACATTGAACAGGAAAATTGAAGAATGGGACCAATAGATAGCAACAATCCAGGTGAGGAGGGCGTATTGCAAGAGCAAGAGAAAACCTAGCAAAAGTCACCACAAGTCGCCAACATAAAGAAAGTGCAGGGGGATGACCTTGCTCGAGCCTTCAACTTCCTCTGGAATGTCCCACAACGAGATGCCGCTAAATTGTTACGAACAACCATGGCCAAAACTAGGAGCTTTTTGACTATGTTTCCATCCGATTCTTAGAGCTCAAAAGGAGATCAATCGGGCGGTTCCTCCACGCTTGTCGGCGAAGAAGTTGTTGGAGGCTGGCTTTGAGTTCAAACATGACCGAGATGACATGTATGAAGATGAAGTTCGATGCTCGGAAAGAAATCAAAAATATACTTTATTTCTCATTTGATTTTCGGTTTTTATAATTAATTTATTTGTTAGAAGCTATTCCGACTATGTTGTCACTCAAGTTTGTACTTGTTTTGAAAGGGCATCGGGGTTTCCTCTTTTGTGTGTCATCAATGGAGGTTTTGAAACTAGATTTTAAAGTCTTGCTGATGCGAGGATAAGACACAATTCCCGATCTAGATTGAAAGTCCTCAACTGGGATAAAAATCGAGCTGTTCTATAGGATAAATCGGCCGATTTATATGAAGAACATGTCGATTTTCTTGGAAACTCAGAAAAACAAATTAGTGAACGATCTGGAAAGAAAAGAAGATGAATATGGAATGATAAATGGACAATATAGGAAGATAGGACTATTATAAGACTTGCAAAGAACCTTAAACTCAATGGATCAAAACCCTTAACAAAGAATTACCTTTCACCCTTCCTTCTTTAACCTTACACAAGCCTTCTAGATAAGACAAGCACAAGGAGGGAGTAGTTTGACTTGTAGCACCAACCTTCAACAAGATTAGCACACACAAGAACAACCTAGCAAAGATTCACAACTTTTCAACAAAAAACTCTCATTTTGATTGAATAGAAATGATAAATGCAAACTCCGTGAGCGAAGTCACAAGTATCTCACAATAATGTGGAAAATATAATCACACTCAACTCTAACAATCTCCCCCTCTAAGGCTATTTATAAGGGAGATTAAACCTACTAAAACTAGGAGAAACTAAAAAGATATGATCTATAAAATATATCCTTTGAAAAGATATCTTTTAAAAGATATAAAATATAAAATCAAAAAAGATAAATTCTAAATAATCTCTTAAGATAGTCTGAGAGATTTAAGGAATTATTACAAGATATAATTGCCAAAAGATAAAGATCATGGCCGGATCTTCTAGATACGTTGGAAAGGAGAAAAATCGACTTGCAGAAGAAGAGATCGACCGATTTTTCTTACATGTTACTCGATTTTCCTGTAATAAGAAAATCGATCGATTTCTTCATGTTGTGGATCGATTTGTTCATTTCCAACTCCCCTTGATCTTCCTTGATGATGTCTACTCTTGGATCCTTCTAGCTCTTGACCTAGTGATGGGTCCTTGTATGGAAAGTGTCGAAGATGGTCCCACATCAGACTCCCCTTCTTGAAAAGGATTTGTCCTCGAATCTTCGTTTTGATCATCACTAGTCACCTCAGAATTCAAGCTTTGTAATGATAAGGACTGCAGTATCCCTTCTCTTGGAGGATCTCTGGAGGTTTGTAGAACTCGTAAGTTGAAGACGAGCCGCGCAACACTCAACATCAAATGAATCTCGGTCATCAAACATACATCTCGAACGAGAGTTTGCTTCAGAAATGGCCGCAATATTTACTAAGTATTCACATATCGATGTTGATGATGCTAATTGAGAATGAACTGCAATTACATCCTCTCCCAGTGTTGGTTCCGTAATATCTCCGGGATCCAGCAATGTCATATCCATTTGATCTCTTTTGCCCTTTCCTAAACTTTCTGCAAAGACACTTACTCGCTTCCCGAAAGACAACGGTATAAGATCAAAAGAAGTTAAGGAAAATAACTGAATCGAATAGTCATGACAACGGAAAGATAGAAAAGAATGATAATTTCTAACTTCCTTAAGCACACATCTTTCAATGAATTCATCCAAAGACATGAATGATATAACCTGAAAATCCATAGGAATGTGCTCAATCTGCAGTGGTTCTAGATCAACCAAAGGAGCCCTTGAAGGTGTTGCATTGGTGGCTGTAATGGATTGATTTTGATGAAAAATCGGGTGACTTTCAGGAAAATCGATCGATCTGGTGCTAAGAACAGGTCGATTTTCTTCACTGGATGGTTCTTCGACCACTTCTCTTTCCAATGCTCGTTCCTTGCCTCCTTTCTTCTGCTTCTCATATGTCTCAATGATCTGTAAAGGGGTCATAGGCTTCAGTTTTACCCTTTTCCATTGAAAGTGAACATGTATTTGTTGGTATGACCATCATGTTCTACTTTCCGATCATATTGCCATGGACGACTTAATAAAATATGACAAGCCTGCATAGGTACCACATCACATAAGATTTCATCAGTATAATGTCCTATTGTGATAGTCACCTTAACTTGCTTGTTGACTTTCAAAGTTTTACAATCATTCATCCATGTAAGTTTATAGGGCTTAGGGTGATAAAACGTAGGAAGTTGCAACTTATTAACCATTTCAATGCTAGCAATATTACAACAACTACCTCCATCAATAATCATATTACACATTTTTACCTTGACAAGACACCTAGTATGAAAGAGATTTTCTCGTTGGGTGTTTTCACTAAGAGAAAAATTAACATGCAAAGTTCTTCTAGCAATCAAAGATTCTCCATGTTCAAATTCGTAACTCTCATCACTTTCACTAGAACTTTTAGGATCTTCTTCACTTTATATTCTCCATGTTGGTTAATGAATAAAACCTTGTTGTTAGAACAATCCTTTTTATAATGACCTCTACCTTGACATTTAAAACATACAATGTCTCTAGAATGTAAAATAGAGTTAGAAGTACTCCCTTTAGGGTCCTTTGAAGGCTCATTCAAAGGTTTAGACGTTTGAGGATTGGATGATGAAGCTTTCAAGACTTCTTGGATATTGCTTCCACTCCGAGACTCTCTCTGGGAAGAAAATCGGTCCAGAGATCGGCCGATTTTCTCCTGATTGGGTCGATTTCTGTTCTGGTTCCAATGGTTCGTCTCTTGGTTCCGTCCTTGGAGCTACTTTTCCACCCTAATAGCCAAGTGCAATAAGTTAGTCATATTATCATATGGATATAGATCAATTTCATTAGCTAATGATGAATGCAATATTCTTAAAAATCGAGCCATAGTAGACTCCTCATCCTCATGAGCATTAGCCTTGATCATCGCCATTTGCATGAAGGTGTAAGTTTCCTCCACGCTGCGGGTATCTTGCTTGAAGTTCTCCAACCTTTTCCTTGCTTCCCTAGCGTAATATGGAGGTATGAATCTTTCTCTCATCAATGCCTTCATGTGTTCCCAAGTGTGGATCTCCGGCTCTAAAGTTCGTCTCCGTTCTTTGAGGAGGTGATCCCACCAAACTAGAGCATATCCTTGGAATTCCAACGCAGCAAGTTGGACCTTCCTTTGCTCATCAAAAGTATGGCAAGACCAAATTTGTTCAATTTTAGTCTCCCATTCCATGTAAACATCCGGATCTACTTTGCCCTCAAAACTCGGAATCTTACATTCACCCTTCCATTCCATCGTTGTCTTGGTAAGGTCTATATGGTTCCAAGTCATGTCTTCTCCTAGGTTGCGGATTGTGCCTAGGGTAACCTCTCCACCTCTCTTCATCAACCTCCTCTTCTAGTTCCTGAAATTCATAAACAACATTGGTTGCTTAGGAATCTGGAAATTGGGATTATGATGAGGTGTACCTGAACCCCAATGACGTCTTGGATCCAGGGCTGGAGATAGGGGAGGATTTTGTGAACTTTCGCCCATTCCATAAGGGAAAATCGGACAAAAAATCGGGTGAGGGTCGATTTTTTGGGTCGATTTTTCTTCTCTGGGACGAGTTTCTAGCTGTTCCATCCGTTCAGTTAATCCCGAGACCATCTTTATGAGTTGGGACAGTTGGTCATTGGTTCCGGGGTTATTTAGGTCACCTCGTGATCCTTGTGGACTTTTTAGACATCCTGCACAAACACACAAAGTAACAACAAACGTGTGATATTAGTGAAAACAAGGGTTTCTTGTCTTCTTTCGCACTCACACTCGTTGTGAATCACAAGCTGGTTTGACGTAGTTGTCTTGGATGGATTAATGCTCCTTTACTAATCAATGCACTAGTGTCCACCAGAACTCCCTTGGGTGTCTCAAGTAGATAACTTGTGTTCGGAAGAAAGGTTCTTGTGTTGGAAGTTAGCGCAAGGTTTCCTGTTGTAGATCTCTTCACACAAAGATTCAAGGTAGAAAGAAGTATTGCAAGTATGACACAACTAGTATGTTAGAAAGCAAAGAGACTAACTAACACACCCAAAGAAAAGACTCAATGTGTTTAGAGTAGAAAGGGATAAGAAAAGCACACATGAGACTAAGAAGAGAGAAGAACGTACCTTGAGTTGCTAAGTTAAGAAAGAGAGATAGACGGATTTGGGTTTAGGTTTGGTTAAAGCTCTTTGATTGCTTCAAGGTATATACTGCAACTCTTCTGTTGTAATACTCTTGTACAAGGTGCACTTCAATTCTGCAAAGTATGCCTCAAAGATTTCTTCGAATTTTGGCAACAATAGCAAAAATCGGGTGAAAAATCGGAAAAATCAACTCTTGGTTGCGACGTTCAAGAACTTTCTTTCTTTTCTTCTTCTTGTTTTTTTATTGGAGAGGTTTCAAAGGTCAACGGCCGGCTTGTGTTTGGTTGATGGCGTTTCTCTCTTTCCGAACTTACACAAATCAACGCACGTTAAACTCAAATAACCTCGCAAATATGGCGAACAAGAAACGACTCAACTTTTAGAGATTCAAAGAAGACTCAAAAAAAATCAAACCTTTTAATGAACGTTCGGACTTCAATCGACTAGCTCTAATACCACTACTAGTACAAATCTTAAGTTTCTAGGGAATTTTTTTGCATTACAGTAGGGAGTTTTCTAAGTCCCGTTATACCTTTGGCCGAGACCTTTTTCTCAGGACTTAATATCAAACTCCTGAGAAATAAAAAAAACGCTAGGGAGTTTTCCAAAAAAACTCCCGAGAAACGTCTCTAGGGAGTTTTTTAAAAAACTCCCGAGAAACGTCTCTAGAGAGTTTTTTTAAAAACTCCCTAGACACGTTTCTCTGAAGTTTTTGTAAAACTCCCGAAAGACATTTTTCAGGCTTTTTTATTTAAAATCCTGTGATACATATGCAATTCTTTTAAAAACTCCCAAGAGACATTTATACGTCAATTTTTGAAAAGGACTTCTTTGTAGGTATTTTTTTCTTTAAAAAACGCGAGAAGCTATATAATTTTTTTTATTACACATTTACAATAGCTTATTTCTTGCCAAAATATAAAATTTGAAGCCCTCAAAAGCTCAAATGTTGAAGAAAAAAAAAAGACACCAAAAGCTGCTCAAAATCAATTACAATTATTCAAAGATTCAACAACACATGCATATTCAAATTCTATTATGTGAAGTGTACTCCCTCTCATTAGTAGGGGGCATTGCTATAAAATTCAAATTTTGTCATTCATGGTAGAACTGATATCTTCCGTATATGTAGGAATGGAAATTGGTCGGTTTATGGGTGGAAGTTCCACTTCCACCAACCGTCCACCTTACTTAAACTCTCACCCACCCCGCCCACCACCCGCCTAATACTTCACCCGCACCCACCGGGTGTCCGGGTGGTTCAGGTGAAATAATCGGGTGTGTATTGAGTAATATATCTATCTTTCAGTTTTAAACATTTACATGTATAAAGTAAATTTATATTTTAAAATAACACAAATATAAATCTACTAAATTACGGAACATCATCCAACATTACAAACCAACGTAGAAAATGAATTCCAATTAGTACAAAACTATGCAAATAAACGCAATATTTTTGCATACAATAAACATAAATCAACATTTACTACAATCAAACTCCTTTAAAGCGGTCCTGCAATATTTCACAAACAACATGGTAAAATGTTAGCTAGTATTGACCATCAGCTTGTCTACTCTCATATTCTAAAAGGTCCAAAGTTTCGAACTGGTATCATATAGGGAGACAATAAGCACAAGCTCCCGCAAAATGTAATGGCACCCATGATTAACTAATGGAACAACTTGCAAAGAAGATTCTTTAATCCAAAATTATCAAATTAAAACAGTATTACAAACACATGGTAAGAATTAAGAAGATGTATGAATCGCATAACTAACTGAAAGTCTGAAATGAGTGTTGTGTTGTGTTGAAGGGAGTGTGTGGCTCCAAAATCGAATATAGATCTAAGGAGATGATGGAGAGAAGACACTAGTGAAGATTAATTACTTGTTGAGAGAATCAAGCGAGCGATGCGTAAAAGTGAGTAACCGAACGGGGAAGGGAGCGTGTGGCTCGGCGGCGGTAAAATGAGGTAGTCAGGTATGACGATTTGGCGAATTACCGAAGGTTTTAGCGACTAGCGAATTAGCGATCATTATTAAAAAAATTCATATTGGGGAATGGTTAAGATGAATGGTGATGCAATTGCACTCTTGTCTTTTGATAATTTAGGGTTTTTAATGTATATGGGTAAAATTTAGGGTTTTTTATTTTTATTTTTCAAATACTTTATACGGGTGATGCGGGACGGGTGGTGGATGGTTTGGGTGGTGGATGGTTGTACCCATATCCATACCCACCCCACCACACGGCAATTTCACCCGTCAACCGCCCACCACCCGGAATTCTTCGGGTTTTCACCCACGAATTCGGGTCGGTTTACCGGTTGGATCGGATGGTTGTGCACCCATTTCCATCCCTACGTATATGTGTTCCAGCTCATCATCATCCAAGGTACTTAATGGGTATATCCACCTGATATATTGGAAAATAAATAGAGCATTACAATACTAATGCTAATATTCTGATACAAAACACAAAATAACTGCTCACTTTCAAAATACGCCTCTTTATTGAACATAGTATGCATAAATATTATTAAAATAAAAGCATCTAAGCAAGACAATCCAAAGCATAAATTACCTCAAGGTTTTATGTGCTTCTCAACAAAATTTTGCCCACCCGAGAATGGATATTTGTTTATCTGCACTCCAACAAACCAAAGTAAATACCTTTTAAAAAAATGAATAATTTATTATCATGTCACTAGTAAGATGATCAGTTTATATTAAAAAGAAAGTCAACATATCAGAATATCAATGTGCAAAGCTAAATATAGGCAATTGATATCAGTTCATGAGTAATTTCTTACAAAATTATTATCAAGAAAATAATCAAGCTATTTGGATCTTCTAGGAAATGAAATCATAAATTTATTTGTCTCTTACAAGGTCAAGTATCTTAAATTTGAAATACTAAACATAGGCTTTGATGAAACTCTATCCTGGAGAATGTATATGCTAAAGTTCTCTAGGATTGCCCAGCTGAACTAGTAAACTACAAGGGTTGTTTAATTCAATCCTCCTATTTACTTTGTATGAACAATAGATTGTCTAGCCAAACTAGTAAACTACAAGGGTTTTTTAATTCAATCCTGGAGAATGTATATGCTAAAGTTCTCTAGGATTGTCCAACTGAACTAGTAAACTACAAGGGTTATTATACTAAATTGTATAATTGATGGTAAACCAAAATTCAATCCTCCTATTTATTTTGTATGAACAGTAGATTCTATTATAGCTAGCAACATCACTATCTTACATTAATATAACTCTAAAACTCTTACACTAGCTGAACTAGTAAAATCTAGCATAAGCTTACTTGTTAAAGAGATCATATGTAGAGCATCTGTTTCACATGTTTTTCTTTGGATTTACACAACACCACACAAATCACTCTAAATCCAGCATATATTGAGAATTTGATACTGCAACATACTCATTATTAAATAACTTCAATTTCATCCACACAATTAATGTTTTTGAGGTAACCTAGAGAGATGGCAATGCTCTTAACCTCATACTTTAAAACAAGTGTCTATATGACACTCACAAGCAGTAACAAATGTAATTGTAGGCAGTAGAACTCAAGTTTCAATATAAAGAAAGCCAAGACTTGTGCTGAGCTTTAGAACTACTCAAGTATGTCATTGTTGGCTTCTACTGTAAATCCCAAGGACAAATGAAAAGAGCATCTAATAGGATACTTTGGAAGATTAATTGAGCCCATTTTAAATCTTTAGGAACCAAATTGACCAACCTAATCATCGGGAGGAAAATAGCTACCATTTTGAAATGTCTAACAACAACCAAAAGCTTCAAGGGATAGCCACACAAGAAAATCATCAAGCTAGGAGGCAATTGGTTGAACAAATATAGCTAGATTCTACCATGAAGGATGCTCTTGATATCTAACCCATACTACATAATTTCAGAAAGTAAACATAATTAAGTAAAAGAAAATTTCAATCCATAATCTCCCATATGTACCGACCTAGACAAATATATTGATAAGAAAATAATTCATGAAGCAAAGAACTAGGAGCATATTCGTTGAAGGACCTTTAAGTCCTTATGACACACATAACGTGAATGCAAGTTTCAACTGCCAACAACAATTGGATGAACCATTTACAGAGTTTCTGGAACTAGAGCAAGCACCCATTTACCGTACTGGAACAACACTAATGAGACCTTGTCGAACACCAAATTGAATAACAAACTGTTTGTAGCCAAATTGAAAAGATGAAAAATACCCAAATTTGAAAACAACGGAATCTATTGATATTCAATGAAGTGGAGAATAGATAGATCTAGCGCTAGATCACCAAAAAAAAATTCGTTGTCATCTATTTGAGAAATGTTACAAATCAAATCTATAAAAAAAATACGAGGATCAGTAGTAATACATCAAAGCGTATGAACAAGATGAGATACCGAGAAGCAGGCGGAGGATGGATGAGATGGGACTTATATAATCCGTTAGACTTGTTGAATCGAGAACGTGATTTCAGCTAAAAGAGAAAACTCTTATTATGATAGACAGACCTTCCTTCCACCCCCACGCCCTAATCGTACCTTCTCTTTGTGGTGTATTGGCTTGGAAAGCTCATAGAAATGGGGGAACAAGAAGGGCGGCTCCGAAAGCTCCGCGGCCCATTTTCTCTTCTTTGTTCTCTTCTTCTTCTTGCCTCCGTCAGCCTACCGGCCTTTGGCTTCTTCTCCGCTGGGACCTTCTCTGCCATGGGAACCATTGAAATTAGAGTGTCATCTCGGGACATAAAAAGGGGGCAACGAAGGTGAGCGTAAGAACGTGGACGCGCCCAACATTTACTCGGGACTTCAAAAAAAAAGTCCCGTGAGTATTTACAAATTCTAGTGATGTATATAAAAAACTCCCGAGCATTTAACTTATTTATAAAAAAAAGAAAATATTGTTTTTACGTGAGTTTTTTTAGCAAGTCCGAGAGTTTGTATTTTTTACGAGACTTTACCTAAGATTCGAGAAATTTGTCCCGAAAAAACTTAAAAAATGTACTAGTGCACTTTGATGCGGGGATAAGCCGCAGTTTCCGATCTAAATTGAAAGTCCTCAACTGGGATAAAAATCGGGTTGTTCTATAGGATAAATCGGCCGATTTATCTGAAGAACAGGTCGATTTTCTTGGAAACTCGGAAAGCGGATTAGTGAACGATATTAAAAGAAAAGAAGATGAATATGGAATGATAAATGGACAATATAGGAAGATAGGACAATTATAAAACTTGCAAAGAACCTTGAACTCAATGGATCAAAACCCTTAAGAAAGAATTACCTTTCACCCTTCCTTCTTTAACCTTGCACAAGCCTTCTAGATAAGACAAGCACAAGGAAGGACTAGTTTGACTTGTAGCACCAACCTTCAACAAGATTAACACACACAAGAACAGCCTAGTAAAGATTCACAACTTTTCAACCAAAAACTCTCCTTTTGATTGAATAGGAATGATAAAATGCAAACCCCGTGAGCGAAGTCACAAGTATCTCACAATAATGTGGAAAATATAATCACACTCAACTCTAACAATCTCCCCCTCTAAGGCTATTTATAAGGGAGATTAAACCTACTAAAACTAGGAGAAACTAAAAATATATGATTTATAAAATATATCCTTTGAAAAGATAATCTAAGAAAGATATCTTTTAAAAGATATAAATATAAAATCAAAAAAAAAGATGGAATCAAAATAATCCCTTATGGTGTGTTTGGTTGAAGATTAAAGGGGTTAATTTAGATTAAAAGTTAGGAGATTAAATTTGTGCAAGTGTTTGGATGAAGATGGAGATTAATAGGGATTAAAAATAGTAAAAAAAAATACCCTCATTTTACCAAGGTTAAAGGAGATTAATCTCCAACCATTAATTAGGATTCCCCTCACGCCCCCTATTTAAGGTTAAAATAAGGATAAATTTATAAATTTATATCAATTAAACCTATTAAAAAATCTTCAACCAAACAACTTGATGTAAATTATTTTATATAAAATAATGCATAATAAATCTCGTATAAAATTTAACCTCTTTTAATTCCCATCTACATTAATCTTTTAAATAACCTCCATCTCCTACCAAACACACCCATAGTCTGCGAGATTTAAGGAATTATTACAAGATATAATTGTCAAAAAATAAAGATCATGGCCGGATCTTCTAGATACGTTGGAAAGGAGAAAAATCGGCTTGCATAAGAAGAGATCGACCAATTTTTCTTACATGTGACTCGATTTTCCTGTAATAAGAAAATCGACCGATTTCTTCATGTTGTGGATCGATTTCTTCATTTCCAACTCCCCTTGATCTTTCTTGATGATGTATTATCTTGGATCCTTCTAGCTCTTGACCTAGTGATGGGTACTTGTATGGAAAGTGTCAAAGATGGTCCCACATCACTTGCCTTCATTGCAGACGGAAAGGCACAACGATGAGTTTACATAGCACAATGCAATCATAAAACTCAATTTAACGGGATAAAAGGTAACAACTATTGTGGATTGACAATAACGACAACCCTGATGGACATTCCTAGGGTAATCATCGACCTCAAGTGGAAAAGGGGAGAAGTCGATGGATGATGCCCGAGAAAGAAGTGGAAAGAGAGTGGTGTGGCGGATCCAATACCGTAGTCAAGCTTGAGGTATTTGAGATTTGCTTTTGTCGGTGAAGATATATCTTGAGGGGTTAAGGTGTGTACTCTAAAACTTGTTGTTATGTTAAAGATTTGTTGATTATTAATAAAAACTCTGAGGAAGATCACAATTGTTACCAATTATTTAGGGATTTGTTGTTGGCCTTGGTGAGATCTGTTTTGGGTAAGCTATGGATCTTTTGGGGTTTTTCATTTCTCTAAACAATAGAGAACATGTTACCAGGGGGTTTCCTCCCTTCTTTAATTTTCCTCCATTGATATGTCAATATTGAGGATTGTATTCATTAAGTCTTAATGTAATAATAAACTTCACTTAATCTTCCCATCTAAATATATTATATTTGCTTAAAATAAAATGCATAAAATTAAAAAGGACCCATTTTCCAGCTCACATAACTCAAACCCTGCACTCTAGGCACCTCCTTCCCTTCATCTACCAAAAGAGCTAGCAAAACAATGTGTCTTATATCCGCCTAAGGCAAAATAACCTCGTTAGAAACCGGGGGACAATCCCCGTACCCCTGTCTCTGCCACTGAGTAGGTCTATTTGTGTTTCAAGTTGTTTGTTTTCCATATGCATGTGAGACCTACGTTAATTAATGTTTGAGTACCTATGAGATCCGGGAGTTGCATATGAATATTTTCTTCGCAACATGACTATATAATTTTAGATATGCTTGATCATGAATTGAGTTTCTGTTATTTATTGTTGTTGTGATTCAGGTTTTGAAAATCATCGGGTCAATAGTGGCTGGAGTGGCTAAACCTTCGGCCATGGACAAAGAATGACTTCATTGTACCACTAAACATGTACACATGATTCAGACCCATGCAGGAGCCGAGACAATAGGTTCAAAAAGTCACAAAACTAGCGTCCGCCTCTTCATAATGAAAACTCTCCCAAACACAAACTAAGGGTCACAATAAGAATCGTAGCAGTTCGTTCTCATTCTTAAACTTAGCTACAAAAAATCCATTATCCAAATCAATAAGTTGAAAATTCTTCCCACACTTCCACTATTTCTAGATTTTCGTTCCATTAGCGGAAAACTAAGAACCTTGAAGACTAGATGTCTTCCAAGCATTCAACAATATCGTGCACGATAACTATTACAAGATCCCCAAATCGAGAAGGATTACAATATCGTGACCTTCCCGATAAGAGAGATGTGTGTAACATTCACGTGGCTTAAAGGCGAGTTGTCTTCACTGTCAATCTACCTCCGTGAGCGTTGCGAGACAACATCATATATTAGGGTTTATAGTAATCCCTTATGTCATTTGTTCCAACCCTTTTAATTTACCACCATTTCCCATAACAAAGCTCATAAACTCAACATCAGCGAACAATACCCAAATAGGACAACGATTACCAAACTGCACTTGTGTACTTATTCATGTGAAGATGCGAAAAAGATCAATAAATTTCTCATATACTCTACCCGCAACCTAAAAATCAATATGCATGCTCACAACTAAGGTTGTCCAAACGGTCCGGACCGGACTGTTTCACTACTTGTGTGAAACGGACTGGATGCTCTTCTCGATCAAAAATAATTAAAGTGAAAATTAACAGTCCAGACGGGACCAGATCATTATACCATGGACCGGACCGGGATTGATTTTTACAATTACGGTCCAATATGAACCTTACTCACAACCAGTAACAGTTGCAAGAAATTGTCATTTCTTATTCGATAGATGTGTTCGTAAATAGAACTTAAAAAGTGTTCTGGTATGAGTGACGCTGCAGATTAAAGGTAGGCCCCAGAATCTTGATTTCTTCATCATCACTTCTTCCTTGCTGTGCATATTAAATTAGTGTAACACTATCCATTCATTCAATTTGAGTGCAAGTATAATCTTTGGAATCAGTTAAAAATAGTAAAGCTAACTTTTCATTCTTTCCAACCCAATTGATACTTCATATACACGCCCTTCTACAGTTTTAGAATACAAGAAGAGCCCAAGCGCTCTGGCTTGGGTGTTGGCATCTTCCGTTGCTGGCTTCAATTGGATAGCACCCTGGGTCAGATACTTGCCCTAACTTAAGAAAAAGAAGATAATTACCAGAAAATAAATGCACAAACATACACTCAAATGACTTAAGCACCGGCTAGAATGTACTGCTTCCTCCCTTTCCTGAAGCTAAACCAAGAGATCAAGAACTGCTTCTCCTGAAAAGAGAGCAAATGGGTCAATTTCCCGATTTTTATAATTAATCACTATTCAACTCTAAGCTAATCATTCCACGGATGCTTGATAAGGATACATTTTCAATAAAATTCATCATGGAAATAATCAGTTCTAGACACATAATAATACAACCTCGGTCATATGATAGGGAGCTGGATCATAGGAGCAAATTGAATGGACCGTGTTACAGTGATTAAATCACTGTCACACTATTCCTTCATCACTATAATGAAATGAACAAACAACAAAGTGAACTGGTTAACAAAGTTCAGCATCTGGCCCCAAAGGTTTACTTTCCGTGATCCGATGGTTTGGTGCATGTCTCGATGAATTGAGCATCGGCTGGAAGGTGGGTCGAATTTGTTAAAAGAGAGTCTAGATTTAAGGTTTCCGCCGGTGGTTCTGGGAGTTTTCTCTACACTTCTTCGGCTAACACGTTCACGCCGCTCTTTCTCGCTTTGTTTGCTTTTGGCGGTTTCTCTCGTACTTCTCATGGATCGGCTCGTTGTGATTCAATCTATTGGTGCTTTTTGTTTGTTTTCCCCCCTTCTTTTGACGGTACCCGTCTACCATTTTTATGGTCTTTCGATATACTAGACATGTCTAATGTATTGAAGTACATTTCGTTATCTAAAACAAACTCAACAAAGCTTACAAATAGAGGATGAAAAGCACCTGTAAAAATTGCTTCATTTGGTGCAAACAACTTAGGTATTATAAGACGACTAAAAGAGATTATAATCTGCAAGTAGCAGGTAAATCAAATAAAAGGCTGAACATGACAGTGATAATTACCATGCATTCTTTTGATGAATCTTTCAAACTCCATGAATTTCTGGGTTTCCATGAGTACTGGACTGAGTCTATGGTATGCAAATGATACCACATGCTTCCCATCTGGATGATTCAAGGGTTTTGCATTGTCTAGTAACTTGTTATAGTCGTCTCTATCATGGCAAGGAAGAGAGTTTTCACTAGCAATTGGAACGGAAAAGTCCCAAGCAGCATTTAGAACCTGAAAAGACATAGGCACAACGATGTTGACTGCATTAATGCCTTTGAAGTAGAAAGTAGTGAAGGATCACTGGTGTTGCAACACTATCCCCGGATAAGAACAAACTTAGAGAGATTATTGTATTTTGCAGTTGCTCGGAACTTACTTGCCATGACAATCCCTCCCGATCAGCAAGTGCATCCATGTAATCATCTTGCTGATGGAGCATGCCCACTTCAGCAAATGTGAAGTTGAGAGTGACACCATGCTTCTTTAACATTGAAATCACTGCACCATAACCATCCCGATTGCAAGGGTTGTGAAATCCAGCAGTTAACTCGGCAGCATGGCTGGCTGTCTTGTACCACCAATGTACCCCTGATAGCTGGTCAAATACAAATGCAGCCAGAAGATAGATTGAAAAATATCAGGGATTTCTGTGGATTCAAATTTTGGAGGTTTTCAAATATTTAACAAAGAAAAAAAAACAGAACAATCACAACCAGAATCAGTTTAAACAAGACTCAAGGATAAATGGAGTTTCAGATTGCATGCATCAGTTCTATAACATACAATTCAATAAGAATGATGAGAAAAGAAGCAAAAGGCAAACTTTTTACTCCCATCTATGCCAACTTTTAATGCCAGAAATAATTGCTTCCAAACGAAACACTGCAAAGCACAACCTCATTCTCACACTTGAAAATTTGAAATATTAATTTAATAACCACTCTACAATTATGAATAAGGAATGTGAGATCCAAACTACACAGCTTGGTTAAAAAGATCGAGGAACCAGCTTATTCTGAAGACTACAAAATTGATGTTTCCTTAAAATATTTAATCAAAGCAAATAACAGATATTTGTTGTGATGTAATTCTAATTCTACAATGAAGGTTCACATAAATGGCCTAATACCTAAAAATCATCAATAGATCCCACTAACCTTGGCTGCAATGCTTGTTTCTTCAAAAGCGAACTTGGCCAGGGTGAGTACTCGATCACCATGTTCAATCAGAACCTGAGAATACCAGCTAAGAAAGAATCTACCATAATAGCCATCATAATCACCTCCATTACAGAAAAATCCAGTTTCATGCGGCTGAGAACTATAGGAACCAGCATTATCAGGACCCCTAGCCCAAAATGAATGCCCCCTAGCTTCTGCTGTGCTCTGTAGGCTTTTCATCAGATATTGGTCATAACACTGCCACAAAAGAGGGAATACAACAGAATGAGTACAGGAGGCTCTACACATGCAAGGTCCCAGACTGCCCAGCATTACTGCATCAAAAGTGTACTAGCATACTGCCATACTGCACAATCAACTGCTGCTACGCATGGAATGGCAAATTAACTCAAATAAGGCTGTTAAGGAGAGAACTAATTCACATTTTTAAGGAAACTATACCATGGACCAGAAAGGATTTGTCCTTCACACACGAAAACAGTAATTTGCATGAATAATGCTATGTTTCCTAGGCCATTATGGATGAGGTACTTGCAAAAATTATGAGCTGGTGTGACATTTCTAACCAGAATACATTTTCAATTCAAAACTTTTATCAAGAATCACTAATTACTGTCAACTATGTCATACCAACTCACAGGTGTTTTTACAGGGTTTTGTCTCCACCCAGCATCAACCCCCACTAAGTTATAACTATACTTCTTTGACTTAATATAAGCATTTAAAATTTAGAACGAGAATGGAAACAATTTCTATAACCCTTGCAATTTGACAAAATATTAAATCATTGGCATGTGTGTCCATCTATGATCAGTGCATTGCGAAATTATCAAATTATGTTCGAGAGAAACCATCTTTTTAGATAGATAAAGCAGCCCTATCAAATTATGTCCGAGAGAAACCACCCTTTTCAGGAGAGAAAGTACTGGCATTGCAACTATTAAGAATTACTCGAAAAACTAACCTGAAACTCTCCAGTGCCAGGATATCTCCAGCCATGTTTCACTGGAAAGGAGGGATATCTGAGCTCTCCAGAAGGTCCAAGTCCAATTTGGATCATCGAAATAATGCCATCTTCGAAGTACTCATCAAACTCTGCCCTGAAGCTTCTCATGTAGTCAAAGTATACCTAACCATTTAACCATATGCAGACAAAAGAAATTTAGATTAAGCCATTGATAACACTTGCTATCCAATATTTCTCAGAAAAAGAATGTAGAGAAATAGGTACTAGGGAAAATATTATTTTCATTAAATGCAATGTGGCATAATTGTAACATATTTGGAATGAAAAAGGGATCAAGACTGAGCTACAAGTTTCATCAAACAGTTTGTAGATTGTTGCACTAGATGCTGTACCTCCACAGCTGTTCGACCTCGTAACACTCTTTCCTTGTCAATACCCCAAGAGAGACATTCAGGATTATGTCTGCCCTCTTTATCGGTGAAATATATGTTAGGATTGCTCCGCCCAATTTCTGCAACCCAATGGGGCAAGGGAATACAAACGTCATCACCAAAGTTGCCTCCACACTCATGAAAGGACATCACCACCTGCACCAGTTGAAACATATACACTACCAATCAGATTTTTGTGAAAAGAAGAAAAAAAAGGATGTAGCATTCTGCAACATGTACCAAGTAAAAGTAATTAAAGTATATATCAATGATTATATAAGCATATTGTCATGATACACACATGCACAAGTGGAAGAATAGATAGCTTTCCATTTATTGATTAGTCATGAGTCATCTCCCTTATGTGGGGTTTGAGTATATAATTTGATACACAATAGTGGACTTAAAGTATTAAAAAACTTATTTGCAGATCAGTAAGGAATTAGTATACCATGTAACAAAAGGTTAGGGAAAGTAAAAACAAAAAAAAAAGGCTGATTGAGCTTCTTGGACAAGTATATAAGACTCTGTTGCTTCAGTAATACCAAGTACCTAGACACACAAGGATATGTTCCAGCTGAAGAATTTGAATATCCTCCCTTGTCAGAGTGTCTACACTACACACTATGATACTTGGTTCAAAAGAATGCGCCAAGATGATGCCTCCTTCCGAACCCAACAAGAAATTGGTAAGGGACAAGAAAACAGATCGTTGTCACCTAATTCAGTTCTAACTTCAACCATTCCAAGTTTTCCAGCATTAAGCTAAATTAGAAACAATGTGACTAAAATTTAGAGCACCTCTATGCCATCAAAAATCAGAAGAGTGCCAACTAATAGTAAGGAAAAAGAAATGAAATATTGACTTTCTGCAAGCATACCTGTAGCTTCAATTTTAGATCACGGACAATCTGAAAGAGTCTTTTGTAACCATTCCAGTTATAATCCTGTGGGGCATGTGCTTCTACAATCCCCCACCAACAATCAACTATGACGCCATCAACACTGGCTGATTTTAGTATCCGTAGCTGCTTGAACAGCCCATCTGGATCAACCAGCTCAGATTTCATATTAATAATCCCCAACTGTGTCAAAGTAAAAAAAATGGTACTTCAAGCATTTCATATTTCTTAATCGCATAGCAAAGTAATGAGAATAAAAATAAATAAATAAATAATAGTTTTGATGTCAATTTTTCTTAAAACCTATCTTTTCAATTTCCACAGCAAAAGAAATGGTAATTAATGATTAAAAAAAAATGATATTAAGAAAGGTTTTTTGACAGAAAGAAACAGCAAGTCTCTTCTTTTTTTATGGAAAACCTTGCAAGTAAGGGAAAATTAAAAAACTTAACAACAAGACATGATAAAATCTTACAGGAAGCACCACGTATACTGGGACATAAGCAGTGCCAGCAAAATCACGCTCTTGCAGCTTCAATGGTATGCCAATAACCTATCATGTTGACATTAAGATGAATGTAACAATCAGAAGTCACACAAATAGGCAAAGCTGATCAGAAACAAAAATAAATTGGCAAAAGTTGTGATCATGTAAGGTGCTTCAGCTATGTTGTATGCCTTCATGAGATCCAACAGTAATTCATCTAATGCAATTCAGCACAATTTTTTTTAAAGCTTCAATGATGGTGGCCTCATGAAAAAACAAAACAAAAAAAACTCAGTAATATTTTTGTTTATATTGAGATACCAAATGATCCTGTCAGAAGCCGAAATAATAATTAGATTGAATACTAGAAGAAACTTCTAGCATCCGGTGACAAAACAAAATCTCAAGAATATCCCACCTAGTTTAGTCCTTGGAAGAGAAAAGATGTAACCAGCAATGCCCCAGAGAAGGTTCTTGTTTGTTGAAAATTATAAACAATAGTATGAAATGTAAAAGGAACATGATTACTCACCTGCTTGTTATGAACATTATCTATGGAGCTGTCAATACAGGGGTGGCTCTCCATGCCTTCTCCTCTATCACCAACTTTGGAGGATACCTGACCATGTGATCCAGTAGATACATCAAACACTTGTGAAGTGGGAGTAAAAGCACCTCTCATTTGAGCCATTTGACATATGTTGTACTCCTCTGTGATTTCGTAACCAGAAGAAAATTCTGCCAGAGAAGCAGAAGGATTCTGCTGTTGAGGCACCATTATTGATGTTGATGTGGCTGCTTGGACTGAACCACTGCCGGAAGGCCTATTACCCTGATAAGAATAGAGGATAGCACAAAAAAAAAAACAGATTCCCATTAATAGTTAGAAAATAAAAACTACTGGCCATGAAAGCGCACATAAGAAAAGTATCAAGGGATAAATAAACACAATAAAAAGGTGCCAAAGATTACATCGTAACACTTGCAAGGCTAAAAAGGTGTCAAAGAGATAACTCAATTTGTGGCAAATATTTCCAGGGAAGTGCATTGATAATTTACATAGAACCAAACAAATACTTAAAATCTCAACTCAAGTTTAGGATCCCTGACAAACACCAAATACAGCAAACATGACATTTGCTATCCCACATAAGGCAGCAAACCACTGGCAATAATCAGCAACACCCTTAGAAGACTAACTTTGCTGTAAGAAAATCATTCATACACATCTCTGTCATTTCCAATCAGACCCCACACACCTGAGTTTTTGAAGGGAAAGATGTTCCATCCGGAAGCACAACCCAACCTGCCTCCCGTGCCAAGGCTGCAATTACGTCATTGATATCAGCTCTTACCCGGAGATTATAGTTTCCATGTTTCCGAAGGCCTGCCAAGATCCTCGCAGTTATAGCCCTTCTGTGCCTCTCTCTCAGCTTTGTTCTTTCCTTCTCCTCAACTGGTCTAGACCTACGGGCACCCCCTCCATGAGAGCTCGACTGCTGTTGATTTTGGGAGTGTTGTTGAAACTGATTGCTTCCATTTGATGCAATACCTCTATCTGTATTGATCATCATGGAAGGAGCGTTATTTTTATCTTCGTCATCATCATCCTCTTCTTTTATATCCATCCCCATATCCTCATCATCTTCTTCTTCGCTTGTTCCAATCAACTTTTGCATCTCTGTTGCCATATTTCTCTTGCCAATGCTACTAGCACCTTAAGTACAATAGAACTTTTATTTTAAAGCACGCAAAAAATCACAAAATAAGTCTAGCATAATATCAAGAAACAGTGAGATGAGTTCACAGTATGGAACTTGTAAAGCCACTTGCAAACCATTAATTCAACATATATAGGAGCACACTGAAAATAAAACTAAGCCACAAAATTTCCAATGTGTGAAATTGAATTTTTCATCAAGCTTACAACATTATATAACATCTATGTTACTCCATGGCAGTTCTTGCTCAACAATAGGCTGGCAAATATTTGAATCATCCATATTGACAAAAAGAAAACAAAAGACTATTCTTAAAAATGTAGTATAAGGAACTCTGACAGATGTAGAGCTCTAAATCAGGAACAGTTGTGTTCATACATAATTTTACAAGTGTTTTGGCATGACCAATAAACATTTGGCTCAAAACAGGAAGGAAAAAAAAAAAAAAGCAGTCCAGAAACTAACTAGTGATAGCCGCATAATCCAATAGCAAATTAGAAAACATCCTAACAAACATTAAATAAATCAGTATAATAAGAATAATAATTAACACTAAATTAGACATAATCCGATCTTTTACTGCCTGAGACTTCACCATAACTCAGTCTCAATATCAGATACACTGAACTCAACGATCAGAGCAACAATGTGCTCAAAATTCTGACCTCTAAAAAGGAAAATATCAAAAGAAAGATAACCTAAAAGTTGCTTAATCTCAACACAGGTATGCATAAACCGGAACTTGTGATCGTATGATCTTCATAACAACCACTACGTAACCCTTTAATACAAAGAAGAAACAAAATTCACCTCATTTTGGGGACTGGTCTGCTTATCACCAGCTCAAGGAATCTCCACCAAGGGAAGAAATAGATCCATTCCGGTGAGGAGCCACCGGAGCTAATGAGAAATGTCACTATGAACTGGAAACGGACTTGCAGATCAAGGAGGGCTCCGGCGGAATGTCCGGCGACGAGGGAGAGGATAAGCGTGCGAGCATCCGAAGGGGGCTAGGGTTTCGCGCGTGTGAGGGGATGAGAAGCGTGCGAAGTGTGGTAAAGGAATTAGAGGCTGGCACGGATGGGACTGCGTGGGAGCACGCCACCCGCGTGCCATTAACCCGCATCTCACGTGCATGCCCAAAGATCTCATCGCATGATTTTAGCTTTAGGGATGTAGTTGGTTTAAGAGAGGCACATAAACACTGTGAATTAACCAACAAGAGGTTTGAAACACCGACAAGGACAAAACGTTAAACAATCAAATATAATTAGAAGAAAAAAACGACAAACAGCTAAAGAGAATATAAGTGTCAACTCATATTAGCTGAATTAATTGAACTTCGTGTATTCTCTTTTTCATACACGATATTAGCTTAATACACAATTTTAATACACAAGTTCAATTACACAATGTTAATACATAATTTCCATTTACACAAGTATGTCGTTTACACAAATATGTCGTTTACACAAGCCCGTCTTCGTTTCAAGCTCATTCGAGTTACACAAGCCCAATTATAAAGGTAAAATATGTAGTCAATATCCCGTATTTATAAAATATGTAGTCAATATCCCGTATTTATAAAATATGTAGTCAATATCCCGTATCTATAATTGCAAAAATTAAACTTTAGTTTTTTATTTTTGTAATTATCTAGTTTGGGGCAATTTTGCAAATTTAAAAAATATGGGTCATAAATGCAATTATAAACAGGGGAGCTTTTTTGTAAATATGCCAATATTTTACAAATGAAATTAGGGTTTCCTAGGATTGCACTGCGGCTGCAATGAGAACTGTCCAGATCCGCCTCCAGGATTGCGCAGATCCGCCTCCAAGAGTGCACAGCGGCGGCTCTTGTACTACACAGTGGTGGCTTTGTTGGTCGATGCCCGTGATTGGCAGGGCGGGGCTGTGCGGCGCAAGGCCGGAGGACATTCATTGCCGAAGGGGGCTGGCGGCAGATTTGGGCTGGGCGGGGTTGTGCGGCGCGAGGCGGGCTGGCGGCGGATCTGGGCTGGGCGGGGTTCTGCGATGCGAGGCCGGATGACAGTCGAAGGGGCTGGGCAACGGATCGGATCTGGGCTGGGCTGGTCGGGGTTGTGCGACACGGGGCTGTGTTGTGCAGCGGATCTGGGCTGGGCGGCGCGGGGTTGTGCGGCGCCGACATCGAGAAGCGGCGTCGACATCTTCGTTGGAGGCAATTACTCAGTCGAGAAGCAGTCGGCGACAGTGAGACGAATAAGATGAATGACCGGGAAGCAGACGGCAGTGAGACGAAGAAGATGAATAACTGCAAGAAACCCTAAATGGATGTGAAATCTGACGGTTGGATGATTTTATAGGATTATATTTTACGTTTTCCCCTTATGCCCCTTGGATTAATTTATTTTTGATTTAAAAATTTAGGCAAAAAATAGAGGGGCCTAGTTAGTATACGCTAAACAAAAAGGGCCCTATTTCACCAATTTTCTCAATATTGAAACATTAGCTTTGTAAAAATATAAACACTAAAATACAGAGATAAAAGAAAAGAAAAAGAGAGAATGCTCAATTATAACAAAAAACTGTTATGTTGACGGATTTTTGAAGGAATTTTTGGATGTTGATAATGTTTTGTGATAGAGAATATGATTTTGAAGGAACTTTGGTAAACAAAAGTTTAGCTTGTATGCACATAGTGATGTTGTTAAATTGGTTGAAAAAAACAAATATGGAGAGCTTAAGTGTTGAACTTGAAATGGTTAAGTTGATCAAGCTTGAAGAACTCAACTAATAAGCAATTATTTTATTTTATTTTGTAACAAGAATTTATTTTTTTGGAACATTACATAAAAACCACCAAGTGATCTACCTACTTTTTTTTATTTTATTTCTTTTGCTTTAGTAAAATTTTTTTTTAGAACATTATGTCCAAAAAACCACCAAGCGACCTCCCTACTTCTTTTCTTTTCTTATTTTCATTTCCTTACTTTCCATTTTTGACTATAGAACAAGATCTCTTTTTCACATTTTGTAAGAAATGATATTTGCAGCTTCAATTTCATGGAAGAAAAGAAGCAAATCAATACAAGAGAAGTCTAGAGAGTCAATGTTCGCTCTGATGTTGGCGATTGATACCGGTGACCATAGTGGTCAGACGGTTCCGACGACATATATGGCAGGCGATGAAATGACTTAGATAGTTGATGGAGATTCACTTGGATCTAGAAAATGTAAAAAGGTTGAAGATGTTAAGAACGTATAAGTTGGTTGCTGTTTTTTTTTTTTTTTTGAGAAGTTTCCTCTCGAGTTAGTGTCGTTAGGCAAAAAATTTTAAAACTTGTTCGTAAGGTTATTCCATTTGAGCAATAAGCCTCATTTGATAGTAGAAATTGATGAACAAAGATTGTAATTGGTAGCTTTGTTCAAAAGAACAGCTTATCATGTCACCAAGAGGTGGTTGTAGTGTAGGAGTAGTAAAAAGTAGTATTGAATTTGGGGGTTAGCATCAAATAAAATAGTTTTCTTGTTGGATTAGCATCCTACCCTAGCTAGTCGTATAAATAGAAGATCATCCTTTTTTGTAATTCTTTAGCTTGGAATTGAATAATATTGTGCATAATTGCCAATATTATTCGATTATCCAACACATAATATAATTTCAACATTATTTTTGAAATTCCAGTTGTGTCCTCAAGCTCTCACACGTGTAGTACACTCTTGCATTCAGTTCTTGATTTGATCACTCTAGATTGAATCTGGTATTGAATCTTCTTTCTTTTTCTTTGTTTTTGGTTACTAACATTTTTTATTGAGATTGTAGTTTCAAGAAGTCTCCAAGAGAACCCATTGCCGCCGATCTGAGAGAATTAGGGCTGAAGTTTTGAGTTTGATTCCATCAACTAGATTGAATCAAGTTTGCTTCTTTTTCCCTTTTTGTTTGTCAATTCGGTTTTAATATTGATTGTGCTTTCTTTGTAGCGTTCAGGAACACAAGATTGTCACTTCCATTATCCTCTTCTAAAGATGTCTCTTTAATCTCATTTCCTATTATCCGACTCTTTGTTCCCGAGTATTGACGAGAGATAAAAGGTTGCTTGAGTCGAGGAACCTAGTGATGAGGGACCATCCCCAACACCAACTATACAAGGACAAATCACTAGAGCTAGAGCAAAAGCATTGAAGGGGAAGGAGGCTACATCATCTTCAAGTCATGACATAGAAGGATATATCACTAGATCAAGAGCAAGGTTTATCTAAGAATATGTTGTTAGCTTATTGACAACATGTACATCTAAAAAACTCTACTTATGGCTAAGTCTTCTTTAGTGTCATTGGTGTCTATTGTGGAAAGACCTTACAAGAGTGAAGATGATCAAGGAGTCAAGAAATGTGGCTAAATCGAGAATTGAGCAAGCCAGTTGAAATCTCGACCCTGAGAACAAAATCTCGCCCGAGATTCCAGTCGAGATTTACTTTTGACGAGAATAAAAAAGATCCAGTCGAGATCATATTAGTTGTTATTTATTTTATTTTAAAACCTTTAAAGTTGTAAACATTCTAAAGGTATATTTTGGTTTTGATCCTATCATTTAGGATTATCTTTTATCTTATCTTTTAGAGGAATCTCGCCTATAAATATCCTTATAAGGACGAGATTATAGTTAGTTGAATTTGATTATTTACTTTTACATATATTGTGGGACTTGTGACTTCGTTTAGAAAGTTTGAATTTTATTCATTCCTATTCAATCAAAAAGAGAGCATTTGATTGAATCGTTGTGAGTCCTTGTTAGATTGTGCTTGTGTGTGTTAATCTTCTTAATGATTGGTGCTCCTAGTCAGTTCTAGTCTCTCCTTGTGCTTGCTTTATTTAGATGGCTTGTGTAAGGTTGAAGAAGGGAGAGTTAAGGTAAGCTATTTGTTAAGGGGTTTTGATCCAATTGGTATAAGGTTCTTTGCAAGAATACCTTGGTTCGTATCTTCCTATACTTCCATCAATTCAATACATATATAATCTTCTTATCTTTCCATTGTCATTCCATCAACTCACGTTCTTTGTGTTCGAGTTTCACAAATATCGGTCCCACTAGAGATATCTTGCCCCAGATATTGACCGAGATTTGCTTCTGTTGTTGATTTCGTGGACTTCAACCTAGATCGGAAAACTACGACATCAACCACGCATCACCTAGATACCTAGTTTCACTGCCCTAGAAAAGTTGAGTATTGTCGACGCTTAGGATTTCCTTAGAGGTGACATCAAAGATCTCAGTCGAAAGATCAGGATAATACATCTGGAGTCAAGGGTTCATACCCTTGGTTCACATTAGGATAAGAAGTTTGGATATTGTCTTATCTAGAACTAGAGATCTAGGGAAGACACGTCTAGCATTTATTCAAATCTTAAGGCTATCTTGATCTAATATAGATGTTTTCTAGGTTACTCAAGGTTAGGATATTTAGGGCTTGTTGACTTGGTATCACTTAGTGAATACGGATCATATTTCGGGGTTAGAGTGCTCTACAATAGAATTAGGAGTTGAGTCAAGTCATACCTTAGTTGTAAGTACATGGATATTAGTTTGATTTAGTTGTTTTCTCCCTTCGATTACAACAAATATTTTGCTTTCCTTTTAGTGACAATAGTAGTTAACAAAACTAATTTCAACCCCGACCCATTAGTTACTTGCAATGACCATTTGAGTCCACTTGAAAATGGTATTGTTTCTACGTGGGTCAGGTATTTACTTGCTTATACTACTTATTTTAAGTGACAAATTACTTTTGATAGGGATAATGATAATACCATAAACCTCAAGTCAATCTTGCATTGCATTATACTAGTTGGTTGCTCATAAATGATGTATGTTGTTTATTCGTTCTTATAATTTATTGTCTTGTTCACCACAATGCAAAGTGTTCATGTGATTATCTTTAAAAGGGAATGTCTTTCATTCTCCTTCTAAAAATATTGTTTCTTCCTTTTCCGAATCTACTTCACCGCTTGTTGGTATCTCACCAATTTTGTCACCTCCAATTGTTAATGCACATGACATTGTATCATCTCCTACACCATAAATACCTCCTCTCATACGTTATACTAGATTACTCTCAGCCTCATTACATCTCAATGATTTTTTTCCCCAACTACTCATGATTTACACAAACCTTGTACTTCTACTTCATTTCTATCTTTTCTTATGCCTTTTTTTTTATCCGCGTCTATTTCTTTTTCATAACATACCACATTTAAGTTTTCTTTTAAAGATCCTAATCGGGTTGAAGCTATGGGCAAGGAGATAAAGCTTATCTCTTGCAAATCGGTTTACAATATTAAGTTGAAATTGGATGGATCTTTAGAAAGACAATATAGTACCTCGAGGTTTTACTCAAATATGTATTGAGTATCAACATAACTTTTCCCCACTCATCAAAATGAACATTGTTAGATGTTTGGTCCCATTTCCTTAAGGCTTTCATTACTGTGATAATAAATTTTGTTTACTTCAAAAATCATTGGTTGGGTTAAAACATGCGTCATGATAGTGATTTTTCAAGCTCACAACTTCCAAAAGAAAAACAAATGTTGGTTTCATCTTGGTAGTTGTCTATGTGTGTAATACCCAAAAAATTTTGTTTCGATTTATTTCCGAGTCAACATAAATCTTGTCATTTTATGTGAAGATTTAATCACATAAGATATCCTTTATTCAAACTTCTATGATTTTATGTGAAGTTTTGATCATATAAAATGCTACTTTAAACTCTTTGCAAGACTAGAATGAGATGACTCCCTTGATGAGGCCATTTGACAAGCCCATGACAAGACCATGACAAGGTCATGAAAAGACCAAGACAAGGCCTTAAGCTCTTTTGGCCAAATCAACCAGCCATGTGCACGCCAACCTTGTTGTTGGGCCGATTCACGCTAGCCTTACCTTGCTCCTCGACAAGCCTGGAGTTCCCTTGCTCTTGGGCCGTCCAACACCTCTTCACGTACGTGTTTCATGCATGCCACAAGCCCAACATGGGAGAAGCCAATCGTGCCTCAAGGCCTCGCCAACATACGTGCAACCCAAGCATCATTGCCATGTGCATATATTCCGTTGTTATTCTCTCCTACCTTCCTTCTCATGCGATTCACTTTCCTTTGGTGAGCAGATCACGACCATGATTGATGCGTGCGTCTCATACACCCTCACGTCCAAGTTAATTCTACCCTATCTCTTGAACATATCTTCCTTCTAATTCCAGCAGCCACACCTTCCCCTTGTTAACCTCACGTTCATGATGCATCCGCCCTCTACACATATGCAGATTTCCTTCCAAGAAAGCAATAACGGCCACCTTTCAGGCTTGCTTCTTGTGATCTATCTCAGAGGGCATAACTCTACCAGTCGGTACTCAGCTTCATTCTTGCATAGAATGCAGAGGATGTAGTCGAGGGTCTCTTTTGCCCACGACAACGCCACAACTTCCTCATCTCCAATTCTCTCCCACTTCCTTCAGTCGTTGATTTCTAACCCTTCACGTGCATCTTGCCACTGTCACCTTTGCCTTCGTTTCCAGGCCACAACAGTCGATGGGAGGAGCTTCCTAGTGCACTGTCACACAAATGTGAATCCCTTACTTCTGCATCGGTCAAGCAAGACTCTTTGGTGTCACTGTCCTCCATACACCAACGAGTATTGAAGCATACCCTCCTCCCTAGCCGACTACATATCCGCCTAGTAAGCATATCTTCTTATACTATCATTTCTTTCGGCATATAGAATAAAGGGAGGTGATTAAATTCATGCAGGATGCCCACAAGGTTGAGCTTTAAGTCTCCTGAGTCATTGCGTTCAACAGACGAGCTAGAGGTCGAGACGGACTCCTTTAGTCGATAACCAATAACTAGTAGCGGGTGGTTCCATCTCCTCCATGGCTAACCATGCTGGACCAGACTCATAGCAAGCTCGAGCCTGGAGTAGGTAGTCACCCTTCCTATCGTTTTACACTTGAATATAGGAGTGAAGTAGATGGTTATGACTCTCGCATGGATCGAACCTTAGATCTCTTGCATAATGGATCTAGGACAAGTAGTTGAGGTCGGGAGGACTCAAACTCAGGACATGTGGGAAAGCTCTATTTCAGATTTACGGCTGGTGAGACTCGAATCCTAGATCCGTTACCTTCAGTTTTGTATATCCAGAGTATGTGTTAAATAGTCAACTTAGAATTATTCTTTCGACGTCTTAGAAATATAATTCACCGTTCGCATTTTAATATGTTGTTGAGGGATTTGCATAAGTTGATGTATCAAAAGTTGTGATCGATCCAACGATTGGATCTAGAGTTATAGGGTTCCAAAGTAGACTAGTTATGCAGTTTGGTAAAATGCAGATTTTTTGACTAAATATGAGAATTTTGTGTTGAAGAGTCAATTTGGGATTTTTTTATGTAGGATTAGTTATTGATCCTTTTTGAGATTTCTCTCTTCTAATGAGTAGAATGCATATCATAGAAGGTTTACATATTTTATTTGAAATTTTTGGATTTTAATACGAGTGCATTATGTTGAGTCAAAGTGGGATCCTAGAGAGTTTTTCAAGAAAGTTAGAAGTTGGAAAAATCTTCCAACTTAGTTAAATCTTTATTTTGAGTTTTAGATTATGGTTTTGAGTCACATAGGATAGTTTGGAAGTATTCTAGAAACATTTTTAGGCTTTTGAGGCTCAGGGGTAAAATCTTTTTTTACTCTTATAAAGGCAAAATAGTAATTTCCGTTAGAAGACCTCTAGTATCTTAGAAGTTGAAAATTTCTAAGAGGTTGGGACATATTTATGATCAACTTTCTTTTTATATCAGGAGGTTGATTTGTTTCCTTGTGGATCGAGTTTTTTAGATATCGAGATTTGTAATTCGATTCAGGTAAGTCCTTTAGGCTTACTTAATTGCTTTCATATGTGTGCTATATGTATTATAGTATGTTTATAATATTGATTACGGACGTATTATTGACCCAAGTATAATGGGCCTTGGCATCATTTACTCAGCTCTTGCGAGAGTCGAAGAGGTTGTCCGCGACAAGGTTAGATGTGGTAGACGGGGAGGGTATTGATCCACTCCATGTGGTATACGGGTCTGTGTGTCAACCATTTCAGCTGGATAAAGGGACGGAGGCGAGAGTCTTACACGTCTCGTGCCACAACCTTAAAACGGTTTTGAAATGAATCACTTATATACAAGATAATAACTAGATTTACCATCATGTTGAGTGTTTAAATTCTTGCTTTATGTGTGTTTGTGCTTATATGTCTTCTTATATGTGATTAGTTAGCTAACGATTTATCCGTGTTTTAGATTAATTATAGGTATGAACAGTTGCAAAGAGAACCGGAGCAGATGGTCAGTCGGGTCCATGTACTCATTAGATGGGGACGCGGGAGTCTTCCTTTTGCATGTACATCGTGAATATATTTATGTTTTGTAAGGCTACCATATGTAGTACATTCATACAAATGTAATTTAATGTTTTGAAATTATTTTAAATACATTTGTGCCTTGTTGTAAGATCCTATTAAAGTTGTTGTCAAACTAAGGTTGAGACCCATTGTGAGATCCTAACTAGTAGCTCCCCGACTTTTGAGAATTTGGGGTATTACAAAATAATATCAGAGTCAGGTTGGCAACAATGGCACTTGGAATCTTCTAAAAGACCAAATGTAAAAAATAACCAAAACCTGAAAGGGGTCTAAAAATTTTCAAAATGAATTTCTACTTTTAAATCATGTGCATAGTCAGGTTGTTGGGATAGTAGTACGTCAGACCACCATCACTCTCCGTGGATCTCTGCAGCTTGGTATGATAAGCGAGATAGTATATGCACTTATATGATTGTGCATTTATGTATGTATGTTATATGGATATATATATATATATATATATATATATATATATATATATATATATATATATATATATATATATGTGTGTGTGTGTGTGTGTGTGTGTGTGTGTGTGTGTGTGTGTGCGCGTGTTTGTGTTTGTATTTGTGTGTGTAGCATGTTAGTACCCTAAAGGATATTTTATATCCTTTAGTTGAGTTATCATGATGCGATCATCGACTCATGACAAAACTTTAGTAGATCTTAAAGAGTATCTATATGAAGATAGTGGACTCACACCCCGGATTGGAACATTACATTCTGTCAGACACCTTGGTGATTCCTACAATTTTCCGAATAACGGGTAGACAAAAAGTTCAATACTGCGAGATGATTTTAACAACAAGAACAATCGGACAAGAAAAAAATATCAAATCAACTCATATAGAAGTGATAGAAAGCCGTCCAAGGGAATTGGGGTATGAAGATGAGAGATAAAACTCCAAGTTGCAGGTAAGGACTGACAAGAGTGCGGATTGAAGATGACAATATGGGAATACAAACAGGCAGGGTAGAGTACAACCACACTCGGCGGGTTAAATGACGCTGCAACCAAATTGGATGCCTCCATAGGCAAGTACGGCTTGAGAGTCTAGAGAAGATAGGGTGTCAACCCAAATATGAAGAATTAAAGGAACACAAACCGGAAACTTACGATGGAGATGGAAAGCGAAATGTGGATTTCATAAACGTCGAGACAATTTGACTTCTTCAAGAGATACACAATTTTTTTACTGACGCAAGTATCAAAAAGGGCAGAAGCTTGTAGTTGAGACAACGGATTTTCATGAAGGAATTGTTGAAAAACAACACTAGCGAAGGGAGAAGAGAGAAAAAGAATGACATGGGTGGACTCAAGAGTCCACAATGACCTCTCACTCAGCACGGGACTTAAGTTACCGACGCCCTCCATACAAGAGAAACCGCAAGTGGATGGAAATATAAGGTTATAGGATTTGCAAGACTCTCTTACAAGCTATCATGAAAGACTTGAAAATACCATTGATGTCAGATGGAGGACACATATGGACCCGAGAAAATGGAGTTAACTTACAGAGGAATTGGAAGTGTGGAGTGTAGAGCAAGCTAAAGGAGTATAAATGAATGAAACCGAGTAAGTAGTGCTCACAGGGAATTCAACGTCAAGAGAGGTATAGGAAGAGCAAGTCCGGGATCTAGAGGAAAGTCAACTATAGACTGACCATCAACAACAAAGAACGTATACGTGTTGGTTTGGTATTGGCGAGTTATGGGCAGAGAGGAAGAGGTCGATTTCCAACCGTTGTATTATTTCAATAAAGGTTTGTAAAGAGGGACTTGATACTTCTTCTAAAGGGAATCGATGGTATGTTTTAACGGGCAGAAGTTTGGTCAATCACTCTAACTCGCGGTAGACGCCATTATGATTAATGGGTGACAACATATTAACTAGAGTAGCGCAACGGAAGCGTGGTGGGCCCATAACCCACAAGAAACAAGAAACTCAATGTTATGTCAATTATAACCTCAAGTTAAGGAATTATAGCTCTATATGAAAATCTCCTCATGGAGTGTGGTTTTTGAGTTACAACAAGTTGAAAGCCTGACCAGAAGTAAGTGATAATTCATTAACGGAGGAACGGTCCCACTGGGTCATATTAGAGATACATGACCAAGTGAGTGGTCTTACAAAGAGCATCAAACACTTAGTAAAGTGTTGGGGGATACCTTCTCTCCAAATCTAATGGTCAGAATCTTTCAGAAGGTCAAAAGTAAGTGGAGTCAGCAGAAGGAATAAAGTTTTATAGTTATTTTCTGTAGAGTCATCAAAAGAGTTGAAAGTGAGTTTAGAAAAGCAACCCGTTGAGACCTTAAAGAGGATTGGGAAGTTATTTATCGACTAGCAATACTACCCATACTAGTGGGGGTACACCCACTGTTAATGTGTAACAATTAAGAGAATACTTACCGGATCCGAGACAGGTCATCCGCTTTAAGGACCTGATAATTGAGCCAGATCATACTTTTGTGGAGTATCCAGTGGTCTAGAAGAAGAGCCGATGAGGCCACATGAGAGATAGAGGATAATATTATGAGTAGTAATCCTGAGTCCTTTGCAGGGTTAGCTGTAACCTCACGACCGACGAGTTAGTGCTCGGACTTTGATATGCGTGTCTTGTTTAATTATGTGTTTAATTGCAAGTTTGAGTGGTTAAAATTTCATGTGTTTCATGCTTATGATATTTGAGTGATACCTTTTCTTTTAGAAAAGAGAGTACGAAGATTCTGTAAAAGAAGAGTAGATACTCCGTTTCTATTTATAGAAAGTTATTGGAGCGATGCTCCTTATTCTAAGTTTTGGGACGAAACTTATTTTAAGGGGGTACTGATGTAATTTTAATGCCGTTTATTTCCTAGTTAACATAAATCTTATCATTTTATATGAAGAGTCAATCACATAAGATGCCATTTATTCAAACTTGTATGATTGCCCTTTATCTAAACTTCTATGATTTATGTGAAGTTTTGATCATATAAAATGCTACTTAAACACTTTGCAGGACTAGAATGAGATGGATCCCTTGACAAGGTCTTGAGTCCATTAGACAAGCCCATGACAAGGTCATGACAAGACCAAGACAAGGCCTTAAGCTCTTTTGGCCAAGTCAACCAGCCATGTGCACGCCAACCTTGTTGTTGGGCCGATTTATGCCAGCCTTGCCTTGCTCATCGCCAAGCCTGGAGTTCCCTTTCTCTAAGGCCGCCCAACACCTCTTTATGTACATGTTGCATGCACACCACAAGCCCAATATGAAAGAAGCCAACCGTGCCTCAACCCATGCATCACTGCCATGTGCAAATCTTCCGTAGTTATTCTCTCCTACCTTTCTTCTCCTACGATTCACTTTCCTTTGGGGAGCATATCACGACCATGATTGTTGTGTGCATCTCAAACACCCTCACGTCCAAGTTAATTCTACCCTATCTCCTAAACATATCTTCGTTACTTATTCCAACAGCCACACCTTCCCCTTGATAACCTCACATTCATGTTGAATTGCATCCGCCCTCTGCACATGTGGAGATCTCCTTCCAATTTAGGATTATTGGCCACCTTTCTGTCTTGCTTCTTGTGATCGATCTCAAAGGGCAGAACTCTAGTAGTCGGTAATCAGCTTCACTCTTACATCGAACGCATATGATGTAATCGAGGGTCTCTTTTTCCCACGACAATGCCACAACTTCCTCGTCTACAATTCTCTCCCATTTCCTTCAGTTGTCGATCTCTAACCCTTCATGTGCAGCCTGCCCATGTCACCTCTGCCTTCATTTCTAGACCACAACAGTCGAACGGAGGAGCTTCCTAGTGCACTGTCACATAGATGTCAATCCCTTACTTTTGCATCGGTCAAGCAAGACTCCTGGTGCCACTGTCCTCAACACACTAACGAGTATTGAAGAATATCTTTCTCCCTAGCCGACTGCAGACCCACCTGGTAAGCAAATCTTCTTAACCTGTCATTTTTGTTGACATATAGAAGATAGGGATGTCTTTAAATTCATGTAGGACATCCACAGGGTTGAGCTTTAGGTCTCCTGTTAGCATGAAATATTGCGATATTCTAGGCACTTTTTCTAGTTGTTTTTCATCCATTATAGTGTTCATTGATGAGGCATTGAAGCAATTGTTAGCTAGTTTGTCTACATTGTCGATATAGAGGTCTACATAAGCTTTGTGTTGATTATAGGTGAATAAGAGCTAAAACCGAACCAATTGAGAGAGGAAGGAGATGATTTGAGCACATCCAAGGATTGAGGACACATCAAAGAAGACAAGGGATATGCTAGGATGAGGAATGGCACGACACAAAGGAAACTACAAGCAATTTACACTTCCACGCTCTAAAATACGGTCGAAGAGAAGTCCACGCCCAAAACCACGGCCGTGGATCTTGGCAACATGAACGTGGAGTATTCCAGAGAGTTGCACGGTATAAAGTACGGTCGTGGAAATTGTAAAGAACCGTAATCCACTTCCACGCTCTAAACCACGGCCGTGGAACTCCATGAAACCGTGATTTAGGCGATCTTTTGACGAATAAAATATTGACACTTTATTTACGCATATGGGCCGGACGGTTATTTGATCCTTCCTTATAAAAGGGCAGGAGGAGGGAGAATTCGGGACCTTCGCTTACGCTGGCTTACACGTGCCTAGGGTTTCATTGGACGTGCGGAGAATTTGCATTTTGCAACGGAGATTTACGAAGGCTTGAAGATTTGGAAGTTGTGTGTGGTGGAAGTTGCGCCTTTTATTCCTAGGTTTGATTAGAAGACGGATTGACATCCCGTTCTTTGTTCTTATCAAGGATAGTTATTGGTTTGTGTTTATTCTAAATCTGATATACATTATTACTCTTGTTTGTGGATTTGAGATTGATTTGAGATTTATTGAAGGTTTTCGAAGGTTTTCATCTTTCATTCTTCTTAATCTTGAATTTGATATTATAATGACTGTTATTAGCTAAAACCCTTTAGCAATTCTAAGGTGAAGGGTTAATAGTTGTGGCTTAGATGATGATAGATCGATCGCAAACAGATTGGACCCTGAGAGTTAGAGAGATTCGCCGACGAACCAAAACCACGGTTTGTTCTTGAGGTTCCACGGCCGTGGAACTCAAGATATGCCCGTAATTTGTGCCAGTTTACGAACCTTGCTTTTACTTTGATCCAAAGTTAAAGATTAGCTTTAACTTAGTCTTGGCTTGCCTTTTCTAAGTAGTAGTGAAGCCTCAACAACCTCTACTTCGATTTCGAGTGTCACAACCTTAATCGTTTAGTTAGTCTTGATCCTTGGGTTACAAGTTTGGGTATTTGAGATTAATTCTTGTCTTTAGATCCTTTCTATACTGAAGCCTCAACAACCTTTATAGAGAGTATTTCTAGATAAGTCATATAAAGCCTTGGAACTTTACCGTACATTGCTTTACCTTAGCATACCTTTGGAACTCTTAACTTTGTCCTTAGTCCTTTAGTATATCTTGAATCGATTGCCACAATTAGACACCTGGATCTTTAGGGTTGCTGTTTTCCCAATGTATTTGCAAAGCTTAACCTTTTATTGCTTGACGACTTTATAATTGAATTTGTTCCCCCCAAATTCCTGTGTTCGATACTCTGGAATTCTTGCTTAACTACGTCGATCCGTACACTGCGGGTTCGCTTGCTTGATTTCTAGTTTTATAAATTTAAGACTTATTTTCACGCACGTTTTAGGGCGAACAAGTTTTTGGCGCCGTTGCCGGGGATTTGGTCTAGGCCGAATTCGGTTACCGGTTGTCAAGCTCGGGAGCTTGCTCTTGTTATTTGATATCTCTTTTGAGTGATATTCGCAGGTTACTTTAGGTTTATGCGCAGGTTTAGGAACAACAAGGACCTCTTACCTCTTGATCAAGAACTTGAGAAGACTTTGAGGAAGAAACTCAAAGAAATAAAGATGGATGAAGAAAAAGAGCGGGATTATCAAACAGAGTTAGCGGAATCCGAAGCTCAACTTAGATGGAGCAAGAAGACTCGCAAGGAAGAATTGGATCGTCATCAATCGAAAATTGATGAGCTAGCGGATATGATGTTTCAAATGAGGCTGGAACTAAGCGACCTCAAGAAGAAGGAGAGGATGAAACTAACGAGATCGGTTAGAGCCAACTCATCCGACGAGGATAGCGACTCCTCCATGCCATCTCTTGAAGATCTTAATCCGACGGTCAACATGAATCAATTGAATCCAAGACAAAGACTGGCTGTCAATTATCGTGTCCCGGCTGGGGGTGCGAGAGCCGCTCGTGTAGAAGAAGAGCCAAGAACTCTTGGCCAAAGTATGGATCCAATTCAGCAACCATGCCGTCTAGGTGTGAACTTTGATGCTGATGATATGCAAGAGTTTAGCTTCAACCCACAAGTTATTACCATCGTTCGCCAAAACCAATTTGGAGGAACGAATAGCGAGTCTCCACATCAACATTTACAGAATTTTGAGATCTTAATGGAGACAATGAAGCCAAAGAACACAACCACCAACAACTACAAGATCAAGCCATTCTTCTTCTCCTTGAAAGGGAAAGCTTTATCTTGGTATCAAGCTCTTCAAAATGGAAGACTCAACACATGGGAGGATCTTTCTTCGGAGTTCCTCACCAAATTCTTTCCGTCATCTAAAACGGCGGAGTTGAGAGGTAAGATTAATGCATTTTCTATGAGATCTAACGAAAGTTTGTTTCAATCTTGGGAAAGATTTCAGGATTTACAATTGGATTGCCCACACCATGGCATTTCCAAGTTGGAGCTATTGGAGATATACTATAAGGGGCTGGATATAGAAACACAATTCAAGCTCCAATCCCTTTCATGTGGTACATTCATGGACATGAGGGAAGATGACACTTGGGACTTCATTGAGAAGCAAGCCCGGGTCATTGAGAAGTATTCTCACCGGAAAGTAGAAGCAAATCATGTGGAGCAAGGAGCAAAGCTAACGCAAGCTGCTCAAACTTAAATCTTTTCTCTCAACTCCGAGATTAAAGAATTGAAGGAAGTCATTAAAATCAACTTCCCAAAGCAAAAGGGACAAGTTTGGGTATTTGAGATTAATTCTTGTCTTTAAATCCTTTCTATACTGAAGTCTCAACAACCTTTATAGAGAGTATTTCTAGATAAGTCATATAAAGCCTTGGAACTTCACCGTACATTGCTTTACCTTAGCATACCTTTGCAACTCTTAACTTTGTCCTTAGTTCTTTAGTATATCTTGAATCGATTGCCACAATTAGACACCTGGATCTTTAGGGTTGCTGTTTTCCCAATGTATTTGCAAAGCTTAACCTTTTATTGCTTGACGACTTTACAATTGAATTTGTTCCCCCTAAATTCCTGTGTTCGATACTCTGGAATTCTTGCTTAACTACGTCGATCGTACACTGCGGGTTCGCTTGCTTGATTTCTAGTTTTATAATTTAAGACTTATTTTCACGCACGTTTTAGGGCGAACAAGTTTTTGGCGCCGTTGCCGGGGATCGACGTAGTTATTTGGGAATGAGAATACAAACCGCAACAACCGGAACAACAACCGGAACAACAACCGGAACAACAACCGGAACAATTGGAACAACAACAACAACAACCGGAATAACAATTGGAACAACAATAGGGGTTCAAACAACAATAATTGGCGTTCCAACCAACAACATAATTCCGGTAATTCTTATCCAATTCAGGAAATTCACTAACTCCACCTTCTTCTTCTTCCATTCCTTTGAAAAGTCAGGAACAAGCATCTAATAGTGGAAGCACCTCGGGGAAAGAGAAGCCCGATCCCATGTTGGAAACAATTTTGGGAAAGTTTCAAGGATTGGAGAGTCACATCATTAAGGTCGATGATCACATTACTAACGTTGATAAAGCCCAAAAGATTTTAGAAAACCAAATGTTTAGCCATGCTGAGGAAGTTCCTAGGAATCAAGGAAAACTTCCAGGAAAGAAGGAGGATAACCCAAAAGGAAGGGTGATGGCTATCACAACTAGGAGCGGAGCAACAACCACCGACCCGCAGCCTAAGTTTGTGGAAGTTCCCGTCAAGAAAGAGAAAGAGAAGGGGAAGGAGAAGGAAGACAACTACATTCCTCCTCCAGCTTTCAAACCTCCCCTGCCATTCCCGCAATCTAGAGCAAGAGCGCGTCTAGACAAGCAATTCGGTAAGTTTATTGAGCTCATGAGCAAACTGCATATTTATATACCTTTCATTGATGCAATTGTAGGTATGTCAGCTTATGGGAAGTTCTTAAAGAAGATCCTCTCTAACAAGAGGAAATTAGAGGATTTTGGAGAGGTCAAGATGAGTTCAGATTCGTCGGATCTCATCAAGACAATGAAGGAAAAGATGCCCCCAAAGCTGAAGGATCCGGGGTCATTTTGTATTCCCATAGGAGTGGGAGATATCACATATGATGCATTATGTGATTTAGGAGCAAGCGTGAGTATCATTCTGCTTGCCTTATGCAGGAAGATCGGTTTAGGCGAACCTAAACTGGTGAAGATGACGTTATACATGGCGGATCGATCCATAACTCGTCCCGTCGGCATAGTTGAAGACGTCCCGGTCAAGCTTGGTAAGTTCTATGTTCCAATAGATTTTGTTGTGCTTGACATTCCTGCAGATAGTCCGGTCTCGATCATACTCGGAAGACCGTTTCTTGCAACATCTGGTTGTATGGTTGATTGCAAGAATGCTAGACTCGCCTTCGACCTAGGAGAAGAAAAGGTACAGTTCGTTCTCTCCACTTTGGTGAAGGTTTTGCTTTTGAAGAGGATATATTTAACATCCATGACGAAGAGCTATCTAGAGAGGAGGTAAGTTCGATTCTCTTCAAAGATCCCTTGCAAAAGGTGATCTCTATGAGCATTATGGATATAGGGGAAGAAGAGGAATGTAATGAGGAAATTGAAAGCTTTAGAGAAGCAAAAAGAAGTGTATGAAGAAGAATTTGAGAAACTCTACGATGGGTCAAAAAACGTGAGAAATCACGGCCACTCGTGCTATTCCACGGTCGTGGAATCCATCAACATGACCGTAATAAGCTATTCAGAGGACTCCAGTAAGTTACACGGCCAAAACCACGGCCGTGGAACAAACAGAGGCACCGTAATTGATTTTCACGCCCAAAACCACGGCCGTGGAGGAAACAGGGGAGCCGTAATTTTGGGTGAATCTGAAGGAAATTGTGTTTTCTCCGCCACTTCTTTTGATTCTTCTCCAACAACTTCTACATCCTTAGACACTTCTAAGGAAACATTGGACACTCCTCAAGAGCCATTAGAGAGTCCTATAGTGATGGAATTGAAGCCACTTCCCGCACATCTAAGGTACACATTTCTAGGACCTAATTCTACCTTTCCGGTAATTGTTAGTTCCGATTTGAGTATAGATGAACATAATAAGCTTATGGTTGTTCTTAAGAAACATAGGAAAGCCTTAGGGTATACTATAGAGGATCTAGTAGGAATCAAACCTTCACTATGCATGCATAAGATCCTAATGGAAGAAGACTTTAGAACTTCGCGATAACCTCAAAGGCGGTTAAATCCGACCATGAAGGAGGTTGTCAAGAAGGAAATTCTTAAACTACTTGATGCAGGTATCATCTATCCAATCTCCGATAGCAAATGGGTGAGTCCCGTATAGGTAGTTCCAAATAAGGGAGGGATGACGGTCATTACCAACAAGAACAATGAGCTCATTCCTACGCGAACCGTGACAGGATGGAGGATGTGCATAGACTACCGCAAGCTGAACAACGCAACGAGGAAGGATCACTTCCCACTACCCTTCATTGACCAAATGCTTGAGAGGTTAGCACAACACTCACACTTTTGCTATCTTGACGGTTATAGTGGTTTCTTTCAGATCCCGATACATCCGGACGATCAAGAAAAGACCACATTCACGTGCCCGTGAGGTACGTTTATAGGAGAATGTCGTTTGGGATTTGCAACGCCCCAGCCACCTTTCAAAGGTGCATGATGGCTATCTTCTCGGAGTACATAGAGGATATTATGGAGGTTTTTATGGATGATTTTTCTGTTTACGGTTCCTCTTTCGATGATTGCCTTTCTAACCTTGCTCTTGTGCTACAAAGGTGTGAAGACACTAACCTAGTTCTTAATTGGGAAAAGTGTCAATTTATGGTGAAAGAAGGCATTGTATTAGGACACTTAATCTCTAGTAGAGGGATTGAAGTGGATAAGGCTAAGATAGAGACTATAGAAAAACATCCTCCTCCAACTTCGGTGAAAGAAATAAGAAGTTTTCTAGGACATGCTGGATTTTATAGACGCTTTATAAAGGATTTCTCTAAGATATCAAAGCCGCTTACTAATCTATTGATGAAGGATGCAGTTTTTGATTTTTCGCAGGAATGCTTAGATGCGTTTAATAAGATTCGGGAAGCTCTAATCTTAGCCCCGATTATACAACCTCCGGATTGGAATCTTCCATTTGAGGTTATGTGTGACACAAGTGACGTGGCTATAGGAGCTGTTCTTGGGCAAAAGAAGGAAGGACGAACCCACGCTATCTACTATGCTAGCAAGACGCTAGACGAAGCGCAGCTCAACTACGCCACTACTGAGAAAGAATTTTTAGCAATTGTATATGCATTTGAAAAGTTTCGCTCTTATCTTGTAGGTGCAAAGGTGATTGTGTACACGGATCATGCTGCGATCCGGTATTTGCTTGCAAAGAAGGATGCAAAACCAAGGCTAATTAGATGGATTCTTCTCCTACAAGAATTCGATCTAGAGATCCGTGACAAGAAAGGTTCGGAAAATTCTGTTGCGGATCATTTGAGTCGCCTACCACATCTTGAGGACGACAATCTACCTATAGATGACTCCTTTCTGGACGAGCATTTACATATCATAGAGGAGTGCATCGACGTGATCACCAAAGGTAATGAACCATGGTTTGCTGATTTTTTTAACTATTTGGTTTGCCAGGAATTACCACCCGGATTATCCTATGCACAAAGAAAGAAGTTCTTTAAGGATGTTTGGGAATACTTTTGGAATGAACCTCTCCTCTTTAAGATTGGTCCTGACGGCATCATTCGACGATGTGTGCCGGAAGATGAGATGCAAAGTGTCATCCGTCATTGTCATTCACTACCTTGTGGAGGACACGCTAGTTCGAACAAGACTAGTGCTAAGGTATTGCAATTTGGATTCTTTTGGCCTACTTTATTTAAAGATGTGCAAACCTTTGCTTCCTGCTGCGATGCTTGTCAAAGAACAGGGAACATATCTAGGAGAAACGAGATGCCTCTTAACAACATTCAAGAGGTGGGATCTTTGACGTTTGGGGAGTAGACTTCATGAGACCTTTCCCATCATCTTGTGGAAATCAATAAATACTTCTAGCCGTAGATTATGTTTCGAGATGGGCTGAAGCAATTGCCTCTCCTACTAATGATGCCATGGTTGTGGTTAAGTTCTTTAAGAAGACCATTTTCCCACGATTTGGGACACCACAGACTATCATTAGTGATGGAGGTTCTCACTTCATTGCCCGACGATTCAAAGCTATATTAGCTAAGTATGGGGTGACTCACAAGATCGCCACCCCTTATCATCCACAAACTAGTGGACAAGTGGAGATCTCGAACCGGGAGATTAAAGGAATTTTAGAGAAGATGGTTTCAAGGACAAGAAAGGATTGGTCTTTGAAGCTAGATGATGCATTATGGGCATACCGGACTGTGTATAAGACTCCCATAGGTATGACGCCATACAACCTTGTGTATGGGAAGTCTTGTCCCTTTCCGGTAGAATTGGAGCATAAGGCGTATTGGGCAATAAAGTGGTTGAACTTCGACATGAAGGAGGCGGGAGAGAAGCGTCTCTTGGACCTTAACGAGCTTGAAGAACTTCGCTTGAACGCCTACGAAAACGCCAAGATTTATAAAGAAAGAGCGAAGCGTTGGCATGATAAGCATATCATTCCAAAAGACCTCAAAGAAGGAGATCAAGTTCTCCTCTTCAATTCAAGACTTCGTCTCTTTCCAGGTAAGCTTAAATCTCGTTGGACTGGACCTTATCTAATCAAACGTGTTTTTCCCCATGGTGCAGTTGAAGTATGGGGTGAAAAGGGCGGAAGCTTTAAGGTGAACGGTCAACGACTCAAGAAATACTCACCGGAACTCCAAGCTGAAGAGTTCGCACCTATCGCACTTGAATAGGTGTAAGTACAGTCTTGCTACGGACCTTAAACAAGCGCTTCTTGGGAGGCAACCCAAGGTATTCACTTATGTTTTTGTTTTTGATTCGTAGATTAGAGTAGTTTAGAGGTTTTGTTTTGTTTTGCCTTCGATACCTTCCGGTATGTTTGTGTTTTTGGATGTAGGATCAATGGAAGAGGCAAGGAAGAAGGAAGAGTTAGAAGAAATTGACGAAACGGACTTTGGCACATTACAGAGAGTTCCACGGCCAAAACCACGGCCGTGACAACTACAGTGACCGTAATTTGCAAAAGCCTGAGAAAAATCACCAAAACCACGGTTCCGTACATTTCCACGGCCGTGGAAACCCCCGAGTGACCGTAATTTTCCAAAAATTTTACGGTTACTATATAAACCACGTCTTTTCACAAAGAACACCAAAAATACCCAATTCCACGCCCCAAAATCGCCGATTCGATCCCCCTCTCTCAAATCTCCATTCGTTAATCGTTTCGAACGATTCTTTAACCCAAAGTGAAGCAAATTCAACCATCTACAAGATCCAAGCAACAATATAAGTGGAAAATCGCCGGAGAAGACGGAATTTGGATTTTAAAAATCCAAAACCTAGGTTTTTCTTCTCTTCTCTCACTTTGTCGATTTGATTCAGTTTTCGCAAGAAGTTTTAGGAGAACTAATTAGAACTGGATTGGAATTAGTCTAGGGCTGCTGTCTGTTGATTTTGGTGTTGATTGAGTGAATTTTGAGAAATTACGAGCCGAACCACGGTCATTGGGCATTCCACGGCCGTGGAAACTGAAGAACAAGCCGTAATTTTGGACAGAAAATGGATTTAGTTAGGAGAATGTCTGCTAGGAATAAGAAAAGGAAAGGTGATGCTTCCTCCTCCTCCCAAGTACCTCCTAGTGAGCCACCATCACCCCCACCCCCTAGAATTCCAAAAATCCATGATGACTATCTTGATGCTTTAGAGAGAATTGCTAAGAGACCGGTTATAGGACCTCGATATCTGCTGCTTGAGGATTTAGAGCCACTAAATGTGGTAGGTGACCTTACTTGGTTACTAGATAAAGCTGGTTTGATCATCTTCTCCGCTATTCGGGAAGATGCTTATGAGGAGATCACTAGAGAGTTTGTGATCTCTTTTTAGCACAGTCACGTGGATAGGACAGTTTCTTTTCGACTGATGGAGAGGAACTATGAGTTTTCGATCCGAGAGTTTGGAGCCTTCTTTGGGTTCCATGAGACCTTTAATGGTCGTTTTCCTAGCGGTGTATACGCTAAGGACTTCTGGGAGGATATTGCCATGATTTACGCCAGCGAGGACCGCTGGCAACCTGCTGATACCAAGGCTAAGCTCATCTACCACTTAGCCTTGAAGATAGCCCACCGAGTACTTTCTGAGTGTCTCTTCCCTAAGATTGAGACTCCTCAGAAGATCAAGACCGATGAGTTGTTTTTGTTGTACTATATGCTACATGGTAGGCCTGCTGACTGTGTCACCCTCTTAGCTTCTACCATGAGTAAGCTAAAGAACAAGAGGGCCGGCAATATCGGATATGGTGGGATGGTCACCCACATTGCTAGACAGTTGGGTATCGACTTTTCTACGTGCACTAGGATAGCGGCTAGACCTTTAGGACTTCAGAGCTTCATGACTAGAGGTATGATCTTTCCTAGGCATAGAGGTCCACCTACCGCTGCCATGCCTTGGGAGGATAGAGGAGGTAGAGGTGTTACATGGCTTCCCGAGTACTCCATTATGGCTGGATGCCATAACTAGAAGGAGACATTCGCTGCTATGCATGCGAATAGATTGGTAGCACCTCCATACGTTCCCCCAGAGATGCCAGCTGCGGACGAGGACGAGATGAGAGGAGATGACGGTTTTGAGGGAGGAGGTGAGGAGCACGACTTTGGCAGTTTTCCGGATCATCCGGACACATTTCCCGACCTCCCTAGGCAGTCTCCCCGCCCTGCTAGACCTTCCGGTTCTTCCTCTCGCCGTGCCAGCGTGAGTGAGAGGCCGACATGGATGGCGACCCCTCCTGATTGGTATAGCACACAACCGGAGTCGATGGGAGCTCCACCGACTTGGCATGCACAACCACCACCTGCACCAGCACCATCAGATGCACCAGCTTGGTACAGTTAGGCGCCGGAGTGGTACGAGCAGCTACCGGAGTGGGCCACCGACCTTTCCAGGAGAGTCGGTGCTTTGGAGATCCGGCAGGACGCTAGAGATGCACGAGCCGAGGCGCATGATAAGATGATGAGGGACATCTACCGCCAGCAGTTTGGGCGGAACTTCGACTCCAACTTCTTCCCGTTTCCACCACCACCATCTCCTCAGTGATGACCATGGATGATCGTAGCATTAGCTGCTCCACCGCCGTCTTGTGAGTTCATTTTCTTTCTTTCTTTTCTTTATTTCTTTTTGAACATTAGGGATAATGTTTGTCTCAAGTATGGAGTGGGGTGTGACTATCGTTTGTAATAACTCTACTCACTTTTGCTTGCTTTGATTGAGAACACTTTGCATGTTTCATTCCATTGTCACACATTTCATTATCGCATTGCATGAAAAAGCTTTTGAAAAACCCATAAAAATTGAAAAATTTTGAAAATTTTGTGCTTCTAAGAATTGAGATGATTTCTATGATAATCACTACTTGTGAATTGAGTTTTTGATGACAATTGTATGCCTAAACAAATAATGAATTGAAAAGAAATTGAATGTGTTGATTATTTCTCTCTTGCAAGTTTCATAATGTGAAGAGTTTTATCTAAATCATATTGAGAAATTAAGGTTGAAATCACATGATAACTTCTTATACTTCTTGTTGAAATGATTAAGGCAATTCGATTTTCTTTCTTCTTTCTTTGATCATTTAGCCCCTCAATGAAATAATAGCCTCCCTTACCTATCCGGGAATTCGGAGGAGTTGAACTTTGGCATGTTTGATGTGGGAGGGCCATGAAAGCAAAATTTTGCATTCAAAGAATAGAAATAAGTTGTAGGTTTGGGGAAGTCAATCATGACGATGAGAAACTTGGCACCATTCACATAGCCGGGTGTTTGTGTCTTGCCAAAGTCGGATTGAGCGATATTCCTAACGGGTGTTTGAGAAACGTCAATCTCTTAGGCTTCGGTTTTTGTGCACCTCTGTCCATAACTCCAAAAGTAAAGTCGAAAAATAATGTGAAAAGAAGAGAGCAAAGCTCTAAGTTGAAAGTGTTGCAAAACCGCAAGAGAAAAAGAAAAGAGTTAGTTGTCCACTTTTTCGGATTCATGCACCACATTCCTTATAGTTTCCCCTTCCTTTCCGCATTCTAGACCTTATTTGAAAGTCCTTAAGATCAAGAGAGTGTTATATGACTTGGTGGTCTAAATTGAAGTTTCTTATGATTGATTTTGATAATGTTTGAAGGTTATGATGCTTACATTGAAGTTTGATCAATTCACGATGTTTCTTTCCTCTTTATTTCTTTGGTTATGTATATGAGCGTCTCATGAATGAATGAAGCAAGGTTTGAGAATGATCTATTGATTAGAAGCACATTTACCTAAAAGTTTTTTTTGTTTTTGAGATTGCATGCATATTTCATCCTAACTTAAGTTCTAAAGCTTTTGAAAGACCTTGCTTGGGGACAAGCAAGTGACAAGTATAGGGTATTTTGTTAGCATGAAATATTGCGATATTCTAGGCACTTTTTCTAGTTGTTTTTCATTCATTATAGTGTTCATTGATGAGGCATTGAAGCAATTGTTAGCTAGTTTGTCTACGTTGTCGATATAGAGGTCTAAATAAGCTTTGTGTTGATTATAGGTGAATAAGAGCTAAAACCGAACCAATTAAGAGAGGAAGGAGATGATTTGAGCACATCCAAGGATTGAGGACACATCAAAGAAGCCAAGGGAGATGCTAGGATGAGGAATGGCACGACACAAAGAAAACTACAAGCAATTTACACTTCCACACTCTAAAATACGGTCGAAGAGAAGTCCACGCCCAAAACCACGGCCGTGGATCTTGGCAACATGAACGTGGAGTATTCCAGAGAGTTATACGGTATAAAGTACGGTCGTGGAAATTGTGAAGAACCGTAATCCACTTCCACGCTCTAAACCACGGCCGTGGAACTCCATGAAACCGTAATTTAGGCGATCTTTTGACGAATAAAATATTGACACGTTATTTACGCATATGGGCCGGACGATTATTTGATCCTTCCTTATAAAAGGGCAGGAGGAGGGAAAATTCGGGACCTTCGCTTACACTGGCTTACACGTGCCTAGGGTTTCATTGGACGTGCGGAGATTTTGCAACGGAGATTTACGAAGGCTTGAAGATTTGGAAGTTGTGTGTGGCGGAAGTTGCGCCTTTTATTCCTAGGTTTGATTAGAAGACGGGTTTGACATCCCGTTCTTCGTTCTTATCAAGGATAGTTATTGGTTTGTGTTTATTCCAAATCTGATATACATTATTACTCTTGTTTGTGGATTTGAGATTGATTTGAGATTTATTAAAGGTTTTCGAAGGTTTTCATCTTTCATTCTTCTTAATCTTGAATTTGATATTATAATGACTGTTATTAGCTAAAACCCTTTAGCAATTCTAAGGTGAAGGGTTAATAGTTGTGGCTTAGATGATGATAGATCGCTCGTAAACAGATTGGACCCTGAGAGTTAGAGAGATTCGCCGACGAACCAAAACCACGGTTTGTTCTTGAGGTTCCACGGCCGTGAAACTCAAGATCTGCCCGTAATTTGTGCCAGTTTACGAACCTTGCTTTTACTTTGATCCAAAGTTAAAGATTAGCTTTAACTTAGTCTTGGCTTGCCTTTTCTAAGTAGTAGTGAAGCCTCAACAACCTCTACTTCGATTTCGAGTGTCACAACCTTAATCGGTTTAGTTAGTCTTGATCCTTGTGTTACAAGTTTGGGTATTTGAGATTAATTCTTGTCTTTAGATCCTTTCTATACTGAAGCCTCAACAACCTTTATAGAGAGTATTTCTCGATAAGTCATATAAAGCCTTGGAACTTCACCGTACATTGCTTTACCTTAGCATACCTCTGCAACTCTTAACTCTGTCCTTAGTTCTTTAGTATATCTTGAACCGATTGCCACAATTAGACACCTGGATCTTTAGGGTTGTTGTTTTCCCAATATATTTGCAAAGCTTAACCTTTTATTGCTTGACGACTTTACAATTGAATTTGTTCCCCCCAAATCTCTGTGCTCGATACTCTAGAATTCTTGCTCAACTACGTCGATCCGTACACTGCGGGTTCGCTTGCTTGATTTCTAGCTTTATAAATTTAAGACTTATTTGCACACACGTTTTAGGGCGAACATCTCCCGAGTCATTGTGTTCAACACACGAGCCAGAGGTCGAGATGCACTCCTTTAGTCGATAACCAACAACTAGTATCGGGTTGTTCCATCTCCTTCATGGCTAACCATGTTGGACCAGACTCACAGCAAGCTCGAGCCTGGAGTAGGTAGTCTCCCTTCTTATCGCTTTACACTTGAATATAGAAGTGAAGTAGATGTTTATGACTCTCGCATGGATCGAACCTTAGATCTCTTGCTTAACGGATCTAGGACAACTAGTTGAGGTCGGGAGAACTCAAATTCAGGACATGTGGGAAAGCTCCATTTCAAATCTGCGGCTGGTGAGACTCGAATCCTAGATCCGTTACCGTCAGTTTTGTATTTCCAAAATCTGTGTTAAATAGTCAACTTAGAATTATTCTTTCGACGTCTTAGAAATATAATTCACCGTTCACATTTTAATATATTATTGAAGGATTTGCATAAGTTGATGTATAAAGTTGGGTCGATCCAACGGTTGGATCTAGAGTTATGGGATTCCAAAGTAGACTAGTTATGTAGTTTGGTAAAATGCAGATTTTTTGGTTAAGTTTAAGAATTTTGTGTTAAGGAGTCAACTTGAGATTTTTTTGTGTAGAATTAGTTATTGATCCTTTTTGAGATTTCTTTCTTCTAATGAGTAGATTTGCATAGCATAAAAGGTTTAGGTATTTTATTTGAAATTCTTGAATTTTAATACGAGTGTATTATGTTGAGTCAAAGCGGGTTTTTCAAGAAAGTTAGAAGTTGAAAAAATCTTCCAACTTAGTTAAATGTTGATTTTGAGTTTTAGATTATGGTTTTGAGTCATATAGGATAGTGTGGAAGTAATCGCGATTATTTCTAGAGTTTTGAGAATCAGGAGTAAAATCGTCCTTTTACTCTTACTAGAGTAAAATAGTAATTTCCATTAGATGACCTCTAGTATCTTAGAAGTTGAAAACTTCTAAGAGGTTGGGACATATTTGTGATTAACTTTCCTTTTATATCAGGAGGTTGAGTTCTCTCCTTGCGGATCGAGGTTTTGAGATATCAAGATTTGTAATTCGATTCAGATAAGTCATTTGAGCTTACATTGCCTCTTCCATATACGAGTTGATTATATGAGTGGTGTGTGTAATATATATCATAGTATGTTTATAATATTAATTACTGACGTATTATTGGCCCAAGTATAATAGGGCATTGGCATCATCTGCTCAGCTCTTGCGAAAGTCTGGGAGGTTCTCCGCGACCAGGTCAAACGTGGTAGATGGGAAGGGTATTGATCCACTCCATGTGGTATACGGGTCAGTGCGTCAAACCACTCCAGCTGGATAAAGGAACGGAGGCGAGAGTCTTAGACGTGTCGTGCCACAACCTTAAAACGATTTGGAAATGAATCACTTATATACAAGATAATAACCGGATTTGTGTGCCAACATGTCGAGTATTTAAATTCTTGTTTTATGTGAGTTTGTGCTTATATGTTTTCTTATATATGATTAGTTAGCTAACGGCTTATCCATGTTCTTAGATTAACTGTAGGTATGAATACTTGCAGAGAGATCCGGAGCAGATGGTCATCCGGGTCCACGTACTCATTAGATGAGGATGAGGGAGGCTTCCTTTTGCATGCACGTCGTTAATATATTTATGTTTTGTAAGGCTATCATATCTCGTACATTCATACAAATATAATTTAATGCTTTGAAATTATTTTAAATAAATTTGTGCTTTGTTGTAAGATCTTGATAAAGTTGTTGTCAAACTAAGGTCGCGACCCATTGTGAGGTCCTAATCAATAGCTCCCTGAGTTCTAAGAATTTGAGGTGTTACAATGTGGATGACATATTGATCACTAGTTTAGATTTGTCATCTATTTATAATCTGAAATCTCATCTCCACCGATTAGTTAGCATCATAGATATTTGTAACCTTCATTATTTCATGAGGAATGAGATTCTTATCTTCAACAAGGCATTGCAATGACTAAAACGAAAATTCACTATGGAACTTCTACTTGACAAGCCTCACTTTCCTCATTTAGTTCCATCACACATTTACCTTTTAGGGGGTGTTTAGTAAATTTGATTCGTTGTTGTGGTTGCACTTATGGTTGTGGTTGTAAACAAGTGTTTTTTAGATTTGTGGTTTATAGAAAAACTATGTATACATGTTTAGTTAGATGACTCAGAATTAGTTTTAAATTTGATTGAAGAACAAAATACCCTTTATCACTAATCCCTAGTTTTTCCATTAACACATAAGTCCATTCAATAACGGACATTGCATATTTTTAGGATCATAGTAACATGATTCATCCCTTTCTTATTACTCCATTCGTCCCTTGTCTTCTTTATACACATTGAAACTTTTCATCAATTTCCATGGCAAAAAGAAACTGAAAATCTAATCAAAGTATCTTATTCATCCCCTTTTTTCTCTACTCCATTCGTTTGCACTCCATTCATCCATTTTCATGGCAAAGAGAAACATAAAAATTAGATTGAAAATTTTCACCTCTAAGTTTGGTTAGGGTTTTAGTTCCGTTTTAAATAGGATTTTCAATTAGATCGAAGCTATTTCTAAATCTGGGAGAAGAAAAGCTTCGATCCTCGATTTGCTCTTATACAAGATGAATAAGCCTCGCAATCGCATCCTTTCCTTCACTCTTGGTTGCTTGATTTTTTCAATTCCTCAAACATACCTCCATCCTCGACTCGTCAATCAAGAAAGCGATGATAGCATATGAATTGAGAATTCAGTCCCCTTTGAGAAATCAATGATAATAGATGAGGGCCTCCATCTTCTCCGGGTAAAGGGCATGAATAAACTATATTTTAACAGCACTATGAAAAAACCATAAAAATTATCCAATGAGATTCTCAAAAATAGTTTCCATGACTCTCCAACCAGATTTTGAAAGGACTACTGTAGTCCTAACTAAAAAATTACAAATTCAACACCTTATAACCTATAACCTAAATCTAATAAAAATCCTTCAACCACATAACTAAACAGTCCTTAAATCTTAAGCTTCTTCATAGTGAAGATTTTATGACCAATCTTGAATACTATCGTTTCATGGTAGGAAAAATTAAAGTTTGTCGCCAATATAATACATGAGACTTGTTGTATCCTTTACGTACCGTCCAAACCTTGAGTTAACATATGCAATGTTCCACTTTAGCTCATCTGGTAGCTTTAGAACATACTCTTCGATATGCTTATGGCACATATATATGGTAGAGGCATTATTATTAGAGGAGACGCTAACTTATCATTAACTGCATTTTTTGATTCCGAAGGAGCAACTTGTCCTATTTCTCGAATACTTGTTACTAGTTTTGTTGTGTCCTACGTATATATAATATACTAAAGCAATATACGTTGACGCTGACGTGGCACGCTGTGAAAGTAATATTTTGAAATGAGTTTTTCACATTCAAAACCATATTCTTATAATCATTTATAACGTACTAAATCAGTATACATTGACGCTGACGTGATGTGTTGTGAAAGTAATATTTTGAAATGAAGCCTTCACAATTCATGCAATAAATGCTTTTTTTATAAAAAATTACTTGTTGATTTTGTAAAGGATTTTTTAGTTACAATAAATCCTTAGTTTAATTTAGTTTTTATTTTTATTTTTGTTTAAAAAAATCAAATAATTATTTTTCCGTAAAATATTTAATATCTTTTTCGTAATTGTGCACTTGAGGTTTTGTATTTTTGTAACGAGTTTCTTAATTTTTGGTATTCCACATCGGTTATCAAGTAAGGCTGATAGTTCTAGAACTTGTACAAATAGACGATTTGAAGATTAAACATATCATACGTTTTTTGGCCTTGTTTAAGTTCAATTGTAATTATTATTCATATCGATTAATATATGTTATGTGGGTCGTTGACTTAATGTACGTGGGTCGTTAATATAACGTAAGTGGGTCGTTGACCTAATGCATTTGGGTCGTTTACCTACAGGTATGTGGGTCGTTGACCTACAATCATGCGAGAAGTTGGTCTTCTTTTATGTAGGTTGTTGTCTATATAATTTTTAAAAACCGTTAACCTAAGAATATGCATTTGACTTTGTTGTTTAGTTTAACAAAATCAAATACGCATATTTTTCAGATAGTATTTTTTTTTATTCTCATATTTATTTTTGAAAGCATTTGTTTTCCACGACTTTTTTAATTTGGCTATTTTTCATGTATTTTTTTCCGCGTAACAATTTGAGAATTATAAGTAGAGAGTTTGTTAACTCACATCGGTTATCCCAGGTAAGTAAGACTGACAATTTGAAATTTTGTATAAATAGAGAGTTTTCTTAATTGTTTGTTATCTCACATCGCTTATCAAGTAAGACTTATAATTTGAAAACTTTTATATATAGAGGGCTTGGACATTAAAAATCATATATTTATTGGCATTTTGGCTAAGTTCAAGTATAATTATTATTCATAACGAATTAATATATATTATGTAGGTCATTCACCTAGTATATTTAGGTCGTTGATCTCCAGTTATTTGGGTCGTTGGCCTATAGTTATTTGGATCGTTGACCTACTGTGTGAGTTGTTGTCTATATTTGATTTTATAAAAAACGTTGAGTACGGATACGTATTTGACTGTGTGATTTAGTTTAACAAAGTCAAATACGTATATTTTTATATAATACTTTTTATTTTTTCTTCACGTGTTTTTTTAAAATCATTTGTTATCTATGATTTTTTTTTTTTAATTCGGCTATATTCTCATATATTTTGCTATCTCACGTTAGTTATCAAGTATCAAGTAAGGTTGACCATTTATAAATTTGTATAAATAAAGGGTTTCTTTTATTGTTTGTTATCCAATGTTTGTTATAAGTAAAACTGATAATTTGAAACTTGTATAAAATTGAAGGTTAGAAAATTAAACAAATCGTACATTTATAATTATTATTCATATCAGACTAATATGTGTTATGTCACTCATTAACCTAAGGCACATGGGTCGTTGACATAAAATTATATAAATCGTTGTCTATATAATTTAAAAAAACTGCTGATTAAATTTAACCCCTAATAAAATAAAAAATCATTAATTATATCGGACTAATATATGTTTTCACGTGAGATGTGGACACTATACTAGTTTTGTAGACGTGCTTGAAATTATGAATGTTTTGGTGTCATGGTAACATTGGTTTTGGTTTGGTACCGTTGTGGAGAACGATCTTAGTCGTTAGCTAAACATGTTAATATTTATCAAGTAAGAACATTAACAGTTTGAATTGTCATATCGACAAATTACAGTTGATGAATAATAATAGGTAGGAAAGTTTGGATGCGGTTGTTAGTCTTAATGAATGCATCAGACATATGGGGGTATATGCAAATCTGGTCTAAACAAGTTTGATCTACTCATCCTCTCCGTTCCTCATGGAGGTGTCTGCATCGAGAACGTCATCGATCCAGGAGACGAGGTTGTAGGCGAGACCTTCCAGCACTCTGGAGTAGCTTTCGAGTATAGCCTGCCCAACATCCTATGTATATACATATGAGGAATTAATTAAGAAGTACATATGATAATTAATTAAGAAGTACATATGATAATTAATTAAGAAGATGGATTAGAGCTAGATAGAAATATATATATACTCGATTGAAATGGATCTTGCAGGTGTCGAGTGTTGTCTGAGAGAGCTCAGGGAAGCGGTGCTTGAGGCAAAAGAGGAGAGTCATGGCCCTCTCGGAGAGCACATGGTTCTTGTCGTTGCGGTCCACTTCGGAGACCACAAGATCCTTCATGACGTTCCAGGAGTTGGACTGGGTCATGCCCCCGGCGGCCTTCCTCCTCCACGTGTACATGGATGCCTCCACCTTGTCAGCCAGCTCGAGAGCCTCGTGCTCCGAGGCAATCTTGATGGTGTCCAGCAGCTGCTCTGGGTAGAACACCTCTGCGCTGTACATGTACTTGTATATGGCTTCTCCCAAGCATGCTTTTCCGCTCTACATACATAACTAAGTTCTCATTTTAGCCTCCGTCCATTTGGTTATAACTCTGAAAACGGAATGTAAATACGTATACCTTGGGTAGGTCTGCTATGAAAGACTCTGGGACCTCCATCTCATTGAGCACATTACTGTTGATGGCCATGGCGGCTTTGTGAATCTGAGAAGCGCAGTCGCGCTGGTGCCTCAAGTGCTTCCTAGACCTCTCGGACAAGCCCCCGGAAGGGATCCAAGGAACGGGCAGCCACCACTTGTCGTCTTTCCTGGAGACTACCTTCCTGAATGAGTTGACCCGCGAAGATTGTCTCGACATGCTCTTCTGCTCCATGTAGGAGAACTCCGTTTCCTGGAAGCTCTCCAGTATGTCCTGCACACAACCATTGAGTTTTCGAACATGATCTTTAGTGTATTTAAAATTGAACTTACTAGGAGCATTCCATCGAGTTTTCTCAAGGCAGGAAGGTTCATCTGAATATCCGGTCTTATTCTCATCTGAATATCTGCGTCGTCTTGAACTTGAAGGACATCCGGGGATGGGTCGACAATGTAATCGCAGAGGGAAAGAAGGCACTCCATCTCTCTTTTCCACATCACCTTCTTCTCGGCCTTCATGGGTTCTAGCCTTAGATTGTTGCCGAATATGGTAGCTGCATAATTGCTTTTATATGTAAGAAGAGATCAATGGAAGTAATTGGCAAAGAAGAAATCAAGGTAAAAGGTACCATAGAGATTAGTGATGGCATTGGAGATTGATACTGCAGTGCAAACTCCTTTTCCGCTGCCTGACATGTCCTCTCCCAGCAGAAGCTTTGAAAATCTCTCCTTCATCAACTCAAACTCTGTATCAACGGAGTCAACGTCATCCTCATCACACTTGCCCATCATCCCAAACCTCGATGGGGAAGCCACCGGGCGGGGTGGCCTCGCCCCCTCCGACCAGCTATCCGTTAACCCATCGGAATACATCGACTTCGACGACCTTGTCCCGCCGTACGATTCGTCAATGCTCAATGGAGACTCATGCCAGCTCTCTCCCATTTGGAATTTCAATCCTGATGACGTTTCAAAAAAGACCTTCTAATTGCTGCTATATCATCGTCGAGGAGTTTGGGAAATTAGATGAACTCACTACAGGGAAGAAGACCAAGGCTTCAACAATTAAGTTTTTTTTTTACAAGGAAAACTATTTGTTTATCTTTTGAGAGAACATGCAGGAGTGTCTGCTTTATATTATATTCATCTGTTAACTCAAAATTATTATGCTTCCAAGTTCATATCCTTTGTGTAATTATGGGCAACAACAATCAACGAGACTCTGTATTTATAATATTTTCATATATATGGACACGGATACCACAACTACAGACCATTCAAAAGGTATGGAAATATTCACTTTCCATTTTCGCAAACCAACACCTATGTAAGAATATAATTATGTGTAACCCAAGCTTTACCGCTACGTTTTTCTTAAGAGTAAATTTTTTGTTTATTTATTTATTTTGATATATTGAAAGCGGTTAGAATGGTCTATCTGCATGATGTAGTTCATCCTAAAGCATCCTGCGGATGAGATACATGCAAAATCAGTTGTACAGAAGGAGTCTTGTCCAATGGCCTTCAACACAACTTTTTTACTCAAGGTCTAGAAACGGAAAGGTCATCTTGAAAAGTTCGGACAAGCTATCAAATCAGTTGTAGAGAAGGAGTCTCGGCCCCTTTTGCTGCCAATCTCTGGCTGAGATACATGCAAAATCAGGGTCTAGATTTGGGAGTTGTCAACATTTGCCTTTAGTTTATGGAAATCTTGGTCTAATGGGTCCAAAATCTCGGTCCGGAAAAGGGACCGAGATTGTCCTCGACTTTAGCAATCTCACCAGCAACTTAACTCTGAAATTAGTATCTCGGCCGTGATGAACTTTTGCACACCAGAGATTTTACAAGTCATTTCTCCTTTGCTCAATCTTTTGCATTGCCTCCTCACTTTGTGGGATTTTCTTGGCTTTCCTACTTGTCTCTCTCGATCTCTTGGCATGATCCACTCCGAGGCTTGATCCTCAAATATCCGTTTAGGTCTAAATTTTACCGTTTTACTTGAAAACCCGACCAAAAGCGTGTGTAGACATTCATACTTGCAAAGTAAACAATACCAAGTGCAAATGACACAAACGTATGCTTATGCATGCTAAACAAAAGCGAAAATCTACTTAAATACATGCCTAAACTATGGTAATAAATCATGTTATCAAAATACCCCTTACTTGCTCTTTGCTTGTCCCCAAGCAAGAAGCAAACTTAAGACAAAGATGACATGATTTATGCATGTGAAAAACAAAGACAAAATATTTTTGCATAGTGCTTCTAGTCATAGATCACCATCAAAGTGTTGTCTTCATGGAAGGAGACATCTCGTTAATGGTAAAAAAAAATTGGCACGAAAAGGATAATTACACTTTGCATTGGAATTCACATTTTATTAAACCAAGTACAAGGTTTCTAAACTTATCACGAGGAATTCAAATCTATACTACTAAGTCAAACACATGTGCACATAGGTCATAAGGGCTTAACACGAAAGACCAAGAAATGTGATAGAGGTGATCTTAGGTAATGTGGCGTAAATCCGGGAATAGGAAAACTACACAATTTGAATTCCGCTCACATCCACCTTTAGCTTATTTTGCTCAAGAGATTTTCTCTTTTATTTTATTTTTGAGGGAAAGGCATTGGTGCACAATAACCGAAATCTTAGTGATTAGCAAGCCTTAGGAGGTTTCTAAGGGGCCTCACACCGGATGCACATACCAAACTTTCATTAGGACACTAGGTAATCGGACTTTGGCAAGATTACAAACACCCGATAATGTGGAAGCACCGAGTTACTCATCTTCATAACTAATATCCCCAAACACTCTTTTTTCAACATTTTCATCACATTTCTATTTCTTTCTTCTTTTTCAAACTCCTTCAATACATTCACCCCACGCTTGATTTCAACACACCAACCAAACCAACATATGTTCTAGTTTCCGGATGGGTCAAAGGAGGCTATATTTTTTTTCAATGTTTGAGGGGCTAAAAGCATGATCAAGATAAGGAGAAAGAATGAAATCGAAATGCTTTAATCATCCCTATGCAATATGCAAGAACTTTTAAATGTAGTTCGACAATCATAACTCAATCAAGCCTAGACAAAAAACAATTTCACATTTTTCACAAAAATTCTAGCAAAGTATTCAAATTTCACAAATTCCATTAATCAAGTTTAGTTCAAAATAATAATCCTAGGCCAATTCGCACATTATATATCTTCATAGGGATCATATCAATCTTAGAAGCACAATTTTTTTGTTTTATAAATTTTTTTTATAAATGTGGATGCAAAACTAATGTATGCATGTGACATAAAATGAACTAACCATCTAAATGCAATGCAAGGAAAAGGAAACCTGCAAAATTAATGCAAATACCCCACCCCATACTTAAAATTCACATTGTCCCTAATGTGAAAAATAAATAGAGAAGTGAAAAAGGATACTCACGTTGTAAAAGACAATTCTTGGTAATCCGGTGCTCATGGATGTGGAGAATGTGGAGCTGGAAGCGGCGATGATCCGGGTAATAATGGGAACCAAACAAGTGGTGGTAGAAGTCTCCCGTCATGCCATCGGAAAAGGAGTACCGTGCCTCTTGTCTCCGTTGAGCATCCTCAATGCCATTGAGCCTAGCCGACATCGCCGCAAATCTATCATCTATGTATGCTTTAGATGAGGAGATATGGTCATCCCATTGGGTGCTCAAGTTATCAAACCGGTTAAGGAGCTCTTGATAATCGTTCCGGCGCCGGGAACCGCGTCAAGGTGCAACTGAAGTGGATGATCTCGCACCCGTCATAGGTACCTCAAACTGTCCAATTCCCATTTATGTTCTCTCCGTGGTCGAATCATCATCATCTTCATCTCCTTGGTCATGCTTGGGGCTTCCACGATCGGTCTTGGTATCCATAGCTTGAGCCTCATCTTCCTCTTCCTCTTCCTCTTCAACTTCTTCCTCTTCTTCTTCACTTGAAAGCTCCTCAAAAACCGACTTCCAACTTCTTTTGTCGGTTATGGTGTATTCTCTCTTGCATGGTATGCCTCGGTCATTGTCCCAAGGCATGAACATGTTGAAGATGTTGTTATCCCTTTGAATGAGCATGCCTCAAGAAACAAATTGTGATATTCCAAGTGGTCGGAGACTAGCAACTAGATTACACCCCGAGAAAACGACATCCAAAGCCTTGGAAATGGTGGTGATCAACCCTTATCTTTATTTCTAGTTTTCTTCAAATTATCTGTTATAAGGGTGGAAGTGTTGGGGCAAGAACCAGTGGCCATACACCACAAAATAAAGAGTTTGGCGGCCTTAACCTTTTGGGTAGACTTAGGTCGGGCAAACATATCTCACTCAATACCCTATGCATAACTCAAAGGAAAGGTTGTAAATGAGTTTAGCTTTGGAATCTCCTACAATCCATCTTTCATGGCAAGATTCCACATTTGCAATCTCTTCCCAAAAATTACTAGGTTTGATACTATTCTTAAAGAAGGTAGCATGCTCACTATCCGGGAAGCCAAAAATGCTCCCAAATCTGCTCACCCATGCAAATCTCATAATCTTTATTCATCAACCTAAATTTAATAATTTTTTCTTTGATTAATAATCATAGGAACACAAAAATTCCTGGGTTATCTCATCAAAAGTCGATTATCTAAGGTTTATGAAGTATTCCCAGTGGAATGTACCAATCATCAATTTAATGTCACCCCTAATCATCAATGCATCACAATATATCATCTATTTCCAAATATCTAAGGGCGGAAATTTGAAGGTTCTTAAGATCGATTGAACTTCACCTCATGCTTGGATTGAATTACCGGAGTTTGCCTTGGAGGCGATGGTGGTGGTTGTTGCGAACTTCAGGAGGAGCCGGGGTGGTTGGTGACTACCTTAGTGCGCCTTAATCGATCCATTTGGAGAATAGAACAAAAATCTTGGTAAGATAGCTGAAAATCTCAACCGAGATTCAGGAAGAACATACCGATATTTTGCAGTTTTATACAGCAGGAGAGATTCGTAGTTCTCCTTGCTTCCAAACTTCCTATTTGATGCTGGACAAACTCCTTCTACCCCTTTTTTTAGTCTTCTCTTTGTTTTTTGCAGCTTCTTGGACTTTTGAGAAGTTGGGGTATTTTGGGTTAGGGTTTGCGTTGATAGAGGGATATTTTATAGAAATTGGACAAATTGTTGTGGAGAGGGGTTATGATGTGGGACCATCTCCAACAACCCCTACACATGGACTAATCACTAGAGCGAGAGTAAGAGCATTGTAGGATAAGGAGTTGCCATCTTCAAAAGCCATCCAAGAAGAGGTTGCTAACTTATTGGCATCGTGTATATCTAAGGAGACATTACTTATGTCTAAGTCTTCCTTAGTGACATTGACATCTATTGTAGAGGAGCCATACAAGAGTGAAGATGATCAAGGAGCCAAGAAATGTGGCTAAATTTAGATTTAAGCCAGTTAGTTGAAATCTCGGCCTTGAGAACCAAATCTCGCCGGAGATTTCAGTTGAGATTTGCTTCTGTCGAGATTCATATGATCCGATCGAGATCTTATTAGTTGTTGAATATTTTATTTTTTATACCTTTCAAGCTCTAGTTGTTGGATATTTTATTTTTAATACCTTTAAAGCTCTAAACATTCTAAAGGTATCTTTTGGTTTTTGATCCTATCTTTTAGGATTATCTTTATTTTTTTTTGTTTTTCTAGAGGATCTCGCCTATAATTAACCATAAGTCGAGATTCATAGGTACATTTGATTGATTATTATTTTCACAATATTGTGAGATAGCCGCTGCTTCGTTTATGAAGTTTGTGTTTTATTCATTTCAATTCAATTAAAAAAAGAGTCTTTGATTGAATAGTTATGAGTCCTTGCTAGGTTGTTTTTGTGAGTGTTAATCTTATTGAATATTGGTGCTACTAGTCAAACTAGTTCCTCCTTGTGCTTGTCTTATCGTGAAGGGTTGTGTAACGTTAAAGAAGGGAGGGTTAAGGTAAGCTCTTTGTGAAGGGGCTTTGATCCAATTGGTCAAGATTCTTTGTAAGAATACCTTTGTTCGTATCTTTATAAATTTCCATAATTCATTCTATTATTCATCTTCTTATCTTTCTATTATCATTCCATAAACTCACGTTCTTTGTGTTCGAGTTTCACATATATCAGCCTTACCATACAATTCTCGCCCGAGATTTGCTTCTCTCACTGTCTTCGTGAACTTCAATCTAGATCGGGAAACTGCGGCATCAACCCCGTATCAAAGTGGTATTAAAGCTAACCGATTCATGTTCAACTCAACCATAAAATAAAGGTTTGAGTATTTTTATTTGAGTCTTCTTTGAGTCATATAAAAATCGAGTATTTTCTTTGTTGCTATTATTTTGCGAGATTATTAGAGTTTAACGTGCATTGACTTGTGTCTATTGGATAAGAGAGAAACGCCATAGCCCAAACACAAGCCAACGAACCCTGAAACTAAAATCTTGTCTGCGTTCCAACGAAATCTCGCCCGTGGTTGTGTGTTCAAGCCGAGATCTTTACATTACTTGGTAAACAATTTTTGTGGTTTTCCCCCTATCCTAGCGAGATCCATAATTAGATTTGAGTCAAATTTGATCATATCTAGCTGCATATCCAAAAAGGAAGGAGATTTACAAGGGATCTTATTGTTGAAATCTTATCTAGTAGGTGAGATCTTATCATATCTTCAAAATCCTAACCGAATATCTTTTCCCAAATCTCTTTCTATAACCTCCTATAATAGTCTCATATTCTCGATCTATCTATCCCCCAGCTCCACAAGAAAGCCCAAAACGGAAGATTTCCAAACAAATTTCCAACAACGATTCATATCATCAATTAATACCTAATGTTTGGAAGGAGTCTTTCGATTGAGAATTGTTGCGATCCAACTGAGAAGGGATCATCAAGGCAACAAGGGAGGAGTATATTCCAAAGAATATCTATTGATTGTCGTTGACAGTAAACGGGTTGACAATCTCGACTTGCTGTCACAAAATCTCGCCCGAGATTTAGGTCGAGATTCACTATTGTCGTGATTTTATCGAAATTTTTTTGAGGCAGAAGTTGAGAAATTCAAGTGTGTCAAGTTCAAGAGGACATCCAAATAAGAAGTTGTGTACCATCCTTGATCTAGTTCATAGCCACATCACCTCACCTTTGAACAAATCTTGACCGTGAGACAACAATCTCGCCCGACATTACCTCTAATTGCAGAAGCTCAAGGTACGTAAAACTATCCTCTTAATCTCTTGTGTGCCTATTTCTTGCCTCTTTCTACTCTAAACACATTGAGTCTATTTCTTTAGGTGTGTTAGTTAGTATCTCTACTTTTGATCATACTAGTTGTGTCTACTTGCAATATTCTTTCCACCTTGTTTCAACTGTGTAAAGAGACTTCCAACAGGTTTACCTTAACTATCTTCCAACACAAGAACCTTCTTCGGAGCCAAGTCGCCTATTTAAGTCATCCAAAGAGTTCTAGTTGAAGCTAGTCATTGATTTGGAAAGAAGCATTAATCCATCCAAGACAATTATATCAAATTAGCTTGAGATTCACAATAGAGTGAGAGTGTGAGAGAAAAAAAGTAAGGAACTTTCGTTTTCACTAACGTTACAAGTTTGTTGTTACTTTGTGTGCTTGTGTAGATGTATAAGCATGGTAGCCGTTGAGGTTCACATAAAAGTGACTCCTAAAGTCCGGAGGCCATTGATATGATGAAACAACTAATTGCCACAGTCTCAACGTTGACTGAACGAATGGAGAGACTGGAAACTCACCCCGGGAACAAATCTTACCCCAAATCTCGCTCTTGTACAACCGAGATTTCAGCCGAGATTTGCTGCTGTGGTCTGAAAAGCTCACGTAATCCACCTATTCCACCAGAACCAAAACTTCCAAGACCCCGTAAGGGCCAAGTATGAGATATCCGAATCCTAATGTCCATACACCTAATATTCCGGACTTTATTGATGAATTTCAAGAATTGGAGAAAGAGGATGATGAAGGCATGTGAAGATACTATCCTAAACGTAACCATCTTCCTAGGAGAGGTCGAGACTTGGAACCTTATAGGCCTCACCAAAAGCATGATGAAATTGGCAAGGTGAAGGTCAAAATTCCAAGTTTTGAAGGCAAATGCGATCCGGACGCCTTCATGGAGTGGGAGACCAAAATCGAGCAAATTTGGTCTTGCCATAATTTTAGGGAGCAAAGGAAGATTCAACTTGTTGCGTTGGAATTTCAAGGTTATGCTTAGTGTGGCGGGATCATCTCGTCAAATAAAGGAGAAGAACGCTAGATCCGGACATCAACACTTGGGATCAATGAAAGAATTAATGAGAGCAAGATTTATACCTCAACATCATGCTATGGAAGTAAGACAAATATCAGAGAACTTCAAACAAGGTTTCATGAGTGTTGAAGAAGTGTACTGTTAGCATGAAATATTACAATATTCTAGGCACTTATTCTAGTTGTTTTTCATTCATTATTGTGTTCATGGATAAGGCATTGAAGCATTTGTTAGCTTGTTCACCTATATTTTCGATATGGAGGTCTACATTAGTTTTGTGATTGATTATAGGTGAATAAGAGCTGAAACCGGACCATTTGAGAGAGATAAGAGAGGATTTGATCATATCCAAGGATTAGGAACACATCAAGGAAGCTAAAGAAGGAGCTAGGATGAAGAATGTCACGACACAAAGGAAACCACAAGTAATCTACACTTCCACGCCCTAAATTACGGCCGCAGAAGAGTCCATGCTCTAAACCACGGCCGTGGATCTTGACCTCATGAGCGTGGAGCATTTCAGTAAGTTACACGGCCTAAAGTACGGTCGTGGAAGTCACAAGGGACCGTAATCCAGTTCCACGCTCTAAACCACGGTCGTGGAATTCCTTGAGACCGTGATTTAGGCAATCTTTTGATGAATCATTTATTGCCACATCATCTACGTATTTGGGCTGGAAGATACCTCTTTCTCTACGGATAAAAAGGCGGAAGGAGGGAGTTTTCGGGGACCTCGCTTTGGAGAGTTCGCCTTAGGGTTTTCGAGAGGAAATTTGCGGAAGCACCGGCAGTTTGGATTCCCGAAGATTGTGTGTGGCGGAAGTTGCGCTCTTTTCTTAGGTTTTGATATTGAAGACGGATTGGCATCCCGTTCTTCGTGTTTGCCTAAGATCTTGTGAGGTTTTGTGTTATATTCTGAATCCATTGAGTATTCCATTTTGTGTTTTGGATTTGAGATTGACTTGAGTTATATTCGAGTTTTCGAAGGTTTTCATCTTTCATTCTTCTTAAATTGATTTTTGATATCATGAAAATGGTTATTTGCTAAAACCCTTTAGCAATTCTAAGGTGAAGGGTTGATAGTTGTGGCTTAGATGATGATAGATTGATCGTAAACAGATTGGACCCTGAGAGTGTGAGAAACTTCGTCGACAACCAAGATCACGGTTTGTTCTTAGGATTCCACGGCCGTGGAACTCAAGAACTACCTGTGATTTACCTTAGTTTACGAACCTTGCTTTTACTTTAATCCAAAGTTAAAGATTTGCTTTAACCTAGCCTTGACTTGTCTTTTTTAGGTAGTAGTGAGACTCAACATCCTCTATTTCGGTGTCACAACCTTAACCATTTGAGCCTATCTTGATCCTTGGTTTACAAGTTTGGGTATTTGAGATTAATTCTTGTCCCTAGATACTTTCTATACTGAAGCCTCAACAACCTTTATAGAGAGTGTCTTTAGATAAGTCATATAAAGTCTTGGAACTTCATCGTACATTGCCTTACTTTAGTATACCTTTGCAACTCTTAACTCTGTCCTTAGTTTTAGTATATCTTGAATCGATGGCCACAATTGGATACCTGGATCTTTAGGGTTGCTGTTTTCCCAATATTTGCAAAGCTTATTACATTTACTTGCTTGACGAATTGCAAACTGAATTTATTCCCCCCAAATCCCTGAGTTCGACACTCTGGAATTCTTGCTTTACTACGCCGATCCGTACACTGCGGGTTCGCTTGCTTTGATTCTAGTTTTATAAATTTAAAGCTTATTTGCACGCACGTTTTAGGGTGAACAAGTTTTTGGCACCGTTGCCGGGGATTTGGGTTAGGCCGAATTCGGTTATCGGTTGTCAAGCTTGGGAGCTTTGCTCTTGTCATTTGATATCTCTTTTAAGTGATATTTGCAAGTTATCTTAGGTATATGCGCAGGTCTAACACCAACAAAGATCTTTTACCTCTTGATCAAAAACTTAAGAAGACTTTGAGAAAAAAGCTCAAAGAAAGAAAGATGGTTGAAAGTAAAGAGAGGGATATCCAAGCAGAGTTGGATGATTCCGAAGCTCGACTTAGATGGAGCGAGAAGACTCGCAAGGAAGAATCGGAGCGTCATCAATTGCAAATTGATGAGCTCAAGGACATGATGCTGCAAATGAGGTTGGAGATGAGTGGTTCCAAGAAGAAGAAGAGAAGGAAACGGACAAGATCGGTTAGAACCGACTCATCCGATGAAGAGACCGACTACTCCATGCCATCGCTAGAGGACATTGATCCAACGATCAATGTGAACCAGAATAATCCAAGACCAGCCGTCAATCATCGTATCCCGGCTGGGGGTGCGAGAGCCGCTCGTGTAGATGAAGAGCCAAGAACTCTTGGCCAAAGAATGGATCCGATTCAGCAACCACGCCGTCTAGGTGTGAACTTTGATGTTGACGATATTCAGGGGTTTAGTTTTAACCCACAAGTTATTACCATCGTTCGCTAAAGCCAGTTTGGAGGAACGAGTGTCGAATCTCCACATCAACATTTACAGAATTTTGAGATCTTGATGGAGACAATGAAGCCAAAGAATGCAACCACCAACAATTACAAGATCAAGCCATTCTTTTTCTCTTTGAAAGGGAAAGCTTTATCTTGGTATCAAGCTCTTCCAAATGGAAGGCTCAACACATGGGAGGATCTATCTTCGGAGTTCCTAACCAAGTTCTTTCCGCCATCCAAGACAACGGAGTTGAGAGGTAAAATTAATGCTTTTTCTATGAGATCTAATGAAAGTTTGTTTCAGTCTTGGGAAAGATTTCAGAATTTACTATTGGATTGTCCACACCATGGTATTTCCAAATTGGAGTTATTGGAGATATACTATAAGGGGCTGGATGTGGAAACACAATTTAAGCTCCAATCCCTTTCATGTGGCACATTCATGGACATGAGGGAAGATGACGCTTGAGACTTCATTGAGAAACAAGCCCGAGTCACTGAGAAGTACTCTCACCGGAAAGTGGAAGCTAATCGAGTAGAGCAAGGAGCAAAGCTAACACAAGCTGCTCAAACTCAAATCTTTTCTCTCAACACCGAGATTAAAGAATTGGTCATCAAGGCTAGCTTTCCAAAGCCTAAGGAGCAAGATGTTGGTTATTTAGGAAACAACAATAACCACAATGGGAATGAGAACACCAATCGCAACAGCCGGAACAACAACCGGGACAATTGGAACAACAATAACCGGAATAACAATTGGAACAACAATAGGAGTTCAAACAACAACAATTGGTGTTCCAATCAACAACAAAACTCCGGTAATTCTTATCCCAATTCAGGAAATTCACTAACTCCACCATCTTCTTGTTCCATTCCTTTGAAAAGTCAGGGGCAAACATCTAATAGTGGAAGCACTTCGGGGAAAGAGAAGCCCGATCCCATGCTGGAAACGATCTTGGGAAAGCTTCAAGGGTTGGAGAGTCACATCACTAAGGTTGATAAAGCCCAAAAGGTTTTGGAAAACCAAATGTTCAGCAATGCTGAGGAAGTTCCTAGAAATCAAGGAAAACTTCCAGGAAAGACGGAAGATAACCCGAAAGGAAAGGTGATGGCTATCACAACTAGGAGCGGAGCAACAACCACCGACCCGCAACCTAAGTTTGTGGAAGTTCCCGTCGAAAAAGAGAAGGAAAAGGGTAAGGAGAAGGAAGACATCTACATTCCTCCTCCAGCTTACAAACCCCCCCTACCATTTCCACAATCTAGAGCAAGAGCGCGTCTAGACAAGCAATTCGGTAAGTTCATTGAACTCATGAGCAAACTGCATATTAATATACCTTTCATTGATGCAATTGTAGGTATGCCAGCATATGGAAAGTTCTTAAAGGAGATCCTCTCTAACAAGAGGAAACTGGAAGACTTTGGAGAAGTCAAGATGAGTTCGGAATCGTCGGATCTCATCAAAACAATGAAGGAAAAGATGCCCCCAAAGCTGAAAGATCCGGGGTCATTTTGTGTTCCAATCGGAGTAGGAGATATCACATATGATGCATTATGTGATTTAGGAGCAAGCGTTAGCATCATTCCGCTTGCCTTATGCAGGAAGATCGGTCTAGGCGAGCCTAAACCGGTGAAGATGACGTTATATATGGCGGATCAATCCATAACTCGTCCCGTCGGTATCATTGAAGACGTCCCGGTCAAGCTTGGTAAGTTCTATGTTCCAATAGATTTTTTTGTGCTTGACATTCCTGCAGATAGTCCGGTCCTGATCATACTTGGAAGACCGTTCCTTGCAACATCCGGTTGTATGGTGGATTGCAAGAATGCTAGACTCGTCTTTGACATAGGAGAGGAAAAGGTAGAGTTTGTTCTTTCCACTTTGATGAAAGAGCCAGCTCTTGAAGACGATATGTTTAACATCCATGACGAAGAGGCATCTAGAGAGGAAGTAAGCTCAATTCTACTCAAAGATCCTTTGCAAAAGGTGATCACTATGAGCATTACGGAGAAAGGAGAGGAAGAGGAATGCAATGAGGAAATTGAAGCTTTGGAGGAGCTACAAGAAGTGCATGAAGAGGAGTTTGAAAAACTCTACGATGGGTCAGAAGATGTGAGGAATCACGGTCAGTCGTGCTATTCTACGGCCGTGGTTTCCACCAACATGACCGTAATCACCTATTCAGAGGACTCCAGTAAGTTACACGGCCAAAACCACGGCCGTGGAACTATCAGAGATGCCGTAATTGACTTCCACGCCCAAAACCACGGCCGTGGAAGTAACAGTGGTGCCGTAATTTTAGGAGATTCCGAGAAAAATTACGTCCTCTCCACCAATACTTTTGAGCTTTCTTCAACAACTTCTATACCCTTAGAAACTTCCAAGGAAGCATTGGACACTCCTCAAGAACCACTAGAGACCCCAATAGTGATGGAATTAAAGCCACTTCCCACACATCTAAGGTATGCATTTCTAGGATCTAATTCTACCTTTCCGGTAATTGTTAGTTCCGATCTAAGTGAAGATGAACATAGTCAGCTTATGATTGTTCTAAGGAAACATAGGAAAGCCTTAGGTTACACTATAGAGGATCTAGTAGGAATTAAGCCTTCATTATGCATGCATAAGATCCTAATGGAAGAAGACTTTAGGACTTCACGACAACCTCAAAGGCGGTTAAATCCGACCATGAAGGAGATTGTCAAGAAGGAAATTCTTAAACTACTTGATGCGGGTATCATCTACCCTATCTCCGATAGCAAGTGGGTGAGTCTCGTACAGGTTGTTCCGAAGAAGGGAGGAATGACGGTCATCACCAATAAGAACAATGAGCTCATTCCTACAAGGATAGTGACGGGATGGAGTATGTGCATTGATTACAGTAAGCTAAACAATGCAACTAGAAAGGATCACTTCCCGTTAACCTTCATTGACCAAATGCTTGAAAGGTTAGCACAACATTCTCATTTTTGCTATCTTGACGGTTATAGTGGTTTCTTTCAGATCCCGATTCATCCTGAAAATCAAGAGAAGACCACATTCATGTGCCCGTGGGGTACGTTCGCTTATAGGAGAATGCCGTTCGGGCTTTGCAACGCCCCAGCCACCTTCCAAAGGTGCATGATGGCTATCTTCTCGGAGTACATAGAGGAGATCATGGAAGTTTTCATGGACGACTTTTATGTTTATGGTTCCTCTTTCGATAATTGTCTTTCTAACCTTTCTCTTGTGTTACAAAGGTGTGAAGACACTAACCTGGTTCGTAATTAGGAGAAGTGTCAATTTATGGTGAAGGAAGGCATTGTACTCGGACACTTGATCTCTAGTAGAGGGATCGAAGTAGATAAGGCTAAGATATAAATTATAGAAAAGCTCCCTCCTCCATCTTCGGTGAAGGGGACAAGAAGCTTTCTAGGACATGTTGGGTTTTATAGACGTTTTATAAAGGATTTCTCTAAGATATCAAAACCGCTTACTAATCTATTGATGAAGGATGCAGTTTTTGATTTTTCGCAGGAGTGCTTAGATGCGTTTCATAAGATCCGGGAAGCTCTAATCTCAGCCCCGATCATTCAACCTCCGGATTGGAATCTTCCATTCGAGGTCATGTGTGATGCAAGTGACGTAGCTATAGGAGTTGTGCTTGGGCAAAAGAAGGAAGGACGAACCCATGCTATCTACTATGATAGCAAGATGCTAGATGAAGCGCAGCTTAACTATGCCACTACTGAAAAGAAATTTCTAGGTATTGTTTATGCATTTGATAAGTTTCGTTCTTATCTTGTAGGTGCAAAGGTGATTGTATACACGGATCATACTGCGATCCGGTATCTACTTGCAAAGAAGGATTCAAAACCAAGGTTGATTAGATGGATTCTTCTCCTACAAGAATTCGATCTAGAGATCCGTGAGAAGAAGGGTTCGGAAAATTCTGTTGCGGATCATTTGAGTCGTCTACCACATCTAGAAGACGACAATCTACCTATAGATGACTCCTTTCCGGACGAGCATTTACACATCATAGAGGAGTGCATCGACAAGATTACTAAAGGTAACGAACCATGGTTTGCTGATTTTGTTACCTATTTGGTTTGCCAGGAAATACCACCGGACTATCCTATCACAAAGGAAGAAGTTCTTTAAGGATGTCCGGGAATACTTTTGGAATGAACCTCTTCTCTTCAAGAGAGGTCCTGACGGCATCATTCGACAATGTGTGCCGGAAGACGAGATGCAAAGTGTCATCCGTCATTGTCATTCACTACCTTGTGGAGGACACGCTAGCTCGAACAAGACTAGCGCTAAGGTATTGCAATCTGGATTCTTTTGGCCTACTTTATTTAAAGATGTGCAAACCTTTGTTTTCTGCTGCGATGCTTGTCAAAGAACAGGGAACATATCTAGGAGAAACAAAATGCCTCTTAACAACATTCACGAGGTAGAGATCTTTGACGTTTGGGGAATAGACTTCATGGGACCTTTCCCATCATCTTGTGGAAACCAATACATACTTCTAGTTGTAGATTATGTTTCGAGATGGGTTGAAGCGATTGTCTCTCCAACTAATGATGCCATGGTTGTGGTTAAGTTCTTTACCAAGACTATTTTCCCAAGATTTGGGACACCACGGACTATCATTAGTGATGGAGGCTCTCACTTCATTACCCGACGATTCGAAGCTCTACTAGCTAAGTATGGGGTGACTCACAAAATTGCCACCCCTTATCATCCACAAACGAGTGGACAAGTGGAGATTTTGAATCAGGAGATTAAAGGAATCCTAGAGAAAACAGTTTCGAAGACAAGGAAAGATTGGTCTTTGAAGCTAGATGATACATTGTGGGCATACCGGACTGCATACAAGACTCCCATAGGAACGACACCATACAACCTTGTGTATGAAAAGTCTTGTCACTTACCGGTAGAGCTGGAACATAAGGCGTATTGGGAGGTAAAGTGGTTGAACTTCAGCATGAAGGAAGCGGGCGAGAAGCGCCTCTTGGACATTAACGAGCTTGAAGAACGTCGCTTAAACGCCTACGAGAACGTCAAGATCTACAAGGAGAGAGCGAAGCGTTGGCATGATAAGCATATCATTCCAAAGGACCTCAAGGAAGGAGATCAATTTCTCCTCTTCAATTCAAGACTTCGTCTCTTTCCAGGTAAGCTTAAATCTCGTTGGACTGGACCTTATCCAATCAAACATGTTTTTCCCCATGGCGCAGTTGAAGTATGGGGTGAAAAGGGCGAAAGTTTTAAGGTGAACGGTCAACGACTCAAGAAGTATTCGCCGGAACTCCAAGCTAAGGAGTTCGCGCCTACTGCACTCGAATAAACGCAGGTACGGTCTAGCTACGGACCTTAAACAAGCGCTACTTGGGAGGCAACCCAAGCTATTGCATTTTCGTTCTTCATTCTTAGATTAGATTAGTTTAGACGTTTTTGTTTTGTTTTGCCCTTGATACCTCCCGGTGTGTTATGTTTTTGGATGTAGGAACAATGGAGTAGGAAATGGGAAAGGAAAAAGTTAGAAGGAATCAACGAAACTTGGATTTTAGCACATTACAGAGAGTTCCACGCCCTAAACCACGGTCGTGGAAGCTACATTGACCGTAATTTGCAAAAGTCTAAGAAAAATCACCAAAACCACGGTTCCGTAAAAACCACGGCCGTGGAACACCCCGAGTGACCGTGATTTTCCAAACATTTTATGGCCACTATATAAACCACCTTCCTTCACAAAAACAACCCTATCCCAAAATCCACGCCCCTCTTCCACGACCTAAACTCCGAAAATCTCCACATCTCGCAAATCCTCATTCGGTAATCGTTTTGAACGATTCTTGATGCTAAAGTGAAGCATTTTTTATCACCTACAAGATCCAACAAACAAATCGAGTGAACAATTCCTACAGAAGACGGAGTTTGGATTCAAAGATCCAAAAACCTAGGTTTTTCTTCTATTTCTCTACTTTGTCAATTCTAGTCTTTTTCTCGCAAGAACTTAGAGAAATTGCATGGGATTGAGATTGAAATTAGTCTAGGACAGATCCTGCTGAGTTTGGTGATTGTTTGATTGAGATTTGTGCAAACAGAGAGAAATTATGGTCCCTGGGCATTCCACGGCCGTGGAAATCTAAGAACAGGCCGTGATTTTTACTACTTAGGAGAAAATGTTTACGAGAAGTGCACGAAAGAAAAAGAAGAGAAAGGGTGATAGTTCCTCTTCTTCCCAAGCTCCCCCTAGTGAACCACCATCACCTCCACAACCTAGAATCCCAACCATACACCCAAACTACCTCGATGCTTTAAAAAAGATCGAGAAGAGACCGATCATAGGACCAAGATATCTTTTGCTTGAGGATCTAGAACCACTCAATGTGGTGAGTGACTTGACATGGCTTTTAGATAGGGCTGGGTTGATTGTCTTTTCCGCTATTCGAGCGGATGCCTATGAGGAGATCACGAGGGAGTTTTTCATTTCCTTCGAGCACAGTGCCGTCGAGAGGACGATGTCTTTCAGATTGATGGAGACGGATTATGAGTTCTCGATCCAACAGTTCGGAGCCTTCTTTGGGTTCCATGAGACCTTTAACGGTCGTTTTCCTAGCGGTGTATACGCTAAGGACTATTGGGAGGACATAGCCATGATTTATACCAGCGAGGACCGCTGGCATCCAGTTGACACCAAGGCTAAGCTCATCTACCACTTAGCCTTGAAGATAGCTCATAGGGTCCTTTCCGAGTGCCTATTCCCTAGGATCGAGACCCCCAAAAGATAAAGACCGATGAGTTATTCCTTCTCTATTGCATGCTCCACGGTAGACCCGCTGATTGTGCCACCCTCTTAGCCTCCACCATGAGTAAGCTTAAGAACAAGAGGGCTGGGAACATTGGGTATGGTGGGATGGTTACCCCATTGCTACGCAGCTCGGGATTGATTGCTCCGCATGCACTAGGATAGTGGCGAGACCTTTGGGTCTCAATAGCCTTATGACTAGGGGTATTATCTTTCCTAGACACCGAGGTCCACCTACTGCTAGTATGCCATGGGAGGATAGGGGAGGTAGAGGCATTCCGTGGCTCCCAGAGTATTCCATTATGGATGGACGACATAATTGGAAGGAGACATTCGCTGCTATGCATGCGAATAGATTAGCACCGTCTCCTTACGTTCCGGATGAGCCTCTAGCTGAGGATATGGGAGGAGGTGATTACTATGAGGGAGGAGGTGATGATTAGACATTTGGCACGTTTCCGGATCATCCGGACACCTTCCCAGACTTACCTAGACAGTCTCCCTGCCCTTCTAGACCCTCCGGTGCTTCTTCCTCTCGCCGTGCTAGTGTGAGCGAGAGACCGACATGGATGGATGCTCCTCCCGCTTAGTATGGAGCACAGCCGGAGTGGATGGGAGCTCCGCCACCATGGTATGCACAGCCACCAACAGCACCGGTCCCACAGGATGCACCAGCATGGTACGGTCAGCCACCGGCCTGGTATGAGCAGCTACCGGAGTGGGCTACCAACCTTTCCAGGAGAGTCGGCAATTTGGAGATCTGCCAGGACGCTCGAGATGTACGGGCTGATGAGCATGACCGGATGATGAGGAATATATACCGTCAGCAATTTGGGCGGAACTTCAGCCCCGAGTTTCACCCGTTTCCACCACCGCCTCCACCACAGTGACGAGATTTCATGACAGCCAGTTTCAGCCGCCCCACCACCGTCTAGTGAGTTCACTTTTCTTTTCTTTCTTTTCCTTATTTCTTTTTGAACATTGAGGACAATGTTTGTCTTAAGTATGGGGTGGGGTGTGACTATGTGTTGTAATAACTCTACTACATTTACTTGCCTTGATCGATGATACTTTGCATGTTTCATTTCATAGTCACACGTTTCATTATTGCATTGCATGAAAAAGTTTTTGAAAAACCCATAAAAATGTGAAAAATTTTGAAAAATTCTAAAAAGGTTTTGTGCTTCTAGGATTTGAGATGATTTCTATGATAGTTCCTACTTGCGGATTGAGCTTTTGATAACAATTGTATGCCTAAACGAATAATGAATTGAAAAGGAATTGAATGTGTTGATTATCCTTTCTTGCAAGTTTCATAATGTGAAGAGCTTTATCTAAATCATATTGAGAAATCGAGGTTGAAATCACATGATGAGTTCTTATACTTCTTTATGAAATGATTAAGGCAATTCGATTTTTCTTTCTTCTTTCTGTGATCACTTAGCCCCACATAAAAGTAATTGCCTCACTTACCTATCCGGGAATTAGGAGGAGTTGTGTTTTGGCATGTTTGATGTGGGAGGGCCATGAAAGCAATTGTTTGCATTCAAAGAATAGAAATTATAGGTTTGGGGAAGTCAATCATGATGATGAGTAACTCGGCACCATTCACATATCCGGGTGTTTGTGTCTTGCCAAAGTCGGATTGAGCGATATTCCTAGCGGATTATGGTATGTGCATCAAGGGTTTGAGGCATCTCGAAATTGAGAAACGCCAATCTCCTAGGCTTCGGTTTTTGTGCACCGCTGTCGATAACTCCAAAATTAAAGTCGAAAAATAATGTGAAAAAGAAGAGAGCAAAGCTCAAAGTTGATGGTGTTGCAATTCAAAATAAAAAGAAAAAGAGTTAGGTTATCCATTTTCCCGGATTCATGCACCACATCCCTTATCAGTTTCCCTCTCTTCTGCATTCTAGACCTTACTTGGAAGTCCTTAAGATCAAAAGAATGTTATTTGACTTGGTGATCTAAATTGAAGTTTCTTATGCTTGATTTTGATAATACTTGAAGGTTATGATGTTTGCCCTAAAGTTTAACCAATTCATGATGTTTCTTTGCTTTACATTCTTTGGTTTATGTATATAAGCGTTTCAAGGATGAATGAATCAAGGTTTGAGAATGATCTATTGACTAGAAGCACACTTACCTAAAAGATATTTTGTTTTTGATTTTGCATGCATATTTCATCCTAACTTGTGTTCTAAGCTTTCGAAAACCTTGCTTGGGGACAAGCAAGTGACAAGTATGGGGTATTTTGTTAGCATGAAATATTGCGATATTCTAGGCACTTATTCTAGTTGTTTTTCATTCATTATTGTGTTCATGGATAAGGCATTGAAGCATTTGTTAGCTTGTTCACCTATATTTTCGATATGGAGGTCTACATTAGTTTTGTGATTGATTATAGGTGAATAAGAGTTGAAACCGGACCATTTGAGAGAGATAAGAGAGGATTCGATCATATCCAAGGATTAGGAACACATCAAGGAAGCTAAAGAAGGAGGTAGGATGAAGAATGTCACGACACAAAGGAAACCACAAGTAATCTACACTTCCACGCCCTAAATTACGGCCGTAGAAGAGTCCACGCTCTAAACCACGGCCGTGGATCTTAACCTCATGAGCATGGAGCATTCCAGTAAGTTACACGGCCTAAAGTATGGTCGTGGAAGTCACAAGGGACCGTAATCCAATTCCACGCTCTAAACTACGGTCGTGGAATTCCTTGAGACCGTGATTTAGGCAATCTTTTGACGAATCATTTATTGCCACATCATCTACGTATTTGGGTTGGAAGATACCTCTTTCTCTACGGATAAAAAAGCGGAAGGAGGGAGTTTTCGGGGACCTCGCTTTGGAGAGTTCGCCTTAGGGTTTTTGCGAGGAACTTTGCGGAAGCACCGGCAGTTTGGATTCCCGAAGATTGTGTGTGGCGGAAGTTGCGCTCTTTTCTTAGGTTTTGATATTGAAGACGGATTGACATTCCGTTCTTCGTGTTTGCCTAAGATCTTGTGAGGTTTTGTGTTATATTCTGAATCCATTGAATATTCCATTTTGTGTTTTGGATTTGAGATTGCTTTGAGTTATATTCGAGTTTTCGAAGGTTTTTATCTTTCATTCTTCTTAAATTGATTTTTGATATCATGACAATGGTTATTGGCTAAAACCCTTTAGCAATTCTAAGGTGAAGGGTTGATAGTTGTGGCTTAGATGATGATAGATTGATCGTAAACAGATTGGACCCTGAGAGTGTGAGAAACTTCGTCGACAACCAAGATCACGGTCTGTTCTTAGGATTCCACGGCCGTGGAACTCAAGAACTACCCGTGATTTACCTTAGTTTATGAACCTTGCTTTTACTTTAATCCAAAGTTAAAGATTTGCTTTAACCTAGCCTTGACTTGTCTTTTCTAGGTAGTAGTGAGACTCAACATCCTCGGTTTCGAGTGTCACAACCTTAACCGTTTGAGCCTATCTTGATCCTTGGTTTACAAGTTTGGGTATTTGAGATTAATTCTTGTCCCTAGATCCTTTCTATACTGAAGCCTCAACAACCTTTATAGAGAGTGTCTTTAGATAAGTCATATAAAGTCTTGGAACTTCATCGTACATTGCCTTACTTTAGCATACCTTTACAACTCTTAACTCTATCCTTAGTTTTAGTATATCTTGAATCGATGGCCACAATTGGATACCTGGATCTTTAGGGTTGCTGTTTTCCCAATATTTGCAAAGCTTATTACATTTACTTGCTTGACGAATTGCGAACTGAATTTGTTCCCCCCAAATCCCTGAGTTCGACACTCTGAAATTCTTGCTTTACTACGCTGATCTCTACACTGCGGGTTCGCTTGCTTTGATTCTAGTTTTATAAATTTAAAGCTTATTTGCACGCACGTTTTGGGGCGAACATGTACACATCAATGCAAATGGAAATGATTTTTAGTTCATATCAAATAAGCCTCAAAAAAGACAAAGAAGAAAAGCTTTGACCCTCCATTTGCTCATATGGATCGTTTCCATTCCTTCAACTCTGGTTGCTTGAATTGTTCATTTTCTTGACAGACCTTCATTCTCGATTTGCTCGATACATCAATAGATAGTAGATGAATTGAGACTTGGGTGAGTTGGTCAAATAGGCGTTTTTGCCCTAATGCAGCGTCAAATAGACTCATTTCTTTATTAGGTGACAAACTAGACCCCTCTTATATATTTATAAAGATTAATTGAAATGCTTAATTGGTATTTTCAACTTACTCAAGTCCATACCCACTTAAAAATACAAATATGTTTGTTAGTGAGTTTCAAACTTTGGATGACATACCCTCCCTCTCATCCTTATACCAGCTAGACTAATTGAACTTGTGTATTCTATTGTTGATACACAACATTATTAGACAATGTCAATACATAATGTTGATGCACAGTTTCAATTACACAATGTTAATACACAATTTCATTTAAAATGTTAAATTATGTAGTTAAAAAAATTGGTCATTTCTCAATTACACAAGTCCGTCTGTTGTTTACACAAGGTTGAGTTACACAAGTTCAAACGAGTTGCACAAGCCCAAAAGTCCGAGTTACACAAAGCCCAATTATAACTATAAAAATATATTGGTCATATATCATATTTATAAAGTTGGGTCAAATTTTATAATTAAACAAATCGGGGTAATTTGTGAACTTTCAATATTTTGGGTCTTTCCTGCTTTTAAAAAACTGGGTCATTTCCTGCAATTGTCCAGTTAGGTGCTAATTTGCAAATTTCAAAAGTTTGGGCTAATAGTGTAATACAAAATTTGGGTTATTTATTGTAATTTATTCTAAAATCAGAGAAACCTGATAGGGTTTTCTGAAATGCCTCAGAGGCGGTGGCGGCCAAGTGAGGAAGGCAGCTAGGTAAGGCAGGCGGGCAGCCAAGCCAAGCAGCCGGGCGGCCAAACATCGGATAATTGTAGGAAATGGAAGCAGGGCGGTGGAGTTGGACTGGTGCGAATTTGGGCAGCGGTCACCGATTTAGGGTTGCATCTAGTCTGCAATCGAATAATACTAATTCGACTAGCAAATTCACCCAGTTTGCCATCGAGCTTATCGGGATTTTCAAGTGGTTACTCCGGTGAGTGATAAGAGAGATAAGATCCTTGGTGTTCTTCTGTTCCTGACGGGTTACTCCAGTGGGTTTCTGCAACAGAGTCGCCAAGAAAATCTCCTCGACCTTCGCCCCACTAAAAGCGTTTGCACGACTCGAGCAATAGTTGCGGACTTTTGTCCCAACGGGAGCCTCCGACGATGACGGTAACAGTTCCGGTTTCCTCCAATTGCTTCGTCGGGATCTGAAAACTCTAATTGGCGGCAGGGACAAACGTAAGAGACGATCAAACCGTAACCGGCATCAGGGAGATTTTATAGGTTTTTTTTATTTTCAATTTACCCTTATTCCTTTTCATTAATTAATTTTAGAATTAAAATTTTTCCAAATAAATAGAGGGGCATACTTTATATCCTATATATCCTATATACATTATAAGTTTCGAGTAGTAACTTACTACAGTGATGGGCTACTTTGCGCCGCCGCCTATCCAGTGGACTGGAGAGCTGCTTCATCTTCCACTTCAGGCTGCACAGTAAAGCCCAGTAAAAGAGTCCGTACAAGCTTTCAATGAGGCCCAATTTAGGCCCGTACAAACCCTGCAACTCGAGGCGTAATTAGGGCTGCCCCTTGGAATCCTCGCTCACTCTTATCTCTTCCCGATTCCCATCCACACCAACTGTCTCCTTCTCGCAAGTAGTTGGTACCGACATCAGCTTATACTACCACGTGTTGCCGGCGTGTTCGTCTTAGCGGAGGACAGCGGCTGAGGGCAATGATGGCCGCGTCTCCTCCCAATGCTTATCCTTTCCAAGAATTTGATTTAAATGCTTTGACAAATGTTAGCATGAAATATTGTGATATTTTAGGCACATTTTCTAAACGTATTTGATTCATATCGATAGTCTTTGATTGAACTTTGTGCATATGTGAGCTAGTATTACCTATATTGTCGATATGGATGTCTACACTAGTTCTATGTTGATTTTAGGTGATTTGGAGCTATTTCCGAACGGAATCGAGCAAAGGAGAGTTGAGTTGATATGTCCATAGATTGAGGACACTCTTTGGAAGCAAATTGGAGTTTTAGCTTGAGGAATGCACGAGGTTAGGGAAGAATCACGTTCTTGCCCTAAACCACGCTCTAAAATACGACCGTATCACGTTCCACGTTCAATTCCACGACCGTGGATTTGGAGTCAGAAATTGAAGTTCATTCCAGTGGATTACACGGCCGTGGAACATATGGTGCAAACCGTATTTATATCCATGCTCTAAATTACGGTCGTGGAACACTTCCACGACCGTGATCTTGGCGAATCTTTTCGCCATACTTTGAAGCCACGATCTTTTAAAGATTGGGCCGGGCCGACATTTTGCCCTGCACTATAAAAAGACGGACGAAGCAAGAATCCGTCATCATCGCTTAGAGGATTGCTTAGATCATCGCCTATGACCGCTTAGACACGCTTACACCCGTCATCCGCGCTAAGGATTGTTGAGCCCTTGCTTGGGAAGCATTGACATCTCTTTGGAGATCGAAGTTCGTGTTTGGGAATTGCCCTAATCTCGCACTTTTGGTGGAGATTGCTGTTGAGATCTCCGGATTGGCGGAAGATCGAAGTTTTCGGAAGATTTTGCAAGAAGATCTCTCTTCTTGTTTAGGTTTGATTTGGAAAACGGATTGACATCCCGTTTTCCCTTCTTTCCTAAGGTTGTGATTGTTTGTTTTACTTTGAATCTTTTGACAATACTTGTTCTCTTTGTGACTTTGAGATTGATTTGAAGATTATTGAAAGTTCTTGAAAGTTTTCATCTTTTTATCTTTTAAATTCTTGAATTGATATCAACATGACTGTTATTGGCTAAAAACCCTTAACAATTCTAAGGTGAAGGGTTGATAGTTGTGGCTTAGATGATGATAGATCGATCGCAAACAGATTAGACCCTGAGAGTTAGAGAGAATCGCCGACAACCCTAAATTACGGCCTGTTCTTGAGTCCACGGCCGTGGAACCTCAAGAACTAACCGTGATTTCCTTTAAGTGCACGAACTTGCTTTTACTTTAATCCAAAGTTAAAGATTTGCTTTAACTTAGTTTAGACTTGTCTTTTCTAGGTGGTAGTGAAGCCTCAACAACCTCTACCTCGATTGTGAGTATCACAACCTCAATCGGTTAAGTTAGTCTTGATCCTTGGGTTATAAGTTTGGGTATTTGACACTAATTCTCACCTTTAGAATCTTTCTATATTGAGCCTCGACAACCTATATAGAGAGTGCCTTGTAGGTGAGTTACATAAGGTTTTTGGAACTTCACCGTACGATTACCTTACATTAGTATACCTTTGCATATCTCAACTCTGTCTTTACATCATTAAGTATATCTTGAATCGATTGCCACAACTGGATACTTGGATCTTTAGGATTGTTGTTTTCCCAATATTTGCAAAACTCTCACATTTACTTGCTTGATAACCTGCAATCGAGTTCGTTCCCACCCAAATCCTTGTGTTCGATACTCTGGAATTCTTGCTTAGCTACGTCGATCCGTACACTGCGGGTTCGCTGCTTGATTCTAGTTTTATAAATTTAAAGCTTATTTGCACACACCTTTAGGGGCGAACAACAAACACCTTGGAAGTGGTATGCCTGCTTCGTTTGAACTATACGCACACCTCGATATTGGTAGGTCAACATTTATTGGGTTTCTTTACTCCTCTTTTTGGCTTTACACGCATCTGTACATATTATTTTTGGCCTCTTCTTCTTTTCATTGTTTTGGCTCCCTCTCTCTTCTATTTTTTGTGATTGTTGTTGTTTCTCATGGCTAAATGCTCTTGCTTTCTTTCGTACGCTGCTTTTCGGGAGCACAGGGAGAGCTCTGCTACTGCAGTCGCTCGATGATACTCCCATATTTGAACGTATATTTTTTTTAAGATATATGCTTTCACTTTTCCTATTTGGGTTTCGTTTGTCTTCGGATCTTCGACTAACTTTATTGTCGTGTGGGAGTCTATGGATAGAGATTTGGCTTCAATCTCTCGATGAAACATAGGCGTTTTCATGCGTTTGGGTCTGCCAACATTTTACAGTTTGTTTTTCTGGGGGGAGGGGGGGAGTTTACAGCATTTTCCCATTTCCTGTATTTTACTGTCGTTCAATTTAGAAGAAGCTTTGAGGGAGGCTACAAACTTTGGCCTCTCGATGAAACGCAACTCTTCCTGTATGTCTACAGAGACAACACCTTGTGGTGATTTGCTATGCGCAAGATGTCGCAAGTTCTCGACGACCCATACAGCTCTTCAAACATCTCTCCGAAACGGCTTATCTCGAACTTTTGTTTTTCGATACGACCTTTTATTTCCGTACTTCAGCCGCCGTCCATAGGGATTACTACAACTTTTTACGTCCGATTACTGCGTTTGTGTTGCCATCAGGCTTGCTGTTACATATATAAACATATGTCAGTAGCACAAGTTCATTTATTATTAACCGCTTCTTCTTCTACACTTTGCTTACATACAGTCAACCAATCTCAGCATTCCAAGCACCTTAGTTTGTCGCCATCTACTACATCTAACTGCTCTGCAGGTACTGTTGTTTCCATACCTTCATTTTCTATTATTTCCTTGCTCCTTAATATCCTCGCCATCCTACTTTATTTTTGCTTTATCTTTCTCGCAAAGCTTTGACTTATTTTCAGCCCAAAATAGAGATTCCTTCACTTGTTTTCGCCTATTTTTTGGGCAACAAATCCCCTCAATATAAGGGAACACATATTGATTTAACAACAGACAAATTGATGCAAAAAAAAAAGGCTAAAAAGTTTTTCGAGGATGTATGTACCAACCGCAACGCTTGCTCAGCTCACTAACAAGGACCGCTCTCAGGCAGTAAGGATCAAGGTAATAGACAAGCAGCAGAGCAAGACAAAAGTCAGCTACCAGCGCATAGTGTTTTCAAATATACAGGTTTGCTCCATCACGAATGAAGCTTTACATATTTTTTTGAGCATAACACCTAGCCATTTCACTTAATTGCCACGTTGTTCTAATTTTCTTTATTCCATCATGCAGGGCACTAAGTTAACTGCCACGCTGTTCGGCTTGGACATTGACGTTTATGATGGTATCTTGACCTGCGGAAAGATTTACGATATCAAAAACATGTTCATAAAAGAAGTGCCTCCTAGGTTTGTCAACTACGAGGGGGAGAAGCAGTTGTATTTTACTAACTCAACGTCTGTCATGGAGGTTGAGAACGAAGGCGAGAGCAGCCACGTAGTTTCTCCATACACTTTTATAAAGGACATCAATATCAACTCGTTATCGGATGACCGCTTTGGTAAACCCTCACCTCCTTATTGCTTTAATAGGAAAAACTTATGTACCCCCACTAATTTCGTACGTCCGTGTATTGGCACACTAGACATGATCCTCCTTGTCCTTCATATTCACCTTGAGAAATTGGTAGCAAAAGGCCCGGCGCTCCTCCCTGTTCGCGAAATGTCTTTGTCAGACACAAGGTATGCTGCACTTCAACTCAAATTCTGCCAGGAATAAATTGATATTGTAAATTTGGTCAATCACCTCCACATATGCATTCAATTGGTAGGCCATTAGGATTATTTATCACAACATGTAGTTACTGAGAGAGCTTTATTGTTGATTGTTAACTCCCTTTTGGACCGGTGTGCTGCCGCCATTTGGCAGCTCCGACGACATTCTCCTTGTCTCCGCGTGGAATAGGTGAATGATTGACATGTTCGATAAAATCGAGCTCGTCCTCTTAGAAGATCCAGTAGTAGAGATAAGTGGCCTGAAGATCAGTCGGTTTAGCGGATTCTCCCTCGCAACATCGCTATCAACAGAGGTCAAGTTGCACCCCAGTTGTGCTGAGGCCACTGTTTTGAGAGAATGGTGAGCTACTTTAGTACAAAACATGACCATACGTCTTCTAATTTTATCCTTGAAACCTAAGTTAACTGCACATTTTTCTACATCTTAGGGCTAAGAACAATACGGTGGTTGTTCGGTCACGGATAATGCAAAGCTTCCACACCATAGCTCCTGGATATCCCGCAGCGGTTACGACCATTGGAGCTGCCCTCTCGATGCAGGTGTTGGGGCCACCTAAATTTAATTCAGCCGTTGTAATATCAGATTGTTTAGGCTCCTTTTTAGGATCAGTTTATGCACCTGTTTACTTTTAGCCAAGTTGGAACCTGCGGACGTGGCACCTTTTTTTTAAAAAATCAATTTATGCACGTGTTACTTTTGAACAATTTGCAGCCTGCGAACGTGGCAGACACCGATGTCCTTCGTGTCCAAGTCCACATCCCTGAAATCAAATACGACGGCTTAAGGCTGTCGGTCAGCTGCCGCGCATGCGGGCAAGCATGCTTAGATGAAATTGTAGCTCTTCGGGAGGATTACCGCTGTGCAAACTGCTCAACCATCAAGAAAGGAGAAGCGAAGTAATTAATACGTTCATACTCACCCACGACACCTCTCAATGCTCCTAATAAATAGAATGCCACTGATTAAAACTAATTTTGCCCATACCAGGTTGTATTTTAGGTTCAAGTGTACAGACGGCACTGGTACTCTCACTCTGGATGCTTACACAAAGAGCGCGGAGAGGCTATTACAGGTGAATGGCGAGGAGTTCCACAACAAAAGTGAGGAGGTATGCAACCACAAGTATGACTCAAATTTGTTATCTGCGATTACCGCTTAAATCACAAGAAAGAAAAAGTAAAACGTTCATACAATATCTCATATCCGTCTATACAACTCCAGGACCGCCGGTCTGTCTTGGCAGCAGCAGAGGCACGCTATCGCTCAGGGTTTGTCGACCTGCTTATTTACCCCGCAAAACCGCTACTTATCAACAACAAGCGCCTAAAATGGATTCTGAAAGACGTTGGCATATGATATAGCAAGTGACAGTTGCATGCTTTGTGAACTCACTACTAAAACCAAGGTAGATAGACAAGCGCGTACTTGAATAACTACAACCTTCTGCATGACTAATGCCATTTTGGAAGTGTGTAAGATAGGCGGTCATTAGCACATGTTAGCCTATGTAGATTTCCGTATTATGCTTACGTTTGTATGTTGTTGTCCAGTACTCCCCCGACCACGGTTGGCGTAGCTAAAGCCCACTGGCTTATTTTGGTTGTGTATGTAAATATAAGTTGAATGTAAATATAAGTTCATCTACTACTTAATTACCATGTTGTTTTACAGTCCAACATACAACAAGCGCACGTTAATCACCCGGAGGGGCCGACAGGCAAAAGACAATGCAGCATCATACGCCGCCCGCAATAAAAAGAAATGGCAAAATAACACACAAATGAAACTCACTGAAATGAAATTGACTCATTCCCTCAAAGCCAAATGGCACACGAGTGTTACGGAACAAAACCACGTATAATGCAAACCGAGTAGCAGTTGTCAAGATAAACACCACAAAACCAGAATCAAGATATTCTAAAGGAAAAGACTATGTGCCAAATACAAAGGGCCATCATTAAACATAATAATAGATAAACACGACAGAACAAAATCCACCTGAGACAAGGTAATAAAAGATCATGAGTACACTATAACCAAGAACTGCAAACAAAAAGCGCCAACATTAGGAAACACAGAAAAACTATAAATCAGAAAAACAATATCTCGGAAAACGTTTGAGGGATTTGTTTTCGGAAAAGGCCCCTTTTAACTAGCAAAATTGTTTTCTACATATAGTAACAAAAGTTGTAGGGGGCAGGAAAATAATGCCACTATGAAATTACACTTCAAATACCAACCTAATCATACTATTTTTGTCCTAACAGAAGGTGTTGTGCACAAAACAACATGAGCATCGAAAATTCATTGGCAGAAACATTCGGGCGCCCTAAGAAAAGGCCACGAATTTTACAAAAGAATATTCGGCTAGTAGTTGGAAATGATTATATTCCAGATGCGTCATACACTTTACCGCCACAACAACCATGTCAGAACTGCTCAGCAATTAAATTCGCTTCAGAAACAGGTAAGTTATGTTGTTCAAATGGTGAAATTATACTTCCTTCTGAACCCCTGCCTCTGTTTTTTTTAAAGCTTATGACTGACAACACAGAAATTGCTAGACATTTCAGACAATATGCCCGCCTATATAATAACTTTTTTGCGTTTAGCGCTCTTGGATACGACAACCTTGAGTCGAAAACGGAAAAAGGCATATATGTATTTCGCCTACAAGGCCAACTATACCATTACGTTCCCAGCATATTACCCACAAACAACTCCCGCAAATATTTACAGCTTTATTTTTACGACGGCCAGTTGGAAAAAGAAGCGCGTATTCACACATTCAATGAACTTGATCCAGGCATCATTACCATGCTGACTGAACTGATGTGCAACAACCCATACGCACAATTTTTCAGGTCCCTATCTCAACAAAGCATTGAAGCCGATACGAAAATAACAATCTCCAAGAACCCTGCTCTTGACCAACGCGTCTACAACTGTCCAACCACTGACGACGTAGCAGCAATATTAGTTGAGAACGAAGATATAGATAGAATAAACAGCCCAAACGTCATTGTCGTCGGAAATGAAAATAAGATCTACAAAATTATGCACTACTACGGTTGTTATGACCCCCTACAATACCCACTTCTATTTGTCCAAGGCGAATGCGGTTGGCACCAGGGAATAAAAAAAATCAAAACCGGGCAACAACATCACAGTGACCCCTTTTTCCCAATAAGCCACAACACAGCTCAAATAGCAACAAGCATGATAACACGCGAGGAAGCAGGTAATCAAAGTACAAAATTCAGTTTGCTATGATTAAAGTTTGTCTTCCGCTCCATTTTCACACAATAATTTGTTTGCACCAGCTTCCCAGTGGACCCCTGCTCATGAGGGCGGTGAAATATCTTGTCGTGAATATTACAGCTACAAATTCCAAATACGCCCGAACAACAACATTATAAAAGCGGGGCGAATATATCAGCAATATATTGTCGACATGTATGTGAAGATCGAAAACACTAGACTGGATTTTCTACGACGAAATCAAAGAACAATAAGAAGCGAGTTGTACCAAGGTGTTGTAGACAGCATAAACGACGGCTATAAACGCGCGTCCGACATAGGAAAGCGCGTGATTTTACCAGCGTCTTTCATAGGCGGGCCCCGAGATATGAAACGAAGATATCTAAATGCAATGACGCTTGTTCAAAAATACGGTAAACCAGATTTATTTATTACCATGACATGTAACCCAAACTGGCCAGAAATTAAGGAACAATTATCACCCGGAGAAAAGTCAGAAGATCGTCCAGATTTGATATCAAGGATATTTAAAGCAAAATTAACAGCGTTAAAAACAAAACTAATAGAAAAATAAGTTTTTGAAAAAGTAGCAGCAAGAGTAGACGTAATTGAGTTTCAAAAACGCGGATTACCACATGCACACCTACTAATCATACTAGCACGCGATGCCAAAATATTAAGTTCCGAAAATTATGACCGATAAGTCTGCGCAGAGATACCATCAGTAGAAACGCCAAATTTACGAAAGCTTGTAACACAACACATGATGCATGGTCCATGCGGGAAAAAGAATCCAAACTCACCGTGTATGAAAACAATCGGAAATAAAAAAAAAGTGCAAATTCAACTACCCTAAGAAATACGCTGAGCATACTACCAGTACAGAAGATTCATATCTTGTATACAAACGGAGACGCAATGGTGACACCGTCCTAATAAGAGGTGATATACTAGATAACGCCTGGGTTATTCCATATAACCCATACCTATTAGCTACATTTAACTGTCATATAAATGTAGAAATTTGCTCAACAATTGGCGCTGTAAAATACCTATACAAATATGTTTACAAAGGCCATGACAAGGTCAATTTCGAGTTGTTAAAGAATAAAGATGACGTGAAGGACGAGATATCTGAGTATCAAAATGGGAGATGGATATCACCGCCCGAAGCAGCGTGACGCATATTTTCATTTGATTTGTATGATATTCACCCAGCGGTTATTCCTCTACAAATACATTTATCACAGATGCAACCAATCACCTTCTCTAATAATGAGCAACTTCAAAACGTAGTTACAGACGACAACAGACAAAGAACAATGCTAACTGCTTTTTTTGAGACAAATCGTAAACCAACCACAACAACCAAATGCCTATATGCTGATTTCCTAGAATTTTATGTTTGGAATCAAAAAAACAAAGCTTGGCAACAACGACCATCAGTTGGGCGCCTAATATACATTCATCCATGCGAAGGAGAACGTTATTACTTACGTTTACTACTTACGCATGTAAAAGGCCCTACATCATTCTACGATTTAAAAACAGTAAACGGTGAGTTGTGCCTTACATTTGAAGAAGCAGCACTAAAACGAGACCTCATAGAAGCAAGCGGATATGCAGATGCATGTATGGCTGAAGCAATAAGAATAGACATGCCGCCAACATTACGAAGGTTATTTGTCACTTTGCTTGTATTTTGTACACCAACTAATCCACAACATCTATGGGATAACAACTACGCATCACTCTCACAGGATTACAATCAACAATATTCATCGGAACCCCTAAAAGTATTTACCTTGACTTGGCAAGAGATTGAATCATACTTAGACGGAATGGGAAAATCATTAACACAATTCAGAATAACAAATAACCAAATACAACCACATGAGAGCATAAAATTAAATCGCAAAATAGAAGACGCTCTAAATGCACCAGTTCCCCAACAATATATAAATTCATCTAACTACTAAACAACAACCAAAAAATTGCATACAAAACAATTGTAAAACATGTAAAGGAAAACAAAGCATGTGCATTTTTCATAGACGGCCCAGGAGGAACCGGAAAAACATTCTTATACTGCAGTCTTTACGCAAAGTTAAGAAAAATGAAAAAAATTGTGCTTCCGACAGCAACATCTGGTATAGCAGCATCAAACCTTCCAACTGGTAGGACAGCGCATTCGAGATTTAAAATACTTATAGATGAGAACAATGCACAACTATGCAACGTTTCAAAACAAAGCAACTTGGCAAAATTACTACGTCGTACAACATTAATTATATGGGACGAGGCATCAATGGCTAAAAAACAGAGCATTGAGTCACTAAATACGTTACTACAAGATATATGTGAATCAAATGAGCTCTTTGGAGGGAAAGTTATAGTCTTTGGTGAAGACTTCAGACAAGTACTGCTAGTTGTGCCCAATCCAGGCCAAATGGAAGCAATAAAAGCAAGCTTAGTTAGCTCTGACATATGGCCTGCTCTAACAAAATTCAGGCTAACATAAAATATCAGAGCAGCAGAGGATCAAGGATTTGCAGATTTCTTGCTCGAGTTAGGTAACGGAAATCTACAGAACGTAGAACAAGCGTATATTCAAATACCAACAAATGTAATTAGTTGTAAAACTATTACATCTTCTCCTGTAGATATTTTAATAGACTCTGTATTTCCTGAAATGAGAACGCAGATTACCGACAACAACATTTTCACAACACGGGCAATTTTAACACCAAAAAATACAGACGTTGACTACATTAACGAATCATTAATAAATAATTTTGCAGGTACAACAAAAACATACACTAGCTACGATTCAGTAACGGACGACACAAGCAACATATACCCTGTTGAATTTTTAAATACACTCCAGCCCACAGGTATGAGTCCACGTCTCTTGATCCTTAAAAAAAATTATCCAGTAATATTATTACGAAATATAGACCCACCGAATGGACTATGTAATGGTACAAGATTAATTTGCAAAAATTTCTACAAGAATATTATACATTGCGAAATAACAACAGGCTATTATAAAGAGGGCAGCAAGCTTCCATACCAAGAATAACACTCAAACCATCAACTACAAAATATGCGTTCGCATTTCAAAGAAAACAATTTCCAATTAAAGTTTGTTTTGCGATGACAATAAATAAAGCACAAGGACAGACACTTAATAGAGTGATTTTATATTTACGCGGACCATGTTTTGCGCATGGACAAGTTTACGTTGCATTATTTAGAGCCAAAAGAAGAAAGGACATACAAATATTTACACAAGAAAACGAGAACGAAAATTGTGCCACAAATGAAAACGCAATAAAAAATACAATTTCGTTTGAAATATTACAACGAGCTCAAACTTGAGAAAAACAAACGCAAGAAGTCAAATTAGCCGCAAAATTTAAAAGCTCTACAACGACTTCACACTCAGGTAATTTCTCTACATCCACAAAGTAAAACAATTTAGGTACTCTCTTACGAACTTAAATTTTACAAAACACATATTTCAGGTATAACCGGCCAGAAGAAAGCGACGAAAGACGAGGACATAAACATTACAACATCAAACACTGCGAGGTGAAATCAAATTCCGGTCCAAATGAAACTTCCTGATACTGTACATATATCTCGTACAATGTAAATATACTAATGTACTTACCAAACAACCTATATTCACTTTCCCCCTTCACAAATTCCGTTACTTTAATTGACACCTACGTACAATTAATTACAGCCGATTAAATCGAACGTGAATACCCAATGCATTAAATTACATACAGACGGTCAAAACCAACAACAAAGAGATTCCATGAGCGTAAACAAAACAACAAAAATACGACAACGCCGATCTACGAGATAAACGCCGATCTTCTCTTGAGAATTCAACCATTAATACAAATCTAAAAGTAAAAAAAAAGAGAAAATTGGTGTAGAAGGGCCCTTTTTGTATCCATGATACAAAATAGGCCCCTCTATTTTTCTTCCAGAAAATAAAGCTAAAAGAAATTATAAAGCATGGTTAATAAGGTAGCTAGTTAAGGGCAAATTAGTAATGTAGCATAATAACTACCTAAAATTTAAAGATAATTAAATTTAAAAAAAGGCAACTGCGTGATACGGATCTGGCGTTCCTTCTTCTCTCCTAATCATTTCATCCAAAAAGGAAGCGTCATTCTACAGCTTCATAGTATCGTGCGATTCTGCAACTGCAACCTCCATCTTCAAATCTTCAACTTTGACCTTCTTCAACATCTTCGCTGATCTATTCTTTGTTTAACGACAATCAATCCTTGTAAGTATTCCAAATTCTCTCAACAATATACCATTTTAATGGCTTCGATTTTCGTTCAAATCGAAAACAGTTGATGAACGTTTTCCCTAAAATCCATACTCAAAACCGCCATTGTTGATCTGTAACTACATGGCCTTAATTTTGAAATTATCCATTTCTGTGAAATTTATGTATTCGAATCAATAGTGATGAAAGATGATGTACATAATTTTAAGCAGATACATAAAAATCAACGCCACATAAATTTAACAACTACATAATATTAGCAGATACATAAATTATGTTCGTCACCTTCGTCATTACTGACACATAAATTTAACAACTACATAATATTAGCAGATACAAAAATTATGTTCGTCACCTTCATCATTACTGACACTCAGCACATAAAAATCAACGCCACATAAATTTAACAACTACATAATATTTAGCAGATACATAAATTATGTTCGTCACCTTCGTCATTACTGACACATAAATTTAACAACTACATAATATTAGCAGATACAAAAATTATGTTCGTCACCTTCATCATTACTGACACTCAGCACATAAAAATCAACGCCACATAAATTTAACAACTACATAATATTTAGCAGATACATAAATTATGTTCGTCACCTTCGTCATTACTGACACATAAATTTAACAACTACATAATATTAGCAGATACAAAAATTATGTTCGTCACCTTCATCATTACTGACACTCAGCACATAAAAATCAACGCCACATAAATTTAACAACTACATAATATTTAGCAGATACATAAATTATGTTTGTCACCTTCGTCATTACTGACACATAAATTTAACAACTACATAATATTAGCAGATACATAAATTATGTTCGTCACCTTCATCATTACTGAGATACATAATTTATGTATCTGCTAATATTATGTAGTTGTTAAATTTATGTAGGGGATCACGTTTACAAGGAAAGTATATTTGATATCCTAACAACATCCTAATTTGTAGGGGACCACGTTTATAAGGAAAGTATATTTGATATCCTAACAATATCCTAATTTGTAGGGGACCACATTAAATAACCATATTTATTTAAAAAATTGCCACATCATATTTTTATTTAAAAAATTGATATATAGAAGAAATATATGTAGGGGACCACGTTTAACAACTTCCTGATTCTTGTATCACGTTTAAAGGAATGTATATTTCCTTTCCTAACAACTTCCTAATTTGTAGGGGACCACAATAAATAACCTTATTTAATTAAAACTGCCACATCAATTTTTTTAATTTCCATCAGGGGTATGCATTTAGTTAGGAATTAATCTTTATTAAAAAATTAATTGGGGCCTACTTTATCTACATTATTGCAAAATGGCCTATTTAATACACAGTAATACATAAATGGCCTACTTACCCTTTTAACTCAAAAAAAAACAAGATGATTGAATGGAGGGAGGTTTCGATTTGGGGGTTTGAGTTTGTATTGAGAATATGTAACAACCATCATGAATTTCAAATGGGATAAATTTCTACCGAAAGCCCTCTCAGAAGCCCTTTAGACATGGGTATTGGAAACTGGCGGTTTAGCACCCGTTTTTTAAAAAAAAGTAATTAAAAGTATATAACTTGTTTTATTAAAAAAATTTAACCAAGTTTGAATCGGTACTTTAATTAAATATGAGAAAATTGGTGTAGGGAAGCCCTTTTTGTATCTATGATACAATCTAGGCCCCTCCAATTTTCTCCCTAAAAATAAAAATAAATTAAATTATAAAGAATCTATTAATTGTGGGGACCACTCTGATTAAAAAGATTTTCTCCCTTAATTAAAAAGAATAAATAACTATTAAAAATTAAAAAGATAAACTAAATTAAAAAGATAAGTGAATATTAATTGTGGGGACCACTCTCATTAAAAATATTCTCTCCCTTAATTAATATGGTTGTATTTTAATTAAATAAGAAAAATGAGAGTGGTCCCCACAAATTTTGTACATAATTTTATGTACATAATTTCGCACGCAGATTATGTGCGTAATTCCGCACGGAGATTATGTGCGTAATTCCGCACGCAGATTATGTGCGTAATTCCGCACGCAGATTATGTGCGTAATTCCGCACGCAGATTATGTGCGTAATTCCGCACGCAGATTATGTGCGTAATTCCGCACGCAAATTATGTACATAAAATTATGTAATTAATTTTAATGCCAACAAATAAGCGACTCTTTGAAAAAAAAATAAGCAATATTAATTAAAGGATGTATTATAATTTTGGGATCGCCATGGCTGGATTTCAATTTCTCTGAAATCTCGATTAATGATCTGAGTCGGTTGCTCTGCGCAATCAATCCTCTCTGCATTTCAATTTTGGAATGAGTGGAAAACATCACTATTTTCTAATTGCAAATCATGGAGTACAATTATTCTGTTACCGGTGGTGAAATTTGAAGCCGATTCGGCTTTCTTAAATGGTGGTTGATCTACGCCCGCCAAGTGTTCGATGAAATGTTTTTGAGGGTTTTTTTGATCTAGTTTGGCATGAAGATAGATTTCTTACCCTATGGATTGTCGTCCGTCACGTGTTTGATGAAATGTCTCTAGGAATTGCCGATTCTGATATGACAACGGATGGTAGAGGTTTCCTTCATTGTCCTCTTAGGGCATTTCAAGATTGTCGGGATGGAGTAGAGGGAAGCAAAGGTTTCTCTTGTTTGGTTTCTCATCTTAAAAGGCAACATTTTTGTTCCGAAGACAACAAAAATGTGATTCGCGACACTATTGAGAATAACCTTGATGTATTTGTGGCTTTTGAGGAGTCATTGGCATATATTGGGTTGTGGTTATGCGGGCGTTGTATGAGTATGCATGCTTTGAGTCGTGCATGTCATCACTCTGATGGTTCCGTTCGTCTTGCTTATGAGGATGGAATGATAAGAAGCTACATTTTGGGTATCTCGAAGCCGGTCATGGGAGAGTTGTCTGTTGCGGTTATTGAGGAAGGGTTGGTTTTTGATGCGGGTTTGCTCGATAGAGTTTTTCGCATTCCTATCACTACTGTGAAGAGTATCCCGCATAACTGTCGTCTTGCTTTCTCTCAAGCTCTAAAGGGTGCTCTTCAGAGAGTGGTCGCTGAGCCATGTTCTGTGGATGCTTGGGTTGCGTTGCTTCTTCTTCCTCGGTGCACTTTGAAAGTGTTCAGGCCTTCGAATAGGAGAGATAGTAGATCAGGGAGTAGAAAGTCTATTCAACAGCAGCGGATCATGCAGTCTCTGGCTTTATGGGGTGAGGACGGCGGTATCGACAAGCTAGTGCGGGGTTTGTTAGACCATTCTGAGCATGGGTTTTCGGCAACTACTAGGGTCGCCTCAACGGATGGTGGTAGACAGAGAGTGAGACCTAATATCAAGCAGTGTCTTCGCAAGGTCTCTGATGGACATTTCACGGCGGCTGTTAAGGTTTTGTCCTCTTCTGGTGTGGCTTCGTTTGATGATGAGACTGTGAAGGTTTTGGAGGCTAAGCACCCCTTCAAGTCTCCACCTTCTCGGGTATGTGAGGTTTTGGAATCTCCCTTTGTTGCTGATGTTGATTTGATTCTTAGGTGTATTAAGTCCTTTCCCAAAGGTACTTCTTGCGGCAGGGATGGTCTGAGGGCACAACACGTGTTAGATGCTATGTGTGGGGATGGTTCTGCTATTGCTGTTGATCTTTTACGAGTGATCTCATCTGTTGTTAATCTGTGGTTGGGAGGCAGATGTCCGGGGAGTTTGGCGGAGTTTGTGGCTTCTGCTCCTCTTACGCCATTATTGAAGCCTGACAATGGGATTCGACCCATTGCAGTTGGCACTATTTGGAGGCGGTTGGTTTCTAAGGTTGCCATGAAAGGGGTGAGTAAAGATATGACAACCTATCTAGCGGATTTTCAGTTTGGAGTAGGCGTGTCTGGTGGCGCAGAAGCTATTTTGCATAGTGTCAACAGGGTTTTGAGCGAGCGGCATGATGATGGTTCGCTTGCTATGCTTGCCGTTGATTTCTCAAATGCTTTTAATCTTGTTGATAGGACAGTATTGCTTCGTGAGGTGAGGAGAAGATGTCCATCTATTTCTTTATGGGTTGAGTTTTTGTATGGTCAGCCTGCTCGATTGTATCTGGGAGATAGATTTATCTGGTCATCCACAGGAGTCCAGCAAGGTGACCCCTTAGGGCCACTTCTTTTTGCGCTTGTCTTGCATCCACTTGTGCACACTATCCGTGACAACTGTAAGCCTCTTCTTCATGCTTGGTATTTAGATGATGGGACAATCATCGGTCGATCGGAGGATGTGGCTAAGGCACTTGGTATTATTTTGGAGGTTGGTCCGGATTTTGGACTTGAGTTGAATGTTAAAAAAACTGAGTTATTTTGGCCTTCATGTGATGGTTCGAAGCTTTGAGACGGGTTATTCCCTAGAGACATTGCGAGACCATCTTTGGGGTTGAAGTTGTTGGGAGGGGCTGTGAGTAGAGATAGTGGGTTTATTAAAGAATTGGTTATGAAGAGAGCTGATAAGGCATTGGAGTTGATGCGTCTTCTCCCTCAGCTTAGGAACCCGCAGAGTGAGCTTCTCTTACTTCGTTCGTGTTTGGGTGTAGCGAAGATGTTTGTTGGCCTGAGGACTTGTCAGCCAGAGCATGTGAAGGATGCGGCATCTTGTTTTGATGCGGGACTTCGTGAGTCGATTGAGGATATGGTGGTTTGTGGGGGTCCTTTTTTTGGGGATCTTCAATGGCGGTTGGCTTCCTTGCCTATTCGTCGTGGAGGGCTCGGTTTGTACTCTGCTATGGAGGCGTCTTCTTACGCTTTTGTTGCCTCCAGAGCTCAGTCTTGGGTGCTCCAAGACCATATCTTGCGTGACAGTGGGCTATCCGGTATGGATTCAGTTTTTTACAAAGCTTTAGATGACCTGCATGTGGCTATCCCGGAGTTCGACCTTTCCAACTTTACTAGTAAGGACACCGTCCCCCCTAAGCCCCAACATATTTTGGCGGATGCTCTTTTTGGTAAAATTGTTCAGGAGATGGTTGAGAGGTTTGATATGACTAATAGGCAACAAGCAGTTTTCGGATGTCTACAAGCGCCGCATAGCCAAGATTTTCTTCTTGTCATTCCCATCGATGGACTTGGTCAATGCATGTCCCCTGTGGAGTACCGCTCCATTCTCAAGTACCGACTTATGATTCCGCTTTTCTCAGCTGGTGAGGTTTGCCCCATTCCTAATTGTCGGAGGGTGTTGGATGCTTTTGGGGAGCATGCTGTACATTGTAAGGAACTTCCTGGCTTCAAGTATAGGCATGATCTGGTTCGTGATGTTCTTTGTGATACCTTTAGACGGGCCGGGATTTCTGTAAAGAAAGAAGCACCTGTGAACTTCTTGACTGATCCGCGGGATGGAAGGTCGACATTGCGGCCGGCGGATGTTTTGGTGTTTGGTTGGAGTGGAGGGAAGCATGCATGTATTGATTTGACGGGGGTCTCACCGCTTGTGGGATTAGGGAACGGACCTTTTGTTGTGGGTCAGGCAGCTTGTAGAGCGGCATCAGCTAAGGTGGCCAAGCATGGAAGGGCATGTGTTGAAAACCAACACGTTTTTCTTCCATTTGCTTTTGACACGTTTGGATTTTTTGCACCCGATGCTGTTGATATTCTCAAGAGGGTGCAAAGAGTTATGCATAGTAATATTATGTCCTCTAGATTTGTAGATGTTGTTTTTAAAAGATTAGGTTTTGCCATCCAAAAAGGGGTAGCGGCGCAACTTGTTGTTCGCTTACCTTCTACTTCTATGTAAATAGTAATACCGTATAAATAAAAGGTTGATTGAACGATTAAAGGAGAGAATCTTTTTAATGTTAAAACTAATTCCTTAATTGTAGGGGACCACTCTCATTTTTCCTTTTTTATTTTAAAAAATTAAGGGATAGAATCTTTTGAATTTTGAATAATTGTAGGGACCACTCTCATTTTCCTTTTTAATTTTGAAAATATCTTAAATTTTTTTAGATTTTATCTTTTTTTTAAAATTACAAGGGGCCTAGTTAATACACATTGAAACAAAAAAGCCTATTTAATCTACATTTATACAATAAAAGTCTACTTACCCCTTTTACTCATTAAATATAAAACCGAGTTTGCATTAGTAATTTTTGTTTACATTAGTAATTTAATTAAAAAAAACTGAGAGCAAACTCGGATTTTTTAAATAAATGAAATTACTAACTAAAAAAACCGAGTTTGCTCTCGGGTTTTTTTAGTTAGTAATTTTTTTTTAAAAAAAATCGAGTTTGCTCTCATTTTTTTTAATTAAATTACTAATTGAATTAAAAATAAAAGGAAAGGGCTTGAACCGGTTTCCCGGTTGCCTACGTATCCTCTCGGGTTTAAGAGGAATCAAAGCCTACGTATTTCTCTTACATTTGCTTACCTTTTTTCGGACTTCCGAGTTGTTTTCGTTACCCCCTTACCTTTCCATCCCGGACTCGGAAGTGGCGCCCACATCATTGGAGTTGGAATCCAATCTTGAGTCATAAACCGGGGCATTCCGTTGTTTCTGCTTTTCCGCCCTTCCAATCTTGAATGCATACTTGTGCCTCCAATTTTTCGGGCTTCAATTGACTTCTCTTGTAACTTAGCATGTTTCCTCCTTGACTAAATGCTTGCTTTAGGGCCACCGTTGATGCGGGCACGGCCATGAGTTGTTACACAATTTTGGTCAATGTTGGATACTTCGGGGCTAACTTCTTCCACCAATCCGAAATTTTAAAAGTTTCAGTATCAAAACTAAAACAAGTTGTTAGATAATCTTAAAATTCCGCTTTTCCGCCCTTCCAATCTTGAATGCATACTTGTGCCTCCAATTTTGTTCTTTTAGCTAAAATTTGTTTAGTTTTTTAAAGAAGAAGAAGAAGAAGAGTCGGTTCGGCGGAAGAACTAGCACTTGTTTCAAATAAAAAATCAATTTACTAATTTCAATACGAATATCAAGAATAATGGTAATTGTGTTCATAGAAGAAATTAAACCAAAACATTCATAATAGACATTTAACAATTCGGTAACACCATCAATTTTAAGTTTAGGATCAAAAATGGCAGAAATAAGATAAACTAGGGGAATGTTAGTATAATATATAAGCAATTTTATTTTCATATCGGTTATAACGTTTACAATTATTGGATGAGTAAAACCGGTTTGTAAAGCCTCGACAACATTTACGGCTATTTCTAAAAAGCTACAAGAAGTGGGAGTGTAAACATAACTCATCATATTAGTTGAATCACTAAATTTTTTAAAATATTACAAATATCATAACAAGTTTGCCAAATAGTTTCTACATATAACATAGACCACGAAATGTATTGTGTGAAAAATGATTGTAAAATATCTAACAAAGAGCTTGACTAAGTAGTTTGTATCCAATATCTTTTGAAAAAGCAATAGGATGAACATTATTTTCTAAACACGTTGATCTCCATTTTTTTCTTAAGTCGGTTGAATGCCAAATATGTTCAATTACGTTGGTGATGGGGGTTAACATAACACATAAAATTTTAAGTCCATCTTGAACACTTAAGTTTAAAATATGACATGCACATCTTTGGTGAGTAAAAGGAGTTCGTATAAATTGTCCCGTTTCCCCCACCAAATCGTTTACGGCGACGGTGTTAGCGGATGCATTATCAAAAGAGTGTAAAAAAACTTGATTTTGTAAATTAAATCCTTGCAAAACCATTTTTATTAAATTTGCAATGTTGGTGGCACTATGTCTTTCGTTAAAATGGCGAAATGCAATAATAACAAATTTATGCAAAAACATATCATTATCAATAAAGTAATGCCCATGTAAAAACGTATTTGTGATAATGTACTGCAAATATCACTACAAATTAAAACTTGATGTGAAAATAATTGTAAGAATTTTTTGTTTCTTTTGTTCATAAGATTTAGAAATTAATTTGGAAACGGTTTTACGAGAAGTTAGTTTAAAAGAAGGTTGAAGATAAGTAGTGTTATATTCTCGTACATTTTCATATTCCGCATAAGAAAATGGAAAAACTTGAAAACATATTAGGTTGACTAATCTTAAACTTTCTTCATTGTGATTATACATAAATAAAGGAGGGATTTTTTGCATGTGGGTTTGCAAAGTCTTGTAGCCGCCCTTCGGGCTCCACTTGTACACCTTCGGACAATAGTTACACGAGAATTGACAATAATCATTCACCACCTCACCCTTCTTGTAATGTTTTGTGAAGATGTCGGATGTAAGCATTTTCGGTAGAGGGACTTGTCGGAAAGCCCCTTCACCTTGACCTTGTGGCATAGCGGGCATTTGAGTCTCACTTTCTTGGGTGCTAGGAAAGAAAGCGGGAGTTTTGTCGTTCGGGTTTGTCATTAGAATAGATTGAGAAATCGAGAACTGAGATTCGAGAAATCGAGAAATCGAGAATATGAGATCGAGATTGAGAGTAGTAGTAGAAGAGAGAGATGAGAATGTTGGTGTGAGATAAATGAAAAAATGGTAGGGTATTTATAGAAATTGAGGTTGGAATTTTTTTTTTGAAAACAAATAACAATAATAATTTTTTAAAAAAAATATAAAAATAAAATAAAAACACAACTTTGAGCCTGGAATGTGAGGCCCACTCAAAAAGAGCCATTGGCGGGCTTATAGTCGTTGGGTCAACCAACGGCTCTTTTTTAAAAAAAAAGGGTCAAACCTATACTTAAATTGGTGACCGCCGGTTCGGTCAAACCGGCAAATCTAAACCCCCGATTTGACCAAACTGCCAGTTCATCGGTTTAATCGAAACCGGACCCATGTCTAGAGCCGTTTGAGGAGGATGATGAAACTCTTTAGGAAAATGTGTAGAGAAAGCTTTTGTTGTCCTTTGAGGAAGATGCTGAAACTCTTTGGGGAAAATGTGTAGAGAAAGCTTTTGTTGTTTTTTCTCAGAAGATGACGGCGGGAAGATATGAGGAAGCAAAAGGAGAAACGGATGGAGATAATCTGAGGGGTAGGACTCGAATTGATATATTAATCAAAACCTGAATCCCAAAACTTGATTTTATAATCTTATATATATTAAAGCAGGAGCCTCTATTACTACGTGTCAAGGCACGGTTCTCCCAACCCCCAATTTTTTTTTTAAAAAAGTGATTTTTAAAATTTAAAATCTATAAAAAAATATTTTAGTAAAGTCGTTAATTAAAGTTAAAATATATTTAAAATATCTTTGAATTTTGTTATAGTAAACGTCGTTAAAAAAAATTAAATTTTAATTTTAGAAAAAATATCTACAAAATCTTCTTTATGTCAAATTAAAAAAATATACAAAACGATAATGACGAATATTTTTTAAGATATTATCGATGATTTAACAATTTGTTGTGTATTTACAAAATCTTATTTATGTCAATTTTAAAAAATCATTATCAATATAAATTGTTCTAATAATAAAAATATAAAATGATATCAATGTTAATGTACAATTCAAATTTAATTATTTTTTCAGTTTTTATTAATTTTTTAAGTTATATCTATTCAAATGATATCAATGTTATTAATTTAATAATTTCTTATTTTCTTAGTAGATCTATCCAGTCCAAATTTAATTGTAAAATTTCATGTACCTCAAATTCTCTTGCTTTATGTTGATAATTAACATTGTATAACGTTTTTAATAAATTAATTTTAACTGCATGAAGAGGTTGTGAATAATTAAAAGATAACAAATGCATCTATATCTATAATAGATATTTAAACCTCAAAATTGAAATGTTAGTAAATGAATTTGAATATTAACTGCAAAGAATTTGTTATTAAAATGTTCAATTCAAACCTCAATATTGAAATGTTAGTAAATGAATATGAATATAAACCGCAAAGAAGTTATTAAAATATTCAATTCAAATCTCTAAATTAATTAAAAAAATTCAAACCGAAAATAATTGTTCTAAATATTAATCGGGGAAAAAAAATTAAAGCTTGAATTCCTTCAATAATGACATGTAATCAATATTGAAACTTGAAAGTTATGCTACACATGATTGTTATTCAGTCACAATAAAAAAATGCAACTATAGTTATGATTTTCATCATGAATGTCTAATTTTGTATGGGTTGGATTTGAAATATCATACATCTAAAAAAAATAATACTTTAATTGATTTAAAATACAAATCATTTGTCAGATTAAAAGTTTTATAAGCTTTTAACATAATAATTTTTTTGGGTAGTGTAAGTATTCTATAATGAAAAGCTCACAATTAACCACACAAATATTTTATAAATCTTCTTAAAAAATTATTTAATTATTAGTATTTGAGTTATTAATATTTTTTCAACCAACAAATTATTTGATAACTCAAAATTTTCCATATACGTAGAACTACGCTATATCTTTACTCTTTTTTTTTTATCTATAAATGTAATATAAAGTTTGTTCATTTTTCCATCACAACATAATATAATTATTTATCAATTCAATTATATATATATATATATATATATAAGAACACATTAGAACATCTAAACTATTATTATTCAAAAACTGCACGAGGTGCGGGTAATATACTAGTCTTTAGCTAAACACTTTGAATTTATTCCAAACTCAACCACGAAACTTAAAAAAAAACCTTAATCTTTAACTAAACAGGCCAAATATGAAGAAGCTTAAGACTAAACTGAATTTTGGTTATTCACAAACTACAATCCCTACATTACTGAGCGTACTTGTTTCCCCAAGACGAACCCTATGGCTTCTTGTATATTTCGAGCAACCGTAAGACAGAGATGATTTTCTCTTCCATCTCCTTCACCACTCCATCCGATCTCTCCACCCTGTTCTCGAGCAACGCTTTCTCATCCAAGACGACCCTCAGTTTCTCCAACGCCTCATCTCTCTCATATTTGATGTCCTCCACCTCCTTCCTGCTCTTGCCCACTTCTTCTTCCACTTCCTTCCGTTTCCTCATTTCCTCAAAGTATAGATTCTCGGCCAACCTTGCCTGGACTCGACCACAATTAAACCGTGCAAAATTATATTACAACTTTGAAAAGTATGCCCGGTGACTCTAGTCAGAGGTCAAATATGTGATATATATTCAAAGTATGATATATCATTATCAGCCTACCCTGACGTTTACTAGTAAAGGGGCAGGGAACAAGTAACCATACCTTACGGATTGCATCTAGTGTGTCTTTCTCGGCCTTCTGCCGTCTATTTGACTCTTCAAAAGCTCGTCGTTTGGAAGTCTCCGCCTCTATCATGGCTTGCTCCAGATGCTCGTACAGGTGGTCATCCATACTACTTGCCTGGACATTACCACTCAACAACCCATGAAAATCAAATGAACTGGAAAATGGTACTTGTAAATCTGCATGTAGCCAGTAACTGATCAAACCCTTTAAATACCATGCACACGACATTTATACTCACCGGTACATTAAAAACAGTTGGTCCATGAAGCTCGTCATTGCAGGGTGTAAGAGCCAACCCAAGTTCTCTATCTTGTGTTCTCATGGATGAGAAAGGTGAACTGCCAGCAGCTTCTGAACGTGGGGAAAAGCCAAGTGACAATCTGATGCTCATCGTCGATGACTGATCCAGCTCGTCAAAACTGCTCTCCCCAGCTACAGATCTTCCCCAAAGTGTAGAGAATGCACTAGAATCACAAGAAGCAGGTCTACTTGTGCTGTTTCCGATTCCATCCGAGTCTAGACGTATCAGTCTCTGCTCTGTTACAGCTTCTTCTGTAATAGAACTCATTGTACCTTCCCTGCACAATCAATGAACTTCATATGTTAGCATCTAATATGATTTTTGCATGTTAGCTGATTGTACTTGTTAGCTGGAGACGACAGAAATGAAAGTAATCAGACTTGAGACCTTTGATGAAACCCATTCATATGCCATCAAGAATGGGATTGGCTGATTGAAGGCAGAGAGAAGAAGAGAATGCATTACAAAAACAATGGAAATATGTGTAGCCCCTCTTAACAAATCAAACAATGTACTATGATTGATGATTTTCTGCCTATATTATTAATACAATATGAGCCTCTTTGCTAACCCTAAAAATTGTCAATCACTCAAATTATCATATCATTTAAACAGGGAACAAGAAAATACTATGTGCATATCAAATGTATTTCATGGAAACCCTTTGGATGACACAGCTTCAGGAGCATGTTCCCAGATAACACAGATGTTCCCAAAAATACATTAAAAATTGGGGGAGAGTATATACCTAGTGTAGATAAGACGCCCTTTGCAGGCAAACCAAATATGGCATGAAGGAGGGGCATGCTGACGAACATAGACAGCCTTCTTGGACTTGGGCTCTATCATTTTCCTGCAGCAATGCCAAGGCAAACCAACCTCAATCACACAAGCCTCCAAAACATGATCTTTACATTATGTATGTATAGTCATGAATATTCATAGACGGCTTTGCTTATAGTATCATACGACGGGTTATCATAAATATAATTAGAGTAAATTGGATTTACTGTCTACAACTGATTACATACATATCATACTATCACATGGAAAGTAGATAAAAATAGGAACACAACCTCATGGAACATATCATATTATCATCACTAGTTTGGCAAATTACAAACAAAATTCAGCAGTCTTATACCTCGAGTATTTATTGTCAGCTGCTGCTCCCATAACAAGTTTCCCTATCTTGAACTTTCTTATAAGCTCCACAATCCCACTCTCTATGGATGTCATTTCCATGTATTCTTTCTCTACTTTCACCTGCAACAAGAAACATAGCAGTGGTCATAACACTGGATGCCACAACGGCTTCAGGAAATTATAACTTAGAAAATAGAAGAAGTCATGCCCTTGCTTTGGAGCACAATCGAACATATTCGTCCATGATTTTGGAGACTCGTTGCCTGTGGATTTCGAGGTGCGCCTTCACTTCCTCTTCTCCCAATTGACTAATGGGAAACTTGCCCCCAACTGAAATGTGAAAGAAATGCAGGCAGGTGAAGACAGTAATATGTTGAATTTATTGGTAACCTAATTCTCGCCAACAATCGAACATTTAGCCTCTTTATCGTGGTGATGATAAATAAAGCCTAAAAATGAAGTGAATTACATTATATGAAACACAAAGATCATATAATTTGGTTGATGCCGTGCGAAATGAGAAAATCCAGGATTGTAAGAAGAAAAGGGGAAGAGACAATTGAGGAAAAGGGAAGGGAGATTACGAATGGAGATGGTTTGAGGAGGTTGATGAACATGGATGATAACAAGCTTGTTGGTCCCAGCGTTCTGCAATGCCCAAGCAAGCGTTGACTTACTAGCTTTGACTTCCGTACCGACGGCTACAAACACCTTATCCTCCACCGCAGCTCCGGCGGGTGTGGATGGATGAAGCGTGAATGATGTGAAGTGAGAGCCGGTATCCAAGTCCTGGCGGCGTGAATTCATTGTATCCACCATTTTGTTTTATCCCACCTTACAACACCAAAACCAAGCGTTCAACAAGAATGGAAGTGGGAAAAATGAAGAGTTAATTCAAGATTTTGTTAAGGGAGGTTGGTGCGAAGATGAGGAGCTTGTTTGGTGATGAGGAGGTGAATTTGGGGTTGTTTGTGGGTTGTGGGAGGAAGAGGTTGCGTTCCTCCCTAAACAGAACCATCTTAAAGTGGGGAAAAGTATTCTGGAAGACGATATTTTATTTATTTTTCGCTGACCGCTGTAATGGCAATGTTGTAGCTCAACTTAAAGTGGAGGGTGGGGCTGAAATTAATTGTCAAATTAACAAGCTTTTTTTATTTTATAATCTTCATGACGGGATTCGGAGTATATATATATTCAAAGAGGGCAACCGTATTTTTTTTTTTTTTTTTGAGACACGGGTAAGGAAATTAGGGGGTGACCGTCCTAAAATATCCTTTCGGACGAGATCTTAAACATCAGCTGGAAGATTATCATCGTCTGCGGTTGTGTTATGTTCATGCAACGCGAGTCTATCAGCTACCGTGTTGATCCCCTGAAAGTATGATGAACACTAGAATGCAAGAAGCCCGAGATCAAGGAAGAGATATCTGAGATGATCATGTCCGTCTCCCGTGGAGGTTTCTAGATTTGGTTGATCGAATTGATGAGCATCAAATTATCCCATTCAATCTCAATGGATGTAGCACCTAGGCTTGCGGCCTTTTGGAGGCCCTCCCGAAGAGTGAAAGCTTCTGCCTCTAATGCAAATTCGGCAATGCATTTTCCCTTCCCTACAACTAAAGGGACTGCAAGAGTATTTTGAATGATATAACCAAAAGCATATTGGTTCGACAAGTTTCTAGAGGCATCAAAGTTAAGTTTGACATATCCCTCCCTCGGTTTTTCCATTTGATGTCTTTGGTTTTTCTTTTAGTCTTTGTTATTTGATGTCGTTCTTACTCTGATTTGTATTGCCTTTCTCCCAATCATTTATTTGATTTAGTGCACTCGGCTTTAGATTCTGCGGTGCCTTTTTGTTATTGAATATTGTTTGATTTCTTGCCAACCAGATGTTCCACCATATGACCACTAATTGTCTTATCTCCGATGGGAAAATGTTCTATGTAAGTTCACTAAGAATATCAATAATGTGATTTTTGGTTGTGTCAATGTTATGCAATATTGTTATGATTTTTGCATTATCTATTGTTTTCAACGTGTTTGGACACACAAAGAAAAGGTGTTTAACACTTTTTGTATGATGATTACAAAAAACACAATTCATCACAACATAAATTTTTTGTTTCTCAAGATTTTCTTTTGTTGGAATCCCGTCTAGTGCTAGTTTCCATTGAAATTTTTTAATTTTTGGCATTATGTTAATCTCCCATATCCAAGTTTTATCCTTTGTTACTCCAACTTTTCATCGTTGGATCATCTCCATAGCAGATTATGTCAAGTACCATCCTTCTTCATTAGCTGCCCAATATATTATGTCTCTAATATCGGTTTTGGGAAGGTTGTAGTTTTAAAATTTTAAGATGATGTCATAGATGAGTGTCTAGTTGGTTTAAGAGTTGATGATTCCATCTTTTGTTTGTAATACAGTCACAAACTAGTTCTGTTAAATTTATCGAGGCTTATTTGTCACCAGGTCTTGAAGTGGTTTTTCTGTAATCCATTGGTCTTTCCAAAATCTTATCGTTCTACCATCTCCCACACGCCATCTAAGACCTTTGTCAAATTCTTTTGCAAATTTAATTAATTTCTTCCATTGCCAAGATGTATTTTTTCCACAATTTATAATTCCAAGGCATGAACCTTTTAATATTTTTCTTCAATTATTTTGACCCAAATATTGTTCGGATCAGCCATGATTTGCCATAATAGTTTCATTTGTAACGCTTTATTCATGTCTTCAGCTTTCCTAATTCCAGTTCCTCCCAGCAATCTCGGTTTACAAATCTTATCCCAACTGATAAGTGGATGGTAATTTGGTCCTTTATTTCAAAAGAAGTTTTTGTTAATTTGGTCTAGTTCGTTATGGATACTTACTTGTAGGAAGCATGAATGCCTGCATTAGGAAGCTTGGTTTAGCATTAAGATTTGCTTTTATTAATGTTTTTCTCCCCTCTTGTGACAGAGACGTTGCTTTCCATTTTGAAAGTTGTTGTTTTGATTTAAGAATAATAGAGTTAAAGATGTCTTTATTGACTCTCCCATTAATGATCGGACAACCGAGATATTGTTCTAAATTGGTGGATGTTGTAATGCCTAAGTGTGCTTGAATCCTTCTTTTATTGTTTGGCTCTAAGTTATTAGTAGTTTGAAAAGAAGATTTATGCTAATTTATCACTTGACCAGAAATTGCGCAGTAATCCATTAAGACCGATAGAATTTTGTTGCTTGCATCAGTTGTTGCCTTTGTAAAGATTATTATGCCGTCCGCAAATGCTAAAAACGGAATTATCGATCCGTTTTTTTGTGATGGAGAATCCTATAGATTTTGGATTTTCAATACATGTTTTTTGTATGTTTCTAGTCAGTATCTCTGCTCCCAAATTAAAAAGAAGCGGCGAAAGGGGGTCTCCTTGACGGAGACCTCTTTGTAAGGAGAATACTGTTATCGGGAATTCATTAATTTATATGGAGTAAGAGACTGTTGAGATACACTCGATGATCCAATTCCTAATTTTTTTCTCCAAATCCAAATTTATCAAGGACAACCTTAAGAAAATTTCATTCTACTTTATCATAGGCTTTTTTTCATATCAAGTTTAATTGCCATAAAGCCGTCTTTTCCTTTATTTGTTCTAAATCCATTGAAGATTTCATGTTAATGAGGACATTATCATGAATTGCTCTGTTTTTGGTAAAGGTACTTTGTAAAGGGTGGTGTATCAGCTTTAGAAGGATTAGACTAACCCCCCGTTTGGTTATAAGTCCGGAAACGGAAGCGGAATGGAAATGAATCTAGTCTATATGTTTACCTTATTCATGAATATTTTTTGGAATCATTCTTTGTGGTTGCATGTAAAATGCATTTGTTTCCCCCACTTTGTTTTCCTATAGGGTATCAAAACTAATCAAATTCTACTACAATTACTTTAAACAACAAGGAATGATTCCATATAGTTTCATGAATAATGGTATACATGCGGACTAGATTCGTTTCCATTCTGTTTCCGTTTTCAGAGTTGGAACCAAACGAGCCCTAAGTCTCTTTGCTAGAATTTTGGCAATAATTTTATAGACTGTCGAACATAGGCTTATTGGTCTATAGTGGGAAGTAATTGATGGGTTATCATTTTTTGGTAAGAGTGCAATGAATGTGTGGTTAATTTGTTTGAGGATTTTTCCGGTTCTATAGAAACTTTTCACCGCCCTGGTGACAGCAAACCCGATAATGTGCCAGTACTTCTGATAGAAACCAGTTGTCATACCGTCAGGGCTTGGTGATTTATCACTACCAATGTCAAAAATTGCATTTAAATTTCCCTAGTAGAGAATGACATTACTAGATCTCGATTGTCATTATCGGTTATTTCTGGTTGTATGACTTGTAATTGTTTTTGAAGATTATGTTGGTCTATTGTCGAGGTCTGGAAACGCAATTTGTAGTCCTTAATAAATTCATCGTTAATTTCATTTTCTTTAGATACGATAGTGCCATCGTTTTTGGTAATTGTGGCAATTATTTTCCTATTCCTTTTGCCAGTCGCTTTTCTATGGTGAAACTTCGTGTTCTTTTCTCCCAAGCGTAGACTATTTGTTTTAGCTCTTTGCATCGAATATTTATGTTGATAATCTAGAAGGCATTCACGTTTTCTGTTTAGTCCATTTATTTTGTCGTTCTTTTGTTGATTGAAGGTCAAAAATATTTGTTTTTGAAGGGATTCAATTTCTTTATCAACGGTTTTTAATTGTTTATTGATGTTCCCAAAATTTTCACGGCTCCACTGTTTTAACTTTTGTTTAAGAAGATTTGTTTTTTTTAACTAGATTGAACATATGGGTACCCGGAAATTGTGTTCTCCAAATTTGTTTTATTAGTATCTCGTAATCTTGTCGTTGCATCCATATTGATTCAAACCTGAACGGTTTATTTTTAAAACTTATGGACACGTTTTGAAGGTTGACGGATATCATGCAGTGATCAGAGGTAGTGAAAGCGTGGTTTCTAGTATGGATTCCGGGATATTCTTGTAGGATATCTAGAGATGTCATGGTTCTATCTAGTTTTCCGTACGTGTTATCTTTTCCTTCTTTTTTCCTTTTTCAAGTGAATTCATTGCCTTTGGTGGGTAAATTGGTTAAGTTACACTGTTGGATGAAATTTTGTAATCTGCCGAACTTGTTATTTGAGATCGGAGCTCCGCCTTTTTGTCAGAAGGTTCTAGAAGTTCATTAAAGTTTCCCATAATTAGGATTGGTTTGTTTGTTGAATTTAATTCCGTTGTTAGTTGTGACCAGAATTCGTTCTTCTTTTGCTCATTATGCGGGGCATAAATGAAAAAGATATTTGTTTCAAAAGAAGAAAAGGAGATTAGTGTAATTGATTACTAAGTATCTACCATCGGACTTAAGTATCTCAATTTTTTCACTTTGTAGTTGGTATTCTTTCCAGAGGATACACAATCCTCCGGAAAATCCAGTGGCGGGGATGAAGAAAATTTTATCGAATCCCGCGTTTTTCCATAGAGCGTCGTCAGGTTCAATGCTAGCCTTAGTTTCAGTCAACATGATCATCTGAATATGTTCGTTTTTACACGTTAGGTTTACGTCAATCCAAAAATTTATTTTTCCGCATACCCTTGCAATTCCAGAAGGCGATTCTCATATATAAGTTATGTTTTGCGATGGGTGGTAGTGGACGCAACATCCCTACCCTATTATTGGTTCGGTATTTTTTCTCCTTAGCGGGCGTCTTACTACCCACATAGAGTTGTAATATTTTGCTTGATTCAGCTTGTCGGTGATGTTTTTTATGGACATAACAATGTTTTCTTTCTCGACTTTGGTAGGTTGTATTCATAACTATCCTACTATTGTTTTTTATCTTCGTATTGTTGTTACCGTTTCTTTTGTTTTTTCTCTAATTATCTTTCATTTTTGCATGCTCATCGTGTTTTTCCATGTCGCTTAGCATTTTTATCATCTGCGCCAGCGAACACCAAGCTGAATGAGTAAAAAAAAATTTCCTCAATGGAAGAGTAGCCCTGTACTATGTTAGTATCATTCCAATCCAAGGGAAGTTGTTCATAAATTGGTATCTTTTTCTTTGGACCATTGGATTTGTTTTGCTCTTCGTGTTGGCTGATAGGATCTGTTGTTTACTTTGGTTGGCTAGTTTTAGTGAAGCTTAATTTTTTCCATCCTTTCATCACCCCTTTCAGTAGTGATTTATGGTTGCCAACAGGTTCTTGGTTTCTCTTGAGAGCCTGAGGGGAAGAGTACAACACATAATCTATAAGAATGGAGACTTGACACATGTATTCTAACTCAAGGAAGAAAACAATGAGTATAGACTAGATTCAAGCAAATATTTTGCATAGTAAGGTTCAGACAATAGACGAAAAAGCAAGAAGTTGTTAATATGGGTAGACAAAAATTATTCATAAACTTATCCTCATACACATGGTTAGCTATTGCAGTAACAAAGACATGGTTGTAAATGATGTTGATATTCATCTTGCATCTCAAATAAGGAGTGCTCAAGATCAGGGGTTTGTTTATGGTATTCCTTACTTTTTCATAGGAGCAAAATTTAAACCGGCCAAAAAAGTCATCAAGGAAGTGACACAAAGAAACCCAACTGGTGCTAAACCGCAGCTTAATGATTGTTCCACTTTTCAATAGGGTTCTTAGTAGGGTCCTACAGGTAAACATAAGCAACAACACAAGACTTTGCTTTTCAAGCAGTTCAAGAACACTTGACAAGCTTTGATCAAGATCCATACCTAGACCAAAATACAGCTTGCTCCCTGAACAATTTTTATGATGGTTAGTTTTTTCCGGGCCATATAGTTGTTCAACTGATTTATTTTCTCCTCCTTCTGACCAATATCCATTTGTTCTTTCAAAAGTTCCAACATCAATTTGCTCTCTAATATGAGGACTTGACTCCTATTATTCGCACTAATATTCACTTCAGTCAGTTTTACTAACTTGCTGATCTTCAGAAAAGTGAAGAGATCATATAGATTCTTCACAGAACTAGGACAATAAGGGGATTCATGGTCCTTCGGGGAGAAGGGTAAGAAAGGTTACCTATTCTACGATCCCACCAATCTACAGTCAAGATGACTAGAGATGGCAGGCAACTTGTTCGTGATGAGGTTGACGGCCGCAGGATAGTAAGGATACTATCAAGGAAAGCCCCATCAACGGTCCGGAGAGCCCGAGAGCGAGACGTTGGATCTCTGGACCGATGCAGAGTAGATTTCGCTACTCCCCCTTCGTCGATAGGTAGAACGTAAAACCATTTTCTACCTTCTTTTCCTTTTGAAGGGTGTGAGCCAGTAGAGCGGCTAAAGCCAACACAACAAGAAGAGATCGTACAAACTCGAATCCCCACGGGAGATGTACTTGAACTTGGTATCTATCTTCTCTACTCTCCATTTCTGCTTGACCTTCCACTTTCGATTGTTGTTGTTTGTCGCTAAACGTTTTTTGGCATCTTCCTTATTTCTCCCAAGCAAAGCGTCGATCCTTTGTCTCCCATTACCCGATGCTACCTTCGAATCTTGATTCTGTTTCTCAGATTTTTCCATCAGAGACGCTTGTGTTTGGATTTGATGGCTAGGGTTTTCATGGAGTTGTAAGGGAGAAGAGTCGTTTTCCACCGCGAGTGGAAGCGCGTAGTTCTGTGGGTTAAGATGGTCTTTTTTGCAACCGTGTTTTTTTTATTTTGACTAGGCAAACCTTATGTGTATATATATATATATATATATATATATATATATATATATATATATATATATTATTTTATTCTATTTATTTATTTTAATTTCTTAATTAATTTGACAAAGCGGGACATAAAATGTTAGCGAGAAAAAGTAAGGTTTAAATCCTCTTAGCTTAACTTTATTTTGATTAGTTATTTTCATAATCTTTACAATTAGTTTCATATTTGATAATTTTTGAATTTCAACTTAAAAAATACAAACTAAGGGCCCGTTTGGTTGTAACTTTAGAAACGGAAACGGAATGGAATGAATTTAGTCCATAAGTATATCCTTGTTCATGATATTTTTTGGAATCATTCCTTATGGTTTGAAGTAATTGTAGTATAACTTGATTACTTTTAATACCCTATAGGGGGAACAAAAAAATTGAGGGAAGCAAGTGCATTTTGCATGAAACCAAAATAAATGATTCCAAAAAATTTCCGAACAAGGTACACATATGAACTAGATCTGTTTCCGTTTCCGGAGTTACAACCAAACGGGGGGTAAATTTAGTTAAACCCTGTTGTCGAAACACCTAAAAAATAGGAAAAGACCCACAAGTTCTACAAACTAAAACTCTTCTACTTTCTTTTTTGCTTTTGTTTTACAATCAAAAGTAAGTTAAATGTATCACTCAAATTAATATTCTGTAAAAATATGTTAAAATTTATTTAAAAAATAACCTTATCTTAATTATTTAAAAAAAACTAAATGACTCCCTTTATATGGAGGGAATGATTCAAGTAAAAATAAGGCTTGTGGTAAGACATTACGAAGTAATTTGAGTCGTTGATTCACTTAATACAACGGTTTACATTCATCCACGTCATTTAATAATTTAGGAGAGGTGTAGTGACATTTTTGCAATTTTTAGAAGGTACGAGAAAATTTTGTCCTTTTGAAAATATGTTTTAAAAAAGGGGGCCCATTGACATTTTTATAATTTTCATGAGAAAATTGTAATATTTATTATTTCGATTCATAATTTTAGTTCAATTTGTTCAAAATTTATATATTATTAGATTTGATATTTTTCAATAGTTTATTCATGTATTGTTTTGTTAATTTATTAGTTATGATATTTTCTATAGTTAGTTATGTTTATTAGAATACTTTTATTATAATATTTGTTAAGTTCAAAATATTTATACTATTAGTTCAAATCGAGTGTTATACTAGTTCAAATATTTTATATTATTAGTACATGCATTATTTTGAACTTATGAAAAAAAATTATTTAAATATATGAACTATTAGTACAATATAATATGAACTAACTACACAAATAATTTGAATGAAATCTACAAAAAATTTGAACGAAAAAGTGCATGTTTGAAAAATAAGAATAGGCGGTGAAATTCAAAATTTTTATACTATTAGTTCAAAAATGTATGAAACCTCAGTACAATATAATTTGAACTAACTGAACAAAAAAATTTGAACAAAATGTACAAAAATTTTGAACAAAAAGTGTTCGTTAAAAAATTTGACACGTGTCACACCGACAACGCTCTGTAATATCATATGGGAATATATACTTTGGACGTGAACCAAATCCAGATCCTTATATAAATCACTAAAAATATCTCTATGTAAATATACACTTTTTATATGGATTGTTTTGCGATGATGATTTTGATGTAAATATATACTTTTTATATAGTAACATTTTTGACACTATTTTTTCAACTCTAATTACACAGTAATGTACGAAAGAGCCATACAAATTGAATGAATTACGAACTCCTTCGGACACAAGTAGTGTTGCCACGTATTTAGACAACTAACTAAAGCATATAGTTCTTTTTCATAGGCTGGATAATTGAGTTAAGGACCGGAAAGTTTTTCACTAAAGTAGATAATGGGTCAATTCTCTTCTAGGAGAACCCCCAATGCCCACATTAGATGCGTCACACTCCATCTCGAAGGTTTTAGAAAATTTTAGGAGGAGTAGTGGCGCATTACAAAGACGGTCTTTGAACGAATCAAATGCTCGAGCATTGGTGACACGTCACTCAAACGTGATGCCTTTATTAGTAAGCTCATGTAATGGTTCCACTATTGAGCTAAAGTCCTTGACAAAGCGTTGATAGAAGCCTGCTAAGCCGAGAAATACTCGAATCATGGTGGCCATAGTAGGCCACTCCCGAATGGCGCAAACTTTGGATTCGTCCACTCGTAGTCCTTCCTTAGACACAACAAAGCCAAGAAAAATTTGGTGTTTGAGCAAAATACACATTTATCAAAGTTAACGTACAATTGCTCTTGTCTAAGGCACTCAAGCACTTGGTGCAGGTTCCCGATCTGTTCATCCAAAGACTTACTAAAAACTATAAGATGTCATCTAAATGAACTACAACAAATATGCCTAAAAATCTGCGCAAGACATGGTTCATGAGTCGCATGAAGGTGGACGGAGCGTTGGAGAGGTCAAATGGCATGAAAAGCCACTCATAGAGGCCATGCTTCGTCTTGAATGCCGTCTCCCACTTGTCACTTTCGCTCATCCGGATTTGATAATAACCGCCCCGGAGATCAATCTTGGAGAAGATGGTGGCGCCATGGAACTTGTCCAACATGTCATCGAGGCGCGGGATCGGATGACGGTACTTGACGGTGATTTGATTGATGGCATGGCAATCTATGCACATCCGCAAAGATCCGTCCTTCTTGGGCACTAAGATGACTGGCACTGCACAAGGTGATAAGGACTCACAGGTTCACGGACATGTCCCTGGTCTACGAGCTCTTGTACTTGACGTTGTAGCTCCTTGATCTCTTACAGACTTGCACGATAAGCGGAACGGTTGAGCAAAGACGCGGCGGACACCAAGTGGATTAAATGCTCAATTCTTCGGATTGGTGGCAAGTCGGGTGGTAGTTCGTCGGTCAAGATATACCAAAATTCAGACAACAACAATACATCTCGCGTGATACATTATTCGGATCATGATAAGTAGATAAACAAATCTTCTATAAATACGCAATATCAATAACTTTTGTTTGTGAACGTTGGATGTGTTTGCTTATTAATTATTATAAATAAGTGCATGTTTAAAAGAAAAACCCGAATTGTAGGTGTTTAGTTATATAAAATTAATTTAAATGTTAAAGGTATTATGACATGCCCAAATTGAAGGTGTCATTGATGTATTATCACAAACTTAATGTGCTAACAATTTAAGGTGTCATTTATGTATAAGCACAAACATAATGTATTAACAATTTAAGGTGTCATTGATGTATCACATTTTTAAAGTGTCATCGCCACAAGTTCAGTCATCGTCTTTTTACGATGGTTAAATAGATTCAACGTAGGAATTGTTTGATGTAATTGGTATATTTGAATCAAAATAAGTGAAAAGGTTTATCAAAATAAATTAATAATTAAAAAAATCAATGTTTGTGGAGGGAAGAGTAGAGTTAGAGTCTCCTGAGATTGGAATTGCAATATCTGAATATCTCGGAAGATCCCAACTGTAGAGAGACTAGGTCTTTTTCTACGACCCTTCCTCTTTTGGTCAAGCCAGCCTCCACAATTCACCAATCTTTTGTACCAACATCTACTTTCTTCAAATTCAGAATTTCTTGATTCCTTCTTCTACTCGAGTCATTTCATAGTCTTCTTAGATGAAAAAAGAGTACTGCAATCATTTGATTTCTCCAAACCCCTTTTTGGAGATTCTGCTCCACCTTCCCTTTTCAATTATTCCCATCTTCCATGATTTCCTTTTTTGTCCTCTTTGAAGCTTAACGATTATTATTATTACCCCAATCTCCAGGGTTTAAGTCTTTTCAATTGTGGGTATTGCTGAACTGACATGTCTAGATTTAGAGCTGAAAGAGTAATATATCCTGAGATCAATTCTCCATCACAGAAAGTGTCAATTAGGGCTCAGGAGGAACCCACAGTTACCATTCGCGATGACAAGCTGTTTGTGGCAGTGGGCACAGATTTTAAAGATAACAAATTAATTGTCATTTGGGCTCTGCAGAATTCTGGACGCAAGAAATTATCGATACTCCACGTACACACACCTGCCAAATTGATTCCCGTTTGTAATGCTTCAAAACCCTCTCGTCTTCAATATACTGTCATCCATTTTTACTAAATTTAAGCTTTTGCTGTGTTTTTATTTTTTATTTTCATCAGGATTTTTGTTTCCTGCATTCAATTCACTTTCTTAAGGTGGTTATAATCCTCATAATGACTTGCAGTGGGAGGGAAGTTTCCAGTGAGTCAAGTAGGAAAAGAGGAGGTCGTGGCATACCATGAACAAGAGAGGATGGAAATGCATAAAGCCCTTGATGAATATATTCAGCTTTGTGCCGTAGCAGGGGTAAATGTTTCTCAACCTGACAAACAAATTTCTTTTGTTCAGGCTCATGAATTACCTCATTGTTCTTCCCTTGCTTGTAGATAACTGCAGAGAAGCTAGTGGGTGAGTCGGATTCTGTAGAGGAAGGGATCATTAGGCTCATATCCGAGAATAGGATTGAGAGGCTTGTTATGGGAGCAGCTGCAGACAGTAGATATAAGAAGTATGATTCCTCAACTCTGTAACTTCCGTTTTAGGAATTTTCTTTCTTAGCCATACTTATCTATCTGAATTTGAATGCAGTTAAAACTCACGAATTGCAACTGCATTCAAATTCAGAGTGATAAGTTTCAAGATAATAACTAACATAAAACTTATATGTTAGTTATTACCTTGAAACTTGGGAGCTCTTGAGTTCTCTATGCTTATATCTAGCTCTTTCGAGTTGCTACTGAAGGGAATTTGGCAACAAAAGGTTTCCAATGAAGAAGAAATAAATTGTCAAGTGTGGTGTCGATTCTTGGATAATATCTGCTGGTATGTCTAATCTGTGTTTTTCAATGTACCTCATTTATGTCCATGCTATAACCTTGTTTTGGTTTACTCCCAAGCTGTCCCATAAATTGTAAAAGGTTGTTTGTTATGTTATGTACACAAGAAAATCCGTTCCAAAAAATTGGAAAATTTGAAATTATCGGTTAATTGATGATCTGAATCCAATTTCATTCAGGGTTTTTTTGGATCAGTGGATACAAATCGGGGTTTTGTAAAATATGAGATAGGTTATCCCATCATTCGGACCGGGTAGAATATATCCTACTGATTCGGCCAGAGATACGGAAAGAATATTCAACATCTGATAAAGTAGCTTATCTTTAAAGGTAAATATAGGGATTTCGGATATCCGTGATATCCTATATAGATACAAATGTCGGATATCCAGATAATCCCAGATCGAATACAAATCAACCTCTTATAAAGTTGTTGGATCGATCCCCTAGCTAGACCCAAAGGTTTCTTTAATGCCTGTCAAATTTGTCAAGTTTCAACCCATATAGCATGCAACCCTGTAATATTTTAAGTTTTTTTGCTATAAATGCAGTGTTTTTTTTTTACCTATCGCGTTATCTTGATGAGAAAATAAGTCCAGATAGGTAGACATATAAATGACGAATATTTCACACAAAATAGACGTCATTGAGTACTGGTATTGCATTGCAGGAATATGATAGAATTGAAGTCAAAGAAGGCCATATATGTTGGGTTGAAGGCACCCATGTTTTGTGACATCTGGTTCATCTGCAAGGGATATCTTATCAAAAAGAGGTATCATTTCAATATTACTTTGAAGGTCAAATTTCATTCGTTGAGCACTTCTGTCTGATAATATCGTGAGAAATTTTTTGTATGTTGGTTATCAACATCATGCTTATGTTAACTTGGATTCATATGACCACTTTGCTTACAGGTCAGGAGTGAAGCCACAATACCCCAATGACGAGACAGGAGAGTCAAAGTCCTTGAAATCTCGGTCAGTGATTGCTGTGTCTGTGAGCAATTCTGATACAGACGTAGACAAATATAAATCAAGATCTGTTGGTATTGGTGGAATCATACGTGACACTGATGACTGGCCAACTCTAAGAATGATGTATGAGTCAGGCCATCCTTCTTCATCTGATGAAGGAATCAGGGACTCACCTTTACCCCGCTCTCCATATACAGGACAAAGAGGTAGCCCACTGGCCTGCAGAATGTCACCTGTTGATGAAAAATCTGTTGGTTCATCTTCTCCTCCTCATCTACTGGTAGGTTCATGACTACTATGGTTCGATGGATGCTCTGTATGCTCCGAACTAAATTAACTATCAGTACCTGAGTAGGTAATGCTATATTTTAGCAGGAAAGCAGAATGAACGATGATCTGTATGATCAACTTGATACGTTGTTGAAGGAAGCTGATAGCTCAAGAAAAGAAGCTTATATTGAGTCAACAAGGCGGCAAAAAGCTGAGATGGAGTGGGTTGATGCAATGCGCAAGGTAAGATGCCAAAACCCCCAATGTAAGTTTTGTCTTGGTTGGAGTGAGCAATCATAGTACTTGTCTGCACCCCTTTGGTTTTCCATCATTCAGAAAACCTCTTCGGTCACGTTTAGTGTGTTAATGAGTTTGAACTAAAAATTTAAACTGCTCTTAGCAGTTGGAAATTGGATAGAATCTTGATGTTATTGTAAAAATTTATCCAAGATAAGCATGACTTGAATGACTCGTAGAAGTTTGAATTCCAACAGACTTTGAAAGGTGCATTTTTCTCTTGGACAGGCAAAAAGAATAGAAACTTTATATTATGAGGAACAAAAGCGAAGGAAAGAACTTGAGGAGATGCTGGCCAATAAGGAGGAACTTGAAACAATAAAGACCCAGCATGCTAAGGCTTTAGAAGAACTTCAAACCGTCTTATGTCAGAATTCTTTTCTTGAAAGGGAGATAGAGAAATTGAATCTCGTGGTGAAGGAGCTTGAAGAGTACAAGACAGAACGAGATGAGATAGAAAGAGAGCGTGACAATGCATTGGCCGAAGCTGATAGACTGAGAAGGCAACATGCTCCACTTGATCCCACATCCACGCAAATTTCTTGCTTCTTTGCAGATTTCACTTTCTCAGAGATTGCAGAAGCAACTGATAATTTTAACCTGATGAGGATAATAGGGGAAGGGGGTTTCGGGAAGACATACAAAGGCCTCCTCCGTCATACTGAAGTGGCTATAAAGGTTCTTAATCCGAATGGTGTACAGGGCCCCCGAGAATTTAATCTGGAGGTAAGAATCATTCAGGCTGTCTAGTTTATTAATGGTTACGTAGACGTGTAATGGCTGAACAATCTTTCCTTTGATTGAAGGTTGCCGCTCTGAGCAAGTTGAGACATCCAAACATTGTGACTCTAATTGGAGTTTGCCGTGAAGCTTCAACCATTATTTACGAGTATCTTCCCAATGGAAGCCTTGAGGATCGGCTCTCTTGCAAGAACAACACTCCATCGCTACCATGGGAGGCACGGATACAAATAGTTGTGGAGCTGTGTTCTGTACTTATGTTCCTCCATTCTAGTCAACCGGAAAGCATTGTACACAGTGATCTCAAGCCTGACAATGTTCTATTAGATGCCCGCTTTTGTTGCAAACTCAGCGACTTTGGGATCTGTCAGACAATCTCCGACAGTAAAAATACAATAACAGACCTGAAAGGCACTTTCGGGTACATGGATCCGGATTTCGTGTCAACAGGAGAACTCACCCCAAAGTATGACGTTTATGCCTTTGGGATCATAATACTACGTCTGCTTACTAACAAATCAGCAATCGGAATAACACGGGAAGTGCAGTATGCTATGGATTCAGGTGATCTTGGTGCAGTATTGGACCCTTCAGCTGGAGAGTGGCCCCTTTCACAGGCACAACAGTTGGCCCTCTTGGCATTGGGGTGCAGCGAGATGCAAAGAGAGAGCAGACCAGACCTTGTGGCAGACGTGTGGAAGGTTCTTCAACCGATGAGGATTTCACGTTGAAACTGATCACATATCATCAGGCCATTCTTTCAGGTTAAATCTATTAGATTTTTGGTCATGCTCATTCTTGATCCTTTATTTTTACTGTGGATGTGTTTATCTCCATTGATTAGTGTTATGATGTTATAGTTTGTTAAAAAGTATTGCATAACTGAGGCATAAACGCTGCATTATATGTGTCAAGGAAGTATAATTAGCTTTAAAATGTGTAGATAACCTATATTTATTTGTTTATTGTAATAGGATCTTTGATTTTTTTAGCTTTATAGGTATCGATTGCCCTTGTACACATATACTTTTGGCACACGGTTAATAAGATCTCTTTTACAATTGAAATTTCGTGACATACAACAATTCCTACTTTTTACACGCAAAAAAAAAATGCCCATGGACGTCGTTGCGACAGGTGGTTGAGAGTGGGATTGCTGCTGCTCAGTCACGCCGGATTGCTAGCAGGCGGCCAATGTGCAAGCTCCCATGTACTTCGTTGTTAGCTGAAATAGCAGTGACATGGAAGAACAACGTAGGGGTTTAGAGCTTGTTGTGCGTTATTTTTAAACCCGGCCCGAAAAATGCCCAGTCCTTCTGGTCTAGGGTGTGCTTGTTATGCCAAAAAAAACTAGTGCGTGTAGTATTGTTTGTTTAAATATAAAGATAAAATTTGTCCCAAATAAATGTTTAAGGGGATCATATATGCACGACAGCAAAAAAGAATAAATGCACAACGCCGATTGCGTTGAATTTTGGTTAACTTCAACGCATACCGAATGTGTTGAGGTTGATGCTTCTTTTGTAAATTTGAATTCTTGTTCAAGAAAGTGACGCTTCTTTTGTAAGTTTCATATACTTTTGACATAATAGCATATCAATATATGCAAAGATATACTTATCACTTTATAGGTACTTCATACTAGTTTTGGTCTTATGTGCAAAAGATTTGGAATAATCTGAAAAAATTAAAATGTATGTATCTTGCAGCGAAGCAGATTCAAGAATATTGCAGAAGATGGTAAACTTAAAATTAATAACAACATAATATTATAATATTCTAACCAAAATCTCATACATACTCCAAATAAATATAAAATACCATCGCAAAATAAAAGATAAACGTCATCAATGTCATTGTTGCGACACCCGGACCTACGAAGGATCAAGTGGTGGTTGTTGACCCACCGCCTCAACAACAATCCTTTGCAGCTCCTACTCCATCTCCTCTATCGTCCCATAACCACGGATACGTAGCATATCCCGGATCCTACCAACAAGTACATGTAGACGTTGTTGACAAAAACAAGTAGTGAGAAAACCATAACAGATGAACGGAATGATAATATAACAAATGAGATATCTTATTCGGGTGTCCGTACCATGGACATGAGGTGGTCTATCCATGGGAGGTGTCAGTGCAACTGACCATGGAAAGAGGTATGGGTGACCTCAGTCAAAGAACCATGCCATATATGTAGTCATCAACTATAGCCCATGGGACGGGCACCATCTCAGTGCCGACTATTGAGAAGCGCGTGATCTCCTCATGTATCCTGGACTACCTATCGTGACTATGATGATACCGAACTTTGTAACCTCGACCACCAATAGTTGGATGCTCCTCCGTGTCACCGGGATACGATTGTTGGGATTCCTCCATATGCACTCAAACTGTCTCATCACTATATCCGACATATAGGGCTCCTCGACGTCACCTATATGAATGATGCCTTTGTACATAGAGTTAGCAAACTCTCCATCAAAGTCCAAAACACGGTGATCGTATGGCATGAACCTCACATCCTCTAGCCTCATATGCTCTAGCTGGCAACGTAGAGATGTCAACCTCTAAAGCGTCAAGGCGGGGGTCTTCAAGATCACAATCATCAAAGTCCAACGTGCAACTCCCTGAAGCTCAACATCTGTGGCAGCTGGACCGCAAAGAGAGGTAAAGTGCACATATAACCATGCCTATATTGAAAGAATTGGGTTAAATAGGCTCTTTTTATAGCTTTTTGTTTTGTAGACCCCTCTAATTTTACCCTATATATAATTCCCCTTACAGGAAAGAATTGGTTTTAATAGGGTATATTTACTAAATGAGTTTATACTATGGGTACTCTTAATCGAGTAATAGTGTTAAAAGGTCTAATTAGTCATTTTACCCACCTATATCTTGCAAGAAGATAAAATTTTTATCGATTATTTGGTATATATAATCTACTTAAATAATAAAAAGATGTGTCAAAAGTTGATACCTGTAGGAGCGAGGTGCATCCACCCATGGTCTTCACCCTAAACCGGGAAGAGAGATCAAGATGTTGATACAAGAAGCATAAAACTCCTACCCCAAGCATAAGAGCTAGTCATCTCGTGATCGTGTATGGGGTCGATCATCTATGGCCATATCCGGTTTGGTAGTCTTGTTGACGAACAACGCCGCTCCCATAACCAACATCAGACATGCAAACGCTAGTGTAGTTGCTTATGATGAGTCAAGGAGGAGAGGTGTTGTGGCCCTCCTAATGGCCTCTATACTTGTATGGAGGTGCCATATGTCCGTGCCCATCATCTCAAATGTCACTACAAAAAATAATTAGATTTGCGACTAGATTTTGCGACGGCATGTATATACCGACGCGTTTGATCATTTTTTTGCGACGGAACACGACAGCTCACATTCCCGTCGTTTCGTTTGCGTCGGCAAAGCCGACCCATCGCTAATAATTTAAGTATAAGTATACGTGAAAAGAAGAGTTTTTTTTACTTTGATAATTTATTGAACTTTTTTTTTTAGAAACATAAATGGACAATCAACCCTAGTTCTTCATCGTTCTCTCTTCCACACGACCCTATTCATCAACCACAGGCACAACGGCGCAACCCTAGTTCATCATCTTTCTCTCTTCCATAGGCACGACGGCACAACCCTAATTCATCATCGTTCTCTCTTCCACAGGCATAGCGGCACAATGGTAAACATTTCTCTTCCAAAGACACATCATCGTTCTCTTCTCTTCGTTAGTATCTTTTGGTTTGATACTAATTCATCCTCGTTCTACTTGTCTTCTTCCAGATTCGTCACTATGTACTTGAGTCGCAGTCCTATTCAAATTCGATCCTCTCTCACCCTCTAACCACACAACTCCGCCGGCTCTCAATTCGATCCTCTATCACCCAACACCGGACTCACGGCCACCAAAACGACAATATGCAGTATGTTCAATTCTCTTTGTGTAATTTGAGTTTTTGAGAGTAACCTTGACCAATTGTATAAAACTAGGGAATCTGAATTATTTATACAAAGCTCTCTAAAATTAGGTAAGAATCCCCTGTTCTACATTTTCTTCCATGACCTATGCTCCCAATCGACAAATTACACAGAGAGTCGAATCTGGAAGTTAATGATTTTTTATAAGAAAAGCAACAAATGTTGTTTTAGAGCTTGTATCCGGAAGTTAATGATTTTTGATAGTGATTTTATGATCCAATCGGAAATTTACAAGAAGCTCTAAATTACACAGAGACGAAGCTGGAAGTTAATGATTTTTTATAATGAAAACAACAGTTATTGTCCAATTCTCTCCTTGTATCAAAAATTCAAAATACTAGGTGGCTTCTATAAACAATTTTAGAGCTTCTTGGTCAAGGAAAACTAGGGAATCTGAATTCTTACCTAATTTTAGATCTTCTTGTTCTTCTCTCTAAAATTAGGGGACTCACCGGACTCATTGTCCAGTCTATACAATTGGATTTGAAATTTTGAAGTGAAAAGATTTATGCTAATTTGCAAATTTGAGGTTTGACTGTTGAGATGCTTGCTTTTTCTGATAGTAATTGGTGCTCTTATGAAATTCTAATCATTGGTGTTGAATGGATATATATATATATATATATATATATATATATATATATATATATATATATATACAAAAAATCTGCTAGAAAAGGTCGTTTTGGAACACTTCTTCCACTACTTTCTTCATCTTTCAATTTTGACCATTGCTTTACAGGTTCATGAAGTGAAAGCTTTAACTACCAATTGCTATTGTATCTATATCATTCATTTAGCTTTTTAATATGTTTGAAAAAAAAATACTGGCCTACTTTGTTATTTGTTAATTGTGATTAAAGTTAATTATTGATTTTGCTTTTATGCTTGTTTTGGGATTTACCATTTTGGTCTTCCAGCTTGTTCATATGTCATTATAAACTATAGTATGTAAAAGACATCTTCTTTCCTCTTGATTACTACATGTACTGTGAAGAGTTGCTTTTGATGTGAAAAGAAAGTTGTTAGCATTAGATGTCGATTTTTTTTGCTCAGACACCCCCAAACACAAATCTTCCGCACATGTTTTTCAAGAGCTGTTGAAATTAGAGCCCCTCAAAGAAGAAAAGAAGAACAAATGGAAAAAATAAATTGATTGGTTGCTATCTCCTACAAATTACATGATTGAACATGTTCCTGCCAATCGGATTACTCTAGCTGGATTTTGATTGGTAAGTAAAAGTTACTTCATCTTCATTTACTCAATATCGTCCCACCTTCTACTGATCGGGATTCGTCGCTAGCCATCCTTATTCTCCTATTCAATCGGTATCTTGTCCCTTCTTTCTTTCTCTAAAATCCGTGATAATGTGATTTGTCCTTCAATGGTCATGGATACGTGACCCCTTCTCTCTTTTCTTACCAGGCCGTCAACTGGAAGTAGTTGAGGAATTATATTCAAAGGCACTTTGTGTCACAGGTATAGTTGCATTAGTTCTTTGACCAATGAATTCTACTGTTTTTGAAAGGTTCCTAAATTGAGTCTTTTTTTTCTTATAAGCAACTGATCATAACCAGTAACAAGACATCCCTCAAGATAGTTATACTAATTAATAACAACATAGAGGGAGGCAGGAAACCGTAGCTCCTCACAGGTATAGTTACATTAGTTCTTTGGCCAATTAATTTTGCAAATGATCCCTCAAGAGGAAAGCCATAGCTTGCCACGCCCACGAAGCTAACTGATCATAACTAGTAACAAGACATCCCTCTTCCACAATCTAGTTTCAAAAATATCTATCTGTAATATAGTAATGTTCCTCCTTACCTCTCATCTATATATATATATATATATATAAATACATGTGCATCATGTTCTTCCTGCCTCCCTCTATGTTGTTATTAATTAGTATAACTATGTATCAATGGGCTTTGGTTAAGGACTTAAGGGTGTAGATATGTGATAAAAGACATTTTTTGTTGCAAGTACTTTGGTAAATGCTAACTGCTGGTGAAAGTGGGTTTCGAAACTAATCATAAATTTCATTTCTTGTCCTCTATTTCATTTCTTGTTAAAGACTACATTATGGAAATTGGTCCCGTCCTCATCTCATAACTTGTGTTTTGGTCCATTTTTTTTGTTCACGACTCGTTGAGCAGAGCTGAGCTATAGGCCATGGAGGACTATGTGAAGTACTGTGTTGAGCTTTCCGTTAGGGTAATTGGATCTCATACCCAGTTCGTCAGCATGCTTTGCTTGTTTTGAGCTATTTCTGGAAAAGCTTGGATTGTTGTTGTTGTTGTTATTGAACTAAATGCTTGATATTTAGATGCCAAGTTGATTAGCAGTTGAGCTGCAGCCTGCATGATTGAGCATGGAAGAAACGAGTAGTATATGATCTCTATTATATAATTAATGAAAGGGTGCTTGGCAATGGAAATTATGCCATTTCCATATCCGAACTTGTTGTACATATATGTTTGATGTAGAAGTATATGATCATTTCCACAGTTGCTAATAGGTTAAGATTTGTCACTTATTGCAAATAATAGTGTCATCATATAAATCTTTAATGTCTTATTTTGGGCTTGATGATCTTGTTGTTACAGACACACTTAAATGTCACTGGAGATGCTACTCGAGCGGATGAAGCATGTGAAGCTATTACATCTCGATGGACACAATAGTGATGTGAATAAATAGGAAATTAGGAATGTCTAATTAGTTAATGTGAGTTAAGTACTATTTTGTTACTCATAATTGTTTTTCAAAAGCATATTATTTTTATTTCAATTAATTTGTATCACTGATTATTTATATTTCATATTAATTTGTATCGTTGATTAGTTAGATTTCAGTTTTTTTTTTATTTTGTTGATAAACGGCAAATTCTGTTGTCGCAAATATAACTTTTTTTTTTAATTTCTATAAATAAATTTGCGTCGGGAAGTACCATCGCAAAGAGCCATCGCAAAAATTTACGACGGCAGAATGCCGTCGCAAAAACCTTTTCCGACGGCACTTTTGGCGACGGTGGGTTTACTGACGCTACGCCGTCGCAAAAGACCATTTGTGACGGCAATAATGCTTTTAGCTGACGCAAAGTTCGGTTGCAAAATTAATTATTTTTTGTAGTGTGTGCTCCTCAACCACTCTATGCGTCGATGTGTGCTCCATGGCGTCTCACATATGTGAGACGTCATGACCCGTCAAAATAGTCACATCATGGCTGGTGATCGTCCTCTCATCCCAAGGTAGATGAAAATTGCTGGTCTCTATGTGTCACCACTCGACGAAGGCATGACAAAGCATGCGATCAACCCCGTCAAAGTCAAATGTATCCTCACTAGTCAATCCACTCCGTTTGGCCCAAGCAAAACACATCTCTAGGTCATCCATACCATATCACCAGCTCGACAACTCTCTCACCTGGACCAAACGTCGGTGTACCTTCATCACCTCTTTGACGTCCTTCATTTGTAAACAATAAACGTTAAACATGAAAAATACATTCGTTCACATTCATCTTTGAAATCTAGTAACATACCTCATCCGTCCATATATAGGCAACCCTATGGTCGGCGTACCCCATCCATGGTGTCTCACATATGTGTTTGAGTGTGGGTTGGAGGAGAAGTGTCAATTTGACATAAATAATATGAGAAGCTAACAAATGAGATGAATATATGAAGTCAAAAGTGGGGAGAAGGATGAGATAGTAGATAACAATCAAAGCTCTTGTTAAAACCTACTATTTGGAACTAACTCGTTTAGATGGGTAAAAACAAAAACAACTTGTGTACTCACCGGTGTATTAATTAACGATATGTAATTTTCAAGGTGTTGACATTGTTGAAGACTGTCGGAAACACACTTCAATGAGACTAATTTATTATGGGTCTTATAATTTATAAAATTATCATGAAGTGTCTTGTTACATAAATTAATTAGGTTTTGATCGATATACGAAAGGTAAGTATAAAATTAAACTAGAACCCAATTGTTTAAATGTCAAATGGTTGTGATAGATGAGTTTAGCTAACTTGTAGGTGATTGAGAAGAGTAGTATCATGCGAGGATTCAAGTAGATATGAGAGAGAAAATGTTAGTGGAGAAGTTGTATGGTTATCACATCAAGCTGTACATTGTGAACCAACATGAGAAGCTAAAATTTGCTTATAAATTGGATTAATTTAGAAGCGTCCCTAGATTACATAATAATTAAATTGGCTTTTTTAAGGGCGCATTCACTTATTTTTAAATACATGCTTATCACACCAAATATACAGATATCAATGGTAACAAAAGAAACTCGAATCATGTAATAAAAAAGAATTTACAAGTCTTACAAACTTGTTCGTATGCATCAACTCCATAATTCTCCTTGAAAGAAGAAAGTCATGGCAATGCCCATTGGGGAATTTGATCCCATCGTGAGAAACAACGGAATCAATTGCACATCTTGCGTCTTTGCTTGAGTTTACCATTGTCACTTTTCTATACACATCCAAAAGCATACCATAAGATCATGCCTATTATCCTTGCAATTGATTCCTGAACGATGTAATCAAAACTATTGCTTATTCTATTTATTGAATGAAAAAGCACGCAGGGACAACATAGTTTGTGCTCTAATTGATTAATCAATATAAAAATTTCACGTCCATTTTAGTAAACAGGACAAAACATAATAAAGATCAAAAAAGAAAGAAAAATAAGTAATTCAACGGTAATTAAACCCGATTCAAGCTCTTATACTTATCAGTTTGAAACCATGTGTTACAAATGAGTTTTGCATTTAAGAAATTTAATGAAGATTATATAAGCCTTGTCAATATCAAAATGTTTTTTTAGGGAGATTTGAGGGCCTAAATAGATAAAAGTCATAATTTATTGGGTGGCAGACAAACATAGCTAAAGGATGTATATCATTTTCAACTCATAAAATCATACAAACTATCTAAATGAAATTAGTTGGTTGTTAGTTTTCATTGTCATGAAATGCTTGCAAAAAGCTTAACTAATTTCCCAGTGTCACCACGAAATGAAAATTCAGTAACATAGTAAAAAGCTTAAAACCCGACATGCACGCCCCACCCCCACACAAAAGGTCTTAAAAGAGAGGATCTTGCACACACGAAGCACCTTGATTGATGGTATATATATATTTATATATATATATATATTTGAGAATCTCAGTGAAATGAAATCAAAGTGAGAGGAATGCCTTAACAACAAAATTTCCACAAGCATCAAAGCTACAACAATTAACCAAATTGCGATTTGGGACCAAGCAAATTCGATTCCTAACAAGAACTCCTTACCAACAAAAATCCAAAGAAGGAAAAAGAAAAACTTAAAATGGAAACGACCGGAGGAAGAATTTTATAAACTTAATTTTGATGCTTCACAAAATTCAACAAATAAATGTTCTTATGGTTTTATCATTCGAAATCAACATTCTATTCCTATTATCTTAGGAAGCGGCAGTTGTAATGCTGAATCCGTGTTGGAAGCAGAAGCTCTTGCTTTGCGGTTTGACCTTCATAAGGCGAAGGATATTGGAATTAAATCTCTCAAGATTGAAGGGGATAACCTTACGCTTATCAATTCGATTAACCGAATTTTGAAGCCGCCATGGGAACTCCTATGGTTATCAACGACATTTCAATTATTATTTCTGGTTTCTGTAACCCCACCGCACATGTTTTTAGGGAGATTAACAAGGTTGCGGACAAGATTGCTTTGCACGGGCACAATGAAGAGCTGGATGTAGATGCAATCCTAGAAGACGTTCAAGACCTCATCCGAAAGGATGGTTTAGGCCGATTGGTTTCTAGAAACTGAATATCCTAAGTTTTTTTTGCCTATGTATAAAAAAAAGTGAGAGGAATGCCATTAAGATCCTTGGGAAGCTTAGAAAGGTTGTCAACGTCGCCAAGGGACTTGGCAACAGAAGAAAAAAGAGGCTCGATTCAGTGCTAAAACTTTATCTAAAGCTTGATTCGTCTTGTGAGTCTGTGAAGAAGAACATAAATAAATCGATAAAATTGAACTACAATATGAGTAAATGGAGAATGAAACAGGGAACAATGAAGGAGAACAAATAAGAATAAATAAGCAATTCCATAATATTTCAGAAACCCTGATTGAAAAAAACCCAGCAAATAAATCCAAAGAACAAAGAAGAGTAGTTAAAACTGACTCCTCTCCCTAGGCTTGAATTCTCGATTTGTATCTATAAGTGGTCACCCTGAGATGAGGAGATAATACTCAAATCTCCAAGAGTAGCGCTTCCATTGGATAAGTAGGCTACTACAAAGGTGTACATCAGGTAGTTTTATACAAGAATCAAGAACAAATTTCCCAGTCAGGAGGAGATTGAAAAGATAAAAACGAATGTCTAGAAAACATGAAAATTCAAACATAAATACAAAGCCCAAAAATTTCCAAATTCAATGATGTGAAGTTGAAGTAGAATTTGCATACCATGGTTGAGAGAAGCAGACACTTCCTTTGATCTTGATCCATCGCCGGAGATAAGGGAGAGTCGGTGGTGGTGACAATTGGAGACGGAGTACTCGGCGATGGAGGATCACTTCAAGTCAGGTATATAGGTTTCATATTAGGTTGAAAGAGAAGACGACGCAGAATGAGAAGACGTCGCGTTCAAGATATATGTTAAGACAATCTCCTGTTCATCAGGGTAAATGACATTCCTATAAATATCAAAAAATTTGAGTAAAATAATAGGGGTAAAATCGTCTGGTAATGTTGTAAAGCTCAACTATGTAATAAGCCTATTACCGTATGGCCTCACGAGAACAATGAAATTTTAGAAAACCCTAGCCCTAAGACTTTACTGCCGACCGCCTCCACACAACCCAGAAAACTCAAAAACCTTACCACCAAACACACCTAGATCTACCATCTCTCTTCCGGAATGGTAATCTGGGGCAAGAAACGAGATCCCCCTTCAACAATAGGGGGTGTAAGGCTGCCGATTTGGCAAAATGAAAGAATGAGGGCACATGTGTGAGGCGGCTCGCAAAGGAAAAGGGGAAAAAGAGGAAGAGATGGAAAACTCCGGAGCTGTGTGGTCTCCAACGACGTTCCTGGATGAATCCTTCGAGGTTGAGTGGGTCGAAGGTCCTAAAGGTCGATAGGCTGCTTCGAGCAACTTCCTGCTGGGCGACCGCGATGGGAGTCCCATTGATGGTGTTTGTAGCGGGTCGGGCAAATCTCCACGGTCCTAAGGAGATTCAACCTTCGAACGAGATGGGGCAATGAATAAAGATTGTAAACCGGAAAGGTAAAAACTTATACTCTCTGAACCTACTCCGAACCACTTGTTTTTGCTCCAGTCTGAGTAGTATGAATCGATGTTTGCTCGAAATAGAGTTGCCATGCTTTCTTCGTTCTATATGATACCTCGAAAAAACGAGAACAAGTCTATCTATGTTGTTTCCAACGGGATTGTTGAATCGATATGCACTGATGAACTTTGGCCTTTATTTCGTCTACTGTCTTGCTTCTCCTTCTTTTGAATGAATGTGAAATCTAAAGTCAAAAAGATAAATGGAGTTCATATAATCGAACAACCTCGTCAAACTCAAAGGACTCAAGATAAAAGACCTAACCGTTCAATGCCTGACTTAAGCAAAGTACAACACTATAATTACACCTATGTTAATGCTCATAAGATTGCAAGTAAATTAACCTGTAGACACTTTTTCTACGCTTTCAAACCATGTTTGATCTTTCACCACATAATTACTTTGACAAACACTAGAAAATACCGTATGTATGATATTTGAACAAATGACAGTGAGAAAATTGAATGTATGAACACTGATGTCCACACATTTATATACAAATGGTGTCTACTGTTGTTTGTCTCGAACTATTGCAGGTTGAAGAACAGATGGGTAAGGGTGGATTTTGTACTCAAAAGAAAAATATGAGCCATTTTAGACCAACAACTGAAGGTGCTAACCTTCAAAGGAACAAGACCTTTGGTGGTTTGGTGTGAGGAACCATTATGCTTTTACAACAAAAATAGGAAAAGTTGGAATAACAAGACTCCAAGAAACACAAACCAGGTTCATCCCTGACTTTGTATCTATAAAATATAGCGTTTACATACTGTTTTAATTAGCAAACAAATCCTTGGTTGAGGAGAACCTCTCCTGATTATTTTGATCCATGGTATACCTAGAAAAAATAAGAACAAGTCTACCTATAATGTTTCAAACGAGACAGCTGTAATTGAAAAAAATGAAATTTGTGTGTTCTGATGTTCTTGGGTTCCTTTTTTTTTGGTGTCTTCTGTCAACTTATACTCTCTGAACCTACTCCGAACCACTTGTTTTTGCTCCAGTCTGAGTAGTATGAATCGATGTTTGCTTGAAATAGAGTTGCCATGCTTTCTTCGTTCTATATGATACCTCGAAAAAACGAGAACAAGTCTATCTATGTTGTTTCCAACGGAATTGTTGAATCGATATGCACTGATGAACTTTGGCCTTTATTTCGTCTACTGTCTTGCTTCTCCCTCTTTTGAATGAATGTGAAATCTAAAGTCAAAAAGATAAATGGAGTTCATATAATCGAACAACCTCGTCAAACTCAAAGGACTCAAGATAAAAGACCTAACCGTTCAATGCCTGACTTAAGCAAAGTACAACACTATAATTACACCTATGTTAATGCTCATAAGATTGCAAGTAAATTAACCTGTAGACACTTTTTCTACGCTTTCAAACCATGTTTGATCTTTCACCACATAATTACTTTGACAAACACTAGAAAATACCGTATGTATGATATTTGAACAAATGACAGTGAGAAAATTGAATGTATGAACACTGATGTCCACACATTTATATACAAATGGTGTCTACTGTTGTTTGTCTCGAACTATTGCAGGTTGAAGAACAGATGGGTAAGGGTGGATTTTGTACTCAAAAGAAAAATATGAGCCATTTTAGACCAACAACTGAAGGTGCTAACCTTCAAAGGAACAAGACCTTTGGTGGTTTGGTGTGAGGAACCATTATGCTTTTACAACAAAAATAGGAAAAGTTGGAATAACAAGACTCCAAGAAACACAAACCAGGTTCATCCCTGACTTTGTATCTATAAAATATAGCGTTTACATACTGTTTTAATTAGCAAACAAATCCTTGGTTGAGGAGAACCTCTCCTGATTATTTTGATCCATGGTATACCTAGAAAAAATAAGAACAAGTCTACCTATAATGTTTCAAACGAGACAGCTGTAATTGAAAAAAATGAAATTTGTGTGTTCTGATGTTCTTGGGTTCCTTTTTTTTTGGTGTCTTCTGTCCCTCTTCTCTTTCTTTTGTAGGCTGGCAAATTGAAAAATGAATGTGAAATCCGTAGTTGAAAGAAAAAATGGAATTCAAATGACAGACAAACTGATGAAGACCAATTGTTACAGAGTTGATGGGTCGTTTTTTAGGAGCGGCGACAACAGGATACACAAGATAATGAACAATCAACAAAACAGAATCACTGCCGAGATTCTCGATCTCCTGTTGAGGTCAACTACCAACATGTTTCTAAGCATAAGAACAAATTTAAACCTTATTGTATTTAAGAAAGAGCTAGTTGGAATAATATGTGTAAATTGTCCTTCATGGGATACGGTTTCGAGATTCCAGAGTTTTTTGCACTCACATTTCTTGAGCCAAATAACAGGAATTAGATCTACTTTGATGGATTGTGGCCACTCTGCCAATATAAGTAATTTGAGAATTGTCTACTGTGAATCATTAACGCAGCCAGATATGGTAAGTACCAATTCAAAGAAGGAAACAACCTTACTTCCTAATATAAGTAATTTGATGAACATGAGTGCTAAGTCAAAAACATGTACATTTCAACCAAATGTACTATGTTGGCGTAGCCATACACGAGCTATTAAAAACGGATTATCTCGAATAGAAGGAAACATTAAGAAAGATATGTGCCATTGAGGTCTTGCTTGTCCTAAGGATTTTAGGACGAGTTTCATTTTCCCCATTAAAATAAAGTGGAGTATCGGATTAACGGAGAATAATGCGATTAGGTTTGGAAAAAAGGGAATCAATCACCCATTGACATTTGTAAGTTATAAATGAAGATTGCATTCTGGAATTGTAGGGGTATGAAGAAAAAGAATTTATGGACTAACATTAATATCACATGCAAAAATGAACATATTCAAATGATTATGTTGGTTGAAACCAAAGCTAAGGACAAATCGGACGAAATTGTATGGAAAAGCGCAAGATTTGATAGAATATTTTTCATTCTGACAATGGGGTACGCAAGGGGTCTATGCCTGTTATGGAAAGAATACCAACTCAAGGGCGAAAAAATTGAAATCATTAAATCTTTGGACATATATCTCATGACAAAACACACAAATACCCACACCAATTTCGAATTCATGATTTTTTTTATTTATGCTCCTCCAAATGAGCAAATGAAAAATGGTTTCTAGACACAACTTAAGGGAGAGATGAATCACATAAGCATCCCAATGATAGTTATTGGGGATTACAACGAGTTATTGGAACCAACTTATAAAAAAGGTGGGTCACCTCCCGCTAATAACAAGTTTGTTAGATTACAACAACTATCCCATCAATACAACTTACGTGATCTTCCTACTAAAGGAAATACTTTCACCCGGAAAAAAAAGGAAAGATGGTGATGACAATACATATGAAAAATTAGCTAGGGCAATGACTTATCTGAAATCATTCATGAATATCCTGGGATTTACACAAGAAACCATGCATTTACGAACTCTGACCACTGTATGATCTCTATCCTTGTCCAAAACACTCATTCACTAATTAAGAATAAACCATTTAGGTTTGAAATAATGTGGATGTAGAGACAAGATTGCGAGAATCTTATAAAACAAGTTTGGAGAACACAATTTTCAGGCATACATATGTTCAATCTCGCAAGGAAATCACACCTACTAAAACAAAAACTATAACAGTGGAGTCGAGATAAATTTGGTAATATTCACAAACAACTTCGAAACGCCGATGATGAACTAGAAGCCCTCCAAAAACAAAGTTTTGCGCTTTTTGATCAGTCTAAAAATGATAAAATTAAAAGACTAAACAGGAAAAGGGAGTGCCTAGTGTACTACCAACATAAGTATTGGATGCAAAAAGCTAAAACGAGAAATCTACAAGTAGGAGATAAGAACACGAAATATCATCATAGGAAAGCTACGGGTAGAAGAAATAAAAAAATCATTACAACGATTACTAGGAACGACAATCTGGTGTTGTCTAACACTACTAGAAACGCGGACCATATGCGACACATTTCATTCGACACTATGTCAATGTGTCGCAAAAAATTTGTATCCGCAAAACGCTCGCTAAATTGCGACACCTTAAGGTGTCGCAATTTTCTGACACACAAAGGTGTCGCAAATGGCAATATCTGAGACACGTTAATGAGTCGCAAATCTCGGACACATTTAGCTGTCGCATATGGCACAAAAACAGACACCTTAAAGTGTCGCATATGGCACAAATATAGACAAATTTGTGTGTCGCAAATGACACAAATAGCGACACCTTTGGGTGTCGCTTTTTTATTTTATTTCAACGACACTATAAGGTGCCGCAATATTAAAATCCAAATTCCCAAAACTGAATATTATGTTACGCTTTTCCGTATTGCCTTCACGACTCATAAATTTCGTCTCTCTCAATCCAAATCTGGGAATCGGGTGTGCTCGCTTCAAGGTTCTTCATACTTTCTCTCTTCTATAAAGTTTAGTCTTCCTCTCTTCCCAAATCTTATGGATTTCATGTGAGCTGGATTGTTCCAATACGAGGTAGAAGAAGAAACTTCAATATTATGCATAATTGTAGGTTAATTCATCTTTTTAATGTCAATTGTTTTCCCCCCTTTCATGTTTCTGGTTTTTCCTACTCTTGTCTTAGATATTGCCCTCTGTACATCAATATTATGCATAATTGTAGGTTAATTCATCTTGTTAGTATTTAATGTTGTTATAATTATTCTTTACAGGTATGGATACAAGTTGGATTGATTTGCCAAATAGTCATCCAATGTATCTTAATGGTGTTAAAAAGTTTTTGGAGTTGGCAAAGGAAAATCTCGTCGAAGGTAGAACGCGATGTCCATGCAAAAGATGTATGGTGGGTAAGTGGCTACCCATAAATGAGGTGGAAGAAGATCTCTTGTTCAAAGGTTTTGACAAATCTTACAAGAATTGGATTCATCATGGAAAAGGAGATATGCTTCCACGTATGTTGGGGCATGACATACGAAGCACTAATCAAGGATCTCTTGAGAGTCAACAAGAATCAATGATGGGTCATGATGATATGGGGGATTGTTAAGTGCGGTTTTCGGTCCGAATATTTCTCATGCTCAAAATGTGTTTATGGAATCGGATGCCGAAGTGCAAGAGCTTCCAGATGAGCAATCAGATGATGAAGGTCAAGATCCGAATGAAATGCCAGACGAAGAAAATGCTAAGTATAAAAAGTTATTAGAATCTGTTGATGAGGAACTCTATGAAGGTTGTGAATCCTTTTCAAAATTGTCATTTATATTGCACTTGTTTCACCTCAAAGTTATGTCTCATTGGAGTGCCGAGTCGTTCAATATGTTGCTCAAACTTCTTGGTGATGCATTTCCTCAAATCACGAAATTTTCATCGTCTTATTATGAGGGAAAGAAAATGATAAATGATTTGGGTCTTGGATATGAAAAAATCCACGCATGTCCAAATGATTGTGTTTTGTATTGGGGTAATCTATTGGAAAAAGAGAGTTGTCCAACCTGTGGAACCCCAAGATGGAAGAAGTCGACTAGAAAAGCGGGTGATGGAAATAATGAGGTTGTCAAGAAGGGTGAGCCTGCAAAGGTTTTGCGTTATTTTCCTTTAATTCCAAGATTAAAAAGGATTTACATGTCCAGAAAAACAGCAAAAGACATGAGATGACATCACGAGGATCGTGTGAAAGATGGAAAATTAAGACATCCTGCTGATGCACTAGCATGGAAAGATTTTGAGGTAAGATATCCTGATTTTGCTTCTGAACCGCGTAATGTCAGATTAGGTCTTGCTACAAATGGCTTCAATCCTTATCGTCTCATGAGTACGACTTACAGTACTTGGCCAGTAATATTGATTCCTTATAATTTGCCACCGTGGCTAGTTATGAAGCCATCCTCATTTTTCCTCTCCATGATCATTCCCGGAAAATCAAGTCCTGGCAACAACATTGACGTATATCTCCAGCCAGTATTATATCATTCCAGAGGGGAGAGAATTCAACCATGTCATCCTTGTACGTGTTGCTAAATTCTGTAGGAATTACAAATACAAATTGAAGAAGCAGAAGTTTAATCCTCAGTCTAGGACAAAGGAGCAAATTTACAACGATGTTCCTCATGGACAAGACCGAAATGAATGGATGCGTCTAGTTCAAAGTTGGTATTCAGAGAAAAACAAGGTATCCAACAAAATCAGTAAACTTGTAAACTGATATTTATTTCCTATATATATATATATATATATATATATATTTTCAAGATTTTAGAGTTGCATTCATCTACAGTTCACTGTGTTTGCTGTTTTTTTTATCTTATATTCACTGTCAACTAGTTAGTTTGTCATGTCCAACAGTAATAAGATAAATACATATGGTATTAAGTCATTTACCTCAATTTGTTCATATAATTCTCATTCCAGTGTTACATTATTTTGGTGCTTGGCATGAATGAGCAAATAAAATGTATCTCTGTTTGACCTCAGTTTTGAGAAGTTCTTGTTATTTCTGGACTGTATGGGCTGCAGGGTAGGTGAGAGTTGGTGTGAAACTGTTAAATTACATGGAGGCAAACATTACAACATTCAGGAAAAGAAGGGAGTTATATTAAAAATTTTAATGCTTGAGAGTGCATTGTAGTATCACAATGCCCATTAGTTCAAAAATGACTTCCACAAAATAGCATGCCTTTGACAAGTAGTTCCTGCAAGTGAATATATGCCTTTACAGATGCTGAGTGCTGACAAATTCAGCATTATTCTCTATCTGTACAACCAAACCAACTAGCCTAGGATGATAACTAGACAAACAGAAATGCATACCTTGAAAGTCTTTAATGTTAAGGCTAGTTAAGATAGCATCAACAAATCAGACATGTCTAGTTGAGTCCTTGAATAATTGAATTTACGAAAATTCTATATTATCAGTAGTCACACTCTGTAGCAATATCAAACCAAATACCAGTCACAGGCCTTTTAAAGCGGGGGAAAATTACTAGGATCCAACTCTAAGACTAGGAGTAAGTTACATTTGTTTGATGAACTGATAAAGCTCATAGGAACAAAATTTACACGCTCACTTCAATTACATGGAGGTAGAATTTAGGAGAACTTTAAAAAATCCCATTACAGAAAGATTTTTGGAATCTGTGATGAGTGATGACAGAAGGATTCCATTAGAGTTGAAAAAATGGCAATACCATTCTGATGTTCCTCTCTCGCTCTTCATCCTTTGATGACTCTGTTGCCTTGTCTTGTACCAAATCCTCCATTGTTGTCAGACCAACTTCTACTATAAGTAGGAAAATATGTGATGACGTAGTTTATTTTTGGGCGAGTAGTCAAACTCCAGCTGCACTGCTGCAGCTACCTGTTTCAGCTTTATCTAATACTCGTATGAAATTGGGCCGTAAGTCCTTTTCAAAAAAAATATAAATAAAAATTGGACCTCATGTCAACATCTTCCTGCTTATATTGGAAAGACGTAGCTCAATAGCTGCACAACATTCAACGTTTTTCCTTGCCAACATACAATTTATGACTGTATAATATATATAACCTAATCTACTAATATTAGCATACATGATTATGTGTAGTTACGACTTATAAGATATTATATTGACCCTGGATTTTAATTATTATCCACACTTGTATAAGATTGATTTAGGAGTGAACAGTTCATCAAAAAAAAAAAAAAGTAGATTTAGGAGTGAACGCAAGAAATATTCTTTTATATAGTTTATAAACTAATAATTTATGTATATTATTAATTAATATTTTACTATCCATGTATATTTTTTGGCCAATTGACACTTAATAAATGGAAACAACTACTATATTCCTTGAAAAATTTTAAAAGAATTTGCTAGCTCTTTTTGTTTTGTTTGTGCCGAATATATTTCTTGCTTTTTAATTAATTATGAAATAGGGTACATTATAGCATGTATTCCTTGCTTTTTAATTAATTATGAAATAGGGTGCATTATAGCATATATTCCATTTCCTTTGTTAAAATCGTGATCAACTAACCTTTCCTTATTCCGCCTTTGTTATTCCGCCTTTGTCCAATGCATACTCTTTTATTGACAAAGTTTGTGCCCATTCTACTTGTTTGTAGAAACTATCCGTACATGGAAAAGAGGCAAGGGCATCTCAAAGTTATGTACACACCACAGGAACTAAAAGTTATGCTAATAAGAGAGATGACTTTGTAAGTTGGATTAATTTGTAGCTTTTGCATGTTCTTTTCTTTTCTTATTAACCTTGTATACTTGAAATTCTAACTATATGAAGTCTTTTGGTGCGTGTGGTTCCTTTTATATTTTAGGTGGATGCAATGGGAAGACAACCAAGCCACATGGAGTTTTTCACATTGACCCACACTAGAGCTGATGGTACTTTTGTTGATAATACACTTGCATCGGAGTTCTTGGTATATAATTGAGGAGAATTTTTTTTCCTTTCTTTATTATGTTTATACTTTCATGTACATTCTAATTATTCTTTCAATTGGTTGTAGATGGAAGCAAATGCGAAAGTTAATGAACTTGTTGGCTCTTCTTCAAAATCTGAATTGGAAATACAAGATGGTGTTTTCAATAGTTTAATGTTTGAAGAGGAAAAACCTAAGAGACCTATTGGCTTTAGGCTTGGTGTGAAAGAAAGTGATATATTTGGCGTGAATGGTTTGGTGAGGAAAAGAGGATGTGAATCTGTCACCAATATTAAAAGCTGCGTGGAAATGGAAAATTTGAAAGCAACTGTTTCAAGTATGTAGGAGGAAAGTCAAGTACAATTAGCAACTATGAGAAAGGAAAATGAAGAACTACGAGCAAAGTTTGATCAATCAAATCAGATATTATTGCAAGCTCTCAAAGCAATTCATACTGGAAAGGTGTCCAACGATATTTTGAAGGCTGCACAATCTGTCTTAGAGATGCCAAATTCTCAGGTTTGTCTCATTTCTTTAAATTTGTTAAAGTACAGTTGGAAACTAGTCAATACCAGTAGAAAATATTTCTTAATCGAATTGGATGTACATTTTAGCATGCGTAAATAGAAAATTCTGCAATTTTACTTGTGTCATTTAAAGGTAATATATGAGAGGGTAGAGTTTAAGTGGTAAAACAATTTGTTAAAGCTTGATTAGCAATCTGTAATATTTGTAGCACTTTATGTTCATTATTAACAACCAAAGAATTTGGTTCAGTTGACGATTTCGAACGTAATATATGAGGTTGGTGGACTAGTTTTCTAGTAGTTTGGTATAGATTTTTTTATTAAAATTTTAAATAAAAACTTCTCTATAAGTTATCTTGATTTATTAATAAGCAGTAGTAGGATTGTAAAAGCAATTAACAACTTGTTAGGGTTTAAGTGGTAACTAGTTAGGTAGCGTAGAGTTTTAATGCATCATTACCTTTTCTTGTTAGTTGCTGTAACTGTACATATGAATTAAAATATATTTTACTAATAAAATACATAAACAATATAGAAGTAGTTATACTATTGCATACTTTTATATATAGTTTTAGCGTAGGCATGTGTATAAGCCTTTTCATCGAATACTCACACTCTTACATTACAAATGAATTGGATGTTCTTAAAATTCTGCAATTTTAACATTTCTTAATCAAGCTTGTTAATAATGCTGAAGTAGTCAGTACGAGATACCTTTCTCAATTTGTTGTTAATAATGAACATAAAGGTTGCTTGTGTTAGCAACTAGTTTACTGTCATAAAGAACCAACTACTTTACGGTCACAATCTGTCATAAAGGTTGCTTACTGTATCTTTGATTTTCATGAACTGTATTGCTCTAAATATTAGACTTATTCTTTGTTGTTGTTTTTTCAGAGTGTAGAACAAAGTGGTACAAATAGTCAAATGCCTAGAAGCAAAGATTTGTGACTTTGACATGAAGCAAGAGTTCAAGGAAAGGTTTTATTTGAAGAATAGTATAACTTTTTTGTACATGGTATTTTGTAAAAACAGTAGACTAATCTAATGTTTGAAGAAGGTTTATGTCTAACACTCTATTTTGGAAGAATTCTTAATGTAATAAATTTTCTTTTATTTCTACTAGTTTGTGAAGGAAACATTATGAAAATCTTGTGTATTGGAGCATTCCTTTTTTGATATATATGTCATTTTGATATTATTACAGGTGGTGTTTAAGAGAGAATCGTATTGTTAAATTATTTTTTTTTATAAATTAATTGTAAATTGCGACATCTTAAGGTGTCGAAAATAATTGCGTTAAAATAGCAAAGCAAGGGCTAAAGAGAGGCGCAGAAGAGTGTCGCAAATGTCTCAAAACATGACACATATACGTGTCGCAAAATTATTAACTAGTGTGACACCTTTAGGTGTCTCAATTTACCGTGACATGTTAAGGTGTCGCAATTGACAGTTCTGCCAATTGTGACGGCGGAAATTGTGACACCTTTTAAAGGTGTCGCATATCATATTTGCGACACCTTATGGTGTCGCAAAATGTTATTAAAAGCGTCGCTTAGAACGCGCTTTTCTAGTAGTGTAAAGAGAATGATATCAATGATGAATTCATACAAGAATATAAGACCCGTTTTACAGCATCAATTATAGACAAAGTTAAACTTCAAAGTCAACTAGAAGTTATCCAACCAGAAATATCTGCAATCGATAACTCCAATCTCTCACGGCCTTTCTCTACAAAGGAAATCAAGGAAGCCCTCTTTGATATTGGCAGTGACAAATCCCCGGGACCGGATGGGATGCCAGCTGGTTTCTATCAGAAAATGGCACATTGTTGGGCCATCAGTCATTAGGGCAGTAAATAGTTTTTATAGAACCGGAAAAATATTGAGACAAACCAATCATATGTTTATTGCCTTACTTCCAAAAACGGATAATCCATCAACAACTTCCCACTATAGACCTATAAGCCTAGTATCAACTATGTACAAACTATTGCAAAAATATTGGCAAAAAGACTAAGCATAGTCCTTCCTAAATTGATTCATCCATTTCAAAGTGCCTTTATTAAAAATAGAGCAATTCACGACAATGTGCTTATCGCACATGCAATTTTTCATGGATTCAAGTCAAAAAAAGGAAAAGACGGGTATATGGCTATAAAGCTGGACATGGAAAAGACGTAAGACAAGGTAGAATGGGATTTCTTAGAAGCAGTGCTAGAAAAATTCGGTTTTGGAGACAAATTTCGGAATTGGATCCAAGAGTGTATCACTACAGTCTCCTATTCCATTTTAATCAATGACTCCCCCACTAACATTTTCATGCTGCAGAGAGGTCTTCGCCAAGGCGACCCCCTTTCTCCTCTTCTGTTTAAACTTTGTGCGGAGGTTCTAGCCAGAAACATACAAAAACTATCAAACGACAATCCTAAATTGGTCGGCTTCCCTATCACAAAAAGCGGGACAAGAATACCTTTCTTAGTGTTTGCTGATGATATTATAATCTTCACTAAGACAACTGAACAAGCAAGCAATAAGATTTTATCGGCTCTTAAGGGTTATTGTGATATCTCAGGAAAAATCATAAACTATCACAAATCCGCGTTTCAAACAACTATAAACATTGATAAAAGAAATAAAAGACGAATTCAAGGTCATCCAGGTATTAATGCCACAACCAATCTTGAGCAATACCTAGGATTCCCAATCATCAATGGGTACGCTAACAAAGACATTTTTAATTCCGTCATCATTAAAACTAAGCAACAACTTAACAGGTGGAAAGCGTCGTCCTTGTCGCAAGAAGGAAGAATAACATTGGTAAAAGCTAATCTTAACGCCAAACCAAGCTACTTAATGCAAGCTTTTATGTTACCAACAAGTATTCACCTTGAATTAGACCAACTAAATATAAATTCCTTTTGGAATAAGGGACCCAATTTTCACCCACTAATAAGCTGAGATAAAATTTGTAAACCAAGGTCCCTCGGAGGAACCGGAATTATGAAATCAGATAATATGAATAAAGCATTACAAATGAAGCTATTGTGGAAAATCATGTCGGAACCGGAAAATATATGGTTAAGACTGTTGAAGAAAAATACCTTAAAGGATCTTGCCTTTGGAATTATCAATGTGGGTCAAACACATCATGACAATGGAAGAAATTAATAAAATTAAGAGAAGATTTTGACAAAGGTCTTAGATGACGAGTAGGAGATAGAAACACAATTAAATTCTGGAAAGACAGATGGATAATCGAGAAACCACTCAGCGAGTTGGTGACCAATAAGGATTTGATAGACCAAATGGAACTGACTTCCTCGTATATCACTAACAAAAAATGGAACCACCATCTATTAGATTGACTCAACACAATACTACCTTCTAACACTATCGAAAAGATAAAGAAGTACAACCTTCCCAATAATATTATTAGGGATAGATTGTATTGGGCGGGGAATGATGAAGGTTGATATTCGACTAAATCTGCCATGGAACTGATTCAAAAACGGAAGGTTGGGGTAACCATGGACAGAACCTGGATTGGAAATAGACATAGTGCCAAAAATAAAAAAAAAATTATTTGAAAATTAGCTATGGACGGTCTTCCTACAAAGCAAAATCTCAATAGGCAAAGAATTCATGTCGTTATAAATTGTGAATTCTGTAACCATCATATTGAAAGTTCCAAACACCTTTTCTTTCAGTGTCCTTTCATGATTACTACAATTGATGAACAAAAGATCACAACCATACTACTAAACTATGACCTTGATAACCAAGGCATTGCAGAGGTCCTTAACGATCTCATAGAAAAAATAACACTTGCTGAATTGAGACTTCTTGTTGTCATTTGGTGAAACATGTGGTTGTCCAAGAATCAGATCATCTTCAACAAAAAAACGATCCCGCTGAACATTAGAGGATTGGCACTAGATCAAGTATTTGCATGGGAACATGCAAAAGAGAAACCAAGCAACAACAATACAACTGTTAGAAAACAAAGAAGGAAAATGAAAAATATAAAATGGAAACGCCCAGAGAACGGAAACCTAAAGCTTAACTTTGATGCCTCACAAAACTCAACGAATCAATTTTCTTTTGGATTCATCATTAGAAATCAATGCGCCGTTCCTATTGCTGTAGGAAGCGGTAGTTGTGATGCTGATTCAGTGTTGGAAGCAGAAGCCTTTGCTCTGCGGGAGGGCCTACAAAAGGCCAAGAAGATACGAATTACATCCATTGAGATAGAAGGAGACAGCCTGATACTCATTAATTTGATAAATCGAATATGAAAACCCCCGTGGGAATAAGATATGATCATCAATGATATCCAATACGATATCGGGATTCTCTTACTCCATAGTGCAACATGTCTACAGGGAAATCAACACGGTCGCGGACAAGATCGCCATGCATGGACACAATCTGAAGATGGATGTCAATGCTATTACGGAATATGTTCAAGACCTCATCCGTAAGGATCCTTAGGCCGACCGGTTTCTAGAAAATGATCCGTTTAATTCTTTTGCCCATGTATCAAAAAAAAAAAAATGTAATAAAGAAAGGATATCACATGGATAACACTTTTAAAACCATCCCTACCCTCTGAATATTGGAGGAAGTTGAGTTGAACGCCGATAGAGGGGCAGTTGTGGTACTCTATTCTTCTTCCATTAGAGATAGGATGAACTGCCACGTGTCATCCTGTGAACCTCCTCCCTCTCCCACTGCGCCAAACGCCACTTGATTATTCCTCTCCTTCCTTTTCCCGCTTGCCTATTAGCTTTGCTACCTTGCTTACGTTTCTCTTCCGGTGAAGATTCTAGGCGATTCAAGTCTTTGTGACTCTCTATCCTTTGTGTGCTCTGTGTGAGTGAGAGATAGATTTAAGATTAAACCAACTTTCTTCTTCTTCTTTTTTTTTTTTTTTAATTTTATGTAATTTGTGCTTTGAATTTCGTCTCGTTTCAGCTGGAGCCGGAGATAAGGGCGCCGATTATCCATGGCAGTCGGCGGCGTCATTACCTGCCGGAGTTTCAGCTCTTCCTCGCCTGCTTCAGGTACTCTCTATTGAACTTTTGGCTACCAGAAAAGGAAGTCACTGATTGTCTGTTTGAAAATGTAATGTTTTAAAAGATACATCGAAACATATCTGGATTGATGCTTGTATTTTAAAGTTTATTTTCGAAATCTGCAGGAAAGTTATGTCAGTTAGACCGAAGGATCCCACGCCACAATGGGCAGGGAATGGTGCTATCCCATACATTTCATCACCACTCAAGGTCTAAGTCTTCACATTGTTCATCTCTTCATCTGACTAGTAATTTGTGTTGGACAAGTGCGATAGATGCCTCGATTTCAGGCGATGATTGTGTTGGGAGTCCTTTTTTAGCATCCCTGAAACAATCCAGTGGTTTAAATTCGACTGTGAGACTTAGTGGAAGGATTGTATGCGCCTTCAGTTCAATTCGAACAAATGAGGCGTGCCTAAAAGCCAAGCATGTAAAAGCAATCCATGCTTACCAGTCTGGAGATTATGGCATGGCAGATGCAAATTTTGAATCAATGAGCACTACCAACGGGGTAGATGAAGATGCACAAAAAGTGACGCCCTGGTGGGTTCAGCTACCAAAGCGCTGGCTCATTGTGCTGCTTTGTTTCACTTCCTTTCTGCTATGTAATATGGACCGTGTGAGTTGAGTCCCTGGTGTTACTTTTACCGTTTAATATTACCACTTTTCTATCTATTGACAGCTGAACCAGGCTATCTACTTTTACAGGTAAATATGAGCATTGCAATACTTCCAATGTCTCAGGAGTTCAACTGGAACAATGCAACTGTTGGTCTCATTCAATCATCTTTCTTCTGGGGTTATCTCCTCACTCAGGTTTGCCTTTACTTGTTTCTTCTTTTTTCTTTTTTACTTTTAGATGATATTTTGCTCTCTATCACAATTGCTTCTTTATTCCTAACTGTATGTGTCTTCTGTCAATGGGAGTGTGTAATTGTGAGCACATTGAATCTGTATTCCTAAGCTGTATATCAGAGGATTTACATATTAAAAATCACAATTTCAAGAAATATGCTTAGAAGGAAGCAAGAGCATACTGAGCACATTGAATCTGCATTCTACTAAGCAGGAGAATTGACTCAAACCAGGATATCTTAACTAGCGTCATATTCCTCACTTCAAAAAAAAAAAGAATTAGAGTCATATTTATACTCTTACGAATGCTTTATATCAAGTTTCACTGTCAGTTTCTGTTTTTCTCCTCTTAAAAGATCTGCTTAGAACAAAAAGGATTGAACACAAGAGGAAGGAACCCTCGAGAATACACTAAATTAATGAACACACACATTCTACTTGGGGAGCCAAACTCCACTAAGCCACCAAGAGTAGCAACTTCTCTGACCTTTGGCCTAACCTTCAAAATACTATTTAACTTTTAGATAGGGCAGTCCCCCTCTATTTATACAACCATGGACGGTCATCTAACAAGCCTAACAGCCATGTGACCCAATATAATCTCCTACAAATTGAGGTACTGAATTACCCTTCCAATCCTATTGAATTGTCTAGGTTCTTCTAGTGGAGGCAACCCATGTGCTTAGCAGTAAGCTTGTGTTGTCAATTGACATATAAATTATTGTGGTCCTGTTAGCATATCTTCCTTGTTTGATGTACAAGATATGATGCTGATGCACCTATATCTGAAAGAAACTTGTATGACAATTTTCTGGTGTGTAGATTCTGGGAGGTATATGGGCAGATAAAGTTGGAGGCAAGACAGTTTTGGGTTTTGGAGTGGTTTGGTGGTCTGTTGCAACAGTTTTGACGCCAATTGCTGCAAAGGCTGGACTTCCCTTTCTTCTTGTTGCACGCGCTTTTATGGGCATTGGTGAGGTCAGCCTCTTCTGCTGCTAAAACTTATTTTGATCTTAAATCCTGATTTTGTCCAACATATTTTCTAGGGATATTGAAAAAGCAGGAATTTTTCTAAATTTAGGAAATCATGTCAAGAGAGGATGCATTCTGCTTAAATTAGCTGATGCTTTTATCATTCATTCGCCTAATTAACATTTATGCTTTCAGGGTGTTGCGATGCCAGCTATGAACAACATTATATCCAAGTGGATTCCTGTATCCGAAAGGAGCAGAGCACTTGCTCTCGTATATAGTGGCATGTATCTTGGTTCGGTCACGGGATTGGCTGTATCACCATATTTTATTCAGAAGTTTGGGTGGCCTTCTGTGTTCTATTCCTTTGGTTCGCTCGGGAGTCTATGGTTTGCTCTTTGGTTGAATAAGGTAAGGAATATCTTCTAAATGAAACATTTCATGCTTAATTCTTTCTTAATGTATTTTGTTCATGTGATAAAGTGAAGTTGATGTTGAAGATGGTACTATTTTTTTCTAGGCTGGTTGTGCATGATCGTTCACTGTTTAGGTAGTAGCTTGTAAGCTGAATCTAAAGATGTAAACAAAAATACTAATGAGGTGCAAAGCTAATTATTCTCCCTTAAGAGATCAGCAGTAGACAAATGAGCTAGTCTAATTTGTTGTGGTAATTTTCAATGGCAATGAGACAATTTAGTAACTATGGTGTGGGTTTTGATTGCCATGAACTTTCTTTGCTGCTGTTTCTTCTGATAATACTTCAAAATGCTTTCCAAAATCTCCCCTCTTGAATACCATAATCGTGACAGCTCATAGCCATTACTGTCTGTATGGCCATAGTAAATGGTCTAACAGTAAAGCCTGTTCATTTGCAGGCATATAGTTCACCAAATGAAGATCCAGAAATCAGTAAGCAAGAGAAAATGTTTATTATGGAAAACAATGCGTCAAAGGAACCTGTGACAGTGATTCCCTGGAAACTAATTTTGTCAAAAGCTCCAGTTTGGGCTCTCATTATCTCCCACTTTTGCCATAATTGGGGAACATTTATTCTCCTAACATGGATGCCTACATATTACAATCAGGTTAATTTAAGGTGTAGTTGATAGCAGTCCCATATAGAAAAGGCATGTTTTGAGTTACCTTGACTAACATCAGTGTTCATTTCAGGTTCTCAAGTTCAACCTGATGGAGTCTGGATTGTTTTGTGTTCTACCATGGTTGACCATGGCTATTTTTGCAAATATAGGAGGTTGGATTGCAGATACGCTCGTCAGCAAAGGTCTATCTGTAACATCTGTCCGCAAGGTGACTGTGTTGTTGAATATCTTAATTCTTAACCACACATTTTCAGTTTCTTAAAGATTGAAATGTATAAAACAAGACACATTCCAGGAAATTTAACAAAAATGGCTGTCTGTGATAATGTAAAGTGCAGATAATGCAATCAATTGGGTTTCTAGGCCCAGCATTTTTCCTCTCACTCTTGAGCCAAGTCAAGACGCCTGCTATGGCCGTGTTATGCATGGCCTGCAGTCAGGTTTGTCAGATCTTGCTCTTACCAGAACATCATCTTGCTGCTAAACCTTTATATCAAACATAGCTCCTGTTTCATGGCAGGGGTCAGATGCATTCTCACAGTCCGGACTATATTCTAATCATCAAGACATAGGGCCACGCTACTCGGTAGGTTTCCAATTTCCATTGCTCACTTAATTAGCCCCTTAATTTGACTACAATCAGTTCAACTGCCTAGGTAAACTTATGACAGATATTTGGATTGTGTTCTAACTTTAAACAGGGAGTGTTGTTGGGGCTATCCAATACAGCTGGTGTTCTGGCTGGTGTATTTGGTACTGCCGCAACCGGATTCATTCTCCAAAAAGGTATGTACACCACATAGTCCTCTTTCTTTGATTGATAATCTGAAAAAAACAGTTAATCATTGGCTAACGCTTTGTTTGAACGTGATTGTTAGGTTCTTGGGACGATGTGTTTAAGGTGGCAATCGCCCTCTATATCATTGGAACCTTAGTATGGAACTTATTCGCAACGGGAGAGAAAATCTTAGACTAAAGCCAAAGGTACATCCTAGAAATTCAGACTATCTAGTTGCTCCATTGGTTAATACAAAGATCATCATCAGGCTGGGCATCAGTACAGAACATAAACTCCGCAGCTGAAGTCACTGCAGCGCATTCATAACATTTCAATCATTATGGATTTGGCTGAGTATGAGATAAGCTTATATATAGCTTGAATCTCAACCCTTCCTCATTGTATTTCAACATATCAAGTCAAAGTTGAAACCTCTAGGAATTTTCCTCACAAGTCTAACTTGAAGAAGATAGAACAATAGACTTTGAAAAAGAATTCCCTAGATGAATCAAGTCCTTGACTTGTATAATTTTGGGCGTGATGCGAACCTGCACCATTGTTGTAATAGCCAGTGACTGTTCTTCTGGGATTAAACATGGCAGATGCCGGTTCAGGAAGTGTGATTTCAGGAAAAGCTACAGGCAATTCTAATTTCGTTTTCATGAGACTATTGAATGTAAACTTCTCGTCCGGATCTCCGTCCGGGTCAGCCCAGCCCGCCTTGAACACTGTTCATACCGTCTGAAACTAAACACGGGAGGGTTGTCGCCCCGCATGTAACCACTTTGTTAATTTAATAATACTCTTCTTTTTTTGTCTAACGTATCAAAGCAAAAATAAATTATTTCCTTGGGCGGGCGGGTTGACCTGATTTTATATAGGTCCAACCAGAATAAAGGGAGAAGTTTAAAAAAGGGGCTTGATCATCTTGCACAACAATTATGCCTTATTTAGTGTATGATTTGAGGAGCGTCGTTTAGATTTCAAACAGGGCGATGATATATACACGCCAAAATTATTGAGGGAATACTTCCGTGTTTATGTGTGCCTTGTCAGGCGCATGTTATAGATACAATTTTTTTTGTTGAGACCGGATTTTTGATCATGAACCGAATAGATGAGGTTAGGGAAAGAACACATTCCCTTCCTTTCTAGAGAAGATGCCTTAGCTTAGAGAAGATGCTACCTTCACCCTTCTCAATAAGATTATTTGTTTTAATAAATAAGTCCTAATTTGTAGGAACTTTATGTTGATCTGTGTATTCTTGTTAGCAGTGTAGGTAGTGGCGGAGCCAGAAAATTTTTCTTGGGCCTAAAAAATTTTTTTTTGAACAAGAGTAAAAAAATTAAAGCTAAAATTTATAAAATAAAAAAATATATATTAAAGTTTTCGTACTATAAAGTAGAGCTTTCGTTGTATATGTTTTTTTAATCTATTTAGAGGATAGTTAAATTAATTTTATATATTTAGTATGTGTTATAAATAGATCGTCAAATAAATTAAGTATTGGTTGATGAATCATAGTATTTAAAATTAAATCTTATTGATTACATTAATTTAACTAAAAGTGAATGTAAGAAAATATACATCAAGAAAGTTTATTTTGTATAAAAAAAATACAAAAAAGACTTTTTTTCTTACTCCCAAGAGTCAAACCCTGCATTCCAAGTACCTCCTTCCCTCCTTCTACCAAATGGGCTAGCAGAACTGCATGAATTATATCCACCTAAGAGTAAATAATCTCGACGGAAGCAGGGGCACAATCCCTTACCCCCCCTTATATCCGCCCCTGAGTGTAGGCTTACGTTGTTAGTGTTTGTTAAGCATTTTCTGATATTTGTAATGGCTATTTAAGAGCCCTTTGCTATTGATGCAAATAAGTCAGTTTTCATCGATCATTCTCTGAATTCCAACAATTTGGTATCAGAGCAACAAAAGAGAGAATTTCCTGACTTCGGAAAGGGAACGAGAAAACCCGAGGGTTCAAATGACATCTGAAGGAGCCAATGGAGGATTTGCACAACCAACAATTCCCCAATTCGGTGAAGATTATGACCATTGGAGCATGGTCATGGAGTATCTCCTTCGTTCCAAGAAGTATTGGATTGTTGTGGAGAAGGGATTCAAGGAGTCAGAGGATGACGCAACACTAAGGCTGACATAGACGAAAAATCTAGAAGAGATGCGCTTGAAGGATCTAAAGGCCAAGAATTACTTGTTTCAATCAATTGACAAGAAAATTCTTAAGACAATCATGCAGAAAGATACATCAAAACTACTATGGGACTCATGAAATTGAAGTATCAAGGAAATGCTCATTCTAAAAGGTGTGGCTCAATTGACTTCGCAAAGAGTTTGAGATTTTGGTCATGAAGTAGGCAAGTCTATGACCGATTACTTTGGTCGAGTATTGGTGATTGCCAATAAGATATGAAACTATGGAGAAGCGATGGCGGATGTTAGCATGAAATATGGAGATATTCTAGGCACTTATTTTGGTTGTTTTTCCCTTATTATTGTGTACAAGGATAAGGTTTTGAAGCAAATGTTAGCTTGTTCATCTATTTTGTCGATATGGAAGTCTACACTAGCTTTGTGTTGATTATAGGTGAATAGGAGCTGGAATCGGAGCATTTGAGAGAGAAAAGGGAGTAATCGATCATGTTCGAGGATTAGGAGATACATCAAAGAAGCTAAGGAAGGAGCTAGGATGAAGAATGACACGAAACAAAAGCAACAACAAGCAATATGCACTTCCACGCCCTGAATTACGGCTGTGGAGAAGATGATTTGAAGTCCACACTCTAAACCACGACCGTGGACTTGGCATTATGAACGTGGAAGAGAGTTTGGAGCACTCCAGTAAGTTACACGGTCTAAATTACGGTCGTGGAAGTCACAAAGCACCGTAATCTGTTTCCACGCTCTAAAACACGGTCGTGGAAGGCTGTGAGACCGTGATATAGGCAATCTTTTGACGTGACATTATTTGCCACGTCATTTACGTATTGGGCCTTGACGGTAATTTTTTCTCGTCTTATAAAAAAGCTGGAAAAGAGAATTTCGAGAAGGCCGCTTACCCTTGTTTTCAGCACTCTTACTTAGGGTTGACTGGAAGTCGCCGAGAGTTGCGGAATGCAGGATTGTTGGAGATTGGAGGTTGCTTACAGCGGAAGTTAGCCTTTTTCTTAGGTTTTGATATTGAAGACGGATTGACATCCCGTTCTTCGTACTTGCCTTAGATCATTGTGAGGTTTTGTGTTATATATTCTGAATCCATTAACATTGCTTCTTGTGTTTTGGATTTGAGATTTGGTTTTGAAGTTTTATTGAGTATTCGAGGGTTTTCATCTTTCATTCTTCTTAAATTGAATATTGATATTATGGCAATGGTTATTGGCTAAAGCCCTTTAGAAATTCTAAGATTAAGGGTTGATAGTTGTGGCTTAGATGATGATAAATCGATCGTAATCTGATTGGACCGTGAGAGTTAGAGAAATATCGTCGACACCCTAAATCACGGCCTGTTCTTAGGTTTTCACGGCCGTGGTTCTCAAGATCTACCCGTGATTTACCCCAGTTTACGAACTTTGCATTTACTTTAATCCAAAGTTAAAGATTAGCTTTAACATAGTCTTGACTTGCCTTTCCTAGGTAGTAGTGAGACTCAACATCCTCTATTTCGGTTTCGAGTGTCACAACCTTAACCCTTTGAGTTTATCTTGATCCTTGGGTTACAAGTTTGGGTACTTGAGATTAATTCTTGCCCTTAGATCCTTTCTATACTGCAGCCTCATCAACCTTTATAGAGAGTGTCTTTGGGTAAGTCATATAACGTTTTGGAACTTCACCGTACATTACTTTACTTTAGTATACCTTCGCAATTCTTGACTCTGTTTTTAATTCTTTAGTATATCTTGAATCGATTGCCACAATTAAACACGTGGATCTTTAGGGTTGCTGTTTTTCCCAATATTTGCAAAGCTTTACATCTTTTATTTTCTTGACAATTGAAATTGGATTTTGTCTCACCAAATCCCTATGTTCGATACTCTGGAATACTTGCTAATCTACGCCGATCCGTACACTGCGGGTTCGCTTGCTTTTATTCTAGTTTTATAAATATAAAGCTTATTTGCACGCACGTTTTCGGTTGAACAAGTTTTTGCGCCGTTGCCGGGGATTTGGTCTAGACCAAACTTCGGTTCTCGGTTGTCAAGCTTGGGAGCTTTGCTCTTGTTATTTGATATCTCTTTTGAGTGCTATTTGCAGGTTCTCTTAGGTATGTGCGCAGGTCTAGATCCAACAAAGACCTCATACCTTTTGATCCGGAACTTAAGAAGACTTTGAGGAAGAAACTTAAGGAAAAAAAGATGGCTGAAGATAGAGAGATATCTCCAAGCGGAGTTAGTGGAGTCTCAAGATCAATTTAGGTTGAGTGAGAAAACTCGTAAGGAAGAAGCGGAGCGTCATCAATTCCAAATTGATGAGCTCAAAGCTATGATGCTGGACATGAAGTTGGAGATGAATGACTCCAAGAAAAAGAAGAAAGCTAAGTCAACTAAGTCCATTAGAGTGGAATCATCCGATGAGGAGGATGATGATGATATGCCACCACTAGAGGAAATTGATCCAACGATAAATCCAGCCCGGAATGATCCAAGACCGGCCGCCAATCCTCGTATCCCAGCTGGGGGTGTGAGAGCCGCTCGTGTAGATGAGGAGCCAAGAACTCTTGGACAAAGGATGGATCCGATTCAGCAACCGCGCCGTCTAGGCGTGAACTTCGAAGCTGAAGACATTCAAGGGTTTAGCTTTAACCCGCAAGTTATTACCATCGTTCGCCAAAGCCAATTTGGAGGAACGAGTGCTGAATCTCCACACCAACATTTACAGAACTTTGAGATTCTAATGGAGACAATGAAACCGAAGAATGACACACCAACAACTACAAGATCAAACTATTTTTCTTCTCTTTGAAAGGGAAGGCTTTATCTTGGTATCAAGCTCTTCCAAATGGAAGACTCAACACATGAGAGGATCTATCTTCGGAGTTCCTAACCAAATTCTTTCCGCCATCCAAGACAACGGAATTGAGAGGTAAAATCAATGCTTTTTCTATGAAATCTAACGAAAGTTTGTTTCAATCTTGGGAAAGGTTTCAGGATCTATTATTGGATTGCCCACACCATGGCATTTCCAAGTTAGAGTTGTTGGAAATATATTACAAGGGGTTGGATGTGGAAACACAATTCAAGCTCCAACCCCTTTCATGTGGCACATTCATGGACATGAGAGAAGATGACGCTTGGGACTTCATTGAGAAGCAAGCCCGAGTAATTGAGAAGTATTCCCACCGGAAGGCGGAAGCTAACCGAGTAGAGCAAGGAGCGAAGCTAACACAAGCTGTGCAAACTCAAATCTTTTCCCTCAACACCGAAATTAAGGAATGGAAGGAAGTAATTAGAGCTGACTTTCAAAAGCCTAAGGAGCAAGATGTTGGATATTTAGGAAACAACAACAACCATCAATGGAATGAGAACACCAACCGCAACAACCGGAACAATTGGAACAACAACAACCGGAACAATAATTGCAACAACAATCGGAATTCAAACAACAATTGGCGTTCCAACCAACAACAAAATTCCGGTAATTCTTATCCCAATTGAGGAAATTCACTAACACCACCATCTTCTTCTTCCATTCCTTTGAAAAGCCAGGGGCAAACATCCAATAGCGGAAGCAACTTGGGGAAGGAGAAACCCGATCCCATGCTGGAAACGATCTTGGGAAAGCTTCAAGGACTGGAGAACCACATCACTAAGGTTGATAAAGCTTAAAAGGCTTTAGAAAACCCAATGTTCAGCAATGCCGAGGAAGTTCCTAGAAACCAAGGAAAGCTTCCCGGAAAGACGGAGGACAACCCAAAGGGAAGGGTGATGGCTGTCACAACTAGGAGCGGAGCAACAACTACCGACCCGGAGCCTAAGTTTGTTGAAGATCCCGTCGAAAAGGAGAAGGAAAAGGGGAAGGAGAAGGAAGACATCTACATTCCTTCTCCAGCTTACAAACCCCCCTTACCATTTCCACAATCTAGAGCGAGAGCACGCCTAGACAAGTAGTTCGGTAAGTTCATTGAACTCATGAGCAAACTGCACATTAATTTACCTTTCATTGATGCAATTGTAGGTATGCCCGATTATAGGAAGTTCTTAAAGGAGATCCTCTCTAACAAGAGAAAGCTGGAAGACTTCGGAGAAGTCAAGATAAGTTCGGAATCATCGGAAGTCATCAAAACGATGAAGGAAAAGATGTCCCCAAAGCTGAAGGATCTGGGGTCATTTTGTATTCCAATTGGAGTGGGAGAAGTCACTTATGATGCATTATGTGACTTGAGAGCAAGCGTTAGCATAATCCCGCTTGCCTTGTGCAGGAAGATCGGTTTAGGTGAACCTAAACCGGTGAAGATGACGTTATACATGGCGGATCGATCCATAACTCGTCCCGTCGGTATCATTGAAGAAGTCCCGGTTAAGCTTGGTAAGTTTTATGTTCCAATAGATTTTGTTGTGCTTGACATTCCTGCAGATAGTCCAGTCCCGATCATACTCGGAAGACCGTTTCTTTCAACATCCGGTTGTATGGTGGATTGCAAGAATGCTAGACTTGCCTTCGACATAGGAGAAGAGAAGGTAGAGTTTGTTCTTTCCACCTTGGTGAAAGAGCCAGCTCTTGGAGAAGATATGTTCAATATCTATGACGAGGAGACATCTAGAGATGAAGTAAGCTCGATTCTATTCAAGGATCCATTGCAAAAGGTCATCACCATGAGCATCATGGAGAAAGGAGAAGAAGAGGATTGCAATGAGGAAATTGAAGTCTTGGAGGAGCTAAAGGAAGTGCATGAAGAAGAGTTTGAAAAACTCTACGATGGGTCAGAGAATGTGAGGGATCACGGTCAGTCGTGCTATTCCATGGCCGTGGTTTCCCCCATGATGACCGTAATCACCTATTAAGAGGACTCCAGTGAGTTACACGGCCAAAACCACGGCCGTGGAACTACCAGTGGTGCCGTAATTGACTTCCACGCCCTAAACCACAGTTGTGGAAGTAACAATGGTGCCGTAATTTTGGGAAATTCTGAGAACAATTACGTTCTTTCCACCAATGCTCTTCAGTCTTCTTCAACAACTCCTACACCCTTAGAGACTTCTAAGGAAGCATTGGACACTCCTCAAGAGCCATTAGAGACTCCAATGGTGATGGAATTGAAGTCACTTCCCACACATCTTAGGTACACATTTCTAGGAACTAATTCTACTTTTCAAGTAATTGTCGGTTTCGATTTAAGTGAAGATGAACATAGTAAACTAATGGTTGTTCTAAGGAAACATAGGAAAGCCTTAGGTTACACTATAGAGGATCTTGTAGGAATTAAACCTTCATTATGCATGCACAAGATCCTAATGGAAGAAGATTTTAAGCCTTCACGACAACCTCAACGACGGTTAAATCCGATCATGAAGGAGGTTGTCAAGAAGGAGATTCTTAAGCTACTTGATGCAGGTATCATCTATCCTATCTCCGATAGTAAGTGGGTGAGTCCCGTACAAGTTGTTCCAACGAAAGGAGGAATGACGTTTATCACTAACAAGAACAATGAGCTCATTCCTACAAGAACCGTGACTGGATGAAGGATGTGCATTGATTACCGGAAGCTAAACAATGCAACTAGGAAGGATCATTTCCCATTACCCTTCATTGATCAAATGCTTGAGAGGTTAGCACAACATTCTCATTTTTGCTATCTTGACGGTTACAGTGGCTTCTTCTAGATCCCGATCCATCCGGACGATCAAGAGAAGACCATATTCACGTGCCCGTGGGGTACGTTCGCTTATAGGAGAATGCCGTTCGGGCTTTGCAACGCCCCAGCCACCTTCCAAAGGTGCATGATGGCTATCTTCTCGGAGTACATAGAGGAGATCATGGAAGTTTTCATGGATGACTTTTCTGTTTATGGTTCCTCTTTTGATAATTGTCTTTCTAACCTTTCTCTTGTGTTACAAAGGTGCGAAGACACTAACCTAGTTCTTAATTGGGAGAAGTGTCTGTTCGCCCCTAAAGGTGTGTGCAAATAAGCTTTAAATTTATAAAACTAGAATCAAGAAGCGAACCCGCAGTGTACGGATCGACGTAGCTAAGCAAGAATTCCAGAGTATCGAACACAGGGATTTGGGTGGGAACAAATTCGATTGCAGGTTATCAACTGAGTAAATATGAGAGTTTTGCAAATATTGGGAAAACAACAATCCTAAAGATCCAAGTATCCAGCTGTGGCAATCGATTCAAGATATACTTAATGATATAAAGACAGAGTTGAGATATGCGAAGGTATACTAATGTAAGGTAATCGTACGGTGAAGTTCCAAAAACCTTATGTAACTCACCTACAAGGCACTCTCTATACAGGTTGTTGAGGCTCAATATAGAAAGATTCTAAAGGTGAGAATTAGTGTCAAATACCCAAACTTGTAACCCAAGGATCAAGACTAACTTAACCGATTGAGGTTGTGACACTCACAATCGAGGTAGAGGTTGTTGAGGCTTCACTACCACCTAGAAAAGACAAGTCTAAACTAAGCTAAAGCAAACCTTTAACTTTGGATTAAAGTAAAAGCAAGTTCGTGGACTTAAGGGAAATTACGGTTAGTTCTTGAGGTTCCACGGCCGTGGACTCAAGAACAGGCCGTAATTTAGGGTTGTCGGCGATTCTCTCTAACTCTCAGGGTCTAATCTGTTTGCGATCGATCTATCATCATCTAAGCCACAACTATCAACCCTTCACCTTAGAATTGTTAAGGGTTTTTAGCCAATAACGGTCATGTTGATATCAATTCAAGAATTAAATGATAAAAAGATGAAAACTTTCAAGAACTTTCAATTATCTTCAAACCAATCTCAAAGTCACAATCAAGAACGAATGTTGTCAAAAGATTCACAATAAAGTAAACAATCACAACCTTAGGAAAGAAGGGAAAACGGGATGTCAATCCGTTTTCCGAATCAAACCTAAACAAGAAGAGAGATCTTCTTGTAAAATCTTCCAAAAACTTCGATCTTCCGCCAATCCGGAGATCTCAACAGCAATCTCCACCAAAAGTGCGAGCTTAGGGTAATTCCCCGATGCGAACTTCAATCTCCAATGAGATGATCAATCCTTCCAAGCGAAGGCCAAACGGCGTTGAAATTCTCTAAGCCGAGATGAACGATCCCAAGCGTCGATAAATGAGGGTAAGCGGGGATTGACGGATTCTTGCTTCGTCCGTCTTTTTATAGGTCAAGATAAAATATCGGCCCGGCCCAATCTTCAAAAGATCGTGGCTTCCAAGTGTGGCGAAAAGATTCGCCAAGATCACGGTCGTGGAAGTTTTCACGACCGTAATTTAGGGCGTGGATTAGGTCACGGTTTGTACCATGTACTCCACGGCCGTAATAGTTACTGGAATGCATCACGCCTCTCTTGCAGGGTTCCACGGCCGTGGAACTGAACGTGGTTCGTAGTACGGCCGTATTTTAGAGCGTGGTTTAGGGCAAGAACGTGATTCTTCCCTAGCCTCGTGCATTCCTCAAGCTAAAACTCCAATTTGCTTCCTAAGAATGTCCTCAATCCTTGGACATATCAAATCAACTCTCCTTTGCTCGATTCCGTTCGGAAATAGCTCCAAATCACCTATAATCAACATAGAACTAGTGTAGACATCCATATCGACAATATAGGTAATAATAGCTCACATATGCACAAAGTTCAATCAAAGACTATCAATATGAATCAAATACGTTTAGAAAACGTGCCTAAAATATCACAATATTTCATGCTAACAAATAACCCCATACTTAACACTTGCTTGTCCCTAAGCAAGGTCTTTCAAAAAGCTTTAAACAAGAGTTAGGATGAAATATGTGTACCTTCTTTTGGGTGAATATGACTTCTAAAGAATAGATCATTCTCAAACCTTGCTTCAATCGTTCTTCAAACTTTCACACACTCAATCAAAGAGTAAAAAGCAAAGAAAATTCATGAACCAACTTAACTTCTAAACAAGCATTATAACCTTCAAACATTATCAAAATCAATCACAAGAAACTTCAATTTAGACCACCAAGTCATATAATATTCTTTTGATCTTAAGGACTTCCAAAGAAAAGGTCTAGAATACGGAAGGGAAGGGAAAACTTTAAGGGAAAGTGGTGCATAAATCCGGGAAAGTGGACAACTACCTTCTTCTTCTTATGCGGTTCCCGCAACACTTCAACTTAGAGCTTCGCTCTCTTTTTTTCATTTTTCGACTTTACTTTTGGAGTTATGGACAGAGGTGCACAAAAACCGAAGCCTAGGAGATCGGCGTTTCTCAGATTTTCAAGAGATGCCTCAAACCCTTAGCGCACATACCATAATCCGCTAGGAATATCGCTCAATCCGACTTTGTCAAGACACAAACACCCGGCTATATGAATGGTGCCGAGTTACTCATCGTCATGATTGACTTCCCCAAACCTACAATTTCTTTCTATTCAATTGATTGCAAATAATTTCTCTCATGGCCCTCCCACATCAAACATGCCTTTTTCTCATTCACTTCTCCAAATTCCCGGATAGGTAAAGGAGGCTAATATTTCAATGAGGAGCTAGATGATCAAAGAAAGAAGAAAGAAAGTATCGAATTGCCTTAATCATTTCAACAAGAAGTATAGGAACTTATAATGTGATTTCAACTTTAATTTCCTAGCATGATTTAGGTAACATTTTCGCATTATAAAGCTTGCAAAAGAGGTAAAATTCATTCATTCAAGTTCTTTTCGATTCACAATCCCTTTAAGCATGCAATTGTCATCAAACTCAATTCACAAGTAGTGATTATCATGGAAATCATCTCAATTCATTAGGAGCACAAAATTTTCAAAATTTTTAAATTTTTATGGGTTTTTCAAGTTATTTTTCATGCAATGCAATAAGAAAACGTGCAACACATAATGAACATGCAACGATAGTCTCAAATGAAAGCGAACATAGTAAGTAGAGTTATTACAAACTTTTTAGTACATCCCACCCCATACTTAGGACGAACATTGTCCCTAATGTTCAAAAGAAAGAAGGAAAAGAAAGAAAAGAAAAGAAACTCACAAAGTGGTGGCGGGAATGTCTAAAACGAACGGTCATGCATCGAATCACTGCGGCGCCGGCGGAGGTGGGAATGGGGAGAAGCTGGAGTCGTAGGGCCGCCCAAACTGCTGGCGGTAGACGTCCCTCATCATGTGGTCGAGGTCGTCGAGGCGTCCGTCTCTAGCGTCGGCCCGGATCTCCAACGCTCCAACTCTCTCTGAAAGTCCGGTAGCCCAATCCGGCATCTGCTCGTACCATCCCGGGGCGTGACTGTACCATGCGGGGGCGTCGGATGGTGCTGGTGCTGGTGGTGGTGCTGCTGGCTGCTCCGTGGACCAAGGAGGGGGAACGCCATACCATGTGGGAGGTGTGGTCATCCACGTGGGCCTCTCACTCACGCTAGCGCGGCGAGATGACGAGCCTGAGGCTCTAGATGGACGTGGAGAGCGTCTAGGTACATCTGGGGCCGCCTCCGGCTGGTCCGGAAACGTGCCAAACTCCTGCTCCGCTCCTCCTCCACTCTCGAACTGATCTCCCATATCCTCCTCCTCTACAACCGGTGGTGGGACGTAAGGGGGAGCTACTATCCTGTTCGCATGCATCGCAGCGAACGTCTCCTTCCAATTATGGCGTCCCGCCATAATGGAGTACTCCGGCAGCCACTCTATACCCCTGCCTGTCCTACTCTCCCAAGGCATGCCCGCATAAGGCGGACCTCCATGTGTGGGGAAAATGAGACCCCTAACCATGAATGCATGTAGCCCCAAAGGAACGGCCGGTATGCGGGTGCAAGCAGAAAAATCCACACCAAAACTCCTAGCAATGTGGGTAACTATCCCACCATACCCGATGTTCCCCTTCTTCTTGTTCTTGAGCTTGCTCATCGTAGCAGCCAAGAGAGTAGCACAATCTGCACGGCGTCCATAAAGCATGCAATAGAGCAAGAATAGCTCATCCGTCTTGATCTTTTGGGGCGTCTCCGTCCTAGGAAAGAGACACTCTGAAAGAACGCGGTGAGCTATCTTCAAGGCTAGATGGTACATCAATCTAGCCTTGGTATCAGCGGGTTGCCAACGGTCCTCGTCGGCATAAACCATAGCCACTTCCTCCCAAAAGTTCTTGGGGTAAACTCCACTCGGAAATCGACCATTAAAGGTCTCATGGAACCCGAAAATGGTCCCAAACTCAATGATACTCAACTGATAATCTCTCTCCATGAGGCGGAAAGAGACGGTCCTGTCTACGTGGCTGTGCTCAAAGGAGGTCACAACCTCCCGTGTAATCTTCTCATATGCGTCTTCACGAATGTTCATGAAGACAAGTAATCCGGCTCTATCCAAGAGCCATGTAAGGTCATCAACAATGTTGAGAGGAACTAGATCCTCCAACAACAAATATCTAGGGCCAATCACTGGCCTCTCCGTGATCCTCTCAAATGCAGCAAGATGGTTCTCATGTATGGTCGGGATTCTAGGGTGAGGAGGTGAAGATGGAGGTGAAGGTGAGGATGGTAGTGAGGGAGATGAGGGTGGTGGTGCCCTAGAGGATGAGGAGGTGGAGGGATTGCCTTTCCTTTTCTTATTCTGCTCTCCCTTCTTCTCTTTTATCCTTCCCGACACTCTCCTTACAAAATCCATTCTGCACCAAAAATTACGGTCTGTTCTTCAGGAATTACGGCCGTGGTTTACCCAGAGGCCGTGATTCGTCCCAGAATTTCACGAATCTCAGCAAATTCACAAGCAATCACCACAACAAGCAGTCCTAGTCTAATTCCTTCCAGTCTTTATCAGTTCTTCCTAAAAATCTATAGCAAAAACGACCCAATCGGCGAGAATCAAGAAGAAAGAATAAACCTCTTTTTCGGATTGAAAAACCCGAAATGCGCGTTTGTTGATGGATTTCCGTTTGATTCGTCGCTTGGATCTTATTTGTGATTGAATTTGCTGCAGTTTGGGAAGAAGAATCGTCGAAAACGGTTGGATAACGAAGATTTGAGAGGATGCGTGGAATTCCGGCAATTAGGTCGTGGAAAGAGGGGTTTTTGGGATGAGTTTGTGAAGAATGTGGCTTATATAGTTGCAGGCAAAAATTTGAAAATCACAGTCTGTCGGGGTGTTCCACGGCCGTGGAAGTGTACGGAACCGTGGTTTTGGTGATTTTTCAAAGGCTTTTGAGAATTACGGCCACTGTAGCTATGACGACCGTAATTTAGACCGTGGAACCTTCTGTAAAGCTCCAAAGTCCAAATTTCGTCACTTTTCTTCGACATCATCTCCTCTTTTCCTTTTCCATCGATCCTGCAACCAAAAACACGAACATACCGGAATAAATCGAGGCAAAATAAAGCGAAAAACGTCTATTCTAAGCTAAACTATGATTCGAGAACAAAAACGAAAATGCAATACCTTGGGTTGCCTCCCAAGAAGCGCTTTGTTTAAGGTCCGTAGCTAGACCAATCTCGCACTTATTCGAGTGCGGTAGGCGCAAACTCCTCTGCTTGGAGTTCCGGCGTATACTTCTTGAGTCGTTGGCCGTTCACCTTAAAACTTCCGCTATCTTCACCCCATACTTCAACTGCACCATGGGGGAAAATGCGCTTAATTAGAAAAGGTCCGGTCCAACGGGATTTAAGTTTACCTGGAAAGAGGCGAAGTCTTGAATTGAAGAGGAGAACTTGATCTCCTTCTTTGAAGTCCTTTGGAATGATATGCTTATCATGCCAACGCTTTGCTCTTTCCTTGTAGATTTTGGCGTTTTCATAGGCGTTCAAGCGAAGTTCATCCAGCTTATTGATGTCTAGGAGACGCTTCTCTCCCGCTTCCTTCATGCCGAAATTCAGCCACTTGATAGCCCAAAACGCTTTGTGCTCCAGCTCCACCGGCAAGTGACAAGACTTCCCATACACAAGGTTGTATGGTGTGGTTCCTATGGGAGTCTTGTACGCAGTTCGGTACGCCCATAATGCATCATCTAGCTTCAAGGACCAATCCTTCCTAGTCCTTGAAACCGTCTTCTCTAGAATTCCTTTGATCTCCCTATTTGAGATCTCAACTTGTCCACTCGGTTGTGGATGGTAAGGGGTAGCGATCTTGTGAGTAACCCCATACTTAGCTAGAAGAGCTTCAAAGCGACGGGCTATGAAGTGAAAACCTCCATCACTAATGATCGTCCTTGGTGTTCCAAATCGCGGAAAGATGGTCTTATTGAAGAACTTAACCACCACCATGGCATCATTTGTGGGAGAGGCAATTGCTTCCACCCATCTAGAAACGTAATCTACCGCCAATAGTATGTATTGGTTTCCACAAGAAGATGGGAATGGTCCCATGAAATCAACTCCCCAAACGTCGAAAATCTCCACCTCTTGGATGTTGTTGAGGGGCATCTCGTTCCTTCTAGAAATATTGCCTGTTCTTTGACAAGCATCGCAGCAAGAAATAAAGGATTGCACATCTCTAAATAAAGTAGGCCAATAGAATCCAGATTGCAATACCTTTGCGCTAGTCTTGTTCGAACTAGCATGTCCTCCACAAGGTAGTGAATGACAATGGCGGATGACACTTTGCATCTCATCTTCCGGCACACACCGCCGAATGATGCCATCCGGACCTCTCTTAAAGAGGAGAGGCTCGTTCCAATAGTATTCCCGGACGTCCTTAAAGAACTTCTTCCTTTGTGCGTAGGATAGTCCGGGCGGTGTCTCCTGGCAAACCAAGTAGTTAACAAAATCAGCAAACCACGGTTCGTTACCTTTGGAGATCACGTTGATGCACTCCTCTATGATGTGTAAGTGTTCGTCTGGAAAGGAGTCATCAATGGGTAGATGGTCATCTCCTAGATGTGTTAGGCGACTCAAATGATCTGCAACAAAATTTTCTGAACCTTTCTTGTCGCGGATCTCAAGATCGAATTCTTGTAGGAGAAGAATCCATCTAATTAGCCTTGGCTTCGCGTCTTTCTTCGCAAGGAGGTACCGGATCGCAGCATGATCCGTGTAGACAATCACCTTTGCACCTACAAAATAAGAGCGAAACTTGTCAATAGCGTAGACAATGGCTAGAAACTCTTTCTCTGTAGTGGCGTAGTTGAGCTGCGCTTCGTCTAGCGTCTTGCTAGCATAGTATATGGCATGGGTTCGCCCTTCCTTTCGTTGTCCAAGAACAGCTCCAATAGCTACGTCACTAGCATCGCACATAATCTCGAAGGGGAGAGTCCAATCCGGAGGTTGGATAATAGGTGCTGAAATTAGAGCTTGCCGAATGGTGTTAAACGCATCCAAACAACCCTGCAAAAACTCAAAAACCGCATCTTTTATCAATAGATTAGTGAGAGGTTTTGATATCTTAGAAAAGTCCTTAATGAAACGTCTATAAAATCCAGCATGTCCTAGGAAACTTCTTATCCCTTTCACCGAAATTGGGGGAGGAAGTTTCTCTATGGTCTCTATCTTAGCCTTGTCTACCTCTATCCCTCTACTAGAGACTAAGTGACCTAATAGAATTCCTTCCTTAACCATGAATTGACACTTCTCCCAATTAAGAACTAGGTTAGTGTCTTCACACCTTTGTAAAACAAGAGAAAGGTTAGAAAGGCAATCGTTAAAAGAGGAACCGTATACGGAGAAGTCGTCCATGAAGACTTCCATGATTTCCTCTACGTATTCGGAGAAGATGGCCATCATGCACCGTTGAAAGGTGGCTGGGGCGTTGCAAAGCCCGAACGGCATTCTCCTATAGGCGAACGTACCCCAAGGGCACGTGAATGTGGTCTTCTCTTGATCATCCGGATGTATCGGAATCTGAAAGAAACCACTATAACCGTCAAGGTAGCAAAAATGTGAATGTTGTGCTAACCTTTCAAGCATTTGATCGATGAATGGCAATAGAAAGTGATCCTTCCGCGTTGCGTTGTTGAGCTTGCGGTAGTCTATGCACATTCGCCATCCAGTCACGGTTCGGGTAGAAATGAGTTCGTTGTTCTTGTTGGTGATGACCGTCATTCCTCCCTTCTTAGGAACTACTTGAACTGGACTCACCCACTTGCTATCGGAGATAGGATAGATGATACCTGCGTCAAGAAGTTTAAAAAATTTCCTTCTTGACAACCTCCTTCATGGTCGGATTCAACCGCCTTTGAGGTTGTCTTGAAGTTCTAAAGTCCTCCTCCATTAGTATCTTATGCATGCATAGGGAGGGTTTAATTCCTACTAAGTCCTCAATAGTATAGCCTATGGCTTTTCTATGTTTCCTAAGGACAATCATGAGCTGCTCATGTTCATCTATGCTTAATTCGGAGCTAACAATAACCGGAAAGGTAGAATTAGATCCAAGAAAAGCGTACCTTAGATGAGTAGGAAGTGGTTTGAGTTCCATCACTTTCGGAGCTTCTAATGATCCTTGAGGAGCATCCGACGTTTCCTTAGAAGTTTCTAAGGATGTTGAGTGGTTTGGAGGAGAATCAAAAGAAGTTGAAGAAGTATGCCGATCACCCTCTTCCACGGTCAGAATTACGGGCCCTCCATATGTTCCACGGCCGTGTAATCCACTGGAATGGAGGTCGATTTTGGTTGTGAAATCCACGGTCGTGGAATACAGGGTATGACCGTGGATTCTAACATTCTCAGCCTCATCGTGGAGTTTCTCAAACTCCACTTCATGCATCTCTTCTTGTGCTTCTAAGGCTTTAATTTCCTCTTTGCACTCTCCTCCTTCCTCTACATCTGTTAGACTCATGGTAAGGACTTTTTGTAAAGGATCGTTAAAGAGAATCGCACTTACCTCTTCCCTAGATAAACCTTCTTCATCTTGGACATCGTAAATGTCCTCGTCGAAGATCGGCTCCTTCACTAGAGTGGAAAGAACGAACACTACTTTCTCTTCTCCAATGTCAAAAGCGAGTCTTCCATTCTTGCAATCGACCATGCAGCCGGAAGTTGCAAGAAACGGTCTTCCGAGTATGATCGGGACCGGACTATCTGCAGGAATGTCAAGCACGACAAAATTAATGGGAACAAAGAATTTACCTAGCTTGACGGGGACGTCTTCTACAATACTGACGGGACGAGTGATAGATCGATCCGCCATGTATAACGTCATCTTCACCGGTTTAGGATCGCCTAAACCGATCTTCCTACATAATACAAGTGGTATGATGCTCACACTTGCTCCTAAGTCACATAAAGCGTCATATGTGACATCTCCCACTCCAATGGGAATGCAAAATGACCCCGGATCCTTCAACTTTGGGGGCATTTTCTCCTTTATAGTCTTGATGAGGTCCGAAGAATCCGAACTCATCTTGACTTCACCAAAATCTTCTAGCTTCCTCTTGTTAGAGAGAAGCTCCTTCAAGAACTTACCATAAGCCGGCATACCTACAATAGCATCAATGAAGGGTATATTAATATGCAGCTTACTCATGAGTTCTATGAACTTACCGAACTGTTTGTCTAGGCGCGCTCGCGCTCTAGATTGAGGGAATGGTAGGGGAGGTTTGTAAGCTGGAGGAGGAACATAGACATCTTCCTTCTCCTTCCCCTTTTCTTTGTCCTTCTCTACGGGGACTTCAACGAACGTAGGCTGCGGGTCGGTAGTAGTCACTCCGCTCCTAGTTGTAATTGCCATCACCCTTCCCTCAGGGTTGTCCTCCGTCTTTCCTGGAAGTTTCCCTTGATTTCTAGGGACTTCCTCCGCGTGGTTGAACAATTGGTTTTCCAAAACTTTTTGAGCTTTGTCAACCTTAGAAACTTGATCATTAACCTTGATGAGGCGGTTCTCCAACCCTTGAAGCTTTCCCAAAATTTTTTCCAACATGGGATCGGGCTTCTCCTTTCCCGTGTTGTTTCCTCCATTAGATGATTGCCCCTGGCTTTTCAAAGGAGTAAAGGAAGAGGAAGGTGGAGTTAGTGAATTAGAGTTGGAAGGATAAGAGTTACCGGAATTTTGTTGATTGGAGCGCCAATTGTTGTTGGTTGAACCCCTATTGTTGTTCCAATTGTTGTTCCGGTTGTTGTTGTTTCCATTCCAATTGTTATTCCGGTTGTTGTTCCGGTTATTGTTGTTGCGGTTGGTGTTATCGCCGCCATTGTTGTTGCCCAAATATCTAACATCCTTCTCTTGTTGCTTTGGGAAGTTGGTCTTGATAGCCTCCTTCAACTCCTTGATCTCATTGTTGAGGGAGAAAATCTGATTTTGAGCTTCATGTGTGAGCTTCGCTCCTTGCTCCACACGATTTCCCTCCACTTTCCGGTGGGAATACTTTTCTATGACTCTTGCTTGCTTCTCGATGAAGTCCCAAGCGTCATCTTCTCTCATGTCCATGAACGTTCCACATGAGAGGGATTGGAGGTTGAATTGCGTTCCCGCATCCAGCCCCTTGTAGTAGATCTCTAGCAAGGCAAGCTTGGATATGCCATGATGAGGGCAATCCAAGAGAAAATCCTGAAACCTTTCCCAAGATTGAAACAAACTTTCGTTAGGTCTCATTGAAAAAGCATTAATCTTACCTCTAAGTTCCGCCGTTTTGGAAGGCGGAAAGAATTTGGTGAGGAACTCCGCGGAAAGGTCTTCCCACGTGTCTAGCTTCCCATTAGGAAGAGCTTGGTACCAAGACAACGCTTTCCCCTTCAAAGAGAAAAAGAAAGGTTTAAGCTTGTAGCTGTTGGTGGTAGCACTCTTTGGTCTCATCGTCTCCATCATACACTCAAAGTTTTGCAAGTGTTGGTGTGGAGATTCAGCGCTTGTACCGCCAAATTGGCTTTGGCAAACAAGAGTAATAACTTGAGGGTTAAAGCTAAACCCTTGCACATCTTCAGCATCAAAATTCACACCCAAGCGGCGTGGTTGTTGTGTTGGATCCATCCGCTGGCCAAGAGTTCTTGGCTCATTATCCACACGTTCGATCCTCACATTCCTAGGCGGAATGCGGCGATTAGCAGCTCCTTGTGGATGGAAGGGATTCATATTGATCGTGGGATCAATCTCCTCTAACGGTGGCATGGAAGAGTCACTATCATCAGTGGACGAGTGGCTTCTTCTTCTAGTTCTTGATCCCCTCCTTGAGGATTTCTTGCTTCCCTTATTCTTAAGGTCGCTTAACTCCATCCTCATTTGGAACATCGCATCCTGCAGTTTGCTAACTTCAGATTGATGACGATCCATTTCATCCTGGCGGAGGTTCTCGTTCCACTGGAGTTGAGCATTCTTTTCTGCCAACTCTGTTTGAAGATCGCGTTCGTGTTCTTCGGCCATCTTCTTTTCCTTGCGCTTTTGCCTCAAGGTTTTCTCTAGCTCTTGATCAAGAGGTAAGAGATCTTCGGTGTTCCTAGACCTGCGCATGCACTCAAAGCAATATCAAATAACGAGAGCAAGCTCCCAAGCTTGACAACCGACAACCGGATTCGGCCGAAACCAGATCCCCGGCAACGGCGCCAAAAACTTGTTCGCCCCTAAAGGTGTGTGCAAATAAGCTTTAAATTTATAAAACTAGAATCAAGAAGTGAACCCGCAGTGTACGGATCGACGTAGCTAAGCAAGAATTCCAGAGTATCGAACACAGGGATTTGGGTGGGAACAAATTCGATTGCAGGTTATCAAGTGAGTAAATATGAGAGTGTTGCAAATATTGGGAAAACAACAATCCTAAAGATCCAAGTATCCAGCTGTGGCAATCGATTCAAGATATACTTAATGATATAAAGACAGAGTTGAGATATGCGAAGGTATACTAATGTAAGGTAATCGTACGGTGAAGTTCCAAAAACCTTATGTAACTCACCTACAAGGCACTCTCTATACAGGTTGTTGAGGCTCAATATAGAAAGATTCTAAAGGTGAGAATTAGTGTCAAATACCCAAACTTGTAACCCAAGGATCAAGACTAACTTAACCGATTGAGGTTGTGACACTCACAATCGAGGTAGAGGTTGTTGAGGCTTCACTACCACCTAGAAAAGACAAGTCTAAACTAAGCTAAAGCAAACCTTTAACTTTGGATTAAAGTAAAAGCAAGTTCGTGGACTTAAGGGAAATTACGGTTAGTTCTTGAGGTTCCACGGCCGTGGACTCAAGAACAGGCCGTAATTTAGGGTTGTCGGCGATTCTCTCTAACTCTCAGGGTCTAATCTGTTTGCGATCGATCTATCATCATCTAAGCCATAACTATCAACCCTTCACCTTAGAATTGTTAAGGGTTTTTAGCCAATAACGGTCATGTTGATATCAATTCAAGAATTAAATGATAAAAAGATGAAAACTTTCAAGAACTTTCAATAATCTTCAAACCAATCTCAAAGTCACAATCAAGAACGAATGTTGTCAAAAGATTCACAATAAAGTAAACAATCACAACCTTAGGAAAGAAGGGAAAACGGGATGTCAATCCGTTTTCCGAATCAAACCTAAACAAGAAGAGAGATCTTCTTGTAAAATCTTCCAAAAACTTCGATCTTCCGCCAATCCGGAGATCTCAACAGCAATCTCCACCAAAAGTGCGAGCTTAGGGTAATTCCCCGATGCAAACTTCAATCTCCAATGAGATGATCAATCCGTCCAAGCGAAGGCCAAACGGCGTTGAAATTCTCTAAGCCGAGATGAACGATCCCAAGCGTCGATAAATGAGGGTAAGCGGGGATTGACGGATTCTTGCTTCGTCCGTCTTTTTATAGGGCAAGATAAAATATCGGCCCGGCCCAATCTTCAAAAGATCGTGGCTTCCAAGTGTGGTGAAAAGATTCGCCAAGATCACGGTCGTGGAAGTTTTCACGACCGTAATTTAGGGCGTGGATTAGGTCACGGTTTGTACCATGTACTCCACGGCCGTAATAGTTACTGGAATGCATCACGCCTCTCTTGCAGGGTTCCACGGCCGTGGAACTGAACGTGGTTCGTAGTACGGCCGTATTTTAGAGTGTGGTTTAGGGCAAGAACGTGATTCTTCCCTAGCCTCGTGCATTCCTCAAGCTAAAACTCCAATTTGCTTCATAAGAATGTCCTCAATCCTTGGACATATCAAATCAACTCTCCTTTGCTCGATTCCGTTCGGAAATAGCTCCAAATCACCTATAATCAACATAGAACTAGTGTAGACATCCATATCGACAATATAGGTAATACTAGCTCACATATGCACAAAGTTCAATCAAAGACTATCAATATGAATCAAATACGTATAGAAAACGTGCCTAAAATATCACAATATTTCATGCTAACAGTGTCAATTCATGGTGAGGGAAGGCATTGTACTCGGACACTTGATCTCTAATAGAGGGATTGAGGTAGATAAGGCTAAGCTAGAGACCATAGAAAAGCTCCCTCCTCCATCTTCGGTGAAGGGGATAAGAAGCTTTCTAGGACATGCGGGATTTTATAGACGTTTTATCAAGGAGTTTTCTAAGATATCAAAACCGCTTACTAATCTATTGATGAAGGATCGACGTAGATTTATAAAACTAGAATAAAAGCGTGCGTGCAATCAAGTCTTAAATTTATAAAACTAGAATAAAAACAAGCAAACCCGCAGTGTACGGATCGACGTAGATTAGCAAATATTCCAGAGTATCGATCACAGGGATTTGGTGAAACAAAATCCAATTTCCGATTGTCGAGCAAGTAAGATGTAAACCTTTGCAAATATTGGGAAAACAACAACCCTAAAGATCCAGGTATCAAATTGTGGCAATCGAATCAAGATATACTAAAGAACTAAGGACAAAGTCAAGAGTTGCAAAGGTATGCTAAAGTAAAGTAATGTAAGGTGAAGTTCCAAGACTTTATATAACTTATCTAAAGACACTCTCTATAAAGGTTGTTGAGGCTGCAGTATAGAAAGGATCTATGGACAAGAATTAAACTCGAATACTCAAACTTGTAACCCAAGGATCAAGATAAACTAAAACGATTAAGGTTGTAACACTCGAAACCGAAATAGAGGATGATGAGTCTCACTACTACCTAGAAAAGGGCAAGCCAAGACTATATTAAAGCTAATCTTTGACCTTGGATCAAAGTAAAAGCAAAGTTCGTAAACTAGGGTGAATCACGGTCAGATCTTGAGAACAACGGCCGTGGAAACCCAAGAATAGGCCGTGATTTAGGTTTGTCGACGAGATCTCTCTAACTCTCAGGGTCCAATCAATTTACACTCGATCTATCATCATCTAAGCCACACCTATCAACCCTTCACCTTAGAATTGCTAAAGGGTTTTAGCCAATAACCATTGTCATAATATCAATATTCAGTTTAAAGAGAATGAAAGATGAAAACCCTCGAATACTCAATAAACTTCAAAACCAATTCTCAAATCCGAAACACAAGAAGCAATATTCAATGGATTCAGAATATATAGCACAAAACCTCACAATGATCTAAGGTAAGTATGAAGAACAGGTTGTCAATCTGTCTTCAATCTCAAAATCCTAAGAAAAAGGCTAAACCTCGGCGATCTTCAATCGACCCTAGGCAAGAATGCTCCAAGCAAGGTAAGCGTCCGTCAACGTCCGTAGGCGTCTAAGCGGGATCAAACGCAAGTATTGCGAGATACCTTCATCTCTGGCCTTTTTATATGACCGGGAAAAAATAATCGTTCAGGCCCATTACGTAAATAACGTGGCAAATAAAGACACGTCAAAAGATCGCCTAAATCACGGTTTCAAGGGTTTCCACGACCGTGGTTTAGAGCGTGGAAAGGGGTTGCGGTCTCTTGTGATTTCCACGACCGTACTTTAGGCCGTGTAACTTACTGGAGTGCTCCACGCTCATGATGCCAAGTTCCACGGCCGTGGTTTAGAGCGTGGACTCTTCTACGGCCGTAATTCAGGGCGTGGAAGTGTAAAACACTTGTGGTTTCCTTTGTGTCGTGACATTCTTCATCCTAGCTCCTTCCTTAGCTTCCTTGATGTGTACCTAATCCTTGAATATGATCAATTACTCTCTTTTCTCTCTCAATCGCTTTTATTTAGCTCCTTTTCACCTACAATCAACACAAAGCTAGTGTAGACATCCATATTGACAAAATAGACGAACAAGATAACAATTGCTTCTAAACTTCATCCATGCACACAATAATAATGGAAAAACAACCAAAATAAGTGCCTAGAATATCGCAATATTTCATGCTAACAAAATACCCCATACTTGTCACTTGCTTATCCCCAAGCAAGGTTTTAAAAGCTTAGAATACGAGTTAGAATGAAATATGCATGCAATCTCAAAACAAAAACATCCTTTATGTAAATGTGTTTCTAGTCAATAGATCATCCTCAAACCTTGCTTCATTCATCCTTGAAACGCTTATATACATAAACCAAAGAGTGTAAAGCAAAGAAACATCATGAATCGCTTAAACTTTAAGACAAACATCATAACCTTCAAGTATTGTCAAAATCAAGCATAAGAAACTTCAGTTTAGATCACCAAGTCAAATAACATTCTTTTGATCTTAAGGACTTTCAAGTAAGATCTAAAATGTGGAAGGGAGGGAAACTTATATGGGATGTGGTGCATGAACCCGGGAAAATGAATAACCCAACTCTTTTTGTTTTTACTTTGGATTGCAACACCATCAACTTTGAGCTTTGCTCTCTTCTTTTTCACATTATTTTTCGACTTTACTTTTTGAAAGATGGACAGAGGTGCACAAAAACCGAAGCCTAGGAGATCGGCGTTTCTCAAATTTCGAGATGCCTCAAACCCTTGATGCACATACCATAATTCGTTAGGAATATCGCTCAATCCGAATTTGGCAAGACATAAACACCCGGCTATGTGAATGGTGCCGAGTTACTCATCATCATGATCGACTTCCCCAAACCTATTAATTCTATTCTTTGAATGCAAAATTTTGCTTTCATGGCCCTCCCACATCAAACATGCCAAATATCAACTCCTCCAAATTCCCGGATAGGTAAGGGAGGCAATTACTTTTATTGTGGGGCTAAGTGATCAAAGAAAGAAGAAAGAAAATCGAATTGCCTTAATCATTTCATAAAGAAGTATAAGAACTCATCATGTGATTTCAACTTCAATTTCTCAATATGATTTAGATAGAACTTTCACATTATGAAACTTGCAAGAAAGGATAAACAACATATTCAATTCCTTTTCAATTCATTATTCCGTTTAAGCATACAATTGTCATTAAAAACTCATTCCGCAAGTAAGAGCTATCATAGAAATCATCTCTAATCTTAGAAACACAAGAACTCTTTCAAAATTTTCCAAAATTTTCAAATTTTTATGGGGTTTTCAAACTTTTTCATGCAATGCAATAATGAAACGTGTGACTATGAAAATGAAACATGCAGAGTATTATGGATAGAAGCAAGCAAATGTAGTAGAGTTATTACAACACATAGTCACACCCCATCCTATACTTAGAACATACATTGTCCTCAATGTTCAAAAAATAAATAAATAAAAGAAGAAAAGAAAAAAATGAACTCACTAGAACGGTGGTGGGGCGGCTGAAACTGTCAATCCTCATGGCTCATCACTATGGGGGTGGCGGTGGTGGAAATGGGCGGAAGTCATGGCTGTAGTACCGCCCAAACTGCTGACGGTAGATATCACTCATCATCTCGTCATGCTCCCGGCTCCTAGTCTCCTGCGCCTCTCTATGGATCTCCAAGTTACCAACTCGCCTAGAAAGGTCGGTAGCCTACTCCGGTAGCTGCTTATACCAAGCCGGTGGCTGGCCGTACCATGCCGGTGCGTCCTGTGGAGTCGGTGCTGCTGGTGCTGCTGGCGCCTGACTATACCAAGATGGTGGAGCTTCCATCCACTACGGCTGTGCTCCGTACCAAGCGGGCGGAGCGTCCATCTATGTCGGCCTCTCACTCACGCTAGCACGGCGAGAGGAAGAGGCTCCTGAAGGTCCAGCGGGTCGTGGTGAACGCCTAGAAGGGTCAGGGAAGTGTGCCGGTTGATCCGGGAAAGTGCCAAATTTCTGCTCATCACCTCCTCCCTCAAAACCATCACCTTCTCCTACCTCCTCCTCAACATCTGCAGCCGGAACCTCATCGGGGACATAAGGAGCTGCCACTAGCCTATTCGCATGCATAGTAGCGAAGGTTTGCTTCCAATTATGGCATCCAACCATAATGGAATACTCAGGGAGCCACGGGATGCCTCTACCTCCTCTCTCCTCCCAAGGTATACCGGCGGTAGGTGGACCGCAATGCCTAGGGAAGATGATACCCCTCGTCATCATGCTATTGAGACCCAAAGGTCTCGCTGCAATCCTAGTACAAGCAGAAAAGTCTATCCCTAGCTGCCTAGCAATGTGGGTAACCATACCACCATATCCAATGTTACCGGCTCTCTTGTTCTTGAGCTTACTCATGGTGGAGGCTAAGAGGGTAGCACAGTCAGCACGTCTACCGTGAAGCATAGAGTAAAGAAGGAACAACTCATCAGTCTTAAACTTTTGAGGGGTCTTGGTCCTAGGGAAAAGGCACTCATAAAGGACTCTATGGGCTATATTCAAGGCTAAATGGTAGATGAGCTTAGCCTTGGTGTCAGCTAGTTGCCAGCGGTCCTCGCTGGCATAGATCATGGCTATGTCCTCCCAGAAGTCCTTAGCGTATACACCGCTAGGAAAACGACCATTGAAGGTCTCTTAGAACCCAAAGAAGGCTCCAAACTGCAAGATTGAGAACTCGTAGTTCTCCTTCATCAGCCTAAAAGAAACTGTCCTATCCATGGCACTGTGCTCAAAGGAAATCACAAACTCCCTAGTAATCTCCTCATATGCATCTTCCCTAATAGCAGAGAAGATGATCAAACCGGCTCTATCTAGAAGCAACGTCAAGTCATTCACTACATTCAGCGGCTCTAGCTCCTCAAGCACTAAGTAGCGCGGTCCTATGACCGCTCTCTTCTCGATCCGTTCCAAGGCATCGAGGCAATCCTCATGGATGGTTGGAATTCTAGGAGGTGGAGGTGATGGTGGTTCACTAGGGGGTACTTGGGAGGAAGAGGAAGTGTCTCCTTTCATATTCTTGTTCCTAGTTGACTTCCTCCTAAACAAATCCATTACAGAGGAAAAATCACGGCCTGTTCTACAAATTCCACGGCCGTGGTTCGCCCAAAGACCGTGGTTCGGATCTGTTTTGCTCAAATATCAATCAATTCACACCAAATTCAGCAGGCACAGTCCTAGACTAATTCCAATCTAATTCCAATCAGTTATCCTAAAAAATCTTGCAAGAATTTTGACGAATTGACAAAGTAGAGAAAGAGAAGAAAACCTAGGTTTTTGGATTCTCAAAATCCAAATTCCATCTTTTGGGATGATTGTTCACTCCGATTGTTGATTGGATCTTGTAGAGGGTTGAAAATGCTTCACTTTAGGACCAAGAACCGTTCGAAATGAGTTCCGAACGAAGATTTGAGAGATTGGGAGTGGTTTCGGCTGCCGGTCGTGGAATAGGGTCGTGGAAAGGGTTTTGTGTGTTGTTTTTGTGAAGAAGGTGGTTTATATAGTGACCGTAAATTTTTTGGAAAATCACGGTCACTCGGGGTGTTCCACGGCCGTGGTTTTGGTGATTTTTCTCAAATTTTTGCAAATTACGGTCTCTGTAACTTCCATGACCGTGGTTTAGGGCGTGGAACTCTCTGTAATGTGCCAAAATCCAAGTTTCGTCAATTCCTTCTAACTTTTTCTCTTCCCATTGCTTATTCCATTGTTCCTACATCCAAAAACACGACATACGGAAGGTATCGAGGGCAAAACAAAGCAGAAACGACTAAACTAATCTATTCTAAGAGTGAAAAAAACAAAAGCATAAGTGCAATACCTTGGGTTGCCTCCCAAGAAGCGCTTGTTTAAGGTCCGTAGCTAGACCATACTTGCATCTATTCGAGTGTGGTAGGTGCAAACTCCTCAGCTTGGAGCTCCGGCGCATACTTCTTGAGTCGTTGACCGTTCACCTTAAAACTTCCGCTCTTTTCACCCCATACTTCAACTGCACCATGGGGAAAAACATGTTTGATTAGATAAGGTCCAGTCCAACAAGATTTAAGCTTATCTGGAAAGAGCCGAAGTCTCGAATTGAAGAGGAGAACTTGATCTCCTTCTTTGAGGTCCTTTGGAATGATATGCTTATCATGCCAACACTTTGCTCTCTCCTTATAGATCTTGGCGTTCTCATAAGCGTTTAAGCGGAGTTCTTCAAGTTCATTAAGGTCCAAAAGGCGCTTCTCGCCCACTTCCTTCATGCTGAAATTCAACCACTTAACCGCCCAATACGCTTTATGTTCCAGCTCCACCGGTAAGTGACAAGACTTCCCATACACAAGGTTGTATGGTGTTGTTCCTATGGGAGTCTTGTATGCAGTCCTATACGCCCATAATGCATCATCTAATTTCAAAGACCAATTCTTCCTTGTCTTCGAAACTATTTTCTCTAGGATTCCTTTAATCTCCCGATTCGAAATCTCCACTTGTCAACTCGTTTGTGGATGATAAGGGGTGGCGATCTTGTGAGTCACCCCATACTTAGCTAGTAGAGCTTCGAATCGTCGGGCAACCATAACATCATTAGTTGGAGAGGCAATTGCTTCAACCCATCTAGAAACATAATCTACAGCTAGAAGTATGTATTGGTTTCCACAAGATGATGGGAAAGGTCCCATGAAGTCTACTCCCCAAACGTCAAAGATCTCTACCTCCTGAATGTTGTTAAGAGGCATTTCGTTTCTCCTAGATATGTTCCCTGTTCTTTGACAAGCATCGCAACAGGAAACAAAGGTTTGCACATCTTTAAATAAAGTAGGCCAAAAAAATCCAGATTGCAATACCTTAGCGCTAGTCTTGTTCGAGCTAGCGTGTCCTCCACAAGGTAGTGAATGACAATGACGGATGACGCTTTCATCTCATCTTCCGGCACACATCTTCGAATGATGCCGTCAGGACCTCTCTTGAAGAGTAGAGGTTCATTCCAAAAGTATTCCTGGACATCCTTAAAGAACTTCTTCCTTTGTGCATAGGATAGTCCGGGTGGTATTTCCTGACAAACCAAATAGTTAACAAAATCAGCAAACCATGGTTCGTTACCTTTAGTTATCTTGTCGATGCACTCCTCTATGATGTGTAAATGCTCGTCCGGAAAGGAGTCATCTATAGGTAGATTGTCATCTTCTAGATGTGGTAGACGACTCAAATGATCCGCAACAGAATTTTCCAAACCCTTCTTGTCACGGATCTCAAGATCGAATTCTTGTAGGAGAAGAATCCATCTAATCAGCCTTGGTTTCACATCCTTCTTTGCAAGTAGATACGTGATCGCAACATGATCCGTGTATACAATCACCTTTGCACCTACAAGATAAGAACGAAACTTTTCAAAGGCATAAACAATAGCTAGAAATTCTTTTTCAGTAGTGGCCTATTAAGCTGAGCTTCATCTAGCGTCTTGCTAGCATAATAGATAGCATGGGTTCGGCCTTCCTTCTTTTCCCAAGAACAACTCCTATAGCTACGTCACTTGCATCACACATAACCTCGAACGGAAGATTCCAGTCTGGAGGTTGGATGATCGGGGCTGAGATTAGAGCTTCCCGAATCTTATGAAACGCATCTAAACAATCCTGCGAGAAATCAAAAACTGCATCCTTCATCAATAGATTAGTAAGCGGTTTTGATATCTTAGAAAAATCCTTTATAAAACGTTTATAAAATCCAGCATGTCCTAGAAAGCTTCTTATCCCCTTCACCGAAGATGGAGGAGGGAGCTTTTCTATGGTCTCTATCTTAGCTTTATCTACCTCAATCCCTCTACTAGAGATCAAGTGTCCGAGTACAATGCCTTCCTTTACCATAAATTGACACTTCTCCCAATTAAGAACTAGGTTAATGTCTTCACACCTTTGTAGCTGATAGCATGAATTATAGTCTATATTTTGGGGTTTGTTTGGACGTTTTATCTTCAATAATCTGCATGTTTGTATGTATAATATGTGATTATATTACCATTTCATCTACCTTTGTGGGAATCGAGGTCTACACCTAGTTTTGTTGTAATCGTAGGTAAAATGGCACGTTTTGCATAAAAAAGGAGCAAAAGGAGCTATGGAGTCAATGGAGCTACATTCAGGAATATAAGGAACCATCCAGGAAGCATAGCCATGGATTAGAGATTCACTTTGGACCAGATTTGAGAGATTTCACATTCAGTTGTGACTCACCTCGGTTGACCACAGATTCACCTCGACCGAGGTGATCCAGAGAAGTCGACTCGACCGAGGCGAACACCTGGGACGCGGCGAGAATATTTTATTCTTGGCTGAGATCTTTTATCTTTGGAAAGAGATCTTATATTTTTGGGCTTGGCTCCTGGAAGGAAGAAGATATGCTAGATCATATATTTTACCTATTTTTATGGGAAGAGATCTTTCTAAGATATCTTATCTTTGGAGAGTAATTTTCCTATAAAAAGGGTTGGATTTCCCACAAATCCAGATCATGCTATACCACCGATCAGGGTTTATACACCGTAGCAGCCATACTCCAGTTGGGAGACTTGAAGAACCTTTTTGAAGGTTGAAGGAAGATTGAAGTCTATAGCTTTTATAGCTTTTGAAGGGTTTTTGTAAGATTATCTTAGATTCCCTTCCTTGTTGTCTTGTTTTGTTGGATTGCTATCCAAGGAACGCTTTGTTGTGATATTTGATTCAGTTATTGAAGTCTTTTCATTAAATTCTTCTTGTTCAAATATTCACTTTCTTCCCATATACTTGATTAATACTTTCATGATGATGAGTGGCTAATCTCTTTGTGTGATTCTAGGGTGATTGGCTGAAGGTTGTGGGAAAAACAATGATAGAATAATCTTAGATTCCAGTAGGACCCTGAAAGTTCGAGTCTTTAACCTTAACCCTAAGCATCTCGCTCAGTCGATGAACATCTCGGCCGGGGTGAAATTTGGCTGATCGAGGTGACTTATCTGATCCGAAACTGAGAGTTAAGTGTTAGAGTTTGCCAAATCCTATTCTTATTACACCTTTCCTGATTCAATGCAAGCTTAGGATGAGACTTACCCGGTAATTCCTTAGTTTGTGTACCTAAGATCATAAGTATAGGTAATAAAGGTTTATCCTTTTATTGGGGTTTGAGTGTGCTTTCGTCCCATCTTTGTGAGTTAGCCTGAGACTTACCCGGTAAAGGTTGATTCTATTCCCTTAGATGGTGTGTTAGTTTGAGGTTATAATTCTTTATCTTAATTCCTTGAGACTTACCCGATAATAGGAGTTACGGTTTTGGATTAGTGAGTAGTGAGACTTACCCGGTGATCTATTCTACTTTAGAAACACCTTCCCCTTGCAAAAATCTCAGCTTTGTCCGCTTATCTTTAGATCTTGAGTTGGAACCACAACTAGATGCTTTAATCCCTAAAATTGCATATTTCCTTTATTGACTTCTATATCATCTTTGATTGTTTTGATTACCTTTTGTGGTTAGTAATTACTAAAGCATACCGTAATTGGACTTTGTTTCACTAAGTCCCTGTGATCGACCCCTGGAATTCCTTGCTTTTTACTACGATTGACCCGTACACTGCGGGTTCGCATCCTTGTTTTAAGCTTACATCTAGGGTTATATATTTAAAGCTTGCACACACCGTTTGGAGCGAACAAGTTTTTGGCGCTGTTGCCGGGGACTTGGTCTAGACCGAGCCGGTTACGGTTTGCTCTTGGGGCACTTGCCCCCGTATCTACTAACCACTCTACTTGAGTGACTTTTGCAGGTTCTTTCTTAGGTTTATGCGAAGAACCCGCACTGGGAAGGAAATCGTTCCTTACGATCCTGAACCAGAAAAGACATACAAACGTCGCTTACGAGAAGTGAAGATGGCCAACCAAGACAATCGCGATCTTGAGGCCGAGTTGAAAGAGGCGCTAGAGCAACTACGCCTCAGCAGGGAAGAGCTAAGGCAAGAGAAAGAAGAAACTCGCGCCAGGACTGAGGCGATCGAAGCAGATATGGCAGCCTTACGAGACCAATATCTACTACGACCGAGGGAAGATCCAGTCCCAGATCCTCGACTGATGTAGGATCCAGTTGCTGACCCTCGACCGAGGCAGGTTCCAGTACCTGACGCCCCGGCCGAGATACTTCCACCTCGGATCCCAGTCCGAGGTGTTCTTCTTGCAGGAATCCCACAAACCCTAGGTCAAAGGATGGACCCCAATCAACAACTGAGGCGTCTAGGAGTCAACCTAGGAGATCCAGCGGACCATGACTACGAACTTCGACCGCAAGTTCTATCCATGATTCGCCAATGCCAATTCGGAGGGCTAGAGAAGGAATCACCACATCAACATCTTCAAAACTATGAGATCTTGATGGAGACCTTGAGACCCTCAAGGATTGAAAATAACAATTACAAGCTAAGACCTTTTTACTTTTCTTTAAAAGATAGAGCTCTTACTTGGTATCAATCTCTTCCTCTAGGAAAAATTAGCACATGGGAGGAGATGACGACGAAATTCTTGACCAAATTCTTGACCAAATTCTTTTCCCCCTCAAAGACCGCTGAAATGAGAGGGAAGATCAATGCTTTCATTATGAAGGACAAGGAGAGCTTGTCCAAGTCATGGGAGCGGTTCAAGGACATTCTTTTGGATTGCCCACATCATGGGATTCCAAAGATAGAGTTATTGGAGATATATTTCAAGGGACTGGACGGAAGCACCCAGTTCAACCTCCAACTACTCTCCGCCGGTACCTTTATGGACATGGCGATTGACGAAGCTTGGGACTTCATTGAGAAGCAAGCTTTGCATATGGAGAAGTACACCCATCAAGGAGCTGAAGGTGGAGTTAAACGAGTTAACTTCCAGGAAACTCAGCCCAACAACAATCAACTCACGTCTTTGAAGAATGACGTGAAGCAATTGAAGGAACTCTTGGTTGCTGAAACCAAGAAGGAAGACCAAGGACAAAGGAATAACAACAATGGATACCGTAACAACAACAACGGTTCCCAGAACAACAATTACAACAACAACAATAGAGGATCCAATAGCAACAACTGGAGGGCGAACAACCAAAATTCTGGTAACAATCATTCAAACTCCAACTCTAACGATTCCTCTAATCCTTTCCTCTCTTCCCCTTCTTCTTCTTCTACTCCATTAAAGAGCCAGGGGCAAGGATCAAGTTCGTCTCATCCGGAAAAGAAAGACGCAGTGTTGGAGGCTATCTTGATCAAGCTTAGTGCTATGGAGACTTCTATGACTTCATTCTCGAAGGCCCAAAAGACCTTTGGACAACAACTTGCTAGTAGGGCGAATGAAGCGCCAAGAGATCCAGGGAAGCTTCCAGCAAGGACGGAGAGCAACCCTAAGGGCCAGATCATGGCTATAACTACGAGGAGTGGACTGAAAACTGCAGATCTTGTGCCTCGTTCGGTGCCAGTACCGACGAAGACCACCTCGGTCCAAGTGCAGTCGAAGAACACTTCGACCGAGATGCCGACCGAGGTGGAGCCATAGAAAGCGGAGGGGAAAACTGAAGTTTATGTTCCACCTCCTGCATACAAACCACCACTTCCATTCCCCCAGTCAAGGGCCAGAGCACATCTAGACAAGCACTTTGGTAAGTTCCTTGACTTGATGAATAAACTACATATTAACATTCCTTTCCTTGATGCTATTCTAGGAATGCCCGCCTATGGGAAGTTCTTGAAGGAGATCCTATCAAGGAAGAGGAAACTGGAAGAGTTTGGTGAAGTTAGGATGACATCTAAATCCTCGGAGCTCATACAAATCATGAAGGAGAAGATGCCACCTAAGTTGAGAGATCCCGGCTCATTTTGTATTCCCATTCAAGTTGGGGATGTCACTTGTGAAGCCCTTTGTGATCTAGGAGCCAGCGTGAGCATCATTCCGCTGGAGCTATGTGTGAAGATCGGAACTGGAGAGCCCAAGCCGGTCAAGATTCGACTATACATGGCGGATCGCTCCATCACCCATCCCGTGGGAATCTTGGAGGACGTTCCGGTCAAGTTAGGTAACTTCTATTTACCTATAGATTTTGTTGTACTTGACATTCCCGCAGATTATCCTGTTCCTATAATTCTTGGGAGGCCATTTCTAGCAACTTCGGGTTGCAATGTGGATTGCAAGAACGCCAAGTTGAAATTCAACATTGGTGGCGATGAGGTGGAGTTCGCATTACTTGCAACCATGAAAGGGGAGCAGCTAAGCGATGATATCTTCAACATCTACGATGAAGAAGAATCAAGAGAATTGGTGAGCTCTATCCTTATTAACGATCCACTCGAAAGAGTTATTAGTTTCAGTTTAAAGGAGGAAGGTATAGATGCTTCTTGTGATGCAGATATACGGAGCTTAAAAGCACTAGAAGAAGATCCAGGAGCTAAAACTGAGAAGCTAACCCAGGAGACGGAGATCTCCAGTTTCGGTTCCAGTTGCGGTACCTCGACCGAGGCACTTCCTGGTCTGAGCGAGGCGACTGAAGAACATCTCGGTCAACGCCTTTGCGCCTCGACCGAGGTCGATGGCGAGACAACTTCAACTGAGACTTACGAAAGTCCAGTTTCTGGATCTACTCAACTGGGAGAAGGAAGCAAGGACCCCCCCTCAGAAAGCACCCCCAGTTGTGGAGCTTAAACAACTCCCAAATCACTTGAGGTATGTCTTTCTTGGACCGGATTCCACTTATCCCGTTATTGTTAGTGCTTTCCTCTCCGAAACTGAATTGTCTAAACTAATGCATGTCCTGAGAAAGCATCAAAAGGCTTTGGGTTACACTATAGATGATCTTATTGGCATTAAGCCTTCTTTCTGCATGCATAGAATTCTAATGGAGGATGATCATAAGACTTCACGGGAACCTCAAAGATGGTTAAATCCGATCATGAAAGAGGTTGTGAAGAAGGAAATTCTTAAGTTATTGGATGCAGGTATCATATATCCTATCTCGGACAGCAAATGGGTTAGCCCGGTGCATGTAGTTCCGAAGAAAGGAGGGATGACCGTTGTGACGAATAAGAACAACGAGTTGATCCCAACCAGGACCGTTACGGACTGGAGGATTTGCATTGATTATAGGAAGCTGAACACGGCCACACGGAAGGACCATTTTCCACTTCCCTTCATTGATCAAATCCTCGAGCGGTTGGCCCAGCATTCACACTTTTGCTACTTAGACGGCTATAGTGGATTCTTCCAGATTCCTATCCATCCGGATGATCAGGAGAATACCACTTTCACTTGTCCATGGGGGACATTTGCTTATAGGAGGATGCCATTTGGATTGTGCAATGCACCCGCTACCTTCCAGCGATGCATGATGGCTATCTTTTCCGAGTACATAGAGGAGATCATGGAGGTATTTATGGATGATTTTTCGGTATATGGTTCCTCTTTTGATGATTGCCTATCTAACCTTTCTCTAGTGCTTAAAAGATGTGAAGACACTAATCTTGTTTTGAATTGGGAGAAGTGTCATTTTATGGTTAATGAAGGCATTGTGCTAGGACACCTCGTTTCTAATCGAGGCATTGAGGTCGATCGCGCTAAGATCGAGACAATTGAGAAACTCCCTCCCCCTTGTTCTGTTAAAGGTGTGAGGAGTTTTCTCGGGCATGCAGGTTTCTACAAGAGATTCATCAAGGACTTTTCTAAGATTTCTAAACCTCTAACTAACCTCTTGAATAAAGATGTTGTTTTTGAGTTTTCGCAGGAGTGTCTTGATGCTTTTTACAAGATTAAGGAAGCGTTGATCTCCGCTCCCATTATCCAACCTCCGGATTGGACCTTGCCCTTTGAGATCATGTACGATGCTAGTGATGTAGCCGTAGGAGCGGTGCTTAGACAGAAGAAGGATGGCCGGACCACCGCCATTTATTATGCTAGCAAGACACTAGATGTAGCACAACGCAACTACGCTACCACCGAAAAGGAGTTATTGGCGGTTGTATATGCTTTCGAGAAGTTTCGTTCCTACTTAGTAGGGGCGAAAGTCATTGTCTACACCGACCATGCAGCCATCCGTTACTTGTTGGCTAAGAAAGATGCCAAGCCATGCCTTATTCGATGGATTCTCTTGCTTCAAGAGTTTGACTTAGAGATCCGCGATAAGAAGGGATCCGAAAATTCTGTTGCGGATCACCTCAGCCGGCTACCTGCATCTTCACGCGAGAAGGACGACTCGCCCATAGACGATTCATTCCCCGATGAGCACTTACACTTGTTGGAGCGTTTGATAGACTTACTTACTTCACCCCACGATGGAGGTGAAGTATGGGGTGAGGGTACCTCCCATCACGTTTGAAAGACGCATCATGGTCCAGCTAGCGACCTTAAACCAAGCGCTTCTTGGGAGGCAACCCAAGGTATTGCTTTCTTTTCCCTTTTGCTAGTCTAGCTTAGATAGTTTTGCTTTTGCTTTGCTTTGTTTGTTTTTGGCGTCCTAGAGAGATAACAGGAGACATCTAAGGAAGGAGTACAAACCAGGAGCATAACTGGAAGGACAGAAGATCGAGAATTTGAGACGACGAAGTTTGACTGAAGCATCTCGGTTGCTGTCAGAGCACCTCGACCGAGATGATTCTTGAGCAACCGAGGCGACTAGGGTTTCTGAAGAACCACCTCGGTCCGTACCACCTCGATCCAGTCGAGACCATCTCGACCGAGGTGACAGCAGTTCCAGAAAAGGGTATAAAAGGGGGGCCGAATTTCTCTCTCTTCACTTTACTCTCTTCTCGACCGCGGCGAAGATACACCTCGCTTCTCCAGTTTTCGACCATTTTCGACGATTCTTGCTTCCAAATCGCTAAGAAAGGATAGAGGATCCCAGTGCATCGTCGATCTCCGAAGAAATCAAACCGAATCGGCCGAACGAGGTAAAACGAAACCGAAACCCTAACTCGTTGTTTTCGCCTTGATTTGGGCATGGATTGCCCTGCATTTGCTGAGAAAAGGATTAAGTACCCCATAGGAACCAGTTGTAGTGATTTTGGGGGAAAAGAACTGGAATTTCTGAAAGAATTAGATCGCAGTTTTTTGCCTCGGTCCAGACGTGCTGTGCCTCGGCCGAGGTGTTCTTGAGTGTTGTCAGGCCGACCGAGGTGACCTGACAGTGACAGATTTGAAAGTGAGTTCTGACAGACGCCTTGCCCTTAGGGATAGATCCTCCCCTTCCCCTTCTTCCCGACCCTATCGCCCGGTGATCCACTAGCGACACCGGGTCGATTATGAGCGTATTTCCGGCCGTCCAGTGATTGCACCTCACTTCCTAGACGTGTCTGCTTTTGACTGTCTCCATGTAGATGGAGACCTTAGACGGATGATATCTACAGTAGGGCTGAATCAGTTTACTGAGATCCGAGCCGCTGCCTATTTGGAGCCCACCTTAGAGTTTATTAGCTCCTTCACCTACCTCCCCACAGAGCGATCTGTGAAGTACCGGTTGATGAACCGGAACTTCTCAGTGCCAATAGAGTATTGGAGGGAGATATTTGGTTTTCCTACCCCCACAGCTGTTGACTTCCCATCCCGATCTGTAGCTAGGGAGTTTTGGGGATAGATTGCCCATATTGCTGAGCACGCAGACAGATGGCGCCCTGGAGATTCCAGGGAGAGGGTCATCTTTCACTTAGCTTTTAGGTTAGCCCACCGCATCTTCAGTGAGACACTTCTGGCGCGTACTGAGACGCCCCAGAAGGTCCGACAAGGGGAGCTGTTCAGCCTATACTGCATGGTGACAGGAGGGATCCCCGACTTTGGCTTGATGTTGGCAGAGGATCTGCACAAGATCAAGGCCAAGGTGAAGGGGGACATCTGCTGCGGAGGACTTGTCACCCACATCGCCAGCTACCAGGACATGGATCTCAGCGCTTGCACTATGGTGGCGGCTGCCAAGCCGCTTGGGCTGCAGGAGATGATCACTCGGCGGATTCTGGTTCCCCGAGGTCTGACTACACCATACGTGGCTATGCCATGGGAGCTGACTGCACCGCAGGGGATCAGGTGGTCTGCCCAGTTTATAGTTTACGACCCTCATTATTGGCAGACCGCTTGGGCCCCACTGATGGAGGATTATAGAGAGGCAACAGCTGCCCCAGCTGAGGAGGAGGTAGATGATGAGGAGACTGCTGATGACAGGGATGATGAAGTCCCGATGGATACAGGGACAAATACTGCCGGGACGAGTGCGCCGGTTATTGATTTGGATGATGATGATGATACTGAGCCGGCACCTGCTGCATCACCATTGAGACCTGCTAGGCGTAGAGCACGCCGACACAGAGATCTAGAGGCTCACCGTCGGAATGATGATCTGACGGATCAGATGATTGACTCTTATGCTGCTCTTACTGTGGACATCGATGAGAGATTTGCCGCCCAGCACCGATAGATCGACAGTTGGACTCATCAGATGCTAGAGACCCAGCATTATCAGCGCAGGATGATAGAGATCCAGTTCCAACAGACTATGGGTTATCCATTTGACCCATCCCAGTATCCATATGTGCCACCACCACCACCACCACCGGATCAGGATTATTGAGAGCTGCAGGATTTTCTTTCTTATTTTTATGCAGTTCAGCTTATTATCCGGTGAGTATTTTATTCCTTAGACTTATTTTGACCCACTGGGACAGTGTGTCCTAAGTATGGGGTGTTTATTGATGTATTTGACTTATGTGATGTATGACTCTATTTGACCGGATATTTATTCATATTTATGCTTCATTTTGCATCTATGTGTTTATCTGAGACTGCATGCATACTTACAGGTTATTTGATTGAGAAAAACGTCGAAACTGAAAAAAAACTGGTTTTAAAAAATTTTTTTTTGACCTCGACCGGTGGAGTTCTGGCCAAACGAGGTGTTTCACCTCGGTTGACCTAAGAACACCTCGACCGAGGTGGGTTAACTGAAAGTTTTCGAAAACGATTTTTTGTGCCTCTTATCTGGATATGATCTCAGTGAAGATCTTGCTTGCTGACTGGTTTTGAAATCTTTATGTGTTTGAAAGGTTTTATAATATGTTTAAGTTGCTAAATGCTTTGTTTAGAATTATTGGCATGTTTAATACTTTGTTTTTATCTAAATTATATTGAATTTGAAGGTTGACACCGCATTATAAGTTCTCTCACTTTCTTCCTGGAAAGACCAAGGCAATTCATTCTTCTCTCTTCTTCTTCTTGATCATGCTTAACCCCTCATATACATTTTGCCTCCCTTTACCTATCCGGGAATTTGGAAGCAAGCGAAGTGGCGAAAGCAAGTGAAGTTAAAGTTGAGAAGTTGGCTGGAAGTGAAAGTGTTAGAAAGTAATAATAGGTTTGGGGAAGTCAATCATGATGATGAGTAACTCGGCACCATTCACATAGCCGGGTGTTTGTGTCTTGCCAAAGTCGGATTGAGCGATATTCCTAACGGGTCTTGGTATGTGCATCAAGGGTTTGATGCATCTCAAGAAATTGATGATTGCTGATTTCCTAGGCTTCGGTTATTGTGCACCTCTGTCCATGCATCCCAAAAAGTAAAGTAAAAAAAGAAAAAGTGTGAAATAAGCAAAGCTTATTGGTGGAAGATGTTGAAAGTCAAAGTGAAAGTGAAGTATATCCTTTTCCCGGATTCTAGCACCACATTACCTTACATACATCCCTTCCCTACACGTTTCTTGACCTTTCTTTTGGGAAGCCCTTGAGACCTCGAGCTATTTGATTGACTTAGCGGTTTAAACTGGATTATGCATCATTAATTTCGATAATTATGACTTATTATGCATTCTATGATTTTATGTAAAGATGAACAACTTTCTTATACTTATAAAATGTTTTGATCATATTTTGATTTTAAATTCCATGAAGTATTCTCTTAGAGTGATCTATGATTGTTGCACACTATAAAAATGTTTTGAAAGACTTTTCATTGATTTTCTTGACTATTAATCCATTCTATCTTGTCTTTTATATGCGGAACTTGCTTGGGGACAAGCAAGGGCTAAGTATGGGGTATTTTGATAGCATGAATTATAGTCTATATTTTGGGGTTCGTTTGGACGTTTTATCTTCAATAATGTGCATGTTTGTATGTATAATATGTGATTATATTACCATTTCATCTACCTTTACGGGAATCGAGGTCTACACCTAGTTTTGTTGTAATCGTAGGTAAAATGGCACGTTTTGCATAAAAAAGGAGCAAAAGGAGCTATGGAGTCATTGAAGCTACATTCAGGAACATAAAGAACCATCCAGGAAGCATAGCCATGGATTCACCTCGACCGAGGTGATCCAGAGAAGTCGACTCGACCGAGGCGAACACCTGGGACGCGGCGAGAATATTTTATTCTTGGCTGAGATCTTTTATCTTTGGAAAGAGATCTTATATTTTTGGGCTTGACTTCTGGAAGGAAGAAGATATGCTAGATCATATATTTTACATATTTTTATGGGAAGAGATCTTTCTAAGATATCTTATCTTTGGAGAGTAATTTTCCTATAAAAAGGGTTGGATTTCCCACAAATCCAGATCATGCTATACCACCGATTAGGGTTTATACACCGCAGCAGCCATACTCCAGTTGGGAGACTTGAAGAACCTTTTTGAAGGTTGAAGGAAGATTGAAGTCTATAGCTTTTATAGCTTTTGAAGGGTTTTTGTAAGATTATCTTAGATTCCCTTCCTTGTTGTCTTGTTTTGTTGGATTTCTATCCAATGAACGCTTTGTTGTGATATTTGATTCAGTTATTGAAGTCTTTTCATTAAATTCTTCTTGTTCAAATATTCACTTTCTTCCCATATACTTGATTAATACTTTCATGATGATGAGTGGCTAATCTCTTTGTGTGATTCTAGGGTGATTGGCTGAAGGTTGTGGGAAAAACAATGATAGAATAATCTTAGATTCCAGTAGGACCCTGAAAGTTCGAGTCTTTAACCTTAACCCTAAGCATCTCGCTCAGTCGATGAACATCTTGGCCGGGGTGGAATTTGGCTGACCGAGGTGACTTATCTGATCCGAAACTGAGAGTTAAGTGTTAGAGTTTGCCAAATCCTATTCTTATTACACCTTTCCTGATTCAATGCAAGCTTAGGATGAGACTTACCCGGTAATTCCTTAGTTTGTGTACCTAAGATCATAAGTATAGGTAATAAAGGTTTATCCTTTATTGGGGTTTGAGTGTGCTTTCGTCCCATCTTTGTGAGTTAGCCTGAGACTTACCCGGTAAAGGTTGATTCTATTCCCTTAGATGGTGTGTTAGTTTGAGGTTATAATTCTTTATCTTAATTCCTTGAGACTTACCCGGTAATAGGAGTTACGGTTTTGGATTAGTGAGTAGTGAGACTTACCCGGTGATCTATTCCACTTTAGAAACACCTTCCCCTTGCAAAAATCTCAGCTTTGTCCGCTTATCTTTAGATCTTGAGTTGGAACCATAACTAGACGCTTTAATCCCTAGAATTGCATATTTCCTTTATTGACTTCTATATCATCTTTGATTGTTTTGATTACCTTTTGTGGTTAGTAATTACTAAAGCATACCGTAATTGGACTTTGTTTCACTAAGTCCCTGTGATCGACCCCTGGAATTCCTTGCTTTTTACTACGATTGACCCGTACACTGCGGGTTCGCATCCTTGTTTTAAGCTTACATCTAGGGTTATAAATTAAAGCTTTCACACACCGTTTGGAGCGAACAAGTTTTTGGAGCGAACAGTAGCACAAGAGAAAGGTTAGAGAGACAATTATCAAAAGAGGAACCATAAACAGAAAAGTCATCCATGAAAACCTCTATGATCTGCTCTATGTACTCCGAGAAGATAGCCATCATGCACCTTTGGAAGGTGGCTGGGGCGTTGCAAAGCCCGAACGACATTCTCCTATAACCGAACGTACCCCTTGGGCACGTGAATGTGGTCTTCTCTTGATCGTCCGGATGAATCGGAATCTGAAAGAAGCCACTATAACCGTCAAGATAGCAGAAATGAGAGTGTTGTGCTAACCTTTTAAGCATTTGATCAATGAAGGGTAATGGGAAGTGATCCTTTCTAGTTGCATTGTTTAGCTTCCGGTAATCAATGCACATCCTCCATCCAGTCACGGTCCTTGTAGGAATGAGCTCATTGTTCTTATTGGTGATAACCGTCATTCCTCCCTTCTTTGGAACAACCTGTACGGGACTCACCCACTTGCTATCGGAGATAAGGTAGATGATACCTGCATCAAGTAGTTTAAGAATTTCCTTATTGACAACCTCCTTCATGGTCGGATTTAACCGTCTTTGAGGTTGTCGCGAAGGTCTAAACTCTTCTTCCATTAGGATCTTATGCATGCACAATGAAGGCTTAATTCCTACTAGATCCTCTATAGTGTAACCTAAGACTTTCCTATGTTTCCTTAGAACAACCATAAGCTTACTATGTTCATCTTCACTTAGATCGGAACTAACAATTACCGGAAAAGTAGAATTAGTTCCTAGAAATGCGTACCTTAGATGCGTGGGAAGCGGCTTCAATTCCATCACTATTGGAGTCCCCAATGCTTCCTTAGAAGTCTCCAAGGATGTAGAAGTTGTTGAAGAAGGCTCAAGAGCATTGGTGGAGAGGACGTAATTTTTCTCGGAATTTCCCAAAATTATGGAACCACCGTTACTTCCACGGCCGTGGTTTTGGGCGTGGAAGTCAATTACGGCACCTCTGATAGTTCCACGGCCGTGGTTTTGGCTGTGTAACTTACTGGAGTCCTGTGAATAGCTGATTACGGTCATGTTGGTGGGAACCACGGCCGTGGAATAGCACGACTGACCGTGATTCCTCACATCCTCTGACCCATCGTAGAGTTTTTTAAAATCTTCTTAATGCACTTCCTTTAGCTCCTCCAAAGCTTCAATTTCGTTATTGCATTCCTCTTCCTCTCCTTTCTCCATAATGCTCATAGTGATCACCTTTTGCAATGGATCCTTGAATAGAATCGAGCTTACTTCCTCTCTAGATGCCTCTTCGTCATGGATGTTAAACATATCTTCTTCAAGAGCTGGCTCTTTCACCAAAGTAGAAAGAACAAACTCTACTTTCTCCTCTCCTATATCGAAGGCGAGTCTAGCATTCTTGCAATCTACCATACAACCGGAAGTTGCAAGAAACGGTCTTCCGAGTATGACCGGGACCGGACTATCTGCAGGAATGTCAAGCACAACAAAATCTATTGGAACGTAGAACTTACAAAGCTTGACCGGGACGCCCTCAATGATACCGACGGGACGAGTTATGGATCGATCCGCCATGTATAACGCCATCTTCACCGGTTTAGGTTCACCTAAACCGATCTTCCTGCATAAGGCAAGCGAAATGATGCTAACACTTGCTCCTAAATCACATAATGCATCATATGTGACATTTCCTACTCCGATTGGAACACAAAATGACCCCGGATCCTTCAGCTTTGGGGGCATCTTTTCCTTCATCGTTTTGATGAGATCCGACGATTCCGAACTCATCTTGACTTCTCCAAAGTCTTCCAGTTTCCTCTTGTTAGAGAGGATCTCCTTTAAGAACTTCCCATAAGCGGGCATACCTACAAATGCATCAATGAAAGGTATATTAATGTACAGTTTGCTCATGATTTCAATGAACTTACCGAATTGCTTGTCTAGACGCGCTCTTGCTCTAGATTGTGGAAATGGTAGGGGCGGTTTGTAAGCTGGAGGAGGAATGTAGATGTCTTCCTTCTCCTTCCCCTTTTCCTTCTCCTTGTCGACGGGAACTGCAACAAACTTAGGCTGCGGGTCGGTAGTTGTTGCTCCGCTCCTAGTTGTGATAGCCATCACCCTTCCTTTCGGGTTATCCTCCGTCTTTCCTGGAAGTTTTCCTTGGTTTCTAAGAACTTTCTCAGCATTGCTGCAGCTGAACATTTGGTTTCTGAAGCCTTTTGAGCTTTATCAACCTTAGTGATGTGGTTCTCCAATCCTTGAAGCTTTCCCAAGATCGTTTCCAGCATGGGATCGGGTTTCTCCTTCCCCGAGTTGCTTCCGCTATTGGATGTTTGCCCCTAGCTTTTCAAAGGAATGGAAGAAGAAGATGGTGGAGTTAGTGAATTTCCTGAATTGGGATAAGGATTACCGGAATTTTGTTATTGGTTGGAACGCCAATTGTTGTTTGAATTCCAATTGTTGTTCCCATTATTATTCCGGTTGTTGTTGTTCCAATTGTTCCGGTTGTTGCGGTTGGTATTCTCATTCCCATTATGGTTATTGGTGTTTCCTAAGTAACCAACATCTTGCTCCTTAGGCTTTTGAAAGCTAGCTTTGATGACTTCCTTAAATTCTTTAATCTCGGTGTTGAGAGAAAAGATTTGAGTTTGAGAAGCTTGTGTTAGCTTCGCTCCTTGCTATACTTGGTTAGCTTCCGCCTTCCGGTGAGAGTGCTTCTCAATGACTCAGGCTTGCTTCTCAATGAAGTCCCAAGCGTCATCTTCCCTCATGTCCATGAATGAGCCACATGAAAGGGATTGGAACTTGAATTGTGTTAGCCCCTTATAGTATATCTCCAACAACTCTAATTTGGAAATGCCATGGTGTGGGCAATCCAATAATAAATCCTGAAATCTTTCCCAAGACTGAAACAAACTTTCATTAGATCTCATAGAAAAAGCATTAATTTTACCTATCAACTCCGCTGTCTTGGATGACGGAAAGAACTTGGTTAGGAACTCCGGAGATAGATCCTCCCATGTATTGAGTCTTCCATTTGGAAGAGCTTGATACCAAGATAAAGCCTTCCCTTTCAAGGAGAAGAAGAATGGCTTGATCTTGTAATTGTTGGTGGTTGCATGCTTTGGCTTCATTGTCTCCATCAAAATCTCAAAATTCTGTAAATGTTGATGTGGAGATTCAACACTCGTTCCTCCAAACTGGCTTTGGCGAACGATGGTAATAACTTGTGGGTTAAAGCTAAACCCCTGAATATCGTCAGCATCAAAGTTCACACCTAGACGGCGTGGTTGCTGAATCGGATCTATCCTTTGGCCAAGAGTTCTTGGCTCTTCATCTACACGAGCGGCTCTCAAACCCCCAGCTGGGACACGAGGAATGGCGGCTGGTATTGGATTAATCCGGACTGGATTGATCGTTGGATCAATCTCCTCTAGTGCTGGCATATCCGGATCGAATTCCTCATCATCGGATGATTCTACTCTAATGGACTTAGTTGGTTTCTTGACCTTCTTCTTCTTCTTAGAATCATTCAGCTGCAACTTCATGTCCAACATCATAGCCCTGAGTTCATCAATTTGGAATTGATGACTCGTTTCCGCATCTATACGAGCTTTCTTACTCAACTTAAGTTGACGTTGAGATTCATCCAACTCCGCTTGTTAATCTCTCTCTTTATTTTCAGGCATCTTTCTTTCCTTGACTTTCTTCCTAAGAGTTTTCTCAACTTCCGGATCAAAAGGTACGACGAGGTCTTTGTTAGATCTAGACCTTCGCATATACCTAAAAGAACCTTCAAATAACACTCATAAGAGATATCAAATAACAAGAGCAAAGCTCCCAAGCTCGACAACCGAAAACCGAAGTTTGGTTTAGACCAAATCCCCGGCAACGGTGCCAAAAACTTGTTTGCCCAAAAGCGTGCGTGCAATCAAGTCCTAAATTTATAAAACTAGAATAAAAGCAAGCGAACCCGCAATGTACGGATTGACGTAGATTAGCAAATATTCCAGAGTATCGATCACTGAGATTTGGTGAAACAAAATCCAATTTCAGATTGTCGAGCAAATAAGATGTAAAGCTTTGCAAATATTGGGAAAACAACAACCCTAAAGATCCAGGTATCAAATTGTGGCAATCGATTCAAGATATACTAAAGAACTAAGGACAGAGTCAAGAGTTGCAAAGGTATGCTAAATTAAAGTAATGTACGGTGAAGTTCCAAGACTTTATATAACTTATCTAAAGACACTCTCTATAAAGGTTGTTGAGGCTGCAGTATAGAAAGGATCTATGAACAAGAATTAAACTCGAATACCCAAACCTGTAACCCAAGGATCAAGATAAAACTAAAACGATTAAGGTTGTGACACTCGAAACCGAAATAGAGGATGATGAGTCTCACTACTACCTAGAAAAGGGCAAGCCAAGACTAGATTAAAGCTAATCTTTAACCTTGGATCAAAGTAAAAGTAAAGTTCGTAAACTAGGGTGAATCACGGTCAGATCTTGAGAACCACGGCCGTGGAAACCCAAGAACAGGCCGTGATTTAGGTTCGTCGACGAGATCTCTCTAACTCTCAGGGTGCAATCAATTTACGCTCGATCTATCATCATCTAAGCCATAACTATCAACCCTTCACCTTAGAATTGCTAAAGGGTTTTAGCTAAAAACCATTGTCATAATATCAATATTCAGTTTAAAGAGAATGAAAGATGAAAACCCTCGAATACTCAATAAACTTCAAAACCAATTCTCCAATCCGAAACACAAGAAGCAATATTCAATGGATTCAGAATATATAACACAAAACCTCACAATGAATGAAGGTAAGTATGAAGAACAGGTTGTCAATATGTCTTCAATGTCAAAAACCTAAGAAAGAGGCTAAACCTCGGCGATCTTCGATCGACCCTAGGCAAGAATGCTCCAAGCAAGGTAAGGCCGTCAGCGTCTGTAGGCGTCTAAACGGGATCAAACGCGACTATTGCGAGATGCCTTCAAACTCTCTTCTCTGGCCTTTTTATATGACCGGGAAAAAATAATCGTCCATGCCCATTATGTAAATAACATGGCAAATAAAGACACGTCAAAAGATCGCCTAAAACACGGTCTCAAGGGTTTCCACGACCGTGGTTTAGAGCGTGGAAAGGGGTTACGGTCTCTTGTGATTTCCACGACCGTACTTTAGGCCGTGTAACTTACTGAAGTGCTCCACGTTCATGATGCCAAGTTCCACGGCCGTGGTTTAGAGCGTGGACTCGTCTACGGCCGTAATTCAGGGCGTGGAAGTGTAAAACACTTGTGGTTTCCTTTGTGTCGTGACATTCTTCATCCTAGCTCCTTCCTTAGCTTCCTTAATGTGTTCCTAATCCTTGAATATGATCGATTACTCTCTTTTCTCTCTCAATTGCTCTTATTTAGCTCCTTTTCACCTACAATCAACACAAAGCTAGTGTAGACATCCATATCGACAAAATAGACGAACAAGATAGCAATTGCTTCTAAACTTCATCCATGTACACAATAATAAGGGAAAAACAACCAAAATAAGTGCCTAGAATATCGTAATATTTCATGCTAACACTATTGGAGCTGTGCTTGGGCAAAAGAAGGAGGGCCGAACCCATGCTATCTATTACGCATGAAGACACTAGATGAAGCGCAGCTTAACTACGCCACAACTGAAAAATATTTCTTAGCTATTGTATATGCCTTTGAAAAGTTTCGTTCTTATCTTGTAGGTGCAAAAGTGATTGTATACACGGATCATGTTGCGATCCGGTATTTACTTGCCAAGAAGGATGCGAAACCAAGGCTGATTAAATTGATTCTTCTCCTACAAGAATTCGATCTAGAGATCCGTGACAAGAAAGTTTCGAAAAATTCTGTTGCGGATCATTTGAGTCGTCTACCACACATTGAAGACGACAAGCTACCTATAGATGACTCCTTTCCGGACACGCATTTACACATCATAGAGGAGTGCATCGACAAGATAACTAAAGGTAACGAACCATGGTTTGCTGATTTTGTTAACTATTTGGTTTGTTAGGAAATACCTCCCGGACTATCCTACGCACAAAGGAAGAAGTTCTTTAAGGATGTCCGGCGATACTTTTGGAATGAATCTCTACTCTTCAAGAGAGGTCCCTACGGCATCATTCGAAGATGTGTGCCGGAAGACGAGATGCAAATCGTCATCCGTCATTGTCATTCTCTACCTTGTGGAGGACACGCTAGTTCAAACAAAACTAGCACTAAGGTATTGCAGTCCGGTTTCTTTTGGCCTACTTTATTTAAAGATGTGCAAACCTTTGTTTCCTACTGCGATGCTTGTCAAAGAACAGGGAACATCTCTAGGAGGAACGAAATGCCTCTTAACAACATTCAGGAGGTGGAAATCTTTGATGTTTGGGGAGTAGACTTCATGGGACCTTTTCCATTATCTTGTGGAAACCAATACATACTTCTAGCTGTAGATTATGTTTCGAGATGGGTTGAAGCTATAGCCTCTCCAACTAACGATGCTAGTTGTAGTTAAGTTCTTTAATAGAACTATTTCCCCAAGGTTTGGGACACCACGGACCATCATTAGTGACGGAGGCTCTCACTTCATTGCCCGACGATTAGAAGCTCTACTAGCTAAGTATGGGGTGACTCACAAGATCGCCACTCCCTACCATCCACAAACGAGTGGACAAGTGGAGATTTCGCATAGAGAGATCAAGGGCATCCTAGAGAAAATAGTTTTGAAGACAAGGAAGGATTGATCTTTGAAACTAGATGACGCATTGTGGGCATATAGGACTGCATACAAGACTCCCATAGGAACAACACCATAAAACCTTGTGTGTGGGAAGTCTTGTCACTTGCCGGTGGAGTTGGAACATAAAGCGTATTGGGCGGTAAAGTGGTTGAACTTCAACATGAAGGAAGTAAGCGAGAAGCGCCTATTGGGCCTTAACAAACTTGAAGAACTCCGCTTAAATGCTTATGAGAACGCCAAGATCTATAAGGAAAGAGCGAAGCGTTGGCATGATAAGCATATCATTCCAAAGGACCTCAAAGAAGGAGATCAAGTTCTCCTCTTCAATTCGAGACTTCGGCTCTTTCTAGGTAAGCTTAAATCTCGTTGGACTAGACCTTATCTAATCAAACATGTTTTTCCCCATGGCGCAATTGAAGTATGGGGTGAAAAGAGCGGAAGTTTCAAGGTGAACGGTCAACGACTTAAGAAGTATACATCGGAGTTCCAAGCTGAGGAGTTCGCACCCACCACACTCGAATAGATGTAGGTACGGTCTAGTTACGGACCTAAAACAAGCGGTTCTTGAGAGGCAACCCAAGGTTTTGCACTTATGCTTTTGTTTTTTCATTCTTTGATTAGATTAGTTTAGTCGTTTTTGCTTTGTTTTGCCCTCGATACTTCCCGGTATGTCGTGTTTTTGGATGTAGGAGCAATGGAAGGAGGAAAAGTTGGAAGGAATTGACGAAACTTGGATTTTGGCACATTGCAGAGAGTTCCGCGCCCTAAACCACGGTCGTGGAAGCTACAGTGACCGTAATTCTTCCAAAGTCTGAGAAAAATCACCAAAACCACGGGTCCGTACAATTCCACGGCCGTGGAACACCCCGAGTGACCGTGATTTTCCAAAATTTTTACGGACACTATATAAACCACCTTCCTTCATAAAAACACCACAATTTCTCAAATCCACGCCCTTTTCCACGCCCTAATCGCCGAAATCTTTCCCCTTCTCACAAATCTTCGTTCGGAGTCTGATTCGAACGATTCTTGAGCCTAAAGTGAAGCATTTTCAATCATCTACAAGATCCAATCACCAATTCAAGTGAAAAATCCCTGCAGAAGAAGTAATTTGGATTTTAAAAATCCAAAACCTAGGTTTTTCTCCTCTTCCTCTACTTGTCAATTTGGTTTAATTCTTCGCAAGATTTTTGGGATAACTGTTGGATTTGGAACTAGTCTAGGACTGTGTCTGGTGAATTTGGTATGATTTGGTTGAGATTTGATTGAAACAGAACAGAACCATGGTCCCTGTAGGTTCCACGGCCGTGGTATTCCTAGAACAGACCGTGATTTCCCCTGTAATGGATAATTTGTTTAGGGGAAAGTCGAGTAAGAACAAGAAGAGGAAAGGTGACACTTCCTCTTCCTCCCAAGTCCCCCCTAGTGAACCACCATCACCCCCACCTCCTAGAATTCCAACCATTCATGAGGATTACCTCGATGCCTTAGAAAGGATCGAGAAGAGGCCGGTCATAGGACCGCGATACCTAGAGCTTGAGGAACTTGAACCGCTGATTGTAGTTAATGATTTGACATGGCTTTTAGATAGAGCCTGTTTGATTGTCTTCTCCGCTATTAGAGAATATGCTTATGAGGAAATCACTAGGGAGTTCGGCACTTCCTTTGAGCATAGCGTCGTCGATAGGACGGTTTCTTTTCGGTTGATGGAGAAGAACTATGAGTTCTTTACTCTATGCTCCATGGTAGACCCACCGATTGTGCTACCCTCCTAGCCTCCACCATGAGTAAGCTGAAGAACAAGAGCCGGCAATATAGGATATGGTAGTATGGTCACTCACATTGCCTTGCAGCTAGGGATAGACTATTCCGCTTGTACTAGGATAGCGGCGAGACCTTTGGGTCTCAATAGCCTTATGACTAGAGGCATCATCTTCCCTAGACACCGCGGTCCAACTACCGCCGGTATGCCTTGGGAGGAGAGAGGAGGTAGAGGTATCCCTTGGGTCCCTGAGTATTCCATTATGGCCGGACGCCATAACTGGAAGCAGACTTTCGCCGCCATGCATGCGAATAGGTTGGCAGCACCTCCTTTTGTGCCGGATGATGTCCCAGCTGCGGATGTTGAGGAGGAGATAGGAGGAGGTGATGAGCAGGACTTTGGCACTTTTCCGGATCAGCCGGCACACTTCCCCGACCCTCCTAGACGTTCCCCGCGACCTTCCGGACCTTCCGGAGCCTCTTCCTCTCGCCGTTCTAGCGTGAGTGAGAGGCCGACTTGGACAGACGCTCCTCCCGCTTGGTATGGGGAGCAGCCTTCATGGATGGGAGCCCCACCTCCGTGGTATGATCAGGCACCCGCAACACCATCAGCACCGACTCCCCAGGACGCACCAGCATGGTATGGCCAGCCACCAGCTTGGTATGAGCAGCTACCGGCATGGACCACTGACCTTTCTAGGAGAGTTGGAGACTTGAAGATCCACCGGGAGACCCAGGAGACACGGAGCCGGGAGCATGATGAGATGATGAATGACATTTACCGCCAGCAGTTTAGGCGGTACTATAGCCATGACTTCCGTCCATTTCCACCACCGCCTCCTCCGCAATGACGAGTTTGATGATCGCCAGTTTCAGCCACCCCACCACCGTATAGTGAGTTCATTTTTCTTTTCTTTCTTTTCTTTTTGAACATTGAGGACAATGTATGTTTTAAGTATGGGGTGGGGTGTGACTATGTGTGTAATAACTCTACTACATTTGCTTGCTTCTATCCATGACACTTTGCATGTTTCATTCCATAGTCAAACATTTCGTTATTGCATTGCATGAAAAAGTTTGAAAAACCCATAAAAATTTGAAAATTTTGATAAATTTTGAAAAAGTTCTTGTGCTTATAAGATTAGAGATGACTTCTATGATAGCTCTCACTTGTGGAATGAGTTTTTTATGACAATTGTATGCTTAAATGGAATTATGAATTGAAAAGAAATTGAATGTGTTGTTTATCCTTTCTTGCAAGTTTCATAATGTGAGAGTTTTATCTAAATCATATTGAGAAATTAAGGTTGAAATCACATGATGAGTTCTTATACTTCTTTATGAAATGATTAAGGCAATTCGATTTTCTTACTTCTTTCTTTGATCATTTAGCCCCTCAATAAAAGTAATTACCTCCCTTACCTATCCGGGAATTTGGAGGAGTTGATATTTGGCATGTTTGATGTGGGAGGGCCATGAAAGCAAAACTTTTGCATTCAAAGAATATAACTAATAGGTTTGGGGAAGTCAATCATGACGATGAGTAACTCGGCACCATTCACATAGCCGGGTGTTTGTGTCTTGCCAAAGTCGGATTGAGCGATAATCCTAACGAATTATGGTATGTGCATCAAGGGTTTGAGGCATCTCGAAATTTGAGAAACGCTGATCTCCTAGGCTTCGGTTTTTGTGTACCTCTATCCATATTTCAAAAAGTAAAGTCGAAAAATAATGTGAAAAAGAAAAGAGCAAAGCTCTAAGTTGATGGTGTTGCAATTCAAAATAAAAAGAAAAAGAGTTGGGTTATCCCTTTTCCCGGATTCAAGCACCACATCGCTTACAAGTTTCCCTCCTTTCCGCATTCTAGACCTTACTTGAAAGTCCTTAAGATCAAAAGAGTGTTATTTCACTTGGTGATCTAAATTGAAGTTTCTCATGCTTGATTTTGACAATACTTGAAGGTTATGATGTCTGTCTTGAAGTTTAAGCGATTTATGATGTTTCTTTACTTTACATTCTTTGGTTTATGTATATGAGCATTTTCAAGGATGAATGAAGCAAGGTTTGAGGATGATCTGTTGACTAGAAACACATTTGCCTAAAGGATGGCTTGTTTTGAATTTGCATGCATATTTCATTCTAACTTGTGTTCTAAGCTTTAGAAAACCTTGCTTGGGGACAAGCAAGTGACAAGTATGGGGTATTTTGTTAGCATGAATTATGGCGATATTATAGGCACTTATTTTGGTTGTTTTTCCCTTATTATTGTGTACATGGATAAGGTTTTGAAGCAAATGTTAGCTTGTTCATCTATTTTGTCGATATGGAAGTCTACACTAGCTTTGTGTTGATTATAGGTGAATAGGAGTTGGAATCGGAGCATTTGAGAGAGAAAAGGGAGTAATCGATCATGTTCGAGGATTAGGAGATACATCAAAGAAGCTAAGGAAGGAGCTAGGATGAAGAATGACACGAAACAAAAGCAACAACAAGCAATATGCACTTCCACGCCCTGAATTACGGCCGTGGAGAAGATGATTTGAAGTCCACGCTCTAAACCACGACCGTGGACTTGGCATTATGAACGCGGAAGAGAGTTTGGAGCACTCCAGTAAGTTACACGGTCTAAATTACGGTCATGGAAGTCACAAAGCACCGTAATCTGTTTCCACGCTCTAAACCACGGTCGTGGAAGGCTGTGAGACCGTGATTTAGGCAATCTTTTGACGTGTCATTATTTGCCACGTCATTTACGTATTGGGCCTTGACGCTTATTCTTTCTCGTCTTATAAAAAGGCCGGAAAAGAGAATTTCGAGAGGGCCGCTTACCCTTGTTTTCAGCACTCTTGCTTAGGGTTGATTGGAAGTCGCCGAGAGTTGCGGAACATAGGATTGTTGGAGATTGGAGATTGCTTACAACGGAAGTTAGCCTTTTTGTTAGGTTTTGATATTGAAGACGGATTGACATCCCGTTCTTCGTACTTGCCTTAGATCATTGTGAGGTTTTGTGTTATATATTCTGAATCCATTAACATTGCTTCTTGTGTTTCGGATTTGAGATTTGGTTTTGAAGTTTTATTGAGTATTCGAGGGTTTTCATCTTTCATTCTTCTTAAATTGAATATTGATATTATGACAATGGTTATTGGCTAAAGCCCTTTAGCAATTCTAAGATTAAGGGTTGATAGTTGTGACTTAGATGATGATAGATCGATCGTAATTTGATTGGACCGTGAGAGTTAGAGAAATATCGTCGACACCCTAAATCACGGCATGTTCTTAGGTTACCACGGCCGTGGTTCTTAAGATCTACCCGTGATTTACCCCAGTTTACGAACGTTTCTTTTACTTTAATCTAAAGTTAAAGATTAGCTTTAACCTAGTCTTGGCTTGCCTTTCCTAGGTAGTAGTGAGACTCAACATCCTCTATTTCGGTTTCGAGTGTCACAACCTTAACCGTTTGAGTTTATCTTGATCCTTGGTTTACAAGTTTGGATATTTGAGATTAATTCTTGCCCTTAGATCCTTTCTATACTGCAGCCTCAACAACCTTTATAGAGAGTGTCTTTAGGTAAGTCATATAAGGTTTTGGAACTTCACCGTACATTACTTTACTTTAGTATATCTTCGCAATTCTTGACTCTGTTCTTAATTCTTTAGTATATCTTGAATCGATTGCCACAATTAGACACCTGAATCCTTAGGGTTGCTGTTTTCCCCAATATTTGCAAAGCTTTACATCTTTTATTTGCTTGACAATTGAAATTGGATTTTGTTTCATCAAATCCCTGTCTTCGATACTCTGGAATACTTGCTAATCTACGCTGATCTGTACACTGCAGGTTCGCTTGCTTTTATTCTAGTTTTATAAATATAAAGCTTATTTGCACGCACGTTTTCGGGCGAACAAGTTTTTGCGCCGTTGCCGGGGATTTGGTCTAGACCAAACTTCGGTTCTCGGTTGTCAAGCTTGGGAGCTTTGCTCTTGTTATTTGATATCTCTTTTGAGTGCTATTTGCAGGTTCTCTTAGGTATATGCACAGGTCTAGATCCAACAAAGACCTCATACCTTTTGATCCGGAACTTGAGAAGACTTTGAGGAAGAAACTTAAGGAAAAAAAGATGGCTGAAAATAGAGAGAGAGAGATCTCCAAGCGGAGTTAGTGGAGTCTCAAGCTCAATTTAGGTTGAGTGAGAAAACTTGTAAGGAAGAAGCGGAGCGTCATCAATTCTACATTGATGAGCTCAAAGCGATGATGCTGGACATGAAGTTGGAGATGAATGACTCCAAGAAAAAGAAGAAAGCTAAGTCAACTAAGTCCATTAGAGTGGAATCATCCGATGTGGAGGATGATGATGATATGCCACCACTAGAGGAATTTATCCAACGATAAATCCAGTCCGGAATGATCCAAGACCGGCCGCCAATCCTCGTATCCCAGATGGGGGTGCGAGAGCCGCTCGTGTAGATGAGGAGCCAAGAACTCTTGGGCAAAGGATGGATCCGATTCAGCAACCGCGCCGTCTAGGCATGAACTTCGAAGCTGAAGACATTCAAGGGTTTAGCTTTAACCCGCAAGTTATTACCATCGTTCGCCAAAGCCAATTTGGAGGAACGAGTGCTGAATCTCCACACCAACATTTACAGAACTTTGAGATTCTAATGGAGACAATGAAACCGAAGAATGCAACCACCAACAACTACAAGATCAAACCATTCTTCTTCTCTTTGAAAGGGAAGGCTTTATCTTGGTATCAAGCTCTTCCAAATGGAAGACTCAACACATGGGAGGATCTATCTTCGGAGTTCCTAACCAAATTCTTTCCGCCATCCAAGACAACGGAATTGAGAGGTAAAATCAATGCTTTTTCTATGAAATCTAACGAAAGTTTGTTTCAATCTTGGGAAAGGTTTCAGGATCTATTATTGGATTGCCCACACCATGTCATTTCCAAGTTAGAGTTGTTGGAAATATATTACAAGGGGCTGGACGTGAAAACACAATTCAAGCTCCAATCCCTTTCATGTGGCACATTCATTGACACGAGGGAAGATGACGCTTGGGACTTCATTAAGAAGCAAGCCCGAGTAATTGAGAAGTATTCCTACCGGAAGGCGGAAGTTAACCGAGTAGAGCAAGGAGCGAAGCTAACACAAGCTGCACAAACTCAAATCTTTTCCCTCAACACCGAAATTAAGGAATTGAAGGAAGTAATTAGAGCTGGCTTTCAAAAGCATAAGGAGCAAGATGTTGGATATTTAGGAAACAACAACAACCATCAAGGGAATGAGAACACCAACCGCAACAACCGGAACAATTGAAACAACAACAACCAGAACAATAATTGGAACAACAATCGGGATTCAAACAACAATTGGCGTTCCAACCAACAGCAAAATTCCGGTAATTCTTATCCCAATTCAGGAAATTCACTAACACCACCATCTTCTTTTTCTATTCCTTTGAAAAGCCAGGGGCAAACATCCAATAGCGGAAGCAACTCGGGGAAGGAGAAACCCGATCCCATGTTGGAAACGATCTTGGGAAAGCTTCAAGGACTGAAGAACCACATCACTAAGGTTGATAAAGCTCAAATGGCTTTAGAAAACCAAATGTTCAGCAATGCCGAGGAAGTTCCTAGAAACCAAGGAAAGCTTCCCGGAAAGACGGAGGAAACCCAAAGGAAAGGGTGATGACTATCACAACTAGGAGCGGAGCAACAACTACCGACCCGCAACCTAAGTTTGTTGAAGATCCCGTCGAAAAGGAGAAGGCAAGGGGGAAGGAAAAGGAAGACATCTACATTTCTCCTCCAGCTTACAAACCCCCCTTGCCATTTCCACAATCTAGAGCGAGAGCACGCCTAGACAAGCAGTTCGGTAAGTTCATTGAACTCATGAGCAAATTGCACATTAATATACCTTTCATCGATGCAATTGTTGGTATGCCCGCTTATGGGAAGTTCTTAAAGGAGATCCTCTCTAACAAGAGGAAGCTGTAATAGGAGCTGGAATCGGAGCATATGAGAGAGAAAAGGAAGTTATCGATCATGTTCGAGGATTAGGAGATACATCAAAGAAGATAAGGAAGGAGCTAGGATGAAGAATGACACGAAACAAAAGCAACAACAAGCAATATGCACTTTCACGCCTAAAATTACGGCCGTGGAGAAGATGATTTGAAGTCCACGCTCTAAACCACGACCGTGGACTTGACATTATGAACGTGGAAGAGAGTTTGGAGCACTCCAGTAAGTTACACGGTCTAAATTACGGTCTTGGAAGTCACAAAGCACCGTAATCTGTTTCCACGCTCTAAACCACAGTCGTGGAAGGCTGTGAGACCGTGATTAGGAAATCTTTTGACGTGTCATTATTTGCCACGTCATTTACGTATTGGGCCTTGACGGTAATTCTTTCTCGTCTTATAAAGGCTGGAAAACAGAATTTCGAGAGGGCCGCTTACCCTTGTTTTCAGCACTCTTGCTTAGGGTTGATTGGAAGTCGCCGAGAGTTGTGGAACGCCGGATTGTTGAGATTGGAGATTGCTTACAACGGAAGTTAGCCTTTTTCTTAGGTTTTGATATTGAAGACGGATTGACATCCCGTTCTTCGTACTTGCCTTAGATCATTGTGAGGTTTTGTGTTATATATTTTGATTCTATTAACATTGCTTCTATTGTTTTGGATTTGAGATTTGGTTTTGAAGTTTTATTGAGTATTCGAGGGTTTTCATCTTTCATTCTTCTTAAATTGAATATTGATACTATGGCAATGGTTATTGGCTAAAGCCCTTTAGCAATTCTAAGGTGAAGGGTTGATAGTTGTGGCTTAGATGATGATAGATCGATCGTACTTTGATTGGACCTTGAGAGTTAGAGAAATATCGTCGACACCCTAAATCACGGCCTGTTCTTAGGTTTCCACGGCCGTGGTTCTCAAGATCTACCCGTGATTTACCCCAGTTTACGAACTTTGCTTTTACTTTAATCCAAAGTTAAAGATTAGCTTTAACCTAGTCTTGCTTGCCTTTCCTAGGTAGTAGTGAGACTCAACATCCTCTATTTCGGTTTTGAGTGTCACAACCTTAACCGTTTGAGTTTATCTTGATCCTTGGGTTACAAGTTTGGGTATTTGAGATTAATTCTTGCCCTTAAATCCTTTCTATACTGTAGCCTCAACAACCTTTATAGAGAGTGTCTTTGGGTAAGTCATATAAGGTTTTGGAACTTCACCGTACATTACTTTACTTTAGTATACCCTTGCAATTCTTGACTCTGTTCTTAATTCTTTAGTATATCTTGAATTGATTGCCACAATTAGACACCTGGATCTTTAGGGTTGCTATTTTCCCCAATATTTGCAAAGCTTTATATCTTTTATTTGCTTGACAATTGAAATTGGATTTTGCCTCACCAAATCCCTGTGTTCGATACTCTGGAATACTTGCTAATCTACGCCGATCCACACACTGCGGGTTCGCTTGATTTTATTCTAGTTTTATAAATATAAAGCTTATTTGCACGCACGTTTTCGGGCAAACAACGGATGACAAGATAGTTGACAAGATCTTGAGGAGGCTTACAAAGAGATGAGAATGTATAATTTGTTCCATAGAAGAGTCAAAAGACATTGAGGAGCTCTCTGTTGATGCCCTACAAAGCTCCCTCCTTGTCCATGAATACAAATTTAAGAAAACAGGAGATGAAGAACAGGCGCTGAAGGTTCCAAATGACGATAACTATGGAAGCAGAGGGCATGGAAGAAGCAATTTCAAAGGAGGAAGAAGTAGAGGCAAGGGGCGTGCAAACTATAGTAAAGCTATTATAGAATGCTATAGATGCCATCAAACTTGACCATTTCCAATACGAATGCCCAAATGATGCTAAACAAGTTAACTACGCTGAGAAGGAAGAAACGGAAGAGATGTTGTTGATGGCCTACTCTGGTTTTGTGGGAAAGAATCGGGACATTTGGTTTCTTGATTCCGGCCTTAGCAATTTATTTGTGGGAAAGAATTGGGACATTTGGTTTCTTTGTTGGAGTCACTTGTCATCTACAAGATGTCTTCTACGTGCCGGAGTTGAAGACTAATCTTCTTAGTGTTGGACAACTGCAAGAAAAAGGCCTTGCCATCTTGATGCAACCAAATTGATGCTGCATTTATCATCCTACGAAGGGCTTGACAATTTTAAACCAACATAACAAATAATAGGATGTTCATCATAATCTCCACCGCTCAATCCTTAGAGCACGATAAGAGTTGTGTTTCCAAGCAAGCACGCAAGATCTAGCAAATCTCTGACACCGCAGGTATGGAAACCTCAACTTTGAACGACTTATGACTGTGAAAAACAAAGAGATGGTGAAGGGTCTACCCAATTATGGTAAGTGTGGGTCTACTATATGCACTGATTGCTTAAAAGGAAAGCAACATGATGACGTGATTTATGACGTTAGTTTAGGCATTCATTTAGATAGTTTTTTTTCCGTTATTCATGCATGGTTTGGCATTAGTTCATGACGTTTACGCTTAATTCATGCATATTGTCGAAATAGATGTCTACACGAACTCTTGTCGGTTTTGTAGGTATTTTGGGGAGCTTTTGGAGCTTAATCGATGCATTTGAGGATCATTACTCGTGATGGTACACTTCCGGACTCATTAAGGAGCAATCTAAGAGCAAAGGAGAACACATAGGACCTTGTTGGTGCATGCCTTGCACCAACTCATGGCTTAATGATCCAAAGGGAGTTGTTCATGTAATTCCATGGCCCAGAGGCCAGAACCATGCCCGTGGTTTTGGCCGTGGTTTTCTCTGGACAGCTGTGACAGTTGTCCCACGATCTCCTTGCCCGACCCTTGCTCTTGGTGGAGGATATAAGTGGTTCTGCAGGCTGTTGCTAGAGGATCCTCCCACATTCTCTTACACATTATCATTATCCACATTGGGAATTCTTGGAGGAGAAGAAAAACACTCTCATTTTGGAGGAAGAACAACACATCAAGATAGATATTTAGAGTGAACTTTTGAGTGAGTTTTTAGTGGTTTTTGTTGATGAACTTTTGAAAGCATTGTAAGGAACGTTTTGGAGCTGTATTTGAAGGGTTGTAAGTCTTGTTTCATCTTATATTCAGCTAAGACTACTTTTTTCTCTTCACTTTCATCTTATTTTCTTGATATGGAAGCCATGAATGTTTGCTTGTTGAGTTTGAATCTTAAAATGCATGTTGTTGGCTAAATAGTTGTGATTCTAGGGTAATGGAATGATGGTTATGGCTTGGACTATGATAGAATAGACTTGAATGTACCTTTGGATGATTTGCTTGCTCGAAACCTAACCTTTGATGGAAACCACGGCCTGTTCAAACATTTCCACGCCCGTGGTTTAGGATGATCCACCCGTGATTTCTCTGTTGTGCTTGTATTGATGAATCTGAATGTTAGGATGTTAGATTGTTGAAATCCTATTGTTTGTTAAGCATAATCTAGCCTAGGGTGACCTAATGCTAGCAAACTAAGTAAGGGAAGAGACCTACCCGGTAATTCTTGATCTTAGATATCAAAGATGATGAACTCTAGGTAGTAGTGTGCCTCACAAGCCGCTATAGGACTGAGTGTGCTAGGATTGATACTTAGGACTTGCCTTCCCGAGACTTACCCGGTAAGGAGAGGTTTGACCCCTAGATAGCAATCCGGTTTGTGTAGAATTCCCAAACTTAAGCTCCTAGAGACTTACCCGGTAATAGGACCTTAGGTGAGGGATTAGTGGACCATGAGACCTACCCGGATATTGATCCCACTTGAGAAACACCCTTTCCTAACATATCTTAGCTTGTCCAAGGTTTATTAGAAGCTTGAGTCCAATGCCATAACCGGAAGTCCTAACCCCTAGAATCCGCTTTTCTCTCTTTGATTACATATCTTGTTCTTGTGTTGTTTGTATGTGTTGCTAGTTTGATTTATATTATTGCATGATTTGTTATCTTTGCTTGATCACCACAAAAACCCAACCCGAAAATATCATAATTTTCATTTCTTTATTTCCTTCTCTTTTCTTAGACTAGATTTGCACTATCCATGATCACTTATTTGATTTGACTTCACCTTAGTCTTTGTGGTTGACCTCGGAATACTATCCTTGCTACAAAATGACCCATACACTGTGGGTTCGCTAGGAGTTAGGAAATTATATCGAGTTATAAGTTGTAAGAATTTTGTGCTATACATTTCTAGCGTAACACAACACAAGGAAATAATCCTAAAGAAAAGCTTATGGAGAGCATGAGAAAGGCTGGAGCTTATCCATGCATATATTTGTGGCTCAATTTCTCCAACCTCCAATGGCCAAAAGAGGTACATTATATGCTTTATCGATGATTTTAATCTAAAAGCTCGGGTACAATTCCTTGTTTCCTAGGAAGATGCATTTGCTTCTTTTAAAACATATAAGAGTTTAGTTGAGAAAGAAACTAGAATGTTCATTAAATGCTCGAAAACTGATCGTGGTGGAGAATTGACATCCAATGAACTAAATGCATATTTTAGAGAGAAGGGGACCATGAGGCAGCTAAAAACAACTTATACACCCCAACAAAATGGTGTTGTTGAGCGAAAGAACAAAATCGTCATGAATATGGTCAAACTTTGCTTGTCGAAAAGGGGATTCCAAGAATATTTTGGCCAGAGGCTGTAAATTGGGAATTTAATGTACATAAAAGATGTCCAACCACATCTTTGAAAGATAAGACACCGGAAGAGGCTTGGAGTGGAATGAAATCATCCATTAAGCACTTCAGAGTGTTCGGTTGCTTTGCTCATGCACATGCGCCTAATGCTCATCGTACAAAGCTTGAAAGTAAAAGCAAAAGTTGTGTCCTATTTGGTATATGTATGGAGTCAAAGGGATATCGACTTTATGATCCAAATGGTAAAAAGATCATAATCAACAAGGATGTTATCTTCGAAGAGGATCAAAAATGGGATTGGAATCTTGAAGGATCAATTAAGCTAGTTGTAGAATGGGAGCAAGTATACCAATGTGTTGAGCAAATGATACAAGAGACATATGATGTGTAGACTGATGTTGACGTGCAAGCTGCTGATTTTCATGATGATTTGCAAGTTGATTCTGATGTACAGGCTACTGATTCTGATGCGCAAGATGATGTAAAAGTTGATGATTCTGATTTGCGAGATGATGTATATGATGTTGGTTCTGGTGACAAAACAAGACATGTTGGAAATCTGAGACAAAGTCGCAATAGGAAAGCACCTATATGGATGAACGACTATGTGACTAGTGATGAAGACACGAAATGTAATATTCGGAATTTTATTTCCATTTATTTCTGATTATTTTCGAGTTAAAACGAATTTCATTCATCCTTGTACATGATATGTAGCGTTATCCTCCCTCACAAATCCTATCATTTTATGTAAGTCTAAACTTACATAAAATGACGAAAATTCCATCAAACCCTAAACTTACAAACCCTAGTTTATACCTAGGTGTTTTGACAAGGTCATGACATGTCTTTGACAAGGTCATGACATCATTTTGACAAGATCATAACAAGGCCATGCCCACTTCCAGCTCCATGTTTCGACCATGTTCCGTATGCACGTTTCCGCCATCAGCCTTGAGCAACTCTCGTGCAGGAGGGCCAACAAGCCGGTAAGCAAGAATATGTAGCTAAATTTCCTTATCCCAACCTTCATATATCCTTGACAGCCAACTTGCCCCACCTTACTCTCTTCAACCCAAGAGATACGCAACCCAGGAAGTACACAACTCCGGAGATATGCACCCAGGAAGTCCGCAACCCAGGAGGTGCGCAGCCGAGGAAACGCCAACCTCCACACACTACCTTGCCAATTGATGCTCCTCTCGTCTCTCCCCTACACTCATGTTCCCTTTCGATCTACTTTCCTTTTTTATCAGATTCTCCATTGTAATGACTGCTCGTACAACTCTTCTCTTCACGTCCAGATTCAACGAGCCAAGGTGTGCAATTCACTTACCTTCTGTAACCGTTCACACTGTAGAGAATCCGGGCAAATACCTCCCTTTCCCCCACACATATAGACCTCACCGTACACCACCCTACCCTGCTATTAGCATTGAGGAAGAGCAATCTTGTCAACCCTAGACGGATCCTGGTACAAGCCTTCCCTCATCACGTCATCAGCAAGATAAAAGTTGTCGTGGCACACCAAGGACGCCTCGTACCCCATGATGTGACCTGAAGAAGAGTGAGTCCGAGTAAGATGATTATTTCCACATCTACACATTCTTTCGGTCACCCCCTTCATGCTTAACATCGGAACCTTATAGTCCTCCTATCGATTGATGTTACCAAGAAGCTAACCCAAACAATCTCTACGGGCCTTCAAGCGAGAGATCCATGAGCCTAACAACTTCACCTTCTTTGCAGTAGTAGAGGTATGACGTCTCACCTCTTTCTTGGTAAACTACGATCACAAAAATAGTGCGATAACTAGGTGCTTTTAGATCTGAAGCATCCTGGTACACAACATCCACCGTGACCGTCGACCCTCAAAGAAGCCTCCCCACGCTGCTCGAGTCATACCACCACCAAGGAGTTGGAAGAACTTTAGCCATTGAGAGTTTAGATCCAAAGACCTGTTATTGACAGGATAAAGATAGCCTTGCGTTTGGTGAGTCTCGAAGTCTAGATCAATTACAACCCAATATTTGTTTCTTCCAAGGAAGTGATTGAGCGGTCATTTTTGAACCTAAATTTGAGGACCTTCAAAAGATTTGTAACTGTTCAAATTTTAGTAAGACTTAGAGTGGTATGCATGTTGTGATGTATCAAAAGTTGAGGTCAATACAACGGTCATATTTGGATCCATAAGAGTGCAAAGTAGGCTGTTTGTGCAATTTGTGAACACACGTAGAATTTGGCTAAGTATAGAAATTCTGGTTTTGGAACCAACTTTGGAGATTTATGTAGGATTTGTTGTTGAGTATTCTGGAGAATTTCTTGCTTCTATGAGTAGAGTACATGTCATAGAAGACCTAGATATTTTTATTAGAATTTTTATATTTTTATTCGAGCCTCATATCTTAAGCTAAAGTTGGAACCTAACGACTTTTATGAAAGTCAAGAATGTGGTTAACTTTTCTAAATCTGTAGAAAACTTCCTTTTGAGAGTTGAAGTGTCGGTTTGTGTCAAAAGGATAGTTTGAAAATTTGTTATGGAATTTTTTAGAGTTTTTGGACCAGGTGTAAAATGGTCATTTACCCTTATGAGGGTATTTTGGTAATTTCTCTTATGATCGATTTGAGTATGTAAAAAGTTGTAGACTTCTTAGAAGTGAGATACATTATTGAGCTACTTGCCATTTATAACAGGCGGTTGAGTTTCTATGGTTGTAAACCGAGTTGAGATAACAAGGATTGAGATTTGATTAAGGTAAGACCTTTGGACTTACTTAATTGACTTCTAGATGTTAGCTGAATGATGATGGTGGTGCGTGTTGTTTGTTTAATAATTATACATGCATAGGACGAACTTTATTACGTTTATGGCCCAAGTGTATGTATAACGTGTGGTGACATCACTTCCTAGATTTGACACAAGACTGGGAGGTTCTCTATTCCCAGACCAGACAAGTATAAGGTGAGGTGCATCGGATCAACTCTTGTTGGTTAGACGATGGCAAAGGCGAGGTTTGGGAATCCCTCGTGTCACAAAATAAGTATCATTAGTAAAGTGTATGACTTAAATAAAGATAATAAATGGAATTATCTAAAATCATGATGAGTGTTTTATTCTGCTATTAGATGTGTGTGTGCTATTACTATTTAACTTTTGGATAGCTAGCTAATGGTTGTTTTCTTTCGTTGTTTAGACTTACCACAGGTTAGAGTAGCGGGTGAGTGATTTGGAAGTAGTGGTCAGCTGGGTCTCTATACTCCCTAGGACGGTTATATTTGTTTCCTTCGTAGTGTGTTGACTTTTAAACACTTTAATCCTAAGTACGTTGTTAGTTGTTAGTAGCGTGTTGTTACAATCATGACAATGAAATATCGTTTTATGAGTTTCGGTTTCCTTATTTGTGCCTTGATGTAAGATCCTAGTGAAAGTGCTGTCAAACTAGGGATCGGGACCCATTGTGAGGTCCTAACCCGTGACTCCCCGAGTTTTGAGAATTTGGGGTGTTACAGCATGGCATCATAGCTCTAGGTTGACAACAATGACACTTGAAATCTTCTGAAGGACCGAATAAGTAAATAATTAGAACATGAAAGGGGTCTGAACCTTTCAAAGAAAAATTTCAAAATATATGCATAGTCGGGATGGGATAGAAAGTGCGGGTGACCACCACTACCTCCGTGGATCTCTATAGCTTAGTATGGTATAAAATAGAACATGGACTTATTGGATTGTTCGCTCCAAAAGGTGTGTGCAGGCTTTAAAATTTATAACCCAAGAAGTATGCTTGAACAATATGCGAACATACACTGTACGGATCAATTGTAATAAAAGCAAGAATTCCAAAATCGATCACAGGGACTATGGTGAAACAAAGTACGGTAGTCAGGTTGTCAAATAAATTCTAACCATAGATTAAAGCAATCAAAGATGATATAAACAGATAAAGGTAATGCGGGTTTAAGGGATTAAAGCATCCAGTTGTGGTTCCTACTCAAGATCTCAAAAGTTAACGTGGACAAAGTTGAGGTTTGCAAAGGGAAGGTATTTCTAAGGTGGAAATAGATTACCGGGCAAGTCTCACTACTCACTATCCCAAACCAAAACTCCTTTTACCGGGTAAGTCTCAAGGTACTAAGGAAAGGAACTATAATCTCAAACCAACACACCACCCAAGAGAATAGAATTAACCTTTACCGGGTAAGTCTCAGGCTAACTCTCAAAGATGGGATGAAGGCACACTCAAACCCCAATAAAGGATAAACCTTTATTACCTACACTCATGATCTTGGGTAAACAAACAAAGGAATCACCGGGTAAGTCTCATCCTAGGCTTGCATTGAACCAGGAAAGGTGTAACAAGGATAGGATTTGGCAAACTTAAAGTCTTAACTCAGATAAGGTTCAGGAAAGGTTTACCTCGCTCAGTTATATTCCATCCCGGCCGAGATGTTCAATGAGTGACCGATGTGTTCTACGGTTAAGGTAAAGGCTCGAGCTTTCAAGGTCTTGTTGGGATTAAGATCATTCTATCATCGTCTTTCCCACATCTTTTAGACAATCACCCTAGAATAGCATAAAGAACTTAGCCAACAATCATCATGATAACAATAATCAAATATAAATGAAAGGAATCAATATTCAAATAAGAAAACCTTGCCAAAAAGGTCTCAATAACTGAATCAAACAAACAACAATCAACATTCCTCAAGTCACAAATCAGAAACGACAACAAAACCAATAGCAATCTAAGAAGATCTTACAAACTCCTTCAAAGCCAACTTCAACTTGATTCCTTCCTTCCTTGAACTTCAACCTTCAAAACTTCCTTCAAACTCATCAGAAAGTCCTCCAGAAAATCCTCCAGAAAATCCTTGATTCGAAAATGGATTATTTTGTGATCCGATGATGGCTGAATTGTAGAAAATCAACCCATATATATAGGAGAATTATCTTACAACGATAATTTCCTTGAAAAGATATTCATATCTCTCAAAATATATCAGCCAAATATAACATCTTCCTTCCAGAAAACCAGCCAAAAATATGTGATATTCTCTTTCCAAAAATAGAAGATCTCAACCAAAAATAAAGATCTTGTCGGCGGTAAGGTGTTCGCCTCGGTCGGGACACTCTTGAAGATCACCTTGGTCGAGGTGGTACTGTATCTGACCGAGGTGAATCTCAACTGAATGTAAATCTCTCGAATTCGGTCCAAAATCAATCCTCTAAATCATTTCCATGGTTCTTGAGATCTTCTTATAACTCCATAATGTAGCTCCAATGACTCCTTAGCTTCCTTAGCTCCATCTCGGTCCAAAACTTGCCATTTTCCCTACAATTACAACGAAACTAGGTGTAGACCTCGATTCCCGCAAAGGTAGACACACCAACAATATAATGGCAAAATATACATCCATACATGCAGATTTATGAAGATAAAAGTCTAAACCTATCCCAAAATATAGACTATAATACATGCTATCAAAATACCCCATAGCTGTCCCTTGATTGTCCCCAAGTAAGTTCCAAATATTAGATACAAGATAGAATGGATTATAAGTCAGAAAGATTAACGAAAAACAATTCAATACCTTTTGGTTGTGTTCTCCACTCATAGATCACTCTAAGAGAATGCTTCATGAAAAATAAAATCAAGACATGATCAAAACATTTTATAGATATAAGAAAGCTGTTCATCTTTGCATAAAATCATAGAATGCATAATAAATCATATTTATCGAAATCAATCATGTATAATCTAGTTTAAACTACCAAGTCAATCAACAAGCTCGAGGTCTCAAGGGCTTCCAAAAGAGGTCAAGAAACGTGTCAAGGTGGGATGTATATAGGGTATGTGGTGCTAGAATCCGGGAATATGATCTTACTTCACTTTCTTGAATCACAACATCTTCCCCCAATAGGCTTTGCTTATTTTACTTTAATTTTTGGGATGCATGGACAGAGGTGCACAATAACCGAAGCCTAGGAGATCAACAATAATCAATTTCTCGAAATGCCTCAAACTCTTGATGCACATACCATGACCCATTAGGAATATCGCTCAATCCGACTTTGGCAAGACACAAACACCCGGCTATGTGAATGGTGCCGAGTTACTCATCATCATGATCGACTTTCCCAAACCTAATTGTTTCCTTCTAACACTTTCAGCCAACATCTCAACTTCACTTTCGCTTGATTTTCTTTGCTTGCTTCCAAATTTCCGCATAGGTAAAGGGAGGAAAATATGTATATGAGGGGCTAAAGCATGATCAAGAAGAAGAAGAGGAGAGAATGAATTGCATTAGTTATCCCAGGAAGAATGTGATAGAACTCATCATGTGGTGTAACCTTCAAATCCAATATAATTTTGATAAAAATAAAGTATTAAACATGCTAGAATTTCAAACAAAACATTTTGCAACTTAAACATATCATAAAACCTTTCGAGCATATAAAGATTTCAAAACCAATATGCAAACAGAATCATCATTGAGGTCATATCCAGAGATGAAGCACAAAACGTTTCGAAAAACTCGCAGTTAAAAGCCCACCTCGGTCGAGGTGTTCTGGCGTCATCCGAGGTGTTCAACCTCAATCGGCCATGAACGTCTCAGTCGAGATCATAATTTTTTTTTACAAACTAGTTTTCGACGTTTTTCTCAAACAGAAACCTGTATGTATGCATGTAATGACAAATAAGCATATAAGGCCAAGTAAACAATAATATCCAAGGGAGTCATACAAATATACACACATAAGTCACATAAAATACATCAAAATACCCCATACTTGGGACACATTGTCCCAATGGGTCAAATATAAGTCTAAGAACAGAATACTCGCCGGACCTAGCTGAAATGCATAATAAATAAATAAGAAATCCATGAAGCTCTAGTCCTCGTCAGCTGGCGGTGGTGGATGTGAAATGTAGGGGTGTTGGCTCGGGTCAAAAGGATAGGCCATCACCTGCTGATGCTGGATCTCCATCATCCACCTGGTGTAGTGCTGGCTCTCCAACATCTTATGTGTCCACCCCTCTATGTGTCGGCGCTCCTCCTCGAAGTGCTCATGAATGTCAACTATAAGGGCTACGTAGGCATCCACCATATGGTCAGTGAGATCATCAATCCTCTTGTGTGCCTCAAGATCTCTGCGTCAGCGAGATCTGCGCTGAGGTGGTGGTGGTGGTGGTACTCTCTCCTCCTCCGTCGCCTCATCATCAAGATCGACAACGGGAACAATAGGTCCGCTGGTATCAGTACCGGTCTCCATTGCAGCTCCTCCATCATACGCCTCGTCCTCATCATCATCGTCGGCAGCGTCTCTGGCATCCTGCATGTAGGGAAACTAAGCAGCAGACCAGTACTGACGGTCAAATATAGAGAACTAAGATGATCATATAATGCCCTGTGGTGCAGTCGTCTCCCGTGGCATGGCAATGTAAGGTGTGCCAAGGCCACGAGGGACAAGAATACGTATCGTGATCATCTCCTGCAATCCCAGCGGCTTCGTAGCCGCAACTAGTGTACAAGCAGATAGGTCTAATCCCATAGCATTAGCAATTTGGGTCACCAACCCACCACAACAGATATCTCCTCTCGACTAGCCCTTGATCCGATGCAAGTCCTCTGCTAGCATAGCAACAAAATCCGGCACTCCTCCCGTGACCTTACAAAATAGACTCAACAACTCCCCCTGTCGGACCTTCTGGGGCGTCTCAGTACGCGCCAGAAGTGTCTCACTAAAAATCCTGTGAGCAAGGCGGAAAGCAAGATGGAAAATAATGCGCTCCCGGGAATTTCCGGGCCTCCACCTGTCATTGTGGTCATTCACATGGGCTATCTCGCCCCGGAAACTCCGAGCAACTGCTCGGGAAGGAAAATCAGAAACTGTAGGAGTAGGGAAACCGATAATCTCCCTGAACTGATCCATAGGAACGACATAGTTCTTGTTCAGCAGCTGGTACTTGATTCCATTGTGCTCCAGCATATAAGTAACTGAGCTCATAAACTCCATCGTCGGCTCTAGATAAGCCGGCGCTCTAACATCCATGAACTCCTCCAGCCCTACCATGGAGATCATCTTCCTCAAGTCCTCCGCCACATGGAGGCACTCGAAGGCAGAAACATCTAGAAACCGCGGGGCAACGATCGGACGCCTGCAAATACGATCATAGTCTTTTTGGTGACACTCGTGGATCACCGGGATAGAAAACTGAGATGTAGAAGAAGGGGAAAACTGATGGTAACTGCTAGGCTTGTCCCTCAAGGAAAACTGACGATCAGATCTGTTACTCATATTTTTTGACAAGATCACCTCAGTTGCCCTAAGAACACCTCGGCCGAGACACAGCCGACTGGACCAAGGCGAACTGTTGTTCGATCGCAAATCTCAAATTTGTAAGTTATTTTCCCCCAAATCACTACCAAAAGCTCCCTAAGGGGTACTTATATTCTTTTCAACAACAAATAATGGCAACCAAAGGCAGATCTGCTCAAAATCAGTAAAAGAAGAAGAAGAAGTTAGGGTTTTTGAACGAAGTACCAAGATTTTGCAGATTTGAAGAGTTTTCCTTGCTGTTTGTAGCTTGGAAACTGATTGGTGTAATCGAGCCAAGAAACGTGGAAAACGGGCAAAAACTAAGAATTTGAGAGTTTGGGATTGCCGCGGTCGAGGATTCAGTTGGAAGGGAAAAAGGTGAGGAGAGAGAAACCGTCTCGCCTTTTGATTCCACCTCGGTCGAGGTGGTCCCGACTGGACCGAGGTGTTTGACTGGATGTCAGACCTGGTCGCCTCGGTTGACCAAGAACATTTCTGTCGAGGTGCTGTGACTGCAACCGAGATGTGTCTCAATCAATCTCCGTCTTCTCAATTTCTCGAATTTCTATCCTTTCAGTGTAGCTCCTAAGCTGTAATCCTTCCTTAGAAAGTACCTGGTTCTTGTCTAGAGGACGCAAAAATAAAGCGAAGCAAAATATCTAAAACTAAGCTAGAAAAGGGAAAAGAAAGCAATACCTTGGGTTGCCTCCTTAGAAGCGCTTGGTTTAAGGTTGCTAGCTGGACTGTACATCATCCTCAAACATGCTGGAAGGTGTCCTCACCACATACATCATCTTCATTATGGGGTGAAACAAAGGCTTTTATCCAATGTTCCAACAAATGCAAGTGCTCATCGGGAAACAAATCATCTATGGGTAGGTCATCCTTCTAGAGCGAGGAGGGAGGTATCCAACTGAGGTGATCCGCAATAGAATTTTCGGATCCCTTCTTATCGCGAATCTCTAGGTCAAACTCTTGAAGCAAGAGAATCCAACGAATGAGGCGCGGCTTTGCATCCTTCTTAGCAAGCAAAAGTAACGAATAGCTGCATGGTCAGTGTAAACAATAACTTTCGCTCCCACTAAGTAAGAGCGAAATTTCTCAAAAGCATAAACAACTTCCAAAAGCTCCTTTTCGTTGGTGGCGTAGTTCAGTTGAGCTTCGTCTTGCGTCTTGCTAGCATAGTAAATGGCGTTGGTCCGACCATCTTTCTTTTCTCCAAGCACCGGTCCTACGGCCACATCACTAGCATCACACATGATCTCAAAGGGCAAGGTCCAATCGGGAGGTTGAATGATGGGAGCGGTAATCAACGCTTCCTTTATCCTGTAAAAAGCATCAAGGCATTCTTGCAAAAACTCAAAAACAACATCCTTATTCAAAAGATTAGTGAGTGGTTTAGATATTTTTGAGAAATCCTTGATGAACGTCCTGTAGAAACCTGCATGCCCGAGAAAACTCCGCACACCCTTAATAGAACAAGGGGGAGAAAGTTTCTCAATAGTTTCGATCGACCTCTATACCTCGATTGGAAAAGAGGTGTCCTAGAACAATTCCTTTGCTAACTATAAAGTGACACTTCTTCCAATTCAAGACAAGATTAGTGTCTTCACAACGTTGTAGCAGTAGATAACGGTTAGCCAAACAGTTATCAAAAGAGGAACCATATACCGAAAAGTCATTCATGAATACCTCCATGATCTCCTCAATGTAGTTTGAAAAGATAGCCATCATACAACGGTGAAAGGTAGCAGGTGCATTACACAATCCGAATGGCATCCTCCTATAAGCGAATTTCCCCCATGGACAAGTAAAAGTGGTCTTCTCTTGATCATCCGGATGGATAGGAATCTGAAAGAAGCCACTATAACCTTCTAAATAGAAAAAGTGAGAGTGTTGAGCTAACCGTTCGAGCATTTGATCGATGAAGGGAAGCGGGAAATGGTCCTTCCGAGTGGCCACGTTCAGCTTCCTATAATCAATGCACATCCTCCAGCCCGTAATGGTCCTAGTTGGAATCAACTCGTTGTTCTTATTCGTCACAACGGTCATCCCTCCTTTCTTCGGAACTACATGCACCGGGCTCACCCACTTGGTATCTGATATGGGAAATATGATACATGCATCCAACAACTTTTGAATCTCCTTCTTCACAACCTCTTTCATGATCAAATTTAACCATCTTTATGGTTCCTATAAAGTCTTATGATCGTCTTGCATTAGTATCTTATGCATGCAAAAATAAGGCTTAATACCAACAAGATCATCAATAGTATAACCCAAAGCCTTTCGATGTTTCCGCTTAACATGCATCAGTTTAGATAATTCAGTTTCAGAATGGGAAGCACTAACGATAACGGGATAAGTAGAATCCGGACCAAGGAAAGCATACCTTAAGTGAATCGGAAGCGGTTTAAGCTCCACGACTGGAGGCGCTTTCTGAGGTGGATCTGTGCCTTTTCCTTCCAGTGAAGTGGACTTAGATCGAAGAACTGGACTTTCAGAAGTCTCAATTGACATCATATCGCTTGCGACCTCGGTCAAGACTCGAGGTGGGTGACCGAAATGTTCTTCAGATAAGAACACCTCGCTTGGTCCAGGAAGTGTCTCGGTCGAGGTACTGGAACTGGAACCGAAACCTAACGTGCTTTTCTTCTCCTGAATCAGTCTATCAAATCTACCTCCGGGATCGGCTTCCAATGCCTTTAAGCTCCGTATATCTGCATCACAAGAGACATCTATAGCTTCCTCCATTAAACTAAAACTAAGAACTCTTTCAAGAGGATCGTTAATAAGGATAGAGCTCACCAATTCTCTTGATTCTTCATCATCATGGATGTTGAAGGTTTCATATTCTAGCGGCTCTCCCTTCATCACAGCAAGCAATGCAAACTCCACATGATCGCCGCCAATGTTGAATTTCAACTTGGCGTTCTTACAATCCATATTGCAACCCAAAGTTGCTAGAAATGGTCTCCCGAGAATGATTGGAATAGGATAATCTGCGGGAATGTCAAGCACAACAAAGTCTATAGGTATGTAGAAATTACCTAACTTGATGGGAACGTCTTCCAAAATACCCACAGGACGGGTAATGGAGCGATCCGCCATGTATAGCGTCATCTTCACCGGCTTGGGCTCTCCAAGTCCGACTTTTTCACATAGCTCCCGCGGGATGATGCTCACGCGGGCTCCTAGATCACATAATGCATCATAGGTTACATCTCCAACTTGCATGGGAATGTAAAATGAACCGGGATCCCTCAATTTAGGTGGCATCTTCTCCTTCATGATTTGAATGAGCTCCAAAGACTTAGATGTCATCCTTACTTCCACAAAATCCTCCAGCTTCCTCTTCCTTGAAAGAATCTCTTTCAGAAACTTCCCATAGGCGGGCATCCCTAGAATCACATCAAGGAAAGGGATTTGAATGTGTAGTTTATCCATAAGGTCTAGAAACTTACCAAAGTGCTTGTCTAGGTGTGCCCTCTACCTTGACTGAGGGAATGGAAGTGGTGGTTTATAAGAAGGAGGTGGGACTTAAAATTCAGATTTCTCTTTCGCTTTTTGGGGCTCCATCTCAGTTGGCATCTCGACCGAAGTGTTCCTCGTCTGATCCTGGACCGAGGTGTTCCTCATTTGGTCGGGCACCGACCGAGGTACTGGATCTGCAATCTTCAATCCTCTGTGTGTTGTAATTGCCATAATCTGTCATTTTGGGTTGCTCTCTGTCCTTGCTAGGAGCTTCCCTGGATCTCTTGGCGCTTCATTCGTCTTGTTGAAGAATTCTTTCTCTAAGGCTTTTTGTGCCTTCAAAAATGAATTCATTGATGTCTTCATAGCGTTGAGCTTGATCAAAATTACCTCCAGTACAAAATCTTTCTTTTCTGGCGGGGACGAACTTGATGTAGGCTCCTGGCTTCTCAATGGAGTAGAAGAAGAAGAGGGGGCGTTAAGAGCATTATTAGCATGAGAATAAGGGTTACCGGAATTTTGTTGATTAGATCTCCAATTGTTTTTGTTGGTGTTTCTGTTGTTGTTGTAATTGTTGTTCCGCGGCCCTTGATAGTTGTTTCTTCCTTGATATCCTCCATCTTGCTCCTTCTTCGTTTGAGCTACTAAAAGCTCCTTCAATGCCTTTACTTCATTTCTAAGTGAGGTGAGTTGAGCTCCAATTGATGATGTGTCTTGGAAGCTAACTCTCCTTGCTCCATTTCCAATTTCTTGATGGGAGTACTTCTCCATGTGTAAAGCTTGATTTTCAATGAAATCCCAAGCTTCATCTATTTGCAAATCCATGAATGTGCTGTCGGAAAGTAATTGGAGCTTGAATTGAGTATCTCCATCCAAACCCTTGAAGTATGTCTCCAACAACTCGATCTTTGGAATCCTATTATGTGGGCAATCCAACAGAAGATCCTTGAATCTCTCCCATGACTTGGACAAACTCTCTTTGTCCTTAATAATAAAAGCATTTATCTTTCCCCTCAATTCAGCGGTCTTAAAGGGAGGAAAGAACTTAGTAAGAAACTCCGTCGTCATCTCTTCTCAAGTGTTGATTTTTCCGGCAGGAAGAGATTGATACCAAGCAAGCGCCTTGTCTTTCAAAGAGAAATAGAAAGGCCTCAACTTGTAGTTGTTGTTCTCCACTCTTGAAGGTCTCAAAGTCTCCATCAGAATCTCATAGTTTTGCAAATGCTGATGCGGAGACTCTCTCTCCAAACCTCCAAATTGACATTGTCAAATCATGGTTAGAACTTGAGGTCTAAGTTCATAATCATTCTCACCTGGATCACCTAGGTTGACTCCTGGACGCCTGACTTGCTGATTTGGGTCCATCCTCTGTCCTAGGGTTTGTGGAACTCCAGCAAAAAGAACATCTCGGATAGGCATCCGAGGTGGTAGGTGTATCTCGGCCGGGGCAACTTGAACTGGGTCTTGCCTCGGTCGAGGATCTGGGATCGGTCGAGGTAGAAACTGGGCCCTTAGAGCGGCCTTATCTGCTTCAATTCCTTCTGTTCTTGCGCGACTCTCGTCTCTCTCTCGCTGCAGTTCATTCTTACTGAGGCGCAACTGTTCCAATGCCTCCTTCAATTCGGCTTCATGATTGCGATTGTCTTGATCGGCCATCTTAGATTCTTTCAATCTTCTCTTGTAGGTCTTTTCTGGTTCGGGATTGTAAGAAACGATTTCCTTTCCAGCACGAGTTCTTCGCATAAACCTAAGGAAAGATCCTGCGAAAACACTCAAGTACAGTGGTCAAAAGAAAGAAGGGCAATAGCCTCGAAAGACAACCGAAACCGGACATGGTCTAGACCAATTTCCCAGCAACGGCGCCAAAAACTTGTTCGCTCCAAAAGGTGTGTGCAAGCTTTAAAATTTATAACCCAAGAAGTATTCTTGAACAATATGCGAACATACACTGTACGGATCAATTGTAATAAAAGCAAGAATTCCAGAATCGATCACAGGGACTATGGTGAAACAAAGTACGGTAATCAAGTTGTCAAATAACTTCTAACCACAGATTAAAGCAATCAAAGATGATATAATCAGATAAAGGGAATGCGGATTCTAGGGATTAAAGCATCCAGTTGTGGTTCCGACTCAAGATCTCAAAATATAACATGGACAAAGCTGAGGTTTGCAAAGGGAAGGTGTTTCTAAGGTGTGAATAGATTACCGGGTAAGTCTCACTACTCACTATCCCAAACCAAAGCTCCTTTTACCGGGTAAGTCTCAAGGTACTAAGGAAAGGAACTATAATCTCAAACCAACACACCACCCAAGGAAATAGAATCAACCTTTACCGGGTAAGTCTCAGGCTAACTCTCAAAGATGGGATGAAGGCACACTCAAACCCCAATAAAGGATAAACCTTTATTACCTACACTCATGATCTTGGGTAAACAAACAAAGGAATCACCGGGTAAGTCTCATCCTAGGCTTGCATTGAACCAGGAAAGGTGTAACAAGGATAGGATTTGGCAAACTTAAACTCTTAACTCAGATAAGGTTCAGGAAAGGTTCACCTCGCTCAGTTATATTCCATCCCGGCCGAGATGTTCAATGACTGACCGAGGTGTTCTACGGTTAAGGTAAAGGCTCGAGCTTTCAGGGTCTTGCTGGGATTAAGATCATTCTATCATCGTCTTTCCCACAACTTTCAGCCAATCACCCTAGAATCGCATAAAGAACTTAGCCAACAATCATCATGATAACAATAATCAAATATATATGAAAGGAATCAATATTCAAATAAGAAAACCTTAACAAAAAGGTCTCAATAACTGAATCAAACAAACAACAATCAGCGTTCCTCAAGTCACAAATCAGAAAAGACAACAAAACCAATAACAATCTAAGAAGATCTTACAAACTCCTTCAAAGCCAACTTCAACTTGATTCCTTAATTCCTTGAACTTCAACCATAAAAACTTCCTTCAAAACTTCCTTCAAACTCTTCAGAAAATCATCCAGAAAATCCTTGATCCGAAGATGGATTATTTCGTGATCCGAAGATGGCTAAATTGTAGAAAATCAGCCCATATATATAGGAAAATTATCTTCCAAAGATAAAATATCTTAAAAAGACAATTTCCTAGAAAATATATCCATATCTCTCAAAATATATGAGCCAAATATAATATTTTCCTTCCAGAAATCCAGCCAAAAATATGTGATATTCTCTTACCAAAAATAGAAGATCTCAGCCAAAAATAAAGATCTTGTCGGCGGTAAGGTGTTCGCCTCGGTCGGGACACTCCTGAAGATCACCTCGGTCGAGGTGGTACTGTAGCTGACCGAGGTGAATCTCAGCTGAATGTTAATCTTTTGAATCTGTTTCAAAATTAATCCTCTAAATCATTTCAATGCTTCCTGAGATCTTCTTATATAACTCCATAATGTAGCTCCAATGACTCCTTAGCTTCCTTAGCTCCATCTCGCTCTAAAACGTGCCATTTCCCTACAATTACAATAAAACTAGGTGTAGACCTCGATTCCCGGAAAGGTAGACAAAACAACAATATAATCGCTGAATATACATCCATACATACAGATTTATGAAGATAAAACGTCTAAACCAATCCCAAAGCATAACAACGGATTTATTAAAGAATTCTATCGACATATGAAGAATCTCTACAAGAGATCAATGTCGACTAGGGTGAATTTAAATCGATACAATTAGTACTAGTATTCTTGATAGTAACATCGTATGAGTTTAAGACAGTACCTCTAATTAAGAATTTAAGGAGAAGATTTTGACGGCCAAAAATGACCCTCTTAGGTCATTAAAGAGATAAAGGAAAGGGTTGTGAGAAGTTGCTTACCTACCGGCTAAGAAGAGAGCACAAATTACATCAGTATGAATGGATTGCGGAAGAAGAACTGGAGGAGTAAGAAGAAGTAGATGATTTTAATCATGTCCTACGTCAATCAAGAAAGAAGGTGCAGAACATTCCACAGAAATGAGACTCACGGTGCTCTCCTCAGGTTTACAGAGGAAGCCTTTGTGACTAAAGATGTGACACAAAATATCTGGAGTTATAGAGACAAAGCAAACATGGAGATTATGACGTTAGTGCCTTGATGAAATGTCTCATCGAGTTTTGAAGTGATTCTAGATGGAATGTACATCTCGGTTGGACCGAACATGAGAAAGAGTAATGCTGAATAATTGAAGGTAATATACAAATCAGATATCACACATCTTAGATAATTACCAAAAAGTTTATATATATGATTTTAATGAGAAATGGTGGTACTCTAAAGAAAATTTAAACTAATTCAGATAACCCTATAATATTTACATGGATCGGTAGTTGGAGAACCGCGTACAAAGGGTGTACCCTAGAGTCTTTTCTCGACTGATGGGAGAAGAATTGACGAAAGTATTAGATTTAATCAACGTGGATTGTTCGAGAAAATCTAAAAGGTTTTGACAATCATAATTGGTGTAAGGATTTGAAAGATAGTAGAGCAAGAGGAGTATACTGGCAACCTAGTAGACATGACTGAGGAATCAGATTTGTAGAGATAATCATATACAATTGGAACTAGAGGATGTTAGAAAAAATAATACTATTGAGTCGGTTAAACCATGGTGAGGAAGTATAACCGGACGGATAGCTTAACCAGTGAGAAGAAAAATACCATATCAAAAGGGGATTCCAACCAACCTCAATTATAGTGTTGAGATGGGGATACCATTATAGAATCTATTTCAACAGTACAAAACAACGGAGGATTTAACATTGAATGAGTGGTAATGATAAACTGAAAGTAGATACCGATTCAGACAAGGAAACATTTTATAAAATGATTGACCTAGTAGAAGGGTTCACGAGACAAGCATGAGAGATCATCATGTGGTAGTATTATTGTCTCGATGTAGACTTATTACCGCACCTCGAGAATTTGGAGCTAAATAGAAAAACCCAGGTCAAGATGGTAAATAGGTCAGGGTAATAATTTATAGGTCAACGTGATGTACTCCTAAGTTGGAGGTCAAAAGGATTGTGGAAGGATAACCACATTGAGCAGTCTTGACGAGTAGTAAGTCGAGTTCTGATGGGACATAAGTGAGTTCTGGGGGTTCTAAGACCACACATTCCAATCTTTACAAGGAGGCATGATCGGTGAGTTATTTTACTGAGGAATTCTCTAGACCAACTGTAAAACTCCATGGGTGTCGATGAGCATAGTTTTGATAGATATGAACGGTTTATCTCGAGGTATTGGACAACCAGTACTCACGGCTAGATTACGAGCCTTCCCTTTACTATAGTAAATCATCTATGGATTGACGATATGCTTGAAGAGGATCTTGCCATTATTAGAAGGGAAGTTATAGGCGAGAGTTTTGGTAAACCATGCTGACTTACGAAAATATGCCATTATGATAAAAGGGCGACAATAGATTTATCAGAGTAGCGCAGCGGAAGCGGGGTGGACCCATAAACCACAAAACAGGAAACACAATGTTATGTTATCTATGACCTCAAGTTAAGGAAATAGAGATCTGTACGAAAACCTCCATTGGGGAGTGCAATTTTTTTTGGGTTATATCAATTTGAAAGTTTGACCAAAAGTAGGTGAAAACTCATTAATTAAGGGACGATCCGACTGAGTCATATTAAGGAAACCGACCAAGTGAGTTGTATCACAAAGAACATTAGACACTTAGTAAAGTGCCGGGAGATGTCTAAGATCATTATATCAGAGTTGATTGTCGGGATCTTCCGGAAGGTCAAAAGCAAGTGGATTCAGCAGAAGGAATTAAGTTTTATAGTTATTTTTGGTAGAGTCATCAACAGAGTTGGAAGTGAGTTTAGAAAGTAACTTTTGAGATTTTAAAGGGGGCTGGGAATTTTATTATCGATTAGAACTCCTACCCATACTAGAGGGTGTAGACCCAGTGTTCTTGTGTAACAGTTAAGGAAATACATACGAGACCCAGTGACACGTCATCAACTATGAGGAATGGATAGTTGAGCCAGATCATAATTTTGTGAAATATCCAGTGGTCTAGACGAGGAGCTGATGAGGCTACTCAAAAGACGGAGGATTATTTTAGGAGTAATTATCCTGAGTTCTTTGCCGAATTAGCCGCCACCCCATCATCGATGACTTAGTACTCTAGTGTTGCTTGTTTGACCTACATGGCTATGATATGTGGTCCTTAGATATTAGAAAGTTAGAATTGATACTCAAGTTCTTTTTACATAAATTTCTTTAGTGATTCTCCTTTCTCTAAGTTTTGGGACGAAACTTATTTCAAGGGGGTACTGATGTAATATCCAGAATTTTATTTCCGATTTTTTCCGAGTTAAACCGGATTTCAACCCGTTCATCCTTGTACATGATATATAGCGTTATCCTCCCTCACAAATCCTATCATTTTATGTATGTCTAAACTTACATAAAATGACGAAAATTCCATCAAATCCTAAACTTACAAACCCTAGTTTATACCTTAGTGTTTTGACAAGGTCATGACATGTCTTTGATAAGGTCATGACATATCTTTGACAAGGTCATGACATTCTTTTGAGAAGATCATGGCAAGACCATGACAAGGCCAAGCCCACTTCCTCCTCTATGTTTCGGCCATGTTCCGCATGCACGTTTCCGCCATCAACCTTGAGCAACTCTCGCGTAGGGTAAAAAAGAATATGTAGCTACATTTCCTTAGCCCAACCTTCATCCTTGACATCCAGCTTTCCCTACCTTACTCTCTTCAGCCCAGGAGATACGCATCCCAGGAAGTACACATCCCTCGGGATACGCACCTAGGAAATCCGCAGCCTAGAAGGTGCGCATCCCAAGAAACGCCAACCTCCACACACTGCCTTGCCAACTACTACTTCTCACGCCTCTCCCCTATACTTACGCTCCCCTTTGATCCACTTTCCTTTCTAATCAGATTATCCATCGTAATGGTTGCTCGTACAACTCCTCTCTTCACGTCCAGATTCAACGAGCCAAGGTGTGCGATTCACTTACTTTTGAAGATCGTTCATACTATAGAGAATCCAGGCAAACACCGGACACCCCCGTACCCTGTTGTTAGCACTGAGGAAGAGAAATCTTATCAACCCTAGACGGCTCTTGGTGCAGGCCTTCCCTTATCACGCCAACAACAAGATAGAAGCCGTCGTAGCACACCAAGGATGCCTCGTACCCCATGTTGTGACTTGAAGAAGAGTGACTCCGGGTAAGATGATTATTTCCACATCTACACAGTCTTTCGGTCACCCCCTTCATGCTTATCATCGGAACTTTATAGTCCTACTATCGATCAATGTTACCATGAGGCTAACCCAAGCAATCTCTACGGGCCTTCAGGTGAGAGATCCATGAGCCAAACAAATCCACCCTCTCTACAAGTCCTAGAGGTATGCCGTCTTACCTCTTTCCTGGTAAACTTAGATCTCAAAAATAGTGGGATAACTAGGTGCTTTCAGATCTGAAGCCTCCTGGTACAAAACATCCATAGTGGCCGTCGACCCTCAAAGAAACCTCCTCACGCTACTCGAGTCACTCCACCAGCTAGGAGTTGGAAGATCTTTGGCCATCTAGAGTTTAGATCCAAAGACCTATTATTGTCAGGATAAAGATAGCCTTGTGTTTGGTGAGTGTCGAAGTCTAAATCAATTACAACCCAATTTTTGTTTCTTCCAGGAAAGTGATTGAGAAGTCATTTTTGAACCTAAATTTGAAGCCCTTAAAAAGATTTGTCACCGTTAAAATTTTAGTATGAATTAAAGTGGTATGGATGATGTGATGTATCAATAGTAAAGGTCGATACAACGGTCGGATCTAGATCCATAAGAGTGCAAAGTAGGTTGTTTGTGCAATTTGTGAAAACACCTAGAATTTGGCTAAGTATAGAAATTCTAGTTTTGGAACCAAATTTGGAGATTTATGTAGGATTTGTTGTTGAGTATTCTGGAGAATTTCTTGCTTCTATGAGTAGAGTACATATCATAGAAGACCTAGATATTTTTATTAGAATTTTATATTTTTATTCGAGCCTCATATCTTAAGCTAAAGTTGAAACCTAACGACTTTTATGAAAGTCAAGAATGTGGTTAACTTTTCTAAATTTGTAGAAAACTTCCTTTTGAGAGTTGAAGTGTCGTTTGTGTCCAAAGGATAGTGTGAAACTTTGTTATGGAATTTTTTAGAGTTTTTGGACCAAGGGTAAAATGGTCATTTACCCTTATGAGGGTATTTTGGTAATTTCTCTTATGATCGATTTGAGTATCTTAGAAGTTGTGGAATTCTTAGAAGTGGGATCCATTATTGATCCACTTGCCTTTTATAACAGGCGGTTGAGTTTCTATGGTTGCAAACCGAGTTGAGATAACGAGGATTGAAATATGATTCAGGTAAGTCCTTTGGACTTACTTAGTTGGCTTCTAGATGTTAGTTGAATGATGATGGTGGTGCGTATTGTTTGTTTAATAATTATAACATGGTTATGATGACCTTTATTGCGTTTATGATCCAAATGTATGTATAACGGGTGGTGACATCACTGCCTAGCTCTGACACGAGATTGGAAGATTCTCTATACCCAGACCAAACAGGTATAAGGTGAGGTGCATCGGCTCCGCTCATGTTGGTTACAAGGGGGTAGAGGCGAGGTTTTTGGAATACCTCGTGTTACAAAATAAGTATCATTATGAAAGTGTAAGACTTAATTAGAGATAATAAATGGAATTATCTAAAATTAGGATGAGTGTTTTATTCTGCTTTATATGTGTGTGCTATTATCATTTAACTTTTGGATAGCTAGCTAATGGTTGTTTTCTTTCGTTGTTTAGACTTACCACAGGTTAGAGCAGCGGCTGAGTGATTTGGAAGTAGTGGTCAACCGGGTCTCCGTACTTCCTAGGACGGGGTTGGACATGTTTATATTTGTTTCCTTCGTAGCGTGTTGACTTTTAGACAATTTAATCCTAAGTATGTTGTTGGTTATTAGTAGCATGTTGTTACATTCATGACAATAAAATATTGTTTTATGAATTTTGGTTTCCTTATTTGTGCCTTGTTGTAAGATCCTAGTGAAAGCGTTGTCAAACTAGGGATCAGGATCCACTATGTGGTCATAACTCGTGACTCCCTGAGTTTTAAGAATTGAGGGTGTTTGTTCGCTCCAAAAGGTGTGTGTAAGCTTTAAAATTTATAACCCAAGAAGTATGCTTGAACAATATGCGAACCCACAGTGTACGGATCAATTGTAATAAAAGCAAGAATTCCAGGGGTCGATCATAGGGACTATGGTGAAACAAAGTACGATAATCACGTTGTCAAATAACCACAAGCAACAAATTAAATCAATCGAAGATGATATAAAAGTCAGGTAAAAGGAATGTTGATTCTAGGGATTAAAGCATCCAATTGTGGTTCCGACTCAAGATCTCAAAGGATAACGTGGACAAAGCGAGATTTGCAAAGGGAAGGTGTTTCTAAGGTGGGAATAGGTCACCGGATAAGTCTCACTACTCACTATCCCAAATCAAAGCTCCTTTTACCGGGTAAGTATCAAGGGTCTAAGGAAAGGAACTATATGCTCAAACCAACACATCACCCAAGGGGATAAAATCAATCTTTACCGGGTAAGTCTCAGGCTAACTCTCAAAGATGGGATGAAGGCACACTCAAACCCCAATAAAGGATAAATCTTTATTACCTACACTCATGATACTGGATAAACAAGCAAAGGAATCACCGGGTAAGTCTCATCCTAGGCTTGCGTTGAAAAAGGAAAGGTATAACAAGGATAGGATTTGGCAAACTGAAACTCTCAACTCAGATAAGGTTCAGGAAAGGTTCACCTCGCTCAGTTAAATTCCATCCCGGCCGAGATGTTCAATGACTGACCGAGGTGGTCTACGGTTAGGTAAAGACTCGAGCTTTCAGGGTCCAGTTGGGATTAAGATCATTCTATCATCGTCTTTCCCACAACTTTCAGCCAATCACCCTAGACGCATAAAGAAATTAGCAAACAATCATCATGATAACAATAATCAAATTTATAAGAAAGGAATCAATATTAAAACAAAAAACCTTAATACGAAGATCTCAATAACTAAATCAAACAAACAATCAGCGTTCCTCAATCACAAATCAGAAAAGACAACAAAACAAAAAGCAATCTAAGAAGATCTTACAAACTCCCTCAAAGTCAACTTCAACTTGATTCCTTCCTTCCTTCAACTTCAACCTTCAAAACTTCCTTAAACTCTTCCTTCAAACTCTTCAGAAAATCCTCCAGAAATCAATGATCCGAAGATGGCTGAATTGTAGAAAATCAGCCCATATTTATAGGAGAATTATCTTCCAAAGATAAAATATCTTATAAAGATAATTTCCTAGAAAATATATCCATATCTCTCAAAATATATTAGCCAAATATAATATCTTCCTTCCAGAAATCTAGCCAAAAATATGTAATATTCTCTTTCCAAAAATAGAAGATCTCAACCAAAAATAAAGGTCTTGTCGGCGGTAAGGTGTTCGCCTCGGTCGGGACACTCTTGAAAATCACCTCGGTCGAGATGGTACTGTAGCTAACCGAGGTGAATCTCAAGTGAATGTAAATCTCTGGAATCTGGTCCAAAATCAATCTTCTAAATCATTTCCATAATTCCTGAGATCTTCTTATAACTTCAGAATGTAGGTCAAATGACTCCTTAGCTTCCTTAGCTTCATTTCGGTCCAAAACGTGCCATTTTCCCTACAATTACAACGAAACTAGGTGTAGACCTCGATTCCCGCAAAGGTAGACAAAACAACAATATAATCGCAAGAATATACATCCATACATGCAGATTTATGAAGATAAAACGTCTAAACCAATCCCAAAATATAGGCTATAATACATGCTATCAAAATACCCCATACTTGTCCCTTGCTTGTCCCCAAGCAAGTTCCAAATCTTAGATACAAGATAGAATGGATTATAAGCCAGAAAGATCAATGAAAAACATTTCAAAACCTTTTGTGGTGTGCTCCACTCATAGATCACTCTAAGAGAAAGCTTCTTGACAAATAAAATCAAGACATGATCAAAACGTTTTATAAATATATGAAAGTTGTTCATCTTTGCATAAAATCATAGAATGCAGAAAAAATCATATTTATCAAAATCAATCATGTATATTCTAGTTTAAACCACCAAGTCAATCAACAAGCTCGAGGTCTCAAGGGCTTTCAAAAGAGGTCAAGAAATGTGTCAGAGTGGGATGTATATAGGATAATGTGGTGCTAGAATCCGGGAATAGGATCTTACTTCACTTTCTTTGAATCTCAACATCTTCCACCAATAAGCTTTGCTTATTTTACTTTAGTTTTTGGGATGCATGGACAGAGGTGCACTTTCGAAGCCTAGGAGATCAGCAATCATCAATTTCTCGAGATGCCTCAAACCCTTGATGCACATACCATGACCCGTTAGGAATATCGCTCAATCCGACTTTGGCAATACATAAACACCAGACTATGTGAATGGTGCTGAGTTACTCATCATCATGATTGACTTCCGCAAACCTAATTGTTTCTTTCTAACACTTTCAGTCAACATCTCAACTTCACTTTCACTTGATTTTCTTTGCTTGCTTCCAAATTTCCGGATAGGTAAAGGGAGGCAAATATGTATATGAGGGGCTAAAGCATGGTCAAGAAGAAGAAGAGAATAGAATGAATTGCCTCAGTCATCCCAGGAAGAATGTGATAGAAACCATCATGTGGTGTCAACCTTCAAATCCAACATAATTTTGATAAAAACAAAGTATTAAACATGCTAGAATTCAAAACAAAGCATTTTGCAACTTAAACATATCATAAAACCTTTCGAGCATATAAAGATTTCAAAACCAATCTGCAAACAAAATCATCATTGAGGTCATATCCAAAGAAGAAGCACAAAAGGTTTCAAAAAACTCTCAGTTAAAAGCCCACCTCGGTCGAGGTGTTCTGGCGTCATCCGAGGTGTTCAACCTCAATCGGCCATGAATGCCTCGGTCGAGGTCATAAAATTTTTTTTTCAAACTATTTTTCGATGTTTTTCTCAAGGAGAAGCCTGTATGTATGCTTGTATTGCACATAAAGCCAAATAAACAGAAAAAGATCATAATATCCAAGGGAGTCATACAAACATACACATAAGTCACATAAAATACATCCAAATACCCCATACTTGGGACACATTGTCCCAATGGGTCAAATATAAGTTTAAGAACAGTATACTCACCGGACCTAGTTGAATTGCATAATAAATATAAAGAAAATCCGTGAAGCTCTAATCCTCGTCAACTGGCGGTGGTGGATGTGGAATGTAAGGGTTCTGGTTCGGGTCGAAAGGATAGCCCATCATCTGCTGGAACTGAATCTCCATCATCCAACGCTGGTAATGCTGGCTCTCCCCTATCTGATGTATCCATCCATCAACGTGTCTACACTCATCATCGAAGCACTGGGACATGTCTACCGTCATAGCCGCATAAGAGTCAATCATCTGCTCAGTCAGCTCATCAATCCGTCGGTGGGCCTCGGGATCTCTACGTCTGCGGGATCTACGCTAAGGTGGTGGTGGTGCTGCTCTCTCCTCCTCCGTTGCCTCGTCATCAAGGTCGAAAACTAGAACACTAGGGCCGCCGGTATCAGTACGGTCTCCATCATCATCATCATCATCGTCATCGTCATCGTCATCGTCATCGTCATCGTCATCGTCATCGTCATCGTCATCGTCATCGTCATCGTCATCGTCATCGTCATCGTCATCGTCATCGTCATCGTCATCGTCATCGTCATCGTCATCATCATCTCCTCTAGCATCCTGCATGTAGGGAAACCAAGCAGCAGACCAGTACTTACGGTCAAAGATAGAGAACTGAGATGACCACATAATGCCTTGTGATGCAATCATCTCCCATGGCATGACAACGTAAGGCGTGCCAAGGTCACGAGGAACGAGAATACATCTCGTAATCATCTTCTGTAATCCCAATGGCTTTGCAGCCGCTACTTGTGTACATGTTGAAAGTTCCAGACCCATAGTAGTGGCAATGTGGGCCACCAACCCACCTCAACATATATCTCCTCTCGACTTGCCCTTGATCCTATGCAAGTCCTTTGCCAGCATAGCAATAAAATCCGACACTCCTCCCGTGACCATACAAAATAGACTCAGCAACTCTCCCTGTCGGACCTTCTGGGGCGTCTCAGTACGCGCCATAAGCGTCTCACTAAAAATCCTATGAGCAAGGCGGAAAGCAAGATGGAAAATAATGCGCTCTCGGGAATCTCCGGGCCTCCGCCTGTCACTATGGTCAGTCACATGGGCTATCTCGCCCCAGAAACACTAAGCAATTGCTCGGGAGGGAAAATTAGAAACTGTAGGAGTAAGGAAACCGAAAATCTCCCTGAACTGGTCCATACGAACTACATAGTTCCTATTCAGCAGCCGGTACTTGATTCTATTGTGCTCCGGCACATAAGTAACTGAGCTCACAAACTCCATCGTTGGCTCAAGATAAGCCGGCGCTCTAACATCCATGAACTCCTCCAGCCCTACCATGGAGATCATATTCCTCAAGTCCTACGCCATATTGAGGCACTCGAAGGCAGAAACATCTAGAAAACACGGGGCAACAATCGGACGCCCGCAAATACTATTATAGTCTTTTTGGTGACGCTCGTGGATCACCAGGATAGCAAACTGAGATGCAGAAGAAGAGGAAGAATGATGGGAACTGCTAGGCTTGTCCCAAGGCCAACTGACGATCAGATCTGTTGCTCATAATTTCTGACAAGATCACCTCGGTTGCCCAAGAACACCTCGGCCGAGACACAGTCGACTGGACCGAGGCGAACTGCTGTTTGATCGCAAATCTCAAATCTGTAAGTTCTTTCCCACAAATCACTACAAAAAGCTTCATAAGGGGTACTTATATTCTTTTCAACAACAAATAATGGCAACCAAAGCCAGATTTGCTCGAAATCAGTAAAAGAACAAGAAGTTAGGGTTTTGGAATGAAGTACCCGGATTTTGTAGATTTGAAGCGTTTTCCTTGCTGCTTGTTTCTTGGAAACTAATTCTCTTCCTTCCTCTGGTGTAATCGAGCCAAGAAACGTTGAAAACTGAGAATTTGAGAGTTTGGGGTTGCCGCGGTCGATGCTTTGGTTGGGAGGGAAAAAGGTGAGAGGAGAGAGACCATCTTGCCTTTTATACTCCTCGCTGAATTTGATTCCACCTCAGTCGAGGTGGTCCTGACTGGACCGAGGTGTCTGACTAGATGGAAGACCTAGTCGCCTCGGTTGACCAAGAACATCTCGGTCGAGGTGTTGTGACAGCAACCGAGATATGTCTCATTCAATCTCCGTCTTCTCAATTTCTCGAACTTTTGTCCTTCCAATGTAGCTCTTGAGTTGTAATCCTTCCTTAGAAATTACCTGGTTCTTGTCTAGAGGACGCAAAAACAAAACGAAGCAAACTATCTAAAACTAAGCTAGAAAAGGGAAAAGAAAACAATACCTTGGGTTGCCTCCCAAGAAGCGCTTGGTTTAAGGTCGCTAGCTGGACCGTACATTATCTTCGAACATGTTGGAAGGTGTCCTCACCCCATACTTCATCTTCATCATGGGGTGAAACAAAGGATTCTATCCAATGTTCCAACAAGTGCAAGTGCTTATCGGGAAACGAATCATCTATGGGTAGGTCATCCTTCTTGAGCGAGGAGGAAGGTACCCGGATGAGGTGATCTGCAACAGAATTCTTGGATCCGTTCTTATCGCAAATCTCTAGGTCAAACTCTTGAAGCAAGATAATCCAACGAATGAGGTGCGGCTTTGCATCCTTCTTAGTAAGCAAGTAACAAATAGCTGCATGGTCAGTGCAAACAATAACTTTCGCTCCCACTAGGTAAGAGCGAAATTTTTGAAAAGCATATACAACCGCCAAGAGCTCCTTTTCGGTGGTGGCATAGTTCAATTGAGCTTCATCTAGCGTCTTGCTAGCATAGTAAATGTCGTTGCTCCGGCCATCCTTCTTTTGTCCAAGTACCGCTCCTACGACAACATCACTAGCATCACACATGATCTCAAAGGGAAAGGTCCAATCGGGAGGTTGAATGATGGGAGCGGTAATCAACTCTTCCTTTATCCTGTAAAAAGCATCAAGACATTCCTGCAAAAACTCAAAAACAACATCCTTATTCAAAAGATTAGTGAGCGGTTTAGAAATTTTAGAGAAATCCTTGATGAACCTCCTGTAGAAACCTGCATGCTCGAGAAAACTCCGCACACCCTTAACAGAACAAGGGGGAGGAAGTTTCGCAATAGTCTTGATTCTTAGCTCGATCGACCTCAATACCTCGGTTGGAAACGAGGTGTCCTAGAACAATTCCTTTGCTAACCATAAAGTGACACTTTTGCCAATTCAAAACAAGATTAGTGTCTTCACAATGTTAAAGCACTAGAGAAAGGTTAGCCAAACAATTATCAAAAGAGGAACCCTATACCGAAAAGTCATCCATGAATACCTCCATGATCTCCTCGGTGTACTCATAAAAGTTAGCCATCATACAACGCTGAAAGGTAGCGGGTGCATTACACAATCCGAATGGCATCCTCCTATAAGCGAATGTCCCCCATGGGCAATTAAAAGTGGTCTTCTCTTGATCATCCGGATGGATAGGAATCTAAAAGAAGCCACTATAACCATTTAGTTAGCAAAAATTGGAGTGTTGAGCTAACCGTTCGAGCAATTGGTTGATGAAGGGAAGCAGGAAATGGTCCTTCCGAGTGGTCACGTTCAGCTTCCTATAATCAATGCACATCCTCCAGCCCATAACGATCCTAGTTAGAATCAACTCGTTGTTCTTATTCGTCACGACGGTCATCCCTCCTTTCTTCGGAACTACATGCACCGGGCTCACCCATTTGCTATCCGAGATAGGAAATATGATTCCTGCATCCAACAACTTAAGAATCTCCTTCTTCACAACCTCTTTCATGATCGGATTTAACCGTCTTTGAGGTTCATGTGAAGTCTTATGATCGTCTTCCAATAAGATCATCAATAGTATAACCCAAAGCCTCTCGATGTTTCCTCAGAACATGCATCAGTTTAGACAATTCGGTTTCAGAAAGCGAAGTACTAAACTAATGCATGTTCCGAGGAAACATCGAAAGGCTTTGGGTTATACTATTGATGATCTTGTTGGAAGACGATCATAAGACTTCACATGAACCTCAAATATGGTTAAATCCGATCATGAAAGAGGTTGTGAAGAAAGAAATTTTTAAGTTGTTGGATGCAGGTATCATATTTCCTATCTCGGATAGCAAATGGGTGAGCCCAGTGCATGTAGTTCCGAAGAAAGGAGGGATGAATGTTGTGACGAATAAGAACAACGAGTTGATCCCAACTAGGACCATTACGGGCTGGAAGGTGTGCATCGATTACAGGAAGCTGAACGTGGCCACTCGAAAGGACCATTTTCCACTCCCCTTCATCGATCAAATGCTCGAACCGTTAGCCCATCATTCACATTTTTGCTATTTAGATGGTTATAGTGGCTTCTTTCATATTCCTATCCATCCGGATGATCAAGAGAAGACCACTTTCACTTGTCCATGGGGGACATTCGCTTATATTAGGATGCCATTTGGATTATGTAATGCACCCGCTACCTTCTAGCGATGCATTATGGCTATCTTTTCCGAGTACATAGAGGAGATCATGGAGGTATTTATGGATGACTTTTCAGTATATGGTTCCTCTTTTGATGATTGCCTATGTAACCTTTCTATATTTCTACAAAGATGTGAAGACACTAGTCTCGTTTTGAATTGGGAGAAGTGTCATTTTATGGTTAATGAAGGCATTGTGCTAGGACACCTCGTCTCCAACCGAGGTATTGAGGTCGATCGAGCTAAGATTGAGACTAATGAGAAACTTCCTCCCCCTTGTTCTGTTAAGTGTGTGCGGAATTTTCTCGGGCATGTAGGTTTCTATAGGAGGTTCATCAAGGATTTCTCGAAGATTTCTAAACCACTAACTAAACTCTTGAATAAGGATGTTGTTTTTGAGTTTTTGCAGGAATGTCTTGATGCATTTTACAAGATAAAGGAAGCGTTGATTTCCGCTCCCATTATTCAACCTCCGGATTGGACCTTGCCCTTTGAGATCATGTGTGATGTGAGTGACGTGGCCGTAGGAGCGGTGCTTGGACAAAAGAAGGATGGCTGGACCAACGCCATTTACTATGCTAGCAAGACGCTAGATGAAGCCCAACTAAACTACACCACCATCGAAAATGAGCTTTTTGCGGTTGTATATGCCTTTGAGAATTTTTTCTCTTACCTAGTGGGAGCGAAAGTTATTGTTTACACTGACCATGCAGCTATTCGTTACTTGCTTGCTAAGAATGATGCAAAGCCGCGTCTTATTCGATGGATTCTCTTGCTTCAAGAGTTTGATCTAGAGATTCACGATAAGAAGGGATCCGAAAATTCTATTGCGGATCACCTCAGCCGGATACCTCCCTCTTCACGCGAGAAGGACGACCGACCGATCGATGATTCATTCCCCGACGAACACTTGCATTTGCTGGAACGTTTGATAGACTTCTTCATCTCACCCCATGATGAAGGTGAAGTATGGGGTGAGGATACCTTCCAGCATGTTTAGGGATGCCGTACAGTCTAGCTAGCGACCTTAAATCAAGCGCTTCTTGGGAGGCAACCCAAGGTATTGCTTTCTTTTCCCTTTTCCTCGTTTAGTTTTAGACAGTTTGCTTTGGCTTTGTTTTGTTTTTGGCATCCTAGACAGAAATCAGGTACTCTCTAAGGAAGGATTACAACTCGGGAGCAACACTAGAAAGACAAAAGTTCGAGAATTCGAGAAGACGGAGTTTGACTGAGACACATCTCGGTTGCTGTCACAGTACCTCGACCGAGATGATTCTTGAGAAACCGAGGTGAGTAGGGCTGACAAAGATCCACCTCGGTCTAGACACCTCGATCTAGTCGTGACTACCTCGACCGAGATGACACCAGAATCGGCGAGGGGTATAAAAAGGGAAACAGTTTCTCCCTCTTCCCTCCCATTTACCTTCTCGACCGCGGTGCTCTCCCGGCCTCATTTCCCCGTTTTTCGATCGTTTTCTACGATTTTTGCTCCGATCTCGCAAGGAAAGGCAAGAGGATCAGATTGCAAGCAAGAAACTGCAACAAAACACCTCGAATCTGTGTATTTTTGGGTAAACCGTTCGAAAACCCTAACTCTTCTATTTTAACCGATTTCAGTTGGATTTGGCTTTGTTTGCCATCCATTGTTGTTGAAAAAGGCATAAGTACCCCATAGGAACAATTGGTAGTGATATTGGTGGAAAAGAATTGGAAATCAGAGAGTTGGAATCGAACAGTTTTTCGCCTCGGTCCAGTCGACCTGTGCCTCGGCCGAGGTGTTCTTCAGCCTTGTCAGAGCAGCCGAGGTGTCCTTGTCAGTGAAAATAATGACTTTGCATTCCGACCTTCAGCTTGTCCTGAGAGATACCCCCAGTGGTTCTTCCCCTTCCCCTTCCTCTAGACCTCCCATCCCGGTGATTCATGAGCGTCACCAGGCAGACTTCGACCGTATATGCGCACACCCTGTCATTGCGCCGTGTTTCCTAGATGTCCTAGCCTTCGAGTGCCTCCACGTGGTGGAGGACTTGAAGAAGATGATTTCCATGGTTGGACTGGAGAGTTTTATGGAGATCAGAGCTCCAGCCTATCTCGAGCCTACCGTAGAGTTTGTGAGTTCTGTTACTCACCTACCTGAGAGGAAATCTATCAAGTACCGGTTGCTTAACCGGAACTACATTGTCCCCATGGACCAGTTTAGAGATATTTTTGGCTTCCCGACTCCTACAGTTCCCGACTTCCCTTCTCGAGCCGTAGCTCGACAGTTCTGGGGACAGATTGCTCATATGGTGGAGCACGCTAACAGATGGAGACTTGGAGACTCCAGGGAGCGCATCATTTTCCACCTTGCTTTCGGTCTTGCCCACCGGATCTTTAGTGAGACCCTTCTAGCGCGTACTGAGACGCCCCAGAAGGTTAGACAAGGAGAGTTGCTCATCATTTTGTATGGTGACTAGAGGAGTACCTTATTTTGGGGCCATATTAGCTAAGGTTCTGCATCGGATCAAGGCTAAGGGGAAGGGAGATATCTGTTGTGGAGGACTGGTGACTCATATCGCTACAGTCATGGATCTTGACTTGAGTTCTTGTACGTTGGTGGCGGCTAAAAAGCCGCTTGGTCTTCAAGAGATGATCACGAGGAGGATTCTGGTTCCTCGTGGACTCACTACACCGTACGTGGCTATGCCTTGGGAGCAGACTTCCCCTCAGGGTATCTTGTGGTCGGCTCACTTCTGAGTTTCCGATCCGCAATACTGGTCTTTTGCTTGGCTGCCCTACATTCCAGATGCCCGAGATGATGATGTTGCACCTGAGGAGGAGGAGTATGACGATGGCGGTGCTGCCATGGAGACATGTACAGATACAGCCGGCCCTAGTGTGCCAATGCTCGACTTAGACGACGAGGCGACAGAGGAGGAGGCAACAGTACCACCACCACCGCAGTGCAGATCCCGCCGCCGCAGAGTCAGAGACCCAGTAGCACATCAGAGGATTGATGACCGCACATATCAGATGATCGACGCCTATGCTGCCCTGACTGTTGACATCCGTGAGCATTTTGATGATCAGCACCGAGAGATTGAGGGTTAGACACATCAGATGCTAGAGGGCTAGCATTACCAGCGCAAGATGATGGAGATGCAGTTCCAACACACTACGGGTTATCCTTTTGATCCATCCCAGCATCCTTACGTCCCATTTCCACTACCACCACCAACAGATCAGGATTAGAGCTTGCAGAGATTTCTTTTCTTTATTTATTATGCAGCTCGGCTTATGTCCGGTGAGTTCTCCTGTTTTTAGACTTATTTTGACCCATTGGGACAATGTGTCCCAAGTATGGGGTATTTGGATGTATCTTACTTGACATTATGTGTGTATGACTTGTATGACTTCTGGATATTATGATCTTATTGTATTATTTGGCTCTATGTGCTTATCAGAGACTACATGCATGCATACAGGTTACTTGATTGAGAAAAACGTCAAAAACTGGTTAAGAAATTTTTTTTATGACCTCGACCGGGATGATTCTTGCCAAACGAGATCAAGTACCTCGGTTGACTTAGAACACCTGGACCGAGGCGGTTTAACTGAGAGGGTTTTCGAAACGATTTTTGTGCCTCTTTTCTGGATATGACCTCTGTGATGATTTTGTTTGTAGATTGGTTTTGAAATTTTTATATGTTTGAAAGGTTTTATGATATGTTTAGGTTGCTAAATGCTTTGTTTGAAATTTTGTCATGTTTAATACTTTGTTTTTATCAAAATTATGTTGAATTTGAAGGTTGACACCACATGATAAGTTCTCTCACTCTCTTCTTGGGATGATTAAGGCAGTTCACTATCTTCTCTTCTTCTTTTTGATCATGCTTTAGCCCCTCATATAAATATTTGCCTCCCTTTACCTATCCGGGAATTTGGAAGCAAGCAAGTGAAAAGCAAGTGAAAGTGAAGTTGAGATGTTGGCTAGAAGTTTAGAAAGAAACAAATAGGTTTTGGGGAAATCAATCATGATGATGAGTAACTCGGCACCATTCACATAGCTGTGTGTTTGTATCTTGCCAAAGTCGGATTGAGAGATATTTCTAACAGGTCATGATATGTGCATCAAGGGTTTGAGGCGTCTCGAAAAATTGATGACTGTTGATTTCCTAGGCTTCGATTATTGTGCACCTCTGTCCATGCATCCCAAAAAGTAAGAAGTAAATAAGCAAAGCTTATTGGTGGAAGATGATGAAGTTCAAAGCAAGTGAAGTGAAGATCCTTTTCCCGGATTCTAGCACCACATTCCCTATATACATCCCACCCTCACACGTTTCTTGACCTTCTTTTGAAAAGCCCTTGAGACCTCGAGCTTGTTGATTGACTTGGTGATTTAAACTGGACTATACATGATTAATTTCGATAATTATGATTTATTATGCATTCTATGATTTTATGCAAAGATGAACAACTTTCTTATATTTATAAAATGTTTTGATCATATTTTGATTTTATTTGCCATGAAGCATTCTCTTAGAGTGATCTATGAGTGGAGCACACCACTAAAATGTTTTGAAATACTTTTCATTGATCTTTATCACTTATTATCCATTCTATCTTGTACTTAAGATTTGCAACTTGCTTGGGGACAAGCAAGAGACAAGTATGGGATATTTTGTTAGCATGTATTATAGTCTATATTTTGGGACTTGTTTAAACGTTTTATCTTCAATAATATGCATGTTTGGATGTATATTATGTGATTATATTGTCGTTTCATCTACCTTTACGGGAATCGAGTTCTACACCAAGTTTCGCTGTAATCGTAGGTAAAATGGCACGTTTTGGATCGAAATGGAGCTAAGGAGCAAAGGAGTCATAGGAGCTACATTCTGGAGCTGAAAAGAGAACTCATGCAGCAAGGAATTAATGTAGAAGATTTACTTTGGACCAGATTTGAGAGATTTCACAATCAGTTGAGAATCACCTTGGTCAACTATTGTATCACCTCGATCGAGGTGATCTTGAGGAGCGTCCCGACCAAGGCGAACACCCTGGCGCGGCGAGATATATCTTTTGGCTGAGATCTTTTAATTATGGAAAGAAGATATCTTATATTTTTGGGCTGGATTTCTGGAAGGAAATTATCTTTTTAAGATATTATTATCTTTGGAAGATAATTCTCCTATATAAAGGGTTGGATTTTCCACAATTCAACCATCTTTGGATCATTGAAGAAGCTGCAGTTAGGAGATTTTCTAGAAGTTTGAAGGAAGTCTTGAAGATTGAAGGAAGGAAGATTGATAGCTTTGAAATAGGTTTTGAGGAAGTTTGTAATATTTTCTTAGATTCCCTTTCGTTCTTTGTCTTGTGTGATATGTGATTGAGGAATGCTGATTTGTGAACTATTTGATTCAGTTATTGAAGCCGTGTTCTTAAGGTTTTTGTGTTCAAATATTCATTCCCTTCTCATATATTTGATTATCGTTATCATGATGATGAATGGCTAAATTTCTAATGCGATTCTAGGGTGATTGGCTAAAAGTTGTGGGAAAGACGATGATAGAATGATCTTAATCCCAGTAGGACCCTGAAAGCTCGAGTCTTTAACCTTAACCTTGGAACATCTTGCTCAGTCGATGAACATCTCGGCCGGGGTGGATCTTGATTGACCGAGGTGACCTTTTCTGATCCGAAACTGAGAGTTAAGTTTGATAGTTTACCAAATCCTATTCTTATTACACCTTTCTTGGTTCAATGCAAGTTTAGAATGAGACTTACCCGGTGATTCCTTTGTTTGTTTACCCAAGATCATAAGTGTAGGTAATAAAGGTTTATCCTTTATTGGGGTTTGAGTGTGACTTCATTCTTTCTTTGTGAGTTAGCCTGAGACTTACCCAGTAAAGGTTGATTTTATTCCCTTAGGTGGCGTGTTGGTTTGAGATCATAATTCCTTTCCTTAGTAACTTGAGATTTACCCGGTAATAGGAGCTTTGGTTTAGGATAGTGAGTAGTGAGACTTACCCGGTAATCTATTCCACCTTAGAAACACCTTCCCTTTGCAAAATCTTAGCCTTGTCCGCTTTATCTTGAGATCTTGAGTTGGAACCACAACTAGATGCTTTAATCCCTAGAATTTGCATATTCCCCTTATTTGACCTTATTATCATCTTTGATTGCTTTAATCACTTTTGTGGTTATTAGTTGTATTGACAACCTCTACTTGCTTAGTTTCACCTAAATCCCTGAGATCGACACCCCGGAATTCTTGCTTTTTACTATAATTGATCCGTACACTGCGGGTTCGCATCCTTGTTTTAAACATATTTCTTGGGATATAAGTTTAAAGCTTGCAAACACCATTTGGAGCGAATGTAGCTCAACCGAGGTACTGGATCTGCAGTCTTCAATCCACAGCGTGTTGTAATTGTCATAATATGTCCTTTAGGGTTGCTCTATGTCCTTGTTGGGAGCTTCTCTGGATCTCTTGACGCTTCATTCGCCTTGTTGAAAAATTGTTGCTCTAACGCTTTTTGTGTCTTCGAAAATGAATTCATCGATGTCTCCAAAGCGTTGAGGTTGATCAGAATTGCCTCCAGCACATCATCTTTCTTTTCTGGCTGGGACGAGCCTGATGTAGGCTTTTGGCTTCTCAATGGAGTAGAAGAAGAAGAGGGGGCTTTAAGAGCATTATTAGAATGATAATAAGGGTTACCGGAATTTTGTTGATTAGATCTCCAATTGTTGTTGTTGGAGTTTCTGTTGTTGTTGAAATTGTTGTTCCACGGCCCTTGATAGTTGGTCCTTCCTTGATATCCTCCATCTTGCTCCTTCTCCGTTTGAGCTACTAACAACTTCTTCAATGCTTTTACTTCATTGCTAAGCGAGGTGAGTTGAGCTCCATTTGATGATGTGTCTTAGAAGCTAACTCTCCTTGCTCCATTTTCAGTTCCTTGACGGGAGTACTTCTCCATGTGTAAAGCTTGCTTTTCAATGATATCCCAAGCTTCATCTATTTGCATATCCATGAATGTTCCGGCGGAAAGTAGTTGGAGTTTGAATTGAGTATCTCCGTCCAAACCCTTTAAGTAAATTTCCAGCAATTTGATCTTTGGAATCCCATGATATGGGCAATCCAACAGAAGATCCTTGAATCTTTCCCATGCTTCAGACTCTTATTGTAACACCCCGAATCCGCGGGACTCGGGATGTCACATTGGGGTAGGATCTCACAATGGATCCTGACCCTAGCCTGATAACAAGTTTAGTGGACCTTACAACATGACACTGACAGATATAAAACAAATACATAAAACGGTATAAACTGTACAATCAAAGGTAAAACCACAACATAGCCGAGTATATAAAACGACATCCTCATACAAGAGGTACAAAAGATCATCCTCACGCAGGAGGGAAACACAACAAACCCAAACCAACCACCTAATGTACGAGAGTCCTCGGCCTGTCACCCTGCCAGATCACTCAGCAAGGCCTAACCTGTAAACATCTATAACACGGTATGAAACCGTTAGCTAACCATACAAATATATAAGGTAATGCATAAGCACATACACAATCAGGAAAGATAAACACATCAACATTTTATCACACATTTACCTATTTTATCATCTTTATATAATGGTCATTCACTCAATCGTGTATATATATAGCTATAGATGAAAATATGTGACACGAGGGCGAACACATCCTCGCCTCTGAGCCTGCTAGCCATCTGGAGTGGAATCGGTCACACAACCCGTGTACCTTATGGGAGTGGTGTTGTGCCCTCCCCGTATACCAGGACTGGCCTGACTCAAGAGAACCTCCCATACTCCTCGGCGGGATGAAAGGGAAAGGTCATCACATCCACGCATACGGGGCAAACCATATAAAACATAGGTCAGTATAAACAACATCTCATGCTATCATAGAAACACAATAAGCACACACCACTCATGCAAACACCCAAATATAGGGATGGTAGCTAAGTAAGTCCTACGGACTTACCTCAACCTTGTACATAGCTCAACTACAAAAACCTCCAATCTTGAGAGAGGGGCACTGCGTAATAATAAGGAATAAAGATATATCAACCTCTATTCATCAAAGGGGTCACACCTAGACCCAAAGGGATCCATGAGGATCATACTCAACCTCACAACCTCGAACAACATCAACCTAAGTCCTTAAAGCCGTACAAGACATAAACCGATCATAACCTTAACCAAACACATCCTAACACATCTAGCATGATCCTATATACTCATACTAGGAAAGGAGGAAACAAAGGCATCCTAAGGAAGACCTAAAAGCAACACACACCTGCAGAACCAAGTGCAACACCAAGCTGGTGCAGGTGGCCCAGGGGCGGCTAGGATATGGCACAGGGGCGGCTCACTGATGGCGCAATGGCGGTCCAGAGATGGCGCAGGGGCGGCTGGTGTGTAGAGACACACCACTTCAGCTCCTTCTTCACTCCTTTCTTTGATTCCTTTACTCCTTCTTCGTCCAACACATATACATACAGAAATATACATATATATATATATATATATATATATATCAACATAAGCCAATCAAGGCTGGAACAAGATCCAAACCTAAGGATCTAAGCTAAGATAAGGAAAGAGATGAAAAGAAGAAGAGAAAGGAAAGGAAAGAAGAAAAACCATGGAAGCTCACCAAATCAAGCTCTCCAGGAGAACAACACACCACCATCTACACCTCAAGCTGGCTCATAAGGCTCAGCAACATCATCAACCATAACTCACAAGGAAGGCCAAGCACATGGCTTACAAACTCACAAAAACTCAAGGAAGAGATCAAAAAGGTGATCCAAGGAGAAGAGAAGGAGAAGATACACGTGGGAGAATGGGGCTGGAGATACATAACCCTCATCAACAGGAAAGAAGGAGAGGCTTATAAAGGAGAGAGAGGTCAAAAGCAAAGCTCTGCTCAAAGAAGACGGTTGCAGCACACCACAATCCGCATGGGCGGAACTGTGAGCCGCAGGGGCGCCCTCTGGGTCACGCAGGGGCGGCTCAGGCTTAATCTTGGCCCTCTGCACGCTCTCTCAGCAAATCAACAACTAGACTCTTACATCTCATCCCCCTAAAAACAAGTTTTGTCCCGAAACTTGCACAATCCCAAAGTTATCTCAGACCCATAAGCTGAGGTATAACTCTCACTCTCACTATCGGAGATATCACATCTCCGTTCAACAGATCACATCCTATAACAATCTATAACCTCGAACATCAACATGGAGGAATCATCAACTCTAGAATACAGGGCCATAACGCTACCCAAAGGTGTAGAAGAATCACATCTCTCGCTAAACCACATCACAAGGCATAGAGGAAGCACATCTCTAGCCAAAACATAACACAGGCGTAGAGGAAATACGTCTCTAGCCAAACCATAAACATACTCATAACATCGCATGGAGGAATAACATCTCCACTGAAACTATGTCCATCAAGATAGCATGGAGGAATGAACCATCTCCAGCTGAATCCTAATCATACTCAAATATATAGCATGGAGGAAAGAACAATCTCTCAGCTACAAATATAAAATATACTCAGGTAGCATGGAGGAAATAATCATCTCCAGCTATAACATACATCACGCTAGCACATCAAGATCTAATAAGATCATAAATCACATCATAGCTAGCATGGAATAACACATCAAGGCATATAAGCACATAAGCACAACAGACATCAAGATAGCACTAAGATCTACTTGTGCTCCCACAAATGGGTCTGTCCCAACATATACTCTAGATAGTTCCTCAGGACACTATCCTCCGTTTCTCACATAGCCTCTTCAGGTCTTCATCTCGACCATCATACCCTCAATATGGAAATGTCTTTCGAGTGCAAGCGTGTATATCTCATTCCAAGAATGTAATCAGATGCTCAACAAAGATGTGGTTCGACTTAACCACTAGATCATTATAACTCATAAAGTGTCTTCATCCTGGTATATACTTCCTCAGTTGAGACACTAGAAACACTCGGTGAACATTCTCTAACTTCATAGGCAAATATATTCATCATGCTGCCTTCACAAAACTGATCAAGATCTCAAGTAAACCAACATATTGGAAACTCAGTTCGCTTTCCATATTAACACGTCTAACGTCTCACAACTAAGATACCTCCAGCCTGACATGAACTCTCACTTGAACTTTAGAGGTTAACACCTCTTGTCTACACATAATATCTGGCGACTCTGTACCACCAACATTCTTCCTGTAATTAGCGTTACTTGAACTATAGAATCCTGAATCTGGTCAGGTGTTATTCCACTACTACTGCTAGGTTCTTCCCAACATAAAGGTGTATGGAATCTACGTCCATACAGTGCCTCATATGGGCATCCCATAAGATAAACGTCAATCACTGTTATACAATAACTCGATAATGGGAGGTAATATAACCGTCCACGTTTCCAATTCAACTTACAACTTATACTAGACCCTTAAGATCTAGATGATCCTCTCTAACTGACCATCTGTCAGAGGTAGAGTGTAGTCATGAAGTATAGACTCATTTCCCCAAAGCAGTCTGTATTTGCTGCCCAAAACCTCAAAGTAAAAACATCCATCTCGATCAGAAATGACCGTTCTCGGTATACCATGGAATCTCACTATCCGTCTAGTTTACTCCACAGTCAATTCATTCACTGGCCACGTCCTTCAGATAGGAATGAATCGTGCCGGTTTCATTAATCTATTACCAATAATCCAGATAACATTAATCTTATACCTGGGTCACAATCCCATAATAAGGTCCATAGAGATGTCCTCCCAATTCTACTACTACACTATAGTGGATGGGGCTTATCTCTAGATCAGGAATGCTCTGTCTGGACCTGTTGACAGGTCACACACTATATCATAATTCTGGTCACATCGGCTTCAACCTTCTACATCCCTATAATTGTCTCATCTCATGGTACATCTGACTCGTACATGGACGTACTAAAGGAGGTGTACAATAAGCTTATTGTAAGACTCTCTATCTCTACTCTGCATCAGCAGGTACACAATAACGATCTTGACGCTTCATCACTCCATCTACTCCAATGGAGAACTATGGTGCCTCATTACGAGACATTCTCTATTAATCTTCATTAAGGTCGGGTAGGTCCCATGCTTCTGTTGGATCTCATCCAACAGACCAGGTAGAACCTCTCAAGCATATAGATGGCATCCTTATAGGGAAACTATAAATCTCACTCTAGCCAAGCTAGATCTTCCTGAAGCTGAGGCTGAACTATCCGTCTCGCAATCATCTTCTCTTGGAGCGTCTTTCCATTCAAGTTGTCAGCGACAACATTCAACTTTTTTGAATGATTGGGAATCTCCAATTACAGTCTTGATCAATTCGAGCCCTCAACGCTAGTAGTTTCTCAACTTCCACAGCGTAAAAACGTTCCTCAGACTCCTATGGTCTATGGAAACCTGACATGAAATACCACCCAGGTATTATCTTCAATCATAGAGGGGGAAACTACCACTACTAACTCTGGTTCATGAGTCAGGTAGTCCTCCTCACACAGCTTCGGTTGTAGACACACATATCCATAACTCCATTCCTTTGTATTAACACACGTCTCAAACTTAGCTGGGATGTATCACCGTAATTTACGGGATCCCCTAAATCTTCTGACTATAACAAAATGGGAGTAGAGGTCAGATGCCTCCTTAAATCTTAAAAACTTAGACATATTGCTTAAATCTCATAGTTATGGGGGTCTTCTCAAAAGACTCGCACCTGAAAACGCAATCATATAAAATCCTTCCTCAAAGCATTAGTAGCAATCGGCTGAGCCGAGAAATTTGCGCATTCCTTAATGTGCATCAGTATCTTCCTATTACAACATACTTACTTCTCGCCAGGTCCATCATGATCCCACTAGCGTAGACAACATGGCCTAAAAAGGCTACCACTGGCATCTCAACTTACACTTAGAGAGCGTAGCATACAACCCTCTATCTCTCGAAAACTGCAGAACGGTCCTCAGACAATCGGTCTGTTATTCTCTACGATAAGAGTATACCGACATATCATCAATAAAGTTCACCACCAACTCATCACAGAAGTCGATGAAGATATTGTTCATCAACTCCATAAAGACTAGTAAGACATTCGTCAATCCAAATGACATCACTACAACTCGTAGTGTCCATATCGGGTATGGGATACTATCTCATACACATGTTGTTCTCTCATCCATGACTTGGGATATCTTGAGCGCAAAGGAATCCGGAAAACACAATTGCTTGTTGAAGCTAACTCATCAGGTCATCATTACAGAACATAGAACCCATTCGAGTAAAAGAAGCCTGTCTCGATCGACTCTCCAAGTTATCAGTTACAATATCTCAACAAGCACTACATAGTTTGGGCCTGCTCGTTCAATCTCGTATCGTACTTCAACTCGATAACACTGTCCACACTCCGCTGAGATGGCAACTAGACGGTTCAGCAACACGTCTTACACTCATAAACACTAGAATATCTTCCAACATAAAAGGATCTTCTTCATGGCATAACATTCGAAAACATCATCCCCTTGTATTATTATCTTCACTGCTCAAATGACACTAATGACAACTCACTTCTCTAGAGGTCGTAGCCTCGGAAGACCTCTATTTCACAATCTCAAAGGAGACTAGAATAATCTTCCAACTGATGTCTAACATGACATGATATCTATTCGTCCACAACATACACGTAATAACTTCCTCATGCACCTACGACATGACAAAGAAGTCTACAAACCATTCACAAGTCCCAAACAAGGGGACAAACATATATCTCGCGGGTATCTCAGACCCCTAACTAGTACTCCTGTAAAGGAAAGTCCACCTTCTACTATATACCAAAAGTCAACCATTAACGCATGCATCGAAAGACAAGAAGTGCATAGCACTCACAACAAGCAAAACTCCACCAGGTAAATCATTGAAGAGAATGGTACCTGTAACAGCTAACACATGTATCTCCACTACATATCATCACTCAATCTCAGATCTATGCTCCTTAGGTATCACTGAGGTCCTCACTATAGCCTCCACTTCCACTCTTTCTGCACCGGAAAGAGGAAGGTCTTGCTGGGAAGAAACACCACCATGCTGATAGAAAGGGGCTAGATGGCCTAGTTCACCACAGGTGAAACAAGCTATCGGTGCCAAAGGGCACTCAGAACGCAATTGATCTAGATAGCCACAATCGAACATAATCTTCCCATCCTTGCAACATGTGCAAATGAAGAGCAACTCGACCTTCGTCGTCCACCTTGAATGATCTCATTCTGAGAGGGAACTTATAAAGGTAATGCCTTGCCCTGTCAACAAATCTTCGCTCTATGCCATGCTTTACAACACGTAAAGCATATTATGGGCGCCTTTGGGCACAAAGCTTGCCGGTGTCCCAACTTCCCGCAATTAAAACACTGTAGTTCCTTGCTAGTCATCTTCATGGCCAAAGGATCACTAGATTGTCCTAATATCGGACTTGGTTCACCATTCATCATCTTTGCTTCTCCACTAACTGATTTAATCCGTTGCTTCTTCTCTGATCCAGAAGCTTCAGTTGATCTCACAAATATTGGTAAATCTGGTATAGGTCTACCCGGTATCACCGCCTCATATACTTGCTGTATAAACTCTTGAAACTCGGATCTACTCATGGAGACACGATCAGTCTCTTCAAACTCGTTCTTTACCATAGGCGAAACAACAGCGGAAACTGGTCCATGACTTATCACCACTGGAGGAAGAGGGGGTGTACCCCTACCTCATCCATCTACAAATTCTGCTCTAGTCTGAGCCATCTGTAGGATATACGCACCTAATCTTATAAGGCTTTATATATGCCATATGTATCGAGATATATATATGTATAACACATCCACATAATCCATAATACATACATATATATGAACATATCTACGCTGCAAAGATCCATAACAGAGGTGACGACTCCTCTTACATTTTAACCCAAACCACACTTAAAACCAAAAACGTTTTAAAACGTCAGATCCCATATGGGTTCTGTTTATTTTACCTATCAGACCTTATTGCAGGTAACACGTGCCATTGTTGTCAACCTGGCTCTGATACCAACTATGTAACACCCTGAATCCGCGGGACTCGGGATGTCACATTGGGCTAGGATCTCACAATGGATTCTGACCCTAGCCTGACAACAGTTCAGTGGACCTTACAACATGGCACTGACAGATATAAAGCAAATACATAAAGCGGTATAAACTGTACAACCAAAAGTAAAATCACAACATAGCCGAGTATATAGAACGACAACCTCACACAGGAGGTACAAAAGATAATCCTCACGCAGGAGGGAAACACAACAAACCCAAACCAACCACCTAATGTACGAGAGTCCTCGGCCTGTCACCCTGCCAGATCACTCAGCAACGCCTAACCTGTAAACATCTATAACACGGTATGAAACCGTTGGCTAACCATACAAATATATAAGGTAATGCATAAGCACATACACAATCAGGAAAGATAAACACATCAGCATGTTATCACACATTTACCCATTTTATCATCTTTATATAATGGTCATTCACTCAATCGTGTGTATATATATATATATCCATAGATGAAAATATGTGACACGAGGGCGAATACGTCCTCGCCTCTGAGCCTGCTAGCCATCTGGAGTAGAATCGGTCACACAACCCGTGTACCCTATGGGAGTGGTGTTGTGCCCTCCCCATATACCAGGTCTGGCCTGACTTATGAGAACCTCCCAGACTCCTCGGCGGAATGAAAGGGAATGGTCATCACAACCAGGCATACAGGGCAAACCATATAAAACATAGGTCGGTATAAACAACATCTCATGCTACCATAGGAACACAATAAGCACACACCACTCATCCAAACACCCAAATATTGGGGTGGTAGCTAAGTAAGTCCTACGGACTTACCTCAACCTCGTACATAGCTCAACCACAAAAACCTCCAATCTTGAGAGAGAGGCACCGCCTAATAACAAGGCATAAAGATATATCAACTTCTATTCATCAAAGGGGTCACACCTAGGGATCCATGAGGATCATACTCAACCTCACAACCTCAAACAACATCAACCTAAGTTCTTAAAGCCGTACAAGACATAAACCGATCTTAACCTCAACCAAACACATCCTCACATATCTAGCATGATCCTATATACTCATACTAGGAAAGGAGGAAACAAAGGCATCATAAGGAAGGCCTAGAAGCAACACACACCTGCAGAACCAAGTGCAACACCAAGCTGGTGCAGGTGGCGCACGGGCGGGGCAGCTCACTGCTGGCACAGGGGCAGCTTGTGTGCAGAGACACACCACTTCAGCTCCTTCTTCACTCCTTTCTTCGATTCCTTTATTCCTTCTTCATCCAACACATATACATACAGAAACATACATCAACATAAGCCAATCAAGGCCGGAACAAGATCCAAACCTAAGGATCTAAGCTAAGATGATAAAATGGGTAAATGTGTGATAACATGCCGATGGGTAAATGTGTGATACATATAGAAAAACCATGGAAGCTTACCAAATCAAGCTCTCCAAAAGAACAACACACCACCATCTACACCTCAAGCTGGCTCATAAGGCTCAACAACATCATCAACCATAACTCTCAAGAAAGGCCAAGCACATGGCTCACAAACTCACAAGAACTCAAGGAAGAGATCAACAAAGGTGATCCAAGGAGAAGAGAAGGAGAAGATGCTCGTGGGAGAATGGGGCTGAAGATACCTAACCCTCATCAGCAGGAAAGAAGGAGAAACTTATAAAGGAGAGAGAGGTCAAAAGCAAAGCTCGGGTCAAAGCAGATAGCTGCAGCACACCACAATCTGCAGGGGCGGACCTGTGAGCTGCAGGGGCGCCCTCTGGATCACGCAGGGGCGGCTCAGGCTTAATCTTGTCCCTCTACATGCTCTCTCAACAACTCAGCAACTAGGCTCTTACACTTATGGTCTATGAAGATTTGACATGTAGCACCATACAAGTAATGCCTCCAGATCTTCAAGGCATGCACCACTGCAGCCAACTCTAAGTCACGCGTCGGGTAATTCTCCTCATACGTCTTCAACTATCTAGACGCATAAGTAAATACCCTACCCCGCTGCATCAAAACACATCCCAAGCCTAGCTTGGATGTATCACTATAGACTACAAAGTCCTCTGTGCCCTCCGGCTACGCTAGAATGGGAGTGGAAGTTAAACGTCTCTTCAACTCCTCAAAACTCTGAGTACACGGCTCAGACCATACAAACCGGGTAGTCTTCCTCAACAGACTAGTAACTGGTCTTGCGATCACAAAGAATCCCTCCACAAACCTACGGTAATATCCAACTAGGCCAAAGAAGATGTGTACTTCCTTGACGTTTGTCGGTGTCGTCCATGCTGCTACGGACTCGATCTTTGTCGGATCAACCTTGATCCCCTCAACGGAAACAATGTGACCTAGAAAGTCTACCACTGACATCCAAAACTCAAACTTAGAGATCTTGGCATGCAACTCTCTATCCCGCAGAACTCGTAATACAATCCTCAAATGTCATGCATGCTCCCTCTGCTACGAGAGTATACTAGGATATCGTTTATGAAGACCACCACAAACTGATCCAGTAAGTTGATGAAGATTCCGTTCATCAACTCCATAAAGACGACGGATGCATTCGTGATCCTGAATGACATCACTAAAAATTCGTAGTGAACATACTGAGTCTGAAATGCCATCTTATGCACATCCTTCTCTCTCACCCTCAGCTGGTGATATCCATAACGCAAGTCAATCGTGGAGAACATAGTCGCTTCCTGAAGGTCATCCAAAAAATCATCAATGCGAGGCAAAGGATACTTGTTCTTGATGGTCACCTTGTTCACATCTCTGTAGTCGATACACAACCGCAATTATTCGTCCTTTTTCCGCACGAACAAGACAGGTGCACCCTACGGGGATATGTTCGGGCGTATGAAGCCCTTATCAGCCAACTCCCCGAGTTGCTTCTTCAGCTCTTACAACTCGATAGGCACCATACAATATGGGGCCTTTGAGATCAGTCTCGTCCCACGCTCTAACTTTATAACAAAATCCACGCTCAGCTATGGTGGTAAACTGGACGACTCAACAAAAAATGTTGGTGAACTTGCACACGATGGGAATGTCCTGTAACGCTAGACACTCTCCTTCCTTCATAGCATAACACCGGAAGGCCTCGCAACCTTGTGGAATCAGCCTCGCCGCTTAGACTATGCTATTAACCATAACCGTCTTTCCAAAGTCCTAACCTCAGAAAATCTCTATTTGTCCTGACTTGGTAGAGACCGTCATGGTCCTCCTACCCACATCTAACCTGGCACGATGCTTATCCATCCAATCCATACCCAAAATGACTTCCTCATGCACCAACGGCATGAAAAAGAAGTCCACTAGCAAATCGCGGTTTTTGAAATGTCTAGGACAACCATGTACCTCTTGGGTACCTCTCACCTGACCCCCATCGGGTAACCCTACAACAAAGGGTCTCCCCTCTACCGTATCTAAGTTCAGTCCATCAACACATACATAAAAAATAAAGGAGTGTGTAGCACCCGTATCAAAAAAAATTCTTACATGTAAACCATTAACCAAAATGGTACATGTAGCAACTGGCACTGGCGGCTTCTCAACTCAAAAACCCGACCTCGAGTTCCTCTGGTATCAATAGTACCTCCATCACGACCTCTACCTCTACTCGGTCTTGGAGCGGAATTTAGAGTAATAGGATGATATGGCAATCTATAATACCGAGGTGGCCTCTGCCCATCTCCTACTGCACTAGCAGGGGAAGAACCCTATTATGATGAAGCCTTGCCTTGACAGAAATAGGTAGCTCAATGTCCTGGCTTCCCACAAGAGAAGCAAGTCACTGATACCCTCGGGCAATCAGATCGCATTTGCCCAGGCTCTCCATAGTTGAAGGACTATCGTCCTCTCTCAAAGGTCTCTACTAAAACTGTCTAACTCGAACAGCCTTCAGTTAGGCCTCGCCCGTACCCTGATGCTCCTACATTGGTCTGTCTTGTCCGTTGTCTCTTCTCACACCTTCTTGTCTGAGAAGCTCTCCTCTGACCAGCCCTCTCACGCTCATAAGCCGAGGCTCTATCCTGATAGTCAATTAGGGAAGCATAGTGGAAACTTGCCATGTAGGAATATGTATTGTCCCTTAGTCGGTGGGAGAACAAATACACGTGATGATCCTCTAGAGGTGCAGATAGACCTAGTAATGATAGCTCCTTCTGTAATCTCCTAATCATCTCCACTACCGGAACATCCTCGAAACCGGCCTCATCAAAATCCTGTAGTTTCTCCCTCTTTAGTGAGGTAGGAAAGAAACGCTTTCTAATCATACTCCGCATCTGTTCATAACTGGTGGCTCGATTCGACATGGTCCTCCACTAATGCTAGGCTAAGTGACGAAATAGAGTATGCACTAACTCTCTCCGTCAGTCCTCTGCCTTGACAACCTCCTCAACTCTACGGATGTAAGCGCGGAACTCTGGTCCCTTCATCGAGACATGATCTGAGTCATCTGACTGGACTTGTTGAGATCTTTGTCTCGCTGCCATCCTGTTCCTAGTCTCAGAATAATGCTCTCAACAACCTCTTCATGCATATCCTCCGCTACAGGCGGATCAAGAACGGGAACCTGTCCTTGACCTATAACTACTGGAGGAAGAGGCGGCCAACCTGTACCTCGTCTTACTGTAGATGTTGCTCTAGTCCGAGCCATCTACGGTATACACATATCTAACCGTATAAGGCTATATTGAAAAGTCAGACCCCTTTTGGGTTTTGTTTATTTATCTATTCGACCTTTATCGTAGATTGCAAGTGTCATTGTTGTCAACCTAAGGCTCTTATACCAACTTTGTAACACCCTATATCCGCGGGACTCGGTGCGCTATGGGCTAGGATCTCAAAATGGATTTTGACCTTAGCCTCACAACAAGTTCACTGGATCTTACAACAGGCACAAACAAATATAAAACCAAATTAAAAAAACTGTAGAATCATATATCAAAATACATACAAAACAACAACCGAGTATAAAACGGCTACAACAACATATACATGTATTGTTAACGCTAAAGATGTATGACACAAATCCGAGGCAAGAGTACCAAGAACTTGCACACAAAAGTCTTACAATTTATAACTCGATATAATCTGCAAAATTCCTAGCGAATCCACAATGTATGGGTCGTTTCGTAGAAAGGAAAGCGTTCCGAGGTCGAACACAAAGACTGAGGTGAAATTGAATCATGTAATGATCATGGATAGTATGAGTCTAAGCTAAGAAAAGAGATGGAAATAAAGAAATGAAAATTATAAGTTTTTGGATGGGGTTTTATGGTGACCAAGAAAAGATCACAAAAATGCAATAATTATCAATAAATTAACAACACAAACATGGAATATAAGATCGAGGTATTAAAAGCAGATTCTAGAAATTCGGATTTCCGGTTATGGCATGGACTCAAGCTCCTAATCAACAAAGGACAAGTTGCGGTATATTGGGAAGGAATGTTTCACTAATTGGAACAATCACCGAGTAAGTCTCATGCTCCGCTAGTCCTGCACCAAGGTCCTATTACCGGGTAAGTCTCAAGGAGCCTAAGGTTGGGAGTTCTACACAAACCGGATCACTACATAAGGGTCAAACCTCTCCTTACCGGGCATGTCTCTGAAAAGCAAGTCCTAAGCAACGACCCAAGCACACTCAATCCAATAGCGGCTTTTTTGGCTCACTACCAGTGTTCATCATTTTCTATACCTAAGGGCGGGAATTACCGGGTAAGTCTCTTCCCTCACTTAGTTCACTAACATCGGTCACCCTAAGCTAGATTAGGCTCAACGAACACTAGGATTTCAACTCTCAAACTTCCTAACATGTAGATATATTATCATAAGAACAACAACCTTAAAAATCTCGGTTGGGTCAAGAACATCTCGGCCGAAATGGCATGACGAACAGGCCGAGATCATTAACTTACTAGGGTTGGAGCATGCAAGCTATCCTAAGGTACATCTAAGTTCAATCTATCATCATCTTAGACATAACCCTTCATCAATCACCCTAGACTCACAGCTTACTTAGCAAACAACCATCATCTTAAGTTCATTCATCATCATATCAACATACATGCATTCCATGGAGAAATAATGAAGCGTAGAAGCAATTATAAGAAAGAACATAAACAAATAACAATCCAAACAATCTTACAAGTCTTCCAAGGTAGCTACAAAACAGATCCAACAAGTCCTCTTACAAGCTTCCTCACTACAAACTCTCAACCCTCAGTCTATGTCCCTGGAATGGTGTAATCATCTTCTCCTCTTCAATGAAGTGTTCTTATTTCCTTCTCCCATACTATGACTCCCCCCAAATCTGAATGATCCTCTCCTGCAAAAGTTTCCAGGCTGTCATACAACCCCTCCACTCAACCAAGGAAAGAAAGGGTTGGAAGTTAGAAGATGTGTGCCAAGTATCGTGGTTCTCTGCACAGGAATCTCGGTTACTTCAGAGGGCATCTTGGCCGAGATGGGTGATGTTTGGACCGAGATTAGGATAAACCAATCTTGGAACATGGCTAACCGTAAGCCGGTGCATGGCTCACACCAACTAAGACCTTTGCGTTCTTCTTTCCTCCAAGGTTGCTTCATTGGAACCTCGAAGTCGAGCCCCCATGAGGCTTTATCCTCGGATATGATCAATAATGTCTAAAAGCTCCCCAAATTACCTACAAAACCGACAAATGCTCATGTAGACGTCTATTCCGACAATTTGACTCGATTAAGCGTAAAAGTCCCACACTAGGGCAAAACTATGCATGAATGAGAGGGAAAACTATCTAAAAGAATGCCTAAACTACTGTCATAAATCATGTCATCAAAATACCCCATACTTGCCACTTTCTCGTACTTAAACACGGTTCAAACCTAAGCTACAAGATGGCATGAGTTATGAATGCAGAAAAACAGAAATCTTTTTGGAATTGTGCTTATAAACATAGATCACCTTCGTAGTGATGTTTCATGGCAATGGATGAGCAATCATGTGTCAAAGGAATAAAGGCACGGAAAGAGGATCACACTTAACTCGGAAACATATATGCAAAGCAAATCGATAAAGTCTAGATGATCATGAGAAGATCTAATCTAAATCACTAAGTCATAACACATATGCAAATAGGTCTTAAGGACTTAGGAAAGAAGAATCCAAGAAACGTGCCAAAGGTGGGAATTTTCTTAGGTCATGTGATGTTAATCCGGGAAAGGAACTAAACCACAACTCATTTCGTTCATCATCCACCCTAGTGCATTTTTCTACTTTTTCTGTTCTTTCTGTTCTTTTTATTTTTTTATTCACTTGAGGAAATGACATTGGTGCAAAAAAGCCAAAACCTTGGTGATTAGAGGTCCTCGGGATTTTTTCGAGGTGCCTCACACCGGATACACATACCAAGTCTCGTTAGGACAATCGGTTAATCCGACTTTGGCAAGACACAAACACCCGATTATGTAAATGGTGCCGAGTTACTCGTCATCAAAACCAAAGTCTCCAAACCTATATTTTTTTCTACAATTTCACAACACATTCAACCACTTCATTCACATTATTCATTCACTCTACATCACCCCACACTTGCTTTTCACACACTCAACACACTAACATGCTTTAAACAACATGATCAAGATGAGAAGAAGAGAGAAATGAAATGCCTTAATCATTCCTAGATGATGTGTAAGAACTATCATGCAATTTTGACCATAAATTCTCAATCCAACCCGGACAACAATCATTATCACAATTCATATATGGGATTTAAAAGAAGTATTCAAGTCCACATACGCATAAAATCATTCAACACACAAGGCCATGCATAGTCAATCCACAAAACAAAATCATCATAAGGTTCATATCCAAACTTAGAAGCACGAAAGTTTTTTTTACAAATTTTTTGCTTTTTAAAAATTTTTGAGATAAGTATATACAATGCAAGACATGAAAAGAAATGTTTGACTATAAATTGAAACTATCCTAGATGCGATCATGCAAAGAATCATGAAAACGCCACCCCATACTTAATACCACATTGTCCTTAATGTGACAGTTAAACAAAGAGTGAAAAAGGATCCTCACAATGCAAAATGTTGGGATTTCGGTATGCCGATTCACTCAAGTGGAATGGTGGCAGATGGAGAAATGCACAATGGGTCTTAAAGTACGGGCACACCCCAAAGCAAGCATTTGTCCAGCAGGGAAATCTCGGACCATCATCACATCTAGACCGAGTTACCGGTCGAGGTCACTCCCTGCATAGAAAATCTCGTACGGCCAAGAGCCATTTGGACCGAGATTACATCTAGCTCTTCCCTTGCCTTAGTGCTCGGATCTTGCACGTAACTCCAATGAACTCATGAGGTCCACACTTGGCCTCCAACAACATCAACACTCATCACAACCCTAAGTCCTATCATCAAAACTAAAAGAAAACACACACACAAAAAGCAAAACCGAAAACAAATGCAAAATGAAAATGGAAAGATATGTAGCCTTGGGTTGCCTCCCAAGAAGCGCTTCTTTAAGGTCTTTAGCTAGACCAAATACCGGAGTGCCTTACTTGAGGTGGACCGGGGCAATCACATTAACAGGGGCTTCCCGGATGTGCTTCTTCAAACGGTATCCATTCACCTTAAAGTTCCCACAATGTTCTCCTCCAATCTCTACCGCTCCGTGAGGAAAGATCTTCCTCACCACATACGGGCCAGTCCATCTCGACTGTAATATCCGGAATTTTTATTCCGTTTAATTCCGAATCAAATCGGAATTCGAGCTGTTGACGGTTTCCCATTCTATCTAGTATTTCTTCCTTCACAAATTTTATTATTTTATGTAGAATTTAATTCACATAAAATGATAAAATTATATCAAGCTCTAATTCTTATAATTATGTATTATTTTATGTAGAATTTAATTCACATAAAATGATAGATTTATATCAAACACTATTTATTATAATTCATTCTTATCGATGACTTTAGACGAGATCATGACAAGCTGTGACGAGATCATGACTAAGCTAAGATGAGGCACTGACAAAGCCCGACAAACCTATGACAAACTCCTTCATGGACCTGACAAGGCCATGACGAGTTTTGACATGTTTTTGACAAACTATTCAGCCCATTCTTTCCTACCTTGCTTCAGCCCAACTTTTTGCCTATGTTTTCAGCCCACTCCCTTCCTCTTTTATTTCATCCCTCCCTTGCACCTCTTTGCTCCAGCCCATCTACGTACTTCTACCCAGCCCACCTGTGAGGGACGTGAACTGCCCTAGCTCGCTTGTAAACTCCTACACGCCAAGGAACACCAGTCGGCACCAATCCTCCACAGCCCCACGCCTGCCTTCCTGTACGTCCAGATGCATCGCCTTAACTCCCAAGATTCCTTCAACCTCCCAGCACAGACATAGCAGCAGCTTGCACGCCTCGTCATCCCTTCGACCTCCCAGCACAGACGTAGCAGCAGCTTGCACGCCTCGCCTTCCCTTCGACCTGCCAGCAAAAATGTAACAGCAAGCCTCTACACGTGAACATGTACCCGAATCTCCTCCATAGCAGGCGGCCATCAAGGCCACACGCTTCTTGATCCATCTCCTGCGTCAGTGATGACACCCGACCTTCCAGATCTGCATAGGACCTAGTGGCCTCTTCAGCAGGTGATCCGTCTATCTCTTTCCTTCCATGAAACTCCTCCCCTCTTGGCCTAGACGGACAGGTCAGACCCTACAGCCGAGGCAGCAACCTTTCCCCCTCCTTTGTAACTCCAACAAGACAGAGGACACTCCTCAACGCCTCTCATTCGAACACTCCAGGTAGGGACTCAGTTCCCTTCTATACCTATCCTTTGTATTCGATCTAGTAACTACAATGGCCCCTGCAGTGACTGCCGAAATCAAGGAACCTCCTCCTGTCTGGGTCGAAATCGAGAGTCAAGCTCCCTTCTGCGCCCTCCGGTTTCGGGCGTTAAGGACTGCAATCGCCAGCAAAGTCTGTCCTCCCTAGTGCAGCCGAAGTAAGCCATCCTTTTGCTTCTTCTGTTGCAATGTATATGTACTTGAAGGTAGGGGGAGTTGTGCCCTTAAGCTTACATGAAGTAGGTTGATACCTTTCGCTTGCTTGCACTTCAGTCCATGTAATTCATGCCTAATGAGTACCTTTTATGTCTCCTAAATCTACCCAGAATACCCATAGAGGAGCAGTAAAGATGCATGTTGTTTTCCGAAGTTTTCATGAAGTGATAAGCAGGCATTTTCGAGTCCAGATTTGGGTATGTTAGACACCTCCTTTATTTCTGAATTTTGGATATGTTGTAGTCAGTAGTATATAGTAGATCATACTAAAATTTAGGGAGAATCGGAGTTACGGTTTGAGACTTATGATGTTGCAAAGTGGACTCCTCATGAAGTTTGTATATATGTGCTGAGTGTTGGGGAAAACAGCAAGTGATGCTGTTTTGTGAGATGGTTTTGAATAAGCTCTTGATCTCCGTTAGGCTTGAATTTTGGATATGATATAGTTGAAATATTTTTGTAGAACATATTAAAATTTGAGAGGCATCCAGCGAGTGGTTTGGGATTTATGATTTTTCAAAGATGAAGTCGTAAACAGTTTTTCTGTTGTGCTGAAATTCGGTTTTGTGAGATAGTTTTAAATATGATTTTGATATCCTTTGCGGCTGAATTTTGGATATATTGTAGATAAGATTTTATAGTAGAATGTATCAAAATTTGGGATAAATCCAGCGAGTAGTTTAGGAGTTATGATTTTTCAAAGTTAAGACTATATATTGTTTGTTAAGTGTTGTAACCAATTTTAGAAATTTTTGTAGAAGTGATGGTTGAACAGTTTTAAGAAATTCTTACTCCTAGGAGTAGATGAGATATCATAGATGATCTAGGAAATTATTTCGGAATTTTTATAAGATTATTCGAATTTTATATTTGAAGCCGAAGTTAGACCTTAACTATCTTTCCGAAAATAGGGAAATGGGTAAATTGCAGTTTGTAACCAAACTCATCTTTAGGAGTTAGAATATGACTCTTTAGCTTCAAATAAGAGTTTAGGCATGAATTAGGGAATTTTTGGAAGTTTTGAGACCAAGGGTAAAATAGTCATTTTACCATAAATTAATAATGTAATCAATTCCGTTCTATTAAGACCTACTATCTTAGAAGTCTTAGACTTCTACCCACCCAGAAAGTGCACTGACACACTTGCATCCTTTAACAGGCCACTGAATTCCTACTGTACAGATCGATTTGCGAATTAGGAGTCGAAATCTGATTCAAGTAAGTCCACGGACTTACTTAGCTGGCTTCTTGTATGAGTGTAATGTGTATGAGTGGTGTTTGTTAGTTATGATAAACAACGAAACCGGATTAGGCCGACTTTATTATTTACGTAATTGACCCAAGTGTATGATAACGAGTCGTGACATCATCTGCCTAGCTCTTGCGAGAGTCTAGGAGGTTCCCTGCGACCAGCCCATTCCGGTAGACGGTCAGATGCATTAGTACCATTCCGCGTTGGTAAACAGGGACAGGGGCGAGGTTTGGGAATCCCTCGTGTCACAAAATAAGTATCATTAGTAATAATCTATCACCTAATTAGAGAAAATAAAGGGATTGAGTGTTGCATGTTGATTGTGTATGTTGTGTGTTTGTGCTTTTACCTTTATACTTATGCATAGAATGTTAGCTAACGGTTTTATACCGCTTGTAGATGTCTTGCAGGTTAAAACAGTTGTAGAGAGATCCAGAGGGAATGGTCAGCCGGGTCCACGTACTTATTTAGTTGGGGACGGGATGTCTTTTGTTCTTCTTATGTGTCGTTTTGGTACCTTTTCTTTGTAAGGCTGATACATATTCTTCATGTATATATTGTTTAAAGTTTTCAAATGTTTTAAATACTTTTGTGCCTTGTTGTAAGATCCAAGTTAAATTGTTGTCAAACTAAGGTCGGGACCCATTGTGAGGTCCTAACCAGTAACTCCCCGAGTTCTCAGAATTTGGGGTGTTACATTATGGTATCAGAGCTCTGGGTTGGCAACAATGACACTTGAAATCTTCTGAAAGACCGATTGTATAAAATAATTAGAACCCGAAAGGGGTCTAAAATTTTCAAAACGGATTTATGTTTTCACACGTGCGCATAGTCGGGTTGTTGGGTTAGTAGTACGTTGGACCACCATCGCTCTCCGTGGATCTCTACAACTTGGATCGATATGAGTTAGCATATGGATTTAGTATAATGAATATTAATGTATGCTATATATGTGTATGTGTAATATGTTAGTATCCTAAAGATTATATTATATCCTTTAGTTGTGATATCATGATGCGATTATCGCCTCATGATAAATCGGTAGCAGACTTGAAGAGTTTTCAAAACGAGACAAAGGACTCGGACCTTGGATCAAGTATTAGACTCGGGTGGGCGTCCTAGTAACCCCTGTTAACCATCCAAAGAACAAGTGAGCAAGGAAGTCAAGTTGTGAAGATAATTTTAACCACAAGCACAATCAGATGAGGAAGAAATCCCTGAGTTAGTTCAGTTAGAAGCAATAGAAGGTCGTACAAGGAACTCAGGCATACGAGGCCGAGAGACGGAATTTGAAGGGCCATGCAAGAGACTATAAGAGTGTGGAGTAGAGATAACAATATTGGAACAGGACAAGTAGAATTGAGTACAACCGAGATTACAGAATCAAGGACATTATAATCGAGGCGGATGCCACATAGACCATTAGGGGCAGGAGAAACCAAAAGAGACAAAATGTCAATCCGGGGGTGAGAATCTAAGGTGCACAGAATGAAGACCTACAATTGAGTGTAAAAGCGAAAAGGCAGACCCCATAAACGTGGGGAGGTTTTGACCTCCTCGATGATATATGAAGTTGAAAGAAGTCGGGACGCCAATATCCAAAGAATGGAGGCTGTAGCAGGGTCAACGGAGTTTCATGAAGGTGGTATTACTACCAATACCAATGAAGAAATGGGCACGTAAGAATGACCTTGGTGGACTCGAGAAGAGAAGCTAGCCCAAAAGAAGAGGAAGAATGGAAGATAGAACGAAGTAAAGAAGTATAAAAGGATTGTGCTGAGCGACTGTTTACCTACTAGCTAAGGAAATTTTGACAGATCACAATTTACACGGAACGGGGACTTACAACTTAATGTAAGAGCGAAGGGTAGACTTCACAAGCCTGGAGACATTTTTTCTTCTTTAAAGATAAGAATTCTAAGAAGAATAACAACGCCAGTATCGAAAGGATCGAAGCCCGTAACATAGTCAATAGAGATTTGGAAGGGAAATTTACAAACAACGCCGATTAAGGAACTTGTGCTTGTGAGAATCGTGTGGTGGACTCAAGAGTCGAGGGTAACCCCCATTTATAACAGAGCATAGGTCATCAACACAGACGGTCCCTGTAAAAAGACTACAATTGGGAGGTAATTAAAAGTCATTGGAACTACAAGACCCTCACCATCTATCGTGGAGTGTTAAGAACGACTTTTGACGTTAGGCGAATGGCACAGTGAGACTTGAGAAAGAAAGTTGTCCCAAAGAAAGAAGAAGACCGAAAGATAAGACGAACTAAAGAAGGATAAAGAGAAACGTTTTAAGGGTTACTTCTTGGCTGGTTAAGATCAAACTCCGGTCGAGTCTAGTAGTTTGGATCCGTGTTAAAAGAATTAAGGAAGTAAACGGAAGATGGTTGTTTTCCAATCATGATTTTATTTCAAGAAGACAAAGTAAGGAAAGTACTTGGTACTTCGTCCGGTTAATCATTTTTGACTGACAGAACACGTCCTTATGATTACGGAGAACAACACAATAATCAGAGTAGCGCAGCGGAAGCGTGGTGGGTCCTAACCCACAGAGCAAGAAGCTCAAGGGTGTTGAGGGATGTCGTGTCGAGTTTAAGATGGTGATAGTTTATTAAATGCATTCTAGTTGGAAGGAACGTGAGATAGGCTATGGGGAGTTACTAAAAATGTTGTACGGAAACTTATGTGCATGTAGAAATAATAGAAGGAGACTGGTACCCTATTATGGATCCGAGTGAAGAGTGACTGCTTTACTACAGGTTGCCAAACAAGTAGTTTTGGAATTTCATACTAATGGAATACTCTAGAGTGAGTTTTCGGGATGGATTAGGAAAGAATTAATGAGGTAATAAAAGTATTGTGCATGTCCTGCACTAGAAAGCTCCAAGTGAGTAACTGCCATCCTGAGTCGAAGATACATAAGAAAGAGAAGCGATAGGAGCATACTTGCAACCTATTAACAGTGCTTAAAGAAAGCATAATCTCGGAGTAGATTTTATGTGTAATGTTATGTCGGAAAAGAGCCTAGTTGCGTTTTGAGTTAGGGGGATACTATAGGGATGGTAACAATGGTGGATAAAAGAGCGCACTGCTGATGATATGTTAACATTTATTGAGTAGTTATTAACAAATACCGGTGATATGAGATCACTTTGTGTCTAATACCGTCATTTCGGACTTATTCTATTTCACTTAAGATCTTAGAAAATGTGTGAGAAGCCTAAGTTTGAGCAAACGATATATTAGAGATCTATAAATAATATAACAAAGCCAAGTGAACAAAGAGGATAACCACTAGATTTGATTTTTAATTGTGTTGAGTATTAGACCTGAAAAGGGTAAGGGTGACAATTCCGTACCTGAGGAACATGATGATTGAGTAATATTAAAAGACAATACCATGTGGGTCGTGATACGAAGAGCATGGGGAACTTAGTAAGTGTTGGTGGATGTCAAAGACCTTTGGCCTGAGTGGGTAGTCAGAACCTCTTCAGAAGGCCGTAAGCAAGTGGTCATCACGAAGGGAAGAAAGTTGAATAGATTATTTTCCGTAAAGTCATCAAAGGATCTGGAAGTGAGTTGTGTACGACAACCATTTGAAGTTTTAAAGTGGTTTAGAAATGATTGATGGACTAGTATTCCTCACCCTATTGGAGGGTGTAGCTCCAGTTTTCCACGGAGACTAAGTTTTGGAATTGAGTTTGAGAATTTCAGTTGGAGAGATACCTACCAGACACGAGTGAGGTCATCAGATTAGAGGATCAGATAGTTGAGCCGGATGATACCGGTGAGATATCCGGTAACTACTCTAGAACGTGGTAGCAGGCCCTTGTGATCTAAGTACCGGAAAAGATTTAAGATTCAGTGGTTTCATGAAGAGCCGATAAGGCTACCTAAGATTGGGAATAGTAAGAGACGTAACCTTTCAAAGACCTATGTAGTGATAGTTGTAACCTCGAGAGTGATGAGTTAGGGCTTGACCTTCGATGTGTGATATTGTTTGTCTACTTGTTTATTTCATGATTGAGTGCTTAGTCGCTGATGTGTGCTTTTGATAACCTTGATGTGCGGGATACTTGGATGTGGAAACGACGAGACTTTTGTGTAGTGACCAAAAACACCCATGTGGTGTCTTAAAGGCCGATCAGGATTGTCTTATCCTAAGTTTCGGGACGAAACTTATTTTGAGGGGGATCTCATGTAACGACCAATTTTTTTCCGTTACGCTCTGATAAGGTTAGAGAAGTTTAGAAAAGGAAATTAAATTTTAGTGAGACTAGGACATACCAGTTTATTTATAGAAGTCGTTTAATTAAGTACCTTGTCCTAAGTTTTGGGACGAACCTTATTTTAAGGGGGTACTGATGTAATATCCAGAATTTTTATTCTGTTTAATTCCGAATCAAATCGGACTTCGAGTCGTTGACGGTTTCCCATTCTATCTAGTATTTCTTCCTTCACAAATTTTATTATTTTACGTAGAATTTAATTCACATGAAATGATAAAATTATATCAAGCTCTAATTCTTATAATTATGTATTATTTTATGTAGAATTTAATTCACATAAAATGATAGATTTATATCAAACCCTAGTTATTATAATTCATTCTTATCGATGACTTTAGACGAGATCATGACAAGCTGTGACGAGATCATGACTAAGCTGAGACGAGGCCATGACAAAGCCCGACAAACCTGTGACAAACTCCTTCATGGACCTGACAAGGCCATGACGAGTTTTGACATGTTTTTGACAAACTATTCAGCCCATTCTTTCCTACCTTGCTTCAGCCCAACTTTTTGCCTATGTTTTCAGCCCACTCCCTTCCTCTTTTATTTCATCTCTCCCTTGCACCTCTTTGCTCCAGCCCATCTACGTACTTCTGCCCAGCCCATCTGTGAGGGACGTGAATTGCCCTAGCTGGCTTGTAAACTCCTGCACGCCAAGGAACACCAATCGGCACCAATCCTCCACAGCCCCACGCCTGCCTTCCTATACGTCCAGATGCATCGCCCCAACTCCCAAGATCCCTTCGACCTCCCAGCACAGACGTAGCAGCAGCTTACACGGCTCGTCATCCGTTCGACCTCCCAGCACAGACGTAGCAGCAGCTTGCACGCCTCGCCTTCCCTTCGACCTGCCAGCAAAAATGTTACAGCAAGATTCTACACGTGAACACGTACCCGACTCTCCTCCATAGCAGGCGGCCATCAAGGCCAGACGCTTCTTGATCCATCTCCTGCATCAGTGATGACACCCGACCTTCCAGATCTGCATACGACCTAGTGGCCTCTTCAGCAGGTGATCCGTCTATATCTTTCCTTCCATGAAACTCCTCCCCTCTTGGCCTAGACGCACAGTGCGGACCCTACAGCCGAGGCAGCAACCTTTCCCCCTCATCTGTAACTCCAACAAGACAGAGGACACTCCTAAATGCCTCTCATTCGAACACTCCAGGTAGGGACTCAGTTCCCTTCTATACCTATCCTTTGTATTCGATCTAGTAACTACAATGGCCCCTACAGTGACGGCCGAAATCAAGGAACCTCCTCCTGTCTGGGTCGAAATCGAGAGTCAAGCTCCCTTCTGCGCCCTCCGGTTTCCGGCGTTAAGGACTGCAATCGCCAGCAAAGTCTGTCCTCCCTAGTGCAGCCGAAGTAAGCCATCCTTTTGCCTCTTCTGTTGCAAATATATGTACTTGAAGGTAGGGGGAGTAGTTGTGCCCTTAAGCTTACATGAAGTAGGTTGATACCTTTCTCTTGCTTACACTTCAGTCCATGTAATTCATGCCTAATGAGTACCTTTTATGTCTCCTAAATCTACCTAGAATACCCATAGAGGAGCAGTAAAGATGCATGTTGTTTTCCGAAGTTTTCATGAAGTGATAAGTAGGCATTTTCGAGTCCAGATTTGGGTATGTTAGACACCTCCTTATTTTTGAATTTTGGATATGTTGTAGTCAGTAGTATATATTAGATCATACTAAAATTTGGGGAGAATCGGAGTTACGGTTTGAGAGTTATGATGTTGCAAAGTGGACTCCTCATGAAGTTTGTATATATGTGCTGAGTGTTGGGGAAAACAAGTGATGCTGTTTTGTGAGATGGTTTTGAATAAGCACTTAATCTCCGTTGGGCTTGAATTTTGGATATTATATAGTTGAAATATTGTTGTAGAACATATTAAAATTTGAGAGGCATCCAGCGAGTGGTTTGGGATTTATGATTTCTCAAAGATGAAGTCGTAAACAGTTTTTCTGTTGTGCTGAAATTCGGTTTTGTGAGATAGTTTTAAATATGATTTTGATCTCCTTTGCGGCTGAATTTTTGATATATTATAGATAAGATTTTATAGTAGAACGTATCAAAGTTTGGGATAAATCCAGCGAGTAGTTTAGGAGTTATGATTTTTCAAAGTTAAGACTATATACTGTTTGTTAAGTGTTGTAACAAATTTTAGAAATTTTTGTAGAAGTGAGGTTGAACAGTTTTAAGAAATTCATACTCCAATGAGTAGATGAGATATCATAGATGATCTAGGGAATTATTTCGGAATTTTTATAAGATTATTCGAATTTTATATTTGAAGTCAAAGTTAGACCTTAACTATCTTTCCGAAAATAGGGAAATGGGTAAATTGCAGTTTGTAACCAAACTCATCTTTAGGAGTTAGAATATGACTCTTTAGCTTCAAATAAGAGTTTAGGCATGAATTAGGGAATTTTTGGAAGTTTTGAGACCAAGGGTAAAATAGTCATTTTACCATAAATTAATAATGTAATCAATTCCGTTCTATTAAGACCTACTATCTTAGAAGTCTTAGACTTCTACCCACCCAGAAAGTGTGCTGACACACTTGCCTCCTTTAACAGGCCACTGAATTCCTACTGTACAGATCGATTTGCGAATTAGGAGTCGAAATCTGATTCAGGTAAGTCAACGGACTTACTTAGCTGGCTTCTTGTATGAGTGTAATGTGTATGAGTGGTGTTTGTTAGTTATGATAAACAACGAAACCGGATTAGGCCGACTTTATTATTTACGTAATTGACCCAAGTGTATGATAACGGGTCGTGACATCATCTGCCTAGCTCTTGCGAGAGTCTAGGAGGTTCCCTGCGACCAGCCCAGTCCGGTAGACGGTCAGATGCATTAGTACCATTCCGCGTTGGTAAACGGGGATAGGGGTGAGGTTTGGGAATCCCTCGTATCACAAAATAAGTATCATTAGTAATAACATATCACCTAATTAAAGAAAATAAAGGGATTGAGTGTTGCATGTTGATTGTGTATGTTGTGTGTTTGTGCTTTTACCTTTATACTTATGCATAGAATGTTAGCTAACGGTTTTATACCGCTTGTAGATGTCTTGCAGGTTAAAACAGTTGTAGAGAGATCCAGAGGGAATGGTCAGCCGGGTCCACGTACTTATTTAGTTGGGGACGGGATGTCTTCTGTTCTTCTTATGTGTCGTTTTGGTACCTTTGGTTTGTAAGGCTGATACATATTCTTCATGTATATATTGTTTAAAGTTTTCAAATGTTTTAAATACTTTTGTCCCTTGTTGTAAGATCCAAGTTAAATTGTTGTCAAACTAAGGTCGGGACCCATTGTGAGGTCCTAACTAGTAACTTCCCGAGTTCTCAGAATTTGGGGTGTTACATCGACTTTAGCTTTCTGGAAAAGAACTGCAACCTTGAGTTGAAGAGAAGGACAAGTCTTCTTCACTCAACTCCTTCGGGATGAGGCGCTTGTCATGCCAACACTTAGTTCTTTCGTTGTATATTCGGGCATTCTCGGAAGCATCGAGTCGGAGCTCCTCAAGTGCATTTATGTCAAGTATCCGCTTCTCACCGGCATACTTGATGTCAAAGTGTAGCCATTTAATGTCCCGAAACGCTTTATGTTCCATTTCGACCGGGAGGTGGCAAGAGTTGCCATAAATCAACTTGTAGGCGTTGTTCAAGTTGGCGTTTTGAAGGCGATTCTATATGCCCACAATGCATCATCGAGCCTCATGACCCAATCCTTTCTCGTTCGTGAAACTGTCTTCTCTAATATCTCCTTGATCTCCCGGTTGGAGATCTCAACTTTCCCACTTTTTTGGGGGTGGAAAGGTGTGGCCACCTTGGGAGTCACCCCATACTTGGCCAACAATGCTCCCAAGTTCCTTGAGGTGAAGTGCTTTCCTCCATCAATTATAATAATCCTCGGTGTTTTAAACATTGGAAAGATCACTCGGTTTAAGAACCACACCACTACCTTGGCGTCATTCGTGGGAGAGGCAATTGCTTCCACCCACCTAGATACATAGTCCGCCGCCAAGAGGATGTAGAGGTTTTCACATGAAGAGGGGAATGGACCCATGAAGTCCACGCCCCAAACATCAAATATTTCCACCTCTTGAATATTGTTCAATGGCATCTCGTTCCTTCTTCAAATGTTACCCGTTCTTTGAAAAGTGTCACATGCCAAAACAAAATTCTACACATCATGAAACAAGTTAAGCCATTAAAATCCCGATTGTAATACCTTGGCACACGTTTTGTGTGAGCTAGAGAGTCCTCCACATGGTAGAGATGGTAATGTCGGATCACGCTCTCCATCTCGTATTCCAGAATACATTATCGGAAGACTCCATCCGGTCCTCTCTTGAACAATTGAGGTTGGCTCCAAAAATAGTGCCTCACGTCCTTGAAAAACTTTTTTCTTTGAGCAAAGGACAAACCCGGAGGCACCTCTTCACAAACTAAATAGTTCACTTTATCCACAAACCATGGGTCTCTCCCTCAAGACACTTGAAAAAGACATTCCTCCATCACTTGCAATTGCTCATCCCGGAATGAATCATCAATCGGGATATCATCTTTCTCATTCTCCAATGGAGGAAGCCTACTTAGGTGATCCACTACATAGTTTTAGGACCCTTTCTTGTCTTGAATCTCCAAGTCGGATTTTTGGAAGAGAAGGATCCACCGAATTAGACGAGGTTTGACATCCTTCTTTGTGAGGAGATAACGAATGGAAACATGATCTGTGTACACAATCACCTTGGATCCTACTAGATATGAGCGGAACTTCTCGAAGGATAGTAAATGGAATGTGTAAGCCAATCCTACTAGATACCACCGCTAGCAACTCCTTCTCGGTGGTGTCATAATTGAGTTGGGCCTCCTAGCGTCTTGCTAGCATAGTAGATGGAATGTGTAAGCCAATCCTTCCTTTGTCCTAGCAAGGCCCCAACAACCACGTCACTTGCATTACACATTACCTTGAACGGTATGCTCCAATCCGGAGGTTGCATTATCGGGGCGGTGATCAAAGCATCCTTCAACCTACAAAAAGCTTCAAGGAAAACCTTTGAGAAAACAAACTCAACATCTTTCATTAATAGGTTATTGAGAGGCTTAGAAATTTTGTAGAAATCTTTAATGAACCTCCGGTAAAAATCGGCATGCCTCAAGAAACTCCTTACCCCTTTCACCGAGTTAGGTGGTGACAACTTCTCTATTGTCTCGATTTTAGCTCTATCAACCTCAATGCCTCGGTGGGAAACCAAATGTCCCAACACTATACCTTCACTAACCACGAAATGGCATTTCTCCCAAATTAACACAAGGTTAGTTTTCTCACATCTCTACAACACCAAAGATAAGTTAGCAAGACAATGATCAAATGAAGAACCATAAACCGAGAAATCATCCATAAACACTTCCATAGTATTCTCAATATATTCAGAAAAAATGTCCATCATACATATTTGAAAGGTGGCGGGTGCATTACACAACCCAAATGGCATTCTCCTATATGCATATGTTCCCCATGGACAAGTGAATGTAGTTTTTTCTTGTTCATCCGGGTGAATTGGAATTTAGAAAAACCCGCTATAACCGTCAAGGTAACAAAAGTGAGAATGTTGAGCAAACCTTTCTAACATTTGGTTAATAAAGGTGAGAGGGAAATGATCTTTCCTAGAGGCCACATTAAGTTTCCTATAGTCAATACACATTCTCTAACCAGTTACCGTCCTAGTCGGGATAAGTTCATTGTTCTCATTAGCCACTATGGTCATACCACACTTCTTAGGCACTACATGTACAAGACTAACCCACTTACTATCCGAAATCGGGAAAATAATTCCCGCTTCTAGCAATTTTAGGATCTCTTATTTCACTACCTCGTTCATTATCAAGTTCAATCTCCTTTTACGTTTAATAGATGGCTTATGGCCATTCCCTCCTCAACACTGCCTTTCTCCTCTGCAGCGAGCCTTAGCCGCATCAGCAAGCACCGCCGCCTCTTGCTCCCCTTCTCTTTTGTTGTGAGTCGCCAAAGAACAAAGGCCTGAGAGAGTAGTCAGAGAGGAGACCACCCCAGAGAACATAAGGGAGCTCTGCCGTCTGCCACCGCCGGAGAGCTCGCGTTTGTTGCCGTCGGAAGAAAGGCCATCAGAGCCACCTTTGAAGCCCACCGGAGGGCCACCAATGCCGCCACCATCCCCTATGTTCCTCCTTTCCTGCGTGAGCGGCAAAGCTTGCAAAGGGTTAAATGAACCCTTTTCTTTTAATTAAATCGGGCCCCTCTTGGTTTATGTTTAATTACAGTTTATACCCCATACTTTTCACTTGCAATTTGTGCCCACAGTTTTGGATGTTTTCAAATATGCCCCTGCAATAATTAATTACTAAATATGCCCAGATTGTGATATTGTAGTTTTGAACCCATATTTTTAGAATGCGACATTATGCCCTCGGTTGTAAAATTTTTGGGAAATAGCCCAAGGTTTATTTACGGTTTATGGCCCACAATTACAAGATTGTATATTTTACCCCGGAAAATGGTTTAGCGGTTTTGTTTCGTCCTTGGTTTTGAAAACGAGTTTTACCTTTTATTTATGATGTCGTATAGGTTGCCCGGAAAATATATTTACGGATTTTAAAATTGGGCTTTACCTCGAGTTATTGTCTTGTATTTGATTACACGGTGTTTTATGCCTTGATTGGATTAATTCGGATTTACTGTTCAAGTTGTAATTTCGGTTATAACCAAGTTGCTAAATTCCCATATTTTGCCCAAGAAGGATTTCGCGAGTTTTAACGTGGGAAATCGAAATCGAGCTTATCTTAAGTTTTATGTATGTTATATATTCAGATCAAATTTAGCGTACGAGCTAAATTTGTGTAATTTTGGTGTTAGGTTCGGAAGCGTCCCGATAAAGACCTAACAAGTCCAACTCGACATCCATAGATCGTCTTCCATCTTTTGACATCGTGTGAGTATCTTTTCCCTCGATCTATTTATGTTTAGTATTAATATCATGCTAGGTTGGATCTAGCATAACTTAGAGAGAATGCAAAGTAGTGGCATTGAACCGTTTGTCGTTGTTAGATGGTTTACAAACATAGTTGTGATGTTTGTAGTATGATCATAGGATGATCTTCGTGATTAGGAGTTGAACCTAGCATGCTAGGGTTTTGACCTCATAAAGGTTTTGAGAGACTAGAAGCCCGAGGGCTTCTAGCTTGGTAATGGTTTTATACCGATATTGTTGTAAATGCCTTGCAGGATAAGGATGCCACCGAGTGAAGTGGAGGGGTGGACAACCGGGGTGTCTGTACATTATAGGACGGGGATGGTTATGTGTTGATGTCGTTTTTGGATTATGTAATACCTTATGGATTTATGTTTTGGGGTTGTGTTGTTTTGAGGACTCGGCTGAGTTTCCAAGTTGTATCTTTCTTTTCAAGATTGTTTGCATTTCTATAAAACGATTTCGGTATTTTCCTTTATTTGTGCCATGTTGGAATGATCCGGTGAAATTTTATGTCAAGCTAAGGGTCGGGACCCATTGTGAGGTCTCCGCCAGTAGCATCCCGAGTCCTGCAGATTCGGGGTATTACAAATATCATTTGGAAATACATCACAAAACTCATCCAAAAGATGTAAGATTGTTTTGGGTAAGGTAGACTTAACTTCAACACTCAAAGTCACAAGGCTTTTACAAAGACTCATAAGAATAGTATTTAAAGGAATATAATTATCAGTAAACTCCTTTCTAGATGCTAAAAGAACTCAATTAGTCTCAGTAGAAGGAACCTCAGTTGTAATCCGGAGCGAGATGTCATTACTAGGCCGAGATTTTGTTGAATTGGAACGGGGTCTGTCAGTAGAATGAGAATCTTCTGTACTAGGGCGAGATTCTGTATTTCTCAGGTGAGATTTCGTGTCTTTGGCCGAGATTTCTTCTATGGTGTGTGTTTTTTGTTCCTTTTCTTTGTTGACGTTGCGTTTGTCCTTTTTTTTTTCTCATAGCTTTCCGCAATCTGTAAAGGTATCATAGGTTTAATGTTAACGTTTGACCCTTGTACGCAAAAGAATATCTATTGGTATATCCATCATGCTTGACTTGTCTATCATATTGTCATGGACATCCTAACAAAATATGCCATGCTTGCATGGGCACAACATCACAAGTAATGGTATCTTCTTAGTTACCTAAAGTAATGGTAACATGAGCTTGCCCATTAACCTTTAATTCACCACAATCATTCATCCAATGTAGCTTATAAGGTATAGGGTGATAAAATGTAGTAATGTGCAATTTATCTATCAATTTAACACTAGAAATATTGCAACAACGACCACCATCAATAATCATATTGTACACCTTTACTTTAACAAGAAATCTAGTATGAAAAAAAATTCTCCCTTTGATTATCTTCACATGAGGCTATGTTAACATGCAATGTTCGGCTAGCAATCAAAGACTCAATAGGCTCAAACTCAATGCCTTCTTTACTATCATTATCATGTTTATGTAATGCATGAAGGTGTTTATAATCATTCTCATGCTCTTCGTCACTCTCAAATGATCCTTGTTGACTTATAAATAATACCCTTTTATTAGGATAATCTCTCATATAATGACCTCTACCTTGACAATTTAAAGCATACAATATCTTTAGAACGTAAATTTAAGTTAGAAGTGCTTCTTTGATTATCCTTTGAAGGCTCATTCAAAGGGCGAGAGTGTGTCGAAACTTTTGGACTTGCTGAATCGGGATTTCAGCTATTTCTAGAAATCTTGGTCACGATCTTGGGCGAGATTGTTGCTGTTGGGCCGAGATTTCTATAATTTATATGAACTTGCTGCTTGGTTCCTTTCTTTGAACTTCTTTTTAGTTTTTATGGCCAAGTGCAGCAAACTTTTCATGTTATTTTAAGAATATAATTCAATTTCATTTGTTAGAGATTGATGTAAAATACGTAAATAGCGAGCCATTGTTGTCTCCTCATCCTCTATGACATTGGTTTTCACCATTTCAATTTACATTAATGTATACACTTATTCTGCAGTCATGCAACCTTGCTTGAGGTTCTCCAACCTTTGTCTCAATTCTCTAGCATGATGTGGAGGCACAAATCTAGCTCTTATTAGTGCTTTCATTTGTTCCCAAGTGTTGATGTCCGGATCTAGCGTTCTTTGCCTTTCTTTGACAAGATGATCCCACCACTCTAAGGCACATCGTTGGAATTCCAACTCAACAAGTTGGATCATCCTTCTTTCACTAGAATTATGGCAACACCAAATTTGTTAAATTTTAGTCTCCCATTCCAAGTATACATCCGGATTGCACTTTCCTTTAAAACTCCGAATCTTTACCTTCACTTTGTCAATTTTATCATGATCATGGGGATTCCCATAAGGTTCAAAGTCGCAATTTCTCCTAGGGTGATGGTTATGTCTACATGCTTTCTTCACCCTGGAGGGGGTCTTGGTTCACCCTCTTCCTCGAATTCCTCGAATTCCTGAAATTCACTAGAACCCCTTGGATGACTAGAAATCTACTTGGTTCGGAAGAAAGGTTTTTGTGTTGGAAGTCTCTTAATACAATGAATACAAGGTGGAAAGAATATTGCAAGTATACACAACTAGTATGATAGAAAGTATAGATATTAACTAACACACCTTAAGAATTGACTCGATCTATTTAGAGTAGAAAGAGGCAAACAATAGGAACACAAGAGATTAAGAAGGGAGTTTTTACGTACCTTGAACTTCTGCAATTAGCGAGAGAAATAACTAGGTAGGTTTAATCTCGAAAGAACGGAATCTCGGGTAAATTACTCAGATCTCGGGCGAGTTTTCTGTCTTAGGGTCTAGATTGTTGATTCGTCAACTGTCGACGACAATAATTGCATATTCTCTAGTATATACTCCTCCCTTTTTGCCTTGATCCCTTCTCAGTTGGATCGCAACAAAACTAACTTAAAATGTTGTTCTCAAACTTTAGGGTAAATGAGGACTTGAAACGATGTTAAAAGAAGGTAGGAAAATTTGTTATTTTCTGGCTTTCTTGTGGAGCTAAGGGATGAGTAAATCAATAATATAGGATTGTTGCAGATAGAAAGAAATTTGAACAAAAGATATTCGGTTAGGATTTGAAAGATATGATAAGAACTCACTTGCTAGAAAAAATCTCAATGATAAGATTTCTTGAAAATCTCTTTCCTTTCTGGATATGCAGCTGGATATATTCAATTTTGACTTCAACTACAAGTATGGACCTCGCTGGACTTAAGGAGAAAATCACGAAACTTTTTTGTCAAATAACGAGAAAATCTTGGGCTTGAACACAAAGTCACGGGCGAGATTTTGTTGGAGCACATGCGAGATTACAGTTTGGGTTGGTTGGCTTGTGTTTGGACATGGCGTATCTCTCTTCTCCAATATACACAAGTCAACGCACGTTAAACTCAAATAATCTAACAAAGAATAGCAACATCAAAAGATTTGATTTTTATATGACTAGAAGAATACTCAAATAAAAAAATACTCAAACCTTGTTGTATGGTTGAGATGAACTTCAATCGATTAGCTTTTATACCACTTTGATGCGGGGTTGATGCCGTAGTTTCCCGTTCAAGACTTGAAGTTGACGGAATGGACAACAAAAAGTAATTTCAGTTAGAATGTTAAATCTCAGGCGAGATGTATAAGAACATAACGAGATTCATTAAAACTCAAAATGCGGAATTATGGATGATATGGAAAGATAAGAAGATGAATAATGAACGGAATTGATGAACATATATGAAGAAAAGACTTATTGTTTAGACTTGCAAAGAACCTTGAGTAATGGATAAAAACCTTCAACAAAGAATTACCTTAAGCAGTCCTTCTTTAACCTTACACAAGTGAAGAACCGGTAGGTGAAATAAATAAGTAAAAAGATACACTAGAAGGGGGGGGGTTGAATAGAGTATGGAAACTTTTCACAAACCAAATCTCAAGGCCTTGAAACTCCTTTCAAAGGCCTTGATGTCGATCTGTGCTCTTTGTGAAACTTTGATTTCAATGGCTTTGAAACAACTTTCAAGGGCCTTGACTTCGTGCTTCTACAAAACAAAGTTAGTCACAATAGCGAGATATAGTGCGGAATGTAAAAGATTGACACTGAGGATATGTTTACGAGGTTCGGCTCTAAATAACCTACTCTCCGTCCCAGGGTATAGCCTTAGGATCTAACTGTCTATTATCAGCTTCAAAGAGTCCTAGATACAACCTAGAAGCAATTTCCTTCTTCTCTCACTGTAGCCAACGCTACGATCTAGCTCCAACTCTCACCTAGCTATAATAGCCTAGTTACTTCGCAGAGTAACACACACTCTATTACAACACAATTTAGATATTCCAATGGAGCTCTTGTATTTTATCTCTCTTTAAGGGGATAAAAATTTTGTGTAAATGAGAGAAAGAAAAACAACAAATCAAATGAAGATATTTAGGTTGCTTCAAGACGTAAAGATGTTTTGGTATATGCTTATGTATTTTTTCTTCTTCGATCATCATGTTCATTTATACTCTTCTATGGAGAGGTCTTCTAGCTATTGTAGAGATGACGGTTTGAAGATGAATCTTCTTCTCCATGAAGATCGCTTCCTGTTTTGTGATAAGGTAAACGTTGCAAATCTTCAACTCCTGAAAACACGTCGATTCCTCAGCTCCTTAATCATCTAGTTTTCTGTTGAACCGAACGAGAATAAATCTTGACGCTTTTCGGTTTTATAAAATCTTCTGAAAAGATTCTCTAATCTTCGGTTGAAAAGATCTTCCTTGAAATCTTTCTATTGAGCAAATCGTTCCTGGAAAATCTTCTTTGCATTTTGAATCCTTGTTTCGTACAACTATATAACTTCAAGGCCTTTGAGATCGTCCCTTTGTAACACTATCTTCCTTGTATCCTTGAGTGATAGTTCAAGGCCCTTGACATCCATATCAAGGCCTTTGAAACATTTGATAATTCCTACACTCAATTCAAAACCAACCAAGCATCTAGAGAATATAATCAATACATTGTTAGTGTATCAAACTACTACATTTGTGTTAAATCTTCCATCATCAACACCTGTAAAACATTATAAACAAGGTGGAGTATTCAATCTCCCCCTTGATGGAAGACAACACAAATGTTTTATCGTACCTGCATTTGTTGGTTATGCATATGAAAATCAAACTAAAATGCAGAATGAAGAATATCGAAAGTCGAATCATGCATTTCTCCCCCTTTGTCTTTCAACAAGGGAGGAAAACAGTCAATGCACGAGAGTTAAAAACGATTACAGACCCAAAAGTATTTTCACAAAAACCACATCAAGAATTTTTCACAGTAGTAGGCTCAATTGTCCTCATAGAACTTCCTTTTTCCTTTGGATGAAGATTTGTTATAGCGCCAGTCATCCATTTCAGCTGCTAACCGTCTTCTCTTTTCTCCAGCTCTTCTTTTCTTAACTACTTCATACTCAACTACTGGCAAAAACATTGGCTCAACATGAGTTGGATACAAAATTGAATTATTCTGTACACGCCTTTTGCAATTCATCAGCACATTCTCAACTTTCTCTTGAGTATGTTGAGCTACATCTTTAGGCACGGGCAAAATACATCCCATTGTAGTCAGTGTAAGAGCATTCATCGAATACATCTCATTGACTTAGCGTTTATGGTAGATAGCAACTCAAAATTTGCATCCATTGATTTCTGGAGTAGGAGAAGGTTGAGCCTCTTGAGTTGGAATTTGAGTAGTTCCTTGAGTAGTTCTTTTTCCTTTTAAAGTCCATGTGCCTGCAAGAGTCTTCCTAATCCCCAAACGTTCTAAGCAGTTCTCATCAATTTTGCTAGAAGTTGATAGTCGATCTTCAGAGGATGTGCCAATTTTGAAATATTCAAAGATTTTAGGCATCAAGTTTCCGTAAGGAAGAGGAATAGGTTGCATAGAATTGACAGAGTGTATCATATGGTTGATAATAAGATTAGGCACATCTATGTCCGAATCAGACATAAGCAGATGAATTAATTCCAGATATTGATTAGTTAGCAGCTCTCTTGAGTTTGCACGAGGATCAACACATCGAACAAGTATAGTAAACACTATTTTAGCCTCTAAGGTTAGAGATGTATGAGTAAGTTGACGTGAGGTTGAATTCGGAACCAAAAATTTCTCCTTAGCAATACGAACACTCTCTGATCTTGAATGATGATTGAATACAATATCTAGAGGAATTCCAAATATCTCACTTAAAACAGAAGAAGTGAGTGAAATCGGAGTACCTTTAACTGAAGATTCAAGAGTGATACATCCTTTGTCCCTTTTTGTGGTGAGATTAACATAGAATAGTCTCGTGAGTCGCGGAAAAGCAAAATCTCCAAGGTTTAGAACCTTCCAGATAATTGAACTCTTTAGCTTGTCTATGCAAGGAATCTTAAGGGTATCGAGAAAACTAGTTTCCACCAGATCACATATACAAAGTGGTCGATTGTGAAACCCATCAAGCCAAGATCTAGAAGCTTGAAAATTAATGAACCATGATGAGGGAAGACCAGTCGTCTGAGATATATCCGGATCCTCAAAAGATTTTTCTTCTTTAGCAATTGGGGACTCTGAACGACTTTCTTTTTGGGAGCTTGAGGAGTATATTTCTTGCTTATGGGTGCCATGAGGGAAGTTTGAGAGATAAATCAAGGGATTTTGAAATAGGGTTTCTTTGAAAGAATGAAAAAGATAGGAAAAGTAGGTTCTTTTTAACTGGGAAATAACAAAATCTTGAGAAAATTAAGCTTTTAAAAGACCTATACAAAAACCAATAAAACAACATCAAATCTGTTTCAAAAAGTCAAACAAAAGACTTATATAAACATTTTTAGAATTGAAATATCTAAAAGATATTAATTCTTAAAAGATCCGTACTATTAATATACCCTGTGAAAAATGTTTCAAGGCCCTTGAATTTCATTTTAAGGCCCTTGAAAACATCAATTGGGCTGCATGTGTAGGAACAATTAAACTTGTTTACTACCCATACGTTAACGCTTCCTTGTTCAACATACCAAGCTCAAATCTAATAAAATTAAATTGTTCCTCAGGAAGAGGCTTGGTAAAGATATCTGCAAGCTGCAAGTTAGTTGATATAAAAGAGATCGAAACATCACCTTTCTCAACATTATCACGTATGAAGTGATGCCTTACATCAGTATGCTTTGTCCTTGAATGCTGCACATGATTTTTGGTTATTGAAATAGCACTAGTATTATCACATTTTATAGGAATACCTTTCAAGTCAAAGCCAAGGTCACGAAGTTGTTGAGCAATCCAAAGAATGTGTGCACAACAGGCTCCTGCAGCTATATATTCAGCTTCAGTTGTGGATAGGGCAACAAATTTTGCTTGTTTGAGTGCCAACTAATTAGGGATGACCCTAAGAATTGGCAACATCCAGAAGTACTTTTTCTGTCGACCTTATAACCTGCAAAGTCTGCATCTGAATAGCCAACAAGATGAAATGAGCTTTGACGTGGGTACCATAACCCTAGATCCTTAGTGCCATTTAGATACCGAAAGAATCTTTTCACAATAATCAAGTGTGACTCTTTAGGATCAGCTTGAAATCTTGCACACATGCACACGCTAAACATAATGTTAGGACGACTAGCAGTTAGATACAACAATGAACCGATCATACCTCGATACTCCTTTTGTACTACACTTTTGCCATTCTTGTCATGATCTAGCGAAAGTGTTGAACTCATAGGAGTTTTTGCAACCTTAGATTGATCCATTTTGTACTTCATAAGCAAGTCTTTAGTATACTTGCTTTGATTGAGAAAAAATCCTTTCTTTGCTTGTGTATCTTGAAGTCCAAGAAAGAAATTTAGCTCTCCCATTAAGCTCATTTCAAATTCCCTGCACATAATATCTAGAAATTCCTTGCAAAGGAATCATTAGTAGCACCAAATAATATATCATCAACATAGATTTTTACTTCTAGAATGTCGTTGCCTCTAGTTTTGATAAATAATGTTTTATCAATCAAACCTCTTGTGAATTTGTTTTTAAGAAGATATTTAAACAATCTTTCATACCAAGCTCGAGGAGCTTGCTTATGACCATAAAGAGCTTTGTATAGTTTAAAAACATGATCTGGATATTCATCATTTTCGAAACCAGGAGGTTGAGCAACGTAGACTTCTTCTTCTTCTAAGAAGCCGTTTAGAAAAGAACATTTTATATCCATTTGAAAAAGTTTTATGCTCATAAAAGATGCAAATGCAAGTAGCATACATATGGCTTCTAACCTGGCAACTGGAGCAAAAGTCTCCTCATAATCAATAGCTTCTTCTTGGTTATAGTCTTGTGCTTCAAGTCGTGCTTTGTTTCTTATGACTTTGCCACTTTCACTCAATTTGTTTCGAAAGACCCATTTCGTGCCAATGATTGAATGATGTTTTGGTCTTGAAGTAAGAGTCCATACCTTGTTCCTCTCAAATTCGTTCAATTCATTTTGCATGGAAATGATCTAATCAAGTTCTTCAAGAGCTTGGACATAATTCTTTGGCTCGACAAGAGATACAAAAGCGGAGAAGGCACAAAGATTATTCACTTTAGATCTAGTTTGAACTCCAGCATTTCGATCTGAGATCACATTCTCTTATGGATGATATGAGGAGTGTTGAACTTTTCTTATTTTGACAGATGGGACAGATCCAGAAGGTTGAGCCTCATATGTTTGTCTAGATTTAGGTACCGTTGATATATTGCCCTTGGATCCAATCTCAAGGCCTTGAATTTGGGTTTCAAGCCCTTGAAGCGGAGTTTTGTTGTCATAGTTTTCTGTTTCAAGGTCATGAAGATGTGTTTCAAGGTCTTGAGGGTTTTCTTCGGTATCTTGAATCTTTTCCTGCATATTCTTTTCTCGATCTTTAGGATCTTCCTCTTCATCCGAATTATGATCTTCTCATTAAATCAGATTTAGATCTGCAAAACTGTCACTCAAAGTACCATCATTACTTTCACAAAAATAATATGAATGTTTTCCTGAACAATTTTGGTATGTTTGTTATAGATGCAATAAGCTTTGCTGTTTGAATCATATCCAATGAATATTGCTTCATTACTACGTGCATCAAATTTCCCAAGATTATCTTTTCCATTGTTATGAACAAAACAAGTACATCCAAGAGTGCGGTTCTTACATTCCACAACTCCGTTTTGTTGAGGGGTTCTAAGAGTTGAAAAGTTGTGTGAAATACCATATTTTGCACAAAACAAATCAAAATTTAGTTGATCTCAAATTCTCTACCATGATCACTTCTTATAGAAACAATTGATAGGTTTTTCAATGTTTGTAACTCCTTACACAATTTTGAAAACTCAAATTATGCTTCAGATTTTTCTCGTAGAAAAGAAATCCATGTGAAACGAGAGAAATCATCCACTATAACAAGGATGTACTGCTTGCCTCTGGGAGATTTGACACGCATAGGTCCACAAAGATCCATGTGTAAGAGTTCAATGGGTTGAGAAGAACTTATAGCTTTCTTTTTGTTTACTCTGTGTACAAGCCTTATAAAGATCATTAACCTTGAAATTTAGGTTTGGTAAACCGCGTACCATATCTTTTGTAAGTAGCTTCCGCATGGTGTGCATGCTTACGTGACCAAGTCTTCTATGCCAAAGCTTTGGATCATCAGTCAAGGCCTTTAGACATTTTAGCTTAGCTCCTGAAACTTGGTTTGTACTCATGGAATAAACATTATTACCTCTAGGAGCAGTAAGCACCACTTCACCCGTCTTTTTGTCTTGAACCTCACATTTATCTGAATCAAACATTACTTTATTACATTTATCACATATTTGAGAAATACTTAGCAGATTATATTTTAAACCATCAACCACATAAACATCATCAATAAAGTTAGATGAATTATAGCAAATTTTACCAATGCCAATAATGTCAAACTTTCTTTATCACCAAGAGTAATGGTTCCAGATGATTGCTTCTTTAAAAATGGGAATAAAGAGCTTTTTCCACTCATATGTCTTGAGCAACCACTATCTAATATCCATTTGTGCTCCTTTATCTTGGTGATATCTTGCAAAACAGCAAACATCAACCTTTCCGGGTCGACCAAATGGCATATTTTGGTTCATATTCAGGTTCGATCATGTTTGGTGGTCTAGTACCTTTAGGAACCCAGATTTGTTTGACCTGTTTCCTTAAACATAAAGGATAGGTGTTTCTAATGATATAAGGATCATTTCTTCTATAAGGACATGCAGATTTAACATGACCCTTTTACAACAGTAGAAGCAAGTAGGCATATGAATACTTCCTTTGGCCTTGACAAAAGTGGTGATAGGTTTTCTAGGAAAGCTCCTATGATAACCTAGACCATTCTTTTTAAGAGAGGACTGTTGTTCACCCATCATTCTCTCAAGATTAGCTTTTGAACGAGTAAACTTAATAAGTGCAGCCTTCTGGTCTTGACACATCAAAGTTAGGTCAACTTTCTCTTTCTCTAAATCGATATAGTTTCGATGAAGAGATGAGAGGTTGTCCTTGAGAATCAGGTTCTCTGATTCGAAGGCCTTTATATTGTCATCAAGGTCTACTTTTTATGTGTTAAGATTTTCAATTTCCAAAGACATTTCACTCAGTTGTTTTTCTTGTTCAAGAAGCTTTTCTTTTAAATAATTTATCCTTATTCTATGTTCCTTATCACATATGATAATATCTTTAAGGAATTGTTTCAGGTCAGATTCAAGTTGGGACATAATTGTACATACCACATTGTCAACATATAGATTTGAATCTTTTTCATGATCGGCCATGAGACACAAGTTTGCTTGTTTTTTATCGTCTTCTGTTTCATTTGTTGATTCTGAATCAATCCATGAAGCAACCATAACATTCTTCTTTCGATCATTTTTCTTGAAGTTGGTCCTCTTCTTTTGTGGACAATCCTTGACAAGATGATCTGTTTCACCACATTCAAAACAAGTCAGTACTCTCGTTTTCTTATTAGAGTTAGAAAACATACCTCGGGGTTTTGATGCTCGTGGATATTCTTTATTAGCAGATTGTTTCTTAATCTTGAGAATTCTTGCGAGACCCTTGGAAATCATGGCGATTGAATCTTCTTCATCATCGTCATCACTATCCTCTTCGTCAGATGGTAATTCATCTCTTCTTGAATTTAATCTCAAATTCTTTGAGTTGGATTGGAGCTCTCCATCTTCTTCACCAAGAACCATTTTATGTGTGATGAGTTTTCCAAGGAGGTCATCAAGAGGAAGAGTTGTGAGATTCTGAGCTTCTTCAATAGCAGTCATCTTTGGTCCCCACTTGGCTTTAGGTAGGTTCCTTAGAACCTTCCTCACTTTCTCTTCATTTGTGACGATCTTTCCTAGTGAGTCCAAGTTGTTCATGATATCATTTAATTTAGTGAACATTTCTTTGACTGTTTCATTTGGATTCATCTTGAGTAGCTCGTATTGTCTGAAAAAGATGCTAATCTTTGTTTCCTTGACTTGACTAGTTCCTTCGTATGTGACCACAAGCTTGTCCCATATTTCTTTTTCACTATTGCATGGTGATATGCGGTTGAATTCATTTGCATCTAATCCGCAGTATAGTAGGTTCATTACTTTGTAATTCTTTGACGCACTGTCTAGGTCAACCTATGTGAAGTCAGCTTCCTTCTTTGGGACTTGGACATCTTCAACCGTTGTCAATGGAACTTTAGGTTCATTTTGAATGATGCTCCAATGCTCCATGTCCCGGTAATAATGAACATATGCATGAGTGCCTCCAATGGGTAAAGTTGTTGCCCTAGAAGAGTGGTGGTCGAGATAAGGATTTTCCTTGAGAAAATCCACCATCACCTACAAAATTCATGATTAGTCTCACTGATGGTTAAATCAATAAATGTGAGTATAGCTTTGATACAAATTGAAGAACCAGTAGGTGAAATAAATAACTAAAAAGATACTCTAGAAGGGGGGGGGGTTGAATAGAGTATGATAACTTTTCGCAAACCAAATCTCAAGGCCTTGAAACTCCTTTCAAGGGCCTCTATGTCGATCAGTTCTCTTTGTGAAACTTTTATTTCAATGGCTTTGAAACAACTTTCAAGGGCCCTGACTTCGTGCTCATGCACAACAAAGTTAGTCACAATAGCGAGATATAGTGCGGAATGTAAAAGATTGACACGAGGATTTGTTTACGAAGTTCGGCTCTAAATAGCCTATTCTCCGTCCCAGGGTATAGCCTTAGGATCTAACTATCTATTATCAGCATCAAAGGGTCCTAGATACAACCTAGAAGAAATCTCCTTCTTCTCTCACTGTAGCCAACACTACGATCTAGATCAAACTCTCACCTAGCTATAATAGCCTTGTTACTTCGCAGAGTAACACACACTCTAGTATAACACAATTTAGATCTTCCAATGGAGCTCTTATGGTTTATCTCTCTCTAAGGGATAAAGCTTTTGTGTAAATGAGATAAAGAAAAACAACGAACCAAATGAAGATATTTAGGTTGCTTGAAGATGTAACGATATTTCCGTTTATGCTTATGTATTTTTTCTTCTTCGATCATCATCTTCATTTATACTCTTCTATGGAGAGGTCTTCTAGCCATTGGAGAGATGATCGTTTGAAGATGAATCTTCTTCTCCATGAAGATCGCTTCCTGTTTTGAGATAAGGTAGACGTTGCAAATCTTCAACTCCTAAGAACATGTCGATTCCTCAGCTCCTTAATCATCTCGTTTTCTGTTGAACCGAACGACAATAAATCTCAACGCTTTTCGGTTTTAGAAAATCTTCAGAAAAGATTCTCTAATCTTGGGTTGAAATTTTCGGTTGAAAAGATCTTCCCTGAAATCTTTTTGTTGAGCAAATCGTTCCTTGAAAATCTTCTTTGCATTTTGAATCCTTGTTTCGTGCAACTATATAACTTCAAGGCCTTTGAGATCGTCCCTTTGTAACACTATCTTCCTTGTGTCCTTGAGTGATAGTTTAAGGCCCTTGATATCCATATCAAGTCCTTTGCAACATTTGATAATTCCTGCAATGAATTCAAAACCAACCAAGCATCTAGAAAATATAATCAATACATTGTTAGTTTATCAAACTACTACATTTGTGTTAAATCTTCCATCATCAACACCTGTCAAAACATTATAAACAAGGTGGAGTTTTCAACAAGACTTCTAGATAAGATCGGCAAGCACAATGAGGGAATAGTTTGAGTAGTAGCACCAATCTTTGATCAGATTAACACACACTAGACAACCTAGAAAGGACTGAAAATGATTCAATCAAAGGCTCTCTATTTTGATTTAATAGGAATGAATAAAACACGAACTTCGTGTTACGCTAGAATATTACCACGCAAAAGCCTTAAATATATAACTCGATATAATCCCCCAAACTCCTAGCGAACCCACAGTGTGTAGCTTATTTCGTAGAAAGGAAAGCATTCCGAGGTCGAACACAAAGAATGAGGTGAAATTTATTCATGCAACGATCAAGATAGTATGAGTCTAGACTAAGAAAAGAAAAGAGAATAAAGAAATGAAAATCATATTGTTTTTGGATAGGTTTTATGGTGACCAATTCAAGATCACAAATCATGCAAGGTAATCAAATAATCAACAACACAAACACGGAATATAAGATTAATGTACGAAAAGAGGATTCTGGAGATTTGGACTTCTCGTAATGGCATGGACTCAAGCTTCTAATCAACCTAGGACAAGTTGTTGTGTGTTGGGATAGGGTGTTTCACTAATGGGCACAATCACCGGGTAGGTTTCATGCTTCACTAATCCCGCACAAAGATCGTATTACCGGGTAAGTCTCAAGGAACCTAAGATTGAGAATTCTACAAAAACTGGATCCTTACCTAAGGGTCAAGCCTCTCCTTACCTGGTAAGTCTCAAAAAAGCAAGTCCTAGACAACGATCCTAACACACTCGATCCAATAGCGGCTTTCTTGGGGCACTACTACCTAGTGTTCATCATCTTCTATACCTAAGAGAAGGGATTACTTGGTAAGTCTCTTTCCTCACTTAGTTTACTAACATACATCACCCTAATGCTAGATTAGGCTAAACAAACACTAGGATTTCAACTCTCAAACTTCCTAACATGCAAATACATCATCATAAGAACAACAACACAACAATCTCGGGTGGATCATGAACATCTCGGCTGGAATGGCATGAAGAACAAGCCGAGATCCTAAGCTGAGATAGGGTTCGAGCATGCAAGTTGTACTAAGGTAGATTCAAGTTTAATCTATCATCATCCTATCCATAACCTTTCATCCATCACCCTAAAATCACAGCTTACTCAGCCAACAACCATCATCTTAAGTTCATTCATCATCATATCAGCATACATGCATTCCATAGATAAATAATGAAGAGTAGAAGCAATTATAAGCAACATTTTAACCAAATAACAATCCAAACAATCTTACAAGTCTTTCAAAGTAGTCCAAAACAGATCCAACAAGTCTCTTACAAGCTTCCTCACCACAAATCCTTGAAGCTCACTCTTAGTCTATGAAATGGGGTGATCTTCTTCTCCTCTTCAATGGAGTGTTCTTCCTTCCTTCGCCCACACAATGGCTCTCCCCAAATCCAAATGAGGATCCCCTGCAAAAGTGTTGCAACTACAATACAACCCCCTCACTCAACTAAGGAAACCAAGGGTCGAAAATAGGAAGTGCGTTCCAAATGTCGGATGTCTTTGCACATGAATCTTGGTTGCTTGCAGGGGTATATCGACCGAGATAAGCTTCTTACAACTGAGATCAGTGGGAGCCAAGCTTGGATCATTTCTAACCAAGAGCCGGTGCATGACTCCCACCAACTAAGACCTTTGTGTTCTTCTTTTCTCCAAGCTTGCTTCATTGGAACATCGAATTTGGGCCGCCACGAGGATTGATCCTCGGATGTATCAATAATGTATAAAAGCTCCCCAAAGTACCTACAAAACCGACAAATGCTCGTGTAGACATCTATTCCGACAATATGACTCGATTAAGCGTCAACGTCCTAAACTAAGGCAAAACTATTCATGAATGAGGAGAAAAACTACCTAAATGAATGCCTAAACTAGTGTCATAAATCATGTCATAAAAATACACCGTACTTGCCACTTGCTCGTCCCCGAGTAAGGTTCAAACCTAAGCTACGAGATGGCATGAGTTATGAATGCGAAAAAACAAAAATAATTTTTGCAATTGTGCTTCTAAACATGGATCACCTTCATAGTGATGTTTCATGTCAATGGATGAGCAATCATGTATGAAAGGAATAAAAGCATGGAAAGACGATCACACTTAACTCAAAAAGATACATGAAAGGCAAATTCGACAGTGTCAAGATGATCATGAGAAAATCCAATGTAAATCGCTAAGTCATAACACCTTTGCAAATAGGTCTTAAGGACTTAGGAAAGAAGAGGCCAAGAAACGTGTTATCCGGTGGGATATTTCTAAGGTAATATGATGCTAATCCGGGAAAGGAACAAAATCACAACTTTATTTTTGTTCTTCACCCACCAAAGAGTATTTTTCTCCTTCTTTTTCTTTTCTTTTTTATTCACTTGAGAAAGTGACATTGGGACACAAAAGCCGAAACCTTGGTGATTAGCGGTCATCGGGATTTTTCTGTGGTGCCTCACACCGGATGCACATACCAAGTCTCGTTAGGACAATCGATCAATCCGAGTTTGGCAAGACACAGACACCCGATTATGTGAGTGGTGCCGAGTTACTCATCGTCATAACAAATGTCCCCAAACCTATTTTTTTCTATACTTTCACAATACATTCAATTCCTTCATTCATAACATTCATTCATCAACTTCACATCATCCCACACTTGTTTTTCACACACTCAACACACTATCATTCTCCTAATTCCCGGATGGGCCAAAAGAGGTAAACTTTTTCATTCAAGTGAGGTGCTTCAAGCAACATGATCAAGATGAGGAGAAGAGAAACATGAATTGCCTTAAGCATTCCTAGATGATGTGTAAGAACTAGCATGCAAATTCAACCATCAATTCCCAATCCGAGCTAGACAACAATCATCATCACAATTCATATATGGGATTTGTTCGTTCCAAAAGGTGTGTGCAAATAAGTCTTAAATTTATAACCAAGAATAAAGCAAAAGTGAACCCGCAGTTACGGATCAACCACAACAATAGCAAATATTCCAACGTCGATCACAGGGATTTGGTGAAATCAAATCGGTAAAAGCAATCTAGCGAATCGATTTTCAATAATAAAAGACAAAGACAAGATTTTGTGTAAAAATTTGGGAAAAAGGATTCTAGAGATCAAGGAATCTAATTGTGGTCTTCAATTGCTCCTTCAAATCTTTGACTTCATTATTTAGAGTAGTGAGTTGAGCGACACTTGAGGTAGTAAGATTCAACTCTTAGGTCCGGATCTTTGACTTCTATCATCAAACCTCCGTTGGGAATATTTCTAAATAATTAGAGCTTGTTTCTTAACAAACTCCCATGCATCATCAACTCTCATATCCATAAACGTTCCAGCAGAAAGAGATTGGAGTTTAAATTGAGTTTTCACATCCAAACCTTTGAAATAAAATTTCAGCACAAGTTTTGGAATCCCATGATAAGGGCAATCCAATAAAATGCCTTTAAACCTCTCCCATGATTTAAATAAACTTTCATTATCTTTCATAACAATAACATTAATTTTACCTCTCAGTTTCGCTATTTTTGATGGCGGAAAGAACTTGGTGAGGAATTCCAAAGCCATATCCTCCCATGTAATAAATCTTCCGATTGGAAGTGATTGATACCAAGCAAGCGCTTGATCCTTCAAATAGAAAAAGACCACACACAGCTTATAGTTGTTATTTTCAACTCTTGAAGGTCTCAAAGTTTCCTTGAGAATTTCATAGTTTTGTAAGTATTGATGTGGAGATTTTCCTCTAATCCTCCAAACCGATTTTTCTTTATCATTGTAATGACTTGAGGTCGAAGGTCATACTCATGTTAAGCAAGATCACCTAAGTTAACGCCCAGACAACGTGTTTGATGAACGGGATCCATTCTTTGACCAAATGTTTGCGGCTCATCCACAAACGGGTCAACTCTCTCAATTCTCGCCGGAAAGCGAGGTCCAGATGGTGGCAAAATAATGGGTGCCGGTGGATCAATTACAAACTTTGGCATCTCCTTCTCGCTCTTCACGCATAGTCCGGGCAGCCTCTTGTATTTCAACCATGTCGGCTCGAAGTTCTTCCTCTCTAGCACGTGCATCTTCTCTATCCTTAAGTAGAGCATCATCTCGTAACTTCAGTTGACCTAGAGCTTCATTCAATTCAGCTTGAAGATCTCTACTCTCATCATTTGCGGCAGCCATTCAAGTTTCTTTTAATCTTTTTTTGTATGTCTTTTCTTGTTCAAGATCGTAGGAAATGGTTTCTTTACCAGCTCGAGTTTGTCGCATAAACCGAATGAAAGATCCTGCAAGAACACTCAAGTATAATGATCAATACCAAAAGCAAGAGCTTCCAAGCTAGATACCCGAAACCGAATTTGGTCTAAGCCAAATCCGTGGCCACGGCGCCAAAAACTTGTTCGCTCCAAAAGGTGATTGTAAAAAGCTTTAAATTATAACCAAGAATAAAAGCAAAAGTGAACCCGCAGTGTACATATCAATAGCAGTAATAACAAATATTCCAGGGTCGATCGGAGGGTTTTTGTGAAATCAAAATATGTAAAAGCAATCTAGCAAAGAAAAAATGCAACTATTGATAAAAGCAAAGACTTTGTGTAATAATTGGAGTAAAAGGATTCTAGAGATCAAAGTATCCGATTATGGTTTTCGATTAAAGACTTCTAAAGATTATATGGACAGAGATGGGATTGCAAGGTATATGTTCTAAAATGGGATAATGTACGGTGAAGTTCCACTACCCACTTATCTCAACCCAAAGACTCTAAATAAAGGATGTTGAGTCTCGATAAGATAGAGATTCTAAGGGGAAGGATTATACTATCAAACCGAACGCAAAACCCAACGGAATCAAGTAAACTCACATAGGTAAAGGCTTTGGCACACTCAACCTTAATAGAGGGTTTTGAATCCAATATTACCTAGAACTCGTAATCGTTGGCAAACAAGAACGGGAATCACCGGGTAAGTCTCTTCCCACAGTCGGATATGGGTTAGAAAGGTTTAACAAGTGTTCACTCCAAAAGGTGTGTGCAGACAAAGATTTAAATTTATAATCTGAATAATAAACCTAACAATAAGCGAACCGTAGTGTACGGATCAATCGTCGTAAGAGCTTATATTCCGTAGTCGATCTCAGGAAATCGGTGAGAATAATCACACTAAAGCAATCTAACTTCAGAAGCATGCAATAATATGATCAAAAGAAAAAGACAAGATGTATAAAAAGATGGGGAAATGCAGATTCTAAAGATCATATTCTCCAGTTGTGGTTTCGACTCAAGATTTCTCAAGTATAACGTGGACAAAGCTGAGGTTCGCTGAGGGAAGGTGTTTCAACTATGGGATATATCACCGAGTAAGTCTCACTACCCACTTTCCCAAACAAAAGCTCCTATCACCGGGTAAGTCCCAAGTAACTAAGGAAGGGTATGAGTACTCAAACCAACATCACTCACCTAAGGGTACAAAACTAACCATCACCGGGTAAGTCTCCGGTTAACTCTCAAAGGTAGGATAAAGGCACACTCAAACCCTAATATAGAATAAACATTTATTACCTAACACTCACGATCATCTGTATACAAGCAAAGGAATCACCGGGTAAGTCTCATCCTAGGCTTGCGTATGAACCAGGACCGGTGAAACAAGGTTAGGATTTGGCAAACTATAACCTAAACTTGGAATCTGCAAAGCATTGGGCAATCTCGTTCTGTTCTATATCGATCTCGGTCGAGATGCTCAACGAATAGCCAGAGACGGGTTTCGGATTAGGGTTAACTCAAGCTTTCAGGATCCACTCAGATAAAGGTTCATTCTTTCACCGTCTACAGCATAACCTTCAACTAATCACCCTAGAATCGCAGGGGTGTTTAGCCAACAATCATCATTATCAATGCAATATCAAATATATAAAGAATATCAAGAAGAGGTGAATAATCAACCAACAAAGATGTCTCAATTATCAAAGCAAACAACAAATCAATAGTATCAATGATGTGTTCCAAAAGAGAGTGATAACAAAGTCACAAATACCTTCAAGGAAAATCTCACAATCTAAGGTTCCTTGAGCCCTAAGCAATCCTTTCTTGAAATCTTCTTCCCTTCAGTCTCCGTCTCCAATCAACCGTCTAGAGGATTCCTTGACGTCTCAGCGTGTCTAACTCAATGTTCACCTTCCATTCATATAGAAGAATTTTAGGTCAAAATTATATCTTATTTCCTTGGGTTGTGAGCCGTCATCCTCGATCCAGGCCCAGTGGGCCATCTCGGTCGAGATGCATCACTGTGTTGGTCCGAGATCAGTAGTGATGTACGTGTATGCCATCGTATCTTCATCTAGATCTTTCTTTCTTCCTTCCAGCATAGTTCTTGCCTTTCTTCTTGTCCTTCCTAGTGTTCCTAAATGTAGCTCCATAGCTTCCTTAGCTCCTAATGCTCCATTTCCACCCAAAACATGCCATATTCCCTACAATTAAAATAAAACGTTTGGTAGACCTCAATTCTTGCAAAGTAACAGAATAATGACATAAACACTATAAATACAAATACATGCATGCGGAATTATGATGAGAAAATGACAAAACCAAATCCGAAAAATAAACAATAATTCATGCTATCAAAATACCCCATACTTGCCCCTTGCTTGTTCCCAAACAAGGTTTACAAGATAGAATGATTTAGAATAAGTTAAAAATCAGCGAAAAACTTTCAAAACTTTTGGTTGTATGCTTCTTCCCATAGATCACCGTTAGAGAATGCTTCATAGCTAATAAGAACCATATATGATCAAAACAAGTCATGGATATAGGAAAGCTAATCATACTTTACTCGAGATCATAGAATGCATAGCAAATCATACTCATCAAAATCAGTCATGAATAATCTATTTTAAACCGCTAAGTCAAACAACATGCTAATGGTCTCAAGGATTTTCAATCAAAGGTAAAAATATGAGTTGGGGATGGAGTGTATAAAGGATATTGTGGTGCTAAATTCGAGAAAAGGATAAGAACTTCACAACTTTGAACTTCACTTCACTTCATCAACAAGATTTTCTTGCTTCTTTTCAGCATTTTGCTTACTTTTTACTTTTTGAGCACATGAACAGAGGTGCACAATAACCGAAGCCTTGGAGATCAACAACTATCAATTTCTCGAGATGCCTTCAACATTGATGCACATACCGTGACCTGTTAGGACTGTCGATCAATCAGACTTTGGCAAGACACAAACACTCGGCTATGTGAATGGTGCCGAGTTACTCATCATCAAGATCAACGTCCCCAAACAGATTTTTCCAAAACTTCTTCTCCTTTCAAGATCGTCTTTCACTTGCTTTTCACTTTCTTGCTTCCAAGTTCCTGGATAGGTAAAGAGAGGCAAATATATTTTGACGAGGGGCTAAAAGCATGATCAAGAAGAAGAAGAAGAAAGAATAACAAATTACCTTAATCATTCCAATAAGGATGTGAGAGAACTCATAATGGAGTGTCAAGTTTCAAATTCAGCATGATTTGGACAAAACAACATACTAAACATGCTTCAAATTTCGAACAAAGCAATCATACCTTGGATATATCGTAAATCTTTTCAAGCACATAAAGATCATAGAAACTAATCAGCAAACAATAATCATCATTATGGTCATATCCAGATCAGAAGCATAAAACTTTTTCAAAAATTCAAGTTTTCAAAACCCATTTCAGTCGAGATGACTTATGGGCAAACGAGGTATTGGACCGAGGTAAGCTCCTGTTATGGTCACCTTGTTCGGCCAAAGGTCATTTTACTCGAGAAAAAAAAATTTCGAACCAGATTTGTATGTTTTATCGATCAAAAATCCTGTTGTGATGCATGTAATGTAGAAAATAGTTTTTAAGCACATAAAGGAAGTAGTGGAAAATAGTCATAAGCATATAAGTCGGTTATTACAGACCATAGTATCTCATAGCACCCCATACTTAGGAAACATCGTCCCGATGGGTAAAAAGAAGTCTAGAATAACACTTACAATGTTTACTTAAGAACCGCAAAATAAGAAAAGATAAAACAGCAATAGCTCCGTGGAAGGTCCGATCAAGCTTCTGGAGGAGGAGGCAGCTGGTATGGGTACATAGATGGATCGAATGGATGACATATCAGATGCTAGAACTACAGCTCCATCATCCTGTGCTGGTAATGTTGGCTCTCGTGCATCTCTCCCCTCATAGCGGTAATCTGATCTGTTTGCCTGTCGAGCCACCCTCCCATATCCTTACGTATAGCACAAAAAGACTGCTCCATGTGGCTGGAGAGATTGTCAATCCTCTGATTGGCCTCGGGATCACGGCGGCGGCGATGGTGGCGCTGTCTATACTGTGGCACATCTGCTGCTGGACTCTCCGATGCGAGCTAGTCGTTCTCCGTCTCTTCATCATCATCCACAAGCTCGATCACCGGGGCACTCGGACTAACAGTGTCCACCCCAGTGTCCATGGGTACTCCAATATCCTCCTCATCGCTATTTGTGCTGAACTCCGCATCAATCTCTACTTCCCGCACAAATGACCTCCAAATTGTGACTAGTTGGTCGGGTCATTGATGGTGAACTGTGGATACCAAGGAATCTCTTTTGGATGTTTGGTCTCCCAAGGCGTGGCCACGTATGGTGGACCACAACCTCGAGGGATTCAAATCCGTCGGGTGATAAAGTCCTACAAACCTAAAGGCTTGGCCTCAACGACCAATGAGCATGCAGAAAGGTTGATGTCCTTGGCGCCGGCGATGTATATCACTAACCCTCTGAAACAGATGTCACCCTTCTTTTTATTCTTGACCTTGTCAAGCTCCTCTACCAGGATGGTGGCAAACTCCGGGATTCCACCTGTAGTCATACAGGAAAGGGTAAGAAGCTCATCTTGTCGGATCTTCTAAGGTGTCTCTATCCGGGCAAGCAACATCTCGCTCAGAATCCTTTGAGCGATCTGGAAGGAAACATTGTAGATGAGCTTCTTCTTGGAGTCACCCGGATGCCAATAATCTTCACTAGAAGTAATATGGGCAATGTTGCCCCAAAAGGCATTCACTTCTCTTCTGAAGGGGAAGTCAATAACAGTCGCTGTGGGGAATCCAAAGAGTGTACCAAAGTTCTCCACTGTAACTGCATATCCCTTGTTCATCAATCTGAACTTGACCCCCTTGTGTTCCGGTACATCGGTGACAGAATTGAGAAATTCAAGGGTCATCTCCATATAATCTGGTGTGCGGATGGCCATAAACTGTTCAAGGCCAACAAGAGAGATCATCCACTTTACGTCATCGACGACTTGGAGGCAATTGAAGTCCTCAACGTCGACATAACGGGGAGATGATCGGTTGAGAGAAAATACGGTCATAATCTTTTTCGAACCGACCAAGGATGATCGGCAGGAGGTGAAGGGGAGTGGTTACCATCATCAGGACGGTCACAGATTGCTAACTGCCTTTCTGAACAATGCATTGTTTTCTTAAATTAGGGTTTGATCTCGGGCTGTTCTTGAAGGGATCTCGGCCGAGATGATTGGGTTTCAACTGAGACGAACAATATTTCGATCGAACTCACAATTCTGTAACTTTTATTCCCCCAAAACTACTACCAATTTCTTCCTAGGGGATTCTCCAGTTATTTCCAACACAACAAGCAGCAAGCAATTTCCAAATACAAGCAGAATCTCCCAAAATGCAAAAAGAGAGGTTTCAGATGAAATTACCAATTTTTGCAGATTTCGGAAGCTTGAAGTTGAGTTTGATATCAGAGACGTCATTGTGGTGTTGTTCCCATCAGTTTAGATCCAAGAATCGTCAAAAACGGGCAAGAAATGAGATGTTTGTTGATTTAGGGCAAGTTCGGTCGAGACGACATCGGGAGAGAGGAGTTGAGAAGAGAGAGAAATCAGTTCACCCTTTTATGTCCTTCAGAAAATTTGACTGCATCTCCGTCGAGATGGTTGTCAGTGACCGAGATGGTCAACCGAAGTGGATCCCTGTTGCTCTCCTCTCGGCTGCTCAATATGTCATCTCGGTCAAAATGATCAGATGGTTGTTAGCATGAAATATGACTATATTTTAGGCACTTGTTTAGTTGTTTTTCCCTCTTTATTGTGTTCTTAGATATGAGTTTGAAGCAATTATGAGCTAGTTCACCCACTTTGTCGATATAGAGATCTACACAAGCTTTGTTTTGTTTTTAGGTGAATAAAGACTTGAATTGGAGCAAAATGTGGAAGGAAAGGAGTGTTTGATCATACTTGATGGTAAGGAGATGCATTGGAGAGGCTAAGGAAGGAGCATGGATGAAGGATGTCACGAAACAAAGGCAAAAACAAGGATTTTGAAGAACCACGCCCTGAATTACGGTCGTGGAACGAAATTTCGGAGATTGTGTACTTTGGATATTCTAGGGTTTTAATTTGAGAATAGATTGACATCCCGTTCTTTGTGACTCCTCTAGATCATTGTGAGGGTTTCTATTCCTACTTTTCTGAATTCATAAACATATTACTTTGTGTTCGGATTTTGAGATTGACTTTGAGTTATTATTGAGTTTCGAGGGTTTTCATCTTTCATTTTTCTTAATTTGATTATTGATAACATAATGATGATTATTTGCTAAAACCCTTTAGCAATTCTAAGGTGAAGGGTTGATAGTTGTGGCTTAGATGATGATAGATCGATCGTAATTTGAATGGACCTTGAGAGTGTGAGAAACATCGTCAACACCCTAAATCACGGTCTGTTATTGAGATTCCACGGCTGTGGTTCTCAAGATCTAGCCGTGATTTTATCTGGTTTACGAACTTTGCTTTTGCTTTAATCCAAAGTTAAAGATTAGCTTTAACTTAGCCTTGGCTTGCCTTTCCTAGGTAGTAGTGAGACTCACCATCCTCTATTTCGGTTTCGAGTGTCACAACCTTAACCGTTTTGGCTTGTCTTTTATTCCTTGGGTTTGGGCAAGGGTATTTGAGATTAATTCTTACCTTTAGATCCTTTCTATACTGCAGCCTCAACAACCTTTATAGAGAGTGTCTTTGGGTTAGACATATAGGGTTTTGGAACTTCACCGTAAATTACCTTGTTTTAGTATACCTTCACAATTTTCAACTCTGTCCTCATATATAGTATATCTTGAATCGATTACTTGAAACTGATTTTGTATCACCAAATCCCTGAGTTCGATACTCTGGAATACTTGCTTATCTACGCCGATCCGTACACTGCGGTTTCGCTTGCTTTGATTTCAGTTTTATAATTTAAAACTTATTTGCACGCACACTTTTGGGTGAACAATGGTGTCCGTAACGGCCTTAAATTTTGTAACTTTCCCAAATCCTCGAATTGTAACTCTGTCCATATGCTCCTTTTTGTTGTTTTTCCTTCAGCGGTACCTAGATCCTATTATCATGGACACAAAAATGCAAATACACTAATCTAAATTGGAAAACAAGAAAGAAAGCGATAACTTGGGTTGCCTCCCAAGAAGCACTTGTTTTAAGGCCGCTAGATAGACCTAACTCTGTATGTTCAATTGAGATGCATGCATGCAATCTCCTTGACCGGGGGTTCCGGTTTGTGCTTCTATAGCCGACGACCGTCGACTTGAAAGGTTCCACAATGTTCACCCCATACTTCAACAGCACCATGAGATAAAAACATTTTTTTTATAATAAAAGGTCTTGCCCATTTTGACTTCAGTTTATTTGGGGTTGGGGGGGGGGGGGGGAGGAATGAGAATTATAATCGAACAGAAGAACAATTTCTCCTTCTTTGATCCCTCTCTGGGTGATGTGCTTTTTGTTCCAATTCCTTGTCTGTTCTTTGTAGATTCTTGCAACTTTTTCTATCATCTTGCGTAGCGGCGGTTTCACTTTCTTATCCTTGTCTTACGATGCATTGGAAGAGTCGAGGCAAGTGCTTGCATCAGCAGGAATTGAAGTATCGACGACTTTGTTTACTCCAGGTTATCTCGACCGAGGTCCGGTCTGAGGTGATTCTTTGTTGCTCTCTGCTCGGTCAGTCCAAAAGGTGCCTCGGTCGAAATGACTTGCCCGATGTCGAGGCAGTTTGTTATGTCTTCTTAAAATTTCTCAAACACAGCTGACGGGTCTTCCTCTAAGGTTTCCAAGCTATGTTATCTGCATCACAGGAAACATCTACACTTTTCTCTATCATACTAAAACTTATAACTCTTTCAACAGGGTCTTTAATAAGGACAGAGCGAACCAATTCGCATGATTCTTCTTCATCATAGATGTTGTAGATGTCCTCCTCAAGGCCTTGGCCTTCCATCAAAGCTGATAGCACCAATTCAACATGTTCTTCCCCGATGTTAAAAGACAACTTGGCATTCTTGCAATCCGCGTAACAACCGGATGTTGCAAGAAACTTCCAAGGATGATTGGGACTGGATAATCGCCAATAATTTCCAATAGCACAAAGTCTATGAGAATGTAGAGCTTACCTAGACATATAGGAATGTCTTCTAACATGCCTACGGGTCGAGTGATTGATCGATCCGCCATGTACAGTGTCATCTTAACTAGTTTAGGTTGCCCTAAGCCAGCCTTCTCACACAATGCAAGTGGAATGATGCTCACACTTGCTCCAAGGTCATAAAGTGCATCATAAGTGATGCTTCCAACTTCAATAGGGATACAGAATGATCCCGGGTCTCTTATTTTGGGTGGCATCTTCTCCCTTATGATCTTGATGAGTTCCGATGATCGTGAGGACATCTTCACTTCACCAAAGTCTTCCAGCTTCCTCTTATTAGAGAGGATTTCTTTTAAGAAATTCCCATATGCGGGCATACCTAGAATAGCATCAATGAAAGGTATGTTAATATGGAGTTTACTCATAAGGTCTAGAAACTTACCGAAGTTCTTGTCTAGACGTTCTCTCGCTCTAGACTGCGGGAATGGTAGTGGTGGCTTGTACGCAGGAGGTGGTACATAAATTTCTTCTTTTTCTTTCACTTCGGTCAACCCAGAAGCATCTCGGTCGAGGTCCTTTCCGAGGTGACTCCCTGTTGTGGTCTCCCCGGTTGACCTAGAATTCACTTCGGTCGAGATGCGTTGCTTAACAGCCTCATTCGATCGAGGTTGAGGGATGAGAATGATAATCGAAAAGAAGAACAATTTCTCCTTCTTTGATCCCTCTTTGGGTGATGTGCATTTTGTTCCAATTCCTTGTTTGTGCTTTGTTGATTCTTGCAACTTTTTCTATCATCTTGTGGAGCGGCGGTTTCAGTTTCTTATCCTTGTCTTGCGATGCATTGGAAGAGTCGAGGCAAGTGCTTGCATCAGCAGGAATTGAAGTATCGAGGACTTTGTTTGCTCTAGGTTATCTCGAACGAGGTCTTGTCCGAGGTGATTCCCTGTTGCTCTATGCTCGGTTAGTCCAAAAGGTGCCTCGGTCGAAATGACTTGCCCAATGTCGAGGCAGTTCGTTATATCTTCTTAAAATTTCTCAAACACAGCTGATGGGTCTTCCTCTAAGGTTTCCAAGCTGTGTTATCTGCATCACAGGAAACATCTACACTTTTCTCTATCATACTAAAACTTATAACTCTTTCATCAGGGTCTTTAATAAGGATAGATCTAACCAATTCGAGTGATTCCTCTTCATCATAGATGTTGTAGATGTCCTCCTCGAGGCCTTGGCCTTTAACCAAAGCTGATAGCAAGAATTTAACATGTTCTTCCCCGATGCTAAAAGACAACTTGGCATTCTTGCAATCCACGTAACAACTAGATGTTACAAGAAACTTCCAAGGATGATTAAGACTAGATAATCTCCAATAATTTCCAATAGCACAAAGTCTATGGGAATGTAGAGCTTACCTAGCCTTACAGGAATGTCTTCTAACATGCCTACGGGTCGAGTGGTTGATCGATCCACCATGTACAGTGTCATCTTAACTGGTTTAGGTTCCCCTAAGCCAGCCTTCTCACACAATGCAAGTGGAATGATACTCACACTTGCTCCAAGGTCACAAAGTGCATCATATGTGACGCTTCAAAATTTAATGGGGATAGAGAATGATCCCGGGTCTCTTAGTTTGGGTGGCATCTTCTCCCTTACGATCTTGATGAGTTCCGATGATCGTGAGGACATCTTCACTTCACCAAAGTCTTCCAGTTTCTTCTTGTTAGAGAGGATTTCTTTTAAGAACTTCCCATATGCGGGCATACCTAGAATAGCATCAATAAAAGGTATGTTAATATGGAGTTTACTAATAAGGTCTAGAAACTTACCGAAGTTCTTGTCTAGACGTTCTCTCGCTCTAGACTGCGGGAATGGTAGTTGTGGCTTGTACGCAGGAGGTGGTACATAAATTTCTTCTTTTTCTTTCACTTCGGTCAACCCAGAAGCATCTCGGTCGAGGTCCTTTCCGAGGTGACTCCCTGTTGTGGTCTCCTCGGTTGACCTAGAATTCACTTTGGTTGAGATGCGCTGCTTAACAGCTTCATTTGATCGAGGTTGTGGGTCAGCGGTCTTTGCACCACTCCTTGTTGTAATCGCCATGATTTGGCCCTTTGGATTATTCTCTGTAAGTCCTGGGAGTTTTCCTTGATCTCTAGAAACTTCTCCGGCCTTGCTAAACACTTGATTTTCTAAGGGTTTTTGTTCCTTGGAAATCGAAGTAATCATGCTCTCCAATCCACTCATTTTTCCTAACAGCGCCTCGATAATAGCTTCCAACTTATCCCTTGGTGGTTACTCGAGCTTGATGATGGTTCCTGGCTCTTCAATTCAGTAGAAGAAGAAGGAGGAGGTGGAGTTAGAGCATTTTTAGCATGGGAATAAGAATTACATGAATTATTTTGATTGGATCTCCAATTGTTGTAGTTCCGGTTGTTGTGGTTGTTGTAGTTGTTGTTCCTGTTCCCTTGGTAGTTTCCGCTTCCAACATACCCAACCTCTTGCTCTTTGATTTGTTGAGTTTTCGCCTTTATGATCTCCTTCAAAGCTTTCATCTCATTGTTGAGGGTGTTGATTTGTTCGACCCTAGAAGAGGTGAGATTCAGCTCTTGAGGTCTTGGGCTTTGACCTCCCATCTCAATACTCCGGTGGTATTGTTTCTACATAGTTAAAGTTTGCTTTTCAATAAAATCCCACGCTTCATCAACTGGTTTATCCACGAATGTCCCAACTGAGAGTGATTGAAGTTTGAACTACGCTTCAACATCCAAACTCTTGAAATATATCACTAGCAAATCAATCTTTGGAATCCCATGATGTGTGCAATCCAACAAAAGGTATTTAAACTTTTCCCATGACTTAAAGAGGCATTCAATATTCCTCATCACAAATGCATTTGTTTTAGCCCTCAACTCCGCCGTCTTTGATGGCGGGAAGAATTTGGTGAGAAACTCCGCGGTCATCTCCTCCCATTTGTTCACACTTCCATTTGGAAGCGAATGATACCATGCAAGTGCTTTATCCTTCAATGAAATAAATAAAACACGTAGTTTATAGTTGTTATTTTTACATCTAGAAGGTCTCAAAACGATTATACTTAATCATTGTGATGACTTGAGGTCTAAACTCATAATCTCTTTCAGCTGGATCCCTTAAGTTGACGCCGAGACGGCGTGTTTGCTTAACGGGATCTATAGGGTTACCTAGTGTTTGTGGAATTCCCACAAATGAATCAATTGGCTCCACCCTCGGTGGAGGCGGTGGTGGTGGTGGCACATAAGTGGGTGCCGGTGGGTTCACCACGACTCTAGATCTGCATTTGGTTGTTGAACTAACTCTCTTAGTTCATACATCTCAGCCTGAAATTGCTCGTTTTGAGCAATTGCCTCATCTCTCACCCTTGTGAGGGCTTCTTCTTGGAGTCTTAACAGTTCTCGAGCATTGGCAAATTCAGCTCGAAGATCTTCTGCTCCTTCATTATTGGCAGCGGCCATCTTCTTAGATTCTTTCAACCTTCTCTTGTAGGTCTTTTCTAATTCACGATTGTAAGGAACGATTTATTTACCAGTTCTGGTCCTTCGCATAAACCTAAGGAAAGGTTCTGCAAGAACACTCAAATAGAATAATCAGTAGTAAAGCAAGAAGCTTCCAAGCTAGACAACCGTACACTGGATTGGTCTTGACCAATTCCACGACAACGGCTCAAAAAACGTGTTCGCTCTAAAAGGTGTGTGTGTGTAGAGAAAGCATTAAATTTATAATTCAAATATTAAACCTAACGATAAGCGAACCTGCAGTGTACGGATCAATCGTAGTAAGGGCTTATATTCCGGAGTCGACCTCAGGAAATCAGTGAGAATAATCACAGTAAAGCAATCTAACTTCAGAAGCATGCAATAATACTGATCAAAAGCAAAAGACAAGATGTATATCATGATGAGGAAATGCATATTCTAAAGATCATAGTATCCAGTTGTGGTTTCGACTCGAGATATCTCAAGGATAACGTGGACAAAGTTGCGGTTTACGGAGGGAAGGTGTTTCAACTACGGGATAGAACACCACCCAAACAAAAGCTCCTATCACCGGGTAAGTCTCAAGGAACTAAGGAAAGGTACGAGTACTTAAACAAACATCACTCACCTAAAGGTACAAAACTAACCATCATCGGGTAAGTCTCATGTTAACTATAAAAGGTAGGATAAAGGCACACTCAAATCCTAATATAGGACAAACCTTTATTACTTAACACTCATTGTCATCGGTATACAAGCAAAGGAATAACCGGGTAAGTCTCATCCTAGGCTTGTGTATAAACCAGGAATGGTGCCACAAGGATAAAATTTTGGCAAACTATAACCTAAACTCGGAATCTACAAAGCACTGGGCGATCTCGTTCTGTTCTATATAGATCTTGGTCGAGATACTCAACGAACAGCCCGAGACGGGTTTTGGATTAGAGTTAACTCAAGCTTTCAGGGTCCATGATAGCATGAAATATCACGTAGTTTAGATGTGCATATAGGTAGTTGTTTCCTCTCTTCTGAGTACATGGACATGTTTTCATAGCCTTTATTGAACATATTAACCTATTATCTTGGAATCGAGATCTTCACAAGCTTTGTTGTGATTTTAGGTGAATTGGCGTTGAATTGGACTGGAAGAGGAGCATTTACAGAGTATTGGTCGATATGGAGTTCATTAAGAGGCATTGGAGCATCATAGGAAGAAGTATGAAGTGAAGCAAAGTAGAAAAGGATCGAAAAGGAAGAACCACAGCCCAGGAAGAAACTTCCACGGCCGGGGTTTTGGTATTTCATTAATATTCACACGTGGAAAGGATGGTCAAGAGTCATCACGGGACAAACCACGTCCATAGTTTTAATGACTTCACCTGTGGTTTTCTTCGGAAAAGATCGTTCCGTTATTGCCACGTCAACAAGAAAGAAGGAAGCCTTTAGACCTAATTTTATCTTAGAAAAGGAGTGCGACGGCTGCATTTTCGGAGGACGACTTATAAACTAAACACTTGGATTCACTTCCATACTTAGGATTTCTTCACGTCCGAGGTTTGATTTATTCATCATCGGAGGAGATTGAAGAGCTTTCTTGATCCTGACTTGGAGATTGAAGATTTTTGTGAGATTTTTCTTAGGTTTTTGATTGTTGTTTGATTCGGTTAATGATATTTGAAGATTGATTATTGAGTAATCATTATTCATCTTTGTCTTCTTGGTTTCATGTAATACTTGATTCCCTTTCTTAATCTTGAATTGAATATCATGATGATTGCTGGCTAAACCCTCTGCGATTCTAGGGTGAATGGTTGATGGTTGTGGTACAAATGATGATAGATTGAGCTTTAACAGAACAGACCCTGAGAGTTGTGAGACGAAACCCTCGAACGAAGTTTTCCACGGCCTGTTCTTCAGGAACCACACCCGTGGTTTCCCAAGATCCAACCGTGGTTTCCTTTGTTTTTCATGTTTCACTTTTACGTTTATCCAAATTTAAATATTTCCTTAATCCTAACTTTGGTGAACCTTTCTAACTCATAGCATTGCTTGGTTGTAAGCTTCTATGAGTTCTAGGTAATAGAGGATTCAAACCCCTCTATTAAGGTGGAGAGTGTCATAGCCTTTACCTTTGTCATTCTTTAAACTTTCTTTAGTCTGGTTTTGTTATTGAGAGTACAATCCTATCTTCAGAAGCTCTTTTTGACGTGACTCAACATCCCTTAAGTAGAATGCTTTGGGTGAGATAAAAGGGTGTTGGAACTTCACCGAACGATACATACCTTAGATCATATACCTTTGCGATCCAGCTCTGTCCGTACATATCCTTAGACATCTTGAATCCTTTGGGTGAGATAAAGGGTGTTGAGAGAAGCTAAGAAAATGGCCGCTGCCAATCATAAAGAAGTTGAGGATCTTAGAGTTGAATTAGTTGCAGCTCGTGATCAAATAAGGTTACAAGAAGAAGCTCTAAGGAAAGAGAGAGTTGATCAACTTACTTTATAGGAACAACTTCGAGGAGACATGGCTGAAATGAGAGAGCAATTCCAACTAGCAATTCAGGAAAGAGACGGGAATGCTAGAGTTGTGATTAATCCACCTCCACCAGCACCCGTCAACATATTAGCCGCCGGTTTATGTGCAAGCACAACCTCCACTAAGAGTGGAGCCAACTGATCCGTTTGCGGGTGTTACACAAATACTTGGGCAACGGTAAGATCTACTCCAGCAGGTGCGCCGTCCGGGCATGCACTTGGGCGATCCGAATGACCGCGATTATGAGTTTAGACCTCAAGTGATTACTATGTTTCAGAAGAATCGCTTTGGAGGAATGGAGAGAGAGTCATCACACCAACATCTACAAAACTAAGAGATCTTGATGGAAACTTTGAGACCTTCTAGATATGAGAATAACATTAACAAACTGCATGTTTCTTTTTCTCTTTGAAGGATAAAGCACTTGCGTGGTACCAATCACTTCGTACCGGAAGAGTGAACACATTGGAGGAGATGACTACGGAGTTTCTCACCAAATTCTTTCCGCCATCAAAGACGGCGGAGTTTAGAGTAAAGATATGTGCATTTGTGATGAAGGATGCTGAAAGCCTCTTCTAGTCATGAGAAAGGTTCAAAGACCTTTTGTTGGATTGCCACATCATTGGATTCCAAAGATTGATCTAGTAGTGGTTTACTTCAAGAATTTGGATGCAGAAATGTAATTCAAGCTTCATTCACTTTTAGCAGGAACATTCATGGACAAACCAGTTGATCAAGCGTCGGATTTTGGTTGAAAAACAAGCTCTCACCATTGATAAGTACTCCCATCGTAGTGGTGAAACAGGAAGTCAAAATTCAAAAACTCCGGTGTTGAATCTTCCCACCTCCAGCTTCAACCAACTGAACGCTTTAAATAGCGAGATGGAGGCTTTGAAAGATCTTTTGAAAACACATATACAAAAGCCCAAGGATCAGGATGTTGGCTATCTTGAAAGGGGAAATCAGCAAGAAAATAGGAACAACTACAAACAATCGGACATCCAATCAACAAAATTCCGGTAATCCTTATTCTCATGCTGTAATGCACTAACCCTAATGTGAGCCTGCCGGACTTAAGCAACGAGACGGATGTGACCGCTCCAAGATCAGCACCACCTCTCACTCGAGCTAGAGCCCGCATGCTAGGCCAAACCACTTTGACCTACCATCCCTTCGGAGCTCCGGCATTTGAAGACGTCCATGACTATCACTTGCTGAACATGCTTGAGGCGATTGAGGATTCTGGATCACTTTAAAACTTGAACCTTAGATGTAACCTTTTTATTTTTATATTATGTTGTCATACTTGATTTTATTTCATGATATAATGCCCACTAATCCATGATATTGTGGAATAATGAAGGTTGATTAATACAAGTGTTCGCTAGTACTTAAGCCAACATTTTCAAGGGATTAAAACCACATTATTTTGGGATTTATTTTTAGCCATATTTTGGACCCTTGGAGCTCTAATTTTCCGGCTATATGTATGGTTTTTAGGCCATTTATTTGCTTTAAGTTGTTGGTTGAAAGTCCCTATCCTTGCCTTTATTCAATATTGCAACTCTTGAACTTGTAAGCTATTAATGTTGGAAGTTGGGTTCAATCAAAAAGTTGTGTTTTCACTTAGTGAAAAACAGAGTTGAGTTCAATCAAAAAGTTTTGTTTTCACTTTGAGAAAAACAAACCTAGAGACTAAGGTGAGAGGCCAAAGTTTCGAAACCCACAAGGTGAGAGGCCAAGTGGTGTCCATGCGGTGCGAGGCTAGGAGGACAAAGTAGATCCAATTTCCGAAGTGAGATTCCGAGGAAAAAAGATCTCGAGCCAAGGAGATCCAAGGTGCGAGGCTGGACGATTCCTTGCTTGGCATATCCCATGTAAATCGAAAATAAACAAAAGAAGTGGTCGGAGGGACAACACCGGTGGATCCTCGCGTTCAACTGACGAAGAGCGCATCAAGTGGTATTAGAGTCAAACGGTGCGAGTTCCTCAAGCTTTCGGGGTACGAATTTCTTACCTAAACTTGTTTTTAGTTTTTGCAATTTTGAGTAGTTCCCTAAAATTTTGGTGCTTGCAATCTTCTTTCTTGTGAGTCTTTAGAGAGATCTTGTTGACCTTTAATTAAAAAAAAAACGAAAGCATATTTTATATCATCCATTAAAGTCAACAAAAAATAAAACAACAACAGAAAAGAAAGAAAAAGAAAAGAAAAGAAAAAGTTCTTTGAGTGTTATCGTTGAAATCAAAATTGTCCTTGAGAGTGTTATTGAAATTATTATCAAAGTAGTCCTTGAGAGTGTTATTGAAATTGTTATCAAAGTTTTTCTTGAGTGTTCTAGCCAACCAAAACACAACCCGCACGTTTTAGGGAAAACGCTTGTTATTGTTTTGACTAACTACTTGTTAGAGACTAAGTAAATACTCGCTGGAAGGCTCGTATTTGTTGTTGCTCTTGTTTGCTTTTCCGAAGTTATATTGCATCTTGGAATACCTTGTTTACCTCGTGCACTATCTTGGAATCTTGCGGAATTTTTGTTACCAAGCGAAATATTTGAGTGGAGGGCATTGCCTAGTGCATTGGAAAAGGTGAGTGAAAGCTTTGCCTCGAAGTAAAGGAAAAGGGGAGTTGTGTGAACCCAAACACTATCAAACACCTGAGTGAGTGTGAGGAGAAATACACTTGAGAGAGGAGAGAGAGAGAGAGAACGTTTTTGTTGCTAACCTTTTGCCCTTTTAGTTTGTTTTGTGTGATAGGTGAAGAAACTAGAAGAGGTGAAAGACGGCCGGTTTTGCGGTTTTGCGGAAAAATGGCGTCCGAACTCAGAATTCCAATTTTTATTCCTTTCCGAGAAGGGAAATGGGCCTCCGAGTCCAACTCATGGCTTTTCCTTGACCTAAGGGCTTTTTAGCCATCCGGCACCGTTTCAGTCACGAAATCGGTATTCTATTACTTTCGGTTTTGCCTTTGAAGTCCTTACTATTGGATTTCCTTTGGTTTTTAACACCTACTTGCTTGTTGTTGGAATTAAACTTTGGACACTTGGTTTAGTTTGTTTCCTTGCTTGTTTGTAGTCCAAAAACAAGATGGCATCCGTCAATGGTAATGGGATCAACCAAGCCGATCCATGTATTGACCGCCTTGAAGCCCAACTAGCGGAGCTTCTTAGAAGAATAGATCCCGCCCCACCTGAACAAAGTCAAGGAGGTAGTAACCAGGGACCACCTCGTAGAGGCCGGGATCGGAATGTGAGTGTGAACAGCCATGAAGCAGAAACCGGGATAGAGACCGGAACAGAAACCGGGACCATAGCCAAGCTTCTCGACACGATGACTCGGACGATGAAAATCGTGGTCACCGCAATAGGAGGCATTACCATGGATCAAAAGTGGATGTTCCAAACTTCACCGGAACAACAGACGCGGAGACCTACATAGAGTGGGAGACTAAGGTTCAACAAGTCTTCCGTTATTATGATTTTAACGAGTATGAAAAGATTGAAGCTGCTAGTATTCATTTTGTTGATTTTGCTCTAACTTGGTGGCAGGAAGAATTGGAATATGTGGAGGCACATCAACAACCACACATCAACACCTGGTTTGAACTCCATAGAAGGATGCGTGCTCGGTTCATACCTTCGGATTACAAGCAACAATTGTTGCTCAAACTTGAATGGCTACACCAAGGTAACCGAAATCCAGATGAATACCACAAAGAGTTGAGAACTCTCCTTCAGAGATCGGGAACCCGATAGCTTAACAACTATATCCTAGCAAAGTTCGTATCTAGGCTTAACCCCGATGTGTCCGAAATAGTTGAACAACTCCGACACACAAGCCTAATTGATGCCCTTCACATTGCTACCCACGCCTATAATATCATCCAGAAACTTAAGGCATCCGGATCATCAAGAAGAGGGACAAGTCATGAATTCACCGAACCCTCTCGGCATTATCGTCCTACCCACACAACCGGTCCATCCCCAACGGTAGCTCCCAAGGCCACTTCCGCCTCTAACCCTAGTGCCCCTCTTCCTAGTGTCCCACCAACACCAGAAACAAGCCGGACTAGAGAAGTGAAGTGTTACAAGTGTTATGAGCATGGTCATTATGCCCGGGAATGCCCTAATCCCCATAAGGTTTTATTAAATGCATTTGGGGAATAGTTCACCGAGAATCATGAATCCGAAGATGACTATGTAACAGTAGCTCCAATCATAGAAGGTGTTGAAGTTGAAGCTCATGCTCGTGTGGGAGATTTCTGGCTTGTGACAAAGAAGGCCCTACAAGCAAGCGAACTCGTTCCCGATGTCTCACAAAGGTAGAATCTCTCTAACACTCATTGTTTAATTTCGAGGAAATTATTTACTGTTATTATTGATAGTGGGTATTGTTGTAACATTGTTAGTTAGGACGTCGTTGCACACCTAGGACTCAAAACGAAGGCACACTCGTAACCATATTCGCTCTAGTGGCTCAACACCAACGCTCCCCTACAAGCCAAGGAGCAATGTTTTGTTCAATTTTCCATCGGACCATACCAAGACGACGATGTGTGTGACGTGCTTCCAATCATAGCTTGCCACCTCTTACTTGGGAGACCGTGGCAGTTTGACCGAAGGGTGTTTCATGATGGTTACACCAACATATACTTCTTCGCCATGGCCGGGAAGAAAGTAAAACTCATGCCTCTCAGTCCATCTGAGATTATGGAAGACCACATGTGTAGAGAAAGGAAGAAGTTGGAGAAAGGTGAGGCCGCACGGACAAAGGGAAAGACTAAGATGGTTCTTGAAACAACATCCGACCCCAAGACCCTACTCACCACACGATTACACGACGCTCGTCGTGCCCTATGAAGGGGGAATGTTTGCTTCCTTCTTGTTTGTGTGACAACTTTATCTAATATGGAAGCTAATGATTTGTCTTTGCCTTCTTGTATTTCAGGACTACTTGAGGAGTTCAAGGAGATTATGCCCAAAGAGATTCCCCCGGGACTACCCCCTATCCGAGGCATAGAACATTAGATTGACTTCATACCCGGGTCATCCATCCCTAATTGGCCCGCATATCGAGCAAACCCGGTGGAAACAAAGGAGCGACAAGATAAAGTGGAGGATCTTTTGAGCAAGGGATACATTTGGGAGAGTTTCTGTCCGTGTGCCGTTCCTGTGCTATTGGTACCGAAGAAAGATGGGAGTTGGAGGATGTGCGTCGACTGCCGTGCCATCAACCAAATAACTGTAAGGTACCGACATCCTATTCCTCATCTTGATGATATGTTAGATGAACTTCACGGTGCTACTCTTTGCTCCTTAGAAGTGGATATCATCATATTAGGATGCATAAAGGTGATGAATGGAAAACTGCTTTCAAAACTATGTATGGATTATATCAGTGGCTTGTAATTCCTTTTGGATTAACGAATGCACCTAGTACGTTTATGCGCCTAATGAACCATGTCCTACGTGATTTCTTAGGTAAATTTGTTGTGGTGTGTTTTGATGACATCTTAGTTTATAGTCGGACGTTGGATGAGCATGTTGAACATTTGAGAAGTGTATTTCTTGTGCTTAAAGAACAACATTTGTTTGTAAACTTTAAGAAATGCCATTTTTGCTCGGAATTTGTGGTCTTTTTGGGTTTTGTGGTAGGAAAGGAAGGCTTGCGAGTGGACGAAGAGAAGACCAAGGCAATATAAGAATGGCCTCGTCCGACAACGGTCCATCACATACGGAGTTTCCTTGGACTTGCCGGGTTCTATAGGAGGTTCGTTCGGGACTTTAGCACCATTGCCTCCCCCCTCACAGAGTTGACCAAGAAGGGCGTGCGATTTGAGTTGAGATCCGCTCAGGAGGAGTCCTTTATGATACTTAGAGAGCGGCTGACCCATGCCCCCATTCTTGTGCTTACGGACTTCTCGAAAACTTTCGAGATAGAGTGTCACGCTTCGGGAATCGGGATTGGAGGAGTTTTGAAGCAAGAGGGACACCCCGTAGCCTACTTTAGCGAGAAACTGGGGCGAGCAGCCTTGAACTACCCTACATACGACAAGGAGTTATACGCCTTGGTTCGGGTCCTCCGGGTTTGGGAGCGCTATCTTTTACCTCGTGAATTTGTTATACATTCCGATCACGAGTCGTTGAAGTATTTCAGAGGACAAGCCAAATTGAACAAACGTCATGCACGCTGGGTGGAGTATATTGAGGCTATTCCATATGTTGTGCGCTACAAGAAGGGAAAGGACAACATTGTAGCTGATGCGTTATCTAGCTGGTACACACTTCTCTCTTCCTTAGATGCATGCGTTTTGGGTTTTGGGCTGATTCGTGATTTATATGCTCTTGACGTGGACTTCCGGGACATTTTTGCGCTTTGTTTATGCTCTAGTAGTGACTCTCATGCTAGTAGTTATTACATTCATGATGGATATTTGTTTAGAGCTTCTAGGTTATGTTTGCCTACTTGTTCTTTGAGTGCTTTGATTGTTTTAGAGGCCCATGAAGGGGGATTGATGGGTCAATTTGGGGTTACTAAGACTTTTGGAATATTGAGGGAGCACTTTTATTGGCCTAAGATGAAAAATGATGTAGAGAGATGTTGTGCTAGTTGTGTACCTTGTTGGAAGGCTAAGTCTAAGGCTAACCCACATGGATTATACTTACCCTTGCCTATTGCTAGCTCACCTTGGGAAGACATTTCCATGGATTTTGTCCTAGGATTACCCTGTTCTAGGAGAGGAGATTATTCCATTTTTGTGGTTGTTGATAGGTTTTCTAAGATGGCGCATTTTATTGCTTGTCGTAAATCTGATGATGCGTCAAATGTGGCTAACCTTTTCTTTGAGCATATTGTTAAGCTACATGGGATACCTAGGTCAATTATGTCGGACCGAGACTCTAAGTTCCTTAGTTAGTTTTGGAAGACACTTTGGGCCAAGATGGGGATGAAGTTGTGTTTTTTGACTTCTTGTCATCCCCAAACGGATGGACAAACTAAGGTAGTAAACCAGACGCTTGGCATTTTGCTTCGTACTATGATGGATACTAACTTGTGTAGGTGGGAGGATTGTTTGCCCTTTGTGGAGTTTGCATGTAACCGGGCTATTGATTCGGCGACTAAGAAGTCTCCTTTTGAAATTTTTTATGGCAAGAATCTTCTTACTCAACTAGATTTGACTCCTCAACTGGCTCCACAACCCGTTGATGTGGATGGGCAATCTAGAGCTGAGTTTGGGAAGAGTTTGCATGAGCGGGTCCGAATCTAATTAATAAAATGTACCGAGCAATATGTCAACCAAGCCAACAAAGGGCGCCGGGAAATGCTCTTCATGGAAGGAGACCTCGTGTGGGTCCATTTGAGGAAGGATCGCTTTCCTTCTATTCGGCAATCTAAGCTCAACCCAAGAGCGGATGGTCCTTTCCGGGTCCTTGAGAAGATTAACGATAACGCATATCGCATTGAGCTTCCTACTAAGTATGGTGTCCATAATGTGTTTAATGTTGCTGATTTGTCTCCTTTTTATGTAGGTGATGAGGTCGAGGATGCGGACAACGAGGTGGAGGATTCGGGGTCGAATCCTTTCCAAGGAAGAGGGGATGATGTCAGCCCGCCGGACTTAAGCAACAGGACTGATGTGACCGCACCAAGATCAGCACCACCTCTCACTCGATCTAGAGCCCGCATGCTAGGCCAAACCACTTTGACCTACCATCCTTTCGGAGCTCCGGCATTTGAGGACGTCCATGACTATCACTTGGTGAACATGCTTGAGGCGATTGAGCATTCCGGATCACTTGAAAACTTGAACCTTAGATGAAAACTTTTTATTTTTATATTATGTGGTCCTGCTTGATTTCATTTCATGATATAATGCCCACTAATGCATGATATTGTGGAATAATGAAGGTTGATTAATACAAGTGTTCACTTGTACTTAAGCCAATCTTTTGAAGGGATTAAAACCACATTATTTTGGGATTTATTTTCAGCCACATTTTGGACCCTTGGAGCTCTAATTGGCCGGCCATATGTATGGTTTTTAGGCCATTTATTTTCCATAAGTTGTTGGTTGAAAGTCCTTATGTTTGCCTTTATTCAATATTGCAACTCTTGAACTTGTAAGCTATTAATGTTGGGAGTTGGTGATGAATTTTCAGCCCATATAAGGCCTCTCCCACATACGTTTTTAATCAGAAAAATAGAGTTTAGTTCAATCAAAAAGTAGTGTTTTCACTTTGAGAAAAACAAACCTAGAGACTAAGGTGAGAGGCCAAAGTTTCGAAACCCACAAGGTGAGAGGCAAGTGGTGTCCTTACGGTACGAGGGTAGGAGGACAAAGGAGATCCAATTTCCGAAGTGAGATTCCGAGGAAAGAAGATCTCGAGCCAAAGAGATCCAAGGTGCGAGGCTTCCATATAAATCGAAAATAAACAAAAGAAGTGGTCGGAGGGACAACACCGGTGGATCCTCGCGTTCAACTAACGAAGACAGCATCAAACCCCCCCCCCCTTCCTCCTCCTCCTCCTTCTTCTTCTTCTTCTTCTTCTTCTTCTTCTTCTTCTTCTATTCCTTTGAGAAGTCAAGGACAAGCTTCATCAAGTTTGGGCCACCCAACAAGGGACAAGCATGAAGCAATGATGGAAGCTATGATGGGGAAGATGAATGGATTAGAGAGTTTCATTTCTTCGATTTCTAAGGCAAAAAAATCCGTGGAAACTCAAGTATTTAGTAAAGCCGGAGACGTTCCTAAAGATCAAGGGAAGCTTCCCGGAAAGACCAAAAATAGTTATAAAGGCCAAGTGATGGTAATCACCACAAGGAGTGGTGTGAGAACTGCTGATCCCGTTCCAAGAACGGATGACATGGGCAAGAAACCCGTGGAGACCGAGGTTCCAGCTGAAAAGGAGAAGGAAAAAGTCGTTGCTTACGTACCTCCTCAAGCTTACAAACTAGTGTTGTTGTTTGCACAATCTAGAGCAAGAGAACATCTAGACAAACACTTTGGTTAGTTTGTTGAACTTATAAGCAAACTGCATATTAACATACCTTTTATTGATGCAATTTTAGGTATGCCGGCCTACGGAAAGTTCTTAAAGGAAATCCTCTCAAACAAGAGGAAGCTATAGGATATAAGTGAAGTGAAGATGACTTCCGAGTCATAAGAACTCATCAAAACCATGACGGAAAAGTAACCACCCAAGCTTAGGGATCCGGGTTCGTTTTACGTTTCCATAGGCGTTGGAGAGGTCACATACGATACTCTTTGTAATCTAGGAGCAAGTGTGACCATTGTCCCACTTGCATTGTGCGAGAAAGTTTGTTTAGGGGAGCCTAATCTGGTGAAGATGACATTATACATGGTGGATCGATCTATCACTCGACCCGTTGATATTCTTGAAGACGTTCCATTAAGCTTGGTAAGTTTTACGTTCCAATTGATTTTGTAGTTTTGGACATTCCTGTAGATTACCCCATCCCAATCATACTTGGGAGGCTGTTTCTAGCAAACACAGATGTGAAACTGCTAGTGGAACCACAAGTCGATTGCCACCACGGGAGAAACCACGGCCGTGGAACTGCTAGTGGGGCCGTGGAACCTGGAATTCCCGAGACTTCTCCCCCTCTTATTGAAAATACTCTTGGACATGCTTCTACCTCTTATCCCACTTGTGTTGTGCGAGAAAGTTTTTTAGGAGAGCCTAAACCGGTGAAGATGAAGTTTTTGGCTCGTAAATTGTCCAAAACCACGGCCAAAATCAAGATTCGATGGGGTGGAAATAAGTAACTTAATTAATTCCCCCATGGAACCACCAGTCGATTGTCACCACGTGACAAACCACGACCGTGGAACTGCCTATAGGGCCGTGAAACTTGGAATTCCCGAGACTTCTCCCCCTCTTCTTGAAAACACTCTTGAGCATGCTTAAACCTCTTATACACCCTTGGGAACATCCAAGAACACTTCGGAAGGCAACAACACACCAACAAAGACACCGCTAACATTGGAGTTGAAGCCTCTTCCTACACACTTAAGGTACGCTTTTCTAGGACCAAACTCTACATATCCGGCCATAGTTAGTGCTACCTTAACTTATGATGAGCATGCTAGGCTTATGAATGTGTTGAAATTACATAAGAAAGCCATAGGACACGCAATTGATAATCTAGTAGGTATAAAACCTTCATTTTGCATGCATAAAACATTGATGGAGGATAACCACAAGCCTTCACTTTAACCTCAACGACGGTTAAATCCGATAATGAAAGAGGTTGTGAAGAAGGAAGTCCTCAAACTTCTTGATGCAAGTAACATCTTTCTCATATCTGATAGCAAGTGGGTGAGCCCCGTCCACATTGTTCCAAAGAAAGGGGGAATGACCATTGTGACTAACAAGAACAACGAGTTGCTCCCCACAAGAACCGTTACGGGATGGCGCGTGGGCATTGACTACAAGAAGCTGAATGTCGCCACTAAGAAGGACCACTTCCCTCTACCTTTCAATGACCAAATGCTTGAAATGTTAGCGTAACATTCTCATTTATGTTATTTAGATGGCTATAGTGGTTTATTTCAGATTCCCATCCACCCATACGACCAGGAGAAGACCACGTTCACGTGTTGTTAGGGTACGTTTGCCTAGAGGAGAATGCCGTTTGCCTTCTGCAACGCTCCAGCCACCTTCCAAAGGTGTATAATGGCGATATTTCTTGAGTATATCGAAAACATCATGGTGGTTTTCATGGACGACTTCTCCGTTTATGGTTCTTCTTTTGAGAATTGTCTACACCGATCACCATCATCGGTAAAGGGGGTAAGGAGTTTTCTTAGACATATTAAGTTTTATAGAAGGTTTATTAAAGAATTTTGTGAGATATCTAAGCAATTGACTAACCTACTAATGAAAGATGTAGTCTTTGAACTTTCGAAGGAATGTCTAGATGCCTTTTACAAGAACAAGGAAGCATTAATATCAGCACTCATTATTCAACCTCCTGATTTGAATCTTCCATTCGAGGTTATGTGCGATGCAAGTGAAGTGGCTATAGCAGCGGTGCTTGTTCGCCCTAAAACGTGCGTGCAAATAAGTTTTAAATTTATAAGACTAGAATAAAAGCAAGCGAACCCACAGTGTACGGATCGGCGTAGATTAGCAAGTATTCCAGACTATCGATCTCAGGGAATTGGTGAAACAAAATCAGTTCCAAGTAATCGAGCAAGTAAAAGTGTAGAAGCTTTGCAAATATTGGGAAAATAACAATCCTAAAGATCCACGTATCTAATGGTGGCAATCGATTCAAGATATTCTATAAGTATAAGGACAGAGTTGAGAATTGAAAAGTTATACTAAGGTAAGGTAATGTACGGTGAAGTTCCATAACCCTATATGTCTAACCAAAAGACTCTCTCTATAAAGGTTGTTGAGGCTGCAGTATAGAAAGGATATAAAGGTAATACTTGATCTCAAATACCCATGTCCGAACCCAAGGAATCAAAGACAAGCCAAAACGGTTAAGGTTGTGACACTCGAAACCGAAATAGAGGATGTTGAGTCTCACTACTACCAAGGAAAGGCAAGCCAAGGCTAGGTTAAAACTAATCTTTAACTTTGGATTAAAGCAAAAGCAAAGTTCGTAAACTAGGGAAAATCACGGCTAGATCTTGAGAACCACGTCCGTGGAAACCAAGAACAGGCCGTGATTTAGGGTGTCGACGATATTTCTCTAACTCTCAGGGTCCAATCAAATTACGATCGATCTATCATCATCTAAGCCACAACTATCAACCCTTCACCTTAGAATTGCTAAAGGGTTTTAGCCAACAATTATTGTCATGATATCAATATTCAAATTAAGAAGAATAAAATATAAAAACCCTCGAAAACTCAAATAAAACTCAAAGTCAATCTCGAAATCCAAACACAAAGTAATATGTTTATGAATCTAGAAGAATAGGAACATAAATCCTCACAAAGATCTAGAGAAGTCACAAAGAACGGGATGTCAATCCGTTCTCGAATGAAAACCCTTGAATATCCAAAGTACACAATCTTCGAAATTACGTCCTTCACAAATCTTCAATCCTCAAGCGAATCTCTAAACGTCCGTATGCAAAAGTAAGCGAAGGTCCAATGACGTGGATTTTTATAAGGCGAGGTAGGGTTACGAGAAAGCCCAATGACTTGGCAGACGAGGAAAAATATGACACGTCACAGAATCACCAAAATCACGGCCAAGAACAACTTTCCACGATCGTGGTTTAGGGCGTGGAAACAGATTACGGTGCCATATGATTTCCACGACCGAAATTTAGACCGTGTCAATCTCTGGAGTGCTCCAAACTCACGTCAACGTTCATGTTGCCAAATCCACGGTCGTGGTTTAGAGTGTGGTTCCTCAAATCCTCTTCCACGACCGTATTTTAGGGCGTCGTTCTTCTAAATCCTCGTTTTTGCCTTAGTTTCGTCACATCCTTCATCCATGCTCCTTCCTTAGCCTCTCCAATGCATCTCCTTTCCATCAAATGTGATCAAACACTCCCGTCCTTCCTTATTTTGCTCCAATCCAAGCTTTATTCACCTAAAAACATAATGAAGCTAGTGTAGATCTTTATATCGACAAAGTGCGTGAACTAGCTCACAATTGCTTCAAACACATATCTAAGAACACTATAAAGAGGGAAAAACAAGTAAAACAAGTGCCTAAAATATCGTCATATTTCATGCTAACAAAATACCCCATACTTGCCACTTGCTTGTCCCCAAGCAAGGTTTTTAAAAGCTTAGAACATAAGGTAGAATGAAATATGAATGCACAACAAAACAATACAATCTTTTTGGTTGGTGTGCTTCTAGTCAATAGATCATCCTTAAACCTTGCTTCATTCATCCTTGAAAAAGCTTATATCCATAAACCAAAATATGAGAAACAAAGAAACTTCATAAATTGCAAATACTTCAAGACAAACATAATAACCTTCAAGCATTGTCGAAATCAAGCATCTGAAACTTAAATTTAGATCACCAAGTCAAATAACACTCTTATGATCTCAAGGACTTTCAAATAAGATCAAGAATACGGAAGAAGGTGGGAAACTTGTAAAGGAATGTGGTGTATGAATCCGGGAAGAAGGACAACACAAACTCTTTTCTTTTTACCATTTGAACTTCCACCAACTTAGAGCTTTGCTCTAGACTTTTTGCCCATAATTTTTCGACTTTACTTTTGGAGTTATGGACAGCGGTGCACAATAACCGAAGCCTAGGAGATTGGCGTTTCTCAATTTCAAGATGACTCAAACCCTTAATGCACATACCATAATCCGTTAGGAATATCGCTCAATCCGACTTTGGCAAGACACAAACACCCGGCTATGTGAATGGTGCCGAGTTACTCATCGTCATGATTGACTTCCCCAAACCTAGAATTTTCCTACACTTTGAAAACAATTGCTTTCATGGCCCTCCCACATCAAACATGCCAAATTCAACTCTTCCTAATTCCCGGATATGTAAAGGAGGCAATTATTTAATTGAGGGCTAAATGATCAAAGAAAGAAGTAAGAAATTCGAGGTGCCTTAATCATTTCATAAAGAAGTATAAGAACTTATATTGTGATTTCAACCTTTGTTTCTCAATATGATTTAGATAAAACCTTCACATATGAAATTTGCAAGAAAGGATAAACAACATACTCTATCTCTTCACAATTCATAATTCAATTTAAGCATACAATTGTCATCAAAAACTCATTCCACAAGTAGTTTTCATCATAGAAATCATCTCTAATCTTAGAAGCACAAATATTTTCAAATTTTTCAAATTTTTATGGGTTTTTCAAAGTCTTATTCATGCAATGCAATAATGAAACGTGTGACAATGAAAGGAAAATGCAAGTGTTCGTAGAATCATCAAAGCAAAGTAAGTAGAGTTATTACAAACCATAGTCACACCCCACCCCATACTTGAAACATACATTGTCCTCAATGTTCAAAAGAAATAAAGAAAAGAAAAGAAAACAAAGAAACTCACTAGACAGTGGTGGGGCCGCTCAAACCGGCGGTCATCTCGTCATCACTTTGGAGGAGACAGTGGAGGAAATGGACGGAACTCAGAGCTGAAATTCCGCCCAAACTGATGGCGGTATATGTCTCTAATCATCTGATCATGCTCCTCATCCCGTACATCACGAGTGTCCTGGCAGATCTCTAGATCTCCCACTCTCCTGGATAAATCGGTGGCCCACGCCCGTAGCTGCTCATACCAAGCTGGTGGTTGTCCGTGCCAAGCTGGAGCGTCCTGAGGTGGAGGAACTTGTGGTGCTACCGGTGCCTGCTCATACCATGGTGGAGGAGCTCCCATCCATGATGGCTGCTCTCCATACCAAGTGGGAGGTGCATCCATCCAAGTCGGTCTCTCACTCACGCTAGCCCGGCGAGAGGAAGAGGAACCGGAAGGTCGGGGAGAATGTCTAGGAGGATCGGGGAACTATGCCGGCTGATCCGGAAACGTACCAAAGTCATGCTCATCACCTCCTCCCTCATAATCATCACCTCCTCTCATCTCATCATCAACACCCGCAGTTGGGACCTCATCGGGGACATAAGGAGGGGCTAATGTTAGCATGAAATATTGAGATATTCTAGGCACTTATTTTGGTTGTTTTTCCCTTATTATTGTGTACATGGATGAAGTTTAGAAGCAATTGTTAGCTTGTTCGTCTATTTTGTCGATATGGATGTCTACACTAGCTTTGTGTTGATTGTAGGTGAAAAGGAGCTAAATAAGAGCAATTGAGAGAGAAAAGAGAGTATTCGATCATATTCAAGGATTAGGAACACATCAAGGAAGCTAAGGAAGGAGCTAGGATGAAGAATGTCACGACACAAAGGAAACCACAATTGTTTTACACTTCCACGCCGTGAATTACGGCCGTAGAAGAGTCCACCCTCTAAACCACGGCCATGGAACTTGGCATCCTGAACGTGGAGCACTCCAGTAAGTTACACGGCCTAAGTTACGGTCGTAGAAATCACAAGAGACCGTAACCCCTTTCCATGCTCTAAACCACGGTCGTGGAAACCCTTGAGACCGTGATTTAGGCGATCTTTTGACGTGTCTTTATTTGCCACGTTATTTACGTAATGGGCCTTGACGTTTATTTTTCCCGGTCATATAAAAAGGCCAGAGAAGAGAGTTTGAAGGCATATCGAAATACTCGCGTTTGATCCCGCTTAGACGCCTACGGATGCTAACGGCCGCTTACCTTGCTTGGAGTATTCTTGCCTAGGGTCGATTGAATATCGCCGAGGTTTAGCCTCTTTCTTAGGTTTTTTAGATTGAAGACAGATTGACAACCTGTTTTTCATACTTACCATAGATCATTGTGAGGTTTTGTTTTATATATTCTGAATCCATTGAATATTGCTTCTTGTGTTTAGGATTTGAGAATTGGTTTTGAAGTTTATTGAGTATTCGAGGGTTTTCATCTTTCATTCTCTTTAAACTGAATATTCATATTATGACAATGGTTATTGGCTAAAACCCTTTAACAATTCTAAGTTGAAGGGTTGATAGTTGTGGCTTAGATGATGATAGATCGAGCGTATATTGATTGGACCCTGAGAGTTAGAGAGATCTCGTCGACGAACCTAAATCACGGCCTGTTCTTGGGTTTCCACGGCCGTGGTTCTCAAGATCTGACCGTGATTCACCCTAGTTTACGAACTTTTCTTTTACTTTGATCCAAGGTTAAAGATTAGCTTTAATCTAGTCTTGGCTTGCCCTTTTCTAGGTAGTAGTGAGACTCATCATCCTCTATTTCGGTTTCGAGTGTCACAACCTTAACCATTTTAGTTTATCTTGATCCTTGGGTTACAAGTTTAGGTATTCGAGTTTAATTCTTGTCCATAGATCCTTTCTATACTACAGCCTCAACAACCTTAATTTATAGAGAGTGTCTTTAGATAAGTTATATAAAGTCATGGAACTTCACCGTACATTACTTTACTTTAGCATACCTTTGCAACTCTTGACTCTGTCCTTTGTTCTTTAGTATATCTTGATTCGATTGCCACAACTTGATACTTGGATCTTTAGGGTTGTTGTTTTCCCAATATTTGCAAAGCTTTACATCTTATTTGCTCAACAATCTGAAATTGTATTTTGTTTCACCAAATCCCTGTGATCGATACTCTGGAATATTTGCTAATCTACGTCGATCCGTACACTGCGGGTTCGCTTGCTTTTATTCTAGTTATATAAATTTAAGACTTGATTGCACGCACGTTTTAGGGCGAACATGTTTTTGGCGCCGTTGTCGGGGATTGTTCTTGCTTTTTCTATTGATCTTTCTGCTTGAGTGTTCTTGCATGTTTTTTTTCTTAGGTACATACGAAGTTCTCGTTCCGGCAACGGAACATAGTTTCGCCAAAGAACAAGTTTTTGGCGCCGTTGCCGGGGATTTGGTCTAAACCAAACTTTGGTTTTCGGTTGTCGAGCTTTGGAGCTTTTCTCTTATTATTTGATATCTCTTGTGAGTGTTATTTGTAGGTTCTTTTCGGTATATGCGCAGGTCTAGATCCAACAAAGACCTCGTACCTTTTGATCCGGAACTTTAGAAAACTCTTAGGAAGAAAGAAAAGGAAAGAAAGATGTCTGAAAATAAAAATATAGATTTACAAGCGGAGTTGGATGAATCTCAACGTCAACTTAAGTTGAGTGAGAAAGCTCGTATAGATGCGGAAACGAGTCATCAATTCCAAATTGATGTACTCGGGGCTATGATGTTAAACATGAAGTTGGAGCTGAATGATTCTAAGAAGAAGAAGAAGGTTAAGAAACCAACTAAGTCCATTAGAGTGGAATCATCCGATGATGAGGAATTCGATCCGGATATGCCAGCAGTAGAGGAGATTGATCCAACAATCAATCAAGTTTGGATTAATCCAATACCAGCTGCCATTCCTCGTGTCCTAGCTGGGGTGCGAGAGCCGCTCGTGTAGATGAAGAGCCATGAACTCTTGGCCAAAGGATGGATCCGATTCAGCAACCACGCCGTCTAGGTGTGAACTTTGATGCTGACGATATTCAGGGGTTTAACTTTAACCCACAAGTTATTTCCATCGTTCGCCAAAGCCAGTTTAGAGGAACGAGTGTTGAATCTCCATATCAACATTTACAGAATTTTGAGATTTTGATGGAGACAATGAAGCCAAAGAATGCAACCACCAACAATTACAAGATCCAACCATTCTTCTTCTCCTTGAAAGGGAAGGCTTTATCTTGGTATCAAGCTTTTCCAAATGGAAGACTCAATATATGGGAGGATCTATCTTCCAAGTTCTTTCCGCCATCTAAAACAGCGGAGTTGAGAGGTAAAATCAATGCTTTTTCTATGAGATCTAATGAAAGTTTGTTTCAGTCTTGGGAAAGATTTCAGGATTTATTATTGGATTGCCCACACCATGGCATTTCCAAATTGGAGTTGTTGGAGATATACTATAAGGGGTTGGATGTGGAAACACAATTCAAGCTCCAATTCCTTTCATGTGGCTCATTCATGGACATGAGGGAAGATGACGCTTGGGACTTCTTTGAGAAGCAAGCCCGAGTCATTGAGAAGTACTCTTACCGCAAGGCGGAAGCTAACCGAGTAGAGCAAGGAGCGAAGCTAACACAAGCTGCTCAAACTCAAATCCTTTCTCTCAACACCGAGATTAAAGAATTGAAGGATGTCATCAAAGCTAGCTTTCAGCAGCCTAAGGAGCAAGATATTGGTTATTTAGGAAACAACAGTAACCATAATGGGAATGAGAACACCAATCTCAACAGCCGGAACAACAACCGGAACAATTGGAACAACAACAACCGGAACAATAGTTGGAACAACAATAGGAATTCAAACAACAACAATTCGCGTTCCAACCAACAATAAAATTCCGGTAATTCTTATCCCAATTCAGGAAATTCACTAACTCCACCATCTTCTTCTTCAATTCCTTTGTAAAGCCAAGGGCAAACATCTAATAGTGGAAGCACTTCGGGGAAAGAGAAGCCCGATCCCATGCTGAAAACGATCTTGGCAAAGCTTCAAGGGCTGGAGAATCACATCACTAAGGTTGATAAAGCTCAAAAGGTTTTAGAAAGCCAAATGTTCAGCAATGCTGAGGAAGTTCCTAGAAAACAAGGAAAACTTCCAGGAAAGACGGAAGATAACCCGAAATGAAGGGTGATGGCTATCAAAACTAGGAGCGGAGCAACAACTACCGACCCGCAGCCTAAGTTCGTTAAAGTTCCCGTCGACAAGAAGAAAGAAAAGGGGAAGGAGAAGGAAGACGTCTACATTCCTACTCCAGCTTACAAACCGCACCTACCATTTGTACAATCTAGAGCAAGAGCGCGTCTAGACAAGCAATTCGGTAAGTTCATTGAACTCATGAGCAAACTGCACATTAATATACCTTTCATTGATGCAACTATAGGTATGCCCGCTTATGGAAAGTTCTTAAAGGGGATCCGTGGTCATTTTGTGTTCCAATCGGAGTAGGAGATGTCATATATGATGCATTATGTGATTTAGGAGCAAGCGTTAGCATCATTCCGCTTGCCTTATGCAAGAAGATCGGTTTAGGTGAACCTAAACCGGTGAAGATGACGTTATACATGACAAATCGATCCATAACTCGTCCCGTCGGTATCATTGAGGACGTCCCGGTCAAGCTTGGTAAGTTCTACGTTCCAATAGATTTTGTTGTGCTTGACATTCCTGCAGATAGTCCAGTCCCGATCATACTCGGAAGACCGTTTCTTGCAACTTCCGGTTGTATGGTAGATTGCAAGAATGCTAGACTCGCCTTCGACATAGGAGAGGAGAAAGTATTGTTTGTTCTTTCTACTTTTGTGAAAGAGCCAATTCTTGAAGAAGATATGTTTAACATCCATGACGAAGAGGCATCTAGAGAAGAATTAAGCTCGATTCTATTCAAGGATCCATTGTAAAAGGGGATCATTATGAGCATTATGGAGAAAGGAGAGGAAGAAGAATGCAATAAGGAAATTGAAGCTTTGGAGGTTCTAAAGGAAGTGCATGAAGAAGATTTGAAAAACTCTACAATGGGTCAGAGGATGTGAGCAGTCACGGTCAGTCATGCTATTCCACGGCCGTGGTTCCCACCAAAATGACCGTAATCAGCTATTCAGAGGACTCCAGTAAGTTACACGGCCAAAACCACGGCCGTGGAACTATCAGAGGTGCCGTAATTGACTTCCACGCCCAAAACGACGGTCGTGGAAGTAACAGTGGTGCCGTAATTTTGGGAAATTCCGAGAAAAATTACGTCCTCTCCACCAATGCTCTTGAGCCTTCTTCAACAACATCGACACCCTTGGAGACTTCTAAGGAAGCATTGGGGACTCCAATAGTGATGGAATTGAAGCCGCTTCCCACGCATCTAAGGTACGCATTTCTAGGAACTAATTCTACTTTTCTGGTAATTGTTAGTTCCGATCTAAGTGAAGATGAAGATAGTAAGCTTATGGTTTTTCTAAGGAAACATAGGAAAGCCTTAGGTTACACTATTGAGGATCTAGTAGGAAATAAGCCTTCATTGTGCATGCATAAGATCCTAATGGAAGAAGACTTTAGACCTTTGCGACAACCTCAAAGACGGTTAAATCCGACCATGAAGGAGGTTGTCAAGAAGGAAATTCTTAAACTGCTTGATGCAGGTATCATCTACACTCTCTCCGATAGCAAGTGGGTGAGTCCCGTGCAGGTTGTTCCAAAGAAGGGAGGAATGACGGTTATCACCAATAAGAACAATGAGCTCATTCCTACAAGGACCGTGACTGGATGGAGGATGTGTATTGATTACCGGAAGCTAAACAATGCAGCTAGAAAGGATCACTTCCCATTACCCTTCATTGATCAAATGCTTGAAAGGTTAGCTCAACACTCTCATTTCTGCTATCTTGACGGTTATAGTGGCTTCTTTAAGATTCCGATTCATCCGGACGATCAAGAGAAGACCACATTCACGTGCCCATGGGGTACGTGCGCTTATAGGAGAATGCCGTTCGGGCTTTGCAATGCCCAAGCAACCTTCCAATGGTGCATGATGGCTATCTTCTCGGAGTACATAGAGGAGATCATGCAGGTTTTCATGGATGACTTTTCTGTTTATGGTTCCTCTTTCGATAATTGTCTCTCTAACCTTTCTCTTGTTCTACAAAGGTGTGAAGACACTAACCTAGTTCTTAATTGGGAGAAGTGTCAATTTATGGTGAAGGAAGGCATTGTACTCGGACACTTGATCTCTAGTAGAGGGATTGAGGTAGATAATGCTAAGATAGAGACCATAGAAAAGCTCCCTCCTCCATCTTCGGTGAAGGGGATAAGAAGCTTTCTAGGACATGCTGAATTTTATAGACGTTTTATAAAGGATTTTTCTAAGATATCAAAACCGCTTTCTAATCTATTGATGAAGGATGCAGTTTTTGATTTCTCGCAGGATTGTTTAGATGCCTTTCATAAGATTCGGGAAACTCTAATCTCAAACCTCCGGACTGGAATCTTCCATTCGAGGTTATGTGTGATGCAAGTGACGTAGCTATAGGAGCTATGCTTGGGAAAAAGAAGGAAGGCTGAACCCATGCTATCTATTACGCTAGCAAGACGCTAGATGAAGCGCAACTTAACTACGCCACTACTGAAAAAGAATTTCTAGCTATTGTTTATGCCTTTAAAGAGTTTCGTTCTTATCTTGTAGGTGGAAAGGGGATTGTATACACGGATCATGTTGCGATCCAGTATCTACTTGCAAAGAAGGATGCGAAACCAAGGCTGATTAGATGGATTCTTCTTCTACAAGAATTCGATCTAGAGATCCGTGACAAGAAGGTTTTGGAAAATTCTGTTGCGGATCATTTGAGTCGTCTACCGCATCTAGAAGACGACAATCTACCCATAGATGACGCCTTTCCGGACGAGCATTTACGCATCATAGAGGAGTGCATCGACAAGATAACTAAAGGTGACAAACCATGGTTTGCTGATTATGTAAACTATTTGGTTTGTCAGGAAATACCACCCGGACTATCCTATGCACAAAGGAAGAAGTTCTTTAAGGATGTCCAGGAATACTTTTGGAATGAACCTCTACTCTTCAAGAGAGGTCTTGACGGCATCATTCGAAGATGTGTTCCGGAAGACGAGATGCAAAGCGTCGTCCGTCATTGTCACTCACTACCTTTTGGAGGACACGCTAGCTCGAACAAGACTAGCGCTAAGGTATTGCAATCTGGATTTTTTTGGCCTACTTTATTTAAAGATGGGCAAACCTTTGTTTCCTGCTGCGATGCTTGTCAAAGAACAGGGAACATATCTAGGAGAAATGAAATGCCTCTTAACAACATTCAAGAGGTAGAGATCTTTGACGTTTGGGGAGTAGACTTCATGGGACCTTTCCCATCATCTTGTGGAAACCAATACATACTTCTAGCTGTAGATTATGTTTCGAGATGGGTAGAAGCAATTGCCTCTCCAACTAATGATGCCATGGTTGTGGTTAAGTTCTTTAATAGAACTATATGCCCAAGTTTTCGGACACCACGGACTATCATTAGTGATAGAGGCTCTCACTTAACTGCCCGACAATTCGAAGCTCTACTAGCTAAGTATGGGGTGACTCACAAGATCGCCACCCCTTATAATCCACAAACGAGTGGACAAGTGGAGATTTCAAATCGGGAGATTAAAGGAAACCTAGAGAAAACAGTTTCGAAGACAAGGAAGGATTGGTCTTTGAAACTAGATGATGCATTATGGGCGTATAGGACTGCATACAAGACTCCCATAGGAACAACACCATACAACCTTGTGTATAGGAAGTCTTGTCACTTACCGGTGGAGCTGGAACATAAAGCGTATTGGGCGGTTAAGTGGTTGAACTTCAGCATGAAGGAAGCGGGCGAGAAGCGCCTTTTGGACCTTAATGAGCTTGAAGAACTTCGCTTAAACGCTTATGAGAACGCCAAGATCTATAAGGAGAGAGCGAAGCGTTGGCATGATAAGCATATCATTCCAAAGGACCTCAAAGAAGGAGATCAAGTTCTCCTCTTCAATTTGAGACTTTGGCTCTTTCCAAGTAAGCTTAAATCTCGTTGGACTGGACCTTATCTAATCAAACATGTTTTTCCCCATGGTGAAGTTGAAGTATGGGGTGAAAAGAGCGGAAGTTTTAAGGTGAACGGTAAACGACTCAAGAAGTATACACCGGAGCTCCAAGTTGAGGAGTTTGCAGCTACCACACTCGAATATATGCAAGTTCGGTCTAGCTACGGACCTTAAACAAGCACTTCTTGGGAGGCAACCCAAGGTATTGCACTTATTCTTTTGTTTTTTTTCCACTCTTAGAATAGATTAGTTTAGTCGTTTTTGCTTTGTTTTGCCCTCGATACCTTCCGGTATGTCGTGTTTTTGGATGTAGGAACAATGGAATAAGCAATGGGAAGAGAAAAAGTTACAAGGAATTGACGAAACTTTGATTGTGGCACATTACAGAGAGTTCCACGCTCTAAACCACGGGTGTGGAAGTTATAGAGACCATAATTTGCAAAAATCTGAGAAAAATCACCAAAACCACGGTTCTGTACAAAACCACGGCCGTGGAACACCCTAAGTGACCGTGATTTTCCAAAAAAATTACGGTCACTATATAAACCACCTTCTTCACAAAAACAACACACAAAACCCTTTCCACGACCCTATTCCACGACCAGCAGCCGAAACCACTCCCAATCTCTCAAATCTTCGTTCGGAACTCGTTTCGAACGATTCTTGGTCCTAAAGTGAAGCATTTTCGACCCTCTACAAGATCCAATTAACAATCGGAGTGAACAATCATCCCAGAAGACGGAATTTGGATTTTTAGAATCCAAAAACCTAGGTTTTCTTCTCTTTCTCTACTTTGTCGATTCGGCTAAATTCTTGCAAGATTTTTTAGGATAACTGATTGAAATTGGATTGGAATTAGTCTCAGACTGTGCGTGCTTAATTTGGTGTGAATTGATTGAGATTTGAGCAAAATAGAGCCGAACCATGGTCTCTAGGCAAACCACGGCCGTGGAATTTGTAGAACAGGCCGTGATTTTTCCTCTGTAATGGATTTGTTTAGGAGGAAGTCAACTAGGAACAAGAAGAGGAAAGGAGACACTTCCTCTTCCTCCCAAGTACCCCCTAGTGAACCACCATCACCCCCACCTCCTAGAATTCCAACCATCCATGAGGATTGCCTCGATGCCTTGGAAAGGATCGAATAGAGAGCGGTCATAGGACCGCGTTACTTAGTGCTTGAGGAGCTAGAGCCGTTGAATGTAGTTAATGACTTGACGTGGCTTCTAGATAGAGCCGGTTTGATCATCTTCTCCGCTATTAGGGAAGATGCATATGAGGAGATTACTAGGGAGTTTGTGACTTCCTTTGAACACAGTGCCATGGATAGGACAGTTTCTTTTAGGCTAATGGAGGAGAACTACGAGTTCTCAATCTTGTAGTTTGGAGCCTTCTTTGAGTTCCAAGAGACCTTCAATGGTCGTTTTCCTAGCGGTGTATACGCTAAGGATATCTGGGAGGACATAGCCATGATCTATGTGTTCGCCCCGAAAGGTGTGTGCGTCAAAGTCTTAAATTTATATCTAGAACTCAAAGCGAAGCGAACCCGTAGTGTACGGATCAGCTGTAGTGAGGTAAGAATTCCAGAGTCGAACTCAGGGATTTGGTGAGAATAAATCCAATTTCAATTATCTAGCAAAAGTATAAAAGCTTTTGTGATTGATAAAGAGGGAAATGATTCCAAGGATTCAAGTATCCGATTTGGGCTTTCGATTCAAGACACTTCTATAGATATAGGACAGAGTTTATATTGCCAAGATTAAATGTTCAAAGGTAGGATTCGTACGATGAAGTTCCGAAACCCATATGACTAATCTAAAGGTTCTCTCTATAAGGGTTGTTGAGGCGGCAATATAGAAAGATCTAAAGACAAGAAGTATGTTCAAACTAACTATCTAAAACTCCAGGATATGACTCTCCAAAGTAAAGATTAGAAAGCACAATTAAAATCTTAATAAAGGATGTTGAATCTCTTTATTACCCAAATCTTGAAATCTTAATCTATTAAATGTAGAAACAGGTTTGAAGTGCCTTCATACATTCAATTAGAGGGTAGAAAGGTTAATCAAGGTTGGGTTTTAAGCAAGGATTAGTTTTGATTAAAGATTAGTTCAATTAAAGTTCGTCAGAAGAATAAATCGCCCTGTTCATAAGAAAATCGGTCGATTTTCCCCAAGAACAGCCCGATTTTTCTGTTTATCGCAAAACTAAAATCTAAACTCTCAGGGTCCTAATGTTTGAATGAGTTCAGTCTATCATCATCTAAGCCTCAATCATCAACTATTCTCCCCAGAATCACAAAGGTTTTAGCCAACCTTTTTCAAAAACGAATCAAATTAATTATGAAGAGAAAAATCGCAAAGAAACCGAATCTTGAATAAAGAATTCCAATAAGCTTCAAATCTGTAACCGATTGTCAAAACAACTCAATGTATCTCCTAAACAACTCAGATTCGTGCTCAAAAACAACAAGTATTTCAATGAACAAAGAAATCTCACAACTAGAATCAAGATTAGCTTTCCGGCAAAAAGTCCTTCAATCTCCTTCCAAGAATCTTCGAATTCTCTCAAACGTGTAAAGATTTCCCGCTGCCGCCTCCTCCTTTCCGTCCCTAGGGTTCTCTTCTATAGTTTCTTGCAAGTGGGCCGTTTGGCAAAACTCTCCTTTAGCCCAAAATAATTAGGCTTTGTGTCGTCTTTTCATTTGGCCAAAAAACACAATAGATCGACCCAGGCGATTTATGCACAAAATCGTTCGAATTCTGGAGAGGAAAATCGTCCGATTTATATGTAAATTGGCACGATTTTCTTCAACAGAAAGTGCCCTTCTCTTGGCTCGTATTCTATGCTTCTCCTTTGCAATTCCTTAGCTCTTTATGAACCCTTTAAGACTCCTTTAGCTTCCTTAACATCCTTAAATGCTCCTTGCTCCGCTTTTGCTTCCAATTCCACTCCAATTACCTATAATTCATCAAAAACTCGTGTAGACCTCTATTTCCGACAAATGATTGAATAGAACATAAAAGTCATACAAAATCTCTCTAAATGCAAGGTAAACTAAGACAATCTTCTGTAATATGCATGAATATGATGATACATAATTCATGTCATCAAAATACCCCATACTTGCCTCTTGCTTGTCCCTAAGCAAGACTCAAATTCAGAATATAAGATGTCATGGATTATATATGTATGAAAAGTCAAAACTCTTCTTTTGGTAGTGCTTCTTCTTATTGGATCACCCTCAAAGTGATATTTCAAGGCATAAAAAGGCAAAGCATGTATCCATGGTAATTATAAGATGAACTAATCTCCTTTTCTTTCATGAAAACACAAATAAAGAACATGATAAAGGTGTAGAGGTAATCAAAGTCAAACAAATCTAAGCCATTAAGTCTTAAACACATGCATAAAAGTCTCAAGGTCTTCTAATCAAAGGAAAGGTTCAAGAAACGTATTAAGGGAAGGAGTTCTTTTTGGCAATTGTGGTGCTAATCCTGGAAAGAGGAACACATAATACCTTCAAGATTTTCTTCACCGCACATGCTTCGCATGTAGAAAGCTTTGCTTCCATTATACTTTACTTTTTGAGAGTATGGACAGCGGTGCACAAAAACCGAAGCCTAGGAGATCGGCGTTTCTCAATTTCGAGATGCCTCAAACCCTTGATGCACATACCATATCCCGTTAGGACTTGTCGTTCAATCGGACTTTGGCAAGTCACAAACACCCGGCTATGTGAATGGTGCCGAGTTACTCATCCTCATGTTCAACGTCCCTAAACTCATGAATTTCTACACTTCCTTTTTAATACTTTTTCCTTGGCCCTCACACATCAAACATGCCTTTTTCAATCACCTATCCTAATTCCCGGATGGTAAAAGGAGGGCTATATATTTCATTGAGGAGCTAGCATGATCAAGATATGAGAAAAGAAAAGAAGAGAATTGCCTTAGTCATCCTTAAATGATTTAAAAGAACTTGCAATATAGCTTCGACTATTATTTCATTCTCTTATCAAAACAACTAGATCATATAACTTATTCATGTGTTCAAGTAACAAAAGCAAACTTATTCATGCTATAATCAATATCTCAACACAACTAAGCATCTTTTTGCTTATCCATATACACAATTCTCATCATAGAGGTCGTTTCCATATAAGAAGCACTAAAAATTTTTGAAAATTCATAGGATTTGAAAAAGATCATGCAAATGCTAGTGTCATAATGGAAAGCAAGTAGTGCAAGAGTTATTACAAGCCAAGTTTGTCAAGAGTAGTGGAAAGTACATAAAGTGCTAAAATGAAACATAAGGTATTGTAAGTACCCCCACCCCATACTTGACATCCATATTGTCCCCAATGTGAAAATCAAGCATAAGAAGGAGAAAAATACTTACAATGTAAAAGAAGTGGGAGCTCAATCCTCTGTCGGCGGTGGAGGTGGTGGATAGGGATACATCGGTGCGCTAGGATCGTAGAAGTGGCCGAACAGGTGGTAGTACAAGTCTCTCATCTAGCCGTCATAGGATGAATGCCTAGCGTCCGTCTCCTCCCTGTAATTCTTGAACTGAGTGTTCAGGGTCTCGTAGTCGGTGTGGAGAGCATGATAGTCGGTGCTGAGGCTCTGGAAGCTAGAGACTAGCTCCCTAAAGTGGCGGGGAGGGCGACGTCCTCGTCCTCCTGGAGCACGTGCAAATGAGCGGCGAGGTGGCTGCATGTCATCCTCCGTCTCCTCCTCGCCTCTACTAGTCCGGCTGGGTCCTACACCATGAGTGTCGGTGTCCATGGCATCCATAGCATGGCCGCTATGGGTGTCACTCTCAATCTCGAGCATGGTCCCCTGGTCTCTATCCTCATCCTCCTCCTCGGAGTCACCTGCATCATCATCATAATAAGTAGGTGGAGAGAACTCCTCAAGCATCGACTCGAACGTCTCCTTCCAGTTTCTCTTGTTCCGAATAGTGTATTCGGACTTCCATATTATCTCGGATGGCTTCTTCTTCGGATCCCTGTGCCATGGCATGGGCACATGAAGTGTTCCTCTCCCTCGAGGAATCAAGACCTGTCGAACAACCAACCGCTGGGAGCCTAATGGAAGGGCACTCTCAACTAGAGTGCATCCGGAGAAGTCCAATCCCATGATCTTAGCCACATGAGTGACAAGACCTCCTGCACAAATATCGCCCTTAGCTTTGTTGGCTATCTTTCCTAGATAGTCGGCAAGCATGGTGGCAATGTCGGGAGTGGTGGTGGATGTCATGCAGTATAGAATGAAAAGCTCATCAGCCTTGAGCTTCTGTGGAGTCTCTGTCCGTGCAAATAAGCTCTCACTGAGAATCCTATGCACTACCTTGAAGGAGAGGTTGTACATACTAGTTTCCTTGGAATTTCCGGGTCGCCACTTGTCTCCACCATATTCACCCACTGAAATAGCCTCCCAAAAGTCACTAGCGCTGACACCTCTAGCAAATGTGCCTGCATCTGAATAGGAGAAGCCAAACAAGTCTCCAAAAGTATCAATGGACATAGTGTGGTTTTGGCTCATAAGGCGGAAGGTGACTATCCTTTCCCTAGGATCATGCTCAAATGTACTAAGGATTTCTAGGGTGATCTCGGTATAAGCATCCTCCCTAATCGTAGCAAACTGGGTCAGTCCAGCCCTGTCAAGCATCATGTCAACATCCTCTCGAACAAACAATGAATCTAAGTCATCTAGCACTATGTAGCGAGGAGGGGTGAATGGGCGATCTACGACACGTTCATAACGTTTCTTGTGCTTGGATAGGGGAGGGGGAAGCTTAGGGATGTTTTGAGATGGTGGTGGAGGTGGGGGAGGGGCTTTGGAAGAAGATCCCTTCTTCTTCCCCGTGTTTCTAGTTACTCTCTTAACAAGATCCATTCTGAGTCAAAAAATCGGCCTGTTCTTGACAAAAATCGGACGATTTTTCTAGGCTGGGTCGATTTTTCTCTCGATTTCAACGATTCTCTCAATTCTGTAAAGTTCTGTTCAAGCAATCACCACATACAGTCTCCTATAATGATTCCTAAGCAGATTCTTCAATCAATTCCAGCAAACAAACACTTCCTAAGCAAACTTCAATTTGAATTAGAAACTTAGGTTTTTGGAAAGAAAAACCTGAATTCCTTGTGGAGGAGTCGATTGCCGTGCTTGTTGTTGCTAGATCCTTGTTCCTTGTTGAAAATGCTTCAGTTTGGAGCCAAGAATCACTCAAAATGACGAAGGAATGAGGATTGTAGGTTGAGGGCGATTTTCGGCGTTCTTGAGAAGGGGGAAATCGAGAGTTGTAAGTTGTGGAATGAGGAAGATCGAGTGTTGAGTCTTTATATAGAGTCGAGGAATTGTGAAGAAAATCGGACGATTTATAGGGTCGATTTAATCGTCGGGGCGATTTTTCTCTGGATCCAAAGAAAATCGGACGATTTAATTCGATGGGTCGATCTTCAGGTCGATTTTTCTTCCTGTTGTCAAAAATCGCCTTGTTCTGCTTCTGAATCGGACGATTTATTTTGGGTAACTCGATTTTTCTCCGAACACATAGGAAATCGAGCGATTTAATTGGGCAGGGCGATCTCCAGGTCGATTTTTCTTCCTGTTGTCAAAAATCGCCTTGCTCTGCTCTTGAATCGGACGATTTACTTAATGTATCTCGATTTCCTTCCTTATTCTTCATGGATCTTGAAGATTTAACTGATTTGTGCTCCCTTTTTCCATGGATCTCTCGAGTTGAACCTAATTTCCTGCGATTAATGACACGACAAACCAAGAGTGCATCGAAGAACAAATAAAAAAGAAAACAAAGAAGCAAAACAATTAATCTACTCTAACTAAGTGATAAAAGGGTGAAAAACTATACTATCATGGGTTGCCTCCCAAGAAACGCTTAATTTATTGTCTTTAGCTAGACGGTGTATGGTATGTGTTCAATGGAGAAGGATAGGAGCTATCTCCTCGACTGGAGCTTCCGGTGTATATTTCTTCAACCGTTGGCCATTGACCTTGAAACTTCCGCTTTGTTCACCCCATACTTCAACTGCACCATGGGGGAAAACTCGTTTAATTAAATAAGGTCCTGTCCAACGGGATTTGAGCTTACCTGGAAATAGACGCAGCCTTGAGTTGAATAGGAGGACTTGGTCTCCCTCCTTCAAGTCTTTTGGAATGATGTGCTTATCATGCCAACGCTTTGTCCGTTCCTTGTATATCTTTGCGTTCTCATACGCATTTAGCCGGATCTCCTCTAGTTCATTGATGTCTAAGAGACGCTTCTCTCCGGCTTCTTTCATGTCAAAATTGAGCCACTTGATGGCCCAATAGGCTTTGTGCTCTAGCTCTACAGGAAGATGACAGGATTTACCATAGACAAGGTTATAGGGAGTAGTACCTATTGGTGTCTTGAAGGCCGTCCTGTATGCCCATAGTGCATCGTCAAGCTTCATTGTCCAATCTTTTCTTGTTTTAGAGACGGTTTTCTCTAAAATTCCCTTGATCTCTCTATTGGATATTTCGACTTGTCCGCTGGTTTGCGGACGGTAAGGCGTAGCTATCTTATGGGTCACCCCATACTTAGCCAATAGAGTCTCAAATCGACGGGCCGTGAAATGCGTTCCTCCGTCACTAATGATGGTTCGGGGAGTTCCGAACCTTGGGAAGATCGTTCTATTGAGGAACTTCACCACTACCATTGCATCATTAGTAGGAGAAGCATTTGCCTCTACCCACCTTGAGACATAGTCTACGGCAAGAAGTATATATTGGTTACCGCATGAAGATGGGAAAGGTCCCATAAAATCGATGCCCCATACGTCAAAGATCTCTACTTCTTGTATGTTGTTGAGAGGCATCTCATTCCTCCTGGATATATTACCTGTCCTTTGACAAGCATCACAAGAAACAACAAACTTTTGCACATCTTTGAAAAGTGTAGGCCAATAGAAGCCGGAACGAAGTACCTTAGCACAAGTCTTGTGGGAACTAGCATGTCCGCCACATGGTAGAGAATGGCAATGGTGGATGACACTGTCTATCTCATCTTCGGGGATGCATCTCCTGTAAATGCCATCGGGACCTCTTTTGAATAGAAGAGGTTCGTTCCAATAGAATTGCCGGACTTCACTAAAGAATTTCTTCTTTTGAGCGTATGAAAGTCCGGGTGGGATCTCCTGACAAACAAGGTAATTCACAATGTCAGCGAACCATGGATCATTACCTTTTGAGATGTGTTGAAGACACTCTTCAATCTCGTGTAGCTGCTCGTCAGGGAACGAGTCGTCTATAGGAAGCTCGTCCGTCTCGCCGGTGGGTTGTGGGAGACGACTAAGATGATCAGCAACTGAGTTTTCTGATCCTTTCTTATCTCTAATCTCTAAATCGAACTCTTGTAAGAGTAGGATCCATCTTAGAAGCCTTGGCTTCGCATCCTTCTTCGTGAAGAGGTATCGGATTGCGGAATGGTCCGTATAGACTATCACCTTCGCACCTACAAGATAGGAACAAAATTTCTCAAAAGCGTATACTACGGCTAAAAGTTCCTTTTCCGTAGTTGCATAATTATATTGAGCCTCATCTAGCGTTTTGCTAGCGTAGTAGATGGCATGAGTGCGACCATCTTTCTTCTGTCCAAGAACTGCTCCTATGGCAACGTCGCTTGCGTCGCACATGACCTCGAATGGAAGAGTCCAATCGGGTGGTTGAATGATTGGTGCTGAAATCAAAGCTTCTTTGATCCTGCAAAAAGCATCTAGACAATCCTTCGAAAATTCGAAAGTTGAGTCCTTCATCAAAAGATTAGTCAAGGGTTTTGAAATCTTAGAAAAATCTTTTATGAATCTCCTATAGAAGCCTGCATGTCCTAAGAAACTTCTAATTCCTTTTACCGAAGAAAGGGGAGGTAACTTCTCAATGGTTTCTATTTTCGCTCTATCAACTTCTATTCCCCTTTGTGATACTAGATGACCTAACACAATCCCTTCGGTTACCATGAAATGACACTTTTCCTAGTTTAAGACTAAGTTAGTGTCCTCACATCTCTTAAGAACTAGTGAAAGGTTATAGAGACAGTTATCAAAAGAAGAACCATATACCGAAAAATCGTCCATGAAGACTTCCATGATATTCTCTACATATTCGGAGATGATTGCCATCATACACCTTTGGAAGGTGGCTGGAGCGTTGCATAAGCCGAATGGCATTCTTCTATAAGCAAACGTACCCCATGGGCACGTAAAAGTCGTCTTCTCTTGATCATCCGGATGAATTGGAATCTGAAAGAAACCGCTATATCCATCTAGATAACAAAAGTAAGAATGTTGGGCTAACCTTTCCAACATTTGATCGATAAAAGGAAGGGGGAAGTGGTCCTTCCTTGTAGCCACGTTCAGTTTGCTGTAGTCGATACACATTCGCCACCCCGTAACTGTCCGTGTCGGGATAAGTTCGTTTTTCTTGTTGGCAACAACGGTAATGCCTCCTTTCTTGGGTACTACTTGTACTGGACTCACCCATTTGCTATCAGAAATAGGGAAGATGATACCTGCATCAAGTAGATTAAGGATTTCTTTCTTCACGACCTCTTTCATTGCCGGGTTTAACCGTCTTTGGGGTTGGCGTGAAGGTTTGTAATCCTCTTCCATTAAAATTTTGTGCATACATAGAGAAGGCTTATTCCTACTAAATCATCAATGGTGTAACCTAATGCTCTCCTATGTTGCTTCAAAACATACATAAGTTTCTCTAATTCAGTTTCATTCAAATTCGCATTGACAATGACCGGATATGTGGAATTAGTGCCAAGAAATGCGTACCTTAAATGCATGGGAAGTGGCTTCAATTCTAACGATGGGGGTACCTTGATTGATGATGAATCTTGGCCTTCGAATGTTGTAGGAGAGGCCTCTAGAGATGGGGGTACGGCATCATTAGATTCGAGTGTGGCTGCGGAGACGTTTGGAGAATCCAGAAAATTTCCCTCTGGATCGACCTCCCCTGAAATAAATCGGTCGATTTGAGGTACGATTTTTCTTTCTGTCGAAAAAGATCGGGTTGCCTCTTTATAAATCGGACGATTTAGTTCAGTCGGGTCGATTTTTGTTTCTGTTGTAAAAATTCGGATTGCCTTTTCATGAATCGGTCGATTTATTTCAGGCAGGTCGATTTTCTTCACAGTTTCCTGAGTCCACTCTAGTTCTTCAATTCTTGCTCCTAGTTCTTCCTCCACATCATTTAATGCTTTCACATCCTCATTGCAGTCATGTTCCACTCCTTCCTCCATGATGCTCATGCTAAGAACCTTTTGAAGAGGGTTTTCATCAAGATCGAACTTACTACCTCTCTAGACTCTTCTTCATCAAAAAATTCGAAAGCATCGTCTTTCAAGGTTGGCTCCTTGATTAAGGAAGAGAGTACGAATTCTATCTTTTCTTCGCCAATATGGAATGACAGCTGGCCGTTCTTGCAATCTACCATGCATCCGGATGTTGCAAGGAACGGTCTCCCAAGGATGATGGGAACCGGATAATCTGCAGGTATGTCAAGAACGACAAAGTCTATGGGGATGTAAAACTTACCGAGCTTTACCGGAATGTCTTCTAATATCCCCACCGGCTTAGTGGTGGAACGATCAGCCATGTAGAGTGTGATCTTCACCGGTCTAGGCTCTCCTACACCAACTGCTTTGCATAGAGCAAGGGGTATGATACTCACGCTCGCTCCAAGGTCACAAAGAGCATCATAGGTAGCTTCTCCCAAAGTGATGGGTATGCAAAAAGATCCTGGATCACGGAGCTTGGGTGGCATGTTCTCCGTCATAGTCTTGATGAGTTCGGATGACTCCATACTCATCTTGACTTCTCCTATATCTTCCAATTTCCTCTTGTAAGAGAGGATCTCCTTGAGGAATTTCCCGTAAGCTGGCATACCTAAAATTGTATCCATAAAAGGTATGTTAATATGTAGCTTACTCATAAGTTCAACAAACTTACCAAAATGTTTATCTAGGCGTGCACGCGCTCTAGATTGAGGAAAAGGTAGAGGTGGTTTGTAAGCGGGAGGAGGAACATAGACTTCTTCCTTCTATTTTGCCTCTCCTTCTTTTGCGGTGGTATCAACTACTTTAGGTTGAGGATCGGTAGTCGTTTTGCCACTCCTAGTAGTTATTGCCATAACCCATCCCTTTGGGTTATCTTCCGTCTTTCCGGGAAGCTTCCCTTGATCTCTTGGAACTTCTCCGGCTTTGTTGAATACTTGGTTTTCTAAAGCTTTGTGAGCTTTGTCAACCGAAGTTATATAACTCTCTAGCCCTTGTAGCTTGTGTAGGATCGTCTCTAGCATGGGATCGGGTTTGCTTGATCCGCTTGATTGTCCCTGGCTCGATTAAAGAGTAGAAGAAGATGGAGGAGTTAGAGCCTTTTCAGCATGAGAGTAAGGATTACCTGGACTTTGCTGATTTGACCTCCAATTGTTGTTATTTGAGTTCCTATTGTTGTTGTTGTTCCGATTGGAGTTTCGGTTGTTATTGTTGTTGTTACCCCAATTGGAATTCCTATTGTCACTCCTTTGATTGTTGTCTCTTCCCATGTAGTTGGCTTCTTGCTCCTTAGTCTTTTGAAGACTTGTTTTAAGTACTTCCCTCAATTCTTTGATGTCATCTTTGAGGGAGAATATTTGTGTTTGAGCAGCTTGGTTCAACTTGGCTCCCGAATCGCCTTGATTCCGGCTATTTGAGTCCACCTTCCGGTGGGAATACTTCTCAATCACTTGGGCTTGCTTCTCAATGAAGTCCCAAGCATCATCCTCTCTCATATCCATGAATGTGCCACAAGAGAGAGATTGAAGATTGAATTGTGTCTCCACATCCAATCCTTTGTAGTAGATCTCCAACAATTCCAGCTTGGAAATGCCATGGTGTGGGCAATCCAACAAGAGATCTTGAAACCTTTCCCAAGATTGAAACAAGCTTTCATTAGGTTTCATAGAAAAAGCATTTATTTTACCTCTTAATTCCGCCGTTTTGGATGGCGGAAAGAACTTGGTGAGGAATTCCGAAGACAATTCCTCCCATGTAGCTAGCTTTGCAGCTGGAAGTGTTTGGTACCAAGCTAGAGCCTTGTCCTTCAAAGAAAAGAACGGTTTGATCTTGTAGTTGCTTGTAGTAGCCTTCTTCGGCTTCATAGTCTCCATGAGAATCTCAAAATTCTGCAAGTGTTGGTGTGGAGATTCAGTACTTGCTCCGCCATATTGACTTTGGCGAACCATGGTGATGACTTGTGGCGAGAAGCTAAACTCTTGGATGTCTTCAGCTCCGAAATCCACACCTAGATGGCGTGGTTGCTGAATTGGGTCCATCCGTTGCCCCAAAGTTCGGGGTCTATCATCGTTATTAACAGCTCTCACGTTCCTAGTTGGGATGCGAGGAACAACCCTTGGTGTTGAGGTGTTTCGAATAGGACGAAGTGATGGATCAATCTCTTCAAGTTCCGGCATGTCCGGATCAATCTCTTCATCATCGGATGAGTCACTTCGAATGGATTTAGTTGGTGTCTTGACTTTCTTCTTCTTCTTAGATTCGTTCAACTCCAACTTCATGTCCAACATCATAGCTCTTAGTTCATCAATCTGAAATTGATGACTTATTTCAGCTTCTTTTCGTGCTTTCTCACTCAACTGGAGTTGGCGTTGAGCTTCGTTGAGTTCAGCCTGGTAGTTTCTCTCATCGTTTTCAGCCATTTTCTTCTCCTTCAACTTTCTTCTCAAAGTTCTCTCCAATTCGGGATCGAAAGGAACTAGATCTTTAGTGGATCTAGTCTTTCGCATATACCTAAAGAACCTGCAAAGATCACTCAAGTAGACAAATCAAATCACAAGAGCAAGAGCTCTCAAGCTAGACAACCGAAAACTGAATTTAGTGTAGACCAAATCCCCGGCAACGGCGCCAAAAACTTGTTCGCCCCGAAAGGTGTGTGCGTCAAAGTCTTAAATTTATATCTAGAACTCAAAGCGAAGCGAACCCGCAGTGTACGGATCAGCTGTAGTGAAGTAAGAATTCTAGAGTCGAACTCAGGGATTTGGTGAGAATAAATCCAATTTCAATTGTCTAGCGAAAGTATAAAAGCTTTTGTGATTGATAAAGAGGGAAATGATTCCAAGGATTCAAGTATCCGATTTCGGCTTTCGATTCAAGACACTTCTATAGATATAGGACAGAGTTTATATTGCCAAGATTAAATGTTCAAAGGTAGGATTCGTACGATGAAGTTCCGAAACCCATATGACTAATCTAAAGGTTCTCTCTATAAGGGTTGTTGAGGCTGCAATATAGAAAGATCTAAAGACAAGAATTATGTTCAAACTAACTATCTAAAACTCCAGGATATGACTCTCCAAAGTAAAGATTAGAAAGCACAATTAAAATCTTAATAAAGGATGTTGAATCTCTTTATTACCCAAATCTTGAAATCTTAATCTATTAAATGTAGAAACAGGTTTGAAGTGCCTTCATACATTCAATTAGAGGGTAGAAAGGTTAATCAAGGTTGGGTTTTAAGCAAGGATTAGTTTTGATTAAAGATTAGTTCAATTAAAGTTCGTCAGAAGAATAAATCGCCTTGTTCATAAGAAAATCGGTCGATTTTCCCCAAGAACAGCCCGATTTTTCTGTTTATCGCAAAACTAAAATCTAAACTCTCAGGGTCCTAATGTTTGAATGAGTTCAGTCTATCATCATCTAAGCCTCAATCATCAACTATTCTCCCCAGAATCACAAAGGTTTTAGCCAACCATTTTCAAAAACGAATCAAATTAATTATGAAGAGAAAAATCGCAAAGAAACCGAATCTTGAATAAAGAATTCCAATAAGCTTCAAATCTGTAACCGATTCTCAAAACAACTCAATGTATCTCCTAAACAACTCAGATTCGTGCTCAAAAACAACAAGTATTTCAATGAACAAAGAAATCTCACAACTAGAATCAAGATTAGCTTTCCGGAAAAAAGTCCTTCAATCTCCTTCCAAGAATCTTCGAATTCTCTCAAACGTGTAAAGATTTCCCGCTGCCGCCTCCTCGTTTCCGTCCCTAGGGTTCTCTTCTATAGTTTCTTGCAAGTGGGCCGTTTGGCAAAACTCTCCTTTAGCCCAAAATAATTAGGTTTTGTGTCGTCTTTTCATTTGGCCGAAAAACACAATAGATCGACCCAGGCGATTTATGCACAAAATCATTCGAATTCTGGAGAGGAAAATCGTCCGATTTATATGTAAATTGGCACGATTTTCTTCAACAGAAAGTGCTCTTCTCTTGGCTCGTATTCTATGCTTCTCCTTTGCAATTCCTTAGCTCTTTATGAACCCTTTAAGACTCCTTTAGCTTCCTTAACATCCTTAAATGCTCCTTGCTCCGCTTTTGCTTCCAATTCCACTCCAATTACCTATCATTCATCAAAAACTCGTGTAGACCTCTATTTCCGACAAATGATTAAATAGAACATAAAAGTCATACAAAATCTCTCTAAATGCAAGGTAAAATGAGACAATCTTCTGTAATATGCATGAATATGATGATACATAATTCATGTCATCACTATGCCAGCGAGGACCGCTGGCAACCAGTTGACACCAAGGCTAAGCTCATCTACCACTTAGTCTTGAAGATAGCCCATAGAGTCCTTTCTGAGTGCCTTTTCCCTAGGACCCAGACCCCTCAAAAGATTAAGACTGATGAGCTATTCCTTCTTTACTCTATGCTTCACGGTAGACCTGCTGAATGTGCTACCCTCTTAGCTTCCACCATGAGTAAGCTCAAGAACAAGAGAGCCGGTAACATTGGATATGGTGGTATGGTTACCTACATTGCTAGGCAACTAGGAATAGACTTTTCTGCCTGTACTAGGATTACAGCGAGACCTTTGGGTCTCAATAGCTTGATGACGAGGGGTATCATCTTCACTAGGCATCGCGGTCCACCTACCGCCGGTATGCCTTGGGAGGAGAGAGGAGGTAGAGGCATCCCGTGGCTCCCTGAGTATTCCATTATGGCTACACGCCATAATTGGAAGCAAACCTTCACTGCTATGCATACGAATAGGCTAGTGGCACCTCCCTATTTCCCCGATGAGGTTCCGGCTGCAGATCTTGAGGGGGAGGTAGGAGGAGGTGATGGTTTCGAGGGAGGAGGTGATTGACAGGACTTGGGAACTTTCCCGGATCAGCCGGCACTCTTCCCTGACCCTCCTAGGCGTTCACCACGACCCGCTGGACCTTTAAGAGCCTCTTCCTCTCGCCGTGCTAGCGTGAGTGAGAGGCCGATATGGATGGACGCTCCGCCCGCTTGGTACGGAGCACAACCGGAGTGGATGGGAGCTCCACCACCTTGGTATAGTCAGGCGCCAGCAGCACAGACTCCACAGGACGCACCGGCATGGTACGTGTTCGCTCCTAATCGTGCGTGCTAATAAGCTTTAAATTTATAAAACTAGAATAAAAGCAAGCGAACTCGCAGTGTACGGATCGGCGTAGTAAAGCAAGAATTCCAAAGTATCGAACTCAGAGATTTGGGGGGAACAAATTCAGTCGGCAAAACGTCAAGCAAGTAAAGGTAAAGCTTTGCAAATATTGGGAAAACAGCAACCCTAAAGATCCAGGTATCCGATTGTGGCAATCGATTCAAGAAATACTAAAGAACTAAGGACAGAGTTAAGAGTTGCAAAGATATGCTAAGGTAAAACAATGTACGGTGAAGTTCCAAGGCTTTATATGACTTATCTAAAGACACTCTCTATAAAGGTTGTTGAGGCTTCAGTATAGAAAGGATCTAAAGACAAGAATTAATCTCAAATGACCAAACTTATAGCCCATGGATCAAGACTAACTAAACCGATTAAGGTTGTGACACTCGAAATCGAAACAGAGGGTGATGAGTCTCACTACTACCTAGAAAAGGGTAAGCCAAGACTAGATTAAAGCTAATCTTTAACCTTGGATCAAAGTAAAAGCAAAGTTCGTAAACTAGGGTAAATCACGGGTAGATCTTGAATTCCACGGCCGTGGAAGTTCAAGAACAGACCGTGATCTTGGTTCGTCGACGAGATCTCTATAACTCTCAAGGTCCAATCAATTTACGATCGATCTATCATCATGTAATTCACAACTATCAACCCTTCAATTAGAATTGCTAAAGGGTTTTAGCCAATAACCATTGTCATGATATCAAAAATCAATTTAGGAAGAATGAAAGATGAAAACCCTCCAAAACTCAAATATAACTCAAAGTCAATCTCAAATCCAAAACATAAATCGGAATATTCAATGGATCCGGAATAGAGCAGAAAACCTCACAAGATCTAAGGCAAGTATGAAGAACGGGATGTTAATCCGTCTACAATATCAAAACCTAAGAAAGGGGCGCAACTTCCGCCACACACGATCTTCGGCAATTCAAATTGACGGCGCTTCCGCAACGTTCCTCGCGAAACCCTAAGGTTAACTCTCCCAAAGCGAGGTTGTCCAAAACCTCAAAGCGAGTCTCCCCAAGCGATGATACCGAAAACTCTCTCCTCCCGCCTTTTTATAAGACGGGGCAAAATAACCGTACAGGCCCACTGCGTAAATGATGTGGCAATAATTGGTTCGTCAAAATATCGCCTAAATCACGGTCTCAAGGGATTCCACGACCGTGGTTTAAGGCGTGGAATTGGGTTACGGTCCCATATGACTTCCATGACCGTACTTTAGGCCGTGTAACTCTCTTGAATGCTCCACGCTCATGATGCCAAGATCCACGGCCGTGGTTTAGGGCGTGGACTCTTCTACGGCCGTATTTTAGGGCGTGGAAGTGTTAATTTCTTATGGTCTCCTTTGTGTCGTGTCATTCCTCATCCTAGCATCTCCTTTGGCTCCTTTGATGTGTTCCTAATCCATGGGAATGCTCCAATCCTCTCCTATCTCTCTCAAATGGTTCGGTTTCAGCTCTTATTCACCTATAATTAACACAAAGCTAATGTAGACCTCCATATCGAGAATATAGATAAACAAGCTAACAAATGCTTCAATACCTTATTTATGAACACTATAATGAATGAAAAATAACTGGAATAGGTGCCTAGAATATCGCTATATTTCGTGCTAACAAAATACCCCATACTTGCCACTTGCTTGTCCCCAAGCAAGATCTTTTGAAAGCTTAGAACATTAGTTAGGATGAAATATGCATGCAAACTCAAAAACAAAACATCTTTTAGGTAAGTGTGCTTCTAGTCAATAGATCGTTCTCGAACCTTGCTTCGTTCACTCTTGAAACGCTTATATACATAACCAAAGAATGTAAAGCAAAAAAACATCATGAATTGGTTAAACTTCAATGTAAAAATCATAACCTTCAAGCATTATCAAAATCAAGCATAAGAAACTTCAATTTAGATCATCAAATCAAATAACATTCTTTTGATCTTAAGGACTTTCAAGTAAGGTCTAGAATGCGGAAGGGAGGGAACTTATAAAGGATGTGGTGCATGAATCCGGGAAAATGGATAACTAACTCTTTTCTTTTTAAATTTTGATTTGCAACACCATCAACTTTGAGCTTTGCTCTCTTCTTTTCACATCATTTTTTGACTTTACTTTTGGAGTTATGGAAAGCGGTGCACAAGAACCGAAGCCTAGAAGATTGGCGTTTATCAATTTTGAGATGCCTCAAACCCTTAATGCACATACCATAATCCGCTAGGAATATCGCTCAATCCGACTTTGACAAGACACAAACACCCGGCTATGTGAATGGTGCCGAGTTACTCATCGTCATGATTGACTTCCCCAAACCTATCAATTCTATTCTTTGAATGCAAACATTTGCTTTCATGGCCCTCCAACATCAAACATGCCAAAACATAACTCCTCCAAATTCCCGGATAGGTAAGGGAGGCAATTATTTCATTGAGGGGCTAAATGAACAAAGAAAGGAGAAAGAAAGATCGAATTTCCTTAATCATTTCATAAAGAAGTAAAAGAACTCATCATGTGATTTCAACCTCGATTTGTCAATATGATTTGGATAAAACTCTTCACATTATGAAACTTGCAAAAAGGGATAATCAACACATTCAATTCCTTTTCAATTCATTATTCGTCTAGGCATACAATTGTCATCTAAAGCTCAATCCGCAAGTAGGAATTATCATAGAAATCATCTCAACTCTTAGAAGCACAAAACCTTTTAGGATTTTTCAAAATTTTTCACATTTTTATTGGTTTTTCAAAAGCTTTTTCATGCAATGCAATAATGAAACGTGTGACAATAAATTGAAACATGCAAAGTGTTCTCGAATCAAGGCAAGCAAAGTGAGTAGAGTTATTACAAACGGTAGTCACACCCCACCCAATACTTGAGACAAACATTGTCCCTAATGTTTAAAAAGAAATAAAGAAAAGAAAGAAAAGAAAAATGAACTCACAAGACGGCGGTGGAGCGGCTGAAACTGTCAATCATGCATAGTCATCACTGCAGTTGAGGCGGTGGTGGAAACGGGAAGAAGCTGGAGTCGAAGTTCCGCCCAAACTGCTGGCGGTAGATGTCCCTCATCATCCTATCGTGCTCATCGGCTTGTACGTCCCTAGCGTCCTGCCGGATCTCCAAATCTCCTACTCTCCTAGAGAGGTCGGTAGCCCAATCCGGCAGCTGCTCATACCACTCCGGTGCCTGGCCGTACCAAGCTGGTGCATCCTGTGGGGCTGGCGCTGATGATGGTTGTGCATACCATGATGGCGGAGCTCCCATCCACTCCGGCTGTGCTCCATACCACGCAAGAGGAGTATCTATCCATATAGGTCTCTCGCTCACACTAGCGCGACGAGAGGAAGAAGCACCGGAAAGTCTAGAAGGGCGGGGAGACTGCCTAGGTAGGTCCGGGAAAGTGTCCGGATGATCCGGAAAGGTACCAAAATCATGCTCATCGCCTCCTCCTCCATCCTCATCAACGTCAGCAGCTGGAATCTCATCGGGGATGTAGGGAGGTGCCGCTAGCCTATTCGCATGCATAGTAGCGAATGTCTCCTTCCAATTATGGCGTCCAACCATAATGGAATACTCGGGCAACCATGGAATGCCTCTACCTCCTCTATCCTCCGATGGCATAACAGCGGTATGTGGACCTCTATGCCTAGGAAAGATCAAACCTCTAGTCATGAGGCTCTTGAGACCCAACGGTCTCGCCGCTATCCTAGTACAAGCGGAGCAGTCAATTCCGAGCTGTGTAGCAATGTGGATCACTATCCCACCATATCCAATGTTCCCGGCCCTCTTGTTCTTAAGCTTGCTAATGGTGGAGGTTAAGAGGGTGGCACAGTTGGCGGGTCTACCATGTAGCATGGCGTAGAGGAGAAACAACTCATCGGTCTTAATCTTATACGAGGTCTCGGTCAAAGGAAATAGGCACTCGGAAAGGACCCTATGAGCTGTCTTCAAGGCTAAGTGGTAGATGAGCTTAGCCTTGGTATCAGTAGTCTGCCAATGGTCCTCGCTAGCGTAAATCATAGCAATCTCATCCCAAAAATCCTTAGCGTATACACCGCTAGGGAAGAGACCATTGAAGGTCTCATGGAACTCAAAGAAGGCTCCAAACTATTGGATGGAGAACTCATAGTCCGTCTCCATCAATCTAAAGGACACCGTCCTATCAACATGACTATGCTCGAAGGAGATGAAAAACTCCCTCGTAATCTCCTCATAAGCATCCGCTCTAATAGCGGAGAAAATAATCAATCCGGCTCTATCTAAGAGCCATGTCAAATCATTAACCACATTAAGTGGTTCTAATTCCTCAAGCAAAAGGTATCGAGGTCCAATGACCGGTCTCTCTTCGATCTTTTCTAAGGCATCGAGGTAGTTGGGATGAATGGTGGGGATCCTAGGGCGTGGAGGTGATGGTTCACAAGGAGGGGCATGGGAAGAGGAGGAACTGTCACCCTTTCTCTTCTTTTTTTTCCTGCACTTCGTGTAAACATTTTTCCCAAAAACAGAAAAAATCACGGTCTGTTCTTCCTATTCCACAGCCGTGGAAGTCCCAGAGACCGTGATTCATCTCAGAAATTCTCAAATCTCAATCAAATCAACAACAATCTCAACAGAACCTGTGCTAGACTAATTCCAATCTCAATCCTATGCAAATGTTCTAAGTTCTTGCGAAAATTTAACCCAAATTGACAAAGGAGAGAAGAATAGTAAAAACCTAGGTTTTTGGATTTTTGAATCCAAATTCCACTTTCTTGATGGATTGTTCGCTTGTTTTGTCGATTAGATCTTGTATAGGAATGAATTTGCTCCACTTTTGCACCAAGAATCGTTCGAAACGATTATCGAATGAAGATTTGCGAGTGGGGGAAGGTTGTCGGTGTTTAGGGCGTGGAAATAGGGGTTTTGTGGTGTTTTTGTGAAAGAAGGTGGTTTATATAGTGGCCGTAAAATTTTTTGAAAATCACGGTCACTCGTGGGTTTCCACGGGCGTGGAATTGTACGGAACCGTGGTTTTTGATGATTTTTCTCAGATTTTGAAGAATTACGGTCACTATATCCTCCACGACCATGGTTTAGGGCGTGGAACTCTTTGTAATGTGCCAAAATCCAAGTTTCGTCAATTTCCTTCAACTTTTTCCTCTCCCATTGCTTATTCCATTGCTCCTACATCCAAAAACACAACATACCGGAAGGTATCGAAGGCAAAACAAAACAAAAAACTTCTAAACTAATCTAATCTATGAATGACAAACAAAAGCATAAGTGCAATACCTTGGGTTGCCTCCCAAGAAGCGCTTGTTTAAGGTCTGTAGCTAGACCGTACTTGCACCTATTCGAGTGTGGTAGGCGTGAATTCCTCATCTTGGAGTTCCAGTGAGTATTTCTTAAGTCATTGATCGTTCACCTTGAAGCACCCGCCCTTTTCACCCCATACTTCAACTGCACCATGGGGAAAAACACGTTTGATTAGATAAGGTCCGGTCCAACGAGATTTAAGCTTACCTGGAAAGAGCCGAAGTCTCGAATTGAAGAGGAGAACTTGATCTCCTTCTTTGAGGTCCTTTGGAATGATATGCTTATCATGCCAACGCTTCGCTCTCTCTTTGTAGGTCTTGGCGTTTTTGTAGGCGTTTAAGCGAAGTTCTTCAAGCTCGTTAAGGTCTAAGAGGCGCTTCTCGCCCGCTTCCTTCATGCTGAAGTTCAACCACTTTTTGCCCAATACGCGTTATGTTCTAGCTCTACCGGTAAGTGACAAGACTTCCCATACACAAGGTTGTATGGTGTCGTTCCTATGGGAGTCTTGTATGCAGTCCGGTATGCCCACAATGCATCATCTAGCTTCAAAGACCAATCCTTTTTGTCTTCGAAACTGTTTTCTCTAGGATTCCTTTAATCTCCCGGTTTGAAATCTCCACTTGTCCACTCGTTTGTGGATGGTGGGGGGGTGGCGATCTTGTGAGTCACCCCATACTTAGCTAGTACAACTTCGAATCGTCGGGCAATGAAGTGAGAGCCTCCATCACTAATGATAGTCCGTGGTGTCCCAAATCGTGGGAAAATAGTCTTGTTAAAGAACTTAACCACAACCATGACATCATTAGTAGGAGAGGCAATTGCTTCAACCCATCTCGAAACATAATCTACAGCTAGAAGTATATATTGGTTTCCATAAGATGATGGGAAAGGTCCCATGAAGTCTACTCCCCAAACGTCAAAGATCTCTACTTCCTGATTGTGGTTAAGAGGCATTTCGTTCCTCCTAGATATATTCCCTGTTCTTTGACAAGCATCGTAGCAGGAAACAAAGGTTTGCACATCTTTAAATAAAGTAGGCCAAAAGAATCCAGATTGCAATCCCTTAGTGCTAGTCTTGTTCGAGCTAGCGTGTCCTCCACAAGGTAGTGAATGACAATGACGGATGACACTTTGCATCTCGTCTTCCGGCACACATCATCGAATGATGCCGTCAGGACCTCTCTTAAAGAGGAGAGGTTCATTCCAAAAGTATTCCCGGACATCCTTAAAGAACTTCTATCTTTGTGCATAGGATAATCCGGGTGGTAATCCTGGCAAACCAAATAGTTAACAAAATCAGCAAACCATGGTCCATTACCTTTACTAATCTTGTCGATGCACTCCTCTATGATGTGTAAATGCTCGTCCAGAAAGGAGTCATCTATAGGTAGATGGTCGTCCTCTAGATGTGGTAGAAGACTCAAATGATCCGCAACAGAATTTTCCGAACCCTTCTGGTCACGGATCTCTAGATCGAATTCTTGTAGGAGAAGAATCCATCTAATTAGCCCTGGTTTCGCATCCTTCTTTGCAAGTAGATACCGTATCGCCGCATGATCCGTGTATACAATAACCTTTGTACCTACAAGATAAGAACGAAAATTTTCAAATGCATAAACAATTGCTAGAAATTGTTTTTCGGTTGTGGCATAGTTGAGCCGCGCTTCATCTAGCGTCTTGCTAGCATAGTAGATAGCATGGGTTCGTCCTTCCTTCTTTTGCCTAAGCACAGCTCCTATAGCTACGTCACTTGCATCACACATAACCTCGAATGGAAGATTCCAATCCGGAGGTTGAATGATCGAGGCTGAGATTAGAGCTTCCCGAATCTTATGAAACGCATCTAAACACTCCTTCGAGAAATCAAAAACTGCATCCTTTATCAATAGATTAGTTAGCGGTTTTGATATCTTAGATAAATCCTTTATAAAACGTCTATAAAACCCGGCATGTCCTAGAAAGCTTCGTATCCCCTTCACCGAAGATGGAGGAGGGAGCTTTTCTATAGTCTCTATCTTAGCCTTATCTACTTCAATCCCTCTACTAGAGATCAAGTGTCCTAACACAATGCCTTCTTTCACCATAAATTGACACTTCTCCCAGTTAAGAACTAGGTTAGTGTCTTCACACCTTTGTAGCACAAGAGAAAGGTTAGAAAGACAATTATCGAAAAAGGAACCATAAAAAGAAAAATCATCCATGAAAACCTCCATGATCTCCTCTATGTACTCCGAGAAGATGGCCATCATGCACCTTTGAAAGGTGGCTGGGGCGTTGCAAAGCCCGAACGGCATTCTCCTATAAGCAAACGTACCCCACGGGCACGTGAATGTGGTCTTCTCTTGACCGTCCGGATGTATCGGGATCTGAAAGAAACCACTATAGCCGTCAAGATAACAGAAATGTGAGTGTTGTGCTAACCTCTCAAGCATTTGATCGATGAATTGTAATGGGAAGTGATCCTTCCTCGTTGCGTTGTTTAGCTTGCGGTAGTCTATGCACATCCTCCATCCTGTCACGGTTCGTGTAGGAGTGAGCTCATTGTTCTTGTTGGTGATGACTGTCATTCCTCCCCTCTTTGGAACAACCTGTACAGGACTCACCCACTTGCTATCGGAGATGGGGTAGATGATACCTGCATCAAGTAGTTTAATAATTTCCTTCTTGACAACCTCCTTCATGGTCGGATTTAACCGCCTTTGAGGTTGTCGCGAAATTCTAAAATCTTCTTCCATTAGGATCTTATGCACGCATAGTGAAGGTTTGATTCCTACTAGATCTTCTGTAGTATAACCTAAGGCTTTTCTATGTTTCTTTAGAACAACCATAAGCTTACTATGTTCATCTTCACTTAGATCGGAACTAACAATTACCGGAAAAGTAGAATTAGGTCCTAGAAATGCGTAACTTAGATGTGCGGGAAGTGGCTTCAATTCCACCACTATTGGACTCTCTAGTGGCTCTTGAGGAGTGTCCAATGCTTCCTTAGAAGTTTCTAAGGGTATAGAAGTTGTTGGAGAAGAATCAAGAGAAGTGGTAGAAAGAATGTAATTGTCCTCAGATTTCCCTAAAATTACGGCACCTCTATTTCCTCCACGGCCATGGTTTAGGGCTTGGAAGTCAAATACGGCACCTCTGTTGGTTCCACGGCTGTGGTTTTGACCGTGTAACTTACTGCAGTCCTCTGAATAGCTAATTACGGTCATGTTGGTGGGAACCACGGCCGTAGAATAGCACGACTGGCCATTATTCCTCACGTTTTCTGACCCATCGTAAAGTTTTTTGAATTCTTCTTCATACACTTCCTTTTGCTCCTTTAAAGCTTCAATTTCCTCATTGCATTCTTCCTCTTCTCCTATGTCCATAATGCTCACAGTAATCACCTTTTGCAAAGGATCTTTGAAGATAATCGAACTTACTTCCTCTCTAGATAGCTCTTCGTCATGGATGTTAAATATGTCCTCTTCAAGAGCTGGTTCTTTCATCAAAGTGGAAAGAACAAACTCTACCTTTTCCTCTCCTATGTCGAAGGCGAGTCTAGCATTCTTGCAATCAACCATACAACCGGATGTTGCAAGAAACGGTCTTCCGAGTATGATCACCGGACTATCTACAGGAATGTCAAGCACAACAAAATCTATTGGAACATAGAACTTACCAAGCTTGACCGGGACTTCTTCAACTATACCGACGGGGCGAGTTATGGATCGATCCGCCATAGATAACGTCATCTTCACCGGTTTAGGTTCGCCTAAACCGATCTTCCTGCATAAGGCAAGCGGAATGATGCTAGCGCTTGCTCCTAAATCACATAATGCATCATATGTGACATCTCCTACTCCTATTGGAACACAAAATGACCCCGGATCCTTCAGCTTTGGGGGCATCTTCTCCTTCATCGTCTTGATGAGATCCGACGAATCCGAACTCATCTTGACTTCTCCAAAGTCTTCTAGTTTCCTCTTGTTAGAGAGGATTTCCTTTAAGACTTTCCATAAGCTGGCATACCTACAATCGCATCAATGTAAGGTATATTAATATGCAGTTTGCTCATGAGTTCAATGAACTTACCGAATTGCTTGTCTAGACGCGCTCTTGCTCTAGATTGCGGGAATGGTAGGGGAGGTTTATAAGCTGGAGGAGGAATGTAGATGTTTTCCTTCTCCTTCCCCTTTTCCTTCTCCTTTTCGACGGGAACTTCCACAAACTTAGGCTACGGGTCGGTGGTTGTTGCTCCGCTCCTAGTTATGATAGCCATCACCCTACCTTTCGGGTTATCCTCCGTCTTTCCTGGAAGTTTTCCTTGATTTCTAGGAACTTCCTCAGCATTGCTAAACATTTGGTTTTCTAAAACCTTTTGGACTTTATCAACCTTAGTGATGTGATTCTCCAATCCTTAAAGCTTTCCCAAGATCGTTTCCAACAGGGGATCGGGCTTCTCTTTCTCCGAAGTGCTTCCACTATTAGATGATTGCTCCTGGCTTTTCAAAGGAATGGAAGAAGAAGATGGCGGAGTTAGTGAATTTCCTGAATTGGGATAAGAATTACCGGAGTTTTGTTGTTGGTTGGAACGCCAATTGTTGTTGTTTGAACCCCTATTGTTGTTCCAATTGTTATTCCGGTTGTTGTTGTTGTTCCAATTGTTCCGGTTGTTGTTCCGGCTGTTGCGATTGGTGTTCTCATTCCCATTGTGGTTATTGTTGTTTCCCAAATAACCAACATCTTGCTCCTTATGCTTGGGAAAGCTAGCCTTGATGACTTCCTTCAATTCTTTAACCTCGGTGTTGAGAGAAAAGATTTGAGTTTGAGCAGCTTGTGTTAGCTTTGCTCCTAGCTCCACTCGATTTGCTTCTACTTTCCGGTGAGAATATTTCTCAATGACTCGGGCTTGCTTGTCAATGAAGTCCCAAGCATCATCTTCCCTCATATCCATGAATGTGCCACATGAAAGGGATTGGAGCTTGAATTGTGTTTCCACATCCAGCCCCTTATAGTATATCTCCAATAGCTCCAACTTGGAAATGCCATGGTGTGGGCAATCCAATAGTAAATCCTCAAATCTTTCCCAAGACTGAAACAAACTATCATTAGATCTCATAGAAAAAGCATTAATCTTACCTCTCAACTCTGCCGTCTTGGATGGCGGAAAGAATTTGGTGAGGAATTCCAAAGATAAATCCTCCCATGTGTTGAGTCTTCCATTTGGAAGAGCTTGATACCAAGATAAAGCTTTCCCTTTCAAGGAGAAAAAAAATGGCTTGCTCTTATAATTGTTGGTGGTTGCATTCTTTGGCTTCATTGTCTCCATCAAGATCTCGAAATTCTGTAGATGTTGATGTGGAGATTCAATACTCGTTCCTCCAAACTGATTTTGGCGAACGATGGTGATAACTTCTGGGTTGAAGCTAAACCCCTGAATATCGTCAGGATCAAAGTTCACACCTAGACGGCGTGGTTGCTGAATTGGATCCATTCTTTGGCCAAGAGTTCTTGGCTCTTCATCTACACGAGCGGCTCTCGCACCGCCAGCCGGGATACGGAAATTTGCAGCCGGTGTTGGATTATTCTGATTTGCATTGATTGTTGGATCAATGTCCTCTAGCGGTGGCATGGAGGAGTCGATATCCTCATCGGATGAGTCGGTTCTAACCGATCTTGCCGATTTCCTTCTCTTCTTCTTCTTGGAATCACTCATCTCCAGCCTCATTTGAAGCATCATGTCCTTGAGCTCATCAATTGGCAATTGATGACGGTCCGATTCTTCCTTGCGAGTCTTCTCGCTCCATCTAAGTCAAGCTTTGGAATCCTCCAACTCTGCTTGGATATCCCGCTCCTTATTTTCAGCCATCTTTCTTTCTTTGAGCTTCTTTCTCAAAGTCTTCTCAAGTTCTTGATCAAGAGGTAAGAGGTCTTTGTTTTTGCTAGACCTGAGCATATACCTAAGGTAACCTGCAAATATCACTCAAAAGAGATATCAAATAACAAGAGCAAAGCTCCCAAACTTGACAACCGTAACCGAATTCGGCCTAAACCAAATCCCCGGCAACGGCGCCAAAAACTTGTTCGCTCCTAAGCGTGCGTGCAAATAAGCTTTAAATTTATAAAACTAAAATAAAAGCAAGCGAACCTGAAGTGTACAGATCGGCGTAGTAAAGCAAGAATTCCAGAGTGTCGAACTCAGGGATTTGGGGGCAACAAATTCAGTAGGCAAATCGTCAAGCAAGTAAAGGTAATGGTTTGCAAATATTGGGAAAACAGCAACCCTAAAGATCCAGGTATCCGATTGTGGCAATCGATTCAAGAAATACTAAAGAACTAAGGACAGAGTTAAGAGTTGCAAAGGTATGCTAAGGTAAAAAAATGTACGGTGAAGTTCCAAGGCTTTATATGACTTATCTAAAGACACTCTCTATAAAGGTTGTTGAGGCTTGAGTATAGAAAGGATCTAAAGACAAGAATTAATCTCAAATACCCAAACTTATAACCCAAGTATCAAGACTAACTAAACCGATTAAGGTTGTGACACTCGAAATCGAAACAGAGGGTGATGAGTCTTACTACTACCTAGAAAAGGGCAAGCCAAGACTAGATTAAAGCTAATCTTTAACCTTGGATCAAAGTAAAAGCAAAGTTCGTAAACTAGGGTAAATCACGGGTAGATCTTGAATTCCACGGCCGTGGAAGTTCAAGAACAGACCGTGATCTTGGTTCGTCGACGAGATCTATCTAACTCTCAAGGTCCAATCAATTTACGATCGATCTATCATCATCTAAGCCACAACTATCAACCCTTCACATAGAATTGCTAAAGGGTTTTAGCCAACAACCATTGTCATGATATCAAAAAATCAATTTAAGAAGAATGAAAGATGAAAACCCTCCAAAACTCAAATATAACTCAAAGTCAATCTCAAATCCAAAACATAAATCGGAATATTCAACGGATTCGGAATAGAACAGAAAACCTCACAAGATCTAAGGCAAGTATGAAGAATGGGATGTCAATCCGTCTACAATATCAAAACCTAAGAAAGGGGCGCAACTTCCGCCACACACGATCTTCGGGAATTCAAATTGCCGGCACTTCCGCAACGTTCCTCGCGAAACCGTAAGGTTAACTCTCCCAAAGCGAGGTTGTCCAAGACCTCAAAGCGAGTCTCCCCAAGCGATGATACCGAAAACTCTCTCCTCCCTCCTTTTTATAAGACGGGGAAAAATAACCGTACCGGCCCACTGCGTAAATGACTTCCACGACCGTACTTTAGGCCGTGTAACTCTCTGGAATGCTCCACGCTCATGATGCCAAGATCCATGTAATATCCGGAATTTTTTTTATTCCGTTTAATTCCGAATCAATTTGGAATTCGAGTCGTTAACGGTTTCCATTCAGTCTAGTATTTCTTTATTCACAAATTTTATCATTTTATGTAGAATTTAATTCACATAAAATGATAGAATTATATCAAACCCTAATTCTTATAATTAATGTATAATTTTATGTAGAATTTAATTTACATAAAATGATTGAATTATATCAAACCCTAATTCTTATAATTAATCCCCAACGACGACGTTACACGAGACCATAACAGAGTTGTGACGAGGTCATGACGAAGCCCGACAACTCTGTGACGAAGTCATGTATGGGCCTGACAAAGCCATGACGAGTTTTGACGAGTTTTGACAACACAACCCACCCTTGCTTTTTACAAATTCAGCTAACCTCTTCATGCCAGATTGCTTCAGCCCAATTTTTGTACACCTCCAGCCAGCCCGGTTTGCACCAGCCTTGCCCTACCTTACCCTCAGCCAGCCCAACAGTGCAAAGCCCATGCCTGCAGTCAGCCCAACAGAGAAGACGCTGCAAACCCTCAGGAAAGATTCTTATGCACATTGAAGCTGAGCTGGACAGGAGTTACACTGAATTAATTGCCCTGAGATCACGCTACAGATGCTGCCAAGGATGTCCAGATTCATCTACTACAACTGCTGTTGCGTGAACGCCCTGCACACCCGGACACAGCCGCTCGCCAACATGCTGCCTCAGCCTTCTACAATCGGCCTTCTGCACTCAGCCCTCTGCACGAGGATGAACCAACCAGGAAACCGTCGGCCTTGCACCATATTTGTGTCCTGATCGATCAATTGAGTAGAGCCCTGCTACGCCCGACAAACGCTAAGGTAAGGCTCAACCTTCTCAATCATTGTGGTCGATTAGAAGGATCAAGGGCGATGACCTAATGCCCTTCCTCATGCTCCAGCTTTTGAGTAGTTACATCCCTCCTCTCCAGTTGCTTTCCAGCCCCTGGAGTCGTGCACAACAGCCTCCAATTAGACCTCTTCGGTTTCCGACAAGGCTATGAACGTGAGAGCCATTCTCGTCCTTCATGCCTTCGAGTTTCGAGTCGGGTAAGACCCACATCTACCCCCTTACTTCCCCTCCATGTTTATGTGTCAATGGGTGCCTCTAAACCACAATTAAACCCATACATTTCAGCCCAAAGGAGCAACTTCAGAGAGCTGTTACATCTCTCAGTTTTCTGAATTTTCGGAAGTGAAAAACAGTCAACTTCGGGTCATGATTTGAGTACGTTATACTCCTCCTTTGTTTCTGAATTTTGGATATGTTGTATTCAGTAGTATATAGTAGATCATACTAAAATTCGGGAAGTATCGGAGTTATGGTTTGAGAGTTATAATGTTGCAAAGTGGACTCCTCATGCAGTTTTTATATATGTGCTGAGTGTTGGGGAAAACAGCAAGTGATGCTGTTCTATGATTTGGTTTTGAATAAGCTCTTGATCTCCGTTGGGCTTGAATTTTGGATGATATAGTTAACATATTGTTGTAGAACATATTAAAATTTGAGAGGCATCCCGCGAGTGGTTTGGAATTTATGATTTTTCCAAGATTGAGTCGTAAGCAGTTTTTGTGTTGTGCTGAAATTCGGTTTTGTGAGATAGTTTTAAATAGGATTTTGATCTCCTTTGTGGCTGAATTTTGGATATATTAGAGATAAGATTTTACAGTAGAACATATCAAAATTTGGGATAAATCCAGCAAGTAGTTTAGGAGTTATGATTTTTCAAAGTTAAGACAGTGTGCTGCTTCTTAAGTGTAGTAACCAACTTTAGAAATTTTTGTAGAAGTGATTCTTTAACAGTTTTAAGAAATTGTTTCTCCTATGAGTAGATGGGATACCATAGATGATCTAGGGAATTATTTTGGAATTTTTATAAGATTATTCGAATTTTATATTTGAAGCTGTAGTTGGACTTTAGTGACTTTTCGGGAAATAGAAAATGGGTAGTTTTTCTAGTTGTTACCTAAAATCATCCTAGGGAGTAGAATATGGTTAGTTAGCCTCAAATTATAATTTAAGTACATATTCCGAGTTTTTGGATGTTCCGGGACTAAGGGTAAAATAGTCATTTTACCTCCTCTGACAAGCAATTGAGTTCTGCACTTACGGATTTAGTGGTGGTTAAGAGAGAGTCGAGATTTGATTATGGTAAGTCCACGGACTTACTTAGTTGTCTCTTGTATGAGTGTAATGTGTATGAGTGGTGTATGTTAGTTATAATAAATAACGGAACCGGATTAGGCCGACTTTATTATTTACGTAATTGACCCAAGTGTATGATAACGGGTCGTGACATCATCTGCCTAGCTCTTGCGAGAGTCTAGGAGGTTCCCTGCGACCAGCCTAGTCAGATAGACAGTCATATGCATTAGTACCATTCCGCATTGGAAACGGGGACAGGGGCGAGGTTGGGGAATCCCTCGTGTCACAAAAAAAGTATGATTAGTAATAACCTATCACCTAATTAAAGATAATAAAAGGATTGAGTGTTGCATGTTGATTGTGTATGTTGTGTGTTTGTGCTTTTACCTTTATACTTATGCATAGAATGTTAGCTAATGGATTTATACCGCTTGTAGTCGGGTAAGACCCACATCAACCCCCTTACTTCCCCTCCATGTTTATGTGTCAATGGGTGCCTCTAAACCACATTTAAACCCATACATTTCAGTAGTATATAGTAGATCATACTAAAATTTGGAAAGAATCGGAGTTACGGTTTGAGAGTTATGATGTTGCAAAGTGGACTCCTCATGCAGTTTTTATAGATGTGCTGAGTGATGGGGAAAGCAGCAAGTGATGCTGTTTTGTGAGATGGTTTTGAATATGCTCTTGATCTCCGTTGGACTTGAATTTTGGATATGATATAGTTGACATATTTTTGTAGAACATATTAAAATTTGAGAGGCATCCAGCGAGTGGTTTGGGATTTATGATTTTTCCAAGATTGAGTCGTACGCAGTTTTTCTGTTGTGCTGAAATTCGGTTTTGTGATATAGTTTTAAATAGGATTTTGATCTCCTTTGCGGCTGAATTTTGGATATATTAGAGATATGATTTTATAGTAGAACATATCAAATTTTGGGATAAATCCAGCGAGTAGTTTAGGAGTTATGATTTTTCAAAGTTAAGACAGTGTGTTGCTTCTTAAGTGTTGTAACCAACTTTAGAAATTTTTGTAGAAGTGATGCTTTAACAGTTTTAAGAAATTCTTTCTCCTATGAGTAGATGGGATACCATAGATGATATAGGGAATTATTTAGGAATTTTTATAAGATTATTCGAATTTTATATTTGAAGCTGTAGTTGGACTTTAGTGACTTTTCGAGAAATAGAAAATGGGTAGTTTTTCTAGTTGTTACCTAAAATCATCCTAGGGAGTAGAATATGGTTAGTGAGCCTCAAATTATAATTTAAGTACATATTCCGAGTTTTTGGAAGTTCCGGGACTAAGGGTAAAATAGTCATTTTACCTTAAATAAACACTATAATAACTTCTGCACATAGAATAATAATTTAAGAGTTTTAGACTGATAAGTATCCAGGGAAATGTGTTAACCCACGTGCCTCCTCTGACAGGCAACTGAGTTCTTCACTTACGGATTTAGTGGTGGTTAAGAGAGAGTCGAGATTTGATTTTGGTAAGTCCACGGACTTACTTAGCTGACTCTTGTATGAGTGTAATGTGTATGAGTGGTGTTTGTTAGTTATAATAAATAATGGAACCGGATTAGGCCGACTTTATTATTTACGTAATTGACCCAAGTGTATGATAACGGGTCGTGACATCATCTGCCTAGCTCTTGCGAGAGTCTAGGAGGTTCCCTGCGACCAACCCAGTCAGGTAGACGGTCATATGCATTAGTACCATTCCGCGTTGGTAAACGGGGACAAGGGCAAGGTTTGGGAATCCCTCGTGTCACAAAATAAGTATGATTAGTAATAACCTATCACCTATTTAAAGATAATAAAAGGATTGAGTGTTGCATGTTGTTTGTATATGTTGTGTGTTTGTGCTTTTACCTTTGTACTTATGCATAGAATGTTAGCTAATGGTTTTATACCGCTTGTAGATGTCTTGCAGGTTAAAACAGTTGTAGAGAGATCCGGAGGGAATGGTCAGCCGGGTCCACATACTTATTTAGTTGGGGACGGGATGTCTTCTGTTATTCTTATGTGTCATTTTGGTACCTTTGCTTTGTAAGGCTGATGCATATTCTTCATGTATATATTGTTTAAAGTTATCAAATGATTTAAATACTTTTGTTCCTTGTTGTAAGATCCAAGTTAAATTATTGTCAAACTAAGGTCGGGACCCATTGTGAGGTCCTAACCAGTAGCTCCCCGAGTTCTCTGAATTTGGGGTGTTACAATCCACGGCCATGGTTTAGGGCGTGGACTCTTATACGGCCGTATTTTAGGGCGTGGAAGTGTTAATTGCTTATGGTTTCCTTTGTGTCGTGCCATTCCTCATCCTAGCATCTCCTTTGGCTCCTTTGATGTGTTCCTAATCCATGGGAATGCTCTAATCCTCTCCTATCTCTCTCAAATGGTTTGGTTTCAGCTCTTATTCACCTATAATCAACACAAAGCTAATGTAGACCTCCATATCGAGAATATAGATAAACAAGCTAACAAATGATTCAATACCTTATTTATGAACACTATAATGAATGAAAAACAACTAGAATAAGTGCCTAGAATATCGCAATATTTCATGCTAACAGTACGGCTAGCCACCGGCTTGGTATGAGCAGCTACCGGAGTGGGCTACCGACCTTTCTAGACGAGTTGGTGACTTGGAGATCCATATTGAGGCGCAGGAGACTTGGAGCCGGGAGCATGACGAGATGATGAGTGATATCTACCGCCAGCAGTTTAGGCGGTACTACAACCATGACTTCCGCCCATTTCCGCCACCTCCACAGTGATGAGCCATGAGGATTGGCAGTTTCAGCCGCCCCACCACCGTTCTAGTGAGTTCATTTTTTCTTTTCTTCTTTTCTTTTTTTATTTTTTGAACATTGAGGACAATGTATGTTCTAAGTATGGGGTGGGGTGTGACTATGTGTTGTAATAACTCTACTACATTTGCTTTCTTCTATCCATAACACTTTGCATGTTTCATTTTCATAGTCACACGTTTCATTATTGCACTGCATGAAAAAGTTTGAAAAACCCATAAAAATTTGAAAATTTTGGAAAATTTTGAAAGAGTTCTTGTGTTTCTAAGATTAGAGATGACTTCTATGATAGCTCTTACTTATGGAATGAGTTTTTGATGACAATTGCATGCTTAAACGGAATAATGAATTGAAAAGGAATTGAATGTGTTGTTTATCCTTTCTTGCAAGTTTCATAATGTGAATGTTCTATCTAAATCATATTGAGAAATTGAAGTTGAAATCACATGATGAGTTCTTATACTTCTTTATAAAATGATTAAGGCAATTCAATTTTCTTTCTTCTTTTTTTGATCACTTAGCCCCACAATAAAAGTAATTGCCTCCCTTACCTATCCGGGAAATTGGAGGAGTTGATATTTGGCATGTTTGATGTGGGAGGGCCATGAAAGCAAAATTTTGCATTCAAAGAATAGAATTAATAGGTTTGGGGAAGTCAATCATGACAATGGGTAACTCGGCACCATTCACATAGCCGGGTGTTTGTGTCTTGCCAAAGTCGGGTTGAGCAATATTCCTAACGAATTATGGTATGTGCATCAAGGGTTTGAGCATCTCGAATTTTGAGAAACACCGATCTCCTAGGCTTCGGTTTTTGTGCACCTCTGTCTATCTTTCAAAAAAGTAAAGTCAAAAATAATGTGAAAAAGAAGATAACAAAGCTCAAAGTTGATGGTGTTGCAATCCAAAGTAAAAAGACAAAGAGTTGGGTTATTCATTTTCCTGGGTTCATGCACCACGTCTTATAAGTTTCCCTCTCTTCCGCATTCTAGACCTTACTTGAAAGTCCTTAAGATCAAAAGAATTTTATTTGACTTGGTGATCTAAATTGAAGTTTCTTATACTTGATTTTGACAATACTTGAAGGTTATGATGTTTGTCTTAAAGTTTAAGCGATTCATGATGTTTCTTTGCTTTACATTCTTTGGTTTATGTCTATAAGCGTTTCAAGGATGAACAAAACAAGGTTTGAGGATGATCTATTGACTAGAACCACATTTACCTAAAGGATGTTTTTGTTTTGAGATTGCATGCATATTTCATTCTAACTCGTATTCTAAGCTTTTAAAAACCTTGCTTGGGGACAAGCAAGTGACAAGTATGGGGTATTTTGTTAGCATGAAATATTGCGATATTCTAGACACTTATTTTGGTTGTTTTTCCCTTATTATTGTGTACATGGATGAAGTTTAGAAGCAATTGTTAGCTTGCTCGTCTATTTTGTCGATATGGATGTCTACACTAGCTTTGTTTTGATTGTAGGTGAAAAGGAGCTAAATAAGAGCAATTGAGAGAGAAAAGAGAGTAATCGATCATATTCAAGGATTAGGAACACATCAAGGAAGCTAAGGAAGGACATAGGATGAAGAATGTCACGACACAAAGGAAACCACAAGTATCTTACACTTCCACGCCCTGAATTACGGCCGTAGAAGAGTCCACGCTCTAAACCACGACCGTGGAACTTGACATCATGAATGTGGAGCACTCCAGTAAGTTACATGGCCTAAAGTACGGTCGTGGAAATCACAAGAGACCGTAACCCCTTTCCACGCTCTAAACCACGGTCGTGGAAACCCTTGAGACCGTGATTTAGGCGATCTTTTGACGTGTCTTTATTTGCCACGTTATTTACGTAATGGGCCTGGACGATTATTTTTCCCGGTCATATAAAAAGGCCAGAGAAGAGAGTTTGAAGGCATCTCGCAATACTCGCGTTTGATCCCGTTTAGACACCTACGGACGCTGACGGCCGCTTACCTTGCTTGGAGTATTCTTGCCTAGGGTCGATTGAAGATCGCCGAGGTTTAGCCTCTTTCTTAGGTTTTTGAGATTGAAGACAGATTGACAACCTGTTCTTCATACTTACCATAGATCATTCTGAGGTTTTTTGTTATATATTCTGAATCCATTGAATATTGCTTCTTGTGTTTCGGATTTGAGAATTGGTTTTAAAGTTTATTGAGTATTCAAGGGTTTTCATCTTTCATTCTCTTTAAACTTAATATTGATATTATGACAATGGTTATTGGCTAAAACCCTTTAGCAATTCTTAGGCGAAGGGTTGATAGTTGTGGCTTAGATGATGATAGATCGAGCGTAAATTGATTGGACCCTGAGAGTTAGAGAGATCTCATCGACGAACCTAAATCACGGCCTGTTCTTGGGTTTCCACGGCCGTGGTTCTCAAGATCTGACCGTGATTCACCCTAGTTTACGAACTTTGCTTTTACTTTGATCCAAGGTTAAAGATTAGCTTTGATCTAGTCTTGGCTTGCCCTTTTTTAGGTAGTAGTGAGACTCATCATCCTCTATTTCAATTTCGAGTGTCACAACCTTAATCGTTTTAGTTTATCTTGATCCTTGGGTTACAATTTTGGGTATTCGAGTTTAATTCTTGTCCATATATCCTTTCTATACTGCAACCTCAACAACCTTTATAGAGAGTCTCTTTAGATAAGTTATATAAAGACTGGGAACTTCACCGTACATTACTTTGCTTTAGCATACCTTTGCAACTCTTGACTCTCTCCTTAGTTCTCTAGTATATATTGAATCGATTGCCACAATTTGATACCTGGATCTTTAGGGTTGTTGTTTTCTCAATATTTGCTAAGCTTTACATCTTATTTGCTCGACAATTTGAAATTAGATTTTGTTTCACCAAATCCCTGTGATCGATACTCTGGAATATTTGCTAATCTACGTCGAACCGTACACTGCGGGTTCGCTTGCTTTTATTCTAGTTTTATAAATTTAAGACTTGATTGCGCGCACGTTTTAGGGCGAACAACTACTAGTCTATTCGCATGCATAGCTGCGAATGTCGCCTTCCAGTAATGGCGTCCGGCCATAATGGAGTACTCGGGTAGCCAAGGGATACCTCTACCACCTCTATCCTCCCATGGCATGACTGCGGTAGGTGGAGCTCAGTGTCGGGGAAAGATAAGACCTCTAGTCATGAGACTATTGAGACCTTTGCTTTCCTAGTGCAGGCGGAATAGTCTATCCCTAGCTGCGTGGCTATGTGGGTAACCATGCCTCCAAATCCTATGTTCCCGGCCTTCTTATTTTTCAGTTTACTCATGGTGGAGGCTAGGAGAGTGGTACAACCAGCGGGTCTACCGGTAAGCATGCAGTAGATGAGGAAAATCTCATTAGTTTTGATTTTCTGTGGGGTCTCGGTCCAAGGGAAGAGACACTCGGAAAGGACCCTATGAGCTACTTTCAAGGCTAAGTGGTAGATGAGCTTAGCCTTGGTGTCGGCCGGTTTCCAACGATCCTCACTTGCATAAATCATAACAATATCTTCCCAAAAGTCCTTAGCGTATACCCCGCTAGGAAACCGACCATTGAAGGTCTCATGGAACCCAAAGAAGGCTCAAAACTGAACTATCGAGAACTCATAGTTCTCCTCCATCAACCTAAAAGAAACTGTCCTGTTGACGGCGCTATGCTCGAAGGAGGAGACAAACTCCCTAGTGATCTCCTCATAAGCGTCCGCTCTAATAGCGGAGAAAATAATCAGTCCGGCTCTATCGAAGAGCCAAGTCAAGTCATTCATTATGTTTAGAGGCTGAAGCTCCTCTAAGACTAGGTATCGAGGTCCTATGACCGGCCTCTTCTCGATTTTTCTAAAGCTCCTAAGTAATCCTCATGGATGGTTGGGATTTTTGGAGAGGGTGGTGATGGTGGTTGGTTAGGAGGGGGTTGGGAACAAGAAGAGCCATCTCCCTTTTGCTTCTTATTCCTACTAGACTTTCTCCTAAACATTTTCTCAACGATAGAAAAAATCACGGTCTGTTCTTCCTTTTCCACGGCCGTGGAACCTCTAGAGGCCTTGGTTTCTCTCTGTTTCACTCAAATCTCAACAAATCCACATCAAATTCAGCAGTCCCAATCCTAGACTAATTCCAATTCCAATTCTATTCAGTTCTTTTAAATTCTTGCGAAAAATAGAGTCGAGTTGACAAAGTAGAGAAAGAGGAGAAAAACCTAGGTTTTGGATCTTTAAAATCCAAATTCCTTCTTTTGCAGGGATTGTTCACTTGATTTGTTGCTTGACTCTTGTAGAGGATTGAAAATGCTTCACTTTAGGCTCAAGAATCGCTTGAATCGGACTTCAAACGAAGATTTGGGAGATGAAGTAGGGATTCGGCGTTTAGGGCGTGGAAAGGGGGCGTGGATTTGGAATTTTTGGTGTGTTTTGTGAAGGAAGGTGGTTTATATAGTGGCCCGTAAAAATTTTGAAAATCACGGTCACTCGGGGCAAACCACGGCCGTGGAAATGTACGGAGGCCGTGGTTTAGATGAATTTTTGCCTATTTTGGAGAATTACGGTCAATTGTTACTTCCACGACCGTGGTTTAGGGCGTGGATGTCTCTGTTGTGTGCCAACATCCAAGTTTCGCAATTCCTTCCAACTTTTACATCTTTCCTTTTCCCAACCATTATTCCTACATCAAAAAACATAACATACCGGAGGTATCGAGGGAAAAACAAAGCAAAAATAACTAAACTAAGCTACTCTAAGAAAGAAAAACAAAAACGTAAGTACAATACCTTGGGTTGCCTCCTAAGAAGCGCTTGTTTTGGGTCCATAGCTAGACCGTTCATGTGTTTATTTGGGGGTAATCGGCGCGATTTCCTCAACCGGGAGTTCCCGTGAATACTTCTTAAGGCGTTGGCCCTTAACCTTGAAACTTCCGCTCTTTTCACCCCATACTTCAACTGAGCCATGGGGAAAAACACGTTTGATTAGATAAGGTCCAGTCCAACGAGATTTAAGCTTACCTGGAAAGAGACGAAGTCTAGAATTGAAGAGGAGAACTTGATCTCCTTCTTTGAGATTCTTTGGAATGATATGCTTATCATGCCAACGCTTCACACTTTCTTTGTAGATCTTGGCGTTTTCCTAAGTGTTCAAGCGGAGTTCTTCAAGCTCATTGAGGTCTAAGAGGCGCTTCTCGCCTGCTTCCTTCATGCCGAAGTTCAACCACTTCACAGCCCAATACGCCTTGTGTTCTAGCTCAACCGGGAGATGACAAGACTTCCCATACACAAGCTTGTATGGTGTTGTACCTATGGGAGTCTTGTATGCAGTCCTATATGCCCATAATGCATTATCAAGCTTCAAAGACCAATCCTTCCTCGTCTTTGAAACCGTCTTCTCAAGGATGCCTTTGATCTCTCTATTCAAAATCTCCACTTGTCCACTTGTTTGTGGATGGTAGGGGGTGGCGATCTTGTGAGTCACCCCATACTTAGCTAATAGAGTTTCGAATCGTCGGGCAATGAAGTGCGAAACTCCGTCACTAATGATGGTCCGTGGTGTCCCAAACCTTGGGAAAATAGTTCTATTAAAGAACTTAACTCCAACCATGGCATCATTAGTTGGAGAGGCAATAGCTTCAACCCATCTCGAAACATAATATACAACTAGAAGTATGTATTGGTTTCAACAAGATGATGGGAAATGTCCCATAAAGTCTACTCCCCAAACATCAAAGATTTCCACCTCCTGAATGTTATTTAGAGGCATCTCGTTTCTCCTAGAGATGTTTCCAGTTCTTTGACAAGCATCACAACATGAAACAAAGGTTTGCACATCCTTAAACAAAGTAGGCCAAAAGAATCCAGATTGCAATACCTTAGCGCTACTTTTATTGGAACTAGCGTGTCCTCCCCAAGGTAGTAAATGACAATGACGAATGACACTTTGCATTTCGTCTTCCGGCATGCATCTCCTTATGATGCCGTCAGGACCTCTCTTGAATAGTAGAGGTTCATTCCAATAGTATTGCCGGACATCCCTAAAGAACTTCTTCTTTTGTGCACAGGATAATCCGGGAGGTATTTCCTGACAAACCAAATAGTTAACAAAATCACCAAACCATGGTTCATTACCTCTTGATATCTTATCGATGCACTCCTCAATGATGTGTAAATGTTCGTCCGGAAAGGAGTCATCTATAGGTAGATTGTCGTCTTCAATATGTGGTAGACGACTCAAATGATCCCGAACAAAATTTTCCGAGCCTTTCCTGTCACGGATCTCTAGATCGAATTCTTGTAGGAGAAGAATTCATCTAATTAGCCTTAGTTTCGCATCTTTCTTGGCAAGTAAATACCGGATCGTAGAATGATCCGTGTATACAATCACCTTTGCACCTACAACATAAGAACGAAACTTTTCAAAGGCATATACAATAGCTAAGAATTCCTTTTCAATTGTGGCGTAGTTGAGCTGCACTTCGTCTAGCGTTTTGCTAGCACAATAGACAACATGGGTGCGACCTTCCTTCTTTTGTCCTAGCACCGCACCTACAGCTACGTCACTCGCATCACACATAACCTCGAACTGAAGATTCCAGTCCGGAGGTTGGATAATCGGGGCTGAGATGAGAGCTTCCCGAATCTTATAGAATGCATCTAAACAATCCTGCGAAAAGTTAAAAACTACATCCTTCATCAATAGATTAGTGAGCGGTTTAGATATCTTAGAAAAGTCTTTGATTAAACGTCTATAGAATCCAACATGTCCTAGAAAACTTCTTATCCCCTTCACCGAAGATGGAGGAGGAAGTTTCTCTATGGTCTCTATGTTAGCCTTGTCTACCTCAATCCCTGTACTAGAGATTAAGTGTCCTAGCACAATACCTTCTTTTACAATGAATTGACACTTCTCCCAATTAAGAACTAGGTTAGTGTCTTCACACCTTAGCAACACAAGAGAGAGGTTAGATAGACAATTATCAAATGAGGAACCATAAACAGAAAATCGTCCTTAAAAACCTCCATTATCTCCTCAATGTACTCCGAGAAGATGGTCATCATGCACCTTTGAAAGGCGGCTGGGGCGTTTTAAAGCGTGAATGGCATCCGTCTATATGAAAACGTCCCCCATGGGCACGTGAATGTGGTCTTCTCTTGATCGTCCGGATGGATCGGTATCTGGAAGAAACCACTATAACCGTCAAGATACCAAAAATAGGAATCTTGTCTCTCAAGTATTTGATCAATGAATGGTAGCGGGAAGTGATCCTTCCTAGTTGCATTGTTCAGCTTGCGGTAATCAAGGCACATCCTCCATCCCGTGACGGTTCTTGTAGAAATGAGTTTATTGTTCTTGTTTGTTATAACCGTCATTCCTCCTTTCTTTGGAACAACTTGAACGGGGCTCACCCACTTGCTATCCGAGATAGGATAGATGATACATGTGTCAAGCAACTTAAGAATCTCCATCTTGACAACCTCCTTCAAGATCGGATTTAACCGTCTTTGAGGTTGTCTCGAAGGCTTAAAATCTTCCTCCATTAGAATCTTGTGCATGCATAATGATGGTTTAATTCCTACAAGATCCTCTATCATATAACCTAAGGCTTTCCAATGTTTCCTTAGAACAGCCAATAGTCTCTCATGTTCATCTTCACTTAATTCGGAACTAACAATTACGGGAAATGTGAAATTAGTTCCAAGAAATGCATACCGAAGATGTGTGAGAAGTGGCTTCAATTCCATTGTTATTGATTTCTTTGATGTCTCTTGAGGAGTGTCCAATGCTTCCTTAGAAGTCTCTAAGGGTGTAGGAGTGGTTGAAGAGGATTCAAGAGCATTTGTGGAAAGAACGTAATCATCCTCACAAATTCCTTGAATTACGGCACCACTCTTACTTCCACGGCCGTGGTTTAGGGCGTGGAAGTCAATTACGGCACCACTGATGGTTCCACGGCCGTGGTTTTGGCCGTGTAACTTACTGGAGTTCTCCGAATAGCTGATTACGGTCATGTTGGGGGAAACCACGGCCGTGGAATAGCACGACTGGCCGTGATTCCTCACGTTTTCTAACCCAACATAGAGTTTTTCAAACACTTCATCATGCACTTCTTTTAGCTCCTCCAAGGCTTCAATCTCCTCATTGCAATCCTATTCTTCTCCTTTCTCCATGATGCTAATGGTGATAACCTTTTGCAATGGATCATTGAATAGAATCGAGCTCACTTCTTCTCTAGATGCTTCCTCCTCATAGATATTGAACATGTCCTCTCCAAGAGCTGGCTCTTTCACCAAAATTGAGAGAACAAACTCAACATTCTCTTCACCTATGTCAAACGCTAATCTAGCCTTCTTGCAATCCACTATACAACCGGATGTTGCAAGAAACGGTTTTCTGAGTATGATTGGAACTGGACAATATGCAAGAATGTCAAGTACTATAAAATCAATTGGAATGTAAAACTTACCGAGCTTGACTGGGACGTCCTCAATGATACCGACGGGACGAGTTATGGATCGATCCACCATGTATAACGTTATCTTCACCGGTTTAGGTTTTCCTAAACCGATCTTCCTACACAAAGCAAATGGAATAATGCTTACACTTGCTCCCAAGTCACAAAGAGCATCACATGTGACTTCTCCTACTCTAATTGGAACGCAAAATGACCCCGGATCTCTCAGCTTTGGGGGCATCTTTTCAGTCATCGTTTTGATGAGCTCCGAAGATTCCAAACTCATCTTGACTTCTCCAAAATCCTCTAACTTCCTCTTGTTAGAGAGGAGATCGTTCAAGAACTTCCCATAAGTGAGCATACCTACAATAGCATCAATGAAAGTTATATTAATATGCAGTTTGCTCATGAGTTCAATAAACTTACCGAATTGCTTGTCTAGGCGCGCTCTTACTCTAGACTACGGAAATGGTAGGGGAGGCTTATAAGCAGGAGGAGGAACGTAGACGTCATCCTTCTCCTTCCCCTTATCCTTCTCCTTCTCAGCTGGGACTTCCACAAACTTGGGCTACAGTTCGGTGGTTATAACACCACTCCTAGTGGTGATAGCCATCACCCTTCCCTTTGGGTTGTCCTCCGTCTTCCCGTGAAGTTTTCCTTGATCCCTAGGAACTTCTTCAGCCTTGCTGAACATATGGTTTTCTAAAGATTTTTGAGCTTTATCAACATTAGTTATGTACCACTCTAGCCCTTGAAGCTTCTGTTACGCTAATTAGGTAGCACAAAAAGCTTTACATTTATAACTCGAACTAAAATCCTAAACTACCTAGCGAAACCCGCAGTGTACGGATCGTTTTGTAGAAAGGAAAGTATTACGAGGTCGAACACAAGGACTGAGGTGAAATCAAGTCATTCAATGATCAAAGATACTGTAAATCTAAACTAATATTAGATGAGGAATAAAGAAAGTGCAAAACACAATATTTTTGGATGGTTTTGGCTGATCAAACAAGGATCACAAATATATCAACACAAACAAGCAATACAAACACACAAACACAAAGATAGGAGATAAGAGGTAAGAAAGCGGATTCTAGAGATTTGGAATTCAGATTATGACAATGGACTCATGCTTCTAAAGATCAAAAGAAAGTTGTGGTTGGTCGGAGTTGGGTGCTTCACTAATGGGAGCAATTACCGGGTAAGTCTCATGCATCCACTAGTCTCGAACCCAAGGTCCTATTACCGGGTAAGTCTCAAGGAACCTAAGGACAGGAATTCTACACAAACCGGCCACTACCTAAGGGTCAAACCCCTCCTTACCGGGTAAGTCTCGGAAAAGGTAAGTCTTAGGCAACGATCATAGCAACTCAATCCAATAGTGGCTTTTTTGCTTCACTACTACCTAGGGTTCATCATCATAGGTATTTAAGAGGGGAAATTACCGGGTAAGTCTCATGCCTCAATTAGGTTGCTAACAATAGGTCACCCTAAGCTAGATTAGGCTCAACAAACACTAGGATTTCAACACATCTATATCCCAACATCCAGATTCATCAATACAAGCACATCAGAGAAAACCACGGGTTGTTAATGTAGAACCACGGCCGTGGTTTGGAAACAACAGGCCGTAATTTCTATCGGAGTTGGGGTTTCGAACACAAATCCATCCTAAACTAACATGGAAGTACATACAATAATAGTCCAAAGCATAAACATCATTCCTTACCTCTAGAATCAAACTATTCAACCAACAATAAACATTTCAAGATCAAACTTCACAAATAAAGCATGATTGTAAGTCATGGATAGATGATGAAGAATAATCCAAAGAAAAGACATTAAAAGCTAGAATAGAAGTTACCAATTCTTACAAGGGCTCCAAGAGGTGTTCCAAGTTGTCAAGAATGGAAACCTCACTCAAAACCACTCTAATCTCACTTCAAAATGAAAATCTACACTAATCACTTCCAAGAACACCCAAAATGGGTGGTTGGAAGAGAGGCTACAACGGAGAGGTGTTTTGGGGAAGAAGATAGGTCAAAAAGAAGGAAGAGAATCCCTTTTACAGCCTGCAAAGATGACTTAAATACCCCACCAAGAGCAAGAGTCGGCCAAAGAGGTCGTGAGACACGTGTTAAGGTGGTCCAGACAAAAACCACAGCCAAAACCACGGGCGTGGAAATGGCCTCTGGGCCGTGGTTTTGGTCCAGAAACTCTCCTTGGATCCTCAAGCCATGAGTTGGTGCAAGGCATGCACCAACTAGGTCCTATGTGTTCTCCCTTGCTCCTAGCTTGCTCCTTAACGAGTCCGGGAGTGTGCCATCACGAGGAATGATCCTCGAATGTGTCGATTAAGTCCAAAAGCTCCCCAAAATACCTACAAAACCGACAAAAGTCCGTGTTGACGTCTATCTCGACAACATGCATGAATTAAGCGCAAACGTCATGAACTAATGTCGAACCATGCATGAAAACCAGGAAAAACTATCTAAATGAATGCCTAAATTAACGTCATAAATCGTGTCATTAGCTTCCCTAGAATTGTCTCCTACATAGGATCGGGCTTCTCCTTCTTCTTATTGTTTGAACCATTTGATGTTTGCCCCTCACTTTTCAAAGGGGTAGAAGAAGAGGGAGATGTTAGTGAATTTCCAGAATTTGAATAGGGATTACCGGAATTTTGTTGTTGTTGGTTGGAACGCCAATTGTTGTTGAAATTTCGGTTGTTGTTGTTGTTATTCCAATTATTGTTGTTCCAATTGTTGTGTCATTTGTTGTTCCGGTTCCCTTGGTGGTTGTTTTTGTTATTGTTGTTGCCTTAGTAGCCAACATCTTGCTCCTTTGGCTGTTGAAGGCCAGCTCTAATAATTTCCTTCAACTCCTTGATTTCGGCATTGAGGGAAAAGATTTTAGTTTGTGCAGGTTGTGTTAGCTTCCCTCCCGGCTCAATCTTCCGGTGGGAATACTTCTCAATCACTTAGGCTTGCTTCTCAATGAAGTCCCAAGCATCATCCTCTCTCATGTCCATGAATGTACCACAAGAGAGAGGTTGGAGGTTGAATTGTGTGTCCTCATCCAACCCTTTGTAGTAAATCTCTAGCAACTCAAGCTTTGAAAGGCCATGGTGTGAGCAATCCAATAAGAGGTCCTGAAATCTTCCCATGATTGAAACAAACTTTGGTTAGTTTTCATAGAAATTGTATTAATCTTACCTCTCAAATCTGCCATCTTGGATGGCGGAAAGAACTTGGTGAGGAACTCCGAAGATAGATCCTCCCATGTGGCCAGATTTGTAGCTGGAAGAGCTTGATACCAAGCCAATGCTTTATCCTTCACAGAAAACAAAAAACGGCTTGATTTTATAGTTATTGTTAGTGGCCCTTTTCGGCTTAAATGTTTCCATTAGAATCTCAAAATTCTGTAAATGTTGGTGTGGAGATTCAACACTAGTTCCACCAAATTGACTTTGGCGAACCATGGTAATAACTTGTGGGCTAAAGCTGAATTTCTGGATGTCCTCAGCTCCGAAATTCACACCTAGACGGCTTAAATGTTTCCATTAGCAACTCTCACATCTCCAGCTGGAATGCGAGGAACAACCGGTGGTCTTGTGTTGTTACGAACGGGGTGAATCATCGGATCGATTTCCTCAAGTTCTGGCATGTCCGGATCTTCATCATCGGATGAATCATCTCTAGTGGACTTAGTTGGTTTCTTGACCTTCTTCTTCTTCTTAGCATCATTCAGCTCCAACTTCATGTCCAACATCATAGCCTTGATTTCATCAATTTGGAATTGATGACTCGTTAACTCGTCCAAACGAGCTTTCTCACTCAACTTAAGTTGAAGTTGAGCTTCATCCAACTCAGCTTGGATGTTTCGTTAATTATTTTCAGCCATCTTTTTCTCTTTCAACTTTCTTCTTAAGGTTCTCTCAAGTTCTGGATCGAAAGGAACTAGATCTTTGGTAGATCTAGTCTTTCGCATATACCTAAAGAATCTACAAAAAGCACTCACAAAAAGACATCAAATAACAAGAGCAAAAGCTCCTAAGCTCGACAACCGAAAACCAGAAATGGTCTTGACCAATTCCCCGGCAACGGCGCCAAAAACTTGTTCGCCCTAAAACGTGCGTGCAAATAAGTTTTAAATTTAAAAAACTAGAATAAAATAAAGCGAACCCGCAATGTACGGATCGGCGTAGATTAGCAAGTATTCCACAGTATCGATCTCAGGGAATTGGTGAAACAAAATCAGTTTCAAGTAATCGAGCAAGTAAAAGTGCAGAAGCTTTGCAAATATTGGGAAAACAACAATCCTAAAGATCCAGGTATCTAATTGTGGCAATCGATTCAAGATATTCTATAAGTATAAGGACAGAGTTGAGAATTGCAAAGGTATACTAAGGTAAGGTAATGTACGGTGAAGTTCCACAACCCTATATGTCTAACCAAAAGACTCTCTCTATAAAGGTTGTTGAGGCTGCAGTATAGAAAGGATCTAAAGGTAAGAATTGATCTCAAATACCCATGCCCGAACCCAAGGAATCAAAGACAAGGCAAAACGGTTAAGGTCGTGACACTCGAAACCGAAATAAAGGATGTTGAGTCTCATTACTACCTAGGAAAGGCAAGCCAAGGCTAGGTTAAAGCTAATCTTTAACTTTGGATTAAAGCAAAAGCAAATTTCGTAAACCAGGGGAAATCACGGCTAGATCTTGAGAACCACGGCCGTGGAAACCAAGAACAGACCGTGATTTAGGGTGTCGACGAGATTTCTCTAACTCTCAGGGTCCAATCATATTACGATCGATCTATCATCATCTAAGCCACAACTATCAACTCTTCACCTTAGAATTTCTAAAGGGTTTTCGGCAACAATCATTGTCATGATATCAATATTCAAATTAAGAAGAATAAAAGATGAAAACCCTCGAAAACTCAAATAAAACTCAAATTCAATCTCGAAATCCAAACACAAAGTAATATGTTTATGAATCTAGAAGAATAGGAACAGAAATTCTCACAAAGATCTAGAGAAGTCACAAAGAACGGGATGTCAATCATTCTCGAATGAAAACCCTAGAATATCCAAAGTACACAATCTCCGAAATTACGTCCTTCACAAATCTTCAATCCTCAAGCGAATCTCTAAACGTCCATATGCGAAAGTAAGCGAAGGTCCCGAAAACACTCTTCTCCAGCCTTTTTATAAGGTGAGGTAGGGTTGCGAGAAAGTCCAATGACGTGGCTGACATGGCAAAATATGACACGTCACAGAATCACCAAAATCACGGCCAAGAACAACTTTCCACGACCGTGGTTTAGGGCGTGGAAACAGATTACGGAGCCATATGATTTCCACGACCGTAATTTAGACCGTGTAACTCTATGGAGTGCTCCAAACTCACGTCCACGTTCATGTTGCCAAATCCACGGCCGTGGTTTAGAGCGTGGTTCCTCAAATACTCTTCCACGACCGTATTTTAGAGTGTGGTTCTTCCAAATCCTCGTTTATGCCTTAGTTTCGTGACATCCTTCATCCATGCTCCTTCCTTAGCCTCTCAAATACAGCTCATTGCCATCAAATGTGATCAAACACTCCTTTCCTTCCTTATTTTGCTCCAATCCAAGCTTTATTCACTTAAAAACATAATGAAGCTAGTGTAGATCTCTATATCGGCAAAGTGGGTGAACTAGCTCACAATTGCTTCAAACACATATCTAAGAACACTATATAGAGGGAAAAACAACTAAAATAAGTGCCTAAAATATCGTCATATTTCATGCTAATAGTGCTCGAACGAAAGAATGATGGACGTACTCATGTCATCTATTACGCCAGCAAGACGCTAGATGCAGCTCAACGAAACTACGCCACTACAGTGAAATAACTACTTGCAGTTGTATATGTTTTTGAGAAATTTCGTTCTTATCTTGTAGGAGCGAAGGCGATTTTCTACACCGATCACGCAACCATACGGTATTTGCTCACAAAGAAGGATGCAAAACCAAGGCTAATTAGGTGGATTCTTCTCCTCCAAGAATTCGATCTGGAGATCCGAAACAGGCAGCGATCTGAGAACTCCGTGGCGGACCACCTAAGTCGCCTTCTCCACATCATAAAGGACGACTTGCCCATTGATGACTCGTTCCCCGATGAGCAGCATCATATGACGGAAGAATGTCTCCATCAAATTTCGAGAGGTAACAGGCCATGGTTTGTTGATCTTGTAAAATATTTGGTTTGTCAGGAAATACCTCCCGGACTATCCTATGCTCAAAAGAAGAAGTTCTTCAAGGATGTCCGGCAATATTTTTTGTAATGAACATCTACTCTTCAAGAGAGGTCTCGATGGCATCATTAGGAGGTGTATACCGGAAGACAAAGTTGAAAGCGTCATCCGACATTTCCACTCTCTACCTTGTGGAGAACATGCTAGTTCTCACAAGACTTGTGCCAAGGTATTGCAGTCCGATTTCTTTTGGCCTACTTTATTTAAGGATGTGCAATAGTTTGTTTCTTGTTGCAATGCTTGTCAAAGAACAGGAAACATTTTTAGGAGGAATGAGATGCCGTTTAAGAACATCCAAGAAGTTGAGATCTTCGACGTATGGGGTGTGGATTTTATGGGACCCTTCCCATCTCCTTGCGGTAACCAATATATACTTCTGGCTGCAGAGTACGATTCAAGATGGGTTGAAGTTGTTGCTTCTCCCACTAATGATGTTGTGGTGGTAGTGAAGTTCTTCAATAGAACGATCTTCCCAAGGTTTGGGACGCCCCGAACCATCGTTAGTGATGGAGGAACGCACTTCACAGCCAGTAAATTTAAAGCTCTACTAGCCAAGTATGGGGTGACTCAAAAGATTGCCACTCCCTTTCTTCCTCAAACTAGCGGGCAAGTGAAGATATCCAATAGAGAGATCATAGCCATTCTAGAGAAAATTGTCTCTAGAACGAGGAATGATTTGTCACAAAAGCTGGACGATGCACTTTGGGCGTACATGACAGCTTTCAAGACTCCCATTGGCACTACACCATACAATCTTGTGTATGGGAAGTCTTTTCATCTTCCCGTTGAGCTAGAGCACAAGGATTATTAGGGGACTAAGTGGTTGAACTTTGACATCAAGGAGGCTAGAAAGAAACACCTTGTTGACATTAATGAGCTGGAATAGATCTGCTTAAATGCATATAAGAATTTGCGGATATACAAAGAAAGGATGAAGAAGTGGGATGACAAGCACATCGTTCCGAAGGATATGAAAGAAGGAGATCTTTTCCTTCTGTTCAATTGCCGACTTCGTCTATTTCGCGGTATGTTGAAGTCTCGTTGGAAAGGACCGTTTGTAATTAAACATGATTTTCTCCATGGTGCAGTTGAAGTATGGGGTGAACAATGTGGAGCTTTCAAGTTCAATGCCCAACGACTCAAGAAGTACACACTAGAGAGTTAGATTGAGGGGATTGCACGTATCCCCCTCACTTGAGAAGAAAAAAGGATTGGTCTAGCTACAGACCTTCAACAAAGCGCTTGTTGGGAGGCAATCCAAGGTATTGCTTTATTTCCTCTTTCCACAAAATAGAGTAGATAGTTTGTTTTGTCGTTTTCGTTGGTTCGTTCCCGGTTATCTTATGTATTTGGATGACAAGGCCTAGGAAATCTACAAAAAGATGCAAGAATGCACGAACAAAGTCGGAATTGTAAGGACGTAAGAGAGATTCCACGGCCAAAAATAGGATTCTTTGGCCGTGGTTTCGCTAATTTATTCAGTGGAAAACCATGTCGAGAGCAAAAATAAAAAGAACTGCTGCCGGCCTCGAAACCACGGCCAAAACCACGCCTGTGGTTTTCGAAATTTCTGTGGGAGTATATAAAGAACACTTCGTCTGCAAGCAGCACATATTCTCCCCCAAAATCAAGTCCTCCACCGTAAAACGGAGATTTCGCTTCCCTGGAGCCCAACTCCTCGTTCGTTGATCGTTTCAAGTGAATCTTTTACCAAAACGCAAGAAAATCCATCCCTCTTGAAGATCCATAACTCAAACGACACGGAACTGCGGAGAATCGACGGATATTTGGATTTCTCAATCCAAACCCTAGGTTTCATCTTTTCCCTTGTTGTTGGGTTGATTTCTTTAGTTTTGCTAAATACTTTCCTAGAGAACTGTTGAATTGAAACTTAGAATTAGCCTAAGATTGCTGTTTGTGAAGGAATTTGCAGAATTTTGTGATTTGAGGGAAATGCATAGTTTCCACGGGCAAATCTTGATTTTCATGGCCATTGTTTCATATTATCCACCTGTGGTTTTGCCTGTGATGGATGATTTATGTCGTAGTGGCCAAAATTTGTTTGGGAAAGACAAAGGCTCTTCCTCCCAACCTCCACAACCACCCTCACAGAATCCACCACCCCCTCCTAGACTTCCTCGCATCTTGGATGATCATAAGGAAGCCTATAACACCATCCAACCCCGCACCATAGTTGCACCAAGGTACTTAGTGCTTGAAGAGCTTGAATGCATGAATGTCCTGGATGATTTAAACATGATGATCGGCATAGCTGGGCTTACGAATTTCATTAACATTAGAGAGCATGCTTACGAGGAGTTGACTATGGAGATTTTTTATCTCCTTTAACCATAATGCGAGGGAGAGGACCGTGATGTTCCGGATGATGAACCGGAACAATAACGTGTCTATTGGGAGGTTTTCTAGGATGTTTGGGTTTGGAGATACGACTCATGGGACCTTTCCTAGGAGTACGAGACCTAGTGCCTTTTGGGAGAGCATAGCTATGGTTGTGAGTTCTACTGACAGATGTCATCCGGCCGACTCGAAGGAGAGTTTGATCTATAACTTCTCCTTTAAGCTTGCACATCGGATTATGTCGAAATGCTTATTTCCTAGGACCGAGACACCCCAATGGCTTAAGGATGATGAACTCTTCATTTTTTTCTGCATGGCCACCGGCACCACTCTTGATTGTAACACCATGCTTGCTGATAGCTTGAGGAAGATTAAGAACAAAGCTAGGGGTGACATTTGTGTAGGTGGGATAGTGACTCACATTGCTCGTTAGTTAGAGGTTGATTTTAAGCTTGTGAGCTAGCCATTGAGGCTAGACCTATTGTTCTTGAGGTTGATTTTTCATTGTTAAGGGTATTCTAATTCCTCGTCATAGAGGTCCGCCACATGTTGTCATGACTTGGGAGAGAAAAGGTGGAAGAGGGATCTTGTGGAAGTCAAATTACTCCATTCAGAACCCTTATAACTGGAAGTTGACCTTCGAGTTGATGCATGCTGAGATGGGAGGTCCTGAGGTTGAGGAGGATGATGCCGCAGCTGAGGCGGTTGGAGGATAGGGTTTTGAGGACATCGACATTGGGACAAATACCAGTCCTAGTGAGTATAGAGATGAGGGAGCCACTTGAGTTTCCATCCATGGGAGAGCGCAATGAGCCTCCTTGGAGATTCACCGCTCGTCGACCACGAGCCAGCCCTTCCCAGCGCCACGCTAGCACATCCGACCGCCCCACTTGGTTCGATGAGGAACCTCCATGGGTTACCGGGTTGTAGTCGCACATGACATACGTTACCTCTACCATGAAGTGCATAGACAACCGTCTCGGAGTCATAGAGGATGATCAGATGATGATACGGGACCTCTAACTGGCTCAGTTCAACCGCCCATATGACCCCTCATTGTACCCATTCCCACTGCCACTCGGTTGCTGGCACTCCACCTCTATCAGCTTATTCAGACGAGTTTTTGTACTTTTCTTTTCTTGTATTGCACATTGTGGACAATGTGTAGTTCAAGTATGAGGTGATTGAGATACATGGCCTGTAATATCTCTTTGATACTTACTTTGCTCTATGTCCATCGTACTATGCTTTTTCATTTTCATTGTCACATGTTTCGTTATTGCTTTGCATTTTTATAGCTTTGAAAAATCATTAAAAATTGAAAATTTTTTTAAAAAAAATTGTGCTTTTAGGATTGGAGATGACCTCAATGAAGAAAATTACTTGTGGGTTGGATTTTTTTTGTTATTTTAATGTGTTTAAACTAAATTAGGAATTGTGAAGGATTTGAATGTTTTGCGTAATTTTCTTGTAAATTTGATAATTTGGAATTTAATCTAAATCATGTTGAGAAATTGATGGTTGAAACCGCTCAATAAGTACTTGCGCTTCTTATTGGTATGATTAAGGCACTTCGATTTTCATTCCCTTCTTCTTCTTGATTCACCTTCTAGCTCCTCATGTATATATATTTTGCCCCTTATTACCTATCCAGGAAATAGGATGCAATTTTGCGAAAGTTGTGAAGTTTAAAGTTGAAACTGGTGAATTTGTTAGAAAATATAGGTTTGGGGAAGTCACTCATGATGATGAGTAACTCGACACGATTTACATAGTCGGGTGTTTGTGTCTTGCCAAAGTCGGATTGAGCGATATTCTTAACGAGTCATTGTATGTGCATTACGGTTTGAGGCAACTCGAAAATAGCGTTAATGCTGATTTCCTAGGCTTCGGTAATTGTGCACCTTCGTCTTTGATCTCAAAAAGTAAAGTAAAAAAAAATATATATCTTATATTTTTGGGCTGGATTTCTGGAAGGAAGATCATATATTTAGGAGATCTATTTTAGAGATATGTATATATTTTATAGGAAATTATCTTTTTAAAATATTATTATCTTTGGAAGATAATTCTCCTATGTAAAGGGTTGGATTTTCCACAATTTAGCCATCTTTTTTACCATCTTTGGATCATTGAAGAAGCTGCAATTAGGAAGGATTTTTTAACAAAGTTTGAAGATTGAAGGAAGGAAAGTTCATAGCTTTGTGATAGCTTTTGAGGGGATTTGTAAGATTTTCTTACATTCCCTTTGGTTTTATTATCTTGTTGGATTTGTGATCCAAGGAATGTTGATTTGTTTGATATTTGATTAAGTTATTGAAACCTTGTTCTTAAGGTTTTTGTGTTCAAATATTCATTCCTTTTCCTTTTATTTGATTATTGTTATCATGATGATGAGTAGCTAATTTCCTTGTGCGATTCTAGGGTGATTGGCTGAAAGTTGTGGGAAAGACAATGATAGAATGATCTTAATCCTAGTAGGACCTTGAAAGCTCGAGTCTGTAACCTTAACCCTAGAACATCTCGTTCAATCGATGAACATCTCGGCTGGGGTGAAACTCGACTGACCGAGGTTACCTTTTCTGATCCGAAACTGAGAGTTAAGTGTTAGAGTTTGCCAAATCCTATTCTTATTACACCTTTCCTGGTTCAATGCAAGCCTAGGATGAGACTTACCCGGTGATTCCTTAGTTTATTTACCCAAGATCATAAGTGTAGGTAATAAAGGTTTATCCTTTATTGGGGTTTGAGTGTGCCTTCATCCCATCTTTGTGAGTTAGCCTGAGACTTACCCGGTAAAGGTTCATTATATTCCCTTAGTTGGTGTGTTGGTTTGAGATTATAGTTCCTTTCCTTAGTACCTTGAGACTTACCGGGTAGTAGGAGCTTTGGGTTGGGATTGTGAGTAGTGAGACTTACCCGGTAATCTATTCCACTTTAGAAACACCTTCCCTTTGCAAAATCTCAGCTTTGTCCGCTTATCTTGAGATCTTGAGTTGGAACCACAACTAGATGCTTTAATACCTAGAATTTTCATTATTTCCTTAATTGACCTTATTATCATCTTTGATTGCTTTAATCGCTTTTGTGGTTATTAGTTGCATTGACAACCTATACTTGCTTTGTTTGACCTAAGTCCCTGATATCGACACCCTGGAATTCTTGCGTTTTACAATAATTGATCCGTACACTGCGGGTTCGCATCCTTGTTTTAAGCATATGTCTTGGGATATAAATTTAAAGCTTGCACACACCATTTGGAGCGAACAAGTTTTTGGCGCCGTTGCCGGGGACTTGGTCTAGACCAAGCCGGTTGTGGTCGTCTTTCGGGGCAATTGCCCTTGTTGCTACTACCCACTCTACTTGAGTGACTTTCGGAGGTTCTTTCTTTTAGTTTTATGCGAAGAACCCGTGCTAGGAAGGAAATTGTTCCTTACGATCCCGAACCAGAGAAGACATACAAACGACGCTTGAAAGAGCGAAAATGGCTAAGCAAGACAATCGTGATCTTGAGGCCGAATTGAAGGAGGCGATGGATAAGTTGCGCCTCAATAGGGAAGAATTGTAGCGCGAGAGGGATCAGAATCGCACCAGAACTGCAGAGATCGAAGCAGATATGGCTGATCTACGAGCCAAGATTATGCGTCGACCGAGGCAAGACCTCGCTCCAGTTTCCGCGGCCGAGATACATCCACCTCGGATACCTATCCGAGATGTTCTTTTTGCACGTATTCCACAAACCCTAGGACAGAGGATGGACCCAAACCAGCAAGTGAGGCGTCCAGGAGTCAACCTAGGTGATCCAGCGGAGCATGATTTTGAACTTCGACCGCAAGTTCTTTCCGTGATCCGCCAATGCCAGTTTGGAAGTTTAGAGAGGGAGTCTCCGCATCAACACTTACAAAACTATGAGATTTTGATGGAGACCTTGAGACCTTCAAGGTTGGAAAATGATAATTACAAGCTAAGGCCTTTTTACTTTTCTTTGAAGGACAGGGCGCTTACTTGGTATCAGTCTCTCCCTCCCGGAAAGATCAACACTTGGGAGGAGATGACAACGGAGTTCTTAACAAAATTCTTTCCCCCCTCCAAAACCACTGAAATGAGAGGGAATATTAACATATTCATCATGAAGGACAAGGAGAGTTTATCCAATTCATGGGAGAGGTTTAAAGATGTTCTCTTGGATTGCCCACATCATGGGATTCCAAAGATAGAGTTGTTGGTAATATACTTCAAGGGATTGGATGGAGCTACCCAATTCAATCTTCAACTACTCTCCGCCGGCATATTCATGGACATGCCGATTGATGAAGCTTGGGAGTTCATTGAGAAACAAGCTTTGCACATGGAGAAATAAACCCACCAAGGAGCTGAAAATGGAGTTAAGAGAGTTCATTTCTAGGAAGCTCCATCAAATGATAATCAACTCATTTCCCTCAAGAATGATGTGAAGCAATTGTAGGACCTTTTGGTTGCTCACACCAAGAAGGAAGAGGGAGGATATCAAGGTTCAAGGAACAATAATCAAGGGCCTAGGAACAACAATTACAACAACAATAGAGGCTCCAACAGCAACAATTGGAGATCTAACAATCAAAATTCGTGTAACCCTTATTCTAATTCGAATTCTAATAATTCCTCTAACCCTTCCTCTTCTTCTTCTACTCCATTGAAGAGCCAAGAGTCTGGATCAAGTTCGTCCCAGCCAGAGACGAAAGATGCAGTGCTGGAGGCCATCTTGAAAAGCTCAACGCTATGGAGACATCCATGACTTCATTTTCGAAGGCACAAAAAGCCTTAGAGCAACAGTTCTTTAATAAGGCGAATGACGCTCCAAGAGATCCAGGGAAGCTCCCAACAAGGACGGAGAGCAACCCTAAAGGAAAAATCATGGCAATAACGATGAGAAGTGGACTGAAAACTGCAGATCCAGTGTCTCGGTCGATGCCAGTACAGACGAAGAACACCTCGGTCTAGGTACAGACGAGGAACACTTCGGTCGAGGTGCCACCTGAGGTGGAGTCCCAAAGAGACGGACAAAACTGAATTTTATGTCCCACCTCCGGCATATAAACCACCACTTCCATTCCCCTATTCAAGGGCTAGAGCACATCTAGACAAACACTTTGGTAAGTTCCTTGACTTGATGAATAAACTACTTATTAACATCCCTTTCCTTGATGCTATTCTAGGGATGTCCGCCTATGGGAAGTTCTTAAAAGAGATTCTATCAAGGAAGAGAAAACTGGAAGATTTTGGTGAAGTAAGGATGACATCTAAATCCTCGGAGGTCATTCAAATCATGAAGGAGAAGATGCCACCCAAGTTAAGAGATCCCGGCTCATTTTTCATTCCCATTCAAGTTGGGGATGTAACTTGTGAGGCGTTGTGATCTAGGAGCCAGCGTGAGCATCATCCCGCTGGAACTATGTGTGAAGATCGGACTTGGAGAACCCAAGCCGGTAAAGATAAGGTTATACATGGTGGACCGCTCCATTACCCATCCCGTGGGAATTTTAGAAGACGTTCCGATTAAGTTAGGTAACTTCTACTTACCTATAGACTTTATTGTGCTTGATATACCCGCAGATTATAACGTTCCTATCATTCTCGGGAGACCATTTCTAGCAACTTCGGGTTGCAATGTGGATTGTAAGAACGCCAAGCTGCAATTCAATATTGGCGGAGATCAAGTGGAATTTGCATTGTTTGCTACAATGAAAGGAGAGCCGCTGGAGGATGATATCTTCAACATCTATGATGAAGAAGAATCAAGAGAATTGGTGAGCACTATCCTTTTTAATTACCCTCTTGAAAGAGTTATTAGTTTTGGCTTAATGGAGGAAGGTATAGATGCTTCTTGTGATGCAGATATACGGAGCTTAAAGGCACTGGAAGAAGATCCAGGAGTTAAGATTGAAAAACTTATCCAGGAGAGGAGAATCTCCAATTTCGGTCCCAGGTCCAGTACTTCGACCGAGGCACTTTCTGGACCAAGCGAGGTGTTCTTATCTGAACAACATCTCGGTCACCCACCTCGGGCGCCGACCGAGACATCAAGCGAGATGCTTTCTATTGAGAATAACAAACTTCTTATTCCCTTTTCTGAAACTCATTCATAGTTGGTGGAGCACTGGCTCCACCAGGCTTCTGATAATAAAGGACCTTGGTATGCTGACATTGTTAATTATCTTGTTTGCCAGGAAAAACCGCCCGGATTGACGTACGCTCAAAGGAAGAAATTCTTTAAGGACGTACGCCACTACTACTGTGATGAACCTCTACTGTTTAAGAGAGGTCCGGATGGGATGCTTCGAAGATGCATTCCGGAAGATGAAGTTACTAGTGTCATACGGCATTGTCACTCGCTTCCTTGTGGAGGACATTCTAGCGCTCACAAAACGTGCGCTAAGGTATTACGTTCCGGTTTCTTTTGGCCTACATTATTTAAGGATGTGCAAACGTTTGTCGTTTCTTGTGATGCATGCCAAAGAACAGGGAACCTATGTAGAAGGAACGAGATGCCACTCAATAACATCCAGGTGGTTGAGATTTTTGATGTATGCGGAGTTGATTTCATGGAACCTTTCACATCATCCGGAGGAAACCTCTACATTCTCTTAGTTGTTGACTACGTCTCTAGATTGGTGGAAGCCATTGCCTCCCCCACTAATGACGCCATGGTGGTTGGGAAGTTCTTCAATCGGACTATCTTTCCCCGTTTTGGGACACCGCGTATCATTATCAGTGATGGAGGGACACATGTCATCAACCGGAAGTTTAAAGCACTTCTATCAAAGTATGGGGTAACCCACAAGGTAACAACTCCTTATCACCCTCAAACTAGTGGACATGTCGAGATCTCGAATAGAGAAATCAACGCAATCTTGGAGAATACCGTCTCTAAGACGAGGAAGGATTGGTCCACGAAGTTGGACGACGCTCTGTGGGCTTACAGAACCGCATTCAAGACTCCCATTGGTACCACCCCTTATAATTTGGTATATGGGAAGTCTTGCCATCTGCCCGTTGAGTTAGAACACAAGGCGTATTGTGCAATCAAATAGTTGAATTTCGATATCAAGGAAGCCGGTGAGAAGCGGCTATTGGACATCAATGAGCTGGAAGAGCTGCGTTTGAATGCTAATGAGAATGCCAAGATCTATGAGGTAACGACAAATAAATGGCTTGTGTTACGCTAAGATTGTGACACGCAAAAGTCTTAAATTTATAACTCGATATATTTTTCCTAACTCCTAGCGAACCCAAAGTGTATGGGTCGTTTTGTAGTAAGGATAGTATTCTGAGATCGAACACAAAGACTAAGGTGAAATTGAATCAATTAGTGATTAAGGATAATTTAAATCTAGGCTAAGAAAAGAGAAAGAAATAAAGAAATGAAAATCTCAATGTTTTTTGTTTGGTTTTGTGGTGATCAATCAAGGATCACTAATCATGTAAAATTAACAAACAACTAAACTAGCAACGCAAGTAAACAAACACAAACACGAGATAGGTATCTAAGAGAGAAAAGCGGATTCTAGGGGTTAGAAATTCCACTTATGGCATTGGACTCAAGCTATCCAGTCATTCTTTGGATCAACTATTGTATGTTGGGAGTGGGTGTTTCTGAATTGGGATAAATCACCGGGTAGGTTTCATGGTCCACTAATCCCGCAACTAAGGTCTCATAACCGGGTAAGTCTCAAAGAACCTAAGGTTAGGAATTCTACACAAACCGGATTGCTATCTAGGGATCTAGCCTCCCCTTACCGGGTAAGTCTCGGGAAGGCAAGTCCTAAACATAAATCCTAGCACACTCGGTCCAATAGCGGCTTGTGAGGCTCACTACTACCTAGAGTTCATCATCCTCGGTACCTAAGAGCAAGAATCACCGGGTAGGTCTCTTCTCACACTTAGTTGCTAACACTAGGTAACCCTAGGATAGATCTAGCTCAACAAACACTAGGACTTCAACCATCTAACAACCTAATACTTAGATTTATCAATACAAGCAAGTCAGACAAAATCACGGGCAGTTCATCACTTCCACAGCCGTGGAACCTACTAGAACAAGCCGTGATTTACAACAGAGGCTACGTTCGAGCAAACAAATCATCCAAAGGTACGTTTAAGTCTATCCTATCATAGTCCAAGCCATAACCATCATTTCCTTACCCTAGAAACACATCTATTTAGCCAACAACATGCATCTCAACAATCAAACTCATCAAGCATACAATCATGGAGTTCATATCAAGAGAATGAAATGAAAGAGAGATGAAACAAGTAGAACAAGCAAAATGAGCTGAATAAATGTTAAAAGAGAGACTTACAACCCTTCAAAAGAAGGTTTGAATCGTTCTTACAATCCTAGAAAATGTTTCCAACAAAATTCACTCTAAAAACTATGAAACTCTAAGAATGGTGTATTCTTCTCCTCTTCTCCACAATGAGAGTGTTTCTCCTCCTCCAAGAGTAGCTCCAGACAAAATATTCCAATGAGAGAATGTGGAAGAAGGTGTGTGTGGAGGAGTCCCCTTTAGAATCAGCCTCAAGAGTACTTATAGCCTTCACCATTTGCAAGAGTCAGTTATGGAGACCGTGGGATAGCTGTCCCAGCTGTGCAGAGGGAATCACGGTCCATTCCACGGCCGTGGATGTCCCAGTGACCGTGATTTTGGTGCTTCAGCCTTCTTTTGATCGTTGATCCATGAGTTGGTGCAAGGCATGCACCAACATGGTCCTATGTGTTCTCCTTTGCTCCTAACTTATTTCCCAATGAGCTCGGATATGTGTCATAACGAGGAACGATCCTCGGATGTATCGACTAAGCTCCAAAAGCTCCCAAAATACCTACAAAACATGCCAAAGTCCGTGTAGACGTCTATCTCGACAAATATACATGAATTGAATGTAAACATCATGAACTAGTGCCAAACTATGCATGAATAGCGGGAAAAACTATCTAAATGGATGCCTAGACTAACATCATAAATCGTGTTATCAAAATACCCCATACTTAAGGTTTGCTCGTCCCCGAGCAAGTCCTAACTATAGGCTATAAGAGATGACATGATTTATGCATGCAAAAAAACAACAAAATCTTTTGGAGTTATGCTTCTAATATTGGACCACCTTCATAGTCATGTTTCATGGCAAATGGACAAGCAATCATGCATCAAATGAATGAAGGCATGGAAAGACAATTATACTTGACTCAAAAGCATGCATGAAAGGTAAAAATAAAGAAGCCAAGATGATCATGAGTTTATCCAATCTAGATCACTAAGTCTTACACACATGCAAATAGGTCACAAGGACTTAGGAAAGAAGGGGCTAAGAAACGTTGTGATTAGGTGGGAGTTTTTAGGTTATGTGATGCTAATCCGGGAAAGGAACTAACTCCACAATTTCATTTTTGATCAACTTTACCACAAGTGTATATTTTCTCCATCTTTTCTTTGTTTTCTTTTCTTTTTCACTTTCTTTTTCTTTGATTTTTGAGGCAATGGCATTGGTGTACAAAAGCCGAAACCTTAGTGATTCGCGGACCTCGGCAATTTCCGAGGCGCCTCACACCGGGAACACATACCAAGGCTCGTTAGGACATTCGGTTTACCCGTCTTTGGCAAGGCACAGACACCCGATTATGTGAATGGTGCCGAGTTACACGTCATCAAACCAAAGTCCCCAAACCTATATTTTTTCTACACTTTTCACAACAAATTCAGCACTTCATGCACCACATTCTTTCATCAACAACTTCACCCCACACTTGGGGGCGTCTCACTCAAGGTGAATTGGGGCAATCATGTCTACCGGAGCTCCCAGGACATACTTTTTCAACCGGTGCACATTCACCTTAAAATCTCCACAATGCTCCCCTCCTATCTCTACCGTTCCATGGGGAAAGATCTTCTTCACCACATAAGGACCCATCCATCTTGACTTAAGCTTTCCGGGGAAGAGCCGCAGCCTTGAGTTGAAGAGAAGGACCAAGTCTCCTTCACTCAACTCCTTGGGGATGAGATGCTTGTCATGCCAACATTTTGTCCTTTCTTTGTAGATCCGGGCGTTTTCATAGGCATCCAACTGGATCTCCTCAAGAGCGTTCATGTCTAGCAACCTCTTCTCACCGGCCTCCTTGAGATCAAAATTCAGCCACCTTATGGCCCAATATTCTCTATGCTCCATCTCCACCGGAAGGTGGCAAAACTTGCCATAAACTAGCTTGTATGGAGTGGTGCCAATCGGTGTCTTGAAAGCGGTTCTATATCCCCACAAAGCATTATCGAGCTTCATAGCCCAATCCTTTCTCGTTATAGAGACCGTCTTCTCAAGTATCCCCTTTATCTCCCGGTTGGAGATCTCCACTTGGCCACTAGTTTGGGGATGGTAAGGTGTTGCTACCTTATGAGTCACCCCATACTTAACCAAAAGTGTCCCAAAGTTCCTATTAGTGAAGTGCTTTCCTCCATCACTTATGATCACCCTTGGTGTCCTAAACCTAGGAAAGATCACTTGGTTGAATAACCGCACCATAACCTTGGCATCATTTGTGGGAGAAGTGATTGCTTCCACCCATCTCGACACATAGTCCACCGCCAATAGGATGTAGAGGTTGCCACATGAAGAAGGGAATGGTCCCATGAAGTCCACACCCCAAACATCAAATATCTCCACTTTTTGTATGTTGTTTAAGGGCATCTCATTCCTCCTTGAGATGTTTCCCGTCCTTTGGCAAGCATCACAAGCTACCACAAAATTCTATACGTCCTTGAACAAACTCGGCCAATAAAACCCGGATTACAACACCTTTGCACATATCTTGTGTGAGCTAGCATGCCCTCCAAATGGCAAGGGATCACAATGGCGGATCACACTCTCCACCTCATCCTCCAGTATGCATCTCCTAAAAACTCTATCCGGCCCTCTCTTGAACAGAAGCGGTTCACTCCAATAGTAAGGCCTCACATCCTTGAAGAACCTCTTCCTTTGGGCATAGGATAAACCGGGTGGCACCTCTTCGCACACAAGGTAGTTCATAATGTCGGCATACCATGGCTCATTTCCCTTGGACACTTGAAGCATGCACTCCTCCATCATTTGCAATTGCTCATCCCGGAATGAGTCATCAATCGGGATATCATCTCTCTCAATCTCCAACGGTGGGAGTCTACTAAGGTGGTCCGCCACAGAATTTTTGGACCCTTTCTTTTCCCGGATTTCCAAGTCACACTCTTGAAGAGGAAGGATCCACCTAATCAAACGAGGCTTGATATCCTTCTTTGTAAGGAGATAACGGATCGCAGCATGATCCGTATACACAATGATCTTAGCTCCAACAAGATACGAGCTGAACTTCTCAAATGCATACACAACCGCTAGCAACTCTTTCTCGGTGGTAGGATAATTGAGTTGGGCATCATCTAGCGTCTTGCTAGCATAATAGATGGCATGTGTAAGCCCATCTTTCCTTTGCTCTAATACAGCCCAAACTGCTACATCACTCGCGTCACACATGATCTCAAACGGTAAACTCCAATCTGGAGGTTGCATGATAGGTGCGGAGATCAAAGCATTCTTCAACCTACAAAAAGCCTCAAGGCAATCCTTGGAGAAAACAAACTCAACATCTTTCATTAGTAGGTTAGTAAGAGGCTTAGAAATCTTAGAGAAATCTTTAATGAACCTCCAGTAAAAACCGGCATGCCCTAAGAAACTCCTTACCCCCTTCACCGAGGTAGGTGGTGGCAATTTCTCTATTGTCTCTCTTAGCCCTATCAAACTCAATGCATCGGTTGGACACCGAATGTCCCAACACAATACCTTCACTTACCATGAAGTGACATTTTTCCCAATTTAAGACTAAATTAGTCTCCTCACATCATTTAAGCACCAAGGAAAAGTTAGCTAAACAATCATAAAATGAAGATCCATAAACAGAGAAATCATCCATAAACACTTCCATGATGTTTTCAATATACTCATAAAAGATAGCCATCATACACCTTTGAAAGGTGGCGGGTGCATTACACAACCCAAATGGTATTCTCCTATATGCAAATGTACCCCAAGGACATGTGAATGTAGTTTTCTCTTGGTCATCGGGGTGGATAGGGATTTGGAAGAATCCACTATAGCCATCTAAATAGCAAAAGTGTGAATGTTGAGCTAATCTCTCTAGCATTTGGTCAATGAAAGGAAGAGGGAAGTTATCTTTCCTAGAGGCCACATTTAATTTCCTATAGTCTATACACATCCTTCATCCCGTAACCGTCCTAGTAGGGATTAGTTCATTATTCTCATTTGTCACTACGGTCATCCCACCCTTCTTAGGAACCACATGCACGGGACTAACCCACTTACTATCCGAAATTGGGAAAATGATTCCCGCATCTAGCAATTTAAGAATCTCCTTCTTTACTACATCTTTCATGATGGGGTTTAGTCTTCTTTGAGGTTCAATTGAAGGCTTATGATTATCTTCCATTAAGATCTTATGCATGCACAAAGAAGGTTTAATGCCAACTAAATCATCAATGGTATAGCCAGTAGCCTTCCTATGCAATCTCAAATCATGCAACAATCTATTCAACTCATCATCATTCAAGCATGCATTAACAATCACCGGACAAGTAGAATCTTCACCAAGAAAAGCATACTTAAGATGAGAGGGGAGGAGTTTAAGTTCAAGTTTAGGAGGACCTTTATCGATTGGAGACGCTCCATACAATGTAGGTTGAGATGAATCCAAGGCTAATGAAGACTCCTCAAGGCTCCTTGAAGATTGGTCAACCATTAAGGCACTTTTTGGCAAAATCACGGTCTGAATCACGGCCTCTAGAAAAACCCCGGGCTTGGAATCTGATAAGTTGGCACTTTGAAGCATTACAAAGAGTTCCACGGGACAAACCACGGCCGTGGTTCAATGTGCCAGACCGTGATTTCTACAGCTCTTCAGCACACTTTCGTGTACTTCAAAATCTGCTCTTGCCTCCTTTTCCAATGCATCTAAGGCCTTGATTTCTTCATTACAATCATCCTCAACTCCTTCCTCCATCAAACTTAAGCTAAGAACCTTCTCCAAGGGGTCCTTGATCAAGATCAAGCTCACAACTTCTCTACATTCCTCTTGCTCGACAATGTTGAACACATCTTCACCAAGGGCTGGCCCCTTCATCATTGTGGATAGTTTGAACTTGATATTCTCTTCTCCAATGTTGAAAGAGAGAACTCCATTTTTGCAATCCACCAAGCATCCGGATGTAGCCAAGAAAGGTCTCCCTAAGATGATAGGAACCGGATAGTCCGCCGGGATGTCCAAAACAACGAAGTCTATGGGCACACAGAACTTCCCGAGTTGCACCGGTATATCCTCCTAAATGCCTACGGGGTGACTGATTCAACGGTCCGCCATGTAAAGGGTCATCTTGACCGGCTTTGGCTCTCCTAGCCCAACCTTGTTGCAAAGTGCAAGCGGGATGATGCTTACACTTGCCCCAAGATCACATAGGGCTTCATACTTCAATTCTCCCTCTCCAATTGGCACACAAAAAGATCCCGGATCTCTTAGCTTAGGAGGCATCTCCTCCTTCATAGTTTGAATCAATTTCGAGGACCTCTTTGTCATCCTCACTTCTCCATACTCCTCCAACTTCCTCTTGTTGGAGAGTATTTCTTTCAAAAACTTGCCATATGCCGGCATACCTAGAATAGCATCCATGAACGGAATGTTAATATGCAATTTAGACATAAGTTCAAGGAATTTACCGAAGTTTTTGCCCAACGAGCTCTTGCTCGCAATTGTGGGAATGGTAGTGGTGGCTTGTACGGAGGTGGTGCAAAATATGTTGGCTCGTCATCCTTGGTCTTGCCTCCATCCTCTTGCAATGGTTATTTTTCCATCACCACTTGTTTTCCCTTGTCATTTCCTTTAGGTAAGGGATCCTTCATGCTCAACCCACTCCCTGTTGTGATGGCCAACACTTGGCCTCTTGGGTTATCTTCGGTTCTTCTGGGAAACTTTCCCGGATCTCTATGAGCTTCACCCGCCTTTTAGAACACTTGTGCTTCTAGCACCTTTTGAGCTTTAGAAATGGAAGTCACCATGCTCTCAAGACCACTCAACCTCCCAAGCAATTTCTCAAACATCATCTCGGTTCTATCCTTTGGAGGTTGAGTAAATCCAGGTGTAGGCTCTTGTGAAGCCTTAGATGGTGGAGCTGCGCTTGTGGAAGCGGGAGGGTTCAAGGCTCCATCCGGGTTAAAATAGGAAAACCCGGGATGATTGTTGTTAGGCCGGTAATTGTTTAATTGCCGGTTGTTGTTGAAGTTCCTTGGGCCTTGATAGTTGTTGTAGTTTCCCCTTCCCATGTAGTTCACATCTTCCTCCTTTGAAGACGAGTTTGCTTGCGCTTGCACTTGAGGGTTTGCTTGATTCTTCAAAGTTGTAGCACACAACTCCCTCAAAGACTTAAGCTCATTGTTGATTGCATCAAGCTTGAAATTACTCATGGTGACACCTTATATGCTCTCACTTTCCTCCCATCACTCTTCTTGTGGGAGTATTTTTCAACCACCAAAGCTTGTTTCTCTACAAACTCCCAAGCTTCATCCACATTCTTTTCCATGAAAGTTCCACCGGAAAGATATTGAAGCTTAAATTGGCTATCTTCATCAAGTCCCTTGAAGTAGATCTCCAATAGCTCTATCTTCGGTATACAATGGTATGGACAATCTAGGAGAAGGTCTTTGAACCTCTCCCAAGACTTAAATATGCTTTCTCTATCCTTCATCACGAAGGCATTTTTCTTCCCTCTTAGCTCGGTAGTCTTGGAAGGTGGGAAGAACTTAGTCAAGAAATCGGTTGTCATTTTGTCTCAAGTACTCACACGCCCTAGTGGAATCGATTGGTACCAAGCCAAGGCTTTATCCTTAATTGAGAAGGAAAAAGCCATAAGCTTATGGTTGTTGTTGTTGTAATAGCTAGGATTTCCGAATTCTAATTAATGTTGAATAACTTAATCGTTTATAGTAATTGACATATAACTCGCGAAGATTTCGCAATTGATGAGTATGAGTCCCACCGTTATGTTCCTAGCGTAATTTTGGACGTTTGGGGAAATTTTTACTTTTTCTCCTGGATAATTATTTTTACCCTCCGGTGTTATTTGGAGCATTTGGGAGCTCCAATTAATAAAAAATGCAGTTGAGAGAAATGATCAGGACATCGAATAAGTCCTAGATATGAAATAACATGGAGAGGCTATACGGCCAAAAGAGTCGCTATTTCGTTTCTTAACGGCAAAAAAACGGCTTAGGAATACACATTTTCTGAGGCAGTTGTGGAATAATTATCCCTACAATATTCCAGATTTAATATTCCAATCTCGAGAAGTTTGGAGAAGGAGGTTCGACCCGCCTTTGGATCGCTTAGAGGATAATTATCGACTTTGCTAAAGGATAATTATCGTCTTCACTATAAATAGCGATACTTTATTAATTCATTTTCTTTCACGTTTCCTCGTAAAAGCTCTGATTTCTCTCAACCTTCAAACTCAGATCTACTCTCCGTTTCTAATCCGATTTCAGTTTCGTTTGAGTTTCTGGATTCCTCTCTTCATTCTCTTCATATCGGTACCGAGTTTCTACATTTCCGAGCAGATGAAGAGTTGGTCGAGCATATATGTCACCAGGCAGGCTCCGTCGCTCAGATTCCGGTGAATTTGATGTTGTCCATGCGTAGCCTGCGTCGTTGTGATTCCGAATCTTCTTTCAGATCGTCAATCGGGTTAGTAACGAATAAGTTATGAATTTATTCGTTTTCCGTACTGCGATTTGGCCTAAATTGACATTAGGCTTGTCAAAATGGATAATTAGAAATTCCATTATAGTCGTTATATTATTATGGTGGTTATGGGTTGTTTGTTTGATGAAATCTGATGACAGGGGGTTTAGAAATTGCCTGCGGGCAAAAAGTTATTCTGGCGAAATCTAATTAATTAATTAAAGGTTAATAAATTAAATTAGGATTAGAATTGAGATTGAGGAATGTTGATTAGATACTACCTTGAGATTTGAGGAATTGTGAGTTATGCTGAGATATTGAGGTTTAGCTGTTTGTGAGGCTTATAGATTGAGTATGATCCTCATGGATCCCTTTAGGTCTAGGTGTGACCCCTTTGATGAATAGAGTTTGATATATCTTTATGCCTTGTTATTAGGCAGTGCGACTGCCCTCTCTCAAGATTGGAGGTTGTTGTGGTTGAGCTGAGTACGAGGTTGAGGTAAGTCCATAGGACTTACTTAGCTACCATCCCTATATTGGGTGCTTGCATGAGTGGTGTGTGCTTTATATGTTTGCTATGATAGCATGAGTTGTCGTTTTTATCGACCTATGTTCTATTGACTGCCCCACGGCGTGGCTGTGATAACCTTTCCCTTTCATCCTGCCGTGGAGTCTGGGAGGTTCTCTGATGTCGGGCCAGACTAGTTTACAGGAAGGGCACAATCCACTCCCATAGGGTACACGGATCATGTAACCGATACACGTATAGATGGACATTGCACTCAGAGGTGGGGATGTATCGGTCCTCATGTCACATACTTTCATCTATCTATATATATACGGTTTTTGAGTGAATTGTTATTATATAAAGATAACAAATGGGTAAATGTGTGATAGCATGCTGATGTGTTTATCTTTCATGATTGTGCTTGTGCTTATGCATTACCTTATATATGTATGGTTAGCTAACGGTTTCATACCGTGTTGTAGATGTTTGCAGGATAGGCGCTGTTGGGTGATCTGACAGGATGACAGGCCGAGGACTCTCGTACATTAGGTGTGATGACATGAATTATGTATCATCATATTCATGCATATTATAGAAGATTGTCTCAGTTTGCCTTGCATTTAGAGAGATTTTGTGTGCCTTTTATGTTCTATTCAATCCTTTGTCGGAAATAGAGGTCTACACGAGCTTTTGATGAATTATAGGTAAATGGAGTGGAATTGGAAGCAAAAGCGGAGCAAGGAGCATCTAAGGATGTTAAGGAAGCTAAAGGAGTCTTAAAAGATTCATAAAGAGCTAAGGAATTGCAAAGGAGAAGCATAGAAGACGAGCCAAGAGTAGAGCACTTTCTGTTGAAGAAAATCGTGCCAATATGTACATAAATCGGACGATTTTCCCCTCAAGAATTCGAACGATTTTGTGCATAAATTGCCTGGGTCGATTTATTCTGTTTTTCGGCCAAATGAAAAGACGACACAAAGCCCAATTCTTTTAGGCTAGAAGAGAGTTTTTCCAAACAGCCCATTTGCAAGAAACTATAAAGGAGAACCCTACAAACGAAAACGAGGAGGCGGTAGCGGGAAATCGTTACACGTTTGAGAGAATTCGAAGATTCTTGGAAGGAGATTGAAGGACTTTTTGCCGGGAAGCTAATCTTGATTCTAGTTGTGAGATTTCTTTGTCCATTGAAGTGCTTACTGTTTTTGAGCACGAATTTGAGTTACTAAAGAGATACATTGATTTGTTTTGACAATCGTTTACAGATTTGAAGGTTATTGAATTTTTATTCAAGATTCGGTTTCTTTGCGATATTTCTCTCAATATTTAATTTGATTCGATTTTGAAAATGGTTGGCTAAAACCTTTGTGATTCTGGGGAGAATAGTTGATGATTAAGGCTTATATGATGATAGACTGAACTCATTCAAACATTAGGACCCTGAGAGTTTAGATTTAAGTTTTGCGACAACAGGAAAATCGGACTGTTCTTGAGTAAATCGGCCGATTTTCTTATGAACAGCCCGATTTATTCCTCTGACGAACTTTAATTGAATTAATCTTTAACCAAAACTAATCCTTGCCTAAATCCCAACCTTGATTAACCTTTTTACCCTCTAATTGAATGTATGAAGACACTTCAAACCTGATTCTACATTTAATAGATTAAGATTTCAAGATTTGGGTAATAAAAAGACTCAACATCCTTTATTAAGATTTTAATTGTGCTTGCTATTCTTTACTTTGGAGAGTCATATCCTGGAGTTTTAGATAGTTAGTTTGAACATAATTCTTGTCTTTAGATCTTTCTATATTGCAGCCTCAACAACCCTTATAGAGAGAACCTTTAGATTAGTCATATAGGTTTCGGAACTTCACCGTACGAATTCTACCTTTGAACAATTGATCTAGGCAATATAAACTCTGTCCTATACCTATAGAAGTGTCTTGAATCGAAAGCCGAAATCGGATACTTGAATCCTTGGAATCATTTCCCTCTTATTGATCACAAAAGCTTTTCACACTTTTTGCTAGATAATTGAAATTGAATTTACTCTCACCAAATCCCTGAGTTCGACTCTGGAATTCTTACCTCACTACAGCTAATCCGTACACTGCGGTTCCCTTTGCTTTGAGTTCTAGATATAAATTTAAGACTTTGACGCACACACCTTTTTGAGCGAACAAGTTTTTGGCGCCGTTGCCGGGGATTTGGTCTAGACCAAATTAGGTTTTCGGTTGTCTAGCTTGATAGCTCTTGCTCTTGTGATTTGATTTGTCTACTTGAGTGATCTTTGCAGGTTCTTTAGGTATATGAGAAAGACTAGATCCACTAAAGATCTTGTACCTTTCGATCCCGAATTGGAGAGAAATTTGAGGAAAAAGTTGAAGGAAAAGAAAATGGCTGAAAACGACGAGAGAAACTACCAGGCTGAACTGAATGAAGCTCAACGCCAACTTCAGTTGAGTGAGAAAGCACGAAAGGATGCTGAAACGAGTCATCAATTTCTGATTGATGAACTAAGAGCTATGATGCTGGATATGAAGTTGGAATTGAACGAATCCAGGAAGAAGAAGAAAGTCAATACACCAACAAAGTCCATTAGGAATGACTCATCCGATGATGAAGAGATCGATCCGGACATGCCAGAACTTGAAGAGATGGATCCACTACTTCGTCCTATTCGGAACACCCCAAAACCACGGGTTGTTCCTCGCCTTCCAACTAGGGACGCAAGAGCTGTTAATGAGGGTGATAGACCCCGAACTTTGGGGCAACGGATGGATCCAATTCAGCAACCACGCCGCTTAGGTGTGGATTTAGGAGCTGAAGACATCCAAGAGTTTAGCTTCTCACCACAAGTCATCACCATGGTTCGCCAAAGTCAATATGGCGGAGCAAGTACTGAATCTCCACACCAACACTTGCAGAATTTTGAGATTCTCATGGAGACTATGAAGCCGAAGAAGGCTACTACAAGCAATTATAAGATCAAACCGTTCTTCTTTTCTTTGAAGGACAAGGCTCTAGGTTGGTACCAAACACTTCCAGCTACAAAGCTAGCTACATGGGAGGAATTGTCTTCGGAATTCCTCACCAAGTTCTTTCCGCCATCCAAAACGGCGGAATTAAGAGGTAAAATAAATGCTTTTTCTATGAAACCTAATGAAAGCTTGTTTCAATCTTGGGAAAGGTTTCAAGATCTCTTGTTGGATTGCCCACACCATGGCAATTCCAAGCTCGAATTATTGGAGATCTACTACAAAGGGTTGGATGTGGAGACACAATTCAACCTCCAATCTCTCTCTTGTGGCACATTCATGGATATGAGAAAGGATGATGCTTGGGACTTCATTGAGAAGCAAGCCCAAGTGATTGAGAAGTATTCCCACCGGAAGGTGGACTCAAATAGCCGGAATCAAGACGATTCGGGAGCTAGGTTGAACCAAGCTGCTCAAACACAAATATTCTCCCTCAAAGATGACATCAAAGAATTGAGGGAAGTACTCAAAACAAGTCTTCAAAAGACTAAGGAGCAAGAAGCCAACTACATGGGAACAGACAACAATCAAAGGAGTGACAATAGGAATTCCAATCGGAGCAACAACAACAATAACAACCGAAACTCCAATTGGAACAACAACAACAATAGGAACTCAAATAACAACAATTGGAGGTCAAATCAGCAAAATCCAGGTAATCCTTACTCTCATGCTGAAAAGGCTCTAACACCTCCATCTTCTTCTACTCCTTTAACAAGCCAGGGACAATCAAGCGGATCAAGTAAACCCGATACCATGCTAGAGACGATCCTAGGCAAGCTACAAGGGCTAGAGAGTTATATAACTTCGGTTGACAAAGCTCACAAAGCTTTAGAAAATCAAGTATTCAACAAGGCCGGAGAAGTTCCAAGAGATCAAGGGAAACTTTCCGGAAAGACGGAAGATAACCCAAAGGGAAGGGTTATGGCAATAACTACTAGGAGTGGCAAAACGACTACCGATCCTCAACCTAAAGTAGTCGATACCACCACAAAAGAAGGAGAGGCAAAAGAGAAGGGAGAAGTCTATGTTCCTCCTCCCGCTTACAAACCACCTCTACCTTTCCCTCAATCTAGAGCGCGTGCACGCCTAGATAAACATTTTGGTAAGTTTGTTGAACTTATGAGTAAGCTGCATATTAACATACCTTTTATGGATGCAATTTTAGGTATGCCGGCTTACGGGAAATTCCTCAAGGAGATCCTCTCTAACAAGAGGAAATTGGAAGACATAGGAGAAGTCAAGATGAGTATGGAGTCATCCGAACTCATCAAGACTATGACGGAGAACATGCCACCCAAGCTCCGTGATTCAGGATCCTTTTGCATACCCATCACTTTGGGAGAAGCTACCTATGATGCACTTTGTGACCTTGGAGCGAGTGTGAGTATCATACCTCTTGCTCTATGCAAAGCAGTTGGTCTAGGAGAACCTAGACCGGTGAAGATCACACTCTACATGGCTGATCGCTCCACCACTAAGCCGGTGGGGATATTAGAAGACATTCCAGTAAAGCTCGGTAAGTTTTACATCCCAATAGATTTTGTCGTTCTTGACATCCCTGCAGATTATCCGGTTCCCATCATCCTTGGGAGACCATTCCTTGCAACATCCGGATGCATGGTAGATTGCAAGAACGGCCAGCTGTCATGCCATATTGGCGAAGAAAAGATAGAATTCATACTCTCTTCCTTAATCAAGGAGCCAGCCTTGAAAGACGATGCTTTTGAAATTTTTGATGAAGAAGAGTCTAGAGAGGTAATAAGTTCAATCTTGATGAAAGACCCTCTTCAAAAGGTTATTAGTATGAGCATCATGGAGGAAGGAGTGGAACATGATTGCAACGAGGATGTGAAGGCATTAAATGATGTGGAGGAAGAACTAGGAACAAGAATTGAAGAACTAGAATTAACTCCGGAAACTGTGAAGAAAATCGACCTACTTGAAACAAATCGCCCGATTTGTGAAAAGGCAATCCGATTTTTATCAACAGAAACAAAAATCGACCCGACTAAACTAAATCGTCCGATTTGTGAAGAGGCAACCGATTTTTTTCGACAGAAAGAAAAATCGAACCTCAAATCGACCGATTTACTTCAGGGGAGGTCGATCCAGAGGGAAATTTTCTAGATTCTCCAAACGTCTCCGCAGCTACTCTCGAATTTAATGATGCCGTACCCCCCTCTCTAGAGGCCTCTCCCACAACACTCGAAGGCCAAGATTCATCATCAATTAAGGTACCCCCATCATTAGAATTGAAACCACTCCCCACGCATTTAAGGTACGCATTTCTTGGCACTAATTCCACATATCCGGTCATTGTCAATGTGAATTTGAATGATGCTGAATTAGAGAAACTTATGCATATTTTGAAACAACATAGAAGGGCATTAGGCTATACTATTGATGATTTAGTAGGAATAAAGCCTTCTCTATGTATGCACAAAATTCTAATGGAAGAGGATTACAAACCTTCACGCCAACCTCAAAGACGGTTAAACCCGGCAATGAAAGAGGTCGTGAAGAAAGAAATCCTTAAGCTACTTGATGCAGGTATCATCTTCCCTATTTCCGATAGCAAATGGGTGAGTCCAGTACAAGTAGTACCCAAGAAAGGAGGCATTACCGTTGTTGCCAACAAGAACAACGAAATTATCCCTACACGGACAGTTACAGGGTGGTGAATGTGCATCGACTACCGCAAACTGAACGTGGCCACAAGGAAGGACCACTTCCCCCTTCCTTTTATCGATCAAATGTTGGAAAGGTTAGCCCAACATTCTTACTTTTGTTATCTAGATGGATATAGCGGATTCTTTCAGATTCCAATTCATCCGGATGATCAAGAGAAGACGACTTTTACGTGCCCATGGGGTACGTTCGCTTATAGAAGAATGCCATTCGGCCTATGCAACGCTCCAGCCACCTTCCAAAGGTGTATGATGGCAATCTTCTCCGAATATGTAGAGAATATCATTGAAGTCTTCATGGACGATTTTTCGGTATATGGTTCTTCCTTTGATAACTGTCTCTATAACCTTTCACTAGTTCTTAAGAGATATGAGGACACTAACTTAGTCTTAAACTGGGAAAAGTGCCATTTCATGGTCACCGAAGGGATTGTGTTAGGTCATTTAGTATCACAAAGGGGAATAGAAGTTGATAGAGCGAAAATAGAAACCATTGAGAAGTTACCTCCCCCTTCTTCAGTGAAAGGAATTAGAAGTTTCTTAGGACATGCAGGCTTCTATAGGAGATTCATAAAAGATTTTTCTAAGATTTCAAAACCCTTGACTAATCTTTTGATGAAGGACGCAACTTTCGAATTTTCGAAGGATTGTTTAGATGCTTTTTGCAGGATCAAAGAAGCTTTGATTTCAGCACCAATCATTCAACCACCCGATTGGACTCTTCCTTTCGAGGTCATGTGTGACGCAAGCGACGTCGCTATAGGAGCCGTTCTGGGACAGAAGAAAGATGGTCGCACTCATGCCATCTACTATGCTAGCAAAATGCTAGATGAGGCTCAATATAATTATGCAACTATAGAAAAGGAACTTTTAGCCGTAGTATACGCTTTTGAGAAATTTCGTTCCTATCTTGTAGGTGTGAAGGTGATAGTCTATACGGACCACTCCGCAATTTGATACTTATTCACGAAGAAAGATGCGAAGCCAAGGCTTCTAAGATGGATCTTACTCTTACAAGAGTTCGATTTAGAGATTCGTGATAAGAAAGGATCGGAGAACTCCGTTGCCGATCATCTTAGTCGTCTTCCACAACTCACCGGCGAGACGGATGAACTTCCTATAGACGACTCATTCCCTGACGAGCAGTTGCACAAGATTGAAGAGTGTCTTCAACACATCTCCCAAGGTAATGATCCATGGTTTGCTGACATTGTGAATTACCTTGTTTATCAGGAGATTCCACCCGGACTTTCATATGCTCAAAAGAAGAAATTCTTTATTGACGTCCGGCAATTCTATTGGAACGAACCTCTTCTATTCAAAAGAGGTCCCGATGGCATTTACAGGAGATGTATCCCTGAAGATGAGGTGGATAGCGTCATCCGCCAATGCCATTCTTTACCATGTGGCGGGCATGCTAGTTCCCACAAGACTTGTGCTAAGGTACTTCGTTCCGGCTTCTATTGGCCTACACTTTTTAAAGATGTGCAAAAGTTTGTTGTTGCTTGTGATGCTTGTCAAAGGACAGGTAATATATCAAGGAGGAATGAGATGCCTCTCAACAACATACAAGAAGTAGAGATCTTTGATGTATGGGGCATCGATTTTATGGGACCTTTCCCATCTTCATGTGGTAACCAATATATACTTCTTCCCGTAGACTATGTCTCAAGATGGGTAGAGGCAATCGCTTCTCCTAATAATGATGCAATGGTAGTGGTGAAGTTCTTCAATAGAACGATCTTCCCAAGGTTCGGAACTCCCCGAACCATCATTAGTGACGGAGGAACGCATTATACAGCCCGTCGATTTGAGACTCTATTGGCCAAGTATGGGGTGACCCATAAGATAGCTACACCTTACCATCCGCAAACCAGGGGACAAGTCGAAATATCCAATAGAGAGATCAAGGGAATTTTAGAGAAAACCGTCTCTAAAACAAGAAAAGATTGGTCAATGAAGCTTGAAGATGCACTAGGGCGTACAGGACAGCCTTCAAGACACCAATAGGTACGACTCCCTATAACCTTGTCTATGGTAAATCCTGTCATCTTCCTGTAGAGCTAGAGCATAAAGCCTATTGGGCTATCAAGTGGCTCAATTTTGACATGAAAGAAGCCAGAGAGAAGCGGCTCTTAGACATCAATGAGCTAGATGAGATCCGGCTAAATGCGTATGAGAACGCAAAGATCTATAAGGAACGGACAAAGTGTTGGCATGATAAGCACATCATTCCAAAAGAATTGAAGGAGGGACACCAAGTCCTTCTATTCAACTCAAGACTTTGTCTATTTCCAGGTAAGCTTAAATCCCGTTGGACAGGACCTTATGTAATTAAACAAGTTTTCCCCCATGGTGCAGTTGAAGTATGGGGTGAACAAAGCGGAAGTTTCAAGGTTAATGGCCAACGATTGAAGAAATACACACCGGAAGCTCCGGTCGAGGAGATAGCTCCTATCCTCCTCCATTGAACACAAACCATACACCGTCTAGCTAAAGATGATAAATTAAGCGCTTCTTGGGAGGCAACCCATGATAGTATAGTTTTTTTTCATCCTTTCATCACTTAGTTAGAGTAGATTAGTTGTTTTGCTTCTTTGTTTTCGTTTTTATTCGTTCCTCGATGAACTCTTGGTTTGTCGTGTCATTAATCGCAGGAATTTAGGTTCCCAATGAGAGATCCATGGAAAAAGGGAGCACAAATCAGTTAAATCTTCAAGATCCATGAAGAATAAGGAAGGAAATCGAGATACATTGAGTTAATCGTCCGATTCAAGAGCAGAGCAAGGCAATTTTTGGCAACAGGAAGAAAAATCGACCTGGAGATCGACCTGCCAAATTAAATCGTCCGATTTTCTATGTGTTCAGAGAAAAATCGAGTTACCCAAAGTAAATCGTCCGATTCAGAAGCAGAGCAAGGCGATTTTTGGCAACAGGAAGAAAAATCGTCCTGGAGATCGACCTGTCAAATTAAATCGTCCGATTTTCTTTGAATCTAGAGAAAAATCGCGCCGACGATTAAATCGACCTTAAAAATCGGCCGATTTTCTTCACAGTTTCTCGACCCTATATAAAGACTCAACATTCGATCTTCCTCATTCCACAACCCTCCGCTCTCGATTTCCCCTTCTCAAGAACGCCGAAAATCGCCCATACCCTACAATCCTCATTCCTTAATCATTTTGAGTGATTCTTGGCTCCAAACTGAAGAATTTTCAACAAGGAACAAGGATCTAGCAACAACAAGCACGGCAATCAACTCCTCCATAAGGAATTCAGGTTTTTCTTTCCAAAACCTAAGTTTCTAACTCGAAATTGAAGTTTGCTTAGGAAGTGTTTGTTTGATGGAATTGATTGAGGAATCTGCTTAGGAATCATTATAGGAGACTGTATGTGGTGATTGCTTGACCAGAACTTTACAGAATTGTGAGATTTGTTGAAATCGACAGAAAAATCGACCCAGCCCAAAAAAATCGGACGATTTTATTGAAGAACAGGCCGATTTTTTTGACTTAGAAATGGATCTTGTTAAGAGGATAACTAGAAACACGGGGAAGAAGAAGGGATCTTCTTCCAAAGCCCCTCCCCCACCTCCACCACCATCTCAAAACATCCCTAAGCTTCCCCCTCCCCTATCCAAGCACAAGAAACGTTATGAACGCATCATAGATCGCCCATTCACCCCTCTTCGCTACATAGTGCTAGATGACTTAGATTCATTGTTTGTTCGAGAGGATGTTGATATGATGCTTGACAAGGCTGGGCTGAGACAGTTTGCTACAATTAGGGAGAATGCTTATACCGAAATCACCCTAGAATTCCTTAGTACATTCGAGCATGATCCTAGGGAAAGGATAGTCACCTTCCGCCTTATGAGCCAAAACCACACTATGTCCATCGACACTTTTGGAGACTTGTTTGGCTTCTCTTATTCAGATGCAGGCACATTTGCTAGAGGTGTTAGTGCTAGTGACTTTTGGGAGGCTATTTCAGTGGGTGAATACGGGGGAGACAAATGGAGGCCCGCAACATTCCAAGGAGACTAGTATGTACAACCTCTCCTTCAAGGCAGTACATCGGATTCTTAGCGAGAGTTTATTTGCACGGACCGAGACTCCACAGAAGCTCAAGGCTGACGAGCTTTTCATTCTCTACTGCATGACATCCACCACCATTCCCGACATCTCCACCATGCTTGCGGACTATCTAGGAAAGATAGCCAACAAAGCTAAGGGTGATATTTGTGTTGGAGGTCTTGTCACTCATGTGGCTAAGACGATGGGATTAGACTTCTCCGGATGCACTCTAGCTGAGAGTGCCCTTCCACTAGGTTCACAGCGGTTGGTTGTTCGACAGGTCTTGATTCCTCGAGGGAGAGGAACACTTCATGTGCCCATGCCATGGCACAGGGATCCGAAGAAGAAACCATCCGAGATTATATGGAAGTCCGAATACACTATTCGGAACAAGAGGAACTGGAAGGAGACGTTCGAGTCGATGCTTGAGGAGTTCTCTCCTCCTACTTATTATGATGATGATGCAGGTGACTCTGAGGAGGAGGATGAGGATGGAGGACAGGGGACCATGCTCGAGTTTGAGAGTGACACTCATAGCGGACATGCTACGGATGCCATGGACACCGACACTCATGGTGCAGGACCTAGCAGGACCAGTAGAGGCGATGAGGATACGGAAGATGACATGCAGCCACCTCGCCGCTCGTTTGCACGTGCTCCAGGACATGGACGAGGACGTCGCCCTCCGCGTCACTTTAGGGAGCTAGTCACTAGCTTCCAGAGCCTCAGCACCGACTATCATGCTCTCCACACCGACTATGAGACCCTGAACACTCAGTTCAGGAACTACAGGGAGGAGACGGACGCTAGGCATTCATCCTATGATGGCCAGATGAGAGACTTATACTTCCACCAGTTCGGCCACTTCTATGATCCTAGCGCACCGATGTACCCCTATCCACCACCTCCACCGCCGACAGAGGATTGAGCTTCCACTTCTTTTACATTGTAAGTATTTTTCTCCTTATGCTTAATTTTCACATTAGGGACAATGTGGATGTCAAGTATGGGGTGGGGGTACTTACAATACCTTATGTTTCATCTTAGCACTTTATGACATTTGCACTACTCTTGATGACTTGGCTTGTAATAGCTCTTGCACTACTTGCTTTCCATTATGACAATTGCATTTGCATGATCGTTTTCAAATCCTATGAATTTTCAAAAAATTTGTAGTGCTTCTTACGATGGAAATGACCTCTATGATGAGAAATGTGTATGTGGATAGGCAAAAAGACGCTTAGTTGTGTTGAGATGTTAATCATAGAATGAATGAGTTTACTTCTGTTACTTGAACGCATGAATAAGTTATATGATTTAGTTGTTTTGATAAGAGAATGAAATAATAGTCGAAGCTATATTGCAAGTTCTTTTACATCATATAAGGACGACTAAGGCGATTCACTTCTTTTCTTTTCTCATATCTTGATCATGCTAGCCCCTCAATGAAATATGTAACCCTCCTTTTACCATCCGGGAATTAGGATAAGTGATAGAAAAAGGCATGTTTGATGTGGGAGGGCCAAGGAAAAAGTATTAAAAGAAAGTGCAAAAATTTATAAGTTTGGGGACGTTGAACATGAGGATGAGTAACTCGGCACCATTCACATAGCCGGGTGTTTGTGTCTTGCCAAAATCCGATTGAACGACAAGTCCTAACGGGATATGGTATGTGCATCAAGGGTTTGAGGCATCTCGAAATTGAGAAACGCCGATCTCCTAGGCTTCGGTTTTTGTGCACCGCTGTCCATACTCTCAAAAAGTAAAGTATAATGAAAGCAAAGCTTTCTACATGCGAAGCATGTGCGGTGAAGAAAAATCTTGAAGGTATTATGTGTTCCTCTTTCCCGGATTAGCACCACAATTGCCAAAAAGAATTCCTTCCCTTAATACGTTTCTTGAAACTTTTCTTTGATTAGAAGACCTTGAGACTTTTATGCATGTGTTTAAGACTTAATGGCTTAGATTTGTTTGACTTCAATTACCTCTACACCTTTATCATGCTCTTTATTTGTGTTTTCAAGAAAGAAAAGGAAGTTAGTTCATCTTATAGTTATCATTGATACATGCTTTGCCTTTTTATGCCTTGAAATATCATTTTGAGGGTGATCGAATAAGAAGAAGCACTACAAAAAGAAGAGTTTTTGAGTTTTCATATATATATAATCCATGACATCTTATATTCTAAATTTGAGTCTTGCTTAGGGACAAGCAAGAGGCAAGTATGGGGTATTTTGATGACATGAATTATGTATCATCATATTCATGCATATTATAGAAGATTGTCTCAGTTTGCCTTGCATTTAGAGAGATTTTGTGTGCCTTTTATGTTCTATTCAATCCTTTGTCGGAAATAGAGGTCTACACGAGCTTTTGATGAATTATAGGTAAATGGAGTGGAATTGGAAGCAAAAGCGGAGCAAGGAGCATCTAAGGATGTTAAGGAAGCTAAAGGAGTCTTACAAGATTCATAAAGAGCTAAGGAATTGCAAAGGAGAAGCATAGAAGTCGAGCCAAGAGTAGAGCACTTTCTGTTGAAGAAAATCGTGCCAATATGTACATAAATCGGACGATTTTCCTCTCAAGAATTCGAATGATTTTGTGCATAAATCGCCTGGGTCGATTTATTCTGTTTTTCGGCCAAATGAAAAGACGACACAAAGCCCAATTCTTTTGGGCTAGAAGAGAGTTTTGCCAAACAACCCATTTGCAAGAAACTATAAAGGAGAACCCTACGAACGAAAACGAGGAGGCAGCAGCGGGAAATCTTTACACGTTTGAGAGAATTCGAAGATTCTTGGATGGAGATTAAAGGACTCTTTGCCGGGAAGCTAATCTTGATTCTAGTTGTGAGATTTCTTTGTCCATTGAAGTGCTTACTGTTTTTGAGCACGAATTTGAGTTACTAAAGAGATACATTGATTTGTTTTGACAATCGTTTACAGATTTGAAGGTTATTGAATTTTTATTCAAGATTCGGTTTCTTTGCGATATTTCTTTCAATATTTAATTTGATTCGATTTTGAAAATGGTTGGCTAAAACCTTTGTGATTCTGGGGAGAATAGTTGATGATTAAGGCTTAGATGATGATAGACTGAACTCATTCAAACATTAGGACCCTGAGAGTTTAGATTTAAGTTTTGCGACAACAGGAAAATCGGACTTTTCTTGAGTAAATCGGCCGATTTTCTTATGAACAGCCCAATTTATTCCTCTGACGAACTTTAATTGAATTAATCTTTAACCAAAACTAATCCTTGCCTACATCCCAACCTTGATTAACCTTTTTACCCTCTAATTGAATGTATGAAGACACTTCAAACCTGATTCTACATTTAATAGATTAAGATTTCAAGATTTGGGTAATAAAGAGACTCAACATCCTTTATTAAGATTTTAATTGTGCTTGCTATTCTTTACTTTGGAGAGTCATATCCTGGAGTTTTAGATAGTTAGTTTGAACATAATTCTTGGCTTTAGATCTTTCTATATATTGCAGCCTCAACAACCCTTATAGAGAGAACCTTTAGATTAGTCATATAGGTTTCGGAACTTCACCGTACGAAAACTAACATTGAACAATTGATCTAGGCAATATAAACTCTGTCCTATACCTATAGAAGTGTCTTGAATCGAAAGCCGAAATCGGATACTTGAATCCTTGGAATCATTTCCCCCTTATTGATCACAAAAGCTTTTCACACTTTTTGCTAGATAATTGAAATTGAATTTACTCTCACCAAATCCCTGAGTTCGACTCTGGAATTCTTACCTCACTACAGCTGATCCGTACACTGCGGTTCCCTTTGCTTTGAGTTCTAGATATAAATTTAAGACTTTGACGCACACACCTTTTTGAGCGAACAAGGTGGTTGGTTTTGGGATTGTTTATGTTTTCCCTCCTGCGTGAGGATGATGTCTTGTTTTCCCTCCTGTGTGAGGATGTCGCTTCATACTCGGCTATGTTGTTGTTTACCTTTGGTTATACAGTTTATACGGTTTTATGTATTTGTTTTTATATCTGTCAGTGCCATGTTGTAAGGTCCAGTGAACTTGTTGTAAGGCTAGGGTCATGATCCATTGTGAGATCCTAGCCCAATGTGGCACTCCGAGTCCCGCGGATTCGGGGTGTTACAGAGTTGGTATCAGAGCCCAGGTTGACAACAATGGCACTTGCTACCTGCAATAAGGTCTGATAGGTAAAATAAACAGAACCCGAAAGGGGTCTGACGTTTTAAAACGTTTTTTGTTTTAAGTGTGGTTTTGGGTTAGAATGTACGAGAAGTCGTCACCTCTGCCATGGATCTCTGCAGCGTAGATATGTATGTATATATATATATATATATATATATATATATATATGTGTGTGTGTGTATATTATGGATTATGTGGATGTATTATATATATATATATATATATATATATATATATATATATATATATATATATATATATATATATATATATATATATATATATACATATCGATACATATGGCATATATATAGCCTTGTAAGCTTAGGTGCGTATACCCCACAGATGGCTCAGACTAGAGCAGTATCTGTAGTAGGATGAGGTAGGGGTACACCCACTCTTCCTCCGGTAACGTTAAGTCAGGGACCAGTTTCCGCTGTTGTTTAGCCTATGGTAGAGAACGAATTTGAAGAGAATGATCATGTCTCCATGAGCAGATCCGAGTTTCAAGAATATATGCGCCAAGTATATGAGGCTGTAATAGCGGTTAGACCTACACCGGATCTACAACCATCTATGGGACCAACTGAAGCTTCTAGATCAAAGAAGAAACAACGAGTCGAACTAGTGAAAGATGAGGTAGGCCTTCCAAGTGGTAAGCAGAATCAGGCGTACGGACGTTTGAGTAGTCTCCGTTCTAAACGGACTTCTGATGAGAAGAGAACCTGTTATAATTGTGGGAAGCCTGAACACATAAGACCACACTGTCTAAAACCGCCGGTGATTTGCTTCACCTGTGGTAGACCAATTCATAAAGCTGCCTTTTGTAGGCAAGGTAGAGTTGTATCATGACAGGCTTCTTCTTCTGCCAATATGACGGGAGGTGGTCAAAAGACCACTCAGCAGCAGATACAGGGACAACAGAGAATCCCAAATCGTCAGCCTACTTAGGGATCCGTTCCCAGACCGAGTAGAGATAGAGGTCGTGGTGGGAGTGCCATAGACACTAGAAGAGCTCAAGGTAGAGCCCTGGAGCTGAGAAGTGTAGAGGAGTCATCCGTACTAGTTACAGTTATGGGACGTTTATGTCTCATCTATGGCTATCAAAATCATTTGCGCTCTAAGTGTCCCTTGGCACTGATAACTTGCTTCACCTATGGTAAACTAGGCCATCTGGCCCCTTTTGTCAGCAAGATGGTGTTTCTTCTCAGCAAGACCTTCCTCTTTCCGGTGCAGAAAGAGTGGAAGTGGAGGCTATGGCGATGACCTCAGTGATACCTGAGGAACATAGACCCGAGATTTAGTGATGATGTGTAGTGGAGCTTCTGGTGTTAGCTGTACGGGTACCATTCTTGTTTAAGGTTTACGTAGTGGAGTTTTGTTTTTTGTGAGTGCTATGAACTTCATGTCTTTCGATGCATGCGTTAATAGTTGACTGTGGAAACAGTAGAATATAGACTTTCCTTTACATGATTACTAGTTAGGGGTCTGAGGTACCCGCGAGATTGTGATTGTCCCATTCATTCAGGGACTTGTGTATGGTTTATAGACTTCTTTGTCATGCCTTAGGTGCATGAGGAAGTCACTATGTGTATGGTTTGGATGAATATATATGATGTCATGTTAGATATCAGTTGCAAGGTTGTTACAATCTCTACTGAGACCGATTAGACAGAGGTCTTCCGAGGTTACGACCTTTGTAGAGATGAGTCTTGTCATTAGTGCCGTATGAGCAGCGAAGTTGATAACACAAGGAGGTGATGTTTTCTGATGTTATGATATGAAGAAGATAGTTCCATGTTGGAGGATATTCCAGTGGTTTATGAGCTTATAGACGTGTTACTGAACCGTCTAGTTGCCACCTCAGCGGAGTTTGGACATTGTTATCAAGTTGAAGTGTGATAAGACACTGATTGGGAAGGCCCATATCATATGTTGCTTGTTGAGATGTTGTAACTGAAGTATTGAAGAGTGGGCTGAGACGATCTTTCTTCGCCCTAGTGTATCCAATGTCTCGTATTGACGACCTGATGAATTAGCTTCAAGGAGCAATCATGTTTTTCAAGATTTCCTTGCGCTCTGATTACCACCAATTGAGGGTGAGAGAGCAAGATGTGCATAGGATAGTTGTTCATACCCGTTATGGACACTACAAGTATGTAGTGATGTCATTTGGGTTGACGAATGCCTTAGCAGTCTTTATGGAGTTGATGAATAGTATTTTCGTCGACTTCTTTGAACAGTCTGTGGTGGTCTTCATTGATGACCTTTTGATATACTCTCGTAGTAGAGAGAAGCAGACCGATCATCTGAGGACAGTTTTGCTGATGTCGAGAGATAGAGGGTTGTATACTACGCTCTCTAAGTACGAGTGGGATGCTAGTGGTAGCCTTCTTAGGCCATGTTGTCTCCGCTAGTGGGATCTTGGTTGATCTGACGAGGATTGAGTATGTTGCAACATGGACGATATTGATGAACATTAAGGGAATGCGTAGTTTTCTCGGCTTAGCCGATTACTACCCACGCTTGTGGAAGGGTTTTGTGAATACGTATCCCTTTACGAGTCTTCTGAGGAAGACCCTCAAAATTGCGTGGTCAAAGCAATATGCTAGAACGTTGAAGAGTGGAGGAGACATTTGACCTCTGCTTCGATTTTATAATAGTCCGAAGGTTCTGGGCATTCCATAATATACGGTGATATATCCCAACTAAGTTTAAGACGCATATTAATACAGATGAGTGGAGTTATGGATATGTGGGTCTACAGTTGAAGACGTGTGAGGAGAACTACCTGACGCCTGATTTAGAGTTAGCAACGGAGTTGAATAACCACCAGCGTTAAGGAATCGAGTTGATCAAGACTTTAACCCAGAGATTCCATACTATTCAGAGAAGTTGAACGTTGTCACCAACAACTTGAATAGAAAGACGCCTCAAGAGAAGACAACTGTGAGGCTAACAGTTCAGCCTCAGTTTTAGAGAGATCCAACTTGGCTAGAGTTGGACAATCAATTCTTTGATGAGGATATCTAGTTATGCCTTAAAGGTTCTACCTGGTCTGTTGGATGAGGTCCAACAAAAGCAAGGGACCTGCCCAACCTTGTTGAAGATGGGAGAGAAGATATCTTGTAATGAGGCACCACAGTTCTCCATGAGAGTAGATGGAATGATGAGGAGTCATGACCGCTTTTGTGTACCTGTTGATGCAGAGTGAGACAGATAATTTTACAATACATTCATTGTATACCTTACTCAGTACATTCAAGTACGAGTAAGAGGTACCATGAGGTGAGATGATTATATTGATGGAGAAGATGGAAACTGATGTAATAAGATTTATGACACAGTGTGTGACCTGTCAGCAAGTCAAGATAGAACATTTCCGACCTAGAGATGAGCTCCATCCACTACCAGTGCAATAGTGGAAGTGGTAGGACATCTTTATGGACTTTGTGATGGGATTGAGGCCCAGTGGGAATTTTGATGTATCCGGATTGTTGGTGACAGATTAACGGAGCCGGCACGTTTCGTTCCTATTAGAGAGACGTGGCCAACGAATGAATTGGTTGAGGAGTACATTAGACAGATAGTGAGACTCCATGGTGTACCGAGAATGATCATCTCTGATCGAGATGGACTTTTTACCTTGAGATTTTGGGCAGAAGATACAGACTGCTTTGAGGGATGAGTTTACACTTTATGACTGCGTTTCACCCCCAAATAGATGGTCAGTCAGAGAGGACCATCCAAACCCTTGAGATATGTTATGGGCTTATGTATTGAATTGGAAACAGGGATGGTTAGATTAACTCCATTAATGGATTTATTATGTGATAATGATTGACGCGCATCTTTTGGGATGCCCCCTATGAGGCATTATACATATGTAGATGCCGTATACCTTTATGCTAGAATTGACCTAGCAGTATTAGTAGAATAACACCTGATCCGATTCAGGATTTTATACTTCAAGTAACGCTGATTAGAGGAAGAATGTTGGTTGTACAGAGTCGCCATATATCATATTTAGATGAGAGGCGTCGACCTCTAAAGTTCAAGTGAGAGTTAATGACCGGCTGAGAGTATCTCTGCTGTGAAATGTTAGATGGGTTGGCATAAAAGGGAAACCGAGTTATGTCGGTTTACTTGGGATCTTGACCAGAATTGTGAAGGCAGCATGATGTTTAGCTTTTCCTTTGAGGTTAGAGGGTGTTTACCCAGTGTTCAAATGTCTCAACTGAGGGAGTATATACCAGGTTCGAGACACCTGGTGAGTTATGATGATCTAGTGGTTAAGCCGAACCACATCCTTGTTGAGCATTTGGTTACATTCCTGGATTGAGATATGAGACGCTTGCATTCGAAAGACTTTTCCATTTTAAAGGACGTAGTGGTCGAGTTGAGGACCTAAAGAGACTACATGAGAGACTGAGGATATTATCCTGAGGAACTATCCAGAGAGGCAGGTTCATCTGTGGGAGCACGAGAAGATCTTAGTGCTATCTTGATGAATGTTGTGCTTATGTGCTTATACGCCTTGATGTGTTTATTCCATGCTAGCTGTGTTGTGATTTATGATCTTAGTAGATCTTGTTGTGCTAGCGTAGTGTATGTCATAGGTGGAGATGATTATTTCCTCCACGCTATCTTAGTATGATTTATATTTATAGCTGGAGATGGTTCTTTCCTCCATGCTATTTGAGTGTGATTAGGATTCAGCTTGAGATGGTTCTTTCCTCCATGCTACCTTGATGGACATAGTTTTAGTGGAGATGTGATTCCTCCATGCGATATATATGCTTATGGTTTGCTAGAGGTGTATTTCCTCTATGCATATGATATGTTTGGGCTAGAGATGTGCTTCCTCTATGCCTTGTGATGTGGTATGGCGAGGGACGTGATTCCTCTACGCCTTTGGGTAGCGTTATGACCCTGTTTTCTGGAGTTGATGATTCCTCCATGGTGACATTGAGGTTATAGATTGTTATAGGTAATGACCTTCTAAACGGAGATGTGATACCTCCGATAGAGAGAGTGAGAGTTATACCTCGGCTTATGGGTCAGAGATGACTTTGGGATTTTGCAAATTTCGGGGCGAAACTTTTTTTTAGGGGTGTGTGATGTAAGAGCTAGGATTTCTGAATTCTAATTAATGTTGATTAACTTAATCGTTTATAGTAATTGACATATTACTCGCGAAGATTTCGCAAGTGATGAGCATGAGTCCCACCGTTATGTTACTAGCGTAATTTTGGACATTTGAGTAAATTTTCACTTTTTCCCCCGGGTAATTATTTTTACCCTCCGGTGTTATTTGGAGCATTTGGGAGCTCCAATTAATAAAAATGCAGTTGAGAGAAATGATCAGGACATCGGATATGTCCTAGATATGAAATAACATGGAGAGGAAATACGGCCAAAAGAGTCGCTATTTTGTTTCTTAACAGCTAAAATAGACGGCTTAGGAATACACATTTTCGAGGCAGTTGTGGAATAATTATCCCTACAATATTCCAGATTTAATATTCCAATCTCGAGAAGTTTGAAGAAGGAGGTTCGACCCGCCTTTCGATCGGTTAAAGGATAATTATCGACTATGGTAAAGGATAATTATCGTCTTCACAATAAGAAGCGATCCTTTATTAATTCATTTCCTTTCACGTTTCCTCGTAAAAGCTCTAATTTCTCTCAACCTTCAAACTCAGATCTACTCTCCGTTTCTAATCCGATTTTAATTCCTTTTGAGTTTCTAGATTCCTCTCTTCATTCTCTTCATATCGGTACCGAGTTTCTGCATTTCCGAGAAGATGAAGGGTTGGTCGAGCATATATGTCACCAGGCAGGTTCCGTCGCTGAGATTCCGGTGAATTTGATGTTGTCCATGCGTAGCCTGTGTCGCTGTGATTCCGAATCTTTTTTCAGATCGTCAATCGGGTTGGTAACGAATAAGTTATCAATTTATTCATTTTTCGTACTGTGATTTGGCCTAAATTGACTATAGGCTTGTCAAAATGGATAATTAGAAATTCCATTATGGTCGTTATATTATTCTGGTGATTATGGGTTGTTTGTTTGATGAAATCTGATGACAGGGGTTTAGAAATTGCCTGCGGGCAAAACGTTATTCTGGCGAATCTAATTAATTAATTAAAGTTTAAATAATTAAATTAGGATTAAAATTGATATTGAGGAATATTGATTAGATACTACCTTGAGATTTGAGGAATTGTGAGTTATGTTGAGATATTGAGGTTTAGTTGGTTGTGAGGCTTATAGATTGAGTATGATCCTCATGGATCCCTTTGGGTCTAGGTGTGACCCCTTTGATGAACAGAGTTTGATATATCTTTATGCCTTGTTATTAGGCACTGCGACTGCCCTCTCTCAGGATTGGAGGTTGTTGTGGTTGAGTTGAGTACGAGGTTGAGGTTAGTTCGTAGGACTTACTTAGCTACCATCCATATATTGGGTGTTTGCATGAGTGGTGTGTGCTTTATATGTTTGCTATGATAGCATGAGTTGTCGGTTTTATCGACCTATGTTCTATTGACTGCCCCACTGCGTGGCTGTGATAACCTTTCCCTTTCATCCCGTCGTGGAGTGTGGGAGGTTCTCTGATGTCGGGCCAGACTGGATTACAGGAAGGGCGCAATCCACTCCCATAGGGTACACGGATTGTGTGACCGATACTCGTACAGCTGGACATTGCACGCAGAGGCGGGGATGTATTGGTCCTCGTGTCACATACTTTCATCTATCTATATATATACGGTTTTTGAGTGAATGGTTATTATATAAAGATAATAAATGGGTAAATGTGTGATAGCATGTTGATAGGTTTATCTTTCATGATTGTGCTTGTGCTTATGCATTACCTTATATATGTATGGTTAGCTAACGGTTTCATACCGTGTTGTAGATGTTTGCAGGATAGGTGTTGCTGGGTGAGCTGACAAGGTGACAGGTCGAGGACTCTCGTACATTAGGTGGTTGGTTTTGGGATTGTTTATGTTTTCCCTCCTGCGTGAGGATGATGTTTTGTTTTCCCTCCTGTATGAGGATGTCGTTTCACACTCGGCTATGTTGTTGTTTACCTTTGGTTATACAGTTTATACGATTTTATATATTTGTTTTTATATCTTTCAGTGCCATGTTGTAAGATCCGGTGAACTTGTTGTCAGGCTAGGTCAGGATCTATTGTGAGATCCTAGCCCAATGTGGCACTCCGAGTCCCGCGGATTTGGGGTGTTACAGTTGTTTTCCAACCTAGGCGGCCTTAGAGTCTCCATCAATATCTCGTAGTTCATCAAATGTTGATGAGGGGACTTTCCTTCCGTCCCTCCAAATTGATTATGCCGGATCATTTGTAGAACTTGAGGGCCGAGCTCATAATCATGGGCTGCGGGATCTCCTAAGTTCAAACCTGGACGGTGCACTCTTTGAGCCAGGATCCATACGTTGCCCTAACGATTGTGGTTCCTCAATAGCAATGGGCACAACCCGAATATTAACCGCCGACTGCGGTTGTGGTGGTGGAGGTGGAGGTTGTTGAGGATTAGGCTCTCTTTGCACAAGAGCTTGCCTAATCTCTTGAATCTCCCTCCTAATTGCTTCTTACCTCTCATTAGCAAGTCTCCTCTCATTCTTCAAAGCTTCATCCCTCAATCTAATTTGCTCTAAAGCCTCATCTAACTCAGCTTGGAGATCTCTTCCGGCCATCTCCTTTCCCTTTCTAATGCTCTTGGATCTAACTTTAAGGGTTTTCTCCGGTTCGGGATGGAATGGAGCTAAATCCCTGCCACGAGGTCTTCGCATACACCTAAAGAATGAGAGATGTCCTGAAAAATCAAAGACACAAACCAAACGAGATCAAAAGCAACAAGAAAGACCTACACTATAAGCAATCACAAAAATGACTCAATCTAGACCTAGTCCCCAGCAACGGCGCCAAAAACTTGTTACGCTAAGATTGTGACACGCAAAAGTCTTAAATTTATAACTCGATATATTTTTCTTAACTCCTAGCGAACCCAAAGTGTATGGGTCGTTTTGTAGTAAGGATAGTATTCCGAGGTCGAACACAAAGACAAAGGTGAAATTGAATCAATTAGTGACTAAGGATAGTGTGAATCTAGGCTAAGAAAATAGAAACAAATAAAGAAATGAAAATCTCAATGTTTTTGGTTTGGTTTTGTGGTGATCAATCAAGGATCACTAATCATGCAAAATTAACAAACAACTGAACTAGCAACGCAAGTAAACAATCACAAACACGAACACGAGATAGGTAACAAAGAGAGAAAAGCGGATTTTAGGGGTTAAAAATTCCGGTTATGGCATTGGACTCAAGCTATCTAGTCATTCTTTGGATCAACTATGGTATGTTGGGAGTGGGTGTTTCTGAATTGGGATCAATCACCGGGTAGGTCTCATGGTCCACTAATCCCACAACTAAGGTCTCATCACCGGGTAGGTCTCAAAGAACCTAAGGTTAGGAGTTCAACACAAACCGGACTGCTATCTAGGGATCTAGCCTCCCCTTACCGGGTAAGTCTCGGGAAGGCAAGTCCTAAACATAAATCCTAGCACACTCAGTCCAATAGCGGCTTGTGAGGCTCACTACTACCTAGAGTTCATCATCTTCGGTACCTAAGAGCAAGAATCACCAGGTAGGTCTCTTCTCACACTTAGTTGCTAACACTAGGTCACGCTAGGATAGATCTAGCTCAACAAACACTAGGATTTCAACCATCTAATAACCTAACACTTAGATTTATCAATACAAGCAAGTCAGACAAAATCACGGGCAGTTCATCACTTCCACGGCCGTGGAACCTACTAGAACAGGCCGTGATTTAGAACAGAGGCTAGGTTCGAGCAAACAAATCATCCAAAGGTACGTTTAAGTCTATCCTATCATAGTCCAAGCCATAACCATCATTTTCTTACCCTAGAACACATCTATTTAGCCAACAACATGCATCTTAACAATCAAACTCATCAAGTATAGAACCAAGGAGTCCATATCAAGAGAATGAAATGAAAGAGAGATGAAACAAGTAGAACAAGCAAAACGAGCTGAATAAATGTTAAAAGAGAGACTTACAACCCTCCAAAAGAAGGTTTGAATCGTTCTTACAACCCTAGAAAATGTTTCCAACAAACTTCACTCTAAAAACTATGAAACTCTAAGAATGGTGTGTTCTTCTCCTCTTCTCCACAATGAGAGTGTTTCTCCTCCTCCAAGAGTAGCTCCAATCCAAATGTTCCAATGAGAGAATGTGGAAGAAGGTGTGTGTGGAGGAGTCCCCTTTAGAATCAGCCTGCAAGAGTACATATAGCCTTCACCGTTTGCAAGAGTCGGTTATGGAGATCGTGGGATAGCTGTCCCAGCTGTGCAGAGGGAATCACGGTCCATTCCACGGCCGTGGATGTCCCAGTAACCGTGATTATGGTGCTTCAGCCATCTTTTGATCGTTGAGCCATGAGTTGGTGCAAGGCATCCACCAACATGGTCCTATGTGTTCTCCTTTGCTCCTAACTTGCTTCCCAATGAGCTTGGATATGTGTCATAACGAGGAACAATGCTCGGATGTATCGATTAAGCTTCAAAAGCTCCCAAAATACCAACAAAACATGCAAAAGTCTGTGCAGACGTCTATCTCAACAAATATACATGAATTGAATGTAAACGTCATGAACTAGTGTCAAACTATGCATGAATAGCGGGAAAAACTATCTAAATGGATGCCTAGACTAACGTCATAAATCGTGTTATCAGCATGACATGCGTATCATTCCTAAGGAGTTCAAAGAAGGAGATTTCGTTCTACTCTTCAACTCCCGCCTTTGCGTCTTTCCAGGTAAGTTGAAATCTAGATGGACAGGACCTTACATTGTGAAACATGTTTTCCCTTATGGTGCAGTTGAGATTTGTGGAGAAACAAGTGGAAGCTTCATGGTCAATGGTCATAGACTTAAGAAATACCAACCGGAAGTCCAGGTTGAGGAGATTGCACCATTATATCTTGTTTAGGGATGCCGTACGGTCCAGATAGTGACCTTAAATGAAGTGCTTCTTGGGAGGCAACCGAAGGTATTGCTTTCTTTTTCCTTTTTCTAGTCTAGCTTTAAATAGTATGCTTTTGCTTTGCTTTGTTTTGTTTTTGCCGTCCTAGACAGAAACCAGGTACTTTCTAAGGAATGATTACAACTCAGGAGCAACACTGGAAGGACAGAAGTTCGAGAATTCAAGAAGACGGAGTTTCACTGAGACACATCTCGGTTGCTGTCACAGCACCTCGACTGAGATGATTCTTGAGCAACGGAGGCGACTAGGGCTGACAAAGACCCACCTAGGACCAAACACCTCGGTCCAGTCGGGACCACCTCGACCGAGGTGACAACAGAATCGGCAAGGGTTATAAAAGTCGAAAGAAATTTCTAACTTCCCTCCCAAAACCTCCCCTCGACAGTGGCGCTCCTCCATCTCGTTTTCTTCGTTTCTTGATCGTTTTCTATGATTTTTGCTCCGATCTCGCAAGGAAAGGCTAGAGGATCAGATTGCAAGCGAGAAACTACAACAAAAATGCCTCAAATCTGCGTATTTTTGGGTTAACTGTTCGAAAACCCTAACTCTTCTATTTTCACCAATTTCAGAGATTAGTGGCTTTGGTTGCCATATATTTATGTTGGACAATGTATAAGTACCCCGTAGGAACAATTGGTAGTGATTTTGAGGGAAAAGAACTGGAAATCAGAGAGTTGGAATCGAACAGTTTTTCGCCTCGGTCCAGTCGACCTGTACCTCGGCCGAGGTGTTCTTCATCCTTGTCAGAGAAACTGAGTTATTGTTCGCTCCAAACGGTGTGTGCAAGCTTTAAATTTATAACCCTAGACTTAAGCTTAAAACAAGGATGCGAACCCGCAGTGTACGGGTCAATCGTAGTAAAAGCAAGAAAATTCCAGGGGTCGATCACAGGGACTCGGTGAAACAAAGTCAATACGGTGTGCTTATGTCAATACTAACCACAAGAGCGATTAACACAATCAAAGATGAATAAGAAGTCAATAAAGCAAACATGCAATTCTAGGGATTAAAGCATCTAGTTGTGGTTCCAACTCAAGATCTATAGATAAGCGGACAAAGCTGAGATTTTTGCGTGGGAAAGGTGTTTCTAAAGTGGGGTAGATCACCGGGTAAGTCTCACTACACACTAATCTTAAACCGTAACTCCTATTACCGGGTAAGTCTCAAGGAATCAAGATAAAGAATTATAACCTCAAACTAACACACCATCTAAGGGAATAGAATCAACCTTTACCGGGTAAGTCTCAGGCTAACTCACAAAGATGGATGGAAGCACACTCAAACCCCAATAAAGGATGAACCTTTATTACCTACACTTATGATCGTTGGTACACAAACTAAGGAATTACCGGGTAAGTCTCATCCTAAGCTTGCTTTGAACAAGGAAAGGTGTAATAAGAATAGGATTTGGCAAACTCTAACACTTAACTCTCAGTTATGGATCAGATAAGTCACCTCGGTCAGCCAGTTCCCACCCCGGCCGAGATGTTCATCGACTGAACGAGATGCTTAGGGTTAAGGTTAAAGACTCGAACTTTCAGGATCCTACTGGAATCTAAGATTATTCTATCATTGTTTTTCCCACAACCTTCAGCCAATCACGCTAGAATCACACAAGGAAATTAGCCACTCATCATCATTATGAAAGTATTAAAATATATGGGAAGAAGGTGAATATTTGAACAAAGAAGAATTTAATGAAAAGACTTCGATAACTGAATCAAATATCACAACAAAGCGTTCCTTGGATAGCAATCCAAAAAGACAAGACAATCAATGAGGGAATTAAAGACAATCTTACAAAACCCTCCAAAAAGCTATAAAAGCTATAGACTTCAATCTTCCTTCAACCTTCAAAAAAGATTCTTCAAATCTCTCCCAAACTGGAATGCGGCTGCTGCGTGCTATAAACCCTGATCGACGGTATAGCGTGATGTTTCGGTGTAAGCGGCTGCCGGAATTATGGGAAATCCGACCCTTTTTATAGGAAAATAACCCTCCAAAGATAATAAATCTTAGAAATATATTTTCCCATAAATATAGGTAAAATATATGATTCTGCATATCTCCTTCCTTCCAGGAGCCAAGCCCAAAAATATAAGATCACTTTCCAAATTTAAAAGATCTCATCCAAGAATAAAATATTCTCGCCGCGTCCTAGGTATTCGCCTCGGTCGAGTCGGCGTCTCTGGATCGCCTCGGTCGACGTGAATCTCTGGTCAACCGAGGTGAGTCACAACTGAATGCGAAATATCTCAAAACTGGTCCAAAGTAAATCTTTAATCCATGGCTATGCTTCCTGGATGTAGCTCTAAATGACTCATGACTCCTTTTGCTCCTTTTTGATGCAAAACGTACCAAATTACCTGCGATTACAACAAAACTAGGTGTAGACCTCGATTCTCGCAAAGGTAGATGAAATGGTAGTATAATCACATAATGTAGATACAAACATGCAGATTATGAAAGATAAAACGTCCAAACAAACCCCAAAATATAGACTATAATTCATGCTATCAAAATACCCCATACTTAGCCCTTGCTTGTCCCTAAGCAAGTTCTTCATATAAAAGACAAGGTAGAATGGATTATAAGTCAATAAAATCAATGAGAAAGTCTTCCAAAAACATTTTATGGTGTGCAACTATCATAGATCACTCTAAGAGAGTACTTCCTGGAATTAAAAACTCAACATGCTCAAAACATTTTATAAATATAGGAAAGTTGTTCATCTTTGCATAAAATCATAGAATGCATAATAAATCATAATTATCAAAATTAATCATGTATAATCCGATTTAAACCGCTAAGTCAATCAAGAAGCTCAAGGTCTCAAGGGCTTCCCAAAAGAAAGGTCAAGAAACGTGTAGGGTAGGGATGTATGTAAGGTAATGTGGTGCTAGAATCCGGGAAAAGGATAAACTTCACTTTCACTTTGACTTGCAATATCTTCCACCAATAAGCTTTGCTTATTTCACACTTTTTCTTCCTACTTTACTTTTTGGGATGCATGGACAGAGGTGCACAATAACCGAAGCCTAGGTAATCTGCAATCATCAATTTCTCGAGATGCATCAAACCCTTGATGCACATACCATGACCCGTTAGGAATATTGCTCAATCCGACTTTGGCAAGACACAAACACCCGGCTATGTGAATGGTGCCGAGTTACTCATCTTCATGATTGACTTCCCCAAACCTATTATTGCTTTCTAACACTTTCACTTCCAGCCACTTCTCAACTTTAACTCCACTTGCTTTCACCACTTTGCTTGCTTCCAAATTCCCGGATAGGTAAAGGGAGGCAAAATGTATATGAGGGGCTAAGCATGATCAAGAAGAAGAAGAAGAAGAGAATGAATTGCCTTGGTCTTTCTAAGAAGAGAGTGAGAGAACTTAACCTGCGGTGTCAACCTTCAAATTCAACATAATTTGGATAAAAACAAAGTATTAAACATGCCAATAATTTCAAACAAAGCATTTAGCAACTTAAACATATTATAAAACCTTTCAAACACATAAAGAATTTAAAACCAGTCAGTAAACAAAATCTTCACTGAGATCATATCCAGATAAGTAACACAAAAATCGTTTTTCGAAAACTCTCAGTTAACACACCTCGGTCGAGGTGTTCTTGGTTCAACCGAGGTGAAATGCCTCGTTTGGCCAGAATCTCCCCGGTCGAGGTCAAAAATATTTTTTTTTTTTTTTTTTCGGTTTCGACGTTTTTCTCAATCAAATAACCTGTATGTATGCATGTAATATCAGATAATCATATAAAGGCAATGAAGCATAAATACCAAAATATCCGATAAATATAATACATCAAGTAGTCAAATAAAATACATCACGTAGTCAGGTAATACAAACACCCCATACTTGGGACACACTGTCCCAGTGGGTCAAATAAAAGTCTAGAAAATGAGAGAACTCACCGGATATATAGCTGAACTGCATAAAAGAAAATAAAGAAAATCCTGCAGCTCCTCAATAATCCTGATCCGGCGGTGGTGGTGGTGGCACGTACGGATACTGAGTCGGATCGTACGGATAGCCCATGACATGCTCGAACTGAAGCTGGGCCATGATGTGCTGATGGTGCTGCCGCTCCTGCATCTCGCGGATATCCAGCGATAATGCAGCATACGTGTCAATAACCTGATCCGTCAGGTCATCGATCCGTCTGTGAGCAGCTCGATCCCTCACTCCATGTCTCCTGCGTCTAGCAGGTCTGACTGGAGAAGTCTCAGCCGGTGCAGGCTCTGTCTCCTCCTCATCATCTAAGTCGATGATCGGTGGCGCGCTCGTGCCTGCAGTATCCGTCCCTGTATCCATCGGGACTCCACCATCTCTCTCGTCCATCGTCTCCTCATCGTCGTCGTCATCCTCCTCAGCCTCAGCAGGGGCAGCTGCTGCCTCTCTGTGATCCTCCATCAGTGTATCCCAAGCCGTCTGCCAGTAATGCGGATCAAAGACTGTGAACTGGGCAGACCAGCGGATCCCCTGAGGTGCAGTCCGCTCCCAAGGCATGGCTACGTATGGAGTGGTCAAACCACGGGGAACTAGAATCCTCCGTGTGATCATCTCCTGTAATCCCAGCGGCTTCGGAGCCGCCGCCATCGTGCAAACACTGAGGTCCATCCCGTGGTAGGTAGCGATGTGGGTGACTAGACCTCTGCAGCAAATGTCTCCCTTCGCCTTGGCCTTGATCCTGTGCAGATCCTCTGCCAAGAGCAAGCCAAAGTCAGGGAAACCTCCTGTCACCATGCAGTAGAGGCTGAAAAGCTCGCCCTGTCTGATCTTCTGGGGCGTCTCAGTACGCGCCAGAAGTGTCTCGCTAAAAATCCTGTGGGCTAGTCTGAAGGCTGGATGGAAGATGACCCTCTCCCTGGAATCTCCAGGACGCCATCTGTCCGCATGCTCAGTAATATGGGCTATCTGCCCCCAGAACTCCCTAGCTACGGATCGGGAGGAGAAGTCGGTGGCGGTGGGCTCAGAAAAGCCAAAAATCTCTCTTCACACCTCTAAAGGAACTATGAAGTTCCGGTTCATCAACCGGTACTTCACAGACCGGTCTGTGGGGAGGTAGGAGAAGGAGCTAACAAACTCCAAGGTGGGCTCTAAGTAAGCTGGGGCTCGGATCTCAGTAAACTAATCCAGCCCGACGGTAGCAATCATCCTCCTAAGGTCAGCGTCTAACCCTAGGCAATCAAAAGCCGACACGTCCAGAAATCGTGGTGCGATAACTGGACGGCTAGCTATCCCCTCATAGTCTACCCGGCATCTCTCGTGGATAACCGGGCGGTAGGGACGGGAAGAAGAGGAAGAAGGGGAGGGTGAGGATCTGTCTCTAAGGGCTAGGCGACGATCTGAACTCATTTTCACTCAGCTCTGTCAGACTACCTCGGTCACTGACACTCTCCAAGAACACCTCGGTCGAGATGCAGGTCGACTGGACCGAGGCGAAGACAGTCGCGATTCCAATTCTCAGAATTTCAGTTCTTTTCCCCCTAAAATCACTAAAATTGCTTCCTAAGGGGTACTTATGCCTTTCCTCAACAGATTTAAGGGCAACCAAAGCCCAAATCGAAGTAAACGAACGAGTTAGGGTTTCGATCGTTTTTACCTCGTTCCGGCCGATTCACTCGAATTTCTTGCAGATCTGCAGTTGCAATAGGATCCTCTACTCTCTATTTGCAGTTTGGAAGCGGAAATCTTTGAAAACGAGCGAGAAACGAAGGAGGCGAGATAGATCTGTCGCCGCGGTCGATGAGGGTGAAATAAAAAGTGAAAAGTAATTTTTCCCCTTTTTATACTTTTACTGGATCTGCTGTCATCTCGGTCGAGATGGTCTCGACTAGACCGAGGTGGTACGGACCGAGGTGGTTCTGCAGAAACCCTAGTTGCCTCGGTTGCTCAAGAATCAACTCGGTCGAGATGCTCTGACAGTGACCGAGATGCTTCTGTCTTCTCAAAATCTCGAACTTCTGTCCTTCCAGTTGTGCTCCTTCCTTAGATATTCCCTGTTGTCTGTCCAGAACGCCAAAAACAAAGCAAAGCAAAGCAAAAACAAAAACTATCTAAACTAGACTAGAAAACGGGAAAAGAAAGCAATACCTTGGGTTGCCTCCCAAGAAGCGCTTGATTTAAGGTCGCTAGCTGGACCATGATGCGTCTCAAATGAGGTATATTGGTGCAACCTCCTCAACCGGCATTTCCGGTTGGTATTTCTTAAGTCTATGACCGTTGACCTTGAAGCTTCCGCTAGTTTCGCCCCATATCTCAACTGCACCATGAGGGAAAACATGTTTCACAACATAAGGTCCGGTCCATCAAGATTTCAACTTACCTGGAAAAAGGCGGAGGCGGGAGTTGAAGAGTAGAACTAAGTCTCCTTCGTTAAGCTCCTTTGGGACGATACGCTTGTCATGCCATCTCTTCGTCCTTTCCTTGTAGATTTTGGCATTCTCATAAGCGTTCAAACGCAGCTCTTCCAGCTCGTTGAGTTCCAATAGTCGCTTCTCACCAGCCTCTTTGATGTCGAAATTCAACCATTTGATCGCCCAATATGTCTTGTGTTCCAATTCAACTGGCAAATGGCAAGACTTCACATATACTAAATTATAAGGAGTGGTACCTATGGGAGTCTTGAATGCGGTCCTGTACGCCCAAAGAGCATCGTCCAACTTCATGGACCAATCCTTCCTCGTTCTAGAGACGGTCTTCTCCAAAATTGCCTTGATTTCTCTATTCGAGATCTCGACCTGTCCACTAGTTTGAGGGTGATAAGCAGTTGATACCTTGTGAGTTACCCCATACTTCGATAGAAGTGTTTTGAACTTCCGGTTGATGAAATGCGTTCCTCCATCGCTAATGATGATGCGTGGAGTTCCAAATCGTGGAAAGATAGTTCTATTCAAGAACTTCACAACTACTTTGGCGTCGTTAGTGGGAGAAGCAATGGCTTCAACCCATCTAGAGACGTAATCAACTGCAAGAAGAATGTAGAGGTTTCCTCCGGAGGATGGGAAAGGTCCCATGAAGTCAATCCCCCATACATCAAAGATTTCCACTTCTTGGATGTTATTAAGTGGCATCTCGTTCCTCCTTGACAAGTTCCCTGTTCTTTGGCATGCATCACAAGAGACAACAAAAGATTGCACATCCTTAAATAATGTAGGCCAAAAGAAACCGGAACGTAATACCTTAGCGCATGTTTTATCGGTGCTAGCATGCCCCCCACAAGGAAGTGAATGACAATGCCTTATGACGCTATTAACTTCATCCTCCGGAATGCACCTTCGAAGCATCCCATCCGGTCCGCGCTTGAATAGCAGCGGCTCGTCCCAGTAATAATGTCGTACTTCCTTGAAGAATCTTTTCTTTTGAGAGTACGTCAATCCGGGTGGTGTCTCCTGGCAAACAAGATAGTTCACAATATCAGCATACCAAGGACCTTTATTATCAGAAAGTTGGTGGATGGAATGCTCCACCAACAGTGGATGAATATCAGAGGAGGGAGTAAGAAATTTGTTATTCTCAGTAATCTCAGTTGACATCATTTCGCCATCGACCTCGGTCGAGGCGCATAAGCGTTGACCGAGATGTTCTTCGGTCGCCTCGCTCAGTCCAGAAAGTGCCTCGGTCGAGGTACTGCTACTGGATCCGAGATTGGAGATCTTCGTCTCCTGGATTAGCTTCTCAGTTTTAGCTCCTGGGTCCTCTTCCAGTGCCTTCAAGCTCCGTATATCTGCATCACAAGAAGCATCTATACCTTCCTCCATTAAACTGAAGCTAATAACTCTTTCGAGTTGATCGTTAATAAGGATAGAGCTCACCAATTCTCTTGATTCTTCTTCATCGTAGATGTTGAAGATATCATTAGTTAGTTGCTCCCCTTTCATGGCTGCAAGTAGCGCGAACTCCACCTCATCGCCACCAACGTTGAATTTCAACTTGGCGTTCTTGCAATCCACGTTGCAACCCGAAGTTGCTAGAAATGGCCTCCCGAGAATAATAGGAATAGGATAATCTGCGGGAATGTCAAGTACGACAAAATCTATGGGTAGATAGAAGTTACCCAACTTGACCGGAACGTCTTCCAAAATGCCCACGGGATGGGTAATGGAGCGATCCGCCATGTAAAGTCGAATCTTGACCGGCTTGGGCTCTCCAAGACCGATCTTCGTGCATAGCTCCAGCGGGATGATGCTCACGCTGGCTCCTAGATCACAAAGGGCTTCACAAGTGACATCCCCAACTTGAATGGGAATACAAAACGAGCCGGGATCTCTCAACTTAGGTGGCATCTTTTCCTTCATGATTTTGATAAGCTCTGAAGATTTAGATGTCATCCTAACTTCACCAACATCCTCCAGCTTCCTCTTCCTTGATAAGATTTCTTTTAAGAACTTCCCATAGGCGGGCATCCCTAAAATAGCATCAAGGAAAGGAATGTTAATATGTAGCTTATTCATCAAGTCAAGAAACTTACCAAAGTGCTTGTCTAGATGTGCTCTGGCTCTGGACTGAGGGAATGGAAGTGGTGGTTTGTACGCAGGAGGTGGAACATAAGTTTCTGTCGTCCCTCCTGCTTTCTGTTGCTCCGCCTCGGTTGGCATCTCGGTCGAGGTGTTCTTCGACTGGATCTGGACCAAGGTTGTCTGCGTCGAGCGAGGTACTGGATCTGTAGTTTTAAGTCCACTCCTCGTCGTTATGGCCATGCATTGGCCCTTAGGGTTAGTTTCCGTCTTTGCTGGAAGCTTCCCTGGATCTCTTGGCGCTTCATTCGCCTTATTAGCAAGTTGTTGTTCGAAGGACTTTTGGGCCTTCGAAAATGAAGTCATAAAATTCTCCATAGCGCTATGCTTGATCAAGATTGCCTCCAGAACTGCGTCTTTCTTTTCTGGCTGAGACGAACTCGATCCTTGCCTTTGGCTTTTCAATGGAGTAGAAGAAGAAGAAGGGGAAGAGAGGAAAGGGTTAGAGGAATCATTAGAGTTGGAGTTTGAATGATTGTTACCGTGATTTTGGTTATTCGCCCTCCAGTTGTTGCTATTGGATCCTCTATTGTTGTTGTAGTTGTTGTTTCGGGGACCGTTGTTGTTGTTACGGTACCCGTTATTGTTGTTGTTCCTTTTCCCTTGCTCTTCCTTCTTAGTTTGAGCCATCAAGAGCTCCTTCAATTGCTTCACGTCATTCGTCAAAGACGTGAGTTGATTGTTGTTGGATTGAGTCTCTTGAAAGTTGACTCTTTTAACTCCACCTTCAGCTCCTTAGTGGGTATATTTCTCCATGTGCAAGGCTTGCTTCTCAATGAAGTCCCAAGCCTCATCAATCGCCATGTCCATGAAGGTACCGGCGGAAAGTAGTTGGAGATTGAACTGGGTGCTTCCGTCCAGCCCTTTGAAGTAGATCTCCAACAACTCGATCTTTGGAATCCCATGATGTGGGCAATCCAAGAGGATATCCTTGAACCGCTCCCAAGATTTGGACAAGCTCTCCTTGTCCTTCATGATGAAAGCATTGATCTTCCCTCTCATTTCAGCGGTCTTTGAGGGGGGAAAGAATTTGGTCAAGAATTCCGTAGTCATCTCTTCCCATGTGCTAATCTTTCCTGGAGGAAGAGATTGATACCAAGTAAGAGCTCTATCTTTTAAAGAAAAGTAGAAAGGTCTTAGCTTGTAGTTGTTATTCTCAATTCTGGGGGGTCGCAAGGCTTCCATCAAGATCTCGTAGTTTTGAAGATGTTGATGCGGCGACTCTTTCTCTAGCCCTCCGAATTGGCATTGGCGAATCATGGCTAGAACTTGCGGTCGAAGTTCGTAGTCATGATCTGCTGGATCTCCTAGGTTCACTCCTGGACGCCTCAGTTGTTGATTAGGGTCCATCCTTTGACCTAGGGTTTGTGGGATTCCTGCAAGAAGAACATCTCGGACTGGCATCCGAGGTGAAAGTACATCGGCCGGGGCGTCAGGTACTGGAATCTGCCTCGGTCGCGGGTCAACAGGAGGATCTTCCCTCGGTCGAGGTAGAATATGTTCTCGTATGACTGCTATCTCAGCTTCGATTGCTGCAGTCTTGGTGCGATTCTCTTCTTTCTCTTGCCTGAGTTCTTCCTTGCTGAGGCGTAGCAGCTCTAGCGCCTCTTTCAATTGGGCCGCAAGATCACGATCGTCTTGTTGGGCTATCTTCGCTTCTCTTAAGCGTCGCTTGTATGTCTTTTCTGGTTCGGGATCGTAAGGAACGATTTCCTTCCCAGCGCGGGTTCTTCGCATATACCTAAGAAAGAACCTGCAAAAGTCACTCAAGTAGAGTGGTTAGATGAAACGGGGCAAGTGCCCCAAGAGCAAACCGTACCGGCTCGGTCTAGACCAAGTCCCCGGCAACGGCGCCAAAAACTTGTTCGCTCCAAACGGTGTGTGCAAGCTTTAAATTTATAACCCTAGACTTAAGCTTAAAACAAGGATGCGAACCCGCAGTGTACGGGTCAATCGTAGTAAAAGCAAGAAAATTCCAGGGGTCGATCACAGGGACTCGGTGAAACAAAGTCAATACGGTGTGCTTATGTCAATACTAACCACAAGAGCGATTAACACAATCAAAGATGAATAAGAAGTCAATAAAGCAAACATGCAATTCTAGGGATTAAAGCATCTAGTTGTGGTTCCAACTCAAGATCTATAGATAAGCGGACAAAGCTGAGATTTTTGCGTGGGAAAGGTGTTTCTAAAGTGGGGTAGATCACCGGGTAAGTCTCACTACACACTAATCTTAAACCGTAACTCCTATTACCGGGTAAGTCTCAAGGAATCAAGATAAAGAATTATAACCTCAAACTAACACACCATCTAAGGGAATAGAATCAACCTTTACCGGGTAAGTCTCAGGCTAACTCACAAAGATGGATGGAAGCACACTCAAACCCCAATAAAGGATGAACCTTTATTACCTACACTTATGATCGTTGGTACACAAACTAAGGAATTACCGGGTAAGTCTCATCCTAAGCTTGCTTTGAACAAGGAAAGGTGTAATAAGAATAGGATTTGGCAAACTCTAACACTTAACTCTCAGTTATGGATCAGATAAGTCACCTCGGTCAGCCAGTTCCCACCCCGGCCGAGATGTTCATCGACTGAACGAGATGCTTAGGGTTAAGGTTAAAGACTCGAACTTTCAGGATCCTACTGGAATCTAAGATTATTCTATCATTGTTTTTCCCACAACCTTTAGCCAATCACCCTAGAATCACACAAGGAAATTAGCCACTCATCATCATTATGAAAGTATTAAAATATATGGGAAGAAGGTGAATATTTGAACAAAGAAGAATTTAATGAAAAGACTTCGATAACTGAATCAAATATCACAACAAAGCGTTCCTTGGATAGCAATCCAAAAAGACAAGACAATCAATGAGGGAATTAAAGACAATCTTACAAAACCCTCCAAAAAGCTATAAAAGCTATAGACTTCAATCTTCCTTCAACCTTCAAAAAAGGTTCTTCAAATCTCTCCCAAACTGGAATGCGGCTGCTGCGTGCTATAAACCCTGATCGACGGTATAGCGTGATGTTTCGGTGTAAGCGGCTGCCGGAATTATGGGAAATCCGACCCTTTTTATAGGAAAATAACCCTCCAAAGATAATAAATCTTAGAAAGATATTTTCCCATAAATATAGGTAAAATATATGATTCTGCATATCTCCTTCCTTCCAGGAGCCAAGCCCAAAAATATAAGATCACTTTCCAAATTTAAAAGATCTCATCCAAGAATAAAATATTCTCGCCGCGTCCTAGGTATTCGCCTCGGTCGAGTCGGCGTCTCTGGATCGCCTCGGTCGAGGTGAATCTCTGGTCAACCGAGGTGAGTCACAAATGAATGCGAAATATCTCAAAACTGGTCCAAAGTAAATCTTTAATCCATGGCTATGCTTCCTGGATGTAGCTCTAAATGACTCATGACTCCTTTTGCTCCTTTTTGATGCAAAACGTACCAAATTACCTGCGATTACAACAAAACTAGGTGTAGACCTCGATTCTCGCAAAGGTAGATGAAATGGTAGTATAATCACATAATGTACATACAAACATGGAGATTATGAAAGATAAAACGTCCAAACAAACCCCAAAATATAGACTATAATTCATGCTATCAGTTATCTTGTCACCAGAAACCGTGACATCTCGTTCCGACCTTCAGCTTGTCCTGAGAGATACCCCTAGTGGTTCTTCCCCTTCCCCTTCCTCTAGATCTTCTATCCCGGTGATCCATGAGCGTCACCAGGCGGACTTTGACCATATATGCGCGCGCCCTGTGATTGCGCCACGTTTCTTAGATATCCCAGCCTTTGAGTGCCACCACGTGGTGGAGGACTTGAAGAAGATGATAGCCATGGTTGGGCAGTAGTAGGTTATCATGAAATATGACAATATTTTAGGTACTTGTTTTAGGTTTTTTTCCCTCATTATTGTGTACATGGTTATAATTTTGAAGCAATTGTGAGCTTGTTCACCTATTTTGTCGATATAGAGATCTACGCTAGCTTTATTCTGTTTATAGGTGAATAAGAGCTTGAATCGGAACAAATGATGGAAGTGAAGGAGTATTTGATCATGTTCAAGGACAAGGAGATGCATTACTGAGGCTAAGGAAGGAGTATGGATGAAGGATTACACGAAACAAATGCAAAAGAAGAGGAAAAGCAAGTCCATGCCCTGAATTACGGTTGTGGAGAAGAAAACTGAAGTCCACGCTCTAATCCACGGCCGTGGACTTGGCATCATGAACGTGGAAGAAAGTTCAAAGCACTCTAGAAAGTTACACGGTCTAAACCACGGCCGTGGAAATTCTATGGCACCGTAATTTGGTTCCACGCTCTAAATTACGGCCGTGGAAAGCTCTACATGACCGTGATCTTGGCAAATCTTATGACGTATCTTATTTGCTACATCATCAAAGAAATGGGCTTTTATCGTAACCCGTCCTCACTCTATAAAAGGAGTAGAGAAAGGAGTTTTCGGTATCTCCGCTTACCGGGTGCTATCCGCGCTTATCCCGTGCTTATCCTTGCTTAGGGTTTCGAAGCCGATGGCGAGGATTGAAGATTGAAGATTATTTGTGGCGGAAGTTTGGCGATTTCTTAGGTTTGATTCCGGAAATGATAGACAACCGTTTTCCGTTATTTACGTGAGATTATAGTGAGGATTCTTATTCCATATTCTAAATCCATTGAACATATTGCTTTGTTATTAGGATTTGAGATTGATTTCAAGTGTTTATTAAGTTTTCGAGGGTTTTCATCTTTTATCCTTCTTAATTTGATTATTGATATCATGACAATGATTGTTGGCTAAAACCCTTTAGCAATTCTAAGGTGAAGGGTTGATAGTTGTGGCTTAGATGATGATAGATTAATCGTAAACTAATTAGACCCTAAGAGTGTGAGAAATTCGTCGACGAACCTAAATTACGGCCTGTTCTTGAGGTTACACGGCCGTGGAACTCAAGATCCTGCCATGATTTTCCCTGATCTACGACCTTTGCTTTTGCTTTAATCCAAAGTTAAAGATTTGCTTTAACATAGCTTTAGTTTGCCTTTCCTAGGTAGTAGTGAGACTCAACATCCTCTATTTCAGTTTCGAGTGTCACAACCTTAACTGTTTGAGTTAATCTTGATCCTTTGGGTTTGGGCTGGGGTATTTGAGTTTAATTCTTGTCCTTAGATCCTTTCTATACTGCAGCCTCAACAACCTTTATAGAGAGTGTCTTTGGGTTGGACATATAAGATTTTGGAACTTCACCATACATTACCTTGCTTTAGTATACCTTTGCAATTCTCGACTCTGTCGTTATATTTATAGAATATCTTGAATCGATTGCCACAATTAGATGCCTGGATCTTTAGGGTTGTTGTTTTCCCCAATATATTCAAAGCTTTACACTTTTACTTGCTTGATTACTTGAGACTGAAATTTGACTCCCCAAATCCCTGAGTTCGGTACTCTGGAATACTTGCTAATCTACGCCGATCCGTACACTGTGGGTTTGCTTGCTTTTATTTCAGTTTTATAAATATAAAGCTTATTTGCACGCAAGTTTTCGGGCGAACAAGTTTTTGGCGCCGTTACCGGGGATTTGGTTAAGACCAAACTTCGGTTCTCGGTTGTCAAGCTTGGGAGCTTTGCTCTTGTTATTTGATATCTCTTTTGAGTGTTCTTCGTAGGTTCTTTTAGGTATATGCGCAGGTCTAGATCCATTAAGGACCTCGTACCTTTTGATCCAGAACTTGAAAAGACTCTAAGGAAAAAGGCTAAAGAAAAGAAAGATGGCCGAAAACAAAGAAAGAAATCTCCAAGCGGAGTTGGAGGAATCTCAAGCTCAATTTAGATTGAGTGAAAAGGTTCGTATGGAAGAAGCGGAGCGTCATCAATTCCAAATTGATGAGCTCAAAGCTATGATGCTGGACATGAAGTTAGAGATGACTGAATCCAAGAAGAAGAAGAAGAAAGCCAAACCAACTAGGGTCATTAGAGCTTAATCATCCGACGAGGAGTACGATGAAGATATGCCACCGCTAGAGGAAATCGATCCATTAATCAATCCAGTCTGGAATGATCCAAGACCACCCATAAATCCTTGTGTCCCAGCTGGGGGTGCGAGAGCCGCTCGTGTCGATGAGGAGCCACAAACTATTGGACAAAGGATGGATCCGATTCAGCAACCACGCCGCCTAGATGTGAATTTCGAAGCTGAGGATATCCAGGAATTCAGCTTTAGTCCACAAGTGATCACCATGGTTCGCCAAAATCAATTTGGTGGAACAAGTGCTGAATCTCCACATCAACATTTACAGAATTTTGAGATTCTAATGGAGACAATGAAGCCGAAGAAGACCACCACCAACAACTACAAGATCAAGCCGTTCTTCTTCTCTTTGAAGGACAAAGCCTTGGCTTGGTATCAAGCTCTTCCAAATGGAAGACTTAACACATGGGAGGATCTATTTTCGGAGTTCTTAACCAAGTTCTTTCCGCCATCCAAGATTGCGGAGTTAAGAGGTAAGATTAATCCATTCATTATGAAGCCTGACGAAAGTTTGTTTCAATCTTGGGAAAGGTTTCAGGATTTATTGTTGGATTGCCCACACCATGGCATTTCAAAGCTAGAATTGTTAGAGATATACTACAAAGGGCTGGATGTGGAAACACAATTCAAGCTCCAATCCCTTTCATGTGGTACATTCATGGACATGAGGGAAGATGATGCTTGTGACTTCATTGAGAAGAAAGCCCAAGTGATTGAGAAGTATTCTCACCGGAAGGCGGATTCTAGCCATCAAAATAGAGGAGATCCGGGAGCTAAGTTGAAACAAGCTGCGCAAACTCAAATCTTTTCCCTCAATACCGAAATCAAGGAGTTGAAGGAAGTCATTAGAATTGGCCTTCAAAAGCCGAAGGAGCAAGATGTTGGATACTCAAGAAACAACAACAACAACTATCACGGGAATGAGAATACCAATAGGAACAAACGGAACAACAACCGGAACAATTGGAACAACAACAACAACCGGAACAACAATTGGAACAACAATCAGAATTCAAACAACAATTGACTTTCCAACCAACAACAAAATTCCGGTAATCATTATTCCAATTCAGGAAATTCACTAACACCACCATCTTCTTCTTCTACTCCTTTGAAAAGCCAGGGACAATCATCAAATGGCACAAGCAACTCGGGAAAGGAGAAGCCCGATCCCATGTTAGAAACAATCTTGGGAAAGCTTCAAGGACTAGAGAGCTACGTTACTAAGGTTGATAAAGCTCAAAAAGCTTTAGAGAACCAAATGTTCAGCAAGGCCGAGGAAGTTCCTAGAGATCAAGGAAAGCTTCCCGGAAAGACGGAAGACAACCCGAAAGGAAGGGTGATGGCTATCACAACTAGGAGCGGAGTGACAACTACCGACCCGCAGCCTAAGTTTGTCGAAGTTCCAGCTGAAAAGGAGAAGGAAAAGGGGAAGGATAAGGAAGACATCTACATTCCTCCTCCAGCTTATAAACCTCTCCTACCATTCTCCCAATCTAGAGCGAGAGCGCGTCTAGACAAGCAGTTCGGTAAGTTCATTGAACTCATGAGTAAACTGCAACTTAATATACCTTTCATTGATTCAATTGTAGCTATGCCCGCTTACGGGAAGTTCTTAAAGGAGATCCTCTCTAACAAGAGGAAGCTAGAAGACTTTGGAGAAGTCAAGATGAGTTTGGAATCATCGGAGCTCATCAAAACAATGAAGGATAAGATGCCCCCAAGGCTGAAGGATCCGGGGTCATTTTGCATTCCAATTGGAGTATGAGAGGTCACTTATGACACTTTATGTGACTTGGGAGCAAGCGTTAGCATTATCCAACTCGCTTTATGTAGGAAGATCGGTTTAGGTGAACCTAAACCGGTGAAGATGACGTTATAAATGGCAGATCGATCCATAACTCCTCTTGTCGGTATTATTGAAGACGTCCCAGTCAAGCTCGGTAAGTTTTACATTCCAATAGATTTTGTTGTGCTTGACATTCCTGCAGATTGTCCGGTCCCGATCATACTCGGAAGACCGTTTCTTGCAACATCCGGATGTATGGTGGATTGCAAGAATGCTAGACTTGCCTTCGACATAGGAGAAGAGAAGGTTGATTTTGTTCTTTCAACATTGGTGAAAGAGCCAGCTTTTGGAGAGGATATGTTCAATGTCTATGACGAAGAAGCGTCTAGGGAGGAAGTGAGCTCGATTCTATTCAAGGACCCGTTGCAAAAGGTTATAACCATGAGCATCATGGAGAAAGGAGAGGAAGAGGATTGCAATGAGGAGGTTGAAGCCTTGGAGGAGCTAAAGGAAGTACAAGAAGAAGAGTTTGAACAACTCTACGATGGGTCAGAGAACGTAAGGAACCACGGACAGTCGTGCTATTCGACGGTCGTGGTTTCCCCCATGATGACCGTAACCAGTTATTTTGAGAGTTCCAGTAAGTTACACGGCCAAAACCACGGCCGTGGAACTACCAGGGATGCCGTAATTGACTTCCACGCCCTAAACCCTGGCCGTGGAAGTAATAGTGGTGCCGTAATTCAAGGAATTTCTTAGAATAATTACGTTCTTTCCACAAATGCTCTTGAGTCTTCTTCAACCACTCCTACACCCTTAGAAACTTCTAAGGAAGCATTGGACACTCCTCAAGAGTCATCAAAAGCACCAATAGCAATGGAATTAAAGCCATTTCCCACACATCTTCGGTATGCATTTCTTGGAACTAATTCTACTTTTCCCGTAATTGTTAGTTCCGATTTAAGTGATGATGATAGACTAATGGTTGTTCTAAGGAAGAATAAAAAGGCTTTAGGATACACCATAGAGGATCTTGTAGGAATTAAACCATCATTATGCAGGCATAAGATCCTAATGGAGGATGATTTTAAGCCATCGTGACAACCTCAACGACGGTTAAATCCAATCATGAAGGAGGTTGTCAAGAAGGAGATCCTTAAGTTACTTGACGCAGGTATCATCTATCCTATTTCCGATAGCAAGTGGGTGAGCCCTGTTCAAGTAGTCCCAAAGAAAGGAGGAATGACGGTTATCACTAACAAGAACAATGAGCTCATTCCTACAAGAACCGTAACTGGATGGAGGATGTGCATTGACTACCGCAAGCTAAACAATGCGACGAGGAAGGATCACTTCCCGCTACCATTCATAAACCAAATGCTTGAGAGGTTAGCACAACACTCCTATTTTTGTTATCTTGACGGTTATAGTGGTTTCTTCCAGATTCCAATTCATCTGGACGATCAAGAGAAGACCACATTCACGTGCCCATGGGGTACATTTGCATATAGAAGGATGCCGTTCGGGCTTTGCAACGCCCCAACCATCTTTCAAAGGTGCATGATGGCCATCTTCTCGGAGTATGTTGAGGAAATCATGGAGGTTTTTATGAATGACTTTTCTGTTTATGGTTCCTCTTTCAATAATTGTCTTTCTAACCTTTCTCTTGTGGTGCAAAGGTGTGAAGACACTAACCTAGTTCTTAATTGGGAGAAGTGTTAATTCATGGTTAGAGAAGGCATTATGTTAGGACACATGATCTCTAATAGAGGGATCGAAGTTGATAAGGCGAAGATAGAGACTATAGAAAAGCTTCCTCCTCATCTTTGGTGAAGGGGATACGAAGTTTTCTAGGACATGCTGGATTTTATAGGAGATTTATCAAAGACTTTTCAAAGATTTCAAAACCGCTAACTAATCTCTTGATGAGGGATGCAATTTTTACATTTCGCAACACTGCGTAGATGCTTTCCACAAGATCCGAGAAGCTCTAATCTCAGCCTTAATTATCCAACCTCCGGACTGGAATCTCCCATTCGAGGTTATGTGTGACGCAAGTGACGTAGCTGTAGGTGCAATGCTAGGACAAAAGAAGGAAGGTCGCACTCATGTCATCTACTATGCTAGCAAGACGCTAGACGAAGCGCAGCTCAACTACGCCACAACTGAAAAGGAATTCCTAGCTATTGTACATGCCTTTGAAAAGTTTTGTTCTTATCTTGTAGGTGCGAAGGTGATTGTATACACGGACCATTCTGCGATCAGGTATCTACTTGCCAAGAATGATGTGAAACCAAGGCTGATTAGATGGATTCTTCTCCTACAAGAATTCGATCTAGAGATCCAGGATAAGAAAGGTTCAGAAAATTCTGTTGCGGATTATTTGAGTCATCTACCACACATAGAATACGACGATCTACCTATAGATGACTCCTTTATGGACAAGCATTTACATATCATTGAGGAGTGCATCGACAAGATATCAAGAGTAATGAACCATGGTTTGCTGATTTTGTTAACTATTTGGTTTGTCAGGAAATACCTACCGGACTATCCTACGCACAAAGGACATCCGGTAATACTATTGGAATGAACCTCTACTCTTCAAGAGATATCCCGACGGCATCATTAGGAGATGTGTGCCGGAAGACGAGATGCAAAGCATCATCCGTCATTGTCATTCACTACCTTGTGGAGGACACGCTAGTTCCAATAAAACTAGCGCTAAGGTATTACAATCCGGTTTCTCTTGGCCTACTTTATTTAAGGATGTGCAAACCTTTATTTCCTGCTGCGATGCTTGTCAAAGAACAGGGAACATATCTAGGAGAAACGAAATGCCTCTCAACAACATTCAGGAGGTGGAAATCTTTGACGTTTGGGGAGTAGACTTCATGGGACCTTACCCATCATCTTGTGGAAACCAATACATACTTCTAGTTGTAGATTATGTTTCGAGATGGGTTGAAGTTATCGCCTCTCCAACTAATGATGCCATGGTTGTTGTCAAGTTATTTAATAGAACTATTTTCTCAAGGTTTGGGACACCATGGACTATCATTAGTGACGGAGGTTCACACTTCATTGCCTGACGATTCGAGGCTCTACTAGCTAAGTATGGGGTGACTCACAAGATCGCCACTCCCTACCATCCACAAAAGAGTGGACAAGTGGAGATTTCAAATAGAGAGATTAAGGGCATCTTAAAGAAAACAGTTTCGAAGACAAGGAAGGATTGGTCTTTGAAGCTAGACGATGCATTATGGGCATATAGGACTGCGTACAAGACTCCCATAGGAACAACACCATACAACCTTGTGTATGGGGAAGTCTTGTCACCTACCGGTGGAGCTAGAACGCAAGGCGTATTGGGCTGTAAAGTGGTTGAGCTTCAGCATGAAGGAAGAAAGCGAGAAGCGCTCTTAGACCTTAACGAGCTTGAAGAACTCCTCTTGAATGCTTATGAGAACGCCAAGATTTACAAGGAAAGGGTGAATCGTTGGCATGATAAGCATATCATTCCAAAGGACCTCAAAGAAGGGGATCAAGTTCTCCTCTTCAATTCGAGACTTCGACTCTTTCCAGGTAAGCTTAAATCTCGTTGGACTGGACCTTATCTAATCAAATGTGTTTTTCCCCATGGCGCAGTTGAAGTATGGGGTGAAAAGAGCGGACGTTTCATGGTGAAGGGTCGACGACTTAAGTAGTATTCACCGGAGCTCCAAGCTGAGGAATTCGCACCGACTACACTCGAATAAACTCACGTACGGTCTAGATACGGACCTAAAACAAGCGCTTCTTGGGAGGCAACCCAAGGTATTACACTTTCGTTGTGTTTTTGTTTCTTAGTTTAGTTGTTTTGCTTTTGTTTCCCCCTCGATACCTCCCGGTATGTCATGTTTTTGGATGTAGGAATAAGGAATAGGCAAGGAAAGGAAGAAAAAGTTGGAAGCAATTGACGAAACTTGGATTTTGGCACACAACAGAGAGTTCCACGCCCTAAACCACGGCCGTGGAGGCTATAGTGACCGTAATTTTCCAAATTTTGAGAAAAATCAAGAAAAACCACTGGTCCGTACATTTCCCCTGAGTGACCGTGATTTTCCAAAAATTTACGGGCACTATATAAACCACCTTCCTTCCAAAAAAACACCACAAAACACCATTCCACGCCCTCTTTCCACGCCCTAATCGCCGAAAACCATCTCCAACTCTCAAATCTTCGTTTGAAGTCCGAATCCAGGGATTCTTTGGCCTAAAGTGAAGCATTTTCAATCCTCTACATGATCCAAGCAACGAATCAAGTGAACAATCCACTCAGTAGAAGGAATTTGGATTTTAAAGATCCAAAACCTAGGTTTTTCTCTCTTTTCTCTACTTGTCAATTCGACTCAATTTCTTTGCAAGATTTTAGGAGAACTAATTGGAATTGGAATTGGAATTAGTCTAGGACTGTGACTGCTAAATTTGGTGTGGATTTGTTGAGATTTGAGTGAAACAGAGAGAAACCACGGTCCTTGTAGGTTCCACGGCCGTGGAAAAGGAAGAACAGGCCGTGATTTTTTCTGTTGTTGAGAAAATGTTGAGAAGAAAGTCTAGCTGGAATAAGAAGCAAAAGGGAGATAGTTCTTACTCTTCCAAACCCCCTCCTAACCAACCACCATCACCACCACCTCCTAGAATCCCAACCATTCATAAGGATTACCTTGAAGCTTTAGAGAAAGGCTGTTCCACTTCTATTCAAGTGGGTGGAATGGATAAGGAAGAGCGGGCAAGTGGGCTTTCTTCAATCACTTTCCTTCCTGTCCATATCTCAAAGGGAAAGAATCAAGAAGAGGCCGGTCATAGGTCCTCGATACCTTCTCTTAAAGGAGCTTGAGCCTCTAAACATTGTGAATGACTTGACTTGGCTCTTGGATAGAGCCGGATTGATTGTTTTCTCCGCTATTAGAGCGGATGCTTATGAAGAGATCACTAGGGAGTTTGTCACCTCCTTCGAGCATAGCCACATGAAGCGAACCGTCTCTTGTAGGCTAATGAAGCAAGATTATGAGTTCTCCATTATTCAGTTTTGAGCCTTCTTTGGGTTCCATGAGAGTTTCAATGGGAGGTTTCCTAGCGGAGTGTACGCTAAGCACTTTTGGGAGGATATTGCTATGATATATGCTAGTGAGGATCGTTGGCAATCGGCCGACACCAAGGCTAAGCTCATTTACCATCTAGCCTTGAAGATAGCTCATAGGGTTCTTTCCGAGTGTCTCTTCCCTAGGACCGAGACCCCACAAAAGATCAAGACCGATGAGTTTTTCCTCCTCTATTGCATGCTTACCGGTAGATCCGCCGATTGTGCCACTCTCCTAGCCTCCACCATTAGCAAACTGAAAAACAAGAGGGTCGGGAACATAGGATAGGGAGGCATAGCTACCCACATAGCCAAGCAGCTTGGGAGACTATTCCGCCTGCATTAGGATACCGGCGAGACCCTTGGGTCTCAATAGTCTCATGACTAGAGGTGTTATCTTCCCCCGCCACCAAGCTCCACCTACCGCAGCCATGCCATGGGAGGAGAGAGGTGGTAGAGGTATCCCATGGCTCCCTGAGTACTCCATTATGACTGGACGCCATAACTGGAAGGCGACATTCGCAGCTATGCATACGAATAGACTAGTAAATCCTCCGTATGTGCCGGATGATATCCCAGTTGTGTGATGATCATGAGGGAGGAGGTGATGAGCATGACTTTGGTACGTTTCCGGATCAGCCGGCACAGTTTCCCGATCCTCCTAGACGTTCTCCCCGCCCTTCTAGACCTTCTGGTTCCTCTTCCTCTCGCCGGGCTAGCGTGAGTGAGAGGCCGACTTGGATGGATTCCCCTCCAGCTTGGTATGGAGAGCATCCATCATGGATGGGAGCTCTTTCTCCATGGTACGAGCAGGCACCGGCGGCACCGACTCCCCAGGACGCTCCAGCATGGTACGGACAACCACCAGCTTGGTATGAGTAGCTACCGGCATGGGCTACAGATCTTTCCAGGAGGGTAGGAGATCTAGAGATCCGCCAGGAGACTCATGACACCCGGAGCCAAGGGCATGATGATATGATGAGAGACATTTACCGCCAACAGTTCGGGCGGAACTACAGCTCTGAGTTCCATCAATTTCCTCCACCGCCTCCTCATTGATGACATGAGATGATTGCCGGTTTGAGCCGCCCCACCACCATCTAGTGAGTTTCTTTGTTTTCTTTTCTTGTCTTTATTTTTCTTTTGAACATTAAGGGCAATGCATGTTTAAAGTATAGGGTGGGGTGTGACTATGATTGTAATAACTCTACTTTGTTTGCTTGCTTAATCCATGAACACTTGCATGTTTCATTTTATAGTCAAACGTTTTCATTATTGCATTGCATGAAAAAGCTTTGAAAAACCCATAAAAATTTGAAAAAGTTTTAAAAGTTTTTTGTGCTTCTAAGATTAGGAATGATTCCTATGATAATTCTCACTTGCGGAATGAGTTTTTGATGACAATTGTATGCTTAAATTGTATAATGAATTGAAGAGAAATTAAGCGTGTTGTTTATCCTTTCTTGCAAGTGTCATAATGTGAAGAGTTTTATCTAAATCATATTGAGAAACGAAGGTTGAAATCACAATATAAGTTCTTATACTTCTTTGTGAAATGTAAGGCACTACGATTTTCTTACTTCTTTCTTTGATCATTTAGCCCCTGAATGAAATAATTGTCTCCCTTACCTATCCGTGAATTAGAAGGAGTTGTGTTTTGGTATGTTTGATGTGGGAGGGCTGTGAAAGCAATTGTTTACATTCAAAGAATAGAAATTATAGGTTTGGGGAAGTCAATCATGATGATGAGTAACTCGGCACCATTCACATAGCCGGGTGTTTGTGTCTTGCCAAAGTCGGATTGAGCGATATTCCTAACGGATTATGGTATGTGCATCAAGGGTTTGAGGCATCTCGAAATCGAGAAACGCCAATCTTCTAGGCTTCGGTTTTTGTGCACCGCTGTCCATATTTCCAAAAAGTAAAGTCAAAAAATACTGTGAAAAAGAAAAGAGCAAAGCTGTAAGTTGATGGGTGTTGTAAGTAAAACAAAAATAAAAAGAGTTACGGTATTCCTTTTTCCCGGATTCATGCACCACATCCCTTACATGTTTCCCTCCTTTCCGCATTCTCGACCTTAATTGAAAGTCCTTAAGATCAAAAGAGTGTTATTTGACTTTGTGATCTAAATTGAAGTTTCACTTGCTTGATTTTGACAATGCTTGAAGGTTATGATGTTTGTCTTAAAGTTTAAGCAATTTATGATGTTTCTTTTCTCTACATTCTTTGGTTTATGTGTATGAACATTTTCAATGATTAATGAAGCAAGTTATGAGGATGATCTATTGACTAGAAGCACATTTGTCAAAAAGTTTGTTTGTTTTGGAGTTGCATTCATATTTCACTCTAACTTGTGTTCTAAGCTTTTGAAAACCTTGCTTGGGGACAAGCAAGTGACAAGTATGGGGTATTTTGTTAGCATGAAATATGACGATATTTTAGGTACTTGTTTTAGTTGTTTTTCCCTCATTATTGTGTACATGCATATAGTTTTGAAGCAATTGTGAGCTTATTTACCGATTTTTTCGATATAGAGATCTACGCTAGCTTTATTCTGCTTATAGGTGAATAAGAGCTTGAATCGGAGCAAATGATGGAAGAGAAGGAGTATTTGATCATGTTCAAGGACAAGGAGATGCAATAGTGAGGCTAAGGAAGGAGTATGGATGAAGGATTGCACGAAACAAAGGAAAAGAAGAGGAAAAGCAAGTTCACGCCCTGAATTACGGCCGTGGAGAAGGAAATTGAAGTCCACGCTCTAATCCACGGCCGTGGACTTGGCATCATGAACGTGGAAGAAAGTTTGAAGCACTCCAAAGAGTTACACGGTCTAAACCACGGCCGTCGAAATTCTATGGCATTGTAATTTGGTTCCACGCTCTAAATTACGGCCATGGAAAGCTCTACATGACCGTGATCTTGGCAAATCTTATGACGTATCTTATTTGCCACATCATCAAAGTAAATGGGCTTTTATCGTAACCCGTCCTTACTCTATAAAAGGAGTAGAGAAAGGAGTTTTCGGTATCTCCGCTTACCGGGTGCTATCCGCGCTTATCCCGTGCTTATCCTTGCTTAGGGTTTCGAAGCCGACGGCATGGATTGAAGATTGAAGATTATTTGCGGCGGAAGTTTGGTGATTTCTTAGGTTTGATTCAGGAAACGATTGACAACCGTTTTCCGTTGTTTACCTGAGATTATAGTGAGGATTCTTATTCCATATTCTGAATCCATTGAACATATTGCTTTGTTATTAGGATTTGAGATTGATTTCAAGTGTTTATTGAGTTTTCGAGGGTTTTCATCTTTTATCCTTCTTAATTTGATTATTGATATCATGACAATGATTGTTGGCTAAAACCCTTTAGCAATTCTAAGGTGAAGGGTTGATAGTTGTAGCTTAGATGATCATAGATCGATCGTAAACATATTGGACCCTGAGAGTGTGAGAAATTCGTCGATGAACCTAAATCATGGTTTGTTCTTGAGGTTCCACGGCCGTGGAACTCAAGATCCTGCCATGATTTTCCCTGATCTATGACCTTTGCTTTTGCTTTAATCCAAAGTTAAAGATTTGCTTTAACATAGCTTTAGTTTGCCTTTCCTAGGTTGTAGTGAGACTCAACATCCTCTATTTCGGTTTCGAGTGTCACAACCTTAACAGTTTGAGTTTATCTTGATCCTTTGGGTTTGGGCTGGGGTATTTGAGTTTAATTCTTGTCCTTAGATCCTTTCTATACTGCAACCTCAACAACCTTTATAGAGTGTGTCTTTAGGTTAGACATATAAGGTTTTGGAACTTCACCGTACATTACCTTGCTTTAGTATACCTTTGCAATTCTCGACTTTGTCCTAATATTTATAGAATATCTTGAATCGATTGCCACAATTAGACGCCTGGATCTTTAGGGTTGTTGTTTTCCCCAATATTTGCAAAGCTTTACACTTTTACTTGCTTGATTACTTGAGACTGAAATTTGAATCACCAAATCCCTGAGTTCGATACTGTGGAATACTTGCTAATCTACGCCGATCCGTACACTGCGGGTTCGCTTGCTTTTATTTCAGTTTTATAAATATAAAGCTTATTTGCACGCACGTTTTCGGGCGAACAAAGCAGTTTATGGAGATCAGAGCTCCAGCCTACCTCGAGCCTACCCTAGAGTTTGTTAGTTCTGTTACTCACCTACCTGAGAGGAAAGCCATCAAGTACCGGTTGCTGAACCGGAACTACATTGTCCCTATGGACCAGTTTAGAGATATCTTTGGCTTCCCGACCCCTACAGTTCCCGACTTTCCTTCTCGAGCCATAGCTCGATAGTTCTGGGGACATATTGCTCATGTGGTGGAGCACGTTGATAGATGGAGACTTGGAGACTCCAGGGACCGCATCATATTCCACCTTGCTTTCCGTCTCGCCCACCGGATTTTCACCGAGACTCTTCTGGTGCATATTGAGACGCCCCAGAAGGTTAGACAGGGAGAGTTGCTGAGTCTCTTCTGTATGGTGACTGGAGGAGTACCTGATTTTGGGGCCATATTAGATGAGGATCTGCATCGGATCAAGCCTAAGGGGAAGGGAGATATCTTTGTGGAGGACTAGTGACTCACATCGCTACAATCATGGATCTCGACCTGACTGCTTGTACGTTGGTGGCGGCAGCAAAGCCGCTAGGACTTCAGGATATGATCACGAGGAGGATTCTGGTTCCTCGTGGCCTTACTACACCATATGTGGTGATGCCTTGGGAGCATACTGCCCCTTAGGGTATCCCATGGTCTGATTAGTTCTCAGTTTTCGATCCTCAGTATTGGTCTATGTTCGCCCTAAAACGTGCGTGCAATCAAGCTTTAAATTTATAAAACTAGAATCAAAGCAAGCGAACCCGCAGTGTACGGATCGGCGTAGTAAAGCAAGAATTCCATAGTATCGAACTCAGGGATTTGGGGGGAACAAATTCAGTTTGCAAATCGTCAAGCAAGTAAGTGTATAAAGCTTCGCAAATATTGGGAAAACAACAACCCTAAAGATCCAGGTATCTAATTGTGGCAATCGATTCAAGATATTCTATAAGTAAAAGGACAGAGTTAAGAGTTGCAAAGGTATGCTAAAGTAAAGCAATGTACGGTGAAGTTCCAAGACTTTATATGACTTATCTAAAGACACTCTCTATAAAGGTTGTTGAGGCTTCAGTATAGAAAGGATCTATGGACAAGAATTAATCTCAAATACCCAAACTTGTAACCCAAGGATCAAAACTAACTAAAACGATTAAGGTTGTGACACTCAAAATCGAAATAGAGGGTGTTGAGTCTCACTACTACCTAAAAAAGGGCAAGCCAAGACTAGATTAAAGCTAATCTTTAACCTTGGATCAAAGTAAAAGCAAAGTTCGCAAACTAAGGTAAATCACGGGCAGATCGTGAGTTCCACGGCCGTGGAAGTCCAAGAACAGACCGTGATCTTGGTTCGTCGACGAGATCTCTCTAACTCTCAGGGTCCAATCAAACTACGATCGATCTATCATCATCTAAGCCACAACTATCAACCCTTCACCTTAGAAAATAACCATTATCATGATATCAAAAATCAATTTAAGATGAATGAAAGATGAAAACCTTCGAAAACTCGAATATAACTCAAAGTCAATCTCAAATCCAAAACACAAAATGGAATACTCAATGGATTCAGAATGTAACACAAAACCTCACAATGATCTTAGGCAAATAGGAAGAACAGGTTGTCAATCCGTCTTCAATATCAAAACCTAAGAGAAAGGGCGCAACTTCCGCCACACACAATCTTTGGGAATCCAAATTGCCGGCGCTTCCGCAAAGTCCCTCGCGAAAACCCTAAGGCTAACTCTCCCAAAGCGAGGTTGCTAAAAACTCTCTTCTCCCGCCTTTTTATACGTAGAGTAAGAGATATCTGTCAGCCCAAATACGTAGATGATGTGACATTAAATGATTTGTCAAAGGATTGCCTAAATCACGGTCTCAAGGGATTCCACGACCGTGGTTTAGGGCGTGAAATTAGATTACGGTGTGTCTCATCTTCCACGACCGTACTTTACGCCGTGTAACTCACTGGAATGCTCCACGCTCATGATGCCAAGATCCACGGCCGTGGTTTAGGGCGTGGACTCTTCTACGGCCGTATTTTAGGGCGTGGAAGCATAGATTGCTTGTGGTTTCCTTTGTGTCGTGCCATTCTCCATCTTAGCTCCTTCTTTGACGTCCTTGATGTGTTCCTAATCCTTCGATATGCTCAAATCCTCTCTTATCTCTCTCAAATGGTCCGGTTCCAACTCTTATTCACCTATAATGAACATAAAGCTAATGTAGACCTCCATATCAAAAATATAGATAAACAAGCTAACAAATGCTTCAGTACCTTATCCACGAACACTATAATGAATGAAAAACAACAAGAATGAGTGCCTAGAATATCGCAATATTTCATGCTAACAAAATACCCCATACTTGTCACTTGCTTGTCCCCAAGCAAGGTCTTTGAAAGCTTAGAACACAAGTTAGGATGAAATATGCATGCAAACTCAAAAAAAATATCTTTTAGGTAAGTGTGTTTCTAGTCAATAGATCATTCTCAAACCTTGCTTCATTCACTCTTGAAATGCTTATATACATAAACCAGAGAATGTAAAGTAAAGAGACATCATGAATTGGTTAAACTTTAAAGTACATCATAACCTTCAAGCATTATCAAAATCAAGCATAAGAAACTTCAATTTAGATAACCAAGTCAAATAACATTCTTTTGATCTTAAGGACTTCCAAGTAAGGTCTAGAATGCGAAAGGAAGGGAAACTTATAAGGGATGTGATGCATGAATCAGGGAAAGTGGACAACTAACTCTTTTTCTTTTTATTTTGCTTTGCAACACCATCAAATTTGAGCTTTGCTCTCTTCTTTTTCACATTATTTTTCGACTTTACTTTTGGAATTATGGACAGCGGTGCACAAAAACCGAAGCCTAGAAGATTTGCTTTTCTCAATTTCGAGATTCCTCAAACCCTTGATGCACATACCATAATTCGTTAGGAATATCGCTCAATCCGACTGTAACACCCCAAATTTTGAGAACTCGGGGAGCTACTGGTTAGGACCTCACAATGGGTCCCGACCTTAGTTTGACAACAATTTCACTAGGATCTTACAACAAGGCACAAAAGTATTTAAAACATTTGAAAACTTTAAACAATATATACATGAAGAATATGTATCAGCCTTACAAAGTAAAGGTACCAAACGACACATATGAAGAACAAAAGACATCCCCGTCCCCAACTAAATGAGTACGTGGACCCGGCTGACCATTCCTTCCGGATCTCTCTACAACTGTATTAACCTGCAAAACATCTACAAACGGTATAAAATCGTTAGCTAACATTCTATGCATAAGTATAAAGGTAAAAGCACATACACACAACATACACAATCAACATGCAACACTCAATCCTTTTATTATCTTTAATTAGGTGATAGGTCATTACTAATGATACTTATTTTGTGACACGAGGGATTCCCAAACCTCGCCCCTGTCCCCGTTTACCAACGCGGAATGGTACTAATGCATCTGACCGTCTACCGGACTGGGCTGGTCGAAGGGCACCTCCTAGACTCTCGCAAGAGCTAGGCAGATGATGTCACGACCCGTTATCATACACTTGGGTCAATTACGTAAATAATATAGTTGGCCTAATCCGGTTTCGTTGTTTATCATAACTAGCGAACACCACTCATACACATTACACTCATACATGAAAGCCAGCTAAGTAAGTCCGTGGACTTACCTGAATCAGATCTCGACTTTCTAATTCGCAAATCGATCTGTACGGTAGGAATTCAGTGGCCTGTCAAAGAAGGCAAGTGTGTCAGCACACTTTCTAGGTGATTAGAAGTCTAAGACTTCTAAGATAGTAGGTCTTAATAGAACGGAATTGATTACAGTATTAATTTATGGTAAAAAGACTATTTTACCCTTGGTCTCGAAACTTCCAAAAATTCCCTAATTCATGCCTAAACTCTTATTTGAGACTAAAGAGTCATATTCTAACTCCTAAAGATGAGTTTGGTTACAAACTGACAATTTACCCATTTCCTTATTTCGGAAAGATCGTTAAGGTCCAACTTCGGCTTCAAATATAAAATTCGAATGATCTTATAAAAATTCCGAAATAATTCCCTAGATCATCTATGATATCTCATCTACCCCTAGGAGCAAGAATTTTTTAAAACTGTTCAACCATCACTTCTACAAAAATTTCTAAAGTTGGTTACAACACTTAACAAACAACACACTGTCTTAACTTTGAAAAAATCATTACTCCTAAACTACTCACTGGGTTTATCCAAAATTTTGATATGTTCTACTATAAAATCTTATCTATAATATATCCAAAATTCAGCCGCAAAGGAGATCAAAATCCTATTTAAAACTATCTCCCAAAACTGAATTTCAGCACAACAGAAAAACTGCTTACGACTCAATCTTTGAAAAATCATAAATCCCAAACCACTCGCTGGATGCCTCTCAAATTTTAATATGTTCTACAAAAATATGTCAACTATATCATATCCAAAATTCAAGCGCAACGGAGATCAAGAGCTTATTCAAAACCATCTCACAAAACAACATCACTTGCTGTTTTCCCCAACACTCAGCACATATATACAAAACACAATAACTCTCAAACCGTAACTTCGATTCTTCCCAAATTTTAGTATGTTATACTATGTACTACTGTCTATGACATATCAGAAAACCAGCCAAAAATAATGAGTTTAGCATACCTAAATCTGATCCCGAACACGACAGCTTGACACTTATTCAAACTCAGAAAAGTGCAAATCTTCACTGCTTCTTCTATGGCTGATCTGAGTATGATTTGAAGACATAAAGGGAACCCATTAGGCATGAAAAATGTGGAAGGTAGTGCAAGGAAGGAAGGGGTATGACTCTTACCCGATTCCAAAACTCGAGAGAGAGAGAAGAAGACACAAGGCGGACTGTAAGGCCACTAGATCCGATAGCTCTCTGCGTCCAGATCTACAAGCTGCATGGTATTGTCGACACTGCAGGGAAGTGAGATGGCTGGTCTACTGCAACGCTTGTCCACAGGGTTGAGTGCTTCTACGAGGGTGATCATTGTGTGCAGGAGGGAAACCAAGGAAGACGCAAGGCAGCAGATCCTCCCTGGTTGATAGCGCCGTTGTGTGTTGGTTTGACAGAACAAGGATAGACGCAAGGTAATAGATCCTCCCTGGCTGGCATGAATCAAGGTAACAGAAGGAAGGAAAGTGGCGCTGATGATAGAGTGAAGAGGGAGAGCATCTGTCGAGGCTTGATTACCGACGGTTGGGGAGCGAAACGTGCAGGCGTTACGGGCTGCTCACTAAGGGAGAGGGAGTAGCAGCTACGTCTAGGGCCGGCTATCCTCATGGGCTGGCGGAGATCCTGCTGCGAGATAGGGAATCCAGGGCTGCTGTCTTCTAGGGTTAAGGTTATGGAAGGCAAGGCAAAGTTGGGTTGTCCAGAAACACACCACTGCTGGGCTGGACTGAAACACACCACTGGTGGGCTGCTTGTGTGACTCTAGAAATGGCTGGCTGGAAACAAGAGGAAAAAGGGCTGTCAACTGGTTGTCTGGGCCTTGTCACAAAGTTGTCGGGCTTCGTCATGGCCTCGTCTCAACCTTGTCATGGTCTCGTCACAGCTTGTCATGATCTCATCTAAAGTCGTCGTTACGAATTAATTATAAGAATTAGGGTTTGATATAATTCTATCATTTTATGTGAATTAAATTCTAGATAAAATGATAAATAATTATAAGAATTAGGGTTTGATATAATTCTATCATTTTATGTGAATTAAATTCTACATAAAATGATAAAATTTGTGAAGAAAGAAATAGTAGATAGAATGGGAAATCGTCAACGGCTGGAAGTCCGAATTGATTCGGAATTAAACGGAATAAAAATTCCGGATGTTACATCGGTACCCCCTTAAAATAAGTTTCGTCCCGAAACATAGAACAAGGTACTTAATTAAACGACTTCCAAAATTAACTTGTATATCCTAATCTCACTAAATTTTAATTTCGTTTTCTAAACTCCTGTAACCCGATCAAAGCGTAACGAAAAAACCGGTCGTTACATAAGATCCCCCTCAAAATAAGTTTAATCCCGAAACTTAGGGTAAGACAATCCTGATCGGCCTTTAAGGCACCAAATGGGTGTGTTTGATCACTACACAAAAGTCTCGTCGTTTCCACATCTAAGTATCCCGCACATCAAGGTTACCAAAAGAACACATCACTGACTAAACACTCAATCATGAAATAAACAAGTAGTCAAACAATATCACACATACAAGGTCAAGCCCTAACTAGTCACGCCCGAGGTTACAACTATCGCTACATAGGTCTTTGAAAGGTTACGTCTCTTACTATCCCCCATATCTTAGGTAGTCTTATCGGCTTTTCATAAAACCACTGAATCTTAAATCCTTTTAGGTACTTAGATCACAAACGTCTACTACCACGTTCTATAGTGGTTACCGGATATCTCACTGGTATTATCCGGCTCAACTGTCTGATCCTCTAATATGATGACCAAACTCGTCTCTGGTAGGTATCTGTCCAACCGAAATTCTCAAGCTTAGTTCCCAAACTCAGTCTCCGCGGAAAACTGAAGTTGCACTCTCCAATAGGGTGAGGAATAATAGTCCCTCGATCACTTTTAACCCGCTCTAAAACTTTCAATGGTTGTCTTACACAACTCACTTCTAGATCCTTTGATGACCCTATGAAAAATGATCTATTCCACTATCTTTCCGTCGTTATGACCACTTGCTTCCGGCCTTCTGAAAAGGTTCTGACTACACAATCAGGTCAAAGGTCTTGGACATCCACCAACACTTACCAAGTGCTCAATGCTCTTCGTATCACGACCAACTTGATCTTGTCTTTTAATATTACTCATTCATCTTATCCCTCAGGTACGGAGTCATCACCTTTACCCTTTTCAGGTATAACACTCGAGACAACTAAAAATCACATCTAGTGGTCATCCTCTTTGTTCACTTGGCATTATTATATTATTTGTAGATCTCCAATATATCATTTGCTCAAACTTAGGCTTCTCACGCATTTTCCAAGATCTTAAATGACCTAGAATATGTCTGGAATGACGGTATTAGACGCAAAGTGATCTCCTATTACCGTTATCTGATCATAACTACTCAATAATTGTTAGCATACGATCAGCAGTGCACTCTTAAACTCGGATCCATAATAGGGTACCAGTCTCCTTCTATTACCTCTATATGCACCTAAGTTTCCGTTCAACATTTTGAGTAACTCCATATAGCCTATCTCACGTTCCTTCCAACTAGAATGCATTTCACAAACTATCACCAGCTTAAACTCAACACGACATCCCTCAACACCCTTGAGCTTCTTGCTCTGTGGGTTAGGACCCACCACGCTTCCGCTGCGCTACTCTGATTATTTTGTTGTTTCCCGTAATCATAAGGACGTGTTCTGTCAGTCCAAAATGATTAACCGGTGAAGTACCAAGTACTTTCCTTACTTTGTCTTCTTGAAATAAAATCCCGATTGGAAAACAACCATCTTCCGTTTACTTTCTTAATTCTTTTTGACACAGATCCAAACTACCAGACTCGACCGGAGTTTGATCTTCACCAGCCAAGAAGTAACCTCTAACACGATTCTCTATACCCTTAGTTGTCTAAGGAGATTGTTGTTGCATACTCGAGGAAATCATTCCAGGCGTCAGTAAAACTACCCCATAACTCCACAGTCGCAATTATCTTTTCTTAACGGTATATAACTCATCAATACCAAACAACACTTACACATCCTCAGCTGACATCGGTCAGTCTATAGTTGACTCATCTCAGTATCCCGAACTTACTCTTCTCATACCCCTTATGGTATTAAAATTCTTTGGTAAGCATCACCTACTCAATTAATCCTTTTATACTTCTTTAGTTCGTCTTATCTTTCACTTTTCTGCTTCCTTTGGGACAACTCTCTTTCTCAACTCTCACTGTGCCATTCACCTGACATCAAAAGTTGTTCCTAACACTCCACGATAGATGGTAAGCGTCTTGTAGTTTTGATGACTTTTAATTACCTCCCAATTGTAGTCCCTTTACAGGGACCGTCTGTGTTGATAGCTTAGGTCCCATGATTATTCGGGTTACCCTGGACTCTCGAGTCTAGCAAGGCCGTTCTCCCATACATATTTCTTCACTGATGTTGGTGGTAATATCGTCTTCATGAAACTCCGTTGCCCCTGCTAAATGTTGGAGATTTGGGCTAAGTCTTCATTGTAACCGTTGAGCTTGTCTTGAGACAAGGTGCAATGAGTTGTTCACATGTGTGTCACTATCGTCCGGGTTGCGGGAGGCAAGCCAAGTGACCGGCACTAAGAACAACTAGTATTATAAGGGGAGTCGAATCAAAGCAAGGCGATTCACGACAAGGTCAACTTGTGCTAGCTTTTAGAAGGCCGACGTTTGGGGCTTTTTAGCCACATTTTATCGGCACACCTTTGGTTCTTAGGCCTTATATTGGCTAAAGAATATGTGGTTAAAAATTGGGAGCAATTCAAGCTCAAATGCTTAGTGAATGTCAATGAAGCAGCTAGTGAGCTTCTTAAGGAGCTACACTAGCTTGAGCTAAGATATTGAGTGTTTGAGGATCTTGGAGCTTACCCTAGCTATATTAAAGTGAATGAAGCTCATTGGAAGTGTTTGGACCAAGAAAAATAAGCTAGCTCTAAGCTAGCTCCGGGGAGCGGTTTTGGGCTTCCTATGTGGGCCTCGGGTCTCGGGCTTTCTAGGGCTTCAAGGCCCATCTTCCAAATAACTTCCATAACCGTTTTTAACCGCTTTTAACCGCTTTTAACTCCCCAAAACCGTGTCCCCCTATGCCTATAAAAGGGAGAGCCATTTGCACTTGATTGGACATTCGTTTTTGCAACAATAAAGCTTCTAGTTCCATTGTATTGACATTGGATAGGCCTTCTTATAAGCTTGTTTGCAAAACTCGAAAGACCAGTATAGTTCCTTTGTATTGACAAAGGATAGGCATCCATCTTAGTTTGGTTTTGTATTGACAAAACCTAGGAATACCCTTTCTACAAAGTAAGACAAGTAAGTCTCTTACTTAGTCTTTGTAACGTGTAACGTTTTATCCCACTAAGGTATTTGGATATTCCCGGTGTAGGGGAGAATACACTTAGAAGGAAAATTCATTTATGAATGACTCATTACATTATCCAAGTCAATGGTTTTAACATATAACAACCGGTTTATAAGACGTATAATTGAACTTAACTTCTATTAGAGTTTTGTCTACTCCTTTTTGGAGATTACAAACTCTTGCTTGAGTTTTGTCTACTCCTTTGGAGACTACAAACTCTTGATTGAGTTTTGTCTACTCCTTTGTGGAGATTACAAACTCTTAGTTGAGTTTTGTCTACTCTTTTGGAGACTACAAACTCTTGATTGGGTTTTGTCTACTCCTTTGCGGAGATTACAAACTCTTGGTTGGGTTTTGTCTACTCCTTTGTGGAGATTACAAACCCTTGGTTAATAACTAGTTTTTAGTTCAAGATAATTATATAATTTGTTTGGCAATTGGGAGAACCGTCTACTCACATAAGTGAGACTACGGCCCTTTGGTCTAAAACCGGACACCGAAAATCCAACAATCTTCTAAGTGTATTTATTGTTAATTGTTTTGTAGGATTGGATTGATCAATAATGAGTAAGACGTTAATGACAGAAATGACTTCTCGTTTTGGGAAGTTGGATAAGTTTGAGGGTATAGACTTTAGGAGGTGGCAAAAGAAAATGCACTTCCTCTTGACTACACTAAAAGTCGCTTATGTACTCACTACACCTAGACCGGCCGAGCCGGTTGATGATATGGTGGAGGAGATAGAGGTTGTCCGACGAAGGAGCAAATGGGATAATGATGACTACATATGTCGTGGTCATATACTCAATGGCATGAGTGATGCATTGTTTGATGTCTACCAAAGTGTAGAGTCATCAACATCAATATGGGATCAACTGGAGTCTAAGTACATGGCGGAGGATGCTTCATCTCGCAAATTCTTAGTCTCGGATTTTAACTCATATAAAATGGTGGACTCAAGGCCGGTAATGGAACAATACAATGAATTGCTCCGGATTCTTGGGAGGTTCACTCAACATGCCATGCATATGGATGAGGCCATTGCGGTTTCGTCTATAATGGATAAGCTCCCCCCTTCGTGGAAGGACTTCCGCCATGTGCTAAAGGACAAGAAGGAAGAACTCACGTTGGTGGAACTTGGCTCTCACCTTCAAATTGAACAAGGCCTTAGGGCACAAGAAGGGGGACTCAAGAAGGAAGATAAAACTTCTACTTCCCACGAGGCCAACATGATGGATGGCAAGGGCAAAAGGAAGAGGTTCAAAGGAAAGGACAAAGGCAAGGACAAGGGAAATAAGTCCAAGAAGTCCAAAAAAGATAATGTTGACAAGAAACCAAAAGGTTCTTGTTGGAAGTGTGGCAAGATTGGCCACTTCAAGCGGGATTGTAAGGTTAAGGACGATGGATCCAAGGGTGGAGGCCAAAGTGGCCAAAACCCATTAAACCAAGGTGACTCACTTATGAGTCTTGATTCTAACTTTGATATAAATTCTGATTTGAATTATGTGTCATTCACTTTTGAATGTTTGTCCATGCAGGATGATGACCTTGGATGGTGGGTGGACTCGGGTGCAACAACTCATGTTTGCAAAGATCGGCGTTGGTTCAAGACATACGCTATTGCAAACGATGGAGCACTCATACATATGGGAAACGAGTCTACCACCCCCATTCTAGGAAGAGGACGGGTTGATCTGTACTTCACAAGTGGCAAGACTCTAGTCTTGTCAAATGTACTACATGCACCGGCCATTAGAAAGAATGTGGTTTCTGGTGGTGTACTCAATAGGCTTGGCTTCAAACAAGTCATAGAAGCCGACCGCTATATATTATCTAGGAGAGGAACATTTGTAGGCTTTGGCCATTGGAACAATAATATGTTTCTTCTCTCTTTATGTAATAAACTTTCTAATAGTAATATAAACAAGAACAGTTTGTTTACATTGTCTTCTTCTTCTTTTTCTTCTTCCAATTGTGATTTTGTTAAATGGCATTCACGACTTGGACACGTTCATTTTAAGCGTATGAATGCCATGACTAAGGATGGTATTTTACCTAAACTTGACTTGCCAAAAGACAAGTGTAAAACGTGCATGTTGACCAAGATAACTAGACTTCCATTTCCTAGAGATGAAAGAGAACAATCAATGCTCGGCTTAGTCCACTCGGATCTAGGCGACTTGCACTCTACTCCTTCATTAGGAAAGAAGAAGTATTACGTAACATTCATAGATGATTACTCTAGGTATTGTTACGTATATCTACTCTTTGCAAAGAGTGATGCCTTAGACAAATTCTATGTATTCAAGAATGAATCTGAGTTACAACAAGGTACCTTAATAAAAAGACTACGCACGGATCGTGGTGGTGAATTTATGGATAAGGAATATTTCAAGAGTGTCGGGATCATACATGAGACCACGGCACCTTACACACCACAATCAAATGGTGTGGCCGAACGAAAGAACCGAGTGCTTAAAGAGATGGTCAATGCCATGTTGTCTTACTCGGGTCTTAAGAATTCGTTTTGGGGTGAAGCTATGCTCACGGCAAACTACTTGCTTAATCGTGTTCCAAACAAAAAAAGCAAGAAGACTCCTTACGAACTTTGGTTCAAAAGGAAACCAAACCTACATTACTTACGAGTTTGGGGATGTCGAGCCGTAGTAAGGCTAAATGACAACAAACGTAAGACTTTAGGTGAAAGAGGTGTTGAGTGTGTTCATTGGCTATGCCGAACACTCCAAAGCATATAGATTCTATGTGATAGAACCAAATGACTTCATCTCGGTTAATACCGTAATAGAGTCTAGGGATGCCATCTTTGATGAAGATCGCTTCACCTCGGCTCCTAGGCCTAGGGAAGTGATCAACATGACTTTAGATGAGGAACACCCAAACAAGCATCGTAGGATTCAAGATGAATCCTGGCAATCGTCCCACGGGCTTGACTTGCCAGAGATTGCTCCTATGAGCATTAATTTGTCCCAAAAATCAATTTTCCAAGTGTTCTTGGTTGAAGGGTCAAGGGATAATGAAATGGATCGTCACTCTTACTTTCATATGGATGAGGATCCAAAGACATTTGATGAGGCCATGAAGTCTCAAGATGTTGCCTTTTGGAAGGAAGCAATCCAAGAGGAGATGGACTCCATTATGGGTAAACCATACATGGGAGTTAGCCAACCTTCCTTCCGGTTGCAAACCTTTGGGATGCAAATGGATCTTCAAGAGGAAGATGAAAGTTGACGGTTCCATTGATAAGTTTAAAGCACGCTTGGTCATCCAAGGCTTTAGACAAAGGGAAGGTGTCGATTACTTTGACACATATGCTCCGGTGGCTAGGATTACAACCATTAGGTTATTAATAGCTATGGCGGCTATACATAATCTAGTGATTCATCAAATGGATGTCAAGACAGCATTCCTTAATGGTGATCTAGATGAGGAAGTGTATATGAGACAACCTGAAGGGTTTGTTTTAAAAAGAACAAGAGCACAAAGTATGTCGCTTGGTCAAATCCTTGTATGGACTAAAGCAAGCTCCAAAACAATGGCATCAAAAGTTTGATGATGTTGTATTATCAAATGGATTTAAGATAAATCAAGCTGACAAGTGTGTCTATAGTAAGTTTGATCATACCGGTCAAGGTGTGATCATATGCTTATATGTTGATGACATGTTGATCTTTGGAACAAACCAAAGACAAGTAGATCTCACTAAGGATTTCTTGTCCACTAAGTTTTCTATGAAAGACTTAGGTGAGGCGGATGTGATTCTGGGCATAAGAATCAAACGTGATTCCAAAGGCTTAAGCCTCACACAATCACACTACATTGAGAAGATTGTCAAACGCTTTCAATGTGATAAAAGTACAATTGTTAGTACTCCTATGGACTCAAGTGAGAAGTTGATGCCCAACCAAGGATCAACTGTCTCTCAACTTGAGTATGCACAAGTAATAGGATGTTGCATGTATGCAATGACTAGCACTAGGCCAGATATTGCTTTTGCTATTGGTAAATTGAGTAGATACACAAGTTGTCCTAGCTCACAACATTGGAAGGCAATAAGGCGTGTGCTTAGGTACCTCAAGGGGACCATGGGTTTTGGCATCTTGTACAGTAAGTATCCTTCAGTGATAGAAGGCTACTCGGATGCGTCATGGATCACTAATCTAGATGATCACTCATCCACCACATGATGGGTTTTCTTGTTAGGTGGTGGTGCCATTTCATGGGCGTCAAAGAAGCAAACGTGCATTACAACATCGACCATGGAGTCCGAGTTTGTGGCACTTGCCGCTGCCGGCAAGGAAGCTGAATGGCTAAGAAATTTAGTTGTAGAAATTCTTCTATGGCCAAAACCGGTTTCTCCTATCTCGATTCATTGTGATAGTGCAGCTACGTTGGCTAAAGCTTATAGCCAAACGTACAATGGGAAATCAAGACATCTTGGTGTGAGACATAGCTCGGTTAGAGAGCTCATAACTCACGGTATAATATCGGTCGATTTTGTGAGAACACACAATAATCTAGCCGATCACTTAACCAAGAGCTTGGCAAGGGACTTAGTTCAAAAGTCAGCCAAGGGGATGGGGTTAACGACCTAAATTGATAACGACTTGTCGTGGGACACCCAATTCGCCTATGGCTTGATGCCTTAGCCGAATTCAATGAGGAAAGCCCATTCCAAGAAGTTGTGAGCATAATATGTCCATCCAAGGTAATGCTCTATGCCTATATAATATGTATAGTTTGAAATATGTGATTTCTTAACAACTCTTTTGAAAAATTGCAATTATAGGTGCAAGATCAAAAGAGAGTTGGCTACGTGAACGTGAAGTGTCAAGGCTTCTTCAAGGGAGTAGATGGTCGACTCGCCTATATGTTCATTAAAGGATTAGGACACAATAGCCTTTAAATGTGTCATTTATTTGTAAAGGAAATGTAAATTTCGTGTATGTTGCCTTCATGTACTTAAACAAGTTAAGTGGTTCAATCCATTAGGACACCACAATTCTTTAGTGCAAAATGTGTAATTATACTAATTCAATAAATTCAATCGAAAGATATTTATGATTATGCGAATATTTTGTTTGGATGTATGTCTATTAAAAGTTTCTTGACTTTGCTCAAATGGGGGAGGAATGTTGGAGATTTGGGCTAAGTCTTCATTGTAACCGTTGAGCTTGTCTTGAGACAAGGTGCAATGAGTTGTTCACATGTGTGTCACTATGGTCCGGGTTGCGGGAGGCAAGCCAAGTGACCGGCACTAAGAACAACTAGTATTATAAGGGGAGTCGAATCAAAGCAAGGTGATTCACGACAAGGTCAACTTGTGCTGGCTTTTAGAAGGCCGACGTTTGGGGCTTTTTAGCCACATTTTATCGGCACACCTTTGGTTCTTATGCCTTATATTGGCTAAAGAATATGTGGTTAAAAATTGGGAGCAATTCAAGCTCAAATGCTTAGTGAATGTCAATGAAGCAGCTAGTGAGCTTCTTAAGGAGCTACACTAGCTTGAGCTAAGATATTGAGTGTTTGAGGATCTTGGAGCTTACCCTAGCTATATTAAAGTGAATTAAGCTCATTGGAAGTGTTTGGACCAAGAAAAATAAGCTAGCTCTAAGCTAGCTCCGGGGAGCGGTTTTGGGCTTCCTATGTGGGCCTCGGGCCTCGGGCTTTCTAGGGCTTCAAGACCCATCTTCCAAGTAACTTCCAAGTAACTTCCATAACTGTTTTTAACCGCTTTTAACCGCTTTTAACTCCCCAAAACCGTGGCCCCCTATGCCTATAAAAGGGAGAGCCATTTGCACTTGATTGGACATTCGTTTTTGCAACAATAAAGCTTCTAGTTCCATTGTATTGACATTGGATAGGCCTTCTTATAAGCTTGTTTGCAAAACTCGAAAGACCAGTATAGTTCCTTTGTATTGACAAAGGATAGGCATCCATCTTAGTTTGGTTTTGTATTGACAAAACCTAGGAATACCCTTTCTACAAAGTAAGACAAGTAAGTCTCTTACTTCGTCTTTGTAACGTGTAACGTTTTATCCCACTAAGGTATTTGGATATTCCCGGTGTAGGGGAGAATACACTTAGAAGGAAAATTCATTTATGAATGACTCATTACATTATCCAAGTCAATGGTTTTAACATATAACAACCGGTTTATAAGACGTATAATTGAACTTAACTTCTATTAGAGTTTTGTCTACTCCTTTTTGGAGATTACAAACTCTTGCTTGAGTTTTGTCTACTCCTTTGGAGACTACAAACTCTTGATTGAGTTTTGTCTACTCCTTTGTGGAGATTACAAACTCTTAGCTGCGTTTTGTCTACTCTTTTGGAGACTACAAACTCTTGATTGGGTTTTGTCTACTCCTTTGCGGAGATTACAAACTCTTGGTTGGGTTTTGTCTACTCCTTTGTGGAGATTACAAACCCTTGGTTAATAACAAGTTTTTAGTTCAAGATAATTATATAATTTGTTTGGCAATTGGGAGAACCGTCTACTCACATAAGTGAGACTACGGCCCTTTGGTCTAAAACCGGACACCGAAAATCCAACACTAAAGGCTTCCATTCTTTGGGTATTGGCGTCTCGATTTCTTTCAAACTTCTTATATTTCTGAGGAGGTAAAAACCTCCCCACTTGTGGGGTCTTCCTTCCCGCTTTTACACTCAATTGTAGGTCTTCATTCCGTGCACCTTAGATTCTCATACCCGGATTGACACTCTGTCTCTTCTGGTTTCTTATGCCCATAATGGTGTATGGGGCATCCGTTCCGATTGTAATGTCCTTGATTCCGCAATCTTGGTTGTACCCAATTCTACTTGTCCCGCTCCAATATTGTTATCACTACTCCGCACTCTTGTAGTCTCTTGTATGATTCTTCTAATTCCATCTCTTGGCCTCGTGTGCCCGAGTTCCTTGTACGACCTTCTATTCCTTCTAACTGAACTGACTCAAGAATTTCTTCCTCATCTGATTATGCTTGTGGTAACAATTATCTTCACAACTTTTACTTACTGGTTCGCTTGTTCTTTGGATGATTTGTAAGGATCACCAAATGGCCTACACGAGTATAATACTCAATTCAAGGTCCGATTCCATTGCCTCGTGCTGGAGATTCTTCAAGTCCGAAGTTTATTTATAATGAGGCGATAATCGCTTCATTTTATCACAACTAAAGGATACAAAATATCCTTTAGGATACTAACATGCTATACATATACATATATATAATAATACATTAGAACATATCGATATAAGTCTATATACTAACTAACACACCTATCATTCTAAGTTGCAGAGATCCACGGAGAGCGATGGTAGTCCGACGTACTACTAACCCACAACCCGACTATGCTCGTGGAAAAAAAACATAAATCCGTTTTGAAAATTTTAGACCCCTTTCGGGTTCTAGTTATTTATACAATCGGTCTTTCAGAAGATTTCAAGTGCCATTGTTGCCAACCCAGAGCTCTGATACCATAATGTAACACCCCAAATTTTGAGAACTCGGGGAGCTACTGGTTAGGACCTCACAATGGGTCCCGACCTTAGTTTGACAACAATTTCACTAGGATCTTACAACAAGGCACAAAAGTATTTAAAACATTTGAAAACTTTAAATAATATATACATGAAGAATATGTATCAGCCTTACAAAGTAAAGGTACCAAACGACACATATGAAGAACAAAAGACATCCCCGTCCCTAACTAAATGAGTACGTGGACCCGGCTGACCATTCCCTCCGAATCTCTCTACAACTGTATTAACCTGCAAAACATCTACAAGCGGTATAAAACCGTTAGCTAACATTCTATGCATAAGTATAAAGGTAAAAGCACATACACACAACATACACAATCAACATGCAACACTCAATCCTTTTATTATCTTTAATTAGGTGATAGGTCATTACTAATGATACTTATTTTGTGACACGAGGGATTCCCAAACCTCGCCCCTGTCCCCGTTTACCAACGCGGAATGGTACTAATGCATCTGACCGTCTACCGGACTGGGCTGGTCGAAGGGCACCTCCTAGACTCTCGCAAGAGCTAAGCAGATGATGTCACGACCCGTTATCATACACTTGGGTCAATTACGTAAATAATATAGTTGGCCTAATCCGGTTTCGTTGTTTATCATAACTAGCAAACACCACTCATACACATTACACTCATACATGAAAGCCAGCTAAGTAAGTCCGTGGAGTTACCTGAATCAGATCTCGACTTTCTAATTCGCAAATCGATCTGTACGGTAGGAATTCAGTGGCCTGTCAAAGAAGGCAAGTGTGTCAGCACACTTTCTAGGTGATTAGAAGTCTAAGACTTCTAAGATAGTAGGTCTTAATAGAACGGAATTGATTACAGTATTAATTTATGGTAAAAAGACTATTTTACCCTTGGTCTCGAAACTTCCAAAAATTCCCTAATTCATGCCTAAACTTTTATTTGAGACTAAAGAGTCATATTCTAACTCCTAAAGATGAGTTTGGTTACAAACTGACAATTTACCCATTTCCTTATTTTCGGAAAGATCGTTAAGGTCCAACTTCGGCTTCAAATATAAACTTCGAATGATCTTATAAAAATTCCGAAATAATTCCCTAGATCATCTATGATATCTCATCTACTCCTAGGAGCAAGAGTTTTTTAAAACTGTTCAACCATCACTTCTACAAAAATTTCTAAAGTTGGTTACAACACTTAACAAACAACACAGTGTCTTAACTTTGAAAAAATCATTACTCCTAAACTACTCACTGGGTTTATCCCAAATTTTGATATGTTCTACTATAAAATCTTATCTATAATATATCCAAAATTCAGCCGCAAAGGAGATCAAAATCCTATTTAAAACTATCTCCCAAAACTGAATTTCAGCACAACAGAAAAACTGCTTACGACTCAATCTTTGAAAAATCATAAATCCCAAACCACTCGCTGGATGCCTCTCAAATTTTAATATGTTCTACAAAACTATGTCAACTATATCATATCCAAAATTCAAACCCAACGGAGATCAAGAGCTTATTCAAAACCATCTCACAAAACAGCATCACTTGCTGTTTTCCCCAACACTCAACAAATATATACAAAACACAATAACTCTCAAACCGTAACTCCGATTCTTCCCAAATTTTAGTATGTTATACTATGTACTACTGTCTATGACATATCCGAAAACCAGCCAAAAATAATGAGTTTAGCATACCTAAATCTGATCCCGAACTCGACAGCTTGACACTTATTGAAACTCAGAAAAGTGCGAATCTTCACTGCTTCTTCTATGGCTGATCTGAGTATGATTTGAAGAAATAAAGGGAACCCATTAGGCATGAAAAATGTGGAAGGTAGTGCAAGGAAGGAAGGGGTATGACTCTTACCCGATTCCAAAACTCGAGAGAGAGAGAAGAAGACACAAGGCGGACTGTAAGGCCACTAGATCCGATAGCTCTCTGCGTCCAGATCTACAAGCTGCATGGTATTGTCGACACTGCAGGGAAGTGAGATGGCTGGTCTACTGCAACGCTTGTCCACAGGGTTGAGTGCTTCTACGAGGGTGATCATTATGTGCAGGAGGGAAACCAAGGAAAACGCAAGGCAGCAGATCCTCCCTGGCTGATAGCGCCGTTGTGTGTTGGTTTGACAGAACAAGGATAGACGCAAGGTAATAGATCCTCCCTGGCTGGCATGAATCAAGGTAACAGAAGGAAGGAAAGTGGCGCTGATGATAGAGTGAAGAGGGAGAGCATCTGTCGAGGCTTGATTACCGACGGTTGGGGAGCGAAACGTGCAAGCGTTACGGGCTGCTCACTAAGGGAGAGGGAGTAGAAGCTACGTCTAGGGCCGACTATCCTCATGGGCTGGCGGAGATCCTGCTGCGAGATAGGGAATCCAGGGTTGCTGTCTTCTAGGGTTAAGGTTATGGAAGGCAAGGCAAAGTTGGGTTGTCCAGAAACACACCACTGCTGGGCTGGACTGAAACACACCACTGTTGGGCTGCTTGTGTGACTCTAGAAATGGCTGGCTGGAAACAAGAGGAAAAAGGGCTGTCAACTGGTTGTCTAGGCCTTGTCACAAAGTTGTCGGGCTTCGTCATGGCCTCGTCTCAACCTTGTCATGGTCTCGTCACAGCTTGTCATGATCTCATCTAAAGTCGTCGTTACGAATTAATTATAAGAATTAGGGTTTGATATAATTCTATCATTTTATGTGAATTAAATTCTAGATAAAATGATAAATAATTATAAGAATTAGGGTTTGATATAATTCTATCATTTTATGTGAATTAAATTCTACATAAAATGATAAAATTTGTAAAGAAAGAAATACTAGATAGAATGGGAAATCATCAACGGCTGGAAGTCCGAATTGATTCGGAATTAAACGGAATAAAAATTCCGGATGTTACATCGGTACCCCCTTAAAATAAGTTTCGTCCCGAAACTTAGAACAAGGTACTTAATTAAACGACTTCCAAAATTAACTTGTATATCCTAATCTCACTAAATTTTAATTTTGTTTTCTAAACTCCTGTAACCCGATCAAAGCGTAACGAAAAATCCGGTCGTTACATAAGATCCCCCTCAAAATAAGTTCGTCCCGAAACTTAGGGTAAGACAATCCTGATCGGCCTTTAAGGCACCAAATGGGTGTGTTTGATCACTACACAAAAGTCTCGTCGTTTCCACATCTAAGTATCCCGCACATCAAGGTTACCAAAAGAACACATCACTGACTAAACACTTAATCATGAAATAAACAAGCAGTCAAACAATATCACACATACAAGGTCAAGCCCTAACTAGTCACGCCCGAGGTTACAACTATCGCTACATCGGTCTTTGAAAGGTTACGTCTCTTACTATCCCCCATATCTTAGGTAGTCTTATCGGCTTTTCATAAAACCACTGAATCTTAAATCCTTTTAGGTACTTAGATCACAAACGTCTGCTACCACGTTCTAGAGTGGTTACCGGATATCTCACTGGTATTATCCGGCTCAACTGTCTGATCCTCTAATATGATGACCTAACTCGTCTCTGGTAGGTATCTGTCCAACCGAAATTCTCAAGCTTAGTTCCCAAACTTAGTCTCCGCGGAAAACTGAAGTTGCACTCTCCAATAGGGTGAGGAATAATAGTCCCTCGATCACTTTTAACCCACTCTAAAACTTTCAATGGTTGTCTTACACAACTCACTTCTAGATCCTTTGATGACCCTATGAAAAATGATCTATTCCACTATCTTTCCTTCGTTATGACCACTTGCTTCCGGCCTTCTGAAAAGGTTCTGACTACACAATCAGGTCAAAGGTCTTGGACATCCACCAACACTTACCAAGTGCTCAATGCTCTTCGTATCACGACCAACTTGATCTTGTCTTTTAATATTACTCATTCATCTTATCCCTCAGGTACGGAGTCATCACCTTTACCCTTTTCAGGTATAACACTCGAGACAACTAAAAATCACATCTAGTGGTCATCCTCTTTGTTCACTTGGCATTATTATATTATTTGTAGATCTCCAATATATCATTTGCTCAAACTTAGGCTTCTCACGCATTTTCCAAGATCTTAAATGACCTAGAATATGTCTGGAATGACGGTATTAGACGCAAAGTGATCTCTTATTACCGTTATTTGATCATAACTACTCAATAATTGTTAGCATACCATCAACAGTGCACTCTTAAACTCGGATCCATAATAGGGTACTAGTCTCCTTCTATTACCTCTATATGCACCTAAGTTTTCGTTCAATATTTTGAGTAACTCCATATAGCCTATCTCACGTTCCTTCCAACTAGAATGCATTTCACAAACTATCACCAGCTTAAACTCGACACGACATCCCTCAACACCCTTGAGCTTCTTGCTCTGTGGGTTAGGACCCACCACGCTTCCGCTGCGCTACTCTGATTATTTTGTTGTTTCCCGTAATCATAAGGACGTGTTCTGTCAGTCCAAAATGATTAACCGGTGAAGTACCAAGTACTTTCCTTTCTTTGTCTTCTTGAAATAAAATCCCGATTGGAAAACAACCATCTTCCGTTTACTTTCTTAATTCTTTTTGACACAGATCCATACTACCAGACTCGACCGGAGTTTGATCTTCACCAGCCAAGAAGTAACCTCTAACACGATTCTCTATACCCTTAGTTTTCTAAGGAGATTGTTGTTGCATACTCGAGGAAATCATTCCAGGCGTCAGTAAAACTACCCCATAACTCCACAGTCGCAATTATCTTTTCTTAACGGTACATAACTCATCAATACCAAACAACACTTACACATCCTCAGCTGACATCGGTCAGTCTATAGTTGACTCATCTCAGTATCCCGAACTTACTCTTCTCATACCCCTTCTGGTATTAAAATTCTTTGGTAAGCATCACCTACTCAATTAATCCTTTTATACTTCTTTAGTTCGTCTTATCTTTCACTTTTCTGCTTCCTTGGGACAACTCTCTTTCTCAACTCTCACTGTGCCATTCACCTAACGTCAAAAGTTGTTCCTAACACTCCACGATAGATGGTAAGCGTCTTGTAGTTCAGATGACTTTTAATTACCTCCCAATTGTAGTCCCTTTACAGGGACCGTCTGTGTTGATAGCTTAGGTCCCATGATTATTCGGGTTACACTGGACTCTCGAGTCTAGAAAGGCCGTTCTCCCATACACATTTCTTCACTGATGTTGGTGGTAATATCGCCTTCATGAAACTCCGTTGCCCCTACTAAAGGCTTCCATTCTTTGGGTATTGGAGTCTCGATTTCTTTCAAACTTCTTATATTTCTGAGGAGGTAAAAACCTCCCCACTTGTGGGGTCTGCCTTCCCGCTTTTACACTCAATTGTAGGTCTTCATTCTGTGCACCTTAGATTCTCAAACCCGGATTGACACTCTGTCTCTTCTGGTTTCTTACGCCCATAATGGTCTATGGGGCATCCGTTCCGATTGTAATGTCCTTGATTCCGCAATCTTGGTTGTACCCAATTCTACTTGCCCCGCTCCAATATTGTTATCACTACTCCGCACTCTTGTAGTCTCTTGTATGATTCTTCTAATTCCATCTCTTGGCCTCGTGAGCCCGAGTTCCTTGTACAACCTTCTATTCCTTCTAACTGAACTGACTCAAGAATTTCTTCCTCATCTGATTATGCTTGTGGTAACAATTATCTTCACAACTTTTACTTACTGGTTCGCTTGTTCTTTGGATGATTTGTAAGGATCACCAAACGGCCTACACGAGTATAATACTCAATTCAAGGTCCGATTCCATTGCCTCGTGCTGGAGATTCTTCAAGTCCGAAGTTGATTTATAATGAGGTGATAATCGCTTCATTTTATCACAACTAAAGGATACAAAATATCCTTTAGGATACTAACATGCTATACATATACATATATATAATACATTAGAACATATCGATATAAGTCTATATACTAACTAACACACCTATCATTCTAAGTTGCAGAGATCCATGGAGAGCGATGGTAGTCCGACGTACTACTAACCCACAACCCGACTATGCTCGTGGAAAAAAAACATAAATCCGTTTTGAAAATTTTAGACCCCTTTCGGGTTCTAGTTATTTATACAATCGGTCTTTCAGGAGATTTCAAGTGCCATTGTTGCCAACCCAGAGCTCTGATACCATAATGTAACACCCCAAATTTTGAGAACTCGGGGAGCTACTGGTTAGGACCTCACAATGGGTCCCGACCTTAGTTTGACAACAATTTCACTAGGATCTTACAACAAGGCACAAAAGTATTTAAAACATTTGAAAACTTTAAACAATATATACATGAAGAATATGTATCAGCCTTACAAAATAAAGGTACCAAACGACACATATGAAGAACAAAAGACATCCCCGTCCCTAACTAAATGAGTACGTGGACCCGGCTGAGCATTCCCTCCGGATCTCTCTACAACTGTATTAACCTGCAAAACATCTACAAGCGGTATAAAACCGTTAGCTAACATTCTATGCATAAGTATAAAGGTAAAAGCACATACACACAACATACACAATCAACATGCAACACTCAATCCTTTTATTATCTTTAATTAGGTGATAGGTCATTACTAATGATACTTATTTTGTGACACGAGGGATTCCCAAACCTCGCCCCTGTCCCCGTTTATCAACGCAGAATGGTACTAATGCATCTGACCGTCTACCGGACTGGGTTGGTCGAAGGGCACCTCCTAGACTCTCGCAAGAGCTAGGCAGATGATGTCACGACCCGTTATCATACACTTGGGTCAATTACGTAAATAATATAGTTGGCCTAATCCGGTTTCGTTGTTTATCATAACTAGCAAACACCACTCATACACATTACACTCATACAAGAAAGCCAGCTAAGTAAGTCCGTGGACTTACCTGAATCAGATCTCGACTTTCTAATTCGCAAATCGATCTGTACGGTAGGAATTCAGTGGCCTGTCAAAGAAGGCAAGTGTGTCAGCACACTTTCTAGGTGATTAGAAGTCTAAGACTTCTAAGATAGTAGGTCTTAATAGAACGGAATTGATTACAGTATTAATTTATGGTAAAAAGACTATTTTACCCTTGGTCTCGAAACTTCCAAAAATTCCCTAATTCATGCCTAAACTCTTATTTGAGACTAAAGAGTCATATTCTAACTCCTAAAGATGAGTTTGGTTACAAACTGACAATTTACCCATTTCCTTATTTTCGGAAAGATTGTTAAGGTCGAACTTCGTCTTCAAATATAAAATTCGAATGATCTTATAAAAATTCCGAAATAATTCCCTAGATCATCTATGATATCTCATCTACTCCTAGGAGCAAGAATTTTTTAAAACTGTTCAACCATCACTTCTACAAAAATTTCTAAAGTTGGTTACAACACTTAACAAACAACACACTGTCTTAACTTTGAAAAAATCATTACTCCTAAACTACTCACTGGGTTTATCCCAAATTTTGATATGTTCTACTATAAAATCTTATCTATAATATATCCAAAATTCAGACGCAAAGGAGATCAAAATCCTATTTAAAACTAGCTCCCAAAACTGAATTTCAGCACAACAGAAAAACTGCTTACGACTCAATCTTTGAAAAATCATAAATCCCAAACCATTCGCTGGATGCCTCTCAAATTTTAATATGTTCTTCAAAAATATGTCAACTATATCATATCCAAAATTCAAGCCCAACGGAGATCAAGAGCTTATTCAAAAGCATCTCATAAAACAGCATCACTTGCTGTTTTCCCCAACACTCAGCACATATATACAAAACACAATAACTCTCAAACCGTAACTCCGATTCTTCCCAAATTTTAGTATGTTATACTATGTACTACTGTCCATAAAATATCCGAAAACCAGCCAAAAATAATGAGTTTAGCATACCTAAATCTGATCCCGAACTCGACAGCTTGACACTTATTGAAACTCAGAAAAGTGCGAATCTTCACTGCTTCTTCTATGGCTGATCTGAGTATGATTTGAAGACATAAAGGGAACCCATTAGGCATGAAAAGTGTGGAAGGTAGTGCAAAGAAGGAAGGGGTATGACTCTTACCCGATTCCAAAACTCGAGAGAGAGAGAAGAAGACACAAGGCGGACCGTAAGGCCACTAGATCCGATAGCTCTCTGCATCCAGATCTACAAGCTGCATGGTATTGTCGACACTGCAGGGAAGTGAGATGGCTGGTCTACTGCAACACTTGTCCACAGGGTTGAGTGCTTCTACGAGGGTGATCATTGTGTGCAGGAGGGAAACCAACGAAGACGCAAGGCAGCAGATCCTCCCTGGCTGATAGCGCCGTTGTGTGTTGGTTTGACAGAACAAGGATAGACGCAAGGTAATAGATCCTCCCTGGCTGGCGTGAATCAAGGTAACAGAAGGAAGGAAAGTGGCGCTGATGATGGAGTGAAGAGGGAGAGCATCTGTCGAGGCTTGATTACCGACGGTTGGGGAGCGAAACGTGCACGCGTTGCGGGCTGCTCACTAAGGGAGAGGGAGTAGCAGCTACGTCTAGGGCCGGCTATCCTCATGGGCTGGCGGAGATCCTGCTGCGAGATAGGGAATCCTGGGCTGCTGTCTTCTAGGGTTAAGGTTATGGAAGGCAAGGCAAAGTTGGGTTGTCCAGAAACACACCACTGTTGGGCTGGACTGAAACACACCACTGTTGGGCTACTTGTGTGACTATAGAAATGGCTGGCTGGAAACAAGAGGAAAAAGGGCTGTCAACTGGTTGTCTGGGCCTTGTCACAAAGTTGTCGGGCTTCGTCATGGCCTCGTCTCAGCCTTGTCATTGTCTCGTCACAGCTTGTCATGATCTCATCTAAAGTTGTCGTTACGAATTAATTATAAGAATTAGGGTTTGATATAATTCTATCATTTTATGTGAATTAAATTCTAGATAAAATGATAAATAATTATAAGAATTAGGGTTTGATATAATTCTATCATTTTATGTGAATTAAATTCTACATAAAATGATAAAATTTGTGAAGAAAGAAATACTAGATAGAATGGGAAATCGTCAACGGCTGGAAGTCCGAATTGATTCGGAATTAAACGGAATAAAAATTCCGGATGTTACATCGGTACCCCCTTAAAATAAGTTTCGTCCCGAAACTTAGAACAAGGTACTTAATTAAACGACTTCCAAAATTAACTTGTATATCCTAATCTCACTAAATTTTAATTTCGTTTTCTAAACTCCTGTAACCCGATCAAAGCGTAACGAAAAATCCGGTCGTTACATAAGATCCCCCTCAAAATAAGTTTCGTCCCGAAACTTAGGGTAAGACAATCCTGATCGGCCTTTAAGGCACCAAATGGGTGTGTTTGATCACTACACAAAAGTCTCGTCGTTTCCACATCTAAGTATCCCGCACATCAAGGTTACCAAAAGAACACATCACTAACTAAACACTCAATCATGAAATAAACAAGCAGTCAAACAATATCACACATACAAGGTCAAGCCCTAACTAGTCACGCCCGAGGTTACAACTATCGCTACATAGGTCTTTGAAAGGTTACGTCTCTTACTATCCCCCATATCTTAGGTAGTCTTATCGGCTTTTCATAAAACCACTGAATCTTAAATCCTTTTAGGTACTTAGATCACAAACGTCTGCTACCACGTTCTAGAGTGGTTACCGGATATCTCACTGGTATTATCCGGCTCAATTGTCTGATCCTCTAATATGATGACCTAACTCGTCTCTGGTAGGTATCTGTCCAACCGAAATTCTCAAGCTTAGTTCCCAAACTTAGTCTCCGCGGAAAACTGAAGTTGCACTATCCAATAGGGTGAGGAATAATAGTCCCTCGATCACTTTTAACCCGCTCTAAAACTTTCAATGGTTGTCTTACACAACTCACTTCTAGATCCTTTGATGACCCTATGAAAAATGATCTATTCCACTATCTATCCTTCGTTATGATCACTTGCTTCCGGCCTTCTGAAAAGGTTCTGACTACACAATCAGGTCAAAGGTCTTGGACATCCACCAACACTTACCAAGTGCTCAATGCTCTTCGTATCACGACCAACTTGATCTTGTCTTTTAATATTACTCATTCATCTTATCCCTCAGGTACGGAGTCATCACCTTTACCCTTTTCAGGTATAACACTCGAGACAACTAAAAATCACATCTAGTGGTCATCCTCTTTGTTCACTTGGCATTATTATATTATTTGTAGATCTCCAATATATCATTTGCTCAAACTTAGGCTTCTCACACATTTTCCAAGATCTTAAATGACCTAGAATATGTCTGGAATGACGGTATTAGACGCAAAGTGATCTCCTATTACCGTTATCTGATCATAACTACTCAATAATTGTTAGCATACCATCAGCAGTGCACTCTTAAACTCGGATCCATAATAGGGTACCAGTCTCCTTCTATTACCTCTATATGCACCTAAGTTTCCGTTCAACATTTTGAGTAACTCCATATAGCCTATCTCACGTTCCTTCCAACTAGAATGCATTTTACAAACTATCACCAGCTTAAACTCGACACGACATCCCTCAACACCCTTGAGCTTCTTGCTCTGTGGGTTAGGACCCACCACGCTTCCGCTGCGCTACTCTGATTATTTTGTTGTTTCCCGTAATCATAAGGACGTGTTTTGTCAGTCCAAAATGATTAACCGGTGAAGTACCAAGTACTTTCCTTACTTTGTCTTCTTGAAATAAAATCCCGATTGGAAAACAACCATCTTCCGTTTACTTTCTTAATTCTTTTTGACACATATCCAAACTACTAGACTCGACCGGAGTTTGATCTTCACCAGCCAAGAAGTAACCTCTAACACGATTCTCTATACCCTTAGTTGTCTAAGGAGATTGTTGTTGCATACTCGAGGAAATCATTCCAGGCGTCAGTAAAACTACCCCATAACTCCACAGTCACAATTATCTTTTCTTAACGGTACATAACTCATCAATACCAAACAACACTTACACATCCTCAGCTGACATCGGTCAGTCTATAGTTGACTCATCTCAGTATCCCGAACTTACTCTTCTCATACCCCTTCTGGTATTAAAATTCTTTGGTAAGCATCACCTACTCAATTAATCCTTTTATACTTCTTTAGTTCGTCTTATCTTTCACTTTTCTGCTTCCTTTGGGACAACTCTCTTTCTCAACTCTCACTGTGCCATTCACCTAACGTCAAAAGTTGTTCCTAACACTCCACGATAGATGGTAAGCGTCTTGTAGTTCCGATGACTTTTAATTACCTCCCAATTGTAATCCCTTTACAGGGACCGTCTGTGTTGATAGCTTAGGTCCCATGATTATTCGGGTTACCCTGGACTCTCGAGTCTAGCAAGGCCGTTCTCCCATACACATTTCTTCACTGATGTTGGTGGTAATATCGCCTTCATGAAACTCCGTTGCCCCTGCTAAAGGCTTCCATTCTTTGGGTATTGGCGTCTCGATTTCTTACAAACTTCTTATATTTCTGAGGAGGTAAAAACCTCCCCACTTGTGGGGTCTGCCTTCCCACTTTTACACTCAATTTTAGGTCTTCATTCTGTGCACCTTAGATTCTCAAACCCGGATTGACACTCTGTCTCTTCTGGTTTCTTATGCCCATAATGGTCTATGGGGCATCCGTTCCGATTGTAATGTCCTTGATTCCGCAATCTTGGTTGTACCCAATTCTACTTGCCCCCCTCCAATATTGTTATCACTACTCCGCACTCTTGTAGTCTCTTGTATGATTCTTCTAATTCCATCTCTTGGCCTCGTGTGCCCGAGTTCCTTGTACGACCTTCTATTCCTTCTAACTGAACTGACTCAAGAATTTCTTCCTCATCTGATTATGCTTGTGGTAACAATTATCTTCACAACTTTTACTTACTAGTTCGCTTGTTCTTTGGATGATTTGTAAGGATCACCAAACGGCCTACACGAGTATAATACTCAATTCAAGGTCCGATTCCATTGCCTCGTGCTGGAGATTCTTCAAGTCCGAAGTTGATTTATAATGAGGCGATAATCGCTTCATTTTATCACAAATAAGGATACAAAATATCCTTTAGGATACTAACATGCTATACATATACATATATATAATAATACATTAGAACATATCGATATAAGTCTATATACTAACTAACACACCTATCATTCTAAGTTGCAGAGATCCACGGAGAGCGATGGTAGTCCGACGTACTACTAACCCACAACCCGACTATGCTCGTGGAAAAAAAACATAAATCCATTTTGAAAATTTTAGACACCTTCCGGATTCTAGTTATTTATACAATCGGTCTTTCAGAAGATTTCAAGTGCCATTGTTGCCAACCCAGAGCTCTGATACCATAATGTAACACCCCAAATTTTGAGAACTCGAGGAGCTACTGGTTAGGACCTCACAATGGGTCCCGACCTTAGTTTGACAACAATTTTACTAGGATCTTACAACAAGGCACAAAAGTATTTAAAACATTTGAAAACTTTAAACAATATATACATGAAGAATATGTATCAGCCTTACAAAGTAAAGGTACCAAACGACACATATGAAGAACGAAAGACATCCCCGTCCCTAACTAAATGAGTACGTGGACCCGGCTGACCATTCCCTCCGGATCTCTCTACAACTGTATTAACCTGCAAAACATCTACAAGCGGTATAAAACCGTTATCTAACATTCTATGCATAAGTATAAAGGTAAAAGCACATACACACAACATACACAATCAACATGCAACACTCAATCCTTTTATTATCTTTAATTAGGTGATAGGTCATTACTAATGATACTTATTTTGTGACACGAGGGATTCCCAAACCTCGCCCCTGTCCCCGTTTACCAACGCGGAATGGTACTAATGCATCTGACACAACTCACTTCTAGATCCTTTGATGACCCTATGAAAAATGATCTATTCCACTATCTTTCCTTCGTTATGACCACTTGCTTCCGGCCTTCTGAAAAGGTTGTGACTACACAATCAGGTCAAAGGTCTTGGACATCCACCAACACTTACCAAGTGCTCAATGCTCTTCGTATCACGACCAACTTGATCTTGTCTTTTAATATTACTCATTCATCTTATCCCTCAGGTACGGAGTCATCACCTTTACCCTTTTCAGGTATAACACTCGAGACAACTAAAAATCACTTGCTCAAACTTAGGCTTCTCACGCATTTTCCAAGATCTTAAATGACCTAGAATATGTCTGGAATAACGGTATTAGACACAAAGTGATCTCCTATTACCGTTATCTGATCATAACTACTCAATAATTGTTAGCATACCATCAGTAGTGCACTCTTAAACTCGGATCCATAATAGGGTACCAGTCTCCTTCTATTACCTCTATATGCACCTAAGTTTCCGTTCAACATTTTGAGTAACTCCATATAGCCTATCTCACGTTCCTTCCAACTAGAATGCATTTCACAAACTATCACCAGCTTAAACTCGACACGACATCCCTCAACACCCTTGAGCTTCTTGCTCTGTGGGTTAGGACCCACCACGCTTCCGCTGCGCTACTCTGATTATTTTGTTGTTTCCCGTAATCATAAGGACGTGTTCTGTCAGTCCAAAATGATTAACCGGTGAAGTACCAAGTACTTTCCTTACTTTGTCTTCTTGAAATAAAATCCCGATTGGAAAACAACCATCTATTCCACAAGGGCGAGTTGGGGCGAGTTGGTACTTGGGAGGAGATGACCACCGAGTTTTTGACTAACTTCTTCCCACCTTCCAAGACTACCGAATTAAGAGGGAAGATCAATGCCTTCGTGATGAAGGATAGAGAGAGCTTGTTCAAGTCTTGGGAGAGATTCAAAGACCTTCTCCTAGATTGTCCACACCATGGCATACCGAAAATTGAGCTATTGGAGATCTACTTCAAGGGACTTGATGAATATAGCCAATTCAAGCTCCAATCTCTTTCCGGTGGGACTTTCAAGGAGAAGCATGTAGATGAAGCTTGAGAGTTTGTAGAGAAGCAAGCTCTAGTGATTGAGAAATACTCGTGTTCACGCTAGGATGTAGCACAAAAAGAAGCTTTACATTTATAACTCGAACTAAATCCTAAACTACCTAGCGAAACCCGCAGTGTACGGGACGTTTGTAGTAGGGATAGTACTCCGAGGTCGAACACAAAGACTAAGGTGAGATTGATTCAATTTATGATTAAGTCTAGTGAAGATCTAGGTTAAGAAAAGAGAAAGAAATAAAGAAATGAAAAATCTCAATTGTTTTTGGTTGGTTTTCGGTGATCAATCAAAGACCACAAATTATGCGAAATATAATAATTCAACTAAGCTAACAAATCAACGCAAACAAACAAGCAAAAATACGAGATATAGATCAAAGAAAGAAAAGACGGATTCTAGGGTTTGGAAGTTCCGGTTATGGCATAGGACTCAAGCTATCTATTCGTTCCTTCGATTAACTATGTTGGGGTTAAGTGTTTCTAAATTGGGATCAATCACCGGGTAGGTCTCATGGTCCGCTAGTCCATTCCCGAGGTCTCATCACCGGGTAAGTCTCTAAGAACCTAGGGGACGGAATTTTACTCAAACCGGATTGTTATCTAAAGATCTAACCTATCCTCACCGGGTAAGTCTCGGAAGGGTTAGTCCTAAGCTACCATCCAGCACACTTAATCCAATGGCGGCTTATTAGGCTCACCACTACCTAAGGTTTGTTATCTTTGGAATCTAAGAGTAAGGATTACCGGGTAAGTCTCTCCTAACACTTAGTTGCTAACACTAGGTCATCCTAGGATAGAATTAACTCAACAAACATTTAGGATTTCAACATTCTAACAATCTAAGACTAGATCCACCGAACCAGGGAAAATCACGGTTTGTTCTTCCTAAACCACGGCCGTGGTTTGACAAGAACCAACCGTGATTCCTAACAGAGGCTACGTTTATGCACACAAGTCATCCAAAGATAAATCTAAGTCCGTCCTATCATAGCCCAAGTCATAACCATCCTTTCCTTACCCTAGAACCACATCTATTTAGCCTACAACGTTCATAATAGAAATCGAAATAATCAAACATAAAATCATGACATCCATTTGCAAGATGATGAAGGAAAAGAGATGAACAAGTGAACTAAAACAAAACCAAGCTGAAAATGGAATTAGAGTAACTCACAATCCTTCTTAAAGAAGGTTCAAATGGTTCATACAACTCTAGAAATAGAATCCGAATTTCTTCACTACAAAATCTATCAAGGTGTGGTAATGGTGTGTGTTCTTCTTCTCCTCTTCAATGGATCTCTTCTTCTTCCTCTTTGGCACTTTCCTTCCTAGAAAGACTTCTTGTTGAGAGTATTTTTGATTGGAGGATTTGGATAATGGAGAGCTGCTCCAAGATGCTCTTCTCAGCCAATGAAGGACCACTTTTATAACAAATTTTGCATGAGCTGGCCATGAGAGTCGTGGCACAACTGTCACAAGAATCTGGCAAAATCCACGGGTAGAATCACGGGCATGGTTTGTGCCAGTGAACCGTGATTTGCTCCATAAACTTCGCCTTGGATCATTAAGACGTGATTTGGTGCATGGCTTGTGTTGGCAAGGTTCTATGAGTCCTCCTTAGGTTCTAGTTTGCATCCTAATGAGTCTGAGGGTGTGTCATCTTGATGAACGATTCTCAAACGCATCGTTTTAGCTCCTAAATCTCCAAAAATACCTATAAAACACGCACAAGTCCGTGTAGACGTCTATCTCGACAAAATACATGAATTGGGTGCAAAAGGTCGTGAACTAGTGCTAAACCATGCATGAATGAGTGAGAAATCTATCTAAATGATTACCTAAAACTAAGTCATAAATCGTGTTATCAAAATACCCCATACTTAAGGTTTGCTCGTCCCCGAGCAAATTCCCAACTATAGACTAAGAGATGACATGATTTATGTATGCAGAAAAATGGCAAAATCTTTTTGGGTTTGTGCTTCTATTATTGGATCACCTTCAAAGTCATGTTTCATGGAAAAGGATAAGCAATCATGCATCAAACAAATGAAGACATGGAAAGACAATTGTACTTAACTCAAAAGTATGCATGAAATGTAAAGATGAAGAAGTCAAGAAGATCAAGAGTACATCCAATCTAAATCACTAAGTCTTACAAACATGCAAATAGGTCATAAGGTCTTGTGAAATAAAAGGGTCAAGAAATGTAGTGATTGGATGGGGATTTCTAGGTTATGTGATGCTAATCCGGGAACGGAACTAACTCCACAATCTTGTCCTCGATCAACTTCCCTCAAGTGTATATTTTTCTCTATCTTTTCTTTCTTTTCTTTTTCTTTTTCTTGTTTTTGAGACAATGGAATTGGTGTACAAAAGCCGAAACCTTGGTGATTAGCCGTCCTCGGGCTTTTTCTTAGTTTTCGAGGTGCATCCACACCGGGCACACATACCAAAGCTCGTTAGGACTATTGGTTTATTTGACTTTGGCAAGGCACCAACACCCGATTATGTGAAGTGTACCGAGTTACTTGTCATTTAAGCCAATGTCCCCAAGCCTATATTTTTGGCTACACTTTCACAACAAATTCAGCATTTTATGCATGATATTCTTTCATTAACATCTTCACCCCAGACTTGCTTTTTATACACATCAACACACTAACATGCTCTTATTCCCGGATGGGTTAAAGGAGGTCAAATTTATCTCAATTGAGGTGCTCAAGCAATCATGATTAAGATGTGAATTAGAGAAAGATGAATTGCCTCATTCATTCCTAGATGGTATGCAAGAACTATTATGTAATTTCGATCTTCAATACTCAATCATTTCTAGGCAAACATCATGATCACAAATTATTCATAGAATTCAAGAGAAGTACTTCATGTCCACATATGCATTCATCAATTTAACACATGAGGCCATCCATAGCCAATTCACAAGACATGGTTCACCATTAGGGTCATATCCAAGCCTAGAAAGCACAAAATTTTTTAAATTTTCTGATTTTTTTTGAATTTTCGAAATATGTATGTACAATGCAAGACATGTGAAGATTTTAAACTATCCTAGATGCTCATCATGCAAAGGATCATGCAAACCCCACCCCATACTTAGAAACACATTGTCCCCAATGTGTAAATGAAGTAAAGAGAGTGAAAGAAGGTTCTCACAATGTAAAAGTGGTTTGCTACGGTATTTGGGATTTCTCAAGTGAATCGATGTTGGATGATCCTATCAACCATGGTAGAGAGCTCTAAGTGTTCATCAAGGCGTCGGGATCCGCGCTAGGCACCGCTAGCCGTCCAAGTTCCGCGTCCGCTCCACCCATAATTGATAAGGGGTTCATCATCATCATTCCTATGTCAAGCAAGGCTTCCAATGCCACTAATGCTCTAGCACACACACAAAGTAGACAAAACACACAAAAAGATAGAAAAATCTAGAACAAAAGCAAAACAAGAAGGGAAAAACGTTACCGATGGGTTGCCTCCCACCAAGCGCTTCATTAAGGTCATTAGCTTGACCAAACTCGGGGCGTCTACTCAAGGTAAAGTGGGGCAATCATATCTACCGGAGCTCCCGGGATATACCTTTTCAAACGGTGCCCATTCACCTTAAAGTTTTCACAATGATCCCCTCCAATTTCAATAGCTCCATGGGGAAAGATCTTCTTCACCACATATGGCCCGGTCCATCTTGATTTGAGCTTTCCGGGAAAGAGCCTTAGCCTTGAGTTGAAGAGAAGGACAAGATCTCCTTCACTCAACTCCTTGGGGATGATCCTCTTGTCATGCCACCTTTTGGTTCTCTCCTTGTAAATCCGGGCATTCTCATAAGCATCCAACCGGATTTCCTCGAGGGCATTCAATTCAAGCAATCTCTTTTCTCCCGCCTCTTTGAGAGCAAAATTTAGCCACTTAATGGCCCAATAAGCTCTATGCTCCATCTCTACCGGAAGGTGGCAAGACTTGCCATAGACCAACTTGTAAGGAGTGGTGCCAATCGGTGTCTTGAAGGCGGTTCTATATGCCCATAAGGCATCATTGAGCCTCATAGCCCAATCTTTTCTCGTCCTAGAGACCGTCTTCTCAAGGATGGCCTTGATCTCTCGGTTGGAGATCTCCACTTGGCCACTAGTTTGGGGATGGTAAGGTGTCGCCACCTTATGAGTCACCCCATACTTAGCCAAAAGCGCTCCAAAGTTCCTATTTGTGAAGTGCTTCCCTCCATAACTAATGATCACCCTTGGTGTACCAAACGTAGGGAAGATCACTCGGTTGAAGAACCGTACCACCACTTTGGCATCATTTGTAGGAGAGGCGATTGCCTCCACCAATCTTGACACATAGTCCACCGCCAATAGGATGTAGAGATTGCCACATGAAGAAGGGAATGGTCCCATGAAGTCCACACCCCACACATCGAATATTTCGACTTCTTGGATGTTGTTCAAGGGCATCTCATTCCTTCTTGAGATGTTGCCCGTCCTTTGGCAAGCATAACATGCCGCTACAAAACCTAGCACATCTTTAAACAAGTTAGGCCAATAAAAACCGGATTGCAATACCTTTGCACACGTTTTGTGTGAGCTATCATGGCCTCCACATGGTAAGGAGTGACAATGCCGGATCACACTCTCCACTTCATCTTTCCGGTATGCATCTTCTAAACATTCCATCCGGCCCTCTCTTGAATTGAAGTGGTTCACTCCATTAGTAGTGCCTCACATCGTTGAGGAACTTCTTTCTTTGTGCATATGTCAATCCGGGAGGCACTTCCTCACACACTAAGTAGTTCACAATGTCGGCGAACCATGGCTCACTTCCTCTAGATGCTTGGAACAAACATTCCTCCACCATTTGCAATTGCTCATCCCGGAATGAATCATCAATCGGGATGTCATCTCTTTCAAGCTCCAATGGTGGGAGTCTACTAAGGTGATCCGCCACCGAGTTCTCGGATCCCTTCTTGTCCCGGATTTCCAAATCAAATTCTTGTAGAAGAAGGATCCACCAAATCAACCTAGGCTTGGCATCCTTCTTGGTGAGTAGATAACGGATCGCAGCATGATCCGTATAAACTATGACCTTCGCTCCAACAAGATATGAGCGGAACTTCTCAAATGCATACACAACCGCTAGCAACTCCTTCTCAGTGGTAGCATAATTGAGTTGGGCATCATCTAGCGTTTTGCTAGCATAATAAATGGCATGAGTGCGCCCATCTTTCCCTTGCCCCAAAACAGCCCCAACAGCTACATCACTTGCATCGCACATGATCTCAAATGGTAGACTCCAATCCGGAGGTTGCATGATAGGTGCGGAGATCAAGGCGTTCTTCAACCTACAAAAAGCCTCAAGACAATCTTTGGAAAAGACAAAATCAACACCCTTCATTAGTAGGTTAGTTAGAGGCTTAGAAATTTTAGAGAAATCTTGAATAAACCTCCGGTAAAAACCGGCATGCCCTAAGAAACTCCTTACCCCCTTCACCGAGGTAGGTGGTGGCAACTTCTCTATCGTTTCAATTTTGGCCCTATCAACCTCAATGCCACGGTTAGACACCAAGTGTCCCAACACAATGCCTTCACTTACCATGAAGTGGCATTTTTCCCAATTCAAGACAAGATTTGTCTCCTCACATCTTTGTAATACTAACGACAAGTTAACCAAGCAATTATCAAAGGAAGAACCATAAACAGAGAAATCATCCATAAATACTTCCATGATATTTTCTATGTATTCCGAAAAGATAGCCATCATACACCTTTGGAAGGTGGCGGGTGCATTACACAACCCAAATGGCATTCTCCTATATGCAAAAGTACCCCATGGACATGTAAAGGTTGTTTTCTCTTGGTCATCGGGGTGGATAGGGATTTGGAAGAATCCACTATAGCCATCTAGATAGCAAAAATGAGAGTGTTGAGCTAACCTTTCTAGCATTTGGTCAATGAAGGGGAGAGGGAAGTGATCTTTCCTAGAGGCCATGTTCAATTTCCTATAATCAATGCACATCCTCCACCCCGTAGCCGTCCTAGTCGGGATTAGTTTATTGTTCTCATTAGTCACTACGGTCATCCCACCCTTCTTAGGAACTACATGAACGGGGCTAACCCACTTACTATCCGAAATAGGGTAGATAATTCCCGCGTCTAGCAACTTAATGATTTCCTTTTTGACTACCTCTTTCATTATAGGATTCAATCTTCTTTGATGTTCAATAGAGGGTTTATGATTATCTTCCATCATTATATTATGCATGCACAAAGAAGGCTTAATGCCAACCAAATCATCAATAGTATAGCCAATGGCTTTCCTATCCAATCTTAGCTCATGCAACAACTTAGCAAGTTCATCATCACTCAAGCATGCATTAACAATCACCGGATATGTAGAATCAACACCAAGGAAAGCATACTTTAAATGAGAGGGGAGGGGTTTGAGTTCAAGTTTAGGAGGACCTTTATCGGTTGGAGACGATCCAAATAATGTTGGATTAGATGAATCCAAAGCAAATGAAGACTCCCCATGGCTCCTAGAAGCTTGACCATCATCAAGAACTGGTCCAGGGAAAACCACGGCTGGAACCACGGTTTGCTCAACTTCCACGGCCGTGGTTCTTGCCAAGCCTGCTTCCCGGAGTTGTCCAGAGAGTTTGACGGCCGTGGAACATAAATCTCGACCGTGGAACTCGCAGTTGTTCAACACCTCTTCGTGGCCTTCAAATCCAACTCTTGGCTCCTCTTCTAATGCTTCCAAGGCCTTGATCTCTTCATTGCAAGCCTCCTCAACACCTTCCTCCATCATACTTAAGTTAAGAACCTTCTCCAAGGGATCTTTGATCAAGATCGAGCTCTCAACTTCTCTAGATTCCTCTAGCTCGACTATGTTGAAAACATCCTCATCAAGGGTTGGCCCTTTCATCATTGTAGACAATTTGAACTTGACGTTCTCCTCTCCAATGTTGAAGGAGAGAGTTCCATTCTTGCAATCCACCAGGCATCCGGAGGTGGCTAGGAAAGGTCTTCCTAAGATGATGGGAACCGGATAATCCGCCGGAATGTCCAAGACGACAAAGTCAATTGGCACATAGAATCCTCCTAGTTGCACCGGGATGTCTTCTAAAATCCCAACCGGACGAGTGATAGAACGGTCCGCCATATAGAGGGTCATCTTGACCGGTTTCGGCTCTCCTAGCCCAACCTTGTTGCAAAGTGCAAGCGGTATGATGCTTACACTCGCTCCAAGATCACAAAGGGCCTCGTACTTCACATCTCCAACTCCAATTGGGACACAAAAAGAGCCCGGATCTCTTAGCTTGGGAGGCATTTCCTCCTTCATTGTTTGGATCAATTCCGAGGATCTCTTGGTCATTCTTATCTCCCCATACTCCTCCAACTTCCTTTTGTTGGAGAGTATCTCTTTCAAGAACTTGCCATATGCCCGCATTCCTAAGATAGCATCCATGAACGGAATGTTAATATGTAATTTAGACATTAGTTCAAGGAACTTACCAAAATGATTGTCCAAGCGAGCTCTTGCTCGTGATTGAGGGAACGGTAGTGGTGGCTTGTATGGAGGCGGTGCCACATAGATTGGCTGTACATCCTTGCTCTTGCCTCCATCTTCTTGCAACTTTCCCTCTTCTACCACTACTTGCTTTCCCTTAGCAATGTCCTTGGGCAAAGGATCTTTCATACTCAACCCACTCCTCGTTGTAATAGCCATCACTTGGCCTCTTGGGTTGTCTTCGGTTCTTCCGGGAAGCTTTCCCGGATCTCTATGGGCTTCACCCGCTTTTTGGAACACTTGCGCTTCCAAGACTTTTTGGGCTTTAGAGATTGAAGTCACGGTGCTCTCAAGACCACTCAACCTTCCAAGCAATTGCTCAAACATTATTTCGGTTCTATCCTTTTGAGGTTGAGTAAATCCGGGTGGAGGTTCTTGTGAAGCTCTTGGTGGTTGAGTTGTGCTTGTGGAAGCGGGAGGGTTCAAGGCTCCATCCGGGTTAGAGTAAGAAAATCCGGGATGGTTGTGGTTGGGCCGGTAATTGTTGAATTGCCGGTTGTTGTTGAAGTTCATTGGGCCTTGATAATTGTTAAAGTTGCCCCTTTCCATATAATTCACATCCTCCTCCTTAGAAGACAAGTTGGCTTGTGGAAGCACTTGAGGAGTTGCTTGGTTCTTCAAAGTTGTAGCACACAACTCCCTCAAGGACTTCAATTCATTGTTGATGGCGTCAAGCTTGAAATTGTTCATGGTGACCTCACTCACCTCATATGCTCCCGCCTTTCTCCCTTCACTCTTCCTATGGGAGTATTTCTCAATCACCAGAGCTTGCTTCTCCACAAACTACCAAGCCTCATCTACATGCTTCTCCATAAAAGTTCCACCGGAAAGAGATTGGAGATTGAATTGGCTATCTTCATCAAGTCCTTTGAAGTAGATCTCCAATAGCTCAATTTTCGGTATGCCATGGTGTGGACAATCAAGGAGAAGATCTTTGAACCTCTCCCAAGACTTGAATAAACTCTCTCTATCCTTCATCACGAAGGCATTGATCTTCCCTCTTAACTCGGTAGTCTTGGAAGGTGGGAAGAACTTAGTCAAAAACTCGGTTGTCATCTCCTCCCAAGTACTAACTCGCCCTTGTGGAATAGATTGATACCAAGCCAAGGCTTTATCCTTAAGAGAGAAGGAGAAAGCCCTAAGCTTATTGTTGTTGCTCTCCAATCTTGACGGTCTAAGAGTCTCCATCAAGATCTCATAATTCATCAAATGTTGATGAGGAGACTCTCCTTCTATCCCTCCAAATTGATTATGCCGGATCATTTGTAGAACTTGAGGGCGGAGCTCATAGTTGTGGGTTGCGGGATCTCCTAAGTTCACACCCGGTCGGTGTGCTCTTTGTGCCGGATCCATACGTCTCCCTAGGGTTTGTAGCTCCTCAAATGCAATGGGAACAACCCTAACATTAGCCGCCGGTTGCGGTTGTACCACCGGTGGTGGAGGAGATGGAGGTTGTTGACGATTAAGCTCCCCTTGTACAAGGGCTTGCCTAATCTCATCAATCTCCCTCCTAGTTGCTTCTTGCCTCTCATTGGCAAGTCTCCTTTCTTCCTCCAAGAGCTCATCTCTTAGCCTTATTTGCTCTAAGGATTCATCCAATTCAGCTTGGAGATCTCTTCCGGCCATCTCTTTTCCCTTTTTAATACTCTTGGATCTAGATCTAAGGTTTTTCTCCGGTTCGGGATCGAATGGAGCTAAATCCTTGCCACGAGATCTTCGCATACACCTAAAGAGTAAGAGATGTCCTGAAAAGCAAAAACATACACCAAAGAGAGATCAAAAGCAACAAGAAAGATCTACACTACAAACAATCACAAAATAGACTCAATCTAGACCTAGTCCCCGGCAACGGCGCCAAAAACTTGTTCACGCTAGGATGTAGCACAAAAAGAAGCTTTACATTTATAACTCGAACTAAATCCTAAACTACCTAGCGAAACCCGCAGTATACGGGACGTTTGTAGTAGGGATAGTACTCCGAGGTAGAACACAAAGACTAAGGTAAGATTGATTCAATTTATGATTAAGTCTAGTGAAGATCTAGGTTAAGAAAAGAGAAAGAAATAAAGAAATGAAAAATCTCAATTGTTTTTGGTTGGTTTTCGGTGATCAATCAAAGACCACAAATTATGCGAAATATAATAATTCAACTAAGCTAACAAATCAACGCAAACAAACAAGCAAAAAAACGAGATATAGATCAAAGAAAGAAAAGACGGATTCTAGGGTTTGGAAGTTCCGGTTATGGCATAGGACTCAAGCTATCTATTCGTTCCTTGGATTAACTATGTTGGGGTTAAGTGTTTCTAAATTGGGATCAATCACCGGGTAGGTCTCATGGTCCGCTAGTCCATTCCCGAGGTCTCATCACCGGGTAAGTCTCTAAGAACCTAAGGGACGGAATTTTACTCAAACCGGATTGTTATCTAAAGATCTAACCTATCCTCACCGGGTAAGTCTCGGAAGGGTTAGTCCTAAGCTACCATCCAGCACACTTAATCCAATGGCGGCTTATTAGGCTCACCACTACCTAAGGTTTGTTATCTTTGGAATCTAAGAGTAAGGATTACCGGGTAAGTCTCTCCTAACACTTAGTTGCTAACACTAGGTCATCCTAGGATAGAATTAACTCAACAAACACTTAGGATTTCAACATTCTAACAATCTAAGACTAGATCCACCGAACCAGGGAAAATCACGGTTTGTTCTTCCTAAACCACGGCCGTGGTTTGACAAGAACCAACCGTGATTCCTAACAGAGGCTACGTTTATGCACACAAGTCATCCAAAGATAAATCTAAGTCCGTCCTATCATAGCCCTAGCCATAACCATCCTTTCCTTACCCTAGAACCACATCTATTTAGCCTACAACGTTCATAATAGAAATCGAAATAAACAAACATAAAATCATGACATCCATTTGCAAGATGATGAAGGAAAAGAGATGAACAAGTGAACTAAAACAAAACCAAGCTGAAAATGGAATTAGAGTAACTCACAATCCTTCTTAAAGAAGGTTCAAATGGTTCATACAACTCTAGAAATAGAATCTGAATTTCTTCACTACAAAATCTATCAAGGTGTGGTAATGGTGTGTGTTCTTCTTCTCCTCTTCAATGGAGCTCTTCTTCTTCCTCTTTGGCACTTTCCTTCCTAGAAAGACTTCTTGTTGAGAGTATTTTTGATTGGAGGATTTGGATAATGGAGAGCTGCTCCAAGATGCTCTTCTCAACCAATGAAGGACCACTTTTATAACAAATTTTGCATGAGCTGGCCATGAGAGTCGTGGCACAGCTGTCACAAGAATCTGGCAAAATCCACGGGTAGAATCACGGCCTGGTTTGTGCCAGTGAACCGTGATTTGCTCCAGAAACTTCGCCTTGGATCATTAAGACGTGATTTGGTGCATGGCTTGTGTTGGCAAGGTTCCATGAGTCCTCCTTAGGTTCTAGTTTGCATCCTAATGAGTCCGAGGGTGTGTCATCTTGATGAACGATTCTCAAACGCATCGTTTTAGCTCCTAAATCTCCAAAAATACCTATAAAACACGCACACGTCCGTGTAGACGTCTATCTCGACAAAATACATGAATTGGGTGCAAAACGTCGTGAACTAGTGCTAAACCATGCATGAATGAGTGAGAAATCTATCTAAATGATTACCTAAAACTAAGTCATAAATCGTGTTATCAACTCCCATAGGAAGAGTGAAGGAAGAAAGGCGGGAGCATATGCGGTGAGTGAAGTCACCATGAGCAATTTCAAGCTTGACGCCATCAACAATGAATTGAAGTCCTTGAGGGAGTTGTGTGCTACAATTTTGAAGAATCAAGCAACTCCTCAAGTGCTTACACAAGCTAATTTGTCTTCCAAGGAGGAGGATGTGTATTACATGGGAAGGGGCAATTACAACAATTATCAAGGCCCAAGGAACTTCAACAACAACCGGCAATTCAACAATTACCGGCCCAACCACAACCATCCCGGATTTTCTTACTCCAACCCGGATGGAGCCTTGAACCCTCCCGCTTCCTCAAGCTCAACTCCACCACCAAAAGCTTCACAAGAACCTCCACCCGGATTCACTCAACCTCCAAAGGATAGAACCGAAATGATGTTTGAGCAATTGCTTGGAAGGTTGAGTGGTCTAGAGAGCACCGTGACTTCGATTTCTAAGGCTCAAAAGGTATTGGAAGCACAAGTGTTCCAAAAGGCGGGTGAAGCCCATAGAGATCCGGGAAAGCTTCCCGGAAGAACCGAAGACAACCCAAGAGGCCAAGTGTTGGCCATCACAACACGGAGTGGGTTGAGCATGAAGGATCCTTTGCCCAAGGAGAATGCTAAAGGGAAACAAGTGGTGATAGAGGAAGAGACTTTGCAAAGAGATGGAGGCAAGAGCAAGGATGTTGAGCCAACATATGTGGCACCGCCTCCATACAAGCCACCACTACCGTTCCCGCAATCACGAGCAAGAGCTCGTTTGGACAATCACTTTGGTAAATTCCTTGAACTAATGTCTAAGTTGCATATTAACATTCCGTTCATGGATGCTATTTTAGGGATGCCAGCATATGGCAAGTTCTTGAAAGAGATACTCTCCAACAAAAGGAATTTGGAAGAGTATGGGGAGATAAGAATGACCAAGAGATCCTCGGAATTGATCCAAACAATGAAGGAGGAGATGCCTCCCAAGCTATGGGATCCGGGTTCCTTTTGTGTCCCAATTGGAGTGGGAGATGTGAAGTATGAGGCCCTTTGTGATCTTGGGGCAAGTGTAAGCATCATACCGCTTGCACTTTGCAACAAGGTTGGGCTAGGAGAGCCGAAACCGATCAAGATGACCCTATACATGGCGGACCGTTCTATCACTCATCCAGTTGGGATCTTAGAAGACATCCCGGTGCAACTAGGAGGATTCTATGTGCCAATTGATTTCATTGTCTTGGATATTCCGGCGGATTATCCAATTCCCATCATCTTAGGAAGACCTTTCCTAGCCACTTCCGGATGCCTAGTGGATTACAAGAATGGGACTCTCTCCTTCAACATTGGAGAGGAGAACATCAAGTTCAAATTGTCCACAATGATGAAAGGGCCAACCCTTGATGAGGATGTCTTCAACATAGTCGAGCAAGAAGAGTCTAGAGAAGTTGTGAGCTCGATCTTGATCAAGGACCCCTTGGAGATGTTCTTACCTTAAGTATGATGGAGGAAGGTGTTGAGGAGGCTTGCAATGAAGAGATCAAAGCCTTAGAAGCATTAGAAGAGGAGGCAAGGGCTCAAGATGAAGGCCACGAAGAGGAGCTGAACAACTGGACGTTCCACGGGCGTGGAAGTGGTTCTACGGCCGTCAAACTCTCTGTAAAGCCTCAACAAGTGAGCCAGGCAAGGTCCACGGCCGTGGAAGTTGGTCCAACCGTGATTCCGACCGTGGTTTACCCTGAATCAGACCTCATTGATGATCAAGCTTCAAGGAACCTTGAAGGGTCTTCATTTGCTTTGGATTCATCTCATCCAACATTATTTGGATCGTCTCCAATCGATAAAGGTCCTCCTAAACTTGAACTCAAACCCCTCCCCTCTCATTTAAAGTATGCTTTCCTTGGTGTTGATTCTACATATCCGGTGATTGTGAATGCATGCTTGAGTGATGATGAACTTGCTAAGTTGTTGCATCAACTAAGATTGCATAGGAAAGCCATTGGCTATACTATTGATGATTTGGTTGGCATTAAGCCTTCTTTATGCATGCATAAGATAATGATGGAAGATAACCACAAACCCTCTATTGAACATCAAAGAAGATTGAATCCTATAATGAAAGAGGTAGTCAAGAAGGAAATCATTAAGTTGCTAGATGCGGGGATAATCTACCCTATCTCGGATAGTAAGTGGGTTAGTCCCGTTCATGTAGTTCCTAAGAAGGGTGGGATGACCGTAGTGACTAATGAGAACAACGAACTAATCCCGACTAGGACGATTACGGGGTGGAGGATGTGCATTGATTATTGGAAGCTTAACATGGCCTCTAGGAAAGATCACTTCCCTCTCCCCTTCATTGACCAAATGCTAGAGAGGTTAGCTCAACATTCTCATTTTTGCTATCTAGATGGCTATAGTGGATTCTTCCAAATCCCTATCCACCCCGATGACCAAGAGAAAACAACCTTTACATGTCCATGGGGTACTTTTGCATATAGGAGAATGCCATTTGGGTTGTGTAATGCACCCGCCACCTTCCAAAGGTGTATGATGGCTATCTTTTCGGAATACATTGAAAATATCATGGAAGTGTTTATGGATGATTTCTCTGTTTATGGTTCTTCCTTTGATAATTACTTGGCTAACTTGTCATTAGTATTGCATAGATGTGAGGAGACAAATCTTGTCTTAAATTGGGAAAAATGCCACTTCATGGTAAGTGAAGGTATTTTGTTAGGACACTTGGTGTCTAACCGTGGCATTGAGGTTGATAGAGCCAAGATTGAAACGATAGAGAAGTTGCCACCACCTACCTCGGTGAAGGGGGTAAGGAGTTTCTTAGGGCATGCCGGTTTTTACCGGAGGTTTATTCAAGACTTCTCTAAAATTTCTAAGCCTCTTACTAACCTACTAATGAAGGATGTTGATTTTGTCTTTTCCAAAGATTGTCTTGAGGCTTTTTGTAGGTTGAAGAACGCCTTGATCTCCGCACCTATCATGCAACCTCCGGATTGGAGTTTACCATTTGAGATCATGTGTGATGGAAGCGATGTAGCCGTTGGGGCTGTTTTGGGGCAAAGGAAAGATGGGCGCACTCATGCTATTTATTATGCTAGCAAGACGCTAGATGATGCCCAACTCAATTATGCTACCACCGAGAAAGAGTTGCTAGCGGTTGTGTATGCATTTGAGAAGTTCCGCTCGTATCTTGTTGGAGCGAAGGTCATTGTTTATACGGATCATGCTGCGATCCGTTACCTCCTTACAAAGAAGGATGCCAAACCTAGGTTGATTCGGTGGATTCTTCTTCTTCAAGAGTTCGATTTGGAAATCCGGGACAAGAAGGGATCCGAGAACTCAGTGGCGGATCACCTTAGTAGACTCCCACCATTGGAGCTTGAAAGAGATGACATCCCGATTGATGACTCATTCCGGGATGAGAAATTGCAAATGGTGGAGGAATGCTTGTTCCAAGTGTCTAGAGGAAGCGAGCCATGGTTTGCCGACATTGTGAACTACTTAGTGTGTGAGGAAGAGCCTCCCGGTTTGACATATGCCCAAAGGAAGAAGTTCTTCAAAGATGTGAGGCATTACTATTGGAGTGAGCCACTTTTGTTCAAGAGAGGGCCGGATGGAATGTTTAGAAGATGCATACCAGAGGAAGAGGTGGAGAGTGTGATCCGCCATTGTCATTCCTTGCCATGTGGAGGGCATGCTAGCTCCCACAAGACATGTGCTAAAGTGTTGCAATCGGGCTTCTTTTGGCCAAGTTTGTTCAAGGATGTGCAAAGCTTTGTGGTAGCTTGTGATGCTTGCCAAAGGACGGGCAACATCTCAAGGAGGAATGAGATGCCCTTGAACAACATACAAGAAGTGGAAATATTTGATGTGTGGGGTGTGGACTTCATGGGACCATTCCCTTCTTCATGTGGCAACCTCTACATCTTATTGGCGGTTGACTATGTTTCAAGATGGGTAGAGGCAATCGCTTCTCCTACAAATGACGCCAAGGTTGTGGTGCGCTTCTTCAACCGAGTGATCTTTCCTAGGTTTGGAACACCAAGGGTGATCATAAGTGATGGAGGGAAACACTTCACCAATAGGAACTTTGGGGCACTTTTGGCTAAGTATGGGGTGACTCATAAGGTGGCAACACCTTACCATCCCCAAACTAGTGGCCAAGTGGAGATCTCCAACCGGGAGATAAAGGCCATTCTCGAGAAGACGGTATCTAGAACTGGAAAGGATTGGGCTATGAAGCTCAATGACGCATTATGGGCATATAGAACCGCTTTCAAGACATCAATCGGCACCACTCCCTACAAGTTGGTCTATGGCAAATCTTGCCACCTTCCGGTAGAAATAGAGCATAGAGCGCATTGGGCCATCAAGTGGCTAAATTTTGACCTCAAGGAGGCCGGAGAGAAGAGGTTGCTTGATATGAACGCACTTGAGGAGATCCGGTTGGATGCATACGAGAATGCCCGGATCTACAAGGAGAGGACCAAGCGGTGGCATGACAAGAGGATCATCCCAAAGCAGTTGAGTGAAGGTGACCTTGTCCTTCTCTTCAACTCAAGGCTGCGGCTTTTTCCCGGAAAGCTCAAATCAAGATGGACCGGGCCATATGTGGTGAAGAAGATCTTTCCCCATGGAGCTATTGAGATTGGAGGGGATCATTGTGAAAACTTTAAGGTGAATGGGCACCGGTTGAAGAGGTATACCCCGGGAACTCCGGTGGATATGATTGCCCCACTTTACCTTGAGTAGATGCCCCCGAGTTTGGTCAAGCTAATGACCTTAAAAGAGCGCTTGGTGGGAGGCAACCCATTGGTAACATTTTCCCTTTCTCGTTTTGTTTTTGTTTTAGATTTTTCTATCTTTGTGTGTGTTTCGTGTGCTTCGTGTGTGTGCTAGAACATTAGTGGCATTGGAAGCCTTGTTGATATAGGAATGATAATGATGAACCCCTCATCGATTGTGGGTGGAGCGGACGCGGAACTTGGACGGCTAGCGGTGCCTAGCGCGGGTCCCGACGCTTTGATGAATGCTTAGAGCTCTCTACCATGGTTGATAGGATCATCAAACATCAATTCACTTGAGCATCCCAAATACCATAGCAAACCACTTTTACATTGTGAGAACCTTCTTTTACTCTTCTTTACTTCATTTACACATTGGGGACAATGTGTTTCTAAGTATGGGGTGGGGTTTGCATAATCCTTTGCATGATGAGCATCTAGATAGTTTAACATTTTCACATGTCTTGCATTGTACATATTCATCTCGAAAATCCCATAAAAATCCAGAAAATTTAAAAAAAAATTTTGTGCTTTATAGGCTTGGATATGACCCTAATGATGAATCTTGTCTTGTGGATTGGCTATGGATGGCGTTATGTGTTGAATTGATGAATGCATATGTGGACTTGAAGTACTTCTTTTGAATTCCATGGATGATTTGTGATCATGATGTTTGCCTAGAATGGATTGAGTATTGAAGGTCAAAATTACATGCTAGTTCTTGCATACCATCTAGGAATGAATGAGGCAATTCATCTTTATCTACTTCTCATCTTGATCATGATTGTTTGAGCACCTCAATGGATATAAATTGACCTCTTTTGACCCATCCGGGAATAGGAGCATGATAGTGTGTTGATGTGCATAAAAAGCAAGTATGGGGTGAAGATGTTGATGAAAGAATATCATGCATAAAATGCTGAATTTGTTGTGAAAGTGTAGCCAAAAATATAGGCTTGGGGACGTTGGCTTAATTGACAAGTAACTCGGTACACTTCACATAATCGGGTGTTGGTGCCTTGCCAAAGTCAAATAAACCAATAGTCCTAACGAGCTTTGGTATGTGTGCCCGGTGTGGATGCACCTCGAAAAATAAGAAAAAGCCCGAGGATGGCTAATCACCAAGGTTTCGGCTTTTGTACACCAATGCCATTGTCTCAAAAATAAGTCAAAGAAAAAGAAAAGAAAAGAAAGAAAAGAGATAGAGAAAAATATACACTTGAGGGAAGTTGATCGAGGACAAGATTGTGGAGTTAGTTCCATTCCCGGATTAGCATCACATAACCTAGAAGAATCCCCACCTAATCACAACGTTTCTTGGCCTTTTAATTCATAAGACCTTATGACCTATTTGCATGTTTGTAAGACTTAGTAATCTAGATTGGATATGCTCTTGATCTTCTTGGCTTCTTCATTTTTACATTTCATGCATGTTTTCAAGCTAAGTACAATTGTCTTTTCATGCCTTCATTTATTTGATGCATGATTTCTTATCCTTTGCCATGAAACATGACTTTGAAGGTGATCCAATAGTAGAAGCACAAAACCAAAAAAGATTTTACCATTTTTCTGCATACATAAATCATGTTATCTCGTAGTCTATAGTTGAGAATTTGCTCGGGGAAGAGCAAACCTTAAGTATGGGGTATTTTTGATAACACGATTTATGACTTAGGTTTAGGTAATCATTTAGGTAGATTTCCCGCTCATTCATGCATGGTTTAGCACTAGTTCACGACGTTTGCACTCAATTCACGTATTTTGTCGAGATAGACGTCTACACGGACTTGTGCATTGCTTTGTAGGTGTTTTTGGAGATTTAGGAGCTAAAACGATACGTTTGAGGATCGTTCATCAAGATGACACGACCTCGGACTCATTAGGATGCAAGCTAAAGGCTAGAGAGGACTCATGGAACCTTGCAAACACAAGCCATGCACCAAATCGAAGCTTAATGATCAAAGGCAAAGCTGAAGCACAATATCACGGTCTACTGGCACTCCACGGCCGTGGTTTCAACCGTGGATTTTGCCCGGTTTTCGTGACAGCTGTACCACGATCTCTTGGCCAGCTCTTGCAAAGTTGTAGTATAAAAGTGGTCCTGCATTGGCTGAGAGAATCATCTTGGAGCAGCTCTCCATTTTCCACTATCCTCTAACAAATATTCTCTCAACAAGAAGATTCTTTGGGGAAGAAGATTGGAGAAGAAGGCTACCATTGGAGAAGAGCTTGATTGGAGAAGGAGAAGACACACAATTGATAGACCTAGAGAGTTTTTGTAGTGAAGAACTTCGGATTCAATTTCTAGAGTTGTATGAACCATTTGAACCTTCTTTAAGAAGGGTTGTGAGTCACTCTAATTCCATTTTCAGCTTGGTTTTGTTTTAGATCACTTGTTCATCTCTTTCTCTTCATTATCTTGCAAATGGATGCCATGATTTTATGTTTGATTGTTTCGATTTCTATTATGAATGTTTTAGGCTAAATAGATGTGGTTCTAGGGTAAGGAAAGGATGGTTATGGCTAGGGCTATGATAGGATGGACTTAGATTTACCTTCGGATGACTTGTGTGCATGAACGTAGTTTCTGTTAGGAATCACGGCCAGTTCTTGCCAAACCACGGCCGTGAAAAGGTAGAACAAACCGTGATCTTCCCTGGTTCGATGGATCTAATCTTAGATTGTCAGAATGTTGAAATCCTAAGTGTTTGTTGAGCTAAATCTATCCTAGGGTGACCTAGTGTTAGTAACTAAGTGTTAGGAGAGACTTATCCGGTAATCCTTGCTCTTAGATCTCAAAGATGACAAACCCTAGGTAGTGGCGAGCCTCATAAGCCGGCATTGGATTAAGTGTGCTAGGATAGTTGCTTAGAACTAACCCTTTCTCTTACCCGGTAAGGATAGGTTAGATCTCTAGGCGACAATCCGGTTCGTGTAGAATTCCGTCCCTTAGGTTCTTAGAGACTTACCCGGTGATGAGACCTTAGGAATGGACTAGTGGATCATGAGACCTACCCGGTAATTGATCCCAATCTAGAAATGCTTACTCCCAACATATCATAGTCAATCCAAGGAATGTTTAAATAGCTTGAGTCTATGCCATAACCGGACTTTCCAACCCCTAGAATCCGCTTTCCTCTATTTGATCCATATCTTGTGTTTATCTTGTTTGCTTGCGTTGATTTGTTAGCATTGTTGATTGTTTATTCCGCATGATTTGTGATCCTTGATTGATCACCTAAAAACCTTCCAAAAACATTGAGATTTTCATTTCTTTATTTCTCTCTTTTCTTAACTAAGATCTTCACTAGACTTAATCATTAATTGAATCAATCTCATCTTAGTCTTTGTGTTCGACCTCGGAATACTATCCCTACTACAAACGTCCCGTACACTGCGGGTTTCGCTAGGAGTTAGGATAAATATAACGAGTATAAATTTAAAGCTTATTGCGATTCACACACACATCCTGAGCGTAACAGGCTGATCTGAGTATGATTTGAAGACATAAAGGGAACCCATTAGGCATGAAAAGTGTGGAAGGCAGTGCAAGGAAGGAAGGGGTATGACTCTTACCCGATTCCAAAACTCGAGAGAGAGAGAGAGAAGAAGACACAAGGCGGACTGTAAGGCCACTAGATCCGATAGCTCTCTACGTCCAGATCTACGAGTTGCATGGTATTGTCGACACTGCAGGGAAGTGAGATGGCTGGTCTACTGGAATGATTGTCTAGAGGGTTGAGTGCTTCTACGAGGGTGATCATTGTGTGCAGGAGGGAAACCAACGAAGAGGCAAGGAAGCAGATCCTCCCTGGCTGATAGCGCCGTTGTGTGTTGGTTTGACAGAACAAGGATAGACGCAAGGTAATAGATCCTCCCTGGCTGGCGTGAATCAAGGTAATAGAAGGAAGGAAAGTGGCGTTCATGATGGAGTGAAGAGGGAGAGCATCTGTCGAGGCTTGATTACCGACGGTTGGGGAGCGAAACGTACAGGCGTTACGGGCTGCTCACTAAGGGAGAGGGAGTAGCAGCTCGTCTTGGGCCGGCTATCCTCATGGGAAGGCGGAGATCCAGCTACGAGATAGGGAATCCAGGGCTGCTGTCTTCTAGGGTTAAGGTTATGAAAGGCAAGGCAAAGTTGGGTTGTTCGGAAACACACCACTGCTGGGCTGGACTGAAACACACCACTGTTGGGCTGTTTGTGTGACTCTAGAAATGGCTGGCTGGAAACAAGAGGAAAAAGGGTTGTCAACTGGTTGTCTGGGCCTTGTCACAGGGTTGTCGGGCTTCGTCATGGCCTCGTCTCAGCCTTGTCATGGTCTCGTCACAGCTTGTCATGATCTCATCTAAAGTCGTCGTTACGACTTAATTATAAGAATTAGGGTTTGATATAATTCTATCATTTTATATGAATTAAATTCTAGATAAAATGATAAATAATTATAAGAATTAGGGTTTGATATAATTCTATCATTTTATGTGAATTAAATTCTACATAAAATGATAAAATTTGTGAAGAAGAAATACTAGATAGAATGGGAAACCGTCAACGGCTCGAAGTCCGAATTGATTGGGAATTAAACGGAATAAAAATTCCAGATATTACATCAGTACCCCCTTAAAATAAGTTTCGTCCCGAAACATAGAATAAGGCACTTAATTAAACGACTTCCAAAATTAACTTGTATATCCTAATATCACTAAATTTTAATTTCGTTTTCTAAACTCCCGTAACCCGATCAAAGCGTAATGAAAAATCCGGTCGTTACACCGACTTTGGCAAGACACAAACACCTGGCTATGTGAATGGTGCCGAGTTACTCATCGTCATGATTGACTTCCCCAAACCTATTAATTCTATTCTTTGAATGCAAAATTTTTCTTTCATGGCCCTCCCATATCAAACATGCAAAAACACAACTCCTCCAACTTCCCGGATAGGTAAGGGGGGCAATTATTTCATTGAGGGGCTAAATGAACAAAGAAAGGAGAAAGAAAGATCGAATTGCCTTAATCATTTCATAATGAAGTATAAGAACTCATCATGTGATTTCAACCTCGATTTCTCAATATGATTTAGATAAAACTCTTCACATTATAAAACTTGCAAGAAAGGATAATCAACACATTCAATTCCTTTTCAATTCATTATTCGTTTAGGCATACAATTGTCATAAAAAGCTCAATCCGCAAGTAGTAACTATCATAGAAATCATCTCAACTCTTAGAAGCACAAAACCTTTATAGAATTTTTCAAAATTTTTCACATTTTTATGGGTTTTTCAAAAACTTTTTCATGCAATGCAATAATGAAATGTGTGACTATGAAATGAAACATGCAAAGTGTCATCGATCAAGGCAAGCAAAGTGAGTAGAGTTATTACAAACGATAGTCACACCCCACCCCATACTTGAGACAAACATTGTCTCCAATGTTCAAAAGGAAATAAGGAAAAGAAAGAAAAGAAAAATGAACTCACTAGACGGCGGTGGGGCAGCTGAAACTGTCAATCAGCATAGCTCATCACTGCGGTGGAGGTGGTGGCAGGAACGGGTAGAAACCGGAGTCGAAGTTCCGTCCAAACTGTTGGCGGTAGATGTCCCTCATCATCCGGTCATGCTCATCAGCCCGTACATCTCGAGCGTCCGGGCGGATCTCCAAATTACCGACCCTCTTGGAAAGGTCGGTAGCCCACTTCGGTAACTGCTCATACCATGCTGGTGCCTCGCCGTACCATGCAGGTGCATCCTGTGGGGCCGGTGCTGCTGGTGGTTGTGCATACCATGGTGGCGGAGCTCCCATCCACTCCGGCTGTGCTCCATACCAAGTAGGAGGAGTATCCATCCATGTCGGTCTCTCGCTCACACTAGCTCGACGAGAGGAAGAAGCACCGGAAGGTCTAGAAGGACGGGACTCTGTCTAGGTGGGTCCGGGAAGATGTCCGGCTGATCCGGAAAGGTACCAAAATCATGCTCATCACCTCCTCCTATATCCTCATTAACATCAGCAGCTGGAATCTCATCGGGGATGTAGGGAGGTGCTGCTAACCTATTCGCATGCATAGCAGCGAAAGTCTCCTTCCAATTATGGCGTCCAGCCATAATGGAATACTCGGGAAGCCATGGAATCCCTCTACCTCCTCTATCCTCCCATGGCATAGCAGCAGTAGGTGGACCTCGGTGTCTAGGAAAGATCAAACCCCTAGTCATGAGGCTCTTGAGACCCAAAGGTCTCGCCGCTATCCTAGTACAAGCGGAGCAATCAATCCCGAGCAGCGTAGCTATGTGGGTAACTATCCCACCATACCCAATGTTCCCGGCCCTCTTGTTCTTAAGCTTACTAATGGTGGAGGCTAAGAGGGTGGCACAATCGGCGGGTCTACCGTGTAGCATAGCATAGAGAAGGAATAGCTCATAGGTTTTAATCATTTGGGGGGTCTCGGTCCTAGGGAATAGGCACTCGGAAAGGACCTTATGAGATATCTTCAAGGCTAAGTGGTAGATGAGCTTATCCTTGGTGTCAGCTGGCTGCTAGCGGTCCTCGCTAGCGTAAATCATAGCAATGTCCTCCCAAAAGTCCTTAGAGTATACACCGCTAGGGAAGCGACCGTTAAAGGTCTCATGGAACCCAAAGAAGGGTCAAAACTTCTGGATGGAGAACTCATAGTCCGTCTCCATCAATCTAAAGGATACCATCCTATCGAGGTGGCTATGCTCGAAGGAGATAACAAACTCCCTCGTAATTTCTTCATAAGCATCCGCTCTAATAGCGGAGAAAACAATCAGTTTGGCTCTATCCAAGAGCCATGTCAAATCATTCACCACATTAAGTGGCTCCAACTCCTCAAGCAAGAGGTATCTTGGTCCTATGACCGGTCTCTCCTCGATCTTTTCTAAAGCTTGGAGATAGTTTGGGTGAATGGTTGGGATTCTAGGGCGTGGAGGTGATGGCGGTTCACTAGCAGGGGCTTGGGAAGAAGAGGAACCATCACCCTTTCTCTTCTTTTTCTTTCTTGAACTCCTCGTAAACATTTTCTCAAAACCAGAAAAAACCACTGTCTGTTCTTAGGTTTCCACGGCCGTGGAAGTTCCAGAGACCGTGATTCGGCTCTAAATTCCTCAAATCTCAATCAAATCAACAACAAACTCAGCAGAACTTGTCCTAGACTAATTCCAATCTCAATCCTATGCAATTTCTCTAAGTTCTTCCAAAAATTTAGCCCGAATTGACAAAGAAGAGAAGAAGAGTAAAAACCTAGGTTTTTGGATCTTTGAATCCAAATTCTGCCTTCGTGATGGATTGTTCACTTGTTTTGTCGATTGGATCTTGTAGAGGAATGAAAATGCTCCACTTTTGCACCAAGAATCGTTCAAAACGATTACCGAATGAGGATTTGCGAGAGGTGGAGATTTTTCGGAGTTTAGGGCGTGGAAAGGGGCGTGGAAGAGGGAATAAGGTTGTTTTTGTGAAGGAAGGTGGTTTATATAGTGGCCGTAAAATTTTTTGAAAATCACGGTCACTCGGGGGTTTCCACGGCCGTGGTTTTGTACGGACCCGTGGTTTTTGGTGATTTTTCTCAGATTTTGAAGAATTACGGTCACTGTAGCCTCCACGACCGTGGTTTAGGGCGTGGAACTCTCTGTAATGTGCCAAAATCCAAGTTTCGTCAATTCCTTCTAACTTTTACTCCTTCCTTTGCTTATTCCATTGCTCCTACATCCAAAAACACAACATACCGCGAGGTATCGAGGGCAAAACAAAACAAAAACGTCTAGACTAATCTAATCTACGAATGACAAATAAAAGCATAAGTGCAATACCTTGGGTTGCCTCCCAAGAAGCGCTTGTTTAAGGTCCGTAGCTAGACCGTACTTGCACTTATTCGAGTGCGGTAGGCGTGAACTCCTCAGCTTGGAGTTTTGGTGAGTACTTCTTGAGTCGTTGACCGTTCACCTTGAAGCTTCCGCCCTTTTCACCCCATGCTTCAGCTGCGCCATGGGGAAAAACATGTTTTATTAGATAAGGTCCAGTCCAACGAGATTTAAGTTTACCTAGAAAGAGCCGAAGTCTCGAATTGAAGAGGAGAACTTGATATCCTTCTTTGAGGTCCTTTGGAATGATATGCTTATCATGCCAACGTTTGGCTCTCTCTTTATAGATCTTGGCATTCTCGTAGGCATTTAAGTGATGTTCTTCAAGCTCGTTAAGGTCCAAGAGGCGCTTCTCGCCCGCTTCCTTCATGCTGAAGTTCAACCACTTTACCGCCCAATACGCCTTATGTTCCAGCTCTACCGGTAAGTGACAAGACTTCCCATACACAAGTTTGTATGGTGTCATTCCTATGGGAGTCTTGTATGCAGTCCGGTATGCCCATAATGCATCATCTAGCTTCAAAGACCAATCTTTCCTTGTCTTCGAAACTGTTTTCTCTAGGATTCCTTTGATCTCCCGGTTCGAAATCTTCACTTGTCCACTCGTTATTGGATGGTAAGGGGTAGCGATCTTGTGAGTCACCACATACTTAGCTAGTAGAGCTTCGAATCGTCGGGCAATGAAGTGAGAGCCTCCATCACTAATGATAGTCCGTGGTGTCCCAAATCGTGGGAAAATAGTCTTGTTAAAGAGCTTAACCACAACCATGGCATCATTAGTGGGAGAGACAATTGCTTCAACCCATCTCGAAACATAATCTACAGCTAGAAGTATGTATTGGTTTCCACAAGATGATGGGAAAGGTCCCATGAAGTCTACTCCCCAAACGTCAAAGATCTCTACCTCCTGAATTTGTTAAGAGGCATTTCGTTTCTCCTAGTTCTTTGATAAGCATCGCAACAGGAAACAAAGGTTTGCACATCTTTAAATAAAGTAAGCCAAAAGAATCGAAATTGCAATACCTTAGCGCTAGTCTTGTTCGAGCTAGCGTGTCCTCCACAAGGTAGTGAATGAAAATGACGGTTGACACTTTGCATCTCGTCTTCCGGCACACATCGTCGAATGATGCCGTCAGGACCTCTCTTGAAGAGGAGAGGTTCGTTCCAAAAGTATTCCTGGACATCCTTAAAGAACTTCTTCCTTTGTGCATAGGATAATGCGGGTGGTATTTTCTTGGAAAACCAAATAGTTAACAAAATCAACAAACCATGGTTTGTTAACTTTAGTAATCTTGTCGATGCACTCCTCTATGATGTGTAAATGCTCGTCCGGAAAAGAGTCATCTATAGGTAGATTGTCGTCCTCTAGATGTGTTAGACTACTCAAATGATCCGCAACATAATTTTCGAACCCTTCTTGTCACGGATCTCTAGATCGAATTCTTGTAGGAGAAGAATCCATCTAATCAGCCTTGGTTTCGCATCCTTCTTTGCAAGTAGATACCGGATGGCAGCGTGATCCGTGTATACAATCACCTTTGCACCTACAAGATAAGAACGAAACTTTTCAAAGGCATAAACAATAGCTAGAAATTCTTTTTCAGTAGTGGCGTAGTTAAGTTGCGCTTCGTCTAGCGTCTTGCTAGCATAGTAGATAGCATGGGTTTGTCCTTCCTTCTTTTGCCCAAGCACAGCTCCTATAGATACGTCACTTGCATCACACATGACCTCGAATGGAAGATTCCAATCCAGGGGTTGAATGATTGGGGCTGAGATTAGAGCTTCCCAAATCTTGTGAAACGCATCTAAGCACTCCTGCGAGAAATAAAAAACTGCATCCTTCATCAATAGATTAGTAAGCGGTTTTGATATCTTAGAGAAATCCTTTATAAAACGTCTATAAAATCCAGCATGTCCTAGAAAGCTTCTTATTCCCTTCACCGAAGATGGAGGAGGGAGCTTTTCTATAGTATCTATCTTAGCCTTATCTACTTCAATCCCTCTACTAGAGATCAAGTGTCCGAGTACAATACCTTCCTTCACCATAAATTGACACTTCTCCCAACTAAGAACTAGGTTAGTGTCTTCACACCTTTGTAGCACAAGAGAAAGGTTAGAAAGACAATTATCGAAAGAGGAACCATAAACAGAAAAGTCATCCATAAAAACCTCCATGATTTCCTCTACATACTCCGAGAATATAGCCATCATGCACCTTTGGAAGGTGGTTGGGGCGTTGCAAAGCCCAAACGGCATTCTCCTATAAGCAAACGTACCCCACGGGCACGTGAACGTGGTCTTCTCTTGATCGTCCGGATGTATCGGGATCTGAAAGAAACCACTATAACCGTCAAGATAGAAAAAGTGTGAGTGTTGTGCTAACCTCTCAAGCATTTGGTCGATGAAGGGTAGTGGGAAGTGATCCTTCCTCGTTGCGTTGTTTAGCTTGCGGTAGTCTATGCACATCCTCCATCCTGTAACGGTTCGCGTAGGAATGAGCTAATTGTTCTTGTTGGTAATGACCGTCATTCCTCCCTTCTTTGGAACCACCTGTACGGGACTCACCCATTTGCTATCGGAGATAGGATAGATGATACCTGCATCAAGTAGTTTAAGAATTTCCTTCTTGACAACCTCCTTCATGGTCGGATTCAACCGCCTTTGAGGTTGCCGTGAGGTTCTAAAGTCTTCTTCCATTAGGATCTTAGGCATGCATAGTGAAGGCTTGATTCTTACTAGATCCTCTATAGTATATCCTAAGGCTTTCCTATGTTTCTTAAGAACAACCTTAAACTTACTATGTTCATCTATGCTCAAATCGGAACTAACAATTACCGGAAAGGTAGAATTAGGTCCTAGAAATGCGTATCTTAGATGTGCGGGAAGTGGCTTCAATTCCATCACTATTGGAGTCTCTAGTGGCTCCTGAGGAGTCTCCAATGCTTCCTTAGAAGTTTCTAACGGTATAGAAGTTTTTGGAGAAGAATCAAGAGAAGTGGTAGAAAGAATGTAATTGTCCTCAGATTTTCCCAAAATCACGGCACCTCTGTTTCCTCCACGGCCGTGGTTTAGGGCGTGGAAAGCAATTACGGCACATCTGATAGTTCCACGGCCGTGGTTTTGGCCATGTAACTTACTGGAGTCCTCTGAATAGCTAATTACGGTCATGTTGGTGGGAACCACGGCCGTGGAATAGCACGACTGGCCGTGATTCCTCACGTTTTCTGACCCATCGTAGAGTTTTTCAAACTCTTCTTCATGCACTTCTGTTTGCTCCTCTAAAGCTTCAATTTCCTCATTGCATTCCTCTTCCTCTCCTATGTCCATAATGCTCATAGTAATCACTTTTTGCAAAGGATCTTTGAAGAGAATCGAACTTACTTCTTCTCTAGATATCTCTTCGTCATTGTTGTTAAACATATCCTCTTCAAGAGCTGGTTCTTTCATCAAAGTAGAAAGAACGAACTCTACCTTTTCCTCTCCTATGTCGAAGGCGAGTCTAGCATTCTTGCAATCCACCATACAACCGGATGTTGTAAGAAACGGTCTTCCGAGTATGATCGGGACTGGACTATCTGCAGGAATGTCAAGCACAACAAAATCTATTGGAACATAGAACTTACCAAGCTTGACCGGGACGTCTTCAACGATACCGACGGGACGAGTTATGGATCGATCCGCCATATATAACGTCATCTTCACCGGTTTAGGCTCGCCTTGACCGATCTTCCTGCATAAGGCAAGCAGAATGATGCTAACGCTTGCTCCTAAATCATATAATGCATCATATGTGACATATCCTACTCGATTGGAACACAAAATGACCCCGGATCGTTCAGCTTTGGGGGCATCTTTTCCTTCATCGTCTTGATGAGATCCGACGAATCTGAGCTCATCTTGACTTATCCAAAATCTTCTAGTTTCCTCTTGTTAGAGAGGATCTCCTTTAAGAACTTTCCATATGCTGGCATACCTACAATTGCATCAATGAAAGGTATATTAATATGTAGTTTGCTCATGAGTTCAATGAGCTTACCGAATTGCTTGTCTAGACGCGCTCTTGCTCTAGATTGTGGGAACGGTAAGGGAGGTTTGTAAGCTGGAAGAGGAATGTAGATGTCTTCCTTCTCCTTCCCCTTTTCCTTCTCCTTTTCGACGTGAACTTCCACAAACTTGGGCTGCGGGTCGGTGGTTGTTGCTCCGCTCCTAGTTGTGATAGCCATCACCCTTCCTTTCCGGTTATCCTCCGTCTTTCGTGGAAGTTTTCCTTGATTTCTAGGAACTTACTCAGCATTGCTAAATATTTGGTTTTCTAAAACCTTTTGGGCTTTATCAACCTTAGTGATGTGACTCTAATCCTTGAAGCTTTCCCAAGATCGTTTCCAGCATTGGATCGGGCTTCTCTTTCCCCGAAGTGCTTCCACTATTAGATATTTGCCCCTGGCTTTTCAAAGGAATGGAAGAAGAAGAAGATGGTAGAGTTAGTGAATTTCCTGAATTGGGATAAGAATTACGGGAGTTTTGTTGTTGGTTGGAACGCCAATTGTTGTTGTTTGAACCCCTATTGTTGTTCCAATTGTTATTCCGGTTGTTGTTATTCCAATTGTTCCGGTTGTTGTTCCGGTTGTTGCGATTGGTGTTCTCATTCCCATTGTGGTTATTGTTGTTTCCTAAATAACCAACATCTTGCTCCTTAGGCTTTGGAAAGCTAGCCTTGATGACTTCCTTCAATTCTTTAATCTCGGTGTTGAGAGAAAAGATTTGAGTTTGAGCAGCTTGTGTTAGCTTTGAACCTTGCTCCACTCGATTAGCTTCTACTTTCCGGTGAGAATACTTCTCAATGACTCGGGCTTGCTTCTCAATGAAGTCCCAAGCGTCATCTTCCCTCGTGTCCATGAATGTGCCACATGAAAGGGATTGGAGCTTGAATTGTGTTTCTACATCCAGCCCCTTGTAGTATATCTCCAATAACTCCAATTTGGAAATGCCATGGTGTGGGCAATCCAATAATAAATCCTGAAATCTTTCCCAAGACTGAAACAAACTCTCATTAGATCTCATAGAAAAAGCATTAATTTTACCTCTCAACTCCGCCGTCTTGGATGGCAGAAAGAATTTGGTGAGGAACTCCGAAGATAGATCCTTCCATGTGTTGAGTCTTCCATTTGGAAGAGCTTGATACCAAGATAAAGCTTTCCCTTTCAAGGAGAAAAAGAATGGTTTGATCTTGTAATTATTGGTGGTTGCATTCTTTGGCTTCATTGTCTCCATCAAGATCTCAAAATTCTGTAAATGTTGATGTGGAGATTCGACACTCGTTCCTCCAAACTGGCTTTGGCGAACGATGGTAATAACTTGTGGGTTGAAGCTAAACCCCTGAATATCGTCAGCAACAAAGTTCACACCTAGACGGCATGGTTGCTGAATCGGATCCATTCTTTGGCCAAGAGTTCTTGGCTCTTCATCTACACGAGCGGCTCTCACACCCCCAGCCGGGATACCATAATTGGCGGCCGGTCTTGGATTATCCTGGTTCGCATTGATCGTTGGATCAATGTCCTCTAGCGATGGCATGGAGGAGTCGCTATCCTCATCGGATGAGTCGGTTCTCTCCGATCTTGTCGGTTTCCTTCTCTTCTTCTTCTTGGAATCACTCATCTCCAGCCTCATTTGAAGCATCATGTCCTTGAGCTCATCAATTTGCAATTGATGACGGTCCGATTCTTCCTTGCGAGTCTTCTCGCTCCATCTAAGTCGAGCTTCGGAATCATCCAACTCCGCTTGGATATCCCTCTCTTTACTTTCAGCCATCTTTCTTTCTTTGAGCTTCTTTCTCAAAGTCTTCTCAAGTTCTTGATCAAGAGGTAAGAGCTCTTTGTTGGTGCTAGACCTGCGCATATACCTAAGATAACCTGCAAATATCACTTCGAAAGAGATATCAAATAACAAGAGCAAAGCTCCCAAGCTTGACAACCGATAACCGAATTCGGCCTAAACCAAATCCCCGGCAACGGCGCCAAAAACTTGTTCGCCCTAAAACATACGTGCAATCAAGCTTTAAATTTATAAAACTAGAATGAAAGCAAGCGAACCCGCAGTGTACGAATCGGCGTAGTAAAGCAAGAATTCCAGAGTATCGAACTCAGGGATTTGGGGGGAACAAATTCAGTTCACAAATCGTCAAGCAAGTAAGTGTATAAAGCTTTGCAAATATTGGGAACACAACAACCCTAAAGATCCAAGTATCTAATTGTGGCAATCGATTCAAGATATTCTATAAGTATAAGGACAGAGTTAAGAGTTGCAAAGGTATGCTAAAGTAAAGCAATGTACGGTGAAGTTCCAAGATTTTATCTGACTTATCTAAAGACAATCTCTATAAAGGTTGTTGAGGCTTCAGTATAGAAAGGATCTATGGACAAGAATTAATCTCAAATACCCAAACTTGTAACCCAAGGATCAAAACGAACTAAAACGATTAAGGTTGTGACACTCGAAATCAAAATAAATAAAAGAACATTGAAAGATGAAAACCTTCGAAAACTCGAATATAACTCAAAGTCAATCTCAAATCCAAAACACAAAATGGAATACTCAATGGATTCAGAATGTAACACAAAACCTCACAATGATCTTAGGCAAACACGAAGAACAGGTTGTCAATCCGTCTTCAATATCAAAACCTAAGAGAAAGGGCGCAACTTCCGCCACACACAATCTTCGGGAATCCAAATTGCCAGCGCTTCCGCAAAGTCCCTCGCGAAAACCCTAAGGCTAACTCTCCCAAAGCGAGGTTGCTGAAAACTCTCTCCTCCCGCATTTTTATGCGTAGAGTAAGAGATATCCCTCAGCCCAAATACGTAGATGATGTGGCAATAAATGATTTGTCAAAGGATTGCCTAAATCACGGTCTCAAGGGATTCCACGACCGTGGTTTAGGGCGTGGAATTGGATTACGGTGTCTCTCATCTTCCACGACCGTACTTTAGACCGTGTAACTCACTGGAATGCTCCACGCTTATGATGCCAAGATCCACGGCCGTGGTTTAGGGCGTGGACTCTTCTACGGCCGTATTTTAGGGCGTGGAAGCATATGTTGCTTGTGGTTTCCATTGTGTCGTGCCATTCTCCATCTTAGCTCCTTCTTTGACTTCCTTGATGTGTTCCTAATCCTTGGATATGCTCAAATCCTCTCTTGTCTCTCTCAAATGGTCCGGTTTCAACTCTTATTCACCTATAATCAACATAAAGCTAATGTAGACCTCCATATCGAAAATATAGATAAACAAGCTAACAAATGCTTCAATACCTTATCCATGAACACTATAATGAATGAAAAACAACTAGAATGAGTGCCTATAATATTGCAATATTTCATGCTAACAGTCTACCGCTTGGATACCCTACATAGAGGATGCTAGAGACGCTGCAGCAGCTCATGTAGAGGAGGAGGCTGAGTAGGATGATGGTTGTGCTACCATGGAGACAGGCACAGATACTGCCGGCCCCAGTGTGCCAGTTGTCGACTTAGACGATGAGGCGACAGTGGAGGAGGCAGCTGCAGCACCATCACGTCCTTCTAGGCGCAGAGTCCGCAGACAGAGGGATCCCATAGCTCATCGACGGATTGACGAGCTGACGGACCAGATGATCGACTATTACGCCGCCGTGTCCTTAGAGATGATGGAGATGAGGGAGAACCAGCACTACCAGCGCCGGATGATGGAGATACAGTTCCAGTATACCATGGGTTATCCATTTTACCCATCTCAGTATCCCTTCGTCCCGTATCCACCACCACCACCAGCAGATCAGGATTAGAGCTTGCAGGGATTTATTTTATTTATTTATTGTGTAGCTCAGCTTATGTACGGTGAGTATTCTATTTTTAGACTTATTTTGACCCATTGGGACAATGTGTCCCAAGTATGGGGTATTTGGATGTATCTTACTTGACATTATATGTATGATTTGTATGACTTGTTATTTATGATCTTTCTTATGCTCTATGTGCTTATCTGAGACTACATGCATGCATACATGTTATTTGATTAAGAAAAACGTCAAAAACTGGTTAAGAAAAAATAAATTGATGACCTCGACCGGGATGATTCTTGCCAAACGAGGTCAAGTACCTCGGTTGACTTAGAACACCTCGACCGAGGCGGTTTAACTGAGAAGGTTTTCGAAACGATTTTTGTGCTTCTTTTCAGTATATGACCTCAGTGATGATTTTGTTTGCAGATTGATTTTAAAATCTTTATATGTTTGATCATATCTTGATTTTAATTGCCATGAAGCATGTATTATAATCCATTCTATGAGTGGAGCACACCATCAAAAAATATTTTGAAATATTTTGAAAATGTTTTGAAATATTTTGAAATATTTTGAGTGGAGCACACCATCAAAAATATTTTGAAATACTTTTCATTGATCTTTATGACTTATAATCCATTCTATCTTGTACTTAAGATTTGGAACTTTCTTAGGGACAAGCAAGGGACAAGTATGGGGTATTTTGATAGCATGTATTATAGTCTATATTTTGGAACTTGTTTAGACGTTTTATCTTCAATAATCTGCACGTATCGATGTATATTATGTGATTATATTGTCGTTTCATCTATCTTTACGGGAATCAAGGTCTACACCAAGTTTCGTTGTAATCGTAGGTAAAATGGCACATTTTGGATCAAAATGGAGCTAAGGAGCAAAGGAGTCATAGGAGCTACATTCAGGAGCTTAAAAGAGAACTCATGAAGCATGGAATTAACAAAGAAGATTTACTTTGGACCAGATTTGAGAGATTTCACATTCAGCTGAGATTCACCACGGTCAGCTACAGTGTCACCTCGACCGAGGTGTTCTTGAGGAGCGTCCCGACCGAGGCGAACAACCTGGCGCCGGCGAGATATATTTTTTGGCTGAGATCTTTTAATTATGGAAAGAAGATATCTTATATTTTTGGGCTGGATTTCTGGAAGGAAGATCATATATTTGGGAGATCTATTTTAGAGATATGGATATATTTTATAGGAAATTATCTTTTTAAAATATTATTATCTTTGGAAGATAATTTTCCTATATAAAGGGTTGAATTTTCCACAATTAAACCATCCTTTTTACCATCTTTGGATTATTGAAGAAGTTGTAGTTAGGAAGGATTTTTGAAGAAAGTTTGAAGATTGAAGGAAGGAAAGTTCATAGCTTTGTGATAGCTTTTGATGGGATTTGTAAGATTTTCTTAGGTTCCCTTTGGTTTTATTGTCTTGTTGGATTTGTGATTCAAGGAACGCTGATTTGTTTGATATTTGATTTAGTTATTGAAACCTTGTTCAAAAGGTTTTTGTGTTCAAATATTCATTCCTTTCCCTTTTATTTGATTATTGTCATTATGATGATAAGTGGCTAATTTCCTTGTGTGATTCTAGGGTGATTAGCTGAAAGTTGTGGGAAAGACAATGATAGAATGATCTTAATCCCAATACGACCCTGAAAGCTCGAGTCTTTAATCTTAACCCTAGAACATCTCGTTCAGTCGATGAACATCTCAGCCGGGGTGGAACTCGACTGACCGAGGTTACCTTTTAAAGATCCGAAACTGAGAGTTAAGTGTTAGAGTTTGCCAAATCCTATTCTTATTACACCTTTCCTGGTTCAATGCAAGCCTAGGATGAGACTTACCCAGTGATTCGTTAGTTTGTTTACCCAAGATCATAAGTGTAGGTAATAAAGGTTTATCCTTTATTGGGATTTGAGTGTGCCTTCATCCCATCTTTGTGAGTTAGCCTGAGACTTACCCGGTAAAGGTTGATTCTATTCCCTTAGTTGGTGTGTTAGTTTGAGATTATAGTTCCTTTCCTTAGTACCTTGAGACTTACCCGTTAATAGGAGCTTTGGGTTGGGATTGTGAGTAGTGAGACTTACCCGGTAATCTATTCCACTTTAGAAACACCTTCCCTTTGCAAAATTTCAGCTTTGTCCGCTTATCTTGAGATCTTGTGTTGGAACCACAACTAGATGCTTTAATCCCTAGATTTGCATTATTCCCTTAATTGACCTTAATATCATCTTTGATTTCTTTAATCGCTTTTGTGGTTATTAGTTGCATTGACAACCTATACATGCTTTGTTTCACCTAAGTCCCTCAGATTGACACCCCGGAATTCTTGCTTTTTACTATAATTGATATGTACACTGCGGGTTTGCATCCTTGTTTTAAGCATATTTCTTGGGATATAAATTTAAAGCTTGCACACACCATTTGGAGCGAACAGTCCCCTATATGGTAGACAAACTCAAACGCTCAACACATGCAGCAGAAATAAAGGAATGCGTAGCTCCCGTATCAAACAAAACTCTAACAAGTAGACAATCTAACATAATGGTACCTTTAGCAGCTAGTGTTGGCGGCTCCTCAGCACTCCTCAGCTCAAAAACACGACCTCAAGCTCCTCTGACATCACTTGTACCAACCTCTCTACCTCTACCTCTACTCGGTCCTAGAGCATAACCTTGAGTAGCAGGTGTGTCTGGGACTCTCTGTTGTCCCTGTGCCTTGTGCTGAGGCGGTCTCTACCCACCTCTTGTTGCACCTGCAAGGGAAGAACCCTGTTGTGATGACGCCTTGCCCTGACGGCAAAACGTAGCTTTGTGTCCTAACTTCCCGCATGAGAAGCAAGTTAGAGGTGCTCTAGGGCACTAAGCCCTCATATGTCCATAGGCCCTGTAGTTGTAACACTGTCGGCCTCTCTCAGTAGTTTGTGCAGACACTGGAACACTCAAGCGGCCTTGAGTCTGACCTCGCCCGTATCCAGATGCTCCTGCACTAGTCTGTCCGGTGTGTTGTCTCTTCTCAAACCGTCTTGTCTAAGAAGTCCTCTTATGGCTAGCTCTCTCTCTCTCATAGGTAGTGGCCCGATCCTGGTAGTCGGCCAATGAGTCACATTGAAATCCCGCCATGTATGAGCTTGTGCTCTCCCTCAAACAACGGGCGAAAAGGTACACTGTTGGTCCTCAGATGGTGCAGTTGGACCCAACAATGCTAACTTAGTCTTGAAGCGGAGACTAGCGTCTATAATGGGTACGTCCTCAAAACTTGCCTCCACGAAGTCCTGTAGCTTCTCCCTCCTAAGTGAGGCACGGAAAAACTACTCCCTCAGCATAGTCCTCATCTGCTCATAGCTCGTAACTCGTGCTCTAACTGTCCTCCACCACTGGTGTGCCACGTCACGTAATAGAGATTGTACTAGCTCTACCTGTCTGTCCTCAGGGAATCGAATAGACTCTAAAGCTGACTCTACATGCCCAATCCACACCTCAGTCTCTAAGCCGATCTCCCCTGAAAAGTGTGGTACTCCCTACTGAAGAAAAGCCTTCAACCCAGGTATCTGGTCGAGGCCCTCTGGTCTCCTCTACAGCTTGAGCAACCTTAGCAGCACGTGCCGACATAGTTGGCACCTGAGTAACTCCATGGGATCTCTCAGATGATCCCTCATGCCCTGGTAGATCTAGGGCGTGTCTGCCTATTCTAATGGCCTCCTCAAAGTGCCTGAGGTAATCTCTGAACTCAGGTCCTCCCATGGAGACACGGTCTAAGCCATCTGACTAGGCTCGATGGGTCTGTTGTCGCCTAGACCCACCACTCCGCGTAGTTGGAACTACACTCTCAGCGGGAGCTGGTCCCTGTCCTATCCCTCGTGGAGGAAGAGGTGGTCTACCTCTACCTCTACCTACATCAACAGTAGCTCTACTCCGAGCCATCTGCGGGGTATGTACACCTAACGTATAAGGCTCTATATAGGCCATATGTGTGTGTGTGTATATATATATATATATATATATATATATATATACATATAATACTTAATAGCACACATGCATACATATCCGTACATAAAAGATATTGACCGAAGGTATTTCTATGGTCGTCTATACCCAATCAAAAGTAAATCCCGCCTTAGCACTAAGAACAAGTATAGTGATTAAGTAAGGGTCGAACCCAAGAGAGTTAAGGTGTTTCGGATGCAATTATCAATTATAATGACAAGTGACACAAGGGGGGGGGATTTAGGTTGAATTGATGCACAAAAACTTATGAAAACGATTAATGCGACAAATAAGACAATAATGGATGAATCTACACTAGGTTGATTCTAAGCATGCAATTGCTACTTTGGTGCATTCCTTTTACAAGTTTTTAAGTAATCTCCCGTCTCGATCATACATATGTGTTGAGCCAACCGGCATCAACACAACTTAACTTATTAAAGTTCCGTAAACCTACAAGAACAAATAACAAGTTAGCATTCAAACAAAGACTAAGGGATATAAAGAAAAGATTAAAACCGTTAAACTTATTGATAACACGATTCATGACTTAGGTTTAGGTAATCATTTAGATAGATTTCTCACTCATGCATGCATGGTTTAGCACTAATTCGCGACGTTTGCATTAAATTCACGTAATTTGTCGAGATAGACGTCTACACGGACTTGTGCATTGCTTTGTAGGTATTTCGGGGGTCTTTTGGACAATAACCGATACATTCGAGGGCCAAGCCTCGTGGTGATACACATCCAAAGCTTTGGAGGAGCATAATTGGAGCAACAAAGGACACAAAGACCCTTGTTGGTGCAAGCAATGGAGCAACTCATGGCTAGACGATCATAGCATACTTCTGTTGAAGAAAATCGACCTACACCCAGGAAAATCGGCCGATTTTTCCTACTGGGTCGATTTTTGAGCCTTTGACAGCTTAAGCCACGTGTCCCACGATCTCTTGATCCGGCCTTGCTCTTGGTGGAGAATATAAGTGGTCCTGCAAGCTGTTGTTGGGCATCTCTCCTCTCACACACTCTCATTAACTGCTCATCCATTGGAGGAAAGACTTGGAGGAGAAGAAAAGCTCTCAAGGATTGAAGGAAGAAGAAGAACACCATTCTAAGAGTAATAGTGAGGATTTGAGTGATTTTTGAGGTTTTTGATTGAAGAACTATTGCAAAGTTGTTAGGAACGTTTTGAATCCTCATTTGAGAGTTTGTAAGTCTTGCTACAACTTAGATTCAGTTGAGATTTATTGATTTTGCTTGCTTATCTTTCATTATCCATCTATGAGAACCATGTATGCTTATATGATGATTTTGGATCTTGATATGCATATTATTGGCTAGTTTATTGTGATTCTAGAGTGATGGATTGATGGTTATGGCTTGGGTGATGATAGGATGGACTTATATGTCAGTTTAGGATGATTTGTATGCACGAAACCCATTCCAGGAAGAAAAATCGGGTTGTTCATCATGCCAGATCGGCCGATTTATTTAAGATCCACCCGATTTATTCTCCTGTTGCTCTTTAAATGATGAATCTGTATGTTAGGGTGTTAGGTTGTTAAATCCTAGTGTTTATTAAGTCTAATTTAGCTTAGGATTACCAAATGCTATCAATCTAAGTGAGGGAAGAGATCTACCCGATGATTTCCGACCTTAGATACCTAAGATGATGAATGCTAGGTAGTAGTGAGCCTCATAATCCGCTATTGGATCGAGTGTGCTAGGATTATTGCTTGAGACTTCCCTATTCCGAGACTTACCCGGTAAGGAGAGGATTACCCCTTAAGTAGCATCCGGTTTGTGTAGAATTCCCTACTTTAACCCCTTGAGACCTACCCGGTAATAGGAGTTAGATGCGGGACTAGTGAAGTGAGAGACCTACCCGGTGATTACTTCCATTAGTGAAACACTCTTCCCCAACACCGCAGCTTGTCCTTAGAATCCTTAGAACCTTGAATCCGATGCCATAACCGGAAATCTTGACCTCTAGAATCCACTTTTCTTTCTTGATCATATACTTGTGTTTTGAGCTACTTGTTTGTTTGCTAGTTGAGTTTTTAGATTGTTTCATCGTCTTGCTTGAATTGTGATCCTTGCTTGATCACCATAAAAACCAACCAAAAATATCGAGATTTTCATTTCTTTGTTCCTTGACCCTTTTCTTTGATTAGATCCACACTATCTATGACCATTGTTTGACTCGATTTCACCTTATTCTTTGTGTTCGACCTCGGAATACTATCCCTACTACAAACGACCCGTACATTGCGGGTTCGCTAGGAGTTAGGATAAATATAACGAGTATAAATTTAAAGCTTATTGCGATTCACACACACATCCTGAGCGTAACACTTATCTTTATATTTATGTTCCTTTTCTTTAAGTAATTACAACCCGTTATTACTTAAAGTTGCTACTAGATTAAAGACCCGAACCCAGAACCTGTTAATCCTAGTTGTTTACATGCACTTTAGAACCTAAGGTGATCAATCTCAAGTAATAGTTAACATACAATTAAACAATGGAGATCAAGGAAACACAAAGCATTACTGAATAAAAACTTATATAAAAAAGGACTTACAACCAAAGTAACAAAGCAGCTTCAAACCAACCCAATGTAGCAAGGGAGTTAGCAACTCCTTACAATGGAAAACTCAAGTCTAAAATGGATTTTGTGAGGAAAAGCATGGATCATTCTAGCAATCAGCCATGGACTATTTATACTACAAAAGACACTTAATTAGGAGTAAATAGCCGGCCTAAAATAGCCACCTTAAATGCCATAAAGGTGGTGTAAACAGCCGGAGTAAAGCTTCTAGCGTTAAACCGCAGGGGCGGCCTTCAGGAACTGCATGGGCGGTTTAGGCAGAATCGATTGATCTTCTTCAGAACCGCTGGGGCGGCTACATAACTCCGTTGGGGCAGATCTTTAATGCACTTCAATGTCTGACCTTTTGCCTTCCTGACGTTTCAGATGTCAAGCCGCCGGGGCATCCCTATGTCGACTCAGGGGCGTCAACACATCCTCTTCGTCTTCCAACTCCTAGGTTGGGGCGCTGGCAGGGGCACAGTGTGAGACGCAGGGGAGCTGGTCTTCATATCTTCAGGGAAGGTCACCGCAGGGGTGCCAAGGAGTGGCGCAGGGGCGGTGACACACTTCATGGCCGGCGCTGGTGAAGGCGCAGGGAGCGCTCCGGTGGAAACGTCATCCGCAGGGGCGGCTACAAGGACCCGCAGGGGCGGTGAGGCAACAGAAGCTTTGCTTCGTGATCGATCTTCACTCCTAAGTGCTTGTAACTCCTTCTTTAGCTTCTTTTGATCTTCTTGTTCTGGACAAAGGAGCTAGTAGCATAAACCGACACTAATGCAATAAAAAGACTCTAAAAACTACCCTAATTGATAGTGATTTCATCACCTATCAAACTCCCCCATACTTAGACCTTTTACTCGTCCCGAGTAAAAACAAATGTCATCAACTAGACTCAAAGGCCTCAGGAAGCATGAGTAAGCAGAAAGATAATGGAAAACAAGAGAAAAGCCAAGAAAGAAAGAAAAAAAGAGAGGAAATGTGAGAAAAAGAGATACTACCACCCTTATCGCTCCAAGAGTGGCCTACCCGGACAACCTCCTTATGACTCCCCTTCTTATGTCGCCAAAACGCCGGAAGGAAAACCTACACTCGGTGTCGCTCATCTTGCCAAGGCACCCTTTTGGGTTTTCACCTTGCCACTCTTCTTCTTTTCTCACTTAAACTCACATCCCTCAAGTCCAATTTTGCACCAACCTAAGGTTGGTCGGACTACCTTCTTTTTACATAAACCGCCCTTTCGGGTTTTCGGTTTATCCAAGGATTTTCATGCCTTTTTTCACTTTCTTTGGCTTTTTCTTTTTTCTCGAATGAAACTGAATTCAACAATGCAAAAACAAATGCCAAAAACTACTCAATAAATTGTACAAGCAATGATATATCCCTCCCCCATACTTGAAGTACACTTTGTCCTCAAAGTGAAAATGAGTCAAAGATAAATGTGGGAGAAGGGAAAGAAATGTACCCCTCACTGGGGTGGTCCGGATGGACCACCTGGACCCTCCTCTAGTGGGTAAGGGAAGTGGCGGAAGATATGCTCCTGGCGGCGGTGAAGGGTGTCGATACGGCCCTCTTGTGCCTTCATCCTCTCTCTAAATGAAGTCTCATAGCTAGCTTGCCAAGCTAGCTGCTGAGTCTCCAACTGCTGCTGATGAGCCGCCTGCCAAGCATCCTGACGGCGGTCAAAGTGAGTGGACATGGAGGAGGTGAAACTGGACTGCCACGCCTGCTGCTGCTCAAGTATGGACCACTGGTACTCGGTCTGCCATGCCTAGTGTTGTGTAGTCAAAGCTGCCATCTGAGCCTGCAGACTCTCCATGGTCTGACTGTCGTGTCCCGCCGTTGGCATCTCCTCATCAGTGGTGTGGGCCCTGCTAGAGCCGGTTGCGTACCTCCCAACAATATCAACCTGAGGCCGTCTCGGAGGGACAGGGTCAGCCGGTACATATAGTTCGGAGAGCTCTTCTCCCAATGGGAGTCGATGGGGTAGATATGTGATGTGACTCCCATCTGTAAGGGAGATCCAGAACCGATGCTCCCCGTCTCTCCTGAGGAGCCTGGACCTCCTCAATAATCCTTCAGTGTATAAGGGTGCCTCCAAACCCTCTTCCAATGGAGGAAGATCCATCACCTGTGCAGCTAATAATGATATGATCCCAAATCCAACGATATCCCGAGGCTCAACTTCCTAATCCGCTTAAGAGCGGTAAGGAAGAGATATGCCCAATCCGGCACCCAATCATTCGTGAAGAGGCAAGCATATATCAATAGAAGGTCCTTGAGAGCGACCTTATTCTCCTCCTTGTGTCCACAAAAGACACTCATGAAGACCTTTGAGATGAGCCTCAAACAGGGGTGAGTGAATTTGTTGGAGTACTATTAGCATGAAATATTGCGATATTCTAGGCACTTTTTCTAGTTGTTTTTCATCCATTATAGTTTTCATTGATAAGGCATTGAAGCAATTGTTAGCTAGTTTGTCTACATTGTCGATATAGAGGTCTACATAAGCTTTGTGTTGATTATACGTGAATAAGAGCTAAAACCGAACCAATTGGGAAAGAAAGGAGAAGATTTGAGCACATCCAAGGATTAAGGACACATCAAAGAAGCCAAGGGAGATGCTAGGATGAGGAATGGCACGAAATAAAGGAAACCACAAGCAATTTACACTTCCACGCTCTAAAATACGGTCGTAGAGAAATCCACGCCCAAAACCACGGCCGTGGATCTTGGCAACACGAACGTGGAGTATTCCAGAGAGTTACGCGGTATAAAGTACGGTCGTGGAAATTGTGAAGAACCGTAATCCACTTCCACGCTCTAAACCACGGCCGTGGAACTCCATGAAACCGTGATTTAGGCAATCTTTTGACGAATAAAATATTGACATATCATTTACGTATATGGATCGGACGGTTATTTTATCCTTCCTTATAAAAAGGGCTAAAGGAGGGAGAATTCGGCACATTCGCTTACGCTCGCTTACATGTGCCTAGGGTTTCATTGGACGTGCGGAGAGTTTGCATTTTGCAATGGAGATTTACGAAGGCTTGAAGATTTGGAAGTTGTGTGTGGCGGAAGTTGCGCCTTTTATTCCTAGGTTTGATTAGAAGACGGATTGACATCCCGTTCTTCGTTCTTATCAAGGATAGTTATTGGTTTGTGTTTATTCCGAATCTGATATACATTATTACTCTTGTTTGTGGATTTGAGATTGATTTGAGATTTATTGAAGGCTTTCGAAGGTTTTCATCTTTCATTCTTCTAAATCTTGAATTTGATATTATAATGATTGTTATTGGCTAAAACCCTTTAGCAATATTAAGGTGAAGGGTTAATAGTTGTGGCTTAGATGATGATAGATCGATCGTAAACGGATTGGACCCTGAGAGTTAGAGAGATTCACCGACGAACCAAAACCACGGTCTGTTCTTGAGGTTCCACGGCCGTGGAACTCAAGATCTACCCGTAATTTGTACTAGTTTACGAGCTTTGATTTTACTTTAATCAAAGGTTAAAGGTTAGCTTTAATCTAGTTTAGACTTGTCTTTTCTAGGTAGTAGTGAAGCCTCAACAACCTCTACTTCGATTTCGAGTGCCACAACCTTAATCGGTTTAGTTAGTCTTGATCCTTGGGTTACAAGTTTGGGTATTTGAGATTAATTCTTGTCCATAGATCCTTTCTATACTGAAGCCTCAACAACCTTTATAGAGAGTGTTTTTAGATAAGTCATATAAAGCCTTGGAACTTCACCGTACATTGCTTTACCTCAGCATACCTTTGCAACTCTTAACTCTGTCCTTAGTTTTGTAGTATATCTTGAATCGATTGCACAATTAGATATCTGGATCTTTAGGGTTGCTGTTTTCCCAATATATTTGCAAAGCTTTATATTTTACTTGCTTGACAACTTTATAATTGAATTTGTTCCCCCCAAATCCCTGTGTTCGATACTCTGGAATTCTTGCTTAACTACTTCGATCCGTACACTGCGGGTTCGCTTGCTTGATTCTAGTTTTATAAATTTAAAGCTTATTTGCACGCAAGCTAAGTGGTGAACAAGTTTTTGGCGCCGTTGCCGGGGATTTGGTCTAGGCCGAATTCGGTTACCAGTTGTCAAGCTTGGGAGCTTGCTCTTGTTATTTGATATCTCTTTTGAGTGATATTTGCAGGTTACTTTAGGTTTATGCGCAGGTCTAGGAACAACAAGAACCTCTTACCTCTTAATCAAGAACTTGAGAAGACTTTGAAGAAGAAGCTCAAAGAAAGAAAGATGGCTGAAGAAAAGGAGCGGGATTATCAAACAGAGTTAGCGGAATCCGAAGCTCAACTTAGATGGAGCGAGAAGACTCGCAAGAAAGAATTAGACCATCATCAATCGAAAATTGATGAGCTATCAGATATGATGTTTCAAATGAGGCTGGAATTAAGCGACCTCAAGAAGAAGGAGAGGAGGAAACTAACAAGATCGGTTAGAGCCAACTCATCCGATGAGGATAGCGACTCCTCCATGCCATCTCTTGAAGACCTTAACCCGACGGTCAACATGAATCAATTTAATCCAAGACAAAGACCAGCTACCAATTATCGTGTCCCGGCTGGGGGCGCGCGAGCCGCACATGTGGAAGAAGAGCCAAGAACTCTTGGCCAAAGGATGGATCCAATTCAGCAACCACGCCGTCTAGGTGTGAACTTTGATGCTGATGATATGCAAGGGTTTAGCTTCAACCCACAAGTTATTACCATCGTTCGCCAAAGTCAGTTTGGAGGAACGAGTAGCGAATCTCCACATCAACATTTACAGAATTTTGAGATCTTGATGGAGACAATGAAGCCAAAGAATGCAACTACCAACAACTACAAGATCAAGCCATTCATCTTCTCCTTGAAAGGGAAATCTTTATCTTGGTATCAAGCTCTTCCAAATGGAAGACTCAACACATGGGAGGACCTTTCTTGGGAGTTCCTCACCAAATTCTTTCCGCCATCTAAAACGGCGGAGTTGAGAGGTAAGATTAATGCATTTTCTATGAGATCTAATGAAAGTTTGTTTCAATCTTGAGAAAGATTTCAGGATTTACTATTGGATTGCCCACACCATGGCATTTCCAAGTTGGAGCTATTGGAGATATACTATAAGGGGCTGGATATGGAAACACAATTCAAGCTCCAATCCCTTTCATGTTGTACATTCATGGACATGAGGGAAGATGGCGCTTGGGACTTCATTGAGAAGCAAGCCCGAGTCATTGAGAAGTATTCTCACCGGAAAGTAGAAGCGAATCATGTGGAGTAAGGAGCAAAGCTATCACAAGCGAAGCCCGATCCCATGTTGGAAACAATTTTGGAATGGCTTCAAGGATTGGAGAGTCACATCATTAAGGTCGATGATCACATTACTAAGGTTGATAAAGCCCAAAAGGTTTTGGAAAACCAAATGTTTAGCCATGTTGAGGAAGTTCCTAGGAATCAAGGAAAACTTCCAGGATAGACGGAGGATAACCCAAAAGGAAGGGTGATGGCTATCACAACTAGGAGCGGAGCAACAACCACCAACCCGCAGCCTAAGTTTGTGGAAGTTCCCGTCGAGAAGGAGAAAGAGAAGGGGAAGGAGAAGGAAGACATCTGCATTCCTCCTCCAGCTTTCAAACCCCCTACCATTCCCACAATCTAGAGCAAGAGCGCGTCTAGACAAGCAATTCGGTAAGTTTATTGAACTCATGAGCAAACTGCATATTAATATACTTTTCATTGATGAAATTGTAGGTATGTCAGCTTATGGGAAGTTCTTAAAGGAGATCCTCTCTAACAAAAGGAAATTAGAGGATTTTGGAGAGGTCAAGATGAGTTCGGATTCATCGGATCTCATCAAGACAGTGAAGGAAAAGATTCCCCCAAAGCTGAAGGATCCGGGGTCGTTTTGGATTCCCATAGGAGTGGGAGATATCACATATGATGCATTATGTGATTTAGGAGCAAGCGTGAGCATCATTCCGCTTGCCTTATGCAGGAAGATCGGTTTGGGCGAACCTAAACCGGTGAAGATGACGTTATACATGGCGGATCGATCCATAACTCGTCCCGTCGGCATAGTTGAAGACGTCCCGGTCAAGCTTGGTAAGTTCTATGTTCCTATAGATTTTGTTGTGCTTGACATTCCTGCAGATAGTCCGGTCCCGATCATACTCAAAAGACCGTTTCTTGCAACATCCGGTTGTATGGTTGATTGCAAGAATGCTAGACTCGCCTTCAACATAGGAGAAGAAAAGGTAGAGTACGTTCTCTCCACTTTGGTGAAGGAACCAACTCTTGACAAAGATATATTCAACATCCTTGACAAAGAGCTATCTAGAGAGGAGGTAAGTTCGATTCTCTTCAAAGATCCCTTGCAAAAGGTTATCTCTATGAGCATTATGGATATAGGGGAAGAAGAGGAATGCAATGAGGAAATTGAAGCTTTAGAGAAGCAAAAGGAAGTGTATGAAGAAGAATTTGAGAAACTCTACGATGGGTCAGAAAACGTGAGAAATCACGGCCAGTCGTGCTATTCCACGGCCGTGGAATCCACCAACATGACCGTAAATAGCTATTCAGAGGACTCCAGTAAGTTACACGGCCAAAACCACGGCCGTGGAACAAACAGAGGCACCGTAATTGATTTCCACGCCCAAAACCACGGCCGTGGAGGAAATAGGGGAGCCGTAATTTTGGGTGAATTTGAAGGAAATTGTGTTTTCTCTACCACTTCTCTTGATTCTTCTCCAAAAACTTCTATACCATTAGAAACTTCTAAGGAAGCATTGGAGACTCCTCAAGAGCCACTAGAGACTCCAATAGTGATGGAATTGAAGCCACTTCCCGCACATCTAAGGTACGCATTTCTAGGACCTAATTCTACCTTTCCGGTAATTGTTAGTTCCGATTTGAGCATAGATGAACATAGTAAGCTTAAGGTTGTTCTTAAGAAACATAGGAAAGCCTTAGGATATACTATAGAGGATCTAGTAGGAATCAAGCCTTCACTATGCATGCCTAAGATCCTAATGGAAGAAGACTTTAGAACCTCGCGGCAACCTCAAAGGCGGTTGAATCCGACCATGAAGGTGGTTGTCAAGAAGGAAATTCTTAAACTACTTGATGCAGGTATCATCTATCCTATCTCCGATAGCAAATGGGTGAGTCCTGTACAGGTGGTTCCAAAGAAGGGAGGAATGACGGTCATTACCAACAAGAACAATTAGCTCATTCCTACGCGAACCGTTACAGGATGGAGGATGTGCATAGACTACCGCAAGCTAAACAACGCAACAAGGAAAGATCACTTCCCACTACCCTTCATCGACCAAATGCTTGAGAGGTTAGCACAACACTCACACTTTTGCTATCTTGACGGTTATAGTGGTTTCTTTCAGATCCCGATACATCCGGACGATCAAGAGAAGACCACGTTCACGTGCCCGTGGGGTATGTTTGCTTATAGGAGAATGCCGTTTGGGCTTTGCAACGCCCCAACCACCTTTTAAAGGTGCATGATGGCTATCTTCTCGGAGTAAATAGAGGAGATCATGGAGGTTTTTATGGATGATTTTTCAGTTTATGGTTCCTCTTTCGATAATTGTCTTTCTAACCTTGCTCTTGTGCTACAAAGGTGTGAAGACACTAACCTAGTTCTTAATTGGGAGAAGTGTCAATTTATGGTGAAACAAGGCATTGTATTAGGACACTTAATCTCTAGTAGAGGGATTGAAGTGGATAAAGCTAAGATAGAGACCATAGAAAAGCTTCCTCCCCCAACTTCGGTGAAAGGGATAAGAAGTTTTCTAGGACATGCTGAATTTAATAGACGTTTTATAAAGGACTTCTCTAAGATATCAAAGCCGCTTACTAATCTATTGATGAAGGATGCAGTTTTTGATTTTTCGCAGGAATGTTTAGATGCGTTTAATAAGATTCGGGAAGCTCTAATCTCAGCCCCGATTATTCAACCTCCGGATTGGAATCTTCCATTCGAGGTTATGTGTGACGCAAGTGACGTAGCTATAGGAGTTGTGCTTGGGCAAAGAAAGGAAGGACGAACCCATGCTATCTACTACGCTAGCAAGACGCTAGATGAAGCACAGCTCACCTACGCCACTACCGAGAAAGAATTTTTAGCAATTGTATATGCATTTGAAGAGTTTCGCTCTTATCTTGTAGGTGCAAAGGTGATTGTGTACACGGATCATGCTGCGATCCGGTATTTCCTGGCAAAGAAGGATGCGAAGCCAAGGCTAATTAGATGGATTCTTCTCCTACAAGAATTCGATCTAGAGATCCGTGACAAGAAAGGTTCCGAAAAGATAGCCATCATACACCTTTGGAAGGTGGCGGGTGCATTACACAACCCAAATGGCATTCTCCTATATGCAAAAGTACCCCATGGACATGTAAAGGTCGTTTTCTCTTGGTCATCGGGGTGGATAGGGATTTGGAAGAATCCACTATAGCCATCTAGATAGCAAAAATGAGAATGTTGAGCTAACCTTTCTAGCATTTGGTCAATGAAGGGGAGAGGGAAGTGATCTTTCCTAGAGGCCATGTTCAATTTCCTATAATCAATGCACATCCTCCACCCTGTAACCGTCCTAATCGGGATTAGTTCATTGTTCTCATTAGTTACTACGGTCATCCCACCTTTCTTAGGAACTACATGAACGGGACTAACCCACTTACTATCCGAGATAGGGTAGATAATTCCCGCATCTAGCAACTTAATGATTTCCTTTTTGACTACCTCTTTCATTATAGAATTCAATCTCCTTTGATGTTCAATAGAGGGTTTGTGGTTATCTTCCATCATTATCTTATGCATGCACAAAGAAGGCTTAATGCCAACCAAATCATCAATAGTATAGCCAATGGCTTTCCTATGCAATCTTAGTTCATGCAACAACTTAGCAAGTTCATCATCACTCAAGCATGCATTAACAATCACAGGATATGTAGAGTTTTCACCAAGAAAAGCATACTTCAAATGAGAGGGGAGGGGTTTAAGTTCAAGTTGAGGAGGACCTTTATCGGTTGAAGATGATCCAAATAAGGTTGGATGAGATGAATCCAAAGCAAATGAAGACTCCTCATGGCTCCTAAAAGCTTGATCATCATCAAGGACTGGTCCAGGGAAAACCACGGCTGGAATCACGGCTTGCTCAACTTCCACGGCCGTGGTTCTTGCTAAGCTTGCTTCCCGGAGTTGTCCAGAAAGTTTGACGGCCGTGGAACTTAAATCTCGACCGTGGAACTTGCAGTTGTTCAACACCTCTTCGTGGCTTTCAAATCCAATTCTTGGCTCCTCTTCCAATGCTTCCAAGGTCTTGATCTCTTCATTGCAAGCCTCCTCAACACCTTCCTCCATCATACTTAAGGTAAGAACCTTCTCCAAGGGATCCTTGATCAAGATCGAGCTCACAATTTCCCTAGATTCCTCTTGCTCGACTATGTTAAAGAGATCCTCATCAAGGGCTGGCCCTTTGGTCATTGTGGACAACTTGAACTTGATGTTCTCTTCTCCAATGTTGAAGGAGAGAGTTCCATTCTTGCAATCCACTAGGCATCCGGAGGTGGCTAGGAAGGGCCTTCCTAAGATGATGGGAACCGGATAATCCGCCGGAATGTCCAAGACCACAAAATCAATTGGCACATAGAATCCTCCTAGTTGCACCGGGATGTCCTCTAGGATCCCAACTGGATGAGTGATAGAGCGGTCCGCCATGTAGAGGGTCATCTTGACCGGTTTCGGCTCTCCTAGCCCAACCTTGTTGCAAAGTGCAAGCGGTATGATGCTTACACTCGCTCCAAGATCACAAAGGGCCTCGTACTTCACATCCCCTACTCCTATTGGGACACAAAAAGAGCCCGGATCTCTTAGCTTGGGAGGCATCTCCTCCTTCATTGTTTGGATCAATTCCGAGGATCTCTTGGTCATTCTTATCTCCCCATACTCCTCCAACTTCCTTTTGTTGGAGAGTATTTCCTTCAAAAACTTGCCATATGCCGGCATTCCTAAAATGGCATCCATGAACGAAATGTTAATATGTAATTTGGACATTAGTTCAAGGAACTTACCAAAGTGATTGTCCAAACGAGCTCTTGCTCTTGATTGTGGGAACGGTAGTGGTGGCTTATATGGAGGCGGTGCCACATAGGTTGGCTCTACATCCTTGCTCTTGCCTCTATCTTCTTGCATTCTTCCCTCTTCTACCACTACTTGCTTTCCCTTAGCATTGTCTTTGGGCAAAGGATCCTTCATACTCAACCCACTCCTCGTTGTGATAGCCAACACTTGGCCTCTTGGGTTGTCTTCGGTTCTTCCGGGAAGCTTTCCCGGATCTCTATGGCTTCACCCGCCTTTTGGAACACTTGTGCTTCCAAAACCTTTTGAGCCTTAGAAATTGAAGTCACCGTGCTCTCAAGACCACTCAACCTTCCAAGCAATTGCTCAAATATTATTTCGGTTCTATCCTTTGGAGGTTGAGTAAATCGGGGTGGAGGTTCTTGTGAAGCTCTTGATGGTGGTGTTGTGCTTGTGGAGGAGGAAGGGTTCAAGGCTCCATCCGGGTTTGAGTAAGAAAATCCGGGATGGTTATGGTTGGGCCGGTAATTGTTGAAATGCCGGTTGTTGTTAAAACTCCTTGGGCCTTGGTAATTGTTGAAGTTGCCCCTTCCCATATAATTCACATCCTCCTCTTTGGAAGACAAGTTGGCTTGTGGAAGCACTTGAGGAGTTGATTGGTTCTTCAAAGTTGTAGCACACAACTCCCTTAAGGACTTCAACTCGTTGTTGATGGCGTCAAGCTTGAAATTGCTCATGGTGACTTCACTCACCTCATATGCTCCCGCCTTTCTTCCTTCACTCTTCCTATGGGAGTATTTCTCAATCACTAAAGCTTACTTCTCCACAAACTCCCAAGCTTCATCTACATGCTTCTCCATAAATGTCCCACCGGAAAGAGATTGGAGCTTGAATTGGCTATCTTCATCAAGTCCTTTGAAGTAGATCTCCAATAGCTCAATTTTCGGTATGCCATGGTGTGGACAATCAAGGAGAAGATCTTTGAACCTCTCCCAAGACTTGAATAAACTCTCTCTATCCTTCATCACGAAGGCATTGATCTTCCCTCTTAATTCGGTAGTCTTGGAAGGTGGGAAGAACTTAGTCAAAAACTCGGTTGTCATCTCCTACCAAGTACCAACTCGCCCTTGTTGAATAGATTGATACCAAGCTAAGGCTTTATCCTTAAGAGAGAAGGAGAAAGCCCTAAGCTTATGGTTGTTGCTCTCCAATCTTGGCGGTCTAAGAGTCTCCATCAAGATCTCATAATTCATCAAATGTTGATGAGGAGACTCTCCTTCCATCCCTCCAAATTGATTATGCCGGATCATTTGTAGAACTTGAGGGCGGAGCTCATAGTTGTGGGCTGCGGGATCTCCTAAGTTCACACCCGGTCGGTGTGCTCTTTGTGCCGGATCCATACGTCTCCCTAGGGTTTGTGGCTCCTCAATATCAATGGGAACAACCCTAACATTGGCCGCCGGCTGCGGTTGTGGTGGTGGAGGTGGAGGTTGTCGGCGATTAAGCTCTCCTTGAACAAGGGCTTGCCTAATTTCCTCAATCTCCCTCCTAGTTTCCTCTTGCCTCTCATTGGCAAGTCTCCTTTCTTACTCCAAGAGCTCATCTCTTAGCCTTATTTGCTCTAAGGCTTCATCCAATTCAGCTTGGAGGTTTCTTCCGGCCATCTCTTTCTCTTTTCGGATGTTCTTGGATCTAGATCGAAGGGTTTTCTCCAGTTCGGGATAGAATGGAGCTAAATCCTTGCCACGAGATCTTCGCATACACCTAAAGAGTAATAGATGTCCTGAAAAGCAAAGACACAAACCAAAAAGAGATCAAAAGAAACAAGAAAGATCTACACTAGAAACAATCACAAAATAGACTCAATCTAGACCTAGTCCCCGGCAACGGCGCCAAAAACTTGTTACGCTAAGATCGTGATGCGCAAATGGGTTTTAAATTTATAACTCGAACTAAATCCTAACTACCTAGCGAAACCCGCAGTGTACGGGACGTTTGTAGAAGGGATAGTATTCCGAGGTCGAACACAAAGACTAAGGTGAAATTGATTCGAATTGTGATTGAGTTTAGTAAAGATCTAGGTTGAAAGAAAAGAAAGAAATAAAGAAATGAAAATCTCAAATGTTTTTGGTTGGTTTTTGGTGATCGATCAAAGATCACAATTCATGCAAAGTAAACAATCAACTAAACTAAGAATCAAACAAACAAACTAAACAAGATAATGATCAAAGAAAGAAAAGACGGATTCTAGGGGTTGGAAGTTCCGGTTATGGCATAGGACTCAAGTTATCTATTCTTTTCTTGGATTAACTATGATATGTTGGGATTAAGCGTTTCTAGATTGGGATCAATTACCGGGTAGGTCTCATGGTCCAACTAGTCCACTCCTAAGGTCTCATCACCGGTTAAGTCTCTAAGATCCTAGGGATAGGAATTCTAAACAAACCGGATTGTTAGCTAGGGATCTAACCTATCCTTACCGGGTAAATCTTGGAAAGGGAAGTCCTAAACAACTATCCTAGCACACTTAATCCAATGGCGGCTTATTAGGCTCACCACTACCTAAGGTTTGTTATCTTTAGAATCTAAGAGCAAGGATTACCGGGTAAGTCTCTCCTAACACTTAGTTACTAACACTAGGTTACCCTAGGGTAGATTAAACTCAACAAACACTTGGGATTTCAACATTCTATAAACCTAAGACAAGATCCTTCGAACCAGGAAAATCACGGTTTCTTCTATCTAAACCACGGCCGTGGTCAGACAAGAACTACCCGTGATTTCTAACAGCAGCTACGTTCATAAACACAAGTCATCCAAGGGTAAACCTAAGTCCGTCCTATCATAGCCCTAGTCATAACCATCCCTTCCTTACCCTAGAACCTCATCAATTTAGCCTACAAAGTTCATAATAGAAATCGAAACAAACAAACATATAATCATAACATCCATTGCAAGATAATGAAGGAAAAGAGATGAACAAATGAACTTAAAACAAAACCAAGCTGAAAATAGAATTAGAGCAACTTACAATCCTTCCAAAGGAAGGTTCAATGATTCATACAACTCTTAGAAATAAAATCCGGAATTCTTCACTACAAAACTTTCAAGTGTTGTGATGGTGTGTGTTCTTCTCCTCCTCTTCAATGGAGCTCTTCTTCTTCCTCTTTGACACTTTCCTTCCTAGAAAAATCTTCTTCTTGAGAGAATATTGTTGTTAGAGAGAAAAAAATGGATAATGGATGAGCTGCTCCAGGCTGCCTCTCACAACCCATGAAGGACCACTTTTATAACAAACTTGCATGAGTTGGCCATGAGAGTCGTGGCACAGCTGTCACAAGAATCTGGCAAAATCCACGGTTGATTCCACGGCCGTGGAGTGTCAGAGAACCGTGATTCTATGCAGAAACTTCGCTTTGGATCATTAAGCTGTGGTTTGGTGCATGGCAAGTGTTGGCAAGGCTCCATGAGTCCTCCTTAGCCTTTAGCTTGTGTCCTAATGAGTCTGAGGGTGTGTCATCTAGATGAACGATCCTCAAATGTATCGTTTTGCTCCTAAATCTCCCGAAATACCTATAAAACACGCACAAGTCCGTGTAGACGTCTATCTCGGCAAAATACATGAATTGAGTGCAAAACGTCGTGAACTAGTGCTAAACCATGCATGAATGAGTGAGAAATCTATCTAAATGATTACCTAAAACTAATCCATAAATCGTGTTATCAAAATACCCCATACTTAAGGTTTGCTCGTCCCCGAGCAAATTCTCAATTATAGATTAAGAGATGACATGATTTATGTATGCAGAAAAATGGCAAAAATCTTTTTGGGTTTGTGCTTCTACTATTGGATCACCTTCAAAGTCATGTTCATGGCAAGGACAAGCAATCATGCATTCAAACAAATGAAGACATGGAAAGACAATTGTACTTAACTCAAAAGTATGCACGAAATGTAAAGATGAAGAAGTCAAGAAGATCAAGAGTACATCCAATCTAAACCACTAAGTCTTACAAACATGCAAATAGGTCGTAAGGTCTTGTGAGATAAAAGGGCCAAGAAATGTAGCGATTTGGTGGGGATTTCTAGGTTATGTGATGCTAATCCGGGAACGGAACTAACTCCACATCCTTGTCCTCGATCAACTTCCCCCAAGTGTATATTTTCCTCTATCTTTTCTTTCTTTTCTTTTTCTTTGACTTATTTTTGAGACAATGGCATTGGTGTACAAAAGCCGAAACTTTGGTGATTAGCCGTCCTCGGGCTTTTTCTTAGTTTTCGAGGTGCATCCACACCGGGCACACATACCAAAGCTCGTTAGGACTATTGGTTCATTTGACTTTGGCAAGGCACCAACACCCGATTTTGTGAAGTGTACCGAGTTACTTGTCATTTAAACCAATGTCCCCAAACTTACATTATTGGCTACACTTTTCACAACAAATTCAGCATTTTATGCATGGTGTTCTTTTCATCGACAACTTCACCCCACACTTGCTTTTTGCACACATCAACACACTAGCATGCTCCTATTCCCGGATGGGTTAAAAGAGGTCAAATTTATCTCGATTGAGGTGCTCAAGCAATCATGATTAAGATGAGAAGTAGAGAAAGATTGAATTGCCTCATTCATTCCTAGATGGTATGCAAGAACTATCATGTAATTTCGATCTTCACTACTCAATCCTTTCTAGGCAAACATCATGGTCACAAATCATTCATAGAATTTCAAGAGAAGTAGTTCAAGTCCACATATGCGTTCATTAATCCTAACACATGAGGCCATTCATAGCCAATTCACAAGACAAGATTCATCATTAGGATCATATCCAAGCCTAGAAAGCACAAAAATTTTTAAAATTTTCTGATTTTTATGGTATTTTCGATTTAAGTATGTACAATGCAAGACATGTGAAGATTTTAAACTATCCTAGATGCTCATCATGCAAAGGATCATGCAAACCCCACCCCATACTTAGAAACACATTGTCCCCAATGTGGTATACAAGTAAAGAGAGTGAAAGAAGGTTCTCATAATGTAAGAATGGTTTGTTACGGTATTTGGGATTGCTCAATAGTGAATTGATGTTCGATGATCCTATCAACCATGGTAGAGAGCTCTAAGCATCCATCAAAGCTTCGGGACCCGCGCTAGGCACCGCTAGCCGTCCAAGTTCCGCGTCCGCTCCACCCATAATCGATGAGGGTTTCATCATCATCATTCCTATATCAAGCAAGGCCTCAAATGCCAATAATGTTCTAGCACACACACAAAGTAGACAAAACACACACAAAGATAGAAAAATCTAAAAACGAAAGCAAATCAAGAAAAGAAAAATGTTACCAATGGGTTGCCTCCCACCAAGCGCTTCTTTAAGGTCATTAGCTTGACCCAAGCCGGGGGCGTTTACTCTAGGTGAAGCGGGGCAATTATCTCCACCGGAGCTCCCGGGATATACTTCTTCAACCGGTGCCCATTCACCTTAAAGTTCCTACAATGTTCCCCTCCTATCTCAATGGCTCCATGGGAAAAGATCTTCTTCACCACATATGGCCCGGTCCATCTTGATTTGAGCTTTCCAGGAAAGAGCCTTAGCCTTGAGTTGAAGAGAAGGACAAGATCTCCTTCACTCAACTCCTTGGGGATGATCTTCTTGTCATGCCATCTTTTGGTTCTCTCTTTGTAAATCCGGGCATTCTCATAAGCGTCCAACCGGATCTCCTCGAGGGCATTCAATTCAAGCAATCTCTTTTCTCCTGCCGCTTTGAGATCAAAATTTAGCCACTTAATGGCCCAATAAGCTCTATGCTCCATCTCTACCGGAAGATGGCAAGACTTGCCATAGACCAACTTGTAGGGAGTGGTGCCAATTGGTGTCTTGAAGGCGGTTCTATATGCCCATAAGGCATCATTGAGCCTCATAGCCCAATCCTTTCTAGTCCTAGACACCGTCTTCTCAAGGATGGCCTTGATCTCCCGGTTGGAGATCTCCACTTGGCCACTAGTTTGGGGATGGTAAGGTGTTGCCACCTTGTGAGTCACCCCATACTTAGCCAAAAGCGCCCCAAAATTCCTATTGGTGAAGTGCTTTCCTCCATCACTAATAATCACCCTTGGTGTTCCAAACCTAGGGAAGATCACCCGGTTGAAGAACCGCACCACCACCTTGGCATCATTTGTAGGAGAGGCGATTGCCTCCACCCATCTTGACACATAGTCCACCGCCAATAGGATGAAGAGATTGCCACATGAAGAAGGGAATGGTCCCATGAAGTTCACACCCCACACATCAAATATTTCCACTTCTTGGATGTTGTTCAAGGGCATCTCATTCCTTCTTGAGATGTTGCCCGTCCTTTGGCAAGCATCACATGCCGCTACAAAACCTTGAACATCTTTAAACAAGTTAGGCCAATAAAAACCAGATTGCAATACCTTTGCACACGTCTTGTGTGAGCTAGCATGGCCTCCACATGGTAAGGAGTGACAATGCCGGATCACACTCTCTACTTCATCTTCCGGTATGCATCTTCTAAACATTCCATCCGGGCTTTTCTTGAACAAGAGTGGCTCACTCCAATAGTAATGCCTAACATCGTTGAAGAACTTCTTTCTTTGTGCGTATGTCAACCCGGGAGGCACTTCCTCACACACTAAGTAGTTCACAATGTCGGCATACCATGGCTCATTTCCTCTAGACACTTGGAACAAGCATTCCTCCACCATTTGCAATTGCTCATCTCGGAATGAGTCATCAATTGGAATGTCATCTCTTCCAAGCTCTAATGGAGGCAATCTACTAAGGTGATCCGCCACGGAGTTTTCGGATCCCTTCTTATCTCGTATTTCCAAATCAAACTCTTGAAGAAGAAGGATCCACCGAATCAACCTTGGTTTGGCATCCTTCTTTGTAAGTAGATAACGGATCGCAGCATGATCCATATAAACTATGACCTTTGCTCCAACAAGGTATGAGCGGAACTTCTCAAATGCATATACCACCGCCAACAACTCCTTCTCGGTGGTAGCATAATTGAGTTGGGCATCATCTAGCGTCTTGCTAGCATAATAAATAGCATGAGTGCGCCCTTCTTTCCTTTGCCCTAAAACAGCCCCTACGGCTACATCGCTTGCATCGCACATGATCTCAAATGGTAGATTCCAATCCGGAGGTTGCATGATAGGTGCGGAGATCAAGGCGTTCTTCAACCTACAAAAAGCCTCAAGACAATCCTTGGAAAAGACAAAATCAACATCCTTCATTAGTAGGTTAGTGAGAGGCTTAGAAATTTTAGAGAAATCTTGGATAAACTTCCGGTAAAAACCGGCATGCCCTAACAAACTCCTTACCCCCTTCACCGAGGTAGGTGGCGGCAACTTCTCTATCGTTTCAATCCAAGCAAATGATGGTAATTCAGATGAGCCATCAAGTGAAGCAAGTGAGGGCAGTGATGAAGAGGTGTTCACCCCAGCGTTATCTAGAGCCAAACGGCGTATCATCCGGAAGCTAAATGCATCATTAGAAAAGCAAGGGAAACAAGGAACTCGTGTGAAGCTACATGGTGATGGTACTAGACGAGTTACTCGTTTAACGGCCAAGCATAAAGATGGTTGAACAAATAACAAGAAACTGGCCTTGTCAGAGACTTGTCATGAATTTGCCAGATGGGCCCAGATGGGGTCTGATGGGTATGAATGCCACTATATGAAGTTGTTATGGTCTTGTCAGCGACTTGTCAAGCCTTGTCGTGATCTTGCCAGATGGGCCCAAATGGTGCCTGATGGGTATGATGCCATTGCATATATGTGTCATGGTGCCGGAGGCCAAATGTTGTCACAAGCTTGCCATAAGTTTGTCATGGTGGACCGAATGTTGTCACAAGCTTGCCAACGCCGGACATTGTCAAAATGGGCCGAATGTTGTCACACGCTTGTCAACGGTTGTCTCAGTGGGTCGAATGTTGTCACCAGCTTACCATGAGGTTGTCGAAGTGAGCCGAATGTTGTATTAAGGTTGTCAAGAATGGATTGTGTTTGTCAAAACTTGTCAGCTGGGACTAAATTGTTGTCAAGCTGCTTGATTTTATTTTTGGTGGACCTTTTCATTACTTAGTTTGCTAGGGTGAGTCATGTAATGCCTTGGACGCTTGTTCTGCCGAACACCTCTTATGAGGGATAGGCATCTTTTTCTCCATCTTCGAATTAACCTGCAACTTGTCGAAGCTCTATTAGCTAAGTATGGGGTGACTCACAAGATCGCCACCCCTTATCATCCACAAACTAGTGGACAAGTGGAGATCTCAAACCGGGAGATTAAAGGAATTCTAGAGAAGACGGTTTCAAGGACAAGGAAGGATTGGTCTTTGAAGCTAGATGATGCATTATGGGCATACCGGACTGCGTATAAGACTCCCATAGGTACGACGCCATACAACCTTGTGTATGGGAAGTCTTGTCACTTGCCGCTAGAATTGGAGCATAAGGCGTATTGGGCAATAAAGTGGTTGAACTTCAGCATGAAGGAGGCCGGAGAGAAGCGTCTTTTGGACCTTAACGAGCTTGAAGAACTTCGCTTGAACGCCTACGAAAACGCCAAGATCTATAAAGAAAGAGCGAAGCGTTGGCATGATAAGCATATCATTCCAAAGGACCTCAAAGAAGGAGATCAAGTTCTCCTCTTCAATTCAAGACTTCGTCTCTTTCCAGGTAAGCTTAAATCTCGTTGGACTGGACCTTATCTAATCAAATGTGTTTTTCCCCATGGTGCAGTTGAAGTATGGGGTGAAAAGGGCGGAAGCTTTAAGGTGAACGGTCAACGACACAAGAAGTACTCACCGGAACTCCAAGCTGAAGAGTTCGCACCTACCGCACTTGAATAGGTGTAAGTACGGTCTAGCTACGGAGCTTAAACAAGCGCTTCTTGGGAGGAAACCCAAGGTATTGCACTTACGTTTTTGTTTTTGATTCATAGATTAGAGTAGTTTAGACGTTTTGTTTTGTTTTGTTTTGCCTTCGATACCTTCTGGTATGTTCGTGTTTTTGGATGTAGGATCAATGGAAGAGGCAAGGGAGAAGGAAAAGTTAGAAGAAATTGACGAAACTTGGACTTTGGCATATTACAGAGAGTTCCACGGCCAAAACCACGGCCTTGACAGCTAGAGTGACCGTAATTTGCACAAGCCTGAGAAAAATCACCAAAACCACGGTTCCGTACATTTCCACAGTCGTAGAAACCCCCGAGTGACCGTAATTTTCCAAAAATTTTACGGTTACTATATAAACCACGTCTCTTCACAAAGAACACCAAAAATACCCAATTCCACGCCTAAAATTGCCGATTTGATCCCCCTCTCTCAAATCTCCGTTCGTTAATCGTTTCGAACGATTCTTTGACCAAAAGTGAAGCAAATTCAACCACCTACAAGATCCAAGCAACAATTCGAGTGGAAAATCACCGGAGAAGACAGAATTTGGATTTTAAAAATCCAAAACCTAGGTTTTTCTTCTCTTCTCTCACTTTGTCGATTTGATTCAGTTTTTGCAAGAATTTTTAGGAGAATTGATTAGAACTGGATTGGACTTAGTCTAGGGTTGTTATCTGTTGATTTTGGTGTTGATTGAGTGGATTTTGAGGAATTACGAGCCGAACCACGGTCACTCGGCATTCCACGGCCGTGGAAACTGAAGAACATGCCATGATTTTGGACAGAATATGAATTTGGTTAGGAGAATCTCTAATAGGAATAAGAAAAGGAAAGATAATGCTTCCTCGTCCTCCCAAGTACCTCCTAGTGAGCCACCATCACCACCACCCCCTAGAATTCCTAAGATTAATGAGGATTACCTCGATGCCTTAGAGAAGATCGAGAAGAGACCGGTCATAGGACCACGATATTTGCTGCTTGAGGAGTTAGAGCCACTGAATGTGGTAGGTGACCTTACTTGGTTACTAGATAGAGTTGGTTTGATCATCTTCTCCGCCATTCGGGAAGATGCGTATGAGGAGATCACTAGAGAGTTTGTGATCTCTTTTGAGCATAGTCATGTGGATAGGACAGTTTCTTTCAGGCTGATGGAGAGGAACTATGAGTTTTCAATCCGAGAGTTTGGAGCCTTCTTTGGGTTCCATGAGACCTTCAATGGTCGTTTTCCTAGTGGTGTATACGCCAAGGATTTTTGGTAGGACATTGCCATGGTATATGCTAGCGAGGACCGCTGGCAACCTGCCGATACCAAGGCTAAGTTGATCTATCACTTAGCCTTGAAGATAGCCCACCGAGTACTTTCTGAGTGTCTCTTTCCTAGGACTGAGACTCCTTAGAAAATCAAGACTGATGAGTTGTTTTTGTTGTACTGTATGCTGCATGGTAGGCCTGCTGACTGTGCCACCCTCTTAGCTTCTACCATGAGTAATTTAAAGAACAAGAGGGCTGGCAATATCGGATATGGTGGGATGGTCACCCACCTTGCTAGACAGCTGGGTATCGACTTATCTGCGTGCACTAGGATAGCGGCTAGACCTTTAGGACTTCAGAGCCTCATGACTAGAGGTATTATCTTTCCTAGGCATAGAGGTCCACCTACCGCTGCCATGCCTTGGGAGGGTAGAGGAGGTAGAGGTGTTACATGACTTCCCGAGTATTCCATTATGGCTGGACGCCATAACTCGAAGGAGACATTCGCTGCTATGCATGCGAATAGATTGGTAGCACCTCCGTATGTTCCCCCAGAGATGCCAGCTGCAGATGCGGAGGAGATGAGAGGGGATGACAGTTTTGAGGGAGGTGGTGAGGAGCACGACTTTGGCAGTTTTCCGAATCAGCCGGACACATTTCCCGACCTCCCTAGGCAGTCTCCCTACCCTGCTAGACCTTCCGGTTCTTCCTCTCGCTGTGCCAGCGTGAGTGAGAGGCCGACATGGATGGCGACCCCTCCCGATCGGTATAGCACACAGTCGGAGTGGATGGGAGCTCCACCGACTTGGCATGCACAGCCACCACCTGCACCATCACCATCAGATGCACCATCTTGGTACAGTCAGGTGCCGGAGTGGTACGAGCAGCTACCGGAGTGGGCCACTGACCTTTCCAGGAGAGTCGGTTCTTTGGAGATCCGGCAGGACACTAGGGATGCACGAGTCGATGCACATGATAGGATGATGAGAGACATCTACCGCCAACAGTTTGGGCGGAACTACGACTCCAGCTTCTTCCCGTTTCCACCACCGCCAGCTCCTCAGTGATGACCATGGATGATCGTAGCATTAGCCGCTCCACCGCAGTCTTGTGAGTTCATTTTCTTTCTTTCTTTTCTTTATTTCTTTTTGAACATTAGGGACAATGTTTGTCTCAAGTATGGGGTAGGGCGTGACTATCGTTTGTAATAACTCTACTCACTTTTGCTTGCTTTGATTGAGAACACTTTGAATGTTTCATTCCATTGTTACACGTTTCATTATCGCATTGCATGAAAAAGCTTTTGAAAAACCCATAAAAATTGAAAATTTTGAAAATTTTGTGCTTCTAAGAATTGAGATGATTTCTATGATAATCACTACTTGTGAATTGAGTTTTTGATGACAATTGTATGCCTAAACAAATAATGAATTGAAAAGAAATTGAATGTGTTGATTATTCCTCTCTTGCAAGTTTCATAATGTGAAGAGTTTTATCTAAATCATATTGAGAAATCAAGGTTGAAATCACATGATAAGTTCTTATACTTCTTGTTGAAATGATTAAGGCATTTCGATTTTCTTTCTTCTTTCTTTGATCATTTAGCCCCTCAATGAAATAATAGCCTCCCTTACCTATCCGGGAATTTGGAGGACTTGAATTTTGGCATGTTTGATGTGGGAGGGCCATGAAAGAAAAATTTTGCATTCAAAGAATAGAAAAAAGTTGTAGGTTTGGGGAAGTCAATCATGACGATGAGTAACTCGGCACCATTCACATAGCCGGGTGTTTGTGTCTTGCCAAAGTCGGATTGAGCGATATTCCTAACGGATTGTGGTATGTGCATCAAGGGTTTGAGGCATCTCGCAAAATTGAGAACCGCCAATCTCCTAGGCTTCGGTTTTTGTGCACCTCTGTCCATAACTCCAAAAGTAAAGTCGAAAAATAACGTGAAAAGAAGAGAGCAAAGCTCTAAGTTGAAAGTGTTGCAAAACCGCAAGAGAAAAAGAAAAGAGTTAGTTGTCCACTTTCCCGGATTCATGCACCACATTCCTTATAGTTTCCCCTTCCTTTCCGCATTCTAGACCTTATTTGAAAGTCCTTAAGATCAAGAGAGTGTTATATGACTTGGTGATCTAAATTGAAGTTTCTTATGATTGATTTTGATAATGTTTGAAGGTTATGATGCTTACATTGAAGTTTAATCAATTCATGAGGTTTCTTCCCTCTTTATTTTTTGGTTATGTATATGAGCGTCTCATGAATGAATGAAGCAAGGTTTGAGAATGATCTATTGACTAGAAGCACATTCACCTAAAAGATGTTTTTTTTTTGAGATTGCATGCATATTTCATCCTAACTTAAGTTTTAAAGCTTTTGAAAGACCTTGCTTGGGGACAAGCAAGTGGCAAGTATGGGGTATTTTGTTAGCATGAAATATTGCGATATTCTAGGCACTTTTTCTAGTTGTTTTTCATCCATTATAGTGTTCATTGATAAGGCATTGAAGCAATTGTTAGCTAGTTTGTCTACATTGTCGATATAGAGGTCTGCATAAGCTTTGTGTTGATTATAGGTGAATAAGAGCTAAAACCGAACCAATTGGGAAAGAAAGGAGAAGATTTGAGCACATCCAAGGATTAAGGACACATCAAAGAAGCCAAGGGAGATGCTAGGATGAGGAATGGCACAAAATAAAGGAAACCACAAGCAATTTACACTTCCACGCTCTAAAATACGGCCGTAGAGAAGTCCACGCCCAAAACCACGGCCGTGGATCTTGGCAACATGAACGTGGAGTATTCCAGAGAGTTACACGGTATAAAGTACGGTCGTGGAAATTGTGAAGAACCGTAATCCACTTCCACGCTCTAAACCACGGCCGTGGAACTCCATGAAACCGTGATTTAGGCAATCTTTTTACAAATAAAAAATTGACATACCATTTACGTATATGGACTGGACGGTTATTTTATCCTTCCTTATAAAAGGGCTGAAGGAGGGAGAATTCGGCACCTTCGCTTACGCTCGCTTACACGTGCCTAGGGTTTCATTGGATGTGCGGAGAGTTTGCATTTTGCAACGGAGATTTACGAAGGCTTGAAGATTTGGAAGTTGTGTGTAGCGGAAGTTGCGCCTTTTATTCCTAGGTTTGATTAGAAGACGGATTGACATCCCGTTCTTCGTTCTTATCAAGGATAGTTATTGGTTTGTGTTTATTCCGAATCTGATATACATTATTACTCTTGTTTGTGGATTTGAGATTGATTTGAGATTTATTGAAGGCTTTCGAAGGTTTTCATCTTTCATTCTTCTAAATCTTAAATTTGATATTATAATGACTGTTATTGGCTAAAACCCTTTAGCAATTCTAAGGTGAAGGGTTAATAGTTGTGGCTTAGATGGTGATAGATCGATCGTAAACGGATTGGATCCTGAGAGTTAGAGAGATTCGCCGACGAACCAAAACCACGGTCTGTTCTTGAGGTTCCACGGCCGTGGAACTCAAGATCTACCCGTAATTTGTACCAGTTTACGATCTTTTCTTTTACTTTAATCCAAGGTTAAAGGTTAGCTTTAATCTAGTTTAGACTTGTCTTTTCTAGGTAGTAGTGAAGCCTCAACAACCTCTACTTCGATTTCGAGTGTCACAACCTTAATCGGTTTAGTTAGTCTTGATCCTTGGGTTACAAGTTTTGGTATTTGAGATTAATTCTTTTCCATAGATCCTTTCTATACTGAAGCCTCAACAACCTTTATAGAGAGTGTCTTTAGATAAGTCATATAAAGCCTTGGAACTTCACCGTACATTGCTTTACCTCAGCATACCTTTGCAACTCTTAACTCTGTCCTTAGTTCTGTAGTATATCTTGAATCGATTGCCACAATTAGATATCTGGATCTTTAGGGTTGTTGTTTTCCCAATATATTTGCAAAGCTTTATCTTTTACTTGCTTGACAACTTTATAATTGAATTTGTTCCCCCCAAATCCCTGTGTTCGATACTCTGGAATTCTTGCTTAACTACGTCGATCCGTACACTGCGGGTTCGCTTGCTTGATTCTAGTTTTATAAATTTAAAGCTTATTTGCACGCACGCTAAGTGGCAAACAAGTACTCACCCCCTGCATGAAACTCTGACCTAGTGGCGGCCTGCCAAAATTACAACAAGTCAGGCGTCGGAATGGGTTCCATCCAGTCATCAGAAGCTGCTATGGTCATCCCTAATGCCTCCTGTATTTGGGTGTAATCCAATGTGTACTTCCTCTTGTTGTACTTGAATGAAAGCCTAACACACAATTGGTCTTCCGTCTCCATTTTGAATGTGGCTATAAACTGTCTGTTGAGGTCAGGGTGTGTGGGAGCATTCTTTATCAGAAAATCACCCAATCCGGCATTGTTTAGAAATTCCTGCATACTTTCCAACATCCCCAGATTTTCCAAAGTGGAAACATCAAGGAACCGGGTTGCATGCACCTCCCGGCTTTGAGCAATCTTATACCGATCCTTCTCACCTTCCGTCAACTTGTATTTCTTTTGTGGTTCCATCTCTTGCAATTGATCAAGTAAAAGAGTTAGAAAGTTCAGTAATTTGATCAAAAGACGAACCTTCTGTCGTAATATCCGCAGGGGCGGCTGCAAGAGGCGCAGGTGCGGTTTTGACGCAGGGGCGGGAGCTTGCAGGCGCAGGTGTGGGCAAAGAGTAGAAGGCGATTTGGTCGTTCAACGAAGGTGGTGGCGATGGGGCTTTTCCGGTGTTTTCTTCTGTTATTGCAGTTGTCGCCGGAGGTGGAGCAGTCGAGCGAGAATTGAAGGGTTGTGTGTGGTGAAGGTGGTTCGTGTTGGTAAGGGGGTGGCAACACTAGGTGGCCGAAGGTGGCGCAGGGGCGCGACGAAGTGGTGGCGAGATTTTCCGGAGGGCACAAGGGCGTGGGAGGTGAGGCGGCTAGGTTTCGAAGAGTGAATGGAGAGGGAGTGAAGAGGGCGGTAAATGTAGGTTATTTTTGGAAAGTGTATTTTGTTCTTTCCTTAACTGTACCGCAGGGGCGGTGTGTGTCGCCGCGGGGGCGGTGACAAGAGAGAGGGGGTACGCAGCCTAAGCGCCGGGGGTGGAGCTGAGGGTGCGTGTCAATGGTGGCCGCCGCAGGGGCGTTGGGTTGGCCCCACGGACCTACGTGAGCAGACGTAGGCCCAGCGCCGGGGGTGGCGCTGACCAGGGGTGTCGCCGCAGGGGCTGGGTTTAGAGCCGCAGGGGGCGGTCTTCTTGACAGAACCTCCTCTTTTTATTTCTTCGGGTTGCCTCCCGAGCAGTGCCTTTGTTTTACGTTGTTGGCTCGACGTAGGGACTCTTCCTCTATGATTGAGCCTCTTCCAACATCACCTTCAAGTTTATAACCGTTTGAGAGGGTAATCCACCGGAGGTCCTGGTTTCAAATTTTGTAATGGCTTCCGCCATTTGACCAACCTGTTTCTCAAGGTTTTTGATGCTAGATTCTGTTGTTTGGACATGAGTAGCAAAGTGTTTAGTCAAAACCTGCAACATATCTTCAGTTGAGTGATACTTACCTTGACGGGGCTATTGTTGTTGGTTTTGTTGATCCCTCTAACGAAAATTCTGTTGGTCACGCCAATTTGGCATGAAATTCTGTGCATCGGGATCGTTCCTAGGTCTTTGCTGCTGTGGTTGTCCATAACCTATTGCGTTTACTTCAGCATCGCCATCTTGAACTTGTGGACACATGTCTGTTGGATGATACGGGTCAGCACAAACTCCACAAGCTTTGAGCTGTTACGGTGTTCCCATAAGTGTTAGCCTCTTCACCATTTCCTTCAATTTCGCTAGCTCGGTGGAAATCTCGCTCTTCCCGGAACTCACGGAATGAACTCCTTTCTTAGCCGGGGTCCTTCCAAAGTTCCGAGTTCCTTCCGCTAGTTCCTGTATCTTTTCCAAAGCAAGGTCAGGAGTAGAGTTAAGAATATTACCTCCGCAAGCCGCATCGACGATCCTCCTTTCATTGTCTAGCAAGCCATTGTACAAGTACAATACTAGATCTTGAGTTGAATATCCATGGAAAGGACAGCTGGATCGGAGGCGTGCAAACCTTTCGAAGTACTCGTAGAGAGTTTCGGTTGCCTCTTGCTCGATGTTGCTTATAGCTTTCTTCAAGCTATTGGCCTTTTTAGCTGGAAAGTATTTCTCCAAGAACGCTTTGTGAAGGTTCTCCCAAGTGTCAATACTCCCGGATGGAAGTTGGTAATACCAATCATCCGCCGCATCTTTGAGTGTGAAGCCGAATGCCCTCATCTTGATCTGTTCTTCGGTAATGTTGGCCGGCTTCATGCTCATACAAATGGTGTGGAACTTCCCAAGGTGCTTGATGGGTTCTTCACCACTTATCCCATGGAAGGATGGGAGAAAGTGAATGAGGCCCGGCTTGAGCTCAAAGTTGATTCCTTCCCCTAGTGCCGGTATAGCGACCGCAAGAGGGTTTTGAGCCAAGGTGGGCTGCGTAAGTTGACGAAGAGTACGGTCAGCCATCTCTTGTTGTAGTTGTTGTTCTCTTCGTTGCCGGATGTGCGTCCATTCAATTTCTGGATCAAAGGAAGCAAACCCGGAATTAGTAGCACGGGTTTGAACCATAAAAATAGTTCAAACCAAAAATCAATAATAACAATAAAACACAAAAACTCCCCGGCAACGGCGCCAAAATTTGACCGAAGGTATTTCTATGGTCGTCTATACCCAATCAAAAGTAAATCCCGCCTTAGCACTAAGAACAAGTATAGTGATTAAGTAAGGGTCGAACCCAAGAGAGTTAAGGTGTTTCGGATGCAATTATCGATTATAATGACAAGTGACACAAAGGGGGGGGATTTAGGTTGAATTGATGCACAAAAACTTATGAAAACGATTAATGCGACAAATAAGACAATAATGGATGAATCTACACTAGGTTGATTCTAAGCATGCAATTGCTACTTTGGTGCGTTCCTTTTACAAGTTTTTAAGTAATCTCCCGTCTCGATCATACATATGTGTTGAGCCAACCGGCATCAGCAAAACTTAACTTATTAAAGTTCCGTAAACCTACAAGAACAAACAACAAGTTAGCATTCAAACAAAGACTAAGGGATATAAAGAAAAGAGTAAAACCGTTAAACTTATCTTTATATTTGTGTTCCTTTTCTTTAAGTAATTACAACCCCTTATTACTTAAAGTTGCTACTAGATTAAAGACCCAAACCCGGAACCTGTTAATCCTAGTTGTTTACATGCACTTTAGAACCTAAGGTGATCAATCTCAAGTAATAGTTAACATGCAATTAAACAATTGAGATCAAGCAAAACACAAAGCATTACTGAATAAAAACTTATATAAAAAAGGACTTACAACCAAAGTAACAAAGCAGCCTACAGGAACCGCAGGGGCGGCCTTCAGGAACCGCAGGGGCAGTTTAGGCATAACCGATTGATCTTCTTCAGAACCGCTGGGGCGGCTACATAACTCTGCTGGGGCGGATCTTTAATGCACTTCAACGTCTGACCTTTTGCCTTCCTGACGTTTCAAATGTCAAGCCGCCGGGGCGTCCCTATGTTGACGCAGGGGCGTCGACACAGCCTCTTCGTCTTCCAACTCCCAGGTTGGGGCGCAAGCAGGGGCGCAGTGTGAGACGCAGGGGAGCTGGTCTTCATATCTTCAGGGAAGGTCACCGCAGGGGCGCCAAGGAGAGGTGCAGGGGCGGTGACACACTTCATGGCCGGTGCTGGTGAAGGCGTAGGGAGCGCTCCGGTGGAAACGTCATCCGCAGGGGCGGCTGCAAGGACCCGCAGGGGCGGTGAGGCAACAGAAGTTTTGCTTCATGATCGATCTTCACTCCTAAGTGCTTGTAACTCCTTCTTTAGCTTCCTTTTAAAATGTTAGACCCCATGTGGGTTCTGTTTATTTATCCACTCTACCTTTATTGCGATTGCAAGTGCCATTGTTGTCAACCTAAGGCTCTGATACCAACTCTGTAACACCCCGAATCCACGGGACTCGGAGTGCTACATTGGGATAGGATCTCACAATGGATCCTGACTCTAGCCTGACAACAAGCTCACTGGATCTTACAACAAGGCACAGGTAGATTAAAACCAAATACATACAACTTTATAAGATACATCAAAAAGGTTTACAAACATAAAGTTGAGTACAAAACATCAATGATAGCATGAATTAGAGTTTGTATTTTGGGACTTGTTTAGACGTTTTATCTTCAATAATCTGCATGTTTAGATGTATATTATGTGATTATATTGTCGTTTCATCTACCTTTACGAGAATCGAGGTCTACACCAAGTTTCGTTGTAATCGTAGGTAAAATGGTACATTTTGGATCGAAATGGAGCTAAGGAGCAAAGGAGTCATAGGAGCTACATTCTGGAGCTTAAAGAAGGACTCAGGAAGCATGGAATTAATAAAGAAGATTTACTTTCGACCAGATTTGAGAGATTTCACATTCAGCTGAGATTCACCTCGGTCAGCTACAATGTCAACTCGAACGTGGTGATCTAGAGAAGCACTCCGACCGAGGCGAATACCCTGACGCGGCGAGATATATATTTTTGGGCTGAGATCTTTTATTTTAGGAAGGAAGATATCGTATATTTTTGGGCTGGATTTCTGGAAGGAAGATAAGATATTCAGCTGATTTATTTGGATATATTTTATAGGAAATTATCTTTTAAGATATTTCCTATAAAATTATCTTAAGAAGATATTTATTTTAGGAGATATGGATATATTTTATAGAAATATCTTATATTTGGAAGGAAGAGATCTATTTTAGGAGATATGGATATATTTTATAGGAAATTATCTTTCTAAGATATTTTATCTTTGAAAAATAATTCTCCTATATAAAGGGTTGGATTTTCTACAATTCACCCATCTTCGGATCATCGCATACTTGGAGATTGAAGAAGCTGCAGTTAGGAAGGATTTTTGGAAGTTTGAAGGAATATTGAAGGAAGGAAGTTCATAGCTTGTTATAGCTTTTAAGGGGATTTGTAAGACTTTCTTAGATTCCTTTGGTTTGTTGTCTTGTGTGATTTGTGATTGAGGAACGCTGATTTGTTTGATATTTGATTCAGTTATTGAAGCCTTCTTCTTAAGGTTTTTGTATTCAAATATTCATTCCCTTCTCAATTATTTGATTATTGCTTTCATGATGATGAGTGGCTAATTTCCTTGTGCGATTCTAGGGTGATTGACTGAAAGTTGTGGGAAAGACGATGATCGAATAATCTTAATCCCAGTAGGACCCTGAAAGTTCGAGTCTTTATCATTAACCCTAAAACATCTCGTTCAGTCGATGAACATCTCGGCCGGGGTGGAACTTGACTGACCGAGGTGACCCTTTCGGATCCGAAACTGAGAGTTAAGTGTTGGAGTTTGCCAAATCCTATTCTTATTACACCTTTCCTGGTTCAATGCAAGCCTAGGATGAGACTTACCCGGTGATTCCTTAGTTTGTTTACCTAAGATCATAAGTGTAGGTAATAAAGGTTTATCCTTTGTTGGGGTTTGAGTGTGCCTTCATCCCATCTTTGTGAGTTAGTTTGAGATTTACCCGGTAAAGGTTGATTTTATTCCCTTAGTTGGAGTGTTGGTTTGAGATTATAATTCCTTTCCTTAGTACCTTGAGACTTACCCTGTAATAGGAGCTTTTGGTTTGGAGTTAGTGAGTAGTAAGACTTACCCGGTGATCTATTCCACTTTAGTAACACCTTCCCTTTGCAAAATCTCAGCTTTGTCCGCTTATCTTGAGATCTTGAGTTGGAACCACAATTGGATGTTTTAATCCCTAGAATTTGCATATTTCCCTTATTGACCTTATTATCATCTTTGATTGCTTTAATCGCTTTTGTGGTTAGTAGTTACATTGACAACTTATACTAGCTTTGTTTCACCTAAGTCCCTGTGATCGACCCCTGGAATTCTTGCTTTTTATTACAATTGACCCGTACACTGCGGGTTCGCATCCTTGTTTTAAGCATATTTCCTCGGTTATAAATTTAAAGCTTGCACACACCGTTTGGAGCGAATAATCAACCATAAACATCTGATACAAAAGATCCCTATATCTCACGCATCCTAATGTACAGAAATACTCGGTTGGTCACACCATCTGGCTCACTCTGCAGTCCTCCTAAACTGCAGATCATCTACAACATGGTATACACCGTTAGCTACAGCAATGAATAAGTATGAAGGTAATAGCACAAACACACATCCACAAGTCATACATGCAATGCCACACACATTCATTTATTATCTTTCAATTATGTTATTCCATTACTAATATAACTTATTTTGTAACACGAGGAGCCTCAAGAACCCCGTCCCATCCAACTTAACACAGGAGTTTTGCATGGGGGTGATCATTAGTGGTCCCCTCCCGTGAGATCATCTTCAGGGCACCTCCTCCTACCAGCAGGCGGAGGCAAGTGGTCACGACCCGTTATAATACACTTGGGCCATTTTAAAGTATTAAATGGTCATCCTAGTCCGGTTTAGGTTATAAATGCACAATCATATGAACACACACAACCATCAGAATCACACAAACTCACAACTGAACACTAAGTAAGTCATATTGACTTACCTCATATACTCGTATTCAATACCACGTCATAGCTTCCCCTTGGGGAAGTAATCAACACCTGCGATAGCAAGGCACACAACATCACATACTGCAAGGGTTAGGAGACTCGTCTCCATAACCATAACCAACCTACAACCTCAAACTAAACCTTAGGATAATAACATGCTCACAAATGCCTCAGGTATATCCTCAACATAAACACAAGTGCCTAAGGCACATCTCTATGATACCACTCATCTCACCAAGCTAGCCTAGCCAACATCTAAGCCAAGGCCAAAGGAAAGGAAGGAAGGAAACATGCCAACAATTTTTGCCCTGAATGCACCAACAGAAGCAAGGAACTCCAAGCTGATCCAGTGAGGCGCAGGGGCGGCTCACTCCAGGCGCAGGGGCGGCTCACAGGTAGGCGCAGAGGCAGCCAAGGTCAGGCACATGGGTGGCTGTCTGTGCAGAAGGCTAGCCCCGACTTCTCTTCGATCTCTTTCTCGACTCTCTTCACTTCTTCATCAAACCACAGCAACACACATACACATATACATATGTATGAACATCAGAAAAGCTAGGAAAGAATCCACACAAGCTCAGCTTGTGATCCTAAGCTAGGAAGAAAGAAAGAAGCAAAGAAGAGGAAAGAAAGAAGGAAGGAAGATGGAGGTGAAGAGCATACCACAGCAAACCCTAAGCTGCAACCAGGAGCAAACAGCATTTCCACAACCTCAACACAACATCAACAACTCTCAGCAACAAGCTCAAGATCATCCAAACTCAAAACTTCAAGAAAACTCTTAAAGCCTTCTCACAAGATCAAAGGAAGATCAAGAAGAGAAGATGAAGAAGAAGAATAAGAAGAAGAACGTAAGGATGGAAAGGGAGCTGAAGAGGATGAAGAAACCCTCTCAGAGAAGCAAAGGGAGGCTTATAAAGGAAGTCATCCGCAAAGCACGGGTCAAAGAGTCAACGAAACCGGATGCACTCACACAGAGCCGCAAGGGCGGCTCAGTGAGGTGCATGGGCGCCTAGCCGCAGGGACGGCCGTCCAGGTCCGCTGGGGCGGCTGATAGGGTCAAGGTAAAGCTCAAATAAGGATCACAAGGCTCCTAGGATCTAAAGACAAAGACTCTTACAATGACAAGTCGCAGACTGAGCTACATATCTCGCCACATCGGGCTTCAGCCCCCCCCCCACTAAAAGGAACGTCTGTTGTCCTGGTACATCTTACTCGCACCTGGATGTACCGAGTAAGGTGTTGCATGAGCCTCCTGTAAGATTCGTTGTCATATCTCCTTGTCTGACGGCACACATACGCACTCCTGACGTCTCAAAACTCCGCCAGCACCAAAGGCAAATTATGGTGCCTCATCTTAAGACATCGGATCCATACCAAAGTCGGGCAACTCTACTGATTTTATTTGTTCTCTCCCAACAGGTCATCTAACATCTATAAAGTGGATAGCTGGTTTTCGGTATCCGGAAAATGGATTTCCAACTCTAGCCACTCCAAATCTCGTTGTAACCGAGGCTGAGCCGTCAATTGAGCTATCGCCATCTCACAAGGAGTCTTCCTACTAAGGACATCGGCAACCACATTTGCTTTCCTCGGGTGGTACAAAATAACCAGATCAAAATCCTTGATCAGCTCCAACCATCTCCTTTGGCGGCTATTGAACTCCCGCTGAGTGAATATGTACTTCAGACTCTTATGGTCTGTGAAAATCGGGCAAGTAGCTCCGTACAGATAGTGCCTCCAAATCTTCAAAGCAAGAACCACATCTTCCAACTCAAGATCGTGGGTAGGGTAGTTTTCTTCATACTTCTTCACTTGTCTAGACGTGTATGTTATGACCTTACCCCTCTAGATCAGAACACATCCCAAGCCTAGCTTGGATGCGTCACTATAAAGCACAAAATCATCAATGCCCTCTGGCTGGGCTAAGATAGGAGCGGAGGTCAACCTCCTCTTCAACTCCTCAAAACTATGCAGGCACGGCTCGGACGACACAAATCTGGTAGACTTCCTCAGTATGGAAGTAAGTGGTCGGGCGATAACCGAAAACCCTTCCACAAACCGGCGATAGTAGCGTGCCAAACCTAGGAAGCTGCGTACCTCCTTGACATTCCTAGAAGGCGGCCAGGATGCAATAGACTCAATCTTCGCCAGATCCACCTTGATCCCCTCGGTGGAAACTATGTGACAAAGAAAGGCCACCCCAGGTATCCAAAACTCACACTTAGAGAGCTTGGCGTAAAGCTCTCTATCCTGCAGGACTCAAAGTACAGCCCGCAAGAACCTTGCATGCTCCTCTCTGCTCCGATAGTACACTAAGATATCATCGATGAACACCACCACAAACTGGTCTAGGAAGTCGATGAAGATGACGTTCATCAAATCCATGAAGACGACGGGCGCATTCATGAGCCCGAATGGCATCACTACAAACTCTTAGTGGTCATACCTGGTCCGAAATGCCGTCTTGGCTACATCTGGCTCTCTCACCCTCAGTTGGTGATATCTTGATCTCAGATCGATCCGTGAAAACACAGAAGCTCCGTGCAGCTGATCTAAAAGATCGTCGATACGGGATAATGGGTACTTATTCTTGATGTCACCGTATTTAGCTCTTTGTAGTCAATACACAACCTCAAAGACCCGTCTTTCTTCTTGATGAAGAGTACTGGTACGTCCCAAGGAGATACACCTTGGCAGATGAAGCCCTTATCATCTAACTCCTTGAGCTACTTATTCAGCTCAAGCCTCTAAATAGAGCCATGTGGTAGGGTGCCTTCGAGATTGGTCTCATCCCGGTCTCTAACTCAACACCAAAATCCACACTTCTTTGTGGTTGCAATCCTGTCAGCTCACCGAATACCCGGTAAACTCACTCCTACCAGAATCTCCTCAAATGATGGACTCGCACTATCCTTCATGGCATAGCACCAAAAAACCTCACAACCCTGCCCAATATGTCTCACACTTTGGACTGTGTTGATAAATGTACCGGTCTTTCCGAGATCCCATCCTCAGAAAATCTCTAAGTGGCCTAACTCCGTGGTAACCGTCACGGTCATCTTACCAATATCCAGCACCGTCTGATGTGGATCCATCCAATCTATGCCTAATTGACCTCTTCATGTACTAAGTACATGACAAAGAAATCAATTGGCCAATCGCGACCTCCTAACCGGATAGGGCAATAGCTAACCTTCCGAGTTCCTCAAATCTTACCCCCATTGGGTATCCCTATAATGAAGGGTCTCTCATCCACTATAAATAAGGTCAATCTATCCACACATGCATCAAATACAAAAGAGTGCGTAACACCCGTATCAAAAAGTACTCTAACAAGCAAACTATTAATAAGAATGGTACATGTGGTTGTTGGAGTTGTTGGCTCCTCTACACTCCTGAGCTCATAGACTTTGGCATGCGTACCTCTCGTGTATGTGGTACCACCACCACCATGTCCTCTACCCCTTCCCTGTCCCTGAGAGGAACCCTAGGAGCAGGGTAACCTAGGGCCCTTTGATGTTGCCCTGGTGACAGGTATTGAGGCAGCCTTTGCCCTCCTCCTACAATGCTAGAGAGTAACGAACCCTTTTGTGATGGTGTCTTGCCCTGTCGGTAAAACAAAACTCTATGTCCGGACTTGCCACATGAAAAACAAATCACTGGTGTCTTCTTAGAATTAGCTCGCACATGTCCAACACTTCTGCAATTGCGACACCATCGTCCCTTCTCGGAACTCTGCATCAACTGTTGGAACCCATAGCATCCCGGCGTCTGACTATGCCCAAAATCAGAAGCTCCTGCTTCCATAATGGTTGGTTTAGCCCTCTGCCTCTTCTCAGGTCCTCCTACCAGAATAGCTCTCTTGGGACCCAGTTGGTCTCTCTCATAAGCTGAGGCTCTGTCCTAATAGTTTATCAGGGGGGTCACAACGGAAACCCGCAAGATAGGCACGGGTAGACTCTCTCATCCTCCGAGAGAACAAGTACACATGTTGGTCCTCTAGTGGTGCGGAGGGACCCAACAGTGATAACTCCTCCTGAAACTTGCTAATAGTTTCAAAAATAGGAGTATCCTCGAAACCAGCCTCGAGAAAATTCTACAATATATCTATCATTAGTGTTGTAGGGTTATAGCGATCCCGGATCATACTCCTCATCTCGTCAAATCCCATGACCTTGCTACGAACTGTCCTACATCAGTAGTGAGTCTGGTCTCGGAGAAACGTACGCACTATCACCACTCGTCGACTCTTGGGGCAACGATCGACTCCTAAGCTGAATCTACATGGCCTAGCCAAAGCTCCACCTCCAACAATGTCTTTCCTTCGAAAGGATGTACCTTCAGCTGGTTAAAAGACTTCAGCGAGCAATCCGGTCTTGGTGCTCTAATCTCATCTTGGGCCTTGTCGGCCTCAATAGCTCTCACGGGTGCAACTACCACCTATGTCACTCTTTGCGAACCTCAACTGATCTTGCAGGTACCGGCGGCACTGGGGCAAGTCCCCCTGTCATAATGGCCTCCTCGACCCTCTAGACATACTCTCAATATGCAGATGCTCAAATAGACACTCGACCTGACTCGGTTAATTTTGCTCTTTGTGCGACGGACCAAGGAGGTATCTCATTCCCTTCCTCAAGAACAACACCCTCAACAACCTCTTCAGCAACCTTTTCAACAAACGCCTCTAACGCTGGTGGATCAACAATAGCGACTTGTCCCCAATCTCTAACTAATGGAGGTCTATCTACACGTCCTCGTCCACGGACTATAGTTGGAAGAGGTAGTCGACCCCTTCCTCGTCCTACAGAAGATGTAGCTCTATTGTGTGCCATCTGCGATAGGGATAAATCTATATATAAGACTGTGTTATCGAAACTATACTACTGCAAAGTCCAGGAAAACACAAAACAAGTCAAAATAAAAAAAAAGCCTAAGTTGTAGAGATCCGCAGAAGTAGTTGTGGTCCCCGTACATCTTTCTCAGACCGACAACTCAAGTTTGAAATCAAAATCACTTTTAAAACTTATAACCCTTGCGGATTTTGTTTATTTATCTATTTGGCCTTTAGAAGATTGTGGGTGTAATTGTTGTCAACTTGACTCTGATACCATATTGTAACATCCCAAATTCTAGGAACTTATAGCGTAATGGGCTAGGACTTCGCAATAGGTCCCGACCCTCAAAGTAACAACAATATCACCGGATCTTGCAACAAGGCACAAATAATTAAAAATCCAAAATAGATAATATATAAAAAGGTATAACAAAGTAAAAGCAGAAGACTCTCAACTGAGTTCAACAACAACTGAAAAGACACCAACAATAATAATAAACCGACATCTTGTCCTATAATGTACGGAAACCCCGGCTGACCACTCCGTCCAGATCACTCAACAGCATCTCTAACATACAGGGCGTCTACAACGACGGTATTATCTTTTAATAAGTCATCCATTACTAATTCAACTTAGGTTATGACACGAGAATCTCCCGAACCTTGCCCCTATTTTCGTTACCGATAGGAATAGTTCATATGCATTTATCCGTTACATGTGGGCTTGGTCGCAGGAGCACCTTCCAGTCTCCAGTAGAATTGGGCAAGTGGTCACCGCCCGGTTATTATACACTTTGGCCGATTATGGTATAAGGTCGTCCTAGTCCGGTTTTCCGTTATAATGATAAGGTAAACATACACCACAAATACAATCAAATTAATACATGGAATGCAGCTAAGTAAGTCCAAGGGGCTTACTTGGATCAAGGTAAAATCCACTCAGCTAAACTGCTCAGTTTCCCGTAGGAAAAGATCTATTCCTGCTCAGACAAAGCATCCCAAATCAAAAACTATCCCGAATGCTAGAAGTCTGCACTTCTAGTCTCATTGATCTCTACAAGATCTCCCACATGCTAGGAAGCACTATTCCGGGTCTCAAGATCCTCTAGGATCATCATCATCACAAATCTCAGGGGTTCCCAACCATAAACAACTCTAAGGAAAGGATATGGAAGAAAGGAGGGAAGTGAGTTACCAAAAGACGGTAGCACTAGAGGTAAGGCGTGACCACGGGTGAACGAAGGCGTAGGCACGGAGACAGACATCGAAGCCGCGACCGCAGGGGCAGTGTCTGGGCTTAAACCGCAGGGGTGGTTGCTTGTAGTCGTGTGTCGGTAAAAAGACAGAGGCGAACATTGAAGCTTCCATCAACAGCGGAACAAAACCAGGCCAAGTTAGCTTTCCCCTACGATTCCCACACGACACACTCAACCACAAGTGTTTGGAAAAACACATAGAACAACCAAAACATGGCCAAACTAGAATCAAGACTCAATCTTGATTCATGTCAAGGAGGAGGAGGAGGAGGGGGAGGAGGAGGAAAGAAAGAACTCAAAAGGAAATACTCAGGAGAGAAAGAAGAACGTAGAGGAGAAGAACTTACAAGGATTCTGCAGAGACTCACGAAATAAAGGTTGCAACTTGGCTCAAGGTTGAAGACGGCAAGGAAGCAAGAAAAGAGCAAGGAGAAAACGTGAATAAGAAAGAGGTACGGCTGTGGAAGAGGATGGCATAAAACTAGGTTAGAAGATAGACGAAGGACACCCCAATATTAGAAGATTAGATCTTCTAAGAAAGGAAAGAAGATAAAAACATATCTTACGCGATAGGGGGTCAGCCGCACACGCAGATAGACCACGCCACGACCGCGGCAAGAGCACTTGGCTGCAACCGCAGACCATCGTCACCGCGGGGGCGGTGACGTGAAAAACTACGTGTTACATTGAAAATAATATGCATCAAGTGAAAACGGTATAAACGTCAAAAATTATGACAAAAAGGATGCAAAAAGGATCTATAAAAAAAATTAAAGCAGTGCAGGTATAAAAGAAGAAAACCGCTGGTATAAAAGAAGAAAATAGAAAGACCGAACATCAGAAGGAGAAACCTGCCCATAGCGTAAATAATGCACGGGATGCGATGAAAAGGATGCAAAATGAAGGGAACAATGCAGAAAATGATACGGAAAGGATGCAACAATGAAGAATTGAATCAACACAAACGGTGATAGAAGAAAATATGTAGATCGACGCCAATATGACTCGAGTCGTTTGAGATATTCAATTATATAAGAACCGATTAGTTTTACAAAAATTATAAATGGTTGTTGTTAGATTGAGTTGTTTAACAATCTGTTTTGAAAGATCTATTTTGATCTATCAAATTAATTGTTAAAATATTTATTATTGTTAAAATTTAAAAAAAAAACGATTTGTTTTTATTTTCCCAAAAAGTTTGATTGATCAAATTAGTTGTAAAATTTATTATTGTTAAAAATAAATTAATATGTTTTTATGAATAAATATGTTTTGATCGATGAGTTTAGTTTTATTACAATAATTATTGTTAAAAAATTAAAAAATTGATGCCTATATTTTTATGAATAAGGTCTTGTTTACTTGTAGATTGGTTTGTTTTCAGGTTTATAAACTAAAAATGAGTTTATATAGATGTATACTTTATTTTCAGGTTTATTCTTGATGGGTTTATATAAATAAATCAGATAAGGCTGCTTATTAGGAGCTTATATGTTGGTTTATTTTACTTCAAAAGACTCTTATGTCCCTAAAACATCGAACAATAACATTGAATACCCAAAGATGAACAAATAATATCAAGATGGAAAAGCACAAGGCCTAAACCGGGTTTTAAACAAAAATAAACTCATGCAAGCAAAAATATGCTTGGTTTGAAAATTTTATTGAAAGAATTTGGTGAAATAGGCTCTTTTTTATGGGGCTTTGGTTTGTAGACCCCTTCCATTTTTACACTCTAATTTTCTTACCTTTTATTACTCTATTAGGAGTACATTTACTAAATGTTTTTTTTATACAATGGTAAGAGAAACAAGAAGGGTCAACATCTAGAAGTAGGCCGTCCTAGAGCATCCTTACGGATGAGTTCTTCAACGTCTCGCGGAAGGCTCCCGCCGTCCATGTCCAAACAATGGCCAAGAGATGCGAGCTTGTCTACGACAACATTGATTTCCCTAAAAACATGTTGGACTCTAACTTGTGAACACCTTGAAATCATAATAGAGATGTCAAAAATGATCATATAAGCTTCCCATGGCGGTTTCCAAATCTGATTAATTGAATTAATAAGTTCAAGGTTATCTCCCTCGATTTCAATGGTGTTGTGTCCTAAACTTATGGCCTTTTGGAGGCCCTCTCTTAGAGCGTAAGCTTCTGCTTGAAAAATAGTTTCTGCTCCACATCGACCCACTCCAGTAGCAAGCGTTTGAGCATTGTGGTCTCGAATGATGTGACCAAAGGCACATTGTTCATTAGAATTTTTAGAAGCATTAAAATTAATTTTGACAGAATCCAAGCTTGGCTTCTTCCATTTGATGTTTTTTGTTTTTTCGTCTTTGTTGTTGAGATCTTGTGTTGCAGTTTGTTATTTTTGGGTTAGCCTCACCCCATTCTTTAACTTGTTTTTGGATCACTTGTTTTAGATCAGGTGGTATTTTTTCTTATTAAAAATTATTTGGTTTCTCGTTAGCCAAATGTTCCACCATGTAACCGCTATTTGTCTTAATTCTGACGGATTATAATTTTCCTTTATCTTTATGATGATGTCCATTATTTTATGTCATGTTGGGTCATAGTTAAGTAGGAGCGTTTTGACTTTATTATTATTGATATTGTTTAGTGTATACGGGCATCTGCAAAAGGGATGCTTAACACTCTCTATTGGGTGTTGACAAAGTTCGCAGTGCATTAAGACCGGAATTTTTTATCTTTCTAGGTTTTCTTTTGTTGGGATGCCATCGAGGGACAACTTCCATAAGAAATTTTTAACTTTTGGCATTATGTTGATATCCCATATCCATGTTTTGTCATTGTTTGTTCCCATCTTGCGTTTTTGGATAAGATCCATTGCTGATTTGGTAGAGAACCAACCTTTTTCACTTGACGCCCAATATAATTTGTCTTGTATTTCATTTTGAGGTAGGTTATACGTGTTTAACTTTCTTATAATTTCAGTTGGTAGTATATTTCCTAAATGGAGAATTTCTTGTTGGTTCCATTGTTTATCAGTTATAAAGTTGCTTACTAGGGCAGCCGTATTGATCAATGTTTTATCATTCACCGTGTTTTCTAAAGGTTGGTCGACTAACCAACGATCTTTTCATAATCTAATAGTTTTTCCGTCTCCAACACACCATCTGAAACCTTTTTAAAATATTCCTTTAATTTTTTTAGTTTTTTCCATTGCCATGACGTGTTATTTTTGGGTTTATAATTCCATAAACATGTTCCTTTTAGATATTTCTCTTCTATAGTCTTAACCCAAATGTTATCTGGTTCTGCCATTATTTTCCACAGTAGTTTCATCTGTAGAGCCTTGTTCATATCTTTAGCTTTTCTAATTCCGGTTCCCCCTAGTGTTTTTGGTTTATAAATTTTATCCCAACTAATAAGGGGGTGAAAATTCGGTCCCTTGTTCCAGAAGAAGGATGTATTTATCAAATCAAGTTCTTTATGAATGCTTGAAGGGAGCATGAATGATTGCATCAAGTAGCTTGGTTTTGCATTTAGGTTGGCTTTTATCAAGGTTATTCGACCTTCCTGAGAAAGGGACGAGGCTTTCCACTTTGTTAGTTGTTTTTTAGTTTTCAAGATGACGCTATTGAAAGTGTCTTTGTTCACTCGTCCATTTATGATCGGACAACCTAGATATTTTTCTAAGTTGTTTGAAAGTGCAATACCCATATGTGCATGTAGTCTCCTTTTAGTTGTCGGTTCTACATTTATTGTTGTCAGAAATGCCGATTTGTGGTAGTTTATTACTTGTCCTGAGACCGAACAATAGTCAGTTAGGACAGACATAATCATATTGCTGGTTGTCGTTGTTGCCCAGGTGAAAATTATTATGTCATCTGCAAATGCCAAAAAAGGGATAATGGATCCATTTCTTGAGATTGGGAAACCTATTATCTTCCGGTTTTCATTACTAGCTCTTTGTATGTTTCTAGCTAGAATTTCGGCCCCTAGGTTGAAAAGCAAAGGGGACAATGGATCTTCTTGGCGCAATCCTCTTTTTGGGTGAATGATGTTTGTTGGAGAGTCATTTATGAGTAGGGAATAAGAAACCGTCAAGATACACTCAGGGCCTCTTTACTTGTAGCTTATTTATATTTCATTTAGTTTATAAACCCTGAGTTTAATTTTTATAGGTGTTTACTTAGGGATTGGTTTATTTCTCTAGGAGTTTATTTGGATTTATAAACCACTCAAAAATAAACTTGGCCAAATTCACTAACTAGTCATTTTACAAATATTGATCTATTAAGGGCCTGTTATTTGTAGATTGGTTTATTTTTGGATTTATAAACTCAATGAGTTTATACAGGTTTATAGTTTATTTTCGGGTTTATTTCTTAATGGGTTTATATAAATAAACCATATAAGGTTGTTTACTTGAAGTTTATTTTTGGGTTTATTTTACTTCAAAAGACTCTCATGCTTCTAAAAAACCCAAATAATAACATTGAATACCCAGGGATGAACAAATAACATAAGGATGGAAAAGCATAAGGCAACAATCGGGTTTAGAACAAAAATAAAATCATGCAACCAAAAATAACATTGGTCCGAAAAGTTTATTTTTGAGTGGTTTATAAATCCAGATAAACCCGTGTGAGAAATAAACAAATCCCTAAGTAAAAACATACTTTAAATCTCTTTTGATTGATCATATTATTTTTTTAAATTTACTATTGTTAAAAAATTTAAGAATCAAGCTGTATTTATGAATAATATATTGATCCATCTATCAGATTAGTATCAAAATATATATATATATATATATATATATATATATATATATATATATATATATATATATATATATTGTGGCTTTTAATGAGAGAGCTGAATTTCAAAATAGTAAGACCGTAAAACGTCATGCCATTAGTATATATATTGTGGCTTTTAATGATAGAGCTGAATTTCAATATACTAACACCGTAAAACGCCATGTTAGTAGTTAAATAATCCACTTTAGTAGATATATATTGATGATATTAATTAGATCTCCGATTATTAACTAAATACTGGAACAAAACATCAAAAGAGAACAAAACATCAAAAGAATGATGTTAATAAAAAAATAATTGAAAGATATTAATTAATCTACAAAGATTTGTTTGTTTTGGAAAGATATTATACAAAATAAAACACTAGTAAAAAATAGAAAAAATATATTAATTAATGTATGGAGATTTGTTTATTTTTGGTAAGATGTTAAGTTGTTAGAAAAATGAAAAGTTTTTCACGTATCTAACAAAAGAATACATATCCTCTTGTTACCAAAAAAGAAGAAGATATTAATCAAAATTATTTTCGAAAAGTTTGTTTTTTGGGCTTAATGCATATTAATTTCCTTTTTTCAAAATGAATTTTAAAATGTATTTTTTGTTGTTGAGATTTTAGATGTAACACCCAAATCCGCAGGACTCGGGGCGTTACGGGTTGGGACCTCACAATGGGTCCCGACCCTTAGCCTAAGAACAATTTCACTGGATCTTACAAGAAGACACAAAAAAAGGCCAAAACCGAAATATATTTTTATGCAATGTAATGAAACCCGAAAGCATACAAACAAAGACTTCAGCCGAAATACAATACCAAAGACCAAACGCCATACACGCGGCATACAAACACAATAAACGAAGAATAAAACACAACCCGACTCTAATCAAAACCCACTCCTAAAATGTACGGAACCTCGGCTGCCCACTCTTCTGGATTTCTCGGCCGCGTTCCTAACTTACAAGGCAATCTACAACAATCGGTATAAAACCGTTACCTAATATTCGCAGCATTAGAAGCAAGGTGGAGGCAGAAACACAAGTAAATCAACATAACACACAATGTACACCAAATCACACAAGTCCGGTTTATTATCTTTTTATTATTAAGTCATATCCTGTTCTAATTCAACTTCTTTTGTGACACGAAAATCTCCCGAAACTCGCCTCGGCCCCCACTTACCGCATGGAACGGTACGGATGCATCCGACTGTCTAACCACACGGGCTAGTCGCCAAGAACCTCCTAACTCTACGCAAGAGCTAGACAAGTTGTCACCGCCCGTTATCATACACTTGGGCCAAATAATATATAAAGGTCGGTAATCCTATTTAGGTTTTATAAGTTATAATGCAAGCAATAAAACACGCACCACCAACACGCATCGAATCTAATACATAGAATACGAGCTAAGTAAGTCCGGAGACTTACCTTGTCACCACACTCAACTCACAACACTCTCGCTTCCTTAGGGAGGAAGACCATAACCTGCTCACAAGAAGATAACTATATCAACAACAACCCACTCACAATAGAAGTCTTAGACTTCTATACAAATGATCTACACAAGACCATTTGACTCTCAATTCTAGGATCGCATCCTAGAATTCCTCATGCTCACATCACACTCAACCGAAGGTAGAAATCTTAAGATTTCTAAACCCTCGGATCTCGCAAGATCATAACTCACAACACCACTAGGATAACATGCCTATTCCAAACAACTCAACGGTATGAACACTATGCTAGGATACGCATATCCTAACCCAGAATCTCAACAACCATATAACCACAACCTCAATCCTTGGATACTCACAAGATCAACCAAACACTCAACGTCTTACAACAATCGACAATCCTCGAAATTCACCTAAGGTTCAAAGCAACTACTTGGCATTAACTCTAAGTTATTCTAGATCCATCCTAGGATGATACTACTAAACATAACTAGGTCGAGGGAAAGGATACTCACACGACGTCAAAATACGGAGGTCAATCAACGGATGTCGACTTAGACTCGTTAGGTCTTTACTGGGACGCTTCCCAACCTAACACCAAAACTAGACAAATTTAGCTCGTACGCTAAATTTGATCGGAATATACAATATATATATATATATATATATATATATATATATATATATATATATATATATATATATATATAACACTAAGGAAAACTCGATTTCAAAGGCCTCGTTAAAACCCGCAATAAAAACCCTTCCGGACAAAATGTGAAATCTTAGGAACTTGGTTGTAAAACCGCAATTAAAACTTTGAGCAATAGATATAATTTAAATCCAATAAGGGTGTAACATATAGCATTTCAATATAAGAATATCCCATAATCAAAATCCAAGGTTCCGAACCGCTAATCCATTTTCGGGGCAAAATACGCAACATCACAAATCATGCATCATAAATCCGCAATCAACTTTCCTGGCCGTAAATACGGAACTCGAAAATTTAAACCATTTCCAAAAACAAGTTTTGGCCAAAACTGCAAAATATAATCCAGCAGGGGCTAAAAATACAACTTCTAAAAACTAGGGTCATTACTGCAAATTCAAAGCAGTGGGCACAATCTGTAATAAACATGAATAAAGGGGGTCGAAATGAAAACTGGCTAAAAGCCTTCTTCAACCTATCGACAACCGCACAGAAGAGGGAGATGGCGCGGCGCTGCAGAGGAAGGAGAAGGAGTGTTGCCGGCGGCAGAGATCACTGGTGACGGAGGCGGCACTAGGGCGGCCAATCTACGGCGGCGGTGTATCGGCCCAATCTCCGCCAGACAGACAGCGAGCAGGGGAAAGAAAAGGGGAGCGGTTTGTTGTGCTCCGATGGGGTCGCGGCGGCGTTGTGGGGTGGCTCTCCTTCCTTCTTGCGGTATCCAGCGCTGCAGCTCCTCCACGGCGTGGAGCAGCCTCCCAATCGACCTCCCGGACTGCAACAGAGAGTGAAGAGAAGTAGGGAGAGAAGAGAGCTGCGGTTTGGGGAGTAACAGAGAGTGAGAGAACTGGGGAGAGAAGACAAGAGTGAGAGGGAAGAGAAGTGAAGTGAGAGGGCTGGGTTGGTGCTGCTGTAAGAGACAGAGGGAGGGTGAGGAGTCGGGTACTCCGGGAGCGAGGGGTCGGCCTGCAGTGCCCTAGCCCATGCGGCAGACCTGCAATAGCTCGTCACCAGCGCAAAAAGGACGAGGCATAAGAGACAACAAACAAAAAGAAAAAAAAAGAAAGAGGAATAATAAGAAAAATAAAAATGAAGCTAGACTCGATTCCAAAATGCTCGGAACGGAATTTCCGAGTCGGAAAGATTTTCCGAACATTTCCGAAAGTAAACCAAAATATAAATATGCTCGGGAAATCATTTTTACGTCTTCAAACACTAGAAAAAAATTATAATAAAAACAATAAAAATAGAATTACTAATAAAAATATTGATAAAAGTACGCAAGAACGGAACTTCCGAAACCGGGCGTTACATCAGGTCCCCCTAAAAAAACAAGTTTCGTCCCGAAACTTGCTAAACGCGAAACTCTCAAACCAACTCGTCTCGATAACCGCTCGGAATACTAAAACGTGGCAACTACGGCCCTCTAATCCAAAGTCTACTCGCCTAGACCCATCAAGACTCGCAAGATATACACATACGAACACACATAACATATCACGTCACAAATCACATAAGCATAACCAAGGATAGATCTTGGGACTAACCCGACGGTCCTATAGATGTCGCTAAACCTGCATAAAACTCGGGATAGTTCCTATGGATACTATCCTTCGTCTTCCTATTAGCCTCATTGGTTCTTCGACTGCCACTAACTCATCAAGACCGGAAATACTTCTCGAGTCATACCTGTACTTCCTAGATTGATACACATGGAATTCAGGGTGAACACCCACTATTCTCGACGGCTACGCCAACCGGTAACTAACACTATGATCTCACAACGCATTGATATATCAGAACTCAACTTCTTTCCCGGGTCTTTTTCATTGCAGCATTTCCATTATTTTCCCTTTTGATTTCTCTTTCAAAGAAGATCGAACTTTCAAATTTACACTGTTGGCTTTGGTTCTTGTCAAACCAAACTTTAATGTTCTATTTCATCAATTCTTGTTGCAAGCTCTAAGGAATGAAGGAAGTACTTAACTTGACATTGCTTCGACTAACAAGACATGTATGCTATTACTTTTACATCGTTCCTCAATACCCAATCAAGACCATGTCTTGGAGAATCACTTGTATATTTCAAACCCATCATACCTCAAGGCACTTTCAAAACAGTTACACCAATGAATCTCCTTTTAACTCTCAACAACTCTATTGTCAATCTTCGTCCTACTCACTACTTCATTTTCATCCGGAGTAGGTTATCCATAGGTGGTGTTACTTTGGAAAATCTCTCCACAAATCCGGTAATGACCAACACATCTAAGCACTTGTAACTTCTTCCCCATCCTTCGGGGTTTGCTATCCCGAGACAACTGCCATACAACTTCTCTCTTCTTCGAGAGTGGACAAAAATATCTTATACGGGGCATTGGTAAGCCCAAATGACATCATGATAAGCTCATGGTGACCATACCTTGTACGGAATGTCGTATATGCAATATCCTGATCCCGAATTCTCAATTGGTGGCTATCACACCTTAGCTCAATTTAGTAGAGACCACACCGACCCTTGCAACCGGTCGAGTAAATCATCTATCCGTGGTAAGGGATACTTGTTCTTCATTGTTATATTGTTCAGATCGCTGTAATCGATACATAAACGGAGATAATTGTCTCTCTTTTTCGCAAACTAGTGTTCTCCATAATAACTTCAAATCAAGAATTTAAGATATATTCCAATATGAACTTCAAATCAAGAGTTTAAGATAACGTCTGGTGTTCTCTATGGTAGTGCATTGGTTCTAATCAGCCTTTATCCACCAGGTCTTGCAATTGGTCGTTCAAATCCTTCTTCGACCCACGTATCTTCACCATCCCATACGGCGCATTGGATGTCGGAGGTGCGCCAAGCTCAACTTTTGTGGTAATTCCACATTCTGACGTATTGGAATATGTGATATCTCGGTTTTCGTCTTTCGTTCTTTCGTCCCATAACATAAGACCGACGCAACCTTGTCTTAAAACTTGACAGGTGGTCATGATACTAATGATCTACCCCGATCTGTTGGGGTGACGTCCTTCAAACACGTGTATTGTTCTATCTGTAGCTACAATGTCGACCGTTCTCTTTCAAAGATCCTTCATCTCTTGAACTCAAGGGACTTGCTCGAGTCTGGTTAAGCAATACTTCAGCTTAATCCTTTTTCTCACTTCAAAGGAATGGCGATAGTAACATCTTTTGATCTCGCGCATGTGTTCAGTCACAAAGGTCTTAACTACAAGACTCGATCATACCTTATAACAACTCGATACAATCTTCTTTGCTTTCTATGACATCCCAATCTATGGGAGGATCTCTCCGTATTCTACATCAACTTTCACTGTATACATCCCTTCTTCAAGTAGGCGTAGAAATTTACACTACATTTTCTTATGTAGTGACAAACCGACTGTCTAGTTTTAATCTTTCATGTACTTCTTGTACATCTCAAATCAACATTGAACTTCAAAACTTAAATTTTCTATCTCTCTTGTTGGTCACCTTAAGCATCTCTTGGTATTCCATGAACAATCTTCACAACCGTACTAGTATGCCCTTAGGCGAAATTTCCCAACCACAACCCTGAATGATCCACTCATTACTTCCCCCAAGCACTACCATCGTAATTCCAAGCTTACCGCGTTGCATTATTCTAGATTCCTTGTTTCACATCATAGCCACTATGGTATCTCCATGTGAGTCACAAAACTTTGACTTAGCTTTTGCTCGCGGAAACATGACATCATCACTTTAGAACAAACATACCAAACATCCCCTTATATATACCCCCTTTCCGCACAACAACTATAGAAGACTAACCTTCCTCTTCGTCCTTCCAAGTTGCTTACCTTGATCCGCGTCATACCTCCATAGAACAACCCCCATGACCTAAGAAGGTCGTACCATATCGCTGTGATCCCTCCCCATATGATATGTTACTAACACTTGTTGGAATCGATAGTTTGTTACTTGATTAAGATACTTGCACTCCCCTTGATATACCACTTTATTCCCGACATTTGACCACTACGGATATTCCAAGTTTGTTTACCCTTCTTCATGATCCCACATCCTGGATTACCCTCCCCACCTACAGTCACTAGTATACAATCCGCACCTGCGCATTCTCGGTGGTCACCGATTAACTCATTGATGACCCTCTCCAAGATCAACGACTTGCCCTCCTACCAAACGTCCATGCTACCATACTCATGAAGGCTACCCTCCTCGGGGTACTTTACCTTAAACTTCACTTGCTCATTTTACTCTACTTCAAACTCCGTTAGCTTATCCTGTAACACCCCGAATCCGCGGGACTCGGGATGCTACGGGCGGAGACCTCACAATGGGTCCCGACCCTTAGCCTGACAACAATTTCACCGGATCTTGCAACAAGGCACAAAAAAAAAAGGCCAAAACCGAAATACATTTTTATGCAATGTTATAAAACCCGAAAATAAAAGAAAGGAAAGACTTCAGCCGTCCTTACAACAACATCAACATAATATATAATAACAACAACACAAGGACTCCAAAACCCAAAACAACCTAAGATGTACGGAACCCCGGCTGCCCACTCCTTCGGATCACTCGGCCACATCCTAACCTGCACATCAACTACAACAATCGGTATAAAACCGTTAGCTCACATTCTATGCATTATAAGAATAATATGGCACAAACACACATAGGAACACAAACACACAACATGCTCATAAACATACACATTTGTTACTTATTATCTTTTTAGGTTATTCCATATCTAATTCATTCGTTCAAGTGTGACACGAGAGTCTTATAACTCTCGCCTCTGTCCCCGTGTAACCAACAGGAGTGTGGCGGTGCCCAACCCGTATACCCTGAAGGAGTGATGAAGAAGCCCGCCCGTATACCGTGTATGGCCTGGTCGCAGAGATCCCCCCAGTCTCCCTTGGGAAATTGAGCGGTGATGTCACCGCCCGATAATAATAGTAGTAACAATGAGCCAATAAATAAGGTCAAGTAAATCCTAATCCATTTTCATGCTTAAAAGCGGTAAACACACACCACCATATATATCCAAATAAGGCATAAAAGCGGCTAAGTAAGTCCGAGGACTTACCTCGTTTCAAAGCTAGCTAAAAACCGATCTCACTTCCCGTAGGAAAATAACCAAAGCCTGTTCATGACAAGGCACGATAATCAATAACTAACCGATAAGCGAGAAGCATCGGGCTTATAGTCTCCCAAAACCTATATGAGGTCACACCCTAGCATGCTAGGTCCAACTCCTAATCTCAAAGATCGTCCTAAGATCGTACCAAACATAACTCGACAAAAACTCATAAACTATCCAACAACCATACACGGTTCAAGGCCACTACTTGGCATTTGCCCTAAGTTATGCTAGATCCAACCTAGCATGATTCTATCACTAAACATAACTAGATCGAGGAGGAAGGTACTCACACACGATCCAAGGTTGAAGATGATCTACGGACGTCGAGATTGGATTCGTTGGTCTATAACGGCCGCTTCCGGACCTAAACCAAAGTTAAGGAAATTTAACTTGTATGCTAAATTTGAACGGAATAAACGTATAACACTCTAAGGAAAATCTGCTTTGAAAACAAGGTTAAAATCCCGTAAAACATTTCCTGTAGTGACTTATACCATTTTATAAACATGGGTCAAAATCCGAAATCAAAACCTTGAGCCGTAAACCGAATTTAAAATCTGTAATTTTATTTTCTAGGAAAAATATACAATTCCAAAACTATGGGTCATAATCCATATTTAAATCCTTTGGGCCAATTCAGCAAATAAAATCAAAGAGGGTAGATTAGAAATTTTCCAATAATTTGGGTAAAAACTATAAATACAAAACAGGGGGTCATATCCGAAATTAACACAAATAGAGGGGGCTGATTTGAATTAGGTTAAAGACCTTCTTCAACCTAATTCAACACGCGCAAAATGGCAGAAGGGAAGCAGCAGGTGGCGGCGAGCAGGGCAGGGCACAGGGGCCTCGGCGTGGTGGCGGTTGTGGTCTCCGACGATGACAGTGGAGGTGAGGGCTTCTTTTGGCGGTGGGAGCTTCGGTCTCCGGCGGCCTTCTGTAGCGGCAAAGGCTGGGCTCCTTCGGGCTAGACAAGGGCCTCTTGCCCGGTGTGGCTGCAGCAAGAGAGCGAGAGAGATGTAGCCTGTAGAGGCTCCGGCAAGTCGACGGTGGGGCTCTCCTCGGTGCTATGCTGCATCTCCTCTCTTTCTCAGACGAAGCTCGATGGTGGAGGAGAAGGGGAGAAGGGGAGAAGGGAAGAATAGAGAGATGGCGCTGGCAACCTGGGTACTAGCTTCTGGCGAAGCAATGGCCTGCAGGCGGCAGTGGAGCAGGTGTGTGGCTCCGGCGAGGCTCGTACAGGAAGGCGGTGGCTGCTTCCCGGAGGTTGCAGATCTCTTCTCCTGAAATGCTTCAGTTCTCTTAAACTGCAGAGAAGGCAGGAGATGGGGAGTGCGAGATTGCGATACAGGAGATGAGGCGAGACTTGAGGGAGTTGCGGGGAAGAGAGGTGTTAGGGGGGGGGTGCCAGGGAGAGTTGTACAGAGGGAGGAGATGAATAGACAGGGAGATGGCGTGAGAGAGGGAAATTATCAGAGGGGTTGGATTTGCTGCAATTGCTTCTCACCAGCAGCAACAAGGACAAGACAGAAGAGACAGAAAGAAAAAGGGAAAAAGAAAGAGAAATAGAAGAAGAAAAAGAATATATATATATATATATATATATATATATATATATATATATATATATATATAGACTTGATACCAAAATGCTCGGAACGGAATTTTCGAGTCGAAAAGATTTTCCGAACTTTTCCGAAAGTTAACCAAAAATATAAATATGCTCGAAAATTCATTTATTTATTTATTTATTTATTTATTTTTGTCTCAAAACACTTTAAAAAAGAGATATAAATATAATTTATAATAAAAATATCGATAGAAGTACGCGAGAGAGGAAATGTTGAAACCGGACGTTACATTAGGTCCCCCTAAAAATAAGTTTCGTCCCGAAACTTGCTAAATGTGAAACTCCCAAACGACCTTGTCTCGAAAACCGCTCGGGACCCTATAACGTGGCAACTACGGCCCTCAAAACCAAAGTCTACCCGTCTAGACACATCAAGACTCGCAAGATATACACATAAGAAATGCACATCATATTATGTCACAAATCACATAAGCACGACCAAGGAAAGATCTCGGGATTAGCCCGCCGGTCCTATAGATGTCGCTAAATCCGCGTAAAACTCGACTAATGATACTATCCTATGTCTTCTAGTTAGCCTCATCGGTTCCTCGTCTACCACTAGATCATCACGACGGACCATCCGTCTCGAGTCATGAATGCACTCCCTCGACTGATACACGTGAACCCCGGTTGATCACCCTCTACTCTCGGCGGTCACGCCAACCGGTAAACCAATTTCCCAACTCGCACTAAGATTTCAAAAAGGTTCGATATATCGAAATCTCAACTTTCTCCTCGGGTCTTCCTCAATACACTACTTTCATTATGTGTCTCTTTTATTGTCTCTAAGAAACAAGAACGGATTTTCAATTTACGTCGTTGGCTTTGGTTCTTGTCAAACCAAACTTTTGATGTTACGTTTTTTCATTTCTTGCCGCGAGTTCTAAGTAATGAAGGTAGTACTTTACTTCACATTGCTTCTACTCCCGAGACATGTATGCTATTACTTTTACATCGTTCCTCAATACTCCATTAAGACCTTATCTAGGAGAACCGCTTGTACACTTCAAATCCATCATACCTCGAGATAACTTCAAAACGGTTGCACCAATGAATCTCTTCTTAACTCTCAACACCTCATTGTCAATTTTCTTCTCACTCAATACTTCATCGTCATCCGGAGTAGGTTAGCCATAGATGGTGTTACTTAGAGAATCTCTCCACAAATCCGGTAATGACCAGCACATCCAAGGAAAATTGTAGCTTCTTCCACGTCCTTCGGGGGGTTGCCATCCCGAGACAACTTGTCAAACATCTTTTCTCTTTTTCAAGAGTAGACCCAAAATATCTCCTCCGGGCATCAGTAAGCCCATAGGGAGTAACTATAACTCGTAGTGGCCCTGGTTGGTCCGGAATGCCGTAATTGCAATATCCGAGTCTCGAATTCTCAAACGGTGACAATCAAATATCAGTTAATCTTAGAAGAAACTACCGACCCTTGCAACTGATCGAGTAGCTCCCCCATTCGTTGTAAGGGATACTTGTCCTTCATTGTTATCTTGCTCAACTTATAGTAATCAATGTACAAACGGAGATCACCGTCTCTCTTTTTGCAACTTGTGTCCTTTATAATGACTTCAAATCAAGAATTTGGGATATATCCCAATATGAACTTCAAATCAAGAGTTCAAGATACACTTCCAACATGAACTTCAAATCTTCTTAATGGTAATTCAACATCCCGATGCATTGGAATCCGTTCTATCTCGGGCTCTAGCTTTTCTTCTCCCATCACATATCATAAGATATCGACACAATCTTGTCTTAACATTGGTCAAGGGGTCTACCAAGATCTGTTGAGGTGACGTCCATCGAACACGTGGTTTAATACTTCTTTATCTGCAATGTTTACCGTCCTCTTTCAAAGATCCTTCATCTCCAGAACTAGGGAGACTTGCTCTAATAATCTTTTTAAGGTTTCACAATTATGCGAAGTCATGAAGGTCCTAACTACAGGACTTAATCACGCCTTATAATATATTAGTATTACCCTCTTTGTATTCTTCCAAAGCTCGCATCATCCCTTCGAGTAGGTGTAGAATTTCCCCCCTTTTCTTATGTAATGTCCAAACGACCGTAGAGGTTCTATCCTCAATCTTTCATGTTCTTCTTGTACATCTCACATCGACTTCAAACTTCAAAACTTCAGTCTTCCCTTACTATTGTTGGCCACCTTATGTATTTATCGGTATTCAATATACAACTACAATGGAAGCCTCATCTTACGGTTGATCCACTAGCTCCCCTTACCATGATCAAACCTTAAAAGTTGTAACCCGTGGCGTTCCTCCATATGTCAATCTCATGACTTAAGAAGGCCGCATAAGATTGTTATAATCTCCTACTCGGAGGTCTTGTTATAACTACTTGCTTAAACTTGTTCAACTTTATTTGATTTAAGACGATTGCGCGTCCATTGATGTACCTCTTTACTATTGACATTGATCCACCGCGAATACTCCAAGCTCTTGTTCCCGATTCTCTATGTTCTCATAGTCTTGTTTACTCCTCCCATCTACACACATCAATAGACAACCCGCACTTGTGCGTTTTCAGTTGTCACCGATTAACTTCTTTCTGAACTTCTCCGAAGTTAACGACTTACCTTCCTACCATACTCCTGAAAGGATACCCTCTCGGGGTACTTTGTCTTAACTTCACTAGCTCATTTTACTTTGCTTCAACTCCGTTAGCTCTTTCTACGATCCTCTCTTTCTTTCTCTTTTGTAAGATAATCATACCTTCACGGCTCTTTTGTGTCATATGACCCACTTTCATGGCTTAACCGCTCTTCATGATGTTTTGCAAAATGCACTCCTCAAATATTCTGACATTAATTAGCCTCAACTCGCATCCTTCTTGGTTAATAAGTTAAGTTCTTCGATTCAGCTCTTTATTTCCTCTTTCACCTTCCGAAGATCATCATCCTTACACATTTCCTGCTTCTTAGCGTTGATCAGTCTCATCACAATGACGAAAATCGATTGACTCCCATGGTAATTCCACTATGTGAATTTTCACTATGTGATCCTCCTCGTAACTTTCAAACTTCGGAATAAGTCACCCGCTTAGAATCTCGCAAAGATCGTCACTGCACCCTTCGGTACCTTCGTTAGCTTAACTTCCGGTTCTCGTCAATCTTTCTAAATTCTTGGACCACTCTTTTCATCTTGACTCCCATAATGAGGGGCGCCTATTGAAAACTTGTCTTACTTAAAACGCCACTTTTATTCTCGAGCGAGAATGTAGTCCTCTTTACTTGATTCCCATCTTTAGTTCATCAATTCCGCACTTGAAAAAAAATCTTATGTTCGTTATCTCTAGTTGCCACATTGATGCTCCTTCATTGTTTCCTTGCTATCACTCTCATGTCTTCATGTCGCTTTTATAGCGGTATAGTCTTTATCTTGGTTTCGTTTAAGTCGCCACGAGGTTCTCTTTTATTTATTTGTCCTTTGGTTACATCATCTCTAGTCTTCTTCTACAACGTCCTCTTAAAGGAGTCCGAGAAATCACCGGGGTGCTTGCGTATACTTGATGCTCAACTAGATAACTTGAGCATACTTATCTTCGTATGTATACTATCCTAAGCCAAAAGGCGCTGTCCAAGGGGCGATGATAGCTTTCTATCATCTTAGCTATAAGGTCCTCTATCACTAATATGATATTACCATACCATATGTTTATATATACATATATAAAGATATAAACGTCATGCTACTACTATAAACATAATATGTCCATAAACAATTTACAATTCAACATACAAGTATAGTCCAAAACATCCTAAGTCCACATGTACATATCTACATATACACACACACACACACATATATATATATATATATACATAATATAATAATCAATAACTACGTTGCCGAGATCCGCGGAGGAAGTGGTGGTCCCGTACATTCTACCCCAACTGACTCATGCACATGATTTGAAAACGAAATTCATTTCTTTAAAACTCAGAACCCTTGAGGGTTCTGTTTATTTTTATTCAGCCTTTAGAAGATTGCGAGTGCCATTGTTGTCAACCTAGGGCTCTGATACCACTTTTGTAACACCCCGAATCCGCGGGACTCGGGATGCTACGGGCGGAGACCTCACAATGGGTCCCGACCCTTAGCCTGACAATAATTTCACCGGATCTTGCAACAAGGCACAAAAAAAAAAGGCCAAAACCGAAATACATTTTTATGCAATGTTATGAAACCCGAAAATAAAAGAAAGGAAAGACTTCAGCCGTCCTTACAACAACATCAACATAATATATAATAACAACAACATAAGGACTCCAAAACCCAAAACAACCTAAGATGTACGGAACCCCGGCTGCCCACTCCTCCGGATCACTCGGCCACATCCTAACCTGCACATCAACTACAACAATCGGTATAAAACCGTTAGCTCACATTCTATGCATTATAAGAATAATATGGCACAAACACACATAGAAACACAAACACACAACATGCTCATAAACATACACATCCGTTACTTATTATCTTTTTAGGTTATTCCATATCTAATTCATTCGTTCAAGTGTGACACGAGAGTCTTATAACTCTCGCCTCTGTCCCCGTGTAACCAACAGGAGTGTGGCGGCGCCCAACCCGTATACCCTGAGGGAGTGATGAAGAAGCCCGCCCGTATACCGTGTATGGCCTGGTCACAGAGATCCCCCCAGTCTCCCTCGGGAAACTGAGCGGTGATGTCACCGCCCGATAATAATAGTAGTAACAATGGGCCAATAAATATGGTCAAGTAAATCCTAATCCATTTTCATGCTTAAAAGCGGTAAACACACACCACCATATATATCCAAATAAGGTATAAAAGCGGCTAAGTAAGTCCGAGGACTTACCTCGTTTCAAAGCTAGCTAAAAACCGATCTCACTTCCCGTAGGAAAATAACCAAAGCCTGTTCATGACAAGGCACGATAATCAATAACTAACCGATAAGCGAGAAGCATCGGGCTTATAGTCTCCCAAAACCTATATGAGGTCACACCCTAGCATGCTAGGTCCAACTCCTAATCTCAAAGATCGTCCTAAGATCGTACCAAACATAACTCGACAAAAACTCATAAACTATCCAACAACCATACACGGTTCAAGGCCACTACTTGGCATTTGCCCTAAGTTATGCTAGATCCAACCTAGCATGATTCTATCACTAAACATAACTAGATCGAGGAGGAAGGTACTCACACACGATCCAAGGTTGAAGATGATCTACGGACATCGAGATTGGATTCGTTGGTCTATAACGGCCGCTTCCGGACCTAAACCAAAGTTAAGGAAATTTAGCTTGTATGCTAAATTTGAACGGAATAAACGTATAATACTCTAAGGAAAATCTGCTTTGAAAACAAGGTTAAAATCCCGCAAAACATTTCCTGGAGTGTCTTATACCATTTTATAAACATGGGTCAAAATCCAAAATCAAAACCTTGAGCCGTAAACCGAATTTAAAATCTGTAATTTTATTTTCTAGGCAAAATATACAATTCCAAAACTATGGGTCATAATCCATATTTAAATCCTTTGGGCCAATTCAGCAAATAAAATCAAAGAGGGTAGATTAGAAATATTCCAATAATCTGGGTAAAAACTATAAATACAAAACAGGGGGTCATATCCGGAATTAACACAAATAGAGGGGGCTGATTTGAATTAGGTTAAAGACCTTCTTCAACCTAATTCAACACGTGCAAAATGGCAGAAGGGAAGCAGCAGGCGGCGGCGAGCAGGGCAGGGCACAGGGGCCCCGGCATGGTGGCGGTTGTGGTCTCCGATGATGACAGTGGAGGTGAGGGCTTCTTCTGGCGGTGGGAGCTTCGGTCTCCGGCGGCCTTCTGTAGCGGCAAAGGCTGGGCACCTTCGGGCTAGACAAGGGCCTCTTGCCCGGTGTGGCTGCAGGAAGAGAGCGAGAGAGATGTTGCATGTAGAGGCTCCGGCAGGTCGACGGTGGGGCTCTCCCCGGTGTTATGGCTGCATCTCCTCTCTTTCTCAGGCGAAGCTCGATGGTGGAGGAGAAGGGGAGAAGGGGAGAAGGGAAGAATAGAGAGATGGCGCTGGCAACCTGGGTACTAGCTTCTGGCGAAGCAATGGCCTGCAGGCGGCAGTGGAGCAGGTGCGTGGCTCCGGCGAGGCTCGTACAGGAAGGCGGTGGCTGCTTCCCGGAGGTTGCAGATCTCTTCTCCTGAAATGCTTCGGTTCTCTTAAACTGCAGAGAAGACAAGAGATGGGGAGTGCGAGATTGCGAGAGAGGAGATGAGGCGAGACCTGAGGGAGTTGCGGGGAAGAGAGGTGTGAGGGGGGATGCCAGGGAGAGTTGTACAGAGGGAGGAGATGAATAGACAGGGAGATGGCGTGAGAGAGGGAAATTATCAGAGGGGGTTGGATTTGCTGCAATTGCTTCTCACCAGCAGCAACAAGGACAAGACAGAAGAGACAGAAAGAAAAAGGGAAAAAGAAATAGAAATAGAAGAAGAAAAAGAATATATATATATATATATATATATATATATATATATATATGTATAGACTTGATACCAAAATGCTCGGAACGGAATTTTCGAGTCGAAAAGATTTTCCGAACTTTTCCGAAAGTTAACCAAAAATATAAATATGCTCGAAAATTCATTTATTTATTTATTTATTTATTTATTTATTTTTGTCCCAAAACACTTTAAAAAAGAGATATAAATATAATTTATAATAAAAATATCGATAGAAGTACGCGAGAGAGGAAATGTCGAAACTGGACGTTACATATCCCTACGCTCCTCTCTTCCTTCTGCTTTTGTAAGATAACTATACCTTTCCAGCTCTTTTGCGTCATATGACCCACCATCATAGGCTTAACCGCTCTTCATAATGTTTGCAAAATCACTTCTTAATTATTATGACATTAATTAGCCTCCACTCGCATTCCTCTCGTGGTTATCTTAAGTCTTTCAATCCAAGCTCCTTGTTTCATCTTTCATTTTCTAGAGATCATCGTCCTCGCACACTTCCTCCTTCTTGCCGTTTATTAGCCTTATCATTATAACGAAACCGGTCAACTCCATGTGAATTCTCGCTATGCCCTTCTTCTCATAACTCTAGTAATGTTAACACTTCACTTATTGGTACCTCGTAAACTTTACTTAGGGTATCTTAAATCTTTAGAAATTGTTCGATCACTCTTCTCGTCTTGACTCCAATGATTAGGAGCGCCTAAAGAAAACTTCACATCTTGATGGGATATCACCTTTAACCTTGCTATAATGTACCCATCTCCTCCTCGATTCGCATCTTTAGTTGTCCACGCGTCTGCTTGAAGAACTTAAGGTTGTTATCTCTATTGATCCCGTTATCTTTCCAATCGTGACTCTTTGTAACCACTTCAACACTTTTGTGTTACTCCTTTTTCTTGTATGTTCCTCATCTCAATTCCTCTTAAGTTGTCTCGAGTTTTCTTTTACTTGGTTGTCCTTTCTTTACGTCATCTTTAATCCTCCTCTTCGACATCCTCTTAAAGGAGTACATGAACTCCAAGGTGTTCGCCCGAATGTAGCTCTCAACTCGATACTTGAGCATATTCTTCGTCGTATGAACGTTATCCCATGCCAACAATATCGTCCTAAAGGTGATGATGTCTTACTATCATCTTTTCTATAAGGTCTCATACATCTATGTGCTACTATATATAATAAGTATCCATATATTAGAATATATAAGTCCTATGTCCACATTACTACTAATATAACACATCCAAAAATCCATTACAACAATACATGTAAATCAATTTATAGTCCATCCTGCAACTACAATCTACATATACAATACATATCTACATATATACATATACATATCAAAATCCAATAAACTAAGTTGCCGAGATCCTCGGAAGGAGTGGTGGTCCATACATTCTACCCCGACTCATGCATATGATTTTGAAAACGAAAAATCATTTTAAACTTAGAACTCTTGAGGGTTCTATTTCCCTCTATTCGGCCTTTAGAAGATTGTGAGTGCCATTGTTGTCAACCTAAGGCTCTGCTACCGCTTTTGTAACACCCTAAATCCGCAGGACTCGGGGTGCTACGGGTTGGGACCTCACAATGGGTCCCGACCCTTAGCCTGACAACAATTTCACCGGATCTTGCAACAAGACACAAATAAAGGCCAAAACCGAAATACATTTTTATGCAATGTAATGAAACCCTAAAGCATACAAACAAAGACTTCATCCGAAATACAATACCAAAGACCAAACACCATACACGCGGCATACAAACACAATAAACGAAGAATAAAACACAACCTTACTCTAATCAAAACCCACTCCTAAAATTTACGGAACCTCGGTTGTCCACTCTTCCGGATTTCTCGGCCGCATTCCTAACCTGCAAGCCAATATGCAACAATCGGTATAAAACCGTTAGCTAATATTCGCATCATTAGAAGCAAGGTGAACACACAAACACAAGTAAATCAACATAACACACAATGTACACCAAATCACACAAGTCCGGTTTATTATCTTTTTATTATTAACTCATATCCCGTTCTAATTCAACTTCTTTTGTGACACGAGAATCTCCCGAAACTCGTCTCGGTCCCCACTTACCGCATGGAATGGTACGGATGCATCCGACCGTCTAACCACACGGGATAGTCGCCAAGAACCTCCTAACTCTACGCAAGAGCTAGACAAGTTGTCACCGCCCGTTATCATACACTTGGGCCAAATAATATATAAAGGTCGGTAATCCTATTCAAGTTTTATAAGTTATAATGCAAGCAATAAAACACGCACCACCAACACGCATCGAATCTAATACATAGAATACGAGCTAAGTAAGTCCGGAGACTTACCTCGTCACCACACTCAACTCACAACACTCTCGCTTCCTTAGGGAGGAAGACCATAACCTCCTCACAAGAAGATAACTATATCAACAACAACCCACTCACAATAGAAGTCTTAGACTTCTATACAAATGATCTACGCAAGACCATTTGACTCTCAATTCTAGGACCGCATCCTAGAATTCCTCATGCTCACATCACACTCAACAGAAGCTAGAAATCTTAAGATTTCTAAACCCTATGCTAGGATACGAATATCCTAACCCATAATCTCAACAACCATATAACCAAAACCTCAATCCTCGGATAGTCACAAGATCAACCAAACACTCAACGTCTTACAACAATCGACAATCCTCGAAATTCACCTAAGGTTCAAACCCACTACTTGGCATTAACTATAAGTTATTCTAGATCCATCCTAGCATGATACTACTAAACATAACTAGGTCGAGGGAAAGGATACTCACACGACGTCAAAAGACAGAGGTCAATCAACGGATTTCGACTTGGACTCGTTAGGTCTTTACTGGGACGCTTCCAAACCTAACAAGGATGCGAACCCGCAGTGTACGGGTCAATCGTAGTAAAAGCAAGGAATTCCAGGGGTCGATCACAGGGACTTAGTGAAACAAAGTCCAGTTACGGTATGCTTATGTAAATACTAACCACAAGAGCAATTAACACAATCAAAGATGAATAAGAAGTCAATAAAGCAAACATGCAATTCTAGGTATTAAAGCATCTAGTTGTGGTTCCAACTCAATATCTAAAGATAAGCGGACAAAGCTGAGGTTATTGCATAGGGAAGGTGTTACTAAAGTAGAATAGATCACCGGGTAAGTCTCACTACTCACTAATCCTAAACCGTAACTCCTATTACCGGGTAAGTCTCAAGGAATCAAGATAAAGAACTATATCCTCAAACTAACACACCATCTAAGGGAATAGAATCAACCTTTACCGGGTAAGTCTCAGGCTAACTCACAAAGATGGGATGAAAGCACACTCAAACCCCAATAAAGGATAAACCTTTATTACCTACACTTATGATCTTAAGTACACAAACTAAGGAATTACCGGGTAAGTCTCATCCTAAGCTTGCATTGAACCAGGAAAGGTATAATAAGAATAGGATTTGGCAAACTCTAACACTTAACTCTCAGTTAGGATCAGATAAGTCACCTCGGTCAGCCAAATTCCACCTCGGCTGAGATGTTCATCGACTGAGCGAGATGCTTAGGGTTAAGGTAAAGACTCGAACTTTCAGGGTCCTACTGTGATTAAGATCATTCTATCATTGTTTTTCCCACAACCTTCAGCCAATCACCCTAGAATCACACAAAGAGATTAGCCACTCATCATCATGATAGTATTAATCAAGTATATGGGAAGAAAGAGAATAATTGAACAAGAAAACCTTAAGAGAAAGGCTTCAATAACTGCATCAATTATAAAACACAAGCGTTCCTTGGATAGAAATCCAACAAGACAACAAACAAGAAGGGAATCTAAGATGATCTTACTAAAACCCTTCAAAAGATATAAAAGCTATAGACTTTCTTCCTTCAACCTTCAACAAGGTTCTTCAAATCTCCCAACTGGAGTATGGCTGCTGCGATGTATAAACCCTGATCGGTGGTATAGCATGATGTTGGATTTGTGGAAATCCAACCCTTTTTATAGGAAAATAACCCTCCAAAGATAAGATATCTTAGAAAGATCTTTTCCCATAAATATAGGTAAAATATAAGATCTATATTATCTTCTTCCTTCCAGGAGCCAAGCCCAAAAATATAAGATCACTTTCCAAATATAAAAGATCTCAGCCAAGAATAAAATATTCTCGCCGCGTCCTAGGTATTCGCCTCGGTCGAGTCGGCTTCTCTGGATCACCTCGGTCGAGATGAATCTGTGGTCAACTGAGGTGAGTCACAACTGAATGTGAAATCTCTCAAATCTGGTCCAAAGTAGAATATGATAGTTAGTCTCAAGTAAGAATTTAAGTACACATTACGAGATTTTTAGAAGATTCGGGACCAAGGGTAAAATGGTCATTTTACCTTAGATGTGTATTTTAGTATATTTCTCTTCCCATAGGATCTTATATCTTAGAAGTCTTAGACTTCTAAGTATATTGGATATGTGTTGATCCACTTGCCTCATTTGACAGGCAACCGAGTTATACAGTTACAGATTGAGTTGTGATTAATAGAGTCGAGATCTGATTCAGGTAAGTCCACGGACTTACTTAGCTGGCTTTCTTGTATGAGTGTAATGTGTATGAGTGGTGTTTGCTAATTATGATAAACAACGAAACCGGATTAGGCCGACTTTATTATTTACGTAATTGACCCAAGTGTATGATAACGGGTCGTGACATCATCTGCCTAGCTCTTGCGAGAGTCTAGGAGGTTCCCTGCGACCAGCCCAGTCCGGTAGACGGTCAAATGCATTAGTACCATTCCGCGTTGGTAAACGGGGACAGGGGCGAGGTTTGGGAATCCCTCGTGTCACAAAATAAGTATCATTAGTAATAACCTATCACCTAATTAAAGATAATAAAAGGATTGAGTGTTGCATGTTGATTGTGTATGTTGTGTGTTTGTGCTTTTACCTTTATACTTATGCATAGAATGTTAGCTAACGGTTTTATACCGCTTGTAGATGTCTTGCAGGTTAAGACAGTTGTAGAGAGATCCGGAGGGAATGGTCAGTCGGGTCCACGTACATATTTAGTTGGGGACGGGATGTCTTCTGTTCTTCTTATGTGTCATTTTAGTACCTTTGCTTTGTAAGGCTGATACATATTCTTCATGTATATATTGTTTAAAGTTTTCAAATGTTTTAAATACTTTTGTGCCTTGTTGTAAGATCCAAGTTAAATTGTTGTCAAACTAAGGTCGGGACCCATTGTGAGGTCCTAACCAGTAGCTCCCCGAGTTCTCAGAATTTGGGGTGTTACAATCCATGGCTATGCTTCCTGGATGATTCCTTATGTTCCTCAATGTAGCTCAAATGACTCCATAGCTCCTTTTGCTCCTTTTCGATGCAAAACGTGCCATTTTACCTACGATTACAACAAAACTAGGTGTAGACCTCGATTCCCGCAAAGGTAGATGAAATGGTAATATAATCACATAATATACATACAAACATGCAAATTATGAAAGATAAAACGTCCAAACAAACCCCAAAGTATAGACTATAATTCATGCTATCAAAATACCCCATACTTAGCCCTTGCTTGTCCCCAAGCAAGTTCCGCATATAAGAGACAAGATAGAATGGATTAGTAGTCAAGAAAATCAATGAAAAGTCTTTCAAAAATATTTTTATGGTGTGCAACTATCATAGATCACTCTAAGAGAATACTTCATGGAATTTAAAATCAAAACACGTTCAAAACATTTTATAAATATAGGAAAGTTGTTCATCTTTGCATAAAATCATAGAATGCATAATAAGTCATCATTATCAAAATTAATCATGTATAATCCAGTTTAAACCACTAAGTCAATCAACAAGCTCGAGGTCTCAAGGGCTTCCCAAAAGAAAGGTCAAGAAACGTGTAGGGTAGGGAAGTATGTAAGGTAATGTGGTGCTAGAATCCGGAAAAAGGATGAACTTCACTTTCACTTTGACTTGCAACATCTTCCACCAATAAGCTTTGCTTATTTCACACATTTTTTTTTACTTTACTTTTTGGGATGCATGGACAGAGGTGCACAATAACTGAAGCCTAGGAAATCCGCAATCATCAATTTCTTGAGATGTATCAAACCCTTGATGCACATACCATGACCCGTTAGGAATATCGCTCAATCCGAATTTGGCAAGACACAAACACCCGGCTATGTGAATGGTGCCGAGTTACTCATCTTCATGATTGACTTCCCCAAACCTAAGATTACTTTCTAACACTTTCACTTCCAGCCAACTTCTCAACTTTACTTCACTTGCTTTCACCACTTCGCTTGCTTCCAAATTCCCGGATAGGTAAAGGGAGAAAAAATGTATATGAGGGGCTAAGCATGATTAAGAAGAAGAAGAGAGAAGAATGAATTGCCTTGGTCTTTCTAGGAAGAAAGTAAGAGAACTCATAATGTGGTGTCAACCTTCAAATTCATCATAATTTAGACAAAAACAAAGTATTAAACATGCCAATAATTTCAAACAAAGCATTTAGCAACTTAAACATATTATAAAACCTTTCAAACACATAAAGAATTTAAAACCAGTCAGTAAACAAGATCTTCACTGAGATCATATCCAGATAAGTAACACAAAAATCGTTTTCGAAAACTCTCAGTTAACCCACCTCGGTCGAGGTGTTCTTAGGTCAACCGAGGTGAAACACCTCATTCGGCCAGAACTGCCCCGGTCGAGGTCAAAAAAAATTTTTAAACCAGTTTTTTTTTCAGTTTCGACGTTTTTCTCAATCAAATCATCTGTATGTATGCATTCAATCTTAGATAAACATATAGAAGCAAAATAAAGCATAAATATCATAGAAGGTCAAGTCATACATCCATGAGTCAAATAATACATAAATACCCCATACTTGGGACACACTGTCCCAGTGGGTCGAAATAAGTCTAAGGACAGGATACTCTCCGAACATAGCTAAACTGCATGAAGAAGTAAGAAACAGCTCCCAGATAAGCCCATCTCGGTTGGCGAAGCACATCTCGGCCGAGGTGTTCTGACAGTACTTGAGATGTATCTCAGTAAAGCTCGTTTTCTCAACTTCTCGAAATTTTGTTCTTCCAATGTAGCTCCTGAACTGTGATCCTTCCTTTTGGAATACCTGGTTGTTGTCTAGAGGAAAACAAAAACAAAGCAACTATCTAAACTAAACTAGAAAAGGGAGAAGAAAGCAATACCTTGGGTTGCCTCCCAAGAAGCGCTTGGTTTAAGGTCGCTAGCTGGACCCTTCTCCATAGAATTACTCAATGTACCTTGAACACCATGGAGTGCTCATCACATCCATCATAAAATTCTTCCAAAAAGGTTCCGGTTCCTAATTTCACCGGCAAATGGTAAGATCTCCCACGTACAAGCTTGTACGGTTTGATTCTCACCGGAATTCGTCTAGACTTCCTGCACTTCAATGGGACATTCCTCGTGTCCCATTCTTTCCTTGATCGAGAAAACAGTTTCTCGAGAATCATAGCAGCTTCCCCATCTATAGCTTGGTGATGGTACAAGGTCCTGAGCATGCGAGGGACCCCATACTTGAACAAGAGACTCTTCATCGCCTTAGCGGTGTAGTGCTTGCCAACTCCACTCCTCATGATCCGAGGAGCTTCTTCTTCCAACAATTTCAAGGAAGACTTCATCTTGATCTTTGGAGGTTCTTTTGGAAGAGACCTCCAACTCTCCGGTGCTTTCCTGAAGAATTCAGAAATTTTAATAGGGAATTCGAATGGAGTAAGAGAACTTACCTTGTAAAGTTCTCCAAAGCTCGGATCAGGTTTCATGTTAGGTTGATAACCAACACATGAAATCTCTCTCAACTCAGTTGATCTTTCTTCCACCTTGGTCACAATCTCAGTAATTTGACCAAGGTTCTCTGCATCTTCTGCTTCCAGTTTTTCAGATTCTTCCATCTCGGCCGAGATCTCTTCCACTTCGACCGAGGTCTCAACAGTCAGATCGAGACCTTCCATATCCTCCTCTTCCTCAGAAGTTTCAGGAGAAATTTTTTGTTCGACTGGGGGAGTGCTTGGTACGTGCAACACTTCCTTATGCTCCTCTTGCGGCCTAGCATAGGATAGGGTGCTTTCCTTGAGTTCCGCCACCCTCTTCATTATCTTCTCCAATCGTGATTCGAGAGAATCTTCAAGAGGCTGCTCATAAGTGTTTCTAGGGATATTCTTCTCGTCCCATATCGCAAGTTCACGCTGAATGGTCTCTTCTATTTCCCATTCATTGTTGAACCAATAGAAGGAGTACTTCTCCTCCAAGTACTCATAATGGTCCGCCCTAGCACTTTGTCTTGCTATCCAGGCCGGATCAAACGTAGCTATCAGAAATCTTGAAAACTACAAAACTCATAGAAAGAGTAATTAGTAGCAACAGGGGCAAGCGCCCCGAAAGCAAACCGCAACCTGCTCGGTCTAGACCAAGTCCCCGGCAACGGCGCCAAAAACTTGTTCGCTCCAAACAGTGTGTGCAAGCTTTAAATTTATAACCCTAGACTTAAGCTTAAAACAAGGATGCGAACCCGCAGTGTACGGGTCAATCGTAGTAAAAGCAAGGAATTCCAGGAGTCGATCACAGGGACTTAGTGAAACAAAGTCCAGTTACGGTATGCTTATGTAAATACTAACCACAAGAGCAATTAACACAATCAAAGATGAATAAGAAGTCAATAAAGCAAACATGCAATTCTAGGGATTAAAGCATCTAGTTGTGGTTCCAACTCAAGATCTAAAGATAAGCGGACAAAGCTGAGGTTTTTGCATAGGGAAGGTGTTACTAAAGTAGAATAGATCACCGGGTAAGTCTCACTACTCACTAATCCTAAACCGTAACTCCTATTACCGGGTAAGTCTCAAGGAATCAAGATAAAGAACTATATCCTCAAACTAACACACCATCTAAGGGAATAGAATCAACCTTTACCGGGTAAGTCTCAGGCTAACTCACAAAGATGGGATGAAAGCACACTCAAACCCCAATAAAGGATAAACCTTTATTACCTACACTTATGATCTTAAGTACACAAACTAAGGAATTACCGGGTAAGTCTCATCCTAAGCTTGCATTGAACCAGGAAAGGTATAATAAGAATAGGATTTGGCAAACTCTAACACTTAACTCTCAGTTAGGATCAGATAAGTCACCTCGGTCAGCCAAATTCCACCCCGGCTGAGATGTTCATCGACTGAGCGAGATGCTTAGGGTTAAGGTAAAGACTCGAACTTTCAGGGTCCTACTGTGATTAAGATCATTCTATCATTGTTTTTCCCACAACCTTCAGCCAATCACCCTAGAATCACACAAAGAGATTAGCCACTCATCATCATGATAGTATTAATCAAGTATATGGGAAGAAAGAGAATAATTGAACAAGAAAACCTTAAGAGAAAGGCTTCAATAACTGCATCAATTATAAAACACAAGCGTTCCTTGGATAGAAATCCAACAAGAAAACAAACAAGAAGGGAATCTAAGATGATCTTACTAAAACCCTTCAAAAGATATAAAAGCTATAGACTTTCTTCCTTCAACCTTCAACAAGGTTCTTCAAATCTCTCAACTGGAGTATGGCTGTTGCGATGTATAAACCCTGATCGGTGGTATAGCATGATGTTGGATTTGTGGAAATCCAACCCTTTTTATAGGAAAATAACCCTCCAAAGATAAGATATCTTAGAAAGATCTTTTCCCATAAATATAGGTAAAATATAAGATCTATATTATCTTCTTCCTTCCAGGAGCCAAGCCCAAAAATATAAGATCACTTTCCAAATATAAAAGATCTCAGCCAAGAATAAAATATTCTCGCCGCGTCCTAGGTATTCGCCTCGGTCGAGTCGGCTTCTCTGGATCACCTCGGTCGAGATGAATCTGTGGTCAACCGAGGTGAGTCACAACTGAATGTGAAATCTCTCAAAACTGGTCCAAAGTGAATCCTTAATCCATGGCTATGCTTCCTGGATGATTCCTTATGTTCCTCAATGTAGCTCAAATGACTCCATAGCTCCTTTTGCTCCTTTTCGATGCAAAACGTGCCATTTTACCTACGATTACAACAAAACTAGGTGTAGACCTCGATTCCCGCAAAGGTAGATGAAATGGTAATATAATCACATAATATACATACAAACATGCAGATTATGAAAGATAAAACGTCCAAACAAACCCCAAAATATAGACTATAATTCATGCTATCAGATACTCACACGACGTCAAAAGACAGAGGTCAATCAACGGATTTCGACTTGGACTCGTTAGGTCTTTACTGGGACGCTTCCAAACCTAACACCAAAACTAGACAAATTTAGCTCGTACGCTAAATTTGATCGGAATATACAATATATATATATATATATATATATATATATATATATATATATATATATATATATATATATATAAAACTAAGGAAAACTCGATTTCAAAGGCCCTCATTAAAACCCGCAATAAAAACCCTTCCAGACAAAATGTGAAATCTTAAGAACTTGGTTGTAAAACCGCAATTAAAACTTTGAGCAATAGATATAATTTAAATCCAATAAGGGTGTAACTTATAGCATTTCAATATAAGAATATCCCATAATCAAAATTCAAGGTTCCAAACCGATAATCCATTTCCGGGGCAAAATACGCAACATCACAAATCATGTATCATAAATCTGCAATCAACTTTTCGGGCCGTAAATACAGAACTCGAGAATTTAAACCATTTCTGAAAACAAATTTTGGCCAAAACCGCAAAATATAGTCCAACAGGGGCTAAAAATACAACTTCTAAAAATTAGGGTCATTACTGCAAATTCAAAGCAGTGGGCACAATCTGTAATATACATGAATAAAGGGGGGTCGAAATGAAAATTGGCTAAAAGCCTTCTTCAACCTATCGACAGCCGCACAGAAGAGGGAGATGGCGCGGCGCTGCGGAGGAAGGAGAAGGAGTGCAGCCGGCGGCGGAGATCACTAGTGACGTAGGCGGCAGTAGGGCGGCCAATCTCCGGCGGCGGCATATCGGCCCAATCTCCGCCACACAAACAGCGAGCAAGGGAAAGAAAAGGGGAGTGGTCTGTTGTGCTCCGATGGGGGTCGCGGCGGCGTTGTGGGGTGGCTCTCCTTTCTTCCTGCCGTACCCAGCGGTGCAGCTCCTCCACGGCGTGGCGCAGCCTCCCAATCGACCTCCCGGACTGCAACAGAGAGTGAAGAGAAGTGGGGAGAGAAGAGACCTGCGGTTTGGGGAGTAACAGAGAGTGAGAGAACTGGGGAGAGAAGACAAGAGTGAGAAGGAAGAGAAGTGAGAGGGCTGGGCTGGTGCTGCTGTAAGAGACAGAGGGAGGGCGAGGAGTCGGGTACTCCGGGAGCGAGGGGTCGGCCTGCAGTGCCCTAGCCCAGGCGGCAGACCTGCAACAGCTCCTCACCAGCGCAAAAAGGACGAGGCAGAAGAGACAACAAACGAAAAGAAAAAAAGAAAGAGGAATAATAAGAAAAATAAAAATGAAGCTAGACTCGATTCCAAAATGCTCGGAATGGAATTTCCGAGTTGGAAAGATTTTCCGAACATTTCCGAAAGTAAACTAAAATATAAATATGCTCGGGAAATCATTTTTACGTCTTCAAACACTAGAAAAAATTATAATAAAAACAATATAAATAGAATTACTAATAAAAATATTGATAAAAGTACGCAAGAAGGGAACTTCCGAAACCGGGCGTTACATTAGAGATATTGATATCAAGAGTATCGGATCTAAAGAAGAAAAGATTACACGATAAAAACTTTTTAATTAAACTAAGTTATTGGTAATAAATTAGAATTTCAATCAAAAATATTTTTAAATAAAGTATGACGTGAATTGTTGATTTGTTTTGTTTGAAAATTTATTTATCGGACCGAGACTTTATAGTAAATTATATTCATATTTGTAAGACCCCAAGTTCTCGGAACTCGGAGAACTACTAGTTAGGACCACACAATGGGTCCCGACATTGGTTTAATGATAGCATGAATTATAGTCTATATTTAGGGGTTTGTTTGGACGTTTTATCTTTCATAATCTGCATGTTTGTGTGTATAATATGTGATTATACTACATTTCATCTACCTTTGCAAGAATCGAGGTCTACACCTAGTTTTGTTGTAATTGCAGGTAATTTGGTACGTTTTGCATCAAAAAGGAGCAAGAGGAGTCATGAGTCATTTAGAGCTACATCCAGGAAGCATAGCCATGGATTAAAGATTTACTTTGGACCAGTTTTGAGAGATTCTGCATTCAGTTGTGACTCACCTCGGTTGACCAGAGATTTACCTCGACCGAGGTGATCCAGAGACGCCGACTCGACCGAGGCGAATACCTAGGACGCGGCGAGAATATTTTATTCTTGGCTGAGATCTTTTAAAATTGGAAAGAGATCTTATATTTTTGGGCTTGGCTCTTGGAAGGAAGAAAATCTTATATTTTACCTATTTTTATGGGAAAAGATCTTTCGAAGATATTTTATCTTTGGAGAGTTATTTTCCTATAAAAAGGGTTGGATTTTCCACAAATCAAACACCCGCTTACACCGAACGATCCGCTTAGAGCTGGACGTCTCGCATACAACTCGCAGCAGCCGCACTCCAGTTTGGGAGAGATTTGAAGAACCTTTTTGAAGGTTGAAGGAAGATTGAAGTCTATAGCTTTTATAGCTTTTTGGAGGGTTTTGTAAGATTGTCTTTAATTCCCTCATTGATTGTCTTGTCTTTTTTGGATTGCTATCCAAGGAACGCTTTGTTGTGATATTTGATTCAGCTATTGAAGTCTTTTCATTAAATTCTTCTTTGTTCAAATATTCACCTTCTTCCCATATATTTGATTAATACTTTCATAATGATGAGTGGCTAATTTCCTTGTGTGATTCTAGGGTGATTGGCTGAAGGTTGTGGGGAAAACAATGATAGAATAATCTTAGATTCCAGTAGGATCCTGAAAGTTCGAGTCTTTAACCTTAACCCTAAGCATCTCGTTCAGTCGATGAACATCTCGGACGGGGTGGAAACTGGCTGACCGAGGTGACTTATCTGATCCATAACTGAGAGTTAAGTGTTAGAGTTTGCCAAATCCTATTCTTATTACACCTTTCCTGGTTCAAAGCAAGCTTAGGATGAGACTTACCCGGTAATTCCTTAGTTTGTGTACCAACGATCATAAGTGTAGGTAATAAAGGTTTATCCTTTATTGGGGTTTGAGTGTGCTTCCATCCCATCTTTGTGAGTTAGCCTGAGACTTACCCGGTAAAGGTTGATTCTATTCCCTTAGATGGTGTGTTAGTTTGAGGTTATAGTCCTTTATCTTGATTCCTTGAGACTTACCCGGTAATAGGAGTTACGGTTTAAGATTAGTGTGTAGTGAGACTTACCCGGTGATCTACCCCACTTTAGAAACACCTTCCCCATGCAAAAATCTCGGCTTTGTCCGCTTATCTATAGATCTTGAGTTGAAACCACAACTAGATGCTTTAATCCCTAGAATTGCATGTTTGCTTTATTGACTTCTTATTCATCTTTGATTGTGATAATCGCTCTTGTGGTTAGTATTGACATAAGCACACCGTATTGACTTTGTTTCACCGAGTCCCTGTGATCGACCCCTGGAATTTTCTTGCTTTTACTACGATTGACCCGTACACTGCGGGTTCGCATCCTTGTTTTAAGCTTAAGTCTAGGGTTATAAATTTAAAGCTTGCACACACCGTTTGGAGCGAACAAGTTTTTGGCGCCGTTGCCGGGGACTTGGTCTAGACCGAGCCGGTACGGTTTGCTCTTGGGGCGCTTGCCCCGTTTCATCTAACCACTCTACTTGAGTGACTTTTGCAGGTTCTTTCTTAGGTATATGCGAAGAACCCGCGCTGAGAAGGAAATCGTTCCTTACGATCCCGAACCAGAAAAGACATACAAGCGACGCTTAAGGGAAGCAAAGATGGCCCAACAAGATGATCGTGATCTTGCGGCCCAATTGAAAGAGGCGCTAGAGCTGCTACGCCTCAGCAAGGAAGAACTCAGACAAGAGAAAGAAGAGAATAGCACCAAGACTGCAGCAATCGAAGCTGAGATAGCAGTCATACGAGAACATATTCTACCTCAACCGAGGGAAGATCCTCCTGTTGACCCGCGACCGAGGCATATTCCAGTACCTGACGCCCCGGCCGATGTACTTCCACCTCGGATGCCAGTCCGAGATGCTCTTCTTGCAGGAATCCCTCAAACCCTAGGTCAAAGGATGGACCCTAATCAACAGCTGAGGCGTCCAGGAGTGAACCTAGGAGATCCAGCAGATCATGACTACGAACTTCGACCGCAAGTTCTAGCCATGATTCGCCAAAGCCAATTCGGAGGGCTAGAGAAAGAGTCGCCGCATCAACATCTTCAAAACTACGAGATCTTGATGGAAACCTTGCGACCCCCCAGAATTGAGAATAACAACTACAAGCTAAGACCTTTTTACTTTTCTTTAAAAGATAGAGCTCTTACTTGGTATCAATCTCTTCCTCCAGGAAAAATTAGCACATGGGAGGAGATGACTACGGAATTCTTGACCAAATTCTTTCCCCCCTAAAAGACCGCTGAAATGAGAGGGAAGATCAACGCTTTCATTATGAAGGACAAGGAGAGCTTGTCCAAATCTTGGGAGCGGTTCAAGGATATCCTCTTGGATTGCCCACATCATGGAATTCCAAAGATCGAGTTGTTGGAGATCTACTTCAAAGGATTGGACGGAAGCACCCAGTTCAATCTCCAACTACTTTCCGCCGGTACCTTCATGGACATGGCAATTGACGAGGCTTGGGACTTCATTGAGAAGCAAGCCTTGCACATGGAGAAATATACCCACCAAGGAGCTGAAGGTGGAGTTAAAAGAGTCAACTTTCAAGAGACTCAATCCAATAACAATCAACTCACGTCCTTGACGAATGACGTGAAGCAATTGAAGGAGCTCTTGATGGCTCAAACTAAGAAGGAAGAGCAAGGGCAAAGGAACAACAACAATAACGGGTACCGTAACAACAACAACGGTCCCCGAAACAACAACTACAACAACAACAATAGAGGATCCAATAGCAACAACTGGAGGGCGAATAACCAAAACTACGGTAACAATCATTCAAACTCCAACTCTAATGATTCCTCTAACCCTTTCCTCTCTTCCCCTTCTTCTTCTTCTACTCCATTGAAAAGCCAAGGGCAAGGATCAAGTTCGTCTCAGCCAGAAAAGAAAGACGCAGTTCTGGAGGCAATCTTGATCAAGCTTAGCGCTATGGAGAATTCTATGACTTCATTTTCGAAGGCCCAAAAGTCCTTCGAACAACAACTTGCTAATAAGGCGAATGAAGCGCCAAGAGATCCAGGGAAGCTTCCAGCAAAGACGGAAACTAACCCTAAGGGCCAATGCATGGCCATAACGACGAGGAGTGGACTTAAAACTGCAGATCCAGTACCTCGCTCGACGCAGACCACCTCGGTCCAGATCCAGTCGAAGAACACCTCGACCGAGATGCCAACCGAGGCGGAGCAACAGAAAGCAGGAGGGACGACAGAAACTTATGTTCCACCTCCTGCATATAAGCCACCACTTCCATTCCCTCAGTCCAGAGCCAGAGCACATCTAGACAAGCACTTTGGTAAGTTTCTTGACTTGATGAATAAGCTACATATTAATATTCCTTTTCTTGATGCTATTTTAGGTATGCCCGCCTATGGGAAGTTCTTAAAAGAAATCTTATCAAGGAAGAGGAAGCTGGAGGATGTTGGTGAAGTTAGGATGACATCTAAATCTTCGGAGCTTATCAAGATCATGAAGGAAAAGATGCCACCTAAGTTGAGAGATCCCGGCTCATTTTGCATTCCCATTCAAGTTGGGGATGTAACTTGTGAAGCCCTTTGTGATCTAGGAGCCAGCGTGAGCATCATACCGCTGGAGCTATGCACGAAGATCGGTCTTGGAGAGCCCAAGCCGGTCAAGATTCGACTTTACATGGCGGATCGCTCCATTACCCATCCCGTGGGCATTTTGGAAGACGTTCCGGTCAAGTTAGGTAACTTCTATCTACCCATAGATTTTGTCGTACTTGACATTCCCGCAGATTATCCTGTTCCTATTATTCTCGGGAGGCCATTTCTAGCAACTTCGGGTTGCAACGTGGATTGCAAGAACGCCAAGTTGAAATTCAACGTTGGTGGTGATGAGGTGGAGTTCGCGCTACTTGCAGCCATGAAAGGGGAGCAACTAACTGATGATATCTTCAACATCTACGATGAAGAAGAATCAAGAGAATTGGTGAGCTCTATCCTTATTAACGATCCACTCGAAAGAGTTATTAGCTTCAGTTTAATGGAGGAAGGTATAGATGCTTCTTGTGATGCAGATATACGGAGCTTAAAGGCACTGGAAGAGGATCCAGGAGCTAAAACTGAGAAGCTACTCCAGGAGACAAAGATCTCCAGTATCAGATCCAGTAGCAGTACCTCGACCGAGGCACTTTCTGGACTGAGCGAGGCGACCGAAGAACATCTCGGTCAACGCTTATGCGCCTCGACCGAGGTCGATGGCGAGACGATTTTAACTGAGACTGCATCTAGTCCAGCTTCTGATGCCACACTACTGGAAGGAGGAAGCAGAGATCCCTCTCAGAAAGCACCCCTAGTTGTGGAGCTTAAACAACTCCCTAGTCACTTGAGGTATATCTTTCTTGGGCCGGATTCTACTTATCCCGTTATTGCTAGTGCTTCCCTCTCCGATTCTGAATTGTCTAAGTTAATGCATGTCCTGAGAAAGCATCGAAAAGCCATAGGTTACACCACGGACGATCTTATTGGCATTAAACCTTCTTTCTGCATGCATAGAATTCTAATGGAAGATAATCATAAGACTTCACGGGAACCTCAAAGACGGTTAAATCCGATCATGAAAGAGGTTGTGAAGAAGGAAGTTCTTAAGTTGTTGGATGCAGGTATTATTTATCCTATCTCGGACAGCAAGTGGGTCAGCCCGGTGCATGTCGTTCCGAAGAAAGGAGGGATGACCGTTGTGACGAATAAGAACAACGAGTTGATCCCAACGAGGACCGTTACGGGCTGGAGAGTTTGCATCGATTACAGGAAGCTGAACACGGCAACTCGGAAGGATCATTTTCCGCTTCCCTTCATCGATCAAATGCTCGAACGGTTGGCCCAGCATTCACACTTTTGCTACTTGGACGGCTATAGTGGGTTCTTCCAGATTCCTATCCATCCGGATGATCAGGAAAAGACCACTTTCACCTGTCCTTGGGGGACGTTTGCCTATCGGAGGATGCCATTTGGATTGTGCAATGCACCCGCTACCTTCCAGCGATGCATGATGGCTATCTTCTCCGAGTACATAGAGGAGATCATGGAGGTATTCATGGATGACTTTTCTGTATATGGTTCCTCTTTTGATGATTGCCAATCTAACCTTTCCCTAGTGCTTAAAAGATGCGAAGACACTAACCTTGTTTTAAACTGGGAGAAGTGTCATTTTATGGTTAATGAAGGCATTGTGCTAGGACACCTCGTTTCTAATCGAGGTATTGAGGTCGATCGAGCTAAGATCGAGACTATTGAGAAACTCCCTCCTCCTTGTTCTGTTAAAGGTGTGAGGAGTTTTCTCGGGCATGCAGGTTTCTACAGGAGATTCATCAAGGACTTTTCTAAAATTTCTAAACCTCTAACTAACCTCTTGAATAAAGATGTTGTTTTTGAGTTTTCGCAGGAGTGTCTTGATGCCTTTTACAGGATTAAGGAAGCGTTGATTTCCGCTCCCATTATCCAGCCTCCTGATTGGACCTTGCCCTTTGAGGTCATGTGTGACGCTAGTGATGTAGGCGTAGGAGCGGTGCTTGGACAGAAGAAGGATGGACGGACCACCGCCATTTATTATGCTAGCAAGACGCTAGATGAAGCACAACGCAACTACGCTACCACCGAGAAGGAGTTATTGGCGGTTGTATATGCCTTCGAGAAGTTTCGTTCCTATCTAGTAGGGGCGAAGGTCATTGTCTACACCGACCACGCAGCCATTCGTTACTTGTTGGCTAAGAAAGACGTCAAGCCGCGCCTTATTCGATGGATTCTCTTGCTTCAAGAGTTTGACCTAGAGATCCGCGATAAGAAGGGATCCGAGAATTCAGTTGCGGACCACCTCAGCCGGCTACCAGAATCTTCCCGCGAGACGGATAACCCACCCATAGACGATTCATTCCCCGATGAGCACTTACACTTGTTGGAGCGTTTGATGGATTTACTCACTTCACCCCACGAAGGAGGTGAAGTATGGGGTGAGGTCACCTCCTATCTCGTATGAGACGCATCATGGTCCAGCTAGCGACCTTAAATCAAGCGCTTCTTGGGAGGCAACCCAAGGTATTGCTTTCTTTTCCCGTTTTCTAGTCTAGCTTAGATAGTTTTTGTTTTTACTTTGCTTTGCTTTGTTTTTGGCGTTCTGGACAGACAACAGGGAATATCTAAGGAAGGAGCACAACTGGAAGGACAGAAGTTCGAGATTTTGAGAAGACAGAAGCATCTCGGTCACTGTCAGAGCATCTCGACCGAGTTGATTCTTGAGCAACCGAGGCGACTAGGGTTTCTGCAGAACCACCTCGGTCCGTACCACCTCGGTCCGTACCACCTCGGTCCAGTCGAGACCATCTCGACCGAGGTGACAGCAGATCCAGTAAAAGTATAAAAGGGGGAAAAATTACTTTTCACTTTTTATTCACCTTCCTCGACCGCGGCGACAGATCTACCTCGCCTCCCTCGTTTCTCGCTCGTTTTCGAAGATTTCCGCTTCCAAACTGCAATTAAAGAGTAGAGGATCCTGTTGCAACTACAGATCTGCAAGAAATTTGAGTGAATCGGCCGGAACGAGGTAAAAACGATCGAAACCCTAACTCGTTCGTTTACTTCGATTTGGGCTTTGGTTGCCCTTGAATCTGTTGAGGAAAGGCATAAGTACCCCTTAGGAAGCAATTGTAGTGATTTTAGGGGGAAAAGAACTGAAAATCTGAGATTTGGAATCGAAACTGCTGCGCCTCGGTCCAGTCGAACTGCATCTCGACCGAGGTGATTCTTGGAGATTGTCAGTGACCGAGGTAGTCTGACAGAGCTGAGTGAAAATGAGTTCAGATCGTCGCTTAGCCCTTAGAGACAGATCCTCACCCTCCCCTTCTTCCTCTTCTTCCCGTCCTTACCGCCCGGTTATCCACGAGAGATGTCGGGTAGACTATGAGCGGATAGCTAGCCGTCCAGTTATCGCACCACGATTTCTGGACGTGTCGGTTTTTGATTGCCTAGGGTTAGACGCTGACCTTAGGAGGATGATTGCTACAGTCGGGCTGGATCAGTTTACTGAGATCCGAGCCCCAGCTTACTTAGAGCCCACCTTGGAGTTTGTTATCTCCTTCTCCTACCTCCCCACAGACCGGTCTGTGAAGTACCGGTTGATGAACCGGAACTTCATAGTTCCTTTAGAGATATGGAGAGAGATTTTTGGTTTCTCTGAGCCCACCGCCACTGATTTCCCCTCCCGATCCGTAGCTAGGGAGTTCTGGGGGCAGATAGCCCATATTACTGAGCATGCGGACAGATGGCGTCCTGGAGATTCCAGGGAGAGGGTCATCTTCCATCCAGCCTTCAGACTAGCCCACAGGATCTTTAGCGAGACACTTCTGGCGCGTACTGAGACGCCCCAGAAGATCAGACAGGGCGAGCTGTTCAATCTCTACTGCATGGTCACAGGAGGTTTCCCTGACTTTGGCTTGCTCCTGGCAGAGGATTTGCACAGGATCAAGGCCAAAGCAAAGGGAGACATTTGTTGCGGAGGTCTAGTCACCCACATCGCTACCTACCACGGGATGGACCTCAGTGTTTGCACGATGGCGGCGGCTCCGAAGCCGTTGGGATTACAGGAGATGATCACACGGAGGATTCTGGTTCCCCGTGGTTTGACCACTCCATACGTAGCCATGCCTTGGGAGCGGACTGCACCTCAGGGGATCCGCTGGTCTGCACAGTTCACAGTCTTTGATCCACATTACTGGCAGACAGCTTGGGATACACTGATGGAGGATCACAGAGAGGCAGCAGCTGCCCCTGCTGAGGCTGAGGAGGATGACGACGACGATGAGGAGACGATGGACGAGAGAGATGGTGGAGTCCCGATGGATACAGGGACAGATACTGCAGGGACGAGCGCGCCACCGATCATCGACTTAGATGATGAGGAGGAGACAGAGCCTGCACCAGCTGAGACTTCTCCAGTCAGACCTGCTAGACGCATGAGACATGGAGTGAGGGATCGAGCTGCTCACAGACGGATTGATGACCTGACGGATCAGGTTATTGACACGTATGTTGCATTATCGCTGGATATCCGCGAGATGCAGGAGCGGCAGCACCATCAGCACATCATGGCCCAGCTTCAGTTCGAGCATGTCATGGGCTATCCGTACGATCCGACTCAGTATCCGTATGCACCACCACCACCACCGCCGGATCAGGATTATTGAGGAGCTGCAGGATTTTCTTTATTTTCTTTTATGCAGTTCAGCTTTTTATCCGGTGAGTTCTCTCATTTTCTAGACTTTTATTTGACCCACTGGGACAGTGTGTCCCAAGTATGGGGTGCTTGTATTATTTGACTACCTTCTGATGTATTCGACTACTTGATGTATTATATTTTATCGGATATTCTATTTTATGCTTCACTTATGCATTTATATGATTATCTGATATTACATGCATACCTACAGGTTATTTGATTGAGAAAAACGTCGAAACCGAAAAAAAAAAAAAAAAAAAATTTTGACCTCGACCGGGGAGATTCTGGCCAAACGAGGCATTACACCTCGGTTGAACCAAGAACACCTCGACCGAGGTGGGTTACTGAGAGTTTTCGAAAACGATTTTGTGTTACTTATCTGGATATGATCTCAGTGAAGATCTTGTTTACTGATTGGTTTTAAATTCTTTATGTGTTTGAAAGGTTTTATAATATGTTTAAGTTGCTAAATGCCTTGTTTGAAATTATTAGCATGTTTAATACTTTGTTTTTATCCAAATTATGTTGAATTTGAAGGTTGACACCGCAGGTTAAGTTCTCTCACTTTCTTCTTGGAAAGACCAAGGCAATTCATTCTCTTCTTCTTCTTCTTCTTGATCATGCTTAGCCCCTCATATACATTTTGCCTCCCTTTACCTATCCGGGAATTTGGAAGCAAGCGAAGTGGTGAAAGCAAGTGGAGTTAAAGTTGAGAAGTGGCTGGAAGTGAAAGTGTTAGAAAGCAATAATAGGTTTGGGGAAGTCAATCATGAAGATGAGTAACTCGGCACCATTCACATAGCCGGGTGTTTGTGTCTTGCCAAAGTCGGATTGAGCGATATTCCTAACGGGTCATGGTATGTGCATCAAGGGTTTGATGCATCTCGAGAAATTGATGATTGCAGATTTCCTAGGCTTCGGTTATTGTGCACCTCTGTCCATGCATCCCAAAAAGTAAAGTAGAAAGAAAAAGTGTGAAATAAGCAAAGCTTATTGGTGGAAGATGTTGCAAGTCAAAGTGAAAGTAAAGTTCATCCTTTTCCCGGATTCTAGCACCACATTACCTTACATACATCCCTACCCTACACGTTTCTTGACCTTTCTTTTGGGAAGCCCTTGAGACCTTGAGCTTGTTGATTGACTTAGCGGTCTAAATCGGATTATACATGATTAATTTCAATAATTATGATTTATTATGCATTCTATGATTTTATGCAAAGATGAACAACTTTTCTATATTTATAAAATGTTTTGATCATGTTGAGTTTTTAAATTCCAGGAAGTACTCTCTTAGAGTGATCTATGGTAGTTGCACACCATAAATGTTTTTGAAAGACTTTTTCATTGATTTTTATGACCTATAATCCATTCTACCTTGTCTTCTATATAAGGAACTTGCTTGGGGACAAGCAAGGGCTAAGTATGGGGTATTTTGATAGCATGAATTATAGTCTATATTTAGGGGTTTGTTTGGACGTTTTATCTTTCATAATCTGCATGTTTGTGTGTATAATATGTGATTATACTACCATTTCATCTACCTTTGCAAGAATCGAGGTCTACACCTAGTTTTGTTGTAATTGCAGGTAATTTGGTACGTTTTGCATCAAAAAGGAGCAAGAGGAGTCATGAGTCATTTAGAGCTACATCCAGGAAGCATAGCCATGGATTAAAGATTTACTTTGGACCAGTTTTGAGAGATTTCGCATTCAGTTGTGACTCACCTCGGTTGACCAGAGATTTACCTCGACCGAGGTGATCCAGAGACGCCGACTCGACCGAGGCGAATACCTAGGACGCGGCGAGAATATTTTATTCTTGGCTGAGATCTTTTAAAATTGGAAAGAGATCTTATATTTTTGGGCTTGGCTCCTGGAAGGAAGAAAATCTTATATTTTACCTATTTTTATGGGAAAAGATCTTTCGAAGATATTTTATCTTTGGAGAGTTATTTTCCTATAAAAAGGGTTGGATTTTCCACAAATCAAACACCCGCTTACACCGAACGATCCGCTTAGAGCTGGACGTCTCGCATACAACTCGCAGCAGCCGCACTCCAGTTTGGGAGAGATTTGAAGAACCTTTTTGAAGGTTGAAGGAAGATTGAAGTCTATAGCTTTTATAGCTTTTTGGAGGGTTTTGTAAGATTGTCTTTAATTCCCTCATTGATTGTCTTGTCTTTTTTGGATTGTTATCCAAGGAACGCTTTGTTGTGATATTTGATTCAGCTATTGAAGTCTTTTCATTAAATTCTTCTTTGTTCAAATATTCACCTTCTTCCCATATATTTGATTAATACTTTCATAATGATGAGTGGCTAATTTTCTTGTGTGATTCTAGGGTGATTGGCTGAAGGTTGTGGGGAAAACAATGATAGAATAATCTTAGATTCCAGTAGGATCCTGAAAGTTCGAGTCTTTAACCTTAACCCTAAGCATCTCGTTCAGTCGATGAACATCTCGGCCGGGGTGGAAACTGGCTGACCGAGGTGACTTATCTGATCCATAACTGAGAGTTAAGTGTTAGAGTTTGCCAAATCCTATTCTTATTACACCTTTCCTGGTTCAAAGCAAGCTTAGGATGAGACTTACCCGGTAATTCCTTAGTTTGTGTACCAACGATCATAAGTGTAGGTAATAAAGGTTTATCCTTTATTGGGGTTTGAGTGTGCTTCCATCCCATCTTTGTGAGTTAGCCTGAGACTTACCCGGTAAAGGTTGATTCTATTCCCTTAGATGGTGTGTTAGTTTGAGGTTATAGTCCTTTATCTTGATTCCTTGAGACTTACCCGGTAATAGGAGTTACGGTTTAAGATTAGTGTGTAGTGAGACTTACCCGGTGATCTACCCCACTTTAGAAACACCTTCCCCATGCAAAAATCTCGGCTTTGTCCGCTTATCTATAGATCTTGAGTTGAAACCACAACTAGATGCTTTAATCCCTAGAATTGCATGTTTGCTTTATTGACTTCTTATTCATCTTTGATTGTGATAATCGCTCTTGTGGTTAGTATTGACATAAGCACACCGTATTGACTTTGTTTCACCGAGTCCCTGTGATCGACCCCTGGAATTTTCTTGCTTTTACTACGATTGACCCGTACACTGCGGGTTCGCATCCTTGTTTTAAGCTTAAGTCTAGGGTTATAAATTTAAAGCTTGCACACACCGTTTGGAGCGAACATTTAACAACAACTTTACTAGAATTTTACAACAAGGCACAAATGTATTTAAAACAATTTCAAAACATAATATTTTATTGTATGAATGTACACATGTGATAGCCTTACAAAACATCTATATAAATATATATAACAGCATGCCGAAAGGAAGACTCACCTGTCCTCATCTAATGAGTACGTGGACTCGGTTGACCATCCGTCTCGGATCTCTGTGCAACTGTCTATCTCAAAAAATCTACAACACGGATAAACCGTTAGCTAACAATCTAAATATAAGTAGAATAAAGATAGCGCAAACACAAACAAGGTAACATAAACACCCATCATGCTGGCACACAATCCGGTTATTATCTGATAGCTTAGGTGATTCACTTTATTCTGTTTAAAGTTGTGGCACGAGAATCTTAAGAGTTCTCACCTCCGTTCCTTATCCAACTGGGTGTAGGTCTAGCTGAACTCCGCCGGTAGCATCACTACAAACCAAGTGTGGACTAGTCCCTAAAGAAACCCCCAACGCCTTCAGGCTAACTGAGCAGAATGCCACCGCTGGTTACTCTTAGGCCAATGTATAGGTCGGTATATAATTACTACTAAATACAACTATAAACACATCATTCAAACACCACTATCACTATCCACACCCATATCTACAAGCTAGCTAAGTAAGCCCAAAGGACTTACATGAATCCATCTCGACTGTCTAAATCTCAATTCGGTCAGCAACCGTAGAATACTCCATCGCCTGTTATACAAGGCAAGTGGATCAATAATGTATCTCACTTTCGTAGAAGTCTCCAACTTCTAAGATATATAATCGATCATAAAGAATTATCAAAATAGCCTTATACGGGTAAATGACCATTTTGCCCCTGGTCCCAAAACTTTATAAAATTCTATAACAAAGTTCCAAACTATTCTTTGGAACTCAAACCCACACTCAAAACTCACAAAGGAAAGTTTGCTAAAGATTTAGAAGAGTTAATTACATTCTTGACTTTCATAAAAGTCGCTAAGGTACGACTTTGGCTTAAGATATGAGAACCGAATAAAAATATAAAAATTTCAAATAAAATATCTAGGTCTTCTACATGATGCACGCTACTCATAGAAGCAAGAAAATCTCAAAAATACCCAACAACAACTTCTACACCATTCTCCAAAGTTGGATACAAAATCCAGGAATTCTATACTTAGCCAAATCTGAGTCATTTTCCCAAACTACACAAACAGTCGACTTTGAGCTCCTATAGATCTTGATCCGACCGTTGGATTGGTCTCCACTTCTGATACATCACAGTGTACATATCCATCTATGTTATATTAAAAATTGAACGGGGAATTATGTTTCTAATTTTGATATATTATACTATGCTTAAAGCATAGTATAACCAAGGAATATAACCAAATCAAATCGGCACCACAATACTGATCCGACCGTTGGATTGGTCTCCACTTAGAAAATTCCAGCAACATCCAGAAAACTGCTTAAAGCATCGACTTTGAAAAATCATAACTCCTACACCTCTTGATATAATCCTCTCGAATTTTGATATATTATACTATGCAATCCTAACTATTGAATATCCAAAATTTAAGTCCAACCAAGGAATATAACTAAATCAAATCGGCACCACAATACTGGATCACAAGCAGTTTTGTCAACAATTCAGCACCACCTATAAACTGTTCAAGGTCTCTACTTTGGGACACCATAACTCTTAAACTGTAACTCGGATTTCTCTCAAATTTCAGTATGATCTACTATACTATACCAACTATAACATGGCTGCAATTCAAGTCCAACAGAAGTCAATAACCCATCCAAATCTATTCCATAAAACTGCAGCCCAAGCAGTTTTTCTCAAACTCAGCACACTTAGAAAACTACATGAGGAGCCAACTTGAGAAAATCATATCTCCTAAACAATAACTCAGAATATGCTCAAATTTCAATATGCTCTACTATGCAACACCGATTATGGCATATCCGAAAACCAGCCAAAAAGAAAGAGTCTAGCTTAACCAAATCTGGATCACCAAACTTTGAAAAATCATAAATCCTAAACCACTCGCTGGATTCCTCTCAAATTTTAATATGTTCTACAACAATATCCCAGCTATAACATATAAAAATTTCAGCCAAAATGGATCAGTCTTTCATACCTAAATTTGGACCCGAAGTTAGTTGTTCATCACTTTACAACCCAGAAAACACAGCAGCTCCACGAGCCATCTTCTAAGGCTGCTAGGAAAGGTTCTAGGATATAATTGAGGCTCTCATAAGCACATAAGTAGAGATTGTAATGTAGATAAAGGAGGGGATATGCTTACCCGACAAGAGAGACTCGACAAGCTCACTAATACGGGTAGGAAGAGGACGAAGACGGATCGGAAACTGTCACTTGGACGCACCAGCGACTGGGAGAGGAGGCACCAGTGGCCAGGAGGGACGGCATCTCACACAGATCTGCTTCTTGCTCCTGCGCGAAGACGAAGGAAAGACATGGGCATCCGAAGGTGAGGAGGATCTACTGTTGTGTGAAGGGCGATAAAGGACCGCGACTGTTGCAGATGGACGACACGGCTACGGCGGACAGTCCTGTGTGGGCTCGAGGCGAACAGTCCTCTTGTGTGGGCTCGAGGCGGACGGCAAGGATGTCAAGGAGGTCTCGATGGTTGAAGGCCGACACTAGGGTTAGGGTTCGGTTTGCACGAGAAGCAGATAGGAACAGCTTCCGGGTTCATGGCTACTAGTGGCGGTAGGGGGTTGCACCGGTTGCTGCCCAGGGAAAGAGGGTGACGACTCGTTCAGGACGTGGAGGTAGAACTAGGATTAGAGGGAAAAGTGAGCCAGCCACGTGAGATTGAAGAGCGTAACAGCAGGCTTCACTCAGCCCCTTAATGGGCCCATCCGGCTTTCCCATGACGAGCCGGAATGACGAGTCGTGGCGGGCCCAAATGGCCTTTCTTACCAGATATCACTCTTTCACGGATAAGAGAAGATAGATCGGATTTGCGTACTTCCTGTGAGTCGAGTCCTCACATAAAATAATAAAACATAAAAGAAAAGATGAGTTCCAAAACTCATAAAAAGTTAAGGTAAAGAAGGAAAGTCCAAACCGGTATAATTCCAGTGTGACTCGGGAATTATCGGAATAAAAATATTCCGGTTATTACATCAATTCCCTCTTCAAATAAGTTTCTTCCCGAAACTTAAAAGAAGAAACATATGGTCGGAATCCATACTAAAGAACAAAAGCGCCAGAAAAAGTCATCAATGGTCAAGTTCTTATTTGTTTATGAAATAGCTGATAAAATTTTGCGGTTATTACATCAGTACCCCCTAAACATAAGTTTCGTCCCGAAACTTAGAATAAGACAATTATAAGATCAACCTTAGAGGTACCAATCCGAGGTATCTAATCACTCCCCGAAAAGTCTTGTCGGTTCCACATCTAAGTATCTATCATATCATAGATTACAAATAAAACACCCCTCACTGACTAAGCACTCAACCATGAAATAAACACGTAGTTAAACAATATCACACAAATACCGAGGCATGCTCTAACTTGCCGCTCCCGAGGTTACAACTATCTCTACATAGTTCTTTGTATGGTTATGTCTTATACTATTCATAGTATCACAGGTAGCCTCGTCGGCTTTTTATCGGACCACTGACTCCGAAATCTTTTCATGGACTTACATCACAAGCGTATGCTACTATGCTCTAGAGTGGTTACCGGATATATCACCAGTATCATCCATCTTAACTGTCCGATCCTCTAATCTGATTACCTAACTTGTGTCTGGTAGGTGTTCCTCCAATGAATCCGTGTAAAAACGGGGTTACAATTTCCAATAGGGTGAGGAATACTAGTCCATCAATCATTTCTAATGACCTTCTTGAGGATAATTTATTCAACTTCCTTCCCTTTGTTGCAAACACTTCGTTCTGGTCTTCTAAAAAGGTTCCAAGAGTCAAATTTAGGACAACGCGCTTATACGTCTCCCGACACTTACCAAGTGCTTAACGCTCTTTGTCTCCTAATATGACTCAGTCCTACGGTTCCTTCATATAATGACTCAACACCTACATTTTGTCAAGCTTTCAACTTGCTAAAATCCAAAGTCACACTCTTAGTGGAGGTTTTCATAACGATCTCTAATTCTTTACTTGGTGACATAGATATAATATCATTGAGTTTCCTGATCTAGGGGTTATGGGCCCACCCCGCTTCAGATGTGCTACCCTGATCAATCTGTTGCCGCCCATTACTCGTAATGGCATCCTCCGTGAGTTCAGATGATTTAACAGACTTTCGCCCATAAATCCCTTTCTAATAACGATAGGTCCTCTCAAACCGACCATCATTCTAAGAATGATCCACTATAGTACAGTGAAAGCTCGTACTCTGAGCCGTGTGTACGGGTTGTCATAACTCGGAATAAGCTGTCCGTATTTGTCGAAACTATGGTCCTCGACCCCATTGAGTTTTTTTAGTTAACAGATTAATTTTGTTTGCTTTGATTCTTTAATTTTTTTGTTTGCTAATTTTGACTTTGTAACCGGAAAATTGAAGAGAATAAAGTTTTGTACGGAGATTTTTTAGTTAACAAACTAATTTTGATACTTTCCCGTTAACTTGTATTGTTTGTAAATATATTTTTGCAGTTGCAAGATTTGGTTTAGATTTACCTAAATTAATTATAATTATCTATTTCATTAGAAATTGAATCTGATCTTGTATTTTGTAACCTATGAAGAAAGATTTCTAATATGTATCTAATAAAGAAAAGAATACATTGGATTAGACCGTTTGCGAGTCGGATACAAATAGAATCTGATAGTTTATATAATTATTGTAAATATAGGGGTGCCCAAATGTAATTATGTAAACTCTGTTTATTATTAATATGAGCCATTTGATGAACGGAAACCCTAAGGGGAATTCATATTCATTCTCACATGGTATCAGACTTCTCGTTCCAAAACTCCTCTTCCGCTTGCCTCTAACCCTAAGTCGTTTTCCCCTTCCCGATTTTTCTTCATGGCCGCAGAACGGAAACCTTCTTGCCACTCCGCCCTCGGAATCTCCAACATCAAAAACAACATTGCTCTTGTCCTTGACCATGACACTCCGTATGCTTCCTGGGTCACCTTATTTCGCGTTACCGCAAAATAAGGTTTCCCAGATCATATCGATGAGAAGGTGCCCAAACCAACGGATATTGAAGATTCGTTATGGCTTCAAGTTGATGTTGCCGTCCTGCAATGGATCTACAGTACGGTTTCCCAGAAGATCCTCTTGCAAATTCTTGACTCCGATGACACCGCTCTTCAGGCTTGGAATCGAGTCAAAAATATCTTTCAAGATAACAAAAACACACGTGCAGTCTATCTCGAGCATGAGTTCTCCAACTGTAAGTTATTAGGCTTCTCTTCGATCAATACTTACTGTCTTCAACTCAAAGGTGTTGGCTCCCCGGTTCCCGAAACCCGTCTTGTTCTTCAATTAATTTCGGGTTTGCCTGTTGAGTGCAATGCCGCCGCGAGTTTTATTCAGCAAACCGATCCTCTACCGAGTTTCACCAAGGCTCGCTCTCAACTGCTCTTGGAAGAAACTCACATGACTGCTCAAACAGCCGGCAACTCGCAGACCGCCCTCACTGCAGACTCGCGCCAGCCCTCCTCTGGTTCACAATCTGGCTCATCGTCGCAACAACAGCCAGGTTCCAATGTGCCGCCCAGGTCCGGCTCCTCCCAGGCGACGCCGGAATCCACCCAGTCCAGGCGAGGTCGTGGCCGGAAAGGAAAGCAGCGGACTGCAACCCCGGCTAGGGTTGCGTGGCATCCATAGTTCGGATGACTCCCTATTCCTCAGCCCAATCCAGCCGGCCCAGCTCCCCATGGATGGTCTCAGGCCCAGTCTGCAACAGGCCCACTAAAGCCTGCATGTCCCTTTCCTCAGCAAGGCCTTCTTGGGCCCGGACCAGCTCAGCACATGTAACAGGCCCATTTTGCTGCTCAGCCCACTAGATTGGATCAATCATTTGCTACCATGACATTAAATCCTACGGATAATTTTTGGTACATGGACACGCGCGCCACCTCACACATGACGAATAATTCAGGTTCTCTCTCGTCTTTTTCGCATAATGGTTTATTAAATTTGATAATTGTTTGGAATGGTATGCGTGTTCCTTCTACAGGCATTGGAGATACTACTATCCCAACCACTACAAAACCACTTCACCTATCCAATGTCCTTATTGCCCCACAAATTGTCAAGAATTTAGTATCCAATAGACGTTTTACAACCGGTAACAATGCCTCAGTAGAATTTGACATTTTTGGTTTTTCTGTGAAGGATCTACACACGGGGATCACTCGTCTGAGGTGTAATAGTTCCGGGGAACTCTATCCAGTCACACGTCCTTCTCCTCGTCATTACCACGCTCTTTCGGTTGAGTCTCCCAGTCTTTGGCATGCCCGTCTCGGTCATCCCGGTGGTCCGGTTTTAGATTTGCTTCGTCAATCATCTTTCATTAAATATAATAATTCCACTATGACTCCTATCTGTCATGCTTGTCAATTAGGAAAACACCATAGATTAGCTTTTGATCGTTCTACAACTCGCTCTAATGCTCCTTTCAACATTAATCATAGTGATTTGTGCACTTCACCCATCCCGAGTCGGGACGGTTTCAAGTACTATTTGCTTTTTCTTGATGATTTTTCTAATTTTTTATGGGTCTTTCCAATCAAGTTCAAGTCTCAAGTCTTTGATATTTTTGTTCAATTTCACACTTTTGTCAAAACTCAATTTCTTTTACCCATCAAAAGTTCTCAATGCGATATGGGAGGCGAGTTCAACAACTCTACCTTCCACAAATTTTTCCTTGACCATGGCATCGTTTTCCGTTTCTCTTGTCCTCACACATCCCCTCAAAATGGGAAGGTTGAACGTGTCATTCGAACGATCAATAACATGATGTGTTCCTTGTTATTTCATGCTTCTATTCCAATCTCTTATTGGACCCATGCTTTGGAGGTTTCTAGTTACCTTCTTAACATTCTTCTATCCACCTCCATTCATAATCAATCCCCTACTCAAGTGTTATATCACACTACCCCTTCCCTCACTCATCTCCGGGTCTTCGGTTGCCTTTGTTATCCAAACCAAAGTGCTACTATTTCCCACAAACTTCAACCTCGCACTTCTCCGTGCGTCTTTTTGGGTTATCCTAAACATCATAGGGGATTCAAATGTCTAAACTTAGCAACAAATAAATAATCATTTCCCGTCGTGTAATGTTCGATGAATCTATTTTTCTGTTTTCTAACCATCATCGAGTCTCCCCGGATCTTGTTTCACCTCCCCCTCTAGATGATGATCCTTCCCCTTACCTTCTAGCCCAAAACCAGCCCCCTCCTGCTGTTTTCGTTGCCAGCCCACCCACGCCGTGTGGCCCATCATCCCAGCCCAACCAGCCCGGCAGCTCTTCTACTCCCCTCCCCTTTTCACTTCTGGGTTTGTTGCCCCCTTGCCCGGCCCACCACATCTGCGCAGCTCTCCTATTGCCAGCCCAACGCGCCCATCAACCCAGCCTATCCGGCCTGTTGATACTTAGCCCCACACTTCCACCGTCCCACATTCATCAAATCCAATTCACACCCCAACCGACCATGCTATAAATGAGCCAACTCAACCACCTCAACCCACACATTTACCGGACCGACCCCACACCCGTAGTCAATCCGGTATTGTGAAACCAAAACAGGTCTTCGACTTATCCGTCACTACCGCACCCATATCCCCCATTCCTAAATCACACAATATAGCCCTTCAAGACCCGTGTTGGACCGCTGTCATGCTCAATAAATATCGATCCCTTATGCCGAATAAGACGTGGGTCCTGAAACCTCGTCTTGCGAATGCTAACATTGTGCGACGCATGTGGATTTTTAAGCATAAGTACAGGTCTGACGGTTACCTGGAGCGATACAAGACTTGTTTAGTTGCTAACAGTTGTTCTCAACAGGTTGGAATTGACTGTAATGAAACTTTTAGTCCGGTTGTTAAACCAGCAACCATCCGTATGGTTCTCAGCATTGTAGTATCTCGATCTTGGTCTGTTTATCAGCTGGATGTTCAGAATGCTTTCTTACACGGCCATCTGAATGAAACGGTGTATATGTTCCAACCACCAGGATTCCGCGACCCCTCCAAACCCAATCATGTTTGTCTTCTCTAGAAGTCTCTCTATGGCCTGAAGCAAGCTCCCCAAGCATGGTTTCAACGCTTTGCAGGCTTCCTCCATCGCATTGGGTTTATTAGTAGTAAGAGTGAATCATCACTTTTTATTTTCACTCAAGGAGCTGACACTGCATATCTGCTTATGTATGTCGATGACATTGTCCTTACGGCTTCTTCTGACGCCCTGTGCAAGCATCTGATCAAGCTTCTGAGAAAGGAGTTTGCTTTGAAAGACTTAGGCCCCCTTTCCTATTTCTTGGGCATTTATGTTCGTCGGACATCCTCTGGCTTATTCTTGTGCCAGGATAAATATGCTCGTGAAATTGTTGAAAGAGCAAAGATGTCTAACTGCAAACCTTCTGCTACCCCGGTTGAGACACTTGTCAAGTTGTGTGCTTCCTCTAGCCCTGCTATTAGTGATCCAACACTTTACCGTAGCCTCGCTGGAGCTCTACAATATCTCACCTTCACCCGGCCAGACATCAGCTTTGCCATCCAACAAGTGTGCCTTTTTATGCACGACCCCAAGGAAGCTCATTTTGCGGCTCTCAAGCGCATCATTCGTTACATTTCCGGGACGTCTTCATTAGGTATCACCATCTCCTCTCCTCCGAAGACTAATCTTATTGCCTACACAGATGCTGATTGGGAAGGCTGCTGATAGCATGAATTATAATCTATATTTTGGGGCTTGTTTAGACATTTTATCTTCAATAATCTGCATGTTTGGATGTATATTATGTGATTATATTGTTGTTTCATCTAACTTTGTGGGAATCGAGGTCTACACCAAGTTTCATTGTAATCGTATGTAAAATGGCACATTTTGGATCGAAATAGAGCTAAAGGAGCTAAGGAGTCATTGGGACTACATTCTGGAGCTTAAAGAGGAACTCAGGAAGCAAGGAATTAACAAAGAAGATTTACTTTAGACCAGATTTGAGAGATTTCACATTCAGTTGAGATTCACCTCGGTCAGCTACAATACCACCTCGACCAAGGTGATCTTGAGGAGCACCCCGACCGAGGCGAATACCCTGACGCGGCGAGATATATTTTATTTGGCTGAGATCTTTAATTTTTGGAAGGAGAGATCTTATATTTTTGGGCTGGATTTCTGGAAGGAAGATCATATATTTTGGAGATCTATTTTAGAGATATGGATATATTTTATTAGGATATTATCTTTTCAAGATATTTTATCTTTGGAAGATAATTCTCCTATAAAAAGGGCTTGATTTTCCACAAGTTAAGGCATGCTTAGAGGGATGAGAGCAATGACGCATCACCGAAAACAGCTACACCACATTATACACAGCAAGTTGGAAGGACGATTGAAGGAAGAAAGTTCATAGCTTGTTATAGCTTTTTAAGGGGATTTGTAAGACTTTCTTAGATTCCCTTTTGTTCCATTGTTTGATTAGATTTGTGATCCAAGGAACGCTTATTTGTGTGATATTTGATTTAGTTATTGAAGCCTTATTCTTGATGTTTTTGTGTTCAAATATTCATTCCCTTCTCATATATTTGATTATTGCTTTCATGATGATGAGTGGCTAATTTCTTTGTGTGATTCTAGGGTGATTGGCTGAAAGTTGTGGGAAAGACGATGATAGAATGATCTTAATCCCAGTTGGACCCTGAAAGCTCGAGTCTTTATCCTTAACCCTAGAACATCTCGTTCAGTCGATGAACATCTCGGCCGGGGTGAGATTTGACTGCCCCAGGTGACCTTTTATGATCCGAAACTGAGAGTTAAGTGTTAGAGTTTGCCAAATCCTATTATTATTACACCTTTCCTGGTTCAATGCAAGCCTACGATGAGACTTACCTGGTGATTCCTTAGTTTGTTTACCCATGATCATAAGTGTAGGTAATAAAGGTTTATCCTTTATTGGGGTTTGAGTGTGCTTTCATTCCATCTTTGTGAGTTAGCCTGAGACTTACCCGGTAGAGGTTGATTCTATTCCCTTAGTTGGTGTGTTGGTTTGAGATTATAATTCCTTTCCTTAGTACCTTGAGACTTACCCGGTAATAGTTTCTTTTGGTTTGGAGTTAGTGAGTAGTGAGACTTACCCGGTGATCTATTCACACTTTAGAAATACCTTCCCTTTGCAAAATCTCATCTTTGTCCGCTTTATCTTTAGATCTTGAGTTGGAACCACAACTAGATGCTTTAATCCCTAGAATTGCATATTTCCTTTAATTGACTTTTTATCATCTTTGATTGCTTTAATCGCTTTTGTGGTTAGTAATTACATTGACTACCTATACTTGTTTAGGTTTCACCTAAGTCCTTGTGATCGACCCCTGGAATTCTTGCTTTTTATTACAATTGACTCGTACACTGCGGGTTCACATCCTTGTTTTAAGCATATTTCTTCGCTTATAAATTTAAAGCTTGCACACACCATTTGGAGCGAACAAGTTTTCGGCGCCGTTGTCGGGGACTTAGTCTAGACCGAGCCGGTTGCGGTAGTCTTTCGGGGCAATTTCCCCTGTTGCTACTAACAACTCTACTTGAGTGACTTTCGCAGGTTCTCTCTCTTAGGTTTATGCGAAGAACCCGCGCTGGGAAGGAAATCGTTCCTTACGATCCCGAACCAGAAAAGACATATAAAAGACGCTTGAAAGAAGCTAAGATGGCCAATCAAGAAAATTGCGATCTTGAGGCCGAATTGAAGGAGGCATTGGAACAATACGCCTCAGTAAAGAAGAACTACGACTGGAAAAGGAAGAAACTCGCGTAAGGATAGAGGCGATCGAAGCAGATATGGCGACTTTACGGGACCAATCTACCTCGACCGAATCCAGATCCTCGACCGAGGCAAGACCCAATTCCAGACCCTCGCCCGAGGCAGGACCCAGCCCCAGCTGCCCCGGTCGAGATACTTCCACCTCGGATGCCAGTCCAAGATGCTCTTTTTGCAGGTATTCCACAGACCTTAGGGCAAAGGATGGACCCCAACTAGCAAGTGAGGCGTCAAGGAGTCAACCTAGGGGATCCAGCGGAACATGATTATGAACTTCGACCGCAAGTTCTTTCCATGATTTGCCAATGCTAATTTGGAGGGCTAGAAAGGGAGTCTCCGCATCAACATCTGCAAAACTATGAGATCTTGATGGAGACCTTGAGACCTTCAAGGCTGGAAAACAACAATTACAAGCTAAGGCCTTTCTACTTCTCTTTGAAAGATAGGGCGCTTACTTGGTATCAATCTCTTCCTCCCGGAAAAATCAACACTTGGGAGGAGATGACGACGGAGTTCTTGACTAAATTCTTTCCCCCTTCTAAGACCACCGAAATGAGAGGGAAGATCAATGCATTCATCATGAAGGACAAGGAGAGTTTGTCCAAATCATGGGAGAGATTTAAAGACATCCTTTTGGATTGCCCACATCATGGGATTCCAAAGATAGAGTTGTTAGAGATTGACTTCAAGGGATTGGATGGAAATACCCAATTCAACCTTCAACTACAATCCGCCGGCACATTCATGGACATGCCGATTGACGAAGCTTTGGAGTTCATAGAGAAACAAGCTTTGCACATGGAGAAATACTCCCATCAAGGAGCTGAGGGTGGAGTTAAAAAAGTCAACTTCCAAGAAGCTTAATCAAATAATGATCAACTCACCTCTCCAAAGAATGATGTGAATCAATTGAAAGACCTTTTGGTTGCTCAAACCAAGAAGGAAGAGGTAGGATATCAAGGGTCAAGGAACAACAATCAAGGTTCTCGAAACAACAACTATAATAACAATAGGGGATCCAACAACAACAATTGGAGATCCAACAATCAAAAATCGGGTAACTCTTACTCTAACTCCAATTCAAATAATTCTTCTAATCCTTTCCTCTCTTCTCCTTCTTCTTCTACTCCACTGAAGAGCCAGGAACAAGGATCAAGTTCATCCCAACCAGAAAAGAAAGATGCAGTGTTGGAGGCCATCTTGATCAAACTAAACGCTATGGAGACATCCATGACTTCATTTTCGAAGGCACAAAATCCTTAGAACAACAATTCTTTAATAAGGTGAATGAAGCGCCAAGAGATCCAGGGAAGCTCCCAGCAAGTACAGAGAGCAACCTCAAGGGACAAATCATGGCAATAACGACGAGAAGTGGACTGAAAACTGCAGATCCAATGCCTCGGTCAATGCCAGTACAGATGAAGAACACCTCGGTCCAAGTACCATCGAAGAACACTTCGGCCGAGGTACCAACCGAGGTGAAGCCTCAGAAAGCGGAGGAGAAATCTGAAGTTTATGTTCCACCTCCTGCTTATAAACCACCACTTCCATTCCCCCAGTCAAGAGTTAGAGCACATCTAGACAAGCACTTTGGTAAGTTCCTTGACTTGATGAATAAACTACATATTAACATCCCTTTCCTTGATGCTATTCTAGGGATGCTTGCTTATGGGAAGTTCTTGAAGGAGATTCTATCAAGGAAAAGAAAGCTGGAAGACTTTGGTGAAGTAAGGATGACATCTAAATCCTCGGAACTTATTCAAATCATGAAGGAGAAGATTCCACCCAAATTAAGGGATCCCGACTTGTTTTGTATCCCCATACAAATTGGGGATGTGACTTGTGAAGCCTTGTGTGATCTAGGAGCCAGCGTGAGCATCATCCCGCTAGAGCTATGCGTGAAGATCGGACTTGGAGAACCCAAGCCGGTGAAGATAAGGCTATACATGGCGGATCGCTCTATTACCCATCCCATGGGTATTTTGGAAGACGTTCCGGTTAATTTAGGTAACTTCTATTTACCTATAGACTTTGTTGTGCTTGATATTCCCGCAGATTATCCCATTCCTATCATTCTCGGGAGACTATTTCTAGCAACTTCGGGTTGCAATGTGGATTGTAAGAACGCCAAGTTGAAATTCAACATTGGCGGTGATCAAGTTGAGTTTGCATTGCTTGCGGCAATGAAAGGAGAGCCGCTGGGAGATGATATCTTCAACATCTATGATGAAGAAGAATCAAGAGAATTGGTGAGCTCTATCCTTGTTAATGACCCTCTTGAAAAAGTTATTAGTTTTAGCTTAATGAAGGAAGGTATAGATGCTTCTTGTGATGCAGATATACGAGGTTTAAAGGCACTGGAAGAAGATCCAGGAGCTAAGTTTGAAAAACTAATCCAGGAGAAGAAGATCTCCAGTTTCGGTCCCAGTTGCAGTACCTCGACCGAGGCACCTTCTGGACCAAGCGAGGTGTTCTTAGCTGAAGAACATCTCGGTCACCCACTCTGCACCTCGACCGAGGTCGCAAGAGAGACACCGTCAACTGAGAATAACAAACTCTCTATTCTTCTTTCTGAATCTCACTCACAATTGGTGGAACATTTTCTCCACCAAACTTCTGATAAGAAGGAACCTTGGTATGCTGACATTGTTAATTATCTTGTTTTCCAGGAAATACCGCCGGGATTAACGTACGCCCAAAGGAAGAAATTCTTTAAAGATGTACGCCATTACTATTGGGATGAACCTCTACTGTTTAAGAGAGGTCCGGACGGGATGCTTCGAAGGTGCATTCCGGAAGATGAAGTTCCTAGTGTCATACGACATTGCCACTCACTCCCATGTGGAGGACATGCTAGCGCTCACAAAACATGCGCTAAGATATTACGTTCCGGTTTCTTTTGGCCTAGATTATTTAAAGATGTGCAAACATTTGTTGTTCTTGTGATGCATGCCAGAGAACAGGGAATTTGTCTAGGAGAAATGAGATGCCACTCAACAACATCCAGGAAGTTGAGATTTTCGATGTGTGGGGAGTCGATTTCATGGGACATTTCTCATCGTCCGGAGGAAACCTTTACATCCTCCTAGCTGTCGATTACGTCTCTAGATGGGTGGAAGCCATTGGCTCTCCCACTAATGATGCCATTGTGGTTGTGAAGTTCTTCAATAGGACTATCTTTCCACGTTTTGGGACTCCACGCATCATAATCAGCGATGGAGGGACACATTTCATCAACCGGAAGTTTAAAGCACTTCTATCGAAGTATGGGGAAACCCACAAGGTAGCAACTCCTTATCACCCTCAAACTAGTAGACAGGTCGAGATCTCAAATAGAGAAATCAAAGCAATCTTGGAGAAGACCGTCTCTAGGACGAGGAAGGATTGGTCCATGAAGTTGGACGACGCTCTTTGGGTTTACAGGACCGCATTCAAGACTCCCATTGGTACCACCCCTTATAATTTGGTATATGGGAAGTCTTTCCATTTGCCCGTTGAACTAGAACACAAGGCATATTAGGCAATCAAATGGTTGAACTTCGACATCAAAGAAGCTGGTGAGAAGCGGCTATTGGACATCAACGAGCTAGAGGAGCTGCGCTTGAACGCTTATGAGAATGTCAAGATCTACAAAGAAATGGCATGACAAGCGTATCATTCCTAAGGAGTTTAAGGAGGGAGATTTAGTTCTACTCTTCAACTCCCGCCTTCGCCTCTTTCCAAGTAAGTTGAAATCTAGATGGACGGGACCTTACATTGTGAAACATGTTTTCCCTTATGGTGCAGTTGAGCTTTGGGGAGAAACAAGTGGAAGCTTCAAGGTCAATGGTCATAGACTCAAGAAATACCAACTGGAAGTACATGTTGAGGAGATTGCACCGCTATATCTTGTTTAGGGATACCGTACGGTCCAGCTAGCGACCTTAAAATCAAGCGCTTCTTGGGAGGCAACCCAAGGTATTGCTTTCTTTTCTAGTCTAGTTTTAGATAGTTTGCTTTTGCTTTGCTTTGCTTTGTTTTTGGCGTCCTAAACAGAAACCAGGTACTCTCTAAGGAAGGAATACAGCTCAGGAGCAACACTGGAAGGACAGAAGTTCGAGAAATTGAGAAGACGGAGTTTGACTGAGACACATCTCGGTTGCTGTCACAGCACCTCGACCGAGATGATTCTTGAGCAACCGAGGCGACTAGGGCTTACAGAAGACTCACCTCGGTCCATCCACCTCGGTCCAGTCAGGATCGCCTCGACCGAGGTGACAGCAGATTCAGTGAGGGGTATAAAAGGGGGAACGGTTTCTCTCTCTTTCCTCCCTCACCTTCTCGACCGCGGCACTGATCTTACCTCGCTTCTTCGATTCTCACTCGTTTTCGACGATTTTTGCTTCGGTTCTCAGAGGAAAGGCTAGAGGAATGGATTGCAAGCAAGAAACTGCAACAAAAACGCCTCGAATCGACCGAATCTGGGGTAACAAAATCAAAAACCCTAACTTCTCGTCTTTTACTGATTTTGGAAGAAATTGGCTTTGGTTGCCAATCATTTTTGTTGGAAAAGGCTTAAGTACCCCATAGGAACAATTGGTAGTGATATTGGGGCAAAAGAACTGGAAATTTGAGAGTTGAAATCACCCAGCACCTTACCTCGGTCCAGTCGACCTGCGCCTCGGCCGAGGTGTTCTTGAGAATTGTCAAGGCAACCGAGGTGATCTGACAGAGAGAGAAAATAAGTTCTAGATCTGACAGACAAATTGTTCTAAGGGACAGATCCTCACCTTCTTCTTCTTCTCTACCTTCCATACCGGTGATCCATGAGCGTCATCAGGTTGATTACGACCGCATCTGTACGCGCCCAGTGATTGCGCCGCGGTTTTTGGACATTTTTGCCTTCTACTGCCTCTACGTAGCTGATGATTTGAGACGGATGGTCTCGATGGTTGGGCTGGAGCAGTTCATGGAGATTCGATCTCCAGCCTACCTCGAGCCCACATTGGAGTTTGTGAGCTCTGTGGCTTACTTGCACGAGGAGAGGGCCATCAAGTACCGGTTGTTGAACAGGAATTATTTAGTACCGATGGACTAGTGGAGAGAGGTCTTCGGCTGCCCGACCCCGACAGTGACTGATTTCCCTTCTCGAGCTATAGCTCGACAGTTTTGGGGACAGATAGCTCATGTGACTGAGCATGTTGATAGGTGGATACCTGGAGACTCGAAGGAGCGGATCATCTTCCACCTCGCTTTAAGACTCGCCCACAGGATTTTTAACGAGACCCTTCTGGCACGTACTGAGATGCCCCAGAAGATTAGACAGGGGGAGCTTCTGAGTTTGTTCTGTATGGTGACTGGAGGAGTTCCTGACTTTGGGGTTATGTTGGCAGAGGATCTTCATAGGATCAAGGCCAAGGGGAAGGGAGACATTTGTTGTGGCGGTTTAGTGACTCACATAGCTACAGTGATGGATCTGGATCTGAGCGCTTGTACTTTAGTGGCGGCTGCCAAGCCGCTAGGTCTGTAGGAGATGATCACCAAGAGGATTCTAGCTCCTCGTGGACTCACTACGCCATATGTGGCGATGCCTTGGGAGCATACTGCCCCTCAGGGTATTAGGTGGTCAACTCAATTCTACGTATTTGACCCTCAGTACTGGTCCACTGCATGGATACCTTACATTGAGGACGCTAGAGATGCAGTAGCACCGGTACAGGAGGATGAGGAGATTGATGAGGAGGATGATGGCGGTGTTACCATGGAGACAGGAACGGATACAACCGGTCCCAGCGTACCAGTCGTCGATCTAGACGACGAGGAGACAGAGGATGAGCCAGCTGCAACACCAACACGTCCTGCTAGGCGAAGAGTCCGAAGACAGAGGGATCCCGTAGCTCACCGCCGGATTGACGAGCTTACGGATCAGATGATCGACTCTTACGCCCTCTTTCCTTGGATATGCTAGAGATGAGGGAGAGTCAGCACTACCAGCGTCGGATGATGGAGATCCAGTTCCAGCACACTATGGGCTACCCGTTTGACCCATCCCAGCATCTGTACGTGCCATATCCACCACCACCACCAGCAGATCAGGACTAGAGCTTGCAGGGATTTCTTTTATTTATTTATTATGCAGCTCAGCTTATGTCCGGTGAGTTTTCCTGTTTCCTAGACTTACTTTGACCCATTGGGACAATGTGTCCCAAGTATGGGGTATTTGGATGTATTTATATGACTTATGTGTATGCTTGGATGACTCTACCAGTTATTACTGTTTTATCTTGCTCTATGTGCTTATCTGAGACTACATGCATGCATACAGGTTATTTGATTGAGAAAAACGTCAAAAACTGGTTTAAATAAAAAGAAATTTTGTATGACCTCGACCGGGGTGATTTTGACCAAACGAGGTACTGCATCTCGGTTGACTTAGAACATCTCGACCGAGGTGGTTTAACTGAGAGTTTTCGAAACGATTTTTGTGCTTCTTTTCTAGATATGATCTCAGTGAAGATTTTTGTTTGCAGATTGGTTTTTGAAATCTATATATGCTTGAAAGGTTTTATGATATGTTTAAGTTGCAAAATGCTTTGTTTAAAATTTTTGGCATGTTTAATACTTTGTTTTTATCAAAATTATGTTGAATTTGAAGGTCGATACCACATGATGAGTTCTATCACTTTCTTCCTGGGATGATTAAGGCAATTTGTTCTCTTCTCTTCTTCTTCTTGATCATGCTTATCCCCTCATATATATATTTGCCTCACTTTACCTATCCGGGAATTTGGAAGCAAAAGTGAAAAGCAAGTGAAAGAAAAGATGAGATGTTGGCTGGAAGTTAGAAAGAAACAAAATAGGTTTGGGGAAGTCAATCATGATGATGAGTAACTCGGCACCATTCACATAGCCGGGTGTTTGTGTCTTGCCAAAGTCGGATTGAGCGATATTCCTAACGGGTCATGGTATGTGCATCAAGGGTTTGAGGCATCACGAAAAATTAATGATTGCTGATCTCCTAGGCTTCGGTTATTGTGCACCTCTGTCCATGCATCCCAAAAAGTAAAGTAAAAAAAAGTAAATAAGCAAAGCTTATTGGTTGAAGATGTTGAAGTTCAAAGCAAGTGAAGTGAAGATCCTTTTCCCGGATTCTAGCACCACATTCCTATATACATCCCACCCTCACACGTTTCTTGACCTTCTCTTGAAAAGCTCTTGAGACCTCGAGCTTGTTGATTGACTTGGTGGTTTAAACTAGATTATACATGATTAATTTCGATGATTATGATTTATTATGCATTCTATGATTTTATGCAAAGATGAACAACTTTCTTATATTTATAAAATGTTTTGATCATGTTTTGATTTTAAATTCCATGAAGCATTCTCTTAGAGTGATCTATGAGTGGAGCACACCACCAAAAATGTTTTGAAAAACTTTTCATTTGACTTATAATTCATTCTATCTTGTACTTAAGATTTGAAACTTGCTTGGGGACAAGCAAGGGACAAGTATGGGGTATTTTGATAGCATGAATTATAGTCTATATTTTGGGGCTTGTTTAGACATTTTATCTTCAATAATGTACATGTTTGGATGTATATTATGTGATTATATTGTTGTTTCATCTACCTTTGCGGGAATCGAGGTCTACACCAAGTTTCATTATAATCGTAGGTAAAATGGCACATTTTGGATCGAAATAGAGCTAAAGGAGCTAAGGAGTCATTGGAGCTACATTCTGGAGCTTAAAGAGGAACTCGGGAAGCAAGGAATTAACAAAGAAGAATTACTTTGGACCAGATTTGAGAGATTTCACATTCAGCTGAGATTCACCTCGGTCAGCTACAGTACCACCTCGACCGAGGTGATCTTGAGGAGCGCCCCGACCGAGGAAAATACCCTGAAGCGGCGAGATATATTTTATTTGGCTGAGATCTTTTATTTTTGGAAGGAGAGATCTTATATTTTTGGGCTGGATTTCTGGAAGGAAGATTATATATTTTGGAAATCTATTTTAGAGATATGGATATATTTTATTAGGATATTATCTTTTCAAGATATTTTATCTTTGGAAGATAATTCTCCTATAAAAAGGGCTTGATATTCCATAAGTTAAGGCATGCTTAGAGAGCTGAGAGCATCGGCGCATCACCGAAAATAGCTACACCACATTATACACAGCAAGTTAGAAGGAAGATTAATGGAAGAAAGTTCATAGCTTGTTATAGCTTTTTAAGGGGATTTGTATGACTTTCTTAGATTCCCCTTTGTTCCATTGTTTGATTGGATTTGTGATCCAAGGAACGCTTATTTGTGTGATATTTGATTCAGTTATTGAAGCCTTATTCTTGAGGTTTTTGTGTTCAAATATTCATTCCCTTCTCATATATTTGATTATTGCTTTCATGATGATGAGTGGCTAATTTCTTTGTGTGATTCTAGGGTGATTGGTTGAAAGTTGTGGGAAAGACAATGATAGAATAATCTTAATCCCAGTAGGACCCTGAAAGCTCGAGTCTTTATCCTTAACCCTAGAACATCTCGTTCAGTCGATGAACATCTCGGCCGGGGTGAGATTTGACTGACCGAGGTGACCTTTTCTGATCCGAAACTGAGAGTTAAGTGTTAGAGTTTGTCAAATCCTATTCTTATTACACCTTTCCTGGTTCAATGCAAGCCTAGGATGAGACTTACCTGGTGATTCCTTAGTTTGTTTACCCATAATCATAAGTGTAGGTAATAAAGGTTTATCCTTTATTGGGGTTTGAGTGTGCTTTCATTCCATCTTTGTGAGTTAGCCTGAGACTTACACGGTAAAGGTTGATTCTATTCCCTTAGTTGGTGTATTAATTTGAGATTATAATTCCTTTCCTTAGTACCTTGAGACTTACCCGGTAATAGGTTCTTTGGTTTGGAGTTAGTGAGTAGTGAGACTTACCCGGTGATCTATTCACACTTTAGAAACACCTTCCCTTTGCAAAATCTCAGCTTTGTCCGCTTTATCTTTAGATCTTGAGTTGGAACCACAACTAGATGCTTTAATCCCTAGAACTGCATATTTCCTTTAATTGACTTTTTATCATCTTTGATTGCTTCAATCGCTTTTGTGGTTAGTAATTACATTGACTACCTATACTTGCTTAGGTTTCACCTAAGTCCCTGTGATCGACCCCTGGAGTTCTTGCTTTTTATTACAATTGACCCGTACACTGCGGGTTTGCATCCTTGTTTTAAGCATATTTCCTCGGTTATAAATTTAAAGCTTGCACACACCATTTGGAGCGAACAGCTACCCTGATACACACCGATCAACTTCAGATTACTGTGTTTTCTTCAATGACACTTTAATCTCATGGTCTGCCAAATGGCAGTCTGTCGTCTCCCGATCAAGTGTTGAAGCAGAGTATAGAGGCGTAGCCAATGTTGTGTCAAAATGTTCTTGGTTGCGCAACCTTTTACTTGAGTTACATTGTCCTCTTACCAAGGCATCCATTGTATACACTGATAACATCTCAGATACTTATCTTGCCAGCAACCCAGTTCAACATCAACGGACTAAACATATTGAGATCGATATCCACTTCGTCCGCGACAAGGTTGCCCTTGGTCACGTTCGAGTTCTTCACGTGCCCTCGGCTTTTTAGTACGCACACATTTTTACAAACCCCGACAACTTTTCTTAGAATTTAGATTCAGTCTCACTGTTCAACCAACTCCAGTTTCGACTGCGGGGTATGATAGTTTATATAATTATTGTAAATATAGGGGTGCTAAAATGTAATTATGTAAACTCTGTTTATTATTAATATGAGCCGTCTGATGAACGGAAACCCTAAGGGGAATTCATATTCATTCTCACAATTCCTTCCTCTAAATCTGGCCATTATTTACCCCTACACTAATTCATCCTTTCCGAGCTTACGAATAACACTATGACATCGATTTGGGATGCATTTTGACATGAACGAGATATGTATTTTAGTCTTTCGTTCTTGCTTGTTTTCACTCGCTTCCAAATAAGTATTTCTTCTCGTTTTGGATTTCAATGTTGTTGTCGACTACGGCATTCAAGAAGGACTCACGAGGACCTCACAATCTTAGTGTAAGTTCAAAAGGGAAGAAATGTAACGACATTTAGACACCGTGGCTGAAATAAACAAAGTTGACCCCGAAGCCAAAGTCATGAAACCATGAACAATAGTTTCAATGATTGAACGAACTGAAAAAGAACAGTTACACTATTTTTTAAAACAAAAACTAAGAACCTCAACCCTAACTATGAACCACAACTTTAAAAAGCCCTTTGTCACGTCATCTGTAGTAGCGTTCACCAGCATTTCGGCGACTGGGCTTAGTTCAAAGCTTTCTGTTGGCACTTCTACCTCTGCCCCGACTCTTGCCGACTTCTCCTCCCCTAGTCCCATAAATGGCCCTCCCGAAATGGACATTGATCTGATTACCCCAGTCACTGAACCCCATCCTCTTCCTCCCGAATGCAACAATGTTGCTATGGGTGATGATCTACATCTAATTCCATCTGTGAGTCTACCGGACCCGCCGGAAGCGATGGTAATAAATGAATACACTTATTTGGAATTGTTGGGGCGCGGGGAATAGACGGTTCCGCAAGGCCCTCAGCTATATGATTAATCGTCATAAAATAGACATTCTGGTTCTGCTTGAAACAAAAATTTCTGGCGAGAAGGTTGATGACCTCTGTCTTCGTTCTAAGTTCTCGGATTATGAAAGAGTAGAAGCGGTCGGTTTCGAAGGAGACATTTAGTTACTTTGGAACGCGGATAATGCTAGTGTTACCATCATCGAGAAAGATGCCAATTTTTTGTAGGCAAGGATTTTGATAAATAACTATCTTCTGAACTTCTTTGTTGTCTATTATCCACCGACTTTGTCTCGACGCGCAGCGGGATGGAGTTCCCTACTAGATGCAATTCTCTCTTGCTTTGGTCCACTCGTGGTGGGTGGTGATTTTTACTAGTGTACTAAACCACAACGAGGTGGGCGGTATGTCGAGATCGCTTTCCCCGGACACTGCTACTTTTCAACAGTGGGTGGATAATGCAAATCTTATTGATGGGGTTCACTGGCCCGACATTCACGTGGAATAGAGGACGCTCTGCTAAGTCCATATGTTCTAAGAGACTTGATCGGGTTTTCATGTGTGGTAATGCGAGGACCATTTGGGCTGAAGTTGTTGTTCGGCACTTGCCCTCGCTTTCCTCGGATCATAACCCTCTTCTACTTCAGTTTTATCCTACCAGAAAGACTGATTCATCTCGGCGACCATTTTGTTTTGAAGATGTGTGGGTCTCGCACCCAGATTATTACCGTTCGTGGAGACTGCTTGGGTTGCTACCGGCAATAATGAATTATGTAGATCCTTATCAATCCTCAGGATGAGGCTTCAACATTGGAACAAGGATACGTTCAGAAGGATCGAGATACAAAAGAATGCGCTTTTTGAACGATTGGCTGCTGTACAAAAAGAAATCGTGACTAAATTTTCTACTGGTCTCGTAGATCTGCACGCGTCTCTTCAATCGGAATCGGAGGTTGTGCTCGATCAAGAAGAAACTCTCTGGATGCAGAAGTCTAGGGATCGGTTCTTTACGGGGGGACCGGAATACGTCGTTTTTTCAACATGAGTACTATAGTTGGCAGAAGGCACAACCGCGTTGACTCTATTATGAATGATGTTGGTATTTGGATTTCGGATCATAATCTACTCAGAGATAACGCTTTGGAGTATTTTCGGAATCTTTTTGCCACACCTTCCACCGGCACTGGTTCTCCTTTGGGAGGTATGTTCCCATCTAATTTTCCTCCAGTAACTTAAAACTCCCTTGCATCCCTCTGCAGGCCATTTACAAACCAAGAAATCAAGCAGTGTCTTTTCACCATGGGTCCTCTTAAAGCACCGGGTCTGGACGGATTCACTGCAATTTTCTTCCATTAGTCTTGGTGCTTTGTGGGTGCCGATGTTGTTCGGTTTGTTAACGATTTTTTGGCTTTTGTTGTTTTGGCCCCGGGTGTTAACGATACTATTATCTCTTTGATTCCCAAGCGCAGTAACCCGGACCATATGTCTAAATTCAGGCCTATTGGATTATGCAACGTAAGCTATAAACTTATCTCTAAATTGATGGTGACTTGGTTACAACCAGTGATGGGAGACCTTGTTAGCCCTTTTCAGAGTAGTTTCATTCCGGGAAGGAGGATAGAAGACAATGTGATCCTCGTACAAGAAACCATCCATTCGCTCGTTCGAAAACGTACCGGGAAAAAGTGGATGTCCGTAAAAAATGGACCTTGAGAAAGCCTATGACAGATTGTCTTAGAATTTCTTAGAGGAATTGTGTAGACTTATTGGTATGCCCGATATGTGGTGTAACTGGATTTTTGGTTGTATCAGGTCTCATTCGATGTCGGTTTTATGGAATGGCGAGCTAACCGATTGCTTCAAACCGACTCGAGGGGTTCGTCAGGGAGATTCCATTTTCCCATACCTCTTCGTTTTGGCCCTTGAACGCCTCAGCCACGTAATATTTGGGTTGGTCGAATCTAGCACATGGTCTCCTGTTATTATCAAATGAGGTTGTCCCCCTATCTCTCACGACGATATTGTGCTCTTCGCGGAAGCCACTGTAGAGAACGTTATAACTATTCGTAATCGTCTCAATCAGTTCTGCAGCTATTCACGTCTCAAAGTTAACACCCAAAAGTCCCAAATTATGGTATCTCCAAACGTGACGGGATCTCTTTGGGAGGACATCTAAATCTCCACCGGGTTCCCTATTGTGGCCGACTTTGGTAAGTATCTTGGTTTTCCAATCCTTCACTCCTGGATGTGAAACGACGACTTTCAATTTCTGGTGAAAACCAAATTGAGACTTGTCTCATGGAAAGGTCGTTACCTTAGCTTCGTTGGGCGCCTTACCTTAGACAAATCGGTTTTTTGCTCTTTCCCAACCTTTGTTATGCGAGTTGTGAAGCTTCCCTCTACAATTTATGCTGCTATTGATCGTATTAGTCGAATCTTTCTTTGGAACAGAGCTGAGTTGCGCCGGTCTATTCATCTTATTTCTTGGAGGGAGGTATGTTTACCAACGGATTTTGGGGGACTTGGATTGCGCTCTTGTTCCGAAGCCAATGTTGTGGCTCTCGGCATGCTTGTGTGGCGGTTCATTTTCTCCAGTGCCGAGCCCTGGGCCTTACTGCTTGCATCTAATTACAATCTGCGTGATGCACAGTCCTTCATTGATTGCCAGCGTATTGTTAAAGGATCCTAGATCAAAGAAGGGAACGTCTGGTCTAAGTGTCGCGTACTGAAACTGGGAATAAGATGGGTCATTGTTAATGGCTTGAGGACTAAATTCTGGACTGATACGTGGTGTGATGACTCCCCTCTGATCGAATCGGCTTTGCACTCCCCTCCCACTGATGCACACACTGCGGTTGTCTTTGACTATTGGATCAATGGTTTAGGCTGGGATTGGAACCGCTTAGCCCCGTACATGCCATCTGGTAAGCTCACTACTCTTGTTGTTGTGTTTCTTCGGGAGTCCGGAGATGATCTCGACTCGGTCGCTTGGAGTCTGACACGAGATGGTATATATTCTGCGTCGTCTGCTTACCGCGCTTTGGTCACTGATTCCCTGGCGCCTGAACCCCTAGCTCACCTTTAACGGATCATTTGGAAACTCCAGGTTCCAGAACGAGTACGCTGCTTCGTTTGGTTGGTCGCCAAGGGCAGGCTGCTCACCAACGCCGAACGATTCCGATGTCACTTAGCCTCTGATCCGACATGTCCCCTTTGTTCCGGCGACGACGAGTCTCAATTCCATCTGTTTAGAGATTGCTCAAATGTGTCCAACATCTGGAACGGATTACTCTGAGGATGATCCTAGGTACTTTTTCAACTCTGATTTACTCATTGGCTTTATCTGAACCTTTCCTGTGTTGACTCAATTGAGACTAATCTTCCTTGGGCTCCTTGCTTTGCGGTGGCCCTGTGGTTTTCTTGGAAGTGGCGGAACGAGACTGTCTTCAGAAGCACGCCTCAACCACCTAATAAACTCGTTGTGGTTGCTGCTTACACAAAAAGCATCTCCATGGCGTATGCTAATGTCTCATCGCAAACAAGGCCTAAACTTAGAACTCCTGTGGACGTGAAATGGGAGGCACCGGTTGAGAATTGGATTAAGCTTAACACGAATGGTTCGGTCAAATACAATGTTGGTAGCGGTACTGCAGGGGGAGTTATACGCGACACTCATGGGCAATGGTTAGGAGGTTTTGTTATGAACATAGGCACCTGCACCGTACCTTCGGCGGAGTTGTGTGGTCTCATTGCGAGTCTATATCTTGCGCGGGAAAAAGGGTTTAGAAGAGTTATTGTGGAGGTTGATTCCGAACTTGTTCTCACACTCTTCAACAACAACGTCGCGGCTTCTCACCCTCTCTTTAGTCTGGTCTCGAGGTGCCAAGACTTCATTCGTAGGGACTGGTGTGTCCAACTCCATCACATTTATCGCGAGACTAATTCTGTAGCCGACCACTTAGCTTCAATTTGCACATGCTTTCCCGTTAGGTTATTTTATGTTACTTCCAGTCACCTAGTTTTGTTATCTCTTTGTTAAAAAAACGATGCCCGGTGCGTAGCAAACCAAAGGCTAGTAAGATGCTAGCTCTTTTGTTGTTTGTATAATATGGGTGAGAGTTCGCTCTCCCCGTCTTGCCTACAAAAAAAAAAAAAAAACAGAACTTTAAACTTCAATACTAAACAGCCAAATTTCACCTTGTTGATCGATCCTCTAGAAGATTGTTTGAGAATCAAATAGTAGCCGCAAAACAGCAGAATAGAACAGAGAACCAAAGGAATAATTTTAAACCTTGGAGTTTTCAGAGTCAGGAGACCTGAACTAGCCATAAGGCAAAGCCTAATACAAATGAGAATATTTTCTGGAGAATGATCTATATGGGATAGTGCAGTAATTATGCTAATATCCAACTCCAAGGCCACACCTACATGTGACAGTAGTAAATCCCTATAACAGCCTAACGGCTTTAACTAAAAACACACATGTTTTCCCCATCTTAGAAGTTAGAACAGTAACACTTAAACCCTGATATTCTCACATTGCCTATTTTGTACCCTAACATCTTCTCTGCAAGACATAGCTCAAGCGTACAGCAAAATATGATTCTTCAAGAATTCCAGACTTGTTCGTGTTTTCAATCATCAATTATCTTCTATACAAGTATTTTGATAGGGGAAACTTCAAGCTCCTTGCAACCTATCATCATCATTTCAAGAATAATACCATAAAAAATTTCAGACAAAAGATAAACAGGTTAGGAGACATCAGGTACAAAATTTTCCTTGAAAACAAAGGGTTTGGAGAGATTACCCTTAAAGCCAGGTCTTCGGAGACGGTACATTTGTAGCGAATTGATCCCTCAAGGGGGCAAGTGCTACCTTTGATGATAAAATTAGCATTGCAAAGGCTAGATATCTGCAAAAGAACATGAGACATAAGCCCATTGTCCTCACTTTCATTTGCTAATGAGCTGCTGCACTCTTGCTCTTCATCCACTGATGCGATGCACTGGAAAATTGCCAATACTCTTTCCAAAGAAAAAGTTCCAGGCCCCTTCATCAGCAATTCCTGTTCTGCATTTTCTTCCCTCTCCTTTCTCTTCTCGGAACACCTGATAAAAAGATAATTAATACACCACAGTACGTCTTACCAAAATCACCTTTGTAGATTATGCAGTGACTACACCGGCAGAATGCTATCAAGTTTCTTAACGTACTGTAATCAGAAAATGAACTACAGATGATCACTAAACTCCTTCTTAGGATCATCATCCAAGAAATAATTCTTCATAAGCAAAGGAAAACAAAGCAACTTTCAAAACTGATCACATTGTTATTTTATATGCCATTTAGAAAAATTTGAAAAGCAGAAATACCAAGAGATGATGCAACTGAAAGCATGCAACAGACACTTATATACATCACCGAGTATCAAGATATGAAAAGAGACATTAATGTGAACTTGTTTTAACAAAAAGAGGTTCCAATTTAAAAGTTAATGTTGACCATCAATCAGATAGAACATAGAGAGCACACATACCTTCTTTTCTTCTTGTTATTTTCAAGACCTCCGGTTGAATCAAATAGTGATGCATCAAGGGTAGCAGGGTTCCTTGAAGCAATGAATGCTGAAAGGAGGAGATATTTGGCAGAAGTTGATATGTGAAATTCTAGCCCTTTACTATCTTCAAGGCATCCCCATTTTCTCACATTTTCCTTCTTAGATTTATTACTAAACTCGGCTTCAGGGGATATGGTTCTAAATATTCCATTTAGAGAGGGAGCAATATGTGGTTGAAGATGACTAAACAACCTTCTCTTTGAATCTTCTCTTCTTTGTTTGTTATCTCCATTAGAGCCCACGGATGCATCATTTAATGGTTCACAATATATATTGAATAATGAAGAAAAGGCCGTGGATAGTTCACTGACTTGTCTAGTAACTCTGCAGAAAGGCTTCAACACAATACTGCCACACAGTAATGTACAGCAACATATAATGATTAGTATTAGCCATTATGAACGAAAAGTTACAGAAATGCATAGAAATTGAACATTGAAGATTCAACACAATCTTACTCCAGAAAAGAAGAATAAAGATCAGGATTTGCTTGCTTTAACATAAAAATCTGGCGAAGATCTTTCTCAATATACCCCGGAAAATGTATAGAGATGGGCTCTGCAAAGCCTGAGTTGGAATAGTATGCATCTGGGGAGGCCTTGCTGATAAAGATTATACCCACTTGGGATAATTTTAGTGTACCATGGAGACCGTACAAGAAAGGCAATAAGGTTGAACACTTATCCCACTCTCGAGTAAGCTCTAAATTATCAAAAATAAGATAGATCATATTCCCATTCTGGGTTGTCATTGACTTCTTTAAACTCGATTCCCCTTTGATATTATCCAAGACATTGGTCAATGCTTCTCGAAGATAATTCGCAAAGTCAGACGGCCTATCACAACGCTTTGCACTAGCATAGCAATTGTCTTCATTCCTGGTGTGAAGTAGTAGCTGATTCAAGATAGACTCAAACAATATCCGAGGGCTATGACAACTTAAGCAGCTTGAATAAACAAAAGGTCTTCTGAGATGTTTGAAAATCTGAAGAATAATACTTGTCTTTCCAGTTGAGGCACCTCCATAAATTAGAAGAGGGAGCACTGGGGAATTCAGTAAGCCCAGATGAGATAATATCTGAGTAATTTGAAAGCGTCTGCCAGGAAAACAAGAAAACAGGTCATCCAAACTTAGGGCTTCATCTCCATGTATAAGATCATTTAGTGTAGGCTTATGAGAAATGTTTCTTTTTTTCGATTTGACGTCATTGTTTGAAGTGGAAGCCAAAACAGATGATCTGGTTGTCCTTCTCTCGGGTAGAGGACTTCCCTCACTCCCCATCGTATCAAATCTGCTTCAATTGATTTTATCAGTAAGGAAACCAAGTCATAAACTTGCAAACAAACTGAAAGTGATTGAACATAATAAAAATTGGAGAAAATAATAAGATACATTTGAATCGACCCATGAAAAATAAGACTGAAACTAGATTAAATGAACACATATATAGACTCACGAGCCAATTGCAAAGAAATTGTGTGCCACGAAAACAGAAACGGGAAGCAGCAATCTCAAAAAGTATAGTTCAACACTCAACAGAGAAACTTCACAGACAGAAGAAGAGGAGAAGAAACCGAACCTGGCAAAGGAGGAACCCGGAGGCGCAGGGGAAGTCCACTAAGTGAAGATCAGAGGAGGAGATATTTACCGTTGAATAAAGAAAACCCTAAGATTCGTCTTCTGAAGGGAAGGAGATATCCGTGTGGCCTGTGGGGAAAAAGGTTCTACATAATTAAAGTTTAAGCGCTATGAACCATCTTTTTTTCCCGCCAAAAACAAAGCGGATTGAGGATTTCGATCATTTTGGTTTCGGGTGTTTTTTTACCATATGTATCATGAAGGGGTATTTAGAACTTCAGACCAACTCAATCCCGCCCGATGATCCTAATGGAAAAATCAGTTGATTATGTCTCAAAAAACATGAACTTTTGATATTCGATCCAAAAGATTTCAGATTTGAATTTTGAGAAAATTGGTTTAGAAGGTATACATGATACAAAATAGATCCCTCTATTTTTCTTCCAAAAAATAAAGCTAAAAGAAATTATAAATCATGGGTAATAAGATAGTTATTTAAGGGCAAATTAATAATGTAGCACAATAACTGTCAAAAAGTTAAAGATATATTAAATTAAAAAAAGGCAACAGCATGATACGGTATCTTCTACACCAATTTGTTAAAGATATATTAAATCCATAAAAAAAAAGCAACAGCATGATACGGTATCTTCGGTTCGTCTTCTTTCCTAAACATTTCATCCCAAAAATTAAGCGTCATTCGGAAACTCCATTAGATCGTGAGATTCTCCATCTTCAAATCGTGAACTTCGACCGTCTTCAACCTCCTGTCTGATCTATTCTTTGTGTAACAACAATCAATCCTTGTAAGTATTCCAAATTCTCTAAACAATATACCATTTTAATGGCTTCGATTTTGGTTCAAACCGAAAACAGTTGATGAACGTTTTCCCTAAAATCCATACTCAAAACCGCCATTGTTGATCTTTAACTACATGGCCTTAATTTTGAAATTATCCATTTCTGTGAAATTTATGTATTCGAATCAACAATGATGAAAGATTATGTACATAATTTTAAGCAGATACATAAAAATCAACGCCACATAAATTTAACAACTACATAATATTAGCAGATACATAAATTATGTTCGTCACCTTCGTCATTACTGACACATAAATTTAACAACTACATAATATTAGCAGATACATAAATTATGTTCGTCACTTTCATCATTATTGACACTCAGCACATAAAAATCAACGCCACATAAATTTAACAACTACATAATATTAGCAGATACATAAATTATGTTCGTCACCTTCGTCATTACTGACACATAAATTTAACAACTACATAATATTAGCAGATACATAAATTATGTTCGTCACCTTCATCATTACTGACACTCAGCACATAAAAATCAACGCCACATAAATTTAACAATTACATAATATTAGCAGATACATAAATTATGTTCGTCCCCTTCATCATTACCAACACTCAGCACATAAAAAATCACCGACATATAAATATACGAAATACATAATATTAACTATATACATAAATTACGCGGAGCAAATTGAAGAAACAGATCATCAAAACAAAATAAATCGGATTAGAGAAAATGTTTATGACAGTAAACGAATAACTCTGTAGCATGGTGGTTATAGCTTCAGAAATGGGGAATTTCGTGATTTTGGGATCACGTTTACAAGGAAAGTATATTTGTTATCCTAACAACATCCTGATTTGTAGGGAGTGATTTTATCCGGCGCCGGCGTAGAGGCCGGCGCCGGCGCCTTGCGAGTGCGCGCAAGGGCTCGCGCACTCGCAAGGCGCAAGCGAGCGAGGCCCATGCGCGCCTGCCCAGCCCGCCTCCGCGCCTATTTAAGGTGGCGCGGAGAGGCCAGCCTCCCTTGCCCTATTCGTCCTCGCTTCCGCTCCGCGTCGTTTGCCCTCGCGTTTCACAGCCGTCGCACACTTCCCTTGCCCTAGATTTTTTTTTTCGCTTGTTTTTATCTATTTCTTCTTTTTTCCGATACGTCCAACAATGAAGGAAGATTCAGCTATCGAGAGATTGGAGGAAGATTCAGCTATCGAGAGATCTAGGAGTAGACCACTTGTGAATCGATTCCAGGTTAGTTAATATTGTTTTTTTATCGTTTATTTATTTTTTGCATTATACTTGAAACTAGTTAGTTTAGTTAGGTTCGGTTAGTTAGGAATAATTGAAATTGGATTAATTTCGATAGTTAGTAGTATTGAAACTATTTAGTTTAGTTATGTTTGGCTAGTTAGGAATAATTGTAATTGGACTATTATCGATAGTTAATATTATTGAAACTACTTAGTTTAGTTAGGTTCGGCTAGTTAGGAATAATTGTATGATAGTTAATGTAATATATATATATATATTATAAATATATATATATATATATATATTTATAATATATATGTATATGATTATAATAATAACACAATTTTATATATAAATATATATATACATTTATAATATATATGTATATAATAGAAAAATAAAAATTTGAGTTAAAAAAATATACAGCATATGTTGAGGACTGTCAGTGAGAAGAGGAAGAGGGCGAGTAGATTAGTCACAGCTTCCGCCCGTCGAGAGGTTGTAGCTCGACGAGTTAGACTTGCATCGGCATCCGTTCAGGCACCTGTAGATGCAGCTGTAGAGGCATCCGTTGAGGCACCTGTGGATGCACCTACAGATGCAGAGGTTCATGCACCTGTAGATGCAGTTGGCGAGGATGATGTCGTACCTATTTCACTTACTGCTGATTACGACACGGAGGATTTTGCGCACGATATGTCTCATTTAGATGATATACTAGAGGATGAGCATGAGGAGATACGAGTTGAGGTAGAGCAGCAGCAGCAGGACATACCACAGCCGAGGGAGCCGGATGACTTACCTGAGCATGTACGTGATAAGGAGCAGGTAGAGGAGGACGTACCTCCTCCTTTATTGACATGCTATGCTGACCACAGAGCCAGCGTTATATGGGCCGGTATGGCTTCTCCCGTGATTAGAGTTGTTCGGAGGCTCGACGCATTCAGTAGATTATGTGAGTGGCGACGAGATGTAGATGACGCATTTTCATGGTTTGGATTAGCTAGACGCAGCGGACTGACGGATTTGGAGGACGTACAGTTTGGCGGCGTCGATCATTGTCTGATTACGGCGTTTGTCGAGAGGTGGCACCCAGAGACAAACACATTTCACATGCCATGGGGGGAGATGGGAATAGCGCTACACGATGTTCAGATCATTATAGGACTACCAGTTGATGGAGATGCATTGGTGACTTCCGTCGATGATAGTGTACGACTTGATTGGCTAGTTTAGCGTCTTGGCTTATCACCAGCAGAGGCTAAACGTCAGACTTCACAGCTATTCTGCGATACTATTAGGCGTAGAGCCGCTGAGATGTTGGCCCTTCCAGAGCCTCCACATGACACTACTGCATCTGCATATCTGTTATTGTCCATATCGTCGACTTTGGTAGTCGACAAGTCTACCAACAGATTGCGAGGATGGCTTATTGATCTAGTACGAGATCATTTGAGGACAAACGCGTATGCTTGGGGCACCGGGACCCTTGCTTATCTTTAAAGATGTTTGGGGGACGCCACCAGGAAGAGGGTGACGACGATGGCAGGATTTACTTCCCTGTTACAGGTGTGTTGTCGTAAATATTTTTCTTTATATAACGTCACTTTATTAATAAGATTGAAATTAATAAAAGAATTTGTACAGTTTTGGATTTACGCACATTTCCCGTCATTGGGATGTGCCGCTGTGGAGGATCCAGATATGCTTGGTCATGCACGGTGGTGTTCGAGACTTTCTGTCCCGAAGACTCCGTCTATTACCGTAGAGAGGTTACACTCCTTACGAGCTCATTTGGACCAGATGAAGGCAGAGGATGTGTGCTTTACCCCGTATGATGAGCGGGTGCTTGATTTTGGCGTAGAGCATGATGTTTCTCGGTATCGGGGTATCATACGGATATCCGACATAGAGGAGGCGTATATGCCGGACCGTTTCTTGCGACAGTTTGGATACGTACAGACAGTGTCTCTACCCCGTATTCCTCCCCTTCATGAGATTCGTCCGGCGACCGGACGTGGATCTAGGCTTTCATATCCTCTCTCATACGATCGTTGGGCATCCCGCCATCTGGAGGAGACCAGAGTTTCACTAGTTGGATTGATACCAGCTACCTCTCCTTGGCTCGTCGATGATGCGTACATGTCTTGGTATACGTTCCATTGCCATCCGTACGTCTTGCCGACGTCCATTGCACTCCAGTTACCTATAGACCGTCTCCCACCTGTTCCGGTTTCACATCAAAGAGTACGTTTGTTTTTAACATTTAAATTACTCTTTATTTTAATTTTCAATTATGTTAAAATTTTATTTTCTGTATTGCAACGTCTTCACATTCTTATAGGTCGTATACGAGAGATGCAGGCTCGCGGTCTTCTGTATACTGCAGAGGATATAGATTACATGGTAGCAGAGGCAGTTAGATGTACGCCTCCTGTGGCTCCATCTCATGTCCGAGCTTCACAGCATCCTCCAGCTCCAGCACATTTGTAGTTGTAGTTCACTACTCTTATATTTATTTTGGATGGATATTACACTTGAGCGTATGTTTTTTTTTTTGATACTGTTATGTTTATTTTGGATGGATAATATGTATTGTTTTTTACTTTTGATGTTTTCCTAAGTTTCTTTAGCGATTTTATTTCCCTTAAGTTTCAGTCAACTATTTCAAACTACTAAAACACAATGAGAACCATATATGAAACCGACTAAATCAATGTTGTCAACAAGTACAATAAAAACGTCTAAAACACGATTTCAAGTAAGGTTTCTCAAAACGGCTAAAGATATCCTGCACTATTGTGTTCAACTCCCCATGCTCGACGGAGATCCTCATAACGAGCTATCCTTTCAATGAACGGCGCATCCCATCCATCCACACTTGCATCATGGTTATTTTTTCAAGCGTCGCTCAACAACGGTAACGGAGCATCATCTTTTAACCATACCTACAAAAATGAAATTACAGAAAACGGTTAGTAAATATTAGGTCTAAATATACGTCCATTGAATGAAAATAAATCGTCAACCTACCGGCACAAAGTGTGTGTTGTTATATATATAGGCTAACGAACAAATGACCGTAGGGGCCTCTTGGTCGGGAACGGTGGCAATTATAGGCAGGAATGTCGCTGGAATGTTCCCTAGGACAACCAATGCAATCTTATAGTAGGTGACGGCTGCACATGCGATCATCGGTATTTCCATCCAATTTGGTTCTGGACACGGAGACTTACTCGTCCAATAAACGTTTTGAATGACTTCGTCAACATGATTGAGGATTCTACACTGCAATGATTAACAAATAAGATTATGTAAAATCATGGATTATAATTAAAACTTTGATGTAACCGGAAGACTTAGTTACTTTGGAATAAAATTCCCTTCTCGCATTTAACTCCATAACCATATCTCGCCGTATTATCAAATAATCCTCATCCGAGAATCCCAACACCGCGGAAATTGCTCTATATCCACAATGACCGTCTCCTGGTACATCCCTTACTCTCAATACATAAGGCTCCATGAACTTTGGAAAATCTTCTTCCCTCAAACAAAATCCGGTCTTCGCGGGTTGCTTTCCTTTACGTCGTGCTCTACTCGTAGGAGTCAACTCCGGTGTAGAATCTACATCTTTAGCTTTCTTCCCTTTCGGACGCCCAAGACCACGTGTAGCAGAATGCTCAAAAGAGCTAGGCTCTCTTCTAGTTGATCTCGGGATTCGTCCCTTTGCATTGGCCTTTTGTGTCGGCTCCTTCATTGTCGTACCCCTGGGGTTTTCCATGTCATCCACAAAAGATGCAATCTTATCTTGCTCATCCGGGCTTAACATATTTGAGTCCATTCTTTCTCTAAACCTGTTCAGCGCCGCTTGATTCGGGTTCGAACGATCATCATTATCATCATCACCAATATCACCATCCAAAAAATCAACCGGATTCCAATGAACTTGCTTCCAATAAGGGTGTATCTGTGACAAATAGATAGGTCTACGAGCCCGGATCGCTAGTCTAAAGTCATGCACACACGGCACTCCATAAAACTCTCTCCAATAACTATCCCGACATCCTTCATCATCTCTTGTATGTCGAGCCTTGGTATAATTATTCCACAAGAGCGTGAAACACTCATTTGTTACGTAGTCACGGAGCAAGTCAAATATCGGTATACGCACCTGCAAAAAAAGGTTTATTACATATCAAATAAATATTTAACATTATTTTCATCAATTAAACTATTGGTATACTAACCTCTCATGGAATCCTCTCCTGTGACATCTCTAGAGAAGCTTGTAGCTTTTGGACTTGGTCTGTGACCATCAAATGTATGCTATCACAAACCAGCTGAAATCCTCCAACGCTAGAATCTAGTGTTTGCTTCAACAACTTGTGCGCGGACTCACACCTAAGAAGAAAATTTTATTACAAAAAACGAAGAAATGTTTAATAATGTAGTGAATGTTTAAATAATTTACGCATTTGTCGTTCGTGTGCCGAAATGATGATGTAGGCCAGTCCATGCTCGAACGATTGCCTCCTTGTACGGGTCAAGCCAAGTCGTCTCTAGATAGGTCATTAACCTCGGAGATGATTGCCAATAGTCTCTCATTTCCAACAAACGGCGTTCAGCTTCCAGTGGATCTTGACTCGAACAAGGCATGACAATGGGATATGAAGAGTGCTTCCGCTTCCTTATTGCGCAAAACAAGTGCCGCTCTGTTAACTATATTGCACTTTATGTGAAACGTGCACAATATATGCTTCACCTCGGGAAATACTACACCCAATGCGCTTATAAGACCAAGCTCACGATTAGTGGCAATCACCTCCGGCGTCTTTCCGTATAACAAATGTCGGACCCTCCTCAAAGCCCACTCGTAATGATCTCTATTCTCCTGTGCCATGAACACAAAAGCAATTGCAAATGTCTTCTTGGTGCTAGTGATGCCTACGATCTCCAACAATGGCATATTGTACCTAAAAGTAATACGAAACAACGATTGAGTTACAATTTCTAAGGAAAATAAGAATGAGTGTATGAAATAAAGTAAAAATGTGGCTTGAATTGAAGCTTACTTGTTGGTCTTATATATCGAGTCCATCACAATAACATAGGAAAACATGTTGAGCAAATGCCGCGAGTCGGGATGTGAGATAAAGAAATCAATCACTTCATCGGAATCTTGACTTCTCCGAGTGTTTATATAGTATCCACGTTCCGTCAACGTGTGAAGTGCTTGTTGTAATGGAGATCTTCCTTCGGCTTGTTCCATTCTAATCTTCAAACCGGTGTTGTAAACTTGACGGATGGAGGTGACATTGTCGGGATCCTCTAAATGTACGGATTTTAATATATGTCTCGGTTTTAAGCCAGAATTTAATTCACGCTCCACCTTTCGGGTCTACTTCGGAGTCATACGTCCAACATATGCATGACCTCTTAACACCGAAGGAATGATATGGTTGTGGATTCCACATACAACCCTCACCGTCCACCTTTCCTCTTCAATTTGGGTTCCTACAAGCTCAAACAAACACATACACTTCTTCGAGTTTTTTTTCCGGCTAGAACTTGGAACATGATCGGGATCTACGTCTTTTTCTTTTCTCGGTCCTCCGTGTCTATCACAACCCAATTGTAGGATACGAAAACCCCTTCTATCCAATCATGATTTTTTAATGACCAACACCATATTCATAGCGTTGGCCACATACCGAGCCCATCCCAAAAAGTTCTCTCTATCCGCAAAATATCCATGAAGCTCAAATTTTGAAGAATAATTGGTACCGAGAGCACGAGAGTAATCCATAAGATCCTAAATAAAAATAACATAGAATATTATTTTAAAAAAACACATCATTTTATTCTTGCATTGCTAATTCTATGATTTCGATTCTCTATTCTAACATTGCTAATTCTATGATTCCGATTCTCTATTCTTACATTGCTAATTCTGTAATTCCGATTCTCTATTCTAAAATTGCTAATTCTATGATTTCGATTCTCTATTCTAACATTGCTAATTCTATAATTCTGATTCTCTATTCTAACATTGCAAATTCTATAATTTCGATTCTATATTCTAACATTACAAATTCTATAATTCCGATAAAATAAAACGACATAACAGTAAAGTATAAAAATGAGTTTGTACACTTACTTCAAGTTTTGCGAGAATTTCTTCCGGATCACTATATTTTTCAATATCGAACGGCATCATCGAGCTTTCACCATCGGATTCTACATCAACTTCATCGGAATACGACGACATTTTAACGACTTTTTTCTTTACGTTTTCTAACTTGTGGATGAAGGTGAATGAGTCTCATATGTTATTATATAGGCTCCAAAAATCCCCAACGGCTATATTCCCCCAACGGCTAGTACGTCCAACGGTCCGATTTTTGAATGAGTAACGGGCAAGCTAACGCGCATGCGCAGTGCGCATGCGCGTTAGCTTGCGCGCGGGCGGACTCCGCCTCTATGAAGGCGCGAGTCCGCCCGAATAGTAGCCCTGTTTGTAGGGGACCACATTAAATAACCATATTTATTTAAGAAACTGCCACATCATCATTTTTTTATTTCCAGCAGGGGTATCAATTTATTTGGGAATTAATCTTTATCATAAAATTACTAGGGGCCTACTTTATATACATTTTTACAAAAGAGACTAGTTAATCTACATTAATACATAATTAGCCTACTTCCCCTTTTATCTCTTGAATTTTAGACCCCTGAATATATACGGGGTTTCGCTGATAGCTAGACATTTTTGAATATTCGCGGATTATCGGATAGTCGGAAATATCCGATTGTTTAATTTTTTTTATATAACATTAAATTTAAATTATTTTTAGAAAAGAGAAAAAAGTTATACATTACAATTTTGTACTAATATTTATACTTGACGATAAATTGCATGGTAAAAATCTTTAATTTATGTAAATTAATAAATTTATAATGTTTATTTACTTACAACTTATACATAGTATGTACTATTTAGTATAAAATACACCCATTGAACCAATTAAAGGTATTTGGTTAACATCCTCAAATTAATTTTAATGTTTTTGTTATAAAACCCTTTATTATAATATTAAAAGTACATTAGTATACTTTAACGGGTTAATTTGGTTCATAGACCTTTTTGAGTTTTATGTTTAGTAACTAAGCCTTTGATTTTTTTTAATTTAGTAAATATACCCCTTTCTTATTTTTTACCGTGGAACCCTAACCTTATCTTCTCTTCCCACTACCTTCTCCCCGCACTCCAGATCTAGATCTACATTTGGATCTACCAACTTCTCCTTCGCCGAATGTGAAGCAGCGCGACCTTCTCGTTACCGTCACCGACTAGGACACTGACGGCGGGCAACAAGCAAGGGCCATCGTTTCCTCCGGCGCGCATAGACGATCCATCGAAACGGCCTTCTCCTTGCTGGTTAGTATCGCCATCAGTGGGTTGGGTCGAAGCTTCCTACCAAAAATTGTTTTTGATACTGCTTAATTCTATCAGTTGTACGCGTTGGTAAAAGTTTTGCACCTTAGTTGACTTCAGTCTTTTTTAACTTCAGCCTTGTAGATTGCATCTATTGGGCCTCTGTTGCACAACTTTCTTTGCTTGAAGATGAAATGTGAAGAGTAGAAAGAGTAAATGTGAGTCAAACTACATGTATATACTACTCTTCCTTTTACGTCAAGAGAGTGTTATGAAAAATGTGATATCATTTGTGTTTCTCATTGTTTGCATTGGACTGATTAGGTTGCTTATCAGTAATTTTAGATTCACATAAGTCTCTTTTAAGAAGACAATTATGGATTAGCTTATCGCTTCCTTGTCATTACTATAATGTCTTTATAAGCACTGATTGGGTGAGTAATACTTGTATTTCAATGGACTTTCAGGTTGCTTTCATGCTTTCTGGAATGGGGTCTGCAGCTGCAGATGTTTTCCGAATGGTAAATGCTTTGATATATCCACAACATTTACTCTTCTGACTCGTAAGTGTTGCAGGCGAGTGTTCGGTGGGAAAAGCGGAATATTTAGACAAATTCATACTTATCAGTTCAATTTTGGTGAATGGAGTTGCAATGGCTTAATCCAGCGTACTTAATTCTCAATATATTTGGACTTACATTAGTTGCAAAGCTCCATGCCGAGAATCATAGTCGAAGATCCGGCATAGACTACACAATTGTAAGGCCCGAAGGTTTAAGAAATGATCCTCCTTCTGGAAACATCATACTGGAGCCTGAGGATACTCTCTTTAAAGGATCGATCTTGAGAGATCAAGTTGATGAAGTTGCAGTAGAGGGGTTGATTATGGTATGAAAATTTATAATTTGTGGTATGATAATTTCTGGTATGAAACTTATGGTATGATAATTTCTAGTATGAAAAGATTTGTTTCGTGAAATTCTGGTATGAGAAAGGTTCTGGTATGTGAAAAATTCTGGTATGTGAAAAATTCTGGTATGAAAAATTCATTCTAGAAAATAAAAAAAATAAATGAAAAAATGAAAAAGACAAAATAAAATATAAAAAAAAAACAAAATCAATAATTAAAAATTGAAACTTACACTTACAAATAACAAACATTTTTTTAAAATATAGGGGTTAAATACTTTTACCTGCCATTAAATGAAAGTGATAAAAAAATATGGGGTACATTTACTAAACACAAAACTAAAAAAAGGCCTAGTAAGCCAAATTTTTCCTACTTTAACATCCTCAAATTAATACAATATATTTTTGTAAGGTGAAAGAATTTTGTTTTAGGAAAGAAAAAAATTTATATGTTACAATTTTGTACTAATATTTAACTTTTAACAATATATTACATGGTAAAAATATTTGATAGGCAAAGTAATGAATTGATAATGTCCATTTGTTTATAACCTATACATACACACATTGATATCATTTTAATTTAATTAAACATATATTAAACATTAAAACATGTACAAATACGGGTCGTCCCGCCCGTCCGGGAAAAAAGTATGAGTATGAGCAATGGCCCGTTCGAGATGGACCGGGCCCATTTTAATGGGACGGGTATGGGTAACGTTTGGCTCGTGTGTTAGCCCAACTTGTATATAGTTATATACGCATGATGATATATATTAGTTTGTTTTGACTGTTACCTACTTTGATTTTTCATTTAGTTTGTCTCAAGTGTTTTAACGAATTATACTCGTTTGTAATACAAGGTTTTAAGTGTAATTTGATTGCAATTGTACTTGTTGTTTTTCACATATTTGGGTTGTGTTTTTTTAGCGTATTGATTGTTGTTGAATTTGTTTATAATGCACTATGCATGTATAACTAGATTGTAAGTTTGTGGTGAATATATTATATTATTTATTTTGTATAGGAAAAATGCACAATTAGGTACAAATGGACCGGCAGCCCGCCCGCCCGCATTTGTACAGGTCTAATAAATATACACATCTACGCACATGCATTATGATATGTATGTGTATAGATAGATAGATAGATAGATAGATAGATAGATAGATAGATAGATAGATAGATAGATAGATAGAGGGGTAAAGAATAAGAACCTCTAAGAGTCGTTGGATAAACATTTCAGATTGAATGTTACTATAAGACCATCCACATTGATAAATATATTAGCAAAGTCTCTTAACATGCTCTCTCCGCTACTTCAGCTTTAAAAAATCTATTTATTTTTTCTCCACATTCATGGTTTATTAACTTTCAATCTCTTAACTCTATATTTATTTGCCCACCATATTTATATACATTTATAAAATGTTGATACTATTAATTTTATTTCAAAAAAATAAAATAATAAATATATAAAAAAAAATAATTAAAATGAGATTTTCAATAAACACTTCATTAAAAATTAAAACACACAAAGACATTAAAATAATATCTCTCCAAACGTATATCTCCAACATGAAGAAGTCGTTGCATGTCTTTTATGTTTGGTCTTCGTAGATATATGTCTCTAAACGAAGAAATGATTCCTTCCACGAATTTGGTCAAACATTCTCGTGCAGTTGATGCGCCCATTCGAAGATACTCATCCACCGCATCTGCACTCATACCATAAGCCAACATGCGTATGGCAGCCGTGCACTTTTGTAAAGGGGATAGACCAAACCTACCGGTTGCATCTCGTTTATGATGAAAATATTCAAATGTGGTTAACAAATGGTTCACAATGTGTAAGAACAAAGGTCTATGCATTCTAAACAGCCTTTGAAATTGCCCGTTAGAATAAAACGGTGGCGGAACGTCACTAAAATAGTCTTTAACTAAGCGTTCATGACCCTTCCCACGCTCTCTATCAATGTATTGTCGATGTTGTTGTGGTTGTTGTGGTTGAGAGCTTTCACCTTCGTATCGACGTTGTCTTGACGAGCTTGCATTCTTGCAATAAAATGATCTTCCATTGCAGCAAACTCGAGATCTGCCAAACCACCAATATTAAAATTAAACTTCTATGGGATTGGAACCCGTTTTTGTTGGGCAGTGAAGGGTGATGTGAATTTATGATCGGTTTTTGAGAGATTGAAGGAATGTGTAAATTTGGAAGAGTGAGGTGATATTTCTCATATGCAATCATAGAGTTTAAATAGGGGAGAACCGTTAAAATGAATTGGATTCAAATTCAAATCCGTCATAATGGAAGACCACTTGTCTGATGAGTGGTCATTCAAATCAACATAAGGCCAAAACTTTAATAATTCACCAACATTGGGAAGAGTAAGAGTAAAATGAATTGGATTCAAATTCAAATCCGTCATAACTTAAGGCCACTTGTCTGATGAGTGGTCATTCAAATCAACATAAGGCCAAAACTTTAATAATTCACCAACATTGGAAAGAGTAAGGGCAAAATGAATTGGATTCAAATACGTCATAGTTGAAGTCTTTATACATAGGTTGTGTGTTGTAATCAAATTCTCCACACTTATCAACTCACCTTCTCTAAAACCCATCTTTTTCACCATTATGGAACCAAATCAACCCCACAACTATCGAAATTCCCTTAACTTTTCTTCTAATTTTTTAGATATGATTCAAGATCAAACAAATGAGTCATATCAATTCTTCACTCCAGGTTACCCATTTGGTCCTCATGGAAATATTTCAACGAACCAATATCGTCCATATCGAAGTGTACCAACGAACCAATATGGTTCATATGGAAGCATCTCGACACGTCAATATGGTGCATATGGAAGCGTTCTAACAAACCAATATGGTCCATATGGAAGCACCCCAATGAGCTCATACCAACAAATGGCGAGTTTGGAAGAAATAAACCCTATCTTAACCCCTCCCATGAGTGGTCAAGAAGAAGTCCCTCGTGCAAGTGGTGCTCGTCAAAGTGGTCTACAACGAGTGAAATGGAACCAAGGAGAAGAGTTGTTAGTTGTTAGTGCATGGATCAACACCAGCATGGACAATGTTTTTGTAATGATCAAAATGACGCAAAGTTTTGGGACCGGGTCACGGAATACAACAACACCAGAAGAGTGGAGGATGACTGTTCGCTCCAAATGGTGTGTGCAAGTTTTAAATTTATATCCCAAGAAATATGCTTAAAATAAGGATGTGAACCCGCAGTGTACGGATCAATTATAGTAAAAAGCAAGAATTTTGGGGTGTCGATCTCAGGGACTTTAGTGAAACAAAGCAAGTATAGGTCGTCAATGCAACTAATAACCACAAAAGCGATTAAAGCAATAAAAAAGATGATAATAAGGTCAATTAAAGGAAATATGAAAATTCTAGGGATTAAAGAATCTAGTTGTGGTTCCAACTCAAGATCTCAAGATAAGTGGACAAAGTTGAGATTTTGCAAAGGGAAGGTGTTTCTAAAGTGGAATAAATTACCGGGTAAGTCTCACTACTCACAATCCCAAACCCAAGCTCCTATTACCGGGTAAGTCTCAAGGTACTAAGGAAAGGAATTATAATCTCAAACCAACACACCAACTAAGAGAATAGAATCAACCTTTACCGGGTAAGTCTCAAGCTAACTCACAAAGATGGGATGAAGGCACACTCAAACCCCAATAAAGGACAGAAAAGGTCACCTCGGTCTCATCACTAGGTAAGTCTCATCCTAGGCTTGCATTGGACCAGGAAAGGTGTAATAAGAATAGGATTTGGCAAACTCTAACACTTAACTCTCAGTTTCGGATCAGAAAAGGTCACCTCGGTCAGTCAAGTTCCACCCCGGCCGAGATGTTCATCAACTGAGCGAGATACTCTAGGGTTAAGGTTAAAGACTCGAGCTTTCAGGGTCCTACTGGGATTAAGATCATTCTATCATCGTCTTTCCCACAACTTTCAGCCAATCACCCTAGAATCACAAGGAAATTAGCCACTCATCATCATGAAAGCAATAATCAAATATATGAGAAGGGAAATAATATTTGAACACAAAAACCTTAAGAACAAGGCTTCAATAATTGAATCAAATGTCAAACAAATCAGCGTTTTTTGGATCACAAATCCAACAAGACAATAAAACCAAAAGGAATCTAAGAAAATCTTACAAATTCCTTCAAAAGCTATCACAAAGCTATGAACTTCCTTCCTTCAATCTTCAAACTTCCTTCGAACTTCCAAAAATCCTTCCTAACTACAGTGTATTGTCGGCTTCCAGCCTACGGTGATGCTGAATTATGGAAAATCCAGCCCTTTTTATAGGAGAATTATCTTCCAAAAATAATAATATCTTAAAAAGATAAATTCCTATAAAATATATCCATATCTCTAAAATAAGTCTCCTAAATATATGATCTTCCTTCCAGAAATCCAGCCAAAAAATATAAGATATCTTCCTTCCAAAAATAAAAGATCTCAGCCAAATAAAATATATCTCGCCGCGCCAAGGTGTTCGCCTCGGTCGGGACGCTCCTCAAGATCACCTTGGTCGAGGTGACACTGTAGCTGACCGAGGTGAATCTCAACTAAATGTGAAATCTCTCAAATCTGGTCCAAAGTAAATCTTCTTCATTAATTCCATGCTTCTTGAGTTCTCTTTTAAGCTCCAGAATGTAGCTCCTATGACTCATTTGCTCCTTAGCTCCATTTCGATCCAAATGTGCCATTTTACCTACGATTACAACGAAACTTTGTGTAGACCTCGATTCTCGCAAAGGTAGATGAAACGACAATATAATCACATAATATACATTCAAACATGCTGATTATTGAAGATAAAATGTCTAAACAAGTCCCAAAATATAGACTATAATACATGCTATCAATGACGACACTTAGGTTGAAAGGGGTTCGAGCTCTATAAAAAAAAGGTGGCACAAAATATCCATACCGACTTCAAAATTTGTTGGATGTTACAAACAAGCATCCAATCGAAGAACAAGTGGACAAAGCGAGACAAATATACTCAAAATGGCACATACTATATACCTTTCCGATATGGGTGAGAACTTTAGATTTGAGCATTGTTGGCGTGAGCTTCAAAATGTGCCAAAGTGGTTCACGATGGTTGAGAAACTTGCTGAGAAAAGTGAAGGAAACTCAAAATGTTCCAAGGTCAATGAGGCCGGAGCCTACTCTTCAAGTTCCAACCCATCCACTCCCAACAGTGCCGCTACACCCGATAATACGATATTTATCAGACACACAGATGATCTAACTCGTCCCTCTAGAAGGAATGTTGCAAAGGCTGGAAAAAGGAAGGGAAAAAGAGTCGTCGAGAGTTCGGTTAATCATGGGGACAAGGCGGACAATAAGTACTTGGAGTTGCAAGATAAAAAAAATAAAATTATGAATGATGATGTTTTTACTCAAAAGCTTCAAATGCTAACAACATTGCTTACAAAAGATGGTGAGTTAACCCCTTATTAGAAGGACGTAGTGGAAAGGCTAAGACGTGAATTGAGTATGTGATATGCTTGGATGTGAAATCTATCTGTATTTTTATGTATTTCGTAATACCTAAGTGAAGAATAACATCACAATTATGTTAGGATTTCTCTAAAATTTTAGGTCTTTTTAAATTTGGTGTTTTAGTTATGTATTGTAATATATTCAATTTCATGTGTAATGTTTTGAAATATATTAAATTTTATGTGCAAAAAAATTCTTGTAATATATAGTCTATGTATGATGTCATGTAGTAATTGATTTTTATATATAAAGTTTGTAATGATAATCTTTATATTAAAAAATATCCTTATTATGTATTTATAAAATAAATATTATTCATAATATTATTTTTAATTAAAAAAATAATTATTCTAAAGATACCCAATATTAGACTTTATAGATAGAAAAAAGTCTTTGGACTCTACACTATATAATTTTTTTATTCTTCTAAATATATTCAATATTGTACTCTATTGATAGATAAAAATAAAATTAAAATGTTTATAAAATAAAATCAAAATATACTTATTTAAACCAAAAACTATTACAAATAAACAATAAAATTATTACAAACATGAAAAAATTTGAACCTTTGATCTTGCTTAAATCCATTGGATCAAAAAGTTTTCATGCTCCACTACTTACCTATGGACACATGTCACGTTTTGAAGGTAAAAGATCAAAAAAGAGAGAGAGGCTCTTTTGGACAAAAAAAAGGAAAAGAAAATGTCTTCTCTCTCTCCAAGCTTTAACCGATCTCTTACTTTCATTTGTTAGAAAAGTTTAGAAGATAAAATTGTACTATTTAAAGCATATCTATATTATTATAATGCTTACATACCACCATTGTATGTGGTCTAAGACTTAATTTGAAAACTTTATACTAGAATATCAAAAATATATTACATTATAACGCGCATTAATTAAATATGTATTATGGTAAACGCACTTAATACAATTGTCATTTATAAGGATATAAAGTGTTGGTTGATAAAGAAAATATTATTCATCGTGTTCATCCATTATTTATTATTTATGCACTTGTTACTTGTCGAAACCATCAACCCATCACACTGTCATGAACGTAATGTTTATGGTGCTCGTGATTGGGTTTACATTCGTCTTTTGTTTTTTTTTTCTCATCTTGATTATGCATGAATGCTTGTTTTTGTGAATGTAAATGCCTAATCAATAAGGTATATGTCTTAAACTACTTATGTGATTGAACATTCGTGTGCATGAACGCTTGTGTTCATGAAAGTAAATGGTTAATCAATCGGGCATATGTCTTTAACTACTTATGTGATTGAATACTGGTGTTCAAATTTACATTCAAATTCATTTTTTTTCTCATTCATACTATGCATGAATGGTTGTGTTCATGAAATCAAATGGTTATTCAATCGTGTACATGTCATTAACTACTTGTGTGATTGAACGCTTGTGGGCATGATCACTCGTGTTCATTAAATTTAACTCATACATACTTATACACATAAAAGAGAATCATTCTTGCGGAGAGGAATGATAACCTCTAAGAGACGTTGAATTAATATATGAACATCCTAGATTCATTTAAATAAATAATCTTATTATGGCAAGTTGTTACTAGGGAATACGCAGTAGAATAATAGCGGATTATGAATTAGGTAACGATGAATATCTTTTAGGAAATCAAAAATTTGTTTCCGTGATCGGCATAATCTTGCCTTGAACTTATTGCACAACCGATTCTTCTTGATAAAACACAATAAATGAATGTAAATATATCAAATGAACGTGATGCTCACGCAAATTATTATCTTTTGACACTAACTCCGATAAATATACTTATTCAATTATATTATTAGTTGTTTTGTGATTTTTATTATATGTTTTCTATAATTTATCATATTGGTCTTTAATATAATTTTCATTAGTAACAACCGGAAATTAAATGTACCTTTTTAGCCATTTTGTTATTGTACGTATATATGAGTTTCCTTCTATATTTATTTTCAAATGAATGTAAGGTTCATGAACATAATGTTCATCTTAATTAGTATTGTTTTCATATATTTTATTGTATTGAATTTGTAGAAGATTTTTTTAGTTACCAGCGTAAGTATATCAAATGAACGTAATGTTCCGGCATATTAAATGTATCTTTTTAGTCATGTTGTTACGAGTTCCTTTATATACTTTTTTCATTCAATTTAATTAAACAATATCTTTTATTTACTAGTGTACGCATACCTTTCTAGCCATGTTATTACTTTATTTACGAGTTTCCTTTTTTTTTTTTTCATTTTGTCACAATTGAACATACGGTTCATGAACATAAAAGGGTACATCTTCCGAATATGGTAAGTACTATCATGATAAGTCGAAAACCCAAAAAAGTGGTTTAGGTAAAAAAGCAAGTAGTCCGACTAACATTAGGTTGATGCAAAAATGGACTTGAGTGATATGAGAATTTGTGGTAAGACCATCTTAGAAAAAAGAAGAGTGGCAAGGTGAAAATCCGAAAGGGCACCTTGGGAAAATGAGTGAAAAATTTGAGTGATAGGTTCAATTTTTTGGCGTTGGCGACATAAGAAAATGAGCTATAAGGAGAAATCCGGGTAGACCACTCTTGGAGTGATAAGGAGATAGATGGTAGTGTACTCTCTTGGCCATTCACATCACTTGGTAGATTTTTTTTTTATCTCTTTTCATGCTTTTAGTACTTTTCTCTTTCACTATATTTCTTGAGTCTGATAAACAATTGATAGATGTTAGTTTACTCAGAACGAGCAAGAGTCTAAGGAAAATTTGATAGGTGATGAAATCACTATCTTAAAGATGTAGTCTAAGCATGATTTTAGAGTCAATTGTTTGTACTTTGGTGTTGTCTTTGTGAATCTAGCTGAAGGAGCTAATTTCAACCAACTCATATTGAAAGTGAATAAAAATCAAGTGTAGTTGTTTTCTCCAATTTGCTTTCATCATCTATTTATTTGCATGCTTTTATTTACTTGTCACTTTAACAACAACAAAACCCCCTTGGTTACTCACATTCGATAATTATAATTTTATTTTATTCTTTATTGCTCATCTCTCTCTTGGGTTTGACCATTAGTTGGTTGTTATACTCGTTTTAGTACATTAAGTTTGATTAATATCTTGATAAGAACTAACGACAGTAAAATCGTCTTGTCAAAACTCATAGAGAAGATTTAATTGGAAATTTTGAGAGAGATAAGACTCATAGTATGATAAATACACTTTTAATATTGGTCTCATATACTTAGGGATGTAGAACATCTAGTGAAGAGATGTCTTATTTGTCAAAGGTAAAATCAAAGTTGAAGTCTCATGAGTTATATAGTCCTTTGTCTATTCCTCTAGTCCCTTGGGAGGATATATCTATGAATATTGTTGTACAATTACCTAGAACTAAGAGAGATCGAGATTCAATATGTGGTTGTAGAGCATTTCGCTAAGATGACACACTTTATAGCTTCTATAAGACCGATGATGCATCCAATGTAACTAATCTTTTATCTAAGAAAGTGGTGAGGTTATACTACTGTGAGTGGTAAGATGTTAAGTTCCTTAGTTACTTTTGGAGAACTCTTTCGGGAAGATAAGAAGTAGATTGTTGTTACCTACTTCTAGTCACCCTCAACCCAATTGGCAAGATGAGGTAAATAATAGGACTTTGACCACTATTCTTGGAACCATCATTAAGAAGAATCTTAAGGTTTGGGAAGATAATTTGCCTCATGTTGAGTTTGCATATAATTAAACATTACATTCATCAACTCAATTAACCTCTTTTGAATGTGTCTATGACATGAACCTTTTAAACCCACTTGATCTTACTCCTTTTCATATGAAGGAGAGAGAGGATTTTGATACAAGAAAAGCATGTGGAATTCATTAAGGAGTTACATGAGAGGACGAGGTTGTTGCAAAGGACTACACTAATGCAACTAGAGCGAAGTCCGGAGATCTAGTGTGGGTGCATCTAAGGAAGAAGAGATTTTCCGCCAAATGCAAGTCCAAGTTATATGCAAGAGGAGACGGTGCATTCAATGTGTTGAAGAAGATTGGAGATAATGCCTACACGTTAGAGTTTCTATGTGATTATGGAGTTAGTGTTACCTTCAACCTTGTTGGCTTTACTCCGTACCTTGGCAAGGATCATAACCAAGATTCGAGGTTGAATCGTTTTCAAGAGAGGGGGAATGATAAGGGACCATCAAGTGGACCATTAATATTAATATCTCAAGCTAGAAAGATAGAGGTGAAGAAATGCATGACTTAAAGAGTTGTCTTGTGAAGATGCAAGATATAGAGATCAAGTCAAGGATAAAGTTGACCGTCCAACGCGAACCCGGTCCAGGTGAACAGGTTTGAATCAACCAGTCTGAAGATGAGAGGTGTGTGAGTGGTTGTTTTTTTGCAGCCATGAGATGTTTTAATTTTAGCCCAAAACACTTAGTTTTAAGACAATTGATTTTAGTTTTACGTTGACCATTTTAATGTATTTTGAGTCCATCTTTTAATTATCTTTCTTTTAGGGGGTATTACGGGCACGGTTCAAGATTCATGAATGCACAACGTATACGCAATGCGTGACCGTCACGGTCACACATTGCGTATACGTGGAAAATGTGACCGTTGAGATTTAAACGTTGTAAACGTTGTGTAACGTTAATAAAAGTGACCGTTGAAATATGAATGTTATTGATTTCAATCTGTTATATATAGATAGTAATAGAAGAGGTGAATAACGCTCACAACATCTTCGAAAAAACAACACAACATCTTCCAAAAAACAACTGCGAGAATGTCAACACACGAGGATGATGAGATGATGATTCCGTTCAACGATACAAAATTTAGTGACCCAGAAGAGTTTCTTCGACATTTCGAGGTAAGTACTTTATAACCGAAAAACATAGAAAAACTAGAAATGTTATATATAATGTTTATGTTAGAAACATTAGACATAATTGCAATTTATGTTAGAAACATTTGATATAATTTGTGTTTTTATGATTTGAAATTATTATTTTGTAAAACTACTAATCATTGAGGATTAAACCGAAAACTAGAAATCTTATAGTTTTTTTCTATGTGAACTAGGGTCTTCCGAATTATTCTCGTGACGAAGGGACTGATTATGCGCGAATATTTGAAATTCGCGGTTTTTTCCAAGATCGCGAGACAATGGTGGATTGGGCTCGGTTCATCGGAGGAACTATGAACATGGTGTTGGTTACTAGTAGGTTGTGGAAAAGCTCATGGGGATTCGTTACGTTTCGTTTGACATGCGAACGTTTCGGAGTCCCTCGTAAGAAGAAAGACGTTGATTCTAATACCGAGTTATCTTCTAGCCGAGCACACAAATCCAAGAAAGACGGATGTTGTTTTGAGCTTGAGGGTGTACAAAGCGAGGTTGAAAAATGGACGTTGCATGCTATAAATGGAGTGCACAATCATACACTTCCCGAGCAGTTAAAGGGACACACATATGCCGGCCAATTGACGGAGAAACAGTCTCGGAGTGTGGGACGTGAGCTTGGGTCGGGTTTCAAGCCGATAAATATTTGAAGTCAATAAAGTTAGATGATCCCTACAACGTCAACACAATAGCACAAATATACAATGCTGGACTGGAGATTAGAAAGCTACAAGCTGAAGGACGAAGTCCTCTCCAACAAGCACTACATATGTTAGAGCAACATCATTATTATGTCAATGTGAGAAGATGCTTGGAATCGGAAGAAATTTCAGATTTTTTCATCATGCATCCGGATTCAAGAAATCTCCTCAACTTATTTCCTTATGTCATCATAATGGACATGACGTACAAGACGAACAAGTAAGTTTTATTATACATGTTTTTACGACTCTTTATATATTTCATGCACTTTTGGTATGAAGTCGAACAAAACTCTTAATATGCCCTCTAAAGGTACAAGATGCCGTTGTTAGAGATTGTCGGTATCACTAGCACGACGTTTGCAATAACATTTGTTTTCATGGCCAAGGAAAACGTCAATCACTACGAGTGGGCATTACGGAGACTCCGATATGTGTGCGGAAATGTTACACCGGGGGTGATTGTGACGGACAAAGAGTTAGGACTCATAAGTGCACCCGGTGTTGTTTTTCCGGATGTGAAGCACATGATTTGCACCTTTCATATTGTTTTACACTTTTTTTCCTAATAATCATAGTGTTATAGTGTATTGAATTGATATTGGTTGTTAGGTGTGAGTCCGCACACTCATTGTTGAAGGGTACATTGCGTTCTATCGTGCAAGGATTTCAGTTGGTGATGGAGAACATTGACTTGATGGTAAATGACTATATTGATCAGATTCAAGCCTCAATAGAGATGTCACGCTAGAGGATGTTATTGGAAGTGCGGGTGCCTATATTTGATTTGCTCCGAAACAAAGTAAGCAACGAGTGCTTCTTGAAATTGTTGGAGATTTACGAGAAGACAAAGCAAATTAGGAGCTTGACAACATGTAAGGATTCATATTGGAGGGAAGCTCATTGGTTGCCTTGTGCGCACAAGTTCTTTATTGCTATGAGGGCTCGGGAGCCAATACGTTTGGATAAGATCCATCCTTATTGAAAGCAAGTACGATGGGCAAGAGTGGATACAACGCTAGAAGATGACGTTGTCCATATTGAGCCATACATGAAGTTACTCAATGACTTTGGGGAGCGAATGGACAAGAAATTGCTTAGTAGAGATGAGCTTGAGCGGATGGCTTAATCATATGAGGATATTAGACATCCGGGCTGTTCAACGTCGAGAGTACTAGAGCAGAAAGTTAGAACTAAAGGAAGACCACCAAAGTATGACATTATTTCAACAAGGAGAGAACCAAGTGGGTTCGAACATGGTTCTGGATCGGCACGTCCACGTTCTTGAGGTCGTCCACCAAAAGCAAGTCAACATGCGGAAGTTAAGGTTGAGGAGGCCGAGCCTGAGAGGCCGAACCTGAAGAGGTCGAACCTAAAGTTAAGGTTGAGGAGGCTGAGCCACGTGTTAAGAAAATCACCTCCCGACATTCTAAGAACTATCGGTTCAAGAGTGATCAAATGCAAAAGTTCATGAAACCCTTCATCCTTTCAGCCTATGATGTTAAAGGAGATGGACACTGGATTTAGAGCCCTTGATGTGGTTTCGGGATACTCGGAAGAAGATTACTTGATTGTTAGAAAGGAATTGGCTACAGAGATGTTCATGAGAAAGGACTTGTATGCACAAATAAGTATTTCTTTTCTTTGCTTAACCATTTTTTGTTGATAAAATGAAAACAACTTCTTTTAATTGTTTTTTTTCAATAATCAGCTAAACGATGTTCGGGACAAAAAGTCTCAAAGCCCACCTCGCTGATCCATGACAGTCTAGATCCTCCGCCGCCAAACAACCCAAAGATGGGAAGTGGGCGTAGATCTAGAACTGTAACCATTAAATTAAGAAATAATGAAAATTAAAATAATATGAAAGTTCTTATGAAATGCTTGCTAAATGAAGGAATGCTTCACTAAGAAGTGACTTAGTAAATCAAAGTTCTTACCTGAAGTAGTGACGTACAACCTCCGATCGTCTTCACCTTCAGCATCGTATTGTACATAAAGTTCAGATTTGCCATTTGTCATAATAATACGTACGAGTACAAGTACGCCAATACCCCGGTGCCCCAAGCCAAGCCTATAGTACGGCCGTGATCACGTACCAAATCGATCAACCAAGGTCGAATCTTGTTCGTCGATTTATTGATGAACAACGATGACCCCAAAAATAAGAGGAGAAATACAAATCAACAAGTAGAGTTGTCTGGTGCCCCCGAGCCTCCACCTTTGATATACGGAAGATGCCACTCAACCACCTAGTACGCTCTCGTGCAGACAAAGGTGTCACCAGGGAGTCTCCATCAATCCTAATGCCTAGGATGATGGCTACATCGTGTAGGGTGATGGTCATCTCACCCCATGATAGATGGAAGTTGTTGGTCTCCGGATGCCACCGCTCCACAAATGCATATATAAGGGCATGGTCAACTTCAGCAAAAGAGACGTCAAGCAAACCCGTCAGGCCACTCTGAGATGCAATAGCAAACCAGGAAGTGGGGTCGGCTCTGTCAGCATTGGAGATCCATCTACTCAGCACAACGATGTGCTCTATCCGCCGCAACGCGGTCATGGGTCTCCTATAATCCTCCTTCATAAAACAACGCATATTCAATTAAACGATTTATTAATTAGCATATGTAACATAATGTGTTACAACTATGATTTAGTTTTCTACCTCTCCCATCCAGACACCGCGAGCAAGGTGACCGGCGTAGCAAGTCAGCACATCGTTGATCAATGGTGCCCCTGTGTCTGCCACATCGATCAACCGATATAAACGGATCTTGTGGCGGCACTACAAACTCCTCAACCGGAACATCAAAATCAAACTCTGCCGCCTCGATATGGTCCTTAGTTGGTGGCTCTACCTACTCCTCAACAATAATATATGTAGGTGGCTCTACCTGCTCGTCGACAATAATATATGTAGGTGGATGTACCTGCTCTTCCCCTAGCTGTACAGAAGGAGCGTTCACCTCATGCTCCGACTCTGACCCATTAGTCGGCTATGGAAGAACCTCCCTACGGAAAGCTGGAGAAGGATCTGAAAGGGAAGGTCTCAATAGTTGCTGAGCTGGTGGTGTGGCGGCCGCCGGACTAGCAACCTGAGAGCTACTCTCCGTCGTCGCAACTCTAGCTCTACGAGCGGAGGCCGTAGGACACCTCCGTCACTCCATACCCCGTAATATCTATAGTTTGGTATTTTAGTGTAATTTTATTATTTTTCTTTACATTAGTTTACTTTAGTTTCATTTCAAATGAATTTAAAGGAAATTAAATGAGATTATATGAATTTATAAGTAATTAAATAAATTTCATTTAATTTACTTTTTATCTTTCTATTTTAAATGAAATTAAAAGTAATTAAACGAGATTAAAAAGTAATTAAATTAAATTAATTTATTTTATTTTATTTTCATTCCATTTTATTTGAAATTAAAGTAATTGTATGAAATTAAAAAGTAATTAAATTAATTTTAATTAATTTAATTTAGTTCATTTTCATTCATTTTTATTTGAAATTATAATAAAATTAATTACAATGAAATTAATTAATCCAAATTATTATTAATTTAAATTAATTCAAATTCATTTTTTAACTTTATTTATATAATTTAATTTAAAGTAATTAGGATAAAGTAATTTATTTTTTATTATAATATTAATTTAATTTAATACATTTTAATTAAATTAAATCTCATTCAAATAATTTTAATACAATTTAATTAATTTAACTTAAATTAATGCATTGGAATGCATTATAATGCATTCCAATGCATTATGAACAGTGGCACCACGGTTACAGAACCCGTGACCGTGTGGCACTGTTCATCGTCTTCGACAATCCGCCTTCAATGGCGGACTGTCGAAGCTTTAACAACGCATATTCCACCAATCTCGTCTTCAATCAACCTAAAGCTATTAAAATCAACAACAATCTAACCTATTACACTCAATTTCATCCTCAATTACGAACCCGGAACTTAAAAACAAAAACCGAACAAAATTGAAACAAAAACCGAACAAAAACCAAAGGTTAACTTCTTTCGGGTCGTGTTTTCGCTTTTGGAATGGTCATACTCCGTCACCGTCTTTATCCATTGCTTGATTTTGTGTACAATGGGTAGGCTCGTCTTCTTGCCCCTTCGTCTTCTTCCCCTTCGCTGTTCGTGTTTTTTTTTATGAATGAAAGCGCTTACGGAAACAGGATCCGTAAGCGCTTTTAGGGTTCAAAAGTTCACGGTTACGCATTGCGTAACCGTGAACTTTTGGTAAAGGTTACGGGATCCGTAAATGTTGTGCCTTTATGAAATCTTGAACCGTGTGTTTACGACTTCCGTTCTTTTATTATTTTCAACCCATAATTAACTTATAAGTAGGGCACTTAGATGAATATTTTCAGCAACTTTGAATATTGAAGAAAATGTGAGTTTGACTTTTGTTAGTTCTTGTTGAAGAGAGTAATCGAGTGAGAGAGATCTTGTTGGTTTGTTTAGCTTGGTTTGTTCTTGCGTGTCAATTCAATTGAGAATTTGGTGTTGCAAACTTTCACAAGCCTACTTATGATGTTATCTTGGACTTGTTCCTTGACTGCTTCAGATTCTAGGGGAAGCTTTTTTACATTCGTCTTGTGTTTTGATCAATTGGATCACGGTTCTTTCAGTTATTTTAAGATGTTTGACCTATTTATCCACAACCATCTTCCATTTTCATCTCCTTTCTTGCATCACTGTCCACAAGAACCCTATATATTCGTTCATAACAATCCATCCATTTGAGTTCTTGAATCAAGATTAGGGGTGTCAATAGGGTGGATTCGGTCTAGGGAGTGACATACACATCCTCATTTAGCATAATGCCCTCCATCCCCGTCCTTATAACCACCCGGAAAATAAAGGTTGTACCTATCCCCATCCTTGTCAGGCATCCGTCCTAGTCGGAGAATCGTAAGACTTGCCTAATCTTCCCCATTTATAGTTATTGTTGGGGTTTTCCATAAATGTTCTTATTAAAATTTTCATTTATAAATTCACATGAGTTATATAGAGGAACTCATTTATATATATAACATATTTAACGTAAAATAATTTTTTAAACTCAATTTAATAAAATAAACTCAGAAATATTAAAAATATTTACAAATTATATTAAAGAACTATAATTGACCATTATTTTGCCTATTAAATCTACCTATTGAGAATTCCAACGATAATCTCCAACGAGGACGGCCCGAGGCGGGGATCGAGACAAGAACCTCTAACTTCATCCCCCATCCTCATGCGAGGAATGACGTTTATCTCCATCCCCATGCAGAGAATGCCGTTTATCCCCATCTCCATCCATGTCCTCGTGACGGTGATCCCCAAGGGTATTCCCCACCCCATTGACCCTATCAAGATCATATCAAGGTTGTCTTGTTGAAAACCGGGCATCATACGACTTACACCATGTACCCGATGGTTATGTGCCCTGTGATGATGTTAGGAATCGAACTATCCTTGTTTAATTATTACTTAGTCATTAATCTATATTAATTAAAAGAAGTTATTAAAAGCATAAGATATCTCCTTCCACAGAAAAAGAGAGACAAGTTTGTGATCGCAAACTTGTTCAGATCCGGGCAGCCAACACGAAAAAACATGTAGGTATAAACAGAGGAAGAATCCCAACCCGCCAAGCCTGCCGGGCCGGATGCGGACAACTTTTTAGGCTCGACCGGGCCGATAGCCCGGCCCGCTAGCCGGGGTAAAAAATAAATAAACTATATTCTATTTATTATAATATTAAGTATATAATTATAATAAATTTAATATATTTTACATAAAATATCTTAAATATAATTTATTTAAAAAAAAACTCATATTTAAAACAATATTTAAATATTTTTTAAAAAAATCATATTAAAAACAATTTAAAAAAAATGAAAACGGGTACCCGCAGGTCTGGCCGGCCCGCCCGCCCGCATGGGTACGGTAGCCATTTCAGGCCCGGTAACCAGGCTTGACCCAGCCCGGGTCTGGATAAACAGGCTTAATATTTTATAAAGCCCGGCCTGGGCTTAATATTTTATAAAGTCCGGCCTGAACCCGGATATGATCAGGTCTATTGTGCCCGGATTCATATTCATCAGAAGTAGCTCAACGGAACATGGGTTGTTCAGAGAGTTGAGCCTTTAGTTGTGAAGGGCAAAAACAGAAACCTAAATAAAGCACTCCATAAATTAGAATGAATTGAGTTGAAGATAAAAACTTGACTCCCTTTCCCTACGGAATAAACAAAATGTTGTTTGGAATTAACCAGGTGCATTAAACTTTGCAAGGACGAAGTGGTCCTCTTTTGCAGATTGAATTCAACACTAGTATCAAAGAACAAATGAAAATGCACCATCTCTAGATAAGAAGATTATTAGTGTATTTATGTTGAATATTTGGGGAGAAATATTACAATCATACCATATCTGTTGTCACATTATCCTCCAACAAAATGCAGTTTTCAGGATTACAAACACTAAATGACAAAATGTATCACCTGTGATTATCTCAATTCTTTGGCCAGAATATGTTACTGAATATGGTGGAAAGGATTTACTTGAGTTTTTTGCTGAATTCAGAAAGCTCAAGGATACGAATCCTGGGGATGCTACCTGCTTCCTCCCTCTCCTTTTGCGTGTTATATCCCCAGTCACCTGTACAATCAAATAACATAGCCCTTTTTGAGGTTTTGGAAACAAAAAGCTAAGTAAAATGGAATGGTAAGAAATAATAATAGTAAAAACAGCAGCAGCAACACAACAACGATAATAATTATAGTAATAATAATAACAATAAAAATAACGAAGGTCAGCCGGTCAGGTACCTAGATACAGATTCCACTTATCAAGCTCTGGCTCTTTGATTACATTCTTTAGGGTTGCCAGTCGATCTTCAACAAAGCTAGTTCAGACATAACAAACAGTGAGAAGCCAGAAACTACTACAACGACAACATTTTGCTTTGAAGATCAAATTGAAAGCACTTTGAATGAAGAGGTTGCATTTGTAGCTAAACATCTTACTGCAGTGTGAGCCCCTGGTGCTCTGGCCTCTTCTGAAGTTGCTTCAGTACTTCCACCTTTGGTCTGCAAGAGATCTTGAACATCAGACATATCAAGGATGAAATGTAAGGGTTTTTTACGATCCTGTGAATGTTAAGCTATGTTGTGATTACCCGGTTCCCAGGCCATAGATCCTTTCAGGTGGTATACTCACCCCAGCAAGCTCTTGCAACAATGCACTTGCAAATCGACTCTGTTTCATTGGAAAATTGTAAACGGAAGTCAGGGATAATAGCAACGATATAGAACAAATAATCAAAAGGATTATATTTACTTTGATCTTAAAGACATTCAGCAGCTCTTATATTTTCAAACATTAAACTGTGATTTCATGAATAGTATATCTGTACCTGTTTTGTAGTGACTATAAATATTTTTGAGTTTGCAAATTTGAGAGCATCTGATATTCCTGGATAGAATCTATCCAAAAAGAAAAAAATAGAGGTCAGGTGATATGCTCTATGAAATGTGAGTTGAATGAAATTTCAGCTAGCAGATTCTATTCAAAACACTGCTGAAATTTTTGATAACAGTTAACAGCGCAGGGTGGTGGCTGTTTCGTAATAGAGAGATTGAAGACTTCAGCAACACAGTGAAAGGTTTATGCCTAGAGCTATTTAAACCTGTTTGCACCAATCCAGGTTGCTAAATCATTCTCGATCCATTCATCCCTGACCTTCCCGAAAAGATCGATCAAGGGATCCCTCTCTTCTCTCCATTCTTCCATTATAACTGTTTTTAGCTTCACCCAGTTATCCAGTATTCCATCAACTTTGAGTCCCTCTGCAACCTTGCAGATTAAATCCATCGTATCCAGCAAGATAATTAGTAAATGAAACCTACCAAGTCAAAATCTTATACAAAAAATAAGCATTGTTGTGGAAGAAATCCTAATGTTTGGCCGGTTAGCTGTGGAACTTTAATTGCAGATGCACCCACCGAAGACTTTCGGATGTCTGGGACTTTTGTTTCGAGAAGCAGCCTCACAAGTAGTAGATTTTCATATCCAGTTTCCACTACAGGCCGCACCTACAAGAAAAGAATATATAGTATAAATAAGTTATTGGAGCTTTTCAGTCTAAAATTCTTTCATACAATGCAGGTACGCTAAAGATACTGATGCGGGCAGCTTTGATCACCATTTTGTTCATGGAATTCAGATCTATGTCATACAATGCAGGTAGGCTAACATCTAACAAGAATTGACACATGGATACACTAAATTTAAAAGGAAATTTTACTCATGGACAAATAGCAGTTGATAGAAAACGATTTGGAGGCAAAATTATGATAAGGTAAACCACCCACACTTTGAGAACAAAATCATCGACGACCCATCAAATCTTATAAACAATAGGAAACAAATGCTTGTATTGTGCTCAAAACATTCCTCCTCTTCCCCATTCAAGCCGACAGAGCATTTAGCATTCCAAGCTCATTCTTGATTAGATTTGTGACCATAACTGAAAGTATCTCTTAGCTCTTGGCTGGCATAATCAATCTTGTATATTGAAATACACTCCCACGATGCCTTCGGATTGGGTTTCTACAAATAAAAGTGACCCCAAACAGCTGATCCATCAAGCTCATTAACCCTGCTAACCGGGTTCAATCAATTGAAAATACAGCCCTACAGAATTGAATCAATTGGGATTTAAAAACAGATGGCAAGTCTAATGGCTAGCCTAGACATGCAAATATTGCAGCCCTCGCTATAAGACATGAAAGAAGAAAAGCAATTCACATGCATTCCATTCCCTGGCCGGAGAGTCATATTCCAAGTAGGTGACTTATAACTCCAAATCAACCAAGTTTGCGAACACAATTGAAATATTACGAACAGAAATGAAGCAATCGAATGAATGAATGAATGAATGAGGGAAAGGAAGAGTACGATGTGCATTTGATCGACGATCCAAGCCTCCAAGGAGGGGTTGACGCCGTCAAAGAGGCCAGGCCATCTCAATTTTGCAGCCTAATCAAGATTGCAAAAAGCGTTGTTAGTGGTGGTTAAAAAGGGCAGAGGAACTGAGACCACAGCACCGAAAAAGAGGAAACGGAAGAGTAAGAGAGAACCTTGAGAGCTGAGAGAGAGCTTTCTCCGCAGCTGTCGCAGAGAACTCCATCGAAGTCCAAGGCATAAAGGTCTCCCATTGCGTTTGCGCTTCTCCTGGCCTGGCTTTGCAGATAAAGAGAAAAAAGCGCACACTTCCCTTCAAGTGGGGATTTGCTCGGAGTCTGGACCGGACAGCCGAGCCGGATACTCTCTAGACCAATGGACCGTAAACTTCAATTTTTTTTAACGGCAAACAAATAAGTTACAAAGGATTCACATTTCTACCATTTTTTAACACATCATGTCTTTTATGAACGCAGCAAGTTCCACCAATATGACACTTTCATTTTTGTAAACAACAAGAAACGAATATAAATAAAAAAAAAAGATGAACACCATACATAATCATGTCCATCTCCCGGAGAGTTTTCCATTTTCCATTAATTGCAATGATCACATTGACCCTTCAATTTGTAGTTTCAAAGTTGAAGCTTCTGGTATGAATTTACCATATATGCCGAACTCACGTGAATTGTAAATGCGCCACGCATTCAGAACCCGATTGTGTATCAGAATTGACGCAGATCCCAAACAAGCAATCGTAGCAAATACTCTTCACAACGAAAACCAAACAAGCGAGAGCAAACCCGAGAATCCAAGACAAAGGATCAAGGCGGTGGTGATGGACGAAAACCCTTCCACAAGCGGAAACACACTACATCCGATGTAATCCAAGAACTCCGATTGCGAGCTTTTACGGTTTGATTTGATTATGTCGGAACTAATTTGATTACGTTGGAATTGAATTTGTTTAGGTTAGATTAGGTTATAATTGACTATATTATGTTGGAATCGAGTAGATTAGTTTAGATTAGGATCGAAATCAAGTTTTCGATTGCACAAGTCAAGCAGTGCAATGGATATCACATCAGGAAGATGAACAATGCTTGACACGCATCCGGAATTAAATATTAAATTAAATTAAATTAATTTAAATCTATAAAATTAATTATATTAAATTTAAATCAAATTAATCATATTGAGTTAAGTTTAATTAAATCTATAAATTAATTATAATAAATTTAATTAAATGTATAAATTAATTGCCTAAAAATGAATATTGTATATAATATAAAATCAATGTATTTATATCGGTGTCAGACATTAGAGGCAATATAGAGGTGGATGCGTTCTACGACCTCAGCTCGCAAAGAGGATCGAGATATTGTATCTCAGGATGTGGACTCGACGTCCGGACCGATTTGCCTTCAGACACCGGTTCAGTCTTCTTGGCCACTTGGACCGTCATCTTTTGTGTCATCTCCAGCCGTACGAGTAGAGGTGTTACCCGAACCATTATATCAGACCGAGTTTGATGAGAAGGATGTGAATCTCAGCTAGACTTCTACGAGACAACCAGATGCCTTCAAGGAGGATGTCCCACTTGACGATGTTGCTCTTGCCGCTCAACATGTAGAGATCCCACTTGATGAGCATGTTGGTGAGCATGTCAAGTCAGTTGACGAGCATGCAAAGATCCCACCTGACGAGCATGTAGAGATCCTAGTTGACGGACATGTGAAGCCATCTTTTATCCCGACACATCATGTTGCCATCTAGACCGCACTGTACCTAACAAGGGGGTCCTTGATTAGGGGCGTGTTGACATGTTATTTTGGTCACCTAGCTAGCGGTATATGGATGTGCGAGGTAGATAACTGAATCATACTTGTAAGACTTTTTTACAGTATAATTTAATAAAATGTTCAAATGATTGTAAATTTATTTATAAAGGAGGATTTCAAACGATTACTATCGTCAAGCGGTTGGAACTCAAATCAATTCTCTTACATAGTGGCCATCAAATAGTGATAGAAAGGACCCCACCACGGGGTTTGGGCTCGCCAAACATAGTAGTTTGAATAATCTACTCGATGTGTCGTTTTCCGGTGTTGTTCATGCACTAATCCATGCATTTGTAGAGAGATGACATCTAGAGACCAACAATTCTCACCTTCCATGGGGTTAGATGACCATTATTCTACACGATGTTGATATTATCATGGGCTTGGTGATTGATAGGGGTGCTCTATTGACATCACTCACCCCAGCTAACCGCATATCTTGGTTGTGCGAGACATTTGGCATCACTAAGGCTTAGACGCTCACGCACCTGTCTACACTATTTATTGATGAGATGTGGACGACATTCACCCCGTTCGTCACGACCCACCAACTTCATTGCCTCTATTGCTTTTGTATTCCTTTCATTCTTCTTGGGGTCCACACTATTCGTCGACAAGTCGATGAGTAGAATTCGTCCCTAGTTGATTGATTTGGTTCGAGATCACAAGCGCACAAGATCATATGCATGGAGCACTGACGTCTTGTCATATCTATACTGGTACTTACCACTATCACTTTAATTAGCTAATTTAATATTCATTTATATAGGGGCTAATTTTCATTTACCAAATTCTTGTATATGATGTTGGGTGACACTTCACGACTTAATGTGAAGACCATTGACGGTTGTACAACTGTCTTACATATATCCTTTTCAAACCCTATTTACTATTTATTTATAACTAAATATATTAATTAATATTGATTATCTAATTATTAAATGCATACAATTTTGGATATATGCGCACTTTCCTTCATTGGGGTGTTCTGCATCCGAGGATTTCGGATTACTCGGATTAGTTCGGTGGACTTCAAGAATAGTTGTCCCAAAAATACCACCCCAGTCCTTGGAGAGATTGAGATCACTCCGAGTGCATATAGACCAATTGAGAGTTGATGATATCAAGTTTATGTCGTATGGTGATCGACTTTAAGGGTTAGTTTGCGGTGTCTAGATACAAAGACACGATCCAAGTAGGGGACATTATCGATCCCTATTTTCCAGATAGGGTTCTCCGACAATTTGGATTGTGTATACCATCTCACTTGAGAGGACCACCCCACTTCTCGAGACTCGTCCTGCTAGTGGCGGCAGAGGGTACAAGGTCCTATTTTACTCCTCAGGCGATAGGTGGACGAGTAGACATGATGCCATGAGTAGAGTATCATTAGATGGTCTGATTCTGAATCCTGATCCATGGCATGTTTCAGAGGACTAAATGTCATGGTACAATGAGCCGGGTCATCCATTCATATTACCCAGATCCACTGTTCCAGATTCCACCACCAGATCACCCTCTTCTAGTTTCAATTTTCGATACCCGGGTACATGTTTAATAATTTTTGTCTTTTATACAAGTTAAATATTTAAATAATTATTAACGAACGTATGTATCATCACAACATTTGATCATACTCCTTGAACATATCCGACATCTTATTGACCGATCCACACCCGATATCCGATCTACAAGCCCTTTATGACGAGTTTGTTGCACACCATGTTCATATTGCGCCGTCTCAATTGAGGGCATCACAACCCAAACGAGCTTGATATTGGTTTAGTTCGAATATTTTTGTTATTACATGTATTGTATTTTGTTTTGACTATGTATTTTGGTTTGACTTTATGAATTTTGGTTGACTTTATGTATTTCGGTTTGCCGTTTTGTATTTTATTTAGTCATAGCAAAATAACATCACATAACAAAATAAGAACACATATTACATTGAGTCATAACAAAAGAAAAACGAATAACAAAATAATAACACATGTTACACTTAGTCATAACAAAATAACAACACATTACACGTACACTTAGTCATAAAACTAGAATTATTACACTTAGGGATCATCGACAAATATGGTTGTTTTTTAGAACACTCTAGCGCCGGAGTTCATCGTGCTTCTTAAGCCAATCATGAAAAGGCTTGTCTCATCCATCCATACTTGAATCATGATGGTTTTTCACCCGTTTTTCAAAGAAAGTAAAGGTGAATCTTCTTTGGTCCAAACCATTAAAAAAAATCCTTAGAATTGTTAGTTTAAAGACTTTGTCATTGTAGTAGGAGCATAGCCAAGATAGTAAAGAGAGCTAACATACAAATACAAAATGATTGTCAACCAATGCTATTGTATGAATCTTTGTCGGTGATTCTTGATTCTCAACCGTTGTGATCATAGACAAACATGTCTCAGGACTCAGTCCAAGTATAACCATAACAACACGATAATATGTTGTTGTTACCAAATAGATGTTCGATAATTGCATCCAATGTTGTGAGGGGAAAGGTTCATCGGTTGTCTAGAAAACAAGCCTAATGACTTCATCAATAGGCTTGCAATAAGATGTTTGTGGCCATAAAACAGTCTTAGTGAAAATTTAGCTCAAATTAAAAAAAATGGTTAAGGAATGAAAGATATACTCACCATTGCATAGAAGTTCTGCCTCGTGATTTACCTATCATGGGCACTAGTGAAGGTAGTGATGAGATTCCATAAGGAATAATGCATACGTGTGTCCTCCTACTAAATATTTTATGAACAAAGGGGTAGGGGTGTGCTAAATGATACGGCTCCTATGGGTGATACTGTTGAGATCCATTATGATGAGGTGTTACCTAAGGAGCAAGTTTGGGGGAGTTACTTGCTTGGCTAGTACCTAGGGTATTACGTGGGATACTCTACCATTAGGACATGCAACAATCTTGGGGAGTGAAGTCGAGGCTTAGGATGGAAGTTGGGTGGATGATATTTAAGTTTCATGATGTTGCTAATCGGGATAATATGCCAAGAGAAGGGTCATACTACATCCACGGGAGGCCGTTGGTTCTCGAACTTTTACTTGACAAGTTTGCGTTCAACAAGAGAGATGTAGCTTCTATTCCCTTATGGGTAAGGTTGTACGGTATCCCTAATGGTTACTTGACTTCCAATATCCTTGGAAGGGTTGCATCTATGCTTGGGAAGCTTCTTTACATGGAATTCGTGACTGGAGAGAGGAAGAGAGGGTCTTATGCTCGTGTGATCACAAAGATTAACTTTGCTCGGGAGATAAAGAAAGAGGTTACCCTTGAATTCGATGATGGTATTAATTTGATCTACACAGAGCATAAGAATGAGCCGGATTATTGTAAAGGGTGCCTTACTTTACATCACAAGGATGAGGAGTGCTCCTTTTAAGGATAAGTTAGAGTGCATGGAGAAAAGGCTAGTGAGAGGAGGACGAGGAGGGAAATGTTGATAAACAACCCAAGATTATTGAAGGGAATGATGATAAGGATAAAGGTGAAGGACGAAGGTACACTACTATTGAGAAAAGAAAAGGGAAAGGTTGGAGAAGGAGATAACCCAAATAATATTGAGACTATTATTGAGGCGGAGCGGATGCACGTAAGGGTGACACTAGTAGACCCGTTACCGATGAAGAGAGATGCCTTAGTAAGTCTGCCATTAGACGTCATCGTCGTTGGGAGGCGAAGGAGGGTGTAGTTGCGTAGGCTGTAGAGGGGGAGGTCGTCCGAGTGGTCGCTACAAAGACCGTTTTGGAGAGGGTTAACCTTAAGGATGGAACGGACAAGAGGAAGAAGAAGGTGAGGGAAGATATAGAGAGGAGGACTGAACTACCACAAGTTAGGATAGGTTGGTGAGGAAGAAGTTGGCTTATAAGCCCAACTCTAGTAAAAAAGTCTTTACTACCCCACCAAGACTACATCTAAGGTTATTCCCCGCAGGAGAAAGATTGTTCTGGTGGAAGTGGTTGAGGAAAACTCTTTGAGGAGGAAGTTGTTAGATTTGGTGAGGATTAGATGACTCTAGTATTGACTATATGTACATTGGGGTTGGTGTGGGACCATCCTCGACATCAATTATACAAGGACCAGTCACTAGGTCAAGGGCTATAAGGATCCGAGAGGAGACACCATCAAGGAAGATCAAGGAGAAATGGAGATGAAGAATCTCTGCCAACACTCTGGAATTTTGGTCGAGATTTCCACCCGAGATTTCATCTCTGATACGTGTTGAAGATCCGGCCAAAGATCTTTTAATTTTGGTAAATATCTTTTATATTTTTTCCCTTGAAGCTCTCAAACTATCTTAAGGATATTGTTAGTTTTTGATCCTATCTTTGGGATTATTATTTTTGTATATTTTAAAGATATCTTTCCTAGATTATCTTATAAAAGATATTTTTCTTAGTTTTCATAGAAGGATCTCCCTTATTGTAACGCCCAGAATTTTAATTCCGGTTAGTGAGTGGTTTAGCAGCCTTCCCGCAGGCACACCTCAGTCATTCCGCAGGCACGGTGTGTTGAGTGACGGGATTTTATTCCGTTTCCGTGCCGACTTGTCATTTTCTCCGCTTTTTGCTTTTGACCCCTCGTTCTCTAAGTGATGTGGCTGCCTCAACCTCTGCTTTCCCCTATTGTACAACCTTCTCTCTTTTCCCCATTTCACATTTCACGTGTTTCTCTTCCCTCTCTTTCTTCCTTCTCTCTTCTTCCTCCATCTCTTCCATGGTGATTCTTCTCCTTTGATTTGTATGGGCTGTCCAACAAGGACTGTAGATCAGGATGCAATGGGTAAGCTCTTCTTCTTCTTCTTCTTCTTCTTCTTCTTCTTCTTCCTCTTTGAGCCCTAGGAGGATAAAAGTCATAGATTCTTACTTTTCTCCCATTCTTGTGTTTGCATGTGAATGGATCCGGCCTAGGATATTGCGTGTGTGGATCCATGTGATGGACGTTTTGGAGTCACCAAGTAAGCTAGGATACCTCTGCACATCAAGGAACCATCGAAGAAGTCGTTCCAGATCACCCTTTGGAGTTCGACCGCACCCGCATCTAGATAGCGCCGCGGAGGCGGCCACTACACTAGTGCCGCAAGGGCGGCTCCCCAATGCCGCAGGGGTGGCCACTGGCTCAACCAGTCAGCCGTTGCGGCCTTCTGCTCCTCTCCGTGGCTGCATTTCCTCCTTCCGTGCCCGAGTCTTTGCCCCAGTGAGTACCCTCATTTGAGCATGTGTTCATCGCTTATCCTAGAGAGTATATATGATAGAATCATGCTAGGTTGGATCTAGCATAATCTTGTGGAATGTCAAGTAGTGGCTTTGGACTTTAGGTGAGTGTTTAAGGACTTTGGAATGTTCTTAGACTCAATGTGTGTTGGATCTAAAGTTGGTTGTTATGTGGCGAGTGAAGGGCTGTTCTTGTGAGGCTTGTGAGGTTTGAGGTTGTGACTATATGTTTGTTGAGATTGTGGAGTTTAGGAAGTGAGTATCCTAGCATGAGTTGATGGTTGTGTTTTTGTGAGTTGTGAGGACTAGGAGTGCTATCCTAGATTATGAGTAGTTGTTGATTATCGTGCCTTGTCTTGAACATGCTTTGATTATATTTGTTCGCTCGAAAGTGTGCGTGCAAATCTTAAATTTATAAAACTGAAATTAAAGCAAAGCGAACCCGCAGTGTACGGATCGGCGTAGTAAAACAAGAATTCCAGAGTATCGAACTCAAGGATTTGGGGGAACAAAATCAGTTCACAAATAATATTGGGAAAACAGAAATTCTAAAGATCCGGGTATCCAATTATGGCAATTGATTCAAGATATTCTATAGATGCAAGGACAGAGTTGGGATTGCAAAGGTATATCTAAGGTAGGGAATTGTACGGTGAAGTTCCAAAACCCTATATGTCTCACCGAAAGGCTCTCTCTATAAAGGTTGTTGATGCTGCAGTATAGAAAGGATCAAAGGATAAGAATTATTCTCAAATACCCATGCCCAAACCCAAGGGATCAAAGACAAGCCAAAACAGTTATGGTTGTGACACTCGAAACCGAAATAGAGGATGTTGAGTCTCACTACTACCTAGGAAAGGCAAGCCAATGCTAGGTTAAAGCAAATCTTTAACTTTGGATCAAAGCAAAAGCAAAGGACGTACGATAGAGAAAACCACGGCCGTGGAACTCAAGAACAAACCGTGGAAAAGGTCGATGACGAGGTTTCTCGCAACTATCAGGATCCAATCTGTTTAAGTTCAATCTATCATTATCTAAGCCACAACTATCAACCCTTCACCTTAGAATCACTAAAGGGTTTTATCCAACAATCATTGTCATTGAATCAATTATCAAATTAAAAAGGGAAAAATGGTAAAACCTTGAAAACTCAATAATAACCGAACAATCAATCTCAATTCAATCCAAAGAATATGTGTTCAATGTATGCGGAATAGGGAACAGAAAACTTCACAATAATCTCTAGGAACAATGAAGAACAGGCTGTCAATCCGTCTTTAAAAGGAATCCTAAGATCTTCTCCAAATACACAATCTTAAAATGCATCCTTCTCGGAATCTTCCCTGTACGCAATAAGATCTTCCTAAGCAATGCTTCCAAAATGTTCTCCGTGTAGGATGTATGCGACCTCCTCGTCGGTGGGGGTCGCTCTTCAATGTTGAAGGCTATAGAACATTTATAGGGATAAATCTAGGGTTTACAAATAAAATCCTAAATATTTTGTGCTGAAAGAAGTCGAGCCCGCTGTATCAGAAAATACTATGGGCCGCATCAAACGGTATCAAAAGATACTTTGGCGCGTCCTAGCTTCTTTTTATGCTCCTTTTTGCCCCTCTTCAAGGCTTGATACATAAATATGCCATTTCGCTCCATAATTCGCCAAATTACCTACAAATGCAATAAAACTCTGTGTAGACCTCTATTCTCGCAAAGTAGGTGAATATAACCATAAATACCATGAAAGTATGTCTATGCATGCAAAATAAAGGGAAAATATATATAAATACATACCTAAAAATAGATCATAATTCATGTCATCAATATTCCTACGGGAAGTGAGATCGGTTGTTCTTGGTTGATCGTTGGAACGAGGTAAGTGTCCGGACTTACTTAGCTAGCTTCGATGTATGAGTATGATGTGTGATGGTGGTGTGTGTTTATAATTATTGTGATAATGACTCACCAGATCATGTTTATTGTTGTATTATGGCCCAAGTGTATGATAATTAGGATGGTTACCGCTTGTCCAATTCAAAATGGGGCGACTGGGAGGTGCCTTGCAATCAGTCCAATGGGTGATGCTGATTCACATCAAGTACAAACCTGTTTGGTGAAAGGGGACAAGGGTGAGATCGTTATGATTCTCGTGTCACACCATAAATGGAATTAGTCAAGGGATAAAGTAATAAAAGATAATTATCGGACTTGTGTGATACCATGCTATGTGCTTATGGTCTATTATGTGTGTGTGTGTCTTTACCATCCTTCTTATACTTAGAATGCTAGCTAACGGTTTACCGCTTTGTAGATGCCTTGTAGGTTAGGGACGCCGCCAAGTGATCTGGAGGAGTGGGCAGCCGGGGTTTTGTACATTATAGGATGTGTTGGATTATCTTGTTATTGTTGTCGTGTTAGAAATATTGTGATTGTTTTGTAAGAACTCGGCTGGAGTCTTTCCTTTGTATCTTTTGGATCATGTTTTTATATGCATTAAAGGCTATTTCGGTTTTTACTATTGTGTCTTGTTGTAAAATCCGGTGGAATTGTTGTCAGGCTAAGGGCCGGGGCCCATTGTGAGGCCCTAGCTCGTGGCATCCCGAGTCCCGCGGATTCGGGGTGTTACACTTATAAATAGCCTTAGAGGGGGAGATTGCTAGATAACTTAGTTGTGATTATTGATTTCCACATTATTGTGATATACTTGTGACTTCGCTCACGGGATTTGCATTTTATCATTTCTATTCAGTCAAAAGGATAATTTTTGATTGAAAAGTTGTGAGTCTTTCCTAGGTTGTTCTTGTGTGTGCTAATCTTTTTGAAGGTTGGCGCTACAAGTCAAACTGGTCCCTCCTTGTGCTTGTCTTATCTAGAAGGCTTGTGAAAGGTTAAAGAAGGAAGGGTGAAAGGTAATACTTTGTTAAGAGTTTTGATCTAATTTAGGTCAAGCTTCTTTGCAAGTCTTAACATAGTCCTATCTTCCTATATTTATAATTCATCATTCCATATTATCATCTTTTTATCTTTCCATATCATTCATTATTCCGTATCTGAGTTCTAACAAATCTCAGCATGTTCTTGAGAAAATCTCGCCCGAGATTTCCTTTGATCCATCTGATATTTTCTTCTGTTGTTCGATTTGAGGACTTTCAATCTAGATCGCGAAACTACGGCTTTCACCCCGCATTAGGGGTGAGAGAGGCTGATGATAGAGCTGATGAAGAGGAGTATACGAAGTATGTAGGGGTAAAGTTAGAGGGAGGAGAGGGGTCTGATGAGAATAATGTTGAGGGAGCTGAGTAGGAGGAGGAGCAAGTGAGTGTTGAGAGCAAGATGAAGTCGGTTTTGACTCCCAATGTCAAAGTCTCCAACAAATACACGACTTTGGCGATTGCGATAAGTGTGGAGAAGGCGAGTAGAGGAGAGAAGGGATACACAAGGGTCCTTTCCAGGTCTGATAGACGTGCCGACCGCACTCCTAAGGCCATGGTGCGAAAGCAAAGGGAGAGTTGGGGCTCCTAAGGCCCCAACTCGAGTCTACCGTTAGTAGATGAGGAGGGGTGAGATTGTCCCTGAGTGCAGGTCCATTAAACTTACCTCCGATTCCCAATTAAGGGGTGAGGTTAATGAGCACGGGAGGGTTACCAGGAAATCAATTTCCCAATGAGTGTTTGTTCCTAGAACATGTAGGGGATTAACCAACCCCGGAAACAAAATGGTTTGAGAGAGCTTTCGAGGGAGTTTGATGCTAGCATGTATGAGGTTTTCGAGACCAAGTATGAGTCATCAACTTCATATATTCATCTAGTGATATGTTCCTCAACTTTAAATTGAAAGTACATCACTAATTTATATTGATGAAATGTGTGACATTCTGGTCTTATGGAACAACACTCGCCTTGATCTGGAGGTTGGGGATGAGTAGTTTATCAATGTCCTTATTACCTACAAGATGAATGGATTACGTTATGGGGCTTGTTTTGTCTACGGGACAAGAGGCATCACCTATCATAGGCGATGGAAGAAGTGCGTAACCATTTGAACGCATTGGAATCACGACTTCTCCAGCCCCGGAAAGAGAAACCATCGATGGAGCCCATCCAAAATGTTAAGGTCATTGATTCTAAACCTTCTAATTCTAAGCTTATTGAATCAATAGCGCAAGAATCTAATTTAGTAAATAAGATTGACTGTGATAAGCATGAAATAGATGGTAATGAACTATGTGCCAATAATTCTGATTTGAATAATACTATTGCAATATGCATGAGCATGATATGCATGATCTTGAGATAAATGTGCATAAATATGAGTTTGGGTGTGTTCAGTCTCTTGATGATCATTTAGATTTATTAAGATCAGAATCTACTCTTGTTTCACATGCTAAGATTAGTATGGAAGCCCATAAGCCGGATTCTAGTTTAGTAAATAAGTTTGATGATGATGAACATGACATAGATACAAGTGAGTTGTATGCACATGTTATTACTTTAGATGATGCTATTGAGTGTGGTGTGCATAAGCATAGCATGATTGATCTTGATTACAATATGAATGAGCAGACTATGAATGATCTTGAAGTATATATGCATAAAACACACTTAGAGTGTGTAAATTCTCTTGATGACGATACCATCTCTTCGTTGTTGCATTCATCTTTAGATTGTTCTTTATCTTGGATTCAAGAATCGATACCTAGGAAAATGCCTTTTGTTGTTCCTTTAGTGGAGGACTTAGAGAAACCCAAAACCCCTAGGATCAAGCTAGAAGAGAATTGTGTGGTGTAGTCTGAAGTTGTGACTTTGTTAGATCCTTATAGGAGATGCATTAAGGATGAGATTATAGTACCACCATATAGGAGTTTGCTAGTTCTAGGATTTTCAGCTCATGTTTATCCTTGAATTATTATGACTTTTGTAACACTCCAAATCCATAGGACTCAGAGTGCTACGGGGCTAGGACCTCACAATGGGTCCTGACCCTAGCTTGACAACAAATTCACTGGATCTTACAACAAGACACAAATAAATATAAAACAACCTTTATAAACAGAAATATCAAGTATCATAATACATACAAAACCCCACATCCGAGTATCAAAACAACATCATCGTATATATATGTATCCTAAAAACCCATAACATCCTAGATGTACGGAAGTCCTAGGCTGATCACTCCTCTAGATCACTCTGCAGTCCTCTTATCCTACAAATGATTTACAACACGGTATGAAACTTTAGCTAACAATTCATATGTAAGATCATGCATAAGCACATACACACATCAAAATCATTATAAATACCAAGCATGCTATCACACATTTCCCGTTTAATTATCTTTATAACTTTATGCACTCAAAACCATATTTATGGTTGTGACATGAGAAGTACATCGCCTCTTGGTAATATATCCATATGGAGTGGTACTAGGCGTACTGCCTATATACATTTAGAGTGGTGTAGTACCCTTCCCATATACCAGGTTTTTGCCTGATCTCAGAGAACCTCTCAAACTCCCTAAAGAGAAATGAGAAAGGTTATCATCGCCTGCTTCAAGGGGGCAATCATACGTCGATAATAATCAATATCGCATGCTATAAATCACATAACAATCACCACTCATGCATACATCCAATATAGAAATGCAGCTAAGTAAGTCCTACAAACTTACCTGGCTCACAATATAATCTCAACCACGATCAACTCTCCAAATCCCGTAGGAATGAGCACTGCCTGGTAACAAGGCATATAAATATATCAATCCCACATTATCAACTAAAAGGATCACACCTAGACCCAAAGGATCCATACGGATCATAAACATCGTAATACCCTCGAATATCATATTAAACCTCAAAAGCCTCATCAGGGCATACATCATCATGATATCATTAAACTCATCACATACTAGCCTAGCATGCTCTCAAACCAAACCATAAACACAAGGGAAGGAATCAAACATACCAATACTTGGTATGTCCTGAAAGAAGGCGCACCCGCGGAAATGAAGGGGCGCAAAGACGTTGACACGCCACGAAGTGGTGAACAAAGCCGCAAGGGCGGTGACAAGCTCAATGCCACAGGGGCAGCCAAAACCAGGCACGGGGGCGGCGACAATGCAGGAAGGCGATCTTCTTGCTTCTCAGCGATCTCTCGATTGATCCTCTACTCTTCTAAGGTGCCAAAGGCAACCGGTCTTCATCATATATATATATACACATATATAGATATGCACATACATATATAGATATCCAAGAGATGCCAAACACAAGATTAATCTTGTGAGATTCAACCAAAAGAAGAAGAGGGAAAGAAAAGGAAAGAAAGAAAGAAAGGAAGAAGAAGAGAGACTTACTCTCTTCTGTAGCTGAACCAAGACAGAGCAACACCAAGCTTATGAGCCTCTCACTCTTCCATAATAAACATCAGCAAAGGCATCATCATCATCACATCCATCTTCAATCTTGAAAGATTTCCAAAGGGAAACTAAGAAGATTCAAGGGAAAGAAGAAGAAGAAAGCAAGCAAATATATGTAAAAGAGAAGAAGGAAAAAGATGTTGAAGAGAGATTAGAAACCTTGAAAGTGAAGGGAAAAGCAAAACTTAAGGAGGAAGAAAACGGCAAGCCAAAAATTTAAGGAAGGCGGTTGTTCACAGCATATGCCGCGACCGCAGCCCAACAAAGTCGCGTCCGCGGTGGCGCACCCACGGGCGAGAGCCGGCGGGAGATCTCTTGGAGGAAGAGGTTATCACACCAGATCTCCCTAAATACAAGTTTCGTCCCAAAACTTTAACAAACCCAAACCCTGTAGTCCTAAAATGCCGAGGCATAAGCACTCAATCTCACGGAGGTATAACATCTTCAATAATCATAATCTCATCTCAAAGGCATGGAGGTAACACATCTCCGACAAACCATAACCATAACTCGATAGCATGGAGGTAGAACATATCCAGCAAACTATAATCACGATGATAGCATGGAGGTAGAACATCTCCAGCAAACTCATAACTCGATGGCATGGAGGTAGAACATCTCAGCCATAGTAATCACCACTCGTGTTAGCGTAACAGATCTATAAGATCACATAAATCACAATCTAGCATGAAAACAATATCATATAATCACATCATCATATAACTCACAAAATATAACTAAGACTCACTCGGAGAGTCTATAGGTGCAACTATCTCTAAATAACACTCGGGATAGTTCCTTTGAATACTATCCTCTGTCTCCCATGTGGCCTCATCAGGTCCCCGTCTAGACCACTGTATCCTCATCATAGGAATGTCCTTCGAGCACAAGCGTCTCATACCTCGCTCTAGGACTGCAATTGGATGCTCAACAAACGTGTGGTCCAACTCAACCAGTAAATCCTCATAACTGAAAATGTGCCTCGTATATGGTATATACTCTTTGAGGTGAGACACATGAAATATGGGGTGAGCACTCTCTAATCTAGATGGCAACGCAAGACGGCATACCACTTCACCGAATCTGTCTAGAATCTCAAAAGGTCCGACATATTGGGGACTCAACTTCCTCTTTATGCCGAAACGTATGACGCCTCGCGTCGGGGATACTCTCAGCCAAACATGAGCTCCAACTCTGAACTCTATAGGCCGACGCTTCTTGTCTGCATATGACTTTTGACGGCTTTGTGCGGCCAACATCCGCTCTCTAATCAATGCCACTCGAGAAATATCATCTTGAATTTGCTCAGGGGCTATACCACTTACACTGCTTGGCTCATCCCAACATAAAGGTATACGGCACCTCGGTCCATACAATGCCTCATAAGGGGCCATCCTGATCGAAGCATGCTAGCTGTTATTGTACGAAAACTCGACCAATGGGAGGTGATCAAACCATACCTGTCCCTAGTCTAGCACACAAGCTCTCAACATGTCCTACAAGGTCTGTATAGTCCTCTCTGACTGACCATCTGATTGTGGATGAAAAGCCATCGTAAAAGGAAGGCTCGTACCCAAGGTAGTATGCACCTACTTCCAAAACCGCAAAGTAAAACGTCCATCTCTATCGGACACAATGGTCCTCAGTACTATGTGGAGTCTCACTATCTGTCTAGTGAACTCCTCAGCTAACCGACTCACCGGCCACGTTTCCCGAATAGGGATAAAATGTACCGTCTTCGTCAGTCTATCAACTATAACCCAGATGGCTTCAAAACTCCTACTCGGCCTCAACCCGGTAACAAAGTCTAATGAGATATCCTCCCACTTACACCACGGTATTGGCAGTCGATGGAGCTCTTCTCCAGGTCTACACTGCTCTATCTTGACCTGCTAACCGGTCGCACAGTGTGCCACAAACCGGGTTACTTCGGGCTTCTGCTTTCCCCACCAAAATGAGCGCCTCACATCCTAATACATTTTACTCGCACCTGGGTGCACTGAGTAAGGTGTGGTGTGGGCCTCCTATAGAATCCTCTACCTCAACTCTATATCAGAAGGTACACAGATGCATTCATGGCGTCTCATCAATCCATCAATACCAATGGTGAAATGTGGGGCCTCACCTCGAGACATTCTTTCTCGGATTTGTCTCAACATCGGGTAGGTCTCATGATTCTGCTGGATCTCTCCCAACTGAGTAGGTAGAACTTCTAAATTAGACAGATGATTGTCTGCATCTAGAAACCGAATGTCTAAATCTAGCCATGCTAGATCTCTTTGCAATTGAGGCTGAGTTGTCAATCTTGTTATCGCCTTCTCTCGATGCGTCTTCCTGCTAAGGGCATCGGCGACTACATTCACCTTCCCTGGATGATACAGAATCTCAGGGTCAAAATCCTTGATCAGCTTGATCCATCTCCTTTGGAGGTTAGTCAATTCCCGCTGAGTAAAAATATACTTCACACTCTTATGGTCTGTGAAGATCTAGCATGAAACTCCATACAGGTAATGCCGCCAGATCTTCAAGGCATGAAATACTACAACTAACTCGAGGTCATGAGTCGGGTAATTCTCCTCATACGTTTTCAACTGTCGAGACACATAGGCGATTACCCTACCTCGTTGCATCAACACACATCCTAACCCAAGCTTGGAAGAGTCACTATAAACCACAAAATCATCTGTGCCCTCTAGCTGTGCTAGGATATGAGCAGAAGTCAATCTCCTCTTCAGCTATTCAAAACTCTAAGTACACGGCTCGAACCATACTAAGCAGGTAGTATTCCTCAACATATTGGTAAGTGGTCGGGCAATCACATCCTTTCACAAATCTACGGTAATATCCGGCTAAGCCAAGGAAGCTGCGTACTTCATTGACATTTGTCGGAGTCGTCCATGCTGCAACAACCTCAATCTTCGCCGGATCAACCTTGATCCCCTTGGCATAAACCACATGACCTAGAAAGGCCACCTTAGACATCCAAAACTCGCACTAAGAGAGCTTTTCATACAACTCTCTATCTTGCAAGACTCGCAATACCGTCCTTAAGCATCTTGCTTGTTCCTCTATACTCCAAGAGTAAGCCAGGATATCATCTATGAAGACCACCACAAACTGATCCAAGAGGTCGATGAAGATTCCATTCATCAACTATATAAGGACGGTGGGCACATTCGTGAGCCTGAATGACATCACTACAAACTCGTAGTGGCCATACCGATCCCGAAATGCTGTCTTGGGCACATCCTTCTCTCTCACCCTCAACTGGTGAAATCCGGACCCTCAAATCAATCCGGGAAAACACTGAAAATCCCTGCAACTGATCCAATAAGTCGTCAATGCGGGGTAGCTGATACTTGTTCTTGATGATCACCTTGTTCAGCTCTCGGTAATCGATGCACAACCTCATCGATCCGTCCTTCTTTCACATGAAAAGTACTGGTGCACCCCACGGGGAAACGCTAAGGCGGATAAATCCGTTCTCTATCAACTCCTCGAGTTGCCTCTTCAGCTCCAACAACTCGATATGTGATATACGATACGGTGCCTTCGAGATCGGTCTCGTCCCGGGCTCTAACTCAATGCCGAAATCCACGCTCCGCTGTGGCGGTAAGTTGGATGGCTCGTCAAAAATGTCAGTGAACTTGCACACGATGCGTTGATGACAGTACCAGATTTTCCAAGGTCCCAACCTCGGAAAACCTCAATCTAACATGTCGCACTAGTGACCGACACAGTCCTCCTACCAATATCTAAAACCAGACTATGGAGGTCCATCCAATCCATCCTTATAAATGGCTTCCTCATGTTCTAACGACATGACAAAGAAGTCTACAAGTAAATAATGGGTCCCTAAATAAATGGGATAATCACGTATCTTGCGGGTACCTCTGACCCTACTACCATCTGGTAACCCTATAATAAAGGCTATCCCCTCTACCGTATCTAAAGCCAAACGCTCAACACATGCATTAGAAATAAATGAGTGCGTAACACCCGTAAAGAAAAGAACTCTAACAAGTAAACCATTAATACAAATGGTACCTATAGTGGCTGTCGCTGGCGGCTCCTCAACACTCCATAACTAAAAAATGCGAGCCTGTGCTCCTCTAATACTGCGACGATCTCTAACCGGTTCTGGTACAGAACCTTGAGTGTCAGGATGATCTAGAACTCGCTACTGCTGTCCCTATGACTGATACTGAGACGATCTCTAACCGCCTCTAGCAACATTAGCAAGGGAAGAACCCTGCTGAGATATAGACTTTCCTTGTCGACAATAAGTACCCCGGTGACCTGACTTGCCACAAGAGAAGCAAGTCACCGGCGGTTGTGGACACTCAGGCCGCATATGTACAAAATTGTTGCAGTTGAAGCACTGCCGTCCCCTATCCACAACTTGTGCGATGGAGGGGTAACTCTAGCGTCTCTGCATCCTCCCTGGACATGACGTTCCAACACCACCACTTGTTTGACCAGTCTTTTTTCTCTTCTCAGACCCTCCAGTCTGAGAAGCCCTCCTATGTCCCGCTCGCTCTCGCTCATAAGCCGAGGCTCTATCATGATAATCTATCAAGGAATAACAGTGGAAACCCGCCATGTAGGCATGAGTACTCTCCCTCAGTTTGCGGGAGAATAGATACACATGTTGGTTCTCTGGAGGTGCAGATGAACCCAATAACGCCAGCTCCTCCTAGAACCTCCTGATCGCCTCAGACGCAAGAAAGTCCTCGAAACCAACCTCTACAAAATCTTGCAGTTTCTCCCTCAGTGAGGCAGGACAGAAACACTCTCTAATCAAATTCCTCATCTAGTCATAGCTAGTGACTCAACTCCGCATGGTTCTCCACCAATGCTGTGCTAAATCACGGAATAGAGTCTGTACTAACTCTATCCGTCTATCTTCTTGGCATCTAATAGACTCAAGGACCGAGTCTACATGCCCAATCCATAAATCGACTTCTAATCCCACCTTTCAGCAAAAGGGGGTACTCCCATATGATGAAAAATCTTCAACCAAGAATCCGGTCTTGGTGCTCTCGGCTCCTCATGAGCCCTAGCAACCTCAGCAGCTCGTGCCGGTAATAATGGCACTTGATTAGCTCCCTGGGACATCTCAAATGATCTTACATGTGCTGGTAAATCTGGGGCATGTCTACTTGCCCTGGAAACCTCCTCTACTCGACGAATATAGGCGCAAAACTCAATTCCCCTCATCGAGACGTGATTTGAGTCATCTGATTGTACGGGATGGGATATCTGTCTCGTTGCCATCCCGTTTCCAACCTCAAGAACAACGCTCTCAACAACCTCCTCAGGTCTATCCTCCGTTACGGACGGATCAACGATGGGAACCTATCCCTAACCTATCACTACCGAAGAAAGAGGGGATCTTCCTCTACCTCGTCCTATTGCAGATGTTGTTCTAGTCCGAGCCATCTGCGGTATACACATATCTAACGTATAAGGATAACTAATATCATATATACATGTATAGATAATAATCAAGTCCAAATACACATGCAGTCTAGTATATATATATATATATATATATATATATATATATATATATATTGATAACTCCACGTTGATTATAAATTGTTTTATGTAAATGATGGAAGACTGCACATATATATGCGGTTTTATAAACTAACAAATATTGGTTATATTTCTAGATTTCATATCTTGGTTTGTTTGTTAAAATGTGTGTATGCCTTGAAAAGCATTACAAGGGAAGAACTCGGCTAAGGGATTAATTAGAACACACGCACATCTACAACAACTAAAAGAGAGAATCTAGGAGAAGATCTTAGCCGAAGACATTCGAAGACTTGATCAAAACCAACGCAAAAGATCTAGGAGAAGATCTCGGATGGAAGAGCTGGACAAGTTTGAAGATAAGAAGATCTCCAACGGCAAAGAAGATCTCGATTCAAAGTGAAGATACTCAAAGATCTTCAACGGTTCTTGTTCGCTCCAAAAGGTGTGTGCAAGCTTTAAAATTTATAACCCAAGAAGTATGCTTGAATAATATGCGAACCCGCAGTGTATGGAACAATTGTAATAAAAGCAAGAATTCCAGGGGTCGAACACATGGACAATGGTGAAACAAAGCACGGAATCAGGTTGTCAAATATTGCAAACAACTACGAATTAAAGCAATCAAAGATGATGTAAAAGTCAAGTTAGGGGAAATGCGGATTCTAGGAATTAAAGCATCTAGTTGTAGTTCCGACTCAAGATCTCAAAGGATAGCGTGGACAAAGCTGAGGTTTGCAAAGGGAAGGTGTTTCTAAGGTGGGAATATATCACCGGGTAAGTCTCACTACTCACTATCCCAAACCAAAGATCCTATTACCGGGTAAGTCTCAAGGTACTAAGGAAAGGAACTATAATCTCAAACAAACACACCACCCAAGGGAATAAAATCAACCTTTACCGGGTAAGTTTCAGGCTAACTCACAAAGATGGGATGAAGGCACACTCAAACCCCAATAAAGGATAAACCTTTATTACCTACACTCATGATCTTAGGTAAACAAACAAATGAATCACTGGGTAAGTCTCATCCTAGGCTTGCATTGAACTAGGAAAGGTGTAATAAGGATAGGTTTTGGAAAACTTAAACTCTTAACTCAGATAAGGTTCATGAAAGGTTCACCTCGTTCAGTTTATGTACCATCTTGGTCGAGATGTTCCACAACTGACCGAAGTGTTCGTCGGTTAAGGTAAAGGCTTGAGCTTTCAGGGTCCTGCTGGGATTAAGATCATTCTATCATCGTCTTTCCCATAACTTCCAGCCAATCACCCTAGAACCGCATAAGAAACTTAGCCAACAATCATCATGACAACAATAATCAAATTAATGGAAAAGGAATTAATATTCGAACAAGAAAAACTTAAGGAAAAAGGTCTCAATAACTGAATCGAACAAGTAACAAACAAGCGTTCCTTAGTCAACAAATCAGCAAAGACAACAGACCAAAAGAGATCTAAGAAGATCTACAAACTACTTCAAAAGCTAACTCCAACTATGATTCCTTCCTTCCTTGAACTTCAATCCTTCAATACTTCCTTCAACTCTTCCTTCAAAACTCCAGAAAATCCCTCAATTGCTGGATGCTCCAAGCATGGTTTCACTTGTGGAAAATCCAACCCTTTATATAGGAGAGTTATCTTCCAAAGATAATAATATCTTAAAATATAATTTCCTATAAAATATATCTCTATCTCTTAAAATAAATCAACCTAAAATAATATCTTCCTTCCAGAAGTCCAGCCAAAAATATAAAATATACTCCTTCCAAAAATAAAAGATCTCAACCAAAAATAAAGATCTCACCGGCGACAGGGTGTTCGCCTCGGTCGGGACGCTCCTCAAGATCATCTCGGTCGAGGTGGTACTGTAGTTGACCGAGGTGAATCTCAATTGAATGTGAAATCTCTCGAATGTGGTCCAAACTCAATCTTCTTTATCATTTTCATGCTCCCTGAGATCTTCTTAAAGCTCCACAATGTAGCTCCAATGACTCCTGAGCTTCCTTAGCTCCATTTCGGTCCAAAATGTTCCATTTTACCTACAATTACACCGAAACTAGGTGTAGATCTCGATTTCCACAAAGGTAGACAAAACAACAATATAATCAAAGAATATACATCCATACATGCAAATTTATGAAGATAAAACGTCTAAACTAACCCCAAAATATAGACTATAATACATGCTATCAAAATACCCCATACTTGTCCCTTGCTTGTCCCCAAGCAAGTTCCAAATCTTAAGTACAAGATAGAATGGATTATAAGTCAGAAAAGATCAATGAAAAGCATTTCAAAACACTTTGGTGGTGTGCTCCACTCATAGATCACTCTAAGAGAATGCTTCATGGCAAATAAAATCAAGACATGATCAAAACATTTTATAAATATAAGTAAACTGTTCATCTTTTCATAAAATCATATTTATTGAAATCAATCATGTATAATCCAGTTTAAACCACCAAGTCAATCAACAAGCTCGAGGTCTCAAGGACTTCCAAAAGAGGTCAAGAAACGTGTAAGGGTGGGATGTATATAAGGTATGTGGTGCTAGAATTTGGGAAAAGGATCTTACTTCACTTTATTTAAATCTCAACATCTTCTACCAATAAGCTTTGCTTATTTTACTTTACTTTTTGGGATGCATGGACAAAGGTGCACAATAACCGAAGGCTAGGAGATCAGCAATCATCAATTTTTCGAGATGCCTCAAACCCTTGATGTACATACCATGACCCGTTAGGAATATTGCTCAATCCGACTTTGGCAAGACACAAACATCTGGCTATGTGAATGGTGCTGAGTTACTCATCATCATGATTGACTTCCCCAAACCTATTTGTTTCTTTCTAACACTTTTAGCCAATATCTCAACTTCACTTTCACTTGCTTTTCTTTGTTTGCTTCCAAATTCCCGAATAGGTAAAGGGATGCAAATATGTATATGAGGGGTTAAACCATGATCAAGAAGAAGAAGAGAAGAGAATTAATCGCCTTAATCATCCCAGGAAGAATATGATAAAACTCATCATGTGGTGTCAACCTTCAAATCCAACATAATTTTGATAAAAACAAAGAATTAAACATGCTAGAACTTCAAACAAAGCAATTTGCAACTTAAACATATTATAAAACATTTCGAGCATATAAAGATTTCAAAACTAATATGCAAACAGAATCATCATTGAGGTCATATCCAGAGAAGAAGCACAAAATCGTTTCAAAAACACTCTCAGTTAAGAACCCACCTCGGTCGAGGTGTTTTGGCGTCATCCGAGGTGTTCAACCTCGATCAGCCATGAACATCCCGATCGAGGTCATAATTTTTTTTTTCAAACTAGTTTTCGACGTTTTTCTCAAACAAAAACCTATATGTATGCATGTAATGGCAGATAAACACGTACAACCAAGTAAAGCATAATAAGATCATAAATATCCGATAGAGTCATACAAGCATACACACATAAGGTTAAATAATACATCCAAATATGCAATACTAGGGACACATTGTCCTAATGGGTCAAATATAAGTCTAGAATCAGAAAACTCACCGGATCTAGCTGAACTGCATAATAAATAAAGAAAATCCATGCAGCTCTAATCCTCGTCAGCCGGTGGTGGTGGTGGATGTAGAACGTAAGGGTACTTGGTCAAATCAAAGGGATAGCCCATCATCTGCTGATGTTGGATCTCCATCATACGTCTAGTATAGTGCTGACTCTCCAGCATCTGATGCGTCCAACCCTCGATATCTCGGCACTGGTCCTCGAAACGCTCATGCATGTTAACGGTCAAGACAACATAAGCGTCGACCATCTGATCAGTGAGGTCATCAATCCTCTGGTGAGCCTCAGGATCCCTGAACCTACGGCGTGATCTGCGTTGAGGTGGTGGTGGTGGTTCTGCCTCCTCCTCTGTCGCCTCGTCATTGAGGTCGACAACTTGTACACTCGGACCACCGGTATCAGTACCGGTCTCCATAACAACTCCTCCTCATCATCAGGTGCAACATCTCTGGCATCCTGCATGTAAGGAAACCAAGCAGAAGACCAGTACTGTCGGTCGAATATGGAGAACTGGGATGACCATAAGATGCCCTGTGGAGCCGTCGTCTCCTATGGCATAGCGACGTAGGGTGTACTAAGACCGCGAGGAATGAGAATACGCCTCGTGATCATCTTCTGAAGTCCAAGCGGCTTCGCTGCCGCACCAAGTGTACACGCACTCAAATCTAAACCCATGACAGTAGCAATATGGGTCACCAAGCCTCTGCAGCAGATATCTCCCTTGGACTTCCCCTTTATCCTATGCAAGTCCTCAGCTAACATGCCAGCAAAATCAAGTACTCCCCCTGTAACCATGCAAAACATATTCAATAGCTCCCCCTGTCTGATCTTCTGAGGCGTCTCAGTATGCGCCAAAAGAGTCTCGCTGAATATCCTGTGAGCTAAACGAAAGGCGAGGTGGAAAATGATACGCTCTCTGGAGTCTCAAGGTCTCCATCTATCACTGTGCTCCACCACATGGGCTATCTCGCCCCAAGAAATCTTAAGCGACGGCTCGGGAAGGAAAGTCAGAGTCGGTGGGGGTAGGGAAGCCAAAGATCTCCCTAAACTGGTCCATCGGTACGATATAGTTCCGGTTCAGCAACCGGTACTTGATGCTGCTGCTGTGTTTCGGCACGTGAGTGACAGAACTCATAAAATCCATTATCGGCTTTAAGTAAGCCGGCGCCCATACCTCCATAAACTCCTCCAGTCCCACCATCGATATCATCTTCCTCAAGTCCTCCGCCACGTGGAGGCACTCGAAGGCAGCGACATCCAGAAAACGCGGGGCAATAATCGGACGCCCGCAAATCCTATCAATGCCAGCCTGGTGATGCTCATGGATCACCGGTATAGTAGGATGAGATGCAGAAGAAGGAGAGGAACTACTAGGTGTATCTCTCAAGACCAGCTGGCGATCAGATCTAATGCTCATGATTTTTCTCCGACAGTTCACATCGGTTGCCTAAAGAACACCTTGGCCGTGACACAACCGACTGGACCGAGGCGAAGGGCTGTTCGATCGCACTCTCATATTTGCAAGTTTATTTCCCCCAAATCACTACTAAATGCTTCCTATGGGGTACTTATATCCTTTTCAGCAAGAGAAATTGGCAACTAAATCCAGATTTGTCCTAAATCAGTGGAAGAAGAGGAGTTAGGGTTTTTGGAAGAAATACCCAGATTCTGCAGAATTGGAGCTTTTTTCTGTTGTTTGATGCTTGAAAATCGATCCTCTTTCTTCCTCTGGTGTAATCGAACAAATCGCAAGAATCGAAGATTTGAGGGTTGGGAGCCGCAGCGGTCGAGGTAAGCTGTGGGAGGGAAAAATGAGGAGAGAGGAAAACCGTCTCGCCTTTTATATCCTTCTCTGATTTTGATTTCACCTCGGTTTAGGTGGTCCCGACCAGACCGAGGTGTCTAACTGGTATTTAGACCTAGTCGCCTCGGTTGCCCAAGAACATCTCGGTCGAGGTGCTGTGACATCAAGTGAGATGTGTCTCAGTCAAACTTCGTCTTCTCAATTTCTCAAACTTCTGTCCTTCCAGTGTAGCTCCTGAGATGTAATCCTTCCTTAGAAATTACCTTGTTTATGTCTAGAGGACGCCAAAAACAAAGCAAAGCAAACTATCTAAGACTAAGCTAGAAAAAAGGGAAAAGAAAGCAATACCTTGGGTTGCCTCCCAAGAAGCACTTGATTTAAGGTAGCTAGCTGGACCGTACATCATCCCTATACAAGGTATAGTGGTGCAATCTCCTCATCCCGGACTTCCGGTCGGTACTTCTTTAGCCTATGGCCGTTGACCTTAAAGCTTCCGCTTGTTTCACCCCAAATCTCAACTGCATCATAGGGGAAAACATTTTTCACAATGTAAAGTCCTGTCCATCTAGATTTTAACTTACTTGGAAAAAGGCGGAGGCGGGAGTTGAAGAGTAGAACTTGATCTCCTTCTTTGAACTCCTTAGGAATGATATGCTTGTCATGCCATCTCTTTGTTCTTTCCTTGTAGATCTTGACATTCTCATAAGCGTTTAAGCGCAACTCCTCTATCTCATTGATGTCCAATAGTCTCTTCTCTCCGGCTTCCTTAATGTCGAAATTCAACCACTTGATTTCCCAATATGCCTTGTGCTCCAAATCAACGGGTAGATGACAAGACTTCCCATATACCAAATTGTAAGGGGTGGTACCAATGGGAGTCTTGAATACGGTCCTATAAGCCCAAAGAGCATCGTCCAACTTCATGGACCAATCCTTTCTCGTCCTAGAGACGGTCTTCTCTAGAATTGCTTTGATTTCTCTATTCGAGATTTCGACCTGCCCACTAGTTTGAGGGTGATAAGGGGTTGCTACCTTGTGGGTTACCCCATACTTCGATAGAAGTACTTTGAACTTCCGGTTGATAAAATGTGTCCCTCCATCGCTGATGATGATGCGTGGTGTCCCAAAACGTGGAAAGATAGTCCGATTAAAGAACTTTACGACCACCATGGCGTCATTAGTGGGGGAGGCGATAACTTCCACCCATCTAGAGAAGTAATCAACAACTAAGAGAATGTAGAGGTTCTCTGCAGATGATGGGAATGGTCCCATGAAATCGACTCCCCATACATCAAAAATCTCAACTTCTTGAATATTGTTGAGTGGCATCTCGTTTCTTCTAGACAAGTTCCCTGTTCTTTGGCATGCATCACAAGAAACAACAAATGTTTGCACATCCTTGAATAATGTAGGCCAATGGCCTTCCTATGCAATCTTAGCTCATGCAACAACTTAGCAAGTTCATCATCATTCAAGCATGCATTCACAATCACCGGATATGTAGAGTTATCACCAAGAAAAGCATACTTCAAATGAGAGGGGAGGGGTTTAAGTTCAAGTTTAGGAGGACCTTTATCGAGTGGAGACAATCCAAACAACGTTGGTTGAGATGAATCCAAAGCAAATGAAGACCCTTCAAGGCTCCTTGAAGCTTGATCATCAATGAGGGCTGCTTCTGGGGGAATCACGGTTGGATCCACGGTTGGTTCCACATCCACGGCCGTGGAAGTTGCCAAGCTTGCTCGTTGGAGCTTTCCAGAGAGTTCTACGGCCGTGGAACACACTCCACGCCCGTGGTTCCTACAGGTGCTCAGCATGCTTTCATGAACCTCAAATTCAGCTCTTGTCTCCTTTTCTAGTGCTTCTAAGGCCTTGATTTCTTCATTGCAAGCCTCCTCAACACCTTCCTCCATCAAACTTAAGGTAAGAACCTTCTCCAAGGGGTCCTTGATCAAGATCGAGCTCACAACTTCTCTAGACTCCTCTTGCTCGACAATGTTGAATACATCCTCATCAAGGGTTGGCCCTTTCATCATTGTGGACAGCTTGAACTTGATGTTCTCTTCTCCAATGTTGAAGGAGAGGATCCCATTCTTGCAATCCACTAGGCATCCGGAAGTGGCTAGGAAAGGTCTTCCTAAGATGATGGGAACCGGATAGTCCGCCGGAATATCCAAGACAACAAAATCAATCGGCACATAGAACTTTCCAAGTTGCACCGAGATGTCTTCTAAGATCCCAACCGGGTGAGTGATTGAAAGGTCCGCCATGTAGAGGGTCATCTTGACCGGTTTTGGCTCTCCTAGCCCAACCTTATTGCAAAGTGCAAGCGGTATGATGCTTACACTTGCCCCAAGATCACATAGGGCGTCATACTTCACCTCTCCTACTCCAATTGGCACACAAAAGGAACCCGAATCTCTTAGCTTAGGAGGCATTTCCTCCTTCATCGTTTGAATCAACTCCGAGGACCTCTTAGTCATCCTTACTTCCCCATACTCCTCCAACTTCCTTTTGTTGGAGAGTATTTCTTTCAAGAACTTGCCATATGCCGGCATACCTAAGATAGCATCCATGAACGGAATGTTAATATGCAATTTCGACATAAGTTCAAGGAATTTACCAAAGTGTTTGTCCAAGCGAGCCCTTGCTCATGATTGAGGGAACGGTAGCGGTGGTTTGTATGGAGGCGGTGCCACATATGTTGGCTCAACATCCTTGCTCTTGCCTCCATCTTCTTGCACTATCTCTTCCTCTATCACTACTTGCTTTCCCTTAGCATTCTCCTTGGGCAAAAGATCCTTCATATTCAACCCACTCCTCGTTGTAATGGCCAGTACTTGGCCTCTTGGGTTGTCTTCGGTTCTTCCGGGAAGCTTCCCCGGATCTCTATGAGCTTCACCCGCCTTTTGGAACACTTGTGCTTCCAACATCTTTTGAGCCTTAGAAATGGAGGTCACCGTGCTCTCAAGACAGCTCAACCTTCCAAGCAATTGCTCAAACATCATCTCAGTTCTATCCTTTGGAGGTTGAGTGAATCCGGGTGGAGGTTCTTGTGAAGCCTTGGGTGGTGGAGCTGCACTAGTGGAAGCGGGAGGGTTCAAGGCTCCATCCGGGTTAGAATAGGAAAACCCGGGATGGTTATGGTTGGGCCGGTAATTGTTGAATTGCCGGTTGTTGTTGAAGTTCCTTGGGCCTTGATAGTTGTTATAGTTGCCCCTTCCCATGTAGTTCACATCTTCCTCTTTGGAAGACAAGTTTGCTTGCACTTGAGCTTGAGGGGTTGCTTGGTTCTTCAAAGTTGTAGCACACAACTCCCTCAAAGACTTTAGCTCGTTGTTGATGGCGTCAAGCTTGAAATTGCTCATGGTGACTTCACTCACCTCATATGCTCCCGCCTTTCTCCCTTCACTTTTCCTATGGGAGTACTTCTCAATCACTAAAGCTTGTTTTTCTACAAACTCCCAAGCTTCATCCACATGCTTTTCCATAAAAGTCCCACCGGAAAGAGATTGAAGCTTGAATTGGCTATCTTCATCAAGTCCTTTGAAGTAGATCTCCAATAGCTCAATTTTTGGTATACCATGGTGTGGACAATCTAGGAGAAGATCCTTGAATCTCTCCCAAGACTTGAACAAGCTCTCTCTATCCTTCATCACGAAGGCATTGATCTTTCCTCTTAACTCGGTAGTCTTGGAAGGTGGGAAGAACTTAGTCAAAAACTCGGTTGTCATCTCCTCCCAAGTACTCACTCGCCCTTGTGGAATAGATTGATACCAAGCCAAGGCCTTATCCTTAAGAGAGAAGGAGAAAGCCCTAAGCTTATGGTTGTTACTCTCCAATCTAGGTGGTCTAAGAGTCTCCATCAAGATCTCATAGTTCATCAAATGTTGATGAGGAGACTCTCCTTCCATCCCTGCAAATTGATTATGCCGGATCATTTGTAGAACTTGAGGGCGGAGTTCGTAATTGTGGGTTGCGGGATCTCCTAAGTTCACACCCGGACGGTGTGCTCTTTGTGCCGGATCCATACGTCTCCCTAATATTTGTGGCTCTTCAATTGCAATGGGCACAACCCTAACATTCGCCGCCGGCTGCGGTTGTGGTGGAGGAGGTGGAGGTTGTTGACGATTAAGCTCTCCTTGTACAAGGGCTTGCCTAATCTCATCAATCTCCCTCCTAGTTGCTTCTTGCCTCTCATTGGCAAGTCTCCTTTCTTCCTCCAAGAGCTCATCTCTTAGCCTTATTTGCTCTAAAGCCTCATCCAACTCAGCTTGGAGATCTCTTCCGGCCATCTCTTTCCCTTTTCTAATGCTCTTGGATCTAGATCTAAGGGTTTTCTCCGGTTCGGGATCGAATGGAGCTAAATCCTTGCCACGAGATCTTCGCATACACCTAAAGAGTAAGAGATGTCCTGAAAAGCAAAGACACAAACCAAAGAGAGATCAAAAGCAACAAGAAAGATCTACACTATAAACAATCACAAAATAGACTCAATCTAGACCTAGTCCCCGGCAACGGCGCCAAAAACTTGTTACGCTAAGATTATGTGTTGCACGCAATAAGCTTTAAATTTATACTCGTTATATTTCTCCTAACTCTTAGCGAACCCGCAGTGTACGGGACGTTTGTAGTAGGGATAGTATTCCGAGGTCGAACACAAAGACTAAGGTGAGATTGATTCGATTTATGATTAAGTTTAGTGAAGATCTAGTTTAAGAAAAGAGAAAGAAATAAGAAATGAAAATCTCAATGTTTTTGGTTGGTTTTTAGGTGATCAATCAAGGATCACAAATGCAAAGTAAACGATCAACTAAACTAACGGATCAACACAAACAAACAAGCTAAATACGAGATATGAATCAAAAGAGAAAAGCGGATTCTAGGGGTTAGAAATTCCGGTTATGGCATAAGACTCAAGCTATCTAATCGTTCCTTGGATTAACTATAATATGTTGGGAATGAGTGTTTCTAGATTGGTATCAATCACCGGGTAGGTCTCATGGTCCACTAGTCCGTTCCTAAGATCTTATCACCGGGTAACTCTCTAAGAATCTAAGGAATGGAATTCTACACAAACCGGATTGTCACCTAGGGATCTAACCTTTCTTCACCGGGTAAGTCTCGGAAGGGGAAGTCCTAAACAACTATCCTAGCACACTTATTCCAATGGCGGCTTATGAGGCTCACCACTACCTAGGGTTTGTTATCTTTGAAATCTAAGAGTAAGAATCGCCGGGTAGGTCTCTTCTAACACTTAGTTGCTAACACTAGGTCACCCTAGGGTAGATTTAACTCAACAAACACTAGGATTTCAACATTCTAACAATCTAAAGCTTAGATCCATCGAACCAGGGGAACCACGGACTTCAACAAGTCATCCAAGGGTAAGTTCATCCTATCATAGTCTTAGCCATAACCATCCTTTCCTTACCCTAGAATCGCATCTATTTAGCCTACAACATGCATCATAACAATCGAAATCATCAAGCATAAAATCATGGCTTCCATTTGCAAGATAATGAAGAGAAAGAGATGAACAAGTGAAGTAAACAAAACCAAGCTGAAAGTAAGATTAGAATGACTCACAACCCTTCCAAAAGAAGGTTTAAATGGTTCATACAACTCTAGAAATCGATTCCGAAATTCTTCACTACAAAAGCTATCAAAGTCTAGCAATGGTGTGTTCTTCTTCTCTTCTCCAATGGAGATCCTCTTCCTCCTTCAATGGTAGCTTCTTGTTGAGAGTGTTTTTGATTGGATGATAGAGGATAATGGATGGCTGCTCCAAGATACCTTCTCTCAGCCTTGCAGGACCACTTTTATACTACAACTTTGCTAGAGTGAGCCATGAGATCGTGGCACAGCTGTCACAACCGTCTGGCAAAAACCACTGTTGGTTCCACGGCCGTGGACCTTCAGTGACCGTGGTTTGGTGCTTCAGCTTTGCCTTGGATCATTAAGCTTCAATTTGGTGCATGGCTTGTGTTGGCAAGGCTCCATGAGTCCTCCTTAGCCTCTAGTTTGCATCCAAATGAGTCCGAGGGCGTGTCATCTTGATGAACGATCCTCAAACGTATCGTTTAAGCTCCTAAATCTCCCAAAATACCTACAAAGCAATGCAAAAGTCCGTGTAGACGTCTATCTCGACAAAATATGTGAATTGAGTGCAAACGTCGTGAACTAGTGCTAAACCATGCATGAATGAGTGAGAAATCTATCTAAATGATTACCTAAACCTAAGTCATAAATCGTGTTATCAATTACCTTAGTGCACGTTTTGTGAGCGTTAGTATGTCCTCCACAAGGAAGCGAGTGGCAATGCCGTATAACACTAGCAACTTCATCCTCCGGAATACATCGTCGAAGCATCCCATCCGGACCTCTCTTAAACAGTAGAGGTTCATTCCAGTAGTAATGGCATACATCCTTGAAGAACTTCTTCGTTTCAACATACGTCAATCCGGGCGGTATTTCCTGGCAAACAGGCTAATTGACAATATCAGCATACCAAGACTCTTTACCATCAGACATTTGGCGGAGCCAGTGCTCCACCAACTGTAAATGACTCTCAGAAAAAGAATTAGGAAGTTTGTTGTCCTCAGTTGACAACATCTCGCTTGTTGTCTCGGTCAGTGTCCGAGGTGGGTGACCAAGATGTTCTTCAGATAAGAACACCTCGCTTGGTCCAGAAAGTGCCTCGATCGAGGTACTGCAACTGGGACCGAAACCTAAATTGCTTTTGTTACCCTAGATTAGTCTTTCGATCTTAGCTCTTGGATTTGCTTCCAATGCTTTTAAGCTCCGTATATCTGCATCACAAGAAACATCTATACCTTCTTCCATTAAACTAAAACTAAGAACTCTTTCAAGAGAGTCATTAATAAGGATAGAGCTCACCAATTCCCTTGATTCTTCTTCATCATAGATGTTGAAGATGTCGTCATCCAGCGGCCCTCCTTTCATTGCAGCAAGCAATGCAAACTCCACTTGATCTCCGCCAATGTTGAATTTTAACTTGGCGTTCTTATAGTCCACATTGCTACCCGAAGTTGCTATAAATGGTCTCCCGAGAATGATAGGAACGAGATAATCTGCGGGAATGTCAAGTACGACAAAGTGTATAGGTAAATATAAATTACCTAACTTGACAGGAATAACTTCCAAAATGCCCATGGGATGGGTAATGGAGCGATCCGCCATGTAAAACCTTATCTTCACCGGCTTAGGCTCTCCAAGTCCGATTTTCTCACATAGCTCCAGCGGGATGATACTCACGTTGGCTCCTAGATCACACAACACCTCATAGGTTACATCCCCAACTTGAATGGGAATGCAAAATGAATCGGGATCTCTCAATTTGGGAGGAATCTTCTCCTTCATGATTTGAATGAGCTCCGAGGACTTAGATGTCATCCTCACTTCTCCAAAATCTTCCAGCTTCCTCTTCCTTGATAGAATCTCTTTCAGAAACTTCCTATAGGCGAGCATTCCTAGAACGGCATCAAGGAAAGGGATGTTAATGTGTAGTTTATTCATTAGGTCTAGAAACTTACAAAAATGCTTGTCTAGATGTGCCCTCACCCTCGACTGAAGGGATGGAAGTGGTGGTTTATAAGCAGGAGGTGGAACATAAACTTCAACTTTATCTGTCGCTTTCTTGGGCTCCACCTCGGTTGGAACCTCGACCGAAGTGTTCTTCTGGTCTTGGCTCGACCGAGGTACTGGATCTGCAGTTTTCAGTCCACTTCGTGTCGCTATTGCCATAATCTGTCCCTTAGGTTTTCTCTTTGTCCTTGCTGGGAGCTTCCCTAGATCTCTTGGCGCTTCATTCGCCTTGTTAAAGAATTGTTGCTCTAAGTTTTTTTGTGCCTTTGAAAATGAAGTCATCTATGTCTCCATAGTGTTAAGCTTGATCAGAATTGCCTCCAGCACTGCATCTTTCTTCTCTGGCTGGGACGAACTCGATCCAGGCTCCTGGCTTCTCATTGGAGTAGAAGAAGAAGATGAGGGGTTAAAAGCATTATTAGCATGAGAATAAGGGTTACCGGGATTTTGTTGATTAGATCTCCAATTGTTATTGTTGGAGTTTCTATTGTTATTGTAATTGTTGTTCCGCGGTCCCTGAGAGTTATTTCTTCCTTGATATCCTCCATCTTGATCCTTCTTCGTTTGAGCTACTAAAAGCTCCTTTAATGCTTTTACCTCATTGCTAAATGAGGTGAATTGAGCTCCATTTGATGATGTTTCCTGGAAGCTAACTCTCCTTGCTCCATTTTTCAGTTCCTTGATGGGAGTACTTCTCCATATGTAAAGCTTGCTTTTCAATGAAATCCCAAGCTTCATCTATCGGCATGTCAGAAAACTCCACCTTGTTTATAATGTTTTACAGGTGTTGATGATGGAAGACTTAACACAAATGTAGTAGTTGGATATACTAACAATGTATTGATTATATTTTCTAGATGCTTGGTTGGTTTGAATTCAGTGCAGGTCTTATCTAATGTCAAGGGCCTTGATATAGACTTCAAGGGCCTTGGAATATCACTCAAGGACACAAAGAAGATAGTGTTACAAAGGAACGATCTCAAAGGCCTTGGAGTTATAAAGTTGCACGACAAAACAAGGATTCAAGTGCAACGAAGATTTTCCAGGAACGAATTGCTCAACAGACAGATTTCAGGGAATATCTTTTCAACCAAAGATCTCAACCGAAGATTAGAGAATATTTTCAGAAGATTTTCTAAAAAAAACAGCGGCAAAATATCTTCTCTTTCGATTCAACAGAGGACGAGAAGATCAAGGAGCTAAGGACTCGACGTGTTCTCAGGAGTTGAAGATTTGCAACGTCTACCTTATCTCGAAACAAGAAACGATCTTCATGGAGAAGAAGATTCATCTTCAAACGGTCATCTCTCCAACGGCTAGAAGACCTCTCCATAGAAGAGTATAAATGAAGATGATGGTTGAAGAAGAAAGGACACACAAACACATACGAAAAATATCTTTACGTCTTCAAGCAACTAAATCATCTTCATTCATTGTTTTTCTTTCTCTCTTTTACGCAAAAGCTTTATCCCCTTAAAGAGAGAAAACACAAGAGCTCCATTGGAAGATCTAAATAGTGTTTACACAAGGAAGATAGTGTTTTTCTTTCTCTCTTTTACGCAAAAGCTTTCTTTCTCTCTTTTACGTCTTCAAGCAACTAAATCATCTTCATTCATTGTTTTTCTTTCTCTCTTTTACGCATTGGCTACAATGAGAGAAGAAGGGGATTTCTTCTAGTTTGTATCTAAGACTCTTTGAAGGTGATAATAGATAGTTAGATCCTAAGGCTATACCCTGGGACGGAGAGTAGGATATTTAGAGCCGAACTTTGTAAACATATCCTCGTGTCAATCTTTTACATTCCACACTATATTTTGCTATTGTGACTAACTTTGTTTTTGCAGGAGCACGAAGTCAAGGCTCTTGAAAGTTGTTTCAAAGCCCTTGAAATCAAAGTTTCACTAAGAGCACAAATTGACATCAAGACCCTTGAAAGGAGTTTCGAGGCCTTGAGATTTGGTTTGCGAAAAGTTCCCATACTCTATTCAACCCCCCTTCTAGAGTATCTTTAACTTATTTATTTCACCTACCGGTTCTTCAATTGGTATCAGAGCTAGACTCACGTTTATTGATTTAACATCAGTGAGACTAATCACGAATCCTGTAGGTGATGGTGGATTTGCTCAAGGAAGATCCTCATCTCGACCACCACTCTTCTGTGGCAACAACTTTGCTCATTGGAGAGCACTCATGCGTATGTTCATTATTGACCAGGACATGGAGCTTTGGAGCATCATTCAAAATGGACCTAAAGTTCCAATGACAATGGTTGAAGGTGTCCAAGTCCCAAAGAAGGAAGATGACTTTACAAAGGCTGACCTGGACAGTATGTCAAAGAATTACAAAGTAATGAACCTACTATATTGTGGATTAGATGCAAATGAATTCAACCACATCTCATTATGCAAGAGTGCTAAAGAAATATGGGACAAGCTTGTTGTCACTTACGAAGGAACAAGTCAAGTTAGGGAAACAAAGATTAGCATCTTCCTCAGACAATACGAGCTATTCAACATGAATCCAAATGAAACACTCAAGGAAATGTTCACCACGTTCACTAAGATCGTGAACAACCTGGACTCACTAGGAAAGATCTTCACAAATGAAGAGAAAGTGAGGAAGGTTCTAAGGAGCCTATCTAAAGCCAAGTGGGGATCAAAGATGACTGCTATTGAAGAAGCTCAAAATCTCACAACTCTTCCTCTTGATGACCGACTTGGATAACTCATCACACATAAAATGATTCTTGGTGAAAAAGATGGAGAACACCCATCCAACTCCAAGAATTTGGCATTAAAATCAAGAAGAGATAAATTACCATCTGATGAAGAGGATAATGATGACGATGATGAAGAAGATGCAATTGTCATGATTTCTAAGGGTCTCGCAAGAATTCTCAAGATTAAGAAACAATCTGCTAATAGAGAATATCCACGAGCATCAAAACCCCGAGGTATGTTTTCTAACTCTAATAAGAAAACGAGAGTACTAACTTGTTTTGAATGTGGTGAAACAGATCATCTTGTGAAGGATTGTCCACAAAAGAAGAGGACCAACTTCAAGAAAAATGATCGAAAGAAGAAAACTATGGTTGCTTCATGGAGTGATTCAGAATCAACAAATGAACCAGAAGACGAAAAAGAACAAACAAACTTGTGTCTCATGACCGATCATGAAGAAGATTCAAATCTATATGTTGATAATGTGGTAAGTACAATTATGTCTCAACCTAAAATTGACCTGAAACAATTCCTTAGAGATATTATCATATGTGCTAAGGAACATAAAATAAGGATAAATTCTTTAAAAGAAAAGCTTCTTGAACAAGAAAAACAACTAAGTGAAATGCCTTTGGAAATTGAAAATCTTAACATAGAAAAAGTAGACCTTGATGACAATATCAAGGCCTTGGAATCAGAGAACCTGATTCTCAAGGACAACCTCTCCTCTCTTCATCGAAACTATATCGATCTAGAGAAAGATAAAGTTGATCTAAATTTGACGTGTCAAGACTAGAAGAATGCACTTATTAAGTTTATTCGTTCAAAAGCTAATCTTGAGAGAATGATGGTGAACAACAGTCCTCCCTTAACAAAAATGGTATAGGTTATCATAGGAGCTTTCCTAGAAAACCTACCACCACTTTTGTCAAGGCCAAATGAAACATTCATATGCTTACTTGCTTCTACTGTTGTAAAAAGGGTCATGTTAAATCTACATGTCCTTATAGAAAAAAGGATCCTTATATCATTAGAAGTACCTATCCTTTATGTTTAAGGAAACAGGTCAAACAAATCTGGGTTCCTAAAGGTACTAGACCACCAAACATGATCGAACCTGAGTATGAACTAAAATATGCCATTTGGTCGACCGGAAAGGTTGATGTTTGTTGTTTTGCAGAATATAACCAAGGTAAAGGAGCACAAAGGGATATTAGATAGTGGTTGCTCAAGACACGTGAGTGGAAAAAGCTCTTTATTCTCAGATTTAAAGAAGCAATCATCTGGAACCATTACGATTGGTGATAAAGCAAAGTGTGACATAATTGGTATTGGTAAAATTTGCTATAATTCATCTAACTTTGTTGATGATGTTTATTTGGTTGATGGTTTGAAATATAATCTGCTAATTATATCTCAAATTTGAGGATATCTAAAATTTGATTCAGATAAATGTGAGGTTCAAGACAAAAAGACGGGTGAAGTGTTGCTTACTGCTCCTAGATGTAATAATGTTTATTCTATGAGGACTAACCAAGTTTCAGGAACTAAGCTAAAATGTCTAAAAGCCTTAGATGATGATCCAAGGCTTTGGCATAGAAGACTTGGTCACGTAAGCATGCACACAATGCTGAAGCTACTTACAAAAGATTTGGTACGTGGTTTGCCAAACCTAAATTTCAAGGTTAATGATCTATGTAAGGCGTGTACACAAGGTAAACAAACAAGAGGTTCATTCAAACCTAAGAAAGTTGTAAGTTCTTCTCGACCCATTGAACTTTGACACATGGATCTTTGTGGACCTATGCGTGTCAAATCTCCCAGAGGCAAGTAGTACATCCTTGTTATAGTGGATGATTTCTCTCGTTTCACATGGATTTCTTTTCTACGAGAAAAATCTGAAGCTTTATTTGAGTTTTCAAAATTGTGTAAGGAGTTCCAAACTTTGAAAAACCTACCAATTGTTTCTATAAGAAGTGATCATGGTAGAGAATTTGATCAACAAAAATTTGATTTGTTTTGTGCAAAATATGGCATTTCACATAATTTTTCAGCTCCTAGAACTCCTCAACAAAATGGAGTTGTGGAACGTAAGAACCACACTCTTGAGGATATGTCTAGGACAATGCTTTTAGAAAACAATTTGCCAAAAAGTTTTTGGGCTGAAGCAGTAAACACTGCAAATTATATTTTGAATAGATGTTTAATTCGTCCTATTTTGAAAAAGGCTCCTAATGAACTCTTTAAAGGAAGAAAACCAAATATTTTATATTTCAAACCCTTTGGATGTACTTATTTTGTTCATAACAATGACAAAGATAATCTTGGGAAATTTGATGCACGTAGTGATGAAGCTATATTCATTGGATATGCTTCAAATAACAAAGCTTATAGTGTCTATAACAAACGTACCAAAATTATTGAGGAAAGCATTCATATTATTTTTGATGAAAGCAATTATGGTACTTTGAGTGAGAGTTTTGCATATCTAGATCTAAATCAAAGAGAAGATCATAATTCGGATGAAGAGGAAGATCCTAAAGATAGAGACAAGAATATGTAGGAAAAGATTCAAGGTACCGAAGAAAACCCTCAAGACCTTGAAACACACCTTCAAGACCTAGAAACAGGAAACTGTGATAACAGAACTCCACTTCAAGGGCTTGAAAACCAACTTCAAAGCCTTGAGATTGGATCAACATGTAATATACCAACGCTACCTGAATCTAGTCAAACATATGAAGCTCAACCTTCTGGATCTGCTCCATCTGTCAAAAGAAGAAAAGTTCAACACTCCTCATATCATCCACAAGGGAATGTGATCTCAGATCCAAATGCTGGAGTTCAAACTAGATCTAAAGTGAACAATCTATGTGCCTTCCCGCTTTTGTATCACTTGTCGCGCCAAAGAATTACGTTCAAGCTCTTCAAGAACCTGATCGGATCATTTCCATGCAAAATGAATTGAATGAATTTGAGAGGAACAGGGTATGGACTCTTACTTCAAGACCAAAACATCAATCGGTTATTGGAACAAAATGGGTCTTTCGAAACAAATTGGATGAAAGTGGAAAAGTCATACGAAACAAAGCACGACTTGTAGCACAGGGCTATAACCAAGAAGAAGGTATTGATTATGAGGAGACTTTTGCTCCAGTTGCCAAGTTAGAAACCATACATATGCTACTTGCATTTGCATATTTCGTTAGCATAAAACTTTTTCAAATGGATGTAAAATGTGCTTTTCTAAACGGCTTCTTAGAAGAAGAAGTCTACGTTGTTCAACCTCCCGGTTTTGAAAATGATGAATTTCCAAATCATGTTTTTAAACTAGATAAAGCTCTTTACGGTCTTAAGCAAGCTCCTCGAGCTTGGTATGAAAGATTATGTAATTATCTTCTTGAAAACAATTTCAAAAGGGGTTTGATTGATAAAATATTGTTTATCAAAACTAGAGGCAACGACATTCTAGTAGTACAAATCTATGTTGATGATATATTATTTGGTGCTACTAATGATTCCCTCAGCAAGGAATTTTCAGATATTATGTCCAGGGGATTTGAAATGAGCTTAATGGGAGAGCTAAATTTCTTTCTTGGACTTCAAGTTACACAAGCAAAGAAAGGAATTTTTCTCAATCAAAGCAAGTATACTAAAGACTTGCTTAAGAAGTACAAAATGGATCAATCTAAGGTTGCAAAGACTCCTATGAGTTCAACACTTTTGCTAGATCATGACAAGAATGGCAAAAGTGTAGTACAAAAGGAGTATCGAGGTATGATCAGTTCATTGTTGTATCTAACTGTTAGTCGTCCTGACATATGTTTAGCGTGTGCATTTGTGTGCAAGATTTCAAGCTGATCCTAAAGATTCACACTTGATAGCTGTGAAAATAATTTTTCGGTATCTCAATGGCACTAAGGATCTAGGGTTATGGTACCCACGTCAAAGCTCATTTCATCTTGTTGGCTAATCAGATGCAGACTTTCCAGGTTATAAGGTCGATAGAAAAAGTACTTATGGATGTTGCCAATTCTTAGGGTCATCCCTAATTAGTTGGCACTCCAAGAAGCAAAACTCTGTTGCCCTATCCACAGCTGAAGCTGAATATATAGCTGCAGGAGCTTGTTGTGCACAAATTCTTTGGATTGCTCAACAACTTCGTGATCTTGGCTTTGACTTGAAAGGTATTCCTATAAAATGTGATAATACTAGTGCTATTTCTATAACTAAAAATACTATGCAGCATTCAAGGACTAAGCATGTTGATGTAAGACATCATTTCATACGTGATCATGTTGAGAAAGGTGATGTTTCGATCTCTTTTATCTCACCTAACTACTCGTTTGCAGATATCTTTACCAAGCCTCTTCCTGAGGAACAATTTAATTTTATTAGATTGGAGCTTCGTATGTTAAACAAGGAAGGATTAACGTAGGGGGAGTAAACGAGTTTAATTGTTCCTACGCATGCAACCCAATTGATGTTTTCAAGGGCCTTGAAATAAAATTCAAGGGGGCCTTGAAACATATTTCACAGGGTATATTAAATTTACGGATCTTTTAAGAATTAATATATTTTAGATATTTCGATTCTTAAAATATTTTTTAAAATCTTTTGGTTGAAATTTTGAAAAAGATTTGTTGGTTTTTATATAGGTCTTTTAAAAGGCGTGATCTTCTCAAGATCTTGTTATTTCCTTGTTAAAAAAGACCTACTTTCTCTAACTTTTTTATTCTTTCACAAGAAACCCAATTTCAAAATCCCTTAATTTCTCTCTCAAACTTCCCTCATGGCACCCAGAAGCAAGATATCTGCTCCTAAGTAGTTCAAAGTTCCTCAATTGCTAAAGAAGAAAAATCTTCTAAAGATCTGGATACATCTTAGACGACCGGTCTTCCCTCATCATGGTTCGTTAATTTTCAAGATTTTGGATCTTGGCTTGATGGGTTTCACAATAATATATCCTAAGTAGTTCAAAGTTCCTCAAGCTTCTGGATCTTGGCTTGATGGGTTTCACAATCGACCACTCTGTATGTGTGATCTGGTGGACACTGATTTCCTCGACACTCTTAAGATTCCCTGCATAGACAAGCTAAAGAGTTCAATTATCTGGAAGGTTCTAAACCCTGGAGATTTTGCTTTTCCACGACTCACAAGACTATTCTATGTTAATCTCACCACAAAAAGGGACAAAGGATGTATCACTCTTGAATCTTCAGTTAAAGGTACTCCGATTTCACTCACTCCTTCTATTTTAAGTGAGATTTTTGGAATTCCTACAGATATTGTATTCAACCAACCTTCAAGATCAGAGAGTGTTTGTATTGCTAAGGAGAAATTTCTAGTTCCGAACTCAACCTTACGTCAACTTACTCATACATCTCTAACCTTAGAGGCTAAAATAGTGTTTACCATACTGGTTCGATGTGTTGTTCCTTGTGCAAACTCAAGAGAACTGCTGGCTGATCAATCTCTGGAATTAATTCATTTGCTTATGTCTGATTTGGAGATAGATGTGCCTAATCTGATTCTCAACCATATGATGCATTCTGTCAATTCTAAGAGACCTATTCCTCTGTCTTATGGAAATTTGCTGCCTAAGGTCTTTGGTTATTACAAAATTGACACATCCTGTGAGGAAAGACAGTCTATTTCTGGCAAAATTGATGAGAATTGCTTAGAACGTCTGGGGATTGAGAAAACTCTTGCAGGAACATGGACCTTAAAAGGAAAAGGAACTACTCAAAATCCAACCGAAGAAGCTAAACCTTCTCCTACTCCAGAAATCAGGTTAGAAGGTTGTGAAAAAGAAATAGCTTATCTCAATCGTGAATTATCTGATTTTCAGTTTGACACCAAGAGGAGAATGGATACAAATTTCGAGTTGCTAGCTACCGTAAATGCTAAAGTCAATGAAATGTATTTGATGAATGCTCTTACACTGACTACAATGGGAAGCATTTTGCCCATACCTGAAGATGTAGCTCAACATACTCAAGAGAAAGTTGAGAATGTACTGATGAATTGTAAAAGGCGTGTACAGAATAAATCAATTATGTATCCAACTCATGTTGAGCCAATGTTTTTGTAACACCCCAAATTTTGAGAAATCGGGGAGCTACTGGTTAGGACCTCACAATGGGTCCCGACCTTAGTTTGACAATAATTTTACTTGGATCTTACAACAAGGCACAAATGAATTTAAACCAATTTCAAAACATATTATTTTTAATGTATGAATGTACACATGTGACAGCCTTACAAAACATATATATAGATACATAACATGCATATCGTATCAGAGACCCCCTGTCCCCATCTAATGAATACGTGGACCCGGCTGACTATCCGTTCCAGATCTCTCTGCAACTGTCTGTCTCTACAAATCTACAACACGGATAAAACCGTTAGCTAACATTCGATGCATAAGTATAAAGGTAAAAGCACAAACACACAACATACACAATTAACATGCAACACTCAATCCTTTTTATTATCTTTTAATTAGGTGATATGTCATTACTAATGATACTTATTTTGTGACACGAGGGATTTCCAAACCTCGCCCCTGTCCCCGTTTACCAATGCGGAATGATATTAATGCATCTGACCGTCTACTTGACTGGGCTGATCGCAGGGAACCTCCTAGACTCTCGCAAGAGCTGGACAGATGATGTCACGACCCGTTATCATATACTTGGGTCAATTATGTAAATAATAAAGTCGGCCTAATCCGGTTTTGTTATTCATTATAACTAACAAATACCACTCATACACATTTACACTCATATAAGAAGCCAGCTAAGTAAGTCCGTGGACTTACCTGAATCAGATCTCCACTCTCTTAATCACAACTCAATCTGTAACTTATAACTCGGTTGCCTGTCGAAGGAGGCAAGTGTGTCAGCACACTTTCTAGGTAATTAGAAGTCTAAGAATTCTAAGATAGTAGATCCTATTAGAACAGAATTTAATATAGTACCAATTTATGGTAAACTGACTATTTTACCCTTGGTCCCGAAACTTCCAAAAATTCCATAATTCATGCATAAACCCTTATTTGAGACTAAAAAGTCATATTCTAACTCCTAAAGATGATTTTGGTTACAAACTGACAATTTACCCATTTTCCGATTTTCGGAAAGATCGTTAAAGTCCAACTTCGGCTTCAAATATGAAATTCGAATAATCTTATAAAAATTCCGAAATAATTCCCTAGATCATCTATGATATCTCATCTACTCCTAGGAGCAAGAATTTCTTAAAACTATTCACCCTTCACTTCTTCAAAAATTTCCAAAGTTGGTTACAACACTTGAAGTTTCCTATACTTAGCCAAAATCTGAGTACACTTTGAAAAATCATAACTCCTAAACCACTCGCTGGATTTATCCCAAATTTTGATATATTCTACTATAAAATCTTATCTATAATATATCCAAAATTCAGCAGCAAAGGAGATCAAAAGCCTATTCAAAACCATCTCACAAAACTGCATCACATGCTGTTTTTATCAACACTCAGCACACTTATAAAACTGCATGAGGAGTCAACTTTGCAACATCATAACTCTCAAACCGTAACTCCGATTCTTCCCAAATTTTAATATGATCTACAACAATATGTCAAATATATCATATCAAAAATTCAAGCCCAACAGAGATCAAAAGCCTATTCAAAACTATCTCACAAAACAGCATTCCATGCTGTTTTTCTCAACTCAGCACATTTATAAAACTGCATGAGGAGCCAACTTTGGGCAACCATATCTCCTAAACTATAACTCGGAATACTCTAAAATTTCAGTATGTTATACTATGCAAGTTCATCTGTAACATATCCAAAGTGCAGCAACAAATGAGGAGTTTAACTTACCTAAATCGGATTCCAAAGTTGACTGTTCGTCACATCCGAAAACTCAGAAACTTAACAGTTCTTCTAGTCATCTTCGATGGCTGCTCTAGAAGGTTTAACGACACAAAAATGGGTTCTGATCAGAACATGTATAGAGAGGGAAATGTAGTGCAAGGAGGTGCGGTGTTTACCCGACAAGAAAACTCGAGGAGCTCATGAGTACGAAGATGTAGTTGTGACTCTGTCACATGGGCGTATCAGCAGCCTGCTCCCGGCGCGCCTGCAGACAAGGGTTGTCGCACCAGCGGTTAGTGTATGCTGCCCTCGCAGTGGAGGAGACCAGTCGTGGGTGTTGGTTGCGTTGTTGAGCGGAAGTTCCTGAATGCGACCTCCTTGGCAGACGAGGAGAGGATCGAGAGTAGTGTGGTTTACTGCTTGAAGACGAAGAGGAGGGCCTGCTACCTTCGGCCACACGGACAAGCAGATGCAGCGGCTGCCGACGACGACTACTGACCACCTAGGGCGTCGAAGATGGAGGAGAGGAGAGGCAGAAGGAACTTGAGATCGGCTACTGGTTCCTGTGTTCGAAAGGAAGGGGAGACCTTCCCGTAACTGTTGGGACTTGTGTGGATGGTGTACGGCGTAGAGATGATGAAGCTGGCGCTCCCCGTATTCGTGTGAAGGCTTGTAGCGGCTTAGGGTTTTCCAGTAGCTGTCCCTTTCTCGTTGGGCTCGTAACAAGGAAGCATGGCTGAGGTGGCGGCCCAACCTTGACAAATTCTGCGTGGAGGAGCTCGTCATGAGCCTTGTCATGGGCCTTACCATGGGCTTGTCATGCAAGAGTGATCTTGTAGGAGTATTTTAAGAAGTGTTTTTATGTTTACAAAAGTTCACATAAAATCATAGATCACATAAAATCATAGATGTTGGTAAAAGAATATTTTATGTGATTAACTCTTCACATAAAATGACAAGATTTATGTTGACTCGGGATTTACCGAAAATTAAATTTCCGGGTACTACAGTTTTTGCCAAAAGTTGTGTATGAAGTAGTTAAGTAGAGAAGATTTGAAGAAAAGAGAAGACGTTTGGCAGCTGAAATGGATGATTGGCTCTATAAGAAATCTTCATCCAAAGGAAAGAGGAAGTTCTATGAGGAGAATTGATCATAGCTGGTTTTCTGAAAAAAAAGTTTTCGTTTGTGGAAATACTCTTTTTGGGTCTGTAATCGTGTTTAAAACTCCCGTGCTTTGACTATTTTTTCTCCCTTATTCAAAGACAAAGGGGGAGAAATGATGATCCGACATTTCGATATACTTTAGTTTTGATTTTCATATGCATTGCTAAACTAACAAATGCAGGTACGATAGAACATTTGTGTTGTCTTCCATCAAGGGGGAGATTGCAAACTCCACCTTGTTTATAATGTTTTACAGGTGTTGATGATGGAAGACTTAACTCAAATGTAGTAGTTGGATATACTAACAATGTATTATTTATATTCTCTAGATGCTTGGTTGGTTTGAATTCAGGGCAGATCTTATCGAATGTCAAGGGCCTTGATATAGATTTCAAGGGCCTTGGAATATCACTCAAGGACACAAGGAAGATAGCGTTACAAAGGAATGATCTCAAAGGCCTTGGAGTTATACAGTTGCACGACAAAACAAGGATTCAAATGCAACGAAGATTTTCCAAGAACGAATTGCTCAATAGACAGATTTCAAGGAAGATCTTTTCAACCGAAGATCTCAACCGAAGATTAGAGAATCTTTTCAGAAGATTTTCTAAAAACAACAGCGGCAAAATATCTTCTCTTTCGATTCAACAAAGGACGAGAAGATCAAGGAGCTAAGGACTCGACGTGTTCTCAGGAGTTGAAGATTTGCAACGTCTACCTTATCTCGAAACAAGAAACGATCTTCATGGAGAAGAAGATTCATCTTCAAACGGTCATCTCTCCAACGGCTAGAAGACCTCTCCATAAAAGAGTATAAATGAAGATGATGGTTGAAGAAGAAAGGACACACAAGCACATACGGAAAATATCTTTACGTCTACAAGCAACTAAATCATCTTCATTCATTGTTTTTCTTTCTCTCTTTTACGCAAAAACTTTATCCCCTTAGAGAGAGAAAATACAAGAGCTCCATTGGAAGATATAAATAGTGTTATACTAGAGTGTGTTTTACTCTGCGAAGAAACTAGGCTATTATAGCTAGGTTGAGAGTTGAAGCTAGATCGTAGCATTGACTATAGTGAGAGAAGAAGGGGATTTCTTCTAGTTTGTATCTAGGACTCTTTGAAGTTGATAATAGATAGTTAGATCCTAAGACTATACCATGGGATGGAGAGTAGGCTATTTAGAGCCGAACTTTGTAAACATATCCTCGTGTCAATCTTTTACATTCCGCACTATGTTTTGCTATTGTGACTAACTTTGTTTTTGCAGGAGCACGAAGTCAAGGCTCTTGAAAGTTGTTTCAAAGCCCTTGAAATCAAAGTTTCACTAAGAGCACAAATTGAGATCAAGGCCCTTGAAAGGAGTTTCAAGGCCTTGAGATTTTGTTTGCGAAAAGTTCTCATACTCTATTCAACCCCCTTCTAGAGTATCTTTAACTTATTTATTTCACCTACCGGTTCTTCAATGTCCATGAATGTGCCGGCTGAAAGTAGTTGGAGATTGAATTGAGTTGCTCCATCCAACCCTTTGAAATAGATTTCTAGCAACTCGATCTTTGGAATCCCATGATGTGGGCAATCCAATAGAATATCCTTGAATCTCTCCCATGACTTGGACAAACTCTCCTTTTCCTTCATAATAAAAGCATTGATCTTTCCCCTCATTTCAGCGGTCTTAGAAGGAGGAAAGAACTTAGTTAGAAACTCCGTCGTCATCTCTTCCCAAGTGTTGATTTTTCCGGCCGGAAGAGATTGATATCAAGCAAGCGCCTTGTCTTTCAAAGAGAAATAGAAAGGCCTCAACTTGTAGTTGTTGTTCTCCAATCTTGAAGCCCTCAAGGTCTCCATCAGAATCTCATAGTTTTGAAAATGCTGATGCGGAGACTCGCTCTCTAAACCTCAAAATTGACATTGTCGGATCATGGTTAGAACTTGCGATCGAAGTTCATAATCATGCTCAACTGGATCACCTAGGTTGACTCCTGGATGCCTGACTTGCTGATTAGGGTCCATCCTCTGTCCTAGGGTTTGTGGAATTCCAACAAAAAGAACATCTCGGATAGGCATCCGAGGTGGTAGGTGTACATCGGCCGGGGAAACATGAAGTGGGTCTTGCCTCGGTCGAGGATCTGGGATCGGTCAAGGCAGAAACTGGGCCCTTAGAGCGGCCATATCTGATTCTATTCCTTTTGTTCTTGCGCGAGTCACTTCTCTCTCTCGCTACAACTCTTCTCTATTGAGGCGTAGCTGTTCCAACGCCTCCTTCAATTCGGCTTCAAGATCGCGATCGTCTTGATTGGCCATCTTAGCTTCTTTTAATCTTTGCTTGTAGGTCTTTTTTGGCTTGGGATCGTGGGGAACGATTTCCTTTCCAACACAAGTTCTTTGCATAAAGCTAAGAAAAGATCCTGCGAAAACACTCAAGTAGAGTAGTCAAAAGCAACAAGGGCAATCGCCCTAAAAGACAACTGAAACCGGCTTGGTCTAGACCAAGTCCCCGGCAACGGCGCGAAAAACTTGTTCGCTCCAAAAGGTGTGTGCAAGGTTTAAAATTTATAACCCAAGAAGTATGCTTGAACAATATGCGAACCCGCAGTGTACGGATCAATTGTAATAAAATCAAGAATTCCAGGGGTCGAACACAGGGACAATGGTGAAACAAATCACGGAATCAGGTTGTCATATATTGCAACCAACTACAAATTAAAGCAATCAAAGATGATGTAAAAGTCAAGTAAGGGGAAATGCAGATTCTAGGGATTAAAACATCTAGTTGTGATTCCGACTCAAGATCTCAAAGGATAGCGCGGACAATGCTGAGGTTTGCATAAGGAAGGTGTTTCTAAGGTGGGTATAGATCACCGGGTAAGTCTCACTACTCACTATCCCAAACCAAAGCTCCTATTACCGGGTAAGTCTCAAGGTACTAAGGAAATGAACTATAATCTCAAACCAACACACCACCCAAGGGAATAAAATCAACCTTTACCGGGTAAGTCTCAGGCTAACTCACAAAGATGGGATGAAGGCACACTCAAACCCCAATAAAGGATAAACCTTTATTACCTACACTCATGATCTTAGGTAAACAAACAAAGGAATCACCGGGTAAGTCTCTCCAGTTCCGTTGTTATGACATAAACGATAAACACACAACACCAAATACACATCAACACTAATACAAAGAATACGAGCTAAGTAAGTCCGGAGACTTACCTCGTCACCACACTCAACTCACAACACTCTCGCTTCCTTAGAGAGGAAGCCCATAACCTGCTCACAAGAAAATAACTATATCAACAACAACCCACTCACAATAGAAGTCCTTAGACTTCTATACAAATGATCTACGCAAGACCATTTGACTCTCAATTCTAGGACCGCATCCTAGAATCCCTCATGCTCACATCACACTCAACAGAAGCTAGAAGTCCTAAGACTTCTAAGCCCTCGGATCTCGCAAGATCATAACTCACAACACCACTAGGATAACATGCCTAGTCTCCACGTTCACAATGGTAACAACGCTATGCTAGGATACGCATATCCTAGCCCATAATCTCAACAACCATAAGCTCACCATAATAAACTTACAATCTCAACCTCACAAGCCTCACAAGGACAGCCCTACACTCATCCCATGTACCACTCAGAAACATACAACCCTTAACCCTTAGAACATTCCAACAACCTCTCCAGACTCGCCTAAGGTCCATAAGCCACTACATGGAATTCCAACTATCCTAGGTCCAAACCTATCATGCTTCTATCATCAACACACTCTAAGATCATCTAAGAATACATACACAAGGTAGGGAACTCACCAAGCAAAGGCACGGCATCGGAAGGAAGGAAACACAGTCCCGGAGAGGAAGCTTGATTGGGGCAGAACCGCCCCTGCAACCCAAATGGGTGAACCTGCTGCCATAGGCCGCCGCCCCTACGGCCAGAAGCCGCTGCACCTGCGGCCAAAGGCCGCCGCCTATGCGGCTAGGAGCTGCAGGCCGCCGCCCCTGCGGCCAGGAGCTACAGGCGGCTGCCACTGCAGGTTGTGGCTGTTGTTGGCGCCCCTGCGGCGCTGTCCAGACGCGGGTGCGGTCGAAATCCAGAGGCGAGCTTCGGCGGCTTTCTTCTTAGCTATGCATTCGATTCCGGTCACTTCCGGCTGGCTTGCTGCATCAAGGAAGGTCTCCACACACAACATGATCCTTACACATGATCTAAGCTAGATCTAAGGACAAGCAAGCATCAACAAGGGGAAAAAGCTTAGGTCCATGGCTTCCACCATGGAAGCTCAAGGAAGAAGATGAAGGGGAAGAAGAGGCTTACTGTTGAACTCGAATCTGCACACCACCTCCTTGCTGGACACTTACACAAGAAGAAGAGAAAGAAGGATCATCAAGAGCTTCTCCAATGTCAAGGATGGAAGAAAAGAGCACAAGAAAGAGTGTGGGAAAGGAGTTCAACGTGAATGAGGAAGGGAGAGAGAGAGAAAGAAGGAACAAGGCTGCCACCAAAGAGGGAACCCAAGGGTCAGCTGGCCCATCCTCTCATTTTACGCTAGGAACCGAGGGGTCCAAAAGCAAGAGTGAAATAACGAGGTGTCGGAACGAGATTTTGGAATAAATCCCGTTACTCAGCACCTCGTGCCTACGGGAAAACTGAGCCGCGTCTGCGGGATGGTTGGTAACACGCTAACAATCCGGAATAAAAATTCCGGATGTTACAAATCTAATATGGGATCCGTCCTGATTAGAGAATTCATGAAACTTCTTGGGCAAGTAACGTAAAAATCTCGGTTTAGGGTTCAAAAACAGCGGGCGAAATTCCTTGACTTGGACGAGATCCCTGGCTTAGGTTGGATGGCTTGTGATTAGGCTATGGTGTTTCTCTCATCTCCAATAGACACAAGTCAACGCATGTGAAACTCAAATAATCTCACAAAGAATAACAACAAAGAAAAGACTCGATTTTTATATGACTCAAAGAAGACTCGAATAAAAAATACTCAACCTTTTTCGAATGGTTGAGTGTTGAACTTCAATTGATTAGCTCTGATACCACTATCATGCAGGGTTGATGCCGCAGTTTCCTAATCTAGATTGAAGTCCACAAAATTGTCAACAAAAGCAAATCTCGGTGAAAATCTCGGGCAAGATTTGTATGGTAGGGCCGAAATTTGTGGAACTCGAACATATAGAACGTGAATTTGATGAAATTATAATGGAAAGATAAGAAAATGAATAATGGAATGAAAATATGGAAAATATAGGAAGAAAAAACTTAATGTTAGACTTGCAAAGAGCCTTGACCATTTGGATCAAAACCCTCAACAAAGAACTACCTTAACCCTTCCTTCTTCAACTTTATGCAAGCCTTCTAAATAAGAACATCCCAAGGAGGGACTAGTTTGACTAGTAGTATAATTCTTCGATAAGATTAACACAATTAAGAACCACATATCAAGGGCTCACGATTGTTTAATTAAAGATTCTCTTTTTTATTGAATTGAAATGAATAAAACACAACCTTCATAAACTTAGCAATGAGTATCTCACAATATTGTGAAAATAATAATCAATCAAAACTCTACTTTGACTGTCAACCTTCTATGCTAGTTATAGGCGAGATTTCTCTAGAAAACAAAAGATAATCCTAAAAGATAGGATCAAAAATCAAAATATACTTTTAGAATGTTTAAAGCTTCACAGGGATGAAAATAATAAAATATCTAACATCTAATAAGATCTCGACTGAATCTTATGGATCTCGGCAGAAGAAATCTCGATTGGAATCTTGGGCGAGATTTGGTTCTCAGCGTCGAGATTCCTCACTAGATTGCTTAAAGCTCGTGTTAGCCACATTTTTGGCTTCTTTGACATCTTCATACATGTATGACTCCTCCACAATAGATATCAATGTCACTAAGGAAGACTTAGGCATGAGTAAGGTCTCCTTAGATGTACATGATGCCAATAAGTTAGCAACCTCTTCTTAGATGACTTTTGAAGATGACAACTCCTTCTCCTTCAATGCTCTTACTCTTGCTCTAGTGATTGGTCCATGTGTGGGGGTTGTTGGAGGATAGTCCCTCATCAACACCCATAGAAAAAAGGAAAACAAGAAGGCCTTCAATGTTTTATAAACATAAACCCTACTAATTTATCTTTTCAAGGTCATGCATTCCATACCAACAATCTTTTCGTTCTAGAATCGATTTTTAGTTCTTCAAAATCCAATATCGCCATTGGATTCGTTGGCCGTTGCAACTCCGACACAACAATTTGGTCGCCGTATCTACGCCTACTATTCTAGCAAAGAGTCAAAAAGCAAAGTAAACCTCTTCCTAGTTTCTTCTTTGGTTCTTCTTGAAGGGTTTATATTCTTGAACGATTGAACTACTATTTTTCTATATACCATTTTATTAGTTTTAGGGATCTAAATTGTATTTTTACTGTTTGGGTTGACGTGTTATAGACTTTCAATTACTTTACTTCTGCAAATTGCAGTAAAGTATAAATTTTTCTATTATTATTTGTTTCCTTAATTAGGGCTACCTAAAGTTCAACGTTCAATGTTCACCTTTGACTTTCTCTTTATTTTAAGGGTTCATTTGACACTTTTTCTAAATTATTCTGGGAGTATTATTTTAATTATCTCACAATAATTGATAATCCATGTATTGGAGGATGAAATTTTATAGTAAAATAATCTTCCAAAATAATTTTAACCAAAATAACTCTCTAATAACCCCATAAAATTGGCATATGTTAATTAATCAACACTTTTTTCTATATATCAATTTATTAGTTTTAGGGGTCTAAATTGTGTTTTTACTATTTGGGCTGACGTGTTATAGACTTTCAATTACTCAACTACTGCAAATTGTTGAAAAAGTATAAAATTTTCTATTATTATTTGTTTCCTTTACTAGTGCTACCTAAAGTTCAACGTTCAATGTTCACCTTTGACTTTCTCTTTATTTTAAGTGTCCATTTGACACTTTTTTCAAATTATTATGGGATTATTATTTTAATAATCTCTCCAATAATTGATAATCCATGTGTTGGAGGATGAAAGTTTTTAGTCAAATAATCTTCCAAAATAATTTTGACCAAAATAACTCTCTAATAACCCTATAAAATTGGCATATGTTAATTAATCAACACTTTTAGTATCGTATAACTTATTAGAATTGGTAGAAAAAATAGTACATAGTAATATAAGTACAGATCACTACCAAACAAAATAGCTTATACTAGCAAACAAAATAACTTATATTACTAATTTTGATAACTTGATGTTGATATTAATGACATTGTGAAGTATTAAATATTGTGTAATGAATTAAAGATAAGTCTTTTATGTTTGTTTAACTTTATTAGTTCAATACTTGTTAATTATTAGATACACTAAGTTATAAATTAGTTTATTAATCAAATAGTTGAGTCGTCATGATATTTGTTTTATTTACTTGTAGGTACAATGACAAATCAACCTCAAAATTTTAATTCTTAAATTTTTTAAAAGAATTTAAATTCTTATTTTCAGAAAAATGATGTGCCGATGCATGATGTTCCAAGCTTTGATTATCAAGAGCCTTTTGTATTTCCAAGAGTTTGTTAATCCATGGATACTAATTATATTGAACGTGATTCCGGAAAACGTCCTCTAATCTCTCCTTCGACATTAATAAGCAAGATGATCAACATTCGAAAAATATATGTTTAGTACGGTCTTTTTTTGTAACACCCCGAACTCCGAGACTCGGGATGCTATGGGTTGGGACCTCACAATGGGTCCCGACCCTTAGTTTGACAACAATTTCACCGGATCTTGCAACAAGGCACAAATAAAGGCCAAAACCGAAATACATTTTTATGCAATGAAAAGAGAAACCCAAAAGAATACAACAAATGACTTCAGCCGAAAATACAACCCCAAAGACTAAACGCCATACAACATACAAAAATACAATACTCAAACTCGACTCCACCCAAAACCCAATCCTAAAATGTACGGAACCCCGGCTGCCCACTCTTCCGGATCTCTCGGCCGCAATCCTAACCTGCAAGGCAATCTACAACAATCGGTATAAAACCGTTAGCTCATATTCGAAGCTTTAAAATCAATGGGAAAGGCACAAACACAAGTAAATCAACATAACACACGATATACACTAAATCACACAAGTCCGGTTTATTATCTTTTTATTATTAAGTCATATCCCGTTCTAATTCAACTTCTTTTGTGACATGAGAATCTCCCGAAACTCGCCTCGGTCCCCACTTACCGCATGGAACGGTACGGATGCATCCGACCGTCTAACCACACGGGCTAGTCACCAAGAACCTCCTAGCTCTACGCAAGAGCTAGGCAGTGATGTCACCGCCCATTATCATACACTTGGGCCAAATAATATAAAGGTCGGTGGTCCTATTTCTGGTTTAATTGTTATGACATAAACAATAAACACACACCACCAAACACACATGAATGTTAATACAAGGAATACGAGCTAAGTAAGTCCAGAGACTTACCTCGTCACCACACTCAACTCACAACACTCTCGCTTCCTTAAGGAGGAAGCCCATAACCTGCTCACAAGAAGATAACTATATCAACAACGACCCACTCACAATAGAAATCTTAGACTTCTATACAAATGATCTACGCAAGACCATTTGACTCTCAATTCTAGGACCGCATCCTAGAATCCCTTATGCTCACATCCCACTCAACAAAAGTTAGAAGTCCTAAGACTTCTAAACCCTTGGATCTCGCAAAATCATAACTTACAATACCACTAGGATAACATGCTTAGTCACTACGATCACAAGATAAAATTAACTCCTCAAGTCTTACAACATTTCATAATTAACAAATCTCACCTAAGGTCCATAACCACTACTTGATATTCACTCTAAGTTATGCTAGATCCAACCTAGTATGATACTAATACTAAACATAACTAAATCAAGTAGGATCATAAGCTCGGGGGAGAGGGTACTCACATGACGTCAAAAAACGGAAGACGAACTTAGACTCGTTAGGCCTTTATCGGGGCGCTTCCGGACCTAAAACCAAAGCTACACAAATTTAGTTAATACGCTAAATTTGATCGTAATATATAAGATATATTATTCTAAGGTAAACTCATTTTCAAAAGCAAACGCTAAAAATCCGTAATTAAACCCTTGAGTCATAATCTCGAAATTAATCCAACAAGGGTATAAAATATAAGGAAAGTCCCACCTTTAAAACAAGGATAAAACTCACAAAGACGCTTTCCGGGGCAAATAATACCATTCCAAAAAAATGGGTCATAATACGTAATTAAATATTTGGGCCAAATTCCATAAATAAACCAACAAGGACACAATACGTAATATACATAAATATAAGATCAAACTCGTATATAAAATCGAAGGTTAAAACTCGTAAAAACATTTTCTGGGCAACTCATGAATTTCCATAAACTTGGGATATATTCTGAAAATAAAATTTGGGCCAAATGTGTAATTAGTTTAAATCAGCAGGGCACAATCTACAAATTTCAGAAGAGTGGTTCAAATTTGCAATAAACACAAACCATGGGTACATTCTGCAATTATACCAAAATGGTGGGGGGCTCGATTTAATAGAGGAAAAAGGTTTTTGAAACCCGCTTCAAGCTTGCCGGGGGAGGGAGAAGTAGCAGCAGCGGCGGCCGGCATCACTGGCAGGCTCCCGTGGCAGCGCTGCAAGGCTCCGGAAGGTTGGCGAGGCAGGGCTCCCGGCGGTGGTGATGCAGAGAGGGACGAGGGAGGTCGTCCCTTCAAGGAAGAGATGAAGAGCAGAGGGCTCCTGGTGCCCATGAAGAAGATGAGACGAGTGCGAGGCAAAGGAGTCCACAAGCGGCAGGGATGGGTCATTGCTTTTAGTTCACTTCGGTGAGATTCAAGTTCCACAGAAAAAAAAAAAAGGCAGAAGAGGTTGTGAGATAGGGAGCTTCTCACTACGAGGTGTTCGAGGGCAGCCATGGTGGTGAGGTTGCACAGACTGTTCGAGATGGAGAAGGGATAGCGTTGCTCGATTAAAGGTGCTGAGTGAGGAAGACGTGGGGGAGCAGTGCCGGAATATAGGTCTGAGAGGGAGGGAATCTCATCTGAGGAAGGGTGCAGAAAGGGAGGTCCTGCGCAGGAGATGGGAAACGGAAGGGACGAGAGAGAGCAGATGGGCTGAGGAGGGTTGAGACAATGCATCGGCTGGTCAAGGAAGATGTCGAGGGGTCGAGGGAGCACATCAGGTCACTGCAGCGTTGCAATTCATCAGGAGTGAAGGGTCGGGGCAAGCTCCTAGGTAATTGCTTGTGTAGGCTCTTGGAAAAGGGCCAAAGAGAGCGCAGAAGAGAGCAGAGAAGAAAAAAACAGTAGAAGGGTTAAGGGTAAAGAAAAGATAAAAAGAAATGAAGATAAACTAATATGAACTTTATCTAAATAAATTATCGGAACTGGATCTTCAAACTGTGAAGTGGTTGAATTTCGGCATGAAGGAAGCGGGCGAGAAGCGCCTCTTAGACCTCAATGAGCTTGAAGAACGCCGCTTGAACGCCTATGAAAACGTCAAGATCTACAAAGAAAGGGCGAAGCTTTGGCATGATAAGCATATCATTCCAAAGGATCTCAAAGAAGGAGATCAAGTTCTCCTCTTCAATTCGAGACTTCGTTTCTTTCCAGGTAAGCTTAAATCTCGTTGGACTAGACCTTATCTAATCAAACGTGTTTTTCCCCATGGTGCAGTTGAAGTATGGGGTGAAAAGAGCGGAAGTTTTAAGGTGAATGGCCAACGTCTTAAGAAGTATTCACCGGAGCTCCGGGCTGAGGAAATTGCTCCGATTACCCTCGAATAAACACAGGAACGGTCTAGCTACGGACCCAAAACAAGCGCTTCTTGAGAGGAAACCCAAAGTATTGCACTTACCTTTTTGTTTTCATTCTTAGAGTAGTTTAGTTTAGTTGTTTTTGCTTTGTTTTTGCTTTGGAAGGAATTGACGAAACTTGGATTTTGGCACACAACAGAGACTTCCACGCCCTAAACCACGGTCGTGGAAGTAACAGTGGCCATAATTCTTCAAAAATTGGCAAAATTCACGAAAACCACGGGTTCCGAACATTTCCACGGCCTTGGAATGGCCCGCGTGACCGTGATTTTCAAAAATTTTACAGGCACTATATAAACCACCTTCCTTCACAAAACACACCAAAAATCCCAATTCCACGCCCAGTTCCACGCCCTAATCGCCGACCCCCTTCTTCCTCTCGCAAATCTTCGTTCGAAGTCCGATTCGATCGATTCTTGAGCCTAAAGTGGAGCATTTCCAATCATCTACAAGATCCAAGCAACAAACCAAGTGAACAATCCACCCAGAAGTAGGAATTTGGATTTGAAAGACCCAAAACCTAGGTTTTTCCCCTTTTTCTCTACTTTGTCAATTCGGTTCTATTTTTTGCAAGAATTTAGAAGAACTGAATAGAATTGGAATTGGAATTAGTCTAGGACAGTGATTGCTGAGTTTGGTGTTGATTTGCTGAGATTTGAGAAAAACAGACCAAAACCACGGTCTTTGTACGTTCCACGACCGTGGTTTTCCAAGAACAGGCCGTAATTCTCTTTGTCGAAAGGAAAAATGTTTAGGAGAAAGTCTATCAAGAACAAGAAGAGAAAGGATGATAGCTCCTCCTCTTCAACCTCCCCCTAGTGAACCACCATCACCACCACCTCCTAGAATCCCAACTATCCATGAAGACCACCTAGGAGCCTTAGAAAGGATCGAGAAGAGGCCGGTCATAGGACCTCGATACCTAGTCCTTGAGGAGCTTGAGCCGCTCAACGTTGTGAATGATTTGACATGGCTCTTGGATAGAGCTGGATTGATTGTCTTCTCCACTATTAGAGAGGACGCTTATAATGAGATCACAAGGGAGTTTGTCACCTCTTTTGAGCAAATCCACATGAGCCGAACCGTTTCTTTTAGGCTAATGGAGCAAGACTATGAGTTCTCCATTGTTCAGTTTGGAACCTTCATTGGGTTCCATGAAAGTTTCAATGGTAGGTTTCCTTGTGGTGTGTATGCTAAGGACTTTTAGGAGGAGATTGCCATGATATATGCTAGTGAGGATCGTTGGCAACCGGCCGACACCAAAGCTAAGCTCATCTACAACTTAGCCTTGAAGATAGCTCATAGGGTCGTTTCCGTGCGTCTCTTCCGTAGGACCGAGACCCCCCAAAAGATTAAGACCGATGAGCTCTTCCTCCTTTATTGCATGCTTAACGGTAGATCCGCTGATTGTGCTACCCTCCTTGCCTCCACCATGAGTAAGTTGAAGAATAAGAAAGCCGGGAACATTGGTTATGGTGGCATGGTGACTCACATAGCCAACCAAGTAGGGATAGATTACTCCGCTTGCACTAGGATAGCGGCGAGACCTTTGGGTCTCAACGGTCTTATGACTAGAGGCATCATCTTTTCCCGCCACCAAGCTTCACCTACCGCAGCCATGCCATGGGAGGAGAGAGGTGGTAGAGGTATCCCTTGGCTTCCCGAGTACGCCATTATGGCCGGACGCCATAATTGGAAGGCGACCTTTGCGGCTATGCATGCCAATAGACTCGTAGCTCCTCCGTATGTGCCGGATGATATCCCAGATACGGATGATGATGAGGAAATGAGAGGGGGTGATGACCGTGAGGTAGGAGGTGATGAGCATAAATTTGGTACATTTCCGGATCAGCCGGACGCCTTCCCGGACCCGCCTAGTCGTTCTCCCCGCCCTTCTAGACCTTCCGGTGCCTCTTCTTCACGCAGGGCTAGCGTGAGTGAATGGTCGACTTGGATGGACGCTCCACCCACTTGGTATGGAGCGCAGCCGGACTGGATGGAAGCTCCTCTACCATGGTATGAGCAGGCAGCGGTGGCACCGACAGCTCCCCCACCTTAGGACGCTCCAGCTTGGTATGGGCAGCCGCCGGAGTGGTACTCGCAGCTTCCGGAGTGGGCCACCGATCTATCCAGGAGAGTGGAAGATCTAGAGATCCGCCAAGAGACTCATGACACCCGGAGCCAGGAGCATGATCGCATCTTGAGGGACATCTACCGCCAGCAGTTTGGGCGGCCTTTTAGCTCGGATTTCTTTCCGTATCCACCACCGCCTCCTCCACAGTGATAACGATCATTGACCGCTGGATTGAGCCACCGCACTGCCATTAGTGAGTTCCTTTTGCTTTTCTTTGTTTTTTTTTTCTTTTGAACATTGAGGACAATGTATGTTTCAAGTATGGGGTGGGGTGGGACTATCATTTTGTAATAACTCTACTCACTTTGCTCTGCATGACTATGAACACTTGCATGTTTCCCTTCCATTGTCATATGTTTCATTATTGCATTGCATGAAAAAGTCTTTGAAAAACCCATAAAAATTTGAAAATATTTGTGCTTTTAAGCTTAGAGATGATTTCTATGATGAAAACTACTTGTGGAATGAGTTTTTGATGACAATTGTATGCTTAAATTAAATTATGAATTGTGAAGAGATTGAGTATGTTGTTTATCCTTTCTTGCAAATTTCATAATGTGAAGGTTTTATCTAAATCATATTGAAAAACAAAGGTTGAAATCAAAATATAAGTTCTTATACTTCTTTATGAAATGATTAAGGCACCTCGATTTTCTTACTTCTTTCTTTGATCATTTAGCCCCTCAATGAAATAATTGCCTCCTTTACCTATCCGGGATTTAGGAAGAGTTGATTTTGGCATGTTTGATGTGGGAGGGCCATGAAAGCAATTGTTTTCAAAGTGTAGGAAAATTCTAGGTTTGGGGAAGTCAATCTTGATGATGAGTAATTCGGCACCATTCACATAGCCGGGTGTTTGTGTCTTGCCAAAGTCGGATTGAGCGATATTCCTAACGGATTATGGTATGTGCATCAAGGGTTTGAGGCATCTCGAAATTGAGAAACGTCAATCTCCTAGACTTCGGTTATTGTGCACCGTTGTCCATAACTCCAAAAGTAAAGTCGAAAAATTATGTGCAAAAAGTCTAGAGCAAAGCTGTAAGTTGGTGAAGTTCAAATGGTAAAAAGAAAAGAGTTTGTGTTGTACTTCTTCCCGGATTCATACACCACATTCCTTTAACAAGTTTTCCACCTTTTCCGCATTCTTGACCTTATTTGAAAGTCCTTGAGATCATAATAGTGTTATTTGACTTGGTGATCTAAATTGAAGTTTCACATGCTTGATTTTGAAAATGCTTGAAGGTTATGATGTTTGTCTTGAAGTATTTGCAGCTTATGAAGTTTCTTTGCTTTGCATACTTTGGTTTATGAATATGAGCGTTTTCAAGGATGAATGAAGTAAGGTTTGAGGATGATCTATTGACTAGAAGCACACCAACCAAAAAGATTGTTTTGTTTTGTTTTGCATTCATATTTCATTCTATCTTATGTTCTAAGCTTTTAAAAACCTTGCTTTGGGACAAGCAAGTGGCAAGTATGGGGTATTTTGTTAGCATGAAATATGACTATATTGGCACTTGTTTTTGTTGTTTTTCCCTCTTTATTGTGTTTTTAGATATGAGTTTGAGGCAATTGTGAGCTAGTTCACCCACTTTGTCGATATAGAGATCTACACTAGCTTCGTTTTGTTTTTAGGTGAATAAAGCTTGGATTGGAGCAAAATAAGGAAGGAAAGGAGTGTTTGACCATGCTTGATGGCAAGGAGATGCATTGGAGAGGACAAGGAAGGAGCATGGATGAAGGATGTCACGAAACTAAGGCAAAAACAAGGAGTTAGAAGAACCACGCCCTGAATTACGGCCGTGGAAGTGAGTTTTGAAGTCCACGCTCTAAATTACGGCCGTGGATCTAGCAACATGATCGTGGAAGATAGTTTGGAACACAACAGAGAGTTACACGGTCTAAACCACGGCCGTGGAAATCTAGATGTGCCGTAATCTAGTTCCACACCCTGAATTACGGTCGTGGAAAGTTGTTCATGACCGTGATTTTGGTGATTATGTGACATGTCATATTTTGCCACGTCAGCCACGTCATTGGGCTTTCCCGTAACCCTACCTCATCCTATAAAAAGGCTAGAGAAAGGAGTTTTTGGCACGCTCGCTTATTCTCGCTTTACCATTGTTTAAAGTTTCACTTGGAGTTTGGAGACGGCCTTAAGGTTTCATTTCAACCTTAAGGATTGGAGATTTGTGAAGGACGTATTTTCGGAGATTGTGACTTTTGGAGATATCTTAGGGTTTTCATTGAAGGAGGGATTTTCATCCCATTCTTTGTGACTTCTCTAGATCTTTGTGAGGGTTTCTATTCCTATTCTTCTAAATTCATAAACATAATACTTTGTGTTTGGATTTCGAGATTGACTTTGAGTTTTATTTGAGATTTCGAGGGTTTTCATTTTTCATTCTTCTTAATTTGATTATTGATATCATAATGATGATTATTGGCTAAAACCCTTTAGCAATTCTAAGGTGAAGGGTTGATAGTTGTGGTTTAGATGATGATAGACCGATCGTAATTTGCTTGGACCCTGAGAGTGTGAGAAATATCGTTGACACCCTATATCACGGGCTATTCTTGGTTTCCACGGCCGTGATTCTCAAGATCTAGCCGTGATTTCCCCTGGTTTACGAACTTTGCTTTTGCTTTGATCCAAAGTTAAAGATTAGCTTTAACCTAGTCTTGGCTTGCCTTTCCTAGGTAGTAGTGAGACTCAACATCCTCTATTTCGGTTTCGAGTGTCACAACCTTAACCGTTTTAGTTTATCTTTGATTCCTTGGGTTTGGGCATGGGTATTTGAGATTAATTCTTACCTTGAGATCCTTTTTATACTGCAGCCTCAACAACCTTTATAGAGAGAGTCTTTGGGTTAGACATATAGGGTTTTGGAACTTCACTGTACACAAACTTACCTTAGTATACCTTTGCAATTCTCAACTCTGTCCTTATATATATAGTATATCTTGAATCGATTACCATAGTTTGATACCTGAATCTTTAGGGTTGTTGTTTTCCCAATATTTGCAAAGCTTCCATACTTTTGATTGCTCGATTACTCGAAACTGATTTTGTTTCACCAATTCCCTGAGTTCGATACTCTAGAATACTTGCTAATCTATGCCGATCCGTACACCGCGGGTTCGCTTGCGTTTATTCTAGTTTTATAAATTAAAACTTATTTGCGCGCACGCTTTTGGGCAAACAAGTTTTTGGCGCCGTTGTCGGGAAATTGGTCAAGACCAATTCCGGTTGTCGGTTGTCGAGCTTGGGAGCTTTTACTCTTGTTATTTGATGTCTTTTTGTGAGTGATTTTTGCAGATTCTTTAGGTATATGCGAAAGACTAGATCTACCAAAGATCTAGTTCCTTTCGATCCAGAACTTGAGAGAACTTTAAGAAGAAAGTTGAAAGAGAAAAATATGGCCGAAAACAATGAAAGAAACATCCAAGCTCAGTTGGATGAAGCTCAACTTCAACTTAAGTTGAGTGAGAAAGCTCGTTTGGACGAGTTAACGAGTCATAAATTCCAAATTGATGAACTCAAAGCTATGATGTTGGACATGCAGTTAGAGTTGAATGATGCTAAGAAGAAGAAGGTCAAGAAACCAACTAAGTCCACTAGAGTTGAATCATCCGACGATGAGGATGAAGATATGCCACCACTTGAGGATATTGATCCAGTGATTCACCCCGTTCGTAACAACCCAAGACCACCGATTGTTTCTCGCATTCCCGCTGGAGATGTGAGAGTTGCTAATGTAGGGGATGAACCACGATCTCTCGGATAAATGATGGATCCAATTCAGCAACCACGCCGTCTAGGTGTGAATTTCGGAGTTGGGGACATCCAGGAATTCAGTTTTAGCCCGCAAGTTATCACCATGGTTCGCCAAAGTCAATTTGGTGGAACTAGTGTTGAATCTCCACACCAACATTTACAGAATTTTGAGATTCTCATGGAGACATTGAAGCCGAAAAGGGCTACTAACAACAACTACAAGATCAAGCCGTTCTTCTCTTTGAAGGACAAAGCTCTATCTTGGTATCAAGCTCTTCCAGCTGGAAAGCTTGCCACATGGCAGGATCTATCTTCGGAGTTCCGCACCAAGTTCTTTCCGCCATCCAAAATGGCGGAGTTGAGAGGTAAGATTAATGCATTTTCTATGAAAACTAACGAAAGTTTGTTTTAATCATGGGAAAGATTGCAGGACCTCTTATTGAATTGCCCACATCATGGCATTTCAAAGCTGGAGCTATTGGAGATTTACTACAAGGGGTTGGACGTGGACACACAATTCAACCTCCAATCTCTCTCTTGTGGTACATTCATGGACATGAGAGAGGATGACACTTGGGACTTCATTGAGAAGCAAGCCCAAGTGATTGATAAGTATTCCCACCGGAAGGTAGAACCGGGAGTGAAGCTAACACAAGCTACACAAACTCAAATCTTTTCCCTCAACACCGAAATCAAAGAGTTGAAGGAAATTATTAGAGCTGGCCTTCAAAAGCCAAATGAGCAAGATGTTGGTTACCTAGGCAACAACAACAACAACAACAACAACCACCAAGGAAGTAGGAACAATAACCGGAACAACAATTGGAACAACAACAATTGGAATAACAACAATAACCGAAATTCAAACAACAATTGGTGTTCCAACCAACAACAAAATTCCGGTAATCCCTATTCAAATTCTAGAAATTCACTAACATCTCCCTCTTCTTCTACCCCTTTGAAAAGGCAGGGGCAAACATCAAATGGTTCAAGCAATAAGGAGAAGGAGAAGCCCGATCCTATGTTAGAGATGATTCTAGAAAAACTCCAAGGATTGGAGTGTTACATAACTAAGGTTGATAAACCTCAAAAATCTTTAGAAAGCCATATGTTCAGCAAGGCTGAAGAAGTTCCTAGAGATCAAGGAAAGCTTCCCGGGAAGACGGAGGACAACCCAAAGGGAAGGGTGATGGCTATCACCACTAGGAGTGGTGTGACAACCACCGACCCGCAGCCCAAGTTTGTGGAAGCCCCAGCTAAGAAGGAGAAAGATAAGGGGAAGGAGAAGGAAGATGTCTACGTTCCTCCTCCAGCTTACAAACCTCCCCTACCATTCCCGTTGTCTAGAGCAAGAGCGCGTCTAGACAAGCAATTCGGTAAGTTTATTGAACTCATGAGCAAATTGCATATTAATATACCTTTCATTGATGCAATTGTAGGTATGCCCGCTTATGGGAAGTTCTTGAAAGAGCTCCTCTCTAACAAGAGGAAGCTAGAAGACTTTGGAGAAGTCAAGATGAGTTCGGAATCTTCGGAGCTCATCAAAATGATGACTGAAAAGATGCCCCCAAAGCTGAGAGATCCGGGGTCATTTTGCATTCCAATTAGGGTAGGAGAAGTCACATGTGACGCCCTTTGTGACTTGGGAGCAAGCGTAAGCATTATTCCGCTTGCTTTGTGTAGGAAGATCGATTTAGGTGAACCTAAACCGGTGAAGATGACATTATACATGGCGGATCGATCCATAACTCGTCCCGTCGGTATCATTGAAGACGTCCCAGTCAAGCTCGGTAAGTTTTACATTCCAATTGATTTTGTTGTGCTTGACATTCCTGCAGATTGTCCGGTTCCGATCATACTCGGAAGACCGTTTCTTGTAACATCCGGTTGCATAGTGGATTGCAAGAATGCTAGATTGGCTTTCGACATAGGTGAAGAGAAGGTTGAGTTTGCTCTCTCAACTTTGGAGAAAGAGCCAGCTCTTGGAGAGGACTTGTTCAATATCTATGATGAGGAAGCATCTATAGAAGAAGTGAGCTCGATTCTATTCAAAGATCCATTGCAAAAGGTTATTACCATGAGCATCATGAAAAAAGGAGAGGAAGAGGATTGCAATGAGGAGATTGAAGCCTTGGAGGAGCTAAAAGAAGTGTAAGAGGAAGAGTTTGAAAAACTCTATGATGGGTCAGAAAACGTGAGGAACCACGGTCAATCGTGCTATTCCACGGCCGTGGTTTCCCCCAAGATAACCGTAACCAGCTATTCGGAGAGCTCCAGTAAGTTGCACGGCCAAAACCACGGCCGTGGAACCACCAGTGATGCCGTAATTGACATCCACGCCCTAAACCACGGCCGTGGAAGTAACAGTGCTGCCGTCATTTTGGGTATTTTTGAGAACAATTTTGTTCTCTCCACAAATACTCTTGAGTCTTCTTCCATCACTCCCACACCCTTAGAGACTTCTAAGGAATCGTCGCACACATCTCAAGACTCATCAAAGGCATCAATAGCAATGGAATTGAAGCCACTTCCCACAAATCTTCGGTATGCATTTCTTGGAACTAATTCTAATTTTCCCGTAATTGTTAGTTCCGAATTATGTGAAGATGAACACGAAAAACTAATGGTTGTTCTAAGGAAACATAGGAAAGCCTTAGGTTATACTATAGAGGATCTTGTAGGAATTAAACCATCACTATGCATGCACAAGATTCTAATGGAGGAAGATTTTAAGCCCTCGCAACAACCTCAACGACGGTTAAATCTGATCATGAAGGAGGTTGTTAAGAAGGAAATTCTTAACGCAGGTATCATCTATCCTATCTCCGATAGCAAGTGGGTGAGCCCCGTTTAAGTTGTTCCAAAAAAAGGAGGAATGACGGTTATCACTAACAAGAACAATGAGCTCATTCCTACAAGAACCGTGACGGGATGGAGAATATGCATTGAATACCGCAAGCTGAACAATGCAACTAGGAAGGATCACTTCTCATTACCATTCATTGATCAAATGCTTGAGAGGTTAGCACAACATTCCTATTTTTGCTATCTTGACGGTTATAGTGGTTTCTTCCAGATTCCGATCTATCCGGACGATCAAGAGAAGACCATATTCACGTGCCCATGGGGGACGTTTGCCTATAGACGGATTCCATTCGGGCTTTGCAACGCCCCAGCCACCTTTCAAAGGTGCATTATGGCCATCTTCTCGGAGTACATTGAAGAGATAATGGAGGTTTTTATGGACGATTTTTCTGTTTATGGTTCTTCATTTGATAATTGTCTTTCTAACCTCTCTCTTGTGTTGCAAAGGTGTGAAGACACTAACCTAGTTCTTAATTTGGAGAAGTGTCAATTCATGGTAAAGGAAGGTATTGTGCTAGGACACTTAATCTCTAGTAGAGGGATTAAGGTAGACAAGGCTAAGATAGAGACCATAGAGAAACTTCCTCCTCAATCTTCGGTGAAGGGGATAAGAAGTTTTTAGGACATGCTGGATTTTATAGACGTTTTATCAAGGACTTTTCTAAGATATCGAAACCGCTCACTAATCTATTGATGAAGGATGCAGTTTTTGATTTCTCGCAGGATTCTTTAGATGCTTTCTATAAGATTCGGGAAGCTCTTATCTCAGCCCTGATTATCCAACCTCCGGACTGGAATCTCCCGTTCGAGGTTATGTGTGATGCGAGTGACGTAGCTGTTGGAGCTGTGCTTGGGCAAAAGAAAGAAGGCCGGACCCATGCTATCTATTATGCTAGCAAGACGCTAGACGAAGCGCAACTCAACTACGCCACAACTGAAAAGGAATTCTTAGCTATTGTATATGCCTTTGAAAAGTTTCGTTCTTATCTTGTAGGTGCAAAGGTGATTGTATACACGGACCATTCTACGATCCGGTATCTACTTGCCAAGAAGGATGCGAAACCGAGGCTGATTAGATGGATTCTTCTCCTACAAGAATTCGATCTAGAGATCTGCGACAAGAAAGGCTCGGAAAATTTTGTTGTGGATCATTTGAGTCGTCTACCACACATTGAAGATGACGATATAACTATAGATGACTCCTTTCCGGATGAGCACATACACATCATATAGGAGTGCATCGAAAAGATATCTAGAGGTAACGAACCTTGGTTTGCTGATTTTGTAAATTACTTGGTTTGTCAGGAAATACCTCCCGGATTATCCTATGCACAAAAGAAGTTCTTTAGGGATGTCCGGCAATATTTTTGGAATGAAGCTCTACTCTTCAAGAGAGGTCCTGAAGGCATCATTAGGAGATGTGTGCGGGAAGGCAAAATACAAAGTGTCATTCGTCATTGTCATTCACTACCTTGTGGAGGACACGTTAGTTCCAATAAAACTAGCGCTAAGGTATTGCAATCTGGATTCTTTTGGCCTACTTTATTTAAGGATAAGCAAACCTTTGTTTCGTGTTGCGATGCTTGTCAAAGAACAGGAAACATCTCTAGGAGAAACGAGATGCCTCTTAATAACATTCAGAAGGTGGAAATCTTTGACGTTTGGGGAGTAGACTTCATGGGACCTTTCCCATCATCTTGCGGAAACCAATACATACTTCTAGCTGTAGATTATGTTTCGAGATGGGTTGAAGCTATCGCCTTTCCAACTAATGATGTCATGGTTGTTGTCAAGTTCTATAATAGAACTATTTTCCCAAGGTTTGGGACACCACGAACCATCATTAGTGACGGAGGTTCTCACGTCATTGCCCGATTATTCGAAACTCTACTAGCTAAGTATGGGCTGACTCTAAAGATCCCCACCCCCTACCATCCACAAACAAGTGGACAAGTGGAGATTTCGAATAGAGAGATCAAAGGCATCCTTGAGAAGACGGTCTCAAAGACGAGGAAGGATTGGTCTTTGAAGTTGGATGATGCATTATGGGCATATAGGAATGCATACAAGACTCCCATAGGTACAACACCATACAACCTTGTGTATGGGAAGTCTTGTCATCTCCCGGTTGAGTTAGAATACAAAGCGTACTGGGTTGTGAAGTGATTGAACTTCGGAATGAAGGAAGTGGGCGAGAAGCGCCTCTTAGACCTCAATGAGCTTGAAGAACTCCGCTTGAACGCCTATGAAAACGCCAAGATCTACAAAGAAAGGGCGAAGCTCTGGCATGATAAGCATATCATTCCAAAGGATCTCAAAGAAGGAGATCAAGTTCTCCTCTTCAATTCGAGACTTCGTCTCTTTCCAGGTAAGATTAAATCTCGTTGGACTTGACCTTATCTAATCAAACGTGTTTTTCTTCATGGCGCAGTTGAAGTATGGGGTGAAAAGAGCGGAAGTTTTAAGGTGAATGGCCAACATCTTAAGAAGTATTCACCGGAGCTCCTGGTTGAGGAAATCGCTCCGATTACCCTCGAATAAACACATGAATGGTCTAGCTACGGGCCCAAAACAAGCGCTTCTTGGGAGGCAACCCAAGGTATTGCACTTACCTTTTTGTTTTCATTCTTACAGTAGTTTAGTTTAGTTGTTTTTGCTTTGTTTTTTCCCTCGATACCTCCCGGTATGTTATGTTTTTGGATGTAGGAATAAGGATTGGGAAAAGGAAAGAAGAAAAAGTTGGAAGGAATTGACGAAACTTGGATTTTGGCACACAACAGAGACTTCCACGCCCTAAACCACGGTCGTGGAAGTAACAGTGATTGTAATTCTTCAAAAATTAGCAAAATTCACGAAAACCACGGGTTTCGTACATTTCCACGGCCGTGGAATGGCCCGAGTGACCGTGATTTTCAAAAATTTTACGGGCACTATATAAACCACCTTCCTTCACAAAACACACCAAAAACCCCAATTCCACGCCCAGTTCCACGCCCTAATCGCCGACCCCCTTTTTCCTCTCGTAAATCTTTGATCGAAGTCCAATTTGATCGATTCTTGAGCCTAAAGTGGAGCATTTCCGATCATCTACAGGATCCAAGCAACAAACCAAGTGAACAATCCACCCAGAAAAAGGAATTTGGATTTGAAAGATCCAAAACCTAGGTTTTTCCCCCTTTTCTCTACTTTGTCAATTCGGTTCTATTTTTCGCAAGACTTTAGAAGAACTGAATAGAATTGGAATTGGAATTAGTCTAGGACAGTGATTGTTGAGTTTGGTGTTGATTTGCCGAGATTTGAGAAAAACATACCAAACCCACGGTCTCTGTACGTTCCACGGACGTGGCTTTCCAAAAACAGGCCGTGATTCTCTCTGTTGAAAGGAAAAATGTTTAGGAGAAAGTCTATCAGGAACAAGAAGAGAAAGGATGATAGTTCCTCCTCTTCCCAACCTCCCCCTAGTGAACCACCATCACCACCACCTCCTAGAATCCCAACTATCCATGAAGACCACCTAGGAGCCTTAGAAAGGATCGAGAAGAGGCCGGTCATAGGACCTCAATACCTAGTCCTTGAGGAGCTTGAGCCGCTCAACGTTGTAAATGATTTGACATGGCTCTTGGATAGAGCTGATTGATTGTCTTCTCCGCTATTAGAGAGGACGCTTATGATGAGATCACAAGGGAGTTTGTCACCTGCTTTGAGCATAGCCACATGAACCGAACCGTTTCTTTTACGCTAATAGAGCAAGACTATGAGTTCTCCATTGTTCAGTTTGGAACCTTCTTTGGTTTCCATGAAAGTTTCAATGGTAGGTTTCCTAGTGGTGTGTATGCTAAGGACTTTTGGGAGGAGATTGCCATGATATATGCTAGTGAGAATTGTTGGCAACCGGCCGACACCAAGGCTAAGCTCATCTACCACTTATCCTTGAAGATAGCTCATAGGGTCCTTTCCGAGTGTCTCTTCCCTTGGACCGAGACCCCCAAAAGATTAAGACCGATGAGCTCTTCCTCCTTTATTGCATGCTTAACGGTAGATCTGCTGATTGTGCTACCCTCCTTACCTCCACCATGAGTAAGTTGAAGAATAAGAAAGCCGGGAACATTGGTTATGGTGGCATGGTGACTCACATAGCCAACCAACTAGGGATAGACTACTCCGCTTGCACTAGGATAGCGGCGAGACCTTTGGGTCTCAACGGCCTTATGACTAGAGGCATCATCTTTCCCCGCCACCAAGCTCCACCTACCGCAGCCATGCCATAGGAGGAGAGAGGTATCCCTTGGCTTCCCGAGTACTCCATTATGGCCGGACGCCATAATTGGAAGGCGACCTTTGCGGCTATGCATGCCAATAGACTCGTAGCTCCTCCGTATGTGCCGGATGATATCCCAACTGGGGATGATGATGAGGAGATGAGAGGGGGTGATGACTATGAGGTAGGAGGTGATGAGAATACATTTGGTACATTTCCGGATCAGCCGGACGCCTTCCCGGACCCACCTAGACGTTCTCCCCGCCCTTCTAGACCTTTCGGTGCCTCTTCTTGATGCAGGGCTAGCGTGAGTGAGAGGTCGACTTGGATAGACGCTCCACCCACTTGGTATGGAGCGTAGCCGGACTGGATAGGAGCTCCTCCACCATGGTATGAGCAGGCACCGGTGGCACCGACAGCTCCCCCACCTCAGGACGCTCCAGCTTGGTATGGACAGCCGCCGGAGTGGTACTCGCAGTTTCCAGAGTGGGCCACCGATCTATCCAGGAGAGTGGAAGATCTAGAGATCCGCCAGGAGACTCATGACACCCGGAGCCAGGAGCATGATCGCATCTTGAGGGACATCTACCGCCAGCAGTTTGGGCAGCCTTTTAGCTCGGATTTCTTTCCGTAGCCACCACCGCCTCCTCCACAGTGATGACGATGATTGACCGCTGGATTGAGCCACCACATCGCCATTAGTGAGTTCCTTTTACTTTTTTTTCTTTTCTTTTTTTCTTTTGAACATTGAGGAAAATGTATGTTTCAAGTATGGGGTGAGGTGTGACTATCGTTTGTAATAACTCTACTCACTTTGCTTTGCATGACTATGAACACTTGCATATTTCCCTTCCATTGTCACACGTTTCATTATTGCATTGCATGAAAAAGGCTTTGAAAAACCCATAAAATTTTGAAAATATTTGTGCTTCTAAGATTAGAGATGATTTCTATGATGAAAACTACTTGTAGAATGAGTTTTTGATGACAATTGTATGCTTAAATTGAACTATGAATTGTGAAGAGATTGAGTATGTTGTTTATCGCCTTTCATAGCCAATAATATAAGTAGCTTTTTCTTTGATTCTCATACCACCACGACTTTTGAAAGAAATTAACATTGGACAAAGAAATCCGAATGTTTTCCTTGATTGACAATGTGTCTCCAAAAGAAATCTACATTGATGAAATAATTTAAACATGAAATAAAGGAAAATAGATTAAGTTAAATCTAGTGAAAACTAACCTCATATATATTGATATATGACACATTTGTTGATCTTGTTTGTTTAGCCAAATCTGAATTTTATTCTTGCCAATGGAGATATCAAGATTTTATCGATTGAAAACCTCCTCTGGAATATGAATCTCTTCAGTAGAACCATCGGAAAAATCATCTAGCAACCAACGAAAGTCATCGACGAGAACCGAAACTGAAACTTGATCCTTTGGTTCGGGAGAAGGTTCTTTGGTTAATGCCTTTGCCTTTTGCTTGTTGCTTGATATTTGTAGGGAGCTCTTTCGTTCCTACTCAATTAAACATTGTCCTTTCGTCCTTATAAATTTATAAAGCAAAACAGTAGGATATTGTACTTTTATTATGCACATAAGATGAAAAAATTTGACAGATTACCGTGATGGAAAACACAAGATGGTCGTGCCATGCAATATACTGTCTTACAGCTTCTGACAGGGAAGAAACTTCCTCAGTAGGGAATGGAACTATCATCCCGCCTTGACCTTGCATAATCGTCACTATTTTGACCTTCACTTGACCTTTTTTCAATGGTCGATTGTGCAAGTTTATGTTGCTTGAAGAGGAATGATAAACTAATCATGTTGCTACCTCCATGTCATAGTCATGCACAAATAACTTGCATTGACTCCATCCCTACATTTTAGAATGATTAGAATCATATGAAACTAATGTTTAGAATTAAAGAAGTAGAATATATAACTTTGAGATTAAGGATTGAGACTTACCTCTACCATATATGGAAAAACACTTACATATTGGTTTGGTGCAATATCCTTAATGGTAGTGCAAGATTTTTTTACCACTTTCAGGAGTAGGATCAGCATCCAGGGATGTAACACCCCAAATTCACAAGATTCGGGAATGCTACGGGCGAGACCTCACAATGGGTCCCGACCCTTAGCTTGGCAACAATTTCACCGGACCTTTCCTACAAGGCACAAAATAAAGGCAAAACTCAAAACGTTTGTAATGTATGCGGGAAACTGAAATGTAAAGTTACAACTTGGAAACTCAGCCGAGTCCTCAAAACGACACAATTCTAAAGAGATAAAAAAAATCCCAAACGTACAATATAGTCCAAAACCAACAATACAAGACATAACCGAAAAACGTTCCCGTCCTATAATGTACGGAGACCCCCGGCTGTCCACTCCTCCACCTCACTTGGCGGCATCCCTAACCTGCAAGGCATCTATGTAACCGGTTTTAAACCGTTAGCTAGCAAATCGAATACAAGAAGAACGATAAGGCACAATCACATATAATGATAAAGTAAACACACAAACATGCTTGCAAAGAAGTCCGGTTATTATCTTTTAGTTAAGTTATTCCATTACTAGTTCCATTTAGTTGTGACACGGAAACAACAAGGATCCTGCCCTTGTCCCCTTTCACCAAGCAGGTTTGGACCGGATGTGAATCAGTATCACCTGTTGGACTAGTCGAAAGGCACCTCCCGGCCAACCCAATTTTGGGTCGGACAAGTGATCACCGCCTGTTATCATAAAGTTGGGCGAAATAAATAATAACACGTCCACATCCTAGTCCGATTTATAAGTTATATCATAACAATTAATAGGAATAACACACACCACCCACACGTCACAACTCATATACAAAAAGCTAGCTAAGTAAGTCCATAGACTTACCTCACTCAAGGTACACGAATAAATCCTCTAGGCTTCTTGCAGGAAACGCTCAATGTCTGATCACAACGAGGCATATTATCATCAACTATCCGACATGGTAACAACTCTCGTATATTCTCAACTCGTAAGATCATAATTAGCACGCTAGTTCCCATATCCTTGATTATCTAAGAAAACTTGCCGATGCACACAACAATCCATAAACTATTCTTAACACCTAAGGTCACGGCCACTACATGGAATTTGCTCTACGTTATACTAGATTCACCTAGTATGATACACTGCCGCTATCGAACTAAAAGACGGAGAAGGTACTCACAAACGATCCAAGGTTGAAGATGGTCTACGGACGTCAAGATTGGATTCTTCGGTCTATAACGGTCGCTTCCGGACCTAAAACCAAAGTTAATGAAATTTAGCTTATAAGCTAAATCGGTTGAATAACGGTTCAGCTATAACTTAGAAAACTCGTTTTTCAAATACAAGGTCAAAACCCGTAAACATTTCTAAGGTGAACAACACGATTTATACTAAAACTCCCCTATTCAATATTTTTCCGGTTGGATGTACAACCCAACAACTCGGTCATTTTTCAAAGATCAAAATTGGGATAAATCTCGTAATAAAATTCCACAGTGTCCAAAACAGTGATTTTTAATAAATTCTGCGTACAAACTGCAGTTATCCAAAAGAATAGGGTCATAATTGCAAATATACAGAACCTGGGGCAAAAATTTTAATTACACAAAATAACCCTTCTCCTTTGACCTAGCCGTGTTCTGTAGAGGAAGGAAAGAAGAGAGGTGGAAGCGGCCGGCGGCGGGCTCCCTGGCGAGGCAACGTCTCCGGTGGCGCAAGGGAGGACGGGGTCCGGTGGCAGGCTTCCCGGCGAGGCCTTCGGTCTTCAGGCGGCTATCACAACCGGCCCACTGTTACGCAGAAAGAAGAAACAAAAAAGAAAGGAGAGGGAGCGGGGGCGTAGCTCACCAGCAGGAGAGATGGCGTAGCAGCTACGGTGGGCTGAGGCGGAGCTGATTGCGGCGTTCCGGTGGGTTGAGGCAGCAGCGGGGAGGGCTACTTCGGCTCTCCTTTGATGGCTGCTGAATCTCCCAGGTGGTTGCTCACACACAGCAAATGGAAGGGGAAAACAAAAGGAGGAAGGTGCGAGAGAGAGAATGTGCAGAGACAGAGATGAGGGAGAGAAGTGTGTGAGAGGAAAACAATTGAAAGGGCTGCTGCTAGGGTCATCACAGGAGGCGGGTTCCGAGAGGTGGGCGCATGCTAGGTAGGGGAACCAGAGGCCGGCCTAGGATGCAGAGATGGGGAACCAAGGGGTCGTTGCTACTGGCAGCATTCCAGCACGCAGAGGCCAAGAAGGGAGAGAGGAAAAAAAAAGAAAAAGAAAAGAATAAAGAAAAAGGGGTTAGGGCAAAATTCGATTAAACGATCGGAATGGGATTTTCCGGATCGGTAAATCCCGATTTCCGAAAAAGAAAACAATTCAATAAAAATACGGAAATAAAATACCTGGAAAAGATAGTTTTTAAAAATTAAGTGCGTTAATTAAACATTCGAGCTACTAACGAATCTATGGAAGGGGGAAAAGCAAAGCCGGAACGTACCCGAATAAACGGGGCATTACATCAAGTCCTCCTAAAGAAAAGTTTCGTCCCGAAACTTGCTAAACACGGAACTCTCAAACAAACGTGTCTCGATATCCTCTTGGAACAGTATCACGTGGTAATTATGGCCTTCTAATCTAAAGTCTACTCGTCTAGACACATCAAGACTCGCAAGATATACACATAGCAAACACACATAACGCACCACGTCACAAGTCACAAGTCACATAAGAGTAACCAAGGATAGATCTCGGGACTAACCCGACGGTCCTATAGATGTCGCTAATCTTGCGTAAAACTCGGGATAGTTCCTATAGATACTATCCTCCGTCTCCCAAGTGGCCTCATCGGCTCCTCGCCTCGACCACTGCACTCTAAGCATCGGTATCTCCTTCGACCGAAGTCGTCTCGTACTACGCTCCAAAACCGCAATCGGATGCTCCGCAAATGTATGGTCCGGCTCGAACACCACGTCCTCGTGGCTAATGACGTGCCTCGGGTCATGCATGTACTCTCTCAACTGAGATACATGGAATACCGGGTGAATACCCTCCAACCTCGGTGGTAATGCTAACCTATATGCCACCTCTCCGACTCTCTCCAAAATCTCAAAGGGACCGACATTTCGGGGGCTTAACTTCCCCTTAATGTCAAATCGCCTAACACCCCGTGTCGGTGATACCCTCAACCAGACCTGAGCTCCTCCTCTGAACTCTAGGAGTCTACGTCTCCTATCTGCATACGACCTATGACGGCTCTGCGCGGCCAGCATCCTCTCTCGGATCAAAGCAACACTAGCCATGTCATCATATATCTGGTCTAGAGCTACAACACTAGAACTGCCCGGCTCGTCCCAACACAAGGAAGTACGGCATCTCTGTCCATACAATGCCTCATATGGTGCCATCCCAATCGATGCGTGTCAACTGTTATTATACAAAAACTCCACCATTGGAAGGTGGTATGGCCATACCTTCCCTAGTCTAGCACACATGCCCGCAACATGTCCTCTAAGGTTTGAATAGTCCGCTCGGACTGACCGTCGGTCTGTGGATGGTATACGGTGATGAAATGCATACTCGAACCTAGGGCGGCGTGTACCTACTGCCAGAATCTCGAAGTAAAACGTCCATCCCTATCCGAGATGATAGTCCTCGGGACTCCATGTAACCTCACAATCTGACGAGTAAACTCCTAACCTAGACGACTCACCGGCCATGTCTCCCGAATAGGAATAAAACGTGCGGTCTTCGTCAGCCGATCCACTACCACCCAAATCGCATCAAAGCTCCTACTTGGTCTCAAACCGGTAACAAAATCCATGGATACGTCCTCCCACTTCCACTACGGGACAGACAGTGGGTGGAGCTCCCCTCCGGCTCTCTGGTGCTCGATCTTGACCTGCTGGCACATCGCGTATCTGGCCACATATCTAGCTACATCGGGCTTAAGCCCGCCCCACCAATAAGACTTCCTAATATCCTGGTATATCTTACTCGTGCCTGGATGTACCGAGTAAGGAGTAGAATGTGTCTCCTACAAGATCCGCTCTCTCAACTCTAGGTCTGATTGATGCGGGGATTAGCCCGTTTTACAATCTAGACGAACACCCTGGATACAATGGAATGAAACTTAGATAAGGAGGAATGATAAGAGCGAAAATATAAAGATAGATGGTTAAGAAGAACCGAATAGAACTATGGAAGAACCCTTAAACAATGAATTCAAGAACCAATCCAAAAGACTAATCAACCCTGCTTCTACAACTTGACACAATCAATATGGAGATTGAAAGCACCAAGAGGATGCTTATAAACAACTTGCAACACTAATCCCTAAGGAGATTAACTCAGACAAGAAGATTTAAGCCAAAAATCACAATCACAAAGCTCTCCAACAAGCTGGAAATCGCCAATCTGCAACAGCAGCACAAAAACTGTTTTTAACGTGTATCTTTTGGGTATCCCCTGACCTAGCACGCCTAATAACATATATATAGTGTTTAATATTTTAACGAACTGAAATAATTAACTAAAGGCCCATCAAGACATAAGTTTGGGCTTTTATTCTAAAAAGACTTAAAAACACTTAAAATAGCCAAATAAGTTTATTCAGCCAATTTGGAGCATTTTAGCCTTATGTAGAACCCTTAGGTATGCAGCTTGTTCCTTGGTGGACCATGATCATCATCAAGGTTCGTTGGCTCATGGAAGGTGAGTTAGGTGGTTCATGGTTCATGGTTAGAAGCAATGCATCCATCTTAGCTTGTAGTTTAGCTTGAGCCCTTGTTAAGGGACCTTGATTTAGCTTGGATGATCCTTCATCATTCTCCCCTTCTTGAAAAAGAATTCGACCCCGAATCACCATGATCATAGCTCGACGGTGAGAATGGACTCAAGTCACGCACATTGAATGTAGGATCACATGCGTAATCATCCGGAAACTCCAAAACATAAGCATTATCCCCCGCCTTGTGTAAGACCTTGAAAGGTCCATTTCCTCTTGGAGAGATCTTGGATTTCCTCAACTATTGAAACCTCTCCTTCCTTAAGTGCAACCACACGAGATCACCCGGCTCGAATGTGATCTTCTTGTGTCCGTGGTTAGCTTCCGCAGCATTGTACTTGCCCTTCTCCTCAACCTTATGGTGTGTCGTCTCATGCAACTCCCGAATGTGTTCAACCTGCGTTTTAGCACTGAAATCTACTCGCTCCTTCTTAGACAACGGTGTAAGATCAAACAGGGTTAGTGGATTAAACTCATACACACACTCAAAAGGAGAAATTGAAGTTGAAGAATGCACAGCCCTATTATAAGCAAATTCGACATGAGGTAAGGCATCTTCCGATTCCTTAAGACTCTTCTTAATAACAACCCTTAACAAAGTAGTTAGTGTCCTATTAGTTACCTCAGTTTGGCCATCAGTTTGAGGATGACTAGAAGTAGAAAATAATAGCTTAGTTCCTAGCTTTCCCCAAAGAGTTTTCAAAAAGTAACTTAGAAATTTAACATCCCTATCACTAACTATAGTCCTCGGAACTCCATGCAACCTAACTACTTCCCTAAAGAACAAGTTGGCTACATTGGTGGCATCATCAGTCTTATGGCAAGCTATATAGTGAGCCATCTTAGAGAATCGATCTACAAGCACAAATATCGAGTATTTGCCCCTCTTAGTCCTAGGCAATCCCACAATAAATTCCATATTAATATTCTCCCAAAGGGTTGTAGGGATTGGCAAAGACGTGTACAAACCATTGGGTTTCACTTTAGATTTGGCTCTAAGGCATTCTAAACATCTCTTAAGAGCATGTTCTACATCCCTAAGCATATGAAGCCAAAAGAAGTGTGAAGTAATCATAGCATAAGTCTTATCTCTCCCAAAATGCCCCATTAATCCTCCTTTATGAGCTTCATCAACTAATAACATCCGAAGAGAACACCTAGGGATACAAACCTTATCAGCCTTAAACAAGAAACCATCAAACAAGTAGAACTTATCTAGAGCACCCTTAGCCACACATATCTTGTAGGTTTCACCAAAACCAGCATCATCAACATATAATTCCTTATATACACGAAACCTAGCACTTTAGAATCAAGGGTGGTCAACAAAGAGTGTCTCCTAGATAACGCATCAGCAAATACATTGTCCTTTTCCTCTTGATACTTGATAACATAAGGAAAAGTCTCAATGAACTCCATCCAACTAACATGTCGCCTATCTAGTTTATCTTGACTCCTAAAGTGTTTTAAAGATTCATGATCAGAATGCAAGATAAACTCTCTAGGCCACAAGTAGGGTTGCCATGTCTTAAGTACTCTAAATAAAGCATACAACTCCTTATCATAAGTAGAATAATTAAGACATGATCCTTTGAGTTTCTCACTAAAGAAAGCAATAGGTTTACCTTCTTGCATAAGAACACCTCCAATTCTAATTCCGGATGCATCACACTCCACTTCAAATGGCTTGTTGAAGTTTGGAAGAGCAATCAAAGGTGCATGAGTGAGAACCTCCTTAAGCTTGTTGAATGCATGGTCCTGCGCACTAACCCACACAAATGGCGTGTTCTTCTTGCATATTTCCGTCAATAGGGCTGCAATGGTGCTAAAATCACGCACAAAACGCCTATAGAAGCTAGCAAGACCATGAAAACTCCTAACTTGCCAATGGAGCTCGGAATAGGCCAATCTCGAATGGACTTGATCTTCTCATCATCCACTTGTAAACCATCTATGCTCACTACAAAACCAAGAAAAGTAACTTCATTAGTGCAAAAGTCACATTTCTTAAGATTGGCATAGAAGTGTTCATCTCTAAGAGTAGAAACAACTTCGCTTAGATGTCTTTCATGCTCCTCTAGTGATTTACTGTAAATGAGAATTTCATCAAAGTAAACAATAACAAATTTACCTATAAACTTTCTCAAAACATGGTTCATTAATCTCATAAAAGTAGAAGGAGCATTAGTAAGTCCAAATGGCATAACAAGCCACTCATATAAACCAAACTTGGTTTTAAAAGCAATTTTCCACTCATCCCCTTCCTTCATCCTAATCTGATGGTATCCACTCCTAAAATCAATTTTACTACACATAGTGGAACCATGAAGCTCATCTAATATATCATCAAGGCGTGGGATAGGGTGGCGATACTTAATGGTTATGTTATTGATGGCCCTACAATCAACACACATCATCCAAGTATTATCTTTCTTAGGCACTAAAAGCACGGGGACAACACATGGACTAAGGCTTTCCCTCACATAACCCTTATTTAAGAGCTCTTGTACTTGGTTTCTAACCTCTTGGCTCTCATTAGGTTTCATTCTATAGTTTGGCCTATTCGGTAAGGTTGCTCCCGGAATGAGATCTATTTGATGCTCTATGCCTCTCAAGGGTGGTAGGCCATGGGGTATCTCATTAGGAAACACATCCTTAAACTCCTCAAGTATGGCTACAATACTAGGTGGAAGATTTGCCTTAGTTTCATCACTCACTAGGGCTAACTTCTTACATAAGGTCATCAAAGTGATTTCTAGAGGAAGATAAGCAATTTGAAACTCAGATTTAGCTACTAGCAAAGTACAGGGCATTTGTGTGTTAGTTGAAGCTAAAAGGGTATTAGAAGGCTCTATAGGCTCGGTTTTGGAATTATTTGGCTTACTCCCCTTCTTAGCTTGATCTACCCCTTGTTCACTTGCTTTTTTCTTCTCAAATGCCTCAGCTATTTGTAAGGGAGTCATAGGCTTTAAGGTTATAGTTTTCCATTAAAAGTGAAAGTATACCTATTAGTGTAACCATCATGTAAGACTCTCCTATCAAATTGCCAAGGACGACCTAATAAGATGTGACAATCTTGCATAGGCACAACATCACATAAAATAGTATCCTCATAACGGCCTAAAGTGAATGTGACCTTAACTTGCTTATTTACCTTTAATTCTCCACATTTATTCATCCAATGAAGCTTATAAGGCCTAGGGTGGTAGAAAGTTGTTAATTGCAGCTTATTAACCAATTCGGTGCTAGCTATGTTACAACAACTACCCCCATCAATTATAACATTACAAACCTTCCCTTTAACCAAACATCTAGTGTGAAACAAGTTTTCCCTTTGGTTATCCTCACAAGGGGAAGGTTGTATACTAAGGGCTCTCCTAGCTATCAAAGCATTATCATGTGACAAGCAAACATCCAAAACAGGCTCATCATGCTCAAAATCAGATTCAATACGTTCAAGAGACTCATCATGCTCAAAATCAGATTCTACACATTCAAGAGACTCATCATGCTCAAAATCAAATTCTACACATTCAAGAGACTCATCAAGCTCAAAATCATATTCAACACAAGCAATAGACTCGTTTGGAACATCCAAATCACATAGCACACAGTTATTAGCTAGGAATGAACTAGGGTGATCATACAACACACGTTGAGCAAGCAAACAATCCCCTTGTTCTTATACTATTCCATCATCCGAATCAACATCATCACTAGGCTCAATTTCATTAGATTCAAGTTCATGCTCAGATTCTGACTCATATTGGCCTAAATGATTTATCAGCAAATTTCTCCTATTCCGACAATCTTTCATCATGTGTCCTCTACCTTGACACTTACAACACACAACATCTCTAGCCCGAGAAAAAGAAGAGTTATAAGTACTCCCTTCAGGTGGTTTAGGGGCTGCAGTAGGCGTCTTAGGGTAGGTTGGCCGTGTGGGAGCTTGCTCGGGGGTTGTTTTGGGGGCTTCGCGGTTGTATCCTCCGTGTCGGTGCCCTCCTTGTTGTTTCCATGCATTTGAGGTCCCAAATGAGCTCCTTACGCCTTGACTCCTCCCTTTTATCTTCTTCTCGACTTTGATGGCGAGATGTAGTAATCTGTCATAGTAGAGTAGGGAAACAAATCCACCTCATTAGCAAAACTTGAATTAAGGATACGGAGATACCTGGCCATAGTTGCCTCTTCATCCTCACTAACATTGGCCTTCACCATAGCCATTTGCATGGCATTGTAGGTCTCCTTGGCACTCATTGAACCTTTCCTCAAGTTTTCCAACTTTTGCCTCAAGTCCCTCCTATAGTGTTGGGGAACAAATCGAGCTCGCATGATTGCCCTCATTTGTGCCCATGTTGCAACTTGTGGATCCATGTTTCGCCTCCTTTCCTTCACAAGCTCATTCCACCATATCAAAGCATAATCAGTGAACTCAAGGGCTGCGTAATGTACCTTTTTATTCTCAGGAAATTTATGACACGCCCATATCTGCTCAATCTTCGTCTCCTAAGCCATGTACGCATCCGGATCACACTTGCCTTCAAAGGATGGAATCTTGATCTTCACCTTGCCTAGATCATCTTGCTCATGATCTCGCCTCTCCTTTGGTCTCTACTGTCGCTCCTCCCTTCATAGTCTTCCTCTTGCCTCCATCTATACTCACGCCTCCCATCTTGATCCTTCTCATCTTCTCGTCTCCTATCTTCACACCTCTAATTTTGTTCCATTCTCCTTTCCTCATTCCTCATCCATTCCTCATCTTGCCTCCATGCTTCCTCTTGCCTTCTTTCTTGTGCATAATCATAGCCATCATCTTCGGACTCCTCATTATCTTCATCATGTGTGGTGCTAAGAGAGAAATTAGCATAATGACTGTTATCATGAATAGAAAGTTTAGGGTTAGAATGATGCCCCTGCGAAGCATTAATGGGAGTCTTCTTTGCTTCGTTGAAAGCTTCTTGTTGGATGCCAAGAGGTACTCGTCGATGGCCTATAGTTAAGGGTTTAGAACCTGCTCCTTTTTCAAAGTGATGGCCTAGTGCCTTAGTTAGGGGAAATGAGGTGTCTTCTTTAGCCTTATTAGTCTTAAGCTCGGTTAATTTGCCCTTGTAAACCCGTAAGCCTATCTTCCATGGCTTTAAATTCTGCTTGCATCATAGCCTTCATCATGCTAACCAAATCTTCCAGACTACACTCCGGTTGCTTCTCGGTATGATTATCACTAGACATCTTGTTAAACACAACAAACAAGCAAACACGTTAGATTAGATCAAAACAAAATCCTCTCTAGTATGTCTCTCAAGTGTTTATCCCTCACTCTCAAGTGATGTGATAAGACTTTGTTGATGGCTCACCTTGTAAGAATTAACAACCTTGTGTGGGTAGTGCCTAGTCAAATATAAGCTAACACGAAACAACAACTGAATTAATCAAGGTATGTCCTAGGCTGACTCAACAAAAGAAAGAAAAATGACTCAAGGAATGGACTAGTTGTATGAATGAGATGTACAACCAAAATGACCAAAAATATAGACTCAAGATAAGTTAAAAGAACCTTACTCGTAAGTGCCTCAACTTGCAACCTCAAACACCAAAATCAACAACTAAGGTCGGTTTAGGGTAGGGTGGCTGAATGACAAAGGCTTGAAATGTAGGTTTCTTGAAGTCCCCTTGAAATCTTCTTTCTCTTTATCAACTCTTTGTAAGAACAATGTTGTTAGTTCAATAACTTAGAGCTAAACACAATGCCAACACAAAGCTGAATTCTTCTTTCTTTTCTTTTCTTTTTTAACTCAGCAAAAGTAAACTAGAAATTAAAAAACAAGAGAGTAAATAAGGAAACAACTAACAAGATAAAATATGGTTAGAGATAAGATATGGAAAGATATGACTGAAGCAGTATTATGGGAAAAAAATATGAAAAGATATGGCTATTGTAGGATTGAGGAAAGATATGGAAAGATATGGCTGTTGTAGGATTAGGGTTTACGAAAACAGTAGGTTAGAGTAGGTTTTGGCGGCTTGAAAGTGGTGGTGGGGTTGGCGTGGTGGTGTTGTTGTTTGTTGATGACTTCGGTGCTCAATTCGCTGATCAAGAACAACAAACAATTTAGAATTCAATCAACTTAGAATACAAGAGAGAAAATCCGAAGAAAAAAAAAGACTAACAAAAGACAATGATCAATTGCAACGATCAACACAAACTCTTTTTGTGATTTTATGACTCTTTTGATGATGGTTGAACGTCCCCAAAGCTCTAATACCAATTGATGCGGGGATTAGCCCGTTTAACGATCTAGACGAACAACCTGGAAACAATGGAATGAAACTTAGATATGGAGGAATGATAAGCACGAAAATATAAAGATAAATGGTTAAGAAGAACCGAATAGAACTATGGAAGAACCCTTGAACAATGAATTCAAGAACCAATCCAAAAGACTAATCAACCCTGCTTCTACAACTTGACACAATCAATATGGAGATTGAAAGCACCAAGAGGATGCTTATAAACAACTTGCAACACTAATCCCTAAGGAGATTAACTCAGACAAGAAGATTTAAGCCAAAAATCACAATCACAAAGCTTTGCAACAGGCTGGAAATCGCCAATCTGCAACAACAGCACAAAAACTGTGTTTAACGTGTATCTTCTTGGTATCGCCAGACCTAGCACCCCTAATAACATATATATAGTGTTTAATATGTTAATGTACTGAAATAATTAACTAAAGGCCAATCAAGACATAAGTTTGGGCTTTTATTCTAAAAAGACTAAAAAATTGTGTTTAACGTGTATCTTCTGGGTATCTCCTGACCTAGCACGCCTAATAACATATATATAGTGTTTAATATCTTAATGAACTGAAATAATTAACTAAATACCCATCAAGACATAAGTTTGGGCTTTTATTCTAAAAAGACTTAAAAACACTTAAAACTGCCAAATAAGCTTATTCAGCCAATTTGGAGCATTTCAGTCTAATGTAGAACCCTTAGGCGTGCAACTTTTTCCTTGGTGGACCATGATCATCATCAAGCCTCGTTGGCTCATGGAAGGTGAGTTAGGTGGTTCATGGTTCATGGCTAGAAGCAGTGCATCCATCTCAGCTTGTAGTTTAGCTTGAGCCCTTGTTAAGGGACCTTGACTTAGCTTGGATGATCCTTCATCAAGAACATAGAGGAGAAGAACTTACAAGGATTCTATAGAGACTCACGGAATAAAGGTTGCAGCTTGACTCAATGTTGAAGAAGACAAGAAGGCAAGAAGAGAGCAAGGGAGAAAACGTGAAGAAGAAAGAGGACGGTTAGGGCAAAGGTTGGTATAAAAATGAGGTTAGAAGATAGATGAAGGACGGCCCAAAGATTAGAAGATCGGATCTTCTAAGAAATGAAAGAATATAAAAACATATCTTACATTATCTAGGGTCACCCGCACCCGCGGCTGGACCACACCGCGACCGCGGCAAGATCACTTGGCTGCGACCGCGGACTATCATCACCGTGGGGGCGGTGACGTGAAAAACAAGGTGTTACATCAAATTCCCTTAAAAATAAGTTTTGTCCCAAAACTTGAAGCAACTCTAATCTCTCGGTCTGAATAGTTGAGGTATGCACACAAGAACTCATGAAGGTCTTAATCCTTCTAACCCCACACATGACCTATTTAGCATAACAAGATCCACACAATACACATCATATTCCCTCACGGGGCACATAAATCAGGTCATCACACATATGTACACAAAACTCAACAAGGAGGGAATGGGAACTCACCTGTCGATGCTATATGCACATCTAGCTCAACATAGAACTCTTGATAGTTCCTCCAAATGATATCCTCTATCTCCCAAGTAGCCTCATTAACTCCTCGCATCGACGACTGTACTCTTATCATCGGTATGTCCTTCGACTACAAGCATCTTGTACTACGCTCTAGGACAGCTATCAAGTTCTCTACAAACGTGTGGTCTGGCTCGACCACTAGATCATCATTGCTGACAATGTGTCTCAGGTCTGGTATGTACTCCCGTAACTGAGACACATGGAAGACTAGATGAACACCCTCTAGTCTCGGTGGCAAAGAAGTTTTGTATGCCGCCTCTCCAACTCGCTTAAGGATCTCAAAGTGTTTGACATATTTGGGACACAACTTCCCTTGACGATGAAATGTTTGACGCCTCGTGTTGGGGATACTCTCAACCATACTTGAGCTCCCATTCTAATATCTTGAGGTATGTGCCTCTTATCAGCATAGGACTTCTGGCGACTCTGCGCTGCCAGCATCCGCTCTTGGATCATCGTTACTCGGGCTATATCATCTTGTACCTGCTCGGGTGCTACACCGCTAGCGCCACCCGGCTCATAGCGATGTACAACATCTTTTTCCATACAACGCCTCATAAGGAGCCATCCTGATCGATGCGTGCCAATTGTTGTTGTACAAAAACTCAACCAAAGGGAGGTGATTTGGCCACACCTTCCCCCAGTCTAGCACATAGGCTCTCAACATATCTTCCAGGGTCTATATAGATCTCTCAAACTGACCATTTGTTTGAGGATGACAGGCGGTCGTGAAATGTAGGCTCGTACCTAGAGCGGCATGCACCTGCTACCAAAACCTCGAAGTGAGCCGTCCATCTCTGTCAGAGACTATGGTCCTAGGTACTCCATGAAGTCTTACTATCTGCCTAGTGAACTCCTTTGCTGATCGACTCATCGGACATGTCTCCTTGATAGGAATGAAGCATGCGGTCTTCGTCAGTCGATGCACTATGACCCATATAGCGTCAAAACTCTTGCTCGGTCTCAAACCGGTAACAAATTCCATGAAGATGTCTTCCCACTTCCACTGTGGTACTGACAGTGGGTGGAGCTCTCCTCCGGATCTATGATGCTCAATCTTGACTTGCTAACAAGTCCCACACTAGGCCACATATCTAGAAACATCGGCTTCAACCAACCCCACCAATAGGAATGTCTGATGTCCTGATACATCTTACTCGCACATGGGTGATATGAGTAAGGTGTAGCGTGAGCCTCGTGTAAGATCTGTTGTCTCAGCTCTTTGTCTGATGGTACACACACTCATGATGTCTCAACACTCCGTCAACACCGACGTCAAATTGTGGTGCCTCTCCTCGAGACATCCAATCTCGGATCCATGCCAAAGTCGGGCAACTCTCTTGCTTCTGTCGGATCTCTCCCAACAAGTCAAGTAACATCTCTAAAGCTGACAGGCGGTTGTCTATATCCGGAAAATGGATATCCACATCTATCCACGCCAAGTCTAGTTGTCATTGAGATTGAGCCGTCGGTCGAGCTATTGTCATCTCCCTAGGAGTCTTCCTACTAAGGGCGTTGGCGACCGCATTCGCCTTCCCGGGTGGTATAAAATCTCCAAATTAAAATCCTTGATCAGCTCCAACCATCTCCTCTAGCGGTTACTCGACTCCTGCTGAGTGAATATGTACTTCACACTCTTATGGTTTGTGAAAATCTAGCACGTAGCTCCGTACAGATAGTGCTTCTAAATCTTTAGAGCATGAACCACAACAACCAGCTCAAGATCGTGGGTAGGGTAGTTCCCCTTAGACATCTTCAACTGTCTAGACGCATATGCTATGACCCTACCCCTCTCCATTAGAACACATCCAAAGCTTGGCTTGGATGCGTCATTATAAACCACAAAATCATCAATGCCCTCTTGTTGGGCTAAGATAGGAGCTGAGGTCAACCTTCTCTTTATCTCCTCAAAAGTATGCAGGCACGGATTGGACCACACAAATTTGGTAGACTTCCTTAACAAGGAAGTAAGTGGTCGGGCGATAATTGAAAACCCTAACATAAACCAGGGATAGTAGCCCCCGCCAAACCTAGGAAATTGTGTACCTCCTTCACATTCCTAGGAGGCAGCCAGGATGCAACTGACTCAATCTTCGCCGGATCCACCTTGATCCCCTCGGCGGAAATTATTTGACCTAGAAAGGCCATCTCAGGTATCCAAAACTCACACTTAGAGAGCTTGGCGTACAACTCTCTATTTTGTAGGACTCGAAGTACAGTCCTTAAGGGCCTTGTATGGTCCTCTTTTATCTTAGAGTGCACTATAATGTCATCGATGAAGACAACCACAAACTGGTCTAGGAAGTCGATGAATATGATTTTCATCAACTCCATGAAAAGGGCGGGAGTATTCGTGAGCCTAAATGGCATCACTACAAACTCGTAGTGGCCATACCTGGTCTGAAATGCCATCTTGGCTACATCCTCCTCTCTCACCCTTAGTTGGTGAAATCGGGACCTCAGATCGATCCGTGAATACACAAAAGCTCCATGCAACTGATCTAAAAGATCGTCGATACGGGGTAATGGGTACTTATTCTTGTTGGTCACCTTATTTAGCTCTCGGTAGTCAATTGATAACCTCATAGTTCCATCTTTCTTCTTGACGAAGAGTACTGGTATGCCCCATGGAGATACACTAGAGCGGATGAATCCCTTCTCAGCTAACTCCTTGAGCTGCTTCTTCAACTCAAGCATCTCAATAGGCATCATTGAATGCATGTATTATAGTCTATATTTTGGGACTTGTTTAGACGTTTTATCTTCAATAATATGCATGTATGGATGTATATCATATGATTATATTGTTGTTTTATCTACCTTTACGGGAATCGAGGTCTACACCGAGTTTCGTTGTAATTGTAGGTAAAATGTCACGTTTTGGACTAAAATGGAGCTAAGGAGCTAAAGAGTCATTGGAGCTACATTTTGGAACTTAAGGAAGAACTCAGGAAGCATGGAAATGATTAAGAAGATTTACTTTGGACCAGATTCGAGAGATTTCACATTCAGTTGAGATTCACCCCGGTCAGCTACAATGTCACCTTGACCGAGGTGATCTTGAGGAGCGTCCCGAACGAGGCGAATACCCTGCCGCCGGCGAGATCCATATTTTTGGCTGAGATCTTTTATTTTTGGAAAGAAGATATCTTATATTTTTGGGTTGGATTTCTAGAAGGAAGATATTATTTTTGGGAGATCTATTTTAGAGATATGGATATATTTTCTAGGAAATTATCTTTTTAAGATATTATTATCTTTGGAAGATAATTCTCCTATATAAAGGGTTGGATTTTCCACAAGTTCAACCATGCTTACATGCTTGGAGCATCCAGCCATTGAGGGATTTTCTGGAAGTTTTGAAGGAAGGATTGAAGATCAAGGAAGGAAGGAATCTAGTTTGGAGTTAGCTTTTGAAGAAGTTTGTAAGACTTTCTTAGATTGTCTTTTTGATTGATTGTCTTTGCTGATTTGTGATTGAGGAACGCTTGTTGTTTGACATTTGATTCAGTTATTGAGACCATTTTCTTAAGGTTTTCTTGTTCGAATATTGATTCCCTGTTTATTAAATTGATTATTGTTATCATGATGATTGTTGGCTAAGTTTCTTATGCGATTCTAGGGTGATTGGCTGAAAGTTGTGGGAAAGACGATGACCGAATAATCTTAATCCCAGCAGGATCATGAAAGCTCGAGTCTTTAAACCTTAACCCTAGAACACCTCGCTTAGTCGAAGAACATCTCGGCCAGGGTGGGATCTGACTGAACGAGGTGAACCTTTCCTTATCCGAAACTGAAGTTAAGTGTTCTAGTTTGCCAAATCCTATCCTTATACACCTTTCATGGTACAATGCAAGCCTAGGATGAGACTTACCCGATGATTCCTTTGCTTGTTTACCTAAGATCATGAGTGTAGGTAATAAAGGTTTATCCTTTATTGGGGTTTGAGTGTGCCTTCATCCCATCTTTGTGAGTTAGCCTGAGACTTACCAGATAAAGGTCGATTCTATTCCCTTGGGTGTTATGTTGGTTTGAGATTATAGTTCTTTTCCTTAGTACCTTTAGACTTACCCGGTAATAGGAGCTTTGGTTTGGGATAGTGAGTAGTGAGACTTACTCGGTAATCTCTTCCCACCTAAAAAACACCTTCCCTTTGCAAACCTCAGCTTTGTCCGCGTTATCCTTTGAGATCTTGAGTCGGAAACACAGCTAGATGCTTTAATCCCTAGAATCTGCATTTCCCCTTATTTGACTTTATATCATCTTGATTGCTTTAATTGCTTTTGGTTATTTGCTATATTTGACAACCGATTTTGTGCTTTGTTTCACCTAAGTCCCTGTGATCAATCCCTGGAATTCTTGCTTTTTATTACAATTCACCCGTACACTGGGGGTTCGCATATTTGTTCAAGCATACTTCTTGGGTTATAAATTTAAAGCTTGCACACACCGTTTGGAGCGAACAAGCTTTTGGCGCCATTGTCGGGGACTTGGTCTAGACTGAGCCGGTTGCGGTTGTCTTTCGGGGCAATTGCCCTTGTTGCCATTAACCACTCTACTTGAGTGTTTTTGCAGGATCTTTTTCTTAGGTTTATGCAAAGAACCCGTGCTGGGAAGGAGATCGTTCCTTACGATCCCGAACCAGAAAAGACATACAAACGACGATGAAAGAAGCTAAGATGGCCAATCAACACAATCGCGATCTTGAGGCCGAATAGAAGGAGGCATTGGAACAGCTACGCCTTAACCAAGAAGAACTACAGCGAGAGAGAGAGCAGACTCGTGCAAGAACTTAAGAGATCGAAGCATATATGACCGCTCTAAGGGCCTAGTTTCTGCCTCGACCGATCCCAGATCCTCGACTGAGGCAAGACCCAGTTCATGTTGCCCCGGCCGAGATACATCCACCTCGGATGCCTGTCCGAGATGTTCTTTTTGCTGGAGTTCCACAAACCCTAGGACAGAGGATGGACCCTAATCAGCAAGTGAGGCGTCCAGGAGTCAACCTAGGTGATCTAGCTGAGCATGATTATGAACTTCGACCGCAAGTTCTATCTATGATCCGACAATGCCAATTTGGAGGTTTAGAGAGGGAGTCTCCACATTAGCATTTGCAAAACTACGAGATTCTGATGGAGACCTTGAGACCTTCAAGGCTGAAAAACAACAACTACAAGCTAAGGCCTTTCTATTTTTCTTTGAAAGACAGGGCGCTTGCTTGGTATCAATCTCTTCCACCCGGAAAGATCAACACTTGGGAAGAGATGACGACGGAGTTTCTAACAAAGTACCTTCCTCCCTCCAAGACCGTTGAAATGAGATGGAAAATTAATGCATTCATCATGAAGGATAAGGAAAGTTTGTCCAAGTCATGGGAAAGATTCAAAGATGTTCTATTGGATTGCCCAAATCATGGGATTCCAAAGATAGAGTTGCCGGAGATATACCTTCAAGGGATTAGATGGAGCTACTCAATTCAATCTCCAACTACTTTCCGCCAGCACATTCATGGATATGCCGATATACGAAGCTTGGGAGTTTATTGAAAAGCAAGCTTTGCATATGGAGAAGTACTCTCATCAAGGAGCCAAGAATGGAGCAAGGAGAGTTAGTTTCCAAGATACTTCATCAAATGAAAATCAACTCACCTCGCTTAAAAATAATGTGAAGCAATTGAAGGAGCTTTTGGTAGCTCACACGAAGAAGGAGCAAGATGGAGGATATCAAGGAAGAAACAACAACCAAGGGTCACGGAACAACAATTACAACAATAATAGAGGATCCAATAGCAACAATTGGAGATCTAATCAACAAAATCCGGGTAACTCTTATTCTCATGCTAATAATGCTTTTAACCCCTCATCTTCTTCTTCTACTCCATTGAAGAGCCAGGAGCCTGGATCAAGTTCGTTCCAGCCAGAGAAGAAAGATGCAGTGCTGGAGGCAATTTTGATCAAGCTCAACGCTATGGAGACGTCAATGACTTCATTTTTGAAGGCACAAAAAGCCTTAGAGCAACAATACTTTAATAAGGCGAATGAAGCGCCAAGGGATCCAGGGAAGCTCTCAGCAAGGACAGAGAGCAACCCTAAAGGACAGATTATGGCAATAACGACGAGAAGTGGACTCAAAACTGCAGATCTAGTACCTCGGTCTGTGCCAGTGCAGACGAAGAACACCTTGGTCTAGGATTTGACGAGGAAAACTTCGGTCGAGGTGCCATCCGAGGTGGAGTCTCAGAAAGCAAAGGATAAATCTGAAGTTTATGTCTTACCTCCTGCTTATAAACCACCACTTCCATTCCCCCAGTCAAGGGCCAGAACACATCTAGACAAGCATTTTGGTAAGTTTCTTGACTTGATGAGTAAACTATACATTAATATCCCTTTCCTTGATGCTATTCTAGGGATGCCCGCCTATGGGAAATTCTTGAAAGAGATTTTATCAAGGAAGAGGAAGCTGGAAGACTTTGGAAAAGTAAGGATGACATCTAAATCCTCGGAGCTTATTCAAATCATGAAGGAGAAGATGCCACCCAAGTTGAGAGATCCCGGCTCATTTTGCATTCCCGTTCAAGTTGGGGATGTAACTTGTGAGGCGTTGTGTGATCTAGGAGCCAGCGTGAGCATCATTCCGCTGGAGCTATGTGAGAGAATCGGACTTGGAGAGTCCAAGCCGGTGAGGATAATGATATACATGGCGGATCACTCCATTACCCATCCCGTGGGTATTTTGGAAGACGTTCCCCTCAAGTTAGGTAACTTCTATTTACCTATAAATTTTATTGTACTTGATATACCCGCAGATTATCCCGTCCCTATCATTCTCGGGAGACCATTTCTAGCAACTTCGGGTTGCAATGTGGATTGCAAGAACGCCAAGTTGAATTTCAACATTGGTGGAGATCAAGTGGAATTTGCATTGCTTGCTACAATGAAAGGAGAGCCGCTGGAAGATGACATCTTCAACATCTATGATGAAGAAGAATCAAGAGAATTGGTGAACTCTATCCTTATTAATGACCCTCTTGAAAGAGTTCTTAGTTTTAGTTTAGTGGAGGAAGGTATAGATGTTTCTTGTGATGCAGATATACGGACCTTAAAGGCATTGGAAGCAGATCAAGGAACTAAGATTGAGAAACTAATCCAGGAGAGGAGAAATCAAGTTTCGGTCCCAGTTCCAGTACCTCGACCGAGGCACTTTCTGGACCAAGCGAGGTGTTCTTATCTGAAGAACATCTCGATCACCCACCTCGGACACCGGCCGAGACAGCAAGTGAGATGTTGTCAACTGAGGACAACAAACTTCCTAAACCCTTTTCTGAGAATCATTTACAGTTGGTGGAGCACTGACTCCACCAAGCTTCTGATAGTAAAGAGCTTTGGTATGCTGATATTTTTAATTATCTTATCTGTCAGGAAATACCGCCTAGATTGACGTACGCTCCAAGGAATAAATTCTTCAAGGATGTACGCCACTACTACTGGAATGAACCTCTACTATTTAAGAGAGGTCCAGATGGGATGCTTCGACGATGCATTCCAGAGGATGAAGTTGCTAGTGTTATACGGCATTGCCACTCGCTTCCTTGTTGAGGATGTGCTAGCGCTCACAAAACGTGCGCTAAGGTATTACGTTCTGGTTTCTTTTGGCCTATATTATTTAAGGATGTGCAAACGTTTGTTGTTTCTTGTGATGCATGCCAAAGAATAGGGAACTTGTCTAGAAGGAACGAAATGCCACTCAACAATATTCAAGAGGTCGAGATCTTTGATGTATGGGGAGTTGATTTTATGGGACCTTTCCCATCATCTGCAGGGAACCTCTACATCCTCCTAGATGTTGACTACGTCTCTAGATGGGTGGAAGTCATTGCCTCTCCCACTAATGACGCTATGGTGGTTGTGAAGTTCTTCAATCGGACTATCTTTCCACGATTTGGGACACCACGCATCATCATCAGCGATGGAGGGACGCATTTCATCAACCGGAAGTTTAAGACGCTTCTATCGAAGTATGGGGTAACCCACAAGGTAACAACCCCTTATCACCCTCAAACTAGTAGACAGGTCAAAATCTCAAATAGAGAAATTAAGGCAATTTTGGAGAAGACCGTCTCTAGGGCGAGGAAGGATTGGTCCATAAAGTTGGACGACGCTCTTTGGGCTTATAGGACGACATTCAAGACTCCCATTGGTACCACCCCTTACAATTTGGTATATGGGAAGTCTTGTCATCTACCCGTTGAGCTGGAGCACAAGGCATATTGGGCAATCAAGTGGTTGAATTTCGATATCAAGGAAGCCGGAGAAAAGAGGCTATTGGACATTAATGAGTTGGAAGAGTTACGCTTAAACGCTTATGAGAATGCCAAGATCTACAAGGAAAGAACAAAGAAATGGCATGACAAGCATATCATTCCTAAGGAATTCAAAGAAGGAGATTTAGTTCTACTCTTCAACTCCCACCTTCGCCTCTTTCCAGGTAAGTTGAAATCTAGATGGACAGGACCTTACGTTGTGAAACATGTTTTTCCTTATGGTGCAGTTGAGATTTGGGGTGAAACAAGCAGAAGCTTTAAGGTCAATGGTCATAGGCTTAAGAAGTACCAACCGGAAGTCCAGGTTGAGGAGATTGCACCACTATACCTTGTTTAAGGATGATGTACGGTCCAACTAGCGACCTTAAATCAAGCGCTTCTTGGGAGGCAACCCAAGGTATTGCTTTCTTTTCCCTTTTCTAGTTTAGTTTAGATAGTTTGCTTTTGCTTTGCTTTGTTTTTGGCATCCTCTAGACAAAAACCAGGTACTCTTTAGGAAGGATTACAGCTCAGGAGCTACACTGGAAGGACAGAGTTTTGAGAAATTGAGAAGACGGAGTTTGACTGAGACACATCTCGGTTGCTTTCACAGCACCTCGACCGAGATGTTCTTGGGAAACCGAGGCGACTAGGTCTGACAACCCAGTTAGACACCTCGGTCCGGTCGGGACCACCTCGACCGAGGTGATATCAGATTCAGCGAGGGGTATAAAAGGCGAAGTGGATTTCACTCTCCTCCATTTTCCCTCTCGACCGAGTCTCGACCGTGGCGTAGATTCCCCTTGTTTCCTCGTTTCTTGCTCGTTTTCCACAGTTTTTGGTTCGATTTCACCAAGAGAAGCAAGAGGATCGGATTTTAAGCACCAAACCGCGAGAAAAACGCTCCGAATCTGCGTAATCTGGGTAAATTGTTCGAAAACCCTAACTTCTCTCCTTTCACTGATTTAGGTCAGATCCGGCTCTGGTTGCCGACTATTATTGTTGAAAAGGATATAAGGACCCCATAGGAAGCAATTGGTAGTGATTTTGGGGGAAAATAACTGGAAATCAGAGAGTGAAATCGAACAGCCCTTCGCCTCGGTCTGATCGGTTGTGTCTCGGCCGAGGTGGTTGTCAGAGCAACCGAAGTGTTCATCTTGTCAGCAATCATGAGCAACAGATCCGATCGCCAGCTGGTTCTGAGGGATTGTCCCAGTGGTTCTTCCCCTTCTTCTACATCTCATCCCACTATATCGGTGATTCATGAGCGTCACCAAGCTGATTTTGACAGGATTTGCGGGCGTCCTATAGTTGCCCCGCGATTTTTAGATATTGCTGCCTTCGAGTGCCTCCACGTGGCGGAGGACTTGAGGAAGATGATTTCGATGGTAGGGCTGGAAGAGTTCATGAAGATTCGAGATCCAGCCTACCTTGAGCCGACTATGGAGTTCGTGAGTTCTATCACTCACGTCCCTGAGAAGAACAGCATCAAGTACCGGTTGTTGAACCGGAATTATATTGTGCCGATGGACCAGTTTAGGGAGATCTTTGGCTTCCCGACTCCCACCGTGACTGACTTTCCTTCCCGAGCCATAGCTCGAGATTTTTGGGGGCAGATAGCCCATGTGGTGGAGTACAACGATAGATGGAGACCTAAGGACTCCAGAGAGCGCATCATCTTTCATCTAGCTTTCCGTCTTGCCCACCGCATATTCAGCGAGACACTTCTGGCGTGTACTGAGACGCCCAAGAAGATCCAACAGGGCGAGCTATTGAGCTTATTTTGTATGGTGACTGATGGAGTGCCTGATTTTGGAGGCATGCTGGCTGGGGACTTGCATAGGATCAAGGGCAAGTCCAAGGGAGACATCTGCTGTGGAGGATTGGTGACTCATATTGCTACAGTCATGGGTTTTAATTTGAGTGCATGTACAGTGGTAGCGGCTGCGAAGCTGCTTGTACTTCAGGAGATGATCACGAGACGAATTCTGATTCCTCGTGGTCTTAGTACACCATACGTGGCTATGCCTTGGGAGGCAACTGCTCCTCAGGGCATTCTTTGGTCAGCTCAGTTCACAGTCTTTGACCAGCAGTACTGGTCTTCTACTTGGCTTCCCTACATACAGGATGCTAAAGATGTTGCAGCAGTTGAGGATGAGGAGGAGTATGATGATGGCGGAGCTGCCATGGAGACCGGTACTGATACCGCCGGTCCTAGTGTGCCAGTTGTCGATCTAGATGACGAGGCGACGGAGGAGGAGGCAGCAGCACCATCACAACCAGCCCGGCGCAGAGTCCGCAGGCTCAGAGATCTAGTTGCTCACCGACGGATTGATGAGCTAACCGAGCAGATGATCGACTCCTACGCAGCTATGACAATGGATACATCCCAGCGCTTTGAGGATGAGCGTAGATACACTGATGGCTGGATGCATCAGATTAGAGAGAGTCAGCTTTACCAGCAGCGCATGATGGAGATCTCGTTCCAGCATATGATGGGGTATCCATTTGATCCATCTCAGCACCCCTACATCCCACATCCACCATCACCGCCACCAGCTGACCATGATTAGAGCTTGCATGGATTTCTTTTCTTTATTTATGATGCAGTTCGGCTAGGTCCGGTGAGTTTCCTGTTTTCCTTGACTTTTATTTGACCCATTGGGACAATGTGTCCCAAGTATGGGGTATTTGGATGTATTATTGGATATTTATGTGTGTATACTTGTATGACTCCCGAATATTTATGATCTTATTCTATTACTTGGTTCTATGTGTTTATCTGCTATTACATGCATGCATATAGGTTTTTGTTTGAAAAAAACATTGAAAACTGGTTTAAGAAAAAAAATTTATGACCTCGACCGGGATGGTTCTGTCCAAACAAGATTGAACACCTCGTATGACTTAGAACACCTCGACCGAGGTGGGTCCTTAACTGAGAGTTTTTCGAAATATTTTGTGTTTCTTCTCTAGATATGACCTCAGTGATGATTCTGTTTGCAGATTGGTTTTGAAATCTTTATATGCTCGAAAGGTTTTATGATATGTTTAAGTAGCAAAATGCTTTGTTTGAAGTTTTAGCATGTTTAATACTTTGTTTTTATCAAAATTATGTTGAATTTGAAGGTTGACACCACATGATGAGTTCTATCACATTCTTTCTGGGATGATTAAGGCAACTCATTCTCTTCTCTTCTTCTTCTTGACCATGCTTTAGCCCCTCATATACATATTTGTCTCCCTTTACCTATCCGGGAATTTGGAAGCAAGCAAGTGAAAAGCAAGTGAAAGTGAAGTTGAGATGTTGGCTGAAAGTTTTAGAAAGAAACAAATAGGTTTGGGGAAGTCAATCATGATGATGAGTAACTCGGCACCATTCGCATAGCCGGGTGTTTGTGTCTTGCCAAAGTCGGATTGAGCGATATTCCTAACGGGTCATGGTATGTGCATCAATGGTTTGAGGCATCTCGAGAAATTGATGATTGCTGATTTCCTAGGATTCGGTTATTGTACACCTCTATCCATGCATCCCAAAAAGTAAAGTAAATAAGCAAGGCTTATTGGTGGAAGATGTTGTGTTTCAAAGAAAGTGAAGTAAAATCCTTTTCCCGGATTCTAGCACCACATTCCCTATATACATCCCACCCTGACATGTTTCTTGACCTCTTTTTGAAGCCCTTGAGACCTCGAGCTTGTTGATTGACTTGGTGGTTTAAACTGGATTATACATGATTGATATCGATAAATATGATTTATTATGCATTTTATGATTTTATGCAAAGATGAACATCTTTCTTATATTTATAAAATGTTTTGATCATGTATTGATTTTATTTGCCATGAAGCATTCTCTTAGAGTGATCTATGAGTGGAGCACACCACCAAAAATGTATTGAAATACTTTTAATTGATCTTTATGACTTATAATCCATTCTATCTTGTATCTAAGATTTGGAACTTGCTTGGGGACAAGCAAGAAACAAGTATGGGGTATTTTGATAGCATGTATTATAGTCTATATTTAGAGACTCATTTAGACGTTTTATCTTCAATAATCTGCATGTATGGATGTATATTATGTGATTATATTGTTGTTTCATCTACCTTTACGGGAATCGAGGTCTACACCGAGTTTCGTTGTAATTGTAGGTAAAATGGCACGTTTTGGACTAAAATGGAGCTAAGGAGCTAAAGAGTCATTGGAGCTACATTTTGGAACTTAAGGAAGAACTCAAGAAGCATGGAAATGATTAAGAAGATTTACTTTGGACCAGATTCGAGAGATTTCACATTCAGTTGAGATTCACCTCGATCAGCTACAGTGTCACCTCGACCGAGGTGATCTTGAGGAGCGTCCCGACCGAGGCGAATACCCTGCCGCCGGCGAGATCCATATTTTTGGCTGAGATCTTTTATTTTTGGAAAGAAGATATCTTATATCTTTTGGCTGGATTTCTGGAAGGAAGATATTATTTTTGGGAGATCTATTTTAGAGATATGGAAATATTTTTTTGAAAATTATCTTTTTAAGATATTATTATCTTTGGAAGATAATTCTCCTATATAAAGGGTTGGATTTTCCACAAGTTCAACCATGCTTACATGCTTGGAGCATCCAGCCATTGAGGGATTTTCTGAAAGTTTTGAAGGAAGGATTTAAGGATTGAAGATCAAGGAATGAAGGAATCTAGTTTGGAGTTAGCTTTTGAAGGAGTTTGTGAGACTTTCTTAGATTGTCTTTGCTGATTTGTGATTGAGGAACGCTTGCTGTTTGATATTTGATTCAGTTATTGAGACCATTTTCTTAAGGTTTTCTTGTTCGAATATTGATTCCCTTTTTATTAAATTGATTATTGTTATCATGATGATTGTTGGCTAAGTTTCTTATGCGATTCTAGGGTGATTGGATGAAAGTTGTGGGAAAGACGATGATAGAATGATCTTAATCCCAACAGGATCCTGAAAGCTCGAATCTTTAACCTTAACCCTAGAACACCTCGCTCAGTCGAAGAACATCTCGGCCGGGGTGGGATCTGACTGAACGAGGTGAACCTTTCCTGATCCGAAACTGAAGTTAAGTGTTCTAGTTTGTCAAATCCTATCCTTATTACACCTTTTCTGGTTCAATGCAAGCCTAGGATGAGTCTTACCCGGTGATTCCTTTGCTTGTTTACCTAAGATCATGAGTGTAGGTAATAAAGGTTTATCCTTTATTGGGGTTTGAGTGTGCCTTCATCCCATCTTTGTGAGTTAGCCTGAGACTTACCCGGTAAAGGTTCATTATATTCCCTTGGGTGGTGTGTTAGTTTGAGATTATAGTTCTTTTCCTTAGTACCTTGAGACTTACCCGGTAATAGGAGCTTTGGTTTGGGATAGTGAGTAGTGAGACTTACTCGGTAATCTATTCCCATCTTAGAAACACCTTCCCTTTGCAAACCTCAACTTTGTCCGCGTTATCCTTTGAGATCTTGAGTCGGAACCACAACTAGATGCTTTAATCCCTAGAATCCGTATTTCCCCTTATTTGACTTTATATCATCTTGATCGTTTTAATTGCTTTTGGTTATTTGCAATATTTGACCACCGATTCTGTGCTTTGTTTCACCTAAGTCCATGTGACCGATCCCTTGAATTCTTGCTTTTTATTATAATTGACCCGTACACTGCGGGTTCACATATTTGATCAAGCATACTTCTTGGGTTATAAATTTAAAGCTTGCACACACCGTTTGGAGCGAACAATCATGCGGTGGGTGCCTTCGAGATCGGTCTCCTACCGGGCTCTAACTCAATGTCAAAATCCACAATTCTCTATGGTGGCAATCTTGGTGGCTCACTAAATACATTAGTAAACTCACTCGCTACCGGGATCTCCTCTAGTGTCGGACTCACACTATCCTTCATGGCATAGCACCAAAAAGCCTCACAACCCTACCCGATAAGCCTCACAACTCGGACTACGCTGATGACTGTACCAGTCTTTCCGAGATCACATCATCGGAAAATCTCATCATGGCCTAACTCCATGGTAACCGTCACGGTCCCAATATCCAACACTGCTTGATGTCGATCCATCAAATCCATGCCCAAAATGACCTCTTCATGTACTAAGTACATGACGAAGCAATCAGTTGGCCAATCGCGACCTCCTAACCGGATAAGGCAATCGCAAATCTCTAGAATACCTCTAATCTTACCCCTATCGGGTAACCCTATAATAAAGGGTCTCCCCTCCACTGTAACTAAGACATGTTTATCCACACATGCATTCGATATAAAAGAGTGTGTAGCACCCATATTAAAAAGAAGTCTGACAAGAAAACCATTAATAAGAATAATATTTCTGGTTGTTGGAACTGTCGGCTCCTCTACACTCCTCAGCTCATAGACTTTGGCTTGAGTACCTCTCATTTTTGTAGTACCACCACCGTGTCTACTGCCTCTTCCCTGTCCCTGAGCGGAACCCTGGGTATCACCATCATGTCTTCTGCCTCTTCCCTCTTCCATGTCTCGGGTTTGCCACATGAAAAGCAAGTCACTGGTGTCTTCTTACAATCATCTCTCATGTGTCCGACACCTCCGCAGTTGCGACACTACCGTTCCCTATTAGAACCATGTGCTGAATACTGGAAGCCAGGGCATCCTTGTGTCCAACTACGCCCGAATCCCACTGCTCCAGCTCTTGTATTGGCTGGTCTAATCCTCTTCCTCTTCTTAGTCCCTCCTGCCTAAGTAGCTCTCCCTTAACCTTGTCGGTCCTTCTCATATGTTGAGGCTCAGTCTTGATAATCCATCAGGGAGTCGCAACAAAATCCCACAAGGTATGAGCGGGTAGTCTCTCTCAGCCTCCGAGAAAATAGGTACACTTTCTTGTCCTTCGGAGGTGCGGAAGGACCCAACAAAGCCAGCTACTCCTAGAACTTACTAATCGTCTCTGCAATGGGAGTATCCTCAAAACCGGCATTCAGGAAATCCTGCAGTCGGTCTCTCCTCAAAGTTGCAAGGTAGTAGCGCTCTCTGATGAGCTCCTCATTTGATCAAATCTTGTGACCTTGATACGAATCGTCCTCCACCAATAGTGTGTCCGGTCTCGGAACAAGGTTTGTACTACCTCAACTTGTTGATCCTCTAGACAACGGATAGACTCTAGTGTCGTCTGCCCGTGACCTAGTCAATGCTCCATCTCTAACCCCGTATTTCCCTTGAAAGGGGGTGCCTTCAACTAGTTGAAAGCCTTCAACCAAGAATCCGGTCCTGGTGACCTCGGCTCAACTCGAGTCATGTCAGCCTTAACAGATCTAACACGTGCAACTATAACCAGTGTCACTCTCTACAAAATCTTAGCAGATCTCGCAGGTACCGATGGCGTTGGGGCAGGTCCCCTAGTCCTAATGGCCTCCTCGACCCTCTAGACATACTCTCGATATGTAGATGATCTAATGGACACTCAACTTGACTCGGTCGACTGTGCTCTTTGTGCGCCGGACCTAGCAACGGTCCCGTTCCCTGCCTCGTCCACAAACTATAGGTGGAAGAGGTGGTCGACCCCTTCCTCGTCCTATAATAGATGTAGCTCTAGTGGATCAGCAATAAGGACTCGTCCCCTTCCTCGTCCCCGACCTCTACTACTGGTGGATCAGCAATAGGGACTCGTCCCCGACCTCTAGCAAGTGGAGGTATACCGGCACGCCCTCGTCCACAGACTGCAGGTGGAATAGGGGGTCGACCCCTTCCTCATCCTATAAAAAATGTAGCTCTAGTGCGTGTTATCTACAATAGGGACAAATCTATATATAAGACTATGTTATCGAAACTATGCTACTACAAAAGTCCAATGAAACAAAAAACAGGCCAAATGCAGAGATCCGCGGAAGTAGTGGTGGTCCCCATACATCACTGACAACTCAAGTTTTAAACCAAAATCACTTTTAAAACTTAGACCCCTTGCGGGTTTTGTTTATTTATCTATTTGGCCTTTAGAAGATTGTGAGTGTCATTGTTGTCAACCTAGAGCTCTGATACCATATTGTAACACCCCAAATCCCAGGGACTCGGAGCGTTACGAGCTAGAAACTCACAATGGGTTCCAACCCTCAGAGTAACAACAATATCACTAGATCGTGCAATAAGACACAAATAAATGAAAACCAAAATAGATAAATAATATAAAAGGTATAACAAAAGTAAAAGCGAAGGACTCTCATCCGAGTTCAACAATAAACTTCAAAGACACTAACAATAATAGTAAACCCAAATCCCATCCTATAATGTACGGGAACCCCGACAAAGACTCACGGAATAAAGGTAGAGGAGAATAATTTACAAGGATTCTGCAGAGACTCGCGGAATAAAGGTTGCAGCTTGGCTTAAGGTTGAAGAATACAAGAAGGCAAGAAGATAGCAAGGGAGAAAACATGAAGAAGAAAGAGGACACCTGGGGAAAAGGTTGGTATAAAAACTAGGTTAGAAGATAGAGGAAGGACAACCTAGAGATTAGAAGATCGGATCTTCTAAGAAATGAAAGAAGATAAAAACAGATCTTACACGATCTGGGGTCAGCCGCACCCGCGGCTAGACCACGTCGCGACCGTGGCAAGAACACTAGGCCGTGACCGCGGACCATCATCACCGTGGGGGTGGTGGCGTGAAAAAACGGGTGTTACAAAGCTAGTCAAACATGTAATCTACAAAGACCATGAGCTACGCAGTGGAGTTCAAGGTATTATTCTATTAAGAACTTGATAAAACTATTTAATGCAACTAGTTTTGTGTTGGAAAACAGCATTGATAATGGTGTTAATGGAAAATATGTGGACAAGCTTTAGACGCTTTTAAAGTTATACGGTCATTTGAATTTGTTATTTTTGTTTATCATTGAAGGAGTCTACTATGAGAACCACAAATGCTCTTTGTAAGTCATTGCAAGAACAATCTCAAGAAATTTTAAATGCCATGGATCTTGTTTTAAGCACTAAAGTCGTCTTAAAAGGTTGAGAGAAAAAGGTTGGGTTTGTTTCTTTGCTAGTGTTGCTTTATTTTGTTCCTCACATACCATTGTTGCTCCAGATTTTGATGGTCTTTATTCAAAGGTACAAGTCATCCTTCTCAACGACAAAATTGTGTTACCGTTCAGCATAATTATCGTGTTCAAGTATTTAACATTGTAATTGATTTTCAGTTGATGGAATTGAATGAGATGTTTAATGAGAAAACAATGGAGCTTTTGGTTCTTTAGTCTTTACTTGGATACTTGATTTTATTTTCAATCATTTGATATAGACAACATTTGTAGTTTGACTGAGAAATATTATCTTGAGGATTCGCCGAATATGGATGATTTAAGAAATGAGTTGAAGCATTTTGAATATCAATTCTCTCAACTAGAGCAATTTTCACAATTTGAGCACCATTTTTGAGTTGTGTCAAGAATTTGTTAGAACAAGAACTCCATTTGTGTTGATTGATAGATTGACTCGTTTTGTGATGACTATTCATGTGTCTACAGGAAAGAAAACATTTTCAGTTATGAAGATTATTACGAAACTGACTTCATACTAAGATGATTGATGGGTTTCTTGCTTATTTAATTACAATGTATACGGAGAAATACATTGTTGATACTATTGAATTTGATTCAGTTATCGATGATTTTTATGCATTAAGTAATCGAAGAGTACAATTTAAGGAGTCAAATTTTTATTGATATTAACTTTTCACCTAGATTGATTTGTTCGGATGTTGGATATAGTTTTTATTGGATCGTCTATTTAACTTTATATATATATATATATCATATTTTTTTTTGTTACACACTTATATTGTTTGATCAATATTTACTAAAACCAAGGTATGTCTTCTTGTCAAATATTTTTTGGACAAATTCAACCTACCAAATCTCTACCAATGACATCTTGTACCTAAACAATACAAACCATTATGTAGATCAATTAAAAAAAAAGATAGAAAAGAAATAATTGAGATTGGATTAAGAAAAATGTTGCTTACTCATTAGTCTTGTATGTCATGTCCAAGATGATGAAGTAAGGAAATAAGTTGAGCAAATGCCTAAAATCCGGATGCATGAAGAAAATATTTGAAACTTCATCCGAATCAAGACATCTCCTAACATGTGTATAGTAAGCACGTTGATCTAGGTTGTAGAGCGCTTGTTGGAGAGAACCTCTTCCTTCGGCTTGTTCCATCCTAATTTGTGAACCGTCATTGTATATTTATCTTATGGGGATGATATTGTACGGGTCATCCAGTTATAATGATTTCATAATATTCGTCGGCTTCAAGTCAAACCCAAGTTTGCGCCCCATCTTCCGATATTATACGGGCATTAAACGACCGACATATGAATGTCTCTTCAAGCTCTCGAGAAGCGTGTGGTTGTGCACTCTACAAGTCGGAGTCAACATTCATTTCTCTGCTTTATTTGCACCCCTTCAAGTTCAAATGAAATCTCGTCTTTCTTTGATTTTCGAACTTTTCTAGATGACACCTCCATATCTAGACCAACGTCTTTCTTCCACTCAGGGAAACCGAAATGCCATGTCAAGCAAAATGTAACGAACTCTTTCTCGTTTTTCCATGAATGTTGCGCGATTAACATCATATTCTTCGGTGATCCCATGAGCAAGCTGAATCAATAATTGTCTCACTCATAAAATACCCATGAAGTTGAACCTATCGGAGTAGTCCGTACCGGCAACACATGGATAATAAGGAATAACCTATTTTCATTAATAACGGGTTATTATAGTAACCATAAAAATAAGCAATATAAAGTACCATGTTGGTATACAAAAATTTGTTTAAATTTCATGACTTGACAAATTGGATTCCAAAATTTATTCTTCTCTATCATCTTAATACTAAGCGGACAAATTGGATTTTACAATTTATTATTCTTTTGAAAATTATAAATATATGTTAATTATGATACTTGAATTTTCTCTTGTACGCTAATTTTCTTGTACAAGAACTATTGTCAGTAATTTTCTTCGACACGATTATTGTACTATTTACAGGTAACTAAAAAACATCAAAAATATTATTAGATTATTTTTCTTGTATACAAATAATTTAATAATTTTTTGTTACCTGAAATTCATATACAAAAATTAAATACAAAATCTTATAGCACATTAAAACAATTAACATATTACATAAAGATAAATTTATAAAGCCATTAATAAAAATACTATATACTATATACTTATTTATTTATTATTAAAAATATACACTAATTAATTATAATAAACTTAAATTACATACCAAATTACCCTTTATCAATCACCAACTGGGCAGGGATTCCCACGGACGCCCTACTTGAAATTTAAAACTTTTTTTTTTTACTTGGAAACTTAACTGACAACCCATCACTGAAATTCCTCACAACTCGATCTTTCAAAAATGGTGGACGATAGGAGCTGGGATTTCTATCTTCGAACAATTTCTTCCAGCACCAGGGATTCCAATTTCTCCAGCGATCCTTCTTCCGATTCTTCGCTTCTTGAATCGGTTGCCTTCTCTATTCGAGAAAAATTGCCCTTTGAGTTGTTTTGACATGTCTGATTTGAGCAATTGCTGAACTGCTTCCGTTCTCGTCTTTCTGGGGATCAGGTGAGAAAACTCCATGAGCTCTGTAAAGCCGACAAGTCTGAGGATTTGGTGGCCAGAATTTATCCGCCGATTAACAAGCTTTTCAACCGTGCTGTTACTTCGATTTCACAATCTCGTGCCTCCGTCGGTCTTCTCTTGTTGGTTTGTTCTTTGATTGAATTTACTTCCAAACTTAAATTTAATTGATACAAGTTTTATTTCGGAATTCCTGTAATTGAGAGTACTGAGATAATATAAGTTTTATTTTGTAATTCCTTAAAATTGAGGTTTTCTATGAGTTTTATTTCTGTGTTGGTATATTATAATGTGCAGAGTCTTATAGTCTGCTAATAATCATTTGCAGAACTTACGTTGTTATTTAATTTTTGTTCGGATGTTCTGCAAGATGAAGTGCAAAATTGAGAAATGTCAACTGTGTAATTGCTAAGCAACCATATTGAGAAATGGTACCGCTGTTGTGCAGGCCATTATTCAATTTTTCCTTGATTTTGGTGAGAGTGTTCTTCATGATGCTGATCCTAGCTTGAGGACTTTCTTCAAATCATGCCTGAGCCGGTAAAGCTGCATAATTTTTGTGGCAACAATTATAATTTTTTTGACCGTTGTACTATAGTTCTCTTCTTGTGGATTTAGTATGCTTGCTGGTTTAGAGTGTGGTCCAATATTTTCTTTTTGTTCTCATTCATTGTTCAAAGTCTTTATAGAGTTTGATAATGGCTGATGTGTATCATGACTAATCATCCTGTACTTGATGTGTGATACACAGCAAGGGAATCGGATTAGAGGGGTGAGAATGAGTTTAAATATCAGATATCACATTTATATAGTACTATGAGACAAGAGATGATTTCTTGGTTAAGGTGTTGACCTACCTTTTTGTTGATACGTCATATTTATGATAGTTCTAATGCTAAAAGCATCAAATATGCACCACTCCCATTTTTGTGTTATCACCTGCATTTTCACGTGTTAGATTCACTGAAAAACATCAAGCATTACATAGATGGCATTTTGTAACACATGAGGGATGTAGGAGTGTATTGATAGTTTAAGGATCTTGAGCAATCTTTCAGTTTAACCATGGTTATTTGGGAACTTGATATGTAGCTCAGTTCACTAATTTGTAGCGATTCTCAATCTAACAAGTTATGTAATGTTTGGACTTTGCATCTGTTCTAGGAACCAGTAGGAATTTTATATAAAATTATATTAAATTTGTTACTTCATAGGGACAATAATAGAGTATTATTTAGCAACTGCATTATTTTTGAGCATCTATAAATAAGGCGTTATCTAACCGGGATTTTTCTTACATTATTTGTAGTGAATTTGCAGATCCTGTCATTGCAGAAGCAACAATTCAATTTCTCATTGCAAATAAGAAAAAGTTGGCAACTTCTTTTCCTACATTACTTCCTCAGGTGTTACTACGAGAGAAGCTTCCACTTAATAACTTGACTAAGAGTGATAAATCAAAGACATGGAGTAAAAGTGGTGGTCTGTGGACTTCCATTTATTCGTTTCCTAGAAATATAATTGCGATTCAGAGTTTTTTTGAGTCTTCAGAGTTTGCGGATCCTGTTAATGGAATTTTCCATGCAGAAAAAAATAACCTAGTTCAGATCATAACCTTGATTGATGTTATTGTATAAATTTGTTGCTTTCGATGTTCTGGAGGTCAAAGCTTACTCATCGTATATCTTTGATTTGAACTTGCTGATGCAGTTCTATCCTTTACTACTGAAGCTTATTGCATGGAACGGTAAAAAGTGCGTTCTTGCCTATTTTCTCTTTTTTTCTGTTACATGCACATAAGTATGGCATAATATAATATCGTAATTAAATTTTCTGCTATCTGATCTGAAAAGTGAAGCCTTATCTTATATTGTGACAACTTACTGCCTCACGATAATTCATATTTTGGTGTTTGAGTGGCATATATCATCCTGTTTTGGAAAAAAAAAGGCAGCATTATGTGGACTATGAAAAGAGGCTTTTAGTGGTTTCAGTACCTTCTATTTAATGTGATCCATATTATTCCTTCTAATTGTTTTTTTGAGATGATAAGAAAATAATATAAGCACACAGTAAAGTATAATATAGCTGTGGCCCTACTTGTTTCTACCAATTAAAAATTTGAGCTGTGAACTAGGTTGGTGAAAACAAACAGTGGCATGCTAATGTTTTCATAGGTACCTACTGTAAAAGTTATACACGTCAGTCTGTACCTATATCTGCTTGCATTGTTCTTACCAAGGGAAGCTAACCTTCAAGTATCCATCTTACTAACAGGGATTTGATCTTTAATCCTTTCTCTTGGAAATAACTTTCATAGTGAAGAGAATCAATAGTTTATATTGAATTTTGTGATACATTTGAGTGGTTTCAGAAGATACAGAAGTATGAGGGTAAGTGCACAAGCAGTTCCTTCTAGTGGAACTATTGATATGCTTTAGTTTCAGAAAGGGTGAATGCGTCATTCTTGAATGTTTTAACAATTTAAAATACATAATCTAATTCTTTTAACTGGTTTCGATGTTTACAATTTTCTTGATGTGTTGTGCTACACTGCTTGGATGAAGATTCTGATACTGAGTGATCCGAAGAGATTCTGATTTCTTAGTCCTACTAAATATACTATATCGGTTTCATATGCAGAATGGAGAAGACATTTCTGAAGATATTTCCCACCTTGGTTTCTCCTGGCTCATTTCTTCCATTATTTCCTTCTATAATTGACTTGCCAAGTGAGTTTTCAAAAGGAGTTATAGATTCTCTTTATTCAGAATTCCCTTGGGGGTGCAGATGCAGCTTTGCTATGTGTTGCCAAATTTGTAGGATCAGTCAATAATATTCTAGACTTCTAGTGCAACTTCTCTGACTAATTTAACCTTCAAAATCTATCAAATTATCTTCTGTGTCAATATAATTACAGAGTTAGTTGGTATTGGTGTAGAGGGAAAAACAGCAAAGGGAGGGAACATGAATGGTTTCGATTTTTAGTAACAAAATCACTCCTGACGTTTTTTTACTTCTAGTGTCTTCATCTGTCATTGACCTTGTGAGCATGATCTTCTAGTGTATTGCTCCTTTGTTGAAGTTTTTTTTTTTTATGTGGATTTGGTAAGTAGCTGATTTCTTGCTGTTCTGTACAGAAGAATTTGACATATATTGTCTCGTCTATTGGCTTGTTCTACTTAATTACTAAATGTTGTGAAAAAAAAAAATGAAAATAGAAGAAATGATATTGTCTCAAGAGAATTTTCCCCCTGGAATTAGTTTTTCTTGACTATTTTGCTGGTAGCCTGGTACTATGGTAGTTTCTTAGTCATTTTGTTGACAATAACTAACTGCCACCTCGAGGATGTGCTTCACTGAATATCAGTTGCCTTGTTGAAGAAATATACACTCGTAAGTAAAAACCCTTTTCTCCATTTCTTATTTGTTCCTGACAGTACTGGTAGTGGCTCTCGAGAGGGTGGAACAAAGCTCTGGATCACTGGTTGGCGGAAGCATAGCTTCAATTCAGAAGAGTACAGCTCCTGAGGTTAATGCTGTAACCATAATTCTTGTGGTTGTCTTCCTTTGTGAGCTTAATTTCATGAAGATTTTTCTTCATACCTGGATTCATGCAGATGCTTCTCGCACTCATGGATGAAGCTTACACTGGTTCAACTATAGCAGATGGAGGAGGTGATTCTGAATCCGAGGATAGCAGCACGATTGATGTGGCCGATCCTTCTTTTCTTGACCTTCTAAAAGATGAGAATGATGGCATTGCGGTATGGTGAAATTATGCCTCTGTTTATCAGGTGTTTAATGGAACATGCTACACATTGTATGCTGCTATATCTGCGTGCAGTAGACTACTTAGTGCAATCATTAATAGTCAAAGTAACTCTTTGGTGGCACTTTACTCATACTTGATGTATTGCTTGTGTATATAAGTGTTGTTCTTAAGGCTTTTAAGCATTGCTTTGGATTTCCATCACCAAGTTTGCTTAAGCTATAGAGAAAGTTAAGAGGAGATATAAAAAAAAACTTTATTTCATCAAATGCTAACAGCTATAGGTTTTATATTAATGTGTTGTGCAATATGAAGCACAGTGGTGGAAGGCTTACATCATCTAATCTAAAAGTAAAATGGACTTGTAAGTACACTTGCACAGTTGTTGACCCATGGATCACTACTTCACCACCAATCCACAATTTGAGGTTTGAGATGTGGGTTTTGAGTTTTTGATTTTTGAGTGCATTGACATATGGCTGTTGCATAATCTAACTGATTCCATAATGCTTGTAGTGTACTGTCTTTGTTTGCTGATTGGCACGTGTTTTACATTTTGTTGATGAGGCTGGTGGTACTGTTGACAAACATAATTACCTCTTATAATGAGATATATGGTGAGAGACAGTTACTATGTTTTTCTTTTCAGGGACGACATTGGACCTCCCCTGGAATGACGGCAGCACTACAGGCTGCTGCCAATGGCAGACAGTCTGACAGACTCATGGAGTCCCTTAAGATGGCACCATACCTTCTTGATATTTATTTTTCCATAGCATTGCGTGATGTGAATGATTGTGAGGACCGTTGTTCTGATTGTTTCAGCATATTTTTCCATAGATTGGCTACTACTAATCAAATGGTGCTTCTTATCTGTACTGCTTGCAGCACTGATCTGTGCGTTAATTCCCTTGCTTATGTCAAGGAATTCTACACTATTTCCAGACAAAGTTTTCTGTTATGAGGTATATTCATCTAAAACTGGAAGTTGGTAGTTACTAGAGAACAAAACTGGACGCTTTACTGTGCATTTACGTGGAGAATTTTTAAAATACCTTGATCTGTTGTGCAAGAAATCCAAATTAGTTTAGTGTAAATGTGTGGTTCTTTGAGCTCTAATATCTGTCTATTGTCATATAACTCTCTTAAAGCTGAATGTCAATTAGGTTCGAAAGAGGCTTTTAAAGTTCATGCTTGCTGCTTTTCAACGTTCACCTACTTTTGTTGCTCTGCTGAAGGTATCTTCAGACAGCCTTCACATTCTACAGTTCTAAATGGATCCATTTAGTAAATTAAAGATGAAATATCCTATTTTCTAAATTTTCTGAACCAAATTATTTGCAGAAGCCTATCATGGATAGACTTGGAGAAGCTTATGATGGTCCAGAGAAGGTGTGTGAGCTTCCATTATCTGTATATGTGTAGCCTGTTATAAAATTGAAATTTTATATGTTCTACATTGATAGTCGGAGTTGGCTCTGCAATTATGTTGGGTAGTTGGTGAGCATGGAGGAGGCGGTGAATCTCACAAAGATGCTGCTCGTGAACTTTTTGAGAGCATGGAGTTACTCTTGTATGAAAACCTTTCATCTAGGTCAGTTTCACAGCCCTTGCTAAACCTCCAATATCTGAATTTATGGAGATAAGTTCATACTGATTATGTATTTCGTTCTAAAGCCGACTAGGCCTACGTCAGGATTCTTCTCTGAGCTCTAGTGGCACAATCTCTCAAAAATCATCACAGGCAAGGCTTTTATGCTTTGTTGTGACAGCTATTGCAAAACTTGCTACCTATCACCGTGAATTACTTCCCAGAGCACGTGTGTCTTTGGCTAAGGTACGTGTTAGGTGCAAATAAAACATATCACATCGAACTGAGTTACTACTGTCCAGTACGGAATAGCTTCATAATGAAGAAATCACTGTGTTGTTATCCTTAATCTATCTATACCTTTTAATAGCAATTAAAAAAACTCATTAATCTTTTGGATAAATTACATATATCACCCCCAAAATAGAAAAGTTTTGATAAATTCACTTGCAAAATTTGAAATTATTAGAAACAGCCACAAAACGAAAAAGCTTTAACAAAAAGTAGTTAATTCCTCCACTGTGTTCTTCATGGTTCTAAGCCTTGAATTTAGCAATGGGAATAAAGTGTTGAGTGTTTGCAATAATTACACATATCTCAGGTAGCAGGGTCTCGAATGTCTGATGAGAGGGTGTGGACACGTGCTCGTGACTACTTGGGGCTGATGAATGAGCCTGCAATTAGTTTATCTGTTTTGGGGCCATGTGAACCTGAAAGAAGGCCGAAGCCTGATCGAGGAACTGTTAACTGGATGGAAGGTGGGAGGAAGATGGTTGCGCATATTCCATTTCACATCCTAGGCGGGCAAGAAGGTAAACTTCATCTCTAATCAATCCAGTTGTCTTGTGATAGAATCCTTGTTTTTGAGGAGATACCATACCAGTAGAATAATAGGTTGCAAATTCTGTCATATCTGTTGGATGATTGGATCTCTTACACTCTTACCTTTGTTGCAGGCCCTCCATTTCACGACTTCTCATTCTCCGAAGTCCTGCCTCCCGCAAAAACAGCCCAGTAATTTTTGCCGCTGACAGTAGTTTTGATTATTTTGCTGCTCTTACTTCTGTCAGCTGTGATTGTCCACACAATATGGTTAGTGTTTACTCTTTCCTCTTATTTATACAAGGGAGATGGTGATGAAACACACAGACAGAATATATGCCGATTCCTGCTTTCGCAAACGACACCCGCACACTTGTTGCAACTATTTATTATTATTATTTTTTTTAACCCAACAAATGAATTGTTAATTATTAATGTATAATGTTATATTGGTATTTTACATTGAGCTAGAAGGAAGACGGGCAAAAAGTTATGCCGTCAATCCTTTTTGGATAGCAAATCCGATCCTCCTAAAAACAACGTCAGAAGACCTAGGAGACATAACGTTGTTATGCAAGACCCGTTGCACCCTCTTGAGAATTTCAATAGCATCGCGCGCGTAAGGAAACCAAAGGTGTCGAAAGTGAACGGAAGAAACACCTGTTGATTTTCAATACAAGCTTTCTCATGTTGGCCACCTTAGCAGAAGCCGCATTAAGCGCCGGCTTATCCACCGCAAAAGGTCCACTACCCAAACAAACAAGTGGGGAAACTCCAGTCAAATCGATGCAAGCATGTTTTCCACCCGCTCATCCAAACACCAAGACATCTGCCGGCCTCAAGGTGGTCCTCTCCTCTCGTGGGTCAGTCAATAAGGACACAAGCGTCTCCTTCTTAACCGATACCCCCGCCCTCCTAAATACATCACACAACACATCATGGACCAAATCATGCCTATATTTGAAGTCGGAAAGCTATTTACAATGAACCACATGCTCCTCAAAAGAATCTAAAATTGGCATAGGACAAATCTCATCAACCGGGTATAGAGGAATAATAAGGCGATACTTAAAAACTGAATGATACTCAAAAACTGAATGATACTCAATCGGGGACATACATTGCCCAAGTCCATCAATGGGTATGGCAACAAGGAAATCTTGGCTATGTGTGGATTGAAGACACTTGAAAACCGCCTTTTTGTCTTAGGGTCAAATCAAAAGTAACTTCCATCTCCTATCAACCAAATCAACCCATAAGGAGATAGACGGACATCTCTCTCTAACCTCCCTAAGCAAAATGGTCCTGTCAACCAAGTTGAAGGCATTGGAAAAATCCACTATCAACATAGTTAGAGAATCATCGGTATAACGATCACTCAGAACTCTATTAACGATATGTAGAAAAGCCTCTGCACCACCTGCAACACCCACTCCAAACTGTAAATCTCCCAAATATCCTCCCATATCCTTACACACACTCTTCATAGCAACTTTAGACACTAACCGTCTCCATATAGTACCAACTGCAATGGGTCGAATTCCATTGTCAGGCTTCAACAGCGGCGTAAGAGGAGCCGAAGCCACAAACTCGGCCAAACTTAGGGGACACCTGCCTCTCAACCACAGATTAACCACTGAGGTGTTCGCTCTCAAAAGACTCGTGGCAACAGAGGAACCCTCACCACACATAGCGTCTAAGATGTGTTGTGCCCTCAAGCCATCTCTACCGCAAGAAGTACCTTTGGGAAAGGACTTGATGCATTTAAATACCAAATCGATGTCAACAATGAGGGGTGGTTCATGAAAAGTAGTGCAAGACTTAGAAGGTGGAGGTTTGTGGGGATGTTTAGCCTGTAACACCTTCAAAGTCATCTCACTGTAAGAAGCAACACCAAAAGAGTACAAAACCTTAACAGCGGCCGTAAAATGTCCATCCGAAACCTTGCGGAGGCATTTCTTGATATTAGAATTTCTCTCTAAACCCCCTCTATCACCAGAGCCACCATCCACCATCTCAAAAGGTCTATGCTCTGAAGGTCTAACAAGGCTTCCACTAGCCTCGAAACACCCTCAGCCTCTCCCCAAATAGACAATGCCTGCAAAATCCGCTGATGTTGTATCGACTTTCTACTTCCCGATCTTTTCTGTCGCCTACTCAAAGGCCTGAACACTTGCAAAGTGCACCGAAGAAGTAAAAACAACATAACCCAAGCAACTACACACCCGGGCTTAGCTACCACCTTCAAGAGAGCGCTCAATAACGCTTGAGAGAACCTAAGACGACAACTATGAGGGATGCTTTTCACGGTAGAAATAGGAACTCACATTACCCTCTCCAACAGATCTACATCAAAACACATACTCGCATCGTCCACCCCAACTTGATCTCCAGCAACCGGCCTCGAAATACCCACAACCGGCCTCAAGATACCCACATTGTATCCACCCTCATCACCAAAGGAAGAAACAACGTCATCTGGGTGACGGCATTCACGACTTAGAGCATGAAGATTCATACACCGGCCACACAACCACATCCTGAGAGCAACCAACACCTCCACAAACGCCGTAAAAACATCAAGATCACACTCAAATAAGCCCCGAACTTCATTCTTGCGTTCAACCGCAAAGAGATGTTGTTTTTTCAAATGACTTACTAGGCAAGAGAAACCTCTACTTCCCTCCCTACCATCACCACACCCATGAAATGATCTAAGCGGACAATGACGGAAACCATTGCCCTCCGACGTCATAGAAAAATTCAGCTCACCAAAGAAAATTTTCTTTGGGACATAAAAACAAACACTTGGTGGGCATCTTCCTGTATCCCTAAAACTTCAAACCCCCTGCTTGATTTCCAATAAACAATGAACTGTGCTTCTGTTCACAAATCTCTAGAAAATTGTATAGATCCCTGTCAATTTGATTGAGCCCCTTTCTCTTGCAAAGCCTCCATCGCCATTATTCTAATATTTGGGCAAAATGTACTGTTAGATAAGGAATGGTCCGAGTATGTTTATTGACCTTTTTTTGGGATACTTTGTACATTTTTTTTCCATCACTGCTCAATACTAGTGCCAGAAAACAGAACAATGCTAATCCTTTTTGCTTGCGAAGCCAGCTTCTCAAGGATAAAAGAGATCAACTGATACCGGTTTAAAGTGTTGCCTGATGGGAAGCAAATTAACACTTTGTATATCCTCCAATCCTGAAAACCTATAGGGATAAGTGAAATTTTTAGATCGTAAAAGATGGAGAAATAAAGCATGCAACAAATTCATCTTCTCCACTTTGTACTAGAGAAGACCCCTTTTCATAATCATCCATTTCAAACTTAGCATCCATAATCAGTAGAAGAAGAAAAATAGGATCGTGTTTCGTTGAGAAGTTGAATGGTCTAGGTTGAATAAGATATTTTCTTACTATTACTAGAAGAGTAGACTCGTGCTACACACGGGTCCAAACCTAAATTTACATATTGTTTTGTGGAATTGGTTCAGGTACGGAATAAAACTACCGGTACGAAGGTACGAAGCTACGAAGCATTTTCCACCGTTAATACACTTGATTCAACGGTCTAGATTAATCCACGTCATTTAATGATTTTTTAGACAACGTGATAACATTTTTGTAATTATATGAAGTTCAAACGACATTTTTGTTCTTTTGAAATTTTCTTTTACAAGCCTTTGATGCGGTGAAAATTTTGTAAAATTTGAAACGTTTTGTTTTGTTCCGTTAGTTTAAACTATTTGTTCTAATGATTCATATTTTGGTTCAATTAGTTCAAACTGTTTGTTTTAGTAGTTCTTATTTTTTAACACTTTTTTCGTTCAATTTTTTTGAACTAATAGTATAAATTTTTTGATTTTTTTTATTTCAGTCCCCCTTTGTTCTGCTAGTTCAAATTGTTTGTTCGAATGATTAATATTTTTGTTCAATTAGTTCAACTTGTTTGTTCTAGTAGTTCTAATTTTTAACACTTTTTCATTTAAAATTTCTATACATTTTCGTTCAAACATTTTGAATTAATAGTATAAAAATTTTGAACTTTTTTATTCCAAGTTTTCCCCCTTTCTTCTCTTAGGTCAAATTGTTTATTCTAATGATTCATATTTTTGTAGCCTTCGTTCAAATTATTTGTTCAATTAGTTCAAATTATATTGTACTAATAATTCATACATCTTTTCATAAAATTTGTCCATAAGTTCAAAAATAATGCATGAACTAATAATATAAAATATTAGAACTAATAAAATACTTGATTTTAGTACCATAACTATAAAAATATGAACTTTTAGAATACTAGTTCAAAATTTAAGTATCATTAATTTGAATATTGTGTAAAGTTAGTTCAAACATTGTGTTTTTTAGGTCAAACATGTACAAGTAACAAAGTGCATAAAAATATAATATAAAATTAATAAAATAATATGTTAACTATTTATAGAAAATATCAAAACTAATAGTTTACACTTTTGAACAAATTGAACTAAAATTATGAAATTTTATAATATTAGTTCAAATTTTGAGAATCATTAATTTGAATATTGTGTATTGTTAGATCAAACATTGTGTTTTATTAGTTTAAACATGTACAAGTTATAAAGTGCATAAAAACACAACTTCCAAATTAACAAATAATATGTGAACACCTACATATATATATCAGAACATATAGTGTATATTTTTAAATGAATAGAACTAATATTATGAATTGGGATGATTACTTTAATAATTTTTCTCATAAAAATTACAAAAATGCAACTCCCCCTTTATTAAAACAAAATTTTAAAAGGAAAAAAAATTACCCTCGTATCTTATAAAAACTGCAAAATTACCACCATACCTCTCTTAAATCATTACATGACTTGGATGAATGTATTTCATTGGATCAAATGAATCAACGATCGAGATTATTCCGTAAGGCCTTACCACAAGATCACTATGTACCTGAACCAATTCCTTGTTTTGTTTATGTGTGAAAGTGTCACATTGTTTGTTTAGTTAGAATTCTTAATTTTTTTGTACGTAATCATCAATTAAATCGTACATGTGAATATTGATGCAATTTCTTATTTATATGACTCGTTCATATAAATTGTTGGAGGTATGATGACTTTATGGGTCTAGTTCTCATAATCTAGTCTTACTTATATATGTTTTATAATTGTACTTTATCAAACAAAGAGTTTATAGATAATTGCACTAATTAAAACAAAACAAAATAAAATCTTCTTACATCTTTTTAAACTTAAGTTATTCACACAAAGGTTTAAATGTGTCAATAAGCCCAATAAAACAAATATTTGGAATTTGGATTGCTAATTGTTAATTGTGTATAAATAAGTCTTATGTATTTAGATTGTTTAAAAATGCTTAATTGTGTATCATCGATGACTATATTCATTGCAAAAAAACTTAATCTTACATGTAGGTATAATTTATTATTAGTCTACTATTATAATAATTAATTATAAGTTTTGTTAGTTATGTAGACATGTTGTAATTATTATTTTGTGTTGTAGTTATTATTTTTCGTCTCATTTTTCTAGGTTCAACTCTCTCTGCACCATCCTCTGTATTTATACCCTTGATTCCTATCATGAATGTACAAGATTCTCTTCCATTTCTCTCATGGTATCAAAGTATCTATATATGTTTTTTTTACTCTTGTTGTATCCTTCATTGCTACTCCATCTCAACCTTAGTCGTCCTTTTCAATTTGTCTTTCCTCATGTCCGATCCCACCAAAACACAAAAAACTGATTTGGTTAACATTCAACCGGGTTACAAGTTCACATGAAATCATTATATCACTTGATCTAATTTGTCAAAATTTATCTCAAGGACAAAAGAAAATTTCATCATCTCACTAATGTCAACCCAACAAAAGATTACGCATTAAAAAAAATGACAATATTAGAAGTTGTGGATTCAGTGATAATGTCGTGGCTTTGGGATTCAATGGATCTCACCATCAACATCACTTTCATGTTCGTTGATACAACCAAGAACATATGAGAGTTTATGTTTAGATCCTACTCTAAATCGAAGGACAAAACTCTAATTTTTGAACTCACAATTTAAGCATACTCTACCTAACGGGGAGAAAAATCTATTATTGAGTATGCTAATATCTTGCAAAGTATTTGCCAAGAACTTGACCAATATCACACCCTTCAAATAAAGTGCGAGGATGGTGATGATATACTACTCTCAAACAATATTTTGACAAACACATATCTTATGTTTTCCTGGCCGGTCTTAATTTCCTCTAATCCCATCATGTTCAAGTCCTTGGGTGCAATGAACTACCAACACTTGAAGAAATTATTTCTACTACGAGGGCTAAAGAAAGAGAGTGTAGTATGATGCTTGCTTCCAAACCCATCAAGACTAAATGATGAGGGACCATCCCAATCATCAAAAAGAGTTCAAGCCAAGAAGATATGAGAGCAACTTAAAGGAGATAGGCATGAGTTCGAGATTTGCTTAAGAAAGGTGGAAACTTTGGAAGGAATCACGGTGATAATGATGAACATTTAGCCGGAGAAGAACACGTATACACGTGTATGTAGAGCTGTCAAAAGTTGACCCGATCCGTGAAACCGACCCGACAAACCCGAGCCCGGCCTGGCCCCGAAAATTTTTAAAAAAAGAAAATATCCGGAACCGACCCGCTTGATATTGATTTAACCCGAAATAATAAATAACCCAAACGGTCGAACCCGAAAATGACCCGGACCCGATAAAACCCGAGTAGAATAACCCGATAACGACCCGACAACCCGAAGTAACCCGACCCGAAATGACCCGATAGCCCGAAGTAACCCGACCCGAAATGACCCGATTGCCTGAAGTAACCCGACCGAAATGACTCGATAGCCTGAAGTGACCCAACCCGAAATGACCTATTAGCCCAAAGTAACCCGACTTGAAATGAGCCGCTAGCCCAAAATAACCCGACCCTAGATAACCTTGATAATGTGAAGTAAAATGATGTGATAGTATGAACTATAAACTATGAAGTAGTCCAAGCCAATATGACATGTTAATTCGGAGTAAATTGATAAAAATAAAATAAAATTACACATTTAAACCTAAAATTTTAAAACAATAATACTCTTACATGTATCATAAGTTCATTACTCTTACATGTATCATAAGTTCATGATATGCATAGAATATGTTAAGTTTTCATCTTTTATTTTTCTCTTACAATATATAAAATTATTCAATTTGAATTAATAGAATTTGAGTTTTGAGTTAATTTGATAATTTGACATGATTTATCAAGAAAGAAAATAGATAGTATTTATCCCGGTCCGGCTCTAGTGAAGCTCAAAAACAACTTCATGGTGAAGTTGTATGGATCTAAACCGTTTATTAAGTTTAAAGGTTGAGATCATCTGATAATTATGACCAGTAATAATTGAGATCATCTTGATAATTATGGCTAATGAATAAGAAAGATAATTTATGAAAATTTAAGAAATTTAATAGTACTAAAAGAAAAGCTAGTATTGATAAAATAAAAATCTAATATTTCCATATAAGTATTGTCTCCTCCTTTGCTAGTCACTAACATTTATGGATGTTTTGTACCGATATTTTTATTTAATCTAATTGTGTAATCATTAAACTTTTTGTATTATTATTTTAATGACATTTAAAATATCATTTTGCTTCATTTAGATAATTGTCGATCAAAGGTTATTATTAACAAAGAATATATTCAATACATTATTTTTATCTTAATAAATCAAAGTAATTTATGTTTATTTTATCAAAATAACCAAAATAAAATAAAACAGAGAACAATTGTAACCAATATTGAATGGATTTAAAAATACTAAATAAATGTGTTTATTATTGTATTTCCTATTTAATAGCATTACTTTTTTATATTCATAAAATTTAAATGTCAAGATCTTTCAGCAAATTGCAAATATTAACACCCCGAATCCGCGGGACTCGGGATGCTACGGGTTGGGACCTCACAATGGGTCCCGACCCTTAGCTTGACAACAATTTCACCGGATCTTGCAACAAGGCACAAATAAAAGGCAAAACCGAAATACAATTTTATGCAATGCAATGAAAGGAAACCCGAAAGAAACAACAAAAGACTTCAGCCGATAAACAACACCAAAGACCAAAACGCCATACACGCGGCATACCAACAGAATAAACGAAGAATAAAACACAACCCGACTCCAACCAAAACCCACTCCTAAAATATACGGAACCCCGGCTGCCCACTCTTCCGGATCTCTCGGCCGCAATCCTAACCTGCAAGGCAATCTACAACAATCGGTATAAAACCGTTAGCTAATATTCGAAGCATTAGAATCAAGGTGAAAGGCACAAACACAAGTAAATCAACATAACACACAATGTACACCAAATCACACAAGTCCGGTTTATTATCTTTTTATTATTAAGTCGTATCCCGTTCTAATTCAACTTCTTTTGTGACACGAGAATCTCCCGAAACTTGCCTCGGTCCCCACTTACCGCATGGAACGGTGGATGCCTCCGACCGTCTAACCACACGGGCTAGTCGCCAAGAACCTCCTAGCTCTACGCAAGAGCTAGGCAGTGATGTCACCGCCCGTTATCATACACTTGGGCCAAATAGTATAAAGGTCGGTGATCCTATTTCCGGTTTAGTTGTTATAAACAATAAATAATAAACACACACCACCAAACACACATCAATGCTAATACAAGGAATACGAGCTAAGTAAGTCCGGAGACTTACCTCGTCCCAAAGATAATCCCGCTATATCCCGCTCTCAGCTTCCCGTAGGAAGACACTCAACGCCTGTAAAAAGGCACACGATCAGCATCTCTCTCACATGCTAGAAGTCCTTAGACTTCTAGTCCCAATAATCTCGCATGATCATAACCCATAACCATGCTAGGATAACAACTCTTACTCCTCACGATCTCACAAGGTCATAACCATCAAACCACATGCTAGGATAAGCCAAACCTAAAGTCCAAAATCCCACAAGATCATACAACCCCAACCTCGAGCCTCAAAACACTCACAAGATCAACCCTATAACTTAAAGCCTTATAACAACCTCACAAGATAACCAAACACCTCAAGTCTTAGCACAATCATAAATCCTCAAAACTCACCTAAGGTTCATAACCACTACTTGGTATTCACTCTAAGTTATGTTATATCCAACCTAGCATGATACTACTACTAAACATAACTAAGTCGAGGAAAAGAGTACTCACACAACGTCAAAGACGGCAAATGATCTATGGATGCCGAACTTGGATTCGTTAGGCCTTTATCGGGGCGCTTCCGAACCTAACACCAAAACTAAACAAATTTAGCTTATACGCTAAATTTGATCGTAATATATAATATATATAAAATCCTAAGGTAAAACTCGTTTTCAAAAGCCAACGTTAAAATCCCGTAATTCAAATCCGAGTTTAAAATATTAAAAACACTTACCGGGCAATTTATACAATTATATACACATGGGTCATAAATCCGAAATAAATCCAACAAAGGCACAAGTGATAATTGTAAAACCCGGCACACAAACTACAATATAAAAATATGGGTCAGTTTATGTAAATAAGAAATCTGGCCAAAATATGTAATTAATTCCAATGAGGGCATGATTGCAAAAACATAAATATGGGCCATAAACTGAAAATACAAACCAGTGGGTCACTTCTGCAATTAACTCAAAATAAGGGGGGGGCTGCTGTTAAATTTGAAGAAGGGTTTCATTAACCCTATCGATGAAGGCGCAGATTGGGGAAAAATGAAGACATCAGAGCAGCGGCAGCGAGGGAGACTCGCGAGGGTGGCGGCTGGCTGTGGGTCCGGGAGGCTTCTCCTTCGGCAATTGAGGGAAGGCGGCAACAAGGCGGTGCGACTGAGGCGGCCTTCCTCCTTGGCGGCAGGGGCAGCTCTTCGGCGGCGAGTAGAACAAATAAGACGGTAGGGCAGTCCATTGGCGGGGCGGAAACTGGGCGGAGAAGGTGGCGTTGGCTCCGGCGAGGCGAAGCAAGGGAGAGCACGGCGAGGGCCTCCCCGGTGCTGCGGAGCTTCACTGGTGGAAGCAGGGGAGCACAGGCGACAAGGAGGCTACTGTAGAGAGTTTTAGGCGGTGGCGGATTGAACTGCGCGAGGGGCGGCGACTCCAGGATCCGGTGGGTTTGGATGCCCAGGCGAGAAGGCGGGCCAAGGCACGAGCTTTCCGGCGAGGGCTTCGACTCCCGGCGTATGTTGCTTCCGGTGTGCCGATTTGACAGAGGAGGAGGGGGGAACAGAGGTCGATTTGTGCTGCTACGGCGTTTGTTGTGGGTTTTTGTTTGCAGGTTGTCGTTGCTCAAGACAGGCTCGACGGTGGCGGTGCTGGCTCGACAAAGGAGGACGAAGGTGAGGAGCTGAGGAGATGTGTGAAGGTTGTTGAGATGAGCAGAGGTGGAGAGTTGAGAGGCTCAATTTGTAGACAGTGGACAATTGGAACGATAGGGAAGAAATGAGGGATCACAGGCTGAGTCAAATTGAGGGGATCAAGGGGTCGGGGGTAGCTGAGCTAGCCACAGAGAGAAGGAGCGTGCAGGGGGCTACCTCGGGTAGCTTGGGCGGGATCAGAGGCCAGCAAGGGTGACAACAAGGGTGTCATCAGGCATAAGGAAGAAGGAAAGGACATTTATGAAAAGGGAATAAATAAATCGATCAAGAATAACTCGATCGAAAACATTTGAAACGAGATTTCCGAATCGAAAAACTTTCCTGAATTTTCCGAAAATAATAAAACGGATATACGTAAACGTATCAAAAACTATGCTCGGGAAAAATATTTTACGCCTTAAAATACTTTTAATAAAAAAAATAAAAAAAAAATTTTAATCTAATAAAATATCGATAGAAGTCGGATAAATAAATATCGAAAACGCGCCATAAAATTTGGGACCTTACACAAATTAAGGTTATAAAATAAAAAATATAATTTTAAATATTGAGATCTCCCGGTAAATTAATGTTAGAGAATAAGAAAGATAATTTTAGTACTTTTTAATCCATTCAATATTAGTTACATTTGTTCTCACACCCTAATATTATATTTTGTTTTTATTAGATTACTTTGATTAATTGAATAAACATAGATTACTTTAATTTCTTAAGATAAAAATAATGTAATGAAATATTTTTTTTTAATATTAACCCTTGGTCGACAATTAGCTAAATGAAGTAGAAGATAATTTTGAATGCCATTATAATTATAATAATAATAATAATAATAATAATAATAGTAATAATAATAATAATAAAGACATTTTAATGAATATTAAATTAAATTAATTAAAAATATCAATATAAAAGCATCTATAAATGTTAGTGATTAACAAAGGAAGAAGATAAACGGCTTATATCAAAATACTAATAAATGTGTTTTGTTTTTCAATATTCTCTTTCCTTTTTAGTACCAGTAAATTTTTTATATTTTCATAAATTATCTTTCTTCACTAGCAATAATTATCGAGATAATTGTAATGATCACTCGTGTTAAATATCTCCCGGTTTTAAATTCGGATATCCATTCCGATCCGTATTTGGTTGGATATCCGGCATTTTTCCCATGATCGGATTGGATAATTATCCGGATGTCCGGTTGATCTGGAATCCAAAATATAGTATGCGAAATGATTTGGTTGGATCGGATCGGATTATTATCCACGGATATCCGGATGATCCGAATGACTTTTGTTTGACCCGATTGATCCGGATATCCTCTTGATCTGAATATGCAAAAATGATTTAGCCAGATCCGATATCCGATTGATCTGAATATCTCCGGATATATATTTGCTACTTTGTTTATCACAAAATGTAATGAAAAAACAATTAAAAGGCACAAAACAAATCAAAGTAAAAATGATAAGTATATAGATGATAAAAAAATTGAATATTAAAGTACGGATATTTGGATATTAGATTATCCATGGATATCCGGTGAGCCACTGATCCATGAGTATCCGGATAGGCGGATATCCATGATTATTCAAATATTCATGATTATTCGGATATCCGTGGATCTCGGATGCCTAAAACCTTGATCCGTATCCGATCCGGTGATCTAGGAAGATATCCCGTATCGGATTCTAACCGGATCAAAACGGATACTAAAATATCGGGGGTTTTCGGATTGAGTCAACGAAATTTTCAGACCGGATTGACGGATAAAATTGGTTTTGCCGCCCATACTAATCATATTGGCGAATAATTATCCGATCCAACTAAAATCATTTGCGGATTCCATATTTTATTAGACCAAAATATTCACATAACTAGGTAATTTTGATTTAGCTCGAAAATTGCACCATCCAAAACCGACCTGAATAAAGATTTTAGAAATCATATCATCTTTGAGCAAACCGAACTTGACCCGCCTTAATTGGCACCTCTCGAAACATTAAAAAACAAAAATAATCCAGCCCGAAGTGACCCGAGAACCAACTAAACCGATTGTTATGACCCAAGAACCAAGTCTACCCGATAACCCGTTCCAACCCGAATAACTAGTACCCGACCCAAATTGACCCGGTCCGAAACAACCCGCTAACAAAAACAAACCTATTTATACCCGACTCGATTTCAACCCGACCCCGTTTGACCCGACCCAAACTCGACCCGCGGACCCGTTTGACCCAACCCGAAATCGACCCGCCAACCCCGTTTGGCACCACGAAAAGAACCGATGCTACCCGATAACCCGTTTTAACCCGAACATTTGGTACCCGACCCAAACCGACCCGACCCGACCCGAAACAACCCGTTTAAAAATCAAGCCTACTTTTTACCCGACCCAATTCCAACCCGAGCTTGTTATAACCCGACCCGAACCCGACCTGCCAGCCCCGTTTGACAGCTCTACGTGTATGATAAATGACATGTCACGAATTGATGTTATTTTGGATCTAGCTGAATATTATTTTCAGCCCAGAATTAGACTTCTTTTATTATGGATTTCTTAGAATAAATAGGACCTTCTTTAAAGTTAGTTTTAACCCATATCTTTATTTAAGCACAAAGACTATATGATGAGGGTCCATCCCAATCATCAAAAAGAGTTCAAGCCAAGAAGATATGAGAGCAACTTAGAGGAGATATGAATGAGTTAGATATTTGTTTGTTTAGTTTGATTTGACAAGTTGTTGCTCTGAATTGTTCGAAAGCCTCCTTCTTGTGCTTTAGGAACCATCATTTTCTCTTTTGTGTATGATTGAAGCGAAAGGGTTCTACGATCATTCTTGGTTGTGTTAGGTCCTTAGTTTCCTTAGTGTGCTCATAGTTGTTCCATAGAGTTCGACCTTGATCTATCTATCTATCTGCCAATCCATCACCATCATCGGATCACCCCCATCCTTTTATTTCATAAACGCCGCCCCTACACTAGTTTGACTCCTCTAACAAGAATCAATATCGAGTCTCCTTTGTCGGTGTCGAAAGATCTAGACTTCCTAACAAATTATCCCGTATTAAAGTGGTATCAAAACTACATTCATCAACAAGAAAATCAAGAACTTTAAGATTCGTTAAGAAATTCGCAAAATAAGAGTCACCGGAGAAATCATCATTCAGTTTCTACTAGTCTTGTTCTTTACCATTTTTTATTCTTATTACTCGTTCTTTAATAATATTGAATTACGGCATGTTTTCAAACCCATTTGGATCCAACCAAAACTCAATTGTCTTCAATCCGGATCTCATCGGAACTGCTTTCACATCTGATGGTGTCAAATGTAACATCATATCGGCTATAGAATCATGCATTTCAAACATCTATTGCTCTCTCATACATCACTAGTTGTACAGAAAATATCCACTTTCTACATTTTTACATGTATCTTGGTCTTTTTGTGCTTTAGTCATTTCCAAATCAGTTGTGTGAAAAGTACATCATCCCTATAGTCAAAGCTGAATAAAAGACTACATGACTGAGGAACTACAACACGAAGTCCGCTTTAAACACCCTATGGCAAGATCCAAGATATCGAGCAATAACGCAAGCCAAACAGCTTGTGAGATGGCTTCCAATGTCATCTCGAAGTTGTCTAGACCATAATAACAACTATAAATGGATGCCATCAGGCCCAACACCGGTCCAATCCCAAACCATGGGAATTGACTTGGCCAAACGAGGTGAGACAACTTCCCAAGTTGTCTCGATGTTGTCTCCACACTATCTTGGCTATGTTCGAGAAGGAAATCATATCTTTCAATTTTATCTTATGAATTGATATATTTTGTATAACACTAGACTCCGATATTTTCCCCTATATAAGCATCTATCAACCTTAGGGTTAGAAAATTCTAGAGGCACACATCTGTGCCTCACTCTCTTGCTTTCATTCCCATTAGTTGTCAGTAGTTTATAGAATAAAGGTTCACTTTGCTAGAACCAAACACTTGTGAGTTTATGTCCTTTTTGATTTTATATATAGACTTTATTTTATATTTTATCATGTCTGGTTAATCTCCCTCCCGATCTAAGGACTAGATGCTCCCTATAATGCTTAATTTATTATTGCATATATGTTTGTTAATTGCTTCTTATCAAAGTACTTCCTTTTCAAAGAAATGACGTTTATAATTGGTTTAGATAAAACAACCGAAGAGCCACAAGAGAAGGGCGTTTTATTGGATTTTTTTGAAAAGAACTTGGTTTTTAGAGTAATAGTTTACCACTGCCTCGAGGATTTCTAACTATAGTAGAAAGTTCCGGTATTTGTACCTTTTCTAACTGGATAGCTACAAGCAAAGGTTTCTCTTGATCTCTTCCATATATCTAAGCTCTTAAAGGATTTTCCTATACTTGCCGAACCGCCGGATTGAAGTTTATGCGAGTTGGAAAGCACAGTCTTTGTTTGTCTATGCCTAAACATTTTAGATAGTTATCTACTTTGTTCACACATCAATGTTCATGAGTCTCATATATGCAATATTACTTTATTTCATTATGGTGGAGATTCTTGTTTCCTTAGATCGCTTCCATATATTATTTGTCTACAATAATCATTGATTTTGCTTAAGATCATTGTTTTCCTTCTTCCCTCTTTTTACTTAAAATAATTAATTATTAGTAACTATCAAATCAGACATGGTCCATGCGAATTTGATACCCAAATATATACTACATACAATCTCGTATCCTTGCGGGGGAGGTTGTTGTTAACTATTTTGTTAAAATTCCATGATCAGGTTTTTGGTGCCGTTGCTAGGGCTACTGATAGAATCGGTTGATGTCTAATTCTTGGTTATTTTAAGTTTATTATATTACTGATTTTTTCCTTTTTGTTTTTGATTTGCAGGCTAGATTAGTGAATGTGAAGAGTTCGTGATCCAAGAAAACTTGTCCCTCTACACAACGAGATTGAGCACACCCTCCGTTGCCAAGAATGTCGCTACAAATTAAGCAATGGAAGATCCCAACAACCAACTTCCCCTAGTTGATCCACAAGCTGAAATCGCCAGGCTCAATGTCGTACTTGTTGCTGAAAGGACTCCTCACCCTCAAACACTAGACGCTATGATGAATCCTAAACAAAATATTTCAAACCATGCTTTTGTGCTCCCTAGACTTGGAGGTCGATATTTCAACCTCATGACGAACAAAATAAGACTCATTCAGAATGATCAATTTTCTAGAATATTGAATGAGAATTCGCATCAACATTTGCGAAAATTTTAGAATATCATGAACACTTTGAACTATGAGAACATTACTCCTGATGCTTTGAGAATACATTCATTTATTTTTTTTTCTTTTACAAGAAAGGTTATGAATTGGCTGCAAAATCACCCTTCAAGCACCTTTGCCACTTGGGTGGTATTAGTCCCAACTTTCTTGAGCAAATATTTTCCTCCCCACAAGATTGTTGAGATTAGGAAAAGATTTCTCACTCTGACATGGAAGATGGAGAAAACATCCATTCCGCATGAAAGAGATTTAATGAGTTGTTGCATTCATGCCCTCACGATGGAGTCGAGAAGAGAACACTTCTTGAATATTTAAGTGGTTTAAATAATACTACCATAAATTTGGTTGATACCGCTAAGTCCCATGGATTTACAAGACTGAATGAAGATGAAGCTTATGACTACTTTATAACTACTGTTGAACAAACAAGAAAGTTCGCCAAGAAGCGCAACTAGACATGAGGTGTCTATAATATCAAAGACGATGTCAAGATTGACAAACTTGTTGAGAATGTACATGTCTTGATGAAACTTGTTGATGGTAATCACACATACTCAATTGCTAATTTAGATACTAGTATAAACTGTCAATTTTGTAAGGGCACAGGTCATGAGATAGAAGATTGTTCGGCCTTCCACGAACACATGGATACACTATGAGGCGATGGAACTAGTCAAGTATGTAGGAAATCAAAGAGATTATAAAAAGAGTACAACTACGCAAGACCTCCCTTCCCACAAAAGAATTTCCCACAATCCCAAAGAAGAAACTTCCTGTCCAAAGATCCCATCCATGATTAACCACAAGCTTCTATGCAGGTTCCCGCCCAATTAATTCAGGATAAAATTCTAGAGAAGATCCCACAAGGACAACAAGGGCATGCAGGATCTATCAGAGATATCAAGAACTCAATCATGACTTTCAAAGAAAAATTTAGCAGGTTAGAGACCATGGTAGATATGATTGGAAAATGCCACGAGATATTGGAAAATCAAGTTGTTCAGCTCAACCAACCAATGAAGAAGGCTCAAGGCAAACTCTTTGTGATAATGGAAATCAATCCTCGTGGAGTTTGCAGCATCATATTAAGAAGTGGAAAATTGACCGTGAATCCTGTAGCCACTGAGAAGACAACAAAGAAAACCATTGAAGAATAAGATACTCCAAAGGGGGTAAATTTCATTCCACTTCATAAGCTATATAGACCTCCCTTGCCTTTTCCTTAGGCTCATAACAAGAAGAAGATGGGTAACAATTATGAAAAATTTCTGGAGATGATGAACAAGCTTTACTTGGAGATTCCACTTATTGAGGCATTAAAACAAATGCCCAAATATTCAAAGTTTATGAAGGAACTGCTATCCAACAAAAAGTTTCACGACAATGGAGGCTCCATTGTTATGTTCAAAATCGGGAATTTTGAGTATAACTCGACAAGAGAAGTAGAACAACAAATAAAAAGTGTTCAAGGATCAAGATCACTACAACATGTATATATATGTATATATATCAATTGATATATCAAAAAATAAAATCTATATAATGTTATGCGGGGGAAAACTTCGCTTAATTGTCATGTGCATAAGACATTCATGTATCATACATCGAATGGGATTATTAATCTTTCTGATTGTAACATACAAAACACTTCCGCTTAACACACATTGAACAAAGTCTTTTGGGCATGCGTGACTCGGCTCTCACATTTGTCCATCAACTTCTTGAAGCACATATAACAAAGGAAGATTCCAAACTCGACTCTCTCATTTTACAAGGAACAAACCAAAGACTACCTTAACTCTCAAAGATAAACTTTCAAACAATTCATACAGTCAATCATCAACATTGATCAATGTAGTCGGGCTCTCCATGCCCTAGAAAGATACAAATTTATCCTGACATACCTTGGATGAACTCAAAAGCTTTATTAGTCGAAGAAACAGAATCCAACTAATCGGCCAATGAGGACCCTATCCATCGGCTAGAGTTATAGTAACGGGGTTGGTAATATCGAATTAAAAATGAATAATGGGTACAAAATCTTATTGCAAAATGCCTTATTTATAGGGAGTATATCTAACATAATCGTCCTAGGTTTGCTAAGTTCTAACAAATCTACCAAATCTTATCTTCCAGTAAGATATAATTTGTTCTTAGTGGATAACTACAAATAACAAATGTTCAACTAGATGGGCTAAAATATAGACAAAATAAAAAGGAGAAAGGGGAGAGTAAGATAGACATTGAAGAGCATTGTCGTGGGGCCCAATCAATTGGTCTAGTCCAAATAACTTCAGGAAACACATGCTCTTAACTAGTGGTCATGTTTGACTCATGTTTTCAATTAAGGGAGCTCAGTTGGTTGGCCATGTGGGTCCTAGTCGATCGGCCGACATATTTCCTAAGGACTTATTTGTCTTCACTCTTGGCGTCTCAGTCATTTCCGTCTTGACCTTGACTTATTTGAGCGCATGGATACTCTTAGTGTGTATGAGGTTATTCCATCGCAAATAGCTCCATTTAAGCTCTACAAATGCCAAGAATGTCTATATTGTCATAAACTAACCAGTAGATCTCCAAAACACAAAAGGGAAGGACTTAAGCCCATAAGCTATGCAATTATGCTTAACAAAGTGAAGAGATGAACAAGAATGAGTATGAAAAAAAAACTAAAATGAGTGTTATCAAGTCGATGTATTATCTTGTGTCATAATGGCTCTATCCTTTCCAGTCTTAGCTTTGTCAGTCGTGGGTATGGTTTTTCCATGACTTCGCGAAACAGCATCCATGTTTGAGACTTGTCTATATATATATATATATCAAAAAACAATCATACCTCGTGTAACACCCCGAATCCGCGGGACTCGGAGTGTCACATTGGGCTAGGATCTCACAATGGATCCTGACCCTAACCTGAAAACAAGTTCACTAGACCTTACAACATGACACTGATAGATATGAAAACAAATGCATAAAACTCTATAAACTGTACAACCAAAAGATAACAACATCATAGCCGAGTATAAACAACAACATCCTCACACAAGAGGTAACAAAAGATCATCCTCACGCAGGAGGGAAAAGTAAACAACCCCAAAAGACAACAACCATCCTATGTACGAGAGGTCCTCGGCCTGCCACTTTGCTAGATCACCCAACAACACGCCTATCTTGTGGGGCATCTACAACATGGTAATAAACCATTAGCTAACCATACATATATGAGGTAAGGCATAAGCACAAACACATTCATAAAAGATAAACGCATCAGCATGCTATCACACATTTACCTATTTATCATCTTTATATATAAGTCATTCACTCAAATCGTGTATATATAGATATATGAAAGTATGTGACACGAGGACTGATACATCCTCGCCTCTGAGCCTGATAGTCAGTTGTATGAGTATCGGTCACACAATCCGTGTACCCTATGGGAGTGGATTGTGCCTTTTCTGTAAAGCCAGTATGGCTTGACATCATAGAACTTCCCGAACTCCACGACGGGATGAAAGGGAAAGGTTATCACATCCACACAACGGGGCAATTAATAAAACATAGGTCAGTATAAACGACATCTCATGCTATCATAGCAAACATATAAGGCACACACCACTCATGCAAACACCCAATATAGGGATGGTAGCTAAGTAAGTCCTACGAACTTACCTCAACCTCGTACAAAGCTTAACCAAAATCAACCTCCACTCTTGAGAGAGGGGCACTGCCTAATAACAAGGCATAGAAAGATATCAAACTCTATTCATCAAAGGGGTCACACCTAGGCCCAAGGGATCCATATGATCATCCTCAACCTAACGTCACAACCTAATAAACCTCAAAGGCCATACAAGGCATATATCGATCATAACCTCATCAAAACCCATCCTCACACCTCTAGCATGATCCTATACACTCACACTAGGGAAGGAGGGAACAAAGACATCCTAAAGCAAGCCTAGAAGCAACACACACCTACAGAACCAAGTTCAGAACCTAGCTGATGCAGGTGGCCACAGGGGCGGATCCCAGGTGGTGCAGGGGCGGCTCTGGACGGCGCTGGGGAGGCTGCAAGGTGGTGCAGGGGCGGCTGGACAGCAGAAGACACCACTTCAGCACTTTCTTCACTCCAACATCACACATACATAAACATACATAAACATACATAAACATACATATACATATATATATATATATATATATATATATATATATATATATATATATATATATATATATATATATATATATATATATCAGTACAAGCCAATCATGGCTGGAACAAGATCCAAACCTAAGGAATCTAAGCTAAAATAAGGAAAGATAGGAAAAGAGGTAAGAAGATGAAAGAATGAAGAAAGAAAGGATGGAAGCCATGAAAGCTTACCAAGCTAAACCTCTAGAAGATAAACACAACACCACCACAACCTCAAGCTGGCTCAACAAGGCACAACAACATCAGCTAGCAACAAGCCAAGCATAAAAGCTCTCAAACTCACACCAAACTCAAGAAAAGATCAAAGATGATCCAAAGAGAGGTAAGAAGAGAAGATGAACGTAGGGAGAGAGATGGAGCTGAAGATGATGAACCCTCATCAGAAGGAAAGAGAAGAATGTTATAAAGGTTATAAAGGGGCAGACCTTGTGAGGCGCATGTGTGGCCCAGGCAAACCGCAAGGGCGAGCACTATGTCACACAGGGGTGGTTTAGGCTTAAACCAGGTCCTCATCTCACACTCTCAACAACTCAGCATCTAGGCTCTTACACCTCGTCAATGTCTAGAAAAATCTTTACATTCCCATCATCCATGGCCAAGATCGTTGGTTTCGTCTAGTTGGCGCCTTCCGCATTATCAACAATGGAGCATTAGGAATGAACAATAATACTGCCCCTCCACCTGGTTTCTCCGGTTGACGATCTCAATCCAAGTGTTCTTGAGATTCTCCTTCTTGGTTCCTACTAGTTACATTGACATTCATATGAGGGTGATTTGGGTTTGGAGCTGCCTACGTTGCCAACGGTTTGTTTGCCCTAGATCCAAGTACCTGTGTGCTTGTCACAACGTTGACAACATTGGATATGGCCGGAATCTCTATCCTATCCTCCTCGCTATCATTGGTTCTCATATTCTTATCCATGACTGAAGCTTGTCCAGATCAGACTCACCCACACCAGAAAACAAATAGAATAATGTCGTAGGTTTTACTTTATGTGAAAAATTGATAAATCTCAAATTTCAAAGTAAAGTGACAAAAGATGACATTGTGATGAATGAAGTTTCACTAAGAAAAAAGACATACTCTTAGAAGTTGTAAAGGTTTAGAGATTTGAAAGATATAGTCCAAACAAGTGGGTCGTAAAAAGATGAACAAACTTGACTCTCTCGTGAAATTTTGAAATAAATCACGAGATCATTTTTTATGTGGGAAAGAAAGGCATGATTTGTTTCAAATCGTGAGTAGCGTTCAAATTCATTCTCAAAAATTGTATTTCATTTAGAGATGATCGTGATCAAATCCAAAGATTGAGCAAGAGAAGGAAGAGTGTGAACAAATGAACGTTGTTCCAAAAGGGAGCGTTTTTCCTCATAAAGGTATCTCCGGATCTTACTTGAGGAGAAGTAAGGTTCAAGTATCGGGTATTGGATAAAATTTATTTTAACATCTTTTTTCACCTCATTTGTATCAATCCCTTAACCTTTTTGGACATAATTGCATTGCTTATTGGCATATTTTGTTCCCTTTTGTGGTTTGGAGATTTACTAGTACATTATGACATTTCAAGCATTCTAACCATTTCCGGAGATAAAATGGATATATTTACATAAGAATGTCCTATACATGCTAAGGTTCTCCATGTGGTCAAGGAAGTCGAGGTCATGATGGAATTGGATGAGATCCGAGAGTGAAATACGAAGAATTGCTCAAAGCTTTGGAGGCACTTGACCGACCACCGACCACCAATAGGCCGACCTTCAACACTCTATCCAAGCATGCGGCCATTTATATTAAGCAAATTGATCATGTTCATTTTTGAGTGATCGGCCAACTAGGCCCCACCGATTGGGCGACTGGTCCCATAACAGATTTGCTTCTAGCCATTTATCCTGTGTCTTTTATTCTTTTTATTTTAGGTTATATAGCCTATCTAGTTGGACGTTTTTATCTATTTGGTTATAAGATAAGGTTTAGTAGCTTTAGATAAGAAAACCCTAGGAGAATGAGTTTAAATTACTCCTATAAATAAGGGCGTTTCCACCACTAGTATTTTATCCAATTTTCATTCAATGCTTCCGAGATGAGTTTTGTCTTACAATGTCGATCGGTCAACCAATCCCTATCAATCAGCCGACTTGTCCCTTTCAATTAATAAATTTGTGAAATTACAACAAGGTATGAAGTTTTTAATTACATGGATGATCTATAATATTGATAATAATCATTATCCCTTGAATGTATATTTATTGAGTTGTGTGCTATTTTTTTTATTTTTCTATGCAAAATGCGAGAGTCAAGCATGAACCGCTTTAATACTATATGTTCTTCCGGGTGTTGATGGAAAAATGTGAAAGCCGAGCCACTCATGTCTTTCATATTCTTGCTAAATTCGAGAGCCTGGTAGAATTGTTCCTCCGCGTAACATGATTTACATTCTATTGTGAACTGATTATATTATCAATTGAGATTTGATAAATATGTTATGGTGATTTTGCTCTTGAAACTATTTTATTGATCTTTGATACATCAAAATTCGGTTACTTCTTATATTATTGACTTTGGATCAAGCAACTACAATCACATCCCTCTCTCTTATTGCTACAAATTTGTTTTGGTATTTCTATACTAGTCGGCTGACCAATGCCCACCAATCGGCCGACCATTGTGTTTTTCTTCTCCGATTTTGTCTTTTTGTTTCTCTAGTTTGTGTTCTGATCGGCCGACCGTTGTCTGCCGATCGACCGATCGATATATCTTATTTTTGTTTTTATGTTATTTTATCATTGTTGTTCTATTATTTTGTCAAATCATCTCATTATTTTGCCTAAGTTCCCCCAAATCTTTACTTCAATTAGGTGTTGTGATTATTTGCGAGATTTCATGCTCAAGTTTCAACCCTCGTTATGAGGTCAAGTTGATTTCAAGATGGAAGACAAACATTTGCAACTCAACCAAGTATGTCAATAATTTATTTTTAAACTTTAAAATTAAATCCAAGAGTATATAAAAGCTAGCGAGCTTAATGAAAATTAATCGCAAATAAAAATGGGAGAAAGAGAATGACTTAGTTTAATTTCAAATGATATGCTTGACCTTTTACAAATACTCGGAAAAAAACGTAAATTGAACTGCCTTCTTTCATCTTTTGATGAGCTCACGCCAAGTCCGGTTTATTTCGCGTATGTTACACGGATTGATTTCTGTAAACTCACGTTTCTTTTTAAATTTTCGTTTGTTCATTTTTTGCTTGACAAGTACACGTTTCTTCCTTTCTCTTGTTTACTTTTTTGTATATGTCAAAAAGGAGACTAAAGCGGACCAAGTTTTGAATATGTTTCGATCAATTAGATATTGTAATAAAAAAAATTCCCAACTGTAATTCATTAAAAACTCCATTCACTTACACTAGAAATCCGATCAAAATGAGATTTTTTTTTTGTAAAATTTAATGGAAAAAAATTTGCATTAAAATTGATTAAACACAAGGTTGGTTGTGGGTCCAAGGTGCAAATTGACGGGTTTTAAGAATCCTAACTAGCCGTGGAGTTCAAACACAATAGGACCAAGATGTAAAATGTAGGAGTTGTTACAACCAATGGCTAAGGTGATGGAAGGGGATATCTAGGCTGAAATGTTGAGCACACACATCAGAATACACACAGAAATGGAATAAATTCGTCGCGACACTAATGAATCAACAAACATTTCCGACTATAATGTCCTAGTTTCTTCGATCAATCCTAAAGACGGTTCAAGTTTAGTTGTCGGACGTAAGAGTCACAATACACAAAAATAAAAGTTGCAACATAACTTTTATCCTAATTACGAAATAAGAGTATGCAAATTTTATTTCTTATGTTGTCTAAGAAGTATTGAAACCAGAAAACAAGTTGGAGAAAACAAAATGAATGTATTTCCCATATTACGTTCTGTTACAAGAAAGGCTTATATTCAAAAGCGTGTAACAAACTATGACGTGTGCTTACGTCATTTACAACTTGATTACTTCCATATTCCCCCCTCAAGTTGAACTTGTTGGAAGATCCACAAGTCCTAACTTGGCAGAGAGAAAATTGTGTTGTAGCTTCCCTAATGGTTTTGTCAAGATATCAGCAAGCTGCAATGTGGTGAGAACATGAGTAATCTGAATGAATTTCTGTTGAACTAAATCACATATGAAATGACAATCCACACGAATGTGTTTAGTCCTCTCATTAAATACTGGATTTGCAGCAATTTGAATAGCCGACTTGTTATCTGAAAATAGGGGAATAGGAGATGAAATCTGCATTTGGAAATTTTTGCAAATCTCTTCAACCCAGATTAATTCAGAAGATAGAGCAGACATACTTCTGTACTTGGCCTCTGCTGAAGATCTAGACACAATTCTCTGCTTCTTTGTTTTCCAGGATATCAAACTTTTTCCAAGGAAAACACAATAGCCAGTGAGAGATCTAGCTGAGAACATACAAGCTGCCCAATCTGCATCATAATAACCCAGAACAGATGGAGTAGAATCACTAGAATAAAATAATCCTTTGTGAATTGTTGCTTTGAGATACTTCACCACATGAATAGTAGCTTGCATATGTGGGAGTCTAGGAGTAGTGAGAAATTGGCTGAGATGCTGAATAACATATGACAAGTCTGGACGAGTGATATTGAGGTATAGTAACCTGCCAATCAACCGTCTATAAGATTCAGGTGAATCAAGTAGCTCACTTTCCTATGTAGATAGTTGTAACCCTCGAGGTAAAGGAAATTTAGCAGCTTTACAATTATCCATCTGAGTATCATTAATGATGTCGAGGATATATTTTCTTTGATGAAGATGGGTGTCAGTGGGAGAGGAAATAACTTCAACCCCAAGAAAATATCTCATAAGCCTCAAGTCTTTGATGGTGAAACTGGAATGCAGATCTGCTTTAACTTGAGCAATGAACAAATCATCTGTCCCTGTTAATACCAAATCATCCACATAAACTAAGGCTGCAATAAACTTGGAACCTTCATTATATGTGAATAAGGAGTAGTCCTTCTTGGACTGAATAAAACTCTTGCCAGTGAAGAATTTTGTCAACTGAACATTCCACTGCCTAGAAGCCTGCTTCAGACCATAAAGGGATTTTTTAACCTGCAAACCTGACCAAGAGCTACTTTAGTGTAACCTTCTGGAGGAACCATGTAAAGTTCTTCATCAATGTATCCATGAAGGAAATCATTGTTAATGTCGAGCTGATACAAGGACCATTTCTTCATAGTAGCAAGAGCAACCAAGGTTCTGACAGTGGCTAACTTTGCAACAGGTGAGAAGGTGTATTTGTAATCTTTGTCTTTGACTTGATTGTAACCCTTAGCTACAAGTCTTGCTTTGTAGCGTTCAACACTCCCATCAGGTTTAAATTTAACTTTATAAATCCACTTTGAACCAATAGCTTTGTGACTTGCAGGTAATGGCATCAATTCCCAGGTTTGGTTTTGCTCCAAAGCTGTGATTTCATCTTTCATGGCAACAATCCAATGATCATGCTGAATGGCTTGTTTATATGTGCTGGGCTCAGTAATTGCTAGCACATTATGAAATGAAGCAATGTAATCTGGAGGTATATGATGGATGAAAGAAGATTCTTGTGCTAGGAAAGAAGAAGATGGCTCAGATGAAGATGGAATTGGATTATATGAACATATATAATCCTTTAATTTGATGGATTGTGTTTTATGTCTAGTGGATTGTCTTGTAGGGATGATATGAGGTTGTTCAGGAAGAACATGAGATGATGTGGAGGATGAATTTTGTGATGTATGTGAAAAATCAATATCATGGAAATTGGAATGATGTGGCTGAAATGAATTTGATGGTGGTGAATCATGGGAATTTGCTGGTAGAACTATTGAAGAATCAAATGTAGGACATGAAGAAGATGGAAGATCTCCAAAGGGAACAAGTGGGAAGGTTGTTGTGTGATTTTTGGGTGGAACATCAGGCTCAGGTGTCAATTTCTCCTCTTTGAAAGGAAAGATGTGTTCCCTGAAAATGACATCTCTTGCCACCATATATTTATGACTATCTAAGTCATATAGCTTGTATCCTTTTTGTGCAATTGGATACCCTAGCATAATACATCTGTGAGCTTTGGAACCAAACTTGTCAGTTTGAGCAAGATTAGCTGCAAAAAATAAGCTTCCTATCACCTTTAGCTCATTGTAATAAGGGACTTTGTTGAATAGAATCTCATAAGGAGTGAACCAATCCAGAACTGAACTAGGCAACTTGTTGATTACATGAGTTGCTGCTAAGACGCACTCCTCCCAGAAATGGATGGGCAAGTTTGCAGACATTCTCATAGCTCTAGCCATCTCAATTAGATGCCTATGTTTTCTTTCCACACGCCCATTCTGTTGGGGAACTCTAGGAACACTCTTCTGATGTATGATTCCTTTACTATCAAACAACTTTTGAATTTGTGATTGAAAAAATTCAGTTCCATTGTCACTTCTCACAGCTTTCACTTTCATCTCAAACTGTGTCTCTACATAAGAGATAAAAGAAGTGATAATTGCTAAAACTTCAGTTTTAGACTTGATCAAAAAAGTCCAGGTGGCTCTAGAATGGTCATCTACTATAGTAATGAAGTAGATAGCTCCACTAAGAGTAGGCTTTCTATATGGTCCCCAGAGATCACAATGAATCAGACCAAACAACTGATTTACTCTAGAATTACTTCTGTCAAAAGGCAGTTTGTGGTGTTTAGACATAACACAAACATCACAAGCAAACTCATTCACTGTAGGCTATTTCATATCACAGAGATACTGAATTTTTGACAATGAAGCATGTCCCAAACGACTGTGTAAAAGCATCAATTCAGCAGAATTTTTACAAGACAAATTTGCCAAAATATCAGGTTTATCCACACCTGAATTATTTCCATATCTATTTGTGCCTTCAGAACCAGACAAGCTGTACAATCTTCCTTGTCTCTTGCAAACAGCAACCACCTTTTTAGTAGCTAGGTCCTGTAACAAGCAATTATGCAAATTGAATGATGGTGTCAAACCACAGTCCACTATCAACCCATATACTGAAATCAGATTGTGTTTGAACTCTGGTATATATAAGACATTCTTTAACTCAATCCCTGAACACAGATTAATTGTTCCCACAATGCTGACAGTCTTGACTGTTCCATCTGGTAGATTGACACGCAATGGTTTGCCTAGAATTTTCTTATTTTGCAAAAACTGTATGTTGTGTGTCATATGATCAGTTGCACCAGAATCAACTAACCAATCTCCAGATATGCATTGCAAACTTTCATGAGCAGTGTAGGAGGATATGATACCTGCAAAATTCACATAGGTTGTATCCTTGGTATACTGATGAGTCTGTCTGTTCCTCATGAAGTCCTGAAAAGCCAGAAAACTAGCATATTCATCTGATGCCTTTTCCTTGTTTGTGCAACTTTCCAGAGGACTCTCTTGACTTGTCATATCAACATTGTTAGCTGCACCACTATGGCTATCTTCTATCTTCCCTTTGTACCAGTCTGGATAACCAATTATCTTGAAACAACCTTCCTTTGAATGTCCTTTGACCTTTCAAACCTCACAATACTTCTTTGCCTTTTCAGCTTTCTCTTTCTTGTAGTCTCTTTTCCCGTTTTCTGATGTATTCTTTGAGGAATACAATGCACTAGCATCTTGAGTTTCTTGTGAATTTCCTGTCACCTGTTTACTGTTCTCCACTTGTTGAACTGTGTGAAAGGCTCTGTTGACTGATGGCAAAGGATCCATAGACAGAATTTGCGTGCACACTCCATCGTACTTCTCATTCAGTCCAACTAGAAACTGAATCAGCATTTGTCGTGCTGCAATATCTGCTACTTTCTTTGACAAGTTACATGTACATCTATGGCAAGTGTATTCAGGATATCCTTCGAGAGTATTGATCTCATCCCAAACCTTCTTTAGCTTGCTATAGTAAGCACCAACAGTCAAAGTATCTTGCGTAATAGCATTCAATTCTCCGTGCAATTTGAACATAAGCGGTCCATCAGCATGACCATACCTTTCCACAATCTCTTCCCAGAGTTCCTTGGCAGATGTGACATACATCAGGCTATCGGAAATGTCTGCACTCATAGAATTCAGTATCCAACACCTCACCATATAATCGCATCTGGCCCAACGTTGTCCTTCTATGGAGGTGCTAGATGATGGCTTCTTGCAAGATCCATCCAGGAACCCTAACTTGAATTTCGCTTCGAGCGCCATTCGAATCGATCTGCTCCAGTTGAGATAATTCTGCTCATTTAGGGTTTTCACAATCAATTGCATACCAGGACTGTCCGAATTCGATATGAATAAGGCATCACATGAATTCTGTTCATTGAATTCCCTTCTCGCCTTCTCTAGACTCCTTCTGAATTCATCTTCCTTTTGCGCACGCTCCTTTCTCTGTTTATTAGCATTGCGATCCTCATTCTCCTCTGAATCATCTGCGATTGATAGATCGTCTCTCATACGATCAACATCTGCATCGCTCTCCATGGATTTGGATTAACGCAGCTCTGATACAATAAGAAGTATTGAAACCAGAAAACAAGTTGGAGAAAAAAAATGAATGTATTTCCCATATTACGTTCTGTTACAAGAAAGGGTTATATTCAAAAGCGTGTAACAAACTATGACGTGTGCTTACGTCATTTACAACTTGATTACTTCCATATTGTCTTTTTGCTTACTCAAATTTCCTTATGTTTTCAATCATTCTCTTACAATCTTTCAATTGAATTTAAGGACTTCAATTTTGATCAAATTTAATATAGAAGGCTCAAAATTCATTTAGATCGAATGATCTACGGGTTTAAAGTATAACTTTCTAAAAAAAAGGGATCAAAATACAAGTTAATAGCATGTTTACAAAGGTGTATCGGGCATAATGTCTCAATGTGATTAAAGAATATCAATATGGGTAGAACTAGTGATACATTACTAAATACTATAGTGTACAACGTTGGTAAATGCAATGCACATTGGATTTGTGGTGTGGTTAACGTTTAACCACGTTGAGACCTAACATGGATAACATTTACCCACATTGAGGTCCAAGGTAGATAGCATTTACCCATGTTGAGGTCCAATGTAATTTGATACAACAAACGACATATTACATTGAGTGATCACCAATAAAAAAACTTAGCAAAATCTTTCCATGGAGGTAAAAAAAACTTGCGATCACTTATTGAAATTTCACTCTTGAAGTTTGTATCCTTTATCACGGTATCATAATTGCAGTATAACGTACATCCGGATGAATGTTAGGTATATCTGGTTCTGCAAACACAGCTTCAATATGTCACGGTTGATGAACATGATATTTTAAAACTCAAACAAGTTCGGTTTATATAGGTACTGTTTAATCTAGGTTTTAGTGAATACATGTTTTTTACGTTTGGGTCAAACCACTTTATACCCAGTACCATAATACAAACGTGGTATACAACTACCTTGGATTCTGGCATGAACAACTTTGAACTATGTTGAGATGCAATGTGGGTAAGACTTAGGTACTTTTTTTTACCAATGTGAGTAAAGTTATCTCATGTTGTCATGTTGATTATTTTACGTAAATATGATAAACGTTATGTGTTTAGCATGTTGTAATTTCTCAAAATGTTCGGCTAGCCTAGGACAATTTAAGCACATATTAACTTTAGAACTAGTGATTTACCGATCACTTGCTTCCTAATTTTTTGTGAGCTTGACACAACAAGATCCATTCGTCGATGAGCATGGATCTAGTTGCCAAGAGACTTTTGGGAAAAGTTGTAGTTTGCTTGGATAATATTGAACCTAGGGTGTGTCCAGAGTCTAGTCGTGGCGTGCCAAAAAATTGCTCCACAGATGGATCAATAAGGAAGAAGGAATCGGAGAAAAATAAGGAGAGGTCGGCATTGGCGGGTAAACGGTGGAACGGACGGCCGCTGATCCGTTGTCTTGAGTTGGAGTGGGTAAACGGAGGCGGGCGTGAATGACAAGAGAACGAGTGTCGGAGCCAAGAGAAAGGTTGCAACAATAGTTCAAAGTGAGATTTTAAGTTGCGTGAAGGTTACAAGATGATGCAACCTTGATGCACATAAATAATAAAGAAGACAATAAAATAATATCATTGAAAGTGTATATACTTGTTATGTACGTACGACATTGTTATTTGGAGAGAGTTGAGAAAGAGAATTCCTTATAGCATGAAGTGTGTCTGTGACAAAGTCGCACACGGTTTGTATACTATTTGGAGGTACAAAATCCAACCTCGACTTTTTATCAAAGAGTTGAAATAAAGCAGTGACGACACATTCTCCTCCTCCTCCCCGGTGTATGACAAACCCGGAAGGTACTATACTCTCTTCATCTTCCATACTCGTTGAAGCAATTGGCGCGTAGACGATGTATGATTCGTCTATACAATAGCATGCTTCTTGAACAAGCACCGTCTTACTATCTTCATTCTACATTTTGTAATGACACAATGTTAAAGCAAGTGTAGATAGATTGTCATAAGAGTAACAAGTAATTTCAAGGACTAAACTTACCAACATTTCGATAATGGAAATAGTTACATCCGGACTAAGACCACCATCAAAATACAATGTCTCGCCCACACTATGTCCAATTGCAATCATATCCCACTGCATGTGTAACATTAATTTTCTATTATATAAACCAAATAAGTAGGGTTGTCGAATGAGTTTTGAATGCCTTTTTTTAATCATCAATTTTAAAAACTATGTTTTATTAGGAAAAAACAACGAAAAATATTTTTTAATAAAAAATACATGAAAGAATGACAAAATAAGATCGTTCACTTTGAATATATTTTAGAAAAAAAATATAAACAAAAGAGGAGATAAAAAAATATAAACAAAATGTGTTACGTTAAGGAAGAAGTTACCATAGTTCGATTTTTGTCATCTTGAAGAAATGTGAAGACTATTTCTGGATTATAAGGAAGCCCAAAGGTAACACTGATTGTCAATGCCACAATGTCCCGGTTTGGAACCTCACATGTCCGAAGTAATACATCTTCTGCACCAACTATTGGAATTGGCTTCCATAGATGAACACTAGATCCACTAAGATTGCCATAGAAGCTCCTCCTAATCCGAGCACACAATCTTAGCAACACATCTGAACCCACAATTTCATTCAACTTTCTTATCATTTTTACAATGCACAAAAGAAAATGAGCAAGATCCAAACGCATACCCGGATTGGGAAGAGACGAGGAGGAGCTACATTTCGTAATGGCTTCAAGGTGTTTACAATGGCGTGTTAGTGCATTCACCCAACGTGTTGCACCAAACATGAACCCTGAGTCAACTAAGGGCTTCAACAAAGGATGAACATCTTGGTTCATACATTCCAAGTGTTCAATCCAAGTGACCTTGGAGTATCTATGGTGATCAAGACCTTCAATTAAGCAACCGGATGGTCTTCTTTTGAATTTTGTAACCGGGTTTGGAAAAACTTCATCCAATGGAACATCGACCACCATCCATTGGTTGGAGCTCAATTGTTTGCAATGTCGTGCAATGTAGCATTGTCGTGTAGGTATTAGTGGGGAGGGGCCATGGTACTCCACGTTCATCTACAGTACATGTACGTAGGTATGTATATAAAACTAAATTTTATTTAAATTGAAGATAAAAATGATAGGATATATTACCACTTGTATAGCCCCATCGTGAGTAGTTGGATCACCACGCACCAAACTCTCCAAAACAACGACTCTTGATAGCATATCACCAAATGCAAAAGACCAAAGTCTCTAAACACCAAATATGATCAATTAGTTTCAAGAATTGCATATGTGATTCTTCAAAATGAACTCACCGCGTCCATCATAGTTTCAACGATGCATGGAGGAGGAACCGAGAGGATTACGATTTCCCTCGTCCCTAATATTGGACTTGAATTCAAAGATGTATCTTCATTGACAACAACTTTGATGATGTCATCTAACGTCATCTCTAACTCTCGAAACCGTCTCTTATACTCGATATCATTCAAAACCTGAGTTCTCTTTCTCTCATCGTAAACCCACAGTGGTTCGTTATCTAAGAGCATATGTCTCACTTCTTCAACGCCCTTTTCAATCAGTTGATTGAGTTTTTGAATATTGAGATCACTTTTTAGTGAAAAGGAAATCAAAAGATCAGTCATTCCACCTCCATAGTCATTGCTGTTACTAGTGGCATCCTGAAATTAAGATATACAATTTTATATTTACACAGATATGTAAATAAAATGGTGTCTACCTTATTTTTGGGACTGGGAGGCATGGAAAACCCTAGTTCCACGTCATTGCCGGGTAGAGGAAACAGCTCCATAGAACTACCATTGAAAACCAATCAAATTGAATTGGGTTGTTTAAGATTAGATAGTAGTAAAAAGTGAGTTGTAATAATTACTCTTTTATCTTGGCGAACTCGTCGAAAATTGCCAATGAATGAAGAATGTGATGGCGTGGAGGTGCATCTTCATAAACTATGTTTTCGGTTGTTTGCTTGGCAATCACCATTGAAATTTGAATTGAATTATGCAGAGAAGAAGCCCTTTTGGAGGTTTAAGGAGATTCGATTTATATAAACTAAGTTTATTCTGCAGATCTTCATCAGAGACGTTAGAAAAAGATTGCATGACTTGAGGAGACACGCGTGAATAGCTCGCATAACAACTACTTTATTGTTTTGAAAAGTAGAAATAATTAATCTATTTTTCAGGAGGTTTTACTCCATAAACCAAGTATGAAATGGTAACTAACTTATCAAAATGCGCAACGATCTCATATGACTCTTAATATCAAAACTCAATTAAAGTAGAATATGTGTCATTATTTGGTTCATTCTTAGGATGGATGATTTAGGACCATTACATTCTAAATCACAATCAACGGTTTAGGTTTATTTTGTTTTTAATTTTAAAATGTCTTCATTTATAATTAACTGAATATATTTACTCTTTTATTTTTTAAATATTCCTAATTTATTTGTCTCTATACATACAGTACAATTTTGGATATGATTAAAATGATTATTTTTTAGAATAATAAGTAATGTAATATTTTAATGATGATAATTATTATAAATATTATTTATTTAAAACAAGAAATTAATGTAGTACAATTCATTATACATGAAAAACAATATTAAATATATTTTTTAGTATTTGAAATACATATAGTAATAAATTATTAAATTAATCCATTTTTTATTAGTTATTTATACAGTTATCATATAAGTTTTTTGAAATAAACATAATTAATTATAAGAGTAAACTACACGAAACCACCCTTAATAATCACTCTTTTGCAAAGAACCACCCTTTATAAAATTTTTAGCATAAAATTTTTATAAAGGGTGGTTATTGCACATAGATGAATATTATGGGTGGTTTCATGCTAAAATTTTTATAAAGGGTGGTTCCTTACAAGATAGTGATTATTAAGGGTGGGTTTGTGTAGTTTTCTCTAATTGTAATGAACATTCAAATTATAAAAAAAAATTAATAGTATATAAATATGTTGTGTAAAGAAAAATAAAGTTAAGAAATGATGAATGTGGAGAAAAAGTACGGCGGGTTTTTTAACTGATGTGGCGGAAAGAGTGTTAAGAGATGAAGGTTAAAAAACAACCATTATACATGATCTTAGGGTCATGTTGATTGAATAAATCATGAGAGTGTGTATGTTATTGATTTAAAACATTTCACACACTCATAAGGTGTGGGAGAATCGGTAGTTGAAACCACTTGTATAAATATACTATATCTTGCATCCATCGAGCTAAGGTGGTAAGTCTAGCTTCTCATTCTTAGGTGATTTCCTTCATAGTTTCCACAATTTTCTTTCATTTAGTTTGATTGACGATTATCCATAATTTTCATCTTTTTATCTTGTCCTTAAATAAATATTCTAGTTGCTTATTTTTCTACCAATCAACCAAGTCCTCGTGGATACGACACTTTGTTACGATCATGTACTACGACTACAAAATCATACATATGCGGTTGTGGTTATTCGTTATTGAGACCATGCATCAACTTTTTCCGGGGACTTGCGTTTCGTTTGGTTTTCACTTGACAACTTCATTGTTTAAGCTTTTTGGTTCGTTTTAATTGTTTCTTTGTTGAATAATTACAAGTTTAACGTCCTTTTGGGCAATTTAGCTTCCTTTTGGGTTACAACCAAGAGGCACGTCAAAGATAATATGAATATGAACAAGGGTATGTCAAACCTAATATGGAAGGTAAAACCTTAACTACCATATGTGGTTCAAGAGAAATAATACGTCGATGGGAAATTGAATATGATCAATGGTGTGTAGATGAGCTAAAACCTACTCGCAAGTGTAATGAGGTCAAGTGTAGTATTGAGTGTCGAATTCACGGGAATTGCATTAGAATTGGATGTAAAAATAGACAATTAAGTCAAGCTAAAAATAAAGGAGAAAGAGTAAGGAAAGAAATAGAGGTTCGCAAATATGGTTACAAGACTCTTCAAAAGGACAACCAACAAGTATATAACCTCAAGATAATATAATAAAGCAAGTGATCTAAGGAATAGGTTTCACCACTATAATGAGTCATGATATAGTTAACCACGTATATGAAGGTGAATATCAATCAAAGGAATATGTAGGTAACGGTCAAAGATAGCCTTTACCACATCTATGTGTATAAAGACCGTGCTCAACCCAACACAAAGATGCTCTCACAATTACAAAGGGTAAAGTCAAACCCATTAAGAAAATATCAAACATGAAGAAGTGATGCAGGGTTAATGTTGCAGTTTTCCGATCTAGACTGAAGTTCAGGAACACAACACAAAAGAAAATCTCGGTTAGGAATCTCAGGCGAGATTCGTAGGATTAGATCGAGATTTGTGAAACTCGAACACAAAAGAACGTGAGTTTGATGAATTGATAATGGTAGGATAATAAGATGAATATGGAATGAATAATGGAAATATAGGAAGATATGAACCAAGGTATTCTTGCAAAGAACATTAAACAATTGGATCATAATTCCTTAACAAAGAGCTTACCTTAATAATCTCTTCTTTAACCTTACACAAGCCTTCTGAATAAGACAAGCACAAGAGGGACTATTTTGACTAGTAACACCAATCTTCAATAAGATTAACACACACAAGAACAACCTAGGAAAAACTCACAACGATTCAACCAAAAAGCTCTCTTTTTGATTGAATAGCATGATAAAATGCAAACTCTGTGAGTGAAGTCACAGGTATCTCACAATAATGTGGAAATCAATAATCAAAACTAAGCTACCTATGAATCTCATCTTCTATGCCCATTTATAGGTGAGATTCCTCTAGAAAATAAAATAAAAGATAATCCTAAAATATAGGATCAAAACCAAAAGATACCTCTAGAATGTTTAGAGCTTTTAAAGGTATTAAAATAACTAAAAGATAACTATGACTAATAAGATCTCGACTGGACCTTATAGATCTCGACAAATACAAATCTCAGTCTGAATCTCGGGCGAGATTATTGCCTCAGGGTTGAGATTTCTGCACTAGTTCTTTTAAGTCTCGTCTTAGCCACATTTCTTGGTTTCTTGATCATCTTCAATTGTATATAGTTTCTTTTCTTGGATTCTTCTAGCTCTTGATCTAGTGATAGATCCCTTTATGACAATGTATGAAGATGATGTGACCTCCTCCTCTTTTAATGTTCTTGCTTTAGCTCTAGTGATTGACCCTTGTATACTTGGTATTGGGGATGTTCCCACACCAAATTCCCCTTCTTGAAAAGGATTCGTCCTCGAATCCGCACCATGTTAATCACTAGTCACACTAGAACTCAAGCTTCTTTGTGGCAAAAACTTCGGCTTCCATGGTTCTCATGGAGGATCCCTCGAAGTTTGTACCACTCTTGCCTTAAATATGTGTACCATAACACACGACAGTAAGGAATCTCAGTCAAAATTCCAAAATCTCGGGTGAGATTTTGTCAATGGGGGGGCCAAGATGTCTATTGGACGTCCATAGATCACCGGTGATGATGAAAATTGGGTATATTCTGGAAAGTTGTTCCTTCCTAGCTGCAATGATATGAGATCTCCTAGATCAAGTAGAAATTCCATGCTCATTTGATCAATCTTGGCCGCAACTAACCTTTCATTTTCCTCTAGCTTCATCTGTGATTTTGCATGCATGTTCTTGATAGTGTCCACTTGTTTTTCCTGCAATAAACTTTACTCACTCACCAAAAGGTAACGGTATAAGATCTAACGAAGTTAAGGAAAACAACTGCACTACATATCCATGAAAGTTCAAGGCCAGATATGGGTGGCAAGTCCTAGATTTCTTGAGCATAAAATGCTTAATAAAACCACCTAATGACATGAATGGAATAACTTCCTTTTCATGTTCATCCCTTGTGTCAAACACGTAGGAAAAACATCAATAGAGGAACACTCAACTCGAAATTCATCAGTAGAAGCAAGAAGAGTTCTTGAACTTAAACCAAAGTTTCTGGTATATTGGGACTAAATATTGCACTGAGACAAGGTTTCTGCACATTGGAACGAGAATTCTGAATCTCAAGTGAGGTGTCATGAATCTCGGGCAAGATTTTTCTGTCTCTAGGCCAAGATTCTGTACTAGAATAAGTTTCGATTCTCTTCTTGTCCAATGCTTGATCCTTGTCCTTTTTCTTCTGCTTTTCATAGTTCTCAACGATTTGTAAATGAGTCAATAGCTTTAGTATAATCTTTTTACCATTGAATGTAAAAATATTTCTATTTGAATAGCCATCTTGATCTAAATTGTAATCATAGTGCCAAGGACGACCTAGTAAAATATGACAAGTCTACATATTTACTACATCATACAAGATTTCATCGGTGTAATGTCCTAAGGTAATAGTCACTCTAGCTTGCTTGTTCACTATCAATTCATCGCAATCATTCATTCAATGCAATTTATATGGTCGAGGGTGATAAAATGTAGTAAATTACAATTTATTTATCAATTCAGTATTATCAATATTGCAACAGCTATCACCATCAATAATCATGTTATACACCTTCCCTTTAACAAGATACCTGATATGAAAGAGATTTTCCCGTTGATTATCTTAACAAGGAGTTATATTAGCATGCAAGGTTTCTCCATGCTCAAACTCAACGCCTTCATCACTAACACTCTTATTTTTTTTTGCAATGCATTAAGGTGGGTGTTATGATCATTCTCTTCCTCACTCTCATATTGTCCTGAATGATTGATAAATAACACCTTATTATTAGGACAATCTTTCTTATAATGACCTCTACTTTGACACTTAAAGCATACAATATCTCTAGAACGTAAGGTAGAGTTAGAAGTGCTCCCTTTAGGATCCTTTGAAGGCTCATTCAAAGGACGAGATGGTGACTGTTGGGGCGAGATTGTTATTGTTGGGCCGAGATTTCCTGTGACTTCCATGAGCCTTCCCCTTGGTTCCGTATTTTGAACTTCCTTTCAATTCAGATGGCCAAATGCAGCAAATTAGTCATATTAGCATAGGGATATAAATCAATTTCATTAGTTATGGATGGGTGCAAAATTCTTAAAATTTGAGTCATAGTAGACTCCTCATCCTCTATAACATTGGCCTTCGTTATTTCCATCTGTATGGTTTTGTAAACTTCTTCTACACTCATAGAACCTTGCTTGAGGTTCTCCAACCTTTGCCTTACTTCCCTATCATAATGTGGGGGCATAAATCTCTCTCATTAAGTCTTTCATTTGCTCCCTAGTGTTAATGTCCAGATCTAGCGTTCTTCTTCTTTCTTTGATAAGTGATCCCACCACACTAAGGCATAGCCTTGGAATTCCAACGCAATAAGTTGGATCTTCCTTTGATCACTAAATTTATGGCAAGACCAAATTTGTTCATCTTTAGTCTCCCATTCCATGTAACTGTCCGGATCGTATTTGCCTTCAAAACTTGGAATCTTGAGCTTCACTTTGCCAATTCCATCATGCTCTTTGTGGGGCCTATAAGGTTCCAAGTCTCAACCTCTCCTAGGACGATGGTTACATCTAGGATAGTCTCTCCACATCCCTTCGTCATCCTCTTCCTCTAATTCCTGAAATTCATCAACAAAGTTTTGAGTATTAGGTGTATAAAATTTAGGATTCGGATATCTCATACCTGACCTTTGAGGGGTTCTTGGAAGAGGATTAGGGGCTGGAGGTATGGGTGGATTACGTGAGCTTTCGCCCAAGTTAGTAGTAAATCTTGGGTGAAATCTCGGATGTACTAGGGCAAGATTTTGGGCCAAGATTTGTTCTTTGGGACAAGTTTCCAGTCTTGCCTTGTTCAATCAACATTGAGACCGTGACCATGAGTTGTTTTAATACATCATCGGTTATTGGACTTGTTGGGTCACCCTTTTGTGAACCTCTTGGACTATTACACATCCTGCACAATCGCAAAAAGTAACAACAAACTCATGAAGTTAGTGAAAGCGAAAGTTCCTTACTTGTTTTCTCTTACACTCACACTCTATTGTGAATCTCAAGCTAATTTGATGTAATTGTCTTGGATTAATTAATATTTCTTTACAAATTGGTGACTAATTTCAACTAGAACCCCTGGGATGACTTAGAAAGTTGACTTGGTTCGGAAGATAGTCAAGGTAAAACTGCTGAAAGTCTCTTCACACAATTGACATAAGGTGGAAAGAACATGGCAAGTAGAGACAACTAGTATGATAGAAAATATAGATACTAACTAACACACTCAAAGAAATAGACTCAATGCATTTAGAATAGAAAGATGCACAAAATAGATTCACAAGAGACTAAGAAGAGAGCTTTACATACATTTCACTTGGGCAACTAGAGAGAGATAGCCGGTTAAGGTTAAGTCTCGATAGTAGCAAATCTCGGTCAAATTTTCAAAACATTGGGCGAGATTTGGTCTCAGGGGCCGAGATTTATCAAAGGCAAGGTTTTTGTCATGGAGACTGGTTGTGGTTCAGGGTAAGCTTCTTCCTGGATGCCTTCTTTATATTTACACACTTGGATCGCAGTAACTCTCGCTCAAAAGGCTTCACCAAACTTTGGTTATAATCGATGATATAATGTATAGGTGAAGTCAAGAGAGGGTTTTTGATGTGATATGAACGTGAATCCAAGGATGGGATGAATATACAACTGTTGGATAGGGGATATGGTTGAAATCTGAAAGAGATATTCGGTTAGGACTTGAAGATATGATAACTTCTCACCTACTAGATAAGATCTCAACAATAAGATACTCCGTAAATCTCTCTTCTCCTTGATATGGCAGGTGAGTATAATTAGATTTGACTCAAATCTAATATAGATCTCGCTGGGATAAGAAGAAAATCATGAAACTTGTTTTCCATGTAATGTAAACATCTCGGCTTTAGTGTTCAAAAACCGCAGGCGAGATTCCTTGACTTGGGTGAGATTTCTAGTTTAGGTTGGTTGGCTTATGTTTAGGATATGGTGTTCCTCTCTTCTCCAAGATATACACAAGGCAACACACGTTAAACTCAAATAATCTCACAAAGACCGGTAACAAAGAAAAGACTCAATTTTTATATGACTCAAAGAAGACTCGAATAAAAAAAACTCAAACCTTTGTTGAATTGTTGAGTTGAAGTTCAATCGGTTAGCTCTGACACCACTTTGATGCGGGATTGATGTTGCAGTTTCCCGTTCTAGACTAAATTTCACAAAAACGACACAAAAGCAAATCTCGGTTAGGAATCTCGGGCGAGATTTGTAGGATTAGACCGAAGATGGAGGAGGAAGTTTCTCTATAAAATCCAACTACGTCACTAGAGGACATTGATCCGGTGATCCATCCCATTCGTAACAACCCTAGACCACCGGTTGTTCCTCGCATTCCCGTTGGAGATGTGACAATTGCTCATGAAGGGGATGAACCACAGACTCTTGGGAAAATGATGGATCCAATTCAGCAACCGCACCGTCTAGGTGTGAATTTCGGAGCTGAGGATATCCAGGAATTCAGCTTTAGCCCGCAAGCCAAAGTCAATTTGGTGGAACAAGTGTTGAATCTCCACACCAGCATTTGCAGAATTTTGAGATTCTCATGGAGACATTGAAGCCGAAAAGGGCTACCAACAACAACTACAAGATCAAACTGTTCTTCTTCTCTTTGAAGGACAAGGCTTTAGCTTGGTATCAAGCACTTCCAGCTGGAAGACTTAACACATGGGAGGATCTATCTTCGGAGTTCCTCACCAAGTTCTTTCCGCCATCCAAGACGGAGGAGTTGAGAGGTAAGATTAATGCATTTTCTATGAAAGCTAACGAAAGTTTGTTTCAATCATGGGAAAGATTTCAGGATCTCTTATTGGATTGCCCACACCATGGCATTTCAAAGCTGGAATTATTGGAGATCTACTACAAAGGGTTGGATATGGAAACACAATTCAATCTCCAATCTCTCTCTTGTGATACATTCATGGACATGAGAGAAGATGACGCTTGGGACTTCATTGAGAAGCAAACCCAAGTGATTGAGAAGTATTCCCACCGGAAGGTGGATCCAAATAGCCGGAATCAAGGGGATTCGGGAGCTAAGCTAACACAAGCTACACAAACTCAAATATTCTCCGTCAACACCGAAATCAAGGAGTTGAAGGAAATCATTAGAGTTGGCCTTCAAAAGCCAAAGGAGCAAGATGTTGGTTACTTAGGAAACAACAACAACAACCACAGAGGGAATAGGAATAACAACCGGAACAACAATTGGAACAAAAATTGGAATAACAACAACAACCGAAATTCCAATAACAATTGGCGGTCCAACCAACAACAAAATTCCGTTAATTCCTATCCAAATTCTGGAAATTCACTAACATCTCCATCTTCTTCTATTCCTTTGAAAAGCCAGGGACAAACATCAAATAGTTCAAACAATAAGGAGAAGGAGAAGCTTGATCCTATGCTGGAGACGATCTTAGGAAAGCTCCAAGGGTTGGAGAGCTACATAACTTCGGTTGATAAAGCTCACAAAGCTTTAGAAAACCAAGTATTCAGCAAGGCCGGAGAAGTTCCTAGAGATCAAGGGAAGCTTCCCGGAAAGACGGAGGATAACCCGAAAGGAAGAGTGATGGCTATCACAACTAGGAGCGGTGTGACAACTACCGACCCGCAACCTAAGTTTGTAGAAGTTCCAGCCGAGAAGGAGAAAGAAAAGAGGAAGGAGAAGGAAGATGTCTATGTTCCTCCTCCAGCTTACAAACCTCCTCTACCATTCCCGTAATCTAGAGCAAGAGCGCGTCTAGATAAGCAATTCGGTAAGTTCATTGAACTAATGAGCAAACTGCACATTAATATACCTTTCATTGATGTTATTGTAGGTATGCCCGCTTACGGGAAATTCTTGAAAGAGCTCCTCTCTAACAAGAGGAAGCTAGTATACTTTGGAGAAGTCAAGATGAGTTCGGAATCTTCGGAGCTCATCAAAACAATGACGGAAAAGATGCCCCCAAAGCTGAGAGATCCGGGGTCATTTTGTATTCCAATTGGAGTGGGAGAAGTCACATATGACGCTCTTTGTGACTTGGGAGCAAGCGTTAGCATCATCCCGCTTGCTTTGTGTAGGAAGGTCGGTTTAGGCGAACCTAAAACGGTGAAGATGACGTTGTACATGGCGGATCGATCCATAACTTGTCCCGTCGGTATCATTGAAGACGTTCCAGTCAAGCTCGGTAAGTTTTACATTCCAATAGACTTTGTTGTGCTTGACATTCCTGCAGATTGTCCAGTTCCGATCATACTCGAAAGACCGTTTCTTACAAAATCCGGTTGTATGGTTGATTGCAAGAATGCTAGACTAGCCTTCGACATAGGAGAAGAGAAGGTTGAGTTTGTTCTCTCAACTTTGGTGAAAGATCCAGCTCTTGGAGAGGATATGTTCAACATCTATGACGAAGAAGCGTCTAAAGAAGAAGTGAGCTCGATTCTATTTAAAGATCCATTGCAAAAGGTCATAACCATGAGCATCATGGAAAAGGGAGAGGAAGAGGATTGCAATGATGAGATTGAAGCCTTGGGAGAGCTAAAGGAAGTGCAAGAGGAAGAGTTTGAAAAACTTTATGATGGCTCAGAAAACGTGAGGAACCATGGTCAGTCGTGTTATTCCACGGCCGTGGTTTCACCCAAACTGCCCGTAAACTGATATTTTGAGAGCAACAGTAAGTTACACGGTCTAAACCACGACCGTGGAAGTAACAGTGGTGCCGTAATTGAGTTTCACGCCCAAAACCATGGCCGTGGAAGTAACAGTGGTGCCGTAATTTTGGGAATTTCTGAGAACAATGCCGCTCTTTCCACAAATGCTCTTGAGTCTTCTTCCATCACTCCTACACCCTTAGAGATTTCTAAGGAAGCATCGGACACACCTCAAGACTCATCAAAGGCATCAATAGCAATGGAATTGATGCCACTTCCCACACATCTTCGGTATGCATTTCTTGGAACTAATTTTACTTTTCCCGTAATTGTTAGTTCCGATTTAAGTGAAGATGAACATGAGAAACTAATGGCTGTTCTAAGGAAACATAAGAAAGCCTTAGGTTATACCATAGAGGATCTTGTAGGAATTAAACCATCATTATGCATGCACAAGATTCTAATGGAGGAAGATTTTAAGCCTTCGCGACAACCTCAAAGACGGTTAAATCGGATCATGAGGGAGGTTGTCAAGAAGGAAATTCTTAAGTTACTTGATGCAGTTATCATCTATCCTATCTCCGATAGCAAGTGGGTGAGCCTCGTTCAAGTTGTCCCGAAGAAAGGAGGAATGACGGTTATTACCAACAAGAACAATGAGCTCATTCCTACAAGAACCGTGACGGGATGGAGGATGTGCATTGATTACCGCAAGCTAAACAATGCAACTAGGAAGGATCACTTCCCGCTACCATTCATAGATCAAATGCTTGAGAGGTTAGCACAACACTCTTATTTCTGTTATCTTGATGGTTATAGTGGTTTCTTCCAGATTCCGATCCACCCGGACGATCAAGAGAAGACCACATTCACGTGCTCGTGGGGTACGTTTGCATATAGAAGGATGCCATTCGGGCTTTGCAACGCCCCAGCCACCTTTCAAAGGTGTATGATGGCCATCTTCTCGGAGTACATTGAGGAAATCATGGAGGTTTTTATGAACGACTTTTCTGTTTATGGTTCCTCATTCGACAATTGTCTTTCTAACCTTTCTCTTGTGTTGCAAAAGTGTGAAGACACTAACCTAGTTCTTAATTGGGAGAAGTGTCAATTCATGGTTAAGGAAGGCACTGTACTAGGACACTTGATATCTAGTAGAGGGATCGAAGTTGATAAGGCTAAGATAGAGACTATAGAGAAACTTCCTCCTCCATCTTCGGTGAAGGGGATAAGAAGTTTTATAGGACATGCTGGATTTTATAGGAGATTTATCAAAGACTTTTCTAAGATTTCAAAACCGCTAACTAATCTATTGATGAAGGATGTAGTTTTTGATTTTTTGCAGGATTGTTTAGATGCTTTCTATAAGATCCGGGAAGCTCTCATCTCAGCTCCGATTATCCAACCTCCGTACTGGAATCTCCCGTTTGAGGTTATGTGTGACGCAAGTGACGTAGCTGTTGGAGCGGTGCTGGGGCAAAAGAAGGAAGGCCGAACCCATGCTATCTATTATGCTAGCAAGACGCTAGATGAAGCGCAACTCAACTACGCCACAACTAAGAAAAGTTTTTCAGCCATTGTATATGCATTTGAAAAGTTTCGTTCTTATCTTATAGGTGCGAAGGTGATTGTATACACGAACCATTCAGTGATCCGGTATTTACTCGCCAAGAAGGATGCATAACCGAGGCTGATTAGATGGATTCTTCTCCTACAAGAATTCGATCTACAGATCCGCGACAAGAAAGGCTCGGAAAATTCTATTGCAGATCATTTGAGTCGTCTACCACACATTGAAGACGACGATCTACCTATTGATGACTCCTTCCCGGATGAGCACTTACACATCATAGAGGAGTGCATCGACAAGATATCTAGAGGTAATGAACCTTGGTTTGCTGATTTTGTAAATTACTTGGTTTGTCAGGAAATACCTCCCGGATTATCCTATGCACAAAAGAAGAAGTTCTTTAGGGATGTCCGGCAATACTTTTGGAATGAAGCTCTACTCTTCAAGAGAGGTCCCGACGGCATCATTAGGAGATGTGTGCCGGAAGACGAAATGCAAAGCGTCATTCGTCATTGTCATTCACTACCTTGTGGGGGACATGGTAGTTCCAATAAAACTAGCGCTAAGGTATTGCAATCCGGATTCTTTTGGCCTACTTTATTTAAGGATGTGCAAACCTTTGTTTATTGTTGCGATGCTTGTCAAAGAATAGGAAATATCTCTAGGAGAAACGAGATGCCTCTCAATAACATTCAGGAGGTGGAAATCTTCTACGTTTGGGGAGTCGACTTCATGGGACCTTTCCCATCATCTTATGGAAACCAATACATACTTCTAGCTGTAGATTATGTTTCGAGATAGGTTGAAGCTATTGCCTCTCCAACTAACGATGCCATGGTTGTTGTCAAGTTCTTTAATAGAACTATTTTACCAAGGTTTGGGACACCATGGACCATCATTAGTGACGGAGGTTTACACTTTATTGCCCGACGATTCGAAGCTCTACTAGCTAAGTATGGGGTGACTCACAAGATCGCCACTCCCTACCATCCACAAACAAGTGGGCAAGTGGAAATTTCAAATAGAGAGATCAAGGGCATCCTTGAGAAGACGGTGTCAAAGACAAGGAAGGATTGGTGTTTGAAATTAGATGATGCGTTATGAGCGTATAGGACTGCATACAAGACTCCCGTAGGTACAACACCATACAACTTAGTGTATGGGAAGTCTTGTCATCTCCCGGTGGAGCTAGAACACAAAGCGTACTGGGCTGTGAAGTGGTTGAACTTCGGCATGAAGGAAGCGGGCGAGAAGCGCCTCTTGGACCTTAATGAGCTTAAAGAACTCTGCTTGAACGCCTATGAGAACGCAAAGATTTACAAAGAAAGGGCGAAGCGTTGTCATGATAAGCATATCATTCCAAAGGACCTAAAAGAAGGAGATCAAGTTCTCCTCTTTAATTCACGACTTCGTCTCTTCCCAAGTAAGCTTAAATCTCGTTGGACTGGACCTTATCTAATCAAACGTGTTTTCCCCATGGCGCAGTTGAAGTATGGGGTGAAAAGAGCGGAAGTTTCAAGGTGAATGGCCAACGACTTAAGAAGTATTCACCGGAGCTCCCAGTAGAGGAAATTTGCGTTTTTGTTTTTCTTTCTTAGATTAGTTTAGTTAGTTGTTTTTGTTTTGTTTTTCCCTCGATACCTCCCGGTATGTTATGTTTTTGGCTGTAGGAACAAGGAATGGGCAATGGAAGGAAGGAAAAGTTGGAAAGAATTGACGAAATTTGGATTTTGGCACACAACAGAGACTTCCACGTCATAAACCACGGTCGTGGAAGTAACAGGTGGCCGTAATTTCCCAAAATCCGACACAAATCATCAAAACCACGGTTTCCGTACATTTCCACAACCGTGGAATGCCTCGAATGACCGTGGTTTTCAAAAATTTTACGGCCAATATATAAACCACCTTCCTTCACAAAAACACAACCAAAACCTCTTTCCACGCCCAAAAATCGCCGCCAACCTTCCTCATCCCGTAATTCTTCGTCCGGAGTCCGATTCGATCGATTCTTTAACCTAAAGTGGAGCATTTTCAATCATCTACAAGATCCAAGCAACAAACTGAGTGAACAATCCACATTGGAGAAGGAATTTGGATTTTTCAAATCCAAAACCTAGGTTTTACTCCCTTTTCTCTTGTTTGTCAATTTGGTTCAATTTTTTCGCAAGATTTTAGGAGAACTGGACGAAATTGGAATTAGAATTAGTCTAGGACAGTGATTGTTGATTTTGGTGTGGATTTGCTGAGATTTGAGAGAGACAGAGCAATTCCACGGGTTCCGTACGTTTCCATGTCCGTGGAAAATCAAGAACAGACCGTGGTTTTCTCTGTTGCTGAGAAAAATGTTTAGAAGGAAATCCAGTAGGAACAAAAAGCAAAAGGGTGATACATCCTCCTCTTCCCAACCCCCTCCTAGTGAATCACCATCACCACCACCTCCTATAATCCCTAGAATTCATGAGGATTACCTAGGAGCCTTGGAGAAGATTGAAAAGAGGTCAATCATCGGACCTAAATACCATGTCCTAGAAGAGCTTGAGGAGCTCAATGTGGTGAATGACTTAACTTGGCTCTTAGATAGAGCCGGATTGATCATCTTCTCCGCTATTAGAGAAGATGCCTATGAGGAGATAACAAGGGAGTTTGTGACTTCCTTTGAGCATAGAAATGTGAACCGAACGGTCTCCTTTAGGCTAATGGAGCAAAACTATGAGTTCTCCATCATTCAGTTTGGAACCTTCTTTGGGTTCCATGAGAGTTTCAATGGTAGGTTTCCCGGGGGAGTGTACGCTAAGGATTTTTGGGAGGATATAGCCATGATTTATGCTAGTGAGGACCGTTGGCAACCGGTCGACACCAAGGATAAGCTCATCTACCATTTAGCCTTGAAGATAGCCCATAGAGTCCTTTCGGAGTATCTTTTCCCTAGGACCGAGACCCCTGAAAAGATCAAGACCGATGAGCTATTCCTCCTCTATTGTATGTTTGCCGGTAGATCCGCCGATTGTGCCACCCTCCTTGCCTACACCATTAGAAAATTGAAGAACAAAAGGGCCGGGAACATAGGTTATGGGGTATGGTGACTCACATCGCCAATCAATTGGGGATAGACTACTCCACTTGTACTAGGATAGCAGCGAGACCTTTGGGTCTCAATGGGCTTATGACTAGAGGTATTATCTTTCCCCACCACCAAGCTCCACCTACCGCAGCCATGCCATGGGAGGAGAGAGGTGGTAGAGGTATCCCATGGCTTCCCGAGTACCTCATCATGCTAGGCCGCCAAAATTGGAAGGAGACCTTCGCATCCATGCATGCTAATAGACTTGTAGCCCCTCTATATGTGCCGGATGAGGTCCCAGCTGGGGATGATGATGAGGAGATGGGGGAGGAGATGATCATGATGTAGGAGGTGCTGAGCATGACTTTGGTACATTCCCGGACCAGCCAGCCAACTTTCCGGAGCCACCTAGGTAATCTCCCCGACCTTCTGGACCTTCCAGTTCCTCTTCTTCACGTAGGGCTAGTGTGAGTGAGAGGCCGACGTGGATGGAGACTCCACCTGCTTGGTATGGAGAGTAGCCATCATGGATGGGAGCTCCTCCTTGATGGTATGATCATCCACCGATGGCACCGACCCCTCCTCAGGACACACCTGCATGGTATAGCCAGTCGTCACCTTGGTATTCGCAGCTTCCAGATTGGGCGGATGATCTTTCGAGGAGAGTAGGAGACTTAGAGGTCCGACAGGAGTCTCATGATGTAGAGCGCCAGGAGAATGCCCGTATCTTGAGGGATGTCTACTGCCAGCAGTTTGGGCGGAACTTCAGCTCAGACTTCTATCCATTCCCACCGCTGCTTTCCAAGTGATGATGTTGAGATGACCGCCGGTTAGAGCCGCTTCACCACCATTAGTGAATTTCCTTTGTTTCTTTTATTTTCTTTATTTCTTTTGAACATTGAGGACAATGTGTATTTCAAGTATGGGGTGGGGTGTGACTATCTTTTGTAATAACTCTACTCACTTTGCTTTGCTTATGACTATGAACACTTGCATGTTTCCTTTCATTGTCAAACGTTTCATTATTGCATTGCATGAAAAAGGCTTTAAAAAACCCTTAAAAATTTGAAAATTTTGAAAAGATTTTGTGCTTCTAAGATTAGAGATGATTTCTATGATGAAAACCACTTGTGGAATGAGTTTTTGATGACAATTGTATGAGTTGAATTGAATCATGAATTGTGACGAGATTGAGTATGTTATTTATCCTTTCTTGCAAATTTCATAATGTGAAGGTTTTTATCTAAATCATATTGAGAAATGAAGGTTGAAATCACAATATAAGTTCTTATACTTCTTTATGAAATGATTAAGGCACCTCGATTTTCTTACTTCTTTCTTTGCTCATTTAGCCCCTCAATGAAAATATTTGCCTCCTTTACCTATCTGGGATTTAGGAAGAGTTGATTTTGGCATGTTTGATGTGGAAGGGCTATGAAAGCAATTATTTGAATTCAAAGTGTAGGAAAATATAGGTTTGGGGATGTCAATCATGATGATGAGTAACTCGGCACCATTCACATAGTCGGGTGTTTGTGTCTTGCCAAAGTCGGATTGAGCGATATTCCTAACGGATTATGGTATGTGCATCAAGGGTTTGAGGCATCTCGAAATTGAGATACGCCAATCTCCTAGGCTTCGGTTTTTGTGCACCGCTGTTCATAACTCCAAAAGTAAAGTCGAAAAATTATGTGCAAAAAGTCTAGAGCAAAGCTCTAAGTTGGTGGCTAGTTCAAATGGTGAAAATAAAAAGAGTTTGTGTTGTTCCTTCTTCCCAGATTCATACACCACATTCCTTTATAAGTTTCCCACCTTTTCCGTATTCTTGGCCTTACTTGAAAGTCCTTGAGATCATAGGAACGTTATTTGACTTGGTGATCTAAATTGAAGTTTCACATGCTTGATTTTGACAATGCTTGAAGGTTATGATGTTTTTCTTGAAGTTTAGACAATTTATGAAGTTCCTTTGCTTTGCATATTTTGGTTTATGTGTATGAACGTTTTCAAGGATAAATGAAGCAAGGTTTGAGGATGATCTATTGATTAGAAGCACATTACCAAAAAGATTGTTTTGTTTTGTTTTGCATTCATATTTCATTCTACCATATGTTTTAAGCTTTTGAAAACCTTGCTTGGGGACAAGCAAGTGACAAGTATGGGGTATTTTGTTAGCATGAAATATGACTATATTTTAGTCACTTGTTTTAGTTGTTTTTCCGTCTTTTATGTGTACATAGATATGAGTTTGAGGCATTTGTGAGCTCATTCACCCACTTTGTCGATATAGAGATCTGCACTAGCTTTGTTTTGTTTTTTAGTGAATAAAGGCTTGGATTGGAGCAAAATATGGAAGGAAAGGAGTATTTGATCATGCTTGATGGCAAGGAGATGCTTTGGAGAGGCCAAGGAAGGAGCATGAGTGAAGAACATCATGAAATAAAGGCTTTCACAAGAACTTGGAGAACCACGCCCTAAATTACGGCCGTGGACTTGGCAATTGGATCGTGGAAGTGAGTTTGAAGCACAACAGAAAGTTACATGGTGTAAATCACGGCCGTGAAAATTTGTTCATGACCGTGATTTCCATGATTTTGTGACGTGTCATATTTTCCACGTCAGCAACGTCATTGGGCTTTCTCGTAACGCCTATTTCGCCCTATAAGAAGGCTTGAGAAGGGAGTTTCGAGGATCTTCGCTTAGAGCTTCGGAGACGGCTGCTTAGGGTTCATTTTTGACCTTGAAGGATTGGAGATTTCGGAAGATTGGAGAGTTGTGAAAGACGTGATTTTAGAGATTTTCTTAGGGTTTTCACTTTTGGAGAGGGATTGACACTCCGTTCTTCATTGTTCCCTAAGATCGTTGTGAGGATTCTTATTCCATTTTATGAATTCATACACATACTACTTTTGGTATACGGATTCGAGGTTGACTTTGATTTGTTATTGAGTTTTTGAGGGTTTTCATCTTTCTTTCTTCTTAAATTGATTTTTGATATCATGATGATGGTTATTGGCTAAAACCCTTTAGCAATTCTAAGGTGAAGGGTTGATAGTTGTGGCTTAGATGATGATAGATCGATCGTAACTTGATTGGACCCTGAGAGTGTGAGAAACATCGTCGACACCCTAAACCACGGTCTGTTCTTGAGTTCCACGGCTGTGGAATATCAAGATCCAGCCGTGATTTTCTCTGTTTTATGACCTTTGATTTTGCTTTAATCCAAAGTTAATGATTAGCTTTAACCTAGCCTTGGCTTGCCTTTTCTAGGTAGTAGTGAGACTCAACATCCTCTATTTCGGTTTCGAGTGTCACAACCTTAACCGTTTTAGTTTATCTTTGATTTCTTGGGTTTGGGCATGGGTATTTGAGATTAATTCTTACCTTTAGATCCTTTCTATACTGCAGCCTCAACAACCTTTATTGAGAGTGTCTTTGGGTTAGACATATAAGGTTTTGGAACTTCACCGTACATAACTTTACATTAGTTATACCTTTGCAACCTCAACTATGTCCTTATATCTATAGTATATCTTCAATCGATTGCCACAATTAGACACCTGGATCTTTAGGGTTGCTGTTTTCCCCAATATTTGCAAAGCTTTTATACTTTTACTTGCTCGATTATTCGAAACTGAATTTGACTCACCAAATCCCTGAGTTCGATACTCTGGAATACTTGCTTAACTACACCGATCCGTACACTGCGGGTTCGCTTGCTTTTGTTTCAGTTTTATAATTAAAACTTATTTGCACGCACGTTTAGGGGCGAACACTTTCATCATATTCTTTTATCATATTCTTTCCACTATCATCTCATGTACCTCCTACATGCATTCATAAATCATATCATGTCATCATCATCATTTCTCTCATATATATATAAGCAAGCATAAAATCATGGCATAATAAATACATATTATACATATTAAGCAAGTGTAATTCATATACACTTACCTCACAAGTAAGAATAGTAAAACCTCGCAAACCAACTATTGAGTCCGTTTTCCACTCGGACTATCCTTCTTTCTCGTATATGGATACACTTACAAAGCAATGAAGTTATAGTTAGACCAAAACCTTCAACAACACCAGTGGAGAATATCATATTCCTCGTATTAAACTTCTTGATTCAAACATCATTTAAATTAATTCCTTTGAATTTATTTAACTTATATCCTCCTCTATAATCCCAATTTAATTAATTAAATTTCGCCAGAATAATGTTTTGCCCACATGTAATTTCTGAACCTACCTATAATCAGATCTCATTAAACAAACAACCCATAATCACCAGAATAAAGTAACGAGCATAATGGAATTTTCAATTATCCATTTTGGCAAGCCTAAGGTCAATTTAGGCCAAATCGCAATACGGAAAACGAATAAATTCATAACTTATTCGTTATTAACCGATTGACGAACCGAAAGAAGATTCGGAATCACAACGACGCAGGCTACGCTCGGACACCATCAAATTCACCGGAATCTGAGCGACGTAACCTCCCTCACATATGCTCGAGTCCCGTCAAGTTCCGAGGACGTCTACACCAGGCCTTCCCTTGCTCGGAAATGTAGAAACTCGATACCAAAATGAAGAGAATGAAGAGAGGAATCCAAAAACTCAAACGGATTTGAAATCGGATTAGAAACAAAGAGTAGATCTGAATTTGAAAGTTGAGAGAAATCAGAGCTTTTATGAGGAAACGTGAAAGGAAATGAATTAATAAATGATATTTCCGCTATTTATCGCAAAGACGATAATTATCCGTTAGCGGAGTCGATAATTATCCTTTCACCGATCCGAAAGCGGTTTAAGCCCCCTTCTCCAAACTTCTCGAAACTGGAATAATAAATCTGGAATATTGTATGGATAATTATTCCGCAATTGGCTCGAAAAACGCATATTCCTAAGCCGTCTTTCTTAGCCGCTAAGAAACAAAATAGCGACTCTTTTGGCCGTTTTGCATTTCCATGTTTTTCATATCTACGACATGTCCGATGTCATGATAATTTCTCTCAAGTGCATTTTTATTAATTGAAGCTTTCAAATGCTCCAAATAACACCAGGGTGTAATTTCATCTAGGAGCAGGTTACCTCAAGAGGTATCTCTTGTTAAAACATGCTTAATTCCTTAAAATTTCCGATTAGGCCATCTCCGATATTTTACCGTTACAAATATCTCCCACTTTAAGAAATTTCGTCCCAAAATTTAAGAAAGGAGGTAGAATTAAACTCATAGATATATCAAAAGGATGTGCGACCGGATCACAAAATTTCAAGGTATTACTAAAAAACATAGGGGTATCCAGCTCTCATATCTCGCTCAGTCTCCCATGTAGCCTCTCGAACTGAATGATGTCCCCATCTGATCTTCACCATCAGAATCTCCTTGTTTCTCAATCTTTGAACTTGCCTGCCTAAAACCTCAACTGGTTCTTCTAGGTAGGACAAGTTCTCAAATACTTCTATCTCAGGTTCGGGAATGATATGACTCGGATATGACTCGGATCTGACCTATACCTCCGTAGCACCGATACATGGAAGACGTCATGCAATATTGAAAACTCAGGGGGTAACGCCAACCTATACGCAAGTGGTCCGATCTTCTCTAAGATCTCATATGGACCAATTGTATCTCGGTGTTAACTTCCAATGCCTACCAAATCTCATAACTCCCCTCAAAGGAGATACCTTCAAAAACACTCTATCGCCTATCTCATATGTCATCTCTCGTCTATGGCGATCAAATTAGCTCTTCTGACGATCTTGTGCTGCCTTCAAGCACTGCTTTACTACTTGTACTTTCTCTATTGTTTGATGTACATGTTCAGGACCCTCTATTTTTCACATGCCCTCAAAATCCCAACATACAGGTGTGCGACACTTCCTTCCATACAAGGCCTCGTAAGGGGCCATACCAATACTCGAATGGAAACTATTATTATACGCAAATTTGAGTAATGGAAGGTTAGAATCCTAGTTACTTTTAAGCTCCAAAACACAAGATCTCAACATCTCCTCCAAGGTCTCAATCGTTCTCTCTGACTGTCTGTTTGTGTGAGGATGAAATGCCGTACTGAAATGCAATCTTGTACCTAAGGCATTTTGCAGACTTCCCCAAAAATGCGATGTAAACCTCGGATCTCTATCAGATACAATCGATACGGGGACTCCGTGCAGTCGAACAATCTCTCTCACATACAAATCTTCCAGCTCATCCAAGGAGTTATCTTGTCTCATCGGTAGAAAGTGAGCAGATTTCGTCAATCTGTCTACAATCACTTATACCGTGTCATTCTTTCTGAAAGTCCTAAGAAGTCCAACAACAAAATCCATTGTAATCCGCTCCCACTTCCACTCAAAAACTGATAAAGATTGTAACTTTCCTGCTGGTGCTTGGTGTACAGCCTTCACTTGCTGACACACTAGACATCGAGCCACAAAATCAGCTACCTCTCATCTCATCCTAGGCCACCAATAGATCTTCCTCAAGTCATTAAACATCTTTGTACTCCCAGGATGCATGGAATACCTCGAGGAATGTGCCTCTTCAAGTAGCTTCTTATTTAACTCCTCAATGTTTGGCATGCATATCCGTGTACCTCAGTGTAACACTCCCTTATCAGACAATTGGAAGTGTGTAGTGGTAGCATCTCCTACTTTAGCTTTCAACTTCTTCAGTGTAACATCCTCATCTTGTCTAGTTGAAATATCATCAAGAATCAACGGTCTTACTTGAATGTTCGCTATCAACTAAGATCCTCTGACATCCATCTCTACTCTCATAACTCTGAGAGCTAATAGATGCACAACTTTGTAGTTGACCTTACCGCTTTGGTCACTGCTCTTTCTACTAAGAGCGTCGGCTACCACATTCACCTTTCCTGGATGGTACTCTATAGTGCAATCATAATCCTTGAGTAACTCCATCCATCTCCTCTGCCTGAGATTCAGATCCCTCTTAGTTGGAATATACTTCAGGCTTTTATGGTCTGTAAACACCGGAAATGTATCACCATAAAGATAGTGCCTCTAGGTCTTAAGAGCATGAAGTATAGCAAACAGCTCTAGGTCATGTGTAGGATAGTTCTGCTCATGAGGTCTCAACTGTCTAGATGTGTATACTATTACCTTCTCTTCTTGCATTAGAACTCCTCCTAAGCCACTCCTAGATGCATTGGTGTAAAGCACAAAGTTACCCTTATTTGAGGGTACAACCAGAATAGGGAACATAGTCAATCTTTCCTTAAGTTCTTAAAAGCTCTCTTGACAACGGTTGTCCCATACAAACTGTTGATTCTTCTTTAGCAAGCTAGTTAATGGGCGTGGTAATCGAGAAGTTCTTAACAAACCTCCTGTAATAACCCGCAAGTCCTAAGAAGCTGCGAATCTCCGTAATGCTTTTCGGAATTTCCCATTTTGTAATAGCCTTGATCTTGGATGGATCAGGTTGTATACCATCTCGTGATATCACATGCCCAAGAAAGACAATCTGATCCGTCCAAAACTCGCACTTGCTGAACTTCGCGTACATCTCTCCCTCAGAATCCCTAAGATACGTCTCAGAGGTTCTCTATGAGTATCTGCATCTCAGGAATATATCAAGATATCATCAACGAAGACCACGACGAACTGATCTAGATAAGGTTGGAAGATCGAGTTCATCAATGCCATGAATGTTGCAGGTATATTCATCAACCCAAAAGGCATAACTGTAAACTCATAGTGTCCATACCGAGTACGAAAAGCTATCTTCGGTATTGAATTCTTTGCTATGCTCAACTGCCAGTATCCCGATCGAAGGTCAATCTTTGAAAACACTATAGCACCCCTTAATTGATCAAGCTAGTCTTCTATCCTCGGTAAGGGATACTTGTTCTTGATTGTGATTTTGTTCAGTTGACGGTAGTCTATGCACAATCGTAAACTACCGCCCTTCTTCTTCACAAAAAGCATTGGTGCACCCCGAGGACAAATACTCGGGTGTAGAAAACCCTTCTCGAGCAACTCTTCTAGTTGTTTCTTTAACTCCTTTAGCTCTAGTGGATCCATCCTATAAGGAGCAATTGATATCGGTGTTGCACCTGGTAATGTCTCAATCTCGAAGTCTACCTCTCTACTCGGAGGTAAACCAAGTAAATCATCAAGGAAAACGTCAGGAAATTCTCTGAGAACATCCACCTCAAATACTCCGGGGCTAACAATAGCAGAATCTGACACACTAGTCCGATAAGCCTGACACCCTTTCCAAAGTAATCTAAAAGTTGTTACTGCAGATATGAGGCAAGTAGGAATAACATTCCTCTCACCGGTGAAAATCACTTCCCTCGACCCATTTATCTCCTTGATTACTTCCTTCGCATAATAGTCTATCAAGGATCTATGGGTGGATAACCAATCCATTACTAACATCACATCAAACTCTCTCAAGAAATCATCCCATGTCAACACTGGTGGTATACTACGGCCATTAGGGACCGTGTCCCACTAATATCTAAATGCTTCCTCAATCAAGGATATATCATATTGTATCCGTCTCTCAGTAGGGTAGGTAGACCACTCTATCTAGAAAGGACTCAGTGTTCCTCAACCACTCATCCGCTACTAATGGATCAGTAGTCCCCTAAAACGGCTTCGCCATCTGGCAACAAATCTTCTCGAAATTCTTGTCCATCTCTACTGAAATAATACACGCTTGAAGCACTCGTCGTGTCTGTGGTAGTATAACCTCTCTCAAATATTGTAATAACTTAGGTTTACCAGCCATATCCAATGGTGGTAGTCGTACCGGATAAACTGTCACCTTAGGGTGCTCTTGATTATATATACCATGAGCATGTAAGACTCAGTCGACCCTTCGTTGTTGTGCTCCGCCATCTACAAGAAAAAGAAACTTTCAAAATCTTTATCAGAAAACTTCCCACAACCCAAGCCAAGGAATCATATCCCTTCTCTGATACCAACCAAGATGTGACACATATTTCATTTCTAGTTGATTACTAGTTAATTAATCTCGTTTAAAGTAATAAGTGGAAAAGCGGAAAACGTAAAATTTTAAAACTTTATCTTGAAACCATATTCACATCATATATACATACTAACATACGTCATAAAACTTTGTTTAACAAAACACGATTGTTTAAAACCACACAAATCATCCTAGGTGGCAACATCCCATAACAGCCCACCTGATATGATCTCAAATCCAGGTGTTGGGTTCAATGTCCTTGCCTTGACCAGGCTGAGTCTGAGTAGTTGGAAAAAAAATGTGGATATAAGAACAATGATCATCACGCTCATTTTGGGTATACAAATCACACTCTCCCAATATATATAAGTATCTTATATCTCATCCCCAAAGGACACTCTATACCCTTTCTCACATTCCAAAGCACACATACATGTCCACATTCACATTACATACACTATCATCCATAACACATAACATATACGCATTCAAGCATGTTATCATACCACATATAAACATATCATCCCATATAAACATCTCATATCATACCATCACATATAACATATAGCATGCTAGACTCGATTGCATCGATGCATAGGTGATAATTAACTAACTAGCCCCAACTAATCGTACGATATATTTTCTCATGTGCTTTCGTATTTCTTTTCTTTGTTTCTTTCTTTTCTTTTTCTTTCGGTTGACCAACCCGATAGCGTCCTAGGCCCCCTGTAGATCAGGTAGCGACCTCAGCCATCTTGTCCTAAGACCCCCTATAGATCAGGTTACGATCTTGGACTATTTATCTCATCTTGAGCCCCCCTGTAGATCAGGTAGAGACCTTTGAGGCCCCCTGTAGATCAGGTGCGACCTTTGAGGCCCCCTATAGATCAGATAGCGACCTCGTCCCCCGGAAACCCGTGCGGGACCCAGTTGGGATAATTAATCAATTACCATCCTATATTATCACTTTCATATCATAACTCAATTTCATGCTTTCATCATATTCTTTTATCATATTCTTTCCACTATCATCTCATGTACCTCATGCATGCATTCATAAATCATATCAAGTCATCATCATCATTTCACGTATATATATATATATATATATATATATATATATATATATATATATATATATATATATATATATATATATATATATATATATATATATATATATAAGCAAGCATAAAATCATGGCATAATAAATATGTAATATATATTAAGCAAGTGTAATTCATATACACTTACCTCACAAGTGATACGCCCCCGGATGGCGATGCCATCCGTGTTCCGGCTAGAAGGACCCGCACATTTTGGGAGACCATTATTATTATTCGGCTATTTAATAATAAGTCTTTTTGTATTCGGAACTTTAATTCCGGAACTTAATTCCGTGAATTAAATTCCGACCTTTCATATTTTAGGCTTTTCATATTCGGAACTTAATTCCGACTTTTAATTCCGTCATTTATGTTAAGACTCTTTGTATGGCCTCCATCCACTATATAAGGATGGCTTGGCTCATTTGTAAAGACATGTCTAAGTTGAATACTAAGTATTGAGAAGGAAAACCCTCTTACTTAGTTTAGGCATCACTTCTTCTTCCATCATCTTAAAGTTCTTATCTTGGATCTAGTCTTTGATCCAAGCTTTCATATTCGAGGATCCTTTTGAAGGATTAACCAATCGCTTCCGCCACCCAAATTCATAGTTTGATCCAACTCAAACAATCAAGAAGAAGTAGTTGAAGTTTCTCCTCGATCTAGATCACCCCGTTATTCTATCAACAAGTAAGAACAATAAAACCTCGCAAACCAACTATTGAGTCTGTTTCCCACTCGAACTATCCTTCTTTCTCGTATTTGGATACACTTACAAAACAATTAAGCTATAGTTAGACCAAAACCTTCAATAACACCTGTAGAGAATATCATATTTCTCGTATTAAACTTCTCGATTCAAACACTAGTTAAATTCATTCCTTTGAATTTAATTAACTTATATCATCCTCTATAATCCCAATTTAATTAATTAACGTTCAATTAATTAATTAAATTTCGCCAAAATAACATTTTGCCCGCATGCAATTTTTGAACCCACCTGTCATCTAATCTCATCAAACAAACAACCCATAATCACCAGAATAAAGTAACGAGCATAATGGAATTTCCAATTATCCATTTTGACAAGCTTAAGGTCAATTTAGGCCAAATTGCAATACGGAAAACGAATAAATTCATAACTTAATCGTTATTAACCCGATTGACGATCCGAAAGAAGATTCGGAATCACAACAACGCAGGCTATGCTCGGTCACCATCAAATTTACTGGAATATGAGTGACGGAACCTCCCTAGTATCACATATGCTCGACCAGGCCTTCCCTTACTCAGAAATGTAGAAACTCGGTACCAAAATGAAGAGAATGAAGAGAGGAATCCAAAAACTCAAACGGATTTGAAATCGGATTGAAACAGAGAGTAGATATGAGTTTGAAGGTTGAGAGAAATCAGAGCTGTTACGAGGAAACGTGAAAGGAAATGAACTAATAAACGATATTTCCGATATTTATAGAGAAGACGATAATTATCCTTTAGCGGAGTCGATAATTATCCTTTCACCAATCCGAAAGCAGTTTAAGCCCCCTTCTCCAAACTTCTCGAAATTAGAATAATAAATCTGGAATATTGTATGGATAAAATTGTCTCGAAAAGCGCGTATTCCTAAGCCCTCTTTCTTAGCCGCTAAGAAACGAAATAACGACTCTTTTGGCCCTTTGCATTTCCATATTTTTTCATATCTAGGACATGTCCGAGGTCATGATCATTTCTCTCAACTACATTTTTATTAATTGAAGCTCCCAAATGCTCCAAATAACACCAGGGTGTAATTTCATCTAGGAGCAGGTTACCTCAAGAGGTATCTCTTGTTAAAACGTGTTTATTTCCTTGAAATTCCCGAGTAGGCCATCTCTGATTTTTGACCATTACATTAACCTTGGTCATATCCTGCAAAGTAGCAAACTTCAACCTTTCTGGGTAGACCAAATGACATATTTTGGTTCATACTCAGGTTCAATCATGTTTGGTGGTCTAATACCTTTAGGAACCCAAATTTGCTTTACTTATTTCCTTAGACATAGAGGATAAGTGTTTCTAATGATGTAGGGATCATTTCTTCTATATGGGCAAGTTGATTTTGCATGTCCCTTTTTACAACAATAGAAACATGTGGGCATATGTGAACTTCATTTAGCTTTAACAAAAGTGGTAGTCATATTTCTTGGAAAATTCATGTGATAACCGGCCAATACCACTCTTATTAAGTGAATTTTTTTTCACCCATCATCCTTTCGAGATTAGCTTTTCGAACGAGTGAATTGAATAAGTGCAACCTTCTAGTCTCTACACGTCACAGTTAGATCAATCTTCTCTTTCTCTACATTAATATAATCTTGATGTAGAGAAGAGAGATTGTCCTTAAGAATCGCATTTTTCAATTCCAAGGTCTTGATATTGTCATCAAGGTATAAATTTTCAATGTTGAGATTTTCAACTTCCAAAGACAATTCACTTACTCGTTTCTCTTGTTTGATAAGACTTTCTCTTAAGGTATTTATCCTAACTCTATGTTCTTTATCACATATGATAATATCTTTAAAGAATTTGGCAAGTTCAAGATTAGATTAAAACATTATGGTATTTACCACTCCATCAACGTAGAGGTTTGGATCCTCTTCTTGATCAGCCGTTAAGCATAAGTTTGCTTGATCATTTTCGTCATCTGACTCATTTGTGGAATCTGAGTTACTTCATGATGCTACCATAGCCTTCTTCTTTCGATCATTCTTCCTAAAGTTGGTCCTTCTATTTTGTGGACAATCCTTTACAAGATGATTTGTTTCACCACATTCAAAACAAGTCAATACTTTAGTTTTCTTATTATGGTTAGAAAACTTACCTTTGGGTCTTGATGATCGTGGATATTAGTTGTTTACAAGTTTCTTCTACATTTGAAGAATTCTTGCAAGACCTCTTGAAATCAAGGCAAATGGATCTTCCTCCTCCTGATCACTCTCTTCATCATCCGATGGAATATTATCCTTCTTGGATCTTATAGCAAGGTTCTTTGCGTTTGACGATGACTCTCCATCTTCTTCACCAAGAACCATTTCATGGGTGATTAGTTATCCAAGTAGGTTGGCAAAGCTAAAAACTAAGGTCGTTGTGTTTTAGCTTTAATCAAAGTAGAATTCCAAATGTTACACTTAGCCAATTGTATGGTGTAAGTAAGGGTCGAACCCAATAGAGTTATAGTCAAAGTTTTGTTTAGATTCAATTAACAATTTGTAACCAGGGGGCATTGTAGAATAAAACAAGACAAAAGCGATTAAATAACAAGCAAAGATGATGATAAATGGATGATTTGGAAAACTACACTAGGTTAGATCTTAACATGCATACAACTTGGTTGGTTCTTTTTAGAAGTAATTCGCCAATGTTCTCATCTTGATCTTATATATGTGTTAAGTCAATCCCATTAACACAACTTAACTAGCTTATTGATATGTAAGCCTACAAGATCAAAGACACAAGTTAGTATTCAAATAAAGATAAAGAGATACAAAGAAGACAAACAACCCGTTAATTTTACTTTGTAGTCATGTTTCTTTCCCTTAGATAATTACAACCAACTTTTACCTAAGGTTTAATACTAGATTAAGGACCCAAACCCGGAATCGATTAACCCTAGCCTTTTGCATGTAGTTGTACACTTAAGGTGATCAAACTAAGTGATAAGAGACATGCAAACATAAGTTAAAGAGCAAGGAAAATAACACAATTGAACACTAAATTAAACTTCTATTATAAAGACTTACAACAAACTTGCAATTCAACTTCAATCAACCCAATGTAGCAAGGAAGCTTAGAAACTCATTACAAATGGCACTTAGACAATATAAAGCTTTTTAGAGAAAATATATGATTCTAGCAATCAGCCAAGGGCTCTATTTATACTTCAAAATGCATAAATAGGGAGTAAAGAGACTGTGTAAACAACAACCATTAAGACCATAAAGGTGGCGCAAACAGCCGGAGTAAATTCCTCTGACACTAAACCGCAGGCGCGGGCAAGGGTGCCGTAGGGGCGGTTTAGGCCAAAACATTCCATCTTTATCTTCGCCGCGGGGGCGGGGTCTTTAATGCTCTAGAATGTCTAACTCTCCATCTTCGTGACGTTTCTGGTGTCGATCCGCAAGGGTGACCTAGTACACCGTAGGGGCGGTGACACAGTCTCTTCGGCTTCACAAGTCCACTGGCATGGGCGTTGGACTTGTTCTTCGGGCTGAGTCACCGCAGGGGCGGCTAGAGGCTACTGTAGGGGAGGTGACAAAGGCCATCTGGGCGCATGCCAAAGCGTTGGTTGCGGCATCGGACATTGGTCTTCAGGGGTGTCACCGCAGGGGCGGCTAGGTGACACCGCGGGGGGCGGTGACATCCTACTCTCGAGGCGCTAGCGAGGCGCAGGTTGCGTCGTTGGAGGCATTGGTCACCGCTGGGTGGTGGCTTCTACCGCGGGGGCGGTGTGGCACCAGAAGCTTATCTTCGTTGATCTTCTTCTTCTCCCAAGTGTTGTTAAAACCTTCTTTACTTCATTATGGACTTCTGCATCTAGATCAAGGTATTAGTAACACAATATGACTCAAAGACATTAAAAAGACTCTAAAAACTACCTAGAATGATAGTGAAGAAAACAAGAGAAAAATTACCAAAAGAAAGGTGAAGAAAACAAGAGAAAAATTACCAATATCAACACAACAAGCCTCAGGAAGTAGGGTGCAACAGAAAGGTGAAGAAAACAAGAGAAAAATTACCAAATGAAGCAAGAAAGGAGAAAAGAGAGAAACTACCATCTTACTGCTCCAAGAGTGACCTACCCGAACACCTCCTTATTGCTCCCCTTCTTATGTCACCAATGTCGGAAGGAGAACCTACACCCGGAATCGCTTATTTTTCCAAGGACCCCTTTCGGATTTTCACCTTGCCACTCTTCTTCTTTTTATGATAATCTCACCATTTTCTCACATCCCTCAAGTCCAATTTTGCACCAACCTAGAGTTGGTTGGACTATCTTCTTTTTGCCTAAACCGCCCGTTTGGGTTTTTGGTTAATCCAAGGTTTTTCTTGCCTTTTTCTCATTTTCTTTGGCTTTTTCTCTTTTTTTTTTGACTAAATTGCATCTGGATTACAAACTAAAATTTCAAAGTAAAATCAAACAAACTTTACAAGCAATGATATGATCCCTCACGCATACTTGAAGAACACTTTGCCCTCAAAGTGCGAAAATGAAGGCAAATCAAATGATGTGGAGGAAGGGAGGAGGATACTCACTAGTGAGATGGCCTAGCTAGACCTTCCTCCGGTGAATATGGAAAGTGGCTGAAGAAGTGCTCTTGCCTCCAGTAGATGTCGTCGAGGTGGGTCTGTTGAGCATCCAATCGAGCACCAAAGGAGGTCTCAAAGCCGGCCTGCCAAGCTTGCTACTGAGCCTCCATCCTCTGTTGCAAATCCCTCTACCAAGCGTCCTAATGCCGGTCAAAGTGCACGGTCATCCTCTCCTCAAAACCCATTTCCTAGGTCTGCTACTGCTCAAGCATCATCCTCTGGTAGTCGGTCTGCCACTGCTGGTGCTGAGTGGACAGAGCCGCCATCTGAGCAAGTAGGTTGGCATGTGCGGGGTCATCCTCCTCCGCCGCGGTGGCCATCTCCTCATCATCCGTAATCGGCATGTGGTCCTCATACGGGACTCTATTGGAGCTCGCTGGATGTCTCTCAATAATGGAGACCTGAGGTTGCCTCGACACTAACGGATCAACTACAATGTATAGGTTGGAGAGCTCGTCTCTGCATGGTAGAGGCCAGGGCAAGTAAGTCACATGGCTCCAATCTGCAAAAGAGAGCCAAAAGAGGTGCTCACCATCCCTCTTCAATAACTTGCAACGCCAAAAAAGGCCCTCGATATAGAACGGGATTGCGATCCCGTCCTCCACCTCGGTCACATCCATGACCTATGCAGGTATGAGGGTAATGATCCCTCCTCTAACAATGTCTTGGGGCTCATCCTTCCTAATCCGCTTCAAAACGGAGAGGAAAAGGGAAATCCAATCCGGCACGTTGTCACATGTCGGAATGCATGAGTAGAGTAGTGGAAGGTCCTTGAGAGCAACCTTGTTTTCCTCCTTGTGTCCACAGAAAACATACATGATTATCTTGGAGAGCATCCTCAAGCAAAGCTGAGTTATTTTGTTGTTGTACTCACCCCCTTAATGGAACTCCGAACCTATGGAGGCACGCCAAAACCCCATCAGGTCCGGTGTAGGGGCCGTTTCCCACCACTTCTCAAAAGGGATCTTGAAGATCCCAAAAGCGGACCTTAGTTGGTCTAGATCCACAGAATAACGCTTCTTGTTGTATTTGAAGGACAAACCAACGTTGCCACAAATTGCCTTGACAACTCCGGGTATGTGGCAGCGTTCCTTCCTAGGAATTCCCCGAGCCCAGCATGCTCGAGGAACACCTGCATACTCTCCAGCATCCCTAAGCTTTCCAACGTCGGTATATGCAAGAGCCGAGTTGGAAAGACATTCCAGTTCTGCATTATTTCATATCTCTTCAATTCTTTGGCATTCATCTTAATTTTCCTTGGTTTCTCCATTCTAACAGCACTTGCAAGCAGAAGAATTAGATTTCACAAAGAATGGAAAGAAGAACAACCTTTTTGTTGCAAAAACCGCAGGCGAAGACAGGGCCGCGGGGGCGGTGAGGCATAGGGGCGGCGGTGATGAGGCGCAAGGGCGGGAGAAGGCAATAGGGCAATTTTTCCCAGCTCGTCGATGGTGAAGTCTGGAGAGCATTCGTCGGTGTTGGAGCCTCCTTTGGTGCCCGAAGGTAGTTGAAGGTGGTGACGTAGGGTTGGGAATTAGATTGGAAGAAGGGAGAGGTTAGGGTTATTGAGAGGGGTGGCGCAGGGGCGTAGTTAGGACGGTGGGGCAAGTCGGTGGCGACGCTAGGGCGTTATCCAGGGCGGCTGTGATGTACTGGTGGTTCTAGGGCGGGCTGGTGGCGGTGAGAGGGTGAGAGAGAGAGTTTAGAGCATGAGAGGGAAGTTGGGAGATCGGGGAAAGGGTTAGGCGAGGAGGAGAGAGAGAGAGGGGTGTGAAGAACCATTAGGTGAATAAAAAGGATAAAAGATACTCTAGAAGGAGGGTTGAATAGAGTATGAGAACTTTTCGCAAAAACCAATATCAAGGCTTTGAAACCAATTTCAAAGGCCTTGATGTCGATCTGAGCTCTTTGTGACACACTTTGATTTCAAGGGCTTTGAAACAACTTTCAAGGGCCTTGACTTTATAAACCTGCAAAACAAAGTTAGTCACAGTAAAGCAAGATAAAGTGCGGAATGTAAAAGATCAACACGAGGATATGTTTACGAAGTTCGGATCAAATAGTCTACTCTTTGTCCCAGAGTATAGCCTTAGTATCTAACTATCTACTATCATCTTCAAAGATTCCTAGATACAAACTAGAAGAAATCCCCTTCTTCTCTCACTGTAGCCAACACTACGATCAAGCTCCAACTCTTCACCTTGCTATAATAGCCTAGTTACTTCGTAGAGTAACACACACTCTAGTATAACACTTTTTAGATATACCAATGGAGCTCTCGATTTTATCTCTCTCTAAGGGATAACGCTTTTAGTAAAAGAGAGAAAGAAAACCTATTTGATCGAATGAAGATGTTTTGGATCGCTTGAAGACTTTAGATGTTTCCGTATAAGCTTGTGTCTTGTTCTTCAATCGACATCTTCATTTATAGTCTTCTATGGAGAGGTATTCTAGCCGTTTGGAAGATGACTGTTTGAATATAATTCTTCTTCTCCATGAAGATCACTTCTTGGTTGAGATGAGATAGACGTTGTGGATCTTCATCTCCTTGAAACACGTTAATCTCTCTGGCCCATAATCTTCTCGTATTTGTTGTGGCGATATCAAATTCCGTAGCAGAGGATCTTCGTGCTTTCGCTTGAGGATCATTGCAAGATCTTTTTAAGAATCAAATCTTTCTTGGTCGGTTGAGATCTTCTTTCAACATATCTTCTTGTTGAGCATATCTTTCTTGGAAGATCTTCGTTGGCACTTTGTTAGATAAGAGATTTGAATTCCTTGAGCGTGCAGTCTTGACGTCTTGACTTTTGTTCCCTTGAAATGGCTTCCAAGGCCTCCGTCTTTTAATCACTCTAAATTCCTTGTCTTTCCTTGCATCCGATTTCAAGGTCTTCCAAGGTCCTTTTAAATGCTTTTCAAAACTTGCACTCATTCAATACAAACTACCAAATCAAACCAAGCAACTCGATATATAATCAATAAATTGTTAGTGTATAAAACTACTCCATTTGAGTTTAAGTCTTCCATCATCATCACCTATACAAATATATAATCAAGATGGAGTTTCAATCTCCCCCTTGATGGAAGACAACACAAATGTTTCGTACGTGCATTATAAAGTTAGCGATGCATATATGAATATCAAACTAACTTAAAATGCAGAATGTAGAATTATCGAAATGTCGGATCATTTATTTCTCCCCCTTTGTCTTTAAACAAGAGAGAAAATTAGTTAAAGAAAGGAAGTTTAAAGGTTTACAACCCAAAAAAGTAATTCACAAAAGCACATAAAAAACAATTCAAGTTCCTTCAAATATCAATCTTGATCCTCCTCATAGAACCTCCTTTTTCCTTTAGATGAAGACTTTTTGTGGCTCCAATCATCCATTTCAGCTGCTAAGCATTGTCTCTTTTCTTCAGCTCTTCGTTTCTTAACCACCTCGAGTATGTTGAGCTACATCGCCAGTCATGGGTAGGATCCTTCCCATAGTGTTCAGAGTAAGGGCATACATCAAATACATTTCATTGACCTTAGCACTTATGGTAGATAGTAGTTCATGATTGGAATCCAATTTTCTCTTAGTGTCAAACTAGAAATCTGACAGTTCACGATGCAGACAAATCAGTTCTTTTTCACATCCTTCTAACCTGATTTCGGGAGTAGCAGTAGAATATGTTGGAGCTTCTTGAGTTGGAACTGGAGTAGCTCCTTTCCTTTTTAAAGTCCATGTGCCTGCAAGAATCTTCTCAATTCCTAGACATTATAAGCATGTCTCATCAATCTTACCAGGAATTGACTATCGATCTTCAGAGGATGTATCAATTGTGAAATAGTCAAAGATCTTATGCAACAGATTTTCATAAGGCAAAGGGATGGCTCGCTTAGAGTTAATAGAGTGTATCATATGGTTGAGGATGAGATTAGGTACATTAATGCCTAACCCAAACATAATCGGATGAATTAGCTCTAAGGATTGATCAGTCAAAAGCTCTCTTGAGTTTGCACGAGGAACAACATATCGAACCAGAATGGTAAAACAAGTTTAGCGTCTAGGGTTAGGGAAGTATGAGTAAGCTGACGTGAGGTTGAATTTGGAACAAGAAACTTCTCTTTAGCAAGTCGAACAATCTCTGATTGTGAGGGATTATTAAAAGCGATATATGTAGGAATTCCAAAAATCTCACTTAAAACAGAAGAAGTGAGAGAAATTGGTGTACCTTTTACAAAAGATTCAAGAAAGACAACTCCTTTGTCCCGTTTTGTAACGAGATTGACATAGAACATCCTTGTGAGCCTTGGGAAAGCGAAATCTCTAGGGTCTAAGATTTTCCAAACTATTGAACTCTTGAGCTTGTCTATGCAAGGGATCTGAAGAGTTTCAAGAAAAGCAACATCCACCATATCACACATACAAAGCGGTCTATTGTGAAAACCATCAAGCCAAGATCCCGAGTCTTGAAAATTTATGAACCAAGATGTGGAAAGATTGGTCGTTTGAGAAATATCCAAATCTTCAAAAGGTGTTTCTTCTTTTGCAATAGGGGAGATCTGAACAAATTTTTTTGGGGGGCTTGAGGAGCAGATTTCTTACTTTGGGGAGCCATGGATGATGTTGACAAAGAAAACAAGGGGTTTTTGAAAAGGGTTTTTGTAAAGGATGAAAATGAAAAAGATAGGAGATTCTGGCCTTTTAAATGAATGCAAACAATAATAACAAGATTTTGAGAAGATCAAGGTCTTTAAAGACCAAAAATTCCAATAAAATCTCAACAAATCTTTTTCAAGCCTTTAATAAAAGAACATAAAAACAATTTAAGAATTTAAAATATCTAACAGATATTATATCTTAAATAGATCTGTATTTCTTAATTTACCCTTGAGTCTTGTTTCAAGACCCTTGAATTTCCTTTCAAGGCCCTTGAAAAAGATAACTGGGTTGCATACAAAGGAGAAAATAAAATAATTTACTCCCCCTACGCTAATGCTTCCTTGTTCAACATATCAAGCTCTAATCTAATCAAATTAAATTGCTCTTCAAGAAAAGGCTTGGTAAAGATATCTGCAAGTTGCAAGTTAGTTGATATAAAAGAGATCGAAACATCACCTTTCTCAACATGATCATGTATGAAGTGATGCCTTACACCGATATGCTTAGTCCTTGAATGTTGCACAGGATTTTTAGTAATAGAAATAGCACTAGTATTATCACATTTTATAGGAATACCTTTCAAATCAAAGCCAATATCACGAAGTTGTTGAGCAATCCATAGAATTTGTGCACAACAGGCTCCCGCAGCTATATATTCAGCTTCGGTTGTGGATAGGGCAACAAAATTTTGCTTCTTGGAGTGCCAACTAATTAGGGATGACCCTAAGAATTGACAAAATCCAGAAGTGTTTTTCCTATCGACTATATAACCTGCAAAGTCTGCATCTGAATAGCCAACAAGGTGAAACGAGCTTTGACGTGTGTACCATAACCCTAGATCCTTAGTGCCATTGAGATACCGAAAAATTCTTTTCACAACTATCAAGTGTGACTCTTTAGGATCAGCTTGAAATCTTGCACACATGCACACACTAAACATAATGTCAGGAAGCAAAAGGGAGGCTTATAAATAAAGTCAACATAAATCATGGTCAAGAGTCAACAAAGGTGGTTGCATCCGCAAAAATCCGCAAGGGCGGATCTAGTGAGGCGCAGGGGCGACCTACAGAATGCGCAAGGGCGGCTCAGCCAGACTCAACACAACTCAACTTCTAAAAGACTCACGCTCTTACAAACAAGCCCTCCACCTCAAGAGTTTGATCTTGGCGAAGACATAGATGCATGATCGAGAACTTACGTCGAGCCAACGACGTAAAACAAAGGCGCTGCTCGGGAGGCAACCCGAGAAAATAAAAAGAGAAGCTTCTGTCAAGAAAACCGCCCCGCGGCCTTGTGTCACCGCTCCCACGGTGACACTGCATTCCCAGCACCGCCCCCGACGTTGGGCCAGCACCAACACTACGCTATCACCGGTCCCGCGGTGATAAACCCCCGCCCTAGCGGTTTCCCCCTTGAAAGGGCCACTTCCAGTGCTGCCTCCGGAGCTAGGCCTGCGGTTTTCCCCTTCTTGTCACCCCCCACGGTGAGAAGCCCCCTCCCCTGCGGTTTTACCCAAAAAAGAAAAAAAAGAAATCGGAAAAATAACCCTACACCTACCCCACCCACCCTAAAATTCCACCTTGATTATATATTTGTATAGGTGATGATGATGGAAGACTTAAACACAAATGGAGTGGTTTTATATACTAACAAATTTATTGATTATATATCGAGTTGCTTGGTTTGGTTTGACAGTTTGTATTGAAAGAGTGCAGGTTTTGAAAAGCATTTCAAAGGAACTTGGAAGACCTTGAAATCGGATGCAAGGAAAGACAAGGAAATTTAGAGTGATTAAAAGATGGAGGCTTTGAAAGCCATTTCAAGTGAACAGAAGTCAAGACGTCAAGACTGCACGCTGAAGGAATTCAAATCTCTTATCTAACAAAGTGCCAACGAAGATCTTCCAAGAAAGATATGCTCAACAAGAAGATATGTTGAAATAAGATCTCAAACAACCAAGAAATATTTGATTCTTAAAAGGTTCTTGCAATGATCCTCAACCAAAATCACGAAGATCCTCTGCTACGGAATTTGATATCGTCACAATAAATACAAGAAGATTATGGGCCAGAGAGATTAACGTGTTTCAAGGAGATGAAGATCCACAACGTCTATCTCATCTCAACCAAGAAGCGATCTTCATGGAGAAGAAAAATTATATTCAAACGGTCATCTTCCAAACGGCTAGAAGACCTCTCCATAGAAGACTATAAATGAAGGTGTCGATTGAAGAACAAGATACAAGCTTACACGGAAACATCTAAAGTCTTCAAGCGATCCAAAACATCTTCATTCGATCAAATAATTTTTCTTTCTCTCGTTCACTAAAAGCGTTATCCCTTAGAGAGAGATAAAATTGAGAGCTCCATTGGTATATCTAAAAAGTGTTATACTATAGTGTGTATTACTCTACGAAGTAACTAGGCTATTATTGCAAGATGAAGAGTTGGAGCTAGATCGTAGCGTTGGCTACAGTGAGAGAAGAAGGGTATTTCTTCTAGTTTGTATCTAGGACTCTTTGAAGCTGATAATAGATAGTTAGATCCTAAGGATATACCTTGGGACACAGAGTAGGCTATTTGAGCCGAACTTCGTAAACATATCCTCGTGTCGATCTTTTACATTTCGCACTTTATCTTGCTTTAATGTGACTAACTTTGTTTTGCAGGTTTACAAAGTCAAGGCCCTTGAAAGTTGTTTTAAAGCCCTTGAAATCAAAGTGTTTCACAAAGAGCTCAGATCGACATCAAGGCCTTTGAAATTGGTTTCAAAGCCTTGAGATTGGTTTTTGCGAAAAGTTCTCATACTCTATTCAACCCCCCTTCTAGAATATCTTTTATCCTTTTTATTCACCTAATGGTTCTTCAATTGGTATGAAAGCTAGACTCACGTATACTGATTTAACCATCAGTGAGACTAATCATGAATCCTGTAGGTGATGGAGGATTTGCTCAAGGAAGATCCTCATCTCGACCACCACTCTTCTGTGGCAACAACTTTGCTCATTGGAGAGCACTCATGCGTATGTTCATTATTGATTAGGACATGGAATTATGGAGCATCATTCAAAATGGCCCCAAAGTCCCAACTACGACAGTTGAAGGTGTCCAAGTCCCAAAGAAGGAAGCTGACTTCACACAAGCTGACTTGGACAGTGTGTCAAAGAACTACAAAGCTATGAACTTACTCTACTGTGGATTAGATGCCAACGAATTCAACCGCATCTCATCATGCAAGAGTGCAAAGGAAATATGGGACAAACTTGTTGTCACATACGAAGGAACAAGTCAAGTCAAGGAAACAAAGATTAGCATATTCCTCAAACAATACGAGCTATTCAAAATGAATCCAAATGAACCAGTCAAAGAAATGTTCAGAAGATTCACTGAGATCGTGAACAACTTGGACTCACTAGGAAAGGTCTTCAAAAATGAAGAAAAAGTTAGGAAGGTTCTAAGTAGCTTACCTAAAGCCAAGTGGGGACCAAAGATGACTGTCATCGAAGAAGCTCAAAATCTCTCAACTCTCCCTCTCGATGATCTCATTGGAAAACTCATCACACACGAAATGGTTCTTGGTGAAGAAGACGGAGAGCTCCCATCTAACACTAAGAATCTGGCTTTAAGATCGAGAAAAGATGAGTTACCATCTGAAGAGGAAGACAATGATGACGATGATGAAGAAGATGCAATTGTCATGATCTCCAAAGGCCTCACGAGAATTCTCAAGATAAAGAAACAATCTGCAAACAATAGAGAATATCCACGAACATCAAAACCCCGAGGTAAGTTTTCTAACTCTAACAAGAAAACTAGATTGCTGACTTGTTTTGAATATGGTAAAATAGATCATCTTGTTAAGGACTTTCCACAAAAGAAGAGGACCAACTTCAAGAAAAATGATCGAAAGAAGAAAGCTATGGTAGCTTCATGGAGTTATTCAGAATCATGAAATGCATCAGAAGACGAAAAAGAACAAGCAAACCTGTGTCTCATGGCCGATCATGAAGAAGATTCAAAACTTTACGTTGATAATGTGGTAAGTACTATCATGTCTCAACATGAATTTGACCTAAAACAACTCCTTAGAGACATTATTATATGTGACAAGGAACATAGAATAAGGATAAATTTTCTAAAAGAAAAACTTCTTGAACAGTAAAAACAACTAAGTGAGATGTCTCTAGAGATTGAAAATCTTAACACGGAAAAGGTAGACCTTGATGACAATATCAAGGCTTTGGAATCGGAAAATGCGATTCTTAAGGACAACCTCTCCTCTCTTCATCGAAACTATATCGATCTAGAGAAAGAGAAAGTTGATCTAACTTTGACGTGATGATAGCATGAATTATAGTCTATATTTTGGGACCTGTTTAGACGTTTTATCTTCAATAATCTGCATGTTTGGATGTATATTATGTGATTATATTGTCGTTTTATCTACCTTTGCGGGAATCGAGGTCTACACCAAGTTTCATTGTAATCGTAGGTAAAATGGCACGTTTTGCATCAAAATGGATCTAAAGGAGCTAAGGAATCATTGGAGCTACATTCAGGAACTTAAAGAGGAGTTCAAGAAGCAAGGAATTAACAAAGAGATTTACTTTGGACCAGATTTGAGAGATTTCACTTTCAGTTGAGAGTCACCTCGGTCAGCTACAGTACCATCTCGACCGATGTGATCTAGAGGAGCGTCCCGACCGAGGCGAACACCTTGGACGCGGCGAGATATATTTTATTCTTGGCTGAAATCTTTTATTTTTGGAAGGAGAGATCTTATATTTTTGGGCTGGATTTCTGAAAGGAAGATCATATATTTTAGGGATTTCTTTATGAGAGATAGATATATTTTATTAGGAAAATATCTTTTCAAGATATTTTATCTTTGGAGGGTAATTTTCCTATATAAAGAGCTAGATTTTCCACAAATTCAGCAACCCGCTACCATCATAACAGCTGGGGATTGAAGAAGCTGCAGTTAGGAGGAATTTTTGGAAGGTTGAAGGAAGGAAAGTTGATAGCTTTTATAGCTTTTGTGAAGGGTTTTGTAAGATTTTCTTAGATTCCCTTCTTGTTGACTTGTCTTATTGGATTGTGATCCAAGGAACGCTTGTTTGTTTGATAATTGATTCAGTTATTGAAGCCTTTTTATTAAGGTTTTTTATGTTCAATTATTCACTTTCTTCCCTTATATTTGATTATTGCTTTCATGATGATGAGTGGCTAATTTCCTTGTGTGATTCTAGGGTGATGGCTGAAGGTTGTGGGAAAAACAATGATAGAATAATCTTAAATTCCAATAGGACCCTGAAAGCTCGAGTCTTTACCCTTAATCTAGAACATCTCGTTCAGTCGATGAACATCTCGGCCGGGGTGGAATTCGTCTGACCGAGGTGACCTTTCTGATCCGAAACTGAGAGTTAAGTGTTAGAGTTTGCCAAATCCTATTCTTATTACACCTTTCCTGGTGTAATGCAAGCTTAGGATGAGACTTACCCGGTAATTCCTTTTTTTGTTTACCCATGATCATAAGTGTAGGTAATAAAGGTTTATCCTTTATTGGGGTTTGAGTGTGCCTTCATTCCATCTTTGTTAGTTAGCCTGAGACTTACCCGGTAAAGGTTGATTCTATTCCCTTAGTTGGTTTGTTGGTTTGAGGTTATAGTTCTTTTCCTTAATTCCTTGTGACTTACCCGGTGATAGGAGCTTTTGGTTTGGGATTAGTGAGTAGTGAGACTTACCCGGTGATCTATTCAACTTTAGTAACACCTTCCCTTTGCAAAATCTCAACTTTGTCCACTTATCTTGAGATCTTGAGTTGGAACCATAACTAGATGCTTTAATCCCTAGAATCGCATATTTCCTTTAATTGACTTTTTATCATCTTTGGTTGCTTTAATCGCTTTTGTGGTTAGTTGTAATATTGACTACCTATATTGGTTTTGTTTTACTTAAGTCCCTGAGATCGACACCCCGGAATTCTTGCTTTTACTACGATTGACCCGTACACTGCAGGTTCGCATCCTTGTTTTAAGCATACATCTCGGGTTATAAATTTAAAGCTTCCACACACCGTTTGGAGCGAACAAGTTTTTGGCGCCGTTGCCGGGGACTTGGTCTAGACCGAGCCGGTTGCGGTTGTCTTTCGGGGCACTTGCCCCTGTTTCTACTAACCACTCTACTTGAGTGACTTTCGCAGGTTCTTTCTTGTAGGTTATTGCGAAGAACCCACGCTGGGAAGGAAATTGTTCCTTACGATCCCGAACCAGAAAAGACATGCAAAAGACGCTTGAAAGAAGCTAAGATGGCCAATCAAGAGAATCGCAATCTTCAGGCCGAATTGAAGGAGGCATTGGAACAACTACGCCTCAGCAAAGAAGAATTGCGACTAGAAAAGGAGGAAACTCGCGCAAGGACGGAAGCGATCGAAGCAGATATGGTGACTTTACGGGGCCAATATCTACCTCGACGAGCTCCAACTCCTCGACCGAGGCAGGACCCAGTCCCAGATGCCCCGGCCGAGATACTTCCACCTTGGATGCCAATCCGAGATGCTCTTTTTGCAGGTATTCCACAGACCCTAGGGCAGATGATGGACCTTAATCAACAACTGAGGCGTCCAGGAGTCAACCTAGGTAATCCAGCGGACCATGATTATGAGCTTCGACTGCAAGTTCTTTCCATGATTCGCTAATGCTAGTTTGGAGGGCTAGAAAGGGAATCTCCGCATCAACATCTGCATAACTATGAGATCTTGATGGAGACTTTGAGACCTTCAAGGCTGGAAAACAACAATTACAAGCTAAGGCCTTTCTACTTCTCTTTGAAAGATAGGGCGCTTGCTTGGTATCAATCTCTCCCTCCAGGAAAGATCAACACTTGGGAGGAGATGACGACGGAGTTCTTGACTAAATTCTTTCCCCCTCTAAGACTGCTGAAATGAGAGGGAAGATCAATGCATTCATCATGAAGGACAAGGAGAGTTTGTCCAAGTCATGGGAGAGATTTAAAGACATTCTTTTGGATTGCCCATATCATGGGATTCCAAAGATAGAGTTGTTGGAGATATACTTCAAGGGACTGGACGGAAACACCCAGTTCAACCTTCAACTACTATCCGCCGGCACGTTCATGGACATGCCGATTGACGAAGCTTGAGAGTTCATAGAAAAACAAGCTTTGCACATGGAGAAATACTCCCACCAAGGAGCTGAAAGTGGAGTTAAAAGAGTTAATTTTCAAGAAGCTCCATCAAACAATGAACAACTCACCTCTTTGTAGAATGATGTGAAGCAATTGAAAGAACTTTTGGTTGCTCAAACCAAGAAAGAAGATGAAGGATATCAAGGCTCAAGGAACAACAATGGTTATCGGAACAACAACAACAACGGTTCCCGGAACAACAACTACAACAACAATAGAGGATCCAACAACAACAATTGGAGGGCAAACAATCAAAATTCGGGTAACCCTTACTCTAACTACAATTCGAATAACTCCTCTAATCCTTTCCTCTCTTCTTCTTCTTCTTCTTCTACTCCATTGAAGAGCCAGGAGCCGGGATCAAGCTCATCCCAACCGGAAAAGAAAGATGCGGTACTGGAGGCTATCTTGATCAAGCTCAACTCTATGGAGACATCCATGACTTCATTTTCAAAGGCACAAAAAGCCTTAGAATAACAATTCTTTAACAAGGCGAATGAAGCGCCAAGAGACCCAGGGAAGCTTCCAGCAAGGACGGAAAGCAACCCCAAGGGACAAATAATGGCAATAACGACGAGAAGTGGACTGAAGACTGCAGATCTAGTGCCTCGGTCGATGCCAGTACAGACGAAGAACACCTCGGTCCAGGCACAGTTGAAGACCACTTCGGCCGAGGTGCCAACCGAGGTTGAGCCACAGAGAGCGTCGGACAAAACTGAAGTTTATGTTCCACCTCCTGCATATAAACCACCACTTCCATTCCCCCAGTCAAGGGCCAGAGCACATCTAGACAAGCATTTTGGTAAGTTCCTTGACTTGATGAATAAACTACATATTAATATCCCTTTCCTTGATATTCTAGGGATGCCCGCATATGGGAAGTTCTTGAAAGAAATTCTATCAAGGAAGAGGAAGTTGGAAGACTTTGGTGAAATAAGGATGACATCTAAATCCTCGGAGCTTATTCAAATCATGAAGGAGAAGATGCCATCCAAATTACGGGATCCCGGATCATTTTGCATTCCCATTCAAGTTGGGGACGTCACTTGTGAGGCATTTTGTGATCTAGGAGCCAGCGTGAGCATCATTCCGCTGTAGCTATGTGTGAAGATCGGACTTGGAGAGCCCAAGCCGGTGAAAATACGGTTGTACATGGCGGATTGCTCCATTACCCATCCCGTGGGCATTTTGGAAGACGTTCCGGTTAAGTTAGGTAACTTCTATTTACCTATAGACTTTGTTGTGCTTGATATTCCCGCAGATTACTCCGTTCCTATCATTCTCGGGAGACCATTTCTAGCAACTTCGGGTTGCAATATGGATTTTAAGAACGCCAAGTTAAAATTCAACATTGGCGGAGATAAAAGTTTGCATTGCTTGCGGCAATGAAGGGAGAGCAGCTAGGAGATGATATCTTCAACATCTATGATGAAGAAGAATCAAGAGAACTGGTGAGCTCTATCCTTATTAAAGATCCACTTGAAAAAGTTATTAGCTTTAGCTTAATGGAGGAAGGTATAGATGCTTCTTGTGATGCAGATATACGGAGCTTAAAGGTGTTGGAAGAAGATCCAGGAGCTAAATTTGAAAGGCTAATCCAGGAGAAGAAGATCTCCAATTTCGGTCCTAATTGCAATACCTCGACCGAGGCACTTTCTGGACCAAGCGAGGTGTTCTTGACTGAAGAACATCTCGGTTACCCACTCTGGACCTCGACCGAGGTCGAAAGCGAGATGATGTCAACTGAGACTTCTGAATATCTAGTTCTTCGATCTACTCCACTAGAAGGCAAGGATCCACCTCAGAAAGCACCCCCAGTTGTGGAGCTTAAACAACTCCCAAGTCACTTGAGGTATGCTTTTCTTGGACTGGATTCTACTTATCCCGTCATCGTTAGTGCTTCCCTCTCCGAATCTGAATTATCTAAACTAATGCATGTCCTGAGGATGCATCAAAAGGCTTTGGGTTATACTATTGATGATCTTAATTGCATTAAGCCTTCTTTCTGCATGCATATAATACTAATGGAGGATGATCATAAGACTTCACGGGAACCTCAAAGATGGTTAAATCCGATCATGAAAGAGGTTGTGAAGAAAGAAATTCTTAAGTTGTTGGATGTAGGTATCATATTTCCTATCTCGGACAGCAAGAGTGTGAGCCTAGTGCATGTAGTTCCGAAGAAAGGAGGAATGACCGTGGTGATGAATAAGAACAACGAGTTAATCCCAACAAGGACCGTCACGGGCTGGAGGGTGTGCATCGATTATAGGAAACTGAACGTGGCCATTCGGAAGGACCATTTTCCACTTCCCTTCATCGATCAAATGCTCGAGCGGTTGGCCCAGCATTCACATTTTTGCTATTTGGATGGCTATAGTGGCTTCTTCCAGATTCCTATCCATCCGAATGATCAAGAGAAGACCACTTTCACTTGTCCATGGGGGAAATTCGCTTATAGGAGGATGCCATTTGGATTATGTAATGCACCCGCTACCTTCCAGCGATGCATGATGACTATCTTTTCCGAGTATATAGAGGAGATCATGGAGGTATTTATGGATGATTTTTCAGTATATGGTTCCTCTTTTGATGATTGCCTATCTAACCTTTCTCTAGTGCTGCAAAGATGTGAAGACACTAATCTCGTTTTGAATTGGGAGAAGTGTCACTTTATGGTTAATGAAGGCATTGTGCTAGGACACCTCGTTTCCAATCGATGATTTGAAGTCGATCGAGCTAAGATCGAGACTATTGAGAAACTTCCTCCCCCTTGTTCTGTTAAGGGAGTGCGGAGTTTTCTCGGGCATGCAGGTTTCTATAGGAGATTCATCAAGGACTTCTCGACGATCTCTAAACCACTAACTAACCTCTTGAATAAGGATGTTGTTTTTGAGTTTTCGCAGGAGTGTCTCGATGCATTCTACAGGATTAAGGAAGCGTTGATCTCCGCTCCCATTATCCAACCTCCGGATTGGACCTTGCCCTTTGAGATCATGTGCGATGCGAGTGATGTGGCGGTAGGGGCAGTGCTTGGACAAAAGAAGGATGGCCGGACCACCGCCATTTATTATGCTAGCAAGACGCTAGACGAGGCCCAGCGTAACTACGCCACCACCGAAAAGGAGCTATTGGCGGTTGTATATGCTTTTGAGAAATTTCGTTCTTACTTAGTAGGGGCGAAGGTTATTGTTTACACCGACCATACAACCATTCGTTACTTGCTTACTATGAAGGATGCCAAGCCACGTCTTATTCGATGGATTCTCTTGCTTCAAGAGTTTGACCTAGAGATCTGCGATAAGAAGGGATCCGAAAATTCTGTTGCGGATCACCTCAACCGGCTTCCTCCATCCTCACGCGAGAAGGACGAACCACCCATAGACGATTCATTTCCCGATGAGCACTTGCATTTGTTGGATGATTGATATACTTCCTTATCTCACCCCATGATGAAGGTGAAGTATGGGGTAAGGATACTTTCCAACATGTTTAGGGACACCGTACGGTCCAGCTAGCGACCTTAAATCAAGCGCTTCTTGGAAGGCAACCCAAGGTATTGCTTTCTTTTCCCCTTTTTTAGTCTAGCTTTAGATAGTTTGCTTTTTCTTTGCTTTGCTTTGTTTTTGGCGTCCTAGACAAACAACAGGTGACATTTAAGGAAGGAATACAAACTAGGAGCAACACTGGAAGGACAGAAGTTTGAGAATTTGAGAAGACGGAGTTTGACTGAGACACATCTCGGTTGCTGTCACAACACCTCGACCGAGATGATTCTTGAGCAACCGAGGCGAATAGGGTTACTGAAGATCCACCTCGGTCCGTACCACCTCGGTCCAGTCGAGACTATCTCGACCGAGGTGACAACAGTTCCAGAAAAGGGTATAAAAGGGGGCTGAGATTTCTCTTTCTTCCCTCTCTCACCTTCTCGACCGCGGCGTAAAGGTTCACCTCGTTCTCCAATCTTCGATCGTTTTCGACGATTCTTGCTTCCAAACTGCAAGGAAAGGGTAGAGGATCGGTTTGCAAGCGACAATCTGCGACAAAAATGCTCCAAATCGGCCAAATCTGGGGTAATTCGGAAAAAACCCTAACTCTCCCTTCTTCACTGTTTTTGATCGATTTGGGCTTTGGTTGCCCTTGCATTGTGCTGAAAAAGGATTAAATACCCCATAGGAACCCTAACTCTCCCTTGCATCGGCCAAATCTGGGGGGAAAAGAACTGGATTTCTGAGAGTTTTGATCGAACAACACATCGCCTCGGTCCAATCGACATGTGCCTCGGCCGTGGTGTTCTTGAGAGTTGTCAGGGCAACCGAGGTGGTCTGACAGAGAGAGAGAAAGATGAGTTCTGACAGGCAGCTTGTTCTGAGATATAGATCCTCCCCTTCTCCTTCTTCTTCTTCACGCCGCTCCATACCGGTGATCCATGAGCGTCACTAGGTAGATTATGACCGCATTGCGGTACGTCCAGTGGTTGTACCACGGTTTCAGGATATTTCTGCATTTGACTGCCTCTACATGGATGATGATCTGAGGCGGATGATAGCTATGGTGGGGTTGGAGCAGTTTACTGAGATTAGAGCTCCAGCCTACCTCGAGCCCACCTTGGAGTTTGTTAGCTCCGTTACTTACTTGCCTACTGAGCGTGCCATCAAGTACCGGTTGATGAAACGGAACTACATAGTTCCGATGGACCATTGGAGGGACATCTTCGGCTTCCCGGCCCCCACAGTTGCTGATTTTCCTTCTCGAGCTGTAGCTCGAGAGTTTTGGGGACAAATATCTCACGTAGTTGAGCATGCTGACAGGTGGAGACCTGGAGATTCCAGGGAGCGTATTATCTTTCATCTGGCCTTCAGACTTGCTCACTGGATCTTCAGCGAGACACTTCTAGCACGTACTGAGACGCCCTAGAAGATTAGACAAGGTGAGCTGCTGAGTTTGTACTGTATGGTGACCGGAGGAGTTCCGGATTTTGGAGTGATGCTGGCTGAGGATCTTCATAAGATCAAGGCAAAGGCGAAGGGAGATATCTGCTGCGGGGGTATAGTGACTCACAATGCGAGTTACATGGACTTGGACTTGAGTGCTTGTACTATGGTGGCGGTTGCCAAGCCGCTTGGGCTGCAGGAGATGATTACGAGGAGGATCTTGGTTCCTCGCGGACTTACTACGCCGTATGTGGCGATACCCTGGGAGCAGACTGCACCTCAGGGTATTAGATGGTCATCTCAGTTTACAGTGTTCGACCCTCAGTATTGGCACACCGCGTGGATTCCTCTTATGGAGGTCGCCAGAGATGCAGCAGCAACTCAGGGGCAGAATGAGGATGATGAGGCTGATGAGCAGGAGGATGAGGATGAGGATGGCGGTGCTGTCATGGACACATGTACAGATACAGCTGGTACCAATATACCAGTTGTCGATTTAGACGACGAGGAGACAGAGGAGGAGCCAGCTGCAGCACCAGCACGACCTGCCAGACGTAGGGTACGCAGGTAGAGGGATCCAGTCGCTCACTGCCGGATTGATGATCTGACAGATCAGATGATAGATTCCTACGCCGCCTTATCCCTAGAGATGAGAGAGATGCAGGAGAGCCAGCACTACCAACGTCGGATGATGGAGATTCAGTTCCAGCACATGATGGGCTATCCTTTTGACCCATCCCAGCATCCGTACGTGCCACCACCACCACCACCGGATTGGGATTAGAGCTTGCAGGGTTTCTTTATTTATTTATTATGCAGCTCAGCATTGTTCGGTGAGTACTCTATTTCTTTAGACTTATTTTGACCCATTGGGACAATGTGTCCCAAGTATGGGGTATGCGGATGTATTTACTTGACATTATGTGTATGCTTGTATGACTCTAGTTGGATATTTATGATTTTTCTGCTCTATGTGCTTATCTGAGATTATATGCATGCATACAGGTTAATTGATTGAGAAAAACGTCAAAAACTGGTTTGAAAAATTTTTCCGCTCTATGTGCTTATCTGAGATTACATGTATGTTGGGTTTGTGCCTTAGGCACTTGTATGTATGTTGAGGATCTTGGGGTTTAGATACGGGTTATAAGATGGTTGTGGTTATGAGGGGTAGGAGATGCGTCTGCTAACCTTCGCAACATTTGATATTGTGTGTGCCTTGCTTATGCAAGCGTTGATCGTTTCCTCAAGGGGAAATTGTGACGTGATACATGATTACGAGTATTTCAAGTAAGTCCATAAGACTTACTTAGCGTACAGTTGTGGATTTGAGTGTTTGTGATGGTTGTGTGTGTGCATATGATTGTTGCATTTATAACCTAAACCAGAGTAGTATGACCACTTCATTACCGTATATGACCCAACTGTATTATAACCGGGCGGTGACCACTTGTCAAAGCTCGTTGAGTGGAGGAGGTGCTCGGAAGCAAATAGCACAGGGGGCGGGTGGTAACTCCACCCCCACGCAAAACTTTGTGTTAAAAGGGGGAAGAGCCGAGGTTCTTTAGGCTCCTCGTGTCATAAAATAAGTTGAATTAGTAATGGAATAACTTAAGTAAAGATAATAAATGGATGTGTGTGTGGCATTGCATATTGTGATGTGTTGGTGTGTGTTTGTGCTATTACTTCATTCTTTTTCATTTCTGTTAGCTAACGGTTTATAACTTGTTGTAGTTGATCTACATGATATGAGGACTGCAGAGTGAGCCAGATGGGTGATCAGTCGAGGGCTTCTGTACACTAGGATATGCGAGGGTTTGGGATGTTTTATCCTTGTTTGGATATGATGTTGTTGTTTTGTACTCGGCTGTGAGGTTGTAAACCTTTTGATGTTTATATTATACAGTTTTGTGTATATGGTTTTAATCTATTTGTGCCTTGTTGTAAGATCCAGTGAACTTGTTCTCAGGCTATGGTCAAGAACCATTGTGAGATCCTAGCCTATGTGACGCCCCAAGTCCTATGGATTTGGGGTGTTACATTGTTCCTTCACCTCCGTTCATCATCCGATCATTTGGTTTCACACCTCCTTCTAGTTCTTCCGTGCCCTTTTCTGTTCGCAAACTTCTCATTCCGTCCTTAGCATCCTACAAGATGGAACCAACAAGCTCTTGGCTTGGGGTTAGAAGAGTGGGCCCAATGGCTAATTCATCATGCTTGTTCATTCTAGTTTGGTCATCATTCAAGTTGATAGCATGTATTATAGTCTATGTTTTGGAATTGATTTAGACGTTTTATCTTGATAAATCTGAATGTATGGATGTATATTCTTTGATCATTATGTTGTTTTGTTTACCTTTACAAGAATCGAGGTCTACACCTAGTTTTGTTGTGATTATAGGGAAAATAGCACGTTTTGGAACAATATGGAGCTAAGGAAGCTAAAGAGTCATTGGAGCTACATTATGGAGCATTGAGGAGCTACAAGAAAGACTCAGGAACCATGGAAGTTGGATGGAAGATTGATTTTGGACCAGATTAGAAAGATTTACACGCAGTTGAGATACACCTCAGGTGGCCACAGTATCACCTCAACCGAAGTGATCTTCATGATGGGCTGGACCGAGGCGAATAATCCACAGCCACAAGATCTTTTATTATTGGATGAGATCTTCTATTTTTGGCAAGTGATTTTCCTATAATTTAGGATGGATTTTCTGGATGGAAGCATGTCTTTTTGGCTGATTAATTTGGAAGATTGGAAGATACTCTAAGGAAGGAAGTTGGATTTGAAAATATTTTATTTTAGGAAGGTGATTCTCCTATATAAAGTAGTGTATTTTTGTGGATATTGGATATCTCGGAGCTGCAGATCTCCAGATCCCGGGAGATCAGAAAGAAGTCTTAGAGTTGGAAGTTGAAGGAAGTTTGCAAGTTTGAAGAATCCAAGGAAGTTAGCTTTGAAGGAAGGTTGAAGGAAGTTGTAAGGTTTTCTTAGATTTGTTTGTTTTGTTGTCATTTTGATTGTGATTGAGGAATGCAGTTTGATTGTTTGTTTGATTGAGTTATTGAGACCTTCGTGTTAAGGTTCTCTTGTTTGAATATTGATTCATTTCTTATATATTTGATTTTTGTTATCATGATGATTGTTGGCTAAGTTCTTTATGCGATTCTAGGGTGATTGGTTGAAGCTTGTGGGGAAGACGATGAAAGAATGAGCCTTTACCCCAGTGGACCCTGAAAGCTCGAGCTTTTACCTTAACCGACGAACACCTTGGTCAGTCATAGAACATCTACCCCGAGATGGAACATGAACTGAGCGAGGCGAGACCTTTGCTGATCCTTATTTGAGTTGAGGTTTCTGTTTTCCATATCTTGTTCTTTTTATACCTTTCCTGGTTCAACGTAAGCCTAGGATGAGACTTACCCGGTGATTCCTTTGTTTGTATACCCAAGATCATGAGTGTAGGTAATAAAGGTTTATCCTTTATTGGGGGTTGAGTGTGCCTTCATCCCATCTTTGAGAGTTAGCCTAAGACTTACCCGGTAAAGGTTAGTTTTATCCCATTGGGTGGTGTGTTGGTTTGAGACTATAGTTCCTTTCCTTAGTTCCTTGAAACTTACCCGGTGAGAAGATCTTTGGTTTGGGATAGTGAGTAGTGAGACTTACCCGGTGATCTATTCCCACCTTAGAAACACCTTCCCTTTGCAAATCTCAGTTTTGTCCACATTATCCTTTGAGATCTTGAGTCGGAACCACTACTAGATTCTTTAATATCTAGAATCCGCATTTTCTTTACCTGGTTATTACAACATCTTTGATATCTTTTCTTTGTTGCTTGTTTTTTATTGACAACATGAATTACCGATCTTTGTTTCACCATAGTCCCTGTGTTAGACCCTGGAGTATTTGCCGTTATTACAATTGATCCGTACACAGCGGGTTTGCATATTGTTTTAGGCTTATATTTTAGGTTATAAATTTAAATCTATATCGTTCACCATACACACACGTCTGAGAGCGAACAAGTTTTTGGCGCCATTGTCGGGGACTTGGTCAAGACAAAGTTCGGTTTCGGTTGTCTTTTTGGGTTGCTGCCCTTGTTGCTATTGATTGCTTTACTTGAGTGATTTCGCAGGATCTTTCCTTACGTTTATGCGAAGAACTCGTTGTGGAAAGGAAATCGTTCCTTACGATCCCGAACCAAAAAAGACATATAGAAGAAGATTGAAAGAAGCTAAGATGGCCGATCAAGATGATCGAGATCTTGAAGACCAATTGAAGGAGGCATTGGAAAGACTTCGCCTCAGTAAAGAAGAATTGCAGAGAGAGAAAGATGAGACTCGTGCAAGAACTGAAGAAATTCAAGCTGATATGGTCGCTCCACGAGCTCAGATCTTACCTCGACCGGTCCTAGTTGCTCGACCAAGGCAAGATCCAACCCTAGTTGCATCGGCCGAGATACACCCACCACCTCGGATGCCGCCCATGTTAGACCGAGGTGATCTTTTTGTTTGAGTTCTACAAACCCAAGGTCAAAGGATGGACCCGAATCAGCAAGTGCGGCGTCCAAGAGTCAATCTAGGAGATCCAGCTGAGCATGATTATGAACTTCGACCTCAAGTTCTAACCATGATTCGACAATGTCAGTTTGGAGGTTTGGAAAGAGAATCTTCACATCAACATTTATAAAATTATGAGATTCTGATGGAGACTTTGAGACCATCAAGAGTGGAGAACAACAATTACAAGTTAAGGCCTTTCTACTTCTCATTGAAAGAAAAAGCGCTTGCTTGGTATCAATCTCTTCCAGCTGGAAAAATCAACACATGGAAAGAGATGACTACGGAGTTTCTTACTAAGTTCTTTCTCCCATCAAAGACTGCTGAATTGAGGGGTAAGATCAATGCTTTTATCATGAAAGAAAAAAAAAGTTTGTCCAAGTCATGGGAAAGGTTCAAAGATCTTTTGTTGGATTGCCCTCATCATGGGATTCCAAAGATCGAGTTGATGGAGATATACTTCAAGGGTTTGGATGGAGACACTCAATTCAAACTCCAATTACTTTCTGCCGGCACTTTCACGGATATGCCGGTAGACGAAGTTTGGGAATTCATAGAAAAGTAAGCCTTACACATGGAGAAATATTCCCATCAAAGGGTTGAAGATGGAGCAAGGCGAGTTAGCTTTCCGGATACAACATCAAATGTTGCTCAACTTACCACACTCAACAATAAAGTCAAGGCATTGAAGGAGCTTTTGGTAGCTCGGACTAAAAAGGAGCAAGATGTTGGATATGTAGGAAGAGGAAATTATCAAGGGGCGCGGAACAACAACAACAACAACAACAACAACAACAACAACAACAACAACAGGAATTTAAACAATAATTGGATATCAAATCAACAAAATCCCGGTAACCCTTATTCTCATGCTGAAAATTCTCTTAACACCCCTTCTTCTTCTACTCCATTGAGAAGCCAGGAGCCGTCATTAAGCTCGTCCCAGCCACCCAAGAAACCGGACGCTGTGCTGAAAGTTATATTGAGCAAGCTCAATGCTATGGAAACTTCTATGAACTCGTTTTCGAAGGCACAAAAAGCCTTAGAACAACAAATTTTCAACAAGGCTAATGAAGCACCAAGAGATCCTGGAAAACTTCCAGGAAGGACAGAGAACAACCCAAAAGGGTAAGTCATAGCTATCACAACACGCAGTGGATTGAAGATTGCAGATCTTGTACCTCGGTCGGACCACGATCAGACGAAGAACACCTCGGTCGAGGTGCCAACCGAGATGGAGCCCCAGAAAGCGAAGGAAAAAGCTGAAGTTTATGTTCCACCACCTGCTTACAAACCACCACTCCTATTCCCTTTGTCTAGGGCGCGGACACATCTAGACAAGCACTTTGGTAAGTTTCTTGACCTTATGAATAAACTTCATATTAACATCCCTTTCACTGATGCTATCCTAGGAATGCCCGCGTATGGGAAGTTTTTGAAAGAGATCTTGTCAAGGAAGAGAAAGCTGGAAGACTTTGGAGAAGTACGGATGACCTCTAGATCTTCGGAGCTCATTCAAATCATGAAGGAGAAGATGTCACCTAAGTTGAGAGATCCCGGTTCATTTTTCATTCCCATCCAAGTTGGGGATGTGACTTATGATGCACTTTGTGATCTAAGAGCTAGTGTGACATCATTCCTCTAGCACTTTGTGAGAAGATCGGCCTTGGAGATCCCAAGCCCGTGAAGATGACGTTATACATGGCGGATCGCTCCATTACCTACCCCGTTGTATCTTGGAGGACGTTCCCATCAAGCTAGGTAATTTCTACATTCCTATAGACTTTGTTGTGTTGGACATTCCTGCATATTATCCCATTCCTATCATTCTCGGAAAAACATTTCTAGCAACATCGGGTTGCATTGATTGTAAGAACGCCAAGTTGAAATTCAGCATTGGTGGCGATCATTTGGAGTTTGCACTATTGACTGCAATGAAGGGAGATCCTTTGGAAGATGATATCTTCAACATCTATGATGAAGAAGATTCACGAGAATTTGTGAGCTCTATCCTTATTAAAGATCCTCTTGAGAAAGTTTTGAGTTTTAGTATGCTGGAGGAAGGTATAGATGTTTTGTGTGATGCAGATGTGTGAAGCTTGGAAACATGGGAAGCAGATCCATGAGCTAGATTTGATAAACTGATTCAGGAGAAGAAAAGCACATTAGGTTTCGATCCCAGTTCTAGTACCTCGACCGAGACAGTTTGCGGAGCAAGTGAGGTGATCTTCTTTGAAGAACACCTCGGTCACCCACCTCGGACCACGACCGAGACAACAGGCGAGATGAAGTTAACTGAGGACGATGATCTGTCCATTGATGATTCATTCAATGATGATCACTCACAGTTAGTGGAGCATTGCCTTTGACAAGTTTTTGATGGTGGAGAGCCTTGGTATGCTGACATCGTCAACTATCTTGTTTGTCAAGAAGTACCTCCCGGATTGACATACGCTCAAAGGAAGAAGTTCTTCAAGGATGTACGTCACTACTATTGGAATGAACCTCTACTCTTTAAGAGAGGTCCAAATTGGATGCTTCGACGATGCATTCGAGATGATGAAGCCACTAGTGTCATACGGCATTGCCACTCACTTCCTTGTGGAGGACATGTTAGCGCTCACAAAACGTGCGCTAAGGTATTACGTTCTGGTTTCTTTTGGCCTACATTATATAAGGATGTGCAAACTTTTGTTTTCTCTTGTGATGCATGCCAAAGAACAAGGAACTTTTCTAGAAGGAACGAGATGCCACTCGAAAATATTCAAGAAGTTGAGATCTTTGATGTATGGGGAGTTGATTTCATGGGACCTTTCCCATCATCCGTAGGGAACCTCTATATCCTCTTAGGTGTTGATTACATTTCTAGGTGGGTGGAGGCCATTGCTTCTCCCACTAATGACGCCATAGTGGTTGTGAAGTTCTTCAATAGAACTATCTTTCCACGTTTTGGGACACCGCGTATCATCATCAGCGATGGAGGGACATTTTATCAACCGGAAGTTCAAGACACCTTTATCGAAGTATGGGGTAACCCACAAGGTAGCAACCCCTTATCACCCTCAAACTAGTGGGCAGGTGGAGATCTTGAATAGAGAAATCAAGACAATCTTGGAGAAGACCGTTTCAAAGACAAGGAAGGATTGGTCCACGAAGCTGAACGATGCTCTTTGGGCTTATAGGAGCGCATTCAAGACTCCCATTGGTACCACTCCTTACAATTTGGTATATGGGAAGTCTTGTCATCTACCCGTTGAGCTGGAGCACAAGGCATATTGGGCAATCAAGTGGTTGGATTTTAACATCAAGGAAGCTGGAGAGAAGAGACTTTTAGACATTAATGAGCTGGAGGAGTTGCACTTAAACGCTTATGAAAATGCCAAAATTTACAAAGAAAGAACGAAGAGATGGCATGACAAGCATATCGTCCCTAATGAGCTTAAAAAAGGAGATCTTGTTCTACTCTTCAACTCCCGCCTCCGCCTCTTTTCAGGTACGCTGAAATCTATATGGACAGGACCTCATGTTGTGAAAAATATTTTTCCCCATGGTGCAGTTGAAATATGGGGTGAAGCTAGCTAAAGCTATAAAGTCAACGGTCATAGGCTGAAGAAGTATCGATCAGAAGTCCCAGCTGAAGAGATTGCACCCCTATACCTTGTTTGAGGATGACATACGGTCCAACTAGCGACCTTAAACCAAGCGCTTCTTGGGAGGCAACCCAAGGTATTTTTCATTTCTTTTCCCTTTTTTTAGCTTAGTTTAGATAGTTTGCTTCATGTTTTTGCATCCTCCTAGACAGGAATCAGGTACTCTCCAAGAAGAAATTACAACTCAGGAGCTACATGGAAGGATAGAAGTTCGCGAAATTTAGAAGATGGAGTTTGGCTGAGGCACTTCTCGGTTGCTGTCACAGTACCTCGACCGAAGTATTCTCCGTCAACCGAGGTGCTTAGGTCTGGCATCCACTCTGAAACCTCGGTCCGCTCAGGAACATCTCGACCGAGGTGTAATCAAATTTAGCGAGGGGTATAAAATGGGTTCGACGTTTTCTCTCTCCCTTTTCCCTCCCTTCACACACCTCGACCGCGGCGCTTACTCTCTACTCAAATTCTCCATTCTCGATCTTTTTCAACGATTTTTGGCTCCAAATCATCAAAAGAAGCAAGAGATTCAGTACCCAAGCAACAAACAACATAAAGAACGCTTCAAATCTGTAGATTTAAGGGTATGTTGACAAAAACTCTAACTCGTTCTATTTTTGTCGATTCTACGTAGATCTGGCTCTGGTTGCCATAGGTTTCTATTGAAAAGGATATAAGTATCCCATAGGAGGCTATTGGTAGTGTTTTGGGGGGAAAACCTTGCAGTTTTCATATCTCACCTCGCACAACACTTCGCCTCGGTTGACTCGACTGCGTCTCGGCCGAGGTGTTCTTGACCCGACTGAGGTGACCTCTAGCCATGAGCAAATCACAAAGATCTGACCGTCAGTTGGCCTTGAGGGATAGGCAAAGTAGTTAACACCACTCCTCCCCTTCTTCTGCATCACATTCCACCATCCCGGTGATTCATGAGAGACATCAACGGGATTTTGATCGTATTTGTGGGCGCCCCATCATTGCCTCACGATTCGTTCATGTTCACGACTTCGAGTGCCTCCACGTGGTGGAGGACTTGAAGAAGATGATTTTGATGGTTGGCCTCGAGGACTTCATGGCCATTAGAGCACCGGCTTATCTGGAGCCGACTTTGGAGTTTCTGAGTTCAATTACCTACGTGTCGGAGCGTAGAGGGATCAAGTACATGTTGATGAACAAGTACTACGCAGTTCTTTTTCATCAATTTGGGGAGATATTTGGCTTCCCGACCCCTACAGCGATAGATTTTACTTCTCCGGCACAAGCTCAAAGTTTTTGGGGCGAGATAGCCCATGTTACTAATTATCGTGACAGATGGCAGCCCGGAGATTCTTGGGAGCAGATCATCTTTCACCTTGATTTCGGCTTAGCTCACAGGATTTTCAGCGAGATGCTTCTGGCGTGTACTGAGACGCCCTAGAAGGTCAAACAGGGTAAGTTGTTGAGTTTGTTTTGTATGGTCACAGGGGGAGTACCAGATTTTGTTGCCATGTTGGCAGATGATCTTCACAAGATAAAGGGGAAGTCGAAGGGCGACATCTGTTGTGGTGGGTTGGTGACCCACATCGCCACTTCTATAGGTCTTGACTTATCTGGACGTACACTAGTTGCGGCTTCGAAGCCGTTAGGATTGTAGGAGATGATTACGCGGCGCATTCTTGTTCCCCATGGTCTTGGCACACCTTATGTTGCTATGCCATTGGAAACGAAGTTTCCTCAGGGTATTCCCTGATCTTCCCAATTTTCTGTTTATGATCGCCAGTACTGGTTGGTTGCGTGGTTTCCATACATGCAGGATGCTGCTGCTAGAGAGGCAGCCGATGCTGCTAATGATGATGTTGGCTATGGACGAGATACTGCTATGGACACTGGTACTGATACCGGCGGGCCCAGTATTCCCACCGTTGACCTTGACGATGAGGCCACGTAGGATGAGAGGGAGGCACCTGCACCACCAGTCGCTATGCCACCGCCACCTCAGCAGCGATCCCGCCGCCGTAGAGATCCTGATGCGCACCAGAGGATTGATGATCTTGAGAGACATATGACTAAGTCTTATGCTGCCCTAAGACTAGATGTGACCCCGCGTTTTGATGCTCAGACCCGCTCCATTGAGGGATGGACGCATAGGATGGAGGAGAGTCAGCACTTCACGAGACGGATGATAGTGGTGTAGTTTCAGCAGGTCATGGGATACCCGTTCGATCCATCCCAGTATCCCTACATTCCACCACCACCGCCACCGCCAACTGACGAGGACTGAGAGCTTCATAGATTTATTTTCTATTTATTATCCAATTCTGCTATGTCCGGTGATTACTCTGTTCTCATGACTTATATTTGACCGATTGGGACAATGTGTTCCAAGTATGGGGTATTGATGTATTGTTCGCCCTAAAACGTGCATGCAAATAAGTTTTAAATTTATAAAACTGAAATTAAGCAAGTGAACCCGTAGTGTACGGATCGGCGTAGTAAAGCAAGAATTCCAAAGTATCGAACTCAGGGATTTGGGGGATCAAATTCAGTTCACAAATTATCGAGCAATGAAAATAGAAGCTTTTGCAAATAATTGGGAAAACAGCAACCCTAAAGATCCAGGTATCCAATCGTGGCAATTGATTCAAGATATACTATATATATAAGGACAGAGTTGAGAATTGCAAAGGTATACTAAAGTAGAGTAATGTACGGTGAAGTTCCAAAACCCTATATAACTCACCCAAAGACACTCTCTATAAAGGTTGTTGAGGCTGCAGTATAGAAAGGATCTAAGGATAAGGATTAATCTCAAATACCCATGCCCAAACCCAAGGAATCAAAGACAAGCCAAAACGGTTAAGGTTGTGACACTCGAAACCGAAATAGAGGATGTTGAGTCTCACTACTACCTAGGAAAGGCAAGCCAAGGCTAGGTTAAAGCTAATCTTTAACTTTGGATCAAAGCAAAAGCAAAGTTCGTAAACCAGGGGAAATCACGGCTAGATCTTGAGAATCACGGCCGTGGAAACCAAGAACAGCCTGTGATTTAGGGCGACGATGATATTTCTCATACTCTCAGGGTCCAATCAAATTACGATCGATCTATCATCATCTAAGCCACAACTATCAACTCTTCACCTTAGAATTGCTAAAAGGGTTTTAGCCAATAATCATCATTGTAAAATCAAATATCAAATATGAAAGGGAGGAAAGGTAAAACCTTGAAATCTCAATAACAAACACAAAACCAATATCAATAAAACTCAAAAGTAACTTGCGTTCAATAGATGTAGGATAGAATAAGAATCTCTCACAAATCTCAAGGAACAAAGAAGAACGGGGTGTCAATCCGCCTTCAAGTGAAACCTTAAAATCTTCCAACTCCGCAAATAGGAAAGTGCGTCTTTCCCAAATCTTCCTTCAAAATCCCAGCATCCAAGTCTCGGGGCTGTCACCGTCCCAAGTCTTTTGGAGATTTTGGCTCCCTCTAGTCTCCCTTTGGAGAAATTGACCCCCCTTCAACGTTGAAGGCTCTCGAATATTTATAGGGACAAAACTAGGGTTTAACGATGAAACCCTAAATATTTGGACTGAAAAGAAGTCGAGTCCGCTTGTATCAGAAAATACTCTGGGCCGCGTTAGAAGGTATCAGAAAATACTTTGGCGCGTCAGACGGTATCAAAGAATATTGTGGCGCGTCAAACAGTATCAGAGAATACTTTGGCGCGTCAGACGGTATCAGAAGATACTTTGGCGCGTCCTAACTTCCTTTTATGCTCCATTTTGTCCCGCTTTAAGGCTTGATCATTAAATATGCTATTTCACTCCATAATTCGCCAATTTACCTACAAATGCAATAAAACTCTGTGTAGACCTCTATTCTTGCAAAGTAGGTGAATATAACCATAAACGTCATGAATGTATGTCTATGGATGCAAAATAAAGGGAAAATCTATATAAATACATGCCTAAAAATAGGTCATAATTCATGTCATCAAAATACCCCATACTTGCCTCTTGCTTTTCCCCAAGCAAGGTTCAAATTTAAAATAAAAAATGATATGGATTACGAATATGCAAAAATAAAGTAAAACCAGAATATTTTGGTTGTGCTTCTATTCATAGATCACCCTCAAATGGTTGCTTCATAGCTAATGAAAATCATCATATGATCAAAAAGGAATTATATCATGAAAAGGTTAATCGCACTTTGAAAGAAAGTCATAACATGCATCATAACTTGCAATATATCAAAATCAATCATGAGGAATCCAGTTTAGACCACAAAGCCAAACAACATACTCAAAGATCTTAAGGTCTTTCAAGCAAAGGTCAAGAAACGTGAATAGATGGAAAACTTATAAAGGAATGTGGTGTATGAATCCGGGAAAAAGGAACAACACAAACTCTTTTTCTTTTTACTATTTGAACTAACCACCATTGAGAGCTTTGCTCTCCCTTTTCAACACAAAATTCTTTTTCGACTTTACTTTTGGGAAATATGGACAGCGGTGCACAAAAACCGAAGCCTAGGAGATTGGCGTTTCTCAATTTCGAGATGCCTCAAACCCTTGATGCACATACCATAATCCGTTAGGAATATCGCTCAATCCGACTTTGGCAAGACACAAACACCCGGCTATGTGAATGCTGCCGAGTTACTCATCATCAAGATTGACTTCCACAAACCTAGAATTTCTATACTTTGAAGGCAAACAATTGCTTTCATGGCCCTCCCACATCAAACATGCCAAAATTCAACTCTTCCTAGTTCCCGGATAGGTAAGGGAGGCAATTATTTCATTGATGGACTAGATGAATAAAGAAGAAGCAAGAAAAATCGAGGTGCCTTAATCATATCAATAAGTGTAAGAACTTATAATGCGGTTTCAACCTTAAATACTCAACATGATTTAGAATGAAAGCAAATTATCAAACATGCATGAAATTCTAACAAAGTATACAAATCCCACATATGGCATAAATTAATTCAAGCATACTAAAATCATCATAGCTATTCTACAAAACAATATTCATCATAGAGATCATATCCATCCTAGAAGCACAAAAAATTTTAAAGTTTTTCAAAATTTTCAAATCATATGATGCAAGACATAAAACATGCAAATGGTATTGCAAATATCTCCACCCCATACTTAAAACTCACATTGTCCCCAATGTGAAAGAAAAGAAAAGATGGAAAAGGGTACTCACAATGTAAGATGGCGAATCAGACAAGGCGAATCATTCATTAAGTGGTGGTGGTGGGAATCTATAGAAGATCAATAGGGAACTCTAAATACTCCAATCGGTGTCGAAGAATGAAGAAGGGGAACGTCTTTCAGCCGAAACAAATTTTCAAAAAAAATATCGTGTGATTTTTTAAAAAATCGGCCGAGTTTTCTGCCCGATTTTTTCGTCGGCCCGATTTTCTTTTGTTTTTGCTCACTAGGGTAAAAATCGACCGATTTTTTCTGAGGGGTCGATTTTTTCTCCTGTTGCCAAAAATCGACTTGCTCTGAAGCCTAAATCGACCGATCTTCTTTTGTAAGTCGATTTCTTGCCTTCTGTTCCTTGAAAATGTCCTTAGGCACACTTGTATCGCCTTTTTCATCAATTCCTCAAGATTATACATAGTTCCTGCGATCCATGACACAAACAAACCGAGAGCGCATCGAGGAGGGAAAAAACAAAGCAGAAAACAAAACAAACAAGCTAACTATCCTAAGAAAAAGAAAAGGGAAAAAGATGCATTACTTTGGGCTGCCTCCCAAGAAGCGCTTGGTTTAACGTCGCTCGCTGGACCTATCTCCATAGATGACTCAATGCACCTTGAACATCTTGGATTGCTCATCAAACTCATCATATAATTCCTCAAAAAAGGTTCTGGTTCCTAATTTCACCGGCAAGTGGTAAGATCTCCCACGTACAAGCTTGTACGGTTTGATTCTCACCGGAATCATTCATGCTTTCCTATGCTTTAATGGGACATAATTCAGCCTTGCGTCCCATCCTTTCCTAGATCGAGAAATCAGTTTCTCAACAATCCTCCTAACTTCCCCATCTCCAGCTTGGGGATGATGTATGGTCTTCGTCATATGAATGACCCCATACTTGAACAAGAAACACTTATTGGCATTAGCGTTGAAGCACTTGCCAAATTTACTCCTTGTAATCCAAGGAGCATCTACTTCCAGCAATTTTAATGGAGGCTTCATCTTCACCTTAGGAGGTTCTTTTGGAAGATACCTCCAACTCTCCGGTGCATTCCTGAAAAAATTAGAAATTTTAATAGGAATTTCAAAAGAAGTAAGAGAATGTACCTTGTAAAGTTCTTCAAGGCTTGGGGCAAGTTTCATGTTGGGATGATGATGCACACATGAAATATCTCCCAACTCGGCTGGATCCTCTTCAACCTTGACCACAGTTTCAGTAATTTGGCCAAGGTTCTCAACTTCTTCCTCTTCTTCAATAAGGACTTCAAGAGGGACTTCAAGTTCAATAGGAGGAAGGCTTAAGACTTGGAATTCTTCCTCGCTGGATAATTGATTTTCCAAAGCTTTTTGAGCTTCAGATATAGCCTTTATTTCGTCTTCCATCTTGTCCAACACTTTTAATATCTTTTCCAGCATCATCTGTGTCCCATCCTCGGATGGTTGTTGTGGAGGTTGCACTTGAGGAGGTTGCTCATAAAACGTATGAGGGGATTAAGTTCATCCCAATATGCGAGCTCATCCTCAATGGCTTCCTCTCTTTCTCTTTCGTCGCTAACACAATAATAGGCATACTTCTCCAAATATTCATAATGGTCCGTCCTAGCACATTGCCATGCTGTCCAGGCTGGATCAAATGCAGGTTCATAGCTCCATGCAGCCATTGGAAAACCTGAAAACTCAAAAACTCAAACCGAAAAGATTAAAAGCAAAAGCAAAAGCTCACAAACCCGACAACCGAAAACCGAATTTGGCCTAGACCAAATCCCCGGCAACGGCGCCAAAAATTTGTTCGCCCTAAAACGTGAGAGCAAATAAGTTTTAAATTTATAAAACTGAAATTAAGCAAGCAAACCCGCAGTGTACGGATCGGCGTAGTAAAGCAAGAATTTCAGAGTATCGAACTCAGGGATTTGGGGGATCAAATTCAGTTTAAAAATTATCGAGCAATGAAAATAGAAGCTTTTGCAAATAATTGGGAAAACAACAACCCTAAAGATCTAGGTATCCAATCATGGCAATCAATTCAAGATATACTATATATATAAGGACAAAGTTGGGAATTGCAAAGGTATACTAAAGTAGAGTAATGTACGGTGAAGTTCCAAAACCCTATATAACTCACCCAAAGACACTCTCTATAAAGGTTGTTGAGACTGCAGTAAAGAAAGGATCTAAGGATAAGGATTAATCTCAAATACCCATGCCAAAACCCAAGGAATCAAAGACAAGCCAAAACGATTAAGATTGTGACACTCGAAACCGAAATAGAGGATGTTGAGTCTCACTACTACCTAGGAAAGGCAAGCCAAGACTAGGTTAAAGCTAATCTTTAACTTTGGATCAAAGCAAAAGCAAAGTTCGTAAACCAGGGGAAATCACGGCTAGATCTTGAGAATCATGGCCGTGGAAACCATGAACAGCCCGTGATTTAGGGCGTCGATGATATTTCTAATACTCTCAGGGTCCAATCAAATTACGATCGATCTATCATCATCTAAGCCACAACTATCAACCCTTCACCTTAGAATTGCTAAAAGGGTTTTAGCCAATAATCATCATTGTAAAATCAAATATCAAATATGAAAGGGAGGAAAGGTAAAACCTTGAAATCTCAATAACAAACACAAAACCAATATCAATAAAACTCAAAAGTAACTTGCGTTCAATAGATATAGGATAGAATAAGAATCTCTCACAAATCTCAAGGAACAAAGAAGAACGGGATGTCAATCCACCTTCAAGTGAAACCCTAAAATCTTCCAACTCCGCAAATAGGAAAGTGCGTCTTTCCCAAATCTTCCTTCAAAATCCCAGCGTCCAAGTCTCGGGGCTGTCACCGTCCCAAGTCTTTTGGAGATTTTGGCTCCCTCTAGTCTCCCTTTGGAGAAATTGACTCCCCTTCAATGTTGAAGGCTCTCGAATATTTGTAGGGACAAAACTAGGGTTTAACGATGAAACCCTAAATATTTGGGCTGAAAAGAAGTCGAGTCCGCTTGTATCAGAAAATACTCGGGGCCGCATCAGAAGGTATCAGAAAATACTTTGCCGCGTCAGTCGGTATCAGAAGATACTTTTGCGCGTCCTAACTTCCTTTTATGCTCCTTTTAGTCCCGCTTTAAGGCTTGATCTTTAAATATGTTATTTCACTCCATAATTCGCCAATTTACCTACAAATGCAATAAAACTCTGTGTGGACCTCTATTCTTGCAAAGTAGGTGAATATAACCATAAACGTCATGAATGTATGTCTATGCATGCAAAATAAAGGGAAAATCTATATAAATACATGCCTAAAAATTTATATATAGAACTCAAAGCAAAGCGAACCCGATGATATTATCTTTTATTCTGCTCTATGAATGTAGGTGAATATAACCATAAACGTCATGAATGTAGGTCATAATTCATGTCATCATGTATTATCTGACTTACTTGACTATGGTTTGTATGACTCTCGATGATATTATCTTTTATTCTGCTCTATGTGCTTATATATCATTACATGCATACATACAGGTTTCTGTTTGAGAAAAACGTCAAAAACCAGTTTGAAAAAAAAAATTTAGCTCGAATGTTCGCCCCTAAAGGTGTGTGCGTCAAAGTCTTAAATTTATATCTAGAACTCAAAGCAAAGCGAACCCGCAGTGTACGGATCAGCTGTAGTAAGGTAAGAATTCCAGAGTCGAACTCAGGGATTTAGTGAGAGCAAATTCAATTTCAATTATCTAGCAAAATACAAAAGCTTTTGTGATCAATAAAGGGGGAAATGATTCCAAGGATTCAAGTATCTGATTTCGGCTTTAGATTCAAGACACTTCTATAGATATAGGACAGAGTTTATATTGCCAAGATTATGTGTTCAAAAGTAGATATCGTACGGTGAAGTTCCGAAACCTATTTAACTAATCTAAAGGTCTTCTCTATAAGGGTTGTTGAGGCTGCAATATAGAAAGGTCTAAAGACAAGAATTATATCCAAACTAACTATCTAAAACTCCAGGATATGACTCTCCAAAGTAAAGATTAGAAAGCACACTTAGAATCTTAATAAAGGATGTTGAGTCTCTTTATTACTCAAATCTTATAATCTTAATCTATTAAATGTAGAATCAGGTTTGAAGTGTCTTCATACATTCAATTAGAGGTTGGAAAGATTAATCAATCTTGGGATTTAGGCAAGGATTAGTTTTGGTTAAAGATTGATTCAATTAAAGTTCGTCAGAGGAATAAATCGGGCTGTTCATAAGAAAATCGGCCGATTTACTCAAGAACAGTCCGATTTTCCTGTTATCGCAAAACTAAAATCTAAACTCTCAGGGTCCTAATGTTTGAATGAGTTCAGTCTATCATCATCTAAGCCTTAATCATCAACTATTCTCCCCAGAATCACAAGGGTTTTAGCCAACCATTTTCAAAATCGAATCAAATTAAATATTGAGTGAAAAATCGCAAAGAAACCGAATCTTGAATAAAAATCCAATAAACTTCAAATCTGTAAATAAAACTCGAAACTAATCAATGTATCTCTTGGATAACTCAATTTCGTGTTCACAAACAACAATCACTTCAATGGATAAAGAAATCTCACAAACACGAGTTAAGATTGGCTTCCCGGCAAAAAGTCCTTCAATCCTTCTCCAAGAATCTCCAAATTCTCTCAAACGTGTAAAGATTTCCTGCTCCGGCCTCCTCGTTTTCGTTCGTAGGGTTCTCCTTTATAGTTTCTTGCAAATGGGCTGTTTGGCAAAACTCTCTTCTAGCCCAAAAGAATTGGGCTTTGTGTCGTCTTTTCATTTGGCCGAAAAACAGAAGAAATCGACCCAGTCGATTTATACACAAAATCGTTCGATTTCTAGAGGAGAAAATCGTCCGATTTATATGCATATTGGCACGATTTTATTCAACAGAAAGTGCTCTTCTCTTGGCTCGTCTTCTATGCTTCTCCTTTGCAATTCCTTAGCTCTTTATGACCCCTTTAAGACTCCTTTAGGTTCCTCAACATCCTTAGATGCTCCTTGCTCCGCTTTTGCTTCCAATTCAACTTGATTTACCTATAATTCATCAAAAACTCGTGTAGACCTCTATTTCCGACAAATGATTGAATAGAACATAAAAGGTACACAAAATCTCTCTAAATGCAGGGTAAACTGAGACAATCTTCTACAATATGCATGAATATGATGGTACATAATTCATGTCATCACGACCGAGACGTTCTTGGCCAAACGAGTTTGTGAAAACCGAGGCACATCTCGGTTGAACACCTCGGACACCGTCAGAACACCTCGACAGAGATGGGTTTATAACTGAAAGATTTTCGAAACATTTTGTGCTTCTATTCTGGATATGACCTCGATGAAGATATTTGTCTGCAGATTGGCTTTGAAATCTTTATATGCTCGAAAGGTTTTATGATATGTTTAAGTTGCTAAATTCTTTGTTTGAAATTCTAGCATGTTTAATACTTTGTTTTTATCAAAGTTATGTTGGATTTGAAGGTTGACACCACATTATGAATTTTCTCACATTTTTCTTGGGATGACTAAGGCACTTCATTCACTTCTTCTTCTTCTTCTTGATCATGCTTTAGCCCCTCATATATATATATTTGCCTCCCTTTAACTATCCGGGAATTTGGATGCAGTTGACGAAAAGCGTGTGAAGTGAAGTTGAGATATTGGCTGAAAGTGTTAGAAAGAAATAAATTAGGTTTAGGGACATTGATCTTGATGATAAATAACTCGGCACCATTCACATAGTCGGGTGTTTGTGTCTTGCCAAAGTCGGATTGATCGATAGTCCTAACGGGTCATGGTATGTGCATCAAGGTTTGAGACATCTCGAGAAATTGATGATTTCTGATCTCCTAGGCTTCGGTTATTGTGCACCTCTGTCCATGCTCCCTAAAAGCAAAGTAAAAGTGAAAATAAGCAAAGCTTATTGGTGGAAGATGTTGTGATTCAAAGAAAGTGAAAAAAAGATCCTACTCCCGGATTCTAGCACCACATTATCCTATATACATCCCACCCTAGCACGTTTCTTGACCTCTTTTGGAAGCCCTTGAGATCTTGAGTATGTTGATTGACTTGGTGGTTTAAACTGGATTATACATGATTGATTTCGATAAATATGATTTATTATGCATTCTATGATTTTATGCAAAGATGAACAACTTTCTTATATTTATAAAATGTTTTGACCATGTCTTGATTTTATTTGCTATGAAGCATTCTCTTAGGGTGATCAATGAATGGAGCACACCGCCAAAAGGTTTTGAAATGTTTTTCATTGATCTTTTTGTTGACACATAATCTATTCTATCTTGTATCTAAGATTTGAATCTTGCTTGGGGACAAGCAAGGGAGAAGTATGGGGTATTTTGATAGCATGTATTATAGTCTATATTTTGGGATTGGTTTGGACGTTTTATCTTCATAAATCTTCATGCATGGATGTATATTCTTGATCATTATGTTGTTTTGTTTACCTTTGCAAGAATCGAGGTCTACACCTAGTTTTGTTGTAATTGTAGGGAAAATAACTCGTTTTGGAGCAATATGGAGCTAAGGGATCTAAGGAGTCATTGGTGCTACATTATGGAGAATTAAGGAGCTACAAGAAAGGCTCAGGAACCATGGAAGTTGGATGGAAGATTGATTTTGGACCAGATTAGAGATATTTACACGCAGTTGAGATACACCTCGAGTGGCCACATTATCACCTCGACCGAGGTGATATTCATGATGGGCTAGACCGAGGCAAATAATCCACAACCACGAGATCTTTTATTATTGGATGAGATCTTCTATTTTTGGCAAGTGATTTTCCTATAATTTAGGATGAATTTTCTGGATGCAAGCACGTCTTTTTGGCTGATTTATTTGGAAGATTGGAAGATACTCTAAGGAAGGAAGTTGGCTTTGAAGATATTTTATTTTAGGAAGGTGATTCTCCTATATAAAGAGGTGTATAATCTGGATATTAGATATCTCGGAGCTGCTCATCTCCAGATCCCGGGAGATCAGAAAGCAAGTCTTAGAGCTGGAAGTTGAAGGAAGTTTGCAAGGTTGAAGAATCCAAGGAAGTTATCTTTGAAGGAAGTTGTAAGATTTTCTTAGATTTCTTTGTTTTGTTGTCATTTTGGTTGTGATTGAGGAACGCAGTTTGATTGTTTGTTTGATTGAGTTATTGAGACCTTCGTGTTTAGGTTTTCTTGTTTGAATATTGATTTCTTTCTTATATATTTGATTTTTGTTATCATGATGATTGTTGGCTAAGTTCTTTATGCGATTCTAGGGTGATTGGCTGAAGGTTGTGGGGAAGACGATGAAAGAATGAGCCTTTACCCTAGTGGACCCTGAAAGCTCGAGCCTTTACCTTAACCGACGAACACCTCGGTCAGTCATAGAAGATCTAGACCGAGATGGAAAATGAACTTCGCGAGACGAGACCTTTGCTGATCCTTATTTGAGTTAAGGTTTCTGTTTGCCATATCTTGTTCTTGTTATACCTTTCCTGGTTCAACGCATGCCTAGGATGAGACTAGCCGGTGATTCCTTTGTTTGTATACCCAAGATCATGAGTGTAGGTAATAAAGGTTTATCCTTTATTGGGGTTTGAGTGTGCCTTCATCCCATCTTTGAGAGTTAGCCTGAGACTTACCCGGTAAAGGTTAGTTTTATCCCCTTGGGTGGTGTGTTGGTTTGAGACTATAGTTACTTTCCTTAGTTTCTTGAGATTTACTGATAGGTGATGGAATCACTATCAATTAGGGTAGTTTTTAGAGTCTTTTTATTGCATTAGTGCCGGTTTATGCTACTAACTCCTTGGTCCAGAAGAAGAAGATCAAAGGAAGCTAAAGAAGGAGTTATAAGCACTTACCACCCCTGCGGGTCCTTGCAGCCGCCCCTGCGGTGGCTTGCCTTGACGAGATGAAGACCAGCTCCCCTGCGCCTCCCACTACGCCCTGCCTGCGCCTCGCCTTGGGAGCTGGAAGGTGAAGAGTCTATGTCACCGCCCCTGCTTTGGCCTTAAGGCGCCCCTGCGCCTCGACATCAGAAACGTCAGGAAGGCGAAAGGTCAGACGTTGAAGTGCATTAAAGATCCGCCCCAACGGAGTTGTGTAGCCGCCCCAGCGGTTTTGAAGAAGATCAACCGATTCTGCCTAAACCGCCCTTGCGGTTCCTGAAGGCCGCCCCTGCGGTTTAACGCCAGAAGCTTTACTCCAGCTGTTTACACCACCTTTATGGCATTTAAGGTGGTTGTTTTAGGCCGGCTATTTACTCCTAATTAAGTGTCTTTTGTAGTATAAATAGTCCATGGTTGATTGCTAGAATCATATATACTTTTCCCCACAATATCCATTTTAGACTTAAGTTTTTCCATTGTAATGGGTTACTAACTCCCTTGCATTGCTACATTGGGTTGGTTTGAAGCTGCTTTGTTACTTTGGTTGTAAGTTCTTTTTAATATAAGTTTTTATTCAGTAATGCTTTGTGTTTCCTTGATCTCCATTATTTAATTGCATGTTAACTATTACTTGAGATTGATCACCTTAGGTTCTAAAGTGCATGTAAACAACTAGGATTAACAGGTTCCGGGTTCGGGTCTTTAATCTAGTAGCAACTTTAAGTAATAACGGGTTGTAATTACTTAAGGAAAAGGAACACAAATATAAAGATAAGTTTAACGGTTTTAATCTTCTCTTTATATCCCTTAGTCTTTGTTTGAATGCTAACTTGTTATTTGTTCTTGTAGGTTTACGGAACTTTAATAAGTTAAGTTGTGTTGATGCCGGTTGGCTCAACACATATGTATGATCGAGACGGGAGATTACTTAAGAATTTATAAAAGGAACGCACCAAAGTAGCAATTGCATGCTTAGAATCAACCTAGTGTAGATTCATCCATTATTGTCTTAATTGTCGCATTAATCGTTTTCATACGTCTTTGTGCATCAATTCAACCAAACCCCCCCCCCCCCCTTGTGTCTATTGTCATTATAATCGATAAGTGCATCTAAAACACCTTAACTCTCTTGGGTTCGACCCTTAGTTAATCACTATACTTGTTCTTAGTGCTAAGTCGGGATTTACTTTTGATTGGGTATAGACGACCATAGAAATACCATCGGTCAAATTTTGGAGCCGTTACCGAGGAGTTTTTGTGTTTTATTGTTATTATTGATTATTGGTTTGAACCATTTTTATGGTTCAAAGCCGTGCTACTAACTCCGGCTTTGCTTCTTTTGATCCAAAAATTGAGAGGACGCACATCCGGCAACGAAGACAATAACAACTACAACAAGAGATGGCTGACCGTACTCTTCGTCAACTTACGCAGCCCACCTTAGCTCAAAACCCTCTTGCGGTCGCTATACCGGCACTAGGGGAAGGAGTCAACTTTGAGCTTAAACCGGGCCTCATTCACTTACTTCCATCCTTCCATGGGCTAAGTGGTGAAGATCCCATCAAGCACCTTGGGAAGTTCCATACTGTATGTATGAGCATGAAGCCGGCCAACATTACCGAAGAACAGATCAAGATGAGGGCCTTCGGGTTCACACTCAAAGATTCGGCGGATGATTGGTATTACCACCTTCCATCCGGGAGTATTGACACTTGGGAGAACCTTCACAAAGCGTTCTTGGAGAAATACTTTCCAGCTAAAAAGGCCAATAGCTTGAAGAAAGCTATAAGCAACATCGAGCAAGAGGCAACCGAAACTCTCTACGAGTACTTCAAAAGGTTTCCACGCCTCCGATCCAGCTGTCCTTTCCACGGATATTCAACTCAAGATCTAGTCTTGTACTTGTACAATGGCTTGCTAGACAATGAAAGGAGGATCGTCGATGCAGCTTGCGGAGGTAATATTCTAAAATCTACTCCTGACCTTGCTTTGGAAAAGATACAGGAACTAGCAGAAGGAACTCGGAACTTTGGAAGGACCCCGGCTAAGAAAAGAGTTCATGCCGTGAGTTCCAAGAAGAGCGAGATTTCCACCGAGCTGGCGGAATTGAAGGAAATGGTGAAGAGGTTAACACTTATGGGAACACCGCAACAACTCAAAGCTTATGGAGTTTGTGCTGACCCGTATCATCCAACGGACATGTGTCCACAAGTTCAAGATGACGATGCTGAAGTGAACGCAATGGGTTATGGACAACCACAGCAGCAAAGACCTAGGAACGATCCCTACGTACAGAATTTCATGCCAAAATTTGGCGTGACCAACAGAATTTTCGTTGGAGGGATCAACAAAACCAACAATAACAGCCCCGCCAAGGTAAGTATCACTCAAATGAAGATACGTTGACTAAACACCTTGCTACTCATGTCCAAACAACATAATCAAGCATCAAGAACCTTGAGAAGCAGGTTGGTCAAATGGCGGAAGCCATTACAAGAATTGAAACTAGGGCCTCCGGAGAATTACCGTCACAAACGGTTATAAACCCAAAAGGCATGCACAAAGATGTTCAAACATAGAGGAAGAGTCCTTACGTCGATCCAATGACGTAAAACAAAGGCGCTAATTCGGGAGGCAACCCGAACGAATAAGAAGAGGAGCTTCTGTCAAGAAAACCGCCCCTGCGGCTCTAAAACCCGCCCCTGCAGCGACACCCCTGGCCAGCGCCACCCCCGGCGCTGGGCCTGCGTCTGCTCACGTAGGTCACCGCCCCCGCGGTGCCAACCCTACGCCCCTGCATTGGCCACCCTTGACACGAACCCTCAGCTCCGCCCCCGGCGTTGAGGCTGCGTACCCTCTCTCTCTTGTCACCGCCCCCGCGGCGACACACACCGCCCCTACGGTACAGTTAAGGAAAGAAAAAAAATACACTTCCCAAAAATAACCTACATCTACCACCTTCTACACTCCCTCTCCATTCACTATTCGTAACCTAGCCGCCTCACCCCCCAACCCACGCCCTTACGCCCTTTGGAAAATCTCGTCACCACCTTGTCGCGCCCTTGCGCCACCTCCGGTAACCCAACAGCGCCACCCCTTCCTACAAACGCAAACAATCTCCACCACATACACTCAACCCTTTCACCCCTCTCCACTGTCCCACCTCCGGCAACATCTGCGACAGCAAGGAAGACGTCGGAAAAGCACAATCGCCACCATCTTCGCCGAACGACCAAATCGCCTTCTGCTCTTCGCCCGCACCTGCGCCTGCAAGCTCCCGCCCCTGCGTCAAACCACATATGCGCCTCTTGCAGCCGCCCCTACGGATATTACGATAGAAGGTTCGTCTTTTGATCAAATTACTGAACTTTCTAACTCTCTTACTTGATCAATTGCAAGAGATGGAACCACAAAGGAAATACAAGTTGACGGAAGGTGAGAAGGATCGGTATAGGATTGCTCAAAGCCGGGAGGTGCATGCAATCCGGTTCCTTGATGTTTCCACCTTGGAAAATCTAGGGATATTGGAGAGTATGTAGGAATTTCTAAACAATGCCGGATTGGGTGATTTTCTGATAAAGAACACCCCAACACACCCCGACCTCAGCAGACAGTTCATAGCCACTTTCAAAATGGAGGCGGAAGACCAATTGTGTGTTGGGCTTTCATTCAAGGACAACAAGAGGAAATACACGTTGGATTACACCCAAATACAGGAGGCGTTAGGGGTGACCATAGCAGCTTCTGATGACTGGATAGAACCCATTCTGACGCTTGATTTGTTGGAATTTTGGCAGGCCGCCACTAGGATTGAGTTTCATGTAGAAGGTGAGTACTCCAACAAATTCACTCACCCTTGTTTAAGGCTCATCTCAAAGGTCTTCATGAGTGTCTTCTGTGGACACAAGGAACAGAATAAGGTCGCTCTTAAGGACCTTCCACTACTATACGCTTGTCTTCCCAACGAGTTTGTGCCAAATTGGGCATATCTTTTCCTTACCGCTCTAAAGCAAATTAGGAAGAACGAGCCTCGCGACATCGTTGGAGGAGGAATCATATCCCTATTAGCTACACGAGTGATGTTTCTTCCTCCATTGGAAGAAGGTTTGGAGGCACCCTTATACACCGAAGGATTATTGAGGAGGTGCAGGCTCATCAGGAGAGACGGGGAGCATCGGTTCTGGATCTTCCTTGCAGATGGGAGTCACATCACATATATGCCCCGTCGACTCCCATTGGGAGAAGAGCTCTCCGACCTATATGTACCGGCTGACCCTGTCCCTCCGAGACGGCCTTAGGTTGATATTGTTGGGAGGTACGTAGCCGGCTCTAGCAGGGCCCACACCACAGATGTGGAGATGCCGACAGCGGGACACGACAGTCAGACCACGGAGAGTTTGCAGGCTTAGATGGCAGTTTTGACTACACAGCACCAGGCATGGCAGACCGAGTATCAGCGGTCCATGCTTGAGCAGCAGTAGGCGTGGCAGTCCAGCTTCGCCTCCTCCATGACCACTCACTTCGACCGCCGTCAGGATGCTTGGCAGACGGCTCATCAGCAGCAGTTGGAGACTCAACAACTAGATTGGCAGGCTAGCTATGAGACTTCATTTCGAGAGAGGATGGAGGCTCAGGAGGACCGGATTGACACCCTTCACCGCCGTCAGGAGCATTTCTTTCGCCACTTCCCCTACCCGCGGGAGGAGGGTCCTGGTGGTCCATCCAGACCACCCTAGTGAGGGGTACATTTTGTCCCTTCTCCCACATTTATCTTTGACTCATTTTCACTTTGAGGACAAAGTGCACTTCAAGTATGGGGGAGGGACATATCATTGCTTGTACAGTTTATTGAGTAGTTTTTGGCATTTGTTTTTGCATTATTGAATTCAGTTTCATTCGGAAAAAAAAAAGAAAAATAAAAAGACAAAGAAGTGAAAAAAAGGCATGAAAATCCTTGGATAAACCGAAAACCCGAAAGGGCGGTTTAGGTAAAAAGAAGGTAGTCCGACCAACCTTAGGTTGGTGCAAAATTGGACTTGAGGGATGTGAGTTTAAGTGAGAAAAGAAGAAGAGTGGCAAGGTGAAAACCCGAAAGGGCGCCTTGGCAAGATGAGCGACACCGAGTGTAGGTTTCCCTTCCGGCGTTTTGGCGACATAAGAAGGGGAGTCATAAGGAGGTTGTCCGGGTAGGCCACTCTTGGAGCGATAAGGATGGTAGTTTCTCTTTTTCTCACATTTCCTCTCTTTTCCTTCTTTCTTTCTTGGCTTTTCTCTTGTTTTCCATTATTTTTCTGCTCACTCATGCTTCCTAAGGCCTTTGAGTCTAGTTGATGACATTTGTTTTACTCGGGACAAGTAAAAGGTCTAAGTATGGGGGAGTTTGATAGGTGATGGAATCACTATAAATTAGGGTAGTTTTTAGAATCTTTTTATTGCATTAGTGTCGGTTTATGCTACTAACTCCTTGGTCCAGAAGAAGAAGATCAAAGGAAGCTAAAGAAGGAGTTATAAGCACTTAGGAGTGAAGATCGATCACGAAGTAAAGCTTCTGTTGCCTTACCGCCCCTACAGGTCCTTGTAGCCGCCCCTGCGGTGACTTGCCTTGACGAGAAGAAGACCAGCTCCCCTGCGCCTCCCACTACGCCCTGCCTGCGCCTCGCCTTGGGAGCTGGAAGGTGAAGAGTCTGTGTCACCGCCCCTGCGTTGGCCTTAAGGCGCCCCTGCGCCTTGACATCAAAAACGTCAGGAAGGCGAAAGGTCAGACGTTGAAGTGCATTAAAGATCCGCCCCAACGGAGTTGTGTAGCCGCCCAGCGGTTCAGAAGAAGATCAACCAATTCTGCCTAAATCGCCCTTGCGGTTCCTGAAGGCCGCCCCTGCGGTTTAACGCCAGAAGCTTTACTCCGGTTGTTTACACCACCTTTATGGCATTTAAGGTGGCTGTTTTAGGCCGGCAATTTACTCCTAATTAAGTGTCTTTTGTAGTATAAATAGTCCATGGCTGATTGCTAGAATCATATATACTTTTCCCCACAAAATCCATTTTAGACTTAAGTTTTTCCATTGTAATGGGTTGCTAACTCCCTTGCTACATTGGGTTGGTTTGAAGCTGCTTTGTTACTTTGGTTTTAAGTTCTTTTTAATATAAGTTTTTATTCAGTAATGCTTTGTGTTTCCTTGATCTCCATTGTTTAATTGCATGTTAACTATTACTTGAGATTGATCACCTTAGGTTCTAAAGTGCATGTAAACAACTAGGATTAACAGGTTCCGGGTTCGGGTCTTTAATCTAGTAGCAACTTTAAGTAATAACGGGTTGTAATTACTTAAGGAAAAGGAACACAAATATAAAGATAAGTTTAACGGTTTTAATCTTCTCTTTATATCCCTTAGTCTTTGTTTGAATGCTAACTTGTTATTTGTTCTTGTAGGTTTACGGAACTTTAATAAGTTAAGTTGTGTTGATGCCGGTTGGCTCTGTCACGCTCAGGATGTGTGTGTGAATCGCAATAAGCTTTAAATTTATACTCGTTATATTTATCCTAAATCCTAGCGAAACCCGCAGTGTACGGGACGTTTGTAGTAGGGATAGTATTCCGAGGTCGAACACAAAGACTAAGGTGAGATTGATTCAATTTATGATTAAGTCTAGTGAAGATCTAGGTTAAGAAAAGAGAAGGAAATAAAGAAATGAAAATCTCAATGTTTTTGGTTGGGTTTTTGGTGATCAATCAAGGATCACAAATCATGCGGAATAAACAATCAACTATGCTAACAAATCAACGCAAGCAAACAAGATAAACACAAGATATAGATCAAATAGAGGAAAGCGGATTCTAGGGGTTGGAAGTTCCGGTTATGGCATAGGACTCAAGCTATCTATTCTTTCCTTGGATTAACTATGATATGTTGGGGTTAAGTGTTTCTAGATTGGGATCAATCACCGGGTAGGTCTCATGGTCCACTAGTCCATTCCTAAGGTCTCATCACCGGGTAAGTCTCTAAGAACCTAAGGATGGAATTCTACACAAACCGGATTGTTACCTAAGGGTCTAACCTATCCTTACCGGGTAAGTCTCGGAAGGGTTAGTCCTAAACAACCATCCTAGCACACTTAATCCAATGGCGGCTTATGAGGCTCACCACTACCTAGGGTTTGTCATCTTTGATATCTAAGAGCAAGGATTACCGGATAAGTCTCTCCTAACACTTAGTTACTAACACTAGGTCACCCTAGGATAGATTGATTCAACAAACACTTAGGATTTCAACATTCTAACAATCTAAGATTAGATCCATCGAACTAGGTAAGATCACGGATTGTTCTACCTTTCCACGACCGTGGTTTGGTAAGAACTGGCCGTGATTCCTAACAGAAACTACGTTCATGCACACAAGTCATCCTATCATAGCCCTAGCCATAACCATCCTTTCCTTACCCTAGAACCACATCTATTTAGCCTAAAACATTCATAATAGAAATCGAAACAATCAAACATAAAATCATGGCATCCATTTGCAAGATAATGAAGGGAAAAAGATGAACAAGTGAACTAAAACAAAACCAAGCTGAAAGTGGAATTAGAATAACTCACAATCCTTCTTAAAGAAGGTTCAAATGGTTCATACAACTCTAGAAATTGAATCCGAAATTCTTCACTATAAAAACTCTCTAGGTCTATCAATGGTGTGTCTTCTCCTCCTCAAATCAAGCTCCTTTCCAATGATAGCCTTCTTCTCCAATCTTCTTTCCCAAAGAATCTTCTTGTTGAGAGAATATTTTGATTGGATAGTATTGGATAATGGAGGGCTGCTCCAAGATGATTCTCTCAGCCAATGCAGGACCACTTTTATACTACAACTTTGCAAGAGCTGGCCAAGAGATCGTGGCACAGCTGTCACGAAAACCTGGCAAAATCCACGGTTGAAACCACGGCCGTGGAGTGCCAGTAGACCGTGATTTTGTGCTTCAGCTTTGCCTTTGATCATTAAGCTTCGATTTGGTGCATGGCTTGTGTTGGCAAGGTTCCATGAGTCCTCCTTAGCCTTTAGCTCGCATCCTAATGAGTTCGAGGCTGTGTCATCTTGATGAACGATCCTCAAACGTATCGTTTTAGCTCCTAAATCTCCCAAAATACCTACAAAGCAATTCACAAGTCCGTGTAGACGTCTATCTCGACATAATACGTGAATTGAGTGCAAACGTCGTGAACTAGTGCTAAACCGTGCATGAATGAGCGAGAAATCTATCTAAATGATTATCTAAACCTAAGTCATAAATCGTGTTATCAAAAATACCCCATACTTAAGGTTTGCTCGTCCCCGAGAAAATTCTCAACTCTAGACTACAAGATAACATGATTTATGTATGCAGAAAAATGGCAAAATCTTTTTGGAGTTGTGCTTCTACTATTGGATCACCTTCATAGTCATGTTTTATGGCAACGGACAAGCAATTATGCATCAAATAAATGAAGGCATGGAAAAACAATTGTACTTAACTCAAAAGCATGTATGAAATGTAAAAATGAAGAAACCAAGAAGATCAAGAGCATATCCAATCTAGATTACTAAGTCTTACAAACATGCAAACAGGTCATAAGGTCTTATGAACTTAAAAGGCCAAGAAACGTTGTGATTAGGTGGGTATTTTTCTAGGCTATGTGGTGCTAATCCGGGAATGGAACTAACTCCACAATCTTGTCCTCGATCAACTTCCCTCAAGTGTATATTTTTCTCTATCTTTTATTTCTTTTCTTTTTCTTTCACTTATTTTTGAGACAATGGCATTGGTGTACAAAAGCCGAAACCTTGGTGATTAGCCATCCTCGGGTTTTTTCTATTTTTCGAGGTGCATCCACACCGGGCACACATACCAAAGCTCGTTAGGACTATTGGTTTATTTGACTTTGGCAAGGCACCAACACCCGATTATGTGAAGTGTACCGAGTTACTTGTCATTTAAGCCAACGTCCCCAAGCCTATATTTTTGGCTACACTTTCACAATAAATTCAGCATTTTATGCATGATATTCTTTCATCAACATTTTCACCCCATACTTGCTTTTCACACACATCAACACACTATCATGCTCCTATTCCCGGATGGGTCAAAAGAGGTCAATTTATATCCATTGAGGTGCTCAAGCAATCATGATCAAGATGAGAAGTAGAGAAAAGATGAATTGCCTCATTCATTCCTAGATGGTATGCAAGAACTAGCATGTAATTTCGACTTTCAATACTCAATCCATCCTAGGCAAACATCATGATCACAAATCATTCATGGGATTCAAGAGAAGTATTTCAAGTCCACATATGCATTCATCAATTTAACACATAAGGCCATCCATAGCCAATCCACAAGACAAGATTCATCATTAGGGTCATATCCAAGCCTAGAAAGCACAAAATTTTTTTAAAATTTCTGATTTTTATGGGATTTTCGAAATGAATATATACAATGCAAGACATGTGAAAATATTAAACTGCCCTAGATGCTCATCATGAAAAGGATCATGCAAACCCCACCCCATACTTAGAAACACATTGTCCCCAATGTGTAAATGAAGTAGAGAAGAGTGAAAGAAGGTTCTCACAATGTAAAAATGGTTTGCTATGGTATTTGGGATTCTCAAGTGGAATTGATGTTGGATGATCCTATCAACCATGGTAGAGAGCTCTAAGTATTCATCAAGGCGTCGGGACCCGCGCTAGACACCGCTAGCCGTCCAAGTTCCGCGTCCGCTCCACCCATAATCGATGAGGGTTTCATCATCATCATTCACTTGCCAAGCAAGGCTTCCAATGCTACTAAGGCTCTAGCACACACACTAAGCACACGAAACACACACAAAGATAGAAAAATCTAAAACAAAAACAAAACGAGAAAGGGAAAAACGTTACCAATGGGTTGCCTCCCACCAAGCGCTTCTTTAAGGTCATTAGCTTGACCAAACTCGGGGCGTTTACTCAAGGTAAAGTGGGGCGATCATATCCACCGGAGCTCCCGGGGTATACTTCTTCAACCGGTGCCCATTCACCTTAAAGTTTTCACAATGCTCCCCTCCTATCTCAATAGCTCCATGGGGAAAGATCTTCTTCACCACATACGGTCCGGTCCATCTTGATTTGAGCTTTCCGGGAAAAAGCCGCAGCCTTGAGTTGAAGAGAAGGACAAGGTCTCCTTCACTCAACTCCTTGGGGATGATCCTCTTGTCATGCCACCGCTTGGTCCTCTCCTTGTAGATCCGGGCATTCTCGTATGCATCCAACCAGATCTCCTCAAGTGCGTTCATATCAAGCAACCTCTTTTCTCTGGCCTCTTTGAGATCAAAATTTAGCCACTTGATGGCCCAATGTGCTCTATGCTCTATTTCTACCAAGAGGTGGCAAGACTTGCCATAGACCAACTTGTAAGGAGTAGTGCCAATTGGTGTCTTGAAAGCGGTTCTATATGCCCACAAGGCATCATTGAGCTTCATGGCCCAATCCTTTCTAGTTCTAGATACCGTCTTCTCGAGAATGGCCTTTATCTCCCGGTTGGAGATCTCCACTTGGCCACTAGTTTGGGGATGGTAAGGTGTTGCCACCTTATGAGTCACCCCATACTTAGCCAAAAGTGCCCCAAAGTTCCTGTTGGTGAAGTGCTTCCCTTCATCACTTATGATCACCCTCGGTGTTCCAAACCTAGGAAAGATCACTCGGTTGAAGAACCGCACCACAACCTTGGCGTCATTTGTAGGAGAAGCGATTGCCTCTACCCATCTCGAAACATAGTCAACCGCCAATAGGATGTAGAGGTTGCCACATGAAGAAGGGAATGGTCCCATGAAGTCCACACCCCACACATCAAATATTTCCACTTCTTGTATGTTGTTCAAGGGCATCTCATTCCTCCTTGAGATGTTGCCCGTCCTTTGGCAAGCATCACAAGCTACCACAAAGCCTTGCACATCCTTGAACAAACTTGGCCAAAAGAAGCCCGATTGCAACACTTTAGCACATGTCTTGTGTGAGCTAGCATGCCCTCCACATGGCAAGGAATGACAATGGCGGATCACACTCTCCACCTCATCCTCCGGTATGCATCTTCTAAACATTCCATCCGGCCCTCTCTTGAACAATAGTGGTTCACTCCAATAGTAGTGCCTCACATCCTTGAAGAACTTCTTCCTTTGGGCATATGTCAAACCGGGAGGCACCTCTTCACACACTAAGTAGTTCACGATGTCGGCAAACCATGGCTCACTTCCTCTAGACACTTGGAACAAGCACTCCTCCACCATTTGCAATTGCTCATCCCAGAATGAATCATCAATAGGGATGTCATCTCTCTCAAGCTCTAATGGTGGGAGTCTACTAAGGTGATCCGCCACGGAGTTCTCGGATCCCTTCTTGTCCCGGATTTCCAAATCAAACTCTTGAAGAAGAAGGATCCACCGAATTAACCTTGGCTTGGCATCCTTCTTTGTAAGTAGATAACGGATCGCAGCATGATCCGTATAAACTATGACCTTCGCTCCAACAAGATACGAGCGGAACTTCTCAAATGCATACACAACCGCTAGCAACTCTTTCTCGGTGGTAGCATAATTGAGTTGGGCATCATCTAGCGTCTTGCTAGCATAATAAATAGCATGAGTGCGCCCATCTTTCCTTTGCCCCAAAACAGCCCCAACGGCTACATCGCTTGCATCACACATGATCTCAAACGGTAAACTCCAATCCGGAGGTTGCATGATAGGTGCGGAGATCAAGGCGTTCTTCAACCTACAAAAAGCCTCAAGACAATCTTTGGAAAAGACAAAATCAACATCCTTCATTAGTAGGTTAGTAAGAGGCTTAGAAATTTTAGAGAAGTCTTGAATAAACCTCCGGTAAAAACCGGCATGCCCTAAGACACTCCTTACCCCTTTCACCGAGGTAGGTGGTGGTAACTTCTCTATTGTTTCAATCTTGGCCCTATCAACCTCTGTGCCACGATTGGACACCAAGTGCCCCAATACAATACCTTCACTTACCATGAAGTGGCATTTTTCCCAATTCAAGACAAGATTTGTCTCCTCACATCTTTGCAATACTAATGACAAGTTAGCCAAGCAATTATCAAAGGAAGAACCATAAACAGAGAAATCATCCATGAACACTTCCATGATATTTTCAATGTATTCCGAAAAGATAGCCATCATGCACCTTTGGAAGGTGGCGGGTGCATTACACAACCCAAATGGCATTCTCCTATATGCAAAAGTACCCCATGGACATGTAAAGGTGGTTTTCTCTTGGTCATTGGGGTGGATAGGGATTTGGAAGAATCCACTATAGCCATCTAAGTAGCAAAAATGAGAATGTTGAGCTAACCTTTCTAGCATTTGGTCAATGAAGGGGAGAGGGAAGTGATCTTTCCTAGAGGCCATGTTCAACTTCCTATAATCAATACACATCCTCCACCCCGTAACCGTCCTAGTCGGGATTAGTTCGTTGTTCTCATTAGTCACTACGGTCATCCCACCCTTCTTAGGAACTACATGAACGGGACTAACCCACTTACTATCCGAGATAGGGTAGATAATTCCCACATCTAGCAACTTAATGATTTCCTTTTTGACTACCTCTTTCATTATAGGATTCAATCTCCTTTGATGTTCAATAGAGGGTTTGTGGTTATCTTCCATCAATATTTTATGCATGCACAAAGAAGGCTTTATGCCAACTAAATCATCAATAGTATAGCCAATGGCTTTCCTATGCAATCTTAGTTCATGCAACAACTTAGCAAGTTCATCATCACTCAAGCATGCATTAACAATCACCGGATATGTTGAATTATCACCAAGGAAAGCATACTTTAAATGAGAGGGGAGGGGTTTGAGTTCAAGTTTAGGAGGACCTTTGTCGAGTGTAGACGATCCAAATAAGGTTGGATGAGATGAATCCAAAGAAAATGAAGACCCTCCAAGGCTCCTAGAAGCTTAATCATCATCAAGGGCTGATTCAGGGGGAACCATGGCCACATCCACTGTTTGATCCAAGTCCACGGCCGTGGAAGCTGCCAAGCCTGCTTCTCGGAGTTGTCCAGAGAGTTCTACGGCCGTGGAACTTAAATCTCGACCGTGGAACAAGCGGTTGTTCAGCACCTTTTCGTGGTCTTCATCTTCAACTCTTGTCTCCTTTTCTATTGCTTCTAAGGCTTTGATCTCTTCATTGCAAGCCTCCTCAATACCTTCCTCCATCATACTTAAGGTAAGAACCTTCTCCAAGGGGTCCTTGATCAAGATTGAGCTCACAACTTCTCTAGATTCCTCTTGCTCGACTATGTTGAAGACATCCTCATCAAGGGTTGGCCCTTTCATCATTGTGGACAACTTGAACTTGATGTTCTCTTCTCCAATGTTGAAGGAGAGAGTCCCATTCTTGTAATCCACTAGGCACCCGGAAGTGGCTAGGAAAGGTCTTCCTAAGACGATGGGAACCGGATAGTCCGCCGGAATATCCAAGACAACAAAATCAATTGGCACATAGAATCCTCCTAGTTGCACCGGGATGTCTTCTAAGATCCCAACCGGATGAGTGATAGAACGGTCCGCCATATAGAGGGTCATCTTGACCGGTTTCGGCTCTCCTATCCCAACCTTGTTGCAAAGTGCAAGCGGTATGATGCTTACACTAGCCCCAAGATCACAAAGGGCCTCATACTTCACATCTCCCACTCCAATTGGGACACAAAAGGAACCCGGATCTCTTAGCTTGGGAGGCATCTCCTCCTTCATTGTTTGGATCAATTCCGAGGACCTCTTTGTCATTCTTATCTCCCCATACTCCTCCAACTTCCTTTTGTTGGAGAGTATCTCTTTCAAGAACTTGCCATATGCCGGCATTCCTAAAATAGCATCCATGAACGGAATGTTAATATGCAATTTTGACATTAGTTCAAGGAACTTACCAAAGTGATTGTCCAAACGAGCTCTTGCTCGTGATTGAGGGAACGGTAGTGGTGGCTTGTATGGAGGCGGTGCCACATATGTTGGCTCTACATCCTTGCTCTTGCCTCCATCTCTTGGCAAAGTCTCTTCCTCTATCACCACTTGTTTCCCTTTAGCATTCTCCTTGGGCAAAGGATCTTTCATGCTCAACCCACTCCTTGTTGTGATAGCCAACACTTGGCCTCTTGGGTTGTCTTCGGTTCTTCCGGGAAGTTTTCCCGGATCTCTATGGGCTTCACCCGCCTTTTGGAACACTTGTGCTTCCAACACCTTTTGAGCTTTAGAAATTGAAGTCACGGTGCTCTCAAGACCACTCAACCTTCCAAGCAATTGCTCAAACATCATTTCGGTTCTATCCTTTGGAGGTTGAGTAAATCCGGGTGGAGGTTCTTGTGAAGCTTTTGGTGGTGGAGTTGTGCTCGTGGAAGCGGGAGAGTTCAAGGCTCCATCCGGGTTAGAATAGGAAAACCCGGGATGGTTGTGGTTGGGCCGGTAATTGTTGAATTGCCGGTTGTTGTTGAAGTTCCTTGGGCCTTGGTAATTGTTGTAATTGCCCCTTCCCATGTAATTCACAACTTCCTCCTTGGAAGATAAGTTAGCTTGTGGAAGCACTTGAGGAGTTGCTTGGTTCTTCAAAGTTGTAGCACACAAATCCCTCAAGGACTTTAGCTCGTTGTTGATGGCGTCAAGCTTGAAATTGCTCATGGTGACCTCACTCACCTCATATGCTCCCGCCTTTCTCCCTTCACTCTTCCTATGGGAGTATTTCTCAATCACTAGAGCTTGCTTCTCCACAAACTCCCAAGCTTCATCTACATGCTTCTCCATGAAAGTCCCACCGGAAAGAGATTGGAGCTTGAATTGGCTATCTTCATCAAGTCCTTTGAAGTAGATCTCCAATAGCTCAATTTTCGATATGCCATGGTGTGGACAATCTAGGAGAAGATCTTTGAACCTCTCCCAAGACTTGAATAAACTCTCTCTATCCTTCATCACGAAGGCACTGATCTTCCCTCTTAACTCGGTAGTCTTGGAAGGTGGGAAGAACTTAGTCAAAAACTCGGTTGTCATCTCCTCCCAAGTACCAACTCGCCCTTGTGGAATAGATTGATACCAAGCCAAGGCTTTATCCTTAAGAGAGAAAGAAAAAGCCCTAAGCTTATGGTTGTTGCTCTCCAATCTTGGCGGTCTAAGAGTCTCCATCAAGATCTCATAGTTCATCAAGTGTTGATGAGGAGACTCTCCTTCCATCCCTCCAAATTGATTATGCCGGATCATTTGTAGAACTTGAGGGCGGAGCTCGTAATCATGGGCTGCGGGATCTCCTAAGTTCACACCCGGACGGTGTGCTCTTTGTGCCGGATCCATACGTTGCCCCAACGTTTGTGGCTCTTCCATAGCAATGGGCACAACCCTAATATTCACCGCTGCCGGCTGCGGTTGTGGTGGAGGTGGAGGAGGTTGTTGACGGTTAAGCTCTCTTTGCACAAGAGCTTGCCTAATCTCCTCAATCTCCCTCCTAGTTGCCTCTTGCCTCTCATTGGCAAGTCTCCTTTCATTCTCCAAAGCCTCATCTCTTATCCTAATTTGCTCTAAAGCCTCATCTAATTCAGCTTGGAGATCTCTTCCGGCCATCTCTTTTCCCTTCTTAATGCTCTTGGATCTAGATCTAAGGGTTTTCTCTGGTTCGGGGTCGAATGGAGCTAAATCCTTACCACGAGATCTTCACATACACCTAAAGAGTAAGATGTCCTGAAAAGCAAAGACACAAACCAAAAAGAGATCAAAAGCAACAAGAAAGATCTACACTATAAACAATCACAAAATAAACTCAATCTAGACCTAGTTTCCGGCAACGGCGCCAAAAACTTGTCACGCTCAGGATGTGTGTGTGAATCGCAATAAGCTTTAAATTTATACTCGTTATATTTATCCTAAATCCTAGCAAAACCCTCAGTGTACGGGACGTTTGTAGTAGGGATAGTATTCCGAGGTCGAACACAAAGACTAAGGTGAGATTGATTCAATTTATGATTAAGTCTAGTGAAGATCTAGGTTAAGAAAAGAGAAGGAAATAAAGAAATGAAAATCTCAATGTTTTTGGTTGGGTTTTTGGTGATCAATCAAGGATCACAAATCATGCGGAATAAACAATCAACTATGCTAACAAATCAACGCAAGCAAACAAGATAAACACAAGATATAGATCAAATAGAGGAAAGCGGATTCTAGGGGTTGGAAGTTCCGGTTATGGCATAGGACTCAAGCTATCTATTCTTTCCTTGGATTAACTATGATATGTTGGGGTTAAGTGTTTCTAGATTGGGATCAATCACCGGGTAGGTCTCATGGTCCACTAGTCCATTCCTAAGGTCTCATCACCGGGTAAGTCTCTAAGAACCTAAGGATGGAATTCTACACAAACCGGATTGTTACCTAAGGGTCTAACCTATCCTTACCGGGTAAGTCTCGGAAGGGTTAGTCCTAAACAACCATCCTAGCACACTTAATCCAATGGCGGCTTATGAGGCTCACCACTACCTAGGGTTTGTCATCTTTGATATCTAAGAGCAAGGATTACCGGATAAGTCTCTCCTAACACTTAGTTACTAACACTAGGTCACCCTAGGATAGATTGATTCAACAAACACTTAGGATTTCAACATTCTAACAATCTAAGATTAGATCCATCGAACTAGGTAAGATCACGGATTGTTCTACCTTTCCACGACCGTGGTTTGGTAAGAACTGGCCGTGATTCCTAACAGAAACTACGTTCATGCACACAAGTCATCCTATCATAGCCCTAGCCATAACCATCCTTTCCTTACCCTAGAACCACATCTATTTAGCCTAAAACATTCATAATAGAAATCGAAACAATCAAACATAAAATCATGGCATCCATTTGCAAGATAATGAAGGGAAAAAGATGAACAAGTGAACTAAAACAAAACCAAGCTGAAAGTGAAATTAGAATAACTCACAATCCTTCTTAAAGAAGGTTCAAATGGTTCATACAACTCTAGAAATTGAATCCGAAATTCTTCACTACAAAAACTCTCTAGGTCTATCAATGGTGTGTCTTCTCCTCCTCAAATCAAGCTCCTTTCCAATGGTAGCCTTCTTCTCCAATCTTCTTTCCCAAAGAATCTTCTTGTTGAGAGAATATTTTGATTGGATAGTAGTGGATAATGGAGGGCTGCTCCAAGATGATTCTCTCAGCCAATACAGGACCACTTTTATACTACAACTTTGCAAGAGCTGGCCAAGAGATCGTGGCACAGCTGTCACGAAAACTTGGCAAAATCCACGGTTGAAACCACGGCCGTGGAGTGCCAATAGACCGTGATTTTGTGCTTCAGCTTTGCCTTTGATCATTAAGCTTCGATTTGGTGCATGGCTTGTGTTGGCAAGGTTCCATGAGTCCTCCTTAGCCTTTAGCTCGCATCCTAATGAGTCCGAGGCTGTGTCATCTTGATGAACGATCCTCAAACGTATCGTTTTAGCTCCTAAATCTCCCAAAATACCTACAAAGCAATTCACAAGTCCGTGTAGACGTCTATCTCGACATAATACGTGAATTGAGTGCAAACGTCGTGAACTAGTGCTAAACCGTGCATGAATGAGCGAGAAATCTATCTAAATGATTATATAAACCTAAGTCATAAATCGTGTTATCAGGCTCAACACATATGTATGATCGAGACGGGAGATTACTTAAGAATTTATAAAAGGAACGCACCAAAGTAGCAATTGCATGCTTAGAATCAACCTAGTGTAGATTCATCCATTATTGTCTTAATTGTCGCATTAATCGTTTTCATAAGTTTTTGTGCATCAATTCAACCAAACCCCCCCCTTTGTGTCACTTGTCATTATAATCGATAATTGCGTCTAAAACACCTTAACTCTCTTGGGTTCGACCCTTACTTAATCACTATACTTGTTCTTAGTGCTAAGTCGGGATTTACTTTTGATTGGGTATAGACGACCATAGAAATACCATCGGTCACTTACCCGGTGAGAGGATCTTTGATTTGGGATAGTGAGTAGTGAGACTTACCCGGAGATCTATTCCCACCTTAGAAACACCTTCCCTTTGTAAACCTCATCTTTGTCCACGTTATCCTTTGAGATCTTAAGTCGGAACCACAACGGGATGCTTTAATCTTTGGAATCCACATTTTTTGTACCTGGTTATTACATCATCTTTGATATCTTTGCTTTGTTACTTGTTTTTTATTGACAACCTAAATACCGATCTTTGTTTCACCATAGTCCTTGTGTTCGACCCTGGAATATTTGCCGTTATAACAATTGATTCGTACACTGCGGGTTCGCATATTGTTTCAGGCTTATATTCTATGTTATAAATTTAAAACTATATCGTTCACCATACACACACGTTTGAGAGCGAACACAAGTCCACTTCCAAGACAGACTTCTCATGCTTTTTCACACCAAAATTAGGATTGCCATCATAGGAAGAGTTTTCTGAAGGCATACTACTATTAATGGAACACAACGAAGGAGTGTTAACGGGTATCTTCAAGGATTTGAACATGTCAAATTCAATAACCTCATCATGAAACTCCATAGTAAGTTTTCCATCAACATAATCAATTTTTGTTCTAGCCGTTATTAGAAAAGGTCTACCTAACATGATGGTGTGCATGCTATTTTCCATATCAATGAAAAAGAAATCACCAGGGAAAAGAACATCTTCAATTATGCCTTTGGGGTAGATATTACATCCGTCAACTAGTTGCACTTTAGTCCGTGTTTCATGTAAAGGTCCTAAGCCTAGAGATTGATAAATGGAGTAAGGCAGGACATTTATAGAAGCACTAAAATCAAGTATAGCTTTGTCAAAGCGAGTATCGCCTATGACACAAGGAACACTTACCATACCCAGATTGCTACGCTTTTCCGGCATTTGGGTTTGGAAAACGGCGGACACATGCTCTTTCTCAGTTTCCTTCTGTTTTCCTTTCATTTTCTGCTTCCTCTTGATTGTACATAGTTCCTTCAAGAATCGAGCATACTTAGGCACACTTTTCACAAGTTTAAGGAGAGGAATATTTACCTCAAATTTTGAGAAAGTCTCAATAAGTTCCTTGTCCTCGATTACTCTTCTCTCCTTGAGTGCCTCGGGGAAGGGTATTGGTGGTTTCTCAGCATAGAGTGGTGGAAAGCTAGGACGAACATAAGGATCCTCCTCTAAAGCACTTCTTGTGTTGTTGGCCACATGGGCAGGAGGACAAGGCTGTGGGGGTTGTGTGACTTCAGCCATCGGGGCGGCATCCTCCATGTGTAGGGACGGTTGACCAACAGAAGGTTGGTTAATCTTCCTTGATTCTTCTTTCTTCTTGATGAGCCTTCCACTTCTAAGAGTAATGGCACATAAGCTCTCCTTGGGGTTCACCACAATCTAGGAAGGCAAATTCCCTGAGGTTCGAGCTTCGGTCCTTGTAATTGCCTCCGTCATTTACCCCACTTGCTTATCAAGATTCTTGATGCTTGATTCCGTGCTCTGCACATGAGAAGCAAACACATAAAGCATTTCCTTAGTAGATTCTAACTTACCTTGGTGGGGTTGTTGTTGTTGATTTTGTTGATCCCTCCACCGCAAGTTTTGTTCAGCACGCCATCCTGGCATGTAGTTTTGAGTATAGGGGTTATTCCTTTTGCATTGCTTTTGTTGTTGGCATACCCCATTGCATTTACCTTAGTAGTTTTATCTTGAACTTGTGGACACAAGTCCATGGAATGAAAAGGATCAACACAAACTCCACAAGCTTTGAGTTGTTGTGGAGTTCCCATCAAAGTCAGCCTTTTAACCATTTCCTTTTGCTCAGCATTCTCCTGTGAAAGTTCCGGCGGCTGGGGTTAATGGCGTGAACTCCTCTCTTGGTAGAAAATCTACCAAAGTTTCTTGTACCCTCTGTCATTTCCTGCATTTTCTCCATAGCAATCTCAGGGGTAGAATTTAAGATATTACCTCCACATGCGGTGTCGACCATTCTCCTTTCACTGTCCAACAATTCGTTGTATAAGTATAAGACTTGATATTGGGAAGAATATCCATGGAAGGGGCAACTTGATCTCAGTTTTGTAAAGTGTTCAAAATACTAATAAAGAGTTTCATCCGCTTCTTGCTCAATGTTGTTTATCGCCTTCTTCAAACTGTGTGCCTTCTTAGAGGGAAATTACTTCTCCAAGAAGGCTTTGTGGAGGTTTTTCCATGTGTCGATGCTTCCGGAAGAAAGATGGTAATACCAATCATCCGCCCCATCCTTGAGAGTGATGCCAAAAGCCCGCATCTTGATTTGTTCCTTGGTTACGTTTGCCGGCTTCATGCTCATGCAAACCGTGTGGAATTTCCCTAGATGCTTGATTGGATCTTCTCCACTCAACCCATGGAAAGATGGGAGCAAGTGGATCAAGCCTGGCTTGAGCTCGAAGTTGACTCCTTCCCCGATTGCCGGTATGGTGTTCGCTCCAAACGGTGTATGCAAGCTTTAAATTTATAACCCTAGATGTAAGCTTAAAACAAGGATGCGAACCCGCAGTGTACGGGTCAATCGTAGTAAAAGCAAGGAATTCTAGGGGTCGATCACAGGGACTTAGTAAAACAAAGTCGGAATAGGTAAGCTATGTAATTACTAACCACAAAAGCAATTAAAACAATCAAGGATGATAAAAAGTCAATTAAGGAAATATGCAATTCTAGGGATTAAAGCATCTAGTTGTGGTTCCAACTCAAGATCTAAAGATAAGCGGACAAAGCTAAGATATTTGCAAAGGGAAGGTGTTTCTAAAGTGGAATAGATCACCGGGTAAGTCTCACTACTCACTAATCCCAAACCGTAACTCCTATTACCGGGTAAGTCTCAAGGAATTAAGGTAAAGAACTATAACCTCAAACTAACACACCAACTAAGGGAATAGAATTAACCTTTACCGGGTAAGTCTCAGGTTAACTCACAAAGATGGAATAAAAGCACACTCAAACCCCAATAAAGGATAAACCTTTATTACCTACACTTATGATCTTAGGTAAATAAACAAAGGAATTACCGGGTAAGTCTCATCCTAGGCTTGCATTGAACCAGGAAAGGTGTAATAAGAATAGGATTTGGCAAACTCTAACACTTAACTCTCAGTTTTGGATCAAAAGGTCACCTCGGTCAGACGAATTCCACCTCGGCCGGGATGTTCATCGACTGAACGAGATGCTTTAGGGTTCAGGATAAAGACTCGAACTTTCAGGGTCCTACTGTGATTAAGATTATTCTATCACTGTTTTTCCCACAACCTTCAGCCAATCACCCCAGAATGACACAAGGAAATTAGCCACTCATCATCATGAAAGTATTAATCAAATATATGGGAAGAAAGAGAATAATTGAACAAGAAAACCTAAAGAGAAAGGCTTCAATAACTGAATTAATTATCAAACAACAAGCGTTTCTTGGATCAAAATCCAACAAGACAATCAACAAAGAAGGGAATCTAAGAGAATCTTACAAAATCCTTCACAAAGCTATAAAAGCTATGAACTTTCTTCCTTCAACCTTTAAAAAGGTTCTTCAAATCTCCCAACTATAGCGGGATCAAACGGCTGTCTTCTGCGATGTGCAACCCTAAACGGTATTCCGGGTGATAGCGGATGTTGGATTTGTGGAAAATTCAACCCTTTTTATAGGAAAATTACCCTCCAAAGATAAGATATCTTAGAAAGATCTTTTCTCATAAAAATAGGTAAAATATATGGGCTAATTTATCTTCTTCCTTCCAGAAATCCAGCCTAAAAAAGATAAGATCCTCCTTCCAAAAATAAAAGATCTCAACCAAATATAAAATATCCTTGCCGCGTCCAAGGTGTTCGCCTCGGTCGAATCGGCTCCTCTGGATCACCTCGGTCGAGGTGACTCTGTAGTCAACCGAGGTGAATCACAACTGAATGTGAAATCTCTCAAATCTGGTCCAAAGTGAATCTCTAATCCAATTCCGTGATTCTTGGATTCTTCCTTAAGCTCCTGAATGTAGCTCCAATGAATCCTTAGCTCATTTCGCTCCATTTTAGTCCAAAATATGCCATTTTACCTACGATTACAACAAAACTAGGTGTAGACCTCGATTCCCGCGAAGGTAGATGAAACGACAATATAATCACATAATATACATCCAAACATGCAGATTATCAAAGATAAAACGTCTAAACAGGCCCCAAAATATAGACAATAATTCATGCTATCAAAATACCCCATACTTAGCCCTTGCTTGTCCCCAAGCAAGTTCCGAATATAAAATACAAGATAGAATGGATTATTAGTCATAAAGATCAATGAAAAAGTTTTTTAAAACATTTTAATAGTGTGCTACAATCATAGATCACTCTAAGAGAATACTTCATGGAATTTAAAATCAAAATATGCTTAAAACATTTTATAAATATAAGAAAGTTGTTCATCTTGCATAAAATTATAGAATGCATAATAAATCATAATCATCGAAATTAATCATGTATAATCCAGTTTAAACCACTAAGTCAATCAACAAGCTCGAGGTCTCAAGGTCAAGAAACGTGTAGGGTAGGGATGTATAGAAGGTAATGTGGTGCAAGAATCCAGGAAAAGGATATCACTTCACTTTCACTTGACTTTCAACATCTTCCACCAATAAGCTTTGCTTATTTCACACTTTTCCTTTTTTTTCACTTTTTGGGATGCATGGACAAAGGTGCACAATAACCGAAGCCTAGGAGATCAACAATCATCAATTTCTCGAGATGCCTCAAACCCTTGATGCACATACCATGACCCGTTAGGAATATCGCTCAATCCGACTTTGGCAAGACACAAACACCCGGCTATGTGAATGGTGCCGAGTTACTCATCATCATGATTGACTTCCCCAAACCTATTTATTATTTTCTAACACTTTCAGCCAACTTCTCAACTTTTCCTTCACTTGCTTTTCACTTGCTTGCTTCCAAATTCCCGAATAGGTAAAAGGAGGAAAATATGTATATGAGGGGCTAAGCATGATCAAGAAGAAGAAGAGAGGAGAATGAATTGCCTTGGTCTTCCCAGAAAGAAAGTGAGAGAACTCATAATGTGGTATCAACCTTCAAATTCAACATAATTTGGATAAAAACAAAGTATTAAACATGCCACAAATTTCAAACAAAGCATTTAGCAACTTAAACATATTATAAAACCTTTCAAACATATAAAGATTTCAAAACCAATCAGCAAATAAATTCTTCACTGAGATCACATCCAGATAAGAAGCACCAAATCGTTTTCGAAAACTTTCAGTTAAACCACCTCGGTCGAGGCGTTCTAAGTCAACCGAGGTGAAGTACCTCGTTTGGCCAGAATCACTTCGGTCGAGGTCAAAAAATTTTTTATTTAAACCAGTTTTTGACGTTTTTCTCAATCAATTAACCTGTATGCATGCATGCAGTCTCATAATAGCACATAAAGCAGAATAAAGCATAATAGGGTCATAAATACCCAAGAGTCATACATCACATAAGTCATAAAGGTACATCCGCATACCCCATACTTGGGACACATTGTCCCAATGGGTCAAATAAGTCTAAAGAAATAAAATACTCACCGGACATAGTCCAGCTGCATAATAAATAAAGAAAGAAAATCCTGTAAGCTCTCAATAATCTCAATCCGGTGGTGGTGGTGGTGGTGGTGGCACGTACGGATACTGAGATGGGTCGAAAGGTTAGCCCATGATATGCTGAAACTGGATCTCAGCCATCGTGTGCTGATAGTGTAATATCTCCTGCATCTCACGGATATCCAGGGACATGGCAGCATATGAATCTATCATCTGATCCGTCAAATCATCGATCCACGGTGAGCAAGTGGATCCCGCTGCCTGTGTACCCTACGCCTAGCGGGTCGTGTTGGTGCTGCAGCCGGCTCCTCCTCAGTCTCGTCATCATCCAAATCGATGACCGGCGCACTAGTCCCAACAGTATCCGTGCCTGTATCCATAGGAGCTCCACCGTCCTTATCATCATCAGCCTCCTCAACCTCATCATCCCCTGCATCATCCTCCTCAGCTGGCCCCTGAGCTGCTGCAGCAGCTGCCTCTCTAGCATCCTCCATAAATGGGATCCACGCAGTCTGCCAGTAATGTGGATCATATACGGAGAACTGAGCCGACCATCTGATCCCCTACGGTGCAGTCGGCTCCCATGGCATCGCCACATATGGCGTAGTGAGTCCTCGGGGAACCAATATCCTCCGAGTGATCATCTCCTAAAGTCCAAGCGGCTTGGCAGCCGCCATCATGGTACAAGCACTGAGGTCCATATCCATGTAACTCGCTATGTGAGTCACAATGCCTCCACAACAGATGTCGCCCTTCGCCTTGGCCTTGATCCTATGCAGATCCTCTACCAGAATCAAACCAAAGTCTGGGATCCCTCTAGTCACCATGCAATACAAGCTCAGAAGCTCCCCCTGTCTGACCTTCTGGGACGTCTCAGTACACGTCAGAAGAGTCTCACTAAATATCCTGTGGACTAGCCTGAAAGCAAGGTGAAATATGATCCGCTCCCTGGAGTCTTCACGTCGCCATCTATCTGCATGCTCAACCACGTGAGCAATATGTCCCCAGAACTCCCTAGCTACAGCTCGGGAGGGAAAGTCAGCAACAGTCGGGGCGGGGAAACTAAAGATATCCCGCCAGTGATCTAAGGGAAACAAGTAATTCCGGTTCATCAACCGGTACTTCACGGCCCGCTCGGTGGGCAAGTAAGTGAAGGAGCTAACAAACTCCAAGGTAGGCTCTAAGTAGGCTGGGGCTCTGATCTTAGTGAATTGCTCTAGCCCCACAGCAGAAATCATACGCCTCAAATCTCCATCCACATGGAGACAATCAAAAGCTGATATGTCCAAGAAGCGGAGTGCAACTACTAGACGGGCCGCGATGCGGTCATAGTCGACCTGGTGTCTCTCGTGGATCACCGGTCTAGTACGTCGAGAGGAAGAAGAAGGGGAAGGAGAAGATCTGTCCCTCAAGACCAACTGTCTCTCCGAACTCATCTCTCTGTAATTTGTCAGGTCACCTCGGTTGCTCTGACAACCCTGAAGAACACCTCGGCCGAGGCGCAGGCCGAATGGATCGAGGCGAAGAGTTGTTCGATCGATTCCCTCAAAAATCCAGTTCTTTTCCCCCAAAATCACTACTACAGGTTCCTATGGGGTACTTAATCTATTTCTCAGCAAATGTAGGGGCAACCAAAGCCCAAAACGAGGGAAATCAGTAGAAAAAGACAAAGTTAGGGTTTTTTTCGATAATTACCCAAATTCGGTCGAATCGACTCGTTCTTTCTACAGATTGGTACTTGAAACACGATCCTCGATGCTTTCCTCTCAGTTTAGGAGCAAGAATCGTCGAAAACGAGCGAAGAACGAAGAAACGAGGTGGAAATTTCACCGCAGTCGAGGAGAAGGTAAAGAGAGGAGAGAGAATTCTTCACCCCCTTTTATACCCTTTTCTGGAACTGCTGTCACCTCGGTCGAGGTGGTCTCGACTGGACCGAGGTGGTACGGACTGAGGTGGATCTTCAGAAACCCTAGTCGCCTCGGTTGCTCAAAAATCATCTCGGTCGAGGCGCTGTGACAGCAACCGAGATGTGTCTCAGTCAAACTCCGTCTTCTCAAATTCTCGAACTTCTGTCCTTCCAGTTGTGCTCCTGGTTTGTATTCCTTCCTTAGATGTCACATGTTGTCTGTCTAGAACGCCAAAAACAAAACAAAGCAAAGCAAAAGCAAACTATCTAAACTAGACTAGAAAAAGGGAAAAGAAAACAATACCTTTGCCTCCCAAGAAGCGCTTGATTTAAGGTCGCTAGCTGGACCGTACGGCGTCTCTATGTGTGATGGGAGGTGTCCTCACCCCATACTTCACCTTCATCATGGGGTGAGATAAGTAAGTCTATCAAACGTTCCAACAAGTGTAAGTGCTCATCGGGGAATGAATCGTCTATGGATGGGTCGTCCTTCTCGCGTGAAGATGGAGGTAGCCGGCTGAGGTGATCCGCAACAGAATTTTCGGATCCCTTCTTATCGCGGATCTCTAGGTCAAACTCTTGAAGCAAGAGAATCCATCGAATAAGGCGTGGCTTGGCATCTTTCTTGGCAAGCAAGTAACGAATGGCTGCATGGTCGGTGTAGACGATGACATTCGCTCCTACTAAGTAAGAACGAAACTTCTCGAAAGCATATACAACCGCCAATAGCTCCTTCTCGGTGGTGGCGTAGTTGCGCTGGGCTTCATCTAGCGTCTTGCTAGCATAGTAAATGGCGGTGGTCCGGCCATCCTTCTTTTGTCCAAGCACCGCTCCTACGGCTACATCACTAGCATCACACATGATCTCAAAGGGTAAGGTCCAATCCGGAGGTTGGATAATGGGAGCGGAGATCAAAGCTTCCTTAATCCTGTAAAACGCATCAAGACCCTGCAAAAACTCAAAAACAACATCTTTATTGAAGAGGTTAGTAAGAGGTTTAGAAATCTTTGAGAAGTCCTTGATGAATCTCTTGTAGAAACCTGCATGTCCGAGAAAGCTCCTCACACCTTTAACAGAACAAGGGGGAGGGAGTTTCTCAATAGTCTCGATCTTAGCGTGATCGACCTCGATACCTCGATTAGAAACGAGGTGTCCTAGCACAATGCCTTCATTAACCATAACGTGACACTTCTCCCAATTCAGAACGAGATTAGTGTCTTCACATCTTTGTAGCACTAGAGAAAGGTTAGATAGGCAATTATCAAAACAGGAACCATATACTGAAAAATCATCCATAAATACCTCCATGATCTCCTCTATATACTCGGAAAAGATAGCCATCATGCATCGTTGGAAGGTAACGGGTGCATTGCATAATCCAAATGGCATCCTCCTATAAGCGAATGTCCCCCATGGACAAGTGAAAGTGGTCTTTTCCTGATCATCCGGATGGATAGAAATCTGGAAGAAACCACTATAGCCGTCTAAATAGCAGAAGTGTGAATGCTGGGCCAACCGTTCGAGCATTTGATCAATGAAGGGAAGTGGAAAATGGTCCTTCCGAGTAGCTGTGTTCAGCTTCCTATAATCAATGCAAACCCTCCAGCCTGTGACGGTCCTAGTTGGGATTAACTCGTTGTTCTTATTCGTCACAACGGTCATCCCTCCTTTCTTCGGAACTACATGTATTGGGCTAACCCATTTGCTGTCCAAGATAGGATATATGATACATGCATCCAACAACGTAAGAATTTCTTTCTTCACAACCTCTTTCATGATCGGATTTAACCGTCTTTGAGGTTCCCGTGAAGTCTTATGATCGTCCTCCATTAGAGTTCTATGCATGCAGAAAGAAGGCTTAATGCCAATAAGATCATCTATAGTATAACCCAAAGCCTTTTGATGCTTTCTCAGGACATGCATTAGTTTAGATAATTCAGATTCGGAGAGGGAAGCACTAACGATTACGGAATAAGTAGAATCCGGTCCAAGAAAGACATACCTCAAGTGGTTGGGGAGTTGTTTAAGCTCCACAACTGGGGGTGCTTTCTGAGGGGGATCCTTGCTTCCTCCTTCCAGTGGAGTAGATCTAGTAACTGGACTTTCGGAAGTCTCAGTTGAAATCAACTCGCCTTCGACCTTGGTCGAGGCGCATAGGCGTTGACCGAGATGTTCTTCAGTCGCCTCGCTTGGTCAAGAAAGTGCCTCGGTCGAGGTACTGTAACTAGAACCGAAACTGGAGATCTTCGTCTCCTGGATTAGTTTTTCAGTTTTAGCTCCTGGATCTTCTTCCAGCGCCTTTAAGCTCCGTATATCTGCATCACAAGAAGCATCTATACCTTCCTCCATTAAACTAAAACTAATAACTCTTTCAAGTAGATCTTTAGTAAGGATAGAGCTCACCAATTCTCTTGATTCTTCTTCATCATAGATGTTGAAGATATCATCTCCTAGTTGCTCTCCTTTCATAGCCGCAAGTAATGCGAATTCCACTTCATCTCCGCCAATATTGAATTTCAGCTTGGCGTTCTTGCAATCCACATTGCAACCCGAAGTTGCTAGAAATGGCCTCCCGAGAATGATAGGAACAGGATAATCTGCGGGAATATCAAGCACAACAAAGTCTATAGGTAAATAGAAGTTACCTAACTTAACTGGAACGTCTTCCAAAATGCCCACAGGATGGGTAATGGAGCGGTCCGCCATGTATAATCGAATCTTCACCGGCTTGGGCTCTCCAAGTCCGATCTTAACACATAGCTCCAGCGGAATGATGCTCACGCTGGCTCCTAGATCACATAGGGCTTCACAAGTGGCATCCCCAACTTGAATGGGAATGCAAAATGAGCCGGGATCTCTCAACTTGGGTGGCATCTTTTCCTTCATGATTTGAATAAGCTCCGAGGATTTAGATGTCATCCTTACTTCACCATAGTCTTCCAGCTTCCTCTTCCTTGATAGAATCTCTTTCAAGAACTTCCCATAGGCGGGAATCCCTAGAATAGCATCAAGGAAAGGGATATTAATGTGTAGTTTATTCATCAAGTCAAGGAACTTACCAAAATGCTTGTCTAGATGTGCTCTGGCCCTTGACTGGGGGAATGGAAGTGGAGGTTTATATGCAGGAGGTGGAATATAAACTTCAGTTTTCTCCTCCGCTTTCTGTGGCTCCACCTCGGTTGGCATCTCGGCCGAAGTGTTCTTCGACTGCACCTGGACCGAGGTGGTCTTCGTCTGTACTGGCACCGACCGAGGCACTAGATCTGCAGTCTTCAGTCCACTCCTCGTCGTTTTGGCCATAATCTGGCCCTTAGGGTTGCTTTTTGTTCTTGCTGGAAGCTTCCCTGGATCTCTTGGTGTTTCATTCGCCCTACTAGCAAGTTGTTGTTCAAAGGCTTTTTGGGCCTTCGAAAATGAAGTCATGGATGTCTCCATAGCACTAAGCTTGATCAAGATAGCCTCCAACGCCGCATCTTTCTTTTCCGGTTGGGATGAGCTTGATCCAGGCTCCTGGCTCTTTAATGGAGTAGAAGGAGAAGAAGAGGAAGAGAGGAAAGGATTAGAGGAATCATTCGAATTAGAATTAGAGTAAGGGTTACCCGAATTTTGGTTGTTTGCCCTCCAGTTGTTGCTATTGGATCCTCTATTGTTGTTGTAGTTGTTGTTCCGGGAACCGTTGTTGTTGTTACGGTATCCATTGTTGTTCCTTGATCCTTGATCTTCCTTCTTGGTTTTAGCAACCAAGAGCTCCTTCAATTGTTTCACGTCATTCTTCAAAGAGATGAGTTGATTAGTGTTTGATGGCTTCACTTGAAAGTTGACTTTTTTAACTCCACCTTCAGCTCCTTGGTGGGAATATTTCTCCATATGCAAAGCTTGTTTCTCTATGAACTCCCAAGCTTCGTCAATCGGCATGTCCATAAACGTGCCGGCGGATAGTAGTTGAAGGTTGAACTGGGTGCTTCCGTTCAGTCCCTTGAAGTATATCTCCAACAACTCTATCTTTGGAATCCCATGATGTGGGCAATCCAAAAGAATGTCTTTAAATCTCTCCCATGACTTGGACAAGCTCTCCTTGTCCTTCATGATGAATGCATTAATCTTCCCTCTCATTTCAGCGGTTTTAGAGGGGGAAAGAATTTAGTCAAGAATTCCGTAGTCATCTCTTCCCAAGTATTGATTTTTCCTGGAGGAAGAGATTGATACCAAGTAAGAGCTATATCTTTTAAAGAAAAGTAAAAAGGTCTTAGCTTGTAATTGTTGTTTTCTATTCTTGAAGGTCTCAAGGTCTCCATCAAGATCTCAAATGTGACACCACCTATTTCATTTCTAGTTGATTACCAATTAATTAACCCTGTTTAAAACAATAAGCGGAAAACGTAAAATTTTAAAACTCTATCTTACAACCATATTCACAACATATATACATACTAACATACGTCATAAACTCCGTTTAACCAAAACACAACTGTTTTAAAACCATGCAAAACATCCTAGGCGGTAGCATCCCATAACAGCCCACCTGATATGATCTCAAATCCAGGTGTTGGGTCCAATGTCCTTGCCTTGATCAGACCGAGTCTGAGTAGCTGAAAAATATGTGGATATAACAACAATGAGTCACACGCTCAGTAAGGGTATACAAATCGCACTCTCCCAATATATATAAGTATCTAATATCCCGTCCCCAAAGGACACTCTGATCCCTTCCTCACATTTCAAAGCACACATACATATCCACATTCACATATAATTCCACAACCATTCATATCACATTTCACATAAACATCCAAGCATGTTATCACACATCACATATAAACATATCATCTCATCCCATAAAAATAATCATAACATAACACATAACATGCTAGACTCGATCGCATCGATGCATAGGTGATAATTAACTAACTAGCCCCAACTAATCGTACGATATATTTTCTCATTGCTTTCGTATTTCTTTTCTTTCTTTCTTTCTTTTTTTTTCTTTTCGGTTGGCCAACCCGATAGCGTCCTAGGCCCCCTGTAGATCAAGTAGCGACCTCGGCCATCTTGTCCTAAGACCCTTTGTAGATCAGGTTGCGATCTTGGACTATTTTCTTATCTTGAGGCCCCTGTAGATCAGGTAGCGACCTCTGGCTATTTTTCTTATCTTGAGGCCCCCTGTAGATCAGGTAGCGACCTCTGAGGCCCCCTGTAGATCAGGTAGTGACCTCGTCCCCCGGAAACCCGTGCGGGACCCAGTTGGGCTAATTAATCAATTACCATCCTATATTATCACTTTCATATCATAACTCAATTTCATGCTTTCATCATATTCTTTCATCACATTCTTTCCACTATCATCTCATGCACCTCATGCATGCTTTCATAAGGAATATCAAGTCATCATCATCGTCTCACTCATATACATATAAGCATGCATACAATCATAACAAACATATATATACACTCAAGCATGCATAAAATCATAGCATATTAAATACATAACATATATTAAGCAAGTGTAATTCATATACACTTACCTCGCAGGTAAGAACAATAAAACCTCGCAAGCCAACTATTGGTCGTTTCCCACTCGGACTATCCTCTTTTTTCATGCTTGGATACGCTCACAAAGAACTAAGCTATAGTTAAACAAAACCTTCAACAACACCTGCGGAGAATATCATATTCCTCGTATTAAACTTCTCGCTTCAAACACCAGTTAAATTCATTCCTTTGAATTTAATTAGCTTATAGCATTTTCTAGAATCCCAATTTAATTAATTAACCTTTAATTAATTAATTAAATTTTGCCAGAACAACGTTTTGCCCGCACACAATTTCTGAACCCACCTGTCATCAAATCTCATCAAACAAACAGCCCATAATCACCAGAATAAAGTAACGAGCATAATGGAATTTCCAATTATCCATTTTGACAAGCCTAAGGTCAATTTAGGCTAAATCGCAATACGGAAAACAAATAAATTCATAACTTATTCGTTACTAACCCGATTGACGATCCGAAAGAAGATTCGGAATCACAACGATGCAGGCTACGCTCGGACACCATCAAATTCACCGGAATCTGAGCGAAGGAACCTCCCTAGTATCATATATGCTCGACCAGGCCTTCCCTTGCGCGGAAATGTAGAAACTCGGTACCAAAATGAAGAGAATGAAGAGAGGAATCCAAAAACTCAAACGGATTTGAAATCGGATTAGAAACGGAGAGTAGATCTGAGTTTGAAGATTGAGAGAAATCAGAGCTTTTACGAGAAAACGTGAAAGGAAATGAATTAATAAACGTTATTTCCGCTATTTATAGCGAAGACGATAATTATCCTTTCACCGATCCGAAAGCGGTTGAAGCCCCTTTCTCCAAACTTCTCGAAATTGGAATAATAAATCTGGAATATTGTATAGATAATTATTCCGCAATTGTCTCGAGAAACGCGTATTCCTAAGCCGTCTTTCTTAGCAGCTAAGAAACGAAATAGCGACTCTTTTGGCCGTTTTGCCTTTCTATGTTTTTTTCATATCTAGGACATGTCCGATGTCCTGATCATTTTTCTCAACTGCATTTTTATTAATTGAAGCTCCCAAATGCTCGAAATAACACCGGGTTTATATCATCTAGGTATCGATCTCTTGTTAAGACGGTTTTAATTCCGTTAAACCCGTTTAACTTCCTAAAATTCCCGATTAGGCCATATTTGATTTTTGACTGTTACAAATATCTCCCACTTTAAGAAATTTCGTCCCGAAATTTAAGAAAGGACGTAGAACCAAACTCGTAGATATATAAAAAAGATGCACAACTGGATCACAATTTCTCGAGGTTTTTACTCAAAAAGATAAGGGTATCTAGCTCTCATATCTCGCTCGGTTTCCCATGTAGCCTCTCGAGCTGAATGATGTCCCCATCTGACCTTCACCATCAGAATCTCCTTGTTTCTCAATTTTCGAACTTGCCTGCCTAAAACCTCAATTGGTTCTTCTGGGTAGGACAAGTTCTCAGATACTTCTATCTCAGGTTCGGGAATGATATGACTAGGATCTGACCTATACCTCCGTAGCACTGATACATGAAAGACGTCATGCAATCTTGATAACTTGGGTGGTAACGCCAACCTATACGCAAGTGGTCCGATCTTCTCTAAGATCTCATATGGACCAATGTATCTCGGTGCTAACTTCCCATGCCTACCAAATCTCATAACTCCCCTCCAAGGAGATACCTTCAAAAACACTCTATCGCCTATCTCATATGTCATCTCTCGTCTATGACGATCAAAGTAGCTCTTTTGACGATCTTGTGCTGCCTTCAAGAACTGTTTTACTACTTGTACTTTCTCTATTGTTTGTTGTACAAGTTCAGGACCCTCTATTTGTCGCATGCCCTCAAAATCCCAACATATAGGTGTGCGACACTTCCTTCCATACAAGGCCTCGTAAGGGGCCATACCAATACTCGAATGGAAACTGTTATTATATGCAAATTCAAGCAATGGCAGGTTAGAATCCCAGTTACCTTTAAGCTCCAAAACACAAGATCTCAACATCTCCTCTAAGGTCTGAATCGTTCTCTCTGATTGTCCGTCTGTCTGAGGATGAAGAGTTGTACTAAAATGCAATCTTGTACCCAAGACATTTTGCAGACTTCCCCAGAAGTGCGATGTAAAACTCGGATCTCTATCAGATACAATCGATACAGGGACTCCGTGCAGTCGAACAATTTCTCTCACATACAACTCTGCCAGCTCATCCAAGGAGTTATCTTGTCTCATCGGTAAGAAGTGGGCAGATTTCATCAATCTGTCTACAATCACCCATACCGTGTCATTCTTTCTGAAAGTCCTAGGAAGTCCAACAACAAAATCCATTGCAATTCGCTCCCACTTCCACTCAGGAACTGATAAAGATTGTAACTTTCCTGTTGGTGCTTGGTGTTTAGCCTTCACTTGCTGACACACTAGACATCAAGCCACAAAATCAGCTACCTCTCGTCTCATCCTGGGCCACCAATAGATCTTTTTCATGTCATTAAACATCTTCGTACTCCCAGGATGCATGGAATACCTCTAGGAATGTGCCTCTTCAAGTAGCTTCTTCTTTAACTCCTCAATGTTGGGCACGCATATCCGTGTACCTTTGTATAACACTCCCTGATCAGACAACTAGAAGTATGTAGTGGTAGCATCTCCCACTTTAGCTTTCAACTTCTTCAGTGTAGCATCCTCATCTTGTCTAGTTGAAATCTCATCAAGAATCAACGGTCTAACCTGAATGTTCGCTATCAACTCGGATCCTCTTACATCCATCTCTACTCTCATAACTCTGAGAGCTAATAGATGCTCAACTTTGTAGTTGACCTTACTGCCTTGGTCACTGCTCTTTCTGCTAAGAGCGTCAGCTACCACATTCGCCTTTCCTGGATGGTACTCTATAGTGCAATCATAATCCTTGAGTAACTCCATCCATCTTCTCTGTCTCAGATTCAGATCCCTCTGAGTGGGAATATACTTCAGGCTTTTATGGTCGGTAAACACCGGAAATGTATCACCATAAAGATAGTGCCTCCAGGTCTTAAGAGCATGAACTATAGCAGCAAGCTCTAGGTCGTGTATAGGATAGTTTTGCTCATGAGGTCTCAACTGTCTAGATGTATATGCTATTACCTTCCCTTCCTGCATTAGAACTCCTCCTAAGCCACTCCTAGATGCGTCGGTGTAAACCACAAAGTTACCCTTATCTGAGGGTACAGCCAGAATAGGGAATGCAGTCAATCTTTTCTTAAGTTCTTCAAAGCTCTCTTGACAACTGTTATCCCATATAAACTGCTGATTCTTCTTTAGAAAGTTAGTCAATGGGCGCGCGATAATCGAGAAGTTCTTTATAAACCTCCTGTAATAACCTGCAAGTCCTAAGAAGCTGCGAATCTTCGTAATGCTCTTCGGAATTGCCCATTCTATAATAGCCTTGATCTTGGATGGATCAGGTTGTATACCATCTCGTGATATCACATGCCCTAAAAAGGCACTCTGATCCGTCCAAAACTCGCACTTGCTGAACTTCACGTACAACTGTCTCCCCCTCAGAATCCCTAAGATACGTCTCAAATGTTCTCTATGAGTACTTGCATCTCGGGAATATATCAAGATATCATCAATGAAGACCACGACGAACTGATCTAGATAAGGTTGGAAGATCGAGTTCATCAACGCCATGAATGTTACAGGTGCATTCGTCAACCCAAAAGGCATAATTGTAAACTCATAATGTCCATACCGAGTACAAAAAGCTGTCTTCGGTATAGAATTCTCTGCTATCCTCAACTGCCAGTATCCCGATCGAAGGTCAATCTTCGAGAATACTGTATCACCCCTTAACTGATCAAGCAAATCCTCTATCCTCGACAAGGACTTAGTGAAACAAAATCGGAATAGGTAAGCTATGTAATTACTAACCACAAAAGAGATTAAAACAATCAAGGATGATAAAAAGTCAATTAAGGAAATATGCAATTCTAGGGATTAAAGCATCTAGTTGTGGTTCCAACTCAAGATCTAAAGATAAGCGGACAAAGCTGAGATATCTGTAAAGGGAAGGTGTTTCTAAAGTGGAATAGATCACCGGGTAAGTCTCATTACTCACTAATCCCAAACCGTAACTCCTATTACCGGGTAAGTCTCAAGGAATTAAGGTAAAGAACTATAACCTCAAACTAACACACCAACTAAGGGAATAGAATCAACCTTTACCGGGTAAGTCTCAGGTTAACTCACAAAGATGGAATAAAAGCACACTCAAACTCCAATAAAGGATAAACCTTTATTACCTACACTTATGATCTTAGGTAAATAAACAAAGGAATTACCGGCTAAGTCTCATCCTAGGCTTGCATTGAACCAGGAAAGGTGTAATAAGAATAGGATTTGGCAAACTCTAACACTTAACTCTCAGTTTTGGATCAAAAGGTCACCTCGGTCAGACGAATTCTACCTCGGCCGGGATGTTCATCAACTGAGCGAGATGCTTTAGGGTTAAGGATAAAGACTCGAACTTTCAGGGTCCTACTGTGATTAAGATTATTCTATCACTGTTTTTCCCACAACCTTCAGCCAATCACCCTAGAATGACACAAGGAAATTAGCCACTCATCATCATGAAAGTATTAATCAAATATATGGGAAGAAAGAGAATAATTGAACAAGAAAACCTTAAGAGAAAGGCTTCAATAACTGAATCAATTATCAAACAACAAGCGTTCCTTGGATCAAAATCCAACAAGACAATCAACAAAGAAGGGAATCTAAGAGAATCTTACAAAACCCTTCACAAAGCTATAAAAGCTATGAACTTTCTTCCTTCAACCTTTAAAAAGGTTCTTCAAATCTCCCAACTATAGCGGGATCAAACGGCTGTCTTCTGCGATGTGCAGCCCTAAACGGTATTCCGGGTGATAGCGGATGTTGGATTTGTGGAAAATCCAACCCTTTTTATAGGAAAATTACCCTCCAAAGATAAGATATCTTAGAAAGATCTTTTCCCATAAAAATAGGTGAAATATATGGGCTAATTTATCTTCTTCCTTCCAGAAATCCAGCCTAAAAAAGATAAGATCCTCCTTCCAAAAATAAAAGATCTCAGCCAAGAATAAAATATCCTTGCCGCGTCCAAGGTGTTCGCCTCGGTCGAGTCGGCTCCTCTAGATCACCTCGGTCGAGGTGACTCTGTAGTCAACCGAGGTGAATCACAACTGAATATGAAATCTCTCAAATCTGGTCCAAAGTGAATCTTTAATCCAATTCCGTGATTCCTGGATTCTTCCTTAAGCTCCTGAATGTAGCTCCAATGACTCCTTAGCTCTTTTCGCTCCATTTTAGTCCAAAATATGCCATTTTACCTACGATTACCACAAAACTAGGTGTAGACCTCGATTCCCGCAAAGGTAGATGAAACGACAATATAATCACATAATATACATCCAAACATGCAGATTATCGAAGATAAAACGTCTAAACAGGCCCCAAAATATAGACAATAATTCATGTTATCATATGGTAACCGCAAGTGGATGTTGAGTCAAGTCGGGCTGCGTAAGTTGACGGAGAGTTCGGTTCGCCACTGCTTTTTGATGTCGGTATTGCCTTTGCTGTCGATTGTACGTCCTCTCGATTTCTGAATCAAAAGGCGCAAAATGTAAGTTAGTAGCACGGGTTTGAACCATGAAAATGGTCCAAGCCAATAAGCGATAATCAAAAATAAAAACAAAACTGAACTTAAACTCCCAGGCAACAACACCAAATTTGACAAGGCTAAAAACTAAGGTCGTTTTGTTTTAGCTTTAATCAAGTAGAATTCCGAATGTTACACTTAACCAATTGTATAGTAAGGGTCGAACCCAAGAGAGTTATAGTCAAAGTTTTGTTTAGATTCGATTAACAATTTGTAACCAGAGGGTTTAGATTGTAGAATAAAACAAGACAAAAGCGATTAAATAACAAGCAAAGATGATGATATTATGGATGATTTGGAAAATTACACTAGGTTAGATCTTAGCATGCATACAACTTGGTTGGTTCTTTTTAGAAGTAATTCACCAATGTTCTCATTTTGATCTTATATATGTGTTAAGCCAACCGGCATTAACACAACTTGACTAGCTTATTGATCCATAAACCTACAAGATCAAAGACACAAGTTAGCATTCAAATAAAGATAAAGAGATATAAAGAAGATAAACAATCCGTTAATCTTACTTTGTAGTTATGTTCCATTCCCTTAGATAATTACATCCATCTTTTACCTAGGAGTTTTCTACTAGATTAAGGACCCGAGCCCGGACTCGATCAACCTTACCTTTTGCATGCAATTGTACACTTAAGGTGATCAAACTAAGTGATAAGAGACATGCAAACATAAGTTAAAGAGCAAGAAAACATAACACAATTGAACACTGAATTAAAATTCTATTATAAATACTTACAACCAACTTGCAATACAATATCAATCAACCCAATATAGCAAGGAAGCTTAGAAACTCATTACAAATGGCACTTAGACAATATAGAGCTTTTTAGGGAAAATGAGGATGATTCTAGCAATCAGCCAAGAGCTCTATTTATACTACAAAATGCATTAAAAGGGAGTAAAGAGGTTGTGTAAACAGCCACCGTTAAGGCCATAAAGGTGGCGTAAATATCCGGAGTAAAGTCCTTTAGCACTAAACTGTACGCGCGGGCAAGGGTGCCGTAGGGGCGGTTTAGGCCAAAACGTTCCATCTTTATCTTGACCGCGGGGGCGTCCTGGCAGGCCCCCGGGGGCGTCCTAGTAGGCCCGGGGGGCGGGGTCTTTAATGCTCTTAAACGTCCGACTCTCAATCTTCGTGACGTTTTTGGTGTCAATCCGCAGGGGAAGCCTAGTGTCACCGCAGGGGCGGTGACACAGTCTCTTCGGCTTCACAGATCCGTTGGCAAAGGCGCAAGCATGGGCGCAGGGGTGTTGGCACTTGTTCTTCTAGCTGAGTCACCGCAAGGGCGGCTAGAGGCTGCCGCAGGGGCCGTGACAAAGGCCTTTTGGGCGCATGCCAAACCGCTAGTTGCGGCGTTGAACATTGGTCTTCAGGGGTGTCACCGCAGGGGCGGCTAGGTGATGCCGCGGGGGCGGTGACACCTTGCTCTCGGGGCGCTGGCGAGGCGCAAGTTGCGTCGTCGGAGGCATTGGCCACCGCTGGGGCGGTGGCTTCTGTCACGGGGACGGTGTGGCACCAAAAGCTTGTCTTCGTTGATCTTCTTCTTCTCCCAAGTGTTGCTAAAACCTTTCTCTACTTCATTATGGACTTCTTCATCTGGATCAAGGTATTAGTAACACAATACGACTCAAAGACATTGAAAAGACTCTAAAAAATACCTAGAATGACAGTGATTCCATGACCTATCATAGGTCGTCGAGAGGTAATGTTATGAGATTCTGAGCTTCTTCAATGGCAGTCACTTTTTGTCCCCATTTAGCTTTAGGCAAGCTTCTTAGGAATTTCCGTACTTATTCTTCATTCGTGAAGACCTTTCCAAGTGAATCGAGATTGTTCAAAATCTCAGTGAATCTTGTGAACGTCTCTTTGACTGTCTCGTTTGAAGTCATCTTGAATAATTCATATTGTCTGAAGAAGATGCTTAACTTTGTCTCCTTGACTTGACTTGTTCCTTCATACATAACTATTAACTTGTCCCATATTTCCTTTGCACTCTTGCATGATGACACACGATTGAATTCATTAGCATCCAATCCACAGTAGAGCAAGTTCATGGCCTTTTAGTTATTTGGCACGCTATCCAAGTCCGTTTGAGTGAACTCAGCTTCCTTCTTTTCGACTTCGACTCCTTCAACCATGGTGGTTGGGACTTTTGGACCAGTGCTCTCCAATGGGCAAAATTGTTACCGCAGAAGAGGGGTGGTCGAGATGTGGATCTTCCTTGAGCAAATCCTCCATCACCTACAGACTTCATGATTAGTCTCACTGATGGTTAAATCAATATACGTGAGTCTAGCTTTGATTCCAATTGAAGAACCGAGTAGGGGATTGATAAGGATATAAATACTCTAGAAGGGTGGTTGAATAGAGTATGAGAACTTTTCGCAATATCGCATATCAAGGCTTTGCAACTAATCGCAAGGCCTTGAAGTCGATCTCTGCGCTTAGTGACAAAACTGTTTCTCAAGGCTTTGAAGTGGATCTCAAAGCCTTGACTTCGAAACCTGCAAAAATTTGTTAGTCACAATAAAACGCGATAATAAGTGCGGAATGTAAAAGATCGACGCAATGATATGTTTACGAAGTTCGGCCCTAATAGCCTACTCTCCGCCTAAGGTTTCCGGCCCTAGGATTCTAAATATATATTATCTCCTTATTGTGAGTTCTAGATACACCTAGAAGAACTTCCCTTCTTCTCTCAATGTAGCCCCAATGTTACGATCTAGTCAACTCTATTCTAGCAATAATAGCCTAGTTACTCCGCAGAGTAACCCATTCGAGTATAACACTATAATCATATGTTAATGAAGTTCTTGTGTTTATCTCACTCTAACGAATCAACTAAAGTAAGCTTAAGAGGAAGATAAACTTTTGGATTGATGAAGATGTTCTTGTATGATCGCTCGGAAGGCTTGATTTACTTTCACCTGTAAGCACTTGCTACTTCATCTTCAATCGATGTTCTTCATTTATAGTCTTTTATGGAGATCTTTTAGCCATTTTCCCACATCCGTTGTAACGTATTTATTCCTCCATATAATCTGTTGTTGGGTTGAACGAGATCTTCTCACGTTGTTTGAGAAGTAGTCGTTGCAAGATCTTCATCTTTAACGTACTTGAAAGTTGTTGGAGATCTTCAAGAATCTTTACCGTGATCTTCTCCTCAACAAACTCCTTTCAAGCTGTTGGAGATATTATCTTCAAACTCCTTCAACCGAGATCTTCTAATCTAGATCTTTGCGTTGGTTTAGATCTTATCTTCGAAAGCCTTCATCCGAGATCTTCTCAATCTTCTTGTTTGGTTTGTTGGCTTTTGAAGATCTTCTCCTAGATCTTCTCTCTTGGTAGTTGTAGGCGTCCGTGTGTTATAAAACTCTTTAGCCGAGCTCTTTCCTTGTAATGTTATCCAAGACCTACACACACTTTAACAAGCAAACCAAGATAAGCAATCTAGAAATATAATCGATATTTGTTAGTTTATAAAATTGCATTTATATGTTAAGTCTTCCATCAATAAATTAAACAATTCATAACCAATCTTGAGTTATCATCACTCAAGCTCAACAAACAAGAAAATATCTTACCATAATCTTGTCAAAGCATTCTCAAATTCCACCGCATGTCATAAAAACTAAGATGCAAGACATAAATCATGAGGTATTTATAAAGGGTGTAACGGGAAAAATGGGACAAGGAAAAACAATGTAGGTAAGGAGAATATTTGGCAATGTGGTGTTAAATATCCAGGGTACGAATCTAGTCAAACTCAAACCAATTCAACAAATCACCAACCAAAGATCAAACTTCTACTTTCTTCATTTGTATTTTCTTCTTCTTTTATAAGCATCCCATAACATTTACTTTTTAGCTCATACATTTTCTCTTTCATGGATGAACTCTATAATACATCAGTTTCAAACCAAATCTTACATAATTTGAACAAGGTTGGAAGGACCTTTTCGTCTTCTGCACCAACCAAGTATATATATTCCATAAGCACAATATGATCCCCACTCATACAACAACTCTTGTCAAGAACTTATAAATCGTTGGAAATACCCCACATATATCTTCTTGAATCATCTTAACCCCGGATAAGGTCAAACGAGGCTATAAATCTGGATGTGAGGTACTTTAAGGGGAACCAAAGAATGGCAAATAAAGGCAAGAATTGGATAATAAAAGGGAAACATATATAAAGGTAGAAAGGGAACATATGCTTATCAAGGAGGGTCTCAATCATCTTTATATCAAGCATATATAATCAAATAAACGTGTTATTTTGAAAGAGAGTCAATCACAAGTTCTAGAAGAAACTAAGCACATTGGAAATCCACACGATAGATAGAGAAAAAAAGGACACATAAAAATGCATGTCCAAAGAGTTTGAGCACTCACAAGGTCATATTTTGTCAAATCAATCACCAAGAATCATCCATAAACTCATGTGAATAAGCAATAGCAATAAGAAGTAATCTAAAGCATCGTTAGTAGGACAAATGTTGACAAAATTACATATCACAATTTCTGAAGGAAAACATGATATCATCCGACTCAATCTACTCCAACTGCATTGTGTGTTGGATTGGGGACAAGTGTGGACGGATCATCTCCCACTAGTTGAGTTCTCATACAACAACAACTAGCATGCATCGATTGGGATGGCTCCATATGAGGCACTGTATGGGCATAGATGCCGTACACCGCTATGTTGGGATGAGCCTAGCAGTATCAGGGGTTTAGTGCCTCATCAGATTCAAGATGATATGGCTCAAGTAGCGCTGATCAGAGAGAGGATGTTGGCTGCACAAAGTCGCCAGAAGTCATATGCAGACAAGAGGCGTCGACCTCTATAGTTCGGAGATAGAGCTCATGTCTAGTTGAGAGTATCTTCGACGCGAGGCGTCAGACGTTTTGGCATAAAGGGGAAGTTGAGTCCCGATATGTCGGTCCTTTTGAGATACTAGACAGAGTTGGGAGGGTAACATACAAGTTGGCCTTACCTCCAAGGTTAGAGGGTGTTCATCATGAATATCACGTGTCTCAAATGAGGGAGTATACACCATATCTGAGACACATTGTGAGTTATGATGATTTGGTGGTTGAGCCGGACCACACCTTTGTTGAGCATCCGATAGTAGTCCTAGAGTGAGGTATGAGACGCATGTGTTCGAAGGGCATTCCCATGTTGAGGATACAATGGTCGAGATGAGGACCTGATGAGGCTACATAGGAGACTGAGGATAGTATCAAGAGAAACTATCCAGAGTTTTATGCCGAGATAGATGCATTTGTAGGATCGACGAGTAGATCTTAGTGCTATCTTGGTGAGTGTTGTGATTATGTGTTTATGTGCTTTGATGTGTAATTATCGTGCTAGCTATGATGTGATATATGATCTTATTAGATCTTGATGTGCTAGTGCAATTTATGATTATAGTTGGAGATGGTTCTTTTCTCCATGCTATTTGAGTGCGATTTATGATTATAGTTGGAGGTGGTTCTTTCCTCCATGCTATTTGAGTGTTATTAGGATTTATTTGGAGATGGTTATTCCTCCATGCTATTTTGATCGACATAGTCTCGCTGGAAATGTTTTTCCTCTATGCTTTGTGTATGAGTATGATCCGGTTAGAAATGTGATTCCTCTATGCCTTGTGATGTGAGTATGGCAAGAGATGTGATTCCTCTATGCCTTCGGTTAGAGTTATGATTTTATTGCTGGAGTAGATGATTCCTCCATGCTTGTGTTTGAGGTTATAGAATGATATAAGTTGTGACCTTTTGAGTGGAGATGTGATGCCTCCGATAGATAGAGTTATACCTCGGCATATGGGTCCGAGAGGATTTGGGATTTTGCAAGTTTCGGGATGAAGCTTGTTTTTAGGGGGGTGAGATGTAAAAGCATTAGTCTTTGAGAGATCCCGTACCTACGCCTCAGCTGAGATGCATGTGTTGAGTGTGTTGAGCCATGCCTGAGCCGCCCCTACAGCCAGGCCATCCTCCCCTGCGGGCCTTCTGAGCCGCCCCTACGGATTATGGTGTGCTGCAGCCAGCATTGTTGACCCTTGACCCATGATGTACCCTTTCTTCCCCTATAAGTATTATCTTTTACCTCCTTATGAGGGTTTCACCTCTTTACAGCTTCATCTCCTCTCCTTACACTCTTCTTCTTTCCTTCTTCTCCTTTGGATCTTCTTCTTTATTTCTCTTTGTTTTGAGAGAGTTTTGTGTGGATTGGATACTGATGATGTTAGATATTGTTGTTGCTATGTTGTGAGAGCCAGCTGAGCTTGGTTGTTGTGGATCTCATCCTCTATTAGGTTTCAGCTTGGTAAGTTCTTTATCCTTCTCTTCTTTCTTTCTTCCTATCTACTTTTCTTCCTTCTTAGCTTAGGATTCCACAAGTTGAATCTTGTGATGAGCTTCCAGGCATGTGTTGATGTCTATATATATGTATATGTATGTGGATGGTTGTTGGATGTTGAAGAGGTGAAGAGAGACAAGTGAAGGATCGAAGAGAAGTCGAAGACGTACATTCTGTTGTCCAGCCGCCCCTGCACCACCTCAGGGTCGCCCCTGCGCCTGGTGTGCCACCGCCCCTGCGTGTGGAGCCGCAACCCCTGCGCCTCTATGTGTCCAGCTCATGCGCCTTCCTTGTCACGCAGGTGCGTCTTGTTCAAGGCTTGCCTAGGCTGGCATGGGCCCTTCCCTTTCCTAGTGTGAGTGTTTAGTAGCATACTAGGCATATGTATAAGGTTAGGATGATGATGTTTATGATGTTGCCTGGATTGAAGTTGATCGTGGTGGTGAGTATTAGAAGTTGAGGTAAGTCCATGGACTTACTTAGCTACCATCCTTATATTGGGTGTATGCGTGAGTGGTGTGTTATATGCTTGATAGCATGCGATGTCGATTATTACCAACCTTTTATTGATAGCCCCCTTACAGTAGCAGTGACAACCTTTCCCTTTCATCCTGTAAGGAGTCTGGGAGGTTCTCTGACGTCATGCCAGACCTTGTATACGGGAAGGGCACATCACCACTCCCATAGGGTACACGGGATGTGTACCGATACTAGTCCGGATGGCTAGCAGGCCCAGAGGCGAGGATTATATGTTCCTCGTTCCACATAGTTTCATATATCTATATATATATACGATTTGAATGAATGACTATCTATTTAAAGATAATTAAAACGGGTAAATGTGTGACGACATGATGATGTATTTATCTTTTATGACTTGTGCTTGCGCTTATGCATTACCTTATATATGTATGATTAGCTAATGGTTTTATACCATGTTGTAGATGCTTTACAGGATAGGAGAATTGCAGAGTGATCCGGCAGGGTGACTAGCCGAGGACTTCCGTACACTGGTGTTGCATGGGCTTTCTGGGATGTCTTGTATATGTTGTATATGTTGTCGTGGTTTTACACTCGGCTATGGTTTTGTATACCCTTTTGTTGTACATTTACATCGTTTTATGTATTTGTTTTTATATATGTCGGTACCTTGTTGTAAGGTCCAATGAACTTGTTGTTAGACTAGGGTTAGGATCCACTGTGAGATCCTAGCCCAATGTGACGTCCTGAGTCCCGTGGATTTGGGGTGTTACAGAGTTAGTATCAGAGCCTTAGGTTGACAACAATGACACTTGCTACCTAAAACAAAGGTCGAATGGATAAAATAAACAGAACCCGAAAGAGGTCTGACGTTTTCAAAGGATTTTTGGATCTCAACAGTATAGATATGTATATATATGTATTAAGAATTATATGTGAATGTGCTATATATATATATATAGCCTTATAAGTTAGGTGTGAATACCCCGCAGATGGCTCAGCCTAGAGCAACTTCTGTTGTGGGGCGGGGTAGAGGAAAACCACTTCTTCCTCCGGGAGTGATAGGACAGGGACCAGTTCCCGCTGCTGATCCACCAATAGTGGAGCAGGTTCATGAGGAGATTGTTGAGAGCGCCGTACCTGAGACTAGGAGTGGCAGATCTGGGAGACAACGATCACAGCGAGTCCAGCCAGATGACTCAGACCGTGCCTCTATGAGGGGACCAGAGTTCCGTTCTTACATCAGACGGGTTGAGGAGGCTGCCAGAGTGGGTAGACGTGCCCCGGATCTATCAGCACAAGAGGGATCTTCTGAGATGTCCCAAGAAGCCACTCAGGAGCCAGTTATGCAGGCACGTACTGTTGAGATTGTTAGAGCTTCAGAGGAGTATAGAGGGCCTCGCTCAAACACTTGGTTGAAGGCATTCCATCAGCTAGAGTACCCCCTTTCTTTGGGAAGGTGGGATTAGAGACAAAGGTTTGGATTGGACATGTGGACTCAGCTCTTGAGTCTATCAGATGTCTAGAGGACAGACAAATAGAGTTAGTCCAGACTCTATTCCGTGACCTAGCTCATCAGTGGTGGAGGATCATGCGGGGTCGAGCCACCAGTTATGACCAAATGAGGAGCATGATTAGAGAGCAATTATGCCCTGCCTCACTAAGGAGGGAGAAACTGCAGGACTTTGTGGAGGCAGTCTTTGAGGATGTGCCGATAGTAGATGCCATCAGCCGCTTCCAGACAAAGCTGGCATTATTGGGTCCAGCTACACCTTCTGAGGATTAGCACGTGTATTTATTCTCCCATCGACTGAGGAAGAGTACACGTTCTTACATGGAGGGTTTTCATTGTGAGTCCTTAACAGATTATCAGGATCGGGCCTCATCTTACGAGCGTGAGTGGGCTAGTCAGAGGAGGACTTCTCAAACAGGATGGTCTGAGAAGAGATAGCGGGTTGGACAGACCAGTGATGTTGGTGGAGCTTCAAGTTTTGGGCGGAGTTAGAGACACTTGAGTTACCCCTCATCTACACTAACTGTAGAGAAGGGACGACAGTGCTTCAACTGTGGAGATCCTGGACATATACGACCAAAGTGTACGAGGTCACTAGTGGCTTGCTTCACCTGTGGCAGGCCAGGTCATAGGGTTGCCTTCTGTAGGCAGAGTGGGGCCACATCACAGAGGGATTCTTCCCTTGCTAGTGTGGCAATAGGTGGACAGAGGTCACCTCAGCAGTAGACACAAGGACAACTGAGAGTCACAAATCGTCCTTCTACTCAGGGATTTGCTCCCAGGCCGAGTAGAGGTAGAAGTTATGCCAGGAGTACCACTGACACTAGAGGAGCTCAAGGTAGAGTTTACGAGTTGAAGAGTGCAGATGAGCCACCTACACTGGCTGCTACAAGTAGGGGTGAGCATCTCTAGATATCCGATCCAATCCGAAGGCTCGGAAATCCGATCCAACAAACTTTAAAAAGTCCAATCCGAATATGATCCGAGAACACCCAGATATCCGACAATTTTATCCGGACGGATATCCGATCCAAAGATCCGAGCCGGATATCCGATCCGATTCGATCCGAACATTTATTCTTAGACTAGTCGGATAATCCGAAGATCCGATCTGATCCAATCCGACATTTCCATCTAAACCCCGATCCGTATCCGATCCGATGATCCGAAAAATATGCCTAGATCGGATCGGACTCGGATCACCAATTGTCAGATATCTTCGGATTCGGATTTTTCAGGATCGGATCTTCGGATTAGCGGATCGGATTAGTCGGATCGGATATTTTTGCTCACCCCTAGCTACAGGTACCATTTTGCTTCATGGTGTACCTGTTAGAGTTTTATTTGATACGGGTGCTACGCATTCCTTTAATTTTAATGTATGTGTTGAGCGTTTGGGTTTATCTACGATAGAGGGGATACCCTTTGTTATAAGGTTACCTGATGGTGGTACGGTCAGAGGTACCCGTGAGAAACGAGATTATCTCATTCGTTTAGGGACTCGTGTGTTACCTGTAGACTTCTTTGTCATGTCATTGGTGTATGAGGAAGTCATTTTGGGTATGGATTGGATGTGTAGACATCGTGTTGCATTACATGTAGGTAGGAGGACTGTGACAGTCTCTACCGAGTTAGGTCAGATAGAGGTCTTCCGAGGTTGGGACCTTGGAAAGATGGGTTTTGTCATTAGTTTAGTACGAGCAGCGAGGTTGATCGCTTAGAGTTGTGATGCATTTTGGTGTTATGCCATGAAGGATGGAGAGAGTCCAGCATTGAAGGGTATTGCAGTGGTCTGCGAGTTTACAGATGTGTTTGCTGAGCCGTCTAGTTTGCCGCCTCAAAGGAGTGTGGACTTCAGCATCGAGTTGGAGCCTGGTACGAGACCGATCTCGAAGGCCCCATATCGTATGGTGTTTGTCGAGATGTTGGAGTTGAAGAAGCAACTCGAGGAGTTGGCTGAGAAGGGCTTCATCCGCCCTAGCGTATCCCCGTGGGGAGCACCTGTCCTCTTCGTGCGGAAGAAGGATGGATCGTTGAGACTGTGCATCAATTATAGAGAGCTGAACAAGGTGACCATCAAGAACAAGTATCCACTGCCCCGTATTGACGATTTGATGGATCAGCTTCAGGGAGCGATTGTGTTCTCTAGGATTAATATGTGCACAGGATATCACCAGTTGAGGGTGAGAGAGCAGGATGTGCACAAGACGGTATTTCGGACCCGATATGGACACTACGAGTTCGTAGTGATGCCATTTGGGCTTCCAAATGCCCCAGCGGTCTTCATGGAGTTGATGAACAACATCTTCATGACTTCATGGATCAGTTTGTGGTGGTCTTTATCGATGATAACCTGTATACTCTTGTAGTAGAAAGGAGCATGTAGGACACCTGAGGACTGTGATGCGAGTTTTGCAGCATAGAGAGTTGTACGCCAAGCTCTCTAAGTGCGAGCTCTGGATGCCAAAGGTAGCATTCTTGGGTCATATCGTCTCCGCCGAAGGGATCAAGGTTGATGCGGCGAAGATCGAGTCTGTTGCAGTATGGACGACACCGACGAACGTCAAGGAAGTGTGTAGTTTCCTTGGCCTAGCCGGCTATTACCAACGCTTTGTGGAGGGATTTTCTGTGATTGCCCGTCCACTTACGAGTTTTTTGAGGAAGACCACCATATTTGTATGGTCTGAGTAGTGTGCCTAGAGTTTTGAGGAGTTGAAGAGACGTTTGACTTCTGCTCCTATCTTGACACAGCCAGAGGGTACTAAAGATTTTGTGGTATACAGTGATGCATCCAAGCTAGCCTTGGGATGTGTGTTGATGCAGAGGGGCAGAGTGATTGCATATGCGTCTAGACAGTTGAAGACGTACGAGGAGCACTACCCGACTCATGATCTGGAGTTGGAAGCGGTAGTTCATGCTTTGAAGATCTGGAGACATTACATGTATGGTGCTACATGTCAGATCTTCACAAACCATAAGAGTTTGAAGTACATTTTTACATAGCGGGAGTTGAATAACCGCCAGCGTAGATGGCTTGAGTTGATCAAGGACTTTGACCTTAAGATTATGTATCATCCAGGGAAGGCAAATATTATCACCGACGCCCTGAGTAGGAAGACGGATCGAGAGAAGGCGATTGTGAGACTGACAGTTCAACCTCAGCTTTAGAGGGACCTAGCTTGGGTAGAGTTGGATATCTAGTTTCCTAATGAGGATGTCCAATTGTACACCTTAGAGGTTCTACCTGATCTGTTGGGTGAGATCCAACATAAGCAGGGGACATGCCCGACCCTGATGAGGATTAGAGAGAGGATGTCTCGTGGTGAGGCACCACAATTCTCCATTGGAGCAGATGGAGTGATGAGACACCGCGATCGCGTTTGTGTACCTGTTGATGCGGAGCTGAGATAGAGGATTTTACAGGAGGCTCACTATAAACCTTACTATGTGCACCCATGTGCAAGTAAGATGTATCAGGATGTGAGACGCTCATATTGGTGGGGAGGGATAAAACTCGATGTATCCACATGACGAGGATATTTTCTTAGGTCGTTTATATCCTATCAAAGTAATTTCCGAACTCAATACTAAAGCAAGTATAGTGATTAAGTAAGGGTCGAACCCAAGATAGAGAATAAATAAAGCACAAATGCGATTAAACTATCAATTATATGTAACCAAGGGGGGGGTTGTGATTGTTAAAGTGAGAAATAGGCAAAGCAAACAAGAAGTTGATTTCAATGGTTTTAAGAAAACGTTGCACTTGACAAATATCCGCTTCAACATAAGATATGGTTGATCATTGTTTTCATGAAGTTTATTCCATAGTTTGTTCTTATCTCGATCGTATTTAAATACCGGTTCAACCAGCCCCGATATTACTTATTGTTAATCCTAACTCGTAAACCTACAGAATTAGATTTTAACAATATCATTCAAATAAAGATAAAGAGACACATGATTTAGAAACAACCCGTTACTAAAATCATGTGGTTATGATCCACTCACGAATTACACTTGCAACCCGCTTATGTAAACGTGATTGCTACTAGAAAGATGACCCGAACCCGGAACCACAACTCCTAGCACACTAGTGTATAACCCGCACCTTGCGCGGGTATTTATTAAAAAAAATTTTCCAAACTCCGACCCAGCGTCACACGTTCTACAAGTTGAAATTTATGTATGGTTACGATTAAAATTAAATTTTCAAAGCTGCTTCGTCTAAAGCTGCCGAAAGGAAATCAGCCACAAACGAGCACAAGCGGCCGAAAGGAAATAACTCATGAAACCTAAACATATATTAACCACCTACCGAAATGGAATTGATGGATCTTCACAAGTGGATCTCAGAAGAAACAATAGTATAATGAATGTGATGATTTAAAACGTAGGGGATAACCTGAAAATTTAGATGAAGCAACTTTGAAAAATCCGATCTTCAAATTATCACAACCCTGAAACAGATGAAGAAATATGATCAATATTGGAAGATAAAAATTGTGTGAAAAAGGATGGGGTATTATCTACATATATAGCATGAGATAGCGTGAGAGATAAAACGTGGAGGAGAAGTTTAGGTTTTATGATTAGTCAACGTAAATTGTGAAATAAGTAGATTTTGTTAGATTTTTGATATTTTTTTTAATTTCACAATACGTACAAGAGAAGTCTAGAACGTGATATACTGAACTTTTTGGATTAATTTTTTTAAAAGATTTTTTTTAGATTTTGTTTTGATAAAACGTACATGAGAAGTCTAGAACGTGATATGTGTAACTTTTTGGAATAATTTTTTAAAAAGATTAGTAAAAAAAGATTTGTTTTAGATTTAGTTTTGATAAAACGTACAGGAGAAGTCTAAAACGTGATATGCTTAACTTTTTGGATTAATTTTTTAAAAGATTAGTTAAAAAAAGATTTATTGGCTTAATTCTTGATTTAGTAAAAGAATTAATCCGAGAAAAATTGTGGGGGCGCCACGTTACCATTAGTATAGTGTACCTTAGTAGTATATATAGAATATTAAGAAATTTTTTCCAAACTCTGACCTAGTGTCACACGTTCTCCAGGTTTAAATTTATGTATGGTTACAATTAAGATTAAATTTTCAAAGTTGCTTCGTCTAAAGCTGCCGAAAGGAAATCAGCCACAAACGAGCACACGCGGCCGAAAGGAAATTACTCATAAAACCTAAAATTATATTAGCCACCTACCGAAATGGAATTGATGGATCTTCACAAGTGGATCTCGGAAGATCTGTCTACGAGTAGGGAAGTGAGAAGAAATGCAAAAGGGGAGAGACTTTCATAAATAAGGAATAGTGAAAACCAAAGTTGTTGAAATAACATTTATTGAAAACAAGTTAAGGAATAAATAAACAATAATAATGAATGTGATGATTGAAAACGTAGGGGATAACCTGAAAATTTAGACAAAGTAGCTTTGAAAAATCCAATCTTTAAATTATCACAACCCTGAAAAGATGAAGAAATATTATCAATATTAAAAGACAAAAACTATTTCGAAAAGGATAGGATATTATCAACATAAATAATATGAGATAGCGTGAGAGATAAAACGTGGAGGAGAAGTTTAGGTTTTATGATCAGTCAACATAAACTATGGAATTAGTAAATTTTGTTAGATTTTAATATTTTTTAATTTGATAATACATACAAGAGAAGTCTAGAACGTGATATATTGAACTTTTTGGATTAATTTTGTAAAAGATTTGTTAAAAATATTTGTATTAGATTTTGTTTTGATAAAACGTGCATGAGAAGTCTAGAACGTGATATGTTTAACATTTTGGATTAATTTTTTGAAAGATTAAGTAAAAAAAGATTTGTTTTAGATTTAATTTTGATAAAACGTACCGGAGAAGTCTAGAACGTGACATTCTCAACTTTTTGGATTCAATTTTTAAAAGATTTGTTTTAGTAATAAAAGATTTATTGGATTAATTCTTGATTTTGTAAAAGATTTAATCCAAGAAAAATTATGGGGGCACCACATCAGCATTAGTGTAGTGTACTTTAGTAGTATATATAGATTGGATAAGACTCAAGTACCCAGATGATCAAGCTAGATAGAGGGTGAGATGCAATCAAGAAGTTAAGCACAAGAACATAACACAAATCATTATGGAATAACAACTTCAATTATAAAACTTACAACCAGATCTATGTCGAGAGCTTCCAATGTGAAGCACAACTAAAGGTGCTTAGCCCTCCATAGAGAACAAAACAAGACAAAGAATATAAAAGTGTTTTAGATGTGATGAGGTGAAAATGAGATATTCTAACACTATCCTAGCATCTCTATCTATACTAATTAGAACACTAAATTGCAGTAAATAGGTAGCCTAAATCATCACTTTAAATGTCATAAAGTGAGAGTCTAAACAGCCAAACTTATTACGCCTGTTGCATAACCGCGGGTGCGGATCTGGGAGCCGCGGGGGCGGTTTAGTGCAAAACGCTCCATCTTCAATTGAGTCGCGGGGGCGGAATGGCAAGGCCGCGGGGCGGGGTCTTTAATGCTTTGGAACGTCTGACTGTTGATCTTCGTGATGTTTCTGGTGTCAAACCGCCGGGGCGGCCCAGTGTCACCGCGGGGGCGGTGACAAAGTTACTTGGGCTTCCTCTGGTCCGCTGGCAAGGGCACAAGGGCGCTAACATTGGTCTTCAAGTGCAGTCGCCGCGGGTGCAGCACAATGTCGCCGTGGGGGCGGGACAGTGTCGCCGCGGGTGACGTGACAGGGTGCCTCTAGATTCAGTGTCGCCGCAGGTGCCGTGACAGGGTTCCTATGGAATCAGTGTCGCCGCGAGGCGGGACAAGGTTCATCTGGACAAAGTGTCGCCGCGGGGGCGGCACTGTGTTGCCGCGGGCGCCGTTCTACAACAGAGACTTTGTCTTGGACTTCTCTTTGCTTCCTTTCTTCTTCCAACTGTTGCTAAATCTTTGGATTTCTTCATTACTCAGTTCTTCAGCTGGATATACATAGTTGGCAACAAAATACAACCATTTGACTCTAAGAACATACTTAAACTACCTTAATAAGATAGTGATTCCATCACCTATCAAATTCCCCCATGCTTAGACTCTTACTCATCCCGAGTAAACTAAAAATCTATCTAATGTGAAACAAAAAGCCTCACGAAGCATGATGAAAATAGAAAGGAAATGAAACAAAGCATGCAAAAGAGCAAAAATAAAAAAATCTATCAAAGTGATGTGAAAAGAGAAAAACTACCATCGTTATTGCTCCAAGAGTGTCCTACCCGTTCCTCCTTATATCTCCTCTTCTTATGTCGCCAACGTCAAAGAAGGGAACCTATCACTCGAATTCACTCATTTTGCCAAGGAGCCCTTTCGGGTTTTCACCTTGCCACTCTTCTTTTTTTTTCTACAATAGTCTCACCACTTCTCACATCCCTCAAGTCCATTTTTGCACCAACCTAATGTTGGTCAGACTACCTTCTTTTTGCCTAAACCGTCCTTTCGGGTTTTCGGTTTATCCAAGGATTTTTTATGCCTTTTTTCAATTTTTTTGGCCTTTTCACTTTTTTTTTTATTAATTTAAAAAAAAAAATTTGACTGAGTATAAAACATTACAATTCAATAATCAAATAGTACAAACAAGATATATCTCTCCCCCATGCTTGAAGATCACTTTGCCCTCAAAGTGTAAAAATGAAGGAAAAAACTAAAAAAGGAGAAGGATGAAGAACAAGATCACTAATGAGATGGTGGACAACCGGGGTACTTCGGTGGGTACGGAAAGTGTGAGAAGAAGAGTTCCCGTCGCTAGTCCAGATCAAGTGGTAGTGTGGTGGAAAATTGGAGGTGAGTGTGGAGGATAGGGTTTGAGTGGAGAAGAATGGAGAATGTAAGTGGTGAGGGAAAGAAGGGATTATGGTCGGAGATTTGAGAGGAGGTGAAGTTTTTCTTTCTTTCTTATTTTTCTCTCTCTTTTTTTTTTGTTTTTTTTACATACCTGTCGTCATGGCCACCACGGTCGCGGCTTTTCTTTGCCACAGGTGCAGCAACTGTTGGGTTGGCCGCGGTTGCGGTCCTTCATATCCGCGGGGGCGGATAGACGATAAAAGGACTTTTATTTCTCCTTCCCCGGGTTGCCTCCCGAACAACGCCTTTGTTTTACGTCGTTGGCTCAACGTAAGTCCTAGATCATGCTTGTATGACTCTTCCGGGATCAATTCCTTGATTTTGAGGTCTTATCCTGTTGATGTTATCCATGATCCAACCACTTGTTTTCTTACTCTCTTCTAGTGCAAAAGAGAGATTAGTAGCAGGAGTTTGAACCATACAAATGGTTCAAACCAATAATTGACAATAAAAATAACAAAGTACTTTAAAAACTCTAATCTCCCCGGCAACGACGCCAAATTTGACGAGGATATTTTCTTAGGTCGTTTATATCCTATCGAAGTAATTTCCGAACTCAATACTAAGGCAAGTATAGTGATTAAATAAGGGTCGAACCTAGGAGAGATATAGAGTAAATAAAGCACAAATGCGATTAAACTATCAATTATATGTAACCAGGGGGGGTTTGTGATTGTTAAAGTGACAAATAGGCAAAGCAAACAAGAAGTTGATATCAATAGTGTTAAGAAAACGTTGCACTTGACAAATATCCGCTTCAACATAAGATATGGTTGATCATTGTTTTCATGAAGTTTATTCCAAAGTTTGTTCTCATCTCGATCGTATTTAAATACCGCTTCAACTAGCCCCGATATTACTTATTGTTAATCCTAACTCGTAAACCTTCAAATAAAGATAAAAAGACACATGATTTAGAAACAACCCGTTACTAAAATCATGTGGTTATGTTCCACTCACGAATTACACTTGCAACCCGCTTATGTAAATGTGTTTGCTACTAGAAAGATGACCCGAACCCGGAACCACAATTCCTAGCGCATTGGATAAGACCCAAGTACCTAGATGATCAAGCTAGATAGAGGGTGAGATGCAATTAAGAAGTTTAGCACAAGAACATAACACAAATCATTATGGAATAACGACTTCAATTATAAAACTTACAACCAGATCTATATCGAGAGCTTCCAATGTCAAGCACAACTAAAGGTGCTTAGCCCTCCATATAGAACAAAACAAGACAGAAAATAAAAGTGTTTTAGATGTGATGAGGTGAAAATGAGATATTCTAACACTATCCTAGCATCTCTATTTATACTAATTAGGACACTAAATTGCAGTAAATAGGTAGCCTAATCAGTCACTTTAATTGTCATAAAGTGAGAGTCTAAACAGTCAAACTTATTACGACTGTTGCATAACCGCGGGCGCGGATCTAGGAGCCGCGGGGGCGGTTTACTACAAAACGCTCCATCTTCAACTGAGCTGCAGGGCGGCATGGCAGGGCCGCGGGGGCGGGGTTTTTAATGCTTTGGAACGTCTGACTGTTGATCTTCTTGACGTTTCTGGTGTCAAACCACGGGGGCGGCCCAGTGTCACCGTGGGGCCGGTGACACAATTGCTTGGGCTTCCTCTGGTCCGCTGGCAAGGGCGTAGGGAGCTGACATTAGTCTTCAGGTGCAGTCGCCGTGGGTGCGTACAGTGTCGCCGCAAGGGCGGATACAGGTGTCTTCTGGGCACAGTGTCGCCGCGGGTGTCGTGACAGGGTGCCTCTGGATTCAGTGTCACTGTGGGGGCGGGACAGTGTCGCCGTGGGTGCCGTGACAGGGTTCCTCTGGAATCAGTGTCGCCGCGGGTGCCGTAATAGGGTTCCTCTGTACTAAGTGTCGCTGCGGGGGAGGCACTGTGTTGCCATGGGCGCGGTTCTTCAACAGAGACTTTGTCTTTGACTTTTCTTCGCTTCCTTTCTTCTTCCAACTGTTGCTAAATCTTCGGATTTTTCATTACTCGGTTCTTCAGCTAGATTTACATAGTTGGTAATAAAATACAACCATTTGACTCTAAAAACATACTTAAACTACCTTAATAAGATAGTGATTCCATCACCTATTACCAGATTTGTGGCATAGTGTGCGACCTGTGAGCAGGTCAAGATAGAGCATTGTAAACCTAGAGGTGAGATCCATCCACTGTCAGTACCACAGTGGAAGTGGGAGGACGTCTCCATGGACTTTGTGACGGGATTGAGACCCAATAGGAGTTTTGATGCTATTTGGCTTGTGGTTGATAGACTGACAAAGACTACACGTTTCATCCCTATCAGAGAGATGTGACCAGTGATTCGATTGGGTGAAGAGTACACTAGGCAGATAGTGAGACTCCATGGTGTTCCGAGGACGATCGTCTCAGATCGAGATGGGCGATTTACCTCGAGGTTTTGGCAGCAGATTCAAACTGCTTTGGGAATGAGTCTACACTTTACAACTGCGTTCCACCCTCAGACAGATGGTCAGTCAGTGAGGACCATCCAGACCCTTGAGGATATGCTACGAGTTTGTGTGTTGGATTAGGGACAAGTGTGGACGGATCATCTTCCACTAGTTGAGTTCTCATACAACAACAGCTAGCATGCATCGACTGGGATGGCTCCATATGAGGCAATGTATGGGCGTAGATGCCGTACACCGTTATGTTGGGATGAGCCTAGCAGTATCAAAGGTTTAGCGCTTGATCAAATTCAGGATGATATGGCTCGAGTAGCGCTGATCAAAGAGAGGATGCTGACTGCACAGAGTCTCCAAAAGTCATATGTAGACAAGAGGCGTCGAGCTCTAGAGTTCAGAGTTGGAGCTCATGTCTGGCTGAGAGTATCTCCGACGCGAGGCGTCAGACATTTTGGCATAAAGGGGAAGTTGAGTCCCCGATATGTCGGTCCTTTTGAGATACTGGAGAGAGTCGGAAGGGCAGCATACAAGTTGGCCTTACCTCCAAGGTTAGAGGGTGTTCATATTGTATTTCACGTGTCTCAACTGAGGGAAATATACTAGATCCGAGACACATTGTGAGCTATGATGATTTGGTGGTTGAGCCGGACCACACCTTTGTTGAGCATTTGATTGCAGTCCTAGAGCGAGGTATGAGACGCTTGCGTTCGAAGGACATTCCCATGTTGAGGATACAATGGTCGAGACGAGGACCTGATGAGGCTACATGGGAGACTAAGGATAGTATCCAGAAGAACTATCCAGAGTTTTATGTCGAGATAGATGCACCTGTAGGATCGACGAGTAGATCTTAGTGTTATCTTGGTCAGTGTTGTGATTATGTGCTTATGTGCTTTGATGTGTTTATTTTCGTGCTAGCTATGATGTGATATATGATCTTATTAGATCCTGATGTGCTAGCGCAATTTATGATTATAGTTGGAGATGGTTCTTTCCTCCATGCTATTTGAGTGCAATTTATGATTATAGCTAGAGATGGTTCTTTCCTCCATGATATTTGAGTGCGATTAAGATTTAGTTGTAGATGGCTATTCCTCCACGCTATTTTGATGGACATAGTCTCGCTGGAAATGTTTTTCCTCCATGCTTTGTGTATGAGTATGATCCGGCTAGATATGTGCTTCCTCTATGCCCTGTGATGTGAGTATGGCAAGAGATGTGATTCCTCTATGCCTTCGGTTAGAGTTATGATTTTGTTGCAGGAGTGGATGATTCATCCATGCTTGTGTTTGAGGTTATAGAATGATATAGGTTGTGACCTTTTGAGCGGAGATGTGATGCCTCCGATGGAGAGAGTTATACCTCGGCATATGGGTCCGAGAGGATTTGGGATTTTGCAAGTTTCGGGATAAAACTTGTTCTTAGGGGGTGAGATGTTAGAGCCTTAGTCTTTGAGAGATCTCGCACTTGCGCGTTAGCTGAGACGCAGGTGCTGAGTGTGTTGAGCCATGCTTGAGCCGTCCCTGCGGCTAGACATTCCGCACCTGCGGGCCTTCTGAGCCGCCCCTGTGCCATCTAGGTCCGCCCTTGCGGATTCTGGTGTGCTGCAGCCGGCATTGTTGAACCTTGACCCGTGCTTTACCCTTTCTTCCCCTATAAGTATTCTCTTTCACCTCCTGATGAGGGTTTCACCTTTTTTCAACTTCATCTCCTCTCCTTACGCTCTTCTTCTTTCCTTCTTTTTCTTTGGATCTTCTTCTTGATTTCTCTTTGTTTTGAGAGAGTTTTGTGTGGCTTGGATGATGATGATGATGTTAGATGTTGTTGATGTTGTGTTGTGAGAGCCAATTGAGCTTGGTTGGTGTGGATCTCTTCCTCTATTAGGTTTCAGCTTGGTAAGTTCTTCATCCTTCTCTCCTTTCTTTCTTCCTATCTTCTTTTCTTCCTTCTTAGCTTAGGATTTTGCAAGTTGAATCTTGTGATGAGCTTCCAGGCATGTATTGATGTCTATATGTATGTATATGTATGTGGATGGTTGTTGGATATTGAAGAGGTGAAGAGAGGCAAGTGAAGGATCGAAGAGAAATCAAAGACGTACATTCTGCTGCCCAGCCGCCCCTACGCCACCTCAGGGCCGCCCCTACGCCTAGTGTACCACCGCCCCTGCGCCTCCTTGTGTCCAGCTCCTGCGTCTTCCTTGTCACGCAGGTACGTCATGTTCAAGGCTTGCCTAGGCTGGCATGGGCCCTTCCCTTTCCTAGTGTGAGTGTTTAGTAGCATGCTAGGCATGTGTATGAGTTTAGGATGATGATGCTTATGATATGTGTCGGTTATGGCTTTGAGGATTAGTAAGTTATGAGGCTTGTGAGTTAGTTATGATCCTTATAAATCCCTTGCGTCTAGGTGTGACCCTTTTGGTTGATAGGAGATTGATATATCTTTATGCCTTGTTATTAGACAGTGATGTTGTCTAGATCGAGGTTGATCGTGATTGTTTATCAAAAGTTGAGGTAAGTCCGTAGGACTTACTTAGCTACCATCCTTATATTGGGTGTATGTGTGAGTGGTGTGTGTTATATGCTTGATAGCATGCGATGTCGATTATTACCGACCTATGTTTTATTGATAGTTCCCTTGCAGTGGTAGTGATAACCTTTCCCTTTCATCTTGTAAGGAGTCTGGGAGGTTCTCTGACGTCAGGCTAGACCTGGTATACGGGAAGGGCACATCACCACTCCCATAAGGTACACGGGATGTGTACCGATGCTACTCCAGATGGCTAGCAGGCCCATAGGCGAGGATGATATGTTCCTCGTGTCACATAGTTACATATATATATATATATATATATATATATATATATATATATATATATATATATATGTACGATTTGAGTGAATGACTATCTATATAAAGATAATTAAAACGGGTAAATGTGTGACAGCATGATGATGTCTTTATCTTTTATGACTTGTGCTTGAACTTATGCATTACCTTATATATGTATGGTTAGCTAATGGTTTTATACCATGTTGTAGATGCTTTGCAAGATAGGAGAACTGTAGAGTGATCCGGCAGGGTGACTAGCCGAGGACTTCCGTGCATAGGTCTTGCATGGGCTTTTGGGGATGTTTTGTATATGTTGTATATGCTGTCATGGTTTTACACTCGGCTATAGTTTTGTATACCCTTTTGTTATACAGTTACATCGTTTTATGTATTTGTTTTTATATCTGTCGGTGCCTTGTTGTAAGGTCCAGTGAACTTGTTGTCAAGCTAGGGTCAGGATCCACTGTGAGATCCTAGCCCAATGCGACTCCCCGAGTCCCGCGAATTTGGGGTGTTACATAAGCTCTAGACAGAAGATTGAAGAATGACTCCACATGCGTCAGTCCTGATGTATCAACATGTGCATCTCCATAAGCACTCAACTTTCCCTCCTAAATCTTGGTGAAAGGTAGTATAAATTCCTAAATCATCGGGGGTGAGGTGTCTTAACAATCTCAAGGAATATGCCATACTTATCTAGCAATAACAGAGAAGAATTACTTGACAAATAATTTGTAGAAAAACCAAATTAAGGTCTCATCGCGAAGGGTTATTGATCTCGTAAGATTTGGATGTTTAGGGATAGAATGAGAGATACCAATGATGTGCACTTAGATAGATGTTATATAAAAATGCAATGTACGGAACAACAAGTGTATGGTCATTGTTATTATATTACAAGATTCATCACATGAAAGTTGAATTCCATAAGGAATCGAGCATTTTTCATTAATCATTCACACAAAGTATTGTAGAAAACAAACAAGTAACAATGGTGATCATAGATCAAAGAAAATATGAGAGAAATCAAGTAACAAGCATCCAAATGGTAAAAATTAAAACAAAGGTAAACAATAAGGGAAATAACTAGGTTAGGGGGTTAATCCTCCCAAAACCAATAACAATGCTCAATTCCACAAGGAATTGAGCATTGTTCATTAAGCATGCTAAGTAAAATGCATGATCAAATTATATGAAGGGCTATAGGATATGAAGGTGTATTTCATGATTTATATGGTACTTGGGTAGTGATTTAAAACCAAACTATCAAGTCTATGCAGGGAGGATGATACATCTAGTGATACAAAGCCTTACATGGCATGATAGAATCAAGACACGTAATAATAAGCATTACAAGTCATAAAAAAACCAAGATGGAAACACAACTAAGTATATGAGCTTATGAAAGACACTTTGTCGTAAGCATGCTTTACGGATATACCCGTTTGGCCATCTATAGTAGGGTCTTGCTTATTCCTACAGAAACCAAAGTTAATCAAGTCAAGCTCCTTGGCTCCCAATGAAATCATACTGAGGCATGTGATAAGTCTAAACATACGTATTTTAAGTCATTATTTCTGCATTTCATACCTCATTTGGTTTAGTTTGTGGTCATATAGAGCATAAATCCTTCCTATGGTATATTGTGGTGTCTATTTTGGTTTATTTCGTACTTTAGGTGTTCGAGGCCAAAAATGAGCTAAAATAATGAAAGTATTCCAAAGTACGAGTTTCAATCCTCCATGAGGTCAAGGACATCATGGAAGACATCTATATTGACCGAGGACCGAAGTTCCGAGTCAGATTTATATTGGAGGAAGAAGAATTGAAGAACCTTGTGAACATTATTGACGTTGGATACCATTTTATGACAACCTTTGATAGACTTCTGTTTTAGACTATCTTCCCTTTGGCTTTGGAGAATTGTGTCAACAACAAAGTTGTAGCGAACATAGTACTCATGAGTCTCGTGGTTCCAACCAAAGCAGCGGAAAAATCAGTTTTAGTAAACTGTTGAAAAGCTGTCAAAAGCTAAAGTTGATGCTAGACTGCACGCATACCGTCTATAGGCCGTTTTGCCGTCACAATTTTGTTGAAATAAGATTTTATCCTATTTTATCTTATGTTTATGGGTTGGGCTTCTTAAGTGAGGCATATGGTTTGATCCAAATATTATAAAGACCTTTCCATGTCAGATTAGAGGTGTGCCGCATCTCACCTTAGAGTGGACGAGTTTCTAAGGTTTCAAAGTTCCAAGTCCGCGCCGCAACATAGTAGAGTTAGATTTCCCTATTCTTTTCTTTATATATACTTTTCAGCTTTGATATATATGAAAGTCTTCTCGGTTATTATACATGGCTTATTCTTCTTGATCTAAATATTGGATGATCCCTATATCTGTTTGATTTATTATTGCATATTTTTATGAATTGAGATTGCGATATTGCTTATTTTCAAAGTGTTTTATTCCTACCTTTTATTTACTTTCTAAATAAGTGGTATTTATAATTGGTTTAGATAAAACAACTGAAGAGATACAAGTGAAGAGCATTTTATTGTATATATTGAAAGGAACTTGGTTAGGAGAGTAACATTTTATCTATACCTCGAGGATTTATAACTATCGTAAAAAGTTTTGGTCCTTGTACCTTTTTCTAACTGAAGAGCCAAAAGCGAAAATATTCTTGGTCTTTTTTGAATTTCTAAGTTCTTACTGAGTTTTCCTATACTCATCGAACCGCTGGATTGAGAGCTACGTGAGTTGGAAAACACGGTCTTTATTTGTGTATGCCAAATGTTGTTTTAGATGGTTACCTACAATGTTCATATATCAATGTTCATATATCAATGTTCATGTGTTTCATATATATAATTACTTTAATTCATTATACATGTGCTTCTCCATTACCACAATGGTGACGACTACTCTAGTTGAGAAGAAGAGGTCGAGTCTTGTCGAAAAAGGCCCATTGTCGATCAACGCTTGATGGTTAGTATTGCGTAAAGCTATTATCCGAATCGAGCGAGCTGATACTAAATTTTAACCAAACTTTTAAGTATGTATATATTGAACTCATAGCGGGAGACCCATGACTCTGCCACATAACAACCTTAAATAATGCGACAAAAAGGTGTAAAACAAAAAATCAGACGAGCGTAATTAAGGTGAGGGTCATTTAGAATAAGAAAATGAGTAGGCGCAAGGGTCCTACACATGCAACCATACTTAGGGGTGTAAATGGGACGACAATTTTCCGAAATTCACGGGTATTACCCGTCATGGGAACAAGACAGGGACGAAAGAAGATAGGGGTATTTGCCCTGCTTCCCAATCCGAACCCGAATTCGCCGGGAACCCGCAGGTATCCGCTGAGGATACATAAATAAACAAAAGTTTAACCGAAGTTTTAAATGGAAAAATTAAACGGGACGAGAATTCTCCGACGAGGACGAATATTTGACAAGGACGAATATCCGACAAAGACGTAGACAATTTTAAATACTCGAACGGGAATGAGAATGAAAAGCATTATACTAAACAAGGATGAAACCGTAACGAGGATGAGTAGGTACTCCCCGCTCCAAATCCGCCCTATTAACACCTCCTTGACTATGGTGGTCCCTACCAGCTGGCATCCAGTAAATATCAATAATTAATAATAAAAAGAAGAAAGATAAAAACCAAGGAAATAAAGCAAAGCATTAGGGTTTGAGAGAGAGAGAGGCAAATTGGCGTGAAATATAACGAGTTCGGCCACTGAAGACAGCCTCTTCTTCTCTGATTCGTAATTTCAAAACCTTTTCTTTTCCCGGACCCACAGACCCTCAATTGGTTTTTCATCTTCCATACTCACCCAAACGATTTTTTGCAGCGTAATTATTGGGGGTTTTGTACTCCTTTTAGTAGTCGATTCGAGGGGCATAGAGTAGAGAGAGAGAAAAAGCAAGAGAGAGAAAGCTGGTATTTTTCTGGCCTGATTCCCCCAGCTGTGTTTTGTATAATCGGGCGTTTTTCCCGTTTACTCAATTTTAGGGGATTAAAAAAGGGTTTTTCGGCAGTTCTGCTTTTTGTCCGATTTGGACTTATGGGTTACCGCTAAAACATCTATGTTTCTTTCTGGGCGTACAAATGCAACCCGGTGTTGGTAGTGCTCAGAAGGGGTTCGGCTCTGCCGGCCCCGCTCGTACCTCGGCGTCCCCATCTTCTTCTTCTTCGGCTCCCCATTTGGGCTTTGATTTGATTCAGCAGCACCACCAAAAGCTTTTCCATCATCAGCCACAACAACCACCCCGACTCGGGCTTAGACAGGTTACTCTTTTTGCAACTGAAGCTCAATCTGTGTTATTTTTGCGCTCTGGGTTTCAATTGTTTAGTGGTTGGCGGAAATGTTTTGTGCCGTTATCTCGTAAGGATTTAGGGTATTCTGCCCGCCAACTCGCCAAGTTTTGTTTCTTTCAAATTGTTAACTTTTGTTTGTTAAATTTATTCAGCTGCTTGACTACACACTATAGGTTGATTCTTATTCGAGCATGACTCATTCTATGCATTCTATTTTTGGGGTTTCCTCTCTACCGGGGCTGTGTACCATTCCTAAACAATATGCTAAGATGCAAGGCACTTGGCTTAATTTGCCATTTTTTTTGCTTGCACTGTTGGGGAAGCAAACATACTGCTGTTGCGCATTTCCTTGTTAGTGGATTGACCTGATGTATATATCTCAAAGTGGGTTAGCATGGATTGTGTGGATTCTTTGTTTGCAACTCTTGCTTATCTCTGCACCTTTTTACAATGGCTGTCCAATATTGTATGCCCGTATCTTCTTGTCGTAAAACTTTTGTTAGTTCTAGTCTATTTGACAGCCTGGAAAATCTTGTATTGTCTTCCTTTTTTCAGTTTCTAATTTGTAAAATTGAGCAACTGATTAGAACTTGTTTACCTCTAGGATCGCTCTGGCTGTGACTTGATTTCTTGTGCAAATTATATCCATCCAGTTTCTAATATTAGAATCTGTAGGTTCCTTTTGTGCAGCCATTTCAGCACCAGCCACTTGGAAGGCAGGAAGGAAATGAACCATTTATAGCATTTCAAGCTGGAGGTCACTCGGGATTCATCGGAAGGAACAATTTTGCTTCATCTTCTGGCTCAGTCCAGTCAACTCAGCAGCCCAGAAAGTTAATGGATGTAGCCCAGCAACAAGGTCCACCTCCATTGCAGGAAGATGGTCAAAGTAAGGGTCATGGTAACGAGCAGCAGGTTTTGAATCCTGTCCATCAAGCTTATCTGCAGTATGCTTTTCAGGGTGGACAACAGAAGACGGCATTCGGCATTCAGTCACAGCAGCAACCGAAACTAGAGATCGCCAATAATGGCCATCCATCTTCATTTAGAAGACCATCTGATACTAGTGCTCATGGTGAGGAGCAGGAAGGGCATCCACAGCGGCTGATCACCGAGCAAAGAAATGAACAAAAGCCTATGGTGCAAACTAGTGGTCCAACTGCTTCAAACTTCATGAGGTCTATGCAGGTGCCCCAGGTCCAGCATGACGGTCAGCAAATAGGCCATAACCCAATGACTATGGCTGCAGAATTGCAGGCATGGGCTCTTGAGCGCAATATTGATCTTTCTCACCCTGCAAATGCCAATATGGTTGCACAGCTTCTAATGCAATCTGGAATGACAATGCCACAACAAACAAATGATGGTAGCTCACCGGCTTCCCCTTCTCCTATTCAAAGGCAGCATGTTACTTTTCCTCCCAATGGAAGTTCTACTCATGCTAATTCATCCAGTGAATTTTCTGGGCTGTCAGGCTCTTCGAAAACTAGACAATTTGTTTCACCTGGTCCTTTTTGCTCTACTTCAAACACAGATGTGACTGTGGTTAGTCATGCTGGTAACATGCCGATGCAACAGTTTTCTGTCCAGAGCAGAGTGGACCAGGATCCTCCAGTCCAGTGCAGTTCTATGGGCCCCGGAATGCCTTCTATTCAGACTAAAAAATCTCAAGTGAACTTGAACCAAGCCGTGGACCAATCTTTTCATGGTAGCAATACAATGACTGGTCAAGAAACGCTGCAGATGCAGTATGTCAGACAGATGGATAGAAATTCTTCTGTGTCAGGTATTAGCTGTGGGAATGTGAGCTCAGGAAACCATTTTCCACCTCAAGCAGTACCCGCGACGACCCAGGTTCCTCCTCAAAGTAATGCTTTTACTAAGCAACAACTGCATGTACTCAAGGCACAAATACTTGCTTTTAGACGAATCAAGGTTTGATATTTTATCAATCTAGTGACCTTTTCTATTCACTTATTATTATTACTATTAATTTTTGTTTGGTTTGGGATCCATCCAGCATATTTGTTATTGCATTTTTCCCACTGTGATGTTTTTTTTACTGATAGAAAGGAGAAAGCAGTCTTCCTCAGGAACTACTCCATGCTATTTCTCCCCCTCCTCTCGAGTCGCACCGACAGCAGCCTGTTAGTTCTCCTTTCGGGATTAAACAGGACAGATCTGCTGGAACGATATCTGATGAAAACGCAAAGCTTGCAGAGTCTAATGGTAAGGAATATCAAGCTGTTCAAACTTCCACTAAGCCATATTCCTCAAAAGATGAACTATTCTTGGGTGATCAGAAGGTGAATGCCTTGACAACCCACACATCAGGAGCTAGTGCTGTGATGAGAGAGCCTCTAGCAGTGGTTTCTTCTGACCAACAACCTTATGTGCTTCCTGTGAAGCCTGAGCCGGAATCTGAACATGGTGGGCAGAAAACTCGTAACAGGAGTGATTCAGAAATGGACAAGGGAAATGCTAGTTCTACGCCAGATGTTGCATCTGAGACATCACAGCTGAAAAAACCTTTGGTAACGGACGCAGTAACTAAAGATGTTGGATTCGCCAGAAAGTATCATGGTCCATTGTTCGATTTTCCCTTTTTTACTAGAAGACCTGATTCTTTAGGTTCCACAACGATGTCTAATTCTAGTAACAATTTCACCTTGGCGTATGATGTTAAAGATCTTCTTCATGGTGAAGACAATGAAGTTAGGCACAGGAGAAGAGAGGAAAATTTGAAAAAGATTGGCTGTTTATTAACACTGAATCAGGAAAGGAAAATGATCAGGCCAGATCTTATTTTGCGATTACAAATCGAAGAAAAGAAACTAAAGCTTGTAGAACTGCAGGCACATTTGAGGGATAGAATTGATCAAGAGCAGCAGGAGATTATGACTATGACTGACAGAGAGTATAGGAAATTTGTTAAGATATGTGAACGACAACGTTTGGAGCTCTCCAGACAAGTACATGCCTCTCAGAAAGCCTTGAGAGAAAAGCAGCTGAAGTCTATTTTCCAATGGCGCAAGAAGCTTCTTGAGGCCCACTGGGCTATACGTGATGCAAGAACTGCTCGGAACCGAGGTGTTGCCAAATATCATGAGAGAATGTTGAGAGAGTTTTCGAAAAGGAAGGATGATGATAGGAACAAACGAATGGAGGCTTTGAAGAACAATGACATGGAGAGATATAGGGAAATGCTGCTTGAGCAGCAAACAAGCATCTCAGGTGACGCGGCTGAAAGATTTGCTGTCCTTTCCACCTTTTTGACTCAGACGGAAGAATATCTTCATAAACTAGGGTGCAAGATAACAGCTACAAAGAGTCAGCAGGACGTAGAGGAGGCTGCTGCAGCAGCAGCAGCTGCTGCCCGTGCACAGGTATCATCTAGGCCTGTTTTATTTTGTTAATTTGTTGCAGGCTTTACTGACTGATTTTGCTTCTAGGGTCTGTCTGAAGACGAAATAAGGGCCGCAGCTGCTTGTGCTGGTGAAGAAGTAATGATTAGGAATCAATTCTCAGAAATGAATGCACCCAAGGATAGCTCAACTGCCAGCAAGTATGCTCATGATTTCCTTACATAAACATGATGTAATTTTATGCAAAATTATCAGAAATTGGGATGTGTTGGAGGGATAAGAACAATCACCCTTTGAGATAACTGCCGGCTGTCCTGAGTTTTGTTTAATAAAAAATGTTTTCACATCCTCAAATCTAAAAATACCATAGCTATATTTTCAGTTCTTCCACCTCCTAAACCAAAATGGATATTGATTTTGCATTATTATGGTGACATAGGATTGACATTTTTTGCTGCACATGAAGTTGAAAGGTATATTGTCCCAATCAATATATTAGTTTGATATATACATATATATATATATATATATATATATATATATATATATATATATAGAAGGGAAACCTATAATATTGTCTCAAACTATAATATTTTAGGAGCCCTAAAATATTATAGATTTTTGGAAACTCCTTTTAGACGAATCAAGGTTTGATATTTTACCAAAAATGAATACTGATTTTACATTATGATGGTTATCATAGGATTTAACATTTTTGTCGCATTTTGTTTGCATTAGATACTTGTGAATCTTGAATTGTCTTCCAATTTCAAGTTGCTCTAAACTTTATGTTATATCTTTCTTGCTTGGGATCCTGTTTTTTCAAATCTTGTTTCTTTCAAGATTTTGGAAACTAATTAGTTTCTCTTCAATGCTTCCAGGTATTACAATCTTGCCCATGCTGTAAATGAAAGGGTTGTTAGACAACCTTCAATGTTAAGAGTTGGAACTTTGCGTGATTACCAGCTTGTGAGTTTGTGGGTCACATTCAATAATGAAAAGATTACTCAACTATCATTGTGTATGTTTGTGATGGTGAGATATTTAGCTTTAATCATTACATGAAACTGCAGGTTGGGTTGCAATGGATGCTTTCTTTGTATAACAACAAGTTGAATGGCATTTTGGCTGATGAGATGGGCCTTGGGAAGACTGTACAGGTAAGCTTGCTTACTGATCCACTTTCAGCATGAATATAAATGGAGTTTTTTTATTGTTGTGGAGGGACGAGGTACAAGGGGGTTAATGGGTGGGATTGGGGGTAGGTATGGATTTGAAGGGGGTTTATCTATGGCAATCTTATCGTCAAGTCTGGGTACTGTGAATCATATCTTATCCATTCTTGCATCAGAATGCTGTAAATCCCAGAACGCCCAAGACTATGGACTTTGCTTTGATTTTGTTATGCCTTCAACTTGATTTTAGTGTCGAGCTGATGATCTAAATGAATAGTTTACTAAAAGTTAGGCTATCACAATTTGTAGTGTTATAGTTTCGAAGTTACGGTGATACCATCATTTGACATCTGACTCATACCACTAAAAACTAGTGTACTTGAGCTTGTAAATTGCTGTTTCTCTGACCTTCTCCACTTGCAGGTCATGGCATTGATTGCTTACTTAATGGAGTTCAAAGGAAATTATGGTCCACATCTTATTATAGTTCCCAATGCTGTATTGGTTAATTGGAAGGTTGATTACCTCTTGGTTTCTATTTCTTTTCCTCATTTTTTTGTTTCTCCAATGGCACACAAATTTGACTGAGCTGTCATATTCTGTCATTAGAGTGAGTTACACAATTGGCTGCCTTCTGTGTCCTGTATCTATTATGTCGGTAACAAGGAACAACGGTCCAAGTTATTCTCTCAGGTAATAGCTGTGGAATTTGCAAATCTTGTACCACTCTATATTTACTCCCTCCTTCCTTATTGTGTCTCTTTGTGCTTATCCAGGAAGTTTGTGCAATGAAGTTTAACGTTTTGGTCACCACTTACGAGTTTATTATGTATGACCGCACAAAGCTTTCAAAGGTTGATTGGAAATATATCATAATTGATGAAGCTCAGAGAATGAAGGACAGAGAATCTGTTCTAGCCCGTGATCTTGACAGATACCGCTGTCTAAGGCGCCTCCTTCTAACTGGGACCCCATTACAGGTTTGTTGAGGAATGCCACTGTACAAAATTGATTTGTATACAGCCGTAAACCTATAATATTTTAGGGCTCGTTTGATTTTTAATTTTGATGAATTTTTTTCCTATATTAATATCTTATCATTACTTTAAAATGTATTATACCTGTAGTATGACTGAAAACCAGTAAAGCTGTTTCCAAAAATCTATTTTTAGTTTTGTGAAAACCTAAATACTGAAAGCTCAACGTTAAACCAAACAGATCTAGCACATAGTTTGCCATTTTATGATTTTTGCAGCTAAATTACTTTCTTCTTGTGCATAGGCAGAATAGTCATTATAGTGGCCATGGGTTTTTAGTACTGTAATAACTGCTTTACTTGAATTCCTCAATGATGATTTTCCTTTGCAGAACGATCTTAAGGAACTCTGGTCGCTGTTGAACCTACTCCTTCCTGAAGTATTTGACAATCGTAAGGCATTCCATGACTGGTTCTCACAACCTTTTCAGAAGGAAGGTCTTTCACACAATGCTGAGGATGATTGGCTTGAGACAGAAAAGAAGGTTATTATTATCCATAGGCTCCATCAAATTTTGGAGCCTTTTATGCTTAGACGCCGAGTTGAAGATGTGGAAGGTTCTCTTCCTCCTAAGGTATACATATAATGTTATTCTTTGAGTACACTTGAACTTTGTTCCCTTTCATGGCTTGCTTAACTTCAGATGATCTTGTTTTTTTTTTTTTTTATTATAGGTCTCCTTTGTCTTGAAATGTAAGATGTCTGCTATGCAAGGTGCCATTTATGACTGGATCAAAGCCACTGGCACCATTAGAGTTGATCCTGAAGACGAGAAACGGAAGGTTCAAAAGAGTCCACTTTACCAGGCAAGAGTATACAGAACATTAAATAACAGATGTATGGAGCTTCGTAAAGTGTGCAATCATCCACTCCTTAATTACCCATGTTTTAGCGACTTCTCAAAAGATTTTCTTGTGCGATCATGTGGTAAATTATGGATTCTTGATAGAATTCTGGTAAAACTTCAGAGGACTGGACACCGTGTACTTCTCTTCAGTACCATGACAAAACTTCTGGATATACTAGAGGAATATTTGCAATGGAAACACCTTGTCTACAGAAGGATTGATGGGACTACTAGCTTGGAAGATCGTGAATCAGCCATTGTGGATTTTAACAGGCCTGGTTCTGACACTTTTATCTTTCTATTGAGCATTCGTGCTGCTGGTCGTGGTCTAAACCTTCAGTCTGCTGATACTGTGATCATATATGATCCTGACCCAAACCCTAAAAATGAGGAACAGGCTGTTGCGAGAGCTCATCGTATCGGGCAAACTAGAGAAGTAAGGGTCATTTACATGGAAGCTGTGGTTGATAAAATATCCAGCCATCAAAAACAGGACGAGTTCAGCAGTGGGGGTTTAGTTGACTCAGAGGATGACCTTGCAGGGAAAGATTGTTACAATGGTTCGATTGAGAGCCTCATACGTAATAACATTCAACAGTATAAGATTGATATGGCCGATGAAGTTATTAATGCTGGGCGGTTTGATCAGAGAACAACACATGAGGAGAGGCGGTTGACGTTGGAGACCTTGTTGCATGACGAGGAGAGATGTCAGGAAACTGTTCATGATGTTCCATCTCTGCAGGAGGTCAACCGAATGATTGCCCGTAGTAAGGAGGAAATTGAACTGTTTGATCAAATGGATGAAGATATCGACTGGGCAGAGGACACGATGAGGTATGATCAAGTGCCTAGATGGCTTCAAGCTGGTACTAAAGAAGTCAATGCCACCATTGCTGCTCTGTCCAAGAAGTCATCTAAGGGTATTTTTACCAATAGTGTTCCAGTGGAATCTGGTCCTGAAACTGAGAGAAGGGGAAGGCGCAAGGGTAAGAAGCCTGTTTACACTGAATTGGATGATGAAAGTGGAGAGTCCTCTGATGCTATCTCTGAAGAGAGAAACTGGTACATAGCTCAAGACGAGGAAGAGGAATTAGGGGATTTTGAAGTTGAAGGTACCCCTGAGGTTGATAAGAATCAATCAGAAGATGTTCCTCAATGTGACAATGATTATGAACGTACTCGAGCAGGTGGAAACACTATAAATGCTTGTGCACTTGAAGAACCTGGATCCTCATCAGACAGCCAAATATTTGCACGGAGAGTCTCCCAGTCATCATCTTCTCAGAAGTTCACTTCTCTCTCTGCTTTAGGTGCTACGCCAGTTTCTCTTTCAAAAAGACAGGTCCACTTTCATCCGTAGTCTGTCTGTATTATTGAATTTATTATTTGTGTTATGCTGCTTACTTTTACTATGTAATATCTTTAGCAGCGTGTTGAATTGGAGGAAGGAGAGATTATAGTTTCTGGCGATTCTCGTGTAAATCTTCTGTTGTCTGGAAGTTGGAATCATGACCGTGAAGAGGGTGGAGATGAACAAGTCGTGCAGCCAAAAATTAAACGGAAGCGTAGTGTTAGGCTTCGGCCACGAGCTATAATGGGATGGCAGGAAGATGCATCCATTGGTAATAGGCCATCTCTCATTCGTGGTGATTTGTTCCAGTTTCGATTTCAAATGGAGCAGAATTTTGATGTGGAACATAAAACTGAAGCAGAACCACTTAAGCAAGATAGAAATGAACCATCCTTGAAAAGCCGGCGTAGCTTTCCTGCTAAGGCAGGAAATGCATCAAAGCTGCATTCATCGATGAATCTTAATGCAGTAAATATCTTATCTGCCCCTAGTGAGGAACCCGAGGATGATTCTAGGGGAAGCTTGGATAGTAAAGCTATGAGTGCCAGTACAAACTCAAATTGTGGTGCTAAAATGTCTGACATCATTCAAAGAAAGGTATGTGATTAATATTATTGCTCCATTTTTCTTTTCCCTTCTGTACAAGGATCAATCTTACATATATACTTTTCAGAAGTCTTATATAAAGATCAAAGACAAGCACATTGCAGTATCTTCTGTTTGGTTATTTGCATGTACGTTCTATTAGGAATAAATAATCTGTTGCAGGTTAGCTTTGTATGCTTTGGAATTATTACTCAAGTATATTGCTCTCATTGTCATGAGAAAATATCTTGAAATAATCTATATGCTGTCTAGACTAGGTCGTTATTGTCCAAGAATGTGTTTTCTCCATAAACAAACTACTAAATGTTACACGCCCGCTGAATCAACTACGAATCAAATTACATCCCGATAAGTACTACCCTCGAGATGCTAGGTGTAAAATACACTGCCTGTTTTCTCTTTGCCCTGCAGAAGATGTAGTGGTAGTCACAATGGTTTCAGGAACTGGCCATATTTTTATGTTATTTACTCATCTGTTTGTGATGCGGCTTTTGTAAAGGTTTTTCTGTTGGTTTTTGCTGACAAGAATACAACAATGTGAACAGTCCCTTTTCTATGTGCTTGATCTTATTTGAGTGGTTGATTCTTTTGCATCGACAGTGCAAGAATGTCCTTACCAAGCTCCAGAAGAAAATCATCAAGGAAGGCTCTCAAATTGTTCCAATGTTAACAGACCTATGGAGGAAGCTTGAAAGTATTAACTATATGGGTATGTCAAGAAACGGCCTCTTGGATTTGAGGAAGATTGACCAGCGAGTTGATGGGTTCGAGTACAGTGGAGTAATGGACATTGTTTCTGATGTACAGATTATGTTGAAAAATGGTGTACAGTACTATGGGTTCTCCTATGAGGTATGGTTCCTCCTGATCCCATATTGTTTATTATATAAAAGGACTGCTCTTGTATGCTACTATACAATGAGATTGTAGACTTTGCAATCTTCCACCAAGCTGATGGGAATTCAGATTATATTTACTAATCAACCATATTTGGAGTTTTTGCAGGTGAGAACTGAAGCGAGGAAGGTGCATGATCTGTTCTTTGACATATTGAAGATTGCATTTCCTGATACTGATTTCACAGAAGCCAAGAATGCAGCTTCGTTCTCTGGCCCAACATCCTCAGCTTCTGCATCCGGTTCCTCCCCTTCCCCTAGACCGTCAGTCCTTAAACAGCATAAGTTGATGAATGGGGTTGAGCGCGAGACAAACATGTCACCCTGCCCATCCCATCTGTGGAATGAGGAAATGAGAGGCAGGCATCACAAGGAATCAAGGCTAGGAGGGGGAAACAACAATGGCCGTAGCCAAGATAACGATGAGTCTCCCTGGCTAACCCATCCCGGGGAGCTGGTGGTGTGCAAGAAGAAAAGGAAAGACAGGGAGAAGCCTGTGCTAAAGACAAGACCTAGATCAGTCGGGCCAGTCTCCCCTCCTAGTGGAGGACGGAGTTTCCTGAGGCCGCCAGGTTCAGTGGGTGCCGAAAGGGATGGGAAGTCGGTCCAGTTGGGTATCAGTGTTGGATGGGCGAACCCTGTGAAGAGGCTGAGGACGGATGCGGGGAAGAGGAGGCCAAGCCATTTGTGAGCCCCTTTCAGGAGCTGGCCAAAGCTTCAGTCTCCTCCTTTTGTATTGACGAGTGAAATGAGAAGAGGTAATTATAAATGTGTAGTAGTTAAGAGGGCAGATATGAACAGTAACGAAGAACTAATTGGGGAAGTACAGTTGAGCCATTCTTGTAAAAATTCAGTATGACCCATCCTAAATTCAACTGTTAATAGGAGTATATATTTTCCTTCTATAAAAGTAATGTTAAATCTCCTAGTTGCTGCTTTAGTGTGTTTCGTATTGGAAACAGGGTCTCTTTTTGTCTATTCGCCTATTTCATACGGAGTGAGTTGGTTAAGTTAGGTAGTTTATGTATCATTGTGCACAAAGTAGGCACCTTTTTGTTTTTTATTAACAAAATAGGCATCCTATATTATGATGAAAAAGATTAAATAGATAATCATAAAAGAAAATATTCTCTCCTATATAAATTTAATTATTTTTTTAATTAATAATTTAAAAAGATAATAATTTTGCTCCTACGTAAAATATGGAGGGAGAAATCAGGGACCGTGCTTAGACCTCGCTTACACTCTCGCATAGAGCATCATCGCTTGGAGATTCGCTTCCGCACATTGAGGGTATTATTGGACGTACGGAGATTACGCCTTTTGTCTTTAGGTTTGATTAGAAGACGGATTGACATCCCGTTCTTCGTTCTTATCAAGGATTGTGACTGTTTGTGTTATTCCAAATCTGATATACATCATTACTCTTGTTTGTGGATTTGAGATTGATTTGAAGTTTATTGAAGGTTCTCGAAAGTTTTCATCTTTCATTCTTCTAAATCTTAAATTTGGCTAAAACCCTTTAGCAATTCTAAGGTGAAGGGTTGATAATTGTGGCTTAGATGATGATAGATCGATCGTAAACAGATTGGACCCTGAGAGTTAGAGAGATTTCGCCGACAGCCAGAATCACGGTGTGTTCTTGAGTCACAACCTTAATCGGTTTAGTTAGTCTTGATCCTTGGATTACAAGTTTGGGAATTCTTGCTTAACTGCGTCGATCCGTACACTGCGTGTTCGCTTGCTTAATTTCAGTTTTATAAATTTAAAGCTTGATTACATGCACGCTAAGTGGCGAACAAGTTTTTGGTGTCAAATGGAGGAATCGAACTCTGGATGAGTTGACCCTCCTTCCCGTCCTTATACCAGTTGAACTAATTAAACTTTATGTATTGTTTTGATGATACACAATATTAATACACAATTTCAATTACAGAATATTAATACATAATTTCAAATACACAATGTTAATAAATAAAAGACTTGTGTAACCAAAAAGCTTGTGTACGAAATACCTTTCACTAAATTTCTTTCTTGAATAATATGTATGTGCAATAATCAATACTTGTTGAGTATGAAATATGTATACATATGTACATATTAATGTGTCGAGTTTTGTTTGTGATTGCGTGATAAATACATATTAATTGGAAACGTGTGTATAACGGTTAAATTTTAGAAATAAAGGGTATTCTTTGTCCATATCACACGTCAGTATGTACATTATGTATGCTCGAGTCATTTACACAAGGTTTGATTACACAAGTCTTTTATTTATTAACATTTTGTATTTGAAATTATGTATTGATATTGTGTAATTAAAATTGTGTATTAATATTATGTATCATCAAAATAATATACAAAGTTTAATTAGTTCAACTGGTATAAGGGTGGGAGGGAGGGGCAACTCGTCCAGAGTTTGAATCCTACATTTTACACAATCTTTTGTTTATTTATAGAGAAAATAAGAATATTTATTTATTACAATTAAGAGGATAGAGAAAATAAGGAGAGAAGAAATAAGAATATTTAGTTACCAATTTAACAAAATTTAATTAATTGTTAATTGGAGAGAGAAGAATCTTTAAGTTTCCATATTTTCGGTAATATTCATTCAATTTTATCTTTATTTTTTAATTGAAAAAATATGGTGCCGAGTTAGTCTACAAGTTACAAAGAGTGCCTTATTTCACCAATGTTCTCTTTCATACATCACATAATTATATCCCCTTGGAGTTGGACTTGAACGTTTGAGTTTGCATAATATGACAAAATCATCCAATGTTAATCAATAGAGGTGGGAACAAGTCCTGTCAATTCCAATCCCGTTTTAAACTCGTCCTACCAAAAAACTATCCGGATGAGATACGACCTCAATTTCTCCAATCCACTAAGCCCGTCAATATAATAAACTTTTTAATTTAAAATAATAATATACAAAAATCCCTAAACACTATTGATACATTTATATAGTTGTTATATATTTATTTAAAAAAAAGCTATGTCCGTCAAAATTGACAAATGACCCAAATTCATTTAGATTTTTAAGGGTTTATAATTTTGCTAGTGGACCTATCGACGTGTACTGATTTTATGATTCCCCCTAGTATTTTGGACTTTTTATTTGCATGTTTAATACATTATTATGGATATTTGGATATTTTAATATAAATTGTAATATGTTATTAGATATTTATAAACTTTAATGTCTTGCGTTTTAAGTACATATACAAATATTTTTGTGGGTAAAAAGTAAAATTTAACACGGTAAACAAATTAATGGGCAAGCACGATTGAATTCGTCCCATCCCGCCCCGATCCCAACCGGATTAAGACCCAGTGGGACTCGATCTAAAAGATACAAGGCATGTCCTGATCCTATCCCACGTAAAATTGTCAAGACGGGACTAGGATGACCTCAATCCCGTCCCATCCCATCTCGTGTCTACCCCTAGTTATAAGGGTCCTCTCTCTTTCAAATATGTCCAAATTATTTGGTTTAGTGAAAATGCTAGGAAAATGAAGATGAAATTATTCTTTCATTCGATGATCGTAGATATAGTGATTATCGTCTTCACGTAAATTTGCAATATATTTAATTTTTAGTATTTTATTATAATATGAACTTAAAAGGTTCAACATTTCAGATTATGTATTAGATAGTTGAGATATATATAAATAATTTTTATTATATGCCTAAATACCCATTTACTTATTTTTTTTGTATTAATGATTGAATAGATTTTTTTTATAATGAAAAGCGGTTAGAAATACTAGACGACATGTTCTCTAGTGGATCGAATGGTCAAAAAAAATCTACAGATGGACTAACCGTCATGAAGAGCCACAACAAAAGAAAAGAAAAAGAAACACAAATAATTACATTAAGAAATTTTGAAAGTACAGATATCTTCAAGGAAAATGGATGATCCAATCAATGGGAAGTGACGAGCACAACGTCCATTGTCGAAGTAATTATACAGGTAGGAAGCGCGGGGAAAAACTGTGGGCACCTCAGATTTGGACTCTAATAAGAGTCTTTAAGAGTCGATCACAAATCTGCGCCCTCTCCTAGACAAACCACTTGAAGCAGCACCAAAACAAGCATCAAACTTAGAAGACGACATTCCAAACCACGAGAGTCTTGACATATTAAAAGTGTATGTACCTTTTGATGTTTAAAGGTTAAAAGGTTTATAAGGAGAAGAATTCTACGTATTAATAAACATTGTTTTTTTTTTTTGTTTTTTTACTAAAAAGGACAGTAATAACAAACATGCTAGTATTGTTGACGTAACATTTATTTGAACAAATTTTATGAATTGGACAGACTTGTTAGTGTTGTTGGCGTAACCTTAATTTATTTGCTTTCAGTTCATTTTATTATTTTTTTTATCTTCAATGCCCATATTAAATATAATGGCAAAGCATAAGCTCTAGGGGGTATTGAGCATAAGTCCAACGCAAAGGTCCACTTTGAGTTAAAAATAAAGAAACAAATCCATAAGAAAAGCCGAGGGACACAACCATCATCTGTAACATAGAATGCAAACATGGTTCTTTTGAGAAATTTTTCATTTCATCCCCGTCAATAACATATTTGTTAGCACTTACATCGATTTTGTTGGTTTTAAGATGAAAGGATGAAATCCCATGACATTTTCATCATGATTTTGGTTGAGATGGATTTGAGACCTTCAAATTGTGCTTTTTAGCATTGAGATTTTTCTTTGATAATACCCTCAATTACAACATTGATTATAATATGAAGACACGAAGGTTGAGAGTTTCCATAAGACTCGAGAAGAAAAAACTCATAAAGACATTCAAAAAAAAGACAAAAAGGCAGAAAAATCATAATAAAGAGAAAAAAATATTTTAGAGAAGGAAGATGGGAGAAGATGGCGATTAAGGTTTGAAGTCCCAAATATGGGAGGAGATGGCTGGTAAGGCTTGAAGTCCCAACTTCCATCAACCACTTGAGGCAAATGTCAACAAGACCATTGAATAAAAGAGGTTTTTGTAAGTCTAAAAAAAATCCCTTACAAAGATCTACCAGAAGATTGCAACACCCCTTTCTAAACACCACTCCGATTATGACTTTGCTCGAAGATTACATAAATCAACGAGATCCCAATCCCTAATTCTTATGGTTGTAAACTTCATGTTCTATTTTCCGGATCTATACTCCACCAACCTAAAGGAAATATCACGATCAAGAGGGATACATGAAAGAGAACTTTCCAAATTTAAGATGCTATGAAAAAAATTTGTGGAAGACACAATAGGGTAGACCTTTGTCAAGGTTAGTGACTTTGATTTATTTGGGGATTTGGTTTCCTTTTTATCAAAATAAGAAAATAAATTTTTTTTTAACATTTAGATCTTATTTGAAATAGAAGAGATAAGAAACAATCAAGCATTTGCAATAATCTCTCTTAAACTCAAATAAAGAGAAATACCAAAAGAGTTGTTAAGGGAAAAAATTTGGTGGTGTGTTGTGGCCGGTAGGCCGATAGTGCTTCTTGGTAAGAGAAAAAGATTTAAACTCAAACATTTTGGTTCATGGAAGAATCAGTGAGGACGGTGTGTTGGTTGTGGGTGTGATTTACCCAAAATTTTCATCTCTTTCTCTCTTTTTAAAGAAGAGATAAGAGAAAGTGTTTTGCTTATATAACTAGATGACATTGATTGTTCATTCCTCTTCTAAGTACCATGATCGAATAATTGTCAATTGTGTATTAGGTAGTAGTAACGTGCTTAATTTTTTGGTATATTATCAACAATTAGTTGTCATATGCCGTTAGTGATTCTACAAATGCATTATCATTGTTCAAGTTTCCACTTATATTAGTTGATTTTGTTTGCAATTAGGGTCTACCGGTCCATGTAATTCCGTTACAAGTTATTTAACAATGTTTCAACATGAACTTTTTCATGACCGAGAAACTAGTGAATTAAGCTCGTTTTACGAAAAGATCGAAGAATGTGATGTTAGTAACAAAGACTTCATGATTAAATAAAAGCGTTTTATGTATGTTTCGATTGACATGTAAATAATACGGAGAACTTATGAATAAGAAAAATAGAGGGGGAATAGACGTGGATGATAGAAGAAGTGAGGAAAATTGGGTCATAGAGGATTCACAAAATGATCTTGTATATTGGATATTGAGGGTGATACTTGGAGTGCACAATCACAACCTTCATGAGCACGTGAAGGGGTATCCATATGCCGGTCGATTAATCCATACAATATCGGAAGGTGTGTATGTGGGGGGCTGGGGGTGAACTCATATCATGTTTCAAACCAAACAAAAACTTAGCTTCCATAAAGTTGGATGACCTAGACAATGTCACATTTATTACATAAATATACAATACTAGTTTGAGATGAGGATGTGATGTGGGGATACCATAGGATGTGATACGGGGTTGATGCCGTTTTCGATCTAGATTGAAAGTCCATGGATTGAACAATTGAATAGAATCTCGGTCACTTAAATTAAATCTCGAGCATGATTTATGATGAGCAAGCCGAGATTTTTGTAAACTCAGAATGCGAAATTATGGATGATAATGAAATATAAGATGGGTAATGGAATGATTTATGATTAATATAGGAATATAGGACTAGATGTTAGACTTGCAAAGAACCTTGATCTAATTTGGATCAAAACCCTTAACAAAGAATTACCTTAACCCTTCCTTCTTCAACCTTACTCAAGTCTTCTATCTAAAACAAGCACAAGAAGAGACTAGTTTGACTAGTAGCACCAATCTTCAATAAAATTAACACACACAAGAACAACCTAGCAATGACTCACAACGATTCAGATAAAGGCTCTCTCTATAATTGAATAGAAATGATAAATGCAAATCCCGTGAGCGAAGTCACAAGTATCTCACAACAATGTGGAAATCAATGTTCAAAACTAAGCTTTTCATGAATCTCGTCCTCTAAGGATATTTATAAGAGAGATTCCTCTAAAAAACAAATACTAAAATAATCCTAAAAGATACGATCAAAAACCAAAAGATACCTTTAAATGTTTGAGATCTTAAAAGGTATTAAAAATAACTAGACGATGACTCTATCTAATAAGATCTTCAACAGATCTTATAAGTCTCAACAAAAACGAGATCTCAGTCTATATCTCGGCCGAGATTCTATCTCAGGGCCGAGATTTCTTCATTGGCTCGTATTCCTTGGTTACTTGATCATATTCAATAGCTTCTCCTTTTGGATCCTTGTTGCCCTTGATCTAGTGATTGATCCTTGTATATTTGGTGTCGAGGACGGGCCCTCATCATACTCCCCTTCTTGAAGCCGTTGTTTCCGATCAAGATTGAAATTCCATGAACTGTCTCATTAAACCATCCATATGAGCTTCCTCAACAAGTAATAGTCTAAGAGAACATCTAGGAATACATACTTTATCCTCATGGAACAGAAAACCCTCGATAGTATAGTATTTATCACGCAACAGTGGCAAATCTTTGTCAGAATCTCGGGCAAGGGCGTAAGGCCGAGATTTACACTGCATATAAATATCACCAACATCAATGTCATCTACGTATAGATCCTTAATATAATAAAAACTTAAGAACTTAGAATACATAGTAGTGATCAAAGAATATCTCGTAAAAAGGGCATTAGAAACTACATTATCCTTTCCTTTCTTATATTTGATATATGAAAAAGTTTCTATAAACTCCATCCATCTACCATGCCTCCTATCCAACTTATCTTGACTTCTAAAACGCTTTAGAGACTCATGATCAGTTCTAAGGATGAATTCATTAGGCCAAAGATAATGCTGCCATGTCTTAAAAACTCTAAATAAAGCATATAATTTCTTATCACAGATTGAATAATGCAAGCACACTCCTTTCAATTTTTCACTAAAGTAGGCAAGTGGTTTACCTTCTTGCATGAGCACTCCTCCAATTTCAATTCCTGATGCGTCACACTACCTCAAATGGTTTAGTGAAATCTAGAAGTGCAAGAAGTGGTGCATGTGACAATTGCTTCTTCAACTCCTTTGAAAACTCCACCTTGATTAAAATGTTTTACAGGTGTTGATGATGGAAGACTTAACACAAATGTGGTAGTTGGATACACAAACAATGTATTGATTATATTCTCTAGATGTTTGGTTGGTTTGAATTCAGTGCAGGTTTTATCAAAATGTCAAGGGCCGTGATATGGATTTCAAGGGCCTTGAAGTATAACTGAAGGACAAGGAAGATAGCGTTTACAAAGGTATGATCTCAAAGGCCTTGGAGTTATAGATGCACGAAACAAGGATTCAAATGCAAGGAAGATCTCTCTTAACAGAAAGATTTGAAGAAGATCCTTCTCAACCGAATATTGAAAACCGAAGAAAGATATCAACCGAAGATTAGAGAATCTTTTCAAAAGATTTTCTAAAAACAAAGAGCGGCAAAATATCTTCTCTCTCGATTCAACTGAAGACGAGAAGATCAAGGAGCTAAGGACTCGACGTGTTCTCAGGAGCTGAAGATTTGCAACGTCTACCTTATCTCGAAACAAGAAACGATATTCACGAAGAAGAAGATTCATCTTCAAACGGTCATCTCTACAACAGCTAGAAGACCTCTCCATAGAAGAGTATAAATAAAGATGATAGTCGAAGAAGACAAATACACAAGCTTACACAGGAAAACATCTTTACGTCTTCAAGCAACCTAAACATCTTCATTCATTGTTTTTCTTTCTCTCTTTTACGCAAAAGCTATATCCCCTTAGAGAGAGAAAATACAAGAGCTCCATTGGAAGATCTAAATAGTGTTATACTAGAGTGTGTGTTACTCTGCGAAGTAACTAGGCTATTATAGCTAGGTTGAGAGTTGGAGTTAGATCATAGCATTGGCTATAGTGAGAAAAGAAGAGTATTTCTTCTAGTTTGTATCTAGGACTCTTTGAAGCTAATAATAGATAGTTAGATCCTAAGGCTATACCCTGGGACGGAGAGTAGGCTATTTAGAGTCGAACTTTGTAAACATATCCTCTTGTCGATCTTTTCAATTCCGCACCATATATACTTTATTATGACTAACTTTTTTTTGCAAGAGCAAGAAGTCAAGACCCTTGAAAGTAGTTTCAAATCCCTTGAAATCAAAGTTTCACAAAGAGCACAGATCGACATCAAGGCCCTTGAAAGGAGTTTCAAGGCCTTGAGATTTGATTTGCGAAAAGTTCTCATACTCTATTCAACTCCCCCCTCCCTCTAGAGTATCTTTTACCTTATTTATTTCACCTACCGGTTCTTCAATTGGTATCAAAGCTAGACTCACGTTTATTGATTTAACCATCAGTGAGACTAATCATGAATCTTGTAGGTGATGGTGGATTTGTTCAAGGAAGATCCTCATCTCGACCACCACTCTTCTGTGGCAACAACTTTGCTCATTGGAGAGCACTCATGCGTATGTTCATTATTGACTCGAACATGGAGCTTTGGAGCATCATTCAAAATGGACCTTAAGTTCCAATGACAACGGTTGAAGGTGTCCAAGTCCCAAAGAAGGAAGATGACTTCACACAAGCTGACCTGGACAGTGTGTCAAAGAATTACAAAGCAATGAACATACTATATTGTGGATTAGATGCAAATGAATTCAACCGCATCTCATCATGCAAGAGTGCTAAAGAAATATGGGACAAGCTTGTTGTCACTTACGAAGGAACAAGTCAAGTCACGGAAACAAATATTAGCATCTTCCTCAGACAATACGATCTATTCAAGATGAATCTAAATGAATCGGTCAAAGATATGTTCACCAGATTCACTGAGATCGTGAACAACCTGGACTCATTAGGAAAGATATTCACAAATGAAGAGAAAGTGAGGAAGGTTATAAGGAGCCTACCTAAAGCCAAGTGGGGACCAAAGATGACTGCTATTGAAGAAGCTCAGAATCTCACAACTCTTCCTCTTGATGACCTCCTTGGAAAACTCATCACACATGAAATGGTTCTTGGTGAAGAAGATGGAGAGCTCCCATCCAACTCCAAGAATTTAGCATTAAAATCAAGAAGAGATGAATTATCATTTGACGAAGAGGAGAGTGATGATGATGATGAAGAAGATGCAATCGCCATGATCTCTAAGGGTCTCGCAAGAATTCTCAAGATTAAGAAATAATCTGCTAATAGAGAATATCCACGAGCATCAAAATCCCGAGGTAAGTTTTCTAACTCTAATAAGAAAACGAGAGTACTAACTTGTTTTGAATGTGGTGAAATGATAGCATGAATTATAGTCTATATTTTGGGACCTGTTTAGACGTTTTATCTTTAATAATCTGCATGTTTGGATGTATATTATATGATCATATCGTCGTTTTATCTTCCTTTGCGGGAATCGAGGTCTACACCAAGTTTCGTTGTAATCGTAGGTAAAATGGCACGTTTTGCATCAAAATGGAGCTAAAGGAGCTAAGGAGTCATTGGAGCTACATTCAGGAGCTTAAGGAAGAATCCAGGAAGCATGGAATTGGATTAAAGATTTACTTTGGACCAGATTTGAGATATTTCACATTCAGTTTAGAGCCACCTCGGTCAGCTACAGTACCATCTCGACCGAGGTGATCCAGAGGAGCGTCCCGACCGAGGCGAACACCTTGGACGCGGCGAGATATATTTTATTCTTGGCTGAGATCTTTTATTTTTGGAAGGAGGGATCTTATATTTTTAGGCTGGATTTTTGGAAGGAAGATCATATATTTTGGGGATTTATTTATGAGAGATAGATATATTTTATTAGAAAAATATCTTTTTAAGATCTCTTATCTTTGGAGGGTAGTTTTCCTATATAAATTGTTGGATTTTCCACAAATCTAACATCCGCTAACGACAAGAGGCCGCATACAGCAGTTAGGAGGGATTTTCGGAGGTTGAAGGAAGATTGAAGGAAGGAAGGAAGTTGATAACTTTTATAGCTTTTGTGAAGGGTTTTGTATGGTTCTCTTAGATTCCCTTCTTGTTGATTGTCTTATTGGATTTTGATCCAAGGAACGCTTGTTTGTTTGATAATTGATTCAGTTATTGAAGCCTTGTTCTTAAGGTTTTTGTGTTCAATTATTCACTTTCTTCCCATATATTTGATTATTGCATCCATGATGATGATTGGCTAATTTCTTTGTGTGATTCTAGGGTGATTGGCTGAAGGTTGTGGGAAAAACAATGATAGAATAATCTTAAATTCCAGTAGGACCCTGAAAGCTCGAGTCTTTATCCTTAACCCTAGAGTATCTCGTTTAGTCGATGAACATCTCGGCCGGGGTGGAACTTGACTGACCGAGGTGACTTTTCTGATCCGTAACTGAGAGTTAAGTGTTAGAGTTTGCCAAATCCTATTCTTATTACACCTTTCCTGGTTCAATGCAAGCTTAGGATGAGACTTACCCGGTAATTTCTTAGTTTGTTTACCCAAGATCATAAGTGTAGGTAATAAAGGTTTGTCCTTTATTGGGGTTTGAGTGTGCCTTCATCCCATCTTTGTAATTTAGCGTGAGACTTACCCGGTAAAGGTTGATTCTATTCCCTTAGTTGGTGTGTTGGTTTGAGATTATAATTCCTTTCCCTAGTACCTTGAGACTTACCCGGTGATAGGTTCTTTGGCCTAGAGTTAGTGAGTAGTGAGACTTACCCGGTGATCTATTCCACTTTAGTAACACCTTCCGTTTGCAAAATTTCAGCTTTGTCTGCTTATCTTGAGATCTTGAGTTGGAACCACAACTAGATGCTTTAATCCCTAGAATTGCATATTCCTTTAATTGACTTTTTATCATCTTTGATTGCTTTAATCGCTTTTGTGGTTATTAGTTGCATTGACTACCTATATTGGTTTTGTTTCACCTAAGTCCCTGAGATCGACAGCCCGAAATTCTTGCTTTTACTACGATTAACCCGTACACTGCGGGTTCGCATCCTTGTTTTAGGCATACATCTAGGGTTATAAATTTAAAGCTTGCACACACCGTTTGGAGCGAACATGAAAAAGATCATCTTGTGAAGGATTGTCCACAAAAGAAGAGGACCAACTTCAAGAAAAATGATCGAAAGAAGAAAGCTATGGTTGCTTCATGGAGTGATTCAGAATCAACAAATGAATCAGAAGACGAAAAAGAACAAGCAAACTTGTGTCTTATAGCCGATCATGAACAAGATTCAAATATGTATGTCGAAAATGTGGATATCACCAAGGTAAAGGAGCACAAATGGATATTAGATAGTGGTTGCTCAAGACACATGAGTGGAAAAAGCTCTTTATTCTCAGATTTAAAGAAGCAATCATCTAGAACCATTACTCTTGGTGATAAAGGAAAGTGTGACATAATTGGCATTGGTAAAATTTGCTATAATTCATCCAACTTTATTGATGATGTTTATTTGGTTGATGGTTTGAAATATAATCTGTTAAGTATATCTCAAATTTGTGATAAAGGCAACAAAGTCATGTTTGATTCAGATAAGTGTGAGGTTCAAGACAAAAAGACGGGTGAAGTGTTGCTTACTGCTCCTATATGTAATAATGTTTATTCTATGAGTACTAACCAAGTTTCAGGAACTAAGCTAAAATGTTAAAGGCCTTGACTGATGATCCAAGGCTTTGGCATAGAAGACTTGGTCACGTAAGCATGCACACCATGCAGAAGCTACTTACAAAAGATTTGGTACGTGGTTTGCCAAACCTAAATTTCAAGGTTAATGATCTATGTAAGGCGTGTACACAAGGTAAACAAACAAGAGATTCATTCAAACCTAAGAAAGCTGTAAGTTCTTCTCGACCAATTGAACTTTTACACATGGATCTTTTTGAACCTATGCGTGTCAAATCTCCTAGAGGCAAGCAGTACATCCTTGTTATAGTGGATGATTTCTCTCGTTTCACATGGATTTATTTTCTACGAGAAAAATCTGAAGCTTTATTTGAGTTTTCAAAATTGTGTAAGGAGTTACAAACTTTGAAAAACCTACCAATCGTTTCTATACGAAGTGATCATGGTAGAGAGTTTGATCAACTAAAGTTTGACTTGTTTTGTGCAAAATATGGCATTTCACATAATTTTTCAGCCCCTAGAACTCCTTAACAAATTGGAGTTGTGGAACGAAAGAACCGCACTCTTGAGGATATGTCTAGAACAATGCTTTTAGAAAACAATTTTCCAAAAAGTTTTTGGGCTGAAGCAGTAAACACTGCAAATTATATTTTGAATAGATGTTTAATTCGCCCTATTTTGAAAAAGACTCCTTATGAACTCTTTAAAAGATGAAAACCAAATATTTCATATTTCAAACCCTTTGGATGTACTTGTTTTGTTCATAACAATGACAAAGATAATCTTAGGAAATTTTATGCACGTGGTGATGAAGCTATATTCATTGGATATGCTTCAAATAGCAAAGCTTATCGTGTCTATAACAAACGTACCAAAATTGTTGAGGAAAACATTCATATTATTTTTGATGAAAGCAATGATGATACTTTGAGTGAAAGTTTTGCAGATCTAAATCTAAATCAAAGAGAAAATCATAATTCGGGTGAAGAGGAAGATCCTAAAGATCGAGACAAGAATATGCAGGAAAAGATTCAAGATACCGAAGAAAACCCTCAAGACCTTGAAACACACCTTCAAGACCTTGAAACAGGAAACTGTGATAACAGAACTCCGCTTAATGGACTTGAAACCAAACTTCAAGGCCTTGAGATTGGATCAACAGGAAATATACCAACGGTACCTGAATCTAGTCAAACATATGAAGCTCAACCTTTTGGTTCTGCTCCATCTGTTAAAAGAAAAAAAGTTCAACACTCCTCATATCATCCACAAGAGAATGTGATCTCAGATCCAAATGTTGGAGTTCAAACTAGATCTAAAGTGAACAATCTATGTGCCTTCTCCGCTTTTGTTTCGCTTGTCGAGCCAAAGAACTATGTTCAAGCTCTTCAAGAACCTGATTGAATCATTGCCATGCAAAATGAATTGAATGAATTTGAGAGTAACAAGGTATGAACTCTTACTTCAAGACCAAAACATCAATCAGTTATTGGCACGAAATGGGTCTTTCGAAACAAAATGGATGAAAGTGGAAAAGTCATTCGAAATAAAGCACGACTTGTAGCACAAGGCTATTGTAACACCCCAAATTTTGAGAACTCGGGGAGCTACTGGTTAGGACCTCACAATGGGTTCCGACCTTAGTTTGACAACAATTTTACTTGGATCTTACAACAAGACACAAAATTATTTAAAACATTTGAAAACTTTAAACAATATATACATGGAGAATATGTATCAGCCTTACAAGAAAAGATACTAAAACGAAGCATATGAAGAACAGAAGACATCCCCGTCCCCAACTAAAAGAGTACGTGGACCCGGCTGACCATTTTCTCCGGATCTCTCTATAACTGTCTTAACTTGCAAGGCATCTACAAGCAGTATAAAACCGTTAGCTAACATTCTATGCATAAGTATAAAGGTAAAAGCACAAACACACAACATACACAATCAACATGCAACAATCAATCTTTTTATTATCTTTAATTAGGTGATATGTCATTACTAATGATACTTATTTTGTGACACGAGGGATTTCCAAACCTCGTCCATGTCCCCGTTTACCAACGAGGAATGGTACTAATGCATCTGACCGTCTACCTGACTGGGCTGGTCGCAGGGAACCTCCTAGACTCTCACAAGAGCTAGGCAAATGATGTCACAACCCGTTATCATACACTTGGGTCAATTACATAATATAATAAAGTCGGCCTAATCCGGTTTCGTTGTTTATCATAACTAACAAACACCACTCATACACATTACACTCATACAAGAAGCCAACTAAGTAAGTCTGTGGACTTACCAGAATCAAATCTCGACTCTCTTAATCACAACTCAATCGGTAATTGTAGAAACTCCGTTGCCTATCAAAGGAGGCAAGTGGGTCAACACATTTCCTTAGGTACTTAGAAGTACAAAACTCCTAAGATGTAAGATCCTATTTGAACAGAAACTATTACAATACTCATTTAAGGTAAAAAGACTATTTTACCCTTGGTCCCGAAACTTCCAAAAATCTCGTAATACGTACTTAAATTCTTACTTGAGGCTAACTAGCCATATTCTACTCTCTAGGATGATTTTAGGTAAAAACTAGAGAAACTACACTTTTCTATTTCCGGAAAAGTCACTAAGGTCCAACTTCAACTCCAAATATGAAACTAGAATAAACTTATAAAAATTCCGAAATAATTCTCTAAATTATCTATGATATCCTATCTACTCATAGGAGCAAGAATTTCTTAAAAGTGTTCAACTATCACTTCTACAAAAATCCTTAAAGTTGGCTACAACACTAAAAATGTCCTATACTTGGTCAAAATTCACTGCTGGAAAAACAGCTCAACTACTCTACTTTGAGACCTTATAACTTTTAATCCGACCGTTCATTTCTTCTCAAATTTTAACACAGTAAACTAAATATATCCATCCATGATCTATCAAAATTTCAACGGTAGATCTTCAATACAACTCCTTAACATTGGTCTACAATATCGACAGTTTCCAACTTCCCAAAGCTGAAGAAAACACCATTTATTTACAGCAAATTTGTTTCTACTATATTTGACACCCTCTTCTAACCCCAACTAATTACTGATCCCAAGGTCCTAACTTCATCAGTAGCACAAAGTACACTCTAACTTATTCCATTACAGAAGCTACGTGATCAAGGGAGGGAGAGGAGATCTAGTTATTCCACACTTAGGAAATTCAGCAAATACTTAACAAAACAGCACACTGTCATAACTTTGAAAAATCCTAACTCGTAAACCACTCGCTGGATTTACCCAAATTTTGATATGTTCTACTATAAAACCTTATCTATAAGATATCCAAAATTCAGCAGCAAAGGAGGAGTATAACTTACTCCAATCTGTATCATAAAACTATATCAACATGCAGTTTTCCAACACTTATAAATTTCAGCACAACAGAAAAACTGCTTACGACCCAATCTTTAAAAAATCATAAATCCTAAACCACTTGCTGAATTCCTCCCAAATTTTAATATGTTCTACAACAATATACCAACTATATTATATCCAAAATTCAAGTCCAACAGAGATCAAAAGCCCATTCAAAACTGTCTCAGAAAACTGCATCCCAAGCAGTTTTTCTCAAACTCAGGACATTTAGAAAACTGCATGAGGAAACAACTTGAAAAAATCATATCTCCTAAACTAAAACTCAGAATACGCTCAAATTTCAGTATGTTCTACACTACAATACCGACAACAACATATCCAAAAATCAGGAGCAAAGGATGAGTCTAGCTTACCCAGATCTAAACTCGAAGTTGACTGTTCGTCAATGTTGGAAAACTGAGATGTAACAGCTCTCTGAAGTTGCTCCTTTGGCTGAAATGTATGGGTTTAAAGATGGTTTAGAGGCACCCATTGACACATAAACATGGAGGGGAAGTAAGGAGGTAGATGTGGGTCTTACCCGGCTCCAAACTCGAAGGCAAGAAGGACGAGGATGGCTCTCACGTTCATAGCCTTGTCGGAAACTGAAGAGGTTCAAAAGAAGGTTGTTGTGCATGACTCCAGGGGCTGGAAGGCGGCTGGAGTGGAGGGTCGAGGCTGGTTCGACTGGGGAGGAGGGCACGCCTGCACTGCTGGTGTCGACAGTGGCTGGAGAACGCGAGGTTGGAGGTGCTGCGAGGAGCCGTTCTGCGTGCTGCACCAGGAGGAGATGCCAAGGCTGCGTTGTTGCTGTTGTTGTGTATAGAACAAGAGCAGAAGATCGAGAGGAAGGAGAAGAGAGACGTGCTTGGAAGGGCTAGGGTTCACGTGAAAGCAGCGGCTGGAAAGGAGAACAATTGTCAAAAGATTTGCAACTCCTTATTGGGCTTAACTGGCTTGTTCCTGACGGGCCCGGATGGTAGGGTTTCAAAGGCAAAACTCAACTTCGTAATGGGCCCGGATGACCTTGTCATAACTTAGTCATGGGTTTGTCAAATGGGTCAATTATTATAAGGCTTGCAAGAGTGTTTTAGGAATGATTTTATATGATTAAGTTTCACATAAAATCATAGAAGTTGGGAAAAGAATATTTTATGTGATTAACTCTTCGCTAAAATGACAAGATTTTAGTTGACTCAGGATTTACCGGAAATTAAATTTTCGGGTGTTACATTATAACTGTTCGCCACTTAGCGTGCATGCAAATAAGCTTTAAATTTATAAAACTAGAATCAAGCAAGCGAACCCGCAGTGTACGGATCGACGTAGTTAAGCAAGATTTCCAGAGTATCGAACACAGGGATTTGGGGGGAATAAATTTGATTTCAGATTATCAAGCAGGTAAATGTAAGAGCTTTGCAAATTATTGGGAAAACAACAATCCTAAAGATCTAAGTATCCAGCTGTGGCAATCGATTCAAGATATACTTAATGATATAAGGACAGAGTTAAGATATGCAAAGGTATGCTAATGTAAGGTAATCGTACGGTGAAGTTCCAAAAACCTTATATGACTCACCTACAAAACACTCTCTATACAGGTTGTTGAGGCTTCAATATAGAAAGGTTCTAAAGGTAAAAATTAATGTCAAACACCCAAACTTGTAATCCAAGGATCAAGACTAACTAAATCGATTAAGGTTGTGACACTCACAATCGAGGTAGAGGTTGTTGAGGCTTCACTACCACCTAGAAAAGGCAAGCCTAAACTAAGTTAAAGCAAATCTTTAACTTTGGATTAAAGTAAAAGCAAGTTCGTAGACTTAAGGGAAATCACGGTTAGTTCTTGAGGTTCCACGGCCGTGGACTCAAGAACAGGCCGTAATTTAAGGTTGTCGGCGATTCTCTCTAACTCTCAGGGTCCAATTTAATTACGATCGATCTATCATCATCTAAGCCACAACTATCAACCCTTCACCTTATAATTGTTAAGGGTTTTTAGCCAACAATAGTCATTATGATATCAAATTCAAGGTTTAAAAGATTGAAAGATGAAAACTTCCGAAAACCTTCAATAAACTTCAAACCAATCTCAATGTCACAATCAAGAACAAATATCGTCGCTAGATTCAGAAAAGAACAAACAAACACAATCTTAGATAAGAAGGAAGAACGAGATGTCAATCCGTCTTCTAAATCAAACCTAAACAAGAAGAGAAATCTTCTTGCAAACACTCTTCCGAATCTTCGATCTTCCGTCAATCCGGAAATTTCAATCACAATCTCCACCAAAGTGCGAGATTAGGGCAACTCCAAAGATGAGCGCAAAGTACGTCCTTTGCAAAATCGCAAAGATCTCTAAGTCGTGGCGTGGGCGAGAAGTGCGTCAAGCGGAGTTGTAAGCGTAAGCCTAAAGCGAGGTCGCAAAGTCTCTAAGCGGAGGTCCAAGCGAAGGTGACGGAATCTCTCTTCGTCCGTCCTTTTATAGGGTATGATGAAGTAGCGGCCCAGCCCAATCTTTTAAAAGATCGTGGCTTAAAGTGTGGCGAAAAAGATCGCCAAGATCACGGTCGTGGAAGGTTCCACGACCGTAATTTAGAGTGTGGAATTCAACACGGTTTGAACACATGATTCCACGACCGTAAAAGCCACTGGAATGAATCACGCTTCACTTGCTAGGGTTCCACGGCCGTGGAACTGAACGTGGAATGTAGTACGGCCGTATTTTAGAGCGTGGTTTAGGGCAAGAACGTGATTCTTCCCTAGCCTCGTGCATTCCATAAGTTAGCTCTCTTTTGGCTCCTAAGAATGTCCTCAATCCATGGACATACTCAATCAACTCATCCTTGCTAAATTCCGTTCGGAAATGGCTCTCAATCACCTATAATCAACATAAAGCTTGTGTAGACATCTATATCGACAATATAGGCAAACTAGCTCACAATTGCAACAATGCTCAATCAAAGACTATCAATATGAATCAAATACGCTTAGAAAACGTGCCTAAAACATCACAATATTTCATGCTAACAAATAACCCCATACTTAACACTTGCTTGTCCCTAAGCAAGGTCTTTCAAAAGCTTTAAAACAAGAGTTAGGATGAAATATGTGTACCTTCTCAAAGCAATACTTCTTTTGGAGGAATGTGCCTTCTAATCAATAGATCATTCTCAAATCTTGCTTCAATCGTTTATAGACTTTCATACACTTAATCAAAGAGTAAAAAGTAAAGAAAGCTCATGAATCAATCAAACTTCCATACAAGCATCATAACCTTCAAACATTATCAAAATCAATCATAAGAAACTTCAATTTAGATCACCAATCCATATAACATTCTTTTGATCTTAAGGACTTTCAAAGAAAAAGGTCTAGAATGTGGAAAGGGAAGGAAACTTTAAGGAATGTGGTGCATGAATCCGGGAAAGTGGACAACTACTCCTTCTTCTTCTTTTGTGGTTTCCGCAACACTTCAACTTAGAGCTTTGCTCTCTTCCTTTCATTTTTCGACTTTACTTTTGGAGTTATGGACAAAGGTGCACAAAAACCGAAGCCTAGGAGATTGGCGTTTCTCAATTTTTATGAGATGCCTCAAACCCTTAGCGCACATACCATAATCCGCTAGGAATATCTCTCAATCCGACTTTGGCAAGACACAAACACCCGGCTATGTGAATGGTGCCGAGTTACTCATCGTCATGATTGACTTCCCCAAACCTACAATTTCTTTCTATTCTTTTGATTGCAAATAATTGCTCTCATGGCCCTCTCACATCAAACATGCCTTTTTCATTCACTTCTCCAAATTTCCGGATAGGTAAAGGAGGTCAATATTTCAATGAGGAGCTAAATGATCAAAGAAAGAAGAAAGAAAATATTGAATTGCCTTAATCATCTCAACAAGAAGTATAAGAACTTATAGTGTGATTTCAACTTCAATTTCTCAACATGATTTAAGTAATATTCATCACATTATGAAACTTGTAACAGAGGTATAATCAACTCATTTATTTCCTTTTCAATTCACTATTCTTTTAAGCATGCAATTGTCATCAAACTCAATTCACAAGTAGTGATTATCATAGAAATCATCTCAATTCCTTAGAAGCACAAATTTTTCAAAATTTTTCAATTTTTATGGGTTTTTCAAGTTCTTTTTCATGCAAGGCAAAAATGAAACATGCAACAATATAATGAACATGCAAGATAGTCTCAAATAGAAGCAAACATAGTGAGTAAGAGTTATTACAAACTTTTAGTCACACCCCACCCCATACTTGGGACGAACATTGTCCCTAATGTTCAAAAGAAAGAAAGAAAAGAAAGAAAAGAAAAAGAAACTCACAAAGTGGTGGTGGAGCGGCTAAAGCAAACGGTCATGCAAATCATCACTGCGGCGCTGGTGGAGGCGGGAATGGAGAGAAGCTAGGATCATAAAACCGCCCAAACTGCTGGCGGTAGACATCCCTCATCATGTGATCGAGGTCGTCCAAGCGTCCATCTCTAGCATCGGCTCGTATCTCCAATGCTCCTACTCTCTCCGAAAGACCAGTAGCCCAATCCGGCATCTGCTCATACCATCCCGGAGCCTGGTTGTACCATGCTGGAGCGTCGGATGGTGCTGGTGCTGGTGCTGGTGCAGATGGTGTCTCTGTAGCCCATGGAGGTGGAGCGACATACCATGCAGGAGGTGTCTCAACCCATGTGGGTCTCTCACTCACGCTGGCGCGGCGAGAAGACGAGCCTGAAGCTCTGGCGGGACGTGGAGAACGTCTAGGCACATCGGGGGCCGCATCCGGCTGATCCGGAAATGTGTCAAACTCCTGCTCGGCTCCTCCTCCACCCTCAAACTGATCCCTCATCTCCTCCTCCTCAACAACGGGCGGTAGTGGAACATACGGAGGAGTTGCAATCCTGTTCGCATGCATAGCAGCGAACGTCTCCTTCCAATTATGGCGTCCAGCCATAATGGAGTACTCCTGCATCCACTCAATACCCCTACCGGTCCTGCTTTCCCAAGACATGGCCGCATAAGGCGGACCTCTATGTGTGGGGAAGATGAGCCCTCTAGTCATGAAGTCATGAAGTCATGAAGTCCTAAGGGTACGGCTGGTATACGGGTACAGGCAGAAAAATCAACACCCAAACTCCTAGCAAGGTGGGTAACTATCCCACCGTATCCAATGTTGCCCTTCCTCTTGTTCTTAAGCTTGCTCATAGTAGCAGCTAAGAGGTTGGCACAGTCAGCTCGGCGCCCATACAGCATAGAATACAGCAAAAAGAGCTCATCCGTCTTGATCTTTTGGGGCGTCTCCGTCCTAGGAAAGAGACACTCCGAAAGAACACGGTGAGCAATCTTCAAGGCTAAGTGGTACATCAACTTAGCCTTGGTGTCAGCAGGTTGCCAGCGGTCCTCGCTGGCGTAGATCATAGCTACCTCATCCCAAAAGTCCTTGGCGTAAACGCCACTAGGAAAGCGACCGTTAAAGGTCTCATGAAACCCGAAGAAAGTCCCGAACTCACGGATGGAAAAGTCATTGTTTCTTTCCATAAGAAGGAAAGAAACGGTCCTATCTACATGGTTATGCTGAAAGGACGTCACTACCTCCCTCGTAATCTCCTCATAGGCGTCTTCTCGGATGGCCGAGAAGACAATAAGTCCGGCTCTATCCAAGAGCCAAGTAAGGTCATCTACAATGTTAAGAGGAGTTAGCTCCTCCAACAATAGATATCTAGGACCAATCACAGCCCTCTCCTCGATCCTCTCAAATGCAGCAAGGTGATCCTCATGAATGGTCGGGACTCTAGGGCTAGGCGGTGAGGGTGATGAAGGTGAAGATGGAGGTGAAGGGGAAGAGGGTGGTGGTGCTCTAGAGGATGAAGAAGAAGAGGGATTACCCTTCCTCTTCTTGTTCTGGTCATTCTTTTTCTCTTTAATCCTCCCTGAAACTCTCCTTAAGAAATCCATCACTGTCAAGAATTACGGGCTGTTCTTGCCTTTCCACGGCCGTGGTTCTGTCAGGAACCGTGGTTTGTCTGGTTTTTTCGCAAATCTCAGAAATCAACACTCAAACTTAGCAATCAGGCAACCCTAATCTAATTCCTTCCAATTTCAATCAGTTCTTCCTAAAATTTCTAACAAAAACGAACCAAATCGACAAAGATCAAGAAGAGTGGAAAAACCTAGGGTTCGGATTTTAAAATCCGAATTGCGCGTTCCTTGGTGAATTGCCGCTCGATTCGTCGCTTGGATCTTGTTGGTGGTCGAATTTGCTTCAATTTGGGAAGAAGAATCGTTGAAAACGATTAAGAAACGAGGATTTGGGAGAAGGTCGTGGATTCGGCGTTTTAGGGTCGTGGAAAAGGCTTTTGTGGAGTGTTTTGGTGAAGAACGTGGTTTATATAGTCACAGGCAAAATTTTGAAAATCACGGTCTGTCGGGGTGTTCCACGGCCGTGGAATTGTACGGAACCGTGGTTTTGGTGATTTTTCAAAGGCTTTTGGAAATTATGGTCACTGTAGCTGTCACGACCGTGGTTTAGGCCGTGGAACTCTCTGTAATGCTCCAAAGTCCAAGTTTCGTCACTTTTCTTCAACATTATCCTTCCCTTTTCCTTTTCCATCGTTCCTACATCCAAAAACGCGAACATACCGGAAGGAATCGAAGGCAAAATAAAGCAAAAACGTCTATTCTAAGCTAAACTATGAATCGAAAACAAAAACAAAAATGCAATACCTTGGGTTGCCTCCCAAGAAGCGCTTTGTTTAAGGTCCGTAGCTAGACCAATCTCGCACTTATTCGAGTGCGGTAGGCGCGAACTCTTCAGCTTGGAGTTCCGGCGTATACTTCTTGAGTCGTTGGCCGTTCACCTTAAAGCTTCCGCCTGCTTCACCCCATACTTCAACTGCACCATGGGGGAAAATACGCTTAATTAGAAAAGGTCTGGTCCAACGAGAATTAAGCTTACGTGGGAAGAGACGAAGCCTTGAATTGAAGAGGAGAACTTGATCTTCTTCTTTGAAGTCCTTTGGAATGATATGCTTATCATGCCAACGCTTTGCTCTCTCCTTATAGATCTTAGCGTTTTCATAAGCGTTCAAGCGGAGTTCGTCCAGCTCATTTAGGTCTAGGAAACGCTTCTCTCCCGCTTCCTTCATGCTGAAGTTCAACCACTTGATAGCCCAAAACGCCTTGTGCTCTAACTCTACCGGCAAGTGACAAGACTTCCCATACACAAGGTTGTATGGTGTGGTTCCTATGGGAGTCTTGTATGCAGTCCGGTACGCCCACAATGCATCGTCAAGCTTCAAAGACCAATCCTTCCTAGTCCTTGAAACCGTCTTCTCTAAGATTCCTTTGATCTCCCTATTTGAGATCTCAACTTATCCACTTGTTTGTGGATGGTAAGGGGTAGCGATCTTGTGAGTAACCCCATACTTAGCTAGAAGAGCTTCAAAGCGCCGGGCAATGAAGTGAGAACCTCCATCACTAATGATAGTTCTTGGCGTCCCAAATCGCGGGAAGATGGTCTTGTTAAAGAACTTAACCACCACCATGGCATCATTGGTGGGAGAGGCAATTGCTTCCACCCATCTAGAAACGTAATCTACCGCCAATAGTATGTATTGGTTTCCACAAGAGGATGGGAACGGTCCCATAAAATCTACTCCCCAAATATCGAAAATCTCCACCTCTTGGATGTTGTTGAGGGGCATCTCATTCCTCCTAGAGATATTGCCTGTTCTTTGACAAGCATCGCAGCAAGAAACAAAGGATTGCACATCTCTAAATAAAGTAGGCCAAAAGAATCCGGATTGCAATACCTTTGCGCTAGTCTTGTTCGAACTAGCGTTTCCACCACAAGGTAGTGAATGACAATGGCGGATGACACTTTGCATCTCATCTTCCGGCACACATCGCCGAATGATGCCATCCGGACCTCTCTTAAAGAGGAGAGGCTCGTTCCAAAAGTATTCCCGGACATCCTTGAAGAACTTCTTCCTTTGTGCGTAGGATAATCCGGGCGGTATCTCCTGACAAACCAAATAGTTAACAAAATCAGCAAACCATGGTTCGTTACCTTTGGAGATCACGTCGATGCACTCCTCTATAATGTGTAGGTGTTCGTCCGGGAAGGAGTCATCGATGGGTAAATGGTCGTCCTCTAGATGTGTTAGGCGACTCAAATGATCCGCAACAGAATTTTCTGAACCTTTCTTGTCGCGGATCTCTAGATCGAATTCTTGTAGGAGAAGAATCCATCTAATTAGCCTTGGCTTCGCGTCTTTCTTCGCAAGGAGGTACCGGATCGCAGCATGATCCGTGTAGACAATCACCTTTGCACCTACAAGATAAGAGCGAAACTTGTCAATAGCATAGACAATGGCTAAAAACTCTTTTTCGGTAGTGGCGTAATTGAGCTGCGCTTCATCTAGCGTCTTGCTAGCATAGTATATGGCATGGGTTCGTCCCTCCTTTCGTTGTCCAAGAACAGCTCCAATAGCTACGTCACTAGCATCGCACATAACCTCAAAGGGAAGAGTCCAATCCGGAGGTGGGATAATAGGTGCTGAAATTAGAGCTTGCCGAATGGTGTTAAACGCATCCAAACATTCCTGCGAAAACTCAAAAACCGCATCCTTCATCAATAGATTAGTGAGAGGTTTTGATATCTTAGAAAAGTCTTTAATGAAGCGTCTATAGAATCCAGCATGTCCTAGAAAACTTCTTATCCCTTTCACCGAAGTTGGGGGAGGAAGCTTTTCTATGGTCTCTATCTTAGCCTTATCTACCTCTATCCCTCTACTAGAGATTGGGTGTCCTAATACAATTCCTTCCTTAACCATAAATTGACACTTCTCCCAATTAAGAACTAGGTTAGTGTCTTCACACCTTTGTAAAACAAGAGCAAGGTTAGAAAGACAATTTTGAAAAGAGGAACCGTATACGGAGAAGTCATCCATGAAGACTTCCATGATTTCCTCAATGTATTCGGAGAAGATGGCCATCATGCACCTTTGAAAGGTGGCTGGGGCGTTGCAAAGCCCGAACGGCATTCTCCTATAGGCGAACGTACCCCACGGGCACGTGAATGTGGTCTTATCTTGATCATCTGGGTGTATCGGGATCTGAAAGAAACCACTATAACCGTCAAGGTAGCAAAAATGTGAGTGTTGCGCTAACCTTTCAAGCATTTGGTCAATGAATGGCAATGGGAAGTGATCCTTCCTCGTTGCATTGTTAAGCTTGCGGTAGTCAATGCACATTCGCCATCCCGTTACGGTTCGGGTAGGAATGAGTTCGTTGTTCTTGTTGGTGATGACCGTCATTCCTCCCTTCTTCGGAACTACTTGAACCGGACTCACCCACTTACTATCGGAGATAGGGTAGATGATACCTGCATCAAGAAGTTTAAGAATTTCCTTCTTGACAACCTCCTTCATGGTCGGATTCAACCGCCTTTGAGGTTGTCTTGAAGTCCTAAAGTCTTCCTCCATTAATATCTTATGCATGCATAGGGAGGGTTTAATTCCTACTAAGTCCTCAATAGTATAGCCTAAAGCTTTCCTATGTTTCCTAAGGACAGTCATGAGCTGATCATGTTCATCTATGCTTAGATCGGAACTAACAATAACCGGAAAGGTGGAATTAGATCCTAGAAAAGCGTACCTTAGATGAGTAGGAAGTGGTTTGAGTTCCATTGCTTTCGGAGCTTCCAATGATCCTTGAGAAGCATCCGATGTCTCTTTAGAAGTTTCTAAGGGTGTTGAACGTGTGGGAGAAGAATCGGAAGAAGTGTCTCGATCACCCCTTTCCACGCCCAAAATTACGGGTTCCTCATGTCCTCCACGGCCGTGGTTTAGGGCGTGGAAAGGAAATACGGTTGTCATATCTCCTCCACGACCGTATAACTCCCTGGAGTGGGACATGGTTTTGGTTGTGAAATCCACGGCCGTGGAATATAGTGTGTGGCCGTGGATTCTCACGTTTTCTGCCTCATTGTGGAGTTTTTCAAACTCCATTTCATGCATCTCTTCTTGTGCTTCTAAGGCTTCAATTGCCTCATTACACTCTTCTTCTTCCCCTACATTTGTTAGACTCATAGTAATAACCTTTTGTAAAGGATCGTTGAAGAGAATAGCACTTACCTCCTCCCTAGATAACTCTTCTTCATCTTGGATATCGAATATATCCTCATCAAAGATGGGCTCCTTTAGTAGAGTGGAAAGAACGAACTCTACTTTCTCTTCCCCTATATCAAAAGCGAGTCTACCATTCTTGCAATCGACTATGCAGCCGGAAGTTGCAAAAAACGGTCTTCCGAGTATGATCGGGACCGGACTATCTGCAGGAATATCAAGCACAACAAAATCAATGGGAACAAAGAATTTACCTAGCTTGACCGGGACGTCTTCTACAATACCGACGGGGCGAGTGATGGATCGATCCGCCATGTACAACGTCATCTTCACCGGTTTAGGGTCGCCTAAACCGATCTTCCTACACAACGCAAGTGGTATGATGCTCACACTTGCTCCCAAGTCACATAAAGCATCATATGTGACATCTCCCACTCCTATGGGAATGCAAAATGACCCCGGATCCTTTAGCTTTGGGGGCATTTTCTCCTTCATGGTTTTGATGAGGTCCGAAGAATCCGAACTCATCTTAACCTCTCCGAAGTCTTCTAGCTTCCTCTTGTTAGAGAGGAGCTCCTTCAAGAACTTTCCATAAGCCGGCATACCTACAATAGCATCGATAAAGGGTATATTAATATGCAGCTTGCTCATGAGTTCTATAAACTTACCAAATTGTTTGTCTAGGCACGCTCTCGCTTTAGATTGAGGGAATGGTAGGGGGTTTGTAAGCTGGAGGAGGAACGTAGACATCTTCCTTCTCCTTCCCCTTCTCTTTGTCTTTCTCTACGGGGACTTCAACGAACTTAGGCTGCGGATCGGTGGTAGTCACTCCGCTCCTAGTTGTGATTGCAATCACCCTTCCTTTAGGGTTGTCCTCCATCTTTCCTGGAAGTTTCCCTTGATTCCTAGGAACTTCCTCCGCATGGCTGAACATTTGGTTTTCTAAAACCTTTTGAGCTTTATCAACCTTAGAAATTTGATCATCAACCTTAATGATGCGGTTCTCCAACCCTTGTAGCTTTCCCAAAATCGTTTCCAACATGGGATCGGGCTTCTCCTTCCCCGAAGCGTTTCCTCCATTAGATGTTTGCCCCTAGCTTTTCAAAGGAGTAGAGGAAGAGGAAGGTGGAGTTAGTGAATTAGAATTGGAAGGATAAGAGTTACCGGAATTTTGTTGATTGGAGCGCCAATTGTTGTTGTTTGAACCCCTATTTTTGTTCCAATTGTTGTTCCGGTTGTTGTTATTGTCATTCCAATTGTTTCGGTTGTTGTTCCGGTTGTTGTTGTTGTTGTTGTTGTTGCGGTTTGTGTTCTCACCGCCATTGTTGTTATTGCCCAAATATCCAACATCCTTGCCTTGTTGCTTTGGAAAGTTGGTCCTGATAGCCTCCTTCAACTCTTTGATCTCATTGTTGAGGGAGAAAATCTGATTTTGAGCTTCATGTGTGAGCTTTGCTCCTTGCTCCACACGATTTCCCTCCACTTTCCGGTGGGAATACTTCTCTATGACTCTTGCTTGCTTCTCAATGAAGTCCCAAGCGTCATCTTCCCTCATGTCCATGAATGTTCCACATGAGAGGGATTGGAGGTCGAATTGCGTCCCCGCATCTAACCCCTTGTAGTAAATCTCCAACAATGCAAGCTTGGATATGCCATGATGAGGGCAATCCAATAACAAGTCCTGAAACCTTTCCCATGATTGAAACAAACTTTCGTTAGACCTCATGGAAAATGCATTGATCTTACCTCTAAGTTCCGCCGTTTTGGATGGCGGAAAGAATTTGGTGAGGAACTCCGCGGAAAGGTCTTCCCACGTATCTAGTTTCCCACTAGAAAGAGCTTGATACCAAGACAATGCTTTCCCCTTCAAGGAGAAGAAGAAAGGTTTGAGCTTATAGTTGTTGGTAGTAGCGTTCTTCGGCCTCATTGTCTCCATCATACCCTCAAAGTTTTGCAAGTGTTGGTGTGGAGATTCAGCGCTTGTCCCGCCAAATTGGTTTTGGCGAACAAGAGTAATGACTTGAGGGTTGAAGCTAAACCCTTGTACATCATCAGCATCAAAATTCACGTCCAAACGGCGCGGTTGTTGTGTTGGATCCATCCTTTGGCCAAGAGTTCTTGGCTCATCATCTACACGGTTCACCCTTACATTCCTAGGTGGAATGCGTCGGTTTGCAGCTCCTCGTGGATGGAAAGGATTCACATTGATCATGGGATCAATCTCCTCTAACGGTGGCATGGAAGAATCACTATCATCGGCGGATGAATGGCTTCTTCTTTTTGATCTTGATCCCCTCCTTGAGGATTTCTTGCTCCCCTTATTCTTAAGGTCGCTTATTTCTATCCTCATCTGGAACATCATGTCTTTTAGATCGTTAACTTCAGATTGATGACGATCCATCTCATCCCGGCGAATATTCTCATTCCATTGGAGTTGAGCTTCTTTCTCCGCCAACTCCGCTTGAAGATCACGTTCGTGTTCTTCAGCCATCTTCTTTTCCTTACGCTTCTGCCTTAAAGTCCTCTCAAGCTCTTGATCAAGAGGTAAGAGGTCTTCGGTATTCCTAGACCTGCGCATGCACTCAAAAAGATATCAAATAACGAGAGCAAGCTCCCAAGCTTGACAACCGGCTACCGAATTCGGCCTAGACCAAATCCCCGGCAACGGCGCCAAAAACTTGTTCGCCACTTAGCGTGCGTGCAAATAAGCTTTAAATTTATAAAACTAGAATCAAGCAAGCGAACCCGCAGTGTACGGATCGACGTAGTTAAGCAAGAATTCCAGAGTATCGAACACAGGGATTTGGGGGGAACAAATTCGATTTCAGATTATCAAGCAGGTAAATGTAAGAGCTTTGCAAATTATTGGGAAAACAACAGTCCTAAAGATCCAAGTATCCAGCTGTGGCAATCGATTCAAGATATACTTAATGATATAAGGACAGAGTTAAGATATGCAAAGGTATGCTAATGTAAGGTAATCGTACGGTGAAGTTCCAAAAACCTTATATGACTCACCTACAAAACACTCTCTATACATGTTGTTGAGGCTTCAATATAGAAAGGTTCTAAAGGTAAAAATTAATGTCAAACACCCAAACTTGTAATCCAAGGATCAAGACTAACTAAATCGATTAAGGTTGTAACACTCACAATCGAGGTAGAGGTTGTTGAGGCTTCACTACCACCTAGAAAAGGCAAGCCTAAACTAAGTTAAAGCAAATATTTAACTTTGGATTAAAGTAAAAGCAAGTTCGTAGACTTAAGGGAAATCACGGTTAGTTCTTGAGGTTCCACGGCCGTGGACTCAAGAACAGGCCGTAATTTAAGGTTGTCGGCGATTCTCTCTAACTCTCAGGGTCCAATTTAATTACGATCGATCTATCATCATCTAAGCCACAACTATCAACCCTTCACCTTAGAATTGTTAAGGGTTTTTAGCCAACAATAGTCATTATGATATCAAATTCAAGGTTTAAAAGATTGAAAGATGAAAACTTTCGAAAACCTTCAATAAACTTCAAACCAATCTCAATGTCACAATCAAGAACAAATATCGTCGCTAGATTCAGAAAAGAACAAACAAACACAATCTTAGATAAGAAGGAAGAACGGGATGTCAATCCGTCTTCTAAATCAAACCTAAACAAGAAGAGAAATCTTCTTGCAAACACTCTTCCGAATCTTCGATCTTCCGTCAATCCGGAAATCTCAATCACAATCTCCACCAAAGTGCGAGAGTAGGGCAACTCCAAAGATGAGCGCAAAGTACGTCCTTTGCAAAATCGCAAAGATCTCTAAGTCGCGGCGTGGGCGAAAAGTGCGTCAAGCGGAGTCGTAAGCGTAAGCCTAAAGCGAGGTCGCAAAGTCTCTAAGCGGAGGTCCAAGCGAAGGTGACGGAATCTCTCTTCGTCCGTCCTTTTATAGGGTATGATGAAGTAGTGGCCCAGCCCAATCTTTTAAAAGATCGTGGCTTAAAGTGTGGCGAAAAAGATCGCCAAGATCACGGTCGTGGAAGGTTCCACGACCGTAATTTAGAGCGTGGAATTCAACACGGTTTGAACACATGATTCCACGACCGTAAAAGCCACTGGAATGAATCACGCTTCACTTGCTAGGGTTCCACGGCCGTGGAACTGAACGTGGAATGTAGTACGGCCGTATTTTAGAGCGTGGTTTAGGGCAAGAACATGATTCTTCCCTAGCCTCGTGCATTCCATAAGTTAGCTCTCTTTTGGCTCCTAAGAATGTCCTCAATCCATGGACATACTCAATCAACTCATCCTTGCTAAATTCCGTTCGGAAATGGCTCTCAATCACCTATAATCAACATAAAGCTTGTGTAGACATCTATATCGACAATATAGGCAAACTAGCTCACAATTGCAACAATGCTCAATCAAAGACTATCAATATGAATCAAATACGCTTAGAAAACGTGCCTAAAACATCACAATATTTCATGCTAACAATAACCAAGAAGAAGGTATTGATTATGATCGAGGAGACTTTTGCTCCAATTGCCATGTTAGAAGCCATACGTATGCTACTTGCATTTGCATCTTTCATGAGCTTAAAATTTTTTCAAATGGATGTAAAATGTGCTTTTCTAAACGGCTTCTAGAAGAAGAAGTCTACGTTGCTCAACCTCCTGGTTTTGAAAATGATGAATTTCCAGATCATGTTTTTAAATTAGACAAAGATCTTTACGGTCTTAAGCAAGCTCCTCGATCTTGGTATGAAAGATTGTCTAAATATCTTCTTGAAAACAATTTCAAAAGAGGTTTGATTGATAAAACATTGTTTATCAAAACTAGAGGCAACGACATTTTAGTATTGCAAATCTATGTTGATGATATATTATTCGGTGCTACTAATATTCCCTCTGCAAGGAATTTTCAGATATTATGTGTAGGGAATTTGAAATGAGCTTAATGGGAGAGCTAAATTTCTTTCTTGGACTTCAAGTTACACAAGCAAAGAAAGGAATTTTTTTCAATCAAAGAAAGTATACTAGAGACTTGCTTAAGAAGTACAAAATGGATCAATCTAAGGTTACAAAGACTCCTATGAGTTCAACACTTTCGCTAGACCATGACAAGAATGGCAAAAGTGTAGTACAAAAGGAGTATCGAGGTATGATTGGTTCATTATTGTATCTAACTGCTACTCGTCCTGACATTATGTTTAGCATGTGCATGTGTGCAAGATTTCAAGCTGATCCTAAAGAGTCACACTTGATAGCTGTGAAAAGAATTTTTCGGTATCTCAATGGCACTAAGAATCTAGGGTTATGGTACCCACGTCAAAACTCGTTTCATCTAGTTGGCTGTTCAGATGCAGACTTTGCAGGTTATAAGGTCGATAGAAAAAGTACTTATGGATGTTGCCAATTCTTAGGGTCATTCCTAATTAGTTGGCACTCCAAGAAGCAACACGTTGTTGCCCTATCCACAACTGAAGTTGAATATATAGCTGCAGGAGCCTGTTGTGCACAAATTCTTTGGATTGCTCAACAACTTCGTGATCTTGGCTTTGACTTAAAAGGTATTCCTATAAAATGTAATACTAGTGCTATTTCTATAACCAAAAATCCTGTGCAGCATTCAAGGACTAAGCATATTGATGTAAGGCATCACTTCATACGTGATCATGTTGTGAAAGGTGATGTTTTGATTTCTTTTATCTCAACTAACTTGCAGCTTGCAGATATCTTTACCAAGCCTCTTCCTAAGGAACAATTTAATTTTATTAGATTGGAGCTTGGTATGTTGAACAAGGAAGCATTAAAGTAGGGGGAGTAAATGAGTTTAATTGTTCCTACACATGCAGCCCAATTGATGTTTTCAAGGGCCTTGAAATAAAATTCAAAGGGCCTTGAAACATATTTCACAAGGTATATTAAATTTATGGATCTTTTAAGAATTAATATCTTTATAGATATTTCAATTCTTAAAATATTTTTATTAAATCTTTTGTTTGAAAATTTTGAAAAAGATTTGCTGTCATTGGTTTTTATAGGTCTTTTAAAAGCTTGATTTTCTCAAAGATTTTGTTATTTCCGTGTTAAAAAGGACCTACTTTCTCTATCTTTTTATTCTTTCACAAGAAACCCTATTTCAAAATCCTTTGATTTCTCTCTCAAACTTCTCTTATGGCACCCAAAAGCAAGAGATCTGCTCCTCTAGCTCCCAAAAAGAAAGTTGTTCAGAATTCCTCAATTGCTAAAGAAGAAAAATCTTCTGAAGATCTGGATACATCTCAGATGACCGGCCTTCCCTCATCATGGTTCGTTAGTTTTCAAGCTTTTGGATCTTGGCTTGATGGTTTTCACAATCGACCGCTCTGTATGTGTGATTTGGTGGATACTGATTTTCTCGATACCCTCAAGATACCCTGCATAGACAAGCTGAAGAGTTCGATTATCTGGAAGGTTCTAAACCCTGGAGATTTTGCTTTTCCACGACTCACGAGACTATTATATGTTAATCTCACCACAAAAAGGGACAAATGATGCATCACTCTTTAAACTTCAGTCAAAGGTACTCCGATTTCACTCACTCCTTCTATTCTAAGTGAGATTTTTGGAATTCCTACAGATGTTGTATTCAACCATCCTTCAAGATAAAAGAGTGTTCGTATTGCTAAGGAGAATTTTCTGGTTCCAAGTTTAACCTCACGTCAACTTACTCATACATCTCTAACCTTAGAGGCTAAAATAGTGTTTACCATACTGGTTTGATGTGTCGTTCCTCGTGCAAACTCAAGAGAGCTGTTGACTGATTAATCTCTGGAATTAATTCATTTGCTTATGTCTGATTTGGACATAGATGTACCTAATCTGATTCTCAACCACATTCTGTCAATTCTAAGAGACTTATTCCTCTGCCTTATGGAAATTTGCTGTCTAAGGTCATTGATTATTACAAAATTGACACATCCTCTGAGAAAAACAGTCTATTACCAGCAAAATTGATGAGAACTGCTTAAAACGTCTGGGATTGAGAAAACTCTTGCAGAAACATGGACTTTAAAAGAAAAATGAACTACTCAAAATTCAAATAAAGAAGTCAAACCTTCTCCTACTTCAAAAATCAAGTTAGAGGGTCTTCTCCTACTCGAGAAATAAGTTAGAGGGTTTTGAAGTCTCAATCGTGAATTATCTTATTTTCTTTCCTTCGTTTATTTTCTCTTTCTGTCCATAAAGTTTCTAGATTTTCTCAGATTAGGGTTGCTGGACTCGAATGCTGCGCTGAGGACAACATGCGGCCATCATCTACTAATCTCTGTTTGCCAATGTCTTCTTCCATTTTTGGCTCCTTCCCCTGCGACTCCGGTTTCCTACTTCACCAAAATTTGCGCTTTTGCTGCTCAATATGAAGTCGGAGGTGAATTCAGGTTAGGGTTTCTTTAATTTCGCCTCTTTCTTTGGTATTGTCTCGAATTTTTGCAGGGGTTGTGTTCTTCCTCTTATATTCGTTGTTGATTTGCAGCCAATGGCTCTAATTGATGGAGTCATTCAAGTACAAGGGACATAACAGTCATTCAAGTACAAATGGTAATTCCGTTTGTTTGAGTTACTTCTCTCTCCTTTCTTCCATTGTAAATGCTTATAAAGTTCATTGTTTGTTGATCGAATAGATAACTATGTTTGATGATTTATGATGGCATTCGAAAATTATATTTCTGCTGTTTCACAACTTTACATTTTTACATGATAGATATCAATAGGCCTTTACTACCCAGTGCTTGGTCCAACGGACGAAAGCACCAAATTAGTAATGTTTATTGCCCACTCTTAACATTCGAGTGACTGAAGGTATCTCCAATTCAAGCTTAGTATTTGCCTAAATTAGAGATCCTTGAGCATCAACAGACAAATCTTCATGCTTTTGTCAGGTATGCACCACAGGTACTCGATGAAATGTGTGAAAGAAATCTTCATGTTTACTGACATTTTGTTTCACTCTGTCTCTAAAGGCCTAATACCTTAGGTTTTTCCCCACTTTATCTTGCTACTTAATTGCAGTAGGTAATGTATTCTCTCCAGGTTTATGTTAGTTGAATTGCTTGTGACAGCTACTACTTGTGGGTGCTAAACTGGAGCATGTCATCACCTGTATATCTAAATAAATTGTTGACGATAAAGAAGGCATCAATGCCCAAAATAGGTCAGCTGGGGTTGTGAAGCCTTCTGATAAGCATTTTTGAGATTGCTTTTCTATTTTGGGTTTTGGTGAGAAAAACAAAATTGCTCTATAGTTTGTGTATATGCATGTATACGGGCATGTGAATGCAAGGTACTTGATCACGATTATACAATGCACTTACGGAATTCGTTCATGCATTCTCGATCACGTTTCCCTCATAACTCTAAGTTATAATCGGTATGTACAGGCATGATCCGAGTCTTGATGCTTCACTTCCAATTTGATAGAGTTTTGATGATTTCTTATGCTTGTGATATTTGTTTGCATTACAAGATCATGATTCAAGTGTTCTGTAGTTACAACACGCTACCTCTATACACGATTGTGAGCCAGGTAAGTTCTCATTCGTACATCCAATACAATGTTCACCAATTACGGTTTCAATTTGCAATATAACGATAAAAAAAAGATTATGATTATGTCGCTTGCATGTTCGGGTAAATTTAGATGGGAAGCCAGTTCAAGCAAGCATGGTCACCGAGTACGTCGGGGATGCCTTGCACAATTGGGCTGGTGATCACTTGAGAGGTCACTCTTCAGGAAAGTCTTCAAGCGCTCGGAACTTCTGCAGAGATGGTAGAGCTTGACCCTCGTCATGAAACAGTAGTTTTCATTGAAGCACCACCATTTCCACCAAGCACTTACCCTTCCCCGCTTTCAACCTAGTACCAAGGCAAGTTAAGAAAGCAATCCGTCCATATGTGAAATGCTTTCAAATATTCTGCTAGCTGGTACTAAAAACACATTTGAAGTGTACTCTTCCTCTCAAAGACAATGTTTGAATAATATGTATTTGTATAATGTTCTTAGTTGGTATATTTAATAGGCATTCTTATTATTTATTAGTAATTTTACTCGTGTAACAAAGAGTATGAAAATAAAGCATTTTAAATTCATTCTTGATTCTCCAAGAGTATAAGGCAAACATGATTCATCATGATATGGGACTTATTGATGGAAGTAGAGTATATCCTAACAAATTAATTTCTAGATCTGCAACAATTCAAGTACAGGAAGGAGCTTCTACCAAGATTGCAGCCAGGTAAATGTAAATTAACATCTCTAGAAAGCTGTTCAACAGAAATTTGATATTAGAACCACTCTTATGGAGCACAAACCCAGAAGCAACAGAAAAATTAGGTATAGATAGGCGAATGTTTCAATCTACGAAATAGAAAGTGATTACAAGTAATTTAATACTTCAATACTTCATCAGAGAAAAGTTAAAAAAATTGTAAAGTCCTAACAGTAGTAGACCCTAACAACAGCATTGAATAAATATAATTCAGTCTTAATGCATGCAAGTAACCTATGTTGATACAATCTGAATATAAACTTTACAAACATTTTTACATCATTGTAATGATGCCATAAACAGTTTACATCATTGTAATGATGTCACAGATCTACAACTTTGGTACTTCTATACACCAAGTAGATGGAAAAAGTGATCAATATCCACCAACATATATCCCGACGCGCGCGCAGAGCGCGTGCGGTTGAAACTAGTAATATATAAATATAGGCACAAAGCTCGTAGTTAGAATCCAAGTATTAAAAATCGTAAAAACATTTGCAGGGCAATATATGTCATTTTAGAAACGTGGGTGGTTTTTCGCAAATATAAACATTGGACCAAAACCTGTAGTTAAGTCCAACAGGGATATAAATATTAGTTTTCAAAATAAGGGTCAAATCTATAAATACAAAATATGGGTACCAAAATGTAATACATGTAAAACTTTGGGGCCCGATTTTAATTTTGAAGAAGTATTTTCTGAACACCCCTGAAGATGGCGTGGGCAAGGAGGAGGGAAAACACAAGGCCTTCTGGTCAATCTGGTGGTGTCCCTTGGTTAGTGGCGGAGTCAGAAAGTTTTTGTTGGGGGCACACTTTTTTTTTTTTTTTATAATGTATGTCAAATATTCGATAGAAGACTAAGTATTAGATTAACAATAATATCTATAAATTAAATAAATAAATAAAATTTACTTAACTTTTGTACTATAAATTAGAGCTTTTAATTTATTTTTTATTTAGATAAAATTTAAAATTATTTTATATATTTAGTTTGTTTTATAAATATATTGTCAAATAAATTAGATAGTGGTTGATAAATTATTGTATTAAAGATTATATTAATTGTATTGTATTAGTTAAGAGTTAATGAAATAATAAACATCACTTAATCTCTCTATCTAAATATATTGTAATTTGTTTAAAATAAAATTCATAAAAAATAAAAGAACTTTTTGCTACTCCTAGAACTCGAACCCCTGAAGATGGTGCGGGCAAGGAGGAGAGAAAACACAAGGCCTTCTGATCAATCTGGTGGTGTCCCTTGGCCAGTGGCGGAGTCAGAAAGTTTTCGTCGGGGGCACAATTTTGTTTTTATAATATATGTAGAATATTTTCTTAAACTCGACAGAAGACTAAGAATTCAATTAACAATAATATCTATAAATTAAATAAAAAAAAATTTACTTAACTTTTGTACTATAAATTATAGCTTTTAATTTATTTTTTTATTTAGATAAAATTTTAAATTATTTTATATATTTAGTTTGTTTTATAAATATATTGTCAAATAAATTAGATAGTGGTTGATGATTTATTGTATTAAAGATTATATTAATTGTATTGTATTAGTTAAGAGTTAATGAAATAATAAACATCACTTAATCTCTCTGTCTAAATATATTGTAATTTGTTTAAAATAAAATTCATAAAAAATAAAAGAACTTTTTGCTAGTCCTAGAACTCGAACCTATAACTTAGAAGACTAAGAATTCGATTAACAATAATATCTGTAAATTAAATAAATAAAAAAAATTTACTTAACTTTTGTACTATAAATTAGAGCTTTTAATTTATTTTTTTATTTAGATAAAATTTAAAATTATTTTGTATATTTAGTTTGTTTTATGAATATATTGTCAAATAAATTAGATAGTGGTTGATGAATTATTGTATTAAAGATTATATTAATTGTATTGTATTAGTTAAGAGTTAATGAAATAATAAACATCACTTAATCTCTCTGTCTAAATATATTATAATTTGTTTAAAATAAAATTCATAAAAAATAAAAGAACTTTTTGCTAGTCCTGGAACTTGAACCTATAACTTAGAAGACTAAGAATTCGATTAACAATAATATCTGTAAATTAAATAAATAAAAAAAATTTACTTTAACTTTTGTACTATAAATTAGAGCTTTTAATTTATTTTTTTATTTAGATAAAATTTAAAATTATTTTGTATATTTAGTTTGTTTTATGAATATATTGTCAAATAAATTAGATAGTGGTTGATAAATTATTGTATTAAAGATTATATTTAATGTATTATATTAGTTAAGAGTTATTGAAATAATAAACATCACTTAATCTCTCTATATAAATATATGGTAATTTGTTTAAAATAAAATTGATAAAAAATAAAAAAAAACTTTTTGCTAGTACTAGAACTCGAACCTATAACTTCGAAGTACCTTCTTCCCTCGTAGACACAATATGTATTACATTCCGTTTTAAGGGGGTTTTTTCTTTTTTTTCCTCCCTAAGGCAAAACGATGTCGCAAGCTGGGACACCGTACCCCCGTTACTCCCTAGATCCGCCACTGCTCTTCGCGGCGAGGCTTAGCGACACTGCAAGGCTCCAGCAGCGAGGACATGGCGGAACACGGCGACTCCGATGGGTTCCCTTCGTTGGCAATTACCCTCTTTCTCGTCTATGTCATCAAATTGATGACATGATTGAGGGATTTGTAGTCTCCCGACCCTCTTTGTGAAGGGTATAATGACATAATGTCATAGGTGTACCGTATTTCAACTATTGTTGATCTTCAACTGGGATGCCAATAACAACAACTCTTGGTGTAGGGTTGTTACTGCGAACTCCATGGTACAATTGCAAGGTGATCCTTGTAAGGTGATCATTGCAATGTATTTTACTAGATTTGATTTTTATGTCCTCGTGTTATGAAATTACTGTCGATGACGAGGGCTGGGTTCGGTACATTACCAACTTATTTTTACCCTTACCACCTACCAACCAACTATAATTGGTAATGAGAAATCTTGTACCATTACCAACCACCTAAACCCTTTTACCAACTCTTCGGTATACCAACTTTTTCGGTTGGTTCGGTTGGTAATGGCATTTTACCAACTTCTATGTTTGCTAAAATTAAATTTAAATAAGACAAGAAGTTCATCAATTCAACAATCCGCAAATTCGAGTACAATATTTAAAACAAGACAAGAACTCCATCAATTCAACAATCCCAAGTTATAGGCTAGAGAGTTCAATAGTCCAATCTCGATTTGTGCTCCACGTGATTTCATATTTGAATCGAGCTAAAGCTTGTTGCATTCCTTCCTGCCTCATAGCACTGATTGAAACCATTCTCTATCAAAAGAATGAAGATTATATGATAGAACATGAGTTGTAATAGTAAAAAACTAATACAGAACATATAGTGTTATGGTAACAAGCTAAAGTTTAGGTTTAGTATGCTGACTACAACAAAAACAACAAAAGCAGATGTTATAGTACATATGCTATGACAATAACAAACTAAAATTAATATAATACATAACAGAACACCAGCTGTAACAGTACCAATTAACAAGCAAAAACTAATACAAAACAGATTAGATAAAAAAGTTAAATAAAGGCTTGATGACTAAATTAATAAACGGAGAAAGCACTTCAATGGACGGATGAGATTAAAACATTACATGAATTTACATCTAATGGTACAAAAGAATTGCATATATAATTATATATGAAGTATTATATCAAGATTAGTATGCATATATTATTTTATTTTTTTTTAAAAAAACTCGGTTGGTACAGTAATTCCGTGGTACGCGGATATTGTTACCACCTACCAACCAACTCTTTGTAGTTGGTTCGGTAGTACCGTACCAATTAAATTGGTAACCAACGTGTTGGTAACCAATTTAATTGGTTCGGTTGGTAAGTCTCGGTTCGGTTTCATTTGGCTCATTTTACCCAGCCTAGTCGATGTTCGGAGCACTCCTATCAAAATTTTGTAATATGCATTGCAATAAGCTTATCAAAAACATATAACGAAATTTGTATAACACGCGAAACAAGTCCACCATATGCATATGGAAATAGTCGTATGCAAACACACAGGGTACTTGAAAGTAAAATTATTTACATTGGAATGGATGAAGCAAATGGAGGGCAGCTTTTTGGGGGAATTTAAACGTGTATATATATATTTCCCCTCATGAATCCTCCGATCAAATCCCACAAGTTTGCAGTAATATTACAGTCTCAAATGAGAAGGCATGATGATGTACAGGCTGAAAGCGAATCGGTTATCCGAAATATAGTAACAAGGAAAGGAACCCTTTCTCAAGGGTCTGCTTTGCCAGCCATTTCTTCATCACTAGAGGCATACTCATCCTCGCTTACTTCCTCGTCGCTGCTCTTCTCTTCCGGTTCTGCTCCCACATGCTCTGGCTTTGCGTACTTCTCACAGTATTCTGTATGAGCAACAAGCAGTTTCGGCATCAATTCAGAGTATGAGCAATAAGGACTTTGGTTACTCTATTCACACCTACACTAAGTAGAAATGGTTTATCAAGAATGTTTATCTAAATGTATGACTTCCTTCAGAGTGTTCAACAAACTCTATTAACAAGCTGTAACATCCTAGCCATGGGAAAAGACAAGTTTCAAATGCAAGGCAAAAGGAAACTTCACTTATGATTACTATACTCTTGAAGCATATACAAGGGTTTCAGGTCAGGAAACTCAAGTTTCAAAACAGTAAACATGTGTAACTGAAAATATTACAGTTAGGCATGCGCCTTTGTGTGCTTCTGCACCTTGGACGTTTTACTTCCGAGAAACTCGATATTAGCTGATTGGCCCAGATTTTGGGTTTGTGTTTAAGCCGTGTCTAACCGTTCTTCTCTCCAACCGCAACCCAGGGAAGAGGGTCGCAAAATGCTGTTTGCTTTAACTAGGTTTCTTATTGTCAATTATTAGTGCCACAATATAGTCTACAAATAAAGGATCATCATGTTGTTTGAAAGAATTGAGTTAAATAGGTTTTTTTATATAGGTTTTTGTTTTGTAGACTACTCTAATTTTACCCTATATATACTTTCCCCAAGATGAAAGAATTGAGTTAAATAGAGATATATTTACTAAATGAGTTTATGCTATGGTACTCTTAATATAGTAATAGTGGTAAAAGGCCTAGCTAGTCATTATACCCGTGTTGTTTTGAGTACGAAATATGTTCCATAACTGATTCAAAAGTTGTAACCACACAAGTGCACCTCGTGCATTTTATAACTAAGACCTCATTTCACTTGGTACTACACCAATTTTTTTCTTCAAGAAGAATGTAAAGGTCCAGCTCCTTTGAATTCCGAGGTTTCATATTCTTTCCTCAATTTGCAATTGCAAACGAATGGTGCATTTCATGCCCCTTCAGATAACAAGTAAAACTAGGCACTAATACCTTGTTAGGCATATAGAAGAAGGAACATATTAACAACAAGAAATATAACTGCTCCTGATACAAATTCAACGTATCAGCAGAAGTCCCAAGACCTATCAATTCCCAGTAACTAAAATATAGAGAATTAATCTTCAAATAAGATAAAAATTTTAGACTGGTCACGAAAAAGGAATTCATTCACAATGAAGTGCTTGGGAAGGATGATTAGGACCCCAAATCATTCATTATGATTATATTCATGAAAATTCGTATGTGAAATTAATGTCAAATAGTTTGAAGTACCTTTTACCCTAAGTTCATATGTAGCTCGATCACGCATCATTAGAGCTGCAGCTTCTCCATTTAACGGGTCTGAAGGGTTGGGATACAAAAGAAGCTGTGGTAGAAATACCTCAAAGACATTTACAAGATCTGTAGAGCACATCAATAACCCATGTAAGCTCAATTAATTTTGAGAAAACTGCAGCATTTAGTTATATAGAACGATTGTATTACCGAACATGGGGCTCCAAGTCTGATTAATGACGTCCAAACAAACAGACCCTGACCTGAAAAGAAAAAAAAATCAACTACAGATAAAGTAACTATGCAGTTGCTATCCACTTCAAAATTACAAGCTGATTCATCACTAATTTCACTAGCACAGATACAGTCTGAATATCGAGGGACTCACATTTCATCAACATTGGGATGGTAGATCTTATTCACAAATCCTATAGAAGGAGATTTATAGGGATAAGCATCTGGAAGCTCAACCCTGATCCTCCACAGACCTCCTTGGTATGGACCTGCCACAACCCGTTTCAAATCAGGAAGTATGAAACAACCTATAGCTACACAGCTTCAACAAGAGAGAAAATATTAACACTTGAGAGAACAGATACGAATGTGAACCCACAACCTGGTAAACGTGTTCATAACTTACGATTTACAAGATTGGAGTTTTTCAATGCGTAAAACCCATATTTTGATGGTAAAAATAGTGCACCCCCCAATTCAAACATCCTTTTTAAAAGGTGTCGGTTGCAATGAAATTTCTGAGAAATTTAATGACCAAAAATAAGAGCAAGGAAGCAAGATGGAAATAAGAAGTACTGTTCTAACTGCAGCAGCATCTATAGACAATTTCAGAAATTTTGCTGAATCCAGAAGTAAAACCCAAAAGTAGCAGATACGCACAAAAATAACAGTAAACAAAAAGCTGAGCCCCCTAACTTCAGCTCAAATCGGCAAAAAAATGGAAGCATAAGTGATGATTACAGAAAACTGACTATCTTTTGGGCCATGGAATTCGACATGGAACTCTTGCATTCCATCATTGATCATCTCCACCTTGTAATCGCTCATCATCCTAGCCCAAAGAAATTCAATAAAGAAAAACAGAAACCCATCAAATAAAAAACAAACCAGAAAATCTCCAAAAAAAGTTTCAAAGGGTAATCAGGAGGGTCACAGTTTCATCAAGTCCATCTCTCGGCGCTTGCTAGGGGAAGACATCGTTGCTGCTTGAATTGTAGCTTTTCACAGGCAGTCTTTCCTTCTGAGCTGGTGAAGCCTATGAAATTTGAGAGATTAGCTTGTGAGGTGTGACAGTGAATGGGTGGAATTGGGGTATGGAGAGAGAGAAAGCAAGGGCAGAAGGGAGGGTGGCTATTAGGATGAGGGTCCCTTTTGCTTTTATTAATTGATGAACTGAATTGTTAATTATGGGCTTTCATTTAGTGTACAAAGTATCGTTTAAATTTGACGGTATTAGGGGTAGGACGATGAATTTCGCAAACGCACGATAGTTACGTAATGCGTGATCGTCACCGTTATACATTCCGTAACCGTCATAATTTGACCGTTGTGATTTTGAACGTTGTAACTCGAATGTTGTGTAACGGTAATAAATATGTCCGTTGTAATTAGAACGTTGTGTATTTCCATCGGCTATATATATTGAGAGTCAAAGAAGAGGTGATTAACGCTTACAAAATGTCCAAAAAAAACACCTGCGAGAATGTCAATACAAGAGGATGATAAGATGTTGATTTCGTTCGACGATACAAAATTTAGTCACCCATACGAGTTTCTTCGATATTTCGAGGTAAGTATATTATAACTTATTGTTCCTTATCATTGAAATTTATGCTAGAAACATTAGATATATTTGTAGCTTTTATGATTTTTATTAGTTTATGTTATGTTGTGTAAAACTAATAATCATTCAACATTAAACCGAAAAATAAAAAATCTTATCCTTTCTATTCTATTTGAACTAGGGTCTTCCGAATTATTCGCGTGACGAAGGGACCAAGTATACGCGAATGTTTAAAATTTGCGGTTTTTTCCACGATCGCGAGACAATGGTGGATTGAGCTCGATTCATGGAGGAACTATGAACATGGTGTGGTTACAAGTAGGTCGTGGAGAAACGCTAGGGGATTTTTTACGCTTCGTTTGACATGTGAACGTTTCGGAACCCCTCGTAAGAAGAAAAACGTTGATCCTGATACCGAGTCGTCCTCTAGTCGAGCACACAAATCGAGAAAAGACGGTTGTACATTTGAGCTTGAGGGCGTATAAAGCGAGGTTGAGAAATGGACGTTGCATATTATAAACAGGGTGCACAACCATACACTTTCTGAGTAGTTAAAAGGACACGCATATGTTGGCCGATTGATGCATAAACAGTTTCAGAGAGTGAGACGTGAACTTTGGTCGGGTTTCTAGCCGAGGAATATTTTGAAGTCACTACAGTTGGATGATCCCCACAACGTCAACACCATAACACAAATATACAATTCTGGATTGAAGATTAGGATGCTACAAGCCGAAGGACGAAGTCCACTCCAACAAGCACTCCATACTTTAGAGCAATGTTGTTACTACGTCAATGTTAGAAGATGCCCGGAGTCGGATGACTTTTCAGAAGTTTTCATCATGCATCCCGATTCAAGACATCTCCTCAACCTATTTTCTTACGTCATCATAATGGACACAACCTACAAGACGAACGAATAAGTTTTATTATACATGTGTTTTACGATTCATTATATATTACATGCACATTTGGTTTGAAGTTCAACAAAACTTCAACTTCTTTGTATTCCCTCTATAGATACAAGATGTCGTTGGTAAAGATTGTCGGTATCACTAACACGAGGTTGACGTTCACGATAGCATTTGTTTTCATGGCCAAGGAAAACTCCAATCACTACGAGTGAGCATTATGGAGACTCTGACATGTGTACAAAAATGTTACACCGGGGGTGATTGTGACGGATAGAGAGCTTGGACTCATAAGTGCACTTGGTGTCATTTTCTCGGATGTGAAGCACATAATTTGCACCTTTCATATAAAGTGCAACATTCAACATAGATTTTGGGCGGTGATACACTCAAAGGAAGTACAAGCAATTTTTGCATCACACTACCATGCTCTTATTGAATTCAGATCTCCTGATAGTTACGAGCGGCGTTTGGGTGAGATGAAAGTGTACTGCAAGGTTATCCGAGGTTGATGGAGCATTTGGAAACTACATGGCTAATCCCATACAAGTAAGCAATTGTTCGAGCTTGGTGCGACTTGCATGCATCTTCACTTTGGCACGAGGACAACAAACGCGTAAGAACTTAATCATATCTTTTATATAAGTTTTCTAATTGTGAAACTGCAATAGTATTTTGAATTGATATTGGTTTATAGGTGTGATTCTGCACACTCATTGTTAAAGAGTACGTTGCGTTCTAGCGTACAAGAATTTCAATTGGTGATGGAGAACATCGACCAAATGGTAAATGACTAGATTGGCCAGATTCAAGTGTCAATAGAGACTTCTTGTGAGATGATGATGTTGGATGTGCGAGTTTTGATATTCCATTTGCTCCAAAACAAAGTAAGCAACAAGTGATTCCTTATACTATTGGAGACCTGCAACAAGGCAAAGAAAATTAGGAGCATAACAACATGTCAGGATTTATATTGGAGGGAATATAATGGAGTGCCTTGTGCGCACGAGTTCTTTCTTGCTATTAGGGCTCGGGATCCAATACATTTGGATCAAATCCATCCATATTGGAGACAAGTACGATGAGAAAGATTGGATCCGGTCCTAGAAGATGATGTTGTCCACATTGATCCATCCATTTCAGAGAGCGAATGGACTAGAATTTGCTTATTAGAGATGAACTTGAGCGGATGGCTTAAACATATGAGGATATTATACATTCGAGCTCTTCAACGTTGAGAGAACTAGAGCAGCAGGTTAGAACTAAAGGAAGACCACCAAAATATGACATTCGTTCAACAAGGAGAGAATCAAGTGGGTTCAAACGTGATTCTAGATCGGCACGTCCACGTCCTAGAGATTGTCCACCAAAATCAAGACACTAGGCGGAAGTTAAGGTTGAGGAGGCTGAACCTGAAGAGGCCAAACCGGTTCAATATGTTGAAATTAAGGTTGAGGAGGTTGAGTCATGTGTTAAGAAAATAACCTCCTGACGGTCTAAGAATTATCGCTTCAAGGGCGATCAGATGCAGAATTTCATAAAATCATTCATCCTTTCGGCCTATGATGTTAAAGGAGATGGACAATGTGGATTTAGAGCCCTTGCCGTGGTTTCGGGATACTCAGACGAAGATTTTTTGATTGTTCGAAAGGAATTGGCCACGGAGATGTTCTTAAGAAATGACTTGTACACACAAGTAAGTATCTATTTTCTTCCTTAACTATTGTTTGTTCATAAAATAAAAACAACTTCTTCACCTTTTGTTTGTTTTCTTTCAACAATCATCTTTCCGTTGGACAGTTGATGAATTTATCCAGTCTACTTTATGGATCGAGCATGTACCATGTGGACCGGAGAATTGGATGAAGATTCCACTTGTTTGTACGGCAGCAACGACATATTACCGTTGCGTAGATGGTATACTTGGACCAAATCCCGAGACATGTTGACCAATTATTTCAACGGTTGAGGACCAAGAACCCCCACGGAGATTCGTGCAATCGCCCATGTTGATAGCAATCACTTTGTAGCTGTAAGTTCTCTCACTTTATAACTCTTTCATTAACTTACTATACTAGAATGACATAATGTAATGAATTATTGCAATTTTCCATTTCTTCTCAGGTTTGGATCAAACCTGATTGTCCCTTACCGCATTTGACCCTTATATGGAGGTTTGACCATGATTTTAGCGTTGATTGATGAGATGCACCATTTCGTGATAGTTTCAAAGTATTCGATGAACTCCGCACAAAGAGTGTCCTAGAAAAGTAACATTCAATGTTGATTCAATAGATAGTTGATGTATATTAGTGTTGTTGGTTTATGTATAATTAGTGGATGCTTGTTTTGTTGTTGTGGAGATTTTTTTTCAAAAAAAAGTGGTGCAGAGACTTTGTTGTTGTTTTTCAATTGCATTAGACGAAAGAAGTTGATATCCTCTACTTCAATTTTATCATACAAGAACTTGGAAAATCCAGTTAGAAAAACTCTTTCTTTAAATACTCTAGCTAGTATGCAAAATTCTGGCCAATTTTTAGTTATCTTGGGGTGCTTTAAACTATACCGATTTTATATGAATCAAGGTATGAACCCTTGATTCTACTTGTGTTTGTACAATTCTAGTTATCTTTGAGGATTAAACTCAAGTAACCACTTATTCATTGTCAATCTTTTGATGTCACTTTTGATGTCATATTTCTTTACCATCTTTAATCTTAAATTAGGTTTTACGGTTTATGATAATGTTTATGCCGCTTTGTTGTTGTTTTTGTATAAGTGTTGCGGACACTAAAACCCAATAAAGTGAAAACAATACATAAGGTAATAATATTTACACCAAAAGTCATAACAAAATAATACATAACGTAATATTTACACCAAATAAAAACAAAACATAAGATAACATCAATCTCGTCTAGGCTGTGACGCCCTAACTTGAGACGGGGCAATGTGAACCTGATGAGCAACCGACTCGTCATAAATGGCCTGCAGCTCCTCCACACTCGGTGCACCATGACTAATTAGATCTCGGATCCGGGCATGCATGATATGTAGCCTCTGTAATGAAAGATACATTTGTCAGTAATTATTTATATACAGAAATTTCAAAATAATTAAAAGACTCCAAAATCACATACCCGGGTAACTAAAACAGGGACGGCAGGAGGACGATCTGCTGGTGGAGTTTGTACAGCCAAGTTGGGTAGTACAAATGGATGACACCGCTGGCTGAACCATGACATGTAATCCTGGGATACAATCCATGAGTCAAGAGCCCGAATCCGACCCTGAAGCGCAACTCGGCTTGCATCCTTGTGTCTAGCAGCCCACCGGTCATCTAATGACTAAAATCTGACCCTATACCCCTTGCTGCTAGAAGGGGGTGGGGCTCTAGAAATGGGACGATCCTCTCAAGCGGGGTCGTCTGTACAAACCCAAACTGTTGGATGACCCGATCTGGCATGTATGGCTTCAAAATGTCTCCAACCTGAATCGTCTCTCGGCAGGTGGAAACTGCAAACTCGCCCTCAAAATCTAAGACAATGTCTCCGTAGGGCATGAACTTGATGTTCTCCGCTCTCATATGATCCAATTGTGAGTGCAAGGATCTCAACCTCTCAAGTGTCTACGGTGGGATCTTTGGGACAGAAAGTCTCGATGTAACACCCTGAATCCGCGGGACTCCGGATGCTACGGGTTGGGCCTCACAATGGGCCCCGACCCTTAGCGTGACAACAATTTCACCGGATCTTCCAACAAGGTACAAATAAAGGCCAAAACCGAAATACATATTTATGCAATGAAAGGAAACCCGAAAGAAAACAAAACAACTGACTTCAGCCGAAAACAACTCCAATGATCAAACGGCATACAAGCGGCATTCAAAACAATAAACGCAGAACAATACACAACCCGACTTGAACCAAAACCCCTCCTAAAATGTACGGAACCCCGGCTGCCCACTCTTTCGGATCTCTCAGCCACATTCCTAACCTGCAAGACAATCTACAACATTGGTATAAAACCGTTAGCTAATATTCAAAGCATTAGAATCAAGGTGATGACACACACACACAAATAAACATAAACACACAACATGCTCGAAACACACAAGTCCGGTTCATTATCTTTTTATTATTATTAAGACATATCCCGTTCTAATTCAACTTTCGTTTGTGACACAAGAATCACCGCATGAACTCGCCTTGGTCCCCACTCACCGTCATGGAATGGAACTGATGTATTTGGCCGTCTACCTGCCCGGGCTAGTCATCGAGAACCACCTAGCTCTCCGCAAGAGTTAGGAAGTGTTGTCACCACCCGTTATCATACACTTGGGCCAAATATCAATATATAAAGTCGTCTTATGTCCGGTTTAGTTGTTATAACATAAACAATAAATACACACCAACATAACAATAAACACACACAGCTAAACACACATAGATGCTAATACAAGGAATACGAGCTAAGTAAGTCCGGAGACTTACCTCGTCTCAAACGCTAACTCACAAAAACACTCTCGCTTCCCTTGGGAAGAAGCCCACAACCTGCTCACAATAAGATACGTATCAAAACTTGATCAACTCTAGAAGTCTTAGGCTTCTTACACAAACGATCTACGCAAGATCATTTGACTCTCATTCTAGGACCGCATCCTAGAATCTAACACTCATATCAACGCATGAGGAGATATCTCAACATCATACTACCTCTCATAAGATCATACTCAACAACCAAGAACAACGTAACAACCTATGAAGTCCAACATGCTCACCACACTCGCCTAATGTCCCACAAGCCACTACATGACATTCACTCTAAGTTATTCTAGATCCACCCTAGAATGATACTACCAAACACAACTAGATCGAGGTAAGATCATAAGCTCGGGGAAGAGGGTACTCACGTGACGTAAAAAGACGGATGTCGAGCATTGACTCGTTAAGCCTTTATCGGGGCGCTTCCGGACCTATAACCAAAGCTAAGCAAATTTAGCTAATACGCTAAATTTGAACGGAAGATTTAATATATATAAATCTAAGAAAAACTTGGTTTCAGATGCTCACGTAAAACCCGCAAAAACCCTTCCGGGCAAAATATGAAATTCTAGAAACTTGGTCGTAAAACCGCAATTAATACTTTGAGCCATAAATCGAATTTAATTTCAATAAGGGCGTAGAAAATAACATTTCAATATAAGAATATCCCGTAATCAAAATCCAAGATTCCAAACCGCCAATCCATTTTCCGGGGCATAATATACCTTTCCAAAACTATGGGTCATAATCCATAATTAAATCCTTGGGCATTTTCCGAAAATATCTCAATAGAGGGCACAAGTTCCACAATCAAGAAATATGGGTACAAACTGTAATAACAAAATATGGCCAAATTTTGTAATTATAAAGGTAGGGCACATTTTGCAATTATACCAAAATATAGGGGGACCCATTTGAATTTAAGAAAAGGGTCCTCTTTCTCGCTGGGCACAAGTGCAGGGTTGGGGAAGGAGGCGCACAGGTGGCGGTTCCAGCAGGCAAGGGCGACGGCGTGGGCAGAGGGCTTCTCCGGCGACGGCAGCTTCGACCTCCAGCGGCTTGATTCGGACTTCATCCTTCAGCGCGAAGAGTAAGAGCGCAGATCTGCTACTTTGGTCTTTTCAGTGGCGGCTCAAACCCGGAACAGAGACAGATTTTGGATCTAGATCGAGGTGGTGGTGAGGCTCGGCAGTGCAGATCCGGTGCAGGTGGCGATTGCGAGATCCGATCCCGGTGGGTGGCGGTGGCATAGGCGATAAGAAGACGAACCTGCGGAGAGTTACAGGTGGGGGGTTATGGTCCGACAAAAGCTGAGAGAAGAGAGGATAGGCGGCGAGGCTAGCAGTGGCTTCGATTCCCGGTGGGCAGCGAGGGTGAGGCAGGGACCCTCTCAGGTGGTGTTGTCTTCTATTTCTTCCGGCGTGGTGATGAAGGGAAGCGTGAGAGAGGTGAGGAGGCGAGGCTAACGAAAGCTGTAAAGGTGGATATGCAGGGCTTCTCAAGCGAGAGGGGAGTGAAGACTGGTGTGGGGAGAGTTGGTTGTAGTCGGACAGGCGAGGCATGTCTAGGCTCATCATAGATGGGCGGGAATGAAGGCAACCAAGGGTCGGGGTGCAGACTAGAGGTGGGTTCGGTTTGAACCAAACCGGCGGTTTAGGTTTGCCGGTTTGGCCAAACCGTGGGTTTACGGTTTAGGTTTAGGTTTGTTCTTTGGCCAAACCGGCGGTTTGGAGATCAAACCGTCGGTTAACCGCCGGTTTGGTTCGGTTTGGTCCAGTTTTTTCAAATTTTTTTTTTTTTAATAAACCGGCTAAACCGCCGACCAAACCACTAGTGCAGACTACAGAGGGGATAGGGTTGCATGCGGCAACAACGAAGGGCCGCAAAGAGAGACAAGAAAGAAGAAAAAAAAGGAAAGGAAAAAAATATATCAAAATAAAAAAAAGGGAAGGAGTAAAACACTAGACTTGTTCAAAAGTATTCGGAACGGGATTTTCGGATTGGAAAATTTTCCAAATTCTTTCGTAGAAATGATAATAATACGTATCCAAAATGTAAATATACTCGGGGAAAAATAATTTACGCCGAAAAATACTTTTAAAAATTATATAAAAATTTTTAAGCTAATAAAATATCGATAAAAGTAGGAAAAATAAATATCGCAAACGAGCCTACAAAATTGGGGTGTTACACTCGAAGCCCACCTCGCCAATCCATGTCGTCCAGGATCCTCCGCCGCCGAACAACCCAATGACGAGAAGTGGGCGTAGATCCAAAACTATAACCATTTAATTATGCAATAATCAATATTGTTAAGTAAATCTTTTCAAATGACTTAATGCATAACAAATGTTACCTAAAGAAGTGATGTACAACCTCCAATCGTCTTCACCTTTAACCGTGAAGCATCGCCCATCATACTGCATGACAATTTTTTATTGAAGATTAGTAATAGTAATAAAAAATGAAGATTAGTAGTTGAAGATTATTAATGGTAATACGTACGAGTATAGTATGTCAGAACACCAACGCCCCATGCAAACCCTCTTGTACGCTAGTGATCACGTACCAGATTTATCAACCAAGGGAGAATCTTTTTCATCGATTTATCGGCAAACAAGGATGACCCCAAGAAGAAGAGGAGGAATGTAGAAACGACATCCTTAGCTGGGGTGGCTGGGTTGCTTCGAATGATATCAAATGCCGTCCTCAAGACATCTATAGGCAGTGTTGTCTAGTGTCCCCGTGCCTCAAAATTTGGAATGTGAAACACATTACTCAACCACTAAGCACGCTCTCGTGCTGATAACGGTGTCGGGGCTCCCCATCAATCCTAATGCCTAGGATGATGGCTACGTCGTGGAGTGTGATAGTCATCTCGCCCCATGGAAGGCGGAAGTTGTTGGTCTCCAGATGTCACCTCTCAATAAAGGCATGTATGAGGGCGTGGTCAACACCGGCGAAAGAGATTGAAGAACCGGTAGGTGAAATAAATAAGGTAAAAGATACTCTAGAAGGGGAGTTGAATAGAGTATGGAAACTTTTTGCAATCCAAATCTCAAGGCCTTGAAACTCCTTTCAAGGGTCTTGATGTCAATTTGTGCTCTTTGTAAAACTTTGATTTCAAGGGCTTTGAAACTCCTTTCAGGGTCTTAACTTCTTGCTCCTGCAAAACAAAGTTAGTCACAATAAAGTATATATGGTGCGTAATTGAAAAGATCGACACGAGGATATGTTTACGAAGTTCGGCTCTAAATAGCCTACTCTCCGTCTCAGGGTATAGCCTTAGGATCTAACTATCTATTATCAGCTTCAAAGAGTCCTAGATACAAACTAGAAGAAATTCCCTTCTTCTCTCACTGTATTCAATGCTACGATCTAGCTCCAACTCTTAACCTAGTTATAATAGCCTATTTACTTTGCAGAGTAACACACACTCTAGTATAACACTATTTAGATCTTCCAATGGAGCTCTAATGTTTTCTCTCTCTAAGGGAATAAAGTTTTAGTGTGAATGAGAGAAAGAAAAACAACGAATGAAAATGATCAGGTTATTAGAAGATGTAAGGATCTTTTCGTGTGTAAGCTTGTGTATCTATCTTCTTCTACCATCATCTTCATTTATACTCTTCTATAGAGAGGTCTTCTAGCCATTGTAGAGATGACCATTTGAAGATGAATCTTCTTCTCCATGAAGATCGTTTCTTGTTTCGAGATAAGGTAGACGTTGCAAATCTCCAGCTCCTGAGAACACGTCGAGTCCTTAACTCCTTGATCTTCTCGTCTTTTGAATCGAGAGAGAGAAGATATTATTCTTGCCACTTTTTGTTTAGAAAATCTTCTGAAAAGATTCTCTAATCTTCTGTTGAGATCTTTCTTCGGTTGATGAGATCTTTCTGTTACCTGGAAAATCTTCAGCTCATTTGAATCCTTGTTTCGTGCAATCCTTGTTTCATGCATCTATAACTCCAATGATACGCCCCCGGATGGCTATGTCATCCGTATTTCCGGCTTGAAGGACCCGAACCATTTTGAAGACGTTTATTATTATTCGGCTATTTAATAATAAGTCTTTTTATATTCGGAACTTTAATTCTGGAACTTAATTCTATGAATTAAATTCCAACCTTTCATATTTTAGGCTTTTCATATTCGGAACTTAATTCCGACTTTTAATTCCATCATTTATGTTTTGACTCTTTGTATGACCTCCATCCACTATATAAGGATGGCTTGGCTCATTTGTAAAGGTATATCTAAGTTGAATACTAAGTATTGAGAAGGAAAACCCTCTTACTTAGTTTAGACATCACTTCCTCTTCCATCATCTTAAAGTTCTATCTTGGATCTAGTCTTTGATCCAAGCCTTTCATATTTGAGGATCCTTTTGAAGGATCAACCAAACGCTTCCACCACCCAAATTCTAAGTTTGATCCAATTCAAACGATCAAGAAGAAGTAGTTAAAGTTTCTCCTCGATCTAGATCGTCTGTTTTTCTATCATTGGTATCAGAGCTCGGGATCGAGGTCAAGTTCTTTACTTGTGTTCTTGATTTTTCTTCATCAAATTTTTTTTTCTCTTTAGTGTTCTTGAAGATCTTCAACTGTTCTTCGTTGTTCTTCGAAGATCTTCAACTGTTCTTCGGTGTTCTTCGAAGATCTTCAATTGTTTCTTCATCGTTCATCATGTTCTATGATGATTATGATTCTTATGATGAGGAAAATGAATGGTTACCTCCTCCATATCCACCGAAGGCCAAGCAAACCACCCGGAGGTACCAACGGAGAGAATACTTTGAGGATGAGGAGTGGTTGCCTCCTCCAAATCCTCCGGACCCACCGAGACCGACTTATACTATTGACGGGCACCAACGGTATCCCCACCGATAAGCTTATTTTGAGGATACTTATATTGCCCCAAGACGTCATGCTAATACCAAAGAAGAGTTGGTCGTGCTCAAAGCAACAAATGACGCTCTAAAGCGTGAGTTAAAAGCTTTGAAGGCACAAATGGTTTCCCTCATGACGGCCGCCCAACAAGAAGAACATGAAGCGGCGTCATAGCCATGGAGTGAGTTGGTTGTCCAACCATTGTGTGATGAACTCAAAGATGTGGTAAAAGTCATCATTCAAGAGGTCTCCCCGATTATTCTAATTCATCTTGTCAACCCGTTTTGTGGAGAATATTTTCAAGATGACAAAGATGAGATCACCATCGAGGAAGACGAAGTCATCCGTCCCGACAATGACCACATCATGTTGTTGGACTACAAATCCGAGTCGTATGATCCAAGGTTTGTCTTTACAATGCCAACTAACTTCCAATTTGGCTTGTCCTTCAAAATTTTCAGCATGGTATCAACGTTCCCCATCAAGGTTCTTGACGGCATGATAGACAAACTCCACAACACCGCCACCTTGAGGGATTACATATTCAACAAACGCCGCAAAGCCACAATGTTGAAGGACTACAAGTCCAAGCCGCCCGACAATGTGCATTCGGTGTTGATTTTCAAGGGTCTTGTTCCTCAAGTGACTCCTTTCTTTTTTGACGGTGAAACGAGGACGTTTCACATTTAAGAGGAGGAGAATGATACGCCCTCGGATGGCGATGCCATCCGTGTTTCCGGCTAGAAGGACCGACACATTTTGAAGACAGTTATTATTATTTCGGCTATTTAATAATAAATCTTTTTATATTCAGAACTTTAATTCCGGAACTTAATTCCGTGAATTAAATTCCGACCTTTCATATTTTAGGCTTTTCATATTCGGAACTTAATTCCGACTTTAATTCTATCATTTATGTTTGAACCTTTGGTTATCCCTCATCCACTATATAAGGATGGATTGACTCATTTGTAAAACCATGTCTAAGTTTAATCCAAGTATTGTGAAGGGAAAATCCTCTTACTTGGTTTAGGCATCACTTCTCCTTCAATCCTCTTAAAGTTATATCTTGGATCTAGTCTTTGATCCAAACCTTCAAACTCGAGGATCCTTTTGAAGGATCAACCAAACGCTTCCGCCACCCAAATTCTAAGTTTGATCTAATTCAAACGATCAAGAAGAAGTAGTTGGAGTTTCTCCTCGATCTAGATCGCCCATTTTTCTATCATCCAAGGTCCTTGAATTCGTCCATTTGTAAACGCTATCTTCCTTTATCCTTGAGTTATACTTCAAGGCCCTTGAAATCCATATCAAGGCCCTTGACATTTAGATAAAGCCTACACTGAATTCAAACAAACCAAATATCTAGAGAATATAATCAATACATTGTTAGTATATCCAATTACTACATTTGTGTTAAATCTTCCATCATCAACACCTGTAAAATATTTTAATCGAGGTGGAGTTTTCAGAGATGTCCAACAGATCTGTCAACCCACTATGGGAAGCAATAACAAAGCAAGATGTGGGGTCCTCATTGTGAACAACTGAGATCCATCTGCTCATCACAATGATGTGCTCTATCCGTCGCAATGCGGTAATGTGCCTCATCTAGTCCTCCTTCATAAAATTTTTTGATTCAATTAGACGTTTTATTGATTAGTTTTGTAACATAATTTGTTACTAGTTTGGTTTAGTCATCTACCTCTCCCATCCACACACCGCGAGCACGGTGGTCATCATAGCATGTTAGCACATCGTTGATCAAGGGTGCCACGTGTCTACAACAACACGGCCTCGATCTGTCGGGATAAATGGCTCATGTGGCGCATCAACATGCCCATTAGATGGAATATCATAGTGGAAGCCATCTGCCTCAGTGTGGTCGCCAACTGGTGGATTGACGTGTATGTTTATTAGTAGATATATCTGCTCGTCAATAGTAATATCGGTGTGCTCTACCAAGTGCTCCTCTATAGCTACATGCTCTAGCTGTATAGAGGAAGCGTCCTCCTTACCCTCTAACTCGGTCGCATACAACGGCGATGGAAGAGCGTCTATACCGGCTGCTGGAGATGACTCAGATATGGAAGGCCTCACTGGCAGATGAGCTGGTTGTGTGTCGGCATCCGGACGAGCAACCTGAGAGCTACTCTCCGTCGGATGAGCTCTCTCTCTACGAGCGGAGGTCGTAGGACGCTTCCGCCTCTCCATGCCGTGTAATATCTGTAGTATTATATGCGTTACATAATTATATTTGAATATTTTATAAATTTAATGTAAGTTAGTTTGATATATTTGTTTGATTTTAACTAATTAAATACAATTTATTTAGAATTAATTAACTCAATGTAATATAAGTTATCTAACTAATTTTTAATTTAATTACTTCAATATGATATATTTTAATTTTGTTAATTTCATTTTCATTAAAATAAATCTATTTGCATGCATTATAATTTAAATTAACTGGGATGAAACAATTTCAAATTAAGTTAATATAATTTAATGAATGTTACTTCGGATAATTTATTTAATATACTTAAAAATAATTTAAATTAATTAAATTCATTTTAATTAAATTAATTCCATTTTAATTTAAGGTAATTAGGATGAAGTAATTTAATTTTAATTTTAACTTTATTAAATTTAAATTTAATTAATTTTAATTCAAATAAATCTCGTTTTAATAAATTTAATTTATTTTATTTAAATTTATATCAATTAAATGCATTCAAATGCATTATGTACAAAGGCACCACGGTTCCGAAAAGCGTGACCGTGGTGCCACTATTCAATGGCGGATTGTCATAGCTGTTAACTAGTGGCAAGCTCAAATTTGCACCATTCCAAAATAATACTAACCTAAATAAACTTCAATCTAACAAATAAATTCAATTTCATACACAATTACGAATCCGAAAACTAAAAACCGAAAACAAAACAAAACCGCACATTCACCTATCTCGGGTTATGTTTTCGCTTTAGAAACGGCCGTCCTCCGTTACCGTGATCCATTGTTTGATTTTGTGTAAAATAGGCTGATTTGCTCACTTCCGATCGATCGACTCTTCGTCTTCTTCGTCTACCTCCTCTCCCGCTGTTTTGTTTTTGTGAAATGGGAAGCACTTAGGGATACGGGATCCGTAAGCGCTTTTAAGGTTCAAAAGTTCACGGTTACGGATCCCGTAACTGTGAAATTTTGGTCACGGTTACGGATCGTGTAACCGTAAACTGTTGATGGTTACGCGATCTGTAACCATCGTGCTTTTATTAAATCGAACACTGTGCATTTACGTCTTCCGTTAAATTTTGTAGGCGTTTACTTAACATTGATTTATTTCTGTACAGGTCTATTTTGGTTTCTATATCACTCTAAAATAAAATTTTCAAACTAAGATTATTTTTGTTTGTATGAGTTTATTTTTTGTTTAAAACTCGATTTTGGTCTTGTACTTTTCCATCCCGATACTCTTTGTTCATCCTTGGATATTCAATTTTATTCTTCGATTTTGTAGGGGCATATGTGTAAGACCCAAGGTCTTAGGGACGTTGTCCCCATGTCAACCATGCTTGCGCAGAAAACTTCTCAGGAGGTCACCCATCCTGAAATTGCTCCCGCACGAGCACGATTAACTCCAGAGATATTTGTCCTCACTTTACCACTAGAAAAGAACAATTCTTGTTGACATGGGTAGCAACCCATCCTTATAAGCCAATCACAAATCCCATTCAAATGATGCGGGATGACAATTTTTACGGAATGTTACAATAAGTGTCTTTTGAAGTAAAATAAACCCAAAAATAAACTCTAAGTAAACAACTTTGTCTTATTTATTCTTATAAACCCATTGAGAAATAAATCCAAAAATAAACTATAAACTCATTTAGATTATAAACCCAAAAAAACCCAATTTGCAAGTAATCAGATCCTTAATTGTCTGCACTTTCATGACTCCTCTTCTTTTAACAGAAAAGATCATACTAAGTAAAAAAAAATGGCCTCCGGGAAGAAGACGAAACATATCCACATTTTTCACTCAATAGTAAAAAACTTGAAAAGAAAGAAACAAGAGAAATTAAAAACTAAACATCCAGTATAATTAGATTTGTGATACGTAGTTTAGGGTTTTGGTTAAAATGGTGTCGTGTAAGAGTAATGTTTTTTGAATTTGGTGTTTATAAAAAAAAACTTGGTATATGTAGACATGAGTCCCAAACCTAAACCGTTGGGAACCGACGGTTTAGGTTTGGCCTTTGGCCAAACCTACCGGTTGGACTCAAACCGCCAAACTGCCGGGTTTGACACATTATTTAAAAAAAGATAGTTTATAAGTAAATTAATAATAAAATTATACATTAGTAAATTTTTGTACATTTTAAATTTATTTTACATTAGTAAAGTTTTGTACATTAGTAAATTAATAATAAAATTATGCATTAGTAAATTTTTTTAAATTTATTTTACATTAGTAAAATTTTGAAGATTGGAATTTTACATTAGTAAATTTTTGTACATTGATATATTTTTATTACATTAGCATTTTAATAGAATTACTAAGTAAATAAAATTACTAACTAAATAAAAGAGAGAAAAATCGTTTTTTTAGATGAATTAAATCACTAACTAAATAAATTACTAAGTAAGTAAATTTTTGTACATTGGATTTTTTTATTACATTAGCGGCATTTTTAATAAAATTACTAAGTAAATAAAATTACTAACTAAATCAAGTTACTAACTAAAAAAACAAGACCAAACTCGATTTTTTTTAAATAAAATAAATTATTAACATAAAAAAACGAGAACAAACTCGTTTTTTAAAGTTAGTAATTTCATTTATTTATAATAACCCGAGTTTGGTCTTCTTTTTTTGTAACTTAATTAAATTACTAATTGAAAAAAAAAGGAGAGGGCATGAACCGGTTTTCCGGTTGCCTACGTATCCTCTTGGGGTTTAAGAGGAATCAAAGCATACGTTGTTGTAACACCCCAAATCCGCGGGACTTGGGACGCTACGGGTTGGGACCTCACAATGGGTCCCGACCCTTAGATTGACAACAATTTCACCGGATCTTGTAACAAGATACAATTAAAAGCTAAAACCGAAATACATTTTTATGCAATGTAATGAAACCCGAAAGCATACAAACAAAGACTTCAGCCGATATACAATACCAAAGACCAAACCCATACACGCGGCATACAAACACAATAAACGAAGAATAAAACACAACCCGACTCCTATCAAAACCCACTACTAAAATGTACGGAACCCCGGCTACCCACTCTTCCGTATCTCTCGGCCGCATTCCTAACCTGCAAGACAATCTACAACAATCGGTATAAAACCGTTAGCTAATATTCGAAGCATTAGAATCAAGGTGAAATGCACAAACACAAGTAAATCAACATAACACACAATGTACACCAAATTACACAAGTCCGGTTTATTATCTTTTTATTATTAAGTCATATCCCGTTCTAATTAAACTTTTTTTGTGACACGAGAATCTCCCGAAACTCGCCTCGGTCCCCTCTTCCGGCAATGGAACGGTACGGATGCCTCCGTCCGTCTAACCGGCACGGGCTAGTCGTCGAGAACCTTCTAGCTCTCGCAAGAGGTAGGCACTGATGTCACCGCCCGTTATCATACACTTGGGCCAAATAATATAAAGGTCGGTGGTCCTATTTCCGGTTTAATTGTTATAACATAAACAATAAACACACACCACCAAACACGCATCAACGCTAATACAAGGAGTACGAGCTAAGTAAGTCCGGAGACTTACCTCGTCCCAAGGATAATCCCGCTATATCCCGCTCTCCGCTTCCCGCAAGAAGACACTCAACGCGTGTAAAAAGGCACACGATCAACATCTCTGTCACATGCTAGAAGTCCTTAGACTTCTAGTCCCAATGATCTCGCAAGATCATAAACCATAACCATGCTAGGATAACAACTCCTAGTCCTCACGATCTCACAAGGTAATAACCATCACAACACGTGCTAGGATACTCTCGTCCTAGTCACCACACTCTCAACAGTCATACAACCTCAACCCCTAAATTCTCACAGCTCAACATACACATAAAGCCATAAACAACCTCACAAGATAGTATCAACTCCTCAAGCCTTACAACATTACACAAACCTCAACCACTCACCTAAGGTTCCGAGCCACTACTTGGCATTCACTCTAAGTTATGCTAGATCCAACCTAGCATGATACTAATACTAAACATAACTAAATCGAGTAAGATCATAAGCTCGGGGGAGAGGGTACTCACGTGACGTCAAAAGATGGAAGACGATCTATGGACGTCAATATGGACTCGTTGGGCCTTTTTCGGGGCACTTCGGAACCTAACACCAAATCTAAATAAATTTAGCTTATACGCTAAATTTGAACAGAATAATTAACATATATAAATCTAAGGAAAATCCTACTTTTAAAACCCAAGTTAAAAACCGTAAATAAATATATTCCGGACAAATAGTATAACATCATAACCCAAGGTTAAACTCGTTTTCAAAGTCAACGTTAAAATCCCGTAGTTAAATCTTTGAGTCATAACCCGCAATTAATCCAAAAAGGGCATAATATATATGGTATATATATAATTAAGAATATAACTTGAAGTAAAACCCAAGTTTAAAATCGTAAAAACATTTTCCCGGGCAATATATACAATTTCATACATATGGGTCATAATCTGAAATTAAATGTTTGCCCATCTTTGTAATTAATCCCACAAGGCAGCTTCTGAAATTCCAATAATTGGTGCCAAAAGTGTAAATACAAAGTATGGGCAAAATATATAAGAGAAATTCCGGACGGTACCCTCGTGGTTTGGGGTATTCCGGATTTTGCCCACTAGTTTTTTCAAGTTCGGATGGTACCCTTAAGTTTATGTTGTTTTCCGGATTTTGCCCAAATTCATTACACTTTTTTAAATTCCATTAAAAACATACAAAAGAAAATAAACTAAAATTAAAAAATAACTTAAAATAGAAATAATAATTTATTTAATTTTAAAATAAAGTAAAACAGTAACTTTTATAAAAAAATATATATTATATTAATTTAAAAATAAATAAATTAGATAAATTTTAAAAAATATAAAAATCAGTGTTTTATTTATTTTAAAAATAAATAATTGAATTAGCATATTTTTTATAAAATCTAAAAATATAAGTGTTATACTTTATTTAAAAAATAAATAAAATAAGGACTCTTTTAAATAATAAAAAAAGCACTGTTTTAATTTATTATTAAAATAAAGAAATAATTTTTCTATTTTATTTATTTTCCAAAACTAAAAGAAAGAAAATAAAGTAATATTAAAAAAAAAAAAAATTAGAAAACAGGTTTTTTCAATTTAATAATAAATTAAAACAATGATTTTTTTAAAATTTTTAAAAAATCCTTATTTTATTTATTTTTGAAATAAAGTGTAAAACTTATTTTTTTAGATTTTGTTAAAAAATGTTAACCCAATTTATTTATTTTTAAAATAAAAGAAAACACTGATTTTTTTAAATTTTTTAAAAATTATCTAACGAATTTATTTTTAAATTAATATAATATATATATATTTTTTAAAAAGTTACTAATTTATTTTATTTTTAAAATAAATAAATTATTCTTTTTATTTTAAGTTATTTTTTAATTTTAGTTTATTTTATTTTGTATGTTTTTAATGGAATTTAAAAAAGTGTAATGAATTTGGGCAAAATTCGAAAAACAACATAAACTTGAGGGTGCCATCCGAACTTGAAAAAACTGGTGGGCAAAATCCGGAATATCTCAAACCACGAGGGTACTATCCGGAATTTCCCAATATATAATTAACTTTGGGAGCCTTGTGTAATTATACCAAATTGAAGGGGGGCCGATTTAATTAGGTTAAAGGGTTTCAGGTTTCTGCTTCATCTTCTTCGACTGGGGAAAGGAAGGACAGAGGCGGCAGGGCAATCCCAGTGATGCTCCTCGACGGCCGACCAGGTAGCAAGGTGTGGCGTGGCAGGCGAGGGCGAAGCCGAGGCCGAGCTTGTGGAGTTCGGTCCCTGGAGCGGTTGCAACAACGATTCCGGCGACGAGGCTCGAGCAAGAGGAAGGAAGAAGATTGTAGAGGCGGCGCCGGAGAGAACCTGCACGAGGCTGGGAGTGGCGCGCTGCTTCCAGATCGGCGGTAAATAGAGGAAAAGATCGAGGCAGGCATGCAGCCTTAGTCTCCGGCAAGGGCGGCTTCTCCGGCTCTTCCCTGGTGACTCGACAAGGACTCGAAAAGGTGGAGATCGGTGCCCTAGCGGCTTGTTGTCGACAGGCACAAGGTGCGTTGAGTGAATGCTGCGATTTGAGGGAGAGGGAGATGAGTTACAGAGGCTGCAGCTGCTGAGAGAGGGAGATAGGAGTGAAGGTGTGAGGTATAGTGGTTGAATGATACAAAGGGAGGTCAGCAAGGTGGGGGCTAGCGTGATGAAGGTTGAGGGGAGGGTGAGGGGTCGAAGACCAGCAGGGCTAGGATGGTGCAAGTAGGGATGCAGGGAGCTGGTTGCAGAGGCTAGCAGAGACAAAGCAAAGAGGTCGGTCCTCACTGGCAAATATAGGGGAAAAGAGACAGGAGAAAAGAAAAGAGAGAATAATGTAATTTAGGATATACTCGTAAATTATTTATGAGATATAATAGTTTAAATACGGGTAATAAAATATCAATGTATTTATGTATATTCGTAGAATTTAATTTACGACGTAAAATACTAGTAAAAATTATTTAAGCTATTAATATATCGATAAAAGACGGAAAAAATAAATATCGAAAACGCACAAAAAAACGGGGCGTTCCAATAGTTCTCTTACCTTTTTTTCGGACTTCCGAGTTGTTTTCATACACCATACCTTTCCACCTCGGGTACTCGGAAGTGGTGGCCGGATCAACGGGGTTGGAATCCTATTTTGAGTCATAAACGGGTGCATTCCGTTGTTTCCGCTTCTCCGCCCTTATCCAATCTTGAACACATACTTGAGGCTCCAATTTGTCGGTCTTCAATTGACTTCTCTTGTAACTAGCATGTTCCCTCCTTGACTAAAAGCTTGTTCCACGGCCACCTTTGATGCGGGCACGGCCATAATTTGTTGCACAATCTTGGTTAATGTTGGATACTTCGGGGCTACCTTCTTTAACCAATCTAAAACTTGAAAACAATCACTTTCACCATTAAAACTAAAACAAGATGTTAGATAATCTTGAAATTCCGCATTTGCGGATGAATGTTTTGGTGTTTTTGTTCTTTTTAGCTAAAATTTGTTTAGCTTTAAATAGAATGGAAGATGAAGAAGAAGAAGATGAGGGTGGGGAGTCGATTCGGTGGAAGTACTAGCACTTGTTTGAAATATAGGAAGCAATTTACCAATTTCAAGACGAAAATGAAGAATAATGAAATTAACGTTCATAGTAGAAGATAAACCTAAACATTTATAATATACATTTTAACAATTCGGTAACACCATAAATTTTAAGTCTAGTGTAATGCCCGGTTTCGATATTTCCCTTCTTGCGTACTTCTATCAATATTTTTTATTAGCAAATTCCATTTATATTGTTTTATTATTATATTTAAAAGTGTTTTAAGACGTAAAAAGAAATTTCCGAGCATATTTTTATCTTTGGTTTACTTTCGGGAAAAGTTTGAAAAATCTTTTCGGCTCAAAAATTCCGTTCCGAGCGTTTTGAAATCGGGTCTAGTTTCTTTATTTTATTTTATTTTATTTTCTTATTCTTCTCTTTCTATTCCCCCTTTTCTTTTTGTCTCTTCTGTCTTGTTCCTGTTGCAGCTGGTGAGAGGCTAGTGCAGATCTACAGCCTGGGCCGTAGCACTGTGAGCCGACCCCTCGCTCACCTCCCCGACCTCTCGCTCCAGGCGCCTGTAACCTACCTTTCTTCTCCTTTTGTCTCCTACTGCCTCACCCAACTCTAAGCCCTCTCACTTCTCCCTTATGCCCATCTCGCAACCCCCTTTTTCCCCTCCTTTGTGATAGGCGAACGAATAGAGTTGCAAGAACAACCCTTGGTTGTCCCCCTCCCTTCACCTCGGATTGAAATTGCAGGCCTTCTGAACCTTCTTCACCCTCTCAATTTCTAGCAGCATACGCAGGCAGCCCGGAGACTCTCCACACCGCCTACTGCCGCGCCGGGGACTACAGCGCCTCGCCGGAGCAGTGGCCCTTGCCGCCTCGCCCTCGCCTAGCCCGCGCCGGAGACAAAAGGCCGACTCGGCCGCCAGCATTCCCCTTCCTACGCCTACGCAAGCCGCCAGGAGATCTTCCCCTTTCCTTCCTGCCTCTATCGCGCTTCAACAGAAGGTTGAAGAAGGGATGTGGGTTATGTCCATTTTTTGCCCATCTTTTCCTGTTTATTGTAGTTTTGACCCTTCTTTTTGTTTATTGCAGTTTCGGCCCTGCTGAGTTGTGTAATTGCAGCCTTGACACTCTATATTATCGATATTTACTGTTTTGTCTTAGGTAATTATTTTTTAAGCCAAAAATCTTACGGAAAGTCGATTTTGGTTTTAACCATGTTTATAAATTGTTTGGATTGCCAGGAAAAATTGGTTTTACGAGTTTTATGCTTGTTTTAAAAATGGGTATTCCCTTGGTTCGCTTTATTCGTTAGATCACCGTTCAAATTTAGCATATAAGCTAAATTTGATTAGCTTTGGTGTTTAGGTCCGGAAGCGCCCGTTAAAGGACAACAAACTCGTTCTTGACTCCGTATACCGTTCTTCACCTTGCATCTCGTGTGAGTATCTTCTCCTTCGTTAGTTCGGTAATGATAGTATAACATGCTAGGTGAATTTAGCATAACGTAAAGGAAATGCCTTGTAGTGGCCTTGAACCATAGGTATTAGTGGTTGGATATCGAACTCGTTGAATTATCTTCTTTACGATCTTAGGATGATCTTCGAGATTAGAGGTTGGACCTAGCATGCTAGAGTTAGGACCTCATATAAATGTTGAAGACTAGAAGTCCGAGGACTTCTAGCTTTTTGGTTAGTTATTGATAGTGTGCCTCGTTTGGCCAGGCTTGAGCATTTTCCTACGGGAAGTTGAGAGTGGTTTATTCGAGTTACCTTGAGTGAGGTAAGTCTCCGGACTTACTTAGCTCGTATTTTACATATTAACATTGATGTGTGTTTGGTGGTGTATGTGTATGTTATTGTTTATGATATAAACAACTAAACTGGTAATAGGACCACCGACTTTATATTATCTTGGTCCAAGTGTATGATAACGGGCGGTGACATCATCTGCCTAGCTCTCACGAGAGTCTAGGAGGTTCTCGGCGACTAGCCCGTGCGGGTGGACGGTCGGATGCATTAGTACCATTCCTTGCCGGTAAGTAGGGACCAAGGCGGGACCACAGTGGTCTCGTGTCACAAATCTAAGTTGAATTAGAACGGGATACGACTTAATAATAATAAATATAATAAACCGGATTGTTGTGCTTTTATGTATGTTGTATGCTTGTGATGAGATTACTTGTGTATGTGCCTCTCCCATTTATTCTAATGTTTAAAATATGAGTTAACGGTTTTAAACCGTTTGTGTAGATGCCCTGCAGGTTAGGGACGCCGCCGAGTTAGGTGGAGGAGTGGACAGCCGAGGGTCGCCGTACATTATAGGACGGAGACGTTTTTGGTTTATTCTTGTTATGTTTGGAGTTATGCTTTTCGATATATGGTTTCGGATTTATATTTTGGGATTTGTGTCGTTTTGAGGACTCGACTGAGTTTCCACCTTGTATCTTTACATTCAGTTTCTCGCATACATTATAAACGATTTGAGTTTTTGCCTTTATTTGTGCCATGTTGGAAAGGTCCGGTGAAATTGTTGTCAGGCTAAGGGTCGGGACCCATTTTGAGGTCTCGCCCGTAGCATTCCGATATCCCGCGAATTCGGGGGGCTACATCTAAGATCAAAAACGGCGGCAATAAGATAAATTTGGGGAATTTCTTTATAATATTTAAGCAAATTTGTTTTCATTTCAGTTGTAGCATCTATAAGGGATTCATAACCTAAACCGGTTTGTAAAGCCTTGGTAACATTTACGGCTATTTCTAAAAATCTACAAGAAGTAGGAACGTAAACATAACTCAACATATTAGTAGAATCACTAGAACTTTTAAAACAGTACAAATATCATAACAAGTTTGCCAAATATTTTCAACTTCTAACATAGACCAAGAAATATATTGTGAGAAAAATGATAGTAAAACATCTTTATAACGAAGAGCTTGATTAAGTAGTTTATAGGTTGTGTTCCAATGAGTTCCAATATCTTTTGAAAAAGCAATCGGATGAACATTATTTTCTAAACAAGTTGATCTCCATTTTTTTCTTAAATCGGTTGAATGCCAAATATGTTCAATTACGTCGATTATAGGCTCTAACAATTCATGAAAAACTTTTAGTCCATCTTGAACACATAAATTTAAAATATGACATGCACATCTTGGTGAGTAAAAGGAGTTTTTATATATTGTCCCGCATTCCCCACCAAATCGTTTACGGCGCGGGTCTTAGCGGAAGCATTATCAAATGATTATGAAAAAACTAGATTTTGTAAATTAAATTCTTGTAAAACTGTTTTTTTTATTAAATTTGCAATGTTGGTGGCATTATGTCTTTCATTAAAATGGCGAAATGTTATAACAAATTTATGCAAAAACATATTGTTATCAATAAAATGTAAGGTAATGCCCATCTAAAAATATTTTTGTGATAAAGTACTACAAATATCACTACAAATTGAAACTTGATGCGAAAATGATTGTAAAATCGTAAGAATTTTTTGTTTTATTTGGTCATAAGATTTAGAAATTAATTTGGAAAATTGTTTACGAGAAGTTGGTTTAAAAGCCGGTTGAAGATAAGTAGTGTTATATTCTCTTACACTTTCATATTCCGCATAAGAAAATGGAAGAGCTTGAGATGCAATTAAGTTGACTAATTCTAAAGATTCATCAACATGATTATACATAAATAAAGAAGATTGAGAGGAAGAGGATGCAAACCCGTGGGACAATTGAGTTTGTTACCGTGATATTCCGAGCTTCTCGGGATGGTAATTTTGCATGTGGGTTTGCAAAGTCCTGTATCCGCCCTTCGCCTTCCACTTGTACACCTTCGGACAATAGTTGCACGAGACTTGGCAATAATCGTCCACCACCGGACCCTTCTTGTAATGCTTCGTGAATATGTCGGATGTGAGCATTTTCGGTGGACGGGCTTGTCGGAAAGGCCTTTCACCTTAACCTTGTGGCATTTCCAAATCAAGCATTTGAGTCTCGCTTTCTTGGGTTCTAGGAAAGAAAGCGGGAGTGAAGTCATAGTCGCTTGAGTAACTCGGGTTTGCCATTTCACTTGATTGAGAAATCGAGAATACGAGAATTCGAGATCAAGATTGAGAGTGAGAGTAGTAGTAGATATATAAGAATGTTGGTGCGAGATAAATGGAAGAATGGTAGGGTAATTACAAGAATTGTGTGTAAAAGTATTTTTTTTATATAAATTAACTAACAATAAAAAAATAAAAATAAAATAAAAAAAACACACCCAACGGCTCTAAGAGCCGTTTGCATTGTGGGGCCCACCGGCAAATAGCCGTTGTGGGCCAAATAGCCGTTGGCATTGCCAACATCTATTTTTTGGCAAAACCCGCGGTTAACCGCCGGTTTAGGTTTAGCCGAAGGCCAAACCTAAACCTAAACCTAAACCGCTAACCTACGATTTGGCCAAACCGGCAAACCTAAACTACCGGTTTATGCCGGTTTATAAACCGCCGGTTTGAGCCGGGTTGGCCCAAACCAAACCATGTCTAGGTATATGTGTTTAGTATGTAAGAGCCTTAGTCTTTGAGAGTGTTGAACCGTGTCTGAGCCGCCCCTGCGTGTGCAGACCTGAGCCGCCCCTACAACCAGTACATCCGCCCCTACGGATTTTGGTGTGTTGCAGTCGGCATTGTTGACCCTTGACCCGTGATTTACCTTTCTTACCATATAAGTATTCTCTTCTCTTCCGTATGAGGGTTTCTTCATTCTCTCTCCAACTCCATCTTCTCCCTCACGCTCTTCTTCTTTCCTTCTCCTTTGGATCTTCTTCTTGTTTCTCCCTTGTTTGGGTTGTGAGTTTTGATGTTTGGATGATGAGGATGGTGTTTGATGATGTTGATGTGCTTGTATTGAGCCAACCTTGAGGTTGAAGTGTATGGTTCTTCCTCTGTTAGGGTTCAGCTGGTGAGTTTCCCCTTTCTTTCTTCTTCTTTCTTTTTTTTCTTCTTCTTTTCTTCTCTTTTCCTTTCTAGCTTAGGATCCCACAAGATTTGATCTTGTAGCAGCCTTCCTAGGCTTTGTTTGATGTATATATGTATGTATGGGGCTGTTGGCTGAAGAAGAAGCGAAGAGAGGCGACTGAAGGATCAAAGAGAAGTTGAAGATGAGCCCCTGCTGTCCAGCCGCCCCTACGCCACCTTAGGGCCACCCTAACGCCAGCCAGACGCCGCCCCTGCGCCACCCAGGGCTTCTCCTGCGGTTCATTGTGTCCAACCCCTGCACATTCCTTGTCACGCAGGTGCGTCTTATTCCGGGCTTGCCTAAGGATGACATTGTCCCTTCCCTTCCTAGTATGTGTGTGTAGCATCATGCTAGGTATAGATGAGAGTGTGATGATGATGTTATGATCATGTTATGCCTTACACGACTTTAAGGATTCATGATGTCGAGTGAGAGTTATAGGATGTATATGATCCTTATGGATCCCTTTGGGTCTATGTGTGACCCCTTTGATTGATAGGAGATTGATATATCTCTATGCCTTGTTATTAGGCAGTGTCCCTCTCTGGATTGAGGTTGCACATGATTGAGAGTATCAGAGGTTTAGGTAAGCCCGTAGGACTTACTTAGCTACCATCCTTATATTGGTTGTATGCATGAGTGGTGTGTGTGTTATATGCTTGATATGATAGCATGCGATGTCAATTATTATTGACCTATGTTTTATTGATAGCCCCATTGCGTGGTAATGATCAAATTTCCCTTTCATCTTGTAAGGAGTTGGGAGGTTCTCTGTTGTCAGGCCAGACCTGGTTTATAGGAAGGGCACAACACCACTCCCATGGGGTACACAGGTTGTGTGACCGACACTACCCCAGCTGGCTAACAGGCCCAGAGGCGGGATGATACGGTCCTCGTGTCACATAGTTTCATAGATCTATATATATATACGATTTGAGTGAATGACTACTTATATAAAGATAATTAAAACGGGTAAATGTGTGACAACATGATTTTGTGCTTATCTTTCATGACTTGTGCTTGTGTTTGTGCTTATGCATTACCTTATATATGTATTGTTAGCTAACGGTTTTATACAGTGTTGTAGATGTTGTGTGGGACGAGACCTGCAGAGTGATCCGGCAGGATGACAAGCCGAGGACTCTCGTATATTAGGTGGTTATGGTTTTGGGGATTTATCTATATACCTCATGCGTGAGGTTGATGTTTGTATACCTCATGTGTAAGGCTTTTGTGTTTTATACTCGACTATGATTTTGTATACCTTTTGATGTACAATTTTTTTACCGTTTTATGCATTTGTTTTTATATTTGTCAGTGTCATGTTGTAAGGTCCAGTGAACTTGTTGTCAGGCTAGGGTCAGGATCCACTTTGAGATCCTAGACCAATGTGGCATCCCAAGTCCTGCGGATTCGGGGTGTTACAGAGTTGGTATCACAGCCTTAGGTTGACAACAATGTCACTTGCTACCTACAATAAAGGTCGGATGGATAAATAAACAGAACCCGAAAGGGGTCTGACGTTTTCAAAGGATTTTTGATTTTAAAAGTTGTGTATACAGTGTTTTGGGATTGAATGTACGGGAAGTCGTCACCTCTACCGTGGATCTCAGTAGTACAAATATGTATATATGTATTATGGATTATATGTGATGTGTTATATATATATAGCATATATAACATATATATAGCCTTATAATCCAGGTGTGCATACCTTGTAGATGACTCAGACTAGAGCGACATCTGCAGTGGGACGAGGTAGGGGTACACCCCCTCTCCCTCTAGTAGTGATAGGTCAGGGACAGGTTCCCACCGTCGATCTGCCTGCAGTAGAGATTGGACCAGAGGAGATAAACTATGTCGTGATTAGGAGATCCGAGTTTCGAGAATATATATGCCTATGGGAGGAAACTACAAGAGTAGGTAGACCTACCCTGAGTTTACCAATATCAGTGGGACCTACTGAAGCTTCCGGATCAAAGAAGAAGCAACGGACCGAATTAGTGAATGGTGAAGCGGATCTTTCAGGTGTTAGACAGAGTCTGGTACACGGACGTTCGAGTGATCCCCTGTCCACATGGACTTCTGGTGGGAAGATATCTTGTTTTAATTGTGGGGAGTCTGGACATCTGCGACCGGAGTGCAAGAGATCTTTGGTGACGTGTTTTACCTGTGGTAAGATAGGACATAGAGCGATGTTCTGCCGACAAAATAAGATGCCGCAACAACAAGTTTCTTCCCATGCTAAGGTTACTAAGGGCGAACGAAGAAGATCGAGTTACCCTTTAGCCGCACAGGTTGCGAAGATGGGGCGACCGTGCTTTAATTGTGGTAATCCAGACCATTTGCGCTCCGAGTGTTCTTTGGATCCGATAGCTTGTTTCACATTTGGTGAACTAGGCCATATGGATCCCTTTTGTCAGCAAGGTAGTGTTCCTTCTCAGCAAGACTCTCCTTTATCCGGTGTAGAAGGAGTAGAGGCAGAAATGATGGTGATGACCTCAGTGATACCTAGGGAGCATAGGTCTGAGTTTGAGTAATAATATGCAATGGAGCCGTTGACATTAGCGGTTACAAGTACCATCTTTATTAATGGTTTACCTATTGGGTTTTGTATGATGTGGGTGCTATGCACTCTTTGTTTTTTGATGCATGTGTTGATAGATTGACCTTAGATATAGTAGATGATAGACCTTATTTGATAGGGTTACCAGATGGGGGTTTGGTTAGGGATACCATGAGGTACATGGTTGTCCTATACATTTAGGAAACCGTGATTTGGTTGTAGACTTCTTTGTCATACCATAAGTGCATGAAGAAGTCATTCTGTGTATGGATTTGGATGGATAGATACCATGTTGTGTTAGGTGTTGGTAGGAGGACCGTGAAAGTCTCTACCGAGTTGGGTTCGATAGAGGTCTTCCGAGATTGGGACCTTGGAAAGACAGATATGGTTATTAGTGTAGTGCGTGCAGCTAGATTGATCGCACAGAATGGCGAGGCCTTTTGGTGCTACACCATGAAGGAGAGCGAGAGTCCAGTGTTAGATGACACCCTAGTGGTCTGCAAGTTCTTGGATGTGTTGGTTCAACCGCCCATTTTACCGCCTCAGAGGAGTGTGGACTTCAACATCGAGTTGGAGCTTGGCACGAGATCGATCTTAAAGGCCCCATATCATATGGCGTCTGTCGAGTGGTTACAACTGAAGAAGCAACTCGAGGAGTTGGCTGAGAAGGGCTTCATCCGCCCGAGATTATCCACGTGGGAAGCACCTGTCCTCTTTATATGGAAGAAGGGCAGAACGCCGAAACTGTGCATCGACTACAGAGAGTGAAACAAGGTGACCATCAAGAACAAGTATCCATTGCCTTGCATGGATGACTTGTGAGATCAACTTCAGAGAGCAATTGTGTTCTCCAGGATCGACTTGCACTCGGATTATCACCAGCTGTAGGTGAGAGGACAGGATGTGCATTAGACGACATCTCGGATTCGGTATGGACACTACAAGTTTGTAGTGATGCCATTCGGATTCACGAATGTGCCACAAACTTTATGGAAATGATGAATGGCATAATCATCGACTCCCTAGACTAGTTTGTGGTGGTCTTCATAGATGATATTTGTTCGCCCGAAAACGTGCGTGCAAATAAGCTTTATATTTATAAAACTAGAATAAAATCAAGCGAACCCGCAGTGTACGGATCGGCGTAGATCTGCAAGTATTCCAGAGTATCGAACACAGGGATTTGGTGAAACAAAATTCAATTCGAAGTTGCCAAGCAAATAAGTTGTAAAGCTTTGCAAATATTGGGAAAACAGCAACCCTAAATATCCAGGTATCAAATTGTGGCAATCGATTCAAGATATACTAAAGAACTAAGGACAGAGTTAAGAGTTGCAAAGGTATGCTAAAGTAAAGTAATGTACGGTGAAGTTCCAAGACTTTATATGACTTATCTAAAGGTACTCTCTATAAAGGTTGTTGAGGCTGCAGTATAGAAAGGATCTATGGACAAGAATTAATCTCAAATACCCAAACTTGTAACCCAAGGATCAAGATAAACTAAAACGATTAAGGTTGTGATACTCGAAACCGAAATAGAGGATGATGAGTCTCACTACTACCTAGAAAAGGACAAGCCAAGACTAGATTAAAGGTAATCTTTAACCTTGGATCAAAGTAAAAGCAAAGTTCGTAAACTAGGGTAAATCACGGTCAGATCTTGAGAACCACGGCCGTGGAAACCCAAGAATAGGCTGTGATTTAGGTTCGTCGACGATATCTCTCTAACTCTCAGGGTCCAATCAAATTACGATCGATCTATCATTATCTAAGCCACAACTATCAACCCTTCACCTTAGAATTGCTAAAGGGTTTTAGCCAATAACCATTGTCATGATATCAATGTTCAAATTAAAGAGAATGAAAGATGAAAACCCTCGAATACTTAATAAGACTTCAAAACCAATCTCAAATCCGAAACACAAGAAGCAATGTTTAATGGATTCAGAATGTATAACATAAAACCTCACAAGAATCTAAGGCAAGTATGAAGAACATGTTGTTAATCCGTCTTCAATATCAAAACCTAAGAAAGAGGCTAAACCTTCGGCGATCTTCAATCAACCCTAAGCAAGAATGCTCCAAAGCAGGGCAAGTGGCCGTCTATCCCGAAGTGTATGTGCGATGTATGCGGCGTCTAAGCGGCGGTAAGCAGGGAACCCCGAAACTCTCTTTTCCGACCTTTTAATAAGACGAGAAAGAATAACCGTCCAGACCCATTACGTAAATAAGTGGCAAATAAAGACACGTCAAAAGATCGCCTAAATCACGGTCTCAAGGGTTTCCACGACCGTGGTTTAGAGCGTGGAAAAGGGTTACGGTGTCTTGTGACTTCCACGACCGTACTTTAGGCCGTGTAACTTATTGGAGTTCTCCACGCTCATGATGCCAAGATCCATGGCCGTGGTTTAGAGCGTGGACTCTTCTACGGCCGTAATGTAGAGCATGGAAGTGTAAAATACTTGTAATTTCCTTTGTGTCGTGACATTCTTCATCCTAGCTCCTTCCTTAGCTTCCTTGATGTGCTCCTAATCCTCGAACATGATTGATTACTCTCTTTTCTCTCTTAATTTCTCCTATTTAGCTCCTTTTCACCTACAATCAACACAAAGCTAGTGTAGACATCCATATCGACAAAATAAACGAACAAGCTAACAATTACTTCTAAACTTCATCTATGTACACAATAGTAAGGGAAAAACAACCAAAATAAGTACCTAGAATATCACAATATTTCATGCTAACAAAATACCCCATACTTGTCACTTGCTTGTCCCCAAGCAAGGTTTTTAAAAGCTTAGAATACAAGTCAGAATGAAATATGCATGCAATCTCAAAACAAAACTATCCTTTAGATAAAAGTGCTTCTAGTCAATAGATCATCCTCAAACCTTGCTTCATTCATCCTTGAAACGCTTATATACATAAACCAAAGAATGTAAAGCAAAGAAACATCATGAATCGCTTAAACTTTAAGACAAACATCATAACCTTCAAGTATTGTCAAAATCAAGCATAAGAAACTTCAATTTAGATCACCAAGTCAAATAACATTCTTTTGATCTTAAGGACTTTCAAGTAAGGTCTAGAATGCGGAAGGGAGGGAAACTTATAAGGGATGTGGTGCATGAATCCGGAAAAATGAATAACCCAACTCTTTTTCTTTTTACTTTGAATTACAACACCATCAACTTTGAGCTTTGCTCTCTTCTTTTTCACATTATTTTTCGACTTTACTTTTTGAAAGATGGACAGAGGTGCACAAAAACCGAAGCCTAGGAGATCGGTGTTTCTTAAATTTCAAGATGCCTCAAACCCTTGATGCACATACCATAATTCGTTAGGAATATCGCTCAATCCGACTTTGGCAAGACACAAACACCCGGCTATGTGAATGGTGCCGAGTTACTCATCTTCATGATTGACTTCCCCAAACCTATTAATTATATTCTTTGAATGCAAAATTTTGCTGTCATGGCCCTCCCACATCAAACATGCCAAATATCAACTCCTCCAAATTCCCGGATAGGTAAGGGAGGCAATTACTTTTATTGAGGGGCTAAGTGATCAAAGAAAGAAGAAAGAAAATCGAATTGCCTTAATCATTTCATAAAGAAGTATAAGAACTCATCATGTGATTTCAACCTCAATTTCTCAATATGATTTAGATCAAACTTTCACATTATGAAACTTGCAAGAAAGGATAAACAACACATTCAATTTCTTTTCAATTCATTAATTCGTTTAGGCATACAATTGTCATCAAAAACTCATTCCACAAGTGAGAGCTATCATAGAAGTCATCTCTAATCTTAGAAGCACAAGAACTCTTTCAAAATATTTCAAAATTTTCAAATTTTTATGGGTTTTCAAACTTTTTCATGCAATGTAATAATGAAACGTGTGACTATGAAAATGAAACATGCATAGTGTCATGGATATAAGCAAGCAAATGTAGTAGAGTTATTACACATAATAGTCACACCCACCCCATACTTAAAACATACATTGTCCTCAATGTTCAAAAAGAAATAAAGAAAAGAAGAAAAGAAAAATGAACTCACTAAAACAGTGGTGGGGCGGCTAAAACTTTCAATCCTCATAGCTCATCACTGCGGAGGCGGCGGTGGTGGAAATGGGCGGAAGTCATGGCTGTAGTACCGCCCGAACTGCTGGCGGTAGATATCACTCATCATCTCGTCATGCTCCCGGCTCCTAGTCTTCTGCGCCTCTCTATGGATCTCCAAGTCACCAACTCGCCTAGAAAGGTCGGTAGCCCATGCCGGTAGCTGCTCATACCAAGCTAGCGGCTGACCGTACCATGCCGTTGCGTCCTGTGGAGTCGGTGCTGATGGTGCTGCTAGTGCCTGACTATACCAAGGTGGTGGAGCTCCCATCCACTCCGGCTGCGCTCCGTACCAAGCGGGAGGAGCGTCCATCCAAGTCGGCCTCTCACTCACGCTAGCATGGCGAGAGGAAGAGGCTCCAGAAGGTCCAACGGGTTGTAGTGAATGCCTAGGAGGGTTAGGGAAGTGTGCCGGTTGATCCGGGAAAGTGCCAAAGTCTTGCTCATCACCTTCTCCCTCAAAACCATCACCTCCTCCTACCTCCTCCTCAACATCTGCAGTTGGAACCTCATCGGGGACATAGGGAGATGCCACTAGCCTATTCGCATGCATAGCAGCGAAGGTCTGCTTCCAATTATGACGTCCAGCCATAATGGAATACTCAGGGAGCCACGGGATACCTCTACCTCCTCTCTCCTCCCAAGGCATGCCGGCGGTAGGTGGACCGCGGTGCCTAGGGAAGATGATACCCCTCGTCATCAAGCTATTGAGACCCAAAGGTCTCGCTGCAATCCTAGTACAGGCAAAAAATTCTATCCCTAGCTGCGTGGCAATGTGGGTAACCATACTACCATATCCAATGTTACCGGCTCTCTTGTTCTTGAGCTTACTCATGGTGGAGGCTAGGAGGGTAGCACAGTCAGCAGGTCTACCGTGAAGCATAAAATAAAGAAGGAACAGCTCATCAGTCTTAATCTTCTGAGGGGTCTCGGTCCTAGGGAAAAGGCATTCAGAAAGGACTCTATGGGCTATCTTCAAGGCTAAGTGGTAGATGAGCTTAGCCTTGGTGTCAGCCGGCTGCCAACGGTCCTCGCTGGCATAGATCATGGCTATGTCCTCCTAGAAGTCCTTAGCGTATACATTGCTAGGGAACCGACCATTGAAGGTCTCTTGGAACCCAAAGAAGGCTCCAAACTGCAATATTGAGAACTCATAGTTCTCCTCCATCAGCCTAAAAGAAACTGTCCTATCTATGGCACTGTGCTGAAAAGAAATCACGAACTCCCTAGTAATCTCCTCATAAGCGTCTTCCCTAATAGCGGAGAAGACAATCAAACTGGCTCTATCTAAAAGCCACGTCAAGTCATTCACTACATTCAGCGGCTCTAGCTCCTCAAGCACTAAGTAGCGCGGTCCTATGACCGCCCTCTTCTTGATCCTTTCCAAGGCATCGAGGTAATCCTCATGGATGGTTGGAATTCTAGGAGGTGGGGGTGATGGTGCCTCACTAGGGGGTACTTGGGAGGAAGAGGAAGTGTCTCCTTTCCTCTTCTTGTTCCTAGTCGACTTCCTCCTAAACAAATCCATTACAGAAGAAAAATCACGGCCTGTTCTACAGAAACCACGGCCGTGGAACCTACAGGGATCGTAGTTCAGCTCTGTTTTGCTCAAATCTCAACCAAATTACACCAAATTCAGCAGGCACAGTCCTAGACTAATTCCAATCCAATTCCAATCAGTTCTCCTAAAAATTCTTGCAAGAATTTAGCCGAATCGACAAAGTAGAGAAAGAGAAGATAACCTAGGTTTTTGGATCGTTAAAATCCGAATTCCGTCTTCTGGAGGGATTGCTCACTTGATTTGTTGATTGGATCTTGTAGATGATCGAATTTGCTTCACTTTAGGCTCAAGAATCGTTCGAATCGGACTCCGAACGAAGATTTGAGAGAGGGGGAGTGATTTCGGCGTTCCGGTCGTGGAATAGGGGCGTGGAATGGGATTTTTGTGTTGTTTTTGTGAATAATGTGGTTTATATGGTGACCGTAAATTTTTTTGGAAAATCACGGTCACTCGGGGTGTTCCACGGCCGTGGTTTTGCACGGAACCGTGGTTTTGGTGATTTTTCTCAGATTTTTGCAAATTACGGTCTCTATAGCTTCCACGACCGTGGTTTAGGGTGTGAAACTCTCTGTAATGTGCCAAAATCTAAGTTTCGTCAATTCCTTCTAGCTTTTTCTCTTCCCATTGCCTATTCCATTGTTCCTACATCAAAAACACGACATACCGGAAGGTATCGAGGGCAAAACAAAGCAAAAAACGACTAAACTAATCTATTCTAAGAATGAAAAACAAAATCATAAGTGCATTACCTTGGGTTGCCTCCCAAGAAGCGCTTGTTTTAGGTCCGTAGCTAGACCATACTTGCATCTATTCGAGTGTGGTAGGTGCAAACTCCTCAGCTTGGAGCTCCGGTGTATACTTCTTGAGTCGTTGACCGTTCACATTAAAACTTCCGCTCTTTTCACCCCATACTTCAACTGCACCACGGGGAAAAACATGTTTGATTAGATAAGGTCCAGTCCAACGAGATTTAAGCTTACCTGGAAAGAGCTGAAGTCTTGAATTGAAGAGGAGAACTTGATCTCCTTCTTTGAAGTCCTTTGGGATGATATGCTTATCATGCCAACGCTTTGCTCTCTCCTTATAGATCTTAGCGTTCTCATAAGCGTTTAAGCAAAGTTCTTCAAGCTCATTAAGGTCCAAAAGGCGCTTCTCGCCCGCTTCCTTCATGCTGAAGTTCAACCGCTTAACCGCCCAATACGCTTTATGTTCTAGCTCCACCGGTAAGTGACAAGACTTCCCATACACAAGGTTGTAAGGTGTTGTTCCAATGGGAGTCTTGTATCCAGTCCTATATGCCCACAATGCATCATCTAGTTTCAAAGACCAATCCTTCCTTGTCTTTGAAACTATTTTCTCTAGGATTCCCTTGATCTCCCTATTCGAAATCTCCACTTGTCCACTCGTTTGTGGATGATAAGGGGTGGCGATCTTGTGAGTTACCCCATACTTAGCTATTAGAGCTTCGAATCGTCGGGCAATAAAGTGAGAGCCTCCATCACTAATGATAGTCCGTGGTGTCCCAAACCTTGGGAATATAGTTCTATTAAAGAACTTAACCACAACCATGACATCATTAGTTAGAGAGACAATTGCTTCAACCCATCTCGAAACATAATCTACAGCTAGAAGGATGTATTGGTTTCCACAAGATGATGGGAAAGGTCCCATGAAGTCTACTCCCCAAACGTCGAAGATCTCTACCTCCTGAATGTTGTTAAGAGGCATTTCATTTCTCCTAGATATGTTCCCTGTTCTTTAACAAGCATCGCAGCAGGAAACAAAGGTTTCCACATCTTTAAATAAAGTAGGCCAAAAAAATCCAGATTGCAATACCTTAGCGCTAGTCTTGTTTGAGCTAGCGTGTCCTTCACAAGGTAGTGAATGACAATGACGGATGACGCTTTGCATCTCGTCTTCCGGCACACATCTCCTAATGATGCCGTCAGGGCCTCTCTTAAAGAATAGAGGTTCATTCCAAAAGTATTCCCGGACAGCCTTAAAAACTTCTTCCTTTGTGCATAAGATAGTCCGGGTGGTATTTCCTGACAAACCAAATAGTTAACAAAATCAACAAACTATGGTTCGTTACATTTAGTTATCTTGTCGATGCACTCCTCTATGATGTGTAAATGCTCGTTCGGAAAGGAGTCATCTATAGGTAGATTGTCGTCTTCTAGATGTGGTAGACGACTCAAATGATCCACAACAGAATTTTTCGAACCCTTCTTGTCACGGATCTCTAGATCGAATTCTTGTAGGAGAAGAATCCATCTAATCAGCCTTGACTTTGCATCCTTCTTTGCAAGTAGATACCGGATCGCAGTATGATCCGTGTATACAATCACCTTTGCACCTACAAGATAAGAACGAAACTTTTCAAAGGCATAAACAATATCTAGAAATTCTTTTTCAGTAATGGCGTAGTTAAGATGCGCTTCATATAGCGTCTTGCTAGCGTAATAGATAGCATGGGTTCGGCCCTCCTTCTTTTGCCTAAGCACAACTCCTATAGCTACGTCACTTGCATCACATGTGACACCTATTTCATTTCTAGTTGATTACCAGTTAATTAACCCTGTTTAAAACAATAAGCGGAAAAGCGGAAAACGTAAATTTTTTTTTAACTTTATCTTACAACCATATTCACAACATATATACATACTAACATACGTCATAAACTCTGTTTAACAAAACACAGCTGTTTAAAAACCACACAAAACATCCTAGGCGGTAGCATCCCATAACAGCTCACCTGATATGATCTCAAATCCAGGTGTTGGGTCCAATGTCCTTGCCTTGATCAGGCCGAGTCTGAGTAGCTGAAAAATATGTGGATATAACAACAATGAGCCACACACTCAGTAAGGATATACAAATCGCACTCTCCCAATATATATAAGTATCTAATATCCCATCCCCAAAGGACACTCTATACCCTTCCTCACATTTCAAAGCACACACATACATATCCACATTCACATATAATTCCACAACCATTCATATCACATTTCACATAAACATTCAAGCATGTTATCACACATCACATATAAACATATCATCTCATCACATAAAAATAATCATAACATAACACATAACATGCTAGACTCGATCGCATCGATGCATAGGTGATAATTAACTAACTAGCCCCAACTGATCGTACGATATATTTTCTCACGTGCTTTCGTATTTCTTTTCTTTCTTTCTTTTTTTTTCTTTCGGTTGGCCAACCCGATAGCGTCATAGGCCCCCTGTAGATCAGATAGCGACCTCGGCCATCTTGTCCTAAGACCCCCTGTAGATCAGGTTGCGATCTTGGACTATTTTTCTTATCTTGAGGCCCCCTGTAGATCAGGTAGCGACCTCTGGCTGTTTTTCTTATCTTGAGGCCCCCTGTAGATCAGGTAGCGACCTCTGAGGCCCTCTGTAGATCAGGTAGCGACCTCGTCCCCCGGAAACCCGTGCGGGACCCAGTTGGGCTAATTAATCAATTACCATCCTATATTATCACTTTCATATCATAACTCAATTTCATGCTTTCATCATATTCTTTCCACTATCATCTCATGTACCTCATGCATGCTTTCATAAGGAATATCAAGTCATCATCATCGTCTCACTCATATACATATAAGCATGCATACAATCATAACAAACATATATATACACTCAAGCATGCATAAAATCATAGCATATTAAATACATAACATATATTAAGCAAGTGTAATTCATATACACTTACCTCGCAGGTAAGAACAATAAAACCTCGCAAACCAACTATTGGCCGTTTCCCACTCGGACTATCCTCTTTTTTTGTGCTTGGATACGCTCACAAAGAACTAAGCTATAGTTAAACAAAACCTTCAACAACACCTGCGGAGAATATCATATTCCTCGTATTAAACTTCTCGCTTCAAACACCAGTTAAATTCATTCCTTTGAATTTAATTAGCTTATGGCATTTTCTAGAATCCCAATTTAATTAATTAACCTTTAATTAATTAATTAAGTTTCGCCAGAACAACGTTTTGCCCGCAGGCAATTTTTGAACCCACGTGTCATCAAATCTCATCAAACAAACAACTCATAATCACCAGAATAAAGTAACGAGCATAATGGAATTTCCAATTATCCATTTTGACAAGCCTAAGGTCAATTTAGGCTAAATCGCAATAAGGAAAATAAATAAATTCATAACTTATTCGTTACTAACCCGATTGACGATCTGAAAGAAGATTCGGAATCACAACGACGCAGGCTACGCTCGGACACCATCAAATTCACCAGAATCTGAGCGATGGAACCTCCCTAGTATCATATATGCTCGACCAGGCCTTCTCTTGGGCGGAAATGTAGAAACTCGGTACCAAAATGAAGAGAATGAAGAGAGGAATCCAAAAACTCAAACGGATTTGAAATCGGATTAGAAACGGAGAGTAGATCTGAGTTTGAAGATTGAGAGAAATCAGAGCTTTTACGAGAAAACGTGAAAGGAAATGAATTAATAAACGTTATTTCTGCTATTTATAGCGAAGACGATAATTATCCTTTAGCGGAGTTGATAATTATCCTTTCACCGATCCGAAAGCGGTTTAAGCCCCTTTCTCCAAACTTCTCGAAATTGGAATAATAAATCTGGAATATTGTATGGATAATTATTCCGCAATTGTCTCGAGAAACGCGTATTCCTAAGCCGTCTTTCTTAGCCGCTAAGAAACGAAATAGCGACTCTTTTGGCCGTTTTGCCTTTCTATGTTTTTTCATATCTAGGACATGTCCGATGTCCTGATCATTTTTTTCAACTGCATTTTTATTAATTGAAGCTCCCAAATGCTCTAAATAACACCGGGTTTATATAATCTAGGTATCGATCTCTTGTTAAGACGGTTTTAATTCCGTTAAACCCGTTTAACTTCCTAAAATTCCCGATTAGGCCATATTTGATTTTTGACTGTTACATCACACATAACCTCGAATGAAAGATTCCAGTCCGGAGGTTGGATGATCGGGGCTGAGATTAGAGCTTCCCGAATCTTATGAAACGCAGCTAAACAATCCTGCGAGAAATAAAAAACTGCATCTTTCATCAATAGATTAGTAAGCGGTTTTGATATCTTAGAAAAATCCTTTATAAAACGTCTATAACATCCAGCATGTCCTAGAAATCTTCTTATCCCCTTCACCGAAGATGGAGGAGGGAGCTTTTCTATGGTCTCTATCTTAGCCTTATATACCTCAATCCCTCTACTAGAGATCAAGTGTCCGAGTACAATGCCTTCCTTCACCATAAATTGACACTTCTCCCAATTAAGAACTAGGTTAGTGTCTTCACACCTTTGTAGCACAAGAGAAAGGTTAGAGAGGAAATTATCAAAAGAAGAACCATAAACAGAAAAGTCATCCATGAAAACCTCCATGATCTCCTCTATGTACTCCGAGAAGATAGCCATCATACACCTTTAGAAGGTGGCTGGGGCGTTGCAAAGCCCGAACAACATTCTCCTATAAGCGAATGTACCCCACGGGCACGTGAATGTGGTCTTCTCTTGATCGTCCGGATGAATCGGAATATGAGAGAAGCCACTATAACCGTCAAGATAGCAAAAATGAGAATGTTGTGCTAACCTTTCAAGCATTTGATCAATGAAAGGTAATGGGAAGTGATCCTTTCTAGTTGCATTGTTTAGCTTCCGGTAATCAATGCACATCCTCCATCCAGTCACGGTTCTTGTAGGAATGAGCTCATTGTTTTTGTTGGTGATAACCGTCATTCCTTCCTTCTTTGGAACAACCTGTACGGGACTCACCCACTTGCTATCGAAGATAGGGTAGATGATACCTGCATCAAGTAGTTTAAGAATTTCCTTCTTGACAACCTCCTTCATGATCGGGTTTAACCGTCTTTGAGGTTGTCGCGAAGGTCTAAAGTCTTCTTCCATTAGGATCTTATGCATACACAATGAAGGCTTAATTCCTACTAGATCCTCTATAGTATAACCTAAGGCTTTCCTATGTTTCCTTAGAACAACCATAAGTTTACTATGTTCATCTTCACTTAGATCGGAACTAACAATTACCGAAAAAGTAGAATTAGTTCCTAGAAATGCGTACCTTAGATGTGTGGGAAGTGGCTTCAATTCCATCACTATTGGAGTCTCTAATGGCTCTTGAGGACTGTCCAATGCTTCCTTAAAAGTATCTAAGGATGTAGGAGTGGTTGAAGAAGATTCAAGAACATTGGTGGAATGAAAGTAATTTTTCTCGGAGTTTCCCAAAATTACGGCACCTCCGTTACTTCCACGGCCGTGGTTTAGGGCGTGGAAGTCAATTACAACACCTCTGATAGTTCCACGGCCGTGGTTTTGGCCGTGTAACTTACTGGAGTCCTCTGAATAGCTAATTATGGCCATGTTGTTGGAAACCACGGCCGTGGAATAGCACGACTGGCTGTGATTCCTCACGTCCTATGACTCATCGTAGAGTTTTTCAAACTCTTCTTCATGCACTTCTTTTAGCTCCTCTAGAGCTTCAATTTCCTCATTGCAATCCGCTTCCTCTCCTTTCACCATAATGCTCATAATGATAACCTTTTGCAATGGATCCTTGAATAGAATCGAGCTTACTTCCTCTCTAGATGCCTCTTCGTCATAGGTATTAAATATATCTTCTCCAAGAGCTAGCTCTTTCACCAAAGTGGAAAGAACAAACTCTACTTTATCCTCTCCTATGTCGAAGGCAAGTCTAGCGTTCTTGCAATCCACCATACAACCGGATGTTGCAAGAAACGGTCTTCCGAGTATGATCGGGACCAGACTATCTGCAGGAATGTCAAGCACAACAAAATCTATTGGAACATAGAACTTACCAAGCTTGACCGGGACGTCCTCAATGACACCGACGGGATGAGTTATGGATCGATCTGCCATGTATAACGTCATCTTCACCGGTTTAGGTTCACCTAAACCGATCTTCCTGCATAAGGCAAGCGGGATAATGCTAACGCTTGCTCCTAAGTCACATAATGCATCATATGTGGCATCTCCCACTCCTATTGGAACACAAAATGACCCCGGATCCTTCAGCTTTAGGGGCATCTTTTCCTTCATCGTTTTGATGAGATCCGACGATTCCGAACTCATCTTGACTTCTCTAAAGTCTTCCACCTTCCTCTTGTTAGAGAGGATCTTTTTCAAGAACTTCCCATAAGCGGGCATACCTACAATTGCATCAATGAAAGGTATATTAATATGCAGTTTGCTCATGAGTTCAATGAACTTACCGAATTGCTTGTCTAGACGCGCTCTTGCTCTAGATTGTGGGAATGGTAGGGGAGGTTTGTAAGCTATAGGAGGAAGGTAGATGTCTTCCTTCTCTTTCCCCTTTTCCTTCTCCTTGTCGATGGGAACTTCAACAAACTTAGGCTGCGGGTCGGTAGTTGTTGCTCCGCTCCTAGTTGTGATAGCCATCACCCTTCCCTTCGGGTTATCATCCGTATTTCTTGGAAGTTTTCCTTGGTTTCTAGGAACTTCCTCAACATTGCTGAACATTTGGCTTTTTAAAACCTTTTTAGCTTTATCAACTTTTGTGATGTGATTCTCCAGCCCTTGAAGCTTTCCCAAGATCGTTTCCAGCATGGGATCGGGCTTCTCTTTCCCCGAAGTGCTTCCACTATTAGATGTTTGCCCCTGGCTTTTCAAAGGAATGGAAGAAGAAGATGGTGGAGTTAGTGAATTTCCTGAATTGGGATAAGAATTACCGGAATTTTGTTGTTGTTTGGAACGCCAATTGTTGTTGTTTGAATTCCTATTGTTGTTCCAATTATTGTTCCGGTTGTTGTTGTTCCAATCGTTTTGGTTGTTGTTCCGGTTGTTACGGTTGGTATTCTCATTCCCATGATGGTTATTGTTTCCTAAATATCCAGCATCTTGCTCCTTAGGCTTTTGAAAGCCAGCTTTAATAACTTCCTTCAACTCTTTAATCTCGGTGTTGAGAGAAAAGATTTGAGTTTGCGCAACTTGTGTTAGCTTAGCTCCTTGCTCTACTCGGTTAGCTTCCGCCTTCCGGTGAGAGTACTTCTCAATGACTCGGGCTTGCTTCTCAATGAAGTCCCAAGCATCATCTTCCCTCATGTCCATGAATGTGCCACATGAAAGGGATTGGAGCTTGAATTGTGTTTCCACATCCAGCCCCTTGTAGTATATCTCCAACAACTCTAACTTGGAAATGCCATGGTGTGGGCAATCCAATAATAAATCCTGAAATCTTCCCAAGACTGAAACAAACTTTCATTAGATTTCATAGAAAAAGCATTGATTTTACCTCTCAACTCTGCTATCTTGGATGGTGGAAAGAACTTGGTTAGGAACTCCGAAGATAGATCCTCCCATGTGTTGAGTCTTTCATTTGGAAGAGCTTGATACCAAGATAAAGCCTTCCCCTTCAAGGAGAAGAAGAATGGCTTGATCTTATAGTTGTTGGTGGTTGCATTCTTTAGCTTCATTGTCTCCATCAAAATCTCAAAGTTCTGTAAATATTGATGTGGAGATTCAGTACTCGTTCCTCCAAACTGGCTTTGGCGAACGATGGTAATAACTTGTGGGTTAAAGCTAAACCCCTGAATATCGTCAGCATCAAAGTTCACACCTAGACGGCGTGGTTGCTGAATCGGATCCATCCTTTGGCCAAGAGTTCTTGGCTCTTCTTCTACACGAGCGGCTCTCGCATCCCAAGTTGGGACACGAGGAATGGCGGCTGGTATTGGATCAACCCGGACTGGACTGATCGTTGGATCAATCTCCTCTAATTCCGGCATATCCGGATCGAATTCCTCATCATCGGATGATTCCACTCTATTGGAATTAGTTGGCTTCTTGACCTTCTTTTTCTTGGCACTACCTTGTTCCAACTTCATCTCCAATATCATAGCTTTTAGCTCATCAATTTGGAATTGATGACGCTCCGCTTCTTCCTTACGAGCCTTCTCACTCAACCTATATTGAGCTTGAGACTCCTCTAACTCCGCTTGGCAATCTCTCTCTCTATTTCCAGCCATCTTTCTTTCCTTAGCTTTCTTCCTAAGAGTCTTTTCAAGTTCCGGATCAAAAGGCACGAAGTCTTTGTTGGATCTAGACCCACGCATATACCTAAAAGAACCTGCAAATAACACTCGCAAGAGATATCAAATAACAAGAGGAAAGCTCCCAAGCTCGACAACCGAAAACCGAAGTTTGGTTTAGACCAAATCCCCGGTAACGGCGCCAAAAACTTGTTTGCCCGAAAACGTGCGTGCAAATAAGATTCATATTTATAAAACTAGAATAAAAGCAAGCGAACCCGCAGTGTACGGATCGGCGTAGATCAGCAAGTATTCCAAAGTATCGAACACAGGGATTTGGTGAAACAAAATCCAATTCGAAGTTGCCAAGCAAATAAGTTGTAAAACTTTGCAAATATTGGGAAAACAGCAACCCTAAAGATCCAAGTATCAAATTGTGGCAATCGATTCAAGATATACTAAGGAACTAAGGACAGAGTTAAGAGTTGCAAAGGTATGCTAAAGTAAAGTAATGTACGGTGAAGTTCCAAGACTTTATATGACTTATCTAAAGGTACTCTCTATAAAGGTACTCCCTATAAAGGTTGTTGAGGTTGTAGTATAGAAATGATCTATGGACAAGAATTAATCTCAAATACTCAAACTTGTAACCCAAGGATCAAGATAAACTAAAACGATTAAGGTTGTGACACTCGAAACCGAAATAGAGGATGATGAGTCTCACTACTACCTAGAAAAGGACAAGCCAAGACTAGATTAAAGCTAATCTTTAACCTTGGATCAAAGTAAAAGCAACGTTCATAAACTAGGGTAAATCACGGTCAGATCTTGAGAACCACGGCCGTGGAAACCCAAGAACAGGCCGTGATTTAGGTTCGTCGACGATATCTCTCTAACTCTCAGGGTCCAATCAAATTACGATCGATCTATCATTATCTAAGCCACAACTATCAACACTTCACCTTAGAATTGCTAAAGGGTTTTAGCCAATAACCATTGTCATGATATCAATGTTCAAATTAAAGAGAATGAAAGATGAAAACCCTCGAATACTTAATAAGACTTCAAAACCAATCTCAAATCCGAAACACAAGAAGCAATGTTTAATGGATTCAGAATGTATAACACAAAACCTCACAAGAATCTAAGTCAAGTATGAAGAACAGGTTGTCAATCCGTCTTCAATATCAAAACCTAAGAAAGAGGCTAAACCTTCGGTGATCTTCAATCAACCCAAAGCAAGAATGCTCCAAAGCAGGGCAAGCGGCCGTCTATCCCGAAGTGTATGTGAGATGTATGCGGCGTCTAAGCGGTGGTAAACAGGGATCCTCGAAACTCTCTTTTCCGACCTTTTTATAAGACGAGAAAGAATAACCGTCCAGCCCCATTACGTAAATAACGTGGTAAATAAAGACACGTCAAAAGATCGCCTAAATCATGGTCTCAAGGGTTTGCACGACCGTGGTTTAGAGCGTGGAAAAGGGTTACGGTGTCTTGTGACTTCCACGACCGTACTTTAGGCCGTGTAACTTACTAGAGTGCTCCACACTCATGATGCCAAGATCCATGGCCGTGGTTTAGAGCGTGGACTCTTCTACGGCCGTAATTTAGAGCGTGGAAGTGTAAAATACTTGTAATTTCCTTTGTGTCGTGACATTCTTCATCCTAGCTCCTTCCTTAGCTTCCTTGATGTTTTCCTAATCCTAGAACATGATTGATTACTCTCTTTTCTCTCTTAATTTCTCCTATTTAGCTTCTTTTCACCTACAATCAACACAAAGCTAGTGTAGACATCCATATCGATAAAATAGACGAACAAGCTAACAATTGCTTCTAAACTTCATCCATGTATACAATAGTAAGGGAAAAACAACCCAAATAAGTACCTAGAATATCACAATATTTCATGCTAACAATATTCTGGTGTACTTTCGTAGCAGAGAGAAACATGCAGGACACTTGAGGAGTGTGATGCAAGTTTTGCAAGATAGAGAGTTGTACGCCAAGCTCTCTAAGTGCGAGTTGTGGATGCCAGAAATATCATCCTTGGGTCATATTGTCTCCGCCGATGGGATCAAGGTTGATCCGGCGAAGATCGAGTCTGTTGCAGCATGGACGACACCGATTAACGTCAAGAAAGTGCGCAGTTTCCTTGGCCTAGCCGGATATTACCGACGCTTTGTGGAGGGATTTTATGTGATTGCCCGTCCACTTACGAATCTGCTGAGGAAGACTACTAGATTTGCATGGTCTGAGCACTGTGCCTAGGGTTTTGAGGAGTTGAAGAGGCGTTTGACTTCTGCTCCTATATTGGCACAACCATAGGGTTTTGAGGATTTTGTGGTTTATAGTGATGCATCCAAGTTAAGTTTGGGATGTGAGTTGATGCAGAGGGGCAGAGTGATTGCATATGCGTCTCGACAGTTAAAGACGTATCAGGAGAACTACAACTCATGACCTGGAGTTCGCAACGGTAGTTCATGCTTTGAAGATCTTGAGATTACTTGTATGGTGCTACATGTCAGATCTTCACAGACCATAAGAGTCTAAAGTACATTTTTACGCAGCGGGATTTGAATAACTGCCAGTATCGATGGCTCGAGTTGATCAAGGACTTTGACCTTGAGATTTTGTATCATCCAGGGAAGGCGAATGTTGTCGCCGACGCCCTAAGTAGGAAGACGCCTCGAGAGAAGGCGGGCGAGACTGATAGTTCAGCCTCAGCTACAAAGAGATCTAGCTTGGCTAGAAATGGACATCTAGTTTCCTGAGGAGGATGCTCAACTTTACGCTTTAGAGGGTTTACCTAATATGTTGGGTGAGGTCCAATAGAAGCAAGGAACCTATCCGACCCTGATGAGGATTAGAGAGAGGATGTCTCGTGGTGAGGCACCACAGTTCTCCATAGGACTAGATGGAGTGATGAGACGCGATGACCGCGTCTGTGTACTTGCTGATGCAGAGTTGAGACCGAGGATTTTACAGGAGGCTCACTGTACGCCTTACTCTATATATTCAGGTACGAGTAAGATGTACCACGATGTAAGACGATCATACTGGTGGGGAGAGCTGAAGCTCGATGTGGCCAGATTTATGGCACAGTGTGTGACTTGTCAACAGGTCAAGATAGATCATTGCAGACCTGGAGGTGAGCTCCATCTACTGCCAGTGCCGCAGTGGAAGTGGAGGACGTCTCCATGGACTTTGTGACGGGATTGAGGCATAGTAGGAGTTTTGATGCTATCTGGGTTGTTGTTCGAAGACTGACGAAGACTGCACGTTTTATTCCTATTAGGGAGACGTGGCCAGTGAGCAAATTAGCTGAGGAGTACACTAGGAAAATAGTGAGACTCCATAGTGTACCGAGGATAATCGTCTCAAATCGAGATGGGCGATTTGCCTCGAGGTTTTTGCAGCAGATTCAGACTACTTTAGGGATGAGTTTACACTTCACGACTGCATTCCATCCTCAAACAGATGGTCAACCAGAGAGGACCATCCAAACCCTTGAGGATATGTTGCGAGCTTGTGTGTTGGATTGGGGACAAGTGTGGACGGATCATCTTCCACTAGTTGAGTTCTCATACAACAACAGCTAGCATGCATCTATTGGGATGACTCCATATGAGGCACTGTATGGGCGTAGATGCCGTACACTGTTATGCTGGGATGAGCCGCAGTATTAGTGGTATAGCGCCAAAGCGGATTCAGGATGATATAGCTCGAATAGCGCTGATCAGAGAGAGAATGCTGGCTGCACAGAGTCGCCAGAAGTCATATGCAAACAGGAGGCGTCAACCTCTAGAGTTCAGAGTGGGAGCTCATGTCTGGCTGAGAGTATCCCCGACGCGAGACGTCAGACGTTTTGGCATAAAGGGGAAGCTGAGTCCCCGATATGTCGGTCCTTTTGAGATACTGTATAAAGTTGGGAGGGCAGCATACATATTAGCTTTGCCTCTGAGGTTAAAGGGCGTTCATCATGTGTTTCACGTGTCTCAACTGAGGGAGTATATACGAGACCCGAGACACATTGTGAGTTATGATGATTTGACGGTTGAGCCGGATCACACCTTTGCTGAGCATCCGATTGCAGTCCTAGAGCGAGGTATGAGATGCCTGCGTTTGAAGGACATCCCCATGTTGAGGATACAGTGGTCAAGACGAGGACCTGAGGAGGCTACATGAGAGACAGATGATAGTATCCAGAGGAATTATCCGGAGCTTTATGCTGAGATAGATGCACCTAGGGTCGACGAGTATATCTTAGTGCTATCTTAGTGAGTATGTGCTTATATGCCTTGATGTGATTATTTTTGTGCTAGCTATGATGTGATATATGATCTTATTAGATCTTCATGTGCTAGCGCAATTTATGATTATAGCTGAAGATGGTTCTTTCCTCCATGCTATTTGAGTGCGATTAGGATTCAGCTGGACATGGTTATTCCTCCACGCTATTTTGATGGGCATAGTCTCGTTGGAGATGTTTTTCCTCCATTCTTTGTGTATGAGTATGATCTGGCTAGAGATGTGCTTCCTCTATGCCCTGTGATGTGAGTATGACAAGAGATGTGATTCCTCTATGGCTTTGGATAGCGTTATGATCCTGATTTCTAGAGTTGATGATTCCTCCATGCTTGTGTTTTAAGGTTATAGATTGATATAGGTTGTAACCTTTTTAAGCGGAGATGTGATGCCTCTGATAGAGAGAGTTATACCTCGGCATATGGGTCCGATAGGATTTGGGATTTTGCAAGTTTCGGGACAAAACTTGTTCTTAGGGGGGTGCGATGTAAGAGCCTTAGTCTTTGAGAGTGCTGAACCATGTCTGAGCCGCCCCTTCGTGTGCAGAGGCCGCCCTTGCGGGCCACCTGAACCGCCCCTGCGGCCAGTCCATCCGCCCCAGCGGATTCTGGTGTGCTGCAGCCGGCATTGTTGACCCTTGACCCGTTCTTTACCTTTCTTACCTTATAAGTATTCTCTTCTCTTCTAGATGAGGGTTTCTTCATTCTCTCTCCAGCTCCATCTTCTCCCTCACGCTCTTCTTCTTTCCTTCTCCTCCTTTGGATCTTCTTCTTGTTTCTCACTTGTTTGGGTTGTGAGTTTTGATGCTTGGATGATGAGGATGGTGTTTGATGATTTTGTTGTGCTTGTGTTGAGCCAACCTTGAGGTTGTGGTGTATGGTTCTTCCTCTATTAGGGTTCAGCTGGTGAGTTTCCCCTTTCTTTCTTCTTCTTTCTTCTTTTCTTCTCTTTTCCTTTCTAGCTTAGGATCCCGCTAGATTTGATCTTGTGGCAGCCTTCCTAGGCTTTGTTTGATGTATATATGTATGTATGGAGTTGTTGGCTGAAGAAGAAGCGAATAGGGGTGACTGAAGGATCGAAGAGAAGTTGAAGATGAGCCCCTGCTCTCCAGGCGCCCCTGAGCCACCTCAGGATCGCCCCAGCGCCGGCCAGACGCCGACTCTGCGCCACCCAGGGCCACCCCCGCGGTTCTCTATGTCCAGCCCCTGCGCCTTCCTTGTCACGCAGGTGCGTCTTGTTCTAGGCTTTCTAAAGGATGGCATTGTCCCTTCCCTTCCTAGTATGTGTGTGTAGCATCATGCTAGGTATAGATGAGAGTGTGATGATGATGTTATGATCATGTTATGCCTTGTACGGCTTTAAGGATTTAGGATGTCGAGTGAGAGTTATAGGATGTATATGATCCTTATGGATCCCTTTGGTCTAGGTGTGATCCCTTTGATTGATAGGAGATTGATATATCTCTATGCCTTGTTATTAGGCAGTGTCCCTCTCTGGATTGAGGTTGCTCGTGGTTGAGAGTATCACAGGTTGAGGTAAGTCCGTAGGACTTACTTAGCTTCCATCCTTATATTGGGTGTATGTGTGAGTGGTGTGTGTGTTATATGCTTGATATGATAGCATGCGATGTCGATTATTACCGACCTATGTTTTATTGATAGCCCCATTGCGTGGCAGTGATAAACTTTCACTTTCATCCTGTAAGGAGTTGGAAGGTTCTTTGACGTTAGGCCAGACTTTGTATTTAGGAAGGGCGCAACACCACTCCCATAGGGTTCACGGGTTGTGTGACCGACACTACTCCAGCTGGCTAGCAGGCCCAGAGGCGGGGATGATACGGTCCTCGCATCACATAGTTTCATATACTAGTGAATGACTACTTATATAAAGATAATTAAAACGGGTAAATGTGTGACAACATGATTATGTGCTTATCTTTCATGACTTGTGCTTGGCTTATGCATTACCTTATATATGTATGGTTAGCTAACGGTTTTATACCGTGTTGTAGATGTTGTGCGGGACAGGAGAGCTGCAGAGTGATCCGGCAGGGTGACAGGCCGAGGACTCTCGTACATTAGGCTTTTGTGTTTTATACTCGGCTATGATTTTCTATACCTTTTGATGTACAGTTTTATACCGTTTTATGTATTTGTGTTTATATCTGTCAGTGCCATGTTGTAAGGTTCAATGAACTTGTTGTCAGGCTAGGGTCAGGATCCACTATGAGATCCTAGCCCAATGTGGCATCCCGAGTCCCGCGGGATCGGGGTGTTACATATATGGTTGAGTTAGATTTCAATCAATTAGCTCTGATACCACTTTGATGCGGGGTTGATGACGCAATTCCCGATCTAGATTGAAAGTCCACGAACCAATCTCAGAGAACAAATCTCGGTCTAGAATTTCGGGCAAGATTCTAGTTACGGGGCCGAGATTTATGGAAAATCGAACAAAGAATATGAGTTTGATGGATTGATAATGGATAGATAAAAAGATGATGATATGGAATGAAATTGATGGAAATATAGGAAGTTACGAACCAAGGTATTCATGCAAGAACCTTGACAAATTGGATCAAAACCCCTTACCAAAGAGCTTACCTTAATCCTGCCTTCTTTAACCTTACACAAACCTTCTAAATAAGACAAGCACAAGGAGGGACCAAATTTGACTAGTAGCACAAATCTTCAATAAGATTAACGTACACAAGAACAACCTAGCAAGGACTCACAACGATTCAATAAAAGGCTCTCTTTGTGATTGAATGAAATGAATAAAACACAAACTTCGTAAGTGAAGCACCGAGTATCTCACAATATTGTGGAAATAATAATCAAAATCAATCTACCGATGAATTTTGTCCTTTAAGGCTATTTATAAAAGAGATTCCTCTAATCTAACATTCTTTAGGGTGATTGTTAGTTTTGATCCTATCTTTGAGATTATTATTTTATATCTTTTATTGATATCTTTCCTAGATTATCTTTAATAGATATCATTCCTAGTTTACATAGAAGTATCCCTTATAAATAGCCTTAGAGGAGGAGGTTATTAGATAGCTTAGTTGTGATTATTGAATTCCACATTATTGTGAGATACTTGTGACTTTGCTCACGGAGTTTGCATTTTATCATTCCTATTCAATCAAAAGGAGAGTTTTTGATTGAAAAGTTGTGAGTCTTTGCTAGGTTGTTCTTGTGTGTTAATCTTTATAAAGGTTGGTGCTACAACAACTGGTCTCTCCTTGTGATTGTCTTATCTAGAAGGCTTGTCTAAGGTTAAGGAAGGAAGGGTGAAAGGTAATTCTTTGTATCGGGTTTTAACACATAATTGGTCAAGGTTCTTTGCAGGTCTAATAATAGTCCTATCTTCCTATATTTATCATTTATTATTCCATATTATCATATTCTTATCTTTACATATCATTCATTATTCCGCATTCTAATTTACAAGAAATCTCGGCCTGTTCTTGTCTAATCTCGCCCAAGATTTTGCTTAATTCAACCGAGATCTCCTTCTATTGTTCGATTTGAGGACTTCCAATATAGATCGGGAAACTACGGCTTTCACCACGCATCAAAGTGGTATCAGAGCTAACTGATTGAATTCGAACCATACACCAAAGGTTTGATCTTTTATTTGAGTCTTCTTTGAGTCACATAAAAACCGAGTCTTTTGTGTTTGCCATCTCTTTCAAGATTATTTGAGCTTAAGGTGCATTGTCTTGTGTCTAGTGGAAAAGAGAGAAAGCCTTAGCCAAACACAAGCCAACCAATACCTTGAAAACCTTGGAACCTCTAACGAGATTCCACTACAGAGACAATCTCGGCCTATAAACTCGGCCGAGATTCTTGAAGATTACCCAAGATTTATTGTAACTGAAAGATCGTGATTATTCTCACCAAATCCATTCAGATCCAACAGTTGTATATACGTCATATACCTTGGATTCACGTTCATACAACATCAAAGGTCCTTTCTTGACTTCACCTTCATATCATATCATCGATTATAACCTAAAGTTTCGGTGAGGCCATTCGCACAAGAGTTACTGTGATTCAACATTATATATAACAAGAAGACAACAAAGAAGAAGCTTACCTAGAGCCCCAACCAGCTTTCATTACAAAAACCTTGCCTTTTGACAAATCCCGGCATGTTCATACCAAAATCTCACCCGAGATTTCCTTGAATCATCCGAGATTTTCTACTGTCAAGCCTTAACCCTAACCGGCTAACTCTCTATCTAGTTTTCTCAAGTGTGAGGTATGTAAAGCTCTCTTCTTAATCTCATGTGTACTTTTTTTTAGCCTCTTTACTACTCTAAACACATTGAGTCATTTCTTTGGGTGTATTAGTTAGTATCTATACTTTCTATCATACTAGTTGTGTAATACTTGCAATATTCGTTCTATCCTTGTACCATTGTGAGAAGAGACCTACAACAGGAATCCTTTCACTATCTTTCAACACAAGAACCTTTCTTCCAAACACAAGTTGACTACTTGAGGCATCCAAGGAAGTTCTAGTGGAAGCTAGTGCACCGACTCGTAAAGAAGCATTAATCAATCCAAGGCAATTACATCAAATTAGCTTGTGATTCACAACAGAGTGTGAGTGCGAGAGAAAATGAGTCAAAAACCCTCGTTTTCACTAACTTCATGCGTTTGTTGTTACTTTTTGTGATTGTGCAGGATGTATAACCCGGAATATCATTCCAGGGAAAAATCTCGGCCCCCAAAGTAAAATATCGCCCGACATTTTTGGCCGAGATATGCCCTAGTCAAGGTTTAATCAATACATTCCTCAATGGAGGTCAATGAATGAGGATGATGGACGTTCCCGTGTTCCATATCAGATCTCGAGCATTGAATCATTCCCAAAAATTCACCATGAGTAAGATATGAGATATTCAAGTCCACATTATAATATGCCTAATGCTTCGCAATTTGATAACTTTCATGAACTTAAAGATGAGAGGAACCTGTGGAGGAACTATCCTAGACGAAAGATCCCTAGTTTCGATGGAAGGAGCGATCCGGACGTTTTTATGGAATGGGACGCTAGGGTTGAAAAAATTTGGTCCTACTATCAAATTGACGAGCAAAGGAAGGTCCATCTTATTGCTTTAGAATTCCAAGGATACGCCTTAGAGTGGTGGAATCAGCTTGTCAGAAAAAAGAGAAGCATGCTAGACCTGGACTTAGTACATGGAGGCAAATGAAGGCAATAATGAGAGCAAAATATTTTCCCCACATTATGCTAAGGAACTAAGACAAATCTTGGAGAACCTAAAGCAAGGTTCTAGGAGTGTAGAAGAGGTTTACACAACCATGCGAATGGCAATGGTGAAGGATAACGTTATAGAGGATGAGGAATTAATGATGGATCGTTATTTACGTATTCTACATCCTACTATAATGAATAATCTTATGTTATATTCTTATTATTCCATGACAGATCTGCTACAATTGGCCATAGAAATTGAAATAAGAATCAACGGAAGAAGACCAACGACTAGATCCAACGTTGGAAATACAAGTTCATGGGAGCAACAACAATCTCGGCCCCAAAATCTCGGCCCCGATCAACCGAGATTTCACCCGAGATTTGAAAAAGTCGAGGAGTTTCCATCAAGGGAGGCTTCATCAGTCATCGATCCCCAGCAACCTTCGACCAAGGATGATGATTCCTTAGAGAACATAAGACGTACATTGGAAAGGTTGAGTAGACAGTTGATCGTGGAAGAATCACGAACTCTCAAGTCCCGGAAGGAGAAATTATCAATGGAGGTTATCCAAACTGAAAAGGTTGGTGATTCTAAACCTTTTATTGTTATGCATGATCATGTGGATTTATTGGAATCAGAATCTACTATTGTGTTACATGCTAAGACTAGTGTGGAAACCAATAGGCATGAATCTGATTTGATTGTTGAGGATGAGCATGACATAGATACAAGTATAAATGAGCATTCATCTATTGATTGTGATGCGCATGAGCCTAAGTTGTTGCATTTGTATTTGAATTGTGATTAATCTTCCGTTTTGCCTTCAAGTCCATACATAAAGCCTTTTGAAAATCCTATGGAAAAGCATAAAGAGTTTTATCTAGTGCATCCCCAAGTTGTAGCATTGTTAGATTCACATAAGAAGTATGTTATGTATGAGATTGCTAACGAAAGTTTGAGGTTGCATAGAGTGTTGTATACTTTGCATGTCCACGACCTTGTTGATACATTATTTCTTGCAAACTCTAATCTTCCACCGTTGTCCAAGAGGACACGAGTGAGTTTTATCGTAGGATTGCAAGTGGCGGATGTCAAGAGGGACAACATACACGCAATATATAAGCCGAGAATGCAGGAGGAATATGGAGAAGGAAGTTTGACCATGATAAGGACTGGAACCTCGGCATAGGAAAGCCCGAATTCATTCCAGAGAAGAACTCTCGGCCAAATTTTACAAATCTCGATCGAGATTCCTACCCGAGATTGTCCACTGTCGTAGGTTGTTTCAATTACAATCTGCAGATCCACATCCCAACCCTTCAAGGTTTCTTTCTGGCCTTGAGAGAGGGTCATATAAGGAGAATCCACCTATCAACATCATTCCTAAGAGTTTTGATCAAGAATTACTCATATGGAAGAAAGTTCCAAGGAAAGATATTAATGTGCGCTTACTTGAAGAGTTAGCTAAAGCTAAGAAGGGGAGTCATTACATTTTCAAAACTATAGTGTTATCTTCTATTAGTTGTGCTTACTCTATCGGTTTGTGATCCATATCTAGCTTGAAACTATGATGATTTTGTGATTAAGTTATTCTCCATGACTTTCGTTGATCTTATACAGTTACCTTTAGTGGAGAGAGTAATTGTGATTGTAGGAAAATAGTAGGACATTGTCACAAAGGCCTATAAGGAATCATGTGTGAAGCTAGAGACAGAACGGGAAGTAGTTGCGGATGAAGATCCGCAAATCCGCAAGGAAGTGCCATTTGAACCAGGAGATTCATGTTGGTTGCAACTAGGAGAACAAAAGCTCCAAGAGTACATTCAGTTTTCATCATCCGAGACGATCTATGGAATCACAGTGAAAATCTCGACCACGGACCAAAATTTCGCCCGAGTTTTGAGGAGATCATCCGAGATATGCCACTGTTGTACAATATGATGAAAATTTTCAGGCCCCTAGTGCTTCAAAGTTCTAGAGACCTTCCAGGGGAGCAAAGGAACTTGGAGTATGAACCGTTCGGCAGTCTGAATCCGTTCATACTAGGAAATGTAAATATCAAGAGGGAACGGATGAAGAAGGAGAAGTTAATGACTTCATCCCATGAATTTAATCCAGGCCCAACGTTGTCATACTTGAGTCATTGTGTGATTAGTGATGAGCAAGACTATGATTCGAGATCGAATCATTTCGAAGAAGGGGGAGTATGATGCAGGACCATCCTCGATAATATCTACACCTACATTACATGTAGCATTCACTAATCCAAGAGCAAGAGAGACTAAAGGAAAGGTCGCTTAGAAGCTACAAACATGGAAGGAATCGAGAGAATGGAGGATTGCATGGAAGATGCAAAATCTCGGCCAACACTCAGGAATCTCGGCCGAGATTCCACCCGATATTTCGTCTCTGACGCGTGCTAGAAGATTCGGCAAAAGGTCTTTTAAATTTGGCAACTATCTTTTATTTTCTTACCTTAAAAGCTCTCAAACATTCTTTAAGGTAATTGTTACTTTTGATCCTATCTTTGGGATTATTATTTTTATATCTTTTAAATATATTTTTCCTAGATTATCTTCAAAAGATATCCTTCTAATTTACATAGAAGTCTCCCTTATAAACAACCTTAGATGGGGGGATTATTAGATAGCTTAGTTGTGATTATTGAATTCCACATTAATGTGAAGCACCTGTGACTTCACTCACAAGGTTTGCATTTTACCATTTCTATTTAATCAAAAGGAGATTTTTTGATTGAAAAGTTGTGAGTCTTTGCTAGGTTGTTCTTGTGTGTGTTAATCTTTTTGAAGGTTGGTGCTACAAGTCAAATTAGTTCCTCCTTGTGCTTGTCTTATCTAGAAGGTTTGTGTAAAGTTAAAAAAGAAAGGGTGAAAGGTAATTCTTTGTATCGGGTTTTGACACATAATTGGTCAAGGTTCTTTGCAAGTCTTATAATAGTCCTATCTTCCTATATTAATCATTTATCATTCCATACTATCATTTTCTTATCTTCCACATCATTATTCCACATTCTGATTTACAAGAAATCTCGGCATGTTCTTGTTTAAATCTCGTCTGAGATTTTGCTTAACTCAACCGAGATTTCCTTTTGTTGTTCTATTTGAGGACTTCCAATCTAGATCAAAAAATTGCGGCTTTCACCCTGCATCATGATTCATGAACACAACAAGAGAATCAAGTTCTAATGAGAAGATGAAAGTGTGTTATAGTTGTTGTTTGTGCTTACATCAAAGTACAAGTGGTTCAAGACATCATATTCACTACCCAATCGAGTCTGATAGATACTCCCTATGTGTGGTTCAAGTGAAACAAATTATCATCCCAAATATAGTGATTTTTCAATTGTACTCTCAAAAGTATTTTTGATTTTTAACATATGTTTAAAATCATTTCTATTCATGTGGAATTGTAGGAACTCATTTTTAAAATGTGGGTGGCTGACTTTCCACGCACAATTATGATGGTTTTCACCCTACATCAACATCATAAAATAAAAAGCATTGGTTCCGCCTACGCAAAGATATTCTCGTAATGCACTCATACGAAATAGAATGAAATTTATTTGAATGAAAATAAAAGTCCAAATTTGGTTGCATGCAATACGCAAACTTGAAAAAAATGGTAAATTTTATCTCATATTGGAATCTTGGAGGAAATTTGTCTAGTAAATAATATACTAGAGAAATAGTACAAAGGTTGTGGCCGTGGACCACCACCAATGTTTCGTGGAGAGAGAACCTAGCTCCTCTAGACCACACACGCCGAGTCGTGTTGGCCTTGGGCTAGATTGTATGTAGCATGGATTGGCCAATCAATGTTATCGTCTCTCAAGTCTCTTGAAGCGGGCGTGTTGGCCTTGGGCTAGATTGTATGTAGCATGGATTGAAAATGTTATCGTCTCTCAAGTCTCTTTAAGCTCACGTCTTATTCAATTGGTTTGTAGCTTCTCCACTTTGGTTGCGCAAATCAAAAGGTTTTGTAGTTGTGTCCTGAGTTTCAATCTCTATAATTCATTTAACATGTTTTCTTCAAGTTGTGTGTTTATTAGTATGCAGTTTGTCATATATGTTCGATTTCTAAATTAGGGTAAGTGAAGAGATTATATGGAGCATCAGTAAGGAATACACATGACAGGACCCACAGGGCACAACAAAATAATTTGCTGAAAGAGAGGACTACTTCTTGGTTCACTCTATGGCGATTAATTAGTTCCTCTTTTGTCCTATGAACACACTATTTGCTGCTTCTACATATGTACAATAGTAAGAGCTTGCACTGCATCCTCTAAGCAGCCACTGCATCCTGGCTAGCAAGGTCATAGTTTCTGGTTTCAGAACTAGACGGTCTCTCAGTCTCTGTGTTTGCAATGGTAGCTTTCGAGCACAGGAAGAGGACAGAAGTGGTATATATGCTCACGTGCCAAATGCTGTGCCAAACCCAATAGCTCCTACTTGTTTCGAGTGTCCAGCTCACAGCAGCCAGGGTGAGTGCAAGAACACCAGCTACTACGAATCCCCAGTGGAAGTGTTTCAGGAACTTCTTCAAGCCATTACGCAACACATCTGCCAAGGCCTGCCTTCTGCAAAGGAATCAGGAAGGCAATAACCAGCTTACATCACATATACAACTTGGTTTGCTTACAGAAAAACAAATAGGTAACAAACTTACCCATGCACAATGTTGAAACAGGTTATGGTAGACAAGGACACTGAACGATATTTGGTGAAGAGCTCAATCAACCAACCGACAAGCAATCCTGTCGCCCCGATTGCAATCACGAGAACTATGTTCGCTGACCTGTAAATCTATACAAATCAAGCAAGGAGGCATTCGACTAAACCCTCACAAACGTATTGATACTGTTACGTCTACCTGGTTGCGCCACTGATGGCCATCAAGGCTGTGAGAATTGAGACGGCAGCATGAATTGTCCTCCTTGAAGCTTCGTCAATGGAAGCCAAATACACGAATGTGCTCACCACGGCCATAAATGAAAGCCAGAAATCCATAAACTGCAAGTACAATCGCACATTCATTGGATAAAACACGACGAAGTCACTCATTTAACAAAAGTTATCAAATTTACTTGATTTTAAAACCTCCAAGCTTTTCTAACCTGCAAGACATGAAAATTTAATGCACACCAGGTGCCTACATCACAAGCATGATAAAGTCCACTTGAAATACCACTACATGTATAGATCACCCACTCTGGAAATGCCTGTATATTAGCAAAAACAAAGTTGGGAAAATGAAGTAAAATAATGTTAAGTGTTTACTCAATATCTAGTTTGAAAAATGAAAGATTTGAGAAGAACATTAGCAAAGATGGTAAACATGTGATGAGAATAAATTTCATTTCTTTTGGTTGTTCTAAAATTGTACTTAAAACACCTTATAAGTTCATGAAACCAAATCTCACCCTTTGTCGTAGAGCCCAATATGCTGGAAGTGTGGCAGCAGCATTTGATGCAATTAAAGAAATTGATTGCCACAAATGACCTGCAAAAGTTTCAAGTCTTGTTTATTATTCGATGAAATGAGTATGCTACACCAGGTCATGTATTTTTATCTGTAATGTTATATCATTGATGTAGAGGTGCATAAATAGTCCAAGGCATATCACCAGAATTACCTTTATGGGATACAATTTCAGCACTGCAGTCAAAGCCACCATGGGTTCGGTCACAAGAACAGTAGCTGCAGGGTGAAACAAATGAAAATGAAGCAGTCAGATAACCAAAACTTAAATGAAAAGGATAAACAAGTAATTCAGTTAACCAGCTCCAGAAGAATAATCCAACGTTTATTTATTGCAAAGTGAAATGATTGTATATAAGAAAGCTAGGTACTCAGATGGACCTGTACACAGCCAGACCACTTTCATCCATAAAGTTTGCACAGGAACCGTGAGGTGAAGAGCACTTATTGGGGCACCTTTCAACAGAAATGGACATTTCGGTCTCACTGTCCAATGCCCCAGTGCTGGAAACCGGGTACTTTATAGCGACATTCCACGTTCCTTCTCTTGCAAATAATATATAAAAATCAACAGCCTCCTTACTTGAATTGTTTGCCATGAAAAACATTGACCCATCACTATTGTTGCCCTTGCTTACATAGAAGTAATCCCAAATATCATGAGAAGGTAACCCACCATATCTAGCATATACCTCATAACTTATCTCCGTATCTGAAGTTAAGGAGATGTGTATATTGCCTCCTGATGTACCGTGAGGTATGTCTAAGGTGAAATAGGTCCAGGCAACTTGAGAGGGGTTTCTCATAGAAGAGTTGCTCAGAAGGAGTTTAAGAGGAAATTTTGCCGAGGTGAAAGACACCTCTCCACCTATTGGCAAATAATAACTTTCAAAAGGGGCTGGTGGATTTTTATGGAGAACCGTCTGTAAAAAATTAGCGTCACCATGTCAATAATAACTGTGCTAAGGATATTCATGTATCAACAAAGAAAATAAACATTACAACAATTTACCCAACATCAGATGTAAATCCTAATCAGTAATGCCATCTATAAAGCTATCTTAATCTATATTCTTCAAAGATAAATTACTATAGTGCAGAACCAGGGGTTTCTCAATTTCCAACAATAGGATAACATATGGTAATCATAAGAGAGAATCCATAATCTAACCTGAAGTTTGTATCTTTCCCAGATGCAGTTGAGTCCTGTTTTTCCCTCTGGACACTGCACCAGTTGCCAATCTAGGGAGTAACACAAATTTCCACTATATTCCTGATCTTTGCCGAATGATTTTGTTGCATTACCAAGTGTAACAATAAAATACCAGCTTCCAACCATAGGTGATTGAATAATTAGAGGCCTCTTATTTATATCAGTAGCATAATCATGGATCAGCACTGAAGGCATTGCTCCATAGCGAGCATAACACATTAGCTCAAATTCACTAGGATTTTTAGTTTCATTCACAGATAAGGTCCCATTGAGCCTCACACTTGCAGCTTGAATGATTAGTTTCTCCATCATCCCAACAATTGCCATTGAGTAAACTATTTGCTCATTATCTTCCGTGCAAAATGCTGTTGTAGAACTTTTACAAGGAACTATGTATTCTGCTGTTTGATTATTTATATTACCCACTGAAGCAAAATCCAAAGAAGTGTGCATGAATGATTGAGAACATACAAGTGGTTCAACCGTCTGGTTACAAAATTGCCCCAATAGGTTTGAGGATGTGCATCCCCCCACACTCACATTAACTGAAAAAGAGTATGCATTCCCACGGTTAATCTGCATATTTTCAGTATCAGATAAGATCTATTAATTCGACATTCTTGTAAAGACAATATGCAACATTTAGAAGTCAGTAACAACCAAATAATAGACAAAATACAAATACTTGGCACAATAACTGATAAACTAAAAGGAACAGGAGCTAAATTTCTCGTATGAATGGTAGTATGGTAACATAATATATTACGAATCAAATTAGAAGACAGAAGCTCAGGCACAATAGTTTCTGATCAGTTAAATACCATCCAGCATACCATTTTTGATTGTGTCCTTGTAGCTCCAAGTCCATTGAAGAGACCTAAGTACCATACTCCTGGAAATATCTACATTAACCCGTGTCAACTATTTATAGAGTGCTACAATAGGTAAATATGACATAAAGGATTAGTTGATATGTGTAAAAATACTCCCTACCATCTCATTTGTCAGCAGGAGTTTTATTATTCTCTGCATCGGATAGCAATGCTCCCCATTTTGGAGGCCACGAATTTCTCCTGAAGATTTGTTTGAGAAAGATTCTAAAACTGCAACACGAACGACAGGATCATTTTTGTCAATCCTGCACTAAAACTAAAATGAATGTATTTCATGCCGAAAGCCAAATAAAGGAATGAATTATGAAAACTCCAGTTCCACTATTTCCAAACAAAAAATAGCTGATAAATTAATCAATCATCACTTATTAGGTAAAGTGCTGAAAATATTACCCAAATTATTCAAGGAACTGTATGAGAAATCAGGAAGTGGAAGACCACCATATCGCAGACATAAGAGAGGCAACACACTCACAGGAATCCTTGAAACATGGCTAGGGTCCTGCAAACAATTTGTGCCGTAACAAAATGGAAAGTTCACCAAGACAATATTGCAATAAACAACTCTTCTGAAGAAGAAACATCATCCACAAACATGAGAAATAGTAAGAGGGATCAAAAGAGTTGGTATTACTGAAGATTAGTTTAGGTAAGACAAAAGTATTACGAAGATGTCGCCAACTAATAAAACTTGAAGTAAAGAACATAGTTAAGTAATAGTATCAAAGAGGATACTTACAAGGTCCACGTCTGACTCCAACTCTACAGACAATGAAGAGAACCATTGTGGTATATCCACTGCAATATGACATAAATGCAGAATTATCAGTAATAGAACCACTGGACCTTTGCATTGACTTATATCTTGATGCTCCAGCAAAATATTTGACCAGCATACCTAAGTTATTGACCTTGCTAAGTAAACAGATTAGTGCAACAGAGTCTGAAACTGAGATAATCTTACATCTATATTACTCAAGGTCAGACCAATCACAAAAAGATATATTAAGTTTTATTATACGGTAGGTCTAAGACATTGAGGGGATGCACACCAAACAAACCTCCGCAAGACTGTATCATCCTAAAATCAATTGGCAATAGGAGTAGTAGCCCTAGGACTTATATGTGAGGTTCCCATATTATCATATATTCGATGTGGGACATTTCTACACATCTCAACAAGAGAGTAATAATATTATTAGCACATATGTAACGAAGATGAAATCATGACGCAATAATCACTTTCTTAGGAGAAAAGATTGATAGGAAACACCTATCTCATTATCATATTTACTTGAGACATCAGCAAAAGTTAAAGGAGAAGTGAAAAATATTCAAGAGATGAACTCTCATTAGTAAATGAACTGCAGATAAGTAGAGCTGTGAAAATTATTCAAGAGATAAACTCTCATCAGTATACTCTTTGCTGATGACAAGGTGAGATTTAAGATCATGGTTCTTTTCTCTAAAAGCCATATTAATGTATCATCTACCAGCTAGCAGCAGCATAATAATAATAATTTGACATTCTAAACTAATGGAAAAACCAGAAATGTGGAACTCCGGATAATGTTACAAACTATCAAACCCAAATGAGCACAACATCCAAATTTGCGAAAGGAAGTCAGCGAAGCACTTAAAATCTAGGTTACTGCATCGACATAATACAATCTCTTGGAAAATGTTTCAACGACTGGTCAATCGAACTCAAATCAACTGCTACTCTGCTAAACAAACCTAGACATCAATCCCATGTGAGCTAGATATTAGGAGATATAAAAATTAAAAAAGATCAGCAGATCAATTAAATAATTAGAAACACCGTGAAATAAGGATCTTCCAGTACAGTGTTATTGACTCCACAATAATAGGCGAAAAAATTATCAGAAACGCAATGGTAAATTGTAAACAAATATGGCTGTTGACAACAAATATCCACAATTGACTTGCAAAGTACAGTTGTGTTCCTGCAAGAAGTACAAAACTGGAGTAGCAAGCAGATGGAAGGTGAAGTAGAAGACAAACCAAAAAGATACACAAACCCATAGTGTAATTCAAAAAGAAAGATGATGTAGGAACCTCTAATGTAACGGCACTCAAAAGGCTTGAGCTTTGTATATGGGTAGATAAAGCTCGAAACAATGAATGAGTTTGTATCATAACTGGCGTAAGTAGTGTACAAATTGAAGTGATGCAGAAAGAGGGTTGACAGGAAAATGAGAGATAAAAGAGAGGAATTCTTCATGGAGAACCCACACAGAATCGAATTTGAATCTGCAGCTGACGTTTTTAACCAAAACACCTACGAGGATTTACAAGTTACGGAAAAGGGGAAGAAAGCGCAAGGTGGGGAGGAAAGGATTAAAGCCTTACAGCTTTACGTATTTCAAGCAAATAATTATAAAACTGATTTAGTTCAACATTTACGTTTTGATGCAAATATAGAAAAAAAGAAGAGAGGCAGACACCAATCAAATGCACTGATCCTCAAACACTTGTCCAAAATGAAAAAGACATGGAACCTAATACCATAATTTGAATTGGGATTCACGTGGAAAGTAGAAGATTGAAAAACTATTGGATTAAGATCAACACTAGAACCTAGATTTATTCGACTGTAGAAGAAATGTTTAGATAACGTAATCCTTACAAATTTGGACAGAAAACGAATTTCAAATGGAAACTTTTGCCACGTGGGGAAGCCAATAGGTTAGCGATTTTCGGATTTGTGTCTAAAATCAAAGGAGAGGATGTTTCCTTATCCGAGTCTAGAAGGAGGTTACTCCGGTAATCAAAGAGGAGAAAAATTCGGGTGTCACATTCATCCCGTAAGGTTCGGTGAAGAGCCGTTCACAGATATACTCCGCAGTTTTGTGCAAATAAGGTTTGTAGAGAGGATTTGGGCCGACCCAAAATATAATGTTAGGTTGCCAGCCCCACATCATATTTTGTAAGGTCCTCGCCCCGAAGTCATATACCACGAACCCACGAGCCATGAGTGCAACACGACTTGGCTTGGTGCACAGGTGTGATCTACCAGAGTTAAGGTGTCTCTCAATGGACTTCAGTAACCATATACCATAAGTATTATACATATGCAATATCATGTATACTCTTACTTTTCACGTGGAACATTTAATATCCCCACATTTAATCCAATAGTGTATATTATACAACCAACTTTGAACCTCATTTCTCATTCATACGGAAATCATTCAATGCATGTGGGTATACTACATTTAAGTACTCGAATACAAAAAGTCAATGATTCCGTTATTCGGTATTTGTTATGTCCGGATCCCATGGGAAAGTGCTCAAAAATGCACCGACAAACAAAAGTTCAAATGAGTTTCTACAATCCCTCACATGAATAGAATTGTATCTAAAACATATGACTTTAAGACAAAACAAACTTTAGACAGTAAAATCGTAGAATCAACGCATCTAGTTTGGTAGCGTTTTTCATCCTTGAGCCACCCATAGTGAGTAGTTATCAAATTTACTCAACCTAGTATTGAACATGATGTCTTAAACCACCCGAACCTTGATGTAGACCGGGCAATAATTATCATATAGTTTCATCCTCACCACAAAACGATGTTCTCTTCTTGTGTTCATTTTTCACTGAATATCCATGATTATTCATGAGTGAACTTGGAGAAAATTAGTCTTCTTTTATTCTCCTAGACACGGCCACATGTTATACTCATAAGTTGATTTACCATGAATAGTATGTTTCATGCCTCACCTCTTTTTCAAAGATATGAAATTATTAAAAGTCAAGCTTAACCTCATACCTTCTCAAGTATTCTACTTGAGTTGGTTTCTCCTTTCAACCCACACCTTGGGATTTCTAATCACGTAGGTGGCGTTTTTATTAGGCATCCTCTTTGTTCATAGATTGTAAACATGTGTTCTTTTGATGATTTAGCAACTTGATCTCGTGACAAATCCTTTGTAAATGGATTCCCTAGGTTGTTAGTTGATTTGATATAATCAATTAAAAATTATACATGTTAAGAGCAGTTGTCTAATGAACTTATGCCATCATTTAATGTGAAGCGACTTTACATTGTACACACAACTTTGTGCCCAAGCTATACCCGATTAGCTATCGGAGTGTGCACATATTTTTGGGACAAGTTTGTCCACATTGGAATATCTCCCAAAATTTTTTGAAGCCATTCAACTTTCTCAACTTCTTTATCTAAAACGATGAACTCAGACTTCATCGTGGATTTTGCATATAACGATTGTTCGGAAGAATTTCATAATATTGTTGCACTACCTAGTGTGAAGACATACCCACTTGTAGATTTTGAGTTTCTAGAATCAGATATCTGATTAGTGTCATTGTATCCTTCCAATACTATAAGGTATTTGTCATAATGCAATCCATAACTTTGAGTATAACGCAACTAGTTCATATTGTAGTTATCCCTTTCCAATGCATATGGCATGGATCTCTTGTGTAACGATTAGGTATGTTTAGTGTATAATTGGTCAAGTAAAATAAACTACCAATCACCCGGACATATTCTTGTTGTGACACTACATCTCCCAAGGTTATTTCAAGTGAAGACGAGGGCCCACGAGGCTATTTGTAGTCACATTGAAGTTCTTGAATCATTTAAGTATTCTATCAACATAATGTGTTTGGGACATGATAATTCCTTCAAAATGTCTAGTGTTTTTATCCTTAGTATGACATGTGTCAATCCTCATTCCTTCATGACATACTCCCAATTAAGCATGCTCTTAGTTATGTTGATCATGTCTTTGTTGCTTCTGATAATTAACAAGTCATCTACGTATAAAAATAACATAATGTACTCATTAGAAGTGTTCTTGAAATGTATGTATTTATCACAAACATATATGTCGAATCCATTTGACATTATCAAATTGTTAAACTTTTCATGCCAATGTTTAGGATCTTGTTTGAGTCTATAGAGGGACTTTACAAGGCTAAACACTTTGTGTTCTGTCCAAGAACGACATACTCATTGGGTTGTTTCATGTAAATCTCCTCTTCTAACTTTCATTTAGAAAGGTAGTTTTTACATCCATTTGGTGGATCTCTAGGTTTCTTAATGCTTCTATTTCTAACAACATTCTAATTGAAACTATTCACGTCACTAGAGAATAAGTGTCAAACATATACAAGCCTTCTTTTTTCCGGAATCCTTGCACCATAAGTCTAGCTTTCTACTTATCTATTGAGCCATCACTTTTCAATTTTACTTTGAAAATCAATTTACATCCAAGAGCTTTACAATCATGCGGTAAGTCGACTAACTCTCATGTATGATTTTGCATGATGAAGTTTATCTCGCTTTTGATTACTTTCTTCCATACAGATGCATTAGGTGTAGACATGACGTCTTTAAAAGTTCTTGTTTTTTTTAAAAGAAAGGTTGTTATGAACTCATGTCAAAAGGATTTCTCCTTTCGAGCTCTTTTGCTTCGTCGAGGTTCTTCCTCTTCTTCTATTTCTTGTACAAAATTGTCCTCGTCTCTTTCTTCACGATTGTGTTTGGATACTCTTTATCCTTGCACGGAAATATGTTTTCCAAAAAGACTCATTCGATGATTCTATGATTGTATTAAAATGTATGGCTAGTATAAGTGATGTGTGTACCAAAAACCGATAGACCCTACTATTGTGTGCATAGCCTATGATATAAAATAAACAGTCTTAAGACCAACGGTGACCTTCTTAGGAGGTGGTACTGCCACTTTTTCCAAACACCGTCACACTTTGAGTTATTTTTACGATGGTACGTTAATTATCCAAATTTTGTTCATATGGAATTTTGTCAATTACCTTGTGAAGTATTTTGTTCAATATATAGTTGGTGGTAAGTGATGTCATCTATTCATGCATTGTTTTAATTATTAGATTCATGCATTTCACATTTTCTTTTATATGTTTCACATTCATATAGACATATAGTGTAGAAAGCATTCATATTGCATATTATGGTGTTGACTTCGACTTATTTTATGTTTTAGGTGTTCAAGGCCAATTATGGTGTATTTCTGCCAATATCAAAAGACGTGCCGGAACATAAGAGTTTGATCTTCCTAGAAGTCAAGAGTTGTATTGGAGCATCATACATAGCATACCCTTGGACACCAAGATGAAGTCCGAGACGTAGAGATTCCAGCTTACCTAGATGAGGAGAGCGAGATGAAATGGACACGGGCATGAGACGGCTTCCATGCTCGTCACTTTTCAATGTGCTCCCTGTTTCAACCTATGCCACATGCATTCTCCATGAATCTAGACTTGAGATGGCTTGAGACGGCCATGTCATGACTTTCTTGCCCGGGTGTTTCCCATTTTTGCCCAACTTACTGCGTTACAACTTCCAAAAATAAAGATCCAGATTATATTATTTCTCTAGAATTCATATTTTCGTGGCCTGATTTTGTATCCTATAAGTAGCTAGTTTTCATATGTTAGAAGGGTTCGGACTTCTACCCTTTGGAACCCTATTTGTGACGATAGTTTTTCCTTTTCTACTCGGATTTGCCAAGAACGCTTTTGTTGGAAAATTCTCAAGGTTCCCTTTTCAATTATTGCTTCATTTACTTTTTTGGAGATGTTAGACAATTTTATACAAGTTTTCCCTTTCGTTATACTTGTTTTGGAATTTTTGTTTTCTATACATTATTTTGCTATTTTCTCCATGTCTAACTAGTTTCTTAGTATCTAATGGTTGGTTGAATGATATGATCCGAGAACCCGATGCAAACGGTGTCACTTCAATACAACGTTCTTAACGATGCAGAACTTCTAGCATGATTTGTAGAGAAATAGATAGCTCATAAATGTTGATCTTCTAGCAGACGGATCTTTGGCTAAAGTGTGAAGAGTCCAAATCAATGCTTCATTATGTGGATCTTTTAAGGCCGGTTTTTTTTTAAGTGACTTTTGTCCTGAATTTTGAACTTTTATCTAGCCTTATTCCCCCTATTTAAAGGTTTGTACTGTTCATAGAAAAATAAGATTAATTGAGAGTTTTTGGAAAAGTTTGGTGTGTTTGTCTCATGGTTTTTGGAGATATGCTAAAACCTCCTCCCACGTGAGATGCCGGGTGAGTTGCATTTGTGAGATGTTAGGGAGAAGGCATTAGTTCTCATAAGTGAAATGCTTATGAGGTTTTATGTGAGTATCGTAGATGTAATGGTGAGATACTTCAAGATCTAGCAGTACATATCTTGTATTTTATTTTTCATTATCAAAAATCCAATAAAATATGTGTGTAGGTTTGTTTTAGTTTTTGTTTGTTTTTGTCTTGCATCACTGGATCCTTAGGTTAGGGAATATCATTTGGTATTAGAGTCTTAGTTGATGCAATTCAATAAGAGGCATGGAGATTCAAGGATATGTTTTAAAAGGTGGAGAAGATGATATGATCTAGGAACCCGGTGCAAACAATTTCACTTCAATACAACGTTCTTAACTTCTTACTCCAAAGTCCATTTGAGGCAATTCAAGATAATTTTAAGATCTACAACTATTGGCATACATGTTTCATCCCGTGAAAACTTGAGCATGCTCAAAACCGAAGTTGTTCAATCATATGACCTGAAACTCTCTCCACACAACCCTTCAATATATTGACCATAACTAAGGCTATGTTTGTCCAATGAAGGCGCATAAATACACGTTGAAAGTATGATTTAAAGAAATACAAAAGTTAGAACTTAGAAGTGATGCATCCAATAAATAGCTCTTAAATGCATATCAACCAATACTAGGAGTTTTTTTTGCCAAAATGTGAAGAATTCAAATCAATGCTTTATTATTGCGTGGATCTTTTAAGGCCGGTTATTTGAGGTGACTTTTGGCCTGAATTTTAAAATTTCATCCAGACTTATTTTCTCTATTTAAATTCATGATTCATAGAAAAATAAGATTGGGTGTAAGAGTTTTTGGAAAAAGTTTGGTGTGTTTGTGCGTTGGTTTTTGTTGAGATGTCGAAACCTCCTCCTTCGTGAGATGTCGGAAGAGTTTCCTTTGTGAGATTCGAGGGCGAAGACAATAGTTCTCATATGTGAGATACTTATAAGAGTATATGCTAGTATTGTAGAGTGAATGGTGAGATGTTTGAATCTCTAGCAATACATATCTTGTATTTTATATTTATTATAAGAAATTCAATAAAACACGTGTGTAGGCTGGTTTGTTTTAGTTTTGTTTTGTCTTGCATCGTTGGATCCTTAGGTTAGGGCATATCATTTGGTATCATAGCCTTATTTAATACAAGTCAATAAATAGGCATGAAGATTCGAGAACAAATCTTTTTAAAAGATGGAGAGGATGATGTGATCCGGGAACCCGATGCAAACGGATACTCTTCAATATAATGTTCTTAACTTCTTATTCCAAAGTCCGTTTGAGGCAATTCAAGATGTTTTGAAAAGATAATTTCAATCTCTACAACTATAGTTGTAAGTGATTCATCTAATGATAACTTAAGCATGTACAAAACATACGTTTTTTCAACAGTTTATGGCCCAAAATTCTCTTCACACAACCCTTCAATATTTTGGTCATATTTGTGGCTATGTTTATCCAATGAAGGTCCATAAATACTTGTGGAAAATCTGATTTAAAGTACTACAACATTCATGAAGATCACTACAAGTGATTCGTCCAAGTGATGGCTCATAAATGTAGTTCTTCCAATAGTCGTATTTTTGGTCAAGGGTGAAGAGTACATGCCTTATTATGTGGATCTTTAAGGCCGGTTATTTACTGTGACTTTCGGCCTAGTTTTTTAATTTTCATCTAGCCTTATTTCCCCTATTTAAAGGCTTGCATGATTTATATAAAAATAAGATAGAGATTAAGAATTTTGGGAAAAAGTGTTTGGTCTTTGGTTTTAGGTGAGATATTGAAACTCCTCCTTGGTTAGATGTCGGGTGTGTTTATTTTGTGAAATGCGAGGGCAAAGACATTAGTTCTCATAGGTAATATGATTATTAGAGTTTGTGCGAGTATTGTAGAGTAAATGGTGAGATTCTTAATGTAACACCCGAAAATTTTGATTCCGTTACGAGAGGCGTTAGAAGCCTTGAGCAAGGGCTACCGCCCTTGCGGCTTAGAAGGCCCGCGACCGCGGCCGTCCGCGACCGCGGCTTGGACGTCCCGCGAGGGCGGTGACACGTTAGAGCAGGAGTTAGGTGTCTTTTCCGTCTGACCTTTCATCTCCTAACTCCTTTATGCCGACCACATTATTATGTGGTGATTCTTGGGCTGCTTGACCTTTGGTCTCCTCCCATTTATGTAACTTTATCTCCCTCCCTCGTTCCTTTTCACGTAACTCACATTCCCTTCTTCTTCTTCCTTCTCTTCTCTTCTCTTCCACCAACTTCTCCCATGGTGCTTCTTCTCCTTCTTGTGTGTGATGACCAGCCAAGGAAGGACTATAGATCCGAGTTACCGTAGTGTCCTCTTTTCCCTCTTCCTCCTTCTCTTTATCTTCTTCCTCCCTTCACCCTTGTGTGAGCCCTAGGGCGAGATTCACCCAATTCTTCCATTCTTGTGTTCTCTTGTTGTTGATCTCGACTAGGATGAAGTGTGGTGGGGTGGATCCATGTAGTGGACATACATGATGGAGCAAGCCATCCACGAGGCGCCCGGAAGTTCCTGCACATCAAAGAGAAGCCCAACAGTTCAACCTTCTAGAGCTCGACCGCACCCGCGGCTGGACAGCGCCGCGGGGGCGCCATCAGCCCCAGAACCGCAGGGGCGGCTGCAACAGCAGCAGGGGCGGTGGCCAACAGCGCCCAACCGCAGGGGCGGTGCCACCTGGACACGGGGGCAGCCCAGCCAGCCGCAGGGGCGGCGCCAGGGTGCCGCAAGGGCGGTTCTTCCCTTTCTTCAGCTCTTCTCCGCAGCCGCGCTTCCTTGTTCCGCGACCGCATTCCTACCCCAGTGAGTGCCCTTCCCCGATCTTGTCTGCCTCTTGTCATAGAGAGTTATGATAGAAGCATGCTAGGATGGCTTAGGTTATCCTTGTGAATGCCAAGTAGTGGCTTTGGACCTTTAGGTGAGTATTTGAGGACGTTAGAATGTTCTTAGTTTCGATGTGTGTTTGATCTTGAGTTTGTTATACTGTCGAGAGTGTTGGACTGTTCTTCTAAGAGTTGTGAATATGTTGATGGTGGGGTGGTGACTAAATCTCTTGGATCTTTGAGGATATTGGTTTGGGACTGAGTTGTTATCTTGGAAGCCTTTAAGGCAATGGACTGAGAGTATCATGTATCTTGTGTGTTTATGAGTGGTGAGGATTGTGAGCACTAGAAGTCTAAGTACTTCTAGTTGGCTAGAGGGTTGAGCTATCTTGAGTTGTTGTTCTTGTTAGGATGTTGAGCCTAGGAGTCTAAGGATTTTTAGTTGACTAGAGTATTGTTTGATTCATGTGCCTTGTCTTGAACATGCGTTGTGTGTTTTCCCGAGGGAGCTTGAGAGTGAGGTGATCTTGTGCACTTCAGAGACTGGTAAGTCCAAGGACTTACTTAGCTGGCTTCTTGTATGAGTGTAATGTGTATGAGTGGTGTTTGCTAGTTAGAATAACAACGAAACCGGATTAGGCCGACTTTATTATATTACGTAATTGACCCAAGTGTTTGATAATGGGTCGTGGCATCACTTCCTAGCTCTTGCGAGAGCTAGGAGGTTCCCTGCTACCAGCCCAGGCAGGTAGACGGTCAGATGCATTAGCACCATTCCTCGTTGGTAAACGGGAATAGGGGCGAGGTTTGGGAATCTCTCGTGTCACAAAATAAGTATCATTAGTAATGGCTTACCACCTAATTAAAGATAATAAACGGATTGGGTGTTGCATGTTGATTGTGTATGTTTTGTGTTTGTGCTTTTACCTTTATACTTATGCATAGAATGTTAGCTAACGGTATTATACCGCCTTGTAGATGCCTTGCAGGTTAGAGAGGCGATCGAGTAATCCGGCGGTAGTGGGCAACCGGGGTTCCGTGCATTATAGGACGGGACTGTTTATCTTATTTCATGTCTTTGAGATTGACGTTATTGTATTTTGGTTTTGAGACTCGGCTGGTTTGTTTTGAGTTTGTACTTTTTCTTCCGCTCATGAAATAAAACTATGTTGTTTTGCCTTTTTATTTGTGCCGTGTTGTAAGGTCCGATGAAGTTGTTGCCAGACTAAGGGCCGGGACCCATTGTAAGGTCCCAACTCGTAGCACTCCGAGTCCTCCAGGATTCGGGGTATTTCACTTAAAGATCTAGCAATACATGTAATGTATTTTATTTTCCATTATCAAATAACATTAGAAAAAAAACCTGTGTATGTTTGTTTTAGCTTTGTTTATCTTGCAGTGTTAGATCCTTAGGTTAGGGCGTATCAATTTTTATACTTAATCTTTCGTTAATCTTATGATTAATTAAGGTTTTAGTGATTATCTTGCTTAAATCTTGTTTTGATATGATTATCTTATTAGATTAAGTATATTATGTTGATTATGCTTCTTTTAGTTTTTTGTGCTAGATCTGCGTTTTTATGCATTATATTTGGACGATTTATGGTTTTTAGGATCACATTTATGTTTTTCTATAACTTTTGGTATTTTTTGGTGATTTCTTTACACCGGCTAATCTGCCACCTCATGTTTTTTGTTCCTCAATTTGCATGATAATAAAATTAGATTTAGGTTTTACCCGAAAATTTTTATGTTGGCCGATCGTGTGGGACCCACAAGGCTGATCGGCCACCTCATGTTTCTGTTCCTCGTGTTTTCCGTTATCTTATTTTGATTTTCACGTTAACTTCATGTACAATGGATCCTCGACATCATAATGTTAGTTTTGGCTCGTCCGTCTCCTCCGCCTACTCTAGATCATCTCAGAGGGGTTTTATGGATGATGTTCTTTTTTCTAGACGAGTGGACAATAGAAAAATTTGACAAGATCTTGTTGCGAGACCACCAAGCCCCACGTTAGATCCCTCAAGAGGACCCCGTGATCGATGTTGTTTGAGAGGAGGTTGGTATTCTCTACTAGAGGGCATGTATTACGAGGTTGCAACACACCGTATTGTCCTCATACCAGTATCTTAAGCTTGAGTTCTTGACGACCTTTTCTTATAGAATGTAGGAGAGGATTTGATCCTTTGTCATGGTATATGAACTTCTACTTAGGTAGCCACTCTTATGCCATTGACCTATATCACATGAACAAGGTCATGCAATGTCAAAGAAGAGGAATTCGTTAATTTGTGTTTTATTGTGTCCAACAAAACTAGTATTGTTGGACATCGCCTAGGTAGCGAGATCAAACCAGTATACATAGTCGTCCAGAAGCTCTTGATTTGCACCATTTTTTCATGCTAGGAGGTGAGCAAGGTGATGAATGACAAGATCGCCATTATGTACGTGATGATGCAAGGTCAACCCTTTGATATTGGTTACTAGTTGGTGACCAAGATCAGAGACGTGGTTAGAGGAGTTGATGATGCCATCTGCCGAGGAGGGATGGTAACTGTTGGTCATGAGGTTGCACGTCAACCTAGAGAGATGCATGATGAGAATTGAAATATGAATCTCCGGTCTCACAAATACTTACAAGAATTGTTGTACTAGAGGGGATCGGGATAGAACACAAGGAAGGTGATGTCTTGCTTTGACGAATTAATTAAAAAAACCAAAACAGAGAAATAAACTAAACTGAATATATACAAACAAAAAGGAACTAAAACAAAAACCAAAACGTATAAAAAGACAACCTTGGTCGACCGACTAGGGTCTAGTCAAACGGGATAAAATTTAGTTTTGTACCCAAAATACAATGTACAAAAATCCAGAGGTGAAGTCGAAGCAAAATCCCAAAGCTTGGTGGGACTAGTCGCTTGACATCTCTCAAGGAAGTTTCCCGACTTCTTCGTAAAACATTTTAGAAACTAGGGGCGAAGAATGAGAAAGTTTGAATCTTTAGATAGTTTGGAATCAGATGGTGAGAGAGAATGAAGATAAAGAACATATATCAATCAGATAAAGCATTCTAGAATCCGAATCATCACAACATGCATATAATAGGTCTTAATTAGCAATTCTACAATATCAAATATAGGTTAGAGTTATGTAAAAGATAACTTCATTTAATTGTCACGTGGTCAAGATCTATTGCTCGCAATACATCAATATTGTCACCCATTGATTGTCACGAAGCAAGACGTTTCCGAATCTTCACATCAAACTTAGAATGGAGATATGAGGACTATACTATCACCAAAAACATGCATCATCTTGAAGAACATATAGCACAGAAGGATATAACACTACCATAACTCATAAGCATACAATCAATATATAGAATCAATCCAACATCATTGATCAATGTAGTCAGGCTCAACAAATCCTAGAAAATATGGGAATTAGCCACACATACCTTAAACAAAATGCAAAACTTTATTAATGTTCGAAATAATGGGGCAGTCGAGAGATCAAGGTGTCGTCGAGTGACCTTGAAGCGAAAACGAGCGTCAGAAGAAGAGTTAAACTATAGAAGAGTAGATGTTTGATAACATCTTATGTGTTTTATCTTGCTTATTCATACATTTTACATCTATTTTGGCAGATATATGTTCATATAATGCAAAATGCATTCATATTACGATTTCGGTGTTTATTTTCGTTTATTTCATATTTCAGGTGTTCATGGCCAAAGATAAGGTGTTTTTCATCAAATTTACGTCAATGCATGAGAGCTTAATCTTCTCTGAAGTCAAGAGCTACATTTCAACATCAAACATGATTGAAGATCGATGATTCAAGTAGTTGATTATTGTTTTTGAAGTTAAGCAATGAACCATGCTCCAAAGAGTATGTTTTCATGCCAGAAGGTGAGCCAAACGGGGATGAGACGAGAACCAGATGTCATTTGTGGCCGTCACCATGTCGTGGCTTGCCGTTTGAGCCAACCCACTTATTGTTTCATCAGTGTTGGCCTAGATAAGGAAGAGACAAGGTCCATACCAGATCCAAATGGGATGCCATGTCGTGACTTGGCCGTCTCCAAGCCTTCTAGACCTCATCTATGCTATTGGAATTTTGATTTACGATCCATATTTTTATTGGGCCTTTTCCTATGTTTTAGGGCATGGTATGCTCATCTATATATTGTTAGTTTTTTTTTATTTTTAGGGAAGAAAACTAGACTTTGGATTCTAAACCCTAATTATAGATAATTTCTTTTACCGCTTTTCTATTTTCTTGTTTTTATACTTTCAACTTTCAATTTCAATACAAAGACGTCTCCTTTCATCTTCTTTCTCTCCTTTACCCATGTATGTTAAGTCTCTTTTGATCTAAGGGGTTTGTTGAACCCTATGATGGATTGTTTGTGATTTTGTATGTGAATAATTGAATGAATATCAGTAGGGATGTGTTTCTTCTACTTATGCTTATTTTTACCGTCTATTACCTTCAAAAGAAGTGTCGTTTATAAAATGCTCAAAATAAACACAGTTCTTGCTACCAAGTTAGATTGTTTTTATTGGAAACAATTTAGAAGAAGTTGGTTTTGAGAGTAGTGCTTTATCTTTACCTCGAGGATTCCTAACTATCATAGAAAGTTCCGGTATGTGTACCTTTTCTAGTTCCGCCCAAACCAAGCGAGATTTTTCTTGATTTCTAAGTGCTTATAGAGTTTGTCATGTATTTGTTATGATTGTGAAAGCACCTTCAAAGTTGTTTGGCACGGTCTTTATTTGTCTATGGTAAAAGCTTTATTTGATGGTTAACTACATATTTACTGATTGAAGTTCATGTTATTCATAAGTGTTACGCTAGAAATGTATAGCACAAAAGTCTTACAATTTATAACTCGATATAATTTCCTAACTCCTAGCGAACCCACAGTGTATGGGTCGTTTTGTAGCAAGGATAGTATTCTGAGGTCGAACACGAAGACTAAGGTGAAATCAAATCAAACAAGTGATCATGGATAGTGCAAATCTAGTCTAAGAGAAGAGAAAGAAATAAAGAAATGAAAATCATGATATTTTTGGGTTTGGTTTTTGTGGTGATCAAGCAAAGATCACAAATCATGCAAGATTATAAATCAAACAAACAACTCAAGCTAGAAACACAAACAAGCAACACAAACACAAGATATGTGATCAAGGGGAAAAAGGCGGATTCTAGGGGTTAGGACTTCCGGTTATGGCATTGGACTCAAGCTTCTTATCAACCTTGGACAAGCTACGGTATGTTGGGAAAAGGGTGTTTCTCAAATGGGATCAATCATCGGGTAGGTCTCATGGTCCACTAATCCCTCACCTAAGGTCCTATTACCGGGTAAGTCTCTAGGAGCTTAAGGTTGGGAATTCTACATAAACCGGATTGCAATCTAGGGGTCAAACCTCTCCTTACCGGGTAAGTTTCGGGAAGGAAAGTTGTAAGCATCAATCCTAGCACACTCAGTCTAATAGCGGCTTGTGAGGCTCACTACTACCTAGAGTTCATCATCCTTGGTATCTAAGATCAAGAATTACCGGGCAAGTCTCTTCTCTCACTTAGTTTGCTAGCATTAGGTCACCCTATGCTAGATTATGCTTAACAAACACTAGGATTTCAACAATCTAACATCCTAACATTCAGATTCATCAATACAAGCACAATAGAACAAACCACGGGTAGATCATACAGAACCACGGGCGCGGAATCACATGAACAGGCCGTGGTTTTCATCAGAGGTTAGGTTCGAGCAAGCAAATCATCCAAAGGTACATTCAAGTATATTCTATCATAGTCCAAGCCATAACTATCATTCCATTACCCTAGAATCACAACTATTTAGCCAACAACATGCATTTTAAGATTCAAACTCAACAAGCAGACATTCATGGCTTCCATAGCAAGAAAATGAAAGGAAAACGAAAATGAACAAGTAGTCTTAGCTGAATATGAGATTAAATAAGACTTACAACCCTTCAAACACAGCTCCAAAACGGTCCTTACAATGCTTTCAAATGTTCTCAACAAAAGTCACTCAAAATCACTCAAAAGTTCACTCTAAATCTCTAGCTTGATGTGTTATTCTTCCTCCAAAATGAGAGTGTTTTTCTTCTTCCCCAAGAATTCCCAATGTGGATAATGATAAGGTGTGAGAGAATGTGGGAGGATCCCATAGCAACAGCCTGCAGGACCACTTATATTCTCCACCAAGAGCAAGGGTCGGGCAAAGAGATCGTGGGACACGTGTCAAGGCTCTCAAGAGAAAACCGCGGCCAAAATTACGGGCGTGGTTCTGGTTTCTGGACCGTGGAATTCCCTGTTAAGCTCTCTTTGGATCATTAAGCCATGAGTTGGTGCAAGGCATGCACCAACAAGGTCCTATGTGTTCTCCTTTGCTCCTAGCTTGCTCCTTAATGAGTCCGGAAGTGTGCCATCACGAGGAATGATCCTCGAATGTGTTGATTAAGTCCAAAAGCACCCCAAAATACCTATAAAACCGACAAAAGCCCGTGTAGACGTCTATCTCGACAATATGCATGAATTAAGCGTAAACGTCACGAACTAATGCCAAACCATGCATGAAAAACGGGAAAAATTATCTAAATGAATGCCTAAACTAACATCATAAATCGTGTCATCAATATGCTTGGTATAATATTGATTCATCATAGTGGAGATACTCACTTCATCTTTTCATTTATGTTTATATGGTACTTTGTTTTCCAACAACCAAAACTTATTTTTCCTACCTTTCTCTTCCTTTTCCCTCTTTAGCTTAGCATATTTGTCTATTACTACATCCAATACAGACATAGTCGTTGTGAATTCGACACTTGATTTACTATAACTGACCCCGTCATCCTTGCGGGTATATTTTAGGACCATTAGGTTTTTGGAGCCGTTGTAGGGGACTACCGATGGTCCTAAAACCTACTCGCAAGGTTGACGGGGTCAGTTGTAGTAAATCAAGTGTCGAATTCAGAAGGATCACGTTGGAATTAGAAATTGCTAATTAACACTTATTCTAAGTAAAAATAAGGAGAGAAAGAGTAAGGGAAGAGAAAAATATATTTTTGGGAGTTTTGTTTGAAAATATAGAATGACAAAAGAGAAGCAATGATTTTTCTTGGTAAAAATATGAAGGGAAGCGATATAAGGAAACAAAAATCACCACTATAATGAATCAAAATAAAACCGCATATATGAATATTAAGAACATTGATTAACGACTATTGTAGATAACTATCTAAATTAGTCTTTCCCACAAAAAAAACAAAGACCGTGCTAAACTGTTCTGCATGTGCTTTCACAATCACAACAAAAATGTAAAATCCTTGAAGCACTTAGAAATTCAGAAAAGCCAAAAATGTTTTTGGCTTGGTTAGCACAAATCTAAAAAAAGGTTCAACGATAGTTAGAAATCCTCAAAGTAAAAGGAAGGATCTAATCCTTAAACCAAGTTATTTTCAATCTTTTCAATAAAACAACATAACTTGGTTAGCACAAGCGTTTTATCCAAAATCCATTATAAATGCCACTTATTCCAAAGGTAAATAAAAGACAAGGACAAAACACTTTGAAAAGAAGAAAATTCATAAAATCCCCATTCAACAATTTATATATACAATTGTAAATCAAATCATTTGTAACGCCTAGAATTTTAATTCCGGTTAGTGAGTGGCTTAGCGGCCTTCGCACAGGCGCAACTCAGTCTTTCCGCAGGCACAATGTGTTGAGTGACGGGATTTTATCCCAAATCCCGTTCCGACCCTTGGTTTACCGCGTTTTGGCTCTTGACCCCTCATTCTCTAAGTGATGTCTTGACCTTTGTTTTTCCCTTGGCTGCAACCCTCTCTCTCCTTTTTCCCCATCTTCACTTTCACGTGACTTTCTTTCTCCCTTGTCCTTGGCTTCTTCTCCCTCTTTTGGCTTTGAGGTTGGTAGCTGCTTCCATGATGATCTTCCTCCTCTTCTTCTTGTGTAAGTTGCCCAACAAGGGATTGTTGTACAATTCCGAGTTGAACAGTAAGTTCCTTCTTCTCCCTCCTTCATCTTCTTCTTCTTCTTCTTCCTTGAGCTCCAATGGTAGAAGCCATGGATTCTTAAATTTCCTATTCTTTTTGTATGCATGTGTTTGGATCTTGCATAAATCATAGGCTATGATGATGAGTGTGTGAGGGACATTTATAGTGGAGCAAGGAAGGAGACCCTCCACACCTCACGGGAATCATCGAAGACTGCTCAAAGGTCGCCCTCTAGAGCTCGACCGCACCCGCGGTTGGACAGCGCCAGGGGGCAGTCACTGCACTAAGCCATAGGGGCGGCCAGCCAGTGCCGCAGGGGCGGCTCACTGGGCCGTAGGGGCGGCTGCCTAGTTCCGTAGGGGCGGCCACTGGCTCAGCCAGCCAATCGGTGCGGCCTTCTTCTCCTCTTTGTGGATGTGTTTCCTTCTTCCATGCCCACATCTTTTCCCCAGTGAGTGCCCTCATCCTTGATCTTGTGAGTCATCTTCTATCATAGTTGTGCTTAAATGTAGCATCATGCTAGGATGGTTTAAGATGATCTTGTGGAATGCCAAGGAGTGGCTTTTGACCTTAGGCGAGTGTGTGAGGTTTTGGAATGTTCTAAGGTTGATGTATGTATGATCTTGAGTTGGTTGTGGTGAGTGTAGGTGTAAGAGTCTTAGTCTTTGAGAGATCCCGCGCCTGCGCCTCAAATGAGACGTAGGTGTTGAGTTGTGCTAAAACTAGCCGCCCTAGCGCCCTGATGAGCTGCCCTTGTGCCTCCTGGATCCGCCCCTGTGGATTTTGGTGTGCTGCAGCCGGCATTGTTGCCCTTGACCCGTGCTTTTGGATGAATTCCTATATAAGCCATTCCTTTGCTTCTAGAAGAGGGTTTCTCATCTTCTTCCAGCTCCATCTTGTCTCCTTACGCTCTTCTTCTCTCCTTCTCCTCCTTTGGATCTTCTTCTTGATTTCTTCTTATTTTGAAGTGAGTTTTGTGTGGCTTTGGTTGTTGATGATGTTGATGGTTGTTATTGTGTTGTTGAGAGAGCCAACCATGGTTGTGGTGTGAGGTTTCTTCCTCTGTTTAGGTTATAGTTGTGGAAAGCCTTCCTCTTCCTTCTTTCTTTCTTTCCTTCTTCTTTCTTCCTCTAGCTTAGGATTCCACAAGTTGAATCTTGTATTTGTATGTGTATGGCTGTTGGATGATGAAGAAGTTAAGAGAGGTAAGTGAAAGATCGAATAGAAGTCGAAGACGTGCATTCTGCTGTCCAATCACCTCTGGGCCACCTCAGGGCTGCCCTTGCGCCTGGTATGCCGCCACCCCTGCGTGTGGAGCCGCCGCCCCTGTGCCTCCCTCTGTCCAGCTCCTGAGCCTTCCTTGTCACGCAAGTGCGTCTTGTTCAGAGCTTGCCTAGGTTGGCATGGACCCTTTCTTTTCCTAGTGTGAGTGTTTAGTAGCATGCTAGGCATGTGTATGAGGTTAGGATGATGATGTTATGATATCGATATATGCCGGTTATGGCTTTGAGGATTAGTAGGCTGTGAAGGTTTTAAGTTTGTTATGATCCTTATGGATCCCTTGGGTCTAGGTGTGACCCCTTTGATGGATATGAGATTGATACATCTCTGTGCCTTGTTATTTGGCAGTGTTGTTGTTTTGATTGAGGTTCCCGTGGTTTAGAGGATCAAAGGTTGAGGTAAGTCCGTAAGACTTACTTAGCTACCATCCTTATATTGGGTGTATGTATGAGTGATGTGTGTTATATGCTTGATAGCATGCGATATCGATTATTACCGACATATGTTTTATTGATGGCCCCCTTGCAGTGACAGTGATAACCTTTCCCTTTCATCTTGTAAGGAGTATGGGAGGTTCTCTAAGGTCAGGCCAGACCTGGTATACGGGATGGGTACTCCACCACTCCCTTAGGGTACACGGGTTGTGCGCCGATACTACTCCATATGGCTATAGAACCCAGAGGCGAGGATGATACGTTCCTCGTGTTACATAGTTTCATATATCTATATATATATACGACTTGAGTGGATCACCTTATATAAAGATAATTAAAACGGGTAAATGTTTGACAACATGGTGATGTGTCTATTCTTTATAACTTGCGCTTGTTGTTGTGCTTATGCATTACCTTATATATGGATGGTTAGCTAATGGTTTTATACCATGTTGTAGATGCTTTGCAGGATAGGAGAGCTGCATAGTGATCCGGCAGGGTGACTAGCCGAGGACTTCCGTACATAGGTGTTGCATGGGCTTTTGGGAATGTTTTGTGCATGTTGTATATGTTGTTGTGGTTTTACACTCGGCTATGGTTTTGTATACCCTTTTATTATACGGTTACACCGTTTTATGTAATTGTTTTTTATATCTGTCGGTGCCTTGTTGTAAGGTTCAGTGAACTTGTTGTCAAGCTAGGGTCAGGATTCACTGTGAGATCCTAGCCCAATGTGACGCCCCGAGTCCCGCGGAATCGGGGTGTTACAGTGTTGGTATCAGAGCCTTATGTTGACAACAATGGCACTTGCTACCTGCAATTAAGGTTAGATAGATAAATAAACAGAACCCGAAAGGAGTCTAATGTTTTCAAAAGATTTTTGGTTTTAAGAGCTGTGTGTATAGTGTTTTGAGATAGAATGTACGAGAAGTCGTCACCTCTACCATGGATCTCAGCAGTATAGATATGTATATATATGTATTATGGGTTCTATGTGGATGTGTTATATATATATATATATTTATATATATATATATATATATATATATATATATATATATATATTTATTTATATATATATGCCCTATATATAACCTTATAAGTTAGGTGTGCATACCCCGCAGATGGCTCGGACTAGAGCAACTTTTGTTGTGGGCCGGGGTAGAGGTAGACCACCTCTTCCTCCGGGAGTGATAGGACAGAGGCCAGTTCCCGCTATTGATCCACTAGTGGAGGAGGATGTTCATGAGGAGATTGCAGAGAGCGCCGCTGTTGAGACTAGGAGCGGTGGATCAGGGAGACAACGATCACAGCGAGTCCAGTCAGATGACTCAGATATTGTCTCTATGAGGGGGATCAGAGTTCCGTACGTACATTAGACGAGTGGAGGAGGCTGGTAGAGCGGGTAGACGTTCCCCAGATTTGCCAACACAAGAGGGATTTTCCCGAGATGGCCTAGGGAGCTACTCAAGTGCTACTTATGCAAGCACGTGCTTCTGAGACTGTTAGAGCTCCAGAGGAGTATAGAGGGCCTCAACCAGACACTTGGTTGAAGGCATTTCAATAGTTAGGCGTACCCCCTTTCTTTGAGAAGGTGGGATTAGAGACAAAGGTTTGGATTGGACATGTGGACTCGGCTCTTGGGTCTATCAAATGTCCAAAGGAGATACGGATAGACGGTTTGAGAAGAGATAACGGAGTGGGCAGACCTGTGGCGTTGGCGGAGCTTCAAGTTCTGGGCGGAGTCAAAGACGCAAGAGTTACCCCTCATCTGCATCAGTTGCAGAAAAGGGACGACAGTGCTTCAACTGTGGTGATCCTGGTCATCTACGACCAGAGTGTACGAGGCCGCTAGTGACTTGCTTCACTTGTGGCAGACTAGGTCATAGGGTTGCCTTTTGTAGGCAGATACATCACAACGGGGTTCTTCCCCTGCTAGTGTGGCAAGAGGTGGGCATAGGCCACCTCAACAACAGATACATGGACAATAGAGAGTCCTAAATCGTCCTTCTACTCAAGGATCTGCTCTCGGATCGAGTAGAGGTAGAGGTCGTGGTTGGAGTACCACTGACACTAGAGGAGCTCAGGGTAGAGTTTACGAGTTAAGTAGTGCAGAGGAGCCACCTGCACCGGCTACTACAACTACCATTCTGCTTCATGGGTTACCTGTTAGAGTTTTATTTGATACGGATGCTACGCATTCATTTATTTCTAACGTATGTGTTAAGCGTTTGGGCCTAGCTACGATAGACGGGATACCCTTTATTATAGGATTACCTGATGGTGGTGGGGTTAGAGGTACCCACGAGATACGTGGTTGTCCCATTTGTTTAGGAGAATTGTGATAGTCTCTACCGAGTTAGGTCAGATAGAGGTCTTCCGAGGTTGGGACCTTGGGAAGATGGGATTTGTCATCAGTGTAGTACGAGAAGCGAGGTTGATAGCACAGGGATGTGATGCCTTCTGGTGTTATTCCATGAAGGATGGGGAGGGTCCAACATTTGAGGATATTCTAGTGGTCTGTAAGTTTACTAATGTGTTTGTTGAACCGTCTAGTTTGCTGCCTCAGAGGAGTGTAGACTTCAACATAGAGTTAGAGCCTGGTACGAGACCGATCTCGAAGGCCCCATATCGTATGACGCCTATCGAGATATTGGAGTTGAAGAAGCAACTCGAGGAGTTGGCTGAGAAGGGCTTTATTCGCCCTAGCGTATCCTCGTTGGGAGCACCTGTCCTCTTCGTGCGGAAGAAGGACGAATCGTTGAGACTGTGCATTGAATATAGAGAGCTGAACAAGGTGACCATCAAGAACAAATATCCATTGCCCCGTATTGACAATTTGCTGTTTCAACTTCAAGGAGCGATTGTGTTCTCCAGGATTGATCTATGCACAAGATATCACCAGCTAAGGGTGAGAGAGTAGGATGTGCACAAGACGGCATTTTGTACCCGATATGGACACTATGAGTTTGTAGTGATGCCATTTGGGCTTACGATTGCCCCAACGGTCTTCAAGGAGTTGATAAACAACATCTTCATCGACTTCCTGGATCAGTTTGTGGTGGTCTTTATAGACGATATCCTGGTGTACTCTCGTAGCAGAGAGGAGCATGCAGGACACCTGAGGATCGTGATGCGAGTTTTACAGGATAGAGAGTTGTACGCCAAGCTCTCTAAGTGCGAGTTCTGGATGTCAGAGGTAGCATTATTGGGTCATATCGTCTCCGCAGATGGGATCAAGGTTGATCCGGCGAAGATTGAGTCTGTAGCAGCATGGACGACACCGACGAACATCAAGGAAGTGCGTAGTTTCCTTGGCCTAGCCGGCTATTATCGACGTTTTGTGGAGGGATTTTCTATGATTGCCCGTCCACTTACGAGTTTTCTCAAGAAGACTACCAGATTTGTATGGTATGAGTAGTGTTCCTAGAGTTTTGAGGAGTTGAAGAGGCGTTTGACTTTTGCTCTTATCTTGGCATAGCTAGAGGGTACTGAGGATTTTGTGGTATACAGTGATGCATCCAAGCTAGGCTTGGGATGTGTGTTGATGCAGAGGGGCAGAGTGATTGCATATGTGTCTAGATAGTTGAAGACGTATGAGGAGAACTACCCGACTCATGATTTGGAGTTGGAAGCGGTAGTTCATGCTTTGAAGATCTGGAGATATTATCTGTATGGTGCTACATGTCAGATCTTCACAGACCATAAGAGTCTGAAGTACATTATTACACAGCGGGAGTTGAATAACCGCCAGCGAGATGGCTCGCATTGATCAAGGACTTTGACCTTGAGATTCTGTATCATCCAGGGAAGGCGAACGTTGTCGCCGACACCTTGAGTAGGAAGACGCCTCGAGAGAAGGCAATTGTGAGACTAATAGTTCAACCTCAGCTTCAGAGAGATCTAGCTTGGTGTAAGAGCCTTAGTCTTAAGGTTGCTGAGTATGTTGAAGATGGCCTAAACCGCCCCTGTGGCTTGCAAAGCCCGCCCCTGCGACCAGCAGGATTCGCCCCTACGGTTTATGGTGTGCTGCAGCCGGTTTTATTGACCTTGACCCGTGCTTTTGGAAGGCTTCCTATATAAGCTTCTTCCTTGCTTCATGTGGAGGGTTTCTCATCTCTCTCCAGCTCCATCTTCTCCCGCAGTTTTTCTCCTCTTCTTCTTCCCTCTTTGGATCTTAATCTTGATTTCCTTGCTCTTGTTTGAGATTTTGAAGAGTGTTTGATGTGATTTGTTGATGATGTTGATTGGGGACATTGTTGTACTTGTGTTGAGCCAGCTTTGAGGTTGTGGTGTTTGTTAGCCTCTGTTTGGGTTCATCTTGGTGAGTTCTTTATCCCTTGCTTCCTATCTTTCTTTCTTCTTCCTTCTTCCTTCTTTTCTTTCTACATATCTTAGATTCCACAAGTTTGATCTTGTGGCAGCCATAGGCTTTGTTTGATGTATATATGCATGTATATGTATGGATTGGGCTGCTGACTAAAGAAGGTGTGAAGAGGATCGAGTGAAGAAGCAAAGAGAAGCTGGAAGTGTGCATTCTGCACACCAGGCGCCCCTGCACCACCTTGGGACCGCCCCAACGCCGGCCAGTCTCCGCCCCTGCGCCACTTCAGGGCCGCCCCTACGCCTCCCTACACCAGCGTTGCTTTGCTCTTGCTTTGTAGGTGTGTTTTGCTTCCGAGCTTGCCTTAGGATGGCATTGCCCCTTTCTTTCCAAGTATGAGTGTGTAGTATCATGCTAGGTATAGTTGAGGGTGTGTTGATGATGTTATGATCATGTTATGCCTTGAATTGCTTTGAGGTTTAGTAGGTTGTGAGGCTTAGGTTAAGGATGATCCCATGGATCCCTTGGGTCTAGGTGTGACCCCTTTGATTAATAGGAGATTGATATATCTCTATGCCTTGTTATTAGGCAGTGTACCTCTTAGGATTGGAGGTTGATCGTGGTTTTGATTGTACGAGGTTGAGGTAAGTCCATAGGACTTACTTAGCTACCATCCTTATATTGGGTGTTTGCATGAGTGGTGTGTGTATTATATGCTTGATATGATAACATGCGATGTCGAGTATTACCGACCTATGTTTTATTGATAGCCCTAGTGTGTGGCAGTGATAACCCTTCCCTTTATCTTGTAAGGAGTTGGGAGGTTCTCTGTGCTCATGCCATCTGGTATACGGGAAGGGCGCAATCCACTCCCATAGGGTACACGGGTTGTGTAACCGACACTACTTCCAAATGGACGTCAGGCCCACAGGCGGGGATGATATGGTCCTCGTGTCACATAGTTTCATTTATCTATATATACGATTTGAGTGAATGACTATTATATAAAGATAATTAAACGGGTAAATGTGTGATAGCATGATGATATGTATCTTCCATGACTTGTGTTTGTGCTTATGCATTACCTCATATACGTAAGGTTAGCTAATGGTTTCATACCATGTTGTAGATGCCTTACAGGATAGGAGCTGCTGAGTGATCTTGCAGGGTGACAGCCGAGACTCTCGTACATTAGGGGGTTATGGTTTTGGGAATGTTGATGTTTCCCTCATGCGTGAGGATGATATTTTGTATACCTCCTGTGTGAGGATGATGCTTTATACTCGGCTATATTGTTGTATACCTTTTGATTGTGCAGGTTTATACAATTTTATGTATTTGTTTTATATTTGTCAGTTCCTTGTTGTAAGATCCAGTAAACTTATTGTTAGGCTAGGGTCAGGATCCACTGTGAGATCCTATCCCAATGTGGCATCCTGAGTCCCGCGAATTTGGGATGTTACATAGCTGATATCAAAGCCTTAGGTTAACATCAATAACACTTGCTACCTGCAAGTAGGTCAAATAGATAAAATAAATAGAACCCGAAAGGGGTCTGACATTTTCTGATGAAGGATCATCCAAGCTAAGTGAAGGTCCTTTAACAAGAGCTCAAGCTAAACTATAAGCTGAGATGGATGCATTGCTTCTAACCATGAACCATGAACCACCTAACTCACCTTCCATGAGCCAACGAGACTTGATGATGATCATGGTCCACCAAGGAACAAGCTGCACGCCTAAGGGTTCTACATAAGGCTGAAATGCTCCAAATTGGCTGAATAAGCTTATTTGGCTGTTTTAAGTATTTTAAAGTGTTTTTAAGTCTTTTTAGAAAAAAAAACCCCAAACTTATGTCTTGATGGGCCTTTAGTTAATTATTTCAGTTCATTAACATATTAAACACTATATATATGTTATTAGGCGTGCTAGGTCAGGGGAGATACCCAGAAGATACACGTTAATCACAATTTGTGCTACTGTGCAAATTGGCGATTTCCAGCCTGTTGAAGAACTTTGTGATTGTGATTTTTGGCTTAACTCTTCTTGTCTAAATTAATCTCCATAGGGATTAGTATTGCAAGTTGTTTGTAAGCATCATCTTGGTGCATTCAATCTCCATATTGATTAGTATTGCAAGTTGTAGAAGCAGTGTTTATTAGTTGTTTCCTTATTTACTCTCTTGTTTTTTAATTTTTGTTTTACTTTTGCTGAGTTAAAAAAAAAAGAGTTGACTTCCAAGATTAAAAAAAAGAAAGAAAGAAGAATTCAGCTTTGTGTTGGCATTATGTTTAGCTCGAAGTTATTGAACTAACAACATTGTTCTTACAAAGAGTTGATAAAAAGAAAGAAGATTTCAAGGGAACTTGAAGAGACCTTCATTTCAAGCCTTTGTCATTCAGCCACCCTACCCTAAACCAACCTTAGTTGTTGATTTTGGTATTTGAGGTTGCAAGTTGAGGCACTTATGAGTAAGGTTCTTTTAGCTTATCTTGAGTCTATATTTCGGGTAATTTTGGTTGTACATCTCATACATACAACTAGTCCTTTCCTTGAGTCATTTTTTCTTTCTTTTTTTGAGTCACCCTAGGACATACCTTCATTAATTCAATTGCTGTTTCGTGTTAGCTTATATTTGACTAGGCACTACCCACACAAGGTTGTTAATTCTTACAAGGTGAGCCATCAGCAAAGTCTTATCACATCACTTGAGAGTGAGGGATAAACACTTGAGAGACACACTAGAGAGGATTTTGTTTTGATCTAATCTAATGTGTTTGCTCGTTTTGTTGTGTTTAACAAGATGTCTAGTGATCATCATACCGAGAAGCAACCGGAGTATCTAGTCTGGCAGATTTGGTTAGCATGATGAAGGCTATGATGCAAGCAGAATTTAAAGCCATGGAAGATAGGCTTACGGGTTTACAAGGGAAAATAACTGAGCTTAAGACTAATAAGGCTAAAGAAGACACCTCATTTCCCCAAACTAAGGCACTAGGTCATCACTTTGAGAAAGGAGCAGGTTCTAAACCCTTAACTATAGGCCTTCGATGAGTACCTCTTGGCAACAAACAAGAAGCTTTCAACGAAGCCAAGAAGACTCCCATTAATGCTTTGCTGGGGCATCATTCTAACCCTAAACTTCCTATTCATGATAACAGTCATTATGCTAATTTCTCTCTTTACACCACACATGATGGAGATAATGAGGAGTCCGAAGATGATGGCTATGATTATTCACAAGAAAGAAGGCAAGAAGAAGCATGGAGGCAAGACGAGGAATTGATGAGAAATGAGGAAAGGAGGATGGAACAAAATAGGAGGCGTGTCCTGGCGGCATGTATGGAAAAAACTGATATTGGGAGGGTATCCCCCAGCAATGGGCCACAACTTATTCCTATCCCGGATGTAGAGCTGCAAAGCCAATCGAACCGGGAGTTACTTATCAACCTTTCAAAAAAAATAGGAGGCGTGAAGATAGGAGACGAGAAGATGAGAGGGATCAAGATGGGAGATGTGAGTATAGATGGAGGCAAGAGGAAGACTATGAAGGGAGGAGAGACAATAGACACCAAAGGAGAGGGCGAGATCATGAGCAAGATGATCTAGGCAAGGTGAAGATCAAGATTCCATCCTTTGAAGGCAAGTGTGATCCGGATGTGTACATGGCTTGGGAGACGAAGATTGAGCAGATATGGGCGTGTTACAATTTTCTAGAGAATAAAAAGGTACATAACACAACCCTTGAATTCAATGATTATGCTTTGATATGGTGGAATGAGCTTGTGAAGGAAAGGAGGCGAAACATGGATCCACAAGTTGCAACATGGGCACAAATGAGGACAATCATGCGAGCTCGATTTGTTCCCCAACACTATAGGAGGGACTTGAGGCAAAAGTTGGAAAACTTGAGGCAAGGTTCAATGAGTGCCGAGGAGACCTACAATGCCATGCAAATGGCTATGGTGAAGGCCAATGTTAGTGAGGATGAAGAGGCAATTATGGCCAGGTTTCTCCGTATCCTTAATTCAAGTTTTGCTAACGAGGTGGATTTGCTTCCCTTATGACAGAAATACTATATCTCGCCGTCAAAGTTGAGAAGAAGATAAAAGGGAGGAGTCAAGGCGTAAGGAAATCATTTGGGACCTCAAATGCATGGAAAGAACAAGGAGGGCACCGACCCGGAGGATACAACCGCGAAGTCCCCAAAACAGCCCCGAGCAAGCTCCCACACGCCCAACCTACCCTAAGACGCCTACTGCAGCCCCTTAACCACCTCAAGGGAGTACTTATAACTCTTCTTCTTCTAGGGCTAGAGATGTTGTGTGTTTTAAGTGTCAAGGTAGAGGGCACATGATGAAAGATTGTCCGAATAGGAGAACTTTGCTAATAAATCATTTAGGCCAATATGAGTCAGAATCTGAGCATGAACTTGAATCTAATGAAATTGAGCCTAGTGATGATGTTGATTCGGATGATGGAATAGTATATGAACAAGGGGATTGTTTGCTTGCTCAACGTGTGTTGTATGATCACCCTAGTTCATTCCTAGCTAATAACTATGTGCTATGTGATTTGGATGTTCCAAAAGACTCTATTGCTTGTGTTGAATCTGATTTTGAGCTTGATGAGTCTCTTGAATGTGTAGAATCTGATTTTGAGCATAAAGAGTCTCTTGAATGTGTAGAATCTGATTTTGAGCATGATGAGCCTGTTTTGGATGTTTGCTTGTCGCATGATAATGCTTTGATAGCTAGGAGAGCCCTTAGTATACAACTTGCCCCTTGTGAGGATAACCAAAGGGAAAACTTGTTCACACTAGATGTTTGGTTAAAGGGAAGGTTTATAATTTATAATTGATGGGGGTAGTATTTGTAACATAGCTAGCACCGAATTGGTTAATAAGCTGCAATTAACAACTTTCTATCACCCTAGGCCTTATAAGCTTCATTAGATGAATGAATGTGGAGAATTGAAGGTAAATAAGCAAGCTAAGGTCATATTCACTTTAGGCCATTATGAGGATACTGTTTTGTGTGATGTTTTGCCTATGCAAGCTTGTCATATCTTATTAGATCGTCCTTGGAAATTTGATAGGAGAGTCTTACATGATGGTTACACTAATAGGTATACTTTCACTTTTAATGGAAAACCTGTAACCTTAAAGCCTATGACTCCCTTGCAAATAGCTTAGGCATTTAAGAAGAAAAAGGCAAGTGAACAAGGGGTAGACCAAGCTAAGAAGGGGAGTAAGCCAAATAATTCAAAAACCGAGCCTATAGAGCCTTCTAATACCCTTCTAGCTTCAACTAACACACAAATGCCCTCTACTTTGCTAGTAGCCAAATCTAAGTTTCAAAGTGCTTATCTTCCTCTAGAAATCACTTTGATGACCTTATGTAAGAAATTAGCCCTAGTGAGTGATGAAACTAAGGCAAATCTTCCACCTAGCATTGTAGCCATACTTGAGGAGTTTAAGGATGTGTTTCCTAATGAGATACCCCATGGCCTACCACCCTTGAGAGGCATAGAGAATCAAATAGATCTCATTCCAGGAGCAACCTTACCGAATAGGCCAGCTTATATAATGAACCCTAATGAGAGCCAAGAGGTTAGAAACCAAGTACAAGAGCTCTTAAATAAGGGTTATGTGAGGGAAAACCTTAGTTCATGTGATGTCCCGTGCTTTTAGTGCCTAAGAAAGATAATACTTGAATAATGTGTGTTGATTGTAGGGCCATCAATACCATAACCATTAAGTATCGCCACCCTATCCCACGCCTTGATGATATGTAGATGAGCTTCATGGTTCCACTATGTTTAGTAAAATTGATCTTAGGAGTGGATACCATCAGATTAGGATGAAGGAAGGGGATGAGTGGAAAACTGTTTTTAAAACCAAGTTTGGTTTATATGAGTGGCTTGTTATGCCATTTGGACTTACTAATGCTCCTTCTACTTTCATGAGATTAATGAACCATGTTTTGGGAAAGTTTATAGGTACATTTGTTGTTGTTTACATTGATGACATTCTCATTTACAGCAAATCACTAGAGGAGCATGAAAGACATCTAAGGGAAGTTGTTTCTACTCTTAGAGATGAACACTTGTATGTCAATCTTAAGAAATGTGACTTTTGCAATAATGAAGTTATTTTTCTTGGGTTTGTAGTGAGCATAGACGGTTTACAAGTGGATGAAGAGAAGATCAAGGCCATTCGAGATTGGCCTATTCCGAGCTCTATTGGCAATGTTAGGAGTTTTCATGGTCTTGATAGCTTCTATAGGCATTTTGTGCGTGATTTTAGCACCATTGCAGCCCCATTGACAGAAATATGCAAGAACAACATGCCATTTGTGTGGGGTAGTGCGCAGGACCATGGATGCAACAAGCTTAAGGAGGTTCTCACTCATGCACCTTTGCTTGCTCTTCCAGATTTCAACAAGCCATTTGAAGTGGAGTGTGATGCATCCGGAATTGGAATTAGAGGTGTTCTTCTGCAAGAAGGTAAACCTATTGCTTTCTTTAGTGAGAAACTCAAAGGAGCATGTCTTAACTATTCTACTTATGACAAGGAGTTATATGCTTTGTTTAGAGTATTTAAGACATGGCAACACTACTTGTGGCCTAGAGAGTTTATCTTGCATTCTGATCATGAATCTTTAAAACACTTTAGGAGTCAAGATAAACTAGATAGGCGACATGGTATTTGGATGGAGTTCGTTGAGACTTTTCCTTATGTTATCAAGTATAAAAAGGGAAAGGGCAATGTAGTTGCTGATGCATTATCTAGGAGACACTCTTTGTTGACCACCCTTCTAAAGTGATAGGTTTCATGTATATTAAGGAATTATATGTTGATGATGCTAATTTTGGTGAAACCTATAAGATATGTGTGGCTAAGGGTGCTCTAGATAAGTTTTACTTGTTTGATGGTTTCTTGTTTAAGGCTGATAAGGTTTGTCTCCCTAGGTGTTCTCTTCGGATGTTATTAGTTGATGAAGCCCATAAAGGAGGATTAATGGGGCATTTTGGGAGAGATAAGACTTATGCTATGCTTACTTCACACTTCTTTTGGCCTCATATGCTTAGGGATGTAGAACTGTTGTTAAGAGATGTTTAGAATTCTTTAGAGTCAAATCTAAAGTGAAACCCCATGGTTTGTACACGCCTTTGCCAATCCCTACAACCCCTTAGGCGGATATTAGTATGAACTTTATTGTGAGATTGCCTAGGACTAAGAGGAGCAGAGACTCGATATTTGTGGTTGTAGATCGATTCTCTAAGATGGCGCACTTTATAGCTTGCCATAAGACTGATGATGCCACCAATGTAGCCAACTTATTCTTTAGGGAAGTAGTTAGGTTGCATGGAGTTCCAAGGACTATAGTTAGTGATAGGGATGTTATATTTTTAAGTTACTTTTGGAAAATTCTTTGGGGAAAGCTAGGAACTAAGTTATTGTTTTCTACTTCTAGTCACCCTCAAACTGATGGCCAAACTGAGGTAACTAATAGGACACTAACTACTTTGTTAAGGGCTTTTATTAAGAAGAGTCTTAAGGAATGGAAAGATGCCTTACCTCATGTCGAATTTGCTTATAATAGGGTTGTGCATTCTTCAACTTCCATTTCTTCTTTTGAGTGTGTGTATGGGTTAAATCAACTAACCCTATTTGATCTTACACCATTGCCTAAGAAAGATCAAGTAGATTTCAGTGCTAAAACGCAGGTTGAACATATTCGGGAGTTGCATGAGAGGACACACCAAAAGCTTGAGGAGAAGGGCAAGTACAATGTTGTGAAAGCTAACCACGGACGCAAGAAGATCACATTCGAGCCTGGTGATCTCGTGTGGTTGCACTTATGGAAGGTGAGGTTTCAACAGTTGAGGAAATCCGAGCTCTCTCCAAGAAGAAATGGACCTTTCAAGGTCTTACACAAGGTGGGGGATAATGCTTATGTTTTGGAGTTGCCGGATGATTACGCATGTGATCCTACATTCAATGTGCGTGACTTGAGTCCATTCTCACCGTCGAGCTATGATCATGGTGATTCGGGGTCGAATCCTTTTCAAGAAGGGGAGAATGATGAAGGATCATCCAAGCTAAGTGAAGGTCCCTTAACAAGGGCTCAAGCTAAACTACATGCTGAGATGGATGCATTGCTTCTAACCATGAACCACCTAACTCACTTTTCATGAGCCAACGAGCCTTAATGATGATCATGGTCCACCAAGGAACAAGCTGCACGCCTAAGGGTTCTACATAAGGCCGAAATGCTCCAAATTGGTTGAATAAGCTTATTTGGCTGTTTAAGTATTTTTTAAGTGTTTTTAAGTCTTTTTAGAAAAAAACCCCAAACTTATGTCTTGATGGGCCTTTAGTTAATTATTTCATTTATTAAGATATTAAACACTATATATATGTTATTAGGCGTGCTAGGTCAGGGGAGATACCCAAAAGATACACGTTAAATAAAGTTATTGTGCTGCTGTTGCAGAATGGCGATTTCCAGCCTGTTGGAGAGCTTTGTGATTGTGATTTTTGGCTTAACTCTTCTTGCCTGAATTAATCTCCTTAGGGATTAGTATTGCAAGTTGTTTATTAGCATCCTCTTGGTGCTTTCAATCTCCATATTGATTGTGTCAAGTTGTAGAAGCAGGGTTGATTAGTCTTTTGGATTGGTTCTTCAATTCATTATTCAAGGGTTCTTCCATAGTTCTATTCGGTTCTTCTTAACCATCTATCTTTATATTTTTGTGCTTCTCATTCCTCCATATCTAAGTTTCATTCCATTGTTTCCAAGTTGTTCGTCTATATCGTTAAACGGGCTAATCCCCGTATCAATTGGTATCAGAGCTTTGGGGACGTTCAACCATCATCAAAAGAGTCATAAAATCACAAAAAGAGTTTGTTTTGATCATTGCAATTGATCATTGTCTTTTGTTAGTCTTTTTTTTTCTTCAGTTTTTCTCTATTCTATTCTAAGTTGATTGAATTCTAACTTGTTTGTTGTTCTTGATCAGCGAATTGAGCACCGAAGTCATCAACAAACACCAACACCACCACTCCAGCCCCACCACTACTTTTACGCCGCCAAAATCTACCCTAACCTACCCTAACCTACTGTTTTTGTAAACCCTAATCCTACAATAGCCATATTTTTCCATATCTTTTCATTTTTTTTCATTTTTTTCATTTTTTTTCTTCCATAATACTGCTTTAGCCATATCTTTCCATATCTTATCTCTAACCATATTTTATATTATTAGTTATTTCCTTATTTACTCTCTTGTTTTTCGATTTCTATTTTACTTTTGCTGAGTTAAAAAAAAAGGAGATGTCTTCCAGGATTAAAAAAAAAGAAAAAAAAGGAAAGAAGAATTCAGCTTTGTGTTGGCATTGTGTTTAGCGCTAAGTTATTGAACTAAAAACATTGTTCTTACAAAGAGTTGATAAAGAGAGAGAAGATTTCAAGGGGACTTCAAGAAACCTACATTTCAAGCCTTTGTCATTCAGCCACCCTACCCTAAACCGACCTTAGTTGTTGATTTTGGTGTTTGAGGTTGCAAGTTGAGGCACTTACGAGTAAGGTTCTTTTAGCTTATTCTGAGTCTATATTTCGGGTCATTTTGGTTGTACATCTCATACATACAACTAGTCCTTTCCTTGAGTCATTTTTTCTTTCTTTTTTTGAGTTAGCCTAGGACATACCTTCATTAATTCAATTGTTGTTTCGTGTTAGCTTATTTGACTAGGCACTACCCAAACAAGGTTGTTAATTCTTACAAGGTGAGCCATCAGCAAAGTCTTATCACATCACTTGAGAGTGAGGGATAAACACTTAAGAGACATACTAGAGAGGATTTTGTTTTGATCTAATCTAACGTGTTTGCTCGTTTTGTTGTGTTTAACAAGATGTCTAGTGATCATTATACCGAGAAGCAACCGGAGTATAGTCCGGCAGATTTGGTTAGCTTGATGAAGGCTATGATGCAAGCAGAATTTAAAGCCATGGAAGATAGGCTTACAGGTTTACAAGGGCAAATAACGGAGCTTAAGACTAATAAGGCTAAAGAAGACACCTCATTTCCCCTGACTAAGGCACTAGGCCATCAATTTGAGAAAGGAGCAGATTCTAAACCCTTAACTATAGGCCATCGACGAGTACATCTTGGCAGCCAACAAGAAGCTTTCAACGAAGCCAAGAAGACTCCCATTAATGCTTCGCAAGGGCATCATTCTAACCCTAAACTTCCTATTCATGATAACAATCATTATGCTAATTTCTCTCTTTGCACCACACATGATGGAGATAATGAGCAGTCCAAAGATGATGGCTATTATTATGCACAAGAAAGAAGGCAAGAGGAAGCATGGAGGCAAGACGAGGAATGGATGAGAAATGAGGCAAGGAGGCTTTGAGGATTTGCCGATTGTAGATGCCATTAGCCACTTCCCGTCAGAGTTAGCATTGCTGGGTCCAACCACACCTTTTGAGGACCAGAATGTGTATTTATTCTCCCGACGACTGAGGGAGAGTACACGCTCTTATATGGCGGGATTCCATTGTGAGTCCTTGACTATTTACTAGGACCGGGCCTCTACTTATGAGTGCGAGAGAGCCAGTCAGAGAAGGATTTCTCAGACGGGACGGTCTGAAAAGAGGCAGTGTACTGAACATACCAGTGGCGTTGGAGGAGCTTCTGGTTCTGGGTGGAGCCAGAGACGTCAAGATTACCCCTCATCTACATTGACTGTAGAGAAGGGACGATAATGCTTCTACTGTGGTGATCCTGGACATTTGAGACCAGAGTGTACGAGGCCAGTTATGACTTGCTATACTTGTGGTAGACCAGGCCATAAAGTTGCCTTCTGTAGGCAAGGTTGAGTTGCATCACAGTAGGGTTCTTCTCTTGCTAGTGTGACGGGAGGTGGTCAGAGGACACCTCAACAGCAGACACAAGGATAGGAGAGAGTCCCAAATCGTCCTTCTACTCAGGTATCTGCTCCCGGGCCGAGTAGAGGTAGAGGTCGTGGTGGGAGTACCACTGACACTAGAGGAGCTCAAGGTAGAGCCTTTGAGCTGAGGAGTGCAGAGGAGCCACCTGCACCAGGTGCCACAGGTACCACTTTGCTTCATGGTTTACTAGTTAGAGTTTTATTTGATACAAGTCCTACGCATTCATTTATTTCTGATGTATGTGTTGAGCGTCTCGGTTTAGCTACTATAGAGGGGATACCTTTTACAATAGGGTTACCTGATGGTAGTAGGGTCAGCGGTACCCGCAAGATACGTAGTTGTCCCCTTCATTTAGGGACTCGTGTGTTGCTTGTAGACTTCTTTAGCATGCCATTGATGCATGAGGAAGTCATTTTAGGTATAGGTTGGATGCATAGACACCGTGCGGTATTAGACATAGGTAGAAGGACTATGACAGTCTCTACCGAGGTAGGTCATATAGAGGTCTTCTGAGGTTGGGACCTTGGGAAGACGGGCTCTGTCATCAGTGTTGTACTAGCAGTGAGATTGATAGCACATGGATGTGATGCCTTCTAGTGTTATGTCATGAAGGATGGAAAGAGTCTAACATTAGAGGATATTCCAGTGGTCTGCGAGTTTGCAGACGTGTTTGCTGAGCCATCTAGCTTCCCGCCTCAGAGGAGTGTGGACTTCAGTATCGAGTTGAAGCCTGGCACAAGACCGATCTCGAAGGCCCCATATCGTATGACGCATGTAGAGATGTTGGAGCTGAAGAAGCAACTCGAGGAGTTGGCTGAGAAGGGCTTCATCTGCCCTAGTGTATCCCCATGGGGAGCACTTGTCCTCTTTGTGCAGGAGAAGGACGAATCGTTGAGATTGTGCATTGATTATAGAAAGCTGAACAAGGTGACCATCAAGAAAAAGTATCCACAGCCTCGTATTGATGATTGGCTTGATCAGCTTCAGGGAGCAACAGTTTTCTCCCGGATTGACTTACGCTCAAGATATCACCAATTGAGGGTGAGGGAGCAGGATGTACACAAGACGTCATTTCGTACCCGTTATGTACACTATGAGTTTGTAGTGATGCCATTTGGGCTTACGAATGCCCCAACCGTTTTCATGGAGTTGATGAGCAGCATCTTCATCGACTTCCTTGATCAGTTTGTGGTGGTCTTCTTTGATGACATCCTGGTGTACTCTCGTAGTAGAGAGGAGTATGCCAGTCATTTGAGGACGGTTTTACAGATTTTGCGGGATAGAGATTTGTATGTCAAGCTCTCTAAGTGCGAGTTCTGGATGTCAGAGGTAGCCTTTTTAGGCCATATTGTCTCCGCTAGTGGGGTCATGGTTGATCCGGCAAAAATCGAGTCTGTTGCAGCATGGTCGACACCGACGAATGTCAAGGAAGTGCGTAACTTTCTTGGCCTAACCGGCTATTACCGACGCTTTGTGGAGGGATTTTCTATGATTGCCCGTCCACAGACGAGTCTACGAAGGAAGACTACCAGATTTGTGTGGTTTGAGCAGTGTGCCTAGAGTTTTGAGGAGTTGAAGAGACGTTTGACTTCTACTCCTATTTTGGCTCAGCCTGAGGGTTATGAGAAATTTTTTGGTATACAGTGATGCATCCAAGCTAGGCTTGGGATGTGTGTTGATGCAGAGGGGCAGAGTGATTGCATATGCGTCTCGATAGTTGAAGACGTATGAGGAGAACTACCCGAATCATGATCTGGAGTTGGCAGCGATAGTTCATGCTTTGAAGATCTGGAGACATTACCTGTATGGTGCTACATGTCAGATCTTCACATACGATAAGAGTCTGTAGTACATTTTACGCAACGGGAGTTCAATAACTGTCAGCGTCGATGGATCGAGTTAATCAAGGACTTTGAACTTGAGATTCTGTATCATCCAAGGAAGGCGAATGTTGTCGCCGACGCCTTGAGTAAGAAGACACCTCAAGAGAGGATGATTGAGGGATTGACAGTTCACCCTCAGCTGCAGAGGGATTTAGCTTGGCTAGAGATGGATATCCAATTCCCTAATGATGATGTTCAGTTGTACGCTTTAGATGTTCTACCTGATCTGTTGGCTGAGATCCAAGAGAAGTAGGGGACCTGCCTGACCCTGATGAGGATTAGAGAGAGGATGTCTTGTGGTGAGGCACAATAGTTCTCCATAGGAGCAGATGGAGTGATGAGACGCCATGACCGCATCTGTGTACCTGCTGATGCAAAGTTGAGACAAAAGATTTTACAAGAGGCTAACTGTACACCTTACTCTGTACATCTAGGTACGAGTAAGATGTACCATGACGTGAGACACTCATATTGGTGGGGAGGGCTGAAGCCCGACGTAGCCAGATTTGTGGCACAGCGTGCGACCTATCAGCACGTCAAGATAGAGCATTGCAGACCTAGAGGTGAGCTTCATCCATTGCCAGTGCCGCAGTGGAAGTGGGAGGACATCTCGATGGATTTTGTGACTGGATTGAGGCCCAGTAGGAGTTTTGATGCTATTTTGGTTGTTGTTGATAGACTGACGAAGACGGCACGTTTCATTCCTATCAGGGAGACGTGGCCAGTGAGCCGATTAGCTGAGGAGTACACTAGATAGATAGTGAGACTCCATGGTTTACCGAGGACGATCGTCTTTGATCGAGATGGACGATTTACCTCGAGGTTCTGGCAGAAGATTCAGACTGCTTTGGGGACGAGTCTACACTTCACGACTGTGTTTCACCCCCAGAAAGATGGTCAGTCAGAGAGGATCATCCAAACCCTTGAGGATATGTTGTGAGCTTGTGTGTTGGATTGGGGACAGGGATTGTCAAATTACCTCCCATTGGGTGAGCTCTCACATAACAACAATTGGCATGCATCTATTGGGATGGCTCCGTATGAGGCACTGTAAGGTCGTAGATGTCGTACACCTTTATGCTGGGATGAGCCTAGTAGTATCAGTGGTATAGTGCCAGAGCAGATTCAAGATGATATGGATCGAGTACCGCTGATTAGAGAGAGGATGTTGGTTGCATAGAGTCACTAGAAGTCATATGCAGACAGAAGGCGTTGACCTCTAGAGTTCAGAGTTGGAGCTCATGTTTGGCTTAGAGTATCAACGACACGAGGCGTCAGGCATTTTCGCATAAAGGGGAAGCTGAGTCCCCGATATGTCGGTCCTTTCGAGATACTTGATAGAGTTGGGAGGGCAGCCTATAGATTAGCATTGCCTCCGAGGTTAGAGGGTGTTCATCCTGTGCTTCACGTGTCTCAACTGAGGGAGTATATACCAGATCCGAGGCATATTGTGAGTTATGATGACTTGGTGGTTGAGCCTGACCACACCTTTGTTGAGCATCCGATTGTAGTCCTAGAGCGAGGTAGGAGACGCTTGCGTTCGAAGGACATTCCCATGTTGAGGATACAATGGTCAAGACGAGAACTTGAGGAGGCTACATGGGAGACTGAGGATAGTATCTAGAGGAACTATCAAGAGTTTTATATTGAGATAGATGAACCTGTAGGATCACCAAGTAGATCTTAGTGCTATCTTGGTGAGTATGTGATTATGTGCTTATGTGCTTATATGCCTTGATGTGTTCAATCCATGCTAGCTATGATGTGATGTAGGATCTTACTAGATCTTGATGTGCTAGCGTGATTTATGATTATAGCTGGAGATGGTTCTTTCCTCCATGTTATTTGAGTTTGAATAGGATTCAGCTGGAGATGGTTCTTTCCTCCACGCTAACTTGATGGACATAGTCTCGTTGGAGATGATTTCCTCCATGCTTTGTGTATGTGTATGATCAGGCTAGAGATGTGCTTCCTCTATGCCCTGTGATGTGAGTATGTCAAGAGATGCGATTCCTCTACGCCTTTAGGGTAGATTGTTATAGGTTGTGACCTTTTGAACAGAGATGTGATGCCTCCGATAGAGAGAGTTATACCTCGGCATATGGGTCCTAGAGGATTTGGGATTTTGCAAGTTTTGGGACAAAACTTGTTGTTAGGGGGGTGAAATGTAAGAGCCTTTGTTGACCTTGGCCCGTGCTTTTGGAAGGCTTCCTATATAAGCTTCTTTCTTGCTTCATGTGGAGGGTTTCTCATCTCTCTCCAGCTCCATCTTGTCCCTCACATTCTTCTCCTCTTCTTCTTCCCTCTTTGGATCTTCATCTTGATTTCCTTGCTCTTTTTTGAGATTTTGAAGAGTGTTTGATGTGATTTGTTGATGATGTTGATTGAGGACGTTGTTGTGCTTGTGTTGAGCCAGCTTTGAGGTTGTGGTATTTGTTCTGCCTCTATTTGGGTTCAGCTTGGTGAGTTCTGCTTCCCTTGCTTCTTGTCTTTCTTTCTTCTTCCTTCTTCCTTCTTTTCTTATTTCCTAGCTTAGATTCCACAAGTTTGATCTTGTCGCAACCTTCATAGGCTTTGTTTGATGTATATATGTATGTATATGTATGGTTGGGGCTGCTGGCTGAAGAAGGTGTGAAGAGGATCAGGTGAATAAGCAAAGAGAAGTTGGAAGTGTGCATTTTGCACAACAGCCGCCCCTGCTCCACCTTGGGACCACCACAGCGCTGGTCAGTCACCGCCCCTGTGCCACTTCAGGGCTGCCCCTGCGCCTCCCTGCACCAGCCTTGCTTTGCTCTTGGTTTGCAGGTGTGTTTTGCTTCCGGGCTTGCCTTAGGATTGCATTGCCCCTTCCTTTCCTAGTGTGAGTGTGTAGTATCATGCTAGATATAGTTGAGGGTGTGTTGATGATGTTATGATCATGTTATGCCTTGTATGGCTTTGAGGTTTAGTAGGTTGTGAGGCTTAGGTTGAGGATGATCATATGGATCCCTTGGGTCTAGGTGTGACCCCTTTGATTGATAGGAAATTAATATATCTCTATGCCTTGTTATTAGGCAGTGTCCCTCTCAGGATTGGAGGTTGATCGTGGTTGTGATTGTACGAGGTTGAGGTATGTTTGTAGGACTTACTTATCTACCATCCTTATATTGGGTGTTTGCATGAGTGGTGTGTGTATTATATGCTTGATATGATAGCATGCGATGTCGAGTATTACCGACCTATGTTTTATTGATAGCCCTAGTGCGTGGCAGTGATAACCCTTCTCTTCATCCTGTAAGGACCTGGGGGTTCTCTATGCTCATGTTATCTAGTATACAGGAAGGGCGCAATATATCCACTCCCATAGGGTACACGGGTTGTGTGACCGACACTACTTCCAGATGGACGTCAGGCCCAGAGGTGGGGATGATACGATCCTCATGTCATATAGTTTCATCTATCTATATATACGATTTGAGTGAATGACTATTATATAAAGATAAATAAACGGGTAAATTTGTGATAGCATGATGATGTGTATCTTCCATGACTTGTGTTTGCGCTTATGCATTACCTCATATATGTATGGTTAGCTAATGGTTTCATACCATGTTGTAGATGCCTTACATGATAGGCGAGCTGCTGAGTGATCTGGCAGGGTGACAAATCGAGGACTCTCGTACATTAGGGGGTTATGGTTTTGGGGATGTTGATGTTTCTCTCCTGCGTGAGGATGATATTTTGTATACCTCCTGTGTGAGGATGATACTTTATACTCGGCTATGCTGTTGTATACCTTTTGATTGTACAATTTTATACAGTTTTATGTATTTGTTTTATATTTGTCAGTATCATGTTGTAAGGTCCAGTGAACTTGTTGTTAGGCTAGGGTCAAGATCCATTGTGAGATTCTAGTCCATTGTGGAATCCCGAGTCCCGCGGATTTGGGGTGTTACACTTGGCTAGAGTTGGACATCCAGTTTCATGATGAGGAAGCCTAGTTGTACACTTTAGAGGTTCTATCTAATTTGTTGGATGAGATCCAACAGAAGCAGGGGACCTGCCCGACCTTGATGAGGATTTGAGAGAGGATGTCTCGTGGTGAGGCACCACAGTTCTCCATAGGAGCAGATGGAGTAATGAGACGCCGTGACCGCATCTGTGTACCCACTGAGGCAGAGCTGAGACAGAGGATTTTACAGGAGGCTCACTTTACTCAGTACATCTAGGTACGAGTAAGATGTACCATGACGTGAGATGATCATATTGGTGGGGAGGGCTGAAGCCCGACGTAGCCAAATTTGTGGCACAGTGTACGACTTGTCATCATGTCAAGATAGAGCATTGCAGACTTGGAGGTGAGCTTCATCCATTGCCAGTGCCGCAGTGGAAGTGGGAGGACGTCTTGATGGATTTTGTGACTGGATTGAGGCCCAGTAGGAGTTTTGATGCTATATGGATTGTGGTTGATAGACTGAAGAAGACTGCACATTTCATTCCTATCAAAGAAACGTGGCCAGTGAGCAGATTAGCTGAGGAGTACACTAGGCAGATAGTGAGACTCCATAGTGTACCGAGGACGATCGTCTCAAATCGAGATGGGCGATTTACCTCGAGGTTTTGGTAGCAGATTCAGACTGCATTGGGGACGAGTCTACACTTTTCGACTACATTCCATCCTCAAACAAATGGTCAGTCAGAGAGGACCATCCAAACCCTTGAGGATATGTTGCGAGCTTGTGTGTTGGATTGGGGACAACTGTATAGGTGCAGATGTCGTATACCGTTATGTTGGGATGAGCCTAGCAGTGTTAGAGGTATAGCGCCAAAGCAGATTCAGGATGATATGGCTCGAGTAGCACTGATCAGAGAGAGGATGCTAGCTGCATAGAGTCGCCAAAAGTCATATGTAGACAGGAGGCGTCGACCTCTAGAGTTTAAAGTAAGAGCTCATGGCTGGCTGAGAGTATCTCCGATGCGAGGCGTCAGACATTTTGGCATAAAGGGGAAGATGAGTCCCCGATATGTCGGTCCTTTTGATATACTGGATAAAGTTAGAATGGCAATATACAAATTAGCTTTGCCTCCGAGGTTAGAGGGTCTTCAACCTGTATTTCACGTGTCTCAGCTGAGGGAGTATATACCAGATCCAAGACACATTGTGAGTTATGATGATTTGGTGATTGAGCCGGGCCACACTTTTGTTGAGCATCCAATTGCATTCCTAGAGCGAGGTATGAGACGCCTGCGTTCGAAGGACATTCCCATGTTGAGGATATAGTTGTCAAGATGAGGACCTGATGAGGCTACATGAGAGACTGAGGATAGCATCCAGAGGAACAATCGCGAGTTTTATGCCGAGATAGATGAACCTGTAGGATCGACGAGTAGATCTTAGTGTTATCTTGGTGAGTGTGATTATGCGCTTATATGCTTTGATGTGCTTATTTTAGTGCTAGCGATTGATAGCATGAAATATGACCATATTTTAGGTACTTAATTTGGTTGTTTTTCCCCTTTAGTTGTGTACATGGATAAGAGTTTGAAGCATTTATGAGCACATTCACCTATTTTGTCGATATAGAGATCTGCACAAGCTTTGTTGTGTTTTTAGGTGAATAAAGGTTTGGATTGGAGTATATATGAGAAGATAGGAGTATTTGATCATGTTAGATATCAAGAGGATGCCTTGGAGAAGCTAAGGAAGGAGCATGATTAGAGAATTTTACGAAACAAAGGCTTTTACAAAGGAAATTGAGTTACCACAGCCAAACCAAGAGAACCACGACCGTGGTTTAGGCATTGAGGGCGTGGAAAGCAAGGTCGAGAGCAATAGAAGGTTCCACGACCACTTCCACGGCCGTGGAAGTTTACACTAGACCGTCATTTCTATAACGGTTGCCACGTGTCATATTTGCCACGTCAGCAGTTGTTATCGGGCTTTTCGTAACCCTACTTTTCCCCTGTAAGAAGGCTGAAGAAAGGAGAAAAGGGGAGGCGGCATACATCCCACACGGAGTGCATTTTGAAGATTGCTAGGAAGATCTTATTGCATACAGGGAAGATTTCGGGAAGGACGCATTTTGAGATTGCCTACTTGGAGAATATCTTAGGATTCTTTTCGAAGACAGATTAACATCCCGTTCTTCATTGTTCCTAGAGATTGTTGTGAGGTTTTCAGTTCCCTATTCCGCATACATTGAACACATATACTTTGGATTGAATTGAGATTGATTGTTTGGTTATTATTGAGTTTTTGAGATTTTACCCTTTTTCTCTTTTAAACTTGATTATTGATTTCATAATGATGATTGTTGGCTAAAACCCTTTAGCAATTCTAAGGTGAAGGGTTGATAGTTGTGGCTTAGATGATGATATATTGAACTTAAACAGATTGGATCATGGGAGTAGTGAGAAACCTCGTCGTCGACCTTTTCCACGGCCTGTTCTTGATTTCCACGGCCGTGGTTCTTCAAGATCTAGCCGTGGTTTCCTCTGTCGTACGTCCTTTGCTTTTGCTTTGATCCAAAGTTAAAGATTTGCCTTAATCTAGCCTTGGCTTGCCTTTTCTAGGTAGTAGTGAGACTCAACATCCTCTATTTCGGTTTCGAGTGTCACAACCTTAACCGTTTTGGCTTGTCTTTGATTCCTTGGGTTTGGGCATTGGTATTTGAGAGTACTTCTTATCCTTCGATCCTTTCTGTACTACAGCCTCAACAACCTTTATAGAGAGAGCCTTTGGGTAAGACATATGGGTTTGAAACTTCACCGTACATAACCTTACATTAGATATACCTTTGCAATCCCGACTCTGTCCTTACATCTATAGAAGATCTTGAATCGATTGCCACAATCGGATACCTGAATCTTTAGAATTGGTATTTTCTCAATATTATTTGCAAAGCTTCTATATATACATGCTTGACAATTTGTGAAGTGATTTTGTTTCCCCAAAATCCCTGAGTTCGATACTTTGGAATTCTTGCTTTACTACGCCGATCCGTACACTGCAGGTTCGCTTGCTTTAATTTCAGTTTTTACAAATTTAAAACTAGTGACGCACATTTTCGAGCGAACAATGATGATGTGATATATGATCTTATTAGATCTTGATATGCTAGTGCGATTTATGATTGTAGTTGGAGATGGTTTTTTCCTCCATGCTATTTGAGTACGATTAGGATGTAACTGGAGATGGTTATTCCTCCCTGCTATTTTGATGGACATAGTCTCGCTGGAGATGTTTTTCCTCCATGCTTTGTGTATGAGTATGATCTGGCTAGTTGAGATATGGGACCTTATAGTTAAGAGGAAAGTTCGACATCATCACTTGGAGAATGTTGTTGGGCTTAGAATAGTATGCATGTGGGGACAAGTCGACTCATGTATCGAGTGGAGCATCACGCGTTGGTGAATGCCTTGAAGTGTCATCAGATTCCTTTCGAGGATGGTAAGCAACCAGGAGAAGGATGTTGAAGGTATCGCCGCAAGGACGAACAAGTAGAAGGAAAACTCGAAATAACCTAAGATAAATCGAGATCAATACTAGCAAGAAAGTAACATGGAGATGTGGAGCGGTTTTGAAGAAACAATGACTGAGCGTGAATGAGAGCATCTAGAGAGACAACCAACTTTTGGAGAAGTTCAAGTGAAGTGACGATAAACAGAAGAAGTAGATTAAGTGTATAGGATTGCAAGTGGCGATCCCATTTAAGGAAAGATAACGTTTCGGGCCGGTTGAGTCACTACGGGTTGTAGTGAAGCCGTTTTGGACACGATTATGATTGGTGAGTTTGAGTTGTTAATGATGTGCATTTATCTAGTTTTTTAAGCGGACTGCAGTAGCGACATTCATTTTGTGGTTTCGGGTGATTCCAACCTGAACCCTAAGTTTATGCTAGTGTTGCGGACCAGCAAGAGTTGTGATGTGAGGTGGACCGTGACCTAACAGTTCATGACAACTACTGATGTGTGAGGTGTACAAGTGGTTCTTTGAGTTATCATTTGTTGAGAACGGCTTGTTATACTCTTGGAATTAAGAGGAACAAGCGATAATACGGTGATACGGGTTATGCAAGGTATGAGGATAAGCATAGTTGTCTAATCAAGATAGGAAGTCCGAGGTGATTTCCTAAGGAATGCAACGATTTTGATAGTATCAAGTTGATCCAATGAGGACGAGGTGATAGTTTAGTCATACCTCCAAGGTATGTAGAGGAACTATGCAACCTACAAGTTGGTGGACCATAACCGCCGAGTTGCGGGATGGTTTTGACACTTCCTCCTTTCTAAGGAAGTTGATTAGATTGTGGGACCGAAAGATGTTCATGGAGCTTTATTAGAAGCAAAAGAGGTGAGTGACCTCCGTTCCGTTTTCTCTGACACATACATCGAGTCATGGGGACTGTATGGCATTTTGGATACGTCCAAGCAGAGCTTGGGATACGTGTGAAATAACGAGAGAATTTTTGGCATGTGTGTTAGATTATTGTGGGTATATATGGAGAATGACCGAGGAAGGGTCAAGAGTTAGGGACTTTAATGTGCATACTTAAGATGATGACGGTATTTGTTTAATGAGCGACATGTTAGATGTGTACGGACAATAAGAGTATGACATGTGTATATATTGCTCTGCAAGGGTTGAATACCCACCGGAGGGAATGGTTAAAGATGGTTCAGGACGGTGACCTTATGATTTTGATATCATCCGGGGTAGGTGTATGTGATCACCAAAACCCTTAGTAAGTGGACGCTTCGAGAGGAAGTAACAACTTGACTGACGGTTCAACCTCAGTTAGTTAACGAAGATGATCTGTGAAGAGATCAGACAGAGTCGCAAGATTTGAAAGGGCTTTGAGAAAGATCCGTATTGAAGGTCCCGAGGGGAGACCCCATAGTTCCATTTATGGGATGACGGTTTTGTTGAGACGCCAGGAGCATTTAGGTACACTTATTATGGAGAGCTGAGATAGAGCCTCTAAGATGCTCGCACTACCCTTACTAGTTCACCCTGGTGCTGGTAAGGGGTATCCGTAGTGACGATGTTCACATAGGTGAGACAGCCTTAAGGCCGAGGTGGCTAAGTACATAGCCATTATGTGACTCATCGTAGATGAAGTTGAGAACCCTAAGACGATGAAGAAGACTTCATCCACCGCAAGTTATGCCGCGGGAGTGGGAGGATACCTTCATAGAGGCTATTACCGGTTTGAGACCACGTAACGGTGGTGACGTATTTGGGTCAGTAGGTACCGACGGAGTTAGTGTATTATACACTGTCTTGGGAAAACAGGACCGATGAGTCGGCTAATTATGCAATCCACTAAGTAATAGTGGGATTACTTGGGGTATCAGGTACCATCGTTTTGTTTTAAGGTGGACGTTTTATCTCAAGATTTATGGGGCAGCGGGATTGTACCGCTAAGGGGTCCAATTATCTTTCAGGATAGCTTTCGTCCTCGGACGTATGGTCAGTTAGAGAGGGCTTTTCAAGCCTTAATTGGCGTGATAATAACCTCCATGCTAAATAAGAACAAGTGTCATCCGGACACTTCCGGGGAGTTAGTGCACATTTTATGATAGTTGAAATGTGTTTATGATGGACGTTGTTAGGCAATTTATGAACGTAATTCTAGTACACCGTGGCGTTGGAATTTGGATGGTAGATGTGACGATAGCTGGACTGAGTCTCCGGATGGCGTTGTTAGAAGAGAGGCGCAGACCTCTAGAGTCTTGATATGTAATAGATCTAGCCTAGAATACCATGGACGCAAAACGTCATACATGGTGGACACGAAGAAGGACAAGTTGAGTTTCCGAATTATCGGACCCTCGAGATACTGATGGGAGTTGGGAAGTGGTTCGCAATTTGTATTGCCACCTAGAGTGGAGAGTATCTGCTTAAGTTTCTTTTATAACAGTCATAGAAGTATATACGTTACTCGAGTTATATTGTTAGTTGTGATGATCTAGTGGCAGACAAGGAGCCGATGAGGCTACCGAAAGGAGACGGGAAAGTACCTTTGATTGGGTGGTGAAGTTGAGATAGTTGCCTTGTTTTGGCCGTTGGGTTAGTTGTTAGGGCATGCGTGAGATTAAGTGTTTTGTGCCCCGAGAGGGAATGTGTTGTGTAATAACTATGATTTCCGAATTCTAACTAATGTTGATTAATTTAATCATTGATAGTAGTTGACATATAACTCGCAAAGATTGCGTAAGTGATGAGTATAAGTCACACCGTTATGTTCTTGACGTAATTTTGGGCTTATGGGAAAATTTTCACTTTTTCCCCTAGGTAATTATTTTTACCCTCTAGTGTTATTTGGAGCATTTGGGAGCTCCAATTAATAAAAATGTAGTTGAGAGAAATGATCAGGACATCGGACATGTCCTAGATATAAAATAACATGGAAAGGCAAAATGGACAAAAGAGTCGCTATTTCGTTTCTTAACGGCTAAGAAAGACGGCTTAAGAATACACGTTTTCCGAGGCAATTGTGGAATAATTAGCCCTACAATATTCAAGATCTATTATTCCAATTTCGAGAAATTTGGAGAAGGGGGTTCAACCCGCCTTTGGATCGGTTAAAGGATAATTACCGACTTCGCTAAAGGATAATTATTGTCTTCACTATAAATAGCGGAAAATCGTTTATTAATTCATTTCCTTTCAGGTTTCCTCGTAAAAGCTCTGATTTCTCTCAAACTTCAAACTCAGATCTACTCTCCGTTTCTAATCCGATTTTAATTTCGTTTGAGTTTCTGCATTCCTCTCTTCATTCTCTTCATATCGGTACCGAGTTTCTGCATTTCCGAGCAGATGAAGACCTGGTCGAGCATATGTGTCACCAGGACGGTTCCGTCGCTCAGATTCCGGTGAATTTGATGTTGTAAATGTGTAGCCTGTGTCGTTGTGATTCCGAATCTTCTTTCAGATCGTCAATCGGGTTACTAACGAATAAGTTATGAATTTATTCGTTTTTCGTACTGTGATTTGGCCTAAATTGACCTTAGCCTTTTCAAAATGGATAATTAGAAATTCCATTATGATCATTATATTATTCTGGTGTTATGGGTTGTTTGTTTGATGAAATCTGATGACAGGTGGGTTTAGAAATGGCCTGCGGGCAAAATGTTATTCTGACGAAATTTAATTAATTAATTAAATGTTAATTAATTAAATTAGGCTTAAATTTGAGATTGAGGAATACTGATTAGATGCATGCTAGGTGTCAGAATGAGTTTAGGATCATGATGATGTTATGGATATCGGTTATGGCTTTAAGGTTTAGTATGTGTCCGAGTATGATGAGATGTTATGTTGAGGATATGCCTTAGGCATTTATGAATGTGTTGAGGATCTGAGGTTTAGATTTGAGATATAGGTTGGTTGTGGTTAGTGAGATGAGCCTCCTAACCTTTGCAGTATGTGATTGTGTGTGCCTTGCTATTACAGGCGTTGATTACAGGCGTTGATTACTTCCCCAAGGCGTTGATTACTTAGCGTACGGTTGTGGATTGTATGATTATGATGGTTGTGTTTGCTCATATGATTGTGCATTTATAACCTTAAACCGGACTAGGATGACCATTTATTACAGTTAAATGGCCCAAGTGTATTATAACGGGCGGTAACCACCGGTCTCCGCCTGCGGGTTAGGAGGAGGTGCCTGGAAGCCAGTAGCACAGGGTGGGACGAGTGATGATCACCCGCTTGTAAACCCTTGTGTTAACGGGGAAAGGGACGAGGTTCTTTAGGTTCCTCGTGTTACAAAAGAAGTTGAATTAATAATGGAATAACGTAATGAAAGATAATAAATGAATGTGTGTGGCATTGCATGTATGAGATGTTGATGTGTGGTTGTGCTATTACCTTCATGCTTTTCATTGTTGTAGCTAACGGTTTCATACCGTGTTGTAGATGATCTGCGGGTTAGGAAGACTAAAGGGTGAGACAGATGGTGTGGCCAGCCGAGGACTTCTGTACATTAGGATGCGCGGGATATGGGATCTTTTGTATCAGATGTTGTGGTTTGATGTTTTGTACTCGGCTTTGAGTTTGTAAACTTTTTTGATGTATCATATACAACTTTTATGTATTTGGTTTTAATCTACCTGTGCCTTGTTGTAAGATCTAGTGAACTTGTTGTCAAGCTAGGGTCAGGATCCATTGTGAGATCATAGCCCAATGTGACACTCCAAGTCCCGTGGATTTGGGGTGTTATAGAGTTGGTATCAGAGCCTTAGGTTGACAACAATGGCACTTGCTATTTGCAATAAAGGTGGAGTGGATAAATAAACAGAACCCACTTGGGGTCTGACTTTTCAAAGGTTTGGTTTTAAGCGAGTACAAATGTTTTGGGATAGTATGTACAAAAGTCGTCACCCATCTGAGGATCTCGATAGTATAGAGATATATATATATATAGATATCTTTTATGTGCTGATGTGTATGCATGTAATCTTAAGTATTATATATATATATATACATATGGCCTATATAGAGTCTTATAAGTTAGGTGTGCATACCCCGCAGATGGCTCGGACTAGAGCTATTGTTGTAGGCAGAGGTAGAGGTAGACCACCTCTTCCTCCAGGAGGGATGAGACAGGGACCAGCTCCCACTGCAAATCCACCAGTGGTGGAGGAGGCTCATGAGGAGGTTGCTGAGAGTTTTGTTTCAGCAACGAGGAGCGATGGATCCAGGAGACAACAATCACATAGAGCCCAGTTAGATGGCTCAGATCGTGTTTCTATGGGAGGACCTGAGTTCAGAGAGTATCTCGGGCAGTTTGAGGAGGCCATTAGAGCATGCCTACGAGCCCCAGATCAACCAGGGCAGGAGGGATTATTTGAGGAATCCCATGGAGCTACTCAGGTGCCAACTATGCCGGCACGTGTTGCTGAGGTTGCTCGAGCTGTAGAGCAGATCCGAGAGCCTCGACCAGATACCTAGTTGAAGGCATTTCATCAGCAGGGAGTTTCATACTTCTCAAGAGAGATTGGCTTAGAGACTGAGGTGTGGATTGGGCACGTAGACTCAGCCTTAGAGTCTATTAGATGCCCCGAGGACAGATGGATAGAGCTAGTACAGTCTCTATTCCGTGACCTGGCACATCAGTGGTGGAGGACAGTTAGAGCTCGAGTTACCAACTACGAGCAGATGAGGACTTTGTTGAGGGAGTAGTTCTGCCCTACCTCACTGAGGAGGGAGAAGCTGCAGGATTTTGTGGAAGCGGGCTTTGAGGATGTACCCATTACAGATGCTATTCGCCGCTTCCGGGCCGAGTTGGCTTTGCTGGGTCCAGCTGCACCTTCTGAGGACCAACATGTGTATATGTTCTCCCGTCGTCTGAGGGAGAGTACACGCTCATATATGGCAGGATTTCACTGTGACTCATTGGTAGACTACTAGGATCAGGCCTCTGCCTATGAGAGAGAGAGAGAGAGAGAGCTAGTCAGAGGAGGACTTCTCAGACCGGACGGTCTAAGAAGAGACAACGTACAATACCGACTGGTGCAAGAGCATCTAGATACGGGCGAGGTCAGACTCAGCGCCGCACGAGCGTTCTAGTGTCTGCACAGACTACTGATAGAGGTCGGCAGTGTTATAACTGCGGGGTCTATGGGCATGTGAGGACTGATTGTCCGAGGGCGCCACTGACTTGCTTCTCATGCGGGAAGCCAGGACACAGAGCTACGTTTTGCCGTCAGGGCAAGGCGCCATCACAGCAGGGTTCTTCCCCAGCAGGTGCAGTGGGAGGTGGTCAGGGACCGCCTCAGCACCAAAGACAGGGATAGCAGAGAGTCTCAGGCACACCTGCTGTTAGCATGAAATATTGTGATATTTTAGGCACGTTTTCTAATCGCAATTGATTCATATTGATAGTCTTTGATTGAGCTTTATGCATATATGAGCTAGTATTGCCTATATTGTCGATATGGATGTCTACACGAGTTCTATGTTGATTATAGGTGATTTGGAGCTATTTCCGAACGGAATTGAGCAAAGGAGAGTTGAGTTGATGTGTCCATAGACCAAGGGCACCTTTTGGAAGCAATTTGGAGTATTAGATTGAGGAATGCACGAATGAAGGCAAGAATCACGGTTTTACCCTAAATTACGGCCGTGGATCTTGATGCAGAATTCGATGTTCATTCCAGGGGATATTACGGCCGTGGAAGCTATCCGTGTTTGTTTCCACGCCTCAAAATTACGGTCGTGGAAACTTCCACGACCGTGATCTTGGCGAATCTTTTCGCCACTTTCGAAGCCATAATCTTTTGAAGATTGGGCCGGGCCGACGTTTTTGCCCTGCATTATAAAAAGGACGGATGAAGCAAGATTCCGTCACCTCGCTCCCGCACTTACGACCTTTCAACCCTAAGTTTAGCGGCAAAAACGCAAGCTTAGCAACACACAAACCCTCATTCTTGGAGGTGATTTGGAAGAATTCATTGAAGTTCCAAAGTTCGTGTCGGAGAGTCGCTGTTGTGATCTTCGTGTGGAAGATCGAAGTTTCTTGAAGGATTTCGCAAGAAGATTCCTCTTCTTGCTTAGGTTTGATTTAGGATCGGATTGACATCCCGTTTCCTTTCTTTCCTAAGATTGTGATTGTTTATCTCGTTTTACATCTTTTGATAAACACTTGTTCTTGGCTGTGATTCTGAGATTCGATTGAAGATTATTGATAGTTCTTGAAAATTCCCATTTTCTATCCTTTAAATCTTGAATTAATATCAATATGACTGTTATTGGCTAAAAACCCTTAACAATTCTAAGGTGAAGGGTTGATAGTTGTGGCTTAGATGATGATAGATCGATCGTAAACAGATTAGACCCTGAGAGTTAGAGAATTGTCGCCGAAAACCCTAAATCACGGGCTGTTCTTGAGTTCCACGACCGTGGAATCTCAAGATCCAACCGTAATTTCCTTAAAGTTTACGAGCCTGCTTTTATCTTGATCCAAAGTTAAAGATTTGCTTTAGCTTAGTTTAGACTTGTCTTTTCTAGGTGGTAGTGAAGCCTCAACAACCTCTACCTCGATTGTGAGCCTCAACAACCTCAATCGGATAAGTTAGTCTTGATCTTTAGATCATAGGTTTGGGTATTTGATGTTAATCCTTGTCCTTAGAACCTTTCTATATTGAGCCTCATCAACCTGTATAGGAAGAGTCTTTTGGGTGAGTTATATAAGGTTTTTGGAACCTCAACCGTACGATTACCTTACATTAGTATACCTTTGCATATCTTAACTCTGTCTTTACATCATTAGTATATCTTGAATCGATTGCCATAGCTGGATACCTGGATCTTTAGGATTGTTGTTTTCCCAATATCTGCAAAACTCTCATATTAACCGCTTGATAACCTGCAATCGAGTTCGTTCCACCCAAATCCCTGTGTTCGATACTCTGGAATTCTTGCTTAACTATATCGATCCGTACACTGCGGGTTCGCTTGCTTGATTCTAGTTTTATAAATATAAAGCTTATTTGCACACACCTCTAGGGGCGAACACCTGCTACTCAGGGTTCAGCTCCTGGATCGAGTAGAGGCAGAGGCAGAAATGTTGGCACTAGTGATGCTCGAGGAGTTCGAGGCCGTGCTTTTGAGTTGAGGAGCGGTGAGGATCCGCCTGCACCAGCTGCTACAGATACCATTTTGTTACATGGTTTACCTGTTAGGGTTTTATTTGATACAGGTGCTACGCATTCATTTATGTTTGCTGATTGTGTTGAGCGTTTGAGTTTCTCTACCATTGAGAGGATACCCTTTACTATAGGGTTACCTGATGGTAGTAGGGTCAGAGGTACCCAGGAGATACGTAGTTGTCCCCTATGTTTAGAGACTCGTGTGTTACTTGTTGACTTCTTAGTCATGCCTCTGATGCATGAAGAAGTCATATTAGGTATGGACTGGATGCGTAGACACCGTACGGTGTTAGATGTGGGTAAGAGGATTGTTACAGTCTCTACCGACGTAGGTCCGATAGAGGTCTTCCGGGGTTGGGACCTTGGGAAGACACGATCTGTCATCAGTGCAGTACGAGCAGCTAGACTGATGGCATAGGGATGTGATGCCTTCTGGTGCTATGCCATGAAGGATGGAGAGAGTCTAGCTCTGGAGGATATACCAGTGGTCTGTGAGTTTACAAATGTGTTTTCAGAGCCGTCTAGTTTGCCACCTCAGAGGAGCGTAGATTTTGGTATCGAGTTGGATCCTGACACGAGACCGATCTCGAAGGCCCCATACCGTATGGCGCCTGTCGAGATGTTAGAGCTGAAGAACCAACTCGAGGAGTTGGTTGAGAAGGGCTTTATACGCCCTAGCGTATCACCATGGGGTGCACCTGTCCTCTTTGTGCGGAAGAAGGACGGATCGTTGAGACTGTGTATAGATTATAGAGAGCTGAACAAGGTGACCATCAAGAATAGGTATCCATTGCCTCGTATTGATGATCTACTTGATCTGCTACAGGGAGCAACAGTCTTCTCCCGGATTGACTTGCGTTCAGGGTATCACCAACTGAGGGTGAGAGAGCAGGATATACATAGGACGGCATTTCGTACTCGGTATGGACACTACAAGTTTGTAGTAATGCCATTCGGGTTGACGAATGCCCCAGCAATCTTTATGGAGTTGATGAACAGTATCTTCATCGACTTCCTGGATTAGTTTGTGGTAGTCTTTATTGACGGCATTATGGTGTACTCTCGTAGTAGAGAAGAGCATGCCGGTCATCTGAGGGCGGTATTGTAGATTTTGAGGGATAGAGAGCTGTATGCCAAGCTCTCTAAGTGTGAGTTCTGGATTTCTGAGGTTGCTTTTCTCGGACACATCGTCTCCGCCGACGGGATTATGGTAGATCCGGCAAAGATCGAGTCTGTTGCTGTGTGGACGACACCGACGAATGTCAAGGAAGTGCGTAGCTTTCTTGGCTTAGCCGGTTATTACAGACGCTTTGTGAAAGGATTTTCTGTGATTGCCCGCCCAGTGACGAGTCTTCTGAGGAAGACTACCAGATTCGTATGGACCGATTAGTGCACTCTGAGTTTTGAGGAGTTGAAGAGGCATTTGACTTCTGCTCCTGTCTTGGCACAGCCAGAGGGTTGTGATGACCTTGTGGTTTACAGTGATGCATCCAATCTAGGCTTGAGATGTGTATTGATGTAGAGAGGCAGGGTGATTGCATATGCGTCTCGACAGCTGAAGACGTATGAGGAGAACTACCCGACTCATGATCTGGAGTTGGCAGCGGTATTTTATGCTCTGAAGATCTAGAGACATTACCTGTATGGTGCTACATGTTAGATCTTCACAGACCATAAGAGTCTGAAGTATATTTTCATGCAGCGGGAATTGAGTAATCGCCAACGTCGGTGGCTTGAGTTGATCAAGGACTTTGACCTTGAGATCTTGTACCATCCTGGCAAGGCGAATGTGGTAGCTGACGCCTTGAGCAGGAAGACACCTTGAGAGAAGGCGATTTCCAGACTTACTGTACAACCTCAACTTTAGAGGGATCTAGCTTGGCTAGAGATGGACATCCAGTTTCCTGATGAGGATGCCTAGTTATTTGCCTTAGAGGTTTTACCTGGTTTGTTGGATGAGATCCAACAGAAGCAAGGGACCTGCCCGACCTTGACGAGGATCAGAGATAGGATGTCTCGTGGAGAGGCACCCCAGTTTACTATTGGGGCAGATGGAGTTATGAGGAGACATGATCGTGTTTGTGTCCCTACAGATGCAGAGTTGAGACAGCGGATCTTGTAGGAGGCTCACTGTACACCTTACTCAGTACACCCAGGTACGAGTAAGATATATCATGATATGAGACGCTCATATTGGTGGGGAGGGTTGAAGCCCGACGTGGCCAGATTTGTGACCTAGTGTGCGACCTGTCAGCAGGTCAAGATAGAGCATTTCAGACCTGGAGGTGAGCTTCATCCACTACCAGTCCCGCAGTGGAAGTGGGAGGACGTCTCCATGGATTTTATGACCGGGTTGAGGACCAGTAGGAGCTTATATGCTATCTGGATCATTGTGGACAGACTGACGAAGACGGCACGTTTTATTCCTATGAGAGAGACGTGACCGGTGAGTAGATTAGCTGAGGACTACACTAGACAGATAGTGAGACTCCACGGTGTTCCGAAAACAATCGTTTTTGATCGTGATGGACGATTCACATCGAGATTCTGGCAGCAGATTCAGACTGCTTTGGGGACGAGTCTACACTTCACGACTGCATTTCACCCCCATACAGATGGTCAGTCAGAGAGGACCATCCAGACTTTAGAGGACATGCTGCGAGCCTGTGTGTTGGATTGGGGACAGGGATGGTCTGATTACCTCCCACTCGTTGAGTTCTCATACAACAACAACTGGCATGCATCTATAGGGATGGCTTCCTATGAGGCACTGTATGGATGTAGGTGCCGTATACCTTTATGCTGGGATGAGCCCAGTAGTATCAGTGGGATAGCGCCAGAGTAGATTCAGGATGATATGGCTCGAGTAGCGTTGATTAGAGAGAGGATGCTGGATGCGCAGAGTCGCCAGAAGTCATATGCAGATAGGAGGCGTCGACCTCTAGAGTTCAGGGTTGGAGCTCATGTCTGGTTGAGGGTATCTCCGACGCGAGGTGTCAGACGTTTTGGCATAAAGGGGAAGTTGAGTCCCCAATATGTCGGTCCTTTTGAGGTATTGGATAGAGTTGGGAGGGCAGCTTACAGATTAGCATTGCCTCTGAGGTTAGAGGGTGTTCACCTTGTATTTCATGTGTCTCAGCTGAGGAAGTACATACCAAATCCGAGGCACATTGTGAGTTATGATGATCTGGTGGTTGAGCCGGACCACACCTTTGCAGAGCACCCTATTGCAGTCCTAGAGCAAAGTGTGAGACGCCTGCGTTTGAAGGACATTCCTATGATGAGGATACAGTGGTTGAGACGAGGACCGGATGAGGCTACCTAGGAGACAGAGGATAATATCCAGAGGAACTATCCAGAGTTCTATGCGGAGTTAGAGGCACTCGTAGGATCCACGAGTAGATCTTAGTGCTTTTTTTTGGTGAGTGCTTGTATGTTATGTGCCTATGTGATATGATGTGTTTTCGTACTAACTTTGATATGTGCATCTGATCTGTTAGATCTTGTTTGCTAGCACGATATAGGTATAGCTGAAGATGGTTCTTTCCTCCATGCTATTGTAATATGTTTAGGATTAGCTGGAGATGGTTCTTTCCTCCATGCTAGTATTGATGGACATAGTGTGAGTGAAGGCGGTTTTCCTCCACATAGTTATGTTACGAGTACGATTGGCTAGAGACGGCTTTCCTCCATGCCTTGTGACGTGGTTAGTAGTTGGCTAGAGACGATTTTCCTCTATGCCTTTGGATAGCGTTACGATCTTGTTGTTGGAGTTAGTGATTCCTCCATGCTGATGTTTTGAGGTTATAGAGTGTTATACGTTGATACCTTTGAACGGAGATGTGATACCTCCGATAGAGAGGGTGTTTATACCTCGGCGTATGGGTCCGAGAGGATTTGGGAATTGTTCAAATTTCAGGACGAAACTTTTTTTTAAGGGGTGTGTGATGTAATAACTTGGATTTTCGAATTCTAATTAATGTTGATTAATTTAATCATTTATAGCAGTTGACATATAACTCGCAAAGATTGCGTAAGTGATGAGTATAAGTCACGCCGTTATGTTCCTGACGTAATTTTGGGCTTATGGGAAAATTTTCACTTTTCCCCCGGGTAATTATTTTTACCCTCTGGTGTTATTTGGAGCATTTGGGAGCTCCAATTAATAAAAATGTAGTTGAGAGAAATGATCAGGACGTCGGACGTGTCCTAGATATGAAAGAACATGGAAATGCAAAATAGACAAAAGAGTCGCTATTTCGTTTCTTAACGGCTAAGAAAGACGGCTTAGGAATACACGTTTTCCGAGGCAATTGTGGAATAATTATCCCTACAATATTCAAGATCTATTATTCCAATTTCGAGAAGTTTGGAGAAGGGGGTTCAACCTGCCTTTGGATCGGTTAAAGGATAATTATCGACTTCGCTAAACGATAATTATCGTCTTCACTATAAATAGCGGAAAATCGTTTATTAATTCATTTCCTTTCACGTTTCCTCGTAAAAGCTCTGATTTCTCTCAAACTTCAAACTCAGATCTACTCTCCGTTTCTAATCCGATTTCAATTCCGGTTGAGTTTCTGGATTCCTCTCTTCATTCTCTTCATATCGGTACCGAGTTTTTGCATTTCCGAGCAGATGAAGACCTGGTCGAGCAAATGTGTCACCGAGACGGTTCCTTCGCTCAGATTCCGGTGAATTTGATGTTGCACATGCGTAGCTTGTGTCGTTGTGATTCCGAATCTTCTTTCAGATCGTCAATCGGATTAGTAACGAATAAGTTATGAATTTATTCGTTTTCCGTACTGCGATTTGGCCTAAATTTACCTTAGGCTTTTCAAAATGGATAATTAGAAATTCCATTATGATCATTATATTATTCTGGTGTTATGGGTTGTTTGTTTGATGAAATCTGATGACAAGTGGGTTTAGAAATGGCCTGCGGGCAAAATGTTATTCTGGCGAAATTTAATTAATAAATTAAAGGTTAATTAATTAAATTAGGGTTAAATTTGAGATTGAGGAATACTGATTAGATGCATGCTAGGTGTCAGAATGAGTTGAGGATCATGATGATGTTATGGATATCGGTTATGGCTTTAAGGTTTAGTATGTGTCCGAGTATGATGAGATGTGATGTTGAGGATATGCCTTAGGTATTTATGAAAGTTTTAAGGATCTGAGGTTTAGATTTGAGATATAGGTTGTGATAGCATGAATTATAGTCTATATTTTGGGGTTTGTTTGGACGTTCTATCTTCAATAATCTGCATATTTGTATGTATAATATGTGATTATATTACCATTTCATCTACATTTGCCGGAATCGAGGTCTACACCTAGTTTTGTTGTAATCGTTGGTAAAATGACACATTTTGCATCTAAAAGGAGCAAAAGGAGCTATGGAGTCATTGGAGCTACATTCAGGAACATAAGGAAACATCCAAGAAGCATAGCCATAGATTAAAGATTCACTTTGGACCAGATTTGAGAGATTTCACATTCAGTTGTGACTCACCTCGGTTGACTACAGAGTCACCTCGACCGAGGTGATCCAGAGAAGTCGACTCGACCGAGGCGAACACCTGGGACGCGGCGAGAATATTTTATTCTTGGCTGAGATCTTTTATCTTTGGAAAGAGATCTTATATTTTTTGGGCTTGGCTCCTGGAAGGAAGAAGATATAATAGATCATATATTTTACCTATTTTTATGGGAAGAGATCTTTCTAAGATATCTTATCTTTGGAGAGTAATTTTCCTATAAAAAGGGTTGGATTTTCCACAAATCCAGATCATGCTATACCACCGATCGTGTTTTATACACCGCTGTAGCCATACTCCAGTTGGGAGATTTGAAGAACATTTTTGAAGGTTGAAGGAAGAAAGTCTATAGCTTTTATAGCTTTTTGAAGTGTTTTTGTAAGATCATCTTAGATTCCCTTCTTTGTTGTTTGTCTTGTTGGATTTATATCCAAGGAATGCTTGTTTGATAATTAATTCGGTTGTTGAAGCCTTTCTCTTAAGGTTTCCTTGTTCAATTATTCTCTTTCTTCCCATATATTTGATTAATACTTTCATGATGATGAGTGGCTAATCTCTTTGTGTGATTCTAGGCTGATTGGCTGAAGGTTGTGGGAAAAACAATGATAAAATGATCTTAATCACAGTAGGACCTTGAAAGTTCGAGTCTTTACCTTAACCCTAAGCATCTCGTTCAGTCGATGAACATCTCGGCCGGGGTGGAATTCATCTGACCGAGGTGACTTATCTGATCCGTAACTGAGAGTTAAGTGTTAGAGTTTGCCAAATCCTATTCTTATTACACCTTTCCTAGTTCAATGCAAGCTTAGGATGAGACTTACCCGGTAATTCCTTTGTTTGTTTACCAAAGATCATAAGTGTAGGTAATAAAGGTTTATCCTTTATTGGGGTTTGAGTGTGCTTTCATCCCATCTTTGTGAGCTAGCCTGAGACTTACCCGGTAAAGGTTGATTCTATTCCCTTAGATGGTGTGTTAGTTTGAGGTTATAGTTCTTCATCTTAATTCCTTGAGACTTACCCGGTAATAGGAGTTACGGTTTTGGATTAGTGAGTAGTGAGACTTACCCGGTGATCTATTCCACTTTAGTAACACATTCCCTACGCAAAAATCTCAGCTTTGTCCACTATTCTTTAGATCTTGAGTTGGAACCACAACTAGATGCTTTAATCCCTAGAATTGCATATTTCCTTTATTGACTTTTTATCATCTTTGATTGTTTTAATTGCTTTCGTGGTTAGTATTTACAACTAGATTCTTTAGATCTTGAGATCTTGAGTTGGAACCACAACTAGATGCTTTAATCCCTAAAATCTCAGCTTTGTCCACTATTCTTTAGATCTTGACTTTTTATCATCTTTGATTGTTTTAATTGCATAAATTTAAAGCTTGCACATACCGTTTGGAGCGAACAAGTTTTTATATGCCTTGCTACTAAAGGCGTTGATTACTTCCCCAAGGGGAAGCTGTGACGTGGTACAGATTACGAGTATATCAGGTAAGTCCATAGGACTTACTTAGCGTACGGTTGTGGATTATATGATTGTGATGGTTGTGTGTGGTCATATGATTGTGCATTTATAACCTTAAACCGGACTAGGATGACCATTTATTACAGTTAAATGGCCCAAATGTATTATAACGGGCGGTAACCACCGGTCTCCGCCTGCGGGTTAGGAGGAGGTGCCTGGAAGCCAGTATCACAGGGTGGGACGAGTGATGATCACCCCCTTGCAAACCCCTGTGTACACGGGGAAAGGGACAAGGTTCTTTAGGTTCCTCGTGTTACAAAAGAAGTTGAATTAGTAATGGATAACGTAATGAAAGATAATAAATGAATGTGTGTGGCATTGCATGTATGAGATGTTGATGTGTGGTTATGCTATTACCTTCATGCTTTTCATTGTTGTAGCTAACGGTTTCATACCGTGTTGTAGATGAGCTTCAATGGTGGATGCCATTGATTTCATTCAAGATCTTCCTTCTTTGGCTTGCGTGTGCTTGGATCGAGCTTGGATAGAGTGGTATGATGATGTGTATGTATGTGTGGATGTTCTGGAGCCAAGAAAGGAAGCTAGGAGGCATCAACACATCAAGGATCCACCGAAGAACCATCGCAAAATCGACCTCTGTTGTTCGACCGCGGGGCGGCCAGCTTGAGCCGCAAGGGCGGCCAGACCAGGCCGCAGGGGCGGCTGCTGGCTCTGTCGGTCCTCCCTTGCGGTCTTCTCCTCCCTTTCGTGGCTGATCTTCCTTCTTCCGAACCCGTGTCTTTGCTTGGTGAGTTCCCTCCCTTGAGTATAGGTTCATTGATGACCTTAGAGAGTGTTGATGACTAGAAGCATGTTAGGATTGGACCTAGGATAGTTGGAATGCCATGTAGTGGCTTGTGGACCTTAAGCAAGTTTGTGAGGTTTTCGGAATGTTCTATGGCTTGATGGCTGCATGTTTCTGAGTTGGTTCATGGGATGAGGGTATGGCTGCATTGTGAGGCTTTGCGAGGGTTTAGATGGTGAGTACATGGTTGTGAGTTTGTGAGCTAGGATGTCCATATAGTTGTTACCGTTGCCTTTGTTGAGACTAGGATCGTTGTCCTAGTATGAGTATGGGTTATGACCTTGTGAGATCATATAGGACTTAGACTTCTAGCTTATATGAGTGGTTGTTAATTATTGTGCCTTGTCTTGAACAGGCTTTGGTTGTATTCCTACGGAAAATGTAATTGGGTTGATCGTTGGGATTCCTTGCTTTTTACTACGATTGACCCGTACACTGCGGGTTCGCATCCTTGTTTTAAGCTTACATCTAAGGTTATAAATTTAAAGCTTGCACACACCGTTTGGAGCGAACAAGTTTTTGGCGCCGTTGCCAGGGACTTGGTCTAGACCGAGCCGGTTACGGTTTGCTTTTGGGGCACTTGCCCCCGTGTCTACTAACCACTCTACTTGAGTGACTTTTGCAGGTTCTTTCTTAGGTTTATGCGAAGAACCCGCACTGGGAAGGAAATCGTTCCTTACGATCCCGAACCAGAAAAGACGTACAAACGACGCTTAAGAGAAACAAAGATGGCCAACCAAGACAATCGCGATCTTGAGGCCGAACCGAAGGAGGCGTTAGAACAGCTACGCCTCAGCAGGGAAGAACTGAGGCAAGAGAAAGAAGAAACTCGCACCAGGACTGAAGCAATTGAAGCAAAAAAGCAGCCTTACGAGACCAATATCAACTTCGACCGAGGGAAGACCCAGTTCCCGATGCTGGACCGATGCAGGTCCCAGTCGCAGACCCTCGACCGAGGAAGGTCCCAGTACCTGACTCCCCGGCCGAAGTACTTCCACCTCGGATGCCAGTCCGAGGTGCTCTTTTTGCAGGAATCCCGCAAACCCTAGGTCAAAGGATGGACCCCAATCAACAACTGAGGCGTCCAGGAGTTAACCTAGGAGATCCGGCGGACCATGACTACGAACTTCGACCGCAAGTTCTCTCCATGATTCGCCAATGCCAGTTTGGAGGGCTAGAGAAGGAATCTCCGCATCAACATCTTCAAAACTATGAGATCTTGATGGAGACCTTGAGACCCTCAAGAATTGAAAACAACAACTACAAGCTAAGACCTTTTTACTTTTCTTTAAAAGATAGAGCTCTTACTTGGTATCAATCTCTTCCTCCAGGAAAAATTAGCACTTGAGAGGAGATGACTACGGAATTCTTGACTAAATTCTTTCCCCCCTCTAAGACTGCTGAAATGAGAGGGAAGATTAATGCATTCATTATGAAGGACAAGGAGAGCTTGTCCAAGTCATGGGAGAGGTTTAAGGACATTCTTTTGGATTGCCCACATCATGGGATTCCAAAGATAGAGTTGTTGGAGATATACTTCAAGGGACTGGACGGAAGCACCCAGTTTAACCTCCAACTACTCTCCGCCGGTACATTTATGGACATGGCGATTGACGAAGCTTGGGACTTTATCGAGAAAAAAGCTTTACACATGGAGAAATACACCCATCAAGGAGCTGAAGGTGGAGTTAAAAGAGCTAACTTCCAAGATACTCAGCCAAACAACAATCAACTCACGTCTTTGAAGAATGACGTGAAGCAATTGAAGGAACTCTTGGTTGCTCAAACCAAGAAGGAAGATCAAGGACAAAGGAATAACAACAATGGATACCGTAACAACAACAACGGTTCCCGGAACAACAACTACAACAACAATAGAGGGTCCAACAGCAATAATTGGAGGGCGAACAACCAAAATTCTGGTAACAATCATTCTAACTCCAATTCTAACGATTCCTCTAATCCTTTCCTCTCTTCCCCTTCTTCTTCTTCTACTTCATTAAAAAGCCAGGGGAAAGGATCAAGTTCGTCTCAGCCGGAAAAGAAAGACGCAGTGCTGGAGGCTATCTTGATCAAGCTTAGTGCTATGGAGACATCTATGACTTCATTTTCGAAGGCCCAAAAGGCCTTTGAACAACAACTTGCTAGTAGGGCGAATAAAGCGCCAAGAGATCCAGGGAAGCTTCCAGCAAGGACGGAAAGCAACCCTAAGGGCCAGATTATGGCCATAACTACGAGGAATGGACTGAAAACTGCAGATCTAGTGCCTCGGTCGGTGCCAGTACCGACGAAGACCACCTCGGTCCAGGTGCAGTCGAAGAACACTTCGGCCGAGATGCCAACCGAGGTGGAGCAACAGAAAGCGGAGGAGAAAAATGAAGTTTATGTTCCACCTCCCGCATACAAACCACCACTTCCATTCCCCCAGTCAAGAGCCAGAGCACATCTAGACAAGCACTTTGGTAAGTTCCTTGACTTGATGAACAAACTGCATATTAACATTCCTTTCCTTGATGCTATTCTAGGGATGCCCGCCTATGGGAAGTTCTTGAAGGAGATCCTATCAAGGAAGAGGAAACTAGAAGACTTTGGTGAAGTAAGGATGACATCTAAATCCTCGGAGCTTATTCAAATCATGAAGGAGAAGATGCCGCCTAAGTTGAGAGATCCCGGCTCATTTTGCATCCCCATTCAAGTTAAGGATGTCACTTGTGAAGCCTTATGCGATCTAGGAGCCATCGTGAGCATCATTCCGCTGGAACTATGTGTGAAGATCGGACTTGGAGAGCCCAAGCCGGTCAAGATTCGATTATACATGGCGGACCGCTCCATTACCCATCCCGTGGGAATTTTGGAAGACGTTTCGATCAAGTTAGGTAACTTCTATTTACCAATAGACTTTGTTGTACTTGACATTCCCGCAGATTATCCTGTTCCTATTATTCTCGGGAGGCCATTTCTAGCAACTTTGGGTTGCAACGTGGATTGTAAGAACGCCAAGTTGAAATTCAACATTGGTGGAGATGAAGTGGAGTTCGCATTACTTGCGGCCATGAAAAGAGAGCAACTAAGCGATGATATCTTCAACATCTACGATGAAGAAGAATCAAGGGAATTGGTGAGCTCTATCCTTATTAACGATCCACTCGAAAGAGTTATTAGTTTCAGTTTAATGGAGGAAGGTATAGATGTTTCTTATGATGCAGATATACGGAGCTTAAAAGCACTTGAAGAAGATCCAGGAGCTAAAACTGAGACGCTAATCCAGGAGACGAAGATCTCCAGTTTCGGTACCAGTTACAGTACCTCGACCGAGGCACTTTCTGGACTGAGCGAGGCGACTGAAGAACATCTCGGTCAACGCCTTTGCGCCTCGACCGAGGTCGAAGGCGAGACGATCTCAACTGAGACTTCCGAAAGTCCAGTTTCTGGATCTACTCCACTGGAAGTAGGAAGCAAGAAATCCCCTCAGAAAGCACCCCTAGTTGTGGAGCTTAAACAACTCCCAAATCACTTGAGGTATGTCTTTCTTGGACCGGATTCCACTTATCCCGTTATTGTTAGTGTTTCCCTCTCCAAATCTGAATTGTCTAAACTAATGCATGTCCTGAGAAAGCATCAAAAGGCTTTGGGTTATACTATAGATGATCTTATTGGCATCAAGCCTTCTTTCTGTATGCATAGAATTCTAATGGAGGATGATCATAAGACTTCACGGGAACCTCAAAGACGGTTAAATCCGATCATGAAAGAGGTTGTGAAGAAGGAAATTCTTAAGTTGTTGGATGCAGGTATCATATATCCTATCTCGGATAGCAAATGGGTTAGCCCGGTACATGTAGTTCCGAAGAAAGGAGGGATGACCGTTGTGACGAATAAGAACAACGAGTTGATCCCAACCAGGACCGTAACGGGCTGGAGGGTTTGCATTGATTATAGGAAGCTGAACACGGCCACTCGGAAGGACCATTTTCCACTTCCTTTCATTGATCAAATGCTCGAACGGTTGGCCCAGCATTCACACTTTTGCTACTTAGATGGTTATAGTGGATTCTTCCAGATTCCTATCCATCCAGATGATCAGGAGAAGACCACTTTCACTTGTCCATGGGGGACATTTGCTTATAGGAGGATGCCATTTGGATTGTGCAATGCACCCGCTACCTTCCAGCGATGCATGATGGCTATCTTTTCCGAGTACATAAAGGAGATCATGGAGGTATTTATGGATGATTTTTCAGTATATGGTTCCTCTTTTGATGATTGCCTATCTAACCTTTCCCTAGTGCTACAAAGATGTGAGGACACTAATCTTGTCTTGAATTGGGAGAAGTGTCATTTTATGGTTAATGAAGGCATTGTACTAGGACACCTCGTTTCTAATCGAGGTATTGAGGTCGATCGCGCTAAGATCGAGACTATTGAGAAACTCCCTCCCCCTTGTTCTGTTAAAGGTGTGAGGAGTTTTCTCGGGCATGCAGGTTTCTACAGGAGATTCATCAAGGACTTCTCTAAGATTTCTAAACCTCTAACTAACCTCTTGAATAAAGATGTTATTTTTGAGTTTTCGCAGGAATGTCTTGATGCATTTTACACGATTAAGGAAGCGTTGATCTCCGCTCCCATTATCCAACCTCCGGATTGGACCTTGCCCTTTGAGATCATGTGTGACGCTAGTTATGTAGCCGTAGGAGCGGTGCTTGGACAAAAGAAGGATGGCCGGACCACCACCATTTGTTATGCTAGCAAGACGCTAGATGTAGCCCAGCGCAACTACGCTACCACCGAGAAGGAGTTATTGGCGGTTGTATATGCTTTCGAGAAGTTTCGTTCCTACTTAGTAGGGGCAAAAGTCATTGTCTACACCGACCATGCAGCCATCCGTTACTTGCTTGCTAAGAAAGATGTCAAGTCACGCCTTATTCGATGGATTCTCTTGCTTCAAGAGTTTGACTTAGAGATCCGCGACAAGAAGGGATCCGAAAATTCTGTTGCGGATCACCTCAGCCGGCTACCTGCATCTTCGCGCGAGAAGGACGACCCACCCATAGACGATTCATTCCCCGATGAGCACTTACACTTGTTGGAGCGTTTGATAGACTTACTTACTTCACCCCACGATGGAGGTGAAGTTTGGGGTGAGGGCACCTCCCATCACGTTTGAGATGTCATATGGTCCAGCTAGCAACCTTAAACCAAGCGCTTCTTGGGAGGCAACCCAAGGTATTGCTTTCTTTTCCCTTTTTCTAGTCTAGCTTAGATAGTTTTTCTTTTGCTTTGCTTTGCTTTGTTTTTGGCGTCCTAGACAGACAACAGGTGACATCTAAGGAAGGAGTACAAACCAGGAACATAACTAGAAGGACAGAAGTTCGAGAAATTGAGAAGACGAAGTTTGACTGAGGCACATCTCGGTTGCTGTCAGAGCACCTCGACCGAGATGATTCTTGAGCAACCAAGGCGACTAGGGTTTCTGAAGATCCACCTCGATCCGTACCACCTCGGTCCAGTCGAGACCACCTCGACCGAGGTGACAGCAGTTCCAGAAAGGGTATAAAAAGGGGGTAAAATTCTCTCTCTTCCTTTTTACTTACCTCCTCGACCGCGGCAGCCTCCTTCACCTCGACTCTTCGATTCTTGCCCGTTTTCGAAGATTTTCGCTTCCAAATTGCGATTAAAGCGTAGAGGATCGAGTTGCAAGTGCGAATCTGCAAGAAATCGAACCGAAACGACCGAACGAGGTAAAAACAGAAAAAACCCTAATCTCGCTGTTTTTGCTTCGATTTGGGCTTTGGTTGCTCTACATTTGCTAAAGAACAGATTAAGTACCCCATAGGAACCAGTTGTAGTGATTTTAGGGGAAAAGAACTGGATTTTTGAGGAAATTCGTCGCGCAGTTATTCGCCTCGGTCCAGTCGTGCTGTGCCTCGGCCGAGGTGTTCTTGGGTTGTGTCAGGCCGACCGAGGTGATCTGACAGAGAGTTTAGAAAATGAGTTCTGACAGACAGCTTGTCCTTAGGGATAGATCCTCCCCTTCCCCTTCTTCTTCTTCTTCCAGACCTTATCGACCGGTGATCAACGAGTGACACCAGGTCGATTATGACCGTATTGCAGCCCGTCCGGTGATTGCACCATGCTTCCTGGACGTTTCGGCTTTTGATTGTCTCCATGTGGATGGAGACCTTAGACGGATGATCTCGATGGTAGAACTAGATCAGTTTACTGAGATCCGTGCACCTGCCTATCTAGAGCCTACCTTAGAGCTTGTTAGCTCTTTTACCTACCTCCCCACAGAGCGAGCTGTGAAGTACCGGTTGATGAACTGGAACTTCCTGGTACCCTTAGAGCACTAGAGAGACATTTTTGGTTTCCCGGCCCCGACTACTGTTGATTTTCCTTCCCGGACTGTAGCTAGGGAGTTTTGGGGTCAGATTGCTCATGTAGTTGAGCACGCAAATAGATGGCGCCCTGGAGACTCCAGGGAGCGCATCATATTTCACCTAGCCTTTAGGTTAGCTCACCGCATTTTCAGCGAAACGCTTCTAGCGCGTACTGAGACGCCCCAGAAGGTCCGACAGGGGGAGCTTTTCAGCCTTTACTACATGGTGTTGGCAAAGGATCTGCATAAGATCAAGGCCAAAGCGAATGGGGACATATGCTGCGGAGGGATTGTGACCCACATTGCTAGCTATCAGGACATGGACCTCAACGCTTGTACTATGGTGGCGGCTGCCAAGCCGCTAGGGCTTCAGGAGATGATCACTCGGAGGATTCTGGTTCCCCGAGGACTCACTACACCATATGTAGCCATGCCATGGGAGCCGACTACACCACAAGGGATCAGATGGTCGCCCCAGTTCTCTGTCTATGACCCTCACTACTGGCAGACTGCTTGGATCCCATTGATAGAGGATGCTAGAGAGACAGCAGTTGCACCAGCTGAGGAGGATGAGGTAGAGGAGGAGACAGCTGATGATGATGACAGGGATGGCGGAGTTCCGATGGATACAGGGACGGATACCGCTGGGACGAGTGCGCCGGTTATTGACATTGATGATGATGATACTGAGCCTGCACCAGCCACATCACCAGTGAGACCTGCTAGGCGTAGGGTACGCCGACACAGAGATCCAGAGGTTCACCGTCGGATCGATGATCTGACGGATCAGATGATCGATTCTTATGCTGCCCTATCACTAGATATCCGTGAGATGCAGGAGAGACAGCATTACCACCACATGATGGCTCAGATTCAGTTTCAGCACATCATGGGCTACCCGTTCGACCCATCTCAGTATCCATATGTGCCACCACCACCACCACCGGATCGTGACTACTGAGAGCTGCAGGATTTTCTTTCTTATTTATTATGCAGCTCAGCTTTATGTCCGGTGAGTATTTTATTTCCTTAGACTTATTTTGACCCACTGGGATAGTGTGTCCCAAGTATGGGGTGCTTATTGATGTATTATTTGACTCTTATGGCTGTATGACTCGACTTTATATGATATTTATGTTTTATTTATGCTTCATTTTGCTTTTATGTGTTTATATGAGATTGCATGCATACATAAAGGTTATTTGATTGAGAAAACGTCAAAAACTGGTTTATAAAAAAAAAAAATATTTCTTGACCTCGACCGGGACAGTTCTGGCCGAACGAGGTGCTTCACCTCGGTTGACCTAGAACACCTCGACCGAGGTGGTTTAACTGAGATTTTTCGAAACATTTTGTGCTTCTTATCTGGATATGATCTCAGTGAAGATCCTGTTGCTGACTGGTTTTGAAATCTTTATGTGTTTGAAAGGTTTTATGATATGTTTAAGTTGCTAAATGCTTTGTTTGAAATCTTTGGCATGTTTAATACTTTGTTTTTATCCAAATTATGTTGAATTTGAAGGTTGACACCGCAAGATAAATTCTCTCACTTTCTTCCTGAAAAGACCAAGGCAATTCATTCTTCTCTCTTCTTCTTCTTGATCATGCTTAGCCCCTCATATACATTTTTTCCTCCCTTTACCTATCCGGGAATTTGGAAGCAAGCAAGGTGGTGAAAGCAAGTGAAGTAAGTTTGACAAGTTGGCTGGAAGTGAAAGTGTTAGAAAGAAGTAAATAGGTTTGGGGAAGTCAATCATGATGATGAGTAACTCGGCACCATTCACATAGCCGGGTGTTTGTGTCTTGCCAAAGTCGGATTGAGCGATATTCCTAACGGGTCATGGTATGTGCATCAAGGGTTTGATGCCTCTCAAGAAATTGATGATTGCTGATTTCCTAGGCTTCGGTTATTGTGCACCTCTGTCCATGCATCCCAAAAAGTAAAGTAAAGAAAAAGTGTGAAATAAGCAAAGCTTATTGGTGGAAGATGTTGAAAGTCAAAGTGAAAGTGAAGTATATCCTTTTCCCGGATTCTAGCACCACATTACCTTACATACATCCCCACCCCACACGTTTCTTGACCGTTCTTTAGGGAAGCCCTTGAGACCTCGAGCTTGTTGATTGACTTAGTGGTTTAAACTGGATCATACATGATTAATTTCGATAATTATGACTTATTATGCATTCTACAATTTTATGCAAAGATGAACAACTTTCTTATATTTATAAAATGTTTTGATCATATTTTGATTTTAAATTCCATGAAGTATTCTCTTAGAGTGATCTATGATTGTTGCACACCATAAAAATGTTTTTGAAAGACTTTTTCATTGACTTTCTTGACTTATAATCCATTCTATATTGCCTTTTATATGCGGAACTTGCTTGGGGACAAGCAAATGCTAAGTATGGGGTATTTTGATAGCATGAATTATAGTCTATATTTTGGGGTTTGTTTGGACGTTCTATCTTCAATAATCTGCATATTTGTATGTATAATATGTGATTATATTACCATTTCATCTACCTTTGCGGGAATCGAGGTCTACACCTAGTTTTGTTGTAATCGTAGGTAAAATGGCACGTTTTGCATCTAAAAGGAGCAAAAGGAGCTATGGAGTCATTGGAGCTATATTCAGGAACATAAGGAAACATCCAGGAAGCATAGCCATAGATTAAAGATTCACTTTGGACCAGATTTGAGAGATTTCACATTCAGTTGTGACTCACCTCGGTTGACTACAGAGTCACCTCGACCGAGGTGATCCAGAGAAGTCGACTCGACCGAGGCGAACACCTGGGACGCGGCGAGAATATTTTATTCTTGGCTGAGATCTTTTATCTTTGGAAAGAGATCTTATATTTTTTGGGCTTGGCTCCTGGAAGGAAGAAGATATAATAGATCATATATTTTACCTATTTTTATGGGAAGAGATCTTTCTAAGATATCTTATCTTTGGAGAGTAATTTTTTTATAAAAAGGGTTGGATTTTCCACAAATCCAGATCATGCTATACCACCGATCGTGTTTTATACACCGCTGTAGCCATACTCCAGTTGGGAGATTTGAAGAACATTTTTGAAGGTTGAAGGAAGAAAGTCTATAGCTTTTATAGCTTTTTGAAGGGTTTTTGTAAGATCATCTTAGATTCCTTTCTTTGTTGTTTGTCTTGTTGGATTTCTATCCAGGGAATGCTTGTTTGATAATTGATTCGGTTATTGAAGCCTTTCTCTTAAGGTTTCCTTGTTCAATTATTCTCTTTCTTCCCATATATTTGATTAATGCTTTCATGATGATGAGTGGCTAATTGATAACACGATTTATGACTTAGGTTTAGATGATCATTTAGATAGATTTCTCACTCATTCGTGCACGTTTTGGCATTGGTTCATGACGTCTTCGCTCAATTCATGCATATTTCTAGAAAAGACGTCTACACTACCTTTTATCGGTTTTGTAGGTAATTCGGGGATCTATTGGACGTTAATCGATACGTTTGAGGGCCAAGCCTCATGATGGTTCACATCCAAAGCCTTGGAGGAGCATAATTGGAGCAACAAAGACCACTATTGGTGCAAGCAATGGAGCAACTCATGGCTAGACGATCATAGCATGCTTCTGTTGAAGAAAATCGACCTACACCCAGGAAAATCGGCCGATTTTTTCCTCTGGGTCGATTTTTGGGCCTTTGACAACTTAAGCCACGTGTCCCACGATCTCTTGTCCGGCCTTGCTCTTGGTGGAGAATATAAGTGGTCCTTCAAAGTTGTTGCTGGCTCTCTCCCATTGATCCTTCTCCTCTCTTTTGACCTATCTTCTTCCCCAAAACACTTCTCCATTGTTGCCTCTCTTCCAAGCACCCATTAGGGGTGTTCTTGGAAGATATTAGTGTAGATTCTCGTTTTAGAGTGAGATTAGAGTGGATTTGAGAGAGAAGTTCATTGTTGACAACTTGGATTAGCTCTTGGAGCCTTGTAAGGATTTGGTAATTTCTATTCTATGCTTTTAATGTCTTTTCTTTGGATTGTTCTTCATCAATTGACCATGACTTGCAAGCATGCTTTATTTGTGGAGATTGATCTTGAAATGAATGTTGTTGGCTAGATAGATTGCGATTCTAGGGTAAGGAAAGAAGGGTTATGGCTAGGACCATGATAGGATGAACTTAGATTTTTACCCTTCGATGACTCTTGTTCTTGAAATCCTAGTGTTTGTTGAGCTAATTCTATCCTAGGGAGACCTAGTGTTAGCAACTAAATGTTTAGAAGAGACTTACCCGGTGATTCTTACTCTTAGATTCAAAAGATGACAAACCCTAGGTAGTGGTGAGCCTCACAAGCCGCCATTGGACTAAGTGTGCTAGGATAGTTGTTTAGGACTTCCCTTTCCGAGACTTACCCGGTAAGGATAGGTTAGACCCCTAGGTAACAATCCGGTTTGTGTAGAATTCCTATCCTTAGGTTCTTAGAGACTTACCCGGTGATGAGACCTTAGGAATGGACTAGTGGATCATGAGACTTACCCGGTAATTGATCCCAATCTAGAAACGCTTAATCCCAACATATCATAGTTAATCCGAGGAATGAATAGATAGCTTGAGTCTATGCCATAACCGGACTTCCAATCTCTAGAATCCGCTTTGTTACTTCCATTCTCCTATCTTTTGTGTTAGTGTGTGTTTGTGTTGCTTGATTGTGTTCACATATTTGTGATCTTTGTTTGATCACCCAAAACCCTCCAAAAAACATTGTGTTTTTCATTTTCTTTATTCCTCATCTTATCTTAGTCTAGATTCACACTATCTTTGATCATTGAATGACTTAGTTTCACCTCAGTCCTTGAGTTCGACCTCGGAATACTATCCCTACTACAAACGACCCGTACACTGCGGGTTTCGCTAGGTAGTTTAGGATTTAGTTCGAGTTTATAAATGTAAAGCTTTTTGTGCTACTATTTGCTAGCGTAACACTAATCTCTTTGTGTGATTCTAGGCTGATTGGTTGAAGGTTGTGGGAAAAACAATGATAGAATGATCTTAATCACAGTAGGACCCTGAAAGTTCGAGTCTTTACCTTAATCCTAAGCATCTCGTTCAGTCGATGAATATCTCGGACGGGGTGGAATTCGTCTGACCGAGGTGACTTATCTGATCCGTAACTGAGAGTTAAGTGTTAGAGTTTGCCAAATCCTATTCTTATTACACCTTTCCTGGTTCAATGCAAGCTTAGGATGAGACTTACCCGGTAATTCCTTTATTTGTTTACCAAAGATCATAAGTGTAGGTAATAAAGGTTTATCCTTTATTGGGGTTTGAGTGTGCTTTCATCCCATCTTTGTGAGTTAGCCTGAGACTTACCCGGTAAAGGTTGATTCTATTCCCTTAGATGGTGTGTTAGTTTGAGGTTATAGTTCTTCATCTTAATTCCTTGAGACTTACCCGGTAATAGGAGTTACGGTTTTGGATTAGTGAGTAGTGAGACTTACCCGGTGATCTACTCCACTTTAGTAACACCTTCCCTATGCAAAAATCTCAGCTTTGTCCACTATTCTTTAGATCTTGAGTTGGAACCACAACTAGATGCTTTAATCCCTAGAATTGCATATTTCCTTTATTGACTTTTTTATCATCTTTGATTGTTTTAATTGCTTTCGTGGTTAGTATTTACAAAGCTTACCTTTTCCGACTTTTTTTCACTAAGTCCCTGTGATCGACCCCTGGAATTCCTTGCTTTTTACTACGATTGACCCGTACACTGCGGGTTCGCATCCTTGTTTTAAGCTTACATCTAGGGTTATAAATTTAAAGCTTGCACACACCGTTTGGAGCGAACAAGTTTTTATGTGCCTTGCTACTGCAGGCGTTGATTACTTCCCCAAGGGGAAGCTCTGACGTGGTACAGATTACGAGTATATCAGGTAAGTCCATAGGACTTACTTAGCGTACGGTTGTGGATTATATGATTGTGATGGTTGTGTGTGGTCATATGATTGTGCATTTATAACCTTAAACCGGACTAGGATGACCATTTATTACAGTTAAATGGCCCAAGTGTATTATAACGGGCGGTAACCACCGGTCTCCGCCTGCGGGTTAGGAGGAGGTGCCTAGAAGCCAGTAGCACAGGGTGGGATGAGTGATGATCACCCCCTTGCAAACCCCTGTGTACACGGGGAAAGGGACAAGGTTCTTTAGATTCCTCTTGTTACAAAAGAAGTTGAATTAGTAATGGATAACGTAATGAAAGATAATAAATGAATGTGTGTGGCATTGCATGTATGAGATGTTGATGTGTGGTTGTGCTATTACCTTCATGATTTTCATTGTTGTAGCTAACGGTTTCATACCGTGTTGTAGATGAGCTTCAATGGTGGATGCCATTGATTTCATTCAAGATCTTCCTTCTTTGGCTTGCGTGTGCTTGGATCGAGCTTGGATAGAGTGGTATGATGATGTGTATGTATGTGTGGATGTTCTGGAGCCAAGAAAGGAAGCTAGGAGGCATCAACACATCAAGGATCCATCGAAGAACCATCGCAAAATCGACCTCTGTTGTTCGACCGCGGGGCGGCCAGCTTGAGCCGCAAGGGCGGCCAGACCAGGCCGCAGGGGCGGCTGCTGGCTCTGTCGGTCCTCCCTTGCGGTCTTCTCCTCCCTTTCGTGGCTGATCTTCCTTCTTCCGAACCCGTGTCTTTGCTTGGTTAGTTCCCTCCCTTGAGTATAGGTTCATTGATGACCTTAGAGAGTGTTGATGACTAGAAGAATGTTAGGATTGGACCTAGGATAGTTGGAATGCCATGTAGTGGCTTGTGGACCTTAAGCAAGTTTGTGAGGTTTTCGGAATGTTCTATGGCTTGATGGCTGCATGTTTTTGAGTTGGTTCATGGGATGAGGGTATGGCTGCATTGTGAGGCTTTGCGAGGGTTTAGATGGTGAGTACATGGTTGTGAGTTTGTGAGCTAGGATGTCCATATAGTTGTTACCGTTGCCTTTGTTGAGACTAGGATCGTTGTCCTAGTATGAGTATGGGTTATGACCTTGTGAGATCATATAGGACTTAGACTTCTAGCTTATATGAGTGGTTGTTAATTATTGTGCCTTGTCTTGAACAGGCTTTGGTTGTATTCCTACGGAAAATGTAATTGGGTTGATCGTTGGGATTCCTTGCTTTTTACTACGATTGACCCGTACACTGCGGGTTCGCATCCTTGTTTTAAGCTTACATCTAGGGTTATAAATTTAAAGCTTGCACACACCGTTTGGAGCGAACAAGTTTTTGGCGCCGTTGCCAGGGACTTGGTCTAGACCGAGCCGGTTACGGTTTGCTTTTGGGGCACTTGCCCCCGTGTCTACTAACCACTCTACTTGAGTGACTTTTGCAGGTTCTTTCTTAGGTTTATGCGAAGAACCCGCACTGGGAAGGAAATCGTTCCTTACGATCCCGAACCAGAAAAGACGTACAAACGACGCTTAAGAGAAGCAAAGATGGCCAACCAAGACAATCGCGATCTTGAGGCCGAACTGAAGGAGGCGTTAGAACAGCTACGCCTCAGCAGGGAAGAACTGAGGCAAGAGAAAGAAGAAACTCGCACCAGGACTGAAGCAATTGAAGCAGATATGGCAGCCTTACGAGACCAATATCAACTTCGACCGAGGGAAGACCCAGTTCCCGATGTTGGACCGATGCAGGTCCCAGTCGCAGACCCTCGACCAAGGCAGGTCCCAGTACATGACGCCCCGGCCGAGGTACTTCCACCTTGGATGCCAGTCCGAGGCGCTCTTTTTGCAGGAATCCTGCAGACCCTAGGTCAAAGGATGGACCCCAATCAACAACTAAGGCGTCCAGGAGTTAACCTAGGAGATCCGGCAGACCATGACTACGAACTTCGACCGCAAGTTCTCTCCATGATTCGCCAATGCCAGTTTGGAGGGCTAGAGAAGGAATCTCCGCATCAACATCTTCAAAACTATGAGATCTTGATGGAGACCTTGAGACCCTCAAGAATTGAAAACAACAACTACAAGCTAAGACCTTTTTACTTTTCTTTAAAAGATAGAGCTCTTACTTGGTATCAATCTCTTCCTCTAGGAAAAATTAGCACTTGAGAGGAGATGACTACGGAATTCTTGACTAAATTCTTTCCCCCTCTAAGACTGCTGAAATGAGAGGGAAGATTAATGCATTCATTATGAAGGACAAGGAGAGCTTGTCCAAGTCATGGGAGAGGTTTAAGGACATTCTTTTGGATTGCCCACATCATGGGATTCCAAAGATAGAGTTGTTGGAGATATACTTCAAGGGACTGGACGGAAGCACCCAGTTTAACCTCCAACTACTCTCCGCCGGTACATTTATGGACATGGCGATTGACGAAGCTTGGGACTTTATCGAGAAAAAAGCTTTACACATGGAGAAATACACCCATCAAGGAGCTGAAGGTGGAGTTAAAAGAGTTAACTTCCAAGATACTCAGCCAAACAACAATCAACTCACGTCTTTGAAGAATGACGTGAAGCAATTGAAGGAACTCTTGGTTGCTCAAACCAAGAAGGAAGATCAAGGACAATGGAATAACAACAATGGATACCGTAACAACAACAACGGTTCCCGGAACAACAACTACAACAACAATAGAGGGTCCAACAGCAATAATTGGAGGGCGAACAACCAAAATTCTGGTAACAATCATTCTAACTCCAATTCTAACGATTCCTCTAATCCTTTCCTCTCTTCCCCTTCTTCTTCTTCTACTCCATTAAAAAGCCAGAGGAAAGGATCAAGTTCGTCTCAGCCGGAAAAGAAAGACGCAGTGCTGGAGGCTATCTTGATCAAGCTTAGTGCTATGGAGACACCTATGACTTCATTTTCGAAGGCCCAAAAGGCCTTTGAACAACAACTTGCTAGTAGGGCGAATGAAGCGCCAAGAGATCCAGGGAAGCTTCCAGCAAGGACGGAAAGCAACCCTAAGGGCCAGATTATGGCCATAACTACGAGGAGTGGACTGAAAACTGCAGATCTAGTGCCTCGGTCGGTGCCAGTACCGACGAAGACCACCTCGGTCCAGGTGCAGTCGAAGAACACTTCGGCCGAGATGCCAACCGAGGTGGAGCAACAGAAAGCGGAGGAGAAAACTGAAGTTTATGTTCCACCTTCCGCATACAAACCACCACTTCCATTCCCCCAGTCAAGGGCCAGAGCACATCTAGACAAGCACTTTGGTAAGTTCCTTGACTTGATGAACAAACTGCATATTAACATTCCTTTACTTGATGCTATTCTAGGGATGCCCGCCTATGGGAAGTTCTTGAAGGAGATCCTATCAAGGAAGAGGAAACTGGAAGACTTTGGTGAAGTAAGGATGACATCTAAATCCTCGGAGCTTATTCAAATCATGAAGGAGAAGATGCCGCCTAAGTTGAGAGATCCCGGCTCATTTTGCATCCCCATTCAAGTTGGGGATGTCACTTGTGAAGCCTTATGCGATCTAGGAGCCATCGTGAGCATCATTCCGCTGGAACTATGTGTGAAGATCGGACTTGGAGAGCCCAAGCCGGTCAAGATTCGATTATACATGGCGGACCGCTCCATTACCCATCCCGTGGGAATTTTGGAAGACGTTTTGATCAAGTTAGGTAACTTCTATTTACCAATAGACTTTGTTGTACTTGACATTCCCGCAGACTATCCTGTACCTATTATTCTCGGGAGGCCATTTCTAGCAACTTCGGGTTGCAACGTGGATTGTAAGAACGCCAAGTTGAAATTCAACATTGGTGGAGATGAAGTGGAGTTCGCATTACTTGCGGCCATGAAAAGAGAGCAACTAAGCGATGATATCTTCAACATCTACGATGAAGAAGAATCAAGGGAATTGGTGAGCTCTATCCTTATTAACGATCCACTCGAAAGAGTTATTAGTTTCAGTTTAATGGAGGAAGGTATAGATGTTTCTTGTGATGCAGATATACGGAGCTTAAAAGCACTTGAAGAAGATCCAGGAACTAAAACTGAGACGCTAATCCAGGAGACGAAGATCTCCAGTTTCGGTTCCAGTTACAGTACCTCGACCGAGGCACTTTCTGGACTGAGCGAGGCGACTAAAGAACATCTCGGTCAACGCCTTTGAGCCTCGACCGAGGTCGAAGGCGAGACGATCTCAACTAAGACTTCCGAAAGTCCAGTTTCTGGATCTACTCCACTGGAAGTAGGAAGCAAGAAATCCCCTCAGAAAGCACCCCTAGTTGTGGAGCTTAAACAACTCCCAAATCACTTGAGGTATGTCTTTCTTGGACCGGATTCCACTTATCCCGTTATTGTTAGTGTTTCCCTCTCCAAATCTGAATTGTCTAAACTAATGCATGTCCTGAGAAAGCATCAAAAGGCTTTGGGTTATACTATAGATGATCTTATTGGCATCAAGCCTTCTTTCTGCATGCATAGAATTCTAATGGAGGATGATCATAAGACTTCACGGGAACCTCAAAGACGGTTAAATCCGATCATGAAAGAGGTTGTGAAGAAGGAAATTCTTAAGTTGTTGGATGCAGGTATCATATATCCTATCTCGGACAGCAAATGGGTTAGCCCGGTACATGTAGTTCCGAAGAAAGGAGGGATGACCGTTGTGACGAATAAGAACAACGAGTTGATCCCAACCAGGACCGTCACGGGCTGGAGGGTTTGCATTGATTATAGGAAACTGAACACGGTCACTCGGAAGGACCATTTTCCACTTCCTTTCATTGATCAAATGCTCGAACGGTTGGCCCAGCATTCACACTTTTGCTACTTAGACGGTTATAGTGGATTCTTCCAGATTCCTATCCATCCGGATGATTAGGAGAAGACCACTTTCACTTGTCCATGGGGGACATTTGCTTATAGGAGGATGCCATTTGGATTGTGCAATGCACCCGCTACCTTCCAGCGATGCATGATGGCTATCTTTTCCGAGTACATAAAGGAGATCATGGAGGTATTTATGGATGATTTTTCAGTATATGGTTCCTCTCTTGATGATTGCCTATCTAACCTTTCCTTAGTGCTACAAAGATGTGAGGACACTAATCTTGTCTTGAATTGGGAGAAGTGTCATTTTATGGTTAATGAAGGCATTGTACTAGGACACCTCGTTTCTAATCGAGGTATTGAGGTCGATCGCGCTAAGATCGAGACTATTGAGAAACTCCCTCCCCCTTGTTCTGTTACAGGTGTGAGGAGTTTTCTCGGGCATGCAGGTTTCTACAGGAGATTCATCAAGGACTTCTCTAAGATTTCTAAACCTCTAACTAAGCTCTTGAATAAAGATGTTATTTTTGAGTTTTCGCAGGAATGTCTTGATGCATTTTATAGGATTAAGGAAGCGTTGATCTCCGCTCCCATTATCCAACCTCCGGATTGGACCTTGCCCTTTGAGATCATGTGTGACGCTAGTGATGTAGCCGTAGGAGCGGTGCTTGGACAAAAGAAGGATGGCTGGACCACCACCATTTATTATGCTAGCAAGACGCTAGATGTAGCCCAGCGCAACTACGCTACCACCGAGAAGGAGTTATTGGCGGTTGTATATGCTTTCGAGAAGTTTCGTTCCTACTTAGTAGGGGCAAAAGTCATTGTCTACACCGACCATGCAGCCATCCGTTACTTGCTTGCTAAGAAAGATGCCAAGTCACGCCTTATTCGATGGATTCTCTTGCTTCAAGAGTTTGACTTAGAGATCCGCGATAAGAAGGGATCCGAAAATTCTTTTGCAGATCACCTCAGCCGGCTACCTGCATCTTCGCGCGAGAAGGACGACCCACCCATAGACGATTCATTCCCCGATGAGCACTTACACTTGTTGGAGCGTTTGATAGACTTACTTACTTCACCCCACGATGGAGGTGAAGTTTGGGGTGAGGGCACCTCCCATCACGTTTAAGATGTCATATGGTCCAGCTAGCGACCTTAAAGCAAGCGCTTCTTGGGAGGCAACCCAAGGTATTGCTTTCTTTTCCCTTTTTCTAGTCTAGCTTAGATAGTTTTGCTTTTGCTTTGCTTTGCTTTGTTTTTGGCGTCCTAGACAGAAAACAAATGACATCTAAGGAAGGAGTACAAACCAGGAACATAACTAGAAGGACAGAAGTTCGAGAATTTGAGAAGACGAAGTTTGACTGAGACACATCTCGGTTGCTGTCAGAGCACCTCGACCGAGATGATTCTTGAGCAACCAAGGCGACTAGGGTTTCTGAAGATCCACCTCGATCCGTACCACCTCGGTCCAGTCGAGACCACCTCGACCGAGGTGACAGCAGTTCCAGAAAGGGTATAAAAAGGGGGTAAAATTCTCTCTCTTCCTTTTTACTTACCTCCTCGACCGCGGCAGCCTCCTTCACCTCGACTCTTCGATTCTTTCCCGTTTTCGAAGATTTTTGCTTCCAAATTGCGATTAAAGCGTAGAGGATCGAGTTGCAAGTGCGAATCTGCAAGAAATCGAACCGAAACGACCGAACGAGGTAAAAACAGAAAAAACCCTAATCTCGCTGTTTTTGCTTCAATTTGGGCTTTGGTTGCTCTAGATTTGCTAAAGAACAAATTAAGTACCCCATAGGAACCAGTTGTAGTGATTTTAGGGGAAAAGAACTGGATTTTTGAGGAAATTCGTCGCGCAGTTATTCGCCTCGGTCCAGTCGTGTTGTGCCTCGGCCGAGGTGTTCTTGGGTTGTGTCAGGCCGACCGAGGTGATCTGACAGAGAGTTTAGAAAATGAGTTCTGACAGACAGCTTGTCCTTAGGGATAGATCCTCCCCTTCCCCTTCTTCTTCTTCTTCCAGACCTTATCGACCGGTGATCAACGAGTGACACCAGGTCGATTATGACCGTATTGCAGCCCGTCCGGTGATTGCACCACGCTTCCTGGACGTTTTGGCTTTTGATTGTCTCCATGTGGATGGAGACCTTAGACGGATGATCTCGATGGTAGAACTAGATCAGTTTACTGAGATCCGTGCACCTGCCTATCTAGAGCCTACCTTAGAGCTTGTTAGCTCTTTTACCTACCTCCCCACAGAGCGAGCTGTGAAGTACCGGTTGATGAACCGGAACTTCCTGGTACCCTTAGAGCACTGGAGAGACATTTTTGGTTTCCCGGCCCCGACTGCTGTTGATTTTCCTTCCCGGACTGTAGCTAGGGAGTTTTGGGGTCAGATTGCTCATGTAGTTGAGCACGCAGATAGATGGCGCCCTGGAGACTCCAGGGAGCGCATCATATTTCACCTAGCCTTTAGGTTAGCTCACCGCATTTTCAGCGAAACGCTTCTAGCGCGTACTGAGACGCCCTAGAAGGTCCGACAGGGGGAGCTTTTCAACCTTTACTGCATGGTGTTGGCAAAGGATCTGCATAAGATCAAGGCCAAAGCGAAGGGGGACATCTGCTGCGGAGGGATTGTGACCCACATTGCTAGCTATCAGGACATGGACCTCAACGCTTGTACTATGGTGGCGGCTGCCAAGCCGCTAGGGCTTCAAGAGATGATCACTTGGAGGATTCTGGTTCCCCGAGGACTCACTACACCATATGTAGCCATGCCATGGGAGCCGACTACACCACAGGGGATCAGATGGTCGCCCCAGTTCTCTGTCTATGACCCTCACTACTGGCAGACTGCTTGGATCCTATTGATAGAGGATGCTAGAGAGGCAGCAGTTGCACCAGCTGAGGAGGATGAGGTAGAGGAGGAGACAGCTGATGATGATGACAGGGATGGCGGAGTTCCGATGGATACAGGGACGGATACTGTTGGGACGAGTGCGCCGGTTATTGACATTGATGATGATGATGATACTGAGCCTGCACCAGCCACATCACCAGTGAGACCTGCTAGGCGTAGGGTACGCCGACACAAAGATCCAGAGGCTCACCGTCGGATCGATGATCTGACGGATCAGATGATCGATTCTTATGTTGCCCTATCACTAGATATCCGTGAGATGCAGGAGAGACAGCATTACCAGCACATGATGGCTCAGATTCAGTTTCAGCACATCATGGGCTACCCGTTCGACCCATCTCAGTATCCATATGTGCCACCACCACCACCACCGGATCGTGACTACTGAGAGCTGCAGGATTTTCTTTCTTATTTATTATGCAGCTCAGCTTTATGTCCGGTGAGTATTTTATTTCCTTAGACTTATTTTGACCCACTAGGATAGTGTGTCCCAAGTATGGGGTGCTTATTGATGTATTATTTGACTCTTATGGTTGTATGACTCGACTTTATATGATATTTATGTTTTATTTATGCTTCATTTTGCTTCTATGTGTTTATCTGAGATTGCATGCATACATACAGGTTATTTGATTGAGAAAACGTCAAAAACTGGTTTATAAAAAAAAATATATATTTCTTGACCTCGACCGGGACAGTTCTGGCCGAACGAGGTGCTTCACCTCGGTTGACCTAGAACACCTCGACCGAGGTGGTTTAACTGAGATTTTTCGAAACGTTTTGTGCTTCTTATCTGGATATGATCTCAGTGAAGATCTTGTTGCTGACTGGTTTTGAAATCTTTATGTGTTTGAAAGGTTTTATGATATGTTTAAGTTGCTAAATGCTTTGTTTGAAATCTTTGGCATCTTTAATACTTTGTTTTTATCCAAATTATGTTGAATTTGAAGGTTGACACTGCAAGATAAGTTCTCTCACTTTCTTCCTGGAAAGACCAAGGCAATTCATTCTTCTCTCTTCTTCTTCTTGATCATGCTTAGCCCCTCATATACATTTTTTCCTCCCTTTACCTATCCGGGAATTTGGAAGCAAGCAAGGTGGTGAAAGCAAGTGAAGTAAGTTTGACAAGTTGGCTGGAAGTGAAAGTGTTAGAAAGAAGTAAATAGGTTTGGGGAAGTCAATCATGATGATGAGTAACTCGGCACCATTCACATAGCCGGGTGTTTGTGTCTTGCCAAAGTCGGATTGAGCGATATTCCTAACGGGTCATGGTATGTGCATCAAGGGTTTGATGCATCTCAAGAAATTGATGATTGCTGATTTCCTAGGCTTCGGTTATTGTGCACCTCTGTCCATGCATCCCAAAAAGTAAAGTAAAGAAAAAGTGTGAAATAAGCAAAGCTTATTGGTGGAAGATGTTGAAAGTCAAAGTGAAAGTGAAGTATATCCTTTTCCCAGATTCTAGCACCACATTACCTTACATACATCCCCACCCCACACGTTTCTTGACCTTTCTTTAGGGAAGCCCTTGAGACCTCGAGCTTGTTGATTGACTTAGTGGTTTAAACTGGATCATACATGATTAATTTTGATAATTATGACTTATTATGCATTCTACGATTTTATGCAAAGATGAACAACTTTCTTATATTTATAAAATGTTTTGATCATATTTTGATTTTAAATTCCATGAAGTATTCTCTTAGAGTGATCTATGATTGTTGCACACCATAAAAATGTTTTTGAAAGACTTTTTCATTGACTTTCTTGACTTATAATCCATTCTATATTGCCTTTTATATGCGGAACTTGCTTGGGGACAAGCAAATGCTAAGTATGGGGTATTTTGATAGCATGAATTATAGTCTATATTTTGGGGTTTGTTTGGACGTTCTATCTTCAATAATCTGCATATTTGTATGTATAATATGTGATTATATTACCATTTCATCTAACTTTGCGGGAATCGAGGTCTACACCTAGTTTTGTTGTAATCGTAGGTAAAATGGCACGTTTTGCATCTAAAAGGAGCAAAAGGAGCTATGGAGTCATTGGAGCTATATTCAGGAACATAAGGAAACATCCAGGAAGCATAGCCATAGATTAAAGATTCACTTTGGACCAGATTTGAGAGATTTCACATTCAGTTGTGACTCACCTCGGTTGACTACAGAGTCACCTCGACCGAGGTGATCCAGAGAAGTCGACTCGACCGAGGCGAACACCTGGGACGCGGCGAGAATATTTTATTCTTGGCTGAGATCTTTTATCTTTGGAAAGAGATGTTATATTTTTTGGGCTTGGCTCCTGGAAGGAAGAAGATATAATAGATCATATATTTTACCTATTTTTATGGGAAGAGATCTTTCTAAGATATCTTATCTTTGGAGAGTAATTTTCTTATAAAAAGGGTTGGATTTTCCACAAATCCAGATCATGCTATACCACCGATCGTGTTTTATACACCGCTGTAGCCATACTCTAGTTGGGAGATTTGAAGAACATTTTTGAAGGTTGAAGGAAGAAAGTCTATAGCTTTTATAGCTTTTTGAAGGGTTTTTGTAAGATCATCTTAGATTCCCTTCTTTGTTGTTTGTCTTGTTGGATTTCTATCCAGGGAATGCTTGTTTGATAATTGATTCGGTTATTGAAGCCTTTCTCTTAAGGTTTCCTTGTTCAATTATTCTCTTTCTTCCCATATATTTGATTAATGCTTTCATGATGATGAGTGGCTAATCTCTTTGTGTGATTCTAGGCTGATTGGTTGAAGGTTGTGGGAAAAACAATGATAGAATGATCTTAATCACAGTAGGACCCTGAAAGTTCGAGTCTTTACCTTAACCCTAAGCATCTCGTTCAGTCGATGAACATCTCGGACGGGGTGGAATTCGTCTGACCGAGGTGACTTATCTGATCCGTAACTGAGAGTTAAGTGTTAGAGTTTGCCAAATCCTATTCTTATTACACCTTTCCTGGTTCAATGCAAGCTTAGGATGAGACTTACCCGGTAATTCCTTTATTTGTTTACCAAAGATCATAAGTGTAGGTAATAAAGGTTTATCCTTTATTGGGGTTTGAGTGTGCTTTCATCCCATCTTTGTGAGTTAGCCTGAGACTTACCCGGTAAAGGTTGATTCTATTCCCTTAGATGGTGTGTTAGTTTGAGGTTATAGTTCTTCATCTTAATTCCTTGAGACTTACCCGGTAATAGGAGTTACGGTTTTGGATTAGTGAGTAGTGAGACTTACCCGGTGATCTACTCCACTTTAGTAACACCTTCCCTATGTAAAAATCTCAGCTTTGTCCACTATTCTTTAGATCTTGAGTTGGAACCACAACTAGATGCTTTAATCCCTAGAATTGCATATTTCCTTTATTGACTTTTTTATCATCTTTGATTGTTTTAATTGCTTTCGTGGTTAGTATTTACAAAGCTTACCTTTTCCGACTTTTTTTCACTAAGTCCCTGTGATCGACCCCTGGAATTCCTTGCTTTTTACTACGATTGACCCGTACACTGCGGGTTCTCATCCTTGTTTTAAGCTTACATCTAGGGTTATAAATTTAAAGCTTGCACACACCGTTTGGAGCGAACAAGTTTGTATGTGCCTTGCTACTGCAGGCGTTGATTACTTCCCCAAGGGGAAGCTCTGACGTGGTACAGATTACGAGTATATCAGGTAAGTCCATAGGACTTACTTAGCGTACGGTTGTGGATTATATGATTGTGATGGTTGTGTGTGGTCATATGATTGTGCATTTATAACCTTAAACCGGACTAGGATGACCATTTATTACAGTTAAATGGCCCAAGTGTATTATAACGGGCGGTAACCACCGGTCTCCGCCTGCGGGTTAGGAGGAGGTGCCTGGAAGCCAGTAGCACAGGGTGGGACGAGTGATGATCACCCCCTTGCAAACCCCTATGTACACGGGGAAAGGGACAAGGTTCTTTAGGTTCCTCGTGTTACAAAAGAAGTTGAATTAGTAATGGATAACGTAATGAAAGATAATAAATGAATGTGTGTGGCATTGCATGTATGAGATGTTGATGTGTGGTTGTGCTATTACCTTCATGCTTTTCATTGTTGTAGCTAACGGTTTCATACCGTGTTGTAGATGAGCTTCAATGGTGGATGCCATTGATTTCATTCAAGATCTTCCTTCTTTGGCTTGCGTGTGCTTGGATCGAGCTTGGATAGAGTGGTATGATGATGTGTATGTATGTGTGGATGTTCTGGAGCCAAGAAAGGAAGCTAGGAGGCATCAACACATCAAGGATCCACCGAAGAACCATCGCAAAATCGACCTCTGTTGTTCGACCGCGGGGCGGCTAGCTTGAGCCGCAAGGGCGGCCAGACCAGGCCGCAGGGGCGGCTGCTGGCTCTGTCGGTCCTCCCTTGCGGTCTTCTCCTCCCTTTCGTGGCTGATCTTCCTTCTTCCGAACCCGTGTCTTTGCTTGGTGAGTTCCCTCCCTTGAGTATAGGTTCATTGATGACCTTAGAGAGTGTTGATGACTAGAAGCATGTTAGGATTGGACCTAGGATAGTTGGAATGCCATGTAGTGGCTTGTGGACCTTAAGCAAGTTTGTGAGGTTTTCGGAATGTTCTATGGCTTGATGGCTGCATGTTTTTGAGTTGGTTCATGGGATGAGGGTATGGCTGCATTGTGAGGCTTTGCGAGGGTTTAGATGGTGAGTACATGGTTGTGAGTTTGTGAGCTAGGATGTCCATATAGTTGTTACCGTTGCCTTTGTTGAGACTAGGATCGTTATCCTAGTATGAGTATGGGTTATGACCTTGTGAGATCATATAGGACTTAGACTTCTAGCTTATATGAGTGGTTGTTAATTATTGTGCCTTGTCTTGAACAGGCTTTGGTTATATTCCTACGGAAAATGTAATTGGGTTGATCGTTGGGATTCCTTGCTTTTTACTACGATTGACCCGTACACTGCGGGTTCGCATCCTTGTTTTAAGCTTACATCTAGGGTTATAAATTTAAAGCTTGCACACACCGTTTGGAGCGAACAAGTTTTTGGCGCCGTTGCCAGGGACTTGGTCTAGACCGAGCCGGTTACGGTTTGCTTTTGGGGCACTTGCCCCCGTGTCTACTAACCACTCTACTTGAGTGACTTTTGCAGGTTCTTTCTTAGGTTTATGCGAAGAACCCGCACTGGGAAGGAAATCGTTCCTTACGATCCCGAACCAGAAAAGACGTACAAACGACGCTTAAGAGAAGCAAAGATGGCCAACCAAGACAATCGCGATCTTGAGGCCGAACTGAAGGAGGCGTTAGAACAGCTACGCCTCAGCAGGGAAGAACTGAGGCAAGAGAAAGAAGAAACTCACACCAGGACTGAAGCAATTGAAGCAGATATGGCAGCCTTACGAGACCAATATCAACTTCGACCGAGGGAAGACCCAGTTCCCGATGTTGGACCGATACAGGTCCCAGTCGCAGACCCTCGACCGAGGCAGGTCCCAGTACTTGACGCCCCGGTCGAGGTACTTCCACCTTGGATGCCAGTCCGAGGCGCTCTTTTTGCAGGAATCCCGCAAACCCTAGGTCAAAGGATGGACCCCAATCAACAACTGAGGCGTCCAGGAGTTAACCTAGGAGATCCGGCGGACCATGACTACGAACTTCGACCGCAAGTTCTCTCCATGATTCGCCAATGCCAGTTTGGAGGGCTAGAGAAGGAATCTCCGCATCAACATCTTCAAAACTATGAGATCTTGATGGAGACCTTGAGACCCTCAAGAATTGAAAACAACAACTACAAGCTAAGACCTTTTTACTTTTCTTTAAAAGATAGAGCTCTTACTTGGTATCAATCTCTTCCTCCAGGAAAAATTAGCACTTGAGAGGAGATGACTACGGAATTCTTGACTAAATTCTTTCCCCCCTCTAAGACTGCTGAAATGAGAGGGAAGATTAATGCATTCATTATGAAGGACAAGGAGAGCTTGTCCAAGTCATGGGAGAGGTTTAAGGACATTCTTTTGGATTGCCCACATCATGGGATTCCAAAGATAGAGTTGTTGGAGATATACTTCAAGGGACTGGACGGAAGCACCCAGTTTAACCTCCAACTACTCTCCGCCGGTACATTTATGGACATGGCGATTGACGAAGCTTGGGACTTTATCGAGAAAAAAGCTTTACACATGGAGAAATACACCCATCAAGGAGCTGAAGGTGGAGTTAAAAGAGTTAACTTCCAAGATACTCAGCCAAACAACAATCAACTCACGTCTTTGAAGAATGACGTGAAGCAATTGAAGGAACTCTTGGTTGTTCAAACCAAGAAGGAAGATCAAGGACAAAGGAATAACAACAATGGATACCGTAACAACAACAACGGTTCCCGGAACAACAACTACAACAACAATAGAGGGTCCAACAGCAATAATTGGAGGGCGAACAACCAAAATTCTGGTAACAATCATTCTAACTCCAATTCTAACGATTCGTCTAATACTTTCCTCTCTTCCCCTTCTTCTTCTTCTACTCCATTAAAAAGCCAAAGGAAAGGATCAAGTTCGTCTCAGCCGGAAAAGAAAGACGCAGTACTGGAGGCTATCTTGATCAAGCTTAGTGCTATGGAGACATCTATGACTTCATTTTCGAAGGCCCAAAAGGCCTTTGAACAACAACTTGCTAGTAGGGCGAATGAAGCGCCAAGAGATCCAGGGAAGCTTCCAGCAAGGACGGAAAGCAACCCTAAGGGCCAGATTATGGCCATAACTACGAGGAGTGGACTGAAAACTGCAGATCTAGTGCCTCGGTCGGTGCCAGTACCGACGAAGACCACCTCGGTCCAGGTGCAGTCGAAGAACACTTCGGCCGAGATGCCAACCGAGGTGGAGCAACAGAAAGCGGAGGAGAAAACTGAAGTTTATGTTCCACCTCCCGCATACAAACCACCACTTCCATTCCCCCAGTCAAGGGCCAGAGCACATCTAGACAAGCACTTTGGTAAGTTCCTTGACTTGATGAACAAACTGCATATTAACATTCCTTTCCTTGATGCTATTCTAGGGATGCCCGCCTATGGGAAGTTCTTGAAGGAGATCCTATCAAGGAAGAGGAAACTGGAAGACTTTGGTGAAGTAAGGATGACATCTAAATCCTCGGAGCTTATTCAAATCATGAAGGAGAAGATGCCGCCTAAGTTGAGAGATCCCGGCTCATTTTGCATCCCTATTCAAGTTGGGGATGTCACTTGTGAAGCCTTATGCGATCTAGGAGCCATCGTGAGCATCATTCCGCTGGAACTATGTGTGAAGATCGGACTTGGAGAGCCCAAGCCGGTCAAGATTCGATTATACATGGCGGACCGCTCCATTACCCATCCCGTGGGAATTTTGGAAGACGTTTCGATCAAGTTAGGTAACTTCTATTTACCAATAGACTTTGTTGTACTTGACATTCCTGCAGATTATCCTGTTCCTATTATTCTTGGGAGGCCATTTCTAGCAACTTCGGGTTGCAACGTGGATTGTAAGAACGCCAAGTTGAAATTCAACATTGGTGGAGATGAAGTGGAGTTCGCATTACTTGCGGCCATGAAAAGAGAGCAACTAAGCGATGAGTGGTTGTTATTTATTGTGTCTTGTGTTGAACAGGCTTTGGTTATATTCCTACGGAAAATGTGATTGGGTTGATCGTTGGGACGAGGTAAGTCCTCGGACTTACTTAGCCGCTTTTACGCATTATTTAAATGTATTATGGTGGTGTGTGTTTATCGCTTTAGAGCATGAAACCGGATTAGGATTACTTGACTAGACATATTGATTGGCCATGTTGTTATTATTATCAGGCGGTGACATCACTGCCCAACTCCCGAGGGAGACTGGGAGGATCTCTACGACCAGACCATACATGGTATACGAGCGGGCTTCTTCATCACTCCCTCAGGGTATACGGGTTGAGCACCGCATCATTCATGTTGGTTACACGGGGACAGAGGCGAGAGTTATAAGACTCTCGTGTCACACTTGAACGAATGGATTAGATATGGAATAACCTAAAAATATAATAAGTAACGGATGTTTATGTATATGAGCATGTTGTGTGTTTTGTGTTCCCATGTGTGTTTGTGCCATATTATTCTTATAATGCCTAGAATGTGAGCTAACGGTTTTATACCGATTGTTGTAGTTGACGTGTAGGTTAGGTGTGGCCGAGTGATCCGGAGGAGTGGATAGCCGGGGTTTCGTACATCATAGGTCGAGTTGGGGAATTGAGTCCATGTATTATTGTTGTATATTATGTATTCTTGGCGTTGTTGTATAGATGGCTAATGTCTTTTTCTTGTTGTATTAGGGAATAATATCATTGCATTAAACTTGTTTTCGGTTTTTCCTTTATTTGTGCCTTGTTGGAAAGGTCCGGTGAAATTTTTGTCAGGCTAAGGGTCGGGACCCATTGTGAGGTCTCGCCCATATTATTCCGATATCCCGCAGATTCGGGGTGTTACATCGTTGTTGTTTTGCTGCGAGTCCGAAGAAGTGCGGCCACGCTTGTGGTCTATTGTGTGCCCGTCTAGGTAACGAAGGTCTCTAAGGTTTCTGATTTTGGGTGTACAATAGGGACGAGGCAACCCTAACCAAGGCACCCATCCGAGAGGTTGATGTCGGTTGTTTCATCGGCTGTTGAAGGAACGACTGAAGATCTTTCCGTTGTGGCTCAAAGACATTAGCAACGGAGGAGGGAGAAGTGTTGTTGGTGGTTGTAGGTGTCGACTGGATGCAAGGAGAAAGGCACCCATCTGAAAGCAGGAAGGAAATCGATCCAGTAGGTTTCGAAAACTTGAAGCTGCAATTTTACGTAATAAGAAAAAGAAGGATAGGTCCAATCCTCTTCCTAGTGGGCCCGTATGGCATGTCCTGATGGGCCCGTATGGCTTAACTTAATGGGAAAATTCTCCTAAGTGTTAAGGGAGAAATAATAACTCGATTGGTATATTTTATGAGGAAAAACCTCACACAAACTAATAAGAGGGAGCGAACAATTGAAGAGACAAATTAAAGAGTATCTTATAACATGATAAGACGATGGAAGAAAAGTCCAAACCGGTCGAAGTCTGATTGACTTACAAAAAAATCGGAAATAAAATTCCGGTTACTACATCAATTCCTCTTAAAATGAGTTTCATCCCGAAACTTAAAATAAGACAATCCTGAGGCCAGCCTTCAAGGCATGTCGGGATTATCTAACCAGTACACCATAAGTCTCGTCGTTTTCTATCTTATCTCCACATATAAGCACTCAAGCGTGAAATAAACAAATAGTCAAATAGTATCACACATATACAAGGCCGAGTACTAACTCGTCGGTCCTTAGGTTGTAGCTAACCCTACACAGATCTTTGGTTGGTTATGCCTCATACTCTCCTCAGTATCTCAGGTAGCCTCATCGGCTTTCCATCCAACTACTAACTTCGAAATCTCTGCCTATACTCAGATCGTATACGTCTGGTACTACACTCTAGAATCTCTACCAGATACCATACCGGCATCATCCGATGCGACGGTCCGGTCCTCGTAACTGATGACCTATCTCAAGTCTGGTATGTATCTCCCTAACTGAGATCCGTGGAAAACTGGATATACACTCTCGGGTATGGGTAGAAATGCTAGTCAATCAATCACTTTCCAATTTGCATTAAATGTCAAAACGTCACCCACATGGTACCTTGTCCACAAAGGGTTGTCAGCCCGCTATTTTCACTTTTACTTTACCCGTATCCCACTACCACTCGGATAGCAGGCAGGATACGTAAGATATACTCCCAAGAATCCGCTTTTCCAGACTTGTAGTTACTAAGTTGCAAGTATACTCATGGTGTTTCCTCTTCTTATAAGTCTTTAACCTTGGTATAATAGTTATTCACTTTGAGCTTCCTCGTGCACCCTTTACGGATCACATTGAATACATTTATTACTCTCATTATTTCTTCTTTCATATGTCGGAAAATGACTCTAGAGTAATCTATTGATGTACTCAGTTCTAAAACTCCTCGTCAGTTTCAATCAAGATGTATTCTACAACTAACATCACTTTAAACTTGACGTGTGACCCTTTCGTACCATTGAGCTTCTTGCTTTGTGGATTATAGGTCCACCACGCTTCCGCTGCACGCTTCCGTTGAGCTACTTGTTCGTACTAGATAGTAGCACAAAAAGCTTTACATTTATAAAATAGATCTATTCTCCTAAACTAATTAGCGAACCCACGGTGTATGGGTTGTTTCATAACAAGGAAAGTATTTCGAGGTCGAACACAAGGACTGAGGTGAAATTAAACCATTCAATGATCTTGGATAGTGCAAATTGTTCGCTCCAAAAGGTGTGTGCAAGCTTTAAAATTTATAACCCATGAAGTATGCTTGAACAATATGCGAACCCGCAGTGTACGGATCAATTGTAATAAAAGCAAGAATTCCAAGGGTCGAACACAGGGACTATGGTGAAACAAAGCACGAAACCAGTAGTCAAATATTGCTAACAACTAAAAGCAATTACAGCAATCAAAGATGATGTATAAGTCAAGTAAGGGGAAATGCGGATTCTAGGGATTAAAGCATCTAGTTGTGGTTCCGACTCAAGATCTCAAAGGATAACGCGGACAAAGCTGAGGTTTGCAAAGGGAAGGTATTTCTAAGGTGGGAATAGATTACCGGGTAAGTCTCACTACTCACTATCCCAAACCAAAGCTCCTATTACCGGGTAAGTCTCAAGGTACTAAGGAAAGGAACTATATTCTCAAACAAACACACCACCCAAGGGAATAGAATCAACCTTTACCGGGTAAGTCTCAGGCTAACTCACAAAGATGGAATTAAGGCACACTCAAACCCCAATAAAGGATAAACCTTTATTACCTACACTCATGATCTTAGGTAAACAAACAAAGGAATCACCGGGTAAGTCTCATCCTAGGCTTGCATTGAACCAGGAAAGGTGTAATAAGGATAGGATTTGGCAAACTTAAACACTTAACTCAGATAAGGTTCAGGAAAGGTCACCTCGTTCAGTCAGATTCCACCCCGGACGAGATGTTCAACGACTGAGCGAGGTGTTCTAGGGTTAAGGTAAAGACTCGAGCTTTCAGGGTCCTGTTGGGATTAAGATCATTCTATCATCGTCTTTCCTACAATATTCAGCTAATCACCCTAGAATCGCATAAGAAACTTAGCCAACAATTATCATGATAACAATAATCAAATTAATGGAAAAGGAATCAATATTCGAACAAGAAAACCTTAAGAAAAAGGTTTCAATAAATGAATCAATTAATCAATAAACAAGCGTTCCTCAATTGCAAGTCAGCAAAGACAACAAACCAAAAGAAATCTAAGAAAGTCTTACAAACTCCTTCACAAGCCAACTCCAACTATGATTTCTTCCTTCCTTGAACTTCAATCCTACAATACTTCCTTCAAATTCTTCCTTCAAAACTCTAGAAAATCCCTCAATTGTTGGATGCTTCAAGCATGGTTGAACTTGTGAAAAATCCAACCCTTTATATAGGAGAATTATCTTCCAAAGATAAGAATATCTTAAAAAGATAATTTTCTATAAAGTATATCTCTATCTCTAAAAATAAATCTGCCTAAAATAATATCTTCCTTCCAGAAATCCAGCCAAAAATATAAGATATCTTCTTTCCAAAAATAAAAGATCTCAGCCAAAAATAAAGATCTCGCCGGCGACAGGGTGTTCGCCTGGGTCGGGACGCTCCTCAAAATTACCTCGGTCGAGGTGGTACTGTTGCTAACCGAGGTGAATCTCAACAGAATGTGACATCTCTCAAATCTGGTCCAAAGTCAATCTTCTTAATCATTTCCATGCTTCCTGAGGTTTTCCTTAAGCCCCAGAATGTAGCTCCAATGACTCCTTAGCTCCCTTAGCTCCATTTCGATGCAAAACATGTCATTTTACCTATAATTACAACGAAACTAGGTGTACACCTCGATTCCCGTAAAGGTAGACAAAACAACAATATAATCAAAGAATATACATTCATACATGCAGATTTATGAAGATAAAATATCTAAACTAGCCCCAAAATATTGACTATATTACATGCTATCAAAATACCCCATACTTGTCCCTTGCTTGTCCCCAAGCAAGTTCCAAATCTTAGATACAAGATAGAATGGATTATAAGTCAGAAAAATAAATGAAAAGCATTTCAAAATATTTATGGTGGTGTGTTCCACTCATAGATCATTCTAAGATAATGCTTCATGGTAAATAAAATCAAAACATGATCAAAACATTTTATAAATATAAGAAAGTTGTTCATCTTTGCATAAAATCATAAATGCATAATAAATCATATTTATCGAAATTAATCATGTATAATCCAGTTTAAACCACCAAGTCAATCAACAAGCTCGAGGTCTCAAGGGCTTCCAAAAGAGGTCAAGAAACGTGTCACGGTGGGATGTATATAGGGAAATGTGGTGCTAGAATCCGGGAAAAGGATCTTACTTCACTCTCTTTGAATCACAACATCTTCCACCAATAAGCTTTGCTTATTTTACTTTACTTTTTGGGATGCATGGACAGAGGTGCACAATAACCGAAGTCTAGAAAATCAGCAATCATCAATTTCTCAGATGCCTCAAACCCTTGATGCACATACCATGACCCGTTAGGAATATCGCTCAATCCGACTTTGGCAAGACACAAACACCCGGCTATGTGAATAGTGCCGAGTCACTCATCATCATGATTGACTTCCCCAAACCTATTTGTTTCTTTCTAACACTTTCAGCCAACATCTCAACTTCACTTTCACTTGCTTTTCTTTGCTTGCTTCCAAATTCCCGGATAGGTAAGGGGAGGCAAATATGTATATGAGGGGCTAAAGCATGATCAAGAAGAAGAAGAGAAAAGAATGAATTACCTTAATCATCCTAGGAAGAATGTGATAGAACTCATCATGTGGTGTCAACCTTCAAATCAAACATAATTTTGATAAAAACAAAGTATTAAACATGCTAAAACTTCAAACAAAGCATTTTGCAACTTAAACATATCATAAAACTTTTCGATCATATAAAGATTTCAAAGCCAATCTACAAACAGAATCATCACTGAGGCCATATCTAGAGAAGAAGCACAAAATTGTTTCGAAAGACTCTCAGTTAAGAGCCTGCCTCGGTCGAGGTGTTCTGACGTTATCCGAGGTGTCTACCTCGTCCAGTCAAGAACATCCCGGTCGAGGTCATAAAAAAAATTTCAAACCAGTTTTCGACGTTTTTCTCAAACAAAAACCTGTATGTATGCATGTAATGGCAGATAAACACATAAAGCCAAGTAAAGCAAAATAAGATCATAAATACCCGGGAGTCATACAAACATACACACATAATGTCAAGTAATACATCAAAATACCCCATACTTGAGACACATTGTCCCAATGGGTCAAAATAGAAGTGTAAAGAACATAATACTCACCGGACCTAGCTGAACTGCATAATAAATAATAAGAAAGAAAATCCATGCAGCTCTAATCCTCGTCAACTAGTGGCGGTGGTGGTGGATGTAGAACATAGGGGTGTTGGGATGGATCGAAGGGATAGCCCGTCATCTGCTGGTGCTGGATCTCCATCATACGTCTAGTATAGTATTGGCTCTCCAGCATCTGATGCGTCCAACTCTCAATATCCCGGCGCTGGTCCACAAAACGCTCATGCATGTCAACTGTCAGGGCAGCGTAAGTATTGACCATCTAATCAGTGAGGTCATCAATCCTCAGGTGCGCCTCTTGATATTTGAACCTGCGACGTGACCTGCACTGAGGTGGTGGTGGTAGTGCTGCTGCCTCCTCCTCTGTCGCCTCGTCATCAAGGTCGACAACTGGAACATTAGGGCCGCCGGTATCAATACCGGTCTCCATAGCAGCTCCTCCATCATCATACTCCTCCTCATCATCAGCAACGACATCTCTAGCATCCTGCATGTAAGGAAACCATGCAGAAGACCAGTATTGTCGGTCGAAGACTGAAAACTGGGATGACCATAGAATACCCTGTGGAGTTGTCGTCTCCCAATGCATAGCGACATATGGCGTGCTAAGACCACGAGGGAGGAGAATACGCCTCGTGATCATCTCCTGAAGTCCAAGCGGCTTCGCAGCCACGACTAGTGTACACGCAGACAGATCCAGACCCATGGCAGTAGCAATATGGGTCACCAAACCTCCATAACAGATATCTCCCTTGGACTTGCCCTTTATCCTATGCAAGTCCTCAGCTAACATGCCTCCAAAATCAGGCACTCCCCTTATAACCATACATAACATGCTCAGAAGATCACCCTGTCGGACCTTCTGGGGCGTCCCAATACGCGCTAGAAGTGTCTCACTAAATATCCTGTGAGCTAGACGGAAGGCGAGGTGGAAGATGATGCGCTCTCTGGAGTCTCCAAGTCTCCATCTATCACTATGCTCCACCACATGGGCTATCTCGCCCCAGAAATCTGGAGCTACGGCTCGGGAAGGAAAATTAGTAACGGTGGGGGTAGGGAAGCCAAAGATCTCCTTGAATTGGTTCATCGGTACTATGTAGTTCCGGTTCAACAACCGATACTTGATGTTGTTGCGTTCCGGGACGTGAGTGACAAAACTCACAAACTCCATGGTCGGCTCTAAGTAAGCCGATGCTCGGATCTCCATGAACTCCTCAAGTCTCACCATGGAGATCATCTTCCTCAAGTCCTCCGTCACGTGGAGGCACTCAAAGGCAGCAACATCTAGAAACCGCGGGGCAATAATGGGACGCCCGCATATCCTATCAAAGTCAGCCTGGTGACGCTCATGGATCACTGGTATAGTAGGATGAGATGCAAAAGAAGGGGAAGAACTACTGGGTCTATCTCTCAAAATAAGATGGCGATCAGATCTGCTACTCATGACTTCTGACAGATGAACACCTTGGTTGCTCTGACAATCACCTCGGCCGAGACACGGCCGACCGGACCGACGCGAAGGGTTGTTCGATCGAACTCTCAGGTTTTCAAGTTATTTTCCCCCAAATCACTATCAATTGCTTCCTATGGGGTACTTATATCTTTCTCAACAATAATAAGTGGCAACCAGAGCCAGATCTTTCCTAAATCAGTGAAAGAAGAAGAGTTAGGGTTTTCGAACGAAATACCATGATTTTGCAGATTCGGAGCGTTTTTCTCGCTGTTTGATGCTTGAAAACCGATCCTCTTGCTTCCTCCGGTGAAATTGAACCAAAAATCGCAAGAAACGAGCAAGGTTTGAAGATTTGAGGGAAAAACACCGCCGCGGTCGAGGTTTGGTTGAGAGGGAAAAGTGAGGAGAGAGAAAAACCGTTTTGCCTTTTATACACCTCGCTGAATTTGATTTCACCTCGGTCGAGGTGGTCCCGACCGAGCCGAGGTGTCTGACTGGATGTCAGACCTATTCGCCTCGGTTTCCCCAAGAACATCTCGGTCAAGGTGTTGTGACAATAACCGATATGTGTCTCAGTCAAACTCCGTCTTCTCAAGTTCTCGAACTTTTGTCCTTCTAGTGTAGCTCCTGAGTTGTAATCCTTCCTTAGAAAGTAGCTGGTTTCTGTCTAGAGGACGCCAAAAGCAAAGCAAAACAAACTATCTAAAACTAAGCTAGAAAAAGGGAAAAGAAAGCAATACCTTGGGTTGCCTCCCAAGAAGCGCTTGATTTAAGGTCACTAACCGGACCGTACATCATCCCTAAACATGCTGGAAGGTGTCCTCACCCCATACTTCACCTTCATCATGGGGTGAAATAAAGAAGTCTATCAAACGTTCCACCAAATGCAAGTGCTCATCGGGGAATGAATCGTCTATGGGTAGGTCGTCCTTCTCGAGCGAGGAGGGAGGTAGCCGGCTGAGGTGATCCGCAACAGAATTCTCGGATCCCTTCTTATCGCGAATATCTAGGTCAAACTCTTGAAGCAAGAAAATCCAACGAATAAGACGTGGCTTCGCATCCTTCTTAGCAAGCAAGTAACGAATAGCTACATGGTCAGTGTAAACAATAACTTTCGCTCCCACTAAGTAAGACCAAAACTTCTCAAAAGCATATACAACCGCCAAGAGCTCCTTTTCGGTGGTGGCGTAGTTTAGCTGAGCTTCATCTAGCGTCTTGCTAGCATAGTAAATGGCGTTGGTACAGCCGTCCTTCTTTTGTCCAAGTACTACTCCTATGGCCACATCACTCGCATCACACATGATCTCAAATGGCAAAGTCAAGTCGGGAGCTTGAATGATGGGAGCGATGATCAACGCTTCCTTTATCCTGTAAAACGCATCAAGGCATTCCTGCGAAAACTCAAAAACAACATCCTTATTCAAGAGATTAATGAGTGGTTTAGAGATCTTCGAGATATCCTTGATGAAACTCCTGTAGAAACCTGCATGCCCGAGAAAACTCCGCACACCCTTAACTAAACAAGGGGGAGGAAGTTTCTCTATAGTCTCGATCTTAACTCGATCGACCTCAATACCTCGGTTGGAAACGAGGTGTCCTAGCACAATTCCTTCACTAACCATAAAGTGACACTTCTCCCAATTCAAAATAAGATTAATGTCTTCACAACGTTGCAGCACTAGAGAAAGGTTAGTCAAACAATTATCAAAAGAGGAACCATATACCGAAAAGTCATCCATGAATACCTCCATGATCTCCTCGATGTACTCGGAAAAGATAGCCATCATACAACGCTGGAAGGCAGCGGGTGCATTACACAATCCGAATGGCATCCTCCTATAAGCGAATGTCCCCCATGGACAAGTGAAAGTGGTCTCCTCTTGATCATCCGGATGGATAGGAATCTGAAAGAAGCCACTATAACCATCTAGATAGCAAAAATGAGAGTCTTGATCTAACCGTTCAAACATTTGATCGATAAAGGGGAGAAGGAAGTGGTCCTTCCGAGTGGCCCCGTTCAGCTTCCTATAATCAATGCACATCCTCCAGCCCGTAACGGTCCTAGTTAGAATCAACTCGTTGCTCTTATTCGTCACAACGTTCATTCCTCCTTTCTTCGGAACTACATGAACTGGGCTCACCCACTTGCTATCCGATATGGGAAATATGATACCTGCATCCAACAACTTAAGAATCTCTTTCTTCACAACCTCTTTCATGATCGGATTTAACCGTCTTTGAGGTTCCCGTGAAGTCTTATGATCGTCTTCCATTAGTATCTTATGCATGCAAAAAGAAGGCTTAATACCAACAAGATCATCAATAGTATAACCTAAAGCCTTTCTATGTTTCCTCAGGACATGCATCAGTTTAGACAATTCAGTTTCAGAAAGGGAAGAACTAACGATAACGGGATAAGTGGAATCCGGACCAAGGAAAGCATACCTCAAGTGACTAGGAAGTGGTTTAAGCTCCACAAATGGGGGTGCTTTCTGAGGTGGATCCGTGCTTCCTCCTTCCAGTGGAGTAGACTTAGATCGAAGAACTGGACTTTCAGAAGTCTCAGTTGACATCAGCTCGCTTGTGACCTCGGTCGAGGTCATAGGTGGGTGATCGAGATGTTCTTCAGATAAGAACACCTCGCTTGGTCCAGAAAGTGTCTCGGTTGAGGTACTGGAACTGGGACCGAAACCTAATTTTATCTTCTTCTCTTAGATTAGTCTCTCAATTTTAGCTCCTGGATCTGCTTCCAATGCTTTTAAGCTCCGTATATCTGCATCACAAGAGACATATATACCTTTCTCCATTAAACTAAAACTAAGAACTCTTTCAAGAGGGTCATTAATCAGGATAGAGCTCAGCAATTCTCTTGATTCTTTTTCATCATAGATGTTGAAAATGTCATCCTCCAACGGCTCTCCTTTCATTGAAGAAAGCAATGCAAACTCCACTTGATCTCCACCAATGTTGAATTTCAACTTGGCGTTCTTACAATGAACGTTGCAACCCGAAGTTGCTAGAAATGGTCTTCCGAGAATGATAGGAACGGGGTAATCTGCGGGTATGTCAAGTACAACAAAATCTATAGGTAAATAGAAATTACCTAACTTGACGGAAACGTCTTCCAAGATGCCCACGAGATGGGTAATGGAGCGATCCGCCATTAATCTTACCTCTCAACTCCGCCGTTTTGGATGGCGGAAAGAACTTGGTGAGGAACTCCGTAGATAAATCCTCCCAAGTGTTAAGTCTTCCAGTAGGAAGAGCTTGATACCAAGACAAAGCATTGTCCTTCAAAGAAAAGAAAAACGGTTTGATCTTGTAGTTGTTGTTGATAGCCCTCTTCGGCTTCATTGTCTCCATCATAATCTCGAAATTCTGCAAGTGTTGGTATGGAGATTCAACATTCGTTCAACCAAACTGACTTTGGCGAACCATGGTAATAACTTGCTGGCTAAACCCGAAATCCTGGACGTCTTCAGCTCCGAAATTCACACCTAAACGGCGCGGTTGCTTAATTGGATCCATCCTTTGTCCAAGGGTTCGTGGTTCATCCCCTCCATCAGCAACTCTCACATCTCTAACGGGAATGCGAGGGTTAACTTGTGGTCTAGGATTATCACGAACTGAACCAACTAGTGGCGTAATATCCTCTAGGTCTGATATTACATCATCGTCGGATGATTCAGCTCTAATGGACTTAGGTTTCTTGACTTTCTTCTTCTTAGCATCATTCATCTCCAACTTCATGTCTAGCATCATAGCCTTGAGCTCATCTATTTGTAATTGATTCCGCTCTAATTCTTCCATACGAGCCTTCTCACTCAATTTGAGTTGAGCTTGAGCTTCATCCAACTCCGCTTGGATGTTTCTCTCATTGTTTTCAGCCATCTTTTTCTCTTTCAACTTTCTTCTCAAGGTTTTCTCCAATTCGGGATCAAAAGGAACTAGATCTTTGGTAGATCTAGTCTTTCGCATATACCTAAAGAATCTGCAAAAATCACTCAAGTAGACAAATCAAATCACAAGAGAAAAAGCTCCCAAGCCAGACAACCGAAAACCGAATTTGGTCTAGACCAAATCCCAAGCCCGTAAAGATGACTTTATACATGGCGGATCGTTCCATTACTCGTCCCGTTGGAATCATAGAGGACGTTCCCGTCAAGCTAGGTAATTTCTACATACCTATAGATTTTGTGGTGTTGGACATTCTTGTAGATTATCCTATTCCCATCATTCTTGGAAGACCATTTCTTGCAACTTCGGGATGCAATGTTGATTGTAAAAACACCAAGTTGTCATTCAATATTGGGGAAGATCATGTGGAGTTTGCACTCTTAGCCACGATGAAAGGACAGCTCTTAGAAGAAGATATCTTCAACATTTATGATGAAGAAGATTCTCGAGAATTGGTGAGCTCTATCTTAATTAAAGACCCGCTTGAGAAAGTTTTGAGTTTTAGTATGATGGAGGAAGGTGTAGATGTTTTGTGTGATGCAAAAATACGAAGCTTGGAAGCATCGGAAGAGGATCCAAGAGCTGGTTTTGAAGAATTCATCAAGGAGACGAAACGCACATTAGGTTTCGGTCACCCTTCCAGTACCTCAACCGAAACGACTCTTTGAGCAAGCGAGATGACCTTCTTTGGAGATTACCTCGGTCCATCACCTCGGTCCACGACCGAGATAGTTTTTAAAGCAAGCAAGATGTTGTCAACTGAAGTTCACCTCGGTTAACCACCTAGGGCTAACCCTAGATGCCTAGACTGAGTCTCACCTAAGGCAAACGACATATCCTTTTCTTCAAAGGATGTTCTCTTCTTTGATGATGCAATTGTTTCTTCCATCTCTTCTGAAGTTTCTAAATCCTCTTCGATAGAGGAAGGAGGTACGAATCCACCACTTAAGGCACCTCCTATCTTAGAGCTTAAACCTCTTCCAACTCACTTAAGGTACGCTTTCCTTGGTCTAGATTCTACATATCTTGTCATTGTTAGTGCTACTCTTTCTGAAGATGAGTTATCCAACTTGATGCATGAGTTAAGAAAACATAGAAAGGCTTTGGGATATACTATTGATGATCTTGTTGGTATTAAGTCTTCTCTTTGTATGCATAAAATACTAATGGAAGATGATCACAAGCCTTCACGGCAACCTCAAAGACGGTTGAATCCGATCATGAAAGAGGTCGTGAAGAAAGAGATTCTTAAGTTGCTTGATGTAGGTATCATATTTCCCATATCGGATAACAAATGGGTGAGTCTGGTGCATGTAGTTCCTAAGAAGGGTGGGATGACCGTTGTAACCAACAAGAACAACGAGTTGATTCTCACAAGGACCGTTACAGGCTGGAGGATGTGCATTGACTATAGGAGATTGAATTTCGCTACAAGAAAGGACCATTTTCCTCTTCCATTCATTGATCAAATACTTGAACGGTTAGCACAACACTCCCATTTTGCTATTTAGATGGTTATAGTGGATTCTTTAAGATTCCTATCCATCCGGATGATCAAGAGAAGACCACTTTCACTTGTCCATGGGGGACATTCGCTTATCGGAGGATGCCATTCAGACTATGTAATGCACTCGCCACTTTTCAGCGTTGTATAATGGCTATCTTTTTTGAGTATAATGTTCGCTCAAAAGTGTGTGCGTAAAAGTCTTAAATTTATATCTAGAACTTAAGCAAAAGCGAACCCGCAGTGTACGGATTAGCTATAGTAAGGCAAGAAATTCCAGAGTCGAACTCAGGGATTTGGTGAGAATAAAATCGATTTCAAATATCTGGCAAAGTGTAAAAGCTTTTGTGATTAATAAAGGAGACAAATGAGTCCAAGGATTCAAGTATCCAACTGCGGCTTTCGATTCAAGACACTTCTAAAGATCAAAGGACAGAGTTGATGTTGCCAAGGTTATGTGTTTCAAAGGTAGATTATCGTACGGTGAAGTTCAAAAACCTATATGTCTAATCCAAAGGCTCTCTCTATAAAGGTTGTTGAGGCTGCAATATAGAAAAGGTCTAAGGACAAGAATTACACTCAAACTAACCACCCAAAACCCCAGGATATGACTCTCAAAGGTAAAGATGGAAAGCACACTTAAACCTTAATAAAGGATGTTGAGTCTCTCTATTACCCAAATCTTATAATCTTATTCTATTAAATGTAGAATCAATGATGAAGTCTCTTCACACACTTAAATAGAGGTTAAAAAGGTTAAGCAAGGTTGGGATTTATGCAAGGATTAACTTTGGTTAAAGAATAAATCAATTAAAGATCGTTAGGGGAATAAATCGTGTTGTTCATAAATAAATCGGACGATTTATTCAAGAACAGGTCGATTTTCCTGTTGTCGCAAAGTTAAATCTCAACTCTCAAGGTCCAAATGGTTAAATGAGTTCAGTCTATCATCATCTAAGCGCCAATCATCAACTATTCTCCCTAGAATCACAAGGTTTTTAGCCAACCATTTTCATAATCAAATCAAAATTAAGATTGAATGAAATAAATCAAATAACCCGAACTTTGAATAAAAACCAATTAATCTCCGAATCTATAATCAAATCTCAAAACCTATCAAAGAATCTCTCAAAAAACTCAATAATGTGTTCACAAATCACAAGAATTGGAAAGGGAAACAAAAGATCTCACAACAATGGTATAGATTGACTTATTGGCAGTTCCCTTCAATCTCCTCTTCAAGAACATTCAATCTCTCCAAATCGTGTAAATCTTTCCCGCTGCAAACTCCCGATTTTCGTTCCTAGGGTTCCAATGTATACTTCCTTGCTAATGGGCCGCTTGGCAAAACACGTCTCAAGCCCACAAGTGATGGGCTTTGGGTCGTAATATTTCTTTGGTCGAAAGCTGTAGAAAATCGTGTTGTCAAAACAAAGAAGAAAACCGTTCGATTTTCAAGGATAAAAATCGTCCGATTTTTATGGTGAATGGCACGATTTTCTTCAACAGAGAATGCTCGTCTCTTGGCTTGTTTCCTTCCTCCCTTTGGTGACTCTTTTATACACCTCCTTTGCTCTTTGTGACTCCTCTAAGACTCCTTAAGCTTCCTTATTAGCCTTAGATGCTTCTTGCTCAACTTTTGCTTCCAAATCCACCGAATTTACCTATAATTCAACGAAAACTCGTGTAGACCTCTATTTTCGGAATATAAATGAAATAAGCCTAAAAGGTACACAAATTCTCTACAAATGCAAGGTAAATTGAGGTAAACCTCTACAATATGCATGATTATAATGGCATATAATTCATGTCATTATATATTGAGGAGATCATAGAGGCATTCATGGATGATTTTTCGGTATATGGTTCCTCTTTTGATAACTGTTTGGCTAACCTTTCTCTAGTGTTACAATATTGTGAAGACACTAATCTCGTTTTGAATTGGGAGAAGTGTAACTTCATGGTCAGCGAAGGAATTGTTCTAGGGCACCTCGTTTCCAACCGAGGTATAGATGTTGATCGAGCTAAGATCGAGACTATTGAGAAACTTCTTCCACCTTGTTCCGTTAAAGGTGTGCGGAGTTTTCTAGGGCATGCAGGTTTCTACAAGAGGTTTGTTCGCTCAAAAGTGTGCGTGACAAAGTCTTAAATTTATATCTAGAACTAAGCAAATGCGAACCCGCAGTGCACGGATCAGCTGTAGTATCGCAAGAAATTCCATATTCGAACTCAGGGATTTGGTGAGAATAGATTCAATTCGAATATCCTCTGGCAAGAAGTACAAGCTTTTGTAAAGATGTTAAGAGACAAATGATTCCAGGGATTCAAGTATCTAACAGCGGCTTTAGATTCAAGACATTCAAAAGATCATAGGATAGAGTTGATGTTGCCAAGGTTATGTGTTTCGAAGAAAGGAATAATGTACGGCGAAGTTCCACTACTCACTTAACCTAACTTAAAAGCTCTCAACTTGAAGGATGTTGAGTATCATCAAGAAGAGTACTTAGTAAGGCTTAACTCTCAAACCACTCACTAAAACCCAAGGATGTGACCCTTGAAGGTAAAGGTGAAGGGCACACTCAAACCTTAATAAAGGATGTTGAGTCTCACTATTACCCAAATCTTGTAAACTTTTATAACCAAGCGAAGAACCAATGATGAAGTCTCTCTTCACACTTGGATAAGGGTTAAAAAAATAACAGCAAGATTAGGATTTAGGCAAGGTTTAACTTTGGTTAAAGGATAAAGCATGAAGGTACGTCAGCTAAGAAAAATCGCTCTGTTCTTGACAGAAAATCGGTCGATTTTCCTATAGAACAACCCAATTTTTCGCAGCTGCAAAGGTTAAATCTCAACTTTCAGGGTCCAAAAGGTTAAATGAGTTCAGTCTATCATCATCTATGCCTCAATCATCAACTATTCTCTCTAGAATCACAAGGTTTTTAGCCAATCATTTTCATTTTTTAATCAAAATCAATATTGAATAAAGAAAACCAAGAAAGAACCAAACTTTGCATAAAACTTGACAAATCTTCAAAACGTGTAATCATTCCTTCAAAACTCCAACAAAATCTCTTAAAGCACTCAATAGATTGTGTTCACAAACCACAATAATGAAAAATAATCAAGGATCTCACAACTTTCTTGGATCTTCAAGAACTCTATCTTCTTTCCGCAACTTCCTTTCTTTCCAAGAATGATCTCCAATGATCTCTCCTCCACTCACAATCTTCGATGATGTCCGACCTCCTTCTTCCCGTCTCCTAGGGTTCTAAGATACCCCCAAAAGTCTCTCATGGGGTACAAGACATGCCCTCCTTACGGCCCAAAGCTTTGGGCTTTCGAACGTTATATTTTTTAGACGGTTATAGAGAAAAATCGGTCTATCTGGGCAATAAATCACCCGATTTTTCTACAGGAAAATCGGTCTATCAGGCATAATATCACCTGATTTTCCTTAACTGAGAGTGCTCGTCTTTTGTCTTGTTTTCCACTTTCTTGTGTGACTCTTCCACGCACTTTCCTTGCTCCTCATGAATCCTCAATGGTCCTTTATGTTTCCTTAGCATTTCGAGCTACTCCTTGCTCCATTATTTCCTCCAAATCCATCGTTTTCATCTACAATTCAATCAAAACTCGTGTAGACCTCTATTTCCGAAATATATATGAAACAAAGCTTAAAGGCACACAAATCTCTTCAAATGTATGAGAAATTGAGGTAAAACATTCACAATATGCATGATTATAATGGTATATAATTTATGTCATCAAGGTTCATCAAGGACTTCTCTAAGATCTCTAAACCGCTTACTAATCTTTTGAATAAGGATGTTGTTTTTGAGTTTTTACAGGAATTCCTTGATGTTTTTTACAAGATAAAGGAAGCATTGATCACCGCTTCCATCATTCAACCTCCTTATTGGACCTTGCCCTTTGAGATCATGTGTGATGCTAGTGATGTGGCCGTAGGAGCGGTACTTGGACAAAAGAAGGATGCCCGGACCAACACCATTTATTATGCTAGCAAGACGCTAGATGAAGCTCAACTGAATCACGTCACCACCGAGAAGGAGCTCTTGGCAGTCGCCTACGCATTTGAGAAGTTTCGTTCTTACTTAGTGGGAGCGAAAGTTATTGTTTATACTGACCATGCAGCTATTCGATACTTGCTAGCTAAGAAGGATGTGAAGCCGCGTCTTATTCCTTGGATTCTCCTGTAGCGGATCACCTAAGTTGGCTACCACCTATCTTGCTCGGGAGGGACGATCTACTATTGATTATTCATTTCCCGATGAGCATTTGCATTTGGTGTAGCATTGGCTTCACCAAATTTCTGATGGTAAAGAACCTTGGTATGCTGATATTGTTAATTATCTTGTTTGTCAAGAAGTACCTCCGGGATTGACATACGCTCAAAGAAAGATGTTTTTCAAGGACATACGTCACTATTATTGGAACGAGCCTCTACTCTTCAAGAGAGGCCCGGATGGGATGCTTCGACGGTGCGTTCTGGAGGATGAGACTACTACTGTAATATGGCATTGTCATTCACTTCCTTGTGGAGGACATGCTAGCGCTCACAAAACATGCACTAAGGTATTACGTTTCGGTTTCTTTTGGCCTTCATTTTTTAAGGATGTGCAAATGTTTGTTGTTTCTTGTGATGCATCCCAAAGAACAAGAAATATATCTAGGCGGAATGAGATGCCACTTAACAATATTCAGGAGGTCGAGATCTTTGATGTGTGGGGAGTTGATTTAATGGGACCTTTATCATCATCTGTAGGGAACCTCTACATTCTCTTAGCTGTTGATTACGTCTCTAGATGGGTGGAAGCCATTGCTTCTCCCACTAATGATGTCATGGTGGTTGTGAAGTTATTCAATAGGACTATCTTTCCATGTTTTGGGACATCTCGAGTCATCATCAGCGAGGGAAGGACACATTTTACCGCCCGGAAGTTCGAGGCACTTCTATCGAAGTATGAGGTCACCCACAAGGTAGCTACCCCTTATCATCCTCAAACTAGTGGGAAGGTGGAGATCTCTAATAGAGAAATCAAGACAATTTTGGAGAAGACCGTTTCGAGGACAAGGAAGGATTGATCCATGAAATTGGACGATGCTCTTTGGGCGTATAGGACTGCATTCAAGACTCCCATAGGTACCACACCTTACAATTTGGTATATGGGAAATCTTGTCATCTCCCCGTTGAGTTGGAGCGCAAGGCGTATTGGGCGGTCAAATGGCTCAATTTCGATCTCAAGGAAGCTGGAGAGAAGAGGCTTTTGATTATCAATGAGCTGGAAGAGCTGCGTTTAAATGCTTATGAGAATGCCAAGATCTACAACGAAAGAACGAAGAAATGGCATGACAAGCACATCATCCTTACGGAGCTTAAAGAAGGGGATCTTGTTCTACTCTTCAACTCCCATCTCCGGCTCTTTCCAAGTAAGTTAAAATCTAGATGGACGTGACCTTACATTGTGAAAAATGTTTTTCCCCATGGTGCAGTTGAAGTATGGGGTGAAGCTAGCGGAAGCTTTAAGGTCAACACTCATAGGTTGAAGAAGTATCAAACGGAAGTTTCAGCTGAGGAGATTGCACCTTTGCATCTTGCTTGAAAGTGACGTACGGTCCAGATAGCGACCTTAAACCAAGCGTTTCTTGGGAGGCAACCCAAGGTATTGCTTTCTTTTTCTTTTTCTAATTTAGTTTAGATAGTTTGCTTTGTGTTTTGTGTGTCCTCTTAGACATGAATTAGGTGTTCTCCAAGAAGAAGAAAAACAACTCAGAAGACACATGGAATGATTGATGTTTGAGAATTTGAGAAAACGGAGTTCAACTGAGACACATCTCGGATGCTATCAAAGTACCTCGACCGAGACGGAGTTCGCTCAACCGAGATGATATTATCTGAGAATCACCTCACTCTGTCACCTCGGTCGAGATGAAATCAAATTCTGCTAGGTGTGTAAAAGGAGAACGAATTTCTCTCTCCTCACAACCCTAACTCCCTCTCAAAAACGCCTCGACCAACGGCCTCCTTTGCTCCAAATTCTCAAATCTCAACCGTTTTACACGATTTTTGGTTCCAAATAACCAAGAGAAGCAAGAGCAACGGATTTCAAGCATCGAACCGCACTCAAATCCATCACACGGTGCGTCATTCGGGTATTTTGTTTGAAACCCTTTTCGTTCGGTTTTTGCTTGATTCTGCACGGATTAGGGGTTGTTTTTTGTTTCTTGTTGTTGAGAAGTGTTTTAGTACCCATAAGAAGCAATTGGTAGTGGAAATTGGGGGAAAAACTTACAATTTTTGGAGTTTGATCGAGACAGCACTTCGCCTCGGTCTAGTCGTCTACGTCTCGGCCGAGATACCCCTAGATCCTACCGAGGTGAATCTCAAGAGATCCGATCTCCAGTTAGCTCTCTGAGACCATCCTAGTACTTCCCAACATTCTTCTCCTTCTCCTCCTCCACAACCATAGGTCCTAGTGATTCATGAACGGTTCTAGAAGGACTTTGACCGTATTTGTGGCCGCCCGATCATTGCCCCGAGATATGTGGACATTCCTGATTTTGAGTGCTTGCATGTGGTGGATGACATGTAGAAGATGGTCTCCATGGTTGGTTTGGATACTTTCATCACTATTCGTACGCCGGCTTATCTGGAGCCGACGTTTGAATTTCTAAGTTCTGTCACGTACATGCAGGAGAACAGAGGGATCAAGTACCGGCTGATGAACAAGAACTACATTGTCCCCCTTGAGCAGTTTGGGGAGATTTTTGGCTTCCACTCTTCTACGGCTACAGATTTATCATCGCGTGCACATACTTGTAGTTTCTGGGAGAGTATTGCCCACATTACCTCCCACCGTGACAGATGGCAGCCTGAGGATTCTCGGGAGCGCATTATCTACCACCTTGCCTTCCGCATCACTCACCGGATATTTAGTGAGATTCTTCTGGCGCGTACTGAGACGCCCTAGAAGGTCCATCAGGGTGAGATTTTTAGTATGTTTTGCATGGTGACAAGAGGGATTCCAGACTTTGTTGCTATGCTTGTAAAGGAGCTGCACAAGGTGAAGAGGAAGGCCAAGGGAGATATCTGTTATGGCGGTCTAGTGACTCACATCGCCACTGAGATGGGGTTAGATCTCTCGGGATGTACTTTGGTTGCGGCGGCGAAGCCGCTGGGTTTACAGGAGTTCATCACGCACCGTATTCTCATTCGCTGCGGTCTTGGCACTCCCTATGTGGCCATGCCGTGGGAAACAAAACTTCCTCGAGGCATTGCGTGGTCTTCACAGTTCTCCGTTTACGACCATGAGAACTGGTCAGCTGTTTGGTTTCCGATCATGCATGAGGGTGTTGCTAGAGAGGCGGAGGGTGGATATGAGTATGGTGACGACATTGGAGGAGCTGCAGCTATAGACACCGGTATTGATACCGCCGGCCCGAGTATTCCCACCGTTGACCTCGATGAGGAGGCTACTAAGGACGAGAGGAAGATACCACCTCCAATAGAGATCCCCCAGCCATCCCAATAGAAAGCTCGCCGTCGTTGTAACCAAGAGGCGTACCGCAGGATTGTTACCCGACGCGGCAGATGACGGATTCCTTTTAGGCCCTGGGGACCGACATTACTCAGCGTTTCACCAATCAGACTCGATCTATTCAGGCTTGGACGCAACGCATCAAGGAGAGCCAACACTATTGGCGCCATATGACAATGTTGCAGTTCCAGCAGCAGATGGGCTATCCATTCGATCCGACCCATTACCTCTACATTCCACCTCCACCGCCGGCAGATGATTGAGCGTATTATGGAGCTTGTTCTTATTTCTTTTTGTTGTTCTACTTTACATTCGGTAAGTAATTTGTCAGACTTCAATTTGACCCATTGGGACAATGTATCCTAAGTATGGGGTATTTGGTATTTGACTTGCCTTTGGATATGTAATGTGTAATACTCTTGCTTGACTTTGCTTATGATCTTATTTGACTTACATGTGCGTATATGTCTATTTACATGCATTGCATACAGGTTTTTGTTTGAGAAAAACGTCATAAACTGATTTGAATAGTTTTTTGCCTCGACCGAGACGTTTTTGGCCATACGAGGTCGTGATAACTGAGATTCATCTCGGTTGAACACCTCGGGTGCTGTCAAATCACCTCAACCGGAATGCTTTTGAAACTGAAGAAATTTTCGAAACGTTTTGTGCTTCTATTCTAGATATGACCTCGATGATGATATTTGCTTGCAAATTAGCTTTGAAATCTTCATATGTTCGAAAGATTTTATGATATAATTAAGTTGCTATATGTTTGTTTGAAATTCTAGCATGTTTAATATTTTGTTTTTATCAAAATCATGTTGAATTTGAAGGTTGACGCCACTTTATGAGTTCTCTCACATTCTTCATGGGATGATTAAGACACTTCGCTTCTCTTCTTCTTCTTGATCATGCTTTAGCCCCTCACATATATATTTACCTCCCTTTATCTATCCGGGAATTTGGAAGCGGTTGATGAAAATCATGTGAAGTAAAGTTGAGATTGTGGTTGAAAGTGATAGAAAAATAGGTATGGGGACGTTGATCTTGATGATGAGTAACTCGGCACCATTCACATAGCCGGATGTTTGTGTCTTGCCAAAGTCGGATTGATCGATAGTCCTAACGGGTCATGGTATGTGCATCAAGGGGTTGAGGCATCTCGAGAAATTGAGAATTGTTTATTTCCTGGGTTTCGGTTATTGTGCACCTTTGTCCATGTTCTCAAAAATAAAGTAATAAAAAAAAAAGAGAAGTAAAAATAAGAAAAGCCTATTTGTAGAAGATGTTTGTGATTCAAAGAAGTGAAGTAAAGATCCTATTCCCGGATTTTAGCACCATACCCTATATATATCCCACCTTAACACGTTTCTTGACCTCTTTTGAAAGCCCTTGAGACCTTGAGTGTGTTGATTGACTTTGTAGTTTAAACTGGATTATACATGATTGATTTCGATAAATATGATTTATTATGCATTCTATGATTTTATGCAAAAATGATCGACTTTCTTATATTTATAAAATGTTTTGACCATGTATTGATTTTATTTGCTATGAAGCATTCTCTTAGAGTGATCTATGAATGGAGCGCACCACCAAAAGGTTTTGTAAAATGTTTTTTATTGATCTTTTTGATGACTTATAATCCATTCTATCTTGTATATAAGATTTAAATCTTGCTTGGGGACAAGCAAGGGACAAGTATGGGGTATTTTGAAAGCATGCATTATAGTCTATATTTTGGGATTTGTTTGAACGTTTTATCTTCATAAATCTGCATGCATGGTTGTATATTCTTGATGATTATGTCGTTTTATGTACCTTTGCAAGAATCGAGGTCTACACCAAGTTTTGTTGTAATTGTAGGAAAAATGACACGTTTTAAAGCGATATAGAGCCAAGGGATCTAAGGAGTCATTGGAGCTTCATTTTGGATCATTGAGGAGCTACAAGGAAGGCATAAGAACCATGAAAGTTGGATAGAAATTTGATATTGGACCAGTTTTGGAAGATTTGCACGTAACTGAAGTTCATCTCGGTTGACTACATGATCACCTCGGCCGAGATGACTTGTTGGGCCTGGATCGAGATGCACGGCCCATGGCCCATGAGATCTTTTATTTTTGGAAAGTGATTTTCCTATAAAATTTGAGATATTTTCTGGATGGAAGTAAGCTTGGTTAGCTGATTATTTTGGGAGATTGAAGATATTCCAATGAAGAAGGAAGTTGAAGGAAGATAGCTTTGAAGTGAAAGTTGAAGGCTTTTGAAGGAACTTTCTAAAGTTTTCTTAGGGAACCTTGATTGTTGTCTTTTGATTTGTTATTGAGGAGCACAGTTTGTTGATTGTTTGGATTGATTGTTTGATTAATTGATTATTGAGACCTTTTTGTTAAGGTTTTCTTGTTTTCTTATTGATTCTTTCATTATATATTTGATTGTTATTATCATGATGATTGTTGGCTAAATTCTCCTGCGATTCTAGGGTGATTGGCTGAAAATTGTGGGAAAGACGATGAAAGAGTGAGTCTTTAAATTAGTAGACCCTGAAAGCTCGAGCCGAAACCAAACTGAACCTCACCTCGGTCGGTTCATAGAACATCTCGACCGAGATCGATATGAACTGAGTGAGACGTGAACCAGATCCGATCCAAACCTGAGTTTAGGTTATAGTTTGCCAAATCCTACCTTGTTGCACCTTTCCTTGTTCATAAGCAAGCCTAGAATGAGACTTACCCGGTGATTCCTTTGTTGTATACCTATGATGATGAGTGTTATGTAATAAAGGTTTATCCTTTATTACGGTTTGAGTGTGCCTTCATCCTACCTTTGTGAGTTAACCTGAGACTTACCCGATAAAGGTTAGTTCTATCCCCTTAGGTGGTGTGTTGGTTTGAGATTATAGTTCATTTCCTTAGTTTCTTGAGACTTACCCGGTGAGATGATCTTTGGTTTGGGATAGTGAGTAGTGAGACTTACCCGGTGATCTATTTCTACCTTAGAAATACCTTCCCTTGCAAACCTCAGCTTTGTCCACGTTATCCTTAGAAATTTTGAGTCGGAACCATAACCGGATGCTTTGACCTCTAGAATTTGCATTCCCTTATTTGATTTATACATCACCTTTATCATCTTTGCTTTATTTTCTTGCTTTTGATTGACAACTTGATTCTTACCATGCTTGATTTCACCATAGTCCTTGTGTTCGACCCTAGAGTATTTGCCGTTATTACAATTGATCCGTACACTGCGGGTTCGCATATTGTTCAGGTTTTTATTTTAGGTTATAAATTTAAAGCTATTTCGTTCACTATTACACACACGTCTGTGAGCAAACAAGATGAGTCTCCTAACCTTAGCAGCGATCAATATTGTGTATTTGCCTTGCCGATGCAGGCGTTGATCGTTTCCTTGAGGGGAAGCTATGACGTGGATAGGTTTATGTGTATATCAGGTAAGTCCATTGAACTTACTTAGCGAATAATTGTGGATTTGAGTGATTGTGATAGTGTGCTTGTGCATATGATTGTTGCATTTATAACCTAAACCTGACTCGGACGACCACATATGTTTATTAAAAAGCCCAAGTGTATTATAACAAGTCGTGACCACCTGTCAAAGCTCGCCGAGAGTGAAGAAGGTGCTTTGAAACCGGTTTTTTAGTGGGGGAGGTAGATCCCCATGCAAAACATGTGTGAAAGGGGACAGAGGCGAGGTTCTAAGGTTTATCGTGTCACAAAAGATGTTGAATTAGTAATGGTATAATGTAATCAAAGATAATAAACGGATGAGTGTGTGGCATTGCATAGTGTGATGTGTTGATATGTCATGATCTGTCACCTAACGGTTTCATACCGTGTTGCATATATTTTGCAGGATAGGAAGACTGCAGAGTGAGCTAGATGGGTGATCAGCCAAGGGCTTCCGTACACTAGGTTGTGCAAGGGTTAGGAATGTTTTGTATATGTATGGTTGTGATTGCCATTTTGTACTCGGTTGTATCTTTTGTGAACCTTTGATGTATGTTTATACAGTTTTATGGATTTGATTTTATATCTATTTGTTCCTTGTTGTAAGATCTAGTGTATTTGTTGTCAGGCTAGGATCAGGATCCATTGTGAGATCCTAGCCCAGTAGCGCCCCGAGTCTTGCGGATTTGGGGTGTTACAGAGTTGTACTTGACTTGTTCCATCGGCAGTGTGATTATGAGTTCTAGATGGCTTGAGACGGCTTAAGATGTTGTCTCACTAGCTGTCTGGTTTGAAGCTTGATCTTTGGATCTTATTTTCGGGCTTGATCGGGGACTTTGTGTTGCAGTTCTTCATTCGTAAATGGTATTCTCTTTGGCATTGACTTTAGGGAGGACGTATTTTTGGTACAACAAATTTTGGAAATGAACGAAACACAAAAAGGCCAAGGTAGATAATGAAATAGGGAAAGTGAATACTTTCTATACAAATAGTGATGTATGACAAAGAAATTAGTTTATGAAATACATGATTCTAAAGACTATATGATGTTACATTTGACACTCATCACTTGCTACATGGCTTTGTGGCTTGCCATGTGTTTGTTAAAAGCAATGGAATCCTCCATTTCATGATTTGACACTTTGTATTAGTATTGACGTTCGCAATGATAGCAGCAGGTTTACCTTCAACGAGTTTCATCAAGACATGTACTTTCTCAGTTAGCCTATCGATCCTATCATCATCCTTGATATTGTAGACACCTCGTGTCTTGTTTCACTTTTTAAATACTTCCCTGGATGTTCTACAATAGTAATGAGATAATTCAAAGCATCTTCCTCATTTAATCTAGTGAAACCATAAGAGTTAACGGTATCAACAAGAATCCTAGTAATATCATTAATGCCACTATAAAAATTTTCAAGTAAAGCTCATTTCTCAAAACCACGATGTGGACAAGAATGCAATAACTCATTAAACCTTTCTCATGTAGAACCTATATTCCCACCATCTTCCATGTCAAAGTGAGAGATCTTCTCCTTGATTTTAGTAGTCTTATTGGGAGGAAAATATTTTCTAAGGAAGGCAGTGGTTAATTATTCCCAAGTAGTGAAAGTACCTACGAGTTGATTTTGAAGCCAAGTAGCAGTTTTCCTGTTAAAGAGAAAATGAGAGCCCACATTCTCAAAACATCAACATGAAAATTTTCATAGTTAAAAGGTATTCATAATGTTCTCAAAATTTCTTAAATTTTGGTGTGGACTCTTGTTCAACATGCTTGGAAATTGATCATTTTGAATGAGCCTGATTGTGTCAGTTCGGAGGTTAAAATCTCGAGCTTCTAGTGCGGGAAGAGTAAAAACATGGTTCGGAACCACTTGTCTCGGGTTCATTCTAGCGTCTAACATTTATGGATGAGGAGTCCTGACAGACGTACAGTCGTTGTGTTCCTATCAAATGTTTTACCCTAGATGTACCTACTAACTAAGTATAGCAAGCAAGTAAGTGTCGAACCCAAGGGAGATCAAAAAATGAGAAAATTGGTGTAGAAGGGCCCTTTTTGTATCCATGATACAAAATAGGCCCCTCTATTTTTCTTCCAAAAAATAAATCTAAATGAAATTATAAATCATGGGTAATAAAGTAGCTATTTAAGGGCAAATTAGTAATGTAGCATAATAACTGCCTAAAAGTTAAAGATAATAAAATAAAAAAAACGGCAACAACATGATTTAGTGTGATACGGTATCGGCAGTTCGTCTTCTTTACTAAACATTTCATCCCAAAAATTAAGCGTCATTCGGAACCTCCATTGTATCGTGAGATTCTCCATTCGCAACCTCCATCTTCAAATCGTGATCTTCGACCGTCTTCAACCTCTTGTCTGATCTATTCTTTGTGTAATAACAATCAATCCTTGTAAATATTCCAAATTCTCTCAACAATATACCATTTTAATGGCTTCGGTTTTGGTTCAAACCGAAAACAGTTGATGAACGTTTTCCCTAAAACCGCCATTGTTGATCTGTAACTACATGGCCTTTCATTTACTCGGTCTTGCATGGTGTTATGAAGCATGATTTTGTGATGTATATTCGATTAGGTTTTGGAATCCGACCACACAAAGAAGAACAGATTTGTTTTAGGCTGTTATGGAACTTAATTTTGAAATTAGCCATTTCTGTGAAATTTATGTATTTGAATTAACAGTGATGAAAGATTATGTACATAATTTATGTTTTGCATGTGTTTTATATGAAGAAGAAGTCTATGTACTGATAATTTCTCAAAAAACTGTGTTATTTTTGTGGTCGATGGTCTGAATTATGTAAATGTATGTTATGTAACTTCAAATATTGTATGATTTATGTATGTATACTATTTTATGTATCTAATTATAGAATGGATCAGATTTATGTACATAATAGAGGATGACAAATTGTTATATATTAGATTATGTATCTCCTGTATATCAGTTTTGTACATAATTACAGAATGTCTCAGTTTATCCTTAAAGATTATGTACTTAATTTGATATGTTTGATTTTGTATCATATACACTTTGTATCACAGTTTATGTATCTAATTACAGCATGATTCAGACATTTATGTATCTAATGTATCACATAAGTAATAAGTTTATGTTTGAGGACTATGTACATAATTACAAAATGACTCAGTCTATGTTTGAACACTATGTACTTTAATTTCTTATGAACTGAGTATAGTCTTTTGTTGTAAGTTTATGTTCCAAGTTTTTGACTGACTCAAATTATGGTTGACATAATTATGTTTGAATTTGTATTATGTACCCACTGTAGGTCATGTACAATGCTTTTTTCCTTTGTTTCAATGTTTATGTAGCTATTATGTGCATAATATTATGTAGGTTATTCAATGCATACAGATAAATTATGTAGTGTAGTATTTAGCCAGAAATTGACTGAGAATTTTTTCTATTTACTATGTGATTGAAGAACAAAATGGTTAGAACAAAACAAATGGCTGTCAAAAACCAAACGAAGGAACAAAGAGATGAAGCTCAAGCTCGTCGCATTAAAAAGATGAATATTTGAAATCAAATTGCTATATTAGTCACAGGACTTATGTAACAATATAGTTAAGCACATAAAAACATAAATTAAGTGTTGATTATGTACATAATTTAATCTTTAATAACTATTATGTTATATCATTACTACTCTTAATAGTTTTTTATTACAATTCCATATTCATATAATTTATTTTCTAATTTATGTACAATGTTGTACATAGTATTAGTTTAGTAGTTGATAATGAAGTATTTTACCTTATGTACATTTCAGCGTAGAGAGATGGGAGGTTCGTGTACCCAAGATGTCAATAGGCTAATCAATTCCGATAACCCACAGATCAAGGTTAGTAAATTGAAATGTGCACTACATAGTTTACATTTGTTGATCATAACGATAAACGCATTTTCCATTTTATGTTTATACAGTTTACCTACAGATGGTCAGAAACAAAGAAATCTATAAATGCTAGAATCAATAGCTATATGAGGTTTCCTCTAATCCCTATGATTTTGGATGTGTTATCTACATCTGACAAAAACAGATTTAAGGCGTCAATTTTTGGGCATCTGTTAGAGATGAGCACTAAAATCAAAATGTCCAACCAGCTAATTCATTTTATGTTAATGAGGGAGGTAAAGACGAGAAGACACTACTTAATGTAGTTTGTAGTTAACAGTGTTCTTATGAGGTTTAGTGTTATGGAGTTTTGTGAGATTACTGGACTGTCAAATTCTTCGAAATTTGGCTCAGCTGGAGAAGAAATGGAGGATGTTGACATGAGAGATGTAATTGAGATTGAAAGATGCTCAAACGATGAATTGGAGCAAATCTTCAAGGATGAGCCGAAAGAGTCTCCCAACAAGTACAAAATGGCACTCATTTTGTTCATTGAAGGTGTTTTAACATCAAAGAATGGAAAGATGTTGATAACACAGCACACTATAAATCTCCTAAGTGACATGGAGTTGTTCAACAAATTTCCATGGGGTCGTTTTGCTTACATCATAACGAGGAGATCCTTTCAATCATGCTATGCTGGAAAGGAGAGAAACAGTGGTGGATACCAAATTGGTGGATTCCATTTGGCATTACAGGTAATGTATATGTTCTAATTTTTTCATCGGTTGAGGACTATTTATTGTCTGTTATGTACTTCATGTGTAACATGCTTATGTATAACATGCTTATGCATATGTACAGATTTTATACATAGTACCGAGCTGTACTAAACATGTGTCATGCTTATGTGCAAGTTATTATTTATTGGATATTGTTTTATTTATTTCATGCTTATGTACTCATTGCATTATGATAACTGTATTACATCATTATGTATAATGAATTATGTATTTATTAGATAGAGTTTCAACATCTATGTACTCACTGTTATGTATACATATGTGTAATGAAGAATTTGTGTTGATTAATTATAGTTTTCATTTTTGTAATTTTTGTAGATATTTGTCTTTAATTTCATCCCAAAGTTTGCAAAGCATTTTGCAACTATATTGAATGCAGAGGCAACCCCTTCATGCCTCAGATATGTATCCAAATCTGGGAAGGGTGGCAAACTATACCCTGGTTATACTGAGCTGCAGGATATTGCTGAAACTCTTCAAAAAGAGGATATTAAGACAATTGATGTTGAGAAGGAAGAGAATGACTATGAAAGCTGGTATATGGAGGGTGATGCTGACAGGATTGATGCACTATTTGGTATTGGGTTTCATAATGTTGTCCCCATAGTGACTAGACCTTTAATTTATCATGCAAAGGAGGAAGAGTTTAGGTGTGTGCTAATCAAAATTAGTAAAATATTTTATTTCATACATTATGTGATATATAACGTATACCATGTTTGTGTTATTATGTAGGTCTAGTACTGAGAATGTTGTCATTCGAGAAATCAACGATGACAAGGATGATAAAGATGACTTTGTGAACCCACCAAAAGACATTGGTATGTAGTAATCATTGGTTTTCATGTTATGTAAACTGAATGGTGTGTACTAGACATTTATGTACTACATCAAACATTATACTCATGTGTTGTTGATTATTTTAAACAGGATAGGTTCAGCCTGATAAACCATCTACTAGTGCATCCAAAAGTGTAGGTAAGAGGAAACAGGAAGATGTCATACCCAATCCAGAAGCCAAAAGGTTAAATTTATTTATATGTACATATATTACATCAATGTATATGTATTGATTAGATTTATGTAGTACAAGGAAATATAATACTTCATATATACACATATAGTTCTACGTCCAAAAGCACATGAAAGAAGAAAAAGGAAACACCCAAGCCATCTCCAGAACCAACAAGGTTAAACTGATTTATATAAACAAATGACTTCAATTTATATGTATTAATACTTACACATTATATTATGTATCATTTAACAAATATGTAGATCATCAAAGCGCATTAACAAGGCCAAGGATTCACCACCCCCACTCAATACCGAGCATATTCCTTCAGAGCCCCATATAGAGGACCGACATAATGTCAATACTTCTGCTCCAAAGAAGTTCACCCCTGTGCCACATGACACAACTAAGTAAGTAAAATAATTGCAGTTTTATGTACAATAATATTACCTTATGTATATTCATAACTATGGTGTACCTTATATATGTTCATAATAAACAGCATTCAATCTGAACAAGCACAACCATCATGGGTTCAAGTGTTGATGGCAAAGATGGATGCACTGCAGAAGGGACAAGATATTCTTGCTGAAAGAGTCGATGTAATGCAGAAGGTCCAGAGTTAGTCTGTGTGAAAAAGTGGAGGAACAAGGCATTCTGATTGATGATCTAACGACGTATGCAAGAGATCTAGGTACTTTGTACGAGCAGTTAGACACAACCGTGTTCGTGTCCAGTAAGAAAATTGAAAGAACATAAAGAGTTGTGTAAATGATGCTATGAAACAATATGCGTCAGCTGAAGTTCATCAATCTCACGCAACAAAAAGCCATCATCAAACAGTTGATGTCGATCAAATTTCTACCAAAGATGTCATGGACGATGTAATGGTAGAGGAATTGGGTGCTGAATCCAGTGAGGCATGATATATTTATGGAAAACTATCAGCTCTATGTACAATGCCAATGATTGATACATAAATTTAGGATTATGAATCTGTTATATAATGTAGTATATAATGTCCATGTATATGAACTGTATGTAGTTTTTAGAATAGCAAATTATGTAGGAAATTGTGTGCATTTACTAATGTATGTGCAAATGGTATTTGTTAATGTTTATGTATTAACACAAGATGTATATTTATGTACAGAATTTTGAAACAGCCGTGTCAGAAAAAAAAAGGTGGGTTTAAGGATGCCCAAAGAAAGTAAATTCAAACGTACACCCATCCGTAAAAATGTCAAGCTACCTAAAGAACCACACATGGGTATGCTAACATCAAAAGAACGACAAACCCTATACAACTAGATAAAGAACAAAGATGGGAATGGGTCAGTAAAGGGTTTCATAAAGACCATATCCAGGGACACAATTCAAGCTATTATTAAGCCTGGTGGTTAGATTAAAGATGAGGTTTGTATACTACACTGAAATTATGTACATATTTGTCTATATCATTTACATAATATTGTCATGTGTTTCTAATGCAAAATAGGTAATTGACGAGCTGATTATGCATATCCGTATGAGCATCTGTGAAAATCCAGAAATATATGGACGCATCGCTTTACTACCAACCGGATGGACTCGAGCTTACAACCGTACTACATTTGCAAATTTCGTGGACATCAAGAATGAGAAACCAAACTTCAAAGAAAGTATGTTTCAAGTCATCACCGGCGATGTTTCAAAAATGTTCCCCAAATCACTGTATGATGTCGACATCATTTACTCCCCATTCAATCTTCTCGACACTCACTGTGTAGCATTGGAAATAAACCTCCTTGACTGGTGCATTTATGTGTACGACGCACAAGTAACGTACATAAAGGAGGACAAATTACAGCACCTTATCGAGCCCCTTGCTATTATATTCCCGCAAGTTCTGAGGGTCCATGGTAAGCATTCTAGACTGGAAGACAAGCTCAAGATTCGCTTGAAAGTGATTAAGAAGAATGATTTAAACACAAATGTTGATGGGTATGTACACTATTTTGCTAATTAATTTTGTGTTAGATTTTTTATGTGTTAACCATAATGAAACATAAACTAATTTTATTTTATCCCTTTGCAATGTAGGGGTAGATGTGGAATATACCCGTTGAAATACATTTAATATCTTGCATTTGGTAGGAAGGATTTCAGCGACATAGATGATAAAATCGTTCAAGCGGTTAGGGAGCAGTTTGCAAATGCTGTGTTTACAAGAGATTGGAAGAATTGGGCCGAAGAAATGTGATTGTGTTCAAACAATATGCACTGGTGATTATGAACATACTTATGTAGACAGAATTTGTGATAATACTTATGTAGCCAGACTTTTATGTGTTGTTAGTTTATGTACAGTTTGTATTTGTTATATAGACATCTATTATGAACATAATTGTTTCCTTTGACTTTATGTAATGTTTGATATGCACAAATTCTCATATTATGTATATATTTAGTTCGAACATAATTCCGTAGTGATACATTATGCACTGTTTTTTTTATTTTAGTACCAACATAATACTTTTGCATATACATAAGTGTATGTTTCTGCACTAGCATATGTAACATCATCAGTATACAGAGTGCTCTCCAACATATGTGATATTATGTACCTATGTAATTCAGTTACCAATTTCAATCATGTATCGTTAAGTATGATAATTCAGGTTTTAGTTCACAATATAGTCAAATAAACGTAACTACAGTAATATCCACCAAATGTGTTAAACAAACAACGAAGTAAAGCAATATTAGTCAAAACTGGTTTATCTACATAAACATAAACTCTATTTTGGTTGATTCTGACAAATCCTCTTCGTGTGCCCGCTGCAGCCGCAACAACTGCATTTCCTATTGCTGCTTTGTTCCCACGTCGAACGGAATTTGGCTTTTGGCATTCTACCACACCTTTTACGCTTTAATGGAGGCTCACATTTCATTTCTAGTATTGAAGTAGGAATGCACCACTCTGATTTACTAGGTAATGGATAGATGATATCCACATAACCAGCCCTCCAACTGTCTGATGAATAGTACTTGCCAACTAGAAAGGATGGGCTCATACCCACATGCTTTGCAACTGCAACGGCATGTATGCATGGTATTTCTTCAATATCAAACTCCTTACCTGTACAAGTTTTCTTCTCCAAACAAACAATTACGTGCTCTTCACACATCTTTACTTCAAATTCCAGCTTCTCTGCATAAAGGACGCACACAAAGTACATCACACACGCATCAAACCGCTTCTGAATAATTGTCTCAATCTTAGGAGTCGATACCTCTACACAAGCTTTGGACTTTTGACGTCGTTCAGCAAACCATCGGGTCATAAATTGCCTTATTTCATCCAGCATTGCCATGACAAGGTACTCTCTACCTTCTTTCATCAATGCATTTACACACTCTGCGTTGTTACTAGTCATTATGTTGTATCTTTTCGCAGGTGAGAAAGAGCGTGCCCACGTTGAAATCCCTATTTCATTCAGCAATTCTCCCACCTTCGGTTTCTCCTATACATACATAAATCATGTATCAGGTAATCATCATAACATAAGATATACAGTACATAATTTACATGTTTATGTACCTCCGTTATCTTATGTAATATTTCAATGCAACTGCTGTCTTTATAGCTCGTTGCCGCATCAATGAACATTTGTAGGATCCTGTTTGATCTTATCATCTTCCTCAGATTACCTTTTAGATATCAAATACAGTACCCATGGAAGGCTAGTTGGTAATTCGATGTTATGCCCTTCTTAATCGATGCATGTCGATCGGACACAAACACAAGCTCTTTATTGTCCATTACGACACGTCTCATATTCTTGAAAAAAAAATTTTAAGATGCATCATTTTCACTATCAACAATACCAAAAGCAACGGGTATATTTGTGGGTTTGCATCTTGTGCAGTGGCGACTAGCAATACCCCACCATATTTTCCACTAAGATGTGTCCCATCAACGATGATTACCTACATAAACCGTAGACGTGTTCACAAACCAACTTATGCACAAAAACTGAACATGAATATATGTACAGAAACAAGTGCATCCAACATTATGTAATAGAAACTACCATGCAAAAAAAATCAGGGTTTTTAATATTATGTACCTTTCTCATCACACTCAAACCCCGAACGGACGGTCTAAACGACAGAAAAACATATTTGAATCTACTCTCATCGTCGTGTATGAAGTCCACAATCGTTCCTTCATTCACCTCCACCAACATAAATAAATATGCCGGAATTGTGTTATAATTGTCCACCGATGTACCTCTAATCATGTCCTTCACTGTTTCTTGAGCTTTCCAACACTTCCAATAGCTAGCGTCAATTCGATGCAAACTCTTCATTACAGTGATGATCTGATGCACCGAAGGTAATTTCTTTGAATTACCGTACCTATATAAACTTGATCATCACTAAAAATAGGATACATAACATATAATTCACACGCATCAGTAGATACATAAATTCAGTCCAAAAAATACATTCAACTTACATTGTTTTAACCTTATCAGCTATTATGTGATATGAAGCTCCCCTATTTGCCTCCCGCCGCAAATGAAACGAGCATGTATGTGTTGGAACATACTTTGTTGTGGTGAAGTATGTTGTTTGACCGAGCATTGAAAAGCGGACCCTCCACTTACAATCTTCATCTACACATCTGGTAGTCACTGCCTTCATTTTTGACTTTACTGTCTTGTATTGTGAGCATTCAAAAATTGAATGTAGACACAATCCGTTCTTAACTTCAGTCTTCGAATGATATATCTTCCTAACTTGTAGTTGCAAATTGTCCCCTGATGATACATAACTATTGATATGTGGAACTATTGCAAGTGCATTATTGTTTGCATTTCCTACAAACTCGCTCCCAATCACACTAGAACATGTTGTAGATAAATCAAGTTCTATATCTGCTACATCAGTTTGTACTTCCTGATTCAAAATATGACCTGAATCTTGTGTTCCACCTTTCAGTGCAGCTTTCTGACCATGTAGTTCGGTTGAAATCCCTCTCACACTCTTATGCAGTTCAACTTTGTTCACACATAAAGGGACACTTCAGCTAAACTGTGGGAGACCATTATGTGTACAAAAGTATCCAAATCATCCTTTGTGTTAACATCATATGGTTTGAGACCCTCATTAAAAGGATTCTTGTATGACAAGCATAAATCAAAATGTGTTAAAGATATTCCAAATAGCAACGCAATCTTGTCCTTTAACACATTAAATGTGCATTCAACCGATATCAATAACGGCTTACTTGACTGTACTTCAATGTAGCTCCACACACCTTCATCAAATTTCCAATGTCCGTCAAAATAAATTGTCACAAACACCACCCCCATGATTCCTACAAGAAAGGTACATAATATAAGAAATATATCAATAGCTTCCTCACGCTCTGTACATTATATTTCCAACAATTACATAAACCTTCATTATGTACACATATACATAGAACATTATGCTCGTAAACTACATGACTACTTTGTCAAACAATAGATAACTTACACATTACATAACTTATATTAACATAAGTATTTCACACATTTCACATAATCTTACCAACTTACATATTATGTAACACAAAAATAAACCAAATTTATAGTTTCAACAGTTATGTACAATCAAGTACATGAACATAAATTTCCGCACTTATACATAAACATAAACCAAAATTATCTACACATACATAAAATTATGTTCATCACCTTCAACATTATTGACACTCAGTACATAAAAAATAACCGACATAAATTTAACAACTACATAAACCGAACTTATGTACACATACACACATAAGATTATGTTCGTCACCTTCATCATTACCGACACTCAGCACATAAAAATCAACGACACATAAATTTAACAACTACATAATATTAAGCAGATACATAAACCGAACGTGTGTACACATACACACATAAGATTATGTTCGTCACCTTCATCATTACTGACACTCAACACATAAAAATCAACGACACATAAATTTAACAACTACATAATATTAAGCAGATACATAAAATACGCAGACATATCACAGTACCTTCTCAACGATAGTGGTTTAAACTTAAACATATACAAACTTATGTACACATACAGACATAAAATTATGTTTGTCCCCTTCATCATTACCAACACTCAGCACATAAAAAATCACCGACATATAAATATACGAAATACATAATATTAACCATATACATAAATTACACAGAGCAAACGTGCAAATTAGCCACCAGTTAAACGATTGAACGTACATACCTCACAGATCGGGACAAAAATCTCTCAAAACGATTGAATCTACAGATCGAGTTCTTCGTCCTAAAAATCGCACAAAACAAACGATTGAATCTACAGATTGACAATCCGAATGTTGATGATCACACAACCGTAACGATTGAAGAAACAATTCATCAAAACGAAATAAATCTGCAGTAATCGCACAAAAAATAGAGAAAATGTTTATGACAGTAGGCGAATAACTCTGTAGAAATGGTGGTTATGGCTTCAGAAATGGGGAATTTCGTGATTATGGGATCACGTTCACAAGGAAGGTATATTTGCTTTCCTAACAACATCCTGATTTGTAGGGGACCATATTAAATAAGCATATTTATTTAAAAAACTGCCACATCAGCATTTTTTTATTTCCAGCAGGGGTATCAATTTATTTGGAAATTTATCTTCATCAGAAAATTACTAGGGGCCTACTTTATCTACATTTTTACAAAAGAGACTAGTTAATCTACATTAATACATAATTAGTCTACTTCCCCTTTTCTCTCTCAAAAAAATCAAATTATTGCGTAATCAAAATCACCAAGGGGGTTGATATCGGAAATTGACAAGAAATAAGATAATGTAAAAAGATTTCGCAAACAAAAGTCGGTTTGTAGATTTTGGGAAAATGTTTCACTTAAAAGTAATCCGCTTTTCAAAAGAGATGATTGGTAATTGTTTCCTCGAAGTTTCTCCCACGTTTATTCTCATCCCAATCGTATAAATAATAGTTCTACCAATCCCGATATTACTTATGGTTAGACTTAATCCGTAAACTACAAGATCAATTAAAACGATAACATTCAAATAAGGATTAGTAAGACACATACAATAGAAACAACATGTTGATCCAACACAAGCAGTGGATTGTTTCTTGGATCATTCAGACCTCGTCCGGAATTCTCTCCGCCTTGTTTTTCCATCGTTTGTTTTATAGAAGCTATATAGGTAGATTTTTGCCTACGAAGTGTGTGTGTTCAAGCTCATTGTCTTTAGGGGAAAGTTTGCTCGGATCACGAACTCTTCGCATTCACCAGCCTAACCTGCAAAGAAAAGAGAAAATGAGAACAAATATTAGTAATATAAGAAATTTAGAATAACCAAAAATTAGAAACAACCAAAACTATTGGTAATCCCCTACAACGACGCCAACAACTTGATGGTCCTAAAACCTATCCGCAAGGATGAGGGGTCAATTACAGTAAATTGAGTGTTGAATTCACAAGGATCACGTTTGAATTGAAAATTGCTAATTCATAATTTTTCTAAGTAAAAAGGAGGAAGAAAAGAGTAAGAGAGAAAAAAATGTTTTGGGGCGGTTTTTTAGAAAATATAAAAAGATAAAAGAGAAGCAATGGATTTTGTTGGTAAAAATATGGAAGGAAACGATATAAGGAAATAAGAATCACCACTATAATGAATCAAAATAAAACCACAGATATGAAGTCATGAACATTGATTAATAAATATTATAGGTAACTATCTAAAATAGCATCTGCCATCGACAAATAAAGACCGTGTTAAACTGTTATGCTCGTACATTCGCAACCACAACAAATATGTAAAACCCTTTAAACACTTAGAAATCCACAAAAGACCAAGAAAATACTCGCTTGGTTAGCACAAATCTTAAAAATATACAAATACCGGAACTTTCTACGATAATAGAAATCCTCGAAGTAAAAAGTAAAATCCAATCTCATAAACCAAGTTCTTACCAATCTTTCGAACCCTTAACCAAATTCTTTGAAAAGAAGCAAATTCATAAAAACTCAATTCAACAATTCATATATAAATTATAAATCAAATTATTATAGTGATCAACTAATACTTAGATCAATAGGGAGATTAGCTAGACATAACTTATATAAAACAAAATTTATTAAAATATGAAAACTCCATAGAATAAACCCACAAAATTTTCGGTTCAAGCACAACGAGATTAACCTTCAAGCGAAAATTGAAATCTACTCTAAACCTAATTGACGGATGTGGAATTGATAATTCTTAAAAAACGGTTCAAGCCCTAATTCCGCACTTTGGGTCCGTAGGTAGGGAGTTGCTACGAGGAGGTCATCAGTCGTTACGGATTTTGGGCCGTTTATGGGTTGGGCTGATAACAGCCAAGCCCAAATTAAAATCTTCATATTAGGTGAAGTGGCTAATCAGATCGGCCCAACAGTAGTTCTGTCAGTGTAAGGAAAAATCTCAAGCTGGTTTTTGATTCAGATCCGCCAACTCAATCGCCCCACGCTCTCCTTCGATTCTACCCCTGTTGCCTTCTCTCTCTCCCTCCCTCCCTCCCCCTGCGCACTAGGAAATCGAAAATGCATTAGAATTTGTGCCACAATCCGTGGTTTACTCCTCAATTTTCCTCTCTGGATCGTAAGCCCTTGCAAAGAATTATACAAGAGGAGATCGAAAATGTATATGGCCTACGGATGGCCACAGGTTATCCCCATCGAATCGGGGATGTGCCCTTCTTCTCAGCGTACCATTTTCCTCAAGCTCACAAATCGCTTGTTGCTTGTCGTCGCTCCTACCCATTTGGAGCTCTGGAGCTCCTCTCAGGTACACTTTAGTTTCTTTCCTGATGCTATACTGCTGGTTGATCTTTCTCTCTCTAGATTAGTTCAGTTTACTCCTGGTGGTTTGGTTTGGTGTAGCTTTGTTTAATTCTGTTTTGGATACTTTTCCGTGTTGTTCAAATCTGGAGTGTTTTGAACTGACTTGCGTCATTGTTAGCAAATCTGTTCAGTTTTGGATTTTAAGCATGTAAAAACTTCAGCGCTACTTGGGCAGATTTTTAGTTGTTTAGCATGTGAATTTGGTTTGTTTGTATCAGTCATTGACTATTTACCTTTTTGATGTTATGATCTGTGTTTTCTTCGTCACTGGTGCCTGGAAACTGTTCTTGGCAGAATCTAATTTTCATTTCCTTCTATTTTATTGCTAGCATAAAATAAGATTGGGGAAGTATAAGAGAGATTCAGATTCTGTTCAGAGAGAGGGTGAGAATTTGCAAGCTACATGGAGTCCTGATACCAAGTTGATTGCTGTTCTTGTAAGTATTGGTTAAATTGACGCCATTAACGTTTTAAAGATGTACAAGTGTTCATGTTGCCACTACATTTCCTGTACTTCCCCTTTTTCCCGTTTCTAACGGTGAGAGAGTTCAATACTAATACAAGTCAAAATGTCCGTAAGTGTTTCATCTTGTCATTTCTTCTTGTGCAGACTTCTTCCTTCCATCTTCACATTTTTAAGGTTCAGTTTACGGATAAGAAAATACAGGTCGGAGGAAAACAGTCCTCAGCCTTGTTTCTTGCAAATATCAATCTTGTCCTAAATGAGCAGGTACCTTTTGCAGTGAAGGACCTGGCAGTGTAAGTATGACCCAAATCTTATTGCTGAACGTGTCATGAGGGTTTTATCTCTAAGCTATGGCATTTTGTCTTTTCCATGAGTCCATGATTGGCCCAAACTCGGGGGTGGGATGATTGAATTTTTTTTCTTACCCTTAAGCCCCCTCTTTTCAATCTAAAGCCATTTTAGTTCCGTTTGTCCTTTACAGGAGCAACATGGTGTGTGATAATAAGCACTTGCTTGTTGGACTATCAAGTGGGTCTGTGTATTCTATATCATGGAAAGGGGAGGTATGTTCTTCCCTGTGAATTCAAAATGGCTGCACATCACTTTTTTATGTAAAACATGTTTCCGTCTGCTTTTGTTATACATTTGAGAGACCCAACCAAACACAAAAATGAGTTTATTGATAAATTTATTCTAAAAAGGCTATGTTTACGCTTGTATTTCTTTGGTTGAACTCACTTCCTGACAATGGCTTATATTGATCTTTTTACAGTTCTATGGGGCCTTTGATATCAATTTTCATCAGGATGAAAGCAGAAAAATTGTCAAACCACCATCTTCCTCGGATAATGGATATCCTGGCATGCAGTCTGATAGTCAAAAGTTGTCTGGACTGTCTGCAGTTGTTGGATTGGAGCTTTGCTTGCAGTCAAGGTTGCTATTTCTGCTGTATTCTGATGGACAGCTGGTCTTATGTTCTGTAAGCAAGAAAGGGTTAAGGGATCCTGAATCTATTAAAGCTGAAAAGATTATAGGTAGTTGTGATGCTGTTTGTACTTCAATGGCACCAAATCAGCAGATTCTTGCAGTGGGGACCAGAAAAGGAGTTGTAGAGCTATATGATCTGGTGGAATCTGCATCACCTATACGTTCTGTCTCATTGTATGATTGGGGGTAAGCCTTGTGGTCTGTCTTATCTTTACTATTGTGATTCAAGATCTAAGGCAATTGCATCTGAGTATCAGCAGGATATGTTTCTATGTCATTTTTGTTACTGAGTAGCTACTGAGCTTAATGTTGCACAGCTTTAACATCAGCTGATTTTGCAGGTACTCAGTGGAGGACACAGGGGCTGTCAATTGCATTTCATGGACACCTGATTCTTATGCTTTTGCAGTTGGGTGGAAGTTGAGAGGACTCACTGTATGGTCACTTTCAGGGTGTCGACTAATGTCTACCATCTGCCAAATTGGTTTGAGTTCTGTCTCTTCACCTTTGGCTAAACTGAACCAGGATTCCAAATATGAACCCTTAATGAGTGGCACTGCTCTGGTGCAGTGGGATGAATATGGTTATAGGCTTTATGTGGTCGAGGAGCAAACTTCTGAAAGAATGCTCGCTTTTCAATTTGGCAAATTTTCCCTTAATAGAGGCATCTCAGGGTCAACATCTTTTTGTCAAGTGATTTATGGTGAAGATTGTATTCTTCTTGTGCAGTCTGAGGAGACAGATGATCTCAAACTTTTGCAGCTTAAACTTCCAGTTATGTGGTTCTTACTTCAGCTGTTTGTTGTCTTTAAAATTTTCCTTTTTGATTGAATATATGCCCCGGATAGATTTCTGATAAAAGTGTCTTGAACCCAGGTCTCCTATATTTCCCAGAATTGGCCAGTTTTACATGTTGCTGCTAGTAGAGATGAAATGTACTTAGCAGTTGCCGGCCTTCATGGCTTAATTTTGTATGATATTCGCTTGAAGAAATGGAGGGTATTTGGGGATATTACTCAGGAACAAAAGATCCAGTGCCAAGGCTTGTTATGGTTGGACAAGATTGTTGTTATATGCAATTATGTCGAATCTTCTAATACGTGAGCATCTTCTTTCACAAATATATCTTGCATGCAGTGGTCTTTCCTATGTATCATCTTGAGATAATATCAAATAAGTTAGCTGGATATGTAGACAGTAGTTGTATTGTGATTGCCTCCTACAAAGAATTCCTAGTTTTATCCTAAAACACAAAAAGGGGTATGGTATTTATGTAGATATATAGGCCCAAGTTCTTTTAGGTGAGAATTGTGAGAACTATATATTTAATACACATTTTGATCTATTTTACAAAACATAATGTATTTTATTCTTAATTTGATGCATTTTACATTTTTTATTATTTATGTTTAACTATTCATTAAAAAAATTTGTATTTTATGTACAAAATCTTGTTTTTTAATCAAACTTGTATGCTGTACACAAATTCATCTATCTTAATTCTCACCTACGTAAGAATTTCTCATGATGCCCAACTCTATGTGTGTGTGTGTGTAAACCTATGATTAAATTAGTGATAGTGAAAATACTGGTGAACAGGAGTAATGGTTGTCATCCTGATTCAAAAGTTCATATTTCCTGAAGTGTTAATACTGGAATTACGTTCATGGTCGTTCAACTTCGCAAAGAGTCAGAAATAGGACCCCTAAGCCTTTTTTTTGCTCCATCAAGGTCCGTAAACTTTGAAAATTGTTTCAGTTTATTCCTGAAATTATGAGATTATGTGAATGCCCTTTCATCAAAATAAATAAAAACATTTTGGGATTTGTCTGAAATATTTTTAAGGTTTAGGGACTTTGATGGGATAAAAACAAGTTTAGAACCTATTTGTAACTTTTTGTGAAGTTTAGGGACTATAATGAACAAAAGAATGTTCAAAGGCCCTATTAAATTCTTATTTTGATGTATTTTACATTTTTTATTATTTATGTTTTCTTATTCATTGTGAAACATGTGCAATTTATTATCATGTATCTTTCATACAACCTTATATCTTTTGTACAAAAATTCATTCATCTTTATTTTCACCAATTCTCATATAAAGAACACTTCTCACCGACAGAACAATTCTCACATGATCCTAAACCTCTCTCTATAACTTATGCTTAAATTAGTGAAGCGCAAGATTTTCTGTATGGTTGGTAAGAGTATTGGTTCCTTATGTGTTAGGCTTTTGGTGATGCACTGAATGAATTTAATCTTTTCAGTGCCTGGATTTTATTCAAGAGCTCCGTCTGTTTCACAATAAGTGTTGTTTTAGCTTAAAATTTTGTTTCAAAGTACTTGTTGTTCTAGACCTTCTGCCATCCACTTTACCTTATTACCCCTCTAAATTTCTAACCTTTGGTAGAGTGTTAGTTGTAGTTTGAGTAAAGTTAAATTGTTGGAATGTAGGGTAATAAAAGAATATAGTGATATATCTTTTTTTTTTTCCTGAAACAATAGACGGAAGTATGATAAGTATTGCAAAATTGCGAGAGTGTAAATGATAAAACTTTGTGATTCGTTTCCCAATTCTACAGCTTAATTACACATTTAGTTGGGTGTTAAAATGAAAACAAGGGAAGTTTGGCCATCCAATCTTTGAGTTGAGACATCTGTATATGGCTAAAAGATGCAGAACTGATCGCATAAGATAGTTTTTTTTTTACCTTGTTCATTTTCTTTATGCACATTTACAGATATTTCTGTATTGGGTTGCTTGTATGCTATCTCCTTTGATGACATGTGCCTTTAGTCTTGTCACAAAGACCTGTTGATAACGGTGTTTAGTCATCTTGAAATACCGATTTGTTGTTTTTTTATTGCTAACTTCTTATTATGTAGAAATTAGAGCCTTTAGTTTGAAATTTCCCTCCAGCTAATCTTGTAATGGTTATATAAGCTTGCCATAGCTTTCTTCTTTGTAATAGGTGCAAAAGAGTTCATTGCCTTCAATATATATGATTTCAACAGATGGCCTGTCTTTCATGTATTGCAGATATGAGCTGCTATTTTATCCTAGATATCACCTGGATGATAGTTCCCTACTATGTCAAAAGTCATTGCTTGCTAAGCCGTTTGTCATGGATGTTTATCAAGACTACATCCTTGTTACTTATTGTCCATTTGATGTTCACATATTTCATGCAAAGTTACATGGTGAATTGACACCTTCAAGCAATCCTACTTTACAGGTAGAAGAACCTTTTGGTTTGTTTTTATTCATTTATATACCTGTGTTCTTTATACACTGCTCTTGAAGTGAGAAAATTATTTCAATGGAATTTGTTCTTCATGCATCGTAAAGTGATAAAATGACAAACAGCTTTCTACAGTACGAGAGCTCTCAATCATGACTGCAAAGAGCCACCCTGCATCTATGCGTTTTATTCCAGATCAGCAACTTAGGGATTCCTGCTCAAGAAATGACATAACAAGTTTTACAAAATTACCACACGAGCCTGCTAGGTAAAAATGAGTGATATTTGTAATCGAGAAACAGAAACCCTAGCAGTGTTGGATATCTTCTGATTTCTTCTTTCCTCATTAGATGTTTAATACTGCGAGCAACTGGTGAGCTTTCTCTACTAGATCTTGATGATGGGCACGAGCGTGAGCTCACTGAGGCTGTTGAATTGTTTTGGGTTACATGTGGTCAGTCGGAGGACAAAGTAAACCTAATTGAAGAAGTTTCTTGGTTGGATTATGGGCGTCATGGCATGCAGGTGATACATCAATTCCAATTTATCTGTACTTAAATGTCCAATGCATGGACTGTTGAGAGTTCCATTTTTACAGGTCTGGTATCCATCTTCAGGTGCTAACCTTTTCAAGCAGGAGGAGTTTTTGCAGGTATATATTTATTATTCCTGGTAGTATAAGTGTTAAAACTTCATTGATATCTTTTAACTACTGGCAAATATGTATGCTTTGTGGCCTTGGTTCTTGTTGCAATCTTGCCTTTGTCTTTGCTTTAGTTGTAGGCGAGGTGTGGTTTTCCATGCATCACCATTTTAAGGTGTTCGGTGTTTGTGCCCGTAGTTTTAGTCAGCTTGAGATACAAATAACCTAAATGTATTTGTCAGTTGGATCCTGAGCTGGAATTTGACCGTGAGATTTATCCTCTGGGTCTTCGGCCCAATGCTGGAGTGGTTGTTGGTGTGTGCCAAAGAATGTCTTTTTCATCATGCACAGAGTTTCCATGTTTTGAGCCATCTCCTCAAGCGCAAACTATATTGCACTGTCTGATTCGGCACCTTCTTCAGGTATCTTATCTCTCTCCCTCTTCCTTACTCTCTTCTCCGTCTCCCTCTCCTTCCAACTCACGTGGTGGTACGTATGCTATTTGAGCGATATAACTCCTGTTCCGAATTATTCTCCCTTTTTTGTATTTTGGATGTCAAACAATTGTTCATCTAAACCTAGTGGTACCCTTGGCGTGCACGATTACTTATTTGGTCCCGCTCTCCCTGGTTACCTTCTTTTTCTCCTTAAATAGTTCTTTAGAAAATTAAGACTAGCTTTTTGTGTTAGTATCAAAACAACCTTCTATTGACGTGTTTTCAGTACGAGACCAATGCAAAAACAGATCTCTTGAGTCCATTTTGCTATGAATTAATCCTACAATTCTCTTAGCTTGCTAAGAACTAGGTTTGGATGCATCAAAGCCATAACATTCTTTTGGTTTATGTGTAAATAGTTTCTGGGGAATGTAATGATCGTGTGTATTTGTTTTATGTTACTTTTGTTTGTTTGGTTGGTTTGTTTCATGTTGCTATTGTTGTTTCTCAGAGGGACAAAATCAGTGAAGCTTTGAGACTTGCAAAACTATCAGCACAGAAACCTCATTTTTCCCATTGTATGGAGTGGCTTCTCTTTACTGTGTTTGAAGCTGAAATATATAGGTATGTAGACTGGTGGAGAAAAATTCACATTTGACTGGTCCCTGTGTTCCTGTTCTAAATTTATCACAAATGCTTGTGTGAGACTTGTACAATTTCTCATTTTCTTCATTTATGGAAAAATGTGCATGAAATTGGCTGGCTTGAGCAAAGTGCATCAATTATAACTATGAGTAATCACTTAAAGATTAGAAGAAAAGTTAATAAGTTACTGTTCTCTATAGAGGTGAAAATAAAATAACAAGGATTGCAAGTTAATTTTGAGGGACCACAATAGTTAATTATGAAGTAAATAAAACAATTGTTTTTCTGATAAAAAAAATGTGCTCTGTTAATGTATCATTGTGGACCCCAGATCTTGAATGCTAATTTTTTCAAAATTTTTGTCATAACAGGTTACTAGACATTTTTTTGGGTGGCAAAGGTCCACCTGTTAATAATGTCCTGGATAGTGATGTCCTTGATTCCTGTACTTCATCATGATTATTATTTTCTGACTCAATGCTGAATTTCAATGCTTACCGTCTCTCTCTTTCATTTGGCTATATCAAAATGCTTCTATTAATAATTCTCAAGATCTGAGTGTGTATTCTAATTTGTAAATTCATTTTTAAATCTAGTGAACATAAATTGTGATATTTGCAGGCAAAATGCCAGCAAAAACCAGGCTCAGATCTCAAATCATGCATCTAACAAGTCTCTGTTACAGAAAACATGTGAACTGATCCGTAATTTTCCAGAGTACCATGATGTTGTTGTGAGTGTTGCAAGGAAAACTGATGGTAGACATTGGGCACATTTATTTTCTGCAGCCGGTAGATCAACAGAGTATGGAATTCTCTCTTTATCAAACCTTTGCCAGTGCATGCCTCAATACCAGTTTCCAAGTCATTGTACTTCTTGTAATTAGGAACCAAATCCGTATTAGATTGGACCAGAATTTAACATGTTGAGCCCCATGTTATATATATATATATGTGTGTGTGTGTGTGTGTGTGTGTGTATGTGTGTGTGTGTGTATATAGTTCTATTGACGTGTTTTCAGTACGAGACCAATGCAAAAACACGTCTTAAGGTAAGAAATAAGAACAAATTTCAGGCATAGGATTACGGCTATGATAAGTTAATTAAAATAGATATTAATTAAAGGATATCGTCGATTTTCTACATAGATATGAAATATCTTAATTCCTTAGTTCCCTAAATACATAGATGTTCATCTACTCGTGTTTGATTGAGTGTATTGTTTGCCAATAATAAGAATTACTTGCACGTGCACATAGATATACATATACTCGTGCACATGTGCACATAGAAGTACATCTTTGTGCACCATATCTATGTACTCACGCAAGCTTATCTCCTATTCGTGTAATATATGCAAAATGCATAAACATGAATAAGATCTATCATAGTTCATATGATGCACGACTAAAGATCTTGATTGAGGATAACTGAAAACATGAATAAGTTCTATCGTAATTCATATACCTCTAAGTTGCACAACTTATATCTATCATAGTTCATATGATGCACAACTAAGGAAATTTGATAGGTTACACAGGGGGAGAAAAAAAATGAGTGCATGAGCTTTTCATGCTGGGCTCTATCTGTTACATAATTTAGCTCTCCTTTTCATGCTGAAGTAGTAGACAATATCTGTCTGCATTTTGTTTCTGTAAGTTGTGCTAATTAATATAATTCTGTGCCCAACTGTATAGGTTGTTTGAGGAATGCTTCCAGCAAAGATGGTATCGTACTGCTGCTTGCTATATTCTTGTAAGTGATGTTTTTACTTTACATAATATTTTTTTTTCCTTTTGAAAAATATTACTTTCTGTTATATGAACGATCTCTTCTTGATATTTTTTCACCTAGACATAATGCTGGTTAATGCACTTACAGTATATGTTCACTTCCTATCCATACAAGTTGGTTTTGATTGTTTGTTGCATCGTCTTTATATTAATCAGATTATGTTATATTTGCCAGGTGATTGCTAGACTTGATGGTCCGGCTGTGAGCCAGTATTGTGCTCTGCGGTTGTTGCAGGTTTCTGCTTCTGTTTGCTGCATGCATCATCTTGTAATTATATACTTTGCATCTGTCTTCTTCCATTGTTCTTCACTAACAAGTTTTGCAATATGTAGGCAACTCTTGACGATTCTTTGTACGAGCTTGCTGGGGAGTTGGTATTGACTTAGTAGTGTCTTGTGATTTTTCTTTTTTCCTTTGTTGCATGCGTGGGATGCAACTAACCACACTATTATTGTGGTTGCTTCATAGGTAAGATTCTTGTTGAGGTCTGGAAGGGAATATGAGCATTCATCAACAGAATCAGAAGGATTATCCCCAAGGCTTTTGGGATTCCTATTCCCTGTAAAGAAGCAGCCTTCAGATCTGAAGAGGTACAAGCTGTTTATGTTGGCTACCCTTGTCCTGCACAATTAATGTTATCACATATGTAAACCCATTTTTGTGTTTTAATGCAGTTACTCATTTAAGGAGCAGAGTGCACACATTGCTTCTGTTAAGAACATCCTCGAAAGGCATGCTGGTTACTTGATGTCAGGGAAAGAGCTGTCCAAACTTGTTGCTTTTGTGAAAGGCACCCAATTTGATATAGTGGTAAGTGATTTCACTCTTTTGAAGATAAGCAAACCAGATTGGAAATTAGTTGTTTAAATTTACCTTGTTACAGGAATTTCTCCGCCAAGAACGATATGGATGTGCTCGTTTGGAGAATTTTGCTTCAGGGCTTGAACTAATTGGACAAAAGGTATTTACTTTGTTGCTTATACCATGTTAAGATTCATGTCATTTTCATTAGTTATAATCTCATAATTATATAATTTGGCATGTTGCATCCTGCAGTTAAAAGTTTAGTGCCCAAAATATCGAACAAATGATAAATAAATGTAGATTTAGCCATGTGTTATAGCCAAAAGCATCTAAACCAACAATACACAATCTCGTATTATATCTTGAAAGGCATAATCTCCTCATTAGGTGAATCGAACAGATGAATATCGATCCGAAAGCTTACAATCTGAGCTCTGCAAGCCTGCAATCACAATCTTCAACGGACACCGGGGCATTATTCCCGGGATTACTCCGATTTTCAAGTCCATCTAAGAGAGCAAGGGCTGCGTATTGTTAATAGACTATGGTTTCAATAAGCCCCAACAAGCCATTAAATAGAAGAGTTGATATCTCGTAATGCTGGACCTACACTTAGATAAACATTTATCTTTTTTAAATGGCTCGCTATTTTCTTCATTCAATTTCCCCCAAATTTCTTTATTACAACTTGTAATGAAGGGATTTGAACTTAGGGTTCTTGAATTTATCGTTGCTTGTGAGCAACCAACGCTTTCTAGACTCTATATACCTTTTAAACATTTGCCGCTCTGGGTGTGCCTTATGAGTAAACAAAACATAGCATAGTTGCATGTGAAGTGCAAAAGGTGTTCGAACAGCGCGACAAGGCATGTGAAACGCGTAGTTGAGGTCCTATATGCTCAATTAATAGTTCTCCAAGACACGTTGACCATTCTTAGCCGAATAATATTCTCACCGAATAAAGATGCTCCTGAGTTCTGGCCATTTTTAGCCAAATAAAGATGCTCATGGCCACTCTTAGCCTAATAAAGACGCTATGTAGGTCTTGCATGTTACCCAGGACACGCCATGCATTTCTTCAATAAAGCTCCAGGGTTTAATGCCTAATCTGGATCAGAGCTTGTCGCTAGAATATTGGGCCTGAGGCTTAACGCCATTCTTAGCGTTGTTAATAGCAGGCCTTATAGCTTGGGGTTTAGCATCACTCATGTTGTATTTTTTGGCTTAGGTCTCGTACTGTTCTTAGCACCTTTGTTAGTTATATTTCCTTATTCAAAGGAAACTAACAACACAATAGCAAGTTATATGCAATTTAGACAAGCAATGTTAATCAATTAGAGTAAACACTAATGAGCATAGTAGAGATAAAACCTCGTATTCCTTTTAAAAATGCAACACATGTCCTTGGTGAAGGTTAGTAGCATGATTCCTCTTGTTATTTTCAAGATGCATATGCCCCTTCAGAGGACTTCTTATTCTTTTGTATTTTTTTTCTAATTCCCGTGCTCATCACAATCAAGCAAGGCATCTGAACAATGGCCCAACATGGATAATGTTTTCATATGCACAACTCAAGTGCGTTATAAGGGTATCTTCAACCGCCGGTAAGTAATAACTTGTTGATCGTAGATAATAATGTCTGGAAAAATAATCCTTGTCAAAAAGTGGCAATTTGTAGACCTCAAGGTCTTAAAATAGCCTTCAATGTGTAAGGGCATGTTTATCGGTGGTGCTTGAGAAGGATCTTGAAAATTATGTATTAAAATACAATAAACAATAGAAAAAGGGTCAAGGATCTCTCACTTAAGATGCTACGGGAAGCATCTCTAGTTTAAAAGGTGCTAAAGCAAAGTGTAGGGGATTAACACATGTGTCAGTCCATAGACGCCCATATTATATATACTTTAAACCTTTAAAAATATTTTTTTTGTCTTTAATTAATGTTTAAGGCTAAATGTCATTTAAAAATAAAATAAATAACAACAGTAGTCCGAAATTTTGGGTTCAATGAAAATTTATATTTTTAGTTATATTTTGATTATGTGTATTTGGGTCCAATTTAATAATTTCTTTTAAAATACGGTGTTCAAATATATACATATGATTATCTGTTAATTTTAAATATCCGTATTTAGGTATTAAATTAGAATTTTTATTTTATAGGTTAATGAATATAATTACATGAATTGTCTTTATAATTTATATTTTACATTGTAAGAAAAATATAAAATAATGGGAGTATACATGCAATTCATGATAAAAATAATGTAATAAAATATATGGAAGATCTTAATATTGAGACGCTCTAGTAAACTGGATTCAAGAGTATGTGATGCTTGGATGAGTTGGAAGAGAGAGAAAATGGAAAAGGTGTCCACGAAACTAGAATATAGATGCTTTGATAAACATGATCTAAAAGTCTTCCATGAAAGTGTCTTTTTGTGTCAATTATCATCAATGCAAAGCTCGGAGTCGAATATGTAATTTTTGAAGTTAAGGCCCTTTCTGCAAATAAAAAACTTGGGCTGGAATATAAAGTCCTGGGGCTGATTCTGCACTTATGAGAGTTCAGGCCATTTCTTGTTGATTGAACTTCGGTCAGATTCTGTAATTTCTGCAAATATAATATCTGGGCCCGGTAAATTTGGAAGTTTGGTCCAACATGGGCCACTTATCGTGATTAAGTCAGATAAGCTATTTTCCCTATCTAGGTTTTCTGTCTAGGTCGAGTTCCACAAGTTTGAGAGAGGGTGAACCTGATTGGTGAGAGGAACCATGGTTGTGAAGGGCGTGGTGCCCGACAAGGCTGCAAGTCAATGATGACTGGGGGCAAGGACTATGAAGGCTGCAATAGGTTATGATGAACTTGGATTCGCAGTGTTCGGACACCGATCTCTCCTTGGTAGATGAATCAAAAGGACAAAGATCGAACCGATCCCTGCAAGCAAGTTTGCAGTCACAATCGTGAGAGGACCCCGGGCACTATACCCGGGGCCACTCCGGTGTCAAAGTTGGTCGCTATCTAAGAGAGCATAAGGGTTGCATATCCTTAGCAGCTTAACAGACTAGGAGTTAAAAATCCCTAATAAGTCCTTCAAATAGAAGAGTTAATATTTCGTAATGTCGGATTTGTCCTTCACTTGAATACACATTTAGCTTTAACTGTAGTTTGCTTTATCAGTATTTAGTTACAGAAATATAAATTTATATGTAAGTTGTTTCTTCTCTGTGGCATTTTATTAATTGTTTTATAATTCCGGAAACAGATTAATTATACCACTTCAAATATCTATTAAAATTTTCTTAAAAGAGATAGTATAAGCATTATACTACTGATTTCTTTTTATTATATCTGACTCTTAGTTGTTTTAGTGTTAACTTTTATATTTATCAAAAAACAGTAAATGCATTCATAGCTTGGGTCTTCATCTAGTTAATAGCTATAGTAATATGTGTATTGATAATTTCTCTATTTTTCACCTTATGATTTTATTGAAAGGGAATCTTCTCTTCCACATGTCTCATCTTATACAGTCATTCCCTCTTTATTTGGTTTCACCTTTTAGATTTTCTTTTCTCCAAGTTAGTAGCGTTTGGGTGTGACTTTAGCATTGTTATAAGGAGAGATTCATTGCTGGTATTTATTGCTGCACTTATCTGCCTTCAAATTCCTATATGTGCTGTATAGTGGATCTCTCATCTTGCAGTGTACTTCATCTGAACATTATTGGAAATAGTGGAGGGAAAACCATCATCCTTTATGTGTGCTGATCTGTGTTTTCCTCTGATTGCAGCTTCAAATGGGTACACTTCAGAGTCGATTAGATGCAGAGTTCCTCCTAGCACAGATGTGCTCTATCAAGTTTAAAGAGTGGATTGTTGTCTTGGCTACACTTCTAAGAAGATCTGAGGTCAAAACTTGATATTTCTGAAGATTAATTTTCTGAAATCTTATAATTCTGATTAGGCAACTACCTGTGGTTTTGAAGCTTTATTATGCTTATGTATTTGGTCAAGCAAACTACATTCCTAATGTATGGGATTATATCCAGGTTCTTGTAGATTTATTTGAGCATGACGTACGGTTATGGAGAGCATATTACCAGACACTCCAGGTATAATTTTCTAATATCATTAGCATTGAATATTAATGGCAAGACAGATCGTCTTTAGTAGTTGTTTGTTTGCGTACTTTAAGTTCTGTAGCCTGATATCCTATGTAATCTGTAGTCGCAAGCAGCATTTGTTGAATACCACGATCTACTGGAAGATCTGGAAGAAAGACTGGCATCTATTTCAAAATGTGAAGAGGAATAGGACTTGAATTGTGAGCTATAGTCCAATATTTGGAAGCATCATGAGCGGTTAAGTGGTTCCATAATGTACATCGAAAAGAGATGCTTCATTCTGTAAAATAGAGCACCTGAAGACTACGCAGCCGTCTGTCCTTATATAATAACTTTCTATGTCATTGTGTTTTCATGTGTAAGTACCGAAACCATCGGCTGTACATACGAGAGAAGAGTGGTGGAAGGCTCCTCCAGGCTCCATCTATTTTTGTTTCTTGTATAACGCTTTGTTTTGTCCAGTGTGTAGTTATGAATACAAACGTTGCTGAATAAAGTGAAAATGGTTTTGAGATTGTTGCTTCTCTTCTGTGGAAGGCCACAGATGTATCCGTATATACTCTCTAGAGGATAGCAATCCTTATTACATGTGCCAGCTGGTGATACCAACAATGAGTAATGGTTTTACAAAGGAGCGCACAAAAGTAATGTATCCCAATGGTTAGATACATATCTTAGAGGGGCTTTTAACCAAATCCACATTCAATATTGTATATCTCCGGTTTGTTCAAGGTTTACTCGCTATTGTCATTTCTCTGCTATTTACAATTTCTGTGGTTGGTTTCTCTTTGTTTTGCCGTATCTTCTTGTGTTCTCTTCGACATGGCAAATCTTAAAGTTGTATATTTGGATTCTACTCTCGCACACCTCCACTAATATGGCGTTAAGCTAAGGTTGTGCCCGTTGAAACTAACTGCTTATAACGAATCCTTTTTGGGTATCGATTTGACAAATTGTTTAGGTATCTTCTATTTTTTAAGGAATAGAACCGTTCGGAAGGTATGCAGTTTAGTTCTTGTATTTTTAAGGAGTTAAACTATTTGGAACCAAACCGCAAAGGAGCCGTTCGGAATTAAACCGAAACTATTTAAACTAAATTGGAACCGTTTGGAGCTACATAGGAACCAAACCGCAAAGGAATTGTTCGGTTTGGGTCCGGCACCAATTGTTCGGGTTGGAGCAGGTAGCCTTGGTCTTTGGGCCATAATGGGTCGGTTTAGTTTGGTTACGAGGTCATTTCGAGCTGGTTTACTTTGGTTTTTAACGGGTTCGGGTAGATATCTCAATTGGGACTGGTTAGTCGGGTCAATTTATGTTCAGGTTGGGTCAAAACCGGTCCGATTGCCTAACATCTTTATCAGGTCGTTTTGGGTCAAACAATATGTCGGGTTATATCCGGGTAACACGGTTGGGTCGGGTAGCCTTTTAGATGTACACTCTCTTCATTAAAAATATGACGTCACAGTTGTTCGTTGACACGAACAAAGCGCAAAGTGGTCATTTTGATGAGTCACACATCTGGAGTTCGTCCTGAACTATTCTTATTTTGAATAAATTATTCTGTTTTCAATCAAATTTATATGGCTACGTGATAAAATAATTATTTCCCTACCAAGGAAGTTTTGGTGTCGTGTAAATATTTTATTATTTTGAAAACGATTTTTTTCAAACAATATTTATAACTCAAATAATAATGAACAACTATTTGTCTGTATCTCAACGATAGTAAAAATTGATATATATTTAACTCAAGAGAATAAATATCAGTATTAAAAATTTTATTTAATTACTTTTTTCGAAAGCCAAACCTCATAAAATTAGGTAACTTCAAGGCAACAAACTGCATTACATCTTGAGGGATATTATCTCATGAAACAATATGTCATCCCCAACATTTGAACACTTTCTTGCAAATGAGTGAAATCTTATTGTTTGAATGTGTACTCAAGGATAAAGAGCAAGAGGAGAACAAAGGGATTAACTCCTTGATATCATCAGTCAACACTCCCCCACTTGATCGGAAACAAGTCCATGAATTCATGGCGTTTATCATAGTCGAGCAATCTAAGTACACATTAATGTGATGATAACCTCTTTGCTAACCTTCTTAATAAGCCAGTTTGAGTGTTGCCGCTTCTACCCACCACACAACCTATGTTCCCGGATGGTGAAGGATTCGAACACACAAAATCTTCCCTCCATTGTCCCTGAATACCACAAACAAACACATGCCACCACCTTGGAAGAATCCAACACCAACATATACATTAAAAACACCCTCTTACCTTGTATTTCGGGCTAGGAGTAACGAGACCACATCTCCATGCCTAGCTTCAACACCATCCGAATATGCAATGCCATACACAAGCGTCAATAGGCCATCATGAATAAAAAGGATGTCCAGTCTAGTGTCATCAAAGAACTTAAGGTTGCGACAATACCAAACAACTCACGCTCTTACAAGAAACTTATGAAGAATCACTTTCATGTAGTTTGTAAACAAGTGCATCATCAACCCATTGGGGGAACAATGGTGGGTGTCTTTGATGTCATTCCATGCAAACGAGCCATTCCAAATATCTACGTTATTTGGGCATGTTAGCAACACATGATTTAGTGGTTCACTTCCAAAATGACATCTTTCACATTGGACATTAAACGTTAATCGTCTCCTCCACATATCGCTCTTCACTAGTAAAGCTCCCATACAAAGCTTCCAAGAGAACAAAAATACTTTGGGAGGTAACTTTAGCTTCGAATCTTCCCCACCGATCCAAGTAGACCCCCATTCTACCTTTGTTGTCAGCATATAACATGACTAGATCTCCCCAACTAGTAAGCCGTTTTTACAAAGAACACCCCATCCTTACACGGAAAGTATACAACCTCATCTTCACGTGGTCTTGTGCTAGTAGGCATCACCAAGATTAGTTTTGCATTCCCCCTCTCCCAACACGCATGCATCCTCCTAGATGTTTACTTTTGTTCCACTTCTAACTCTTCAACCCATCCATTCCTGTAGCAACGCCTTCGCTGCCCCCAAACTACTCCAAGAGTAACTTGGCTTTCCATGAAAGATCCATGTCAAAAGTACCGTGATCTTAACACCTTATGCGTCAGTGTATCATGTCTAGCTATGACGTTCCAGCCTTGTTTAGCTAATAATGCATGGTTAAAGACCCTAATGTCCCTAAACCCCAATCTTCCAAGAACCTTTGGAAGACACATTGACTCCTAACTCTTCATGTGAATCATCCTTCTTTGGTCCGTGTTTCCCCACCAGAACCGGGACATCATCAAATGAATGTCATCTATAATCCTATCCGGTATCTTAAATACAATCATCGTATAAGTAGGTAAGCATTGTATTATTGAATTTAAAAGTACCTTCTATCCTTCTTGTGATAGTAATTTATCCTTCCATGCATGTAACTTCTTTGCAACTCTATCCTCAATCCCTTCAGAGGTTTCCCTTTTTTTAATTTTCCCATAACAATTGGTAACCCCATGGACTTCCCATGTGATTCAACGTGTTGAACACCTAATATGCCCGCCAAGTTTACTTTACAAACGACATAGACATTGTTGCTAAAGGTATTCTCCGATTTACAAACAATAGGGAAATCTATAATCTCATTATCAAATCCACATTTCCTCATCACTGCTTCCGTTTCACTTTTCTCTACACTATGTTTTGAAATTAAGACTTTCATTGTTCTTCTTCTTCATGGGTGAAAGGGAATCCCATGTCCACTACTTTGAGTGTCATGTCTTAACTCCTTGAATTGTTGTCTAGTTTTGCCTTATTCAGATCCACCAGTAAACTATCCACTTCATTCATCTCTACATTATGGTTCCCTTTCCTGTTTAGCATTTGTTTATCGGTTTTAGTGTTAATCAGGCTTCTAGCATCTCCCCTCGGGATTCTCTTGAAACCTCGTGGTTGTCTCTCATTCATACGTTTGTCAACTTCTTCCCAAAAAACTTCCACGATTTGTTGTGTACCTTGTTGTTCATCTTCTTCTTTATCTTCTCCCTTAAAATTTCCTCTTGAGATCTTTCCTTCTATTGCTCCCCTAATTACGAGTTGATCTTATAGTCTCTGTTCTTCACCTCTATTTATTTCTTTCATTCATTACTTCTACCCATTTCCAATTTATCACCCTGACATCTTGTTCAACCGTAGCTAGGGTCCGTACTGATTAGGGAAATCAATCTTCTCCTATTTCGATTTATAGGCGTAGTCTTTTTATCGTGTGTCCTATATGACTACATCGATAACAAAACGTTGGGAGACATTCATACTGAAAAATTATCCATCTTTCTTCATTTTCCATCATACTTTTTATACCTCGAGGGAGAGGGTTGGTAACTTGTATCATTGATTTGAGCCTTGGGTCTTTTTCGTAACTCCCGACCCTTTCTCCAATCATCTTTTCCATTTCCTTTGAGTGGAACCTAATAACACTCAAATTAGCGTCTGTTCCATCATTATTCTATTACATTCCTTACCTCTTTTGGGTATATAACATATCATATGAGTTTATTTCCTTCATATTAGTGTTTTGGAGATTTACCGATTGATTTACGTAATTACAATCATTCCAAGCATTAACGGAGCACAAATGATATACATGTAGTAGAATGATCTCATACACACTAAGGATCTCCCTACGGTCAAAGAAGTCAAGGTCAAGACGTAAATGATTCAGATCCGAGAGTGAAGATGAGAACACCCTTGAAAAGTGAAGGCCTATCGACGAGCATAACCTTGGCCACCTCTTGTTTATATTTCACATAACCCACACATGACCACTTGTCGAAGAGCGAAGAAATACAGACATCCCGAGCATTACGTACGAAGACGGTCAATTACTCCCAAATTCCAGCCGATCTGGACATTCATGTCTACTAAAAAGTTGTAGAGCTTCCAATTACCTTCGAGAGTAGCACTTGTGGGTTTTCTAGTTCCAACTACAACAACGGGAAATCCAGTTTGACTGAAATGTCGCAATGTTGATAAGTGCTGATTTTACGGGCCATGCCTACGACCATTTAGCCTTGGCCCAATTCGATGCTCTTGGAAGTCTAATTACTATCTTTTGTTCTCTTTTTTTTGGGATGAATTTGCTGCCCATCTACTTGGACATATTTATCTTTTAGTTTGATCTTATCTTGTTAGAAGATAGGATTTGGTAGATTCAATCTTATCACATTGGAAGATAGGATCAAGGAAATCTAGAGTTTTCAGGATATCCCTTGACCCTATAAATAAGGCTTGCAACCATTAGGTTTGAGTATTCCAATTCAGTTCCAGTTTTGAGAGTTAGGAGGATCTACCGAGATTTACACTGCCATCGGTCGACCGTCACCCTAGCGGTCAACTGACTAGCAACAGGTCATTCGACCTCCCCGGTCGACTTCCTCATTTTTCCATTTGATTATTAATGTAAGAGTTTTCAAGTATGTCTTGCGTGTTTGCTTTGTTCTAGGGTAAGGTGAGCCCAACTGCATTGATCTATGAGGTTGAATTTATTCTATACATTGATTGTATATCTACGAGTTATGATAATATTAGATCATTCTATACTATATGTTCTATAAAGGGCGACTTGACTTTCAGTGATAGTATAAACCTCACACATCCATGCTAAGTTCGATGTGATGATTTGACAACATCTCGGGTATGTGACAATCAATGGTAACAACATTGATGTACTACGAGCAATAGATCCTGACCAGAGTGACAATCAACGAAGTTATCAGTTACATAATTCTAGCTTTCATTCAATATTGTGAAATGCCAACTGAGATCTATTGTATACATGTTGTGGTGATTATGGACCTTGAAATTACTTTGTCTTCACTGTCACTTGATGTTGTCAAGAGTCCTTTTGAACCTCATACCTTTGGTCCCACAATATATAATATTCTCTCTTTATTTGCCACTTTCTAGGTTGACTTTTGAAGAGGTCGGTCGACCGACACCGCGGTGGTTGTGACCTCACTGAGGAAATTCTCCTCTTTTACTTTTCTTTCATTTTTGAGTCAACGTTTGTGGCTGTGCTTGGTCGACCTGCACCCTAGTGGTCACTCAACTTCATTGTGGTTCTTTCCTCGTGGATTCTATTTTTGTGTTTGTTGAGCTTGGTGTTTGAGATCGATTGACATTAACAACAATCGATCGACTGACACTTTTGTCTTTGAGTCTTGTCTTGTTATATATTGGTTTCAATATTAATGCGTTAAATCATTACATTGCTTTTCTTGTGTTCGATCCTCACTCCTTGTACTACAGTGGGTCTTGTAGTATGTTTGTGAGACTTGAGGTTAACACTTCAACCTCATCAAAATGGACTTATTTCCGTGGAAGGCTTTTGTTTTGTTTGACCTATTAATTTTTAAACCTTGTCATATTTGATTTTTTTACTTTTTCTTTTTTAACAGATAGGTCAAAGGTATAGCTAGAAGAACTAAAAGAAGCGTTGATAGGGAGACAACCCTATATCGTTTTGTGAGTTTCTCTATTCTTTTATCTTATCTCTTTCTTACATTGGAGTGCAAGGTTTAAAGTATGGGGTGGTGAACAAATGGGTTTCAAACATTTTTAAATCCTTTCCTTATTTTTCAATTCTATTTCTGAATTTAAAAACTTTTCTCTTCATCTTTTTCAAAATTCTTAAGCATACACATTTTTGCTTCAACAACTCTCTCATTTTTGTTTGGGACAGGTCGCTCGACTTTTGGTAGGCAGGTCTTCCGAACTCTTGCACAACTTCTTCCAATCTCGCTTCTATTTAGTCAGTATGCATATTTTGTTTTCATGCTATCTTATTTTCTTGAAATATAATTTTGCTCTTTCTGATTCTATACCGGTTTAGGATGCTCGAGATCTCACTCTCCAACCACCTTGTTTATGTCATTGCTTATTGGATTTAATGATGATAAAAGATTGTTTCATGAGATTGCCTTATGAGGTTTCTTTTAGCCTTATGAACATATTGTTTTTGTATTCTCTTACGATGAGTGTTCTCCTCTATGTTTTGATTATTTAGAACTTATGATGGGCTCTCTGATAACACGATTTATGACTTAGGATTAGACACTTATTTAGATAGATTCCTCACTCATTCATGCATGGTTTAGCACTAGTTCACGACGTTTGCACTCAATTTACGTATTTTGTCGAGATAGACGTCTACACGGACTTTTGCATTGCTTTGTAGGTATTTTGGGAGATTTAGGAGCTTAAACGATACGTTTGAGGATCGTTCATCAAGATGACACACCCTCGGACTCATTAGAATGCAAGCTAGAGGCTAAGGAGGACTCATGGAACCTTTTCAACACAAGCCATGCACCAAATCATAGCTTAATGATCCAAGGCAAAGCTGAAGCACCAAACCACGGTCACTGAAGGTCCACGGCCGTGGAAACCAACCGTGGTTTTTGCCAGACGGTTGTGACAGCTGTGCCACGATCTCATGGCTCACTCTAGCAAGGTTGTAGTATAAAAGTGGTCCTGCAAGGCTGAGAGAAGGCATCCACTAGACAGCTCCCATCACTACCATTCTCTCCCATACTCTCAACAAGAAGATTCCCTTGGGAGAAGCTACCATTGGAGGAGGAGAAAAGCTCCATTGGAGAAGAAGAGAAGAAGACACCATTGCTAGTTCTTGAATAGTTTTGTAGTGAAGATTTTCGGAATCGATTTCTAGAGTTGTAAGAATCGTTTAAACCTTCTTTTGGAAGGGTTGTGAGTCTTTCTAATCTTACTTTCAGCTTGGTTTTGCTTGCTTCACTTGTTTATCTCCTTCTCTTCATTACTTTGCAAATGGAAGCCATGATTTTATGTTTGATGATTTCGATTGTTATGATGAATGTTGTAGGCTAAATAGATGCGATTCTAGGGTAAGGAAAGGATGGTTATGGCTAGGACTATGATAGGATGAACTTAGAATTGCCTTTGGATGATTCATCTATATGAACCAAACCACTGTTGGAGTCCACGGCTTGTTCTTGCCAGTCCACGGCCGTGGAAATGGTAGAATAGCCCGTGGTTTGCCTGATTCGTTTGATAAGTTGAGTCTAAGTTCTAAAATGTTAGAATATTGAAATCCTAGTGTTTGTTGAGTTAAATCTATCCTAGGTTGACTTAGTGTTAGCAACTAAGTGTTAGAAGAGACCTACCCGGTGATTCTTACTCTTAGATTTCAAATATGACAAACCCTAGGTAGTGGTGAGCCTCATAAGCCACCATTGGACTAAGTGTGCTAGGATAGTTGTTTAGGACTTACTTTTCCAAGACTTACCCGGTAAGGATAGGTTAGATCCCTAGATGACAATCCGGTTTGTGTAGAATTCCATTCCTTAGGCTCTTTGAGACTTACTCGGTGATGAGACCTTAGGAACGGACTAGTGAACCATGAGACCTACCCAGTGATTGATCCCAATCTAGAAACACTTACTCCCAATATACAATAGTTAATCTAAGGAATGATTAGATAGCTTGAGTCTTATGCCATAACCGGAATTTCCAACCCCTAGAATCCGCTTTTCTCTCCTTGATTCATATCTCGTGTTTAGCTTGTTTGTTTGTGTTGATTTGTTAGCTTAGTTGATTGTTTACTTTGCATGATTTGTGATCCTTGATTGATCACCTAAAAACCAACCAAAAACATTGAGATTTTCATTTCTTTATTTCTTTCTCTTTTCTTAGGCTTAGATCTTCACTAAACTTAATCATTAATCGATTCAATCTCACCTCAGTCTTTGTGTTCGACCTCGGAATACTATCCCTACTACAAACGTCCCGTACACTGCGGGTTCGCTAGGAGTTAGGAGAAATATAACGAGTATAAATTTAAAGCTTATTGCACTATACATCCTGAGCGTAACAAATTTTTGGCGCCGTTGCCGGGGACTAGGTTAAGATTGAGTCATTTTGTGATTGTTTATAGTGTAGGTCTTTCTTGTTGCTTTTGATCTCTTTTTGGTTTGTGTCTTTGCTTTTCAGGACATCTCTCACTCTTTAGGTGTATGCGAAGATCTTGTGGCAAGGATTTAGCTCCATTCGATCCCGAACTGGAGAAAACCCTTAGATCTAGATTCAAGAGCATTAAAAAGGGAAAAGAGATGGCCGGAAGAGATCTCCAAGCTGAATTGGATGAGGCTTTAGAGCAAATTAGGATAAGAGATGAAGCTTTGGAGAACGAAAGGAGACTTGCCAATGAGAGGCAAGAGGCAACTAGGAGGGAAATTGAAGAGATTAGGCAAGCACTTGTCCAAGTTGAGCTTAATCGTCAACAACCTCCACCTCCACCACAACCGCAACCGGAGGCGGTTAATATACGGGTTGTGCCCATTGCCATTGGAGAACCACAAACATTAGGGCAACGTATGGATCCAGCACAAAGAGCACACTGCCCGGGTATGAACTTAGGAGATCCCGCAGCCCATGATTATGAACTCCGCCCTCAAGTTCTACAAATGATCCGGCATAATCAATTTGGAGGGATGGAAGGAGAGTCTCCTCATCAACACTTGATGAATTATGAGATCTTGATGGAGACTCTTAGACCGCCTAGATTGGAGAACAACAACCATAAGCTTAGGGCTTTCCCCTTCTCTCTTAAGGACAAGGCCTTGGCTTGGTATCAATCTATTCTACAAGGGCGAGTGAGTACTTGGGAGGAGATGACAACCGAGTTTTTGACTAAGTTCTTCCCACCTTCCAAGACTACCGAGCTAAGAGGGAAGATCAACGCCTTCGTGATGAAGGACAGAGAGAGTTTGTTCAAGTCTTGGGAGAGATTCAAAGATCTTCTCCTAGATTGTCCACACCATGGTATACCAAAAATTGAGCGATTGGAGATCTACTTCAAGGACTTGATGAAGATAGCCAATTCAAGCTTCAATCTCTTTCCGGTGGGACTTTTATGGAAAAGCATGTGGATGAAGCTTGGGAGTTTGTAGAGAAACAAGCTTTAGTGATTGAGAAGTACTCCCATAGGAAGAGTGAAGGGAGAAAGGCGGGAGCATATGAGGTGAGTGAAGTCACCATGAGCAACTTCAAGCTTGATGCTATCAACAACGAGCTAAAATCTTTGAGGGAGTTGTGTGCTACAACTTTGAAGAACCAAGCAACCCCTCAAGTGCAAGTGCAAGCTAACCTATCTTCCAAGGAGGAAGATGTGAACTACATGGGGAGGGGCAATTACAACAATTATCAAGGCCCAAGGAACTTCAACAACAACCGGCAATTCAACAATTACCGGCCCAACCACAACCATCCCGGGTTTTCCTATTCTAACCCGGATGGAGCCTTGAACCCTCCCGCTTCCACAAGCGCAGCTCCACCACCAAAGGCTTCATAAGAACCTCCACCCGGATTTACTCAACCTCCAAAGGATAGAACCGAGATGATGTTTGAGCAATTGCTTGGAAGGTTGAGTGGTCTTGAGAGCACGGTGACTTCCATTTCTAAAGCTCAAAAGGTGTTGGAAGCACAAGTGTTCCAAAAGGCGGGTGAAGCTCATAGAGATCCGGGAAAGCTTCCCGGAAGAACCGAAGACAACCCAAGAGGCCAAGTGTTGGCCATTACAACGAGGAGTGGGTTGAATATGAAGGATCCTTTGCCCAAGGAGAATGCTAAAGGAAAGCAAGTGGTGATAGAGGAAGAGACTTTGCAAGAAGATGGAGGAAAGAGCAAGGATGTTAAGCCAACATATGTGGCACCGCCTCCGTACAAGCCACCACTACCATTCCCTCAATCACGAGCAAGGGCTCGCTTGGACAAACACTTTGGTAAATTCCTTGAACTTATGTCTAAATTGCATATTAACATTCCGTTTATGGATGCTATCTTAGGTATGCCGGAATATGGCAAGTTCTTGAAGGAAATACTCTCCAACAAAAGGAAGTTGGAGGAGTATGGGGAATTAAGGATGAGTAAGAGGTCCTCGGAATTGATCCAAATAATGAAGGAGGAGATGCCTCCTAAGCTAAGAGATCCGGGATCTTTTTGTGTACCAATCGGAGTGGGAGAAGTGAAGTATGAAGCCCTTTGTGATCTTGGGGCAAGTGTGAGCATCATACCGCTTGCACTTTGCAACAAGGTTGGGCTAGGAGAGCCTAAACCGGTCAAGATGACCCTTTACATGGCGGACCGCTCTATTACTCATCCGGTTGGGATCTTAGAAGACATTCCGGTGCAACTAGGAAAGTTCTATGTGCCGATTGATTTTGTTGTCTTGGACATTCCGGCGGACTATCCGGTTCCCATCATCTTAGGGAGACCTTTCCTAGCCACTTCCGGATGCTTGGTGGATTATAAAAATGGAATTCTCTCCTTCAACATTGGAGAAGAGAATATCAAGTTCAAGCTGTCCACAATGATGAAAGGGCCAACCCTTGATGAGGATGTATTCAACATAGTCAAGCAAGAGGAGTCTAGAGAAGTTGTGAGCTCAATCTTGATCAAGGACCCCTTGGAGAAGGTTCTTAGTTTAAGCTTGATGGAGGAAGGTGTTGAGGAGGCTTGCAATGAAGAAATCAAGGCCTTAGAAGCATTAGAAAAGGAGACAAGAGCTGAATTTGAAGTTCACGAAAGCATGCTAAGTACCTGTAGGAACCACGGTCGTGGAAGCACATCCACGGCCGTAGAACTCTCTGGAAAGATCCGAAGAGCAAGCTTGGCAACTTCCACGGCCGTGGATGTGCCAAGATCCGTGGAGTTGGCCGTGGTTTCCCCAGAAGTAACCCTTGTTGATGACCAAACTTCAAGGAGCCTCGGAGAGCCTTCATTTGCTTTGGATTCATCTCAACTAACGTTATTTGGATCGTCTCCGCTCGATAAAGGTCCTCCTAAACTTGAACTCAAACCCCTCCCCTCTCATTTGAAGTATGCTTTTCTTGGTGATAATTCTACATATCCTGTGATTGTGAATGCATGCTTGAATGATGATGAACTTGCTAAGTTGTTGCATGAGCTAAGATTGCATAGGAAAGCCATTGGCTATACTATTGATGATTTAGTTGGCATAAAACCCTCTTTGTGCATGCATAAGATATTGATGGAAGATGACCATAAACCCTCTATTGAACATCAAAGAAGATTGAATCCTATAATGAAAGAGGTAGTCAAGAAAGAGATCATTAAGTTGCTAGATGCGGGAATCATCTACCCTATCTCGGATAGTAAGTGGGTTAGTCCCGTGCATGTAGTTGCTAAGAAGGGTGGGATGACCGTAGTGACTAATGAGAACAATGAACTAATCCCAACTAGGACGGTTACGGGATGGAGGATGTGCATTGACTATAGGAAGTTGAACATGGCCTCTAGGAAAGATCATTTCCCTCTTCATTTAATTGACCAAATGCTAGAGAGGTTAGCTCAACATTCTCACTTTTGCTACCTAGATGGCTATAGTGGATTCTTCCAAATCCCTATCCACCCCGATGACCAAGAGAAAACCACATTTACATGTCCATGGGGAACTTTTGCATATAGGAGAATGCCATTTGGGTTGTGTAATGCACCCGCCACCTTCCAAAGGTGTATGATGGCCATATTTTCGGAATACATTGAGAATATCATGGAAGTGTTTATGGATGATTTTTCTGTTTATGAATCTTCCTTTGATAATTGCTTAGCTAACTTGTCTTTAGTGCTTAAGAGATGTGAGGAGACAAATCTTGTCTTGAATTGGGAGAAATGCCACTTCATGGTAAGTGAAGGTATTGTGTTGGGACATTTGGTGTCCAACCGTGGCATTGAGGTTGATAGGGCCAAGATTGAAATGATAGAGAAGTTGCCACCACCTACCTCGGTGAAGGGGGTAAGGAGTTTCTTAGGGCATGCCGGTTTTTACCGGAGGTTTATTAAAGATTTCTCTAAAATTTCTAAGCCTCTTACTAACCTACTAATGAAAGATGTTGAGTTTGTTTTCTCCAAGGATTGCCTTGAGGCTTTTTGTAGGTTGAAGAACGCTTTGATTTCCGCACCTATCATGCAACCTCCGGATTGGAGTTTACCGTTTGAGATCATGTGTGATGCAAGTGATGTAGCCGTTGGGGCTGTTTTGGGGCAAAGGAAAGATGGGCGCACACATGCCATTTATTATGCTAGCAAGACGCGAGATGATGCCCAACTCAATTATGCTACCACCGAAAAGGAATTGCTAGCGGTTGTGTATGCATTTGAGAAGTTCCGCTCATATCTTGTTGGAGCGAAGGTCATTGTTTATACGGATCATGCTGCAATCCGTTATCTCCTTACAAAGAAGGATGCCAAGCCTAGGTTGATTCGGTGGATCCTTCTTCTTCAAGAATTTGATTTGGAAATCCGGGACAAGAAGGGGTCCGAGAATTCCGTGGCGGATCACCTTAGTAGACTCCCACCGTTAGAGCTTGAAAGAGATGACATCCCGATTGATGACTCATTCCGGGATGAGCAATTGCAAATGGTGGAGGAGTGCTTGTTCCAAGTGTCTAGAGGAAGTAAGCCATGATATGCCGACATTGTGAACTATCTTGTGTGTGAGGAAGTGCCTCCCGATTTGTCATATGCCCAAAGAAAGAAATTCTTCAATGATGTGAAGCATTACTATTGGAGTGAGCCTCTTTTGTTCAAGAGAGGGCCGGATGGAATGTTTAGAAGGTGCATACCGGAGGATGAGGTGGAGAGTGTGATCCGCCATTGTCATTCCTTGCCATGTGAAGGGCATGCTAGCTCACACAAGACATGCACGAAGGTGTTGCAATCGGGCTTCTTTTGGCCAAGTTTGTTCAAGGATGTGCAAAGCTTTGTGGTAGCTTGTGATGCTTGCCAAAGGACGGGCAACATCTCAAGGAGGAATGAGATGCCCTTGAACAACATACAAGAAGTGGAAATATTTGATGTGTGGGGTGTGGACTTCATGGGACCATTCCCTTCTTCATGTGGCAACCTCTACATCCTATTGGCGGTTGACTATGTTTCGAGATAGATGGAGGTAATCGCCTCTCCCACAAATGATGCCAAGGTTGTGGTGTGGTTCTTCAACCGAGTGATTTTCTCTAGGTTTGGAACACCAAGGGTGATCATAAGTGATGGAGGGAAGCACTTCACTAATAGGAACTTTGGGGCACTTTTGACTAAGTATGGGGTGACTCATAAGGTGGCAACACCTTACCATCCCCAAACTAGTGGCCAAGTGGAGATCTCCAACCGGGAGATAAAGAGAATTCTTGAGAAGACGGTCTCTAGGAAGAGAAAGGATTGGGCTATGAAGCTCGATGATGCCGTATGGGCATATAGAACCGCCTTCAAGACACCAATTGGCACCACTCCTTACAAGTTAGTCTATGGCAAGTCTTTCCATCTTCCGGTAGAGATGGAGCATAGAGCTTATTGGGCCATTAAGTGGCTAAATTTTGACCTCAAGGAGGCCGGAGAGAAGAGGTTGCTTGATATGAACGCTCTTGAGGAGATCCAGTTGAATGCTTATGAAAATGCCCGGATCTACAAGGAGAGGACCAAACATTGGCATGATAAGCGCCTCATCCCGAAGGAGTTGAGTGAAGGCGACCTTGTCCTTCTTTTCAACTCAAGGCTGCGGCTCTTCCCCGGAAAGCTAAAGTCAAGATGGACCGGGCCTTATGTGGTGAAGAAGATCTTTCCCCATGGAGCAATTGAGATAGGAGGGGAGCATTGTGGAGATTTCAAGGTGAATGGGCACCGGTTGAAGAAGTATATCCCGGGAGCTCCGGTGGACATGATTGCCCCACTTCACTTAGAATGAGACGCCCCCGAATATGGTCAAACTAATGACCTTAAAGAAGCGCTTAATGGGAGGCAACCCATTGGTAACGTTTTTCCCTTTTCGTTTTCGTTTTTGTTTTTGATTTTTCTGTTTTTGTGTGTTTGGTGTGCTTTGTTGTGTATTAGAGTCTTGGTAGCATGGAAGCCTTGCATGGCATATGGATGATAAGTCCCTCATCAATTATGGGTGGAGCGGATGCGGAATTTGGACGGCTAGCGGTGCCTAGCGCGGATCCCGATGCCATGATGAACACTTAGAGCTCTCTACCATTGTTGATAGGATCATCCACCATCAATCCACTTGAGTAATCCCAAATACCAAAGCAAACCATTTTTACATTGTGAGAACCCTCTTTCACTCTTCTTTACTTGAATGCCACATTGGGGACAATCTGTTTCTAAGTATGGGGTGGGGTTTGCATGATCCTTTGCATGATTAGCATCTAGGATAGTTTAATATTATCACATGTCTTGCATTGTATATACTCATTTCGAAAAATCCAAAAAATCAGAAAATTTAAAAATTTTTGTGCTTTCTAGGCTTGGATATGACCCTAATGATTAATCTTGTCATGTGGATTGGCTATGGATGGCCTTATGTGTTAAATTGATGAATGCATATGTGGACTTGAAGTACTTATCTGGAATCCCATGAGTGATTTGTGATCATGATGTTTGCCTTGATTCGATTGAGTATTGAAAGTCGAAATTACATGTTGGTTCTTGCACATCATCTAGGAATGAATGAGGCAATTCATCTTTCTCTAATTCTCATCTTGATCATGATGTTTGAGCACCTCAATTGATATAAATTTAAACTCTTTTGACCCATCCGGGAATAGGAGCATGTTAGTGTGTTGAGTGTGTGAAAAGCAAGTGTGGGGTGAAGTTGTTGATGGATGAATGTTACGAAATAAAGTGCTGAATTTGTTGTGAAAGTGTAGACACAAATATAGGTTTGGAGACGTTGGTTTAAATGACGAGTAACTCGTCACCATTCACATGATCGGGTGTTTGTGCCTTGCCAAAGTCAAATAAACCAATAGTCCTAACGAGCTTTGGTATGTGTGCCCGGTGTGGATGCACCTCGAAAAATAGAAAAAACCCGAGGACGGCTAATCACCAAGGTTTCGGCTATTGTACACCAATGCAATTGTCTCAAAAATAAGTGAAAAAGAAAAGAAAACAATGAAAAGATAGAGAAAATATACACTTGTGGGAAGTTGATCAAGAACAAAATTGTGGAGTTAGTTCCATTCCCGGATTAGCATCACATAGCCTAGAGAAACCCCCACCTAATCACAACGTTTCTTGGCCTTTTATCTCACAAGCCCTTATGACCTATTTGCATGTGTGTAAGACTTAGTAATATAGATTTGATATGCTCTTGATCATCTTGACTTCTTCGTTTTTACGTTCATGCATGCTTTCGAGTTAAGTACAATTGTCTTTCCATGCCTTCACTTGTTTGACGCATGATTGCTTGTCCATTACCATGAAACATGACAATGAAGGCGATCCAATGTTAGAAGCACAAATCGAAAAAGATTTTGCCAATTTTTCTGCATGCATAAATCATGTCATCTCTTAGTCTATAGTTGAGAATTTGCTCGGGGACGAGCAAACCTTAAGTATGGGGTATTTTTGATAACACGATTTATGACTTAGGATTAGACACTTATTTAGATAGATTCCTCACTCATTCATGCATGGTTTAGCACTAGTTCACGACGTTTGCACTCAATTTACGTATTTTGTCGAGATAGACGTCTACACGGACTTTTGCATTTCTTTGTAGGTATTTTGGGAGATTTAAGAGCTTAAACGATACGTTTGAGGATCGTTCATCAAGATGACACACCCTCGGACTCATTAGAATGCAAGCTAGAGGCTAAGGAGGACTCATGGAACCTTGTCAACACAAGCCATGCACCAAATCATAGCTTAATGATCCAAGGCAAAGCTGAAGCACCAAACCACGGTCACTGAAGGTCCACGGCCGTGGAAACCAACCGTGGTTTTTGCCAGACGGTTGTGACAGCTGTGCCACGATCTCATGGCTCACTCTAGCAAGGTTGTAGTATAAAAGTGGTCCTGCAAGGCTGAGAGAAGGCATCCACTAGACAGCTCCCATCACTACCATTCTCTCCCATACTCTCAACAAGAAGATTCCCTTGGGAGAACTACCATTGGAGGAGGAGAAAAGCTCCATTGGAGAAGAAGAGAAGAAGACACCATTGCTAGTTCTTGAATAGTTTTGTAGTGAAGATTTTCGAAATCGATTTCTAGAGTTGTAAGAATCGTTTAAACCTTCTTTTGGAAGGGTTGTGAGTCTTTCTAATCTTACTTTCAGCTTGGTTTTGCTTGCTTCACTTGTTTATCTCCTTCTCTTCATTACTTTGCAAATGGAAGCCATGATTTTATGTTTGATGATTTCGATTGTTATGATGAATGTTGTAGGCTAAATAGATGCGATTCTAGGGTAAGTAAAGGATGGTTATGGCTAGGACTATGATAGGATGGACTTAGAATTGCCTTTGGATGATTCATCTATATGAACCGAACCACTGTTGGAGTCCACGGCTTGTTCTTGCCAGTCCACGGCCGTGGAAATGGTAGAACAGCCCGTGGTTTGCCTGATTCGTTTGATAAGTTGAGTCTAAGTTCTAGAATGTTAGAATATTGAAATCCTAGTGTTTGTTGAGTTAAATCTATCCTAGGGTGACCTAGTGTTAGCAACTAAGTGTTAGAAGAGACCTACCCGGTGATTCTTACTCTTAGATTTCAAAGATGACAAATCCTAGGTAGTGGTGAGTCTCATAAGCCGCCATTGGACTAAGTGTGCTAGGATAGTTGTTTAGGACTTACTTTTCCAAGACTTACCCGGTAAGGATAGGTTAGATCCCTAGATGACAATCCGGTTTGTGTAGAATTCCATTCCTTAGGCTCTTTGAGACTTACTCGGTGATGAGACCTTAGGAACGGACTAGTGGACCATGAGACCTACCCGGTGATTGATCCCAATCTAGAAACACTTACTCCCAATATACAATAGTTAATCCAAGGAATGATTAGATAGCTTGAGTCGTATGCCATAACCGGAATTTCCAACCCCTAGAATCCGCTTTTCTCTCCTTGATTCATATCTCGTGTTTAGCTTGTTTGTTTGTGTTGATTTGTTAGCTTAGTTGATTGTTTACTTTTCATGATTTGTGATCCTTGATTGATCACCTAAAAATCAACCAAAAACATTGAGATTTTCATTTCTTTATTTCTTTCTCTTTTCTTAGGCTTAGATCTTCACTAAACTTAATCATTAATCGATTCAATCTCACCTCAGTCTTTGTGTTCGACCTCGGAATATTATCCCTACTACAAACGTCCCGTACACTGCGGGTTCGCTAGGAGTTAGGAGAAATATAACGAGTATAAATTTAAAGCTTATTGCACTATACATCCTGAGTGTAACACTCTCTTTCGATATTTCATTCTTGTGTTTGTATTTACAACTTATGAAGATGTTTGAGGCATTTCTTGAGCCTTTTATTCCTTTTTACTACCCTGTGCATAATATTCCATCGTATCTTATTAGCTCCTTCTTACTTATATTGACCTTTCTTTGCCACTCCACAAAAATATCCCTAGCCATGTTTAGCCTCATTTGACCCATCCTAGAATTAGGAGGTGACACCATGCATTGGAGAAGAAAGTAAGATGCAAGTATGGGGTTGTGTGTACTAAAGCACATCAACGTATAAATATATTAGTGGTGTAAGTGCATCAAGTACAGAAGAACAACAGTCAAATTAAGAAATATAATTGTGTACCACTTAGATTTAGCTGAAAAAGAGAAGAAAATGAGGAATGAAGAGTATGAAGTGTTGAAATGAAAAATGTAACAAGTGTATTGATGTGGTTTAGGTATACACTCAAAAACCATATAAAACCGCAACTGCTCGGTCATTGTCTATGTAGTAGTATTGTGCATTCACCAAGGTTGAATTCCACAATGATTCTATATAGCTTGATTGAGATCAAGTTCAAAAAAATTTTTGAAGTGTGTACAAGAAAGAAAAAAGGGTGATTAAAATATCATAGATTTGAGATGAGTTGAGTAACCAAAAGCAAGTACCAAACAAGTGATCATATATATGAGAAAACACTAGGTCTAGGGTCTAATCCTCCCAAACTATAACTAGCTAGCATGCTTTAGTTATAATATCAATCATGAAGGGTAATGACATGTAATTAGATGAGTTTATCAAAGCATCCTAAACCTCTTTTGAAGATCATATGATAACTTATGTTAATCAAGTTATGATATGATCAAACCACAACTCAACTGACTAAGCTTTAAGTCACAATGAAGATCATATTAAACAACATAAGCATCGCATGGTGTTTTCTATTTGCATACATATGTATAGTATAATTATAACATGGATAAATCATCACTAGTAGATTCAATCATCATTTCGGCCCAAATCAACTCTACTCTAACATGATAGGGATCTAAATAATGCATAATCATCCTCATATTACCTTCTAAGTCTCAACTTAGATGATCCATCTAACAATCAATCATTCATGCTTGGAAGAATACAATGCGTTAACAAGTAGATTTAAGCTAATCATAGTCTAAACCACCAACATTGAGGTGAATCTAACATGAATGAATGATAAATCAAGATTTTCTTCCCTGCTATAGGCTACTAATCATGCTTGAGTTCCCTTCATATCATGAATAAATATAAAAGCAATACTAATCTAGCACGATCAGGTATTTTCACCCCATAACCTAGATAGGAAACAACTCAGCCATCGGGAATTTGGGCAACATAATAGTACAAATAAATTTCATGAGAAGAAAGTAGACAACAAAATAGATATGTAAGAAAAAGAATGGACGAACTAATTTGACCTTACCAATAAAAAGTTATGAGCAAAACAAGTTGAAGGAATGAAGAACAAGCTGCAAAAATGAAGAACAGTAAACCTTCTCTTGATTTGATCCAAAAGTCCGTCCAAAGTAGATCAAAAATAAGTTATAGATTTAAACAGACTAACTAAGGGCCCATTTGGTTAGGACGTTGGAATGGAAACGGAATGGAAATGGATAAGAGGAAGGAAAGGAATGGGAAAGGGTTATAGCTTGTTTATGTTTGGTTTGTTTCCGGAATGGAATCATTCACCTAATATTAACATTTGTATTGTTTGGTTTGTTTCCGGAATGGAATCATTCACCTAATAATCTCTCCAACCTAAAAATATTCCAAATCCAAGCTACAAATAGAAAATATAAGCAAACCATGCATCATTTTTTGTCAATGCTACAAATCTCTCCAACCTAAAAATATTCCAAATCCAAAGCAACAACATTGCAAAACCATAAAATACCAAAATTCAAAGTACCATAATCCGAAGCATAGAATCCACATAAACTATAAACCATAAACCGATGTCTAAAACAAAACCATAAAATATCAAAATATACACAAAACCATAAACCGATGTCTAAAACAAAACCATAAAATACCAAAATTCAAAGTAGCATAAGTCTTCTTCAAATTCAAACACTTCCTCAACGGCTCTTATAACTTCTTCCTCAAGAGATCCTGGACAAACTGTTTCTTCAAAAATGTACTTGCTTGATAGAATAATCGAAGCTTATTGAGTATCTAGATTATCAACTTCATCACATCAATACTGCCATACATGGAAGCAACCATCAAAGGAGTTATCTGCTCATATATCATCTATTTTGAGCCCTTCTGACGATAGTACCATAATCCGTCCTCATCAATTGAGGACGGGTCACATTCAAATGATTGTTTAAAGCCCTCAACATCGTCGTCTGCTGCCAATTCGAGCAAACTAGAAAAAGCATCTCCTGTGTCGACGTTCAGATTGTTCATTTCTATGTAGAAGTAGAGTTCTTGGTTGATTAAAAAGTCTAGCAAATGATTGATCACAAACTAATAGTGCACGCTCCCATCATCAAAGAGTCCATCTATAGACAAACAAATATTAGTGTTAAGATAACATAAGAATAATATCTTCAATACTAAAAAATGATTACAAACAAAACCACCCAATGATTCCAACATATTATTCTTTTCCATTCAAGTACATCACCAAATATAAGCAAGATTATCATAATTGAGCACACCGTCGTAACATAATAAGACAAATGATGTTGAAACTACTCTTCCTATAGGCTCAAGGTGGCATAGAATAATGTCAACTAACATGTGGAAAATCTGCACTTTAATAGCATAATTTAGTACTGTTATGAGCTTCAAAACAAAAGGGGAACGGTCAATTACATAAGAAGAGTAAAAAAGAAAACACAGACATGAGGTTTCTTAACTAAGAGACCAAAAGATCAAAACAAAAGGAGAACGGACAATTGCATAAGAAGAGTAAAACAGAAAACACAGACATGAGGTCTCTTAACTAATAGATTATGAAAATTATAGTTTTTTTCAAATTTAACCTCAAACCACCTAACGGACCCTTAGATATGATTATTGAGTATCTAGATAATCTTCTTAGGTTAATCAAAAGTCTATTTATAGACGGTTCGATCGGTATAAGTCTTTTTGAATTGGAACGAGGATCTAGTTAAGCAAGAACACCCTTAACTTAAAATTTGATAAAAACCAATATGTTTTATGAAATTTCTAAAGTAAACGGTGATATTGTGTAATTTTGACAAATGAAAAGTGTGAATAAGAATTCATATATGATTCTATTAATAGCTCGTTCTCTTCCTAGATCAATTGATAAAATGAAGTTGAATAGATTAATTAGTCTATTTTGGAACCATAAAAAGTAGCTATCAGGCCTTAGTGTGCAAGTGTTCCAAAAACAGCAGCTCGAAGTAGAGAATCGTCCGATATTAACACGACATTCGATTAAGAAAAAACATCAGTAAGTAGCAACTAGCAAGTTACACCATTCCTAGAGGCTATATTAAATTATGACTCATGAGATGCTAACTATACTAAATCATCTCATTCAATTTAAAAGGCACAGATGAAAACCTGAGAACAGAAGCACCGACTTTAATATAGGCTTAAAGTTGCTCATCTAGTTTAAGAGACAATCATTTGTTTTAGGGCAGATTGATTACTTAGTAAACAGGACCCTCTCCTCTTGTTTGATTTTACCAATAGATCTACTGCATCCTTTTGCCTAATACCACTCAAGTTCTTGGTGTGCCAATTTTGAATGCCATTACATAAAGGAAGATTCATCAATTATCATGTGATTTAACCCATCAAAAGCCTAACCCCAAATCAGGAAAGCATGCAAAAACTGAATTAGGAATGCAATGTAGTCCTATTACATGAAAGTAAGCAAAACCCAGACAAACATGAAAAAACACACTCTACTGAACTACCTCCGCTCTCTTGTGAAATCATTCACACACACACACACAATTATCTTCTATATAAGAACTTTTTTATCTTCCAACTAGAATTTATGAGCAAGTTATACAGAAACATAGTATACTCTTCATATAACTCCACTGACAAACATAGTCGACAATTTGTTTACCTCAAATTCAATCACATTCACATCACTTTCTTACAGGTAAAAATCCTCCGCTTAATCAAACTCCTATTCTTCTTCCATTCAAACTAAGCAATGTTGGATGCCTTTGCTTAACCAAATTAATCAAGCTTAACAACAAGCTTTTGTTACTTGTTGACTTTTTATATCAAACATAGCTTAACAACAAGATTGCATATTTCAGATAATCAATTAGAATTTTGTTATTGTATTTTGTAATATGACTTACTAGTTGACAAACAGTGAGTGCATGGTTACAACTTAACAAGAAGCTTCTACCCTCACTAAGATATGTTTTGACTTTCGATGACTCTTTCATGTATCTGGGTTTACCTAGAACATAAGGAACATACACAGAAATTGTATAGTAAGAGAAGTTTTGTTGTCATAATCACAATAGATCATCAGATGGGTGTGATCCATACAATTCTGGTTTACTTAAAAGGAAAATCCAGAGAGGTATGACCTTTATTGCTAGTAAAAAAAGCATGAGCAATTCTCATGCTTTTTCCTTTTTACTGCTACATTGCATTTGCTGCATGACACTTGAATAATGAGTTTATCTAAGAATGTAAAGGATTTACAGAAAATTGAAAAGCTGATAATAACATAGAAACATGTACGACGCATAAGATTAAGGAACACAATGTTCATGCCAACTATGATAACCTAGGAACCCTTGACACATGACCTTATAGGTATTCCCCATCTTACTGCCATCAAACATCAAACAAAAAAATTAGCTAAATAAGTTAAACACCTAAATTTTCCTCTCCTGATGCTTAGTTTTCTCAAAATCAATTCAACCCCTCTCCTAATGCAACCAAATAGTTTCAGGTGGAGCAACACATTTTCATCAAGTACATCAAGTACATAGTCAAAATGACATATGGAATGTATATGAACAAACCAAACGGAAGAGAAATGATAAACACAATCTTTGGAGATAAAACGGAAGATGCTACTGATGATATTCAGAACAAACCTGAAGGCGGAGATAAGTCCAATCGAAGATGAGAATATGTCGAGGGTGGAGAGGGAGGACTCAGAAAACGGAAGAGCCTTTCATGGAGGCCAGATCTAAAGGCGGAGATGAGAAGTCTGAAGGCGGAGGTGAGAATCGCAGCCCGCCGGGAAGAGAGAAGGTCGGGGAGAGAGAAGGTAGGTTTTTTGTTTTGTTTCCTCCGGACGAAATGAGATGGATTGAGAGCGGAAACAAAATGGGTGAAGTGTTATGGGCCCGGAATGGTTTCATTCCATTCAACCCTCCAAACAAACACTCTAAACGGGCCCAAGCTCAATGAATCCATTCCAAATTTCATTTTTACCTATACCAAACGGGCCCTAAGAGAGTATTTTGGGAAGTGTATGAAGAGGTTATTCGATTACATTCATCCATTGAGCTTATATAGGCCTCTAAAGACTTGGTTCCCCATAAGAATCAAGTTGATTGCCGCGGCCACGGGTGCGTGGTTGCCGCGTACATGGCTCATCCTTGCCGCGGGTGAGTGGTCAACTGAGCTGGCCGCGGGTGCGGTTTTCTAAACCTCAGAGGCGGCATCTTCTGGGCTATCCGCGGTCGCGGTTTATCCAAAGCGCGGGGGCGGCCTGACGACAAAACCTTCTACTTCTTACTTCCTCGGGTTGCCTCCCGAGCAGCGCCGTTGTTTTACGTCGTTGGCTCGACATAAGACCTTGATCATGCTTGTATGATTCGTCTGGGATCGATTCGTTGATGTGGAAGTCTTGTCCCATTGATGTCATCTATGATCTAACTGCTTGTGTTCTCATTCTCTTCTAGTTCATCCTCAACCTTCTTGCTTTGAAACGTTGATGGTACAACCTCATCCTCCTACAAGACAAAAACAACAAGCTCTTGGCTTGAAATTAGAATATTGGGCCCAATGGCCAATTCGTTATATTCATCCACTTGAGTTAGAGCATCTTTCCATTCCACTTTCAAAGTAAATTTTGCATTTTCTACACCAAATTCCAAATATCAAAATTAGAAGTATCAAAGATAGGCCGCACAACCGGCTCAAGAGTATTAATGGAACACAAAAAAAGAGCATCAACGGGGTGTTTTGTGGAATTAAACATACCAAACTCAATTACCTCATCGTTGAACTACATAGTGAGTTTTCCACTAACAATCGATTTTCGTTTTAGCCGTTATTAGAAATGGTCTTCCTAACATGATGGCCTACATGCTATGTTCCATATCAATGACAAAAAAATCAGGAGGGAATATTAATTTATCAATCTTGATTAGAACATCTTTAATTAAACCTTTAGGATGGATATTAGAACCGTCAGCTAGTTGCTCAATTGCACGTGTTTCATGCAAACGTCCTAGACCAAGTGATTTGTAAATTGGATGTGGTAAGACAATAATAGAAACACCTATGTGTAGCATTTCTTTGTCAAAGTGAGTTTCTCTTGTGACACAAGGAACGCTTACCATACCCGGGTCACTATACTTTAGCATTTGCGTTTGAAACACAGAGGACATGTGCTCACTCCCATTCACCTTTAGTTTCCACTTCATCTTCTATTTCCTCTTGATGGTACATAGTTCCTTCAAGAAACGAGCATATTTAGTAACACTTTTCACGAGTTTAAGAAGAGGAATGTTTACCTTGCATTTTGAGAAAGACTCAAATAGTTCCTTATCATCAACGACTCTTCTCTATTTGAGTGCTTCAGGGAAGGGGGTAGGAGGTTTCTCAGAGTAGAGAGGTGGAATGTTGGGACTGACATAGGAATCTTTAAAAACAACTTATGTTGGTTCAACCGCATACATTTGCAGCCGCGGTCGCGTTTCACTTTTTTCAGCCGTGGGGTAGAACCATTTGGCCGCAGGTGCGGGATCACAAGTAAAGGGGGCGCATGTAAAGGCGTTGGGGAAGCTTTGAGGGCGTCTAGACTTTCAGAATGTGTTTTGGCCGGCTCCTTTTCTTGACTTCTGCTCACTAGCTTCCCACTCCCGAGAGTCAATGCACAAACACTCTCCTTTGGGTTTACCAATGTTTGGGAATGCAATTTTTCCGAGGTTCGAGCTTCGATCCTCGTAATTGCCTCCTCCATTTATACAACTTGCTTTTCCAAGTTCTCGATGCTCGATTTTGTGCTTTGGACATGAGTGGCAAAATGCTTAGTTAAAATTTGTAGCATTTCTTCAATTGAGTCAGACTTACCTTGTCGAGGTTGTTGTCGTGGGTTTGGTTGATCCCTCCACCTAAAGTTGGGATGATCACGCCATTCCGGATTGTAGTTTTGAACATATGGATCATTTCTTGGATGTTGTTGTTGTTCATACCCCATATCATTAACCTCAACAGTGGAGTCTTTTTGAACTTGAGGGCACAAGTCCGTTGGATGAAACATATCCGCACATACTCCACATGCTTTCAACTATTGCGGAGTTCCCACTAATGTTAGCATCTTCACCATCTCTTTCAATTTAGAAATTTCCTTTGATATATCCGGACGGCTGCTATTTATCGCATGGACTCCTCTTTTGGTAGAAGTTCTACCAAAATTTCTTGTACCTTCCGCCATTTCTTGAATTTTTTCCATAGCAATTTCATGAGTTGAATTTAGGATATTACCTCAACAAGCGGCATCAACAATTCATCTTTCATTGTCCAAAAGCATGTTGTACAAGTACAACACCAAGTCTTGAGTGAAATATCCATGGACGGGACAACTTGACCTTAGCTTAGCAAACCTCTCATAGTAATCGTAAAGAGTTTCATCGGCTTCTTGCTCTATGTTGGTAATAGCTTTCTTCAAGCTATTTGCCTTCTTCGCCGGAAAGTACTTCTCCAAGAAGGCTTTGTATAGGTTCTTCCAAGTGTCGATGCTTCCGGATGAAAGGGGGTAATACCAATCATCCACCGCATCTTTGAGGATGAAGCCAAAAACCCTCATCTTGATTTGCTCTTCGGTCACGTTTGCCAGCTTCATGCTCATGAAAACGGTGTGGAATTCCCCCAAGTACTTGATTGGGTCCTCCCCACTTAATACATGGAAATATGGATATAAGTGGATCAAGACCGGTTTAAGCTCGAAGTTGACTCCTTCTCCAATTTCCGGAATGGTCACCGCAAGAGGATGTTGAGTCAAATCCGGTTGGGTGAGTTGTCGGAGCGTTCAATTTGTCATTTCTTTTTGTTCGTTCCGACTTGTCTCTCCTTTTTCTATTGTATGATCTTTTGATTTCAGGATAAAAAGGAGCAAAAGTTGTAATAGTAGCACGAGTTTGAACCATACAAATGGTTCAAACCAATAATTGATAATAAAAATAACAAAGACTTTTAAAAATCTAATCTCCCCGGTAACGGTGCAAAATTTGAAAATGATATTTTCTTAGGTCGTTATATCTTATCAAAGTAAACTCCGAACCCAACTAGTAATCGAGTATAGCAATGAAGTGAAGGTCAAACCCAAGAGAGAAAGAGAGTAATTAAAGTACAAATGTGATTAAAACTATCAATTATATGCAACAAGGGGGAGGGGGTTTTGATTGTTAAAGTAACAAGACAAAAGCATGAAATAAGTTGAGAAGATGATATCAAAGTAGAGAAAACACTACACTTGGTTGGTTATCCACTTTTACACAAATTGGTTAGTTTTTTTTAAGTCTTCAAGTATTTGTCCTCATCCTAATCATTCATATATATATATATATATATATATATATATATATATATATATATATATATATATATATATATATATATATTAAGTCAACCAGCCTCAATATAACTTAACAAGTTATCTAATTTGTAAACCTACAAGATCAAATAGCAAGTTAGCAATCAAACAAGGATAAAGAGGTATATAAAAGACAAACAACCCGTTAGTCTTATTATACAGTTATATTCCTTTCATAATGACATTCGCAACCCGCTTGTGCCTATTATGTATGCTACTGGATTAGTGACCCGAACCCGGAACCAACAAGCCTTAGCACTTTGTAAGAAACTAAGCTACATATATGATCAAGCTAGGTAGAAAGCAACACACAAACAACGTTAGAAGCAAGGAATATAACACAAATATCTTCTTTGCTTCCCTTCTTCCTCTTCCAACTATTGCAACAACTGTGTGTTTCTTCATTGTTCACTCCTTCAACTAGATTCACATATTTGACAACAGAATACAACCCATTGACTCTAAAAACATGCTAAAACTACCTAAATAAGATAGTGATTAAGTCACCTATCAACAATCAATGAAGTTGTCTAGTACATAACTCTAACTTACATTGAATATTGCGGAGTTTCAGTTGAGATCAATTTTATGCATGTTGTGGTGATCCGGACCTTGGACTCAGTTTTTCATCATTGTTACTTGATGTCGAGATTGCTCTTGAACATCTTGTCTTTGGTCCCGCAAAGTACAATATTTTCTCTCTCTTTCTCTACTACTTTCTAAGTTGACCTTTGAGGTGGCCAATCAACTGATACCTCGGTGCTTGCTCGAACTCACTAAGGAAATTCTTTTCTTTTGTTTAGCTTTGATTTTTGAGTCAACGTTCGTGTTTTTCAAGTTTTGTATCCGAGATCGATCGACATTTACATCAATCGATCGATTAACACATTTGTCTTCGAGTCTTGTCTTGTTATGTGTTGGTTTCATAATTAATACGTTAAATTATTACATCGCCTTCCATGTGTTCGATCTTGACTCCATGTACTATTCTAGGTCTTGTAATATGTTTGTGAGACTTGATGTCAACTTTTCGGCATCTTCAAAGCCCTATAGGCACATCATGAGCTATCAACCAGAACGGAGAGTGGGTGAACTTGGTTGTTTCCATGCTTTTTTTTAGGATCGATGTCTCTCAGCAACGGTAGGTTTTCATCGAACGTCTAAGGACGTCCCTCCATAACTTTCTTTTTGTCTTTGAGTTTACAGAATTGGAACACACTTGTGTTAATCCCAACCTCACTTATCACAAATTCATTTTTCAGTTTCCAAAATATTCGGATAGTGTTCCTAAAAGCCGAGTTGTTACGGGCCTTTCCGTCATCATCTTCCCTATCACGCAGAAGTTTAACTTCGTATTTTTGGTTCCGTTATTTTGTGCTTCTAGAATGGTCGGATGTCTTCTTCCTTAGTAAGTATCAGTTTGCTCCAAGATAGATTTAATTCTTCCATTGCTTTTGTAACTCCAAGTTTGATAAATAAAAAAAAGGGATGAGAGATGGTTTGTAATGATGATTGGTAATTGATGAAATGGATTATGACCTTAGTATATGTTCGCTCCAAACGGTGTGTGCAAGCTTTAAATTTATAACCCTAGATGAAAGCTTAAAACAAGGATGCGAACCCGCAATGTACGGGTCAATCGTAGTAAAAAGTAAGGAATTCCAGGGGTCGATCACAAGGACTTAGTGAAACAAAGTCGGAATAGGTAAGCTTTGTAATTACTAACCACAAAAGCAATTAAAACAATCAAGGATGATAAAAAGTCAATAAAGAAAATATGAAATTCTAGGGATTAAAGCATCTAGTTGTGGTTCCAACTCAAGATCTAAAGATAAGCGGACAAAGCTGAGGTTTTTGCATAGGGAAGGTGTTACTAAAGTGGAATAGATCACCGGGTAAGTCTCACTACTCACTAATCCCAAACCGTAACTCCTATTACCGGGTAAGTCTCAAGGAATTAAGATAAAGAACTATAACCTCAAACTAACACACCACCTAAGGGAATAGAATCAACCTTTACGGGGTAAGTCTCAGGCTAACTCACAAAGATGGAATGAAAGCACACTCAAACCCCAATAAAGGATAAACCTTTATTACCTATACTTATGATCTTAGGTAAACAAACTAAGGAATTACCGAGCAAGTCTCATCCTAGGCTTGCATTGAACCAGGAAAGGTGTAATAAGAATAGGATTTGGCAAACTCTAACACTTAACTCTCAATTTCGGATCAGATAAGTCACCTCGGTCAGCCAAATTCCACCCCGACCGAGATGTTCATCGACTGAGCGAGATGCGTAGGGTTAAGGTAAAGACTCGAACTTTCAGGGTCCTACTGTGATTAAGATTATTCTATCATTGTTTTTCCCACAACCTTCAGCCAATCACCCTAGAATCACACAAAGAGATTAACCACTCATCATCATGAAAGTATTAATCAAGTATATGGGAAGAAAGAGAATAATTGAACAAGAAAACCTTAAGAGATAGGCTTCAATAACTGAATCAATTATAAAACCAACAAGCATTCCTTGGATATAAATCCAACAAGACAACCAACAAGAAGGGAATCTAAGATGATCTTACAAAAACCCTTCAAAAGCTATAAAAGCTATAGACTTTCTTCCTTCAACCTTCAAAAAGGTTCTTCAATCTCCCAACTGGAGTATGGCTGCAGCGGTGTCTAAAACACAATTGGTGGTATGCGGGGTGATAGCGGATGTATGCAGGATGTTGGATTTGTGGGAAATCCGACCCTTTTTATAGGAAAATTACTCTCCAAAGATAAGATATCTTAGAAAGATCTCTTCCCATAAAAATAGGTAAAATATATGGTCTATCTTATCTTCTTCCTTCCAGGAATCCAGCCCAAAAATATAAGATCCTCTTTCCAAAGATAAAAGATCTCAGCCAAGAATAAAATATTCTCGCCGCGTCCCAAGTGTTCGCCTCGGTCGAGTCGACTTCTTTGGATCACCTCGGTCGAGGTGACTTTGTAGTCAACCGAGGTGAATCACAACTGAATGTGAAATCTCTCAAATCTGGTCCAAAGTGAATCTCTAATCCATGGCTATGCTTCCTGGATGCTTCCTTAAGCTCCTGAATGTAGCTCCAATGAATCCATAGCTCCTTTTGCTCCTTTTCGATGCAAAAGGTGCCATTTTACCTACGATTACAACAAAACTAGGTGTAGACCTCGATTCCCGCAAAGGTAGATGAAACGACAATATAATCACATAATATACATTCAAACATGCAGATTATTGAAGATAAAACGTCTAAACAAACCCCAAAATATAGACAATAATTCATGATATCAAAATACCCCATACTTAGCCCTTGCTTGTCCCCAAGCAAGTTCCGCATATAAAATACAAGATAGAATGGATTATAAGTCATAAAGATCAATGAAAAAGTCTTTCAAAAACATTTCAATGGTGTGCTACAATCATAGATCACTCTAAGAGAATACTTCATGGAATTTAAAATCAAAATATGATCAAAACATTTTATAAATATAAGAAAGTTGTTCATCTTTGCATAAAATCATAGAATGCATATTAAATCATAATTATCGAAATTAATCATGCATAATCCAGTTTAAACCACTAAGTCAATCAACAAGCTCGAGGTCTCAAGGGCTTCCCAAAAGAAAGGTAAAAAAACGTGTAGGGTAGGGATGTATATAAGGTAATGTGGTGCTAGAATCCGGGAAAAGGATATCACTTCACTTTCACTTTGACTTTCAACATCTTCCACCAATAAGCTTTGCTTATTTCACACTTTTTCTTTTTTTTTACTTTACTTTTTGGGATGCATGGACAGAGGTGCACAATAACCGAAGCCTAGGAAATCAGCAATCATCAATTTCTTGAGATGCATCAAACCCTTGATGCACATACCATGACCCGTTAGGAATATCGCTCAATCCGACTTTGGCAAGACACAAACACCCGGCTATGTGAATGATGCCGAGTTACTCATCATCATGATTGACTTCCCCAAACCTATTTATTGCTTTCTAACACTTTCACTTCCAGCCAACTTCTCAACTTTTACTTCACTTGCTTTCACCACTATGCTTGCTTCCAAATTCCCGGATAGGTAAAGGGAGGCAAAAATGTATATGAGGGGCTAAGCATGATCAAGAAGAAGAAGAGAGAAGAATGAATTGCCTTGGTCTTTCCAGGAAGAAAGTGAGAGAACTCATAATGTGGTGTCAACCTTCAAATTCAACATAATTTGGATAAGAACAAAGTATTAAACATGCCAAAAATTTCAAACAAAACATTTAGCAACTTAAACATATCATAAAACCTTTCAAACATATAAAGATTTCAAAACTAGTCAGCAAACAAGATCTTCACTGAGATCATATCCAGATAAGAAGCACAAAACTTTTTTCGAAAAATCTCAGTTAAACCACCTCGGTCGAGGTGTTCTAAGTCAACCGAGGTGAAGTACCTCGTTTGGCCAGAACTGCCCCGGTCGAGGTCAAATTTTTTTTTTCTGTCCAGTTTTTGACGTTTTTCTCAATCAAATAACCTGTATGCATGCATGTAATCTCAGATAAAACCATAGAAGCAGAATAAAGCATAAATATCCGATAATGTCGAGTCATACATCACATAAGTCATAAAATACATAAACACCCCATACTTAGGACACACTATCCCAGTGGGTCAAAATAAGTCTAAAGAAATAAAGTACTCACCGGACATATACCTGAGCTGCATAATAAATAAAGAAAGAAAATCTTGCAAGCTCTCAATGATCATGATCCGGTGGTGGTGGTGGTGGCATGTACGGATACTGGGATGGGTCAAATGGATAACCCATAGTTTGCTGAAACTGGATCTCCATCATCCGGCGCTGATAGTGCTGGCCGTCTAGCATCTGATGAGTCATGCGGTCGAGCTCTCGGCGCTGGTCAGCAAATCTCTCATGGATGTCCACATTAAGGGCAGCATAAGAGTCTATCATCTGATCCGTCAGATCATCGATCCGACGGTGAGCCTCTGGATCTCTCTGTCGGCGTACCCTACGCCTAGTAGGTCGGACTAGTGATGCAGCCGGCGCGGTCTCAGTATCGTCATCGTCTAAGTCAATGACCGGCGCACTCGTCCCAACAGTATCAGTCCCTGTATCCATAGGAACTCCACCATCCCTGTCATCATCAGCAGTCTCCTCCTCAACCTCATCCTCCTCAGCTGGTGCAACTGCTGCCTCTCTAGCATCCTCCATCAATGGGATCCAAGCAGTCTGCCAGTAGTGAGGATCATACACTGAGAACTAGGGCGACCATCTGATCCCCTGTGGTGTAGTCGGCTCCCATGGCATAGCTACATACGGCGTAGTGAGTCTTCGGGGAACCAGTATCCTCCGAGTAATCATCTCCTGAAGTCCTAGCGGCTTGGCAGCCGTCACCATGGTACATGCGCTGAGATCCATATCCTGGTAACTCGCAATGTGAGTCACGATGCCTCCGCAGCAGATATCCCCCTTCGCCTTGGCCTTGATCTTGTGCAGATCCTCTGCCAACATCAAGCCAAAGTCTGGGATCACTCCAGTCACCATGCAATAAAGGCTAAAAAGCTCCCCCTGTCTGACCTTCTGGGGCGTCTCCGTACGCGCCAGAAGCGTCTCACTAAAAATCCGGTGAGCTAACCTAAATGCTAGGTGAAAAATAATACGCTCCCTAGAGTCTCCAAGGCGCCATCTGTCTGCGTGCTCAACTACATGAGCAATCTGACCCCAGAACTCCCTAGCTACAGCTCGGGAGGGAAAATCAACAACAGTCGGAGCCGGGAAACCAAAGATGTCTCTCCAGTACTCTAAGGGAACTAATAAGTTCCGGTTCATCAACCGGTACTTCACAGAACGCTCTGTGGGAAGGTAGGTGAAGGAGCTAACAAACTCCATAGTAGGCTCTAAGTAGGTAGGTGCGCGGATCTTTGTGAACTGATCTAGCCCTACCATCGAAATCATCCGTCTCAAATCTCCATCCACATGGAGACAATCAAAAGCTGATACATCTAGGAAGCGAGGTGCAATCACTGGACGGGCTGCGATGCGGTCATAGTCGACCCGGTGTCTCTCGTGGATCACCGGTCTAATAGGTCTAAAGGAAGAAGAAAAAGGTGAAGGAGAGGATCTGTCCCTCAGGACCAGCTGTCTATCTGAACTCATCTGCCAAACAACCTGTCAGATCACCTCGGTCGGCCTGACAAATCTCAAGAACACCTCGGCCGAGGCACAGACCGACTGGACCGAGGCGAATAACTGCGCGACGAATTTCCTCAAAAATCCAGTTCTTTTCCCCCAAAATCACTACAACTGGTTCCTATGGGGTACTTAATCTGTTTCTCAGCAAATGAAGGGGCAACCAAAGCCCAATTTGAAGGAAAACAGTGGAGAGGAGCGAGGTTAGGGTTTTTCTGATTTTACCTTGATTCGGTCGATTCAGTTCGTTTTTCTCGCAGATTAGCACTTGCACTGGGATCCTCGACCCTTTCTTTGCAATTTAGAAGCAAGAATCGTCGAAAACGAGCGAAGAATGGCGAAGTGAGACGAAGAGGCTGCCGCGGTCGAGGAGAATGTAAAGGAGGAGAGAGAAATTCAGCCCCCTTTTATACCCTTTTCTAGAATTGCTGTCACCTCGGTCGAGGTGGTCTTGACTGGACCGAGGTGGCACGGACCGAGGTGGATCTTCAAAAACCCTAGTCGCCTCGGTTGCTCAAGAATCATCTCGGTCGAGGTGCTTTGATGGCAACCGAGATGCGCCTCAGTCAAACTCCGTCTTCTCAAATTCTCGAACTTCTGTCCTTCCAGTTATGCTCCTGGTTTGTATTCCTTCCTTAGATGTCACTTGTTGTCTGTCTAGGACGCCAAAAACAAAACAAAGCGAAGAAAAAGCAAACTATCTAAGCTAGACTAGAAAAAGGGAAAAAGAAAGCAATACCTTGGGTTGCCTCCCAAGAAGTGCTTGATTTAAGGTCGCTAGCTGGACCAAACAACATCTCTATGCGTGATGGGAGGTGCCCTCACCCCATACTTCACCTTCATCATGGGGTGAAGTAAGTAAGTCTATCAAACGCTCCAATAAGTGCAAGTGCTCATCGGGGAATGAATCGTCTATGGGTGGGCTGTCCTTCTCACGTGAAGATGTAGGTAGCCGGCTGAGGTGTCCGCAACAGAATTTTCGGATCCCTTCTTATCACGGATCTCTAAGTCAAACTCTTGAAGCAAGAGAATCCATCGAATAAGGCGTGGCTTGGCATCTTTCTTAGCAAGTAAGTAGCGAATGGCTGCATGGTCGGTGTAGACAATGACTTTCGCCCCTACTAAGTAAGAACGAAATTTCTCGAAAGCATATACAACCGCCAATAGCTCCTTCTCGGTGGTAGCGTAGTTGCGCTGTGCTACATCTAGCGTCTTGCTAGCATAGTAAATGGCGATGGTCCGGCCATCCTTCTTCTGTCCAAGCACCGCTCCTACGGCTACATCACTAGCATCACACATGATCTCAAAGGGCAAGGTCCAATCCGGAGGTTGGATAATAGGAGCGGAGATCAACGCTTCCTTAATCTTGTAAAATGCATCAAGACACTCCTGCGAAATCTCAAAAACAACATCCTTATTCAAGAGGTTAGTTAGAGGTTTAGAAATCTTAGAGAAGTCCTTGATGAATCTCCTGTAGAAACCTGCATGCCCGAGAAAACTCCTCACGCCTTTAACAGAACATGGGGGAGGGAGTTTCTCAATAGTCTCAATCTTAGCGCGATCGACCTCAATACCTCGATTAGAAACGAGGTGTCCTAGCACAATGCCTTCATTAACCATAAAATGACACTTCTCCCAATTCAAGACAAGATTAGTGTCCTCACATCTTTGTAGCACTAGAGAAAGGTTAGATAGGCAGTCATCAAAAGAGGAACCATATACTGAAAAATCATCCATAAATACCTCCATGATCTCCTCTATGTACTCGGAAAAGATAGCCATCATGCATCGTTGGAAGGTAGCGGGTGCATTGCATAATCCAAATGGCATCCTCCTATAAGCAAATGTCCCCCATGGACAAGTGAAAGTGGTCTTCTCCTGATCATCCGGATGGATAGGAATCTGGAAGAATCCACTATAGCCGTCTAAGTAGCAAAAGTGCGAATGCTGGGCCAACCGTTCGAGCATTTGATCAATGAAGGGAAGCGGAAAATGGTCCTTCCAAGTGGCCGTGTTCAGCTTCCTACAATTTATGCAAACCCTCCAGCCCGTGACGGTCCTGGTTGGGATTAACTCGTTGTTCTTATTTGTCACAACGGTCATCCCTCCTTTCTTCGGAACTACATGCACCGGGCTAACCCATTTGCTGTCTGAGATAGGATATATGATACCTGCATCCAACAACTTAAGAATTTCTTTCTTCACAACCTCTTTCATGATCGGATTTAACCGTCTTTGAGGTTCCCGTGAAGTCTTATGATCATCCTCCATTAGAATTCTATGCATGCAGAAAGAAGGCTTGATGCCAATAAGATCATCTATAGTATAACCCAAAGCCTTTTGATGCTTTCTCAGGACATGCATTAGTTTAGACAATTCAGATTCGGAGAGGGAAGCACTAACAATAACGGGATAAGTGGAATCCGGTCCAAGAAAGACATACCTCAAGTGAGTTGGGAGTTGTTTAAGCTCCACAACTGGGGGTGCTTTCTGAGGGGAATCCTTGCTTCCTCCTTCCAGTGGAGTAGATCCAGAAACTGGACTTTCGGAAGTCTCAGTTAAAATCATCTCACCTTCGACCTCGGTCGAGGCACAGAGGCGTTGACCGAGATGTTCTTCAGTCGCCTCGCTTGGTCCAGAAAGTGCCTCGGTCGAGGTACTGTAGCTGGAACCGAAACTGGAAATCTTCGTCTCCTGGATTAATTTCTCAGTTTTAGCTCCTGGATCTTCTTCCAGTGCCTTTAAGCTCCGTATATTTGCATCACAAGAAGCATCTATACCTTCCTCCATTAAACTAAAACTAATAACTCTTTCAAGTGGATCATTAATAAGGATAGAGCTCACCAATTCTCTTGATTCTTCTTCATCATAGATGTTGAAGATATCATCTCCTAGCTGCTCTCCCTTCATGGCCGCAAGTAATGCGAACTCCACTTCATCTCCACCAATGTTGAATTTCAACTTGGCGTTCTTACAATCCACGTTGCAACCCGAAGTTGCTAGAAATGGCCTCCCGAGAATGATAGGAACAGGATAATCTGCGGGAATGTCAAGTACAACAAAGTCTATAGGTAAATAGAAGTTACCTAACTTAACCGGAACGTCTTCCAAAATGCCCACGGGATGGGTAATGGAGCGATCCGCCATGTATAACCTTATCTTAACCGGCTTGGGCTCTCCAAGTCCGATCTTCACACATAGCTCCAGCGGAATGATGCTCACGCTGGCTCCTAGATCACATAAGGCTTCACAAGTGACATCCCCAACTTGAATGGGAATGCAAAATGAGCCGGGATCTCTCAACTTAGGTGGCATCTTCTCTTTCATGATTTGAATAAGCTCCGAGGATTTAGATGTCATCCTTACTTCACCAAAGTCTTCCAGTTTTCTCTTCCTTGATAGGATCTCTTTCAAGAACTTCCCATAGGCGGGCATTCCTAGAATAGCATCAAGGAAAGGAATGTTAATGTGTAGTTTATTCATCAAGTCAAGGAACTTACCAAAGTGCTTGTCTAGATGTGCTCTGGCCCTTGACTGGGGGAATGGAAGTGGTGGTTTGTATGCAGGAGGTGGAATATAAACTTCAGTTTTCCCCTCCGATTTCTGTGGCTCCACCTCGGTTGGCATCTCGGCCGAAGTGTTCTTCGACTGCACCTGGACCGAGGTGGTCTTCGTCGGTACTGGCACCGACCGAGGCACTGGATCTGCAGTCTTCAGTCCACTCCTCGTTGTTATGGCCATAATCTGGCCCTTAGGGTTGCTTTCCGTCCTTGCTGGAAGCTTCCCTGGATCTCTTGGCGCTTCATTCGCCCTACTAGCAAGTTGTTGTTCAAAGGCCTTTTGGGCCTTCGAAAATGAAGTCATGGATGTCTCCATAACACTAAGCTTGATCAAGATAGCCTCCAGCACCGCGTCTTTCTTTTCCGGCTGGGACGAACTTGATCCTTGCCCCTGGCTCTTAAATGGAGTAGAAGAAGAAGAAGGGGAAGAGAGGAAAGGATTAGAGGAACCGTTAGAATTGGAGTTAGAATGATTGTTACCAGAATTTTGGTTGTTCGCCCTCCAATTATTGTTGTTGGATCCTCTATTGTTGTTGTAGTTGTTGTTCCGGGAACCGTTGTTGTTGTTATGGTATCCATTGTTGTTATTCCTTGATCCTTGATCTTCCTTCTTGGTTTGAGAAACAAAGAGTTCCTTCAATTGCTTCACGTCATTCTTCAAAGACGTGAGTTGATTGTTGTTTAGCGGAGCGTCTTGGAAGTTAACTCTTTTAACTCCACCTTCAGCTCCTTGGTGGGTATATTTCTCCATATGCAAAGCTTGCTTCTCGATAAAGTCCCAAGCTTCGTCAATCGCCATGTCCATAAATGTACCGGCGGATAGTAGTTGGAGGTTGAACTGGGTGCTTCCGTCCAGTCCCTTGAAGTATATCTCCAACAACTCTATCTTTGGAATCCCATGATATGGGAAATCCAAAAGAATGTCTTTAAACCTCTCCCATGACTTGGACAAGCTCTCCTTGTCCTTCATAATGAATGCATTAATCTTCCCTCTCATTTCAGCGGTCTTAAAGGGGGAAAAGAATTTAGTCAAGAATTCCGTAGTCATCTCCTCCCAAGTGCTAATTTTTCCTGGAGGAAGAGATTGATACCAAATAAGAGCTCTATCTTTTAAATAAAAGTAAAAAGGTCTTAGCTTGTAGTTGTTGTTTTCTATTCTTGAGGGTCTCAAGGTCTCCATCAAGATCTCGTAGTTCTGCAGATGTTGATGTGGAGATTCCTTCTCTAGCCCTCCGAACTGACATTGGTGAATCATGGAAAGAACTTGCGGTCGAAGTTCATAGTCATGGTCCGCCGGATCTCCTAGGTTAACTCCTGGACGCCTCAGTTGTTGATTGGGGTCCATCCTTTGACCTAGGGTTTGCAGGATTCCTGCAAAAAGAGCGCCTCGGACTGATATCCGAGGTGAAAGTACCTCGGCCGGGGCGTCAGGTACTGGGACCTGCCTCGGTCGAGGGTCTGGAACTGGGACCTGCATCGGCCGAGGATCTGGAACTGGGTCTTCCCTCGGTCGAAGTAGATATTGGTCTCGTAAGGCTGCCATATCTGCTTCGATCGCTTCAGTCCTGGTGCGAGTTTCTTCTTTCTCTTGCCTCAGTTCTTCCCTGCTGAAGCGTAGCTGTTGTAACGCCTCTTTCAACTCGGCCTCAAGATCGCGATTGTCTTGGTTGGCCATCTTCGCTTCTCTCAAGCGTCGTTTGTATGTCTTTTCTGGTTCGGGATCGTATGGAACGATTTCCTTTCCAGCGCGGGTTCTTCGAATAAACCTAAGAAAGGACCTGCGAAAATCACTCAAGTAGAGTGGTTAGTAGACACGGGGGTAAGTGCCCCAAAAGCGTACCGCAACCGGCTCGGTCTAGACCAAGTCCCCGACAACGGTGCCAAAAACTTGTTCGCTCCAAACGGTGTGTGCAAGCTTTAAATTTATAACCCTATATGAAAGCTTAAAACAAGGATGCGAACCCGCAGTGTACGGGTCAATCGTAGTAAAAAGCAAGGAATTCAAGGGGTCGATCACAGGGACTTAGTGAAACAAAGTCGGAATAGGTAAGCTTTATAATTACTAACCACAAAAGCAATTAAAACAATCAAGGATGATAAAAAGTCAATAAAGGAAATATGAAATTCTAGGGATTAAAGCATCTAGTTGTGGTTCCAACTCAAGATCTAAAGATAAGCGGACAAAGCTGAGGTTTTTGCATAGGGAAGGTGTTACTAAAGTGGAATAGATCACCGGGTAAGTCTCACTACTCACTAATCCCAAAGCGTAACTCCTATTACCGGGTAAGTCTCAAGGAATTAAGATAAAGAACTATAACCTCAAACTAACACACCACCTAAGGGAATAGAATCAACCTTTACCGGGTAAGTCTCAGGCTAACTCACAAAGATGGAATGAAAGCACACTCAAACCCCAATAAAGGATAAACCTTTATTACCTATATTTATGATCTTAGGTAAACAAACTAAGGAATTACCGGGTAAGTCTCATCCTAGGCTTGCATTGAACCAGGAAAGGTGTAATAAGAATAGGATTTGGCAAACTCTAACACTTAACTCTCAGTTTCGGATCAGATAAGTCACCTCGGTCAGCCAAATTCCACCCCGGCCGAGATGTTCATCGACTGAGCGAGAGGCTTAGGGTTGAGGTAAAGACTCGAACTTTCAGGGTCCTACTGTGATTAAGATTATTCTATCATTATTTTTCCCACAACCTTCAGCCAATCACCCTAGAATCACACAAAGAGATTAGCCACTCATCATCATGAAAGTATTAATCAAGTATATGGGAAGAAAGAGAATAATTGAACAAGAAAACCTTAAGAGATAGGCTTCAATAACTGAATCAATTATAAAACCAACAAGCGTTCCTTGGATAGAAATCCAACAAGACAATCAACAAGAAGGGAATCTAAGATGATCTTACAAAAACCCTTCAAAAGCTATAAAAGCTATAGACTTTCTTCCTTCAACCTTCAAAAAGGTTCTTCAAATCTCCCAACTGGAGTATGGCTGCAGCGGTGTCTAAAACACAATTGGTGGTATGCGGGGTGATAGCGGATGTATGCAGGATGTTGGATTTGTGGGAAATCCGACCCTTTTTATAGGAAAATTACTCTCCAAAGATAAGATATCTTAGAAAGATCTCTTCCCATAAAAATAGGTAAAATATATGGTCTATCTTATCTTCTTCCTTCCAGGAATCCAGCCCAAAAATATAAGATCTTCTTTCCAAAGATAATAGATCTTAGCCAAGAATAAAATATTCTCGCCGCGTCCCAGGTGTTCGCCTCGGTCGAGTCGACTTCTCTGGATCACCTCGGTCGAGGTGACTTTGTAGTCAACCGAGGTGAATCACAACTGAATGTGAAATCTCTCAAATCTGGTCCAAAGTGAATCTCTAATCCATGGCTATGCTTCCTGAATGCTTCCTTAAGCTCCTGAATGTAGCTCCAATGACTCCAGGCTCCTTTTCGATGCAAAAGGTGCCATTTTACCTACGATTACAACAAAACTAGGTGTAGACCTCGATTCCCGCAAAGGTAGATGAAACGACAATATAATCACATAATATACATACAAACATGCAGATTATTGAAGATAAAACGTCTAAACAAACCCCAAAATATAGACAACAATTCATGCTATCAATATAGCCTTGCATATATATAGATTTTCCCTTTTTTTTTGCATTGCATAATCATGAATCCATAGCATTTGAGCTCATATTTTCACACTTTGCTAGAATAGATGTCTACACGGATTCTTGTTGTATTTGTAGGTAATTTGGCAGATTTTTTTAGCAAAATGGTTACACATAAGGACTAAGGATCAAAGTGGATCATGTAATATCCGAAAAATTTATTTCCGTTTAATTCCGAGTCAAACCGGATTTTTATCCGTTAACCTTCTCTCGTTCTAGATGGTGTTGCACCCTATCAAAATTCTATCATTTTATGTAACCTTAATTCACATAAAATGATGAAATACATATCAAACCCTAGTTTACGTCATGACATGTCCTTGACAAAGTCATGACGTTCTTTTGACGAGATCAAGACGAGACCATGACAACATTTGACGAGATCAAGACGAGACCATAACAAGGCCTTGACAAACTCACAGCCCATTCCTTCCCTTGCTTACATGCCCAGCCCGTAGCTCTCCTTTCCTGCAGCCCGTGCAACATCTCTCTCCAGCCCAAGAACACACAGCCAGGCCACAACCTTGTCCAAGCCCAACTGGAAGGGCTCCTACGTCCTCAGCCTGGACGTTTCAAATCTCGTAACCTCCCCACAAATCACGCAGCTTTCTCCTCCCTATTATCGTAATAGTGAGACCATGTAACTTCCCCCACAGATGAAAACTTGAGCCCCTAGCAGCCGCACACACAACATTCCAATCAAACTCCATAGTTGCAGAAGCCTCAATGCACGTTGAGGTCGATCGGAGCAAACCACCCCAGCACACTGCCTTCAGTACTCGGATGCCAGGATTGGAAGTATCAGATCTCTGTAATAACCCAACTCAAGGAGAAACAACCAGAGTAAGAATCAACCCCTGAACCTGTGTATTGCACCGTTGAATTTCAGAAAAACTGAGTGTTCCAGTCATCTTTAAGCCTATCTTTCGATACCTTAGATCAAACATCCACCGTTCAATTTTTAGTATGTTTTAGAGTGATGTGCATACTTTATGTATCAAAAGTTGGAGTTTACCCAATGGTTATATTTAGATCTATGAAGGTCCAAAGTCGACTGGTTGTGCAGTTAGGAAACATACCCAAATTGGCCAAGTATAGAATGTTGAGTTTTGGAACCAACTTTGGAGAATATTGTAGAAATTGTTGTTGGAAATTTTGGAGAGTTCTTTGATCTTATGGGTATCATGCATATCATAGATGACCTATAGATTTATTTTGGAATTTTATATTTTTATTCGGGCTTCATATCTTGAGCCAAAGTTGGATCCTAGTGACTGTTTGGAAGGTTAGGAAAATGTGTAGTTTTCTAGTTTCTACCCAAACTCATCCTTAAGAGTTAGAATATGACTTTTAGTCCCAAATAAGAGTTTAAGCATAAATTATGAGATTTTTGGAAGATTCGGGACCAAGGGTAAATGATCATTTTACCTTAGATGTGTATTTTAATAGTTTCTCTTCTGATAGGATCTTACATCTTAGAAGTCTTAGACTTCTAAGTATATGGGAAATGTGTTGATCCACTTGCCCCTCCTATGACATGCAATTGAGTTTCGACGGTTACAAATAGAGTTGTGATTAAGAGAGTCGAGACCTCATTCAGGTAAGTCCTTTGGGCTTACTTAGCTAGCTTCTAGATATGAGTGTGAATAATGATAGTGGTGTTTGAATGATGTATTTATAGTTGTACTTAGTATTAATTATCTACCGACCTATACATTTGGCCTAAGAGTAACGGGCGGTGGCATTCTGCTCAGCCGAGGGCGCTGAGGGTTTCTTTAGGGACTAGTCCATACTTGGTTTGTAGTGATGCTACCGGCGGAGGTATGCTAGACCTACACCAAGTTGGATAAGGAACGGAGGCAAGAAATCTTAAGATTTCTCGTGCCACAACTTAAAACGGAATAAAATGAATCACTTAAACTATCAGATAATAATCGGTTTGTGTGCCATCATGATGATTGTTTATGTTATCTTGGGTGTGTTTGTGCTATTCTTATTCTGCTTATATCTGGTTAGTTAGCTAAATATTGTGTTGCTGTTTAGACGTGCCACAGGTTAGAGCAGATGCCGAGTGATCCGGAAGGTAGTGGTCAGTCGGGGTGTCGTACTTCATAGAACGGGTTGCAGTCTTTTATTTATGTTGGTCTTTCAGTTATGACATTCTTTGTTCCTAGATTGTAAGAGATTACTTGTTTCCGGATGTTAGTGTTTCTGGTCACATTCATGACATTGTTAAACATATTTTATGATAGGTTTTCCTTATTTGTGTCTTGTTGTAAAATCTAGTTAAGTTGTTGTCAAACTAAGGTCGGGACCCATTGTGAGGTCCTAACCAGTAGCTCCCCGAGTTCCGAGAACTTGGGGTGTTACAGATTATACTGGAGCATAGTGGAGCACTAAAGGAGGGTTAGAAAATCATAAAAGGATGGAAGGAAAGAGCTAAGGAAGACAAGTACATAACAAAAATTTTGGCCCGACGATGAAGAATCTCGGCTGAGATTGGTAAGAAGATCATCCGAGATTTTATTATAAAATCAACCCAAGCCCAAGCTTTTAAACCCTAGCTTTTCCTATAAGATAGAGGGGCTTGGAGCGATCTAAAGAGACATTAGACAATACACAGATGGCGATTACACGTCTCCTACATAACAATTACACGTCAACATTGATTTAGCAACAACACTTAAGAATGATTTGTGAAGATTTCTTGGAGAGAATACTTAGATTTTAGATTTCATTGCTTTTGAACACAAGATTGAATCTTTGTTAGTTGCTTTACTACAGTTTTGGATATTGAAGATAAGTTGTTGAGTATTTCTTACCTTTCTTTTGGTTTTATAGAGTTTATGAGTTTCTTGATTTCATATATCTTTCTTGATTTGAATATGTGTGTTGTTGGCTAAAACCCTTGTGACTCTAGGGTGATTGGTTGATGGTTGTGTTTTAGGTGATGATAGACTGAGCCTTTAAGTTTAGATTGGACCCTGAGAGTTATTTTTACCTTCGCATATACGAATCTCGGTCTATTCTTCAGGAATCTCGGCCTATATTTGAGCAAGAACGGCCTGAGATTTCTTCTGTTGATCCGTTTATGTTATATCCTTAAGCTTAGGTTATAGATTGCCCAAATCCTAGCCTTGTCGAGCCTTTCAAGCTTACATCCAAGCTTGTGAAGAGACCTTCCCGGTGATTCCCTTTCTTTGTTGCCAAAGGTGATGAGTTCTAGGTAATAAAGTTTTACCCTTTATTGGGTTTGAGTGTGCCTTTTTCTTGCGTTTGTGAGCATACCTGAGAAAACCTGGTAAAGGTTAGTTATATTCCCTTAGGTTGAGTGGTTGGTTTGAGATTATAATTCCTTTCCTTAGATCCTTGAGACTTACCCGGTGATAGGATCTTTGGTTTGGAATAGTGGATAGTGAGACCTCCCCGTGATCTTTCTCACCTTATGCAATCCCATCTGTCCATAAATCTTTAGAAGTCTTGAATCGAAAACAACAATTAGATACCTTGATCTCGAGAATCTGCATTTTTCCAATTATTACATATATTCATATCATTGATTTTTCATCTTTTCCGTTACTTGATACTTGCAATAGTCTATTCTAGATTGCTTTTTACTATTTGGTTTCACCATAGTCCATGTGATTGACCCTGTAATATTTGCTTCTGCTGCGATTGATCTGTACATTGCGGGTTCGCTTATTTGCTTGGATTTTATTTTTGGTAAAAATTTAAAGTTTATTTTCTTTCATATTTCACACACGTTTGAGAGCGAACATTAAACCCTTGCGATTCTAGGGTGATTGTGTAATATCCAGAACTTTTATTCCGTTTAATTCCGTATCAAACCGGGTTTCGATTCGTTGATTTTTCTCTGTCTACCGAATCATACACATCATCTCAAATTTTATCATTTTATATAATCTCACTTCACATAAAATGATACAATTTTATATCAAACCCTAATCTATCAAACCCTAGTTTATATCATGACATGTCGTTGACAAAGGCATGACGTCCTTTTGACGAGACCATGATGAGTTTTGACGAAACGAAGACGAGATCATGACAAGGCCATGCATGGGCTTGGCAAGGCAATGACAACATTTGACAAGGCCATGACAAGACCTTGACAAACTTTCAACCCACTTCTTCTTACCTTGTTTCAGCCACCTTTCCTTGCATTCCCTTGGCCTTTTTCATCCCATCAGCAACTGCTTGTACGTGGCCCAACTACCCTTGCTTGTGCACTGCCCTAGGGACGTGATGAGGGCATGGGCAACGCCGGATCTGCGTACAACTGCTCGCCTTCCCTTCTGTCTTCAGCGGCCTTCAGCGCAATGTCGGTCTTCAGCAGCCCTCTTCAACACCACAACAACCAAGAGATGGAGAGTCACGTTATCCAGCGTCTTCAGCGGCCTTCAGCGCAACATCGATCTTCAGCTGCGGCCTTCAACACAGAAACCTCACTCTCCCTCCTTAACCCTAGCCGATCTCTCCCGGAAGCAGTAGTGGCGATCTCCTCCCTTGAGCAGTGGCAACCTTCTCCCTGCACGCCCAACAATGATTTCGTACAAGCACGGTTGTTGCCTCGCTTTCCCTCTGCTCTCGACACCAGCAATGATTTCCTACAAGCCCAGTTGTTCAACAACACAACGGACTGCTCAGGAACGCAACCGACACATCCAGTCCCTCTCCTGTACGCCCAGATCCGCTCAGCAGCAGCCTAGTGCATTCGAGTCTCGAAATTGGGTAAGCTTATACCCCTTTTCGTCTATGCACTTCCTTCCACATTTTTCATACCTTATGGATACCCTTTATTTCTCCTTATCATACTCAGAACAATCATGGATGAAGCAATAAAGATTCATGCTGTTTTCCGAGTTTTCCAGAAGTGACAAGCAGGCATTTCCGAGTCCAGATTTTGGTATGTTAGACACCTCCTCTATTGCTGAATTTTGGATATGTTGTAGTCAGTAGTACATAGTAGATCATACTAAAATTTGGGAAGCATCGGAGGTACGGTTTGAGAGTTATGATGTTGCAAAGATGATTCCTCATGCAGTTTTTATAAGTGTGTTGAGTGTTGAGAAAAACAGCATGTGATGCAGTTTTGTAAGATGGTTTTGAATAGGCTTTTGATCTCCTTTGCTGCTGAATTTTGGATATATTATAGATAAGATTTTATAGTAGACCATATCAAAATTTGGGATAAATCCAGCGAGTAGTTTAGGAGTTATGATTTTTCAAAGTTAAGATAGTGTGCTGTTTTGTTAAGTATTTGCTGAAATTCCTAAGTGTGGAAAACTGCATGTCGGTACAATTTTGTGATCCAGATTTGGGTAGGTTAGACTCCTCCTTTAGTGCTGATTTTTAGATATGTTGTAGTTGGTATTATATAGTATAACATACAGAAATTTGAGAATATTCCGAGTTATAGTTTAGGAGATATGATTCTCCAAAGTTGGTTTCTCATGCAGTTTTTTGGACTGCTGAAATATTCTAAGTGTTAGAAAAACTGCTTGTGATGCAGTTTTGTGAGGTAGATTTGGAGGGGTTATTTACCTCTGTCGGACGTAAATTTTGGATATGTTGTTGAGGGATATGTGTAGGAGCATGTAGTAAAAGTTGAGAGCGATCTGTTGGGTTAATCCAGATTTAGGATGTTCCGAAGTTGGGTATAAGTATAGTTTAGTGTGGAAGAGTTGTGACAGGTTTTAAGTATCGATCCATCTTATGCGTTTATGTTCTTGTGAGGATGTTGAGCCTAGAAGTCTAAGGACTTCTAGTTTACTAGAGCGTTGCTTGATTCGTGTGCCTTGTCTTGGACAAGCGTTGTGCGTTTTTTCGAGGGGAACGTGAGAGTGTGCTGATCGGTTGCTCTTCGAGACTGGTAAGTCCACATACTTACTTAGCTGGCTTCTTGTATGAGTGTAATGTGTATGAATGGTGTTTGTTAGTTATGATAAACAACGAAACTAAATTAGGCCGACTTTATTATTTACGTAATTGACCCAAGTGTATGATAACGGGTCGTGACATCATCTGCCTAGCTCTTGCGAGAGTCTAGGAGGTTCCCTGCGACCAGCCTAGTCAGGTAGACGGTCAGATGCATTAGTACCATTCCTCGTTGGTAAACGGGGACAGGGGCGAGGTTTGGGAATCCCTCGTGCCACAAAATAAGTATCGTTAATAATAACCTATCACCTAATTAAAGATAATTAAAGGACTGAGTGTTGCATGTTGATTGTGTATGTTGTGTTTTTGTGCTTTTACCTTTATACTTATGCATATAATGTTAGCTAATGGTTTTATACCGCTTGTAGATGCCTTGCAGGTTAAGACAGTTGTAGAGAGATCCGGAGGGAATAGTCAGCCGGGTCCACGTACACTTTTAGTTGGGGACGGGGATGTCTTCTATTCTTCATATGCGTCGTTTTAGTGCCTTTGCTTTGTAAGGCTGATACATATTCTTCATGTATACATTGTTTAAAGTTTTCAAATGTTTTAAATACTTTTGTGCCTTGTTGTAAGATCCTAGTAAAATTGTTGTCAAACTAAGGTCGGGACCCATTGTGAGGTCCTAACCAGTAGCTCCCCGAGTTCTCAGAATTTGGGGTGTTATAGATTGGTTGATGGTTGTGGTTTAGATGATGATAGACTGAGCTTTTAAGTTTAGATTGGACCTTGAGAGTTGGTTTAACCTTTGATCAGACAAATCTCGACATGTTCTTAAGAATCTCGGCCGAGATTTTCCTTAGAATAGCCCGAGGTTTCTTCTGTTGACCCATTCATGTTATATCTTTATGATTAGGTTATAGATTGCCAAAATCCTAGCCTTTGTTGAACCTTTCATACCCTTAGTTCCCTCTAAGGCTTACATCTAAGCTTGAGAAGAGACTTACCCGGTGATTCCCTATCTTGGTTACCAAAGATGACGAGTTCTAGGTAATAAAGGTTTCAATAACCTTTATTAGGTTTGAGTGTGTCTTCTTCTTGCCTGAGTAAGATTAACTTGAGACTTACTGTTCGCTCCAAAAGTTGTGTGCAAGCTTTAAAATTTATAACCCAAGAAGTATGCTTGAACAATATGCGAACCCGCAGTGTACGGATCACTTGTAATAAAAGCAAGAATTTTAGGGGTCGAACACAGGGACTATGGTGAAACAAATCAGTAGTCAAATATTGCTAACAACTAAAAGCAATTAAAGCAATCAAAGATGATGTATAAGTCAAGTAAGGGGAAATGCAGATTCTAAGGATTAAAGCATCTAGTTGTGGTTCCGACTCAAGATCTCAAAGGATAACGCTGACAAAGCTGAGGTTTGTAAAGGGAAGGTGTTTCTAAGGTGGGAATAGATCACCGGGTAAGTCTCACTACTCACTATCCCAAACCAAAGCTCCTATTACCGGGTAAGTCTCAAGGTACTAAGAAAAGGAATTATAATCTCAAACCAACACACCACCCAAGGGAATAGAATCAACCTTTACCGGGTAAGTCTCAGGCTAAGTCACAAAGATGGGATGAAGACACACTCAAACCCCAATAAAGGATAAACCCTTATTACTTACACTCATTATCTTAGGTAAATAAACAAAGGAATCATCGGGTAAGTCTCATCCTAGGCTTGCATTGAACCAGCAAAGGTGTAATAAGGATAGGATTTGGCAAACTTAAACACTGAACTCAGATAAGGATCAGGAAAGGTCACCTCGTTCAGTCAGATTCCACTCCAGCCGAGATGTTCAACGACTGAGCGAGGTGTTCTAGGGTTAAGGTAAAGACTCGAGCTTTCAGGGTCCTGCTAGGATTAAGATCATTCTATCATCGACTTTCCCACAACTTTCAGCCAATCACCCTAGAATCGCATAAGAAACGTAGCCAACAATTATCATGATAACAATAATCAAATTAATGGAAAAGGAATCAATATTCGAATAAGAAAACCTTAAGAAAAAGATCTCAATAACTGAATCAAATAATCAACAAACAAGCGTTCCTCAATCACAACTCAACAAAGACAACAAACCAAAAGTGCTCTAAGAAAGTCTTACAAACTCCTTCAAAAGCCAACTCCAACTATAATTCCTTCCTTCCTTGAACTTCAATCCATCAATACTTCCTTCAACTCTTCCTTCACACCTCCAGAAAATCCCTCAATTGTTGGATGCTCCAAGCATGGTCGAATTGTGGAAAATCCAACCCTTTATATAAGAGAATTATCTTCCAAAGATAAAATATCTTAAAAAGATAATTTCCTAGAAAATATATCCATATCTCTCAAAATATATCAGCCAAATAAAATATCTTCTTTCCAGAAATCCAGCAAAAATATAAGATATCCTCCTTCCAAAAAATCGAAGATCTCAGCCAAAAATAAAGTACTCGCCGGCGACAGGGTGTTCGCCTCGGTCGGGACGCTCCTCAAGATCACCTCGGTTGAGGTGGTACTGTAGTTGACCGAGGTGAATCTCAACTGAATGTGAAATCTCTCAAATCATGTCCAAAGTCAATCTTCTTAATCATTTTCATGCTTCCTGAGATCTTCCTTAAGCTCCAGAATGTAGCTCCAATGACACTTTAGCTTTCTTAGCTCCATTTTGATGCAAAACGTGCCATTTTACCTACAATTACAACGAAACTAGGTGTAGACCTCGATTCCCGCAAAGGTAGACAAAACAACAATATAATCAAAGAATATACATCCATACATGCAGATTTATGAAGATAAAACGTCTAAACTAGTCCCAAAATATAGACTATAATACATGCTATCAAAATACCCCATACTTGTCCCTTGCTTGTCCCCAAGCAAGTTCCAAATCTTAGATACAAGATAGAATGGATTATAAGTTAGAAATATCAATGAAAAGCATTTCAAAACATTTTTGGTGGTGTGCTCCACTTGTAGATCACTCTAAGAGAATGCTTCATGGAAAATAAAATCAAGACATGATCAAAACATTTTATGAATATAAGAAAGTTGTTCATCTTTGCATAAAATCATAGAATGCATAATAAATCATATTTATCGAAATCAATCATGTATAATTCAGTTTAAATCATCAAGTCAATCAACAAGCTCGAGGTCTCAAGGACTTCCAAAAGAGGTCAAGAAACGTGTAAGGGTGGGATGTGTAAAGGATAATGTGGTGCTAGAATCCGGGAAAAAGATCTTACTTCACTTTCTTTGAAACTCAACATCTTCCACCAATAAGCTTTGCTTATTTTACTTTACTTTTTGGGATGCATGGACAAATGTGCACAATAACCGAAGCCTAGGAGATCAGCAATCATCAATTTCTCGAGATGCCTCATACCCTTGATGCACATACCATGACCCGTTAGGAATATCGCTCAATATGACTTTGGCAAGACACAAACACCCGGCTATGTGAATGGTGCCGAGTTACTCATCATCATGATTGACTTTCCCAAACCTATTTGTTTCTTTCTAACACTTTCAGTCAACATCTCAACTTCACTTTCACTTGCTTTTCTTTGCTTGCTTCCAAATTCCTGGATAGGTAAAGGGAGGAAATTATGTATATAAGGGGCTAAGCATGATCAAGAAGAAGAAGAGAAGAGAATGAATTGCCTTAGTCATCCCAAGAAGAATGTGATAGAACTCATCATGCGGTGTCAACATTCAAATCCAACATAATTTTGATAAAAACAAAGTATTAAAGATGCTAAAACTTCAAACAAAGCATTTTGCAACTTAAACATATCATAAAACTTTTCGAGCATATAAACATTTCAAAACCAATCTGCAAACAGAATCATCATTGATGTCATATACAGAGAAGAAGCAGAAAACGTTTTGAAAAACTCTCAGTTAAGAACCTACCTCGGTCGAGGTGTTCTGGCGTCATCCGCGGTGTCTACCTCGTCCAGTCAAGAACATCCCGGTTGAGGTCCTAAAAAAAATTTTCAAACCAGTTTTCGACATTTTTCTCAAACAAAAACCTGTATGCATGTATGTAATGACAGATAAACACATAAAGCCATGTAAAGCAGAATAAGATCATAAATATGTGATAGAGTCATACAAAAATACACACATAATGTCAAATAATACATCCAAATACCCCATACTTGGGACACATTGGAGCGTTTTTCTCGTTGTTTGATGCTTGAAAACTGATCCTCTTGCTTCCTCCGGTGAAATTGAACCAAAAATCGCAAGAAACGAGCAAGATTTGAAGATTTGAGGGAAAAGCACCGCCGCGGTCGAGGTCACTGCTGGGAGGGAAAAATGGGGAGAGAGAAAAACCGTCTCGCCTTTTATACCCCTCGTTGAATTTGATTTCACCTCGGTAGAGGTGGTCCCGACCAGACTGAGGTGTCTGACTGGATGTCAGACCTAGTCGCCTCGGTCGAGGCGCTGTGACAGCAACCGAGATGTGTCTCAATCAAACTCCGTCTTCTCAATTTCTCGAACTTCTGTCCTTCCAGTGTAGCTCCCGAGTTGTAATCCTTCCTTAAAAAGTACCTGGTTTCTGTCTAGAGGACACCAAAAGCAAAGCAAACTATCAAAAACTAAGCTAGAAAAGGGGAAAAGAAAGCAATACCTTGGGTTGCCTCCCAAGAAGCGCTTGATTTAAGGTCGCTAGCTGGACCGTACATCATCCCTAAATAAGGTATAGTGGTGCAATCTCCTCAACCTGGACTTCCGGTCGGTACTTCTTCAACCTATGACCGTTGACCTTAAAGCTTCCACTTGTTTCACCCCATATCTCAACTGCACCATAGGGAAAAACATTTTTCACAACGTAAGGTCCTTTCCATCTAGATTTCAACTTACCTGGAAAGAGGTGGAGGCGGGAGTTGAAGAGTAAAACTAAATCTCCTTCCTTGAATTCCTTAGCAATGATATGCTTGTCATGCCATTTCTTTGTCCTTTCCTTGTAGATCTTGGCATTCTCATAAGCGTTTAAGCGCAGCTCCTCGAGCTCATTGATGTCCAATAATCTCTTCTCTCCGGCTTCCTTAATGTCAAAATTCAACCACTTGATTGCCCAATATGCCTTGAGCTCTAGCTCAACGGGTAGATGACAAGACTTCCTATATACCAAATTGTAAGGGGTGGTACCAATGGGAGTCTTGAATGCGGTCCTATAAGCCCAAACAACATCGTCCAACTTCATGGACTAATCCTTCCTTGTCCTAGAGACGGTCTTTTCCAAAATTGCTTTGATTTCTCTATTCGAGATCTCGACCTGCCCACTAGTTTGAGGGTGATAAGGGGTTACTACCTTGTGGGTTAATTCATACTTCGATAGAAGTGCTTTAAACTTCAAGTTGATGAAATGTGTCCCTCCATCGCTGATGATGATGCGTGGTGTCCCGAAACGTGGGAAGATAGTCTGATTGAAGAACTTCACAACCACCATGGCATCATTAGTGGAGGAGGCGATGGCTTCCACCCATCTAGAGACGTAATCAACAGCTAGGAGAATGTAGAGGTTCCCCGCGGATGATGGGAAAGGTCCCATAAAATCGACTCCCCGTACATCAAAAATCTCAACCTCCTGAATATTATTGAGTGGCATCTCGTTCCTTCTAGACAAGTTCTCTGTTATTTGGCATGCATCACAAGAAACAACAAACGTTTGCACATCCTTAAATAACATAGGCCAAAAGAAACCATAACGTAATACATTAGCACACGTCTTGTGAGCGCTAGCATGTCCTCCACAAGGAAGCGAGTGGCATCGTATAACATTAACAACTTCATCCTTCGGAATGCATCGTCAAAGCATCCCATCCGGACCTCTCTTAAATAGTAGAGGTTCATTCCAGTAGTAATGACGTACATCCTTGAAGAACTTCTTCCTTTGAGCGTACGTCAATCCGGGCGGTATTTCTTGGTAAACAAGGTAATTGACAATATCACCATACCAAGGCTCTTTACTATCAGACATTTGGCGGAGCCAGTGCTCCACCAACTGTAAATGACTCTCAGAAAAAGAATTAGGAAGTTTGTTGTCCTCAGTTGACAACATCTCACTTGTTGTCTCGGTTAGTGTCCGAGGTGGGTGACCGATATGTTCTTCAGATAAGAACACCTCGCTTGGTCCAAAAAGTGCCTCGGTCGAGGTACTAGAACTGGGACCGAAACCTAAATTGCTTCTCTTTCTTTGAATTAGTTTCTCAATCTTAGTTCCTGGATCTGCTTCCAATGCTTTTAAGCTCCGTATATCTGCATCACAAGAAACATCTATAACTTCCTCCATTAAACTAAAACTAAGAAATCTTTCAAGAGGGTCATTAATAAGGATAGAGCTCACCAATTCTCTTGATTCTTCTTCATCATAGATGTTGAAGATGTCATCCTTCAGCGACTCTCCCATCATTGCAACAAGCAATGCAAATTCCACTTGATCTCCACCAATGTTGAATTTCAACTTGGCGTTCTTACAATCAACGTTGCAACCCGAAGTTGCTAGAAATGGTCCCGAGAATGATAGGAACGGGATAATCTGCGGGTATGTCAAGTACAACAAAATCTATAGGTAAGTAGAAATTACATAACTTGACGGGAACGTCTTCCAAGATGCCCACAGGATGGGTAATGGAGCGATCCGCCATGTATAGCCTTATCTTCACTGGCTTGGGCTCTCCAAGTCCGATTCTCTCACATAGCTCCAGCGGGATGATACTCAAGTTGGCTCCTAGATCACACAACGCTTCATAAGTTACATCCCCAACTTGAATGGGAATGAAAAATGAACCGGGGTCTCTCAATTTGGGTGGCATCTTCTCCTTCATGATTTGAATGAGCTCCGAGGACTTAGATGTCATCCTCACTTCTCCAAAATCTTCCAACTTCCTCTTTCTTGATAGAATCTCCTTCAGAAACTTCCCATGGGCGGGCATCCCTAGAATGGCATCAAGGAAAGGGATGTTTATGTGTAGTTTATTCATTAGGTCTAGAAACTTACTAAAATGTTTGTCTAGATGTGCTCTCGCTCTTGACTGAGGGAATGGAAGTGGTGGTTTATAAGCAGGAGGTGAAACATAAACTTCAGATTTATCTTTTGCTTTATGGGGCTCCACCTCGGTTGGCACCTCGACCGAAGTGTTCTTTTGGTCTTGGCTTGACCGAGGTATTGGATCTGCAGTTTTCAGTCCACTCCGTGTCGTTATTGCCATAATTTGTCCCTTAGGATTGCTCTTTGTCCTTGCTGGGAGCTTCCCTGGATCTCTTGGCGCTTCATTCGCCTTGTTAAAGAATTGTTGCTCTAAGGTTTTTTGTGCCTTCGAAAATGAAGTCATCGATGTCTACATAGCGCTGAGCTTGATCAGAATTGCCTCCAACACTACATCCTTCTTCTCTGGCTGGGGCGAACTCAATCTAGGCTTTTGGCTTCTCAAAAAGCATTATTAGCATGAGAATAAGGGTTACCCGGATTTTTTTATTAGATCTCCAATTGTTGTTGTTGGAGTTTCTATTGTTGTTGTAAATGTTGTTCCACGACCCTTGATAGTTGTTTCTTCCTTGATATCCTCCATCTTGCTCCTTCGTTTGAGCTACTAAAAGCTCCTTCAATGCCTTTACCTCATTGCTAAGCGAGGTGAGTTGGGCTCCATTTGATGACGTTTCTAGAAGCAAACTCTTATTGCTCCATTCTCGGTTCCTTTATGGGAGTACTTTTCCATGTGTAAAGCTTATTTTTCAATGAAATCCCAAGTTTCGTCTATCGGCATATCCATGAATGTGACGGCTGAAAGTAGTGGGAGATTGAATTGAGTCACTCCATCCAAACCTTTGAAATAGATTTCTAGCAACTCGATCTTTGGAATCTCATGATGTGGGCAATCCAATAGAATATCCTTGAATCTCTCTCATGACTTGGACAAACTCTCCTTGTCCTTCATGATAAATGTAAAAGCTAGGATTTTCGAATCCTAATAAAGGATGTTTAAGGGTGATTAAATTAATCATCGATATCAATTGGCCCATAAATCACGAATAGTGTGTAGATGACGAGTAGGAATTCCACCGTCACGATCCTGACGTAAATTTGGGCTTATGGGGAAATTTTCACCTTTTCCTCCGGGGAATAATTTTTACCCTCTCGTATTATTTGGAGCAATTGGGAGCTTCAATTAATAAAACTGCAGTTGAGAGAAATGATTAGGACATTGGGTATATTTTAGATATGAAATAACATGGAAAGGCAAAATGGCCAAAAGAGTCGCTATTTCGTTTCTTAGCGGCTAAGAAAGACGGCTTAGGAATATGCGTTTTCCGAGAAAGTTGCGGAATAATTATCCACACAATATGTCAGATTTATTATTCCAATTTTGAGAAGTTTGGAGAAGGGGCTCAAACCGCCTTCGGATCGGTTAAAGGATAACTATCGACTTTGCTAAAGGATAATTATCGTCTTCGCTATAAATAGCGGAAATTCATTTATTAATTCATTTCCTTTCACGTTTCCTCGTAAAAACTCTGATTTCTCTCAACCTTCAAATTCAGATCTACTCTCCGTTTCTAATCCGATTTCAATTCCGTTTGAGTTTTCGGATTCCTCTCTTCGTCCTCTTCATTTTGGTACCAAGTTTTTGCATTTTCGTTGAAGTTAAGGTCAGGTCGAGCCTCCCCCTTATATGGTTGGTTCCATCGCTCAGATTCTGGTGAATCTGATGGTGTCCGATCGTAGCCTGCGTCGTTGTGATTCCGAATCTTCTTTTGGATGGTCAATCGGGTTAGTAACGAATAAGTTATGAATTTATTCGTTTTCAGTATTGCGATTTGGCCTAAATTGACCTTAGGCTTGTCAAAATGGATAATTGGAAATTCCATTATGCTCGTTACTTTATTATGGTGATTATGGGATATTTGTTTGATGAGATCTGATGACAGTTGGGTTCAGAAACTGCCTGCGGGCAAAACGTTATTCTGGTGAAATTTAATTAATTAATTAAAGATTAATTAATTAAATTAGGAATCTAGAAAACTCTATAAGCTAATTAAATTCAAAGGAATTAATTTAATTGATGCTTGAAGCAAGAAGTTTAATACGAGGAATATGATATTCTCGACAGGTGGTGTTGAAGACGGTAGACTAACGATAGCTTAGTTGCTCAGTGAGCGTATCCAAGTAAGTCTTTGGAATTACTTATCTTCGATCTGCAGAAACCCGTGCTTGAGAGATTTATATCTCACTGTGTTGATATGTGTTGTTGTTTTGAAATTCCTTGTTGTGTTGAAATGTGAATGTTGATATGCATTGAGATGTGTTATATGTAAAGCATGCTTGATGTGTTTTATGATGAAAATGACATTATGATGTGTAAAGCATACTTAATGTTGTTGTGATTATTATTATGTCATAATTATGAGAAATGGTTAAATGAATATATGTTAGCCTATTGAGGCGTGCTATTGAATGACATGATAAGCTTGTTGAAACATGATAATGTATGAGATGATAAGCCTTTTGAGGCATGTGATATGATGATGACCTGTAAAGGTCAAAAGTATGTAAATTGTTTAAGACTCTGAGCTAACCATTAGCCAGGTCGCTAGCTATTGCAGTGAATGCCGAAGCTCGGCCAAGCCCGGATCACTTGCGTTTGTATAAGAATGACACCGAGTCTGATGGACTTCAGGCTCGGGTCGCACACGTAATGAAAATGGTAAATGTTTACATTAACATGAATGGCAAAATGTTGCATGTGGTTAGGGGTTAAGACCATAACCCACCACGAGAAAGCCTGGCCCGTAGACTTGATCAGTCTGGCTACGACCTAAGAGCAAATGTCTGAATTAACCTAATCTGTGCAATGGTGAGCTCACACCAAAGCCAGAACCGTATAAGCAATGATTCCGGATTTGGTCCGGGATCGCAAATTGTAAATTTCATACTGCATTCACGTGCATCATTCATAAAAGCATGATATCATCTCATGAGCACGGTATATGGTATTTGAATATATTTGTTGTATTGTGATGTGATGATATAATCTCTCGTGGATAGATTATGATCGGTAGCTAACGGTTTTAAAGCGAATCTTTTTAGGTAATGCTGATCATAGGAACGCTTCAGAGATGTCAGCTGCAGGGTGTGGATAGCCGAGGCAGTGTTAACCCAAGGGTTGGTGGAATTACTTTTGAAACTAATCACTTGCAAGCGAGTCTTTTGTTGGTTGTGTGCAACTGTGTACACATGTTGATTTAAGGCTGAAGTTTTAAGACACTTGTTCAGGTGTCGTGTTTTAAAGTGTCGTTTTGGGATATACATACTAACTGCATGCACGGTTGTTATGTAAATGTTTTCTAAATGACAGGTTGAATGTTTTCATTATTTCTTCGTGCTTCTTGTTGCAAGGTCCTATTTGTGAAGTTGTTGTCAGACTAACTGATGGGACCCACTGTGTGGTCCTTAGCCTAGTGACGTCTTGGGTTACTTAAAACTCGGGTCGTTACAGATTGGTATCAGAGCTTAGGTTGACAACAAGGGCACATGTGACTTGAGATGCGACATGATAGTTCAACCTAACTACAACCCAATTCGGGTTGGTTTTGAAAGGAAATTTAAGTTTTCAAAAGATTTTGGAAATTACTAACATATGGTTTTAATGGATTTAAAATCATATGCATAGTCGGGATTGTGGGTAAAGACATTGCCTTCCACTCCTCAGCGTGACTCCTTGTAAGTGATAGTTCTCTCTCTAACTCTTAAGATTCATAGTATTCTGATTAGTGTCACTACTACTATAGGTAGTAGACATGTTTGAGGAGAGAACAAATTCGAATGTTCCGGTTCATCACAGTGAATCTGTAAGTGTGCCAGCTGGGGCACCACGTGGTAGAAGAGCGCGAGAGGATAATGCTGATAGTATGAGGTTGAGGTCAAGTGCCTCAACCAACCAATTTATACGTGATGAGCCCATGCAAGAGATGATTGATGCTGCCATGAGAAGAGTAATACTCGATATAGTGCAAGAGGCAGTTGCTGCAGCACTGGGTAACACATTGCAAGAAGGGGTGAAGCCACGAGAGACTCCAACTGTTGTACCCCCAACACAGATGAATCATCATGCCAAACATGAGACAGTGAATCTGTAAGTGTGCCAGCTGGGGCACCACGTGGTAGAAGAGCGCGGGAGGATAATGCTGATAGTATGAGGTCGAGGTCAAGTGCCTCAACCAACCATGTTATACGTGATGAGCACATGCAAGAGATGATTGATGCTGCCATGAGAAGAGTAATACCCGATATAGTGCAAGAGGCAGTTGCTGCAACACTAGGTAACACATTGCAAGAAGGGGTGAAGCCACGAGAGACTCCAACTGTTGTACCCCCAACACAGATGAATCATCATGCCGAACATGAGGGTCATGAATTGAGTTCAGAAAAGTGGTTGAAAGCGGTACGTAGAAGGGAAGTTCCTAACTTCAAAGGAAGCTATGGTATTGAAGTAGATGGGTGGCTGAGCCACATGGAAGTGGTCTTTGATGAGGTAAAAGTACCCGAGGAATACAAAGTGAGCTTGGTAGTGACATTTATGCAAGAGAGGCAGCTATGAGTTGGTGGATTAGGAATCGCGATAACATCACTGACTTTGTCGCATTCAAACAGCGGGTTAAAGCGCACTTCTGCCCAGCAGCAGCTCGGGCTGGCTTGTTGAGCACCTTTCTAGAAGCTACTGAAGAAGATGCTCCGATAATAAAGATAATCGATAAATTCCACGGAGAATGCACGTTGTTGGGAGACAGAGCTCCACCAGAAGATCAGTTGGTTCACTTATTTGCAAATCGGTTGAAGGGACATCATCGTCATATGCTTGCACCTTTTGAGGATCTGCCACTCCTAGAATATCAAGAAAAGGCTCTGAGGCTTGAAGCTAGACAACCTCATAAAAGGGAAGTGGACTCCAGATCTAGTAGTAGTTATAACAAGAAACAAAAACATGTGTCAGGATTCTACAAAGCTGAGGGGTCAGCACCACAAAGTAGTCAGAATCATTCTAGAAGGAATTTTCAGGCAAATCGTTCAATTGGAAATCCTAACTTCCTAGGATGTTTCAATTGTGGAAATATGAACCATAACAAGAGGCAATGTCAGAAGGATCCCACTACATGTTTTAAATGTAGTAAACGTGGACATATGGCTAAGTTTTGTGGGGTTAGAGGAACAGTATCATCTCAAGGATCCTGCCCAAACATGAGAAGAGAGGGAAGTCAGAGCGTACAAGGCAACTACGGACGTCGGCAACGTCAGTTTCCAACTAGTCATTGATTGAGCATTTGATCCATATTGATAGTCATTGATTGAGCATTGATTGAGCATTTGTGAGCTAGTTTGCCTATAATGTCGATATAGAGATCTACACAAGCTTTATGTTGATTATAGGTGATTGAGAGCTATTTCCGAATGGAATCGAGCAAAGATGGAGCTGTTGAACAAGTCCATGGATTGAGGGCATTCTTAGGAGCAAAAGGAGTGTTAACTTGAGGAATGCACGAAGCTAGGGAAGAATCACGTTCTTGCCCTAAACCACGCTCTAAAATACGGCCGTACTACTTTCCACGTTCAGTTCCACGGCCGTGGAACCATGGCTAAGGAAACGTGGTTCATTCCAGCAACTTCTACGGCCGTGGAGAAGATGGTTCAAACCGTGTTGATTTCCACGCTCTAAATTACGGTCGTGGAACCTTCCACGACCGTGATCTTGGCAATCTTTTTCGCCACACTTTAAGCCACGATCTTTTAAAGGATTAGGCCGGGCCGCTATTTCATCATACACTATAAAAGGACGGACGAAGAGAGATTCCGTCACCTCGCTTTAGGCTTACACCTTCGCTTACCTTAGACGTATTTACGCTTGCATTTGGAATTGCCCTAATCTCGCTTTTGGTGGAAGTTGTGTTGAGAGATTTGGCACAGCGCTATTGGTGATTTCCGGATTGACGGAAGATCGAAGATTCGGAAGGTTATTCGCAAGAAGATTCCTCTTCTTGTTTAGGTTTGATTTAGAAGACGGATTGACATCCCGTTCTTCCTTCCTATCTAAGATTGTGTTTGTTTGTTCTATTCCGAATCTAGTGACGATAATTGTTCTTGATTGTGACTTTGAGGTTGGTTTGAAGTTTATTGAAAGTTTTCGGAAGTTTTCATCTTTCAATCTTTTAAACCTTGAATTTGATATCATTATGACTATTGTTGGCTAAAAACCCTTAACAATTCTAAGGTGAAGGGTTGATAGTTGTGGCTTAGATGATGATAGATCGATCGTAATTAAATTGGACCCTGAGAGTTAGAGAGAATCGCCGACGAACCCTGAATTACGGCCTGTTCTTGAGTCCACGGCCGTGGATCCTCAAGAACTAACCGTGATTTCCCTTAAGTTTGCGAACTTACTTTTACTTTAATCCAAAGTTAAAGATTTGCTTTAACTTAGTTTAGGCTTGCCTTTTCTAGGTGGTAGTGAAGCCTCAACAACCTCTACCTCGATTGTGAGTGTCACAACCGTAATCGGTTTAGTTAGTCTTGATCCTTGGATTACAAGTTTGGGTATTTGACATTAATTCCCATCTTTAGAACCTTTCTATATTGAAGCCTCAACAACCTTTATAGAGAGTGTCTTGTAGGTGAGTCATATAAGGTTTTTGGAACTTCACCGTACGATTACCTTACATTAGCATACCTTTGCATATCTTAACTCTGTCCTTATATCATTAGTATATCTTGAATCGATTGCCACAGCTGGATACTTGGATCTTTAGGATTGTTGTTTCCCCAATAATTTGCAAAGCTCTTACAATTACCTGCTTGATAATCCGAAATTGAATTTGTTCCCCCCAAATCCCTGTGTTCGATACTTTGGAATTCTTGCTTAACTACGTCGATCCGTACACTGCGGGTTCGCTTGCTTGATTTCTAGTTTTATAAATTTAAAGCTTATTTGCACGCACGCTAAGTGGCGAACAAGTTTTTGGCGCCGTTGCCGGGGATTTGGTCTAGGCCGAATTCGGTAGCCGGTTGTCAAGCTTGGGAGCTTGCTCTCGTTATTTGATATCTTTTTGAGTGCATGCGCATGTCTAGGAACACCGGAGACCTCTTACCTCTTGATCAAGAGCTTGAGAGGACTTTAAGGCAAAAGCGTAAGGAAAAGAAGATGGCTGAAGAACACGAATGTGATCTTCAAGCGGAGTTAGCGGAGAAAGAAGCTCAACTCCAATGGAATGAGAATATGCGCCGGGATGAGATGGATCGTCATCAATCCCAAGTTAATGATCTGAAGGACATGATGTTCCAGATGAGGATAGAAATAAGCAACCTTAAGAATAAGGGAAGCAAGAAATCCTCAAAGAGATCATTAAGGTCGAATAGGGGTCATTCATCCGCTGATGATAGCGACTCTTCTATGCCGCCGTTAGAGGAGATTGATCCAAGGATCAATGTGAATCCATTTGCTCCACGGGCGACCGCAAACCGACGCATTCCACCTAGGAATGTAAGGGTGAACCGTGTAGATGATGAGCCAAGAACTCTTGGCCAAAGGATGGATCCAACGCAGCAACCACGCCGTCTAGGTGTGAACTTTGATGCTGATGATGTGCAAGGATTTAGCTTCAACCCTCAAGTTATTACTCTTGTTCGCCAAAACCAATTTGGCGGGACAAGCGCTGAATCTCCACACCAACACTTGCAAAACTTTGAGTGTATGATGGAGACAATGAGAACGAAGAACACTACTACCAACAACTATAAGCTCAAGCCTTTCTTCTTCTCCTTGAAAGGGAAAGCGTTGTCTTGGTACCAAGCTCTTCCTAGTGGGAAACTAGACACGTGGGAAGACCTTTCCGCGGAGTTCCTCACCAAATTCTTTCCGCCATCCAAAACGGCGGAACTTAGAGGTAAGATCAATGCATTTTCCATGAGGTCTAACGAAAGTTTGTTTCAATCATGGGAAAGGTTTCAGGACTTGTTATTGGATTGCCCTCAACATGGCATATCCAAGCTCGCATTGTTGGAGATTTACTATAAGGGGCTGGATGCGGGGACGCAATTCAACCTCCAATCCCTCTCTTGTGGAATATTCATGGACATGAGAGAAGATGACGCTTGGGACTTCATTGAGAAGCAAGCAAGAGTCATAGAGAAGTATATATTCCCACCGGAAAGTGGAGGGAAATCGTGTGGAGCAAGGAGCAAAGCTCACACATGAAGCTCAAAATCAGATTTTCTCCCTCAACAATGAGATCAAAGAGTTGAATGAGGCTATCAAGACCAACTTCCCAAAGCAACAAGGCAAGGATGTTGGCTATTTGGGCAACAACAACAATGGCGGTGAGAACACAAACCGCAACAACAACAACAATAACCGGAATAATAACCGGAACAGTTGGAATGGCAATAACAACAACCGGAACAACAATTGGAACAACAATCGGGGTTCAAACAACAACAATTGGCGCTCCAATCAACAAAATTCCGGTAACTCTTATCCTTCCAATTCGAATTCACGAACTCCACCTTCCTCTTCCTCTACTCCTTTGAAAAGCCAGGGGCAAACATCTAATGGAGGAAACACTTCGGGGAAGGAGAAGCCCGATCCCATGTTGGAAACGATCTTGGGAAAGCTTCAAGGTTTGGAGAACCGCATAATTAAGGTTGATGATCAAATTTCTAAGGTTGATAAAGCCCAAAAGGTTTTAGAAAACCAAATGTTCAGCCATGCGGAGGAAGTTCCTAGGAATCAAGGGAAACTTCCAGGAAAGACGGAGGACAACCCTAAGGGAAGGGTGATGGCAATCACAACTAGGAGCGGAGTGACTACCACCGATCCGCAGCCTAAGTTCGTTGAAGTCCCCGTAGAGAAAGACAAAGAGAAGGGGAAGGAGAAGGAAGATGTCTACGTTCCTCCTCTGGCTTACAAACCTCCCCTACCATTCCCTCAATCTAGAGCGAGGGCGCGCCTAGATAAACAGTTTGGTAAGTTTATAGAACTCATGAGCAAGCTGCATATTAATATACCCTTTATTGATGCTATTGTAGGTATGCCGGCTTATGGCAAGTTCTTGAAAGAGCTCCTCTCCAATAAGAGGAAGCTAGAAGATTTCGGTGAGGTCAAGATGAGTTCGGATTCTTCGGATCTCATCAAGACCATGAAAGCGAAAATGCCCCCAAAGCTAAAGGATCCGGGGTCATTTTGCATTCCCATAGGAGTGGGAGATGTCACATATGATGCGCTATGTGATTTGGGAGCAAGTGTGAGCATCATACCACTTGCATTGTGTAGGAAGATCGGTTTAGGCGACCCTAAACCGGTGAAGATGACGTTATACATGGCGGATCGATCCATCACTCGCCCCGTCGGTATTGTAGAAGACGTCCCAGTCAAGCTAGGTAAATTCTTTGTTCCTATTGATTTTGTCGTGCTTGACATTCCTGCAGATAGTCCGGTCCTGATCATACTCGGAAGACCGTTTCTTGCAACTTCCGGCTGCATAGTCGATTGCAAGAATGCTAGAATCGCCTTTGACATAGGCGAAGAGAAGGTAGAGTTCGTTCTTTCTACTCTAGTGAAGGAACCAATCTTTGATGAGGATATATTCAATATCCAAGATGAAGAAGGGTTGTCTAGAGAGGAGGTAAGTGCTATTCTCTTCAAAGATCCTTTACAAAAGGTCATTACTATGAGTCTAACGAATGTAGGGGAAGAAGAGGAGTGCAATGAGGCAATTGAAGCCTTAGAAGCACAAGAAGAGATGGGTGAAGTGGAGTTTGAAAAACTCCACGATGAGGCAGAAAACGTGAGAATCCACGGCCATTCACTATATTCCACGGCCGTGGATCTCACAACCCAAAGCGTGGCTCACTCCAGGGGGTTACACGGTCGTGGAGGAGGCAGAGCAACCGTAACCACCTTCCACGCCCTAAACCACGGCCGTGGAGGACATGGGGAAACCGTAATTTTGGCCGTGGAAGAGGGTGATCGAGACACTTCTTCAACTTCTTTTGATTCTTCTCCTACACCTTCAACACCCTTAGAAACTTCTAAAGAGACATCGGATGCTCCTCAAGGATCATTGGAAGCTCCGAAAGCAATGCAACTCAAACCACTTCCTACTCATCTAAGGTACGCTTTCCTAGGACCTAATTCTACCTTTCCGGTTATTGTTAGTTCCGATCTAAGCATAGATGAACATAATCAGCTCTTGATTGTCCTTAGGAAACATAGGAAAGCTTTAGGCTACACTATTGAGGACTTAGTAGGAATTAAACCCTCCCTATGCATGCATAAGATATTAATGGTGGAAGACTTTAGAACTTCAAGACAACCTCAAAGGCGGTTGAATCCGACCATGAAGGAGGTTGTCAAGAAGGAAATTCTTAAACTTCTTGATGCAGGTATCATCTATCCTATCTCCGATAGTAAGTGGGTGAGTCCGGTTCAAGTAGTTCCGAAGAAGGGAGGAATGACGGTCATCACCAACAAAAACAACGAACTCATTCCTACCCGAACCGTAACGGGATGGCGGATGTGCATTGACTACCGCAAGCTTAACAATGCAACGAGGAAGGATCAGTTCCCATTGCCATTCATTGATCAAATGCTTGAAAGGTTAGCACAACATTCACATTTTTGCTACCTTGACGGTTATAGTGGTTTCTTTCAGATTCCGATACACCCGGATGATCAAGAGAAGACCACATTCACGTGCCCGTGGGGTACGTTCGCTTATAGGAGAATGCCGTTCGGGCTTTGCAACGCCCCAGTCACCTTTCAACGGTGCATGATGGCCATCTTCTCCGAATACATAGAGGAAATCATGGAGGTCTTCATGGACGATTTCTCCGTATACGGTTCCTCTTTTAACAATTACCTTTCTAACCTTTATCTTGTTTTACAAAGGTGTGAAGACACTAACCTAGTTCTTAATTGGGAGAAGTGTCAATTTATGGTTAAGGAAGGAATTGTATTAGGACACCTAATCTCTAGTAGAGGGATAGAGGTGGATAAGGCTAAGATAGAGACCATAGAAAAGCTTCCTCCCCCAACTTCGGTGAAAGGGATAAGAAGTTTTCTAGGACATGTTGGATTCTATAGACGCTTCATTAAAGACTTTTCTAAAATATCAAAACCGCTCACTAATCTATTGATGAAGGATGCAGTTTTTGAGTTTTTGTAGGAATGTTTGGATGCGTTTAACACCATTCGGCAAGCTCTAATTTCAGCACCTATTATCCAACCTCCGGATTGGACTCTTCCCTTTGAGGTTATGTGCAATGCTAGTGACGTAGCTATAGGAGCTGTTCTTGGACAACGGAAAGAAGGGCGAACCCATGCCATATACTATGCTAGCAAGACGCTAGACGAAGCGCAACTCAATTACGCCACTACCGAAAAAGAGTTTTTAGCCATTGTCTATGCTATTGACAAGTTTCGCTCTTATCTTGTAGGTGCAAAGGTGATTGTCTACACGGATCATGCTGCGATCCGGTACCTCCTTGCGAAGAAAGATGCGAAGCCAAGGCTAATTAGATGGATTCTTCTCCTACAAGAATTCGATCTAGAGATCCGCGATAAGAAAGGTTCAGAAAATTCTGTTGCGGATCATTTGAGTCGCCTGACACATCTAGAGGACGACCAATTACCCATCGATGACTCCTTCCCGGACGAACACCTACACATTATAGAGGAGTGCATCGATGTGATCTCCAAAGGTAACGAACCATGGTTGCTGATTTTGTTAACTATTTGGTTTGTCAGGAGATACCGCCCGGATTATCCTACGCACAAAGGAAGAAGTTCTTTAAGGATGTCCGGGAATACTTTTGGAACGAGCCTCTTCTTTTCAAGAGAGGTCCGGATGGCATCATTCGGCGATGTGTGCCGGAGGATGAGATGCAAAGTGTCATCCGCCATTGTCATTCACTACCTTGTGGAGGACACGCTAGTTCGAACAAGACTAGCGCCAAGGTATTGCAATCTGGATTCTTTTGGCCTACTTATTTAGAGATGTGCAATCCTTTGTTTCTTGCTACGATGCTTGTCAAAGAACAGACAATATCTCTAGGAGGAATGAGATGCCCCTCAACAACATCCAAGAGGTGGAGGTTTTCGATGTTTGGGGAGTAGATTTTGTGGGACCGTTCCCATCCTCTTGTGGAAACCAATACATACTATTGGCGGTAGATTACGTTTCTAGATGGGTGGAAGCAATTGCCTCTCCCACCAATGATGCCATGGTGGTGGTTAAGTTCTTCAACAAGACCATTTTTCCTCGATTTGGGACGCCAAGGACTATCATTAGTGATGGAGGTTCTCACTTCATTGCCCGGCGCTTTGAAGCTCTTCTAGCTAAGTATGGGGTTACTCACAAGATCGCTACCCCTTATCATCCACAAACTAGTGGACAAATTGAGATCTCAAATAGGGAGATCAAAGGAATTCTAGAGAAGACGGTTTCAAGGACTAGGAAGGATTGGTCTTTGAAGCTTGACGATGCATTGTGGGCATACCGGACTGCGTACAAGACACCCATAGGAACCACACCATACAACCTTGTGTATGGGAAGTCTTGTCACTTGCCGGTAGAGTTGGAGCACAAGGCGTTTTGGGCTATCAAGTGGTTGAATTTCAGCATGAAGGAAGCGGGAGAGAAGCGTCTCCTAAACCTTAATGAGCTGGACGAACTCCGCTTGAACGCTTATGAAAACGCCAAGATCTATAAGGAGAGAGCAAAGCGTTGGCATGATAAGCATATCATTCCAAAGGACTTCAAAGAAGGAGATCAAGTTCTCCTCTTCAATTCAAGGCTTCGTCTCTTTCCAGGTAAGCTCAAATCTCATTGGACCGGACCTTTTCTAATTAAGTGTATTTTCCCCCATGGTGCAGTTGAAGTATGGGGTGAAGTGGGCGGAAGTTTTAAGGTGAACGGCCAACGACTCAAGAAGTATACGCCGGAACTCCAAGATGAAGAGTTCACGCCTACCGCACTCGAATAAGTGCGAGATTGGTCTAGCTACGGACCTTAAACAAAGCGCTTCTTGGGAGGCAACCCAAGGTATTGCATTTTTGTTTTTGTTTTCGATTCATAGTTTAGCTTAGTTTAGACGTTTTTGCTTTATTTTGCCTTCTATTCCCTCCGGTATGTTCGTGTTTTTGGATGTAGGAACGATGGAAAAGGAAAAGGGAAGAATATTGTTGAAGAAAAGTGACGAAACTTGGACTTTGGAGCATTACAGAGAGTTCCACGGCCTAAACCACGGTCGTGACAGCTACAGTGACCGTAATTTCCAAAAGCCTTTGAAAAATCACCAAAACCACGGTTCCGTACATTTCCACGGCCGTGGAACCCCCCGACAGACCGTGATTTTCAAAATTTTGCCTGTCACTGTATAAACCACATTCTTCACCAAAACACTCCACAAATACCCAATTCCACGACCCAAAACGCCGAGTCCACGCCCTTCCTTCCAAATCTTCATTCCTTAATCGTTTTCAACGATTCTTCTTCCCAAATTGAAGCAAATTCAACCACCAACGAGATCCAAGCAACGAATCGAGCGAAAAATCACCACGGAATGCACAATTCGGATTTTAAAATCCGAAACCTAGGTTTTTTCTACTCTTCTTGATCTTTGTCGATTTGGTTTGTTTTTGCTAGAAATTTTAGGAAGAACTGATTGAAATTGGAAGAAATTAGACTAGGGGTGCCTGATTGCTGAATTTGAGTGCTGATTGTTGAGTTTTGAGAAAAACTGAGACGAATCACGGTCACTGGTAGTTCCACGGCCGGGGAATCCTCAAGAACACGCTGTAATTTTGAATAGTGATGGACTTTGTCAGGAGAGTTTCTGGGAGAATAAAGGAGAAGAACAATGACCAAAACAAGAAGAGGAAGGGTAATCCCTCTTCTTCTTCATCATCTAGGGCACCACCACCCTCTTCTCCTTCACCTCCATCATCACCTTCATCACCCTCACCTCCTAGCCCTAGAGTACCGACCATTCATGAGGATCACCTTGATGCATTCGAGAGGATCCATGAGAGGGCTGTGATTGGACCTAGGTACCTATTGTTAGAGGATCTAGCTCCTCTTAACATTATAGATGACCTTACTTGGCTCTTGGATAGAGCCGGACTAGTTGTCTTCTCGGCTATCCGAGAAGACGCCTATGAGGAGATTACGAGGGAGGTTGTGACGTCTTTCGAGCACAACCATGTGGATAGGACCGTTTCTTTCCGTCTTATGGAAAGAAACTATGATTTTTCCATCCATGAGTTCGGGACCTTCTTTGGGTTCCATGAGACCTTCAATGGTCGCTTTTCTAGTGGCGTTTACGCCAAAGATTTTTGGGAGGAGGTTGCTATGATATACGCCAGCGAGGACCGCTGGCAACCAGCTGACACCAAGGCTAAGTTGATGTACCACTTAGCCTTGAAGATTGCTCATCGTGTTCTTTCGGAGTGTCTATTCCCTAGGACGGAGACGCCCTAAAAGATCAAGACGGATGAGCTCTTTCTGCTATACTCTATGCTGTATGGGCGCCGAGCTGACTGTGCCACCCTCTTAGCTGCTACTATGAGCAAGCTTAAGAACAAGAGGAAGGGCAACATTGGATATGGTGGGATAGTTACCCACCTTGCTAGGGCATTGGGAGTTGATTTTTCTGCCTGTACCCGCATACCAGCCGTACCCTTAGGACTTCATGCCTTCATGACTAGGGGTCTCATCTTCCCCACACATAGAGGTCCGCCTTATGCGGCCATGCCTTGGGAGAGCAGGACGGGTAGGGGTATTGAGTGGCTACAGGAGTACTCCATTATGGCTGGACGCCATAATTGGAAGGAGACGTTCGTTGCTATGCATGCGAACAGGATTGCAGCTCCTCCGTATGTTCCACCACCGCCCGTTGTTGAGGAGGAGGATCACCTCACCTCCTAGCCCTAGAGTACCGACTATACATGAGGATCACCTCGCGGCATTCGAGAGGATTGAGGAGAGGGCTGTGATTGGTCCTAGGTACCTATTGTTGGAGGATCTAGCTCCTCTCAACATTATAGATGACCTTACTTGGCTCTTGGATAGAGCCGGACTTATTGTCTTCTCGGCCATCCGAGAAGACGCCTATGAGGAGATTACGAGGGAGGTAGTGACGTCCTTTCAGCATAGCCATGTAGATAGGACCGTTTCTTTCCGTCTTATGGAAAGAAACTATGACTTTAGCATCCGTGAGTTCGGGACCTTCTTTGTGTTCCATGAGACCTTTAACGGTCGTTTTCCTAGTGGCGTTTATGCCAAGGACTTTTGGAGGAAGTTGCGATGATCTACGCCAGCGAGGACCGCTGGCAACCTGCTGATACCAAGGCCAAGTTGATGTATCACTTGGCCTTGAAGATTGCTCACCGTGTTCTTTCGGAGTGTCTCTTTCCTAGGACGGAGACGCCCTAAAAGATCAAGACGGATGAGCTCTTTCTGCTATACTCCATGTTGTATGGGCGCTGAGCTGACTGTGCCACCCTCTTAGCTGCTACTATGAGTAAGCTTAAGAACAAGAGGAAGGGAAACATTGGATACGGTGGGATAGTTACCCACCTTGCTAGGAGTTTGGGTGTTGATTTTTCTGCCTGTACCCGTATACCAGCCGTACCCTTAGGGCTTCATGCCTTCATGACTAGAGGGCTCATCTTCCCCACACATAGAGGTCCGCCTTATGCGGCCATGCCTTGGGAGAGTAGGACTGGTAGGGGTATTGAGTGGCTGCAGGAGTACTCCATTTTGGCAGGACGCCATAATTGGAAGGAGACGTTCGCTGCTATGCATGCGAACAGGATTGCAGCTCCTCCGTATGTTCCACCACCGCCCGTTGTTGAGGAGGAGGAGATGAGGGATCAGTTTGAGGGTGGAGGAGGAGCCGAGCAGGAGTTTGGCACGTTTCCGGATCAGCCGGATGCGGCCCCCGATGTGCCTAGACGTTCTCCACATCCCGCCAGAGCTTCAGGCTCGTCCTCTCGCCGCGCCAGCGTGAGTGAGAGACCCACTTGGGCAGAGACACCTCCTGCATGGTATGGAGCTCCACCTCCATGGGCTACACAGACACCATCTGCACCAGCACCAGCACCATCCGACGCTCCAGAGTGGTACAGTCATGCTCCGGGATGGTATGAGCAGATGCCGGACTGGGCCACTGGTCTTTCGGAGAGAGTAGGAGCATTGGAGATTCGAGCCGATGCTAGAGATGGACGCTTGGACGACCTCGATCACATGATGAGAGATGTCTACCGCCAGCAGTTTGGGCGGTTTTATGATCCTAGCTTCTCTCCATTCCCGCCTCCACCAGCGCCGCAGTGATTGATTGCATGACCGACAATTTTAGTCGCTCCACCGCCATTTTGTGAGTTTCTTTTTCTTTTCTTTCTTTTCTTTCTTTTATTTGAACATTAGGGACAATGTTCGTCCTAAGTATGGGGTGGGGTGTGACTAAAAGTTATAATAACTCTTACTCACTATGTTTGCTTCTATCGAGACTATCATTGCATGTTCATTATATTGTTGCACGTTTCATTTTTGCATTGCATGAAAAAGAGTTTGAAAAACCCATAAAAATTGAAAAATTTTGAAAAATTTTGTGCTTCTAAGGAATTGAGATGATTTCCATGATAATCGTTACTTGTGAATTGAGTTTGATGACAATTGCATGCTTAAACGAATAGTGAATTGAAAAGAATTTGAATGAGTTGATTATGCCTCTTTTGCAAGTTTTATAATGTGATAAATGTTACTTAAATCATGTTGAGGAATTGAAGTTAAATTCCCACTATAAGTTCTTATGCTTCTTGTTGAGATGATTAAGGCAATTCGATTTTTCTTTCTTCTTTCTTTGATCATTTAGCCCCTTATTGAAATATTGACCTCCTTTACCTATCCGGGAATTCGGAGGAGTTGATTGAAAAAGGCATGTATGATGTGGGAGGGCCATGAAAGCAATACTTTGCATTCAAAGAAATAGAAAGAAATTGTAGGTTTGGGGAAGTCAATCATGACGATGAGTAACTCGGCACCATTCACATAGCCGGGTGTTTGTGTCTTGCCAAAGTCGGATTGAGCGATATTCCTAGCGGATTATGGTATGTGCGCTAAGGGTTTGAGGCATCTCATAAAAATTGAGAAACGCCAATCTCCTAGGCTTCGGTTTTTGTGCACCTCTATCCATAACTCCAAAAGTAAAGTCGAAAAATGAAAAGAAGAGAGCGAAGCTCTATGTTGAAGGTGTTGCGGAAACCGCAAGAGAAGAAAAAAAGAGTAGTTGTCCACTTTCCGGGATTCATGCACCACATTCCTTAAAGTTTCCTTCCCTTTCCACATTCTAGACCTTTTTCTTTGAAAGTCCTTAAGATCAAAAGAATGTTATATGACTTAGTGATCTAAATTGAAGTTTCTTATGATTGATTTTGATAATGTTTAAGGGTTACGATGCTTGTATGGAAGTTTAATTGATTCATGAGTTTTCTTTACTCTTTACTCTTTGATTAAGTGTATGAAAGTCCTATAAACGATTGAAGCAAGATTTGAGAATGATCTATTGTTTAGAAGGCACATTCGTCCAAAAGAAGTATTGCTTTGAGAAGGTACACATATTTCATCCTAACTCTTGTTTTAAAGCTTTTGAAAGACCTTGCTTAGGGACAAGCAAGTTGCAAGTATGGGGTTATTTGTTAGCATGAAATATTGTGATATTTTAGGCACGTTTTCCAAGCGTATTTGATCCATATTGATAGTCATTGATTGAGCATTGATGCATTTGTGAGCTAGTTTGCCTATAATGTTGATATAGAGATCTACACAAGCTTTATATTGATTATAGGTGATTGAGAGCTATTTCCGAACGGAATCGAGCAAAGATGGAGCTGTTGAACAAGTCCATGGATTGAGGGCATTCTTAGGAGCAAAAGGAGTGTTAACTTGAGGAATGCATGAAGCTAGGGAAGAATCACGTTCTTACCCTAAACCACGCTCTAAAATACGGCCGTACTACTTTCCACGTTCAGTTCCACGACCGTGGAACCATGGCTAAGGAAACGTGGTTCATTCCAGCAACTTCTACGGCCGTGGAGAAGATGGTTCAAACCGTGTTGATTTCCACGCTCTAAATTACGGTCGTGGAACCTTCCACGACCATGATCTTGGCAATCTTTTTCGCCACACTTTAAGCCACGATCTTTTAAAGGATTGGGCTGGGCCGCTATTTCATCATACACTATAAAAGGACGGACGAAGAGAGATTCCGTCACCTCGCTTTAGGCTTACACCTTTGCTTACCTTAGACGTATTTACGCTTGCGTTTGGAATTGCCCTAATCTCGCTTTTGGTGGAAGTTGTGTTGAGAGATTTGGTGCAGCGCTATTGGTGATTTCCGGATTGACGGAAGATCGAAGATTCGGAAGGTTATTCGCAAGAAGATTCCTCTTCTTGTTTAGGTTTGATTTAGAAGACGGATTGACATCCCGTTCTTCCTTCCTATCTAAGATTGTGTTTGTTTAATCTATTCCAAATCTAGTGACAATATTTGTTCTTGATTGTGACTTTGAGGTTGGTTTGAAGTTTATTGAAAGTTTTCGGAAGTTTTCATCTTTCGATCTTTTAAACCTTGAATTTGATATCATTATGACTATTGTTGGCTAAAAACCCTTAACAATTCTAAGGTGAAGGGTTGATAGTTGTGGCTTAGATGATGATAGATCGATCGTAATTAAATTGGACCCTGAGAGTTAGAGAGAATCACCGACGAACCCTGAATTACGGCCTGTTCTTGAGTCCACGGCCGTGGATCCTCAAGAACTAACCGTGATTTCCCTTAAGTTTGCGAACTTGCTTTTACTTTAATCCAAAGTTAAAGATTTGCTTTAACTTAGTTTAGGCTTGCCTTTTCTAGGTGGTAGTGAAGCCTCAACAACCTCTACCTCGATTGTGAGTGTCACAACCGTAATCGGTTTAGTTAGTCTTGATCCTTGGATTACAAGTTTGGGTATTTGACATTAATTCCCATCTTTAGAACCTTTCTATATTGAAGCCTCAACAACCTTTATAGAGAGTGTCTTGTAGGTGAGTCATATAAGGTTTTTGGAACTTCACCGTACGATTACCTTACATTAGCATACCTTTGCATATCTTAACTCTGTCCTTATATCATTAGTATATCTTGAATCGATTGCCACAACTGGATACTTGGATCTTTAGGATTGTTGTTTCCCCAATAATTTGCAAAGCTCTTACAATTACCTGCTTGATAATCCGAAATTGAATTTGTTCCCCCCAAATCCCTGTGTTCGATACTCTGGAATTCTTGCTTAACTACGTCGATTCGTACACTGCGGGTTCGCTTGCTTGATTTCTAGTTTTATAAATTTAAAGCTTATTTGCACGCACGCTAAGTGGCGAACATCGATCTAGAGCCTGGAACTAGACCAATTTTTAAAGCTCCGTACAGAATGGCACCTGTGGAAATGCTTGAGTTGAAGATGTAGTTGGAAGAATTGGCAGATAAAGAATTTATTCGGCCAAGTGTATCGCCATGGGGAGTGCCAGTGTTGTTCGTGAAGAAAAAAGATGGTACAATGAGGCTATGTATCGACTATAGAGAACTGAATAAGATGACAGTTAAGAACAAGTATCCACTGCCACAAATTGATGATTTGTTAGATCAGTTACAAGGAGCAAAGGTGTTCTTCAAGATAGACCTACGGTCAGGCTATCACCAGTTGAAGATTCAAGAAGATGACATCCATAAGACAACATTCAGGACTCGGTATGGACACTACGAGTTCGTGGTTATGCCATTTGGATTAACCAACGCACCTGCTGCGTTTATGGAATTGATTAATCGGATCTTCATTGGATACTTGGATAGGTTTGTTGTGGTCTTTATAGATGATATATTGGTTTATTCACGAAGTAGTGAAGAGCATGCAAAGCATTTGAAAGCAGTTCTTCAAGTATTGAGGAAAGAAAAGCTTTATGCTAAGTTGTCCAAGTGTGACTTCTGGATGAAAGAAGTAACATTCTTGGGACACATGATTACTGCAGATGGAGTCAAAGTTGACCCATCCAAGATCGAAACCGTGCTAGCATGGGAACCACCCAAGAATGTCAAAGAGATACGTAGTTTCCTAGGATTAGCATGATACTATAGACGTTTTGTAAAAGGGTTTTCCATCATAGCAAGACCTATGACCAACCTACTTCAGAATAAGGCAAAGTTTATATGGACTGAAAAGTGTCAAGCAAGCTTTGAAGAGATAAAGAAGAGGTTGACTATTGTACCTGTGTTAGCTCAGCCGAATGGAACACTAGGGTTTCATTGTTTACAGTGATGCATCTAAAATGGGCTTGGGATGCGTCTTGATGCAAAATGAAAGATGCATCGCCTATGCATCAAGACAACTGAGACAATATGAGCAGAACTACCCTACACATGACTTGGAGTTAGCAGCAGTAGTTCATGCACTTAAGATTTGGCGGCATTACCTATTTGGGACGACGTGTAAGATCATGAAATCATAAGAGCCTGAAGTACATTTTTACTCAAAAAGAGTTGAATATGAGACAAAGAAGGTGGTTGGAGTTGATAAAGGGTTATGACTTAGAGATACTATATCATCCTGGTAAATCTAATGTGGTGGTTGATGCTTTGAGTAGGAAGTCAGCTCAAGAAAAAGCGATTGCTCGATTAACTGTACAAGTTGAAATACAAAAAGATCTGATTTGTAGTGGCATTGAAATATGGGTTCAGAAAGAACAAGGGTATTTGTGTACCTTGGAGATAGTGCCCAATTGGTTGAAAGAAATTCAACAAAAACAACTAAGTTGCCCTAATTTAATCAAAATAAGGTCAGTGATCAGAAATGGTGAATCTTCAGATTTCCATATCGATACCGACAATATAATGAGATATCAGGGAAGAGTATGTGTTCCTCAAGATGAAGAGATTAGAAAAAGGATTCTTGTGGAAGCCCATGCAACACCATATTCCATACATCCAGGATCGAACAAGATGTATCGGGATATTAAACCTTACTTTTGGTGGCAAGGTATGAAGAAAGATATTGTTGAGTTTGTGTCACGGTGTCAAACATGTCAACAAGTTAAAATTGAACACCAAAGGTCAGGAGGAGAACTCCAATCATTGGAGATACCGGTGTGGAAATGGGAACACATCACCATGGATTTTGTAACCAGTCTATGTAGTAGCAAGGGTTATGACTCCATATGGGTGGTGGTTGATCGATTAACAAAGACTGCAAGATTTATTCCTATCAAAAGGAAACTTGGACTGTGAACAAGTTAGCAGAGGAATTCGTGAATCAGATAGTCAGATTACATGGAGTTCCTAAGACCATAGTTTCAGACAGAGATGGACGATTTACTTCCCGATTCTGGAGCCAGGTATAGACAGTAATGGGAACCAAGCTGAATTTTACAATAGCGTTTCATCCACAGTCAGATGGTCAGTCCGAAAGGACTATTCAGACTTTAGAAGACTTGTTGAGGTCATGTGTGCTTGATTGGGGATCGATATGGCCAGATCAATTACCGTTGGCCGAGTTCACCTACAACAACAGTCGGCATGCGTCCATTGGGATGGCACCCTATGAAGCACTGTACGGAAGGAAATGTCGAACCCCATTATGTTGGGATGAGCCTGCCGATGTCATTGACACGGCTCTAGACAAAGTTAAAAGTGATATTGAAAAAGTTCTTTGATTCGAGAAAGGATGTTGGCTGCACAGAGTAGACAAAAATCGTATGCTGATAAGCGCCGACGCCCGCTAGAGTTTGAAACAAGGACACATGTTTGGCTGAAAGTTTCACCGACTCGTGGAGTCAAACGGTTTGGTATCAAGGGGAAGTTAAGTCCTCGGTATATTGGACCGTTTGAGATTTTGGAAAAAGTTGGTAAAGTAGCTTATCGTTTAGCATTACCGCCAACAATGGATGGAGTACACCCAGTGTTCCATGTATCACAACTGAGACAATATCAACCAGATCCGAGCCATGTACTCAGCTATGATGCTATCGAGATAGAGCCTGATCAGACCTATGCCGAGTTCCCTATGGCCGTGTTAGATAGATAAAGAAGTTAAGGAATAAAGAGATTCCATTGGTGAAGATCCAGTGGTCCCAAAGGGGAATGGAAGAGGCTACATGGGAAACAATTGAGCACATGGAAAGAAATTATCCAGAGGTGTTTAGTTCTTTGATCGGTGATTGAGATAGAGGTATGAATTAGTACCTAACCTTTTTCACTAACTAATGTGCTTATATGGTTCTATGTTGATGTGATTTATGTGTGCGTGAATTGTTTTGTGTTTGCTAACATAGGAAGTGATAGACTTCACTACTGTGAGCTTGATAACCCCTTCTAACTTGGTAATAACTTATGCTTGCATGAAATGCAAAGATAGGTTAATTATGTGACTGATAGATTCAGTCTTCTGATGAGCTGTGTACTAAAGTTTCGGGACGAAACTTTTTCTTAAGGGGTGTGTGATGTAAAAGCTAGGATTTTCGAATCCTAATAAAGGATGTTTAAGGGTGATTAAATTAATCATCGATATCAATTGACCCATAAATCGCGAATAGTGTGTAGATGACGAGTAGGAATTCCACCGTCACGATCCTGACGTAAATTTGGACTTATGGGGAAATTTTCACTTTTTCCTCTAGGGAATAATTTTTACCCTCTCGTATTATTTGGAGCAGTTGGGAGCTTCAATTAATAAAACTGCAGTTGAGAGAAATGATCAGGACATTGGGTATGTTTTAGATATGAAATAACATGGAAAGGCAAAATGGCCAAAAGAGTCGCTATTTCGTTTCTTAGCGGCTAAGAAAGACGGCTTAGGAATATGCGTTTTTCGAGAAAGTTGCGGAATAATTATCCACACAATATGTCAGATTTATTATTCCAATTTTGAGAAGTTTGGAGAAGGGGCTCAAACCGCCTTCGGATCGGTTAAAGGATAACTATCGACTTTGCTAAAGGATAATTATCGTCTTCGCTATAAATAGCGGAAATTCATTTATTAATTCATTTCCTTTCATGTTTCCTCGTAAAAACTCTGATTTCTCTCAACCTTCAAATTCAGATCTACTCTCCGTTTCTAATCCGATTTCAATTCCGTTTGAGTTTTCGGATTACTCTCTTCGTCCTCTTCATTTTGGTACCGAGTTTCTGCGTTTTCATTGAAGTTAAGGTCAGGTCGAGCCTCCCCCTTATATGGTCGGTTCCGTCGCTCAGATTCCGGTGAATCTGATAGTGTCCGAGCATAGCCTGCGTCGTTGTGATTCCGAATCTTCTTTCGTATCGTCAATCGGGTTAGTAACGAATAAGTTATGAATTTATTCGTTTTCAGTATTGCGATTTGGCCTAAATTGACCTTAGGCTTGTCAAAATGGATAATTGGAAATTCCATTATGCTCGTTACTTTATTATGGTGATTATGGGATATTTGTTTGATGAGATCTGATGACAGTTGGGTTCAGAAACTGCCTGCGGGCAAAACATTATTCTGGTAAAATTTAATTAATTAATCAAAGATTAATTAATTAAATTAGGAATCTAGAAAACGCTATAAGCTAATTAAATTCAAAGGAATGAAAGCCTTTTGAGGCATGTGATATGATGATGACCTGTAAAGGTCAAAAGTATGTAAATTGTTTAAGACTCTGAGCTAACCATTAGCTAGGTCGCTAGCTATTGCAGTGAATGCCGGAGCTCGGCCAAGCCCGGATCACTTGCGTTTGTATAAGAATGACACCGAGTCTGATGGACTTCAGGCTCGGGTCGCACACGTAATGAAAATGGTAAATGTTTGCATTAACATGAATGGCAAAATGTTGCATGTGGTTAGGGGTTAAGACCATAACCCACCACGAGAAAGCCTGGCCCGTAGACTTGATCAGTCTGGCTACGACCTAAGAGCAAATGTCTGAATTAACCTAATATGTGCGATGGTGAGCTCACACCAAAGCCAGAACCGTATAAGCAATGGTTTTGGATTTGGTCCGGGATCGCAAATTGTAAATTTCATACTGCATTCACGTGCATTATTCATAAAAGCATGATATCATCTCATGAGCACGGTATATGGTATTTGAATATATTTGTTGTATTGTGATGTGATGATATAATCTCTCGTAGATAGATTATGATCGGTAGCTAACGGTTTTAAACCAAATCTTTTTAGGTAATGCTGATCATAGGAACGCTTCAGGGATGTCAACTGCAGGGTGTGGACAACCGAGGTAGTGTTAACCCAAGGGTTGGTTGAACTACTTTTGGAACTAATCGCTTGCAAGCGAGTCATTTGTTGGTTGTGTGCAACTGTGTACACATGTTGATTTCAGGCTGAAGTTTTAAGACACTTGTTCAGGTGTCGTGTTTTAAAGTGTCGTTTTGGGATATACATACTAACTGCATGCACGGTTGTTATGTAAATGTTTTCTAAATGACAGGTTGATAGTTTTCATTATTTCTTCGTGCTTCTTGTTGCAAGGTCCTATTTGTGAAGTTGTTGTCAGGCTAACTGATGGGACCCACTGTGTGGTCCTTAGCCTAGTGCCGTCTTGGGTTACTTAAAACTCGGGTCGTTACAATAAATGCATTGATCTTCCCTCTCATTTCAGTGGTCTTAGAGGGAGGAAAGAACTTAGTAAGAAACTCCGTCGTCATCTCTTCCCAAGTGTTGATTTTTTTGATACCAAGCAAGCGCCTTGTCTTTCAAAGAGAAATAGAAAGGCCTCAACTTGTAGTTGTTGTTCTCCAGTCTTGAAAGTCTCAAACTCTCCATCAGAATCTCATAATTTTGCATATGCTGACGCGGAGACTCGCTCTCCAAACCTCCAAATTGACATATTCGGATCATAGTAAGAACTTGCGGTCGAAGTTCATAATCATGCTCAGCTGGATCACCTAGGTTGACTCCTGGACGCCTGACTTGCTGATTGGGGTCCATCCTCTGTCCTAGGGTTTGTGGAACTCCAGCAAAAAGAATATCTCGGATAGGCATCCGAGGTGGTAGGTGCACATCGACCGGGGCAACATGAACTAGGTCTTGCCTCGGTCGAGGATCTGGGATCGGTTGAGGCAGAAACTGGGCCTTATGAGCGGCCATATCTGCTTCAATTTTTTCTGTTCTGGCGCGAGTCTCTTCTCTCTCTCGCTGTAGTTCTTCTCTATTGAGGTCTAGTTGTTCCAATGCCTCCTTCAATTCGGCTTCAAGATCGTGATCGTCTTGATTGGCCATCTTAGCTTCTTTTAATCTTCGCTTGCAAGTATTTTCTGGTTCGGGATCGTAGGGAACGATTTCATTTCCAGCACGAGTTCTTCGCATAAACCTAAGGAAAGATCCTGCGAAAACACTCAAGTAGAGTAGTTAAAAGAAACAAGGGCAATTACCCTGAAAGACAACCGAAACCGGCTTGGTCTAGACCAAGTCCCCGGCAACGGCGCCAAAAACTTATTCGCTCCAAAAGGTGTGTACAAGCTTTAAAATTTATAACCCAAGAAGTATGCTTGAACAATATGCGAACCCGCAGTGTACGGATAAATTGTAATAAAAGCAAGAATTCCAAGGGTCGAACACAGGGATTATGGTGAAACAAAGCACGAAATCAGTAATCAAATATTGCTAATAACTAAAAGCAATTAAAGAAATCAAAGATGATGTATAAGTCAAGTAAGCGGAAATGCAGATTTTAGGGATTAAAGCATCTAGTTATGTTTCCGACTCAAGATCTCAAAGGATAACGCGGACAAAGCTGAGATTTGTAGAGGGAAGGTGTTTCTAAGGTGGGAATAGATCACCGGGTAAGTCTCACTACTCAGTATCCCAAACCAAAGCTCCTATTATCGGGTAAGTCTCAAGGTACTAAGGAAAGGAACTATAATCTCAAACCAACACACCACCCAAGGGAATAGAATCAACCTTTACCGGGTAAGTCTCAGGCTAACTCACAAAGATGGGATGAAGGCACACTCAAACCCCAATACAGGATAAACCTTTATTACCTACACTCATGATCTTAGCTAAACAAACAAAGGAATCACTGGGTAAGTTTCATCCTAGGCTTGCATTGAACCAGGAAAGGTGTAATAAGGATAAGATTTGGTAAACTTAAACACTTAACTCAGATAAGGTTCATGAAAGGTCACCTCGTTCAGTCAGATTCCACCCCGGCCGAGATGTTCAACGACTGAGCGAGGTGTTATAGGGTTAAGGTAAAGACTCGAGCTTTCAGGGTCCTGCTGGGATTAAGATCATTATATCATCGTCTTTCCCACAACTTTCAGCCAATCACCCTAGAATCGCATAAGAAACTTAGCCAACAATCATCATGATAACAATAATCAAATTAATGGAAAATGAATCAATATTCGAACAAGAAAACCTCAAGAAAATGGTCTCAATAACTAAATCAAATAATCAACAAACAAGCGTTCCTCAATCACAACTCAACAAAGACAACAAACCAAAAGTTCTCTAAGAAAGTCTTACAAACTCCTTCAAAAGTCAACTCCAACTATGATTCCTTCCTTCCTTGAACATCAGTCCTTCAATACTTCCTTCAATTCTTCCTTCAAACCTCCAGAAAATCCCTCAATTGCTGGATGCTCCAAGCATGGTCGAATTGTGGAAAATCCAACCCTTTATATAGGAGAATTATCTTCTAAAGATAAAATATCTTAAAAAGATAATTTTCTAGAAAATATATTCATATGTCTCAAAATATATCAGCCAAATTAAATATCTTCCTTCTAGAAATCCAGCCAAAAATATAAGATATCCTCCTTCCAAAAATAGAAGATCTCAGCCAAAAATAAAGATCTCTCCGACGACAGGGTATTCTCCTCGGTTGGGACGCTCCTCAAGATCACCTCGGTCGAGGTGGTACTGTAGCTGACCGAGGTGAATCTCAACTGAATGTGAAATCTCTCAAATCTGGTCCAAAGTCAATCTTCTTAATCATTTTCTTGCTTTTTGAGATCTTCCTTAAGAGAATGTAGCTCCAATGACTACTTAGCTTTGTTAGCTCCATTTTGGTGCAAAACGTGCCATTTTACCTACAATTACAACGAAACTAGGTGTAGACCTCGATTCCCGCAAAGGTAGACAAAACAACAATATAATCAGAGAATATACATCCATACATGAAGATTTATGAAGATAAAACGCCTAAACTACTCCCAAAATATAGACTATAATGCATGCTATCACTTACCCCGTAAAGGTTAGTTCTTGTCCCGTAGGTTGAGTGGTTGGTTTGAGTTTATGTTTCTTTCCTTAGATCCTTGAGACTTTCCCGGTGATAGGAGTTTTGGTTTGGGATAGTTGGTTTGTGAGACCTCTCCAGTGATCATTCCCACCTTAGAAACACCTTTTCTTAGCGATCTCAACCTTGGCCTAGTTTTTAGAAGTCTTCAATCGAAAACCACAACTGGATACTTTGATCTCTAGAATATGCATTGCCCCAATTATCATATTATTCATCTTTATTGCTTTTTTTCTTTTTCATTCATTATTATCAGCTGGAGTCTAATCTATTTTTTATTTGCCACCAATTGATTTCACATCAATCCATGAGATCGACCTTTGCATATTTGTTTTTGCTGCAATTTGATCCGTACACTACGGGTTCGCTTAATTGCTTTGGCATTTATTATAAGTATACATTTAAGACTATTCGTTCATTATTTACACATGTTTTAGAGCAAACAATAACATTGATTTGTGATGAATATTGACACAAATATTGATGGTTTTTTTTATTGAAATCTATGGTGGTAGGACAAGAACATGGACATCGGCGCTAGACTTCGAAAAAGCCCTAGCGCTTTTACTTAATTAGCTTAAGCTTACTAATATTTTTATTTATTTTATATCATTTTAGTAGTAATTAATTACTAGATTTTTACTTATTTAGATTAAGGTTACTCCAAAGCTATAATAGCACATACACACAAGACTAGACTCCGTCTGGATCACTCTGCAACTACCCTATACTGCAAGTCATCTATAGCACCGGATAAAACGTTAGCTAACAACCAACATATTAGAAGAACTACAATAGCACATACACATAGGATTGGATCCGAGGATCTCCTAAACCTCGCCTCTGTCCCCGCATACCAACAAGACTGGATCCGATGCACCTCACCTTGTACCTGTCTGGGCTAGTCGTAGAGAACCTCCCAGTCTCATGTCAGAGTTGGGGAGTGATACCACCGCCCGTTATACAAACACTTGGGCCAATTATCAACAATGTCTTCCTACTCAGGATATGGTTATGAAACATACAATACACACACCACTATTGTAATTCACACCAATACACATAATGCAAGTTAAGTAAGCCCAAAGGACTTACATATATCAAGATAAGTCTAGCTAAAACAATTCACTCTTGATCCCGCATGAATAAACTCCACCGCTTGATAACAAGGATACGTAGATCAATAACATATACATCATCTAGAAGTTTCTAAATTCTAGGTCAATCATGACTATCATCGTATCAACATTCCAAAACCATAAACAATCTATCCTTCATAACAAGGTCCGAAAACTACATCATAGCAGTTTTCCTACTCTTAACGTATAACATCATCATCCTTAAAACATCATAAGGCCTTAAATTCTCATGATTTTTACTTCTAACCCACTAATTGGGATTCACTCTAGATATTCTAGGTTCCACCCTAACATGATACTAACAACCTATCAATCTTAGACCGCAAAAAAGGATCAACGTACCGATATTCGGTACTCTCTGGAGAGATCACGCGACCTCGGGAACACCGAGGCGTGATCGTGGAGGAAAGGTTTCAAAGCGACCAATGAAAAGGTTGAGACGCGACCGCGGTGACAAGTATCAAGTGCGACCGCGGCGATAGGTATCAGGTGTGACCACGGCAAGGTCGAGGTGCGACCGCGGAAATAGGTATCAAGCGCGATCTTTGTCGATTCGCCGTTGTTTGTCTTTGATTCAAAACTATGCAAAAAAATCCAGTGATTCCTTGTTGATGTTGTTGGGAATTGTTACAAACACAAAGGGGACACCAACAAGCACAAAAACTAGAGTAAAGGATGCAAAGGATAAGATCGAATATTACCCGTCTACAACTTCATCACGGGAAGAACGTGGTTGCTTTGTTTGCGTGCAAGAACGACGAAGGGAAGACGACTGACTTCCCCGATCCGTAGTTGTCATTTGGTTAAAGAAGACAGGATGAGTGGTGCGGCTACTGGTATCAATGAAGAGGATGGAGTGGAAAGAAGGAAGAAAAGAATAACGTATGTGAAAGACAAAAGAAACCAATGGTTTATAGGGTTAAGAATAGGAGGTAGTGAGATTTTGTTTTGTGACCGCGGGAAACAACAGCCGCGACTGCGGCAAGGCAAAAATGGTGCGACCGCGGGCCGCTATCTCGATGACTCAAGTCACAACACCGGAATAAAATTTTTGTTATTACATGGTGACATTTTTTTATAGTTTTCAAAAGGTGTAGTGAGATTTTGTTTTGTGCCATTAGTTCAAATTGTTTGTTCTAATGATATGTTTTGTTATATTAGTTCAAATTGTTTGTTCTAATGGTCTTATCTTATTAGACCCTTTTTCGTTGAAATATGTGTTCCCTTAGTTCAATAATACTAATAGTTCATACGTTTTTATAATTTTTTTCATAAGTTCAAATTAAGCATGAATTAATAATAATATAAAATGTTTGAACTAATAGAACACTCAAATTAAACTAATAGTATACAAATTTTGATATTCTTTTCCGAGTTTTTTTCCCAACGGACATTCCTCTGGTTCAATTATTTTTTACATTTCGTTCAATTTTTTTCCTGTTAGTTTAGATTGTATTGTACTAATGGTTCATACATTTTTACATTTTTTTCCCTTCATAAGTTCAAATTAAGCATGAACTAATAATACAAAATGTTTGAACTAAACACTCAATTTGAACTAATAGTATACACTTTTTTTTCTCCATTTTTTAACGGACACTTTTTTGTTTGAAATTTTTGTACATTTCGCTCAAAAATTTGTACATTCCGTTCAAATATTTTGTTTTGTTTGTTTCTTATTATATTGTACTAATGGTTCATATATTTTTATAAAATAATACATGAACAAATAATATAAAATATTTGAACTAATAGAATACTTGGTTTGAACTATTAATATAAAAAAATTTGAACGTTTATAAGATTTATTCAATATTTGGGTACCAATAGTTCGAACATTGTGTTTTATTAGTTCAAACATGTACAAGTAAAAAAATGCATAGAAACATAACTAATAAATAGAACAAAACAATATAAGAACTAACGATAGAAAGTATTAGAACAATTAGTATATAAATGGATTGACATCACAAAAAAATGGATTGACACAGCACAAAGTTGTGATTATTTCAAATGCAGAGAAGACAATTTTATGAATAGTAAGATTTGAGTTGTTATCATATTATCCCAATATTAATCAAAACTTGCAGGCATACTCCTCATAGTGAAAAACGTTTATTTGGTTTGTTCTTTGTGGAAGGTATATATTCATTATCTATGTTGTTCAATCGTCTATTATCGAATATAATGTGATAGTAAATGAATATTTGATATCGGGTGTGGTGTTTTGAATGTATGTAGGAACGACAAAGTTGTGGTTATTTCAAATTGATGAATGTCGAATACTTAATAGTGCATATGAACAGCGGATCCTTAGCGATGAAGAAACCAATGATATCGAAAGAGATAATTCGGTGATGAAACAAGAGAATTTATTGTTAAAAATTATGATTGGTGTGTTGTTGGTATTAGTAATCATAAAATTGCTGAAAATATGATGTTTTGAACATCATATGTAATGTCATGTATTTTTTTCTAGTTTGTCGTATGTCTAGTGGAATGTAACGTTGATACTAGATTGATCATCCTATGTAATGAATTTATTCTTATCAATGTCAAAATATTTTCTTAAGTCAAATGCGGTAAACTTTCTTTGTCGTGTAGTGACTACACGTTCATGTTCATGTTCAAATTAAAGATTTTGTAAACTGATTTGGCACAACTACAGTCGTATCAAAATGGTTTTGACACATCTGCAGTCTATTTTCAAGGCATAAAAACTATATTAAAATGGTCAAATCACTTATTAGAGCTTTTAATTAGATTGCAGTTTTTAGAAATTGTGAGATATGTGGTCTTTGTTTTTATGTCTAGAGATCTCAATGTTGGAAAATGGATTGACACAACACAAATAAAAACGACTAAATAAGAATTGAAACAACACAATAAAATTGTGATAGCTCACTCAAAACTCTACATTGAACTACTCAAAAATTGAATTAAAATAATGCAAAAAGACTGCGTTTATATAAGATCAAAACTGCATTGGCACAAAATCAACCGGATGAAAAAACAGCTAAAAAAACTGCATTAAAACTTTTTTTAAAAACAATGAAACAACACAAAAAAGTGCATTGAACCAACAAAAAAAACACAAAAACAAAATCAATTGAGTCACAAAAACAACACAAAAACAACACAAAAAAGCTCACAAAAAAAAATAAAAAATGCATCAGCTTAGTGAATAAAATCGTACAAAAACTGCATACAAAAGCAGTACAAAAAAATGCATTGAACTAACAAAAAAACTACACAAAAACAACATCAACTGAGTGACACAAACAACTAAAAAGGTGCACAAAAACAACTAAAAACAGTATCAGCTTAGTGAATCAAATAACACAAAAACTGCATATAAAAAACAACACAAATTTGGATAAAAACACCATAAAAATAACACAAAAACTGCATAAAAACGACACAAAAAACTACATTGAAACATAGTTTTGATTGTACAAAACAACATAAAATAATTTTAGAGAAATTATATATCTTTTGTGATCAGATATGAATATCCACCCTTCTCCATCCGTTCCATCCAATTCAGATTATAAATTGGTTATAAACCATTCCCAACTATTTGGATTTTCCCCCTCAACAACAACCCATCAAAGTGGAAATATTTGATTGTTTCCATCCCTACCTATTGCGAAAGTAATCCATTTTTTAAACCCATAAAAACATATACAAAATCTTTGAAACATTGGAGGATTAAATGAGTAGAAAGTAGAACAAATTTACCCCCTTCATTTGATATTTTCAACTCTTCAATGTAACTTCCAATTTTGTTATAGTGATCCTTCATAGAACCATGTAATATTGTATACGCAACTGTCTTTCCCTTGTATGCGACCCACTTGATAATGATCATACCGTACCTTCTCTTCACACAATCAATCATTTCACTAGCCGGCCAATGATGGCTAACTTTGAATCTAGCAAGATATTGCCTAGCCAACCATTTTGATGTAAGTAGGCAGAGTTTTTTTCATATTTCTCATACAACGATGTTCTTTTCAAGGTTTTTCACACTCAGCGAACCCTCCCTATTATTCCATGATGCATAAACTTTGAATGGACAACCTTTTTTCAATCGGTCCCAAATTTTCTCTTACATTTGTCAATCACGACAAACTTTACGCTATATTCATTCAAAATACCTTACATTGTTGCAAATTTCTTAAATATGGAAATATTGAGAATTCTCAACCCCACTTTCCATTTCAAGTTTTTGCAATCGTTGTTATCTATAAGGATCATATTGCTTCTGATTGTCCTCTTTGTTCATGAATTCTCATCCTCTTCAATTTCAGAAAAATCATGCATTTCACCTTTAAAATCTTCATACTTACTTAAGTTTTCTTCAACACTTTCACAATTTCAGTCGTGTATTCCCTAACTCTTCTCCTTCCAGCTTGATACTCGTCATCAAAGGAGTCCAAGTCACATGTAGTTAAATGAACCTCCTCCATCTCTTCCTCTAAACCCTCTACTCCAAATTTAAAAATTACATCTTTATCTTTTCCATCTTACAATTTTTACCTCATCACCAAGAAAACCTAATACGCCAATATCATTTGTATAATGTTGTAACACCCCGAATTCTCAAAACTCGGGATGTTACTGGTTAGGACCTCACAATGGGTCCCGACCTCAGTTTGACAACAATATTACTAGGATCTTGCAACAAGACACAAATAAGAAAAACCGAAATTCATGAAATAGTATTTTTAAAGGAATGAATGCAACACGGTCTAGCAGCCTATAGTACTTAAACAAAGGGAAAAACGGTCAACTGTCTTAACAAAAGAAAGAACGACAAACAACAACCCCAACCCCCACTCTAAGGAGTACAGAGACCCGGCTGACCACTACTTCTGGATCACTCAGCTGCTGATCTAACCTGCGGTAAATCTAAAAACACAACAAGAGAAACCATCATCTAGTTATCTAAATATTAAGAGAGTAATAATAGCGCACACACATAAAAATATAAACAACCATCATGCTTTCAAACAAGTACGTTTATTATCTTCAGTTAAGTTATTCACTCTTACTAATGATACTTATTTTGTGACACGAGGGATTCCCAAACCTCGCCTCCGCCCCCGTGTAACCATCAGGAATGGATCCGATGCATCTCACCTTGTACCTGCCTGGTCTGGGTATAGAGAACCTCCCAGTCTCCTGTCAGAGCTGAGCAGTGATGTCACGGCCCGTTATACATACACTTGGGCCTTAAACACAATAATAACGGTCGTCCTAACAAGTTGTTATTATTATAATCACGCACATAGCACACACACAACCACTATCACTCAACTAATATCCAGAAATTGACTAAGTAAGTCGCAAGGACTTACCTGAGTCAAATCACACTCTAACAAGTCTCAAATCGGTCCGTACTCATGGTAACTCAAACGCCTGTCAAATAAGGCATGTGGATCAAAATCACATCCAGATGTCCAACCTCATGCGAAGGGATTACGGAAAAAGCTCTCTTACAGTAAAAGATCATTTTACCCTTAGTGCCGAAAATTCTCAAAGTTTACTCTTAAATTCTACTAATTTCTTTTAGAACTTGTTTTCCATAAATGGTTTCTCTCTGATAGTTTTTATAAGTTATAAGTTAAAACTCGTAACCACTCCTCAAAGAACAACGCTCCTCCTCTTTCCCGATTACCACTCTACTCTTCTACATGTATATATACGTATGTACATACTCTAACTTTTTCCTTCAACTCGTATAATTCCGTGACTACTATTCTTATACATATATATGTGTACGTATATAATACGTTACTCTTACCCCGTTATGTCTAAAACTTAAGTATATACCTACTATACCTATTAGGATCTCTACACTTATACCTAACTTATACTTACACATATACATATATATACTTACCTAAATATATATAGATATAATACACCTATACTTATAAATATCTATCTGTATATATATATTTCAAACGCATACTATCATTACTAGTATATACTAACTTACACAACTCCCAAACTTATCTAGTTATGTATAAGATACATGTCCAAAGCTTATTCATATCTAAATATCACATATCTCTCAACCTGTAAAACATAAACTAAACTGCTACAAAACCATTTATTGTTTTAAACAAATAGAGTCGCAGAGGAGGGTAGTACCGTAGACTCCCAACGGTCTGCTTCGGTCCGACTCACAGATGGCCTTCGACACGAGCTGGATTAAACGAGGGATGGCTCAGCGTCCAGCTCTTGTCTGCAGTAGTGGATAGGTTGGTCACCGCAGGGATCAGAATTAGATTCGACTCCACACGGTCTCCCTGTTCACATCAAAGGGGCCGAAACGAGGTTCGTCCCGCATAGAGAGGAGGTGAGATGTTGTAACAGCCAGCCAGAAGAGGATAAGGAGGGGTATAATGGCTTACCCGTATCTATGGAAGGCACTACAGCGGTTGTGAAGTAACCCGGTAGATCCGTCGCTGCAATCTAAGCCTTCGTCTGCAGCAGTGAAGCAGCCAATCCATGTTCGTCTCCTTTCCAACAGAAACGTGCAGCGGCTTGGGACGCAGGAGGTAAGGTCCGGCGCTGGAAGTCGTCTTCTGCTCTCTCTCTCTCTCTCTCTCTCTCTGCGTCTCATTCTGGTGAAAGCGCTGCTACTGTGTGAAGCCAAGTCAGCCGCTGCTGCAACTCGAGAAATAGAGAGGAAGGGGAGAGATGGACAGAGGAGAAGACGGCTCACCTGGGTGGCACGAACGAAGGGATCCGGCGCTGAAGAAGAAGCCCGCCGGTTGCAGATGTACTGTCTTTGGGCGGTCGCTGGCGTTTGCGTAAAACTTGCAAAAGAGATGCGCCGGTTGTGTAGTCGACAGAAGAGAAACAGCAGAAGGATTAGGGAGGGATTAGGTTAAGCGTGAGATTAAATTAGGGTTAGGATTATGTTTAAGGAAATGGGCCGGCTGAAAAGATCCTTGGGCCTGATAGTGGGCCAAAACCGGCCCGCTCTCTCATTAGAACAAGGCTAAGGAACTCATTAATCGCCCCGGACCGAAGAATAAATTGCGGAATTATTTATTGTATTAAAATAAGTTATCATTTATTTTAAAGATACAGAATTATTTCCGGTTACATAGTTTCATCATTTTGTGTGAATTAAGGTCACATAAAATGATAGAAATTTAAAACTCATTTTATTTTATTTTATTTATTTATTTATTTAAGATTGACGGATCGGAATCCGGTTAAATTCAGTATTAAATGGAGTTTAAAATTTTCGGTTATTACATCAGTGCCTCCTTAAAAGAAGTTTCGTCCCGAAACTTAGGATAATATCCCTAATCACCAGTTTTTCTACCATGCAACTACTCAATCATCATAATCAGACATGTATCACATAAAACATAATCACCCAATCCAATATAAAAACATGAATGGTCAAACAACACAACATCCGAGTACTAACTCGTCGATACAAGAGTAACATCTAACCCTACAAAGAACTCGGGATAGTTACGTCTAATACTCTCCTCGGTCTCCCAAGTGGCCTCATCAACTCCTCGTCTAGACCACTGGATCCTCAACATGGGTATCTCCTTGGACCGCAGACGTCTAGTACTGCGCTCCAAGACAGCTACTCGGTACTCTACAAAAGTGTGATCCGGCTCAACTATCAAATCCTCATGGCTGATGACGTGTCTCGGATCTGAGATGTACTCTCTCAACTGAGATACATGGAAGACCGGATGAACACCCTCTAATCTCGGCGATAGTGCTAATCTGTAGGCCATCTCTCCAACTCTCTCCAAGATCTCAAAAGGTCCGACATATCGGGGACTCAGCTTTCCCTTAATGCCGAAACGCCTGACTCCTCTCGTAGGTGACACTCTCAACCACACCTGAGCACCCACTCTAAACTCCAAAGGTCGACGCCTTTTGTCGGAGTAGGATTTCTGACGACTCTGAGCTGCTAACATCCGCTATCGGACTAGGGCAATCCAAGCGATGTCATCATGTATCTGATCTGGAGCTACTCCATCAGCTCTGTTGGGCTCATCCTAGCATAATGGTGTATGACATCTTCGCCCGTACAAAGCCTCATAAGGAGTCATCCCAATAGACGCGTGCCAGCTGTTATTATATGAAAACTCTACTAGTGGAAGGTGATCTGGCCATACCTGTCCACAATCTAGTACACACGCCCGCAGCATGCCCTCTAAGGTATAAATGGTCTTCTCAGACTGACCGTCTGTCTATGGGTGATAGGTAGTAGTAAAGTGGAGACTCGTCCCCAAAGCGGTATGTACCTGCTGCCAAAATCTCGAGGTAAAACGTCCATCTTTGTTAGAGACGATAGTCCTCGGTACCCCATGGAGTCTCACAATGTGTCTGGTGAACTCCTCAGCTAGACGGCTTACCGGCCACGTTTTCTTAATCGGAATGAAACGTGCGGTCTTCGTCAGACGGTCTACTACTACCCAAATGCATCAAAACCTCTGCTGAGCCTCAATCCGGTGACAAAATCCATAGATATATCCTCCCACTTCCACTGTGGTACTGGAAGTGGGTGGAGCTCTCCTCCGGACCTACGATGCTCAATCTTGACCTGCTGGCATGTCGCACACTGAGCTACATACCGAGTCACATCGGGCTTCAAACCACCCCACCAGAAGGACTGTCTCACATCCTTGTACATCTTACTCACTCCAGGATGTACTGAGTATGGGGTAGCATGGGCCTCGTCTAGTATCCTCTGTCTCAACTCACTGTCTGACGGCACACAAACGCGGTCCTGACGTCTCATCACTCCATCCGCACTAATAGTGAACTGTGGGGCCTCATCTCGAGACATCCTGTCTCAGATTCTGGTCAAAGTCGGGCAAGTCTCCTGCTTCTGTCGGATCTCATCCAACAAATCAGGAAGTAACTCCAAAGTAGCCAAATGACTATCTGTATCGGGAAACTGAATCTCTATCTCCAACCAAGCCAAGTCTCTCTACAACTGTGGGTGTACTGTCAACCGGGCTATCGCCCTCTCCCAAGGCGTCTTCCGGCTCAAAGCGTCAGCTACCACATTCGCCTTCCCGGGGTGGTAAAGAATCTCAAGGTCGAAATCCTTGATCAACTCTAACCACCACCTCTGGCGGTTATTCAACTCCCGCTGAGTGAATATATACTTCAGACTCTTATGGTTTGTGAAGATCTGACACGTCGCCCCATAGAGATAGTGACGCCAAATCTTAAGAGCATGGACTACTGCAGCCAACTCTAGATCATGTGTGGGGTAGTTCTCCTCATACATCTTCAACTGCCGAGACGCATAGGCTATGACCTTACCCCTCTGCATCAAAACACACCCCAAGCCTAGCTTGGATGCGTCACTGTATACAACAAAATCATTTGTACCCTTAGGCTGTGCTAAAATCGGAGCGGATGTCAATCTTCTCTTCAGCTCCTCAAAACTCTACTGACACGGCTCAGACCAGACAAACCGAGTAGTCTTCCTCAGAAGGAAAGTAAGTGGTCGGGCAATCAAGGAGAACCCTTCCACAAACCGGCGGTAATAACCTGCCAAACCTAGAAAGTTGCGAACCTCCTTAACATTCTTAGGAGGTTGCCAAGAAGATACTGACTCGATCTTCGCCGGGTCGACTTTAATACCCTCAACAGTCACTACGTGGCCTAGGAAAGCCACCTCTGACATCCAAAACTCACACTTGGATAGCTTAGTGTTCGCTCCAAACGGTGTGTGCAAGCTTTAAATTTATAACCCTAGACGTAAGCTTAAAACAAGGATGCGAACCCGCAGTGTACGGGTCAATCGTAGTAAAAAGCAAGGTATTCCAGGGGTCGATCACAGGGACTTAGTGAAACAAAGTCCAATTACGGTAAGCTTAAGCAATCACTAACCACAAGTAATTAAGACAACCAAAGATGATAAAAGTCAATATAGGAATTATGCAATTCTAGGGATTAAAGCATCTAGTTGTGGTTCCAACTCAAGATCTCAAGATAAGCGGACAAAGCTGAGGTTTTTGCATAGGGAAGGTGTTACTAAAGTGGAATAGATCACCGGGTAAGTCTCACTACTCACTAATCCAAAACCGTAACTCCTATTACCGGGTAAGTCTCAAGGAATTAAGATAAAGAACTATAATTTCAAACTAACACACCATCTAAGGGAACAGAATCAACCTTTACCGGGTAAGTCTCAGGCTAACTCACAAAGATGGGATGAAAGCACACTCAAACCCCAATAGAGGATTAACCTTTATTACCTACACTTATGATCTTAGGTAAACAAACAAAGGAATTACCGGGTAAGTCTCATCCTAGGCTTGCATTGAACCAGGAAAGGTGTAATAAGAATAGGATTTGGCGAACTCTAACACTTAACTCTCAGTTTCGGATCAGATAAGTCACCTCGGTCAGAAAAATTCCACCCCGGCCGAGATGTTCATCGACTGAGCGAGATGCTTAGGGTTAAGGTTAAAGACTCGAACTTTCAGGGTCCTACTTTGATTAAGATTATTCTATCATTGTTTTTCCCACAACCTTCAGCCAATCACCCTAGAATCACACAAAGAGATTAGCCACTCATCATCATGAAAGTATTAATCAAGTATATGGGAAGAAAGTGAATATTTGAACAAAAAGAATTTAATGAAAAGACTTCAATAACTGAATCAAATATAACAACAAAGCGTTCCTTGGATAGAAATCCAACAAGACAAGACAACAAGGAAGGGAATCTAAGATGATCTTACAAAAACCCTTCAAAAGCTATAAAAGCTAAAATCTTCCTTCTTCAACCTTCAAAAAGGTTCTTCAAATCTCCCAATTGGAGTATGGCTGCTGTGGTGTATAAACCCTGATCGGTGGTATAGCATCCTCTGGATTTGTGGAAAATCCAACCCTTTTTATAGGAAAAATACCCTCCAAAGATAAGATATCTTAGAAAGATCTCTTCCCATAAAAATAGGTAAAATATATGATCTAGCATATCTTCTTCCTTCCAGGAGCCAAGCCCAAAAATATAAGATCTCTTTCCAAAGATAAAAGATCTCAGCCAAGAATAAAATATTCTCGCCGCGTTCCAAGTGTTCGCCTCGGTCGAGTCGACTTCCTTGGATCACCTCGGTCGAGGTGACTCTGTAGTCAACCGAGGTGAGTCACAACTTAATGTGAAATCTCTCAAATCTGGTCCAAAGTGAATCTTTAATCCATGGCTATGCTTCCTGGATGTTCCTTTAAGTTCCTGAATGTAGCTCCAATGACTCCATAGCTCCTTTTGCTCCTTTTTGATGCAAAACGTGCCATTTTACCTACGATTACAACAAAACTAGGTGTAGACCTCGATTCCCGCAAAGGTAGATGAAATGGTAATATAATCACATAATATACATACAAACATGCATATTATTGAAGATAAAACGTCCAAACAAACCCCAAAATATAGACTATAATTCATGCTATCACTTAGCATACAGCTGGCTATCCTGCAGAATCTGCAATACTGTCCTCAAGTGTCCGGCATGCTCCTCTCGACTCCTAGAGTAAACTAGGATGTCGTCAATGAAGACCACTACAAACTAGTCTAAGAAGTCAATGAATATCCTATTCATCAACTCCATGAACACCGTTGGTGCATTAGTAAGCCCAAATGGCATCACTACGAACTCATAATGACCATACCTAGTCCAGAATGCCGTCTTAGGTATGTCCTGATCTCTCACCCTCAACTGGTGGTAGCCTGATCTCAAGTCTATCCTTGAGAACACGGACGCTCCATGCAACTAGTTCAAAAGATCATCTATGCGCGGTAGTGGATACTTGTTCTTGATGGTTACTTTGTTCAACTCTCTGTAGTCTATGCACATCCTCATCGATCCGTCCTTCTTCTTCACAAATAATACTGGAGCGCCCCAAGGAGACACACTAGGGCGTATGAAACCCTTCTCTGCTAACTCCTCTAACTGCTTCTTCAGCTCAAGCAGCTCTATCGGTGTCATACGGTACGGAGCCTTCAATATCGGTCTCGTGCCCGACTCTAACTCAATGTTGAAGTCAACGCTCCTTTGTGGGGGTAGTCCTGGCAGGTCATCACTGAATATCTCTGCAAACTCGCATGCAACGGGTATCTCCTCTATGGTCAGGCTCTTGCTTTCCTTCATGGCATAACACCAGAAGGCCTCGCAACCCTATGCTATCAGTCTCGCTACTCTCACTGCACTGATAACTGTGCCGGACTTTCCGAGGTCCCAACCTCGGAATATCACTCTATGACCCTCCTTAGTGGCAACGGTCACTGTCCTCCTACCAATGTCTAAGACTGCTCCGTGTCTCTTCATCCAATCTATCCCTAGAATCACATCCTCATGAGCTAAGGGCATGACTAGAAAATTTACTAGCCAGTCTCGATCTCCCATGCGAACAGGACATCCATAGATCTCTCTAGTCCCGCTTACCTTACTCCCATCAGGTAAGCCTGTCATAAAAGGTATCCCCTCTACAGTAGCTAAGGACAACCTATCTACGCATGCATCAGATATGAAGGAGTGTGTACCACCCATATCAAATAAAAATCGTATGGGTGAGTCATGGATCTGGATTGTACCTGTGCCAGTCGGTGCCTCTGGTTGATCAACACTCCTCAGCTCAAACACCCGTGCCTGAGCTCCTCTGGTATCAGCTACACTGCCACGTCTTCTACCCCGACCTGATCCTTGCATAGAGCTCTGTGAAGAGGTGTGTCCTGGAGCCCTATAAAACTGCTGCTGACCTGGGGCTCGGTACTGCTGTTGCTGACTCGGAGCTCGGTACTGTGGTTGTCTCTGTATACTCCTTGATAGACCTGCAAGGGAAGAACCCTGCTGAGATGGATCCTTGCCCTGGCGGCAGAATGCAGCCCTATGTTCAACCTTGCCGCACTGGAAGCAGGTCACTGACGGCTTCGTGCAGTTCGATCGGATGTGTCCATAGCCACTGTAGTTGTGGCACTATAAGCCACCAGCTGAAGTCTGACCAGTAGCGGTATGACTATGTCGCCCTTGAATCTGTCCCCATCCAAAAACAGCTACTCCTGTACTACCACTAGCATATCCTGTCCTTTGCCGCTTATCCGGTCTGTCTGACTGAGCAGCTCTCCTCTGGACTGTTCTGTCTCTCTCATATGTAGACGCCCTATCCTGATAGTCTGACAAAGTCTCACAGCGAAATCCTGCCAGATAGGAATGAGTGCTCTCCCTCAATCTCCGTGAAAAGAGATACACATGCTGCTCCTCAGGAGGTGCAGCTGGTCCAAGTAGAGTCAGTTCCTTCTGGAACTTCTTGATGGCAGCAACAATCGGAATATCCTCAAATCCCGCCTCAATGAAGTCCTGAAACCTCTCTCCTCAACGAGACAGGGCAGTATCTGTCTCTAACAATGCTCCTCATCTACTCCCAACTGGTGACTCGACTACGTATGGTCCGCCACCAGGAATGAGCATCCTCAGTGAAACATGTCTGCACCAAATCCACATGTCGATCCTCTGGGCAACGTATCGCCTCTAGTGCAGTCTCTACCTGTCCAATCCAGTACTCCACCTCCAACCCTATCTCTCCACTGAATGAGGGGACCTTCTGAGAGTTGAAAGCCTTCAACCACTCATCCGGCCTCGGTGCTCTAGACCTAGTAGGAGCTCTATCAGCCACCACTCTTCTCTTAGGTACAGCCGGCACCTGAGGCACTCCCTGTGTCACCTGAACAGACCTAGCCAGTACTGGTGGTACCTGGGTAAGTCTCTCGGTTCTAACAGCCTCCTCCATACGGTTGACGTATGCTCGGTACTCTATGTACTCAGTTGTTCCAATAGAAACACGTCTTGACTCCGTCGAACGTGCTCTCTACGCTCCAGACCTAGCAACGGTCTCATTCTTGACCTTGGGACCTACACTCTTAGCCACCTCCTCCACTCCAACATCTGGCATGATCACTGCTGGTGGATCCTCTCGAGGAGCTCGACCTCGACCTCGTGCTAATGGAGGTCTACCTCCACGGCCGCGTCCTCTAACTATAGGGGTCCCATCTCCCCTACCTAGTCTAGTTGGAGGGAGAGGTGGGCGACCTCTACCTCGACCAGTAGCTAGCGTAGCTCTAGTACGTGCCATGTGCGCGAGGAATAACAACTATAAATATAACTAGCTAATAAGTCCAACTACAGTAAAACCTAAAGTCCATACTAAGCATACTAAGATCCGCGGTAGTAGTGGTGGTCAGCCATACTTTTCTATTCCCAACCAGACTATGCATGCATTTGAAAACCAAAAGTTCACTTTTTTAAAACTCAGATCCCTTTCGGGTTCTGCTTAATACTTATTCGGTCTTTCCGAAGATTTCAAATGCCATTGTTGCCAACCTGGCTCTGATACCATGTTGTAACACCCCGAATTCTCAAAACTCGGGATGTTACTGGTTAGGACCTCACAATGGGTCCCGACCTCAGTTTGACAACAATATTACTAGGATCTTGCAACAAGACACAAATAAGAAAAACCGAAATTCATGAAATAGTATTTTTAAAGGAATGAATGCAACACGGTCTAGCAGCCTATAGTACTTAAACAAAGGGAAAAACGGTCAACTGTCTTAACAAAAGAAAGAACGACAAACAACAACCCCAACCCCCACTCTAAGGAGTACGGAGACCCGACTGACCACTACTTCCGGATCACTCAGCTGCTGATCTAACCTGCAGTAAATCTAAAAACACAACAAGAGAAACCATCATCTAGTTATCTAAATATTAAGAGAGTAATAATAGTGCACACACACATAAAAATATAAACAACCATCATGCTTTCAAACAAGTCCGTTTATTATCTTCAGTTAAGTTATTCACTCTTACTAATGATACTTATTTTGTGACACGAGGGATTCCCAAACCTCGCCTCCGCTCCCGTGTAACCATCAGGAATGGATCCGATGCATCTCACCTTGTACCTGCCTGGTCTGGGTATAGAGAACCTCCCAGTCTCCTGTCAGAGCTGGGCAGTGATGTCACGGCCCGTTATACATACACTTGGGCCTTAAACACAATAATAACGGTCGTCCTAACAAGTTGTTATTATTATAATCACGCACATAGCACACACACAACCACTATCACTCAACTAATATCCTGAAACTGGCTAAGTAAGTCGCAAGGACTTACTTGAGTCAAATCACACTCTAACAAGTCTCAAATCGGTCTGTACTCATGGTAACTCAAACGCCTGTCAAATAAGGCATGTGGATCAAAATCACATCTAGATGTCCAACCTCATGCGAAGGGATTACGGAAAAAGCTCTCTTACGGTAAAAGATCATTTTACCCTTAGTGCCGAAAATTCTCAAAGTTTACTCTTAAATTCTACTAATTTCTTTTAGAACTTGTTTTCCATAAATGGTTTCTCTCTGATAGTTTTTATAAGTTATAAGTTAAAACTCGTAACCACTCCTCAAAGAACAACGCTCCTCCTCTTTCCCGATTACCACTCTACTCTTCTACATGTATATATATGTATGTACATACTCTAACTTTTTCCTTCAACTCGTATAATTCCGTGACTACTATTCTTATACATATATATGTGTACGAATATAATACGTTACTCTTACCCCGTTACGTCTAAAACTTAAGTATATACCTACTATACCTATTAGGATCTCTACACTTATACCTAACTTATACTTACACATATACATATATATACTTACCTAAATATATATATAGATATACTACACCTATACTTATAAATATCTATCTGTATATATATATTTCAAACGCATACTATCATTACTAGTATATACTAACTTACACAACTCCCAAACTTATCTAGTTATGTATAAGATACATGTCCGAAGCTTATTCATATCTAAATATCACATATCTCTCAACCTGTAAAACATAAACTAAACTGCTACAAAACCATTTATTGTTTTAAATAGATAGAGTCGCAGAGGAGGGTAGTACCGTAGACTCCCAACGGTCTGCTTCGGTCCGACTCACAGATGGCCTTCGACACGAGCTGGATTAAACGAGGGATGGCTCAGCGTCCAGCTCTTGTCTGCAGCAGTGGATAGGTTGGTCACCGCAGGGATTAGAATTAGATTCGACTCCACACGGTCTCCCTGTTCGCATCAAAGGGGCCGAAACGAGGTTCGTCCCGCACAGAGAGGAGGTGAGATGCTGTAACAGCCATCCAGAAGAGGGTAAGGAGGGGTATACTGGCTTACCTGTATCTATGGAAGGCACTGCAGCGGTTGTGAAGTAACCCGGTAGATCCGTCGCTGCAATCCAGGCCTTCGTCTGCAGCAGTGAAGCAGCCAATCCACGGTCGTCTCCTTTCCAACAGAAACGTGCGGCGGCTTGGGACGCAGGAGGTAAGGTCCGGCGCTGGAAGTCGTCTTCTGCTCTCTCTCTCTGAGTCTCGTTCTGGTGAAGGCGTTGCTGCTGTGTGAAGCCAAGTCAGCTGCTGCTGCAACTCGAGAAATAGAGAGGAAGGGGAGAGATGGACAAAGGAGAAGACGGCTCACCTGGGTGGCACGAACGAAGGGTTCCGGCGCTGAAGAAGAAGCCCGCCGGTTGTAGATGTACTGTCTTTGGGCGGTCGTTGGCGTTTGCGTAAAACGTGCAGAAGAGATGCGCCGGTTGTGTAGTCGACAGAAGAGAAACAGCAGAAGGATTAGGGAGGGATTAGGTTAAGCGTGAGATTAAATTAGGGTTAGGATTATGTTTAAGGAAATGGGCCGGCTGAAAAGATCCTTGGGCCTGATAGTGGGCCAAAACCGGCCTGCTCTCTCATTAGAACAAGGCTAAGGAACTCGTTAATCGCCCCGGACCGAAGAATAAATTGCGGAATTATTTATTGTATTAAAATAAGTTATCATTTATTTTAAAGATACGGAATTATTTCCGATTACATAGTTTCATCATTTTGTGTGAATTAAGGTCACATAAAATGATAGAAATTAAAACTCGTTTTATTTTATTTTATTTTATTTTATTTATTTATTTATTTAAGATTGACGGATCGAAATCCGGTTAAATTCAGTATTAAATGGAGTTTAAAATTTTCGGTTATTACAAATGTGCACTAGACACGTAATCAAACCCATCTGACTCATCCCCATCTATATCAACAACATTATGGATTGCTTACAGATTCATAGTTTCAAGACAATTGTTGTTGGGAGGTTCAATTTCAACGTACATTTCACTAAGACCACTTACATTCATTGCGTATAAATTCAACACTTACCTACGTATCAAGAAGATTAAAAACAATTAATACCATAAAAATCCTAAAGTTCACATACTATGGAGAAAATGATAAAAGGAGACTTAGAAATTGAAATCGGACTATTGTTTACCTTGATTCTTGGCCACCAACTAGTTTAGAAACTAAAACCTAACTACATCCTTATCGTCTTCTCCAACATATGATACGTCGAGTCCTTGTCGTCTTCTATAGAAAAGGAGAGCGTCGAGAGAGAAATGTTTTGGCTTTTGTTAATTCATTGTAATAAATTAATAAGGTTATCACTTGTTTCTCACATGTTGGATATAAGGTAAGTAATTTTATTTTAAATTAAGTTAAAGAAATTGATAAAGGCTTTTAGTTATCCCATGTACACAAATTTTATTGGTCTTTGTTTAAAAGAAGCATTTTATTTTTAATAGTTTTAAATAAAATTCACCTCAACATTATTTAATATTATTTCATTTGATGACATGTACAAGTTGACTGCCACATCATCACCAGAGTCGGAATTTTTGTTAGAAAAACATCACGTATCATGTTTGCTAAACACGCTGATAGTTTGTATGGTTGTCAATAATTTTCAAAGTTTGTATTATTTTGGGTTGAAGGTTGATAGTTGGTATTATTTTAGGTTGTTTTCCATCATTAATGTAAGATCCCGCGGTGACAAGGGGCCGCCCCTGCGGCTCAGGCGATCCGCCCCTGGGGATTTGCCTCAGATCGCGAAGATCTTCTTTTCTTTTCGGTTTTATCTTGTTCCTATCTTAGAAGATCCTATTTTCTTATCTTTGGAAGACTTTCCTGGATCTTCAAAACCCTAGAACGTCCTTCATTTTATCTTTTTGATGACATGAATTATGTACCATCATATTCATGCATATTGTAGAAGATTGTCTCAGTTTACCGTGCATTTAGAGAGATTTTGTATGCTTTTTATATTCTATTCAATCAATTGTCGGAAATAGAGGTCTACACGAGATTTTGATGAATTATAGGTAAATGGAGCGGAATTGGAAGCAAAAATGGAGCAAGGAGTATCTAAGGATGTTAAGGAAGCTAAAGGAGTCTTAGAAGGATCACAAAGAGCTAAGAAATTGCAAAGGAGAAGCATAGAAGACGAACCAAAGGAAGAGCACTTTCTGTTGAAGAAAATCGTGCCAATATATATATAAATCGGACGATTTTCATACCTTGAAATCGAACGGTTTTGCACCTAAATCGACTGGGTCGATTTTCTTCACGATTCGGCCAAATGAAAAGACGACACAAAGCCCAATTATTTTGGGCTAGAGGAGAGTTTTGCCAAACGGCCCATCTGCAAGAAATTATAGAAGAGAACCCTACGAACGAAGACGAAGAGGCTGCACTGGATAATCTTTACACGTTTGGGGAGAAATCAACGATTCTTGGAGAGAGATTGAAGAGCTTTTGCCGGAAAGTTATCCTTGATCTTGGATTGTGAGATTTCTTTATTCATTGCATTGTTTGTGGTTTGTGAACACGAAATTGAGTTTTTTGAAAGATACATTGAGTAGATTTGACAATTGTTTACAGATTTGAAAGTTATTGATTTTTTCATTCAAGATTTGGTTTCTTTGCGATATCTTTCTCAATAATTAATTTGATTCGATTTTGAAAATGGTTGGCTAAAAACCCTGTGATTCTGGGGAGGATAGTTGATGATTAAGGCTTAGATGATGATAGAATGAACTCATTCAAACATTAGGGCCCTGAGAGTTTAGATTTTAGTTTTGCGACAAACAGGAAAATCGGACTGTTCTTGAGGAAAATCGGCCGATTTTCTTATGAACATGGCGATTTATTCTTCTGACGAACTTTAATTTAATCAATCTTTAATCAAAACTAATCTTTGCCTAAATCCCAATCTTGATTTACCTTTTTACCCTCTAATTGAATGTATGAAGACACTTCAAACCTGATTCTACGTTTATTAGATTAAGATTTCAAGATTTGGGTAATAAAGAGACTCAACATCCTTTATTGAGATTTTAATTGTGCTTGCTATTCTTTACTTTGGAGAGTCATGTCTTGGAGTTTTAGACAGTTAGTTTGAATATAATTCTTGTCTTTAGATCTTTCTATATTGCAGCCTCAACAACCTTTATAGAGAGAACCTTTAGATTAGTCATATAGGTTTCGGAACTTCACCGTACGAATCCTACCTTTGAATAATTAATCTTGGCAATATAAACTATGTCCTATATCTATAGAAGGGTCTTGAATCGAAAGCCGAAATCGGATACTTGAATCCTTGGAATCATTTCACTCTTATTTGATCACAAAAGCTTTTTGCACTTTTTGCTAGATAATTGAAACCGGAATTATTCTCACCAAATCCCTGAGTTCGACTCTGGAATTCTTACCTTTCTACAGCTGATCCGTACACTGCGGGTTCGCTTTGCTTTTGAGTTCTAGATATAAATATTAAGACTTTGACGCACACCCTTTTGAGCGAACAAGTTTTTGGCGCCGTTGCCGGGGATTTGGTCTAGATCAAATCCGGTTTTCGGTTGTCTAGCTTGAGAGCTCTTGCTCTTGTGATTTGATTTGTCTCCTTGAGTGATCTTTGCAGGTTCTTTAGGTATATGCGAAAGACTAGATCCACTAAAGATCTAATTCCTTTCGATCCCGAATTAGAAAGAACTTTGAGGAGAAAGTTGAAGGAGAAGAAAATGGCTGAAAACGATGAGAGAAACTATAAGGCTGAACTGAACGAAGCTCAACGCCAACTAAGTCCTTTGATAACTGTCTCTATAACCTTTCACTAGTTCTTAAGAGATGTGAGGACACTAACTTAGTCTTAAACTGGGAAAAGTGTCATTTCATGGTCACCGAAGGAATTGTGTTAGGTCACTTAGTGTCACAAAGGGGAATAGAGGTAGATCGATCAAAGATAGAAACCATTGAGAAGTTACCTCCCCCTTCATCAGTAAAAGTAATTAGAAGCTTCTTAGGACATGCGGGCTTCTATAGGAGATTCATAAAGGATTTTTCTAAGATTTCAAAACCTTTGACTAATCTTTTGATGAAAGATGCGACTTTCGAATTCTCGAAAGATTGCTTAGATGCTTTTTGCAGGATCAAATAAGCTTTGATTTCGGCACCAATCATTCAACCACCCGATTGGACTCTTCCTTTCGAGGTCATGTGCGATGCAAGCGACGTCGCTATAGGAGCCGTTCTTGGACAGAAGAAAGATGGCTGCACTCATGCCATCTACTACGCTAGCAAAACGCTAGATGAGGCTCAATACAATTATGCAACTACGGAAAAGGAACTTTTAGCCGTAGTATACGCTTTTGAGAAATTTCGTTCCTATCTTGTAGGTGCGAAGGTGATAGTCTACACGGACCATTCTGCAATTCAATACTTATTCACGAAGAAGGATGCAAAGCCAAGGCTTCTAAGATGGATCTTACTCTTGCAAGAGTTCGATTTAGAGATCCGTGATAAGAAAGGATCGGAGAACTCCGTTGCCGATCACCTTAGTCGTCTTCCGCAACTCACCGGCGAGTCGGATGAACTTCCGATAGACGATTCTTTCCCTGACGAGCAGCTGTAGGAGATTGAAGAGTGTCTTCAACACATATCACAAGGTAATGATCCATGGTTTGCTGACATTGTAAATTACCTTGTTTGTCAGGAGATTCCACCCGGACTTTCATATGCTCAAAAGAAGAAGTTCTTTAGAGATGTCCGGCAATTCTATTGGAACGAACCTCTTCTATTCAAAAGAGGTCCAGATGGCATTTACAGGAGATGTATTCCCGAAGATGAGGTAGATAGTGTCATCCGCCATTGCCATTCTTTACCATGTGGCGGACATGCAAGTGCCCACAAGACTTGTGCTAAGGTACTTCGTTCCGGCTTTTAGTGGCCTACACTTTTCAAAGATGTGCAAGTTTGTTGTTTCTTGTGATACTTGTCAAAGGACAGGTAATATATCCAGGAGGAATGAGATGCCTCTCAACAACATACAAGAGGTGGAGATCTTTGACGTATGGGGCGTCGACTTTATGGGACCTTTCCCATCTTCATGCGGTAATCAGTATATACTTCTTGCCGTAGATTATGTTTCAAGATGGGTAGAAGCAATCGCTTCTCCCACTAATGATGCAATGGTAGTGGTGAAGTTCTTCAATAGAACGATCTTCCCAAGGTTCGGAACTCCCCGAACCATCATTAGTGACGGAGGAACGCACTTCACGGCCCGTCGATTTGAGACTCTATTGGCTAAGTATGGGGTGACCCATAAGATAGCTACACCTTACCACCCGCAAACCAGCGGACAAGTCGAGATATCCAATAGAGAGATTAAAGGGATTTTAGAGAAAACCGTCTCTAAAACAAGGAAAGATTGGTCAATGAAGCTTGACGATGCACTATGGGCATACAGGACAGCCTTCAAGACACCAATAGGTACGACTCCCTATAATCTTGTTTATGGTAAATCATGTCATCTTCTTGTAGAGCTAGAGCACAAAGCTTATTGGGCCATCAAGTGGCTCAACTTCGACATGAAAGAAGCCGGAGAGAAGCGGCTCTTAGACATCAATGAGCTGGATGAGATCCGACTAAATGCGTACGAGAACGCAAAGACATACAAGGAACGGACAAAGCGTTGGCATGATAAGCACATCATTCCAAAAGACTTGAAGGAGGGAGACCAAGTCCTCCTATTCAACTCAAGGCTGCGTCTATTTCCAGGTAAGCTCAAATCCCGTTTTTATTTAATTAAACGAGTTTTCCCCATGGTGCAGTTGAAGTATGGGGTGAACAAAGCGGAAGTTTTAAGGTTAATGGCCAACGGTTGAAGAAATACACACCGGAAACTCCGGTCGAGAAGATAGCTCCTATCCTCCTCCATTGAACACAACATCATACACCGTCCAGCTAAAGACGATAAATAAAGCGCTTCTTGGGAGGCAACCCATGATAGTATAGTTTCCCTTCTTTCCATCACTTAGTTAGAGTAGATTAATTGCTTTGTTTTTTTCGTTTTTCGTTTTTCTATTTGTTCCTCGATGCACTCTTGGTTTGTCGTGTCATTAATCGCAGGAAAAATAGGTTCAAATGTGAGAGATTCATGGAGAATGGAGCACAAATGAGTTATATCTTCGAGATTCAAGAAAAACAAGGAAGGAAATCGAGTTACCATAAGTAAATCGTCCGATTCAGTAACAGAGCAAGTCGATTTTTTCCAACAGAAACAAAAATCGACCTGGAGATCGACTTGTCAAAATAAATCGGCCGATTTTTTTCGACAGAAACAAAAATCGCCCCGACAAATAAATCGACCAGATAAATCGGCCGATTTTCTTCAGAAATTATCGACCCTATATAAGGACATTACACTCGATCTTCTTCATTCCAAAACCCCCAATTCTCGACTTCTCTCTCTCAAGAACGCCGAAAAATCGCCACACCCTACAATCCTCATTGCTTAACCATTTTGAGTGATTCTTGGCTCCAAACTGAAGCATTTTCAACAAGGAACAAGGATCTAACAACAGCACGCACGGCAATCGACTCCTCCGTAAGGAATTTAGGTTTTTCTTTCCAAAACCTAAGTTTCTCATTCGAAATTGAAGTTTGCTTAGGAAGTGTTTGTTTGTTGGAATTGATAGAGGGATCTGCTTAGAAATCATTGTAGGGAACTGTGTGTGGTGATAGATTTAACAGAACTTTACAGAATTGAGAGAATCGTAGAAATCGAGAGAAAAATCGACCCATCCCAGATAAATCGGCCGATTTTTGTGAAGAACAGGTCGATTTTTAGGACTTAGAATGGATCTTGTAAAGAGGATAACTAGAAACACGGGGAAGAAGAAGGGATCTTCTTCCAAAGCCCCTGCTCCACCTCCACCACCACCTACCAACATCCCTAAGCTTCCCCCTCCCCTATCCAAGCACAAGAAACGCTATGAACGCATTGTAGATCGCCCATTCACCCCTCCTCGCTACATAGTGCTTGATAACTTAGATTCGTTGTATGTTCGAGAGGATGTTGATATGATGCTAGACAGAGCTGGGTTGAGACAGTTTGCTACGATTAGGGAGGATGCTTATAGAGAGATCACCCTAGAATTCCTTAGCACGTTTGAGCACGACCCTAGGGAAAGGATGATCACTTTCCGCCTCATGAGCCAAGACCACACTATGTCCATTGACACTTTTGGCGACTTGTTCGGTTTCTCTTATTCAGATGCAGGCACATTTGCTAGAGGTCTCAGTGCTAGTGATTTTTGGGAGGCTATTTCCGTAGGTGAGTACGGCGGGGATAAGTGGAGACCCGGAAACTCCAAGGAGACAAGTATGTACAACCTTTCCTTTAAGGTAGTGCATAGGATACTTAGCGAGAGTTTATTTGCCCGGACAGAGACTCCACAGAAGCTCAAGGCTGATGAGCTCTTCATTCTCTACTGCATGACATCTACCATCATTCCCGACATCGCCACTATGCTTGCTGACTATCTAGGAAAGATAGCCAACAAAGCTAAGGGCGACATTTGTGCAGGAGGTCTTGTCACTCATGTGGCTAAGACCATGGGATTGGACTACTCCGGATGCACTCTAGCTGAGAGTGCCCTTCCTTTAGGCTCACAGAGGTTGGTGGTTCGACAGGTCTTGATTCCTTGAGGGAGAGGAACTCTTCATGTGCCGATACCATGGTACAGGGATCCGAAGAAGAAGCCATCCGAGATTATATGGAAATCCGAATACACCATTCGGAACAAGAGGAATTGGAAGGAGACCTTTGAGGCGATGCTTGAGGAGTTCTCACCTCCTACTTATTATGATGATGATGCAGGTGATTCAAAGGAGGAGGATGAGGATGGAGGACAGGAGACCATGCTCGAGTTTGAGAGTGATACTCATAGCGGACATGCTACGGATGCCATGGACACTGATACTCATGGTGCAGGACCGAGCAGGACTAGTATGCAGGATGAGGAGACGGAGGATGACATACAACCACCTCGACATTCTTATGCACATGCTCCAGGCCCTAGACGAGGACGGCGAGCTCCACGCCACTTCAGGGAGCTAGTCACTAGTTTCCAGAGCCTCAGCACCGACTACCGTACCCTCCGCACCAACTACGAGACCCTGAACACCCAGTTCAGGAACTATAGGGAGGAGACGGACGCTAGGCATTCATCCTATGATGGCCAGATGAGAGACATGTACTACCACCAGTTCGGCCACTTATACGATCCTAGCGCACCGATGTATCCCTATCCACCACCTCCACCACCGACAGAGGATTGAGCTTCCACTTCTTTTACATTGTAAGTATTTTTCTCCTTTCTATGCTTGATTTTCACATTGGGGACAATGTGGATGTCAAGTATGGGGTGGGGGTACTTACAATACCTTATGTTTCACTTTAGCACTCTATGTACTTTCCACTACTCTTGACAATTTGGCTTGTAATAACTCTTGCACTACTTGCTTTCCATTATGACACTTGCATTTGCATGATCTTTTTCAAATTCTATGAATTTTCAAAAATTTTTAGTGCTTCTTATATGGAAATGACCTCTATGATGAGAATTGTGTATATGGATAGACAAAAAGATGCTTAGTTGTGTTGAGATTTTGATTGTAGCATGAATGAATTTGCTTTTGTTACTTGAACACATGAATAAGTTATATGATTTAGTTGTTTTGATAAGAGAATGAAATAATAGTCGAAGCTATATTACAAGTTCTTTTGCATCATTTAAGGATGACTAAGGCAATTCACTTCTTTTCTTTTCTCATATCTTGATCATGCTAGCTCCTCAATGAAATATGTAACCCCCCTTTTACCATCCGGGAATTAGGATAGGTGATTGAAAAAGGCATGTTTGATGTGGGAGGGCCAAGGAAAAAGTATTAAAAAGAAAGTGTAAAAATTCATGAGTTTGGGGACGTTGAACATGAGGATGAGTAACTCGGCACCATTCACATAGCCGGGTGTTTGTGTCTTGCCAAAGTCCGATTGAACGACAAGTCCTAACGGGACGTGGTATGTGCATCAAGGGTTTGAGGCATCTCGAAATTGAGAAACGCCGATTGCCTAGGCTTCGGTTTTTGTGCACCGCTGTCCATACTCTCAAAAAGTAAAGTATAATGAAAGCAAAGCTTTCTACATGCGAAGCATGTGCGGTGAAGAAAATTCTTGAAGGTGTTATGTGTTCCTCTTTCCCGGATTAGCACCACAATTGCCAAAAAGAACTCCTTCCCTTAATACGTTTCTTGAACCTTTCCTTTGATTAGAAGACCTTGAGACTTTTATGCATGTGTTTAAGACTTAATGGCTTAGATTTGTTTGACTTTGATTACCTCTACACCTTTATCATGTTCTTTATTTATGTTTTCATGAAAGAAAAGGGAGTTTATTCATCTTATAGTCATCATTGATACATGCTTTGCATTTTTATGTCTTGAAACATCACTTTGAGGGTGATCCAATAAGAAGAAGCACTACCAAAAGAAAAGTTTTTGAGTTTTCATACATACATAATCCATGGCATCTTATATTCTAAAATTGAGTCTTGCTTAGGGACAAGCAAGGGGCAAGTATGGGGTATTTTGATGACATGAATTATGTACCATCATATTCATGCATATTGTAGAAGATTGTCTCAGTTTACCGTGCATTTAGAGAGATTTTGTATGCTTTTTATATTCTATTCAATCAATTGTCGGAAATAGAGGTCTACACGAGATTTTGATGAATTATAGGTAAATGGAGCGGAATTGGAAGCAAAAATGGAGCAAGGAGTATCTAAGGATGTTAAGGAAGCTAAAGGAGTCTTAGAAGGATCACAAAGAGCTAAGGAATTGCAAAGGAGAAGCATAGAAGACGAACCAAAGGAAGAGCACTTTCTGTTGAAGAAAATCGTGCCAATATATATATAAATCGGACGATTTTCATACCTTGAAATCGAACGGTTTTGCACCTAAATCGACTGGGTCGATTTTCTTCACGATTCGGCCAAATGAAAAGACGACACAAAGCCCAATTATTTTGGGCTAGAGGAGAGTTTTGCCAAACGGCCATCTGCAAGAAATTATAGAAGAGAACCCTACGAACGAAGACGAAGAGGCCGCACTAGATAATCTTTACACGTTTGGGGAGAAATCAACGATTCTTGGAGAGAGATTGAAGAGCTTTTGCCGGAAAGTTATCCTTGATCTTGGATTGTGAGATTTCTTTATCCATTGCATTGTTTGTGGTTTGTGAACACGAAATTGAGTTGTTTGAAAGATACATTGAGTAGATTTGACAATTGTTTACAAATTTGAAAGTTATTGATTTTTTCATTCAAGATTTGGTTTCTTTGCGATATCTTTCTCAATAATTAATTTGATTCGATTTTGAAAATGGTTGGCTAAAAACCCTGTGATTCTGGGGAGGATAGTTGATGATTAAGGCTTAGATGATGATAGAATGAACTCATTCAAACATTAGGGCCCTGAGAGTTTAGATTTTAGTTTTGCGACAAACAGGAAAATCGGACTGTTCTTGAGGAAAATCGGCCGATTTTCTTATGAACATGGCGATTTATTCTTCTGACGAACTTTAATTGAATCAATCTTTAATCAAAACTAATCTTTGCCTAAATCCCAATCTTGATTTACCTTTTTACCCTCTAATTGAATGTATGAAGACACTTCAAACCTGATTCTACGTTTATTAGATTAAGATTTCAAGATTTGGGTAATAAAGAGACTCAACATCCTTTATTGAGATTTTAATTGTGCTTGCTATTCTTTACTTTGGAGAGTCATGTCCTGGAGTTTTAGACAGTTAGTTTGAATATAATTCTTGTCTTTAGATCTTTCTATATTGCAGCCTCAACAACCTTTATAGAGAGAACCTTTAGATTAGTCATATAGGTTTCGGAACTTCACTGTACGAATCCTACCTTTGAATAATTAATCTTGGCAATATAAACTCTGTCCTATACCTATAGAAGGGTCTTGAATCGAAAGCCGAAATCGGATACTAGAAACCTTGGAATCATTTCACTCTTATTTGATCACAAAAGCTTTTTGCACTTTTTGCTAGATAATTGTAACCGGAATTATTCTCACCAAATCCCTGAGTTCGAATCTGGAATTCTTACCTTTCTATAGCTGATCTGTACACTGCGGGTTCGCTTTGCTTTTGAGTTCTAGATATAAATATTAAGACTTTGACGCACACCCTTTTGAGCGAACACTTTTCTTCCTCTTCTATAAATCCCCTTCTTTCCCCTCTTTTTCCCGTTTCTTGCTTACGCTTTCTTCAACCCTTGAGTGCTGCAGGCTTGCTTCCTGTGATCTTACTGAACGTGTAAGTTCTTCCTCCCTTGTTCTCATCACGTTCATGTGTTGATGTACCTTTCTTCCCTTCTATTTCGTTTCTCCCTTCGTTTCCTCTTTCCTTCTTCTCCAAGAATCAAGTTTGATCCTTGATTCTTGTGGAGCGTTCCGTTGATGATCCTTTGTTGTTCACAGGCTCCCTTGGTTAAGTTGTGAAGTGTGAAAGTGTTGGGAGAGCAAGATTTGGCCTTTGTTGTGGTTTTGTTGTCATCGAAAAGTCGACTGACGCTTCTATCAAGGATCCGCCCTCGCGCCTGCACAGAGCCGCCCCTGTGGATTTCCCCTCTGCTGCCCCTGCTCCTTCGTACATTTGCCCCGCGGTTTCTTCTGCAGTAACTCTCGTTCTTGTGAGTTGCTTTCCTTTCTTGTTTTCCTCGTTCCTTCCTTGCTCTCCTAGATGTTGTTGACCCTTGTTGATTTGTAAGACTAGGGTTTGTGACCCTAGCTTGTGTAGATCTCTTAGAGATGTTGGAGACTAGAAGTTATTGACTTCTAGCAATCTTTTTGGTTCCTGATTCCTTATGCATGTGTGAACAGGCTTTCCTTGCTCCTTTCCTAAAGGAAACTGAGTCGTTCTGTGAGTGTTTCCTGAGTTTTTAGATTATCTTCGAGTGAGGTAAGTCTCTTGCACTTACTTAGCTTCATTCCGTATATCCGTTTGATTGTTTTGGCTTGTTTGTGTTGCTTATCATGTTATAACTGATAACCGGAATAGGATTCACCTTTGTTATACCTTAATTGGCCCCAGTATAATATAACCGGGCGGTTACCGCTTGTCCAATTCAGAATGAGGAAACTAGGAGGTGCTCTCGCGACCAGTCCAACAGGTGATAGAAGGATGCATACGTTCTATTCCTGTTGGTGAAAGGGGACGGATGCGAGGTCGTAGCGATTCACGTGTAACAACCATAAGTTGAATTAGTAATTAGATAACCTAATGAAAGCTAATAACCGGTTGTTGTGTGAGCATGATATGTGTTTACTTTACCTTATGTGTGTTTGTGCCTTTACATTCTTTTTGATATCTAGAATGTTAGCTAACAGTTTATACCGATGTTGTAGATGTTCCACAGGTTCAGAATGTTGTTGAGTGATCTGGATGGTGTGGAAAGTCGGGGTTTCCGTACATTATACGACGGGATCGGATTTATGTTATGTTGTTGTTTTCCTTTTTTGTTTTGAACTCGGTTGCGAGTCTTTTACGCTTCCTTTGGTTTAAACATTTGGTTTTATATTGAGTTTTGGTTTTCATTCGTCAGTGTCTTGTTGTAAGATTCGTTGTGTCGTTGCTACTCTGAGGGTCGGGACCTTGTGAGGTTCTAGTCTGTAACGATTCGAGTTCCCAGAACTTGGGGTGTTACAATTAAATGGTGTAGACTAATCTAGACCATTGAATCAAGTCCATCAACGACCAATATTACTTGTAATTTCTTACTACAAAACCACACTCTACTTGAACCACCCCTTACTTAGATTGATGTTAATTATGATTTTTAGTAGTAATAAGTTAGTTTCGGATTTTCTTTATATAATTTTTTAAATAGTTATCATTATTGCATATTTGTTATTATATTGTTGGTATATATATGGATATTAATTAATGATTATACATTCTGCTACTAATATCAATAATTTTAAAGAATATACCTTATAATTGTATTAAGAGATTAATGTTGTAAATTTTTAAGTTATTCGGTAAGGTTTGGATGGATAAATTTTCCAAGATTTATTTATAACAGTAGATTATTACTTTTCTAATCTCATCATCAATTTGCAGAAAATTAGTCGTGTTTCTCATGACACGACAAACTAAACTAGTCATTATAATACGCTAACCCGTGACACAAATATTTTTGTAATATAATTCAAAACACCGCAAACAAATAACACTTTTTTTTTTAATATAATTTTAGGATTTATACATATTTTAGAAATAAAAATCTTTATTATATTATAAACCACACTTTTCTAAATGAATAGTAGCTTTTCATTATTACTCCCAACTTAATGTATTTTTAAAATGGTCTTGGGCTCTTCTCTTTTTGCCCAATCTTACTTCCACCCATTTTACACAAATCAATCAATCACCTCCCCCTACTAGTCACATCCATCCACCCATTTAACCCAAATACATCCCTTTCTCCACCCCTTTTTCCCTTAATTTAGGGTGGAAATATGAAGCCCCCTCTTTTTTTAGCCCCTGATTAATGACTCTCGGCTTCTTTGCATGTAAAATCCTAGCCCCAACCGACGTTGTAGAGGAAGAAGAGTCAAGCTCATCACTTTTGACTTCTTCTCCGGTCTTAAAATTGCCACCACCGCATGTTCTTTGGTGTTGAGGGTAAGCTTCCTTCTTTTGAATTTTAGCATCCGACTATACTCACATATGCTCTCTCTGTCACGCCGAGAGATATCATCTTCTTCGAAGAACAACTTTGCCATGATAGGTTGTCCAACGAAATTAACCAACAAAGGTTGCTAATTTGACATCAATTTGAGAATTTGTTTTGCTTCTTTTAGGAGTTTACGCGCTCTTCGACCTAGGCAACTCTCGTTGCTCATAAAGCTCGAGAGCATGCCGGTACCTCTGAGCCGAGCGTGTGTAATTCCCCACCATTGATATTCCATCTCCCATTGAAAATGCTTATATTCAACTGTGTTTCTCTTGATGTTTAGTTACATTTGCAATTCACAGTGTATTACTGCTATGTACTAGATGTCACTAATAGTCACCTAAAGAAGTGCATAGCTTAGGTATGTTTTTTTGGTGCTTATGATTTTCAAACTTTGAATCATAACTCTTTGTCTTACATCTAGGGTAGTTTTAACATATTTGGAGAAAGTAGCAGTTCAAGAACATGTAATATATGATGTTATTAATATACTTAATATCTTGATGGAGTAAAACTATGATGCTACTACAAATAACTAGACTTATTGTATGATATTTGGTCATAACTGCTTTAGAGAAATTTTACTTTTATATTGTTGCATGAATGTTTAACTGTCTGTTATTATGAATTATCTCTCGTCTCCTATTCCAAGTAAAAAAAATTACCTTGAGGGTGAATGTTACACATTATTTGTGATCTAGGTTGTAAAAGATGACACAATAGTCCAACTATAAATTTAAGTCCACTGAATATTTGATTCCTTTTTCGATGATATTGGTTCATTAGGCTAAAATTGTGCAGTCGATAGTAAAACAACAACAACGAAGGTTCCAACCTGTGTCTAAATATGTATTATTGATTGGAAGATTTAAGTGCAGAACTTCATATCTTATATTCATTTGTTTCAAACATGAGTTTGTGAACTACCTGTTGAAACTAGCGTTTGGTTTTGTAATTGGTGCAGCCATAATCAAGTATATATGCATCGTCTTCCCAGGCATCACAAGACCTGCCATTAGCCTTCCATGATCATAACACCCAGCCCGGCAGCCCCTAGTCAGTCACTCCTCTTTATTCCGGCGACGGCAACGACCCCCTCAAGTTCTTTTTTCCCTCAATCCTCTCTTCAATTCTGATTTTACTGAGTGTTTTTATAATTTCTATTGAATGATTCTCCTCAATCATTTCTTCAAGATACAACAGCTCCCACTCCCCAGTCCGGCAGTCCCAGTCCTCTCTATTTTGGCAACGGCAGCAACTTCTCATGTTCGATTCTTTCTTGTTCGATTCTTTCTTATTCAATTCTTAATTTATTTGTTCTCATGTTCGTTTTTTCCCTCAATCCTCTCTTCAATTCTGATTTTACTGAGTGTTCTATAACGCCTAGGAGTGAGCATGGGACGGGAAGGGGGTCATCCCGTCCCGGAAAAGGATGGGATTCGGGACTTCTTTTCTTCGTTCCGGGCGGGCCTTGTCCCATGTGGGACGGGACGGGACAAATCCCGTTTAAAGACACAAATAATCGGAAAAAAACTCGATACCAAATTAGTGATTCAAGAAGCCTACATTATAATACTTAATACATCCAAAATGTCTTACCGATTCATATTCAATAAAAATAACAACAGATGATTAACAAAAGATAACATTCATTTAACTATTAATCACAACAGTGGGAATGACATTCTCTGATTGTCACTAAATTTTGAAATATAAAAATATTTTAAAAAAGTATAACTTAAAAAGTATAATTTGTGTATATTTTATATATATATATATATATATATATATATATATATATACATATATATATATATACATATATATATATATATATATATATATATATATACATATATATATATATATATACGGGACGAGACGGGATTAATAGGAAGGGAAGTTTTCGCGTCCCGTCCCGTAAAATTTACAAGGACGGGATATACATTTTTTTTCTACGAATCTCGTCGGTATGGGGACCGGGAAGAGATTAACCGGATTTATGCCCACGCCTAATAATTTCTATGAATGATTTGAATCCATTATGGCTCTCCTCAATCCTCTCTTCAAGAGACAACAACTCCCACTCCCCAGTCCGACAGTCCCCAATCCCCTCTATTCCGGTGACGGCAGCGACTCCTCGGGTTCGTTTCTTTCTTCTTCAGTTCTTCATTTATTCGTTCTCTAGAATCCACAGTTGGTTTGCTTGCTCTTGATTTCTGCATATCTATCTTCATTTATTCGTTCACTGTCTACCGAAAGCTATTGATTTGAATGGTTCAGTATGTTTGGCTGAAGCTATTGATTTGAATGATTTAATATGTTTTGGGTCTGACATCCTGTTAATGTACGATGTCCTTTTGAACGATTTTCTTGAATTTTTCTTCTATTTGCTGACTTAGCTCTCCATTTTTGGATTTTGCCTTCATTTTCATTTCTGTGAATGCAAATAAATTTTACTTACCCTCCTTCGTGCTTACCAATATTTCAGGGAGTTCATCCTTGTGACAGGGAGAAGAAACTATTAGCAAATAATCCTCCTCCGTATCTACTGTATAACAACTAAGTTTCTGTTGAATATAATCCCATGTATTTAGGGATCTTTCTGTTGTATATTGTTGTATATAAACAACTCCTCATCTTCAATAAGATACAAGCTGATACAAAGCATTCTCATGGTATCAAAGCATCAGATCTATTTCTGATTCCTCCCCAAAAACAGCCTACGTTCCCTCAGTCCATCCATGGCCTCTCAAAGCATATCCACCACAGTGCCTAATGATCTAGAACCAAACAGTCCATTCATTGTCGTGAACTTCCACAATGCTAATAAGCTCAGTGGATGTTAGCATGAAATATTGTGATATTTTAGGCACGTTTTCTAAACGTATTTGATTCATATCGATAGTCTTTGATTGAACTTTGTGCATATGTGAGCTAGTATTACCTATATTGTCGATATGGATGTCTACACTAGTTCTATGTTGATTATAGGTGATTTGGAGCTATTTCCGAACGGAATCGAGCAAAGGAGAGTTGAGTTGATATGTCCATAGATTGAGGACACTCTTTGGAAGCAAATTGGAGTTTTAGCTTGAGGAATGCACGAGTTTAGGAAGAATCACGTTCTTGCCCTAAACCACGCTCTAAAATATGGCCGGAATCCAAACCACGTTCAGAATTACGGCCGTGGATTCATAGTCAGAAATTGATGTTCATTCCAGAGGATATTACGGCCTTGGAACATATGCTGCAAATCGTATTTATATCCACGCTCTAAATTACGGTCGTGGAACACTTCCACGACCGTGATCTTGGCGAATCTTTTCGCCACACTTTGAAGCCACGATCTTCTAAAGATTGGGCCGGGCCGACATTTTGCCCTGCACTATAAAAAGACGGACGAAGCAAGAATCTGTCATCTTCGCTTAGGAATCGTTGACGAGATCGCTTACACACATCGCTCCTCACCGCTTAGGATCGTTGAGCTTTGATATCTCTTTGGAGATTGAAGTTCGTGTTTGGTAATTGCCCTAATCTCGCACTTTTGGTGGAGATTGCTGTTGAGATTTCCGGATTGTCGGAAGATTGAAGTTTTCGGAAGATTTTGCAAGAAGATCTCTCTTCTTGTTTAGGTTTGATTTGGAAAACGGATTGATATCCCGTTTTCCCTTCTTTCCTAAGGTTGTGATTGTTGTTTTACTTTGGATCTTCTGACAATACTTGTCCTCTTTGTGACTTTGAGATTAATTTGGAGATTATTGAAAGTTCTTGAAAGTTTTCATCTTTCTATCTTCTAATTCTTGAATTGATATCAACATGACTGTTATTGGCTAAAAACCCTTAACAATTCTAAGGTGAAGGGTTGATAGTTGTGGCTTAGATGATGATAGATCGATCGCAAACAGATTAGACCCTGAGAGTTAGAGAGAATCGCCGACAACCCTAAATTACGGCCTGTTCTTGAGTCCACGGCCGTGGAACCTCAAGAACTAACCGTGATTTCCCTTAAGTCTACGAACTTGCTTTTACTTTAATCCAAAGTTAATGATTTGCTTTAACTTAGATTAGACTTGTCTTTTCTAGGTGGTAGTGAAGCCTCAACAACCTCTACCTCGATTGTGAGTATCACAACCTCAATCGGTTAAGTTAGTCTTGATCCTTGGGTTATAAGTTTGGGTATTTGACACTAATTCTCATCTTTAGAATCTTTCTATATTGAGCCTCAACAACCTGTATAGAGAGTGCCTTGTAGGTGAGTTATATAAGGTTTTTGGAACTTCACCGTACGATTACCTTACATTAGTATACCTTTGCATATCTCAACTCTGTCTTTACATCATTAAGTATATCTTGAATTGATTGCCACAGCTGGATACTTGGATCTTTAGGATTGTTGTTTTCCCAATACATTTGCAAAACTCCCACATTTACTTGCTTGATAACCTGCAATCGAGTTCGTTCCCACCCAAATCCCTGTGTTCGATACTCTGGAATTCTTGCTTAGATACGTCGATCCGTACACTGCGGGTTCGCTGCTTGATTCTAGTTTTATAAATTTAAAGCTTATTTGCACACACCTTTAGGGGCGAACAAGTTTTTGGCGCCGTTGCTGGGGATTTGGTTTCGGCCGAATCCGGTTGCCGGTTGTCAAAGCTTGGGAGCTTGCTCTCGTTGTTTGATATTGCTTTGAGTGCATGCGCAGGTCTAGGAACACCGAAGATCTCTTACCTCTTGATCAAGAGCTAGAGAAAACCTTGAGGCAAAAGCGCAAGGAAAAGAAGATGGTTGAAGAACACGAACGTGATCTTCAAACGGAGTTGGCGGAGAAGGAAGCTCAACTCCGATGGAATGAGACTCTCCGCCAAGACGAGATGGATCGTCATCAATCTCAAGTTAACAGTCTACAAGACATGATCTTCCAGATGAGGGTAGAAATGAGCGACCTTAAGAATAAGGGAAGCAAGAAATCCTCAAGAAGGAGATCAAGGTCTAGAAGGAAAAGTCACTCATCCGCTGATGATAGTGACTCTTCCATGCCTCCATTAGAAGAGATTGATCCCACGATCTTGGGAAAGCTTCAAGGGTTGGAGAACCGCCTCATCAAGGTTGATGATCAAGTTTCTAAGGTTGACAAAGCTCAAAAAGTTTTGGAAAACCAAATGTTCAACCACGCGGAGGAAGTTCCTAGAAATCAAGGGAAACTTCCAGGAAAGACGGAGGACAACCCTAAGGGAAGGGTGATGGCGATTACAACTAGGAGCGGAGTGACTACCACCGATCCGCAGCCTACGTTCGTTGAAGTCCCCGTAGAGAAGAACAAAGAAAAGGGGAGGGAGAAGGAGGATGTCTATGTTCCTCCTCCAGCTTACAAACCTCCCCTACCATTTCCTCAATCTAGAGCGCGAGCGCGCCTAGACAAACAATTCGGTAAGTTCATAGAACTCATGAGTAAGCTGCATATTAATATACCTTTCATTGATGCTATTGTAGGTATGCCGGCTTATGGCAAGTTCTTGAAGGAGCTCCTCTCCAACAAGAGGAAGCTAGAAGATTTCGGAGAGGTCAAGATGAGTTCGGATTCTTCGGATCTCATCAAGACCATGAAGGAGAAAATGCCCCCAAAGTTGAAGGATCCGGGGTCATTTTGCATTCCCATTGGAGTGGGAGATGTCACATATGACGCTTTATGTGACTTAGGAGCAAGTGTGAGCATCATACCACTTGCATTATGTAGGAAGATCGGTTTAGGCGATCCTAAACCGGTAAAGATGACGTTATACATGGCGGATCGATCCATCACTCGCCCCGTCGGTATTGTAGAAGACGTCCCGGTCAAGCTAGGTAAATTCTTTGTTCCCATTGATTTTGTCGTGCTTGACATTCCTGCAGATAGTCCGGTCCCGATCATACTCGGAAGACCGTTTCTTGCAACTTCCGGTTGCATGGTCGATTGCAAGAATGGAAGACTCGCTTTTGATATTGGAGAAGAGAAAGTAGAGTTCGTTCTTTCCACTCTAGTGAAGGAGCCAATCTTTGACGAGGATATTTACGATATCCAAGACGAAGAAGGTTTGTCTAGGGAGGAGGTAAGTGCGATTCTCTTTAACGATCCTTTACAAAAGGTTATCACTATGAGTCTAACCAATGTAGGGGAAGAAGAAGAGTGCAAGGAGGAAATTGAAGCCTTAGAAGCACAAGAAGAGATGTATGAATTGGAGTTTGAGAAACTCCACGATGAGGCTGCAAATGTAAGAATCCACGGTCATACCCTGTATTCCACGACCGTGGATTCCACAACCAAAATCGACCTCCATTCCAGGGGATTACACGGCCGTGGAACACATGGAGAGGCCGTAATTCTGACCGTGGAAGAAGGTGATCGGCATACTTCTTCAACTTCTTTTGATTCTTCTTCAAACCACTCAACACCCTTAGAAACTTCTAAGGAAACGCCGGATGCTCCTCAAGGATCATTGGGAGCTCCGAAAGTGATGGAACTCAAGCCACTTCCTACTCATCTAAGGTACGCTTTTCTTGGATCTAATTCTACCTTTCCGGTCATTGTTAGCTCCGAACTAAGCATAGATGAACATGAACAGCTCATGATAGTCCTTAGGAAACATAGAAAAGCCATAGGCTACACTATCAAGGACTTAGTAGGAATTAAACCCTCCCTATGTATACATAAGATACTAATGGAGGAGGATTTTAGAACTTCAAGACAACCTCAAAGGCGGTTGAATCCGACCATGAAGGAGGTTGTCAAGAAGGAAATCCTTAAACTTCTTGATGCAGGTATCATCTATCCTATCTCCGATAGCAAGTGGGTGAGTCCAGTTCAAGTAGTTCCGAAGAAGGGAGGAATGACGGTCATCACTAACAAGAACAACGAACTCATACCTACCCGAACCGTTACTGGATGGCGAATGTGCATAGACTACCGCAAGCTCAACAACGCAACGCGGAAGGATCACTTTCCATTGCCATTCATCGATCAAATGCTTGAAAGGTTAGCACAACATTCACATTTTTGCTACCTTGACGGTTATAGTGGTTTCTTTCAGATTCCGATACATCCGGATGATCAAGAGAAGACCACATTCACGTGCCCTTGGGGTACGTTCGCCTATAGGAGAATGCCGTTCGGGCTTTGCAACGCCCCAGCCACCTTTCAACGGTGCATGATGGCCATCTTCTCCGAATACGTAGAGGAAATCATGGAAGTCTTCATGGACGACTTCTCCGTATACGGTTCCTCTTTTAACGATTGCCTTTCTAACCTTTCTCTTGTTTTACAACGTTGTGAAGACACTAACCTAGTTCTTAACTGGGAGAAGTGTCAATTCATGGTTAAGGAAGGAATCGTATTAGGTCACTTAGTCTCTAGTAGAGGGATAGAGGTAGACAAGGCTAAGATAGAGACCATAGAGAAACTTCCTCCCCCAATTTCGGTGAAAGGGATAAGAAGTTTTCTAGGACATGCTGGATTTTATAGACGTTTCATTAAGGACTTTTCTAAGATATCAAAACCTCTCACTAATCTATTGATGAAGGATGCGGTTTTTGAGTTTTCGCAGGAATGTTTGGACGCGTTTAATACCATCCGGCAAGCTCTAATTTCAGCACCAATTATCCAACCTCCGGATTGGACTCTCCCCTTCGAGATTATGTGCGACGCTAGTGACGTAGCTATTGGAGCTGTTCTTGGACAACGAAAGGAAGGGCGAACCCATGCCATATGCTAGCAAAACGCTAGATGAAGCGCAGCTCAACTACGCCACTACAGAGAAAGAGTTTCTAGCCATTGTCTACGCTATTGACAAGTTTCGCTCCTATCTTGTAGGTGCAAAGGTGATTGTCTACACGGATCATGTTGCGATCCGGTACCTCCTTGCGAAGAAAGACGCGAAACCAAGGCTGATTAGATGGATTCTTCTCCTACAAGAATTCGATCTTGAGATCCGCGACAAGAAAGGTTCAGAAAATTCTGTTGTGGATCATTTAAGTCGTCTAACACATCTAGAGGACGACCATCTACCCATTGATGACTCCTTTCCGGACGAACACCTACACATCATAGAGGAGTGCATCAACGTGATCTCCAAAGGTAACGAACCATGGTTTGCTGATTTTGTTAACTATTTGGTTTGCCAGGAGACACCGCCCAGACTATCCTACGCACAAAGGAAGAAGTTCTTTAAAGACGTCCGGGAATACTATTGGAACGAGCCTCTCCTCTTCAAGAGAGGTCCGGATGGAATCATTCGGCGATGTGTGCCGGAAGATGAGATGCAAAGTGTCATCCGTCATTGTCATTCACTACCCTGTGGAGGACACGCTAGTTCGAACAAGACTAGCGCAAAGGTATTGCAATCTGGATTCTATTGGCCTACTTTATTTAGAGATGTGCAATCCTTTGTTTCTTGCTGCGATGCTTGTCAAAGAACAGGCAATATTTCTAGAAGGAACGAGATGCCCCTCAACAACATCCAAGAGGTGGAGATTTTCGACGTTTGGGGAGTTGATTTCATGGGACCATTCCCATCTTCCTGTGGAAACCAATACATACTATTGGCGGTAGATTACGTTTCTAGATGGGTGGAAGCAATTGCCTCTCCCACAAATGATGCCATGGTGGTGGTTAAGTTCTTCAACAAGACCATCTTTCCGCGATTTGGAACACCAAGGACGATCATTAGTGATGGAGGTTCTCACTTCATAGCCCGTCGCTTTGAAGCTCTTCTAGCTAAGTACGGGGTTACTCACAAGATCGCTACCCCTTACCATCCACAAACAAGTGGACAAGTTGAGATCTCAAATAGGGAGATCAAAGGAATTCTAGAGAAGACGGTTTCAAGGACTAGGAAGGATTGGTCCTTGAAGCTAGATGATGCATTATGGGCGTACCAGACTGCGTACAAGACTCCCATAGGAACCACACCATACAACCTCGTGTATGGGAAGTCTTGTCATTTGCCGGTGGAGCTGGAGCACAAAGCGTTTTGGGCTATAAAGTGGCTGAATTTCGGCATGAAGGAAGCGGGAGAGAAGCGTCTCCTAGACATCAACAAGCTGGATGAACTTCGCTTGAACGCCTATGAAAACGCTAAGATCTACAAGGAAAGGGCAAAGCGTTGGCATGATAAGCATATCATTCCAAAGGACTTCAAAGAAGGAGATCAAGTTCTCCTCTTCAATTCAAGACTTCGCCTCTTTCCAGGTAAGCTTAAATCCCATTGGACCGGACCTTTTCTAATTAAGCGTATTTTCCCCCATGGTGCAGTTGAAGTATGGGGTGAAGCTAGCGGAAGTTTTAAGGTGAACGGCCAACGACTCAAGAAGTATACGCCGGAACTCCAAGCTGAGGAGTTTGCGCCTACCGCACTCGAATAAGTGCGAGAGTGGTCTAGCTACGGACCTTAAACAAAGCGCTTCTTGGGAGGCAACCCAAGGTATTGCATTTTCGTTTTTGTTTTTGATTCATAGTTTAGCTTAGAATAGACGTTTTCGCTTTATTTTGCCTCGATTTCTTCCGGTATGTTCGTGTTTTTGGTTGTAGGATCAATGGAAAAGGAAAAGGGAGAATAATAACGAAGAAGAGTGACGAAATTTGGACTTTGAAGCTTTACAGAAGGTTCCACGGTCTAAATTACGGTCGTCATAGCTACAGTGGCCGTAATTCTCAAAAGCCTTTGAAAAATCATCAAAACCACGGGTCCGTACACTTCCACGGCCGTGGAACACCCCGACAGACCGTGATTTTCAAAATTTTGCCTGCGACTATATAAGCCACATTCTTCACAAACTTACCCAAAATTTTCCTCTTTCCACGACCTAAACGCCGAAACCCCACGACCTCCTCCAATTCTTCGTTTTCTAATCGTTTTCAACGATTCTTCATCCTAAACTGCAGCAAATCCAACCACGAACAAGATCCAAGCGACAAACCGAGCGGAAATCCATCAACAAACGCGCATTTCGGGTTTTTCAATCCGAAAAAGAGGTTATTCTTTCTTCTTGATTTTCGCGGATTTGGTTCGTTTTTGCTATAGATTTTTAGGAAGAACTGACAAAGACTGGAAGGAATTAGATTAGGACCGCTTGTTGTGGTGATTGTTGGTGAATTTGCTGAGATTCGCGAGATTCTGAGACGAATCACGGTCTCTGGGTAAACCACGGCCGTGGAACCTGAAGAACAGACCGTAATTTTGGTGAAAAAATGGATTTTGTAAGGAGAGTGTCGGGAAGGATAAAGGAGAAGAAGGGAGAACAGAATAAGAAAAGAAAGGGCAATCCCTCCACCTCTAGGGCACCACCACCCTCATCTCCTTCACCCCCATCTTCACCTTCACCTCCATCCTCACCTCCTCACCCTAGCATTCCGACCATACATGAGAACCACCTTGCTGCATTTGAGAGGATCACGGAGAGGACAATGATTGGTCCTAGGTATTTGTTGTTGGAGGATCTACATCCTCTCAACATAGTAGATGATCTTACATGGCTCTTGGATAGAGCCGGATTGCTTGTCTTCACGAACATTCGTGAAGACGCCTATGAGGAGATCACCCGGGAGGTTGTGACGTCCTTCGAGCACAGCCACGTAGATAGGACCGTCTCTTTCCGTCTCATGGAACAAGACTACCATTTGAGTATTGTTGAGTTTGGGACCATTTTCGGGTTCCATGAGACCTACAATGGTCAATTCCCGAGTGGTATTTACCCTAAGGATTTCTGGAAGGAAGTTGCGATGATTTACGCCGACGAGGACCGTTGGCAACCCGCCGATACCAAGGCTAGATTGATGTACCATCTAGCCTTGAAGATAGCTCACCGCGTTCTTTCAGAGTGTCTCTTCCCTAGGACGGAGACGCCCCAAAAGATCAAGACGGATGAGCTATTCTTGCTCTATTGCATACTATACGGTCGCCGTGCAGATTGTGCTACTCTTTTGGCGGCTACGATGAGAAAACTCAAGAACAAAAAGAAGGGGAATATTAGATATGGTGGGATAGTTACCCACATTGCTAGGACATTTGGTGTAGATTTTTCTGCCTGCACCCGCATACCGGCCGTTCCTTTAGGGCTACATGCATTCATGGTTAGGGGACTCATCTTCCCCACACATGGAGGTCCGCCTTATGCGGGCATGCCTTGGGAGAGTAGGACGGGTAGGGGTATAGAGTGGCTGCCGGAGTATTCCATTGTGGCGGGACGCCACAATTGGAAGGAGACGTTCGCTGCGATGCATGCGAACAGGTTAGTAGCTCCCCCTTACGTTCCACCACCGGTTATGGAGGAGGAGGACATGGGAGATCAGTACGAGAGTGGTGGAGGAGCGGAGCAGGAGTTTGGCACATTTCCGGACCAGCCGGAGGCGGCCCCAAATGTACCTAGACGCTCTCCACGCCCAGCCAGAGCCTCAGGCTCGTCATCTCGCCGCGCTAGCGTGAATGAGAGGCCCACGTGGATGACTACACCTCCCACTTGGTATGACACCCCCCCTCCTTGGTCCACGGCGCAGCCAGCAGCACCACCACCACCACCAGCACCAGCACCATCCGACGCCCCATCATGGTACAGTCACGCCCCGGGATGGTACGAGCAGATGCCGGATTGGGCTACCGGACTTTCAGAGAGAGTAGGAGCGCTAGAGATCCGGGCGGACGCTAGAGACGGACGCTTAGACGACCTTGACCACATGATGAGGGACGTCTACCGTCAGCAGTTTGGGCGGTTCTATGATCCGAGTTTCTCTCCATTCCCACCTCCGTCGGCACCGCAGTGATTGCTGCATGATCGTTTGTTTTAGACATTCCCGCCACCACTTGTGAGTTTCTTTTCTTTTCTTTCTTTTGTTCTTTCTTTTGAACATTAGGGACAATGTTCGTCCTAAGTATGGGGTGGGATGTACTAAAAGTTTGTAATAACTCTACTCTCTATGTTTGCTTTCATTTGAGACTATCGTTGCATGTTCATTATGTGTTGCACGTTTCCTTATTGCATTGCATGAAAAATAACTTGAAAAACCCATAAAAATTTGAAAATTTTCCGCTTCTAATGAATTGAGATGATTTCCATGATAATCACTACTTGTGAAATGAGTTTGATGACAATTGCATGCTTAAAAGGATTGTGAATTGAAAAGAACTTGAATGAATGAATTTTACCTCTTTTGCAAGTTTTATAATGTGAAAATGTTACCTAAATCATGTTGAGAAATTGAAGTTGAAATCACATTATAAGTTCCTATACTTCTTGTTGAAATGATTAAGGCAATTCGATACTTTCTTTCTTCTTTCTTTGATCATCTAACTCCTCATTGAAATATTAGCCTCCCTTACCTATCCGGGAATTTGGAGAAGTGAATGAGAAAAAGGCATGTTTGATGTGGGAGGGCCATGAGAGCAATTATTTGCGATCAAATGAATAGAAAGAAATTGTAGGTTTAGGGAAGTCAATCATGACGATGAGTAACTCGGCACCATTCACATAGCCGGGTGTTTGTGTCTTGCCAAAGTCGGATTGAGCGATATTCCTAGCGGATTATGGTATGTGCGCTAAGGGTTTGAGGCATCTCTTGAAAAATTGAGAAACGCCGATCTCCTAGGCTTCGGTTTTTGTGCACCTCTGTCCATAACTCCAAAAGTAAAGTCGAAAAATGAAAAGAAGAGAGCGAAGCTCTAAGTTGAAGTGTTGCGGGAGCCGCATAAGAAGAAGAAGGTAGTTGTCCACTTTCCCGGATTTATGCACCACTTTCCCTTAAAGTTTTCCCTTCCCTTCCATATTCTAGACCTTTTCTTTGAAAGTCCTTAAGATCAAAAGAATGTTATATGACTTGGTGATCTAAATTGAAGTTTCTTGTGATTGATTTTGATAATGTTTGAAGGTTATAATGCTTGTTTAGAAGTTAAGTTGGTTCATGAATTTTCTTTGCTTTTTACTCTTTGATTGAGTGTGTGAAAGTTTGAAGAACGATTGAAGCAAGGTTTGAGAATGATCTATTCTTTAGAAGTCACATTCACCCAAAAGAAGGTACACATATTTCATCCTAACTCTTGTTTAAAGCTTTTTGAAAGACCTTGCTTAGGGACAAGCAAGTATTAAGTATGGGGTTATTTGTTAGCATGAAATATTGTGATATTTTAGGCACGTTTTCTAAACGTATTTGATTCATATCGATAGTCTTTGATTGAACTTTGTGCATATGTGAGCTAGTATTACCTATATTGTCGATATGGATGTCTACACTAGTTCTATGTTGATTATAGGTGATTTGGAGCTATTTCCGAACGGAATCGAGCAAAGGAGAGTTGAGTTGATATGTCCATAGACTGAGGACACTCTTTGGAAGCAAATTGGAGTTTTAGCTTGAGGAATGCACGAGTTTAGGAAGAATCACGTTCTTGCCCTAAACCACGCTCTAAAATACGGCCGGAATCCAAACCACGTTCAGAATTACGGCCGTGGATTCATAGTCAGAAATTGATGTTCATTCCAGAGGATATTACGGCCGTGGAACATATGCTGCAAACCGTATTTATGTCCACGCTCTAAATTACGGTCGTGGAACACTTCCACGACCGTGATCTTGGCGAATCTTTTCGCCACACTTTGAAGCCACGATCTTCTAAAGATTGGGCCGGGCCGACATTTTGCCCTGCACTATAAAAAGACGGACGAAGCAAGAATCCGTCATCTTCGCTTAGGAATCGCTGACGAGATCGCTTACACACATCGCTCCTCACCGCTTAGGATCGTTGAGCTTTGATATCTCTTTGGAGATTGAAGTTCGTGTTTGGGAATTGCCCTAATCTCGCACTTTTGGTGGAGATTGCTGTTGAGATTTCCGGATTGTCGGAAGATTGAAGTTTTCGGAAGATTTTGCAAGAAGATCTCTCTTCTTGTTTAGGTTTGATTTGGAAAACGGATTGACATCCCGTTTTCCCTTCTTTCCTAAGGTTGTGATTGTTGTTTTACTTTGGATCTTCTGACAATACTTGTCCTCTTTGTGACTTTGAGATTGATTTGGAGATTATTGAAAGTTCTTGAAAGTTTTCATCTTTCTATCTTCTAATTCTTGAATTGATATCAACATGACTGTTATTGGCTAAAAACCCTTAACAATTCTAAGGTGAAGGGTTGATAGTTGTGGCTTAGATGATGATAGATCGATCGCAAACAGATTAGACCCTGAGAGTTAGAGAGAATCGCCGACAACCCTAAATTACGGCCTGTTCTTGAGTCCACGGCCGTGGAACCTCAAGAACTAACCGTGGTTTCCCTTAAGTCTACGAACTTGCTTTTACTTTAATCCAAAGTTAATGATTTGCTTTAACTTAGATTAGACTTGTCTTTTCTAGGTGGTAGTGAAGCCTCAACAACCTCTACCTCGATTGTGAGTATCACAACCTCAATCGGTTAAGTTAGTCTTGATCCTTGGGTTATAAGTTTGGGTATTTGACACTAATTCTCATCTTTAGAATCTTTCTATATTGAGCCTCAACAACCTGTATAGAGAGTGCCTTGTAGGTGAGTTATATAAGGTTTTTGGAACTTCACTGTACGATTACCTTACATTAGTATACCTTTGCATATCTCAACTCTGTCTTTACATCATTAAGTATATCTTGAATTGATTGCCACAGCTGGATACTTGGATCTTTAGGATTGTTGTTTTCCCAATACATTTGCAAAACTCCCACATTTACTTGCTTGATAACCTGCAATCGAGTTCGTTCCCACCCAAATCCCTGTGTTCGATACTCTGGAATTCTTGCTTAGCTACGTCGATCCGTACACTGCGGGTTCGCTGCTTGATTCTAGTTTTATAAATTTAAAGCTTATTTGCACACACCTTTAGGGGCGAACAGTGGACATGACTATATCGGATGGAAACTGCAGATCGAGGCCATGCTTATTGGCTACGGGCTATACAAGTTTGTTGACGGCACTCACACGATGCCTGAGGCAACCATCACCACAACGTCAGGCACACCTCCTGTTGAAACAACCATAGTGAATCCTAAATATGAAACCTGGGTTCGACAAGATAAGTTGATCTTCGGAGCTCTAGTTTCAACACTCCACTCAGACGTCACTCACGTTCTCGCTAGAGCGATCTACTCCAAAGATGCATGGGACCTGCTGGCCCGAACATATGCGAACCCATCGAGGGGTCATGTCCTTCAGTTAAAGGAACAATTGAAACACGTTGAAAAGGGGACCGACACCATTGTAACGTATATGCATACTATCGGGCGTATCACAAATGCCCTTGCAGCTCTTGGCAAACCGGTGGAACAAGAAGACCTTATCGATCGGGTGTTGGACGGTCTTGACTCAACTTACCAACCTGTCATCAATGGAGTGAAGCAGCGTGAAACAACCATCACTACAGCAGAATTGCATGAAAAATTGATCAACCACGAGTTGGCTTTGCGCTTGATCAAACCCGCACCTGCATACCCTGCTTCAGCAAATCCTGCGCACTATAGAAACTCTCCATTACAACATACACCTTCCCAGACAAACCACCCTACACCTCAGAGGAAGATGTCAACTGATCAGAAACCACCCCCACAATTCAAAGGATGGTGTCAATGGTGCCATAAACAAGGTCATCCACTTGCTTATTGTCCGGAGTTCCTATCCCGTAACCCAGCTATCAAAGTCCCTCCTAAACCATATCGCCAACCCAATACACGAACTCCTCCTCAAGCAAACATTGCCACAAGCACTCACAACTCATCACCTTGGTTGTTGGACACTGGAGCAACCCATCACATAACAAATGACCTCAGCAATCTCTCGGCCCATAACCCGTACGATGGTTCCGATGAGATCGTCATTGGCGATGGTTCAGGTTTGAAAATTTCCGATGTTGGATCTACTCATTTTCATTTACCTAAACATAGCGTTTCCTTGAAACATGTCTTTCACGTTCCAAACATGCATAAAAATATCTTGGCCGTCAATAAATTTTGCATTGACAATAATGTATCGATCACATTCTTACCTGACTCTTTTTGTGTGAAGGATATCCGCACCCACAACCTCATTTTGGAGGGTCCAGCTAGAAATGGTCTTTACGAATGGCCTACACTCCCGACTAGTCCGGTCGCTTTCAATAACATCCGTGTAGCCACATCCTGGCATCACCGATTAGGCCACCCATCATCGAGAGTCTTCCAACATCTAGCTTCTACATTGCAGTTCCCTTCTAATATTGAGTCTTGTACTTCGTGTCAAATTAATAAAAGTCACAAATTACCCTTTAAAATGTCCACACTAACGACTACGACTCCTCTTGAAGTAGTCTATTCTGACGTTTGGACATCTCCAATTACATCTTATGATAAATATAAGTATTATATCATTTTTGTTGATCACTTCACTAAATACACTTGGTTGTATCCTTTACAAAAAAAATCAGACACATTCCATACATTTATCCGGTTCAAAGCTTTGGTCGAAAAAAGGTTTAAGAGATCAATCACCGCGTTATACTCCGATAATGGAGGTGAATACGTGGCTCTCAAATCATTCCTTGCGACTAATGGCATCACCCACTTCACATCCCCACCCCACACACCCGAACATAATGGCTTTGCCGAACGACGTCATAGACATATTGTCGAAACGGCACTATCCCTCTTAACCCATGCCCACATGCCCACTACCTACTGGACTCATGCCATTACCACATCATGCTACCTTATCAATCGAATGCCCACCCCAGCTTTACAAAACAAATCTCCATTTGAAGCTTTATTTGGTCAACAACCTAACTATAAATACCTCCGCAATTTCGGTTGTCTTTGCTATCCATGGTTAAAACCATATCAATCCCACAAACTCGAGCCCAAATCCACCCCATGTGTCTTTGTCGGCTATTCACCTACTCAATATGCTTACTATTGTTTGGAACCGAAATCAAATCATGTTTACGTGTCTCGCCATGTGAAGTTCTTTGAATTTGAATATCCATTTGGAACTACCAAATCTAATGTTGTGCAGGAAACTAACAAGCAGCCAGGCTGGATGTCAATGCCAATCACAACTATTGGGCCTAACTTGCCATCCACAAGCCCAATTCAGCAAAATCAGCCATCAACACTTACACGTACCACATCTCCACCATTGCCCACTTTGTCACCTCCTCGGACCCACCATACACCACAAAATTAAAACACCCCTCCCTCCATAAACCCTCAATCACCGTCTCATGATGTATCTGATACATCACCGCCGTCTTCTCACATAGCCCAACCTCCACCGCGTTATCAGACACGCTCTCAGAGTAACATTTACAAACCGATTGCCAAACTGAATCTTCTAGCCACAGCCACACCAATCCCAACCCCTGAACCAAAAACCCATACCCAAGCCCTCCGATCACCCATCTGGCGTGCGGCAATGGAGGATCAGTTTAATGCGTTAATCCGCAATGAAACATGGCTCTTGGTCCCGCCAACTGAGGCTGAAAATGTAGTTGGTTGCAAATGGATCTTCCGGACCAAGTACAAACCGAATGGTGATGTAGAACGCTACAAAGCAAGGCTTGTGGCGAAAGTATTTCATCAGCGACCTGGAATCGACTATTCAGAGACTTTCAGCCCTGTTATTAAGCCTGCAACAATGAGGATTCTCCTTACGCTTGCGGTGAACAATAATTGGCCCCTTCGCCAACTTGATGTTAACGATGCTTTCTTACAAGGGCGTTTACACGACAATGTGTTTATGGTCCAACCACCGGGGTTCATTGATACTCAACATCCGACCCATGTGTGTAAGCTCAATCGAGCCTTGTACGGCCTCAAGCAAGCACCACGTGCGTGGTATATTGAGTTGAAATCCTTCTTAACAGAGATCGGCTTCCAAGGTTCCACTTCTGACACATCTCTATTCTACCTCAAGCATCAAGAAGGACAAGTGTTTATTCTAATCTATGTCGATGACATTATTGTCACCGGGTCCAACGACAAATTATTGCAGGGAGTCCTTGACAGCCTTATGACTCGATTCTCTCTAAAGGATCTTGGTCCGTTGAATTATATTTTGGGGGTTGAAGTTGTTCCCCAAGCAAATGGCGTGTTCCTCAATCAAACCAGGTATGTCTTGGACATTCTTGAAAAATACAATATGCAAGAGTGCAAACCAGTAACCACACCAATGGTGCCCGGCTCCACTCTTTCAACTTCTCACAGTCCTCTGATGTTGGATCCAACCATTTACCGGGCTGCAGTCGGTTCACTACAGTACCTCTCTATTACCCGTCCGGATGTCGCTTTTGCTATTAATAAACTTTCTCAGTATATGCAAAGTCCACAAGACGAGCATTGGACAGCAGTCAAAAGGGTTCTTCGTTACTTGGCAGGGACAAGTACACTTGGTTTACCGCTCAAGGCTCACTCTGATCTCCAGCTCCACGCTTTCTCTGATGCTGATTGGGCTGGCGACAAGTCAGATTACTTGAGCACAGGAGCTTATATTGTTTATATGGGATGCAATCCTGTGTCTTGGAGCAGCAAAAAGCAACGCACCATTGCACGTTCATCCACGGAAGCTGAGTATAGAACCGTTGCAAACACAGCAGCTGAACTTCAGTGGTTGAGTTCTCTGCTGCATGAGCTGGGTTATCCTAATATCAGCATTCCCACTGTCTACTGTGACAATGTGGGCACCACAAAGTTGTGTCACAATCCCATTTTTCATTCCCGAATGAAACACGTAGCCTGGGATTATCACTTCATCAGAGAACGAGTGATGAACAACACACTGAGAGTCACTCACGTTCACAACGACGATCAGCTAGCGGATGTCCTCACCAAAGCCCTTCCTCGATCCAGGTTCACCATGCTCATTTCCAAGATTGGCCTCTCGACTCGAGCGTCCATCTTGCGGGAAGATATTAGCAAATAATCCTCCTCCGTATCTGCTGTATAACAACTAAGTTTCTGTTGAATATAATCCCATGTATTAGGGATCTTTCTGTTGTATATTGCTGTATATAAACAGCTCCTCATCTTCAATAAGATACAAGCTGATACAAAGCATTCTCAGAAACATTCTTGACCATCATTGTCTCACAGCCGTTGCTGAACGGCTTGCAGCTGTTGCTTGGCATCCACGATGCAGATTGCATTTACAACAAGTGTCTTCGGAACAAATGTTCTTGCTTCATATGATTTAGATTAGATGGTCACCACCTTTGTAGTTGAGAATTGTATGTATATCACTATTACTATCTCCTTCAGACTCCATAGCCCAATATGAGTTTCAATGCTAAATAGAAAATACCAAATTTTTACAACGAAATTGGTAAGAGGTTGTTCAAGTACAAAAATATACATACATAGCATGGAGGAAACAGCTTACACTCCTATTTGCAAGGAGAAACAAATGAATTGGCGCATCACCAATTCACCAGTAACAAGTACCATTAATCACTACACGTACTGGATTCCGTATCTTGTTTGAAATTACAATGCAAAATCAACTCACTCTCATCCATCATAAGTCTATCGAGTTACACAAGACTTCATTTCCTGGACATCAGCTGGAATCCGAGACCACGAGGCATGAGCCCTCACACCCCCAAACATCCTCCTTTGCAAAAGCACAGAAGCAGCCACCAACAAGCATATCACTGCTACAACAGGCACAAGAAAACCGAGACTAGGCCCAGTTTCCATGATCAATTCAGCGGATAACTCGCCATCCAGACTACCCATCGAGTTGTTCACCTTCATTACCTCCACCCCATTCAGTATAGCGACAATTTCACGAGGAGAACTCCATTTCGAGGCTCCAACACTAACATTCACAACCCCCGGACCCGAATCATCATCAACATCAACCACTAGATCAGCATAAAATGGCGTTACCAGAAGGGGTTCCACATCCTCCGCCCCCAAATACCCATTGACATAGACATTGAAGATGAGCATACCAGACGTGATACTTGCAATGTCACAAAAATGTGCCCTCACTAGATACCTATATCCCTTCATCACAGGAAAGGACAGCATGATTGTGGAGTTGGGAACACCAGAATTCTTGGATCTAATCACCCTGGCAGAGTTGTAAATGTTATCAGGGGCAACCTCGCGGCTCGACCCACCGGATTGGTACCGAATCCTACCACTGGAGTGAACCCTTTCAGCCTCATTGCTGGATTGAAGGAAGCCATCGTCAGGGATCCATGTCCTCCACAGAGAATCATTAAAAGGGGTAACTTTTGGACCTCCTACAGTGACCCTGTAAACTGTTTCTAAAGCATTCTTTGAAAACCCACTGAATTTAACAACCCCAGTAGAATTCACAAACTGGACGGTGTCCAAAATCAGATCCTTGGGCGCAGAGATGACCTCGATGGCATTGATAAACCCTAATTTCGACCCCTTTGAAGGAAGGAACGAGATGATAAGCTCGTCACCGTCAACTGGCACAATATACTCCTTTATTAAAGTGTTTTCACGTGCCTGTGCACTAAAATTTCTTAGCAACAAGAACCCGCCAGCAGCAACATGAAATTGAACATCAGTTAGGTCAAATTCCTTAGAATTAAACCAGTGGAAATGAAGACGTATCAAGTGGGCTCCCTTGTCTCTGATCCGAAACGCGTAGTTGGAGGCAGTGGTGAAGATTCTAGCCGAAAGGTAAATTGGGGATGATGGCAAATCCCTAGAAGAAGGGTTCGGGTCTCTCACCAAAAGGCTCCGAGTCGCCGAGAGAGAAACCGGGTCAGGCACGGATCCGAAACCGGAATACTGATCACCCCTATACCTGCGGTTATCGGGATCGACGGTGATCGGAGAGGAGGAGCCGCAGTTGATGAGGTAGTGGTCGAGGGGAGAGAAGGAGGAGAGAGACAAAGCTTGTGGAAGATGAAGAGAGAGGAGGAACGCAGCGAGGATTAGGCCATTGTTGAGTTTGGAGAGGAGGAATCGAAGGTTTGGAGGGTCTTCCATTGGCATTAGAAGGTGGAAGAGATTAAAGCAAAGAGAAGAAAAGAAGAAGGGGAAAGGGGTTATCAGAAAACACACAACGTGTTTCCATAGGATAGAGAACAAAAGTCTGGTCTGAAAATTAAACCGCGTTTGCCAGCTTGCTGCTCCTTTTTTTGTAAACAGGTTGTATAAATAAAACGCTAAATTAAAATTCCCAAAAAAAAAAAAGAGGTTATTTTCCATAGGAAGAGATTTAAATTGATTTTGATTAACCTTAGGCAGAAAGCGGGTTTAAGTGTTTACAATTAATACATAGTAAATATTTTCTTACTGTGATATTCATTGATAGACTTGAGTAGTGTGTACTTGGTTGAGTACCGTTCGCTCCTTAAGTATCGTTTTATTATTCCTCTATATCCAGTTGATGAGGTTTGTTCTATATTCAATTGTCGAAGGATTTTGGATGCTTTTGGAGAGAATGTTATTCAATGTAAAGAGTTTTTTGGCTTCAAATATGGGCAAGATTTTATCCTTGATGTTTTGTGTGACATGTTTAGGAGAGGAGGGTTCATTTAAGAAGGAGAGGTATGTGACCTTTTTTGACCAATCTACGTGAGAGAAGGTCTATGTTGAGGCCGGCGGATGTCTTAGTGTTTGGATGGTTGTGTGGAAAACATGCTTGTATTGATTTGACAAGGGCCTCCTCACTGGTTTGTTTAGGTAGCGAGCCTTTTTGTGGTGGGTAAGAATACGCTTAAAGCGGCATCTACTAAGACGGCTAAGCTGTTGGAGATTTGGGCTAAGTCTTCATTGTAACCGTTGAGCTTGTCTTGAGACAAGGTGCAATGAGTTGTTCACATGTGTGTCACTATGGTCCGGGTTGCGGGAGGCAAGCCAGGTGACCGGCACTAAGAACAACTAGTATTATAAGGGGAGTCGAATCAAAGCAAGGTGATTCACGACAAGGTCAACTTGTGCTAGCTTTTAGAAGGCCGACGTTTGGGGCTTTTTAGCCACATTTTATCGGCACACCTTTGGTTCTTAGGCCTTATATTGGCTAAAGAATATGTGGTTAAAAACTGGGAGCAATCCAAGCTCAAATGCTTAGTGAATGTCAATGAAGCATCTAGTGAACTTCTTAAGGAGCTACACTAGCTTGAGCTAAGATATTGAGTATTTGAGGATCTTGGAGCTTACTCTAGCTATATTAAAGTGAATGAAGCTCATTGGAAGTGTTTGGACCAAGAAAAATAAGCTAGCTCCGGGGAGCGGTTTTGGGCTCCCTATGTGGGCCTCGGGCCTCGGACTTTCTAGGGCTTCAAGGCCCATCTTCCAAGTAACTTCCAAGTAACTTCCATAACCGATTTTAACCGCTTTTAACCACTTTTAACTCCCCAAAACCGTGGCCCCCTATGCCTATAAAAGGGAGAGTCATTTGCACTTGATTCGACATTCATTTTTGCAACAATAAAGCTTCTAGTTCCATTGTATTGACATTGGATAGGCCTTCTTATAAGCTTGTTTGCAAAACTCGAAAGACCAGTATAGTTCCTTTGTATTGACAAAGGATAGGCATCCATCTTAGTTTGGTTTTGTATTGACAAAGCCTAGGAATACCCTTTCTACAAAGTAAGACAAGTAAGTCTCTTACTTAGTCTTTGTAACGTGTAACGTTTTATCCCACTAAGGTATTTGGATATTCCCGGTGTAGGGGAGAATACACTTAGAAGGAAAATTCATTTATGAATGACTCATTACATTATCCAAGTCAATGGTTTTAACATATAACAACCGGTCTATAAGACGTGTATATGAATTTAACCTCTATTAGAGTTTTGTCTACTCCTTTTTGGAGATTACAAACTCTTGCTTGAATTTTGTCTACTTCTTTGGAGACTACAGACTCTTGATTGAGTTTTGTCTACTCCTTTGTGGAGATTACAAACTCTTAGTTGAGTTTTGTCTACTCCTTTGGAGACTACAAACTCTTGACTGGGTTTTGTCTACTCCTTTGTGGAGATTACAAACCCTTGGTTAATAACTAGTTTTTAGTTCAAGATAATTATATAATTTGTTTGGCAATTGGGAGAACCGTCTACTCACATAAGTGAGACTACGGCCCTTTGGTCTAAAATCGGACACCGAAAATCCAACAATCTTCTAAGTGTTTTTATTGTTAATTGTTTTTTAGGATTGGATTGATCAATAATGAGTAAGACGTTAATGACAGAAATGACTTCTCGTTTTGGGAAGTTGGATAAGTTTGAGGGTGTAGACTTTAGGAGGTGGAAAAAGAAAATGCACTTCCTCTGACTACACTAAAAGTCGCTTATGTACTCACTACACCTAGACCGGCCGAGCCGGTTGATGATATGGTGGAGGAGATAGAGGTTGTCCGACGAAGGAGCAAATGGGATAATGATGACTACATATGTCGTGGTCATATACTCAATGGCATGAGTGATGCATTGTTTGATGTCTACCAAAGTGTAGAGTCATCAACATCAATGTGGGATCAATTGGAGTTTAAGTACATGGCGGAGGATGCTTCATCTCGCAAATTCTTAGTCTCGGATTTTAACTCATATAAAATGGTGGACTCAAGGCCGGTAATGGAACAATACAATGAATTGCTCCAGATTTTTGGGAGGTTCACTCAACATGCCATGCATATGGATGAGGCCATTGCGGTTTCGTCTATAATGGATAAGCTCCCCCTTCGTGGAAGGACTTCCGCCATGTGCTAAAGCACAAGAAGGAAGAACTCACGTTGGTGGAACTTGGCTCTCACCTTCAAATTGAACAAGGCCTTAGGGCACAAGAAGGGGGACTCAAGAAGGAAGATAAAACTTCTACTTCCCACGAGGCCAACATGATGGATGACAAGGGCAAAAGGAAGAGGTTCAAAGGAAAGGACAAAGGCAAGGACAAGGGAAATAAGTCCAAGAAGTCCAAAAAGGATAATGTTGACAAGAAACCAAAAGGTTCTTGTTGGAAGTGTGGCAAGACTGGCCACTTCAAGCGGGATTGCAAGGTTAAGGATGATGGATCCAAGGGTGGAGGCCAAAGTGGCCAAAACCCATTAAACCAAGGTGACTCACTTATGAGTCTTGATTCTAACTTTGATATAAATTCTGATTTGAATTATGTGTCATTGACTTTTGAATGTTTGTCCATGCAGGATGATGACCTTGGATGGTGGGTGGACTCGGGTGCAACAACTCATGTTTGCAAAGATTGGCGTTGGTTCAAGACATACGCTGTTGCAAACGATGGAGCACTCATACATATGGGAAACGAGTCTACCACCCCCGTTCTAGGAAGAGGACGGGTTGATCTGTACTTCACAAGTGGCAAGACTCTAGTCTTGTCAAATGTACTACATGCACCGGCCATTAGAAAGAATGTGGTTTATGGTGGTATACTCAATAGGCTTGGCTTCAAACAAGTCATAAAAGCCGACCGCTATGTATTATCTAGGAGAGGAACATTTGTAGGCTTTGGCCATTGGAAAAATAATATGTTTCTTCTCTCTTTATGTAATAAACTTTCTAATAGTAATATAAACAAGAACAGTTTGTTTACATTGTCTTCTTCTTCTTCTTCTTCCAATTGTGATTTTGTTAAATGGCATGCACGACTTGGACATGTTCATTTTAAGCGTATGAATGACATGACTAAGGATGGTAGTTTACCTAAACTGGACTTGCCAAAAGACAAGTGTAAAACGTGCATGTTGACCAAGATAACAAGACTTCCATTTCTTAGAGTTGAAAGAGAACAATCAATGCTCGGCTTAGTACACTCGGATCTAGGCGACTTGCACTCTACTCCTTCATTAGGAAAGAAGAAGTATTACGTGACATTCATAGATGATTACTCTAGGTATTGTTACGTATATCTACTCTTTGCAAAGAGTGATGCCTTAGACAAATTCTATGTATTCAAGAATGAATCTGAGTTGCAACAAGGTACCTTAATGAAAAGACTATGCACGGATCGTGGTGGTGAATTTATGGATAAGGAATACTTTGAGAGTGTTGGAATCATACATGAGACCATGGCACCTTACACACCACAATCGAATGGTGTGGCCGAACGAAAGAACCGAGTGCTTAAAGAGATGGTCAATGCCATGTTGTCTTACTCGAGTCTTAAGAATTCGTTTTGGGGTGAAGCTATGCTCACGGCAAACTACTTGCTTAATCGTGTTCCAAACAAAAGAAGCAAGAAGACTCCTTACGAACTATGGTTCAAAAGAAAGCCAAACCTACATTACTTACGAGTTTGGGAATGTCGAGCCATAGTAAGGCTAAATGACAACAAACATAAGACTTTAGGTGAAAGAGGTGTTGAGTGTGTGTTCATTGGCTATGCCGAACACTCCAAAGCTTATAGGTTCTATGTGATAGAACCAAATGACTTCATCACGGTTAATACCGTAGTAGAGTCTAGGGATGACATATTTGATGAAGATCGCTTCACCTCGGCTCCTAGGCCTAGGGAAGTGATCAACATGACCTTAGATGAGGAATACCCAAACAAGCATCATAGGATTCAAGATGGATCCTGGCAAACGTCTCACGGGCTTGACTTGCCAAAGATTGCTCCTATGAGCACTAATTTGTCCCAAAAATCGATTTTCCAAGTATTCTTGGTTGAAGGGTCAAGGGATAATGAAATGGATCGTCACTCTTACTTTCATATAGATGAGGATCCAAAGACATTTGACGAGGTCATGAAGTCTCAAGATGTTGCCTTTTGGAAGGAAGCAATCCAAGAGGAGATGGACTCCATTATGGGTAACCATATATGGGAGTTAGCCAACCTTCCTTCCGGTTGCAAACCTTTGGGATGCAAATGGATCTTCAAGAGGAAGATGAAAGTTGACGGTTCCATTGACAAGTTTAAAGCACGCTTGGTCATCCAAGGCTTTAGACAAAGGGAAGGTGTCGATTACTTTGACACATATGCTCCGGTGGCTAGGATTACAACAATTAGGTTATTAATAGCTATGGCGGCTATACATAATCTAGTGATTCATCAAATAGATGTCAAGACAGCATTCCTTAATGGTGATCTAGATGAGGAAGTGTATATAAGACAACCTGAAGGATTTGTTTTAAAAGGACAAGAGCACAAAGTATGTCGCTTGGTCAAATCCTTGTATGGACTAAAGCAAGCTCCAAAACAATGGCATCAAAAGTTTGATGATGTCGTATTGTCAAATGGATTTAAGATAAATCAAGCTGACAAGTGTGTCTACAGTAAGTTTGATCATACCGGTCAAGGTGTGATCATATGCTTATATGTTGATGACATGTTGATCTTTGGAACAAACCAAAGACAAGTAGATCTTACTAAGGATTTCTTATCCACTAAGTTTTCTATGAAAGACTTAGGTGAGGCGGATGTGATTCTAGGCATAAGAATCAAACGTGATTTCAAAGGCTTAAGCCTTACATAATCACACTACATTGAGAAGATTGTCAAACGCTTTCAATGTGATAAAAGTACAATTGTTAGTACTCCTATGGACTCAAGTGAGAAGTTGATGCCCAACCAAGGATCAACTGTCTCTCAACTTGAGTATGCACAAGTAATAGGATGTTGCATGTATACAATGACTAGCACTAGGCCAGATATTGCTTTTGCTATTGGTAAATTGAGTAGATACACAAGTTGTCTTAGCTCACAACATTGGAAGGCAATAAGGCGTGTGCTTAGGTACCTCAAGGGGACCATGGGTTTTGGCATATTGTACAGTAAGTATCCTTCAGTGATAGAAGGCTACTCGGATGCGTCATGGATCACTAATCTAGATGATCACTCATCCACCACAGGATGGGTTTTCTTGTTAGGTGGTGGTGCCATTTCATGGGCTTCAAAGAAGCAAACGTGCATTACAACCTCGACCATGGAGTCCGAGTTTGTGGCACTTGCCGCTGCCGGCAAGGAAGCTGAATGGCTAAGAAATTTAGTTCTAGAAATTCCTCTATGGCCAAAACCGGTTTCTCCTATCTCGATTCATTGTGATAGTGCAGCTACGTTGGCTAAAGCTTATAGCCAAACGTACAATGGGAAATCAAGACATCTTGGTGTGAGACATAGCTCGGTTAGAGAGCTCATAACTCACGGTATAATATCGGTCGATTTTGTGAGAACACACAATAATCTAGCCGATCACTTAACCAAGAGCTTGGCTAGGGACTTAGTTCAAAAGTCAGCCAAGGGGATGGGGTTAACGACCTAAATTGATAACGACTTGTCGTGGGACACCCAATTCGCCTATGGCTTGATGCCTTAGCCGAATTCAATGAGGAAAGCCCATTCCAAGAAGTTGTGAGCATAATATGTCCATCCAAGGTAATGCTCTATGCCTATATAATATGTATAGTTTGAAATATGTGATTTCTTAACAACTCTTTTGAAAAATTGCAATTATAGGTGCAAGATCAAAAGAGAGTTGACTACGTGAACGTGAAGTGTCAAGGCTTTTTCAAGGGAGTAGATGGTCGACTCGCCTATATGTTCATTAAAGGATTAGGACACAATAGCCTTTAAATGTGTCATTTATTTGTAAAGGAAATGTAAATTTCGTGTATGTTGCCTTCATGTACTTAAACAAGTTAAGTGGTTCAATCCATTAGGACACCACAATTCTTTAGTGCAGAATGTGTAATTATACTAATTCAATAAATTCAATCGAAAGATATTTATGATTATGCGAATATTTTGTTTGGATGTATGTCTATTAAAAGTTTCTTGACTTTGCTCAAATGAGGGAGGAATGTTGAAGATTTGGGCTAAGTCTTCATTGTAACCGTTGAGCTTGTCTTGAGACAAGGTGCAATGAGTTGTTTACATGTGTGTCACTATGGTCCGGGTTGCGGGAGGCAAGCCAAGTGACCGGCACTAAGAACAACTAGTATTATAAGGGGAGTCGAATCAAAGCAAGGTGATTCACGACAAGGTCAACTTGTGCTAGCTTTTAGAAGGCCGACGTTTGGGGTTTTTTAGCCACATTTTATCGGCACACCTTTGGTTCTTAGGCCTTATATTGGCTAAAGAATATGTGGTTAAAAACTGAGAGCAATCCAAGCTCAAATGCTTAGTGAATGTCAATGAAGCAGCTAGTGAGCTTCTTAAGGAGCTACACTAGCTTGAGCTAAGATATTGAGTATTTGAGGATCTTGGAGCTTACCCTAGCTATATTAAAGTGAATGAAGCTCATTGGAAGTGTTTGGACCAAGAAAAATAAGCTAGCTCTAAGCTAGCTCCGGGGAGCGGTTTTGGGCTCCCTATGTGGGCCTCGGGCCTCGGACTTTTTAGGGATTCAAGGCCCATCTTCCAAGTAACTTCCAAGTAACTTCCATAACCGATTTTAATCGCTTTTAACCGCTTTTAACTCCCCAAAACTGTGGCCCCCTATGCCTATAAAAGGGAGATTCATTTGCACTTGATTCGACATTCGTTTTTGCAACAATAAAGCTTCTAGTTCCATTGTATTGACATTGGATAGGCCTTCTTATAAGCTTGTTTGCAAAACTCGAAAGACCAGTATAGTTCCTTTGTATTGACAAAGGATAGGCATCCATCTTACTTTGGTTTTGTATTGACAAAACCTAGGAATACCCTTTCTACAAAGTAAGACAAGTAAGTCTCTTACTTAGTCTTTGTAACGTGTAACGTTTTATCCCACTAAGGTATTTGGATATTCCCGGTGTAGGGGAGAATACACTTAGAAGGAAAATTCATTTATGAATGACTCATTACATTATCCAAGTCAATGGTTTTAACATATAACAACCGGTTTATAAGACGTGTAATTGAATTTAACCTCTATTAGAGTTTTGTCTACTCCTTTTTGGAGATTACAAACTCTTGATTGAGTTTTGTCTACTTCTTTGGAGACTACAAACTCTTGATTGAGTTTTGTCTACTCCTTTGTGGAGATTACAAACTCTTAGTTGAGTTTTATCTACTCCTTTGGAGACTACAAACTCTTGACTGGGTTTTGTCTACTCCTTTGTACGAGATTACAAACCCTTGGTTAATAACTAGTTTTTAGTTCAAGATAATTATATAATTTGTTTGGCAATTGGGAGAACCGTCTACTCACATAAGTGAGACTACGACCCTTTGGTCTAAATCGGACACCGAAAATCAAACATAAGCATGAGAACACTTATATTGAAAATTAACATGTGTTTCTTCCGTTCGGTTTTGACACTTTTGGAGAGAAGGGGAAAACCCTCTCTGGCCACCGCCTCGTACGAAAGGGCTATTGTCGCTTAAGCTTCAAACTTCCAGCTACAGCCGTCCAAGCTCTCCACCATAGTTTGAGAAGAGATTAAAAAATTCAAAATTTTGGGTGTTCTTCGGTTTATCATGATGCGAAGCACTATTGTACAAATCCGTTTTTTCCGAAACCCCCATAAGTGAGAAAATAACGCCCTTCCTAAGCTTCTCATCTCCACGCCAAAACCTTAAATCTTATCTAAGTCTCCTTTACCTCTTTTGTCGAAATCATCTTCTCTTGTGGAAAGACTAAGTTTCTCACATCACAAATCAAAACTAGCTTGGATAATAACATAATACAGGAGGAAACCCCTCTTTTCTGTTATGAGGATCCTCTCTTTTGTTATGAGGTAAACCATCGTTTTAACTATCACTGACCCTGTTGAGTAACCCCCAATTTCTCCTTTATCCCATGCCACTAACAGATCATAAATGCTCCCTTCTCTCTTCCATAACGTTCCTTTTGTCACGGGAATCAATGGTGTTGTTTGTGTCTCTCATCGCTAATCTAGACAGAGGAACCAAAAAATTGATCGTTCAAAAAAAGTAGAGTTTGGGGTGAGGAAGGGTATTTTCTGTTTGATTATGAAGTTCCCTTCCTCTATTTGCCTACTCTTCTTTTCTTTGTCTTTGTTTCTAGAGCTTTGGATCGAAAAACAATCTTTTATTAATCATTTGCTACTTGATTGTTTTAGATCTGGTTACCTCCACATTATCCAACAAGTAGATTAAAATCCAAAACAAAAAAGATCATTATAGCTATCTATTTATTATGGTTTTTAGATGATAAATTACCTAATTCTCTTGCTCTAAAGTGTTTGGGTTTCATGTCCTAAACCGGTGAATATATAAACTAGGAGTTGGATCTTGGGTGAATTCAGTTCCTATGGATGGAGCTTTTATGCATCATCCTAGCATTTCCGAAATTGATATGTGTTTTAAAATGCTTCAAAAAATTTGTGTTCATTTTCCTAGAGAGGAAGCACTCATAATCCTTCTAAACATTCTCACAATAAACTATTATCTAGACATCCACACTCGGCTCTCCTTAATTTCTATTGAGAAATCTTCTTATAATTAGTAATTAAAAGGGAGGGTTAAAAAGTAAAACATTGTTAGTAGGCCTTTTTGCATTCCCTTTGCAAGCTAACAATAGTCATATTTACAAAGAAAGAATTATGCGCATTTAAAGAGTGCTCAAACAAATTAAAAAAGATTTTGAGAAGGGGAAATTATGAGTGGTGAATCTTGTAATTTGTTACTTGTTCTCAATTTCTCAATTTTCTCCTTAATAAAAAAGAAATGAACAAAAAATCAAATTTATGAACAATTATCTCCTTACAAGTCTTTAAACATTAACCATTAAAGTTATACACTTTTACATGTCATGACTCCCATATTTTGCAGTGTCGTCTTCTAAGTTTGACGCTTATTTTGGTGGCGTTTTCGAGTGGTTTGTCCACGAAGGGTGATATGTGTAACGACCCGAGTTTTAAGTAACCCAAGACGTCACTAGACTAAGGACCACACAGTGGGTCCCATCAGTTAGCCTGACAACAACTTCACAAATAGGACCTTGCAACAAGAAGCACGAAGAAATAATGAAAACATTCAACTTGTCATTTAGAAAACATTTACATAACAACCGTGCATGTAGTTAGTATGTATATCCCAAAACGAAACTTTAAAACACGACACCTGAACAATTGTCTTAAAACTTCAGCCTGAAATCAACATGTGTACACAATTGCACACAACCAACAAAAGACTCGCTTGCAAGCGATTAGTTTCAAAAGTAGTTCAATCAACCCTTGGGTTAACACTGCCTCAGCTGTCCACACCCTGCAGCTGACATCCCTGAAGCGTTCCTATGATCAACATTACCTAAAAAGATTCGGTTTAAAACCGTTAGCTACCGATCATAATCTATCCACGAGAGATTATATCATCACATCACAATACAACAAATATATTCAAATACCATATACCGTGCTCATGAGATGATATCATGCTTTTATGAATGATGCACGTGAATGCAGTATGAAATTTACAATTTGCGATCCCGGACCAAATCCGGAATCATTGCTTATACGGTTCTGACTTTGGTGTGAGCTCACCAATGCACAGATTAGGTTAATTCAGACATTTTCTCTTAGGTCGTAGCCAAACTGATCAAGTCTACGGGTCAGGCTTTCTCGTGGTGGGTTATGGTCTTAACCCCTAACCACATGCAACATTTTGCCATTTATGTTAATGCAAACATTTACCATTTTCATTAGGTGTGCGACCCGAGCCTGAAGTCCATCAGACTCGGTGTCATTCTTATACAAACGCAAGTGATCCGGGCTTAGCCGAGCTCCGGCATTCACTGCAATAGCTAGCGACCTGGCTAATGGTTAGCTCAGAGTCTTAAACAATTTACGTACTATTGACCTTTACAGGTCATCATCATATCACATGCCTCAAAAGGCTTATCATCTCATACATTATCATGTTTCAACAAGCTTATCATGTCATTCAATAGCACGCCTCAATAGGCTAACACATGTTCATTTAACCATTTCTCATAATTATGACATGATAATAATCACAACAACATTATGCATGCTTTACACATCATAACGTCATTTTCATCATAAAACACATCAAGCATGCTTTACACATAACACATCTCAATGCATATCAACATTCACATTTCAACACAACAAGGCATTTCAAAACAACAACACATATCAACACAGTGAAATATAAATCTCTTTGGCACGGGTTTCCGCAGATCGAAGCTAAGTAAGTCCGAAGACTTACCTGGATACGCTCACTGAGCAACTAAGCTATCGTTAGTTTACCGTCTTCAACGCCACCTGTCGAGAATATCATATTCCTCGTATTAAACTTCTTGCTTCAAACATCAATTAAATTCATTCCTTTGAATTTAATTAGCTTATAGCGTTTTCTAGATTCCTAATTTAATTAATTAATCTTTAATTAATTAATTAAATTTCACTAGAATAACATTTTGCTCGTAGGCAGTTTCTGAACCCAACTGTCATCAGATCTCATCAAACAAATATCCCATAATCACCATAATAAAGTAACGAGCATAATGGAATTTCTAATTATCCATTTTGACAAGCCTAAGGTCAATTTAGGCCAAATCGCAATACTGAAAGGAATAAATTCATAACTTATTCGTTACTAACCCGATTGACGATCCGAAAGAAGATTCGGAATCACAACGACACAGGCTACGCTCGGACACCATCAGATTCACCGGAATCTGAGCGACGGAACCGACCATATAAGGGGGAGGCTCGACCTGACCTTAACTTCAACGAAAACGCAGAAACTCGGTACCAAAATGAAGAGGACGAAGAGAGGAATCCGAAAACTCAAACGGAATGGAAATCGGATTAGAAACGGAGAGTAGATCTGAATTTGAAGGTTGAGAGAAATCAGAGTTTTTACGAGGAAACGTAAAAGGAAATGAATTAATAAATGAATTTCCTCTATTTATAGCGAAGACGATAATTATCCTTTAGCAAAGTCGATAGTTGTCCTTTAACCGATCCGAATGCGGTTTCAGCCCGTTCTCCAAACTTCTCAAAATTGGAATAATAAATGTGACATATTGTGTGGATAATTATTCCGCAACTTTCTCGAAAAAAGCATATTCCTAAGCCGTCTTTCTTAGCCGCTAAGAAACGAAATAGCGACTCTTTTGGCCATTTTGTCTTTCCATGTTATTTCATATCTAAAACATACCCAATGTCTTGATCATTTCTCTCAACTATAGTTTTATTAATTGAAGCTCCCAACTGCTCCAAATAATACGAGAGGATAAAAATTATTCCCCAGAGGAAAAAGTGAAAATTTCCCCATAAGTCCAAATTTACGTCAGGATCGTGACGGTGGAATTCCTACTCGTCATCTACACACTATTCGCGATTTATAGGCTAATAGATATCGATGATTAATTTAATCACCCTTAAACATCCTTTATTAGGATTCGAAAATCCTAGCTTTTACATCACACACCCTTTAAGAAAAAGTTTTGTCTCGAAACTTTAGTACACAGCTTATCAGAAGATTGAATCTATCAGTCACATAATTAACCTTATCTTTGCATTTCATGCAAGCATAAGTTATTACCAAGTTAGAAGGGGTTATCAAGCTCACAATAGTGAAGTCTATCACTTCCTATGTTAGCAAACACAAAACAATTCACGCACACATAAATCACATCAACATAGAACCATATAAGCACATTAGTTAGTGAAAAAGGTTAGGTACTAATTCATACCTCTATCTCAATCACCGATCAAAGAACTAAACACCTGGATAATTTCTCTCCATGTGCTCAATTGTTTCCCATGTAGCCTCTTCCATTCCCCTTCGGGACCACTGGATCTTCACTAATGGAATCTCTTTATTCCTTAACTTCGTTATCTCTCTATCTAACACGGCCATAGGGAACTCGGCATAGGTCTGATCAGGATCTATCTCGATAGCATCATAGCTGAGTACATGGCTCAGATCTGGTTGATATTGTCTAAGTTGTGATACATGAAACACTAGGTGTACTCCATCCATTGTTGGTGGTAATGCTAAACGATAAGCTACTTTACCAACTTTTTCCAAAATCTCAAACGGTCCAATATACCGAGGACTTAACTTCCCCTTGATACCAAACCGTTTGACTCCACGAGTCGGTGAAATTTTCAGCCAAACATGTGTCCTTGTTTCAAACTCTAGCGGGCGTCGGCGCTTATCAGCATACGATTTTTGTCTACTCTGTGCAGCCAACTTCCTTTCTCGAATCAAAGCAACTTTTTCAATATCACTTTTAACTTTGTCTGGAGCCGTGTCAATGACATCGGCAGGCTCATCCCAACATAATGGGGTTCGACATTTCCTTCCGTACAGTGCTTCATAGGGTGCCATCCCAATGGACGCATGCCAACTGTTGTTGTAGGTGAACTCGACCAACGGTAATTGATCTGGCCATATCGGTCCCTAATCAAGCACACATGACCTCAACAAGTCTTCTAAAGTTTGAATAGTCCTTTCGGACTGACCATCTGACTGTGGATGAAACGCTGTTGTAAAATTCAGCTTGGTTCCGATTACTGTCTGTACCTGGCTCCAGAATCGGGAAGTAAATCGTCCATCTCTGTCTGAAACTATGGTCTTAGGAACTCCATGTAATCTGACTATCTGATTCACGAATTCCTCTGCTAACTTGTTCACAGTCCAAGTTTCCTTGATAGGAATAAATCTTGCAGTCTTTGTTAATCGATCAACCACCACCCATATGGAGTCAAAACCCTTGCTACTACGTAGACTGGTTACAAAATCCATGGTGATGTGTTCCCATTTCCACTCCGGAATCTCCAATGATTGGAGTTCTCCTCCTGGCCTTTGGTGTTCAATTTTAACTTGTTGACATGTTTGACACCGTGACACAAACTCAGCAATATCTTTCTTCATACCTTGCCACCAAAAGTAAGGTTTAATATCCCGATACATCTTGTTCGATCCTGGATGTATGGAATATGGTGTTGCATGGGCTTCCACAAGAATCCTTTTTCTAATCTCTTCATCTTGAGGAACACATACTCTTCCTTGATATCTCATTATATTGTCAGTATCGATATGGAAATCTGAAGATTCACCATTTCCGATCACTGACCTTATTTTGATTAAATTAGGACAACTTAGTTGTTTTTGTTGAATTTCTTTCAACCAATTGGGCACTATCTCCAAGGTACACAGATACCCTTGTTCTTTCTGAACCCATATTTCAATGCCACTACAAATCAGATATTTTTGTATTTCAACTTGTACAGTTAATCGAGCAATCGCTTTTTCTTGATCTGACTTCCTACTCAAAGCATCAGCCACCACATTAGCTTTACCAGGATGATATAGTATCTCTAAGTCATAATCCTTTATCAACTCCAACCACCTTCTTTGTCTCATATTCAACTCTTTTTGAGTGAAAATGTACTTCAGGCTCTTATGATCTGTCATGATCTTACACGTCGTCCCAAATAGGTAATGCCGCCAATTCTTAAGTGCATGAACTACTGCTGCTAACTCCAAGTCATGTGTAGGGTAGTTCTGCTCATATTGTCTCAGTTGTCTTGATGCATAGGCGATGACTCTTTCATTTTGCATCAAGACGCATCCCAAGCCCATTTTAGATGCATCACTATAAACAATGAACCCTAGTGTTCCATTCGGCTGAGCTAACACAGGTGCAGTAGTCAACCTCTTCTTTATCTCTTCAAATCTTGCTTGACACTTTTCAGTCCACATAAACTTTGCCTTCTTCTGAAGTAGGTTGGTCATAGGTCTTGCTATGATGGAAAACTCTTTTACAAAACGTCTATAGTATCTTGCTAATCCTAGGAAACTACGTATCTCTTTGACGTTCTTGGGTGGTTCCCATGCTAGCACGGTTTCGATCTTGGATGGGTCAACTTTGACTCCATCTGCAGTAATCATGTGTCCCAAGAATGTTACTTCTTTCATCCAGAAGTCACACTTGGACAACTTAGCATAAAGCTTTTCTTTCCTCAATACTTGAAGAACTGCTTTCAAATGCTTTGCATGCTCTTCACTACTTCGTGAATAAACCAATATATCATCTATAAAGACCACAACAAACCTATCTAAGTATCCAATGAAGATCCGATTCATCAATTCCATAAACGCAGCAGGTGCGTTGGTTAATCCAAATGGCATAACCACGAACTTGTAGTGTCCATACCGAGTCCTGAATGTTGTCTTAAGGATGTCATCTTCTTGAATCTTCAACTGGTGATAGCCTGACCGTAGGTCTATCTTGGAGAACACCTTTGCTCCTTGTAACTGATCTAACAAATCATCAATTTGTGGCAGTGGATACTTGTTCTTAATTGTCATCTTATTCAGTTCTCTATAGTCGATACATAGCCTCATTGTACCATCTTTTTTCTTCACGAACAACACTGGCGCTCCCCATGGCGATACACTTGGCCGAATAAATCCTTTATCTGCCAATTCTTCCAACTGCTTCTTCAACTCAAGCATTTCCACAGGTGCCATTTTGTACGGAGCTTTAGAAATTGGTCTAGTTCCAGGCTCTAGATCGATTCTAAAGTCAACTTGCCTTGTAGGTGGCAATCCAGGTAATTCATCTTGAAAAACATCCTTAAACTCGCGTGCAATTGGAATGTCTTTCAATTGAATCTTCCCTTCTTTCTCCAAAGCATAGCATAAATATGCTTCACATCCTTTCCTTACCAGCTTACTTGCTTTCATCGCAGAGATCATTACCAATGGTCCTTGTAAATCACCTCCTTTGAATACATGACAAGTTCCATCCTTAGCTAACATCACTACTGTTAGCAATTCCGCATCTATCTTCACCTTATACTTAATCATCCAATCCATACCCAAGATTATATCATCACTATCCAATCCGGTTATAAGGAAATCTGTTGGCCAATCCACATGGCCTAACCAAAGAGGGTATTGATGGATTTCCTTAGATCCCGGTTCCCTATTACCGTTAGGTAACTTTACCGAGTACGGTATACCTTCAATGGTATCTAATCCGAGTCTAGCTACACATTTATCAGATGTGAAAGAATGGGTAGCACCCGTGTCAAACAAAATCTTAACAGGTTGGGACCGAATTTGAATCATACCTCCAACCATCTGTGTATCTTGTGCATTACTTCTGTTCAGCTCGATCGCTCGGAGTTGACTCTTCTCATTTCCGGCCCCACGACCTCCACTGCTTCCTTGCCCTTGTGGCCTATTTTGAGATCCTTGTTGACCAGATTGATGTTGACTAGTTGGAAACTGACGTTGCCCACGTCCGTAGTTGCCTTGTACGCTCTGACTTCCCTCTCTACTCATGTTCGGGGAGGATCCTTGAGATGAAATTATTCCTCTAACCCCACAAAACTTAGCCATATGTCCACGTTGACTACATTTAAAACATGTAGTGGGATCCTTCTGACAATGCCTCTTGTTATGGTTCATATTTCCACAATTGAAACATCCTAGGAAATTAGGATTTCCAATTGAACGATTTGCCTGAAAATTCCCTCCAGAACGATTCTGACTACTTTGCGGTGCTGACCCCTCAGCTCTGTAGAATCCTGACACAGGTTTTTGTTTCTTGTTATAACTACTACTAGATCTGGAGTCCACTTCCCTTTTATGAGGTTGTCTAGCTTCAAGCCTCAGAGCCTTTTCTTGATATTCTAGGAGTGGCAGATCCTCAAAAGGTGCAAGCATATGACGATGATATCCCTTCAACCGATTTGCAAATAAGTGAACCAACTGATCTTCTGGTGGAGCTCTGTCTCCCAACAACGTGCATTCTCCGTGGAATTTATCGATTATCTTTATTATCGGAGCATCTTCTTCAGTAGCTTCTAGAAAGGTGCTCAACAAGCCAGCCCGAGCTGCTGCAGGGCAGAAGTGTGCTTTAACCCGCTGTTTGAATGCGACAAAGTCAGTGATGTTATCGCGATTCCTAATCCACCAGCTCATAGCTACCTCTTGCATAAATGTCACTGCCAAGCTCACTTTGTATTCCTCGGGTACTTTTACATCATCAAAGACCACTTCCATGTGGCTCAGCCACCCATCTACTTCAATGCCATAGCTTTCTTTGAAGTTAGGAACTTCCCTTCTACGTACCGCTTTCAACCACTTTTCTGAACTCAATTCATGACCCTCATGTTCGGCATGATGATTCATCTGTGTTAGGGGTACAACAGTTGGAGTCTCTCGTGGCTTCACCCCTTCTTGCAATGTGTTACCCAATGCTACAACAATTGCCTCTTGCACTATATCGGGTATTACTCTTCTCATGGCAGCATCAATCATCTCTTGCATGTGCTCATCACGTATAACATGGTTGTTTAAGGCACTTGACCTCGACCTCATACTATCAGCATTATCCTCTCGCGCTCTTCTACCACGTGGTGCCCCAGCTGGCACACTTACAGATTCACTGTGATGAACCGGAACATTCGAATTTGTTCTCTCCTCAGACATGTCTACTACCTATAGTAGTAGTGACACTAATCAGAATACTATGAATCTTAAGAGTTAGAGAGAGAACTATCCCTTACAAGGAGTCACGCTGAGGAGTGGAAGGCAGTGTCTTTACCCACAATCCCGACTATGCATATGATTTTAAATCCATTAAAACCATATGTTAGTAATTTCCAAAATCTTTTGAAAACTTAAATTTCCTTTCAAAACCAACCCGAACTGGGTTGTAGTTAGGTTGAACTATCATGTCTCATCTCACGTCACATGTGCCCTTGTTGTCAACCTAAGCTTTGATACCAATCTGTAACGACCCGAGTTTTAAGTAACCCAATACGTCACTAGGCTAAGGACCACACAGTGGGTCCCATCAGTTAGCCAGACAACAACTTCACAAATAGGACCTTGCAACAAGAAGCACGAAGAAATAATGAAAACATTCAACCTGTCATTTAGAAAACATTTACATAACAACTGTGCATGCAGTTAGTATGTATATCCCAAAACGACACTTTAAAACACGACACCTGAACAGGTGTCTTAAAACTTCAGCCTGAAATCAACATGTGTACACAATTGCACACAACCAACAAAAGACTCGCTTGCAAGCGATTAGTTTCAAAAGTAGTTCAACCAACCCTTGGGTTAACACTGCCTCGGCTGTCCACACCCTGCAGCTGACATCCCTGAAGCGTTCCTATGATCAGCATTACCTAAAAAGATTCGGTTTAAAACCGTTAGCTACCGATCATAATCTATCCACGAGAGATTATATCATCACATCACAATACAACAAATATATTCAAATACCATATACCGTGCTCATGAGATGATATCATGCTTTTATGAATGATGCACGTGAATGCAGTATGAAATTTACAATTTGCGATCCCGGACCAAATCCGGAATCATTGCTTATACGGTTCTGGCTTTGGTGTGAGCTCACCAATGCACAGATTAGGTTAATTCAGACATTTGCTCTTAGTTCGTAGCCAGACTGATCAAGTCTACGGGCCAGGCTTTCTCGTGGTGGGTTATGGTCTTAACCCCTAACCACATGCAACATTTTGCCATTCATGTTAATGCAAACATTTACCATTTTCATTAGGTGTGCAACCCGAGCCTGAAGTCCATCAAACTCGGTGTCATTCTTATACAAACGCAAGTGATCCGGGCTTGGCCGAGCTCCGGCATTCACTGCAATAGCTAGCGACCTGGCTAATGGTTAGCTCAGAGACTTAAACAATTTACATACTATTGACCTCTACAAGTCATCATCATATCACATGCCTCAAAAGGCTTATCATCTCAAACATTATCATGTTTTAACAAGCTTATCATGTCATTCAATAGCACGCCTCAATAGGCTAACACATGTTCATTTAACCATTTCTCATAATTATGACATGATAATAATCACAACAACATTATGCATGCTTTACACATCATAACGTCATTTTCATCATAAAACACATCAAGCATGCTTTACACATAACACATCTCAATGCATATCAACATTCACATTTCAACACAACAAGGCATTTCAAAACAACAACACATATCAACACAGTGAGATATAAATCTCTCAGGCACGGGTTTCTGCAGATCGAAGCTAAGTAAGTCCGAAGACTTACCTGGATACGCTCACTGAGCAACTAAGCTATCATATTCCTCGTATTAAACTTCTTGCTTCAAACATCAATTAAATTCATTCCTTTGAATTTAATTAGCTTATAGCGTTTTCTAGATTCCTAATTTAATTAATTAATCTTTAATTATTTAATTAAATTTTACCAAAATAACGTTTTGCCCGCAAGCAGTTTCTGAACCCAACTGTCATCAGATCTCATCAAACAAATATCTCATAATCACCATAATAAGGTAACGAGCATAATGGAATTTCCAATTATCCATTTTGACAAGCCTAAGGTCAATTTAGGCCAATCACAATACTGAAAAAGAATAAATTCATAACTTATTCGTTACTAACCCAATTGACGATCCGAAAGAAGATTCGGAATCACAACGACGCAGGCTATGCTCGGACACCATCAGATTCACCGGAATCTGAGCGACGGAACCGACCATATAAGGGGGAGGCTCGACCTGACCTTAACTTCAACGAAAACGCAGAAACTCGGTACCAAAATGAAGAGGACGAAGAGAGAAATCCGAAAACTCAAACGGAGTTGAAATCGGATTAGAAACGGAGAGTAGATCTGAATTTGAAGGTTGAGAGAAATCAGAGTTTTTACGAGGAAACGTGAAAGGAAATGGATTAATAAAATGAATTTCCTCTATTTATAGCGAAGACGATAATTATCCTTTAGCAAAGTCGATAGTTATCCTTTAACCGATCCGAAGGCGGTTTCAGCCCCTTCTCCAAACTTCTCAAAATTGGAATAATAAATCTGACATATTGTGTGGATAATTATTCCGCAACTTTCTCGGAAAACGCATATTCCTAAGCCGTCTTTCTTAGCCGCTAAGAAACGAAATAGCGACTCTTTTGGCCATTTTGCCTTTCCATGTTATTTCATATCTAAAACATACCCAATGTCCTGATCATTTCTCTCAATTGCAGTTTTATTAAATGAAGCTCCCAAATGCTCCATATAATACGAGAGGGTAAAAATTATTCCCTAGAGGAAAAAGTGAAAATTTCCCCATAAGTCCAAATTTACGTCAGGATCGTGACGGTGGAATTCCTACTCGTCATCTACACACTATTCGCGGTTTATGGGCCAATGGATATCGATGATTAATTTAATCACCCTTAAACATCCTTTATTAGGATTCAAAAATCCTAGCTTTTACAATATGGTAGATTTAAACTATTCAAACCACATATTTCCTCAAGTATATAACTTTGTCAAAGTTAGTATATGATTTTGGCATAAAGATTAAGATCCTAAGCGACTATGTATGTCTTAACAAGTCTCAAGTTCAATAAAAAAAAGGTTTGTTTGCTTGGTCTATTTACAATCAATCAAGGCTTCCTTTTATAGCCCAAAAATTCATGCCCCCCCCCCCCCCGGGCAGGAAAACAACCTGATCAAGTTGCATAGGTAGTTAGTTAGACAAGTTGCACAAACTCAACGTGGCTACCTCAAGTGAAGAAGTGTTCTTAGGTCGAGTGGGTTCTTGCTCAACGTCGAGTGCTCCACCGACTTACTTTGGTACACTTAGCTCAAGTGCATTGCCTTCTTACTTTGAGTTTTTCGGCTTCTTACCTCGAGTGATGTTGGAAACTCGAGGTATGTTGACACTTTGTGAACTCTGGCTTCTTAGCTCGAGTGAACAAGTACTCTTAGGTCGAGCTCGATAGTCCACACCAGCTACGTTGAATTTCCTAGCAACTTGTCTTCTTAGTCCGAGTTGAGTGTCTTCTTAAGTCAAGTGGTGAAAAATAAGCGTTCTTCACACATAGCCAATTGGCATTTTGAACTTTGATGAGCTATAAATTTGGATTTTTCTTTACTTTTTTCATTGATATGCCTTTTGACTTACGGATTAGTATTTTCACTCAAGTGAGTTTCAACTAATGTAAGTTTTCCTAGACGAGAAATTAAGAGTTCATAACCAATACACACTATCATGAACTTAAACATGTTTACTTCGGCTCAAATTTTATAACATAGGAATCACTAAGACAAACATCAAACAATAGAATGGTAAGTGTATAACTAAATTCATTTTTCATATACATTTCATGGATGATTATTTAACATGCTTCTAATATCCTTAGTTCACAAACATTATAATCATTAAGTCTCAAATTACCGTCCTGACTTTAACATAAGTTTCTTTATCAAGATCATATCATCCATCCTTTGTTCCAATGACTTTGTAATGTATATTATAAGACTATTATGAAAGTGATTGTTAACCGTTTGACACTGCTTATGAGTTTTTGGGTAAGCCTTATGCAAAGTAGTTTTTATCTCGGGTCACATGATATCCGATAATATTGTTTTGCTCCAAGAGTCATGCATTCAATGAAAAAGAAAAGAGGGAGAAAATGATGGATGATCCTTAAACTTGACTTAGAGAAGACATACGATCAACTTAGATGGGAGTTTATCGATGAATCTAAAAAGATGTAAGCTTGCATCTAGTGTTTATTGAGAGAATCATGGAGTGTGTTTCTTCTAGCTCTATGGGTTCCTCTGGAATGGTGAAAAGTTGGCTTCCTTTTCTATGACAAATGGTGTTCGCCAAGGTGACCCAATCTCCCCATACTTGTTCGTCCTCTACTTGGAAAGGTTGGGCCATCTTATTGACAAGGTTGTTTTTGGTGGGCTTTGGAAACCTATCTAGATTTTTTGGGGCGGTCTTAAATTGTCTCACCTCTTCTTTTTTGATGGCATCCTCTTGTTTGTGGAGGAGGGGTCTTGCTCTTAGGTAAATATCATCAAGGGTATTCTTGAGAGGTTTTATGCTGCTTCTAGGTAAGAGGTGAGCATTTCCAAGTCCAAATTATTTGTTTTTAGTGATATCAGGGGCGGACTTGAGAGTATGATCATCAATTTAAGCGGTATTCCCTATACTCAGGATGTGGGCAAGTATCTCGGAATTCCTGTCCTCCATAACTGATGAGGGACCATCCTCAACACTACCTCAAGGACCAATCACTAGATCAAGGGCCAAGGCGTTAAAGGATAATACAACCACATCATCTTTAAGTTCCACCATGGAAGGAACTATCACTAGAGCATGAGCAAATACCATCCATGAGACAGTTGCTAGCTTATTAGCAACATGTACACTTAAAGAGACTTCACTTATACCTAGGTCTTCTTTAGTGACATTGTTGGCTACTGTGGAAGGGACCACACAAGGACCAAGATGATCAAGCAAGCATAGAAGGTGACTAGGACGAGGAAAGAGCCCCAAAGAAGAATCTCGGCCATGAGCACCAAAATCTCGCCCAAGATTTCTACAAATATTGACCGAGATTTGGCTCCTGTCGAGTTATATAATCAAGTTGCGATCTTATTAGTTGTAGATAGTTTTTTTTATTTTAATACCTTTAAGACTCGAAAACATTTTAAAGGTATTTGTTAATCCTATCTTTTAGGATTATCTTTTAGTTGTAAATTTTATCTTTGTAGGAGGATCTCACTTATAAATAACCTTATAAGGTGAGATTATTAGGTAGATTTGATTTAATTAATATTTCCACAATATTGTGTGAACTCGTTGCTTTGCTTATGAAGTATGTGTTTTATTTATTCATATTCAATCAAAGAGAGAGCCTTGATTGAAAATAGTGGTTGGAAATAGTGGTTGGAATTGGGATTACCTTAGTAGTAAAATCTCAAATTCTTGTTCCTCAAGCTTGCCCCGGTTACATTATCTATTGATGCTTCCTAGACAAATTGTATTCGGTGGAATAGAACTCAATCAGGTATGTTTAGTACAACTATTGCGTATGATTTTATGTGCCAGAACATGGAACCTACTACGAGTCTGTGTTGGGGGTTGTTTTTGTCCTTTTAAAGATCAATGTTCCATAGAGGTTACAAGTATTTGCGTGGGAAGGCTTATGACGAAATTTGAAAGAGTCCAGAGACACTTCGATGACAACCCTTGTTGCGAGTCATGCCCGAGTATCGGTGAAACACTCCTACATCTTTTTAGAGACTGTTTTTATGCCCGGAACATATGGATGTACATCATCCCTATAACTACACATCAACAATTCTTCGGTTTTGAGTGGGATGAATGGTTGTTTAAGAATCTTAGCTTAAACCATATTCCGCATCTTAAGATGACTAGAAATGTTCTATTCATCATAGTAATCCGGTGGACGTGGTGTTGGCGGAATGTTAGAATCTTCCAAGAGCCCATGCAAGTACATGACTCCTTTGCTTTCCTTTGGGGCAAGTATTATGAAACTATTAAGGCTCTTATTGCTTCGACTTCGAGCCCTACTCTCCCTCACAAAATCAAGAAGACGGTCCATTGGGACAAGCCTGCTATTGTTAGGTAAAGTTGAATACGGATGACACATCAAAAGGTACCCCGGGTCTCACCACTACTTGGGGGGCATATGGGAGGTACTTAGATGGTTGACTTTTGCGGTTAACCTTGATGATGCTACGTCGCCGATTGCGGAGTTACGAGGTTTGATTTATGGGCTCGAAGTTGCTTGGGAAAGAGGTTTTCAAACTGTTATTGGCGAGATGGACTTCTGGCTCGCACTGCATATTCTTGAGACAATGATAGATGTTACGCACTCTCTTTTTAGCCCAGTACTTATGTTTCAAGGCTTATTGGCTCAGGACTAGGTCGTAAGACTTGATCGTATTTTCAAGAAGGAAATAGGGTAGCAGATTCACCTGCCAACTTTGCTTCCTCTAAAGTTATCGATTTACACATTTTAGATGATCCTCCCGGGTGTGCTAGAAAGATTAATTTAGATGCTTTGTGCGGTGTTTCACTCCCTTGTATGTAGTTGCTTCTTTTCAATAATAAGTGCGATCTTCCTACCCTTACAAAAAAGTCAATATTAACTTTTAAAATTAAGATAAAAATGATATTGAACCGCACAAATTATAAAATAAACTTATTTATCACTTTCATTAGGGATATAATATGAGACAAGATACTCAGGCTCAGCTCGCATTTGGCTCGTTAAAAGTTCGGCTCGAGCTCGTTCATTTTCTAGACGAGCCGAACATGAACCCATTTTAAAGTTCGTATAAATTTAGGTAGCTCGTTCATGTCAATGTTCGACTCATTCGGGTAAAGCTTGACTTGTTCGGCTAAAATTACATTATTTTGAGCATAAACTACTCGAACTCGACTCTTCAAAACTTCAACTCGACCTCGTTCATTTTCTAAAAGATTCAAATATATAAAATTTAGATTCGGTTGGTTCTACCTTTATAACACCCCCTTTTATCAATTGTTTTTCAAAAATAGTTGTTTTTAGGTTGACTCTGGTTTGAAATTAATTTGTTGTTGTGATGATAAAAATATTAAAAATTTAAATTACAAAGGGTGGCTTGAAGCTATGAAATGGACAATGGGAGATCATGTATTTCCCCATCCGTTGACACCCCCATAGCCTTGTCCCTCTTATAGTGTCTTCGTCCCCACGAAAGCTTTTCCGTATAAGAGAAGACCTGCTCCGGCTAGTTGCCAACCACGATAAGGAGGAATCACCACCTTTTGTGTCCCTGCTCGCCCTCTTTGTCAATCCTTCTCCGTCGGTTGACTGAGCTTCGGCCTCCATTAATCCACAAGCCCGGTAACTGTTATGTTTTGTATTGTTTTTACGGCTTTGCCAAAAATTTGGCCCTGATTTAGATGCAATATCAGTGAATTTTTCCCAAAATGTTCAGGATGCGCAATTGGCTTGTTTTTCCAAATCCATAGTGGCCTTTCCTTGGTATAGTCGAGGCTTTTGACTACAGATTAACCTATTTTGAGTCTTTTATAGTTCATTCCATTTGAAAGCAGATGCATTTGATTGGTAGAAGTGAATTTGATTCCGCCGAAGGTATTACGAGTAGTAGTAACCCGTTTAAATTCAGTTTTTCGTCATTTTCTGCTGGTTTCAATCGTCCGTTCCTCGTTACTTGGTTTGCTGATGTCGGAAATGGTCAATTTCCGTTTGCTTATTGCTGAGAGTTTGTTGGCTTAAGCTCGGATTTTGATTTCCTTTATCATTTGGTTGTGATCATGTAGATGGCTGGGATTAGGTTTTCACTGTTGAAACACTTGTCTAATCCCGTTCACACATCTTGGAGAAGTCTGGCATTTCGTGGTTGTAGTCCTGGCAGAGATCGTCCGAGAGTTGGTGACTATTATGCTCTCACTAGACCTCTATGTAGTCTTGGAAATCAGACTTATCATGGAGATGCTCGAGTGAATGTGTACAACCATAAGGCTCTAGCTGAGCCTATTCTGGTGAAATCCAACTTGTCTGGTTTTCCTCATAGATTGTTGAATTCATGCGTTAGAAGTAACTTCCCCTTGGGATCAGTGGCACTCCCGTTCGCATACCATTCATTTGGGTCTGTTGCTGGTAATAGTTCTAAGAGCTCGGATGTTCCAGAGGCTTCTGGAACCAGTGAAGGTGGGGCTGGTAATCTAGATGGTGTTCTTGGTGGTGATTGGGAAGTGAAAATTAAAAACGGTGTTCTTTCTGTGGTTGATGCTGTCACTGTGACGGGTGAAAAGGCAAAGCAATCCTTGGATGAGTTGATTCCTTATGTCCAGCAGGTTCTAGATTCAAACCCTTACCTTAGAGATGCTGTTGTGCCAGTTGCTGGCACGCTGACTGCCACAAGCGTGGCTTGGCTGGTGATGCCTAGGCTTTTCAAGAGGTTTCACAATTATTCGCAGCAAAGAACAGCTAAGCTATTATCCCGGAGCATATTTGGTGGTGAAGTGCCATATGAGAAGAGTTTCTGGGGTGCTTTGGAGGATCCAGTGCGCTATCTATTTACCTTTATGGCATTTACGCAAATGTTAGCTCTTACCCACCTTTTTCTAATTCTTGTGACAGTTATTGCTTGTGATAATGTTAAAATTGAATTTTATGATGTAAATTGCCTTGATTTGCAGCGGTATGATGCTAGCACCAGATGAAATCGCATCACAATACGTTTCACAGGCCTGGAGAGGTGCTACTATTGTGTCATTGATCTGGTTTTTGTATCGTTGGAAAACAAACGTGTTCACTCGAGCCTTGATTGCTCCGAGTATGCAGGGATATGATCGTGAAAGTTTAATCACTTTGGACAAAGTAACATCTGTTGGTCTATTGTTTGTTGGGTTGATGGCTTCAGCTGAGGCATGTGGAGTGGCTTTCCAATCCATTCTTACTGTTGGAGGAATTGGGGGTGAGCTCTGAATACACAAGTAAAGTGTGAATGTTTCTCTTAGTTATTTTCTGTGTTTTCCATATTTTATGTATGATGTATGTTACCTGTGTTCTAGGTGACATTTGAATAACGCTGTGCTGCATTTCTGTACTTGTTTGTGAAATGCCCCTTCTTGGTTTCTTGTCTGTGTCAAGTGTCAACAAATTGATGATGTACAAATATAGGAAACTCTACTACTCTAAAGCTTCACTTTCTTGGAGGTAGAAGAATACATATTTACTTGAGTATTTATTTTTGTAATGTGATATTTATTAGCCATTCTTTTGTTTGGCCTTTTTTTCCAGGTTAGTGTAACTATTTAGGGTGACCCATGAGCTGGGAGCCAACCTAGAGTACTTCTAGGGATGAGTCTTCTTAGTTCTTCATTAGACCAAGTACATTTGACTGGAGACAAGTTGTATTCAGTTTTGGTTTGTGATAGGATAGATCTTTTCTGACATGTCATAATTCATGTCTATCTTCTTTTTATGTTGTGTACAGGAGTGGCTACTGCTTTTGCCGCAAAAGATATTTTAGGGAATGTGCTTAGTGGGTTATCTATGCAGTTCTCCAGGCCCTTTTCTATTGGAGATACAATCAAAGTATGTAGTATATTTTCATGCATGTCTTTCAGGCATTTGATGTTGAACTTGCTATACTTTTGGACTGCCATCACCTGTCATCGTGAATCAAACAATGTTCCCTTGGAGTTTCTCTGATCAAGTTTGCTCATATTATGGTCTACATTAGGATATTTGTTCTTTTATTCCTTATTTTTTGTGAGAATCTAGTGGTATGGCATGTATCATATAGTAAAGATTTTTGTTCTAGTGTTATACTGTTTTCTTTCAGCTAGGAGCACAAATGCTGCTAGGTAACATGTCCATTATGGACCAATACTCAGCCGGTCTAGTGGTTGTGGTGCTAGACTCCTTAGTGTTATCGAATCCTCCTGAAGACATGTATGGAAAAATTAACCGGGTGCTACATTTAACCCTTCAAAAAAACATGTCCATTATGGATATTTCTCGAGTTGGTAGATTTATTGAAGTTCTGGATTATGTAAGTCTTGTGGTTGCTTATTCGAAGGGTCTGTTCCTGATCTCTCATTCTATAAAAAAATGTCAACCTTTGGGGTTATAACTTTTGTAGAATTAAAATATATTCTTGACCTCTTGTTAGCATAGAACACAAATGGTGTTCTAGCCCTATAATTATTTTTCTTCTTTCTAACATGTTGAACCCTGTCTGTTATTATGCTGTAATCTCTTCATTTTGATTATGGCTCAGAGGCATTGCCACCATGTCCTGCAGCTTCATTTCTGATGCTTATTTTCTCTTTTGCCTTACGGTTTGAATTAGTAAAATAACTTGCAGGCTGGACCAGTTGAGGGTCAAGTTGTGGAAATGGGTCTAACTACAACTTCCCTATTGAATGCTGAAAAGTTCCCTGTCATAGTCCCAAACTCCTTGTTTTCCAGTCAGGTTTGCTTTTCGTTTTACTGCCTTCATATAAACCATTGACTTCTATGGATGTTACACCTCAAAACAGTGGTGTTAGATGCCATTCTATTGATACTCAGGACTTGTCCATTGGTCATGAGGGCATATCTTGCTTGTATGTCTTGTAGTGGCATAGTCCTTGACTCTTTATCATACTGGTTTCCTATAATTCAAGGACCTGCCGGGCTGCCACTTACTTTGACAAGTGTGGGCTGTGGGATCCCCTTATAAGAGACTCGTCGGATTACATTTTGCAAGTTATCTTGCTTGGGAAGATGAATTCAAATCATTTTTATTTGTAGGTTATTGTGAACAAGTCACGTGCCAAATGGCGTGCTACTGTCAGCAAGATTCCTTTGCAACTTGATGATGTGGGAAAAATTCCTCAAATTTCTGATGATATAAAGTCCATGCTTAGGTCAAATCCGAAAGTTTTCCTTGGAAAGGAGGCTCCTTACTGTTTTCTTTCTCGAATTGAAAGTTCTTTTGCAGAACTCACCATTGGATGCAATCTAAAACAAATGGTACTCTCTTTCTCAATTTCTTTATGATGATTTTTCTGCTCTCTGATTTTGCAATTTCAATAAACATAGATAACCATTTTCAAGAAACCGAACCTGTTTACCAAAGTCTCTCTTTAACATATCTGGACGACCAAATATGCGGTCATATTAAATATTCATTGCATAGATAGTTTTTCTGATCTTGCTAGGACAATTGTGTCCGTATTGCAACATGTGATGTGCAACTGAAAATGTAATGCCACAATAGATTGTTGTAACGGCTATGATTCTTGGCATTGTGCATCAGTTTATTATTTGATATCATGATGTACTGAAAATGCCTGAGATTGTAGGATATGAATTTGGAGTAACCTAGTTAGACATTTATCTACTCTCAAGTTTCAAGGCATTGCACATGAAATGGTAGCTGTTAGATGCACTTACTGAATTATTTGACCTTGACGCACACAATTTGTCTTTGAGCTCGGGAAGCAACCATATCCGTCTGTCAATTTGTCAGAATTATGAGCAATATTGAATTAGCTGTTAGTGTGTAGGGTACAATCTTTTCGAAACCACTTCAAACTCACGCCCTTTATATATATGGAAAGGAAGATAAAGTTTGTGATCTTTGAAGTGTTTTGCCTGCATATATTTAACTAGTGGTTTTGCTTTGGTGATTTCTAAATTTAGAGCAAAGACGAGCTGTACTCTATGGAACAAGATATTCTTCTGCAGTCCGTCCAAATCATCAAGCAACACGGTGCCGCACTGGGTAGCACATGGCAGGATACAAATAGCCCGTGATTTCCCGGTTGTAAACAGAGCTTTGGTTTTCTTGAGATGATGATTCATGAGATAGGTTTCATGTCGGAGTTGGTAATTTTTGTATAGTTTCTCACATGAAGTATGTGTTGAGCTCTGTTCCTTGATACTGGATCATTATCTACCTCCGTTTGCCTTCGTTAGATTTTGAGATTTTGTGTTCATGAGGTTGTTGGTTATTCTAGTTCTCTAGGATATCTATATTTATATGCTCTTTCAATTGAAACGATGATCGATCCACGACGACCAGAGTATTAAAGTTACATTGTCAAGTGTGAAACAAGGTTAACATAATAAATCCGAACCTTTGTGATGTTGCCATAGTCGGAACTATACTAATTTCTAAGGCTCTGGATTGAACTTGACAGACTCCTTCCAGATGAGCTCCTTGATGTGTTCCTCAGTGAAAGATGGCTGCTCGAAGTCGACACTGAAGGGCTGGGGGCAAACCGGTTCCTTGTTTATGTCATGCAGAGGGGCCAAGTATGGATGGGACAACGCCTCAGTCGCTGCATTTAATACCAACGTCAGTGACTCGATGACATAAACACAGGTTATGTTACTAGGGACTATTACCTGTTATTCGCCTGTTTGGATCGAAAACTAGCATTCTCTCCAGCAAATCGACAGCCAAGGGAGAGGCCTTTGGAAATCTGAGGGAGAACTGTTGCTTTGGGAACTGCGGAAATTGCCTCATGTACCTCCGGGCATTGTTGCTCCGTAGGAACCCTAAACTGGAGTCATCCGGTGAACCTATGAGCTTTTGAAAGCACAGCACAATCCATATTATATTATCAGCAGATGAGAGAGTGTAGGCCCTTAAGACACATATATATATATATAAAGATTATGGTGTCGGTTTACCTCAGTAATGAGCTTGAGCTGATGCACGTAATCTCTGCCAGGAAAGAGGGGTTCTCGGGTAAGTATCTCCCCAAAAATGCATCCGACAGACCAGATATCAATTGCAGCTGTGTACTCTGAACAGTTGAGCAGCAACTCGGGAGCTCGATACCAGCGAGTGACAACATACTCGGTCATGAAGTCTGTTTCAGAGGTAGTCCTTGCAAGACCCCAGTCTCCTATCTTAAGGTCACAGTTTCCGTTAAGCAGCAAGTTGCTGGGTTTGAGATCTCGGTGCAGCACGTTGGCGGAATGTACGTACTTCAAGCCTCGTAACAACTGATAAAGAAAAAACTGCAACAAGAGAAAGATGAGTGAGTTGAGGAATGAATATAGAGTTCCAGTGTGGATTTGATACCCGAGAATGATCGTCGGTGAGTGCTTGGTTGGAGCGTATAATCTGATGAAGATCAGTGTCCATCAATTCGTAAACAATGTAGACGTCGTTGAAGTTCTCCTTTAGCGGGGGGCGTATGATATCTTTAAGGGCGATGACCTGCGGAGGCATATCGACCATATGGTATGAATGATGATGTCATTAATGAAGGTGTTAGAGAAGAAAGAAGGAAGGTACATTTTGGTGATCGAGGTGACGCATGAGTTTGATCTCACGCAAAGTCCTCTTGGCGTCAATTAGATTGTCGAAGGCATTGCCAACCATCTTGATGGCAACTTGTTCCCTTGTCTCTGAATTCACAGCAGCACTGATCCACCCACAGGATGAAACTTATGTATATCCTTCCTTCAAAATACAATAAAATGAGAGAGTAGAAGAGTAGTACCAGACGATGCCGGAGGCGCCGCGAGCGACGGGGCGAATAGGAGGAACGTATTTCCTAGAGACCTCAAAGATATTACCGTATATGTTGTACTGAACGTAGCGACCGCCATGAGTGGGGACGCCTTTGATGTTGGCAGTGGTGGTGGAGCTGCTGCTGCTGCTGCCGCTGTGGTCTCCTTCAGTTCCTCCAGAGGTGGTGTCCGGCGTCATCTCAGCTACCTTCCTTCCAGAAATGAGAGAGAAGAAGAAGAATAGTAGCCAGTACGTGTCCCTGCTTGTTGGGTTTTCTTTTGTGTGCACGGGAGAGGCTAAGATGGTTGCTTTTTGTGTGTGATTCAAATTATGTTTTCCTCCTCCCGGGAGGCTACCCGTGAGCTTTACTTACTTTTACTCTTTCAGCCACTCCTTTTCAATTTTTTTCCTTTTTCAGAGATAATTCAAATGTATAATATTCATAGGATTGCTTCACTGCCACTCTTCATGAAATCACACGGACTCAAGTTTCACCATCAATGTGTACTGTCTAGTACCTCAAACCTTCACAACGGATTTTAGTATTTAACTACGTTACTTATTCGCCCTTCTAAAATGTAGACTCTACACATTATCCATGATTCTACGGACAATTATATAACTAAATGCTTCAAAAACTTTTTATTCTAGGAAATCGCAATTATAAGATGTATAACAAAACTAAAAGAATTAGGTTATCGAAAATCAAGATCGATCCAAGAGGATAACATATTTAATATGATCAATTCTTAATTTTAAATTCTTTTTTGAAGATTATGATGCTCTTTACCGATCCATTTATAGGACCTCTGTTCTTTGATGACTTTACTATTTACCACCCTTACAACCTTTGCTACTAGGTTGGTCTTGTATTCCGGACATCTTTCCTATTACCAAAAAAAAAAAAGCAAATGAACACAACTTGTCGTTTTCCGTTTTTAATAACCATGTTGATTATAATCCTTTATGAAGTAATAAATTTAGCTTGACAAAGAAAAATATTATTATATCTCGCCAAAAGATTATTTTCAAGAAAAATAAATAGCATACTCTTTTATTAGGACTACATGATTTTTTTTAAAAAAAAATAATAATGAAGAAAAAATGGTTGGCATTAGTACATCTTTTTCCGAAACATATAGCAAAATTTAATGCCAGTCAAAGAATTCTCATGTTCAATTTTATGAGTTACATGACTTGGTAGCAAAGTTTTATGCCAGTCAAAAAATTCTCATGTTCAATTTTATGAGTTACATGACTTGGTGTTAGAGCATTGTTTGGAGGATCTATTTAGTTTTATTGCCTAAGAGGGATTTTAGGGGTCATAAATAGGTGATCAAAACATGACGATTCCGATCAAGTCTAAAACCAAGGTTTTTTCCAACAATTTCCGGTGCACTTCTCCAGTCGACACGAGTTTACTGATTTCCTTCTCACTTCATTCCATTTCCATTATAACAAAAGAAAAGAAAAGGCGAGATGTTCATAAGCTTATCCAAAAAAAGATGAAAGTGGTGGGCTATTCGTAGCAGAATTTGGGTGAAATAGCTTGGAGGCTTAGGTTCTTGCACAAAATTGGCAAAGAATAAGACATTGGCTTCATAAAAAGAGTCCCTAAGTAATCTATTCCCTGTGCAAAAGTATATGCTTAAGCAAAACAAACATGAGCTGATACAGCCACTTGCACCTTCCCTGCATCTTATGCAGCAGCAGCTTCTACTCTCTCAATTATAGCCTTTGATACCAAGTTTCTCCTGCATTGTCCAAAGAAAACTCCTAAATGGGACGTCAGCATGTTCAATGTTCACTACTTAGCCCCAGCGATCATATGATGCAAATCGTCTTCCAGAAAAACAGAGTCTTCTATGTTAGCATCTCGATGGCGCTGGGCAGAACACCTACTTTCCTTGGAAGGAACCCTAAGTGCTCTCCATCAGACTGAATATAGATCTTTCCGGTCCCATTGATCTCCTCTACCTCAATAGAGTGTGCACTGTAATTTATACAAAAAAGATTATACCAAGTAAGAATTGTGCATCTCATTTTGAGATACTTAGTAGTGGCTAAAATAGAATTTAACCTCCTTGATGTAACGTTCTTGACAGTGAGATGAGTCCCATTATACAGCCTGTGAAGTTTAAGTATGAAGTCATACCATTTGAAATCTTCAAGGATCACAACCTGCATATATTAGTCCACCTCCGGTTATCGGTTAAGACGAAGTAGATTGCCTTTTCCTTTCACTTATGTTAGGCAAGGGAAAACCGTCAAGCACCAAACTCAAAAAAGTTCATAATGAATGAAAGAAAAATGGGATTTGCGTCCACCTCAAAACTGCCGCTTGAAGGGTCAGCGTTTGGAGTGATCTTCATGCCACCACCGAAGTATTTTCCATTCCCAATGCAAAGGGCAGTAACTTGGGAGTATACTTCCCACTCGCCATCATCAACCTGCATTGTCAGCATTTTCATTGACAAATTGTAACAGCAGGGACTTAATGAATCAGACATTTCAGTAGATTATGTAGGTGACTCCAAAAGCTCAATCCTTTTCATGCTATGCAAACATACCAATTTTACCTAACTTTCCTCTTGATCAACTGTGCCAGACTTTTGGGTCTTAGTTATCCCAACATCTGATCTGATAGTCTTACTAGGGTGATCTAGAAAGATCAATCATTTCCAGGTATATAGGAAATGAACTCAAACCTACTTTTCTTGTTGATCAGTTGGACAACTTTTCCTATATAGTTTACAACTGGTGTGATTACTATTGACTCTTGCAAATACAGACACAAAAGAAGGCGTATTTCTGCTAACTTGATTTCCTTTTTGGGGGCTTGAGATAAGGTAACATCAACTGCAATCAATCACCTTGATACGTAGATCTTGGTTCTGGTGGCCCATGAAAGCTTGCAAGGAACCGATAATGTAACACAAATTCCCAAATCTCTTATATCTAGATGAGTAATAACCAGCCTTGGCACTCCTGCAAATCTCATCAGCATCCACGGAGATAGTAAGTTTAGTTGTTCCAGAGAAAGCAGGCTGTACAATAGAAGATTATAGACATATGTTAAACTCACAAGTGAATATCAGCAACATTTATGAAGTAATGTGGTTCTCCACTTAGTCCCGTAATAACTCCAACATCAATCCATGACGTCAGTCCTGGAAAGCATTATGAGCTTCAGTAATGAGCCCCGAAGCACCTCATATGGACATACATGATTGCAAGTGAAGAAAAGCAACACGACTCACAAGGAATGAGTATAGCAATGGGTGACGTCACCTTTAGCTATGCGATCAATCGCTTCGTGGGGGTTGTTCTTCCTAAGAGAGCAAAGGTAAACATATGCTTAATCTTGATAACATGGATCATATTAAATCTTTAAAATTCAGACAGGCAGCAAGAACTAACCAGCCAAAAGTCCTCGCAAAATCAGAACCGGTACCTAGAGGGATTAGCTGTAAGCGAATGTGGATGAGACTGATGATTAGTCATTAACTGGAGACGTTTAAAATTGAAGACAATAGAAAGTACCAGAAAGAAATCAATACAACTATTCTAAAAGGCTATAGTTTCACAGGGTAAAATCTCTTACACCAAGAGCGGTTGTCCGAACAGCATCATCATCTTGACTAGAAAGGGGTTTTCCATCCGAAAAGAAACCATTTACAACCTGTAAGTTACAATATGAAATGAATAAACTAGACTGGATAATTCGAAAGTAACATATTCACAAAAGCCAGATACATTTGCAGGCGCTTAATCTGCGCAAACTAAAACAAAACCAACTTATTTAACACTTTGAAGTTGATCACCAACCCACTGATATATGAACAAAGTTTTGAAGTTTAACAGTAACAAACAGCATTTCATGATATCATGCTAAAGTGGAGGCATGGATTTGTTCATCTAATAAGATAAAAACACAGTGACATATCATTACCATTGTTGCACAAATTTGTACAAACGTACACAAAACAAAACATAGATTGTCATACCTGATGAAGGGTTCCATCACCTCCTACGGCAATTACAGCATCAGCACCATCTTTAATTGCCTATGCACCATCGAATCAGCCTTACTAAAATCTACTGAATAAAACGTATGGAAAGGGTACTTGAAAGCAGAGAGTAAGTGCAAATACCTCTCTCGTAACATCAATTCCATGAGAAGGATCTGACGTCAATATCTCACATATCTATCCATAATGGCCAAAAAAACAATCAATTTATAATGTCATCAACTACCAATAACCAAGAAAAACGAAACAACATTGAAAACAAGATCACAAACTATGCTGAAGGTAAAAAACCATCATTGGTACCAACATTTACTAGCTTGGATCAAGAAAGGATGAATTACTAAGCCACCTCTGCACAGACTTCAAGGGGACTCCTAAGGCAAATAATCAATGCCCGTGTATGGAAATTGGCAAGCAGATTGTTAAGACTCAATTGCAAACAGTTGTCGTTGGAATGTGTACATTTCCAATAACAACGGAGCTCATAAGATGAACAAGTAGTGAAAGATGCTAGGAAACACCCATAAACAGACAGGAGTGATCCATCAAATAATCAAATAAAAGGGTGATAAGATTGACACAAAAAAGAACCAATGGGATCAAAATTAAAAGCTCACGTCCAGCAGAGAGAGAGGGTCACATTATATTGATGAGCAAGGCGAGAGGTGAGATAAGGCCAGAGCTTCTTCCATTCCTTGCCAGTCCTACCATTAGCCCCTGCCCTCAAAATTACACAAACGAATGACCAGTAAGAAAGGAGAGAAGAACCCAAGATCTCAAATCGAGATATATATATAGAGAGAGAGAGAACCGTGAGGGTTGACGACGAATACAAGGTCTGGGCGGCGGCGAATGGATGACTGTGAGGGATGATGAGGAGCCACGTGAGAAAGCTGGTGGGCTTTGAAAGCGAACAAGGGTTTCTTCGCCGTCATTGTGAAGGAGGGTGCTGCGGCCATGGATACAACCACCATTTGATTAATTTGGTGAAAATGAAGCAGAAACCTTAAAATCAGGGGTCGAATTTGGTAAAGGAGATGGAGGAGAGGACCATCCCCTCGTCTGATGTCTTACGATGATATTTATTGATATTCGTTTTTTCGAAAATTGAAAGCCTGACATTGCTGCATCGGAAGAGACCCATCACCCATGTGATGATGCTATTTTACGGTCAATTTGGCGGCCCGATAGAAATTTCAAAGAGTTGATTATGTAACCAGGAAAACCTTTATTTCTCATCTGCCTAATTTTATTTTTCACCTCATCATTAAAAATACAACACTTATGATGTGTGTATGTGATGTAACCCAGAATTTTTTATTCTATTTAATCACCGTTAATTAAGGTTATGTTTGGCATGCTGAGCACAAACACTAGTGGTTGTGTTTACTTGTGTGTTTTTGGATGGTTTTTTAAAAACACTAGGGTTCAGTGTTTTAAAACACTAATGAGTGTTTGACAATTTCACTACAGAACCACTAGCGTTTCAGTATTCTCATGTACATATCACGTATTTTCTTCCATTCCAAAATCTGCAAATGAATGAAACTGAATACTCGACTGATATATTTCTTGAAAGATTTCATACAACATTGAACATGTAGGATAACAAAACCCAATATTATACACTACAATTGAATGAAACTTAAACTCACATGCATGGGGTTACTTGCTGATAATACAGCTTATTAGGCTTGATAGCTGCTTAGGATCCGTTTGTTTACTTGTATGCTTCAATTTTGTTCAGCTCCTGATACATTTGCACATACATAAACTCACGTATTGACGTAGAAAGCAAAATGATGATTTCCACGTAAGTTGTAATCAATTTCCCTAAGTCTGATGTGAGATCACTTCTTGTAACTTTTACTTGGTTCCAATTCAACTCCTACATTGAATATACTACATTCATGAATGACTCACCTACTCCCAATTCCCAAAGGCTCAAAAAAAATATTCATTTCTACTAGTTTCGACTAACAGTAGATTAGCTCCCATGTTCACTCTTGACTTAGGTAAGGAAATACAAGAACCTAGTAATTTCGAGAAAACGCTTTAATTTTAGAACAAAATGAATCATAAGCAGGATCAGACAAAAGTATACGGTTCTAGAGTCCGAAAAACTCGAATCTAGAGAAAAACTAGCATCAATTCGAAAATGGAAAAAGAAAAATCAAAAAAAGCTTCGAACGAAAAAAAGTTTGCAAAGTCCTATATCGAATTGAATTATAAGAAGCAAAAGTTATGAGATGAGCAATTAACGATTACCAGAAGAAACGGTGAATGATTTAGAATTGTATTTGCGGGTATGAGCCCTACCTAAGGGTGTTAATATCTTCCTGTTCACCCCAGCCGTCATGGAAGAAATCTGAAAAGGTTCGCTTTCCAAATCGTTGATATTTTTGGCGATTATGTATATGGTGAAAGAATGATAGATTGCGAAAGAGGGAGAGAGGATGACAAGGAAGAAGACATGTTGGCAGCTTGGAATCACCACAACAAAGAAGGAAAACAAAAACCCTAATCCCCAAATCGATTCAACAAACAGAAGAAAACAAATTACAATCAAGGAAAAGCAATTTTATGTTGAAATTGGCAAACAGAGACGAAGATGGAGAGGCTGGAGAAACCATGTTTGATGTTCAAACTCAGAGCAAGCAGTTCTTACGCGAAGAGATGTGAGAAAGAGGAGTGATAGGTGAGAGAATGTTCTTTAAATGCCTGGTTTTTAATGTAATTATAGATAAAAAAAAACAAGGACAACATAGTCATTTTGTATATGAAACACTAGTGTTTTTCTGAAAACCCCTGCTTTGATGAGAGCTTTAAAAACACTCCGAAAAACACCAATCACTAGTGTTTTTCGGTGTGCCAAACACCTGCTAAAAATTCGAACACTCATAAACATTCATTTACACTAGTGTAAATGTCCTGTCAAACACAACTTAAGTTTAATTATGATTGATTAAACTTAAATATGACATATATTCAACTTTTGGGTGCATTGACCCTAACTTTCGTGCATAATTGATACATTTTACTTGCACCATTGCCCTTTGTACTTACGTTAGGATTTTTGAGGAAATTTTCTATTTTTTCATCTAACAAATTACTTTTAACCTTTGGTATTATTTGAGTGTTCCAACAAGGTAGTACTAGTGTAATCCTGTGCCTTGTACAGATTAATTGATATAATTTTTTAAAAACTTATAAACTTCAACATATGTACAAAAATATTTTGATTTTAATTTTTATGTTTTTTTATAAATTTTTTTATAAATTAAAATTTCATATATAAAAATCGTTTGGCTGAATATGCGGATTGATAACTTAGTCCTAAATATTTTAAGATTAACAATTAAAAATCAAAATAATAAAAATATTTAGTTAAATAAAATTATCAAATTTAATTATTTTAAAAAAAATGTTTAGTTAAATAAAAATATTTAATTATCAAATAATTTTTTAACAAAATCTTAATGATAATTCTAATTATCTATTTAAAAATCAATAAATTATTCACTTTTTAAAAATAATTTTTTGGGCTTAGAGAAACGTGGTTGCGACACGTGGCAAAAGAGGACTCTCCTTTAATACATACTAGTGTATTACCCGTGCCTTGCACGGTTTTTTTAGTAATTATTTTGTAATAAATTTATATTTAGTTATTAAATTATTAATAGTAACTACATAAATTTAAAACATTATATATTTTAACTAATACTATAAATATATAATCGAAACCCCTATGAATGCTTGAGTAACCGGTCCATTGACAATAATTTCCCTTCAAAATACTTTGTGGGAATCCCTATCTAGAATAAATAACCCTAAATGAAATCACTTATCAGAATTCTCTAAGTACCATTGGATTAATTTACATTAATTTGTATAAACTTATAATATTTACTTGAATTTTAATATCAATAATATACATATTTATATTCAACATAAAAAAAAATTATTTATAAAATTTCATTACTAATATTTATTAGGTAATTGCTAAACATGTGTAAGCATTAAAAGTTAAATTCATAAAACGGTAATTCAATCTACAAACTTTTTTTTGAAAGAAAAACTATAAGTTTACTCTTTATCATTAATAAAACTTTAATAAAAGAATCATTGAAGTTCAATTCAATTTTATATGACCTAACATAGCAGAAATAAAATATAAATTATAACATAAAACAATTCTAAAATATTTGGTTGGATAGTAACAAATACTAATATCCACTTATAGCTTCCTTTATTAAGCTAATATATTTTGATTAAAACAATTCTAAAATATTTATTGTTTTGTATTAGTTAGTTTGTTAATAGTTTGAGCTAATAAAATTAGAAGTGACAATTTTATACATTAAAGTTAAATTTTTAACGGATTAATTATATCAAGTTAAAAATAGCCAATACATTATATAGTATAATAAAAATTATTATTGAATTTTTAAATTTAATAATTAGGTCCTGTATATCTCAAAAATTAAATTCACAATTAATTTTGAAAAAGCTTTAATAAAATAATAAAGGTTACCTGCAAGAGAATTAATAAAATTATAATTTTAAAAAACTAATTATAAAAATATCTTAAAATATAAATTTGAGAATATTTTTTAAAACGGGACAAATTGAAGAAACATGAATATAAATTAGTATAGAAAAGATTTTGTCAAGTGGTTTAGGTAAACCAAAGAAAGACCTTGCAAGACAGGGAGCAACTTTATTGCTTCTGGGAATAAAATCTTAACCAATAATATAGTAGTGAGCAACATTATTGCTTCTGGGAATTGTTCATCTCCAACACAACTTGCACCGGCCCACAAACTGGATATGAAGTAGGAGCCTGCACCTTTGTGACATTGTTGCGGAGTCAGACTCGATCACAACCTTCCTCTAATCACGTGCTTTAACCATTTATACAAAGAAGTTGAGGCAAAAGGCTCATTCTTGGTACATGTTTCTAATAGCAAATTCAAATATAGAAAAGAATGTTGAGACAGTCTATCATTGTACAATTGTCATACCGGGAGCATGAGGCAAAAACTTTTGCAACTTGAAAAGTAGAAAAATTACAAACTGTTTGAATCCATTTCTTTCATCTTTGGCCATCGATCTGCATTCATATACCAAACTTGAAAGTTTAATCTAAGCAAGCAACGGAGAGGTTGATAGAAGGTGGAGCAAAGATAAGAACGTCGGAACGAACTGAACTTGTTGTGTCAAACGAATTTTTGGTGTATTTTCTAAGGTCATTTCGTATTCAATATATAGGAACAAAAATGCATAAAAATTCCTTTTAATTAAAAATAAATTAATAATTTGATATATATCGAGTGAAAGATGGAGATTCACCAAAAAGATTTGTAACTAACAGATTTGGGTGATTATAATCGTCACGATTATGTTTTCTCTTTCCAATTAACGTAATTAATTTGTAGCTAAGAGATTTGGCTGATTATAATTGCCAATTTTGATTTTTCTATTTCTAATTAATAGATATAAGACTCGCACGCTAAAAAAATATATTTATATAGAGGTGTAAGGTTGGTTTTGATTGGCCAAATTTTACTAAACACGTCATAAATAATATATATTTATTGTTCGTTCAAGATTTCATTGGAGATCTCTTCAAACAAACCCACCGGGAGAATCACTTTTTAAAAATTTGATATACGTTTGTATTCAATTTTGCTAAACACGTTTATAGTTAAATAATTTCAATAAATAATTTCAATAAAATTTCTTCACATAAAAAAATTTAAGAAATGGTGGTGTCATGTGAATGTTGATTGGTCAATATGTTTGAAATTACGTAATATCAAATTTTGTTTCATGTTTACGTTTAAAATTTTTGTAGATACGATATCTTGCAGGTTATTTATAATTAGAGAATCTCTCGTTTAATATCTTGTTAAAACGAAAAAATAGATGAATAAATTACTTTTGCTAATTATTTTGGAGGCTGAATTAAACGTGGTTGCGACACGTGGCAAAAAGAGGCTCTCCTTTAATACATATAGGATAAGATTTGAGAGCTCCAACAAGTTACTTAATTTAGCGACTCTTCTTCTCACTATTCTGTTTCTTAACTGCTAAGAAACATAGTTTATCAATTTTTCGAGAAAGTTGCGGAATAATTATTCCAATAATATTCCGACTTTTCCATTATTGTTTGGAGAACGGATTTATAATCACGCTTAATTAAATAGTTTGGATAAACTATTATATATATATATATATATATATATATATATATATATATATATATATATATATATATATATATATATATATATATATATATATATAGAGTATGGATCCTATGAGAACACCCCCTAACGTGAGAACATGAGAACAAATTTGTAATTATTATCAGTTTTGTTACGAATGTGCAATATCGTTTAATGTATTATTCGTAGTTATTGTTGGTTGAGTGGATTATTCGTAATTATTGTTGGATTCCTAATTATTATTATTCGTAGTTATTATTATTTTTGATATCTACTCTAAATCTCAACCCTTAATACTCACATCCAACGGTGTACGATTGTTCTCATGTTCTCACGTTAAAGGGTGTTCTCATGGGAACCACACCCTATATATATATAGGGTCAGGATTAGGTAAGAACAACTCTTACGGTAAGAAATAAGGATAATTGTAGAGAGTTGGATTAAAGAACGAAAGGTTGAGATTTGACATCTAAATAAGGTATATTTATATTATGATTTATTATGATTTTGAGTTTTGGTAATATTAATATACACATCCGTGCATGATTTATGCGTAAAATTTTATATGGTAACAAATATATTATGTTTATTCATATATGAAAACGTATTGAACATATGAAAATCAACTCGAGTCATCGGATTTTCATTCATCCTCCATTCCAACGCCGGCGATTTCTTCGAAGTTTTGAAAGAGGTACAAAATTTTTTTTTTTTATAAATGAGCACGTTTATAGTTGAATTTGAGTTTGGTTTTTTTATTTAACTTGTGCATTTATGCAATGGGGATCATGTGCGATTAAATCCTAGTATATCTCGTGTTGAGTTATGTGGCTCGTGAACTCGTGGCTTCTTTTTCAATAATTTAGATAGGTGCACGCTTAGTTTTTTGTCGTCGTATTTGTAGTCTTGTTTTGCTTAGTTGGTTTGCTCAGAATGGTATGCACGTTTAGTGATATTTTATTTGTTCATGTGTATAATGCACGTGTGTAGATTGGAGAATAGTATAGTGATTATAGGTGCAATTTTTTATTAGTGATTTTAGATGTGTGCATGAGATTATAGGTGAAATTTGGGATTGTTATGTGACTATGCATGCATGATTATTTTTAGTGATCAATGTCGCTTTTTCGGAATTTGTATTTATAAATTTCAATTTAAATATATCATGTTTATAAAATTGGTTTGAGTTTTGTAGATAATGATTAGTGATTCAGAATCCGATTTCGAGGTTACAGTCAAAGCGAAAGAACATGAAGCTAAAAGTGTTTGTCACGAAGTTGATGATAATGTTCCCATATGTGTATTGAAAGAGAGAAAAAGAAAACAATTTGCGGAGAGAAAGGGAAAGCGTGAGATTTCCGATAACTTCATCGTTGATCGAAAGCAGCATGAAAAACTTTATCGCACGAACAATGTTTACAATGAAAAGAAATTGTCAACTAGCACCATACCTACACTTTTCACCAACACAATGAGTAAACTAACTGATTTGAAAAAGGATGTTATAAGATATTCGGGTTTTGGTTCACTACTGAGTATCACAATACACAAGCTGCCCCGAGAATTGTCGTATTGGGTGGTGGACAATTTTGATAGCAAAAAATGTTTACTGATCATGGCTAATGGAGAAAGTATTAGAATTAAAGATAAAGACGTGCAGACGGTTTTTGGAATACCCATCACACAAACCAATCTTATTGAGTATAGTCGAATGGACAAATTTGATGTAATTCAAGAGTGGGAGAATTGGTTCACCAAGAAATCTGCTAACTTGAAGCCAAGGGATGTGGCTAAAATGATGATTAGTTGCCACAGAGCTTTCTTCATTCGTTGGTTTATCGTATTGTTTGTATTGTTAATTGCCGAAAGTCAATCTAACAGTAAAGTTAATGTGACTTACTTACGAAATGTCAGCGACGTAGATGATATTCCGAATATGAATTGGTGTGGACTGCTAAGTTATTGTCTTGTGAAGGCTAAGACATCGTTGGATTTAGGGAAGAAAACATATTTCCGTGGTTCAACATTATTTCTACTGGTACGTCATTGACCATTATAAATTTAAATTTTGAGATGAACATAGTCGTGCTCCATGTGATGAATTTAGTGGTGCTAGTTTACCTAATCGTGTCTGATTTAATACGGTTTAATGACGTACTAGTGCTACAGTTACTTTGCATATTCGTGCTCCATGTGATGAACTTAGTCGTGCTAGTTTAACTAATCTTGTTTATTTAATACAATTTTTATGACGAATGTACTAGTGATACACGTATGTGATGAACTTAGTCGTGCACCTCTTTAGTTTATGATATTACCTAGTGTGTAAATATAATAACCCATAATTAGATTGATTTTATTGTGATTATTAGTTAGTGCATGCTTACATTTATATGTTTCATGCGTACATCTAATGTACCTAGGGTTAGAATGAAAATTTTTACGTAATTAATATTTGTTTCATTTCTTTTTTTTTATAATTATAAAATATAATGAATGATTTATGTTTCTTACATATTCATGTTTTAAGTAATGTACATTTCTCGTGCAGAGGAAGTGCATTTGTAGTATAAATAGAATAACAATGTAATTACTCATGCATACATAGTCGTGCATCCATACATAATAGTCGTGCATGGTCATTCTGAGTTGTTAATTGAATATATATTTTTATTTAGGTAATGCTTACTTTGCGTATTAAACTATTATCAACATATATATTTATTAAGTTTAATTTGATTTTATAGTTATTGTACGTTGATCGTACATATATCATGGAGATGATAAATAAAATATGAATTAATTAGAGAAATAGGACCTCTTGAAATTATCTTTTGCAAACTAGGCTTCTATATAAAAGAAAGAAAAAGTAGTTATGAAAACTAAGAAATAGGGACAATAATTTCTCTAATTGAAATGATGGTGATTTAATGTTTACTTTTGGTTTAAATATCTTTTTTATATGTTTACTTTTCATTTTTGGTTAATGTAGCTAGTTTGATGAAATTTTCAAGTCCATAAATGTTAAGTTTTTTTGGGTGACATTGTTTTCGTTACTCAAATATAAATTATATTATTTTTATAATTATTGGGTATATGCTTATTGTTTTTGTGGTATGTTTTTATTGTTGAATATGCTTAAAGTGATATTTTTGGGTATGTTTATGGTTGCCCAAACTGTGTTACAATGACCAAATGTCATTTGGTATTGATGTTTGTGTACAATATTGATTTGTGTAAATTTTGGTTATGATAAATTCAAATTGGGTATGCTTTTATACGTGTATTGACTTTGTAGTATATTTCTTATTGTTAAGTATATATAAAGTGATATCGTAGGTATGTTTTATGGTTACCCAAACTGTGTTATAATGATTAAATGTCAAGCGAATTTTTGGGTAATGACCAAATGTCATTTGATATTGATGTTTGTGTACAATATCGAGTTTTAAAAATTTTGGGTATGACAAATTTAAATTGGGTATGGTTTTTGTATTAAGTGATTTTTAAATTGGGTATAAATATAAAATATTATCCAATTTATGGATATGATTTTATTTTGTTATTTAATTTTTTGGGTATGTTGTTTTCGAGTATGTTTATGTACTTTGACAAATTTATTTTTGGGTATGATTGTGACATTATTTGGGTAAGCCGATTTTTGGGTAATAGGTGAGAAAGTAATGATGTTAGAAATTCTTTTTTCTGATTGATGTGACATGTGATATAATACAACATGTCACATATGATGGGTTGTCAAACTTTGTCCTTTTTTTGTACTATATTTCCTCTACCCTATTTTATAGGGGGTCAAAATACCAATCTCAAATACTAGATATTTTCTTTCTCAATTGATTTGCTTGAAAAGGCTAGTTTGTCAATTTTGCCATAAAATATCTCATCCAAGTTTTGTTCGTTGGACCACTCCATTATTGAAGAAGAGAGAATTTGATGAAAAAATATTTGGAGGTTTCGGATTAGGTCGTATTCAATCCAACGACAATGAAACAATCAATTCAAGGGCGTATGATGTTGTTTTCAAAACTACGGAGGTTAGTAAATTTGATAAATTTTGGGTTTATTTTGAAATCATTTTTAATTAACATTCACCTTTTATTTCATAGAAATAGGAGCTTCATTTAGCGAAAAAATTGGACAACTAACTACTTTGATTGGTGAGCTTGCACAAATGATGTAACGCCCAAAATTTTTGGCGCGCTTTCTATATTTATTTCTCCGACTTCTATCGATATTTTATTAGATTAAATATTTTATTAAAAGTATTTTAAGGCGTAAAATATCTTTCTCGAGTATATTATCATTTTGAATACGTTCGCGTATATCCGTATTATTATTTTTGGAAAAGTTCGGAAAAGTTTTCCGTCCGATAATCCCGTTCCGAACCATTTTGATCGAGTTTATTCTATTACCCTTTTTCCTTTTTTTATTTATTTACTTTTATTTATTTTTTTCCTTCCCTACCTTGCTTCTTCCTCCACGCCAAACGTGTTCTTTGTATTTGGCAGTTGTGCCTACCCCAAACTACACACTCAACCTGCATACCCTACCCGACCCCTTGTTTGTCTCATCTTCATTCAACCCCTTCACTCTCTAAGGCCACCAACTGGGCAACCATCCCCACACCTCAGCTGCCTTTGCCCCTATCACCTCTTCTCTCTCCCTCTGATTCTTTGTTTCCCTCGAGCTCACCGGAGAGCCACCATCCCACCAACCCCAGCAACTCTTCTCTCTCTCTCGAGTCACTTGCTTCGAACCTCACCAGGAAAGAGAGGAGCTGCCGCCAAGGTCTCCCCGCCGTTGGCTTCCCTTCGACCCCTCCTATCAAGTCGTCGAACGCAGAGAGATGCTCCACCCTGCTCTTCTTCCCTCGCAGTCGGGAAATTCCCCGCTGGAGCCAACCGGAGACCCACCAGGAAGCCTAGCCGCCGCCCTTGCGTTTGTTTGTCCTGAATCCACCCGAAGCCAGAGAAGTACCTGTGTAGAGCTCCACCTTAACCTCGATCGAGACCACTAGTGCAGCCCTGCCCGCTGCCTGCATCGATTCGATGTACCACCAGTGCAACCTTGCCTGCTGCCTGCATCGATTCGCCGGAGGCCCTGCACAACCCTTCCTATGCCGCCCTGCTCTTGCCGCCGCCTCTGGATGTTTGAAGATGAACAGGGTTAAAAATCCTTCTTTTTTTTATTTGCAGTCGCCCCCTATTTTGGTGTATTTGCAAAACATATCCTGTACTTTGGATTTACAACTTTGACCCTAATTTCTGGAAGTTGCATATATGCCTTGTTGGTATTTATTTGCAGAAATGGCCCAAGATTTATTTACGGTTTATGACCCGCATTTACAAGATTGTATATTTTGCCCGGAAAATGGTTGAGCGGTTTTGTTTCGTCCTCGGCTTTGAAAACGAGTTTTACCTTGGGTTTATGATGTTGTATAGTTGCCCAGAAAATGTTCTTACGGGCTTTCAACCAAAGTTTTATAATGAATTTTATTCTTATAGTTTATAATTGTTATATGTTATGACCCATGTGTATATAATTGTACAATTTGTCCCAAAAAGTATTTAAGGGTTATCACGGGTTTTAAAGTTGGCTTTTGAAAACGGGTTTTCCTTAGAATTTATTTATATTATATATTCCATTCAAGTTTAGCGTATGAGCTAAACTTGCTTAGTTTTGGTATTAGGTCCGGAAGCGCCCCGATAAAGGCCAACGATTCCAAATTCGACATTCGTAGATCGTCTTCCGTCTTCGACCTCGTGTGAGTGCCTTTCTAGATCTAGCTATGTTTAGTAGTAGTATCATGCTAGGGTGAATCTAGCATAACTTAGAGTTAATGTCATGTAGTGGATTTGAACCTTAGGTGAGTTTTGAGGATTTGATATCGTTTGATGGATTGATGTTGATTCTAAGCTTGAGGTGGTATTGCGGTCTTGTGAGATTGATAATGGGTTTAAGTTGTATGTTGAGCTTGTGAGAATCTACGAGTTGAGGTTGTATGATTGTTGAGATTGTAGAGACTAGAACGAGAGTATCCTAACCTATGTTGTGATGATTATACCATTGTGAGATCGTGAGGACTAGGAGTTTTTTATCCTAGCATAGTTATGGTTTATGATCTTGCGAGATCATTGAAACTAGAAGTCTAAGGACTTCTAGCAAGTGAGAGAGATGTTGATTGTGTGCCTTGTTTTGACCAGGTGTTGAGTGCCTTCCTACGGGAAGTTGAGATCGGTGATTAGCGGGATTATCTTTGGGACGAGGTAAGTCTCCGGACTTACTTAGGTCGTATTCTCCGTATTAGTTTCGAAGCGTGATTGGTGGTGTGTGTTTATTGTTCATGTGTGTGTTTATTGTTTATGTGTGCGTTTATGGTTTATGTTATAACAATTAAACCGGTAATAGGACCACCAACTTTATATGTTTATATTTGGCCCAAGTGTATGATAACGAGCGGTTTTCGCTTGCCCAGTCCAAAATGGGGATGACTGGGAGGTGCCTTGCGACCAGTCCAACAGGTGATGCTGATCCGCATCAAGTACAAACCCGCATGGTGAAAGGGGACAAGGGCGAGGGATTCTCGTGTCACACCATAAGTGGAATAGTAAGGGATATGACTTAATAAAAATAAAAAGATAATGAACCGGACTTGTGTGTTAGATCATGTTGGGTGTTATGATTCCCTATGTGTGTGTGTGTGTGCCAATACCATGATTCTAATGCTTTGAATGCTAGCTAACGGTTTTATACCGATATGTTGTAGTTGACTTGCAGGTTAGGGATGCGGCCGAGAGATCCGGAAGAGTGGGCAGCCGGGGTCAGTACATTTTAGGATGGGTTGGTTGGAGTTGTGTTTGAGTTTTGTTTATTGTATCTCGTATTTGCGTAGGCCGCATGTATGGATTTTGGTCTTTGGTTTTGTATATCGGCTGGAGTCTTTAGTTTGGTTGCTTTGGGTTTCATTCATTGCATATAAATGTTTTTCGGTTTTCGCCTTTATTTGTGCCATGTTGCAAGATCCGATGAAATTGTTGTTAGGATAAGGGTCGGGACCCATTGTGAGGTCCTTACCCGTAGCATCCCGAATCCCGCGGATTCGGGCTGTTACGAATGACATATAATAGACCGGAAATGATCAAGTGTTCATCTTTGAACTTGTCAACGAAATATATCGCTATCTCAAATCTTTTGGGGTTGAATGGTCACATTAATTATGTTGAGGATGTTGTTTGCAAATCCATTGTTGAGCCTATATTTACACAAACACAAGATCCCTACTAGAGTGACCCTAAAGTTATACAATTTGTCAATGATGTTGAAAAGGGTGTTTTGAGCAAAAAGGTTCTTGGTGACGCGGTGAAAGGTTAGAAGTCAACTAGTTTTGATGATGATCGCGTTGATACAATTTTATCAAGTGTAGTATGGGTGATTTATCAATCCCTTTTTTCCAATTATTATATAATTGTATCATATATCTAGATAAAATGCTTTAATAAATATTTCGTGCAAATTAATTATCAGGATCTCGATCAAGACTTTGAAGATAACATTCGAAAAGATGTAGGCAATTATTCTGGTTGTGTAGCCGATAAATCACCTATCATTGACCCTTCAAATGATGCTATAAAGGTAAAATATAATATTAAACTCATTAATAAAATAACTATTGTGCATGTACTTTATGACTATATAAATTTTTTTATATTCATCTAAATCGGGGTCGTATTTTTTTTGCTAGTCTACAAAATTGATAGGTAAAATAGTTGATGCTCATAATACGTTGGTCATATTGTCTGACGCAGAAGATGAATTTGCTCCCAAGAAAGAGGTATGTTGTGTAATGCCCTAAGTTCTGAGATCTCGAAATGTTACGAGCTAGGACCTCACAATGGGTCAATACCCTCAAAGTGGCAACGACACAACAGATCTTACAACAAGGCACAAACGAATGAAAACCAAAACTCAATATAAAACCAAAGGTTTAAACAAAAGGAATCGTAAAAGACTCGCAACCGAGTTCAAAACAAAAGGGAAAACAACATAAACATAAACCCGATCCCGTCCTATAATGTACGGGAACCCCGGCTGACCACACCATCCGGATCACTCAGCAGCACCTATATTCTTGCAAGGCATCTACAACATCGGTATAAACCGTTAGCTAACATTCTATATATCAGAAAGGTAGTAAAGACACAAACACACATAAGGTAAATAAAACACATAGCATGCTCACACAACAACCGGTTATTATCTTTTATTAGGTTATCCGATTACTAATTCAACTTATGGTTGTTACACGAGTATCGTTATGATCTCGCCTCCGTCCCCTTTCACCAACAGGAATAGAACGTATGCATCCATCTATCACCTGCTGGACTGGTCGCGAGAGCACCTCCCACTTTCCCCATTCTGAACTGGACAAGCGGTAACCACCCGGTTATAATGCACTTGGGCCAATTAAGGTATAACAAGGTGAATCCTATTCCGGTTATCAGTTATAACAAGATAAACAACACAATCAAGCCAATACAATCAAATCAATACGTGGAATGAAGCTAAGTAAGTTCAAGGGACTTACCTCACTCAAAGGTAATCTCAACACTCAGCAAACACTCACGAAAACCTCAGAAAAGGGACACAAGGAAGCCTGTTCACACAAGCATCACGAATCAAGAACCGAAACGAATGCTAGAAGTCTATAACTTCTAGTCTCCATGATCTCTAAGAAATCTACACAAGCTAAGGTCTCAACCTTAGTCTTACAAAACACTAAGGGTCAACAACATCCAGAAGGAACAAGGAAAGTGACAAGGAAAGCAAGGAAGGAGCAACTTACAAGAACGGGAATTACTGTAGAAGAAACCGCGGGGGCGGCTGGACAGAGACGTAGGGGCGGCTTTGTGCAGGTGTAACACCCCAAATCCACGAGACTCGGAGTTCTACATTGGGCTAGGATCTCACAATGGATCCTGACCCTAGATTGACAACAAGTTCATTGGATCTTACAACAAGGCACAAGTAGATTAAAACCAAATACATAAAAACTGTATAAGATACATCAAAAGTGTTTACAAACACAAAGCCGAGTACAAAGCATCAAACATAAACATCAGATACAAAAGATCCCAACCCACGCATCCTAATGTACAGAAGTCCTCGGCTGGTCACACCATCTGGCTCACTCTGTAGTCTTCCTAACCTGCAGGTCATCTACAACACGGTATACACCGTTAGCTACAACAATGAATAAGCATGAAGGTAATAGCACAAACACACATCAACATCTCATACATGCAATGCCACACACATTCTTTTATTATCTTTCAATTATGTTATTCCATTACTAATTCAACTTATTTTGTGACACGAGGAACCTAAAGAACCTCATCCCCCCTATGTTACTAGCTTCCAGGCACCCCCTCCTACCCTCGAGCGGAGGCATATGTGGTCATGACCCGTTATAATACACTTGGACCATTTAATGTTATAAAAGGTCGTCCTAGTCCAGTTTAAGTTGTAAATGCACAATCATATGAACACACACAACCATCACAATCACAGAAATCTATAACTGAACGCTAAGTAAGTTCTATGGACTTACCTATAATACTCGTATCCAATACCACGTCACAACTTCCCCTTTGGGGAAGTAATCAACGCTTGTAATAGCAAGACACACAACATCACATACTGCAAGGGTTAGGAGACTCGTTTCCATAACCATAACCAACCTATAACCTCAATCTAAACCTCAAGATCATAACATGCTCACAAATGCCTAAGGCATATCCTTAACATCAACACAAGTGCCTAAGGCACATCTTCAACATATAACTCATCCTAACCAAGCTAGCCTAGCTATCATCTAAGCCAAGGCTAAAGGAAAGGAAGAAAGAATCATACCAACAAGGTATGCCCTGGACGCACCAGCGGAAACAAAGGACGCAGGGGTGCTGAACCAGTCAGGCGCAGGGGCGGATGACTCAGGGCATAGGGGTGGCTATCTGTGTAGAAGGTCGGCCCCGACCTCTCTTAGATCTTTCTCTTGACTCTCCTCACTTATACATCACACAACAGCATAACACAAACATATATACACATATAGGATCATCAAAATAGCCAGGAAAGGATCCAACACAAGTCTAGCTTGTGATCCTAAGCTAGAATGGAAGAAAGAAGCAAGAAGGAAGAAAGAAGAAGGATGGGGTGAAAAACTTACCACAACAACCCTAAGAAGAAACTAGGAGCTACAACACACCTCACCACCTCAAAACATCGACAACAACACACAACATCAACCTTAGTCACAAGCTCAAGATCATCCAAGCTTCAAACCAACACAAACTCACAAAAACTCTCTCACAAGATCAAAGAGGAATCAAAAGGAGAAGATGAAGGAGAAGAAGAATGTAAGGGAGATGAAGGAGCTGGAATGAAGTGAAGAAACCCTTCATCTGAAGGTTGGGAAGCTTATATAGGAAGCTATCCCAAAAGCAAGGTCAGGAGGTCAACAAAGGTGGCAGCAACCGCACAATCCCGCAGGAGCAGATCAGGCAAGGCGCAGGGGCGGCTTACCTGAGGCGCAGGGGCGGCTCACAGGGTCCGCTGGGGCGGCTGACAGAGTCCAGCTAGGACTCAGCTAAGGCTCAACAAGGCTCCTAGGCTCCAAGGACTAAGGCTCTTACATCACACCCCCCTAAAAACAAGTTTCATCCTGAAACTTGTAAAATCCCAAATCCTCTCGGACCCATAAGCCAAGGTAAACTCTCTCCTCAAGAACATCAGGTCACAACCTATAACATTCTATATCCTCAACACAGCATGGAGGAATCACAACAACTCTACACAAGGCCTAGAGGAAGATCATCTCTAGCCAAACACTAACCACATCACACTAGCATGGAGGAAAGCCATCTCCAGCCAAAACGTACACATAACACTACTATGTGGAGGAAAACCCATCTCCACTCACACTATGTCCATTAAAGGTAGCATGGAGGAAAGAACCATCTCCAGCTAATCCTAACACACATACCATAGCATGGAGGAAAGAACCATCTCCAGCTATACCTATCTCGTACTAGCAAACAAGATCTAACACGTCATATGCACATATTATAGCTAGTACGAAAATACAGCATATCACATAAGCACATAACATGCACTCACCAAGAAGGCACTAATATCTACTCATGGATCCTACTGTTGCATTTATCTCGGCGTAGAACTTTGGATAGTTCCTCTGGATACTATCCTTTGTCTCCCAGGTAGCCTCATCAGGTCCTCGTCTAGACCTCAGCATAAGAATTTCCTTCGAAGGCAGGCGTCTCACCTCGCTCTATCCAGTATCTCAAAAGGGCCGACATATCGGGGACTCAACTTCCCCTTTATGCCAAAACGTCTGACGCCTCGCGTCGGAGATACTCTCAACCAGACATGAGCTTCTACCCTGAACTCTAGAGGTCGACGCCTCTTGTCTGCATATGACTTCTGACGACTATGTGTAGCCAACATCCTTTCTCTTATCAGTGCTACTCGAGTCATGTCATCCTGAATCTGCTCTGGCGCTATCCCACTGATACTGCTAGGCTCATCCCAACATAAAGGTGCATGACATCTACGCCCATACAGTTCTTCATAAGGAGCAATCCCTATAGATGTATGCCAACTGTTGTTGTATCAGAACTCAACGAGTGGGAGGTAATTAGACCATCCCTGTCCCCAATCCAACACATAGGCTCGCAGCATATCCTTTAAGGTCTGGATGGTCCTCTTTGACTGACCATCTATCTAGGGGTGAAACGCAGTCGTAAAGCGTAGACTCGTCCCCAAAGCAGTCTAAATCTGCTGCCAAAATCTCGATGTGAATCATCCATCATGATCAGAACGATCGTCCTCGGTACCCCATGGAGTCTCACTATCTATCTAGTGTACTCCTCAACTAATCTACCCACTGGCCACGTCTCTCTGATGGGAATGAAACCTGCCGTCTTCTTCAATCTGTCAACGATCACCCAAATGGCATCAAAGCTCCTACCGGTCTTCAACCCGGTCACAAAATCCATGGAGACGTCCTCCCACTTCCACTGCGGCACTGGCAGTGGATAGAGCTCACCTCCAGGCCTGAAATGTTCTATCTTGACCTGCTGACAGGTCGCGCACTGAGCCATAAATCTAGCTACGTCGGGCTTCAACCCTCCCCACCAATATGAGCATCTCACATCATGGTACATCTTACTCGTACCAGGGTGTACTGAGTAAGGTATACAGTAAGCCTCCTGCAATATCCGCTGTCTCAGCTCTGCATCAGCAAGTACACAAATGCGATCATGGCGCCTCATAACTCTATCTGCTCCAATAGAGAACTGTGGTGCCTCATGTAACACCCCGAATCCGCGGGATATCGGAATGCTACGGGCGAGACCACACAATGGGTCCCGACCCTTAGCCTGACAACAATCTCACCGGACCTTTCCAACAAGGCACAAGTTAAAGGCATAAAACTCAAAGTAGTTTGTAATGTATGCAAAGAAAGAAGGAAGGGATACAAGTTGGAAACTCAGCTGAGTCCTCAAAACAACACAAAAGTAAAGAAGTCCAAACGTGCAACAAGATATAATCCGACAACAAAGGAAAAACCCCAAAAACGTCCCCGTCCTATAATGTACGGAGACCACTCGGCTGTCCACTCCTCCACCTCACTCGGCGGCATCCCTAACCTGCAAGACATCTACACAAAACGGTTTTAAACCGTTAGCTCACATTCTATGCATTATAAGAATAATATGGCACAAACACATACATGAGAACACAAGGCACACAACATGAACATTCATTCCAAATATATCTTTTTAGGTTATTCCATATCTAATTCATTTGTTTCAAGTGTGACACAAGAGTCTTATAACTCTTGCCTCTGTTCCCGTGTAACCAACAGGAGTGTGACGGCGCCCAACCCGTATACCCTGAGGGAGTGATGCAGAAGCCCGCCCGCATACCGTGTATGGCCTGGTTGCAAAGATCCCCCCAGTCTCCCTCGGGAAACTGAGCGGTGATGTCACCGCCCGATAATAATAATAGTAGTAACGATGGGCCAATAAATAAGGTCAAGTAAATCCTAATACCATTTTCATGCTTAAAAGCGGTAAACACACACCACCGTATACATCCAAATAAGGCATAGAAGCGGCTAAGTAAGTCCGAGGACTTACCTCGTCTCAAAGCTAACCGAAACCGATAACACTCTCCGAAAGAATATAACCGAAGCCTGTTCAAGACAAGGCACGATAATCAATAACTAACCGATAAGCTATAAGCCTCAGGCTTCTAGTCTCCCAAAACCTATATGAGGTCACACCCTAGCATGCTAGGTCCAACTCCTAATCTCGAAGATCGTCCTAAGACCGCACCAAACATAACTCGACAAAATCTCACAAACTATCCAACAACCATACACGGTTCAAGGCCACTACTTGGCATTTTCCCTAAGTTATACTAGATCCAACCTAGCATGATTCTACCACTAAACATAACTAAATCGTGGAAGAAGGTACTCACACACAATCCAAGGGTGAAGATGATCTAAGGACGTCGAGATTGGATTCGTTGGTCTATAACGGCCGCTTCCGGACCTAAAACCAAAGTTAAGGAAATTTAGCTTTGTATGCTAAATTTGATTTTAAAAATATGTATATATATATATATATATATATATATATAACTCAAGTTAAAACTCTTTTTCCAAAAATCAAGAACTTGATTGTAAACCGTAATTAAAATTTTGAGCCATAAATCACAATTAGACACCAAGGGCATCATCGTTAATTTGCTAAAGAGTTCGGTCAAAACTGCAATAAAACTATGGCTCAAATATTTAACAACATTCTGTAGGGGCATAATAGTTTATTTCCAAAAGTCTAGGTTCACCACTGCAATTATCCAGAAAAATAGGGCACCAAGTGTAATAACAGTAAAGAGAGGGCCAAAATCGGAATAACCCAAAGATCCTCTTCTTCAACCTAATTGAACGCGATGGAAGAAACTCAGGGAAGGGGATTCTGGTGGTTGCGCCGGAGGAAGGGACTAAGGCCGGCGTCGGTGCAGGCGGGCGGCTCCACTGGTGGCGTCTTCGGCAGCAGAGCGGGGAGGAGGTGACTCCAAATTCCGGCAGTTGCTACACATAATTAGTGAAGACAGGGTGTTACACAGAGCAGCGAAGAAAGAAAAAGGAAGGGGAGATGGCGGCGACTCACTACGCCGGCGACACAGGTGGCTTAGGGCGGAGGCGAGGCAGCTACTGCTCGCCCGGCGGACCTCCTGGTGGCGTTGCACTGCCAATTGCTGCCCAGAAGGATAAGAGAGGGAGAAGGGTGAATCGAGAGATTTTGGTACGAGATGATGACAAGAGTGGGAGAGATCGATGAGGGCAGTTGCTTTGGGGGGTAGTCATCACAGATTCACAAGAGGGAGGCGAAGGGACGCCTGGCCGGTCGCAGGCCGTTGCAGACGGGTGAACGAGGGGTCGGGTAGCCTGCAGCGCCCTAGCCCAGGCGGAAGAGCTGCAGCAGCTTCTCACCAACCGCAAAAGACACGGCAGAAGAAGACAAGAAGAAAAGAAAAAAGAAGGAAAAAGAAGGAGAAAAGAAAAAGAATAAAGGATAGAGAAAAAGGGAATAGGGCAAAACTCGATTAAATGATCGGAACGGAATTTCCAAATCGGGAAGATTTTTCGAACGTTTCCGAAAGTTAACCTAAAATATGAATATACTCGGAAAGCTATTTTTTTAAGTCGTAAAAATACTTTAAATAAAATATTTAATCTAATAAAATACCGATAGAAGTTGGAAAAGAAAAATCGAAAACACGCCAAAATTTGGGGCGTTACATTAGATCCCCCTAAAAAGAAGTTTCGTCCCGAAACTTGATATACGTCAAACTTCTCGGTCCCTAAGGCCGAGGTATAAACTCATAACAAGGAAGGCTTAGACCTTCTAATCTATATACACTAAAACTGCTCCAACCACCATCGCAATATAACTATAATCGGTCATAAAACCCGTTCTTGCACGGCGCAAACAACATATAACATCGCACATATACACATTAAGGGAAGGACTAGGTATAACCCGTCGATTCTATCAAGCTACTAATTCGGCGTAAAACTAAACCAAGATACTATACTCCGTCTACGGCTAAATCACCATAACTGACAATCTTTCTCGAGTCATGTATGTACTCTCTCGACTGATACACATGAACGCCGGGTGAACACTCTCTACTCTTGGCGGTCACTCCAACCAATAAAATCACTTTCCCAACTTGCGCTAAGATTTCAAAAAGGTCCGATATATCGGAATCTCAACTTCCCTCTCGGGTCTTTTCAATACATCATTTCCATTATGTTTTTTTATTTTATTTTTTATTTTATTTTTATTATTTTATTTTTATTTTTATTTTTATTTTTATTTTTATTTTTTTATTTATTTATTTTATTTTTTATTTATTTATTTATTTATTTTTTTGCTTGCCTCTAACAAAGAAGATCGAACTTCCAGCTCACAACGTTGGCTTTAGTTCTTGTCAAACCAAACTTTGATGTTACGTTTCCAAAATTCTTGTTATAAATTGTAAGTGATGAAGGAAGTACTTTACATCACACCGCTTCTACTATCGAGACCCGTATGCTATTACTTTTACATCGTTCCTCAATACTTGATCAAGGCCTTGTCTTGAAGAATCACTTGTACACTTCAAACCCATCATTCCTCCAAGCAAATCAAAACAGTTGTACCTATAAATCTCCTCTTTAACTCTCAAAACTCTATTATCAAACAGTGACAAGAAAATCTTAACTTAATCTTAGAAGGGACTACGACCCTTGCAGTTGTTCGAGTAGATCTCCCATTCGTTGTAAGGGATATCGGTCCTTCATTTTCATCTTGCGCGCCTTATAAAAATCAATGTATAAACGGCGATAATTGTCTCTCCTTCCGCATTGGTGTTCTTCATAACAACTTCAAATCAAGAGTTGAAGATAACATTCAGAGTTCTCCATAGCATTTCACTAATTCTAATGAACTCTTTTTCAATAAGTTCTTACAATTGCTCCTTCTCTTGCTTCTCCAACTCATGACTCTTCATAAGTGTCATTTCGTACGGCGCCTTAGATATCGGAAATGAGTCGAGCTTAACCTTAGTGGAAAAATCCACATTCTGGCGTATTGGGACTCCGGGGTATCTCGGATTTCGTCTTTTCTTTTCCGTCCTACAACGTAGTAATCAACACAACCTTGCATTTACACTTGACAGGTGGTCATGATACCAAAGATCTACCCCGCCTCTAAGGAATGGTGATAAGGAAAATCTTCTAAGCTTTTTCACTTATGTGCAACCAGAAGGGTCCAACTACAGGGCTTAACCGTGCTTCCAAACAATTGACCTCATCTTTTTTTTTTTTTTTTTTTTTTTTGAAATCCCAACACTCGTATTCTTCATATGCTTGTATCATTCCTTCAAGTAGGTGAAATATCAATCCGACCATAAGGGTTCAAATCTTAATCTTTCATATACTCCCCGGATATCTCAAGTCGACATCCGGCTTCACAACTTCGGCCTTCTCCACTCTTGTTGGTCACCTTGTGCATCTCCTGGTATTCCACGAATAGTCCTATAACGGTTCCAGCATACCATACTCCCTCCTTATGTATTCTTCCTTGTACGACAACAAAAGAAGCCTCAGGTCTCGTTCCCGTGGAGATCGTTGCGGTCCTCCGTCTGACGTCCAAAGCAGCTTGATGGCGGTCCTTCTCATCTATCCCTAAGATGACTTCTTCATGCACTAGGTGCATGACATAGAAGTCGGCTACCCCAGTACGGTTTTCCCAACGAATGGGACAACCGGGTACCTTTCGGGTACCACTAACCTTACCCTCCTATCGGGTAGCCCTATGAAGAAGGGTCTCCCCTCTATTGTAAATAAGGACAACCTAGCTACAAAATCATCGAAATAAAGAAGGGTGTAGCACCCGTATCATATAATACCCTGAAAGGGAAGCCATGAGTCCGAATATTACCTGTAGTGTCCGGCGCTGCTGGATCAACGGCGCTCCTCAACTCAAAAACCCTGGCCTGAGTGCCTCCCGACTCCTGGGTGCCTCCACCACGGCCTCTACCTCGGCCCTGTCCCTGAGCTGATCCCTGTGTACGAGACTGACTCTGACCTCTCTGCTGAAAACCCTGAGCCGGAAACTGAGGTGGCCTCTGTCCTCTACCTGCCCCGCTAGCAGGTGAAGACCCCTACTGTGACGGTGCCCCACCCCGTCTACAAAATGCTGCCCTGTGGCCCGTCTGACCACAAGAGAAGCACGTCACTGGAGGCTTCCTGCAATCGGGCCTAAGATGATCATCTCCTCCGTAGTTGAAACACTGTCTCCCTCTGCCTGGCGCCTGAGTAGCAGGTGGATGTCCTGTACGTCCCTGAGCCGCACCACAGCCCTGTCCTGAGGCTCCTGCCCCCAAACCAGTGGGTCCAGTCCTCTGACGCTTGTCCGGTCCTCCGGACTGCGCCCCTCTCCTAGCTCCCAGTCTGTCTCTCTCGTATGCCGAGGCTCGGTCCTGGTACTCGGCCAAAGACTCACAACGGAATCCTGCAAGGTATGCCCAAGTAGACTCCCTCAATCTCCTAGAAAAGAGATATACATGTTGGTCTGCCGGAGGTGCGGCGGGCCCCAGCAAAGCCAACTCCGCTCTGAAACGTCGGATCGCATCGATAACTGGGACGTCCTCAAACCCAGCCTCTAAGAAATCCTGGACTCGGTCTCTCCTTAACGAATCTGGGCAAAAAGTCTCTCTAACAAGTCTCAGCAACTGGTCCATCCTAGTCACACCTCCTCGTACCGACCTCCACCAGTAGTGGGCCTGTTCTCTAAACAATGTCTGGACCACCTCTACCTGCCTCTCCTCTGGGCAACGGATCGCCTCAAGTGTTGTCTCCACATGCCCGATCCAATGCTCGACCTCTAACCCTACCTTCCCGTCAAAGTAAGGTACGTGTTGCTGGTTGAAAGCCTTCAACTAAGAATCAGGTCCAGGAGACCTCAACCCGTCTCCAGCCCTAGCAATCTCTACAACCGGTGCGGGTATAACTACTGCTGGTGTAACAATCTCGGGTACGACCCTAGTCTGTGTAACCCTCTGTGAGACCTCAGCCGATCTCGCGGGTGCAGGTGCAGGTGTAGGTGCAGGTGCCGATGGTGCTGGAGGTGGTGCTCCAGTCCTATACGCCTCCTCGACTCGACGTACATAATCCTCGAACACGGTAGCCCTAATCGATGCTCCACCGGTCCTAGCAGAAGAGGAACTACGCGCTCCAGACCTCACAAGTGTCCTTTCCCTTCCCTCGGGAATGACACTCTCTGCTACGTCCTCTACAGGAATCTCAGCTACTAGTGGATCCACAGCGGGTGGGTCCGCAATGAGGATACGTCCCCGACCTCTTATACCTGGAGGTCTCCCTACTCGCCCTCGTCTCGGGACGGTAGGAGGAAGTGGTGCTCTACCCCGGACGGGTCCTACAAAAGCGGTCGCTCTCGTACGTGCCATCTGGTATCGTTCGCGTTTATTTAGGAGTAATTAATTTGATGTGTATGTCGTACTTATAGTATTATATGACGAAGACTTATTAAAGCATGATAAGTAAGAAGCCGAAATCCATGGTACAAACAAGGCATAAAAGCCCAAACATCCTAAGGTCACATGTATATCTAAGTACATACAAGTCCCAGAAACATCCTAAGGCCATATATATATATATATAGAGCTATGCAACTATGAGTATACATCAAGTCCAGAAATCTACGTCGCCGAGGTTTGCGTGAGGAGTGGAGGTCCCGTACATTCTAACCCAATCCCGACTCATGCATATGAATTTTGAAAACGAAAAGTCAGAACCCGAGGGGTTCTGTTTATTCCTCATTCGGCCTTTAGAAGGTTGCGAGTGCCATTGTTGTCAACCTAGGGCTCTGATACCACTTTGTAACACCCCGAATCCGCGGGATATCGGAATGCTAAGGGCGAGACCACACAATGGGTCCCGACCCTTAGCCTGACAACAATCTCACCGGACCTTTCCTACAAGGCACAAGTTAAAGGCATAAAACTCAAAGTAGTTTGTAATGTATGCAAAGAAAGAAGGAAGGGATACAAGTTGGAAACTCAGCCGAGTCCTCAAAACGACACAAAAGTAAAGAAGTCCAAACGTGCAACAAGATATAATCCGACAACAAAGGAAAAACCCCAAAAATGTCCCCGTCCTATAATGTACGGAGACCACTCGGCTGGCCACTCCTCCACCTCACTCGGCGGCATCCCTAACCTGCAAGACATCTACACAAAACGGTTTTAAACCGTTAGCTCACATTCTATGCATTATAAGAATAATATGGCACAAACACATACATGAGAACACAAGGCACACAACATGAACATTCATTCCAAATATATCTTTTTAGGTTATTCCATATCTAATTCATTTGTTTCAAGTGTGACACAAGAGTCTTATAACTCTTGCCTCTGTTCCCGTGTAACCAACAGGAGTGTGGCGGCGCCCAACCCGTATACCCTGAGGGAGTGATGCAGAAGCCCGCCCGCATACCGTGTATGGCCTGGTCGCAAAGATCCCCCCAGTCTCCCTCGGGAAACTGAGCGGTGATGTCACCGCCCGATAATAATAATAGTAGTAACGATGGGCCAATAAATAAGGTCAAGTAAATCCTAATACCATTTTCATGCTTAAAAGCGGTAAACACACACCACCGTATACATCCAAATAAGGCATAGAAGCGGCTAAGTAAGTCCGAGGACTTACCTCGTCTCAAAGCTAACCGAAACCGATAACACTCTCCGAAAGAATATAACCGAAGCCTGTTCAAGACAAGGCACGATAATCAATAACTAACCGATAAGCTATAAGCCTCAGGCTTCTAGTCTCCCAAAACCTATATGAGGTCACACCCTAGCATGCTAGGTCCAACTCCTAATCTCGAAGATCGTCCTAAGACCGCACCAAACATAACTCGACAAAATCTCACAAACTATCCAACAACCATACACGGTTCAAGGCCACTACTTGGCATTTTCCCTAAGTTATGCTAGATCCAACCTAGCATGATTCTACCACTAAACATAACTAAATCGAGGAAGAAGGTACTCACACACAATCCAAGGGTGAAGATGATCTAAGGACGTCGAGATTGGATTCGTTGGTCTATAACGGCCGCTTCCGGACCTAAAACCAAAGTTAAGGAAATTTAGCTTTGTATGCTAAATTTGATTTTAAAAATATGTATATATATATATATAACTCAAGTTAAAACTCTTTTTCCAAAGGCCAACGTTAAAAACCCAACAATATTTCTTCCGGGGCGGAAACATAACAAAAATCAAGAACTTGATTGTAAACCGTAATTAAAATTTTGAGCCATAAATCACAATTAGACACCAAGGGCATCATCGATAATTTGCTAAAGAGTTCGGTCAAAACTGCAATAAAACTATGGCTCAAATATTTAACAACATTCTGTAGGGGCATAATAGTTTATTTCCAAAAGTCTAGGTTCACCACTGCAATTATCCAGAAAAATAGGGCACCAAGTGTAATAACAGTAAAGAGAGGGCCAAAATCGGAATAACCCAAAGATCCTCTTCTTCAACCTAATTGAACGCGATGGAAGAAACTCAGGGAAGGGGATTCTGGTGGTTGCGCCGGAGGAAGGGACTAAGGCCGGCGTCGGTGCAGGCGGGCGGCTCCACTGGTGGCGTCTTCGGCAGCAGAGCGGGGAGGAGGTGACTCCAAATTCCGGCAGTTGCTACACATAATTAGGGAAGACAGGGTGTTACACAGAGCAGCGAAGAAAGAAAAAGGAAGGGGAGATGGCGGCGACTCACTACGTCGGCGACACAGGTGGCTTAGGGCGGAGGCGAGGCAGCTACTGCTCGCCCGGTGGACCTCCTGGTGGCGTTGCACTGCCAATTGCTGCCCAGAAGGATAAGAGAGGGAGAAGGGTGAATCGAGAGATTTTGGTACGAGATGGTGACAAGAGTGGGAGAGATCGATGAGGGCAGTTGCTTTGGGGGGTAGTCATCACAGATTCACAGGAGGGAGGCGAAGGGACGCCTGGCCGGTCGCAAGCCGTTGCAGACGGGTGAACGAGGGGTCGGGTAGCCTGCAGCGCCCTAGCCCAGGCGGAAGAGCTGCAGCAGCTTCTCACCAACCGCAAAAGACACGGCAGAAGAAGACAAGAAGAAAAGAAAAAAGAAGGAAAAAGAAGGAGAAAAGAAAAAGAATAAAGGATAGAGAAAAAGGGAATAGGGCAAAACTCGATTAAATGATCGGAACGGAATTTCCAAATCGGGAAGATTTTCCGAACGTTTCCGAAAGTTAACCTAAAATATGAATATACTCGGAAAGCTATTTTTTTAAGTCGTAAAAATACTTTAAATAAAATATTTAATCTAATAAAATACCGATAGAAGTTGGAAAATAAAAATCAAAAAGGCGCCAAAATTTGGAGCGTTACACCTCACCACGAGACATCCTCTCTCTAATCCTCGTCAAGGTCAGGCAGGTCCCCTGCTTCTTTTGGATCTCATCCAACAGACCAGATAGAACCTCTAATGCAACCAACTGGGCATCCTCATCAGGATACTAGATGTCCATCTCTAGCCAGGCTAGATCTCTCTGAAGTTGAGGTTGTACAATAAGTCTGACAATTGCCTTCTCTCGAGGCGTCTTCCTGCTCACGGCGTCAGCTACTACATTCGCCTTGCCAGGATGATATAAAATCTCAAAGTCAAAGTCCTTGATCAACTCAAACCATCGACATTGGCGGTTATTCAATTCCCGTTGTGTGGAAATGTACTTCAGACTCTTATGGTCTGTGAAGATCTGACATGTAGCACCTTACTGGTAATGTCTCCAGATCTTCAAAGCATGAATTGCCGCTGCCAACTCCAGATTATGAGTCGGGAAGTTCTCCTCATACGTCTTTGACTGTCGAGACGCACACGCTACCACTCTGCCACACTGCATCGGAATACATTCCAAGCTCAGCTCGAATACGTCACTGGGAATTACAAAATCTTTTGTGCCCTCCGGCTGTGCCAAAACAGGGGCGAAAGTCAACCACCTCTTTAGCTCCTCACCCTGAGTGCACTGCTCGGACCATACAAACCGGATAGTCTTCTTTAACAGGCTGGTAAGTGGACAGCAATCACAGAGAATCCCTCCACAAACCGTTGGTAGAAAGCGGCTAAGCCAAGGAGGCTACGCACTACCTTGACATTCGTCGGTGTCGTCCACATTGTTACAGACTCGCTCTTTACTGAATCAATTTTGATCCCATCAGTAGAAGCAACATGACCTAGAAATCCTACTTCCAGCATCCAGAACTCGCACTTAGAGACTTGACATACAGTTTTCTATTTCATACAACTCGCATTACTGTCCTCAGATGTCCTGCATGTTCCTCTCTACTACGAGAGTACCCTAGGACATCGTTTACAAAGACCATCACAAACTGATCCAAAAAGTCGATGAATATATCATTCATCAACTCCCTAAAGACAACGGGCATGTTCGTGAGCCCGAATGGCATCACTACAAACTTGTAGTGGCCATACCGAGTCCGAAATGCCGTCTCACGCACATTCTGCTCTCTTTTCCTCAATTGGTGATAACTCGAGCGTAAGTCAATCTTGAGAAATACCATTGCTACTTGAAGCTGACCCATCAGGTCGTCAATACGAGGCATTTAATACACTAGGGTGAAGAAAGCCCGTCTCAGCCAACTCTTCAAGTCATCAATTACAACATCTTAACATGCGTCATATGATATGGGCCTTCCCAACCAGTTTCATATCATACTTCAACTCGCTACAGTGTCCAATCTCCGATGGGACGGCAACTAGACGGTTCAGTAACACGTCTATAAGCTCATAAACCACTAAAATACCTTCCAATATTAGACTATCTCACTCCTTCATGGTGTAACACCAGAAGACATCACATCCTTGTGCTATCAATTCGCTGGTTGTGCAGATCTGATGGCAAACCCGTCTCATCAAAGGCCTTAACCTTGGAAGACCTCTATTTAATCCATCTCACTAAAGGCTATAATAGTCTTCCTACTAATATCTAACACAACATAAAATCTATTCATCCAATCCATACACATCATGACTTCTTCATGCACCTACGGCATGACAAAGAAGTCTGCAAACCATACACAAGTCCCAGAATAAATGGGACAACCACATATCGCACGGATACCTCAAACCCCTAACTGGTAATCCTGTAAAGGAAAGTCTACCTTTTACTATTTCCACAGTCCACTATCAACGCATGCATCGAAAGACAAAAAGTGCATAGCACTCATTACAAACAAAACTCCACTAGATAAACCATTAATAAGAATGGTACATGTAACAGCTAACGTCAGCAGTTCCATGGCATATCATCACTCAAGCTCGGATCTATGCTCCTCAGGTATCACTGAGGTCATCACCATGGCCTCCACTTCCACTCTTTTTACAACAGAAAGAGGAAGGCCTTGCTGAGACGCAACACCACCTTGTTGACAGAAAGGGGCCAGATGGCCTTGTTCACCACAGGTGAAGCAAGCTATTGGTGCCAAGGGGCACTCAGAGCTCAAATGATCTGGATAGCCACAGTTAAAGCACAATCGTCGCATCCTTGCAACCCGTACAGCTGAAGGGTAACTCGATCTTCGTTGTCTACCCTTAGTGACCTTACCCCGCGAAGGAACTTGTAGAGGCAACGTCTTGCCCTGTTGGAAAAATTTTGCTCTATGCCCTGCTTTACCACACGTGAAGCATGTTACTAGCGTCTTTGGGCACACAGCTCGCCGGTGTCCTAACTTCTCGCAATTAAAACACCGTTGTTCCTTGTCAGTCGTCTTCATGGCCAAAGGACCGCTTGATTGTCCTGAAATCTAACTTGGTCCAACATTCATCATCTTGGCATTTCCACTAACTGCTTCAATCCATTTCTTCTTCTCTGATCCGGAAGCTTTAATTGATCTCGTAGATGTTGGTAAGTCCGGTGTACGTCGACCCGCTATTACAACCTCGTATACTTGGCGCATGTATTCTTGAGACTCGGATCTACTCATAAAGACATGATCAACCTCTTCAAACTCGCCCTCTGCCATAGGTGGAACAACAGCGAAAACTGGTCCCTGACTTAGCGCTACTGGAGGAAGAGGTGGTGTACCCCCACCTTGTCCCACTACAGATACTGCTCTAGTCTGAGCCATCTGTAGAATATATACACCTAATCTTATAAGGCTATATATAGGCCATATGTATATATATATATAATACTTAATAGTACATGCATGCACATCAACACATAAGAGATATCTATCTATCTATCTATATATATATATATACATACATATATATATATATATACATATATATCTATACTGTCGAGATCCTCAGATGGGTGATGGTTTCTGTACATACTATCCCAAAACATCTTTACTCGCTTTAAAACCAAAACCTTTTCAAAAGTCAGAACCTATGTGGGTTTTGTTTATTTATCCACTCTACCTTTATTGCAGATAGCAAGTGCCATTGTTGTCAACCTAAGGCTCTGATACCAACTCTGTAATACCCCAAATCCACGGGACTCGGAGTGCTACATTGGGCTAGGATCTCACAATGGATCCTGACCCTAGCCTGACTACAAGTTCACTGGATCTTACAACAAGGCACAAGTAGATTAAAACCAAATACATAAAACTGTATAAGATACATCAAAAGTGTTTACAAACACAAAGCGGAGTACAAAGCATCAAACATAAACATTAGATACAAAAGATCCTAACCCACGCATCCTAATTCAACTTATTTTGTGACACGAGGAACCTAAAGAACCTCGTCCCTTCCCCCGTTAACACAAGGGTTTTGCATGGGGGTGATCATCACTCGTCCCCCCTGTGTTACTAGCTTCTAGGCACCCCTTCCTACGCTCGAGCGGAGGCATATGTGGTCACGATCCGTTATAATACACTTGGGCCATTTAATGTAATAAAAGCTCGTCCTAGTCCAGTTTAAGTTGTAGATGCACAATCATATGAACACACACAACCATGACAATCACACAAATCCATAACTGAATGCTAAGTAAGTCCTATGGACTTACCTGTAATACTCGTATCCAATACCACGTCACAGCTTCCCCTTTGGGGAAGTAATCAACGCCTGCAATAGCAAGACACACAACATCACATACTGCAAGGGTTAGGAGACTCGTTTCCATAACCATAACCTACAACCTCAATCTAAACCTCAAGATCATAACATGCTCACAAATGCCTAAGGCATATCCTTAACATCAACACAAGTGCCTAAGGCACATCTTCAACATATAACTCATCCTAACCAAGCTAGCCGAGCTATCATCTAAGCCAAGGCTAAAGGAAATGAAGAAAGAATCATACCAATAAGGTATGCCCTGGACGCACCAACGGAAACAAAGGACGCAGGGGCGCTGAACCAGTCAGGCGCAGGGGCGGCTTTATGTGCAGAAGGTTGGCCCCAACTTCTCTTCGTTCTTTCTCTTGAATCTCTTCACTTCTCCATCACAAAAAATCATAACACAAACATATATAAACATATAGGATCATCAAAACATCCAGGAAAGGATCCAACACAAGTCTAGCTTGTGATCCTAAGCTAGAATGGAAGAAAGAAGCAAGAAGGAAGAAAGAAGAAGGATGGGGGTGAAAAACTTATCACAGAAGCCCTAAGCAGCAACTAGGAGCTACATCACACCTTACCACCTCAAAACATCAACAACAACACACTACATCAACCTTAGTCACAAGCTCAAGATCATCCAAGCTTAAAACCAACACAAACTCACAAAAACTCTCTCACAATATCAAAGAGGAATCAAGAGGAGAAGATGAAGGAGAAGAAGAACGTAAGGGAGATGAAGGAGCTGGAATGAAGTGGAGAAACCCTTCATCTGAAGGTTAGGAAGCTTATATAAGAAGCTATCCCAAAAGCAATGTCAAGAGGTCAACAAAGGTGGTTGCAGCCGCACAATCCCGCATGAGCGGATCAGGCAATGCGCAGGGGCGGCTTACCTGAGGCGCATGGGTGGCTCATAGGGTCCACTGGGGTGGCTGACAGAGTCCAACTAGGACTCAACTAAGGCTCAACATGGCTCCTAGGCTCCAAGGACTAAGGCTCTTACAAAAGGCGCGGGGTGGATCTTCGAAAGAAGCTACTGTTGGCTTCTCGATGACAATAGAACAACGACAATACCAAAGCTCGCTCTTTCACTACTCTTCACACTTCACAACTCAACCAAGGGAGCCTGTGAACATCAAAGGATCATTAACAGAACGCTCCACAAGAATCAAGGATCAAACTTGATTCTTGGAGAAGAAGAAAAAAGGAAACAAAGAGAGAACGAAGCATAAGGAAAGCGTACTGCAGCATCACGTGAACGTGAGGAATAAACAGATAAGAAGGAACTTACACGTTCAGCAAGATCACAAGGGAAGCAAGGGAAACAGCTACAGTTCTCAGGGTTGAATAACGAATGCAAGAAACGGGGAAAAGGAAAAAAGATGAGAATATATAGGAGAGGAAGAAAAGATAAAAGGAAGGACGTCTAGGGTTAGGAAAAAGATAAGGAAGTCGATCCATAGATAGAAGATCGGATATTCTATCTATGGAAGAAAGATAAAACGAACAAAAACAGATCGGACGCGATCTGCAGCAAATCAGCAGGGGCGGATTGCCTTAGCCGCAGGGGCGGCCTCTTGTCACCGCGGGGGCGGTGATAGACATCATGGCCGCTGGGGCGGCCTCCTTCACCGCGGGGCGATGAAGGTCAAAACTGGGATCTTACATGTTGTATATGAATTAACTATAATGCGCATACATATATGTGATATGTATAGATATGCATGTGCTATATATTAAACACGTACTAGCACTTGTAATTAACCACGCACTAGTAACAGTTACACACGCCCTAAGCTGCACGACTACGTGCCTTGTGTTTATAATTACAAGTTAGAAATTAATTCTATAATATTATCATGGTTATAATTCCAATCGAGCAAGTAATTCTATAATATTATCGTGTAATAAGGATTAATCGTGTACTATAAAATTTATAATCATAATTTACAAATTGTGCTATCTATATACTTTATTATGCATATGAAATATTGTCGTTTGATAAATGTGTATATAAATTAGTATATTTATATTAATTTTATTTTGTTCATGTATCTTATAGTAAGTCTTGTATATTTATAGGTAGATTGGAAGGGTAAAGGAAAAGAAAAAATTGTTGTGGACAATGTGGTGATGAGGAAAAGGTTGCACACGAGTGATGAGAAGAAACCGTCGGCATCACTAAAAAGTCCTCACATCGAGCGGGTTATAATTGTGTCCAAACCTCCACATAATGACGCACATAGTTTATATATTGCATTAAGAGGAGGTTCTTTTCTTGAAAAGTGAGTGTGGTTTACCCTTTTGATTTTTTTTATGATTCAAATTCATTTTATATGAATAAGTAATTGAATTTATTGCTATTTTTTGATTCAGGCAAACTTTGTTCGAATACAACGGTTTAAAGGTGAATGGATTGGAATTCGAATCGTTTGTTAGTGGGGAAACAATGTGCACCCCTATTGTTGGGCTAAATTTCTGAACAAGAATGAAGTGTATAGGAGTGATACGTCCCCTTATAGGTTCTTTGCACCATGTTATGCAACGGTAATAAAATAAATAAATTGTTTTATAATGATTACCTAATTTCATGATGTGTGCAAATGTATTATATGTACTTCAATTATATAGGTGAAGAGCATCGTGATGCCGAATGAGCGTACATATGCTATGAATTATAAGTTGTTTGAGCATGATATGGAATTAGCACTATCAACAACTCCCAGACCTAATATCGCGTTGTTGGACATGATCAGTATTTTGTTCCTATATTTTTCATACTGATCTTTTTTCTTCTTGTGGTATTCACTAAATAACATGTCGTGCAACACGTTATGTTTTCAATTTGGAATGGTGAACATTACTATATCATAGGCTATGATTTAAAAAAAAAGTGATTGAAACCATCGATAGTGTGATTGGTGATGAAAATTCAACGAAAAAATATGGAAAGATTCCTACTACACTGGTACTTTTTATTCTTTATCATTTTTAACAATGTAGTTTTTTTTATAATACTTTTGATTACTATACCATTGATTAATAATTTTATTACTATGTTTTTCTTGATGTAATGACCACGATGTTTGCGGAATTTCTTATGAAAAAGGGACAACTTGTAAAATCATTTTCTATCAAGGGGAAACGTGCTGTGGTGATGAATATTTGTTGAAGGGTCAAAGATGATGTCACAAATAACGGCTTATATGTCATGAGGCATTTGGAGACATACATGGGAACCGGGGCAAACATATAGAATTGTGGTTCCAATATACCAAGTAAGACTATATTGGTATTAAGGGTGGCATACTTTGGTTATATGATAATGTTCGAAGGAAATACGCTGATGCAAGAAGTTCTAGAGAAGGTGTAACACCCCGATTCTGCGGAACACAGGATGCTACGAGCAAGACCTCACAATGGGTCCCGATCCTTAGCGTGACAACAATTTCACCGGATCTTGCAACAAGACACAAATAAAGGCCAAAATAAAAATACATTTTATGCAATGTAATGAAACCCGAAAGCATACACGAAAATACTTCAGCCGATATACAACACCAAAGGCCAAATGCCACCACGCGACATACAATATACATGAACAATATACAAACTCGACTCCAACCAAAACCCACTCCTAAAATGTACGGAACCCCGGCTGCCCACTCTTCCGGATCTTTCGGCCGTAATCCTAACCTGCAAGGCAATCTACAAAAGTCGGTATAAAACCGTTAGCTCATATTCGAAGCATTAGAATCAATGGGAAAGGCACAAATACAAGTAAATCATCATAAACACACAACATACTCAAAAGCACACCAATCCGGTTTATTATCTTTTATTATTATTAACTCATATCCCGTTCAAATTCAACTTAGGTTTCTGACACGAGATCACCGTGATCTCGGCTCGGTCCCTACTTACTGGCAAAGTGTAAGATCCTATGTTTTTGCCTTCACCGCCAATGCGGTGAAGAGGGCCGCTCCCGCGGCCAGCCGCCCCTGTGGCTGGGAGATCCGCCCCGGCGGATCGTGCGACAAATCGCGCCGATCTGTTTTTGTCGTTTTATCTTTCTTCCATAGATAGAATACCCGATATTCTATCTTATGGGCCGGTTTCCTTGTTTCTTTCTAACCCTAGACGCCCTTTCCGTCTAGCGTTCCAACCTTCCCTATATATTCTCTTCCTTCTCTCCTTTTTCCAGTTCCTTGCTATCACCTTCAAACCCTAGAGAGCTGCAGGCGTCCTTGCTTCCTGCAACTTTGCTGAACGTGTAAGTTCATTCCTTCCTGGTTCTTCCTCACGTTCTTACAGTACTGCATGTCTTCTCCTTCTGTTTTGGTTTCTCCCTTGCGTTCCTTTCTTTTCTTCTTCTCCAAGGATCAAGCATGAGCCTTGATTCTTGTGGAGTGTTCCGTTGTTGATCTTTTGTTGTTCTCAGGCTCTCTGGAGTTGAGTCTTGACGTGTTGGAACCAAAAGTTCGAGCTTTGGTTGCCCCTGCCGTGAGATTTGCCGAAGAGAAGCCCGACAGTAGCTTTTGACGAAGATCCGCCCCTACGCCTGCACAGAGCCGCCCCTGCGCCTCAGTCCAACCGCCCCTGCGCCTCAGTCCAACCGCCCCTGCGGTTTTTCTGTAGTAACTCACGTCTTTGGTGAGTTGCTCCCTTCCTTCCTTTCCTCGTTCCTTTCTTGGTTCCTTATGGTTGTTCCTTGTTCCCCTGAGTTGTTGTAAGACTAAGGTTGAGCCCTTAGCATGTGTTGATCTCTTAGAGATCTTTGAGACTATAAGTCATAGACTTCTAGCAACCGTTCCGTTCCTGATTCGTGCTGCTTGTTCGTACAGGCTTTCCTTGCTCCTTTCTTGAGGGAAACTGAGCTTCCTTGTGTGTTTCTGAGTTGTTCGCTGATCTCTTGTGCTACCTTCGTGTGAGGTAAGTCCCTTGGACTTACTTAGCTTTGTTTCGCGTATTAGTTGGATTGTTTTGGCTTGTTTGTGTTGCTATCATGTTTATAACGGATAATTGGAAATAGGATTCACCCTTTGTTACCCTTAACTGACCCAAGTGTATTATAATCGGGCGGTGACCAATTGTCTATTTCTACAAGAGACTAGAATGTGCTCTTGCAACCCAGACCCGTAGGTAACGGATAGTATTGATCTATTCCTATTGGTAGACGAAAGCGGAGGCGAGTTTCGGGAGATTATCGTGTGACAAAAGAAGTTGAATTAGTAATGGATAACCTTAATGAAAGATAATAACCGTTTGATGTGTGGGCATGCTATGTGTTTTCTTTACCTTGTGTGTGTTTGTGCCTTTACACTCTTGCTTATACCTAGAATGTTAGCTAACGGTTTATACCGTCGTTGTAGATGTTCCGCAGGTTCAGGATGCTGCTGAGTGATCCGGATGGTGTAGTCAGCCGGGGTTCCCGTACATTATAGGACGGGATCGGGTTTTGTTTTTCTTTTGTTGCTTCCCTTTTGTTTTGAACCCGGCTGTGGAGCTTTTGAGTTTCTTTTGGTTTGAACCTTTGATTTTATATTAAGTTTTGGTTTTTATTCGTCTGTGCCTTGTTATAAGATCCGTTTGCTGTTGCTACTTTGAGGGTCGGGACCCATTGTGCGGCCCTAGCCCGTAGCGCTTCAAGTTCCCAGAACTTGGGGTATTACAATATGGTATCAGAGCCAGGTTGGCAACAATGACACTTAAAATCTTCTAAAGGTTGGATGGATAAATAAATAGAACCCGCAAGGGGTCTAACTTTTCAAAAAGGGGGTTTTTGTTTTAACCTTTCGGTTTAGGGATAGATGTACGGGCGAACACCACTACCTCCGCATATCTCAGCAGTGTAGTTTCTTTCGTGTTGGCCTTTATGTGTGCTTTTTTCTAGAGTTTTGCTTTAGCTGAAGCGTGGCCTTATATCTATATGTAGTCTTATATATCTATCTATCATTATAGCAGATGGCGCGTACTAGAGCTACATCTGCTATGGGGCGAGGAAGGGGTCGACCACCACTTCCACCTGTCGTCCGTGGACGAGGGCGTGCAGGTAGACCTCCACTAGCTAGAGGTCGGGACCAAGCCCTAGTTGTTATTCCGCCTACCGCTGAGGCGTTTGCTGAAGAGGTTGCTGAGAGCATTGTTCTTGAGGCTGGAAATGGGACCGCTGCTAGGTCTGGAGCACAAAGAGCGCCATCAACAAAGTCTGCACGAATGTCTATCGGAGCTTCTGCATTTCGCGACTATGTGCAGAGGGTTGAGGAGGCTATCAGGACTAGAGGACCAGCACTAGGGCCGCCAGTTCCTGCGAGATCAGCTGAGGTTTCGCAGAGAGTTACACAAGTTGTTTCCCCGCCTGCTGGATTTGTTGAGATTTTTAGAGCGCCGGCTGAGGGAAAAGAGCAAAAGCCTGACAGTTGGTTGAAGGCTTTCGACCAGCTGAAAGTTCCCGTCTTCGTGGGAAGGACTGGCTTGGAGGTGGAGCAGTGGCTAGAACAGGTGGATTCTGCTATGGATGCTATCGGTTGCCTTGAGGGACGTCGAGTCAACATAGCACACACATTGCTGAAGGATCAGGCTCATTCTTGGTGGAGGACAGTTCGCAGTAAGATCACTAGTTATGAGTAGATGAAGACAATAATCAGGAATCGCTATCGCTCTGCAGCCATGAGGAGAGACCGTCTTTAGGATTTCCTTGAGGTTGGATTTGAGGATTTGCCTATTGCTGAGATCATCCTCAAGTTTCAGGACGAGTTGGCGTTGCTAGGTCCGTCCGCACCATCGGAGGATCAACATATTTACCTTTTCTCTCGGAGGTTGAGAAAATCAACACGCTCTTATCTTACTGGATTCCGTTGTGAGTCTTTGATGGACTATCAAGATAGAGCTTCTGCCTATGAGAGAGACCGACCGGGTCAGAGGAGAGCTTCTCAGACAGGAGGTCCAGAGAAGAGACAAAAGACTGGATCAACCAGTGCTGGAGCTGGAGCAGCTGGTTTTGGGCGTAGTTAGACACTTGGACGTTCTGGATTTCAGCAGAGTTCTGACAGAGCGCGACAGTGTCATAACTGCGGAGTAGCTGGACACATCCGAGCTGACTACAAGAAACCAGCAGTGACTTGCTTTACTTACGGCAAGCCCGGACATAGAGTTGCGTTTTGCCGTCAGGGCAAGGCGCTATCTCAACAGGGTTCTTCACCTGCTAGTGTTGTTGGAGGAGGACTAAGATCGCAGTACCAGCAGCAGCAGAGAGTTTGTGGTTTTACCGCTCCTCAGAGTTCCACTCCGGGACCGGGGAGAGGTAGATGACGTGTTGGTGGATCTGTAGACACTAGAGATGCACCAGCCAGAGTTTATGAGTTGAGGAGTGCTGTAGAGCCGACATCGCCAGCAGCTACAGGTACCATTCACATTAATGGTTTTCCTGTCAGAGTTCTTTTCGATACTGCTACGCATTCTTTATATCTGATGCGTGTGTAGATAGATTGACCTTAGTTATTGTAGAGGGTAGACCCTTCTTTATAGGATTACCCGATGGGGGTAAGATATGAGGTACGCGAAAGGTTCACGATTGCCCTATTAGATTGGGAGATCGCGATTGGCCAGCTAACTTCTTCGTCATGTACTTAGTATATGAAGAAGTTATTTTAGGCATGGATTGAATGGATCGACATCGAGTAGTTTTGGACATCGAGTAGTTTTGGACATCGGCAAGAGGACAGTGACGGTAACTACAGATGCAACCCATGTTGAGATCTTCCGATGATGGGATATCGGGAAGATTGGTACAGTCATCAGTGCAGTACGAGCTGCGAGACTTATCAGTCAGGGATGCGAGGCTTTTTGGTGCTATGCCATGAAGGATAGTACTAGTCCAGCTTTGGAGGAGATTCCAGTAGCTTGCGAGTTTGATGACGTCTTTGGAGAGCCATCAAGTTTACCTCCACAACGGAGTGTAGACTTTGGCATTGATCTAGAGTTTGGTACGAGACCGATCTCTAAGGCTCCTTACCGCATGGCGCCTATAGAGATGCTTGAGTTGAAGAAGTAGCTTGAGGAGTTAGCAGATAATGGCTTCATCCGCCCTAGTGTATCTCCTTGGAGTGCACCAGTTCTCTTCGTCAAGAAGAAAGATGGGTCAATGAGGTTATGTATCGACTATCGAGAGCTGAACAAGGTGACGATCAAAAACAAGTACCCATTGCCCCGTATCGATGATCTTTTGGATCAGTTGCATGGAGCTTCAGTATTTTCAAGGATTGATCTGAGATCTGGATATCACCAGCTGAGGGTGAGAGAGCAGGACGTAGCCAAGACGAAATTTCGGACCAGATATGGACACTATGAGTTTGTAGTGATGCCATTTGGGCTTACGAATGCGCCCGCATTCTTCATGGAGTTGATGAACAACATCTTCATCGACTTTCTAGACCAGTTTGTAGTTGTCTTTATCGACGACATTCTGGTTTACTACCGTAGTAGAGAGGAGCATGCAGGACACTTGAGGATTGTTCTTCTGATCTTACAGGATAGAGAGCTCTACGTCAAGCTCTCTAAGTGCGAGTTTTAGATGTCCGGGGTAGCATTCCTTGGTCACATAGTTTCAGTTGAAGGGATCAAGGTAGATCCGGAAAAGATTGAGTCAGTAGCTTCTTGGCCGCCACCTAAGAATGTTAAGGAGGTTTGCAGCTTCTTAGGATTGGCAGGCTACTACATGCGTTTTGTTGAGGGCTTTTTAGTTATCGCCCGACCGCTCACTTCCTTGCTGCGGAAGTCTACGAGGTTCGTATGGTTCGAGTCGTGCATGCAGAGTTTCAAGGAGCTGAAGAAGAGGTTGACCTCTGCTCCTATCTTAGATTAGCCAGAGGGCATTGAGGATTTTGTGGTTTACAGCGACACTTCCAAGCTGGGCTTGGGATGTGTTTTGATGTAGAGGGGAAAGGTGATTGCTTATGCGTCTCGACAGTACATACGAGGAAAATTACCCTACCCACGATCTTGAGTTAGCTGTTGTTGTTCATGCCTTGAAGATTTGGAGACATTATCTGTACGGAGTCACGTGTCAAATTTTCACAGGTCATAAGAGTCTGAAGTACATATTCACTCAGCGAGAGTTGAATAACCGTCAGCGCAGATGGTTAGAGTTGATCAGGACTTTGATCTTGAGATCTTATACCACCTGGGAAAGGCTAACGTGGTAGTAGATGCTCTCAGTAGGAAGACTTCCCAGGAGATGGCTATTGCTAGACTGACAACTCAGCCACAGTTACAGCGAGCATCATAGATCAAGAGGCGAGCTACACCCACTTTCCGTCCCTCAGTGGAAGTGGGGAGACATCTCTATGGATTTTGTGACCCGTTTGAGACCGAGTCGTGGTTTGATGCTATTTGGGTCGTAGTAGATCGACTGACGAATACCGCACGTTTCATTCCGATCAAAGAAACGTGACCGGTAAGTCGATTAGTAGAGGAGTTCACAAGACAGATAGTGAGACTTCATAGAGTATCTAGGACCATAGTCTCTGACAGAGACGGACGATTCACTTCGAGGTTCTGGCAGCAGGTTCATGCCGCTCTAGGCATGAGTCTACAGTTCACTACTGCTTATCATCCTCAGACCGATGGTTAGTCTGAGCGGACCATCCAGACTTTGGAGGACATGTTGCGAGCCTGTGTGTTAGACTGGGAACAGGTGTGGCCAGATCACCTTCCCTTAGTGGAGTTTTCGTACAACAACAGTTGACACGCATCGATCAGGATGGCTCCTTATGAGGCCTTATATGGACAGGACGAGCCCAGTAGTGCTAGCGGAGTAGCACCCGTGCAGATTCAGGATGCCATAGCTCGAGTAGCAGTGATCCGAGAGCGGATGTTAGCAGCACAGAGCCGACAGAAGTCTTATGCAGATAAGAGGTGCAGACCTCTGGAGTTCAGAGTTGGAGCTCAGGTTTGGTTGAGAGTATCCCCGACACGAGACGTCAGACGTTTCGGTGTCAAAGGGAAGTTGAGTCCCAGATCTGTTGGACCGTTCGAGATTTTTGAGGGAGTTGGAGAGGCAGCTTACAGACTTGCGTTGCCACCGAGACTCGAGGGTGTTCATCCAGTTTTCCATGTGTCTCAGCTACGGGAGTACATACCTGATCCGAGACACATCGTCAGTCATGAGGATCTAGTGATCGAGCCAGACCACATGTTTGTAGAGCACCCGGTGGCTATCTTAGAGTGTAGTACGAGACGGTTGCGTTCGAAGGACATCCCGATGATGAAGATACAATGGTCGATGCGAGAAGCTGATGGGGCGACTTGGGAGACAGAGGATAGTGTCCAGAGGAACTGTCCGGAGTTTTACGCCGAGCTTGTTGCACCTTTAGCTTAGTCGGTTGTTTGGTTTTCTCCTTTGTTGCGTTGTGAACGCTTTTGTATGATGTTTTGTGCTACGTGCCCCAAGTGGAAATATATGAGTTCAGTTATGTTTTTGTGTGTTGTTGTGACCGTTTGGCTTTTGCAAGTTTCGGGACGAAACTTCTTTTTAGGGGGATCTGATGTAAGATCCTAGGTTTTTGCCTTCACCGCCCCTGCGGTGAAGAGGGCCGCCCTTGCGGCTGGGAGATCCGCCCCTGCGGCTTGAAGATCCGCCCCTACGGATCGTGCGACAGACCGCGCCCATCTGTTTTTGTCGTTTTATCTTTCTTCCATAGATAGAATACCCGATATTCTATCTTATGGGTCGGTTTCCTTGTTTCTTTCTAACCCTAGACGCCCTTTCCGTTTAGTGTTCCAACCTTCCCTGTATATTCTCTTCCTTCTCTCTTTTTTCCCGTTCCTTGCTATCGCCTTCAAACCCTAGAGAGCTGCAGCCGTCCTTGCTTCCTGCAACTTCGCTGAACGTGTAAGTTCATTCCTTCTTGGTTCTTCCTCACGTTCTTACAATGTTGCATGTCTTCTCCTTCTGTTTTGGTTTCTCCCTTGCGTTCCTTTCTTTTCTTCTTCTCCAAGGATCAAGCATGAGCCTTGATTCTTGTAGAGTGTTCCGTTGTTGACCTTTCGTTGTTCTCAGACTCTCTGTAGTTGAGTCTTGACGTGTTGGAACCAAAGGTTCGAGCTTTGGTTGCCCCTGCCGTGAGATCTGTCGAAGAGAAGCCTGGCAGTAGCTTTTGTTTACCTTATGTGTGTTTGTGCCTTTACACTCTTGCTTATACCTAGAATGTTAGCTAACGGTTTATACCGTCGTTGTAGATGTTCCGCAGGTTCAAGATGCTGCTGAGTGATCCGGATTGTGTGGTCAGCCGGAGTTCCCGTACATTATATGACGGGATTGGGTTTTGTTTTCTTTTGTTGTTTCCCTTTTGTTTTGAACCCGGTTGTGGAGCTTTTGGGTTTCTTTTGGTTTGAACCGTTGATTTTATATTAAGTTTTGGTTTTCATTCGTCTGTGCCTTATTGTAAGATCCGTTTGCTGTTGTTACTCTGATGGTCGGGATCCATTGTGCGGTCCTAACCCGTAGCGCTTCAAGTTCCCAGAACTTGGGATGTTACACAAGGAATGATACTGATGCATCCGACCATCTACTCGCACGGGCTAGTCGCCGAGAACCTCCTCGACTCTCGCAAGAGCTAGACAGATGATATTACCGCCCGTTATCATACACTTGGGCCAAAATAATATAAAGTCGGTGATCCTATTACCGGTTTAGTTGTTATAACATAAACAATAAACACACACCACCAAACACACGTAGATGCTAATACAAGGAATACAAGTTAAGTAAGTCCGAAGACTTATCTCGTCCCAAACGTTAACTCACGCAACACTCTCACTTCCCTTGGGAAGAAGCCTACAAACTGCTCACAACAAGATATCTATATCAACAACTCGCTCAACTCAAGAAGTCTTAGACTTCTACATAAATGATCTACGCAAGATCATTTAACTCTCATTCTAGGACTGCATCCTAGAATCCCTCGTGCTCACATCACACTCAACACTAGCTAGAAGTCCTTAGACTTCTAGACCCTATGATCTCGCAAGATCATAACCCCTAACACATACTAGGATAAATATGCCTAGTCCAAACAAACTCAACGGTAACAACACCATGCTAGGATAAGTATATCCTAACCCATAATCTCAACAACCATATAACAACAACCTCAAGCCTCAGATACTCACAAGATCAACCAAACACTCAACGTCTTACAACAATTGAAAATCCTCAAAACTCACCTAAGGTCCAAACCACTACTTGATATTCACTCTAAGTTATGCTAGATCCAACCTAGCATGATACTAATACTAAACATAATAAAATTGAGGTGAGATCATAAGCTCGGGGGAGAGGGTACTCACGTGACGTCAAAAGACGGAAGACGATCTACGGATGTCGAAAGGATTCGTTGGGCCTTTATCGGGGCGCTTCCGAACCTAAAACCAAAACTAAACAAATTTAGCTTATACGCTAAATTTGATCGTAATATAATATATATAAATCTAAGGTAAAACTCATTTCCAAAATCCAACGTAAAAAACCCCCCACAATTAAGTCTTGAGCCATAACCCGAAATTAAACCAACAAAGGCATAAAATATAGTATAAATAAATATAAGAATACAACTCGAACTAAAACCCAAGTTTAAAAACCGTAAATATAATTCCCGGGCAAATAATACAACTCTAGAAACTTGGGTCATTTTCCGTAAACAAAATCTTGGGCCATAAAATAATTCCAACAGGGCATAAAAGCAACAATCTAAAAACTTGGGTGCAAATCTATAATTTAGAAAGATGGGACAAATTATAATAAAATATAAAGGAAGGGGGCCCGATTTCATTAGGGCAAAAAGGTTTTCCTTGGAACCCGACAGATTGCTGGCGGCGAGAGAGAGTAGAGGAGGAGGCGGCCATGGCCTTGGTGCCTCCGGTAAGGCGAAGCAGGCGAGGCAGGCGAGGCGACGACATCGACACTGGCAGGCCCCTTGGCGGCGTTGCTGGCGGTCGCAGCGAGCGAGACTCTTCTCCGGCGTCAATCCTGGCGGATCGAAGGCGGCAGAAGGTTTGCAGCCGGGTAGGTAACTGGCAACAGTAGGTCCCGGTGGTGATTCTTGGCGGCAGTGGACCTCATTTCCGGTGGACTCGACAAAGGAAGTTCGATGGAGGCCTGACTGCACTTCCCTTCTTGTTCCTGGCAGTGGTGCGACGGAGGCTCTAGGCAGGCGAAGGCGGAGGAAGAGGTCACCGTGACGTGGAAGACGAAGAGATGAAGGCTGGGGCTTGCTTACGAATCAATCGGGTAGTAGGTGCTTGCTTGTGGAGGTGAAGAAAGGTGGTGAGTGTGAGAAGAGTGGTGAGGAAGCGTGTGAAAGGAGGTTGAACAGCAGAGGATGAGGGGGTGGGTAGGCTGCTAGGACAGGGCTAGACAGGCTATTTGCAGCAGGGAAAGGAGTCATTGCAGGGTCGGGAAAGAAGAAAGAAAGACTAGGAGGAAAGGTGAAAAGAATTGAAGAAAAAGAAATAAACCCGATCGAAATATTCAGATCGGAATTTCCGGATCGTAAAATATTTTCGAAAGGTATACGGAAAATATATTTATGGATCATATATATAAATAAGCTCGAAAAATATATTTTGCAATAAAAAAAAATAAAACCATTCTCGCAATTTATTTTACGAGATTATATAATAATTTAAACACGGGAAATAAAATATACCGATATATATATATATATATATATATATATATATATATATATATATATATATATATATATATATATATATATATATATATCGGTATATTTAAGCTATTAAAATATCGATAAAAGCCGGTAAAAAAATGTCGCAAACGCGCCTAAGAAAAATGGGGCGTTACAGAAGGCCAAGGGTTATGAAAATCCCTCTAGTTTAATAGTTACACAAATTTTCCGTTCATTTCGAAAAATAAATGTTGTTGTTTTTACGTGGTATCACGTACCCAAGACGCTTCGTTCAACTAATGTTTTAATATAACTATATTTTAGTTTTTTTTTAAATTTTTTTTATTGCACGGAACGCTAATAAGAAGACAGGGATATATTTATATATTGCATGCAATTATGATTGCATCTACATTTGTAGGGTAATAGTATAACACCCCGAATCCGCGGGACTCGGGGTGCCACTAGATTAGGATCTCACAATGAATTCTGACCCTAGCCTGACAACAAGTTCACCGGATCTTACAACAAAATACAGATAGATTAAAACCAAATACATCAAACTATATAAGTATATACAAACATAGGTTTATAAAACACCGCTGAGTACAAAACAACAATCCATATCCATACATATACAAAAACATCCCAACCCTTGCACATCCTAGTGTATGGAAGCCCTCAACGGATCACCCATCTAACTCACTCTGCAGTCCTATCCTGCAATAAATATCTACAACACGGCATAAACCGTTAACTAACAGAAATAGATAAGAATGAAGTAATAGCACATACACATACCAACACATCACAATATGCAATGTCACATACATAACCGTTTTATTATCTTTAATTACGTTATTCCATTACTAATTCAACTTCTTTTGTGGCACGAGGAGCCTTAAGAACCTCACCTCTTCCCCCTTTAACCCAGGTTTTGCATGGGGATCTACCTCCTCCCTAAGCTATTGGCTTCCGAGCACCTTCTCCACTCTCGACGAGCTTTGACAAGTGATCACCGCTCGGTTATAATGAACTTGGGCCAATTATGTAAGTATTGTCGTCATCCTAGTCCGGTTTAGGTTATAAATGCAACAATCATATGCACACACACACCACCATCACAACCACTCAAATTCACAACTACTCGCTAAGTAAGTCCTACAGACTTACCTGAAATAATCGTAAACCTACACCACGTCACAATTTCCCCTCGAGGAAACAATCAACGCCTGAATAAGTAAGGCACACATAATATCAAACGCTATCAAGGTTAGGCGACTCGTCTCCTACACCCCATAACTAAATCCAAACCATAACTCATATCTAAAATCGAATCTTCAACATATACACAAATGCCTAAGACATATTCCCTTATATATCTCATCAAACTCATCATGAACCATTCTAGCTTAGCTACACTCTAAAGTCAAGTCCAAAGGAAAGGAAAGAAGAAGCATACCAAAATTGGTATGTCCTTGATACGCACCTGCATAAAAAAGGAGACACAGGGGCACAACACACCACATGGGCGGTGACACTCTTCCGCAGGGGCGGCGACACTGGCTTGGCCGCAAGGGCGGCGGTTTCCAATCCGCGGGGGCTGTCGAACAGCAGAGGGGTCCTCTGTGGCTTCTCTACGATCCGTCTCTTGATTCTGTTCACTTCTTCATTGCCCCAAAGGCAATCAACATACATATATACATACATGTAAACATCAAGAGGTCCAGGAAGATTAACACAAGCATTGCTTGTGAGATTCGTAAGCTAAAGAGAAGGAAGGAAGAAGAAATGAAGGAAGAAAAGAGAAGAAGAACCTACCACAACTGACTCAGGAGTGGAAGGATGTCCTCACAATACTCAATCACAGCACAACATCCACAACAACAATCTCAGCATCATCCAAAACAACCACAACCAAACACACACATGAACCTCTTCCAAGATCAAAACAATATAAGAAGGAACTCAAGGGAAAGGGAAGGAAAGATGAAGAACGTGATGAGGAGAAGATGAAATTGGAAAAAGAAAGGGAAACCCTCATCAAGAAGCAATTGAAAAAGCTTATAAAGGAAGCCCATGAAAAGCACGGTCAATCGGGTCAAGGAAAACGGCTGCAGCTGCCTCAGCCGCGGGAGCGGGTCCTCAGACCGCCGGGGCGGCTCACCGTACCTGCGGCCATACAAAACCGCAGGAGTGGGGTCCCTATAAAGACTAAGACTCTTACAAATAGGATCGTGATGAATAAATAAAAATGCATGCAACATTGAATAAAAAAAAAGTGCACTAGTAGGGGATAAACACGTACTATTATCAATAGTAGTTAAACACACAAAACACGACTCGTTAACTAATATACATCATGCATTAACTAATAGTATTTAAACACGCACGGTAAGTATATGCACGACTCTTATAAAGTTAACTAACATACCTCAAACTCTAGTGAAACACTCACTATAAACAGTTAAACAATATTATAAATATGCACTACTTGTGAAACACGCTCTATAAACACGCACGCACTAATAGTTAAACAATAGTTATTTTGATCCTGCACAAGTAGGTAAGCATGCAGTATAAATATGCATGCAATATAATAATTAGATTATTAACTTATTTATATATTAGTTAATATAAAAGTTAAACACACAATATAAAAGTTAAACATGCACTATAAATATACACGAATATAAAATAATTACTTTACCTCGTGTGTGAAGGATTAGGTAGTGTATACAAATTTATACCTTTTTCTATGCATTTTTTAAAGTAAGAATAAAATAATAATTTGTAAATGTTTTACATTTTTCTTGAACTCAATTATCAGTTTATTGAATACATACATATCATGCATGCAAATCACATATATGAAACATGACATTTGCTTCAAATGGTGCTAGATGTTCTATTAAAATGTAAGTGGTTATATATATAATATATGTCCAATAGCATGCAAAGTTTCATTATTTAATCATTATTGCTCAACCTTAGGCCACAACTTGTATATGCACGGGTATGAAAATGCATGTAGTCGTGAAATGCGTGTAAGCTATTGTAAAGAACATAGTACTCGTGTATTAATATGTGTAATATATAATATGCAATTGAAGTGAATGGAGTACCCGTGTAGTGCATAAATTTAAATTTTAGTTTCACACTATTGATATATATTTATACTCAAAGTAAGCAATTGCAAAGAACTTAGTAGTGCAAATATTCGACTTGTGTAGTTTGATTATTTGTGGTTCTCTAAATGGCCAACGTCATTACTACAACAACCAACATGAAATGTTGATTAACGTGTTATTATTATATTTAATTATTTAATTATCTTTATTATTATAATTTTTGTAGCTAATTATCGATTGTTCGTTGGTTTTTACCATTGTCTGCAGTTTTCAAATTTAAGTACTTTCAACAGGTTATGACCCCCAAAACAAGAGGTAATACGAACTAATACAAATAAAAATTTGTTATGTAGTAAATCCGTCAATTGTTGTATAATAGCATTATGATCAGTGTTTTATTATTTATTAAATATCTAAGATTTATTATATATCTAAGAAACGAATAAGAATGAAGTAATAACACATACACACACCAACACATCACAATATGCAATGCCACACACAACCGTTTATTATCTTTACTTAAGTTATTCTATTACTCATTCAACTTCTTTTGTGACACGAGGAGCCTAAAGAACCTCGTCTCTTCCCCCTTTAACCCAGGTTTTGCATGGGGATCTACCTCCCTCCTAAGCTACTGGCTTCCGAGCACCTCCTCCACTCTCGGCGAGCTTTGGCAGGTGGTCACCGCCTAGTTATAATACACTTAGTCCAATTAAGGTAATGAAGTGTTCAACCTAATCCGGTTTAGGTTATAAATGCAACAATCATATGCACACACACACAACCATTACAAACACTCGAATCCACAATTGCTCGCTAAGTAAGTCCTATGGACTTACCTGAAATACTCGCAAACCTGAACCACGTCATAATTTCCCCTCAAGGAAATGATCAACGCCTACATAAGCAAGGCATACACAATATCAAACGCAGAAAAGGTTAGGAGACGCGTATCCTTCACCTCATAACCATAACCAACTACAACTCGCATCTAAACCTCAAATCTTCAACATACATACAAGTGCCTAAGACACATTCCCATCATACATCTCATCAAGCTCATAATCAACCATACTAGCCTAGCCATATCTAAAGCCAAGGACAAAGGAAAGGAAGGAAGGAAACATACCAACTAGGTAAGCCCTGTACACGCACCGGCGGAAACAAGAGACGCAAGGGCGCTCCACCAGTGAGGCACAGAGGCGGACAACCTAGGTGCAGGGGCGGCTCAACCTAGGCGCAGGGGCGGCTGATGTGCAGAGGGTTGGTCTTCGACTTCTCTTCGATCCTTCACTTGCTCTTCTTCATCTCTTCATCAACCAACAACCAAACATACCCATATGTATACATGTATGAGCATCAAAATGTCCAGGAAGGTCCACACAAGCCTAAGCTTGTGAATCTCAAGCTAAATAAGAAGATAAGAAGCAAAGAAGAAAGGGTGAAGAGGGAGATGAAGAACTCAAGAGAAACCTAAGCAAAAGATAAGAACCAGCACCTACACACCTCTATTGGCTCTCCACAACTCAACATCACATCTATCATCATCAATCCAAGCTCAAAGCTCGACAACTCTCTCAAAACTCACACAAGATCCAAAGAAGATCAAGAAGAAGATCAAGGAAGAGAGAAGGGAAGAAGATGAACGTGAGGAGAAGAAGAAGGTTGAAGAAGGTAAGAAACCCTCATCAAGAAGCAAAGGAATGGATTATAAAGGAAGCCAACAAAAAGCACGGTCAAGAGGTCAACAAAGACGGCTGCAGCCGCAGGAAACCGTAGGGGCAGACCTATAGAGCTGCAGGGGCGGACCTACAGAGCCGCAGGGGTGGACTAAAAGACCCAAGGGGCGGCCCACTGGACCCGCAGGGGCAGCTGGGTTCTGTCTCAACACACTCAGCACTGCTCAGCACCTACGTCTCAAATGAGGCGCAGGTGCGGGATCCCTAAAAAACTAAGGCTCTTACACAAAATGGGTCCCAAAACTTGTTTCGTCCCTATAAAGACTAAGACTCTTATATCAAACCCCCCCTAAAAATAAGTTTCGTCCCGAAACTTGAATAGATCCCAAATCCTCTTGGACCTATATGCCGAGGTATACCACTCTATCTATCGGAGGTATCACATCTCCGATCATAAGGTATCAACCTATAACACTCTATAACCTCAAAGCACAACATGGAGGAATCATCACTCCAGCAACAGGATCACAAACGCTAACCAAGGCATAGAGGAAAACCATCTCTAGCCAACCTATAACCACATCACAAGGCATGGAGGAAGACCTTTTCCAACCTACTCGTAACCACATCACAAGGCATGGAGGAAAACCATATCCAGCCAAATCGTACTCATAGAACCAAGATGTGGAGGAAAACCGTCTCCACTCAAACTATGTCCATAAACAATAGCATGGAGAAATAACCATCTCCATGTAAGACTCCAGTTTTGCCTTCACCGCCCCTGCGGTGAAGAAGGCCGCCCCAACGGCCTTTTGTGTCTGTCATCGCCCCCGTAGTGACAAGGGGCCACCCCGGCAGCACGAGCAATCCACCTCTATGGATTCGCTGCGAATCACGCCCGATCTGTTTTCGTTTGTTTTATCTTCCTTCCATAGATAGAATCTCCAATCTTCTATCTTATGGGCCGGCTTCCTTATCTTTTCCAAGCCCTAGAACGTCCGATCCTTTCCATCCATCTTTCCATCCCGTCTCTATATATTTCCGTCTTTTCTTCTTTTTCCCGTTTCTTACTTACGGTTTCTTCAACACTCGAGTGTTGCTGCCTTGCTTTATGTGATCTTGTTGAACGTGTAAGTTCTTCCTCCCTTGTTCTTCATCACGTTCATATGCTACTACACCTTGCTTCCCTTTTGTTTTGTTTCTCCCTTTGTTTCCTCTTTTCTTCTGCTCCAAGAATCAAGTTTGATCCTGGATTCTTGTGAAGCATTCCGTTGATGATCCTTTGATATTCACACGCTCCCTTGGTTGAGTTGCGAAGTGTGTGAGTGTTGGAAGAGCAAGCTTTAGCCTTTGTCGTGGTTTTGCCGTCGTCGAGAAGTCGAGAGACGCTTTTGTCGAGGATCCGCCCCCGTGCTTGCACAAAGCCGCCCCTGCGCCTCTGTCACGTGCCGCCCCCGCGCCTTTGCCCAGCCGCCCCTGCGGTTTCTTCTACAGTAACTCCCGTTCTTGTGAGTTGCTTCCTTCCTTGATTTCCTCTTCCCTTTTCTTGGCTCTTCTGGATGTTGTTGACCCTTAGTATTTTGTAAGACTAGGGTTTGTGACCCTACCTTGTGTAGATCTCTTAGAGATCATGGAAACAAGAAGTTATAGACTTTTAGCAATCGTTTCGGTTCTTGATTCGTGATGCCTTGTGTGAACAGGCTTGCCTTGCTCCTTTCCTGAGGTTTTCTGAGTTGTTGCTGAGTTATCTAAGTGAGGTAAGTCCCTTGGACTTACTTAGCTTCATTTCGTATATTGGTTTGAGTGTTTTTACTTGTTTGTGTTGTTTATCATGTTATAATTGATAACCGGAACTACAATAGACCTTGTTATGACTTAATTGGCCCAAGTGTATTATAACCGGGCGGTTATCGCTTGTCCAATTCAGAATGGGGAAACTGGAAGGTGCTCATGCGACCAGTCTAGTAGGTGACAGAAGGATGCATACGTTCTATTCATGTTGGTGAAAGGTGACGGAGGCGAGATCATAGCAACTCTCGTGTAACAACCACAAGTTAAATTAGTAATTGGATAACCGAATGAAAGATAATAACCGGCGGTGTGTGAGCATGTTGATGTTTTTACCTTATCTCATGTGTGTTTGTGCCTTTATAGTCTTTCTGATATCTAGAATGTTAGCTAACGGTTTATACCGATGTTGTAGATGTTCCATAGGTTCAGGATGCTGTTGAGTGATCCGGACGGTGTGGTCAGCCGGGGTACCCATTCATTATAGGACGGGATCGTGTTTATGTTTATGTTGTTGCGTTCCCTTTTGTTTTGAACTCGGCTATGAATCTTTTACGCTTCCTTTTGTTTAAACCTGTGTTTTTTTTATAAGTTTTGGTTTTCATTTGTCTAATCCATGTTGTAAGATCTGTTGTGTCGTTGCTAGTCTGAGGGTCGGGACCCATTGTGAGGTCCTAGCCCGTAACACTTCGAGTTCGCAGAACCTAGGGTGTTACAATATGATATTAGAGCTCTAGGTTTGCAACAATGGCACTCAAAATCTTTTAAAGGTCGGATGATAAATAAACAAAACCCGCAAGGGGTCTACGTTTTCAAAAGGGTGTTTTGTTTTTAAACTTGTAGCCTGCTTCCACAAAATCCTGCAGTTTCTCCCTCCTCAATGAGGCAGGGCAGAAATGCTCCCTCAACAATGTCCTCATCAGCTCATAGATGGTGACTCGTGCACTAACTGTCCTCCACCATTGATGTGCCAGGTCACGGAATAGAGACTGTACTAGCTCTATCCGTCTGTCTTCTGGGCAACGAATAGACTCTAAGGCTGAGTCTACATGCCCAATCCACACCTCAGTCTCTAGGACAATCTCCCCAGAGAAGTGTGGTACTCCTTGTTGATGGAATGCCTTCAACTAGGTATCTGGTCGAGGCCCCCTGGTCTCCTCTACAACTCGAGCAACCTCAGCAACACGTGTCGGTATAACTGGCACCTAAGTAGCTCCATGGGATTCCTCAGATAATCCCTCCTACCCTGGTAGGTCGGGGGCTCGTCGACCAGCTCTGATGGCCTCCTCAAACTGTCTGAGATACTCTCTAAACTTAGGCCCCCCATAGAAACACGATCTGAACCATCTGACTAGGTTCGATGTGACTGACGTCTCCTGGATCCATCACTTCTCGTTGTTGGAACAAAGCTCTCAACAACCTCCTCACGAGCCTCCTCCACCACTGGTGGATCTGCAGCGGGAGATGGCCCTTGTCTCCCCCCTCCTGGAGGAAGAGGTGGTCTACCTCTACCTCTGCGTGCAGCAGTAGCTCTAGTCCGAGCCATCTGCGGGGTATGCACACCTAACGTATAAGGCTCTATATAGGCCACATGTATATATATATATATATATATATATATACACTTAATAATACCTGCACACATATCATCACATAAGAGGTGTGTATATATATATATATATTTATACTGTCGGGATCCTCAGATGGGTGACGACTCCTGTACACACTATCCCAAAAACATCTGTACTCGCTTTAAAACCGAAACCTTTTGAAAAGTCAGACCCTATGTGGGTTCTATTTATTTATCCACTCTACCTTTATTGCACATAGCAAGTGTCATTGTTTTCAACCTAAGGGCTTTGATACCAACTCTATAACACCCCGAATCAACGGGACTCGGAATGCTACATTGGGCTAGGATCTCACAATGGATCCTGACCCTAGCCTGACAACAAGTTCACTGGATCTTACAACAAGGCACAAGTAGAGTAAAAACAAATACATAAAAGCTGTATGATACGACAAAAGGGTTTACAAACTCAAAGCCGAGTACAAAACCATAACAACAAAAACAACAACAACATCTGATACAAAAGATCCCAACCCACGTATCCTAATGTATAGAAGTCCTCGTCTCGTCACACCATCTGGCTCACTCTGCAGTCTTCCTAACATGCAGATCATCTACAACACGGTATACACCGTTAGTGATAACACGATTTATAACATAGTTTTAGGTGTACATTTAGATAGAATTCTCGCTCATTCATGCATGATCTAGCATTAGTTCAGGACTTTTTGCAACCAATTCACGTATTTTGTCGAGATAGATGTCTACACGGACTTGTGTGCGTTTTGTAGGTATTTCGGGAAGTTTAGAGCTAAAACGACGCGTTTAAGGATCGTTCATTTAGATGACACGTCCTCGGACTCATTAGGACACAAGCCAAGGACTAAGAAGGACTCATGGGACCTTGCCAACACAAACCATGCACCAAACCACAGCTCAATGATCCAAGGCGAAGTTTCTGCATAGAATCACGGTTCTCTGAAGAACCACGGCCGTGGAAATGACCGTGGATTTTGCCAGATTCTCGTGACAGCTGTGCCACGACTCTCATGGCCAGCTCATGAGAGATTTGTTATAAAAGTGGTCCTTCATGGAGTGTTTGAGGCAGCTGGGGTAGTTTGGGAGCAGCTCATCCATTATCCATTTCTCTAACAAATATATTCTCAAAATTCAAGAGGTTTTTCTAGGAAGGAAAGTGTCAAAGAGAAGGGGAAGAACTCCATTGAAGAGGAAGAGAAGAACACACCATAGCTTTCTTGTATTTCGAATTTCGTTTTCTAGAGATTGTATGAGTCTTTGAACCTTCTTTTGGAAGGATTGTAAGTGGTTCTAATTCTAATCTTCAGCTTAGTTTTGGATTAAGTTTACTTGTTCATCCCTTTTCTTTCATTATCTTGCAATGGATGTTTTGATTTCATGTTTGTTTGTTTTGAGTTCCATTATGAATGTTGTAGGCTAAATTGATGTGGTTCTAGGGTAAGGAAAGGAAGGTTATGACTAGAACTATGATAGGACGGACTTAGATTTACCTTTGGATGATTTTTGTTTATGAACGTAGTTCCTGTTAGAAATCACGGGTAGTTCTTGAAGAACCACGGTCGTGGTTTCTATAGAACAAACCGTGATTTTCCTGGTTCGACGGACCTTGCCTAAGACCTATGAATTGTTGAAACCCTAAGTGTTTGCTGAGTTTAACCTATCCTAGGGTGACTTAGTGTAGTGGCTAAGAGTTAGGAGAGACTTACCCGGTAATCCTTGCCCTTAGAATCTAAAATAGCAAACCTTAGGTAATGGTGAGCCTAATAAGCCGCCATTGGATTAGATGTGCTAGGATAGCTGATTAGGACTTCCCTTTCCAAGACTTACCCGGTAAGGATAGGTAGATCCCTAATTAACAATCCGGTTTGCGTAGAATTCCTATCTTTAAGATCTTAGAGACTTACCCGGTAATGAGATCTTAGGAGTGGACTAGTTGGATCATGAGACTTACCTGGTAATTGATCCCAAATTAGAAACACTAAATCCCAACATATCATAGTGAGATCCAAAGAATGAATAGATGACTTGAGTTTTATGCCATAACCGGAATTTCCGACCCCTAGAATCCGTCTTCTCTTTCTTTGATCATCATCTTGTTTGGTTTGTTCATTTGTGCAGATTTTTAGTCTAGTTTGATTGTTTACTTTGCATGAATTGTGATCTTTGATTGATCACCAAAATCCAACCAAAAACAATTGAGATTTTCATTTCTTTGCTTCCCTCTTTTCTAACCTTAGACCTTCACTAAACTTAATCACAAAACCGAATCAATTTCACCTTAGTCTTTGTGTTCGACCTCGGAATACTATCCACACTACAAACGTCCCGTACACTGCGGGTGCGCTAGAAGTTAGGATAAATATAACGAGTATAAATTTAAGGCTTATTGCGTGCACACTCTTTAGCGTAACAGTTAGCTACAACAATAGATAAGCATGAAGTAATAGCACAAACACATATCAACATCTCATACATGCAATGTCGCACACATTCATTTATTATCTTTAATTACGTTATTCCATTACTAATTCAACTTCTTTTGTAACACGAGGAGCCTCAAGAACCCCGTCCCATCCAACGTAACACAAGAGTGTTGCATGGAGGTGACCTTCACTCGTCCCCTCCCGTGAGATCATCTTCAGGGCACCTCCTCCTACCCAACAGGCGGAGACCGGTGGTTACCGCCCATTATAATACACTTGGGCCATATAAATATAATGAATGGTCATCCTAGTCTGGTTTAGGTTATAAATGCACAACCATATGAACACACACAACCATTACAACCATACAATCCACAACCGTATGCTAAGTAAGTCCTATGGACTTACCTGATACACTCGTATCCACTACCACGTCATAGCTTCCCCTTGGTGAAGAAACCAACGCCTGCAAGAGCAAGGCACACAACATCACAACCTGAAAGGGTTAGGAGACTCATCTCCATAACCAGAACCATCCTACAACCTAAAGATCATAACAAGATCACCTTATGCCTATAGCATACTCTCAACATCAACACAAGTGCCTAAGGCACATCTCTATCATGCAACTCATCCTAACCATCCTAACCTAGCCAACAACTAAGCCAAGGCTAAAGGAAAGGAAGGAAGACATACCAACAAGGTATGCACCAACAGAAGCAAAAACACACTAGCCAGTCCAGTGGGGCGCAGGGGCGGCACCCCAAAGGCGCAGGGGCGGCTCCACACCAGGCGCAGGTGCGGCTCTAACAGGCACAGGGGCGGCCAACTGTGTAGAGGGTTGGTCCCGACTTCTCTTCGACCCCTTGCTCGATTATCTTCATGTCTTCAAAACACCACAACAACACATATGCATATATATACACACATAAGATCATCAAAACGTCCAGGAAGATCCAACACAAGTCTAAACTTGTGATTCCTAAGCTAAAGAGAAAGATAAGAAGCAAAGGAGAAGGAAGAAAGAAAGATGAAGAGGAAGGCTTACCACACAAGCCCTAGGATGCACTAAGGAGCATCTGATAACACGATTTGTGACTTAATTTCAGGTAACATTTAGATAGATTTCTCACTCATTCATGCATGGTTTAGCACTAGTTCACGACGTTTTGCACTCAATTCATGTATTTTGCCGAGATAGACGTCTACACGGACTTGTGCGTGTTTTATAGGTATTTCGGGAGATTTAGGAGCAAAACAATACGTTTGAGGATCGTTCATCTAGATGACACACCCTCGGACTCATTAGGACACAAGCTAAAGGCTAAGGAGGACTCATGGAGCCTTGCCAACACTTGCCATGCAACAAACCACAGCTTAATGATCCAAAGCGAAGTTTCTGCACAGAATCACGGTTCTCTGACACTCCACGGCCGTGGAATCAACCGTGGATTTTGCCAGATTCTTTTGACAGCTGTGTCACGACTCTCACGGCCAGCTCATGCAAGTTTGTTATAAAAGTGGTCCTTCATGGGTTGTGAGAGGCAGCTTGGAGCAGCTCATCCATTATCCATTTCTCTCTAACAAAAATATTCTCTCAACAAGAAGTTTTTCTAGGAAGGAAAGTGTCAAAGAGAAGAAGAAGAGCTCCATTGAAGAGGGGAAGAAGAACACACACCATTGCCACACCTTGATAGATTTTTGTAGTGAAGAATTCCGGATTTTATTTCTAAGAGTTGTATGAATCATTGAACCTTCCTTTGGAAGGATTGTAAGTTGCTCTAATCCTATTTTCAGCTTGGTTTTGATTTAAGTTCACTTGTTCATCTCTTTTCCTTCATTATCTTGCAATGGATGTTATGATTTTATGTTTGTTTGTTTCGATTTCTATTATGAACATTGTAGGCTAAATTGATGAGGTTCTAGGGTAAGTAAAGGATGGTTATGGCTAGGGCTATGATAGGACGGACTTAGATTTACCCTTGGATGACTCGTGTTTATGAACGTAGCTGCTGTTAGAAATCACGGGTAGTTCTTGTCTGACCACGACCGTGGTTTAGGTAGAACGAACCGTGATTTTCCCTGGTTCGAAGGATTTTGCCTTAGATCTATAGAATGTTGAAATCCTAAGTGTTTGTTGAGTTTAACCTACCTTAGGGTAACCTAGTGTAGTAACTAAGTGTTAGGAGAGACTTACCCGGTAATCCTTGCTCTTAGATTCCAAGATAACAAACCTTAGGTAGTGGTGATCCTAATAAGCCGCCATTGGATTAGGTGTGCTAGGATAGGTGTTTAGGACTTTCCTTTCCAAGACTTACCCGGTAAGGATAGGTTAGGCTCTTAATTAACAATCCGGTTTGTGTAGAATTCCCATCCTTAGGTTCTTAGAGACTTACCTGGTAATGAGACCTTAGGAGTGGACTAGTTGGACATGAGACCTACCCGGTAATTGATCCCAATTTAGAAACACTTAATCCTAACATATCATAGTTAATCCAAGGAATGAATAGATAGCTTGAGTCCTATGCCATAACCGGAACTTCCAACCCCTAGAATCCGTCTTTTCTTTCTTTGATCATTATCTTGTTTAGCTTGTTTATTTGTGTTGATTCTTAGTTTAGTTTGATTATTTACTTTGCATGAATTGTGATCTTTGATTGATCACCAAAAACCAACCAAAAACATTTGAGATTTTCTTTTCTTTATTTCCTTCTTTTCTTTCAACCTAGATTTTTACTAAATTCAATCACAATTCGAATCAATTTCACCTTAGTCTTTGTGTTCGACCTCGGAATACTAATCCTTCTACAAACGTCCCGTACACTGTGGGTTTCGCTAAGTGGTTAGGAATTAGTTCGAGTTATAAATTTAAAACCCATTTGCGCATCACGATCTTAGCGTAACAAGTTTTTGGCGCCGTTGCCGGGGACTAGGTCTAGATTGAGTCTATTTTGTGATTGATTATTAGTGTAGATCTTTCTTGTTGCTTTTGATCTCTTTTTGGTTTGTGTCTTTGCTTTTCAGGACATCTATTACTCTTTAGGTGTATGCGAAGATCTCGTGGCAAGGATTTAGCTCCATTCGATCCCGAACCGGAGAAAACCCTTCGATCTAGATCCAAGAACATCCGAAAAGAGAAAGAGATGGCCGGAAGAAACCTCCAAGCTGAGTTGGATGAAGCCTTAGAGCAAATAAGGCTAAGAGATGAGCTCTTGGAGGAAGAAAGGAGACTTGCCAATGAGAGGCAAGAGGAAACTAGGAGGGAGATTGATGAGATTAGGCAAGCTCTTGTTCAAGGAGAGCTTAATCGCCGACAACCTCCACCTCCTCAACCACAACCGCAGCCGGCGGCTAATGTTAGGGTTGTGCCCATTGCCATTGAAGAGCCACAAACCCTAGGGAGACGTATGGATCCGGCACAAAGAGCACACCGTCCGGGTGTGAACTTAGGAGATCCCACAGCCCACAACTACGAGCTCCGCCCTCAAGTTCTACAAATGATCCGGCATAATCAATTCGGAGGGATGGAAGGAGAGTCTCCTCATCAACATTTGATGAATTATGAGATCTTGATGGAGACTCTTAGACCGCCAAGATTGGAGAGCAACAACCATAAGCTAAGGGCTTTCTCTTTCTCTCTTAAGGATAAAACCTTAGCTTGGTATCAATCTATTCCACAAGGGCGAGTTGGTACTTGGGAGGAGATGACAACCGAGTTTTTGACTAAATTCTTCCCACCTTCCAAGACTACCGAGTTAAGGGGGAAGATCAATGCCTTCGTGATGAAGGATAGAGAGAGTTTATTCAAGTCTTGGGAGAGGTTCAAAGATCTTCTCCTTGATTGTCCACACCATGGCATACCGAAAATTGAGCTATTGGAGATCTACTTCAAAGGACTTGATGAAGATAGCCAATTCAAGCTCCAATCTCTTTCCGGTGGGACTTTTATGGAGAAACATGTAGATGAAGCTTGGGAGTTTGTGGAGAAACAAGCTCTAGTGATTGAGAAATACTCCCATAGGAAGAGTGAAGGAAGAAAGGCGGGAGCATATGAGGTGAGTGAAGTCACCATGAGCAATTTCAAGCTTGACGCCATCAACAACGAGTTGAAGTCCTTGAGGGAGTTGTGTACTACAACTTTGAAGAACCAAGCAACTCCTCAAGTGCTTCCACAAGCCAACTTGTCTTCCAAGGAGGAGGATGTGAATTATATGGGAAGGGGCAACTTCAACAATTACCAAGGCCCAAGGAGTTTTAACAACAACCGGCAATTCAACAATTACCGGCCCAACCACAACCATCCCGGATTTTCTTACTCTAACCCGGATGGAGCCTTGAACCCTTCCTCCTCCACAAGCACAACACCACCATCAAGAGCTTCACAAGAACCTCCACCCGGATTTACTCAACCTCCAAGGGATAGAACCAAAATAATGTTTGAGCAATTGCTTGGAAGGTTGAGTGGTCTTGAGAGCACGGTGACTTCAATCTCTAAAGCTCAAAAGGTTTTGGAAGCACAAGTGTTCCAAAAAGCGGGTGAAGCCCATAGAGACCCGGGAAAGCTTCCCGGAAGGACCGAAGACAACCCAAGAAGTCAAGTGTTGGCTATTACAACAAGGAGTGGGTTGAGTATGAGAGATCCTTTGCCCAAGGATAATGCTAAGGGAAAGCAAGTAGTGGTAGAAGAGGGAAAGTTGCAAGAAGATGGAGGCAAGAACAAGGATGTAGAGCCAACCTATGTGGCACCGCCTCCATACAAGCCACCACTACCGTTCCCACAATCAAGAGCAAGAGCCCGTTTGGACAATCACTTTGGTAAGTTCCTTGAACTAATGTCCAAATTACATATTAACATTCCGTTCATGGATGCCATTTTAGGAATGCCGGCATATGGCAAGTTTTTGAAGGAAATACTCTCCAACAAAAGGAAGTTGGAGGAGTATGGGGAGATAAGAATGACCAAGAGATCCTCGGAATTGATCCAAACAATGAAGGAGGAGATGCCTCCCAAGCTAAGAGATCCGGGCTCTTTTTGTGTCCCAATTGGAGTGGGAGATGTGAAGTACGAAGCCCTTTGTGATCTTGGAGCGAGTGTAAGCATCATACCACTTGCACTTTGCAACAAGGTTGGGCTTGGAGAGCCGAAACCGGTCAAGATGACCCTCTACATGGCGGATCGTTCTATCACTCATGCGGTTGGGATCTTAGAAGACATCCCGGTGCAACTAGGAGGATTCTATGTGCCAATTGATTTTGTGGTCTTGGACATTCCGGCGGATTATCCGGTTCCTATCATCTTAGGAAGACCCTTCCTAGCCACCTCCGGATGCCTAGTGGATTGCAAGAATGGAACTCTCTCCTTCAACATTGGAGAAGAGAACGTCAAATTCAAGTTATCCACAATGACGAAAGGGCCAGCCCTTGATGAGGATCTCTTCAACATAGTCGAGCAAGAGGAATCTAGGGAAATTGTGAGCTCGATCTTGATCAAGGATCCCTTGGAGAAGGTTCTTACCTTAAGTATGATGGAGGAAGGTGTTGAGGAGGCCTGCAATGAAGAGATCAAGGCCTTGGAAGCATTGGAAGAGGAGCCAAGAGTTGGATTTGAAAGCCACGAAGAGGTGTTGAACAGCTGCAAGTTCCACGGTCGAGATTTAAGTTCCACGGCCGTCAAACTTTCTGGACAACTCCGAGAAGCAAGCTTAGCAAGAACCACGACCGTGGAAGTTGAGCAATCCGTGATTCCAGCCGTGGTTTTCCCTGGACCAGTCCTTGACGATGGTCAAGCTTTTAGGAGCCATGAGGAGTCTTCATTTGCTTTGGATTCATCTCATCCAACTTTATTTGGATCATTTTCAACCGATAAAGGTCCTCCTCAACTTGAACTCAAACCCCTCCCCTCTCATTTAAAGTATGCATTTCTTGGTGAAAACTCTACATATCCTGTGATTGTTAATGCATGCTTGAGTAATGATGAACTTGCTAAATTGTTGCATGAACTGAGATTACATAGGAAAGCCATTGGCTATACTATTGATGATTTGGTTGGCATTAAGCCTTCTTTGTGCATGCATAAGATAATGATGGAAGATAACCACAAACCCTCTATTGAACATCAAAGGAGATTGAATCCTATAATGAAAGAGGTAGTCAAAAAGGAAATCATTAAGTTGCTAGATGCGGGAATTATCTACCCTATCTCGGATAGTAAGTGGGTTAGTCCCGTTCATGTAGTTCCTAAGAAAGGTGGGATGACCGTAGTAACTAATGAGAACAATGAACTAATTCCGACTAGGACGGTTACAGGGTGGAGAATGTACATCGATTATAGGAAGTTGAACATGGCCTCTAGGAAAGATCACTTCCCTCTCCCCTTCATTGACCAAATGCTAGAAAGGTTAGCTCAACATTCTCATTTTTGCTATCTAGATGGCTATAGTGGATTCTTCCAAATCCCTATCCACCCCGATGACCAAGAGAAAACAACCTTTACATGTCCATGGAGTACTTTTGCATATAGGAGAATGCCATTTGGGTTGTGTAATGCACCCGCCACCTTCCAAAGGTGTATGATGGCTATCTTTTCGGAATACATAGAAAATATCATGGAAGTGTTTATGGATGATTTCTCTATTTATGGTTCTTCCTTTGATAATTGCTTGACTAACTTGTCATTAGTATTGCAAAGATGTGAGGAGACAAATCTTGTCTTGAATTGGGAAAAATGCCACTTCATGGTAAGTGAAGGCATTGTGTTAGGACACTTGGTGTCTAACTGTGGCATTGAGGTTGATAGGGCCAAAATTGAAACGATAGAGAAATTGCCGCCACCTACCTCGGTGAAGGGGGTAAGGAGTTTCTTAGGGCATGCCGGTTTTTACCGGAGGTTTATCCAAGATTTTTCTAAAATTTCTAAGCCTCTCACTAACCTACTAATCAAGGATGTTGATTTTGTCTTTTCCAAGGATTGTCTCGAAGCTTTTTGTAGGTTGAAGAATGCCTTGATCTCCGCACCTATCATGCAACCTCCGGATTGGAGTCTACCATTTGAGATCATGTGCGATGCAAGCGATGTAGCCGTAGGGGCTGTTTTAGGGCAAAGGAAAGATGGGCGCACTCATGCTATTTATTATGCTAGCAAGACGCTAGATGATGCCCAACTCAATTATGCTACCACCGAGAAGGAGTTGTTGGCGGTGGTGTATGCATTTGAGAAGTTCCGCTCATACCTTGTTGGAGCGAAGGTCATAGTTTATACGGATCATGCTGCGATCCGTTATCTACTTACAAAGAAGGATGCCAAACCAAGGTTGATTCGGTGGATCCTTCTTCTTCAAGAGTTTGATTTGGAAATACGAGATAAGAAGGGATCCGAAAACTCCGTGGCGGATCACCTTAGTAGATTGCCTCCATTAGAGCTTGGAAGAGATGACATTCCAATTGATGACTCATTCCGAGATGAGCAATTGCAAATGATGGAGGAATGCTTGTTCCAAGTGTCTAGAGGGAATGAGCCATGGTATGCCGACATTGTGAACTACTTAGTGTGTGAGGAAGTGCCTCCCGGATTGACATATGCACAAAGAAAGAAGTTCTTCAACGATGTGAGGCACTACTATTGGAGTGAGCCACTCTTGTTCAAGAAAGGTCCGGATGGAATGTTTAGAAGATGCATACCGGAAGATGAAGTAGAGAGTGTGATCCGGCATTGTCACTCCTTACCATGTGGAGGCCATGCTAGCTCACACAAGACGTGTGCAAAGGTATTGCAATCCGGTTTTTATTGGCCTAACTTGTTTAAAGATGTGCAAGGTTTTGTAGCGGCATGTGATGCTTGCCAATGGACGGGCAACATCTCAAGAAGGAATGAGATGCCCTTGAACAACATCCAAGAAGTCGAAATATTTGATGTGTGGCGTGTGGACTTCATGGGACCATTCCCTTCTTCATGTGGCAATCTCTTCATCCTATTGGCGGTGGACTATGTGTCAAGATGGGTGGAGGCAATCGCCTCTCCTATAAATGATGCCAAGGTGGTGGTGCGTTTTTTCAACCGGGTGATCTTCCCTAGGTTTGGAACACCAAGGGTGATCATTAGTGATGGAGGAAAGCACTTCACCAATAGGAATTTTGGGGCGCTTTTGGCTAAGTATGGGGTGACTCACAAAGTGGCAACACCTTACCATCCCCAAACTAGTGGCCAAGTGGAGATCTCCAACCGGGAGATCAAGGCCATCCTTGAGAAGACGGTGTCTAGGACTAGAAAGGATTGGGCTATGAGGCTCAATGATGCCTTATGGGCATATAGAACCGCCTTCAAGACACCGATTGGCACCACTCCCTACAAGTTGGTCTATGGCAAGTCTTGCCATCTTCCGGTAGAGATGGAGCATAGAACTTATTGGGCCATTAAGTGGCTAAATTTTGATCTCAAGGCGGCGGGAGAAAAGAGATTGCTTGAATTGAATGCCCTCGAGGAGATCCGGTTGGACGCTTATGAGAATGCCCGGATTTACAAAGAGAGAACCAAAAGATGGCATGACAAGAGGATCATCCCCAAGGAGTTGAGTGGAGGAGATCTTGTCCTTCTCTTCAACTCAAGGCTAAGGCTCTTTCCCGGAAAGCTCAAGTCAAGATGGACCGGGCCATATGTAGTGAAGAAGATCTTTTCCCATGGAGCCATTGAGATAGGAGGGGAACATTGTGGGAACTTTAAGGTGAATGGGCACCGGTTGAGGAAGTATATCCCGGGAGCTCCGGTGGAGATAATTGCCCCACTTCACCTAGAGTAAACGCCCCCGAGTTTGGTCAAGCTAATGACCTTAAAGAAGCGCTTGGTGGGAGGCAACCCATTGGTAACATTTTTCTTTTTTTAATTTGCTTTTGCTTCTAGATTTTTCTATCTTTGTGTGTGTTTTGTCTACTTTGTGTGTGTGCTAGAACATTAGTGGCATTGGAGGCCTTGCTTGACATAGGAATGATGATGATGAAACCCTCATCAATTATGGGTGGAGCGGACGCGGCACTTGGACGGCTAGCGGTGCCTAGCGCGGGTCCCGAAGCTTTGATGGATGCTTAGAGCTCTCTACCATGGTTGATAGGATCATCAAACATCAATTCACTATTGAGCAATCCCAAATACCGTAACAGACCATTCTTACACTGTGAGAACCTTCTTTCACTCTCTTTACTTGTATACCACATTGGGGACAATGTGTTTCTAAGTATGGGGTGGGGTTTGCATGATCCTTTGCATGATGAGCATCTAGGATAGTTTAAAATCTTCACATGTCTTGCATTGTACATACTTAAATCGAAAATCCCATAAAAATTCAGAAAATTTAAATTTTTTTGTGCTTTCTAGGCTTGGATATGATCCTAATGATGAATCTTGTCTTGTGAATTGGCTATAGATGACCTCATGTGTTAGGATTAATGAACGCATATGTGGACTTGAACTACTTCTCTTGAAATTCTATGAATGATTTGTGACCATGATGTTTGCCTAGAAAGGATTGAGTAGTGAAGATCGAAATTACATGATAGTTCTTACATACCATCTAGGAATGAATGAGGCAATTCAATCTTTCTCTACTTCTCCTCTTAATCATGATTGCTTGAGCACCTCAATTGAGATAAATTTGACCTCTTTTAACCCATCCGGGAATAGGAGCATGCTAGTGTGTTGATGTGTGTGAAAAGCAAGTGCTCGGTGAAGTTGTTGATGAAGAGAACATCGTGCATAAAATGCTGAATTTGTTGTGAAAAGTGTAGCCAATAATATAGGTTCGGGGACATTGGTTTAAATGACAAGTAACTCGGTACACTTCACATAATCGGGTGTTGGTGCCTTTCCAAAGTCAAATGAACCAATAGTCCTAACGAGCTTTAGTATGTGTGCCCGGTGTGGATGCACCTAGAAAACAAGAAAAAAACCCAAGGACGGCTAATCACCAAGGTTTCGGCTTTTGTACACCAATGCCATTGTCTCAAAAACAAGTCAAAGAAAAAGAAAAGAAAGAAAAAATAGAGAAAAATATACACTTGAGGGAAGTTGATCGAGGACAAGGATGTGGAGTTAGTTCCGTTCCCGGATTAGCATCACATAACCTAGAAATCCCCACCCAATCACTACATTTCTTGGCCCTTTTATCTCACAAGACCTTATGACCTATTTGCATGTTTGTAAGACTTAGTGATTTAGATTGGATGTACTCTTGACCTTCTTGACTTCTTCATCTTTACATTTCATGCACACTTTTAAGTTAAGTACAATTGTCTTTCCATGCTTTCATTTGTTTGATGCATGATTGCTTGTCCTTTGCCATGAAACATGACTTTGAAGGTGATCCAAAAATAGAAGCACAAACCCAAAAAAAGATTTTGCCATTTTTCTGCATACATAAATCATGTCATCTCTTAGTCTATAGTTGGGAATTTGCTCGGGGACGAGCAAACCTTAAGTATGGGGTATTTTGATAACACGATTTGTGACTTAGTTTTAGGTAACATTTAGATAGATTTCTCACTCATTCATACATGGTTTAGCACTAGTTCACGACGTTTTGCACTCAATTCATGTATTTTGCCGAGATAGACGTCTACACGGACTTGTGCGTGTTTTATAGGTATTTCGGGAGATTTAGGAGCAAAACAATACGTTTGAGGATCGTTCATCTAGATGACACACCCTCGGACTCATTAGGACACAGGCTAAAGGCTAAGGAGGACTCATGGAGCCTTGCCAACACTTTCCATGCACCAAACCACAGCTTAATGATCCAAAGCGAAGTTTCTGCACAGAATCACGGTTCTCTGACACTCCACGGCCGTGGAATCAACCGTGGATTTTGCCAGATTCTTGTGACAGCTGTGCCACGACTCTCACGGCCAACTCATGCAAGTTTGTTATAAAAGTGGTCCTTCATGGGTTGTGAGAGGCAGCTTGGAGCAGCTCATCCATTATCCATTTCTCTCTAACAAAAATATTCTCTCAACAAGAAGTTTTTCTAGGAAGGAAAGTGTCAAAGAGAAGAATAAGAGCTCCATTGAAGAGGAGAAGAAGAACACACACCATTGCCACACCTTGATAGATTTTTGTAGTGAAGAATTCCGGATTTTATTTCTAAGAGTTGTATGAATCATTGAACCTTCCTTTGGAAGGATTGTAAGTTGCTCTAATCCTATTTTCAGCTTGGTTTTGATTTAAGTTCACTTGTTCATCTCTTTTCCTTCATTATCTTGCAATGGATGTTATGATTTTATGTTTGTTTGTTTCGATTTCTATTATGAACGTTGTAGGCTAAATTGATGAGGTTCTAGGGTAAGGAAAGGATGGTTATGGCTAGGGCTATGATAGGACGGACTTAGATTTACCCTTGGATGACTCGTGTTTATGAACGTAGCTGCTGTTAGAAATCACGGGTAGTTCTTGTCTGACCACGGCCGTGGTTTAGGTAGAACGAACCGTGATTTTCCCTGGTTCGAAGGATTTTGCCTTAGATCTATAGAATGTTGAAATCCTAAGTGTTTGTTGAGTTTAACCTACCTTAGGGTAACCTAGTGTAGTAACTAAGTGTTAGGAGAGACTTACCCGGTAATCCTTGCTCTTAGATTCCAAGATAACAAACCTTAGGTAGTGGTGAGCCTAATAAGCCGCCATTGGATTAGGTGTGCTAGGATAGTTGTTTAGGACTTTCCTTTCCAAGACTTACCCGGTAAGGATAGGTTAGGCTCTTAATTAACAATCCGGTTTGTGTAGAATTCCCATCCTTAGGTTCTTAGAGACTTACCCGGTAATGAGACCTTAGGAGTGGACTAGTTGGACATGAGACCTACCCGGTAATTGATCCCAATTTAGAAACACTTAATCCCAACATATCATAGTTAATCCAAGGAATGAATAGATAGCTTGAGTCCTATGCCATAACCGGAACTTCCAACCCCTAGAATCCGTCTTTTCTTTCTTTGATCATTATCTTGTTTAGCTTGTTTATTTGTGTTGATTCTTAGTTTAGTTTGATTATTTACTTTGCATGAATTGTGATCTTTGATTGATCACCAAAAACCAACCAAAAACATTTGAGATTTTCTTTTCTTTATTTCCTTCTTTTCTTTCAACCTAGATTTTTACTAAATTCAATCACAATTCGAATCAATTTCACCTTAGTCTTTGTGTTCGACCTCGGAACACTAACCCTTCTACAAACGTCCCGTACACTGCGGGTTTCGCTAAGTGGTTAGGAATTAGTTCGAGTTATAAATTTAAAACCCATTTGCGCATCACGATCTTAGCGTAACAGCATCCACACCTCTTACCACTTCAACACATCAACAACAACACACATCAACATCAACAAGGTCATCCAAGACTAAAAACAACTCCAAACTCTCAAGAACTTCTTCACACAAGCAAGATAAGATCAAAGAAGATCAAAGGAGAAGAAGAAGAAGGACGTGAGGAGGAAGAAGAAGCTGAAAAGAGGTAAGGAAACTCCTCTTCTGAAGTCTAAGGAAGCTTATAAGGGAAGCCAGCCGCAAAGCATAAGTCAAGAGTCAACAAAAGCGGCTGCACACAGCCAAAGCTACAGGGGCGGCTAGCCTGAGGCGCAAGGGCGCCTAGACGTATGGGTGGCCATGGTGGTGCGCAAGGGCGGCTGACTGGGTCAAGGTAAGACACACTCTAGCTCATCTAGGCTCCAAAGACTAAGGCTCTTACAAATGAAGCTTCCAATTCAAACTGGTTTATTTAGTTATTCCATCAAAGTAGAGTTGTCAATGAAAATGGAATATGTCACATATATACTACACAACCTACTATTTCCTTCCTTTTTCTGTTTGTCCGGGTGCAGGAGCTTTGAGTTACATGCTAAAGAGTGCTCAATGCCAATTTACAACCTTAGGTCACGAGTTGAGTGATTTTTAACAACGTAGCTTCTCCACAATGTTCTACTCATATCTTCATTTACTGACCAGTCATCAAATTCAGTCTTTAACAAAAATAAGAGCTTTAGAAAAATAAGTTCTGAGAGCATATTAAGATAACTAAAAAAATTGTTGGTTAGGGAATTTAGTTAGATTAGAATAGTTGGTTTATATTTAATTTGTTTCAAAATTGGACTCAACATAAAGTATTTGAACAATTTTTCTTAGTTAGTGCTCTTGTTTGGAATTTGGGAATGTTTGCTCTTCTTTGTCCTTATGGATACATGAAAAATGAAACTTGAAATTTGAGCAATGTTTATTTGTGGTTCTTTTGGTTAGGAGCTAGTTTATTTGTTGTTCTCAAAAAAATACAGAAGCATCTAGTTGGAGTATCTTTTCAAACTTTCCTATTTTATAATATATGCTACAAACTATTTTACATAGCACTATAGGAACAATATTGACTATGCAATTTAACACAAGCTTGAATTACTCCTATTGCAAAAGAAATTGTCTCATTTGTTTAGTTGAATAATGCGACAAACAGCAAGAAAGAGAATATCAAGCACCTATCCAAACAAAGCCAAAGACCAATATTCAGCAAGAAAGAGAATAGCAAGAAAGAGAATATCAAGCAAAAAAACATACTAGTTAAATCATCTTAAAGAGAAGCTACTTATGCTGCTCCAAGCGAACTTAGCAGTCTCGTGTGGGCTGATTACTGATAAGATCAAACAAGTGGTTATGGCTCTATTAGATTTTATGTATTTAATTAGATATGCACTATCTCTTCATATGTTTTTAGTTACATGTATTTGTAACTAAATAGGACAATGTTGAATCATATGAATCCATAAATGCTCAATCAATATCAAGCACCTATCCAAACAAAGCCAAAGACCAATATGCAATAAATCATATGAATCGGACGGCACAAAGATAATATCAAGCACCTATGACTGAAGCATAAACCTTAAATCTAACTCTGGAATTAGGTTTATCACATCAAAATCAGAGTCAGATGATTAAGTATTCATACGGCACACAGAGAAAAACAGTAAACAGATGGAAGATCCAATTGTGGAATTAGGTTTTGCGTCCCATTGAAATCAGACGGCACAAAGAGAGACGAGTAGTCATCTCATCACGAAATCATACAATAACAAGAAGAAGAAGGAATGAAATTGATAAACATACCGAAGAGAAATCTACGAAGCACTTCTCAAGTTTTTCTAAGCGCCGGCAAATTGGAAGAACAAAGATAGATGAAAATAGCTAGGGCACGCAGAGAGAAAAGGAAAGCGGGAGAGTTTTTTTTTGAGATCGGGAGAGTTTATTGAAACAAAATAATCCAGGCGTGTCTTATTGGAAAAAAACGGCTAATTTGGTAACTAGCCTTTTTTCAAGTTTTAGTGTAGTAAATAGGCTTTTATAGTTTTCTATTAGGTAAATATACCCCAAATTTTAATTACTGCTCAACCCTCTCAAATCGATAAGGAACCCAAAAGCCACCGTCGCTCAAAAGCCACCTGTAACACCCCGAATTCTCAAAACTCGGGGAGCTACTGGTTAGAACCTCACAATGGGTCCCGACCTTAGTTTGACAACAACTTTACTAGGATCTTGCAACAAGGCACAAATGTATTTAAAACCTTTTTGAAAAACATCAAATAGTATTTACATGAATGTTCAACACATGACAGCCTTACAAAACATAAATATATTAATAATTTGCATGTTGAACGGAAGACTCTCCGTCCCATCTAATGAGTACGTTGACCCGGCTGACCATCCGCCCTGGATCTCTCTGCAACTGCGTATCTCTACAAAATTTACAACACGGATAAACCGTTAGCTAACAATCCAAATATAAGAAGAATAAAAATATCACAAACACAACTCAGGCAAAATAAAACAGTCATCATGCTGTCACACAAACTGGTTATTATGTGATAACCTAGGTGATTCACTTTATTCCGTTTTTAAAGTTGTGGCACAAGAAATCTTAAGATTTCCCGCCTCTGTTCCTTATCCAACTGGTGCAGGTCTAGCACACTTCTACCGGTAGCATCACTACAAACTAAGTATGGACTAGTCCCTAAAGAAGTCCTCGGGCTAACTGGGCAAAATGCCACCGCCCGTTACTCTTAGGCCAAATATGTAGGTCAGTCAATAATTAATAAAAGTATACTTATAAACACATCATCCAAACACCACTATCGTTATTCACACTCATATCCAGAAGCTAGCTAAGTAAGCCCAAAAGACTTACCTGAATCAATCTCGACTCTCAAATCTCAGCCCGGTTAGCAACCGTAGATTACTCAATTGCCTGTCACAAGAGGCATGTAAATCAAAACATTTCCCATACACTTAGAATTCTATGACTTCTAACATGTAAGATTCTAACAGAAGAGAAATTACTAAAATACCCTCCCAGGGTAGAATGATCATTTACCCTTGGTTCCAAAACTTCCAAAAATCCCCTAAAATATGTCTATCCTCTTCTTTGGAACAAAATTTCATATTCTAACTTTTAAGAATGAGTTTATGTAGAAACTAGAAAGAAACACACATTCTCCTCACTTCTCAAAAAGGCCACTAGGATCCAACTTTAGCCTATGATACGAGCCCCGAATAAAAAATATAAAAATTCTAACAAACTCTCTAAGTCCTCTATGCTATGCACTCTATCCATAGAAGCAAGAATTTCTCAGAAATACCTAATAACCACTTTTGCACAAATACCCAAAGTCGGTTCCAAAACCAGAAATTCAGACTTAGCCAAAACTGAGTATTTCTTAATTGCTCAACCAGTCAACTTTGGATCTTCATTAATTTACATCTAACCGTTGGATCAACCTCAGTTTTTGATACATCACTTTATGCATGACACTCTATAACATACTAAAAACGGAACGGTGGATTATATTTGTAAGGTATCTAAACTTAGTTTCAAACATGACTGTACAAAACAAAATATTTCCAGCACTTAGAAAATTTCAGCAACATCCAGAAAAACTGCTTACAGCCTCGACTTTGAAAAATCATAACTCCTAAACCTCTTGATTAAATACTCTAAAATTTTGATATATTATACTATGTGATCCTAACTATGACATATCCGAAATTCAAGTCCACCAGAGATAAAAAGCCTGTTCAAAACTATCTCACAAAACTATATCACATGTAGTTTTTCTCAACACTCAGCACACTTATAAAAAATGCATGAGGAGCCAACTTTGGAACACCATAACTCTTAAACTGTAACTCGGATTCCTCTAACATATTAGTATGATTTACTATGTAGTACCGTCTATGACATATCCGAAAACCAGCCAAAAAGGAAGAGTCTAGCTTATACAAAATTGGACCCGAAGTTGACTGTTCAACACTTCCGAAAACTCAGGAAAATGCATGAATCTGTACAGCTTTCCTACAGTTGTTCTCAGTAGGTTTAAAAGACGAAATTGGTACACGCCAGGTAAGGAAAAGGTGGACTGAAGTGTAGTGTTGCAAGGGGTACAAGCCTTACCCTGCAGTTCAGTCATCAAAGGAGAGAGTGGGGTCCGGTGGCTTCTTCTAGTTGGGTTTGTGACAAGGGTAAGTGCTGAGTCTAGGGTCAGGTGTTCGTACACTGGAAACCGACTATGCTCGCTGTTGGTTGCCGACTGGAACGATCGAGGAGGGTCCGGTGGTGGATTGCTAGCGACGTTGCGAGGCCCTTAGTCGGATGTGAAGTAACCTAGATCGGAGGCGACGGTATTCACCTGCTTCAACGGGATTGCGGCGGTCGAAGAAGCTTTAGCGGTTAGCAATGGAGACTCACCTAAACAGCGTATAGGGGTGCCGGTACTCACCTCGTCGGCCTAAAAGTGCTGCCGTCAGTCGCCGGTTTGCTGTCACCACCAACTTCAGGTTTGTAGGTGCAGGGAGTCGCTCGTAGGTGTAGATGGATTTCCATTGGTAGCAGCGGCGCGAGGAGGGTTTTACAAAGATGGTATTAGGGTGCTGTTAGGTTAGGGTAAATATAATTAGATTAAGGCCTTAATTAGGATTATAATTAATTACTTAATTGAGCCCAAATTGGATAGCTGAGGAAATTACGGTTTTAACAAAGTGAGTGGTGGCCCATAAATAACCAATGGCCCATCATAACAATTCGATCCTGTTAAGAACCCGATAACGTAACATTCCGCCCGATAATTATAACCTGGATGTTATCGGAATAAGATTCTCTGGGCATTGTCAAAATACATATACATAACTAGGGTTGTAAGATTAGGGTTTGGTGTAATCTCATCATTTTATGTGAGTTAAATTCTACATAAAATGATAGAATTGGTGATAGGGTGCATCACTAGGTAGATGGGGAAAAGTCAACGGATCCGAATCCGATTGACTCGGAAATAAACGGAATAATATTTCCGGATATTACACCACTGTCGCTTCACCTTCATCCTGCACAGTACCAACTCTTCCTCATCTTTCTTTCCTCATCTTTCTCTCTCTCTCTTCAATTTTCTCTCCCTCAAATCGATATGGTTTCTTCAGATATCGCAATCCAAATTGAATCGGTTGCCTTCCTACCGCCGCTTCCGACAATTTCATGGCATTTGCCAATCTGGTGTTGTCAGAGGCAACTTTGCCTTCCTACCGCCGCTTCCGAGACACTACCGATGTCCTCATCGACGATCTCCAGCGGATTGCTCCACCCTCGGGCTTAGCGACGTCTCTTCCTCTATTGCTGGAGACTCCTCATAGGTGTTTTGTTTCTTCTTCTATGATGTTCCGTATTCCGGTGGATGATGGGTTTGTGATGCCAAATCTTGAGAGTCGAGAACCGGATTTCTGGGAGGGTTCCAAATGGGATGGTCTCGGTTTCTTCGTTCAGTACATGTGGGCTTTTTGGGTCGTTTTTGCGGTAATCTTACTTTCTTCTTTGCTGCTTCTTTGAATTCATTGCCTTTGAGCAACTTGTTTTAGCTTTACTGTTTGATTTTGAAGGTAAAATTGATGTTATGGTACTTTGTTATGCTTTTTTATGAATAAGGGAGTGTGAGCTTTAGGCTCAGCTCGAGTCTAGAAATGTCACTTAAGAGTTCCTATTTGATTAGAGAAGTGTTCTTCTTTTAGAGTTAAAATCAGTAGAATAGGGAGCGCAACTCTCTATATTTTGGATTGAGCATTTTGTCGAGCACATGGAGTGTATTTTGAAGTGATATATGCTAATATTCAGTGTGAATAGTGTTTAACTCAACTACTTACAATTCAGACATAACAAAGCACATAACCCAATCAGAAAAATGCCAAGAGCAACACATCCTAAGCTATTGCTCTTCCCTTCATATTTAAAAGGGAGAGATGAGGCTTACACCTGGACTGAAATGGAAGAGGAAAGAAAGGCCAAAGTACACAATGCAAGAGAAAGAGATTCACAAACTCAGATTATGATATACAGGAGGCAAGCACAATCAACCTAGGGCGTGGGTGTTGTCAATTCTTTGCGAAGAAGGCGGAATGACACATGCCTCTTAGGGCAGTTGTAGTTCGTTGGAGGCCAAGCCCATCAAGGCCATTATGATGGCACACATGTAGAGAGGAACGAGGGAGGAGAATAAAGATTTGGTTTGTGCCTTGTGGGATGTCTGTCATCTACATTTGGAAAAAAAATTGGCGTGGGGTGATAAATAATCGATCGAGACTTAAATAGAGGGTTTGATGTTGAAAGCATGAAAGTTGAAGATTAAGCCGGGTTGGATAGTTTTTTTTAAGCATAATCCTTACAGAGAATGTTAAATTTGATTTGAATCGTGTATATTTTGATTTGAACTGTGTTTTTTGAAACTTTTGGTATAAAACTTATGGTATAAAACTGCTGGAATGCTAACTTTAACTTCTGGTATGATAACTTCAAGTATGATAACTTCTTGTATGATAACTTAACTTGTGGTATGATAACTTAACTTCTGGTATTATAAATTAACTTCTAGAATAATAACTTAACTTCTGGTATGATCTTAACTTTTGGTATGATAACTTAACTTCCAGAATGATAACTTAACTTTCGTTATGATAACTTCAGGTATGATAACTTCCGGTATGAAAAACTTCCGTTATAAAAAAATTCCGGTATGAAAAAAATTCCGGTATGTAAATGTCCGGTATGTAAATTTCCGGTATGTGAATGTTCGGCATGTAAAATGTCCGGTATATAAATGTCCGGTATGTAAATGTCCGGAATGTAAAATGTCCGGTATTTAAATGTTCGGTGTGAAAAATGTCCGGTATGTAAAATGTCCGGTATGTAAATGTCTGGTATGTAAATGTCTGGTATGTAAAATGTCCGGTATGTAAATTGAAGAACCGTTAGATGAGTATAAAGGATAAAAGATGATCTAGAAGAGGGGTTGAATAGAGTACGGGAACTTTTTGCAGAAGACTATCTCAAGGCTTTGAAACTTATTTCAAAGGCCTTGATGTCGATCTTAGCTCTTTGTGACACACTTTGATTTCAAGGGCTTTGAAACTAATTTCAAGGGCCTTGACTTTGATCACCTGGAAAAGAAAGTTAGTCACAATTAAGCAGATAAAGTGCGGGATATAAAAGATCGACACGAGGATATGTTTACGAAGTTCGGCGATATAGCCTACTCTCCGTCCCAGGGTATAGCCGTAGGATCTAACTATCTATTATCAGGTTCAAAGAGTCCTAGATACAAACTAGAAGAAATCCCCTTCTTCTCACTATAGCAAACGCTACGATCTCGCTCCAACTCTTCACCTTGCTATAATAGCCTAGTTACTTCGCATAGTAACATACACTCTAGTATAACACTCTTTAGATATACCAATGGAGCTCTCGAGTTTTATCTCTCTCTAGGGATACCGCTTTAAGTAAAAGAGAGAAAGAAAAACTGTTTAATCGAATGAAGATGTTTTGGATCGCTTGAAGACTTTAGATGTTTCTGTGTAAGCTTGTCACTTGTTCTTCAATCGACATCTTCATTTATAGACTTCTCTGAAGAGGTTTTCTAGCCGTTGCGAAGATGACCGTTGAAGATGATTCTTCTTCTCCATGAAAGTCGCTTCTTGGTTGAGATGAGGTAGATGTTGTGGATCTTCTACCGTCTTCATCTCCTTGAAGCACGTTGATCTCTCTTGTCCATAATCTTCTCATATTTGTTGTGAAGATATTAAATTCTGTTTGAGATAAGATCTTTGTGCTTTCGGTTGAGGATCGTTGAAAGATCCTGTTTTGAATCAAATCTTCCTTGGTCGGTTGAGATCTTCTTTGAACATATCTTCTTGTTGGGCATATCTTTTTAGAAGATCTTCTTTGCCGCTTGGTAGTTTTAGTTTGTTGAATTTGAATTCCTTCAGCGTGCTTTAGCTGATTAAAGATTCAAGAGCCTTGGCGGGTCTTGGCTTCTGATCCCTTAAAATGACTTTCAAGGCCTTCGTTTTTAATAACTTTAAACACCTTGTTTGTCCTTGCATCCGATTTCAAGGCCTCCAAAGGTCCATCGAAATGCGTTTCAAGACCTGCGCACATTCTAAACAAGCCACCAAACCAAACCAAGAAACTCGATATATAAACAATAAATTGTTAGTGTATAAAACCACTTCATTTGTGTTTAAATCTTCCATCATCATCACCTATACAAATATATAATCAAGGTGGAGTTTTCAATCTTTCCCTTGATGGAAGACAACACAAAGGTCTCGTACCTGCATTGTAAAGTTAGCGATGCATATATGCATATCAAACTAACTTAAAATGAAGAATGCAGAAATATTGAAATGTCGGATCATTTATTTATCACCCTTTGTTTTTCAACAAGGGAGAAAAATAGTAAAAGCAAGGAAGTTTTAAAGATTATAACCCCGAAAAGTATTTCACAAAAACCACATAAAAATCAAGGCTTTCAAAACAAGGCTTTGATATTAAAATCAAGGGCCTTGAAAAATCATGGTCATCCAGAGAACTTCATTCATGATACCATTTCGAAGAAGAAATCCCCTTCCGAAATGCTCCTTCATGCACATCTTCCTCCATCGATCTTCAGCTTTCGAGATGTCATGTTCTTTGAGGGAAATGTCCGTTTGTCTCTGATCAGAATCCTTGTTGTATTTCTTGTCCTCATACGATGGTTGACCAATGGGACGATCCTTGATAACTTTGTAGCACTGAGTCATGACTTTTTCACCATCTTTAGTGGTAGCTTGACCATCTTCCTCAGTTAGAGGCTTGATGTTGTTGGCTGCTGTAAGAGAAAGAGCATTTACATGAAACATCTAGTTGATTTTCTGATTTAAAATACCCAACAAGTCTTGTGTTTCATCCAGACGATTGGTAACTGCTAATTTGAAAAATACGAGATCACTTCTCATGGAATACAATCCTCGTTCTACAGCCTCCAGTCTGTGCACAATGGTATAGTTCTGTAACACCCCAAGTTCTCGGAGCTTGGGGAGCTACTGGATAGAACCTCACAATGGGTCCCGACCTTTGTTTAACAACAACTTTACTAGGATCTTACAACAAGGCACAAATGTATTTAAAACAATTTCAAAACATAATATTTTCATTGTATGAATGTACACATGTCATAGCCTTACAAAACATACATATATGTATATATACATATATATATATATATATATATATATATATATATATATATATATATATATATATATATATAACATGCTTGCCATATGGAAGACTCCCCCGTCCCCCGTCCCCATCTAATGAGTACGTGGACCCGGCTGACCATCTTTTCCGGATCTCTCTGCAACTGTCTATCTCTACAAAAACTACAACACGGCATAACCGTTAGCTAACAACCCAAATATAAATAGAATAAGGATAGCACAAACACACTCAAAGTGACATAAACACTCATCATGCTGGCACACAATCCGGTTATTATCTGATAGCTTAGGTGATTCACTTTATTCCGTTTTAAAGTTGTAGCACGAAAATCTTAAGATTTCTCGCCTCCGTTCCTTATCTAACTTGGTGTAGGTCCAGTACACCTCCGCCGGTAGCATCACTACAAACCAAGTATGGACTAGTCCCTAAAGAAACCCCCAGCGCCCTCGGGCTAACTGAGTAGAATGCCACCGCCCGTTACTCTTAGGTCAAATATGTAGGTCGGTCGATAATTAATAATAAGTACGATTTAAACACATCATTCAAACACCACTATCAGTATTCACACTCATATCGAAAAGCAAGCTAAGTATGCCCAAAGGACTTACCTGAATCAAATCATAATCCCGTTATCTCAACTCGGTCCGCAACCACAGGAACTCAACCGCCTGTTGTAAAAGGCAAGTGGATCAATAATGTATCCCACTTTATTAGAAGTCTCCAACTTCTAAGATATTTAACTCTATCATCAGATAAATTACCAAAATATCCTCGTAATGGCAAATGACTATTTTGCCCCTAGTGTCCGAATCCCTAGAAGTATTCGTAGAATATTTCTAAAACTTCATATGAAGCCCAAAACCATAATCTAACACTCACAAGAAAGATCTAGCTAAGTTGGAAGATATTTTCCAACTTCTTAACTTCCATGAAAAATTCACTAATGATCTCACTTTGACCTAACTTAGAACGCTCATACAAAAATCTAAAAATCTCAAATAAAATATATAATCCTTATATGCAAAGCACTCTGCTCACTAGAAGAAATAAATCTTAGAAAGAAAAAAATAATTAGTCTTACACAAAAATCCCAAGTTGACTCCTCAACACAAATTCTCCCATACTTAGCCAAAAATCTGTATTTTACCAAACTGCACAACTAGGCTACTTTGGAACCTTATAAGTCTAGATTCGATTGCTGGATCGACCACAACTTTTAATACATCACAGTATGCATCTCACTCTATGTTTCATCAAAATTTCATCTCCATCAGATAGATCTAATCCATTCATATCTAGATCCAAGAACTTCTTCCACACACAGTTTTTCCCATACTTCAAATATTTCACCAAAAACAGAAAAACTACTTACTGTCTCAACTTTGAAAAATGATAACTACTAAACCTCTTGATGGAATCCTCTCAAATTTTGATATATTATACTATGCTATCCTAAATATGACATATCCAAAATTCAAGTCTAACCAAGGAATATAACCAAATCAAATCGGCACCACAAAACTGAACCACAAGCAGTTTTCTCAAGAATTCAGCACCACTATAAACTGTTCAAGGTCTCTACATTGGGACACCATAACTCTTAAACTGTAACTCGGATTCCTCTCAAATTTCAGTATGATCTACTACAATATGATAATATATCGTATCAAAATTTCAGCCAAAAAAGATGAGTATTTCTTATGCAAATCGGGCCCCAAAGTGAATGTTCGTCATTGTTGAAAATTCTGGAAAAAAAATAGCAGACCTTCCGGCTTCTCCTGGCTGTTAAGTGCGAGTTTAGGACAGTTTTGGGATCAGCCATATTAGCACATATAAACGGAGGAAAGGACAATGAAAAGTGGTGTGGATCTTACTCGACTTACAAGGCTCGATGTGCTTGCATGCAAGACCGGAAAGGGAGGCCCTTGTTGCTGAAGTTGTTGTCTCGTGCAGCAGAGGGAAGGAAGAGTGGTTTGATCTGCTGTGCGACTTCACCAGAACTCAACACAAGATTTTTTAGACAAGAGGTTTGGTGCTCGGTTCTGTTGGGGTCGTTCATGGCGGTAAGACATGTTGTAGAACGTGATTGGCTTCCCACTCCGGCTGTGCGTGACTGCTTTCCTCTAGAGATGGAAGTAGAGGCGACGACCAGGGTTCCCACTGTACAAAAAGATTTTGGCCTGGGGAAGGAGGTTGATCTGCGATATATCTGGACGTGGAGCAAGAGGGCGGGGCTACACAAGGAAGGAAGGAAGAATGTTTGATACTGCGTGATTCCGGGAGAGGTTACTCTAGGATATTTGATCTCTCTCCAGCTCAGCCCTAGTACGTAGAGCAACCCTCTTTACTGTTGGGCTGAAGGCTTGCTGGGCTCACCGGGATTGTTGATACGTTGTTGGTCCGACTCATAACCAACGGTGGAGGACGGCTGGTTAAGTATGTAAGCGAGGTGTGAAGGTGGGCTGAAACAAGTGATCATTATGTGGGCTCGAAAATTGCATGGCTTTGTCAAAATCATGCCATGACTTCGTCAAATGTTGTCATGGCTTCGTCTTGGTCTTGTCATGATCTCGTCTTGGCCTTGTCATGGTCTCGTCGAAAGACATGAACTAGTAGTTGTACGAATTACAGTTTGGTGGTGATTTATCATTTTATATGAATTAAAGCTCACATAAAATGATAACATTTTGTGATAGTAGGTAACATGCGCCAGGATCGACGGTTGAAATTCGGTTCGACTCGGGAATTAAACGGAATTGAAATTCCGGATATTACAAGTTCCAGGCCGGTTGCTCTTTCAAACCCCTTCCCCCGTGGAAGTTTTCTTAATCCCCATAGTGTCAAAAAATTGCTCATCCAGTTCACCAAGAGCATAATGTTGTTCCTCATAAGAATAATCAATCGAAAAGTATTGAAATATTTTGGAAGCAAGTTTCCATATGGTAAATGGTAATCATTGGGAGAATTAATGGTCTGAAGCATATGTGACAGGATAATTTCTGGGAGATTAACATCTACCCCGTTTAGCACATGATACAAGAAGGCAAGCAGTTGATTTGTCAGCACATCCTTGTTATTAACTCTTGGTATCACACATCTAACCAATAAAGTACAAACAATTCTGGCTTCAAGGGTTAAACAGGTGGTGGTAGGTTGAGGTAGTGCATTGGGTAGAAGAAATTGTTCTTTAGCCATCTTAAAAGTTCTAAAGGGGGTAGGGTGGTCGAATGAGTTGTATCGGGGAAGCCCTAGTATTTCAACAATAATTTCAGAGGAAATAGTAATTTTCTTACCTTTAATGACTGATTCTAGGACAAGTTCCCACCTTTCTCTTTGGGCTGTTAAGTTGACGTAGAATAACTTGGTAAATCTTGGAAAGGATGTGTCACATGGGTTGAGAATAATTCATATAAACTGGCTTGAAGCACCTCGAGCCCTGGTAGAGAGAGGCATGTGAATAACTCCCGATCGACTAATTCGCACATGCATTGATCCAGATCGTTGAACCCATTCAGCCATTTCTTGACTGCAATCTGACTTCCAAACTAGTGTGATGGAAGACCCGTTTTGGCATAAATTTCAGCATCATCCATATGAAATGGGGAACTAGAGCTTGAGTCTGAGCCGGAGTCTGAGTCAGAGTAGATTTGAACTACCCTTTGGTGTTTGGGGGAAGATGATGCAGCATCATCAATTGAAGATCACTTGGAAGCCATGGAAAATTTTGGAAGAGAGAAGAACCAAATTTGTGAAAAGTGAAAGAGTAAAGCACGGGATTTTGCAAAGAGAAGATGAAGCGGAAGAGATAAAGAAGGAAGAGAAGTGATATTTAAGGGAAGAAGTCACGTCAACATAAGTTCACTAGGATCTTGAGAGACTCAAAATCTTGGAAGAATCACTTTTGATTAAAATTCTTTCCATAAATTTTGTAACCACTTTTCAAAATTCTTTTAATCTAAAAATAAAGCCTTTTGAAATCTCTTTTAAAACTCTTTCTTAAAAAAATTTAGGGATTGAAATATCTAGAGGATATTAATTCCTAAAAGATCCGTGAAAATGTATTTACCCTTGAATCTCGTTTCAAGACCCTTGAATTGTCTTTCAAGGCCCTTAAAAAAAACAAGTGGGCTGCGTACGAAGAAGAAAATAAAATAATTTACTCCCCCTACGCTAATGCTTCCTTGTTCAGCATAACAAGCTCTAATCTAATAAAATTGAATTGATCTTCAGGTAGGGATAGGGCGACAAAGTTTTTCTTCTTGGAGTGCCAACTAATTAGGGATGACCCTAAGAATTGGCAACATCCAAAAGTGCTCTTTCTATCGATCTTATAACTTGCAAAATCTGCATCTGAATAGCCAACGAGGTGAAACGAGCTTTCACGTGGGTACCATAACCCTAGATCCTTAGTGCCATTGAGATACCAAAAAATTCTTTTCACAGCTATCAAGTGTGACTCTTTAGGATCAACTTGAAATCTTGCACACATGCACACGCTAAACATAATGTCAGGTCGACTAGGGGTTAAATACAACAATGAACCGATCATACCTCGATACTCCTTTTGCACAACACTTTTGTCATCTTTGCCGTGGTCAAGCGAAAGTGTTGTACTCATAGGAGTCTTTATGACCTTAGATTGATCCATCTTATACTTCTTAAGCAAGTCCTTGGTATACTTGCTTTGATTGAGAAAAATTCCTTTCTTTGCTTGTGTAACTTGAAGTCCAAGAAAAAATTTTAGCTCATCCATTAAGCTCATTTCAAATTCCTTGCACATGATATCTGAAAATTCCTTCCATAGGGAACATTAGTAGCACCGAATAATATATCATCAACATAGATTTGCACTACTAATATATCGTTGCCTCTAGTTTTGATAAATAAAGTTTTATCAATCAAACCTCTTTTGAAATTGTTTTCAAGGAGATACTTGGACAATCTTTCATACCAAGCTCGAGGGGCTTGCTTAAGACATAAAGAGCTTTGTCCAGTTTAAATACATGATTAGGAAATTCATCATTTTCAAAACCAGGAGGTTGAGCAACATAGACTTCTTCTTCTTCTAAGAAGCCGTTTAGGAAGGCATATTTTACATCCATTTGAAATAGCTTTATACTCATGAAAGATGCAAATGCAAGTAGCATACGTATGGCTTCTAACGTGGCAACCGGAGCAAAAGTCTCCTCATAATCAATACCTTCTTCTTGGTTATAGCCTTGTGCTTCAAGTCGTGCTTTATTTCAAATGACTTTGCCGCTTTCATCCAACTTGTTTCGAAATACCCATTTCGTGCCAATGACGGATTGATGCTTTGGTCTTGTAGTAAGAGTCCATAGCTTGTTTCTCTCAAACTCATTTAGTTCGTTTTGCATAGCAATGATCCAGTCGGGTTCTTGAAGAGCTTGAACATAATTATTTGGCTCAATAAGTGATACGAACGCAGAGAATGCACATAGGTTGTTTACTTTAGACCGAGTTTGAACTCCTGCGTTTGGATCCGAGATCACATTCTCTTGTGGATGGTATGAAGAGTGTTGAAACTTTCTTCGTTTGTAAGATGGAACAGATCTTGAAGATTGAGGATCATATGCTTGACTAGATTCGGGTACCGTTGGTGTATTGCCCTTGGATCCTGTCTCAAGGCCTTGAAGTTGGGTTTCAAGACCTTGAAACGGAATTCTGACATCGGAGTTTTTTGTTTCAAGGTCTTGAAGATGCGTTTCAAGGTCTTGAGGATTTTCTCCGGTATCTTGAATCTTTTCTTGCATAGTCTTTTCTTGATCTTTAGGATCTTCATCTTCATCAGAATTGCGATCTTCTCGTTAATTCATATTAAGATGTGCAAAACTTTCACTCAAAGTACCATCATTGCTTTCTTAAAATATGACATGAATACTTTCCTCAACAATTTTGGTATGTTTGTTATAAACTCGATAAGCTTTGCTATTTGAAGCATATCCAACAAATATAGCTTCATCACTATGTGCATCAAAATTTTCAAGATTATCTTTGCCATTGTTATGAACAAAACATGTACATCCAAAGGGTTTGAAATATGAAATATTAGGTTTTTTACCCTTAAATAGTTCATAAGGAGTCTTTTCAAAATGGGGCGAATTAAACATCTATTTAAGATGTAATTAGCAGTGTTTACTGCTTCTGCCCAAAAACTTTTTGACAAACTGTTTTTTAAAAGCATACTAGACATATCCTCAAGGGTGCGGTTCTTACGTTCCACAACTCCATTGTGTTGAGGAGTTCTAGGAGCTGAAAAGTTATGTGAAATACCATATTTTGCACAAAACAAGTCAAACTTTAGTTGATCAAATTCTCTACCATGATCACTTCTTATAGAAACGATTGGTAGGTTTTTCAAAGTTTGCAACTCCTTACACAATTTTGAAAACTTAAACAATGCTTTAGATTTTTCTCGTAAGAAAGAAATCCATGTGAAATGAGAAAAATCATCCACAATAACAAGGATGTACTGCTTGCCTTTGGGAGATTTGACATGCATAGGTCCACAAAGATCCATATGTAAAAGTTCAATGGGTCGAGAAGAACTTACAACTTTCTTAGGTTTGAATGAACCTCTTGTTTGTTTACCTTGTGTACAAGCTTTACATAGTTTATCTACCTTGAAGTTTAGGTTTGGCAAGCCACGTACCAAATCTTTTGAAAGTAGATTCTACATTGTATGCATACTTACGTGACCAAGTCTTATATACCAAAGCCTTGGATCATCAGTCAAGGCCTTGAGACATTTTAGCTTAGTTCTTGAAACTTGGTTAGTACTCATAGAATAAACATTGTTACATCTAGGAGCAGTAACCATAATGTCACCCGTCGTTTTGTCTTGAACTTCACATTTTTCTGAATCAAACATTACCTTATTCCCTTTATAACATATTTGAGAGATGCTAAGCAGATTATACTTCAAACCGTCAACAAGATATACATCATCAATAAAGTTAGACGAATTATAACATATTTTACCAATTCCAATAATGTCACACTTTCCTTTATCAACAAGTGTAATGGTTCTAGATGATTGCTTCTTTAAATTTGAGAACAGTGAACTTTTTCCACTCATGTGTGTTGAGTAACCACTATCTAATATCCATTTATGCTCCTTTACCTTGGTGATATCCTGCAAAACAAAAAACATCAACCTTTCCGGGTTGACCAAATGACATATTTTGGTCCATATTCAGACTCGGTCATGTTTGGTTGTCTAATGCCCTTAGGAACCCAAATTTGTTTGACCTGTTTCTCTAAACATAGAGGATAAGTGTTTCTAATGATGTAGGAATCATTACTTCTATATGGACATGTAGATTTTACATGACCCTTTTTACAACAGTATAAATATGTGGGCATATGAATACTTTCTTTAGCCTTGACAAAAGTGGTAGTTGGTTTTCTAGGAAAGCTCCTATGATACCCTATACCATTTTTGTTAAGTGAGGATTGTTGTTCACCCATCATTCTTTCAAGTTAGCTTTTGAACAAATGAAATTTACAAGTGCAGTCTTCTGGTCTTGACACGTCAAATTTAGATCAAGTTTCTCTTTCTCTAGATCGATATAGTTTCGATGAAGAGAGGAGAGGTTGTCCTTGAGAATCGCATTTTCTTATTCCAAGGCCATGGCACTATCATCAAGGTCTACCTTCTCTGTGTTAAGAGTTTCAATCTCTAGAGACATCTCACTAAGTTGTTTTTCTTGTTCAAGAAGCTTTTCTTTTAGAGAATTTATCCTTATTCTATGTTCTTTGTCACATATAATAATGTCTTTAAGGAATCGTGTTAGGTCAGATTCAGGTTGAGACATGATAGTACTTACCACATTATTGACGTAGAGATTTGAATCTTCTTCATGATCGGCCATAAGACATAGTTTTGCTTGTTCTTTTTCGTCTTCTGATTCATTTGAGGAATCTGAATCACTCTATGAAGCTACCATAGCTTTCTTCTTTCGATCATTTTTTTTGAAGTTGGTCCTCTTCTTCTGTGGACAGTCCTTAACAAGATGATATGTTTCACCAGATTCAAAACAAGTCAGCACTTTAGTTTTCTTGTTGGAGTTAGAAAACTTACCTCGGGGTTTTAATTTTATTATTTGCAGACTGTTTCTTTATTTTGAGAATTCTTGTGAGATCCTTAGATATCATGGCAATTGCATCTTCTTCATCATCGTCATCACTATTTTCCTCTTCAGATGGTAACTCGTCCTTCCTCGATCTTAATGCCAGATTCTTAGTGCTATATGGGAGTTCTCCATCTTCTTCACCAAAAACCATTTCGTGTGTGATGAATTTTCCAAGGAGGTCATCAAGAGAAGAGTTGAGAGATTCTGAGCTTCTTCGATGGCATTCATCTTTGGTCCCCACTTTTCTTTAGGTAAGCTCCTTAAAACCTTCCTAACTTTTTCTTCACTTGTGAAGACCTTTCCTAGTAAGTCCAGGTTGTTCACGATCTCAGTGAATCTTGTGAACATTTCTTTGACTAGTTCATTTGGATTCATCTTGAATAGCTCATATTGTCTGAGGAAGATGCTAATCTTTGTCTCCTTGACTTGACTTGTTCCTTCGTATGTAACAACAAGATTGTCCCATATTTCTTTTGCACTCTTGCATGATGAGATGCGGTTAAATTTGTTTGCATCTAATCCGCAGTAGAGTAGGTTCATAGCTTTATAGTTCTTTGACACACTGTCCAAGTCATCTTGTGTGAAGTCAGCTTCCTTCTTTGGGACTTGGACACCTTCAATTGTCGTAGTTGGGACTTTGAGACCATTCTGAATGATACTCCATAGTTCCATGTCCTGATCAATAATGAACATACGCATGAGTGCTCTTCAATGGGCAAAGTTGTTGCCACAAAAGAGTGGTGGTCGAGATGAGGATCTTCCTTGATCAAATCCTCCATCACCTACAAGATTCATGATTAGTCTAATTGATGGTTAAATCAATATTCGTGAGTCTAGCTCTGATACCAATTGAAGAACCGTTAGGTGAATAAAAAGGATAAAAGACACTTAAGAAGGGGGGTTGAATAGAGTATGAGAACTTTTCGTAAAAACCTATCTCAAGGCTTTGAAACCAATGTCAAAGGCCTTGATGTCGATCTGAGCTCTTTGTGACACACTTTGATTTCAAGGGCTTTGAAACTACTTTTAAGGGCCTTGACTTTGTAAACCTGCAAAACAAAGTTAGTCACAATAAAGCAACATAAAGTGCGGAATGTAAAAGATCGACACGAGGATTAAAGATTCAAGAGCCTTGGCGGGGCTTGGCTTCTGATCCCTTGAAATGACTTTCAAGGCCTTCCTCTTTAATCACTTTAAACACCTTGTTTGTGTAACATCAGGAAATTTATTTCCGGAAGTTGAGTTATTTCCGACTTTTTCCACGACTGCGGCTTATTTCCCGCAGGCACGTTTGCTGAGTTCGGGTTTTAACGCGGCACGGGGACACCTTTTTACTTTCCGACCTTGAGAAGGGGAGTGAGGGGACAAGGGGGCTGACCCTTGGATATCCCACCTCTTTTGTCAGCTCATTACTCTCTCCTCTTTTCCCCACTTTTCCTCTTACGTTCTTTCACTTCCTTCCACTCCTCTCTTCCTTCTTGCTTGCTCTCTTATCCTTTTGTCTTGGAAGAGATTGGTAGGAGTTGTAGCTTGATTTTTTCCGGATCTGTTGTGGTAAGTAAACTATCTTCCCTTCCTCTTGCTGCTTGTTATCTCCTCTTCATCTTCTCTTCACCTCCATTGCCATGGAGGAAGCTTTTGAAGAGAAATCTAGTAAACCCTTGCATGTCCCTTTCTTTAGCTCGTTTAGGTCGTGGTGAGGAAGCTAAGACTTGTGGCGAAGGTTTGGTGGAGGCCTAGCGAAGATAAGGAGGCACTAGGAGCAAAGAACCAATCGAAGAAACGAAGAAGACGAAGTTTCTGTTGTTCGACCGCGGAGGAGGACCACCAGAGGCGCAGGTGCGGATTGAGGCAACCGCAGGGGCGGCCAGAGCCACCGCAGGGGCGGCGCCAGTGATCTGCAGGGGTGGCGACAGGGTTCCGCCCGGAGCCCCAGCTTGCTTCCGCGGCTGCGTTTTCTTCACCAGTAGGTTCCTTCCTCCTTTCCTCTTCGTTCCTTCCTTAGACCTTATGTTGTTGTTTAGCTATAAGCATGATTAGGTAGGACCTAGGACTTATGAGAATGCCATTTAGTGGCTTGAACCTAGGTGCCCTTGAATCTTTAGTCATCTTGTGTGTGAGGGACTTGTGGTCTCTCTTCCATCTATCCTTTTAGTCCAGCTTTGTTGGGTTCTTAATCTCTCTTGGGTTGTGGGTTGTTGTTCCCTCTTTCCCATGCCTATCTTGTTCTTGACCTCCTAAAGATTCAAGAGAGCCTTACTAGCTTCTAGTTGTTGAACCCCTTGTTTAGTTTTAGCTTTGGAGAGTCTTGGGGTGTGTTGTGAGTTGTTGTTGACCTATATATCTTGTTGACCAGGCTTTGGTTTTCCTTTTCGGAACTTGTGATCGTTGGTTTGATTTAGCTTGAGACGAGATAAGTCCTCGGACTTACTAAACCGCTTTTATGCCTGGTGTGTTTTTCCCGCTTTTGAACATGAAAATAGACTAGGATCTACTTGACCTTATTTATTGGCCCATCGTTACTATTATTATTATCGGGAGGTGACATCACTGTCCAGCCTCCCGAGGGAGACTGAGGGGATCTCTGCGACCAGGCCATACACAGTATATGGACGGGCTTCTTCATCACTCCCTCAGGGTATACGGGTTGAGCGCCGCCACACTCTTGTTTGTTACACGGGGACAAAGGCGAGAGTTCTAAGACTCTCGTGTCACACTTGAACAAATGGATTAGTTATGGAACAACCTAAAAAGATATATCGTAATGAATGTGTATGTTGTGTGCTTTGTGCTCTTATGTGTGTTTGTGCCATATTATTCTTATAATGCATAGAATGTGAGCTAACGGTTTTAAACCGTTTTGTGTAGATGTCTTGCAGATTAGGGATGCCGCCGAGTTAGGTGGAGGAGTGGACAACCGAGTGGTCTCCGTACATTATAGGATGGGGGCGTTTTTGCGGGTTTTCCTTGTTTTGTCGGATTGTGGTTTGTTGTACGTTTGGATTGCGTTATGTTTTATGTCGTTTTGAGGGATCGGCTGAGTTTCCAACTTGTATCCCTTCCTTTCTTTCTTTGCATACATTATAAACTATTTTGAGTTTTATGCGTTTATTTGTGCCATGTTGGAAAGGTCCAGTGAAATTGTTGTCAGGCTAAGGGTCGGGACCCATTGTGTGGTCTCACCCGTTCATTCCGATATCCCGCGGATTCGGAGTGCTACAAAGTGGTATCATAGACCTAGGTTGACAACAAAGGCACTCGCTAAAGGCCGAATGAGGAATAAACAGAACCCCTCGGGTTCTGACTTTTCGTTTTCAAAATTCATATGCATGAGTCGGGATTGGGTTAGAATGTACGGGACCTCCACTCCTCAGGCAAACCTCGGCGACATAGATTTCTGGTGTTGATGTATATAATTGCATAGTTATATATATATATATATATATATATATATATATGGCCTTAGGATGTTTTTGGACTTGTATGTACTTAGATATGCATGTGCCATACATATCGAATTAACCACACCCAAATAAACGCGAAACAACACCAGATGGCACGTACGAGAGAGACCGCTTATGTAGGACCCACCCGGGGTAGAGCACCACTTTCACCTATCGTCATGAGACGGGGACGAGTAGGGAGACCTCCAGGCGCGAGAGGTCGGGGATGTATCCCTATTGCGGACCCGTCAGCTGTAGATCCACCGGCAGTTGAGGTTCCTGTAGAGGACGTAACGGAGAGTGTCATTCCCGAGGAAAGGGAAAGGACAACTGTGAGGTCTGGAGCGCATAGTTCCTCATCTGCTAGGACCGGGGGAGCATCGATTGGGGCTACCATTTTTGAGGATTATGTATGTCGAGTCGAGGAGGCGTATAGGACTGGAGCACCACCTTTAGCGCCACCAGTGCCGGTGCCTGCACCTGCACCTACAACCGCGAGATTCGTTGAGGACTCACAGAGGGTTACACAGACTAGGGTCGTACCAGACATTGTTGCAACGGCAGTAGTTGCACCCGTGCCGGTTGTGGAGATTGCTAGGGCTGGACACGGGTTGAGGTCTCCTGTACCTGATTCATGGTTGAAGGCTTTCTACCAGCAACATGTACCTTACTTTGACGGGAAAGTAGGGTTAGAGGTCGAGCATTGGATCGGGCACGTAGAGACAGCACTAGAGGCGATCCGTTGCCTAGAGGAGAGGCAGGTAGAGGTGGTTCAGACATTGTTTAGAGAGCAGGCCCACTACTGGTGGAGGTCGGTACGAGAAGGTGTGACTAGGATGGACCAACTTCTGAGACTTGTTAGAGAGACTTTCTGCCCATATTCATTGAGGAGAGACCGAGTCCAGGATTTTTTAGAGGTTGAGTTTTAGCATGTCCCAATTATCGAGGCAATCAGACGTTTCCGAGCGGTGTCGGCTTTGCTGGGGTCCGCCGCACCTCCGGTGGACCAGCATGTGTATCTCTTTTCTAGGAGATTGAGGGAGTCTACCCGTGCTTACCTTGCGGGATTCTGTTGTGATTCCCTGGCCGAGTACCAGGACCGAGCCTCGTCATACGAGAGAGACAAACCAAGAGCTAGGAGAGTGGCGCAGTCCGGAGGACCGGACAAGCGTCAGAGGATTGTATCCACTAGTTTAGGGGCAGGAGCCTAAGGTCAGGGCCGTGGTCCCGCCCAAGGACATACAGGACATCCACCTGCTACTCAGGCGACAGACAGAGGGAGTTAGTGTTTTAACTGCGGAGGGCAGGATCATCTGAGGCCTGATTGTAGGAAGCCTCTGGTGACATCTTTCTCTGGTTAGACGGGCCACAAGGTAGCTTTTTGCAGACGGGGCGGGGCACCGTCACAGCAGGGGTCTTCACCTGCTAGCGGGACAGGTAGAGGACACGGGCCACCTCAAGTTCAGGCTCAGGGTTTCCAGTAGAGGAGACAGAGTCGGACACGTACACAGGGGTCGGCTCAAGGTCCGGGCCGTGGTAGAGGTCGTGGTTGAGGTACACAGGAGAACCGTGGCACATAGGCCAGGGTGTTTGAGTTGAGGAGCGTTGTGGATCCAGCAGCGCCGGCAACTACAGGTACTATTCAGATCCATGGACTTCCGGTCCGAGTTTTATTTGATGCGGGTGCCACGCACTCTTTTATATCTGATGACTATGTAGCTAGGTTGTCCTTAGTTACAGTAGAAGGGAGACCCTTCATTGTGGGGTTACCCGATGGGGGTAGGGTTAGTTGTACCCGTGAGGTACGCGATTGTCCCATATTTTTGGGAAACAAGATTGGTTAGCCGACTTCTATGTCATGCACTTAGTGCATGAAGAAGTCATCCTTGGCATGGACTGGATGGACCGCCATCGAACCGTTTTGGACATCAGTCGGAGGACCGTGATAGTTACCACGGAGACGTGATACGAGGTGATTTTCCGAGATTGGGACCTCGGGAAGACCGGTACAATCATTAGTGCGGTCCGAGCCGGAGACTTATCGGGCAGGGATGCGAGGCCTTCTGGTGCATTGCCATGAAGGAGGAGACGGGACCATCGCTGGAGAATATCCCTGTGGCATGTGAGTTTGAGGATGTCTTCGGGGAGCCACCCGGATTACCACCACAGAGGAGCATCGATTTCACTATTAAGTTGGAGCCCAGCACTAGGCCGATCTCCAAGGCTCCATACCGCATGGCGCGGATCGAGTTGTTGGAGCTGAAGAAGCATCTCGAGGAGTTGAGAGAGGTTTTATACGCCCGAGTGTTTCCTATTGGGGTGCACCGGTCCTCTTCATCAAGAAGAAGGACGGATCTTTGAGGCTTTATTTCGATCTGGGAATTGAAGAAAGTCACCATCAAGAAGAAGTACCCTCTACCGCGCATCAAAGACTTTTAGACCAGTAACTGGGAGCCTCCGTGTTTTCACGCATTGATTTGAGGTTGGGCTATCACCAGCTGAGGGTGAGAGAGGAGGATGTGCCGAAGATGGAATTCAGGACGAGAATGGCCATTATAAGTTTGTCGTGATGCCTTTTGGGCTCACGAATGCACCCGCCGTCTTCATGGAGTTGATGAACAGCATCTTCATCGACTTCTTGGACTAGTTCGTGGTGGTGTTTATAGATGATATCTTAGTCTAGTCCCGGAGTAGGGAGGAGCATGCGGGACACCTGATGACAGTTCTTCGAGTCCTTCAGGATAGAGAGCTTTATGCAAAGCTCTCTAAGTGCGAATTTTGGATGTCCGAGGTGGCGTTCTTAGGTCACATAGTTTCCGCCGAGGGTGTCATGGTTGACCTGGCGAAGATAGAGTCCGTCTCTTCATGGCTGCCTTTTAGGACGGTCAAGGAGGTGCGCAATTTCTTGGGCTTAGCGGGGTATTACCGCCGATTTGTTGAGGGTTTCTCCGTGATTGCACACCCGCTTACTTCCTTGCTAAGGAAGTCCACCCGGTTCGTTTGGTCCGAGCCTTGTCAAAGCAACTTTGAGGAGCTGAAGAGGAGGTTGACCTCCGCTCCTGTTTTGTCCCAGCCCGAGGGCGTAGAGGATTTCGTGGTATAAAGTGACGCCTCCAAGCTTGGCTTGGGGTGCGTTTTGATGAATAGGGGTAGGGTTATTGCATACGCTTCACAAAAACTGAAGCCGTATGAGGAGAATTATCCTACCCATGATCTCGAGCTAACGGCAGTGATTCATGCCTTGAAGATCTGACGGCACTACTTGTACGGGGCTACGTGCTAGATCTTCACAGACCATAAGAGTCTGAAGTATATATTCACTCTACGGGAGTTGAAAACCGCCAGAGGAGATGGTTGGAGCTGATTAAGGACTTTGATTTAAGGATTTTGTACCACCAGGGGAAGGCGAACGTAGTCGCCGATGCGTTGAGTAGGAGGACTCCTCGAGAGGAGGCTATAGCACGGCTTACGGTTCAGCCTCAACTGAGGAGAAATTTGATAGAGTTAGAGATCGATATCCGTTTCCCAGATGTGGACGGTCGTTTGTCTGAGTTGGAGGTACTTCCTGACCTGTCCAGAGAAATCCGGCAGAAGCAAGAGGGATGCCCGGTTTTGAGGAGGATCAGAGAGAGGATGACCCGAGGTGAGGCACCGTAGTTTACGGTAGGAACAGATGGCTTACTAAGACACTAGGGGCATATTTGTGTACCGTCGGACCTAGAGTTGAGAGAGCGGATTCTGTGTGAGGCACATTCTACACCTTACTCGGTGCACCCACGCACGACTAAGATGTACCAGGACCTTAGGAGATCTTACTGGTGGGGCGGGCTCAAGCCCTATGTAGCGAGATATGTTGCCCTATGCGCGACCTGCCAGCAGGTCAAGATCGAGCACCAAAGACATGGAGGAGAGCTCCACCCACTGCCCGTGCCGCAGTGGAAGTGGGAGGATATATCGATTGTCTTCGTTACCGGGTTGACACCGATTAGGAGCTGCGACGCAATTTGGGTGGTTGTAGATCGGTTGACGAAGACCGCACGTTTCATCCCCATCCGGGAGACGTGGCCGGTGAGTCGTCTAGCCGAGGAGTTTACCCATCAGATTGTGAGATTGCACGGAGTACCGAGGACCATTGTTTCGGATAGGGACGGGCGTTTTACCTCGTGGTTTTGGCAGTAGGTACACGCCGCCCTAGGTTCGAGTCTTCATTTCACCACCGCATACCATCCACAGACCGACAACCAGTCAGAGCGGACTATTTAGACCTTAGAGGACATGTTGCGGGCATGTGTACTAGACTGGGGACAGGTATGGCTCACCTCCCATTGGTGGAGTTTTCATATAATAATAGCTGGCACGCGTCGATTGGGATGGCACCGTATGAGGCATTGTATGGGCGGAGATGCTGTACTCCCTTATGGTGGGACGAGCCGGGGAGTTCTAGAGTTGTAGCTCCGGATCAGGTGCAGGATGACATGGCTAGGGTTGCTTTGATACGAGAGACGATGTTGATCGCCCAGAGTCGTCAGAGATCGTATGCGGATAGGAGGCGTAGACCTCTTGATTTCAGGGTCGGATCCTAGGTCTGGCCGAGAGTTTCACCGACTCGGGGTGTTAGATGATTCGGCATTAAGGGGAAGTTGATCCCCTAATATGTCGGTCCGTTCGAGATAGTAGAGAAGGTTGGTGAGGTGGCATACCGACTAGCATTACCGCCCCGATCGGAGGGTATACATCCAGTATTCCACGTGTCTCAGTTGAGTGATTACATCCATGACCCAAGGCACATCATTAGTCACAAAGACCTTGTGGTCGACCCGGACCATACTTTTGCAGAGCACTCGATAGCGGTTTTAGAGCGGAGTACGAGACGCCTTCGATCGAAAGAGATGCCGATGCTGTGGGTGAAGTGGTCGAGGCGAGGAGCCAACGAGACTACATGGGAGACGGAGGATAGTATCCGGAGGAACTATCCCGAGTTTTACGCGAGTTTAGAGACACCGATAGGGCAGTCTGGTTAATCCCGAGCTTCTTCCTTGATCTTTACTTATGTGCTTGTGATGTGATATGTTTTGTATGTATGGGATTACCTCGTGAGGCGTTTTCGTGAGTACGAGAGTGAAGTTGGGCTTGAGATCGATAGTTAGCTTTGTGAGTTCTTTACGTTTTGAGCGTGCTTCGCGAGTACCTTTAGCAGGTTTCAGGACGAAACTTGTGTTTAGGAGGGTTAGTTGTAACATCCGGAAATTTTATTTTCGGGAGTTGAGTTATTTCGGACTTTTTCCGCGTCTGTAGCTTATTTCCCGCACGCACGTTTGTTGAGTTCGGGTTTTAACGCGGGATGGGGACACCTTTTTACTTTCCGACCTTGGGAAGAGGAGTGAGGGGACAAGGGGGCTGACCCTTGGATATCCCACCTCTTTTGTCAGCTCATTACTCTCTCCTCTTTTACACACTTTTCCTCTTACACTCTTTCACTTCCTTCCACTCCTCTCTTTCTTCTTGCTTTCTCTCTTCTCCTTTTGTCTTGGAAGAGATTGGTAGGAGCTGCAGCTTGAGTTTTTCCGGATCTGCTGTGGTAAGTAAATTCTCTCCCCTTCCTCTTGCTGCTTGTTATCTCCTCTTCGTCTTCTCTTCACCTCCATGGTCATGGAGGAAGCTTTTGAAGAGAAATCTAGTAAACCCTTGCATGTCCCTTTCTTTAGATCGTTTAGGTCGTGGTGAGGAAGCTAAGACTTGTGGTGAAGGTTTGGAGGAGGCCCAAGAAGACAAGGAGGCACTAGGAGCAAAGAACCAGCCTAAGAAACGAAGAAGACAAAGTTTATTCTGTTCGACCGTGGGGGCGGACCACCAGAGGCGCAGGGGCGGATTGAGGCCACCGCAGGGGCGGCCACCAGGCGCAGGGGCGGCGCCAGTGATCCGCAGGGGTGGCGACAGGGTTCCGCCGGGAGCGCCAGCTTGCTTCCGCGGCTGCATTTTCTTCACCAGTAGGTTACTTCCTCCTTTCCTCTTCGTTCCTTCCTTAGACCTTATGTTGTTGCTTAGCTAGAAGCATGATTAGGTTGGACCTAGGACTTATGAGAATGTCATTTAGTGGCTTGAACCTAGGTGCCCTTAAATCTTTAGTGATCTTGTGTGTGTGAGGGCCTTGTGGTCTCTCTTCCATCTACCCTCTTAGTCCAACTTTGTGGGGTGCTTAATCTCTCTTGGGTTGTGGGTTGTTGTTCTCTCTTTCCCTTGCTTATCTTGTTCTTGACCTCCTAAAGATTCAAGAGAGCCTTACTAGCTTCTAGTTGTTGAACCCCTTGTTTAGTTTTAGCTTTGGAGAGTCTTGGAGTGTGTTATGAATTATTGTTGACCTATATATCTTGTTGACCAGGCTTTGGTTTTTCTTTTCGGAAAGTGAGATCGTTGGTTTGATTTAGCTTGAGACGAGGTAAGTCCTCGGACTTACATAGCCGCTTTTATGCCTTATTTGAGTATATTATGGTGGTGTGTGTTTACCGCTTTTGAACATGAAAACGGGCTAGGATCTACTTGACCTTATTTATTGCCCCCTCGTTATTATTATTATTATCGGGCGGTGACATCACTGTCCAGCCTCCCGAGGGAGACTGGGGGGATCTCCGCGACCAGGCCATACACAATATACGGGTGGGCTTCTTCATCACTCCCTCAGGGTATACGGATTGAGCGCCGCCACACTCCTGTTGGTTACACGGGGACAGAGGCGAGAGTTATAAGACCCTCGTGTGACACTTGAACAAATGGATTAGTTATGGAACAACCTAAAAATATATATTGTAATGAATGTGTATGTTGTGTGCTTTGTGCTCGTATGTGTGTTTGTGCCATATTATTCTAATAATGCATAGAATGTGAGCTAACGGTTTTAAACCGTTTTGTGTAGATGCCTTGCAGGTTAGGGATGCCGCCGCGTGAGGTGGAGGAGTGGACAGCCGAGTGGTCTCCGTACATTATAGGACAGGGGCGTTTTTGGGTGTTTTCCTTGTTTTGTCGGATTGTGGTTTGTTGTACGTTTGGATTGCATTACGTTTTATTTCGTTTTGAGGACTCGGTTGAGTTTCCAACTTGTATCCCTTCCTTTCTTTCGTTGCATACATTATAAACTATTTTGAGTTTTATGCCTTTATTTGTGCCATGTTGGATAGGTCTGCTGAAGATTTTGTCAAGCTAAGGGTTGGGACCCATTGTGTGGTCTCGCCCGTAGCATTCCGATATCCCACGAATTTGGGGTGTTACAGTTTATCCTTGCATCCGATTTCAAGGCCTCCAAAGGTACCTTGAAATGCGTTTCAAGACCTGCACACATTCTAAACAAACCATCAAACCAAACCAAGCAACTCGATATATAATCAATAAATTGTTAGTATATAAAACCATTTCATTTATGTTCAAGTCTTCCATCATCTTCACCTATACAAATATAGAATCAAGGTGGAGTTTTCATAAATGTCTGGTATGTAAATGTCCGGTATGAAATCAGGAAAAAAAAAGGCAAATAAAAAAAATAAAAAAAAATTCAGTAATTAAAATCAAAACTTACATAACAAACATCAAATATTCTTTCTTTTTTAATAGAAGGGTTAATTAATTTTACCTACCATTAAACGAAAGTGGTAAAAATTATGGGGTACCTTTACTTAACACAAAACTTAAAAAGGCCTAGTAGGCCAAATTCTTTCAAAAAAAAATATATCTTTATAATCCGGTTGTCACAAACCGGGTTATTTGGGTTATCAAATAATCCGGGCGTTCATATTATGGTGTATTTGTACCATGTATCACATAATTTAGCGAACTTTATATTCCAAATCGTAATAAAATCCGGATTATAGTTATTTATTGATCCTATTTCTCATTTTATAATCCGTGTATTACACGCCCGGTTTATATGTTATGGAATATAAACCAAATTTTGCAGTAGTGAAAAGACATATGTACAAAATGTTTAGCCTCTTTTATGGCTTTTCAAATACAATTCACCTGGCATTTTTCACTACTGGTTTCTGTGTTGCAGGAAAAAGAAGAAGATGAGTGTTTGAGGAAATTGGAAGATGGGAAAACGAACATATGAAATGAAGGTGAACAACATCAACTTATGGAGAAACACTTCCATGAACCAATCCGATAAGAAAGACAAGGAGTTTACCATGTATAATGAATTGAGTTACAGTGAAAATATCCCACTGTATGATAAACAAGTTGTTGAGCCTAGGCATAAATTTACCTAATTTTGCAAATATAGTAATACATTCCTATTAAGCTCCTATGCTTCGAATCTTGCAGCTAAATGGACTTGTGAAACAGCAAGGAACAACATACAGGAACAAAGTGATCTCCCCAGGATAGTACACTCCATACAGATTTCAACCTATAAGCCCGGGAAGCAAAGGGATGTAATGATCCTCAGGAACACATTCAAATCTACAGGGAAACAATGGAAATTTTGGTCCCTCAGGGGATCACTCAGAGCTACCATTTATGTTTGTTTTTTAGACATTCTTTAACCCATGACAGGGTTCATATGAACAATAAAAACCAAATGACATGCAAGTTTGAACACAATAAACTTACAACCTCAAGAGGTGAAATCATTACCAAACAAGAGTACAATCTCGGAGCTTGGCATATGAATAATACTAGGGCACCTCGCAAGAATACTAAATGGAGAAATTATAACAAGAAACAGTTAAGCTTGGACTCAACTAATAGTAAAAAAATGGAACCATTCTCGCAATCAACACCTACAAAATTATAATGATTCAGTCACAATAAATATGCATAACGAAATGGGTATAAAAGAAACGACCATAGCACGAGTAAGATAAACAATGAAATGTTGGAATTATAGGTAAGAAACCTCCTGAGCACAAGAAGTAAGGAGAAAAATCAAAAAATAATCATTACAAGAGACACATACGGAAAGGAACACGGGATTTTTCACCCCAAAACATTAACAAGATATAAATGAAGTTTGCTTTTTAGAACAGTAGATGAAGGAGAGAGAAAATTTTTTGGAATGACCTTAATATTACATGCAAGAATGACCGCATTCAAATGATCCTACTAGATGAATTATAAACTAACATAGAACTAGAAGAGGTATGATTTAAAGGAGCGGGATTTGATAATATTTATTTCATTCTAGTAGATGGCCTTTTAGGGGGGTTGTGCCTTTTTTGGAAAAGCTACCAACTGATAAACAAAAAGGTTGAACTAATTACTAAAGAAAAAAGGTACATTACAATATAACACAATAATATATTAAATAATGTAAGCATGTGCATCACATTCTTATACGCTCCCCGAATGAACAACAAAAGGATGCATTCTAGATTAAACTAAAGGATCGCATCAATACAAATAGCTTTCCTTCACTAATGATCGTAGACTTTAATGAGTTGCTTCATTTATCTGAGAAGAAAGGAGGTGCACAAATATCTAGCAATAGAATCAAAAGACTGAAAATGTTCACACAACAGTGCAATATGATTGATCTAACAACGAAGGGTAATGAATTCAGCTGGAGAAAACGCAAGGAGGGTGAAAATAAAACATTTGAAAAGCTTGATAGAGTTATGGTCCACCCTGGTATAATTCAAGCTTACCTTGAAGTATTCACATGGGACCATGCATTTACAACTTTAGACTATTACAAGATATATGTGAATCTTAAAAATTCTGCCCAGCGGATAAAAAATAAACCCTTCCGTTTTGAAATGATGTGGACAAAAAGAAGGGACTGCGAGAATCTCATTAAACAAACTTGGAGGACATAGTACCAAGGGATACATGTGTACAACTTTGTCAAAAAATTAGCCTATTGAAGAATAATTTGAAAATTTGGAGTAAAAAAAATTTGATATATAAATAGATAAGCAAGTGAGGTGGATTCGGAAATAGAAAAACTAGAAGTCCAAATTTCTACAAACTACACGGCGCAAAATAACGCAAAATTAAACTTACTAAATAGAAAGAGAGAATGTCTAATTAACCACCAACAAAAGTACTGGACACAACAGGCTAAATCAAACTCATTAAAATTGGGAGACAAGAACACAAAATTCCATCACCGTAAAGCAACAAAAGGAAAAATCATGAAAACATAGCAATAATAGTAAAAAAAACAACGGAATTGTGCTGGCCTCAGAAGAAGAGATTGAGAAAGAATTTTTATCGGACTATGAAGCAAGATTTAAAGCCTCAGATATTAATACAGTAGAGCTCCATAAACAGCTTGAGATTATTCAACATGAAATCTCATAAAGTGAAAATACAATGCTTACCAAACCTTATACATATGAAGATGTCAAAACGACAACTTTTGAGATTAGTAGTGATAAATCACCCGGTCCAGATGGAATACTTGTTGGGTTCTTCCATAAGTACTAGCACATCGTGGGTACATATGTTATTCTTACAATCAAGAGTTTCTATAGAATCGGAAAATGCTCAAATAAATCAACCATACGCTTATCGCTCTGATCCCAAAGACAGATAACCCCTCAACAACAACCGATTATAGACCCATTAGTCTATGCTCGACACTATATAAAGTGATTGCAAAAATACATACGAACTAATTAAAGAAAATTCTCCCAAAGCTAATTCATCCGTTGTAGGGTGCTTTCACCCAAAACAGATTAATCCATGATAACATTTTGATAGCACATGAAATCTTCCACGGATTCAAATCAAAAAAGGGAAAGAAGGCTACGTAGCAATCAAGCTCGACATGGGAAAAGCTTATGATAGGGTGGAATGGCCATGTATCATGGTTGTACTAAGTAAATTTGGCTTCGTGGAAAAATTCATAAGATAGATTGAGGAGTGTATCTCTACAACCTCCTACTCCATCCTAATCAACGATAACCATACCAAGATTTTCCGCCCAAGACGAGGGCTTTGACAAGGTGATCCGTTGTCCTCGCTAATTTTTAACTTGGTAGCAGAGGTTCTTGCTAGAAATATCCAGAAAGCTAGTAATGAAGACAAAAAATGTATTGACTTTACAATCACAAGATCAGGAACGACCATTCATTTTATTTGCAAGAGCAACAAACCCATCATGCAATAAAATACTTGGAAAATATTGCCAAATTTCAGGACAAAAAGTCACAAATCAGCCTTTTAAACGTCAAGCAATGTAGATAACTCAATGAAAAGAATACTCCAACAAAACACGGGTATCTCTCCAAGCACATGCCTAAAAAAGTACCTAGGTTGCCCAATCATTAACGGCGAGCGAGCAAAACTATGTTTGAAGACGTCATTGGTAGTTCTAGGAGAGAGCTAACTAAATGGAAAGCGAAATCCTTATCCCATGAAGGACGAACGATTTTGATTAAAGCAAACCTTAATGCTAAACCAAACTATATAATGAAAAGCTTTATGTTACCATCATCTATCCACAAAGAACTTGACCAAATCAATAAACAATTTTTCTAGAATAAAGGACCACATTATCACCCCTTAATTAGCTGGGAAAGGATTTGCAAACCAAAAGAAAACGGAGGGGTTGGGATAAGAAAGGAAAAAGACATGAATAAGGCACTCCAAATGAAACTTCTATGGAACATTATGGCAGAACCAGATAATATTTGGGTAAAGATAATTGAGGAAAAATACTTAAAATGGAAACGTATATGGCAATATAAAATTGGTAAGAACACATCGTGGCAGTGGAGGAGAGTAATGAGCCTACGACCAGACCTTGAAAAAGGAATCTGATGGAATGTAGGGGACGGACAGACAATTAAACTATGGAAAGACTGCTGGATAGAGGACCGCCCTCTAGAGCAATACGTCACAAATAAGGAACTTATAACTAACATAGAGGAAACAATGAGCACTCTCATTACTGATAAGAAATGGGACCACAGAAAAATCAAAAAACTAATAAGCCATTTGGCCTCACCGACAATTGCTAAAATTTTAAACCACCCCTTAACAACTTGAAACATTCAAGATAGATTGTATTGGGCACCAAGTAAGGATGGATGGTACCATACTAAAGATGTTATTTCACTTTTACACAAAACTAGTGAATTGGGACAACATGATAATACATGGACTTGGAACCTAGACATCATGCAAAAATTAAGAACTTTGCTTAAAAATTATCAATAGACGGGCTTCCTACCAAGGAGAACCTCGAAAAACAAAAGGTTCTGATATCCATGAGTTGTGTCTTATGCCAGTACCCATATGAAAGTGAGAAACACATCTTTTTAAAAGTCCATTCACCCTCAATAATATAACAAATTCGGGAACACAAAAATACCTACAAAGCATAGACATATCAAACAAAAAGCTACCACAAATAAAATCTCTTATAGGGGGGTTCTGGATGATTCCTCACTAATAAAGTCAATTGTAACCTGGTGGAATATATGACACATGAGAAATAAGAACATCTTTAACAACATAAAGTTACAGATATCACACAAATAGTAAACACGTAAATACAAGAATGAAAAAAAACTTGAAAGATAAGGAAAAAAAGTCAACACGGCAAGAAAGAGAAAAGTAAGAAAAATACAATGGTCCGCACCATTGTAATGAAGTATTAAACTTAACTTTGACGGATACAAACGGACAATGACCAAAGTGCGTTTGGTTACATCTTAAGAAATCACGAGGCATCCATAGTTGCTTTTTATTATGGAAAATGTGATGCTTCATCTGTCATTCAAGCAGAAGTGTATGCATTAAAGATGGGACTCCTAAAGGAAAAAGAATTAGGAATAAAGAGCATTGTAGTCGAATGGGACAACCTAACGATTATCAATTTGATTAAAACAATTTGGAATCCCCCATGGGAAATAGATATTATCATCACTCATATTTCTCTTATCCTCGTTGATTTCATGCAGGTTCAAATCAATCATATTTTCAGGGAAATCAATGGCATTGCGGATAAACTTGCAGCAATTGGTCATGATAGCCCTGCAGCTGGTTCAACGGTTCCGACAAGGGTCGTGGTCATCATCCGAAAGGCTGACATAGGATGGGTAACTAACAGATCGTGACGATACCTAACTTCTTACCTGTTTAGTCATAAAAAGGGAATTGGGCATTTTCCGTGTAACACCCGGTATTTTCGGTTCCGGGATGAGAGTGTGGTTTATGTTGATAGTGGTGTTGATAGTGGTGTTGAGTGTTAGCCACTACCCTTGCGGCCTAGGAAAATCGTAGTCGCAGCCATCTAAGGATACAACGGTCGCGGCTTAGTCTTTCCGCGGGTGCGGTCATCCGATAGAGTGGGTTGTTGTCCTTTTTGCTTTCCGACCTTTCGTTCTTTGATTCGACCCTTCGTTCCCTCCTTTCTTAGAATCTAACTCTTGGGGACTTGAACCTTGGGGACTTGGCCTTTGCTTTCTCAGCTGAGTACCTTTCCTTCTCTCTTTCTCATTCTCTTTTACATTCTTTCTTCCCCTCCCCTTCTTCTTCTCCTTCATGATCTTCCATGGATCTTCATCTTTGTGTGAGCTTCTTATCTTGTGTTGGAATGGAGGTCCGGATTCGACTATAAGTGTACTCTCCTTTTCTCGTCTTCTACCTTCCTTTCTTCTTATTCCTCCTTCCTTCACCTTGTGTGAGCCCTAGTGCAAGACTCACTCAAGTTTTGTCAATTCTTGTGTTCTCTTGTTGTTTGATCTCGACTAGGAAGTAGTGTTGGGTTGTGGATCCATGTGGTGTACGTCAATGGATGAGCAAGCCAACCAAGAGGCGCCGGAAGGCCTGTTGCACAACGAAGAGACAAAGGATCGCGCGTTTTTAGAGTTCGACAGCACCCGCGCCTGCACAAGGTCGTGGGTGTGCCTCAGCAAAGCCGCAGGTGCGCCACCCTGGAGCCGCAGGTGTGCCAACCTGGGCCACGGGTGCGGCTCCCTTGGGCCTTAGGTGTTGCTCTGGCGCAGCTTGAGCTGCCGGTGCGGCCTTTTCGCCCCTCTCCGCAGTCGCGTATTTGCTCCAGTTAGTACCCTCTTCCTCAATCTAGTGAGCCTTTTCTTACCTTAAGTTATGCTTAAAGGTAGTATCATGCTAGGATGGCTTATTATAACTTTTTGGAATGTCAAGTAGTGGCTATGAACCTTGGATCAATGTTTGAGGTTTGTGATTGTTCGTAAGCATGAGATAGTTATTATTTTGGGAGGCTTATTGAGTCCTTGATATAGGTAGTGGAGTAGGGTTGAAATCTTGTGGTGGACATCCAAGACTGAGCAAGTCAGCTCGGAGACACCGGAATGCTTCTGCACATTGAGGAAACGTCCGGAGATCGCCATTCTAGAGTACGAAAACCCAATCTTGTCCTATAATGTACGGAAACTCCGGATGCCTGATAGCATGTATTATAGTCTATATTTCGGGGCTAGTTTAGACGTTTTATCTTCATAAATCTGCATGTATGGATGTATATTCTTTGATTATATTATTGTTTTGTCTACATTTGCGGGAATCGAGGTCTACACCTAGTTTCATTGTAATTGTAGATAAAATGGCACGTTTTGGACCAAAATGGAGCTAAGGAAGCTAAGGAGTCATTGGAACTACATTCTGGAGCTTAAGGAAGAACTCAGGAAGCATGGAAATGATTAAGAAGATTGACTTTGGACCAGATTCGACCGAGGTGATCTTGAGGAGTGTCCCGACCGAGGCGAACACCTTGTCGCCGGCGAGATCTTTATTTTTGGCTGAGATCTTTTATTTTTGGAAAGAAGATATCTTATATTTTTGGCTGGATTTCTGGAAGGAAGATATTATTTTAGTCTGATTTATTTTTAGAGATAGAGATATATTTTATAGGAAATTATCTTTTTAAGATATTCTTATCTTTGGAAGATACTTCTCCTATATAAAGGGTTGGATTTTCTACAAGTTCAACCATGCTTGGAGCATCCAGCAATTGAGGGATTTTTCTGGAGGTTTGAAGGAAGAATTGAAGGAAGTATTGAAGGATTGAAGTTCAAGGAAGGAAGGAATCATAGTTGGAGTTGGCTTTTGAAGGAGTTTGTAAGACTTTCTTAGATTACTTTTGGTTTCTTGTCTTTGCTGATTTGTGACTAAGGAACGCTTGTTTGTGGATTGATAGATTCAGTTATTTCGACCTTTTTCTTAAGGTTTTCTTGTTCGAATATTGATTCCTTTTCCATTAATTTGATTATTGTTATCATGATGATTATTGGCTAAGTTTCTTATGCGATTCTAGGGTGATTGGCTGAAAGTTATGGGAAAGACGATGATAGAATGATCTTAATCCCAGCAGGAACCTGAAAGCTCGAGTACTTATCTTAACCCTAGAACACCTCGATCAGTCGTTGAACATCTCGGCCGGGGTGGAATCTGACTGAACGAGGTGACCTTTTCTGAACCTTATCTAAGTTAAGAGTTTAAGTTTGCCAAATCATATCCTTATTACACATTTCCTGGTTCAACGCAAGCCTATGATGAGACTTACCCGGTGATTCCTTTGTTTGTTTACCTAAGATCATGAGTGTAGGTAATAAAGGTTTATCCTTTATTGGGGTTTGAGTGTGCCTTCATTCCATCTTTGTGAGTTAGCCTGAGACTTACCCGGTAAAGGTTGATTCTATTCCTATAATATCCGAAATTTTTATTCCGTTAATTCCGAATCAAATTGGATTTCGATCCGTTAACTGTTTTCCATTCAACCTAGTATTTCTTCCTCCACAAAATGTTATCATATTATGTAGAATTTAATTCACATAAAATGATAGAATTATATGAAACCCTAATCCTTATAATTGGTTCTTAAATTTTATCATTTTATGTAGAATTTAATTCACATAAAATGATAGAATTATATCAAACCCTAATCCTTATAATTGGTTCTTCACGACGACTTTTGGGGAGACCATGACAAAGCTGAGACGAGGTCATGACGAAGCCCGACAACTTTGTGACAAGGTCATGCATGGGCTTGACGAAGCTATGACGAGTTTTGACAAGTTCTGGACAACCTTCAGCCCAACTCCCCTTTACCTTGTTTAGCCTATTCGCCCATGCTTGCAGCTTTGGCCCAACCTAGAAGTTTACAGCAGTCTCCTCAGCATGCCAGCTGCTGGTAGCCCAGGGATGAGAAGGGCCAACTACTTCTTATCCTCGTAGCCCAAGGAAGAGGAGGGCCAGCTGCTTCTTGTCCTCGCAACCCAAGGAAGAGGAGGGCCATCTGCTTCTTGTCCTCGCAGCCCAGGGAAGAGAAGGGCAAGTTGCTTCTTGTCCTCGCAGCCTATAAGCCCAGCGAGGTAGCGCTAGTGACTCTCCACGTTACATGGCCAGCAGTTACACCTCCCATTATTCACTCCTCTTAACTGCACGATCTCCACAATCACAGCCGTATTTCGCTCTTCCCAAACTCGCATACCCTCTGTGTTGCTTCGGAGTCCCTTACGCGTACACCACGAGGTAGTCTTCAAGCGGACGCTCAGCACCACAACAACAACAACCAGAGCAAGAACTCTTTCCTTCTCCTTGTGCACCTCAACCCTCCTACACACAACTGCGACATAGGACACAGAGGAGTGCGAGCCTTCCAACCGAACTGCAGACCCGTACAGACTCATACGACTCCTAGCCAAACACACACCCTTGCAGACGGGAAAGATTTCGCTATTGCCAACTATACCGTACCTGTGTCTTCCTTGCCTTACCGATCAGCACCCGAGCCTCAGTAGCATCAGCCTTCCCTCCTCGCTGCAAACAGGTAACTCGAACCACCATATGCTTTTCGTTATGGTTGTGAAGGGAGTAGGACCTTTCTGATCTATTGTGGGGAACCTGGGCACGTGAGTAGAGGGAGGAAGTACATGATGTTACAGTGAGTTTCACTCTAGTGAGGATAGGTTAGAATCTGTTTTATCATTTGCAGCCAGTAGGAGTCGAAATCAGGAGCATCCAGTAGCACTTTATATCTCCAGAATTGGGTTGTGTAAGTGCTGACTTTGGAAGTAATTTTAATGCTTTAGATTAAACATCCACTTTTGAAATTTTGATAGGGGGTAAATAGATGTATTTAGTTTACGGTATTAAAATTTGAGAATTATATAACGGTCGGATTAGAAGATATAAGGTCCCAAAGTAGGGCTTTTAGGCTGTTTTTTTCTAGGAGTGAATTTTGACTAAGTATAGGATGTTTTTAGTGTAGTAGCCAACTTCAAAGATTTTTGTAGAAGTGATAGTTGAACAGTTTTAACAAATTCTTGCTCCTAGAAGTAGATGAAATATCATAGATGATCTAGAGAATTCTTTCAAAATTTTTATAAGTTTATTCGAATTTCATATTTAAAGCCTAATTTGGACGTTAACGATCTTTCGGAAAATAGGAAAATGGGTAAATTGACAGTTTGTGACCAAAACCATCTTTAGGAGTTATAATATGACTTTTTAGTCTCAAATAAGAGTTTAGGCATGATTTATGGAATTTTTGGAAGTTTTGGGACCAAGGGTAAAATAGTCATTTTACCATAAATTGGTACTGTATTGAATTTTGTTCTAATAGGATCTATTATCTTAGAAGTCTTAGACTCTAATTACCTAGAAAGTGTGCTGACACACTTGCCTCCTTTGACAGGCTACTGAATTCCTACAGTTATCGATTGAGTTGTGATTAAGGGAATCGAGATTTGATTCTGGTAAGTCCACAGACTTACTTAGTTGGCTTCTTGCATGTGTATGATGTGTATGCGTGGTGTTTGCTAGTTAAGATAAATAACAAAACCGGAATAGGCCGACTTTAGTATATTGTGTAATTGACCCAAGTATATAATAACAGGTCGTGACATCATCTGCCTAGCTCTTGCGAGAGTCTAGGAGGTTCCCTGCGACCAGCCCAGTCAGGTAGACGGTCAAATGCATTATTACCATTCCGCGTTGGTAAACGGGGACAGGGGCGAGGTTTGGGAATCCCTCGTGTCACAAAATAAGTATCATTAGTAATAACCCATCACCTAATTAAAGATAATAAAAGGATTGAGTGTTGCATGTTGATTGTGTATGTTGTGTGTTTGTGCTTTTACCTTTATTACTTATGCATAGAATGTTAGCTAACGGTTTTATACCGCTTGTAGATGCCTTGCAAGTTAAGACAGTTGTAGAGAGATCCGGAGGGAATTGTCAGTCGGGTCCACGTACTCATTTAGTTGGGGACGGGGATGTCTTCTGTTCTTCATATGTGTCGTTTTGGTACCTTTTCTTTGTAAGGCTGATACATATTCCTCATGTATATATTGTTTAAAGTTTTCAAATGTTTTAAATATTTTTGTGCCTTGTTGTAAGATCCTAGTGAAATTGTTGTCAAACTAAGTTTGGGACCCATTGTGAGGTCCTAACCAGTAGCTCCCCGAGTTCTCAAAATTTGGGGTGTTACAATTCCCTTGGGTGGTGTGTTGGTTTGAGAGTATAGTTCCATTCCTTAGTACCTTGAGACTTACCCGGTAATAGGAGCTTTGGTTTGGGATAGTGAGTAGTGAGACTTACCCGGTAATCTATTCCCACCTTAGAAACACCTTCCCTTTGCAAACCTCAGCTTTGTCCGCGTTATCCTTTGAGATCTTGAGTCAGAACCACAACTAGATGCTTTAATCCCTAGAATCCGTATTTCCCCTTACTTGACTTTTACATCATCTTTGATTGCTTTAATTGCTTTTAGTTAATTGCAATATTTAACAACCTAATTTCGTGCTTTGTTTCACCTAAGTCCTTGTGATCGACCCCTGGAATTTTTGCTTTTATTACAATTGATTCGTACAGTGCGGGTTCGCATATTGTTCAAGCATACTTCTTTGGTTATAAATTTTAAAGCTTGCACACACCTTTTGGAGCGAACAATGCCCACTACCACCGGATCACTCGGCAGCGTCCCTAACCTTCAAGTCATCTACAAAGACAATATAAAACTGTTAACTAACATTCTAAGCATTTGAAAAATGGCAGAGGCACATAAGCATATAAAGAAACATAGACACGTAAAATGCTTGCACACAATCCGATTATTTTTCTTTAATTACGTTATTCCGTTACTAATTCAACTTCGGTTTGTGACACGAGAATCCACGAAACTTGCCTCTATCCCCGTATACAAACAAGGAATGGTTTTGATGCATCCAACCGTCTACTTGTTTGGGCTAGTCGTAGAGAACCTCCTAGCTCTCACAAGAGTTAGGAAGTGATGACACCGCCTGTTATCATACACATAGGCCAATTATAATATAACAAGGTCGTCCTAGTCCGGTTTCATTGTTATAACGAAACTTAAACACACACCACCATCACACATCAAGTAATACATAAAAACTAGTAATGAAGTTCAACTAGCACCAACGGATAAAGGAAGGCCAAGGTAGTTGAACAAGTTATGTCTCCAATACAGTCGGATGATGATAAATCAGAAGGTGATGTCAGTGAGAATGAAGAGGGTGAATACAGTGATGATGAGGTCTCGGACGATGTTAATCTAGGAATTGAGGAGGAGGAGGGTTTTGAGGAGACTGGACATGGACTTCTGGTGGGATGAGATCTTGTTTCAACTGTGGGGAGACTGGACACCTACGACTGAAGTGTAAGAGACCTTTAGTGACGTGTTTTACCTGTGGTAAGATCAGACATCGATTGATTTTCTGTCGACAAAACAAGATACCGCATCAGCAAGTTTCCTCCCATGCTAAGAATACTAAGGCTGAACGAAGAAGATCGAGTTTCCCTTCTGCCCCACAGGTTGTGAAGATGGGACGGCCGTGTTTCAACTGTGGTGAACTAGGCTATTTGACTCCCTTTTGTCAACAAGGCAGTGTTCCTTCCTCTTTCTGGTGTAGATGGAGTAGAGGCAGAGATCTTGAAGATGACGTCAGTGATACCATAAGAGCGTAGACTCGAGTTATGAGCGGTGAGGTGTAGTGGAGTTGTTAACGTTAGTTGTTTTCTGGTACCGTTCTTAGTAATGGTTTACCTTTTTAAGTTCTTTTGGTGTTGATGTTATGCCCTCTTTTTGATGTATGTGTTGAACGTGGGTTTAGATGTGATTTAGGGAGTACCCTTTACTTAGGGTTACTCAGTTGTTTTGGGGTTAGAGATACCCGCGAGATGTGTGTTTAGCCCAGTTATATCGGGACTTGGGATTTTCTCTTGTAGACTTCTTTGTTATGTCTTTGACCGTGAGGAAGTAGTGGATCGAGTAGATCACTATAAGTGTAGTCTGAACTATGATAGATGGACCATATTGACCACTATTATGATGGATTAGATTGTGACCTTTCTTGTGATAGATATCTTGAAGGATGTGTATTTTTATCAGTAATGAGGCTGATTGTGTGAGCCTATGAGGCCTTCTGATGTATGTAATGAGGAGTACGAGAGTCTTGGTAATACAAGGATTTATGAGTATTTATGTTAACCATCTAGTCTATTGTATGGAAGAGCGTTGATTCCGGCATCAAGTTAGAGGTGGAGCATTTGAATGATTGTGAATATATCCATGTTTTCGTATGGAAGAAGGAATGTTGTGCCTATGCGCGAATTTTCGAGAGTAAGTAATATGATTATTAAGAACGAGTGTTCATTGCCCCACAGGGATGAATTGATAGATTTGTTGCAAGGAACTTCTGAGTTTTCTAGATAAGAGTGGAGACCTGGATATCACCGGATGAGAATGAGCGAATAGGATGTGCCCAAAACGGCATTTCGGACTTGGTATGGCCACTACGAGTTGTAGTGATGTCATTCGGGCTCACGAAAATGCCGCCACATATATGGTGAGGAACAAAGTTTTATTGACTTAATGGATCCGCTGTAGTGAGTTTTTGTAGATGATATCCTAGTGTACTCTCAGAGTTGATAGAGACACGCAGAACATTGGAGAATATTTTATGAGTCTTGTAAGATTAAGATTTGTATGTTCAGTACGAGTTTGAATATGTGACCTGACCTTTTGAGATCGTGTGACCTGTTGAAGGAATCTAGATTGATTTGAGAAGGATTATAATTGTTGTAGTTGGAACAATACCGACGAATGTCGATGAAGTTCGTAACTTTCTGAAGTAGCCTTTTCGGAGTAACCATATATTATCCCTGTCTATGGAGGAGTTTATATGATAGCCCGATCATGTATCAGTTTGTTGAGAAGACTATTTGATTTGTATAGTCCGAGCCGTGTTCTTATCGATTGAAAAGCGGAAGGAAGATGAACTTCTACTCCTATGTTAGCATGGCAATAGGGCACTGGTGGTTTTGTGTAGTATGATGATGTTTCAATATTGGCTAAGATGTGTGTTGATGCAGACGTATGAGTAGAACTACCCGACTCATGATATGGAGTTAGCAGCGGTAGTTCATGCTTTGAAGATCTGGAGACATTACTTCTATGGTGCTATCTGACAGATCTTCACAGACCATAAGAGTCTGAAGTATAGTTTTACGCAGCGGGAATTGAATAACCGCTAGCGTAGATGGTTTGAGCTAACCTAGGATTTTGACCTTGCGATTCTGTATCATCCAGGGAAGGCGAACGTTGTTGCCGACGCCCTGAGTATGAAGACGCCTCGAGAGAAGGCGATTGCGAGACTAATAGTTCAGCCTCAGCTTCAGAGGGATCCAGCTTGGCTAGGGTTGGACATCCAGTTTCTTGATGAGGATACCCAATTATACACTTTAAAGGTTCTACCTGATCTCTTGGATGAGATCCAACAGAAGCAGGGGACCTACCCGATGTTGATGAGGATACGAGATAGGATGTCTTGTGGTGAGGCAACATAGTTCTCCCTTGGAGCAGATGGAGTGATGAGATGCCACGACCGCGTCTATGTACCTGCTGATGCAGAGCTGAGACAGAGGATTTTACAAGAGGCTCACTATACACCTTACTCAGTACATCCACATACAAATAAGATGTACCATGATGTGAAACGATCATATTGGTGGGGAGGGCTGAACCCGATGTAGTTAGATTTGTGGCACAGTGCGCGACCTGTCAGCAGGTCAAGATAGAGCATTGCAGACCTGGAAGTGAGCTTCACCCATTGTTAGTGCCGCAATGGAAGTGGGATGATGTCTCTATGGATTTTGTGACCGGATTGAGGCCCACTAGAAGTGTTGATGCTATCTGGGTTGTTGTTAATAGACTGATGAAGACTGCATGTTTTATTCCAATCAGAGAGACGTGGTCACTGAGAAGATTAGCTGAGGAGTACACTAGGCAGATAGTGAGACTCCATGGTGTACCGAGGACGATCATCTCTGATCGAGACGGGCGACTTACCTCGAGATTTTGGCAGTAAATTCAGACTGCTTTTGGGACAAGTCTACACTTCACGACTATGTTTCACCCCCAGACCGATGGTCAGTCAAAGAGGACTATCCGAACCGTTGAAGATATGCTACGAGCTGGTGTGTTGGATTGGGGACAAGGATGGTCAGATTACCTCCCATTGGTTGAGTTTTCATACAACAAAAGTCAGCATGCATCTATTGGGATGGCCCCTTATGAGGCATTGTATGAGTGTCGATGTCGTACACCTTTATGCTGGGATGACCCTAGTAGTACTACTGGGATAGCACCAGAGAAGATTCAGGATGCTATGGCTCAAGTAGCGTTGTTTAGGAAGAGGATGCTGGTGGCACTGAGTCACCAGAAGTCGTATGTAGACAAGAGGCGCCGGCCTCTAGAGTTCACAATAGGAGCTCATGTCTGGCTGAGAGTATCTTTGACGCGAGGCGTCAGACTTTTTAGCGTAAGGGGAGAAGTTGAGTCCCCGATATGTCGGTCCTTTCTAGATACTAGACAGAGTTGGGAGGGCAGCATATTTAGTAGCTTTGCCTCCGAGGTTAGAGGGTATTCACCCTGTTGTTCACGTGTCTCAGCTAAGAGTGTATACCAGATCCGAGACGCACTGTGAGTCGTGATGATTTAGTGGTCGAGGTAGACCACATGTTTGTTGAATATCCTGTTGTAGTCTTAGAATGAGGTATAAGACGTTTATGCTTGAAGAACATTCTGATGATGAGAGTATAGTGACCTAGACGAGGCCACGTGGGTGACTGAGGAAAGTATCCATAGGAACTAATCCGAGTTTATGCAGAGAAGGTTGCAATGTAGACTTGTTGAGCAAGCCATGGTTGTATATTATGAGATATATGATGATGTGATTATAGCCCCGTTTGGAAAGTGTGTAAATTAAAAAGATTAAGATTATGAGAATTAAAAGGAAGAAATAAATTTTGTAATCTCGTTTGGTAAGGGAATTAAAGAAATTAAAGGGTTAGATTTTGGAGATTAAGGGAATTAGATCATGAGAATTTTGTAATCTTGTAAAAGTTGGATTATAAGGATTATGAAGATTATTGAGGCTTAAATCTCACTTTTACCCCTCATTTTTTCATCTCTTTCATCTCTAAAAAAATTTTAACACGTACTTTTTCGTAATTTTATCCAGAATTATATTAAATTTACCAAACACCAATTTCACTTAATTTTATACTCGTCATCTTAAACTATTCCATCCCCTTAATTATTCATCTAAATAATTCTCTTCATCCTCATCTTCATCTACGTAATCTTACGTTACCGAACTGCCCATATGTGATTATGTGATATGTGATGTTCTCTTCCGTGCTAAATTATTGGTAATCCTAGTGGATCTTGTTATGTTAGGGCGAGTTATGTTATGGCTAGAGAAGCTTTACCTCCAAGCCCCGAGCGATGATTTTACCATTGGAGAAGTTCTACCTCCATACTATCGTGTATAGGTTAGCTGGAGATGGTTCTACCTTCATGTTGTAGAATGAGATTAGGTTAGTTGGAGATGATATTACCTCCATGTTTGGAATTTAAGTATAGAGATTTCTGGAGATGTTCTTCCTCCATACGGTCATTTGTATTTTGGAGATGTATTTCCTCCTTGATGATGAGTTGGTAGCTGGAGATGCTTTTCCTCCATGCCCTTGTGATGTGAGCCAGTTGGAGGTGTATTTCTTCCATATTGTTATAGTGATTATAGTTCTTGTAGATGTTTTTCCTCCATGGTGTGATTAAGGATATATTTGCCAAAGATGTTTTACCTTTGTATCTTTGGGATAGGATTAGACTGTTAGAGATGTTTCACCTCCATGCCTTTGGGATAGCGTAATGATCCTGTTTTCTGGAGTTGATGATTCATCCATGCTTATGTTTTAAGGTTATAGATTGTTATAGATTTATACCTTAGAACGGAGATGTGATTCCTCCGATAGAGACAGTGTTTATACCTCCTTGATGATGAGTTGGTAGCTGGAGATGCTTTTCCTCCATGCCCATGTGATGTGAGCCAGTTGGAGGTGTATTTCTTCCATACTGTTATAGTGATTATAGTTCTTGTAGATGTTTTTCCTCCACGGTGTGATTAAGGATATAGTTGCCAGAGATGTTTTACCTTTGTATCTTTGGGATAGGATTAGACTGTTGGAGATGTTTTACCTCCGTGCCTTTGGGATAGCGTAATGATCCTGTTTTCTGGAGTTGATGATTCATCCATGCTTATGTTTTGAGGTTATAGATTGTTATAGATTGATACCTTAGAACGGAGATGTGATACCTCCGATAGAGACAGTGTTTATACCTCGGCGTATGGGACCGAGAGGATTTAGGAATTATTCAAGTTTCGGGACAAAACATTTTTTAAGGGATGTGTGATGTAATAGCTAGGATTTACGAATTCTAATTAATGCTGATTAACTTAATTGTTGATAGTAATTGACATATAACTCGCAAAGATTTCGCAATTGATGAGTATGAGTCCCACCGTTATGTTCCTGGCGTAATTTTGGACGTTGGGGAAATTTTCACTTATTCTCCCATGTAATTATTTTTGCCCTCCGGTGTTATTTGGAGCATTTGAGAGCTCTAATTAATAAAAATGCAGTTGAGAGAAATAATCAGGACATCGGATATGTCCTAGATATGAAATAATATGGAGAGGCAAAACGGCCAAAAGAGTCGCTATTTCGTTTCTTAACGGCTAAGAAGGACGGCTGAGGAATACACGTTTTTCGAGGCAGTTGTGGAATAATTATCCCTACAATATTTCACATTTATTATTCCAATCTCGAGAAGTTTGGAGATAGAGGTTCGACCCGCCTTTGGATCGGTTAAAGGATAATTATCGATTTCGTTAAAGGATAATTATCGTCTTCACTATAAATAGCGGAAAATCCTTTATTAATTCATTTCCATTCACGTTTCCTCGTAAAAGCTTTGATTTTTCTAAACCTTCAAACTCAGCTCTACTCTCCGTTTCTAATCCAATTTCAATTTCGTTTGAGTTTCAGGATTCCTCTCTTCATTCTCTTCATATCGGTACCGAGTTTTTGTATTTCCGAGTAGATAAAAAGCTGGTCGAGCATATATGCCACCAGGAAAGTTCTGTCGCTCAAGTTCTGGTGAGTTTGATGTTCTCCATGCGTAGCTTGCGTCGTTGTGACTCCGAATCTTCTTTCAGATCGTCAATCGGGTTAGTAACGAATACGTTATGAATTTATTCGTTTTCCGTACTATGATTTGGCCTAAATTAACTTTAGGCTTGTCAAAATAGATAATTAGAAATTCTATTATGGTCGTTATATTATTCTGGTGATTATGGGTTGTTTGTTTGATAGAATCTGATGATAGGGAGTTTAGAAATTGCCTGCGGGAAAAACGTTATTCTGGCAAAATTTAATTAATTAATTAAAGGTTGATTAATTAATTAGGATTAGAATAGAGATTGAGGAATGTTAATTTGATACTACCTTGAGATTTGTGGAATAGTGAGTTATGTTGAGATATTGAGGTTTAGTTGGTTGTGTGGCTTATAGATTTATTATGATCCTTATGGATCCCTTGGGTTTAGGTGTGACCTTTTTGATTGATAGGAGTATTGATATCTCTTTCTACCTTGTTATTAGGCAGTGTGCCTCTCAGGAATGGAGGTTGATTGTGTAACACCCCGAATTGTGAGAACTCCGGAAGTTACCGGTTAGGACCTCACAATGAGTCCCGACCTTAGTTTAACAACAATTTTACTAGGATCTTACAACAAGGCACAAATGTATTTAAAACAATTTCAAAACATATTATTTTTAATGTATGAATGTACACATGTGACAGCCTTACAAAAACATATATATAAATACATAACATGCATGCCGTATGGGAGACTCCCCTGTCCCCATCTAATTAATACATGGACCCGGCTGACCATCCGTTCCGGATCTCTCTACAATTGTCTATCTCTACAAATATACAACACGGATAAAACCGTTAGCTAACATTCTATGCATAAGTATAAAGGTAAAAGCACAAACACACAACATACACAATCAACATGCAACACTCAATCCTTTTATTATATTTTAATGGGGTGATATGTCATTACTAATGATACTTATTTTGTGACACGAGGGATTCCCAAACCTCGCCCCTGTCCCCGTTTACTAACGAGGAATGGTACTAATGCATCTGACCGTCTACCTGACTGGGTTGGTCGCAGGGAACCTCCTAGACTCTCGCAAGAGCTAGGCAGATGATGTCACGACCCGTTATCATACACTTGGGTCACTTACATAATATAACAAAATCGGCCTAATCCGGTTTCGTTGTTTATCATAACTAACAAACGCCACTCATACAAATTACACTTATACAAGAAGCCAGCTAAGTAAGTCCGTGGACTTACCAGTCTCCAAGCGCAACCGATCACCACACTCTCAAGTTCCCTCGGGAAAACGCGCAACGCTTGTTCAAGACAAGGCACACGAATCAAACAACACTCTAGTCAACTAGAAGTCCTTAGACTTCTAGGCTCCACAACCTCACGAGAACATAATAAATCTAGATTAACCCAACAGATCGTTCTCAACTCTTACCACATGCTCCTATATATATCCATCAACAACATATTCAAAAATCATGTCCAACAGAGGTCAATAACCCCTCCAAATCTATTTCACAAAACTGCATCACAAGCAGTTTTTCTCATACTTAGAATATATCATCATAACCTAAGAACTACACGAGGAACCAACTTTAGAGAATCATATCTCCTAACCTATAACTCGGAATACTCTCAACTTTCAGTATGTTATACTATATAATACCAACTACAACATATCCAAAAATCAGCACTAAAGGAGGAGTCTAACTTACCCAAATCTGGGTCACAAAACTGTATCGACATGCAGTTTTCCACACTAAGGAAATTCAGCAAACACTTAACAAACAGCACACTGTCTTAACTTTGAAAAATCATAACTCCTAAAACGCTCGCTGGATTTATCCCAAATTTTGATATGTTCTAATATAAAATCTTATCTATAATATATTCAAAATTTAGCAGCAAAGGAGATCAAAAACTTATTCAAAACCATCTCACAAAACTGCATCACATGCTGTTTTTCTCAACACTCTGCACACTTATAAAAACTGCATGAGGAGTCAACTTTGGAACATAATAACTCTCAAACCGTAACTCCGATTCTTCCCAAATTTTAGTATGATCTACTATGTACTACTGACTACAACATATCCAAAAATCATCAACAAAGGAGGAGTATAACTTACTTAAATCTTGACCCGAAGTTGACTGTTTTTCACTTCCGAAAACTCAGAAAACGCCTCAGCTCTTCAAGCTATCTTCTGAGGCTGTTAGGGACGGATTGAAGACACAAAGGGTGCTCACATCAGCATATATATGTTAAGGATTGATCGAAGAGAAGGACTAAGGAAGGACGGATAAGGATCTTACTCGATTCCACGACTCAAAGGGTGAAGAATGTAGCACCAGCTGTTGTTGTTGTTCGCAAGGGCTGAGAAGATCGATGTTTAGATAGAAATAGGAGCGTCTACACTTGTTGTTGGCTCGAAGGGAAGAAGTCCGTCCTGCGGGTGCCGCTGTTGATGGTTTTGACTCGCTCCCTCGAGGAGAAGGAAGCCGAAGACCTGCTCGCAGCCATGGGTACACTCGAGGAGAAGGGAGCCGAAGACCTGCTCGCAGCCATGGGTGCACTCGAGGAGAAGGGAGCCGAAGACCTGCTCGCAGCCCTGGCACACTGGCGTTGCTGCAACGGTAGAAGAGATAGAACGGAAGGGAAGGGAAGGGAGGCAAGGGTTACGTGAAATCTGAACTAGGGCAAGAGGGAAGGAGGTTGAGAAGTAACGTAATTGCTTCTTTTCGTAACGGGCCCGGAAGGCCTTGTTGAGTGTTGTCAAAAATTAGCCCATGACCTTTAATTTTGCAAGAATTAAACTCTAAGGAAGATAGATATATTTTATGTGTGTAAAAATTCCACATAAAATAATAAAATGTGTTGATTTATAAAACTAAGGATTAAGTAAGAAGACTGAAGCCTCACATAAAATTATAGAAGTTGATAAAAGCATTTTATGTGCTTAACTCTTCACATAATATGACAAGGTTTACGATGACTCGGGATTTTCCGGAAATTAAATTTCCGGGTATTACATCAGTACCCCCTTAAAAGATAACGACATATAGTCGGAGTTGATACAAAAGAAATAAAGGGCCGGAAAGGGTCACAATCGATCAAGTTCTGATTTGTTCCTAAGATAGCCGGAAATAAAATTTTCGGGTATTACATTAATCCCCCCTTAAAATAAGTTTCGTCCCGAAACTTTGAATAGGTATCTAATCAAATGACTTCCATAAATAAAAGTGTCTAACTTCGTCTCTACTAAACTTTCAATCCCATTTTCTAACATGCAAGAATTACTCAATCGTCGTCATCAAGCAACATATAAAAACACAAACTCTAAATCCTATGTATGGTCATAAACATAACACATAACAACTTCCATGCACTAACTCGTCAATATAGAAGTAGCGGCAAACTCCGCAAAGAAGTCGGATTGACTATGTATAACGCTCTCCTATGTGTCCCAAGTAGCCTCATCGACTCCTCGTCTTGACCCCTGGATCCTCAACATCGGTATATCCTTAGGTGTAGGGGTCTAGTACTACGCTTCTAGGATGGTAGCCAAATACTCTACCAAAGTATGGTATGGTTCAACCATCGGTTCCTCTTAGCTGATGACATACCGCATATAAGGTATGTATTCTCTTAACTGTTACACGTGAACAGTGGGTGGAGTGCTAGTCAATAAATAACTTCCCAATCCATTTTAAGATCTCCACGGTTTTTTTTCTCAACTCACTTCCCACTCTTTTGATGACTCTACCGAAAGTAACTATACAACTTTATTTCATCAGCTGAATTCACTTACTTCTGACCTTCTGAAATATCCCGACTATCAACTCTGAAACAAAGTTCTTGGACATCTATCGGCACTTTACTAAGTGCCTAATTCTCTTTGTAATACAACTTGTTTGGTCATGTTTCCTTATTGTGACTCAGTCGGATCTTTCCTCCGTTAATGGTTTATCACCTACTTCCTTTTGGGTCTTAAATTTGATATCACTAGACAGTTAAAAATCCGGTATTTCATTGACGTCATCCAAAATTTTTTTTTCATTTTTCTTTAATATATTACTGACTCGACTCAGGCTTCTTACACAGTTTCCAAGATCTTAAGTGGCATGAGATGTGCCCAGAATGATGATACTAGACACAAGATGATCTCACATCACCGTCATTTGATCATATCCCCTCAATAGATGCTAACACACCATCAACATTGCACTCTTTTATCCATTCCGACTATCAGACCGATGATATTGCTCTGACTCAAAACCCAACTTGGATCCGTTCCGATATAATATTACACGTAACCTCTACTCGAGATTATGCTTTCTCTATGCGTGATTACTACTTTGCAAGTATACTCCTGCCGCTTCTTTCTTTATATGTCTTCCGAATCAGTAGGGTAGTTACTCACTTCGAGCTTCCTAGTGTAAACCCTGCACCGTACTTTTATTACGTCGTTAATTCTTCTCTAAATCTATCAAGAAAACTCACTCCAGATTCTCCATTAGTATAGGATTCAAAATCACTTGTCCAGCAACATATAACAAAGCCTTCATTCTTCACTCAGATCCATAATAAGGTAACACTCTTTTTCTATAACCTCTTTATTCACATACAATATTTCCAGTCACTTCGCGTAGCCTATCTCACGTTCTTTCCAAACAAAATGCATTTCACCCACTATCCTTATTTTAAACTCGACACGTCGTTTTTCCTATACCATTGCGCTTCCTACTCTGTGGGTTAGGACCCACTACGCTTCCGCTGTGCTACTCTAATAGTTCTGTTGTCATCCATCAGTCGTAAGGACATTTTTTTTGTAAGTCCAAAGTGATTGTCCCCCAAAATTCTTTTCTACGATTACACCATAAGTCCTATCCGGATGAAGTATCAAGAACCTTCCTTACTTAACTTAAGGAAGTAAGATAACGATTAGAAGACAACCTCTCCCGTTCACTTTTTTTTTTTTAATCTTCTAACACGGATCCAAACTCTTTGACTCAACCGGATTTTAATCTGAATCAGCCCTCACTAAATCTCTAACATGGTTCTCTTTATACCTTTAGTGCATCCAAGAGGGTTGTAGTTGCCCACTGGAGGAAATCCTCCAAGACGTTGGTAAAGCTACCTCGTAAATCCACATTCACAATTATCTCTCTTTAACGGCACAAAACTCACCAATACCAACAGCACTTGCACGTCCTTCGTTGACATTGGTTAGTCTATAGTTGGCTTACCTCAATATCTCGTACTCACTCTTCTCTTACTTCTACTGGCATAAAATTCTTGGTAAGCATCAACTACTCGGTTAATCCTTTTCCCCTTCATTAGTTCGTTCTATCCTCTCCACTTCCATTTCCTTAGGCCAACTCTCTTTCTCAAGTCTCCTAGGTCATTCTCACATGTTCCTTCATTAGCGTTGTTTATAATATTGCTCTTTTGAACTCCATTGACTCTGCTACCGGCCTCCTACTCTTTTTGATATTGACATCGTGATTCCTCGCCACTTGTTATCTCAGTGACGAGATCAAAACTTCTCTACACTTGTGGGTTCTATCTTCACTCTTACATTCAATTGTAGGTCTTCATTCCGTGCATCTCTTAGTCACAAGGGTTTCTTCCGCCAATATCGTAGGAGAATCATCATTCTCCCTTGTATGAAATGCTACGCACACTCTGTCTTAACTGACATAGAACCTTATCAAAAGTGTATACTTCTTACTCCTCTAGTTCTCCTTTTATAATCCATCTGTACTAGTTGTGATATGTACCTTTTCCTAGCCAGTAGGTAGTAAATCACTTACACAATTCCCTTGGTCTCAAATAACATAAGGGGGGTCATTCTTGTCCGTCTAATCTTTCTTCTTAAGTTCTTAATTAGAGATACTAGCACGTGTACCAATTTAACTTCACATTTGTCGCCATTGATCTCTTGAAGGGTCCTCCAGATGTCTATAAAATTCTTTCATAAGTCTATGGTTATCCTCCTTATCTGCCAACCAGTTACTACTAGTTGACCCGCACGTGTTATGTCTCAGTTATTACCAACTAGTCTGTAGTTGACCTTCTATAAGGTCATGGACTTATTGTTCTTCTATCTCTTTTGAGTTTGATACACTTGGTGAAATCTATCTCCTCCAGTTTCTTTGTTACTACTCCTTCAGCTCCTTCCAAGTCTGCACTTCTCTTGTTCTTTTATTGGATCACTATACTCTTCTGAGTCTAGTCCTAACATTCATCTGTCGTCAATGAGTTTATTAAGTCTTCCACGATAACTTGTAAGCGTGTCTTCACAATTCTTGTTACTTTGGTCATCATCTGTTTGTGGTTTTCTGATATGACCGTTAATGTTGGTAACTTAGGTCTTTATGTGAATGAGAAGTTATTGTGGACTCTCTAGTCCACCAAAATCACTTTCCCACATTCTTCCCTTTGTCTGGTGTTGTGTTGTAATGCCACCTTTATAGAATTCCGTTGTCTTAATTTCAGACTTCTACTGTATTTGTTACTTATGTCATGATTTCTTGCAACTCTTGCATCTCTGAGTAAGTCAAACCGTCTCTATGATGATGAAATTTATTTCACCTCTGTAGACTCATTTGTCAATGTTTGTCTTTGTACTCCTTTAATTCTTCACCTCGGGGTCAACACCATATCTTCTTTGTACTCTCAGGCTCATGCTTGCATATGGCGGCGTCCACCTCGAACGTAACATCTTTTACTCCACAAATCTTGGTTGTACTCCTTTCTATATGATTCTTGTTCCTCTATTATAATCTCCAATCTACACTCTTGTCGTCTCTTGCAGGGTTCTCCAAATTCATCTCTCGGCTTCATACGGCCAAGATCCTTGGATGTCTTCCTATTCCTTTTATTTGAGTTGACTCGGGAATTCTTTTACAATCTGCTTGTCTCTGTGGTGAAATATATCTTGACATCTTTAATTCTTTGTCCACTCGTTCTTTGGATGATTTACAAGGTCACCAGGACGCCCACCAGAGTTTAATACTAAATCCTAGGTTTGAATCCATTGTCTCGCGCTGAAAACTCTTCATGTCCGCTTCCGATTTATCATGAGGCGATAATAGCTTCATGAAATGACAACTAAAGAATATAAGATATCCATTAGGATACTAACAAGATAAGCAAACACATGTGTATAACATATAATAATAAACATCATAAAAAGTCTATATACTAACTCCTATCGATCCAAGTTGCAGAGATCCACGGAAAGCGATGGTGGTCCAACGTACTACTAACCCAACAACCCGACTATGCGTATGTGTAAAAACATAAATCCGTTTTGAAAATTTTAGACCCCTTTCGGGTTCTAGTTATTTTATACATTCGGTCTTTCAGAAGATTTCAAGTGTCATTGTTGCCAACCTCCCTCTGATACCATATTGTAACACCTTGAATTCTTAGAACTCGGGAAGTTACTGGTTAGGACCTCACAATGGGTCCCAACCTTAGTTTGACAACAATTTTACTAGGATCTTACAACAAGGCACAAATATATTTAAAACAATTTCAAAACATATTATTTTTAATGTATGAATGTACACATGTGACAGCCTTACAAAAACATATATATATAGATAGATAACATGCATGCCGTATGGGAGACTCCCCTGTCCCCATCTAATGAATACGTGGACCCGGCTGACCAACCGTTCCGGATCTCTCTGCAATTGTCTATCTCTACAAATCTACAACACGGATAAAACCGTTAGCTAACATTCTATGCATAAGTATAAAGGTAAAAGCACAAACACACAACATACACAATCAACATGCAACACTCAATCCTTTTATTATCTTTTAATTGGGTGATATGTCATTACTAATGATACTTATTTTGTGACACGAGGGATTCTCAAACCTCGCCCCTGTCCCTGTTTACCAACGAGGAATGGTACTAATGCATCTGACCGTCTACCTGACTGGGTTGGTCGCAGGGAACCTCCTAGACTCTCGCAAGAGCTAGGCAGATGATGTCACGACCCGTTATCATACACTTGGGTCAATTACATAATATAATAAAGTCGACCTAATCCGGTTTCGTTGTTTATCATAACTAACAAACACCACTCATACACATTACACTCATACAAGAAGCCAGCTAAGTAAGTCCGTGGACTTACCAGTCTCCAAACGCAACCGATCACCACACTCTCAAGTTCCCTCGGGAAACGCGCAACGCCTGTTCAAGACAATGCACACGAATCAAACAACACTCTAGTCAACTAGAAGTCCTTAGACTTCTAGGCTCCACAACCTCACAAGAACATAATAAATCTAGATTAACCCAACAGATCGTTCTCAACTTTTACCACATGCTCCTATATATATCCATCAACAACATATCCAAAAATCATATCCCAACAGAGGTCAATAACCCCTCCAAATCTATTTCACAAAACTGCATCACAAGCAGTTTTTCTCATACTTAGAATATATCAGCATAACCTAAGAACTACACGAGGAACCAACTTTGGAGAATCATATCTTCTAACCTATAACTCGGAATACTCTCAAATTTCAGTATGTTATACTATATAATACCAACTACAACATATCCAAAAATCAGTACTAAAGGAGGAGTCTAACTTACCCAAATCTGGGTCACAAAATTGTATCGACATGCAGTTTTCCACACTTACGAAATTCAGCAAACACTTAACAAACAACACACTGTCTAAACTTTTAAAAATCATAACTCCTAAACCGCTCGCTGGATTTATCCCAAATTTTGATATGTTCTACTATAAAATCTTATCTATAATATATCCAAAATTAAGCAGCAAAGGAGATCAAAAGCCTACTCAAAACCATCTCACAAAACTGCATCACATGCTGTTTTTCTCAACACTCAGCACACTTATAAAAATTACATGAGGAGTCAACTTTGCAACATAATAACTCTCAAACCGTAACTCCGATTCTTCCCAAATTTTAGTATGATCTACTATGTACTACTGACTACAACATATCCAAAAACCAGCAACAAAGGAGGAGTATAACTTACTTAAATCTTGACCCGAAATTGACTGTTTTCACTTCCGAAAACTCAGAAAACACCTCAGCTCTTCAAGCTATCTTCCAAGGCTGTTAGGGACGGATTGAAGACACAAAAGGGGCTCACATCAGCATATATATGTTAAGGATTGATCGAAGAGAAGGACTAAGGAAGGACGGATAAGGATCTTACTCGATTCCATGACTCGAAGGGTGAAGAACGTAGCACCAGTTGTTGTTGTTGTTCGCAAGGGCTGAGAAGATCGATGTTTAGATAGAAATCGGAGTGTCTACACTTGTTGCTGGCTCGAAGGGAAGAAGTCCGTCCTGCGGGTGCCGCTGCTGATGGTTTTGACTCGCTTCCTCGAGGAGAAGGAAGCCGAAGACCTGCTCGCAGCCATGGGTACACTCAAGGAGAAGGGAGCCGAAGACCTGCTCGCAGCCATGGGTACACTCGAGGAGAAAGGAGCCGAAGACCTGCTCGCAGCCCTGGCACACTGGCGTTTCTGCAACGGTAGAAGAGATAGAACGGAAGGGAAGGGAGGCATGGGTTACGTGAAATCTGAACTAGGGCAAGAGGGAAGGAGGCTAAGAAGTAACGTAATTGCTTCTTTTCTTAACGGGCCCGGAAGGCCTTGTTGAGTGCTATCAAAAATTAGCCCATGACCTTTAATTTTGCAAGAATTAAAATCTAAGGAAGATAGATATATTTTATGTGTGTAAAAATTCCACATAAAACAATAAAATGTGTTGATTTATAAAACTAAGGATTAAGTAAGAAGATTGAAGCCTCACATAAAATTATAGAAGTTGATAAAAGCATTTTATGTGCTTAACTCTTCACATAATATGACAAGGTTTATGATGACTCGGGATTTACCGGAAATTAAATTTCCGGGTATTACAGATTGTGGTTGTGATAGTACGAGGTTGAGGTAAGTCCGTAGGATTTACTTAGCTACCATCCTTATATTGGGTGTTTGCATGAGTTGTGTGTGTTATATGTTTGATATGATAGCATGTGATATCGATTATTATCGACCTATGTTTAATTTATTGCCCCGTATGTGTGGTTGTGATAACCTTTCCCTTTCATCCCGCCATGGAGCCTGGGAGGTTCTCTGATGTCAGGCCAGACTAACTTTACAGGAAGAGCGCAATCCACTCCCATAGGGTATACGGGTTGTGTGACCAATACTACTACAGCTGGCTAGCAGGCCCAAAGGCGAGGATGATACGTTCCTCGTGTCACATAGTTTCATATATCTATATATATATACGATTTAAGTGAATAACTATTATATAAAGATGATAAAATGGGTAAATGTATGATACCATGATTATGTGTTTACCTTCCATGACGTGTGTTTGTGCTTATGCATTACCTTATATACGTATGGTTAGCTAATGGTTTCATTCCATGTTGTAGATACCTTGTAATATAGGCGAGCTACTGAGTGATCTGGCGGGGTGACAGGCCGAGGACTCACGTACATTAGGTGGTTATGGTTTTGGGAATATTTTATATACCTCCTGCGTGAGGATGATGTTTTGTATACCTCCTGTGTGAGGGTGATGTTTTATACTCGGCTATGATCTTCCATAGCTTTTGATGTACAATTTTATGTATTTGTTTTATATCTGCCAGTGCCATGTTGTAAGGTCTAGTGAACTTGTTGTCAGGGTAGGGTCAGAATCCACTGTGAGATCCTAGCCCAATGTGGCATCCCGATTCCCGCGGATTCGGGGTGTTACAGTGTCATGGAAGTTTGTGAGGATGGCTATGAACAAGATAGGGTTCCAGAGTAAGTTTGTGGATTTGGTTATGGAATGCGTAACCACAGCTTTATATTCTATCTGGGTAAATAAGGAAATGCATGGGTTTTTTCCTAGTAAGCGAGGCTTAAGGGAGGGTGACCCCTATGTCCCCTCTCTTCTTTGTTTGTTTTATGGAGTTCCTCTCAAGGTTTCTTAAGGGTGAGACATGTAAACCAGGGTTTAGGCAACAACAATTCTGTGAGGAGTTAAGGCTTACCCATCTTGCATTTGCAGATAATTTTATCCTCTTCTGTCGAGGTGAAAAGGATTCAGTAAAAGTGCTTATGAAATGTCTTCATAGGTTTGGAGATATAAGTGGTTTGCAGACCAGTCTTGCTAAACTATCCATGTTTATGGCGTCGATCCTAGAGGATGAGATGTTGGAGTTACGTGAAATCACTGGCTTTCCTATGGGATCTTTTCCCTTTAGGTACCTTGGCATACCTTTGGCTCCACACATTTTGATAGCCACTGATTATACTCTTTACTTGATAACATTGGAAAGAATATAAATGCATGGAGTAAGAAGCACCTTTCCATTGTTGGTAGGGTTGAGCTTATTGCTTCGGTGATTCAAGGCATTGACAGCTTCTGGATCTCGATTCTACCGGTTCCGGGGCTTGTAATGGATAGAGTTACCAAACTTTATCGTCAATTCCTTTGGTCAAGACCGAGTGTTCTGGGGGGAAAATTTTGTAAACCGAAAGCTGAAGGAGGATTGGGTTTGTTGGATCTTAGGGCTTGGAATAATGCTTTCATGTGTAAGCACTACTATATGAAGGGAGGGATAGTTTATGGATCAAATGGATACACCATCGGTACTTGCAAGTCGTGGACGATATGGACTGGCAACCTAGATGTTATGATTCGCCTCTCATTAAGGCCATATTGGCAGGGAGAGACAAGCTTATAGCCTGCATAACACCGGGCAATACCATTAAAGACACTATGGTTGAGCTATGCAAAGATGGGCGATTCAAGGTTACTAGAGCATATGATCTTATACGCAAAAAAGAAGCAATTGTACCGTGGTGTAATGTTATTTGGGATTCGAGACATACTCCAAGGCATGCCTTCATTGCTTGGATTGCCACACTAAACAAGTTATCCACTCGAGATCGTATGGGTTTTCTTGATATTAACCCGGTGTGTCGTTTCTGTGAGAGGGAAATGGAGACTCATAAGAATCTTTTCTTTAGATACCGGTACACAAAAACTATATGGCGTGAGGTGAGGCATAGTTTTCGGATGACGGCTGGTATAGGTACGTTGTATCTTGCTTTGAGGTGGCTCAAGAGGAGAACGAAGAGGAAGCAACGTATGTTAGTGCTTGGATATTTGTGTTGGTAACCAATATCTATTACATTTGGAAAGTGAGGAATAGTCTGATCTTCAAGGGCAACTTGTTGTCGTAGAAGGTGGTCGTTCGGTTGATCAAGATCCATGTTTCCAGGCTTCTGTAGACGCCCTTTCCAGGAGACGTTGGAGATGGACTTATGGGCTATTGAATGGATAGTTTGTAGAGTTTTTTTCGTGTTGTTATGCTTATGTAGTTTCCAATTTATGTGGTTTCCATGCAACGTCATGTTTTGACCGTGCATGTGGTGGGTAGCTTCTTTGGTTTATGTACGGTTTGACATTGGGTTTGTAGCCGAGTACCTCAGTTTGAGGGGTAGGCATTTTTTTACACATCTATAAATTTACCAGCATCTTAATACATAAAGACTAGTTAAGTAAGTCCAGGGACTTACCCGTCTCAAAGCTAAACCCGATAATAACCGCTCTCAACTTCCCGTAGGAAGGTACTCAATGCCTGGTCAAAACAAGGCACGTAATCAACACCTCTCTCACAAGCTAGAAGTCCTTAGACTTCTAGTTCCAATATCTTTACAAGATCATATAAACTCACAAGCTAGAATAGCACTCCTAGTCTCCATGATCCTATAAGCTCCTAACATACTCATGCTAGGGTACCAACATATGCTCACTGTCCTACTAGGACATACACCACAACAATTCTAGAATACAAACTATAACATCCAGAATTTTTATTCTGGGTGTTGAGAGGTTTATCGACCTTCCCGCAGGCGCGACTCAGTTTTCCCGCAGGCACGAAGTGCTAAGCGTCGGGTTTTATTCCAAAAATCTCGTTCCGACCTCTCGTTTTCCACCTTTGCTTTTGGACCCCTCGGTTCCTAGCGTTTTTGGGAGAATGGGTCAGTTGACCTTTGAGATCCCCTTTTGGTGGCAACCTTGTCCCTTCTCTCTCTCATTTCATTTCACTCTTACGTGAAATGGTTCCTCCTTCTCCACACTCTCTCTTTCTTTTGCTTGGAACTTGGAAGCTCTTCCATGGAGGCCCTCCTCTTTCCCTTCCTCTTGTGTGTGAGTTGTCCAGCCTTGGTTTCCTTTGCAGATCCGTTTGGATGGGTAAGTCTTCTTCTTTCCCTTCATTCACCTTCATCTTCTTCCTCAAGCTTCAATGGTGGAAGCCATAGCTTCACCTTGTTTCTTTTTCTTCCCTTTTACTTGTATGTGGTTGGGATCGAGTTTGGGATGTCTTGTGTGATGCTATTGTGTGTGGAGAACATCTATGGTGGAGCAAGGAAGCTAGGAGGCATCAACACATCAAGGATCCACCGAAGAAACCATGGCGGAATCGGCCACTACTGTTTGACCGTAGAGGCAGCCAGCCTGAGCCGCAGGGACGGCCAGCCCAGGCCGTAGGGGCGGCTGCAGGTTATGCCGGCCTTCCCTTGCGGTCTTCTTTCTCCTTTCCCGACTACTCTTCCTTCTTCCAATCCCGTGCCTTTGCTTGGTGAGTTCCCTCCCTCGAGTATAGGTTCTTTGATGGCCTTAGGGAGTGTCGATGATTAGAAGAATGCTAGGTTGGACCTAGGATAGTTGGAATGCCATGTAGTGGCTTGTAAACCTTAAGTGAGTTTGTGAGGGTTTCGATATGATCTTTGGCTTGATGGCTGCATGTTCTGAGTTGTTTCATGGGATAAGAGTATGGCTACTTGGTGAGGCCTTGTGAGGTTTAGATGGTTCGTACATGGATGTGAGTTTGTGAGCTAGGATGTGCATATAGTTGTTACCTTGGAGTGTTGAGGAGACTATGCATGTTATCCTAGTATGGTTATGGGTTATGACCTTGTGAGATCATATAGGACTTAGACTTCTAGCTTATATGAGTGGTTGTTGATATTTGTGTCTTGTCTTGAACGGGCTTTGGTTATATTCCTACGGAAAATGTGATTGGGTTGATCATTGGGACGAGGTAAGTCTACGGACTTACTAAGCTCGCTTTTACGCATTATTTGGATATGTGATGGTGGTGTGTGCTTTATCTTTGTTTATAATCATGAAACCGGATTAGGGTAACTCGGTTATATATATTTTGCCCATTGTATGTTATTATCGGACGGTGACATCACTGGCCAGTTTTCCGAGGGAGACTGGGGGATCTCTGCAACCAGGTCATACACGGTATACGGGCGGGCTTCTTCATCACTCCCTCAGGGTATACGGGTTGGGAGTCGCCACACTCCTGTTGGTTACACGGGGACAGAGGCGAGAGTTGTAACACTCTCGTGTCACACTTGAACGAATGGATTAGATATGGAACAACCTAAAAATATAATAAGTAACGGATGTGTATTTACACAAGTATGATGGGTGTTATGTGTGTTTCCATTTGTGTTTGTGCCTTTTCTATCTTTATAATGTCTAGAATGTGAGCTAACGGTTTATACCACTTGTTGTAGTTGACGTGCAGGTTAGGTGTTGCCGAGTGATCCGGAGAAGTGGGAAGCCGGGATCCGTACATCTTAGGTCGAGTTTGGGTTTTTGAGTCCATGTATTAGCGTTGTATATTATATTGTGTATTCTTGCCGCTGTTGTATAGATGGTTGATGTCTTTCCTTTCTTGTGGTATTCGAGAATCATATCGTTTCATTAAACTTGTTTTCGGTTTTGGCCTTTATTTGTGCCTTGTTGGAAAGGTTTGGTGAAATTGTTGTCAGGCTAAGGTCGGAACCCATTGTAAGGTCTCGTCCGTAGCATTCTGATATCCTGCGGATTCGGTTTGTTATACAAACCACTAGCCTTGAAGACTCCAGAAGATCATTCAACAACATGTCAATCCATCAACCATCTATAACTCCCTAAGGTTCATAATCAATATGTGGACTTTAGCTGCTTTTCCAGGAGAGAAGATCTCGGCTGAAGACTTACTACAATAACAAATAAACAAACGAGAAGATCTAGGAGAGAAGATCTTAAAACGGCCAACTGACTAAAAAGATCTTGTTGGAGAAGATAGGCGGTTGAAGAGAGAATCTTGGAGAAGATTTCATGGAAGATTTCGAACGGCTATGAAGGAGGTTGTTGAAGATCTCGAACGAAAGTTGTTGAACGGTTGTAGAGATGATCGTGGAAAAGATCAAACGGCTATTAAAGGGAACGTTTCAAGAGAATATCTTGGAGAAGATCTTGTTTGAAGGATCTACTCAAACGGCTAGTACACAAACAACACATGAGAAGATCTCGTTCAAGAAACATAGGATTGTGTGAAGGAAGACGTTGCAACAACTAAGAGATAACGGCCAGAAGAAGTTCCTCCATAGAAGACTATAAAAGAAACATCGATTGAAGATGAAGACACCAAGCCTACAAGCGATCATACAAGACATCTTCATTGATCCAAAAGTTTATCTTTCTTTTTGAGCTTTCTTAGGTTTATTCGTTAGAGTGAGATAAACACAAGAGCGACATTGGCATATCATATTAGTGTTATACTCGAGTGTGTTACTTTGCGAAGTAACTAGGCTATTATTGCTAGAGTACAAGTTGACTAGATCGTCGCATTGAGGCTACATTGAGAGAAGAAGAGAAGTTATTCTACGTTGTTTATAGGATTCACAACAAGCAGATGATAGATAGTTAGAGTCATAGGGTCGGAAACCCTAGGTGGAGAGTAGGCTGTTAGGGCTGAACTTCATAAACATATCGTGTGTCGATCTTTCATTTTCCACACATTGTATTGCTTATATTGTGATTATCAATCTTCTGCAGGTTTTGAAGTCAAGGCCTTGAGATCCACTTCAAAGTCTTGAGAAACAATTTTGTCACTAAGCGCAGAGATCGACTTCAAGGCCTTGAGATTCATTACAAAGCCTGGATATCCGATATTGCGAAAAGTTCCCATACTCTATTCAACCCCTCTTCTAAAGTATTTATATCCTTATTACTCCCCCACTCGGTTATTCAATTGGTATTAGAGCTAGACTCACGTATATTGATTTAACCATCAATGAGACTAATCATGAACTCTATAGATGATGGAGGATTTACTCAAGGAAGATCTACCTCTCGACAACCCCTCTTTAGCGTAACAACTTTGCCCAATGGAGAGCACTTTTATTATTGATCAAGACATGGAACTGTGGAGCATTATTCAAACTGGACCAAAATCCCAACCACCACGGTTGAAGGAGTCCAAGTTCAAAAGAAGGAAGTTGACTTCACTCAAACGGACTTGGGTAGTGTGTCTATAAATTACAAGGCCATGAACTTGCTCTATTGTGGATTAAATTCAATCGTGTCTCATCATGCAAAAGTGCAAAGGAAATATGGGAAAAGTTGATGGTTACATATGAAGGAACAAGTCAAGTCAAGGAGACAAAGCATCTTCCTCAGGCAATACGAGTTATTCAAGATGACTTCAAATGAGACGGTCAAGGAGATGTTCACAAGATTCACTGAGATTGTGAATAATCTTGACTCACTTGGAAAGGTCTTTACAAATGAAGAAAAAGTAAGGAAAGTCCTGAGGAGTTTGCCTAAAGCTAAGTGGGGATCAAAAGTGACCGCCATTGAGGAAGTTCAAAATCTCTCAACATTGCCTCTCGATGACTTACTTGGAAAGCTAATCACTCACGAAATGGTTCTTGGTGAAGAAGATGGAGAGCCCTCTTCAAATGCAAAGAAACTTGCCTTAAGATCCAAGAAGGATAATGTTCCATCAAAAGATGATGAGAAAGTGATGATGAGGAGGAAGATCTATTTGCATTGATTTCAAGAGGTCTTGTAAGAATTCTACAAATGAAGAAGCAATTTGCAAACAAAAAATATCCACGATCATCAAGACCCAAAGGTAAGTTTTCTAACCCTATTAAGAAAACTAAAGTACTAACTTGTTTTTAATGTGGTGAAGCAGATCATCTTGTAAAGGATTGTCCACAAAAGAAGAGGAACAATTATAGGAAGAATGATCGAAAGAAGAAGGCTATGGTAGTGTCTTGGAGTGACTCAGATTCTACAGATGATTCGGATGATGAAAATGATCAAGCAAACCTATGCTTAATGGACGATCAAGAAGAAGATCCCAAATTCTACCTTGAAGGAGTGGTAAGAACCCTAATGTCTCAACCTAGCCAAGAGCTTTCCGAATTCCTTAAAGATATTATCATAAGTGATAAAGAGCATAGAGTTGGAATAAGTCGCTTAAGAGAAAGGCTTATCAAACAAGAGAAGCGAGTAAGTGAATTGTCTCTGGAAGTTGAAAATCCCAACACTGAAAAGTTAGACCTTGATGACAATATCAAGGCCTTGGAATCGCAAAATGCGATTTTTAAGGAAAATCTCTCTTCTTTACATTAAGATTATGCTAATCTAGAGAAAGAGAAGATTGATCTAACTGTGACGTGCAAAGACCAGAAGGCTACACTTATTCAATTCACTCGTTCTAAAGCTAATCTCGAAAGGATGATGGGTGAACAACAATCCTCTCTTAACACAAGTGGTATTGGTTATAACAAAAATTTTCCAAAAAAAATGGTTACCACTTTTGTTAAAGCTAAAGGAAGTTAACGTGCACCCACATGTTGCTACTGCTGTAAAAAGGGACATGTAAAATCAACTTGCCATATAGAAGAAATATCCCTACATCATACGAAGCACTTATCCTTCATGTCTAAGAGAACAGGTTAAGAAAATTTGGGTTCCTAAAGGGACTAGACCACCAAACATGGTTCAAGCTGAGTATGAACCAAAACATTCTATTTGGTCTAGCTGAAAAGGTTGAAGTTTGTTGTTTTGCAAGATATTACCAAGATTAAGGAGCATAAATGGATATTAGATAGTGGTTGCTCAAGACATATGAGTGAAAAAGTTCACTATTTTTAGATTTAAAGAAGCAATCATCTAGTACCATTACTCTAGGTGATAAAGGGAAGTGTAACATCATTGGTATAGGTAAAATTGGTTATAATTTATCTAACTTTATTGATGATGTTTATTTTGTTGACGGTCTAAAATATAATCTGCTTAGCATCTCTCAAATTTGTGACAAAGGTAAAAAAGTGATCTTTGATTCAGAAAAAAGTGAAGCTCGAAATAAATTATGTGGTGATGTCATGCTTAATGTTTCTCGATGCAATAATGTATATTCTATGAGCACTAACCAAGTTTCAGGAACTAGATTAAAGTGTCTCAAGGTCTTGACGGACGATCCAAGGCTTTGGCATAGACGACTTGATCACGTAAGCATGCATATTATGAAGAAACTTATTTCAAAGGATTTGGTACGTAGATTACCAAACCTAAACTTCAAGTTTGATGAACTATGTAAGGCTTGTACACAAGGTAAACAAACAAAAGGTTCATTCAAACCAAACAAGGTTGTAATTTCTTCTCGACCTATCGAACTTTTACATATGGATTTATGTGGGCCTATGCGTGTCAAATCTCCCAAGGAAAAACAATACATCCTTGTCATTGTGGACGATTATTCTCATTTTACATGGATCTCTTTCTTACAAGAAAAATCGGAAGCTTTGTATGAGTTTTCAAAACTTTGTAAGGAGTTGCAAACTTTGAAAAGCCTATCTATCGTTTCTATTTGAAGCGATCATGGTAGAGAACTTGACCAACTCAAGTTTGATTTGTTTTGTGCAAAATATGGTATTTCACACAATTTTTCAGCTCCTAAAACACCTCAACAAAAAGGGGTTGTGGAACGTAAGAACCACACATTGGAGGATTTGTCTAAGACTATGCTTTTAGAAAATAGTTGCCAAAAAGTTTTTGGGTTGAGGCTGTTAACACGGCTAACTACATATTAAATAGATGTTTGATACGCCCTATCTTGAAAAAGACTCCTTACGAATTCTTTAAATGGCGAAAACCTAATATTTTATATTTTAAACCCTTTGGATGTACGTGTTTTGTGCATACAGTGACAAAGATAACCTTGGTAAATTTGATGCACGTAGTGATGAAGCTACCTTTATAAGATATGCTTCAAATAGTAAGGCTTATCGGATTTACAACAAACATACCAAAATTGTCGGTGAAAGTATTCATGTTATTTTTGAAGAAAGAAATGATGGTACTTTGAGTGATAGCTTTACAAATCTTAATTTGAATCGACATGGAGATCAAAATTCTGATGAAGAAGAAGATTCTAAAGCTCAAGTTAAGAACATGCAAGAACAAATTAAGGACACCGGAGAACAATCTTAAGACCTTGAAACGCATTTTCAAGACCTTGAAATGACCAACAACAACACTATTGAAGATCAATCTCAAGGCCTTGAAACCCAACTTCAAGGCCTCGACATCAGAAACAAGGATGTAACTCCGTCGGCACCTGAATCAAGTCAAGCAACTGAGCCTCCAAAATATTCATATGTTTCACACACCAAGAGAAGGAAGTTTAAACATTCCTCATCTCATCCACAAGAGAACATGATATCCGATCCAAAAGCAGGTGTGTAAACTCGATCTAGGGTAAACAACTTGTGAGTTTTTTCTGCGTTTGTGTCTCTTGTAGAGCCCAAAAACTACGTTCAAGCACTTCAAGAATCAGATTGCATTATTGCTATGCAAAATGAGCTAAATGAGTTTGGGAGAAACAAAGTCTGGACCCTCACGTCTAGACCTAAGCACCAATCCGTTATAGGAACAAAATGGGTATTTTAAAACAAGTTGGATGAACATGTTAAAGCCATTCGAAACAAAGCACGACTTCTAACTCAAGGCTATAACCAAGAAGAAGGTATTGAATATGAGGAGACCTTTGCTCCGGTTGCTGGATTAGAATTCATACATATGCTACTTGCATTCACATCCTTCATGAACATAAAGCTTTTTCAAATGGATGTTAAGTGTGTTTTTCTTAATGGCTTCTTAGAAGAAGAAGTATACGTTACTCAACCTCCTGGTTTTGAAAATGATAAATTTCCGGATCATGTATTTATATTCGACAAAGCTCTTTATGGTCTTAAACAAGCTCCTTGAGCTTGGTATGAAAGATTATCCAAGTATCTTCTAGAAAATGAATTTAAAAGAGGTTTGATTGATAAAACATTGTTTGTCAAAACTAGAGGGAACAATTTATTAGTAGTACAAATCTATGTAGATGATATAATATTTGGTGCTACTAATGATTCTTTATGCAAGGAATTTCAGATATTATGTGTAGAGAGTTTGAAATGAGCTTAATGGGAGAGTTAAATTTCTTTCTTGGTCTACAAGTTACTCAAGCCAAGAAAGGAATCTTTCTGAACCAAAGCAAGTATACCAAGGATTTGCTTAAGAAATATAAAATGGATCAATCTAAGGTAACAAAGACTCCAATGAGTTCTACTCTTTCATTAGATCAAGACAAGAATGGTAAGAGTGTCGTACAAAAGGAGTATCGAGGTATGATCGGCTCTTTATTATATTTAACCGCTAGTCGACTTGAAATTATGTTTAGTGTGTGCATGTGTGCTAGATTTCAAGTTGATCCTAAAGAGTCGCACTTGATAATTGTGAAAAGGATTTTTCGATATCTTAATGGCATTAAGGATTTAGGGTTATGGTATCCACGTCAAAACTCGTTTTACCTCGTTGGCTATTCAGATGTAGACTTTGCAGGCTATAAGGTCGATAGAAAGAGCACTTCTGGATGTTTCCAATTCTTAGGGCCATCCCTAATAAGTTGTCACTCCAAGAAGCAAAGTTATGTCGCCATATCCACAATTGAGGCCGAATACATAGCTGCAAGAGCTTGTTGTTCACAAATTATATGGATAGCTCAACAACTTCGTGTTCTTGGTTTTGATCTCAAAGGTACACCTACTAAATGTGATAATACTAGTGTTATTTCGATAACCAAAAATCCTGTGCAGCATTCAAGAACAAAGCATATCGGCGTAAGACATCACTTCATACGTGATCATGTTGAAAAAGGTGACGTATCGATGTCTTTCATTTCGACTAACTTGTAGTTTGCAGATATATTCACTAAGCCTCTACCTAAAGATCGATTCAATTTTATTAGTTGGAGCTTGATATGTTGAACAAGGAATCATTATCTTAGGGGGAGTAAATTCTTTTATTTTCTCCTTATAATGTAGTCTAGTTTTCCATTTCAAGGCTTTGAAATGCAATACAAGGTCTTGAAACAAATTCTAAAGACAAAAGTGATAAATCCATATTGGATTTATGATTTTCATCTTTTTAGATGTTTGATCATTAAATCAATTTGAAGAAGAATTTTTAAAATGATTTCAAGATTTTGATTTCATAATTCAAATCTTAGTTTTGAAAATTAGTTGAGATTTATGAGGGAAGATATGCAAATCGAATTCGGCTTTCAAAGTCTTGATTCTCTCAAGATTTTTCTTTGCCTTAAATAGATTTGACATGTCCTTTTTAAAGCAACCATTTCTTCCTTTCCTATCACCTCTTTCCTTGTGCTCAAAAAATTTTCAGACCCACTTGCACTTTACTCTTTCGGTTTTCAAACTCTGTCTCACAAACGCTCATCCATGGCTCCAAAGAGAACTTCGAACCGTGTTGCTTCATCATCTTCCACCAAGAAACCAAGAGGTTCTTCACCAGGGTCATCTAAAGATTTGTTGATTCACATCTCTTCAGACTCGGCAATGCCCTCTACTCCGGCAAACATTGAGATCTCAGCTCAAGCTGGAATGCCGACGGGCTGGTTCCAAAATTTCACACTCGACAACTTTGCATATGTGAATCCGTGGCTTTGGAGTTTTTGAAGTCTCTCTAGCTGCCATGCATCACTTTTCTACAAGAGTGTTCAATCTGGAAAATGTTGAATCCAAGAGAAGTGGCATTCACAAGGCTCACAAGACTATTCTATGTGAATCTCACTGCAAGAAGGTAAATCAATTACTCTCACCCCACTCTTATTTCTCAAATTTTAGGGCTTCTCACATCAACCTTCTACCATCACCCCTCTAGAACTGAAAGTGTTCTCTTAGCAAAGGACAAATTCCTCATCCCTAACTCCACATTCCGACAGCTTACACTGTAATAGCTAGGATTACTGAATTCTAATTAATGTTGGTTAACTTAATCGTTCGCGAAGATTTCGCAAGTGATGAGTATGAGTCTCACCGTTATGTTTTTGGCGTAATTTTGATGTTTGGGAAAATTTTCACTTTTTCCCTCGGGTAATTATTTTTACCCTCCGGTGTTATTTGGAGCATTTGGGAGATCCAGTTAATAAAAATGCAGTTGAGAGAAATGATCAGGACATCGGATGTGTCCTAGATATGAAATAACATAAAGAGGCAAAACGGCCAAAAGAGTCACTATTTTGTTTCTTAACGGCTAAGAAAGACGGCTTAGGAATACACGTTTTTCGAGGCAGTTGTGGAATAATTATCCCTACAATATTCTAGATTTATTATTCCAATCTCTAGAAGTTTGGAGAAGGGGGTTCGACCCACCTTTGGATCATTTAAAGAATAATTATCGACTTCACTAAAGAATAATTATCGACTTCGCTATAAATAGCGGAAAAACCTTTATTAATTCACTTTCTTTCACGTTTCCTCGTAAAAGCTCTGATTTCTCTCAACCTTCAAACTCAGATCTACTCTCCCTTTCTAATCCGATTTCAATTCCGTTTGAGTTTCTGGATTCCTCTCTTCATTCTCTTCATATCGGTACCGAGTTTCTACATTTCCGAGCATATATAGAGCTGGTCAAGCATATATGTCACAAGGATGGTTCTATCGCTTAAATTCCAATGAATTTGATGTTGTCCATCCGTAGCCTGTGTCGTTGTGATTCCGAATCTTCTTTCAGATCGTCAATCGGGTCAGGGTTAGTAATGAATAAGTTATGAATTTATTCCTTTTCCGTACTGAGATTTGGCCTAAATTGACTTTAGGCTTGTAAAAATGGATAATTAGAAATTTCATTATGGTCGTTATATTATTCTGGTAATTATGGGTTGTATGTTTGATGAAATCTGATGACAGATGGGTTTAGAATTTGTCCGCGGGAAAACGTTATTTTGGCAAAATTTAATTAATTAGATTAGGATTATAATTGAGATTGAGGAATGTTGATTAGATACTACCTTGAGATTTGAGGAATTGTGAGTTATGTTGAGATATTGAGGTTTAGTTGGTTGTGAGGCTTATAGATTGAGTATGTTCCTTATGGATCCCTTGGGTCTAGGTGTGACCTTTTTCATTGATAGGAGTATTGATATCTCTTTATGCCTTGTTATTAGGCAGTGTCCCTCTCAAGATTGGAGGTTGATCATGGTTGTGATTGTACGAGGTTGAGGTAAGTCCGTAGGACTTTCTTAGCTATCATCCTTATATTGGGTGTTTGGATGAGTGGTGTGTGTGATATATGCTTGATATGATAGCATGTGATGTCGATTATTACGGACCTATGTTTTATTTATTTCCCCGTGTGTGTGGTTGTGATAACCTTTCCCTTTCATCCCACCGTGGAGTTTGGGAGGTTCTCTGACGTCAGGCCAGACTGGATATACAGGAAGGGCGCAATCCACTCTCATAGGGTACACGGGTTGTGTGACCAATACTACTACAGCTGGCTAGCAGGCCCAAAGGCGAGGATGATACGTTCCTCGTGTCACATAGTTTCATCTATCTATATATATATATATATATACGATTTGAGTTAATGACTATTATATAAGATGATAAAATGGGTAAATGTTTGACAACATGACTATGTGTTTATCTTTCATGACTTGTGTGTGTGCTTATGCATTACCTTATATATATATATGGTTAGCTAATGGTTTCATACCATGTTGTAGATGCCTTGCGGGATAAGAGAGCTGTTGAGTGATCTGGCAGGGTGACAGGCCGAGGGCTCTTGTACATTAGGTGGTTATGGTTTTGGGGATGTTTATGTTTCCCTCCTATGTGAAGATGATGTTTTATACTTGGCTATGATCTTGTATACTTTTGGATGTACAATTTTCTACAATTTTATGTATTTGTTATATATTTGTCAGTGTCGTGTTGTAAGGTCCAGTGCACTTGTTGTCAGGCTAGGGTCAGGATCCATTGTGAGATCCTAGCCCAATGTGGCATCCCGAGTCCCGAGGATTTGAGGTGTTACAGAGTTGGTATCAGAGCCTTAGGTTGACAACAATGGCACTTGCTTCCTGCAATGATGCTGGATGGATAAAATAAACAAAACCCGAAAGAGGTCTGACGTTTTCAAAAGATTTTGGTTTTAAAAGTTGTTTTGGGATAGAATGTACGAGAAGTCGTCACCTCTTCCATGGATCTCAGCAGTATAGATGTGTATATATATGTATTGTGGATTGTATGTGGATGTGTTATGTATATATATATACATATGGCATATATATAGCCATATAAGTTAGGTGTGTATACCCCTCAGAAGGCTCAGACTAGAGTAACATCAGAAGGACGGGGTAGAGGTAGATCACCTCTTCCTCAAGAAGTGATAGGTTAGGGACTAGTTTCCGTTATTGTTTTGCCTATAGCAGAGAACGAGCCTGAGGAGTATGTTATCAGCAATGAGGTTGATTGTGTGAGCATATGAGGCCTTCTGATGTATGTAATGAGGAATACGAGAGTCTTGGTAATACGAGGATTTGTGAGTATGTTTGATATACCATCTAGTCTATGGTATGGAAGAGCGTGGATTCCGACATCAAGTTAGAGCTGGAGCATCTGAATGATTTTGAACATATCCATGTTTTCGTATGGAAGAAGGAATGTTGTGGTTGTGCGCGAATTTTCGAGAGTAAGTAAGATGATTATTAAGAACGAGTGTTCATTACCCTACAGGGATGAATTGATAGATTTGTTGCAATGAACTTCTGAGTTTTTTAGATAAGAGTGGAGACCTGGATATCACCGGATGAGAATGAGCAAATAGGATGTGCCCAAAACGGCATTTCGGACTCGGTATGGCCACTACGAGTTGTAGTGATGTCATTCGGGCTCACAAAAACGCCGCCACATATATGGTGAGGAACGAAGTTTTATTGACTTAATGGATCCGTTGTAGTGAGTTTTTGTAGATGATATCCTAGTGTACTCTTAGAGTTGAGAGAGACACGCGGAACATTGGAGAATATTTTATGAGTCTTGTAAGATTAAGAGTTGTATGTTAAGTACGAGTTTGAATATGTGACCTGACCTTTTGAGATCGTGTGACCTGTTGAAGGAATCTAGATTGATTCGAGAAGGTTATAACTATTGTAGTTGGAATAATACCGACGAATGTCGATGAAGTTCGTAACTTTCTGAAGTAGCCTTTTCGAAGTAACCAAATATTATCGCTGTATGTGGAAGAGTTTATATGATAGCCCGATCATGTATCAGTTTGTTGAGAAGACTATGTGATTTGTATAGTCCGAGCCGTGTTCTTATCGATTAAGGAGCGGAAGGAAGATGGACTTCTACTCCTATGTTAGCACGGCCATAGGGCACTGGTGGTTTCGTGTAGTATGATGATGTTTCAATTTTGGCTAAGATGTGTGTTGATGTTGAGGGGCAGAGTTATCGCATATGCATCTCGACGGTTGAAGACGTATGAGAAGAACTACCAAACTCATGATCTCGAGTTAGCAGCGGTAGTTCATGCTTTGAAGATTTTGAGACATTACCTATATGGTGCTATATGCCAGATCTTCACAGACCATAAGAGTCTGAAGTATAGTTAAACACAGCGGGAATTTAATAACCGCCAAGTAGATGGTTTGAGCTAACCTAGGATTTTGACCATGAGATTCTGTATCATCCAGGGAAGGCAAACGTTGTTGCCGACCCCTGAGTTGGAAGACGCCTCGAGGGAAGGCGATTGCGATACTGATAGTTCAACCTTAGCTTCAGAGGGATCCAGCTTGGCTAGGGTTGGACATCCAGTTTCCTGATAAGGATGTCCAGCTATACGCTTTAGAGGTTCTACCGGATCTGTTGGGCGAGATCTAACAGAGGTTGGGGACCTACCCGACCTTGATGAGGATGTCTCCATGGATTTTGTGACCGGATTGAGGCCCAGTAGGAGTGTTGATGCTATCTAGGTTGTTGTTAATAGACTGATGGAGACTGCACGTTTTATTCCTATCAGAGAGATGTGGCCACTGAGCAGATTAGCTGAGGAGTACACTAGGCATATAGTGAGACTCCATGGTGTACCAAGAACGATCGTCTCTGATCGAGACGGGCGATTTACCTCGAGATTTTGGCATTAGATTCAGACTGCTTTTGGGACAAGTCTACACTTTACGACTGTGTTTCACCCCCAGACCGATGGTCATTCAAAGAGGACCATCCAGACCCTTGAGGATATGCTCTGAGCTGGTGTATTGGATTGGGGAGAATGATGGTCAGATTACCTCCCATTGGTTGAGTTCTCATACAACAACAACTGACATGCATCTATTGGGATGACCCCTTATGAGGAACTGTATGGGCGTAGATGTCGTACACCTTTATGCTGTGATAAGCCTAACAGTACCAGTGGGATAGCACCAGAGAAGATTTAGGATGTTATGGCTCGAGTAGTAGTGTTTAGGAAGAGGATTCTACAGGAACAGAGTCGCTAGAAGTCGTATGTAGACAAGAGGCGCCGGCCTCTAGACTTCAGAATAGGAGCTCATGTTTGACTGAGAGTATCTCTAATGCGAGGCGTCAAACGTTTTGGCATAAGGGGGAAAAGTTGAGTCCCCGATATGTCGGTCCTTTCTAGATACTGGACATAGTTCGGAGGGCAGCATACATAGTAGCTTTGCCTCCGAGGTTAGAGGGTATTCACCCTGTTGTTCACGTGTCTCGGCTAAGGGAGTACACACCAGACCCGACACGCACTATGAGTCATGATGATTTAGTGGTCGAGGAAGACCACATGTTTGCTGAATATCATGTTGCAGTCTTAAAATGAGGTATAAGACGTTTATGCTTGAAGAACATTCTGATGATGAGAGTATAGTGACCAAGACGAGGCCATCTGGGTGACTGAGGATAGTATCCATAGGAACTAATCCGAGTTTATGCAGAGAAGGCAGAAACATAGACTTGCTGAGCAAGCCATGGTTGTATATTATGAGATATATGATGATGTGATTATGTGATGTTCTCTTCCGTGCTAGATTATTGGTGATCCTAGTGGAGCTTGTTATGTTAGGGTGAGTTATGTTATGGTTGGAGAAGTTTTACCTCCAAGCCCTCGAGGGATGATTTTACCATTGGAGAAGTTCTACCTCCATACCATCGTGTATAGGTCAGTTGGAGATGGTTCTACCTTCATGCTGTAGAATGAGATTAGGTTAGTTGGAGATGATATTACCTCCATGTTTGGGATTTAGGTATAGAGATTTATGGAATATCTAATTATGTTGAGATTTAGGATTTAGGTATAGATGATATTACATCCATGTGTTTCCTTCTAGATACTGGCGAAATTTAATTAATTAATTTAAGGTTAATTAATTAAATTATGATTAGAATTGAGATTGAGAAATGTTGATTAGATACTACCTTGAGATTTGAGGAATTGTGAGTTATGTTGAGATATTGAGGTTTAGTTGGTTGTGAGGCTTATAGATTGAGTATGATCCTTATGGATCCCTTGGATCTAGGTGTGACCTTTTTAATTGATAGGAGTATTGATATCTCTTTATGCCTTGTTATTAGGCAGTGTCCCTCTCAAGATTGGAGGTTGATCGTGGTTGTGATTGTACGAGGTTGAGGTAAGTCCGTAGGACTTACTTAGCTACCATCCTTATATTGGGTGTTTGCATGAGTGGTGTGTGTGTTATATGCTTGATATGATAGCATGTGATGTCGATTATTACCGAACTATGTTTTATTTATTGCTCCATATGTGTGGTTGTGATAACTTTTCCCTTTCATCCCCCTGTGGAGTCTGGGAGGTTCTCTGACGTCAGGCCAGACTGGCCTTACAAGAAGGGCGCGATCCACTCCCATAGGATACACGAGTTGTGTGATCAATACTACTACAGCTGGCTAGCAGGCCCAGAGGCGAGGATGATATGTTCCTCGTGTCACATAGTTTCATCTATCTATATATATACGATTTGAGTGAATGACTATTATATAAGATGATAAAATGGGTAAATGTGTGACAGCATGACTATGTGTTTATCTTTCATGACTTGTGTGTGCTTATGCATTACCTTATATACGCATGGTTAGCTAATGGTTTCATACCATGTTGTAGATGTCTTGCAGGATAAGAGAGTTGTTGAGTAATCTGGCAGGGTGACAGGCCGAGGGCTCTCGTGCATTAGGTGGTTATGGTTTTGGGGATGTTTATGTTTCCCTCCTGCGTGAGGATGATGTTTTATACTCGGCTATGATCTTGTATACTTTTGGATGTACAGTTTTCTACAATTTTATGTATTTGTTTTATATTTGTTAGTGTCATATTGTAAGGTCGAGTAAACTTGTTGTCAGGCTAGGGTCAGGATCCACTGTGAGATCCTAGCCCAATGTGGCATCCCGACTCCCGCGGATTTGGGGTATTACATACACTCACATCCCTCGTCCTTGAAGCAAAAATTGTGTTTAATTTGCTTGTTAGATGTGTTGTACCCAGATCTAATTCTAGGGAATTGTTGACTGATCAAACCTTAGAGTTGATCCACCATGTGTTGAATGGCCTCGACGTTGACCTCTCTAACCTTATCCTCAACCATATGCTCCATACGATTAACTCGACCCGAGCCATTCCCTTCCATATGCAAACTTCATCCCAAAACTTTTCACCTACTTCTCGATTGACACCTCGAATGAGGACAAAGTGGTGTCAACTGGGAAGATAGACAAATAGTGTTTTGAACATCTTTGTCTCTCTTTCGTAGCTTCTATCTTCCTCTTCTTAGTAGGAGGCTCTAGAAGTGATCTTGCAGCCATGATTGATCCTAAGCATGGTCCTGATTTTGGAAATGATCTTGGAGGTGTCCATGCGTCCAGATATGAACGAAGATGAGTGTGATCCCGGAGATGCTCCCGCATCAAAATTTAAGCTAGAATAGAATCGTTTTGTAGAAGTCCCTTCACATACAATCCTCTTTTTGGCGTGATTATAAACTTACCGTATCTTTCGCATAAAACCGAAGATTTACCTAAAAATACCGTTTTTGGGTGTAGTAACGTGATGTATGAGAGCAGAATTATGAGTATTTTTCCTTATGTTTGATATACCCTTGGACGCCAATGTCATCCGTGCCTTCGCCCCTCTCGGCCCGTCTAGCGGCATGTCATCTCTCCACTCCGCCATGGCATGAAACTGACCAGTTTTGACAACGTTTTGACAACACTCTAATATTTAAGTTTGGACTTTTCTTTTTCAGAACTAAGTGTTGCTAGACGGACCGAGAGGGGCGGAGGCACAGATAGCATCAACATCTAGGGGTGTATCACCGCTCTAAGACATTTCACACATTCATCTCAAAATTTTAAAATTTTGTTTGCGGTAAAAACGGAAGGAAATCTTCTGACGTATATTCAGCCGTCGGCTCTTTGGTTTCTTCATCTCCAACAAGGTCATCTGATTCAACATTGTCATTTATTTCATCATTCAGATCTTGATATCCAATACTATGTAAAAAAAACAATAACTATTATGAAAGCAACAATGAACATATTTGAATAACATCGCCCTAGAATATAATGCGGATAAAGATAAGAAACATTAGTGGTTGATGTAGAAAATGTTTAACCACGTCGAAGGCCGGTGTGAAATTCATTTACCCACAGTGTTATAAAATACAATATGCACGGTTGTCTAGGCGCTAAACAATAAGAATCGTCCCATATTTGCCTTAGACTGAGCTTTCTAGACGGGTTTGGGAGTAGAAGGGTCCGGGACGAGTTCAAGGGGGTTTTAAGACGGGCAAGATGGTCGAGACGCTTTAAACGTTCTAGAAAAAACCCTAATTTTCTACAAACCTAAAAATCACAAAGTGCGGCACTCCTCTCTAGATAGGAAAAAGGAACACAAAGGGGGAGAACGAGAAAAGGGAGAACATGGACGGAGAGGAAAGAATGGAGACATGGAATGATATGAGGGGGAAACTTGCAATTCACCAAGGTTGAGGGCGACACTAGGAACTTGGAAGGAAGCTTCTCTATTTTTCTTTTGTCGATATTCGATCACAAAGCAACGATGAGAGGAAGGAGGAAAGGTGTATAATAATAGGGTTATGGGATTTTAGTTTAATTACCAAATAATACCCCAATTTATAAAAAAATTTCATAAAATCCCAAATAAAACTAACTTATATAAATTACCTAAATGAATCACCAAACGGTGTCCTAATTTCAAATTTTCCAATAAAATGACAAATTTAACATATCTTTATTAAAATAATACCTTGTCCGTTTGGACGCTAGACGGTACCCCTCTGTCCCGTCTCCATTTCACGTATTTTGGAATATTGTTTACCCACCTTCGGATGGAACGTCTCTAAGGCTTAATACATTGAGATCTGACGTAACTGAGTCTTACCCACATTGTGACCTAGTGTGGTTAGAGATGATGTACGCCATGTAACCATGTGTGATCATCGATAGAAAAATGTTAGTGGAAACTTGCCATGGTAACCTAAAATTGTATAGTTTGCTAATTTAGTTTTTGTTCTTTTACACAGTATCATAATTGCAATATAACTACCTCATGAGGAATCTTGTTAGGTAAATCAGATTCAACATACATAGCTTCCAAAGATGAATGTCTTACGGTTCTTGTCCATGAATATGGTATTTTAAAACTCGATTTGATTTAGATTTATATAGGTATTACATGATTTAGGTTTTGCGTGAATGGACTTTTTTTAAAAATTTGGGCTCAACCACAGTATACCCCATATCAGATTAGATATGTGGAATATAGTTAAACTCATTCCTGGCGTAAACCTCTCTTAACTGCATTCTTATTCAACGTGAGTATGACTTATTTACGTTTGTTACCAACGTGAGTTAGGTTATATCATGTTGTTCTCAATGTTGCTAACCTTTGTTTACGTTGAGCGTTAGATTGAGTTATTTATTTATATTATTGTAAAGTTATGTAGACTTTCATTTTTTGTATGTTGCAAATTTTTGTTATGTTTTACTATTTGAAAGCTTGATTAAGAATGTCTTCCACCAAGTACATATTTATAAGGTTTTCAAAATAAACCTTAATAAAACTTTTTATTGGTGAAAGAAAGAGGTATACTTTCCGCACTATGAACGCTTATATAAAATGAAAAGCAAACTACAGCCGAGTTTAATTGAAACGAACTCCTTGTAAATCATGCAAAATAAGAGAACATACACAAAAGGGATGAGTGTCTAAAACTTGCACTCCAAATTTTAGCAAGAGGTGAGTGCTCCAATGCAAACAAACTAAAATTAAAGGTGATTTAATAAAATAATGATGGTTTTTTATAAAGGAAGATTTTTCGATGCACTAAAAAACACACCGTCTAATATATTGAAAGGGCGAAAGAAATCGGTAGACGGACTAACCGTTCATGAGGGAACTAGAAAATACAAAAAAGAAAAGAAAATGAAATAAACAACAAAAGATAACTTGGATCACAACGAGCTGATCGAGGAGGACAACCAAAGGAAGCACCAAGCAAGCAAAACGAGAAAGAAACAACGAAAAGATGTCTCTAGAAGCAATGTAAAGTACAACTCCTAGGGACTACCTATGGAAATCTCAGATTTTGAGTCTTTTTTTAGCCTTCAGATTTCGATCACCTATCCTCGACTCCTTCTCACAAACAAGTTCAGCTCATCTTCCATACGAAGCTCACAACATCAAGTCGTACCACCAGACCATCGGACCACATAACATGAAACAAAGAATCTATATTAATGTTCAATTTGTTGTTTGTTGTATGATAAAAATTATTATTTATGGATTTAGTTCATATAGAGGTGACATGGTGTGAGGAAGCAAAAGTTGGTCACAAATGGAGGGAGTCAGGTTTGGTTAACATCAAAGGAACCAATATGTGAGAGCTTGCAGATTACACTAGATATTGCAATAGGTTATGCAGACCTTATTGTGAAGACGGAGCCGGTAGGTTATATACTTATATAAGAGAGTGTGACTAAGTTTTGACACTTGTTTAGGGAGGTCTTTATATTTGTAGCGAATTTTCATTTTGATTACTTGATTTTCAAAAAGCTAACAAAAAAAACAAAAGAAAACCGTTCAAAAAAAATGAACTCCTTCCAAAATTCCTTTTGTCTCAATAGGTCGGATAAACATCGATGTGATTAATTTTGGGTGTAAAAATTATGATAAGTTGGTCCAAGCCCACAAGATCCTATAAGAAGTCCGAACATAATGGGCTAGAGTTCTCACCATTGTGAGTCAAATGAATAAAAGGAAACGACACAACATCCAGTCAAATGAATAAAAGGAAACGGCACAATATCCAAACAAAGCAACCAGTAACAAGAGGATACTTAAGTAGAATTTGAAGAACCATTTCCATACAAAGCAATAAAGCATCGAGGTTGGGATCACGACAAATCAGAATTCTGCTTGTGTGACAAGTTGAGCCGATCTAGTCCCTTTTGTGCAGAAAAGATCAAGCGCATCACCAGAACAAATCCATACCAAAAATGGAGATAAACGGTTGTTGTGAAGTTAAAAAAATAATGGAGGAAGTCGCCGCCGCGGGAGGGTGACTAGGGTTTGCTAAGTCCGCCAAACGAACGGAGAAAGAGTGAATAAAGGTAGAAATGGAGGTGGGGATTGATTGGAGTTTTATTGGCGCAACTTTCTGGTGTCATCTGTGTTTACAATAGAGAAAGAAGGATGACTTGTGGGATCCAACGAAAGATCAATGAAACAAGGTCTACTCGAGTCAAAGGCGTTGTTGAGTGAGATCAAAATCGGAAAAAGGTTGGAGCCGTGTCAAGGGGTTGGTTGCAAGAAGCTTGGTGAGGGTCTCCCTTCATAGCAAGATAAAGGTTGTTGGTTTCCTTGTTAGGAGGAATGGAATAGGGATTGATTCTGGTTCCTTGTTAGGTGGAATGATGGGTTATTAATAGCAAACAACTAAATATTAAGGCTGAACAGATTTTGTGCAGTTTTCTCATTAGATAAATTCAATTTGAATAATAATTCAAATTGAATAGCTTTGGGTCTGAAAGAACCGGCGTGTCGGGCCGTCTCGCATATACTATGTGGTGGCGTTCCCACATTTCGGGAGTCCAAGTTGAGATTAATTTGCAAGACCACTTATAATCATAGTTGAACACTTGCATGCTTCCCCTTTTTTCATTTCTCCGTTGCTGTATATAACGTATCAAGTGAAAATGACCCAAATGATTACAGAGACATTAAAATCCTCACTTGGGCTTGAATCAACCTGTAAATTACATTTTTTGTCGCAGTCACCGGATACGCTCCCGCACTACCTGTACCAGAAACTAGCATCCATCTTCTGTCCATATAAGGGTCGGGTTTGACCACTGCCAGCAGCAAAAGAAGGGTGCTGAAAAGGATTTTGGCTTGACCGGAGTTCCATCTCAAGAAGCCTCTGGAACGCCTGCGATGGGTTGCTGTTCATATCTGCGTGTTCGGAACCTACAACAGATCCAATTTGATATTGTCAGCTACAGAAACATCAGTTATTGCATATCCGTTGTTGATAAGTAATGAAAAGTGAAAAAGGATAGTCTTCTGGCTATTTACTAGGATGCTTTGTTTGATAAACAGCTTAGAAAGCCTTATGGCCCCTTGTCATAATATTTTTACCTTCTAACTTATCAGTGACCTTATAGAAGGTACATTTTCATAATGACATCCAGACAACCCCTTTTACATAGCAACAAGGAAATCAGAAACAAGTACTAACGAGTGGAAGTATACCCAGGCAGTCCAAGAGCACCAAGGTTAGGCTCCTGTTGACCAAAAGGGAAGCCCTGAATTACGTTGTGGTCCTGGGTATAAGCAGGAGGATTCCCAGAGGGATGGGAAGGAAGTGGTGGCCCACCAGGGAACCCAGGCAGATAATGAGATGGTGGAAGGTTGTTGGGCATGTGCAGCTGCTTCAGCATAGGATGAATGGGAGGGTCAAGCTCAGATAGCCCAGTGCTTGGGTGTTGATGAGAAGCATGACTCATGTTTGCAGGAAATTGGTGATGGATTGCCGCATCTTGATGGGCTAACGCCATGAAGTTAAACTGTGGATCCATGGGTGCTGCATGAGGATCCAAGGGATGAAACATTGGCCTCATGTGATTCACAGATGGGTGGAATTGTAGAGATGACTGAGGATGCATATTTGTATGAGGGATTTCTGGCTTCACCATATCAAAAGGACCACAGAGGAAAGGAGGATTTTCCTGCTGCCTATGTCTAATGGGTCTTTCATCTTGCAGAGAAAGACCAAGGGCTGCTAGCTTTTCAGCAATACTACCTGGTGGGTTTGAAGATAACGGCAATGATTCTGCATTGTTAAATCCACAATCAGTCGTATACATAGAGCTCTGAGCTTTCAAAGGCCCACCAAGACTAGTCATGTTATCTTCTTCAGTTAGCACCATACCAAAACTTGGGAAATTTGATGATTCCATTTCTGTTTGTGAGCCATTTAGCCAATTCACTCCAACTTCATCCAAATTGGTTTGATGTCCTCCACCCAATTGCAAAGTAATGACATCTTCATTAACCATTTTTAATCTAGCATCATTCAGTGTAGAACTTGAAGGTCCTTTATCTGAATATACAAGTGATTGAATAGAAGGTTCTGAAACATCCATACTTGATGACACGTCAGAATTTCTTTGCACAGATACTGGTGCATCAGCTGACTGCAATTCTTTCATAAAAGAACACCCAAAGAGTGTCTCAAGGGTCAAACCCTTTCCAAAATTCAGATTTTTTGCATCTCCATCCTTTATATTGCCTTGAATTTCACTAATCCTCTTGCCACCCAAATCCTGGGATTCTGTAGGGTCTAACAAGGAGATAGATGCAGCAGTCTTCGAGTTTGAAGTAATCCCCATCTGTAACAAGGAAAGAAGGTGCTGAGAAGCATTTTTGTCTATATCAACTTCACAAATCTTATTTTCCATAGCATGTTCACTTGACACTGTCCCAGAAGAATGAGAACTTGAACTGTTCTCCCCGACATTTGACAGGATCGACTGCTCTAATAATTCACATGTAAGGAATGCTGAGATGGTTTCTGGATTTTTCTTATTATTACACAATGCCTCAGAGATTGCAGCATCATTAGGCGTTGAAGCAGCAGTTTTCACTAGGCTAGATTCCAGTGGCAGGATTTCTTGTGTGGGCTTTGCCTCGGATGCTGTCAATCCAACGCTCTCACCAACAATCAAAGAAAGTAGTTCACTTGGTTTTTCTAAGGATACACTCTTTGGCGTCTTCTTTTCTGCATATCAAAATAGGACGTCAAATGAAAACTACAACTTCATGAACTGCTTAACAAAGAACCAAAAGCAAAAATAAAAACTAAACCTTCTGCGAGGAACAAATGAGCAAACTTGGATGTTTGCAGTTGGACATCTTTAGGGCTCCAAACATCATCTGTGGACATATTTTGATCCTAACATTGCATGTATAATAGATGGTAGACAGTCAGGAATTCATGAAGAACCTAAATATAGTAGTGGTATTTTTACTGAACCATACATAACTTCTAACGAAATTATTTGCCATCCATCTTAAAATTATGTCTTTCAGCATTAAGAGGCAGAAGATCAGACCATCCAGATCTGATATAATTCAAGACAGTTGAGAAAGGTTGAGATTTGAAACCCTAAAATAGCTCTAAGATCAGCTACAATGGGCATCTCTTAGGATTTAAAGATAATAGATTTCTTATAAAAGTGCAAAGATGCTAAGAAAAGGTGATTTCGTTTCTTACTAAGAATGTACTTACAAAGAACGGAGGTGAGAGGAAAGCAATGAATATTGTTTGGGTTTACATTTTAATTTTATGGTCCAAAATTCCCACAAAACAGGATGACTTTAGCCTCTGTTTGCTTCTCATCAAACACATTCTCATCCATTTGGAGAGTCATGATACACTTTTTGGTCACATCTATTGAATTGTAAATTATTAGCTTTACAATTTCTTCATTTATAATTAATTAATATTTTTAACATTCATAATTTTTTATCTATTTATAAAGATTAATATTGAATATATTGAAATAAATTATTATTTTATAACAAAATTTAATATAAAATATATATTAATTTAAAGATGTTGATTTTATTATAAAATGGTTTTTTGGTAAGTGATATATATATATATAGTTAAAATTAAAATTAAAATATATATAAATATATTGTATAAATAAATATCGAGTTAAGGAGTTAAAAAATTATGAATGTAGAGAAAAATTATATTGAATTTTTAAGCTAAATGTGGCAGAGAGAGGCTAAAAAACTTTGTTAATAAACTCACCTATGCATATGGTCTAAGAGCGCAGGGTTGGAGAGTAGAACATCAAAACAACAGCAGAACATACCAAATGTACAACAGGAGAATTGCATCCAAAGAACAGAAACTACCTACTCCTTGTTGAGAATGTTGCGGTGCATAAGAAATAATCATTACAAAACAAATTCTCGGAGGACTCATGGCAAAAGCAAAACGTGACAGAGGTACATACCTCATTGACATCGGGAGGACCGCTACTGTTTATGCTTAATGCACCTCCAAAAAGCTTTTCCAAAATTGAAGTTGAACGACCAGTTTCACCCAAAATTTTATGCCCAGTGAGGTTCTCTGAGTCAATGCCCATACGGCCATTTTCAACTATTTTACTTATCTCCGGTATGTTTGGATCTACAAACGACGGGTCGTCAAGATCCCTAGCCTTGCTTGATATTTCAAATGCTGATGATAAATGACCCTTTGTTCTGCCCTTGTTAGCAAAAGGAGATGTGGTCTCACAGTCAGTATCACCCAGACCCAATTTTGGAGCTGGTTTCTCATCATTATTTCCATTTCCAAGTTCAATATTTCGAACCTGTAGGGTAATGCAACTGCATATCTTAAGGAATAAACAAAAATAGAAAAATACTAGAGAAATATGACTTGGACACAAATTTCATTAGCTTCCCTGCATTGTGTGGCATATTGCATGCACCCCCGTCAAAATAACAAAACAGAATGTATCATTTGTTCTCTCTGAAAGAGATAAATACAAAGCAGGGTCTCGGGTGGATAGAAAAGAAGATTAACATAAAAACATTGGAGCAATATACCATGCAAATTATTTTTTTTAGTCCATTGTAAAGCAATTGCAAGGTTCATCATCCAAATTGGTTTATACCAAATCTCTCTATTACCCTCACCAAGGAATCAAGTATTAATTTTTATTTATTATCTTCGAATATGTTCATTTAAAAATATCAAGAAAAAAATATATAGATAGGTAAATTATCATGTAGTTTATCACGAAGAATTGTATAATATTTTGTAAAAACCAACTCAAGAGAGAAAAACAACTGCATTACCTCTAATGGACCACAGTGTTCGGAAGATTTTGGTCCAGAGATTTTCTCCACTCCTGCATTCGCAAACCCAGGTGGCACTAGTGGTCTTAATGGATGGGCTTGGGAAGATATAGAATTGTTGCCACAATCACTCTGCTGCATTTGTTTCATCAAAGATGTGTCTGATCCATTACTAGTAAATATAGCACCACCTCCACTATCCAAGGAGGCAGCCAACTCAGGATCACCCTTGAGCTTGACTATTGCCTTTGATCTTAGCTTTTCTTGAAGTTCTTTCTGCTGTTCCTTCCTCATCATATCGAACTCAGCTGCAAAAGCACAGGAACCTATTCATCATGACTCCACTGATCTAGTGACAACATCAAATTTTGACCATTCACTCAGCCAGGCCAGGTGAAGGAAAGGAAAGGCACACTACCTCTTCTTTTCCTCTCCTCTTCAACTCTATCTTCACTATTGCTCTCATCCAAACCAAATGTCTCATCATTGTAGGAGTCCTTAGTTGCCCTCCATAAATGAGGCGCAGCCTGAAGAAAGTGGAGTGCAAAAGCTAGGTAGATATGACTTATTAAATTCACGACATTATTGGAAAGAATCTTGATGACGTAAAGCTTTTAGCAAATGTTGTTAACATAGTCATAAAAGTAACCCGACCTTATATGGACGAGGAGGATGATATAGATCACTACTTTTATTCAGTTGGTTCTGATCATTAGCTCGAAAAACTGATGCACCAGCTCTGTATCCAGGTGGTCTTAGAAAAGAGCCGCTCCCTAGGAGACCATCATGTTCAGGATTCTGCCAAGACCGCCTAAACTGGTTGCCATAGCGCCTCCCAGACTCTAGATATTATTGAAAAATAGTAGAAATTAGCCAGCCAACATTTCTTTCGGAAAACAACTACTGACATTAGGAATCATTGTTCCAATAGAACTCCTAAGATATCATGAGTACAGTGACTTCAATGCAGATAAACAAGTACATGCAAGAAGAGAACAAGTTGGAATTTTTTCTACACCAACCAATATTGAAGTATTGGCAACAACCTAAAAAGAAACAAATTTAATTGTTTTTTCCTGTCCCAATAAGTCTAATTGACGCTCATATTGATGTCAGATTTCTTCTTTTCCTTTTTATCTTTCATCTATTAGGAAAATATTTTATAATGGGATCAACTAGAAGTGGCGAATGGTAGTTAAACTATGAGGGAGTGTAAGGTCACAGTGAGATGACTAAGATATGACCCTGACTACAATAAAAAGGCATTTCCCTTAACTTTAGATTTCAAGTGATATTTTGTAAGAATATGCATTTGTTGTAGTGCTGGTTCGTTCGTGTTCTTGCGTATGATCAATTAATATATTTGTAAGGTACTAAACCTCAAAGACGTTAATGGAAAACTTATTTTAAATACACTCGGAGCCTGTTTGGGTACTCGTCAAAATCTGTTTTCTGTCCAGTATAACCCTTACAGGATTGATAAGGTAGCATAAGGCATTACAACTAACCAATGTCCTCCATGGAGTTCCATGATTATCAACCCTTTAGAAGACAAAAGAATTCAACCTTTTAAAAAATGGATGGAATACTAATTGTATTGATTATGCTCTAGCAATAACAATATTCATCAGTATGATATTCTTCTCAAAGAACTGCATAAATGTAACAAGTAACCTATTTCCTAGTTTTTAGGACCAAATACTTCTTGAAGTAACTAATTCTAATCAAAGCAAACAGCAGTGAAACCAGCATACCCAAAACAAAAGATGTCAGACCAAGAAGTATGAGAGGATAACAAAGCAGCAAGAATACTTCAATTACTTACTAAATGTCAAAAGATACCTGAATCCCTGTCAGATTGTGAATCAACATCACTTCTTCCACTAGCACGGGTATCCCACCGATGGTGTCCCCTTGTAATGTTACCAGTTTCCCCTTTCCCAGGCGGAGATGAGCTATAATCATTCCGTCTAAAAACTTGCAGTGACGAACTTCCGAATTCACTAGTCAATATTTAATGGCCAATTCACAAAAGCAGCACATGCCCAAAATCAGACTATGTTGGCAACAAAATACAATCAGAAAAACAAGCAGGTGAATGACAGTATGCAGTAAAGAATAAGTCATCTACCTTAGAAGTGATTCATCAAATCCCTTTGGAAGCCTTTTGCAGATCTCCAAATTACTCAAAGACAAGAGATATTCTCTTGTATATGATACTTTCAACTGCCTGCTTGCAATAGTATGTCTTTTTACTACAGTACCACAACCAGTGTAGAAAAAGGTAGCAATTGGACAGAGAATTTGAAGTACCTTGAAGATGTTGAGTTTATTTCTTCTGGCTGCATAATTTGGAGAAGACCGTCATTTCCAATGCTCATCCTTTGACCTTCTGTAAGTAAGGGAATATCCTTGCAATTAGTCCAATGGGAACCTCGAATGAAGCACTACCAAACACAAGCCTCAGACCATGAGTCACTTCAATCTTCATCCAACAACATCAAAATTTGTAGATAACTGATGATAACTAGTAGTTGGTTTAAATTACTTAAGGAAACTTAAAGGTAAGAACTAAACTTTAGTTTCAAATATAAACTGTCAAGTGTAACTATGCACGCACATATAAGACTACTTCGTTCATACTTCATAAACACAGGTATGATTTTTAAAACAATCACACGTATTTTTTCATAACCATTTCAAGGCTTAAAGTCAGGATTTCTGGCTATGAGGTTGCAACATGTGCCCATATCACGTGTTATACTGTCATTCCATGACAACTAATCCAAATTAGAAAGTGCGAAGTGAGCATTAGTTTGTGTAATAGTTCATTCCAATTCGATGTTTAATATGACTTGAAATACAGTTCGACTCCTGGAATGAAGCCACAAATAGAATCATTAATCATTAAGATCATTATTCTCCTCTTCTACCATCAGGTATGTTACACAAACCAAATCACGGTGCCAGAGTCGGAGCTAAAATCTAAATAAACAACATAGGAATCACTCATTCCGGTATTGATACCAAACTGACCCCTTATCCCTTGAAACCATAAGAAAACAAGCCCTTAAAAAGCAAACCAGTTGAGTATAATCTGGTTCTTCCTACAAAGCAATCTCATAGTCTTGTGTGCTCGATTTCTTATCACCTAGAAACTTAACAAACATAGGCCAAAAAGTCAGGTTTTGAATACACTGACCCTCCGTAAATAGAGCATTCCTGATCATACATATGCAGGATCCACAAATACTCGTACAAATTCGGCATCCAATAGAAAACTGAGTTTATAATCTCATATCCAAGGAGACATGCTAGTAGAGCATTGAGCTGATTATGCTCTCATCCAAATAACATTAAAACTAGAATCTTCCATTTACAATCATTTCAAAACTAACTGATGGATACAAGTATGGCATTGCAACCTTATAGCATCCAGTTACGTAATTGTCATGGCCCCAACATAAGAGGAAAAGGGGATGACAGACCCGGATGGGTTGAAACGCTGGAGAAAATCTGACCCAAACCTAACATCAAATCCAAAGATATATCCAGAACTAAAATCTGATACTCGATTCATTCACAAAAAAGACAACCCTAGACTCCGTTAGAATCCAGGGGAGGGGGTGTTGAATCGACACGATAAATAAAGGCCAGCGACGGGGATCAGACATAACCAAGCCTAACATACCTGAAATATTGGGGAACCGGCGCAAAGGCAACCTCTCAATAGCGGAGCGAGGTATAATTGCCGGAGAGAATGACAACGGTTTGACTTGCCCTAGCTCTTGTAAGTTGTAGCACCGTGTATCTACGACGAAGATTCATTGGAGGAAACAACCAGAAATCATTTTGCACTTTTGCAGCGGATAAATTGCGAGGGGCAAACGAAAATTCAAGAGGACGCCTGCCTTCTGTGACTCATCCGAGCAGGGAGAAATTGGAAGGATACAAAACTCGGTAGGAGATGGGGAGAGACATGGAGATAGACAGAAAAAGAGAAATAGTGAGAGAGAGAGAAGGAGAGCTATGGCGGATCGTTGCTCTGGGGTTGCAACTGGGTTCCTCTGCTTCTTCCGCGAGTCGGGAAAAAGAAGTTGTTTTTCCTGCTGGCTGGGGGAGAGAGAAAGAGGGGTGACGTGCCGTGATGGAATAATTAAGTTTTAGAAGGCGCTATTTCCCTTTTGTTGTAGGTGGTCGGGGTCGTAGTGCTGATTTTTGGTAGATTCGTTTTTTTAAATAAATAATTTGTAATGGTTTTTTTTTTTTTATAAGAAATTTTGTAATGGTTTTAGTTAGATAGTTTAGCAGTTTAAGACTCTTGCCTTGCACGGATATTTGAAAAATATATTAATTTTGAATACATTGATAATATCCGTCAATATACGTTGAATATTATTTACCATATTATTATTGAATGTATTATATAACGACAATACTTAGGTGGTTGACTCGTATCCAATTATATACTCAACGTCCATAATAGCCCGGAAAGATTTGATGAGATTAATATTAATTTGATTACTTTCTTATCTTCTGTCGATACGGTTTCGAAAAACAAAAAAATTACCAGTTTAATTTTCATAAAAAATAATAGTCGTCAATTTTATTTAAAAAATTTTATAATTTTTCATACGCAAAATAAAATGTACGGACTTTAAAATATATATATATATATATATATATATATATATATATATATATATATATAATTTAACCGAGTTTGAAATTTAAAAATAAACAAAATTCATTCAGTAATTGTTAACAATTGAAAACCTTAGTTAAAATAGAGAGGCTATTTTGACAAAAACTATAATTTTATTGATTTCAAAAGACACATAGAACCTATTTCATCAAACTAAAAATTAGGGGTGGGCATGGGACGAGACGGGGATGGGATTGAGGTCGTCCCGCAAATTATAACCGGGACAGGATATACAACTTTTTTTCTTCGTCCCGCGCGAGCTCTGTCCCACGTGGGACGGGACGGACCTAATTCCGCAAGAATTATGCACTGATTATATTCTACATTTGTACCCGCTTTCTCTCATTTTAAAGATACAAATGATACAAAAAAAACTCGACAACAAATTACCGATTCAAGAAACCTACATTAATAGTTAGTACATTCAAAAAATATACAAGTTACATTAAAGTGTATGTTACTGATTCACGTTCAAAAAATCTAACATTGCACTTCACTAATAATAGTTTCAAAAATTATAATTAATATATATTATTTATCTATATAAAATTATAATTAATATATATTATTTATCTATATAACAATGTACCCGCTTTCTCTCATTTTACATTTTGTGAATCACGGTAAAAGAGGTTATCTTTTAATATTGGGCAAATTTGGTTAGTAGGTTATTTAGAGAAATAGTGATAGTAAGTAGGCTTTTTTGTTTTTCAATTAAGTAAATATATCCCTCTTATTTTTTTTTACCTTCAAACCTTCTCCATCCTCTTGTTTTCTTCTTTCTTCCAAATGCTTTTTAAAAACTGAATTTCTTTTTTTATTTTCTTTTATTAATTTTTTTTGTCTTTTTTATTTTTTTTATTTATTTTCTAGAATGAAGAATTTTTTCACACACCGAAATTATCACATACCGGAATTATCACATACCGGAATTTCCACATACCGGAATTTCACATACCGGAATTTTCACATACCGGAATTTCACATACCGGATTTTCACATACCGGATTTTCACATACCGGAATTATCACATACCGGATTTTCACATACCGGAATTTCACATACCAGAATTTCACATACCGGACATTTACATACCGAAATTTACATACCGGAATGAATTTTTAATTGTCTAATATTTAATTTTGCAAATTTTAGGGGGCTCGTTGTAATTTTGTAATTTTTTTTTATTGTAATTTGCTTATATGATGACGGTTTGCAAAAATGGGTCCATCACCGTCTCTTTTGGTTTCCAAAAGACTTGTTCTTTTTCCCAGTTGACAATGACAAATTGACAAGACGTGGAGGAGTTGAGCATTATTTGAGTGGAGAATTATATGTTAAAATTGTCTCAAAATAAAAGTATTATGTAAACAAAAATAAATAGCGGACAGAAAGCACAAGGATCAAGTGTTGATTGTGCCGCTAGTTTTAATTCAGAAATTTCTGGAATGAAATTTCTGGTATGAACTTTTCGTATGAAATTTCTGGTATGAAAAATTCTGGTATGAAAAAATTCTAGTATGAAATAAATTCTGGTATGAAAAAAATTCTGGTATGAAATTTCTGGTATGAACTTTTTGTATGATAATTTCTGGTATGAAATTTCTGGTATGAAAATTCTGGTATGAAAATTTTCGGTATGAGAAATTCAGTTCAGAAAATAAAAAAGAAAATAAAAAATAAATAAAAAAGGCAAGAAAAATAATAAAAGAAAACAAATTCAATAATTAAAAATTAAAAATTATACTTATATAACAAATAACAAACATCATTTATTCTTTCTTTATAATAGAAGGGTTAATAATTTTTACCTACTATTAAATGAAAGTGGTAAAAAATTTGGGGTACATTTTCTTAAACAAAAACTAAAAAAAGCCTAGTATGTCAAATTCTCCCTTTAATATTTTATTACTTTTATAATTCTTATCAATATAAAATTATAATTATTATATATTATTTATCTATATAATAATTTTTAAAATATAAAATATTATTTTTATATATATGCGGGACGAGACGGGATTAACCGGATGAGAAGTTTCCATCCTGCGTCCCTTCCCACAAATTTGTCACGGGACGGGATATACATTTTTTCTCAAATCAGGATTAACCGGGATTTATGTCCACCTCAACTAAAAGTTATACTTCAACTTAGTCAAAAGGCCAATAAATGTATGATTTGTTTAATCTACAAACCCTCTATTTATACAAGTTATCAAACTATGAGTCTTACTTGATAATCGACGTGGCATTGGAAATATTTAGCAACCAACAAAAATTAGGTCAACGACCCACAAAACAGTAGGCCAACGACCCACAAAGCAAATATTAAACTGTTATGAAAAAAAATTATATACTTTAACTTAGCCAAAAGGCCAAGAAATGTATGATTTGTGTTATCTTCGAACCCTATATTTATATTTATATAATTTATCAAATTATCACCGTTACTTGATAATCGATGTGGAATTGAAAATATTTAGCAACCCACAAAACATTAGGTCAACGACCCACAAAGCAATATGTCAACAACCACAAAGCAGATATTAATCCGTTACGAATAAAAATTATACTTCAACTTAGCCAAAAGGTCGATAAATGTATGATTTTTTTAATCTACAAACCCTCTATTTATACAAGTTATCAAACTATCAATCTTATCTGATGATCGATGTGGGATTGAAAATATTTAGCAACGCACAAAACATTAGGTCAACGACCACAAAATAGTAGGTTAACAACCCACAAAATAGTAGGTCAACAACCCACAAAATATATATTAATCCGTTCTAGAAAAAAACTATACTTCAACTTAGCCAAAAGGCTAAAAAATATTTGATTTGTTTAATTTTCAAAGTTCAATTCCTGTATTTATCAAACTATTAGCCCTACTTGATAATGGATGTGAGATTGAAAATATTTAGCAACCCACAAAACATTAGGTCAACGACCCATAAAGCAGTAGGTCAACGACCCACAAAACAAATCTTAATCGGTTACGAATAAAAATTATACTTCAATTTAGCTAAAAGATCAAGAAATATTTGATTTTTTTAATCTTCAAACCCTCTATTTATAGACGTTGACAACCTATCAGGCTTGATTAAAAATATTTAACAACCCACAAACCAATTAACGGTCCACAAAGCAGTAGGCCAACGACCCCAAAACAGATTTTAATCCGTTATGAAAAAAAATTATATTTCAACTTAGCCAAAAGGGCAAGAAATGTTTAATTTGTTTAATCTTCAAACCCTCTATTTATACAAGTTATCAAACTATCAACCTTACTTGATAATCGATGTGGGATTAAATATATTTAGCAACCCACAAAACATTAGGTCAAAGACCCACAAAGTAGTAGATCAACGATCCACAAAACAGATATTAATTCGTTATGAATAAAAATTATACTTCAACTTAGCGAGCAGGTCAAGAAATGTTTGTGATGTAGGGATAAGCCGTAGTTCCCGATCTAGAATGAAAGTCCTTAACTAGAATAAAATTCGGATTGTTCTATAGAAAAATCGGCCGATTTATCTCAAGAACAGGTCGATTTTTCGATGAACTCAGAATACGGATTAGTGAATGATATGGAAAGATAAGAAGATGATTATGGAATGATAAATGGAAAATATAGGAAGATATGAACCAAGATATTTCCGCAAAAGAACCTTGACCAATGATGTGTCAAAACCCTTGAACGAGAAGATCACCTTAACCCGCACTTCTTTAACCTTACACAAGTATTCTAAGTAAGACAAGCACAAGGAGGGACTAGGATCGACCAGGAGCATCAACCTTCAACAAGATTAACACACACAAGCACAATCTAGCAAGAACGTAACAACAATTCAACCAAAACTCTCCTTTGATTAAACAGCAACGAATAAAATACGTACTCCGTAAGTGAAGCCGTAAGTTCACACAATATGTGGAAAATATCTCAAATCTAATCTACTAAACAATTTCCCCCACTAAGGCTATTTATAAGGGAGACTAAACCTACTAAAACTAGGAAAAACTAAAAAGATATGATCTATAAAATATATCTTGTGAAAGATAATCTTGGAAAAAATATCTTAAAAAGATATAAAATATAAAATCAAAAAAAGATAAAATCTAAATAATTCCCTAAGATAGTTTGAGAGATATTAAGAAATTATACAAGATATAGTTTCCAACAAAATAGAAGATCATGGCCAGGCCATTTGCAACTCTCGTTCCAAATGAAAGAAAATGACCACGAAAATCAATCGATTTTCCTACAGGAAAATCGGTCGATTTCCTGGGAAAATCGGTCAATTTTTCTCTTTGGAACTCGTCTTTGCTCTTATCCCTCTTCCTTGCTTGATGGATCTTCTTGGTCGTGGTTTGGCTCTTCTACAACAGCTAGCAATGTCACTAAGGAACCCTTGAGACTGATGAGAGTTTCCTTGAGGGTAAATGTCATGAGAAGATCCGTAACATTATCTTGGATTTCCTTAGCTCATGACCGTGTGATCGCTTCATCCATACTCGAATCTGAAGAAGGTGAAAGTAAAGGAGTTGTTGGCTTCTCCTTTAATGCTTTAGCCTTTGAACGTGTAACTGGTCCTTATATTGGAGATGGTCCTACATCAGACTCCCCTTCTTGAGAAGGATTCGTCCTCGAATCTCTGCTATGCTCATCCCTAAGCTCGTATGGACTTAAATCACCAACGTTAAAGATGGGACTTACACCATAATCCGCTGGAAGCTCTAAAACATAAGCATTATCACCAACTTTCCTCTTAACCTTAAAGGGTCCGTCTCCACGTGGAGATAGCTTAGACTTCCGCTTTTTTGGAAATCGCTCCTTCCGCAAATACAACCATACAAGATCTCCGGGTTTAAATAGCATTTCCTTGCGATTCCGATTTGCTTTGGAAGCAACGGAAATCCCTTTTTGCTCCAGCCGTGAGCGTGTTTTCTCATGTAACTCCTTTATAAACTCCACCTGCTTTCCTGCAACAAAATCTACTCGCTCCTTTAAAGGCAACGGTATAAGATCAAAGGGAGTCAAATGATTCACTCCATAAACACACTCAAACGGTGTTAAGTTAGTAGAAGAATGCAAGGTACGATTATAAGAAAATTCAACATGTGGTAATACATCTTCCCAAGCACTCAACTTATCTTTCAAAACAGTTCGTAAGATTGTAGTCAAAGTCCGATTAGTTACCTCCGTTTGACCATACGTTTGAGGATGATTAGAAGTTGAAAACAACAACTTTGTACCTAGCTTTCCCCAAACAAAGTGACTTCCAAAAGAAACTAAGAAACTTGACATCTCTATCGCTCACAATAGTTCTTGGAATTCCATGCAATCTAACAACTTCCTTGAAAAACAAGTTAGCTACATTATATGCATCATCAGTTTTATGGCAATCGATAAATGAGCCATTTTAGAAAAACGATCAACAACTACAAATATAGAATCTCTCCCCTTCTTAGTCCTTGGCAAACCTACAACAAAATCCATACTTATGTCAAGCCAAGGTGATGTAGGAGTAGGTAGAGGAGTATACAAACCATGCGGTTTTAATCTTGATTTTTTCTTTAAACAAACAAGGCACCTCTTAATCAAATGTTCAACATCCTTGAGCATATGAGGCCAAAAGAAATGAGAATGAAGCATGTGATAAGTCTTATCTCTTCTAAAGTGTCCCATTAAACCTCCCATATGTGCTTCCTCAACTAATAACAACCTCAGAGAACATCTAGGAATACAAACTTTATCTTCATGGAAAAAAATTCCTCAAAAAGATAATACTTATCTCTCGACTGGGACATAAATCGGCCAAAAAATCGGTCGATTTTCCTGGTGCTGGGTCGATTTTTGCATCTAGTGTAGATGTCGCCAAAATCTTGATCATCCTCGTAAAGTTATTTGATATAATGGAATCCTAGGACTTTGGAATCCATTGTTGTGATCAAAGTATATCTCCTAGAAAGGGCATCCGCTACGGCATTATCCTTCCCTTTCTTATATTTGATAATATAAGGAAATGTCTCGATAAACTCCATCCATCGCCCATGTCTCCTGTCCAACTTATCTTGACTTCGAAAATGCTTCAAAGACTCATGATCAGTTCTAAGAATGAATTCATTAGGCCAAAGATAGTGTTGCCATGTTTTGAAAACTCGGAATAAAGCATATAGTTCCTTGTCATAAGTAGAGTAATTCAAACACGGACCTTTCAATTTCTCGCTAAAGTAGGCTAGTGGTTTACCTTCTTGCATGAGTACACCTTCTATACCAATGCCTGAAGCGTCACACTCTACTTCAAAGGGTTTGATGAAGTCCGGAAGTGCAAGAAGAGGTGCATTTGATAGTCACCTCTTTAGTTCCAAAAATGCGTTCTCTTGCGCTTTTCCCCACTCGAACGGTACTTGCTTCTTCGTGATCTGCGTGAGAGGGGCTGCGATGGTGCTGAAATCCTTCACAAAGAGCCTATAGAAGGTTGCTAATCCATGGAAAGATCGCACATGTTCGACGGTGGTAGGTGTAGGCCATTCTTGAATGGCTTTAATCTTCTCTTTATCCACCTCAAGTCCTCTTGTGCTGACAACAAATCCAAGGTAAACAACTTGATTAGTACTAAACTCGCATTTCTTAATATTAGCATATAACGATTCAGATCTAAGAGTTGCAAGTACTTCCCTTAAGTGTTCTTCATGCTCCTCAACGGATTTGCTATAAATGAGGATGTCATCAAAGTAAACAACCACAAACTTTCCAATAAAGTGGCGTAAGACATTATTCATTAATCTCATAAAGGTACTAGGAGCGTTAGTCAAACCGAAAGGCATTACCAACCACTCATAAAGTCCAAATTTAGTCTTGAATGGTGTCTTCCATTCATCTCCCTCCCTCATTCGGATTTGATGATAACCACTCTTAAGATCAATCTTTGAAAACAAAGTGGAACCGCTCAACTCGTCTAGCATATCATCCAATCGAGGAATGGGATGTTTATACTTGACAGTAATGTTGTTGATTGCTCTACAATCCACACACATTCTTCAAGTGTTGTCCTTTTTGGGCACCAATAGAACTGGAACATCACAAGGACTTAAACTCTCACGTACATAGCCTTTATTCAAAAGATCTTGGGCTTGATCTTGTATTTCTTGGCTTTCCTGCAGACTCATCCTATACGCAGGGCGATTAGGAAGTGAAGATCCAAGAATGAAATCAATCCGATGCTCAATGCCTCAAAATGGTGGAAGTCCGGCCGGAATCTCATCCGGAAATACATCCTTGGATTCATTTAAGACCTGTAAAATATTTGAAGGCAAAGCGGCCTTCACATCATCATTCAAGGTTAGTAGGCTCTTATATAAATTCAGTAAAGAAAGATCTAAGGGAAGATAATCATCGATAAACTCCCTTTTTGATGAAAGAAGGGCTCGTTGTTGTCCCAAAGAGGAAAAATCGGATGAGCTACAGGAAAATCGGTCAATTTTCCTTGGGTAGGGAGATTTTCTTCAGAAATCGGTTGAGTTGTCGATGGTTTACCCGATTTTTCTTCTTTGAGAGTTGATTCTTTCTCCTTCTGCTTGCTTTTCTCCTTCTTATTATCGTAATGTTCAGCAATCTGCAGCGGAGTCATGGGTTTGAGCGTAATGGTTTTCCCTTTAAACTCAAATGAGTGTTTGTTAGAAAATCCATCATGAGTCACCTTTCTATCATATTGCCAAGGTTAGTCTAATAAAATATGACAAGCTTGCATAGGTACAACATCACAAACAACAATATTCTCATATTTTCCCAAAGTAAACACAATACGAGCCTGTTTATTAACCTTCAATTCTCCACAATCATTCATCCAATGCAATTTATAAGGTCGAGGACGGTAGAAGGTAGTGATTTGCTACTTAGTGATCAATTCTTCACTAGCAATGTTGCAACAACTGCCCCCATCAATAATCATGTTACAAACCTTTCCTTGAACAAGACATCGAGTATGAAAAAGGTTTTCACATTGGTTATCCTTACATAAATCAATTTAGCATGCAAAGTGCGTCTAGCAATTAAGGAATCACCATGTTCATATTCACAATCACTATCACTTTGATTATCATGCTCATGCTCATGTAATGCATTGATATGGGTATGATCATGCTCACTTTCTTCCTCACTTTCATATTGTCCTTGTTGATTAATAAATAAAACTCGTTTATTAGGACAATCACGCATATAATGACCCCTTCCTTGACATTTAAAACAAACAATATCTCGAGATCGTGAGGTGGGGTTAGAGGTACTCCCTTTATGGTCCTTTGAAGGCTCATTCAAAGGACGAGACTGAGTAGACGGCTTGGGAGTTGCTGGATTGGGCAAATAACGTTTTCCATCATCATTCTGGGAAGAAAATCGGTCGATTTTTCTTCTCTAGAGTCCAATAAGTCGTTCCTTGATTCCGTCCTTTGAGCTTCTTCTCCACCCTGATAGCCAAATGTAATAAATTAGTCATAGAAGCATAGGGATAGAGGTCAACTTCATTAGCTAAAGAAGGATGTAAGATTCTTAGAAATCGAGCCATAATAGACTCATCATCCTCTTGTATGTTGGCTTTCACCATTTCCGTTTGCATGGCTGTGTAGACTTTCTCTACGGACATGGAACCTTGCTTGAGGTTCTCCAAACGTTGTCTCAACTCCCGTCCGTAGCGTGGTGGCACAAATCTGGCTTTCATCAAAGCCTTCATCCATTCCCAAGTATTGATGTCCGGTTCGCCCGCTCTTCTTTTTTCTTTTGATGAGATGATCCCACCAAATAAGGGCGTAGCCTTGGAATTCCAACACAACAAGTTGGATCTTCCTTTGCTCACTGAAGTTATGGCAAGACCAAAATTGTTCAATTTTGGTTTCCCATTCCATGTAGGCATCCGGATCGCATCGTCCTTCGAAACTTGGAATCTTGACTTTTACTTTCCCAAGTCCGTCATTATCCGGTTGAGGTCGATTATGTTCATTATAGCGGTCTCTTCGTTGATGGCATCTTGGGTATTCTCTCCACATTTCCTCATCCTGTTCATCACTTATGTCCTGAAATTCGTCACCAAAAAGTGGATTGTAGTTAGTATTAACGAATCGATTAGGGTAAGTGTTACCGGTTTTCGGTGGATGGTTTATTGTGGATGTTGGGGTGGGGGTGGTGGTGGATTGCGGATATTCCGCCTACTTCATAAATAGCCTTGGGATCAAATCTTATACGGGACTCAGATCGAAGGGCCGTACTTGACTTTGCTTCCATCTGCTCAAGCCGTTTGTCCATGTTGGACATTGGGATCACTATTAACTTGAGTATGTCCGCTATATCCGGCGCGTTGTCCATTTGAGAACTGCGTGGACTATCTCTTTCTAACATCTATACCAACACGCACAGTAACAACAAACTTGTTAAGTTAGAGGAATCGAAAAAACCTTTCTTATTTTCTCTTGCACTCACTCTCTTGTTGTGTTGTTGCAAGCTGGTTGATGGAATTGGCTTGTATGGATTAATGCTTCTTTACAAATCAGCGCCTTGGCTCCCTATAAGTCCTTGGTTGAATCAAGTAGTTAACTTGGTCTGGATAAAGGTTCTTGTGGGTGCGATGGTTAAGGAATCCCTGTAAGAAGTTTACTATACACACGACAAGGTAGAAAGAAAGATTGCGGATAGACAACTAGTATGTTAAGAAGTATAGATACTAACTAACACACTCAAAGAAAGACTCGGTGTTTAGAATAGAAAAGAGGCTAAGGAAAATCACACAAGAGATTAAGAAGAGAGAAGAACGTACCTTGAGTTGCGAAGTTAAGAAAGAGAGATGGCCGGATTTGGGTTTAGGTTTGTTTAAATCTCTTTGATTGCTTCAAGGCATATACTGGAACTCTTCTGTTGTAATGCTCTTGCACAGGGTGCACTTCGATTTTGCAAGGTGTGCCTCAAAAATTTTCTTCGAATTTTGGCAACAGTAGCAAAAATCGGGTGAAAAATCGGTCGATCTGGTGAAAAACAAGCCGATTTTCTTTGTAAAAATTCGACTCTTGGATTTGACGTTCAAGAACTTTCTTTTCTTTTTTTTTTGTATTGCCAAGGTTTCAAAGGTCAACGGCTGGTTTGTGTTTGGTTGATGACGTTTCTCTCTTCCCGAACTTACACAAATCAACGCACATTAAACTCAAATAATCTCGCAAAGATAGCGAACAAGAAAAGACTCAACTTTTGAAGACTCAAAGAAGACTAAAAAAAATCAAACCTTTTGATGAACGTTCGGACTTCAATCGATTAGCTGTGATATCACTTTGATGCGGGGATAAGCCGCAGTTCCCGATCTAGATTGAAAGTCCTTAACTAGAATAAAAATCGGATTGTTCTATAGAAAAATCGGCCGATTTATCTCAAGAACAGGTCGATTTTTCGATGAACTCAGAATACGGATTAGTGAATGATATGAAAAGATAAGAAGATGATTATGGAATGATAAATGGAGAATATAGGAAGATATGAACCAAGATATTTCCGCAAAAGAACCTTGACCAATGATGTGTCAAAACCCTTGAACGAGAAGATCACCTTAACCCGCACTTCTTTAACCTTACACAAGTCTTCTAAGTAAGACAAGCACAAGGAGGGACTAGGATCAACCAGGAGCACCAACCATCAACAAGATTAACACACACAAGCACAATCTAGCAAGAACGTAACAACAATTCAACCAAAACTCTCCATTGAATGAATAGCAATGAATAAAACACGTACTCCGTAAGCGAAGCCGTAAGTTCACACAATATGTGGAAAATATCTCAAATCTAATCTACTAAACAATCTCCCCCACTAAGGCTATTTATAAGGGAGACTAAACCTACTAAAACTAGGAAAAACTAAAAATATATGATCTGTAAAATATATATTGTGAAAGATAATCTAGAAAAGATATCTTAAAAAGATGTAAAATATAAAATCTAAAAAAGATAGAATCTAAATAATTCCCTAAGATAGTCTGAGAGATATTAAGGAATTATACAAGATATAGTTGCCAACAAAATAGAAGATCATGGCCGGGCCATTTGCAACTCTCGTTCCAAATGAAAGAAAATGACCACAAAAATCAATCGATTTTCCTACAGGAAAATCGGTCAATTTCCTAGGAAAATCGGTCAATTTTTCTCTCTGGAACTCGTCTTTGCTCTTATCCCTCTTCCTTGCTTGATGGATCTTCTTGGTTGTTGTTTGGCTCTTCTACAACAGCTAGCAATGTCACTAAGGAACCCTTGAGAGTGATGAGAGTTTCCTTGAGGGTAAATGTCATGAGAAGATCCGTAACATTATCTTGGATTGCCTTAGCTCTTGACCGTGTGATCGCTCCATCCATACTCGAATATGAAGAAGGTGAAAGTGAAGGAGCTGTTGGCTTCTCCTTTAATGCTTTAGCCTTTGAACGGGTAACTGGTCCTTGTATTGGAGATGGTCCCACATCAGTTTGATTTGTTTAATCTTCAAACCATCTATTTATACAAGTTATCAAACTATATCCTTCCATGATACTCGATGTGAAATTGAAAATATTTAGCAACCCAGAATACAGTCAACGACCCACAAACTAGTAGACCAACGATTCACAAAACATAAACTAATCCGTTATGAATAAAACTTATATGAATAAAAATTGTACTTTAACTTAGCCAAAAACTCAAGAAATGTATAATTTGTTTAATCTTCAAATCCTCTATTTATACAAATTATCAAACTATCAACCTTACTTGATAATGATGAGATTAAAAATATTTAGCAACCCACAAAATATTAGGTCAACGACCCACAAAACGGTAGACCAACGACCCACAAAACAGATATTATCCGTTATGAATAAAATTTATACAACTTAGCGAGAAAACCAAGAAATGTTTGATTTGTTTAATTTTCAAACCCTCTATTTATACAAGCTATCAACCTTCTTGATAATCGATGTGGGATTGAAAATATTTAGCAACCCACAAAATATTAGGTTAACGACCCACAAAGCATTAGACAATTCGTTATGAATAAAAGTTATACTTCACCTTAGTTAAGAGGCGTAGAAAATATTAATTTGTTTAATCTTTAAACCCTCTATTGATACAAGCTATCAAGTTATCAGCCTTACTTGATAATCGATGTGAGATTGGAAATATTTAGTAACCCACAAAGTATTAGGTCAAGGGCTCACAAAGCAGTAGACAATTCGTTATGAATAAAAATTATACTTTAACTTAGCCAAGAGGTGTAGAAAATTTTAATTTGTTTAATCTTTAAACCCACAATTTATACAAGTTATCAAACTATCAGTCTTACTTGATAATCGATGTGGTATTGAAAATATTTAGAAACCCACAACAAAACATTAGGTTAACGGCCCACAAAGTGGTAGGCAATTCATTAGAATTAAATATTATATTTCAACTAAGCCAGAAGGCAAGAAATATTTGATTTGTTTAATCTAACTCACAAAATAGTATGTCAACAATCCACAAAATAGTAGGTTAACGACTAGCAAAATAGTAGGTCAACGACCTACAAAACAAATATTAATCTGTTATAAATAAAAGTTATAATTCAACTTAGCAAGAATGCTAAGAAATGTTTGAATTGTTTAATCATTAAGCCCTTTATTTATACAAGTTCACAAACTATTAGGTCAACAACCCACAAAATATAGGTCAATGACCCACAAAATAGTAGGTCAACGACCCACAAAACAGATATTAATCCGTTATAAATAAAAGTTATATTTGAACTTAGCGAGAAGCTAAGAAATGTTTGATTTGTTAAATCTTTAAATCCTCTATTTATGAAAGTTATCAAACTATCAGCCTTACTTGATAATCGATGCGGGATAGCAAAATCCCTGAAAATATTTAACATAAATAGATTGAGCTTATAATCCTTTAAAATTAAATTAAAAAAATAAAAAATTTAGCGTAAATAGATTGAGCTTATAATCCTTCAAAAATAAATTAAAAAAATAAAAATCTTTCTTAAAAAAATTGTTTAAAAATTATTATTTTAATTTTGTTTGGAGATCTTCTTAACAAATATTGGTTTTGATTGATTTGGTAGTTTTAAAAATTTTATTTTGGTAATTTTAGAAAAAGAATTTCTGACTTTAATTGAAAAAAACTTGATTTCAAAATACTCGCACCAAGAAGCGCCACGTAGCTCTAGTGAACTCTACTTTAGTATATAGATATTGATGTTAGTTTTTTATACGATGAAAAGACGTAAAGAAAATTTTTACTCTTGTTAACTTTCTTTTGTCGATGTTCATAGTCAGCCGAAGTACTATGGAGAGGAATGAAAACACTAGGCGAAACTAGAGATTCATGAAATAGAGACGAGTTTCACTTAGGTTGTTCGTCCATTCGTTTAATACTACGGGATCAAGTATTCAGGTGATTCTCCCTTATCAAATTTTGCATTGTCATTTCTCCAGCCCTACATTTCTCTCTATTTTCTACATGGTTTCACTACAACTTTGTCGAATATTCATATTGAAAATTCGACTTACTTCAATTATATGATATCTTTTGTGTATTTTACTTTGTTCTAATTATTAGACTGCTAAAATTTGAGAATAACTACAACCAAAACACATAAACAGTAAAACCTAAATTTTAAGATTGCTAATTTTCCCACTAAACTCCGCCTAGTCTTCTTCTTGCTTCAATTATATGATATTTTTCATTATGTTTAGGTTGCTTTGTTTTGGACACATAAACAGAACTCAACATATAGTATTTAGGTTGTTTTGCTTTGTTTTGTTTAGTTTGTACTATTATTTATTTTGTTTAGGCTAATTTTGCACTGTCGTCTCTCCGGCCTTACATTTTTACACTGTTCTGATTTGATTATTAGTAACTTGCTACATGGACACATAAACAGAACTTAATCTATAATCTAGATGGACAAGAATAAAGATTCATTTTCTTATGCAGCAATTTAGGTTTTTAACTTTAACCAATGTCATCACTTCCAGTTTCTCAAGCTAAAAGCAAAGACATATGACATATATAATAGCTAGGATATGCAACAATCAGCCTTGTCTACAACATTATAGTTGTAGCCCGAAACAATGCCCGTATTTAAATGCAAAAGTGCAAGTACTAGTACTAAATAACACTTCACTTAACTTTCAAAGGCCCAACAAAATTGAATAGTAGTAGCATGAATGATTTCTTAAAATAAAACAATCAAGACATTGTTCTATTCCAAGTTTATCATCATATAGTTTGCTCCTAGGAGCCACACTTGATACATCTACAAACTTTCTAACAGCAGGCAACACCCTGCCCCTTAAATGGAATAATAAATAAGTGAATGACAGAGCCTATAATCTTAGCAATCAACAATGTATCAATTTTGTTTAGGTGCAGAAATTGAACCTATAATCTTATCAATTTAATGTTGTTGAATTTGTTTTGTTAAGTTTGTGTATTGTTTGATTTATTTCACCAATGTGTCAATTCTGTTAACGCTTTGAAGTTATTTATTGTCATCATGTGGTTTCTTGTCTGTTCATTATATTGCACGTTGGTCCAAAACATAACATGGCTGATAATACTAGTAAAAAAAGTACAAGAGAAAGGAAAAGTGTCTCACTAGAGTTTTGTTAAACTTGCTCAATAATTACCAAAGAAAAAAATGGAAAGAATGGGTTCGGTTGGAAACACTTGAAAAATTCGTTTGAGTAGAAAAACAAACATAAAATGCAAGAAAGATACATTAAAGAACAAGTACAATAACGCATGAACTATTTTAAACCTATGGTTGAACTTGAAGCATGGAGAGAGTGGATTGGAAAGGGACTATGAGAAACAATTTAATTCTGCAAGTCTGGAATGGTGGTCACAAAAGTTGCAGGTAAGCTTCTAACCTTGTTCTTTTTTATTTACACCTTTGATTCACATATTTTATAATGAATGGGTTTTGTTATGAATTGATTACACAAGAGAATGAAGATTATAGGGTTTTTAAGAATAATGCTTTCAACTGCGAGATAGAATCGATAATGAAATTACTTTTTTATGGGACAATTTCTACAGGTTCTCATTGTGTTGACCCCTCCATGGCTCTGACTGGAGTTATTCTAGACTCTATTATCGCAGATTTAACATGCCAAGATGATGATATGTTTCGAGTAATTGAGTATGTAGATGAGTTGTTAAGAGATGCCGCTATTGGCGAGTTCAAGATGCCCCTTGGAGATTCTGTGAATGGAGACTTTCCATTCTCTTGTCCACTTCCATCGCATGGAAGAGGAAAGAAAAGGATTATAACTGCTTCTCCACCCGGAGTTGGAAAATGAAATGTCCAAAAGAGTGTTAGATCTAGTTTGTACCAAGACAATCTAGCTACATCTTTATAGGTTAATAAGGCAATGGAGACAATGTTGGGAACATAGGCAAACTTGGCTGCTCAAGGGGCATCAAACAAGCCTAAACATGATTGCACAGACGCGTTGCATATTATTGAGTTTATGGTTGAAGAAAGTTTCATTTCCCAAAGATCATCTCTTTGGTATTTTATTGTTTCATTAGTAGGCTCTGTAGAGAGTTATTGTGCCGCCTTGTTCACCCAGCTACCTAACAATGAGAGACAATTATCATGACTTCTGTGGGAGTTTAGGAAACATGCAAAGAAGGGTATCTTGTCCGATTATTAGAGATTCATTCTTAGTGATCACTTCGTGATGTTTTATTTTAGTTTAATTGCTAAACATTAGTTTGATTTCAGTTTGTGTTTTATTTTGTGTTTATTTAGTGAACCCTATTTCAGGTTTCCATGTCATTGCGTTCAACATATTTGTATTGTTTTTTACATTATTTTTTAATGTTGACAATGTTTATGTTTTGTTCTTACATCGACGGAATTTTATTTTCCAATTTCATGTATCACATCAAGCTAAGGTACTTACTATTCACGTACCTATGTGCATGTGTAGTGCGTTTTACATCAAAATGTCTACAAATGAGTCACGACGTGCGCGGCGACGGCGTGCACTATTATCGGCTCATCTTTAGATGCAACAAGAACTTCATTCGGAACACTACTACAAACACGTGCATAAGATACATGTCTATGAGTCATCATTCACCAGTTCACGATGGATGGATTCAGTTCTAAATTCTAACACAGAGACAAGATGCGTGAACGTCTTTCGAATGGAAAGACGTGTCTTATATGAACTGTGTAGGGGCCTAACCGTTAAATGTGGCCTTTTGGCCTCCAAAAGAATGCGTGTTATAAAAAACGTAAGGATCTTCGTGCACACGGTTGCACAAGGTTTGACATATCGAACTATAGTTAAGAGGTTTCAAAGATCACTACGATAGTCTCTTTAGTTTTCCATGAGGTGTTAGATGTCATAGTTGGCATGAAAAATGAATTCAATGGCATGGCACGAGATCACATAAAAACATAAAATCAAAGGACCCTTTGTTCGTCGAGGTGCCAAAAAATCAGTGAGGATAGTAGGGGCTCGGCTTACTTTAAGGGGGCAATCATATGCATAGACGGCACTCACATAAACATATGTACTCCCAAGATTGACCAAATAGCTTACCGAGTTCGCAAAGGTATATGCACCTTCAACGTAATGGAGGTTTGTGATTTTGATATGACATTTGCTTTCGTGTATGCTAGTTTGAAGGGTTCGGCCCATGACGCAAAAGTGATTGTGCATGCCATTTATATGCCGTCAATGGGAATCCCGCACCCGCCTACCAGTAAGAATCTGTAACGCAACTTATTGATAAGTGCTCTAATAACTATATCCATCTAACAATAATGGCACAAGTCATTACTCTTTGGTCCACAAAAGATATCCAAATTAAGAAGGTTACATGGTTCCTTACAGTAGGACCCGATATCATTAGTCACAATTTGAGAATGTGGCTCCAACGATCTCGAAGGAAGCGTTTAACAAGTTACACTCCTCCCTTTGTAATTGCATAGAGAGATCATTTGGGCTTTAAAAGGCTCATTGGAAGACTTATGCCAAGTTATAGTGTGGACACCCAAGTGGACATAATTTTGGTATGTTTTGCATTGCATAATTATGCAATGAGCACAAACAGAATTGTCATCAATAAATGACTCAAGAAACATGGATTTTGGAAACGAAGATGTCAATGTAGAACATACAGTCAACAACGAAGACAATTCAGAGAGTGACGAGGAGGAAAAAGATCTAATTGTTGGTGGTGCAACAAGATAAATATGGGATCATATTGTTGCGATGTTGTGGTGGGTTATGGGTAGAAAGTGTTGTGTACTAGTCATCAATCTTTTGTAGAAATATATGATGTGTGTACGTTTTTATTTGGATGCAAGTTAACTTTTTGTAGATAATGACTAGCATATAACACTTCCGAATCACAATATCTTTTAGCTAAGATATTGCGATTAAAAGTGTTGTATACCAGTCATCAATATTTTGTCAAAAATTGTGAGGTATGTAGGTTGTTATTAAGGTTGTAATATAATTGAACTATTTTGATATGTAAGACATTTTGAATTTTAGCCTGCATTATGATATATTATTCTAAAACTAAAGGCTTGTTTCTTTTAGTAGGAATTCATTTAAAATTTGATGCAGGAGCATCTTCGGACCTAGCACACTTTAAAGCCATGACTATGAAAGCTAGGAGGCGAGGAATGAAGAACACTATGAGGAGGAGAAGAGGAAGGATCAAAATTATTTCAATGAGAGAAATGAAAAACATCTCTATCGGAGACACGAAGACCATTTCTAAAAGGTAGATGAAGACCCGTTCCCAGAACTCCTCTCGGAAGGAAGTAATGATTATCCATGAGGAAGAACCGAAGACAATCTCCAAAGGAGAAGTAAAGACCGTAAAGACCATATATTGGAGATGGGAGATAACAAGATTCATATATGCATGGAAGACAACTGTTCCATCCAAGTACAAGTGTGGACGGAAGAGATGATGGATCGATCTTATGATAAATCTAGGGGGATCTTGCAAATATATGTTTCCATATACATGCATGTGCGAGATGGAGATCAATGAAACGGATGGAAGAGCTTTCCCACGCACGACCATGCAGGAAGCCACCGGATAATCCAAGCAGGCATGCAAACGTCGGAACGGGCCAACCATGCACTAACACAATCATCAACGGGCTAGCTATGCATGGACGAACCCTAAGGCTACAAATCGGCCCAAGTGCTATTATTTTTCAGCCCGTGATATTTTATTTCCTTTTTCAAATAATTTAAGTTTCTAATAGGGAAACTTAAAGATAGACTTGATATCATAGTACTTGATCCCCAAGCCTTGAAGATCCTTCTTCTAGAAGATCGATCTTATTTTATTAATTTTCTTAGATCAAGATCATACCTTGTTCTAGATAAGATACGATTTTATAGACTAGATTACAAGGCCCATTCGGCCAACCCTTAGGCCCATTCAACTAACGCTTATCCTATAAATGGGGAGGTCATGCCTCTTTTTTTCTCATCTTGAAATAAATACATTTTTTTAACACGTCGTGTTATCTTTGCGGTGTCTAATGTTGTCTCCACAAGAGGAGAGCAACCTGAGTAAGAGACATCTTGCTCGCAACTCACTTAAATTTGTTTGAGTGTGTTCTACTAGCCACGGCAAAGCAGTGTGCTTCAACTTGCCACAAGTAATCCTCTAGGTGCTCTAGGGTGCTTTTAGAACGCCTATTGTGTTTGGTTTTAGCGGAAGAGTTCTACAGAACTTCATTCACTGTGTATTTAGGCGATCCTCCCAATCGTGGGCATTTGTGCTTCCATGTTGTTGCTTAGGATTTGACCTCGATCTATCCAACAACCAATCCATTTCCACCATCGGATCATCTTCTTTCCAAATCTCTTTCTTTTTGTTATCTTTCTATCGAGTCTTTGGGTGTCGAAAGATGAGACCAAACTACACGGATGAATATCTCATATCAATGTGGTATCAGAGCTCAGTTTAATCGATGCCGCATTTGTCTTTTCTACTAAAAAAAATCGAACCTTTCACAAGATTCCCATAAAATGAGTCGACTAGAGCAACAACCGTTACGATTAGTTTTCTATTATTCTCATTATTTATTGCTTTCAATATCAATTGCAATTTCTTTTAATTAATTTGTGAAGCCGTAAAACAAATTCAAAAAAATAGTTATTTCACCCTCGGAGTCTTACCGAAGAAACCTTGGGATATCCGCAATTCTTCCACCGCCTCTACCAACACCACTGTCGTCGATGTCTCACCCCCGCCCCTGCCATAACTCACCACCATTGTCGTCTTCACGCCGTAGCCACCACCATCGTCCGCAACCAAAACTCCCGCCCTAGAAACCCTCGGCCGCCGCCACCGGAAACACTAAACCGGTTTCAAACCCTCCCGAGCCGGTTCAAATTTCAAAAAAAATCGAATCAAACCCTACCCGTAATCCGTACAAAATGGATCCACAACCAAAGCAACCAACCGGTTTACCCTTACCGAACCGGTCCAACAGGTGGCAATGGTGTATCGGTTCAAATAAACCCGGTTCACCGACCAGTTGGTCTAGTCTTTTTTGCCTCATCATAAAGCGCCAAAAAAAAATAAAATAAAGCGTAGTAAAAAAATCAAATAGAAAAAGAAAAAGGGATTCGATCAAAGGCAAAAAAGAAGAAGAGCCTTTTGTGTTATTTTTGTTCCATCTTGAGATCTACAGCTTCAGGTGGAAGATTGTGAGCTATCTCAGATTATCAAAAGTGAACAATGCACCTTTCCTGCCCACCCCCTCATTTCTAATTTGATCTTATTTTTGCTACATTGGTCTTTATAAGTTATCGTCTTTGATTGAGAAAGTAGGTGAGAGTGATTTTGCTTACCTTTGATAGCACCATCCAAAAAGCCTTTTTCCATTGAGTTTAAGGTTCACCCCTATTTTGTTTAGTAGAATCCGAACGCACTGACCATGTGACTTGTTGAAAAGCTTTGTTTTTATAGCTGTTATATATGGATGCCGCCCTTGATGGATACTGATAACATGATTTATACCATAGTTTTGGCATCCATTTAGGGAGATTTTTCCTTTAGTTTGGCAAGAATAAGCCTGCTTTTGTGTCATTTACACTTGACATTGTTTACTTTACAAGTATAGATGTCGACACACACTTTGGTTGGTTTTTTAGGTAATGAACGGTAAAATCTGGGCTTAAACAACAACATTTGAGGATCAAGCCTCGGGTGGAGCATGATGAGAGCTCGGGAGGGACACATAAGAAGGCCGAGGAAAAGCCCACAAGTGAGGAGGTAAGGCAAGAGATCGAGCAAAGGAACAAATGATGGCTTTTTGAGAAATCTCGTTGAGCAAAAGCAAATCTCGGCCGAGATAGGAATTCAGGATTAATTGTAGGCGAGATTGTAGAAGTCGAGAGTAATCTCGGTGCCTATCTCGGGCCGAGGTTTTGGACATGAAGGCAAAAATTAATAGAAGTCAAAGATCATCACAAACGAGTCCTATATCTCAACCCCGATATTACACATATCTCGGCCCGAGATTGAAAATAGATGGGACGAGATTCCTTCAGATCTACAACTACTGACAACTTTTCAACACCTTTTCAATACCAGACACTTGATTTTTAGAACCTAGTATAAAGAGGACTTTGCAGGCCTTTTGATAGCTTCTTTTGGACTCTCTCTTCTTCTTTTTAACTTCTTGTAGACCTTCCAATTGGATTTGGATTTCTTGGTGGCTATTTTGAGATTTTGTTCTCTTTGTTAATTGAAGACTAACCAGATGGATTTGAAGTTTGATTTCTCTTTGCATATCAATATCATGTGATGTGGGACCATCTTCGACACTTTCCATACAAGGACCCATCCTAGGTCAAGAGCTAGAAGGATCCAAGAGAAGACATTTTCAAGGAAGATCAAGGGGAGTTGGGAATGAAAAAATCGATCCACAGCAATGAGAAATCGGTCGATTTTCTTATTACAGGTAAATCGAGTCACATGTAAGAAAAATCGGTCGATCTCTTCTTCTTCAAGTCGATATTTCTCCTTTCCAAACGTATCTAGAAGATCTGGCCATGATCTTTATCTTTTGACAATCATATCTTATAATAATTCTTTAAATATCCTAGACTATCTAAAGAGATTATTTAGATTCTATCTTTTTAGATTTTATATTTTATATCTTTTAAAAGATATCTTTTCTAGATTATCTTTTCAAAGGATATATTTTATAGATCATATCTTTTTAGTTTATATCTTTTAAAAGATATCTTTCCAATATTATCTTTTCAAAGGATATATTTTATACATCATATATTTTTAGTTTATCCTAGTCTTAGTAGGTTTAATCTCCCTGATAAATAGCCTTAGAGGGGGAGATTGTTAGATAGCTGAGTTGTGATTATATTTTCCACATTATTGTGAGATACTTGTGACTTCGCTCACGGGGTTTGCATTATCATTTCTATTCAATCAAAAGGAGATTTTTTTGTTGATAAGTTGTGAATCTTTGCTAGGTTCTTCTTGTATGTGTTAATCTTGTCGAAGGTTGGTGCTACAAGTCAAACTAGTCCCTCCTTCTGCTTGTCTTATGTAACACCCCGAATTCTCAGAACTCGGAGTATTACTGGTTAGGACCTCACAATGGGTCCCGACCTCAGTTTGACAACAACAATACTAGGATCTTGCAACAAGACACAAATAAAGAAACCGAAATTCATAAAAAACATGTTTTTAGAGTAATGAATGCAACACTGTCTAGCAGCCTACGGTACTTAAACAAAAGAAAAGAACAACTGTCTTAACCAAAAGAAAGGAAAGACAAAACAACCCCAACCCCGCTCTAAGGAGTACGGAGACCCGGCTGACCACTACTTCCGGATCACTCAGCTGCTGATCTAACCTGCGGTAAATCTAAAACAACAACAAGAAGCACCGTTAGCTAGTTATCTAAATATTAGCAGAATAATAGCAGCGCAAACACACTCAGATAAACATAAACACTCAGCATGCTTTCAAACAAGTCCGTTTTATTATCTTGCTTTAATTTACTCGTTCACTCTAATGATACTTATTTTGTGACACGAGGGATTCCCAAACCTCGCCTCCGCCCCCGTGTAACCATCAGGAATGGATCCGATGCACCTCACCTTGTACCTGTATGGTCTGGGTATAGAGAATCTCCCAGTCTCCTGTCAGAGCTGGGCAGTGATGTCACGGCCCGTTATACATACACTTGGGCCTTAAACGTAAAAACAGTCGTCCTAGTAAGTTATTATTATTAAATCAAGCAATAGCACACACCACTACTATCACTCAACTAACACTCAGAAACTGGCTAAGTAAGTCGCAAGGACTTACCTGAGTCAAAATACACTCTAACACGTCTCAAACAGTCCGTACTCGTGGTACTCAAACGCCTGTCAAATAAGGCATGTGGATCAAAATCACATCCAGATGTCCAACCTCATGCTAAGGAATTACGGAATACGTTTCTTACGGTAAAAGACCATTTTACCCTCAGCCAAAGGCTTCTCAAATTTATTCTTAAACTTTCTTATTCCTTTTAAAACTTGTTTCCATACCTTGTGTCTCTCGGTTAGCTACTTATAGGTCACCAGTTAAATTTTGAATCCACTCGAAAAAGACTAACACTCTTCCTCCTTCCCGGTTACCATCTATTACATATATTATCCGTATTATATACTTTAACCTTTCTTCTCAACTCACTTATTTAATTGTGTAAATATTCGATACTCATATATATATATCTACATATTTTATTTCCCATCTTGTACGGATATAGATACACTTACGTCATGAGTATATATATATTCTTATGTTTCTTTATATATATAAATCCTGAAATCCCAACTTATTTATATATATATATATTTATATCTCTTTTACATAATTTCATAACTCCCAGCTCGTACTTATATATATATATATATATATATATACTCGCATTTTTATATATTCAATATTTATGTTTATGAGTATACTCTTATATAAAGATTATATATCCATAGAATTCCAAGCTTCTATATACTTTACACCCACTAACTTGTACGTCTTTATATATATATATATATACTCGACTGTAAGATTCAACACACGTACCCTAACTTGCGCTCATGTGAGTAGATCCATATATCTATCTACATGTATATCCTTATAAATCATTTATATATACACTTTTATTTCATATTATATATATATACATATATATATATACAACAGCACTCACTCTCATGATATAAACTTACAACTGCACATTCGCTATTAAAACCGGAGCAACAAGGGTCGGACTGCACAACACACTCACCTACAACAGCCTGCAGTAACCCGTCCTTCTTCAGTTAACGAGGTGTAGCCGGCGTCCTGGACCGGGCTCGTATGCCGGCTCGAGCAGGTTCCAAGCAGTGCACACCTCCTTGGTCTCACACTGCAGAAAACCGGAACAACCTGCTGCTGTTCGTTACCGTACGAACTGAAGGAACCGAATGGACAGAAGGGAGAGAGAGAAGGAGAAGGCCGGCTCACCTACTGCAGACCAGTTCCGATGGCGACGGTCCTAGCGGCGACGGTCCTAGCGGCGACAGTCCTAGCGGCGACAGCGTTCGGCTTGTTGCTGTGTGAAAAAGTGAGGGCTGGCGCTAGGGTTGGTTCGCACCCGAGGAGAAGTGTAGCCGCGCGAAATGGCGACAGGAGGCCTTCGGTGGTGTTGCCAGCGATGCGCCTGAAGGCCGGCGGTGGGGCTGCAAAACTCGAGTCCTCGGCGTGTTCGAACCCGTCGAAGCGGCTGCTGTACCAGCTCTTGCAGAGGAAGGCAAGGCGGTGTACTGGTGAGGGCGAGAAGTGTTAGGCCGGCGAGCAGATCGGAAGGGAAAGATAGACGGAGGGGTAAGACTTACCTAGCGGCCACTGTCACCGGCGAACGAGGGAGGCGGGCGAGGAGGCGGCGGCGCTGTCTGCAGATGAAGGCGGAAGGAGATCGCTGTGGATGCGTCGTCTTTCAGAGGCAAGCGTGTATTTGCAGTGGAGGAGAGAAGAAGCGGCAGTAAAATTAGATTAGGGTTAGATTAGGGTTAAGCGTAGAATTAGAATTAGGGTTAGGATTAGTTTAAGGAGGTGGGCCGGTGGGCTTGGGCCTGGTGTTGGGCCAGAACCGGACTGCTCTCCCATTAGAATAAGGGATACGAAAACTCGTTAATCGTCCCGGCTCGAAAGAAAATTTGTGGAATATTTACGGAATTATTTTCCGTCTAATATAAGTTATTATTTTATTTTAAAGGTACGTAAATTATTTCCGGTTATGTAGTTTCATCATTTTATGTGAATTAAAGTCACAAAAAAAAATGATAGAACTTAAACTCGTTTATTTTATTTCCGATTGACGTATCAGAATTTGGTTATATTCAGATTTAACGGACCTTAAAATTTTCGGTTATTACATCAGTGCCTCCTTAAAAGAAGTTTCGTCCCGAAACTTAGAATAATTCTCTTAATCGCGCATTTCCTTTGGTATATTTAATTTCCTCGACATTTTCGTTGGCTACAAGCAACTACTCAATCATCAGCAGCAGACATGTATCACATAAAACGTAATCACTCAAAACAATATAAAACCTGAAAGGTCAAACAACACAACATCCGAGTACTAACTCGTCAAACTGGAGTAACCTCTAACTTCGCAAAGAACTCGGGATAGTTACGTCTAATACTCTCCTCAGTCTCTCCCAAGTGGCCTCATCAACTCCTCGTCTAGACCACTGGATCCTCAACATAGGTATCTCCTTGGACCACCGACGTCTAGTACTGCGATTCAAGACAGCTACTGGGTACTCTACAAATGTATGGTCAGGCTCAACTGTCATGTCCTCATGGCTGACACGTGTCTCGAATTTGGTAGGTACTCTCTCAACGGTTTGTTTCCTAAACTTACTTCCAGCTCATTTGATGACTCTACCAAACTTTTCCTTCCGTTGGCGCACCTGCTTTTTCCTTTCGAAAGTTCCCGACTATCGATCCCGAAATAATGATCTTAAACTTCTGTCGGCACTTTACTAATTGTCTAATGCTCTTTGTAATACAAACTGTTTGGCTCGTTTTCCTCAATGTGACCTTATCGGATCGTTAATTAATTAATTGTTTTCACCTACTTCTTGTCAAGCTTTAAGATTTATATAACTCCACACAATCACACACACCAAGTGGACTTTTTCATATAGATCGCAAATTCCTTATTGAAAACAAAGTTAACCTAACATTGATTTTCTTCATTTGTGGTTTATGGGCCTACCACGCTTTTGGTGTAACACCCATTAGTCACAATGGCGTCTTTCTAAGGGTCAACATGATTTACCCAACTCCCGCCTATACTTTTCTTCTACTACTATCAAGATCCTCCTCAAACAGATCCTTACTCTCTTACTCACCCGTAGACTGTTCTTAACCAACTAGTAAGCAACCTCTAACCGATTCTCTCTGTATCTTTAGATCACCCCAGAAAGTTGTCGTTGCCTACTTGGGGATTCCTCCAAGTCATCGGTAAAGTTATCTCTTAAATTCGCAGTCACTAATATCTCTTCTTAACGGTACCTGCTCGTCAAAACCAATCAACACTTATACGTCCTCAGTTGATGTCAGTCACTCTATAATTGACTTATCTCAATATTCCGGACCTGCTCTTCTCATACCTATACTGGCATTAAATTCTTGGTGAGCATCATTTGCTCGATTAATCCTTTCATGCTTCACTAATTCGTTTTCTATTCCACACTTCTATTTCCTTAGGCTAACTCTAATTCTCGAGCTCAACTGGGTTATTCATCTTGACCTAAATAGTCATTCCAAGTCTTCAACGATAGCTGGTAAGTGTCTTTGTAGTTTTGATGATTTTAGGTATTCCCCTTGCAGTTCCCCTTGCACGGACCGTCGGTTTTGATGACTTAGGTCCCGTGATAATTGGGGTTACCTTGGGCTTTCGAGTCCACCAAGGCCGTTCTTATATATACATTCTTTCGCTGGTGTTACCGGCAACATTGCCTTCATGATACTCCTAAATACCGACATTGCGATTCCTTTCAAATTCCTATATTTTTTGAGGAGGTTAAAACCTCTTCACACTTGTAAAGTCTACATTTGCATCTACACTACATTGTAGGTATCCCTTCCATACACCTTAGACCCTCATATCCGGGTCGACATTTTATCTCTTTTGGCCTCACAAGCTTGTCTTGTGAACTCTTCTACTAGGTGACTCGTCTTATACATTTTCCTTCTCTGCATCGGTCTCTAACTGTCTGTTGATCATTACTACCCATTCTGTGTTGGAAATTCAGTTGCTTTGTACTCTTGCATAGATTTCCTAAGGACATCCTCATCTCAAAACTTTATTTAAAATTTATCATAACCCGCAATTTTGATACCTGACTTTCCTTCTCACTGGATAAGTTATACACTTGGTTTACACTAAATACATCATAGTGTCATCAGTCCGTTTGTATGATTGTTATTAAACATCCAATGGTACCATTTGTATATAACACATTAGGTGCATATGATTTTCCCACCAATCAAATTTCTCGCATCGCATTTATTATGTCTTCCTTATACTCATGTCGTTTTACCTTCTTTGATATTTACACCCCGTAAGATAGTTAAATCCCTTTGAGTTTTCTCGTACACGCTTTACAACTGCGTTGGTTGGTCTTATTACTTTCATAAACTCTTCGGTCATCAGTCCAGCTGAATTTTCAATGGAGTACTTCCATTTCTCCTTAAATAACAGTCTTTAGTCCTTTCGGTAACCATCTTATTGGTGTGATACCGGATCCATATAACAACCTTTAGTCTTTCACTTTTACTCCTTCTCATGTCTGTTTTGGTCCACCTGTAGATTCTATCTGCAATCACCTCACAACTCGACCATACATTTCACCAAGGCTTTACATCATACTCCTTATGTTTGTACCGCCTCGAAATTTCCAATTATTCTGTGTCACATCTTCAATCACAAGGGTTTTCCCTGTCAATCTAGACAGTCTGACCCTACTTTTTCTCGAAGGAGCACCATCAGTCTTACTTGTGTGGAATGCTAAGACATAGGACATGTTTCCAATCATCTACTTCCACTTAGACTTCTAGTTCTTCTTACAGGGATCCCTTCATTCTAACTCTGATATGTATCTTTCATAGTCCATAGTAAGTAACTACTCCCAACAATTCCCTTTTCACCATTACTATCATCAAGGGTCATTACCGACCGTCAAGAGCTGCTCTTAAATTTCTTTATTAGAGTTATCATATTGGACTCATTTAACGTTACCATCCAGGCTACTAGTACTTATATTGATTTAACTTCACCATTTCGTCGTGGATCTCCGAAAGAAATTCACTAGATGTCGATAAAATTCTTTTATAACCTTATGGATATTCTTCTTATCGGTTAACTAACCATCACTAGTTAACCCGCACATGTAACTTTTAAGTTGTCCAAATAGGATGTAGTTGACCTTCTACAACATCATAGACTTACTTTTCTTCCATCTCTTTTGAGGCTTGATATACTTGGTGAAATATATCTCCTCCAGTCTCTCTGTTTATTCTTCTTTAGCTCCTCCTACAATCTACACTTTTGTAAGATTGTTATACTCTTACGAGTCCAATTGTATCATTCTTCTTCCTTGGGTGTTGCTTGTAATGCTGCCTTTACAGAAGCTGGTTATTGTTGTATCACGGTCTATGTCAAAATTCTCCTGTGTTCTACGAGATCACTCCACTTCCACGTTGGTGCAATCCACCTTTTCCTTTCTGGCAATGCGTAAGCTTCCAAGTTGCAGCCCTTTAATTCTTTCTATTTGGATGGATAATGTATCTCATGTTGACTTCCATACTTTTGACTGTCTCGGTTATCAATCTGGATTGTGGTGGCAATTAGCTTGTTGAGAGTGATCATATTTTGCCTTGCTTTTGGCATCAACTTTTCACTTTCTAGTCTGTCAGTGAGCTTAAATTTCATGTCCCTTTTCTTGACTGCTACTATATCTCTCTTTTGACTTTCATCTCTATGGCAAATTTTCGACGTCATCCTCTTTGTTTGTGAAGTCACTTTACACAACTTGAAAGAGCCTCTCCGTTGTCTTTCTCAATTCCCTAGTTGGCGATCATCTCTTGCTTCTCCGGAACTACTCTCTTGTATATCCTTCATTTGATCCCGTTGAGTTGATTCGGGATTCTCTTCTTGTCATCGTAATTGGTGTTGTCTTTGAGTCTTCACTTTTCCGTCTCAACGTTCCTCAACAAGCTCGAAGGAGTTGTCCGACGTTCGTCTACCCTAATGCACATAAGATGTGCATACTAATCCTCACGTTGACACCCTTCAAAAACTACTTAGATGTGTCCCAGGGGTGAGAAACTCATTATGTTATCTCCGTTAAGGACATAACATAACTACAATTTCTACTAATCTTCGGCATATACCTATCTATATAACATATCTTTATAAACAAGCTAAAAGTCCAACTACAGTAAAACCTAAAGTCCATACTAAGCAAACTGAGATCCGCGGTAGTAGTGGTGGTCAGCCGTACTTTTCTATTCCCAACCAGACTATGCATGCATTTAAAAACCAAAATTCTCTTTTTAAAACTCAGACCCCTTTTCGGGTTCTGCTTAAAACTTATTCGGTCTTTCCGAAGATTTCAAGTGCCATTGTTGCCAACCTAGAGCTCTGATACCATGTTGTAACACCCCGAATTCTCAGAACTCGGAGTATTACTGGTTAGGACCTCACAATGGGTCCCGACCTCAGTTTGACAACAACAATACTAGGATCTTGCAACAAGACACAAATAAAGAAACCGAAATTCATAAAAAACATGTTTTTAGAGTAATGAATGCAACACTGTCTAGCAGCCTACGGTACTTAAACAAAAGAAAAGAACAACTGTCTTAACCAAAAGAAAGGAAAGACAAAACAACCCCAACCCCGCTCTAAGGAGTACGGAGACCCGGCTGACCACTACTTCCGGATCACTCAGCTGCTGATCTAACCTGCGGTAAATCTAAAACAACAACAAGAAGCACCGTTAGCTAGTTATCTAAATATTAGCAGAATAATAGCAACACAAACACACTCAGATAAACATAAACACTCAACATGCTTTCAAACAAGTCCGTTTTATTATCTTGCTTTAATTTACTCGTTCACTCTAATGATACTTATTTTGTGACACGAGGGATTCCCAAACCTCGCCTCCGCCCCCGTGTAACCATCAGGAATGGATCCGATGCACCTCACCTTGTACCTGTATGGTCTGGGTATAGAGAACCTCCCAGTCTCCTGTCAGAGCTGGGCAGTGATGTCACGGCCCGTTATACATACACTTGGGCCTTAAACGTAAAAACAGTCGTCCTAGTAAGTTATTATTATTAAATCAAGCAATAGCACACACCACTACTATCACTCAACTAACACTCAGAAACTGGCTAAGTAAGTCGCAAGGACTTACCTGAGTCAAAATACACTCTAACACGTCTCAAACAGTCCGTACTCGTGGTACTCAAACGCCTGTCAAATAAGGCATGTGGATCAAAATCACATCCAGATGTCCAACCTCATGCTAAGGAATTACGGAATACGTTTCTTACGGTAAAAGACCATTTTACCCTCAGCCAAAGGCTTCTCAAATTTATTCTTAAACTTTCTTATTCCTTTTAAAACTTGTTTCCATACCTTGTGTCTCTCGGTTAGCTACTTATAGGTCACCAGTTAAATTTTGAATCCACTCGAAAAAGACTAACACTCTTCCTCCTTCCCGGTTACCATCTATTACATATATTATCCGTATTATATACTTTAACCTTTCTTCTCAACTCACTTATTTAATTGTGTAAATATTCGATACTCATATATATATATCTACATATTTTATTTCCCATCTTGTACGGATATAGATACACTTACGTCATGAGTATATATATATTCTTATGTTTCTTTATATATATAAATCCTGAAATCCCAACTTATTTATATATATATATATATATTTATATCTCATTTACATAATTTCATAACTCCCAACTCGTACTTATATATATATATATATATATATATATATATATATATATACTCGCATTTTTATATATTCAATATTTATGTTTATGAGTATACTCTTATATAAAGATTATATATCCATAAAATTCCAAGCTTCTATATACTTTACACCCACTAACTTGTACGTCTTTATATATATATATATACTCGACTGTAAGATTCAACACACGTACCCTAACTTGCGCTCATGTGAGTAGATCCATATATCTATCTACATGTATATCCTTATAAATCATTTATATATACACTTTTATTTCATATTATATATATATACATATATATATACAACAGCACTCACTCTCATGATATAAACTTACAACTGCACATTCGCTATTAAAACCGGAGCAACAAGGGTCGGACTGCACAACACACTCACCTACAATAGCCTGCAGTAGCCCGTCCTTCTTCAGTTAACGAGGTGTAGCCGGCGTCCTGGACCGGGCTCGTATGCCGGCTCGAGCAGGTTCCAAGCAGTGCACACCTCCTTGGTCTCACACTGCAGAAAACCGGAACAACCTGCTGCTGTTCGTTACCGTACGAACTGAAGGAACCGAATGGACAGAAGGGAGAGAGAGAAGGAGAAGGCCGGCTCACCTACTGCAGACCAGTTCCGACGGCGACGGTCCTAGCGGCGACGGTCCTAGCGGCGACAGTCCTAGCGGCGACAGCGTTTGGCTTGTTGCTGTGTGAAAAAGTGAGGGCTGGCGCTAGGGTTGGTTCGCACCCGAGGAGAAGTGTAGCCGCGCGAAATGGCGACAGGAGGCCTTCGGTGGTGTTGCCAGCGATGCGTCTGAAGGCCGGCGGTGGGGCTGCAAAACTCGAGTCCTCGGCGTGTTCGAACCCGTCGAAGCGGCTGCTGTACCAGCTCTTGCAGAGGAAGGCAAGGCGGTGTACTGGTGAGGGCGAGAAGTGTTAGGCCGGCGAGCAGATCGGAAGGGAAAGATAGACGGAGGGGTAAGACTTACCTAGCGGCCACTGTCACCGGCGAACGAGGGAGGCGGGCGAGGAGGCGGCGGCGCTGTCTGCAGATGAAGGCGGAAGGAGATCGCTGTGGATGCGTCGTCTTTCAGAGGCAAGCGTGTATTTGCAGTGGAGGAGAGAAGAAGCGGCAGTAAAATTAGATTAGGGTTAGATTAGGGTTAAGCGTAGAATTAGAATTAGGGTTAGGATTAGTTTAAGGAGGTGGGCCGGTGGGCTTGGGCCTGGTGTTGGGCCAGAACCGGACTGCTCTCCCATTAGAATAAGGGATACGAAAACTCGTTAATCGTCCCGGCTCGAAAGAAAATTTGTGGAATATTTACGGAATTATTTTCCGTCTAATATAAGTTATTATTTTATTTTAAAGGTACGTAAATTATTTCCGGTTATGTAGTTTCATCATTTATGTGAATTAAAGTGACAAAAAAAAATGATAGAACTTAAACTCGTTTATTTTATTTCCGATTGATGTATCAGAATTTGGTTATATTCAGATTTAACGGACCTTAAAATTTTCGGTTATTACATCTTAGCTAGAAGGCTTGTGTAAGGTTAAAGAAGGAAGGGTGAAAGGTAATTCTTTGTTAAGGGTTTTGATCCATCGAGTTCAAGGTTCTTTGCAAGTCTTATAATAGTCCTATCTTCCTATATTGTCCATTTATCATTCCATATTCATCTTCTTTTCTTTCCATATCGTTCACTAATCCGTTTTCTGAGTTTCAAGGAAAATCGACTTGTTCTTCATATAAATCGGCCGATTTATCCTATAGAACAACCCGATTTTTATTCTAGTTAAGGACTTTCAATCTAGATCGGAAATGTAACGACCAGTTTTTTTTCGTTACGCTTTGATAAGGTTAGAGAAGTTTAGAGAAGGAAATTAAATTTTAGTGAGACTAGGACATATCAGTTTAATTATGGAAGTCGTTTAATTAAGTACCTTGTCCTAAGTTTCGGGACGAAACTTATTTTAAGGGGGTACTGATGTAATACCCGGAATTTTTATTCCGTTTAATTCCGAATCAAATCGGACTTCGAGCCGTTGACGGTTTCCCTTTCTGTCTAGTATCTCTTCCTTCACAAATTTCATTATTTTATGTAGAATTTAATTCACATAAAATGATAAAATTATATCAAGCTCTAATTCTTATAATTATCTATTATTTTATGTAGAATTTAATTCACAGAAAATGATAGATTTATATCAAACCCTAGTTGTTATAATTCATTCTTACCTATGACTTAGACGAGATCATGACAAGCTGTGACGAGTTCAGGACTAAGCTGAGACGAGACCATGACAAAGCCCCACAACAGCCCAGCATCATGCGTAGCCCACAACAGCCAACACTTGCGTTCAGTAGGGAGGAGCAACAGCCGACCCTTCTCTTTCCTTCTCTCCACCTTGTAACGGCTGTTGAATTGAAGAAGCTGCTGTAACTGCCCATTAAACGCACAACAGGGAGGAGTAACAGTCGGCCCTTCTCTTATCCATTCAATCGGCTATCTCTCCTACCCCTGCGTACAAAACAATCGTTACTCAACAACCATTCAAGCAACGTTTGACAGCAACAAGGAGCCTAGCACTTGGCTGCGTTTGGACCCATCGGAGTACACTTGAAAAACCTAGCCAGAAGCGCCCCTACCCATCGACCCTAACTGCTTCCGGACCAAGTTGCTCAGCTACAAACCGGAGACTCGCAGCCACCACTCCAGGGACGAACAACCTTCAACTTCTGCACGCGAGATTCTTGAGTAAGTTGGCTGCTGGCTCTCTCTCGCTCTCTCTTTTCCCTATACGTTCATATCTTTCAGCTTTCTTCCTCCCTCCATCTGCGTTTATACTAATCACCGGAACTCACACACTCTTTCTTCTCTATGCCGAATGGATACTTAACTCGACTGCACCGGATGTCCACAACCAGGCCAAGTAGAGCCATTCCAAGCTACAGCAGTGAAGTCTTACCCTCGAGTCCAGGAGCACGTTTCCGCTGAGCTACTGCAGTCCAGTAAGTGATTAATTCCCGGATGTAATTTCTGTACAACTCTTAGATGGAGTCTATAAATGTATAGATGAATGTTTGTCCCCATAGGTTGAACATAGGAGGGGTGGTTTGTGTTGATGCTGGATAGTTGACAGTGATTATAGAACTCGGGATCTCATGAACTCTTTGTGTACAGATTTTTGTTTCTACAATTTTTGATGTTGAAGATTACCCACTGTTGTGAATCAATGTTAAAAAGATTGGTTGAAGATCCACCGTTGAATTTTTAATAGATCATAGATAGATATACATAGTTTACCGTGTTAAAATTTGGGAATAAATGAACGGTCGGATTGAAAGTTATAGGGTCTCAAAGTGGAGTAGTTGAGCTGTTTTTCCAGCAGAAAAATATGACTAAGTATGGGAACATTTGTAGTGTTGTAGCCAACTTTAAGGATTTTTGTAGGAATAACGATTGAACAGTTTTAAAAAATTGTTTCTCCTATGAGTAGATTAGAGATCATAGATAAGTTAGAAATTTATTTTAGAATTTTTATAAGTTTATTTTAATTTCATATTTGAAGCTGTAGTTGGACTTTAGTGACTTTTCGGAAAATAGAAAATGGGTAGTTTTTATAGTTGTCACCTATGTTACGCTAAGAACGTGTGCACGCAAAAGCTTTAAATTTATAACTCGTTATATTTCTCCTAACTCCTAGCGAACCCGCAGTGTACGGGACGTTTGTAGTAGGGATAGTATTCCTAGGTCGAACACAAAGACTGAGGTGAGATCGATTCGATTAGTGATTAAGTTTAGTGAAGATCTAGGCTTAAGAAAAGAGAAAGAAATAAAGAAATGAAAATCTCAATATTTTTGGTAGGTTTTTGGATGATCAATCAAGGATCACAAATCATGCGAAATAAACAACCAACTAAGCTAATAAATCAACACAAACAAACAAGCTAAACACGAGATATGAATCAAGGAGAGAAAAGCGGATTCTAGGGGTTGGAAATTCCGGTCATGGCATAGGACTCAAGCTATCTAATCATTCCTTGGATTAACTATGATATGTTGGGAGTGAGTGTTTCTAGATTGGGATCATTCACCGGGTAGGTCTCATGGTCCACTAATCCGTACCTAAGGTCTCATCACCGGGTAAGTCTCTAAGAGCCTAAGGAATGGAATTCTACACAAACCGGATTGTCACCTAGGAATCTAACCTATCCTCACCGGGTAAGTCTCGGAAGAGTAAGTCCTAAACAACTATCCTAGCACACTTAGTCCAATGGCGGCTTGCGAGGCTCACCACTACCTAGAGTTTGTCATCTTTGAAATCTAAGAGCAAGAATCACCGGGTAGGTCTCTTCTAACACTTAGTTGCTAACACTAGGTCGCCCTAGGATAGATTTAACTCAACAAACACTAGGATTTCAACATTCTAACAATCTAGAACTTAGATCCATCAAATCAAACGAACCAGGCAAACCACGGGGTGTTCTACCACTTCCACGGCCGTGGACTGGCAAGAACAAACCGTGGACTACAGCAGTGACTTTGTTCTAGCAAATGAATCATCCAAGGGCAAATCTAAGTCCATCCTATCATAGTCCTAGCCATAACCCTCTTTTCCTTACCCTAGAATCACATCTATCTAGCCAACAACATACATCATCACAATCGAAATCATCAAACATAAAATCATGGCATCCATTTGCAAGATAATGAAGAGAAAGAGAGAAACAAGTGAATCAAAGAAAACGAAGCTGAATTCGAGATTTAGAAAGACTCACAATTCTTCAAAAGAAGGTTTAATCGATTCTTACAACCCTAGAAAACGGTTCCGATAATCTTCACCACAAAACTTATCAAAGACTAGCAATGGTGTTCTTCTCTTCTTCTCCAATGGAGCTTCTTCTTTCAATGGTAGCTCTCCTCCAAGCTTCCTCTTGAGAGAATCTTCTTGTTGAGAGTGTGGGAGAGAATGAGAGTGATGGGAGATGAAAGATGCCCCTTCTCAGTCTTACAGGACCACTTTTATACTACAACCTTGCTAGAGTCGGCCATGAGATCGTGGAACAGCTGTCATAACCGTCTGGCAAAAACCACGGTTGGTTTCCACGGCCGTGGTTCCTCCTGTGACCGTGGTTTTGGTGTTCCTGCACTATATGGATCATCAAGCCACGATTTGGTGCATGACATGCACCAACAAGGTCCCAAGTGTCCTCCTTAGCCCCCTAGCTTGCATCCTAATGAGTCCAAAGGTGTGTCATCTCGAGGAACGATCCTCGAATGTATCGATTAAGCTTCTAAATCTCCCAAAATACCTACAAAGCAACGCAAAAGTCCATGTAGACGTCTATCTCGAGAAAATACATGATTTGAGTGCAAACGTCGTGAACTAGTGCTAAACCATGCATGAATGAATGGAAAAACTATCTAAATGAGTGTCTAAACCTAAGTCATAAATCGTGTTATCAAAAATACCCCATACTTAAGGTTTGCTCGTCCCCGAGCAAGTTCCAACTATAGACTAAGAGATGACATGATTTATGCATGCAGAAAAACCAAAAATTTTTGTTGAGTTGTGCTTCTAATATTGGATCACCTTCATAGTCATGTTTCATGGCAATGGACAAGCAATCATGTGTCAAAATAATGAAGGCACGGAAAGACAATTATACTTAACCCAAAAGCATGCATGAAATGTAAAAATGAAAAAGTCAAGATGATCAAGAGCATATCCAATCTAGATTACTGAGTCTTACACACATGCAAATAGGTCATAAGGTCTTGAAAAGGCCAAGAAACGTTGAGATTAGGTTGGGATTTTTCTAGGCTATGTGATGCTAATCCGGGAACGGAACTAACTCCACAATCTTGTCCTTGATCAACTTCCCACAAGTGTATATTTTCTCCATCTTTTCTTTCTTTTCTTTTCTTTCACTTATTTTTGAGACAATGGCATTGGTGTACAAAATCCGAAACCTTGGTGATTAGCCGTCCTCGGGCTTTTTCTATTTTTCGAGGTGCATCCACACCGGGCACACATACCAAAGCTCGTTAGGACTATCAGTTTATTTGACTTTGGCAAGGCACAAACACCCGATTATGTGAATGGTGCCGAGTTACTCGTCATTTAAACCAACGTCCCCAAACCTATATTTTTGTCTACACTTTCACAACAAATTCAGCACTTCATTCATAACATTCTTTCATCAACAACTTCACCCCACACTTGCTTTTCACACACATCAACACACTAACATGCTCCTATTCCCGGATGGGTCAAAAGAGGTCAAATTTATATCAATTGAGGTGCTCAAACAACATGATAAAGATGAGAAGTAGAGAAAGATGAATTGCCTTAATCACTCCTAGATGATGTGCAAGAACTAGCATGTAATTTCGACCTTCCATACTCAATCCAATCAAGGCAAACATCATGATCACAAATCATTCATGGGATTCAAGATAAGTACTTCAAGTCCACATATGCATTCATCTATCCAACACATAAGGCCATCCATAGCCAATCCACATGACAAGATTTATCATTAGGGTCATATCCAAGCCTAGAAAGCACAAAAAATTTTAAATTTTCTGATTTTTTTGGATTTTTTTTTCCGAAATGAGTATGTACAATGCAAGACATGTGATAATATTAAACTATCCTAGATGCTAATCATGCAAAGGATTATGCAAACCCCACCCTATACTTAGAAACACATTGTCCCCAATGTGGTAATGAAGTAAAGAAGAGTGAAAGAGGGTTCTCACAATGTAAAAATGGTTTGCTATGGTATTTGGGATTTCTAAAGTGGATTGATGGTGAATGATCCTATCAACAATGGTAGATTGCTCTAAATATTCATCAAGGCGTCGGGACCCGCGCTAGGCACCGCTAGCCGTCCAAGTTCCGCGTCCGCTCCACCCATAATTGATGAGGGACTCATCATCATCATTCACATGCCATGCAAGGCTTTCATGCTACCAAGACTCTAGCACACACAAAGCACACCAAACACACAAAAACAGAAAAATCAAAAGCAAAAACAAAAACGAAAAAGGGAAAAACGTTACCAATGAGTTGCCTCCCATCAAATGCTCCTTTAAGGTCATTAGCTTGACCAAACTCGGGGGTGTCTACTCAAGGTGAAGTGGGGCAATCATGTCCACCGGAGCTCCCGGGATATACTTCTTCAACCGGTGCCCATTCACCTTAAAATCTCCACAATGCTCCCCACCTATCTCAACCGCTCCATGGGGAAATATCTTCTTCACCACATAAGGACCGGTCCACCTTGACTTGAGCTTTCCGGGGAAGAGCCGCAGCCTTGAGTTGAAGAGAAGGACAAGGTCGCCTTCACTCAACTCCTTTGGGATGAGGCGCTTGTCATGCCCACGTTTGGTCCTCTCCTTGTAGATCCGGGCATTTTCATAAGCATCCAACCGGATCTCTTCAAGAGCGTTCATATCAAGCAACCGCTTCTCTCCGGCCTCCTTGAGGTCAAAATTTAGCCACTTAATGGCCCAATATGCTCTATGCTCCATCTCTACCGAAAGGTGGCAAGACTTGCCATAGACTAGTTTGTAAGGAGTGGTGCCAATTGGTGTCTTGAAAGCGGTTCTATATGCCCACAAGGCATCATCGAGCTTCATAGCCCAATCTTTTCTCGTCCTAGAGACCGTCTTCTCAAGAATTCCCTTTATCTCCCGGTTGGAGATCTCCACTTGGCCACTAGTTTGGGGATGGTAAGGTGTTGCCACCTTATGAGTCACCCCATACTTAGCCAAAAGTGTCCCAAAATTCCTATTAGTGAAGTGCTTCCCTCCATCACTTATGATCACCCTTGGTGTTCCAAACCTAGGGAAGATCACTCGGTTGAAGAACCGCACCACAACCTTGGCATCATTTGTGGGAGAGGCGATTGCCTCCACCCATCTCGAAACATAGTCAACCGCCAATAGGATGTAGAGGTTGCCATAAGAAGAGGGGAATGGTCCCATGAAGTCCACACCCCAAACATCAAATATCTCCACCTCTTGTATGTTGTTCAAGGGCATCTCATTCCTCCTTGAGATATTGCCCGTCCTTTGGCAAGCATCACAAGCTACCACAAAGTTTTGTACATCCTTGAACAAACTCGGCCAAAAGAAACTCGATTGCAACACCTTCACACATGTCTTGTGTGAGCTAGCATGGCCTCCACATGGCAAGGAATGACAATGGCGGATCACACTCTCCACCTCATCCTCCGGTATGCATCTTCTAAAACTCCATCCGGCCCTCTTTTGAACAAAAGCGGCTCACTCCAATAGTAATGCCTCACATCCTTGAAGAACTTTTTCCGCTGGGTATATGACAATCTGGGAGGCACTTCCTCACACACAAGATAGTTCACAATGTCGGCATACCATGGCTCACTTCCTCTAGACACTTGGAACAAGCACTCCTCCACCATTTGCAATTGCTCATCCCGGAATGAGTCATCAATCGGGATGTCATCTTTCTCAAGTTCCAATGGAGGTAGTCTACTAAGGTGGTCCGCCACAGAGTTTTCGGACCCCTTCTTGTCCCGGATTTCCAAATCAAACTCTTGAAGAAGAAGGATCCGCCGAATCAACCTAGGTTTGGCATCCTTCTTTGTAAGGAGATAACGGATCGCAGCATGATCCGTATACACTATGACCTTCGCTCCAACAAGATATGAGCGGAACTTCTCAAATGCGTACACAACCGCTAACAACTCCTTCTCGGTGGTAGCATAATTGAGTTAGGCATCATCTAGCGTCTTGCTAGCATAATAGATGGCATGTGTGCGCCCATCTTTCCTTTGCCCCAAAACAGCCCCAACGGCTACATCACTTGCATCATACATGATCTCAAACGGTAAACTCCAATCCGGAGGTTGCATGATAGGTGCGGAGATCAAAGCGTTCTTCAACCTACAAAAAGCCTCAAGGCAATCCTTGGAGAAAACAAACTCAACATCTTTCATTAGTAGGTTAGTAAGAGGCTTAGAAATCTTAGATAAATCTTTAATAAACCTCCGGTAAAAACCGGCATGCCCTAGAAAACTCCTTACCCCCTTCACCGAGGTAGGTGGTGGCAACTTCTCTATGGTTTGGATCTTAGCCTTATCAACCTCAATGCCACGGTTGGACACCAAGTGTCCCAACACAATACCTTCACTTACCATGAAGTGGCATTTTTCCCAATTCAAGACAAGATTTGTCTCCTCATATCTTTTTAGCACTAGAGACAAGTTAGCTAAGCAATTATCAAAGGAAGATCCATAAACAGAAAAATCATCCATAAACACTTCCATGATATCCTCAATGTACTCAGAAAAGATAGCAATCATACACCTTTGAAAGGTGGCGGGTGCATTACACAACCCAAATGGAATTCTCCTATATGCAAAGGTACCCCATGGACATGTAAATGTGGTTTTCTCTTGGTCATCGGGGTGGATAGGGATTTGGAAGAATCCACTATAGCCATCTAAATAGCAAAAATGAGAATGTTGAGCTAACCTTTCTAGCATTTGGTCAATGAAAGGAAGAGGGAAGTGATCTTTCCTAGAGGCCATGTTCAATTTCCTATAGTCAATACACATTCTCCATCCCGTAACCGTCCTAGTTGGGATTAGTTCATTATTCTCATTAGTCACTACGGTCATCCCACCCTTCTTAGGAACCACATGCACGGGACTAACCCACTTACTATCCGAAATAGGGTAGATGATTCCCGCATCTAGCAACTTAATGATCTCTTTCTTGACTACCTCTTTCATTATAGGATTCAATCTTCTTTGATGTTCAATAGAGGGTTTATGGTCATCTTCCATCAATATCTTATGCATGCACAAGGAAGACTTAATGCCAACTAAATCATCAATAGTATAGCCAATGGCTTTTCTATGCAATCTTAGCTCATGCAACAACCTAGCAAGTTCATCATCATTCAAGCATGCATTCACAATCACCGGATATGTAGAATTATCACCAAGAAAAGCATACTTCAAATGAGAGGGGAGGGGTTTAAGTTCAAGTTTAGGAGGACCTTTATCGAGTGGAGACGATCCAAATAACATTGGTTGAGATGAATCCAAAGCAAATGAAGGCTCTCCAAGGCTCCTTGAAGCTTGATCATCAACAAGGGCTGCTTCTGGGGAAACCATGGGCAACTCCACGGTTTCAAGCACATCCACGGCCGTGGACCTTGCAAAGCTTGCTCTTCGGAGCTCTCCAGAGAGTTCTACGGCCGTGGAAGCATCTCCACGACCGTGGTTCCTACAGGAACTCAACATGCTCTCGTGAACTTCAAATTCAGCTCTTGTCTCCTTTTCTAATGCTTCCAAGGCCTTGATTTCTTCATTGCAAGCCTCCTCAACACCTTCCTCCATCAAACTTAAGCTAAGAACCTTCTCCAAGGGATCCTTGATCAATATCGAGCTAACAACTTCTCTAGACTCCTCTTGCTCGACTATGTTGAATACATCCTCATCAAGGGTTGACCCTTTCATCATTGTGGACAACTTGAACTTGATATTCTCCTCTCCAATGTTGAAGGAGAGAATTCCATTTTTACAATCCACCAAGCATCCGGAAGTGGCTAGGAAAGGTCTCCCTAAGATGATGGGAACCGGATAGTCCGCCGGGATGTCCAAGACAACAAAATCAATCGGCACATAGAACTTCCCGAGTTGCACCGGTATGTCTTCCAAAATCCCAACCGGGTGAGTAATAGAGCGGTCCGCCATGTAAAGGGTCATCTTGACCGGTTTAGGCTCTCCTAGCCCAACCTTGTTGCAAAGTGCAAGCGGTATGATGCTCACACTTGCCCCAAGATCACAAAGGGCTTCATACTTCACTTCTCCCACTCCGATTGGTACACAAAAAGATCCCAGATCTCTTAGCTTAGGAGGCATCTCCTCCTTCATTGTTTGGATCAATTCCGAGGATCTCTTCGTCATTCTCACTTCCCCATACTCCCCCAACTTCCTTTTGTTGGAGAGTATTTCCTTCAAGAACTTGCCATATGCCGGCATACCTAAGATAGCATCCATGAACGGAATGTTAATATGCAATTTAGACATAAGTTCAAGGAATTTACCAAAGTGTTTATCTAAACGAGCCCTTGCTCGTGATTGTGGGAATGGTAGTGGTGGCTTGTATGGAGGCGGTGCCACGTAAGTTGGCTCATCATTCTTGCTCTTACCTCCATCTTCTTGCAATATCTCTTCCTCTATCACCACTTGCTTTCCCTTAGCATTCTCCTTGGGCAAGGGATCCTTCATGCTCAACCCACTCCTTGTTGTGATGGCCAACACTTGGCCTCTTGGGTTGTCTTCGGTTCTTCCGGGAAGCTTTCCCGGGTCTCTATGAGCTTCACCCGCCTTTTGGAACACTTGTGCTTCCAACACCTTTTGAGCTTTAGAAATGGAAGTCACCGTGCTCTCAAGACCACTCAACCTTCCAAGCAATTGCTCAAACATCATCTCGGTTCTATCCTTTGGAGGTTGAGTAAATCCGGGTGGAGGTTCTTGTGAAGCCTTTGGTGGTGGAGCTGCGCTTGTGGAAGCGGGAGGGTTCAAGGCTCCATCCGGGTTAGAATAGGAAAACCCGGGATGGTTGTGGTTAGGCCGGTAATTGTTGAATTGCCGGTTGTTGTTGAAGTTCCTTGGGCCTTGATAGTTGTTGTAATTCCCCCTTCCCATGTAGTTCACATCTTCCTCCTTGGAAGACAAGTTTGCTTGCACTTGCACTTGAGGGCTTGCTTGATTCTTCAAAGTTGTGGCACACAACTCCCTCAAAGACTTTAGCTCGTTGTTGATGGCGTCAAGCTTGAAATTGCTCATGGTGACTTCACTCACCTCATATGCTCCCGCCTTTCTCCCTTCACTCTTCCTATGGGAGTACTTCTCAATCACTAAAGCTTGTTTCTCTACAAACTCCCAAGCTTCATCCACATGCTTTTCCATGAAAGTCCCACCGGAAAGAGATTGAAGCTTGAATTGGCTATCTTCATCAAGTCCTTTGAAGAAGATCTCCAATAGCTCAATTTTTGGTATACCATGGTGTGGACAATCTAGGAGAAGATCTTTGAATCTCTCCCAAGAATTGAACAAGCTTTCTCTATCCTTCATCACGAAGGCATTGATCTTCCCTCTTCACTCGGTAGTCTTGGAAGGTGGGAAGAACTTAGTCAAAAACTCGGTTGTCATCTCTTCCCAAGTACTCACTCGCCCTTGTGGAATAGATTGATACCAAGCTAAGGCTTTATCCTTAAATGAGAAGGAGAAAGCCCTAAGCTTATGGTTGTTGCTCTCCAATCTAGGCGGTCTAAGAGTCTCCATCAAGATCTCATAGTTCATCAAGTGTTGATGAGGAGACTCTCCTTCCATCCCTCCAAATTGATTATGCTAGATCATTTGTAGAACTTGAAGGCGGAGCTCGTAATTGTGGGTTGCGGGATCTCCTAAGTTCACACCCGGACGGTGTGCTCTTTGTGCCGGATCCATACGTCACCCTAATGTTTGTGGCTCCTCAATAGCAATGGGCACAACCTGAATATTCGCCGCCGGCTGCGGTTGTGGTGGAGGAGGTGGAGGTTGTTGACGATTAAGCTCTCCTTGCACAAGAGCTTGCCTAATCTCTTCAATCTCCCTCCTAGTTGCTTCTTGCCTCTCATTGGCAAGTCTCCTTTCTTCCTCCAAGAGCTCATCTCTTAGCCTAATTTGCTCTAAAGCCTCATCCCACTCAGCTTGGAGATCTCTTCCGGCCATCTCTTTCCCTTTTCTAATGCTCTTGGATCTAGATCTAAGGGTTTTCTCCGGTTCGGGATCGAATGGAGCTAAATCCTTCCCACGAGATCTTCGCATACACCTAAAGAGTGAGAGATGCCCTGAAAAGCAAAGACACACACCAAAAGAGATCAAAAGCAACAAGAAAGATCTACACTATAAACAATCACAAAAATGACTCGATCTAGACCTAGTCCCCGGCAACGGCGCCAAAAACTTGTTACGCTAAGAACGTGTGCACGCAAAAGCTTTAAATTTATAACTCATTATATTTCTCCTAACTCCTAGAGAACCCGCAGTGTACGGGACGTTTATAGTAAGGATAGTATTCCGAGGTCGAACACAAAGACTGAGGTGAGATCGATTCGATTAGTGATTAAGTTTAGTGAAGATCTAGGCTTAAGAAAAGAGAAAGAAATAAAGAAATGAAAATCTCAATATTTTTGGTAGGTTTTTGGATGATCAATCAAGGATCACAAATCATGCGAAATAAACAACCAACTAAGCTAACAAATCAACACAAACAAACAAGCTAAACACGAGATATGAATCAAGGAGAGAAAAGCGGATTCTAGGGGTTGGAAATTCCGGTCATGGCATAGGACTCAAGCTATCTAATCATTCCTTGGATTAACTATGATATGTTGGGAGTGAGTGTTTCTAGATTGGGATCATTCACCGGGTAGGTCTCATGGTCCACTAATCCGTACCTAAGGTCTCATCACCGGGTAAGTCTCTAAGAGCCTAAGGAATGGAATTCTACACAAACCGGATTGTCACCTAGGAATCTAACCTATCCTCACCGGGTAAGTCTCGGAAGGGTAAGTCCTAAACAGCTATCCTAGCACACTTAGTCCAATGGCGGCTTGTGAGGCTCACCACTACCTAGAGTTTGTCATCTTTGAAATCTAAGAGCAAAAATCACCGGGTAGGTCTCTTCTAACACTTAGTTGCTAACACTAGGTCGCCCTAGGATAGATTTAACTCAACAAACACTAGGATTTCAACATTCTAACAATCTAGAACTTAGATCCATCAAATCAAACGAACCAGGCAAACCACGGGGTATTCTACCACTTCCACGGCCGTGGAAACCAACTGTGGTTTTTACCAGACGGTTATGACAGTTGTGCCACGATCTCATGGCCGACTCTAGCAAGGTTGTAGTATAAAAGTGTGCACGCAAAAAACTTGTTATATTTCTCCTAACTCCTAGCGAACCCGTAGTGTACGGGACGTTTGTAGTAGGGATAGTATTCCGAGGTCGAACACAAAGACTGAGGTGAGATCGATTCGATTAGTGATTAAGTTTAGTGAAGATCTAGGCTTAAGAAAAGAGAAAGAAATAAAGAAATGAAAATCTCAATATTTTTGGTAGGTTTTTGGATGATCAATCAAGGATCACAAATCACGCGAAATAAACAACCAACTAAGCTAACGAATCAACACAAACAAACAAGCTAAACACGAGATATGAATCAAGGAGAGAAAAGCGGATTCTAGGGGTTGGAAATTCCGGTCATGGCATAGGACTCAAGCTATCTAATCATTCCTTGGATTAACTATGATATGTTGGGAGTGAGTGTTTCTAGATTGGGATCATTCACCGGATAGGTCTGATGGTCCACTAATCCGTACCTAAGGTCTCATCACCGGGTAAGTCTCTAAGAGCTTAAGGAATGAAATTCTACACAAACCGGATTGTCACCTAAGAATCTAACCTATCCTCACCGGGTAAGTCTCGGAAGGGTAAGTCCTAAACAACTATCCTAGCACACTTAGTCCAATGGCGGCTTGCAAGGCTCACCACTACCTAGAGTTTGTCATCTTTGAAATCTAAGAGCAAGAATCACCGGGTAGGCCCTCTTCTAACACTTAGTTGCTAACACTAGGTCGCCCTAGGATAGATTTAACTCAACAAACACTAGGATTTCAACATTCTAACAATCTAGAACTTAGATCCATCAAATCAAACGAACCAGGCAAACCACGGGGTGTTCTACCACTTCCACGGCCGTGGACTGGCAAGAACAAACCGTGGACTACAGCAGTGACTTTGTTCTAGCAAATGAATCATCCAAGGGCAAATCTAAGTCCATCCTATCATAGTCCTAGCCATAACCCTCTTTTCCTTACCCTAGAATCACATCTATCTAGCCAACAACATACATCATCACAATCGAAATCATCAAACATAAAATCATGGCATCCATTTGCAAGATAATGAAGAGAAAGAGAGAAACAAGTGAATCAAAGAAAACAAAGCTGAATTCGAGATTTAGAAAGACTCACAATCCTTCAAAAGAAGGTTTAATCGATTCTTACAACCCTAGAAAACGGTTCCGATAATCTTCACCACAAAACTTATCAAAGACTAGCAATGGTGTTCTTCTCTTCTTCTCCAATGGAGCTTCTTCTTTCAATGGTAGCTCTCCTCCAAGCTTCCTCTTGAGAGAATCTTCTTGTTGAGAGTGTGGGAGAGAATGGGAGTGATGGGAGATGAAAGATGCCCTTTCTCAGCCTTGCGGGACCACTTTTATACTACAACCTTGCTAGAGTCGGCCATGAGATCGTGGCACAGTTGTCATAACCGTCTGGCAAAAACCACGGTTGGTTTCCACGGCCGTGGTTCCTCCAGTGACCGTGGTTTTGGTGTTCCTGCACTATATGGATCATCAAGCCACGATTTGGTGCATGGCATGCACCAACAAGGTCCCAAGTGTCCTCCTTAGCCCCTAGCTTGCATCCTAATGAGTCCAAAGGTGTGTCATCTCGAGGAACGATCCTCGAATGTATCGATTAAGCTTCTAAATCTACCAAAATACCTACAAAGCAACACAAAAGTCCGTGTAGACGTCTATCTCGAGAAAATACATGAATTGAGTGCAAACGTCGTGAACTAGTGCTAAACCATGCATGAATGAATGGAAAAACTATCTAAATGAGTGTCTAAACCTAAGTCATAAATCATGTTATCAACCTAAAATCATCCTAGGGAGTAGAATATGATTAGTTAGCCTCAAGTAAGAATTGAAGTACTTTTTACGGGTTTTTGGAAGTCTCGGAACCAAGGGTAAAATAGTCAATTTACCTTAAATAAACACTGTAATAAATTCTACACATAGAATCGTACATCTTAGGAGTTTTAGACTTCTAAGTATCCAAGGAAAAATGTTGACCCACGTGCCTCCTTTGACAGACAACTGAGTTCCTGCAGCTACTGATTTAGTGTTGTTATGAGAGACGAGTTTTAATTCTGGTAAGTCCACTGACTTACTTAGCTAGCTTCTTGCATGTGTGTGATGTGTATGAGTGGTGTGTGATAGTTAAGATAAATAACGAAACCGGAATAGGCTGACTGTAGTATATTGTATAATTGACCCAAGTGTATGATAACGGGTCGTGACATCATCTGCCTAGCTCTTGCGAGAGTCTAGGAGGTTCCCTGCGACCAGCCCAGTCCGGTAGACGGTCACATGCATTAGTACCATTCCGCGTTGGTAAACGGGGATAGGGGCGAGGTTTGGGAATCCCTCGTGTCACAAAATAAGTATCATTAGAAATGACGTATCACTTAATTAAAGATAATAAAAATGAATGAGTGTTGCATGCTGATTGCGTATGTTGTGTGTTTGTGCTTTTACCTTTATACTTATGCATAGAATGTTAGCTAACGGTTTTATACCGCTTGTAGATGCCTTGCAGGTTAAGGAGGCGATCGAGTGATCCGGCGGTAGTGGGCAGCCGGGGTTCCGTGTATTATAGGACGGAACTGTTATATTTTATTTTATGACTATTGAGACTGATGTTGGTATTTCCGGTTTTGAGACTTGGCTGTATTGTTTTCAGAATTTGGATTCTTTTTATTTCGCTCATGTTATAAAACTCTTTGTTTTGCCTTTTTATTTGTGCCGTGTTGTAAGGTCCGATGAAGTTGTTGCCAGGCTAAGGGCCGGGACCCATTGTGAGGTCCCAACTCGTAGCATTTCGAGTCCTCTAGGATTCGGGGTGTTACAGGAAATTGCGGCTTATCCCTGCATCAAAGTGGTATCAGAGCTAATCGATTGAAGTCCGAACGTTCATCAAAAGATTTGATTTTTTTTAGTCTTCTTTGAGTCTTCAAAAATTGAGTCTTTTCTTGTTCGCTATCTTTGTGAGATTATTTGAGTTTAATGTGCGTTGATTTGTGTAAGTTCGGGAAGAGAGAAATGCCATCAACCAAACACAAGCCAACCGTTGACCTTTGAAACCTCGCCAATAAAAAAAAAAAGAAAGAAAAGAAAGTTCTTGAACGTCAAATCCAAGAGTCGAATTTTTACAAAGAAAATCGTCCTGTTCTTCGCCGGATCGACCGATTTTTCACCTGATTTTTGCTACTGTTGCCACAATTCGAAGAAATTTTTGAGGCATACTTTGCAGAATTGAAGTGCACCCTGTGCAAGAGTATTATAACAGAAGAGTTCCAGTATATACCTTGAAGCAATCAAAGAGATCTAACCATACTTAAACCCAAATCCGGCTATCTCTTTTTCTTAACTTCGTAACTCAAGGTACATTCTTCTCTCTTCTTAGTCTCTTGTGTGCTTTTCTTATCCCTTTCTACTCTAAACACATTGAATCTTTTCTTTGGGTGTGTTAGTTAGTCTCTTTGCTTTCTAACATACTAGTTGTGACATACTTGCAATACTTCTTTCTACCTTGAATCTTTGTGTGAAGAGACCTACAACAGGAAACCTTGCTCTAACTTCCAACACAAGAACCTTTCTTCTGAACACAAGTTAACTACTTGAGACACCCAAGGGAGTTCTAGTGGACGCTAGTGCATTGATTAGTAAAGGAGCATTAATCCATCCAAGACAACTACGTCAAACGAGCTTGTGCTTCACAACGAATGTGAGTGCGAGAGAATACAAGTAAGAAACCCTTGTTTTCACTAATATCACACATTTGTTGTGACTTTGTGTGTTTGTGCAGGATGCCTAAAAGTCCACAAGGATCACCACGAGGTGACCTAAATAACCCCGGAACCAATAACCAACTGTCCCAACTTATAAAGATGGTCTCAGGATTAACTGAACGGATGGAACAACTAGAAACTCGTCCTAGAGAAGAAAAATCGACCAAGAAAATCGACCCTCACCCGATTTTTCGTCCGATTTTCTCTTCCGGAATAGGCGAAAGCTCACAAAATCCTCCCCTACCTCCAGCCCCGGATCCAAGACGACATCGAGGATCAGGTACACCTCATCATAATCCAAATTTCCAGGTTCCTAATGCAACCAATGTTGTTTATGAATTTCAGGAACTAGAAGGGGAGGTTGATGACGAAAGGTGGAGAGGTTACCCTAGGCGCAATCCGCAACCTAGGAGAAGACAAGACTTGGAACCGTATAGACCTTACCAAGACAATGATGGAATGGGAAGGGTAAAGGTCAAGATTCCGAGTTTTGAGGGCAAAGTAGATCCGGACGTTTACATGGAATGGGAGACTAAAATTGAACAAATTTGGTCTTGCCATACTTTTAATGAGCAAAGGAAGGTCCAACTTGCTGCGTTGGAATTCCAAGGATATACCCTAGTTTGGTGGGATCATCTTCTCAAAGAACGGAGACGGACTTTAGAGCCGGAGATCCACACTTGGGAACACATGAAGGCATTGATGAGAGCAAGATTCATACCTCCTTATTACGCTAGGAAAGCAAGGCAAAGGTTGGAGAACTTCAAGCAAGATACCCGCAACGTAGAGGAAACTTACACCTTTATGCAATTGGCGATGATCAAGGCTAATGTCCACAAGGATGAGGAGTCTACTATGGCTCGATTTTTAAGAATTTTATGTTCGCTCCAAATGGTGTGTGCAAGCTTTAAATTTATAACACAAGATGTATGCTTAAAACAAGGATGCGAACCTGCAATGTACAGGTCAATTATAGTAAAAAACAAGAATTCCAAGGGTCGATCACAGGGACTTAGGTGAAACCTAAGCAAGTATAAGTAGTCTATGTAATTACTAACCACAAAAGCTATTAAAGCAATCAAAGATGATAAAAAGTCAATTAAAGGAAATATGCAATTCTAGGGATTAAAGCATCTAGTTGTGGTTCCAACTCAAGATCTAAAGATAAGCGGACAAAGCTGAGATTTTGCAAAGGGAAGGTGTTTCTAAAGTGGAATAGATCACCGGGTAAGTCTCACTACTCACTAACTCCAAACCTAAAGAACCTATTACCGGGTAAGTCTCAAGGTGCTAAGGAAAGGAACTATAATCTCAAACCAACATACCAACTAAGGGAATAGAATTAACCTTTACCGGGTAAGTCTCAAGCTAACTCACAAAGATGGGGTGAAGACACACTCAAACCCCAATAAAGGATAAACCTTTATTACCTACACTTATGATCTTGGGAAAACAAACAAAGGAATCACCGGGTAAGTCTCATCCTAAGCTTGCATTGAACCAGGAAAGGTGTAATAAGAATAGGATTTGGCAAATAACTCTCAGTTACGGATCAAAAGGTCACCTCGGTCGGACGAATTCCACCCCGGCCGAGATGTTCATCGACTGAGCGAGATGTTCTAGGGTTAAGGATAAAAACTCGAGCTTTCAGGGTCCTACTGGGATTTAAGATTATTCTATCATTGTTTTTCCCACAACCTTCGGCCAATCACCCTAGAATCACACAAAGAAATTAGCCACTCATCATCATGAAAGAAATAATCAAATATATGGGAAGAAAGTGAATATTTGAACACAAAAACCTTAAGAACAAGGCTTCAATAACTGAATCAAATATCACAAATATAAGCGTTCCTTGGATAACAAATCCAACAAGACAATCAACAAGAAGGGAATCTAAGAAAGTCTTACAAAACCCTTCACAAAAGCTATAATAAGCTATCAATCCTTCCTAGATTGATCTTCAATCTTCCTTCCTTCCTTCAACCACTATAATGATAGCGGGATTTTCGGTGATGCGCCGATGCTGAATTGTGGAAAATAAAGCCCTTTTTATAGGAAAACTATCTTCCAAAGATAAAATATCTTGAAAAGATATTATCCTAATAAGAATATATCCATATCTCTTAAATAGATCTCTAAAATATATGATCTTCCTTCCAGAAATCCAGCCCAAAAATATAAGATCCCTCCTTCCAAAAATAAAAGATCTCAGCCAAAAATAAATGATCTCGGCGCGTCAGGGTATTCGCCTCGGTCGGGGCGCTCCTCAAGATCACCTCGGTCGAGATGGTACTGTAGCTGACCGAGGTGACTCTCAGCTGAAAGTGAAATCTCTCAAATCTGGTCCAAAGTAAATCTTCTTCATTAATTCCTTGCTTCCTGAATTCCTTTTTAAGCTCCAAAATGTAGCTCCGATGACTCCTTTGCTTCTTAGCTCCATTTTGATGTAAAACGTGCCATTTTACCTACGATTACATCGAAACTTGGTGTAGACCTCGATTCCCGTAAAGGTAGATGAAACGACAATATCACCACATAATATACATCCAAACATGCAGATTATTGAAGATAAAACGTCTAAACAAGTCCCAAAATATAGACTATAATTCATGCTATCAAAATACCCCATCCCTTGCTTGTCCCCAAGCAAGTTCCAAATCTTAAGTACAAGATAGAATGGATTATAAGTCATAAAGATCAATGAAATGTATTTCAAAACATTTTTGGTGGTGTGCTCCACTCATAGATCACTCTAAGAGAATGCTTCATGGAATTTAAAATCAAAATATGCTCAAAAAGTTTATGAATATAAGAAAGTTGTTCATCTTTGCATAAAATCATAGAATGCATAATAAATCATAATCATCGAAATTAATCATGTATAATCCAGTTTAAACCACCAAGTCAATCAACAAGCTCGAGGTCTCAAGGGCTTTTCAAGAGAAAGTCAAGAAACGTGTGAGGGTGGGATGTATATAGGGAATGTGGTGCTAGAATCCGGGAAAAGGATCTTTACTTCACTTTTCCTTGAACTTCAACATCTTCCACCAATAAGCTTTGCTTATTTTACTTTTTTACTTTACTTTTTGGGATGCATGGACAAAGGTGCACAATAACCGAAGCCTAGGGGATCAGCAATCATCAATTTCTCGAGATGCCTCAAACCCTTGATGCACATAACATGACCCGTTAGGAATATCGCTCAATACGACTTTGGCAAGACACAAACACCCGGCTATGTGAATGGTGCCGAGTTACTCATCATCATGATTGACTTCCCCAAACCTAATTGTTTCTTTCTAACTTCCAGCCAACATCTCAACTTTTCTTTCACTTGCTTTTCACTTTTGCTTGCTTCCAAATTCTCGGATAGGTAAAGGGAGGCAAATATGTATATGAGGGGCTAAGCATGATCAAGAAGAAGAAGAAGAAGAGAGGAGAATGAATTGCCTTAATCATCCCAGGAAGAAAGTGAGAGAACTTATCATGTGGTGTCAACCTTCAAATTCAACATAATTTGGATAAAAACAAAGTATTAAACATGCCAAAATTTCAAACAAAGCATTTAGCAACTTAAACATATCATAAAACCTTTCAAACATATAAGGATTTCAAAACCAGTCTGCAAACAAAATCTTCACTGAGGTCATATCCAGATAAGGAGCACAAAAATCGTTTCGAAAACTTTTTCAGTTAAACCACCTCGGTCGAGATGTTCTAAGTCAACCGAGGTGAATCACCTCGTTCGGCCAAAATCACTTCAGTCGAGGTCAAAAATTTTTTTTTTCTTAAACCAGTTTTTGACGTTTTTCTCAATCGAATAACCTGTATGCATATATGTATTCTCAGATAAGCACATAGAGCATAAGAAAATCATAATATCCGAATCAAGTCATACAAGCATACATAATGTCGGATAATACACATAAATACCCCATACTTGGGACACATTGTCCCAATGGGTCAAGATAAGTCTAAGGAAACAAGAAGAACTCACCGGACATAAGCTGAGCTGCATAATAAATAAAGAAAAGAAATCCCTACAAGCTCTAGTCCTGATCTGCTGGTGGTGGTGGTGGATATGGCACGTATGGATGTTGGGATGGGTCGAATGGATATCCCATCATATGCTGAAACTGGATCTCCATCATCCGGCACTAGTAGTGCTGACTCTCCAGCATCTGATGAGTCCGGCTATCCATCTCTCGGCAATGGTCATCAAGGCACTCACCGATATCAATTGTAAGAGCAGCGTAGGAGTCGATCATCTGATCTGTCAGATCGTCAATCCGGCGGTGAGCGACGGGATCCCTCTGCCTGCGAACTCTACGCGTGGCAGGACGTGCTGGTACTGCAGCTGGCTCATCCTCCGTCTCCTCGTTGTCTAGACCAACGACTGGTATACTGGGATCAGCTGTATCTGTCCCTGTCTCCATAGCGGCTCTGCCATCATCCTCCTCATCAGCCTCCTCCTCATCCTGCTCTTGGGCTGTTGCTGTTGCGTCTCTAGCGTCCTCAATAAGAGGAATCCACACAGTGGACCAGTACCGAGGGTCGTAAACCGAAAACTGAGGCGACCACCTAATACCCTGAGGCGCAGTCTGCTCCCAAGGCATTGCCACATATGGCGTAGTAAATCCACGAGGAACTAGAATCCTCCTCGTGATCATCTCCTGCAGACCAAGCGGCTTTGCAGCCGCCACCATCGTACAAGCGCTCAGATCAAGGTCCATCACTGTAGCAAGATGAGTTACTAAGCCGCCACAACAGATACCTCCCTTTGCCTTCGCCTTGATCCTGTGAAGATCCTCAATCAGCATCACTCCGAAGTCGGGAACTCCTCCGGTAACCGTACAATATAGACTCAGAAGCTCATCTTGTCTGATCTTCTGGGGCGTCTCAGTACGCGCCAAAAGTGTCTCGCTAAAAATATGGTGAGCGAGTCTGAAGGTAAGGTAGAAGATGATCCGCTCCCTGGAATCTCCAAGTGTCCACCTGTCAGCATGCTCAACTAAGTGAGCTATCTGTCCCTAGAACTCGCGAGCCACGGCTCGAGAAGGAAAATAAAAAACTGTGGGGGTCGGGAAGCCGAAGATCTCTCTCCAATGATCCATCGGGACTAAGTAGTTCCGGTACTTGATGGCCTGCTCTGTAGGCAGGTAGGTCACGGAGCTCACAAACTCCAATGTGGGCTCGAGGTAGGCTGGAGCTCTAATCTCCGTAAACTGCTTCAGCCCTACCATAGAAATTATCCGCCTCAAGTCATCATCTACATAGAGGCAATCAAAGGCGGCAACATCTAGGAACCGCGGCACAATCACTGGGCGCGCAACAATGCGGTCATAATCTACCTGGTGACGCTCATGGATCACCGGTATGGAACGTCGGGAAGAAGAAGAAGGAGAAGGGGAAGATCTATCCCTCAGTACAAGCTTCCTATCAGATTTGGAACTCATTTTCTCTCACTGTTAGAACACCTCGGTTGCCCTGAGAACCCTCAAGAACACCTCGGTCGAGATGCAGGTCGACTGGACCGAGGCGATGCGCTGTTCGATTCCAACTCTCAGAAATCCAGTTATTTTCCCCCAATATCACTACCAATTGTTCCTATGGGATACTTAATCCTTTTTCAACAAGAATGGTTGGCAACCAAAGCCAATTTCTTCCAAAATCAGTAGAAAACGAGAAGTTAGGGTTTTTGGTTTTGTTACCCCAGATTCGGAGCGTTTTTGTTCCAGATTGTCGCTTGCAAACTGATCCTCTACTCTTTCCTTGCATATTGGGAGCAAGAATCGTCGAAAACGATCGAGAATCGGGGAGCGAGATGAATTTGTGCGCCACGGTCGAGAAGGTGAGAGAGGGAAGAGAGAGAATTCAAACCCCCTTTTATACCCTTTTCGGAAACTACTGTCACCTCGGTCGAGGTGGTCCCGACTGGACCGAGGTGATATGGACCGAGGTGAATCTTTAGTAAACCCTAGTCACCTCGGTTGCTCAAGAATCATCTCGGTCGAGGTGCTGTGACAGCAACCGAGATGTGTCTCAGTCAAACTCCGTCTTCTCGATTTCTTGAACTTCTGTCCTTCCAGTGTTGCTCCTGGGTTGTATTCCTTCCTTAGAGAGTACCTGGTTTCTGTCTAGGACGCCAAAAACAAAGCAAAGCAAACTATCTAAAGCTAGACTAGAAAAGGGAAAAGAAAGCAATACCTTGGGTTGCCTCCCAAGAAGCGCTTGATTTAAGGTCGCTAGTTGGACCGTACGACATCCTTAAACAAGGTATAGTGGTGCAATCTTTTCAACCTGAACTTCCGGTTGGTACTTCTTAAGTCTATGACCATTGACCTTGAAGCTTCCACTTGTTTCTCCCCAAATCTCAACTGCACCATAGGGGAAAACATGTTTCACAACATAAGGTCCTGTCCATCTAGATTTCAACTTACCTGGAAAGAGGCGAAGGCGGGAGTTGAAGAGTAGAACTAAGTCTCCTTATTTGAACTCCTTAGGAATGATACGCTTGTCATGTCATTTCTTCTTCCTTTCTTTGTAGATCTTGGCATTCTCATAAGCGTTCAAACGCAGCTCCTCCAGCTCGTTGATGTCCAATAGCCGCTTCTCACCGGCTTCTTTGATATCGAAGTTCAACCATTTGATCGCCCAATATGCTTTGTGTTCCAGCTCAACGGGCAAATGACAAGACTTCCACTATAGCAAATTATAACGGGTGGTTCCTATGAGAGTCTTGAATGCAGTCCTGTAGGCCCAAAGAGCGTCGTCCAACTTCATGGACCAATCATTCCTCATCCTAGAGACCGTCTTCTCCAAGATTGCTTTAATTTCTCTATTTGAGATCTCGACCTGTCCACTAGTTTGAGGGTGATAAGGGGTTGCTACCTTGTGGGTTACCCCATACTTCGATAGAAGTGCCTTAAACTTCCAGTTGATGAAATGTGTCCCTCCTTACTAATTATGATGCGTGGAGTCCCAAAACGTGAAAAGATAGTCCTATTGAAGAATTTTACAACCACCATGGCATCATTAGTGGGAGAGGCTATGGGTTCCACCCATCTAGAGACGTAATCGACGGCTAGGAGGATGTAAAGGTTTCCTCCGGATGATGGGAAGGGTCCCATGAAGTCAACTCCCCATACGTCAAAGATCTCAACCTCCTGGATGTTGTTGAGTGGCATCTCATTTCTCCTAGATAAGTATCTTGTTCTTTGGCATGCATCACAAGAGACAACAAACGTTTGCACATCCTTAAATAATGTAGGCTACAAGAAACCGGAACGTAATACCTTGGCGCACGTTTTGTGAGAGCTAGCATGCCCTCCACAAGGAAGCGAGTGTCAATGCCGTATGACACTAGTAACTTCATCTTCCGGAATGCATCTTCGAAGAATCCCATCCGGACCTCTCTTAAATAGTAGAGGTTCATCCCAATAGTAATGGCGTACATCCTTAAAGAATTTCTTCCTTTGAGCGTACGTCAATCCGGGTGGTATTTCCTGGCAAAGAAGATAATTAACAATGTCAGCATACCAAGGCCCTTTATTATCAGAAGTTTGGTGGAGAAAGTGTTCCACCAACTGAGGATGAATTTCAGAAAAGGGAGTAAGAATTTGTTATTCTCAGTTGACAACATCTCGCTTTCGACCTCGGTCGAGGTCCAGAGAGGGTGACCGAGATGTTCTTCAGATAAGAACACATCGCTTGGTCCAAGGTGCCTCGGTCGAGGTACTGCAACTGGGACCGAAACTGGAGATCTTCTTCTTCTGGATTAATCTTTCAAATTTAGCTCCTGGATCCTCTTCCAATGCCTTTAGGCTCCGTATATCTGCATCACAAGAAGCATATATACCTTCCTCCATTAAGCTAAAGCTAATAACTTTTTCAAGTGGATCATTAATAAGGATAGAGCTCACCAATTCTCTCGATTCTTCTTCATCATAGATGTTGAAGATATCATCTTCCAGCAGCTCTCCCTTCATTGTAGCAAGCAATGCAAACTCCACTTCATCTCCGCCAATGTTGAACTTCAACTTGGCGTTCTTACAATCCACATTGCAACCCGAAGTTGCCAGAAATGGTCTCCCGAGAATGATAGGGACGGGATAATCTGCGGGAATATCAAGTACAACAAAGTCTATAGGTAAGTAGAAGTTACCTAGCTTAACCGGAACGTCTTCCAAAATGCCCACGGGATGGGTAATGGAGCGGTCCGCCATGTACCACCGTATCTTCACCGGCTTGGGCTCTCCAAGTCCGATCCTCACACATAGCTCCAGCGGGATGATGCTCGCGCTGGCCCCTAGATCACACAACGCCTCACAAGTGACATCCCCAACTTGAATGAGAATGCAAAATGAGCCGGGATCTCTCAACTTTGGTGGCATCTTCTCCTTCATGATTTGAATGAGTTCCGAGGATTTAGATGTCATCCTTACTTCACCAAAGTCTTCCAACTTCCTCTTCCTTGATAGAATTTCTTTCAAGAACTTCCCATAGGCGGGCATCCCTAGAATAGCATCAAGGAAAGGGATATTAATATGTAGTTTATTCATCAAGTCAAGGAACTTACCAAAGTGCTTGTCTAGATGTGATCTAGCCCTTGACTGGGGGAATGAAAGTGGTGGTTTGTATACAGGAGGTGGAACATAAACTTCAGATTTCTCCTCCGCTTTCTGAGGCTCCACCTCAGTTGGTACCTCGGCCGAAGTGTTCTTCGACTGTACCTGGACCGAGGTGTTCTTCATCTATACTGGCATCGACCCAAGCACTGGATCTGCAGTTTTCAGTCCACTTCTCGTCGTTATTGCCATGATTTGTCCCTTGAGATTACTCTCTGTCCTTGCTGGGAGCTTCCCTGGATCTCTTGGCGCTTCATTCGCCTTGTTAAAGAATTGTTGTTATAAGGCTTTTTGTGCCTTCGAAAATGAAGTCATGGATGTCTCAATCGAGTTTAGTTTGATCAAGATGGCTTCCAACACTGCATCTTTCTTTTCTAGTTGGGACGAACTTGATCTTTGCTCCTGGCTCTTCAATGGAGTAGAAGAAGAAGAAGAAGAAGAAGAAGAGAGGAAAGGATTAGAGGAATTGTTTGAATTTGAGTTAGAGTAAGAGTTACCCGATTTTTTATTGTTGGATCTCCAATTGTTGTTGTTGGATCCTCTATTGTTATTGTAGTTGTTGTTTCGGGAACCTTGATTGTTGTTCCTTGACCCTTGATATCCTCCCTCTTCCTTTTGGGTTTGAGCAACCAAAAGGTCTTTCAATTGCTTCACATCATTCTTCAAAGAGGTGAGTTGATCATTGTTTGATGGAGCTTCATGGAAGTTGACTCTTTTAACTCCACCTTCAGCACCTTGATGGGAGTATTTCTCCATGTGCAAAGCTTGTTTTTCTATGAACTCCCAAGCTTCGTCAATCGGCATGTCCATGAACGTGCCGGCGGATAGTAGTTGAAGGTTGAACTGGGTGTTTCCGTCCAATCCCTTGAAGTATATCTCCAACAACTCTATCTTTGGAATCCCATGATGTGGGCAATCCAAAAGGATGTCTTTAAATCTCTCCCATGACTTGGACAAACTCTCCTTGTCCTTCATGATGAATGCATTGATCTTCCCTCTCATTTCAGCGGTCTTTGAGGGGGGAAAAAATTTAGTCAAGAACTCCGTCGTCATCTCCTCCCAAGTGTTGATTTTTCCGGGAGGAAGAGATTGATACAAAGTAAGTGCCCTATCTTTCAAGGAGAAGTAGAAAGGCCTTAGCTTGTAATTGTTGTTTTCCAGCCTTGAAGGTCTCAAGGTCTCCATCAAGATCTCATAGTTTTGCAGATGTTGGTGCAGAGATTCCCTCTCTAACCCTCCAAACTGGCATTGGCGAATCATGGAAAGAACTTGCGGTCGAAGTTCATAATCATGCTCCGCTGGATCACCTAGGTTGACTCCTGGACGCCTCAGTTGCTGGTTAGGGTCCATCCTCTGCCCTAGGGTCTGTGGAATACTTGCAAAAAGAGCATCTCGGACTGGCATCCGAGGTGGAAGTATCTCAGCCGGGACAGCTGGAGCTGGGTCCTGCCTCGGTCGAGGATATGGAACTGGGCCTTGCCTCGGTCGAGGAGCTGGATCTGGTCGAGGTAGATATTGGTCCCGTAAAGTCGCCATATCTGCTTCGATCGCTTCCGTCCTTGCGTGAGTTTCTTCCTTTTCCAGTCGCAGTTCTTCTTTACTGAGGCGTAGTTATTCCAATGCCTCCTTCAATTCGGCCTCAAGATCGCGATTCTCTTGATTGGCCATCTTAGCTTCTTTCAAGCGTCTTTTGTATGTCTTTTTTGGTTCGGGATCGTAAGGAACGATTTCCTTCCCAGCGCGGGTTCTTCGTATAAACCTACAAGAAAGAACTTGCGAAAGTCACTCAAGTAGAGTGGTTAGTAGCAACAGGGGCAAGTGCCCCGAAAGACTACCGCAATCGGCTCGGTCTAGACCAAGTCCCCGGCAACGGCGCCAAAAACTTGTTCGCTCCAAATGGTGTGTGCAAGCTTTAAATTTATAACCCAAGATGTATGCTTAAAACAAGGATGCGAACCCGCAGTGTACGGGTCAATTATAGTAAAAAGCAAGAATTCCAGGGGTCGATCACAAGGACTTAGGTGAAACCTAAGCAAGTATAAGTAGATTATGTAATTACTAACCACAAAAGCGATTAAAGAAATCAAAGATGATAAAAAGTCAATTAAAGAAAATATGCAATTCTAGGGATCAAAGCATCTAGTTGTGGTTCCAACTCAAGATCTAAAGATAAGCGGACAAAGCTGAGATTTTGCAAAGGGAAGGTGTTTCTAAAGTGGAATAGATCACCGGGTAAGTCTCACTACTCACTAACTCCAAACCTAAAGAACCTATTACCGGGTAAGTCTCAAGGTGCTAAGGAAAGGAACTATAATCTCAAACCAACATACCAACTAAGGGAATAGAATTAACCTTTACCGGGTAATTCTCAGGCTAACTCACAAAAATGGGGTGAAGGCACACTCAAACCCCAATAAAGGATAAACCTTTATTACCTACACTTATGATCTTGGGTAAACAAACAAAGGAATCACCGGGTAAGTCTCATCCTAAGCTTGCATTGAACCAGGAAAGGTGTAATAAGAATAGGATTTGGCAAACTCTAACACTTAACTCTCAGTTACGGATCAAAAGGTCACCTCGGTCGGACGAATTCCACTCCGGCCGAGATATTCATCGACTGAGCGAGATGTTCTAGGGTTAAGGATAAAGACTCGAGCTTTCAGGGTCCAACTGGGATTTAAGATTATTCTATCATTGTTTTTCCCACAACCTTCGGCCAATCACCCTAGAATCACACAAAGAAATTAGCCACTCATCATCATGAAAGCAATAATCAAATATATGGGAAGAAAGTGAATATTTGAACACAAAAACCTTAAGAAGAAGACTTCAATAACTGAATCAAATATCACAAATATAAGCGTTCCTTGGATAACAAATCCAACAAGACAATCAACAAGAAGGGAATCTAAGAAAGTCTTACAAAACCCTTCACAAAACCTATAATAAGCTATCAATCCTTCCTAGATTGATCTTCAATCTTCCTTCCTTCCTTCAACCACTATAATGATAGCGGGATTTTCGGTGATGCGCCTCGATGCTGAATTGTGGAAAATCAAGACCTTTTTATAGGAAAACTATCTTCCAAAGATAAAATATCTTGAAAAGATATTATCCTAATAAAAATATATCCATATCTCTAAAATAGACCTCTAAAATATATGATCTTCCTTCCAGAAATCCAGCCCAAAAATATAAGATCCCTCCTTCCAAAAATAAAAGATCTCAGCCAAAAAAATGATCTCGCCGCATCAGGGTATTCGCCTCGGTCGGGGCACTCCTCAAGATCACCTCGGTCGAGATGGTACTGTAGCAAACCGAGGTGACTCTCAGCTGAAAGTGAAATCTCTCAAATCTGGTCCTAAGTAAATCTTCTTCATTAATTCCTTGCTTCCTGAATTCCTTTTTAAGCTCCAGAATGTAGCTCCCATGACTCCTTTGCTTCTTAGCTCCATTTTGATGTAAAACGTGCCATTTTACCTACGATTACAACGAAACTTGGTGTAGACCTCGATTCCCGTAAAGGTAGATGAAACGACAATATAATCACATAATATACATCCAAACATGCAGATTATTGAAGATAAAACGTCTAAACAAGTCCCAAAATTTAGACTATAATTCATGCTATCATTTTACATCCATCATTAGCTAATGAAATTGATCTATATCCATATGATAATATGACTAACTTACTGCACTTGGCTATTTGTGTGGAAAAGAAGCTCCAAGGACGAAACCAAGAGACGAATCATTGGAATCATAATAGAAATCGACCCAATCAAGAAAAAATCGGCCGATCTCTGGACCGATTTTCTTCCCAGGGAGAGTCTCGGAGTGGAAGCCATAGCCAAGAAGTCTTGAAAGCCTCATCATCCAATCCCCAAACGTCTAAACCTTTGAATGAGCCTTCATAGGACCCTAAAGGGAGTACTTCTAACTCTACTTTACATTCTAGAGACATTGTATGTTTTAAATATCAAGGTAGAGGTCATTATAAGAAGGATTGCCCTAACAATAAGGTTTTGTTCATTAATCAACATGGGGAATATGAAAGTGAAGAAGATCCTAAAAGTGCTAGTGAAAGTGATGAGAGTTGCGAATTTGAACATGAAGAATCTTTGATTGCTAGAAGAACTTTGCATGTTAAATTTTCTATTAGTGAAAATACCCAACGAGAAAATCTCTTTCATACTAGGTGTCTTGTCAAGGGAAAGGTGTGTAATATGATCATTGATGGAGGTAGTTGTTGTAATATTGCTAGCGTTGAAATGGTTAATAAGTTGCAACTTCCTACGTTTTATCACCCTAAACCCTATAAACTTACATGGATGAATGATTGTGGAACTTTGAAAGTCAACAAGCAAGTTAAGGTGACTATCACAATAGGACATTATACTGATGAAATCTTATGTGATGTGGTACCTATGCAGGCTTGTCATATTTTATTAGGTCGTCCATGGCAATATGATCGAAAAGTAGAACATGATGATCATATCAACAAATACATGTTCACTTTCAATGGAAAAAGGGTGAAACTGAAGCCTATGACCCCTTTATAGATCATTGAAACCTATGAGAAGCAAAAGAAAGGAGGCAAGGAACGAGCATTGGAAAGAGAAGTGGTCAAAGAACCATTCAGTGAAGAAAATCGACCTGTTCTTAGCACCAGATCGGTCGATTTTCCTGAAAGTCATCCGATTTTTCATCGAAATCAATCCACTACAGCCACCAATGCGACACCTTCAAGGGCTCCTCTGGTTGATCTAGAACCACTACAGATTGAGCACAATCCAATGGCTTTTCAGGTTATACCATTCATGTCTTTGGATGAATTCATTGAAAGATGTGTGCTGAAGGAAGTTAGGGATTATCACTCTTTTCTATCTTTCCGTTGTCATGACTATTCGATTCAGTTGTTTTCCTTAACTTCTTTTGATCTTATATCGTTGTCTTTCGGGAAGCGAGTAAGTGTCTTTGTAGGAAGTTTAGGAGAGAACAAAGGAGATCAAATGGATATGACATTGCTGGATCCCGGAGGTATTAAGGAAACACCACCGGGAGAGGATAGAATTGCAGTTCATTCTTAATTACCATCATCAACATCGACATGTGAATACTTAGTAAATATCACGGCCATTCCTAAAGCAAACTCTCATTTGAGATGGATGTTTGATAACCAAGATTCATTGATGCTAAGTGTTGCACGGCTCGCCTTCAAGCTACGAGTTCTACAAACCTCTAGAGATCCTCCAGGAGAAGGAAAACTGCAGTCCTTATCATTACAAAGCTTGACTTCTGAGGTGACTAGTGATGATCAAGACAAAGATTCGAGGACAAATCCTTTTCAAGAAGGGGAGTGTGATGTGGGACCATCTTTGACACTTTCCACACAAGGACCCATCACTAGGTCAAGAGCTAGAAGGATCCAAGAGAAGACATTTTCAAGGAAGATCAAGGGAGTTGGAAATGAAGAAATCGATCCACAACAATGAGAAATCGGTCGATTTTCTTATTACAGGAAAATCGAGTCCCATGTAAGAAAAATCGGTCGATCTCTTCTTCTGCAAGTCGATATTTCTCCTTTCTAAACGTATCTAGAAGATCCGGCCATGATCTTTATCTTTTGACAAATATATCTTGTAATAATTCCTTAAATATCCAGACTATCTTAAGGGATTATTTAGATTCTATCTTTTTAGATTTTATATTTTATATCTTTTAAAAGATATCTTTTCTAAATTATCTTTTCAAATGATATATTTTATAGATCATATCTTTTTAGTTTATATCTTTTAAAAGATATCTTTCCTATATTATCTATTCAAAGGATAAATTTTATAGATCATATATTTTTAGTTTATCCTAGTCTTAGTAGGTTTAATCTCCCTTATAAATAGCCTTAGAGGGGGAGATTGTTAGATAGATGAGTTGTGATTATATTTTCCACATTATTGTGAGATACTTGAGACTTCGCTCACAGGGTTTGCATTATCATTTCTATTCAATCAAAAGGAGAGGTTTTGGTTGAAAAGTTGTGAATCTTTGCTAGGTTCTTCTTGTATGTGTTAATCTTGTTGAAGGTTGGTGCTACAAGTCAAACTATTCCCTCCTTGTGCTTGTCTTATTTATAAGACTTGTGTAAGGTTAAAGAAGGAAGGGTGAAAGGTAATTCTTTGTTAAGGGTTTTGATCCATCGAGTTCAAGGTTCTTTGCAAGTCTTATAATAGTCCTATCTTCCTATATTGTCCATTTATCATTCCATATTCATCTTCTTTTCTTTCCATATCGTTCACTAATCCGTTTTCTAAGTTTCAAGGAAAATCGACATGTTCTTCATATAAATCGGCCGATTTATCCTATAGAACAACTCGATTTTTATTCTAGTTAAGGACTTTCAATCTAGATCGGAAACTGCGGCTTATCCCTACATCATCATGTGTTGTAAGTGTTCTCCCCCTTCACATTCTGATTTTATTATGCACATTGTTGGCTAGAATTTTAGTGATTTTAGGGTGAAGTATACGGGTCGAGGAAATTATCTAGACGTGAACTATATAGGTCGAGGAAATTATCGAGGAAACTATCAAGGACCCCGGAATAACAATTACAATAACAACAGGAACGACAATGGAGGATACAACTATAGGGCTAATCATAATCATCCAAGATTTTCTTATTCAAATCCGGATGGAACATTGAACCCTCTAGCTTCCTATAGTCGAGCTCCACCACCAAGGACGCAAGATCCTTCACCGGGATTCAACCAACCTCCCAAGGATCCGGTGGAGATGATGTTGGAGAAATTAGTAGGGGATATGAACAAGCTGAAGAACGATATGACTTCTATTTCTAAGGCTCAAAAGGCCTTGCAAAATCAGGTGTTCAGCAAGGCCGGAGAAGTTCCTAGAGATCGAAAAAACTGAAAATAATCCTAAGGAGCAAGTGATGGCTATTACCACTAGAAGCGGATCGAAAATTAATGAGTCATTACCCAAGAACGTTGATAAAGGAAAGCAAGTTATGGTTGAGAAAGATCCGGAGCCAAGTGAGAAGGAGAAGGAAAAATAACCAATATATGTACCTCTTCTAGCATACAAGCCACAACTTCCATTTCCACAATCTCGTGCTAGAGCGCACCATGACAAACACTTTGGTAAGTTCCTTGAACTCATGAGTAAATTACATATTAATATTCCGTTCATGGATGCCATTGTAGGTATGCCCGCATATGGGAAGTTTTTGAAGGAAATACTCTCCAACAAGAGTAAACTAGAAGATGTTGGGGAAGTAAGGATGACCAAGAGGTCATCCGAACTAATCCAAACCATGAGAGAGGAGATGCCACCGAAACTAAGGGACCCCGGATCCTTTTGCGTTCCCATAGGCGTTGGAAAGGTAACTTATGAAGCATTATGAGATCTTGGAGCAAGTGTGAGCATAATGCCACTTGCATTATGCGAGAAAGTTGGATTTGGAGCGCCAAAACCCGTCAAGATGACACTCTACATGGCGAGTAGGTCCATAACGCATCTTGTGGGAATTCTCGAAGATATTCCTGTACTACTAGGTAAGTTCTATATTCCCATTGATTTCGTAGTATTAGACATAGCTGCAGATCATCCAATTCCAATTATTCTTGGAAGACCGTTCCTTGCAACCTCCGGTTGCATGGTGGATTGAAAGAGTGTCACACTCTCTTTCAACATAGGCGAGGAGAATATAGAGTTCCAACTGGCTGCTATGGTTAAAGGTTCAGTCCTTGGAGAAAATATGTTCAACATTTATGATGAAGAAAAATCAAGGGAAGTGGTAAGTTCTATTTTGCTCAAAGATCCACTTGAAAAGGTCATAAGCATGAGCAATGTTAAAGAAGGAACACAAGAGGACTACAACACTGAGATCCGAGCTTTAAAAACGTTAGAGGAAGGCCCCAAAGCGAAGTTTGAAGTGCTAGAAGAAGCAACGAAAAAAGATGCAAATCTCGGCCAAACAGAAAAAAATTGACCGAGATTTTAATTAATTTAATTAATTCATCCGAGATTTTCCATGTCGAAAGCACTTTTGACCAAAATCTCGGCCGAGATTTCTACAGGGGGTTGATTTTTCTGAAACTCGGGAACCATTTCCAAAATCAAATGTAAGTGTTCTTGAATGCAATTATGCATCCCCCTCAACTACATAAGCATCACAAAACACGTTGGAAGGTCAAAACTCACCAAACAAAGAGCCTCATACCTTGGAGTTGAAGCCTTTTCCTTCGCGCTTAAGGTACGCCTTTCTAGGACCTAACTCTACATATCCGGTCATAGTTAGTGCTAATTTGAATGATGATGAACTCAACAAGTTGATGCATGAATTAAGACTACATAGGAAAGTTTTAGGTTATACTATTGATGATCTTGTTGGTACTAAGCCTTCTGTAAGAGCCTTAGTCTTTGGAGCCTAGATGAGCTAGAGTGTCTTAGCTTTGACCAGTCAGCTGCCCTTGCGCATCTCCTGGGCCGCCCCTGCGTCACAGACGAGCCGCCCTTGCGGCTCTGTGGCTGGTGCAACCGCTTTTGTTGACTCTTGACTTATGATTTGTGGTTGGCTTCCCTTATAAGCTTCCTTAGACTTCTGATGAGAGGTTTCTTCATCTCTCCAGCCTCTCTCTTCTTCCTCCCGTTCTTCTTCTTCTTCTTCTTCTTCTTCTTCTTCTTCTTCTTCTTCTTCTTCTTCTTCTTCTTCTTCTTCTTCTTCTTCTTCTTCTTCTTCTTCTTCTTCTTCCCCTTTAATCCTCTTTGATCTTCTTTTGCTTGTGTGAGTGAGTTCTTGAGAGTTTGAGTGTGTTCTTGGCTTTGGATGCTCTTGGAGTTGTTGTTGTTGTGTTGAGGCTGAGAGTGGTGTTGTTGCTCTTTAGTTGCAGCCTAGGGTGGAGTGGTAAGTTATTTCTCTTCTTCTCTCTTCTTCCTTCATTCTTGCTTCTTTCTTCTTCTTTCTAGTCTAGGATCAGAAGTTGGACTTGTGATTGGATCATTTCTGGATGTTGTGATGATCATATGTGTGTATATATGCATATGTGTTGCTGTGGTGTATTGAAGACGTGAAGAGAATCGAGAAAGGAGTCGAAGAGAAGTCGGGACCAACTCTCAGCACAGTTGGCCGCCCCTGCGCCTGACCTGAGCCGCACCTGCGCCTGGTGTGGAGCCGCCCCTGCGCCTCACTGGGCTGGCTGGTGTGTTCTTACTTCTGTTGGTGCATACCTTGTTGGTATGTCTTCCTTCCTTTCCTTTGGCCTTGGCTTAGTTTAGGTTAGGATGAGTTGTATGTTAGAGATGTGTCTTAGGCACTTGTGTTGATGTTGAGAGTATGCTATTGGCATATGCGAGCTTGTGTGGATCTTTAGGTTGTAGGTTGGTTCTGGTTATGGAGACGAGTCTCCTAACCCCTTTCAGGTTGTGATGTGGTGTGCCTTGCTCTTGCAGGCGTTGGTTTCTTCCTCGAGGGGAAGCTGTGACGTGGTAGAGGATACGAGTGTATCAGGTAAGTCCATAGGACTTACTTAGCGTGCGGTTGTGGATTGTATGATTGTGATGGTTGTGTGTGTTCATATGTTTGTGCATTTATAACTTAAACCGGACTAGGACGACCATTCATTATATTTATATGTCCCAAGTGTATTATAACGGGCAGTAACCACCGGTCTCCGCCTGCTGGGTTAGGAGGAGGTGCCTTGAAGATGATCTCACAGGAGGGGACGAGTGACTGTCACCCCCATGCAAAACTCCTGTGTTACGTTGGATGGGGCGAGGTTCTTGAGGCTCCTCGTGTTACAAAAGAAGTTGGATTAGTAATGGTATAACGTAATTAAAGATAATAAATGAATGTGTGTGGCATTGCATGTATGAGATGTTGTGGTGTGTTTGTGCTATTATTATCATGCTTATCTATTGCTGTAGCTAACGGTGTATACCGTGTTGTAGATGATCTGCAGGTTAGGAAGACTGCAGAGTAAGCCAGATGGTGTGACTAGCCGAGGACTTTTGTTTATTAGGATGCGTGGGTTGGGGATCTTTTGTATCAATTGATGTGGTTGTTATGGTTTTGTACTCGGCTTTGATTTGGTAAATTCTTTTGATGTATTATTGATAGCATAAATTATAGTCTATATTTTGGGGTTTATTTGGACGTTTTATATCAATAATCTGCATGATTGTATGTATAATATGTGATTATATTACCATTTCATCTACCTTTGCGAGAATCGAGGTCTACACCTAGTTTTGTTGTAATCGTAGGTAAAATGGCACGTTTTGCATCAAAAAGGAGCAAAAGGAGCTATGGAGTCATTGGAGCTACATTCAGGAACATAAGGAACCATCCAGGAAACATAGCCATGGATTAGAGATTCACTTTGGACCAGATTTGAGAGATTTCACATTCAGTTGTGACTCACCTCGGTTGACTACATATTCACCTCGACCGAGGTGATCCAGAGAAGTCGACTCGACCGAAGCGAACACCTGAGACACGGCGAGAATATTTTTTTCTTGGCTGAGATCTTTTATCTTTGGAAAGAGATCTTATATTTTTGGGCTTGGCTCCTGGAAGGAAGAGGATATGCTAGATCATATATTTTACCTATTTTTATGGGAAGAGATCTTTCTAAGATATCTTATCTTTGGAGAGTAATTTTCCTATAAAAAGGGTTGGATTTCCCACAAATCCATATCATGCTATACCACCGATCAGGGTTTATACACCACAACAGCCATACTCCAGTTGGGAGATTCGAAGAACCTTTTTGAAGGTTGAAGGAAGATTGAAGATTATAGCTTTTATAGCTTTTGAAGGGTTTTTGTAAGATTATCTTAGATTCCCTTCCTTGTTGTCTTGTTTTGTTGGATTTCTATCCAAAGAACGCTTTGTTGTGATATTTGATTCAGTTATTGAAGTCTTTTCATCAAATTCTTCTTGTTCAAATATTCACCTTCTTCCCATATATTTGATTATTGCTTTCATGATGATGAGTGGCTAATTTCCTTGTGTGATTCTAGGGTGATTGGCTGAAGGTTATGGGGAAAACAATGATAGAATAATCTTAATCACAGTAGGACCCTGAAAGTTCGAGTCTTTAACCTTAACCCTAAGCATCTCGCTCAGTCGATGAACATCTCGGCCGGGGTGGAATTCTTCTGACCGAGGTGACTTATCTGATCCGAAGCTGAGAGTTAATTGTTAGAGTTTGCCAAATCCTATTCTTATTACACCTTTCCTGGTCCAATGCAAGCCTAGGATGAGACTTACCCGGTAATTCCTTAGTTTGTTTACCTAAGATCATAAGTGTAGGTAATAAAGGTTTATCCTTTATTGGGGTTTGAGTGTGCTTTCATCCCATCTTTGTGAGTTAGCCTGAGACTTACCCGGTAAAGGTTGATTCTATTCCCTTAGATGGTGTGTTAGTTTGAGGTTATAGTTCTTTATCTTAATTCCTTGAGACTTACCCTGTAATAGGAGTTACAGTTTAGGATTAGTGAGTAGTGAGACTTACCCGGTGATCTATTCCACTTTAGAAACACCTTCCCCTTGCAAAAATCTCAGCTTTGTCCGCTTATCTTTAGATCTTGAGTTGGAACCACAACTAGATGCTTTAATCCCTAGAATTGCATGTTTCCTTTATTGACTGTTTATCATCTTTGATTGTTTTAATTGCTTTTGTGGTTAGTAATTACTAAAGCATACCGTAATTGGACTTTGTTTCACTAAGTCCCTGTGATCGACCCCTGGAATTCCTTGCTTTTTACTACGATTGACCCGTACACTGCGGGTTCGCATCCTTGTTTTAAGCTTACGTCTAGGGTTATAAATTTAAAGCTTGTACACACCGTTTGGAGCGAACAAGTTTTTGGTGCCGTTGCCGGGGATCGAACCCGGGTCACCCGCGTGACAGGCGGGAATACTTACCACTATACTACAACGGAGGTGACATCTAAAGCCAAAGCGAAGGAGGTGAAGTATGGGGTGAGGGTACCTGCATCTTCACGCGAGAAGGATGACCCGCCCATAGACGATTCATTCCCCGATGAGCACTTACACTTGTTGGAGCGTTTGATAGACTTACTTACTTCACCCCACGATGGAGGTGAAGTATGGGGTGAGGGTATCTCCCATCACGTTTGAAAGACGCATCATGGTCCAGCTAGCGACCTTAAACCGAGCGCTTCTTGGGAGGCAACCCAAGGTATTGCTTTCTTTTCTCTTTTTCTAGTCTAGCTTAGATAGTTTTGCTTTTGCTTTGCTTTGTTTTGTTTTTGGCGTTCTAGACAGACAACAGGTGACATCTAAGGAAGGAGTACAAACCAGGAGCATAACTGGAAGGACAGAAGATCGAGAATTTGAGAAGACGAAGTTTGACTGAGGCATCTCGGTTGCTGTCAGAGCACCTCGACCGAGATGATTCTTGAGCAACCGAGGCGACTAGGGTTTCTGAAGAACCACCTCGGTCCGTACCACCTCGGTCCAGTCGAGACCACCTCGACCGAGGTGACAGCAGTTCCAGAAAAGGGTATAAAAGGGGGGCCGAATTTCTCTCTCTTCACTTTACTCTCTTCTCGACCGCGGCGAAGATCCACCTCGCTTCTCCAGTTTTCGACCATTTTCGACGATTCTTGCTTCCAAATTGATAAGAAAGGATAGAGGACTCCAGTGAAAGCGTCATTCTGCAAGAAAAACGAACCGAAACGGCCGAACGAGGTAAAACGAAACCGAAACCCTAACTCGATGTTTTCGCCTTGATTTGGGCCTGGATTGCCCTGCATTTGATGAGAAAAGGATTAAGTACCCCATAGGAACCAGTTGTAGTGATTTTTGGGGAAAAGAACTGGAATTTCTGAAGGAATTAGATCGCAGTTTTTCGCCTCGGTCCAGACGTGCTGTGCCTCGGCCGAGGTGTTCTTGAGTATTGTCAGTCGACCGAGGTGACCTGACAGTGAGATTCTGAAAATGAGTTCCGACAGACGCCTTGCCCTTAGGGATAGATCCTCCCCTTCCCCTTCTTCCTCTTCTTCCCGACCCTATCGACCGGTGATCCACGAGCGACACCGAGTCGATTACGAGCGTATTTCCGGCCGTCCAGTGATTGCACCTCGCTTCCTGGACATGTCAGCCTTTGACTGTCTCCAGGTGGACGGAGACCTTAGGCGGATGATATCTACTGTAGGGCTAGATCAGTTCACTAAGATCCGAGCCCCTGCCTATTTGGAGTCCACCTTAGAGTTTATTAGCTCCTTCACCTACCTCCCCACAGAGCGATCTGTGAAGTACCAGTTGATGAACCGGAACTTCTTAGTGCCACTAGAGTATTGGAGGGAGATATTTGGTTTTCCTGCCTCCACAGCTGTTGACTTCCCGTCCCGATCTGTAGCTAGGGAGTTTTGGGGTCAAATTGCCCATATTGCTGAGCACGCAAACAGATGGCGCCCTGGAGATTCCAGGGAGAGGGTCATCTTCCACTTAGCTTTTAGGTTAGCCCACCGTATTTTCAGCGAGACGCTTCTGGCGCGTACTGAGACGCCCCAGAAGGTCCGACAAGGGGAGCTGTTCAGCCTATATTGCATGGTGACAGGAGGGATCCCCGACTTTGGCTTGATGTTGGCAGAGGATCTGCACAAGATCAAAGCCAAAGCGAAGGGGGACATCTGCTGCGGAGGACTTGTCACCTACATCGCCAGCTACCAGGACATGGATCTCAGTGCTTGCACTATGGTGGCGGCTGCCAAGCCGCTTGGGCTGCAGAAGATGATCACTCGGCGGATTCTGGTTCCCCTAGGTCTGACTACACCATACGTGGCTATGCCATGGGAGCTGACTGCACCGCAGGGGATCAGGTGGTCTGCCCAGTTTATAGTTTATGACCCTCATTATTGGCAGACCACTTGGGCCCCACTGATGGAGGATTATATAGAGGCAACAGCTGCCCCAGCTGAGGAGGAGGCAGATAATGAGGAGACTGCTGATGACAGTGATGATGGAGTCCCGATGGATACAGGGACGGATACTGCAGGGACGAGTGCACCAGTTATTGATCTTGACGATGATGATGATACTGAGCCTGCACCAGCCACATCTCCAGTGAGACCTGCTAGGCGTAGAGCACGCCGACACAGAGATCCAGAGGCTCACCGTCGGATCGACGATCTGACGGATCAGATGATTGATTCATATGCCGCCTTATCACTGGATATCCGCGAGATGCAGGAGCGACAACACTACCAGCACTACCAGCACATGATGACCCAGATCCAGTTTGAGCACATCATGGGCTATCCATTCGACCCGTCTCAGTATCCATATGTGCCACCACCACCACCACCGGATCGTGACTACTGAGAGCTGCAGGATTTTCTTTCTTATTTTTATGCAGTTCAGCGTATTATCCGGTGAGTACTTTATTCCTTAGACTTATTTTGACCCACTAGGACAGTGTGTCCCAAGTATGGGGTATTTGATGTATTATTTTATGGTTTGTATGACTCTATTTGATCGGATATTTATATTTATGCTTCATTTTGCATCTATGTGTTTATCTGAGATTGCATGCATACTTACAGGTTATTTGATTGAGAAAAACGTCGAAACTGAAAAAAACTGGTTTTTTAAAAAAATTTTGACCTCGACCGGTGGAGTTCTGGCCGAACGAGGTGTTTCAGCTCGGTTGACCTAAGAACACCTCGACCGAGGTGGGTTAACTGAGAGTTTTAAAAACGATTTTTGTGCTTCTTATCTGGATGTGATCTCAGTGAAGATTTTGCTTACTGACTGGTTTTGAAATCTTTATGTGTTTGAAAGGTTTTATAATATGTTTAAGTTGCTAAATGCTTTGTTTGAAATTATTGGCATGTTTAATACTTTGTTTTTATCTAAATTATGTTGAATTTGAAGGTTGACACCGCAAGATAAGTTCTCTCACTTTCTTCCTGGAAAGACCAAGGCAATTTATTCTTCTCTCTTCTTCTTCTTGATCATGCTTAGCCCCTCATATACATTTTGCCTCCCTTTACCTATCCGGGAATTTGGAAGCAAGCGAAGTGGCGAAAGCAAGTGAAGTTAAAGTTGAGAAGTTAGCTGGAAGTGAAAGTGTTAGAAAATAACAATAGGTTTGGGGAAGTCAATCATAAAGATGAGTAACTCGTCACCATTCACATAGCCGGGTGTTTGTGTCTTGCCAAAGTCGAATTGAGCGATATTCCTAACGGGTCATGGTATGTGCATCAAGGGTTTGATGCATCTCAAGAAATTGATGATTGCTGATTTCCTAGGCTTCGGTTATTGTGCACCTCTGTCCATGCATCCCAAAAAGTAAAGTAAAAAGAAAAAATGTGAAATCAGCAAAGCTTATTGGTGGAAGATGTTGAAAGTCAAAGTGAAAGTGAAGTGATATCCTTTTCCCGGATTCTAGCACCACATTACCTTACATACATCCCTACCCTACACGTTTCTTGACCTTTCTTTTGGGAAGCCCCTGAGACCTCGAGCTTGTTGATTGACTTAGTGGTTTAAACTGGATTATGCATAATTAATTTCGATAATTATGATTTATTATGCATTCTACGATTTTATGCAAAGATGAACAACTTTCTTATATTTATAAAATGTTTTAAACATGTTTTGATTTTAAATTCCATGAAGTATTCTCTTAGAGTGATCTATGATTGTAGCACGTCATTAAAATGTTTTGAAAGACTTTTCATTGATTTTCTTGACTTATAATCCATTCTATCTTGTCTTTTATATGCGGAACTTGCTTGGGGACAAGCAAGGGCTAAGTATGGGGCATTTTGATAGCATGAATTATAGTCTATATTTTGGGGTTTGTTTGGACATTTTATCTTCAATAATCTGCATGATTGTATGTATAATATGTGATTATATTACCATTTCATCTACCTTTGCGGGAATCGAGGTCTACACCTAGTTTTGTTGTAATCGTAGGTAAAATGGCACGTTTTGCATCAAAAAGGAGCAAAAGGAGCTATGGAGTCATTGGAGCTACATTCAGGAACATAAAGAACCATCCAGGAAACATAGCCATGGATTAGAGATTCACTTTGGACCAGATTTGAGAGATTTCACATTCAGTTGTGACTCACCTCGGTTGACTACAGATTCACCTCGACCAAGGTGATCCAGAGAAGTCGACTCGACCGAGGCGAACACCTGGGACGCGGCGAGAATATTTTATTCTTGGCTGAGATCTTTTATCTTTGGAAAGAGATCTTATATTTTTGGGTTTGGCTCCTGGAAGGAAGAGGATATGCTAGATCATATATTTTACCTATTTTTATGGGAAGAGATCTTTCTAAGATATCTTATCTTTGGAGAGTAATTTTCCTATAAAAAGGGTTGGATTTCCCACAAATCCATATCATGCTATACCACCGATCAGGGTTTATACACCACAGCAGCCATACTCCAGTTGGGAGATTCGAAGAACCTTTTTGAAGGTTGAAGGAAGATTGAAGATTATAGCTTTTATAGCTTTTGAAGGGTTTTTGTAAGATTATCTTAGATTCCCTTCCTTGTTGTCTTGTTTTGTTGGATTTCTATCCAAGGAACGCTTTGCTGTGATATTTGATTCAGTTATTGAAGTCTTTTCATCAAATTCTTCTTGTTCAAATATTCACCTTCTTCCCATATATTTGATTATTGCTTTCATGATGATGAGTGGCTAATTTTCTTGTGTGATTCTAGGGTGATTGGCTGAAGGTTGTGGGGAAAACAATGATAGAATAATCTTAATCACAGTAGGACCCTGAAAGTTCGAGTCTTTAACCTTAACCCTAAGCATCTCGCTCAGTCGATGAACATCTCGGCCGGGGTGGAATTCTTCTGACCGAGGTGACTTATCTGATCCGAAACTGAGAGTTAAGTGTTAGAGTTTGCCAAATCCTATTCTTATTACACCTTTCCTGGTCCAATGCAAGCCTAGGATGAGACTTACCCGGTAATTCCATAGTTTGTTTACCTAAGATCATAAGTGTAGGTAATAAAGGTTTATCCTTTATTGGGGTTTGAGTGTGCTTTCATCCCATCTTTGTAAGTTAGCCTGAGACTTACCCGGTAAAGGTTGATTCTATTCCCTTAGATGGTGTGTTAGTTTGAGGTTATAGTTCTTTATCTTAATTCCTTGAGATTTACCCGGTAATAGGAGTTACGGTTTAGGATTAGTGAGTAGTGAGAATTACCCGGTGATCTATTCCACTTTAGAAACACCTTCCCCTTGCAAAAATCTCAGCTTTGTCCGCTTATCTTTAGATCTTGAGTTGGAACCACAACTAGATGCTTTAATCCCTAGAATTGCATGTTTCCTTTATTGACTGTTTATCATCTTTGATTGTCTTAATTGCTTTTGTGGTTAGTAATTACTAAAGCATACCGTAATTGGACTTTTTTTCACTAAGTCCCTGTGATCGACCCCTGGAATTCCTTGCTTTTTACTACGATTGACCCGTACACTGCGGGTTCGCATCCTTGTTTTAAGCTTACGTCTAGGGTTATAAATTTAAAGCTTGCACACACCGTTTGGAGCGAACAATTATACAGCTTTTATGTATTTGTTTTACTCTACTTGTGCCTTGTTGTAAGATCAAGTGAACTTGTTGTCAGGCTAGGGTCATGATCCATTGTAAGATCCTAGCCCAATGTAGCATTCCGAGTCCCGCGGATTGAGGGTGTTACAGAGTTGGTATCAGAGCCTTAGGTTGACAACAATGGCACTTGCTATCTGCAATAAAGGTAGAGTGGATAAATAAACAGAACCCACATGGGGTCTGACGTTTTAAAGAGTTTTGGTTTTAAAGCGAGTACAAATGTTTTGGATAGTGTGTTCAGAAGTCGTCACCCATTTGAGGATCTCGACAATATATATATATATATATATATATATATATAGATAGATAGATACCTTTTATATGATGATATGTGTGTATGTATTATTAAGTATTATATATATATATCGATACATATGGCCAATATAGAGCCTTATACGTTAGGTATACATACCCAACAGATGGCTCGGACTAGAGCTACTGCTGCAGGCAGAGGTAGAGGTAGACCACCTCTTCCTCCAGGAGAGAGGAGACAGGGACCAGCTCCCGCTGCAGATCCACCAGTGGTGGAGGAGGCTCATGATGAGGTTGCTGAGAGCTTTGTTCCAGCTACGAGGAGTGGTGGGTCCAGGAGACAACAGACCCATCAAGGCCAGTCTGATAGTTCAGACCGTGTCTCCATGGGCGGATTAGAGTTCAGAGAGTATCTCAGGCAGTTTGAGGAGGCCATCAGAGCGGGTCGATGAGCCCCAGACTTACCAGGGCAGGAGGGATTATTTGAGGAGTCCCATGGAGCTACTCAGGTGCCAGCTGCACTAGTTCGTGTAGCTGAGCCAGCTCGAGTTGTGGAGGAGACCATAGGGCCTCGACCAGATACCTGGTTGAAGGCATTCCACCAGCAGGGAGTACCACACTTCTTTGGGGAGATTGGCCTAGAGACTGAGGTGTGGATTGGGCATGTAGACTCAGCTTTAGAGTCTATTCGTTGCCCAGAGGACAGACGGATAGAGCTAGTATAGTCTCTATTCCGTGACCTGGCACATCAGTGGTGGAGGACAGTTAGAGCACGAGTCACCACCTATAAGTAGATGAGGACTTTGCTAAGGGAGCAGTTCTGCCCTGCCTCACTGAAGAGGGAGAAGCTGTAGGATTTTGTGGAAGCAGGCTTTGAGGACGTGTCCATTACTGATGCTATTCGCCGCTTCCGAACTGAGTTAGCTTTGCTGGGTCCAGCTGCACCTTCTGAGGACCAGCACGTATACCTATTCTCCCGACGTCTAAGGGAGAGTACGCGTTCATATATACCGGTGGTTTGTGAGTTTACAGACGTTTTTGTAGAGCCGTCTAGCTTGCCCCATCAGAGGAGCGTAGATTTCGGCATTGTTTTAGAGCCTGGTACGAGACCCGTCTCGAAGTCCCCATACCGTATGGCACTTGTCGAGATGTTGGAGTTGAAGAAGCAACTCGAGGAGTTGGCTGATAAGGGCTTCATACGCCTTAGCGTTTCACCATGGGGTGCACCGGTCCTCTTCGTGCGGAAGAAGGACGGATCGTTGAGACTATGCATAGATTACAGAGAGCTGAACAAGGTGAACATCAAGAACAGGTATCCAGTACCTCGTATTGATGATCTATTTGACCAGCTGCAGAGAGCGACAATTTTCTCCAGGATTGACTTGCGTTCTGGGTATCACCAGTTGAGGGTGAGAGAGGAGGATGTGCACAGGACGGCATTTCGTACTCGGTATGGACACTACGAGTTTGTAGTGATGCCATTCGGGCTGACGAATGCCCCAGCAGTATTTATGGAGTTGATGAACAATATCTTCATCGACTTCTTGGATCAGTTCGTAGTGGTTTTCATCGATGAAATTATGGTATACTCTCGTAGCAGAGAGGAGCATGCGGGACACTTGAGGACGGTATTGCAGATTTTGAGGGATAGAGAGCTATACGCCAAGCTCTCTAAGTGCGAGTTTTGGATATCTTGGGTTGCTTTCCTTGGACATATTGTCTCTGCCAATGGAATCATGGTTGACCCGGCGAAGATCGAGTCTGTTGCTGCATGGACGACACCGACGAACGTCAAGGAAGTGCGTAGCTTTCTTGGCTTAGCCGGTTATTACAGACGCTTTGTGGAGGGATTTTCTGTGATTTCCCGCCCATTGAATAGTCTTTTGAGAAAGACTACTAGATTTGTATGGACCGACTAGTGTGCTCAGAGTTTTGAGGAGTTGAAGAGGCATTTGACTTCTGCTCCTGTTTTAGCACAGCCAGAGGGTTATGAGGATTATGTGGTCTACAGTGATGCATCCAAGCTAGGCTTGGGATGTGTATTGATGCAGAGGGGCAGAGTGATTGCATATGCATCTAGATAGTTGAAGACGTATGAGGAGAACTACCCGACTCATGATCTGGAGTTAGCAGCGGTAGTTCATGCTTTGAAGATCTGGAGACATTACCTGTATGGTGCTACATGCCAGATCTTCACAGACCATAAGAGTCTGAAGTATATTTTCACGCAACGGGAATTGAATAACCGCAAGCGTCGATGGCTTGAGTTGATCAAGGACTTTGACCTTGAGATTTTGTATCATCCTTGCAAGGCGAATGTGGTAGCTGACGCCTTGAGAAGGAAGACGCCTCGAGAGAAGGCGATTGCCAGACTTACTGTACAGCCTCAGCTTCAGAGGGATCTAGTCTGGCTAGAGATGGACATCTAGTTTCCTGATGAGGATGCCCAGTTGTTTACCTTAGAGGTTCTACCTGGTCTGTTGGATGAGATCCAACAGAAGCAAGGGACCTGCCCGACCTTGGCGAGGATCAGAGATAGGATGTCTCATGGAGAGGCACTCCAGTTTACTATTAGGGCAGAAGGAGTTATGAGGCGACATGATCGTATCTGCGTTCCTGTAGATACAGAGCTGAGACAGCGGATATTACAGGAGGCTCACTGTACACCTTACTCAGTAGTATGATGTACCATGATGTGAGACGTTCATTTTGGTGGGGAGGGCTGAAGCCCGATGTAACCAGATTTGTGGCTCAGTGTGCGACCTGTCAGCAGGTCAAGATAGAGCATTTTAGGCCTGGAGGTGAGCTCCATCCACTACCAGTGCCACAGTAACAATGGGAGGACGTCTCCATGGATTTTGTGACTGGACTGAAGACCAGTAGGAGCTTTGATGCCATCTGGTGATCGTTGATAGATTGACGAAGACGGCACGTTTCATCCCCATCAGAGAGACGTGGCCTGTGAGCAGATTAGCTGAGGAGTACACTAGACAGATAGTGAGACTCCATGGAGTACCGAGGACGATCGTTTTCGATCGTGATAGACAATTCACATCGAGATTTTGGCAGCAGATTTAGACTGCTTTGGGGACGAGTCTACACTTTACGACTGCGTTTCACCCCCAGACAGATGGTCAGTCAGAGAGGACCATCAAGACCTTAGAGGACATGCTGCGAGCTTGTGTGTTGGATTGGGGATAGGGATGGTCTAATTACCTCTCACTCGTTGAGTTCTCATACAACAACAGTTGGCATACATCTATAGGGATGGTTCCTTATGAGGCATTGTATGGACGTAGATGTCGTACACCGTTATGTTGGGATGAGCCTAGTAGTATCAGTGGGATAGCGCCATAGCAGATTCAAGATGACATGGCTCGAGTAGCGCTGATCAGAGAGAGGATGTTGGCTCCACAGAGTCTCCAAAAGTCGTATACAGATAAGAGGCGTCGACCTCTAGAGTTCAGGGTGGGAGCTCATGTCTGGTTGAGAGTATCTCCGACGCGAGGCGTCAGACGTTTTGGCATAAGGGGGAAGTTGAGTCCCCGATATGTCGGTCCTTTTGAGATACTAGATAGAGTGGGGCGAGCAGCTTACAAATGAGCTTTGCCTCCGAGGTTAGAGGGTGTTCACCCCGTGTTTCATGTGTCTCAGCTGAGGGAGTACATACCAGATCTGAGGCACATCGTGAGTTATGATGATCTGGTGGCTGAGCCGGACCATACGTTTGCAGAGCACCCTATCGCAGTCCTAGAGCGAGGTGTGAGACGCCTGCGTTTGAAGGACATTCCTATGTTGAGGATACAGTGGTCTAGACGAGGACCAGATGAGGCTACCTGGGAGACAGAGGATAGTATCTAGAGGAACTATCCGGAGTTCTATGCGGAGTTAGAGGCACCAGTAGGGTCCATGAGTAGATCTTAGCGCCTTCTTGGTGAGTGCTTGTATTTTATGTGCTTATGTGAGATGTTATGTTTCCGTGCTAGTTGTGTGTGCATATGATCTGTTAGATCCTGTTTGCTAACGCGATATAGGTATAGCTGGAGATGGTTCTTTCCTCCATGTTATGGTGTATGTGTTAGGATTAGCAGGAGACTGTTCTTTCCTCCATGCTATCTTTGATGGACATAGTGTGAGTGGAGATGGTTTCCCTCCACATAGTAGTACTATGTGTACGTGGTGGCTGGAGACGGTTTTCCTCCATGCCAGTGTGTTGTGGTTAGTGTTTGGCTAGAAAAAAATCTTCCTCTAGACCTTGTGTAGAGTTGTGATGCTGGAGTTGTGATACCACCATGCTGTGTTGAGGATATAGAATGTTATAGGTTTTAACCTGACGTTTTAGGAGAGGGTGTTACCTCGGCTTATAGGTCCGAGAGGTTTTGGGATCCTGCAAGTTTCGGGACAAAACTTGTTTTTAGGGGGAGTAAGATGTAAGAGCCTTAGTCTTTGGTGCCTAGATGAGCTAGAGTGTCTTAGCTTTGACCAGTCAGCCGCCCTTGCACATCTCCTGGGCCGCCCCTGCGTCACAAAGGAGCCGCCCCTGCGGCTCTGTGGCTGGTGCAGCCGCTTTTGTTGACTCTTGACTTATGCTTTGCGGCTGGCTTCCCTTATAAGCTTCCTTAGACTTCTGATGAGAGGTTTCTTTATCTCTCCAACCTCTCTCTTCTTCCTCACGTTCTTCTTCTTCTTCTTCTTCTTCTCCTTTAATCCTCTTTGATCTTCTTTTGCTTGTGTGAGTGAGTTCTTGAGATTTTGAGTGTGTTCTTGGCTTTGGATGCTCTTAGAGTTGTTGCTGAGAGTTGTTGTTGTTGTGTTGAGGTTGAGAGTGGTGTTGTTGCTCTTTAGTTGCAGCCTAGGGTGGAGTTGTAAGTTCTTTCTCTTCTTCTCTCTTCTTCCTTCATTCTTGCTTCTTTCTTCTTCTTTCTAGTCTAGGATCACAAGTTGGACTTGTGATTGGATCCTTTCTGGATGTTGTGATGATCATATGTGTGTATATATTCATATGTGTTGATGTGGTGTGTTGAAGACGTGAAGAGAATCGAGAAAGGAGTCGAAGAGAAGTCGGGACCAACTCTCTGCACAGTTGGCCGCCCCTGCGCCTGACCTGAGCCGCACCTGTGCCTGGTGTGGAGCTGCCCCTGCGCCTTTGGTGAGCCGCCCCTGCGCCTCACTGGATTGGATGGTGTGTTCTTGCTTCTGTTGGTGCATACCTTGTAGGTATGTCTTCCTTCCTTCCTTTCCTTTGGCCTTGGCTTAGTTGATAGCTAGGTTAGGGTGGTTAGGATGAGTTGTATGTTAGAGATGGGCCTTAGGCACTTGTGTTGATGTTGAGAGTATGTTATAGGCATATGCAAGCTTGTGTGGATCTTTAGGTTATAGGTTGGTTCTGGTTATGGAGACGAGTCTCCTAATCCCTTTCAGGTTGTGATGTGGTGTGCCTTGCTCTTGCAGGCGTTGGTTTCTTCCTCGAGGGGAAGCTGTGACGTGGTAGAGGATACAAGTGTATCAGGTAAGTCCATAGGACTTACTTAGCGTGCGGTTGTGGATTGTATGATTGTGATGGTTGTGTGTGTTCATATGTTTGTGCATTTATAACTTAAACCGGACTAGGACGACCATTCATTATATTTATATGGCCCAAGTGTATTATAACGGGCGGTAACCACCGGTCTCCGCCTGCTGGGTTAGGAGGAGGTGCCCTGAAGATGATCTCACAGGAGGGGACAAGTGACGGTCACCCCCATGCAAAACTCCTGTGTTACGTTGGATGGGGCGAGGTTCTTGAGGCTCCTCGTGTTACAAAAGAAGTTGAATTAGTAATGGTATAACATAATTAAAGATAATAAATGAATGTGTGTGGCATTGCATGTATGAGATGTTGTGGTGTGTTTGTGCTATTACTATCATGCTTATCTATTGTTGTAGCTAACGGTGTATACCGTGTTGTAGATGATCTGCAGGTTATGAAGACTGCAGAGTGAGCCAGATGGTATGACCAGCCGAGGACTTCTGTATATTAGGATGCGTGGGTTGGGGATCTTTTGTATCAATTGATGTGGTTGTTATGGTTTTATACTCGGCTTTGATTTTGTAAACTCTTTTGATGTATTATACAGCTTTTATGTATTTGTTTTACTCTACTTGTGCCTTGTTGTAAGATCAAGTGAACTTGTTGTCAGGCTAGGGTCATGATCCATTGTGAGATCCTAGCCCAATGTAGCATTCCGAGTCCCGCGGATTCGGGGTGTTACACCTTCTTCATGCATGCATAAGATTTTAATGGTAGATAATCATAAGCCTTCATGAAAACCTCAACGACGGTTAAATCCGATCATGAAAGAGGTTGTGAAGAAGGAAATTCTTAAGCTACTTGATGCAGGCATTATCTTCCCAATTTCTGATAGCAAGTGGGTGAGTCCCGTTCATGTGGTTCCCAAGAAAGGAGGAATGACCGTTATAACTGAAAACTTCACCTTGATTATAAAGTTGTACAGGTGTTGATGATGGAAGACTTAAACACAAATGAAGTAGTTTTATACACTAACAATTTATTGATTATATATCGAGCTGCTTGGTTTGGTTTGGTGGTTTGTATTGAATAAATGCAGGTTTTGAAAGACACTTCAAAGGACCTTGGAAGACCTTGAAATCGGATGCAAGGAAAGACAAGGAGTTTAGAGTGTTTAAAAGACGGAGGCCTTGAAATTCATTTCAAGGGAACAAAGAAGTCAAGGCTGCACGCTAAAGGAATTCAAATCACTAAAGGGGATCTTCTAGGAAAGATTTGCTCAACAAGAAGATATGATTGAACGAAGATCTCAACCGGCCAATAAAGATCTTACGAAGATCCTTAACCGAAAGCACGAAGATTCTCTCCTCTAGAATTTGATATCATCACAACAAATACGAGAAGATTAAGGAGCCGAGAGATCAACGTGTTTTCAGGAGATGAAGATCCACAACGTCTGTCTCATCTCAACCAAGAAGCGATCTTCATGGAGACGAAGAATCATCTTCAAACGGTCATCTTTCCAACGGCTAGAAGACCTCTCCATAGAAGGCTATAAATGAAGATGGCGATTAAAGAACAAGTACAGAAGCTTACAGGGAAACATCAATAGTCTTCAAGCGATCCAAAACATCTTCATTCGATCAAAAAGTTTTTTCTTTCTCTCTTTCACTAAAAAGCTTTATTACCTAGAGAGAGATAAAACTCGAGAGCTCCATTGGTATATCTAAAGAGTGTTATACTTGAGTGTGTGTTACTCTTCTAAGTAACTAGGCTATTATAGCAAGGTGAAGAGTTTGAGCTAGATCTTAGCATTGGTTACAGTGAGAGAAGAAGGGGATTTCTTCTAGTTTGTATCTAGGACTCTTTGAAGCTGATAATAGATAGTTAGATCCTAAGGCTATACCTTGGGACGGAGAGTAGGCTATTTAGAGCCGAACTTCGTAAACATATCCTCGTTTCGATCTTTTACATTCCGCATTTTATCTTGCTTTATTGTGACTAACTTTGTTTTGCAGGAGTACAAAGTCAAGGCCCTTGAAAGTTATTTCAAAACCCTTAAAATCAAAGTGTATCACAAAGAGCTCAGATCGGCATCAAGGCCCTTGAAATTGGTTTCAACGCCTTGAGATTGGTTTTGCGAAAAGTTCCCATACTCTATTCACCTCCCCCCCCCCCTTCTAGAGTATCTTTTATCCTTTTTATTCACCTACCGGTTCTTCAGTAACTAAAAGAAACAACGAGTTGATTCTTACAAGAACGATTACGGGATGGAGGATGTGCATCGATTATAAGAAGTTGAACGTTGCAACGAGGAAGGATCACTTCCCTATTCCTTTCATCGAACAAATGCTTGAGAGATTGGTACGACACTCACACTTTTGCTACTTGGATGGGTATAGCAGATTCTTCCAAATTCCCATCCATCCTGATGATCAAGAGAAGACTACATTCACGTACCCTTGGGGTACGTTTGCTTATACGAGGATGCCTTTCGGACTTTGCAATGCACCGACTACTTTCCAAAGGCGCATGATGGCCATATTCTCCGAATATATAGAGAACATTATGAAGGTTTTCATGGATGATTTTTCTGTTTATGGTTCTTCTTTTGATGATTGCTTAGCTAACCTTTCTCTAGTTTTGCAAAGATGTGAAGACACAAACCTTGTCTTGAATTGGGATAAGTGTCACTTTAGGTGATATGATTTCCAGTCGCGACATTAAAGTGGATAGAGCTAAGAGTGAGACCATCGAGAAGTTACCTCCACCATCTTCATTAAAAGGGGTAAGAAGCTTTCTAGGACATGTAAGATTTTGTAGGAGATTTATTAAACACTTTTTTAAGATTTCTAAACAATTCATTAATCTACTAATGAAGGATGTCGTTTTTGAGTTTTCAAAGGATTTTCTAAATGCATTTTACAGGATCAAGGAAGCTTTGATATCCTTCCTGGATGAGTAGTTGCATAGGATTGAGGATTCCCTTCACCAAATCTCAAGAGGTGAACCATGGTTTGCTGATATTGTCAATTATTTGGTTTGTCAAGAAATACCTCCAGGAATATCCTACGCACAAAGGAAGAACTTCTTCAAGGATGTGCTACATTACTACTGGAATGAGCCTTTACTCTTAAAAAGAGGTCCGGATGGGATGATAAGAAGATGGATTCCGGAAGATGAAGTAGAAAGCGTTATACGACATTGTCATTCATTACCTTGTGGTGGACATGCTAGTTCCCACAAGACATGTGCTAAGGTACTTCAATCCGGTTTCTTTTGGCCTAACCTTTTTAGAGATGTGAAAAAGTTTGTTGCTTCTTGCGATGCTTTTCAAAGAACAGGGAATATAACTAGGAGGAACGAGATGCCTCTCAGCAACATCCAAGAAGTAGAGATCTTTGACGTATGAGGAGTGGCTTTTATGGGACCGTTCCCATCATCTTGTGGGAACATGTACATTCTATTGGTGGTAGTAAAATTCTTCATTAGAACGATTTTCCCAAGATTTGGGATACCCCGAATCATCATTAGTGATGGAGGAACACACTTCACCGCCCGGAAGTTTGAAGCACTTCTATCGAAGTATGGCGTAACTCACAAGATAGTCATTCCTTACCTTCCTCAAACCAGCGGCCAAGTCGAGATATCCAATCGAGAGATCAAAGACATTCTAGAGAAAGTTGTCTCTAGAACTAGGAAGGATTGGGCAATGAAGTTGATGATGTACTATGGGCTTACAAAATAGCTTTCAAGACTCCGATAGGCACCACACCTTATAATCTTGTCTATCGGAAGTCTTGTCATCTTCTGGTGGAGTTAGAGTATAGAGCGTATTGGGCAATCAAATGGCTCAACTTCGACATGAAAGAAGCAAGAGAGAAATGCCTCTTGGACATTAATGATCTAGAGGAGATCCGCTTAAATGCTTATGAGAGTGCGCAGATCTATAAAGAAAGGACCAAGAGGTGGCATGACAAGCAATGTAACGCCCCAAAATTTTGGCGCGTTTTTTATTTTTATTTTTATTATTTTTATCGATATTTTATTAGATTGAATATTTTATTAAAAGTATTTTAAGACGCAAAATATATTTCTGAGTATATTTATAATTTTGGATACGTTTACACAGATTCGTATTATAATTTTCGGAAAAGTCGGGAACGTTTTTCCGATCCGAAAACCCCGTTCAGTGTTTTTCGAACGAGTTATTTCCGCTTTTCTTTTTCCCTTATTTTATCTTATTCTTATATTTTTTTTATTTTCTTTTCTCATTTGCCTTTCCCGCTTTTCCAACTAGTGAGAGGTCCGACCCCTCGTTGCTGCTTGCCGCCTACCTACCACCCTACCCTGCCATGCTTCTCCCTCACTCAACCCCTCACCTCACCTCACATCTGTTTCCCTTCATTTTCCCACGCTGGAGCCTTCATTCACTCAGGGACCACTACCTTGCTCTGTTGTGCTTCACCAGAACCTTGTTGCCCGCAAGAGCTCATCCGTCCCCCTACTCTTAGTCATTCGATCGAACGAAGATGTGAAGCTGATGACATGATTTATGCCACTAGTTTAGGCACTCTTTTAGATAGTTTTCCTTTCCATTCATGCATGTTTCCGTATTAGTTCGTGACGTTTACGCTTAATTCATGCATATTGTCGGAATAAACGTCTACACGAACTCTTGTCGGTTTTGTAGGTATTTTGGGAAGCTTTTGGAGCTTAATCGATACATTCGAGGATCATTCCTTGTGGTGGCACACATCCGGACTCTGTAATGAGCAAGCTAGGAGCAAAGGAGAACACATAGGACCTTGTTGGTGCATCCCTTGCACCAACTCGTGGCTTAATGATCCAAGGAGGGTTTCTGGAGCAAAACGACGGCCCAGAGGCCATTTCCACGCCCGTGGTTTTGGCCGTGGTTTCTGTCTGGACCACTTTGACACGTGTCCCACGATCTCTTTGCCCGACCTTTGCTTATTGGAGGAGTATTTAAGTGATGTTGCAGGCTGTATTTTGGATCTCTCTCTCTTCCCTTTTTGACCTAGCTTCTTCCCCAAAACACTTCTCCATTGTAGCCTCTCTTCCAAGCACCCATTGTGGGTGTTCTTGGAAGAGATTAGTGTAGATTTTCATTTTAAAGTGAGATTAGAGTGGTTTTGAGTGAGGTTTCCATTGTTGACAACTTGGAACAGCTCTTGGAGCCTTTGTAAGATTTGGTAACTTCTATTCTAGCTTTTAATGTCTTTTCTTTGGATTATTCTTCATTATCTAGCCATGACTTCCAAGCATGCTCTATTTGTGAAGTTTGATCTTGAAATGTATGTTGTTGGCTGAATAGTTGTGATTTTAGGGTGAAGGAATGATGTTTATGCTTTGGACTTGATTGTATGGACTTCCATGTTAGCTTAGGATCGATTTATGTTCAAAACCCCAACTCAGTGTAGAATCACGACCTGTTCTTAATGATTCCACGGCCGTGGTTTCCATGATCCACCCGTAATTTTCTCTGTTGTGCTTGTATTGATGAATCTGGTTGTTAGGATGTAGATGTGTTGAAATCCTAGTGTTTGTTGAGCCTAATCTAACTTAGGGTGACCTAATGTTAGCAACCTTTTTTAGGGATGAGACTTACCCGGTAATTTCCTCTCTTAGATGCATAAGATGATGAACTCTAGGTAGTAGTGAGCCAAAAAAAAGCCGCTATTGGATTGAGTGTGCTAGGATCGTTGCCTAAGACTTACCTTTTCCGAGACTTACCCGGTAAGGAGGGGTTTGACCCTTAGGTAGTGGCCGGTTTGTGTAGAATTCCCGTCCTTAGGTTCCTTGAGACTTACCCGGTAATAGGACCTTAGGTGCGAGACTAGTGGAGCATGAGACTTACCCGGTAATTGCTCCCATTAGAGAAACACCCAACTCCGAACAACCACAACCTTCCTTTGATCTTTAGAAGCATGAGTCCATTTTCATAATCGGAATTCTGAATCTCTAGAATCCGCTTTCTTACCTCTTATCTCTCATCTTTGTGTTTGTGTGTTTGTTTGCTTATTTGTGTTGATATATTTGTTATCCTTGTTTGATCACCCAAAGCCACCCAAAAATATTGTGTTTTGCACTTACTTTATTCCTAATCTCATCTTAGTTTAGATTTACACTATCTTTGATCATTGAATGACTTGATTTCACCTCAGTCCTTGTGTTCGACCTCGGAATACTTTCCTTTCTACAAAACAATCCGTACACTGCGGGTTTCGCTAGGTAGTTTAGGATTTTAGATCGATTAATAAATTTAAGACTTTGTGTGTGCATGTTTTGGGCGAACAAGTTATTGGCACTCTTGCCTTGGATTTGTGTCGTACAAATCCTAGCGTGACAAGTTTTTGGCGCCGTTGCCGGGGACTAGGTCTAGATTAAGTCATTCGATTTTGGTTGTTTATAGTGTTTATATTTCTTGTTACTTTTGATCTTGTGTTGTTTTTGTCTTTGCCTTTTCATGTTTGCCATGGACGGATTGTACTTCCAAGACGACCTTGACAACGTGGAGTATGAGGAGTGGATGGAATACCAAGATCTAGGACCTCTCCATGATGAGTTTGGGTTTTAGGAGGAGTTTAATGCCTATCATGAGTCCCATGATCAAGCTCACATGACTATATTGCCCCATGAAGAACCTCACCATCAACCTCACAATGATCGAGTGGAATCAATGCTGGAAGAAATGTTGAGAAAGATGGATGATCTAGAGAGTAACCTTGCTTCCATTTCGAGTTCCTACATGGTGCTTGAAGCGGAAGTATTTCGACAAGAAGAGGTTCACCATGAGGAGATCCAAGAAGTGCCCGATTCAACCCTGATCATTAAGGAACTTCAAGAAGAGTTGGATGAAGCTTGGGAGCAAGTAAGGCTAAGGAATTTGGCTCTAAAGGATGAAAGAAGATTGAATTTCGAGAGAGAAGAAAAAATGAGGAGGGAGATTGAGGAGATTAGACATGCTCTTATGCTAGGAGATCCTACCATCCTTCAAGGCTTACCTCCACCTCCTTCACCTTTGGAGGAGTGCAATGAAGTGCTCTCACCCCTGGACATCCTTGCCATCAACCCCAGAACCACACTTGAAGAGCTCACGAGGGATGAAGAGAACAGACAGAACCACGGCCTATTTGGCATAACCACGCCCGTGGTTTTGCCCGTGGAAAGCTCTATCGTTGAGAGCCCTAAGTTAACTCCAACTCCTTTCAATCCTTTCTTGCTTGCCCGGAGTACATACGAAGATTGGATTCCCTTTCCTAAGGATTCTCCCATACTGAATGACGGAGGCAAGCATGATGGATCCATGATGGTTATGAAGCACTTCAATGAAGAATTCTTTCCAGGAATCGGCTTTCTTCGGATCATAGAGGATGAGGATAGCAAGCATTTCACCGGTGTGACCGCGGAGTACCAATTGTCTAAGTATGGGGTGACACCTATGGTTGCAACTCCATACTATCATCAAGGGAGCGGTGATGAAGGAGTCTACTACTCACCGGTGAAGAGAGAACTTAAAGCTTATTTGGGCATCAAGTGGCCCGTGCTTGTCATCATGGATGCCGGAAAGCGATGGTTGCTTGGACTCCTCAAGCAAACCATGGTATTTGAGGTGGATTGACATATCCACGGAGTTTGGTCAAGCTAATGACCTAAAAGAAGCGCTTCTTGGGAGGCAACCCAAGGGTAACAACTCTTTCCCTTTTCTCTTTCGTTTTTGTTTTTGCTTTTGTTTTTGTTTTTGTGTGTTTTTGTGTTTTGTGTTTGTGTGCTAGAGTCTAGGTAACAAAGAAGCCTTGCAAGGCGAGTTGATGATGATGATCCCGTTTTCAATCATGGGTGGAGCGGACGTGAGGCTTGGACGGCTTGAGGTGTCTTTGTTGGATGGAAGAGCTCCCATCTCGCATACACCTTAGCGCGGGTCTCGACGCCGGAATGACTAAGGAGAGCTCTCTACCATGCTTGATTGATCATCCATCACCACCACTCCACATGAGTGAACCAAAATACGGAAAACGACACCATTTTTACATTGTGAAGACTTCTTTCACTCTTCTTTACTTGATTTGCCCATTGAGGACAATGTGTTTCTAAGTATGGGGTGGGGTCTTCATGATTCTTAGCATGGCATGATTGCATCTAGGATAGTTTCGTTTTATTGCCACACGTTTCTTTTCATGTTTTGCATTGTACATATATATTTCAAAAATTCAAAAAAAAAATCGAAAAATTTTAAAAAATTTTGTGCTTCCTAGTTTGGATATGACCCTTATGATGAGATTGTTTTGTGGATTGGTTATGGATGGCCTTGTGTGTTGAATGGATTTATGCATATGTGGACTTGAAATACTTCTCTTTAATCCTATGTATGAATTGTGATTGTGATGTTTGCCTTGATTGGATTGAGGATTGATAGTCAAAATTACATGCTAGTTCTTACACATCATCTAGGAATGATTAAGGCAATTCATCTCTTTTCTTCTCATCTTGATCATGTTGTTTGAACACCTCAATTGATTAAAAAAATTTTACCTCTATTGACCCATCCGGGAATAGGAGCATGCTAGTGTGTTGAGTGTGTGAAAAGCAAGTATGGGGTGGTGAAGTTGGTGTATGAATTTTGTGAATGAAGTTGTTGAAAATGTGTTGTGAAAAGTGTAGAAAAAATATAGGTTTGGGGACTTTGGTTTTGATGACGAGTTACTCGGCACCATTTACATAATCGGGTGTTTGTGCTTTGCCAAAGTCGGTTAAACCGAATGTCCTAACGAGCCTTGGTATGTGTGTCCGGTGTGAGGCACCTCGGAAAAATCATGAGGTCCGCTAATCACCAAGGTTTCGGCTTTTGTACACCAATTCCATTGTCTCAAAAATAAGTGAAAGAAAATGGAAAAAAAGAAAAGAAAAGAAAAGAAAGAAAGGAAAGAGAAAAATACACTTTGGTGGACGAAGTATAAATGTGAAGTTGTGGTTGTTTAGTTCCTTTCCCGGATTTGCACCACATGACCTTAGAAAATTCCCACCTTATCATCACGTTTCTTGGCCTCTTCTTTCCTAAGCTCTTAAGACCTATTTGCTTATGTGTATGACTTAGTGATCTAGATTGGATATTCTCATGATCATCTTGACTTCATCATTTTTACCTTTCATGCATGTTTTCGAGATAAGTATGATTGTCTTTCGTGCCTTCATTAATTTAATACATGATTGCTTGTCCATTGCCATGAAACATGACTATGAAGGTGATCCATTTTTAGAAGCACAATTCCAAAAATATTTTTCTATTTTTCTGCATTCATAAATCATGCCATATCGTAGCCTATAGTTGGACCTTGCTCGGGGACGAGCAAGTGCTAAGTATGGGGTATTTTGATGACATGATTTATGACACTAGTTTAGGCACTCTTTTAGATAGTTTTCCTTTCCATTCATGCATGTTTCCGCATTAGTTCGTGACGTTTACGCTTAATTCATGCATATTGTCGGAATAGACGTCTACACGAACTCTTGTCGGTTTTGTAGGTATTTTGGGGAGCTTTTGGAGTTTAATCGATACATTCGAGGATCATTCCTTGTAGTGGCACACATCCCTTGCATCCCTTGCATCAACCCGTGGTTTTGGCCGTGGTTTCTGTCTGGACCACTTTGACACGTGTCCCACGATCGATTTGTGTTCGAAACCCCAACTCAGTGTAGAATCACATCCTGTTCTTCATGATTCCACGGCCGTGGTTTCCATGATCCACCCGTAATTTTCTCTGTTGGGCTTGTATTGATGAATCTGGATGTTAGGATGTAGATGTGTTGAAATCCTAGTGTTTGTTGAGCCTAATCTAACTTAGGGTAACCTAATGTTAGCAACCTTTTTGAGGGATGAGACTTACCCGGTAATTTCCTCTCTTAGATGCATAAGATGGTGAACTCTAGGTAGTAGTGAGCCAAAAAAGCTGCTATTGGATTGAGTGTGCTAGGATCGTTGCCTAAGACTTACCTTTTCCGAGACTTACCCGGTAAGGAGGGGTTTGACCCTTAAGTAGTGGCCGGTTTATGTAGAATTCCCGTCCTTAGGTTCCTTGAGACTTACCCAGTAATAGGACCTCAGGTGTGAGACTAGTGGAGCATGAGACTTACCCGGTAATTGCTCCTATTAGAGAAATACCCAACTCCGAACAACCACAACCTTCCTTTGATCTTTAGAAGCATGAGTCCATTGTTATAATCGGAATTCCCAATCTCAAGAATCCTCTTTCTTACCTCTTATCTCTCATCTTTGTGTTTGTGTGTTTGTTTGCTTATTTGTGTTGATATATTTTTTATCCTTGTTTGATCACCCAAAACCACCCAAAAATATTGTGTTTTGCACTTACTTTATTCCTAATCTCATCTTAGTTTAGGTTTACACTATCTTTGATCATTGAATGACTTGATTTCACCTCAGTCCTTGTGTTCGACCTCGAAATATTTTCCTTTCTACAAAACGATCCGTACACTGCGGGTTTCGCTAGGTAGTTTAGGATTTTAGATCGAGTTATAAATTTAAGACTTTGTGTGTGCATGTTTTGGACGAACAAGTTCTTGGCACTCTTGCCTTGGATTTGTGTCGTACAAATCCTAGCGTGACAGACACCCCTGGAACCGCTGTCCAATCTCGCCGGAGAAGCCACTGCCCCGCTTGACCTAGTGCCGGAGCCGCAGCCGCCAGGAACGGCCTCGCCTGGGTTACAGTCTCCGTCGCCTCTCCTTCCTTCTCCCGTTTTTTGTCGTGCCGGAACCCACCGTCAACTGTCGGATTAGAAACGCAAGCTCCACTACAGCCCCGCCTCCTCTGCCGCCTGGATTAGTGTTGGGTCCGGTTCAAACCAAACCGCCAAACCGGCGGTTTGTGAACCGGCGTAAACCGCCGGTTTGGTTGAACCGCCGGTTCAAACGGGCGGTTAACCGCCGGTTTGACCCATTTTTTATTTTTTTTTTAATTTTCACTGCCTAAACCGGCGGTTTGGCAAAAAAATGAGCCGTTGGCAAATGCCAACGGCTCTTTGGCCACAACGGCTATTAGCCGTTGTGGGCCCTACATCCCAACGGCTCTTAGAGCCATTGGATGTGTAATTTATATATATATATATATATATTTTTTTTTTTAATATTAGTGTAATTAAAAAAATAACTACCCACAATTCCTATAAATACCATACAATTCTTCCATTTACCTCACACCAACATTCTCATCTATCTACTACTACTCTCAATCTCCATCTCGTATTCTCGATCTTTCAATCAAGTGAAATGGCAAACCCGGATCACCCAAGCGACTACGACTTCACTCCGAGTCCCGCTTTCTTTCCTAGTACACAAGAAAGCGAGACTCAAATGCCAGATTCGGAAATGCCACAAGTTCCACAAGGTCAAGGTGAAGGGGCATTCCGACAAGCTCCTCCACCGAAAATGCTCACCTCCGATATATTCACGAAGCATTACAATAAGGGTCCGGTGGTGAATGATCATTGCCAAGTTACGTGCAATTATTGTCCGAAGGTGTACAAGTGGAAGGAGAAGGGCGGATACGGGACTTTGCAAACCCACATGCAAAAGAATCATCCGGAGAAGCTCGGAATATCACGGGGACAAACACAATTGTCCCACGGGTTTGCATCCTCTTTCGCTCAATCTTTTTTATTTACTTATAATCATGTTGATGAATCTTTAGGATTAGCCAACTTAATTGCATCCGAAGCTTTTCCATTTTTTTATGCGGAATCTATTAATGTAAGAGAATATAACACTACTTTTCTTCAACCGGCTTATAAACCAACTTCTCGTAAACAAGTTTCGAAATTAATTTCTCAATCTTATGAACAAAAGAAACAAAATATTCTTACTATTTTACAATCTTTTTCGCATCAAGTATCAATTTGTAGTGATATTTGGAGTACTTTATCACAAAAACATTTTTACTTGGGCATGACTTTACATTTTATCGATAATGATATGTACTTGCATAAATTTGTTATTGCATTTCGCCATTTTAATGAAAGACATACTTCCGTCAATATTGCTAATTTAATAAGAACGGTTTTACAAGAATTTAATTTACAAAATCGAGTTTTTTCATACTCATTTGATAATGCTTCATCTAACACCCGCGCCGTAAACAATTTGGTAGGGAATGCGGGTCAACTTATAAAAACACCTTTTACTCACCAAAGATGTTCATGTCATATATTAAATTTATTTGTCCAAGATGGCCTAAAAGTTTAACATCAAATGTTAGAACCTATAACTGACGTAATTGAACATATTTGGCATTCAACCGACTTAAGAAGAAAATGGAGATCAACTTGTATAGAAAAAAATGTTCCTCCGATGCTTTTTCAAAAGATATTGGAACTCGTTGGAACTCAACCTATAAACTACTTAGTCAAGCTCTTCGTTATAAAGATGTTTTAAAAGAATTTTCCTCACAAAAATTTTCTTGGTCTATTTTAGATGATGAAACTATTTGGCAAACTTGTTTTGATATTTGTAGTGTTTTAAAAGTATTTAGTGATTCTACTAATATGTTGAGTAATGTTTACATTCCAACCTCTTGTAGTTTTTTAGAAATAGCCGTAAATGTTGCCGAAGTTTTACAAACCGGTTTAGGTTTAGAATCACTTAAATATGCGGCAACCGAAATGAAAACAAAATGGCTAAAATATTATGATGACATTCCCCTAGTTTATCTTATTGCCTCCGTTTTCGATCCTAGACTAAAAATTGATGGTGTTACGGAATTTTTAAATGCTTATTATGAATGTTTAGGTTTATCTTCTATTAAGAACGTTATTTCTATTACTAGTAATATTCGTGTTGAAATTGTTAAATTACTTCCTTTATTTGAAACAAGTGCTAGTGCTTCTTCCCAATCAACTCCCCCACCCTCTTCTTCTTCTTCTTCTTCTTCTTCTTCTTCTTCTAAAGCTAAAGCTAAACAAATTTTAGCTAAAAGAACGAAAAACACCTAGACATTCATCCGCAAGTGCGGAATTTGAAGATTATCTAACAACTCCTTTTAGTTTTGATGGTGATATTGATAGTTTTCAAGTTTTAGAATATTGGAAGAAGATGGCCCCAAAGTATCCAACATTGGCCAAGATTGTGCAACAAATTATGGTCGTCCCCGCATCAACGGTGGCCGTGGAGCAAGCTTTTAGTCAAGGAGGAACATGCTAAGTTACAAGAGGAGTCAATTGAAACCCGATAAATTGGAGGCTCAAGTATGTGTTCAAGATTGGATAAGGGCGGAGAAGAGGCAACAACGGAATGCACCCGTTTATGTCTCAAAATCGGATTCCAACTCCGATGATCAGGCCACTACTTCCGGGTCCGAGGCGCAAAGGTAAGGGGGTAACGAAAAAAACTCGGAAGTCCGGAAAAAGGTAAGAAAAGGTAAGAGAACTACGTAGGCTTTGATTCCTCTTATACCCCAAGAGGATACGTAGGCAACCGGGAAACCGGTTCAAGCCCTCTCCTTTTTTTTTCAATTACTTCTATTCAAAATAAAATTGTAATGTAATAAAAAAAAAATGAGTATTCTCTTTCATGTATTTTAGTTAGTAAATTTATTTTAGTTGCTTTCTTTATCGTAGTTAGTACTTTTATTTACTTAGTAATTATTTTATTCAAAAGTTAATGTAATAAAAAAATTTTGGATGTATAAATAAATGAGTTTGCTTTGTTGTAATTATTTTACTTGGTCTTTTTTATGTTACTTGCTCTCTTTTATATTTATTTACTTAGTAATTTTATTTTAGTTGCTTTCTTTTACTATGTAATTATTTTATTCTAAAGCTAATGGCAAATGTAATGAAAAAAAATTGAATGTATAAAAAATGGAGTTTGCTTTGTTGTTTTATAGTTACTAATTTTATTTCAGTTGCTTTCTTTTATTTACTTAGTAATTCTATTTAAATGCTATTGTAAAAAAAAATTCAATGTATAAAATATAAATTATAAAAACATAGTTATGTGAAATTTCAATCTACAAAACTTTAGTAAAAATTTAAAGTGCACAAAGATTAACAAATGCATAATTTTTTAATTAAAATATAAGATACTTATATAATAATTTTTTATTTTTAAATTCATGCGCCAAACCGCCGGTTTAGGTTTAGGTTTGCGACCCACCACTAGCCTGGATCCCTCGCCCGCCCTAGCGCCGGGACCGGGAGCCGCTGCCAAGGACGCCGCTAGGAGCTCATCCCCCATTTTTTTTCTTCTGTACGTGTTTGCAAGGTTGAAGAAGGGCTTTTACCCTAATTAATTCGGGCCCCCTTGATTTTGTGATAATTGCATAATTTACTCACATCTTTATAATTTCAGTTTTTACCCACAGTTTTGGAAGTTTGTATTTATACCCTCGTGCAGAATTTATTTATAGAAAAGACCCAAGTTTCTGAATTAACACTATTGCCCACTGCTGGATTATTTACTTATTATGGCCCAAGGTTTTATTCTTAAAATATGACCAATGTTATGGAATTGCTCACCTTTGCCCTAAAAACACATTTGTCAATTTTAAACTCGAATTTCAATTACAGGATTATTCTTATAGTTGGTATATATTATGTGGTATGCCCAAATTTAGCGTTATGCTAAATTTGTTTGGTTTGGTGGTAGGTTGGGAAGCACCTCATTAAGGCCAGCAAATCCATATCGATATCCATGGATCGTCTTCCATCTTTTGACGTCATTTGAGTACCCTCTCCCTCGAGATTATGACCTTACTCGATTTAGTAATGTTTAGTATTAGTATCATGCTAGGTTGGATCTAGCATAACTGTTAGCATGAAATATAACGATAGTTTAGGCACTTGTTTTAGTTGTTTTTCCCTCATTATTGTGTACATGGATATAGTTTTGAAGCAATTATGAGCTTGTTCACCTATTTTGTCGATATAGAGATCTACACTAGCTTTGTTTTGTTTATAGGTGAATAAGAGCTTGAATCGGAGCAAATGATGGAAGAGAAGGAGTATTTGATCATGTTCGAGGACAAGGAGATGCATTAGTGAGGCTAAGGAAGGAGCATAGATGAAGGATTGCACGAAACAAAGGCAAAGAAAGAGGAAAAGCAAGTCCACGCCCTGAATTACGGCCATGGAGAAGGAAATTGAAGTCCACGCTCTAATCCACGGCCGTGGACTTGGCATCATGAATGTGGAAGAAAGTTTGAGGCACTCCAGAGAGTTACACGGTCCAAACCATGGCCGTGGAAATTCTATGGCACCATAATCTGGTTCCACGCTCTAAATTACGGCCGTGGAAAGTTCTACATGACCGTGATCTTGGCAAATCTTATGACATGTCATATTTGCCACATCATCAAAGTAAATGGGCTTCTATCGTAACCCTTCCTCGCTCTATAAAAGGAGTAGAGAAAGGAGTTTTCGGTATCTCGTTCTATCCGCGCTTATCCCGTGATTATCCTTGCTTAGGGTTGTTTTGGACGTTGCTTAGAGTTCAAAGCCGACGGCGAGGATTGAAGATCGAAGCTTGCTTGCGGCAGAAGTTTGGTATTTCTTAGGTTTTGATTTCGGAAACGATTGACAACCGTTTTCCGTTGTTTGCCTAAGATTATAGTGAGGTTTCTTATTCCATATTTTGAATCCATTTGAACATATTGCCTTGTTATTTGGATTTGACATTGATCTTAAGTTTTTATTGAGTTTCGAGGGTTTTCATATTTCTTTCTTTCTAAATTGAATATTGAATCAATGACAATGATTGTTGGCTAAAAACCTTTAGCAATTCTAAGGTGAAGGGTTGATAGTTGTGGCTTAGATGATGATGATAGATCGATCGTAAACAGATTGGACCCTGAGAGTGTGAGAACTTCGTCGACGAACTTAAATTACGGCCTGTTCTTGAGGTTCCACGGCCATGGAATCTCAAGATCATGTCGTGATTTTCCCTGATCTACGACTTTTGCTTTTACTTTAATCCAAAGTTAAATATTTGCTTTAACCTAGCTTTGGCTTGCCCTTCCTAGGTAGTAGTGAGACTCAACATTCTCTATTTCGGTTTCGAGTATCACAACCTTAACCGTTTGATTTTATCTTGATCCTTTGGGTTTGGGCTGGGGAATTTGAGTTTAATTCTTGTCCTTAGATCCTTTCTATACTGCAGCCTCAACAACCTTTATAGAGAGTGTTCTTTGGGTTAGACATATAAGGTTTTGGAACTTCACCGTACATTATCTTGCTTTAGTATACCTTTGCAATTATCTACTCGGTCCTTATACTTATAGAATATCTTGAATCGATTGTCACAATTTGATATCCGGATCTTTAGGGTTGTTGTTTTCCCCAATATTTGCAAAGCTTTACACTTTTACTTGCTTGATTACTTGAGACTGAAATTTGATTCACCAAATCCCTGAGTTCGATACTCTAGAATACTTGCTAATCTACGTCGATCCGTACAATGCGGGTTCGCTTGCTTTTATTTCAGTTTTATAAATATAAAGCTTATTTGCACGCACGTTTTCGGGCGAACAAGTTTTTGGCGCCGTTGCCGGGGATTTGGTCAAGACCAAACTTCGGTTCACGGTTGTCAAGCTTGGGAGCTTTGCTCTTGTTATTTGATATCTCTTTTGAGTGTTCTTCGTAGGTTCTTTTAGGTATATGCGCAGGTCTAGATCCATCAAAGACCTCGTACCTTTTGATCCGGAACTTGAAAAGACTCTAAGGAAAAAGGCTAAAGAAAGAAAGATGGCCGAAAACAAGGAAAGAAATCTCCAAGCGGAGTTGGAGGAATCTCAAGCTCAATTTTTGTTGAGTGAAAAGGCTCGTATGGAAGAAGTGGAGCGTCATCTATTTCAAATTGATGAGCTCAAAGCTATGATGCTGGACATGAAGTTGGAGATGAATAACTCCAAGAAGAAGAAGAAAGTCAAACCAACTAGATCCGTTAGGGCTGAATCATCCGACGATGAGGATGATGATGATGATATGCCACCGCTAGAGGAAATCGATCTATTAATCAATCCAGTCCGGAATGATCCAAGACCACCCGTAATTCCTCGTATCCCAGCTGGGGGTGCGAGAGCCACTCGTGTCGATGAGGAGCCATGAACTCTTGGACAAAGGATGGATCCAACTCAGCAACCACACCGCCTAGGTGTGAATTTTGAGGATATCCAGGAATTCAGCTTTAGTCCACAAGTGATCACCATGGTTCGCCAAAATCAATTTGGTGGAACAAGTGCTGAATCTCCACACCAACATTTACAGAATTTTGAGATTCTAATGGAGACAATGAAGCCAAAGAAGACCACCACCAACAACTACAAGATCAAGCCGTTCTTCTTCTCTTTGAAGGACAAAGCCTTGTCTTGGTATCAAGCTCTTCCAAATGAAAGACTTAACACATGAGAGGATCTATCTTCAGATTTCTTAACCGAGTTCTTTCCGCCATCCAAGACTGCGGAGTTAAGAGGTAAGATTAATGCATTCATTATGAAGCCTATCGAAAGTTTTCTTCAATCTTGGGAAAGGTTTCAGGATTTATTGTTGGATTTCCCACACCATGGCATTTCAAAGCTAGAATTGTTGGAGATATACTACAAGGGGTTGGATGTGGAAACACAATTCAAGCTCCAATCCTTTTCATGTGGTACATTCATGGACATGAGGGAAGATGATGCTTGGGACTTCATTGAGAAGCAAGACCAAGTGATTGAGAAGTATTCTCACCGGAAGGTGGATCCTAGCCATCAAAATAGAGGAGATCCGGGAGCTAAGTTGACACAAGCTGCACAAACTCAAATCTTTTCCCTCAATACCGAAATCAAGGAGTTGAAGGAAGTCATTAGAGTTGGCCTTCAAAAGCTAAAGGAGCAAGATGTTGGATACTTAGGAAACAACAACAACTATCAAGGGAATGAGAATACCATCAGGAACAACCGGAATAACAACCGGAACAATTGGAACAACAACAACAACCGGAACAACAATTGGAACAACAATCGGAATTCAAACAACAATTGGCGTTCCAACCAACAACAAAATTCTAGTAATCATTATTCCAATTCAGGAAATTCACTAACACCACCAACCTCTTCTTCTACTCCTTTGAAAAGCCAGGGACAATCATCAAATGGCACAAGCAACTCGGGAAAAGAGAAACCCGATCCCATGTTGGAAACAATCTTGGGAAAGGTTCAAGGACTGGAGAGCTACGTTACTAAGGTTGATAAATCTCAAAAGGCTTTAGAAAACCAAATGTTCAGCAAGGCCGAGGAAGTTCCTAGAGATCAAGGAAAGCTTCCCAGAAAGACGGAGGATAACCCGAAAGGAAGGGTGATGGCTATCACTACTAGGAGCGGAGTGACAACCACCGATCCGCAGCCTAAGTTTCTTGAAGTTCCAGCTGAAAAGGAGAAGGAAAAGGGGAAGGAGAAGGAAGACATCTACATTCCTCCTCCAGCTTATAAACCGCCCCTACCATTCCCGCAATCTAGAGCGAGAGCGCGTCTAGACAAGCAGTTCGGTAAGTTCATTGAACTCATGAGTAAACTGCACATTAATATACCCTTCATTGATGCAATTGTAGGTATGCCCGCTTACGGGAAGTTCTTAAAGGAGATCCTCTCTAACAAGAGGAAGATGGAAGATTTTGGAGAAGTCAAGATGAGTTCGGAATCATTGGAGCTCATCAAAACAATGAAAGATAAGATGCCCCCAAAGCTAAAGGATCCGGGGTCATTTTGCATCCCAATTAGAGTAGGAGAAGTCACTTATGACGCTTTATGTGACTTGGGAGCAAGCGTTAGCATTATCCCACTCGCTTTATGTAGGAAGGTCGGTTTATGTGAACCTAAACCGGTGAAGATGACGTTATACATGGCGGATCGATCCATAACTCGTCCCGTCGGTATCATTGAAGACGTCCCAGTCAAGCTCAGTAAGTTTTACATCCCAATAGATTCCGTTGTGCTTGACATTCCTGCAGATTGTCCGGTCCCGATCATACTCGGAAGACCGTTTCTTGCAACATCCGGATGTATCGTGGATTGCAAGAATGCTAGACTCTTCTTCGACATAGGAGAAGAGAAGGTTGAGTTTGTTCTTTCAAAATTGGTAAAAGAACCAGCTCTTGGAGAGGATATGTTCAATACATATGACGAAGAAGCGTGTAGGGAGGAAATGAGCTCGATTCTATTCAAGGACCCGTTGCAAAAGGTTATAACCATGAGCATCATGAAAAAAAGGAGAGGAAGAGGATTGCAATGAGGAGATTGAAGCCTTGGAGGAGCTAAAGGAAGTGCAAGAAGAAGAGTTTGAAAAACTCTATGATGGGTCAGAAAACGTGAGGAACCACGGTCAGTTGTGCTATTCCACGACCGTGGTTTCACCCATGATGACCGTAACCAATTATTTTGAGAGCTCCAGTAAGTTACACGGCCAAAACCACGGCCGTGGAACCACCAGTGATGCCGTAATTGACTTCCACGCCCTAAACCACGGCCGTGGAAGTTACAGTGGTGCCGTAATTCAAGGAATTTCTGAGAATAATTACGTTATTTCCACAAATGCTCTTGAGTCTTCTTCAACCACTCCTACACCCTTAGAAACTTCTAAGGAAGCATTGGACACTCCTCAAGAGTCATCAAAGGCACCAATAGCAATGGAATTAAAGCCACTTCCCACACATCTTCGGTATGCATTTCTTGGAACTAATTCTACTTTTCCCGTAATTGTTAGTTCCGATTTAAGTGAAGATGAGCATGATAAACTAATGATTGTTCTAAGGAAGCATAAAAAGGCTTTAGGATACACCATAGAGGATCTTGTAGGAATTAAACCATCATTATGCATGCATAAGATCCTAATGGAGGAAGACTTTAAGCCTTCGCGACAACCTCAACGATGGTTAAATCCGATCATGAAGGAGGTTGTCAAGAAGGAGATTCTTAAGTTACTTGATGCAGGTATCATCTATCCTATCTCCGATAGCAAGTGGGTGAGCCCCGTTCAAGTAGTTCCGAAGAAAGGAGGAATGACGGTTATCACTAACAAGAACAATGAGCTCATTCCTACACGAATCATGATTGGATGGAGGATGTGCATTGACTACCGCAAGCTAAACAATGCGACGAGGAAGGATCACTTCCCGCTACCATTCATAGACCAAATGCTTGAGAGGTTAGCACAACACTCTTATTTCTGTTATCTTGACGGTTATAGTGGTTCCTTCTAGATTCCGATCCATCTAGACGATCAAGAGAAGACCACATTCATGTGCCCATGGTGTACGTTTGCATATAGAAGGATGCCATTCAGGCTTTGCAACGCCCCAACCACCTTTCAAAGGTGCATGATGGCCATCTTCTCGGAGTACATTGAGGAAATCATGGAGGTTTTTATGGATGACTTTTCTGTTTATGCTTCCTCTTTCGATAATTGTCTTTCTAACCTATCTCTTGTGTTGCAAAGGTGCGAAGACACTAACTTAGTTCTTAATTGGGAGAAGTGTCAATTCATGATTAGAGAAGGCATTGTGTTAGGACACTTGATCTTTAATAGAGGGATCGAAGTTGATAAGGCAAAGATAGAGACTATAGAAAAGCTTTCTCCTCCATCTTCGGTGAAGGGAATACGAAGTTTTCTAGGACATGCTGGATTTTATAGGAGATTTATCAAAGACTTTTCTAAGATTTCAAAACCGCTAACTAATCTCTTGATGAAGGATGCAGTTTTTGAATTTTTGCAAGATTGCCTAGATGCTTTCCACAAGATCCGAGAAGCTCTAATCTCAGCCCCGATTATCCAACCTCCGGACTGTAATCTCCCGTTCGAGGTTATGTGTGATGCGAGTGACGTAGCTGTTGGAGCTGTGCTAGGACAAAAGAAGGAAGGCGAACCCATGCTATCTACTATGCTAGCAAGACGCTAGACGAAGCGCAACTCAACTACGCCACAACTGAAAAGGAATTCTTAGCTATTGTATATGCCTTTGAAAAGTTTTGTTCTTATCTTGTAGGTGCAAAGGTGATTGTATACACGGACCATTCTGCGATCCAGTATCTACTTGCCAAGAAGGATGCGAAACCGAGGCTGATTAGATGGATTCTTCTCCTACAAGAATTTGATTTAGAGATCCGCGACAAGAAAGGTTCGGAAAAATTTGTTGCATATCATTTGAGTTGTCTACCACACATAGAAGACGACGATCTACCTATAGACGACTCCTTTCCGGACGAGCATTTACACATCATTGAGGAGTGCATCGACAAGATATCAAGAGGTAATGAACCATGGTTTGCTGATTCTGTTAATTATTTGGTTTGTCAGGAAATACCTCCCGGACTATCCTACACACAAAGGAAGAAGTTCTTTAAGGACGTCCGGCAATACTATTGGAATGAACCTCTACTCTTCAAGAGAGGTCCCGACGGCATCATTAGGAGATATGTGCCGGAAGACGAAATGCAAAGTGTCATTCGTCATTGTCATTCACTACCTTGTGGAGGACACGCTAGTTCAATAAAACTAGCGCTAAGGTATTACAATCCGGTTTCTTTTGGCCTACTTTATTTAAGGATGTGCAAACCTTTGTTTCCTGCTGCGATGCTTGTTAAAGAACAGGGAACATATCTAGGAGAAACGAAATGCCTCTCAACAATATTCAGGAGGTAGAGATCTTCGACATTTGGGGAGTCGATTTCATGGAACCCTTCCCATCATCTTGTGGGAATCAATATATACTTCTAGTTGTAGATTATGTTTTTAAATGGGTTGAAGCCATTGCCCCTCCAACTAATGATGTCATGGTTGTTGTAAAGTTCTTTAATAGAACTATTTCCCCAAGGTTTGGGACACCACGGACTATCATTAGTGACGGAGGTTCACACTTCATTGCCCGACGATTCGAGGCTCTACAAGCTAAGTATGGGGTGACTCACAAGATCGCCACTCCCTACCATCCACAAACGAGTGGACAAGTGGAGATTTCAAATAGAGAGATTAAGGGCATCTCAGAGAAAACAGTTTCGAAGACAAGAAAGGATTGGTCTTTGAAGCTAGACGATGCATTATGGGCATAAAGGACTGCGTACAAGACTCCCATAGGAACAACACCATACAACCTTGTGTATGGGAAGTCTTGTCACTTACCGGTGGAGCTAGAATACAAGGCGTATTGGGCTGTAAAGTGGTTGAACTTCGGCATGAAGGAAGCAGGTGAGAAGTGCCTCTTAGACCTCAATGAGCTTGAAGAACTCCGCTTGAACACTTATGAGAACGCCAAGATTTACAAGGAAATGACGAAGTGTTGGCATGATAAGCATATCATTCCAAAGGACCTCAAAGAAGGAGATCAAGTTCTCCTCTTCAATTCAAGACTTTGACTCTTTCCAAGTAAGCTTAAATCTTGTTAGACTGGAACTTATCTAATCAAACGTGTTTTTCCCCATGGCGCAATTGAAGTATGGGGTGAAAAGAGCGGAAGTTTCAAGGTGAACGGTCAACGACTTAAGAAGTATTCACCGGAGCTCCAAACTGAGGAATTTGCACCGACTACACTCGAATAAACTCAGGTTCGGTCTAACTACGGACCTAAAACAAGCGCTTCTTGGGAGGCAACCCAAGGTATTGCACTTTCGTTGTGTTTTTGTTTCTTAGTTTAGCTTAGTTTAGTCATTTTTCTTTTGTTTCCCCCTCGATACCTCCCGGTATGTCATGTTTTTGGATGTAGGAATAAGGAATGGGCAAGGAAAGGAAGAAAAAGTTGGAAGGAATTGACAAAACTTGGATTTTGGCACACAACAGAGAGTTCCACGCCCTAAACCACGGCCGTGGAGGCTACAGTGACCGTAATTTTCCAAAATCTGAGAAAAATCAAACAAAATTACGGGTCCGTACATTTCCGCGGCCATGGAAACCCCCGAGTAACTGTGATTTTCCAAAAAGTTACGGGCACTATATAAACCACCTTCCTTCACAAAAACACCACAAAACCCCAATTCCACGACCCATTCCACGCCCAAAAACGCCGAAAATCTTCCCCAACTCGCAATTCTTCGTTTGAAGTCCGATTCAAGCGATTCTTTGGCCTAAAGTAAAGCATTTTCAATCCTCTACAAGATACAAGCAACGAATTAAGTGAACAATCCCCTCAGCAGAAGGAATTTGGATTTGAAAGATCTAAAACCTAGGTTTTTCTCCCTTTTCTTTACTTTGTCAATTCGGTTCAATTTCTTCGCATGAATTTAGGAGAACTGATTGAAATTGGAATTGGAATTAGTCTAGGAATGAGATTGCTGAGTTTGGTGTGAATTTGTTGAGATTTGAGTAAACCAGAGAGAAACCACGGTCTCTGGAGGTTCCACGGCCGTGGAAAAGCAAAAACAGGACGTGATTCTTATTGTCGAGAGGAAAAAATGTTTAGGAGAAAGTCTAGGATGAATAAGAAGAGAAAGGATGATAGTTCCTCCTCTTCCCAATCCCCTCCTAACCAACCACCATCACCACCACCTCCTAGAATCTCAACCATTCATAAGGATTACCTTGATGCCTTAGAAAGGATCGAGAAGAGGCCGGTCATAGGTCCTCGATACCTTCTCTTAGAGGAGCTTGAGCCTCTAAACGTTGTGAATGACTTGACTTGGCTCTTGGATAGAGCCGGATTGATTGTTTTCTCCGCTATTAGAGCGGATGCTTATGAGGAGATCACTAGGGAATTTGTCACCTCCTTCGAGCATAGCCATATGAACCGAACCGTTTCTTTTAGGCTAATGGAGCAAGACAATGAGTTCTCCATTATACAGTTTGGAGCCTTCTTTGGGTTCCATGAAAGTTTCAATGGGAGGTTTCCTAGCGGAGTATACGCTAAGGACTTTTGGGAGGATATTGCTATGATATATGCTAGTGAGGATCGTTGGCAACCGGCCGACACCAAGGCTAAGCTTATCTACCATCTAGCCTTGAAGATAGCTCATAGGGTTCTTTCCGAGTGTCTCTTCCCTAGGACCGAAACCCCACAAAAGATCAAGACCGATGAGCTTTTCCTCCTCTATTGCATGCTTACCGGTAGATCTGCCGATTGTGCCACTCTCCTAGCCTTCACCATTAGCAAACTGAAAAATAAGAGAGCCGGGAACATAGGATATGGAGGCATAGTTACCCACATAGCCACGCAGCTCGGGATAGACTATTCCGCTTGCACTAGGATAGCGGCTTGGGTCTCAATAGTCTCATGACTAGAGGTCTTATCTTTCCCCGCCACCAAGCTCCACCTATCGCAGCCATGCCATGGGAGGAGAGAGGTGGTAGAGGTATCCCATGGCTTCCCGAGTACTCCATTATGGCCGGACACCATAACTGGAAGGCGACATTCGCAGCTATGCATGCGAATAGACTAGTAGCCCCTCCTTATGTGCCGGATGAGGTCCCAGCTGCGGGTGTTGATGAGGAGATGGGAGGAGGTGATGATCATGAGTGAGGAGGTGATGAGCATGACTTTGGTACGTTTCCGGATCAGCTGGACGCCTTCCCAGTGATGCCATGAGATGATTACCGGTTCGAGCCGCCCCACCACCATCTAGTGAGTTCTTTGTTTTCTTTTCTTATCTTTATTTTTCTTTTGAACATTGAGGACAATGTATGTTTCAAGTATAGGGTGGGGTGTGACTATGTTTGTAATAACTCTACTATGTTTGCTTGTTTAATCCATGAACACTTGCATGTTTCATTCTATAGTCACACGTTTTCATTATTGCATTGCATGAAAAAACTTTGAAAAATCCATAAAAATTTGAAAATTTTTGAAAACTTCTTGTGCTTCTAAGATTAGGGATGATTCCTATGATAATTCTCACTTGCGGAATGAGTTTTTGATGACAATTGTATGCCTAAATTGAACAATGAATTGAAAAGAAATTAAGTGTGTTGTTTATCCTTTCTTGCAAATTTCATAATGTGAAGAGCTTTATCTAAATCATATTGAGAAATGAAGGTTGAAATCGCAATATAAGTTCTTACACTTCTTTATGAAATGACTAAGGCACTTCGATTTTCTTACTTCTTTCTTTGATTATTTAGCCCCTCAATGAAATAATTACCTCCCTTACCTATCCGGGAACTAGGAGGAGTTGAGTTTTGGCATGTTTGATGTGGGAGGGCCATGAAATCAATTGTTTGCATTCAAAGAATAGAAATTATAGGTTTGGGGAAGTCAATCATGACGATGAGTAACTCGGCACCATTCACATAGCCGGGTGTTTGTGTCTTGCCAAAGTCGGACTGAGCGATATTCCTAACGGATTATGGTATGTGCACCAAGGGTTTGAGGCATCTCGAAAATTGAGAAACACCAATCTCCTAGGCTTCGGTTTTTGTGCACTACTGTCCATATTTCCAGAAAAATAAAGTCGAAAAATAATGTGAAAAAGAAAAGAGCAAAGCTCTAAGTTGATGGGTGTTGTAAGTAAAATAAAAAGAAGAAAGAGAGTTACGGTATTCCTTTTTCCCGGATTCATGCACCACATCCCTTACAAGTTTCCCTCCTTTCCGCATTCTCAACCTTACTTGGAAGTCCTTAAGATCAAAAGAGTGTTATTTGACTTGGTGATCTAAATTGAAGTTTCACATGCTTGATTTTGACAATGCTTGAAGGTTATGATATTTGTCTTAAAGTTTAAGCAATTTATGATGTTTCTTTACTCTACATTCTTTGGTTTATGTGTATGAACGTTTTCAAGAATGAATGAAGCAAGTTATGAGGATGATCTATTGACTAGAAGCACATTTGTCAAAGAGTTTGTTTGTTTTGAATTGCATTCATATTTCATTCTAACTTATGTTCTAAGCTTTTGAAAACCTTGCTTGGAGACAAGCAAGTGACAAGTATGGGGTATTTTGTTAGCATGAAATATAAGATATTTTAGGCACTTGTTTTAGTTGTTTTTCCCTCATTATTGTGTACATGGATATAGCTTTGAAGCAACTATGAGCTTGTTAACCTATTTTGTCGATATAGAGATCTACACTAGCTTTGTTTTGTTTATAGGTGAATAAGAGCTTGAATCGGAGCAAATGATGGAAGAGAAGGAGTATTTGATCATGTTCGAGGACAAGGAGATGCATTAGTGAGGCTAAGGAAGGAGCATAGATGAAGGATTGCACGAAACAAAGGCAAAGAAAGAGGAAAAGCAAGTCCACGCCCTGAATTACGGCCGTGGAGAAGGAAATTGAAGTTCACGCTCTAATCCATGGCCGTGGACTTGGCATCATGAACGTGGAAGAAAGTTTGAGGCACTCCAGAGAGTTACACGGTCTAAACCACGACCGTGGAAATTCTATGGCACCGTAATCTAGTTCCACGCTCAAAATTACAGTCGTGGAAAGTTATACATGACCGTGATCTTGGCAAATCTTATGACGTGTCATATTTGCCACATCATCAAAGTAAATGGGCTTTTATCATAACCCTTCCTTGCTCTATAAAAGGAGTAGAGAAAGGAGTTTTCGGTATCTCGTGCTATCCGCGCTTATCCCGTCTTTATCCTTGCTTAGGGTTGTTTTGGATGTCGCTTAGAGTTCGAAGCCGACGGCGAGGATTGAAGATCGAAGCTTGCTTGCGGCGGAAGTTTGGTGATTTCTTAGGTTTTGATTTCGGAAACGATTGACAACCGTTTTCCGTTGTTTGCTTGAGAATATAGTGAAGATTCTTATTCCATATTTTGAATCCATTTGAACATATTGTCTTGTTATTTGGATTTGACATTGATCTTAAGTTTTTATTGAGTTTCGAGGGTTTTCATATTTCTTTCTTTCTAAATTGAATATTGAATCAATGACAATGATTGTTGGCTAAAACCCTTTAGCAATTCTAAGGTGAATGGTTGATAGTTGTTGCTTAGATGATGATAGATCGATCGTAAACAGATTGGACCCTGAGAGTGTGAGAACTTCGTCGACGAACTTAAATTACGGCTTGTTCTTGAGGTTCCACGGCCGTGGAATCTCAAGATCCTGTCGTGATTTTCCATGATCTACGACTTTTGCTTTTGCTTTAATCCAAAGTTAAATATTTGTTTTAACCTAGCTTTGGTTTGCCCTTCCTAGGTAGTAGTGAGACTCAACATCCTTTATTTTGGTTTCGAGTATCACAACCTTAACCGTTTGAGTTTATCTTGATCCTTTGGGATTGGGTTGGGGAATTTGAGTTTAATTCTTGTCCTTAGATCCTTTCTATACTGCAGCTATAGAGAGTGTTCTTTGGGTTAGACATATAAGGTTTTGGAACTTCACCGTACATTACCTTGATTTAGTATACCTTTGCAATTCTTTACTTTGTCCTTATACTTATAGAATATCTTGAATCGATTGCCACAATTTGATATCCAGATCTTTAGGGTTGTTGTTTTCCCCAATATTTGCAAAGTTTTACACTTTTACTTGCTTGATTACTTGAGACTGAAATTTGACTCACCAAATCCCTGAGTTCGATACTCTGGAATACTTGCTAATCTACGCCGATCCGTACACTGCGGGTTCGCTTGATTTTATTTCAGTTTTATAAATATAAATCTTATTTGCACGCACATTTTCGGGCGAACAATACTTAGAGTAAATGTCAAGTAGTGGCTTTGGATCTTAGACGAGTGTGATGAGCATGTTAGACCTCATAGGTTTGTAAGTTGTTCGTGGACGTTGAGTATGATCTTATGAGAGGTAGTATGTTGTTGAGAGATCTCCTCATGCATTGAGGGAGATGTGAGTGTTATAGATTGTAGGATACGGTCCTAGAATGAGAGTCAAACGATCTTGCGTAGATCGTTTGTGTGAGATGCCTTAGACTTTTGAGTTGAGCGAGTTGTTGATATATATATATATATCCTCTTTGATCAGGTTGTGGACTTCTTCCCAAGGGAAGCGAGAGTGGTTTGAGTTGAGTGTGGAGACGAGGTAAGTCTCCGGACTTACTTAGCTCGTATTCTACGTATTAGCATTGATGTGTGCTTGGTGGTGTGTGTTTTAGTATTGTTATGTTATAACAACAAAACCGGAAATAGGACGACATTTACATTATTCTCGGCGACTAGCCCGAGCAGGTAGAAGGCCAGATGCATCAGTGCCATTCCTTGACGGTGAGTAGGAACCAAGGCAAGATCATGCAGTGATTCTCGTGTCACAAACCTAAGTTGAATTAGTAATGAGATATGACTTAATAATAATAAAAAGATAATGAACCGGACTTGTGTGTTTTCGAGCATGTTTTGTGTTTATGTTTATTTGTGTATGTGTGTGTGTCATCACTTTGATTCTAATGCTTTGAATATAGGTAACGGTTTTATACCAATTGTTGTAGATTGTCCTGCAGGTTTGGAATGCGGCCGAGAGATCTGGAAGAGTGGGTAACCGGGGTCCGTACATTTTAGGGTTTGGTTGGTTTTACGTTTCGAGTTTGTATGTCGCTTTTTTTGTTGGCCGTGTGTATGGCTTATGGTCTTTGGAGTTGTGTTTTCGGCTGAAGTCCGTTGTTGTTGTCTTTCGGGTTTCTTATCATTGCATCAAAAATGTATTTCGTTTTGGCCTTTATTTGTGCCTTGTTGCAAGATCCGGTGAAATTGTTGTCAAGCTAAGGGTCGGGACCCATTGTGAGGTCCCAACCCGTAGCATCCCCAGTCCCGCGGATTCGGGGTGTTACAAAAGTGGTATCAGAGCCCTAGGTTGACAACAATGGCACTCACAATCTTCTAAAGGCCGAATGAGGAATAAACAGAACCCACATGGGTTCTGACTTTTCGTTTTCAAAATCTCATGCATGAGTCGGGGTAGAATGTACGGACCATCACTCCTTCCGCGGATCTCGGAAGCTTAGTTTATTGGATTTTGATATGTATATATAGATATGGATATAAGGTTGTAGTTATGCATGATGGAATTGATGTGTATCTTTGTGATTGTAAGTTGCATGATGAACTGGATATACATGTATAGTTATATATGTGGACGGTTATATGTTATGGGACCTTATATTATGGATGAAATGTTGGATGGGTTATATTGGTAGTGATATGGACTTAGGACTTATATAGTTATGTATATGTATTCTTATTATATATAGTAGTAGCATATGGAGTTATAGGACCTAATAAGAAAAGATGATCGTATGATATCATCGCCCTTGGACGACGTTTTTAGACGTAGGATAGTGTACATACGAGGATGAATACGCTTAAGTATTGAGTTGAGTATCATGTTGTGAAGATCACCGTGGGTTCTTGGAAACCTTTAAGAGGACGTCGAAGAAGAGAAGTAAAGATGACGAAAACGTAGGACAACCAAGTAAAAGAAAACTCGAGACAACTTAAGAGGAATCAAGATAGAAGAAATAAAAGTAAAAAGAAGCAACCTTAAAGTGTAGAAGTGGTTCTAAAGAAGTCATGGGTGAATGACAACGAGACCAATAGAGTTAACGAACTTAAGTTCTGTAAGAAGACGCGTGGACAACTAATGATGCGAATCGAGAAGGAGATAGATGCGTTCTAACCAGGTTAAGGGCGGTGTTCCATTACGAGAAGTGAAGCTTTCCTAAGACGCTTCTAAGCTTTGGAGTCAAGATGAGAAGAGTGAAGGAACCATGTAAGAAAGATTTAATATGCCGTAAGTTAAGCTTACGAGGTACCAGCAAGTGAAGCATCAACATTATAAGAGTTATGAGAAGATTGGCATGGTGAGGATTCACGTGGATTGACCGGTTTACGTTATGATGATAAAGATAAGAAACGCCAAAAAGGAGGAAGTGTGTATAAGGGATGATCCTAAGAAGATGAGATAAACACGTGGATGCTAACTAACGTTAGAGATTTTGAGAAGACGCACTTACAAGATATCAAGAAGTACGGTTAAGCCTATGAAGGTGAGCCATGTGACACAACAACGCCGAGAAGGGTATATTTATTTTGTAGAAGGAAAAGGAAGCGTGGAATGAAGAATGAGCTAACGGAGTTTAGGTAGAGCACCTCGAGGGGGTAGCTTTTAGGAGAATAGTAACATGGAAGCATAGAAGAATGGTAAGTCATTGACATTGGAGAAGGTCAGTTATAAGCTAATAGACGACAACCGAGAACACGCTTGTGTGAGTGGTCAATGGATGAGTGGGGGGAAGAGTAACCAGACTGGGATCATAAAGGAACGGTAACAAGAACTTGGGATATATCTTAAACTCTTGATTTGAAGTTGTTATGGAGAACACCAGTTTGTGAAAAGAGAGATAGTTCTCTCCATTTGAACATCGGTTACCGTGAGTCGAACAAGATAATGATGAAGGACAAGTATTCCTTACAACGAATGGATGATCTACACGATCGGTTACAAGGGTCAGTAGTCTCTTGTGAGAATGACTTAAGGTGATTGGCACCAATTGAGAAGTCGAGACTGGGATATTGCAAACACAGGCATTCCGGACAAACCATGATCACTACGAGTTGTAGTGATTCCATAAAGGCTTACTAATGCCCCGAATAAGACAATTTTGGTCTACTCCCGAAGAAGAGAGAAGTTGTATGACAAGTTGTCTTGGGATGACAACCCCAAGGGATGTGAAAGAAGTTACAAGTTTTCTTGGATGTGTCGATCCTTTCCGGATTTGTGGAGAGATCCTCCAAAGTAACACCATATACAACCTACCCCAGATGGCAAAAAGGTTTTAAGCGGGACAAGTGTTGGAAGAGTTGTTAAGAGTTAAGAGGAGTGTCTTAGGGCAACTATTTTGACATTGCCTCGTAGTATGATAAGGTTACAACCGATTTTTTCCAATACAAGGTATTAGTTAAGTATTGATGAAAAAGGAAAAAGTAATAAAACACATGTCTCGTTAGAAAAAGTAGTGTGAAGTAAAGTATGTCCTTCATTACTTAGAACTTGTAACAAGAACTGAGGAAACAAGAACCAAAGTCAACGGTGTAAATTGGAGGTTTGATATCCTTGGTTAGAAACAAGCAAAGAGAAACATTATGGAAATGTTGCATCGAGGAGGGCCAAGAAGAAAGTTGAGTTTCCGATATATCGGACCTTTTTGAGATCTTAGCGTGAGTTGGAGGAGTGACTTACAAGTTGGCGTTGCCACCCGGTTTTTTAATGTGTATCAATCGAGAGAATACAGACATGACTCGAGACATGTTTCCAGTCAGGAGGATCTAGTGGCAGACGAGGAACCGATGAGGCTAGATGGAGGACGGAGGATAGTATTGTGGTTGAGTTTTACGTAGGGTCAATAGATATGACGAGTTAGACCTAGTCCTTCCCTTAGTAGAGCTATGTGCATGTGTGCTATTATGTGTAGTTGTGCCCGATGCGAGAATGTGTTGTAGGACCTGATTTATCTTGTGGTAGTAGTTTGAGTAGAATGTGAGTATAGACTAGAAGGTTTAAGCCTTCTTAGTTTGAGGGTTCATACCTCGGCCTTAAGGACTGAGAAGTTCGACACATAGCAAGTTTCGGGACGAAACTTGTTTTAAGGGGATCTAATGTAACGCCCAAAAATTTTAGCGCGTTTTCGATTTTTATTTTTATTATTTTTATCAATATTTTATTAGATTGAATATGTTATTAAAAGTATTTTAAGACGCAAAATATGTTTCCGAGTATATTTATATTTTTGGATACGTTTACATAGATTCGTATTATTATTTTCGGAAAACTCGGGAACGTTTTTCCGATCCGAAAACTCCGTTCAGTGTTTTTCGAAAGAGTTATTTCCGCTTTTCTTTTTTCCCTTATTTTCTTTTATTCTTATATATTTTTTTATTTTTTTTATTTTCTTTTCTCGTTCGTCTTTCCCGCTTTTCCAACTAGTGAGAGGTTTACCAATACTCAGTTGGTCTAGTGGGATGTGGTGCTAGACTCCTTAAGTGGTTAGCTTGGAGATTCGAGTTCGAATCCTCCCGGCAGCATGTATGGAAAAACTGATATTGGGAGGGTATCCCCCAGCAATGGGCCACGATTTAGTACCCGATCCGGACGTAGATCGGCAAAGCCGATCGAACCGGGTGTTCTAATTAACTCTTCAAAAAAAACTAGTGAGAGGTCCCACCCCTCGTTGCTGCTTGCCGCCTACCTACCACCCTACCCTGCCATGCTTCTCCCTCACTCAACCCCTCACCTCACATCTACTTCCCTTCATTTTCCCACGCTGGAGCCTTCATTCACTCAGGGACCACTGCCTTGCTCTGTTGTGCTTCACCGGAACCCTGCTGCCCGCAAGAGCTCACCCGTCCCCCTACTCTTAGTCATTCGATCGAACGAAGTTGTGACGCCCCTAGAAGCGCTGTTGAATCTCGCTGGAGAAGCCACTGCCCCGCTTGCCCTAGTGCCGGAGCCGCAGCCGCCGGGAACGGCCTCGCCTGGGTTACAGTCACCGCCTCCTCTCCTTCCTTCTCCCATCTTCTGTCGTGCCGGAACCCACCGTCAACTGTCGGAGGAGAAACGCAAGCTCCACTGCAGCCCCGCCTCCTCTGCCGCCTGGATACCTCGTCCGCCCTAGCGCCGGGACCGGGAGCCGCTGCCAAGGACGCCGCTAGGAGCTCATCCCCCATTTTTTTTTCTTTTGTGCGTGTTTGCAAGGTTGAAGAAGGGCTTTTACCCTAATTAATTCGGGCCCCCTTGATTTTGTGATAATTGCATAATTTACCCACATCTTTATAATTTCAGTTTTTACCCACAGTTTTGGAAGTTTGCATTTATACCCTCCTGCAGAATTTATTTAGAGAAAAGACCCAAGTTTCTGAATTAACACTATTGCCCACTGCTAGATTATTTACTAATTATGGCCCAAGGTTTTATTCTTAAAATATGACCAAAGTTATGGAATTGCTCACCTTTGCCCTAAAAATGCATTTGTCAATTTTAAACTCGGATTTCAATTACGGGATTATTCTTATAGTTTGTATATATTATTTGGTATGCCCAAATTTAGCGTTATGCTAAATTTGTTTGGTGCTAGGTTCAGAAGAACCTCGATTAAGGCCAACGAATCCATATCGACATCCATGGATCGTCTTCCTTCTTTTGCCGTCATCTGAGTACCCTCTCCCTCGAGATTATGACCTTACTCGATTTAGTTATGTTTAGTATTAGTATCATGCTAGGTTGGATCTAGCATAACTTAGAGTAAATGTCAAGTAGTGGCTTTGGATCTTAGGCGAGTGTGATGAGCATGTTAGACCTCATAGGTTTGTAAGTTGTTCGTTGACGTTGAGTATGATCTTATGAGAGGTAGTATGATGTTGAGAGATCTCCTCATGCGTTGAGGAAGATGTGAGTGTTATAGATTCTAGGATGCGGTCCTAGAATGAGAGTCAAACGATCTTGTGTAGATCGTTTGTGAGAGATGCTTTAGACTTTTGAGTTGAGCGAGTTTTTGATATATATATCCTCTTTGATCAAGTTGTGGACTTCTTCCCAAGGGAAGCGAGAGTGTTGTGAGTTGAGTGTGAAGACGAGGTAAGTCTTCGTACTTACTTAGCTCGTATTCTACGTATTAGCATTGATGTGTGTTTGGTGGTGTGTGTTTTAGTATTGTTATGTTATAACAACAAAACCAGAAATAGGACGACATTTACATTATTATTGGCCCAAGTGTATGATATCGGGCGGTGACAACACTGCCTAGCTCTTGCGGAGAGCTAGGGGGTTCTCGGTAACTAGCCCTGGCAGGTAGACGGTCAGATGCATCAGTGTCATTCCTTGACGGTGAGTAGGAACTGAGGCGAGATCATGCGGTGATTCTCGTGTCACAAACCTAAGTTGAATTAGTAACGGGATATGACTTAATAATAATAAAAAGATAATGAACCGGACTTGTGTGTTTTCGAGCATGTTGTGTGTTTATGTTTATTGTGTGTGTGTGTGTGTGTCATCACCTTGATTCTAATGCTTTGAATATAGCTAACAGTTTTATACCAATTATTGTAGATTGTCCTGCAGGTTAGGAATGCGGCCGAGAGATCTGGAAGAGTGGGCAGCCGGGGTCCGTACATTTTAGGAAGGCTTTTTGGTTGGTTTTATGTTTGGAGTTTGTATGTTGTTTTTTTGTTGGCCGTGTGTATGGCTTATGGTCTTTGGAGTTGTGTTTTCGGCTGAAGTCCGTTGTTGTTGTCTTTCGGATTTCTTATCATTGCATCAAAAATGTATTTTGTTTTGGCCTTTATTTATGCCTTGTTGCAAGATTCGGTGAAATTGTTGTCAAGCTAAGGGTCGGGACCCATTGTGAGGTCCCAACCCGTAGCATCCCGAGTCCCGCGGATTCGGGGTGTTACAAGCACATCATCCCCAAGGAGTTGAAAGAAGGAGATCTCGTCCTTCTCTTCAACTCTAGATTTCGACTATTTCCAAGTAAGCTTAAATCTCGCTAGGCAGGACCTTATATTATAAAACATGTGTTTCCTCATGGTGCAGTTGAAGTATGGGGTGAACATTACAGAAGTTTCAAAGTCAACAACCATAGGTTAAAGAAATATACGCCGGAAGTTTTGGTTGAGGGCATTGTTTCTCTTCTTCTTAAGTGATCATCTAGGAAGATAGGTTCAACTAGCGACTTTAAACCAAGCACTTCTTGGGAGGCAACCCAAGGTATTTCTATGTTTTTTTTTTCCTTTTTCTTAGATAGATAAGTTTAGTTTTCGTTTGTTTTTCGTTGGTATGTTATGGGGTTTTCTTGTGTCTTTGAATGACAATAACTAGGTATTTTCTCAAAGAACAATCAATGATGAAAGTGACGAAGAAAGCGCTAAGAAGGGAAGTGAAGGACGGAATCCAAATATCTAGACCAAAAAAGGAAAATCTAGGTTGATTTTTTAGAATTAAAGGATTTAATTGAGTCGATTTTTCCAAAATCGAGACCGATTTTGACTTAAAACTCGGCCTCCTTCAAAACACTGGCTGAGATTTAGTGATTATGGGACAAAAAAGGAAGAATCTTGGCCCGAAAAAAATCTCGGCCGAGATTTAGGCAAATCCAGAGGGGTATAAAAGCCTCATCTTCGTCTTCAACCCTAAACCGCATTTCTCCCAAAGTCGAAAAACCGGCCGATTTCGCACGTTACCCCTAAAATCCTCAAAACTTAAGCATTTTCGCTTGTTCTAGAGCCAAAACAGAAGATCTTTGCACGGCATTATAGATTCCAATGACAAACAACGCCACAAAGCACTCAATCGATCGGATATTAGGTTTTTCATTCCAAAACCCTAACAAGTTTGCTTTCCTTAGAAATTGTTCGATTTAGAGTTGTTTAGCTCGAAAGGAAGTTTTATTCAGAGTAGGAGCAAACAAGGAAAGCAGGTGGGAGCATTGGTTGGGCAAAGTCTTTACAGATTTGCAAGTTCGGTCGAAACAGGGGAAAATCTCGATCAACCCCATAAAAATCGGCCGAGATTTTGTGAAGAACATGTTGAGATTTCTACTAGAATGGAAGCATTGTGTAGATCTGCACGATCCATTATTTCCAGGATAGGTTCCACCTCTTCTCAACCTCCTCCACCACCTCCTAGAGTCCCTGTCATCCAGGAAAACATAAAATGAGGTATGAGCGCATTTCCAATCAACCTATTATTGCTCCTCGTTTTTTGGTGATTGAGGATTTGGACTGCATGAATGTTAGAGAAGATCTCGAATGGATGATTGAGTGTACATGTCTTACTGATTTTGTGAGAATTAGCGAACATGCTTACGAGGAGATAACTTTGGAATTTTTAAGTTCATTCAAGCATTATCCTAGGGCAAGGAAAGTAACATTTAGACTGATGAATAAGAACTATGATATGCCCATTGTTGTGTTCGGAAATATGTTTGGCGTCCTTGAGTCAACTGCAGGAACATTCTCAAGGACTATTAGTCCTAGTCATTTTTGGGAAAATATAGCTCTAGTGGAGGGGGTGATGACATATGAAAATCTGGTAACTCAAAGGAGAAGAAAATCTACAGTCTCTCCTTTAAGTTAGCCCACCGGATACTTAGAGAGACTATGTTCGCTAGAACAAAGACTCCTCAAAAGGTAAAGGTAGATGAGCTATTTATTTTGTGGTGCATGATGACAGGTACCATGCCAAATATTGTCACCATGCTTGCTGATTGTTTAGGAAAGATTGCCAACAAGTCTAGAGGGGATATATGTGTTGGAGGTCTAGTTACTTATATAGCTAGGACCATGAACTTAGATTTCTCTGCTTGTACACTAGTTGTTGAGGCTCGCCCTCTAGGACTACAACAGTTTTAATCCAATTTTCATGCAAGAATTTCACCAAAGTTATTGTAGGAATCGGTCGACTCGTCCCATTTGTCAGACCCGATCGGTCATTGTACATCGACATAATACAACTTGAATTATGTAAGTTCATATATTAAAAGGGATTTAAATCATTATGAACTAACATAATTTCTCCTTTATTATCGATGATGAACAATGCTCGATTGGATGGGAGAAGTCAGCCTGATATAGTAAACGGCGAAATTCTCGAATGAAAATTGAATTAAAAAAAGTAATGGAAACGACTCATTTATAAAATGGAAAGATAACATAATACTCCTAGGGTTAGAGAATAATCCTATTAACTCCTATAATATAAGAAGATAAAGGATTAGAAGCATCCAAAACCTAACCTAAAGTAAAGGGAGGAGAAAGATAGATCTTTTGAAATAACGCTGACGTGGGCCGGTCGGGTCGACATGTGAGAGAAGTTGAGCCCATTGCTATAGTAAAATGGCATGACATATAGTCAAATGCTCAATTTTTATTGGGAATTATCCCTCAACCTTAAAAACACACACTTAGTGCTTGTTTGGTATGCCGCGACTAGAACTGAAACTGAAAAATGTGACTGAAACTGAATGGAAAGAATCGAATTAACTTGTCTATATGCTCATATAAGAAGAGAATGAATGAGTTGAATGAGGTGTTAATTGACCAAAAAGCCCTTACATAATGCCTCTTTTAATTATTTTTTAGAACTTTTGTAAAATTAAAATGAAGAATGGTAAGTCGAGACTCGAGACCTCATTTCCCAGCTTCATCCTCCCGTCTTCAACCCTAGCACAGGAGACGTGGTTACTTGGGAGGAGAGGATTGATGGGTTGAGCTTAACTAACAATCGATACTTGCTTTGAGGTGGATGAGAACTAATTCTTTGACCCACTTGATGAAATTGTTGTCTCATCCGATTTTGATTTGAATTGTCTTGAGAGTGAGGTCTCTCATTCTAGTTCAGAGGTTGGTGGTTGGGGATCCAGTAGTTTCCAGTTAGATATCTGCGTCCGGAATCCAGTTAGCGTGCAAGAATGACGATGCAAGTTCTACAACCGGTTGAGTTTGAGTGCGAGGGATGTTTCCTTCTGCAAGAATCGAGTTGGTTTGTCGGATTCTAATTCAAAGATTGACTAGATAACAATGAGCAATGAGGCCCCGGTATGGTTATCAAGTCTTGAGCATGAGTTTTCATCTAGTAGATCTTCAATGTCTAGTTGGTCCGGCCATGATTCGAAATCCCGCATAGGCTTGAATTTTGAGGAGAATTTGTTGTGCAGTACTAAGATTTGGGATAATAGAGAACAATTTGTTGATGATGGATTGAACTTTGAAGGAAGATGGCCAAGGGTAGAAAAACCATCAAACACATTCAATCAATTCAACCAGTGGAGGGCGGTTAAATGATTCAGCTCATTCAACCCCATTTTTTCAACCGATTCATACACTCAGCAGAATGCCAAAAATAACTTCCGAACGGCAACAAAATCCATTCAGCCCATTCAATCAACTGAATGGTGACTACCGGACGGGCCCTTAATACAGATTATAAAGCAATAATCAAAAGAGAGAAAAATAGGTAACATCTTAATTACAAAGCTTTAATGGGAGATGATACAATTTTCAAATCCAATAATACACGTCGAATAAACGTAGCTAGATTTCACATAGATAATTGTGATGAAAGAAACAAAGAAAAGTGAAGGAAAGAACCATGAAACTATAGCCAAAGGTGATGCCACAATCGATCGAAGACCCTATAATTTCTATTAAAAAAATGAGATCCTTTATCCATTATTTCCGTAGTTGTCACAAGAACTGACGGGGAAGATGCTCCTGGGAACTACAGAACAGGCAAGCAGAACGAAAAGAAAAGGGAGGGAAAAAACTCTTTATCAGCATTCGTGATAGATGACTCGAATTTTTACACAGGTTACATGCTCCTACCAAACACGATAGACCTAAGGAACTGAAAAACATAAAATACACAAAAAAAAAAAAAGAAAGAAAGAAGAGAGACACCTTGAATAAGGCATCTTGCTCTCCAGCTCCTCCTACGAACTATTACTTAATCCATCCAACGCATAACACCATCATCTTGCCCAACAACTGCAAGGACCTCAATTCTTACATCCAATGTGACCTGAAACACGCATCAGTCGACCTCATTAAGGAACGGTTTAAAGTTAAAATTATAACATGAGAATACTCTACTGTAGATAGACATCTAAATGATTGGAAAGGCAGCTGCGTCTAAGGAGCAGTAGGGATGGCTTAAGTACAACAAAACCTCAAAAAGAGCCTATGGAAGATTAATAGGAATAAGCAAGCAATTAAATCATATATGCATGATTACAGTCTTTTCCTTAAGAAAAAAACAACAAAAACTTCATCTTTGGGATAGGAGTCGTATGACAAGGTGAGCACACTTGCAAACAACTTTTCATTTCCAAGTACTCGCTAGTACATGCTTAATGTTATTGTTGATGCAAACAAGGTATCTTAATTCATGAGTTCTATTATACATACAAGCACTTCAAGTAACAAATGAAGGGAACTTACAGAGGGATTTCTACAATTGACCAGCCTACATTCATCCAAAGGACCTTCCACAGTCCAACTCTCCCAAACGTCAAAACTGTGACTTGCAAACACAAACTCCATCCTCCTATTTATCTGCAATGTCAAAGAATTCTAGATAACAATAGAAACACCAACACAGATGATAACACGGTCTTTATATCAGCCTGTTTGCCCTTTCCATTGTTATTATAACTTCCAACTTGAAATCTAGTAAGAAATAGCAAAGAATGGTAATTTCCTTCCTATTATTTTAGAGCATGTTTCGGATTAGCTTCCCCAATACACTGGTGATCAAGGTTGATAAATGTAAAGTCAAAATTGGTTTTAGAGAAACAGTAGGACACAGGCTGAGACATTTGAAATTACCTGCAATAACTTCCCACCAGCTGCAAAAGATCGCAAACCTATTGTGTCCTGAAGAGAGGTACACACGATGTGTCAACAAATCAAGAGCATCAAAGGAGTCAATTCAGAATTACCAACTACAACTCAGTTGATAGAAAATATATCAAAACAGAATCCAGACATCGGTGGAAGATACCTTATTTCTCAAAACAACAAGGAACTGAGCTGCAGGATCCCTGGTTGTCACATTAGGCACAGTGTCTAGGAACCAGCCTCCAGCTTTTACTCTTTGCCTGGATATGTGTAGTGAAGAACGGTCCTTAGTACGCAAACCGATCACGCAACCATCCTCGAGCACTTCCAAATGCTTTCTACTAGCGCTTTTTACAGATTTCTGAAGCAGATTTATGGATGAATCTTGCACAAATTCGATAGTTGTTTTCCTGTCTTTTGAGTGTTCAGAGGAGGCATTAAAGGAAACAGGACTTGGCACATTATCAAATCCACTCATAGCCGTATCATCTTCCCGCTGAGAACTGCTCTCCTTCTCCATGACGTCCTCAGACTTGTTCTGAGGTCTCTGGCGACCATGCCTCTTTTTGGCCTTCTTACTTGATCTGCTATGCTTAGCTTCAGAATCAGCCTGAAAAGAGCTTCGAGACAAGGCTGAATCATCATGGGCAGGAGACTCCAATTCTCGAGAACCTCTTCTTTGTGAGCTTTCAGCATTCATAGAATTGTCAACTGTCGGCTGCTCTATAACTGAAATCTGCAATCCACTATCTCGGTCAAGTTTATCAGACTGATCATCTTCACAAACTGCTTCTCTTTCATTCTCATCATCAGATACAGCGTTACTTGGGATAGCTCCTTCAAAGAAAAACCCTTGCAGTATGCAAATCACCTTCTCCCGTATCTCCATCCACACTTCTTCACTGTAATCAGCACTGCGTGGGAGTATCAGAACATTGGGCATCTCCCTTACCTAGTGTCACTCAATCAGTCACTAATCAGATATATAGTAAAACTGGGCATGATGGTAAAAACATTTAAAAATAGAAATATTATATAGGCCACAACAGTTAGTGTGGTAAATACTCAATTAGTTAATGAGCATAATATAAGCAACATGTAATCTAACATAGTTAATTTGCATACTATAAGCAACATGTAATTTCATCATGTAATAGGATGTTAGCAAGTGCTGCCCTGCCCCTATTAATATGAGCCTCGTATAGAATCATAATGGCCAACTATGAAAGATAAGAGTTCAATATGACTGTTGATATGTTGTTCGAAGCCAATTAGCTCATGGCACTAGAAGCTTTTGAAAATCATGGTTGAATTGTAGAAATAGAATGTCATTTGATAGTTTGACTCTATTCCACAAACGTTACAGGGATGTCATCACCTCCCCATGCCAGAAAATAAAATTCACAATCTTCAAGTTTGCTACAAACTACGAGCAAAAAGACTATAGACTGTATTGTGCGACAAAGATGTCACGAGTTTCATAAAGAGCATTGATATTATAACATAAATTGACTTGCAAGTATTATGTACTAACTTCTATATCAACTGTGTGAATCCTAAGATAAGCTTTGTATGACACATGAAAGAACAGAACTGGAAAGGAAACAAATTGTAGTTTAAGATGTTGCTTATCATGGTCTTTATATGATATGTACATTTCACTCTAGAAGAATCAGAGTGTAATTCCTAAAACATGAAGTGTTTGTTAAAACCCACTAGAAGCAAGAATCTTACTCCTAGGACTGCATAGCAAGAATCTCGCAAAGTTCAGGATTTGGGCTAAAGAATCTCTAACAGAGATAATTTGAGGAATCCTCAGTTTTGTATTTAATTCAATATTCAAATGTGATTCACAAACTGACTCTGAGTCTTCTTATAAAGAATAACTAAATAACTAATTTACCCAATAATTGTCCCACTACTTGACAAACTAACTAACCAAGCTAAATAACAAAATTAGTCAAATTACAGAAATAAAACACATCAGTAATTGAGAAACCAGTAGTTGACTATAAGTTACTGAGGAACCGTATCAGTTTCTACTTTCTTTTTAAGTAAATGTATGATAGACAGAGCATACTCAGGATCCAAAAATCTATCAACAATATAATCACCCAACTAGCAATAATCTCTTTCCATTTGGTGCTTAAAAAATGAAATGGAAAACTAACAAAAACGAACTCCACCTTAGAGCCTAATTCAGATGAATAAAACCAAGAAAAGGTTCTTATTTAATTAAAAATTTCGGCCAAAATGCAGCATAGAGTAGCCCTAATATCTTCTAGGATTCTTCCCCGTTAAGAAGGCGCTGATATCCAACATGCTTTATGTCAACATCAATTTCATAATGCCGAAAAGAAGCAAAAAGTCTTTGAAATAAAGGGGGGAAATGAAGGATGGATTATGGGTTCAATTGCAGGATCTTCTATAACTAATAACAAGGCCTTGCACAGCCATCATTTATTCTTTGGTAAGTAGCTATTCAAACAAGAGGTGAGGCCCTTGCTAGTTGTTAAAGAGATACATCAAAAAACATAAAAAGCAGATACAATTGACAAGATACAAAGAAACAATTATGGCACCAAAGTTGATAACTCAGGGTTCAGGAAAGTTCTTATACCCATGCTTCCATCCATTGTGGTCCTTCAGCCCCATCAAGAGCACAGCCAGCAAGGGTGCCATCAATTAAGAGCTGTTTCACGGCACAATCATCTAAAAGTTGGCTACTGCCAGTGTTTACCAAATATGCCCCTGAAAAATTTTACTATCCCCTGTCATATACATAGGAGGGGTTAAGGGCATGCTTGGTATCGATATCTATCAAGTATCGATATTGATATCGGCATCAAGATATGGGTATGAGATTGATATCCACTAGAGAAAAAGTTGTAGAGAAAAAGCATAGAAGAGGGATTAAAAATATAAGATATTTGATACCTCTAGTTTTTAGAGTATATCAAAAAGGGTGAAAATGTGTAATAGAAGTATATCAGTATATTAAATTGATATCCATATACTTATATACCCATACCTGATATCGAGATATGGATACCAAACAGCCCCTAAGAGTATATCAGTTCACTGAAAGACCAAGTATCTACATATATTAAATTACCAGGCTTTATATGGTGCAAACACTCTGCATTAATGATCTGGACCGTTTCATCTGTTAAAGCACAATGAAGAGACACAACATCGCTTGCAGCAAGCAAATCATTGAGTGTCTCCATTCTCCGTGCAGCAGGAGGGAAACTTATAGAAGTTCGACTTATCTTGCCCGTTCCCTAACAAAGTGCAAAGTAGATGGTAGTAATACTGTAATAGCATTAGCAGAAGACATACTTCCAAGTTTATATAGACAGCATAAATGGCATGCTATCAAATCAACCATATACTGAGAAAATTGTATGTATGCGGTATGTGCTTCTGTCAAACATACATTTGCCACCGGATCCTTTTCTAAACAAGAAATAGTAAAGGATTTTAGATAATCGCAAGCATGCATCAGATAATATAAAGCAATATAATGTGGTACTGGTTTGATCTGAGAAGATTTCTACATGTCCAACACTAATATACTGCATGGAGTATTTATGAGGCTTGAGTACAGGATTACTTCAGGATTTACTTTTGCTTCTATTTGTGATGGTGCTGTGGTCTTCCGTCATGCCTACATTGCAACTCATCATTCACAAATTTTCTTTCCTTTTGGTATGTACGCTACAAATTCCAAGGCCAGGTGTTTCAAATGAGCAAAAGTTCACTTTTTTGGCAGAAAGAAGAGAATTTTGCGAATCAAATCCTCAATCTGTTGCCGTTGGATCTTATTAGTAACCTAGTCACTGGATAAAATTCAGTTACTTAACGCGGTTTAGTGCATGGAGTGAGTCCAGGCATATATAATATCTTCATAACACTAAATTTACCCCTCTACAAGTAGATTCAGAGCTCATAAGCATCAAAAGGAAGCACGTCAATAAAAAAAAACATTGCAAAGACAGGAATTAGCATTAATCAAATATCTGCTTAAGCGATTTAGCCAGTCCCGAATTAGACACAAATTGCACAATGTGCCGGAAAAAAAATCAGGAACCCTGGAATCAATCCATACCTGCTGAACATCAAAGTAGAGAACATTCATCTTGAAAGACAAGCTCCGAGTTGCCAAAGAACGGGCCGATGCAGATCTGCCAACAATCCCGAGTACAAGACCCCTACACCTCCTCATCCCTCGACACAGCGGCTGGACAGATCCGAGCCATCCAGACGAAGACAGAGACTGGCGAGACAGGAGATGAGTCCGCCGGAGAAGACCTAGAACCAAGGCCATAACGGTATCGGCAATTTCCTCGGAGCGCGAAACATCGACGTGCAGAAGTCGGAGACCTAGGTCAGCGGCGAGAGCGGAATCAACCGAGCGGTCGACGGAGCCGAGGCAGAGAATGAGCTGCCAAGGACGGAGCCGGCGCTGGGCGGCGCGGGGGAGGAAGGCGAGGGAATGGAGGAGGACGGCGGAGGCAGACTCGATCCGGCCGTCAGCAAGGCGGTTGAGGCCGACGTGCTCGACGGAGGCGACGCCGGCGAGGGAGTCCTGCTCGAGGCCGCAGTCTTCGATGCAGTTGAGAGTGACAATGGAAGGCAAAGGCGTAGGATTGTTGTCGTTGTTGTGGTTGTCCGGATCATGAAGAGAAACTGTGGGTGCGAATTTCACCGAAGAGGACCTGGCCATGGCGGAGGTGCAGGCGGATTTCAGAGTCCCTGGTTAGGGCTTCATTGTTTTGACCTGTGACACTGTGAGGAATGAGATTAAGGGAGAGGGAAGGAGGTGTCCCACGTTTTAGCAGGCAGTGACATTCAAATGGAGATGGTTCTTTTTTGGGTTGGTGGTTTGATTTACTCTTTTGCTTACAAAACAAGGGAATAATGTAGGTTGTAACGGTATTACTTCACTACAAATTTTTGTCTTCTCATTCATTCATATTTTCTATGGATCCGGTTAAGGTAACGGAATAAAATTATCATACCGACTTATAGAACATTTTGGCATTTTATGAAATGACCCTAAAATATTATACCATTATCTATTTTATCCTCACCTTTTTCAAGTTTGTAAAGTAGGCCCAAAAAGGTCAAATTTGGTTGAAATATAAGCTGTGTAAAATACTACTGGAAATTGTAGAAAGTACAACTTGCAGAAAACTGCAGAATGTGGCAGCCAGTTGAAGTGACGCCTCTACAGACCAATGAGATTTTTTATTTCTCTCCAAAAACGCCCTTTGCTGCAACAAAAGAAATTTCTTCCCTTTTCGAATCATCCTTTCCACATAAATTGGGCATTCTTCTTTCATACATAACAAAATCTACTCTTCTTCCTTGATTGAAACGGCCGTATTTGAAGATAAAAGGAGGTTCGACCTGCGATTTGGGTAAGGTTACTGTTTGTTAGGGTTTAACGAAGTAATATATGTAGTATATATTCCAGCAGCTTCTTTTCATGTGCATGAAGCTTGAACACGTTTTAGGCAAGCTTGACAACAACGCTTGGGTAAGTTGTACATGTTTGGCGACTTGCTTTTGGGTATTATACTACACCCAGTTGTTGGGTAGGTACTCGTTGGGTAGCTACTTGTTTGTTCATAAATGTACTTACACATGTAACATCTTCATTTCAAGGATGGATACTGTACAGTTTGCAGTTTACTCCGGGGGAGATTGGGTCACTTTGGATGGGGTTTGGAGTTATGTTAGAAAAATTAAAAGCAAACTCATAATTATGACACAAGGGACAACAATAGATGCGTTGAAAGGGTTAATTGCATCAAGATTTAATTTGGCAATGGAAAAACATAATCTTGTATTAACATACAAAAATAGTATCAATGAATCTTCACACCTTTCACCTTGATAGTTGGGAAGATTTTGAAGCATATGTGGAGGCAAACAAGGTAGACAGTGTGTGTTGGAGTATCCCATTGTGTGTTACAATGGAAGAAAAACAAGATTTAGGGGTATCATTACTCAATAGGGATGATGGGGAAATTTCAAGCATAGTGGTTTATGATGAGCGGGTTGCAAGGGCAAGAATTCATGAGGACGCATCAAGGTATGAATGTTCACAACCTACTTTGCTTACTAAGTCATTGGTTGGCCTCCAACAAAGGTGGGCGCTTGAGGTTGGTCAGACTTATAAGAGTAAGAAGGATTTAAAGGTTGTTTTGTGTCTGAATGCCATCTACAGTGTTTGAGTACAAGATAACAAAATCAAAGAAACATGTTGTGGTTGCTAAATGTGATGAAAGTACTTGCAAATGGAAAGTTCGTTTCTCTATTTTAGGCAAAGAAGACGCAATCGTAGGAACCCGTCTGTAAACGTAATTGCGCATCTACTACGTGATCTGTAAGTAATTTTGTATAGTTCGCATTTCCATGGTTTGTGTATACAGTATGTAATTTAGGGTTTGTGGGGGTAATTTACGGTTTCGTGTATGCAGTTTCAATGTTTTGCGTAAATAGTTTGTAATTTAGGGTTTCTATGGGTTGCAACCTCTTATTTGGGTGTCCTCTGCTGCAGGTACGCTAATGTGAAGAAGCTACCGGAACCATTAACTGTTCAATCAGTGTTGAAAAACGAATTCAAGATTGATGCGGGGCGTATTAGGTATGCTGGAAATCCTTGGACGCCGTTAAGGAGTTATTGAGAGGGACATGTGAGGAGAAATATAGGGGAGTTCCGGTCTATATGCACAACCTGCGTGAAGCTAACCTCGGTAGCGTTGTTGCTCTTGACGTCGATGAAGATTTCAAATTCCACTATGTTTTCTTCGCATTTGGGCAATCACTGAGGGGGTACAGTGCTATACGAAATGTTAGTTCTTCAATACTTCATAAATGTGTGTATGGTACAATACTAAATGAGTTTTGATATTATTTATAGGTGATTTCAGTTGATGGCACTTTTTTTAAAGGGAAATATGGAGGTGTTTTGTTGTTAGCAACTGCACAAGACGCAATTCAACAGATTTATCCTCTAACATTTGCAATAGTTGATGGAGAAAACGATGAAGCATGGGGTTTCTTAATGCGAAACTTGAGAAAATGTGTTGCAAACGCAAGTGATCAGGTATTTGTATCTGACAGACACATGTACATTAAGAAAGCTATTGGTACGAACTTTCCACTATCACATCACGGAGTTTGCATGTACCACTTGAAATAAAATATAAAGAAAAGATCACAAATGAAAAAGATTCAAGATATGTTTCAAGACACCGCACAGTGTTACAAGAAAGAAGACTGCTTGAAGCTTTTTGATGTTATTGAGCGGGTGAGATTTAATATTTGGGTATTGGTACGGAATAAATATGCATGCTTCTGCTGTTTACCATTGTATTTGGGTATTGGTACCTAAAAGTGTTAATGTTTTTTGTAGGAGAAACTTGCGGTTGGGCAACTGTTGAGAGATGTGGATATCGAGTGTTGGTCGCGTGCTTATTTCCCAGTAACAAGATACAACATCATGACAAGCAACAACGCAAAGATTCTTAACACAGTTATACTTGATGCCCGAGAATATCCGGTTCTTGCCTTAGTTGATGAGATATGTCAGTTTATGAGTCGGTGGTTCGTTAAGAGGAGGGAAAAAGCAAAACGATGGGAAGATTTGGCCACCCCAAACATCGAAGAAATAATCCAACTAAAATATGTTGATGCCAGTAAGTATGGTTGCTACGTACTTGATACCGGACAATTGTTGTATGAAGTTAAATGGGGGGAAGAAAGCGAGGTCGTGAGCCTAGTAGAACACACGTGTACATGCATGACATTTGATATCGAACAAATACCTTGTGTGCATGCCATAGCTGCTGCAAAACAGCTAAAATAAATCCCGCTAAGTTGGTAAGTGCATACTACAGTGTTGCTGCTTGGAGGAAGGCGTATGAAGAAGTTATATACCCAGTGTTTGATTGTGGTGAAAGTAGTATACCCTGCATTGAAGGTATTGAATGCAATCCTCCAATTAAGAAAAAAAGGTGTGGTAGATTACCAAAAGCTAGGATACGTGGCCATGGTGAAGGAAAGAAGAGAAAATGCACGTGTTGTGGAGCATCGAATATAACAAGAGAACTTGTTGGAACCAACCAATTGTGAAACTGTAGGAACAAAGTTGTGTACTATTTTTGGGTATGCTCGTCCTGTCACAAAATTTGTAAGTGTTGATCTTTTGGGTATTGAATTATGAAATGAATTAGGCAAAGTTTTTGAGTGTTTGGGTATTGAATATTGACTATGGGATGAAGTTTCCACTTTCCAATTTTGTGTAGATTGTGAATTATACCTAATACAAGCAACCATACAACCAATAGTGGGACGACCATTCATACATATTACACACAATAATAGTAATACATAATAGTGTTAATACCCAAGGGAACATACAAACAAATGTCCAATAAAAACCGAAATACACAACAATGTATCTGAAACCCTGAAACGCGAAATTTTTCTAAAGGTTGTCAAACGGTTTCTTCCAAATGCCTTGGAATTGAACATACGCCAACTATTCTCTTATAGCAGCTACATTGTCCTCACATATTATCGAAAAATTTGTAGTACCTGCTGCCATGTACTGGATATGCTTAACGGTATAAATACCACAGCTACCACTACAAAAAAAATTACACAATCAAAATTTGGGTAAGAACCTACACGCATTGTAAATATAAAAGAGTTTGTGTAAGGTGGAAAGTTACCTCTCATCATTCCGAGGGACATTTTTCTCCTTCATCCTTGTCAGAACAAGTTTTTGTGTCATCTTGCCCTCATGCCTAATGTAGTGAGTGTGTTTGTAAAGCTCAAAAGAGAAGGTAGCATGTGCAATAAGGGTTGAACTTGATGAAAGAATCTATACTCGGATTGAAAGTTTATAATGGAGTCTACAGCGGTTACTGTCCAAGAACTCAACTCAATCTTCAGTGCTACCCAGTGTTTATTTTCCACGTTAAACGGTACATATATATATATAACATCTACCGTAGACATGTCATTACGAAACATCGCGGGTTCATCACCGTTAGTAAAGGACAATACTTCGTTGGGGAAAACATAGCTTGTTGGCGCTGCCATGAACTTGTCATACTCGACCGTGTTGAACTTTGAAGAAAAGGACGCGGGCAAGATGGCAACATTATCCAAAGTAGAAGGTGCATTCCTAAGACCTTTCCTCAGATGCATGACAAACTCATCGATCAACTACAACAGAAAAATAAACAAAACAGATCCATCATTAGTCCGGTAGATATACAGTTGGGTATGTTTCGTTCGAATGTATTGGGTATGTTTTTATTGTATGTATTTGAGTGTGATTGTTAACGAAAACTTTCATCCCCAGACAACCAAGCAGCTCTGCTGAGTAGTTGTTTGAAATGATCCGTGCCCAACTGCATCGTCAATCCAGTTATACAATCATTCATTTCACTATGCAAGTACCAATTGTATAAGTCATTTCTCTGTTTCTTAGTAAGAAAGCCGTTCTTTGGCACATTGGGTAATGTGATTGTCGGTCTATATGGCGAAACAACTGCATGAGATGGTTTTCGTTGCCGTATACCAACTCTCCGTGTTGTTTCAACCACCTGACTAGGCTGTGGAGAATAAAATGACAATTGGTTAGGTTTCGTTAAAGCTGACTTACTAATAACCATACACAAACTAATATTGTCAATGCTTACCTTATCAGGATGTACATCGAGCTGCTCATTTAAAGGTCCTCGTACCAGGGCATCATCGTCGGAAATATGATCAATATCATGTTCATGTGTTTGGGTTTTTGTAGGTTGCCCATAATCAGTCTGTCTATCAGAAAGTAACTTCTTCAACCTTGTTTGGACTCTATGGATATCACCTTCAAAACGATTGTGCATAATTTCGGAGTCTCTTGCACACACTAGAAGTTCTTCAATTACCTCATTTTGCTCTACAATCTTTTTTCAAGGTTGGAAATCTTATCCAATAACACGGTTACCCAACCAGGATGATCTTCAGGCACCTTACCCACATCTTCTTCTCCTTCTGCAAGAGCTTCAGTTTGTGTGACCTTGGTTTTCTTCGAGTCCTTCATGACACAATGTTCAAAACCCCTAGGCCTCTTAGAACCAGCAAATTTTAGGCCTTCCGGTACGCCCCTAGTCATACACAAACCAATGACTTTTGAAATAGTGTTATACAAAAACTTACCCAAACCCGTTAACAAAAACAATGCCATACCCAATTGGTGCTTCAAATTGTTGTCATGTCCTTCAGTCTTTCCATCATCCACTTCTTCCCCCTTCGTTCCACCAAGCACTTGATCTACCATTTGGGCATCTAGCACTTCTTGCACATTACATAACCCCTTGAGAAATCCCAATAATACAGATCCGACATCAAGTAAAACACCATACACATAATTGTACACATACGTAAATTAAATAATCAACATCATACCCAGTACTGCTGTCCTGTTTGTTTTCATCTATTTGCACTTCAATGTTCTCTTTTTCACTGAATACAATAACAAAACCCAATATAAATACATAGGCGGTCTTTGGGTATGCATCATACTTAAAATTGCAAAAAACCAAATGTATAAAACCATGCCAATATAAATCCAACATACTCAATTGGTCCATCCTATTTGTCTCCGCAACCCTCCTCCATATGGCCACCTTCTCCTACCTTCCCTTCAACTTTTTCACTTGCACTGATTATAAAAAACGAAACACATTATATATACATACTCAAACTTTGGGTATACATCATCATACACCAATATAAATACATAGGCAGTCTTTGGGTATGTGTTATACTTAAAATTGCAAAAAAAACCAATTATATAAAACCATGCCAATATAAATCAAACATACTCAATAGGTCCATCTTGTTTGTCTCCACAATCCTCCTCCATATGGCCATATTCGCCTACCTTCCCTTCAATATTTTCACTTGCATTGATTAAAGAAAACGAAACACATTATATATACATACTCAAACTTTGAGTATGCATCATCATGCACCATAAAGCATACCTAAGGGGTATTTCCACCGGTATGTGATCCACTTGTGTCAGTTTTTCATTATCAAATACTTTCGGTCCTAAAAACCCCGGTTCCCTTCATACATTACAAAATAAAATATCAAACCCAACTACCAAGTAAGAAGCAAGAACAACACATGTGAATCGCATACACAATACTTACATCCCAACTTTTCCTTTCCCCTTTGATGAAGTAAAAAATTCTCGTTTACTAGTATAATACTTGATGGTGCATTTTCTTTTCATTACGCTACCTTTTTTGGGCTTTTTCTTTGAATGAGTACTATCTTTTTTTGACTTCTCCTGAACAGACAACCCAGAATGAGAACGCAAAGTTTGTACACGAGGAGACGCCACGAAATCATCAGCAGAATGTTGCTCAACATCCACCTTACTAGCTGGTTTGGTGGACGGGGTTTGGACAGAACCGACCAACTTCTTCTTCTTCTTTGTTTTTGATTCCTTTGTTTCTTTCTTTGTTTCAGGTTATTGAGCTTCCTCTGACTCAGGAGGCACAATTTTGACATTCTTGAACCCTATGCTAAATAATATTTGTAGGCAACCATCATCATTTTCAAACTCCCACCAACTCCTATCATCAAAAAATAAACCCTCCTCCTCGGATGCAGGCAATGTCTCTATCTCAGAATCCTTGAGATTGGAAACTATGGCCTTAATTTTCTAGTAGCTGAGTACCTCTCTTCCTTGAACCAAGGAGACATATCTGCGACAGAACGGGGTAGCCTCCCCATCAACTTCCTTGAGCATAGACTGTTGAATTTTGGGTATGGACATGCACACATGGATCTGCATCAGCATATTATGACCACATGTTACCATGCATAAGACTTACACAAATATACCCGATAGTTGACATACTCAAATTACCATTCCCAGAATTTTCATACTCAAAGGTCGTACCTGGAACGCCAAGGGACACCCACCAATGTTGTAACTTTCGGTTGATTTGTACTTCATCGGCTTGCAAGAACGAAGTGATAGAAACGTTTGATTAAATACTCAATGACCCCAACAAAAAGTGTTGAATTTTGTCATGTCATGCGCCAAACCCAAAGTATGTTGATCAACCTTCAATCGTCTGTCATGTCCCATTAGCACACCCTCAACCATCAATACAAGGGTCATTTTCAACTTCCTTTTAGACCTTTCATGTACAAATCCTCCAACTCTTTAATTGAATACCACCCCTTCCCAGAAAACACATCTTCAAAATCCACAACAGGACTTTCTACTGTGTTTTTAGAGTAGTCCAATCCGGTAATATCATTGAATTCTTGCAAAGAAAATCTCAAGAAGCAGTTGTTGACGCCAAACCACATTGATCACTTCCTCTTAGTGACAATTTCTCAAAGCAACATAAAGTGAATTAATTGGTTGGACAATATCATTTTCTAACCCATAGCTACAATGGTTTGAACGGACCTTCATCAAACTTTTCCATATCCTCTTCATTCAAACCCTGTTGCAAAATTCAATCAACTTCATCCGAGAATTGTTGTTTATCCGTGCATTCTCAAATGATGGGTCTTGTGGGTATCTATACTTGAACTGTTACCAGACACAAACAACATTATGAGTAACATATAATGAAACTATGTTGGGTATGTGTAACATAAATTGGGTGATAAATCACCGCTATTTCCTAAGTAAGTTGTGGAGTATATGCCTGGGAAACTCTGCCAATTACATCATCCTGATAAATTGGTTTTCCATACTCAAGTTACAAACATTGGAAGAAGAATAATAAGCATTTAACCATGAATTACTTAAATTAAGCATAATGAATATATTATAACATAAGTTTACATGAAAATTCGGTAACAACATACACAACATAAACGAATTTGATACTGAATGAACAAATGTATTGCATTCTTCATCAAAATTGAATTCCAAACTCAAATTACAAACATTGGAACAAATATTGATAAGTATTTAACCATAAATTAGTGAAATCAAGCATAATGAATGTATTACAACATTAGTTTACATGAGAATTCGGCAACAATATACACAAAAGAAACAATTTCAATACTCAATTACCGAGATATTTGGAATCTTCATCTCTAACCAACGATTTCAATACTCAAATTAGACACACTGTCAATGCTTATTCGAAACCCTAAGCCCATACGCACATCAATAAATGAACAACTATCACCTTACTCAACTAATCAACCACATACTCAACATTCATCAAATACCCAAATACCGAGATGAACATACATAACATAAAACTTTAAAAAACGTACCAAATCGTCTTCATCTTTTCCGGATACATCCTCTTGCGTTTCCGGCACCAACCGGAACGACGGCGGTGGGATTTCGCTTATCGATGTCCTTTGTTTACCGAGTTTTTGATTGGTTTCTTCATATTTGTTTGCCTGGTTTTTGTTTGGTGTCTCCATGAGGGCGGTGGGATTTGGTTGACAAGTAACAAGGGGGAACACTTGTGAGTTTTGGTCCTAGGGATTTTTCGCTTGAGAGACAGTGAGAAGTTGGGAAATGGTGAGAGTTGAAATGACATTGAATTGATAGGTGCTTCTTTAATAAGACATGGAAGAAAGTTGGACATGGGAACGGTTTTCAATAACTACATAGCCTCTACAAACCGTCTTATCCTACATTTCTCTATTCCTCTTTTCTTTATTCACGAAAATAAAGCGGTTTTGGCCAACTCACAACCGCTACCTTCACATATGTTAAGTGTCCATACCCAGTATAATATCACAACTCCAAAAAAGCTACACAATACTAAAGACTTCAAAGCCAATTAAATGCAGAAACATAACCAATAATCAATAAAATATACTCAAAATCGCTACCTTCACATTAGACCTGTACAAATCCGGGCTCGGGCCGGGTTCGGGCCGGGCCAAATTAAAAAATCTGCCCGAAATGTGCGGGCCGGGCCAGCCCGGTCCGGTTTGTTCGGGCCACTATACCTGTCCATGACCGCCCGCATAAAAACTCGGGCGGGCTGACGGGCCGGCCCGCCCGAGTTTTTTAAAAACTGGACAGTAGAATGTTTTTGTTTCCATGTAAATTTTAGACAATATAGACCTGCATACTGCATTATAACTTACATGCTAAAAAACCAACACATGTTACATAACTACAAAAGTCCTGCATACCGTATTACCAATATTTAAAGTGTAAATATATAATCCTGCATTTGCATTACAAGCTAAAACCAACACAACTACACGAGTCCCGCAAGTCCCGTGATTAACAAAAATAGACTTGCAACAACTAGATGACACAAGTCACACAATTCGTGAAAAATACTCAACATTCAAAACAAACAAAAATAAAATCAGTATACAATGCCAATTTTGTGGAAGATACTCTCTTATTCTTCATAGTTCACTTCAATTCGAGGTGTCAGTACCTACCAAATTATAAACCCAAAGACACAATTACATCAGTTAATGTAATTAACTATAGAAACAATTGTTATAAATCAACAATATAAACAACTTTTTTACCGGCTTCGAATCAATAACAACAGTTCATATAGATGCAATTGAGCCTTTGAAATAATAAAGGCTGACAAGATGCAATTGAGCATTTGAAATAATAGTGGGAATCACAGCAAATATCATAAACTTATGAAGCAATATTTCATATACACAAATTTTCAATTCAGGAGGTTCAATTTCTTCCAAACCTAATCCTTTTATAAGCAACTCTCAAGCTTTCTTTTTTTTATTTGTCTATGATATTCAAAATTATAATCATATTTTGTAAACAAAACATAAACTGAAATTATTTTGTAAACGAACCTTCCAAGTTCCAATCAACATTGGAATCACTGGACTGGACCAAGATTGAGATCGATTAGAGAATGGAGCAACACAAACCACGCAGAAAAATAGAGAATCAGCAAACCTCAGAGATTGGAGCAGTGTAGTCGAGTTGCAGTCGGGGAGAGACAAACCTTCCAACTTCTAATCGACACTAGAGCGAGATAGAGATTAGAGATCGTTTAATAATACACGTTGTTGAAGATTAGAGAGAAGACATAGAGGAGCGAGAGACTGAGAGAGACAGAGTAGAGACTAACCTGATCTTTCAATCGAGGATTCGAGATCTACGAGTCTTCCAAACTCCAATTGATTCAGAGTAAGAGAAGACACAGAGGAGCGAGACTGAGAGAGACAAAGAGGAGCAAGAGGAGAGGGGGGAGCGGGATGAGCCAGAGAGGAGCGGTATAAGCCGGACTCAAATTCAGAGAGGAGCGAGAGACTGAGAAGTGAGAAGTCTGAGAGAGCTCGAGAGGAGAGTAGTTGTCACTTAGGGTTTGATAGAACTTGTAGAGGTGAGGACTGAGGAAGCGGCGGCGAGTAGCAAGGTAAAACAAAGCGGCGGACAAAGAGTTAGGGAACTTAGGGTTTGATAAATAAAAAAATAATATATATATATATATATATATATATATATATATATATAGGGTGTGGTTCCCATGAGAACACCCCTAACGTGAGAACACGAGAACAATCGTACACGTTAGATGTGAGTATTAAGGGTTGAGATTTAGAGTAGATATCAAAAATAATAATAACTACGAATAATAATAATTAGGAATCCAACAATAACTACGAATAATCCACTCAACCAACAATAACTACGAATAATACATTAAACGATATGACACATTCGTAACAAAACTAATAATAATTACGAATCTGTTCTCATGTTCTCACGTTAGGGGGTATCTTCTAGAGTATCGTTTATCCTTTTTATTCACCTAACGGTTCTTCAATTGGTATCAAAGCTAGACTCACATATATTGATTTAACCATCAGTGAGACTAATCATGAATCTTGTAGGTGGTGGAGGATTTTCTCAAGGAAGATCCACATCTGAACCACCACTCTTCTGTGACAACAACTTTTCCCATTGGAGAGCACTCATAGGATATATATATATATATATATATATATATATATATATATATATATGTATGGGCCGGGACGGGCCAGCCCGCGGGCTAAGATGGATAACCATATCCGGCCCGCATAAGTCTGGGCCGGGCCCAGCCCGGCCCGAATGGGCCAATTACGTTGCCCATACCCGTTTTTTTTTTGCGGGCGGGCCGGCCTGGATTTGTACTGGTCTACTTCACATATGTTAAGTGTCCATACCCAGTATAATATCATAACTCCTAAAAAGCTACACAATATTAAAGCCTTCAAAGCCAATTAAATGCAAAAACATAACCAACTATCAATAAAACATACTCAAAACAAAGTATAAAACATACAAAACCCATTTTAATCACAACGAGAAATGTAAGTGATACATAAAAGTTTACTTCCGCAAGTTCCTACAAACAAAAGCACATAACAGTGATCCAACAAAGGCTACCCACAGGATTCGAGTCTCTAACGACAAATCATTACAAAAGTGAGCGTTCTCATTATCCAATTTCTCATGCTCCAGTTTCTCAACTTGTCTAGTTAAGATAGAAATTTCTTCATCTTTGTCTCTAATTGTGGACTGCAATTGGGAAATTTCTTCTTTCAAACTTCTATTATCGTCCTTCAACTCTTTCACAAAATCCTTTATCATCATCGTTATTACGGAACTAGTATCTGCAACTATATGGCCAAGCCCTTTCTTTATCAAGTTCATCCCTGGTTATGGCAAATTATTGACTAAAATGCCAATCGTAATAGTTTGGGTCATTGCTGTCTAGGCTGGAGTCATCGACACTATACTCATCCATCTGCATGAACCATGCTCAATTTGAAGAAATACTGAAAAATGACTCCGACATAACAAATGACTCAAAAATCACATACACAAATGACTCCAACATACACATATTCTTACCCAATGACTCCAAAATAACAGATGAGATACTCAAAAAACAAGAAAAATAGTAACTCATCAAATCCATGCCTCTATTTTATCCTCGAACTACTATACACAAAAACACCGAACATCAACAATGTCAACCATACTTCATCTATTGAGCATAAATATTTCAAACACGATAGGTACCATGAGTAAAACTATATTACAACAAAATAACTCAGTAATATACTAAAAAATATGGAGAAAGATTGACAAATAACTCCGACATAAGAAATTACTCAAAAATCACATACACAAATGACTCCAAAATAACATATTCATACCCAAGGACTCCGAAATAATAGATGAGATACCCAAAAATATGAAAAATAGTAACTCATCAAATCCATGCCTCCATTTAATCCTCGAACTACTATACACAAAAACACTAAACATCAACAACTAAATAACTCAGTAATTTACTCAAAAATATGGAATAGAGTTGAGAAAAGTTACAAATTTTTCCTCTTCATCATTTCTTGGGTATGGTTCTCCGTTGCCAACTTCATCAACAACTTCCGAGTTTTCCATTGGGTACGAAAATGGTTCAGTTACAACTAGAACGTAAATTAGACCACAAAGGGAATCAAGAATGGAGAAAATTTATGCCACAAATGAGAGGCCAAAACATGGAGACGAAAGTATATATATTCTCATTTGAATGATTTTGAATAGCCCGCTCATTAATGGCCCATCTACTATTCATCTGATTGAGTATAGACGTGACACCTCTGCAAAAGTTGCATAAAGAGCTATAGTGCACCCTCGGAATTGCCGTAACCCTTTCTATTATCCCTTTTTCTGGCAAATGTTTGCTGAAAAAGGATGGGGCCATTACACAAAGTAACTTCCTCAAGGGCCCTAAAACGCCAATTCTTTCAAACATTTTCCACCGTTTATATATTTGATGTAACGGTTCAAATTAATTCACGTTATTTAATGATTTTGGGCAACGTTGTGACATTTTTGTAATTATACGAAGTTTAGCGACAATTTTATTCTTTTGAAAATTGTTCCAAAAGGTTTGACGCGATGTCAATTTTATAATTTTTAAAAGGTTTAGTGAGAATTTCTTTTATTTTGTTAGTTTCAATTATTTGTTCCAAAGGTTCATATTTTTTAAATTTAAAAAACGTTTATTCTAATAGTACTTTTTTGAAAGAATTTGGCCAAATAAGCCCCTTTTTATTTCTTTTTGGTTTCTATACCCATTAGTTTATATCACTTTCATTAATGGTAGGTAAAAGTAATTAACCCTTATTTTTAAAAAAGGAAAAACGTGAAGTTGTTGTTTGTATGTTACGTAAAAATCTGACTTCTTCTTTTTTTTTCTTTTTTTTTTGTTTTGACCTTTTTATTTATTTAATTATTTTCTAGTATGAATTTCATACTAAAAAATTCATACCAGATTTTTTTGCCCTTTTTATTTTCTTATTTATTTTCTAATATGAATTTTTTCTGGTATGAAATTCATACTAGAATTTTCTTTTGTTTTTTTCCTTTTTTATTTTCTGGTATGAATACCAAAAATACTTAATGCATACCAGAAAAATCATATTAGAAATTTTTGGTATGAATTTTATACCAGAAATATTCAATGCAGGAAGCACTGCTAATTGTTTGTTCTAAAAAATCGTATACTTTGGACAGCTTTTCCATCCAATTATTTGGTGAAGTGTGTAGGAAACCCATTGTGAAGATGATCTGCATATGATGGTATACAGGTAAATGTAGAAAGCAAATCTCTTCTCTAGTATGAATTAAACAACATATATACCACCAAATGGTATAAAAACTTTCATACGAAAATTCTAGTATGAGACCTTCGCGTAATCAAAACAGAAAAATTCTGGTATGAGACCTACTGCTTCTGGTAGTGGCACAATTGAAATGGCATTGAGTACATGTAGATCCTTTTTGACACCATTGGTCACAAATATCATACCATAAGAGAATCGTACAAGGAGACAGCGGCGGTGTTGCAATACCGATCGAAGAGAATCTGAGCGTGATGCTTTGCTCCCTTCTCTTCTTCTGTTCTTGCTCTTGTCTTCTTCTTGCTTCTTCTGTTTTGCTCCTGGTATGAATTTAATGGAAGATGGCGGCGGTGCTTCGATCCCGGTGGAGGTAGTGGCTCAACAACGACGGCTCCTACACTCGACCTCGGCGGTGCAGCGACAGAGGCTATCAATGGCGGATCTAGGGTTTGAACGGTGGTTCGTTGGTGGATAGCGTGAGGGAAAGAGAAGGTAAGGAGGAGAGCTGTGCTTTTTTACAAATTAGGGTTTGATAGTAAAAAAAGAAGGGGTTATATTTACTTAATTAAAAAAACACTATGGACCTAGTTAGTAGATAAGAATCTCAAAAAGGCATACTTACCAAATTAAGCTATCTTTTTTTTCAACACTTTTTCCATTCAAAAATTTTATAGACTTTCGTTCAAACATTTTTGAATTAATAGTATAAAAATTTTGAACTTTTTTATTCTACTTTTTTCCTTTCTTCTTTTTCTAACAGATACTTTTCGTTCAAATTATTTGTTCTGTTAATTCAAATTATATTGTACTAATGAATCATACAATTTATAAATTTTGTTCATAAGTTTAAAATAATGCATGAACTAATAATATAAAATAGAAATAATTATATACTCGATTCTAATAACCATAACTATAATAATATGAACTTTTACAATATCAGTTCAAAATTTGGGTATAATTAGTTTGATTATTGTGTATTGATAGTTCAAACATGTACAAGTAATAAAATGTATAAAACATAACTAGCAAATTAACAAAATAATAAGTGAACTAACTACAAAATATATCATAACTAATAGTGTATACTTTTGAATGAATTGAATTTAAAAATTATGAACTGAGATAAGAACTGTTATAGTTTGTCACGAAGATTACAAAAATTTCACCGCGTTCCCCTTTTTTTTTAAAAAAAGATTTTCAAAAGGACAAAATTACCCGGTGCGTTCTAAAAATTACAAAATTGTTACTACACCTTTCTTAAATCATAAAATGACGTGAATGAATATAGTCAACTGGATCAAGTGAACCAACAAACTAAATTACTCCGTAATGCCGTATTGTAGCACCCTCCGTACGGGAACTATTCCCATTTTATAATAGTAAATTTAGGAAAAACTATATATTTATCTTGTCTTTTGATATTAACCAACAACCTAAATTACTCCGTAATGCCGTATGTGCAGGTAGAGAAGTTTGAAGTAGTGAAGTTGGCACAAGACGTGCAAGAAGTATACAAAAGGTTAATATTAAACCTTCGGTTGTTGGATTGGTGTTTCCGAAGGACTTGACAATGAATTTAAGACAACTTATAACAAATGATTGATCATGTCTTGTGTAACACTCCAAATTCACGAGATTCGGGATGCTACGGGCGGAGACCTCACAATGGGTCCCGACCCTTAACCTGACAACAATTTCACCGGATACTGCAACAAGACACAAATAAAGGCCAAAACCGAAATACATTTCATGCAATGTTATGATACTCGAAAACTTAAAGAAAGAAAGACTTCAGCCGTCATTACAACAACATCGACAATATACAACTATAACAACACAAGGACTCAAATCTCAACTCGTCCTATGATGTACGGTATCCCCGGCTGCCATCTCCTCCGAATCACTCGGCAATATCTTTAACCTACAAGGCATCTACAAGCGGTATAAAACCGTTAGGTCACATTCTAGGCGTTAGGTAGATATTAAAGGCACATACACAAGCAAGCAAACATAAACACACATCATGCTCATACACACAAGCCGGTTATTATCTTCTCTTTCCGGCATTCCATTACTAGTTCCATTCGTAAAGATTGTGACACGAGAAGTCTTACGACTCTCGCCCCTATCCCTGTGTAACCAACAAGAGTGGTGCGGAGCGCTTCCCGTACACCATGTGGAGTGGTGAAGTAGCCCGCCCGTATACCGTGTATGACCTGGTCGTAAAGAACCACTCAGTCTCCATCGGGAACTGAGTAGTGATGTCACCACCTGATAAGCATGAGCTTGAGCCAATAATCCATATACAAGTCATCCTATTCCGGTTTCATTGTTTAATCAAATATAAAGCACACACCACCGTCACACATCCAACTAATACTTAAAAGCGAGCTAGGTAAGTCCGTGGACTTACCTGAATCGAGTCACAACTCTTGATATCTCAAAAACTCGATGCGCAAGGAAAGAATTTAACCGCCTGATTATAAAAAGGAAAATGGATCAATAACATATACACACTTCTTAGAAGTTTCCAAATTCTAAGTTACCAAAGGTTATCTAAAGGAAAGACCAAATTACCCTTATAAGGGTAATAAGACGATTTTACCCCTGGATACTAAAACCCTAGGAATGTCTATAAACACTTTGAAACTTCCACTAAAACCTCGAAGACATAAGGACTCACTCTAACAAGAAATATCTATCAAGTTTGAAAGATTCTCAACTTTCAAACTTGAAACCAACGTTCACTAGGGTCATACTTTGATCTAAATTTAAACGCTCTTATAAAGTCCTAAAAATCCAGAGAAAAATATTTATGCGTATTATGACATCTCAACTCCTAACTAGAAGAATAAAAACCCAAAAATACTAAGCCATCAATTCTACATCAAAACTCAAAGTTGCTATAAAAATATAAAAATCTCATGCTTAGCCAAAATCACTCTATTCCTACAAAACTGCACTTAAACCCTATTTTGGGATCTTACAACTCTAAATCCGACCGTTAAATTAATCCCAAATTTTAATACATCAAACTCTATATATTCATCTCCAACATATCAAAAATTCAATGGTAGATGATAAATCTAAGACATCGAAACATTCTTCCAAAGACCGTAGTTCCAAACCAAATTAAGGAAACTGAAAAGGGAGGTGCAACAGGTCATCACTTCTATTCTCACTACCAACCAGATTATGAAATTATGCTAACAGGGCACATATGCAATTTATGAAATTATGGGTCATCAATGTAAATAAAAGTTATGGAGGTTTTCTGTAATTATACCCTAATTTGAGAAGACCCGATTAGGAATTGGATGGTTGTGTCGGCGGTGGCTGCAACATCTGCTTCGGCGAGGCCCAGCGCAGGCGGCGGCGGTTGGAGGGGCAACTTCACCCTTGGTTCCTCTCCTGGCGGTCGACGGCAACGGTGCACTTCAAGTCCAGTCGAAGGTAGGTTGGTGGATTCGGACAGCGGCTCGATAGATGGTGACGGTGACTTCGGTTTTCGACGATAGCAGTGGTGTTTCCTTGCGACTGGAGATCCTAGCGGTCGGATCAGGGTCAGATCTGGTCTCACCGGTTCGAGGCGCCTCCAACAGTGGCTCGATTGATGCATAGGGCTCGTCGAGTTTTGGTTGCAGCGTCAAGGCTCGATACGCAGGAGGTGGCTCGATTCGGCAAGTAGTGGCCATGTGGGTGCAAGACGAGGCTCGCGAGGGTTCGGCGTGGAAGAAAGGAACCTCTCAAGTAGTGGCCGGTGCTGCTGGTGGCCGGAAGAAGGTGGACGAAGAAGAAGTCGGTAAGGGTTAGGGTTTGGTTTAGGGAGGAAGGTAGGGGGTGACGAATAGTGAAATCTCCGAACCATTACGAGTCTATATAAATTTCTATATTTTTCTCAATTTTGATATTGTTCGGAAAAATCATCAATAAAATTCTAAAATCTGAAAGCACATAATATATCATCACTAATCCCAAAATAATCGTTTCGACTTGTCACTTCAATAGATATTAGATTATATCATAGCACCGCTCATTTGATCATAAAAAACGAAAGAAACTATTATTAGAATCTCTGCCGGATACTAAAATTTTGGGTCATTACATCAGTCTACACTTAGAAAAAGTTTTGTCCCGAAACTTAAAAAACAACAAGTAACAACGAAAAAGACACCACGACCGCATAAGCCCGACCTTGGATATCAACTGGTTTATTTTGGAGTTTCCTATAGTTTCGCCAACATTGTTCCAAAATCTCTGGATATTACATAAATCTCCCCTTAAAATAAGTTTCGTCCCGAAACTTAAGAAATAAGAGGGTCGTTTAGCTAAACCTGAAATCATGAGGGCATACTTAACAACCTATCGATGTAGGTGTTATCACCCTCTTCTCTAAACGTACAAGTACACAACACATAAGACCAAAGTTGCCCTTACACATAAATTGATAAATACTCGGCCATATTTACATATGCATTCAAATAACATATGCATTCAAACAACTAAACATATACGCACATAAACACTTACGCACTTAACCCAAGAGATAACTAATGGTTAACCAAAAAGTCAATATTAGATTAACGTAGCGCTTTGTATCGCTAATCATGACTCTCATCACCGTCCTTTATAGTCTCGTTCTCCCAAAGCCTAGACCAACAAATGAATATATATATTAGGCTATTTTTCAACCAAATTTGTCTCATGTTTTACTCCAAGACAACTATCGGTTATTCCATGAAAATGGATCCAACTCATTACCAAAAAACTCAAATGACCAACCCCTTGCATGGGATCCGTATATACTCTCTCAACCAATACCATGGAATAGAGGATGGGGACTCTCGTGTACGGTTGACTGTGCTACTTTATTGATAACTTTCTCAAAATCTAAAATAATGTTGCATCTTAGGGTTTTCACTTCCCTTTAATGTCAAAACGTCTAAAACTTCAACTTGGGGAACTCTTAGTCACAAATGCGCATCCAACATAACTCTGAAGTGTCATTTCCATAATCTAGCTACATACTTTAACAACTTGAACTCGTTAACTTGTAATTCCGGAAAGTTACCCAACCGACGTCATCTCGCGTCCTTCCCATAACAACTCATCCTAACATTGTGGATTCATCTCCGTTACTAACATACGACCCTTATGTCCCTATCAATTTGTATTAGAATAATCTGGTAATCGTACATGATATATTTTACCAGAGCTTATGTTTTTCGTTTCAACCTCCTTAATTGTAACAACCAATTATATAAATACGTATGCGACCATGCTCTTAGGCATTTAGTAAACCTTACTAAGTGCATATTTCCCTCTCATGGAAGACAAAATATTTAATCACGTTTATTTAATATGACAAGGTCATGTAGCTCTGCCAATCCATCAATTTTCACCCATGTCTCATTGAATTTCCAAATTGCTTCAAACTAGTAACAACATTAACGTAGATGTCCTCTCACAATCACTTTAGCATTTTATGTGGTGACAATACCCTATGGGGTTTTTGCTTCTCTATCTTGATTTCTTAATAATCTTGACATTTACTTACCTACTTAGCTTAAATCGGCCTTCTTCACCTGCTAAAATAAATCTTTCAATGTCTTATACATCTTAATTACACCAAGATATATAAACATATATCACAATTTTCACCTAACATCGGAACTCTCATCCTAACATCAATCGGTCTAGTCCCAATCATTGGCGTCTCGTGACTCTATTTGTTTGTGATCTATTTAGTCCAATAAAGTCAAATAATGGCCATTTGTCGGCAACATACCTCTCAAACTCTGAATTCAAACCCCAACCTCTAACTTGACAAGTTAGGTCCTTAAGCATCTAAGGTTGGGTTGTCAAGTGAGTTATTGCTCTTTTTTCTAAGCATCTTATGTCTAAGTATACTCATTGTTATATGAGTCTTCTTTTCAATGTTGTAGTGGTTCTCTATAACCATCCCAAATCCATCAATCATCTTATCAATCTTGTCTTTGTTACTTTCTAGGTATGCTCCAATTCAAATCATCTGAAAATCTAGCAATTCCTTTCGTAGAGGTACTAACTCCCCAACTTTACCGCAAACATTGTCGCATTCAACCCTCGTATAAGATGTCACTTGAATCTCTTATCATTTCTTCCCTGACGAAGAAGGAAACCAAAGTCCCCACTTTCCTTTATGAGAACCACATCTCTGTCTCCACTAGGAATGTCTGGGATGCATCACTATACACCATAATTATTCATTTATCTAGCTATGATGTAAAACTTGGATTGGAAGTCCTTCTCTTAACTCACAATTTAAGTTCACATGCTCCAGCCTATTAACCTCAGCATCGCCTTCAATGAACTAGTTAATGATCGGATTTCATTGTTAATGCTTGTCATCCTCTAATGGTAAGTACCACAATTTGGGAAACTAGACAAAATTTTCCTAGAATGTTCCCGATAAAATTCTAAATAGTCCTTCGTTGGGTCTGCCTTGACCTCCCTTGTTGTGACTAAAAGACATTAGAAGGTCGCCTTTGACCGGCAACTCTAACTTGGACGCTTGCTTACGGTTACTTCCATTAATTTTTCTCCTATCAGTTGGTTAATGACTTTAGGGTACACTCTTTGATGTATGCCGCGGTTATAAACCACTTTTCAACCTTCAATTGACAGGCTATCAAAGATAGCTGAGATTAGCAAGGAGTACCCTTCTCTGGATAAACTCTTTAGATATGTACATAATGCATTCATCTAAGGGTGACACAAGGTACACATAACAATCTCTAGACTCTCAGTATTCCACTATCTAATGCCGCTCCAATAGAACTGTATACTCCAACTACAATCGTACAACACCTGATAAGTGATTTTGCCAAGGGGATTACGTCATAATTGTTGTGTCTGCCCCACCGCTATAAATCTTTTTCATTACATATCACACCATTAGCCATGATGGCTTTCTTCGTGAGTCTGGGGTATTGACCCAACTCCCGTTCGTGAGAACACCCCATCATCCCCATTTCGACAGAATATTATGCACCCTCTTTAACTACCTTTATTGAAGTAAGACAATTATTAAAAGTCAACCTCTTCCTCTTGTATGAAAGCAACTTCTAACAGAAATTCCCTTTATATTGTAAAATTGATCTAAGAGGGTCGTCTCCGACCATCAAAATCTTCCATTGGACGATTTCCTTAAGTTACTCGCTTGAACTCATGCAATGCTACTATCACAGAACACGTGTTCTTATAACTTGTTCAAATGTCGTCATTAAACCACACGAGGAATTACTTCATGGAGTCGATAAAATTCTTTTATAAATCCGCAGTCGGGGTAACTCTTACTATCTATCAACAACTTCGTCGATTGCTACCCAACCCGTATATGTCCTCAGTTGCTGCCGGTTGGTTTGTAGTTTACCTTCTACAAGGTCATATACTTACTCTTCTAACATACTTTACGATGTCGATATCCTTTAGGAGGAGCTACTTATACAAATTTATCCATTTTACTTTTCTCTAGCTTGTTTAACAATCCACACTTCCCTTTCTTCTATGAGATAAATATACCATCTCGAGTCATGTTGTGCCATCCATCCCACACAAATAGGCTTAACAAGTCCTCCATGATAGCTTGCAAGCGCGTCTTCTCAATTACTATAACCTTGGTTATCATCCACTCACGTTTCTCTTGGTTGGTATCTCAAGTCCTTTTGGACGTTTTATCTTTCATAATCTGCATGTTTGTATGTACATTATGTGATTTTACTACCATTTCATCTACCTTTGCGAGAATCGAGGTCTATACCTAGTTTCGTTGTAATTACAGGTAATATGGTACGTTTTGCATAAAAAAGGAGCAAAAGGAGTCATGAGTCATTTGGAGCTACATCCAGGGAGCATAGCCATGGATTAAAGATTTACTTTGGACCAGTTTTGAGAGATTTCACATTCAGTTATGACTCACCTCGGTTGACCAGAGGTTCACCTCGACCGAGGTGATCCAGAGACGCCGACTCGACCGAGGCGAACACCTAGGACGCGGCGAGAATATTTTATTCTTGGAGGAGATCTTTTAAATTTGGAAAGTGATCTTATATTTTTGGGCTTGGCTCCTGGAAGGAAGGAGATATGCAGAATCATATATTTTACCTATATTTATGGGAAAATATCTTTCTAAGATTTATTATCTTTGGAGGGTTATTTTCCTATAAAAAGGGTTGGATTTCCACAATTCCAAAACGCCGCTTACACCGAAAAATACGCAGCAGCAGCCTACTCCAAGTTGGGAGAATTGAAGAATCTTTTTGAAGGTTGAAGGAAGATTGAAGTCCATAGCTTTTATAGCTTTATTGAAGGGTTTTGTAAGATTATCTTCAATTCCCTCAATTGTTGTCTTGTCTTTTTGGATTGATATTCAAGGAACGCTTTGTTGTGATATTTGATTCAGTTATTGAAGTCTTTTCATTAAATTCTTCTTTGTTCAAATATTCACCTTCTTCCCATATATTTTAATACTTTCATTATGATGATGAGTGGCTAATTTCTTTGTGTGATTCTAGGGTGATTGGCTGAAGGTTGTGGGAAAAATAATGATAGAATAATCTTAGATTCCAGTAGGATCCTGAAAGTTCGAGTCTTTAACCTTAACCCTAAGCATCTCGTTCAGTCGATGAACATCTCGGCCGGGGTGGAAACTGGCTGACCGAGGTGACTTATCTGATCCATAACTGAGAGTTAAGTGTTAGAGTTTGCTAAATCCTATTCTTATTACACCCTTCTGGTTCAATGCAGGCTTAGGATGAGACTTACCCGGTAATTCCTTAGTTTGGGTATTAACGATCATAAGTGTAGGTAATAAAGGTTTATCCTTTATTGGGGTTTGAGTGTGCTTCCATCCCATCTTTGTGAGTTAGCCTGAGACTTACCCGGTAAAGGTTGATTCTATTCCCTTAGATGGTGTGTTAGTTTGAGGTTATAGTTCTTTATCTTGATTCCTTGAGACTTACCCGGTAATAGGAGTTGCGGTTTGGATTAGTGTGTAGTGAGACTTACCCGGTGATCTACTCCACTTTAGAAACACCCTCCCCACGCAAAAATCTCAGCTTTGTCCGCTTATCTATAGATCTTGAGTTGGAACCACAACTAGATGCTTTAATCCCTAGAATTGCATGTTTGCTTTATTGACTTCTTATTCATCTTTGATTGTGTTAATCGCTCTTGTGGTTAGTATTGACATAAGCACACCGTATTGGCTTTGTTTCACCGAGTCCCTGTGATCGACCCCTGGAATTTTCTTGCTTTTACTACGATTGACCCGTACACTGCGGGTTCGCATCCTTGTTTTAAGTTTAAGTCTAGGGTTATAAATTTAAAGCTTGCACACACCGTTTGGAGCGAACAAGTTTTTGGCGCCGTTGCCGGGGACTTGGTCTAGACCGAGCCGGTACGGTTTGCTCTTGGGGCGCTTGCCCCGTTTCATCTAACCACTCTACTTGAGTGACGACTTTTTGCAGGTTCTTTCTTAGGTATATGCGAAGAACCCGCGCTGGGAAGGAAATCGTTCCTTACGATCCCGAACCAGAAAAGACTTACAAGCGACGCTTAAGAGAAGCAAAGATGGCCCAACAAGACGATCGCGATCTTGCGGCCCAATTGAAAGAGGCGCTAGAGCTGCTACGCCTCAGCAAGGAAGAACTCAGACAAGAGAAAGAAGAGAATAGCACCAGGACTGCAGCAATCGAAGCTGAGATAGCAGTCATAAGAGAACAGATTCTACCTCGACCGAGGGAAGATCCTCCTGTTGATCCGCGACCGAGGCAGATTCCAGTACCTGACGCCCCGGCCGATGTACTTCCACCTCGGATGCCAGTCCGAGATGTTCTTCTTGCAGGAATTCCACAAACCCTATGTCAAAGGATGGACCCTAATCAACAACTGAGGCGTCCAGGAGTGAACCTAGGAGATCCAGCAGATCATGACTACGAACTTCGACCGCAAGTTCTAGCCATGATTCGCCAATGCCAATTCGGAGGGCTAGAGAAGGAGTCGCCGCATCAACATCTTCAAAACTACGAGATCTTGATGGAAACCTTGCGACCGTCCATAATTGAAAATAACAACTACAAGCTAAGACCTTTTTACTTTTCTTTAAAAGATAGAGCTCTTACTTGGTATCAATCCCTTCCTCCAGGAAAGATTAGCACATGGGAGGAGATGACCACGGAATTCTTGACCAAATTCTTTCCCCCCTCAAAGACCGCCGAAATGAGAGGGAAGATCAATGCTTTCATTATGAAGGACAAGGAGAGCTTGTCCAAATCTTGGGAGCGGTTCAAGGATATCCTTTTGGATTGCCCACATCATGGGATTCCAAAGATCGAGTTGTTGGAGATCTACTTCAAAGGGCTGGACGGAAGCACCCAATTCAATCTCCAACTACTCTCCGCCGGTACCTTCATGGACATGGCGATTGATGAGGCTTGGGACTTCATTGAGAAGCAAGCCTTGCACATGGAGAAATATACCCACCAAGGAGCTGAAGGTGGAGTTAAAAGAGTCAACTTTCAAGAGACTCAACCCAACAACAATCAACTCACGTCGTTGAAGATGACGTGAAGCAATTGAAGGAGTTCTTGATGGCTCAAACTAAGAAGGAAGAGCAAGGGCAAAGGAACAACAACAATAACGGGTACCGTAACAACAACAACGGTCCCCGAAACAACAACTACAACAACAACAATAGAGGATCCAATAGCAACAACTGGAGGGCGAACAAGCAAAATCACGGTAACAATCATTCAAACTCCAATTCTAATGATTCCTCTAACCCTTTCCTCTCTCCCCCTTCTTCTTCTTCTTCTACTCCATTGAAAAGCCAAGGGCAAGGATCAAGTTCGTCTCAGCCAGAAAAGAAAGACGCAGTTCTGGAGGCAATCTTGATCAAGCTTAGCGCTATGGAGAATTCTATGACTTCATTTTCGAGGGCCCAAAAGTCCTTCGAACAACAACTTGCTAATAGGGCGAATGAAGCGCCAAGAGATCCAGGGAAGCTTCCAGCGAAGACGGAAACTAACCCTAAGGGCCAGTGCATGGCCATAACGACGAGGAGTGGACTTAAAACTGCAGATCCAGTACCTCGCTCGACGCAGACCACCTCGGTCCAGATCCAGTCGAAGAACACCTCGACCGAGATGCCAACCGAGGCGGAGCAACAGAAGGCAGGAGGGACGACAGAAACTTATGTTCCACCTCCTGCATATAAGCCGCCACTTCCATTCCCTCAGTCCAGAGCCAGAGCACATCTAGACAAGCACTTCGGTAAGTTTCTTGACTTGATGAATAAGCTGCATATTAACATTCCTTTCCTTGATGCTATTTTAGGTATGCCCGCCTATGGGAAGTTCTTAAAAGAAATCTTATCAAGGAAGAGGAAGCTGGAGGATGTTGGTGAAGTTAGGATGACATCTAAGTCTTCGGAGCTTATCAAGATCATGAAGGAAAAGATGCCACCTAAGTTGAGAGATCCCGGCTCATTTTGCATTCCCATTCAAGTTGGGGATGTAACTTGTGAAGCCCTTTGTGATCTAGGAGCCAGCGTGAGCATCATCCCGCTGGAGCTATGCACGAAGATCGGTATTGGAGAGCCCAAGCCGGTCAAGATTCGACTCTACATGGCGGATCGCTCCATTACCCATCCCGTGGGCATCTTGGAGGACGTTCCGGTCAAGTTAGGTAACTTCTATCTACCCATAGATTTTGTCGTACTTGACATTCCCGCAGATTATCCTGTTCCTATTATTCTCGGGAGGCCATTTCTAGCAACTTCGGGTTGCAACGTGGATTGCAAGAACGCCAAGTTGAAATTCAACGTTGGTGGCGACGAGGTGGAGTTCGCACTACTTGCAGCCATGAAAGGGGAGCAACTAACTGATGATATCTTCAACATCTACGATGAAGAAGAATCAAGAGAATTGGTGAGCTCTATCCTTATTAACGACCCACTCGAAAGAGTTATTAGCTTCAGTTTAATGGAGGAAGGTATAGATGCTTCTTGTGATGCAGATATACGGAGCTTAAAAGCACTGGAAGAGGATCCAGGAGCTACAACTGAGAAGTTAATCCAGGAGACGAAGATCTCCAGTCTCGGACCCAGTAGCAGTACCTCGACCGAGGCACTTTCTGGACTGAGCGAGGCGACCGAAGAACATCTCGGTCAACGCCTATGCGCCTCGACCGAGGTCGATGGCGAGATGATTCAAACTGAGACTTCATCGAGTCCAATTTCTGATACCACTCCACTGGAAAGAGGAAGCATGGATCCCCCCCAGAAAGCACCCCCAGTCGTGGAACTTAAACAACTCCCAAATCACTTGAGGTATATCTTTCTTGGACCGGATTCTACTTATCCCGTTATTGTTAGTGCTTCCCTTTCCGAATCTGAATTGTCTAAGTTAATGCATGTCCTGAGAAAGCATCGAAGGGCTATAGGTTACACTACGGATGATCTTATTGGCATTAAACCTTCTTTCTGCATGCATAGAATTCTAATGGAAGATAATCATAAGACTTCACGGGAACCTCAAAGACGGTTAAATCCGATCATGAAAGAGGTTGTGAAGAAGGAAGTTCTTAAGTTGTTGGATGCAGGTATTATTTATCCTATCTCGGACAGCAAGTGGGTTAGCCCGGTACATGTCGTTCCGAAGAAAGGAGGGATGACTGTTGTGACGAATAAGAACAACGAATTGATCCCAACAAGGACCGTTACGGGCTGGAGAGTTTGCATCGATTATAGGAAGCTGAACACGGCAACTCGGAAGGATCATTTTCCGCTTCCCTTCATTGATCAAATGCTCGAACGGTTGGCCCAACATTCACACTTTTGCTACTTGGACGGCTATAGTGGATTCTTCCAGATTCCTATCCATCCGGATGATCAGGAGAAGACCACTTTCACTTGTCCTTGGGGGACGTTTGCCTATCGGAGGATGCCATTTGGATTGTGCAATGCACCCGCCACCTTCCAACGATGCATGATGGCTATCTTTTCCGAGTACATAGAGGAGATCATGGAGGAGTGTCTTGATGCTTTTTACAGGATTAAGGAAGCGTTGATCTCCGCTCCCATTATCCAGCCTCCTGATTGGACCTTGCCCTTTGAGGTCATGTGTGACGCTAGTGATGTAGCCGTAGGAGCGGTGCTTGGACAGAAGAAGGATGGACGGACCACCGCCATTTATTATGCTAGCAAGACGCTAGATGAAGCACAACGCAACTACGCTACCACCGAGAAGGAGTTATTGGCGGTTGTATATGCTTTCGAGAAGTTTCGTTCCTATCTAGTGGGAGCGAAAGTCATTGTCTACACCGACCACGCAGCCATTCGTTACTTGTTGGCTAAGAAAGATGCCAAGCCGCGCCTTATTCGATGGATTCTCTTGCTCCAAGAGTTTGACCGAGAGATCCGCGATAAGAAAGGATCCGAGAACTCCGTTGCGGATCACCTCAGCCGGCTACCGGAATCCTCCCGCGAGACGGATAACCCACCCATAGACGATTCATTCCCCGATGAGCACTTACACTTGTTGGAACGGTTGATGGATCTACTTACTTCACCCCACGATGGAGGTGAAGTATGGGGTGAGGGCACCTCCTACCTCGTTTGAGACGCATCATGGTCCAGCTAGCGACCTTAAATCAAGCGCTTCTTGGGAGGCAACCCAAGGTATTGCCTTCTTTTCCCGTTTTCTAGTCTAGTTTAGATAGTTTTTGTTTTTGCTTTGCTTTGCTTTGTTTTGGCGTTCTGGACAGACAACAGGGAATATCTAAGGAGGAGCACAACTGGAAGGACAGAAGTTCGAGATTCTGAGAAGACAGAAGCACCTCGGTTACTGTCAGAGCACCTCGACCGAGTTGATTCTTCAGCAACCGAGGCGACTAGGGTTTCTGCAGAACCACCTCGGTCCATACCACCTCGGTCCAGTCAAGACCATCTCGACCGAGGTGACAGCAGATCCAGGAACAGTATAAAAAGGAAAATTTTATTTTTCACTTTTCACTTTTACCTACCTCGACCGCGGCGACAGATCCACTTCGCTCCCTCTCAAATCTTGCTCGTTTTCGAAGATTTCTGCTTCTAAACTGAGATTGAAGAGTAGAGGAACCGATTGCAACTGCAGATCTGCAAGAAATTCGAGTGAATCGGCCGGAACGAGGTAAAAACGATCGAAACCCTAACTCGTTCGTTTACTTCGATTTGGGCTTTGGTTGCCCTTGATTTTGCTGAGAAAGGATTTAAGTACCCCTTAGGAAGCAATTGTAGTGATTTTAGGGGGAAAAGAACTGAATTTCTGAGAGTTGGAATCGCGACTGTCTTCGCCTCGGTCCAGTCGACCTGCACCTCGACCGAGGTGATTCTTGGAGTTTGTCAGAGACCGAGGTGTTCTGACAGTGGAAATTTCTGAAGATGAGTTCTGACAGGTTCTTAGCCCTTAGAGATAGATCCTCTCCTTTCCCTTCTTCTTCCTCATCCAGACCTTCTATCCCGGTGATCCACGAGAGACACCGGGTAGATTATGAGCGTATTGCTAGCCGTCCAGTGATCGCACCTAGATTTCTGGATATTTCTGCTTTTGACTGTCTCCACGTTGATGGAGAGCTTAGGAGGATGATCACCACAGTCGGGCTGGATCAGTTTACTGAGATCCGAGCCCCAGCTTACTTAGAGCCGACCCTTGAGTTTGTCAGCTCCTTCACTTACCTCCCCACAGAGAGGGCTGTGAAGTACCGGTTGATGAACCGGAACTTCTTAGTACCCCTGGACCACTGGAGAGATATTTTTGGCTTCCCTGCCCCCACTGCTGTAGACTTCCCGACCCGAGCCGTAGCTAGAGAGTTCTGGGGTCAGATTGCTCATGTTGTGGAGCATGCAGATAGGTGGCGCCTTGGTGATTCCAGGGAGAAGCTTATCTTCCATCTAGCTTTTCGATTAGCCCACAAGATCTTCAGCGAGACACTTCTGGCGCGTACTGAGACGCCCCAGAAGGTCAGACAGGGGGAGCTCTTTGCTTTATACTGCATGGTTACAGGTGGATTCCCCGACTTTGGATTGATGCTGGCAGAGGATCTGCACAGGATCAAGGCCAAAGGGAAGGGAGATATATGTTGTGGTGGGATAGTGACCCATATCGCTACTTATCAGGATATGGATCTGAGTAGGTGTACTATGGTGGCGGCTGCCAAGCCGCTCGGACTACAGGAGATGATCACACGGAGGATTTTAGTTCCCCGTGGACTGACTACACCCTACGTCGCTATGCCATGGGAGCTGACTGCGCCACAGGGCATCAGGTGGTCTGCACAGTTCTCAGTCTTTGATCCACATTATTGGCAGACAGCATGGGCTCCACTGATGGAGGATTACAAAGAGGCAGCAGCTGCCCCTGCTGCAGCTGAGGAGGAGGCTGAGGACGACGACGACGATGAGGATACAGTAGATGAGAGAGGAGGTGGCGTCCCGATGGATACAGGGACAGATACTGCTGGGACGAGCGCGCCACCTATTATAGACTTAGATGATGAGGAGGATACAGAGCCGGCACCAGCTGAGACTTCTCCAGTCAGACCTGCTAGACGCAGGAGGCGTGGAGTGAGGGATAGAGCTGCTCACCGACGGATCGATGACCTGACGGATCAGGTTATCGACTCATATGCTGCATTATCGCTGGATATCCGCGAGATGCAGGAGCGGCAACACCATCAGCACATCATGGCTCAGCTGCAGTTCAAGCGTATCATGGGCCATCCTTATGATCCGACTCAGTATCCCTACATACCACCACCACCACCGGATCGAGACTATTGAGGAGCTGCTGGATTTTCTTTATTTTCTTTTATGTAGTTCGGCTTTTATCCGGTGAGTACTCTCATGTTTAGACCTTTTATTATACCCACTGGGACAGTGTGTCTCAAGTATGGGGTATTTGTTGTTATTTGACTACGTGATGTATGTTATTTGACCACCTTTGATGTATTTTATTTATCGGATATTTTATTTATGCTTCCCTTCTGCATTTATATGATTATCTGATAGTACATGCATACCTACAGGTTATTTGATTGAGAAAAACGTCGAAACTGAAAAAAAAAATTGGTTTTAAAAAAAAAAAAATTTTTCGACCTCGACCGAGTCAGTATTGGCCAAACGAGGCGTTTCACCTCGGTTGAACCAAGAACACCTCGACCGAGGTGTGTTAACTGAGAGTTTTCGAAAACGATTTTGTGTTACTTATCTGGATATGATCTCAGTGAAGATTTTGTTTACTTACTGGTTTTAAATTCTTTATGTGTTTGAAAGGTTTTATAATATGTTTAAGTTGCTAAATGCTTTGTTTGAAATTATTAGCATGTTTAATACTTTGTTTTTATCCAAATTATGTTGAATTTGAAGGTTGACACCGCAGGTTAAGTTCTCTCACTTTCTTCTTGGAAAGACCAAGGCATTTCATTCTCTTCTTCTTCTTCTTCTTGATCATGCTTAGCCCCTCATATACATTTTGCCTCCCTTTACCTATCCGGGAATTTGGAAGCAACCGAAGTGGTGAAAGCAAGTTAAAGTTGAGAAGTGGCTGGAAGTGAAGTGTTAGAAAGCAATAATAGGTTTGGGGAAGTCAATCATGAAGATGAGTAACTCGGCACCATTCACATAGCCGAGTGTTTGTGTCTTGCCAAAGTCGGATTGAGTGATATTCCTAACGGGTCATGGTATGTGCATCAAGGGTTTGATGCATCTCGAGAAATTGATGATTGCAGATTTCCTAGGCTTCGGTTATTGTGCACCTCTGTCCATGCATCCCAAAAAGTAAAAAAAAAAAAGAAAAAGTGTGAGATAAGCAAAGCTTATTGGTGGAAGATGTTGCAAGTCAAAGTGAAAATGAAGTTCATCCTTTTCCCGGATTCTAACACCACATTACCTTACATACATCCCTACCCTACACGTTTCTTGACCTTTTCTTTTGGGAAGCCCTTGAGACCTTGAGCTTGTTGATTGACTTAGCGGTTTAAACTAGATTATACATGATTAATTTTGATAATTATGATTTATTATGCATTCTATGATTTTATGCAAAGATGAACAACTTTCCTATATTTATAAAATGTTTTGATCATATTGAGTTTTTAAATTCCAGGAAGTACTCTCTTAGAGTGATCTATGATAGTTGCACACCACAAAATGTTTTTGAAAGACTTTTTCATTGATTTTCTTGACTTATAATCCATTCTATCTTGTCTTCTATATGCGGAACTTGCTTGGGGACAAGCAAGGGCTAAGTATGGGGTATTTTGATAGCATGAATTATAGTCTATATTTTGGGGTTTGTTTGGACGTTTTATCTTTCATAATCTGCATGTTTGTATGTACATTATGTGATTTTACTACCATTTCATCTACCTTTGCGAGAATCGAGGTCTACACCTAGTTTCGTTGTAATTACAGGTAATATGGTACGTTTTGCATCAAAAAGGAGCAAAAGGAGTCATGAGTCATTTGGAGCTACATCCAGGGAGCATAGCCATGGATTAAAGATTTACTTTGGACCAGTTTTGAGAGATTTCACATTCAGTTATGACTCACCTCGGTTGACCAGAGGTTCACCTCGACCGAGGTGATCCAGAGACGCCGACTCGACCGAGGCGAACACCTAGGACGCGGCGAGAATATTTTATTCTTGGAGGAGATCTTTTAAATTTGGAAAGTGATCTTATATTTTTGGGCTTGGCTCCTGGAAGGAAAGAGATATGCAGAATAATATATTTTACCTATATTTATGGGAAAATATCTTTCTAAGATTTATTATCTTTGGAGGGTTATTTTCCTATAAAAAGGGTTGGATTTCCACAATTCCAAAACGCCGCTTACACCGAAAAATACGCAGCAGCAGCCTACTCCAAGTTGGGAGAATTGAAGAATCTTTTTGAAGGTTGAAGGAAGATTGAAGTCCATAGCTTTTATAGCTTTATTGAAGGGTTTTGTAAGATTATCTTCAATTCCCTCAATTGTTGTCTTGTCTTTTTGGATTGATATCCAAGGAACGCTTTGTTGTGATATTTGATTCAGTTATTGAAGTCTTTTCATTAAATTCTTCTTTGTTCAAATATTCACCTTCTTCCCATATATTTTAATACTTTCATTATGATGATGAGTGGCTAATTTTCTTGTGTGATTCTAGGGTGATTGGCTGAAGGTTGTGGGAAAAACAATGATAGAATAATCTTAGATTCCAGTAGGATCCTGAAAGTTCGAGTCTTTAACCTTAACCCTAAGCATCTCGTTCAGTCGATGAACATCTCGGCCGGGGTGGAAACTGGCTGACCGAGGTGACTTATCTGATCCATAACTGAGAGTTAAGTGTTAGAGTTTGCTAAATCCTATTCTTATTACACCCTTCTGGTTCAATGCAGGCTTAGGATGAGACTTACCCGGTAATTCCTTAGTTTGGGTATTAACGATCATAAGTGTAGGTAATAAAGGTTTATCCTTTATTGGGGTTTGAGTGTGCTTCCATCCCATCTTTGTGAGTTAGCCTGAGACTTACCCGGTAAAGGTTGATTCTATTTCCTTAGATGGTGTGTTAGTTTGAGGTTATAGTTCTTTATCTTGATTCCTTGAGACTTACCCGGTAATAGGAGTTGCGGTTTAGGATTAGTGTGTAGTGAGACTTACCCGGTGATCTACTCCACTTTAGAAACACCCTCCCCACGCAAAAATCTCAGCTTTGTCCGCTTATCTATAGATCTTGAGTTGGAACCACAACTAGATGCTTTAATCCCTAGAATTGCATGTTTGCTTTATTGACTTCTTATTCATCTTTGATTGTGTTAATCGCTCTTGTGGTTAGTATTGACATAAGCACACCGTATTGGCTTTGTTTCACCGAGTCCCTGTGATCGACCCCTGGAATTTTCTTGCTTTTACTACGATTGACCCGTACACTGTGGGTTCACATCCTTGTTTTAAGTTTAAGTCTAGGGTTATAAATTTAAAGCTTGCACACACCGTTTGGAGCGAACAGTTACTCACAAGATCGCCACCCCTTATCATCCACAAACTAGTGGACAAGTTGAGATCTCAAATCGGGAGATCAAAGGAATCCTAGAGAAGACGGTTTCAAGGACTAGGAAGGATTGGTCCTTGAAGCTTGATGATGCATTGTGGGCGTACCGGACTGCGTACAAGACTCCCATAGGAACCACACCATACAACCTTGTGTATGGGAAGTCTTGCCATTTACCGGTAGAGTTAGAGCACAAGGCGTTTTGGGCCATCAAGTGGTTAAATTTCAGCATGAAGGAAGCGGGAGAGAAGCGTCTCTTGAACCTTAATGAGCTTGAAGAACTCCGCTTGAACGCCTATGAGAATGCCAAGATTTATAAGGAGAGAGCAAAGCGTTGGCATGATAAGCATATCATTCCAAAGGACTTCAAAGAAGGAGATCAAGTTCTCCTCTTCAATTCAAGGCTTCGTCTCTTTCCAGGTAAGCTTAAATCTTGTTGGACCGGACCTTTTCTAATCAAACGTATTTTCCCCCATGGTGCAGTTGAAGTATGGGGTGAAGCGGGCGGAAGCTTTAAGGTGAACGGTCAACGGCTCAAGAAGTATACGCCGGAACTCCAAGTTGAAGAGTTCGCGCCCACCGCACTCGAATAAGTGCGAGTTTGGTCTAGCTACGGACCTTAAACAAAGCGTTTCTTGGGAGGCAACCCAAGGTATTGCATTTACGTTTTTGCTTTTGATTCATAGTTTAGCTTAGTTTAGACGATTTTTCTTTGTTTTGCCTTCGATTCCTTCCGGTATGTTCGTGTTTTTGGATGTAGGAACAGTGGAAAAGGAAAGGGGAAGAGTAATCTTGAAGAAAAGTGACGAAACTTGGACTTTGGAGCATTACAGAGAGTTCCACGGCCTAAACCACGGCCGTGACATCTACAGTGAGCGTAATTTCCAAAAGTCTTTGAAAGATCACCAAAACCACGGTTCCGTACATTTCCACGGCCGTGGAACCCCCCGATAGACCGTGGTTTTCAAAAATTTTGCCGGCCACTATATAAACCACAATCTTCACAAAAACACACCACAAAACCCAATTCCACGCCCTCTTTGCCGGAATCACGCCCCTCACCTCAATTCTTCGTTCGTTAATCGTTTTCAACGATTCTTCGACCCAAACTGAAGCAAATCCAATCACCAACGAGATCCAAGCAACAAATCGAGCGGAAAATCACCAAGGAACGCAGAATTCGGATTTTAAAATCCGAAACCTATGTTTTTTCCGCTCTTCTCTATCTTTGTCAATTCGGCTTCGTTCTTGCTAGCATTTATAGGAGAACTGATTGAAATTGGAAGGAATTAGTCTAGGTCTGCCTGATTGCTGAGTTTGGCTGTTGATTGCTGAGTTTTGAGAAAAATCGAGACGAACCACGGTCTCTGTCAATTCCACGGCCGTGGAACACCAAGAACAGACCGTGGTTTTCAACAGTAATGGATTTTGTGAGGAGAGTTTCTGGGAGAAACAAGGATAAGAACAAGGAGAAGGATAAGAATAAAAAGAGGAAGGGTAACCCCTCTTCCTCTTCATCCTCTAGAGCACCACCACCTTCCTCTCCTTCACCTCCATCATCACCTTCATCACCATCACCTCCTAGCCCTAGGGTACCCACCATTCACGAGGATCATCTCGACGCCTTAGAGAGGATCCATAAGAGGGCTGTTATAGGACCTATGTACCTATTGTTGGAGGATTTAGCTCCTCTACACATCATAGATGACCTTACTTGGCTCTTGGATAGAGCCGGTCTTATCGTCTTCTCGGCTATCTGAGAGGACGCTTATGAGGAGATTACTAGAGAGGTTGTGACGTCTTTTGAGCACAACCATGTGGATAGGACAATTTCTTTCCGTCTGATGGAAAGGAACTATGATTTTACCATCCGAGAGTTTGGAGCCTTCTTTGGGTTCCAAGAGACCTTCAATGGTCGTTTCCCCAGCGGCGTTTACGCCAAGGATTTCTGGGAGGAGGTAGCCATGATTTACGCCAGCGAGGACCGCTGGCAACCAGCTGATACCAAGGCTAAGTTGATGTATCACTTAGCCTTGAAGATTGCTCACCGGGTCCTTTCTGAGTGTCTCTTCCCTAGGACGGAGACACCTCAGAAGATCAAGACGGATGAGCTCTTCCTTCTGTACTCCATGTTGTATGGACGACCTGCTGACTGCGCCACCCTCTTAGCTGCTACCATGAGCAAGCTTAAGAACAAGAGGGCTGACAACATTGGATATGGTGGGATAGTCACCCACCTTGCTAGGATATTGGGGGTAGATTTTTCTACATGTACACGTATTCCTACTGTACCCCTAGGACTCCAGGCCTTCATGACTAGAGGTCTCATCTTCCCTACCCATAGAGGTCCACCATATGCAGCTATGCCATGGGAGAGCAGGACGGGGAGGGGTATTGAGTGGCTCCCAGAGTATTCCATTATGGCTAGACGCCATAACTGGAAGGCGACGTTCGCTGCTATGCATGCGAACAGGATTGCAGCCCCTCCATATGTTCCACCACCACCTGTAGTTGAGGAGGAGGAGATGAGAGACCAGTATGAGGGAGGAGGAGGAGGAGCTGATGACTTTGACACATTCCCGGATCAGCCGGATGTGGTCCCTGACATGCCCAGACGTTCTCCACGCCCCGCCAGAGCTTCAGGTTCATCTTCTCGCCGCGCCAGCGTGAGCGAGAGACTCACTTGGATGGAGACCCCTCCTGCGTGGTATGGAGCTCCACCACCATGGTCTGCACAGGCACCACCAGCACCAGCATCAGCACCAGCATCAGCACCGTCAGATGCACCGGGGTGGTACAGCCAGGCTCCAGGTTGGTATGAGCAGATGCCAAAGTGGGCTACTAGCCTTTCTGATAGGGTGGGAGCTTTGGAGATCCGAGCTGACGCGAGAGATGGACGCATGGATGACCTCGACCATATGATGAGGGATGTCTACCGCCAACAGTTCGGGCGGTACTATGACCCTAGCTTCTCTCCATTCCCGCCTCCATCGCAGTGACGATGATGATGACCGACAGTTTAGCCGCTCCACCGCCATTTTGTGAGTCTTTTTCTTTCTTTCTTTTCTTCTTTTTCTTTTATTTGAACATTAGGGACAATGTTTGTTCCAAGTATGGGGTGGGGTATGACTAAAAGTTTGTAATAACTCTTACTCACTTTGATTGCTTCTATTGAGACTATCTTGCATGTTCATTATATTGTTGCACGTTTCATTATTGCATTGCGTGAAAAAGAGTTTGAAAAACCCATAAAAATTGAAAAATTTTGAAAATTTTGTGCTTCTAAGGATAGAGAGGATTTCTATGATAATTGTTACTTGTGAATTGAGTTTGATGACAATTGCATGCTTAAACAAATAGTGAATTGAAAAGAAATTGAATGAGTTGATTATACCTCTTTTGCAAATTTCATAATGTGATGAATGTTAATTAAATCATGTTGGGAAAATAAGGTTGAAATCACACTATAGGTTCTTATACTTCCTTTTGAGATGATTAAGGCAATTCGATTTTCTTTCTTCTCTCTTTGATCATTTAGCCCCTCATTGAAATATTGACCTCCTTTACCTATCCGGGAATTTGGAGGAGTTGAATGAAAAATGCATGTATGATGTGGGAGGGCCATGAAAGCAATACTTTGCATTCAAAGGAATAGAAAGAAATTATAGGTTTGGGGAAGTCAATCATGATGATGAGTAACTCGGCACCATTCACATAGCCGGGTGTTTGTGTCTTGCCAAAGTCGGATTGAGCGATATTCCTAGCGGATTATGGTATGTGCGCTAAGGGTTTGAGGCATCTCATAAAAATTGAGAAACGCCAATCTCCTAGGCTTCGGTTTTTGTGCACCTCTATCCATAAATCCAAAAGTAAAGTCGAAAAATGAAAAGAAGAGAGCGAAGCTCTAAGTTGAAAGTGCTGCGGGAACCGCAAGAGAAGAAGAAAAGAGTAGTTATCCACTTTCCCGGATTCATGCACCACATTCCTTAAAGTTTCCTTCCCTTTCCACATTCTAGAACTTTCTTGTTTGAAAGTCCTTAAGATCAAAAGAATGTTATATGACTTGGTGATCTAAATTGAAGTTTCTTATGATTGATTTTGATAATGTTTGAAGGTTATGATGTTTACATGGAAGTTTGATTAATTCATGAGCTTTCTTTACTCTTTACTCTTTGATTAAGTGTATGAAAGTCTTATAAATGATTGAAGCGAGATTTGAGAATGATCTATTGATTAGAAGGCATATTCATCCAAAAGAAGTTTTGCTTTGAGAAGGTACACATATTTCATCCTAACTTTTGCTTTAAAAGCTTTTGAAAGACCTTGCTTAGGGACAAGCAAGTGGCAAGTATGGGGTTATTTGTTAGCATGAAATATTGTGATATTTTAGGCACGTTTTCTAAGTATATTTCATCCATATTGATAGTCATTGATTAAGCATTGATGCATTTGTGAGCTAGTTTATCTATAATGTCGATATAGAGATCTACACAAGCTTTATGTTGATTATAGGCAATTAAGAGCTATTTCCGAATGGAATTGAGCAAGGATGGAGTTTGATGGAGCATGTCCATGAATTGAGGACATTCCTAGGAGCTAAGGAAGTCCCAACTTGAAGAATGCACGAGACTAAGGAAGAATCACGTTCTATCCCTAAACCACGCTCTAAAATACGGCCGTACTACATTCCACGTTCAAGTCCACGGCCGTGGAACCATGGCAAGGGAAGCGTGATTCATTCCAGCAACTTCTACGGCCGTGGAAGAGTTGTGTCAAACCGTGACAACTTCCACGCTCTAAATTATGGCCGTGGAACTCTTCCACGACCGTGATCTTGGCGATCTTTTTCGCCATACTTTAAGCCACGATCTCCTACGCAATTGGGCCGGGCCGATATTTTATCTTACACTATAAAAGGACGGACGAAGAGAGATTCCGTCACCTCTGCTTAGATGCACTTTTGCTTACACTTACGCTCGGAATTACCCTAATTTCGCATTTGGCGAAGGTTGTGTTGGAGAGATTTGTGCTTTGTCATTGGGATTTCCGGATTGACGGAAGATCGAAGATTCGGAAGATTGTTCACAAGAAGATTTCGCTTCTTGCTTAGGTTTGATTTAGAAGACGGATTGACATCCCGTTCTTCCTTCTTATCTAAGATTGTGATTGTTTGTGTTGTTCCGAATCTATTGACGACATTGTTCTTGATTTGTGGATTTGAGATTGATTTGAAAGTTATTGAAAGTTTTCGGAAGTTTTCATCTTTTATTCTTTTAAACCTTGAATTTGATATCAATATGACTATTGTTGGCTAAAACCTTTTAACAATTCTAAGGTGAAGGGTTGATAGTTGTGGCTTAGATGATGATAGATCGATCGTAAACAGATTGGACCCTGAGAGTTAGAGAGAATCGCCGATAACCCTAAACCACGGTCTGTTCTTGAGCTTCCACGGCCGTGGAACTCAAGAACTACCCGTAATTTTGTGTTAAGTTATGAACTTGCTTTTACTTTAATCAAAAGTTAGAGATTTGCTTTAACTTAGTCTTGGCTTGCCTTTTCTAGGTGGTAGTGAAGCCTCAACAACCTCTACCTCGATTGTGAGTGTCACAACCTTAATCGGTTTAGTTAGTCTTGATCCTTGGATTATAAGTTTGGGTAATTGATGTTAATTCTTACCTTTAGAACCTTTCTATACTGAAGCCTCAACAACCTTTATAGAGAGTGTCTTCTAGGTGAGTCATATAAGGTGTTTGGAACTTCACCGTACGATTACCTTACATTAGCATACATTTGCATACCTCAACTCTGTCCTTATACCTTTAGTATATCTTGAATCGATTGCCACAGCTGGATATCTGGATCTTTAGGATTGTTGTTTTCCCAATACTTGAAAAGCTTCTTACATTTACTCGCTCGATAACCTATAATTGAATTTGTTCCCCCCAAATCCATGTGTTCGATACTCTGGAATTCTTGCTCAACTATATCGATCCGTACACTGCGGGTTCGCTTACTTGATTTCTAGTTTTATAATTAAAGCTTATTTGCACACACGCTAAGTGGCGAACAGGCGTCACTATCTCTATGGGGCGGCATGTCAGATCTTCACAGACCACAAGAGTCTGAAATACATATTCACTCAGTGGGAGTTGAATAACCGCCAAAGGCGGTGGCTAGAGTTGATCAAGGATTTCGACCTTGAGATTCTCTACCACCCCGGAAAGACGAATGTAGTTGCTGACGCTTTGAGTCGGAAAACACCTCGGGAGAAGGCGATAGCCCGGTTGACAGTGCAACAACAGTTATAGAGAGATTTGGTTTGGTTGGAGGTAGAGATTCAATATCCAGATATAGTTCATCAATTTGCTACCTTAGAGTTACTTCCTGATCTGTTGGGTGAGATCCGACAAAAGCAAGAGACTTGTCCGACTTTGACCAGGTTCCGAGACAGAATGTCTCGAGATGAGGCACTTCAGTTCAGTATTGGTGTTGATGGAGTGATGAAGCGTCAGGACCGTATTTGTGTACCATCAGACAATGAGTTAAGACAACGGATATTGGGTGAGGCCCATGCTACCCCATACTCAGTGCATCAAGGAGCGAGCAAGATGTACAAGAACGTGAGACGTTCCTTCTGGTGGGGTGGTCTGAAGTCCGACGTGGCTCAGTTTGTAGCTCAGTGTGCGACCTGCCAACAGGTCAAGATTGAGCATCGTAGGTCCAGAGGAGAGCTCCACCCGCTACTAGTACCACAGTGGAAGTGGGAGGATATCTCTATGGATTTTGTCACGGGATTGAGAATCAGCAGAGGTTTTGATGCTATTTGGGTGGTGGTAGACCGTCTGACGAAGACCACACATTTCATTCCGATTAAGGAAACGTGGCTGGTAAGTCGTCTAGCTGAGGAGTTCACCAGACACATTGTGAGACTCCATGGAGTACCGAGGACTATCATCTCCGACATGGATGGACGTTTCACCTCGAGATTTTTGCAGCAGGTTCATACTGCTTTGGGGACGAGTCTCCACTTTACCACTGCTTACCACCCATAGACCGACGGTCAGTTTCAGAGGACAATCTAGACGTTAGAGGACATGCTACAGGCCCGTGTACTGGATTGGGGACAAGTATGGCCAAATCACCTTCCACTGGTAGAGTTTTCATATAATAACAGTTGACACGCGTCTATTGGGATGACCCCTTATGAGGCTTTGTACGGGCAGAAATGTCGCACACCATTGTGTTGGGAGGAGCCTAGTAGAGGTGATGGAGTAGCTCCAAATCAGATACAGGATGACATCGCCCGAATTGCCTTGGTCCGAGAGCGGATGTTAGCAGCTCAGAGTCGTCAAAAATCCTATGCCGACAAGAGGCGTCGGCCTCTGGAGTTTAGAGTAGGTGCATAGGTGTGGTTGAGAGTGTTACCGACGAGAGGCGTCTGGCATTTCGGCATTAAGGGGAAGCTGAGTCCCCGATATGTCGGACCTTTTGAGATCTTGGAGAGAGTAGGAGAGGTTGCCTAACGATTAACACTGCCACCGAGACTAGAGGGTGTCCATTTGGTCTTCCATGTATCTCAGCTGAGAGAGTACATCCCGGACCCAAGGCACATCATCAGCCATGAGGACCTGATAGTTGAGCCAAATCATACTTTTGTGGACTATCCGGTAGCAGTCCTAGAGAGCAGTACCAGAAGCCTACGGTCCAAGGAGATACCGATGCTGAGGATACAGTGGTCTAGACGAGGAGCCGATGAGGCCACCTGAGAGATAGAGGAGAGCATTAGTCGTCGTTATCCCGAGTTCTTTGCGGAGTTAGCCGCTACTTCTGTACCGATGAGTTAGTACTTGGATGTTGTTTTGTTTGACCTTTATGAGTTTATATTGGATTGTGTGATTGTGTTCCCTTTTATGTATTGTCTGATTTTGATGATTGAGTAGTTGTATGCTAAGTTTCGGGACAAAACTTATTTTAAGAGGGCACTATTGTAATATCCGGAAAATTTTTATTCCATTTAGTCCGAGTCAAACCGGTTTTTTGATCCGTTGACCTTTCTAAGTTCTAACTTGGGTTGTACCAAAACATATTCTATCATTTTATGTACTCTTTTAGTCACATAAAATGATGAATTTTATCAAACCCTAATCTAAGTCATAACAACGTCTTTTGACGAGACCATGACAATCTTTTGACGATGCCATGACGAGACCATGACGACGTTTGACGAGTTTAAGACGAAGATATGAAAATTATTGACAAGGCCATGACTAACCTTGACAAACCTTCAGCCATGCTTTTGCCTATGTTTTTCGGCCCACAAATACCCAACCCATCTCTCTTGCTTGTAATCAACCGGACTGCCTGTACACTCCAGCCAGCAGGCCCGTCGAGAATCGGCCCAACGAACAGATGGCTGCTGCTCCCTTATGTACGCTGAGTTGGAGCAAAGGAAGATCCTTGCGTAACGCCTCCACTGATCTCGCCACAAAAGACACGCTTCCCATTCAACATCTCCCTTCCTGATTTCCATCCATGTTCAACACCTCCCTTCCATCCCTTTCTTCTGTAACGAATCATCCGTATCATAGAAACAGATCGTCATCTTCTGCTCCCCATCTCACAGCCAGAGCGACTGGTTCCCCCTCTCCCCTCTGTCGCCTCCGGAGTAGGGCACTGAAGCTGTCTGTCATCCCAAACAAGTGCACGCCAGAAGATTCAGCGAAGTCGGACACAGGTATAGCGCCTCCTTCGTTCTAGTCTACATAGATCTAACACATGAACACTAACCTCTCACCTTCACCCTATGCAGTCGGATCCGAATCGGAAGCTGCACCTCCCTGTCGACAATCCATAGATTCAGTGTGAGCATACAATCAATCTACCCCTTGGAACCTTGCTTACCCTTTCAATCTTCTCAATTGTCTTTCCCTTTGCAGCGTAGTTGGTAGGAAGGAGAGGGCCCTGTCTGCAGCACACACCCTAACAAGGGACAGATAGTTGCAAGCTCGTGGGTAAGTACTCTCGCCTCCCACCTTGCTAGTAGTTGTATATTCTGTTGTAGGGATATGTCTAGGTTAGGACTTGAGTGGTGAGTTGTTGTAGTTAGGTCTTGAACCTGTGTTGTGTAGGTAAAGAGTAGTTGCTGAGTGTGCTGTCAGAAATGGTAGAAATAAAGACCTGCTGTAAATGAATTTTCTTTTCTTCAGTTTTGAAGTTGGAAACTGCCAATCTTGTAGATCAATGTTAAGGAGTGAGATTGAAGATCCACCGTTGAAATGTTGATAGGTCGTAGATGGATATATTTAGTATACTGTGTTAAAATTTGAGAATAAATGAACGGTCGGATTAGAAGTTATAAGGTCCAAAGTAGTGTAGTTGAGCTGTTTTTCTAGCAGTGAAAATTTGGCTTAGTATGGAAATTCTGGGTGTTATAACCGACTTTAGAGAATTTTGTAGAAGTGATGGTTGGACAGTTTTAAGAAATTCTTGCTGCTATGAGTAGATTGCATATCATAGATGACCTAGAGAATTATTTCGGAATTTTTATAAATTTATTCGAGTTTCATATTTGGAGCCAAAGTTGGATCCTAGTGACTTTTTGGAAAATAGAAAAATGTGTAGTTTTCTAGTTTCTATAAATTTATTCGAGTTTCATATTTAAGCATAGATTATGAGATTTTTGGAAGTTTCGGGACCAAGGGTAAATTAATCATTTTACCTTAAATGAGCATTGTGATAATTTCTGTTCTAATAGGATCTTACATCTTAGGAGTTTTAGACTTCTGAGTACCTAGGAGATGTGTTGATCCACTTGCCTCCTTTGACAGGCCACTGAGTTTCTACTGTTACAGATCGAGTTGTGATTAAGAGGGTCGAGATCTGATTCAGATAAGTCCATTGGGCTTACTTAGCTAGCTCTCAGATATGAGTGTGACTGATGATAGTGGTGTTTGAATGATGGGTGTAATAGTATATTTCATAGTAATCATCGACCGACCTACATATCTGGCCTAAGAGTAACGGGCGGTGGCATTCTGCTCAGTTAGCCCGAGGGCGTTGGGGGTTTCTTTCGGGACTGGTCCATACTTGGTTTGCGGGGACGCCACCGGCGGAGGTGTGCCAAACCATCACCAGTTGGATAAAGAACGGAGGCGAGAAATCGTAAGATTTCTCGTGCCACAACTTTTAAAACGGGATGAAGTGAATCACATAAGTTACAGATAATAACCGGATTGTGTGCCAACATGTTGAGTGTTTATATTTTCCTTCTGTGTGTTTGTGCTATATATCATTCTACTTATATTTGATTAGTTAGCTAACTGTTTTATCATTGTTTAGACTTGCCACAGGTTAGAGCAGATGCCGAGTGATCCGGATGGTAGTGGTCAGCCGGGGTGTGGTACTCCTTAGGACGGGTTGCAGTTCCTTTTATTGTTGGTTTTTCAGTTATGACTTTTCCTTTTTTTTTCAGATTGAGAGACTTTGTTATTTCCGGCTGTTAGTATTCTTGTAACATTCCTGACTTTGTTAAAACATACTTTATGATTTGTGAATTTTCCTTATTTGTGCCTTGTTGTAAGATCTAATTAAGTTGTTGTCAAACTAAGGTCGGGACCCACTGTGAGGTCCTAACCAGTAGCTCCCCGAGTTCTGAAACTTGGGGTGTTACATACTATATGTGTGTGTGTATATATATAACTACTTATAAGACTATGCTAACACTACTATGAACATATCAATCCAGAAAATTCTACTACAATAATACAAAGTCCACAAACACAACTATAATCATACAAAGTCCAAAAGACAAAGCTATAGTCCACATATATAACTATAATCCAACAACCAAGTTGCCGATATCCGCAGAAGGAGTGGTGGTCCCGTACATTCTACCCTAGACCGACTATGCTCGTAATTTGAAAACGAAATTCATTTTGGGAACTCATAACCCTTGCGAGTCCTGTTTATTGGTCTATTCGGCCTTTTAGAAGATTGTGAGTGCCATTGTTGTCAACCTAGAACTCTAATACCATATTGTAAAACCCCGAATCCGTGGGACTCGGGATGCTACGGGTGGAGACCTCAGAATGGGTCCCGACCCTTAGCCCGACAACAATTTCACCGGATCTTGCAACAAGGCACAAATAAAGGCCAAAAGTGAAATACATTTTATGCAATGTTATGATACCCGAAAACTTAAAGAAAGAAAGATTTCAGCCGTTATTACAACAACATTGACAATATACAAATATAACAACACAAGGACTCAAATCTCAACTCGTCCTATGATGTACGGGAACCCCGACTGCCCACTCCTCCGGATCACTCGGCAACATCCTCAACCTGTAAGGAGTCTACAAGCGGTATAAAACCGTTAGCTCACATTCTAGGCATTAGATAGATAGTAAAGGCACACACACAAGCAGGCAAACATAAACACACAACATGCTCATACACACAAGCCGGTTATTATCTTCTCGTTAAGTCATTCCATTACTAGTTCCATTCGTTAATATTGTGATACGAAAAGTCTTACGACTCTCGCCCCTGTCCCTGTGTAACCAACAGGAGTGGTGTGGAGCGCTTCCCGTATACCATGTGGAGTGGTGAAGTAGCCCGCCCGTATACCGAGTATGGCCTGGTCTCACAGACCCTCTCAGTCTCCCTCAGGAGCTGAGTAGTGATGTCACCGCCCGATAAGCATGAGCTTGAGCCAATAATCCATATATAAGTCATCCTATTCCGCTTTCATGGTTTAATGAAGTATAAAGCACACACCACCGTCACACATCCAACTAATACGTAAAATCGAGCTAAGTAAGTCTATGGACTAATTAAATCGAGTCACAACTCTCGATATCTCAAAAACTCGATCCGCAAGGAAAGAATTCAACCGCCTGATTATAAAAAGGAAAATGGATCAATACCATATCCACACTTCTTAGAAGTTTCCAAAGGTTATGTAAAGTTCAAATTACCCTTATAAGGGTAATAAGACGATTTTACCCCTGGATACTAAAACCCTAGGAAAGTCTATAAACGCTTAGAAACTTCCACTAAAACCTCGAAGATATAAGGACTCACTCTAACAAGAAAGATCAATCAAGTTTGACACATTCCCAACTTTCACACTTGAAACCAATGCTCACAAGGGTCATACTTTAACCTAAATTAAAACGTTCTTATAACGTCCTAAAAATCCCGAGAAAAATATTTATGCGTACTATGACATCTCCACTCCTAACTAGAAGAATAAAAGCCCAAAAATACTAAGCCATCAATTCTACATAAAAAGTCAAAGTTGCTATAAAAACATAAAAATCTCATACTTAGCCAAAATCACTCTATTCCTACAAAACTACACTACAATGCTACTTTGGGATCTTATAACTCTAAATCCGACCGTTGGATTACTCCCAAAGTTTAATACATCAAACTACATATATCCATCTACAACATATCAAAATTTCAACGGTAAATGATAAATCTAAGACATCGAAACATTCTTCCAAAGACAACAGTTCCAAACCAAATTAAGGAAACTGAAAAGGGAGGTGCAAAAGGTCATCACTTCTATTCTCACTACCAACCAGATTATGAAATTATGCTAATAGGGGCACATATGCAATTTCTGAAATTATGGGTCATCAACGTAAATAAAAGTTATAGGAGGTTTTATGTAATTATACCCTAATTTGAGAAGACCCGATTAGGGTTTGGATGGTTGTGTCGGCGGCGGCTGCAACATCTGATCCGGCGAGGCCCAACGCAGGCGGTGGCGGCGATTGGAGGGGAAACTTCTCCCTTGGTTCCTCTCTTGGCGGTCGATGGCAACGGTGCACTTCATGTCCGGTCAAAGGTAGGTTGGTGGACTCGGACAATGGCTCGATAGATGGTGACGGTGGCTTCAATTTTTGACGACAACAATAGTGATTCCCGGCGCTGGAGATCATGGCGGTCGGATCAGGTTCAGATCTAGTCTCACCGGTTCGAGGCGCCTCCAATAGTGGCTCGATTGATGCCCAGGGCTCGTCGGGTTTTGGTTCCAACGTCAAGGCTTTATACACAGGAGGTGGCTCGATTTGGCAAGAGTGGCCATGTGGGTGCAAGACGAGGCTCGTGAGGGTTCGGCGCGGTAGAAAGGAACCTCTCAGGTGGTGGCCGGTGCTGCTGGTGGCTGGAAGAAGGTGGACAAAGAAGAAGTCGGTAATGGTTAGGGTTTGGTTTAGGGAGGAAGGTAGGGGATGACGAATAGTGAAATCTCGGAACCGTGAAAAGTTTTTAAACGTACTCCTTGGAACCTTACGAGTCTATATAAATTTTGATATTTTCCTCAATTTTGATATCGTTCGGAAAAATCCTCAATAAAATTATAAAATTTGAAAGCACATAATATATCATCACTAATCCCAAAATAATAATTTGGACTTGTCGCTTCAATAGATATCCCACTATATCATAACACCGCTCATCTATTCCATAAAAAACAAAGGAAACCTTTATTAGAATATCTGCCGGACAGTAAAATTTTGGGTTATTACATCTTGAAGAATGCATTGTACCTAGTTGTACAAATATTTTGGAAATAAAGTGAAGCATCACCATTGATATTCCAACCAATATCTTTGTCACTAGAGCTTTAACTTTCTTTGGTAGAAAGAAGAGATGCTAGTACTATTGCAATTGCACTTGACATATTCAATTACTTACATATAATGGTTTATAATTGTTTTTTATAGCATATATTATAGTCTGTATTTTGAGATTGGTTTAGACATTTTATCTTCATAAAAATGCATGTATGGATGTATATTCTTTGATTATATTGTTGTTTTGTCTACCTTTGCGGGAATCGAGGTCTACACCTAGTTTCATTGTAATTGTAGGGAAAATAGCACGTTTTGGACCAAAATGGAGCTAAGGAAGCTAAGGAGTCATTGGAGCTACATTCTAGATCATTGAGGAGTTATAAGAAGATCTCAGGAAGCATGAAAATGATTTAGAAGATTGATTTTGGACTAGTTTAGAGAGTTTCACCTCGGTCGGCTACAGTACCACCTCGACCGAGGTGATCTTCAGGAGTGTCTGGACTGAGGCAAACTGATGACGGGACATGAGATCTTTATTTTTGGCTGAGATCTTCTATTTTTGGAAAGTGAATATCACATATTTTTTGGCTGGATTTCTGGAAGGAAGATATCTTTTTGGCTGATATATTTTGGAAGATATGGAGATATATTTTAAAGAAATTATCTTTTTAAGATATTTTATCTTTGGAAGATAATTCTCCTATATAAAGGGTTTTGAAGAGTTTTGAAGAAAGTTTTGAAGGAAGTTTTGAAGGTTGAAGATCAAGGAAGGAAGGAATCAAGTTTGAAGTTGGCTTTGAAGGAAGTTTGTAAGATTTCCTTAGTTTGGTTTGTTTGTTGTCTTTTATGATTTTGTGATTGAGGAACGTTGATTGTTGTTTGTTTAATTCATTCAGTTAATGAGACATTTGTGTTAAGGTTTTCTTGTTTGAATATTGATTCCTTTCTTATATATTTGATTATTGTTATCATGATGAATGTTGGCTAAGTTCTTTATGTGCTTCTAGGATGATTGGCTGAAAGTTGTGGGAAAGACGATGAAAGAATGAGCCTTTATCCCAGTGGAACCTGAAAGCTCAAGCCTTTACCTTAACTGACGAAAACCTCGGTCAGTCATTGAATATCTCGGCCGGGATGGGATATTAATGAACGAGGTGAGACCTTTCCTGAACCTTATCTGAGTTGAGAGTTTCTGTTTGCCAAATTTTATCCTTGTTATACATTTCCTGGTTCAACGCAAGCCTAGTATGAGACTTACCCGGTGATTCCTTTGCTTGTTTACCAAAGATCATGAGTGTAGGTAATAAAGGTTTATCCTTTATTGGGGTTTGAGTGTGCCTTCATCCCATTTTTGAGAGTTAGCTTGAGACTTACCCGGTAAAGGTTGATTCTATGCCCTTGGGTGACGTGTTGGTTTGAGATTATAGTACCTTTCCTTAGTACCTTGAGACTTACCTGGTGATCTATTTCCACCTTAGAAACACCCTCCCTTTGTAAACCTCAGCTTTGTCCACGTTATCTTTTGAGATCTTGAGTCGGAACCACAATTGGATGCTTTAATCTCTAAAATCCACATTCCCTTTATTTGACTTTTATATCATCTTTGATAGCTTTGATTTGTTGCTTGTGGTTATTTGACAACCTGAATTACCAATCTTTGTTTCACCATAGTCCTTGTGATCAACCCCTAGAATATTTGCTCTTATTACAATTGATCCGTACACTGCGGGTTCGCATATTGTTCAGGCATATATCTTGGATTATAAACATTAAAGCTTGCACACACCTTTTGGAGTGAACAATTTTGGAGAACCAACTGAACTATAGTGTTGGCTTTAGAAAATGTAAAAGTATAATGTAAGGGTAAGATTTCCTAAAGATTGCATATTGTTGTTCACTCCAAAACTTGTGTATATGAAGCAAAATAGTCTTAAATTTATACTAAGAATAAAAGCAATAGCGAACCCGCAGTGTACGGATCAATCGCAATAAAAGCAAGTATTCCAGGTTTGATCACAAGGATTAAGGTGAAATCAATTTGTGGCAAATCAATGATAGAATAGACAAATAAATGAAAGAGACAAACAATAAAGATAAATGGAGTAATAATAAGGAAAATGCAGATTCTAGAGATCAAAGTATTCGGTTGTGGTTTTCAATTCAAGATTTCTAAAGATCTAGGACAAGGTTGGGATTGCTAAGAAAAGGTGTTTCTCCAATGGAAATGATCACGGGGGAGGTCTCACAAACCACTATTGTAACACCCCAAGTTCTGGGAACTTGAAGCGCTACGGGCTAGGACCGCACAATGGGTCCCGACCCTCAGAGTAGCAACAACAAACGGATCTTACAACAAGGCATAGACAAATGAAAACCAAACCTTAATATAAAACCAAAGGTTCAAACAGAAGAAAACACAAAAGCTCCACAGCCGGGTAAAAATAAAAGTGAAACAAACGAAACATAAACCCAATCCCGTCCTATAATGTACGGGAACCCCGGCTGACCACACCATCCGGACCACTTAGCAGCATCCTGAACCTGCGGAACCTCTACAACGACGGTATAAACCGTTAGCTAACATTCTAGGTATAAGCAAGAGTGTAAAGACACAAACACACATAACGTAAGATAAACATATAGCATGCTTGCACTCAACCGGTTATTATCTTTCATTAAGTTATTCAATACTAATTCAACTTACTTTGTCACACAAGAATCCTTTCGAAACTCGCCTCCGCTTCCGTCTACCAATAGGAATAGATCAGTACTATCCGTTACCTACGGGCCTGGGTTGCAAGAGCACATTCTAGTCTCCTGGAGAACTAGACAAGCGGTCACCGCCCGGCTATAATACACTTGGGCCAATTAAGGTTATAAAGGGTGAATCCTATTTCCGATTATCCGTTATAACATGATAACAACACAAACAAGCCAATACAATCCAACTAATACGCGGAATGAAGCTAAGTAAGTCCAAGGGGCTTACCTCACTCGAAGGTAAACCAAAAGATCAACACAACTAAGGAACAACTCAGTTTCCCTCAGGAAAGGAGCAAGGAAAGCTTGTACGAACAAGCAACACGAATCAGGAACGAAACGGTTGCTAGAAGTCTATGACTTCTAGTCTCAAAGATCTCTAAGAGATCAACACATGGTAAGGGCTCAACCTTAGTCTTACAATAACTCAGGGGAACAAGGAACAACCATAAAGAACCAAGGAAGGAACGAGGAAAGGAAGGAAGGAAGCAACTCACCAAAGACGGGAGCTACTACTGAGAAACCGTAGGGGCGGTTAGACAGATACGCAGGGGTGGCTGAACAGAGGCACAGGGGCGGCTTTGTGCAGGCGCAGGGGCGGCAGCGTGACAGAAAGCGCTGTCGGCTTTCTTCTTCGACAGGACTCGTAGCAAGGCAACCAAAGCTCGAACCTTTGGCTTCAACACGTCAAGGCTCAACTCCAAAGAGCCTGAGAACAACGAAGGGTCAACAACGGAACACTCCACAAGAATCAAGGCTCATGCTTGATCCTTGGGGAAAAAGAAAAGAGAAGAACGAAAGGAAGAAACCAAAACAGAAGGGAAAGAATGCAGCGCTAAAGGAACGTGAGGAGGAACAAATGATGAAAAACTTACACGTTCAACAAGGTCTTGAGAGGCAAGAGACGGTTGCAGCTCTCTAGGATTTGAAGACGATAGCAAGAAACGGGAAAAAGGAGGAAAGGAGGGAACATATAGAGAAGGGTTGGGAGGGTAGTAGGAAGGGACGTCTAGGGTTAGGAGAATAGAAGGAAGACGGGCCAAAAGCCCAAGGATGGAATAAAATAGGAGAAGATGAAGATAAAACAGCTCGTAGACGGGCTGGGCCTATCCGCACCTGCGGTTGGGCCGTGCCGCGACTGCGGCAGCGAGGTTGAGCCGCGCCTGCGGCTCCCCTTCACCGCGGGGGCGGTGAAGGCAAAAACCTAGGATCTTACATCAGATCCTCCTAAAAAGAAGTTTCATCCCAAAACTTGCAAAAGCTCACGATCACAACAACACCCAGAAACAAAACTAAACTCATATATTCCCACTCTGGGCACGTAACACAAAACGCCACACAAAAGCGTACGCAACACAACAAAGGAAAAACTACAACAACTGACTATGCCAAAGGTGCAACAAGCTCAACGTAAAACTCCGGATAGTTCCTCCGGATACTATTCTTTGTCTCCCAAGTCGCCTCATCAGCTCCTCGCATCGACTACTGAATCTTCATCATCGGTATGTCCTTCGAATGCAAGCGTCTCGTACTATATACGCTCTAAGTCAGCCACTGGGTGCTCAAAAAATGGGTGTCTGGCTCGATCACTAGATCCTCGTGACTGGCGGTGTGTCTCGGGTCCGGTATGTACTCCCGTAACTGAGACACATGGAAGACGGGGTGAAAACCCTCGAGTCTCGGTGGCAAAGCAAGTCTGTATGCTGCCTCTCCCACTCTCTCAAGAATCTCGAACGATCCAACATATCTGGGGCTCAGCTTCCCTTTGACACCGAAACGTCTGATGCCTCGTGTCGGGGATACTCTCAACCCAACCTGAGCTCCAGCTCTGAACTCTAGAGGTTTGCGCCTCTTATCTGCATAAGACTTCTATCGACTCTACACTGCTAACATTCACTCGCAGATTACTGCTACACGAGCCATGTCATCTTGTATTTGTTCAGGTACTACTCCGCTAACACTACTAGGCTCATCCCATCATAGCGGTATACGACATCTCTATCCATATAAAGCCTCATAAAGAGCCATCCTGATCGATGCGTGCCAACTGTTATTGTACAAAAACTCCACTAAGGAAAGGTGATTTGGCCACACCTGTCCCTAGTCTAACACGTAGGCTCTCAACATGTCCTCTAGAGTCTGGATGGTCCGCTCGGACTGACCATCGGTCTGAGGATGATAAGCAGTCGTAAACTGTAGACTCGTACCTAGGGCGGCATGAACTTGCTGTCAAAACCTCGAAGTGAACCGTCTGTCTCTGTCAGAGACAATGGTCCTAGGTACCCCATGAAGTCTAACTATCTGTCTCGTGAACTCCTCTGCCAATCGACTTACCGGCCACATTTCCTTGATCGGAATGAAACGTGCGGTCTTCGTCAATCGATCTACTATCACCCAGATAGCATCAAAACCACGACTCGGTCTCAAACCAATAACAAAATCCATAGATATATCCTCCCACTTCCATTGAGGAACGGGAAGTGGGTGTAGCTCACCTCCTGGTCTGTGATGCTCGATCTTGACCTGCTGACAGGTCGCACACTGAGCTACATATCTCGTGACGTCTGGCTTGAGACCTCCCCACCAAAAAGAGCGTCTGATATCCTGATATATCTTACTCGCACCAGGGTGTACTGAGTAAGGTGAAGAGTGAGCCTCCTGAAGGATCATCTGTCTCAACTCTCGATCTGAAGGCACACAAACACGTTCCTCACATCTCAAAACTCCGTCAGCACCAACTGAAAACTGCGGTACCTCTCCTCCAGACATCCGGTCTCGATCTGTGTCAGAGCTGGGCAACTCTCCTACTTCTATCGGATTTCGGCCAACAGATCAGGTACTATCTCCAAGGTGGACAACTAGCTGTCGGAATCCGGAAAGTGGATATCCATCTCTAGCCACGCAAGATCTCGCTGTAACTGTGGCTGAGCGGTCAGCCTAGCAATCGCCATCTCTCGGGGAGTCTTCCTGCTAAGGGCATCTGCTACCACATTAGCTTTCCAAGAGTGGTATAAGATCTCCAGATCAAAATCCTCGATCAACTCCAACTATCTGCGTTGGGGGTTATTCAACTCCCGCTGAGTGAATATATACTTAAGACTATTGTGATTTGTAAACATCTGACACATAGCTCCGTACAGATAATGCCTCCAAATCTTAAGAGCGTGAACCACAACAGCCAACTCCAGGTCATGGGTAGGGTTATTCTCCTCGCACGTCTTGAGCTGTCTAGACGCGTAAGCAATCACCTTACCTCTCTGCATCAGAACACATCCCAAGCCCAATTTGGATGCGTCATTGTAAACCACGAAATCCTCAATGCCTTATGGCTGAGTTAGAATAGGAGCAGAGGTCAACCTCTTCTTCAGCTCCTCGAAGCTCTGCAGGCACGGCTCGGACCATATGATCCTCGTAGACTTCCACAACAAGGAAGTGAGCGGTCGGGCGATAATAGAAAAACCCTCCACAAAATGCCGGTAGTAGCCCGTTAATCCTAAGAAGTTGCGTACCTCCTTGACGTTGTTAGGTGGTGGCCAAGATGCTACTGACTCGATCTTCACCGGATCTACCTTGATCCCTTCAGCTGAAACAATGTGACCAAGGAATGTTACCTCGGATATTCAAAACTTGCACTTAGAGAGCTTGGTGTACAACTCTCTATCCTGTAAGACCTGAAGAACAGTCATCAAGTGTTTAGCATGCTTCTCTCTAATGCGAGAGTAAACCAGAATGTCGTCGATGAAGACGACTACAAACTGGTCTAGAAAGTCGATAGAGATGCTGTTCATCCACTCCATGAAGACTGCGGGTGCGTTCGTAAGCCCGAATGGCATCACTACAGACTCGTAGTGTCCATATCTGGTCCGAAATGCTGTCTTAGCTACGTCCTGCTCTCTAACCGTAGCTAGTGATAACCGGATCTCAGATCGATCCTCGAAAACACTGAAGCTCCATGCAGTTGATCCAACAGATCGTCGATATAGGGCAATGGGTACTTGTTCTTGATTGTCACCTTATTCAGCTTCCGGTAATCGATACATAGCCTCATTGACCCGTCTTTCTTCCTAACGAAGAGAATTGGTGCGCCCTAAAGAGATACACTAGGGCGGATGAAGCCCTTTTCTGCTAACTCCTCGAGCTGCTTCTTCAACTCAAGCATCTCGATAGGTGCCAATGATAGGGAGCTTTGGAGATCGGTCTCCTACAGGCCTCTAGCTCGATGCCAAAGTCTACATTCCTCTATGGAGGTAAACCTGATGGCTCTCCAAAGACGTCAGTGAACTCGCAAGCTACCGGGATTTCCTCCAAAGCAAGACTCATACTATCCTTCATGAAATAGCACCAAAAAGCCTCACAACCTTGACTGATAAGTCTCGCAGCTCACACTGCACTGATGACTGTACCAGTCTTTCCGAGATTCCATCCTCGGAAGATCTCAACATGACCTACCTTTGTAGTTACCGTCACTGTCCTCTTGCCGATGTCCAGAACTACTCGATGTCGATCCATCCAGCCCATGCCCAAAATAACTTCTTCATGTACTAAGTACATGATGAAGAAGTTAGCTGGCCAATAGCGACCTCCCAATCGGATAGGCAATCGCGAACCTCTCGTGTATTTCGAATCTTACCCCCATCGGGTAATCCTATAAAGAAGGGTCTTCCTTCTACAGTAACTAAGGCCAGACTATCTACGTAAGCATCGGATATAAAAGAATGCGTAGCACCGGTATCGAAAAGAACTCTGACAGGAAAACCATTAATATGAATGGTACATGTGGTCGCTGACGCTGTCGGCTCTACAACACTCTTCAACTCATAAACTCTGGCTGGTGCATCTCTGGTGTCTGCAGATCCACCAACACGTCTTTTACCTCTCCCCTGTCCCGGAGTGGAACCTTGAGGAGCAGTAGAACCAAAAACTCTCTACTGTTGCTGCTGGTACCGCGATCTCTGTCCTCCTCCATCAACACTAACAGGTGAAGAACCCTGCTGGGATAGCGCCTTGCCCTGACGGCAAAACGCAGCTTTGTCTCCGGGCTTTCCACAAGTAAAGCAAGTCACTGTTGGCTTCTTGCAGTCAGCTCGGATGTGTCCAGCTACTCCGCAGTTATGACATTGCCTTCCTCTATCAGAACTCTGCTGGAAACTAGAACGTCCAGGCATCTGACTACGCCCAAAACCAGCTGCTCCAGCTCCAGCACTGGCGGATCCAGTCTTCTGTCTCTTCTCAGGACCTCCTGTCTGAGAGGCTTTCCTCTGACCCGGTCAGTCTCTCTCATAAGCAGAAGCTCTATCCTGATAATCTGCCAAAGACTCACAACGGAATCCAGTAAGATAAGAGTGTGTCGATTCTCTCAACCTCCGAGAGAAAAGGTAAACATGCTGATCCTCCGGTGGTGCGGACGGACCTAGCAATGCCAGCTCGTCCTGAAACTTAAGGATGATCTCAACAATAGGCAAATCCTCGAATCCAGCCTCAAGGAAATCCTGAAGACGATCCCTCCTCATGGCTGTAGGGCAATAGCGATCCTTGATCACTGTCTTCATCTGCTCATAACTGGTGACCTTGCTACGAACGGTCCTCCACCAAGAATGAGCCTGATCCTTCAGTAGCGTCTGTGCTATGTTAACTTGACGTCCCTCAGGGCAACCGATAGCCTCCATAGCAGAATCCACCTGTCCTAACCACTGCTCCACCTCCAAGCCAGTCCTTCCCACGAAGACGGGAACCTTTAGCTAGTCGAAAGCCTTCAACCAACTGTCAGGCTTTGGCTCTTTTCTCTCAGCCGGCGCTCTAACAACCTCAACAACTCTAGCAGGCGGGACAACAACTTGTGTAACTCTCTGCCAAACCTCAACTGATCTCGCAGGAACTGGCGGCACTGGTGCTGCTCCTCCAGTCCTGATAGCCTCTTTAACCCTCTGCACATAGTCGCGAAATGCAGAAGCTCCGATAGACACTCGTGCGGACTCTGTTGATGGCGCTCTTTGTGCTCTAGACTTAGCAGCGGTCCCATTTCCAGCCTCAGGAACAATGCTCTCAGCAACCTCTTCAGCAAACGCCTCAGCGATAGGCGGGTCAGCAACTGGGGCTTGGCCCTGACCTCTAGCTAGTGGAGGTCTTCCTGCACGCCTTCGTCTACGGACGACAGGTGGAAGTGGTGGTCGACCCCTTCCTCGCCCCATAGCAGATGTAGCTCTAGTACGCGCCATCTACTATAAGGATAGATATATAAGACTACATATATAGATATAAGGCCACGCTGCAGCTAAAGCATAATCCAAGAAAAGCGCATATAAAAGCCAACTAAAGAAACTACACTACTGAGATCCGCGGAGGTAGTGGTGGTTGCCCGTACATCTATCCCAGACCGAAAGTTTAAAATGAAAACCCCCTTTTTAAAACGTTAGACCCCTTGCGGGTTCTATTTACTTATCCATCCGACCTTTAGAAGATTTCGAGTGCCATTGTTGCCAACCTGGCTCTGATACCATATTGTAACACCCCAAGTTCTGGGAACTTGAAGCGCTACGGGCTAGGACCGCACAATAGGTTCCGACCCTCAGAGTAGCAACAACAAACGGATCTTAAAACAAGGCACAGACGAATGAAAACCAAAACTTAATATAAAACCAAAGGTTCAAACAGAAGAAAACACAAAAGCTCCACAGCCGGGTCAAAACAAAAGGAAAACAACAAACGAAACATAAACCCAATCCCGTCCTATAATGTACGGGAACCCCGGCTGACCACACCATCCGGATCACTCAGCAGCATCTTGAACTTGCGGAACCTCTACAATGACGGTATAAACCGTTAGCTAACATTCTAGGTATAAGCAAGAGTGTAAAGACACAAACACACATAAGGTAAGATAAACATATAGCATGCTTGCACTCAACCGGTTATTATCTTTCATTGAGTTATTCAATACTAATTCAACTTACTTTGTCACACGAGAATCCTTTCGAAACTCGCCTCCGCTTCTGTCTACCAATAGGAATAGATTAGTACTATCCGTTACCTACGGGCCTGGGTTGCAAGAGCACATTCTAGTCTCCTGGAGAACTAGACAAGCGGTCACCGCCCGGTTATAATACACTTTGGCCAATTAAGGTTATAAAGGGTGAATCCTATTTCGATTATCCGTTATAATATGATAACAACACAAACAAGCCAATACAATCCAACTAATACGCGGAATGAAGCTAAGTAAGTCCAAGGGACTTACCTCACTCGAAGGTAAACCAAAAGATCAACACAACTCAGGAACAACTCAGTTTCCCTCAAGAAAGGAGCAAGGAAAGCCTGTACGAACAAGCAACACGAATCAGGAACGAAACGGTTGCTAGAAGTCTATGACTTCTAGTCTCAAAGATCTCTAAGAGTCAACACATACTAAGGGCTCAACCTTATTCTTACAACAACTCAGGGGAACAAGGAACATCCATAAGGAACCAAGGAAGGAACAAGGAAAGGAAGGAAGGAAGCAACTCACCAAAAACGGGAGCTACTGCTGAGAAACCGCAGGGGCGGTTAGACAGATGCGCAGGGGCGGTTGAACAGAGGCGCAGGGGCGGCTCTGTGCAGGCGCAGGGGCGGCGACGTGACAGATAGCGCTGTCGGCTTTCTTCTTTGACAGAACTCGTAGCAAGGCAACCAAAGCTCGAACCTTTGGCTTCAACACGTCAAGGCTCAACTCCAAAGAGCTTGAGAACAACGAAGCGTCAACAACGGAACACTCCACAAGAATCAAGGCTCATGCTTGATCCTTGGAGAAAAAGAAAAGAGAAGAACGAAAGGAAGAAACCAAAACAAAAGGGAAGGCATGCATCGCTAAAGGAACGTGAGGAGGAACAAAGGATGAAAAACTTACACGTTCAACAGGGTTGCGGGAGGCAAGAGACGGCTGTAGCTCTCTAGGGTTTGAAGACGATAGCAAGAAACGGGAAAAAGGAGGAAAGGAGGGAATATATAGAGAAGGGTTGTGAGGGTAGTAGGAAGGGACGTCTAGGGTTAGGAGAATAGAAGGAAGACGGGCCAAAAGGCCAATGATGGAATAAAATAGGAGAAGATGAAGATAAAACAGCCCGTAGACGGGCTGGGCCTAGCCGCACCTGCGGCTGGGCCGTGCCGCGACCGCGGCAGCGAGGTTGAGCCGCGCCTGCGGCTCCCCTTCACCGCGGGGGCGGTGAAGGAAAAAACCTGGGATCTTACAACTATCACTAACCAAAGAACCTACCACCGGGTAAGTCTCAAGGATCTAAGGAAAGGAACAAAAGCACAAACCAACCACTCAACCTAAGGATCAAGAACTAACCTTTATCAGGTAAGTCTCAGGCTAGGTTCACTCAAGCAAGGTTTTGACACACTCAAACCAACAAAGAATATACCTTTGTTACCTAGAAAACGTTATCTTCAGTACTTGAGAAAAGGAATCACCGGGTAGGTCTCTTCCCAACCTCAAGTGTAAGCCTAAGAGGGATCTAACGGTATAGAACTTTCAACAAAGACTAGGATTTGGGCAATCTATAACTTAGACTCAGGAATACATCATGAACAAATCAACATAACAAAATCTCAAGTAGTTATATCTTAAATCTCGGTCGAGATTCCTATGTATAGACCGAGATTCGGTAACTGCGTAGAACCTTCAGGGTCCAATCTAACTTAAAGGTTTATTCTATCATCATATATACCACAACCATCAACTAATCACCCTTTAATCGCAAGAATTCTAGCTAACAACAGTCATATTCAATTCAAAGATGATATATGATATCAAGACATAAATCCAAAATATCCAAGAAAAGGGCAAATAATATGTAGCAAACGATCTTCAAATATCAAAACCGAATCAAAGCAATAGAAAAGGTTTGACCTTGTGTTCCAAACAACGAAAACAACAACTAAGTATATCCCTTCAAGAATTCTCATAAATCCTTCAAGCTAACTATGCAAATCTTCGATCACTTGATGTTGTTCTTATTCCTTCTAACTTGCTACCGCCGTCTATCCTGCGTATCGAACTCGATTAAAATGCGGTAAAAACTCTCGTGTGTCGGCCTTCCTTAACCCTTGCCACAACCTCTTCTTTTAATAACAAAAACTAGGGTTTGTGACGTACGGGCCATGGACCATTTTTTAGCGATATCTCGGACAAACCCGAAATAAATCTCGGTCGAGGTTTTGGTCGATATTACTTCCTGCACTGAAATCTCATATGGCCTTGAAATATTTCAACCGAGATTCTTTGCTTTGATCTGAGATTTCTGTCTGTTACGTGTTTTCTCAGCTCCTTGCTTGCATTCCTCTTGAATCTTTCTTCTTATGATCCTTAGCCTTCTTTTGTACTTCAGTGTAGTCCGATATGCTATCCTCTTGACTCCTTGTACTCTCATGCTTCCTTTTCATAAAAAATGTGTCATATTTTTTACAATTGCAACAAAACTATGTGTAGACCTCCACTCTCACGAAGTAGGCAAATCATAGCATAATCGATATGAATATATATCAATGCATGCAAAATAAAAGGGAAAAACTATCTAAATGCATGCCTAAACTAAGGTCATAAATCATGTCATCAATTGTCAAATCATATTTTATCTAATATGTGTGTTGACAATTGTTTGGATATAGTGACGCTTGTGAATGATGGTATGAGTTGAGAGCAAGATAAGAGCGCACTTATACCATGTGACATTGTAGAACGGGAATAAATAAGAGTTTTTACACCTACTTGAAGAGGGTATGTAAGTGGTGCAGGCTAGTACAAAAGACAATGTAGTCCTCCTTTATACTACAAATATAGTGAGAAGTGAAGAAGATAAGGATGATTATTCCGAGTCATGATTGAGTCCTTCAGTTGGGACCCTTCTAGTTGGACACATGTGTGGGACCTTAGATGAATACATGAACTTGCACTCGATGAAGAAAAATGAAATACTTTCTAGTCTTAGACTTTTGCACCTGTGGAGATGTATAAACTGAATAAACAATCAGAAGACTTGTTGATAAGACATTTTTTATGTCAAGTACCTCATCGTGAGAGTGTCAATATTGTTTATATTAAAAAAATAATATGGTTATCTTTGTGTATATTATAAAGAGCTAAACAATTACAATAACTATTTATTGCCTTGTGTACATGTTTTGCTAGACCGGTTGCAAGAGTCGGTGATATTTTCAACGTTTAGGGCAAGGTATTGCCATTATGAATTTGTGATGCCCTTAGGCTCACTAATGTCGCGTCTATATTTATGGACTTGATGAACTGAGTCTTTCAAGAGTAGCATGTAAGCCATTTTTAAGTTGTCCTTTTAGCATTGAGAAAGGAGAATTTGTATGCTAAATTTTCTAAATGTGAGTTTTGGTTGTTAGAATTAACATTTATTGGGCATGTAATTCTAGCATAAAGTGTAATGAATGAACCACATAAAATTGAACATGTTTTTGAGTTACATCCGTCAAAAAAGTGAAAGAAGTTAAAAGTATTTCTTCGTATTGTGGGTTATACTGACGGAGATTTATGGAATGAATATTAGCTAGTGCTACCGTTTTAATATTGCCTCAAGATACAAATGGAATTGTAGTTTACAGCGATTCTTTAGGATAAGATATTGGTTGTGTATTGATGCAAAATGAAAATTTTATAGCATACACCTCTTCCAATCTCGCCAGTTGAAGTGGTATGATGTAAATTACATCACTTATGACTTAGAACTTTTTGCTTTCAAGATTTGGCGACACTATCTTTTATGGGACGACTTGTCAAATTTTCACTATCGCAAGAGCTTAAAGTACAATTTCACCCAAAAGAAAATATATACGAGGCATAGAAGATTGCTAGAGTTGTTGAAGGACTATGATATTGAGATTTTATATCATTTTGGAAAGGCCAATGTTGTCGTTGATACTCTTAGTAGGAAGTCATCACAAGAAAAGACGATAACATATTTGACTACACAACCTAGCTACAACAAGAATCGATGAAAATTAGTATTGAGGTTTAGTTTAGAAAAACCAAGGCCAGTTGTGTACGTTGAAATTCGATCGCCATTGTTGGAGACAAAGAGGGCAAATGAGCCCGATATGTTTACTACATCAGGTATGGTTTGAATTCAACTTATAACGATTTAGTTGTGTTAAAAATATTGGATATGTTTTGGGGAAAAGTTTGATTTGGTGAGAGTTGTGGTGTAAAAATGTTCGCCCCTAAACGTGCGTGCAAATAAGTTTTAATTATAAAATTGAAACAAAAGAAAACGAACCATTAGTGTACGGATCGGCGTAGTTAAGCAAGTATTCCAGAGTATCGAACTCAGGGATTTGGTGAAACAAAATCAGTTTCAAGTAATCGAGCAATCAAAATGTAGAAGCTTTGCAAATAATTGGGGAAAACAGCAACCCTAAAGATCCAGGTATCCAATTATGCCAATCGATTCAAGATATTCTATAGATATAAGGACAAAGTTAAGATTTGCAAAGGTATAACTAAAGTAAGGTAATGTACGGTGAAGTTCCAAAACCCTATATGTCTTACCCAAAGGCTCTCTCTATAAAGGTTGTTGAGGCTGCAGTATATAAAGGATCTAAGGATAATAATTAATCTCAAATACTCATGCCCAAACCCAAGGAATCAAAGACAAGCCAAAAAGGTTAAGGTTGTGACACTCGAAATCGAAATAGAGGATGTTGAGTGTCACTACTACCTAGGAAAGGCAAGCTAAGGCTAGGTTAAAGCTAATCTTTAACTTTAGATTAAAGCAAAAGTAAAAGTCGTAAACCAGGGAAAAATACGGCTAGATCTTGAGAACCACGGCCGTGGAACTCAAGAACATACCGTGGTTTAGGGTGTCGATGATATTTCTCACACTCTCAGGGTCCAATCAAGTTACGATCGATCTATCATCATCTAAGCCACAACTATCAACCCTTCACCTTAGAATTGCTAAAGGATTTTAGCCAATAATCATCATTATGATATCAATAATCAATTTAAGAAGAATGAAAGATGAAAACCCTCGAAAACTCAATAACAACTCAAAGTCAATCTCGAAATCCAAACACAAAGTAGTATGTTTATGAATTCAGAAAAGTAGGAATAGAAACCCTCACAATGATCTAGAGAAACCACAAAGAACGGGATATCAATCCGTTCTCAAATGAAAACCCAAGAATATCCAAAAGTACACAATCTCCGAATCGCGTCCTTCTCAAATCTCCAAATCCTCAAGGTCGGAATAAAACCCTAAGGCCGTCTCAAAACTCTAAGCGAAACTGTAAGCGGGGTCTGAGCGGGGATCCCAAAAACTCCTTTCTCAAGCCTATTTATAGGGCGAAATAGGGTTACGAGAAAACCCAATGACATGGCTGACGTGGTAAATATGACACGTCACAGGATCACCAAAATCACGGTCATGACCAAGTTTCCACGGCTATGGTTTAGGCCGTGTAACTTTCTGTTGTGCTCCAAACTCACTTCCACGATCATGCTGCCAAATCAACGGCCGTAATTTAGAGCGTGGACTTCAAATTCCTTTTCCACGACCGTAATTCAGGGCGTGGTTCTCCAAACTCCTTGTTTTAGCCTTTTTTTTCGTGACATCCTTCATCCATGATCCTTCCTTAGCCTCTCCAATGCATCTTCTTGCCATCAAGCATGATCAAATACTCCTTTCCTTCCACATTTTGCTCCAATCCAAGTCTTTATTCACCTAAAAACAAAACAAAGCTAGTGTAGATCTCTATATTGACAAAGTGGATGAACTAGCTCGCAATTGCTTCAAACTCATATCTAAGAACACAATAAAGGGAGAAAACAACTAAAACAAGTGCCTAAAATATAGTCATATTTCATGCTAACAAAATACTCCATACTTGTCTCTTGCTTGTCCCCATGCAAGGTTTTCAAAAGTTTAGAACATAAGGTAGAATGAAATGTGAATTCAAAACAAAACAAAACAATCTTTTTGGTTAATGTGCTTCTAGTCAATAGATCATCCTCAAACCTTGTTTCATTCATCCTTGAAAACGTTTATACACACAAACCAAAGTATGCAAAGCAAAGAAACTTTATAAATTGCAAATACTTCAAGACAAACATCATAACCTTCAAGCATTGCCAAAATCAAGCATGTGCAAATTCAATTTAGATCACCAAGTCAAATAACACTCTTATGATCTCAAGGACTTTCAAACAAGGCCAAGAATGCGGAAAAGGTGGGAAACTTGTAAAGGAATGTGGTGTATGAATCCGGGAAGAAGGGACAACACAAACTCTTTTCTTTTCACCATTTGAACTAACCACCAACTTAGAGCTTTGCTCTAGACTTTTGCACTTAATTTTTCGACTTTACTTTTGGAGTTATGGACAGCGGTGCACAATAACCGAAGCCTAGGAGATTGACGTTTCTCAATTTCGAGATGCCTCAAACCCTTGATGCACATACCATAATCCGTTAGGAATATCGCTCAATCCGACTTTGGCAAGACACAAACACCCGGCTATGTGAACGGTGCCGAGTTACTCATTGTCATGACTGACTTCCCCAAACCTAGAATTTTCCTACACTTTGAAAACAATTGCTTTCATGGCCCTCCCACATCAAACATGCCAAAATCAAATCTTCCTAAATCCTGGATAGGTAAAGGAGGCAAATATTTTCATTGAGGGGCTAAATGATCAAAGAAAAAAGTAAGAAAATCGAGGTGTCTTAATCATTTCATAAAGAAGTATAAGAACTTATATTGTGATTTCAACCTTTGTTTCTCAATATAATTTAGATAAAAACCTTCACATTATGAAACTTGCAAGAAAGGATAAACAACATACTCAATCTCTTCACAATTCATAATTCAATTGAAGCATACAATTGTCATAAAAAACTTATTCCACAAGTGGTTTTCATCATAGAATTCATCTCTAATCTTAGAAGCACAAAATCTTTTCAAAATTTTCAAATTTTTATGGGTTTTTCAAAGCCTTTTTCATGCAATACAATAATGAAAAGTGTGACAATAAAAGGAAAAATGCAAGTGTTCATAGAAATGCAAAGCAAAGTGAGTAGAGTTATTACAAACGATAGTCACACCCCACCCCATACTTGAAACATACATTGTCCTCAATGTTCAAAAGAAATAAAGAAAAGAGAAGAAAAGAAAAAGGAACTCACTAATGGCGGTGTGGTGGATCAATCCGGCGATCAATCAACATCATCACTGTGGAGGAGGCGGTGGTGGATATGGAAAGAAATCCGAGCTAAAAGGCAGCCCAAACTGCTGGCGGTAGATGTTCCTCAAGATATGGTCGTGCTCCTAGCTCCGTGCGTCACTAGTCTCCTGTCGGATCTCTAGATCTCCCACTCTCCTGGAAAGATCGGTGGCCCATCACGGAAGCTGCGAGTACCAATCCGGCGGCTGTCCATACCATGTAGGAGCGTCCTGAGGAGGAGGAGTCGGTGCCACCGGTGCTTGCTCATACCATGGAGGAGGACCTCCCATCCATGATGGTTGTGCTCCATATCAAGCGGGAGGAGTCTCCATCCAAGTCGGTATCTCACTCACGCTAGCCCGGCGTGAAAAAGAGGAACCGGAAGGTCTAGAAGGGCGGGGAGAACGTTTAGGTGGCTCCGGGAAATCGGCCGGCTGATCCGGGAATGTACCAAAGGTATGCTCATCATCTCCTACATCATGGTCATCACCTCCTCCCATCTCCTCATGATCATCCCCAACTGGGATGTCATCCGGCACATACGGAGGTACTACAAGTTTATTGGCATGCATGGCCGCAAAGGTTGCCTTCCAATTGTGGCGGCCCTGTATGATGGAGTACTCGGGAAGCCAAGGGATACATCTACCACCTCTCTCCTACCATGGCATGACTGTGGTAGGTGGAGCTTGGTGGCGGGGAAAGACAATGCCTCTAGTCATGAGCCCGTTGAGACCCAAAGGTCTCGCCGCTATCCTCGTACAATCGGAGTAGTCTATCCCCAATTGGTTGGCTATATGAGTCACCATACCCCCATAACCAATGTTCCCGGCTTTCTTGCTCTTCAATTTACTCATGGTGGAGGCAAGGAGGGTGGCACAATCGGCGGGTCTACCGGTAAGCATACAATAAAGAAGGAAGAGCTCATCGGTTTAATCTTTTGTGGGGTTTCGGTCCTAGGGAAAAGACACTCCGAAAGGACCCTATGAGCTATCTTCAAGGCTAAGTGGTAGATGAGCTTAGCCTTGGTGTCGGCCGGTTGCCAACGATGCTTGCTCATACCATGGAGGAGGACCTCCCATCCATGATGGTTGCGCTCCATATCAAGCGGGAGGAGTCTCCATCCAAGTCGGTATCTCACTCACGCTAGCCCGGCGTGAAAAAGAGGAACCGGAAGGTCTAGAAGGGCGGGGAGAACGTTTAGGTGGCTCCGGGAAATCGGCCGGCTGATCCGGGAATGTACCAAAGGTATGCTCATCATCTCCTACATCATGGTCATCACCTCCTCCCATCTCCTCATGATCATCCCCAACTGGGATGTCATCCGGCACATACGGAGGTGCTACAAGTTTATTGGCATGCATGGCCGCAAAGGTTGCCTTCCAATTGTGGCGGCCCTGTATGATGGAGTACTCGGGAAGCCAAGGGATACATCTACCACCTCTCTCCTACCATGGCATGACTGTGGTAGGTGGAGCTTGGTGGCGGGGAAAGACAATGCCTCTAGTCATGAGCCCGTTGAGACCCAAAGGTCTCGCCGCTATCCTCGTACAATCGGAGTAGTCTATCCCCAATTGGTTGGCTATATGAGTCACCATACCCCCATAACCAATGTTCCCGGCTTTCTTGCTCTTCAATTTACTCATGGTGGAGGCAAGGAGGGTGGCACAATCGGCGGGTCTACCGGTAAGCATACAATAAAGAAGGAAGAGCTCATCGGTTTAATCTTTTGTGGGGTTTCGGTCCTAGGGAAAAGACACTCCGAAAGGACCCTATGAGCTATCTTCAAGGCTAAGTGGTAGATGAGCTTAGCCTTGGTGTCGGCCGGTTGCCAACGATGCTTGCTCATACCATGGAGGAGGACCTCCCATCCATGATGGTTGCGCTCCATATCAAGCGGGAGGAGTCTCCATCCAAGTCGGTATCTCACTCACGCTAGCCCGGCGTGAAAAAGAGGAACCGGAAGGTCTAGAAGGGCGGGGAGAACGTTTAGGTGGCTCCGGGAAATCGGCCGGCTGATCCGGGAATGTACCAAAGGTATGCTCATCATCTCCTACATCATGGTCATCACCTCCTCCCATCTCCTCATGATCATCCCCAACTGGGATGTCATCCGGCACATACGGAGGTGCTACAAGTTTATTGGCATGCATGGCCGCAAAGGTTGCCTTCCAATTGTGGCGGCCCTGTATGATGGAGTACTCGGGAAGCCAAGGGATACATCTACCACCTCTCTCCTACCATGGCATGACTGTGGTAGGTGGAGCTTGGTGGCGGGGAAAGACAATGCCTCTAGTCATGAGCCCGTTGAGACCCAAAGGTCTCGCCGCTATCCTCGTACAATCGGAGTAGTCTATCCCCAATTGGTTGGCTATATGAGTCACCATACCCCCATAAGCAATGTTCCCGGCTTTCTTGCTCTTCAATTTACTCATGGTGGAGGCAAGGAGGGTGGCACAATCGGCGGGTCTACCGGTAAGCATACAATAAAGAAGGAAGAGCTCATCGGTTTAATCTTTTGTGGGGTTTCGGTCCTAGGGAAAAGACACTCCGAAAGGACCCTATGAGCTATCTTCAAGGCTAAGTGGTAGATGATCTTAGCCTTGGTGTCGGCCGGTTGCCAACGATCCTCACTAGCATATATCATGGCAATCTCCTCCCAAAAATCCTTAGCATATACCCCACTAGGAAACCTACCATTGAAGCTCTCATGGAACCCAAAGAATGCTCCAAACTTAATGATGGAGAACTCATAGTTCTCCTCCATTAACCTAAAAGAGACCGTGTGGTTCACATGGCTATGCTCAAAGGAAGTCACAAACTCCCTTGTGATTTCCTCATAGGCGTCCTCTCTAATAGCGGAAAAGACAATCAATCCGGCTCTATCCAAGAGCCATGTCAAGTCGTTCACAACATTGAGTGGCTCAAGCTCCTTAAGGACTAGGTATCGAGGTCCTATGATTGCCCTCTTCTCAATCCTCTCTAAGGCTCCTAGGTAATCTTCATGTATAGTTGGGATTCTAGGAGGTGGTGGTGATGATGTTCGACTAGGAGGGGGTTAGGAAGAGGAGGAACTATCATCCTTTCTCTTCTTGTTCCTACTGGATTTCCTTCTAATCATATTTCTCAACATCAGAGAAAATCACGGTCTGTTCTTGGTAAACCACGGCCGCGGAACGTACATAGACCGTGGTTTTGGTCTGTTTCTCTCAAATCACAGCAAATCAACACCAAACTCAGCAATCACTTTCCTAGACTAATTCCAATTCTAATTCTATTCAGTTCTCCTAAATTCTTGCGAAGAAATTGAACCAAATTGACAAAGTAGAGAAAAGGGAGAAAAACCTAGGGTTTGGATCTTTCAAATCCAAATTCCTTCTCCGGCGTGGATTGTTTGCTCAAGTTGTTGCTTGGATCGTGTAGATGATCGAAAATGCTCCACTTTTGGCTCAAGAATCGATCGAATCGGACTCCGAACGAAGATTCACGGGTTGAGGAAGGGTGGCGGCGATTCTGGGCGTGGTTTTGGGCGTGAATTTGGGTTTTTGTGGTGTTTTTGTGAAGGAAGGTGGTTTATATAGTGGCTGTAAAATTCTTGAAAATCACGGTCACTCGGGCCATTCCACGGCCGTGGAAATGTACGGAACCCGTGCTTTTGATGAATTTTGCCAGATTTTGAAGAATTATGGCCACTTGTTACTTCCACGACCGTGGTTTAGGGCGTGGAACTCTCTGTTGTATGCCAAAATCCAAGTTTTGTCAATTCCTTCCAACTTTTGCTTCTTTCCCTTGCCCATTCCTTATTCCTACATCCAAAAACATAACATACCGGGAGGTATCGGGGAAAAACAAAGCAAGAAAAACTATACTAAACTAATCTAAGAAAGAAAAACTAAGACATAAGTGCAATACCTTGGGTTGCCTCCCAAGAAGTGCTTGTTTTGGGTCCGTAGCTAGACCGTTCCTGTGTTTATTCGAGGACAATCGGAGCGATTTCCTCAACCTGGAGTTCCGGTAAATACTTCTTAAGACGTTGGTCATTCACCTTGAAACTTCCGCTCTTTTCACCCCATACTTCAACTGCGCCATGGGGAAAAACACGTTTGATTAGATAAGGTCCAGTCCAACGAGATTTAAGCTTACCTGGAAAGAGACGAAGTCTCAAATTGAAGAGGAGAACTTGATCTCCTTCTTTGAGATCCTTTGGAATGATATGCTTATCATGCCAATGCTTCGCCCTTTCTTTGTAAATCTTGGCGTTTTCATAGGGGTTCAAGTGGAGTTCTTCAAGCTCGTTAAGGTCCAAGAGGCGCTTCTCGCCCGCTTCATTCATGCCGAAGTTCAACCACTTCACATCCCAGTATGCTTTATGTTCTAGCTCAACCGGGAGATGACAAGACTTCCCATACACAAGGTTGTATGGTATTGTACCTATGAGAGTCTTGTATGCAGTCCTATACGCCCATAACGCATCATCTAATTTCAAAGACCAATCCTTCCTTATCTTTGAGACCGTCTTCTCAAGGATGCCCTTGATCTCTCTATTTGAAATTTCCACTTGCCCACTTGTTTGTGGATGGTAGGGAGTGGCGATCTTGTGAGTCACCCCATACTTAGCTTGTAGAGCTTTGAATCGTCGGGCAATGAAGTGTGAACCTCCGTCACTAATGATGGTCCGTGGTGTCCCAAACCTTGGGAAAATAGTTCTATTAAAGAACTTAACAACAACCATGACATCATTAGTTGGAGAGGCAATAGCTTCAACCCATCTCAAAATATAATCTACAACTAGAAGTATGTATTGGTTTCCACATGATGATGGGAAAGGTCCCATGAAGTCGACTCCCCAAACGTCAAAGATTTCCACCTCCTGAATGTTGTTGAGGGGCATCTCGTTTCTCCTAGAGATGTTTCCTGCTCTTTGACAAGCATCGCAACACGAAACAAAGGTTTGCACATCCTTAAATAAAGTTGGTCAAAAGAATCCAGATTGTAATACCTTAGTGCTAGTTTTATTGGAACTAGTGTGTCCTCCACAAGGTAGTGAATGACAATGACGAATGACGCTTTGCATTTCGTCTTCCGGCACACATCTTCTAATGATGCCGTCGGGACCTCTCTTGAAGAGTAGATGTTCATTCCAAAAGTATTGCCGGACATCCCTAAAGAACTTCTTCTTTTGTGCGTAGGATAATCCGGGAGGTATTTCCTGACAAACCAAGTAATTTACAAAATCAGTAAACCAAGGTTCATTACCTCTAGATATCTTGTTGATGCACTCCTCTATGATGTGTAAGTGCTCATCCGGGAAGGAGTCATCTATGGGTAGATCGTCGTCTTCAATGTGTGGTAGACGACTCAAATGATCCGCAACAAAATTTTCCGAGCCTTTCTTGTCACAGATCTCTAGATCGACTTCTTGTAGGAGAAGAATCCATCTAATCAGCCTTGGTTTCGCATCCTTCTTGGCAAGTAAATACCGGATCGCCGAATGGTCCGTGTATACAATCACCTTTGCACCTACAAGATAAGAACGAAACTTTTCAAAGGCATATACAATAGCTAAGAATTATTTCTCAGTTGTGGCGTAGTTGAGCTGCGCTTCATCTAGCGTCTTGCTAGCATAATAGATAGTGTGGGTCGGCCTTCTTTCTTTTGACCCAGCACCGCTCCAACAGCTACGTCACTTGCATCACACATAACCTCGAACGGGAGATTCCAGTCCGGAGGTTGGATAATCGGGGTTGAGATAAGAGCTTCCCGGATCTTATAGAAAGCATCTAAACAATCCTGCAAAAAATCAAAAACTACATCCTTCATCAATAGATAGTAAGCGGTTTTGATATCTTAGAAAAGTCCTTGATAAATCGTCTATAAAATCCAACATGTCCTAGGAAACTTCTTATCCCCTTTACCGAAGATGGAGGAGGAAGTTTCTCTATGGTCTCTATCTTAGCCTTGTCTACCTCAATCCCTATACTAGAGATTAAGTGTCCTAACACAATGCCTTCTTTAACCATGAATTGACACTTTTCCCGATTAAGAACTAGGTTAGTGTCTTCACACCTTTGCAATACAAGAGAGAGGTTAGAAAGACAATTATGGAATGAGGAACCATAAACAGAAAAATCGTCCATAAAAACCTCCATTATTTCCTCAATGTACTCCGAGAAGATGGCCATCATACACCTTCGAAAGGTGGTTGGGGCGTTGCAAAGCCCGAATGGCATTCTTCTATAGGCAAACGTCCCCCATGGGAACGTAAATGTGGTCTTCTCTTGATCGTCCGGATGGATCGGAATCTAGAAGAAACCACTCTAACCGTCAAGATAGCAAAAATAGGAGTGTTGTGCTAACCTTTCAAGCATTTGATCAATGAATGGTAGCGGGAAGTTATCCTTCCTAGTTGCATTGTTCAGCTTGCGGTAATCAATGCACATCCTCCATCCCATCACGGTTCTTGTAGGAATGAGCTCATTGTTCTTGTTAGTGATAACCGTCATTCCTCCTTTCTTTGGGACAACTTGAATGGGGCTCACCCACTTGCTATCAGAGATAGGATAGTTGATACCTGCGTCAAGTAACTTAAGAATTTCCTTCTTAACAACCTCCTTCATGATCGGATTTAACCGTCTTTGAGGTTGTCGCGAAGGCTTAAAATCTTCCTCCATTAGAATCTTGTGCATGCATAATGATGGTTTAGTTCCTACAAGATCCTCTATGGTATAACCTAAGGCTTTCCTATGTTTCCTTAGAACAACCATTAGTTTCTCATGTTCATCTTCACTTAATTCAGAACTAACAATTACGGGAAAAGTAGAATTAGTTCCAAGAAATGCATACTGAAGATGTGTGGGAAGTGGCTTCAATTCCATAGCTATTGATGCCTTTGATGAGTCTTGAGATATGTCCGACGCTTCCTTAGAAGTCTCTAAGGGTGTAGGAGTGATTGAAGAAGACTCAAGAGCATTTGTGGAAAGAACGGAATTGTTCTCAGAATTTCCCAAAATTACGGCACCACTGTTACTTCCACGGCCGTGGTTTAGGGCGTGGATCTCAATTACGGTACCACTATGGTTTCCACGGCCGTGGTTTTGGCCGTGTAACTTACTGTTGCTCTCAAAATAGTTAGTTACGGTCATCTTGGTTGAAACCACGACCGTGGAATAGCACGACTGACCGTGGTTTCTCACGTTTTCTGAGCCATCGTAGAGTTTTTCAAACTCTTCCTCTTGCACTTCCTTTAGCTCCTCCAAGGCTTCAATCTCCTCATTGTAATCCTCCTCTTCTCCCTTCTCCATGATGCTCATGGTTATGACCTTTTTCAATGGATCTTTGAATAGAATCGAGCTCACTTCTTCTCTAGACGCTTCCTCGTCATAGATATTGAACATGTCCTCTCCAAGAGTTGGCTCTTTCACCAAAGTTGAGAGAACAAACTCAACCTTCTTGTTCGCTCCAAACGGTGTGTGCAAGCTTTAAATTTATAACCCTAGACTTAAGCTTAAAACAAGGATGCGAACCCGCAGTGTACGGGTCAATCGTAGTAAAACCAAGGAATTCCAGGGGTCGATCACAGGGACTCGGTGAAACAAAGTCGATAACGGTAAGCTTCGTAAATACTAACCACAAGAGCAATTAACACAATCAAAGATGAATAAGAAGTCAATAAAGCAAACATGCAATTCTAGGGATTAAAGCATCTAGTTGTGGTTCCAACTCAAGATCTAAAGATAAGCGGACAAAGCTGAGATTTTTGCATAGGGAAGGTGTTACTAAAGTGGAATAGATCACCGGGTAAGTCTCACTACTCACTAATCCTAAACCGTAACTCCTATTACCGGGTAAGTCTCAAGGAATCAAGATAAAGAACTATAACCTCAAACTAACACACCATCTAAGGGAATAGAATCAACCTTTACCGGGTAAGTCTCAGGCTAACTCACAAAGATGGGATGGAAGCACACTCAAACCCCAATAAAGGATAAACCTTTATTACCTACACTTATGATCGTTGGTACACAAACTAAGGAATTACCGGGTAAGTCTCATCCTAAGCTTGCATTGAACCAGGAAAGGTGTAATAAGAATAGGATTTGGCAAACTCTAACACTTAACTCTCAGTTTCGGATCAGATAAGCCACCTCGGTCAGCCAAATTCCACCCCGGCCGAGATGTTCATCGACTGAGCGAGATGCTTGGGGTTAAGGTTAAAGACTCGAACTTTCAGGGTCCTACTGTGATTAAGATCATTCTATCATTGTTTTTCCCACAACCTTCAGCCAATCACCCTAGAATCACACAAGGAAATTAGCCACTCATCATCATGAAAGTAATAATCAAATATATGAGAAGTAGGTGAATATTTGAACAAGAAGAATTTAATGAAAAGACTTCAATAACTGAATCAAATATCACAACAAAAGCGTTCCTTGGATAGCAATCCAACAAGACAAGACAACAAGGAAGAGAATCTAAGATAATCTTACAAAAACCCTTCAAAAAGCTATAAAAGCTATGATCTTCAATCTTCCTTCAACCTTCAAAAAGGTTCTTCAAATCTCCCAACTGGAGTATGGCTGCAGCGGTGTATAAACCTTGATCGGTGTAAGCGGGTTGTTCAGCCGTAAGCGAGATGTTGGATTTGTGGAAATCCAACCATTTTTATAGGAAAATAACCCTCCAAAGATAAGATATCTTAGAAAGATCTTTTCCCATAAAAATAGGTAAAATATAAGATCTTCTTCCTTCCAGGAGCCAAGCCAAAAAATATAAGATCACTTTCCAAAGATAAAAGATCTCAGCCAAGAATAAAATATTCTCGCCGCGTCCTAGGTATTCGCCTCGGTCGAGTCGGCTTCTCTGGATCACCTCGGTCGAGATGAATCTGTGATCAACCGAGGTGAGTCACAACTGAATGTGAAATCTCTCAAAACTGGTCCAAAGTGAATCTTTAATCCATGGCTATGCTTCCTGGATGGTTCCTTATGCTCCTCAATGTAGCTCCAATGACTCATAACTCTTTTTGCTCCTTTTTGATGCAAAACGTGCCATCTTACCTACGATTACAACAAAACTAGGTGTAGACCTCGATTCTCGCAAAGGTAGATGAAATGGTAATATAATCACATAATATACACACAAACATGCAGATTATGAAAGATAAAACGTCCAAACAAACCCCAAAATATGGACTATAATTCATGCTATCAAAATACCCCATACTTAGCCTTTGCTTGTCCCCAAGCAAGTTCCGCATATAGAAGACAAGATAGAATGGATTATAGGTCATGAAAATCAATGAAAAGTCTTTCAAAAACATTTTTATGATGTGCAACAATCATAGATCACTCTAAGAGAATACTTCATGGAATTTTAAAAACTCAATGTGATCAAAACATTTTATAAATATAGGAAAGTTGTTCATCTTTGCATAAAACCATAGAATGCATAATAATTCGTAATTATCAAAATTAATCATGTATAATCCAGTTTAAACCACTAAGTCAATCAACAAGTTCAAGGTCTCAAGGGCTTCCCAAAAGAAAGGTCAAGAAACGTGTAGGGTAGGGATGTATGTAAGGTAATGTGGTGCTAGAATCCGGGAAAAGGACGAACTTTACTTTCACTTTAACTTGCAACATCTTCCACCAATAAGCTTTGCTTATTTCACACTTTTTTTTACTTTACTTTTTAGGATGCATGGACAGAGGTGCACAATAACCGAAGCCTAGGAGATCCGCAATCATCAATTTCTCGAGATGCATCAAACCCTTGATGCACATACCATGACCCGTTAGGAATATCGCTCAATCCGACTTTGGCAAGACACAAACACCCGGCTATGTGAATGGTGCCGAGTTACTCATCTTCATGATTGACTTCCCCAAACCTATTATTGCTTTCTAACACTTTCACTTCTAGCCAACTTCTCAACTTTAACTTCACTTGCTTTCACCACTTCGCTTGCTTCCAAATTCCCGGATAGGTAAAGGGAGGCAAAATGTATATGAGGGGCTAAGCATGATCAAGAAGAAGAAGAGAGAAGAATGAATTGCCTTGGTCTTTCCAGGAAGAAAGTGAGAGAACTCATAATGTGGTGTCAACCTTCAAATCCAACATAATTTAGATAAAAACAAAGTATTAAACATGCCAATAATTTCAAACAAAGCATTTAGCAACTTAAACATATTATAAAACCTTTCAAACACATAAAGAATTTAAAACCAGTCAATAAGCAAGATCTTCACTGAGATCATATCCAGATAAGTAACACAAAAATCGTTTTCGAAAACTCTCAGTTAACCCACCTCGGTCGAGGTGTTCTTGGTTCAACTGAGGTGAAACGCCTCGTTTGGCCAAGACTGACTCGGTCGAGGTCAAAAAAAAATTTTTAAAACCATTTTTTTTTCAGTTTCGACGTTTTTCTCAATCAAATAACCTGTAAATATGCATGCAATCTCAGATAAACACATAAAAGCAAACTGAAGCATAAACATGAAATATCCGATAAAGTGTGAGTCATACATCAAAGTCATCAAATAAGTACATCAAATACCCCATACTTGGGACACACTGTCCTAGTGGGTCAAAAAAAGTCTAAAGATAAGAGTACTCACCGGATAAATAGCTGAACTGCATAAAAATATAATAAAGAAAATCCTGCAGCTCATCAGTAGTCGCGATCCGGTGGTGGTGGTGGTGGCACGTACGGATACTGGGTCGGGTCGAACGGATAGCCCATGACGTGCTCGAACTGGATCTGGGCCATCATATGCTGATAATGCTGCCGCTCCTGCATCTCGCGGATATCCAACGACAAAGCAGCATATGAATCAATAATCTGATCCGTCAGGTCATCGATCCGTCTGTGAGCATCTGGATCCCTCACTCTGCGCCTCCTGCGTCTAGCAGGCCTAACTCATTCCGGCCAAATCGTTCGATTTCTTCGCAGATCTGTACTTGCAATGGGATCCTCTATGCCTTAATCGCAGTTTGGAAGCAGAAATCTTCGAAAACGAGCAAGAATCGAAGAAGCGAGGTGAGAGAGCGCCGCGGTCGAGTCGAAATAGGTAAAAAGTGAAAAAAAAAGAAATTTTTTCCCCTTTTATACTGTTTCTGGAACTGTTGTCACCTCGGTCGAGATGGTCTCGACTGGACCGAGGTGGTACGGACCGAGGTGGTTCTTCAGAAACCCTAGTCGCCTCGGTTGCCCAAGAATCATCTCGGGCGAGGTGCTTTGACAGCAACCGAGGTGCCTCAGTCGAACTTCGTCTTCTCAAATTCTCAAACTTCTGTCCTTCCAGTTATGCTCCTTCCTTAGATGCTTCCTGTTATCTGCCTAGAACGCCAAAAACAAAACAAAGCAAAGCAAAAGCAAATAAGCTATCTAAGCTAGACTAGAAAAAGGGAAAAGAAAGCAATACCTTGGGTTGCCTCCCAAGAAGCGCTTGATTTAAGGTCGCTAGCTGGACCATGATGTGTCTCAAATGTGATGGGAGGTGCCCTCACCCCATACTTCACCTCCATCGTGGGGTGAAGTAAGTAAATCTATCAAACGCTCCAACAAGTGTAAGTGCTCATCAGGGAATGAGTCGTCTATGGGCGGGTCGTCCTTCTCACGTGAAGATGCAGGTAGCCGGCTGAGGTGATCCGCAACAGAATTCTCGGATCCCTTCTTATCGCGGATCTCTAGGTCAAACTCTTGAAGCAAGAGAATCCATCGAATAAGGCGTGGCTTGGCATCTTTCTTAGCCAACAAGTAACGAATGGCTGCATGGTCGGTGTAGACAATGACTTTCGCCCCAACTAAGTAGGAACGAAATTTCTCGAAAGCGTATACAACCGCCAATAACTCCTTCTCGGTGGTAGCGTAGTTGTGTTGTGCTACATCTAGCGTCTTGCTAGCATAGTAGATGGTGGTGGTCCGTCCATCCTTCTTTTGCCCAAGCACCGCTCCTACGGCTACATCACTAGCATCACACATGATCTCAAAGGGCAAGGTCCAATCTGGAGGCTGGATAATAGGAGCGGAGATCAACGCTTCCTTAATCCTGTAAAAAGTATCAAGACACTCCTGCGAAAACTCAAAAACAACATCTTTATTCAAGAGGTTAGTTAAAGGTTTAGAAATCTTAGAGAAGTCCTTGATGAATCTCCTGTAGAAACCTGCATGCCCGAGAAAACTCCTCACTCCCTTAACAGAACAAGGAGGATGGAGTTTCTAAATAGTCTCGATCTTAGCTCGATCGACCTCAATACCTCGATTAGAAACGAGGTGTCCTAGTACAATGCCTTCATTAACCATAAAATGACACGTCTCCCAATTCAGAACAAGGTTAGTGTCTTCACATCTTTTAAGCACTAGAAAAATGTTAGATAGGCAATCATCAAAAGATGAACCATATACAGAGAAATCATCCATGAATACCTCAATGATCTCCTCTATGTATTCGGAGAAGATAGCCATCATGCATCGCTGGAAGGTAGCGGGTGCATTACACAGTCCGAATGGCATCCTCCTATAAGCAAATGTCCCCCATGGACAAGTGAAAGTGGTCTTCTCCTGATCATCCGGATGGATAGGAATCTGGAAGAATCCACTGTAACCGTCTAAGTAGCAAAAGTGTGAATGCTGGGCCAACCGCTCGAGCATCTGCTCGATGAAGAGAAGTGGAAAATGGTCCTTCCGTGTGGCCGTGTTCAGCTTCCTATAATCGATGCAAACCCTCCAGCCCGTAACGGTCCTAGTTGGGATCAACTCGTTGTTCTTATTCGTCACAACGGTCATCCCTCCTTTCTTCAGAACGACATGCACCGGGCTAACCCACTTGTTGTCCGAGATAGGATAAATAATACCTGCATCCAACAACTTAAGAATTTCCTTCTTCACAACCTCTTTCATGATCGGATTTAACCGTCTTTGAGGTTCCCGTGAAGTCTTATGATTGTCCTCCATTAGAATTCTATGCATGCAGAACGAAGGTTTAATGCCAATAAGATCATCCGTGGTATAACCTATAGCCTTTCGATGCTTTCTCAGGACATGCATTAACTTAGACAATTCAGATTCGGAAAGGGAAGCACTAACAATAACGGGATAAGTGGAATCCGGCCCAAGAAAGACATACCTCAAGTGACTAGGGAGTTGTTTAAGCTCCACAACTGGGGGTGTTTTCTGAGGGGGATCCTTGCTTCCTCCTTCCAGTGGAGTAGATCCAGAAACTGGACTTTCGGAAGTCTCAGTTGAAGTCGTCTTGCCATCGACCTCGGTCGAGGCGCAGAGGCGTTGACCGAGATGTTCTTCAGTCGCCTCGCTCAGTCCAGGAAGTGCCTCGGTCGAGGTACTACAACTAGAACTGAAACTGGAGATCTTCGTCTCCTGGATTAGCTTCTCAGTTTTTGCTCCTGGATCCTCTTCCAGTGCCTTTAAGCTCCGTATATCTGCATCACAAGAAGCATCTACACCTTCCTCCATTAAACTGAAGCTAATCACTCTTTCGAGTGGATCGTTAGTAAGGATAAAGCTCACCAATTCTCTTGATTCTTCTTCATCGTAGATGTTGAAGATATCATCTGTTAGCTGCTCCCCTTTCATGGCTGCAAGTAGTGCGAACTCCACCTCATCGCCACCAACATTGAATTTCAACTTGGCGTTCTTGCAATCCACGTTGCAACCCGAAGTTGCTAGAAATGGCCTCCCGAGAATAATAGGAACAGGATAATCTGCGGGAATGTCAAGTACAACAAAATCTATAGGTAGATAGAAGTTACCTAACTTGACCGGAACGTCCTCCAAGATGCCCACGGGATGGGTGATGGAGCGATCCGCCATATAAAGTCGAATCTTGACCGGCTTGGGCTCTCCAAGTCCGATCTTCATACATAGCTCGAGCGGGATGATGCTCACGCTGGCTCCTAGATCACAAAGGGCTTCACAAGTGACATCCCCAACTTGAATGGGAATGCAAAATGAGCCGGGATCTCTCAATTTAGGTGGCATCTTTTCCTTCATGATTTGTATGAGCTCCGAGGATTTAGATGTCATCCTAACTTCACCAACGTCCTCCAGCTTCCTCTTCCTTGAAAGGATCTCCTTTAAGAACTTCCCATAGGCGGGCATTCCTAGAATGGCATCAAGGAAAGGAATGTTAATATGCAGCTTATTCATCAAGCCAAGGAACTTACCAAAGTGCTTGTCTAGATGTGCTCTGGCCCTTGACTGGGGGAATGGAAGTGGTGGTTTGTATCCAGGAGGTGGAATATAGACTTCAGATTTCCCCTCCGCTTTCTGTGGTTCCACCTTGGTTGGCATCTCGGTCGAAGTGTTCTTCGACTGTACCTGGACCGAGGTGGTCTTCGTCGGTACTGGCACCGACCGAGGCACTGGGTCTGCAGTTTTCAGTCCACTCCTCGTAGTTATGGCCATGATCTGGCCCTTAGGGTTGCTTTCCGTCTTTGCTGGAAGCTTCCCTGGATCTCTTGGCGCTTCATTCGCCCTACTTGCGAGTTGTTGTTCGAAGGACTTTTGGGCCCTCGAAAATGAAGTCATAGAAGTCTCCATAGCACTAAGCTTGATCAAGATAGCCTCCAGAATTGCGTCTTTCTTTTCCGGCTGAGACGAACTTGATCCTTGCCCCTGGCTTTTCAATGGAGTAGAAGAAGAAGAAGAAGAAGAAGGGGAAGAGAGGAAAGGGTTAGAGGAATCGTTAGAGTTGGAGTTCGAATGATTGTTACCGTTATTTTGGTTGTTCGCCCTCCAATTATTGCTATTGGACCCTCTATTGTTGTTGTAGTTGTTGTTCCGGGAACCGTTGTTGTTGTTACGGTATCCATTGTTGTTGTTCCTTTGTCCTTGCTCTTCCTTCTTGGTTTGAGCAACCAAGAGTTCCTTCAATTGCTTCACGTCATTCTTCAAAGACGTGAGTTGATTGTTGTTGGGCTGAGTTTCTTGGAAGTTAACTCTTTTAACTCCACCTTCAGCTCCTTGGTGGGTGTACTTATCCATATGCAAGGCTTGCTTCTCGATAAAGTCCCAAGCCTCATCAATCGCCATGTCCATGAAGGTACCGGCGGAGAGTAGTTGGAGATTGAATTGGGTGCTTCCGTCCAGTCCCTTGAAGTAAATCTCCAATAACTCTAACTTTGGAATCCCATGATGTGGACAATCCAAAAGAATGTCCTTGAACCGCTCCCATGACTTGGACAAGCTCTCCTTGTCCTTCATAATGAAAGCATTTATCTTCCCTCTCATTTCAGCTGTCTTTGAGGGGGGAAAGAGTTTGGTCAAGAACTCCGTAGACATTTCCTCCCACGTGCTAATTTTTCCTGGAGGAAGAGATTGATACCAAGTAAGAGCTCTATCTTTTAAAGAAAAGTAAAAAGGTCTTAGCTTGTAGTTGTTGTTTTCAATTCTTGGAGGTCTCAAGGTTTCCATCAAGATCTCATAGTTTTGGAGATGTTGGTGTGGTGATTCCTTCTCCACCCCTCCGAATTGGAATTGGCGAATCATGGATAGAACTTGCGGTCGAAGTTCATAGTCATGGTCCGCTGGATCTCCTAGGTTGACTCCTGGACGCCTCAGTTGTTGATTGGGGTCCATCCTTTGTCCTAGGGTTTGGGGGATTCCTGCAAGAAGAACATCTCGGACTGGCATCCGAGGTGGAAGTATCTCGGCCGGGGCGTCAGGTACTGGGACCTGCCTCGGTCGAGGGTCAGCAACTGGGACTTGCCTCGGTCCAGCATCGGGAACTGGGTCGTCCCTCGGTCGAAGTAGAATCTGGTCTCGTATGACGGCCATTTCTGCTTCGATTGCTTCAGTTTTGGTGCAAGTTTCTTCCTTCTCTCGCCTTAGTTCTTCCCTGCTGAGGCGTAGCAGCTCTAACGCATCTTTCAATTCGGCCTCAAGATCGCGGTTGTCTTGTTGGGCCATCTTCGCTTCTCTTAAGCGTCGCTTGTATGTCTTTTCTGGTTCGGGATCGTAAGGAACGATTTCCTTCCCAGTGCAGGTTCTTCGCATAAACCTAAGAGAGAACCTACAAAAGTCACTCAAGTAGAGTGGTTAGAAGACACGGGGGCAAGTTCCCAAAGAGCAAATCGTACCGGCTCGGTCTAGACCAAGTCCCCGGCTACGGCGCCAAAAACTTGTTCGCTCCAAACGGTGTGTGCAAGCTTTAAATTTATAACCCTAGACTTAAGCTTAAAACAAGGATGCGAACCCGCAGTGTACGGGTCAATCGTAGTAAAAGCAAGGAATTCCAGGGGTCGATCACAGGGACTCGGTGAAACAAAGTCGATAACGGTAAGCTTCGTAAATACTAACCACAAGAGCAATTAAAACAATCAAAGATGAATAAGAAGTCAATAAAGCAAACATGCAATTCTAGGGATTAAAGCATCTAGTTGTGGTTCCAACTCAAGATCTAAAGATAAACGGACAAAGCTGAGATTTTTGCATAGGGAAGGTGTTACTAAAGTGGAATAGATCACCGGGTAAGTCTCACTACTCACTAATCCTAAACCGTAACTCCTATTACCGGGTAAGTCTCAAGGAATCAAGATAAAGAACTATAACCTCAAACTAACACACCATCTAAGGGAATAGAATCAACCTTTACCGGGTAAGTCTTAGGCTAACTCACAAAGATGGGATGGAAGCACACTCAAACCCCAATAAAGGATAAACCTTTATTACCTACACTTATGATCGTTGGTACACAAACTAAGAAATTACCGGGTAAGTCTCATCCTAAGCTTGCATTGAACCAGGAAAGGTGTAATAAGAATAGGATTTGGCAAACTCTAACACTTAACTCTCAGTTTCGGATCAGATAAGCCATCTCGGTCAGCCAAATTCCACCCCGGCCGAGATGTTCATCGACTGAGCGAGATGCTTGGGGTTAAGGTTAAAGACTCGAACTTTCAGGGTCCTACTGTGATTAAGATCATTCTATCATTGTTTTTCCCACAACCTTCAGCCAATCACCCTAGAATCACATAAGGAAATTAGCCACTCATCATCATGAAAGTAATAATCAAATATATGAGAAGTAGGTGAATATTTGAACAAGAAGAATTTAATGAAAAGACTTCAATAACTGAATCAAATATCACAACAAAAGCGTTCCTTGGATAGCAATCCAACAAGACAAGACAACAAGGAAGGGAATCTAAGATAATCTTACAAAAACCCTTCAAAAAGCTATAAAAGCTATGATCTTCAATCTTCCTTCAACCTTCAAAAAGGTTCTTCAAATCTCCCAACTGGAGTATGGCTGCAGCGGTGTATAAACCTTGATCGGTGTAAGCGGGTTGTTCAGCCGTAAGCGAGATGTTGGATTTGTGGAAATCCAACCCTTTTTATAGGAAAATAACCCTCCAAAGATAAGATATCTTAGAAAGATCTTTTCCCATAAAAATAGGTAAAATATAAGATCTTCTTCCTTCCAGGAGCCAAGCCAAAAAATATAAGATCACTTTCCAAAGATAAAAGATCTCAGCCAAGAATAAAATATTCTTGCCGCATCCTAGGTATTCGCCTCGGTCGAGTCGGCTTCTCTGGATCACCTCGGTCGAGATGAATCTGTGATCAACCGAGGTGAGTCAAAACTGAATGTGAAATCTCTCAAAATTGGTCCAAAGTGAATCTTTAATCCATGGCTATGCTTCCTGGATGGTTCCTTATGCTCCTCAATGTAGCTCCAATGACTCATAACTCCTTTTGCTCCTTTTTGATGCAAAACGTGCCATCTTACCTACGATTACAACAAAACTAGGTGTAGACCTCGATTCTCGCAAAGGTAGATGAAATGGTAATATAATCACATAATATACACACAAACATGCAGATTATGAAAGATAAAACGTCCAAACAAACCCCAAAATATAGACTATAATTCATGCTATCACTTCTCTTCTCCTATGTCGAAGCATTCTTGCAATCTACTATACAACCGGATGTTGTAAGGAACGGTCTTCCGAGTATGATCGGAACCGGGCAATCTGCAGGAATGTCAAGCACAACAAAATCAATTGGAATGTAAAACTTACCGAGCTTGACTGGGACGTCTTCAATGATACCGACGGGACGAGTTATGGATCGATCCGCCATGTATAACGTCATCTTCACTGGTTTAGGTTCATCTAAACCGATCTTACTACACAAGGCAAGCGGGATGATGCTTACGCTTGCTCCCAAGTCACAAAGGGCTTCACATGTGACTTCTCCTACTCCAATTGGAATGCATAATGACCCCAGATCCCTCAGCTTTGGGGGCATCTTTTCAGTCATTGTTTTGATGAGCTCCGAAGATTCCGAACTCATCTTGACTTCTCCAAAGTCTTCTAGCTTCCTCTTGTTAGAGAGGAGCTCTTTCAAGAACATCCCGTAAGTGGGTATACCTACAATTGCATCAATGAAAGGTATATTAATGTGCAGTTTGCTCATTAGATCAATGAACTTACCGAATTATTTATCTAGACGTGCTCTTGCTCTAGATTCCGGGAATGGTAGAGGAGGTTTATAAGCTGGAGGAGGAACATAGATATCTTCCTTCTCCTTCTCCTTATCCTTTCCCTTCTCAGCTGGGACTTCCACAAACTTGGGCTGCGGGTCGGTGGTTGTCACGCCACTCCTAGTGGTGATAGCCATCACCCTTCCCTTTGGGTTGTCCTCCGTCTTCCCGGGAAGCTTTCCTTGATCTCTAGAAACTTCTCCGGCCTTGCTGAATACTTGGTTTTCTAAAGCTTTGTGCGCTTTATCAACCGAAGTTATGTAACTCTCCAACCCTTGGAGCTTTCCTAAGATCATCTCCAACATAGGATCGGGCTTCTCATTCTCCTTATTGTTTGAACCATTTGATGTTTGCCCCTGGCTTTTCAAAGGGGTAGAAGAAGAGAGAGATGTTAGTAAATTTCCAGAATTTGGATAGGAATTACCGGAATTTTGTTGTTGGTTGGACCGCCAATTGTTGTTAGAATTTCGGTTGTTGTTGTTATTCCAATTGTTATTCCAATTGTTGTTCCGATTGTTGTTCCTATTCCCTTGGTTGTTGTTGTTGTTGTTGTTTTTTCCTAAGTAGCCAACATCTTGCTCCTTTGGCTTTTGAAGGCCAGCTCTAATGATTTCCTTCAACTCCTTGATTTCGGTGTTGAGGGAGAATATATTTTAGTTTGTGTAGCTTGTGTTAGCTTGACTCCCGGCTCTACCTTCCGGTGGGAATACTTCTCAATCACTTGGGCTTGTTTCTCAATGAAGTCCCAAGCGTCATCCTTTCTCATATCCATGAATGTACCACAAGAGAGAGATTAGAGGTTGAATTGTGTGTCCACATCCAACCCCTTGTAGAAAATCTCCAATAGCTCCAACTTTGACATGCCATGGTGTGGGCAATTCAATAAGAGGTCCTGAAATCTTTCCCATGATTGAAACAAACTTTCGTTAGCTTTCATAGAAAATGCATTAATTTTACCTCTCAACTCCGCCGTCTTGGATGGCGGATAGAACTTGGTGAGGAACTCCGAAGATAGATCCTCCCATGTCTTAAGCCTTCCAGCTGGAAGAGCTTGATACCAAGTCAAAGCATTGTCATTCAAAGAGAAGAAGAACGGCTTGATCTTATAGTTGTTGTTGGTAGCCCTCTTCGGCTTCAATGTCTCGATGAGAATCTCAAAATTCTACAAATATTGGTGTGGAGATTCAGCACTAGTTCTACCAAATTGACTTTGGCGAACCATGGTGATAACTTGCGGGCTAAAACTGAATTCCTGGATGTCCTCAGCTCCGAAATTCACACCTAGACGGCGTGGTTGCTGAATTGGCTCCATCCTTTGCCCATGAGTCCGTGGTTCATCCCCTCCATTAGCAACTCTCACATCTCCAGCGGTAATGCGAGGAACAACCGGTGGTCTTGTGTTGTTACGAACGGGATGAACTACCGGATCAATGTTCTCTAGTTCCGGCATATCATCATCTTCATCATCGGATGATTCAGCTCTAGTGGACTTAGTTGGCTTCTTGACCTTCTTCTTCTTAGCATCATTCAGCTCCAACTTCATGTCCAGCATCATATCTTTGAGTTCATCAATTTGGAATTGATGACTTGTTAACTCGTCCAAACGAGCTTTCTCACTCAACTTAAGTTGAAGTTGAGCTTCATCTAACTCCGCTTGGATGTTTCTCTCATTGTTTTCAGCCATCTTTTTCTCCTTCAACTTTCTTCTCAAAGTTTTCTCAAGTTCTGGATCAAAAGGAACTAGATCTTGGGTAGATCTAGTCTTTCTCATATACCTAAAGCATCTGCAAAAATCACTCACGAAGAGATATCAAATAACAAGAGCAAAAGCTCTCAAGCTCGACAACCGAAAACCGGAATTGGTCTAGACCAAATCCCCGACAACGGCGCCAAAAACTTGTTCGCCCCTAAACGTGTGTGAAAATAAGTTTTAATTATAAAACTAAAACAAAAGCAAGCGAATCCCCAGTGTAAAGATCGGCGTAGTTAAGCAAGCATTCTAGAGTATCGAACTCAGGGATTTGGTGAAACAAAATCAGTTTCAAGTAATCGAGCAATCAAAATGTAGAAGTTTTGCAAATAATTGGGGAAAACAGCAACCCTAAAGATCCAGGTATCCAATTGTGGCAATAGATTCAAGATATTCTATAGATATAAGGACAGAGTTGAGATTTGCAAAGGTATAACTAAAGTAAGGTAATGTACGGTAAAGTTCCAAAACCTATATGTCTTACCCAAAGGCTCTCTCTATAAAGGTTGTTGAGGCTGTAGTATCGAAAGGATCTAAGGATAAGAATTAATCTCAAATACCCATGCCCAAACTCAAGGAATCAAAGACAAGCCAAAACGGTTAAGGTTGTGACACTCAAAACCGAAATAGAGGATGTTGAGTCTCACTACTATCTAGGAAAGGCAAGTCAAGGCTAGGTTAAAGCTAATCTTTAACTTTGGATTAAAGCAAAAGCAAAAGTCGTAAACCAGGGAAAATCACGGCTAGATCTTGATAACTACGGCCGTAGAACTCAAGAACAGACCGTGATTTAGGGTGTCGACGATATTTCTCACACTCTCAGGGTCCAATCAAGTTACGATCGATCTATCATCATCTAAGCCACAACTATCAACCCTTCATCTTAGAATTGCTAAAGGGTTTTAGCCAATAATCATCATTATGATATCAATAATCAATTTAAGAAGAATAAAAAATAAAAACCCTCGAAAACTCAATAACAACTCAAAGTCAATCTCGAAATTCAAAGACAAAGTAGTATGTTTATGAATTCAGAAAAGTAGGAATAGAAACCCTCACAATGATCTAGAGAAACCACAAAGAACGGGATGTCAATCCGTTCTCAAATGAAAACCCTAGAATATCCAAAAGTACACAATCTCCGAATCGCGTCCTTCTCAAATCTCCAAATCCTCAAGGTCGAAATGAAACCCTAATGCCGTCTCAAAACTCTAAGTGAAACTGTAAGCGGGGTCTGAGCGGGGATCCCAAAAACTCCTTTCTCAAGCCTTTTTATAGGGCGAAATAGGGTCACGAGAAAACCCAATGACATGGCTGACGTGGCAAATATGACACGTCACAGGATCACCAAAATCACGGTCATGACCAAGTTTCCACGGCCGTGGTTTAGGCCGTGTAACTTTCTGTTGTGCTCCAAACTCACTTTCACGATCATGTTGCCAAATCCACGGCCGTAATTTAGAGCGTGGACTTCAAATTCCTTTTCCACGACCGTAATTCAGGGCGTGGTTCTCCAAACTCCTTGTTTTAGCCTTTGTTTCGTGACATCTTCATCCATGCTCCTTCCTTAGCCTCTCCAATGCATCTCCTTACCATCAAGCATGATCAAACACTCCTTTCCTTCCACATTTTGCTCCAATCCAAGTCTTTATTCACCTAAAAACAAAACAAAGCTAGTCTAGATCTCTATATCGACAAAGTGGGTGAACTAGCTCACAATTGCTTCAAACTCATATCTAAGAACACAATATAGGGGGAAAAACAACTAAAATAAGTGCCTAAAATATAGTCATATTTCATGCTAACAAAAAATCATAAAGATAGCTTGAAAATGTTGATGACTTGGTGAATGGTGATCTTTCGACTAATCGTTCCATTTCAAGTTTCTGTACAAAACTTATTTTTAGTGGTTGTATATGTATATCCGGGTGGGGGGGGGGTTCCGGAATTTTCATAGGTTTTACGTGTATATTTTTTTTATATTTTCTGTAAATTTCTTTCGCTAAATCATGGATAGCATATGGGTATCCTAAGACACCATATGCAATAAAAGGTACACCAGTAGAAGCAAGTGTAGGTCGTTGTTTTTCTTTGACTTGGGAGTTGTTAATTCTTGTATATGCAAGAAAAGTACACTAGTAGAAGCAAGTCCATAGATAGAGTTGAAATTACGGAAAGACAAACAACAAATCCATTTAAATCTCATCCATTCACACAAGGAAAGGAAAAAGTTGTTAAATATCTTCAGTAGAAGATGAAAGGTAAAGATACAAATGAACTTACCAAATTCATGTTTAGGTTTAAAGGAATTAACAAAAACAAACAGCATTATAGGCCACGAGCCATTTTGAAAGGCTTCCGTGAAGACAATTCTAAGATTACTAGACATGTACTAGGAGAAGGGAGTTACCAAAATTGATAGATCCTTGTCCAGGTTCCATTTGTTGAAAGAATCCATCATACTTGCATAGGTAAATCTAGTTTTGTAGAGATAATTTGGTTTCATACTATCATATTGCTTATTGCATATGAAACACAAACATCATGAAGAGATACTCGTTAATTCTTAAAAGATAGGAAAGGATACAGCTTGGATTTAAATCGTGAGTTGCTTCTATTGTTATGAGGTGAGATATTTAATATCATTTTTTGATATGTGACAGAACGCCTGGGTTCAAAATCCAAGCACACCATAAACTCTCGAGGGAAACCTCCCTTAATAAAAAAACACAAGACATGCCTTATGTTAAATTTTTATGGAGAGTTGTCCAGATTCAGGGGATGAGTGAGGAGCGACCTTTCCATCAAAAGCGAGATCGAATACAAGAAAAAGATCTAAAAGTAGGTTCCAAACCGCCGCCTCTCTCCAAGGATCTAGGAACAAAGTATATCCCTCTTTTTTTCTAGATCTTTTTACGAGGAAAGAGGAATCGGGCAAAACAATCCTTCCTCTTTAGCAAAATATCATTTTAATTGGAAGAAACAACTAAGGGCTAGTACATATTGTCTTAGAAAGAGGAGGATGAAGCAAAAACAACCATGGATGCATTCTTCAAAATAGATAATGGTTCCTTTGGATAGAACTAGAAGAGTCCCGGATCTGGATTGTGGGTATCATAGAGAAGAAACCCAGGTTGAGGATATTATGACTTTGTGGATTTAGGAGATGGTGTTCTATGGACTTTTGGATGATGAGCGCATAAACTAGGCAACTCCTCCATGGCGACGGCTAGGGTTTTTTACTATGTTTTTTTATTTTGCTTTTTTTCGTTTTGAAGGGATAATAAACAACAACACGTGAAGGGTGATGTGAGATTGAAGAACACTAAATAATCACATATTCTGCAAGTATACAGTCATTGCCAATGTAAGTACATGATGTTACCATCAAAGTTTAAATCTCAAGAGATTCTAGATAGCTTGATAATGATCAAGTTCAAAAGCAAGGTCTAAGTGTGTAAAATAAAGAAAAAAGAGGTAATCAATGAATCAAATCTTTGGTTTGAAGTGAGTAACATGGATCAAGTGACAACAAAGTATCAAATATATGGAAAAACACTAGGTTTCGGGATAATACTCCCAAACCAATACTAGTAGTATGCTTAAGAAGTAGTACTCAATCAGTGAAGGGAATATAGTCATGTAACTTCAGGTAAGCTATCTAAGCATAATAATCCTCTTTTGAAACTCATATGATAATATTATGTCAATTAAACATGCATCACATGGTATTTGCTATTTACACAATAGTTGGTTAATCTTAATCACAATCATGATCATATTACACAACATAAGCATCACACTGTGTTTGCTATTTGCATACATCATCCAATATAAACACAATTTGGATAAAACATTACAAGTAGACTCAATCATCCTTTTGGGGCCCAATCAATCCTACTCTAGCATAATAGGCATCTCAAAATTACACAATCGTCCTCGTATTATCTTGTAGGTCTCAACTTGGATGATTAATTTAGATATCATTCATTCATACATGGAAGAATACAATGCTTTAAAAGATAGATTTAACTAGTGAAATGTAAACCACCAACATTGAGATAAAACCAACATGGATGCATGATAAATCCAAATTTTTTCCCTCATATATGTTACTAATATTGCTTAGTTTTCCTTCATATCATGAATAAACACAAAAGCAATACTAATCTAGCATGAATTGGGGTTTTTACCCAAAATCTATCAAGGGAACTACTTGCTCATCGTAAATATTCACATCAGAACAAAATAAATAAATGTCATGGCTGGAAAGTAGACAAGAAAATAGAGAATTAGGAAGAAGAATGAACGAATTTGGCCTCACCAATTAAAAGTTATGAGCAAACCAAGTTGAAGTATTGAAGAACAATTGAAAAACACTAAAGTTTTCCTTTGATTGATCCAAATTTCCATTCAAATCAGCTCTCAAACAAGTTTCTAGATCTAATATAGTATCTTGTCTATAGAGTGTATAAAGAGATTATACAATTACGTGCAATCAATGAGCTTATATAGGGATCCAAAGACATGGTCCCTCCCTAGCAAGCAAGTAGGTCAAGTTGCAAAATTAGTTAGGAGGAATCTGCTAGAAGAAGCTAATGTAAAAACTCGGCAGAGGCTCCTCGAGTGGACTTTACACTTTGGCTGAGTTTTCTACTCTTCAACCTCGAGTTCTTCCTCCGACCTAAAATTTTTCAACACGGCGAGAACAAAAGGTTATTTCACCGTATCATAGGCTTTCTCCATATCGAGTCTAATGACCCTATACCCCTCTTTCCCTTTTCTTGTTTTAAACCCATGAAAAATTTCATGGGCAACAAGAATATTATCGTGGATCGATCTATTTTGCGTAAAGGCACTTTGGAGAGGGTAAATCAGTTTTGGTAAGATTGTCTTAAGTCTGGATGCTAAAATTTTCGCAATAACTTTGTGCGTTGTTAAGCATAGACTAATAGGTGGAGTGGTTAGTCGAAGTTGGGTTGTTGGTCTTTGGGATTAGGGTTATGAAGGTATGATTGATTTGTTTTAGGATTTTACCCGTACGATAGAAGCTTTTACCGCACGAATAACAATTGGGCGTATATTTCCAACAGTTTTGGAAGAAACCGGCCGGCATTCCATTAGGACCCGGAGATTTATTGGTTCCAATATCAAAAATTGTTTTTTAATGTCCTCATTTGAGAATGGTTTGATAAGTTCCTTATTTTCCAATTTGGTTATTTTGCTTGTGATTACTTCAAGGTATTGATTTAGAGCATTCTCTTTAATATGACTTGATTGGAAACGATCATTATAGTCTTTGGAAAGTTCATTTATTTTTTCATCTTCGGTATTCAGAGTTTGACTGTTTACTCTTTCAATTGAGATTATTGATTTCCTATTTATTTTCCCTGTAACTTGTCTATGATGATATTTTGTTTTATTATCTCCGTATTCTAGCGACTTTGATTTTGCTCGTTGCATCCAATACTTTTGTTGGAACTCAATTAGGCATTCTCTTTTTTGCTTAGTCTATTCAGTGTATCATTTTGTTGGTTAGAAAAAATTCAAAATTTTAAATTGTGTAGATTCTCAATAGATAAGCCAGTTTCATGAACTTGCTTATTGATATTGTCAAATTTAAGATAGTTCAAAGTTTTGGAGTTTGATTTTGATGAGATTAAACTTTTCACTAAGTTAAGCATTTGTGAAAAAATCCATTTCTTTTGGCTTCTATTTAGCAAAAGGACACGACCCTTTTGTTATCACCGAAGCCCCTTCAAAGCTCCTAGTACAAAATTCGAACATCTCCTCACGATCCTCTTTAGAAGCTATTATGACCAAGATTCCAAAATGGTTTTTAAAGCTCAATTGGACATTTGAATTAGCACTTTACTCAAGTCCAAAGGCACACTCGTGAACATTTTAAGTTATTAACTAACCAACTAACCATTTAGATTTTTCTGGAAAAAAAAATAGCCATTTAACTTTGGAAATTTTATAAGACCACCCTTGAATTAAGGTATTTTTCACAAATCTAGTCATAAAATAGTCTTTTTATGCTAAATGAACGTTAAATGATCTTTGTCTGGTCTTGCGGTGCACTCACTCCCGCTTTGTTGTAGTAGTAGTAGTTGTTGTTGCCGCTTTGTTGTTGCTGCTGCTGCTCTTATTATTATTATTAAAATTTTGGTTGAATTGGTTTTTAAAAGTAAGTATTATATAAGAAAAAAGTGATATTAAAATTTTAAAATAAAAATAAGCATAAGATATTTGGTGGGTGCTGCCTCAAGGATATTTATGTTCTCAGTTTTCATATCCATAATAATGAGATAACAAGTTTAATATATAAGGTTGTGATATCTATACTAATGGAATAATAAGTCTATTAATGGAATAATAAGTCTAGTATAAATATATAAGGTTGTGATATCTATACTAATGGAATAATAAGTCTATTAATGGAATAATAAGTCTAGTATATAAGGTTGGTGGGTACTCTTCTATTGTGAATTGATTTAATGTAGGTTGATATTGGTAATTGATTTTATGTAGGAATCTTTTAGGTTCAAAAGAAAGACCTATTTGTGAGTGGTTTTGCAAAAATTGAGTTAAGGGTAGTTCCCTTTAAATTTTCCATGAGATGAGAAACAAATGCAACATATTACCAACCTATGATCAAACATTCAGTTCATAAAACGCTAGGTTGTCTTACAACTAGTTTATCTAAATGAATGTAGTAATAAGGTCAAGTTACATCATACTCAGCCTCTTGTTTAATTCACATGTTGGGTATAGCAGATCTTCTAATTTGATGATAATGTCTAGATATACAACCAACAAGAGGATATAATATCTTCCGCTCTTCATCCAATTCCCTCTATATTTAAAAACAAACGATTGCAATCGAAACAGCGAGAGAATGAGTTGAATGTGAGATTAAGCCAAGTTACATAAGCTTGAGAAAAACAGGATGGAAGAGCAGTACGGTAGTCAGGAATAAAGAAAACAACAGGAGCATCCACATGAAGGAAAGGAGAGACATGTGCATACTAGATTCTTGACATTACTGGATAGAGCAAAGAGCTTCATCAGAAGAAATCCCTTAGGCTGGGAAGCTTGACCTCCCCCTTGCTATGGAGAGGAATGGTGAAGTTACCAATGATGGGGAGATCGATGGTAAGACCCACATCGAGCTCGTAGTCAATGTCCCAGTCTCTGAGGACGTCCTTTGCCAGGCTGACTAGTACGCTGTGTGGCACCTTCAAGGGCACTTCCAGGTTGGTGGTGGTGTCGCCTTCTATGGAGCCTGGGTCAGGCATGTTCCCGGAGAGTATCAATCTTCATCAATTCAAGACAAATTAATTCAGAGAGACTTGTTGTGCAAAGTAAACAAATTAAAGGCAACCAATCGATCACAGTGTAGATTGTGTTGTAACAAAATGTTTCATTGATATTTGAAATTTTAAGTGGAATATGCAATTAGAGACTGAGGATGAAAAGGTCAAACATACTAACTTTTCGGATTTCATTACAAACAGATTCAACAACGTGCTCTCATGTACTAGATGGATGGCCAATTATATCCTTCTAACGTGATGAAAGCAATCACAGTAACAGATTCAAAAAAACAAGCAATTGAAGCCGCAAATGTATTGCTGATCAACCTTAATCCCAAATCTCGAATCAAGGATCGTCAATCTCTAGTTTTTACTAAACACCAATTTTTTTATCCATTTCAGATCGGAATGCTTTTCCAGACAAATAAATGGACACAAATCATAGACAAATCGAAGATTCGATTCACTGCAACAGATATCGAGTAGCCGAACAACAGGAAACTCCAATTTCAAACATATGAGCAAACTATCACTTATAAAATTAAATCAAAAGATGGATAAAAAAGGGGAAACGAATCCGGAGGAGAATACCGGCCGTCGCTCTTGAGAGTGTAGGTGATCTCGCATACAGGGATGGAGTGGCTGTAGGGGTTCTTGACATCAACCATGGCGTGGTAGGTGACGCCATCGCGCGAGACGTCCTTGATGTCGACGTCAGACATGGTCGCCTCAGGCTTAGGAATATCGGCGATTTTTTCAGCAACGAAGTTCTTGGCCTTGTCCATAAAACTCGACATCTTTTGACGCTCGCCGGTTGCAATGGAGAGACTCAGGGTTGGGATTTTGACAAGGAGGAGAGATACGCGGCCGCTAGTTAGTTGTAAGTTGTAAGTTGTAATTGTAATTGTAATAAAGGAGGAGGAAGAAGAAGAAGACGTGGGCTAGGCGTGTGAATGGCGCTTTGCGTGCATTTTCGGGATTTTCCTTTTATTTTTATTTAATAGAAAGTGAGTTTGCATTTGGGCGGTGCACGTGGCAGAGACACGCGCTTACTCGTGTATCTTCCGTCTTCCCGGATCTCCATTCAATTTTCCTCCCAAGTCAGATTCAAATCTTCAAACAAATTTTTTCCAACCAACCCATATATTTTCTTTATATAATTTTTGTAACCCAAGTATAAAATTAATGTCGATCAATTTTATACTTGAGACCCGAATGCAAATTTGATTCCGCGGTTGTGGGGTAAAAAGTGAATTTGAGGTTAACTGTATCATCCCATTGAAGGTTTCAACCAATTAAATATATTAAGTTTACGACAAAAATAATCCAAAATTTTCTCCGACGAGAGAAGTTTTTATGTTGTTTGATTAGTGGATGTGTTTTACAAAAAATTTGTCCTCATTTTTTGTTACAAGAATTTTTGTTTGCAATTAATTGACTATTGTGATTAATATAAATATAAACTTTGACAATTTTTTTAGTTTGGTTTTTCCTCTTCATGCCCTTAAATTTTGGACTTTTACTTCTAATATTCACAAGTTTTTAAGTTTCTTCTTGGTACTCTCATGGTTTGACTTTTTTTATTCTGTACGGTAAGCGGTTAGATTAGATCATCTTCTCGAGACTCTTCAACCTAGAGCATCCTTTCGAATGAGCAACAATGTGGGTAGTCGTCACCCAACTCTACGAGCTTGTCGGCGGCACCGTTGACTTCCCTTAAGACATGTTGAATCCTGACTTGCTAAAAAATGACCAAAATGTTAGAAATATCTGAAATGATGAAATCAAGTTCTCACGGGGGTTTGCATATTCGTTTAATTGAATTGATAATTATAAGATTATCTCCTTCAATTTCAAGTTTGTTGATCTCCATATCACATGCTCTGATCAAACCCTTCCGGAGCGCGCATGCTTCAACATGAAGGACATATATGTTTCCACATTGTCCATAGCATAGGGAGATGGTTGATGCATGTTGATTTTTTAGGATGAACCCGAAGGTTGATTCCCAGATTCACGTTTAGACCCATCAAAATTCAACTTGATGTACCCATTTTCGGGTTTTATCCAATGGATATTCCTAATTTTCCTATTACTTTTTAGCCGTTTTTTGTTTTGTTTGGTTCTTTCTTTTATTTGCCTCTTTCCAACTCCTTATTTGGTCTTGCACTTGTACTTCAATATTTTGGGTTTTCTTATGTTTAAAGATGTTTTGGTTTCTTGCGAACCAAACATTCCACCACGTAACGGCCAATTGTACCAATGCTTTATCCTCTAGTTTGCTTTTTAGTAGTGTGAATATGTTAGACATGCTCTGTTTGAGTTATTTACCAATTGGAGTTTGTTCTTAGTATTGGTATTTGGTAGATTAGTCAAGATGAAGGCACAATTAAAGAACATATGTTTTGTTGATTCATATGGGTGATTGTAGAGGGCACATTGCATGGGCACTGGGACCCTTTGTTTTTCTAGATTTTCCTTAGTTTGAAGTCTATCTATAGACAATTTTCACAGAAAGTTTTTGAATTTGGGCGTGATATCCAGTTCCATATCCAATCATTGGAAATGGTTGTTAACCCTTTGTTCTTGTAGATGATGTCCATCGCTGATTTTGTGGTGTATGATCCCTTATCCGAGGTTACCTAGCATTGGCGATCTTGAATATATGATTTAGGGGGTTGGTATGATTTAATTCCGATCATAATCTCTTGGGGTAGGTAGTTGCCTAATTCCATGTCTAGCTTTTGGGTATTCCATGTGTTCTCTATGATGTAGTTGCTTACTAATTCATTTCCATCAATATTGCTACTCTTCTGGAGAAGTTTAATGAGCGGTTTATCAGTCACCCACTCATTTTTTTAACGGTGTTACCATCCCCAATATTTGACCTGAATCCACTCTCAAATTCAGATCGGAGATTCATTAGTCTCCTCCATTGCCAGGAAGTATTTTTTTGGGTTTTGTAATTCCATAGGAATGAACCTTTAAGGTATTTATCATTGACTATTTTAACCCATATATTATTTGGTTCTTCAATAATTTTCCAGAGTAATTTCATTTGGAGGACCTTATTCATATCTTCTGCTTTTCTGATGCCCACACCTCCGCACATTTTGGTTTGCAAATTTTATCCCAAATAATAAGAGGGTGATAGTTGGGTCATTTATTCCAAAAGAAGGTGCAGTTGATTTGGTCTAATTCTTTATGTATGCAGGATGGAAGAATGAAGCTTTGCATTATATAATTTGGTTTAGCATTTAGGTTAGCCTTGACTAAAGTCGTTCTTCCTTCTTGTGAGAGTGTGGAGGATTTCCATGCAGTTAGTTGTTTCCTAGATTTTATTATTACATCTTCAAAGACGTTCTTGTTTACTCTACCGTTAATAATAGGGCATCCAAGATATTTGTCCAACTCGTTTATAGCAATTATTCCGATTTTTAGTTGTATTTGCCTTTCCATCTCAGACCCTACATTTCTCGTAGATTGGAATGATGATTCATGAAAATTGACTTTTTATCCCGAGATATGGCAGTATCCATTTAGGAGATCCAAAATCTTTGTACTTGCCACTAAAGATGTTTTGGCGAAAATATTTATATCGTCAGCGAAGGCTAGGAAGGGGATAGTGAATCCACCTCTTGTAATTAATTGGGAAGCCAATTATTTTATTATTTTGATAACATTCTTTTTGAATGCACATTGCTAGAACTTCTGCACCTAAGTTGAATAACATAGGTGAGAGTGAGTCACCTTGGCGTAGACCCCTTTTGGGGTATATCACTTCTGAAGGTTTACTATTGACTATGATGGAATACGAGACCGTTGAGATGCATTCTCTAATCCATCTAATGAATCTTTGTTCGAAACAAAATTTGTCGAGGACGGCTAGGATAAATGGTCATTTCACCATGTCATATGCTTTTTCCATTTCAAGTTTTATGGCCATGTAACCCTCCTTCCCTTTCTTTGATTTGAATCCATGAAAGATCTCATGGGCAATGAGGATATTGTCGTGGATTGATCTATTTTGTGTAAAGGCGCTTTGGAGAAGGTGGATTGATTTGGGCAAAATTATCTTTAGCCTATTTGCTAGAATTTTAGCAATAATTTTGTAAATTGTTGAACACAGGCTTATGGGTCTGTAGTGGGTAGTTAGTGATGGATTCTCCGTTTTTGGTATTAGGGTGATAAAGGTATGATTGATTTTTTTAGAATTTTACCTGTCCGATAGAAACTTTTAGTTACACGGATAACATCGGGCCCTATTGTAGTCCAATATCGTTGAAAGAAGCCGCCAGACATTACACCTGGACCTGGCGACTTGTCACTCCCAATATTGAAAGCAGCTTTTTGAATATCCTCGTTCGAGAATGGTTTGTGAGTTTTATGTTTTCATTGTCCGTTATATATTTAGTAATCACTTCAAGGTATTGCTCAATCAAAGTTTCATTAACTTGATTCGACTTGAATCGATCTTTATAGTCTTTGGTGAACTCGGAGCTAATTTCATCCTCAGTATATAATTTGGTGCCATCTACTTTTTGACAGGAGGTTATAGATTTTCTATTTCTTCTTCCTGTTGCTTTTCTATGGTGATTCTTTGTATTTTTATCACCACATTCTAGCGCTTTTTATTTTGCTCTTTGTATCCAATACTTTTGTTGGTATTCAATAAGACATTCTCTTTTTTTAATTAAGTCTATTTAGTCTCTCGTTGAGTGTTCGCTCTCAGAGCTGTGTGTATGGTGAACGATATAGCTTTAAATTTACAACCTAAAATATAATTCTGAAACAATATGCGAACCCGCAGTGTACGGATCAATTGTAATAACAGCAAATACTCCAGGGTCGAACACAGGGACTATCCCAAACCAAAGATCCTCTCACCAGGTAAGTCTCAAGGAACTAAGGAAAGGAACTATAATCTCAAACCAACACACCACCTAAGGGAATAGAACTAACCTTTACCGGGTAAGTCTCAGGCTAATTCTCAAAGATATAACAAGGATATGATTTTGGGTATACAAGCAAAGGAATTACCAAGTAAGTCTTATCCTAGGCTTGTGTATAGACCAGGAAAGGTATAACAAGGATATGATTTGGAAAACTGAAACCTCAACTTAGATAAGGATCAAGAAAGGAAACGCCTCGCTCAGTTCATGTTCCATCTCGGTCGAGATGTTCTACAAACTGACCGAGGTGAGGTTCGGTTAAGGTATGGCTCGAGCTTTTAGGGTCCAGTGGGGTAAAAGCTCATTCTTTCATCGTCTTTCCCCCAACTTTCAGCCAATTACCCTAGAATCGCACAAAGAACTTAGCCAATAATCATCATGATAACAATAATCAAATAAATAAGAAAGGAATCAATATCCAAACAAGAAAACCTTAACACAAATTTCTCAATAACTCAATCAAACAATCAAATAAACAAGCAAACTGCGTTCCTCAATCACAAACCAAAAGACAACAATCAAACAATCTAAGAAAACCTTACAACTTCCTTCAAAAGGCTTTAACTTTATCTTCAAATCCAACTTCCTTCCTTGGAATATCTTCAATCTTCCAAACTAACCAACTTCCTTGGACTTTCAGATCTGCCTCCATCCAGAAAATACATCCCAATATATAGGAAAATCACTTGCCAAAAATAAAAAGATCTTCAACCATGAATAAATAATCTAATGGGCCGTGGGCCGTTCGTCTCGGTCTAGTCCAGCGGAGTCACCTCAGTCGAGATGGTACTGTAGCCATCCGAGGTGATCCTCAGCTACGTGTAAATCTCTCAAATCTGGTGAAAAATCAAGCTTCTATCCAACTTCCATGGTTCCTAAGCCTTTCTTGTAGCTTCTCAATGTTCCATAATGTAGCTCCAATGACTACTTAGATCCCTTAGCTCCATATCGCTCCAAAACGTGTTATTTTCCTTATAATTACAACAAAACTAGGTGTAGACCTCGATTCTTGCAAAGGTAAACAAAATAACATAATGATCAAGAATATACATCCATACATGCAAATTTATGAAGATAAAACGTCTAAATCAATCCCAAAATATAGACTATAATACATGCTATCAAAATACCCCATACTTGGCCCTTGCTTGTCCCAAGTAAGATTCAAATCTCAGATACAAGATAGAATGAATTATAAGTCATCAAAAAGATCAACGAAAAACATTTCAAAACCTTTTGGCGGTGCGCTCCATTCATAGATCACCCTAAGAGAATGCTTCATATCAAATAAAATTAAGACATGGTCAAAATATTTTATAAATATCATAAAGTTGTTCATCTTTGCATAAAATCATAGAATGCATAATAAATCATATTTATCGAAATCAATCATGTATAATCCAGTTTAAACCACCAAGTCAATCAACATACTCAAGGTCTCAAGGGCTTCCAAAAGAGGTCAAAAAACGTTCTAGGGTGGGATGTGTATAGGATAACGTGGTGCTAGAATCCGGGAATATGATATTTGCTTCACTTTCTTTGAATCACAACATCTTCCACCAATAAGCTTTGCTTATTTTCACTTTTTACTTTACTTTTGGGAACAGGGACATATGTGCACAATAACCGAAGCTTAGGAGATCAACAATCATCAATTTCTCGAGATGCCTCAAACCCTTGATGCACATACGATGACCCGTTAGGACTATCGATCAATCCGACTTTGGCAAGACACAAACACCCGGCTATGTGAATGGTGCTTAGTTACTCATCATCAAGATCAACGTCCCCAAACCTAATTTTTTCCTAACATTTTCAGCCAAGATCTCAACTTCACTTCACAAACTTTTCATCAACTGCATCCAAATTCCCGGATAGGTAAAGGGAGGCAAATATGTATATGAGGGGCTAAAGCATGATCAAGAAGAAGAAGAAGAGAATGAAATGCCTTAATCATCACTTGAAGAATGTGAGAGAACTCATAATGTGGTGTCAACCTTCAAATCCAACATAATTTTGATAAAAACAAAGTATTAAACATGCTAGAATTTCAAGCAAAGCATTTAGCAACTTATACTGATGTAATATCCGGAATTTTTATTCCGTTTAATTCCGAATCAAATCGGACTTCGAGCCGTTGACGGTTTCCCATTCTATCTAGTACTTCTTTCTTCACAAATTTTATTATTTTATGTAGAATTTAATTCACATAAAATGATAAAATTTTATCAAGGTCTAATTCTTATAATTATTTATTATTTTATGTAGAATTTAATTCACATAAAATGATAGATTTATATCAAACCCTAGTTATTATAATTCATTCTTAGCGATGACTTTAGACGAGATCATGACAAGCTGTGACGAGACCATGACTAAGCTGAGACGAGGCCATGACAAAGCCCGACAAATCTGTGACAAACTCATTCATGGGCCTGACAAGGCCATGACGAGTTTTGACAGATTTTTGACAAATAATTCAGCCCATCCTTCTTGCAATTATTTCAGCTATCTTTCTTGTATTTTCCAGCCCACTATTCCTACCTTAATCTCAGCCTAGCTTGACTTCGAGCCAGACCAGCAGTAGCCCAGAAGAGGCTGGTTACGAGCCCATTAACAACCCCTTCAGGCGGGCCATACAACTCCTCTCCAGCCCAGTGATTTACGTGTGTAACAGCCAGCATTGCGTTCAGCAGGAAGGAGTAACAGTCGGCCCTTCTCTTTCCTTCTCTTACCTTGTAACGGTTGCTGAATTGAAGAAGAGCTCCGGTAACTGCCCCATTAATCGCACAACAGGGATCCATTCAGTCGGCCATCTCTTCTACCCCTGCGTACAAAACAATCCTTACACATCAACCATTCAAGCAACGTTTGACAGCAATGAAGATCCTAGTACTTGGCTGCGTTTGGACCCAGCGGAGTGCACTTGAAAAGCCAAGCCATAGGCGCCTCTACCCATCGACCCTAACTACTTCCGGACCAAGTTGCCTAGCTACAAACCAGAGACTCGCAGCCACCACTCCAGGGACGAACAACCTTCAACTTTCTGCACACGAGACTCCTGAGTAAGTTGGCTGCTGGCTCTCTCTCTCTCTCTCCCTCTTTTCCCTATACGTTCGTACCTTCCAGCTCTCTTCCTCCCTCCATCTGCGTTTATACCAATCATAGGAACTCACATACTTCTTCTTCTCTGTGTCGGATGGGTACCTAACTCGACTGCACCGGATGTCCACAACCAGGCCAAGTAGAGACGTTCCAAGCTACAACAGTGAAGTCTTACCCTCGAGTCCAGGAGCACGTTTTTCCGATGAGCCGCTGCAGTCCAGTAAGTGAATAATTCCCGGATGTTAACTTCTGTACAACTCTTAGATGGAGTCTATAAATGTGTAGATGGATGTGTGTCCCCATAGGTTGAACATAGGAGGGGTGAGAGTAGTTGTATTGATGCTGAATAGTTGACAGTGATTATAGAACTCAGGATCTCATGAGCTCTTTGTGTACAGATTTTTGTTTCTACAATTTTTGAAGTTGAAGATTACCCACTGTTGTAAATCAATGTTAAAAAGATTGGTTGAAGATCCACCGTTGAATTTTTGATAGATGATAGATAGATATACATAGTTTACCGTGTTAAAATTTGGGAATAAATGAACGGTCGGATTAAACGTTATAGGATCTCAAAGTAGGGTAGTTGAACTGTTTTTTCAGCATGGTTTTTTTTGACTAAGTATAGGAATATTCTAGTGTTGTAGCCAATTTTAAAGATTTTTGTAGGAATAACGATTGAACAGTTTTAAGAAATTCTTTCTCCTATGAGTAGATTAGATATCATAGATAATTTTGAAATTTATTTTAGAATTTTTATAAGTTTATTTTAATTTCATATTTGAAGCTATAGTTGGACCTTAGTGAGTTTTCGGGAAATAGAAAATGGGTAATTTTCTAGTTGTTACCTAAAATCATCCTAGGGAGTAGAATATGATTAGTTAGCCTCAAGTAAGAATTTAAGTACATATTACGGGTTTTTGGAAGTCTCGGAACCAAGGGTAAAATAGTCAATTTACCTTAAATAAACACTGTAATAACTTCTGCACATAGAATCGTACATCTTAGGAGTTTTAGACTTCTAAGTATCCAAGGAAAAGTGTTGACCCACGTGCCTCCTTTGACAGGCAACTGAGTTCCTGCAGCTACTGATTGAGTGTTGTTAAGAGAGACGAGATTTAATTCTGTAAGTCCACTGACTTACTTAGCTAGCTTCTTGCATGTGTGTGATGTGTATGAGTGGTGTTTGATAGTTATAATAAATAACGAAACCGGAATAGGCCGACTGTAGTATATTGTATAATTGACCCAAGTGTATAATAACGGGTCGTGACATCATCTGCCTAGCTCTTGCGAGAGTCTAGGAGGTTCCCTGCGACCAGCTCAGTCCGGTAGACGGTCACATGCATTAGTACCATTCTGCGTTGGTAAACGGGGACAGGAGCGAGGTTTGAGTATCCCTCGTGTCACAAAATAAGTATCATTAGTAATGACGTATCACTTAATTAAAGATAATAAAAAGGAATGAGTGTTGCATGCTGATTGCGTATGTTGTGTGTTTGTGCTTTTACCTTTATACTTATGCATAAAATGTTAGCTAACGGTTTTATACCGCTTGTAGATGCCTTGCAGGTTAGGGAGGCGATCGAGTGATCCGGCGGTAGTGGGCAGCCGGGGTTCCGTGCATTAGAGGACGGGACTGTTATATTTTATTTTATGACTATTGAGACTGATGTTGGTATTTTCGGTTTTGAGACTTGGCTGTATTGTTTTTAGATTTGGATTGTTATTTCGATCATGTTATAAAACTCTATGTTTTGCCTTTTTATTTGTGCCGTGTTGTAAGGTCCGATGAAGTTGTTGCCAGGCTAAGGGCCGGGACCCATTGTGAGGTCCCAGATCGTAGCATTTCAAGTCCTCTAGGATTCGGGGTGTTACAATGTGGTATCAGAGCCCTAGGTTGGCAACAACGGCACTCGCCATCTTCAAAAAGGCCGAATAAACAAATAAATGGAAACCGCAAGGGTTCCGAACTTTTAAAATGAACTTTTGTTTTCCAAACCATGAGCATAAACGGTTTGGGATAGAATGCACGGACCGCCACTACCTCCGCTAAACTCGATAGCATAGTTTATTGGACTTCTGTTATAACTTGTAATTTTAGTAACATTGTGACCTTTAGAAGTGACCTAAAGTAATAAGATAGTTATGTCCTTACTAGGAACTAAAGTAGTCTTATATTGATTACGTCTCTACCAGATGGCACGTACGAGAGCGACTGCTTACGTTGGACGAGGAGAGGGCCGACCTCCCCTTCCTCCTGGAGCTCCAAGACAAGGACGTGTGGGTAGGCCTCAGAGGGGCCGAGGTCGAGGTCGTGTTCCTGTTGTAGATCCACCAGCTGTAGATGTACCTGCTGAGGAGGTGGCCGAGAGTATTGTCCCAGAGGTTAGGGATGAGACTGCTACGAGATCCGGAGTACGGAGTGCAGGGCCTGCTGATTCCGGTCGCGTATCGATTGGAGTATCGGAATATCGAGCTAATGTCCAGCAGGTGCAAGAGGCATACAGGGCCGGAGCACCACCTCCAACACCACCAGTGCCAGCTAGGTCAGCAGAGGTCTCTCAGAGGGTGACTCAAGTGGTAGTCCCACCGGTGGTAGCTGCACCAGTGAGGGTTTTCGAGGATGACCGAGTGAGAGACGAGCTGAGGGTACCGAGACCAGATGAATGGTTGAAGACATTCAACCATCAGCGAGTTCCCACCTTCGACGGGAACGTTGGACTTGAGGTGGAACATTGGATCAGTCATGTGGAGTCCGCGCTAGAGGCGATTCGCTGCCGTGAGAGTCGTAAGGTGGAGCTGGTGTAGACATTGTTTAGGGACCAGGCACAGTACTGGTGGAGGACAGTGAGGGGCGGAGTGTCCCGATTTCAGCAGTTGCTGAGTCTCGTGAGAGAGACCTTTTGTCCTACCTCACTGAGAAGGGACCGAGTGCAGGACTTCTTGGAGGCAGGTTTTGAGGATATTCTAATAGCTGAGGCTATTAGGAGGTTCCGGGAGGAGCTGTCACTGTTGGGTCCTGCTGCACCACCTGTGGACCAGTGATAGAATGAATTATTGTCTATATTTTGGGACTTATTTAGACGTTTTATCTTCAATAATCTGCATGTTTGAATGTATATTATGTGATTATAATGTCGTTTCATCTACCTTTGCGGGAATCGAGGTCTAAACCAAGTTTCGTTGTAATCGTAGGTAAAATGGCACGTTTTGCATCAAAATGGAGCTAAAGGAGCTAAGGAGTCATAGGAGCTACATTCAGGAGCTTAAGGAAGAACCCAGGAAGCATGGGAATGCATTGAAGATTCACTTTGGACTAGATTTGAGAGATTTCACATTCAGTTGTGATTCACCTCGGTCAGCTACAGTACCATCTCGACCGAGGTGATCCAGAGGAGCTGACTCGACCGAAGCGAATACCTTGGACGCGGCGAGAGATATTTTATTCTTGGTTGAGATCTTTTATTTTTGGAAAGAGGATCTTATATTTTTAGGCTGGATTCTTGGAAGGAAGAAGATAATTTAACCCATATATTTTACCTATTTTTATGGGAAAAGATCTTTCTAAGATATTTTATCTTTGGAGGGTAATTTTCCTATAAAAAGGGTTGGATTTTCCACAAATCCGAAGGCCGCATACCCCGCATACAACCGTTTAGGGCTGAAGATTGTGCTTACAACCGTTTTATCCCACTACAGTTGGGAGATTTGAAGAACGTTTTTGAAGGTTGAAGGAAGATTGAAGGAAGAAAGTTGATAGCTTTTATAGTTTTTGTGAAGCGTTTTATAAGATTCTCTTAGATTCCCTTCTTGTTGATTGTCTTGTTGGATTGTGATCCAAGGAACGCTTGTTTGTTTGATATTTGATTAAGTTAGTGAAGCCTTGTTCTTAAGGTTCTTGTGTTCAAATATTCACTTTCTTCCCTTATATTTGATTATTGCATTCACGATGATGAGTGGCTAATTTCTTTGTGCGATTCTAGGGTGATTGGCTGAAAGTTGTGGGAAAAACAAAGATGGAATAATCTTAAATCACAGTAGGACCCTGAAAGTTCGAGTCTTTATCCTTAACCCTAGAACATCTCGCTCAGTCGATGAACATCTCGGCCGGGGTGGAATTCTTCTGACCGAGGTGACTTTTCTGATCCGAAACTGAGAGTTAAGTGTTAGAGTTTGCCAAATCCTATTCTTATTACACCTTTTCTGGTTCAATGCAAGCTTAGGATGAGACTTACCCGGTAATTCCTTTGTTTATTTACCTAAGATCATAAGTGTAGGTAATAAAGGTTTATCCTTTATTGGGGTTTGAGTGTGCTTTCATCCCATCTTTGTGAGTTAGCCTGAGACTTATCCGGTAAAGGTTGATTGTATTCCCTTAGTTAGAGTGTTAGTTTGAGATTATGGTTCCTTTTCTTGATTCCTTGAGACTTATCCGGTAATAGGAGTTACGGTTTGGGATTAGTGAGTAGAGAGACTTACCCGGTGATCTATTCCACTTTAAAAACACCTTCCCTTTGAAAAATCTCAGCTTTGTCCACTTTATCTTTAGATCTTGAGTTGGAACCACAACTAGATGCTTTAATCCCTAGAATTGCATATTTTCTTAATTGACTTTTTATCATCTTTGATTTGCATTTAATCGCTTTTGTGGTTAGTTGAAATATAGACAACCTACACCTGCTTTGTTTCACTAAGTCCCTGTGATCGACCCTTGGAATTTCTTGCTTTTTACTACGATTGACCCGTACACTACGGGTTCGCATCCTTGTTTTAATCTTACATCTAGGGTTATAAATTTTAAGCTTGCACACACCGTTTGGAGCGAACAAGTTTTTGGCGCCGTTGTCGGGGATTTGGTCTAGACCGAGCCGGTTGCGGTTTGCTTTCGGGGCACTTGCCCCTGTTTCTACTAACCAATCTACTTGAGTGACTTTCGCAGGTTCTTTTTCTTAGGTTTATGCGAAGAACCCGTGCTTGGAAGGAAATAGTTCCCTACGATCCCGAACCAGAAAAGACATACAAAAGACGCTTGAAAGAAGCGAAGATGGCCAACCAAGACAATCGCGATCTTGAGGCCGAATTGAAGGAGGCATTAGAACAACTACGCCTCAGCAAGGAAGAGCTGAGACTGGAAAAGGAGGAAACTCGCACAAGGACTGAGGCGATCGAAGCAAATATGGCAGCTTTACGAGACCAGTATCTACCTCGAACGAACCCAAATCCTCGACCGAGGCAAGACCCTGTTCCAGATCCTCGACCAAGGCAAAATCCAATACCTGTTTCCCCGGCCGAGATACTTCTACCTCGGATGCCAGTCCGAGATGTTTTTTTTGCAGGTATTCCACAAACCCTAGGGCAGAGGATGGACCCTAATCAACAACTGAGGCGTCCAGGAGTCAACCTAGGTGATCCAGCGGACCATGATTATGAGTTTCGACCGCAAGTTCTTTCCATGATTTGCCAATGCCAGTTTGGAGGGCTAGAGAGGGAATCTCCGCATCAACATCTACAAAACTATGAGATCTTGATGGAGACCTTGATACCTTCAAGGCTGGAAAACAACAACTACAAGCTAAGGTCTTTCTACTTCTCTTTGAAAGATAGAACTCTTACTTGGTATCAATCTCTTCCTCCAGGAAAAATCAATACTTGGGAAGAGATGAAGACGGAATTCTTGACTAAATTCTTTTCCCCCTCTAAAACCGCTGAAATGAGATGGAAGATTAATGCATTCATCATGAAGGACAAGGAGAGCTTGTCCAAGTCATGGGAGAGATTTAAAGACATTCTTTTGGATTGCCCACATCATGGTATTCCAAAAATAGAGTTGTTGGAGATATACTTCAAGGGACTGGACGGAAACACCCAGTTCAACCTTCAACTACTATCTGCCGGCACGTTCAAGGACATGCCGATTAACGAAGCTTGGGAGTTCATAGAGAAGCAAGCTTTGCATATGGAGAAATACTCCCACCAAGGAGCTGAAGGTGGAGTTAAAAGAGTCAACTTTCAAGATGCTCCACCTAACAATGATCAACTCACTTCTTTGAAGAATGATGTGAAACAATTGAAGGAACTCTTAGTTACTCAAACCAAGAAGGAAGATCAAGGATCAAGGAACAACAATGGATACCGTAACAACAACAACGGTTCCCGGAACAACAACTACAACAACAATAGAGGATCCAACAACAATAATTGGAGGGCAAACAACCAAAATTCGGGTAACCCTTACTCTAACTCCAATTCGAATGACTCCTCTAATCCTTTCCTCTCTTCTTCTTCTTCTTCTACTCCATTAAAGAGCCAAGAGTAAGGATCAAGTTCGTCCCAGCCGGAAAAGAAGGATGCCGTGCTGGAGGCCATCTTGATCAAGCTCAACTCTATGGAGACATCCATGACTTCATTTTCGAAGGCACAAAAAGCCTTTGAACAACAATTCTTTAACAAGGCGAATGAAGCGCCAAGAGACCTAGGGAAGCTTCCAGCAAGGACGGAGAGCAACCCTAAGGGCCAGATTATGACAATAACGACGAGAAGTGGACTGAATACTGCAGATCCAGTGCCTCGGTCGATGCTAGTACAGATGAAGACCACCTCGGTCCAGGTGTAGTCGAAGAACACTTCGGCCGAGATGCCAACTGAGGTGGAGCCACATAAAGCGGAGGAGAAAACTGAAGTTTATATTCCACCTCCTGCATATAAACCACCACTTCCATTCCCCCAGTCAAGGGCCAGAGCACATCTAGACAAGCATTTTGGTAAGTTCATTGACTTGATGAATAAATTACACATTAATATCCCTTTCCTTGATGCTATTCTAGGGATGCCCGCCTATGGAAAGTTCTTGAAAGAGATTCTATCAAGGAAGAGGAAGTTGGAAGGCTTTGGTGAAGTAAGGATGACATCTAAATCCTCGGAGCTCATTCAAATCATGAAGGAGAAGATGCCACCCAAGTTGAGAGATCCCGGCTCATTTTGCATTCCCATTCAAGTTAGGGATGTCACTTGTGAAGCTTTATGTGATCTAGGAGCGAGCGTGAGCATCATCCCGCTGGAGCTATGTGTTAAGATCGGACTTGGAGAGCCCAAGCCGGTGAAGATACAGTTATACATGGCGGACCGCTCCATTACCCATCCCGTGTGCATTTTGGAAGACGTTCCGGTTAAGTTAGGTAACTTCTATTTACCTATAGACTTTGTTGTACTTGATATTCCCGCAGATTATCCCGTTCCTATCATTCTCAGGAGACAATTTCTAGCAACTTTGGGTTGCAATGTGGATTGTAAGAACGCCAAGTTAAAATTCAACATTAGCGGAGATGAAGTGGAATTCGCATTACTTGTGGCTATGAAGGGAGAGCAACTAGGAGATGATATCTTCAACATCTATAATGAAGAAGAATCAAGAGAATTGGTGAGCTCTATCCTTATTAAAGATCCACTTGAAAAAGTTATTAGCTTTAGCTTAATGGAGGAAGGTATAGATGCTTCTTGTGATGCAGATATACGGAGCTTAAAGGCACTGGAAGAAGATCCAGGAGCTAAACCTGAAAGACTAATCCAGGAGAAGAAGATCTCCAGTTTCGGTTCCAGTTGCAACCTCGACCGAGGCACTTTCTGGACCAAGCGAGGTGACTGAAGAACATCTCGGTCAACCTCTCTGGACCTCGACCGAGGTCGAAAGCGAGATGATGTCAGCTGAGACTACTGAAAATAACAAACTTCTTACTCCCTTATGTGACATTCATCCTCAGTTGGTGGAACATTCTCTCCACCAAATTTCTGATAATAAAGGACCTTGGTAAGCTAATATTGTTAATTATCTTGTTTGCCAGGAAATACCACCCGGATTGACGTACGCTTAAAGGAAGAAATTCTTCAGGATGTACGCCATTACTACTGGGATGAACCGCTGCTATTCAAGCGAGGGCCGGATGGGATGCTTCGAAGATACATTCCGGAAGATGAAGTTAATAGCGTCATACGGCATTGTCACTCACTTCCTTGTGGAGGGCATGCTAGCGCCAACAAGACATGCGCTAAGGTATTACATTCCGGTTTCTTTTGGCCCACATTATTTAAGGATGTACAAACGTTTGTTGTCTCTTGTGATGCATGCCAAAGAACAGGGAACTTATGTAGAAGGAATGAGATGCCACTCAATAACATACAAGAGGTTGAGATTTTTGATGTATGGGGAGTAGATTTTATGGGACCTTTCCCATCATCCGGAGGAAACCTCTACATTCTTCTAGCAGTTGACTACGTCTCTAGATGGGTTGAATCCATTGCTTCCCCCACTAATGACGCCATGGTGGTTGTGAAGTTCTTTAACAAGACTATCTTTCCACGTTTTGGGACTTCACGCATCATCATCAGCGATGGAGGGACGCATTTCATCAACCGGAAGTTTAAGGCACTTCTATCGAAGTATGGGGTAAACCACAAGGTAGCAACCCCTTATCACCCTCAAACTAGTGGACAAGTCGAGATCTCGAATAGAGAAATTAAAGCAATCTTGGAGAAGACCGTCTCTAGGACTAAGAAAGATTGGTCCATGAAGTTGGACGACGCTCTTTGGGCTTACAGGACCGCATTCAAGACTCCCATTGGTACCACCCCTTATAATTTGGTATATGAGAAGTCTTGTCATTTGACCGTTGAGTTAGAACACAAAGCGTATTGGGCAATCAAATGGTTGAACTTCGACATCAAGGAAGCTGGTGAGAAGCGGCTATTGGATATCAATGAGCTGGAGGAGCTGCGTTTGAACGCTTATGAGAATGCCAAGATCTATAAAGAAAGGACGAAAGAAATGGCATGACAAGTGTATCATTCCTAAGGAGCTTAAGGAAGGAGACTTAGTTCTACTCTTCAACTCCCGCCTCCACCTCTTTCCAGGTAAGTTGAAATCTAGATGGACCGGACCTTATGTTGTGAAACATGTTTTCCCTTATGGTGCAGTTGAGATTTGGGGAGAAACGAGTGGAAGCTTCAAGGTCAACGGTCATAGACTTAAGAAATACAAACCGGAAGTCCCGGTTGAGGAGGTTGCACCACTATACCTTGTTTGAGAGACACCGTACGGTCCAACTAGCGACCTTAAATCAAGCGCTTCTTGGGAGGCAACCCAAGGTATTGCTTTCTTTTCCCTTTTTCTAGTCTACGTTTAGATAGTTTGCTTTTGCTTTGTTTTGTTTTGCTTTTGGCGTCCTAGACAGATAACAGGTGACATCTAAGGAAGGAATACAAACTAGGAGCACAACTGGAAGGACAAAAGTTCGAGAATTTGAGAAGACGGAGTTTGACTGAGACACATCTCGGTTGCTGTCAAAGCACCTCGACCGAGATGATTCTTGAGCAACCGAGGCGACTAGGGTTTATGAAGATCTACCTCGGTCCGTACCACCTCGGTCCAGTCGAGACCATCTCGACCGAGGTGACAATAGTTCCAGAAAAGGGTATAAAAAGGGGCTGAAATTTCTCTCACCTCCTCTACTTCCCTTCTCGACCGCGGCGCACTTCTCACCTCGCTCCTTCGTTCTTCGCTCGTTTTCGACGATTCTTGCTTCTAATTGAGAGGAAAGAGTAGAGGATCGCATTGCAAGCGCAAATCTGCAGCAAAAACGAACCGAATCGACCGAATCTGGGTAAAATCCGAAAAAACCCTAACCCTCCTCTTCTCCAATGTTTCCTTTCGATTTGGGCTTTGGTTGCCCCTTCATTTGCTGAGAAAAGGATTAAGTACCCCATAGGAACCTTTGGTAGTGATTTTAGGGGAAAAGAACTGGATTTTTGAGGGAATCGATCGAGCAGTGTTTCGCCTCGGTCCAGTTGGCCTGTGCCTCGGCCGAGGTGTTCTACAGAGTTGTCAGGGCAACCGAGATGATCTGACAGGTTGCAGAAAATGAGTTCTGAGAGGCAGTTAGTCCTGAGGGACAGATCTTCTCCTTCTCCTTCTTCTTCCTCCCGATGTACTAGACCGGTGATCCACGAGCGACACCAAGACGATTATGACCGCATAGCGGCAGGTCCAGTGGTTGCACCACATTTTTTGGACATCTCTGCATTTGACTGCCTCCATGTTGATGAGGACTTGAGGCGTATGATATCTGCTGTGGGGCTGGAGATGTTCACAGAGATTAGAGCTCCGGCCTACTTAGAGCTGACCCTGGAGTTTGTCAGCTCTGTCACTTACTTGCCCACCGAGCGCGCCATCAAGTACCGGTTGATGAACCGGAATTATCTAGTTCCCTTGGACCACTGGCGGGACATCTTTGGCTTCCCGATCTCTATTGTTGCTGATTTTCCTTCTCGAGCTGTAGCTCGAGAGTTTTGGGGACAAATTTCTCATGTGGTTGAGCACGCTGATAGATGGAGACCTGGAGATTCCAGGGAGAAGATTATATTCCATCTTGCTTTTAAACTAGCTCACATGATCTTCAGTGAGACTCTTCTGGCGCGTACTGAGATGCCCTAGAAGATCAGGCAGGGTGAGCTTCTGAGTCTGTATTGCATGGTGACTGGAGGAGTCCCATATTTTGGATTGATGCTGGCGGAGGATCTGTATAGGATAAAGGCGAAGGCCAAGGGAGACATGTGTTGTGGTGGGATTGTGACTCATATAACGAGTTACATGGATCTAGATCTCAGTGCTTGTACCATGGTGGTGGCTGCCAAGCCGCTCGGACTTCAGGAGATGATCACTCGGAGGATACTGGTTCCCCGAGGACTTACTACGCCATATGTGGCGATGCCATGGGAGCAGACTGCGCCTCAAGGCATTAGATGGTCACCATAGTTCTCCGTGTATGATCCGTATTATTGGCAAACTGCATGGATTCCACTGATGGAGGACGCTAGAGAGGCAACAACTGCAACGGCTCATGGGCCAGCTGAGGAGGATGAGGCTGAGGATGATGATGATGATGATGAGGATGACGGTGTTGCTATAGACACGGGCACATATACAGCTGGGACTAGTGCGCCGGTCATTGATTTAGATGACGATGAGACTGAGGAGGAGCCGGCTGCAGCACCAGCACGTCCTGCTAGGCGTAGGGTACGCAGACAGAGGGATCCACTTGCTCACCGTCAGATCGATGATTTGACGGACCAGATGGTAGATTCCTATGCTGCCATGTCCCTGGATATCCGAGAGATGCAAGAGAAACTACACTACCAGCACATGATGGTTGAGATTCAGTTTCAGCATGTCATGGGCTATCCCTTCGACCCATCTCAACACCCGTATGTGCCACCACCACCACCACCGGATCGTGATTATTGAGAGCTTGCAGGATTTTCTTTCTTTATTTATTATGCAGCCCAGCTTTGTCCGGTGAGTACTTTGTTTCTCTAGACTTATTTTGACCCATTGGGACAATGTGTCCCAAGTATGGGGTATTTGATGTATTATCTGACTTTTATGTGGATGCATGACTTGACTTTATCGGATATTTATGTTTTATTTTGCTTTATGTGCTTATCTGAGATTACATGCATGCATACAGGTTATTTGAGTGAAAAACGTCAAAACTGGTTTGAAAAAAAAAAAATTTTATGACCTCGACCGAAGTGATTCTGGCCAAACGAGGTACTTCACCTCGGTTGACTCAGAACATCTCGACCGAGGCGTTTTTAACTGAAAAGAATTTCGAAACGATTTTTGTGCTTCTTATCTGGATATGACCTTAGTGATGATTTTGTTTGCTGACTGGTTTTGAAATCTCTATATGTTTGAAAGGTTTTATGATATGTTTAAGTTGCTAAATGCTTTGTTTGAAATTTTGGTATGTTTAATACTTTGTTTTTATCCAAATTATGTTGAATTTGAAGGTTGACACCACATGATGAGTTCTCTCACTTTCTTCGTGGGAAGACCAAGGCAATTCATTCTCTTCTCTTCTTCTTCTTGATCATGCTTAGCCCCTCATATACATATTTGCCTCCCTTTACCTATCCAGGAATTTGGAAGCAAGCAAAAGTGAAAAGCAAGTGAAAGAAAAGTTGAGATGTTGCTGAAAGTTAGAAAGAAACATATAGGTTTGGGGAAGTCAATCATGATGATGAGTAACTCGGCACTATTCACATAGCCGGGTGTTTGTGTCTTGCCAAAGTCAGATTGAGCGATATTCCTAACGGGTCATGGTATGTGCATCAAGGGTTTGAGGCATCTCGAGAAATTGATGATTGTTGATTTCCCAGGCTTCGGTTATTGTGCACCTCTGTCCATGCATCCCAAAAAGTAAAGTAAAAAAGTAAATAAGCAAAGCTTATTGGTGGAAGATGTGAAATTCAAAACAAGTGAAGAAAAAATCCTTTTCCCGGATTCTAGCACCACATTCCCTATATACATCCCACCCTCACACGTTTCTTGACTTTCTTTTGGAAGCCCTTGAGACCTCGAGCTTGTTGATTGACTTAGTGGTTTAAACTGGATTATACATGATTAATTTCGATGATTATGATTTATTATGCATTCTATGATTTTATGCAAAGATGAACAACTTTCTTATATTTATAAAAAGTTTTGATCATATTTTGATTTTAAATCCCATGAAGCATTCTCTTAGAGTGATCTATGATTGTAGCACACCATTAAAATGTTTTGAAAGACTTTTTCATTGATCTTTATGACTTATAATCCATTCTATCTTGTATATTATATTCGGAACTTGCTTGGGGACAAGCAAGGGCTAAGTATGGGGTATTTTGATAGCATGAATTATTGTCTATATTTTGGGACCTGTTTAGACGTTTTATCTTCAATAATCTGCATGTTTCAATGTATATTATGTGATTATATTGTCGTTTCATCTACATTTGCGGGAATCAAGGTCTACACCAAGTTTCGTTGTAATCGTAGATAAAATGGCACGTTTTGCATCAAAATGGAGATAAAGGAGCTAAGGAGTCATAGGAGCTACATTCAGGAGCTTAAGGAAGAACCCAGGAAGCATGGGAATGGATTGAAGATTCACTTTGGACCAGATTTGAGAGATTTCACATTCAGTTGTGATTCACCTCGGTCAGCTACAGTACCATCTCGACCGAGGTGATCCAGAGGAGCTGACTCGACCGAGGCGAACACCTTGGACGCGGCGAGAGATATTTTATTCTTGGCTGAGATCTTTTATTTTTGGAAAGAGAATCTTATATTTTTAGGCTGGATTCCTGGAAAGAAGAAGATAATTTAGCCCATATATTTTACCTATTTTTATGGGAAAAGATCTTTCTAAGATATCTTATCTTTGGAGGGTAATTTTCCTATAAAAAGGGTTGGATTTTCCACAAATCCGGAGGCCGCATACCCCGCATACAACCGTTTAGGGCTGAAGATTGTGCTTACAGCCATTTTATCCCACTACAGTTGGGAGATTTGAAGAACCTTTTTGAAGGTTAAAGGAAGAAAGTTGATAGCTTTTATAGCTTTTGTGAAGGGTTTTGTAAGATTCTCTTAGATTCCCTTCTTGTTGATTGTCTTGTTGGATAGTGATCCAAGGAACACTTGTTTGTTTGATATTTGATTAAGTTATTGAAGCCTTGTTCTTAAGGTTCTTGTGTTCAAATATTCACTTTCTTCCCTTATATTTGATTATTGCATTCATGATGATGAGTGGCTAATTTCTTTGTGCGATTCTAGGGTGATTGGCTGAAAGTTGTTGGAAAAACAATGATAGAATAATTTTAAATCACAGTAGGACCTTGAAAGTTCAAGTCTTTATCCATAACCCTAGAACATCTCGCTTAGTCGATGAACATCTCAGCCGGGGTGGAATTCTTCTGACCGAGGTGACTTTTCTAATCCGAAACTGAGAGTTAAGTGTTAGAGTTTGCCAAATTGTTACGCTCAGGATGTGATACGCAATGGGTTTTAAATTTATATTCTCATTATATTTATCCTAACTCCTAGCGAACCCGCAGTGTACGGGACGTTTGTAGTAGGGATAGTATTCCGAGGTCGAACACAAAGACTAAGGTGAGATTGATTCAATTAGTGATTAAGTCTAGTGAAAATCTAAGTTTAAGAAAAGATAGAGAAATGTAGAAATGAAAATCTCAATGTTTTTTGGTCGGGTTTTTGGTGATCAATCAAGGATCACTAAGCATGCAAAATAAACGAATCAACTATTCTAACAAATCAACTCCAACAAACAAACTAAACAAGATATAGATCAAGGAAAGAAAAGCGGATTCTAGGGGTTGGAAAGTCCGATTATGGCATAAGACTCAAGCTATCTATTCATTCCTTGGATTAACTATGATATGTTGGGAGTAAGTATTTCTAGATTGGGATCAATTACCGGGTAGGTCTCATGGTCCACTAGTCAATTCCTAAGGTCTCATCACCGGGTAAGTCTCTAAGAACCTAAGGAACGGAATTCTACACGAACCGGATTGTCGCCTAGAGATCTAACCTATCCTTACCGGGTAAGTCTCGAAAGGGTTAGTTCTAAGCAACTATCCTAGCACACTTAGTCCAATGGTGGCTTATGAGGCTCACCACTACCTAGGGTTTGTGATCCTTGGAATCTAAGAGCCAGGATTACCGAGTAAGTCTCTCCTAACACTTAGTTGCTAACACTAGGTTCCCCTAGGGTAGTTTTAACTTAACAAACACTTAGGATTTCAACATTCTAACAATCTAAAACTAGATTCATCGAACCAGGGAAGATCACGGGTTGTTCTACCAAGTCCACGGCCGTGGTTTGGCAAGAACAAACCGTGGATCCTAACAGAGGCTACGTTCAAGCATACAAGTCATCCAAGGGTTGATCTAAGTCCATCCTATCATAGTCCTAGCCATAACCGTTCCTTCCTCACCCTAGAATCACATCTAATTAGCCTACAACATACATCATAGCAATCAAAATCATCAAACATAAAATCATGGCTTCCATTTGCAAGATAATGAGGAGAAAGAGATGAACAAGTTAAGTAAACAAAACCAAGCTGAAAATGGAATTAGAGTAACTCACAACCCTTCTTAAAGAAGGTTCAAATGGTTCATACAACTCTAGAAATCGATTCCGAAATTCTTCACTATAAGGCTATGTTAATCTATCAATGGTGTGTTCTTCTTCTTCTCCAATCAAGCTCTTCCTCCAATGGTAGCTTCCTTCTACCTCCTTCTCCAAGAATCTTCTTGTTGAGAGAATATTTTGATTGGATGATAGTGGATAATGGAGAGCTGCTCCAAGATGATTCTCTCAGCGAATGCAGGACCACTTTTATACTACAACTTTGCAAGAGCTGGCCAAGAGATCATGGCACAGCTGTCACGAAAACCTGGCAAAATCCACGGGCAGTTCCATGGCCGTGGTCTTGGTCCAGACCGTGATTTGCTCCAGAAGCTTCTCCTAGGCTCGTTAAGCCATGATTTGGTGCATGACTTGTGTTGGCAAAGTTCCATGAGTCCTCCTTAGCCCTTAGCTTGCATCCTAGTGGGTCCGAGGGTGTGTCATCTTGATGAACGATCCTCAAACGTATCGTTTTAGCTCCTAAATCTCCCAAAATACCTACACAGCAATGCACAAGTCCGTGTAGACGTCTATCTCGACAAAATATGTGAATTGAGTGCAAACGCCCTGAACTAGTGCTAAACTATGAGTGAATGAGCGAGAAATCTATCTAAATAATTACCTAAACCTAAGTCATAAATCGTGTTATCAAAATACCCCATACTTAAAGGTTGCTCGTCCCCGAGCAAATTCCCAACTATAGACTAAGAGATGACATGATTTATGTATGCAGAAAAATGGCAAAATCTTTTTGGGTTTGTGCTTCTACTATTGGATCACCTTCATAGTCATGTTTCATGGCAACGAACAAGCAATTATGTACCAAATAAATGAAGACATGGAAAGACAATTGTACTTAACTCGAAAGCATGCATGAAATGTAAAAATGAAGAAACCAAGAAGATCAAGAGCATATCCAATCTAGATTACTAAGTCTTACAAACATGCAAATAGGTCATAAGGTCTTATGAACTAAAAGGCCAAGAAACGTTGTGATTAGGTGGGGATTCTCTTCTAGGCCATGTGGTGCTAATCCGGAAATGGAACTAACTCCACAATCTTGTCCTCGATCAACTTCCCTCAAGTGTATATTTTTCTATCTTTTCTTTCTTTTCTTTTTCTTTGACTTATTTTTGAGACAATGGCATTGGTGTACAAAAGCCGAAACCTTGGTGATTAGCCATCCTCGGGCTTTTTCTATTTTTCGAGGTGCATCCACACCGGGCACACATACCAAAGCTCGTTAGGACTATTGGCTTATTTGACTTTGGCAAGGCACCAACACCCGATTATGTGAAGTGTACCGAGTTACTTGTCATTTAAACCAACGTCCTCAAACATATGTTTTTGTCTACACTTTCACAACAAATTCAGCATTTTATGCATGATATTCTTTCATCAACATCTTCACCCCACACTTGCTTTTCATACACATCAACACACTATCATGCTCCTATTCCCGGATGGGTCAAAAGAGGTCAAATTTATATCAATTGAGGTGCTCAAACAATCATGATCAAGATGAGAATTAGAGAGAGATGAATTGCCTCATTCATTTCTAGATGGTATGCAAGAACTAGCATGTAATTTCGACTTTCAATACTCAATCCATCCTAGGCAAACATCATGATCACAAATCATCCATGGAATTCAAAAGAAGTACTTCAAGTCCACATATGCACTCATCAATCTAACACATAAGGCCATCCATAGCCAATCCACAAGACAAGGTTCATCATTAGGGTCATATCCAAGCCTAGAAAGCACAAAAATTTTTAAATTTTCTGATTTTTATGGGATTTTCGAAATGAATATATACAATGCAAGACATGTGAAAATATTAAACTACCATAGATGCTCATCATGCAAAGGATCATGCAAACCCCACCCCATACTTAGAAACACATTGTCCCCAATGTGTAAATGAAGTAAAGAAGAGTGAAAGAAGGTTCTCACAATGTAAAAATGGTTTGCTATGGTATTTGGGATTCTCAAGTGGAATTGATGATGGATGATCCTATCAACCATGGTAGAGAGCTCTAAGTATTCCTCAAGGCGTCGGGACTCGCGCTAGGCACCGCTAGCCGTCCAAGTTCCGCGTCCGCTCCACCCATAATTGATGAAGGGTTCATCATTATCATTCACTTGCCAAGCAAGGCTTCCAATTCTACTAAGGCTCTAGCACACACAAAGCACACACAAAAACACACAAAAACAGAAAAATCGCCTAAACAAAAACAAAACGAGAAAAGGAAAACTTTACCGATGGGTTGCCTCCCACCAAGCGTTTCTTTAAGGTCATTAGCTTGACCCAACTTGGGGCGTCTACTCAAGGTAAAGTGGGGCAATCATATCCACCGGAGATCCCGGGATATACTTCTTCAACCGGTTCCCATTCACCTTAAAGTTTTCACAATGCTCCACTCCTATCTCAATAGCTCCATGGGGAAAGATCTTCTTCACCACATATGGCCTGGTCCATCTTGATTTGAGCTTTCCGGGAAAGAGCCGCAGCCTTGAGTTGAAGAGAAGGACAAGGTCTCCTTCACTCAACTCCTTTGGGATGATCCTCTTGTCATGCCATCGTTTGGTTCTTTCCTTGTAGATCCGGGCATTCTCATAAGCATCCAACCGGATCTCCTCAAGGGCATTCATATCAAGCATCCTCTTCTCTCCCGCCTCCTTGAGGTCAAAATTTAGCCACTTGATGGCCCAATGCGCTCTATGCTCTATTTCTACCGGAAGGTGGCAAGACTTGCCATAGACCAACTTGTAAGGAGTGGTGCCAATTGGTGTCTTGAAAGCGGTCCTATATGCCCACAAGGCATCATTGAGCTTCATAGCCCAATCCTTTCTAGTTCTAGATACCGTCTTCTCGAGGATGGCCTTTATCTCCCGGTTGGAGATCTCCACTTGGCCACTAGTTTGGGGATGGTAAGGTGTTGCCACCTTATGAGTCACCCCATACTTAGCCAAAAGTGCTCCAAAGTTCCTATTGGTGAAGTGCTTTCCTCCATCACTTATGATCACCCTTGGTGTTCCAAACCTAGGAAAGATTACTCGGTTGAAGAACCGCACCACAACCTTGGCGTCATTTATAGGAGAGGCGATCGCCTCCACCCATCTCGAAACATAGTCAACCGTCAATAGGATGTAGAGGTTGCCACATGAAGAAGGGAATGGTCCCATGAAGTCCACACCCCACACATCAAATATTTCCACTTCTTGAATGTTGTTCAAGGGCATCTCATTTCTCCTTGAGATGTTTCCCGTCCTTTGGCAAGCATCACAAGCTACCACAAAGCCTTACACATCCTTGAACAAACTTGGCCAAAAGAAGCCCGATTGCAACACCTTCGCACATGTCTTGTGGGAGCTAGCATGCCCTCCACATGGCAAGGAATGACAATGGCGGATCACACTCTCCACCTCATCCTCCGGTATGCATCTTCTAAACATTCCATCCGGCCCTCTTTTGAACAAAAGTGGTTCACTCCAATAGTAGTGCCTCACATCCTTGAAGAACTTCTTCCTTTGGGCATATGTCAAACTGGGAGGCACCTTCTCACACACTAAGTAGTTCACAATGTCGGCAAACCATGGCTCACTTCCTCTAGACACTTGGAACAAGCACTCCTCCACCATATGCAATTGCTCATCCCGGAACGAGTCATCAATCGGGATGTCATCTCTTTCAAGCTCTGATGGTGGGAGTCTACTAAGGTGATCCGCTACAGAGTTCTCGGATCCCTTCTTGTCCCGGATTTCCAAATCAAACTCTTGAAGAAGAAGGATCCACCGGATCAACCTAGGCTTTGCATCCTTCTTGGTAAGTAGATAACGGATCGCAGCATGATCCGTATAAACTATGACCTTCGCTCCAACAAGATATGAGCGGAACTTCTCAAATGCGTACACAACCGCTAACAACTCTTTCTCGGTGGTAGCATAATTTAGTTGGGCATCATCTAGCGTCTTGCTAGCATAGTAAATAGCATGAGTGCGCCCATCTTTCCTTTGCCCCAAAACAGCCCCAACGGCTACATCGCTTGCATCACACATGATCTCAAACGGTAAACTCCAATCCGGAGGTTGCATGATAGGTGCGGAGATCAAGGCGTTCTTCAACCTACAAAAAGCCTCAAGACAATCTTTGGAAAAGACAAAGTTAACATCCTTCATTAGTAGGTTAGTAAGAGGCTTAGAAATTTTAGAGAAGTCTTGAATAAACCTCCGGTAAAAACCGGCATGCCCTAAGAAACTCCTTACCCCCTTCACCGAGGTAGGTGGTGGCAACTTCTCTATTGTTTCAATCTTCGCCCTATCAACCTCAATGCCACGATTGGACACCAAGTGTCCCAACACAATACCTTCACTCACCATGAAGTGGCATTTTTCCCAATTCAAGACAAGATTTGTCTCCTCACATCTTTGCAATACTAATGACAAGTTAGCCAAGCAATTATCAAAGGAAGAACCATAAACAGAGAAATCATCCATGAACACTTCCATGATATTTTCAATGTATTCCGAAAAGATAGCCATCATACACCTTTGGAAGGTGGCGGGTGCATTACACAACCCAAATGGCATTCTCCTATATGCAAAAGTACCCCATGGACATGTAAATGTTGTTTTCTCTTGGTCATCGGGGTGGATAGGGATTTGGAAGAATCCACTATAGCCATCTAAATAGCAAAAATGAGAATGTTGAGCTAACCTTTCTAGCATTTGGTCAATGAAAGGGAGAGGGAAGTGATCTTTCCTAGAGGCCATGTTAAGCTTCCTATAATCAATGCACATCCTCCACCCCGTAACCGTCCTAGTTGGGATTAGTTCATTGTTCTCATTAGTCACTACGGTCATCCCACCCTTCTTAGGTACTACATGAACGGGACTAACCCACTTGCTATCTGAGATACGGTAGATAATTCCCGCATCTAGCAACTTAATGATTTCCTTTTTGACTACCTCTTTCATTATAGGATTGAGTCTCCTTTGATGTTCAATAGAGGGTTTATGATTATCTTCCATCAAGATCTTATGCATGCACAAAGAAGGTTTTATGCCAACCAAATCATCAATAGTATAGCCAATGGCTTTCCTATGCAATCTTAGCTCATGCAACAACTTAGCAAGTTCATCATCACTCAAGCATGCATTCACAATCACCGGATATGTTGAATTATCACCAAGAAAAGCATACTTCAAATGAGAGGGGAGGGGTTTAAGTTCAAGTTTAGGAGGACCTTTGTCGAGCGGAGACGATCCAAATAACGTTGGATGAGATGAATCCAAAGTAAATGAAGACCCTCCAAGGTTCCTTGAAGCTTGATCATCAATGAGGTCTGATTCAGGGGAAACCACGGATGGAACCACGTTTGGCTCCACTTCCACGGCCATGGACCTTGCCTGGCTTGCTTCTCGGAGTTGTCCAGAGAGTTCTACGGCCGTGGAACCACTTCCACACCCGTGGAACATGCAGCTGTTCAGCACTTCTTCGTGGTCTTCAAATCCAACTCTTGCCTCCTTTTCCAATGCTTCTAAGGCCTTGATCTCTTCATTGCAAGCCTCCTCAACACCTTCCTCCATCATACTTAAGGTAAGAACCTTCTCCAAGGGATCCTTGATCAAGATCGAGCTCACAACTTCTCTAGATTCCTCTTGCTCGACTATGTTGAAGACATCCTCATCAAGGGTTTTCATCATTATGGATAACTTGAACTTGATGTTCTCTTCTCCAATGTTGAAGGAGAGAGTCCCATTCTTGCAATCCACTAGGCACCCGGAAGTGGCTAGGAAAGGTCTTCCTAAGATGATGGGAACCGGATAGTCCGCCGGAATATCCAAGACAACAAAATCAATTATAACATAGAATCCTCCTAGTTGCACCGGGATGTCTTCTAAGATCCCAACCGGATGAGTGATAGAACGGTCCGCCATATAGAGGGTCATCTTGACCGGTTTCGGCTCTCCTAGCCCAACCTTGTTGCAAAGTGCAAGCGGTATGATGCTTACACTTGCCCCAAGATCACAAAGGGCCTCATACTTCACATCTCCCACTCCAATTGGGACACAAAAGGAACCCGGATCTCTTAGCTTGGGAGGCATCTCCTCCTTCATTGTTTGGATCAATTCCGAGGATCTCTTGGTCATTCTTATCTCCCCATACTCCTCCAACTTCCTTTTGTTGGAGAGTATCTCCTTCAAGAACTTACCATATGCCGGCATTCCTAAAATAACATCCATGAACGGGATGTTAATATGCAATTTAGACATTAGTTCAAGGAACTTACCAAAGTGATTGTCCAAGCGAGCTCTTGCTCGTGATTGTGGGAACGGTAGTGGTGGCTTGTATGGAGGTGGTGCCACATAAGTTGGCTCTACATTCTTGCTCTTGCCTCCATCTCTTTGCAAAGTCTCTTCCTCTATCACCACTTGTTTCCCTTTAGCATTGTCCTTGGGCAAAGGATCTTTCATGCTCAACCCACTCCTTGTAGTGATGGCCAACACTTGGCCTCTTGGGTTGTCTTCGGTTCTTCCGGGAAGCTTTTCCAGATCTCTATGGGCTTCACCCGCCTTTTGGAACACTTGTGCTTCCAACACCTTTTGAGCTTTAGAAATTGAAGTCACCGTGCTCTCTAGACCACTCAACCTTCCAAGCAATTGCTCAAACATCATTTCGGTCCTATCCTTTGGAGGTTGAGAAAATCCAGGTGGAGGTTCTTGTGAAGCTTTTAGTGGTGGAGTTGTGCTTGTGGAAGCGAGAGGGTTCAAGGCTCCATCCGGGTTAGAATAGGAAAATCCGGGATGGTTGTGGTTGGGCCGGTAATTGTTGAATTGCCGGTTGTTATTGAAGTTCCTTGGGCCTTGATAATTGTTGTAATTGCCCCTTCCCATATAATTCACATCTTCCTCCTTGGAAGATAAGTTAGCTTGTAGAAGCACTTGAGGAGTTGCTTGGTTCTTCAAGGTTGTAGCACACAACTCCCTCAAGGACTTTAGCTCGTTGTTGATGGCGTCAAGCTTGAAATTGCTCATGGTGACCTCACTCACCTCATATGCTCCCGCCTTTCTCCCTTCACTCTTCCTATGGGAGTACTTCTCAATTACTAGAGCTTGCTTCTCTACAAACTCCCAAGCTTCATCTACATGCTTCTCCATGAAAGTTCCACCGGAAAGAGATTGGAGCTTGAATTGGCTATCTTCATCAAGTCCTTTGAAGTAGATCTCCAATAGCTCAATTTTCGGTATGCCATGGTGTGGACAATCTAGGAGAAGATCTTTGAACCTCTCCCAAGACTTGAATAAACTATCTCTATCCTTCATCACGAAGGCATTGATCTTCCCTCTTAACTCGGTAGTCTTGGAAGGTGGGAAGAACTTAGTCAAAAACTCGGTTGTCATCTCCTCCCAAGTACCAACTCGCCCTTGTGGAATAGATTGATACCAAGCCAAGGCTTTATCCTTAAGAGAGAAGGAAAAAGCCCTAAGCTTATGGTTGTTGCTCTCCAATCTTGGCGGTCTAAGAGTCTCCATCAAGATCTCATAGTTCATCAAGTGTTGATGAGGAGACTCTCCTTCCATCCCTCCAAATTTACAGGATAGAGAGCGTTATGCTAAGCTCTCTAAGTGTGAGTTCTGGATGCCGGAGGTTGCCTTCCTTGGCCACATTGTCTCCGCCGAAGGAATCAAGGTGGACCCGGCAAAGATAGAGTCAGTTGCATCATGGCCGCCCCCTAAGACGGTCAAGGAGGTACGTAGTTTTCTAGGTCTGGCCGGATACTACCGTAGGTTTGTGAAGGGTTTTTCTGTGATTGCCAGACCACTCACTTCCTTGTTAAGGAAGTCCATCAGATTTGCATGGACCGAGCCTTGTCAGCGGAGCTTTGAGGAGCTGAAGGAGAGATTGACTTCTGCTCCGGTGCTAGCACAGCCAGAGGGCGTTGAGGACTTCGTCGTTTACAGTGATGCATCCAAGCTAGGCTTGGGATGCGTCCTGATGTAGAGGGGTAGGGTCATTGCGTATACGTCTCGACAGTTGAAGACGTATGAGGAGAATTACCCTACTCACGACCTTGAGCTAGCTGCAGTCATTCATGCCTTGAAGATTTGGCGTCATTACCTCTACGGGGCCACCTGTCAGATCTTCACAGACCACAAGAGTCTGAAGTACATATTCACTCAGCGGGAGTTGAATAACCGCCAGAGGAGATGGCTAGAGCTGATTAAGGATTTTGACTTAGAGATCCTTTATCATCCGGGAAAGGCGAATGTGGTCGCCGATGCCCTTAGTAGGAGGACACCTCGCGAGGCTACGATTGTAAGACTGACTGTTCAGACCCAGTTGTAGCAAGATTTGATTTGGTTGGAGGTAGACATCCGGTTTCCAGATACTGACGGGCATTTGTCAGCGTTAGAGGTTTCACCGGATCTGACGGAAGAGATCCGGCAGAAACAGGAGGGTTGTCCAGCACTGACGAGGATCTGGGATAGGATGTCCAGAGGGGAGACACCACAGTTTATGGTGGGTGCAGATGGGATTTTGAGGCATCAGGAGCGCATATGTGTACCCTCTGACAGAGAGTTGAGGCAGTGTATACTGTAGGAGGCCCATTCTACACCTTACTCCGTCCACCCCGGCGCGAGTAAGATGTATCGGGATATACGACAATCTTATTGGTGGGGCGGGATCAAGCCCGACGTGGCTAGATATGTAGCCTAGTGTGCGACCTGTCAACAGGTCAAGATTGAGCACCACAGGCCCGGAGGAGAGCTCCAACCACTTCCGGTTCCACAGTGGAAGTGAGAGGACATTTCCATGGACTTTGTTATTGGCCTGAGGTTGAGTAGAGGCTTTGATGCGATATGGTTGTAGTGGATCGGTTGACGAAGACGGCACGATTCATTCCTATTAAGGAAACGTGGCCGGTGTCTCGTTTAGCCGAGGAGTTTACCCGACAGATTGTGAGGTTCCATGGAGTGCTGAGGAGGATCATTTCAGATAGGGATGGGCGTTTTACCTCGAGGTTTTGGCAGCAGGTACACGCCGCCTTAGGGACGAGCTTACAGTTCACCACGGCATACCATCCTCAAACGGACGGGCAATCTGAGAGGACTATTCAGACCCTTGAGGACATGTTGAGGGCATGTGTGCTTGATTGGGGGCAGGTATGGCCCGACCACCTCCCTTTGGTGGAGTTTTCTTATAACAATAGTTGGCACGCGACTATTGGGATGGCTCCTTACGAGGCACTATATGAGCGGAGGTGTCGTACACCTTTGTGTTGGGATGAGCCTGGGAGAATGAGTGGGGTAGCGCCCAAGCAGGTGCAGGATGAGATGGCTCGGGTAGCATTGATCCGAGAGCGGATGTTGACCGCACAGAGCCGTCAGAGATCTTATGCTGATAAGAGGCGCAGGCCTTTGGAGTTCAGGGTTGGCGCTCAGGTATGGTTGAAGGTGTCACCGACGAGGGTTGTTCGACGTTTCGGCATTAAAGGGAAGTTAAGTCCCCGATATGTCGGACCCTTTGAGATCCTAGAGCGGATAGGAGAGGTGGCTTATAGATTGGCATTGCCACCCCGATTGGAGGGAGTCCATCCAGTTTTCCATGTATCTCAGTTGAGAGAGTATGTGCATCACCCAAGACACATATTGAGCCATGACGACCTAGTGGTCGAGCCGGATCATACATTTCCTGAGCACCCGATAGCAGTTTTGGAGAGAGGTATGAGACACCTTCGATCGAAAGTAATACCCATGTTGAGAGTACAGTGGTCGAGACGAGGGATTGACGAGGCCACTTGGGAGACGGAGGATAGTATCCGGCGGAACTATCCCGAGTTTTATGCGGGTCTAGAGACATCTATAGAACCGTCAGGTAGTTCTATATCCTTGTTTGGTTACTTTTAGTGATTGTATGTGTGTTATGTTTGATGTGCTTGTGTGTGAACCATAGGTGTCTTGATGTAGTAACTTGTTAGTCATAGGGCTCGCTTACGTTTTATGAGCTTGGGAACTACCCTAAGTTTCGGGACGAAACTTATTTTTGAGGGGGATCTGAGGTAACGACCAGTTTTTTTTCGTTACGCTTTGATAAGGTTAGAGAAGTTTAGAAAAGAAAATTAAATTTTAGTGAGACTAGGACATACCAGTTTATTTATGAAAGTCGTTTAATTAAGTATCTTGTCCTAAGTTTCGGGACGAAACTTATTTTAATGGGGTACTAATGTAATATCCGGAATTTTTATTCCGTTAATTCCGAATCAAATCGGACTTCGAGCCGTTGACGGTTTCCCATTCTATCTAGTACTTCTTTCTTCACAAATTTTATTAATTTATGTAGAATTTAATTCACATAAAATGATAAAATTTTATCAAGCTCTAATTCTTATAATTATTTATTATTGTATGTAGAATTTAATTCACATAAAATGATAGATTTATATCAAACCCTAGTTATTATAATTCATTCTTAGCGATGACTTTAGACGAGATCATGACAAGCTGTGACGACACCATGACTAAGCTGAGACGAGGCCATGACAAAGCCCGACAAATCTGTGACAAACTCATTCATGGGCCTGACAAGGCCATGACGAGTTTTGACAGATTTTTGACAAACAATTCAGCCCATCCTTCTTGCAATTATTTCAGCCATCTTTCTTGTATTTTCCAGCCCACTATTCCTACCTTAAATACAACCCAGTTTGACTTCGAGCCAGGCCAGCAGTAGCCCAGAAGAGGCTGGTTACGAGCCCATTAACAACCCCTTCAGGCAGGCCATACAGCTCCTCTCCTGCCCAGTGATTTACGTGTGTAACAGCCAGCATTGCGTTCAGCACGAAGGAGTAACAACCGGCCCTTCTCTTTCCTTCTCTTCACCTTGTAACGGTTGCTGAATTGAAGAAGAGCTCCTGTAACTGCCCCATTAACCGCACAACAGGGATCCATTCAGTCGGCCATCTCTTCTACCCCTGCGTACAAAACAATCCTCACACATCAACCATTCAAGCAACGTTTGACAGCAACGAAGAGCCTAGTACTTGGCTGCGTTTGGACCCAGCGGAGTGCACTTGAAAAGCCAAGCCAGAGGCGCCTCTACCCATCGACCCTAACTACTTCCGGACCAAGTTGCCTAGCTACAAACCGGAGACTCGCAGCCACCACTCCAGGGACGAACAACCTTCAACTTTCTGCATACGAGACTCCTGAGTAAGTTGGCTGCTAGCTCTCTCTCTCTCTCTCTCTCTCTTTTCCCTATACGTTCGTACCTTCCAGCTCTCTTCCTCCCTCCATCTACGTTTATACCAATCACAGGAACTCACATACTTCTTCTTCTCTGTGCCGGATGGGTACCTAACTCGACTGCACCGGATGTCCACAACCAGGCCAAGTAGAGCCATTCAGCTACAGCAGTGAAGTCTTACCCTCGAGTCCAGGAGCACGTTTTTCTGCTGAGCCGATGCAGTCCAGTAAGTGAATAATTCCCGGATGTTAACTTCTGTACAACTCTTAGATGGAGTATATAAATGTATAGATCGATGTGTGTCCCCATAGATTGAACATAGGAGGGGTGGGAGTAGTTGTGTTGATGCTGAATAGTTGACAGTGATTATAGAACTCAGGATCTCATGAGCTCTTTGTGTACAGATTTTTGTTTCTATAATTTTTGAAGTTGAAGATTACCCACTGTTGTGAATCAATGTTAAAAAGATTGGTTGAAGATCCACCGTTGAATTTTTGATAGATCATAGATAGATATACATAGTTTACCGTGTTAAAATTTGGGAATAAATGAACGGTCGGATTAAAAGTTATAGGATCTCAAAGTAGGTAGTTGAACTGTTTTTCCAGCATGGTTTTTTTTTTTTTGACTAAGTATAGGAATATTCTAGTGTTGTAGCCAACTTTAAAGATTTTTGTAGGAATAACGATTGAACAGTTTTAAGAAATTCTTTCTCCTATGAGTAGATTAGATATCATAGATAATTTTGAAATTTATTTTAGAATTTTTATAAGTTTATTTTAATTTCATATTTGAAGCTGTAGTTGGACCTTAGTGACTTTTCGGGAAATAGAAAATGGGTATTTTTCTAGTTGTTACCTAAAATCATCATAGGGAGTAGAATATGATTAGCTAGCCTGAAGTAAGAATTTAAGTACATATTACGGGTTTTTGGAAGTCTCGGAACCAAGGGTAAAATAGTCAATTTACCTTCAATAAACACTGTAATAACTTCTGCACATAGAATCGTACATCTTAGGAGTTTTAGACTTCTAAGTATCCAACGAAAAGTGTTGACCCACGTGCCTCCTTTGACAGGCAACTGAGTTCCTGCAGCTACCGATTGAGTGTTGTTAAGAGAGACGAGATTTAATTCTGTAAGTCCACTGACTTACTTAGCTAGCTTCTTGCATGTGTGTGATGTGTATGAGTGGTGTTTGATAGTTATGATAAATAACGAAACTGGAATAGGCCGACTGTAGTATATTGTATAATTGACCCAAGTGTATGATAACGGGTCGTGACATCATCTACCTAGCTCTTGCGAGAGTCTAGGAGGTTCCCTGCGACCAACCCAGTCCGGTAGACGGTCACATGCATTAGTACCATTCCGCGTTGGTAAACGGGGACAGGGACGAGGTTTGGGAATCCCTCGTGTCACAAAATAAGTATCATTAGTAATGACGTATCACTTAATTAATGATAATAAAAAGGAATGAGTGTTGCATGCTAATTGCGTATGTTGTGTGTTTGTGGTTTTACCTTTATACTTATGCATAGAATGTTAGCTAACGGTTTTATACCACTTGTAGATGCTTTGCAGGTTAGGGAGGCGATCGAGTGATCCGGCGGTAGTGGGCAGCCAGGGTTCCGTGCATTATAGGACGGGACTGTTATATTTTATTTTATGACTATTGAGATTGATGTTGGTATTTTCGGTTTTGAGACTTGGCTGTATTGTTTTTAGATTTGGATTGTTATTTCGCTCATGTTATAAAACTCTATGTTTTGCCTTTTTATTTGTGCCGTGTTGTAAGGTCCGATGAAGTTGTTGCCAGGCTAAGGGGCGGGACCCATTGTGAGGTCCCAGCTCGTAGCATTTCGAGTCCTCTAGGATTCGGGGTGTTACAAACATATCATAAAACCTTTCGAGCATATAAAGATTTCAAAGCTAATTTGCAAAAATATATCTTCATCGAGGTCATATCCATAATAGAAGCAAAAAACGTTTCAAAAATCTTTTCAGTTAAAAACCCATCTCGGTCGAGGTCAATTGAGGTTATCCGAGGTGTTCAACTGAGATGTATCTCAGTTTCACGACCTCGTTTGGTCAAGAACTTCTCGGTCGAGCCAAAACTTTTTTTTCAAACTGGTTTTTGACGTTTTTCTCAAACAGAAACCTATATGCAATGCATGTAATGACATATAAGCACATGAAGCCAAATAACGATAATATCCGATAAGAGTCATACAGCCAAGTCAAATAATACAAATACCCCATACTTGTGACACATTGTCTCAATGGGTCAAATATAAGTCATAGGAACAAAGTACTCACCGGACAAAGCTGAACTGCATAAGAATAAGAAAATAAATCCATGAATGCTCAATCCTCGTCAGCTGGAAGTGGTGGAGGTGGAATGTACAAGAATTGGGACGGGTCGAATGGATAGCCCATCATCTACTGAAATTGCAGCTCCATCATCCGACGCTGGTAATGTTGGCTTTCCTCCATACGATGTGTCCATCCATCTATAGATCTATGTTGAGCATCGAAATGTTGGGTGATATCGGTCCACAGGGCTGCGTAAGAATCTGTCATATGCCTCTCAAGATCATCTATCCTCTGATGCGCCTCAGGATCTCTACGGCGGCGGACTCGCTGCTGAGGTGGCGGTGGCATGTCAATTGGAGGTGCAGGTACCTCTCTCTCGTCCTCCGTGGCCTCATCGTCAAGGTCAATGGTGGGAATAATAGGGACGCCGGTATCAGTACCGGTATCCATGGAAACAGCTCCTCCAATGCTATCGTCATCATCATCATCTCTATCAGTTGCCTCTCTAGTAGCATCCTCCAATACCATCGTCATCATCATCATCTCTATTAGTTGCCTCTCTAGCAGCATCCTCCTGGGATGACTAGAGAATTCCCTGAGGAAAATTTGTTTTCCATGGCATGGCAACATAAGGTGTGCCAAGGCCACGGGGAACGAGTATGCGTCGTGTGATCATCTCCTGCAAACCCAGCGGCTTCGGTGCCACCACCAATGTACAACCAGAAACATCTAGCTCCATGTATGTAGCAATGTGGGTCACCAACCCTCCAAAACAGATGTCTCCCTTCGCCTTCCCCTTTATCTTTTGAAGACCTCTACCAGCATGGCAACAAAGTCCGACACTCCTCCTATGACCATACAAAACAAACTGAAGAGCTAACCCTGTCGGACCTTTTGGGGCGTCTCAGTACGCGCCAGAAGCATCTCACTGAAGATCTTGTGAGCCAAACAGAAAGCAAGGTGAAAAATGATCCACTCTCGGGAATCTCCGGGCTACCATCTGTCACGGTGGTCAGTCACATAAGCTATCTCTCCCCAGAAACTATGAGCCTGTGCTCGTGAAGCAAAGTCAGTCGTTGTGGGGGTAGGAAATCCAAAAATCTCTCTAAACTGATCTAAGGGGACAACGTAGTTCTTGTTCAGCAGCCGGTACTTGACTCCTCTGTGCTCCGGCATGTAGATAAATGAGCTCAAAAACTCGAACATCGGCTCTAGATAAGCCGGCGCTCGAATGCCAATAAAGTCCTCAAGGCCAACCATAGATATCATCTTCTTCAAGTCCTCCACCACGTGAAGGCACTCGAAGTCATCAACATCCGCAAAACGTGGGGCAACAATGGGGCGCCCACAAATCCTTTCAAAGTCCCGCTGGAATCGCTCGTGGATCACCGAGACTGTGGGCTGTGAAGGAGGAGAAGGAGAAGAGTGGTGGTAACTGCTTGGCCTATCTCTCAAAGCCAACTAACGATTAAATCTCCTTGAACTGCTCATAATTGAAATTCACCTCAGTCGGATCAAGAACACCTCGGCCGAGACGTAGAAGGGTACACCGAGGCGAAGACGCTGTCGAGATGAAATCCAGAAAATGCAAGCTTTTCCCCAAAAATTACAACCAATTGCTTCCTAAGGGGTACTTATACTCTTCTCAACAACAATATGTGGCAACAAAAGCCAGATCTATGCAGAATTGAAGAGAAAGAACTAAGTTAGGGTTTTGGATGAAATACCCCAAAATGTGCAAATTCCGGTCGATGTTCGTGTTGTTTGATACTTGGAAACTGATACTCGTACTTCTATTGAAGGATTGGAGCCAAAACTCTTCGAAAACGGGCAAGAATCGAGAATTTGAGCAAAATAGTCTCCACGGTCGAGGATGGTGAAGAGTGAGAGGAGAGAGAAATGGCGTTCCCCTTTTATACCCCTCGCTGAATTTGATTTCACCTCGGTCGAGGTGTTCCTGGGTGGACCGAGGTGTCAGAGCGAGGTGGTTTTCAAACCTAGGCACCTCGGTTGACGGAGAACACTTCGCTCGAGGCACTCTGGACAACACCCGAGATGTGTCTCAGTCAAACTCCGTCTTCTCAATTTCTCGAACGTCAGTCCTTTCATGTAGCTCCTGAGTTGTAATTTCTTCTTAGAGAGTACCTGATTCTTGTCTAGGAGGACACACAAAATACAAAACAAACTATCTAAACTAACTAGAAAATGGAAAAGAAAGCAATACCTTGGGTTGCCTTCCAAGAAGCACTTGGTTTAAGGTCGCTAGCTGGACCGTACGCCATCTCAAACAAGGTGCAAAGGTGCAATCTCCTCTGCTAGAATTTCCGGTTGATACTTCTTCAACCTATGACCGTTGACCTTAAAGCTTCCGCTAGCTTCACCCCATACTTCAACTGCACCATGGGGAAAAATATTTTTCACAACGGAAGGTCCTGCCCATCTAGATTTTAACTTATCTGGAAAGAGGCGTAGGTGGGAGTTTAAGAGTAAAACAAGATCTCCTTCTTTAAGCTCCTTAAACGATATGCTTGTCATGCCATCTCTTCGTTCTTTCTTTGTAGATTTTGGCATTCTCATATGCGTTTAAGCACAACTCTTCCAACTCATTAATGTCTAAAAGTCTCTTCTCTCCAACTTCTTTGATGTCAAAATTCAGCCACTTGATTGCCCAATATATATGCCTTGTGTTCCAGCTCAACAGGAAGATGACAACACTTCCCATATACCAAATTGTAAGGGGTGGTACCAATGGGAGTCTTGAATGCGGTCCTATAAGCCCAAAGAGCATCGTCTAGCTTCATGGACCAATCCTTCCTTGTCCTTGAAACGGTCTTCTCTAAAATTTCCTTGATTTCTCTATTTGAGATCTCCACATGCCCACTAGTTTGAGGGTGATAAGGGGTTTCTACCTTGTGGGTCACCCCATACTTCGATAGAAGTGCCTTGAACTTCCGGTTGATGAAATGTGTCCCTCCATCGCTGATGATGATGCTCGGCGTTCCAAAACGTGGAAAGATGGTTCTATTGAAGAACTTCACAACCACCATGGTATCATTAGTGGGAGAAGCAATGGCTTCTATCCATATAGAAACATAATCAACAGCTAAAAGGATGTAGAGGTTTCCCTCTGATGATGGGAAAGGTCCCATAAAATCAACTCCCCACACATCAAAGATTTCAACTTCCTGAATGTTGTTGAGCGGCATCTCATTCCTTCTAGACAAATTTCCTATTCTTTGGCATGCATCACAAGAGACAACAAACACTTGCACATCCTTAAATAATGTAGGCCAAAAGAAACCGGAACGTAGTACCTTAGCGCACGTCTTGTGAGCGCTAGCATGTCCTCCACAAGGAAGTGAGTGGCAATGCCGTATGACACTAGCAGTTTCATCTTCCAGAACGCATCGTCGAAGCTTCCCATCCGGACCTCTCTTGAAGAGTAGAGGTTCATTCCAATAGTAATGACGTACGTCTTTGAAGAACTTCTTCCTTTGAGCGTATGTCAATCCCGGAGGTACTTCCTGACAAACAAGATAGTTCACGATATCAACATACCAAGGCTCTTTTCCATCAGAAACTTGGCAGAGCCAATGCTCCACCAACTGCGAATGGTCATCAGAGAATGAATCATCAATGGACATATCGTCTATCTCGAGGCATCTAAGGTTAGGCCAAAATGCTGGACCGATGTGGTCCTCATTTGACTTAATCTTAGTATCCATTTACAAAGAAAAGTTACATTAACATTTTCGATTTTATAGCTTGGGTATTTCTACACCACTGCCACACGTTTCCTTGGACTATTCCTTTGTCCAATGGTTGATCCACCTTTCTCGAGTACATTCCCCACCTGTTTCTTTTTTAGGTCTCAATATTGCCTTGATTATCTTCCACTTTTTTTTTGAGGAATGATTATCTTCCACTTTATGCTTACCTTGTTGTTTTGTTTTTGCTGCATATTTTTTTCTTTTTCTTTAATTTCTGCGGTTCTTTTGATTTCTGAGATTACCTACACAGTAGCTTGTTGATGGTTGTATAGCTCTCTCTTCCATTGAAGGCCGAGTAGTACCAATAGCTCAATTTATGTACACGTTTCTTTTCAAAACACAAAAAAGTCAATCTGACATTGATACAATACATCTGTTTAATCATTACTTTATTTAGGTGCATTTTTAATATTGTATTGCTATGGATATTTTGACAGTAGAAAACTAAATTCATACTGCTATGCCAATATGTTTTACTCGCTTTGAGTTCATGGTTGCACAGTCTAAAATCAGATTGTGTAGTAACTTTATATTTAGTTTTCAAGGATCTCCTTGCAAGTCCCTCAAGATTGTTCATCATATTTGGAATGTTGAGAAGACAGTAAACACAATTAAATGGCCTTACTTTAATAAAAGTGAAAACACAATTACATGATTCTAGTCTAGGAATTAAGATAGTGACGAACTCACTCTTATTGTTACATAGACAATGTAGATAGAGATGTACTTTCCACTTAATTTCACCTACAGAGGAGTGGGAGAATGGGGAGTAGACACTCACCACTTGATTAGAAATCCTACAAATACATCACTCTAACATATTGCTAGGAGCACAGGAAGGCCGAACAGTCATTGAAATTACACTTTTTGTTTTTTGGTTCTCTTTAGCTTGGAGGATGCAGTATCGTTCAAGCCACCTTGCCTTTTCCTTTAGTTGGAATCAAACTTTTGTTGTTCATTTGTCACCTCCATAGCACCCATGAGTTTAGTGACAGTGTTGTTGTATTTGACGGAGTGGAATGAGCTTTCTAACATCAAAGTGTCTTCTATCTCTGGTATTTTACCATCTTTGTATAGGAGGGCTATAAACTCTTCAACAATGAGCTCCTTATGTTCGTTCTCATCTTGCTCATACTCCTCATTTGTGAGGTGGGCTAACTCCTCATATTTTGCTTCTAGTTCTTCATCTCTAACTTCAGAGAGTGTAGAGAAGTCATCAAGATCAACTTCAAGACCATTCAACTCATCCTTGTTCATATTAATCTCATTGTCCATTTCCTTGGGACCGCCTTTAGCATATGTCGTGTCCTTGTTTACCATTTCAACTACATCAGTTTTGTTCTTTTTTACTTCTTCCTTAGAGTTTTCAGCTGGTGTTTCCACAAAGGAGATAGTAACTCCTTTATTGGAGTTGATATAGTGGCGGAATCCCTTGTTTGCCTTATCTTTGGCCCTCTTTCTAGCCTCATTTTCTACCTTGGTCCAACCTTCCCCTCCCACATTGTAAGTGCTTGCTTCTCCCTCATTGGATAGTGTGAAGTTGGGAGGGTGTTTGGTAGGTTTAGCATCTTTAATGTGAATCTTAAGGTTTACTACTCTGGGAGCTCTAAGTGGGCATTGGTCATAGGTATGGGATTTCTCAGCACATAATCCATACCCATCAAAGAAGTCCCCATACTAGATGGGGAGGTCTGAAGTTCATTATTTTCATCCGGACTAGGAATATCTCCTTTCATCTCAGCAGCAACATCCAGGGAAATGCAAATCCTGGTGAAATTAGCTCTTCTTCCTCTAACCGAGGTAGGATCGAGTTTGATGAATTTTCCTATGGCATTATCTTCTATTATGATTCTTATAGCCTCAGTGTTTACATATTCTGCAGGGACTCTAGGGATTCTAATCCACAAGTCAACAGTGGTTCTATCCTTATGAAGGGTATTAAAATTTGGTTTCCACTATCTCGAGATAAGGAGTTGTCCTAGAACATGGTAAGGTCTATTGGCCCAAATATGCTTCTTATCTATTGGATTAGAGCAACTAATTTCAAACCAATAGTTAGGTTTAGCAGAGATTCTAATCTCTCCTTTGGTATTCTTCCAATCACTTAGTAGACGAGCTCTAGTTTTAACGATATCAATGGATTCACCAATGTTGTATCCCATGAGAGATACATCCTTTTGCTTGTTAAAATCATTTCTGACTTTTTCTAAGCTATTAAGATAGTTATCAAGACCAATTATTTCATACTTGTTACCTTTAGGGTTAACGTCTTCTGTTATTGCCTTGATTTTGGTAGTTTTAACATTCTCCTTTTGGGTTTCCACCTTCAACTAAGGAGAGGCTTCTTTGGTAATTGCATACTGGAAGTTCATCTTTTCCTTTGGTGGTTCAACTTGCTCAGCCATTGTCGAGAGTTGTGTAAGAGCCTTAGTCTTCTATGGATCCTGCACCTGCACCTCGGTTGAGATACAAGTGATGAACTTGTGCTGAGCCATGGCTGAGCCGCCCATGCGGCTCTATGGACCGCCCCAATGCCTGTTGGCCGCCCCTGCGGATTTCTGCGGCTGCAACCACCTTTATTGACCCTTTGACCCGTGCTTTACCCTTAACTTCCTTTATAAGCCTTCCTTTGCTTTTGATGAAGGGTTTCCTTCATTCTCCAGCCTCCATCCCTCTTCCTCACGTTTTTCTTCTCTTCCCTTCTCCCTTTGATCTTCTTCTTGGATCTTCTTGATCTTGCAAGAGTTTTGAGCTTGGATTGATGATGAGGTGTTGTTGTTGTGCTGAAAGAGCAGCTGAGTTGTGTGGAGAGTCCTTTCCTCTTTGTTAGTTGCCGGCTTGCAACTATGGTAAGTTCCTTCTTCTTCTTCTTCTTCTTCTTCTTCTTCTTCCTTCTTCTTCTTCTTTAGCTTAGATTCCCACAAGTGGATCTTGTGTTGATCTTCATAGGCATGTATTGATGTATATATGTCTATATATGTATGTCTATGACTTATGGATGATGAAGAAGTGGAGGTAACCTAGTGAAGGATCGAAGAGAAGTCGAGAATCACCTTCTGCACATCAGCCGCCCCTACACTACCAGACAGCCACCCTTGCACCTGGTGTTGAGCCGCCCCTGTGTGAGTAAGCTACCGCCCCTGCACCTTCTGGTTGCTTCGCCCCTACACCTTCCTGTCACGCAAGTGTATCTTCTGCGGGACCTACCTAGGGTGGTATAGATCCTTTCCTTTCCTAGCATGAGTGGCTTAGAGGCATGCTAGGTATGAGAGTGAGTTGAGGATATCATGATGTTGTACATCTCGGTTATGGCTTTAAAGTTTAGTATGTGTTTGAGGTAATGCCTTAGGCATTTGAGAGTTATGATATGATTTTGAGATTTGGTTTTTAGTTATAAGTTAAGGATGGTTATAAGGTTTAGGAGGTGGAATCTCCTAACCTTGGGACGATGCTGATATTGTTGTGCTTTGCTGATACAGGCACTGATCGTTTCCCCGAGGGGAAAACGTGACCACCTGATACGGATTGCGATTGAGTCAGGTAAGTCCTTGGGACTTACTTAGCGAGAAGTTATGGGTTTGAGTGTGTGTTGTGGTGGTGTGTGTGCATATGTATGTTGCATTTATAACCTAACTGGATTAGGATGACCTTACGTGCATATTAATTGGCCCAAGTGTATGTAACGGGCGGTGATAACTTGTCTAGTCTAGAATTGGGTGGCTAGGGGTTCTTTGGGACCAGTCCTCCAGGTAGTGATGATTGACACCCTAAACCTTAGGGAAACGGGGACATATACACTGGGAGTTTAGTTCGAGTGTCACAAGGAAATGAATTAGTAATGGTATAACTTAAGTAAAGATAATAAATGGATTTGTGTGTGTACATAGCATGATGTGGTGTGTTGATGTGTTATATGTGCTACTGCTCCATTCTTATTCATTTCTTGTTAGCTAACGGTTACATACCATGTTATAGATGATCTGCAGGTTAGGAAGACTGCAGAGTGAGCCAGATGGGCGATCAACCGAGGGCTTCAATACACTAGGTTGTGCGAGGGTTATGGGATCTTCTGTATAGATTTGTGTATGGTGTTTGCCGTTTTTTACTCGGTTGTGATGTTGTAAACCTTTTGATGTATATATTGTACAGTTTTATGTATTTGGTTTTAATCTATCTATACCTAAAGGGGAAGCTGAGTCCCCGATATGTCGGTCTTTTTGAGATACTGGATAGAGTTGGGAGAGCAGCGTACATATTAGGTTTGCCACTAAGGTTAGAGGGTGTTCACCCTATGTTTCATGTGTCTCAGCTGAGGGAGTACATACCAGATCCGAGACACATCGTCAGCTATGATGACTTAGTGGTTGAGCCGGACCACACTTTTGTTGAGCACCCGATTGCAAACCTGGAACGAGGTGTGAGAAGCCTGCGTTTGAAGGACATTCCTATGTTGAGGATACAGTGGTCGAGACGAGGACCTGAAGAGGTCACATGGGTGGGAGACCAAGGATAGTATCCAGAGGAACTATCCAAAGTTCTATGCCGAGATAGATGCACCTATAGGATCCACGAGTAGATCTTATTGCTATCTTGGTGAGTGTATGTTATGTGCTTATGTGATATGATGTTTTTGTGTGCTAGCGGTGATGTGTATATACGATCTTATTAGATATTGTTTGCTAGCGCGAGTTGTGTTATAGCTGGAGATGGTTCTTTCCTCCATGCTATGGTGATATGATTAGGATTAGCTAGGATGTTTATTCCTCCATGCTATTGTTATGGACATAGTTTGAGTGGAGATGGTTTTCCTCCACACCCTTTCGATATGAGTGCGGTTTGGCTGGAGATAGTCTTCCTCCATGCCATTGGATGTGGTTATTGGTTGGCTAGAGATGGTTTTCCTCTATGCCTTGTTAGTATGTGTGATGGTGTTGCTGGAGTAGATGAATCCTCCATGTTGTGCTTTGAGGTTATAGAATGTTATAACTTGTGATCTTAGGAATGGAGATGTGATGTCTGTGTATACCTCGTCATATGGGTCCGACAGGATTTTGGAATTGTTCAAGTTTTGGGACGAAACTTGTTTTTAAGGGAGTGTGATGTAAGAGCCTTAGTATTCTAGGGATCCCACACTTGCGCCTCAGCTGAGACGCAGGTGTTGAGCTGCCCCTGCGGCTCTGTGGACTGCCCCAGCGCCTGTTGGCCGCCCTGCGCCTCAGGGGGGATTTCTGCGGCTGCAGCCACCATTGTTGACCCTTTGACCCGTGCTTTACCCTTAGCTTCCTTTATAAACCTTCATTTTCTTCTGATGAAGGGTTTCCTTCATTCTCCAGCCTCCATCCCCCTTCCTCACGTTCTTCTTCTCTTCCCTTCTCCCTTTGATCTTCTTCTTGGATCTTCTTAATCTTGCAAGAGTTTTGAGCTTAGATTGATGATGAGGTGTTGTTGATGTGATGTGAGAGCCAACTAAGTTGTATGGAGAGTCCTTTCCTCTTTGTTAGTTGCAGTTGTGGTAAGTTCTTTCTTCTTCTTCTTCTTCTTCTTCTTCTTCTTCTTCTTCTTCTTTCCTTCTTCTTCTTCTTCTTTAGCTTAGATTCCCACAAGTGGATCTTGTGTTGATCTTCATAGGCATGTATTGATGTATATATGTCTATATATGCATTTGTATCACTGCTGGATGGTGAAGAAGTTGAGGTAACCGAGTGAAGGATCGAAGAGAAGTCGAGGATCACCTTCTGCACATCATCGGCCCCTATGCCACCAGAAAACCACCCTTGCGCCTGGTGTTGAGCCGCCCCTGCATGAGTAAGTTGCCACCCCTGCGCCTTCTGGTTGCTTCGTCCCTGCGCCTTCTTGTCATGCAGGTGCGTCTTCTGCGGGACCTACCTAGGGTGGTATGGATCCTTTTCTTTCCTAGTATGGGTTGCTTAGAGGCATGCTAGGTATGAGAGTGAGTTGAGGATATCATGATGTTGTACATGCCGGTTATGGCTTTAAGGTTTAGTATGTTTTTGAGGTAATGCTTTAGGCATTTGAGAGTTATGATGTGATTTTGAGGTTTGGTTTTGAGTTATAAGTTAAGAGATTTTCTACCTCCTAAACCTTATAACCATCCTTAACTTATAACTCAAAATCAAGCCTCAAAATAATATTAATACAAAATATGAAGGGATTTTTTTTAATTGGGCTTTACTCGGATTTTAAAGGGTTTTCTACGTATCTCTTTGAAGAGAATCAAGCCTTACGTAGTGCAGTTGGTTTCACGCATCAGAGGATGTAATCTAGACCCACCTTCTATGAAGAGTTGCCTAAATATAACCCAACTATCATTTGCATGGTTTATTTCCGTTCATGCATCAAAGGGAAAAGATTAAACCCACCTTCTATGAAGGGTTGCTTAACTCTCCTAATATCATGTGCATGAGTAGAATATTTATTTATATTTCTTATACTTTGGTATTTTATAAATTTTAAATTTTTAGTTTAGACTTTAATTTTATACGAAAGTCAACGATTTGTTTTTAGTATTTTAAATACATCTACCACATTGACTTTATTGTATTTTATTTATTTTGGGCGATTGCACTTGGTACATATTTAACTTCGGACCAAGTTTTCTACATAACTCATAATCGAGTATCAAGTCTTTACGTAGTTTTGGAAATTTATTTTATAAAGATACATTTGATTTATATCCGAGATTTATATCAAAATTTACTTGACTCGGACAGGTCGACTGAATCCAATTTTAATTTAATATTGAATTTCTTTCGTAGCTCGGAACGAGCATCAAGTCATTACGTAGTTCTACCTTATATATTTTTTTTTATGTTTTGAAAAGTACATGTACAAAACAAACTTAATTTGACGAGAAAATAGGTACATGTATGCATGTAACTTTTGCTTGTCTTCACTTTTGCACATGTATACTTTTCATTCAAACTTGCTTTATTTTCATTTTAGTCTCTTCATTGCTTTGTTTCTTTTCTTCCACTGTCTTCTGCAACCATGACTAGCAAACTTCAACTATGACAGAAAGAGTGAGGGCTTTGCTCTCGACATCTCAATCTTTAGACTTGTTTTTTTTCCTTTCTCTACACGTACTGCCTTGCCTATTCCTCTTCTTCTGTTTGTTATTCTCAATCACTTTATCTCTTTTTATTCATCTTGGAACAAAATAACAGAGCAATCAACTCTTGTTGATCTAATCAATCTCCCTTAATCAATCTCCCTCAATCTCTTTTTATTTATAGCGGAGGAATCCATCGATTCCATCCGACTACAGATTTGTTCCCTCTGACTATGGATTTGTAGCGGCGGAATCCATCGATTCCCTCCGACTACGGATTTGTGGGTGGCTCTGAAGGCATGTGCTTCCTATGGTAATTTGTTTCCCTTTTCCTTGAATCACTCCATGTTTAATCTCGCTTCATTCTTTCTTCTTACAGGTTCACGTCAATGAGGTCCTTCAATCTGCTGCAATCGATGAATACTATTGGGGCCATCATTCCACATAATACGTGTTGCGATCGAAGCTAATTCCAATGTCCTTTATTTTGGCAATTTAATCAACCAATTTGTTTACAAAGGAAGACGGAGATGATGCTTAGACGATAATTCACTGTTGTAACTATGATTGTCCCTCTTATTTTTTTTTATTCTTCTGTAAGCATAAACTTCTTCCTTGTGTGTCCTTCTTCTCCGGTCAAATTCTGCCATTTTTTTCTTCTAATTACTCCTATTTATACTTTTTAAATTTTATTTATTTATTTCTTTATCCTTTTTAAATTTATATTTCTTTTTATCTTTATTTTTTTTAGAGCTTCACGTTTGGTACGTGGCATATGCTTATTTTGTACACTTATAAAAGTAATAAAACCCATCTTTTTTTTTATATATATCAATGGATTTAATTTAATTTATTAATTATTTTATCAATAATATAGCCTAATTTATATTTGAAAGGATAAATAAAATGACTTAATTAAATTTATTTCATAAAGTAAATAAATTTAATTTTTTTTAATTTCATCAAATAAATATTTTTTATGAAATTTCATGGCCAAACACATTTATAACCTAACTAGATTAGGATGACCTTACGTGCATATTAATTGGCCCAAGTGTATGGTAACGGGCGGTGATAACTTGTGTAGTTCAGAATTGGGTGGCTATGGGGTTCTCTGCGACCAGTCCTCCAGGTAGTGATGATTGACACCCTTCCAAACCTTAGGGAAACGGGGACATATACGTTGAGAGTTTACTTCGAGTGTCACAAGGAAATGAATTAGTAATGGCATAACTTAAGTAAAGATAATAAATGGATTTGTGTGTGTACATAGCATGATGGGGTGTGTTGATGTGTTATATGTGCTACTGCTCCATTCTTATTCATTTCTTGTTAGCTAACGGTTACATACCGTGTTGTAGATGATCTGCAGGTTAGGAAGACTGCAAAGTGAGCCAAATGGGTGATCAACCGAGGGCTTCCGTACACTAGGTTGTGCGAGGGTTATGGGATATTTTGTATACATTTGTGTATGGTGTTTTCCGTTTTGTACTCGGTTGTGATGTTGTAAATCTTTTGATGTATACATTGTACAATTTCATGTATTTGGTTTTAATCTATCCGTGCCTTGTTGTAAGATCTAGTGAACTTGTTGTTAGGCTGGGGTCAAGATCCATTGTGAGATCCTAGCCTAATAGCGCCCCAAGTCCCTCGGATTTGGGGTGTTACAAAGTTGGTATCAAAGCCTTAGGTTGACAACAATGGAACTTGCAATTTGCAATGAAGGTGGAGTGGATAAATAAATAGAACCCGAAATAGGTCTGACTTTTGAAAAGGATTTTGGTTTTAAAAAGTACAACTGTTTTGGGATAGAGTGTACGAGAAGCAATCACCCTTCTGATGATCTCGACAATATATATATATATATATATATATATATATATATATATATATATATATATATATATATATATATATATATATATATATATATATAGAGTTTGGCTCACATGTAAACATCTCTTATAGTGTTCAATGAGAACACATATTAACCATAGGATTGTTTTGATCTAACGGTCTTAATTAAACCAAATTTTAGGGAATATTTTACTCCACTCTCCAATTAAAGAGGGTGCATTACACTCTCCATAGTAATTATACTCAAATATGGCAGTTACAGATTTTCTTCCTAATTATTATTATCCAAATCTTCACATTTACATCCAACTCTAGTTTTCAACGTGAATTCATATTGCCCTTTTTTTCATTTCTCAATTCATCATTCACCATAGTTGATATCAACAACATTTCTAAATTAATTCAATTATCATCTCCATTCTTCTAGTTAATATTGTACAAAAGTATTCATCTATGTTCATGAAAATATTCGTCAATATACTATTAAGAATTCATTCATGATACCGATATTGTTTGTTCATGTCCAACAAATTTTAGTCGATTATTGATAACTGAAATTAATATTCAGTGATACATAAATTATTTATTTATATAGTGAAAAATATTCGCTCATAATCTAAAGAGACCAATGTTTCAATCTTCGGACAATTCGCGAACATATACGTATACGTAGATATTCGTCCATGTTACTTAAAATATTCGTTAGTGTTACTAAATATATTCGTACATATGATATAATATATTCGTTGCAAAATTTAGTTGTTCAATTGTTTCCAATAACTTGACGCACATACACGGACAAACCACCACAAATCGCCGGATAAAAGACATATAACCACGAAATATTTACAGCATTTAGTGTCGAATAAAAACTAAAGTACAATAATTTCATGTATATGACAATGGAATAACAAATTTTGTTCATCAGATCAAAGAAGGTTTCAAGCACCACAAAAACATATTGAATCTTAATCTAAGCAAAATCAATGCCCTTCTCATTTTGCTGAATACATTAACATACATTAACGAATAAAAACTCAATAAACAGTGAATACAAATCCAATAACATATGCTTCTCTTGTACTGTTGAGAATGAGGACAACCATGGATTCCGGTTGGTCTACAATGATGACAAATTTGGAGTCGTATAACAAGATTGTTGATGGTAATGATGTAATATCGACACGAGACTACGAGGATGAAGGAAAACGAGGCTTTTGAGGGAGAGCCACGGCGAATATTGATGGTGAGCGAGGCGAAATTGATGGTGAGCGAGAAGAAATTGGTCTCATATACGGTTGAGTCGCGATGCACGAGACTGAAGGAATGTTGGAAGGTCACCTGAAGCATTCAAGGGAGAGCCACGGCGAGTTCAAGTTCGGATCTGCGATGAAAACCGGCCGGTTAAATCTGGTTTGGAGACGACGGTGGTGCCTTCATTGGACGAACGACAGCAACCCTAATCATCGTTGAATCGCCCTTGCTCTCCATTGGAGTCGTTTCACAAATAATCGGTTATTGAAAGATGATGGAAGATTTGATGAGAGATTATAGGGTCATATAAGGTAACAAATCTTTTTATATATAATAATGGAGCAAATTGGGTGAAAATTGATTTTCACGCGCAGCCAATTTCCACTCTCATTCTAATTTGTTTTATTTTTATTTTTCCCCCCTATTTATTATGGTTAATCTTGACCATCTATTATTCTAATCTTACGGATTAGATTTGTTCTCATTGTACACTATAGGGGTTGTTTACATGGGAGTCTGATTCTATATATATATATATATATATATATATATACACACATATGACATATATATAGCCTTAGACCCTCCACAATGGAGGGTCAAGGGGCTACTAACCCCTTGCCATGTCATCAAAATGATGACATGGAAGTGAAAATGGGTTAGTAGCCCCAGGGGTCGACGCCAATATTGGCGTCGACTCCTATCCATTTTTTATTTTTTTTAATTTCTCATTAAAACGACGTTATTTTGGCGTCTCACAGGAGACAGGCGCACCACATGGCGCGCCCTCACTGGCCGAATTTTGGCCAGTGACAGCGCGCCACATGGCAGGAGTTTTAATTAATTAAAAAAAATCCATTTTACCGTATAAATATTAACTATAAAAATTTTAAAAAATTATTTTTGAATAGGATTTAATTTTATCTATCCAATGACACTCATTTTTCATATTCGATAAAAAACTTTTTTTTTTGACTTCTTGGAACGTATATAGAGTTTTACGTAGTAAACTTTTAACATTTTAAATTTTATTTTTTGCATAAGACTTTATTCATATCAATCTAATATGATATTTATTTAATTTATATATGTATTTGAATTTTTATATAATAAAAAAACACAATTTAAAATAGATGTTAGACATAAAATGACCGAGACACTAAACATTTGTAGTTTTTTTTAATTAAGTTCTTCGTTGTTTAAATTACGTTTTTATGTTCTTGTTGTTTATTTTAGTATGTATTTTTTGTTATGTTGGTTGTTATTTAAATTGTGTTTCTTTTTTATTAAGTTGTGTGTTATTTAAAATTTGATTCAGTAATTTTAAATATATTTACATTTTAAAATTTATAGACTAATGGTTATTTATAATATTATTAGTAATATTATTTAATAATAAATGATATATATATATATATATATATATATATATATATGTACAATTCATCAATTTATTAAAAATAAATAAAAAAAAGTGAAAAGTAAAAAATTAGTAGCCCCGGGCTATCTATTGAGAGTGAAAATAAGTGAAAAGTTGAAATGGGGCTGCTAAGCTGATGTGGAAGGAATCTTGTTGACGTGGCATAAAAAATTTAGTAGTCCCGGGACTCTCTATTGCACATGGTCTTATAAGTTAGGGGTGCATACCCCGCAGATGGCTCGGACTAGAGCGACATCTATAGTTAGACAAGGTAGGGGTAGACCCCCTCTTCCTCCAATAGTGATAGGTTAAGGACCAATTTCCGTTGTTGATCCGCCTATAGCAGAAGATGTACACGAGGATGTAGTTGAGAATGTCGTTCCTAAGACTAGGAGCGGTGGATCTGCGAGATAGAGATCTCAACGAGTCTAGTCAGATGACTCGGATCATTTCTGTATGAGGGGCCAGAGCTCCGTGCGTACATCAAATGAGTTGAGGAGGCTGCCAGAGCGGGTAGACGTGCCCCGGATCTTCCAGCACAGGTGGGATCTTCTGAGTTGTCCCAGGGAGCTACTAAAGTGCTAGTTACACCGGCACGTGCTACTGAGGTTGTTAGAGCTCCAAAGGAGTATCGAGGGCCTCGACCAGACACTTGGTTGAAGGCATTTCATCATTAGGCGTACCCCCTTTCTCTGGAAAGGTGGGATTGAAGACTGAGGTTTGGATTGGACATGTAGACTCGGCTCTAGAGTTTATCAAATGTCTAGAGGACATCCGGATAGAGGTAGTACACACTCTATTCCGTGACCTAGCTCAACAATGTTTGAAGATTATGAGGGTTTGAGCCACTAGCTATAACCAGATGTGGAGAATGATCAGAGAGCGTTTCTGCCCTACCTCATTGAGGAGGGAGAAATTGCAGGATTTTGTAGAGGCAGGCTTCGAGGATATGCCGATAGCAGATGCCATCAGTTGTTTCCAAGAGGAGCTAGCATTACTAGGTCCAAGTGCACCTTATAAGGACTAGCACATGTATATGTTCTCCCGTCGACTGAGGGAGAGTACGCGTTCTTACATGGCAGACTTTCATTGTGAGTCATTGACTGATTATCAGGACAGAGCCTTAGCTTACGAGCGTGAGCGGGCTAGCCACAGGAGGACTTCTCAGACGGGACGGTCTGAGAAGAGACAGTGTATTGGGCAGATAGGTGCAGGAGCATCTGGTATGGGCGAGGCCAGACTTAGGGCCGCTCGTGTTATCTAGTATCTGCACAGACTTCTGAGAGGGGCCGGCAAAGTTACAACTACGGAGGGTTAGGGCATTTCCGAGCTGATTGGCCTAGAGTACCGGTGACTTGCTTCTCTTGCGGGAAGCCAGGACATAGGGCCACCTTTTTCCGTCGAGGCAATGCGCCATCACAACAGGGTTCTTCCCACGTTGGTGCAGTAGGAGGTGGGAAGAGACCTCCTCAGCACCAGTCACAGGGACAATAGAGAGTCCCGGACCATCCTGCTACTCAAGGTTCTGCTCCAGGACCGAGTAGAGGTAGAGGTAGAGATGGAGGTACCAGTGACACCGAGGAGCTTGAGGTCAAGTTTTTGAGCTGAGGAGTGTGGATGAGCCGGCATCACCAACTGCTATAGGTATAATTTTGATTAATGGTTTACCTGTTATAGTTTTGTTTCATAGGTGTGCCACACACTCTTTCAAATATGATGCATGCGTTGATAGACTGACCTTAGATACAGTAGAGGGTAAACCTTTGTTGATAGGGTTACTAGATGGGTGTCAAGTTAGAGGTACCCGAGAGGTACACGGTTGTCCTATACATGTTGGAAACCGAGAGTTGGATGTGGACTTCTTTGTCATGTCGTTAGTGCATGAGGAAGTCATTTTGGGCATGGATTGGACATATAGGCATCATGATGTGTTAGATGTGGGTAGGAGGACCGTGACGGTCTCTACCGAGTCGGGTCAGATCGAGATTGTCCGATGTTGGGACCTTGGAAAGGCGGGTATGGTTATCAGTGCAGTACGTGCAACGAGATTGATCCCACAGGGTTGCGAGGCCTTCTGGTGTTATGCCATGAAGGAGAGCACCTAGCATATCCCCATGTTAGCATGAAATATTGTGATATTTTAGGGACGTTTTCTAAGTGTATTTGAATCATATTGATAGTCATTGATTGAGCATTGATACATTTGTGAGCTAGTTTGTCTATAATGTCGATATAGAGATCTACACAAGCTTTATGTTGATTATAGGTGATTGAGAGATATTTCCGAACGGAATCGAGCAAGGATGGAGTTATTGAGCAATGTCCATGGATTGAGGGCATTTCTAGGAGCTAAGGGAGTGCCAACTTGAGGAATGCACGAGGCTAGGGAAGAATCACGTTCTTGCCCTAAACCACGCTCTAAAATACGGCCGTACCACTTTCCACGTTCAAGTCCACGGCCGTGGAACCTTGGCTAAGGAAGCGTGGTTCATTCTAGTAACTTCTACGGCCGTGGAGAAGATGGTTCAAACCGTGTTTATTTCCACGCTCTAAATTACGGCCGTGGAACCCTTCCACGACCGTGATCTTGGCGATCTTTTTCGCCACACTTTAACCCACGATCTCCTACGCAATTGGGCCGGGCCGATATTTTATCTTACACTATAAAAGGACATACGAAGGGAGATTCCGTCACCTCCGCTTAGACCTCGCTTTACACATACACTTGCGCTTGGAATTGCCCTAATTTCGCATTTGGCGGAGATTTGTTGGAGAGATTTTTGGCGCATTGCGATTGGTGATTTCCGGATTGACGGAAGATCGAAGATTCGGAAGATTGTTCGCAAGGAGATTTCGCTTCTTGCTTAGGTTTGATTTAGAAGACGGATTGACATCCCGTTCTTCCTTCTTATCTACGATTGTGTTTGTTTGTTCTATTCCGAATCTAGTGACGATATTTGTTCTTGATTGTGACTTTGAGATTGGTTTGAAGTTTATTGAAGGTTTTCGGAAGTTTTCATCTTTCAATCTTTTAATTCTTGAATTTGATATCAATATGACTATTGTTGGCTAAAAACCCTTAACAATTCTAAGGTGAAGGGTTGATAGTTGTGGCTTAGATGATGATAGATCGTTCGTAAACAGACTGGACCCTGAGAGTTAGAGAGAATCGCCGACGAACCCTAATCCACGGTCTGTTCTTGAGCTTCCACGGCCGTGGAACTCAAGAACTAGCCGTAATTTTCTGTTAAGTTACGAACTTGCTTTTACTGTAATCCAAAGTTAAAGATTTGCTTTAACTTAGTTTAGGCTTGCCTTTTCTAGGTGGTAGTGAAGCCTCAACAACCTCTACCTCGATTGTGAGTGTCACAACCTTAATCGGTTTAGTTAGTCTTGATCCTTGGATTACAAGTTTGGGTATTTGACGTTAATTCTTATCTTTAGAACCTTTCTATACTGAAGCCTCAACAACCTTTATAGAGAGTGTCTTGTAGGTGAGTTACATAAGGTTTTTGGAACTTCACCGTATGATTACCTTACATTAGCATACCTTTGCATATCTTAACTCTGTCCTTATATCATTAGTATATCTTGAATCGATTGCCACAGCTGGATTCCTGGATCTTTAGGATTGTTGTTTTCCCAATATTTGAAAAGCTTCATACATTTACTTGCTTGACAATCTATAATCGGATTTAACCCCCCAAATCCTTGTGTTCGATACTCTGGAATTCTTGCTCAACTATATCGATCCGTACACTGCGGGTTCGCTTGCTTGATTCTAGTTTTACAAATTTAAAGCTTATTTGCACGCACGCTAAGTGGCGAACAAGTTTTTAGCGCCGTTGCCGGGGATTTGGTTTAGGACGAATTCGGTTTTCGTTTGTCAAGCTTGGGAGCTTCTCCCTTGTTATTTGATATCTTTTCAAGTGCATGCGCAGGTCTAGGAATACCGGAGACCTCTTGCCTCTTGATCAAGAGCTTGAGAGAACTTTAAGGCAAAAGCGTAAGGAAAAGAAGATGGCTGAAGAAAATGAACGTGATCTTCAATCGGAGCTAGCGGAGAAAGAAGCTCAACTCCAATGGAGTGAGAGGACACGTAGAGATGAGATGGATCATCATCAATCTCAAGTTGACGATCTAAAAGATATGATGTTCCAGATGAGGATAGAACTAAGCAACCTTAAGAATAAGGGGAGCAAGAAATCCTCAAGGAGACCTTTAAGGTCAAATAGGGGTCATTCATCCGCTGATGATAGCGATTCCTCCATGCCACCGCTAGAGGAAATTGATCCCACGATCAATGTGAATCCATTCCATCCACGGACAGCTGCTAATCGTCGTGTTCCACCTAGGAATGCAAGGATCGAACGTGTGGATGCGGAGCCAAGAACTCTTGGCCAAAGGATGGATCCAACGCAGCAACCACGCCGTTTAGGTGTGAACTTTGATGCTGACGATGTGCAAGGGTTTAGCTTCAACCCTCAAGTTATTACTCTTGTTCGCCAAAACCAATTTGGTGGGACAAGCGCTGAATCTCCACACCAACACTTGCAAAACTTTGAGTGTATGATGGAGACAATGAGGCCGAAGAACGCGACTACCAACAACTATAAGCTCAAGCCTTTCTTCTTCTCTTTGAAAGGGAAAGCATTGTCTTGGTATCAAGCTCTTCCTAGTGGGAAACTAGACACATGGGAAGACCTTTCCGCGGAGTTCCTCACTAAGTTCTTTCCGCCATCCAAAACGGCGGAACTTAGAGGTAAGATTAATGCATTTTCCATGAGATCTAACGAGAGTTTGTTTCAATCATGGGAAAGGTTTCAGGATTTGTTATTGGATTGCCCTCATCATGGCATATCCAAGCCTGTTTTGCTGGAGATTTACTACAAGGGGCTGGATGTGGAGACACAATTCAAGCTCCAATCCCTCTCATGTGGAACATTCATGGACATGAGAGAAGATGACGCTTGGGACTTCATTGAGAAGCAAGCAAGGGTCATAGAGAAGTATTCCCACCGGAAAGTGGAGGGAAATCGTGTGGAGCCTCAAAATCAGATTTTCTCCCTCAACAATGAGATCAAGGAGTTGAAGGAGGCAATCAAGACCAACTTTCCAAAGCAACAAGGCAAGGATGTTGGCTATTTGGGCAACAACAACAATGGCGGTGAGAACACAAACCGCAACAACAATAATAACCGGAACAACAGCCGGAATAATTGGAATGGCAATAACAACAACCGGAACAACAATTGGAACAGCAATCGGGGTTCAAGCAACAACAATTGGCGCTCCAATCAACAAAACTCCGGTAACTCTTATCCTTCCAATTCAAATTCACTAACTCCACCTTCCTCTTCCTCTACTCCTTTGAAAAGCCAGGGGCAAACATCTAATGGAGGAAACACTTCGGGGAAGGAGAAGCCCGATCCCATGTTGGAAACGATTTTGGGAAAGCTTCAAGGTTTGGAGAACCGCATCATTAAGGTTGATGATCAAATTTCTAAGGTTGATAAAGCCCAAAAGGTTTTAGAAAACCAAATGTTCAGCCATGCGGAGGAAGTTCCTAGGAATCAAGGGAAACTTCCAGGAAAGACGGAGGACAACCCTAAGGGAAGGGTGATGGCAATCACAACTAGGAGCGGAGTGACTACCACCGATCCGCAACCTAAGTTTGTTGAAGTCCCCGTAGAGAAAGACAAAGAGAAGGGGAAGGAGAAGGAAGATGTCTATGTTCCTCCTCCGGCGTACAAACCTCCCCTACCATTCCCTCAATCTAGAGTGAGAGCACACCTAGATAAACAATTTGGTAAGTTTATAGAACTCATGAGCAAGCTGCATATTAATATACCCTTTATTGATGCTATTGTAGGTATGCCGGCTTATGGCAAGTTCTTGAAGGAGCTCCTCTCCAACAAGAGGAAGCTAGAAGATTTTGGAGAGGTTAAGATGAGTTCGGATTCTTCGGATCTCATCAAGACCATGAAGGAGAAAATGCCCCCCAAGCTAAAGGATCCGGGGTCATTTTGTATTCCCATAGGAGTGGGAGATGTCACATACGATGCATTATGTGACTTGGGAGCAAGTTTGAGCATCATACCACTTGCATTATGTAGGAAGATCGGTTTAGGCGACCCTAAACCGGTGAAGATGACGTTGTACATGGCGGATCGATCTATCACTCGCCCCGTCGGTATTGTAGAAGACGTCCCAATCAAGCTAGGTAAATTCTTTGTTCCCATTGATTTTGTTGTGCTTGACATTCCTGCAGATAGTCCGGTCCCGATCATACTCAGAAGACCGTTTCTTGCAACTTCCGGCTGCATAGTCGATTGCAAGAATGCTAGACTCGCCTTTGACATAGGAGAAGAGAAGGTAGAGTTCGTTCTTTCCACTCTAATGAAGGAACCAATCTTTGATGAGGATATATTCAATATCTAAGATGAAGAAGGGTTATCTAGAGAGGAGGTAAGTGCTATTCTCTTCAAAGATCCTTTGCAAAAGGTTATCACTATGAGTCTAACGAATGTAGGGGAAGAAGAGGAGTGCAATGAGGCAATTGAAGCCTTAGAAGCACAAGAAGAAGTGGGTGAAGTGGAATTTGAGAAGCTCCACGACGAGGCAGAAAACGTGAGAATCCACGGCCATACACTATATTCCACGGCCGTGGATCTCACCACCCAAAGCGTGGCTCACTCCAGAGGGTTACACGGTCGTGGAGAAGGCAGAACAACCGTAAGCACTTTCCACGCCCTAAACCACGGCCGTGGAGGGTGTATGGAAACCGTAATTTTGGCCGTGGAAGGGGATGATCGTGCCACTTCTTCAACTTCTTTTGATTTTTCTCCCACATCCTCTACACCCTTAGACACTTCTAAGGAGTCATCGGATGCTCCTCAAGAACCATTGGAAGCTCCGAAAGTAATGGAACTAAAGCCACTTCCTACTCATCTAAGGTACGCTTTTCTAGGATCTAACTCTACTTATCCAGTTATTGTTAGTTCCGATCTAACCATAGATGAACATAGTAAGCTTATGGTTGTCCTTAGGAAACATAGGAAAGCTTTAGGCTATACTATAGAAGACTTAGTAGGAATCAAACCCTCCCTATGCATGCATAAAATATTAATGGAGGAAGACTTTAGGACTTCAAGACAACCTCAAAGGCGGTTGAACCCGACCATGAAGGAGGTTGTCAAGAAGGAAATTCTTAAACTTCTTGATGCAGGTATCATCTATCCTATCTCCGATAGTAAGTGGGTGAGTCCGGTTCAACTAGTTCCGAGGAAGGGAGGAATGACGGTCATCACCAACAAGAACAACGAACTCATTCCTACCCGAACCGTAACGGGATGGCGGATGTGTATTGACTACCGCAAGCTTAACAATGCGACGAGGAAGGATCACTTCCCACTACCTGTTAGCATGAAATATTGTGATATTTTAGGTACATTTTCTAAGTGTATTTGATTCATATTGATAGTCTTTGATTTAGCATTGTTGCATTTGTGAGCTAGTTTGCCTATATTGTCGATATGGATGTCTACACTAGCTTTATGTTGATTATAGGTGATTGAGAGCCATTTTCGAACGGAATCGAGCAAAGATGAGTTGATTGAGTATGTCCATGGATTGAGGACATTCTTAGGAGCAAAATGGATGTCAACTTCAGGAATGCACGAGGCTAGGGAAGAATCACGTTCTTGCCCTAAACCACGCTCTAAAATACGGCCGTACTACAAACCACGTTCAGTTCCACGGCCGTGGAACCCTGCAGGAGAAGCGTGATTCATTCCAGAAGCTTTTACGGTCGTGGAATCCATGGTTCAAACCGTGTTGATTTCCACGCTCTAAATTACGGTCGTGGAACCTTCCACGACCGTGATCTTGGCGATCTTTTTCGCCACATTTTGAAGCCACGATCTTTTGAAGATTGGGCCGGGACGATATTTTATCTTGCCCTATAAAAAGACGGACGAAGAGAGATTCCGTCACCTCCGCTTAGACGCACTTTTGCGACCTCGCTTTAGGCTTACACTTACGACACCGCGACTCGGAGATTTTGGCGATTCTTGCAAAAAGACGTAATTTGCCCCTTTCCTTGGAGTTGCCCTAATCTCGCACTTTTGGTGGAGATTGCTGTTGAGATTTCCGGATTTACGGAAGATCGAAGTTTTTGGAAGACTATTGCAAGAAGAATTCTCTTCTTGTTTAGGTTTGATTTAGAAGACGGATTGACATCCCGTTCTTCCTTCTTTCCTAAGATTGTGTTTGTTTGCTTTATTCTGAATCTATTGACGATATTCGTTCTTGATTGTGACTTTGAGATTGGTTTGAAGTTTATTGGAAGTTTTCGGAAGTTTTCATCTTTCAATCTTTTAATCTTTGAATTTGATATCATAATGATGATTGTTGGCTAAAAACCTTTAACAATTCTAAGGTGAAGGGTTGATAGTTGTGGCTTAGATGATGATAGATTGATCGTAAACAGATTAGACCCTGAGAGTTAGAGAGAATCGTCGATGAATCCTAAATCACGGTTTGTTCTTGAGTTCCACGACCGTGGAATCTCAAGATCCACCCGTAATTTCCCTTAAGTTTACGAACCTGCTTTTACTTTAATCCAAAGTTAAAGATTTGCTTTAACTTAGTTTAGGCTTGCCTTTTCTAGGTGGTAGTGAAGCCTCAACAACCTCTACCTCGATTGTGAGTGTCACAACCTTAATCGATTTAGTTAGTCTTGATCCTTGAATTACAAGTTTGGGTATTTGACATTAATTCTTGCCTTTAGATCCTTTCTATATTGAAGCCTCAACAACCTGTATAGAGAGTGTCTTGTAGGTGAGTCATATAAGGTTTTTGGAACTTCACCGTACAATTACCTTACATTAGCATACCTTTGCATATCTCAACTCTGTCTTTATATCATTAAGTATATCTTGAATCGATTGCCACAGCTGGATACTTGGATCTTTAGGATTGTTGTTTTCCCAATAATTTGCAAAGCTCTTATATTCACTTGCTTGATAACCTACGATCGAGTTTATTCTCCCCAAATCTCTGTGTTCGATACTCTGGAATACTTGCTAATCTACGCCGATCTGTACACTACGGGTTCGCTTGCTTGATTCTACTTTTATAAATTTAAAGCTTATTTGCACGCACGTTTAGGGGCGAACAAATTTTTGGCGCCGTTGCCGGGGATTTGGTTTAGACCGAATTTGGTAGCCGGTTGTCAAGCTTGGGAGCTTTCTCTCGTTATTTGATATCTTTTTGAGTGCATGCGCAGGTCTAGGAACACCGAAGACCTCTTACCTCTTGATCAAGAGCTTGAGAGGACCTTAAGGAAAAAGCGCAAGGAAAAGAAGATGGCTGAAGAACACGAACGTGATCTTCAAGCGGAGTTGGCGGAGAAGAAAGCTCAACTCCAATGGAATGAGAACATCCGCCGAGATGAAATGAATCGTCATCAATCTCAAGTTAACAATCTACAGGATATGATTTTCCAAATGAGGATAGAACTAAGCGACCTTAAGAATAAGAGAAGTAAGAAATCCTCAAGAAGGGCATCAAGATCTAGAAGAAGAGGTCACTCATCCGCTGATGATAGTGATTCTTCCATGCCACCGCTAGAGGAGATTGATCCCACGATCAATGTCAATCCTTTCCATCCACGGGGAGCTGCTAATCGCCGCATTCCGCCTAGGAATGCGAGGATCGAACGTGTAGATGATGAGCCAAGAACTCTTGGCCAAAGGATGGATCCAACACAACAACCACGCTGTTTGGGCGTGAATTTTGATGCTGAAGATGTGCAAGGGTTTAGCTTCAACCCTCAAGTTATTACTCTTGTTCGCCAAAACCAATTTGGCGGGACAAGCACTGAATCTCCACACCAACACTTGCAAAACTTTGAGTGTATGATGGAGACAATGAGACCGAAGAGTGCTACTACCAACAACTATAAGCTCAAGCCTTTCTTCTTCTCCTTGAAGGGGAAAGCGTTGTCTTGGTACCAAGCTCTTCCTAGGGGGAAACTAGACACGTGGGAAGACCTTTCCGCGGAGTTCCTCACCAAATTCTTTCCGCCATCCAAAACGGAGGAACTTAGAGGTAAAATCAATGCATTTTCCATGAGGTCTAACGAAAGTTTGTTTCAATCAAGGGAAAGGTTTCAGGACTTGTTATTGGATTGCCCTCATTATGGCATATCCAAACTTGCATTGCTGGAGATTTACTACAAGGGGCTGGATGCGGGGATGCAATTCAACCTCCAATCCCTCTCATGTGGAACGTTCATGGACATGAGAGAAGATGACGCTTGGGACTTCATTGAGAAGCAAGCAAGGGTCATAGAGAAGTATTCCCACCGGAAAGTGGAGGGAAATCGTGTGGAGCAAGGAGCGAAGCTCACACATGAAGCTCAAAATCAGATTTTCTCCCTCAACAATGAGATCAAAGAGTTGAAGGAGGCTATCAAGACCAACTTTCCAAAGCAACAAGGCAAGGATGTTAGCTATTTGGGCAACAACAATGGCGGTGATAACACGAACCGCAACAGCAACAACAACAACAACAATAACCGGAACAACAACCGGAATAACAATTGGAATGGGAACAACAACAACCAGAACAACAATTGGAACAACAATAGGGGTTCAAACAACAACAATTGGCGCTCCAATCAACAAAATTCCGGTAACTCTTATCCTTCCAATTCTAATTCACTAACTCCACCTTCCTCTTCCTCTACTCCTTTGAAAAGCCAGGGGCAATCATCTAATGGAGGAAACAATTCGGGGAAGGAGAAACCCGATCCCATGTTGGAAACGATTTTGGGAAAGCTACAAGGGTTGGAGAACCGCATCATTAAGGTTGATGATCAAATTTCCAAGGTTGATAAAGCTCAAAAGGTTTTAGAAAACCAAATGTTCAGCCATGCGGAGGAAGTTCCTAGGAATCAAGGGAAACTTCCAAGAAAGACGGAGGACAAACCTAAAGGAAGGGTGATGGCAATCACAACTAGGAGCGGAGTGACTACCACCGATCCGCAGCCTAAGTTTGTTGAAGTCCCCGTAGAGAAAGACAAAGAGAAGCGGAAGGAGAAGGAAGATGTCTACGTTCCTCCTCCAGCTTACAAACCTCCCCTACCATTCCCTCAATATAGAGCGAGAGCGCGCCTAGATAAACAGTTTGGTAAGTTCATAGAACTCATGAGCAAGCTGCATATTAATATACCATTTATTGATGCTATTGTAGGTATGTCGGCTTATGGCAAGTTCTTGAAGGAGCTCCTCTCTAACAAGAGGAAGCTAGAAGACTTCGGAGAGGTTAAGATGAGTTCGGATTCTTCGGATCTCATCAAGACCATGAAGGAGAAAATGCCCCCAAAGCTAAAGGATCCGGGGTCATTTTGCATTCCCATAGGAGTGGGAGATGTCACATACGATGCGTTATGTGATTTAGGAGCAAGTGTGAGCATCATACCACTTTCATTATGCAGGAAGATCGGTTTAGGCGACCCTAAACCGGTAAAGATGACGTTGTACATGGCGGATCGATCCATCACTCGCCCCGTCGGCATTGTAGAAGACGTCCCGGTCAAGCTAGGTAAATTCTTTGTTCCCATTGATTTTGTCGTGCTTGACATTCCTGCAGATAGTCAAGTCCCGATCATACTCGGAAGACCGTTTCTTGCAACTTCCGGCTGCATAGTCGATTGCAAGAATGGGAGACTCGCTTTTGATATAGGAGAAGAGAAAGTAGAGTTCGTTCTTTCCACTCTAGTGAAGGAACCAATCTTTGATGAGGATATATTCGATATCCAAGATGAAGAAGGGTTATCTAGGGAGGAGGTAAGTGCGATTCTCTTTAACGATCCTTTACAAAAAGTTATCACTATGAGTCTAACAAATGTAGGGGAAGAAGAAGAGTGCAATGAGGTAATTGAAGCCTTAGAAGCACAAGAAGAGATGCATGAAGTGGAGTTTGAAAAACTCCACGATGAGGCAGAAAACGTGAGAATCCACGGTCACACACTGTATTCCACGGCCGTGGATTTCACAACCAAAACCGTGTCCCACTCCAGGGGGTTATACGGTCGTGGAGAAGACATGACAACCGTATTTCCTTTCCACGCCCTAAACCACGGCCGTGGAGGACATGAGGAACCCGTAATTTTGGGCGTGGAAAGGAGTGATCGAGACACTTCTTCAACTTCTTCTAATTCTTCTCCCACACACTCAACACCCTTAGAAACTTCTAAGGAGACATCGGATGCTTCTCAAGGATCATTGGAAGCTCCGAAAGCAATGGATCTCAAACCACTTCCTACTCATCTAAGGTACGCTTTTCTAGGACCTAATTCTACCTTTCCGGTTATTGCTAGTTCCGATCTAAGCATAGATGAACATAATCAGCTCATGATTGTCCTTAGGAAACATAGGAAAGCTTTAGGCTATACTATTGAGGACTTAGTAGGAATTAAACCCTCCCTATGCATGCATAAGACACTAATGGAGGAAGATTTTAGAACTTCAAGACAACCTCAAAGGCGGTTGAATCCGACCACGAAGGAGGTTGTCAAGAAGGAAATTCTCAAGCTTCTTGATGCAGGTATCATCTACCCTATTTCCGATAGTAAGTGGGTGAGTCCGGTTCAAGTAGTTCCGAAGAAGGGAGGAATGACGGTCATCACCAACAAAAACAACGAACTCATTCCTACCCGAACCGTGACAGGATGGCGGATGTGCATAGACTACCGCAAGCTCAACAATGCAACGCGGAAGGATCACTTCCCATTGCCATTCATTGATCAAATGCTTGAAAGGTTAGCACAACATTCACATTTTTGCTACCTTGACGGTTATAGTGGTTTCTTTCAGATCCCGATACACCTGGATGATCAAGAGAAGACCACATTCACGTGCCCATGGGGTACGTTTGCTTATAGGAGAATGCCGTTCAGGCTTTGCAACGCCCCAACCACCTTTCAACGGTGCATGATGGCCATCTTCTCCGAATACATAGAGGAAATCATGGAAGTCTTCATGGACGACTTCTCCGTATACGGTTCCTCTTTTAACGATTGCCTTTCTAACCTTTCTCTTGTTTTGCAAAGGTGTGAAGACACTAACCTAGTTCTTAATTGGGAGAAGTGTCAATTTATGGTTAAGGAAGGAATTGTATTAGGTCACTTAGTCTCTAGTAGAGGGATAGAAGTAGACAAAGCTAAGATAGAGACCATAGAGAAACTTCCTCCCCCAACTTCGGTGAAAGGGATAAGGAGTTTTCTAGGACATGCTGGATTCTATAGACGCTTCATTAAAGAATTTTCTAAGATATCGAAACCGCTCACTAATCTATTGATGAAGGATGCAGTTTTTGAGTTTTCGCAGGAATGTTTGGATGCGTTTAACACAATTCGGCAAGCTCTAATTTCAGCACCTATTATCCAACCTCCGGATTGGACTCTTCCCTTTGAGGTTATGTGCGATGCTAGTGACGTAGCTATTGGAGCTATTCTTGGACAACGAAAGGAAGGGAGAACCCATGCCATATACTATGCTAGCAAGACGCTAGATGAAGCGCAGCTCAACTACGCCACTACCGATAAAGAGTTTTTAGCCATTGTCTATGCTATTGACAAGTTTCGCTCTTATCTTGTAGGTGCAAAGGTGATTGTCTACACAGATCATGCTGCGATCTGGTACCTCCTTGCGAAGAAAGACGCAAAGCCAAGGCTAATTAGATGGATTCTTCTCCTACAAGAATTCGATCTAGAGATCCGCGACAAGAAGGGTTCGGAAAATTCTGTTACGGATCATTTGAGTCGCCTATCACATCTAGAGGACGACCATTTACCCATCGACGACTCCTTCCCGGACGAACACCTACACATTATTGAGGAGTGCATCGATGTGATCTCCAAAGGTAACGAACCATGGTTTGCTGATTTTGTTAACTATTTGGTTTGTCAGGAGATACCGCCCGGACTATCCTACGCACAAAGGAAGAAGTTCTTTAAGGATGTCCGGGAATACTTTTGGAACGAGCCTCTCCTCTTTAAGAGAGGTCCGGATGGCATCATTCGGCGATGTGTGCCGGAAGATGAGATGCAAAGTGTCATCCGCCATTGTCATTCACTACCTTGTGGAGGACACGCTAGTTCGAACAAGACTAGCGCAAAGGTATTGCAATCTGGATTCTTTTGGCCTACTTTATTTAGAGATGTGCAATCCTTTGTTTCTTGCTGCGATGCTTGTCAAAGAACAGGAAATATCTCTAGGAGGAATGAGATGCCCCTCAACAACATCCAAGAGGTGGAGATTTTCGACGTTTGGGGAGTTGATTTCATGGGACCGTTCCCATCCTCTTGTGGAAACCAATACATACTATTGGCGGTAGATTACGTTTCTAGATGGGTGGAAGCAATTGCCTCTCCCACCAATGATGCCATGGTGGTGGTTAAGTTCTTTAACAAGACCATCTTCCCGCGATTTGGGACGCCAAGGACGATCATTAGTGATGGAGGTTCTCACTTCATTGCCCGGCGCTTTGAAGCTCTTCTAGCTAAGTATGGGGTTACTCACAAGATTGCTACCCCCTATCATCCACAAACAAGTGGACAAGTTGAGATCTCAAATAGGGAGATCAAAAGAATCCTAGAGAAGACGGCTTCAAGGACTAGGAAGGATTGGTCTTTGAAGCTTGACGGTGCATTGTGGGCGTACCGGACTGCATACAAGACTCCCATAGGAACCACACCATACAACCTTGTGTATGGGAAGTCTTGTCACTTACCGGTAGAGTTGCAGCACAAAGCGTTTTGGGCTATCAAGTGGTTAAATTTCAGCATGAAGGAAGCGGGAGAGAAGCGTATCCTAGACATCAATGAGCTGGATGAACTCCGCTTGAATGCTTATGAAAACACTAAGATCTATAAGGAGAGAGCAAAGCGTTGGCATGATAAGCATATCATTCCAAAAGACTTCAAAGAAGGAGATCAAGTTCTCCTCTTCAATTCAAGGCTTCGTCTCTTTCCAGGTAAGCTTAAATCTCGTTGGATCGAACCTTTTCTAATTAAGCGCAATTTCTCCCATGGTGTAGTTGAAGTATGGGGTGAAACGAGCGGAAGCTTTAAGGTGAACGGCCAACGACTCAAGAAGTATACGCCGGAACTCCAAACTGAAGAGTTCGCGCCTACCGCACTTGAATAAGTGCGAGATTGGTCTAGCTACGGACCTTAAACAAAGCGCTTCTTGGGAGGCAACCCAAGGTATTGCATTTTTGTTTTTGTTTTCGATTCATAGATTAGCTTAGTATAGACGTTTTTCGCTTTGTTTTTGCCTTCGATTCCTTCCGGTATGTTCGTGTTTTTGGATGTAGGAACGATGGAAAAGGGAAAGGGAAGGATAATGTTGAAGAAAAGTGACGAAATTTGGACTTTGGAGCTTTACAGAGAGTTCCACGGCCTAAACCACGGTCGTGACAGCTACAGTGCCCGTAATTTCCAAAAGCCTTTGAAAAATCACAAAAACCACGGTTCCGTACAATTCCACGGCCGTGGAACACCCCGACAGACCGTGATTTTCAAAAATTTTCCTGTGACTATATAAACCACGTTCTTCACAAAAATCACCCACAAAACCCCTCTTCCACGACCTAAACGCCGAAATCCACGACCCTCTCTCAAATCCTCGTTTCTTAATCGTTTTTAACGATTCTTCTTCCCAAACTGAAGCAAATTCGACCACCAACAAGATTCAAGCGACGAATCGAGCGGAAATTCACCAAGGAACACGCAATTCGGATTTTTAAATCCGAAAAATAGGTTTTTCCACTCTTCTTGATCTTTGTCGATTTGGTTCGTTTTTGTTAGAGATTTTAGGAAGAACTGATTGAAATTGGAGGAAACTAGATTAGGGCTGCCTGTTTGTTGAGATTGAGTGCTGAATTCTGAGATTTGCGAATTTCTGAGACGAATCACGGTTCCTGGGAGAACCACGGCCGTGGAACCTCTAGAACAGCCCGTAATTTTTGACAGAATGGACTTTGTGAGGAGAGTTTCGGGGAGGATTAAGGAGAAGAAGAATAACCAGAACAAGAAGAGGAAGGGTAATCCCTCTTCTTCCTCATCCTCTAGAGCACCACCACCCTCTTCTCCTTCACCTCCATCATCACCTTCATCACCCTCACCTCCTAGCCCTAGAGTCCTGACCATTCATGAGGATCACCTCGATGCACTCGAGAGGATCCACGAGAGGGCTGTGATTGGTCCTAGGTACCTATTGTTGGAGGATCTAGCTCCTCTCAACATTATAGATGACCTTACTTGGCTCTTAGATAGAGCCGGACTAGTTGTCTTCTCGGCTATCCGAGAAGACGCTTATGAGGAGATTACACGGGAGGTTGTGAGATCTTTCGAGCACAACCATGTAGACAGGACCGTCTCTTTCCATCTTATGGAAAGAAACTATCATTTTTCTATTCGTGAGTTCGGGACTTTCTTCGGGTTTCATGAGACCTTTAATGGTCGCTTCCCTAGTGGCGTTTACGCCAAGGATTTTTGGGAGGAGGTAGCGATGATTTATGCCAGCGAGGACCGCTGACAACCTGCTGATACCAAGGCTAGGTTGATGTACCACCTAGCCTTGAAGATAGCTCACCGCGTTCTTTCGGAGTGTCTCTTTCCTCGGACGGAGAAGCCCCAAAAGATCAAGATGGATGAGATCTTTTTGCTTTACTCCATGTTGTATGGGCGCCGAGCTGACTGTGCCACCCTCTTGGCTGCTACTATGAGCAAGCTCAAGAACAAGAAGAAGGGCAACATCGGATATGGTGGGATAGTTACCCACCTTGCTAGGAGCTTGGGTGTTGATTTTTCTACTTGTACCCGCATACCGGCCGTTCCCTTAGGACTCCATGCCTTCATGACTAGGGGTCTCATCTTCCCCACACATAGAGGTCCGCCTTATGCGGCCATGCCTTGGGAGAGCAGGACGGGTAGGGGTATAGAGTGGCTACCGGAGTATTCCATTATGGCGGGACGCCATAATTGGAAGGAGATGTTCGCTGCTATGCATGCGAACAGGATTGCAGCTCCCCCATATGTCCCACCACCAGTTGTTGAGGAGGAGGAGATGGGAGATCAGTTTGAGGGTGGAGGAGGAGCCGAGCAGGAGTTTGGCACGTTTCCGGATCAGCCGGAGGCGGCCCCCGATGCACCTAGACGTTCTCCACGTCCAGCTAGAGCTTCAGGCTCGTCTTCTCGCCGCGCTAGCGTGAGTGAGAGGCCTACATGGATGACCACACCTCCTGCATGGTACGGAGCTCCACCTCCATGGTCCACAGAGCAGACAGCAGCACCAGCACCATCCGACGCTCCAACATGGTACAGTCAGGCTCCGGGATGGTATGAGCAGATGCCGGATTGGGCTACTGGCCTTTCAGAGAGAGTAGGAGCATTGGAGATCCGAGCCGATGCTAGAGTTGGACGCTTGGACGACCTCGATCACATGATGAGGGATGTCTACCGCCAGCAGTTTGGGCGGTTTTATGATCCTAGCTTCTCTCCATTTCCGCCTCCACCAGCGCCGCAGTGATTGATTGCATGACCGTTCGCTTTAGCCATTCCACCGCCACTTTGTGAGTTTCTTTTTCTTTTCTTCTTTTCTTTCTTTCTTTTGAACATTACGGACAATGTTCGTCCTAAGTATGGGGTGGGATGTACTAAAAGTTTGTAATAACTCTTACTCACTATGGTTGCTTCTATTCGAGACTATCATTGCATGTTCATTATATTGTTGCACGTTTCATTATTGCATTGCATGAAAAAGAACTTGAAAACCCATAAAAATTGAAAAAATTTTGAAAATTTTGTGCTTCTAAGGAATTGAGATGATTTCCATGATAATCGCTACTTGTGAATTGAGTTTGATGACAATTGCATGCTTAAACGATTAGTGAATTGAAAAGAAATTGAATGTGTTGATTGTGCCTCTTTTGCAAGTTTCATAATGTGATGAATATTACCTAAATCATGTTGAGAAATTGAAGTTGAAATCACACTATAAGTTCTTATACTTCTTGTTGAGATGATTAAGGCAATTCGATTTTTTTCTTTCTTCTTTCTTTGATCATGTTAGCTCCTCATTGAAATATTGACCTCCTTTACCTATCCGGGAATTTGGAGAAGTGAATGAAAAAGGCATGTTTGATGTGGGAGGGCCATGAGAGCAACTATTTGCAATCAAAAGAATAGAAAGAAATTCTAGGTTTGGGGAAGTCAATCATGACGATGAGTAACTCGGCACCATTCACATAGCCGGGTGTTTGTGTCTTGCCAAAGTCGGATTGAGCGATATTCCTAGCGGATTATGGTATGTGCGCTAAGGGTTTGAGGCATCTCATAAAAATTGAGAAACGTCAATCTCCTAGGCTTCGGTTTTTGTGCACCTCTGTCCATAACTCCAAAAGTAAAGTCGAAAAATGAAAAGAAGAGAGCGAAGCTCTAAGTTGAAGGTGTTGCGGAAACCGCAAAAGAAGAAGAAGGAGTAGTTGTCCACTTTCCCGGATTCATGCACCACATTCCTTAAAGTTTCCTTCCCTTTCCACATTCTAGACCTTTTTCTTTGAAAGTCCTTAAGATCAAAAGAATGTTATATGACTTGGTGATCTAAATTGAAGTTTCTTATGATTGATTTTGATAATGTTTAAGGGTTATGATGTTTGTATGGAAGTTTGATTAATTCATGAATTTTCTTTACTCTTTACTCTTTGATTAAGTGTATGAAAGTCTTATAAATGATTGAAGCAAGATTTGAGAATGATCTATTCTTTAGAAGGCACATTCATCCAAAAGAAGTATTGCTTTGAGAAGGTACACATATTTCATCCTAACTCTTGTTTTAAAGCTTTTGAAAGACCTTGCTTAGGGACAAGCAAGTTGCAAGTATGAGGTTATTTGTTAGCATGAAATATTGTGATATTTTATGCACGTTTTCTAAGTGTATTTGATTCATAATTATAGTTTTTGATTTAGCATTGTTGCATTTGTGAGCTAGTTTGCCTATATTGTCGATATGGATGTCTACACTAGCTGTATGTTGATTATAGGTGATTGAGAGCCATTTCCGAACGGAATCGAGCAAAGATGAGTTGATTGAGTATGTCCATGGATTGAAGACATTCTTAGGAGCAAAATGGATGTCAACTTCAGGAATGCACGAGGCTAGGGAAGAATCACGTTCTTGCCCTAAACCACGCTCTAAAATACGGCCGTACTACAAACCACGTTCAGTTCCACGGCCGTGGAACCCTGCAGGAGAAGCGTGATTCATTCCAGAAGCTTTTACGGTCGTGGAATCCATGTTTCAAACCGTGTTGATTTCCACGCTCTAAATTACGGTCGTGGAACCTTCCACGACCGTGATCTTGGCGATCTTTTTCGCCACATTTTGAAGCCACGATCTTTTGAAGATTGGGCCGGGCCGATATTTTATCTTGCCCTATAAAAAGACGGACGAAGAGAGATTCCGTCACCTCCGCTTAGACGCACTTTTGCGACCTCGCTTTAGGCTTACACTTACGACACCGCGACTTGGAGATTTTGACGATTCTTGCAAAAAGACGTAATTTGCCCCTTTCCTTGGAGTTGCCCTAATCTCGCACTTTTGGTGGAGATTGCTGTTGAGATTTCCGGATTTACGGAAGATCGAAGTTTTTTGAAGACTATTGCAAGAAGAATTCTCTTCTTGTTTAGGTTTGATTTAGAAGACGGATTGACATCCCGTTCTTCCTTCTTTCCTAAGATTGTGTTTGTTTGCTTTATTCTGAATCTATTGACGATATTCGTTCTTGATTGTGACTTTGAGATTGATTTGAAGTTTATTGGAAGTTTTCGGATGTTTTGATCTTTCAATCTTTTAATCTTTGAATTTGATATCATAATGATGATTGTTGGCTAAAAACCTTTAACAATTCTAAGGTGAAGGGTTGATAGTTGTGGCTTAGATGATGATAGATTGATCGTAAACAGATTAGACCCTGAGAGTTAGAGAGAATCGTCGACGAATCCTAAATCACGGTTTGTTCTTGAGTTCCACGACCGTGGAATCTCAAGATCCACCCGTAATTTCCCTTAAGTTTATGACCCTGCTTTTACTTTAATCCAAAGTTAAAGATTTGCTTTAACTTAGTTTAGGCTTGTCTTTTCTAGGTGGTAGTGAAGCCTCAACAACCTCTACCTCGATTGTGAGTGTCACAACCTTAATCGATTTAGTTAGTCTTGATCCTTGGATTACAAGTTTGGGTATTTGACATTAATTCTTGCCTTTAGATCCTTTCTATATGGAAGCCTCAACAACCTGTATAGAGAGTGTCTTGTAGGTGAGTCATATAAGGTTTTTGGAACTTCACCGTACGATTACCTTACATTAGCATACCTTTGCATATCTCAACTCTGTCTTTATATCATTAAGTATATCTTGAATCGATTGCCACAACTGGATACTTGGATCTTTAGGATTGCTTTTTTCCCAATAATTTGCAAAGCTCTTATATTCACTTGCTTGATAACCTACGATCGAATTTATTCTCCCCAAATCTCTGTGTTCGATACTCTGGAATACTTGCTAATCTACGCCGATCCGTACACTGCGGGTTCGCTTGCTTGATTCTAGTTTTATAAAGTTAAAGCTTATTTGCACGCACATTTAGGGGCGAACACTACCCTTCATCAATCAAATGCTTGAAAGGTTAGCGCAACATTCACACTTTTGCTATCTTGACGGTTATAGTGGTTTCTTTCAGATTCCGATACACCCGGACGATCAGGAGAAGACCACATTCACGTGCCCATGGGGTACGTTCGCTTATAGGAGAATGCCATTCGGGCTTTGCAACGCCCCAGCCACCTTTCAAAGGTGCATGATGGCCATCTTCTCCGAATACATTGAGGAAATCATGGAGGTCTTCATGGATGACTTCTCCGTATACGGTTCCACTTTTGACAATTGCCTTTCTAACCTTGCTCTTGTTTTACAAAGATGTAAAGACACCAATCTATTTCTTAATTGGGAGAAGTGTCAATTTATGGTAAAGGAAGGAATTGTATTAGGACACCTAATCTCTAATAGAGGGATAGAGGTGGATAAGGCGAAAATAGAGACTATAGAGAAGCTTCCTCCCCCAACTTCGGTGAAAGGGATAAGAAGTTTCCTAGGACATGCTGGATTTTATAGACGTTTCATTAAAGACTTTTCTAAAATATCAAAACCGCTCACTAATCTATTGATGAAGGATGCAGTTTTTGAGTTTTCGCAGGAATGTTTGGAGGCGTTTAATATGATCCGGCAAGCTCTAATTTCAGCACCTATTATCCAACCTCCGGATTGGACTCTTCCCTTTGAGGTTATGTGCGATGCTAGTGACGTAGCCATAGGAGCTGTTCTTGGACAACGAAAGGAAGGGCGAACCCATGCCATATACTATGCTAGCAAGACGCTAGATGAAGCGCAGCTCAACTACGCCACTACGGAAAAAGAATTCTTAGCCATTGTTTATGCTATTGACAAGTTTCGCTCTTATCTTGTAGGTGCAAAGGTGATTGTCTACACGGACCATGCTGCGATCCGGTACCTCCTTGCAAAGAAGGATGCGAAGCCAAGGCTAATTAGATGAATTCTTCTCCTACAAGAATTCGATCTAGAGATCCGCGACAAGAAGGGTTCGGAAAATTCTGTTACGGATCATTTGAGTCGCCTATCACATCTAGAGGACGACCACTTACCCATAGATGACTCCTTCCCGGACGAACACCTACACATTATTGAGGAGTACATCGATGTGATCTCCAAATGTAACGAACCATGGTTTGCTGATTTTGTTAACTATTTGGTTTGCCAGGAGATACCGCCCGGATTATCCTACGCACAAAGAAAGAAGTTCTTTAAGGATGTTCGGGAATATTTTTGGAATGAACCTCTCCTCTTCAAGAGAGGTCCAGATGGCATCATTCGGCGATGTGTGCCGGAAGATGAAATGCAAAGTGTCATCAGCCATTGTCATTCACTACCTTGTGGAGGACACGCTAGTTCGAACAAGACTAGCGCAAAGGTATTGCAATCTGGATTCTTTTGGCCTATTTTATTTAGAGATGTGCAATCCTTTGTTTCTTTCTGCGATGCTTGTCAAAGAACAGGTAATATCTCTAGAAGGAATGAGATGCCTCTCAATAACATCCAAGAGGTGGAGATTTTCGACGTTTGGGGAGTAGATTTTATGGGACCATTCCCATCATCTTGTGGAAACCAATACATACTCTTGGCGATGGATTACGTTTCTAGATGGGTGGAAGCGATTGCCTCTCCCACCAATGATGCCATGGTGGTGGTTAAGTTCTTTAACAAGACCATCTTCCCACGATTTGGGACACCAAGGACTATCATTAGTGATGGAGGTTCTCACTTTATTGCCCGGCGCTTTGAAGCTCTTCTAGCTAAGTATGGGGTTACTCACAAGATCGCCACCCCTTATCATCCACAAACAAGTGGACAAGTTGAGATCTCAAATCGGGAGATCAAAGGAATCTTAGAGAAGACGGTTTCAAGGACTAGGAAGGATTGGTCTTTGAAGCTTGATGACGCATTGTGGGCATACCGGACTACGTACAAGACTCCCATAGGAACCACACCATACAACCTTGTGTATGGGAAGTCTTGTCACCTACCGGTAGAGTTAGAGCATAAGGCGTTTTGGGCTATCAAATGGTTGAATTTCAGCATGAAGGAAGCGGGAGAGAAACGTCTCTTGAACCTTAATGAGCTTGAAGAGCTCCGCTTTAATGCCTATGAGAATGCCAAGATTTATAAGGAGAGAGCAAAGCGTTGGCATGATAAGCATATCATTCCAAAGGACTTCAAGGAAGGAGATCAAGTTCTCCTCTTCAATTCAAGGCTTCGTCTCTTTCCACGTAAGCTTAAATCTCGTTGGACCGGACCTTTTCTAATTAAGCGTATTTTCCCCCATGGTGCAGTTGAAGTATGGGGTGAAGCGGGCGGAAGCTTTAAGGTGAACGGTCAACGACTCAAGAAGTATACGCCGGAACTCCAAGATGAAGAGTTCGCGCCTACCGCACTCGAATAAGTGCGAGAATGGTCTAGCTACGGACCTTAAACAAAGCGCTTCTTGGGAGGCAACCCAAGGTATTGCATTTACGTTTTTGTTTTTGATTCATAGTTTAGCTTAGTTTAGACGTTTTTGCTCTGTTTTGCCTTCGATTCCTTCCGGTATGTTCATGTTTTTGGATGTAGGAACGGTGGAAAAGGAAAGGAGAAGAGTTATTTTGAAGAAAAGTGACGAAACTTGGACTTTGGAGCATTACAGAGAGTTCCACGGCCTAAACCACGGTCGTGACAGCTACAGTGACCGTAATTTCCAAAAGCCTTTGAAAGATCACCAAAACCACGGTTCCGTACATTTCCACGGCCGTGGAACCCCCCGATAGACCGTGGTTTTCAAAAATTTTGCCGGCCACTATATAAACCACGTTCTTCACAAAAACTTACCAAAAACCCAATTCCACGACCCTCTCTCACCGATTCCACGCCCTTCGCCTCAAATCTCCGTTCGTTAATCGTTTCAATGATTCTTCGTTCCAAATTGAAGCAAATTCGACCACCAACGAGATCCAAGCAACGAATCGAGCGGCAATTCACCAAGGAACGCACAATTCGGATTTTAAAATCCGAAACCTAGGTTTTTTTCGCTCTTCTCTATCTTCGTCAATTTGGGTTTGTTTTTGCTAGAAATTTTAGGAGAACTGATTGAAATTGGAAGGAATTAGACTAGGGCTGCCTGATTGCTGAGTTTGAGTGCTGTTTGTGGATTTTTGAGAAAAGTCGAGACGAATCACGGTCTCTGTCAGTTCCACGGCCGTGGAAAAGCAAGAACAGACCGTGGTTTTGAACAGTGATGGATTTTGTTAGGAGATTTTCAGGGAGAATTAAGGAGAAGAAGAATGATAAGGAAAAGAACAAAAAGAGGAAGGGTAACCCCTCTTCCTCTTCATCCTCTAGAGCACCACCACCTTCCTCCCCTTCACCTCCATCCTCACCTTCATCACCCGCACCTCCTAGCCCCAGAGTACCGACCATTCATGAGGATCATCTCGATGCACTCGAGAGGATCCATAAGAGGGCAGTTATCGGAGCTAGGTATCTATGGTTGGAGGATCTAGTTCCTCTAAACATAGTAGATGACCTTACTTGGCTCTTGGATAGAGCCGGTCTTATCGTCTTCTCGGCTATCCAAGAGGACGCTTATGAGGAGATAACGAGAGAGGTTCTGACGTCGTTTGAGCACAGCCATGTGGACAGGACCGTTTCTTTCCGTCTTATGGAAAGAAACTATGATTTTACCATCCGTGAGTTTGGAGCCTTCTTTGGGTTCCAAGAGACCTTCAATGGTCGCTTTCCTAGTGGCGTTTACGCCAAAGACTTTTGGGAGGAGGTAGCTATGATTTACCCCAGCGAGGACCGCTGGCAACCTGTTGATACCAAGGCTAAGTTGATGTATCACTTAGCCTTGAAGATTGCTCACCGTGTTCTTTCGGAGTGTCTCTTCCCTAGGACGGAGACACCTCAAAAGATCAAGACGGATGAGCTCTTCCTGTTGTATTCTATGTTGTATGGGCGCCCTGCTGACTGCGCCACCCTCTTAGCTGCTACCATGAGCAAGCTTAAGAACAAGAGGGCGGGGAACATTGGATATGGTGGGATAGTTACCCACCTTGTTAGGATGTTGGGGGTTGATTTTTCTGCATGCACACGCATACCAGCTGTACCCCTAGGACTCCAGGCCTTCATGACTAGAGGCCTTATCTTCCCTACACATAGAGGTCCGCCTTATGCAGCCATGCCTTGGGAGAGCAGGACAGGTAGGGGCATTGAGTGGATCCCGGAGTACTCCATTATGGCTGGACCCCATAATTGGAAGGCTACGTTCGCAGCTATGCATGCGAACAGGATTGCAGCTCCTCCGTATGTCCCACCACCGCCAGTAGTTGAGGAGGAGGAGATGAGGGATCAGTATGATGGAGGAGGAGGAGCAGAGCAGGAGTTTGGCACGTTTCCGGATCAGCCGGATATTGCTTCTGATGTGCCTAGACGTTCTCCACGTCCAGCCAGAGCTTCAGGTTCGTCCTCTATCCGCGCCAGCGTGAGTGAGAGACCCACTTGGATGGATACGCCTCCTACATGGTACGGAGCTCCACCTCCATGGTCCTCACAGCAGCCACCCATAAAAATTGAAAATTTTTTATGCATGGTACGGAGCTCCACCCATAAAAATTGAAAAATTTTGAAAAATTTTGTGCTTCTAAGGAATTGAGATGATTTCTATGATAATCGCTACTTGTGAATTGAGTTTGATGACAATTGCATGCTTAAACGAATAGTGGATTGAAAAGAAATTGAATGAGTTAATTATGCCTCTTTTACAAGTTTCATAATGTGATGAATGTTACCTAAATCATGTTGAGGAATTGAAGTTGAAATCGCACTATAAGTTCTTATGCTTCTTGTTAAGATGATTAAGGCAATTCGATTTTTCTTTCTTCTTTCTTTGATCATTTAGCCCCTCATTGAAATATTGACCTCCTTTACCTATCCGGGAATTTGGAGGAGTTGATTGAAAAAGGCATGTATGATGTGGGAGGGTCATGAAAGCAATACTTTGCATTCAAAGGAATAGAAAGAAATTGTAGGTTTGGGGAAGTCAATCATGACGATGAGTAACTCAGCACCATTCACATAGTCGGGTGTTTGTGTCTTGCCAAAGTCGGATTGAGCGATATTCCTAGCGGATTATGGTATGTGCGCTAAGGGTTTGAGGCATCTCAAAAAAATTGAGAAACGCCAATCTCCTAGGCTTCGGTTTTTGTGCACCTCTATCCATAACTCCAAAAGTAAAGTCAAAAAATGAAAAGAAGAGAGCGAAGCTCTAAGTTGAAGTTGTTGCGGAAACCGCAAGAGAAGAAGAAAAGAGTAGTTGTCCACTTTCCCGGATTCATGCACCACATTCCTTAAAGTTTCCTTCCCTTTCCACATTCTAGACCTTCTTCTTTGAAAGTCCTTAAGATCAAAAGAATGTTATATGACTTGGTGATCTAAATTGAAGTTTCTTATGATTGATTTTGATAATGTTTAAGGGTTATGATGTTTGTATGGAAGTTTGATTGATCCATGAGCTTTCTTTACTCTTTACTCTTTGATTAAGTGTATGAAAGTCTTATAAACGATTAAAGCAAGATTTGAGAATGATCTATTAATTAGAAGACACATTCATCCAAAAAGAAGTATTGCTTTGAGAAGGTACACATATTTCATCCTAACTCTTGTTTTAAAGCTTTTGAAAGACCTTGCTTAGGGACAAGCAAGTGGCAAGTATGGGGTTATTTGTTAGCATGAAATATTGTGATATTTTAGGCACGTTTTCTAAGTGTATTTGATTCATATTGATAGTCATTGATTGAGCATTGATACATTTGTGAGCTAGTTTGTCTATAATGTCGATATAGAGATCTACACAAGCTTTATGTTGATTATAGGTGATTGAGAGCTATTTCCGAACGGAATCGAGCAAGGATGGAGTTATTGAGCAATGTCCATGGATTGAGGGCATTTCTAGGAGCTAAGGGAGTGCCAACTTGAGGAATGCACGAGGCTAGGGAAGAATCACGTTCTTGCCCTAAACCACGCTCTAAAATACGGCCGTACCACTTTCCAATTTCAAGTCCACGGCCGTGGAACCTTGGCTAAGGAAGCGTGGTTCATTCCAGTAACTTCTACGGCCGTGGAGAAGATGGTTCAAACCGTGTTGATTTCCACGCTCTAAATTACGGCCGTGGAACCCTTCCACGACCGTGATCTTGGCGATCTTTTTCGCCACACTTTAAGCCACGATCTCCTACGCAATTGGGCCGGGCCGATATTTTATCTTACACTATAAAAGGACGGACGAAGGGAGATTCCGTCACCTCCGCTTAGACCTCGCTTTACACATACACTTGCGCTTGGAATTGCCCTAATTTCGCATTTGGCGGAGATTTGTTGGAGAGATTTTTGGCGCATTGCGATTGGTGATTTCCGGATTGACGGAAGATCGAAGATTCGGAAGATTGTTCGCAAGGAGATTTCGCTTCTTGCTTAGGTTTGATTTAGAAGACGGATTGACATCCCGTTCTTCCTTCTTATCTACGATTGTGTTTGTTTGTTCTATTCCGAATCTAGTGACGATATTTGTTCTTGATTGTGACTTTGAGATTGGTTTGAAGTTTATTGAAGGTTTTCGGAAGTTTTCATCTTTCAATCTTTTAATTCTTGAATTTGATATCAATATGACTATTGTTGGCTAAAATCCCTTAACAATTCTAAGGTGAAGGGTTGATAGTTGTGGCTTAGATGATGATAGATCGTTCGTAAACAGATTGGACCCTGAGAGTTAGAGAGAATCGCCGACGAACCCTAATCCACGGTCTGTTCTTGAGCTTCCACGGCCGTGGAACTCAAGAACTAGCCGTAATTTTGTGTTAAGTTACGAACTTGCTTTTACTTTAATCCAAAGTTAAAGATTTGCTTTAACTTAGTTTAGGCTTGCCTTTTCTAGGTGGTAGTGAAGCCTCAACAACCTCTACCTCGATTGTGAGTGTCACAACCTTAATCGGTTTAGTTAGTCTTGATCCTTGGATTACAAGTTTGGGTATTTGACGTTAATTCTTATCTTTAGAACTTTTCTATACTGAAGCCTCAACAACCTTTATAGAGAGTGTCTTGTAGGTGAGTTACATAAGGTTTTTGGAACTTCACCGTACGATTACCTTACATTAGCATACCTTTGCATATCTTAACTCTGTCCTTATATCATTAGTATATCTTGGATCGATTGACACAGCTGGATTCCTGGATCTTTAGGATTGTTGTTTTCCCAATATTTGAAAAGCTTCATACATTTACTTGCTTGACAATCTATAATCAGATTTAACCCCCCAAATCCCTGTGTTCGATACTCTGGAATTCTTGCTCAACTATATCAATCCGTACACTGCAGGTTCGCTTGCTTGATTCTAGTTTTACAAATTTAAAGCTTATTTGCACGCACGCTAAGTGGCGAACACCCCATGGGGAGCACCTATCCTCTTCGTGTAGAAGAATAACGGATCGTTGAGACTGTACATCGACTACAGAGAATTGAGCAAGGTGACCATCAAGAACAAGTATCCATTGCCTTGCATTGATGACTTGTTAGATCAGCTTCAGGGAGCGGCTGTGTTCTCTAGGATCGACTTGCGCTCGGATATCACCGGCTGAGGGTGAGAGAGCAGGATTTGCATAAGACGTCATTTCGGAATCGGTATGACCACTACGAGTTTGTAGTGATGCCATTCGAGCTCACGAATGCGTCCGCCGTCTTTATGGAGTTGTTGAATGGCATATTCATCGAATTCCTGGATCAGTTTGTTGTGGTCTTCATATAGGATATCCTGGTGTACTCTCGTAGCAGAGACGAACACGCAGGACATTTTAGGACAATGATGCAAGTTTTGTGGGATAGAGAACTATATGCCAAGTTCTCTAAGTGTGAGTTTTGGATGCCAGAAGTAGCATTTCTGGGTCATGTTGTCTCCGCCGATGGGATCAAGGTTGATGCGACGAGGATTGAGTCAGTTGCAACATGGACTACACCGACGAACGTCAAGGAAGTGCACAATTTCCTTGGCCTAGCCGGTTACTACCGACGCTATGTGGAGGGATTCTCTGTGATTGCCCGTCCACTCACCAGCCTGTTAAGGAAGACTACCCGGTTTGTATAGTCCGAGCCGTGTACTTAGATTTTTGAGGAGTTAAAGAGACGTCTGACTTCCGCTCCCATCTTACCGCAGCCGGAGGGCACAAAGGACTTTGTAGTCTACAGTGACACATCCAAGCTTGGCTTGGGATGTGTTCTGATGCAGCGTGTTAGAGTGATTGCTTATGCATTTAGACAACTAAAGAAGTGTGGGAGAACTACCCGACTCATGATCTAGAGTTGCAGCAGTAATTCATGCATTAAAGATCTAGCGACATTACTTGTATGGCGCTACATGCCAAATCTTCACAAACCATAAGAGTCTGAAGTATATTTTCACGCAGCGGGAATTGAATAACCGCCAGCGTAGATGGCTTGAGCTGATTAAGGACTTTGACATTGAGATTTTTTTACCATCCAGGGAAGGCGAATGTTGTCGCCAACGCCCTGGGTAGGAAGACGCCTCGAGAGAAGGTGATTGCGAGATTGACAGTTCAGCCACAACTTCAGAGCGATCTAGCATGACTAGAGATGGACATCCAGTTTCCTAATGAGGATGCCCAATTGAGTATTTTAGAGGTTTTACCTGATCTGTTGGGTGAGATCCAACAGAAGTAGGGAACCTGCCCGACACTGATGAGGATTAGAGATATGATGTCTCGTGGTGAGGCACTACAGTTCTCCATAGGAGAAGATGGAGATATGAGATGCCGCGACCGCGTCTGTGTACCCGCTGATGCGGATCTGAGACATAGGATTTTACAAGAGGCTCACTCCACACCTTACTCAGTGCACCCAGATGCGAGTAATATGTATTAAGATATGAGACGTTCATACTGGTGGTGTGAGAGCCTAGTCGCTGAGTTGTTGAGTGTATCAGTTGAGGACTTGGATCTAGCTTAAACCGCCCCTGCATGACCCAGAGGCCGCCCCTGCGGTTTGCCTGGGCCGCACCTACGGTTCACAGAGTCCGCCCCTGCGGCTCTATGTGGTTGCATCCGTCTTTGTTGACCCCTTGACCCGTGCTTTATCCTTTTCCTTCCTTTATACGCTTCTTCCCTTTCCTTCTGATGAGGGTTCCCCATTTGCAGCCCCATCTCTCTCCCTACGTTCATCTTCTCCTCTCTTCTTCCTTTGGATCTCTTATTGATCTATGTTTGAGTTTGTGTGAGATTGGAAGCTTATAAGCTTGGCTTTGCTTGAGGTTGATGTTTGTGTAACACCCCAAGTTTTCAGAACTCGGGGGTTACTGGTTAGCACCTCACAGTGGGTCCCAACCTTTTGACAACAACTTAACAAGATCTTACAACAAGGCACATATAAGAAAAAGCTAGAAATCGTAAATTACGTTTTAACAAAGTTATGAATGTGACCAGAAGTACTAACAGCCGGAAAACACAAGGTATCACAAACTGATAAAAGAAACACAAGGGTCATAACTGGAAGACCAACAAAAAGGAAACTACAACTCACCCTAATGAGTACGACACCCCGGCTGACCACTACCATCAAGATCACTCGGCATCTACTCTAACCTGTGGTACGTCTACACAACAAAACAACTGTTAGCTAACTATCCAAATATAAGCAGAAATAATAATAGCACAAACACACTCAAAATAATATAAACTAACATCATGCTGGCACACAACTAGTTATATTTATTACTTAAGTGATTCACCTTATTCATTTTTACAGTTGTGGCACGAGAACTCTTAACAGTTCTCGCCTCTGTTCCTTATCAAACTAGGTGTAGGTCTAGCTTACCTCCGCCGGTAGCATCACTAGAAACTGAGTGTGGACTAGTCCCTAAAGAAACCCCCAACGCCCTCAGGCTAACTAAGCAGAGTGCCACCGCCCGTTACTCTTAGGCCAAATTATACGTCGGTAGATAATTACTACTAAAATATAACTATAAACATCTCGTTCAAACACCACTATCATTATCCACGCTCATGTCTAGAAATCAGCTACGTAAGCCCAAAGGACTTACTTGATTCAAGTCTCGACTCTTTGTAACCACCACTCGATCTGTAACTATAGTAACACAGTTGCATGTCAAAGGATTTAAGTGCGTCAGCACACTTTCTAGGTAATTAGAAGTCTAAGACTTCTAAGATAATAGATCTTATTAGAACAGATTCGATTACAGTACTAATTTATGGTAAAATGACTATTTTACCCTTGGTCCCAAAACTTCCAAAAATTCCATAATTTATGCTTAAACTCTTATTTGAGACTAAAATGCCATATTCTAACTCCTAAAGATGAGTTGGTTACAAACTAGCAACTTACACATTTTCCTGATTTCCGAAAAGTCATTAAGGTCCAACTTCGGCTTCAAATATGAAACTCGAATAAATTCCTAAAAATTCCGAAATAATTTTTTAGGTCATCTATGATATCCAATCTACTCATTGGATCAAGAATTTCTTAAAACTGTTCAACCATCACTTCTACAAAAATTTATAAAGTCGGTTACAACACTTAAAATTTCCTATACTTGGCCAAATTTCACTGCTGGAAAAACACCTCAACTACCCTACTTTGGAGCCTTGTAACTTCTACTCCGACCGTCCATTAATTACCAAATTTTAACCCAGTAAACTACTTATATCCATCTATGACCTATCAAATATTCAACTGTGTATCTTAATCCTAATTCGTTAAAGTTGATCTACAAGATTGACCGTTTCTAACTTCAAAACTGAAGCAAACAAAACAATTTCTTTACAACAGTTCATTATTTTTTTACCATTTCTGACCGAACTCTTCTATTCCAAATTTCACCTCTCCCTAACTAATCTATTATCCCTAAAATCGTCCTCACTATACCCTACATCATGGTACAACAGCCATACACTAGATCAAAGAGTAAGGTTGGAAGGAATACTCACTGCCGGCACTACTCTGATTGACCAGTGGCACTCGACCTCAATAGGTTAGAGAGCAGGCTGGTGTTGTTCGTGGTTGGCTGCGAGGATGCATTTTGGGATTGTTGTGCATTCAACGTTCCATCAGAAGACGAACAAAAACAATACATAAGGTTAGGAAAAAGGGCAACTCAACTCACCAATCTGGGAAGTCTTTACCCCGATCGACGATCATGACGTTCTGTTGTTCACTAGATCTGTAGATGAGAAGGTCCATGCAGCACATGTTATTCAAGTCGGGATAGATACGAGGGAACAAAAGAAGACGCTACTCACTTGTGTACATACTGGAGATTGAGAAGAATGAGATCCTAGACTGGAAGGGCCGATGCTCTTGCTGTCGTCTGTGTACAGAGGGACCGAAGGCTTCGCTGGCGCATTGACTGGAGATCGATGAGAAGGGTGGGGGGTGTGTTGTTTGCACTGGCTGGACGTGAAGAGGGGAGCGAGGCCAAAGGATTTTGCTACAGAAGGAGGGCAGGCGCAGTGTGAAAGTAGACGGGGAAAGGGACATGAGCATTGCAGATACTCTCCTCTCTTCTAGCGTGAAATTAGGAGCAGTTACAGGGATTTCCTTGCCTTATTTACACAGCTGTTACGTGAGAGTTAAGAGGGGAAAATAACGTTGTTGTTCTTCACCTTCCAGCTGGGCTCGAGTTATCGCTGGCCAACACACAAGTTGTCACGATAGGCCAGCTTCTCCTTCATGTAGTTGGAGCTCATGTTTGGTTGAGAGTATCTCCGATTCGAGGCATCAGACATTTTGGCATAAAGGGGAAGCTGAGTCCCTGATATGTCGGTCCTTTTGAGATACTGGATAGAGTTGGGAGAGCAGCGTACATATTGGCTTTGCTACCGAGTTTAGAGGGTGTTCACCCTGTGTTTCATGTGTCTCAGCTGAGGGAGTACATACCAGATTCGAGACACATCCTCAGCTATGATGACTTAGTGGTTAAGCCGGACCACACTTTTGTTGAGCACCCGATTGCAGTCCTAGAATGAGGTGTGAGACGCCTGCGTTAAAAGGACATTCCTATGCTGAGGATACAGTGGTCGAGACGAGGACTTGAGAAGGTCACATGGGTGGGAGACCGAGGATAGTATCCAGAGGAACTATCCAAAGTTCTATGCCGAGATAGATGCACCTATAGGATCCACAAGTAGATCTTATTGCTATCTTGGTGAGTGTATGTTATGTACTTATGTGATATGATGTGTTTTCATGCTAGCGGTGATGTGTATATACGATCTTATTAGATATTATTTGCTAGCGCGAGTTGTGTTATAGCTGGAGATGGTTCTTTCCTCCATGCTATGGTGATATAATTAGGATTAGCTGAGATGTTTATTCCTCCATGCTATTGTTATGGACATAGTTTGAGTGGAGATGGTTTTCCTCCACACCCTTTCGATATGAGTGTGGTTTGGTTGGAGATAGTTTTCCTCCATGTCATTGGATGTGGTTATTGGTTGACTAGAGATGATTTTCCTCTATGCCTTGTTAGTATGTGTAATGGTGTTCCTAGAGTAGATGAATCCAACATGTTGTGCTTTGAGGTTATAGAATATTATAAGTTGTGTTCTTATGAATGGAGATGTGAAGCCTCCGATAGAGGGTATGTGTATACCTCGCCGTATGGGTCCGACAGGATTTGGGAATTGTTCAAGTTTCGGGACGAAACTTGTATTTTAAGGGAGTGTGATGTAAAAGCCTTAGTATTCTATGGATCCCGCATCTGCGCCTCAGCTGAGACGCAGGTGTTGAGCCGCCCCTGCGGCTCTGTGGACCGCCCCAGCGCCTGTTGGCCGCCCTGCGCCTCACGAATCTGCCCTTGCGGAATTATGCGGCTGCAGCCACCATTGTTGACCCTTTGATCCGTGCTTTACCCTTAGCTTCCTTTATAAACCTTCCTTTTGTTCTGATGAAGGGTTTCCTTCATTCTCCAGCCTCCATCCCCCTTCCTCGCGTTCTTCTTCTGTTCCTTTCTCCCTTTGATCTTCTTCTTGGATCTTCTTGATCTTGCAAGAGTTTTGAGCATGGATTGATGATGAGGTGTTGTTGTTGCGTTGTGAGAGCCAACTGAGTTGTATGGAGAGTCCTTTCCTCTTTGTTAGTTGCAGTTGTAGTAAGTTCTTTCCTCCTCTTCTTCTTCTTCTTCTTCTTCTTCTTCTTCTTCTTCTTCTTTAGTTTGGATTCCCACAAGTGGATCTTGTGTTGATCTTCATAGGCATGTGTTGATGCATATATGTCTATATATGCATGTGTATCACTGCTAGATGGTGAAGAAGTGGAGGTAACCGAGTGAAGGATCGAAGAAAAGTCGAGGATCACCTTTTGCACATCAGTCGCCCATGCACCACCAGAAAACCACCCTTGCGCCTGATGTTGAGCCGCCCTTGCATGAGTAAGCTGACGCCCCTGTGCCTTTTGGTTGCTTCGTCCCTGCGCCTTCTTATCACACAGGTGCGTCTTCTGCGGGACCTACCTAGGGTGGTATGGATCCTTTCCTTTCCTAGTATGAGTGGCTTAGAGGCATGCTAGGTATGAGAGTGAGTTGAGGATATCATGATGTTGTACATGCCGGTTATGACTTTAAGGTTTAGTATGTGTTTGAGGTAACGCCTTAGGCACTTGAGAGTTATGATGTGATTTTGAGGTTTGGTTTTGAGTTATAAGTTAAGGATGGTTATAAGGTTTAGGAGGTGGAATCTCCTAACCTTGGGACAATATTGATATTGTTGTGCTTTGCTGATACAAGCACTGATCGTTTCCCCGAAGGGAAACCGTGACCACCTGATACGGATTGTGATTGAGGCTAGTAAGTCCTTGTAACTTACTTAGCAAGAAGTTATGGGTTTCAGTGTGTGCTGTGGTGGTGTGTGTGCATATGTATGTTGCATTTATAGCCTAACTGGACTAGGATGACCTTACATGCATAATAATTGGCCCAAGTGTATGATACTGGGCGGTGATAACTTGTCTAGTACAAAATTGGATGGCTAGGGGGTTCTCTGCTACTAGTCCTCCAGGTGGTGATGATTGACACCATTCCAAACCTGAGGGGAAACGGGGACAGAGGCGTTGGGAGTTTACTCCGCGTGTCACAAGGAAATGAATTAGTAATGGTATAACTTAAGTAACGATAATAAATGGATTTGTGTGTGTATATAGCATGATGTGGTGTGTTGATGTGTTATATGTGCTACTACTCCATTCTTATTCATTTCTTGTTAGCTACGGTATACCGTGTTATAGATGATCTGCAGGTTAGGAAGACTACAAAGTGAGTCATATGGGTGATCAGCCAAGGGCTTCCGTACACTAGGTTGTGCGAGGGTTATAGGATCTTTTGTTATACATTTGTGTATGATGTTTGCCGTTTTGTACTCGGTTGTGATGTTGTAAACCTTTTGATGTATATATTGTACAATTTTATGTATTTGGTTTTAATCTATCTGTGCCTTGTTGTAAGATCTAGTGAACTTGTTGTCAGGTTAGGGTTAGGATCCATTGTGAGATCGTAGCCCAGTAGCGCCTCGAGTCTTGTGGATTCGAAGTGTTACAAGTTGGGGGTGTATTTTTGTGTGAGAAAGAGAAGTGGTGAAAGTTTGGTGTGTTGGTGTAAGGTTGAATATATGGTTTATATAGACAATGAGATCAAAGTTTGGATTTGAAAATACCAGATTCGGATTTGGCCCTTTCTTTGTCTGGCTTTGGTTGTCTGTACATCTCTCCTTCTTATCTTGCAAGTCTCTTCTGAGTAGGTCAACCCCATCTTCGAGGGAGACAAAGGAGTTCCACAGTTTCGATTTCCAGCTATGTCGATGACAAAATCTACCTTTCTTCAATTTCTACCATTTGAGATGTCTTTTTCTCCCACATTTGAATTCTCCATAATCTCCATCTTCTTAGTCTTTTTGGATCTTTCTTGTGAGTTGGGAGTCGATTCAGTGGAATAGTTTGGAGCTTAGCTAAATGTGGCCATTTTCTTGGCTTGGAATCCACAGGGGTACTGGGCTTTGATTTTTTTTGGATGCCGAAAGAGGGGAAAGGGAGGCTTTTTCTTGAGTAGCGATTAGGGTTTAGTTTAGTTCTTTTGTTTTCGCTCGTTCCGTGGAGAAGGGCGCATGGCTGGCACATTCTTTGCGGTGATAAAAGGGTTTTTGAGTTCATTGTTTTCCCCCTCATGGTTTGATTTGTTTCTTCCTTATACCCTTTCTCAATATATTTTATTTAAACTTCAATTATAAAATAAACAAATCTAGAAAAATAAATTAAAACTAATTATAAATACATTAAATATTAACTTTATAAATAATAAAGTAATGTATAGCTTTTTAATTCAAAAAATCTAAAATAATAAATTTGAAGATAACTTATATAACAAACTAAAATTAAAAAATTGTAAGAAAATTTTGAATTATTAAAATTAAAATTAGTATAGTAAATTATGTGGCACATAATTTACTAAGCTTAAAATTTAATATGGTACATAATTTACTTTACTTTTATTTTAAATTTTAAAAGTCTATGTTTTATAAGACTGAAAATGTTCGTTTGTAAACTTTTGTTTTGGTTAATTTGATGTGATGTTAATGTTTTTATCTACTCATATATCATTGGGTTTTTCTTTTATATGCATCACATTATGATATATGAATTCTACATTTCAATAGCTTTAAAATAATATATTAAAATGTTGGTTAATTCATAAAAGAGTACAAAAAGAAGCATCGTCAACATCCATTTAGGGTATTGAATTCGGAAAAGTCACTCTAAAGATCAAATGATAGATTTGGTGTTGCCAAGGTTATGTGCTTCGAAGAAAGGAATAATGTACGATGAAGTTCCACTACTTACTTATCCCAACTTAGAAGCTCTCAACCCGAAGGATGTTGAGTCTCATCAAGAAGAGTACTCAAGGTAAGGATTAACACTCAAACAACTCACTAAAACCCAAGGATATGACTCTCGAAGGCAAAGGTGAAGGGTACACTCAAACCTTAATAGAGGGTGTTGAGTCTCTCTATTACCCAAATCTTGTAAACTTTGGTTCCAAGCAAAGACTCGATAATGAAGTCTCTTCTTACACTTGGATAAGGGTTAAAAAGATCAAGCAAGACTAGGATTTAGACAAGGTTTATGTAACACCCCGAATCCACGGGATTCGGAGCGCTACGGGTTAGGACCTCACAATGGGTCCCAACCCTTAGCCTGACAACAATTTCACTGGATCTTACAACAAGACACAAATAAAGGCAAAACCGAAATTCATTTTTATGCAATGATATGAACCCCAAAAGAAAACAACGAAAGACTTCAGCCGAGATACAACGCTAAAGGCAACCGTCATACACGCAACATACATAATACCCTAAACAATACATAAAAACAACCCCCAAAACCCATCCTAAAATGTACGGACCCCGGCTGCCCACTCTTCCGGATCTCTCGGCCGCGCCCCTAACCTGCAAGGCAACTACAACAATATCGGTATAAAACCGTTAGCTAGCATTCAAGGCATTAGAATCATGGTATTGGCACACACACACATAAGACATCATAAACACACAACATGTTCCAAAAAACACAATCCGGTTTATTATCTTTTTATTATTAGGTCATATCCCGTTCTAATTCAACTTCTTTTGTGACACGAGAATCTTAAAGATCTCGCCCTTGTCCCCTTTCACCATACGGGTTTGTACTTGATGCGGATCAGCATCACCCGATGGGCTGGTCGCAAGGCACCTCCCAGTCATCCCCATTTTGGACTGGACAAGTGGTCACCGCCCGTTATCATACACTTGGGCCAAATATAAACATATAAAGTCGGTGGTCCTATTACCGGTTTAGATGTTATAACATAAACAATAAACACACACATAAATAATAAACACACACCACCAAACACGCATCGAAACTAATACAGAGAATACGAGCTAAGTAAGTCCGGAGACTTACCTCGTCCCAAAGATAATCCCGCTATATCCCACTCTTAGCTTCCCGCAGGGAGACACTCAACGCCTGTAAAAAGGCACACGATCAGCATCTCTCTCACATGCTCGAAGTCCTTAGACTTCTAGTCCCAATGATCTCGCAAGATCATAATCCATAACCATGCTAGGATAACAACTCTTATTCCTCACGATCTCACAAGGTCATAACCATCACAACACATACTAGGATAAGCCAAACCTAAACTCCAAAATCCCACAAGATCATACAACCCCAACCTCGAGCCTCAAAACGCTCACAAGATCAACCATATAACTTAAAGCATTATAACAACCTCACAAGATAACCAAACACCTCAAGTCTTAGCACAATCATAAATCCTCAAAACTCACTTAAGGTTCAATCACTATTTGGTATTCACTCTAAGTTATGATATATACAACCTAGCATGATACTACTAAACATAACTAGATCGAGGGAAAGGAATACTCACACAACGTCAAAAGACGGAAGTCGATCTACGGATGTCGAGATTGGAATCGTTGGCCTCTATTGGGATGCTTCCGGTCCTAACACCAAAGCTAAACAAATTTAGCTTATATGCTAAATTTGAACGGAATATATATAACTTATGTAAAATCTAAGGTAAAACTCGTTTTCAAAATCAAAGCTAAAACCGCTTAAATACTTTCCGGGACAATTTATACAATTTTAGAACTTGGTCATAAGCCGCCAATAAACCTTCGGGCCATAAATCCGAAATAAATCCAACAAGGGAATAATTGATAATTGATAATATATATAATTATGAAATAAACTCTTATTTAAACTCCAAGGTTAAAATCCGTAAAAACATTTTCTAGGCAAATTATACAATTTCCGCTATTATTCCATAAATAAATCCTTAAGCATTTTCTGAAAATTATCTCAATAGGGGCATAAAACCAAATTCCGGAAACTTTGGCCATTTTTCCAAAAATTAAATCTACAGGGGTAAATTCACATAACTCAGAAACATGGGCCTAAACTGCAAATATTATATAGTGGGTATATTCCGCAATTATACCAAAACAGGGGGGTCGATTTTGAAATAACCCAAAAGGGTTCTCCTCCTTCCTCGCAACAGATCGCACACCAGAAGAGAGAAGGCCAGGGCGGCGGCTTGCAACGGCGGCGAAGGAAGGGCTGTGCAAGGTCTCCGGCGGCGAGACTGGTTGCGATCCAGCCACGCGAGGGCGAAGGCCGGTGCAAGGTGAAGGAGGGGCCCTCCGGCGGTGTGTTCTAGCGCGACTCAACCTGGAAGGAGGGAGAAAGGCAGCACGGCAGTTGTGAGCTCCGATTCCGGTGGTTGCTGCTGATGGTTGCGACGGGGTGACAAGCAGATTGAGGGTCCTTGGAGAGCAGGAAAGGGCAGTCGAGCAGGAGACGGGAGTGCAGGGAGGTGGAGACCGACACGACGGTGAGGGTGCCCGGCTGCACTGAGGAGCTGAAGGAGAATCGTCTCTCTTTCAATCGATCCATAAAAATTGAAGGGGAGCAGCAGGGAGGAGGAGATAGCCAGAGAGAGAAGAGGAAGTGCAGAGCAGACAGTGAGCGAGGGAAGGGCTGGCTTGTGTGAGGGGAAAAGAGATACACACTAGAGAGTAGAGGTCATTGTGCAGAGCTACAGACTAGGGCAACCAAGAGTCGGGAGCGAGAGGTCGGGGAGAGAAGCACCAGCCAACAAGGAGAGGGAAAGGGTAGAATAAAGAAAAAGGGAAAAAGAAAAAATTAAAATAAATTAAATGAACAAAATAACAAAAGAAAATGAATACGATATATATCGATTTAAAAATACCGGATCCGAAAACTTTCCAAACTTTTCCGTAAAATAAATTACGGAATATATATATAAACTCATAAAAAATACTTTGCAATACAAAACCCGTTGTCGTGAATTATTTACGAGATTATATATTACTTTAATTACCGGTCATAAAATATATCGATATATATATACTCGAGGGGTTTAAATTAGATTAGATCCGAGAAAATAAACAACGCAACGCCAAAACTGGGGCGTTACATCGAATCCCCCTAAAAACAAGTTTCGTCCCGAAACTTTCCACACTCCTAACTTCTCAGTCCCAAAGGCCGAGGTATGAACGCTCATTCTAAGAAGGGTGAGACCTTAAAATCTATATACCCAAACTGCTCATACTACCCCCGCAAGATATAACAAGCTATCAAACACATTCCCGCACATGGCAGAACTAAACATAATATATCACACATGCACATCACTCAACCATAGGAAAAACTAGGTCTAGGCCGTCAATTCTATCGGTGCTACTAGCTCCGTTTAAAACTCAATCAAAGATACTATCCTCCGTCTTCCAATTAGCCTTATCGGTTCCTTGTCTACTACCAGGTCGTCATGATCGGGAGCACATGAAACACCGGGTGAAATTTGATAGCATGAATTATAGTCTATATTTTGGGGTTTGTTTGGACGTTTTATCTTTCATAATCTGCATGATTGCATGTATAATATGTGATTATATTACCATTTCATCTACCTTTGCGGGAATCGAGGTCTACACCTAGTTTTGCTGTAATTGTAGGTAAAATGGCACGTTTTGCATCAAAAAGGAACAGAAGGAGCTATGGAGTCATTGGAGCTATGTTGAGGAGCATAAGGAACCATCCAGGAAGCATAGCCATGGATTAAGATTCACTTTGGACTAGTTTTGAGAGATTTCACATTCAGTTATGACTCACCTCGGTTGACCAGAGATTCATCTCGACCGAGGTGATCCAGAGACGCCGACTCGACCGAGGCGAACACCTAGGACGCGGCGAGAATATTTTATTCTTGGCTGAGATCTTTTATCTTTGGAAGGTGATCTTATATTTTTGGGCTTGGCTCCTGGAAGGAAGAAGATCTTATATTTTACTTATTTTTATGGGAGAAGATCTTTCTAAGATATTTTATCTTTGGAGGGTTATTTTCCTATAAAAAGGGTTGGATTTCCACAATTCCAACATCTCGCATACATCCCGCTTACACCGATCAGGGTTTATAGCACGCAGCAGCCATACTCCAGTTGGGAGTTTTGAAGAACCTTTTTGAGGGTTGAAGGAAGATTGAAGATCATAGCTTTTATAGCTTTTTGGAGGGTTTTGTAAGATTGTCTTTAATTCCCTTCCTTGTTGTCTTGTCTTGTTGGATTGCTATCCAAGGAACGCTTTTGTTGTGATATTTGATTCAGTTATTGAAGTCTTTTCATTAAATTCTTCTTGTTCAAATATTCACCTTCTTCCCATATATTTAATACTTTCATAATGATGATGAGTGGCTAATTTCCTTGTGTGATTCTAGGGTGATTGGCTGAAGGTTGTGGGAAAGACAATGATAGAATAGTCTTAGATTCCAGTAGGACCCTGAAAGTTCGAGTCTTTAACCTTAACCCTAAGCATCTCGCTCAGTCGATGAACATCTCGGCCGGGGTGGAATCTGGCTGACCGAGGTGACTTATCTGATCCTTTTCTGAGAGTTAAGTGTTAGAGTTTGCCAAATCCTATTCTTATTACACCTTTCCTGGTTCAAAGCAAGCTTAGGATGAGACTTACCCGGTAATTCCTTAGTTTGTGTACCAACGATCATAAGTGTAGGTAATAAAGGTTTATCCTTTGTTGGGGTTTGAGTGTGCTTTCATCCCATCTTTGTGAGTTAACCTGAGACTTACCCGGTAAAGGTTGATTCTATTCCCTTAGATGGTGTGTTAGTTTGAGGTTATAGTTCTTTATCTTGATTCCTTGAGACTTACCCGGTAATAGGAGTTACGGTTTAGGATTAGTGAGTAGTGAGACTTACCCGGTGATCTACTCCACTTTAGTAACACCTTCTCCTTGCACAAATCTCAGCTTTGTCCGCTTATCTTTAGATCTTGAGTTGGAACCACAACTAGACGCTTTAATCCCTAGAATTGCATATTTGCTTTATTGACTTCTTATTCATCTTTGATTGTGTTAATTGCTCTTTGTGGTTAGTATTCACGAAGCTTACCGATATTGACTTTGTTTCACCGAGTCCCTGTGATCGACCCCTGGAATTTCTTGCTTTTTACTACGATTGACCCGTACACTGCGGGTTCGCATCCTTGTTTTAAGCTTAAGTCTAGGGTTATAAATTTAAAGCTTGCACACACCGTTTGGAGCGAACAAAAACCCTCTACTCTCGGCGGCCACGCCAACCGGTAACCCACTTTCCTAACTCGCGCTAAGATCTCAAAAGGATTCGATATACCGGAACTCAACTTTGACAGTCTTTAACAAGGAAGATCGAATTTCCAATTTACACCGTTGGCCATGGTTCTTGCCAACCCAACTTTAATGTTATATTTCCATAAATTCTAGGAATAAGTCCCCAATAATGGAGAAAGTACTTCACTTCTCACTAATTCCCTAACGAGACACGTATGCTATTACTCTTACATCGCTCCTCAACGCTCGATCAAGACCTTGTCTTGAAGAATCACTTGTACCCTTCAAACCCATAATACCTCTAGATAAATTAAAACAATTGTACAAATCAATCTCCTTTTTAACTCTCAACAACTCTATTGTCGACTCATCATCCCATTAAATGCTTTATTGTCCTCCGGAGGTTACCGTAAATGCCGTTAACAACTTCTCTCTTCACAGATTTGGTACTGCTCGGCAGATCTAAGAAAACTTGTACTTCTTTCACCTCCTTCGGGATTTGTCATCCCAAGACAACTTGTCATAACCCCTCTCTTCTTCAAGAGTAGACTCAAAATATCTTAGTCGTGGCATCAGTAAGCCCATAGGGAATAACTACAACTCGTAGTGACTTTGATTGGTCCAAAATGCCGTACTTGCAATATCTCAAACTCGAATTCCCAATTGGTGACAATCAGACCTTAAATCATTCTCATAAGAGACTACCGATCCTTGTAACCGATCGAGTAGATCATCCATTCGTTGTAAGGAATATTTGTCCTTCGACTCACGGTAATCGATATTCAATTGGAGAGAACTGTTTGTCTTTTTCACAACACTTCTAGTGTTATCATAATAACTTCAAATCAAGAGTTTAAGATATATTTCTATATAAAATTTAAATCAAGAGTTCAAGATAACTTCTGGTGTTCTCTATGGCGGTGCATTGGTTCTAATGAACCTTTATCAACAAGTCCTTGCAATTGCTCCTTTGATTGCATCCTCAATATGAGTATCCTTATGGGTATCATTTATTAATGTCTTTTGTACGGCGCCTTAGAAATGGGAGTTGAGCCCAAATTAATCTTAGCAATAAAATTCACAATCCGATGCATTGAAATCCGTCATATCTCGGGTTTTATCTTTTCTCGACCCATCACATATCGTAATAACCGACACCACCTAGTCCTAATGCTTGACAAGTGGTCCACCCCATCCGGTTGGGGTGACGTCCTTCAACACATGTATTGTTTTTTTTGTTTTTTTGTTTTTTTGTTTTTTTTTGTAGCTACTATATTCACCGTCCTCTTTCAAAGATCCTTCATCAACATAACTCAAGGAACTTGCTCAAGTCTTCGGACTCTTGAAGCCTTGGTTGAACAATAATTCAGCTTAATTCCTCTTCTCGCTTCAAGGAAAGGCGATATAACGTCTCTTAATCTCGCAAATATGTTCCGTCACAAGGGTCCTAACCACAAGAATTAATTGTGCTTGATAACAAACCGATATAATCTTCTTCGCTTTCTCCGACATCCCAACCTTTGGGAGGAGCTCTCCGTATCCTTGATCAGCTTTCACCATAGACATCATTTCTTCAAGTAGGCGTAGAGTCAGACGACCACAGAGACTCTAACCTCAATCTTTCATGTACTTCTTGTACATCCCATATCGACATCAAACTTCCAAAACCTCAGTCTTCTCTTACTCTTATTACCCACCTTATGTTTCTCTTGTTATCCACGAACAACTTCACCACCGTAATAGTATGCCTTTAGGCGAAATTCCCCAACCACAATCACTGAAAAATCCACTCATTACTCCACCAAGCACTAACATCATAACTCTAAGCTTGCCGCGTTGCCCTAATCTAGATTCCTCGTTTCACGTCATAGCCATTATGGCTTCGCCATGCGAGTCAACACTTGAATTAGCTTTTGCTCGTGCAGGCAAGGCATCCATTACCTTAGAACAACATACCATACATCCCCTCATATATTCCCCCTTTACGCACAATAACCACAGAAGACTCACCTTCCTTTTTGTCTTTTCCTTCCCTTTTACTCTGATCCGTGTCATTCCTCCATATGACAATCCCATGACCTAAGAAGTTCGCACCAAATCGTTACAATCCTTCCCCACAAGGTACGTTACCCTCACTTGCTGGAAGCGATAATTTGCTACATGATTATGATATTTATGCTTCGCTTGATATACCTCTTTATTGCCGACACTCAACCACCACGAATATTCCAAGTTCTTGTTACCCTTCTTCATGATCCCTCATCCGGGATTACTCTCCCCACCTACAGTCATCAGTATACAACCTGTACCTGTGCATTCTTGGTGGTCACCGATTAACTCGTTGATGACCCTCTCCAAGATCAACAACTTACCCTCTTACCATACTTCCAGGTTTCCATACTCTTGAAGGATACCTTCTCGGGGTATTCTGCCTTAACTTCACTAGCTCATTTTACTCTACTTCCAACTTCGTTAGCTCCTATTACGCTCCTCGCTTCCTTCCACTACTGTAACATAACTATACCTTCTCTGCCCTTTTGTGTCATATGACCCACTTCCATAGGCTTAACCGCTCTTCATAATGTTATGCAAATGCACTTCTCAAATATTTTGACCTTAATTAGCATCCACTTGCGTTCCTCTTGGTTGGTATCTTAAATTTTTTGATCAAAGCTCCTTGTTTCGTCTTTCATCTTCTTGAGATTATCACCTATACACACTTCCTCCTTCTTGGTGTTACTTAGTCCCACCAACATGACGGAAAACGGTTGACTCCATTCTACTATGTGAACTTTCACCATGTTATCCTCCTCGTAACTTTCATATGTCTGAAGAAGTCACCCACTTGGGATCTCGTAAAATCGATACTTCACTTTCTAGTACCTCCGTAAGCTTAACTTACGGGTCTCTTAAATATTGTGTGATTGATTCATCCACACCTCTCATCCCGGCCCCCATGTCTAGGAGTGCCTAAGGAAAACTTTTACGTCTTAATGAAATACCACTTCTACCCTTGCTAGAAGGTACTTCTCTTCTTCTCGTTACGTTTATTTGGTTTAATGGCACGCCACTTGGAAAAATTTTAAGTTTGTTGTCTCAAATTAGCTTCATTGTTGCCCATCATTGCTTCATCGGAACCACTCTCATAACTTCATGTCATTTCCTTTTCATGTACAACTTCCATCTCGGTTTTGTTGAAGTTGTCTCGAAGTTCCTTCTACTTGTTTCTCCTTGCCGTTAACGTCCTCTTTAGTCTTCATTGGATTGCTTGGACATCCTCTAAAGGAGCCCAATGATTCGCCAGGGTGTTTGCCATAACGTGATAATTCGGTAACTTGACATGCCCATCTTCGTATGTACACTATCCTATGTCAAACGTCGTCGTCCAAGGGCGATGATATCATACTAGCATCTTAACTAAAAGGTCTCATATCTCCATATGCTACTATATATAATAAGTATATGTATATAAGACTATATAAGTACTTTGTCCACATTGCTACTAATATATCACATCCGGAAATCCATTACAGCAATACAAGGTCCAAAAGCTAATAAGATCATATCATGCCACATATATAAGCATATATCAATATAAGGTCCCATAACACATAACCGTCCATATATATAACTATACGCATATATTCAGCTCATCATGCAACTTACAATCACAAAGATACACATCAATTCAATCATGCATAACTATAAATAACATATAATAATAGTCTAAAAACATCCTAGGCCCACGATAAATATCTACATAACTACACATATCTATATATATATATACTAAAAATCCAATAAACTATGCTGCCGAGATCCACGGAAGGAGTGGTGGTCCGTACATTCTACCCCGACTCATGCATGTGATTTTGAAAACGAAAACTCAGAACCCGCGGGGTTCTGTTTATTCCTTATTCGGCCTTTAGAAGATTGCGAGTGCCATTGTTGTCAACCTAGGGCTCTGATACCACTTTGTAAACCCGAATCCACGGGATTCGGAGCGCTACGGGTTAGGACCTCACAATGGGTCCCGACCCTTAGCCTGACAACAATTTCACTAGATCTTACAACAAGACACAAATAAAGGCAAAACCGAAATTCATTTTAATGCAATGATATGAACCCCAAAAGAAAACAACGAAAGACTTCAGCCGAGATACAACGCTAAAGGCAACCGCCATACACGCAACATACATAATACCCTAAACAATACATAAAAACAACCCCCAAAACCCATCCTAAAATGTACGGACCCCGGCTGCCCACTCTTCCGGATCTCTCGGCCGCGCCCCTAACCTGCAAGGCAACTACAACAATATCGGTATAAAACCATTAGCTAGCATTCAAGGCATTAGAATCATGGTATTGGCACACACACACATAAGGCATCATAAACACACAACATGTTCCAAAACACACAATCCGGTTTATTATCTTTTTATTATTAGGTCATATCCCGTTCTAATTCAACTTCTTTTGTGACACGAGAATCTTAAAGATCTCGCCCTTGTCCCCTTTCACCATACGGGTTTGTACTTGATGCGGATCAGCATCACCCGATGGGCTGGTCGCAAGGCACCTCCCAGTCATCCCCATTTTGGACTGGACAAGTGGTCACCGCCCGTTATCATACACTTGGGCCAAATATAAACATACAAAGTTGGTGGTCCTATTACCGGTTTAGATGTTATAACATAAACAATAAACACACACATAAACAATAAACACACACCACCAAACACGCATCGAAACTAATACAGAGAATACGAGCTAAGTAAGTCCGGAGACTTACCTCGTCCCAAAGATAATCCCGCTATATCCCACTCTTAGCTTCCCGCAGGGAGACACTCAACGCCTGTAAAAAGGCACACGATCAGCATCTCTCTCACATGCTCGAAGTCCTTAGACTTCTAGTCCCAATGATCTCGCAAGATCATAATCCATAACCATGCTAGGATAACAACTCTTATTCCTCACGATCTCACAAGGTCATAACCATCACAACACATGCTAGGATAAGCCAAACCTAAACTCCAAAATCCCACAAGATCATACAACTCCAACCTCGAGCCTCAAAACGCTCACAAGATCAACCATATAACTTAAAGCATTATAACAACCTCACAAGATAACCAAACACCTCAAGTCTTAGCACAATCATAAATCCTCAAAACTCACTTAAGGTTCAATCACTATTTGGTATTCACTCTAAGTTATGATATATACAACCTAGCATGATACTACTAAACATAACTAGATCGAGGGAAAGGAATACTCACACAACGTCAAAAGACGGAAGTCGATCTACGGATGTCGAGATTGGAATCGTTGGCCTCTATTGGGACGCTTCCGGTCCTAACACCAAAGCTAAACAAATTTAGCTTATATGCTAAATTTGAACGGAATATATATAACTTGTGTAAAATCTAAGGTAAAACTCGTTTTCAAAATCAAAGCTAAAACCGCTTAAATACTTTCCGGGACAATTTATACAATTTTAGAACTTGGTCATAATCCGCCAATAAACCTTCGGGCCATAAATCCGAAATAAATCCAACAAGGGAATAATTGATAATTGATAATATATATAATTATGAAATAAACTCTTATTGAAACTCCAAGGTTAAAATCCGTAAAAACATTTTCTAGGCAAATTATACAATTTCCGCATAGGGGTATTATTCCATAAATAAATCCTTAAGCATTTTCTGAAAATTATCTCAATAGGGGCATAAAACCAAATTCCGGAAACTTGGGCCATTTTTCCAAAAATTAAATCTGCAGGGGTAAATTCACATAACTCAGAAACATGGGCCTAAACTGCAAATATTATATAGTGGGTATATTCCGCAATTATACCAAAACAGGGGGGTCGATTTTGAAATAACCCAAAAGGGTTCTCCTCCTTCCTCGCAACAGATCGCACACCAAAAGAGAGAAGGCCAGGGCGGCGGCTTGCAACGGCGGCGAAGGAAGGGTTGTGCAAGGTCTCAGGCGGCGAGACTGGTTGCGGATCCAGCCACGCGAGGGCGAAGGCCGGTGCAAGGCGAAGGAAGGGCCCTCCGGCGGTGTGTTCTAGCGCGACTCAACCTGGAAGGAGGGAGAAAGGCAACGCGGCAGTTGTGAGCTCCGATTCCGGTGGTTGCTGCTGATGGTTGCGACGGGGTGACAAGCAAATTGAGGGTCCTAGGAGAGCAGGAAAGGGCAGTCGAGCAGGAGAGGGGAGTGCAGGGAGGTGGAGACCGACACGACGGTGAGGGTGCCCGGCTGCACTGAGGAGCTGAAGGAGAATCGTCTCTCTTTCAATCGATCCATAAAAATTGAAGGGGAGCAGCAGGGAGGAGGAGATAGCCAGAGAGAGAAGAGGAAGTGCAGAGCAGACAGTGAGCGAGGGAAGGGCTGGCTTGTGTGAGGGGAAAAGAGATACACAACAGAGAGTAGAGGTCCTTGTGCAGAGCTACAGACTAGGGCAACCAAGAGTCGGGAGCGAGAGGTCGGGGAGAGAAGCACCAGCCAACAAGGAGAGGCAAAGGGTAGAATAAAGTAAAAGGGAAAAAGAAAAAATTAAAATAAATTAAATGAACAAAATAACAAAAGAAAATGAATACGATATATATCGATTTAAAAATACCGGATCCGAAAACTTTCCGAACTTTTCCGTAAAATAAATTACGGAATATATATATAAACTCATAAAAAAATACTATGCAATACAAAACCCATTCTGGTGAATTATTTACGAGATTATATATTACTTTAATTACCGGTCATAAAATATATCGATATATATACTCGAGGGGTTTAATTTAGATTAGATCCGAGAAAATAAACAACGCAACGCCAAAACTGGGGCGTTACAGTTTAACTTTGGTTAAAGGATAAAACATTAAGGAACGTCAGACCAGAAAAATTGTGCTGTTCTAAGAGAAAATCAGTTGATTTCTTGAAGAACAATCCGATTTTTCGCAATCGCAAAAGTTAAATCTCAACTCTCAGGGTCCAATTGGTTAAATGAGTTCAGTCTATCATCATCTATGCCTCAATCATCAACTATTCTCCTCAGAATCACAAGGTTTTTATCCAATCATTTTCATTTTTGAATCAAAATCAAGATTAAATAAAGAAAACCAAATAAAAACCAAACTTCGCATAAAACTTGACAAATCTCCAAAATCTGTAATCAATCCTTCAAAACTTCAATAAAATCTCTCAAAACACTCAATAGAATGTGTTCACAAATCACAATTACGAACAATAATCAAAGATCTCACAACTTTCTTGAATTTTGAACTCTAGCTTCCTTCCGCCAATCCTTTCTCTCCAAAAATCTCCTATCCTCTATCGTATGCCGTCAATCTCTAATTTGTGCGACGTCCTCTTTTTCCTCTCCTAGGGTTCCAACATAACCTAAATTGCTTATGGGCTGCAAGACATATCCCTCTGGCCCAAATGCTTTGGGCTTTCGAACATTATATTTTTAAACTTCCTTAGCATCCCAAGCTATTCCTTGCTCCATTATTGCTTCCAAATCCATCATTTTCACCTACAATTCAATCAAAACTCATGTAGACCTCTATTTCCGAATTATAAATGAAATAAAGCTTAAAGGTACACAAATCTCTTTGAATGTAGGGGAAACTGAGGTAAGACATTCATAATATGCATGAATATAATGACATATAATTTATATCATCAAAATACCCCATACCTTCCTCTTGTTTGTCCCTAAGAAAGGTTCAAATCTAGAACATAAGATGTCATAGATTATATGATGCGAAAAACTCAAAAATCTTTTGAAACTTGCTTCTTCTTTTGGATCACCCTCAAAGTAATGTTTCAAAGCATAGGAAGACAAAGTATGCATCAATTATAACCGCACCATGGACAAATCATCATTTCTTACTCAAAGACATATATAAGAGACATGATAAAGATGTAGAGATAATCAAAATCAAACAAATCTAAGTCATGAAGTCTTAAACATGTGTACAAAGGTCTCAAGGTCTTCCAATCAAAAAGAGGTCAAAGAAACGTGTTAAGGGTGCGAAATCTTTAAGGTAATGTGGTGCTAATCCGGGAAAGAGGAACAACACAACAAGAGCATTAAGAACACAACTTCACCAACACATTCTTTGCATGTAAATTTTTTTTCTTTTGCTTGGCTTTTTGAGAGTATGGACAACGGTGCACAAAAACTGAAGCCTAGGAAATCGGCGATTCTCAATTTTCAAGATGTCTTAAACCCTTGATACACATACCATATCCCGTTAGGACTTGTCGTTCATTCGGACTTTGGCAAGAAACAAACATCCGGCTATGTGAATGGTGCCGAGTTACTCATCCTCATGTTCAACGTCCCCAAACATATTTTTGCTAAACTTTCACTTAACACTTTTACAATGGTCCTCCCACATCAAACATGCCATACATAACTACTTATCCTAATTCCCGGATGGTCAAAAGGAGGTCACAATATTCATTGAGGAGCTAGCATGAACAAGATATAAAGGAAAAGAGGCGAATTGCCTTAGTCATCCCATTATGATGCATAAGAACTTATAATATAGCTTCGATCATTATTTCATTCTCTTATCAAAGCATCAACATCATATAAATCATACATGCATTCAAAAAAGATAATCAAACTCATACATGTCACCATTAAAGTCTCAACATAGCTATGTCATCTTTTGCCTTTTCACATCACAACCATCATCATAGCGGGCATTTCCATCATAAGAAGCACAAATATTTTGAAAATTTTCACGAAAACTTGAAGAAAAGCATGCAATGTAAATGTCATAGTGGAAACGATAATGCAAGAGTTATTACAAGCAAAGTCATAAGGTGCAATGTAGAGTACATAAGTGCAATAATAGGAACGAGATTGTAAGTACCCCCACCCCATAATCCTCCTCCTCCTCATCCTCCTCATCATAGTACACGACTGGAGGGGCTACCCCATCAAAGTAGTGCTCAAATGTCTCCTTCCAGTTGCTTATGTTCCTAATAGTATACTCGGATTTCCACTCTATATCCACTGGCTTCTTCACCCACGGCATGACCACATGTAGAGTGCCCATACCTCTAGGAATCAAAATCTGTCTAGCAACCAATCTCTGCGAACCAAGGGGGCGTGCATTCTCAGCTAAGGTACAATCCGAGAAGTTCAACTCCAATGCCTTTGCCACATGGTGCTTGTGTCTGGGATTGTACCTGTGGTAATACAGTAGAGGATATAGAGCTCATCTGCCTTGACCTTCTGTGGTGTCTCCGTTCTTGCGAACAAAGACTCATTGAGGATCCGGTGAGCTATCTTGAAGGACAAGTTATACATGCTCTTCTCCTTGGAGTTCACCGGTCTCCATCTGTCATTCCCGGCCTCTCCTATGGAGATGCTTTCCCAGAAAGCGTTAGTCCTCACTCCTCTCAGAAATGTGCCTGCAGATGATGATGGAAAGCCAAACAAGTCTCCAAACACAGGGATAGACATCTCATAAACCTTATCCATAAGCCGAAAGGAAACTTTCCTATCTCTAGATCATGCTCGAACGTGCTAAGGGACTCTAGGGTGATCTCATCATAAGCATCCTCTCTAATAAGCACAAACTAATTCAGCCCTGTTCTCTCCAACATCAGTCAATATCCTCTCTCACAAACAATTTATCTAATTCATCCAACACAACATAGCGAGGAGCGATGATGGGTCGAGTCAAGAGGCGTTCATACCTCTTCTTATGCTTGGAAGTGGGAGGAGGAAGGTTTGGTCTTGCTGGGGGGGGTGGTTGTGGTGGTGGAGGGGCCCTAGAAGAAGATCCTTTCTTCTTGGTTAGGTTCCTAGTGGTTCTTCTTATGGCTTCCATTTTCAGAACAAAAAATCGGGCTATTCTTCCCAAAAATCGGCCGATTTTTCTGGGCAGGGTTGATTTTTCTTTCGATTTTAACCAAACTCACAAATTTGTAAAGATTTAGCCAATGCAACACCTCAAATAGCTTCCTAGGGTTGTTTCTAAGCAAAGCCCCTCAACAAACAGAACAATCCAACAACTTAAAAGAATGAATCAAGATCGAGCGAAAAACTTAGGTTTTGGATGGAAAAACCTGGATTCCGGGCGAATGAGTAGTTTTCCATGCTTGTTGCTGCTAGATTCTTCTTTGTCGTTGCAAGGGCTTCAATTTGGACTCAAGAATCGTGCAAAATGGTTACCAAATGAGGAGATTAGAGGAGGAGCGATTTTCGGCTTTGAGGAGGAGGGGCTCGAAAAATTCTAAGTGTGGAGTGAGGATGAATGAGTGGAGAAAGCTTTATATAGGCTGGGCTGTTTACGAAGAAAATCGGCCGATTTTTACGGCCAAATATTTTCATCGGCCCGATTTATTTCCCCTGTTGCTCTCTATAAGGGAAAATCGGTCGATTTTTCTATGGTCGTCGATTTTTCTATGGTCGTCGATTTTTCAGTCGATTTTTCTCTGTGTTGTCAAAAATCGACATGCTCTAAAGCCTGAATCGATCGAGTTACTTATGGTAAGTCGATTTATTGCCTTTGCTCCTTGAAAACAACCTTAAGCACACTTGCATCAACTTTTTCCACCAATTCTTCAAGATTGTACCTAGTTCCCGCGATCTATGACACAAACAAACTGAGAGCGCATCGATGAAGAACAAAAACAAAGGAAAAATAAACAACTAAGCTAACTAACCTAAGCTACACTAAAGCAAAAAGAAAGAAAAAGCTAGAACTACCGTGGGTTGCCTCCCAAGAAGCGCTTTGTTTAGAATCTTTAGCTAGACGTTTCTCTTTTGATGATCAATGGAGGAAAATAGGAGGGATCTCCTCAACCGGAGCTTCCGGTGTGTACTTCTTCAATCATTGGTCGTTTACTTTGAAACTTCCACACTTTTCACCCCATACTTCAACTGCACCCTGAGGGAAAACATGCTTAATAACCAAAGGTCCTGTCCAACGAGATTTAAGCTTACCTGGAAAGAGTCGAAGTCTCGAGTTGAATAGAAGAACGAGATCTTCTTCCTTCAAGTCCTTTGCTATAAGATGCTTATCATGCCACTTCTTCATTCTTTCCTTGTAGATCCTTGCGTTCTCATACACATTCAGGCGGATCTCCTCAAGTAAGCTTTTCTCCCGCCTGTTTCATGTTGAAGTTGAGCCATTTGACGGCCCAATATGCTTTGTGCTCTAGCTCTACAGGAAGGTGGCAAGACTTCTCATACACAAGGTTGTATGGTGTTGTTCCTATGGGAGTCTTAAAACCGGTCTTGTACGCCCATAATGCATCATCTAGCTTCATCTAGCTTCAAGGTTGTATGGTGTTATTCCTATAGGATTTAGGCAAGGTTTAACTTTGGTTAAAGGATAAAACCTTAAGGAACATCAGACTAGAAAAATCGTGTTGTTCTAAGAGAAAATCGGTCGATTTCCTGAAGAACAGTCCTATTTTTCGCAATCCCAAAAGTTAAAAATCAACTCTCAGGGTCCAATTGATTAAATCAATTCAGTCTATCATCATCCATGCCTATCATCATCTATGCCTCATCGCCCAATATTTCCTTGTTCTAGAGACAATTTTCTTTAGAATCCCTTTTATCTCCTTGTTGGAAATCTCGACTTGTCCGCTCGTTTGCGGATGGTATGGATTGGCAATCTTATGAGTGGCCCTATACTTAGCTAGTAGAGCCTCAAATCGACGAGTTGTGAAGTCTGTTCCTCCATCGCTATTGATGGTTCGGGAAGTCCTGAACCGTGGGAAGATCGTTTATTGAAGAACTTTACCTCTACCATCGCATCATTAGTCGGAGAAGCAACAACTTCGACCCATCTTGAGACATAGTCTACACCTAGAAGTATATATTGGTTACCACAAGATGATGGGAATGGTCCCATGAAGTCTACTCCCCATACATCGAATATCTCCACTTCTTGAATATTGTTGAGGCATCTCATTCCTCCTTAAAATATTACCTGTCCTTTGACAAGCGTTGCATGCAACAACGTAGTTCTATACATCATTAAATAAAGAGGGCCAAAAGAAGCCAGATTGAAGTACCTTAGCACATGCCTTGTGAGAACTAGCATGTCCTCCACAAGGCAAAGAGTAACAATGACGGATTATGCTTTCTACTTCATCCTCCGGAATGCATCTCCTGAACATACCATCGGGACCTCTCTTGAAGAGTAGAGGTTCATTCCAGTAAAAGTGTCGGACGTCTCTAAAGAAATTCATCCTTGGAGCATATGATTGTCCAGGTGAGATTTCCTGACAAACAAGTTAATTGACAATATCAGCAAACCATGGGTCATCACCTTTCGAAATCTGATGAAGATATTCTTCAATCTTGTGTAGTTGCTCATCTGGAAATGAGTCGTCAATAGGGAGCTTATCCGTCTCGCAAGTGAGGTGTGGAAGACGTCCAAGATGATCAGCCACCGAGTTCTCCGAACCTTTCTTGTCACAAATCTCCGGATCAAACTCTTGTAGAAGCAAGATCCATCTTAGGAGCCTTGGCTGTGCATCCTTCTTAGTGAATAGGTAGCGAATTGCTGAATGATCTGTATAGACTATCACCTTTGCACCTACAAGATAAGAACATAATATTTTCTCAACTGCATAGACAATGGCAAGAAGCTCCTTCTCCGTGATAGCGTAGTTCAGTTGAGCTTTGTCTAGCGTCTTGCTAGCATAGTAGATGACGTGAGTACGACCATCCTTCTTCTGTCCAAGTACAGCTCCTATGGCTATGTCGCTTGCATCACACATAACCTCAAATGGAAGTGTCCGATCGGGTGGTTGAATGATTGGAGCTGAAAACAAGGCCTCCTTGATCCTGTAAAAAGCATCCAAACATTCTTTCGAAAACTCGAAAGTTATGTCTTTCATCAAAAGATTAGTCAAAGGTTTTAAAATCTTAGAAAAATTCTTTATGAACCTCCTATAGAATCCGGCATGCCCTAAAAAGCTTCTTACTCCGTTCACCGAAGCTGGAGGAGGTAGTTTCTCTATAGTTTCAATCTTATCTCTATCCACCTCTATTCCACGGTTCGATATCAAATGTCCCAACACAATTCCTTCGTGACCATAAAGTGACACTTTTCCTAGTTCAAAACTAAGTTAGTGTCCTCACATCTCTTAAAGACTAAAGAAAGGTTAGAAATACAAGTATCAAAGGAAGAACCATATACCAAAAAGTCGTCCATGAATACTTCCATGATGTTCTCTATATACTCCGAAAAGATGGCCATCATACACCTTTGGAAGGTGGCAAGGGCATTGCATAAACCGAATCGCATCCTTCTATAGGCAAACGTACCCCAAGGCCACGTGAAGGTAGTCTTCTCTTGATCGTCCAAATGAATGAGAATCTGAAAGAAACCACTATATCCATCTAAATAACAAAAGTAAGAGTGTTGTGTTAACCTTTCAAGCATTTGGTCTATGAAAGGGAGAGGGAAGTGATCCTTCCTCATAGCAACATCCAGCTTACGGTAGTTAATGCACATTCTCCATCCCATAACTGTTCTTGTAGGAATGAGTTCGTTGTTCTTGTTAGCAATGACGGCCATCCCTCCCTTCTTTGGGACTACTTGAACTGGGATCACCCACTTGCTATCAAAAATAGGAAATATGATACCTACATCCAGCAATTTAAGGATTTCCTTCTTCACAACCTCATTCATAATCGGCTTTAACCGTCGTTGAGGTTGTCGTGAAGGCTTATAATCCTCTTCCATTAAGATCTTATGCATACAAACAGAAGGCTTATATTAATTCCTACTAAGTCATCAATGGTATAGCCTAGAGCTTTCCTATGTTATTTCAAAACATTCATAAGCTTCTCAAGTTCATCATCATTCAAGTTGCCACTAACTATAACAAGATACGTTGAGTTAGGTCCAAGAAATGCGTACCTTAGATGTGTAGGGAGTGGCTTTAACTCCAATGATGTTGGTGCTTTGATTGATGAATCTTGACCAAGGATTGTCATTGGATAGGCCTTTGAAGGTTGAGAAAGTGTGCTACTATAGCCAAGAATACCTGCAATTGAATTTGTAGAAGTCGGAGAAATAGCAGAAAAATCGACTTCCCCTACGGAAAATCGGTCGATTTTTTAGTCGATTTTTCTTTTTGTTGTCAAAAATCGACTTGCTTCTTCAAAAATCACCCAACTTATTTTATGTATGTCAATTTTTTCAGCCTCTTCCGGGGCATCCTTCAGCTCTTCAAATCTTGCTTTTGGCTCTTCCTCTGCATCTTCCAATGATCAAATCTCATCATTACAATCATGTTCCACTCCTTCCTCAACGATGCTCATGCTTAGAACCTTTTGAAGTGGATATTTGATCAAGATCGAGCTCACCACTTCTCTAGACTCTTCTTCATCAAAGATGTTAAAAACATCTTCTCCTACAGTTGGCTCTTTGATCAAAGAGAAGAGTACAAACTCCACTTTCTCCTCTCCTATGTTGAATGATAGCTTCCCATTCTTGCAATCTACCAATCATCCGGAGGTTGCAAGGAATGGTCTCCTAAGTATGATGGGAACTAGATAATCTGCAGGAATGTCAAGCACAACAAAGTCTATAGGAATGTAAAACTTACCAAGTTTTACGGGAATGTCTTCTATGATTCCAACAGGTCTAGTGATGGAACGATCAGCCATATAGAGCGTCATCTTCACCGGTATAGGCTCTCCTAAACCAACTTTCTTGCACAAAGCAAGTGGAATGATGCTCACACATGCTCCAAGGTCACAAAGTCCATCATATGTGACTTCCCCTACTCCAATAGGTATTCAAAATGATCATGGATCTCGCAGTTTAGGAGGCATCTTCTCCGTCATAGTCTTGATAAGTTCAGATGTGTCCGAACTCATCTTAAACTTCACCGAAGTCCTCTAGTTTCCTCTTGTTAGAGAGGATCTCCTTCATTATTTTCCTATAAGCTGGCATACCTAAAATTGCATCCATAAAAGGTATGCTAATATGCAGCTTGCTCATGAAATCAATAAACTAACCTAAATGTTTGTCTAGACGCACTCTCGCTCTAGATTGAGGGAAAGGTAGTGGGGGCTTGTAAGCTGGAGGAGGAACATAGACATCCTCCTTCTCCTTTTCTTTTTCCTTTTCGGCTGGGATCTCAACGAACTTGGGCTGCTTCTCGTTGTCATCCGTTCAGGGTTTAGGATCGGTGGTTGTCACACCACTCCTAGTAGTAATTGCCATCACACGCCCCTTCGGATTGTCATCCGTCCTTCCGGGAAGCTTCCCTTGATCTCTAGGAACTTCTCCGGCCTTGCTAAACACCTGATTATCTAAAGATTTTTGTGCTTTAGAAATCGAAGTGATGGAATTCTCCAACCCTTGCTTCTTCCCCAAGATTGTTTCCATCATCGCTTCAAGCTTGTCCTTCTCCGGTTGACTCAAACTCGATGAAGCTTGTCCTTGACTTTTCAAAGGGGTAGAAGAAGAATGAGGAGGAGGAGGAGGAGGTGTTAGTGCATTTTCAGTATCGGAAAAAGGATTACCGGGATTATGCTGATTGGATCTCCAATTGTTTTTGAAGTTTCTGTTGTTATTGATCTAATGGTTGTTCCGGTTGTTATTCCTATTCCCTTGATTGTTCTCTCTTCGTAGATAGCCAACGTCTTGCTTCTTTTGTGATTGAATGTTGGGCTTCAAAAGTGATTTCAACTCCTTAATCTCATTGTTGAGAGAGAAGATTTGAGTTTGACTCGCTTGATTCAAATTCAATCCGGTATCTCCGGAATTTTTGCTACCACCTTCAATCTTCCTATGAGATTACGTCTCAATCACTAGAGCTTTCTTTTCAATGAAATCCCAAGCATCATCATCTCTCATTTCAATAAAAGTTCCGCACGAAAGAGATTGAAGTTTTAATTCAGTCTCCCCATCTAATCCCTTGTAGTAGATTTCCAACAACTTAAGCTTTGGAATGCCATGATGAGGGCAATCCAATAAAAGGTCCTTGAACCTTTCCCAAGAGTTAAACAAACTTTCATTAGGTTTTAAAAACTCCACCTTGATTATAAAGGTTTTACAGGTGCTATTGATGGAAGACTTAAACACAAATGAAGTAGTTTGATACACTAACCAATGAATTATTATATTTCGAGATGCTTGGTTGGTTTGGTTTTAAGTGCAGGTTTTGTCAAAGAATTCAAAGGCCTTTAAATGAATTTCAAAGGCACAAAGAAGACAAGGACGCACAACGAAAACCATCTCAAAAGCCTTGAAGTAAATTTCAAAGAAACAAGGAAGACAAGGCTGGACAACGAAAAGATTTCAAATAACAAAGAAAATCTTTTTCGAGAGATTTGAGAAGATATGAAGATTTGAGAAGATTTGATCAGGAGAAGATCTCAACCGACCAACAAAGAAGATCTTACAAGATCCTTAAACAAAAAGCACGAAGATTCTCTGATCTGGAATTGACGATTGTTTCAACAATCAACGAGAAGATTAAGGAGCCAAGAGATTAACGTGTTCTCAGGAGATGAAGATCGACAACGTCTATCTCATCTCAACCAGGAAGCGATCTTCATGGATAAGAATAATTATCTTCGAACGGTCATCTCTCCAATGGCTAGAAGACCTCTCCATAGAAGATTATAAATGAAGATGGCATCTGAAGAACGAATACACAAGCCTGCACGGAAACATCTATTGTCTTCGAGCGAAGAAAAGTTATCTTCCTTTCGAAACATAGCTTTTCTTTCTCTCCTTCTAAAAAGCTTTATCCCCTAGAGAGAGATAAAACTCGAGAGGTCCATTGGCATATCTAAAGAGTGTTATACTCGAGTGTGTTACTCTGCGAAGTAACTAGGCTATTATAGCAAAGTGAAGAGTTGGAGCTAGATCGTAGCATTGGCTACAGTGAGAGAAGATGGGGATTTCTTCTAGTTTGTATCTAGGACTCTTTGAAGCTGATAATAGATAGTTAGATCCTAAGGCTATACCTTGGGACAGAGAGTAGGCTATTTAGAGCCGAACTTCGTAAACATATCGTCGTGTCGATCTTTTACATTCCACATCATATCTTGTTGATTGTGACTAACTTTGTTTTGCAGGAGTTCAAAGTCAAGGCCCTTGAAAGTTGTTTCAAAGCCCTTGAAATCAAAGTTTCACAACGAACTGAGATCGACATCAAGACCCCTGAAATTGATTTCAAGGCCTTGAGATTGGTTTTGCGAAAAGTTCCCATACTCTATTCAACCCCCTTCTAGAGTATCTTTTAACCTTTTATTTCACCTACCGGTTCTTCAATTGGTATCAGAGCTAGACTCGCGTATATTGATTTAACCATCAGTGAGACTAATCATGAATCCTGTAGGTGATTGTGGATTTGCTCAAGGGAGATCCTCATCTCGACCACCACTGTTATGTGGAAACAACTTTTCTCATTGGAGAGCACTCATGCGTATGTTCATTATTGATTAGGACATGGAACTTTGGAGCATTGTTCAGAATGGCCCCAAAATCCCTACTACAACTATTGAAGGTGTCCAAGTGCCAAAGACGGAAGCTGACTTCACACAAGCTGACCTGGATAGCGTGTCAAAGAACTACATGCAATGAACCTACTATACTGCGGATCAGATGCAAATGAATTCAACCACATCTCATCATGTAAGAGTGCTAAAGAAATATGGGATAATCTTATTGTCACTTACGAAGGAACAAGTCAAGTCAAGGAAACAAAGATTAACATCTTCCTCAGATAATACGAGCTATTCAAGATGAATCCAAATGAAATAGTCAAGGAAATGTTCACAAGATTCACCGAGATTGTGAACAACTTGGACTCACTATGAAAGATCTTCACAAATGAAGAGAAAGTTAGGAAGGTTATAAGGAGCTTACCTAAAGCTAAGTGGGCACCAAAGATGAATGCTATCGAAGAATCTCAGAATCTCTCAACCCTTTCTCTTGATGACCTCCTTGGAAAACTCATTACACATGAAATGGTTCTTGGTGAAGATGATGGAGAGCTCTCATCCAACTCCAACAATTTGGCATTAAAACTTAGAAAGGATGAATCATCATCGGACAAGGAAGATAGTGATGATGATGAAGAAGATGCAATTGCCATGATCTCTAAAGGTCTCTCAAGAATTCTCAAGTTAAAGAAACAATCTTCTAACAATAGAGAATATCCACGAACATCAAAACCCCGAGGTAAGTTTTCTAACTCTAACAAAAAAAACTAGAGTACTAACTTATTTTAAATGTGGTGAAACAGATCATCTTGTGAAGGATTGTCCACAAAAGAAGAGGACCAACTGCAAGAAAAATGATCGAAAGAAGAAAGCTATGGTAGCTTCATGGAGTGATTCAGAATCATCAAATGAATCAAAAGACGAAAAAGAACAAGCAAACTTGTGTCTCATGGCCGATCATGAAGAATATTCAAATTTGTATGTTGACAATGTGGTAAGTACAATTATGTCTCAACCTGAATCTGACCAGAAACAATTCCTTAAAGATATTATCAAATGTGACAAGGAACATAGAATAAGGATAAATTCTTTACAAGAAAAGCTACTTGAACAAGAAAACCAACTAAGTGAGATGTCTCTGGAGATTGAAAATCTTAACACAGAAAAAGTAGACCTTGATGACAATATCAAGGTCTTGGAATCAGAAAACATGATTCTCAAGGACAACCTCTCATCTCTTCATCGAAACTATATCGATCTAGAGAAATAGAAAGTTGATCTAACTTTGATGTGTCAAAACCAGAAGGCTGCACTTGTTAAGTTCACTCGTTCAAAAGCTAATCTTGAGAGAATGATGGGTGAACAACAATCCTCCCTTTACAAAAATGGTATAGGTTATCATAGGATCTTTCCTACAAAACTTGTCACCACTTTTGTCAAAGCCAAAGGAAGTATTCATATGCCTACTTGTTTTTACTGTTGTAAAAATGGTCATGTTAAACCTACATGTCCTTATAGAAGAAATGATCCTTATATTATTAGAAACACCTATCCTTTATGTTTAAGGAAAATGGTCAAACAAATCTGGGTTCCTAAAGGTACTAGACCACCAAACATGATCGAACCTGAATATGGACCAAAATATGTCATTTGGTCGACCCGGAAAGGTTGTTGTTTGCTGTTTTGCTGGATATCACCAAGGTAAAGGAGCACAAACGGATATTAGATAGTGGTTGCTCAAGACACATGAGTGGAAAAAGCTCTTTATTCTCAGATTTAAAGAAGCAATCATCTGGAACCATTACTCTTGGTGATAAAGGAAAGTGTGACATTATTGGCATTGGTAAAATTTGTTGTAATTCATCTAACTTTATTGATGATGTCTATTTGGTTGACGGTTTGAAGTATAATCTACTAAGTATTTCTCAAATATGTGATAAAGGCAACAAAGTTTTATTTGATTCAGAAAAATGTGAGGTTCAAGACAAAAAGACGGGTGAAATTGTGCTTACTACTCCTAGATGTAACAATGTTTATTCTATGAGTACTAACCAAGTTTCAGGAACTAAGCTAAAATGTCTAAAGGCCTTGACTGATGATCCAAGGCGTTGGCATAGAAGAATTGGTAACGTAAGCATGCACACAATGCAGAAGCTACTTACAAAGGAGTTGGTACGTGATTTGCCAAACCTAAATCTTAAGGTAGATGAACTATGTAAGGCTTGTACACAAGGTAAACAAACAAGATATTTATTCAAACCTAAGAAAATTGTAAGTTCTTCTCGACCCATTGAATTGTTACACATGGATCTTTGTGGATCTATGCGTGTCGAATATCTCAAAGGCAAGCAGTACATCCTTGTTATTGTGAATGATTTTTCTCGTTTCACATGGATTTCATTTCTACGAGAAAAGTCTGAAGCATTGTTGGAGTTTTCAAAATTATGTGAGTTACAATCTTTGAAAAACCTATCGATTATTTCTATAAGAAGTGATCATGGTAGAGAATTTGATCAACTAAAGTTTGATTTGTTTTGTGCAAAATATGGTATTTCACATAACTTTTCAGCTCCTAGAACTCCTCAACAAAACGGAGTTGTGGAACGTAAGAACTGCACTCTTGAGGATATGTCTTGGACAATGCTTTTAGAAAACAATTTGCCAAATTGTTTTTGGGCTGAAGCAGTGAACACTGCAAATTATATTTTGAATAGATGTTTAATTTGCCCTATCTTGAAAAAGACTCCTTATAAAGTCTTTAAAGGAAGGAAACCAAATATTTCATATTTCAAACCCTTTGGATGTACTTGTTTTGTTCATAACAATGGATAAGATAACCTTGGGAAATTTGACGCACGTAGTGATGAAGCAATATTCATTTGATATGCTTCAAATAGCAAAACTTATCGTGTCTATAAAAAACGTACCAAAATTGTTGAGGAAAGCATCCATATTATTTTTTATGAAAGCAATGATGGTACTTTGAGTGAGAGTTTTGCAAATCTAAATCTGAATCAACGAGAAGATCATAATTTGGATGAAGAGGAAGATCCTAAAGATCAAGAAAAGATTATGCAGGAAAAGATTCAAGATACCGAAGAAAATCCTCAAGACCTTGAAACACATCTTCAAGACCTTGAAACAAAATACTGTGATAACAGAACTCCGCTTCAAGGGCTTGAAACTCAACTTCAAGGCCATGAGATTGGATCCAAGGATAATATATCAACGGTACCTGAATCTAGTCAAACATATGAGGCTCAAACTTCTGGATTTGTTCCATCTATCAAAAGAAGGAAAAAGTTCAACACTCTTTATATCATCCATAAGAGAATGTGATCTCTGATCCAAACGCTGGAGTTCAAACTCGATCTAAAGTGAACAATCTATGTGCCTTCTCCGCTTTTGTGTCTCTTGTCGAACCAAAGAACTACGTCCAAGCTCTTCAAGAACCTGATTGGATCATTGCCATGCAAAATGAACTAAACGAATTTGAGAGAAACAAAGTACGGACTCTTACTTCAAGACCAAAACATCAATCCGTCATTGGCACGAAATGGGTCTTTCGAAATAAGTTGGATGAAAGTGGCAAAGTCATGCGAAATAAAGCATGACTTGTAGCACAAGGCTATAACCAAGAAGAAGGTATTGATTATGAGGAGACTTTTGCTCCAGTTGCTAGGTTAGAAGCCATACTACTTGCATTTGCATCTTTTATGAACATAAAACTTTTTCAAATGGATGTAAAATGTGCTTTTTTAAATGACTTCTTAGAAGAAGAAGTCTACGTTGCTCAACCTCCTGGTTTTGAAAATGATGAATTTCCAGATCACGTTTTCAAATTGAACAAAGCTCTTTATGGTCTTAAAGAAGCTCCTCGAGCTTGGTATGAAAGGTTGTCTAAATATCTTCTTGAAAACAAACTCAAAAGAGGTTTGATTGATAAAACATTATTCATCAAAACCAGAGGCAACGACATTCTAGTAGTACAAATCTACGTCGATGATATTTTATTCGGTGCTACTAATGATTCCCTTTGCAAGGAATTTTCAGATATTATGTGCAGGTAATTTGAAATGAGCCTAATGGGAGAGCTTAATTTCTTTCTTGGACTTCAAGTTTCACAAGCAAAGAAAGGAATTTTTCTCAATCAAAGCAAGTATACTAAAGACTTGCTTAAAAAGTACAAAATGGATCAATCTAAGATTGCAAAGACTCCTATGAGTTCAACACTTTCGCTTGACCATGACAAGGATGACAAAAGTGTAGTACAAAAGGAGTATCGAGGTATGATAGGTTCATTGTTGCATCTAACTGCTAGTCGTCCTGACATTATGTTTAGCGTGTGCATGTGCAAGATTTCAAACTGATCCTAAAGAGTCACACTTGATAGCTGTGAAAAGAATATTTCGGTATCTCAATGGCATTAAGGATCTAGGGTTATGGTACCCACGTCAAAGCTCGTTTCATCTTGTTGGCTATTCAGATGCAGACTTTGCAGGTTATAAGGTCGATAGAAAAAGCACTTCTGGATGTTGCCAATTCTTAGGTTCATCCCTAATCAGTTGGCACTCCAAGAAGCAAAAATTATGTCGCCTTATCCACAACAGAAGCTGAATATATCGCTGCGGGAGCCTATTGTGCACAAATTCTATGGATTGCTCAACAACTTCGTGATCTTGGCTTTGATTTAAAAGGTATCCCTATAAAATGTGATAATACTATTGCTATTTCGATAATCAAAAATCCTGTGCAGCATTCAAGGACTAAGCATATTGATGTAAGGCATCACTTCATACGTGATCATCTTGAAAAAGGTGATGTTTCGATCTCTTTTAAATCTACTAACTTGCAGCTTGCAGATATCTTTACCAAGCCTCTTCTTAAGGAAAAATTTAATTTTATTAGATTGGATCTTGTTATGTTGAACAAGAAAGCATTAACGTAGGGGGAGTAAACGAGTTTATTTGTTCCTACGTATGCAGCCCAATTGATGTTTTCAAGGGCCTTGAAATGAAATTCAAGGGCCTTGAAACATGTTTCAAAGGGTATATTAATAAAACGGATCAATTAGAAATTCATATATTTTAGATATGCAATTATCTAATTTTTATTCTTGAAAGGGGATTTGAAAAGGCTTTATTATCATACTCAAAGGATTTTGAAAAGTGGTTACCAAAATTTATGGAAAGAATTTTAATCAACAATGATTTTCCCAAGATCTTGAATATCTTGTTGATCTTACGTTGATATGACCTCTTTCCTTAAAAATCACTTCTCTTCCTTCTTTATTTCTTCTGCTTCTTTTTCCCGTTGAAAGAACAATGTTTCACTCTTTCGTTGTTTTCACAAACCCTCTTCGTCTTCCTCTCAAAAATTTTCTCATGGCATCTGAGAGATCTTCAATGGATGAGGCCACATTATCTGCCTCCAAAAGAAAGAGAGTGGTTCAGATTTAATCTAACTCAAACTCAGATTCAAGCTCAGGGTCCGATTCAAGCTCAAGTTCTCCAAATTATCTGAATGACACAGAAAACGTTACCAAGACGGGGTTCCGTTAAATTGGTTTGGGAGTTCAACAACCGCCAAAAAATGGTTGACAGAGTTTGTTGGCCGACATGAATGCTTGTGTGAGCTTGTCCACAGTGAACTATTTACATGCTTCTCTCTACCAAGACTCAAGGTGCTTCATGCAAGTTCTATCTGGATTATGCTCAACCCAGGTGAAGTCTCTTACCCACGGTTAACCAAGCTATCTACACAAACTTAGCTGTTAGAAGAGAAAGAGGACAATGAATTTTGGACTCAGTTGTATAAGGTAAGAAAATCACTATTACTACTGAGATTATTGCTTATATCTTTGGTTTTCCTCGATATGATGTCATGGATCATCCTACCCCTGCTAGAACCTTTCAATTAGCCAAAGAACAGTTTCTTCTTCCCAATGCTTTACCACAACCCACTGTCACTTGTTTAACCCTTGAAGCCAGAATTATTTATGCTATTTTGGATAGATGTGTAGTACCAAGGTTTACTAATAGGGATGTGGTGACCAACACATTACTGGCATTTGTATATCATGTGGTGAATGGGCTTAAGGTAAATCTTCCGGAAATCATTCTGTCTCATATGGTAAATGTCATAAATTCTCCAAGTGATAGTCACCAGCCATATGGAAATCTGCTTCCAATAATTTTTCGGCATTTCTCTATTGATTATTCTAGTAAGTACAACATATTGTTAATGGCGGATTAGATGAAGAATTCTTTGAAACTATAGGAATTCAGAAGACACAGGTTGATTTTAGTACAATATGGGTTTTGAAGGAGCAACCAGAATAGAATTTCACTACTGTTCAGCATCTGGAAACTGTAGAAAGAGCAATAGACTCTCTGAGATCAGATCTTGTCTTCTTCCAAGCAAAAGTGACAGACCGACTGGATGAAACACAAGATTTGCTGGGTATTTTGAATCAGAAAATAAATAAGATGTTTCACGTTAATGTTCTTTCTCTTACAACTGCTAGTAGCATGAAGCCTCTCTCAGAAGATCATGGACAAGCGACCACGAAGGATGTTGAAAAGGTCATGACACAGTGTCATAAGATTATCAAAGATAAACCTATTCACCAACCTTCATCAGAGGATCCAGACATTCTAACTATTGAAGAATTTGGAGTGGTCAAAAAGCATGATAAGAATTCTGATCAAAGAAGAACAAATCTTTCTCGGAAAGAACTTGACGTCATCAATGCTCATAATCGATGGAGGAATATGTGTTTAAAGGAGCATTATGGGAAAGGAAGTTCATCCAGATGGTACAAAGAAAACTTAATCTCTCAGGATGTCATGACTGTCAAGGCCATGATAGTATTATCAAAGGCTTGTTTTTGAGAAATACTTTTTGTTGTTTTTGTTGAAATACTCTTGGGTTGTAATCGTTTTTTAAAAAAAAAACTCTCGTGCTTTAACTATTTTTATCTCTTGTTGAAAGACAAAGGGGGAGAAATGAATGTGGTCCGACATTCGATATTCTGTATTCTACGTTTTAGTTTTTGATATTCATATATATGCATTTCTAAACTAACAAAATGCAGGTATGAAAACCATTTGTATGTTGTCTTCCATCAAGGGGGAGATTGAAAACTCCACCTTGATTATAAAGGTTTTACAGGTGCTGCTGATGGAAGACTTAAACACAAATGAAGTAGTTTGATACACTAACCAATGAATTATTATATTTCGAGATGCTTGGTTGGTTTGGTTTTAAGTGCATGTTTTGTCAAAGAATTCAAAGGCCTTTAAATGAATTTCAAAGGCACAAAGAAGACAAGGACGCACAACGAAAACCATCTCAAAATCCTTGAAGTAAATTTCAAAGAAACAAGGAAGACAAGGCTCGATAACGAAAAGATTTCAAATAAAAAAGAAAATCTTTTTCGAGAGATTTGAGAAGATATGAAGATTTGAGAAGATTTGATCAGGAGAAGATCTCAACCGACCAACTAAGAAGATCTTACAAGATCCTTAAACCAAAAGCACGAAGATTCTCTAATTTGGAATTGACAATTGCTTCAACAATCAACAAAAAGATTAAGGAGCCAAGAGATTAACGTGTTCTCAGGAGATGAAGATCTACAACGTCTATCTCATCTCAACCAGGAAGCGATCTTCATGGAGAAGAAGAATTATCTTCGAACGATCATCTCTCCAACGGCTAGAAGACCTCTCCATAAAAGATTATAAATGAAGATGGCATCTGAAGAACGAACACACAAGCCTGCACAAAAACATCTATAGTCTTCAAGCAAACAAAAGTTATCTTCATATCAAAACATAGTTTTTCTTTCTCTCCTTCTAAAAAGCTTTATCCCCTAGAGAGAGATAAAACTCGAGAGGTCCATTGGCATATCTAAAGAGTGTTATACTCGAGTGCGTTACTCTGCTAAGTAACTAGGCTATTATAGCAAAGTGAAGAGTTGGAGCTAGATCGTAGCATTGGCTACAGTGAGAGAAGAAGGGGATTTCGTCTAGTTTGTATCTAGGACTCTCTGAAGCTGATAATAGATAGTTAGATCCTAAGTCTATACCCTGGGACGGAGAATAGGCTCTTTAGAGCCGAACTTCATAAACATATCCTCGTGTCAAACTTTTACATTCCGCACCATATCTTGTTTATTGTGACTAATTTTGTTTTGCAGGAGTTCAAAGTCAAGGCCCTTGAAAGTTGTTTCAAAGCCCTTGAAATCAAAGTTTCACAACGAACTAAGATCGACATCAAGACCCTTGAAATTGATTTCAAGGCCTTGGGATTGGTTTTACGAAAAGTTACCACACTCTATTCAACCCCCCTTCTAGAGTATCTTTTAACCTTTTATTTTACCTAACGGTTCTTCAGGTTTCATAGCAAAGGCATTGATTTTACCTGTCAACTCCGTTGTCTTGGATGGTGGAAAAAACTTGGTGAGGAATTCTGAATTCATCTCCTTCCATGTGTTAACTCTTCCTGTTGGAAGAGATTGATACCAAGCTAAGGTCTTGTCTTTCAAAGAGAAAAAGAAAGGTCTCAACTTATAGTTGTTGTTGGTTGCTCTTGGAGGCTTCAAGATCTCCATAAGAATCTCATGGTTCTGAAGATGTTGATGAGGAGATTCCGTTTCCATTCCACCAAACTAACTTTGTCGGATCATAGTGATGACTTTAGGGCAAAACCCATAGTCATGCTCATCCGAATCCCCAAGATTCACGCCCAAACGGCACGGCTGCTGATTCGGATCCATACGTTGCCCAAGAGTTCGTGGTTCAGCCCCGATCGGAGCAACTCTCGCATCTCTAGCTGGAATACGAGGATTAAGTGGTAGATTAGGTGTTATCTCTTCCAACTCAGGCATATCATCGTCGGATGATTCGTCTTTCTTAGTGGCGGCTTTCTCCAAGTTTACTTGTTTTACCCTCACTCGGATTTCATCCATTTCAGCTTGCAATCGCTCTCTATCAGCACGAGCTACAAGTCTCTCCTCAATAAGTCTCCTTTAACTTTTATTAAGGAGAGCTCGAGTTTCATCTAACTCAGCCTGGAGGTTCCATTCATTGTGTTCAACCATTTTTGCTTCTCTTAACCGTTTCTTGAGAGTCTTCTTACATTTTGGGTCAAAAGGAATGAGGTCTTTTTCTCAGATCGAGACCTTCGCATATACCTAAAGAGAAATCTGCAAAATCACTAAGGTAGATAGATCAAATAACAAGAGCAAAATCTCCCAAGCCAGAAAACCGAAAATCGAATTTGGTCTTGACCAAATCCCCGGCAACAGCGCCAAAAACTTGTTCGCTCAAAAGTGTGTGCGTCAAAGTCTTAAATTTATAATCCAGAACTTAAGCAAAAGCGAATCCGTAGTGTACGGATCAGCTGTAGTAAAGCAAGAAATTCCAAAGTCAAACTCAGGGATTTGGTGAGAATAAAATCGATTCAAATACTGTCTAGCAAGAAGTAAAAGCTTTTGTAAAGATGTAAGAGACAAATGATTCCAAGGATTCAAGTATCCGACTACGGCTTTCGATTCAATAAACTCTAAAGATCAAAGGACAGAGTTGGCGTTGCCAAGTTTATGTTTTTCGAAAAAAGGAATAATGTACGACGAAGTTCCACTACTCACTTATCCCAACTTAGAAGCTCTCAACCCAAAGGATGTTGAGTCTCATCAAGAGAGTACTCAAGTTAAGGATTAACACTCAAACCACTCACTAAAACCCAAGGATATGACTCTCAAAGGCAAAGGTGAAGGGTACACTCAAACCTTAATAGAGGGTGTTGATTCTCTCTATTACCCAAATCTTGTAAACTTTGGTTCCAAGCAAAGAATCGATAATGAAGTCTTTTCTCACACTTGGATAAGGGTTAAAAAGATCAAGCAAGACTAGGATTTAGGCAAGGTTTAACTTTGGTTAAAGGATAAAACATTAAGGAACGTCAGACCAGAAAAATTGTGCTGTTCTAAGAGAAAATCGGTTGATTTCTTGAAGAACAGTCCGATTTTTCGCAATCGCAAAAGTTAAATCTCAACTCTCAGGGTCCAACTGTTTAAATGAGTTCAGTCTATCATCATCTATGCCTCAATCATAAACAATTCTCCTTAGAATCACAAAGTTTTTAGCCAATCATTTTCAGTTTTGGATCAAAATCAAGATTGAATAAAGAAAACAAAATAAAAAACCAAACTTCGCATAAAACTTGACATATCTCCAAAATCAGTAATCAATCCTTCAGAACTTCAATAAAATCTCTCAAAACACTCAATAGAATGTGTTCACAAATCACAATAACAAACAATAATCGAAGATCTCACAACTTTCTTGAATCTTGAACTCTATCTTCCTTCCGTCAATCCTTTCTCTCCAAGAATCTCCAATCCTCTATCGTATGCCGTCAATCTCTAATTTGTGCGACATCCTCTTTTTCGTCTCTTAAGGTTCCAACATAACCCAAATCGCTAATGGGCTGCAAGACATATCCCTCCTCTGTCCCAAATGCTTTGCACTTTCGAACGTTATATTTTTAGACGGTTACAAGTGAAAATCGACCGATTTATTACATAACTCGTCCCATTTTTCTACAGGAAAATCGTTCGAGTTAATGGATGAATGACCCGATTTTCCACAATAGAAAGTGCTTGTCTTTTGGCTTGTTTTTCACCTCTTTATGTGACTCTTCCATTGCACTTTCCTTACTTCTCATGACTCCTCATTGGTTTCTTATACTTCCTTAGCATCACAAACTATTCCTTGCTCCATTATTTCTTCCAAATCCATCGTTTTCACCTACAATTCACTCAAAACTAGTGTAGACCTCTATTTCCGAAATATAAATGAAATAAAGCTTAAAGGTACACAAATCTCATTGAATGTAGGGGAAACTGTGGTAAGACATTCATAATATGCATGATTATAATGGCGTATAATTCATTTTATCACATTGCGAATGCGCTGTGATAAATTTGTTACGCACTCACAATGCGTAACCGTGTCGCGCTCGAAATACGTAACAAGTTAGCGTTTGGTAATTTCATCTTCGTGCCTTTATTACTTCCGAATTGGAATGAAATAATGTGTAAGCCTCAATTCTGATAGGACAGCACATTAAGTGGTAATTCTTTTAGAGGGATTTTAAGTACACGGTGTTTGATTTAGAAAATGCCAACCGGAAACGCATTTCGAATGTGTCACGCATCCGGCTTCTAGAACCGTGCTAAAAAGTTTTTTTTTATTTTTTTGGGTAGAACTCACAAAGAAAAATTAGCACGATTACACATTGCGAATGCATGACACAATTGCAATGCGTAACTGTGACTTATTTAAAATGCGTAGCAAGTTGGCATTTGGTAATTTTATCGTTGTGCCTTTATAAATCCTGTTCTTTTACCGTGTACGCACCCTTTTCCTTTACTTTTAACTAGACCTGATCATATTCGGGCACCCCTCTGATCCACTTGGGAAAACGGTGCGGGTATGAATAGAGGAAGAAGTTCGGCCCGTCAGGTCGGATCCAGGAACCACTCTAGGTCCAACCGGGCCAAAAAGTTCGGCCCTCCGGCCCAGGTAAATATATATATATATTATAAATATTAAGATAAATTTAAAATTTTAGTATAATTATAATACATTTCATATATATTTCTTATAAAATATTTTAAATTTTAATTATTTTTTTAAAAAAATCATCCTAAAAACTTATTTTTGAAAATGGAAAACGAGTATCCACAAGCCCGGCCCGCCCGACTGGCAGGGTACGACAACCATTTTAGGCACTGATGCGGGGTGAAAGACGTTGTTTCCGATCTAGATTGAAAGTCCTCAAATCGTCAACAGAAAGAAATCTCGGATGAATTTCCAAAAATTTCGGACGAGATTTATCAGAAATAAGAATGCGGGATAATGAATGATGTGGAAAGATAAGAAGATGATAATATGGAATGATAAAGATAAATATAGGAAGATAGGACAATTATAATACTTGAAAATAACCTTGACCAATTATGTGTCAAAAACTGATACAAAGAATTATCTTTCACCCTTCCTTATTTAACCTTACACAAGCCTTCTAAATAAGACAAGTAAAAGGAGGGACCAATTTGACCTGGAGCACCAACCTTCATAAAGATTAACACACACAAGAATAACCTACCAAAGACTCACAACTTTTCAACCAAAATCCTCCTTTTGATTGAATAAGAATGATATTATGCAAACCCCGTGAGCAAAGTCACAAGTATCTCAAAATAATGTGGAATTTAATAATCACAACTAAGCTACCTAACAATCTCCCCCTTAAAGCTATTTATAAGGGAGATCCTTCAATGTAAGCTAGGAACAGATATCTTTTATAAATAATCTAAAAAAGATATCTTTAAAAGATATATAAAAATAATAATCCAAAATATAGGATAAAAAACTAGCAACTTCCTTAAGATAGTTTGAGAGCTTTAAGGAAAGTAAATATTAAAAGATAATTGCCAAGATTAGAAGATTTTGACCAGATCTTCAAGGGTGTGTCACACACCAAATCTCGACCGAGATTCCTGAGAATAAACCGAGATTTCTTCTTTGCAACTAGTTCTTGACCTTCTTTGTTGGTTGTTCCTCTCGAATCCGTTTAACCCTCGATCATGTGATTGGTCCTTGTATGAGTGGTGTCAAGGATGGTCCCATATCATATTCCCCTTCTTGGAAAGGATTCGACCTTGAATCTTCCCCTTGCTCGTTATAAATTATATCGGAACTCAAATCCTTTTGGAGTAGAGATTGTAGTGTATACTCTCCTGGAGGATCCCTTGAAAGTTGTAAAACTCGCACCTTGAAGACGAGTCGTGCAACACTCAACAGTAAGGAATCTCGGTCATCAAACATAAATTCTCGGACGAGATTTTGCTTCAGGAATGGACGAAATATCAATTAAGCTTCCGCACGCCATTGTTGATGATGCTAACTGAGAGTGGGGTGTAATTTCATCCTCTCCTAGTGGTGATTCCTTAAGATCTCCAAGATCTAGCAGCAAATTTATGTCCATTTGATCATCCTTGTTCCCTACTAACTTTCCTGCAATAAAACTTACTCGCTTCCCGAAAGACAATGGTATAAGATCAAAAGAAGTTAAGGAAAATAGCTTAACCGTATAGTCATTACAACGGAAAGATAGAGAAGAGTGATAAATCCTAATTTTCTTAAGCACGCACCACTCAATGAATTCACTCATAGGCAGGAATGACATAACCTAAAAATCCATGGGGTTGTGCTCTATCTGTAATAGTTTTGGGTCAACCAAAAGAGCTGTTGCAAATGATGCATAAGTGACTGCAATGGATTGAATTCCTGAAAAACTGGGGTGAGCTAAAGGAATCGCGGCCGAGATTTTGTGAAGAGCATGCCGAGATTCTCCATTGGAATATCCTTCGACCACTTCATTGTCCAATGCTCGATCCTTGCACTCTTTCTTCGGCTTCTCATAGATCTCAATGATTTGTAATGGAGTCATGGGCTTTAGTTTTATCTTTTTACCATTGAATGTCAACATGTACTTGTTCGTATTATCATCATGCTCCACTTTCCGATCATATTTCCATGGTCGACCTAGCAAAATATGACAAGCCTGCATAAGTACTACATCACGCAAAATTTCATCAATATAATGTCCTAGTGTGATAGTCACCTTAACTTGCTTGTTGACCTTTAAAGTACCACAATCATTCATCCATGATAGTTTATAGGGTCTAGGATGATAAAAAGTAGGAAGTTGCAATTTAGTAACCATTTCAACACTAGCAATATTACAACAACTACCTCCATCAATGATCATATTGCACACCTTTCCCTTAACAAGGAATCTAGTATGAAAGAGATTTTCTCGTTGAGTTTTTTTACTAAGAGAAAAAATAAATGCAAGGTCCTTCTAGCAATCAAAGATTCTCCATGCTCAAATTCACAACTCTCATCACTTTCACTAGCACTTTTATGGTTTTCTTCACTTTCATAATCCCCTTGTTGATTAATGAATAAGACCTTGTTATTAGGACAATCCTTTTTATAATGACCTCTACCTTGACAGTTAAAACACACAATGTCTCTAGAATGTAAAGTAGAGTTGGAAGTGCTCCCTTTAGGATCTTTTGAAGGCTCATTCAAAGGTTTAGAATGTGGGGGATTGGATGATGAAGCTCTCAATACTCATTGGCTGCCGTTTCTACTTCAAGGCTCTCTCTGGGAGAATCTCGGTCAAAATCTCGGCCGATATTTTCTTGTATGGCCCAAGATTTGTTAAGGTGCCATGAGTTTGCCTCTTGGTTCCGTCCTTGGAGCTTCTTTTCCACCTTAATAGCCAAATGCAATAAGTTAATCATATTAGCATAAGGATATAGATCAATTTCATTAGCTAATGATAGATGTAAAATTTTTAAAAATTGAGCCATAGTGGACTGCTCATCCTCGTGGATGTTGGCCTTAATCATCGCCATTGGCATGGTGATGTAGGCTTCCTCTACGTTGCGGGTGCCTTGCTTGAAATTCTCCAACCTTTGCCTTGCTTCCCTAGCATAATATGGAGGTGTGAATATTGCTCTCATCAATGCTTTCATGTGTCCCCAAGTATAGACCTTCGGTTCTAGTGTTCGTCTCCTTTCTTTGACGAGGTGATCCCACCAAACTAGGGCATATCCTTGGAATTCCAACGCAACAGTTGAACCTTCCTTTGATCACTAAAAGTATGGCAAGACCAAATTTGTTCAATTTTAGTCTCCCATTCCATGTATACGTCCGGATCTACTTTTCCCTCAAAACTCGGAATCTTGACATTCACCTTGCCCATTCCATCGTTGTCCTGGTAAGTGTTAGCATGAAATATTGTGATATTTTAGGCACGTTTTCTAAGTGTATTTGATTCATATTGATAGTCATTGATTGAGAATTGATGCATTTGTGAGCTAGTTTATCTATAATGTCGATATAGAGATCTACACAAGCTTTATGTTGATTATAGGCGATTGAGAGCTATTTCCGAACGGAATTGAGCAAGGATGGAGTTGTTGAGCAATGTCCATGGATTGAGGACATTCCTAGGAGCTAAGGGAGTGCCAACTTGAGGAATGCACGAGGCTAGGGAAGAATCACGTTCTTGCCCTAAACCACGCTCTAAAATACGGCCGTACCACTTTCCACGTTCAAGTCCACGGCCGTGGAACCATGGCTAGGGAAGCGTGGTTCATTCCAGTAACTTCTACGGCGTGGAGAAGATGGTTCAAACCGTGTTGATTTCCACGCTCTAAATTACGGCCGTGGAACCCTTCCACGACCGTGATCTTGGCAATCTTTTTCGCCACACTTTAAGCCACGATCTCCTACGCAATTGGGCCGGGCCGATATTTTATCTTACACTATAAAAGGACGGACGAAGGGAGATTCCGTCACCTCTGCTTAGACCTCTGCTTAGACCTCGCTTTACACATACACTTGCGCTTGGAATTGCCCTAATTTCGCATTTGGCGGAGATATTTTTGAGAGATTTTTGGCGTATTGCTATTGGAGATTTCCGGATTGACGGAAGATCGAAGATTCGGAAGATTGTTCGCAAGGAGAATTCGCTTCTTGCTTAGGTTTGATTTAGAAGACGGATTGACATCCCGTTCTTCCTTCTTATCTAAGATTTGTGTTTGTTTGTTCTATTCCGAATCTAGTGACGATTATTGTTCTTGATTGTGACTTTAAGATTGATTTGAAGTTTATTGAAGGTTTACGGAAGTTTTCATCTTTCAATCTTTTAATTCTTGAATTTGATAATAATATGATTATTGTTGGCTAAAAACCCTTAATAATTCTAAGGTGAAGGGTTGATAGTTGTGGCTTAGATGATGATAGATCGTTCGTAAACAGATTGGATCCTGAGAGTTAGAGAGAATCGCCGACGAACCCTAATCCACGGTCTGTTCTTGAGCTTCCACGGCCGTGGAACTCAAGAACTAGCCGTAATTTTGTGCTAAGTTACGAACTTGCTTTTACTTTAATCCAAAGTTAAAGATTTGCTTTAACTTAGTCTTGGCTTGCCTTTTCTAGGTGGTAGTGAAGCCTCAACAACCTCTACCTCGATTGTGAGTGTCACAACCGTAATCGGTTTAGTTAGTCTTGACCCTTGGATTACAAGTTTGGGTATTTGACATTAATTCTTATCTTTAGAACCTTTCTATATTGAAGCCTCAACAACCTTTATAGAGAGTGTCTTGTAGGTAAGTCATATAAGGTTTTTGGAACTTCACGGTACGATTACCTTACATTAGCATACGTTTGCATATCTTAACTCTGTCCTTATACCATTAGTATATCTTGAATCGATTGTCACAGCTGGATTCCTGGATCTTTAAGATTGTTATTTTCCCAATAATTCGAAAAGCTCTTACATTTATTTGCTTGATAACCTATAATTGAATTTGTTCCCCCCAAATCCCTGTGTTCGATACTCTGGAATTCTTGCTTAACTATATCGATCCGTACACTGCGGGTTCGCTTGCTTGATTTCTAGTTTTATAATTAAAGCTTATTTGCACGCACGCTAAGTGGTGAACTGGAAGACCTATAAGGTTCCAAGTCTTGATCTCTCCTAGGACGAGGATTGCGTCTAGGGTAACCTCTCCACCTATCGTCATCATTCTCCTCCTCCATTCTCTGAAATTCATAAACAACATTTGTAATGTTAGGTGCATGGAAATTCCAATTTGGATAATGCGTACCTGACCCTTGAGGGTGTCTTGGATCTAGGGTTGGAGGTATGAGAGGGTTCCGTGAGCTTTTTCTCATTCTAAAGGAGAATCTTGGATGAAATCTCTAGTTGGGGTCTAGATTTTGGGCCAAAATTTGTTCTCTAGGATGAGTTTCCAGCCGGTCCATCCGTTATGCTATTCCCAAGACCATCTTCAAGAGTTGGGAAAATTGGTCATTAGTTTCGGGATTAGTTAGGTCACCCCGTTGTGACCCTTGTGGTATTTAATACATCGTACACAAATATACAAAGTAACAACAAACATGTGAAGTTAGTGAAAACGAGGGTTTCTTACTTGTTTTCTCTCGCACTCACACTCTGTGGTGATATCGCAAGCTGATTTGGCGTAGTTGCCTTGGATGGATTAAATCTTCTTTACTAATTGATGCACTAGATTCCCTTCGAACTTCCTTGGATGCCATAAATAGTCAACTTGTGTTCGAAAGAAAGGTTCTTGTGTTGAAAGATAGTGAAAGGATTCCTATTGTAGGTGTCTTCACACAATGGTACAAGGATAGAAAGAATATTGCAAGTATGACACAACTGGTATGATACAAAGTATAGATACTAACTATCACACTCAAAGAATTGACTAAATGTGTTTAGAGTAGAAAGAGGCTAAAGAAAAGCACACAAGAGATTAAAAGAGAGAAAGAACGAACCTTGAGTTTGCGAAGCTAGAAAGAGAGATAGCCGGGTTTGTTCTTGGGCATGGCTAGGACTCTTAATTGGTTCACAGTCGGTACAAAAACTCTTCCTTTCTTGGACTCTTGCACAGGGTGCACTTGGATTCGTCAACTTATGCCTCAAAATTTTCTCGAAACTTGGACAACACTAGCAAAACTCGGATGAAATCTCGACCGACATTCTTGAGGGTTGGCCTAGATTTGTTAAAAAATCGATGCTTTGTGTCGACGTTCAATGATCACTATTGGGGCTGCTACTCCTTGGTTGCCTTTTGGTCTTTAAATGCTGGAGAAGTGTTTATAATGCTGCTTCGATAAGAAAGGAGAAGATCTTAACTACTAGAAAGATCTTACTTAAAGCACAACGTTGTTCGCTCTTTCCGTAGGGTTGGTCGAGGTTTTCAAGGTCAACGGCTGGCTTGTGTTTGGTTGTGGCATTTCTCTCTTGCAAGACTTACAAAAAGCAACACACGTTAATCTCAAATAATCTCGCAATGATGGCGAAGAATAAAAGACATAATTTTTATATGACCCAAAGAAGACTCAAATAAAAATTAAATTAAACCAGATACGGACTTCAATCCCTTAGCTCTGATATCACTTTGAAGCGGGGTGAAAGCCGTAGTTCTCCGATCTAGATTAAAAGTCCTCAAATCGTCAACAAAAGGAAATTTTGGATGAATTTACAAAAATCTCTGGCGAGATTTAATGAAGAACATACCGAGATTTATCAGAAATCAGAATGCAGAATAATGAATGATGTTGAAAGATAAGAAGATGATAATATGGAATGATAAATGATAAATATAGGAAGATAGAAGTATCATAAGACTTGCAAAGAACCTTGACCACTTATGTGTCAAAACTCGATACAAAGAATTACATTTCACCCTTCCTTCTTTAACCTTACACAAGCCTTTTAAATAAGACAAGCAAAAGGAGGGACTAGTTTGACTTGGAACACCAACCTTCAAAAAGATTAACACACACAAGAACAACCTAACAAAGACTCACAACTTTTCAACAAAAACTCTCCTTTTGATTGAATAGAAATGATAAAATGCAAGCCCCATGAACGAAGTCACAAGTATCTCACAATAATATGGAATTTAATAATCACAACTAAGCTACCTAACAATCTCCCCCTCTAAGGCTATTTATAAGGGAGATTCTTCAATGTAAACTAGGAAAAGAACTTTTAAAGATAATCTAGGAAGTATATCTTTAAAAGATATATAAAAATAATAATCCCAAATATAGGATAAAAAACTATCAACTTCCTTAAGATAGTTTGATAGCTTTAAGGAAAGTAAATATAAAAAGATAATTCCCAAGATTAAAAGATCTTGGCCAGATCTTCAAGGGCGCGTTAGAGACCAAATCTTGGTCAATAATCTTGACCGAGATTCCTGAGAATAAACTGAGATTTCTTGTCTGCAACTAGTTATTGATCTTCTTGGTTGGTTGTTCCTCTCAGATCCGTTTAACCGTCGGTCTTGTGATTACTCCTTGTATGAGTGGTGTCGAGGATGTTCCCACACCAAGCACAATAGCTAGACTTGGCCCGGGTCCGGATAAACAGGATTAATATTTTATAAAAGCCCGGCTTGAACCCGGCCTAGATATGAACACGTCTACTTTTAACCACCTCATAAGTTCCATCAATCATAAGATGCTGAAAGATTTCGGGGGATATTACGTACACGGCGATGAAATGCACAAACGCACAACGGATTTGGAATCCGTAACGGTCACGGTTACTGGTTCTAAAACCATGACAAATTGTTCACGGATCCGGAACTTAGAATCGTGATGGTTACGTGTTTCGGATCCGTAATGTTTCTTACCGTTGTTTTTAACCGTTGTAATTCGAACTTTTTGTACCGAAAATGACAACACAAGACTATGAAGAGATGTTGATTCCATTTGATGAGACAAAATTTTGTCAGCCAGACGAGTTTCTTCGATATTTTGAGGTAAGGATATTTTAACTTATTGTAAGTTATCATTAAATTAAAAAAAAAAAAAATTCTTCTTTCTATTCTATTTCATTTAGGGTGTATGGAATTGTTCGCGTGATGAAGGGACCGATTATTCTCGCATGTTTGAAATTTGCGGTTTTTCTATGATCACGACAATGGTTAATTGGACTCGATTTATGTGAGGAACAATGAATATGGTGTTAGTCACAAGTAGGTCAAGGAGAAATGTTAGGTGACTCGTTACGTTTTGTCTGACATGCACACATTTTGGAACCCTCGGAAGAAGAAAGACGTTGATCCTGATATCGAGCCGTCATCTAGCCGAACACACAAATCGAGAAAAGACGGGTATGTATTTGAGATTATGGGCGTACAAATTGAAGTTGATAAATGGACGTTGCATGTTATATGTGGGGTGTACAACCATATTGATGCAGGACTATCCTTAACATCTCCTACAGTTATTCACTCACATTGATATCTATCGTGGAGGAATCTTACATGTGTGAAGATGATCAAGGAGGCAAGGAGAGTAAATGGAGATATCGGCCTCACCAAGCTCTAGCCGATATATTGATTAGTCTTGTCGAGATTTATAATGAATCTAGATAAGATTATAGTTAGTTATTTTATACATTTAAAGCTCTAAACATTCTAAAGGTTTTTATCTTTCATCCTATATTTTGTAGGATTATTTTAATTTTTACCTTTTAGGAGAATCTCGCCTATAAACATCCTAGGAAGGTGGAGGTATTAGACAGATTTGATTTGATATTTTCCACAAACATTGTGAGATGCTTGTTGCTTCATTTACAAAGTGTGCATTTTATACATTTTTATTCAATCGAAAAGAGAGTCTTTGATTAAATCATTGTGAGTCTTTGGTAGGTTGTTCTTGTGTGTGTTAATCTTATTGAAGATTGGTACTACTAATCAAACTAGCCCCTCCTTGTGCTTTTCTTAATTATAAGGCTTGTGTAAGGTTGAAAAAGGAAGAGTTAAGGTAACTCTTTGTTGAGGGTTTTGATCCAACTAGTCAAGGTTCTTTTCAAATTTATATATTAGTTCTAACTTTCTATATTTTCATCAATTTCGGTCCATTATCCATCTTCTTTATATGTACATTGTCATCCATATTAATCACGTTCTTATTCTGTGAGTTTTCACAAATTACGGCCCTATCATTACAACTCTCGCCCGTGATTTGAACCGAGATTCGCTTCTATCGTTGATTTCGTGGACTTCAATCTAGATCGTAAAACTTCGGCATCAACCCCGCATCACATATAATTCCCGGGCCACACTAAAACAGTTTCGGAGGTGGGACGTGAACTTGGGTCGGGTTTCAAGCGGAGGAATATTTTGAAGTCACTATAGTTGGATGATCCCCACAACGTCACCACCATAACACAAGCATACAATGTTGCGTTGAATATTAGGATGCTACAAGCTGAAGGACAAGGTCCACTCCAACAAGTATTTCACACACTAGAGGAACGTCGTTACTATGTCAATGTGAGGATATGTCCGTAGTCAGATGAAGTTTCAGTTTTTCATCATGCATCCAGATTCCTTACATATCCTCAATTCATTTCTAACCGTCATCATAATGGACACGCCATACAAGATGAACGATTAAGTTTTAATATACATTCTTTTACGAGTCTTTATATAATAATTTGCATGTTTTCTTTCGAGTCCAACAAAGTTAGAGTCTTGATTTTGTGCCATCTATAGGTACAAGATGCCTTTGTTAGAGATTGTCGGTATCACTAGCACAAGGTTGACCGTTGCAATAGTATTTGTCGTCATAGAAAAGGAAAACTCGAATCACTATGAGTGGACATTAGGGAGACTCCGATATATGTGCATATATGTTACACTGGGGTGATTGTGGGTGATCGAGAGTTTGGACTTATAAGTGCATTAGGTGTCATTTTTCCGGATGTGAAGCACATGATTAGCACATTTCATGTCAAGTGCAAATTCAACGTAGATAGTGGGTGGTGACATGACCAAAGGAAGCACAAGCTGTTTTTCAATCACACTATCATGCCTTGTTTGAATCCAAATCTTCTACTAGTTACGAGAGGCGTTTGACTAAGATGAAAGTTCATTGGCAAAGTTATCCGAAGTTGATGAAGTATATGGAGGTTACATGGGTAATCATATACAAGGAGACAATTGTTCGAGCATGGTGCGACTTGTATCTTCATTTTGGCATGAGGACAACAAATACGTAAATAATCAATCCTACCTTGTTGAAGAGTGTGCTACATTCAAGCGTGCAAGGGTTTTAGTTGGTGGTGGAGAACATCAACTTGATGGTAAACTGATCACATTGAAAAGATCCAAGCATCCATAGAGACTTCACGTGAGAGGATGTTGTTAGATGTGCGAGTTTCAATATTTGATTTGCTCTGGAACAAAGTAAGCAATGAGTGCTTCCTTATATTGTTGGAGGTCTACAACAAGGCAAAGAAAAATTAGGAGCATAACAACATGCCAAAATTCATATTGGAGAGAAGCTCATGTAGTTCCTTGTGGCATGAGTTCTTTCTTTCTATGAGGGATCGGATGTCAATACGTTTGGATTAGATCCATCCATATTGGAGGTAATTACGATGGAACAAAGTGGATCCGACCGTAGAAGATGATGTTGTCTACATTGATCTACACATTGTGTCACTAAACAACTTCAGAGAGCGAATGAGTTTGAATTTGTTGAGTAAAGATCAGATTGAGCGGACGGCTTTGATATATGAGGATATGATATCCGAGCTCTTCACTATGAAAGAACCAAAATAACGGGTAAGAACTAAAGGAAGACTACGAAAATATGATATTCATTCAAGAAGGAGAACACCAAGTGGGTTCGAGCATGGTTATGGGTCCGCCCCTTCACACCCTCGGGGTCTCTCACTAAAATCATGTTAGCAAGTGGAAATTAAGACTGAAGAGGCCAAACCGGGTGAATATGTTGAATTTAAGGTTGAAGAGGCCGAACCACGTGAAAATAAAACTATCTCCCGACAATCTAAGGGTTACCGCTTCAAGGATGGTGAGATATAGAAGTTCATGAAACCATTCATCCTCTTAGTGTTAAATGTTAAAGGCGAGGGAGATTAAAGATTTAGAGTCCTTGTTGTGTTTCAAGATATTATGCTGACGATTATTTGATCGTACGAAAGGAATTGGCCCCGGAGTTGTCCATAAGAAAGGACTTCTATGCAATTATGAGTATATATTTTGTTCTTTAACCATTATTTATTCATAAAATCGTTCATTCCTTCACCTTTATCTGTTTCCTGGCAACATGCGTCTTACATATGGCCTATTGATGAAGTTATTATGTCTACTATTTGGATCGAGACTATACCTTGCCCGCCGGAGAATTGGATGAAGATATCAACTGTGTGTTTGACAACAACGACATATTACCGTTGCGTTGTGGTTATATTTGGACATACTCCTAATACATGTTTACCTATGATGACAACGGTTGAGAACCGAGAACCCCCAACGGAGATTCGTACAATAACATTTGTTGATGGTAATCACTTTGTGGTGGTAAGTTCTTCCACTTGCTAACTTGTTTACGAAACTACTATAATGATTAAGTGTATTGACTAAGTGTCATGTGACCTTCATTTTTTCTTAGGTTTGGACCAAATTAGATTCACCCTTACTGGTTGTGTCAATTATGTGGAAACATCATCATTATTCAAGGGTGGATGGATGAGACATTCCTTTTCTCGATAGGTTTAAACACTACGATAACCTCTGACGCCTAGAGTGTCCTACAAAATAACCGTCGACCTCAACCCAATGTAATATGTCTGTTATGTATTATCTTGATTTATAACTAAGTGTAGTTCTTGTTTTTATAACTAATTGTTGGTTGTGTCAAGATCTTGTCAAGTGTCGTTATTTGGTTATTTTATAAAGCATAGAAATGAAATACATAAAATCAAACCAATATACAAAGTGAAACCAACATACAAAGTGAAACAAGTCAAAACAATACAAAATGTCAAACAAAAATACATAGCACTCGGGTCAATCTCCTCTAGTATGTGATGCCCTAACTTGAGACGTCGCTATATGAACCCGATATGCAACTAACTCGTCATAAAGCGTCACTAGCTCTGATACCGTGCATGGCTCACCATGGGAAATAATATCTCTGATACGGGCCTGGAGGATGTGCAAACGCTGTAATGAAAATACATTTGTTAGTAACTATTTAGATATTTAACTTGCATATTAGGCAAAAATTAGAAGACACGTACCCAGGTATCTAAAACTAGAACTGGAGGAGGACGATCCAGTGGTGGAGTTTGTAATGTAGAGCCAGATAATATGAATAGATGGTACCACTCATTGAACCAATAGATGTAGTCCTCTAATACAATCCACGGATCAGGAGCCAAAATCCCACCATGTAGTGATACTCGGCTCGTGGCGTCATGTCTAGTAGCCCACTTATCATCCAAGGAACTAAAGCGAACCTTATGCCCCTTGTTGTCAATAGTTGGACGGATATCGAGATACAGGACGATCATCTCGAGTGGGACAATCTATACAAATTCGAATTGTCCGAGGATCCAGTGGGACGATCATCTTCTTTATATGTACATTGTCATCCATATTAATCACGTTCTTATTCTGTGAGTTTTCACAAATTACGGCCCTATCATTACAACTCTCGCCCGTGATTTGAACCGAGATTCGCTTCTATCGTTGATTTCGTGGACTTCAATCTAGATCGTAAAACTTCGGCATCAACCCCGCATCACATATAATTCCCGGGCCACACTAAAACAGTTTCGGAGGTGGGACGTGAACTTGGGTCGGGTTTCAAGCGGAGGAATATTTTGAAGTCACTATAGTTGGATGATCCCCACAACGTCACCACCATAACACAAGCATACAATGTTGCGTTGAATATTAGGATGCTACAAGCTGAAGGACAAGGTCCACTCCAACAAGTATTTCACACACTAGAGGAACGTTGTTACTATGTCAATGTGAGGATATGTCCGTAGTCAGATGAAGTTTCAGTTTTTCATCATGCATCCAGATTCCTTACATATCCTCAATTCATTTCTAACCGTCATCATAATGGACACGCCATACAAGATGAACGATTAAGTTTTAATATACATTCTTTTACGAGTCTTTATATAATAATTTGCATGTTTTCTTTCGAGTCCAACAAAGTTAGAGTCTTGATTTTGTGCCATCTATAGGTACAAGATGCCTTTGTTAGAGATTGTCGGTATCACTAGCACAAGGTTGACCGTTGCAATAGTATTTGTCGTCATAGAAAAGGAAAACTCGAATCACTATGAGTGGACATTAGGGAGACTCCGATATATGTGCATATATGTTACACTGGGGTGATTGTGGGTGATCGAGAGTTTGGACTTATAAGTGCATTAGGTGTCATTTTTCCGGATGTGAAGCACATGATTAGCACATTTCATGTCAAGTGCAAATTCAACGTAGATAGTGGGTGGTGACATGACCAAAGGAAGCACAAGCTGTTTTTCAATCACACTATCATGCCTTGTTTGAATCCAAATCTTCTACTAGTTACGAGAGGCGTTTGACTAAGATGAAAGTTCATTGGCAAAGTTATCCGAAGTTGATGAAGTATATGGAGGTTACATGGGTAATCATATACAAGGAGACAATTGTTCGAGCATGGTGCGACTTGTATCTTCATTTTGGCATGAGGACAACAAATACGTAAATAATCAATCCTACCTTGTTGAAGAGTGTGCTACATTCAAGCGTGCAAGGGTTTTAGTTGGTGGTGGAGAACATCAACTTGATGGTAAACTGATCACATTGAAAAGATCCAAGCATCCATAGAGACTTCACGTGAGAGGATGTTGTTAGATGTGCGAGTTTCAATATTTGATTTGCTCTGGAACAAAGTAAGCAATGAGTGCTTCCTTATATTGTTGGAGGTCTACAACAAGGCAAAGAAAAATTAGGAGCATAACAACATGCCAAAATTCATATTGGAGAGAAGCTCATGTAGTTCCTTGTGGCATGAGTTCTTTCTTTCTATGAGGGATCGGATGTCAATACGTTTGGATTAGATCCATCCATATTGGAGGTAATTACGATGGAACAAAGTGGATCCGACCGTAGAAGATGATGTTGTCTACATTGATCTACACATTGTGTCACTAAACAACTTCAGAGAGCGAATGAGTTTGAATTTGTTGAGTAAAGATCAGATTGAGCGGACGGCTTTGATATATGAGGATATGATATCCGAGCTCTTCACTATGAAAGAACCAAAATAACGGGTAAGAACTAAAGGAAGACTACGAAAATATGATATTCATTCAACAAGGAGAACACCAAGTGGGTTCGAGCATGGTTATGGGTCGGCCCCTTCACACCCTCGGGGTTCTCACTAAAATCAGGTTAGCAAGTGGAAATTAAGACTGAAGAGGCCAAACCGGGTGAATATTTTGAATTTAAGGTTGAAGAGGCCGAACCACGTGAAAATAAAACTATCTCCCGACAGTCTAAGGGTTACCGCTTCAAGGATGGTGAGATATAGAAGTTCATGAAACCATTCATCCTCTTAGTGTTAAATGTTAAAGGCGAGGGATATTAAAGATTTAGAGTCCTTGTTGTGTTTCAAGATATTATGCTGAAGATTATTTGATCATACGAAAGGAATTGGCCACAAAGTTGTCCATAAGAAAGGACTTTTATGCAATTATGAGTATATATTTTGTTCTTTAACCATTATTTATTCATAAAATCGTTCATTCCTGCACCTTTATCTGTTTCCTGGCAACATGCGTCTTACATATAGCCTATTAATGAAGTTATTATGTCTACTATTTGGATCGAGACTGTACCTTGCCCGCCGGAGAATTGGATGAAGATATCAACTCTGTGTTTGACAACAACGACATATTACCGTTGCGTTGTGGTTATATTTGGACATACTCTTAATATATGTTTACCTATGATGACAACGGTTGAGAACCGAGAACCCTCAACGGAGATTCGTACAATAGCATTTGTTGATGGTAATCACTTTGTGGTGGTAAGTTCTTCCACTTGCTAACTTGTTTACGAAACTACTGTAATGATTAAGTGTATTGACTAAGTGTCATGTGACCTTCATTTTTTCTTAGGTTTGGACCAAATTAGATTCACCCTTACTGGTTGTGTCAATTATGTGGAAACATCATCATTATTCAAGGGTGGATGGATGAGACATTCCTTTTCTCGATAGGTTTAAACACTACGATAACCTCTGACGCCTAGAGTGTCCTACAAAATAACCGTCGACCTCAACCCAATGTAATATGTCTGTTATGTATTATCTTGATTTATAACTAAGTGTAGTTCTTGTTTTTATAACTAATTGTTGGTTGTGTCAAGATCTTGTCAAGTGTCGTTATTTGGTTATTTTATAAAGCATAGAAATGAAATACATAAAATCAAACCAATATACAAAGTGAAACCAACATACAAAGTGAAACAAGTCAAAACAATCCAAAATGTCAAACAAAAATACATAGCACTCGGGTCAATCTCCTCTAGTATGTGATGCCCTAACTTGAGACGTCGCTATATGAACCTGATGTGCAACTAACTCATCATAAATCGTCACTAGCTCTGATACCGTGCATGGCTCACCATGGGAAATAATATCTCTGATACGGGCCTGGAGGATGTGCAAACTCTGTAATGAAAAATACATTTGTTAGTAACTATTCAGATATTTAACTTGCATATTAGGCAAAAATTAGAAGACACGTACCCGGGTATCTAAAACTAGAACTGGAGGAGGACGATCCAGTGGTGGAGTTTGTAATGTAGAGCCAGATAATATGAATAGATGGCACCACTCATTGAACCAATACATGTAGTCCTCTAATACAATCCACGGATCAGGACCCAAAATCCCACCATGTAGTGATACTCGGCTCGTGGCGTCATGTCTAGTAGCCCACTTATCATCCAAGGAACTAAAGCGAACCTTATGCCCCTTTTTGTTAGTAGTTGGGCGGATATCGAGATACAGGACGATCATCTCGAGTGGGACAATCTATACAAATTCGAATTGTCCGAGGATTCTATCCGGCATGTATGACCCGATAATATCTTCAACCCGGATTGTCCCTCTATAAGTGGAAACCGCAAACTCACCCTCAAAATCAAGCACTCTATCTCCGTAAGGGTATACACTTGAGGTCCTCTGCCATCATATGGTCTATCTACAACCGGAGTGATCTCAATCTATTCAATGTCTGAGGTGGTATCTTCGGGACACATAGTCTCGAAGCCCAACTAGCCGATCCATGTCTTCCAGGATCCTCCGCCGCATAACAACCTAATGAAGGTGATAACTCCACCTTGATTATAAATTGATTATGTGAATGATGGAAGACTTCACATTTATATGCGGTTTTATAAACTAACAAATATCAATTGTATTTCTAGATTGCATATTTTGGTTTGTATTTGTTAATCTGTGCAGGCCTTGAAAAGCATTTCAATAGAAGAACGCAAGCCTTGAAACACATTACAAAGGACGAGCACGAAGACCTTGAAATGTATTACAAAGGACAAATGATGAAGTGTTGAAAAGCATTACAAAGGTGAATTCGGCTAAGGGCTTTCAAATACAAGATTCGAATATCTCAACAACCAAAACGAAGATCTCTACCAAAGGATAACAAGAAGATTTGAGAAGATCTCGCCTAGGCAACAAAAAGATCTTCAAACGGTTTCAAAGAGAAGATCTCGGCCACAACAAAAAGATCTCACAAAGATCTTAACCGAAGACACAAGAGGATAAAAGAATATCTTCCAAACGGGTTCCACGCAAGAAGATCTCGTATCTAAGGGAAATCTTCAACGACATATGCAAGAGAGAAGATCTTGGATCTTCAACAAACAAAGATCTTCAACAGCATTTCCAAAGCAAGAGAAGATCACAAAAATGAAGATTCTCAACGTGCGCGAAGAGAAGAACTAGAAGAAAGAAGATAGAAGATCTTGCAACGGCTACTTCACCTCAACCAAGCACCGTTTTCCATGGAGAAAGAAGAACATTACATGACTATCTTAGAACGGCTAAGAAGTTCTTCATAGAAGACTATAAATGAAGATGGCGATTGAAGAGAACAACAACAAGCTTACACGGAAAAAATTTAAGCCTTCAAGCGATCAAAACATCTTCATTCGTTCCAAAAAAATTTCTTCCTCTTAGATTACAAAAGTTTACATCCTTAAAGTGAGAAAAACACTAGAGCTTCATTGGCATATCAAGAGAGTGTTATACTCGAGTGTGTTACTCTGCGAAGTAATTAGGCTATTATTGCTAGGTTAGAGTTTACTAGATCATAGCATTGAGGCTACAGTGAAAGAAGAAGGGGATTTCTTCTAGGTTGTATCTAGCACTCATTGAGCAGATAATAAATAGTTAGATCCTAGGTTAAAGAAACCTAGAACAGAGACGTAGGTTGTTAGAACCGAACTTCGTAAACATATCACTGTGTCGATATTTTAATTCCGCACTTTATATCGCTTATATTGTAACTAACATTGTTTTGCAGGTTTCGAAGTCAAGGCCTTGAAATCCCTTTCGAATCCTTGAAAACCAGTTTTGTCAAAAAGCACACAAATCGACTTCAAGACCTTGAAATCAGTTTCAAAGTCAAGGCCTTGGAATCCTTATTATTCACCTATACGGTTCTTCAATTGGGATCAGAGCTAGACTCACGTATATTGATTTTGCCATTAGTGAGACTAATTATGAAATTTGTAAGTGATGGAGGATTCGCTCAAGGAAGATCCACATCTCGACCACCAGTCTTCTGTGGTAACAACTTTGATCATTGGAGAGAAATAATGCAAATGTTTATTGTTGATCTGGACATGGAACAATGGAGCATCATTCAAACTGGCCCTAAAATCCCAACCACCACGGTTGAAGGATTCCAAGTCGAAAAGAAAGAAGTTGACTTCACTCAAACTGACTTGGATAGTGTATCAAAGAATTACAAGGCCATGAACTTGCTCTATTATAGATTGGATGCAAATGAATTCAACCGTGTCTCATCATGTAAGAGTGCAAAGGAAATATGGGACAAGTTAGTAGTCACGTACGAAGGAACAAGTCAAGTCAAGGAAACCAATATAAGCCTCTTCCTCCGGCAATACGAGTTATTCAAGATGAATTCAAATGAGTTGGTCAAGGAGATGTTCACACGATTTACCGAGATTGTGAACAATCTTGATTCACTTGGAAAGGTCTTCACAAATGAAAAAAAGTAAGGAAAGTTCTAAGGAGCTTACCTAAAGCTAAGTGTGGACCAAAAGTGACTATCGTTGAAGAAGCTCAAAATCTCACTACATTACTGTTAGCATGAAATATGGCGATATTCTAGGAACTTATTTTGGTTGTTTTTCCCTTATTATTGTGTACATGGATAAGGTTTTGAAGCAAATGTTAGCTTGTTCATCTATTTTGTCGATATGGAAGTCTACACTAGCTTTGTGTTGATTATAGGTGAATAGGAGCTGGAATTGGAGCATTTGAGAGAGAAAAGGGAGTAATCGATCATGTCTGAGGATTAGGAGATACATCAAAGAAGCTAAGGAAGGAGCTAGGATGAAGAATGACACGAAACAAAAGCAACAAAAACAGTATGCACTTCCATGCCCTGAATTACGGCCGTGGAGAAGATGATTTGAAGTCCACGCTCTAAACCACGGCCGTGGACTCGGCATTATGAACGTGGAAGAGAGTTTGGAGCACTCCAGTAAGTTACACGGTCTAAATTACGGTCGTGGAAGTCACAAAGCACCGTAATCTGTTTCCACGCTCTAAACCACGGTCATGGAAAGTTGTGAGACCGTAATATAGGCAATCTTTTGACGTGTCATTATTTGCCACGTCATTTAAGTATTGGGCCTTGACGGTAATTCTTTCTCGTCTTATAAAAAGGTTCGAAAAGAGAATTTCGAGGACGGACGCTTATCCTGGTTTTCAGCACTCTTGCTTAGGGTTGATTGGAAGTCGCCCAGAGTTGGGGAAACGCCGGATTGTTGGAGATTGGAGATTGCTTACAGCGGAAGTTCAGCCTTGTTCTTAGGTTTTGATATTAAAGACGGATTGACATCCCGTTCTTTGTACTTGCCTTAGATCATTGTGAGGTTTTGCGTTATATATTCTGAATCCATTAACATTGCTTCTTGTGTTTCGAATTTGAGAATTGGTTTTGAAGTTTTATTGAGTATTCGAGGGTTTTCATCTTTCATTCTTCTTAAATTGAATATTGATATCATGACAATGATTATTGGCTAAAACCCTTTAGCAATTCTAATGTGAAGGGTTGATAGTTGTGGCTTAGATGATGATAGATCGATCGTAAATTGATTAGACCTTGAGAGTTAGAGAAATATCGTCGACACCCTAAATCACGGCATGTTCTTAGGTTTCCACGGCCGTGGTTCTCAAGATCTACCCGTGATTTACCCCAGTTTACGAACTTTGCTTTTACTTTAATCCAAAGTTAAAGATTAGCTTTAACCTACTCTTGGCTTGCCTTTCCTAGGTAGTAGTGAGACTCAACATCCTCTATTTCGATTTCGAGTGTCACAACCTTAACCGTTTGAGTTTATCTTGATCCTTGGGTTACAAGTTTGGGTATTTGAGATTAATTCTTGCCCTTCGATCCTTTCTATATTGCAGCCTCAACAACATTTATAGAGAGTGTCTTTGGGTAAGTCATATAAGGTTTTGGAGCTTCACCGTACATTACTTTATCTTAGTATACCTTTGCAATTCTTGACTCTGTCCTTAATTCTTTAGTATATCTTGAATCGATTGCCACAATTAGACACCTGGATCTTTAGGGTTGCTGTTTTCCCCAATATTTGCAAAGCTTTACATCTTTATTTGCTTGATAATTGAAATTGGATTTTGTTTCACTAAATCCCTGAGTTCGATACTCTGGAATACTTGCTAATCTACGCCGATCCATACACTGCGGGTTTGCTTGTTTTTATTCTAGTTTTATAAATATAAAGCTTATTTGCACACACGTTTTCTGGCGAACAAGTTTTTGGCGCCGTTGCCGGGGATTTGGCTTAGACCAAACTTCGGTTTTTTATTGTCGAGTTTGGGAGCTTTGCTCTTGTTATTTGATATCTCTTTTGAGTGATATTTGTAGGTTCTTTTAGGTATATGCGCAGGTCTAGATCCAATAAGGACCTCATACCTCTTGATCCGGAACTTGAAAAGACTTTGAGGAATAAACTTAAGGAAAGAAAGATGGCTGAAAATAGGGAAAGGGATCTCCAAGCGGAGTTAGAGGAGTCTCAAGCTCAATTTAGGTTGAGTGAGAAAACTCATAAGGAAGAAGCGGAGCGTCATCATTTCCAAATTGATGAGCTCAAAGCTGTGATGATGGACATGAAGTTGGAGATGAATGACTCCAAGAAAAGAAGAAAGCTAAGTCAACTAAGTCCATTAGAGTGGAATCATCCGATGAGGAGGATGATGATGATATGCCACCGCTAGAGGAAATTGATCCAACGATCAATCCAGTCCGGAATGATCCAAGACCGGCCGCCAATCATCGTATCCCAGCCGGGGGTGCGAGAGCCGCTCGTGTAGATGAGGAGACAAGAACTCTTGGACAAAGGATGGATCCGATTCAGCAACCGCGCCGTCTAGGCGTAAACTTCGAAGCTGAAGATATTCAAGGGTTTAGCTTTAACCCGCAAGTTATTACCATCGTTCGGCAAAGCCAATTTGGAGGAACGAGTGCTGAATCTCCGCACCAACATTTACAGAACTTTGAGATTCTAATGGAGACAATGAAACCGAAGAATGCAACCACCAACAGCTACAAGATCAAACCATTCTTTTTCTCTTTGAAAGGGAAGGCTTTATCTTGGTATCAAGCTCTTCCAAATGGAAGACTCAACACATGAGAGGATCTATCTTCGTAGTTCCTAACCAAATTCTTTCCGCCATCCAAGATAGCGGAAATGAGAGGTAAAATCAATGCTTTTTCTATGAAATCTAACGAAAGTTCATTTCAATCTTGGGAAAGGTTTCAGGATCTATTATTGGATTGCCACACCATGGCATTTCCATGTTAGAGTTGTTGGAGATATATTATAAGGGGCTGGATGTGGAAACACAATTCAAGCTCCAATCCCTTTCATGTGGCACATTCATGGACATGAGGGAAGATGACGCTTGGGACTTCATTGAGAAGCAAGCCCGAGTAATTGAGAAGTATTCCCACCGGAAGGCGGAAGCTAACCGAGTAGAGCAAGGAGCGAAGCTAACACAAGCTGCGCAAACTCAAATCTTTTCCCTCAACACCGAAATTAAGGAGTTGAAGGAAGTCATTAGAGCTGGCCTTCAAAAGCCTAAGGAGCGAGATGTTGGATATTTATGAAACAACAACAACCATCAAGGGAATGAGAACACCAACCGCAACAACCGGAACAACAACCGGAACAATTGGAACAATAACAACCGGAACAATAATTGGAACAACAATCGGAATTCAAACAACAATTGGCGTTCCAACCAACAGTAATATTCCGGTAATTCTTATCCCAATTCAGGAAATTCACTAACACCACCATCTTCTTCTTCCATTCCTTTGAAAAGCCAGGGGCAAACATCCAATAGTGGAAGCAACACGGGAAAGGAGAAGCCCGATCCCATGCTGGAAACGATCTTGGGAAAGCTTCAAGGACTGAAGAACCACATCACTAAGGTTGATAAAGCTCAAAAGGCTTTAGAAAACCAAATGTTCAGCAATGCCGAGAAAGTTCCTAGAAACCAAGGAAAGCTTCCCGGAAAGACGGAGGACAACCCAAAGGGAAGGGTGATGGCTATCACAACTAGGAGCGGAGCAACAACTACCGACCCGCAGCCTAAGTTTGTTGAAGTTCCCGTCAAAAAGGAGAAGGAAAAGGGGAAGAAGAAGGAAGACATCTACATTCCTCCTCCAGCTTACAAACCCCCTTACCATTCCTACAATCTAGAGCGAGAGCATGCCTAGACAAGTAGTTCGGTAAGTTCATTGAACTCATGAGCAAACTGCACATTAACATACCTTTCATTGATGCAATTGTAGGTATGCCCGCTTACGGGAAGTTCTTAAAGGAGATCCTCTCTAACAAGAGGAAGCTGGAAGACTTCAGAGAAGTCCAGATGAGTTCGGAATCATCGGAACTCATCAAAACGATGAAGGAAAAAGATGCCCCAAAGCTTAAGGATCCGGGGTCATTTTGTATTCCAACTGGAGTGGGGGAAGTCACTTATGATGCATTATGTGACTTGGGAGCAAGCGTTAGCATCATCCCGCTTGCCTTGTGCAAGAAGATCGGTTTAGGTGAACCTAAACCGGTGAAGATCACGTTATACATGGAGGATCGATCCATAACTCGTCCCGTCGGTATCATTGAAGACGTCCCGGTCAAGCTTGGTAAGTTCTATGTTCCAATAGATTTTGTTGTGCTTGACATTCCTGCAGATAGTCCGGTCCCGATCATACTCGGAAGACCGCTTCTTGCAACATCCGGTTATATGGTGGATTGCAAGAATGCTAGACTTGCCTTCGACATAGGCGAAGAGAAGGTAGAGTTTGTTCTTTCTACCTTGGTGAAAGAGCCGGCTCTTGGAGAAGATATGTACAATATCTATGACGATGAGGCATGTAGAGAGGAAGTAAGCTCGATTCTATTCAAGGATCCATTGCAAAAGGTTATCACCATGAGCATCATGGAGAAAGGAGAAGAAGAGGATTGCAATGAGGAAATTAAAGCCTTGGAGCAGCTAAAGGAAATGCATGTAGAAGAGTTTGAAAAACTCTAAGATGGGTCAGAGAATGTGAGGAATCATGGTCAGTCGTGCTATTCCACGGCCGTGGTTTCCCCCATGATGACCGTAATCACCTATTCAGAGGACTCCAGTAAGTTACACGGCCAAAACCATGACCGTGGAACTACCAGTGGTACCGTAATTGACTTCCACACCCTAAACCACGACCGTGGAAGTAATAGTGGTGCCGTGATTTTGGGAAATTCTGAGAACAATTACGTTCTTTCCACCAATGCTCTTGAGTCTTCTTCAACAACTCCTACACCCTTAGAGACTTCTAAGGAAGCATTAGACACTCCTCAAGAGCCATTAGAGACTCCAATGGTGATGGAATTGAAGCCACTTCCCACACATCTTAGGTACGCATTTCTAGGAACTAATTCTACTTTTCCAATAATTGTTAGTTCCGATTTAAGTGAAGATGAACATAGTAAACTAATGGTTGTTCTAAGGAAACATAGGAAAGCCTTAGGTTACACTATAGAGGATCTTGTAGGAATTAAACCTTCATTATGCATGCACAAGATCCTAATGGAAGAAGATTTTAAGCCTTCGCGAGAACCTCAACGACGGTTAAATCCGATCATGAAGGAGGTTGTCAAGAAGGAGATTCTTAAGCTACTTGACGCAGGTATCATCTATCCTATCTCCGATAGTAAGTGGGTGAGTTCCGTACAAGTTGTTCCAAAGAAAGGAGGAATGACGGTTATCACCAACAAGAACAATAAGCTCATTCCTACAAGAACCGTGACTGGATGGAGGATGTGCATTGATTACCGAAAGCTAAACAATGCAACTAGGAAGGATCATTTCCCATTACCCTTCATTGATCAAATGCTTGAGAGGTTAGCATAACATTCTCATTTTTGCTATCTCGACGGTTATAGTGGCTTCTTCCAGATTCCGATCCATCCGGACGATCAAGAGAAGACCACATTCACGTGCTCGTGGGGTACGTTCGCTTATAGGAGAATGCCGTTCGGCCTTTGCAATGCCCCAGCCACCTTCCAAAGGTGCATGATGGTTATCTTCTCGGAGTACATAGAGGAGATCATGGAGGTTTTCATGGATGACTTTTCTGTTTATGGTTCCTCTTTTGATAATTGTCTTTCTAACCTTTCTCTTGTGTTATAAAGGTGCGAAGACACTAACCTAGTTCTTAATTGGGAGAAGTGTCAATTCATGGTGAGGGAAGGCATTGTACTCGGATACTTGATCTCTAGTAGAGGATTGAGGTAGATAAGGCTAAGATACAGACCATAGAAAAGCTCCCTCCTCCATCTTCGGTGAAGGGGATAAGAAGCTTTCTAGGACATGTTGGATTTTATAGACGTTTTATCAAGAACTTTTCTAAGATATCAAAACCGCTTACTAATCTATTAATGAAGGATGCAGTTTTTGATTTTTCACAGGATTGTTTAGGCGCATTTCATAAGATCTGGGAAGCTCTAATCTCAGCCCTGATCATCCAACCTCCGGACTGGAATCTCCCGTTCGAGGTTATGTGTGATGCAAGTGACGTAGCTATTGGAGTTGTGCTTGGGCAAAAGAAGGAGGGGCGAACCCATGCTATCTATTACGCTAGCAAGACGCTAGATGAAGCGCAGCTTAACTACGCCACAACTGAAAAAGAATTCTTAGCTATTGTATATGCCTTTGAAAATTTTCATTCTTATCTTGTAGGTGCAGAGGTGATTTGTATACACGGATCATGCTGCGATCCGGTATTTACTTGCCAAGAAGGATGTGAAACCATGGCTGATTAGATGTATTCTTCTCCAACAAGAATTCGATCTAGAGATCACTGACAAGAAAGGTCCGAAAAATTCTGTTGCGGATCATTTGACTCGTCTACCACACATTGAAGACGACAACCTACCTATAGATGACTCCTTTCCGGACGAGCATTTACACATCATAGAGGAGTGCATCGACAAGATAAATAAAGGTAACGAACCATGGTTTGCTGATTTTGTTAACTATTTGGTTTGTCAGGAAATACCTCCCGGACTATCCTACGCACAAAGGAAGAAGTTCTTTAAGGATGTCCGGAAATACTTTTGGAATGAACCTCTACTCTTCAAGAGAGGTCCCGACGGCATCATTCGAAGATGTGTGCCAGAAGACGTGATGCAAAGCGTCATCCGTTATTGTCATTCACTACCTTGTGGAGGACACGCTAGTTCAAACAAAACTAGCGCTAAGGTATTGCAGTCCGGTTTCTTTTGGGCATACTTTATTTAAAGATGTGCAAACCTTTGTTTCCTGCTGCGATGCTTGTCAAAGAACAGGGAACATCTCTAGGAGGAACGAGATACCTCTTAATAACATTCAGGAGGTGGAAATCTTTGACGTTTGGGGAATAGACTTCATGGGACCTTTCCCATCATCTTGTGGAAACCAATACATACTTCTAGCTGTAGATTATGTTTCGAGATGGGTTGAAGCTATAGCCTCTCCAACTAACGATGACATGGTTGTAGTTAAGTTCTTTAATAGAACTATTTTCCCAAGGTTTGGGACACCACGGACCATCATTAGTGACGGAGGCTCTCACTTCATTTCCCGACGGTTCGAAGCTCTACTAGTTAAGTATGGGGTGACTCACAAGATCGCCACTCCCTACCATCCACAAGCGAGTGGACAAGTGGAGATTTCGAATAGAGAGATCAAGGGAATCCTAGAGAAAATAGTTTCGAAGACAAGGAGGGATTGGTCTTTGAAACTAGATGACGCATTGTGGGCATATAGGATTGCGTACAAGACTTCCATAGGAACAACACCATACAACCTTGTGTATGGGAAGTCTTGTCACTTGCCGGTGGAGCTGGAACATAAAGCGTATTGGGCGGTAAAGTGGTTGAACTTCAACATGAATGAAGCAGGCGAGAAACGCCTCTTGGACCTTAATGATCTTGAAGAACTCCGCTTAAACGCTTATGAGAACGCCAAGATCTATAAGGAAATAGCGAAGCGTTGGTATGATAAGCATATCATTCCAAAGGACCTCAAAGAAGGAGATCAAGTTCTCCTCTTCAATTCGAGACTCCGGCTCTTTCCAAGTAAGCTTAAATCTCGTTGGACTTTATCTAATCAAACATGTTTTCCCCATGGCGCAGTTTAAGTATGGGGTGAAAAGAGCGGAAGTTTCAAGGTGAACGGTCAAGGACTTAAGAAGTATACACCGGAGCTCCAAGCTGAGGAGTTCTCACTTGTGGAATGAGTTTTTGATGACAATTGTATGTTTAAACGGAATTATGAATTAAAAAGAAATTGAATGTGTTGTTTATCCTTTCTTGCAAGTTTCATAATGTGAAAGTTTTATCTAAATCATATTGAGAAATTAAGGTTGAAATCACATGATGAGTTCTTATACTTCTTTATGAAATAATTAAGGCAATTCGATTTTCTTACTTCTTTCTTTGATCATTTAGCCCCTCAATAAAAGTAATTGTCTCCCTTACCTATCCGGGAATTTGGAGGAGTTGATATTTGGCATGTTTGATGTGGGAGGGCCATGAAAGCAAAATTTTGCATTCAAAGAATAGAACTAATAGGTTTGGGGACGTCAATCATGAAGATGAGTAACTCGGCACCATTCACATAGCCGGGTTTTTGTGTCTTGCCAAAGTCGGATTGAGCGATATTCCTAACAAATTATGGTATGTGAATAAAGGGTTTGAGGCATCTCGAAATTGAGAAACGCCGATCTCCTAGGCTTCGGTTTTTGTGCACCTCTATCCATATTTCAAAAAGTAAAGTCGAAAAATAATGTGAAAAAGAAAAGAGCAAAGCTCTAAGTTGATGGTGTTGCAATTCAAAATAAAAAGAAAAAGAGTTGGGTTATTCCTTTTCCGGGATTCATGCACCACATCCCTTACAAGTTTTCCTCCTTTCCGCATTCTAGACCTTGCCTGAAAGTCCTTAAGATTAAAAGAGTGTTATTTGACTTGGTGATCTAAATTGAAGTTTCACATGCTTGATTTTGACAATACTTGAAGGTTATGATGTTTGCCTTGAAGTTTAAGCGATTTATGATGTTTCTTTACTCTACATTCTTTGGTTTATGTATATGAGCATTTTAAAGGATGAATGAAGCAAGGTTTGAGGATGATCTATTGACTAGAAGCACATTTTCCTAAAGGATGGTTTTTGTGTTGAATTTGCATGCATATTTCATTCTAACTTGTGTTCTAAGCTTTTGAAAACCTTGCTTGGGGACAAGCAAGTGACAAGTATGGGGTATTTTGTTAGCATGAAATATGGCGATATTCTAGGCACTTATTTTGGTTATTTTTCCCTTATTATTGTGTACATGGATAAGGTTTTTAAGCAAATGTTAGCTTGTTCATCTATTTTGTCGATATGAAAGTCTATGCTAGCTTTGTGTTGATTATAGGTGAATAGGAGCTGGAATCGGAGCATTTGAGAGAGAAAAGGGAGTAATCGATCATGTTCGAGGATTAGGAGATACATCAAAGAAGCTAAGGAAGGAGCTAGGATGAAGAATGACACGAAACAAAAGCAACAACAAGCAATATGCACTTCCACGCCCTCAATTACGGCCGTGGAGAAGATGATTTGAAGTCCACGCTGTAAACCACGGCCATGGAGTTGGCATTATGAACGTGGAAGAGAGTTTGGAGCACTCTAGTAAGTTACACGGTCTAAATTACGGTCGTGGAAGTCACAAAGCATCGTAATAAGTTTCCACGCTCTAAACCACGGTCGTGGAAAGCTGTGAGACCGTGATTTAGGCAATCTTTTGACGTGTCATTATTTGCCACGTCATTTACGTATTGAGCCTTGACGGTAATTCTTTCTCGTCTTATAAAAAGGCTGGAAAAGAGAATTTCGAGGACGGCCGCTTACCCTGGTTTTCAGCACTCTTGCTTAGGGTTGATTGGAAGTCGCCGAGAGTTGCGGAAACGCCGGATTGTTGGAGATTGGAGATTGCTTACAGCGGAAGTTCAGCCTTTTTCTTAAGTTTTGATATTGAAGACGGATTTACAACCCGTTCTTCGTACTTGCCTTAGATCATTGTGAGGTTTTATGTTATATATTCTGAATCCATTAACATTGCTTCTTGTGTTTCGGATTTGAGAATTGGTTTTGAAGTTTTATTAAGTATTCGAGGGTTTTCATCTTTCATTCTTCTTAAATTGAATATTGATATCATGACAATGGTTATTGGCTAAAACCCTTTAGCAATTCTAAGGTGAAGGGTTGATAGTTGTGGCTTAGATGATGATAGATCGATCGTAAATTGATTGGACCCTGAGAGTTAGAGAAATATCGTCGACATCCTAAATCACGGCCTGTTGTTAGGTTTCCACGGCCGTGGTTCTCAAGATCTACCCGTGATTTACCCAGTTTACGAACTTTGCTTTTACTTTTATCACACCCCAAATTCTAAGAACTCGGGGAGCTATTGGTTAGGACCTCACAATGGGTCCCGACCTTAGTTTGACAACAATGTTACTTGGATCTTACAACAAGGCACAAAAGTATTTAAAACATTTGAAAACTTTAAATAATATATACATGGAGAATATGTATCAGGCTTACAAGAAAAGATACTAAAACGACGCATATGAAGAATAGAAGACATTCTCGTCCCCAACTAAATGAGTACGTGGACGCGGCGGACCATTTCCTCCGGTTCTCTCTACAATTGTCTTAACCTGCAAGGCATCTACAAGCGGTATAAAACCGCTAGATAACATTCTATGCATAAGGATAAAGGTAAAAGCACAAACACACAACATACACAATCAACATGCAACACTCAATCCTTTTATTATCTTTAATTAGGTGATAATTTATTACTAATGATACTAATTTTGTGACACGAGGGATTCCCAAACCTCGCCCCTGTCCCCGTTTACCAGCGCGGAATGTTACTAATGTATTTGACAGTCTACCTGACTGGGCTGGTCGTAGGGAACCTCCTACACTCTCGCAAGAGCTAGGCAGATGATATCACGACCCGTTATCATACACTTGGGTCAATTACGTAAATAATAAAGTCGGCCTAATCCGGTTTCGTTATTTATCATAACTAACAAACACCACTCATACACATTACACTCATACAAGAAGCTAGCTAAGTAAGTCCGTAGACTTACCTGAATCAGATCTCGACTTTCTAATTCACAAATCGATCTGTACAAATGGAATTCAGTGGCCTGTCAAAGGAGGCAAGTGTGTCAGCACACTTTCTAGGTGATTAGAAGTCTAAGACTTCTAAGATAGTAGGTCTTAATAGAACGGAATTGATTACAGTATTAGATTATGGTAAAATGACTATTTTACCCTTGGTCCCGAAACTTCTAAAAATTCCATAATTTTTGTCTAAACTCTTATTTGAGACTAAAATGTCATATTCTAACTCCTAAAGATGAGTTTGGTTTCAAACTGGCAATTTACACATTCTTCTTATTTTCCGAAAGGTCATTAAGGTCAAACTTCGGCTTCAAATATAAAACTCGAATAAATTTATAAAATTTCCGAAATAATTCCTTAGGTCCTCTATGATATCCCATATACTCATAGGAGAAAGAATTTCTTAAAACTGTTAAAGCATCACTTCTACAAAAATTTGTAAAGTTGGTTACAACACTTAACAAACAACACACTATCTTAACTTTAAAAAATCATAACTCCTAAACTACTCGCTGGATTTATCCCAAATTTGTTATGTTCTACTATAAAATCTTATCTATGATATATTCAAAATTCAGCCGCAAAGGAGATCAAAAGCCTATTTAAAACTATCTCACAAAACTGCATCACACGCATCTTTCCTCAACACTTGGAAATTTCAGCACAATAGAAAAACTGCTTACGACCCAATCTTTGAAAAATAATAAATCCCAAACCACTCGCTGGATGTCTCCCAAATTTTAATATGTTCTACAACAATATGTCAAATATATCATATCCAAAATTAAAGCCCAACGGAGATCAAGAGCTTATTCGAAACCATCTCACAAAACAGCATCACCTCAGTTTTTCCCAACACTCAGCACATTTATAAAACTGCATGAGATGTCAACTTTGGAACACAATAACTCTCAAACCGTAGCTCGGATTCCTCTCAAATTTTAGTATGTTAGACTATTCAATATTGACTAAAACATATTCGAAAATCAGGAGTAAAGGTGGAGTCTAACCTACCCAAAACGGGGGCTGAAGTTGACTATTCTTCACTTCCGAAAACTCAACAAACACCTCAACTGTCAAAGTTAATCTTCTGAGGCTGTTAAGGTCGGCTTGGAGACATAACGAGTGCTCACATCAGCATATATATATTAATGGTAACACAAAGAGAAGGGTTAGGAAGGACGATATGGATCTTACTCGATTCCATGTTTCGAAGGGGTGAAGGGAGCAACACCGGTTGCTGTTGTTAGAGTTTGTGACTGCGGTAGAGGAAGAAGTGACACTGGCCCTAAAGGCACACTCACAGCCAAGAGAAGGCCGTCCCTGCAGTAGAGGCTTCTGGGCGCTTGTTGTGGTCGCACGAAATGGAGGATCGGAGAGAAGGCCCGTCCGCCAGCCTGCTGGAGTCGACAGAGGAGGGAGAGCAGCCTTCCTGGTGTCGCTGCTGGAGTCGACAAAAGAGGGAGATCAGCCTTCCTGGTGTCGCTGCTGGAGTCGGCTGAAGAGGAGTGCAAGCCTTCCCGCGCGGTTGGAGGTCTGTTGCGCACACGAAGCCTGCTAGGACCCCTGGTGGTGGACGGTTGCACCGGCCTGGCGTGGAGGAGGAGGCGGACGGCTGGAGCAGTGCAAGTGAGAGCAGCGGCCTGGTATGAAGGAGGAGGAGGGCGCTGGTACGTGACAGCGAGAGAAGGAAGAGAGATGTTGTTAGGGTTTACGTGAGAGAGGGAGAGAGCATGGACTGGCCTGTAACAGATCCTTATCGGGCCCGGATGGTAGGGTTTCAAAGGTCAAACTCAGCTTCATAATGGGCCTGGATGGCCTTGTCATAACTTAGTCATGGGTTTGTCAAATGGGTCAATTACTATAAGGCTTGCAAGAGTGTTTTAGGAATGATTTTATATGATTAAGTTTCACATAAAATCATAGAAGTTGGGAAAAGAATATTTTATGTGATTAACTCTTCGCATAAAATGACAATATTTTAGTTGACTCAGGATTTACCGGAAATTAAATTTCGGGGTATTACATTAGTACCCCCTTAAAATAAGTTTCGTCCCGAAACTTAAAACAAGACAGCATAATGTCGGAATCCATACTAGGGAACTAAAGCGCCGAAAAAGTCGTAATCGGTCAAGTTCTGATTTGTTTCGGAAATAGTCGGAAGAAAATTTTCGGGTATTACATCAATCCCCCCTTAACAATAAGTTTCGTCCCGAAACTTAGGGTAAGACAATCCTGATCGGCCTTTAAGGCACTAAACAGGTGTATTCGATCACTGCACAGAAGTCTCATCGTTTCCACATCTAAGTTTCCCGCACATCAAGATTACCAAAAGCACACATCACTGACTAAACACTCAATCATTAAATAAACAAGTAGTCAAACAATATCACACATACAAGGTCAAGCCCTAACTCGTTACTCTCGAGGTTACAACTATCGTTACATAGGTCTTTGAAAGGTTACGTCCCTTACTATCCCCCATATCTTAGGTAGCCTTATCAGCTTTTCATAAAACCACTGAATCTTACATCTTTTCAGGTACTTAGATCACAAGCGTCTGTCACCACGTTCTAGCGTGGTTACCGAATATCTCACCGGTATCATCCGGCTCAACTGTCTAATCCTCTAATCTGATGACCTAACTCGTGTCTGGTAGGTATCTCTCCAACTGAAATTCTCAAATTCAGTTCCCAAACTTATTCTCCGTGGAAAACTGAAGCTGCACTCTCCAATAGGGTGAGGAATATTAGTCCATCAGTCACTTTTAAACCGCTTTAAAACTTCTAATGGTTGCCTTACATAACTCACTTCTAGATCCTTTGATGACCCTACGGAAAATGATCTATTCAAATTTCTTCCCTTCGTTATGACCACTTGCTTCCGGCCTTCTAAAAAGGCTCTGACTACACCATCAGGTCCAAGGTCTTGGACATCCACCAGCACTTACCAAGTGCTTAATGCTCTTCGTATCACGACTCACTTGGTCTTGTCTTTTAATATTACTCAGTCATCTTATTCCTCAGGTCAGGAATCGTCACCTTTACCCTTTTCAGGTCTAACACTCGAGACAACTCAAATCAAATCTAGTATTCATCCTCTTTGTTTACTTGGCATTATTATATTATTTATAGATCTCTAATATATCGTTAGCTCTAACCTAGGCTTCCCACACATTTCCCAAGATCTTAAGTGGCATAGAATATGTCCGGAATGACGGTATTAGGCACAAAGTGATCTCATATCACCGTTATTTGATAATAACTAGTCAATAAATGTTAACATAGCATCAGCAGTGCGCTCTTTTGTCCACCGTTGTTACTAGCCCGATAGTATCCCTCTAACTCAAAACGCAACCCGAGTCTGTTCCGATATAACATTACATATAAAATCTACTCCGAGATTATGCTTTCTTTAAGCACGGTTACTAGGTTGTAAGTATACTCATGTCGCTTCTCTTTCTTATGTATCTTGGACTCAGAATGGTAGTTACTCACTTTGAGCTTTCTAGTACAGACCATGCACAATAATTTTATTACATCGTAAATTCTTCTCTCAATCCATCAAGAAAACTCACTCTAACGTACTCCGTTAGGTATAAAATTCCAAAACTACTTGCTTGGCAACATGTAACGAAGCCATCACTCTTCATTCGGATCCATAATTGGGTGCCAGTCTCCTTCTATTACGTCTACATGCACATAAGTTCCCGTACAATATTTTCAATCACTCCGCATAGCCTTTCTCACGTTCCTTACAAGCTAAATGCATTTCACCAATTATCATCATCTTAAACTCCAGCTTTGTGGGTTAGGACCCCCCATGTTTCCGCTACGCTACTCTGATAATTTTGATGTCACTCATTAATCATAAGGATATTTTCTGTGAGTCCCAAGTGCTTAACCTCAAACTCTTTCTTCCAATTATACCCTAAGTCCTAATCGGATGAAGTACCAAGTACCTTCCTTAATTGCCTTAATAAAACAAAATCGATTGGAGAACAACTTCTTCCGTTTACTTTCTTAATTCTCTTAACACGGATCCGAACCCCCTGACTCGACCGGAGTTTGATTTTTAATCAACCAAGCAGTAACCTCTAACACGATTCTCTCTATACCTTTAGTTGTCTATGAAGATTTACGTTGCCTACTTGAGGAAATCCTCTAGAGCATCGGTATAATTACTTCAATAATCCTCAATCATAGATATCTCCTCTTAACTGTACATAGCTCGTCAATACCAAATAACCCTTGCACGTACTTAGTTGACATCGGTCAGTCTATAATTGACTTGTTTCAATTTCATACCTCTACTGGTATTAAACTTTTGGTGCCCATCACCTACTAGATTAATCCTTTTATCCTTCTTTAGTTCGTCTTATCTTTCACTCTTCTGCTTCCTTTGGGACAACTCTCTTTCTCAAGTCTCACAGTGTCATTCGCCTGACGTCAAAATTCGTTCCTAACACTCCACGATAGATGGTAAGCGTCTTGTAGTTCCGATGACTTTTACTTACCTCCAAATTGTAGTCCCTTTACAAGGACCGTCTGTGTTGATGACCTATGTTCTATTATAATTGGGGGTTACCCTGGACTCCTGAGTCCACCACACGATTCTCACAAGCACAGGTTCCTTAATCGGCGTTGTTTGCAATATTTCCTTCCAAATCTTTGTTGACTATGTTACAGGGCTTCGATCCTTTCGATACTAGCATTGTGATTCCTCTTAGAATTCTTATCATTAAAGAAGACAAAACGTCTCCAGACTTATGAAGTCTACCTTTCGCTCTTACATTAAGTTGTAAGTCTCCATTATGTGTTAATTGTGATCTGTCAAAATTTTCCTTAGTTAGTAGGTAAACAGTTGCTCACAACAATCCTTTTATTCTTCTTTAGTTCGTTCTACCTTCCACCCTTCCGCTTCTTATGGGCTAACTCCATTTCTCTAGTCCGATTGTGTCATTCATCTGGCATAAATAGTCGTTTCAAGTTTCCACGATAGCTTGCAAGAGTCTTTGAAATTCTTATGGCCGTAATGATCATCCACTTGCAGTTCCTTTTGCCTGGACCATCTATGTTGATGGCTTAGGTCCCGTGATAATTCGGGTTAACTTGGACTCTCGAGTCTAGCAAGGCCGTTCTCCCATACAGATTTCTTCACTGGAGTTAGTGGTAATATCGCCTTCATGAAACTCCGTTGACTCTGCTGCAGGCTTCCATTCTTTAGATATTGGCGTCGCGGTTTCTTTCAAACTGCTTATATCTTTGAGGAGGGTCAAAACCTCCCCATGCTTGTGAGGTCTTCCTTTTCGCTTTTACACTCAATTGTAGGTCTACATTTCGTGCACCTTAGATTCTCACACTCAGATTGTCACTCTGTCTCTTCTGGTTTCTCATGCCCATAATGGTCTATGGGGCATCCGCCTCGATTATAATGTCCTTGATTCTGCAATCTTGGTTGTACTCAATTCTACTTGTCTCGTTCCAATATTGTTATCTCTACTCCACACTCTTATAGTCTCTTGCATGGCCCTTCTAATTCCGTCTCTCGGCCTCGTATGCCCGAGTTCCTTGTACGACCTTCTATTGCTTCTAACTGAACTGACTCAGGGATTTCTTCCTCATCTGATTGTGCTTGTGGTAAAAATTATCTTCACAACTTTACTTCCTTGCTCACTTGTTCTTTGGATGCTTTCCAAGGATCACCAAGCGGCCTACCCGAGTATAATACTCAATTCAAGGTCCGATTCCATTGCCTCATGTTGGAGATTCGTAAAGTCCGCAGTTGATTTATCATGAGGCGATAATCGTTTCGTGATATCACGACTAAAGGATATAAAATATCCTTTAGGATACTAACAAGCTAAGCAAACACATGTGTATAACATATAATAATAACATCATAAAAAGTCTATAAGCTAACTCCTATCGATCCAAGTTATAGAGATCCACGGAGAGCGATGGTGGTCCAACGCACTACTAAGCCAACAACCCGACTATGTGCGCGTGTGAAAACATAAATCCGTTTTGAAAATTTTATACCCCTTTCGGGTTCTAGTTATTTTATACATTTGGTCTTTCAGAAGATTTCAAGTGTCATTGTTGCCAACCTGGCTCTGCTACCATATTGTAACACCCCAAATTTTGAGAACTCGGGGAGCTACTGGTTAGGACCTCACAATGGGTCTTGACCTTAGTTTGACAACAATTTTACTTGGATCTTACAACAAGGCACAAAAGTATTTAAAACATTTGAAAACTTTAAACAATATATACATGGAGAATATGTATCAGCCTTACAAGAAAAGATACTAAAACGACGCATATGAAGAACAAAAGACATTCTCGTCCCCAACTAAATGAGTACGTGGACCCGGCTGACCATTTCCTCCGGATCTCTCTACAACTGTCTTAACTTGCAAGGCATCTACAAGCGGTATAAAACCGTTAGCTAACATTCTATGCATAAGGATAAAGGTAAAAGCACAAACACACAACATACAAAATCAACATGCAACACTCAATCCTTTTATTATCTTTAATTAGGTGATAAGTTATTACTAATGATACTTATTTTGTGACACGAGGGATTCCCAAACCTCGCCCCTGTCTCCGTTTACCAGCGCAGAACGGTACTAATGCATCTGACCGTCTACCTGACTAGGCTGGTCGCACGGAACCTCCTAGACTCTCGCAAGAGCAAGGCAAATGATGTCACGACCCGTTATCATACACTTGGGTCAATTATGTAAATAATAAAGTCGGCCTAATCCGGTTTCTTTGTTTATCATAACTAAAAAACACCACTCATACACATTACACTCATACAAGAAGCCAGCTAAGTAAGTCCGTGGACTTACCTGAATCAGATCTTGACTTTCTAATTCACAAATCAATCTATAGAGAAGAAATTCAGTGGCCTGTCAAAGGAGGCAAGTGTGTTAGCACACTTTCTAGGTGATTAGAAGTCTAAGACTTCTAAGATAGTAGGTCTTAATAGAACGGAATTGATTACAGTATTAATTTATGGTAAAATGTCTATTTTATCATTGGTCCCGAAACTTCTAAAAATTCCATAATTTATGTCTAAACTCTTATTTGAGACTAAAATGTCATATTCTAAATCCTAAAGATGAGTTTGGTTACAAATTGGCAATTTACACATTCTTCTTATTTTCCGAAAGGTCATTAAGGTCCAACTTCGGCTTCAAATATAAAACTCGAATAAATTTATAAAATTTCCGAAATAATTCCTTAGGTCCTCTATGATATCCCATATACTCATAGGAGAAAGAAATTCTTTAAACTGTTAAAGCATCACTTCTACAAAAATTTCTTAAGTTGGTTACAACACTTAACAAACAACACACTATCTTAACTTTGAAAAATCATAACTCCTAAACTACTCGCTGGATTTGTCCCAAATTTTGATATGTTCTACTATAAAATCTTATCTATAATATATCCAAAATTCAGCCGCAAAGGAGATCAAAAGCCTATTTAAAACTATCTCACAAAAAACTGCATCACAAGCACCTTTCCTCAACACTTGGAAATTTCAGCACAACAGAAAAACGGCTTACGACCCAATCTTTGAAAAATCATAAATCCCAAACCACTCGCTGGATGTCTCCCAAATTTTAATATGTTCTACAAAAATATGTCAACTATATCATATCCAAAATTCAAGCCCAACGGAGATCAAGAGCTTATTCGAAACCATCTCACAAAACAGCATCACCTCAGTTTTTCCCAACACTCAGCACATTTATAAAACTGCATGAGACGTCAACTTTGGAACACAATAACTCTCAAACCGTAGCTCGTATTCCTCTAAAATTTTAGTATGTTAGACTATACAATATTGATTTAATCATATCCGAAAATCAGGAGTAAAAGTGTAGTCTAACCTACCCAAAACTGGGGCTGAAGTTGACTGTTCTTCACTTCTGAAAACTCGGCAAACACCTCAGTTGTCCAAGTTAATCTTCTGAGGCTGTTAAGGTCGGCTTGGAGACACAACGAGTGCTCACATCAGCATATATATATTAATGGTAACACAAAGAGAAGGGTTAGGAAGGACGATATGGATCTTACTCGATTCCGTGATTCGAAGTGGTGAAGGGAGCAACACCGGTTGTTGTTGTTGTTAGAGTCCGTGACTGCGATAGAGGAAGGAGTGGCACTGGCCCTAAAGGCACACTCACAGCCAAGAGAAGGCCACACCAGCCGTCCCTGTAGTGGAGGCTCCTGGGCGCTTGCTGTGGTCGCACGGCATGGAGGATCGGATTGATGGCCCGTCCGCCAGCCTGCTGGAGTCGACAGAGGAGGGAGAGCAGCCTTCCTGTTGTCGCTGTTGGAGTCGACATAAGAGGGAGAGCAGTCTTCCTGGTGTCGCTGTTGGAGTCGGCTAAAGAGGAGCGCAAGCCTTCCCGCGCGGTTGGAGGTTTATTGCGCACACAAAGCCTTCTAGGACCCCTGGTGGTGGACGGTTGCACCGGCCTGGCGTGGAGGAGGAGGCGGACGGCTGAAGCAGTGCAAGTGAGGGCAGCGGCATGGCGTGAAGGAGGAGGAGGGCGCTGGTATGTGACAGCGAGAGAAGGAAGAGAGATGTTGTTAGGGTTTACGTGAGAGAGGGAGAGAGCATGGGCTGGCCTGTAACAGATCCTTATCGGGCCCGGATGGTAGGGTTTCAAAGGCCAAACTCAGCTTCGTAATGGGCCTGGATGGCCTTGTCATAACTTAGTCATGGGTTTGTCAAATGGGTCAATTAGTATAAGGCTTGCAAGAGTGTTTTAGGAATGAATTTATATGATTAAGTTTCACATAAAATCATAGAAGTTTGGGAATAGAATATTTTATGTGATTAATTCTTCGCATAAAATGACAATATTTTAGTTGACTCAGGATTTACCGGAAATTAAATTTCCGGGTATTACAACTTTAATACAAAGTTAAAGATTAGCTTTAACCTAGTCTTGGCTCACCTTTCCTAGGTAGTATTGAGACTCAACATCATCTATTTCGGTTTCGAGTGTCACAACCTTAACCGTTTGAGTTTATCTTGATCCTTGGGTCACAAGCTTGGGTATTTGAGATTAATTCTTGCCCTTAGATCCTTTCTATACTGCAGCCTCAACAACCTTTATAGAGAGTGTCTTTGGGTAATTCATATAAGGTTTTGGAACTTCACCGTACATTACTTTACCTTAGTATACCTTTGCAATTCTTGACTCTGTCCTTAATTCTTTAGTATATCTTGATTCGATTGCCACAATTAGACACGTGGATCTTTAGGGTTGCTGTTTTCCCCAATATTGCAAAGCTTTACATCTTTATTTGCTTGACAATTGAAATTGGATTTTGTTTCACCAAATCCCTGAGTTCGATACTCTGGAATACTTGCTAATCTACGTCGATCCGTACACTGCGGGTTCGCTTGCTTTTATTCTAGTTTTATAAATATAAAGCTTATTTACACGCACGTTTTCGGGCGAACAATTACCTTTGGACGACCTTCTTGGAAAGCTAATCACCCATGAAATGGTTCTTGGTGAAGGACGATATGACATTAGAGGATGAAGAGAGTGATGACGAGGAAGTTTTATTCACCTCGATTTCAAGAGGTCTTGCAAGAATTTTTCAAATGAAGAAGCAATTCACAAACAACAAAGAATATCCACGATCATCAAGACCTCGAGGTAAGTTTTCTACCTCTAATACAAAAACTAAAGTATTGACTTGTTTTAGATGTGGTGAAGCAGATCATCTCGTAAAGGATGGTCCACAAAGAAGAACGCTATGGTAGCATCATGGAGTTACTCAGATTCAACAAATGAGTCAGAAGATGAAAAGGACCAAGCAAACTTATGCTTAATGGCCGATCATGAAGAAGATCTAAACTTCTATGTTGATGGTGTGGTAAGTACTATTATGTCACAATCTAACCTAGAACTCACACAATTCCTTAGAGACATTATTATATGTGATAACGAACATAGGGTAAAGGATAAGTGTCTTAAGAGAAAAGCTTCTCAAACAAGATGAATGAGTAAGTGATCTGTCTTTGGAAGTTGAAAATCTCAACACAAAAAAGTTAGACCTTGATGACAATATCAAGCCTTGGATCAGAAAATGCGATTCTCAAGGGCAATTTCTCTTCTCTACATCAAGGTTATATTAATCTAGAGAAAGAGAAGCTTTATCTAATTGTGACGTGTAGAGACTAGAAGGCTGCCTTATTCAATTCACTCGTTCGAAATCCAATCCCGAAAGGATGATGGGTGAACAACAATCCTCTCTTAATAAAAGTGGTATCGGTTATGATATGAATTTTCCTACAAAAACAACTACCACTTTTGTTAAAGCTAAAGGAAGTTTACACATGCCCACATGTTTCTATTGTTGTAAAAAGGGTCACATAAAATCAACATGTCCATATAGAAGAAATGATCGCTACATCATTAGAAACACCTATCCTCAATGTCTAACTCAAGTTTGATTTGTTTTGTGCAAAATATAGTATTTCACACAAATTTTCAGCTCCTAGAACACCTCAACAAAACGGGGTTTGTGGAACGTAAGAACCGCACCTTGGAGGACATGTCTAGGACTATGCATTTAGAAAATAGTTTGCAAAAAGCTTTTGGACTGAAGTTGTTAACACGGTTAATTACATCTTAAATAGATGTTTAATACGCCCTATTTTAAAAAAGTATCCATACGAACTCTTTAAAGGTCAAAAACCTAATATTTTCTATTTTAAACCCTTTGGATGTATGATAGGTGATGAAATCACTATCATTTAGGGTAGTTTTTAGAGGCTTTTTATTGCATTAGTGTTGGTTTATGCTATTAACTCCTTGGTCCAGAAGAAGAAGACTAAAAGAAGTTAAAGAAGGAGTTATAAGCACTTAGGAGTGAAGATCAATCACGAAGCAAAGCTTCTGTTGCCTCACCGCCCCAGCGGGTCCTTGCAGCCGCCCCTGCGGGTGACGCCTTACATCGGAGCGCTCCCTGCGCCTTCACCAACGCCAACCATGAAGCGTGTCACCGCCCCTGCGCCACCCCTTGGTGCCCCTGCGGTGTCCTCCATTGAAGAAACGAAGACCAGCTCCCCTGCACCTTCCACTGCGGCGCCGCCTGCGTCTCAACATGGGAGCTGGAAGACGAAGAGGTTGTGTCACCGCCCCTCCGCTGACATAGGGACGCCCCGGCGGCTTGGCATCAGAAACGCCAAGAAAGCGAAAGTTCAGACATTGAAGTGCATTGAAGATCCGCCCCAGCGGAAATGTGTAGCCGCCCCAGCGGCTCTGAAAAAGATCAACCGATTCTGCCTAAACCGCCCCTGCGGTTCCTGAAGGCCGCCCCTGCGGTTTAACGCCAGAAGCTTTACTCCGGCTGTTTACACCACCTTTATGGCATTTAAGGTGGCTGTTTTTGGCCGGCCATTTACTCCTATTTAGTGTCTTTTGTAGTATAAATAGTCCTTGGTTGATTGCTAGAATCATCCATCTTATCATCTTGTTAATCAACAAATTATCCACTTAGATTGTCTTGCTACCTTGTAATGAGTTGCTAACTTCCTTGCTACATTGGGTTGGTTTGAAGCTGCATTGTTACTTTGGTTGTAAGTACTTTATAATATAAGTTTTCATTCAGTAATACTTTGTGTTTCCTTGATCTCCATTGTCTAATTGCATGTTTACTATTGCTTGAGATTGAACACCTTAGGTTCTAAAGTGCATGTAAACTACTAGGATTAATAGGTTCCGGGTTCGGGTCTTTAATCTAGTAGCAACTTTAAGTAATAACGGGTTGTGATTAGTTAAAGAAAAGGAACACAAATATAAATATAAGTTTAACGGTTTTAATCTTCTCTTTATATCCCTTAGTCTTTGTTTGAAAGCTAACTTGTTATTTGTTCTTGTAGGTTTACGGAACTTTAACCTGTTAAGTTGTGTTGATGCCGGTTGGCTCAACACATATATACGATCGAGACGGGAGATTACTTGAAAACTTGTAAAAGGAACTCACCAAAGTAGCAATTGCATGCTTAGAATCAACCTAGTGTAGATTCACCCATCATTGTCTTACTTGTCGCATTAATCGTTTTCATAAGTTTTTGTGCATCAATACAATCAACCCCCCCCCCCTTGTGTCACTTGTTACTATAATCGATAATTGCATCTAAAACACCTTAACTCTCTTCGGTTTGACCCTTACTTAATCACTATACTTGTTCTTAGTGCTAAGTCGGGATTTACTTTTGATTGGGTATAGACGACCATAGAAATACAACTCGGTCAAATTTTGGCGCCGTTGCCGGGGAGTTTTAGTGTTTTATTGTTATTATTGATTATTGGTTTGAACCATTTTTATGGTTCAAACCCGTGCTACTAATTCCGGCTTTGCTTCTTTTGATCCAGAAATTGAGAGAACGCACATCCGGCAACGAAGACAACAACAACTTCAACAAGAGATGGCTGACCATACTCTTCGTCAACTTACGCAGCGCACCTTGGCTCAAAACCCTCTTGCGGTCACTATACCGGCACTAGAGGAAGGAGTCAACTTTGAGCTCAAGCCGGGCCTCATTCACTTGCTCTCATCCTTCCATGGGCTAAGTGGTGAAGACCCCATCAAGCACCTTGGGAAGTTCCATACCGTGTGTATGAGCATGAAGCCGGCCAACATTACCGAAGAACAAATCAAGATGAGGGCATTCGGCTTCACACTCAAAGATTCGGTGGATGATTTGTATTACCACCTTCCATCCGGGAGTATCGACACTTGGGAGAACCTTCACAAAGCGTTCTTGGAGAAATACTTTCCAGCTAAGAAGGCCAATAGCTTGAAGAAAGCTATAAGCAACATCAAGCAAGAGGCAACTGAAACTCTCTACGAGTACTTCGAAAGGTTTCACGCCTCTGATCCAGTTGTCCTTTTCACGAATATTCAACTCAAGATCTAGTCTTGTACTTATACAATGGCTTGCTAGACAATGAAAGGAGGATCGTCGATGCGGCTTGCGGAGGTAATATTCTTAACTCTACTCGTGACCTTGCTTCGGAAAAGATACAAGAACTAGCGGAAGGAACTCGGAACTTTGGAAGGACCCCGGCTAAGAAAGGAGTTCATGTTGTGAGTTCTGGGAAGAGTGAGATTTCCACAGAGCTCGCGGAATTGAAGGAAATGGTGAAGAGGCTAACACTTATGGGAACACCGCAATAGCTCAAAGCTTGTGGAGTTTGTGCTGACCAGTATCATCCAACGGACATGTGTCCACAAGTCCGGGATGACGATGTCGAGGTAAACGCAATGGGATATGGAAAACCACAGCAGAAAAGACCTAGGAGTGATCCCTATGCACAGAATTTCATGCCAAATTGGTGTGACCAATAGAATTTTTGTTGGAGGGATCAACAAAACCAACAACAACAGCCCCGTCAAGGTAAGTATCACTCAACTGAAGATATGTTACAGGTTTTGACTAAACACTTTGCTACTCATGTCCAAACAACATAATCTAGCATCAAGAACCTTGAACAACATGTTAGTCAAATGGCAGAAGCTATTTCAAGGACCGAATCAAGGCTTTCCGGAGGATTGCCTTCCCAGACGTTTATAAACCCCAAGGAGAATGTTAGTGCCCTAACATTAAGGAGTGGGAAGCAAATCCAATAAGAAACAGCAAAAGAATCACAAAGCAAACCTTTTGTCGTTTTTTCCGCACCCATAGCCGCCCCTGCGGCTGCAACTGCGCCCAGCACAAAACGGACGACGCCCCTACGGCTGGCTGTCCCCGCCCCTGCGGTGACAACCCCTGAGCCGCCCCTGCGCTTTCAAGCTGACGCCCCTGCAGAAAACACAACAGAGGGTCCTACTGAAAAGGATACCTACGTCCGGCCTAACTTTCCGCCACTGTACTCCGAGAAGCCACCAGCTCCTTTTCCTGAGGCTTTGAAGGAGAGAAGAATCATTGATGACAAGGATCTCTTTGATACTTTCTCCAAATGCGATGTAAACATTCCCCTCCTTAAGTTGGTGAAAAGTATCCCTAAGTATGCTCGTTTTTTTTAAGGAACTTTGCACTATCAAGAGGAATCAGAAGCTAAAGGGGAAACAAAAAGTGCAAGTGAGTGAGCATGTGTCGGCAGTTTTCCAATGGAGAATGCCCAAGAAGTGCAGCGATACGGGCATGGTAAGCATTTCTTGTGTTATAGGGGAAACCCGCTTTGACAAAGCAATTCTTGATCTCGGTGCTTCTATCAATGTTTTACCATATTCGATTTACAAATCACTTGGTCTTGGGCCATTAATGGAAACTAGGATTGTAGTACAACTTGCTGATAGATCTAATGTGTACCCGAAAGGAATAATTGAAGATGTATTAGTAATGGTAGACAGCCTAATATTCCCGGCTAATTTTTTTGTAATGGATATGGAAAATGATTCATATGTTGCACCCATTCTGTTAGGCAGACCATTTCTGAAAACGGCTAGGACTAAAATTGATTATGTTAGTGGTAAATTAACCATGGAGTTTGATGGAGAAGCAGTGGAATTTGGCATCTATGATGCAATGAGATTTCCAAGTGATGATCATTCTTTATGTGCTATTGACATTGTTGAACCTTTTGTGCAAGATATTTTTGATAATTCTAACGTGGATGAATTAAGAAATGTGATTGAGTATGACATTGATGGTTTCAAATCAGATTATGTGTTAACATCTAGCATGAAAGAGGTCCTAACCCAATTAGATGGGCATAAAAGGATACCTATCTCCAATTTGGCCATTGGGCCCACTTTACTAACCCCAAGCGAGAAGCTTGTTCCGTCCATAGTGCAGGCACCTAAAATAGAATTGAAGGACCTTCTGTCACACCTCAAGTACGTTTTCCTTGGAGCACACAATACCTTGCCGGTGATTATCTCCAACAAGTTGACCACCGACAAGAAGACGAGTTGGTGAAAGTACTAAAAGAGCACAAGACGGCCCTTGGATTGACTATTGCGGATATTAAAGGGATAAGTCCTTCCACTTACATGCATAGGATTCTACTTGAGGACGAAGCCAAGTCCTCTAGGCAACCTCAAAGGAGGTTGAACCCGCCAATGATGGATGTGGTCAAAAAGGAAGTGTTGAAGCTCCTCCAAGCGGATTTGATCTTTCCTATCTCGGATAGCACTTGGGTTAGCCCGACCCAAGTAGTTCCAAAGAAGGGAGGCATCACTATGGTGGAAAATCAACATGGAGAGATGCTCCCAAGTAAAACACAAACCAGATGGAGAGTTTGCATTGACTACCGCAAGCTCAATAAGGTAACACGAAAAGACCATTTTCCATTACCTTTTATTGATCAAATGTTGGAACGTCTTGCAGGTCACAAGTACTACTGTTTCCTGGATGGATATTCGGGCTATTTCCAAATAGCCATCGCACCAGAGGATCAAGAGAAGACGACGTTCACTTGCCCATTTGGCACTTTCGCATATCGCAGAAGGCCATTAGGACTTTGCAATGCACCAGGCACTTTCCAACGGTGCATGATAAGTATTTTCTCCGAATATATAGAAAATTTTATTGAACTCTTCATGGATGATTTTACCGTCCATGGAGATAGTTTTGACGCATGTTTAGGGCATTTGAAACTTGTTCTTGAAAAATGTGTTGAAACCAATATAGTTCTTAATTCGGAAAAATGTCATTTCATGGTCGAACAAGGAATTGTTCTAGGACATGTAATATCCTCAAAAGGGATAGAGGTAGATAAGGTAAAGGTTGATGTTATTCAAAATTTACCTTATCCTACTAATGTTCGGGAAATCCGATCTTTTCTTGGTCATGCAGGTTTCTACCGACGGTTCATCAAAGTTTTTCAAAAATCTCGGCATCCCTTTGTGAATTGCTCAAGAAAGATGTCACCTTTATAGTGGATGAGGAGTGCAAGAAGGCTTTCGACACTTTGAAGGCATGTCTCACCACCACACCAATCATCCGTTCCCCGGATTGGGAGAAACCTTTTGAAATCATGTGTGACGCCAGTGACTACGCCGTCGGAGCTGTCTTAGGACAAAAAGACGGACGGGCCTCCCATGTAATCCATTATGCGTCTATGACACTCAATGGAGCGCAAAGGAATTACTCTACCACCGAGAAGGAGATGTTAGCGGTGGTTTTTGCCCTTGAGAAATTCCGGTGTTACCTACTTGGGGTAAAGGTAATTATCTTCACTGACCATGCAGATCTTAGGTACCTCATAGAAAAGAAGGAGGCAAAGCCACGATTGATCCATTGGGTGCATCTTCTAAAAGAATTTAACCTAGAGATAAGGGACAAGAAGGGAGCTGAGAACCTGGTGGCCGATCATTTGAGTAGACTAGTGCAAGAGGAGGAAGATCCAGAAAAAAGAGAGATAGCCGGAAGTTTTCCAGACGATACATTCTACACACCTCTCTGTTGTGTAACCGCCCCCGCGCCTCACACCAGCCGCCCCTGCGGCCAGCTGCCCCTGCGGCTTTGTCTAGACGCCCCTACGGAATTGTTGACAGAGGTTTGTCTTAAGCTCCAATCTTTTAAGCCTTGGTTTGCTGACATTGTGAACTTTATTGTCAGGAAGGAGTGTCCTCCAAACTTCACCAAGCCACAACGAGAGAAGGTAAAAGTTGAAGCTCGACACTACGTTTGGGACGATCCTTACCTTTGGAAGCATTGTAGTGACCAAGTGATCTGGCGTTGCATTCCGGACAATGAGGTACAATCCGTCCTAACTTTCTGTCATTCTGAAGCATGTGGGGGCACTTTGGGGAAAACAAAACAGCAAGAAAAGTTTTGGATGCCGGTTTCTTTTGGCCACACATTTTTCGAGACGCTTTTGCATTTTGCAAAGTGTGTGATAGATGCCAAAGGGTAGGAAATCTTTCAAGGAGACATGAAATGCCCCAATCCTCTCTTATATTTTGTGAAATATTTGATGTTTGGGGAATAGATTTCATGGGGCCGTTTCCTACTTCATTCGGGAACACATATATTTTTCTTGCGGTGGACTATGTTTCCAAGTGGGTGGAAGCAAAGGCCACCAAAACTGATGATTCAAAAGTAGTTGTAGCTTTTCTGAAGGAAAATATCTTTGCAAGATTTGGAATCCCAAAAGCCTTAATCAGTAATAGGGGTACCCATTTTTGCAATAAGACGATCACGGCTCTCCTTAAGAAGTACCACGTTCACCAAAGAGTATCAACAACTTATCATCCACAAACTAACGGCCAAGTTGAGGTGTCCAACCGAGAAATAAAGACCTTCCTTGAAAAGACGGTTTCTCCCGGGCGGAAGGATTGGAGTGCAAGGCTAAATGACGCCCTATGGGCATATCGGACAACCTACAAAACTCTTATCGGGATGTCCCCTTTTAGGCTCGTGTTTGGGAAAGCTTGCCACCTACCGGTGGAGTTAGAGCATAAAGCTTGGTGGGCAGTAAAGAAGTGCAACATGAACATAGAGGAAGTGGGAGAAATCCGGAAGCTCCAATTGCAAGACCTGGAGGAACTGAGGCTAGATGCATATGACCATGCTACCACATACAAAGAAAAGACCAAAGCATGGCATGACCGGAACATTCTCCGGAAGGACTTCAAGGTAGGTAATAAGGTACTTCTCTTTCAATCCCGTTTGAAACTCTTTGCAGGTAAGCTGCATTCGAGATGGACAGGGTCGTTCATAGTAGCCGAAGTATCCATCACGGGGCTATGGATCTCTATGATCCCCAAACGCATAAGATGTTTAAGGTGAACGGACAAAGGCTAAAGCTTTACCTTGAAGGAGGCAAGAACAATCCGATTGACGAGATGGTACTGGAGGAAGCACAGTCAGAGAAGTAGAGATCTTACGTCGAGCCAACGACGTAAAACAAAGGCGCTTCTCGGGAGGCAACCCGAAGGAATAATAATAGGAGCTTCTGTCAAGGAAACCGCCCCTGCGGCTTTGTATCCCGCCCCTGCGGTGACACTCATGCCTAGCGCCGCCCCCGGTGCTGGGCCTGCGCCTGCAACACGCCTGTCACCGCCCCCGCGGTGACATCCCTACGCCCCTGCGGCGGCCATCCTTGACACGAATTCCCAACGCCGCCCCCGGCGCTGAGCCTGCGTGCCCCTCTCCCTTGTCGCCACCCCAGTGGCAACAAACTCCCGCCCCTGCGGGTTTACCTAGAAAAGAAAAAAAAGAGGATCTCGAAAACTCCTACACCTACCACGCACAACCCACCAACCTTCTTCACCAAACACATAAACCCTCCAAACCCCTCTCCTTCAGAAACTCTCTCACGCCCCTGCGCCCTCTGCCCACCAACAATCTCGCCGACGCCCCTACGCCGCCTCCGACAGCCAGCCACCAGTCAAAAAGCCTCTGCGCCACCCTCTCTCACTACCCCCTTACTCTTTCACAGCCCTACGACCTTCCTCCTCACCCACTTCACACATTCCACTCCGGCTACACCACCGGCGAGACTAAACCACCAAGGACATCACCGGAGTAGCCTCAGCAACACCCTTTCCATCGCTCCCCGGTCGCCTCTGCACTTCGCCCGCACCTGCGGCTGCAAGCATCTGCCCCTGCGCTTCACCGCCCCCCGCGCCTACACAGCAGCCCCTGCGGAAATCACACCAGAGAGGTCGTTTTCTTTTCCTTATTTCGACATTTGCTAATCCTTTGCTTCAATTACGTTCAAGAATGGAAGCCCCAAGGAAATACAAGATGACCGACGCAGAGAAGGAACGTTATAGGATTGTGCAGGATCGAGTTGTGTATGTAACTCAATTTTTGCATATTCCCACCTTGGAGAAACTTGGCATGCTAGAGAGCACGCAAGCTTTTTTGGCGAATACCGGGCTCGGAGACTTCCTCCAGAAGAGTGCTCCAACATATCCCGAGCTCAACAGACAGTTTATCTCCACTTTCACAATGGAGAAGGAAGACCAAGTATGTATCGGCCTCACCTTCAAGTTCAACAAGGTGAAATACACTCTTGACTACGCCCATTTACGGGAGGCCTTTGGGGTAACTCTAAACCCCTCTGCAAACTGGTGGGATCCAATCCCGGCCCCGGACCTGTGCGAGTTTTGGCAGGCAGCTACCGGGTCAGAATTCCATGCTGGGGGTGAGTACTCCAACAAACTCACTCACCCTAGCTTGAGGCTGATTTCAAAGATCCTCATGAGTGTCTTTTGTGGACACAAAGAGGAAAACAAGGTCGCTCTCAAGGACCTCCCACTACTCTACTCCTACCTTCCACAGAGCGCGAAGGTGATGGATTGGCCCTCTCTCTTCCTTGCCGCTTTGAAGCGGATCAGGAGGGATGAGCCGAGGGATATTGTCGGCGGTGGGGTGATCTCTTTGATCGCCTCACAAGTGATGGACCTGTCCGCGTTAGAGGACGGGATGGCGGCTCCTCTCTACACTGAGGGGATGCTTAGGAGGTGCAAGCTCCTCCGGCAGGACGGGGAGAACCTATTTTAGATCTCCCTTGCAGATGGGAGCCACCTCACCTACCTCCCCCGGCCTTTACCATTAGGAGGTGAGCTCTCCGAGCTCTACATTCCGGCAGATCCTTTCGTGCCGAGGAGGCCACTAGTGGCCATTGTGGAGAGGCATGTTGCCAGCTCCAGCCGGGCTCATCAGGAGGATCACCTGCCCATCCCAAATGACGAGGAGATGCCCACGGCGGCACTAGAGGAGGACCCGGCTCTTGCGAGCCTTCAGGCTCAAATGGCGGCTATGACGACCCAGCACCGGACATGGCAGTCCGATTACCAGCGCACTATGCTAGAGCAGCAGCAGAGCTGGCAGACCAGTTTTGCCACCTCCATGACCTCACACTTTGACAAGAGGCAGGAGGCCTGGCAGGCAGCCCAGCAGCAGCAGTTGGAGGCTCAACAATTGGCTTGACAGGCCAGTTTTGAGACCTCTTTTGGCCGCCGGATGACTGCCCAGCAGAACCGCATTAATGACATCTACCGCCGGCAAGAGCACTTCTTCCGCCATTTCCCTTACCCACCGGATGAGGGTCCAGGTGGTCCATCCGGACCACCCCACTGAGGGATACATTTCTTTTCCTTCTCCCACATTTATCTTTGACTCATTTCCACTTTGAGAACAAAGTGTACTTCAAGTATGGGGGAGGGACATTTCATTGCTTGTACAATTCATTGAGTTGTTTTTAGAGTTTGTTTTTGCATTGTTGAATTCAGTTTGATATTCAAAAAAAAAAAAGAAAGAAAGAAAAAGTCAAAGAAGTGAAAAAAGACATGGAAATCCTTGGATAAACCGAAAACCCGAAAGGGCGGTTTAGGTAAAAAGAAGGTAGTCCGACCAACCTTAGGTTGGTGCAAAATTAGATTTGAGGGATGTGAGTTAAAGTGAGAAAAGAAGAAGAGTGGCAAGGTGAAAACCCGAAAGGGCGCCTTGGCAAAATGAGCGACACCGAGCGTAGGTTTCCCTTCCGGCGTTTTGGCGAAATAAGAAGGGAAGTCATAAGGATGTTGTCCGGGTAGGCCACTCTTGGAGCGATAAGGATGGTAGTATTTCTTTTTCCACATTTCCCCTCTTTTCCTTCTTTCCTTCTTGGCTTTTCTCTTGTTTTTCATTGTCTTTCTGATTGCTCATGCTTCCTGAGACCTTTGAGTCTAGTTGATGTCATTTGTTTTTACTCGGGACGAGTAAAAGGTCTAAGTATGGGGGAGTATGATAGGTGATGAAATCACTATCATTTAGGGTAGTTTTTAGAGGCTTTTTATTGCATTAGTGTCGGTTTATGCTACTAACTCCTTGGTCCAGAAGAAGAAGACTAAAAGAAGCTAAAGAAGGAGTTATAAGCACTTAGGAGTGAAGATCAATCACGAAGCAAAGCTTTTGTTGCCTCACCGCCCCAGCGGGTCCTTGCAGCCGCCCCTGCGGGTGACGCCTTACATTGGAGTGCTCCCTGCGCCTTCACCAGCGCCAACCATGAAGCGTGTATGTAATACCCCAAATCCGTGGGACTCGGGATGCTACGGGTTGGGACCTCACAATGGGTCCCGACCCTTAGCTTGACAACAATTTCACCGGATCTTGCAACAAGGCACAAATAAAAGCCAAAACTGAAATACATTTTTATACAATGAAAAGAAAAACCCGAAAGAATGCAACAAAGGACTTCAGCCGAAAAGTACAACCCCAAAGGCTAAACGCCATACAACATACAATAAATATAATACTCAAACTCGGCTCTACCCAAAACCAAATCCTAAAATGTACGGACCCCGGCTGCCCACTCTTCTGGATCCCTCTGCCGCATTCCTAACCTGCAAGGCAATCTACAACAATCGGTATAAAACCGTTAGCTCATATTCGAAGCATTAGAATTAATGGGAAAGGCACATACACAAGTAATCTCATCACAAGCATACAACATACATAAAAGCACACAAATCCGGTTTATTATCTTTATTATTATTACGTCGTATCCCGTTCTAATTCAACTTAGGCTGTGACACGAGAGTCACCGAAACTCGCCTCGGTCCCTACTTACCGGCATGGAATGGTACTGATGCATCCGATCGTCTACCAGCACGGGATAGTCGTCGAGAACCTCCTAGCTCTCGCGGGAGCCAGGCAAGTTGTCACCGCCCGTTATCATACACTTGGGCCGAAAATAATAAATAGGTCGGTAATCCTAATTCCGGTTTAGTTGTTATATCAATAAACAATAAACAATAAACACACACCACCAAACACACATCAATACTAATACAAGGAATACGAGCTAAGTAAGTCCGGAGACTTACCTTATCGCCACACTCAACTCACAACACTCTCGCTTCCCTTGGGAAAGAGTCCACAATCTGCTCACAAGAAGATAACTATATCAACCACTCGCTCAACTCAAGAAGTCTAAGACTTCTACACAAATGACCTACGCGAGATCATTTGACTCACATTCTAGGGCCGCATCCTAGAATCTCTCATGCTCATATCCCACTCAACACAAGCTAGAAGTCCTTAGACTTCTAGACCCTATGATCTCGCAAGATCATAACCCGTAGTACATACTAGGATAAACATGCCTAGTCCAAACAGACGCAACGGTAACAACACCATGTTAGGATACGCATATCCTAGCCCATAAACTCAACAACCATATACTCCAATTCTCAAACCTCACAAGATAAATCAACATCTCAAGTCAGAAAACATTTCACAATCCTCAAGCACTCACCTAAGGTCCATAACCACTACTTGGTATTCACTCTAAGTTATGCTAGATCCAACCTAGCATGATACTACTACTAAACATAACTAAATCGAGTAAGATAATAAACTCGGGGGAAAGGGTACTCACATGACGTCAAAAAGATGGAAGACGATCTATGGATGTCGTTATGGATTCGTTGGCCTTTATCGGGGCGCTTCCGAACCTAAAACCAAAGCTAAACAAATTTAACTTATATACTAAATTTGATAGGAAGATAACTTATATAAAACTCATTTTCAGAACCGATGTTAAAAACTCATAAAAACATTTTCCGAGAATTTATACAATTTTAGAAATTGGGTCATAAACCCCAAATTAAATCCTTGGGCCATATTCCGAAAATAATCCAACAAAGGGCATTATATATAGTGTATATAAATATAAGAATATTCCCGTAATTAAAACCCAAGGTTAAAACCGCTAACGCATTTTCCGGGCAAATAATACAACTCTAGAAACTTGGGTCATATTCTGAAAATAAAACTTTGGTAATATTTTGTAATTACTTCATGAGAGGGCATCATAGTTAAATCCCAAAACTTGGGCATAAATCATAAATGAAAGTCTGGGGCATTTTTGAAATTAAGCCCTAATTTAGGGAAGCCCGATTTGATTTCATAAAAGGGTTTTATACCCTCATGAAGGCTGAGCCGCAGAGAAGGAACGGAGGAGGAGACCCTCCTGGGCGGCGCTACAAGGCTCCTGCTTGACGGCACTAGGGCAGCGATGATGAAGGCGCGACCTCCGGCGTGACGACGACAGGGTCCCAGGGCGAGAGAGAGAGATGGTTGCAATCCAGGCGTGGATTTTGAAGCGAGATTCAGAGACAGGAGGAGGTTGAGGGCTCGAGAGGCTGGCAGGCTACGCCGGCTGCTCCGGCGCGAGGGTGCTCGAGAAATAGAGAAGGGTCGAGGTGAGGGGCTATGAGGGTGCTCCGGCAGCAACTGTCGAGAGGCTCCGGTTGAGGTGCGAGGACAGAGGACGCAAGCAGAGGAATAATGGGGAGATGCAGGGATCGAGTGGCTGGGAAGAAAACAAGCGGCGGCTACGCACTTCTCCGACGGCGAGGGTTGCGCTGGGGACCGGCTTCCCTTGTCTTAACTTCCGATGCCAGCTGTAGCAGGCCGACGACAGGAAGGAGATGTGGGGGAGATGTGTGAGGCATAGAGGGAGAGAGGGAAATATGGCGTGTGAGAGCTGAGAAGGTAATGCAGAGAATGGATGAAAGAGAGTTGGAGATAGGTAGGGAATACAGAGGGTAACTATCAGTCATCTAGGGAGCCAGGTTATGGTGAGTAGGGTTGCAGGAGGGTGAGCGAGGGGTCGGGCTCAAGCCCGAGGTGCCACGCTAAAGTAGGGTGCGAGGACATCCAGGAGCCGGGAGAATAACATAGTGTAGAAGGAAGAAAAGGAAGACATAAATAAAATAACATAACATAAAACTCGATCGAAACGAACCTAATATGACTTTCGGATCGGAAAATATTTCGTACTCTTCCGAAATAATAATTTTCCGCAAATATATAAATCAAATATTTGTAAATTAATCGTGTAAGACAAATTACGACATAAAATACTCGTAAAAAATATTCAAGCTAAAAAAAAACGTTAAAATAAATATCGTAAACGTGCCTAAAATTGGGGCGTTACAGTGTCACCGCCCCTGCGCCACCCCTTGGCGCCCCTGCAGTGTCCTCCATTGAAGAAACGAAGACCAGCTCCCCTGCGCCTTCCACTACGGCGCCGCCTGCGTCTCAACATGGGAGCTGGAAGACGAAGAGGTTGTGTCACCGCCCCTGCGCTGACATAGGGACGCCCCGGCGGCTTGGCATCAAAAACGCCAGGAAAGCGAAAGGTCAAACATTGAAGTGCATTGAAGATCCGCCCCAACGGAAATGTGTAGCCGCCCCAGCGGCTCTGAAGAAGATCAACCGATTCTGCCTAAACCGCCCCTGCGGTTCCTGAAGGCCGCCCCTACGGTTTAATGCCATTGAAGAAACGAAGACTAGCTCCCCTGCGCCTTCCACTGCGGCGCCGCCTGCGTCTCAACATGGGAGCTGGAAGACGAAGAGGTTGTGTCACCGCCCCTGCGCTGACATAGGGACGCCCCGGCGGCTTGGCATCAAAAATGCCAAGAAAGCGAAAGGTCAGACATTGAAGTGCATTGAAGATCCGCCCCAACGGAAATGTGTAGCCACCCCAGCGGCTCTGAAGAAGATCAACCGATTCTGCCTAAACCGCCCCTACGGTTCCTGAAGGCCGCCCTTGCGGTTTAATGCCAAAAGCTTTACTCCGCCTGTTTACACCACCTTTATGGTATTTAAGGTGGCTGTTTTTGGCCGGCCATTTACTCCTATTTAGTATCTTTTGTAGTATAAATAGTCCTTGTTTGATTGCTAGAATCATCCATCTTATCATCTTGTTAATCAACAAATTATCCACTTAGATTGTCTTGCTACCTTGTAATGAGTTGCTAACTCCCTTGCTACATTGGGTTGGTTTGAAGCTGCATTGTTACTTTGGTTGTAAGTACTTTATAATATAAGTTTTCATTCAGTAATACTTTGTGTTTCCTTGATCTCCATTGTCTAATTGCGTGTTTACTATTGCTTGAGATTGATCACCTTAGGTTCTAAAGTGCATGTAAACCACTAGGATTAATAGATTCGGGGTTCGGGGTTCGGGTCTTTAATCTAGTAGCAACTTTAAGTAATAATGGGTTTTGATTACTTAAAGAAAAGGAACACAAATATAAAGATAAGTTTAACGGTTTAAATCTTCTCTTTATATCCCTTAGTCTTTATTTGAAAGCTAACTTGTTATTTGTTCTTGTAGGTTTACGGAACTTTAACCTGTTAAGTTGTGTTGATGCCGGTTGGCTCAACACATATATACGATCGAGACGAGAGATTACTTAAAAACTTATAAAAGGAGCTCACTAAAGTAGCAATTGCATGCTTAGAATCAACCTAGTGTAGATTCACCCATCATTGTCTTACTTGTCGCATTAATCGTTTTCATAAGTTTTTGTGCATGAATTCAACCAACCCCCCCCCCCTTGTGTCACTTGTCACTATAATCGATAATTGCATCTAAAACACCTTAACTCTCTTGGGTTCGACCCTTACTTAATCACTATACTTGTTCTTAGTGCTAAGTCGGGATTTACTTTTGATTGGGTATAGACGACTATAGAAATACAATCGGTCAATGTACATGCTTTGTCCATAATAATGGCAAAGACAACCTTGGAAAGTTTGATACACGTAGTGATGAGACTATCTTTTTCGGATACACTTCAAATAGTAAATCTTATCGGGTTTACAATAAACGTACCAAAATTGTCGAGGAAAGTATTCGTGTTATTTTTTATGAAAGCAATGATGGTAATTTGAGTGATAGCTTTACATATCTGAATCTAAATTGACGTGGAGATCAAAATTTTGATGGAGAATAAGACCCTAAGGCTCAAGAAAAGAGTGTGCAAGAACAAATTTAGGATACCGGATAACAACCTCAAGACCTTGAAACGCATCTTTAAGACCTTGAAATGACAAATACAAACACTGTTGGAAGTCAATTTTAAGGCCTTGAAACCAAACTTCAAGGCATTGACATAAGAAACAAGGGAACAACTCCAGTGGTACCTGAATCAAGTCAAGCAACTGACCCTAAATCATAGAAATCCGTTCCAATATTCAAGAGAAGAAACTTCTAACATTATTCATATCATCCACAAGAGAACGTGATCTCATATCCAAAAGCAGGTGTGCAAAACCCGATCTAGGGTTAACAATTTGTGTGCTTTTTCTGCGTTTGTATCTCTTGTAGAGCCCAAAAACTACGTTCAATCACTTCAAGAACCAAATTGGATCATTTCCATGCAAAATGAGCTAAATGAATTCGTGAGAAACAAAGTCTGGACTCTCACCTTTAGACCTAAGCAAGAATCCATCATAGGAACAAAATGGGTGTTTTAAAACAAGTTGGATGAACATGGTAAAGTCATTCGAAACAAAGCACGACTTGTAGCTTAAGGCTATAACCAAGAAGAAGGTATTGATTATGAGGAGACTTTTGCTCCGGTTGCTAGGTTAGAAGCCATACGTATGCTACTTGCTTTTGCATCCTTCATGAACATAAAACTTTTTCAAATGGATGTTAAATGTACTTTTCTAAATGGCTTCTTAGAAGAAGAAATCTACGTTATTCAACCTCCTAATTTTGAAATGATGAATTTACGGATCATGTTTTTGAATTGGGAAAAGCTCTTTTTGGTCTTAAGCAAGCTCCTCGAGCTTGGTATGAAAGGTTGTCCAAGTATCTCCTTGAAAACGATTTCAAAAGAGGTTTGATTGACAAAACTTTGTTTGTCAAAACCAGAGGCAACGATTTATTAGTAGTACAAATCTATGTTGATGATATATTATTTGGTGCTATGTACTAAAGATTTTCTATGCAATGAATTTTCAGATATTATGTGTAGGGAATTCGAGATGAGGTTAATGGGATAGTTAAATTTCTTTCTTGGTATTCAAGTTACTCAAGCAAAGAAAGGAATTTTCCTTAATCAAAGCAAGTATACCAAGGATTTACTCAAGAAATATAAAATGGATCAATCCAAGGTAGAAAAAACTCCTATGAGTTCCACACTTTCACTTGATTAAGACAAGAATGGTAAAAGTGTTGTACAAAAGGAGTATCGTGGTATGATCGGTTCTTTGTTACATTTAACCGCTACTCGACCTGACATCATGTGTTAGTATGTGCAAGATTTCAAGCTGATCTCAAAGAGTCACACTTGATAGTTGTGAAAAGGATATTTCGGTATCTCAATGACACTAAAGACTTAGGGTTATGGTATCCACTTCAAAACTCATTTCAACTCGTTGGCTATTCAGATGCTGACTTTGCAGGCTATAAGGTCGATAGAAAGAGCACTTTTGGATGTTGCCAATTCTTAGGGTCATCCTTAATCAATTGGCACTCCAAGAAGCAAAATTATGTTGCCTTATCCACACCCAAAGCCGAATATATAGTTGTTGGATCCTGATGTGCACAAATCCTATGGATAGCTCAACAACATCGTGATCTTAGTTTTGATCTCAAAGGTATACCTATTAAATGTGATAATGCTAGTACTATTTCGATTACTAAAAATCTTGTGCAGCATTCAAGGACAAAGCATATCGATGTAAGACATCACTTCATACGTGATCATGCTGAAAAAGGTGATGTTTCGATATCTTTTATCTCGACTAACTTGCAGCTTGCAGATATATTTACTAACCCTCTACTTGAAGATCGATTCAATTTTATTAGATTGGAGCTTGGTATGCTGAACAAGGAAGCATTACTTTAGGGGGAGTAAATCGTTTTATTTCCTCCTTATAATGCAGTCCATTTTTTCATTTCAAGACCTTGAAATGCAATCCAAGGTCGGGAAACGGATTTCAAGGACTATATTGATAATTACGGATCGGATTAATTGTTGTTATCTTTTTAGATAATTGATTATTAAATCATTTTTAAGAAGAATTTTTAAAATGACTTAAAAAGATTTTCACCAAGATTTTGTTTTCAAAATTCAGATTTTTTTTATAGTTGGTTGTGATTTATTAGGATAGCATGCAAATTATTTTCGGTTTTCAAGACTTCGATTCTCTCAAGATCTTGATGAGCCATAAATTGATTTGACATGTCCCCTTTAAATACAATCCTCTCTTCCACTTTTATCTCTTTCCTTCTTCAACACTTTTACAATACCCCGTATGCTTTACTCTTCCTCTTTCAAAAATCTCTCGATTGCTCTGACAAACTCATCCATGGCTCCAAAGAAAAACTCAAACCGTCTTGCCTCGACTCACGAAGCAAATACAACCCACATATCCTCTACATCCGAAGAGAAAAATTTTCTGGAGGATGTTATGATCTCACCTCACACTAGGCTACCAACCACCTGGTTCATCAACTTCAAAGCCATCGGAACCTGGTTGGATGGGTTTCACAATCGCCCACTATGCATGTGCGATTCAGTCAACATGGATTTCCTAGAGACGCTTCAACTTCCATGCATTTCTATGCTCAGAAATTGCTCCATCTGAAAAGTCCTCAACCCGGGAGAAACTGCTTTCACAAGACTTACAAGGTTGCTCTACGTCAACCTCTCAGGCAAACGGGAAAAAGGAACCCTTACCCTTGATACAATGGTTATAGGTACACCAATTTCTCTCACTTCTACTGTACTGTGAAAAATTTTAGGGTTTTTTACAAATCTTTCCCTCCAACACCCATCCCGATGTGAGAGTATTAGGCTTGCAAAGGAGAAATTTCTGGTTCCAAACTCCAAGTCTCGACAGCTCACCCACACCTCTTTAACCCTAGACGCCAAGATTGTTTTTACTATTTTAGTTAGGTGTGTGATTCCCCAAGCTAACTCAAGGGAACTATTGACAGATCAGACTCTAGAGCTGATCTACTTGATTTTGTCTGGATTGGTCTGCCTAACCTAATCCTGAACCACATGGTCAACACCATAAACTTCACTCGAGTTATCCCCTTGCCTTATTAGAATCTACTACCTAAAATTTTGCTCATTTATCCATCGACACCTCCACTGAGGATCAGAAAATGCCGATTGGTAAAACAGATTAACAATGTCTTGAAATATTAGGGGTAGAAAAGACTCTTGTCATAGTATAGACTTTAAAGGGCAAGGTAGTCGTTGTGACATCATCCCCTACAGTTCCTACAATTCCTTTTGTATCTGAAACCATGCTGGATGGATTTGAGCTGGAATTGAATTCTCTTAATAGAGAAATGGCTGACTTCCAGCTGAATATGCTGAGAAGAATGGATGCCAGCCATGAGGTTATGTTTGTGATGCATGCGAAGATCAACCAAATGTACCTCTTGAACGCCTTTACCCTTACCACCACTGGCAAAACTATGCCTTGACCGAAGATGCTACACAATACACTCATAAAAAGGTTGAGAACGTGCTCATGAACTATAAACGTAACGTGCAGAACAAACACATCCTCTACTCCACGCACGTCGAGCCTACTCTTTTGACAATAAGGAATATGTTGTGGTCAAGGAGTATCGCCTTGTAGAGAGGAAAAGGTGATTAGAGGCTAATATCAAGGACATGAGCAAAGGAACAGTACAATTTTCTGGAGGATGTTATGATCTCACCTCACACTAGGCTACCAACCACCTTGGTAGCCAGGAGTGATTTTTAAAGTCTTGAAAAGGATTTTGAGGCCTTGAAATGAATGTCAAGGCCTTGACATGGATTTTAAAGCCCCCCTTGGTTTTGATTTCAAGGCCTTGAACGACGTTTGTGTGCTCCGCTTTTGAAACTCTTCTTTTTGGTTTTTGGAAATACATTGTGGGTCTGTAATAATTTAAAACTACCGGACATAAATACTTTTCTCCCTTGTTTAAAGACAAAAGGGGAGAAATCAAAATGTGTGTTGATCCGACATTTTTGCATTCTGCATTACATGTTTGCATTCTGCATTTTTTCAATATTATTGCATGTATATATCTAACAATGAATATAGGTACGATATTTGTTTTGTCTTCCATCAAGGGGTAGATTGATAACTCCACCTTGATTATAAATTGATTATGTGAATGATGAAAGACTTAACATTTATATGCGGTTTTATAAACTAATAAATATCGATTGTATTTCTAGATTGCATATTTTGGTTTGTGTTTGTTAATGTGTGCAGGCCTTGAAAAGCATTTTAATGGAAGAACGCAAGCCTTGAAACACATTACAAAGGATGAGCACAGAGACCTTGAAATGTATTACAAAGGACAAACGATGAAGCCTAGGAAAGCATTACAAAGGTGAATTCGGCTAAAGGCTTTCAAATACAAGATTCAAATATCTCAACAACCAAAACGAAGATCTCTACCAAAGGATAACAAGAAGATTTGAGAAGATCTCGCCTAGCCAACAAAAAGATCTTCAAACGGTTTCAAAGAGAAGATCTCGGGCACAACAAAAAGATCTCACAAAGATCTTAACCGAAGACGCAAGAGGATAAAAGAATATCTTCCAAACGGATTCCACACAAGAAGATCTCGTATCTAAGGGAAATCTTCAACGGCATATCCAAGAGAGAAGATCTTGGATCTTAAACAAACAAAGATCTTCAACGGCATTTCCAAAGTAGAAGAAAGAAGATAGAAGATCTCACAAAAATGAAGATTCTCAACGTGCGTCAAAGAGAAGAACTAGAAGAAAGAAGATAGAAGATCTTACAACGGCTACTTTACCTCAACCAAGCACCGTTTTCCATGGAGAAAGAAGAACGTTACAATGGCTATCTTGCAATGGCTAAGAAGTTCTCCATAGAAGACTATAAATGAAGATGGCGATTGAAGAGAACAACAACAAGCTTACACGGAAATAATTTAAGTCTTCAAGCGATCAAAACATCTGCATTCGTTCCAAAATAATTTCTTCCTCTTAGATTACAAAAGTTGACATCCTTAGAGTGAGAAGAACACTAGAGCTTCATTGGCATATCAAGAGAGTGTTATACTCGAGTGTGTGTTATTCTACGAAGTAACTAGGCTATTATTGCTAGGTTAAAAATACTAGATCGTAGCATTGAGACTATAGTGAGAGAAGAAGGAGATTTCTTCTAGGTTGTATCTAGGACTCTTTGAGTAGATAATAGATGGTTAGATCCCACGGTAAAGAAATCCTAGGACGGAGACGTAGGCTGTTAGAGTTGAACTTCACAAACATATCACCGTGTTGATCTTTTAATTCCGTACTTTATATCGCTTATATTGTGACTAACATTGTTTTACAAGTTTCGAAGTCAAAGCCTTGAAATCCCTTTCAAAGCCTTGACAACTGGTTTTTTCACAAAGCGCACAGATCGACTTTAAGGCCTTGAAATCAGTTTCAAAACCTTGATATAAGATAATGCAAAAAGTTCCTATACTCTATTCAACCCCCTTTATAGAGTATTTATATCCTTATTATTCACCTATACGGTTCTTCAGAAGGGAAGTGTGCATAAATCCAAAACTGCACCGATTTAATTAAGATATAATCATTATTATTAGGCAAATATCAATACAAATGTGCATATATAAAAAATGTTACTTGTACTAAATAATGTACAGCCTACGATCGTCTTCAACTTCAGCCGTGAAGCATCATCCATCATCCTATACGATAATTTTTTAAATGAAGATTAATATCAATAAAAATGAATATCAAAATAGTTAACTAAAGTGATAGTAACACGTACAACATAAGTACGCCAAGACATCAGCGCCCAATGCATATCCTCCCGTACGCTAGAGATCTCGTATCAAATCGATCAACTAGGGGAAAAACTTGTTCAGAGACTTATCGACGAACAAAGATGATCCCAAGAAGAAGAGATGGAACACAAAAGCAACACCCCCTCAATTGGGGTGGCTGGGTCACGACATACGGTGGAGAATGCCGTCCTCAAGGCATCGACAGATAATGCACTCTGGTGTCCACATGCCTCGGCCTCACTAATGTGAAATATACTACTCAACCAGGATGTGCGGTCACGTTGTGATATCGATGTCAACAAGGGATCCCCATCAATCATCAGGACCATAATAACGGCTATGTTACCGAGAGTGATGGTCATCTCACCCAATGGAAGGTGAAAATTGTTGGTCTCTAGATGTCATCTCTCCACAAAAGTGTGGATAAGTGTATGGTCGATATCAGAAAAGGAGAAGTCGAGTATGTAAGAGCCTTAGTCTTAGAGGTGTTGAGTTATGCAGAGTTGACCTGAACCGCCCCTGCGGCCAGGCTAGGCGCCCCTACGCCATCCTTGATCCGCCCTTGCGGCCACCTGATCTGCCCTTACGATTTATGGTGTGTTGTATCCGGCTTTGTTGACTCTTGACCCGTGCTTTACCTCTTCCTTCCTCTATAAGTTTATTCTCTCACTCCTGATGAGGGTTTCACCTTTCTTACAGCTTCATCTTCTTCCTTACGCTCTTCTCTTCTTCTGCTTCCTCTTTTGAATCTTCTTCTAGAATTCCTTGATCTTGTGAGAGTTTTGATAAGAGTTTGATGCTTGGATGATGAGAATGATGATGGTTGTGGTTGTTGTGCCTTTGATGAGCCAGCTTTGAGGTTGTGGTGAGGAATCTTCCTCTGTTAGGTTTCATCTTGGTGAGTTCTTCCTTGCTTTCTTCTTCTTTTCTTCTTTATTTCTTCTTTTCTTCTCTTCTTCCTTCTTTAGCTTAAGATTCCACAAGTTTGATCTTGTGGCAGCCTTCATAGGCTTTGTTTGATGTATATGTGTATGTATATGTATATGTGAGGCTGCCGGCTGAAGAAGGTGTGAAGAGGTTCGAGTGAAGAAGTGAAGAGGAGCTAAAAGTGTGCATTCTGCACACCCGCAACCCCTGCACCACCTCAGGACCGCCCCAGCTCCGGCAGTCACCACCCTTGCGCAACCCAGGACCGCCCCTGCGCCTCCCATCATTCCAGTCTTGCTTTGCTCTTGCTCTGCAGGTTTGTCTTGCTTTTCGGTTGGCCTAAGGATGGCTTTGTCGCTTCCTTTCCTAGTGTGAGTGTGTAGTATCATGCTAGGTATATATGAGAGTGTGATGATGATGATATGATCATGGTATGCCTTGTATGGCTTTGAGGATTAGTAGGTTGGGAGACTTAGGTTGAGGATGATCCTATGGATCTCTTGGGTCTAGGTGTGACCTCTTTGATTGATATGAGATTGATATATCTTTACACTACAAAAAAAATTTTAATTAGCGATGGCTATTCACGACGGGAAAAAAGCCATTGGCCGTCGTCAATAATCAACGGCGATGGCAAAACGAGGCGTAGCCAGAACAAGCGACGGATAATAGCCGTCGCAAAATTTTCGCGTCGGCTAAAGTCACCGTCCAATGTGTCGCAAACTTTGAAATTTGGTGCAAAATTTAAAATTTTGCCTCGACGGTAGCCGTCACAAAATTTAAATTTGGTGGGAAATTTATATTTTTGGCAACGGGAAGGAGCCGTCGCTAAATTTTAAAACGTGTTTAAAATATTAATTTTTACAACGGTAACCTGCCGTGACAAATTGTAAAGTTGGTGGGAAAATTCTACCATATCCTGTAAAACTATACCACAACCTGTATTATTTGAAATCATGTAAATGGTTGCATCAAGTTGCAACAAGAATTTTCGTAAATTAAAAGTGTATTTAACATTCAAAACAATCAAAATAGCACGATTCGAATTGTAAATAAGTTCACAATCTGAAAGTACAAAACCTAGATGTCCTTCATCTTTAACAAAGTGGTAACGAGGTTCACAATCATCTTCTACTTGGACAAATTTTTCATCAACGGCATCATTTTCGCTAATTGGTTCCTTTTTTGATGCTACGTGATCTCCATTTCCAATAGACTCTTTTCAATGTGCACCAGTTGCACCCTATAAAAGTATGAAATAATAACAATAATTTACGTGAAGAAAATTTACGGTAACGAAGTATTATGCACACAGATGAGCATTTACTTATTAAATATGGAATTTTTAAAGAATTTAAAGTTCTAGTTTACCAAAATTAACTTGTGTAAGTGAATGGCGAGCTTCTCCCTTCATTGCCCTCCGATTGCATAAGAAGACTGAAGAACAAGAGAACAACCTTGAATTCCTATGGAATAATTAACTGCAAAATCATTTGAATAAAAACCAAATTTTGAATTTTCCAAACATCTTTTTCTACACAATGCCGGCTACATATGTTCATCCTCAAAGATAAAAATTTTATGATAGAATGTAATAACCAATGTTAAAATCAAAAAATCCAAAACATAACAAGACAATGGCGGACAACCTAGATAAACAAAGAATCATGACAATCTTAGACAAGGTTGAACAAAAGAAAACTTAGCCTACTCAAATGTAATCATCCCAAGTCCTAAGGCAATCGGAAAACCGGCTGAACACCATCGAGCTGCAAGGTAACCTCGGTAGCGTACCTGATGTCATGAAAAGAACCTAACAACAAAATCGTGAAGAAACCCGTTAGCTAGCGTTCCCAAAACTAGGGTCAAGCCCTAAGAACATACTAGGCATGGATAGCTTATGTAGAGAGAACAAAAATACTAAATAAAAGTTATAACGATGCAACAAAAATAAACATGATAATACAATAAATACATGGCCATATTACTACCAAACACCCCTCAAATATTAAGTACAACCTACAACACCCTTAAAGGCAAATCTTAAGAAAAATGCTCTGAATAAACAAAGCACTAAACTGAAATTATAATGCTAATAGTAAAGAGAAATGCATTATGATGTTATGCATAATATGACCATGGTATGCTTATGAATGCAATGTCATGATGCATCCTCTTACTCAACTCTCGATAACGCGGTAACGATCTCTCATGTCATACGTGCCCCTTCAGCGTCCAATGGTTATGGTAATTTGTAATTCCCCGGCTCAGTCCCTACTAGGACACCGTCCAAAACATGAATGCACAATTTCCTATGTATATATATAAATATCTATATGAAAGGGGTTCCCACCACGTCATATGGGCATGCATGGGACATCGCTCCCTCGTCAAGATCACCAACCCATGTCCTATACCGGTAGTCACCATTTGTAAAATAACCAATATCCAAAATAAGTATAACTTCTACATATTGATATAAAGTAAAATAAAATGCACTGCTTTAAAACAAGTGAAAATCTCGCTCTAACCACATGCTACCAACAATACAAAAGTCTGAACAGAACGACAACTAAGTAAGTCCGGAGACTCACCTCGTAAATCACAAATCTCACTCCAACGATTCCTTCTACTGTTGTCTCAAACCAACCTCAAGCCTAAACACAAATTTATGTATATGTCAACGATTAGTCTAAAACAATACACATTCAACACATCACCACCTAGGCACATCCGCTTCTTTCGTAACCGTCATCCCTAACTTAGATAAATATATAACAAGCTCACATATCAACAATTCATGGCATATCATTTCTTCATAACGATTAAAAAATATAGGCAAACCAACATTCTCGACATATTCAAATTTACATATCATAAAATGTCAAATTCCACTTTCATCCGGATCTTCACCAAAAATCCGCACTTTACTCACCGATATATAATAATCATAAAACCGCGTTCCGATACCTCTAACATAGGTCTACACACCACAAAATCCTCAAATTCTAAAATCATGTCAAATTACCCAAACATCACAAACATCACCAAATTAATACATACTTACAATTCATTCAGAAATCAACCAATTGCACTCAATAAAAGTCCTATCAACATCTAAATACACAAAAGATCCAATTATAAAATTAGGTTTGATACCACACAAAATCAACAATCACTGCGACACATAATTATATACACATATACCCTAATCAAGCTTCAAACTCCCCAATTTCAATATTTAGGGTTAAATTTTGCACCAATCTCACCTAAAGAAATTCCAATTCGGATAAGCTTATAGGATACAAGACTGATGGTGGTTTGAGACAACAAAGACCAACGGGAATTCTAAATCCCGAGTGAAGAGACGGCACACCAGGGGAGGGAAGAGACGGTGTTGCATTTTTGGAGTGGAGAGGTTGCAAACGGCGGCCGGACCAAGCGTAGATGGCGGCGAGGTGGTGGCAGCCGGTCTACAGTGAAGACGAACGAGAGTCCCTCGGCGGCCGGTCTGCAGCGACGACGAAGGAGAAGCCCTCGGCGGCCAGTTTGCAACGACGAAGAAGGAGAGGCCCTTCGGCGGCCGGTCTGTAGTAACGACGAAGGAGAGGCTCGGCGGCGACTCTCAGTGCAATACTCATGTAGACGGCAACCGGTGCTGTGGTGGTTCCTTGGTGCCTCTTTCCGGACTGCCAGTGGGTGCGAGAGAGGGACGAGAGGAGGCCGGCGTGAGGGTAAGGGAAGGTGGGAGTAATAGAAGGGCGGTATAAGAGGCGTGAGAGAAGGTGAGGAAGGAGGAGAGTGAGGTTGAGAAGAAAGGAAAGCGGGGCTAAGAGGCGGCTAGGTTTAGGATGTTGGACTTCTCCCGTGAAATGAAAGAAGGAAGAGAATGAGGCAAAATTTTAGAAGGATAAAAAATAAATTCATTAATAAATTAATAAATTAATAAATTAACATAAAAACAAGATAATTAGAAGAAAAGGCAAGAATAACAATTTGTTAACTAAGGAATAAATTGTTATAATTATGTGGTAAGAGAAAATTCATGTAAAGAAAATCTTAGAAAAGTTTAGGTGGGTAGGAGATGGTTGCACCATCTCGTTTGACTCGGGATTTAATGGAAGAAAATTTTAGGGTGTTACACAAGTATGATGAAAAACAAGTAAAAAAGGGTTGTTAAATAGAACATCTAAGGAGATTAAGTTGGACATCAGTCTCGTACCCTAAAAATTGGTGTGAATAGCAAGCTAACCGGGAAGAACAAGATGGACATCAAACTGAAATTCCAAAGAAGTGATTGCCGGCTTCTTGGTAATGACGACGGAGAATAAAAACAACACGGAGGAGAGTAGAAGATGGTAGCGAGTAGAGGACGGTGTCAATCGATTCCAACTATAATTCCGCAATCGATACTTTGGGCGAGGGTTTTTGGAGAAGAGTAGAGGACGAATTAACAAGGAGGAGAGTAGATGACGGTGCCAATCGATTCTAATTCTAATTTCGTTTGTAATCAATACTTTTGGCGAGGATTCTTGGAGACAAACAAGGAAGAGAGTTTATCGTCTCTTCGATGGGATGAATTTGCTTAGGTTTTTTTTGTAAGGATTTTTAACAAGTTGTTATTACTAGGATTAAATTTTATAATTTTTATTGATGGAAGGTTTTTAGAGATATAATTTTAAAATTTATAGGGATTTTTATATTTTGAAAGAAAAAAAAATAATTATATTATTTTTAAATTTTTTTACCACAATATTTCGTATTGTTGGCGTCAGCGACATAGCCGTCGCCAAAGGTACCTTTTATTAGTCACAGTAAAGATTAGCCGACGCCAATTACATGACTATTAGCGACGGTCCTATACTGCCGACGCAAATAATTGGTATTTTCTGCCACGCTGATGTCGCCGTCGCCAAATAAAGACCAATGGCGACGACAAGGGTTTGCCGTTGCCAACAAGCATGGCCAATTGAATTATTTTTTGTAGTGTTATGCCTTGTTATTAGGTAGTGTCCCTCTCAGGATTGGAGGTTGATCGTGGTTGAGGTTGTACGAGGTTGAGGTAAGTTCGTAGGACTTACTTAGCTACCATCCTTATATTGAGTGTTTGCATGAGTGGTGTGTGTGTTATATGCTTGATATGATAGCATGTGATGTCGATTATACCGACCTATGTTTTATTGATAGCCCATTACGTGGCAGTGATAACCTTTCCCTTTCATCCTGTAAGGAGTTGAGAGGTTCTCTGGTGTGTCAGGCCACTTGGTATACAAGAAGGGCGCAATCCACTCCCATAGGGTTCACGGGTTGCGTGACCGACACTACTTCCAAATGGCTAGCAGATCCATAGGCGAGGATGATACGGTCCCCGTGCCACATAGTTTCATATATCTATATATATACGATTTGAGTGAATAACTATTATATAAAGATAATAAATTGGGTAAATGTGTGATAACATGATTATGTGTGTATCTTTCATGACCTGTGTTTGTGCTTGTGCATTACCTTATATATGTATGGTTAGCTAACGGTTTCATACCGTGTTGTAGATGCCTTGCAAGATAGGAGAGCTGCAGAGTGATCCAGCAAGGTGACAGGCTGAGGACTTTCGTACATTAGGTGGTTATGGTTTTAGGGATGTTTATGTACCTCCTGCGTGAGGGTGATGTTTTGTATACCTCTTATGTGAGGATGATTTTTTATACTCGGCTATGATCTTGTATACCTTTTGATGCACAGTTTTATACAGTTTTATGTATTTGTTTTATATCTGTCAGTGTCATGTTGTAAGGTCTAGTAAACTTGTTGTCAGGCTAGTGTTAAGATACACTGTGAGATCCTAGCTCAATGTGGCATCCCGAGTCCCGCCGGATTCGGGGTGTTACAGAGTTGGTATCAAAGCCTTAGGTTGACAACAATGGCACTTGCTACCTGCAATTAGATCGGATGGATAAAATAAACAGAACCTGAAAGGGGTCTAACGTTTTCAAAAGATTTTTTGTTTTAAAATTTTTTGTTTTGGGATAGAATGTACAAGAAGTCATCACCTCTGCCGTGGATCTCAGCAGTATAGATATGTATATATATATATATATATATATACATACATTTGGCATATATACAACCTTATAGTTAGCTGTGTATACCCCGCAGATGGCTCGGACTATAGCAGTTTCTGTTGTAGGCCGGGGTAGAGGTAGACCACCTCTTCCTCCGGGTGTGATAGGACAGGGTCTAGTTCCCGATGCTGATCCACCAGTGGTGGAGGAGGTTCATGAGGATATTGTTGAGAGTGTCGTCCCAAAGACGAGGAGTGGTGGATTTGGGAGACAACGGTCACACCGAGTCCAGTTAGATGACTCGGATCGCGTCTCCATGTGGGGACCAGAGTTTCGTGCTTATATCCGGCGTGTAGAGGAGGTTGCCAGAGCTGGCAGATGGGCCCTAGATCTACCAGTGCATAAGGGATCTTCTGAGATGTCCCAGGGAGCCACTCAGGTGACAGCTATGCCGGCACACGCTACTGAGACTGTTAGAGCTCTAGAGGAGTATAGAGGGCCTCGACCAGATACTTGGTTGAAGGCATTCCATCAGTTGGGCGTACTACCTTTCACTGAGAAGGTGAGATTGGAGACAGAGGTCTGGATTAGACATGTAGACTTTGCCCTAGAGTCTATCAGATGTCTAGAGGACAGGCGGATAGAGGTAGTACAAACTCTATTTCGTGACTTAGCTCATCAGTGGTGGAGGACCATGAGGGGTCGAGCCACCAGTTACGATCAGATGAGGAGCATGATTAGGGAGCGTTTCTGCCCTGCCTCGTTGAGGAGAGAGAAACTCTAGGACTTAGTGGAGGCAGGCTTTGAGGATGTGACGATTGCATATGTCATCAGCTGCTTCCAGTCAGAGTTGGCATTGTTGGGTCCAACAACACCTTCTGAGGACCAGCACGTGTATTTATTCTCCTGTCGACTGAGGGAGAGTACACGCTCTTATATGGAGAGATTCCATTGTGAGTCCTTGACGGATTATCAAGACCGGGCCTCGGCTTATGAGTATGAGTGGGCCAGTCAGAGGAGGACTTCTTAGACGGGACGGTTTGAAAGAGGCAGCATACTGGGTAGATCAGTGGCGTTGGTGGAGCTTCTGGTTTTAGGAGGAGCCAAAGACGTGAAGGTTACCCCTCATCTGCATTGACTACAAAGAAGGGACGATAGTGCTTTAACTATAGTGATCTTGGACATTTGCGACCAGAGTGTACGAGGCCACTAGTGACTTGTTACACCTGTGGTAGATCAAGTCATAGAGCTGCCTTTTGTAGGCGGGTGGAGTTGCATCACAACAGGGTTCTTCCCTTGTCAATGTGATAGGAGGTGGGCAGAGGACACCTCAGCAGCAAACACAAGGACATCAAAGAGTCCCAGATCATCCTTCTACTCAAGGATCTGCTCCCAGGCCGAGTAGAGGTAGAGGTCGTGGTGGAAGTACCACTGACACTAGAGGAGCGCAAGGTAGAGTTTTTGAGTTGAGGAGTATAGAGGAGCCACCTACACCAGCTGCTACAGGTACCATTCCGCTTCATGGTTTACGTGTTAGAGTTTTATTTGATATGAGTGCTACGCGTTCCTTTATTTTTTATGTATGTGTTGAGCGTCTGGGTTTAGCTACTATAGAGGGGATACCCTTTACTATAGCGTTACCTGATGGTAGTAGGGTCAGAGGTACCCGCGAGATATGTAGTTGTCCCCTTCGCTTAGGGACTCGTGTGTTGCTTGTGGACTTCATGTCATGATGCATGAAGAAGTCATTTTAGGTATGGATTGGATGCGTAGACACCGTGCGGTATTAGATGTAGGTAGGAGGACTATGACAGTCTCTACCGAGATAGGTCAAATAGAGGTCTTCCAAGGTTGGGACCTTGGGAAGACGGGCTCTATCATCAGTGCAGTACGAACAGCGAGGCTGGTAGCATAGGGATGCGACGCCTTTTGATGTTATGTCATGAAGGATGAAGAGAGTACAACAGTGGAGGATATTCTAGTGGTCTGTGAGTTTATAGACGTGTTTGTGGAGCCGTCTAGTTTGCCACTTTGGAGGAATGTGGACTTCAGCATCGAGTTGGAGCCTGGTACAAGACCAATCTTGAAGCCCCCATATCGTATGGCGCATGTTGAGATGTTGGAGTTGAAGAAGCAACTCGAGGAGTTGGCTGAGAAGGTGACCAACAAGAACAAGTATCCATTGCCTCGTATTGATAATCTGCTTGATCAGCTTCGGGGAGCGACAGTGTTCTCCTGGATTGACTTACGCTCAGGATATCACCTGTTGAGGGTGAGAGAGCAGGATGTGCACTAGACGGCATTTCATACCCGTTATAGACACTACGAGTTTGTAGTGACGTCATTTGGGCTTACGAATGCCCCAGCAGTTTTTATGGAGTTGATTAACAGTATTTTCATCGACTTCCTCGATCAATTTGTGGTGGTCTTCATTGATGACACTCCGGTGTACTCTCGTAGCAGAGAGGAGCATGCCGGTCATTTAAGGACAATTTTACAGATTCTGTTGGATAGAGAGTTGTATGACAAGCTCTCTAAGTGCGAGTTCTGAATGTCAGAGGTAGCTTTCCTAGGTCATATCGTCTCCGCCGATGGGATCATGGTTCACCCAGTGAAGATTGAGTCTGTTGCAGCATGGACGACAGCGACGAACGTCAAGGAAGTGCGTAGCTTTCTTGGTCTAGCCGGCTATTACCGACGCTTTGTGGAGGCATTTTCTGTGATTGCCCGTCCACTTACGAGTCTGCTGAGGAAGACTACCAGATTTGTCTGGTTTGAGCAGTGTGCCCAGAGTTTTGAGGATTTGAAAAGGCGTTTGACTTCTGCTCCTATCTTGGCACAGCTTGAGGGTTTTGAGGATTTTGTAGTCTATAGTGATGCATCCAAGCTAGGCTTGGGATGTGTGTTAATGCATAGGGGCAGAGTGATTGCTTATGCGTCTAGACAGTGGAAGACGTATGAGGAGAACTACCCGACTCATGATCTGGAGTTAGCAGCGGTAGTTCATGCGTTGAAGATCTAGAGACATTACCTGTATGGTGCCACTTGTCAGATCTTCACAGACCATAAGAGTCTGAAGTATAGTTTCATGCAGCGGGAGTTGAATAACCGCCAGCGTCGATGGCTCGAGTTGATCAAGGACTTTGACCTTGAGATTTTGTATCATCCAGGGAAGGCGAACGTTGTTGTCGACGCCCTGAGTAGGAAGACGCCTCGAGGGAAGGCGATTGCGAGACTGACAATCCACCCTCAACATCAGAGGGATCTAGCTTGGCTAGAGATAAACATCTAGTTTCCTGATGAGGATACTAATTATACGTCTTAGAGGTTCTACCTAGTCTATTGGGTGAGATCCAACAGAAGCAGGGGACCTGCCCGACCCTGATGAGGATTAGAGAGAGGATGTCTCATGGTGAGGTACCAAAGTTCTCCATAGGAGCAAATGGAGTGATGAGACGCCACGACCATGTTTGTGTACCTACTGATGCAGAGTTGAGACAAAGGACTTTATAGGAGGTTCACTGTACACCTTACTCAGTACATCCAGGTACGAGTAAGATGTACCATGATGTGAGACGATCATATTTGTGGCGAGGGCTGAAGCCCAATATAGCCAGATTTGTGGCATAGTGCACGACCTATCAACAGGTCAAGATAGAGCATTGCCGACCTGGAGGTGAGCTCCATCCACTGTCAGTGCCGCAGTGGAAGTGAGAGGACGTCTTCATGGACTTTGTGACCGGATTGAGGCCTAGTAGGAGTTTTGATGTTATCTGGGTTGTTGTTGAGGATATGTTGCGAGCTTGTGTGTTGGATTGGGGACAGGGATGGTCAGATTACCTCCCATTGTTGGAGTTCTCATACAACAACAGATGGCATGTATCGATTGGGATGGCTCCATATGAGGCATTGTATGGACATAGATGTCGTACACCATTATGCTAGGATGAGCCTAGCAGTAGCAGTGGTATAGTGCCAAAACATATTCAGGATGATATGGCTCGAGTAGCGCTAAACGGAGAGAGGATGTTGGCTGCACAGAGTTGTCAGAAGTCATATGTAGACAAGAGGCGTCGACCTCTAGAGTTCAGAGTTGGAGCTCATGTCTAGCTGAGAGTATCTCCAACGCGAGGCGCTAGACGTTTTGGCATAAAGGGGAAGCTGAGTCCCCGATATGTCGGACCTTTTGAGATACTGGACAGAGTCGGTAGGGCAGCATACAGATTAGCTTTACCTCCGAAGTTATAAGGCGTTCATCTTGTGTTTCATGTGTCTCAATTGAGAGAGTATATACCAGATCTGAGACACATCGTCAGTTATGATGATTTGGTGGTTGAGCCGGACCACACCTTTAATGAGCATCCGATTGCAGTCCTAGAGAGAGGTATGAGACGCCTGCGTTCGAAGGACATTCCCATGTTGAGAATACAGTGGTCAAGATGAGGACCTGAAGAGGCTACATGGGAGACAGAGGATAGTATCCAGAAGAACTATCCAGAGTTTTATGCCGAGATAGATGCACCTGTAGGATCACCGAGTAGATCTTACTGTTGTCCGAGTGAGTGTTGTGATTATGTGTTTATGTGCTTACATGCCTTGGTGTGTTTATTTCATACTAGTTATGATGTGATGTATGATCTTATTACATCTTGATGTGCTAGCGTGGTTTATGATTATAGTTGGAGATTGTACTTTCCTCCATGCTATCTGAGTGTGATTAGGATTTAGCTGGAGATGGTTCTTTCCTCCATGCTATTTTTGATGGACATAGTCTTGCTAGAGATGTTTTTCCTCCATGTTTTATGGATGAGTATGATCTGGCTAGAGATGTGCTTCCTCTATGCTCTGTGATGTGAGTATGGCAAGAGATGTGTTTTCTCTATGCCTTTGGGGTAGCGTTATGGCCCTGATTTATGGAGTTGATGATTTCTCCATGCTTGTGTTCGAGGTTACAGATTGGTATAGGTTATGACCTTTTGAACGGAGATGTGATGCCTCCGATAGAGAGAGTTATACCTTGGCATATGGGTCCGAGAGGATTTGGAATTTTGCAAGTTTCGGGACAAAATATGTTTTTAGGGGGGTGAGATGTAAGAGCCTTAGTCTTAGACAAGTTGCAGGTTAATTCGAAGATGGAGAAAAGGATGCCTATCCCTCAAATGAGGTGTTCGGCAGAACAAGCGTCCAAGGCATTACATGACTCATCCTAGCAAACTAAGTACTAAAAAGTTTAGCCCAAAATAAAAGTATGCAGCTTGACAACCATTTAATCCCAGCTGACAAGTTTTGACAACCACAGTCCATTCTTGACAACCTTATGACAATATTCAGCCCACTTTGACAACCTTATGGCAAGCTTGTGACAACATTCGGCCCACTGAGACACCCTTTGACAAGCTGGTGACAACATTCGGCCCACTTTGACAATGTCCGGCACTGGCAAGCTTGTGACAACATTTGGCCCACTGTGACAACCTTTTGACAAGCTTGTGACAACATTTGGCCTCCGGCACCATGAGACATATAAGCAGTGGCATTCATACCCATCAAGCACCATCTGGGCCTATCTGGCAAGATCGTGACAAGTTTTGACAAGTCCACGACAAGGCCAATTCCTTATAATTTGCTCAATTTCCACGATCTTTGTGCATGGTCGTTAAACGAGTAACTCGTCTAGTACCATCACCAGGCTGCTTCACACGAATGCCTTGTTTCCCTTGCTTTTCCAATGATGCATTTAGCTTCCGAATGATGCGCCGTTTGGCTCTAGATAAAGCTGGGGTAAAAAATTATAAACCGGTTTAGAATCGGGGGAACCGCCCCTAAGGCCAGGCTAGGCGCCCTTGCGCCATCCTTGATCAGCCCTTGCGGCCACCTTATCCGCCCCTGCGGTTTATGGTGTGCTGCAGCCGATTTTGTTGACTCTTGACCCGTGTTTTACCTCTTCCTTTCCCTATAAGTTTCTTCCCTCACTCCTGATGAGGGTTTCACCTTTATTACAGCTTCATCTTCTTCCTTACGCTCTTCTCTTCTTCTTCTTCTTCTTCCTCTTTTGAATCTTCTTCTTGATTTCCTTGATCTTGTGAGAGTTTTGATAAGAGTTTGATGCTGGATGATGAGGATGATGATGGTTGTGGTTGTTGTGCCTTTGATGAGCCAGCTTTAAGGTTGTGATGAGGAATCTTCCTCTGTTAGGGTTCAGCTTGGTGAGTGCTTCTTGCTTTCTTCTTCTTTTCTTCTTTCTTTCTTCTTTTCTTCTCTTCTTCCTTTCTTAGCTTAAGATTCCACAAGTTTGATCTTGTGGCAGTCTTCATACGCTTTGTTTGATGTATATGTGTATGTATATGTATGTGTGGGGCTACTGGTTGAAGAAGGTGTGAAGAGGTTCGAGTGAAGAAGTGAAGAGGAGTTGAAAGTGTGCATTTTGCACACCATCCGCCCCTGCACCACCTCAGGACCACCCCAGCACCGGCAGTCACCGTCCCTGTGTCACCCAAGGCCGCCCTTGCGCCTCCCTGCATTCCATCCTTGCTTTGCTCTTGCTCTGTAGGTTTGTCTTGCTTCTGGGCTGGCCTAAGGATGGCTTTGTCCCTTCCTTTCCTAGTGTGAGTGTGTAGTATCATGCTAGGTATAGATGAGAATGTGATGATGATGTTATGATCATGTTATGCCTTGTATGGCTTTGAGGATTAGTAGGTTGGGAGGCTTAGGTTGAGGATATGGATCCCTTGGGTCTAGATTGATCGTGGTTGAGGTTGTACGAGGTTGGGGTAAGTCCATAGGACTTACTTAGCTACCATCCTTATATTAGGTGTTTGCATGAGTGGTGTGTGTGTATGTTATATGCTTGATATGATAGCATGTGATGTCGATTATACCGACCTATATTTTATTGATAGCCCCATTGTGTGGCAGTGATAACCTTTCTCTTTTGTTGAGGGTATAATACACACGTATGTAGTTGAGTAACAACTTTTTGTTGTAACAGAATGCATCATACATGTATATATATGTTCACATGAAATAATACAAGCAACAAGTATTCATTCTCTAAACAATCTCTTAAGCTCTCTATCTCTCTCTACTCTCTGTCATACTAAAATCAACATGGTATCAAAGGGTTGATACACCTCCCATCTTCAACCTTCATTCTCTTTTATGGCGACCTCCACCACCGATGATGAAGATCCTTCTCTGACGGATCTTATCTTCAATTCTACATCTGATGATCTGATTCGGCAACTCACACTTCACCATTCCGACTCACCCTCGCTCAAACTCTCAACCACGCTCCTTAACAACTCTAATTACTTCCGATGGAAAAGATTTGTTGAACTCTCGTTGTCTGCAAAGAACAAACTCGAATTTGTTCATGGTACGTGTTCCAGACCTAAACTGATCCCAAAATGATTGCTAAATGGGATTAGTGTAATAGCATGTTGATTTCTTGGCTTCTTCATTCAATGGATAAGGATATTGGTAAATCGATGCTTTTTTGCTTGATTGCTGCTCAAATTTGGCGAGAATTAGAAATGCGTTTTGGCAAATCTACTAGAACTAATCTGTATCAGATTCAGAAGGATTTATTCTTAATGTCTCAAAGCAATCAGTCCGTTACTTCCTACTTCACAAATATGAAGAATGTCTGGGACAAGTACACCATGGCTCTATCTTCTCAGGTATGCATATGTGGCTCCAATTCAAGTGCACAGTCGATCATTCAAGACCAACAAGTTATTCAGTTCTTGGTAGGCCTCAATGACTCTTTTTCTTTAGTCAGGTCTCACATTCTGTTAATGTCTCCTACTCCAGGCTTAAATGATGTCTATAAGCTGGTTCTTCAAGAGAAGAGTCAAAGAACTTTGACAAATACCTCACATCTCGATGACAATGCTTATGCATTGTATTCCAACAATCGATCAGGCTCCAATGCATATCGATCCCAGTCCAGAAGCACCTCTTATGGTGATGCTAAAAACAATAGCAATCCATGAACTCGACCATACTGTAATCACTGCAAGAATCATGGTCATATAGCAGACAGATGTTGGAAACTAGTTGGTTATCCAACTAATCCTATACCAGGACTGGCCTAGTGCAGCAAATGCAATGTTGTTGGTCATGAAGTTACAAAATGTTGGAAGGTCATAGGCTATCCACAAGGTCATAAACTTGCTGCATTATCTGCCACTACCTCCTTTACTCCTGAGCAAATGGAGTCAATTCTTGCTCTTCTAGAGAAACAAAATACACCACAACTTGCTGGTAATGATAGTACAACCCTTCTTGCTGGTAAGAATGCATGTTTTTTCTCTTCTAGTCTTAATTCCAAGTGGTTTTTGACAGTGGAGCAACCGACCATATCACACCTCATTTACATCTTTTTTCCTCATATACTCTTATTTCTAACCAATCTTTTATCACAATGCCTAATTATAAACGAGCCTTGATTGCTCATTGTGGAAATATTTCACTCACCAGTGATATCATCCTATCCAATGTCCTTCACATCCCAGAGTTTCAATTCAACTTGATCTCTATCAACAAGCTTTCACATGATCTTTCATCTCATATTTTATTCACACCAACTACTTGTTTCATTCAGGACCTTTTGACGAAGAAGCAACTGGTGATTGGATGGGCATCTAAAGGACTATATGTGGTAGACAGTCCCTTTTGTAATAGTGTCTCTCTTACATCTCATTGTTGTAATAAATCATCTACTTCTAATAAAGTTTCCCTTGAGCTATGGCACTGTCGTCTTGGTCACATTTCTTTTGACAGTTTATCTCTTATCAATAATACTTTTCAGACCACCAAGAAACCATATATATGTACTATCTGTCCTAAAGCCAAACAACATAGGCAAGCCTTCACACATACATCTACACGAGCCTCTGCTACCTTTGGCCTTATCCATATTGATACTTGGGGCCCCTATAAACATCAAACTCGCAATGGATTTTCTTTTTTCCTTACTATTGTTGATGACAATACTAGATGTACATAGACATACTTAATGGCAAGTAAAAGTAATTCTTTATCCATTATCCAAGCCTTTGTTCACATGGTCAGAAACCAATTCAACTATTCCATTAAGTGCATACATACAGACAATGCTTTAGAGTTTAAAAGTAAACTTGCCTATACCTTCTATTGCACTATGGGTATTGTCCATTAGTCTTCTTGTGTTTACACTCCACAACAAAATGGTGTTGTGGAGCGCAAACATCGACACCTTTTGGAGGTAGCTAGAGCCCTTTACTTTCATTCCAATCTTCCTATAATTTAATGGGGTGAGTGTATTCTTACAGCTACCTACTTAATCAATAGGCGCCCTGCACCTATTCTACAAAACAAGACACCATATGAGATTCTTTTTCATAAGCCACCTACATATGACCATTTAAGAGTTTTTTGCTCTCTTTGCTTTGTTCACACACCTAAAGTGCATCGTGACAAGTTTGACTCTCGGTCACAACCATGCATTTTCCTTGGTTATCCACATTCTTAAAAAGGCTACAAACTTTTACCATTCATACTAGAGAAATTATAGTTTCACGAGATGTTATTTTTCATGAAACTTTTCTCCCTTTTCATCATATTCCACATTATTCTTCATCTATGTTTCCTATTCTTCCGCAATCATGTACTTTTGACTCCATATTTTGTTACCCTCCATCGTCCAACACACATACTCCACCACAAGTGTCATCTCCTTTCCATGACACCAATTCACCTTCTAATTCCCTACCACCACAAAATCACCCTATCTCCCATACACATGGTTCTTCTTCTACTTCTAATAATGAGTCATCACCCAATCTATCAAATTCTACTTCTCCACAAAATCATTCTACTCCACCTCCTGTCAGACATTCTACTCGTATTACTCATCCTCCTACTTACTTATCTGATTTTGTTTGCACATATGGTTCTTGCCATCCATCACCGGGTATGGTTGCTTCTACATCTTTACCCCCTTCTCATTTTTCCTTTCTTTCATCCTTAACCTCTTTTGTTGAACCAACTTCTTACTTGAAGCTGCCAAAGATTCTAATTGGTTTAAAGCTATGGAGAAAGAATATGCAGCATTACAAAGCAATCATACATGGGATTTGGTTCCATTACCAGCTAACAAAAAGGCCATTGGTTGTAAATGGGTATACAAAGTTAAATTGAAAACAGATGAAAGTTTGGAGAGATTCAAAGCCAAATTAGTTGCTAAAGGCTTCAACCAAAAAGAAGGTGTGGATTTTCATGAGACATTTTCTCCAGTGGTCAAGATGACTACAATCAAAAGCATTATTGCCATAGCTGCTTCTAAAAATTGGACTCTTCATCAAATGGATGTCAACAATGCATTTCTGCATGGAGATTTATTTGAAGATGTTTACATGAGACTACCACCTAGTATACCCAATCCTTTGTCTCTTATCTGCAAATTAAGAAAATCTCTTTATGGATTAAAGCAAGCATCCCGTCAGTGGTTCTACAGGTTAACCACAACTCTAATCACTCAAGGGTTTATCCAGTCAAAGAATGACTACTCCTTGTTCCTCAAACACTCTGGTCCTGCTATTATAGTTGTTTCTATTTATGTTGATGATCTTCTGGTCACAGGCAATAATCTTAACACTATTACTTCCTTGAAAGCTTACCTTGATTCAACCTTCAGTATTAAGGACCTAGGCCTTCTTCATTACTTTTTGGGCATTGAAGTTCCTCATACTCCTGCTGGCATCATTTTGACACAAAGAAAGTTCACTCTTGAACTTTTAGTTGAAGCAAATCTCTTAGATGACAAGTCAGTTGTTACTCATTTGCCTCTTAATCTCAAATTGTCTCCAACAGAAGGTGACCCTCTTGAAGATCCATCATTCTATCGAACCCTCATAGGAAAACTCAATTTCCTCACTCATACTCGACCAGATATGTTTTGCTATCCAAAGCTTGAGTCAATATATGCAAGTTCCTAGAACATCTCACATGTAGGCTCTTCATCATACCATTAGATATATTCAAGGTTCAATTGGTAATGGCATCATGCTTAATAGCTGTGACATGACTACTGTACTGGCTTATACAAATTCAGATTGGGCTTCCTATCCATATACAAGACGCAGTATAAGTGGTTATATAATTCTCCTTCGATCTTCCCCTATTAGTTGGAAATCAAAGAAACAAACAACAGTCTCACGAAGCTCAACTGAGGCTGAATATAGAGCAATGGCACAAGCAGCTGCAAAAGTCACATGGCTCATCAGATTACTTCAAGAGTTGGGTTTGCAACTCCGCAACCAGTGCATTTACACTGTGATAATCGTGTAGCAATACAAATTGGAAAGAATCTTGTCTTTCATGAGAGAACAAAACATATTGAAATAGATTGTCACTTCACCAGAGATAAAGTCATGAAAGGTCTCCTTCATCTTCAACATGTTCTTACTCATGAGCAGCTTGCTGACATTTTCACCAAAATTGTCCCTTCTAGTCAACCGAATATGTTACTTCACAAACTAGGGATGGTTTCACCCCCTAATTTGAGGGGGGAGGGGGTGTTGAGGGTATTAAATTACACGTGTGTAGTTGAGTAACAACTTTTTGTGTGTAGCATAATGCATCATACATGTATATATATGTTCACATGAAATAATACAAGCAGCAAATATTTATTCTCTAAACAATCTCTTAAGCTCTCTATCTCTTTCTACTCTCTGTCATACTAAAATCAACACCTTTCATCTTGTAAAGAGTTGGGAGCTTCTTTGGTGTCAAGACACCTGGTATACAGGAAGGGCGCAATCCACTCCCATAGGGTACACGGGTTGTGTGACCGGCACTACTTCCAGATGGATAGCAAGCCTAAAGGCGAGGATGATACGGTCGTCGTGCCACATAGTTTCATATATCTATATATATACGATTTGAGTGAATGACTATTATATAAAGATAATAAATTGGGTAAATGTGTGATACTATGATTATGTGTTTATCTTTCATGACTTGTGTTTGTGCTTGTTCATTACCTTATATATGTATGGTTAGCTAACGGTTTCATATCGTGTTGTAGATGCCTTGCATGATAGGAGAGCTGCAGAGTGATCCGGCAGGGTGACAGGTCGAGGACTCCCGTACATTAGGTGGTTATGGTTTTTGGGATGTTTATGTACCTCCTACGTGAGGGTGATGTTTTGTATACCTCTTGTGTGAGGATGATGTTTTATACTCGGTTATGATCTTGTACACCTTTTGATGCACAATTTTATACAGTTTTATGTATTTGTTTTATATCTGTTAGTGCCATGTTGTAAGGTCTAGTGAACTTGTTGTCAGACTAGGGTCAGGATCCACTGTGAGATCCTAACCCAATATGGCATCCCGAGTCCCGCGGATTCAAGTGTGATAGAGTAGATCAGTCAAACCACTTTAAGATGCGATAACAAACCAAGAAGTGGAGTCCTCTTTGTCCGTGTCTGATATCCACCAACTCACCATGGTGATATGCTCTAACCACCTCACTACTGTAATGGGCTTCCTGAGTCGTCATTCAGAAATAAACTTTGATTCAATTAAACATTTTATTAATTTATACTGTAACATTGCTAAAGGTATGATGCAATTATATACCTCTCCCAGGCAAACATCGCAAGCACGGTGACCAGCATAGCATGTCAGCACATCGACAATCAAGGGTACCTTGTGTCTACAACAACGTGACCTCGATCTACCGGGATAAATGCCTCATGTACATGCTCATCAGCTGGAACATCTACATGGACGTCAACTAAGATGTCAACATGTTCGTCAATAGTGATATATGCATGCTCCTCGGCATGCTCCTCATACGCACCAGAAGTCTCATCATCAACTAGCAGCTTTGGTTGTCTAGTAGAAGTGTGACTCAACTCTTCCTCCCTCTCGGACTTTGTCGTATATAACGGGTCCGGTAACACATCCATATGAACAACAGGGGATGACTCTGATGTCGATAGTCTCACTGGCCGCGATGATGGTGGTTCTACCACATGGCCAGCGACCTGAAAGCTAGTATCGGTCGCACGCGCTCTATCTCTCCGACCAGAGACCGTAGGACACCTCTGTCTCTTCATACCCACTAATATATGTAATAGTAAAGGCGTTACATAATTATATTTAATACAAATACTTAATTGAATTTAGTTAGTTAAATACAATTTAATTGATTTTAAATAATTAAATACAGATTAAGTGATTTTAATTAATTATACTTGTTCAGTTTAATATAATTATATTTAAACATTTAATAATAAATAAATTTAATTTATACTATATTTATTAAGTTTAATATAATTACATTTAAAATATATAATTTAATTTATTTAATTCAAAAAAATTTATTTTATTTTAATTTAATTTAATCTAACTAAATTGAATTCATTATAAATTAATTTAATTCGGTATAATTAAATTAAATTCTTTTTAATTTCAATAAAATACGATTCCGGATTAATGCCTTATGAATAGTGGCACCACGGATCCGGAATCCGTGACCGTGGTGCCACTATTCATCTTCCCTAATCACCGCCTTCCATGGCGGAACAACGATTCCAAAAGTTTCGATTTTTTCTCGATTCCGAACCTAATCTACTCAAATCTAACCTAAACAAACTTCATTCAACCAACCAAACACAAAATCATCCACATTTACGATTTCGAAACCCGAAAATCTGAAAAGCCGACAAAATTCGTAAATGTTTGCGTCGCTCGAGGTTTGTTTTTGCTTTTGGGGGCCGTCCTCCGCCACGACCTTGTTCCATTTGATTTCGAGCATTGGGTTGTTGATCGGATCGCCTTCGTCGTCTTCCGTCGATTTTTTTGTTTTGGAAAATTAAACTAGTGATGGCTACGAGTTCCGGACGCATAATGTAGGGTTCCAAAGTTTCACGGATGCGGAAACCGTGATCGTCACTGTTAAATATCGAATCCTTAACCGTGACGGTCACGGATTCCGGATCCGTTGTGCGTCTGTGAATTCCATCACCGTTCATTTATGACTTCTGAAGATTTAAGATTAGTAACATTTTGAGAGCTGACAAGCCAGGCTCGAGTCAGAATAAACAAACTTCATATGATATAAACACCCGGCCCAAACCCAATCAAGAATCCGAAATCCTTAACCGTGATGGTCACGGATTCCGGATCCGTTGTTCGTTTGTGAATTCCATCACGACTTTCAAAGATTTAATATTAGTAACATTTTTGGCAAGTCGGGCCCGAGTCCGAATAAACAAATTTCATATTATATAAACACGCGGCCCAAACCCAACCCGAATATGAATCGGTCTACTTTTAACCCCTATGTTTTATAAGATGTGGAAAGATTTAAGATTAGTAAAATTTGAGAGTTGGCAGGGGGATAGGGCACGAACAGGGAGGGAGCTTTATCTTGCTTAGGGTTTCGCACAATCATCTCAGGACACAAGCTGCAGAGAGAAGAGAAGTCAAATATGAGAGATTCCCATACGGATCTGTTCGAAACCAGGACGGTGATGGATTCCGATTTCGGTCGCTCCCCGAACGATGCAAATTTCGGCTTTGCGTTCAACGATAGCAATTTCTCTGATCGGATCCTCCGGATCGAGATCATGGCGGGGCCTTCCGATTCCAAGTCTGATGAGGGATGTGGTAGCCTCGCTGATTGGGCTCGCAACCGCAAGCGCAGGAGAGAAGATTTGAACAAAGAAATTGGTATACTTATTCTTTCTGCTTTATTATGCTTCCTCAGATGTTACCAGATAGCTTTTCTTCCTGGATTCAGCTAGTGTTGTGCGGGAAGTTGCTCTCTTTGTTTGCTTACTATTTGTCAAGTGGTTTTTGATACAAATTGAATAGTTGCTGCTCTTTTTGGAGAATTTATTTCCAATTCAGATACGTAATCTGACTATTAGTAAGTGATTGAATTGAACAACTACTAATCTAAGGTTCTCAAGTTGAACGGTGAGTAATTTGAAAAAAGAAGGCGGCCTGGAACAAACGAATGCATAGAACAAAGAGAATTGAAGCATGGGTCAATTGAATACATGCATGGAGCCTTATGGCCCTAATTGCAGTAAAGAAAAAGCAACAAACACCCTAACCTAATTTAAAATTAACAAATTAGCGCCTCATAATCATGATATTCAAGTGAAATAGTTTGTTTCCGGCTTCAATCAATCTCTAGGAAGATTATGCTTTTAAATGACTATCTTTTAATCTTGTAAGAACAAATCAAGTGAGGTAGAGCTCTTAGGGCTTGTCAAGGATCGATTTAGGGATCACTAAAACCAATTCCTTTGGTTAGTAGCAAAAATAAGTATTGGAATAATCCATTCCATGGAATGTTTGATTCCAATTTTTTTTCCATGATTTTGATCGATTTTACCATGACTTCAATATTGTGGGTTGAAAAATAAATTTTATGAGATAAATGCATTTTTGGCCCGAAATTTTAATTTCTAATCTTAACCGAACACGAGGTTTAAGGAATTTGGTTAGATCATTACTTATTCCATTCCGGTTCCTACACGTGTACCAAATAAGCCCTTAGTGCTTGCGAGATTAAGTCGTTAGAGACATAAAACTAGATATTTTAATGGTCGAAAAGAACTACCTTTTTTTATTAACGTGATTATGAGGTTCTAATTTATATCATTTTGTGACATAAGTCATGAGCAGGCCCGGCCCCGAGTAAGTGCAAGATGAGCACCTGCACTGGGCCTCTAATAGATTTGGGCTTCCGATAAGTTATATAAACATGTAATTTTATTTTTGTTTCAAAATATTTCACAAAATCTCTGTCTCCATGGGAAGGAAGGGCTTGTATGGAAACTGCCCGTATTGATCCCGTCCACCACTAGAATTTTTGTCGGTTTGAAATTTACATACTGCACTTGGATTTGACTCTCTTTGGGTAGAGAAAATTTCTAAAATAAATGTAAACATTACAGTTTATACCCAACCCCCTTGTGCTTATTAAAATGTTGCATCAATTTTATTGTTTGTAATACTTTTAGGTGTAATTTCTTATAAAAAAAACATTTGTATACATATTATAGATACTTGCTCCTTTATGTATATACAAGGTGTAATTTTAATTAAAATATGTTCAGGTGTGAAATTATCAGTTCGATTCATAAAAAAACATTTGTCACAACTATAGTCATAACACACAAATCTTATTCTTAGTTATCACTCTAATGAAAAGTATGTCGAATTTAGTATCTTTGATAATTTGTACCTTATATAAATTAAGTGTTTTAATTCAAATTTAACTTAAGATATTAATTTAATATTTATAAAGTGTTTTGTGATTTTATTAATTGTATTAAAAGAATCATTAGACGGCCCTGGTCATGACTCATGTAGTTCCGATGGGCTATCATGAACAATAATGCAGAGAGTGGCTGCAGGTTGATATCTTTTTTCAAATCATCACGGAGACACAACTTAACGTTGAGAACTGTAGATCAACAATTTGTAGTTGTGCAATCTGAAAACCTCTAATCTACATACAGGAATTTCTAATTCAGATAGAAATTAATACTTTCCCCTTTGAGTTGATTGGCCAAACGCACTAGTAAATTATCAATATTTGTTATCATGCCGACGGATTACATGATTCGTCGGTAATCGGAAATTTCAAAGTTAGCTGATAATCTTATGCACAATTTAGTATCTATATTCATTGAATTTAGTTCCTTAGTCCTAGTTCCTCACCTGTGTTTCTTAGTTTACTAAAACTAGGGCCTGCTCCAAATCTTGTAATATCTTCTTTCACTCATGTTAGAAGAGCCCATGAAAAAGAAAGTGTATTTGCTTGCAAGTTTTAGTTTTAATCTGTGCAGTTTTGGCCTGAATGACTTTTTATTCGATAAATAGCTTGTGTTTGTAACATTTGTTATCTTCTCTGAGGATGTCAGGTTTGGATGTGGCAGTGTGTCCTGAAGAGCAAGTTTTGAATCAGGCTGATGCAGATGATGTTCTACGCTCTGAAAATGACGATGATGAGGCAGTTGCAATGATCGAAGAATCAGCATCAGGTAACAACAATGCTGGAAATTATATCTGCTTGCTTGTTATATATATCACAGATTCACATCATCATACACCACATCTCCAATTGTTATATATCACAATTGGTAATGTGTTGTATGATGATGTGTGAGTGTGCTGTAATGCTGTCAGAAGTGAATTGGTGATTGTTCTTAATGTTCTTTTTACAATTATCGAATATTAGATGCATCTTTTTGCTTGTTAAACTTATTTGAGACTGTGCTGGTATCATGAAAATAGAAGAAAGAATAACTTCTCCCTAGTTAGTAGCTACAATTTGTAAGAGGTCTATTAGGATGTACTTGATCCATGGTACATGTACTTGATCCGTGGTCTATTAGGATGTGTGAGTGTGCTGTAATGTCATTTATTGTTCAGTGCACGCTTTTATGCTAGGTGTGGATGCACTTGATCCATGGAAATGTGAAGGAACATTGCGTTCAGTTTTGTGCAGTCAATCCCTATACTTATAAAATGGGTATTCGTGTCTGTAGGAGATGAAGCGGTGCACAGTAATGATTCATCTTGGAACATGGAGTGTTTAACTGTTGTTAGAATTGAGACTTTGCACATAAGTTCTCCTATTTTAGCAGCAAAAAGTCCCTTTTTCTTCAAGGTAAGCGTGGCACGCTCACTCTTTGTGACTTTTTTTCCATCCTTCTGTCAATTAATTTTCACCTGTTTCCAAAACCATTCTAGGTATCTTCTATTTGTGGATTTATAATGCTAACTTTCTGTTTTTTTTATTCCTTTGCTTGTAGTTGTTTTCAAATGGCATGAGAGAATCAGATCAGAGACATGTAACATTGAGAATTAATGCATCTGGTATGCAGTAATTTGCAATTTCTGCTTTTGCTTGACAGTTGACATTTTTCTTTTCTGATAAGAAATGGTTGGGTTTCCCAGAATTTTTGTACCTGTGGTCAGATGGAAGCACCACAAATTATACACAGGGCATGCAGTTGATCACTTTGACACATTTTTTTTTATGTATTTGTGTGAAACAGAGGAAGCAGCATTGATGCAGCTACTAAATTTTATGTACAACAACAACTTGAGTGTGACTACAGCCCCAGAATTGCTGGATGTGCTGATGGCTGCAGACAAGTTTGAGGTTGCTTCATGCATGAGACATTGTAGCCGACTGTTACGGGAAATGCCCATGTCACCAGATTCTGCACTTTTGTATCTCGAGCTTCCTTCCAGTGTTTTAATGGGCGAAGCAGTTCAGCCACTAACCGATGCAGCAAAGGAATATCTTGCTGACCGGTATAGGGATATTTCCAAGTAAGTACACCTGCATTTACTTGCATCCTTTTCCTTTTTTTGCATTGTTTGCATTTGTGATTGCATTTATAGTTTTGGCCTTAGACTATGTTCTGAATCCTGTTGTACATGTCATTTGCTATTGCTTGTTATTTGAAATATGAATAATATGGTTTCTGGTTGGTTCCATAAATTGTTGATTTTAAAGATATCAAGAAGAGGTGATGGCCTTGCCTCTATCCGGAATAGAGGCTATTCTCGGCAGCGATGGTCTGCAAGTGGCATCTGAAGACGCTGTTTATGATTTTGTCCTGAAGTGGGCTCGTGCACAGTACCCCAAATTGGAGGAGCGGCGGGAAATCCTTGCCACACGCTTGGCACGCTTCATACGATTCCCGTACATGAGCTGCCGGAAGTTGAGGAAGGTCCTAACATGTCCCGACTTTGATCATGAAGGTGCATCGAAGCTTGCCTTGGAGGCCCTCTTCTTCAAGGCGGAAGTCCCCCATAGGCAGCGCAGTCTTGCTGCAGAGGACTCAGCAACAACCAACCATCGATTCCTAGAGCGCTTGTACAAGTATCGACCTGTTAAGGTGGTAGAGTTTGAACTTCCCAGGCCCCAGTGTGTAGTCTACCTTGACCTGAAGAAAGAAGAGTGTGCAAATCTGTTCCCGACAGGACGGGTGTATTCACAGGCGTTCCACTTGGGTGGGCAAGGTTTTTTCCTATCAGCACACTGCAACATGGACCAGCAGAGCTCGTTCCACTGCTTTGGCCTGTTCTTGGGAATGCAGGAGAAGGGGTCGGTGACTTTCACAGTGGATTACGAATTTGCAGCGAGGATGAAACCGTTAGAGGAGTTCCACAGCAAATACAAGGGCAACTACACCTTCACCGGGGGCAAGGCTGTGGGCTATAGGAACCTGTTTGGAATCCCGTGGACCAGCTTTATGTCTGAGGACAGCCCATATTTCATCAATGGAATCCTACATCTGAGAGCCGAGCTTACGATCAAGCAGTGAATTGTGTAGAAAGCGAGTAAGTTGTGGTGGTTGGAGTCGAGGCTGTTTGTACTAGCGATGAAGCTGAGAGGGCTTTTATGAAGGTAGATGTTGTATAATTATATGGTTTCAGTTGTTATCAGTTTCATAACAAGGGGCAATATGTGATGACACCCCAGCATTTGCAACATTGTGTTGGGCTCTTTTACCCTGTTTCACTTTCATTAGTGAATTAGATGCTTGTACATTTGGACTCTCATTTTGCTATGATCCCTAGCGCTTTTATTCAAACAAAAGTGGATAGTAGATTTTGGTGATATTTTAAACAAATCAGCAACATTGAATCGTAAGAAATTCAATCAAAAGGTAAACCTTCTGATTAAACAAGATAGATTGCCGAGTACCATAAAAGATTCTGGATAATTGAGAATAACCATCTATTAGTTGGAATGTAATGTGTAAAACCTTTCTTCTTTCTTTTGTCTGGAAATAACATATGTCTATCATAAGTTGGGATGGAATCTGCAATTCAAAAAACCTTTCATCTCCCTACCAAAAAAACAAAAGAGTGGGACCTTTGAGTTGAACTCAAAAATAAATTCATGAAAAAAACTGCAAAATAACAGAGGGGTCATAAATTATATATAATCATCTTCACTTGATTAATCAACAAGTAAATTTGGACCATAATAACCAACTTAAAAAACCTTCAACCATAGAAGAAATAATAAATGACACTTTCGATATTGGATGTGGTAAATCACCCAAGTCTTGATGTAAGATCATTTGGATTCTATAAAAATACTAACATATTGTAGGAATGACATTATTAAAGTTGTCAAAGGGTTTTTCCATGGTTGAAAAATGTTAAAACAAATCAACCACACTTTCATCTTTCTTATCTACAAGAACGATAATGAACAACTATAAATGACTATAAACCAATTAACCTCTGCTACACCATCTATAAAATAATTTATAAAATAATCACTAATGAAATGGAATGATCAAATTCAAACTCATTTAACCATTACAAGGGGCTTTCATTGCAAAACGGTCAATACATAACAACATACTAATTGCCCATGAAATATTTCATTTTTTTAAAACAGAGAGGGGAAGAAAAAGATGGACTACTATAAAACTTTAAATGGAATTTTTTTTGACCAAGTCAACGTAATATTACAAAAAATTTGTGTTTGTGGACATAGTTATTGGATGGATTAAAGAGTTTATTTCAATTGTCTCCTTGATTGTTCTTGTCAATAACGGACCTAGTCGTCAATTCTTTCCGGAAAAAGGATTGATACAAGGAGACTAACTTTCTCCATTCTTATTTATCTTAGGGGATGAAATCCTTTCTTGAATGTTACAAATGGATTGCAATAACTTTGATATTCATAATGGGTCCAATATGAATGATGGAAGAGGATTTATAAGTATATATTGTCGAGTTCTCGTTATTATGGGATATGGAGAGCCTGACTTGCGATGATGATTTTATGAATTTTAAGATTGCCATTATCCTTTAATTATATGTTTTAATTCATATGCTAGGGTAATCCAATGATCATTCATTGAAAGATGCGAGGGTTGCACAAAAATGACTTGAGTCTATTTGCACTTCAAGGCGTTTGTTCGCAAGATGCGAAAGATTGCATGGATTAATACCTTAATTCTTGCAAGATGCGAGAATTGGAAACATCTTGGTCCCGAGAGTCATAAACAAGTTTCTTATTTGATTTTTTATTCAAAAAGTTATTTGAAGAACCTATCTCTTTCACCCCAAAATTCAGCAAAATTTAATTAATTACTTTATAAGGGTGAGCTTCAAGCAATAACCTTTCAATGTAACATCCTAGTTTAACGTCTCATTATGTTTGTTACAACGTCAACGGTTTCTTTACTACTACTGAAAATCGCCTAAGACTATATAACAAGACTCCAACGAGTAATATATATATATATATATATATATATATATATATATATATATATATATATATATATATATATATATATATATACAACAAAAATGTATTCAATATCATGTGCATTAACTGAGACCAACAACAATGATTTACCGATATTAAAAACGTCAACTTAAATTTTAAAAATACTCAAATTTCTAAGATAGAGTGAGCGGTGATCAAGTGTAACTCCGGTACGCTTCTAGAACGCCATGTGTTACTCACTTTAACTTGTTAAGAGGTTGATAACCAAACCAAAAAAATGGTCAGTCTATCTTACTGATGAGCAAGTTGGATTAACATAATCTCAAAATATACATATGAATTCATAATCACACAACATATAATTTTCATAACGTCACCGTACTAGACAAACATTACTTATGTGTTGCGTCTCGCTAGCAATTTCACTGTGAATACCAAGTCTGATTTTAACCGTTAATCAACCGAAGGGCAAGTCTTGAAGAACCTCTAAGTAAATTCATGACTCCTTAATTCGCCTACCGGTAGCAAAATTGAAATTAGACGACCTAATTTCCAAGGTTCACTAAGCCCCAACGGACATTTTTAATAATGTTTCCGAGCCGCCGTTATTATTTACCCATAATGTCCATACACATTAATAACACACATTTACAATTTTCATCAGTTCGTACAATATTAATATATTAACCAAATAACCGCTAAAATCAATAACACACGTTAGTCCAATAAAAAATTATATGTATATATTTCAATCTAGCTATCTCAATTAATATCCATGTAATTATTATCTTCAAAATAAAAATATATAAATATTACTGATCAAACTAAACACGATAGTTATTAAAATAACTATAATCCACTTACCTTATCGTATCGGAAACACTTGCTAACTTGGGACTTAACTCGTAAGTTGATTATCACTCGTCGCTTTGATGAAATTGATATTGTATTGTGTCTATTTGAATGATTGATCATACAACCCTTATATTGATTTGCACAAACAAATGAGTGGAAAAATTGAAATTGCATTCTCGGAAGTTATCTACGTGTATCATGCATGCCTACACTACTTGTGATCCCATCAATTCTCCTTCTTAACGTACCTATATCTTACTAATATAACCTATATCTAGATAAGGTAAATGGATTATAGATCCTATGAGAACACCCCCTAACGTGAGAACATGAGAATAGATTCGTAATTATTATCAGTTTTGTTACGAATGTGCCATATCGTTTAATGTATTATTCGTAGTTATTGTTGGTTGAGTGGATTATTCGTAGTTATTGTTAGATTCCTAATTATTATTATTGATAGCTATTATTATTTTTGATATCTACTCTAAATCTCAACCCTTAATACTCACATCCAACGGTGTACGATTGTTCTCATGTTCTCACGTTAGGGGGTGTTCTCATGAGAACCACACCCTATATATATATATATATATATATATATATATATATATATATATATATATATATATATATATATATATATATATATATATATATATATACTAACTAATATTTTTTTTGAAAGAAACGGTATGCATTAAGCTAAGTCAATTCCCGCAAGGTGGGTGATATTTTGCGAGAACTGATCAAACCAAACACGGGAATCGTCAACATTACAAAGAAGCCGAGCCGCCATATGAGCAGTTGTGTTTGCGGAGCGTCGGACATGAGAAAATTTAATAAGATAAGAATCCGGAAAAAAACGACGTAATGCTAAGACAAATGTTGTTAAAATAGGACATAGAAGGAAGGCCACTGTTGAGTCGTTGAACGAGTGATAGAGAATCAGCCTCCACCCATAGCTTGCCCACCAAGCACGACAATGCATACTCAACTCCGCACTGAAGGGCCAAGGCATCCGCGAGTAAGACGTCGGTGGAACCTTTAAAGGACTTGGAAGCGACCATGACGATGGAGCCAGATGAGTCACGAAGAATAGCCCCTAGGCAAATTTTCCCTAAGATAAGCACAACATCGGTATTGAGCTTGAGGTCCCCCTGTGGGGCGGTGACCAGACAACAGCAGACACCGGAGCAGCTGGAGCGAAAGAGGGCGGTGGAGGAAGGGATCTAAATTCAGCAACAAACTTGCGGAATCCATCCCGGAGGATATCTGAAACCACCACTTCATCGGAAAAGAGCTCTTTGTTACGTAGGGTCCATGCAACCCAAGCATTTATCAGAAAGTCCGTAACTCCGGCTTCACCCATTGCTGGATCGAATATGTAAAAGAGCTTGGAGGGGGTTTACCGGAAGCATGTTGGTGACAGTGCTGATGGACGTGGAAGAGACCCATGCTGGAGCGCAGTGTGTGCAATGCAAAATAGTGTGCCAAGAGCATTCGTTTGCAAGGCCACAACGTGAACAGAGAGGACTAGGCACAATTCTTTTTGCAAACACGTTAGTTCCCACCAAAAGGAAGTCGTTACATAGGCGTCAAGCGAAATGACTAACCTTCGGGGGGCAAGGAGTACCCCCACAAGGCCGACTAGCCATCAGAAGTCGAGACTTGAGAATGTCCCATTTTTCCGAGCAAATAGGATGTTTTAACAGTGAAAGATCCGGAAGCGTGAGCGTGCCAAACAAGGAGATCCTGCGTACTTGGTGATGAGAGCGGGATTGCCAGTATATGATTAACGTCACTTTGGGTAAAACTATAGAGAGGGCATGAACGTCCCATGATTCGGTTGTTAGGTCAAGAAATTCGGAGACAAAAATGTCCAAACTCGTCTCCGGCAACAGTGAAGGACGGCGCAGCCAGGAACCCGAAGGGACCCAATGGTCCGAAGAAGCATTAATATTCACACCATTGCCAACAAGAAAACCCTCTCCTTCGATCAATATAGATTTGGAACCCCATATACTACACCACGAGTAACTCGGCCTTACTCCCGGGAAAGAGCGGAAGAAAGATGTGTTCTTGAAATACTTTGCTTTAAAAACTACATGAACATGGGAGGTAGTGTTTGTCAGCAATCCCCATCCTTGGCGAGTGAGGAGAGCTTCATTAAAAATTTGGAGATCCCGGAAACCCATTCCCTCGTGGCTCTTTGGCAAGCAGAGATCCTCCCAAGAACGCTAGTGAATCTTTCGGCACTCAGCCTTGGAACCCCACCAAAATCTACTCAATAGAGAGTGAATATCGTCTAAGAGACAATCCGGGAGCCTGAACACGCTCATGACATACGCGGGAATACTTTGATGGATGGACTTGATCATCACCTCACGCCCAGCATTGGATAGAAACTTCTGTTTCCACCCTTGAGCCTTCTTCTAATTCTTTCTTTAATAAACGAAAAGAGCGATTTTTTTAGCGCCCCACCATCGCCGGCAAACCTAAGTATTTGACATGCCGGTCCAATCGATCCACACCAAGTAAGGAAGACAAGCGGGCTTGCTGAATCTCGCAAATATTCCTACAAAAACAACCTCAAACTTTTGCATATTGATTTTCTAACCCGAAGCTCTCTCGTATTGACTGATTAAATCAGTTATAATAGAGCATTCCTCTGAAGTTGCCCGACAAAGAGCAAGCTGTCATCTGCAAAAAAATAAGTGTGAATTCGCCGGGGTGCCACAACTAATGGACACACCATGAAGGGCAGCCATTTCCATGGACCGGGAAATAATATGAGAAAGACCATCCACTCTAATAATAAAAAGGATAGGCAAGAGCGGGTGTCCCTGCCTCAATCCCCGAGTTGGCAACACATTGCCGTCGATCAAACCATTAATTTTGAAAGAGTAGCGGGCTCCTCTAACACAACTCAGAACCCAGGAGATCCAAGAAGCAAAAAAACCCCATTTTCATTAAAATCAGATCAAGGTAGCCCCATTCCATCCGGTCAAACGCTTTGCTCGAGCTTAAGGGCCGTTGCCCCTCTGGTTCCATTTGTTTTCAGCTTGAGATAGTGGAAAATCACATAGCAATAAGGGCAATGTCGGTAATATATCGGCCTGAAATGAAGGCACTTTTGGGTAGCGAAATGACATCATCATGATGTGGCTTAAGGTGATTCACAAGGACCTTTGTGATAAGCTTATAGATGACATTGCTAAGGCTTATCGGCCGGAACTCCGAGATCCGTGTTGCATTTTTAATCTTGGGAATGAGAGTAACAACTATGACATTAACATTATCAAGAGCAAACCCTGTGTTCCACCAATCACATATATATCCCACAACATCAGTACCAATAACATTCTAGAAGGTTTGGAAGAACCGAGCATCCATACCGTCAATATTGGGTGCCTTATCTGGATGCATTTGTTTGAGAGCAAGGTAAATTTCTTCCACTGTAGGCTGCATGTCAAGGGTTGTGTTCATTGCGGTTGTTACACGTGGGTTGATTCCATCGAGAACACTGCCAATTGACTCTGATGACGAATTACTGGAGGTGAAAAGGTCGTTGAAAAAACGTGTGATCTCCGACGTTATCTCAGCATCGGTGGTGCGTATTTCATCCGAATGTGATAGAAAATCATTAATGGTGTTTGCACTATTGTGTTGTGACGCTTTGTGGTGTAAATAAGCTGTGTTTTTGTCTCTTTTCCGCAGCTCATTGACTCTTGCCCTTGCATGCCAGAAAAGTTCCTCCTCATGGTGAAGGGAATCGAGCTCAGTAGATATATATTTGCCTCGCTGAATGGCCAAGAGACTGGGGTTGTTCTGCTCCAATGATTTCAACTCCCCCTCAAGGGCCTCGATTCTTTTCTTGCGTCCCCTGAAAACATCCTTGGATCATAACGAGAGTGCGCCTATGCAAGCACTAATTTTGGAAGGGGCATTTCCGTGGCTATGAATCCAAGTCGCTTCAACAACATCACATTCAATCACGGTGAGTCATCCACTAAGATTCAAAGCGGAAAGGCTGCGGTTTACAAGTAGAATTCTCATATGCGAATGTCTCAAGCATAAGAAGCGAGTGATTAGACTTGTAGCGCGGAAAGTGAGTGATTCTCCTATGTGGGAATGACGAAATCCACCCTGGGTTAGCGAGGAATCTGTCAAGCCTCTCTCTCAAAAGACCTCGCTCCCAAGTCATGAAAGGTCCCCGATTCCATCCGAGGTTGTTGAGATTGCAATCATATAGGACATTTTTTAAAGCGCCCATTGCTCGTTGAGCTCTCGGTGGACCGCCTTCCTTCTCGGTAGAAACAAGAATCTCATTAAAATCACCCATAACAAGAATAGGTCCATATATAGGGGCACAAAGCTCACGAATTAGGACCCATGTGCGATGCTTGTTGGGCGTTTGTGGCCAGTCATAAATACAAAGAAGGGACCAATGCGCGCATGATTGATCAGTTAAACTCGCAAGGATATGGTTGGCGGAGTAGGACAAGATAACAACTCCCAGGTTTCTCCACCACAGACAAAGGCCCCCTGACAGACCAACCGAATCAATGCAAAGCCCCTCGGTAATTCCACATTTCTTTCTAACAGTATCAAGATCGTGACGAGAATGTTTTGTTTTCATCAGGAAAACAATGTCCGGGCAATGCTTCCAAGACCAATCCCGGAGAACTCGAACTGTTGGGGCATTGCCCATCCCCAAACAGTTCTAGACGAAGAGTTTCATTGTTGTTTGCGAGTATGAGCGATCTCCATACTCGCTACTTGATTATTTACAATCATGATAGTGTCCAACTTTAAGCGCTTAGATGATTCTGCCTGGCTATCAGATAAGCCAATGGGAAGAGGTCATTTGTTTGTAGTAGAGGGTGATCTCGAGATATTCCAAGCCAAATTCTTAACTCGGACTTTTTTCCTGCCCTCTTTAGAGTTTCCGGTGTTGAAGCTCTAAGCATCACTGTTTGTCTGTTGTAGGTTGACTAGGGGAGCAGCGACCAGAGGGTATGGGATGTCTCCTGTTGTTTCGGATTGGGTAGAGGGGGACCTTTGTTTGAACTTGTTGTACCAGATACATTCTTTATCAAGTGCCTCCTGACGAGGCCAAAAGCGGGCTTTGGGAGGGGAGGTATGCATCCATGCCCCGTATTGCAACTGATCGATGGGGTGGAGGGGTCGTTCGTCGGGCAGTTCTTCTGGAGATGTCTAATACATCCGCAAGAGAAGCAGAAGATGGGCAAGCATTCATACTGAAGGTTGAGCGTTATGTTTTGTCCGCGGAGTTGGAGCGTTACTTGGTGGCACAAAGGCCGATTGATGTCAACATGAACTCTGAGCCTTAGGGTTCTGGTGATTTCAAGGAAATATTTCTTGTCCTAGTCAAGGAAGGATCCGACCCGATTGCCTACCGTCTTGGTTGTTGGGAGGACTACACAGCTGAGAGGAACATCTCTTGCAACTATCCAGAATGAAGAATGGGTGAAATGAAGAGCGAGCGGTCTGCTTCCAATAGGTATTTCCTGGAGAATAATGAGGTTGTCATTGAAACACCAAGGTCCATCCTTGAGAGCATGTTGGAGATCAAACTTGTGAAAAAACTACAATACAAAAACATCATCACCCATAGGTCGTGATGCTAATCCATGGACAAGGTTTTAGATAGTCTTGAGAGCTCATTAGGTTTGAACTATTGTAGTGTTTGGATGTGATGATTTTCCCCGCCAAACAAAGTTCAAAACGAAGGAGGTCTTCTTCGAGGCCTTCAACAGGTACGGGGTCATGCTCTTTGTTGGTTAGTAGGAGATTTGCTATGTTTGTGCCGAGGCCGTCCATGGGGGTGTGGATGGGAGGGCGTTATACTGTGTGGTATACGAAACGTTGTCTGCGAGATGTAGCCAAAACCAGAAAATTTGGAAAGGAGGGAATGAAGGCTACAGTTTCTGAGAGTGACGAATGGAGATGGTGATGATTGCCGAATGATTGTTGATTGGAAGAAATCAGTAGCCAGATTGCGCAGAAAATTCAGAAACCCTAGAAGGACAAGGGGAAGACGTCAGATGACAAGAGAAACTTAACGCCGTAGGGACATACGTTCAATCTTTGTTGATTGCAGGATATGGATCGTTTTGGAAGGTTTTTTCCTAAGTAATATTTATACGAGATAAATCTATATAAATAAGACTCATAAAGAAACTTATAAAATTAATATTGTACCTTATTTAGCTCAGTGTTACATCCTCCCCTTCAAAAAATATACTTTGTACCCGAAGTATCATTTCAAAGAGGTGGGATATCGATTTTTCATATCGTCTTCAACTTCCCACGTCATCACCTCATTTCCTTGTTTTGACCAAATTATTTTCACTAACGGATTATCTTATTCCTCAAATACTTTTCTTGGTGTTCCAATACTCGAATGGGTTCCTCGGAACTTGTGGCATCCATTTGTATCTCAATGTCAACATAGTTGATTACATGCAATGGATCAGGGATGCATTTTCAAAGTAGTGATAAATGGAAAACATTGTGCACTTGATAAGTAGGTGGTAAGGCCAAATGGTATGCTACTGGGCCTATTCTATCCAAGATCTCAGATTACTCGATATATTTGGGTTTAATATTTCCCCGTTGTCCCAACCTGAACACTCCCTTCCGAGGTGAAACTTTCACAAAGACCTTGTCTCCCACTTCAAAATTTACTTCTTATCTACTTAAGAATTTTGTCGACTTTGAACTACAAGCAGTCATTATCATAACTACTTGTTGGTTAATTTTGGCCCTATTAAAAGCGCGTTAGCTGGATCATTCCAATATATTAGGGATCCACATTGAAAACTCCACCTTTTTTATAATGTTTTAGAGGTGTTGATGATGGAAGATTTAATACAAATGAAGTAGTTTGATACACTAACAATGCATTGATTATATTCTCTAGATGTTTGGTTGGTTTGAATTCAGTGCAGGAATTATCGAAGATTTCAAAGGCCTTGATGTCAAGGGCCTTGAAGTATAACTCAAGGACACAAGGAAGATAGTGTTACAAAGGGACGATCTCAAAGGCCTTGAAGTTATATAGTTGCACGAAACAAGGATTCAAAATGCAAATAAGATTTTCCAGGAACGATTTGCTCAACAGAAAGATTTCAGGGAATATTTTTTTCAACCGAAGATTACAACCGAAGATTAGAGAATCTTTTCAGAAGATTTTGTAAAATCAAAAAGCGTCAAGGTTTTCTTCTCGTTTGGTTCAACAGAAAACAAGAAGATCAAGGAGCTAAGGATTCGACGTGTTCTCAGGAGTTGAAGATTTGCAACGTCTACCTTATCTCAAAACAGGAAGTGATCTTCATGGAGAAGAAGATTCATGTTCAAACGGTCATCTCTCCAACGGCTAGAAGACCTCTCCATAGAAGAGTATAAATGAAGATGATGGTCGAAGAAGAAAGGGCACACAAGCATATACGGAAAACATCTTTACGTCTTCAAGCAACCTAAACATCTTCATTTGATTCGTTGTTTTTCTTTCTCTCATTTACGCAAAAGCTAATCCCCTTAGAGAGAGATAAAACACAAGAGCTCCATTGGAAGATTTAAATAGTGTTATACTAGAGTGTGTGTTACTCTACGAGTAACTAGGCTATTATAGCTAGGTTAAGAGTTGGAGCTAGATCGTACCGTTGGCTACAGTGAGAGAAGTAGGGAATTTCTTCTAGTTTGTATCTAGGACTCTTTGAAGATGATAATAGATAGTTAGATCCTAAGACTATACCCTGGGACGACGAGTAGGCTATTTAGAGCCGAACTTCGTAAACATATCCTCGTGTCAATCTTTTACATTCCGCACTATATCTCGCTATTGTGACTAACTTTGTTTTGCAGGAGCATGAAGTCAAGGTCCTTGAAAGTTGTTTCAAAGCCCTTGAAATCAAAGTTTCACAAAGAGCATAGATCGACATCAAGGCCCTTGAAAGGAGTTTCAAGACCTTGAGATTTGGTTTGCGAAAAGTTCCCATACTCTATTCAACACCCCTTCTAGAGTATCTTTTAACTTATTTATTTCACCTACCGGTTCTTCAATTGGTATCAGAGCTAGACTAACATATATTGATTCAACCATTAGTGAGACTAATCATGAATCCTGTAGGTGATGGTGGATTTGCTCAAGGAAGATCCTCATCTCGACCACCACTCTTATGTGGCAACAACTTTGCTCATTGGAGAGCACTCATGCGTATGTTCATTATTGACCAGGACATGGAGCTTTGGAGCATCATTCGAAATGGACCTAAAGTTCCAATGACAACGGTTGAAGATGTCCACGTCCCATAGAAGGAAGCTGACTTCACACAAGCTGACCTGGACAGTGTGTCAAAGAATTACAAAGAAATGAACCTACTATATTGTGGATTAGATGCAAATGAATTCAACCGTATCTCATCATGCAAGAGTGCAAAAGAAATATGGAACAAACTTGTGGTCACATACGAAGGAACAAGTCAAGTCAAGGAAACAAATATTAGCATCTTTCTGAGACAATACGAGCTATTCAAGATGAATCCAAATGAAACAGTCAAAGAAATGTTTACCTGATTCACTGAGATTGTGAACAACTTGAACTCACTAGGAAAGATCTTCACAAATAAAGAGAAAGTTAGGAAGGTTCTAAGGAGTCTACCTAAAGCTAAGTGGGGACCAAAGATGATTGCTATTGAAGAAGCTCAGAATCTCACAACTCTTCCTCTTGATGACCTCCTTGGAAAACTCATCACACATGAAATGGTTCTTGGTGAAGAAGATGGAGAGCTCCCATCCAACTCCAAGAATTTGACATTAAAATCAAGAAGAGATGAATTACCATCTGACGAAGAGGATAGTGATGACGATGATGAAGAAGATGCTATCGCCATGATCTCTAAGGGTCTCGCAAGAATTCTCAAGTTAAAGAAACAATCTTCTAATAGAGAATATCCACGAGCATCAAAACACCGAGGTAAGTTTTCTAACTCTAATAAGAAAACGAGAGTACTGACTTGTTTTGAATGTGGTGAAACAGATCATTTGATGAAGGATTGTCCTGAAAAGAAGAGGACCAACTTCAAGAAAAATGATCGAAAGAAGAAAGTCATGGTTGCTTCTTGGAGTGATTCAGAATCATCAAATGAATCAGAAGATGAGAAAGTACAAGAAAACTTGTGTCTAATGGCTGATCATGAAGAAGAATCAAATATGTATGTTGACAATGTGGTAAGTACAATCATGTCTCAACCTAAAACTGACCTGAAACAATTCCTTAAATATATTATCATATGTGATAAGGAACATAGAATAAGGAGAAATTATTTAAAAGAAAAGCTACTTGAACAAGAAAAACAACTATGTAAAATATCTCTGGAAATTGAAAATCTTAACATAGAAAAAGTAGACCTTGATGACAATATCAAGGCCTTAGAATTAGAGAACCTAATTCTCAAGGACAAGCTCTCCTATCTTCATCGAAACTATATCGATCTAGAGAAAGAGAAAGTTGATCTAACTTTGATGTGTCAAGACCAGAAGGCTGCACTTATTAAGTTTACTCGTTCAAAAGCTAATCTTGAGAGAATAATGGGTGAACAACAATCCTCCCTTAACAAAAATGCTATAGGTTATCATAGGAGTTTTCCTAGAAAACCTACCACCACTTTTGTCAAGGCCAAAGGAAGTATTCATATGCCTACTTGCTTCTAATGTTGTAAAAAGGGTCATGTTAAATCTACATGTCCTTATAGAAGAAATGATCCTTATATTATTAGAAACACCTATCATTTATGTTTAAGGAAACATGTCAAACAAATATGGGTTCCTAAAGGTACTAGACCACCAAACATGATCGAACCTGAATATGAACCAAAATATGCCATTTGGTCAACCCGGAAAGGTTGATGTTTGTTGTTTTGCAGGATATCACCAAGGTAAAGGAGCACAAATGGATATTAGATAGTGGTTGCTCAAGACACATGAGTGGAAAAAGCTCTTTATTCTCAGATTTAAAGAAGCAATCATTTGGAACCATTACTCTTGGTGATAAAGAAAAGTGTGACATTATTGGCATTGGTAAAATTTGCTATAATTCATCTAACTTTATTGATGATGTTTATCTGGTTGATGGTTTAAAATATAATATGCTAAGTATTTCTCAAATATGTGATAAAGACAATAAAGTCATGTTTGATTCAGATAAATGTGAGGTTCAAGACAAAAAGACAGGTGAAGTGATGCTTACTGCTCCTAGATGTAATAATATTTATTCCATGAGTACTAACCAAATTTCAGGAACTAAGCTAAAATGTCTAAAGGCCTTGACTGATGATCCAAGGCTTTGGGATAGAAGACTTGGTCACGTAAGCATGCACACCATGCAGAAGCTACTTACAAAAGATTTGGTACATGGTTTGCCAAACCTAAATTTCAAGGTTAATGATCTATGTAAGCTTGCATACAAGGTAAACAAACAAGAGGTTAATTCAAACCTAAGAAAACTGTAAGTTCTTCTCGACCCATTGAACTCTTACACATAATTCTTTATGGACCTATGCGTGTCAAATCTCCTAGAGGCAAGCAGTACATCCTTGTTATAGTGGATGATTTCTCTCGTTTCACATGGATTTCTTTTCTACGAGGAAAATCTGAAGCTTTATTTGAGTTTTCAAAATTGTGTGAGGAGTTACAAACTTTGAAAAACCTACCAATTGTTTCTATAAGAAGTGATCATGGTAGAGAATTTGATCAACTAAACTTTGATTTGTTTTATGCAAAATATGGCATTCCACATAATTTTTCAGCTCCTAGAACTCCTCAACAAAACGGAGTTATGAAACGTAAGAACCGCACTCTTGAGGATATGTCTAGGAAAATGCTTTTAGAAAATAATTTGCCAAAAAGTTTTTGGGCTGAAGTAGTAAACACTGCAAATTATATTTTGAATAGATGTTAAATTCGCCCTATCTTGAAAAAAACTCCTTATGAACTCTTTACAGAAAGGAAACCAAATATTTCATATTTCAAACCCTTTGGATGTACCTGTTTTGTTCATAACAATGACAAAAATAATCTTGAGAAATTTGATGCACATAGTGATGAAGTAATATTCATTGGATATGCTTCAAATAGCAAAGCTTATCGCGTCTATAACAAACGTACCAAAATTGTTGAGGAAAGCATTCATATTATTTTTTATGAAAGCAATGATGGTACTTTGAGTGAGAGTTTTGCAGATCTAAATCTGAATCAACGAGAAGATCATAATTCGGATGAAGAAGAAGATCCTAAAGATCGAGAAAAGAATATGCAGGAAAAGATTCAATATACCGAAGAAAATCCTCAAGACCTTGAAACACACCTTCAAGACCTTGAAACAGAAAACTGTCATAACAGAACTCCGCTTCAAGGGCTTGAAACCCATCTTCAAGGCCTTCAGATTGGATCAACAGGTAATATACCAACGGTACCCTAATCTAGTCAAACATATGAGGCTCAACCTTTTGGATCTGCTCCATTTGTCAAAAGAAGAAAAGTTCAACACTCCTCATATCATCCATAAGAGAATGTGATCTCAGATCCAAATACCGGAGTTCAAACTAGATCTAAAGTGAACAATCATTGTGTCTTCTCCGCTTTTGTATCTCTTGTCGAGCCAAAGAACTACGTTCAAGCTCTTCAAGAACCTGATTGGATCATTGCCAAGCAAAATGAATTGAACGAATTTGATAGAAACAAGTTGCCAGGGAATTTGAAATGAGCTTAATGGGAGAGCTAAATTTCTTTCTTGGACTTCAAGTTACACAAGCAAAGAAATGAATTTTTCTCAATCAAAGAAAGTATACTAAAGACTTGCTTAAGAAGTACAAAATGGATCAATCTAAGGTTGCAAAGACTCCTATAAGTTCAACACTTTCGCTAGATCATGACAAGAATGGAAAAGGTGTAGTACAAAAGGAGTATCGAGGTATGATCGGTTCATTATTGTATCTAACTGCTAGTTGTCCTGACATTATGTTTAGCGTGTGCATGTGTGCAAGATTTCAAGCTGATCCTAAAGAGTCACACTTGATAGCTGTGAAAAGAATCTTTCGGTATTTCAATGGCACTAAGAATCTAGGGTTATGGTACCCACGTCAAAGCTCGTTTGATCTTGTTGGCTATTCAGATGCAGATTTTGCAGGTTATAAGGTCAATAGAAAAAGTACTTCTGGATATTGCCAATTCTTAGGGTCATCCCTAATTAGTTGGCACTCCAAGAAGCAAAACTCTGTTGCCCTATCCACAGCTGAAGCTGAATATATAGCTGCAGAGCCTGTTGTGTACAAATTTTTTGGATTGCTCAACAACTTCGTGACCTTGGCTTTGACTTAAAAGGTATTCCTATAAAATGTGATAATACTAGTGCTATTTTAATAACCAAAAATTTTGTGCAGCATTCAAGGACTAAGCATATTGATGTAATGCATCACTTCATACGTGATCATGTTGAGAAAGGTGATGTTTCAATCTCTTTTATATCAACTAACTTACAGCTTGCAGATATCTTTACCAAGCCTCTTCCTGAGAAACAATTTAATTTTATTAGATTGGAGCTTGGTATGTTGAACAAGGAAGCATTAACATAGGGGGAGTAAATAAGTTTAATTGTTTCATGTTTTCAAGGGCCTTGAAATAAAATTCAAGGGCCTTGAAACATATTCAAAGGGTATATTAATTTTACGGATCTTTTAAGAATTGATATCTTTTAGATATTAATTCTTCAAATGTTTTTATGAGTTTTATTTGAAATTTTGAAAAGGATTTGGTGTTGTTTTATTGGTATTTAAAATTTGGTCTCTTAAAAGGCTTGATTTTCTCAAGATCTTGTTATATCGCTATTAAGAAGGACCTATCTTTCCTACCTTTTTCATTCTTTCACATAAACCCTATTTCAAAATCCCTTGTTTTCTCTCTCAAAACTTTCATCATGGCACCCAGAAGCAAGAGATCTGCTCCTCAAGTTCCCAAAAAGAAAGTCGTCCACAGTCCCTCAATTGCTAAAGAAGAAAAACCTTATGAGGATCTAGATATATCTCAGACGATTGGCCTTCCCTCATCATGGTTTATCAATTTTCAAGCTTCTGGATCTTGGCTTGATGGTTTTCACAATCGACCTCTCTATATGTGTGATCTGGTGGACACTGATTTTCTCGATACCCTTAAGATACCTTGCATAGACAAGCTTAAGAGTTCGATTATCTGGAAGGTTATAAACCTTGGAGATTTTTCTTTTCCACGACTTACGAGACTATTCTATGTTAATCTCATCACAAATAGGGACAAAGGATGTATCACTCTTGAATCTTCAGTTAAAGGTACTCCGATTTCACTCACTTCTTCTGTTTTAAGTGAGATATTTGGAATTCCTACAAATATTATATTCAATCATCCATCAAGATCAGAGAGTGTTCGTATTCCTAAGGAGAAATTTCTGGTTCCGAATTCAACCTCACGACAACTTACTCACACCTCTCTAACCTTATAGGCTAAAATAGTTGTTACTATACTGGTTCGATGTATTGTTCCTCGTGCAAACTCAAGAGAGCTGCTGACTGATCAATCTTTGGAATTAATTCATCTGCTTATGTCTGATTTGGACATAGACGTGCCTAATCTTATTCTCAACCATATGATACACTCTGTCAATTCTAAGCGACCAATTCCTCTTCCTTACAGAAATTTGTTGCCTAAGGTCTTTGATTATTATAAAATTGACACATCCTCTGAGGATAGACAGTCTATTTCTGGCAAAATTGATGAGAACTGCTTAGAACGTTTGGGGATTGAGAAAACTCTTGCAGACACATGGACTTTAAAAGGAAAAGGAACTACTCAAATTCCAACTGAAGAAGCTAAACCTTCTCCTACTCCAGAAATCAGGTTAGAAGGTTGTGAAAAAGAAATAGTTTGTCTGAGTCGTGAATTATCTGATTTTTAGTTTGCCACCATGAGGAGAATGGATGCAAATTTCAAGTTGCTAGCAACCATAAATGCTAAAGTCAATGAGATGTATTTGATGAATGCTCTTACACTGACAATAATGAGAAGTATTTTGCCCGTGCCTGAAGATGTAGCTCAACATACTCAAGAGAAAGTTGAGAATGTGCTGATGAATTGCAAAAGGCGTGTACAGAATAAATCAATTTTGTATCCAACTCACGTTGAGCCAATGTTTTTGCCAGCAGTTGAGTATGAAGTAGTTAAGTAGAGAAGAGCTGCAGAAAAGAGAAGACGTTTAGCAGCTTAAATGGATGATTGGCGCTATAAGAAATCTTCATCCAAATGAAAAAGGAAGTTCTATGAGGAGAATTGAGCTTGCTGCTGTGAAAAATTCTTGATGTGGTTTTTGTGTGAAAATACTTGGGGGTCTGTAATCGTTTTTAACTCTCGTACTTTGACTGTTTTCCTCCCTTGTTGAAAGACAAAGGTGGAGAAATGCATGATCCGGCGTTCGATATTCTGCATTCTGCATTTTAGTTTTTGTTTTTCATATGCAGTGCTAAACCAAAAAATGCAGGTACGATAAAACATTTGTGTTCTCTTCCATCAAGGGGGAGATTGAAAACTCCACCTTGTTTATAATGTTTTACTGGTGTTGATGATGGAAAATTTAACACAAATGAAGTAGTTTGATACACTAACAATGCATTGATTATATTCTCTAGATGCTTGGTTGGTTTGAATTCAGTGCAGGAATTATCGAAGATTTCAAAGGCCTTGATGTCAAGAGCCTTGAAATATAACTCAAGGACACAAGGAAAATAATGTTACAAAGGGACGATCTCAAAGGCCTTGAAGTTATATAGTTGCACGAAACAAGGATTCAAAATGCAAAGAAGATTTTCCAGGAACGATTTGCTCAACAGAAAGATTTCAGGGAAGATTTTTTTCAACCGAAGATTACAACCGAAGATTAGAGAATCTTTTTAGAAGATTTTCTAAAACCGAAAAGCGTCAAGTTTTTCTTCTCGTTCGGTTCACCAGAAAACGAGAAGATCAAGGAGCTAAGGATTCGACGTGTTCTCAAGAGTTGAAGATTTGCAACGTCTACCTTATCTCAAAACAGGAAGCGATCTTCATGGAGAAGAAGATTCATCTTCAAACGGTCATCTCTCCAACGGCTAGAAGACCTCTCCATAGAAGAGTATAAATAAAGATGATGGTCGAAGAAGAAAAAACACACAAGCATATACGGAAAACATCTTTACATCTTCAAGCAACCTAACACATCTTCATTTGATTCGTTGTTTTTCTTTCTCTCATTTACGCAAAAGCCTTATCCCCATAGAGAGAGATAAAACACAAGAGCTCCATTGGAAGATTTAAATAGTGTTATACTAGAGTGTGTGTTACTCTGCGAAGTAACTAGGCTATTATAGCTAGGTTAAGAGTTGGAGCTAGATCGTAGTGTTGGCTACAGTGAGAGAAGAAGGGGATTTCTTCTAGTTTGTATCTAGGACTCTTTGAATCTGATAATAGATAGTTAGATCCTAAGGCTATACCCTAGGACGGAGAGAAGGCTATTTAGAGCCGAACTTCGTAAACATATCCTCGTGTCAATATTTTACATTCCGCACTATATCTCGCTATTGTGACTAACTTTGTTTTGCAGGAGCACGAAGTCAAGGTCCTTGAAAGTTGTTTCAAAGTCCTTGAAATCAAAGTTTCACAAAGAGCACAGATCGACATCAAGGCCCTTAAAAGGAGTTTCAAGGCCTTGAGATTTGGTTTGCGAAAAGTTCCCATACTCTATTCAACCCCCCTTCTATAGTATCTTTTAACTTATTTATTTCACCTACCGGTTCTTCACACATCACCTTCCATACAATGCTTCAAATGGGGCAAACTTTATCGAATTGTGTCAGATGTTATTGTAGGTAAATTCTATGAGAGGTTTGCCACTTCTGGCATACTTATCGGATTTCATGGCTCATACCATATGATATATGTTGCAGTATCATTGCAACACCCTAGTTAAACACCTCACTAGGTCTGTTATAACGCCAACGGTTTCTTACTACTACTAAAACCGCCGCCTCAAGCTATATAACAAGACTCCAACGATATATATATATATATATATATATATATATATATATATATATATATATATATATATATATATAAGTTGACAACCCCAAAAGAATCAATTTAGACCAATCAGCCTTTGCTCAACGATTTATAAAATATTTGCAAAAATGATTACGAATAGAATGGAACCCATTATGTCAAAACTCATCCACCCTCTCCAAGGGACATTTGTTATTAAAAGATCGGTTCATGATAATATTATTGCCCACGATTTCCACTCTTTCAGAAGAAAAAGTGGTAAGGAAGGATGGACAACTATCAAACTCGACATGAAAAAGACTTACGACCAAGTCAATTCGAAATTTCTTATCCATATCTTACAAAAGTTTGGCTTTAAAAAAATTTGTGGGATGGATTGTGGAATGCATTACCACAGTCTCTTTCTCGGTTCTTGTTAATAATGGCCCAACTAGTGAGTTCTTTTCTTGAAAAAGGATTTAGACAAGGATACCCCTTACCACCCTACCTTTTTATATTGGGAGCAGAAATCCCGATACAAATGCTCCAAAATGACTACAATAATTACGATAAGCACATTGGATTTCCCATTAGTAGGAACGCAACCCCAAACCCCTTCTTGGCCTTTCCAGATGACATGATCATCTTTACAAAAGCAAATTCGAACTCTTGTAGTAGAATGAAAGAAATTCTTGTATATTATTGCTCCAATTATGGACAAAAAATTATTTACCTAAAATCAGCCTTTCAAGCCACCAAAAATACTCCCATAAATACTATCACCGAAATTAAGTATACCCTCAACATGGAACATTCAACATCCCTTGATTACTATCTAGGATGTCCGATTATTAATGGTAGAGTGCATAAGGAGACCTTCCGTAATATTTACAATAGAACCAAACATCAACTACGCAAACGGAAAGCAAAATCTCCCTCACAAGAAGGCCGAAATATACTTATAAAGCATAACTTCGCAACCATTCCATCATTTGCTATGCAAGGATTTATGCTACCAAGGCACAATTTGAACGAACTTGACAAGACATACAAAAACTTCTTTCGCAATAAAGGCGACAATCATAGACCTATGATTAGTTGGGACTCAATTTGCAAACCAAAGAACAATGGTGGACTCGGGCTAAAAAAGGCCCTCACAACAAATAAAGTCCTTTAAATGAAACTCCTTTGGAAAATCCTAGCCTAACCAGACAACATATGGGTAAAATTTATTAAAGAAAAATACCTAAGAAACACTAAAATTCAACAATACCATCTTAAAGGACCGCCGTCATGGCAATGGAAAAACCTCATGAAACTAAAATCTGAGTTCAAAACCGGAATCATCTAGCAGATAGGTAACGGGAAAACCATTAATTTTTGGCAAGATAATTCGATCACAACGACTCCCCTAATCAAATTGGTTCATAAGACAAATATCATCAATACTCATATAAAGGTAAGTCATTTCATTAATTCAAATGCATGGGATAACACCAAAACTAAAAATGAACTCCAAAACATTCTAAGCCCAACAATTAGGAAGAAGATTTTGGAAATTATAATCCCAACAAATGACATACAAGACAGGTTATACTGGAGAAGTAACTCGAATGGTTGGTTCTCCACTAAATCAGCCTCAAAAATGATTGATAAAGTGTCTGCCTAGCTCCCGGACTATTCTTGTGACTGGATTTGAAAACTTGACACCTAACCAAAAATCAAAAACTTTATATGGAAAATCTCTAAAACGGGATTCCAACTAAAGCTAAACTCACCGAAAGAAGAATGACAGTTACTTCTAAATGTGAATTCTATAATCATCAACTCGAAGACATTGTACACCTCCTATTCGCCCCTACAACAAAAACGTAATCACAAATTGACAATACTATCATGTCAAACCTCAATACCATCAATACAAATAATAAAAACCGTATGAGTTGCTTTTGAAAACTAAGAATAAGATTGGAACAAGAAACTTTTTACGACTGACCACTATATGGTGGAGTATGTGGTTCTTCAGAAACAAAATCATTTTCACTAATGGTGATGGTGGTTCGGATCAGAACATCACCATTTTCATCATTACACAAACCCAAAATTGGAAGAATCATTCCTTTGATGATGAAAGTTACGAATTTAAATATACCCAAAATAACAATACATCAATCTCAAGAAAGAAAAATAACATCAAATGGAATAAAACATAACCGGGTTTCCACAAACTCAACTTTGATGGATCAAAACTTGAATCAGGAATAACATTTATTGGTTTTGTTATACGAAATCACAACGGCAAAGTAAAAATCTTGGACGCTAGGAAAAGCAATTTCAACTTAGTCATTAAAGCAGAACCCTACGTGTTGAAAGTAGGTCTTAGTGAAGCAATAAGACTCAATTTAAAAAAGATCGAAATTGAGGGTGATAACTTATGCGTTATCAAGCAGTCCAAAGACTTTGGAGTTGTCCCTAGGAGGTCGAGATGATCATATCCGACTCCTGACTGGATCTTCGCTTCTTTGAGGAAGTCTAGGATAGACATGTGTTCAGAGATATCAACTATGTTGTTGACCGATTGACCCATTTGGGGATTTCAAACCCCAACACACCCTTTTGTAATGATCCCAAACTTCGAGTTCTCATCCCCAAGGATGCTTTAGGATGGATTACCTCTAGAAAATACGCCATCCTAACCGCTTTCCATTTTAAAAAAATAAAAATATCACGTGCATTAACTTAGACCAACAACCAGAATTTACAAATATTAAAAACATCGACTTAAAATTAAAAATACTTAAACTTCCGAGATAGGGTGAGAGGTGATCAAGTGCAACTCCGGTATGCTTCCCGAACATCATTTGCCACTCACCTTAACTTGTCAAGAGGTTGATAAGTAACCTTAAAAAAAAGGGTCGGTCTATCTAACATACTAGTAATAGATTAACCTAATCTCATAATTCACATATTAGTTCAGAATCACATAACATATAATTTCCATAAAGTCACCATACTAGACACACATTACTTAACCATTTAAAAACACACCTAATTGCGTTGGCATCGCGCTAGCAATTTCACCATGGATACTAGGCGTGATTTTAACCGTTAATCAACCGAAGAGCAAGTCTTGAAGAACCTCTTTGTAAATCCATGTCACCCTAAATTCGCCTACCGGTAGCGAGATTGGAATTAGACGACCTAATTTCGGGATTCAGTAAGCCCCAACGGATCTAATAAAGTGGCAGAACCGCCATTCTTATATACTCATAATGTCCGTACACATTAACAATACACATTACATTTTCATCGGTTCATACAATATTACTTTATTGATCAAATAACCGCTAAAATAAATAAAATATACGTTAATTCGATACAAAATTATGTATACGTATTTAGATCTAGCTATCTTGATTAATATCCCCGTAATTATTACCTTCAAAATAAATATATATAAATGTTATCGATAAAATAGGTACGAATGTTATTTAAATAACTATTATTTACTTGCCTTATCGTAACAAAGACACTTGCTAACTTGAAACTTAACTCGGAAGTTAATTAGTACTCGCTTTGATATAGTTAACGTTGTATTGTGTGTTTCAATGATCGATCTTATAACCCGTATGTTCGCTCCAAAAGGTGTGTGCAAGCTTTAATATTTATACCAAGAATAATTTCAAATAGCGAACCCGTAGTGTACGGATCGATTGTAATAAAACCAAGAATTCCACAGTCGAAGACAAGGATTATGGTGAAATAAAAATCGGTAATACAGGTTGTCAATAACAAACATGCAACAAAGCAAAGCTATCAAAGATGATGTAATAACCAGGTAAAGGGAATGCAGATTCTAGACATTAAAACATCCAGTTGTGGTTCCGACTCAAGATCTCAAAAGATAACGTGGACAAAACTGAGGTTTGCAAAGGGAAGGTGTTTCGAAGGTGGGAATAAATCACCGGGTAAGTCTCACTACTCACTATCCCAAACCAAAGATCCTCTCACCGGGTAAGTCTCAAGGTACTAAGGAAAGAAACTATAATCTCAAACCAACACACCACCCAAGGGAATAGAATCAACCTTTACTAGGAAAGTCTCAGGCTAACTCTCAAAGATGGGATGAAGGCACACTCAAACCCCAATAAAGGATAAACCTTTATAACCTATCACTCATGATCGTGGGTATACAAATAAAGAAATCACCGGGTAAGTCTCATCCTAGGCTTGCGTTGAACCAATAAAGGTATAACAAGGATAGGATTTGGCAAACTAGAACCTCAACTCAGATAAGGATCAGGAAAGGTCTCGCCTTGCTCAGTTGATGTGCCATCTCGGTCGAGATGTTCCACGATTGACCGAGATGTTCGTCGGTTAAGATAAAGGCTCGAGCTTTCAGGGTCCACTGGGGTAAAGGCTCATTCTTTCATCGTCTTTCCCACAACCTTCAGTCAATCACCCTAGAATTGCATAAAGAACTTAGCCAACAATCCTCATGATACCAATACTCAAATATGTGAGAAAGGAATCAATATTCCAATAAGAAAACCTTAACACAAAGGTCTCAATAACTGAATCAAACAATCAATCAAACAAGCAATCAGCGTTCCTCAATCATAATCAGAAAAGACAACAATCAACCAGACTAAGAAAATCTTACAACTTCCTTCAAACTAGATTCCTTCCTTCCTTGATCTTCAAACTTCCTGAATCAAAGATTTGGTGATCCGAAGATGGCTGAATTCCAGAAAATCGGCCTCTATATATAGGAGAATTATCTTCCTAAGATAAAATATCTTAAAAATATAATTTCCTTTTTTAAAATATCTTCATATCTTCCAAAATATATCGGCAAAAAAGATATGCTTCCTTCCAGAAATCCATCCTAAAATATGTGATATTCACTTTCCAAAAATAGATTATCTCAGCCAAAAAGAAAGATCTTATGTCCCGTCATAACTTCGCCTCGGTCGAATCGATTCTGAAGATCACCTCGGCCGAGGTGGCCCTGTAGCCAACCGAGGTGAGTCTCAGCTGAGTGTGAATCTCTCTAATCTGGTCCAAAATCAATCACTGTCCAATTTCCATGGTTCATGAGCCTTTCTTGTAGCTCCTCACTGCTCCAAAATGTAGCTCCAATGACTCCTTAGCTTCCTTAGCTCTATTTCGGTCCAAAACGTGTCATTTTCCCTATAATTACAACGAAACTAGGTGTAGACCTGGATTCCCGCAAATGTAGACAAAACAACATAATAATCAAAGAATATACATCCATACATATAGATTTACGAAGATAAAACGTCTAAACCAATCCCAAAATATAGACTATAAAACATGTAATCAAAATACCCCATACTTGTCCCTTGCTTGTCCCCAAGCAAGATCCAAATCTTAGATACAAGATAGAATGGATTACAAGCCATCAAAAAAACAATGAAAAACATTTCAAAACATTTTGGTGGTGCTTCATCCATAGATCACCCTAAGAGAATGATTCATGGCAAATAAAATCAAGACATGATCAAAACATTTTATAAATATAAGAAAGTTGTTCATCTTTGCATAAAATCATAGAATGCATAATAAATCATATTTATCGAAATCAATCAAGTATAATCCAGTTTAAACCACCAAGCCAATCATCATACTCGAGGTCTCAAGGGCTTCCAAAAGAGGTCAAGAAACGTGTCACGGTGGGATGTATATAGGGTAATGTGGTGCTAGAATCCGGGAATAGGATCTTTCTTCACTTTCTTTGAATCACAACATCTTCCACCAATAAGCTTTGCTTATTTTCACTTTTACTTTACTTTTTGGGAACATGGATAGAGGTGCAAAATAACCGAAGCCTAGGAGATCAGCAATCATCATTTTCTCGAGATGTCTCAAACCCTTGATGTACATATCATGACTCGTTAGGACTATCGATCAATCCGACTTTGGCAAGACACAAACACCCGGCTATGTGAATGGTGCCGAGTTACTCATCATCAAGATCAGTGTCCCCAAACCTAATTTGTTTCTTTCTAACACTTTCAACCAAGATCTCAATTTCACTTCACACACTTTTCACCAGCTGCATCCAAATTCCCGGATAGGTAAAGGGAGGAAAATATGTATATGAGGGGCTAAGCATGATCAAGAGGAAGAATAAGAGAATGAAATGCCTTAATCATCCCAAGAAGAATGTGAGAGAACTCATAATGTGGTGTCAACCTTCAAATCCAACATAATTTTGATAGAAACAAAGTATTAAACATGCTAGAATTTCAAATAAATCATTTTTCAACTTAAACATATCATAAAACCTTTCGAGCATATAAAGATTCCAAAACCAATCTGCAAACAAAATAATCATCGAGGTCATATCCAGAAAAGAAGCACAAAACGTCTCGAAAATTTTTCAGTTAAGAACCATCTCGGTCGAGGTGTTCTGACGTCATCCGAGATGTTCGTCCTTTATCGGCCAAGAACGTCTCGGTCGAGCAAAAAAAAAAATTTCAAACCAGTTTTTGACGTTTTTCTCAAACAAAAACCTGTATGTATGCATGTAATGACAGATAAGCACATAGAGCATAAACAAGACAATAATATCCAAGGGAGTCATACAAACCATACACATAAATCAAGTAGGTCACATAATACATCCAAATAACCCATACTTGGGACACATTGTCCCAATGAGTCAAATATAAGTCTGAAAGATAAAGTACTCACCGGACCTAGCTGAACTGCATAATAAATAAAAGAAATCCATGAAGCTCTAGTCCATGTCAGCTAGCGGTGGTGGATGTGGAATGTAGGGATGCTGGGAAGGATCGAATGGATAGCCCATAACATGTTGATACTGCAGCTCCATCATCCGGCGCTAGTAATGCTGGCTCTCCTCCATACGATGCGTCCATCCCTCAATGTATCGGCGCTCATCATCGAAGCGCTGGGTGATGTCAACTGTCATGGCCGCGTAGGAGTCAATCATCTTCTCTGTAAGCTCATCAATCCGTCGGTGGGACTCGGGATCGCTACGGCGGTGTGATATGCTCTGCTGAGGTGGTGATGGTGGTGGTGCTCTCTCATCCTCCGTCACCTCATCATCAAGGTCAACGGTGGAAATACTAGGTTCGCCGGTGTCAGTACCGGTCTCCATGGTTGCACCTCCATAATCATCATCATCCTCCTCCTCCTCAACTGCCTCTCTAGCATCCTGCATATAAGGGAACCAGGAAGCAGACCAAAACTGACGGTCAAAGACAGAAAAATGAGACGACCACATAATACCCTGAGGTGAGTTCGTCTCTCATGGCATGGCAACGTAAGGTGTGCCAAGACCACGAGGGACGAGAATGCGACGAGTGATCATCTCCTGCAATCCCAGCGGCTTTGGAGCCGCAACCAATTTACATCCCGATAAGTCTAAACCCATGGAAGTGGCGATGTGGGTCACCAACACACCACATCAGATATCGCCCTTCGACTTCCGCTTGATCTTGTGCAAATCATCTGCCAACATGGCAGCAAAGTCCGATACGCCTCCTGTAACCATACAAAATAAACTCAAAAGCTCCCCCTGTTGGACCTTCTGGGACGTCTTAGTACGCGGAAAAAGTGTCTCATTGAAGATCCGGTGAACCAAGCGGAAGGCGAGGTGGAATATAATACGCTCTCGGGAATCTCCCGGCTGCCATCTAACTTGATGATCTATAATGTGGGCAATCTCACCCCAAAAACTCTAAGCTATCTCTCGGGAAGGAATATCAGTAACAGTAGGTGTAGGGAAGCTGAAAATCTCCCTAAACTGATCCATAGGAACTGCGTAGTTCCTGTTCAGTCGCCGATACTTGATCCCGTGATGATCCGGCACATAAGTCAGTAAACTGACAAACTCCATCGTCGGCTCCAGATAAGCCGGTGCTCTAATGACCATGAACTCCTCTAGACCAACCATCGATATCATCTTCCTCAAGTCCTCCGCCACATGGAGGCACTCAAAGGCATCAACATCAAAAAAATCGCGGGGCAATGATGGGGCGCCCACAAACCTTGTCATAATCCCGTTAGTGTCGCTCGTGGATTACCGGGATAGAAAATTGAGAAGCTGAGGAAGGAGAAGAATGGTGTGAACTGCTAGGCCTGTCTCTCAAGGCCAACTAACGATCTGATCTGCGTAGGCTACTTATTTTGGATGAACACCTCGGTCGCCAAGAACACCTCGGCCGAGACACAGTCGACTGGACCGAGGCGAACTACTGTTCGTACGCACTTCCTGAATCTGTAAGTTTTTTCCCCCAAAATCACTACCAAAAGCTTCCTATGGGGTACTTATATCCTTTTCAGCAACAATCAATGGCGACCAATGCCAGATCAATCCAGAATCGACAAAAGAAGAAAGGAGTTAGGGTTTGAAACGAAATACCCCAAATTCTGCATAATGAAGCGTTTTCCTTGATGTTTGTTTCTTGGAAATTGAATCCCGTGCTTCCTCCAGTGATTTCAAGCCAAGAACCGTGGAAAACGAGCAAGAAATGAGATTTTGAGAGTGGGAGCAGCCGCGGTCGAGGTCGCCTTGAGAGGGAAAAAGGTGAGAAGAGAGAGAAATCATCTCGCCTTTTATACCCCTCGCTCAATTTGATTACACCTCGGTCGAGATGTTCCCGAGCGGACCGAGGTGTCAGAGAGGATGTCAGACCTAGTCGCCTCGGTTGACCAAGAACATCTCGGTCGAGGTTCTGTGACTGCACCCGAGATGTGTCTCAGTCAAGCGCCGTCTTCTCAATTTCTCAAACTTTTGTCCTTCCATGTAGCTCCTGAGTTACAATTCCTTAGAGAGTGCTTGATTCCTGTGTAGGAGGACGCGAAAACACGAACCAAACTATCTAAATTAAGCTAGAAAAAGAAAAAGAAAGCAATACCGTGGGTTGCCTCCCAAGAAGAGCTTGGTTTAAGGTCGCTAGCCGGACCGTACGTCATCCTCAAACAAGGTATAATGGTGCAATCTCCTCATCCGGGACTTCCGGTCGATACTTCTTCAGCCTATGACCGTTGGCCTTAAAGCTTCCGCTAGTTTCGCCCCATATTTCAACTGCAACATAGGGAAAAACAGTTTTCACAACGTAAGGTCTTGTCCATCTAGATATCAACTTACCTGGAAAGAGGCGGAGGCAGGAGTTGAAGAGTAGAACAAGATCTCCTTCTTTGAACTCCTTAGGAATGATATGCTTGTCATGCCATCTCTTCGTTCTTTTTTTTGTAGATTTTGGCATTCTCATAGGCGTTTAAGCGCAACTCTTCCAGCTCATTGATGTCTAAAAGTCTCTTCTCTCCGGCTTCCTTGATGTCAAAGTTTAACCACTTGATTTCCCAATATGCCTTGTGCTCCAGCTCAACGGATAAATGACAAGACTTCCCATATACCAAATTGTAAGGGGTGGTGATAATGGGAGTCTTGAATGCGGTCCTATAGGCCCAAAGAGCATCATCCAGCTTCATGGACCAATCATTCCTTGTCCTTGAAACGGTCTTCTCCAAAATTGATTTAATTTCTCTATTCGAGATCTCCACCTACCCACTAGTTTGAGGGTGATAAGGGGTTGCTACCTTGTGGGTTACCCCATACTTCGATAAAAGTGCCTTGAACTTTCGGTTGATGAAATGTGTCCCTCCATCGCTGATGATGATGCGTGGCATCCCAAAACGTGGAAAGATAGTTCTATTGAAGAACTTCACAACCACCATAGCGTCATTAGTGGAAGAAGCAATAGCCTCCACCTATCTAGAGACGTAATCAACAGCTAAAAGGATGTAGAGTTTCCCTGCGGATGATGGGAAAGGTCCCATGAAATCAACTCGCCATACATCAAAAATCTCAACTTCCTGAATATTGTTGAGTGGCATCTCGTTCCTTCTAGACAAGTTCCCTGTTCTTTGGCATGCATCATAAGAGACAACAAACGCTTGCACATCCTTAAATAATGTAGGCCAAAAGAAACCAGAACGTAATACCTTAGCGCATGTTTTGTGAGCACTAGCATGTCCTCCACAAGGAAGCGAGTGGCAATGCCGTATGATACTAGCAGCTTCATCCTCTGGAATGCATCGTCGAAGCATCCCATCCGGACCTCTCTTGAACAGTAGAGGTTCATTCCAATAGTAATGGTGTACATCCTTGAAGAACTTCTTTCTTTGAGCGTACGTCAATCCGGGAGGCACTTCTTGACAAACAAGATAGTTAACAATATCAGCATATCAAGGCTCTTTACCATCGAAAACTTGGCAAAGCCAGTGCTCCACCAACTGTGAGTGATCATCAGAGAATGAATCAGAAAGATTGTCTTCCTCATTTGACAATATCTTGCCTACTTTCTCGGTATGGGTCCGAGGTGGGCGACCGAGGTGTACTTCAGATAAGAGCACCTCGCTTGCTCTAGAAAGTGCCTCGGTCGATGTATTGGAACTGGTACCGAAACCTAATGTGCTTTTCTTCTCCTGAATCAATTTATCAAATCTAGCTCCTAGATCTGCTTCTAATGCTACCAAGCTTCACACACCATTAAACTAAAACTTAAAACTTTCTATAGAGGGTATTTAATAAAGATAGAGCTCACCAATTCTCTAGACTCTCCTTCATCATAGATGTTGAAGATGTCATCTTCCAGCGGCTCTCCCTTCATTGCAACCAACAATGCAAACTCCACATGATCGCCACCAATGGTTAACTTCAACTTTGCGTTCTTACAATCAACGTTGCAATCCGAAGTTGCTAGAAATGGTCTCCTAAGAATGATAGGAATGGGTTAACCTGCGGGAACATCAAGCACAACAAAGTCTATAGGTATGTAGAAATTACCTAACTTGATGGGAATGTCCTCCAAGATACCAACGGGATGGATAATGGAGCGATCCGCCATGTATAACGTCACCTGCACGGGCTTGGGCTCTCCAAGTCCGACCTTCTCACAAAGCTCCAGCGGAATGATGCTCACGCTGGCTCCTAGATCACAAAGCACATCATAAGTCACATCCCCAACTTGAATGGGAATGCAAAATGAACCGGGATCTCTCAACTTAGGTGGCATCTTCTCCTTCGTGATTTGCATGAGCTCCGAAGATCTAGATGTCATCCTTACTTCACCAAAGTCTTCCAGTTTCCTCTTCCTTGATAAGATTTCTTTCAGAAACTTCTCATAGGCGGGCATCCCTAAGATAGCATCAATGAAAGGGATGTTAATATGTAGCTTATTCATAAGGTCATGAAACTTACCAAAGTGCTTCTCTAGATGTGCCCGCGCCCTTGACTGAGGGAACGGGATTGGCGGTTTATAAGCAGGAGGTAGAACATAAACTTTAGACTTTTCTTTTGCTTTCTGAGCTCCATCTCGGTTGGCAACTCGACCGAGGTATTCCTCGTCTTATCGTGGTCCGACCGAGGTACTGGTCTGCAGTCTTCAATCCACTGCATATTGTAATAGCCATGATCTGTCCTTTTGGGTTGCTCTCTGTCCTTGCTGGGAGCTTCCCAAGATCTCTTGGCGCTTCATTCGCTTTGTTGAAAAATTGTTGTTCTAAGGCTTTTTGTGCCTTCGAAAATGAATTCATCGATGTCTCCATAGCGTTGGCTTGACCAATATTGCCTCCAGCATAACGTCCGGATTTTTGGGTGGCTGGGACAAGCTTGATGCAGGATCTTGGCTTCTCAATGGAGTAGAAGAAGAAGAGGGATTATTAAGAGCATTTTCAGCATGAGAATAAGGGTTACCGGAATTTTGTTGATTTGATCTCCAATTGTTGTTGTTGGAGTTTCTGTTATTGTTGTAGTTGTTGTTCCGAGACCCTTGATAGTTGTTTCTTCCTTGATATCCTCCTTCTTGCTCCTTCGTCGTTTGAGCTACTAAAAGCTCCTTCAATGCCTTCACTTCATTGCTAAGTGAGGTGAGTTGAGCTCCATTTAATGTTGTATCTTGAAAGCTAACTCTCATTGCTCCATCTTCAACTCTTTTATGGGAATATATCTCCATGTGTAAAGCTTGCTTTTCAATGAAATCTCAAGCTTCATCTATCGGCATATCCATGAAAGTGCCGGCGGAAAGTAATTGGAGCTTGAAGTATATCTCCAACAACTCGATCTTTGGAATCCCATGATGAGGGCAATCCAACAAAAGGTCTTTCAACCTCTCTCATGGCTTAGACAAACTTTTTTTGTCCTTCATAATAGCAGCATTGATCTTGCCCCTCAATTCAGCTGTCTTTGAAGGGAGAAAGAACTTAGTAAGAAACTCCGTCATCATCTCTTTCCAAGTGTTGATTTTTCCAACCGGAAGAGATTGATACCAAGCAAGCGCCTTGTCTTTCAAAGAAAAGTAGAAAGGCCTCAATTTGTAGTTGTTATTCTCCACTCTTGATGGTCTCAAAGTCTCCATCAGAATCTCGTAGTTTTGCAAATGTTGATGTGGAGACTCTCTCTCCAAACCTCCAAATTGAAATTGTCGAATCATGGTTTGAACTTGCGGTCGAAGCTCATAATCATGCTCAGCTGGATCTCCTAGGTTGACTCTTGGATGTAATAGTTAGGATTTCCGAATTCTAATTAATGTTGATTAACTTAATCAGTGATAGTAATTGACATATAACTCGCGAAGATTGCGTAAGTATTGAGTATAAGTCTCACCATTATGTTCTTGGCGTAATTTTGGGCTTATGGTGAAATTTTCACTTTTTCCCCTGGTAATTATTTTTTTACCCTCCGGCATTATTTGGAGCATTTGGGAGCTCCAATTAATAAAAATGCAGTTGAAAGAAATGATCAGGACATTGGACATGTCCTAGATATGAAATAACATGGAAAGGCAAAACGGACAAAAGAGTCGCTATTTCGTTTCTTAACGGCTAAGAAAGACGGCTTAGGACGTTTTCCGAGGCAATTGTGGAATAATTATCCCTACAATATTCAAGATCTATTATTCCAATTTCGAGAAGTTTGGAGAAGGGGGTTCAACCCGCCATTGGATCGATAAAAGGATAATTATCGACTTCGCTAAAGGATAAGTATCGACTTCGCTATAAATAGCGGGAAATCGTTTATTAATTCATTTCCTTTCACGTTTCCTCGTAAAAGCTCTGATTTCTCTCAAACCTCAAACTCATATCTACTCTTCGTTTCTAATCCGATTTTAATTCTGTTTGAGTTTCTGGATTACTCTCTTCATTCTCTTCATGTTGGTACCAAGTTTCTGCATTTCTGATCAGATGAAGACCTGGTCGAGCATATATGTCACCAGGACAGTTCCATCGCTTAGATTCCGGTGAATTTGATGTTGTACATGCGTAGCCTGAGTCGTTGTGATTCCGAATCTTCTTTTAGATCGTCAATCGGGTTAGTAACGAATAAGTTATAAATTTATTCGTTTTCCGTATTGCGATTTGGCCTAAATTGACCTTAGGCTTTTTAAAATGGATAATTAGAAATTTCATTATGATCATTATATTATTCTGGTGTTTATGGGTTGTTTGTTTGATGAAATCTGATGACATGTGGGTTTAGAAATCGCCTACGGGCAAAACGTTATTCTGGTGAAATTTAATTAATTAATTAAAGGTTAATTAGTTAAATTAGGATTAATTTTGAGATTGAGGAATACTGATTAGATGCATGCTAGGTGTCAGAATGAGTTGAGGATCATGATGATGTTATGTATATCGGTTATGGCTTTAAGGTTTAGTATGTGTACGAGTATGATGAGATATTATGTTGAGGATATGCCTTAGGCATTTATGAACGTGTTGAGGATCTGAGGTTTAGATTTGAGATATAGGTTGGTTGTGGTTAGTGAGACGAGTCTCCTAACCTTTGCAGTATGCGATTGTGTGTGCCTTGCTATTGCAGGCGTTGATTACTTCCCCAAGGGGAAGCTGTGACGCGGTACAGGTTACGAGTATATCAGGTAAGTCCATAGGACTTACTTAGTGTGCAGTTGTGGATTGTATGATTGTGATGGTTGTGTGTGTTCATATGATTGTGCATTTATAGCCTAAACCGGACTAGGATGACCATTCATTACATTTATTTGGCCCAAGTGTATTATAACGGGTGGTAACCGCCGGTCTCCGCCTGCTGGTTAGGAGGAGGTGCCCTGAAGATGATCTCACAGGAGGGGACGAGTGAAGGTCATCCCCATGCAAAACTCCTATGTTACGTTGGATGGGACGGGGTTCTTGAGGCTCCTCGTGTTACAAAAGAAGTTGAATTAGTAATGGAATAACGTAATGAAAGATAATAAATGAATGTGTGTGGCATTGCATGTTTGAGATGTTGATGTGTGGTTGTGCTATTACCTTCATGCTTTTCATTGCTTTAGCTAACGGTTTCATACCGTGTTGTAGTGTTCTGCAGGTTAGGAATACTGCAAAGTGAGCCAGATGGTGTGACAAGCCGAGGACTTTTGTACATTAGGATGCGTGGGATGTGGGATCTTTTGTGGTTGTGGTTTATGTTGTTGTTTTGTACTCGGCTATGAGTTTGTAAACTCTTTTGATGTATCATACTCAACTTTTATGTATTTGATTTTAATCTACTTGTGCCTTGTTGTAAGATCCAGTGAACTTGTTGTCAGGCTAGGGTCAGGATCCATTGTGAGATCCTAGCCCAATGTGACACTCCAAGTCCCGCGGATTTGGGGTGTTACATTGGACGCCTCACTTGCTTATTGGGGTTCATACTCTGACCTAGGGTTTGTGGAACTCCAGCAAAAAGAACATCTCGGACTGGCATCCGAGGTGGTGGGTGTATCTCGGCCGGTGCAACTAGGACTGAGTCTTGCCTCGGTCGAGCATCTGGGATCGGTCGAGGTAAAAATTGAGCCCTTAGAGCGGCCATATCAGCTTCAATTCCTTCAGTTCTTGCACGAGTCTCGTCTCTCTCTCGCTGCAATTCTTCTTTACTGAGGCAAAGTTGTTCTAATGCCTCCTTCAATTCGGCTTCAAGATCTCGATTATCTTGATCAGCCATCTTAGCTTCTTTCAATCTTCGTTTGTAAGTATTTTCTGTTTCGGGGTCGTGAGGAACGATTTCCTTTCCAGCACGAGTTCTCCGCATAACCTAAGGAAAGATCATGCGAAATCACTCAAGTAAAGTGGTTAATAGCAACAAGGGCAATAGCCCCGAAAGACAACCGAAACCGAACTTGGTCTTGACCAAGTCCCCGACAACGGCGCCAAAAACTTATTCGCTCCAAAAGGTGTGTGCAAGCTTTAATATTTATACCAAGAATAACTGCAAATAGCGAACCCGTAGTGTACGGATCGATTGTAATAAAAGCAAGAATTCCAAGGTCGAACACAGGGACTATGGCGAAACAAAGATCGGTAATTCAAAATGTCAATAACAAACATGCAACAAAGCAAAGCTATCAAAGATGATGTAATAACCAGGTAAAGGGAATGCGGATTCTAGAGATTAAAACATCTAGTTGTGGTTCCGACTCAAGATCTCAAAAGATAACGTGGACAAAACTGAGGTTTACAAAGGGAAGGTGTTTCGAAGGTGGGAATAGATCACCAGGTAATTCTCACTACTCACTATCCCAAACCAAAGATCCTCTCACCGGGTAAGTCTCAAGGTACTAAGGAAAGGAACTATAATCTCAAACCAACACACCACCCAAGGGAATAGAATCAACCTTTACCGGGTAAGTCTCAGGCTAACTCTCAAAGATGGGATGAAGGTACACTCAAACCCCAATAAAGGATAAACCTTTATTACCTATCACTCATGATCTTGGGTATACAAACAAAGGAATCATCGGGTAAGTCTCATCCTAGGCTTGCGTTGAACCAAGAAAGGTATAACAAGGATAGGATTTGGCAAACTAGAACCTCAACTCAGATAAGGATCAGGAAAGGTCTCGCCTCGCTCAGTTCATGTGCCATCTCGGTCGAGATGTTCCACGACTGACCGAGGTGTTCGTCTGTTAAGGTAAAGGCTCGAGCTTTCAGGGTCCACTGGGGTAAAGGCTCATTCTTTCATCGTCTTTCCCACAACCTTCAATCAATCACCCTAGAATTGCATAAAGAATTTAGCCAACAATCCTCATGATACCAATAATCAAATATGTGAATAAGGAATCAATATTCAAATAAGAAAACCTTAACACAAAGGTCTCAATAACTGAATCAAACAATCAATCAAGCAAGCAATTAGCGTTCCTCAATCACAACCAGAAAAGACAACAATCAACCAAACTAAGAAAATCGTACAACTTCCTTCAAACTTCCTTCAAACTAGATTCCTTCCTTCCTTGATCTTCAACCTTCAAAACTTCCTTCAAACTTCCTTCAACTTCCTGAATCAGAGATTTGGTGATTCGAAGATGGTTGAATTTAAGAAAATCAGCCTCTATATATAGGAGAATTACCTTCCTAAGATAAAATATCTTAAAAAGATAATTTCCTTCTTTAAAATATCTTTATATCTTCCAAAATATATCAGCCAAAAAGATATGCTTCCTTCCAGAAATCCATCCTAAAATATGTGATATTCACTTTCCAAAAATAGATTATCTCAGCCAAAAAGAAAGATCTTATGTCCCGTCATAACTTCGCCTCGGTCGAATCGATTCTAAAGATCACCTCGGCCGAGGTGGCACCGTAGCCAACCGAGGTGAGTCTCAGTTGAGTGTGAATCTCTCTAATGTGGTCCAAAATCAACCACTGTCCAGTTTTCATGGTTCCTGAGCCTTTCTTGTAGCTCCTCACTGCTCCAAAATGTAGCTCCAATGACTCCTTAGCTTCCTTAGCTCTATTTCGGTCCAAAACGTGTCATTTTCCCTACAATTACAACGAAACTAGGTGTAGACCTCGATTCCGGAAAAGGTAGACAAAACAACATAATAATCAAAGAATATACATCCATACATGCAGATTTATAAAGATAAAACGTCAAAACCAATCCCAAAATATAGACTATAATATATGCTATCACCGTATATAGGTTTGCACAAACCTATGAGTGAAAAAATTGAGATAGTATTCTCATGGAAGTTATTTACGTGTATCACGCATGCCTTGTCAGCCCATCAATTCTCCTTCTCACAATACGTATATCTTACTAATCTAACCTACATCTAGCTTTAAAAGAGTAATCACAAAATACACCCACTTAGTAGAAAAAGCAATCCCCTTAACTTTCATATTTACCTAGCATTTTTCACTTATTTACTACATTATATAATATGCAAACTAACTAATATTTATACAATATAAGTTTATATAAATAAGATTTATGTTGAAGCTTATAAAATTAATATTATATCTTATTTAATGGAACACTACATCCTCCCGTTCTAAAAATATACTTCGTCCCCGAAGTATCATATTTCAAAGAGGTGGGGACATCACCTTTTCATATCGTCTTCAATTTCTCACGTTATCACCTTGGTTCCTTGTTTTGACCAAAATTTTTTACTAACGGGATAATCTTATTTCTCAAATATTTTTCCCAACGTTCCAATACTCAAACGGGTTGTATGTTAGTAAATTTCGAAATTAGTCGTTTTCAACTCAATCGTTCCAGCTTAATCGTTCTAACATATTGAGGATGTACATCACCTTTCATACAGGGTTTCAATTGTATTACAAACATCTTTCCATTCATGGTCTCTACTCTCCCCAAATTTGACATTACTTCATTTTTTAAAAATATAAATAGTTAACAAAACTTATAGGATATTTAAAATATAGATGCTTTGAGTGAGTAATTTGTTGGGTCTATTTGTCATTATCCTTTTAATGTGATAACTCTTCTACACCCTCTTAAAATAGATGATGATAATTGTCCGTAGAAAAATTGGGAAACGATGAGTCTGAGAAGGACAGTGTTTTAGGTGAATCTCTTTGAAATGGACGTTACGGAAATACTTCTTGCAGAAAACGTCTTAATCCTTAGATTTTGGTTTTCCAGAAAATATGACCGTTTATGAATCTCATGATATCCCCATTTGTACTTTTTCTCGCATCAACGCCACATAATTCAAAGAATCTCTTTAATATTTTTATTAAGCAAATATATTCCACATCCCTGCATTCTCTGTACTATTGTAAGATTAATCTTCTATTATTAATGCTAATAGATCTCCTTAAATACCACAATGCGAGAAATCTTTAATTTGCGATCATGTGCGCTTTTTATGTATCGATGCAGAGCACTTGATGGGTATTTTCTGGGCCAAGTTCATTGGATGTTCTTGGTGAAATCTCCGTATATTTATTGCGCAGAATTAAGGTTCTGGGCAAAGTTTCATTTAGGAGACAACACATTCATTCGCATGGCGCTAACATTTGGCAATCTTTAGGGCAGGCGGTGGCGGTGCTCTCATTTATCAATTCTTCTTCTTCTTTTTGTTTGTTTCCCTTTCTAGGCCGTTGCAAAGGCTGATTCTTTTCCTCTCACAAGTGATTTTTTTATTCATTTATACGAAAGAAAGCATTTTCGAAGGTACGAGTTTATCTGGATCTGGGTATATCAGTGTGGGCTCAGGTGGAAATTGGGTAGGTCGGTTTCCCCAACTTAAACCTGTTTTTGGTTGGTAGGGTCTAGATTAGGTCTGATTCTTCTTGATTTCCGACTTGGGGTTTCTCTGGGATTCTTCATATTCTTTTGATCGGGATTGAAATTTGGTTTCGGAAATGGGGCATCCTACAGCTGTTTGGGATTACAGGGCAGCGAGTGAGGTTTCAAGAGATTGGAATGGGAATCTGCAGGTGTTGCTTCGGAATGCTCAAGGAGCATCTGTCAGGGTAAGATCTTCAATGTTCTTCTCCAATTTGTGCTCATGCCTATTCATTAATGCCTTATTCATTTTGCATCTATGAATCATAAATTTGTTCAGGTGAGTATGCAAGGTTTTGTTTCTTCTCCAATTTGTTCTCATACCTATTCATCAATGCCTTATTCATTTTGCATCTGTGAATCATAAATTTGTTCAGGTGAGTATGCAAGGTGGGCAACTTATGTCATGGAAGAATAATCAAGGGGAAGAACTCCTCTTCACTAGCAACAAGGTGTTGTTTCTGTTTGCCTTTTGTTTTGAGTGCACTTACTGAACAAGCTCTTCTTGCGCTACCTGCAATCCTAAATACTTACATTGAGGCCCTTGTATTGTTTGTTCATCATCATTGAGTAATAACATGTTGATGGTGCTAAATGCTTTGCCACTGATCCTGAACAAATGATCACTACCCGTTTGGTTTGAACTCAATGGAAACGAATCTAGTCTATACGAATATCTTGCTCATGAAACTTTTGGGAATCATTCCTTGGTTTGAACTAATAAGTGGAGTAGAAATTGATTATTTTTGGAATCATTCCGTTTCCATTTCAGAGTTATAACCAAACAGGGGCTCGCTACATAAGAATACATTGGGTATATATTCTAGCTTTTAGTCATATACAGGTCTGATAGGCGGTTCAATCTTGTGGTGCAGGCTGTTTGTAGGCCTCCAAAAGCAATGAGGGGTGGAATTGCTATCTGCTTTCCACAGGTATGTTTACGGTTTGCTCCCTAATGATCTCTATTCGAGTCATAACCTAGGATTGTTGGTGGAAATAATAAATTACCTTTGATCAAGTTTGGAAACAGTGAATCCCTTGAGCAACATGGGTTTGCGAGGAACAAGATGTGGAGCATTGACGAAAACCCGCCTCCTCTGAACTCAAATGATTCCCATTGCAAGTCATATGTTGACATGATACTCAAATCCGGTCCGGAAGATCTCAAGTGCTGGCCACATAGGTAAGGTCACTCCTTGAGCTCTTGCCAATTCAAAATGATATGATGTTTGCATCTGCAAAACTGATTCAAATTGCGTAACTAATTTTCCAGTTTTGAGTTTCGCCAGAGGGTGGTTCTTGCATCTCATGGAAGCCTCGTTTTGATATCTCGTATAAGAAATGTGAACGGGAAGCCATTTAAGTTCTCATTTGCTTACCACACACACTTGTCAGTTTCTGATATCAGGTATGGGTCTATATTTTTGAGTTACCACTCACTGTAGGATGGATTCTTGATGTTAAGTGTATGAATTCCGCGTGCAGTGAGGTTAGAGTGGAAGGGCTGGAAACACTTGACTACCTAAACAACCTGTCCAACAGAGAAAGGTTTACAGAGCAGGGAGACGCCTTGACATTTGAATCTGAGGTTGGTAACAACATGCACGAGAATTCCGATCCTCGTAATTTTTTCTGTTTCATAACAAGTAAAGGTTTTTCAGGTTGACCGTGTCTATCTGAGTTGCCCCAATGCCGTGGCCATAATTGACCATGAAAAGAAGAGGACTTTCGTGATGCGCAAAGAAGGTTTGCCGGACGTTGGTAAGAGATTGATATGAGAACTTGATCCGGACAGTGTGATGTGGATGCTTAGAATCTTTATGAAGTGTGTGTAATGTTGTGATGTCAACTGCAGTGGTGTGGAACCCCTGGGACAAGAAAGCAAAGTCGATGACAGATTTTGGGGACGAGGAATACAAGCAGATGCTGTGTGTGGACGGAGCAGCCGTGGAGAAGCCCATCACCCTCAAGCCGGGGGAGGAGTGGACGGGCCGGATTCAGCTGTCCATCGTGCAATCAAGCTTTTGCAGCGACCACCTCGACATTCACAAGGGCTTATTCTGACTAAAAACAAGAATTGGTCTCAACTCAAGTCTCAATAGTTTTTTCACCCTTGTAGAAATATTTTTGTTTTCAAATGCTTAGCTTAGCATTCTCGACTGCTGCTTTTTATGTACTACTTCAGATGATGGGTTTCCAGAGTAACCTGTATTTTGTGGAGTACAAGCACAGATGCTGTGGACGACTGATCTAGTAACAATTACCCCCGATATTCCGATCTTATATCCAACATACCGGTAAAAATAATCGGTTTAGATATCCCTTTTTCTAGGTTCGGATGTGAATATCAACCTATTATAAACTAATCGGATTTGATCAATCCGTCTACATAATCTTCATAGGTAGAAGAAGTTTGAGGAAAACCCAACTGGTCATCCAACACAACTAAAAATACCCAAAATCAAAGTAACCCGACCCTTAATCGGGTGACCTCTTACTTGATAACTCTACTTGTATGACCAAATAAAATCAATATGCATACAAACCTGACCCGCATAGCTTCAATCAAAACACATCCAACCCAAAGGAGTCTGAAATCTAACAAACCCGAAATTCAAGAAACTTAGATTTCGAGAAACAAGACTTTAACAGAGTGAACCAATCCGACATGACCAATATTTTATTTACTCAAAAGTGACCCGAAGGTTCATATTTGAATCCCCAAAAAACTTAATTGCGAACTCTATTTGCAACAATTTACTCTATATAAACCTTTTCATGTTTCAAAAGACGAGACACAAATTAATCGGGACCCATAAATGCAATGGTTTTAGGCCCATAAAGGTGAAGTACATGATTTACCAAGGAAGCCCAAAGATTAAAGCAATTTTGGAGGAGTATCATCAAAAACTTTACTTTCTTGTGTACAATCTCAATTAGGGGTGCTAAATAAATGGCGTGAGATTTACCGATGTTTGTCTCACGCGCATTACGACTGCGCGCCAGACCATTCGTCTGACTCACAATACGATTGTGCGTAAGAGTTTTGGTCTGACGCACATTGCAACTACGTGCAATATTTACGTTTTGTAATTTATATCAACATATAACTAGGCTTAAATTTATTTAAAAATGCATATAATGATAAATTAAATAACTATAAAATATTACTAAACTATATTTAAATTTATGGATATTTTTTCAATACATGATACAAACGTGAAATGATAATACAACGTCGTATTGTTAAATAACTATAAAATATCATTAAGTTATATTTTATATTTAACTATATAAGTATATAACGTCATATTTATATTTTATATTTAATTGTACATAACGTAATATTAAATATTGTTATATTTTATATTTAATTATACATAATGTCATATTAAATATTGTTATATATAATTATACATAATATCAATATGTAAATGAGATACACCTACAAAAGACATAATGTTATAGAGAAGTACATAATGTTATGAAAAATACACGATCAAAATACATAGTATTAAACAAATACATAATGTCAAAACACACGATCAAAGTACAAAATGTCAATGGAAATACACAACCAAAGGACTAACATAAACAAGAGCCGGACTTCGATGCCCGAACATGTGAAGGAGCCACTTGTACATGATGTCTCACAACCTCATCAACGATCTTCTACAACTCCAACGTATAAGGAAATGGATCCATCGGGGATATAACATGACAAATGCGTCCAAGGAGAATCTAGATGCGTTGTGAGAAAATGAATTGAGTTTAAAAATATAAATTTGAAAGTTAAGGGACAAAAGATAATGAATACTTATCCGAGTATATGATACAAGTACTGGAGGAGGGCGATCGACCGGTGGACTCTAAATGGCAAAACCCGGCAAAAGAAATGAGTAACCCCAATCACTTAACCATGTCATGTAGTCATCCGATACATGCCACAATATAGTGGCCGGGTTCAACCCTGATAGTGAAATCAAGCTTGTCTCCAACTTCCTAGTCTCCCATCTATCATCATCGCAATGAAACCGGATATTGTAACCTCGATCACTAGCAGCTAGGCGTGTCTCAAAGTATTGGGCAATTCGTGCCCGAGGGATAGGCTGCACGAATCCAAACTGTCGAATCTGGCATGTAGGGCTAGACAATATCGGATATTTAGATCATGCTTCTATATCTTAAGACTCTAAACTCGTTCTCAAAATCCAAATTCTGGTCCTAATACGACATAAACCTGACGTCCTCGACTCTCATCTGATTGATTTGTGAACGAAGGAGCCTCAACCTATTTGAATTCAACAGAGGTGTCTTCAGGACAACCAACATGGAAGCCCATATAAGAGATCCATGCAAATTGGTATCCTCCATCGTTGCATGCCTAAGTGAAGGGAAATGTGCACATATCCAATACTATATTTAATTACAAAAAAAAGATGCACGTCGTTGTAAGTAGACCGAACGAAACTTACAATAGAACTAGAGACCAACCTGTAACTTCACGATACGACATGAAACGTCTCCTAGCATCATGTATAAATAAGTTAGAGTTTATTAGTAATTCATACTAAAACGTATAAAACAACAACGAAATAAGATTTTTTTAATTAAGAAAACTGAATAGATAATGAGTACTTTCGTGCCCATGCATAGGACCTTGTCCTCTCATGATCTCTAACCAAGCTAATCAAATAGGGACGAATCCGGTTTTTTGACTTTTTGACCACCAACACCGACATAAGAAAGAAGAGAAGGTACAATGAAGCGATATCGACCGGTGGTGTCTTAGGATCGAGACACAATGGGTGAAAGTCGTCTTTAAAGGCTCCATAAATGACGTGGAAGAGAATCAAAGACCTTGAAGGCGTGGAAAAGAATCAATGGATATACGGTACTATCTCTTCCGTTCTCCTATTGACAATTCTTTAATTTGATACTACAACCTTGAAGGCGTGGAAGAGAATCTAAGACCTATTTCACGACAATAGTCAATAAGCACTCCCGGGCTATGTATCTCGAACAGGAATTTTCAAACTCAAAACTGGAAACATTCTCGTTGATCTCCTAATACTATCAACATATAAAAACCATCTCAGATCAAATTGCCAATGTTGTCTCCAATAACCCTCTTGTTTTGCAGACTCTCGCGGGCTTACCATATGAGTACAATTCCGTTACCTAGATCATTCAACAAACCGACCCACTCTCAGAATTCAACACCGTGCGATCTCAACTCCTTCTGGAAGAGACTCGGCTCTCGAAATAGGTAAAGATGTCTCCTGCTCAAGCTCATGTTTCACACTCAAATCTGACACATGAGCCGCCCTTCAACCCGAATGAGCAATCAACATCCTCAGGTAGTCGCAGGCGCGGGGGTATCTATGGTCGCAGTTGAGGTCGACAGCGAGGCCGTGACGGTGGTCGAACGTCCTTCTCAACATTACGGCTGGGGGTATGGCTCACACCATCCACCAGTCCACTTCCCAGGCGATGGCTGGTCCCCTCCAGCCTGGAAACCCCGCTACTAGACTCCCCAGCCTCGCCATCCTCCGCCGAGTCCATATCTCACCTAAATTGGCATACTTGGTTTTGCTCCGCCACGCCGTTCAGCTCCATCTAACTACGGCCTATCTATTGAGTTCGGATCGCAATACTCACCAACTAATTTGGCACACAATTTCAACACCATGATTGTACATCCGCCCAACGACACATTGTATCACGACACCGGCGCAACATCTCATATGTCGCACTCCTCAGATATCATTCCTCGTTCATATTCTAAGAGCACTCCGTCTATTATTGTTGGTAATGGTCCATCTACTTTGGGTCATGTCAATACCACCTTACCCACCACTACCTCTCCCCTACGCCTTAATAACATCCTAATTACACCTAAACTTATCAAAAATCTTGTTTTGGTTTGTCGTCTTATAACTGATAATAATATTTTCATTGAGTTTGACCCGTTTGGCTTTTCTGTGAAGGATCTTCCCACGAGCACTATCCGTATGAGATGTAACAATGTTGGTAATCTATATCCCTTTACGTCCCATCCATCCACGCCTCTCGCTTTATCGGCGTGCACGTTTTCCATTTGGCATGCTCGTCTCGGCCACCCAGGGTCTCCTGCTTTTGATGTTCTTCGCACTAGATATCTAAAATGTAATAAACCTTTTCGGTCCATTGAGTGTCCCACTTTTCAAATGGGAAAACACCCTCATCTCCCTTTCTTATTGTTTTTGAACCGCGCTGTGGCACCATTTGATATCATTGATATTGATTTACATAACTCTAGCTTACTTTTGATATCGTGGAATTGTCAATTGATATCTATTATATGCAAGTTGTGGTGATATGGATTATGGAATGTTTCATCTACATTGTTATTTGTTTCTTTATTATTCTCTCTCCAAAACCTATTTTCAAATATTCTAAAGCTCAAACCTTTCTTCTTCCTTTCTATTCTTGCTTATGAACTGTTATACAAGTCAATCGGGTAATTTCAAAGAGAGTCGTTAGACGATCTACAATACCTAAGTCTAGGGGTTTGATCTGATTCTCTCTATATTCCCTTATTGTACTCTAGTGTTTTGATCAATATTTGACCCAATCAACCTCTCTCTTGTCGGACGACCTCCTCTTCCAACTCTAGTTTTGACTTCTTCCAATGATCCATTATCCTTGTATGTATTTAGTTTACTTTATACTTCATTTTGGTTTCTAAACTAATTCATCAAAGTTAGACATCCATTTCTTTTTGTTCGATCCTGACTCTATATAATAGCAGGACTTGTAAGTACTTGCAGGACCTGAGGTTAAGACTTTAAGCCTCATCAAATTGGCATCGTTTCCGGAGAAGGCTTTCAATTGTTTTGACATATTAGTTTTGAAACATTTGTCTATCAATTTTTTCCGGTATTTTTTTAGAACAAAATAAAGCAATGGTCGAGTCACTTTCAAACAAACTAGCAAGCTTGCAACAAGCTGTATCAGTCGCAATCCTTGTGAATTCGATACCTGATTATACTACAACATATTCCATAACTTTTGTGGTGTTGGACAAAATTGGTAAGGCCACCTACCAATTATAGTTCCCGGCCACAACTGTCATTCACAACGTGTACTGTACATCAGTTGAAGCTTTCAGTGGTCCTCGGGTGGCTATGACTACCAACCTTCCTCATTTTTACCCAGATTTGACTATTCCCCTGAGCCTAGTCCTTTTCTAGAAAGAAAAATGGTAAAGCGTGATAAAGTTGTTGCCACGAAAGCTCGGGTCAGATAGAAGCACCAACATGTCAACTCGGCATCTTGGGTGTTTCTCAATGCTTTGCACACGGATTTTCTAGATTTTCATCATCGAGGACAAGGATGATTCCGCCGGAGAATATTGATACATAACATATTATACATATTGATGCATGGTTGAACAATGTCATTTTACTGCTAACCAATTATATGGTTCGGTGTCTATTTCGATTCAAGTCAAACCTGTTAATTATGCAATCCTATTCAGATTATAAGTATAAATAGCAACATCGTGGTCAAATGAATACATATTAGAAATTGAACTCCAACTCTCCCTCTCTCGGCTTACTCTAATTAGTTCTTGCCTCAAAGAAGATTACATCTCCTCTTCTACATTTCGATTTCTCATTCTCGAATCGTCATGATTCTTGTTTGAGATTGATCACTTGTTAATTTACATCATATCACACCCTTGTTGCCCTATTTGTTTTGGAAGAACTCCATGCCCTATTTTCTCCCCAACAAAAGCCCTAATTTCCAAAGGGGTTGTTAGACGTACCACTCAAAATTACTTAAGCTACACAATTCGGGTGCGTAGTTTAGTTTATTACCGTCAAATAACAACAACTACGCATATGAAGTGTATATTTAAAGCCGATCTGGAGCCGATATGATCGTTGAACTACGTTAATGACGTGTGTAGTTGTAATATAATTTTAAGAATAGTTACCACCATACCTACACGCGTGGGTGCGTAGTAGTGATTTTTTTATAAAAAAGAAAAATTATTTTCGTCATCTTTCGATTTCGATCTTGATCCAAGCATAGATTAGGGTTTCTGATTTTTGAACATGGAAGCAATTCTGGGTTTAGATGCTCGATTCTCTAACAGAGAAGAAGAAGACGAGATGAGGGTCACATAATTACTAGGGTTTTTGGTTTTCGATGAAGGAGATAGGATAGGCGAAAAAGAAAGACGAGGTTCACCTGTGGAATGAAGAACAGTGAAGACAAAGACTCCTCATGCTCGAACGAAGACTGCAACTGTGTCTTCTCCTGAATCTGGCGAAGAAGGAGATAGAAGAGGCGAAGTAGACGAAGATGAAGACTACAACTGATCGAACGAAGACTGCAACTCCTCTTGCTCGAACAAACGAAGAAGACGAAGACTCCCCTGCACTTGGAATCCGGATTTCGAACGTAGAAGATTACTCCTGTTCGAACACAACCACGATCAATAGTGGCAGGTGATTAGGACATCTTCCGGAATATTAGATTAGTTTAGACCACACTCGAGAAAAGAAAAGTCATCCAATTAAGCAATGTTAAAAATTCGTCTCAAACAAAGTGGAGGATCATAGAACACCTCGAACACAAGTGTTTCCAACTAAGCAATGTTCAAGATTTCGTCATCCCCTTTTCCAAAACCGAGAGATACATTCACATAGCACAAATCTTTCCTTTCGCATTTATGATGTCTTTGATTTCATACCCATGTTGAACGTTATAAATTATTTTGTTATGCTGTTGGAAGTTTCTGAATCTTAAGTTGTTGTCCCGCTGATTGATGGGACCATCCTGTAGTCCCCAACCGATAGTGTTTCATGGTAAAAAAAAAATTGGGCATTACTATATACTTTGAAAAGCTTATGGCAAAACCATATGGTCGCAGGAGAAGTCCTATTTAAAGAACAGCTTCTATAAATATTTACAGCAACACCTTACAAACGATAAGCATCTAACAGGAGCCACCATACTCTCCAGTTCAACCCACAATTCTCGCGTTTAGTATTTATCATTAGCGTTGGGACACAACCAAGAAGTACAACTAATATGTAGTCCAATCTTCAGGAAGGTGCGTTGAAACATAGATCTTATCATCTTACGAGCCTGGCCATCCGTTTTGCGTATGCTCAATGCACTGGTTCTTTCTTTTAGAATCAACCTGTTTTCGTATGGTCTTTTCAGTATCCAATATTTCTTGGATGTTGGAGCTGATCGCCTTGCAGAGTGCATCGAGAGCAAGCACAGGGAAGGGCTCTTCGATAAGGACACCAACCTACAAATAGGGAATATGAGCAAGCTATAGCATTCAGGAATGTCTGAAGAAGGCATAGTGTTGGGGTGTAAGTAAACCTCTTCAATGCAGAATAAGGAAGCCGCGCTAATGAAGGTGGCAGGAACGACAATCCAATGGCAGTCATCCCAGAGTATGATAGGGAGAGTGAGATGCCAGAGGACTAAAAATCTTGACGTTAGGCGGGTGTACGAGAGGGGAATCGGCGTGCCCTCTAATTGCTCACATACTCCTAACCCTTGATGGAAACAAGCAATCTTGGATTCCTTGAATCACGAAGAAAGCTCGGTTTTGGTACATTTCTTAGAATAAGTATATCATACATAAGGAGATAAATTACCAAGGTGTTTCTCTTTGTCTCTGTCAAGTTCAGCAGTTGGAGGCTCTGAGATATGAACTCGATGATGCAACGCGGCCTATGTTTTGAGCTGAGGATCACTTCTAGATCATCTGGTTCAAGTATGCTTTGAAGATCCTTCCTGATATCTGACCCATAAATTAAATGGCACTGCATAACACAAGTACATATAAGCCCTGCAACAGCAATCAAAGCATGCCTAGATACACTGATAGGCCATAATCTAACCAATAAGCCCTGCAACACCACTCAAACCCAGAATGATGAAGCCTGCCTTTGCAAACTACCAGTACCAACCATAACACTATTCACATTCAGAGAAGAGGCATAAGTCACCATGCTAGTTACATTAAAACCTGTGATTCAAAGCTGTAAAATAGTGAAAACAGCAGAAGCGAAAGAAACCTTGAGAGCAAAAGGGAAGGCAACGATGTACTGTAAAAGGGCCTTCTTGATCCCGAAATCGGAGAAGCCGTCGACAGTCGAAATGACCTGCCTGGCAAAATCATCAGCGGCAGCAATGACTTGAGTCCAAGCCTTCCTGGCTTCCTCGAACCTGGAATAAGAGGCCTCCGTCCTGAAGACGAGGAGGAGAGCGAGGGCAGGCGCAGTAAGCTGGTAAGGCAAAGAGGAGGCCCTGAGAACAGGGAAGCAGTGAGGCAGCAAATCAGAGGTGACGGCGGAGTTGTAGGAGGCGATTAAGACGGCGACGGAGGTGAAGAAGGCGACGGGGGGAATGAGGGAGACGATAACCCTAGAAGAGAGGGAGGAAGCGAGGTGTCGGACGTGTCGGAGAGAGCTCCGGTGTAGGACCCATTTCTCGTGGGTATACATCTCCCTGTCCTTGAACATACCCTTCTCTTTGATGTCATCTGCCCAATCCGGGACGGATCGAAGAATGGAGAGGAGGTCTAGGGTTTTGGGTGGGTCGGGATGGGGGTGCTGACAAGAGTGAACCATGAAGGCGCATCTTCTTAAATTGGGGGTGAAGGGCGATTTTAAGGGTGGGTTGATGGGTTTGAGAGAGGTTGACAGGGACATCTGGGGAAGATGAAGTTTGGGGGTTTCGGAATTCTAGGGTTTATGGAGGAAAGGAATTGGAATTTGAGTGAGTGGTGCTTGTGGAGGTAAAATGGCGTGAGACAGTGAGAGGAGACTGTACCAGCAGTAGGTGGGAAACTGGAGAAGGAGCGAGGGAATTTCTGTGAATATAGTATTTACACATGTCCATTTTTATTTTTGGATCAACTTAATTAATCATTATCAAACTATGTTGGGCCCGTTTAGAAACTGTGATTTTACCCTAGTTGAGCTAGGGGTAAAGTTGATTAAATAGTTGAAATAAATAGTTGATTCAACAAGTTGATTTATTTTAACAATTTTGATAGGGATTTGGGACAACTAAATTTATTGAAGCTGAGTTAAAAAAATTTCAAAGAAGGACATCACTCTATTTTTTATTGAGTTTAATTAAATTCAAAAAAAATAAATATTTCTATACTATTATTCTTTATTGTTACACCAATTTCATTAATAATAATTTTTGTGTAAAAGTCATCAACGCATTTTTTTTAGTGAAAAAAATTCTTAAATTTGATATGAATTATATTATATGTATTCTTTACTTGATTTTCCTCATAAAAATATGTAAAACATCTATTGACGATTTCATTCAATATAATTTTAAAATATAAACATAAACAAATTGGCATGAAGATTGTGATCCAACCACAGTCCGAATCACCTATTGCGCTCATCTATTGCCTTCTATATTGCACTTATTTGATTGGTCCATGTGACACTATTTTTATTTATTTATTTAATTACAGTAAAATTAGGAATTTTTCAACCCACTAAATCGTCCTCTCTTATCTTTCATCTTCAATAAAGTTGGGCAGCAGAGAGGAGTTCTATTATTTGCTCAAATTGGCTACCAGAGGATAAATTTAAAGGTGATTAAGTAAAAATTTACTTCTAATTGATAATTTCTTAGAGTTTATGAAATTGCTTTGTGTGGTTGTGCTCAGATCAACTTTGCAAAATTGTACTAGTGTATGAAGCTTTAAATGGTTTATAAAAATTAAATCATCCTTCACTCAGAATTAACTTGCAACACAATTTTCGATAAATGTGAAGAAGACATTTTTCCATTAGTCAATCACACAATGGTGTTGAAGCATGGTCTAATGGAGAAAGACAAACTCTGAGGAAACCATCCATGCCTAAATCAACAGCTATTCCTTCTTATTTTGAGGACTCTCATGGACTTCGACCACTAGCTCCCTCTAGATGAGCTTCAAGGGTATTTTCTTATGCAGTTCAGATTCCGCTTCTTCAGTACGGCCTTCTCTGCGTAGATTCAAAGTATTGCGTTTGTGGTTGAGGCTCAAACCGTTCGTGACTAGACACGGTTTTAGGTGTAGGATTTGGTGGGCTAAACTCTTCTTGTAGTATAGATGAAACCGATGGAGTAGAGACTTTAATGTGTTCCGGTAAGATATATATAACTTTGTAGAAATTGTTTTGCTTAGAGGTTGAAGATTGAAAGGAAAGAGAAGATAGATTTACTGGGTAGAAAAATTCCTAATTTTATTCTAATTAAATTAACTAAAAATAGTGTCACGTGGACCAATCAAGAGAGTGCAATATAGAAGGCAATAGATGAGCGCAATAGGTGATCCGGACTGATCCAATAATCCCTTTTCATAATCATAGTAAGATGTTTTTTTTTTCTCATTATTGTTGAAGTTAGGATAAAAACAATGAATATTCAAACTTTTATATAAATTGGCATGAGGGTTGTAAAGGAATTTTATTCTCCATCATTTTGCTTCATCTCCATAAGCTCCTTTGGAGTAGTTGAAATTTTTCTCAAAATTTTAGCTCCTATCATCTTCCATAATATCCCATCATCTTCCATCATCTAGTCTCTCAAACACCCATTTTTTTATTTCTAAAAATTTCATCAGGTTCATCACGTACATAAGTTTATCCAACTCCCAAATAAGGGTTCTCAAACACATCCGTTATCGTTTGTGCTGTTTTTCAAGGTCACACAATTTGAGATGGTTCATGACTATTTATGCCCAAATTGCAATATTTGTATAAGGTGTATACAAAATGACCGGTTCATATTTTAAATTTTTTAGTTACCTATTATTTAATCTTATCAAATACACTTGTTATCTCATAATGTTTACACTTTTTATCCGAAAATGTTTCTATGTTTTATAAAAAATATTTGCTACTTAATTTGAATGTCTACCTAACTTCTTTGTATAGTTGTTTTTGTTGTTATGCTTACAAATATTGGGAAGTGTTCAAGTAAGGCCCATTATTCCGGTACGGCCGTGCGGCCATCCGTACGGCCGACACGTGTCCTGAAATTTTTTTTTTTTTTTTTTAAAGAACGAGTAAAAGTTATAGTTCAAAATTTATTATGGAATAGTTCATAACTTATAAAAGGATAGTTCATGAACTATAATAGGATAGTTCATAGTGCAAAATTTATAAAGGAATGAAAGTAATAGTTCAAAACTTATTAATGAATAGTTCATAACTTCTAAAAGGATAGTTCATGAATTATAATAGAATAGTTCATAGTGCAAAATTTATAAAGGATTGAAAGTAATAGTTCAAAACTTATTATGGGATAGTTCATGAATTATAATAGAATAGTTCATGAATTATAATAGAATAGTTTAAAGTGCAAAAATTTATAAAGGAGTGAAAGTAATAGTTCAAAACTTATTATGGGATAGTTCATGAATTATAATAGAATAGTTCATGGATTATATTAAAAAGTACTAGTTCATGTATTATATGAGAATAGTTCAAAGTTTATAGGAGAATAGTGCATAAGTTATAACATGGTAGTTCAAACAAATTTTCATTCGTTTCCGAAAATAAAAATTTTAAATTTTTTTTTTTTCGGGACACGTGTCGCCCGTACGGTCGGCCGTACGACCGTACCGCAATATATGGGCCGTACCTGAACATTTACCTACAAATATTAACATATATTCAAATATTTCTAAAAGTTATAAAGCTCAATGTAACAGAAGCATCATCAGATTTTTTTTTAAGAAAGTGAGAACTGATTTGTACCTTAAACAACTTCAAACAATTAATAAGATTTTTTTATTTAATGCAAAGAAGTAGGATGATTAGGTCTTAACACATTCTATCAGTAGGTCAATATATGACACCCTTACAAATAAGGACTTCAACTTCAAAAGAGATTGAGACTCCGGTTTCGAACTTGAGTGTCCAATGTTGCGAGTTTATCCGTGTGGCCGTAGACTTACCTGAAAATATGAGCCATATGGACCTACATAACATCAATCAATAACAAAGGTATGTTAGAAATAATGGTATCAATATCCCACGGTGGTTTCCGATGATTTTTGTTCGAGTTGATGATTGTTATATGACCCCTTCAATTTTGATGTTATTAAAGCCCATATCTTTCCTTTGGAATTGTAAGCTTCCGTATAGAGCTCCGATTTGAGTCTACACTATCCATATTCGACGGCAATTGTCGAACCATCGTGGTCTCTAAAAAATCATATGCGTAAAGATCATTGTCATACTCTAAGCCATCAAAAATTTGTTTACTCATCGTTGGTTTAACCCAACAAATATTCTTTGTGTTTCCTATGTGAATTATTATTGTCTTTTTTGGTGGGATCTTTCGGTTTGGCTACATCCCATTATTTTATTTGTCAATGGACCTATTATTTAATGTCTTTTAGGGATTTATTATGTATTTGTAATGTTTTATCATGTTACCATTGTAGGAACTGCAATACGTAATTAAACTGTGAAACACACTTTAGAATTAAGATCGGAAAATGCCTAGTGTCGAGCTATAGTTAATTGACTATCACACAGTGTACACTTAATGCCGACACTGGTTTTTTCCCACATCGGAATATCTTCCAAAAAGTTCTGAAGCTACTCAGCTTCTTCTGTTGCTTTGTCTAACACAATGAACTCAAACTCCATTGTGAATCTGGCCAATAACGCTTGTTTGAAAGATTTCCAAGACATTGTTGCACCACCAAGTGTAAACACATATCCACTTGTGGATTTTAAGTTTGTAAAGTAAGATATCCAGTTTGTGTCAGTGTGTCCTTCTAGAACTGTTGGATATGTACCATAATGTTGCCCATAACTTTGAGTATACCGTAAGTAGTTCAATTTCTAGTTATCCATTTCCAGTGTCATGGGTTACTTGTATAGCGGCTTACTACATTGACTGAGTGTGCCAAGTCAAGGCGGTACAATTGGTTGAGTACATAAGACTACCAATTACACATGCATATTCCAGTTGTGACACTAGGTCTCCCACATTTTTGGCCAAGTGGAGTTGAGGATCCATTGGACTTTTTTGCAGTTCCACTTGAGTAGTTCTTAAACTTCTCAAGTATCTTTTCAGCATAATGAGCTTGGGACAAGATAATTCCTTCAGAGTGTCTAGTGATTTTACTCCCTATGATAACATCCGCTAATCCCATATCTTTCATGTCAAACTGACCCCTAAGTAGGTTCTTACTTCGGTTGATCATGTCTTTGTTGCTTCCAATGATGATCATATCATCTACATACAAACACAACAAGACATATCCCGTAGGAGTAGTCTTGATATTAATGCATTTGTCGCATTCATTGATGTTGAAACCATTTGACATCATTACATTGTCAAAAATTTTGTGTCAATGTTTAAGAGCTTGTTTGAGTCCGTAAAGGGACTTTACAAGTCTGCATACTTTGTGTTCTTGTCCAAACACAACATACACGTCAGGTTGTTTCATGTAAATCTCCTCTTCTAACTCTTCGTTTTGAAAGGTGGTTTTTACATCCATTTGTGGATATCTAGGTTCCTTAATGTCGTTATTGTTAATAGCATTATCATAGAAGTTATTCTCGTAACCGGAGAATAGGTGTCAAATTAAGTCCAAACCTTCCTTTTGTCAGAATTCTTACACCACAAGCATAGTCTTGTACTTCTCTCGTGAGCCATCGATTTTCAACTTAGCTTTGAAAATTCATTTGCAACCAAGTGCTTTACACCCTTGTGGTAAGTCGACTAACTCCCGTGTATGATTTTGCATAATAAAGTCTATCTTACTTTTGACCGCTTCCTTCCATGAAGGTGCATCAGGTGTAGACATGAATTCTTTATAACTTCTTGGTTCTTTCTCCATTAGAAAGTCCATTATGCAGTCGTCTTCAAACATTTTTTCCGTTCGAGTTCTTTTGCTTCTTCGAGGTTCTTGCTCTATTGTTTCATTCACATAAGTACGTACCTCTCTTTGTGTAACACCCCAAGTTTTAGGAACTCGAGGCGTTAAGGGCTAGGACCTCACAATGGGTCTCGACCCTCATAATAGCAACGACAACATCAGATCTTACAACAAGACACAAATAAATGAAAACCAAAACTTATATAAAACCAAAGGTTATAACAAGGGAAAGCGTAAAAGACTCGCAACTGAGTTCAAAGCAAACTGAAAGAACAACAACTGAAATATAAACCCGATCCCGTCCTATAATGTACGGGAACCCCGGATGACCACACCGTCCGGATCACTCAGCAGCATCCCTAACCTGCAGAAGATCTACAACAACGGTATAAACCGTTAGCTAACATTCTAGATATCAGAAAGACAGTAAAGGCACAAGCACACATAAGGTAATATAAACACATATCATGCTTGCACTCAACCGGTTATTATCTTTCATTAAGTTAACCATTACTAATTCAACTTCTTTTGTCACAAAAGAATCTCCCGAAACTCGTCTCCGCTTTCGTCTACCAATAAGAATAGATCAGTACTATCCGTTACCTGCAGGCGTGGGTTGCAAGAGCACCTCCTAATCTCCTGTAGAACTAGACAAGTGGTCACCACCCGATTATCATACCCTTGGTCCAGTTATGGTTATAAAGGTCAATCCTAGTCCGGTTATCCGTTATAACAATAAAGAACGCAAACAAGTCAATAAACTCAAATCAATATACGAAATAAAGCTAAGTAAGTCTTGGGGACTTACCTCACTCGAAGGTAACTCAAAGGTCAGCAAACAACTAAGTTTCCCGTAGGAAAGAAGGACGGAAAGCCTGCTCAGCAAGACATAACGAATCAGGAACAAAACGATTGCTAGAAGTCTATAACTTCTAGTCTCAATGATCTCTAAGAGATCTTCACAAGCTAAGTTCTTGACGAGGCTAAAAACCTACTTTCGTTGTCTTTTAGCTTTAGTCAAAGTAGATTACCTAACGTTACACTAACCGGAATGTATAGTGTAAGTAAGGGTCAAACCCAAGAGAGTTTAGTCGAATTTTGATTAGATTCAATTACCGAGTTGTAACCAATGAGGGGAGGGGTTGGATTGTAACAAAACAAGACAAAAACAAATAGAAAATATGTGTTGATCCAACCGGTATCAACACAACTTAAGGAGATTATTGATCCGTAAACCTACAAGATCAAAGCACAAGTTAGCATTCTAGTAAAGACAAAGAGATATAAAGAATGATTAAACAAACCGTTAATTCTTCTTTATAGTTATATTCCTTTCCTTTAAGTAATTACAACCAGCTTTTACCTAAAGGTTTACTACTAGATTAAGGACCCGAACCCGGAATCGATTAATCCTAGTACTTTGCATGCATTAGACACTTAAGGTGATCAATCTAAGTGATAAGAGACATGCAAAACATAAGTTAAAGCTCAAGGAAATATAACACAAATTGACTGAATAAAACTTATATTATAAAAGAGTTACAACCAAGTAGCAATGCAACTTCAAACAACCCAATGTAGCAAAGGAAGCTAGAAACTCATTACAAGTTAGAACTAAGGGAAAATAGAGATTTTTGGGGAAAATGATGGATGATTCTAGCAATCAGCCAAGAGCTCTATTTATACTACAAATTACATTAAAAGGAAGTAAATGGGTTGTCTAAACAGCCACCTTAAATGTCATAAAGGTGGTGCAAACAGCCGGAGGTAAGTCCTCTGGCGCTAAACCGCGGGGGCGGGCTTCAGGGCTGCAGGGGCGATTTAGGCCAGAATGTTCGATCTTCTTCTTGACCACTGGGGCGGCCTGACAATCCAGCGGGGGCGGGTCTTTAATGCTTCTTGAACATCTAACACTTCAAATTCGTGTCGTTTCTGATAACTATCCGCAGGGGCGAGCCAATGTCACCGCAAGGGTGGTGACACTGGCTCTTCGGCTTCACAGGCACGCAGGCAAGGGCGCAGGGGCGCCGGCTTCGCTTCTTCAGGGTGAGTCACCGCAAGGAAGGCTAGAGGCGGCAGCAAGGGCGGTGACAATCTGCTTCCGGGTGCTGGCGAAGGCACAGGCTATGCTTCCGGAGTGCAGTGCCACCCGCAGGGGTCATGACACTGCTTCACGGGGGCAGTTTGGCACCAAAAACTTGTCTTCGTGAATGATCTTCAACTCCTAAGTGTTTGTAACATCTCTTTTGCTTCATTTGGACATCTTCATCTGGATCAAGATATTAGTAGCACAAGCTGACTCAAAGACACTAAAAACTATCCTAATTGATAGTGATTCCATCACCTATCAAACTCCCCCATACTTAGAATCTTTACTCGTCCCGAGTAATCAACACTTCAAACAATTCAGTATACAAAAGTTTTAGGAAGTAAGGTGCAGAAGACAGATGAGGAAAACAAGAGAAAGCCATCAAAAGAAAGTGAGAGAAGAGAGAAAATGAGAAAAGGTGAGAAACTACCATCCTTATTGCTCCAAGGGTGACCTACCCGGACATCCTCCTTATGACTCCCCTTCTTATGTCGCTAACGCCGGAAGGAGAACCTACACTCGATATCGCTCATTTTGCCAAGGAGCCCTTTCGGGTTTTCACCTTGCCACTCTTCTTCTTTTCCAAATGATCTCACAAAAATTCTCACATCCCTCAAGTCCAATTTTGCACCAACCCAGAGTTGGTTGGACTACCTTCTTTTTTCCTAAACCGTCCTTTCGAGTTTTTGGTTTATCCAAGGATTTTCTTGCCTTTTTCTAAATTTCTTTGCCTTTTTTTTTTTATTGAATTTCAACATCTATTACAAACTATAATTCTTTAAAACAAACACACAAAACTGTATATGCATGATAGTATTCCCTCCCCCATACTTGAAGATCACTTTGCCCTCAAAGTGTGCAAATGAAAGCAAAGAATATAATGTGGAGAAGGGAAAAAAGAAGCTCACTAGTGGGATGGTCCGGCTGGACCATCCTGACCCTGCTCCGGTGGGTAAGGGAAGTGACCAAAGAAATGCTCCTGCCGCCGGTATATGTCATCAAGGCGGGTCTACTGAGCATCCATCCGATCCCCAAAGGTGGTCGCAAAGTTGGCTTGCCAAGCCAACCGCTGAGCCTCCATCTGCTGCTACTGAGCCGCTTGCCAAGCGTCTTGACGCTGGTCAAAGTGGGCGGTCATGCTCTCCTGAAAGCCCGTAAGCCAAGCCTGTTGTTCGCTCCAAAAGGTGTGTGCAAGCTTTAAAATTTATAACCCAAGAAGTATGCTTGAACAATATGCGAACCCGTAGTATACGGATCAATTGTAATAAAAGCAAGAATTCTAGGGGTCGATCACAGGGACTTAGGTGAAACAAAGCACGAAATCAGGTTGTCAAATATTGCAATTAACTAAAAACAATTAAAGCAATCAAAGATGATGTATAAAGTCAAGTAAGGGGAAATGCGGATTCTAGGGATTAAAGCATCTAATTGTTGTTCCGACTCAAGATCTCAAAGGATAACGCGGATAAAGCTGAGGTTTGCAAAGGGAAGGTGTTTCTAAGGTGGGAATAGATCACTGGGTAAGTCTCACTACTCACTATCCCAAACCAAAGCTCCTATTACCGGGTAAGTTCAAGGTACTAAGGAAAGGAACTATAATCTCAAACCAACACACCACCCAAGGGAATAGAATCAACCTTTACCGGGTAAGTCTCAAACTAACTCACAAAGATGGAATGAAGGAACACTCAAACCCCAATAAAGGATAAACCTTTATTACCTACACTCATGATCTTAGGTAAATAAACAAAGGAATCACCGGGTAAGTCTCATCCTAGGCTTGCGTTGAACCAGGAAAGGTGTAATAAGGATAAGATTTGGCAAACTTAAACTCTTAACTCATAATAGGTTCAAGAAAGGTTCACCTCGTTCAATCAGATTCCACCCCGGCCGAGATGTTCAACGATTGAGCGAGGTGTTCTAGGGTTAAGGTAAAGACTCGAGCTTTCAGGGTCCTGCTGGAATTAAGATCATTCTATCATCGTCTTTCACACAACTTTCAGCCAATCACCTTAGAATCGTATAAGAAACTTCGCCAACAATCATCATGACAACAATAATCAAATTAATGGAAAGGGAATCAATATTCGAACAAGAAAACCTTAAGAAGAAGATCTCAATAACTGAATCAAACAAGTAGCAAACAAGCGTTCCTCAATCACAACTCATCAAAGATAACAAACCAAAAGCAATTTAAGAAAGTCTTACAAACTCCTTCAAAAGCAAACTCCAACTATGATTCCTTCCTTCCTTGAACTTCAATCCTTCAATACTTCCTTCAACTTGCTTTCAAACCTCTAGAAAATCCCTCAATTGCTGGATGCTCCAAGCATGGTTGAACTTGTGTAAAATCCAACCCTTTATATGGAGAATTATCTTCCAAAGATAAGAATATCTTAAAAAGATAATTTCCTATAAAATATATCTCTATCTCTAAAAATAAATCAGTCTAAAATAATATCTTCCTTCTAAAAATCCAGCCAAAAATATAAGCTATCCTCTTTCTAAAAATAAAAGATCTCAGCCAAAAATAAAGATATCGCCGGCGATAGGGTGTTCGCCTCCGTCGGGACGCTCCTCAAGATCACCTCGGTCGAGGTGGTACTGTAGCTGACCGAGGTGAATCTCAACTGAATGTGAAATCTCTCAAACCTGGTCCAAAGTCAATCTTCTCAATCATTTCCACGCTTCCTGAGATCTTCCTTAAGCTCCAAAATGTAGCTCCAATGACTCCTTAGCTTCCTTAGCTTCATTTCGATCCAACACGTGCTATTTTACCTACAATTACAATGAAACTAGGTGTAGACCTCGATTCCCGCAAAGGTAGACAAAGCAACAATACAATCGCAGAATATACATCCATACATGTAGATTTATGAAGATAAAACGTCTAAACTAGCCCCGAAATATAGACTATAATACATGCTATCAAAATACCCCATAATTGTCCATTGCTTGTCCCCAAGTAAGTTCCAAATCTTAGATACAAGATAGAATGAATTATAAGTCAAAAAAATCAATGAAAAGCATTTCAAAACATTTATGGTGGTGTGCTCCACTCATAGACCACTCTAAGAGAATGCTTCATGTCAAATAAAATCAAAACATGATCAAAACATTTTATAAATATAAGAAAGCTGTTCATCTTTGCATAGAATCATAGAATGCATAATAAATCATATTTATCGAAATTAATCATGTATGATCCAGTTTAAAGCACCAAGTTAATCAACAAGCTCGAGGTCTCAAGGGCTTCTAAAAGAGGTCAAGAAACGTGTCAGGGTGGGATGTATACAAGGTATGTGGTGCTAGAATCCGGGAAAAGGTTCTTACTTCACTTTCTTTGAATCTCAACATCTTCCACCAATAAGCTTTGCTTATTTTTACTTTTCTTTTTGGGATGCATGGACAGAGGTGCACAATAACCGAAGCTTAGGAAATCAGCAATCATCAACTTCTCGAGATGCCTCAAACCCTTGATGCACATACCATGATCCGTTAGGAATATCGCTCAATCCGACTTTGGCAAGACACAAACACCCGACTATGTGAATGGTGCCGAATTACTCATCATCTTGATTGACTTGCCCAAACCTATTTGTTTCTTTCTAACACTTTCAACCAACATCTCAACTTCACTTTCACTTTCTTTTCTTTGCTTGCTTCCAAATTCCCGGATAGGTAAGGGAAGACAAATGTGTATATGAGGGGCTAAAGCATGATCAAGAAGAAGAAGAGAAAAGAATGAATTGCCTTATTCATCCCAGGAAGAATGTGATAGAACTCATCATGTGGTGTCAACCTTCAAATCCAACATAATTTTGATAAAAACAAAGTATTAAACATGCTAAAACTTCAAACAAAGCATTTTGCAACTTAAACATATCATAAAACCATTCGAGTATATAAAGATTTCAAAACCAATTTGCAAACAGAATCATCACTGATGTCATATCTAGAGAAGAAGCACAAAATCGTTTCGAAAAAGTCTCAATTAAGAACCTGCCTCGGTCGAGGTGTTCTGACGTCATTCGAGGTGTCTACCTCGTCCAGTCAAGAACATACCGGTCGAGGTCATAATTTTTTTTCAAACCAGTTTTCGAAGTTTTTCTCAAACAAAAACCTGTATGTATGCATGCAATGCTAGATAAACACATAAAGCCAAGTAAAGCAAAATAAGATCATAAATATCCGATAGAGTCATACAAGCATACACACATAGTCAAATAATACATCTAAATACCCCATACTTGGGACACATTGCCCCAATGGGTCAAAATATAAGTCTAATGAACAGAATACTCACCGGACCTAGTTGAACTGCATAATAAATAAAGAAAGAAAATCCATGCGGCTCTAATCCTCGTTAGCTGGTGGCGGTGGTGGATGTGGAACATAGGGGTGCTGGGATGGATCAAAGGGATAGCCCATCATCTGCTGAAACTGAATCTCCATCATATGACGCTGGTAGTGTTGACTCTCCCTTATCTGATGCATCTAGCCATCGGTATATCGACGCTCATCCTCAAAGCGCTGGGACATGTCAACCGTCATAGTAGCATATGAGTCAATCATCTGCTCAGTCAGCTCATCGATCCGTCAGTGAACCTCGGTATCTCTGCATCTCCGAAATCTGCGCTGAGGTGGTGGTGGTGCTGGTGCTACCTTCTCCTCTGTCGCCTCGTCATCAAGGTCAACACCAGGGCCTCCGGTATCAGTACCTATCTCCATAGCAGCTCCTCCATCATCATACTCCTCCTCCTCATCATCAGCAGGATCTTTGGCATCTTGCATGTAAGGAAACTATGCAGAAGACCAGTACAGTCGGTCAAAGACTGAAAACTGGGATGACCATAGAATACCCTGTGGAGCTTTTGTCTCCCATGGCATAACGATGTAGGGAGTACTAAGACCACGAGGGACGAGAATACGCCTCGTGATCATCTCCTGAAGTCCAAGCGGCTTTGCAGCCGCAACCACTGTACATGCAGACATATCTAAACCCATGGAAGTAGCAATATGGGTCACCAAACCTCGACTACAGATGTCTCCCTTCGACTTGCCCTTTATCCTACGAAAGGCCTCTACCAGCATCCCACCAAAGTCAGGAACTCCACCTGTCACCATACAAAACATACTCAACAACTCCCCCTGTCTAATCTTCTAAGGCGTCTCAGTATGCGCCAGAAGTGTCTCGCTAAATATCTTGTGAGCTAGGCGGAAAGCTAAGTGAAAAATGATACGCTCTCTAGAGTCTTCAGGTTTCCACCTGTCACTTTGCTCCACCACATGGGCTATCTTGCCCCAGAAATCTCGAGCCACGGCTCGGGAAGGAAAATCAGTAACGGTGGGGGTCGGGAAGCCGAAGATCTCTCTGAACTGGTCCATCGGCACAATGTAGTTTCGGTTCAACAACCGGTACTTGATGTTGTTGCGCTCAGGCACGTGAGTGACATAACTCACAAACTCTATGGTTGGATCTAAGTAAGCCGGCGCTCGGATCTCAATAAACTTCTCCAGCCCCACCATCGATATCATCTTCCTCAAGTCCTCCGCCACGTGGAGGCACTCGAAGGAAGCAACATCCAGAAAACGCGGGGCAACAATGGGACGCCCGCAAATGCGATCAAAGTCGGCCTGATGACGCTCATGGATCACCGGTATAGTGGGATGAGATGTAGAAGAAGGGGAAGAACTACTGGGTCTATCTCTCAAGACCAACTGGCAATCTGATCGACTGCTCATGATTCTGACAAATGAACACCTCGGTTGCTCTGACAATCACCTCGGCAGAGACACAACCGACTGGACCGAGGCGAAGGGTTGTTCAATCGAACTCTCTAATTTGCAAGTTATTTCCCCCAAATCACTACCAATTGCTTCCTATGGGGTACTTATGTCCTTTTCAGCAAGAAAAATTGGCAAACAAAGCCAGATCTGTCCTAAATCAATGGAAGAAGAGAAGTTAGGGTTTTTGGAAGAAATACCCAGATTCTGCAGAATTGGAGCGTTTTTCCTCGCTGTTTGATGCTTGAAAACCGATCCTCTTGCTTCCTCCGGTGAAATCAACCAAAAATCGCAAGAAACGAGCAAGATTTGGAGATTTGAAGGAAAAGCACCGATGCGGTCGAGGTCACTGTTGGGAGGAAAAATAGGGAGAGAGAAAAACCGTCTCGCCTTTTATACCCCTCGCTGAATTTGATTTCACCTTGGTCGAGGTGGTCCCGACCGGACCGAGGTGTCGGACTGGATGTCAGACCTAGTCGCCTCGGTTGACCCAAGAACATTTCGGTCGAGGTGCTGTGACAGCAATCGAGATGTGTCTCAGTTAAACTTCGTCTTCTCAATTTCTCGAACTTCTGTCCTTCTAGTGTAGCTCCTGAGTTGTAATCCTTCCTTAGAAAGTACCTGGTTTTTGTCTAGAGGACGCCAAAAGCAAAGCAAACTATCTAAAACTAAGATAGAAAAAGGGAAAAGAAAGCAATACCTTAGGTTGCCTCCCAAGAAGCGCTTGATTTAAGGTCGCTAGGTGGACCGTACATCATCCCTAAACAAGGTATAGTGGTGCAATCTCCTCAACATGGACTTCCGGTCGGTACTTCTTCAGCCTATGACCTTTGACCTTAAAGCTTCCGCTTGTTTCTCCCCAAATCTCAACTGCACCATAGGGGAAAACATTTATCACAATGTAAGGTCCTGTCCATCTAGATTTCAACTTACATGAAAAGAGGCAGAGGCGGGAGTTGAAGAGTAGAACTAGATCTTTTTCTTTGAATTCCTTAGGAATGATATGCTTGTCATGCCATCTCTTCGTTCTTTCCTTGTAGATCTTGGCATTGTCATAAGCGTTTAAGTGCAACTATTCCAACTCATTGATGCCCAATAGTCTCTTCTCTCCGACTTCCTTGGTATCGAAATTCAACCACTTGATTGCCCAATATGCCTTGTGTTCTAGCTCAACGGGTAGATGACAAGACTTTCCATATACCAAATTGTAAGGGGTGGTACCAATGGGAGTCTTGAATAAGGTCCTATAAGCCCAAAGAGCGTCGTCCAACTTCATGGACCAATCCTTCCTCGTCCTAGAGACGGTCTTTGATAACACGATTTATGACTTAGGTTTAGGCACTCATTTAGATAGTTTTTCCGCTCATTCATGCACGGTTTGCACTAGTTCGTGACGATTTATACTCAATTCATGTATTTTGTCGAGATAGATGTCTACACGGACTTTTGCATGCTTTGTAGGTATTTTGGGAGCTTTAAGAGCTTAATCGATACATTCGAGGATCGTTCCTCGAGATAACACATCTTCGGACTCATTGGGAAGTAAGCTAGGAGCTAAGGGGGACACATGGGACCTTGTTGGTGCATGCCATGCGCCACATTGAGGCTTGATGATCCAAAACAAGCTGAGGCACCGAAACCACGGCCACTGGGACTTCCATGGGCGTGGAAATGGGCCGTGGTTTTCCCCAGACAGCTGTGACAGCTGTCCCACGATCTTCATGGCCGACTCTTGCAATTTGTTGAGGATATAAGGTGGTCCTGCAGGCTGTTAGGGAAAGACCCATGACTCCATTCTCTCCCACTCTCTCAACAAGAAAGATTCTCTCATTGGAAGATTGGATTGGAGCTACCATTGGAGAAGAAGAAAGGCTTCCATTGGAGAAGAAGAAGAAGCACACTAGTTCATAGTTCCATAGTCTTTTTGAGTGATTTTGAGTGAGCTTTGTGAAACGTTTTGCAAGGGTTTGTAAGAAACGATTCGAACCTTCTTTTGAAGGGTTGTAAGTCCTTCTTGAACCTTGATTTAGCTTGTTTTACTCGTTTCATTTGCTTAATCCATCTTTCATTTCATCTTCTTGCCATGGGTTCTATGATTTTATGCTTGTTGAGTTTGATTGCTAAGATGCATGTTGTTGGCTAAATAGATGCAATTCTAGGGTAAGAAAAAGATGGTTATGGCTTGGACTATGATAGAATAGACTTAAATGAATACTTGGATGACTCGCTTGATTGAACCTAGTCACTGTTTAAAACCACGGTTGGATCTTGCCCTTCCACGACCGTGGAAAGGGATGAACAGCCCGTAATTCTGACTAACTCGTTTGATTTGATAAAACTAAGTGCTAGGATGTTAGATGGTTGAAATCCTAGTGTTTGTTGAGCTAATTCTATCCTAGGGTGACCTAGTGTTAGCAACTAAGTGTTAGAAGAGACCTACCCGGTGATTCTTGCTCTTAGATACCAAAGATGACAACCATCTAACATCCTAGCACTTAGTTTGAATGTGTAGATATCCCTTCCTTAGGCTCGTTTGAATGTGCTAGGATAAGTGTTTAGGACTTGCCTTCCCGAGACTTACCCGGTAAGGAGAGGTTAGATCCCTAGATAACCATCCGGTTTGTGTAGATATCCCTTCCTTAGGCTCCTAGAGACTTACCCGGTAATAGGACCTTAGGAGCGGGATTAGTGGATCATGAGACCTACCCGGTAATTGACCCCATTTGAGAAACATTCTTTCCCAACATACTATAGTTTATCCAAGGTTGATTAGAAGCTTGAGTCCAATGCCATAACCGGAATTTCCAACCCCTAGAATCCGCTTTTCTCTTTTTGATCACATATTTCGTGTTTGCCTTGTTTATTTGTGTTTTAGCTTGATTTGTTAGTTTGTTTTGCCACCTTATATCATTGTGATCTTTGATTGATCACCACAAAACCAACCCAAAAACATTGAGATTTTCATTTCTTTATTTCTTTCTCTTTTCTTAGCCTAGATCAACACTATCCTTAGTCACTAATCGATTCAATTTCACCTCAGTCTTTGTGTTCGACCTCGGAATACTATCCCTAATACAAAACGTCCCGTACACTGTGGGTTCGCTAGGAGTTAGGAGAAATATATCGAGTATAAATTTAAGGCTTTTTGCGTGCTATTCATTAGCGTAACAAGTTTTTGGCGCCGTTGCCGGGGACTAGGTCTAGATTGAGTCTTTTTGTGATTGTTTATAGTGTAGGTCTTTCTTGTTGCTTTTGATCTTGTTTGGTTTGTGTCTTTGCATTTTCAGGACATCTCTCATTCTTTAGGTGCATGCGAAGATCTCGTGGCAAGGATTTAGCTCCATTCGATCCCGAACCGGAGAAAACCCTTAAGGCTAGATCTAAGAGCATTAAGAAGAAGAAGGAGATGGCCGCAAGAGATCTTCAAGCTGAGTTGGATGAGGCATTAGAGCAAATAAGGTTAAGAGATGAGCTCTTGGAGAATGAAAAGAGACTTGCCAATGAGAGGCAAGAAGCAACTAGGAGGGAGATTGAAGAGATTAGGCAAGCGCTTGTGCAAAGAGAGCTTAATCGTCAACAACCTCCACCTCCACCACAACCGCAGCCGGCGGCGGTTAATATTTGGGTTGTGCCCATTGCTATTGAAGAACCACAAACGTTAGGGCAACGTATGGATCCGGCACAAAGAGCACACCGTCCGGGTGTGAACTTAGGAGATCCCGCAACCCATGATTACGAGCTCCGCCCTCAAGTTCTACAAATGATCCGGCATAATCAATTTGGAGGGATGGAAGGAGAGTCTCCTCATCAACACTTGATGAACTATGAGATCTTGATGGAGACTCTAAGACCGCCTAGATTGGAGAACAACAACCATAAGCTTAGGGCTTTTTCCTTCTCACTCAAGGATAAAGCCTTGGCTTGGTATCAATCTATTCCGCAAGGGCGAGTGAGTACTTGGGAGGAGATGACAACCGAGTTTTTGATAAAGTTCTTCCCACCTTCCAAGACTACCGAGTTAAGAGGGAAGATCAATGCCTTTGTGATGAAGGATAGAGAAAGCCTATTCAAGTCTTGGGAGAGGTTCAAAGACCTTCTCCTAAATTGTCCACACCATGGAATACCGAAGATAGAGTTATTGGAGATCTATTTCAAGGGGCTTGATGAGGATAGCCAATTCAAGCTTCAATCACTTTCCGGTGGAACCTTTATGGAGAAGAATGTGGATGAGGCTTGGGAGTTTGTAGAGAAACAAGCTTTGGTGATTGAGAAGTACTCCTATAGGAAGAGTGATGGGAGGAAAGTGGGAGCATATGAGGTGAGTGAAGTCACCATGAGTAACTTCAAGCTTGATGCAATCAACAATGAGTTGAAATCTTTGAGGGAGTTGTGTGCTACAACTTTGAATAATCAAGCAACCCCTCAAGTGCAAGTGCAAGCAAACTTGTCTTCCAAGGAGGAGGATGTGAACTATATGGGAAGGGGAAACTACAACAACTATCAAGGCCCAAGGAACTTCAACAACAACCGGCAATTCAACAATTACCGGCCTAACCACAATCATCCCGGGTTTTCCTATTCTAACCCGGATGGAGCCTTGAACCCTCCCACTTCCACAAGCGCAGCTCCACCACCTAAGGCTTCACAAGAACCTCCACTCGGATTCACTCAACCTCCAAAGGATAGAACCGAGATGATGTTTGAGCAATTGCTTGGAAGGTTGAGTGGTCTTGAGAGCACGGTGACTTCCATTTCCAAGGCTCAAAAGGTGTTGGAAGCACAAGTATTCCAGAAGGCGGGTGAAGCTCATAGAGACCCGGGAAAGCTTCCCGGAAGAACCGAAGACAACCCAAGAGGCCAAGTGTTGGCCATCACAAAAAGGAGTGGGTTGAGCATGAAGGATCCCTTACCTAAGGGAAATGACAAGGGGAAGCAAGTAGTGGTAGAAGAAGAGACATTGCAAGAAGAAGGAGGCAAGAGCAAGGATGATGAGCCAACATATGTGGCGCCACCTCCATACAAGCTACCACTACCGTTCCCACAATCACGAGCAAGAGCTCGCTTGGACAAACACTTTGGTAAATTCCTTGAACTTATGTCTAAATTGCATATTAACATTCCGTTCATGGATGCTATTCTAGGTATGCCGGCATATGGCAAGTTCTGGAAGGAAATACTCTCTAACAAAAGGAAGTTGGAGGAGTATGGAGAAGTGAGGATGACAAAGAGGTCCTCGGAATTGATCCAAACCAAGAAGGAGGAGATGCCTCCTAAGCTAAGAGATCCGGGTTCCTTTTGTGTGCCAATTGGAGTGGGAGAAGTGAAGTATGAAGCTCTATGTGATCTTGGGGCAAGTGTAAGCATTATCCCGCTTGCACTTTGCAACAAGGTTGGGCTAGGAGAGCCAAAGCCGGTCAAGATGACCCTCTACATGGCGGACCGTTCGATCACTCATCCCGTTGGAATCTTGGAGGACATACCGGTGCAACTAGAAAAGTTCTATGTGCCCATAGACTTCGTTGTCTTGGACATCCCGGCGGACTATCCGGTTCCTATCATCTTGGGGAGACCTTTCCTAGCCACTTCCGGATGCTTGGTGGATTGAAAAAATGGAATTCTCTCTTTCAACATTGGAGAAGAGAATATCAAGTTCAAACTGTCCACAATGATGAAGGGGCCAGCCCTTGGTGAAGATGTGTTCAACATTGTCGAGCAAGAGGATTGTAAAGAGATTGTGAGCTCGATCTTGATCAAGGACCCCTTGGAGAAGGTTCTTAGCTTAAGTTTGATGGAGGAAGGATTTGAGGAGGCCTGCAATGAAGAAATCAAGGCTTTGGAAGCATTGGAAAAGGAGACAAGAGCTGAATTTGAAGCACACGAAGGTGTGCTGAATTCCTGTAGGAACCACGGACTGGGGGGAAGAACCACGCCCATGGTTTTATCCGTGGAACCTACTGGAGTGCTCCGAAGTGAAAGCTTTGCAAGTTCCACGGCTGTGGTTGTGCCAGAGCCCGTAATTTTGCCCGTGGTTTCCCCAGAAACTGCATTGGTTGTTGATCAAGCTTTAAGGAGCCTTGGGGAGTCTTCCATGGCTTTGGATTCATCTCAACCAACTTTGTATGGAGCGTCTCCACTCGATAAAGGTCCTCCTAAACTTGAACTTAAACCCCTCCCCTCTCATTTGAAGTATGCTTTTCTTGGTGATAATTCTACATATCCGGTGATTGTTAATGCATGCTTGAATAATGATGAGTTGAGTAGATTGTTGCATGAGTTGAGATTGCATAGGAAGGATATTGGCTATACCATTGATGATTTAGTTGGCATTAAACCTTCTTTGTGCATGCATAAGATCTTAATGGAAGATAATCATAAACCTTCAATTGAACCTCAAAGAAGACTAAACCCTATCATGAAAGAAGTAGTAAAGAAGGAGATTCTTAAATTGCTAGATGCGGGAATCATTTTCCCGATTTCGGATAGTAAATGGGTTAGTCCCGTACATGTGGTTCCTAAGAAAGGTGGGATGACCGTAGTAACCAATGAGAATAATGAACTAATTCCAACTAGAACGGTTACGGGATGAAGGATGTGTATTGACTATAGGAAGCTTAACATGGCCTCTAGGAAAGATCACTTCCCTCTTCCTTTCATTGACCAAATGCTAGAGAGATTAGCCCAACATTCCCATTTTTGTTACTTAGATGGCTATAGTGGATTCTTCCAAATCCCTATTCACCCCGATGATCAAGAGAAAACTACATTCACATGTCCTTGGGGTACATTTGCATATAGGAGAATGCCATTTGGGTTGTGTAATGCACCCGCCACCTTTCAAAGGTGTATGATGGCTATCTTTTTTGAGTATATTGAAAACATCATGGAAGTGTTTATGGATGACTTTTCTGTTTATGGATCTTCTTTTGATGATTGCTTAGCTAACTTGTCTTTAGTGCTTAAGAGATCTGAGGAGACAAACCTTGTCTTAAACTGGGAAAAATGCCACTTCATGGTAAGTGAAGGTATTGTGTTGGGACACTTGGTGTCCAACCGAGGCATTGAGGTTGATAGGGCTAAGATAGAAACAATAGAGAAGTTGCCACCACCTACCTCGGTGAAGGGGGTAAGGAGTTTTCTAGGGCATGCCGGTTTTTACCGGAGATTTATTAAAGATTTCTCTAAGATTTCTAAGCCTCTTACTAACCTACTAATGAAAGATGTTGAGTTTGTTTTCTCCAAGGATTGCCTTGAGGCTTTTTGTAGGTTGAAGAATGCTTTGATCACCGCTCCCATTATGCAACCTCCGGATTGGAGTTTACCGTTTGAGATCATGTGCGACGCGAGTGATGTAGCCGTGGGGGCTGTTTTAGGACAAAGGAAAGATGGGCTTACACATGCCATCTATTATGCTAGCAAGACGCTATATGATGCCCAACTCAATTATGCTACCACCGAGAAGGAGTTGCTAGCGGTGGTGTATGCATTTGAGAAGTTCCGCTCATATCTTGTTGGAGCAAAGGTCATAGTGTATACGGATCATGCTGCGATCCGTTATCTCCTTACTAAGAAGGATGTCAAACCTCGGTTGATTCGGTAGATCATTCTTCTTCAAGAGTTCGACTTGGAAATCCGGGATAAGAAAGGGTCCAAAAATTCTGTGGCTGACCATCTAAGTAGACTCCCACCATTGGAGATTGAGAGAGATGACATCCCGATTGATGACTCATTCCGGGATGAGCAATTGCAAATGGTGGAGGAATGCTTGTTTCAAGTGTCTAGAGGAAGTGAGCCATGGTATGCCGACATTGTGAACTATCTTGTGTGAGAGGAAGTGCCTCCCGGTTTGTCATATGCCCAGTGGAAAAAGTTCTTCAAGGATGTGAGGCATTACTATTGGAGTGAACCGCTTTTGTTCAAAAGAGGGCCAGATGGAGTTTTTAGAAGATGCATACCGGAGGATGAGGTGGAGAGTGTGATCCGCCATTGTCACTCCTTGCCATGTGGAGGCCATGCTAGCTCACACAAGACATGTGCTAAGGTGTTTTAATCGGGTTTCTTTTGGCCAAGTTTGTTCAAGGATGTGCAGAATTTTGTGGTAGCTTGTGATGCTTGCCAAAGGACGGGCAACATCTCAAGGAGGAATGAGATGCCCTTGAATAATATACAAGAGGTGGAGATATTTGATGTGTGGGGTGTGGACTTCATGGGGCCATTCCCCTCTTCATGTGGCAACCTCTACATCCTATTGGCGGTAGACTATGTTTCGAGATGGGTGGAGGCAATCGCCTCTCCCACAAATGATGCCAAGGTTGTGGTGCGGTTCTTCAACCGAGTGATCTTCCCTAGGTTTGGACCACCAAGGGTGATCATAAGTGATGAAGGGAAGCACTTCACTAATAGGAACTTTGGGGCACTTTTGGCTAAGTATGGGGTGACTCATAAGGTGGCAACACCTTACCATCCCCAAACTAGTGGCCAAGTGGAGATCTCCAACCGGGAGATAAAAGGGATCCTTGAGAAGACGGTTTCTAGGACGAGAAAGGATTGGGCTATGACGCTCGATGATGCTTTGTGGGCTTATAGAACCGCTTTCAAGACACCGATTGGCACCACTCCCTACAAGCTAGTCTATGGCAAGTCTTGCCACCTTCCGGTAGAGATGGAGCATAGAGCGTATTGGGCTATAAGGTGGCTGAATTTTGACCTCAAGGAGGCCGGAGAGAAGAGGTTTCTTGATATGAATGCCCTTGAGGAGATCCGGTTGGATGCCTATGAAAATGCCCGGATCTACAAAGAAAGGACCAAACGTTGGCATGATAAGCGTCTCATCCCGAAGGAGTTGAGTGAAGGGGACCTTGTCCTTCTCTTCAACTCAAGGCTGCGGCTCTTCCCCGGAAAGCTAAAGTCAAGATGGACGGGTTCTTATGTGGTGAAGAAGATCTTTCCCCATGGAGCGGTTGAGATAGGAGGGGAGCATTGTGGAGATTTTAAGGTGAATGGGCACCGTTTGAAGAAGTATATCTCGGGAGCTCCGGTGGATATGATTGCCCCACTTCACCTCGAATGAGAAGCCCCCGAGTTTGGTCAAGCTAATGACCTTAAAGAAGCGCTTGGTGGGAGGCAACCCATTGGTAGACATCTTTCCCTTTTCGTTTTTGTTTTTGTTTTGATTTTTCTGTTTTTGTGTGTTTGGTGTGCTTTGTGTGTGTGCTAGAGTCTTGGTGGCATGGTAGCCTTGCATGGCATGTGGATGATGATGATGAGTCCCTCATCAATTGTGGGTGGAGCGGACGCGGGACTTGGACGGCTAGCGGCACCTAGCGCGGATCCCGACGCCATAACGAACACTTTGAGCTCTCTACCATCGTTGATAGGATCATCCGACATCACTCCATTTGAGTAATCCCAAATACCAATGCAAATCATTTTTTTACATTGTGAGAACCCTCTTTCACTCTTCTTTACTTGAATACCACATTGAGGACAATGTGTTTCTAAGTATGGGGTGGGGTTTACATGATCTTTTGCATGATTAGCATCTAGGGTAGTTTCTTTTAGTCACATGCTTCATTATGTCTTGCATTGTACATAGATATTTCAAAAAATTAGAAAATTTTAAAAAAATTTTAGTGCTTCTAAGCTTGGGAATGACCCTTATGATGAAATTGTCTTGTGAATTGGCTATGGATGGCCTTGTGTGTTGAATTGATGAATGCATATGTGGACTTGAAGTACTTATCTTGAATCCCATGAATGGATTGTGATCATGATGTTTGCCTTGATTGGATTGAGTATTGAAAGTCGAAATTACATGCTAGTTCTTGCACATCATCTAGGAATGATTAGGGCAATTCATCTTTCTCTACTTCTCATCTTGATCATGTTGTTTGAGCACCTCAATTGATATAAATTAGACCTCTTTTGACCCATCCGGGAATAGGAGCATGTTAGTGTGTTGAGTGTGTGAAAAGCAAGTGTGGGGTGAAGTTGTTGATGAAAGAATATTGTGAATGAAGTGCTGAATTTGTTGTGAAAGTGTAGACAAAAATATAGGTTTGGGGACGTTGGTTTAAATGACGAGTAACTCGGCACCATTCACATAATCGGATGTTTGTGCCTTGCCAAAGTCAAATAAACCGATAGTCCTAACGAGCTTTGGTATGTGTGCCCGGTGTGGATGCACCTCGAAAAATAAAAAAGCCCAAGGACGGCTAATCATCAAGGTTTCGGCTTTTGTACACCAATGCCATTGTCTCAAAAATAAGTGAAAGAAAAAGAAAAGAAAAGAAAAGAAAGAAAATATGGAGAAAATATACACTTGTGGGAAGTTGATCAAAGACAAAATTGTGGAGTTAGTTCCATTCCCGGATTAGCATCACATAACCTAAAAAAATCCCCACCTAATCACAACGTTTCTTGGCCTCTCATTTCACAAGCCCTTGTGACCTATTTGCATGTGTGTAAGACTTAGTGATCTAGATTGGATATGCTCATGATCATCTTGACTTCTTCATTTTTACATTTCATGCATGCTTTCGAGTTAAGTACAATTGTCTTTCCGTGCCTTCATTTATTTGATGCATGATTGCTTGTCCATTGCCATGAAACATGACTATGAAGGTGATCCAATATTAGAATCACAACTCCAAAAAGATTTTGTTGTTTTTCTGCATGCATAAATCATGTCATCTCTTAGTCTATAGTTGGGACTTGCTCGAGAACGAGCAAACCTTAAGTATGGGGTATTTTACTTGGTATCAATCTCTTCCTCCAGGAAAAATCAATACTTGGGAGGAGATGACAACGGAGTTCTTAACTAAATTCATTCCCCCCTCTAAAACTGCTGAAATGAGAGGGAAGATTAATGCATTCATCATGAAGGACAAGGAGAGCTTGTCCAAGTCATGGTAGAGATTTAAAGACATTCTTTTGGATTGCCCACATCATGGGATTCCAAAGATAGAGTTGTTGGAGATATACTTCAAGGGACTGGACGGAAACACCCAGTTCAACCTTCAACTACTATCCGTCGGCACGTTCATGGACATGCCGATTGACGAAGCTTGGGAGTTCATAGAGAAGCAAGCTTTGCACATGGAGAAGTACTCCCACCAAGGAGCTGAAGGTGGAGTTAAAAGAGTCAACTTTCAAGATGCTCCACCTAACAATGATCAACTCACTTCTTTGAAGAATGATTTGAAACAATTGAAGGAACTTTTAGTTTCTCAAACCAAGAAGGAAGATCAAGGATCAAGGAACAACAATAGTTACCGGAACAACAACAACGGTTCCCGGAACAATAACTACAACAACAATAGAGGATCCAACAGCAATAATTGGAGGGCAAACAACCAAAACTCGGGTAACCCTTACTCTAACTCCAATTCGAATGACTCCTCTAATCCTTTCCTCTCTTCTTCTTCTTCTTCCACTCCATTGAAGAGCCAGGAGTAAGGATCGAGTTCGTCCCAGCCGGAAAAGAAAGATGTGGTGCTGGAGGCCATCTTGATCAAGCTCAACTCTATGGAGACATCCATGACTTCATTTTCGAAGGCACAAAAAGCCTTAGAACAACAATTCTTTAACAAGGCGAATGAAGCGCCAAGAGATCCAGGGAAGCTTCCAGCAAGGACGGAAAGCAACCCTAAAGGACAAATCATGGCAATAACGACGAGAAGCGGACTGAAGACTGCAGATCCAGTGCCTCGGTCGATGCTAGTACAGACGAAGACTACCTCGGTCCAGGTACAGTCGAAGAACACTTCGGCCGAGGTGCCAACCGAGGTGGAGCCACAGAAAGCGGAGGAGAAAACTGAAGTTTATATTCCACCTCCTGCATATAAACCACCACTTCCATTCCCCCAGTCAAGGGCCAAAGTACATCTAGACAAGCATTTTGGTAAGTTCCTTGACTTGATGAATAAACTACACATTAATATCCCTTTCCTTGATGCTATTCTAGGGATGCCCGCCTATGGAAAGTTCTTGAAAGAGATTCTATCAAGGAAGAGGAAGTTGGAAGACTTTGGTGAAGTGAGGATGACATCTAAATCCTCGGAGCTCATTCAAATCATGAAGGAAAAGATGCCACCCAAGTTGAGAGATCCCGGCTCATTTTGCATTCCCATTCAAGTTGGGGATGTCACTTGTGAAGCCTTATGTGATCTAGGAGCCAGCGTGAGCATCATCCCGCTGGAGCTATGTGTTAAGATCGGACTTAGAGAGCCCAAGCCGGTGAAGATACGGTTATACATGGCGGACCGCTCCATTACCCATCCCGTGGGCATTTTGGAGGACGTTCCGGTTAAGTTAGGTAACTTCTATTTACCTATAGACTTTGTCGTTCTTGACATTCCCGCAGATTATCCCGTTCCTATCATTCTCGGGAGGCCTTTTCTAGCAACTTTGGGTTGCAATGTGGATTGCAAGAACGCCAAGCTAAAGTTCAACATTGGCGGAGATGAAGTGGAGTTTGTATTACTTGCGGCAATGAAGGGAGAGCAGCTAGGAGATGATATCTTCAACATCTATGATGAAGAAGAATCAAGAGAATTGGTGAGCTCTATCCTTATTAAAGATCCACTTGAAAAAGTTATTAGTTTTAGCTTAATGGAGGAAGGTATAGATGCTTATTGTGATGCAGATATACGGAGCTTGAAGGCGTTGGAAGAAGATCCAGGAGCTAAAACTGAAAGACTAATCCAGGAGAAGAAGATCTCCAGTTTCGGTTCCAGTTGCAGTACCTCGACCGAGGCACTTTCTGGACCAAGCGAGGTGACTGAAGAACATCTCGGTCAACCTCTCTGGATCTCGACCGAGGTCGAAAGCGAGATGATGTCAACTGAGACTACTGAAAGTAACAAACTTCTTACTCCTTTTTCTGACATTCATCCTCAGTTGGTGGAACATTCTCTCCACCAAATTTCTGATAATAAAGGACCTTGGTATACTGATATTGTTAATTATCTTATTTGCCAGGAAATACCACCCGGATTGATGTACGCTCAAAGGAACAAATTCTTCAAGGATGTACGCCATTACTACTGGGATGAACCGCTGCTATTCAAGAGAGGGCCGGATGGGATGCTTCGAAGATGCATTCCGGAAGATGAAGTTAATAGCGTTATACGGCATTGTCACTCACTCCCTTGTGGAGGGCATGCTAGCGCCAACAAGACATGCGCTAAGGTATTACGTTCCGGTTTCTTTTGGCCTACATTATTTAAGGATGTGCAAACGTTTGTTGTCTCTTGTGATGCATGCCAAAGAACAGGGAACTTATCTAGAAGGAATGAGATGCCACTCAATAACATACAGGAGGTTGAGATCTTTGATGTATGGGGAGTAGATTTCATGGGACCTTTCCCATCATCCGGAGGAAACCTCTACATTCTCCTAGCTGTCGACTACGTCTCTAGATGGGTTGAAGTCATTGCCTCTCCCACTAATGACGCCATGATGGTTGTGAAGTTCTTTAACAGGACTATCTTTCCATGTTTTGGGACCCCACGCATCATCATCAATGATGGAGGGACGCATTTCATCAACCGGAAGTTTAAGGCACTTTTATCAAAGTATGGGGTAACCCACAAGGTAGCAACCCCTTATCACCCTCAAACTAGTGGACATGTCGAGATCTCAAATAGAGAAATTAAAGCAATCTTGGAGAAGACCGTCTCTAGGACAAGGAAGGATTGGTCCATGAAGCTAGACGACGCTCTTTGGGCTTACAGGACCGCATTCAAGACTCCCATTGGTACCACCCCTTATAATTTGGTATATGGGAAGTCTTGTCATTTGCCCATTGAGTTAGAACATAAGGCATATTGGGCGATCAAATGGTTGAACTTCGACATCAAGGAAGCCGGTGAGAAGCGGCTATTGGATATCAATGAGCTGGAGGAGCTGCGTTTGAACGCTTATGAGAACGCCAAGATCTATAAAAAAAAAGGACGAAGAAATGGCATGAAAAGCGTATCATTCCTAAGGAGCTTAAAGAAGGAGACTTAGTTCTACTCTTCAACTCCCGCCTCCACCTCTTTCCAGCAAAGTTGAAATCTAGATGGACCGGACCTTATGTTGTGAAACATGTTTTCCCTTATGGTGCAGTTGAGATTTGGGGAGAAACGAGTGGAAGCTTCAAGGTCAATGGTCATAGACTTAAGAAATACAAACCGGAAGTTCCGGTTGAGAAGGTTGCACTAGTATACCTTGTTTGAAGACCCACCTCGGTCCGTACCACCTCGGTCCAGTCGAGACCATATCGACCGAGGTGACAGCAGTTCCAAAAAAGGGTATAAAAGGGGGCTGGGATTTCTCTCTCCTCCCTCTACCTCCTTCTCGACCGCGGCGCACTCCTCACCTCGCTTCTTCGTTCTTCGCTCGTTTTCGACGATTCTCGCTTCCAAACTGAGACAAAAGGATAGAGGATCAAATTGCAAGCGCCAATCTGCAAAGAAAACGCACGAAATCGGCCAAATCTGGGTAAAATTCGAGAAAACCCTAACCTGCTCCTCTCCACTGATTTCTTTCGATTTGAGCTTTGGTTGCCCCTGCATTTTGCTGAAAAAGGATTAAGTACCCCATAGGAACCTTTGGTAGTGATATTGGGGGAAAAGAACTAGATTTTTGAGAGAATCAATCGCACAGCACCTCGCCTCGGTCCAGTCGGCCTGTGCCTCGGCCGAGGTGTTCCAAAGAGTTGTCAGAGAGACCGAGGTGGCCGGACAGTGATAGAAAGAGATGAGTTCTGACAGGCAGTTGCTTCTGAGAGACAGATCTTCTCCTTCCCCTTCTTCCTCTTCACGCCTCTCTATACCGGTGATTCACGAGCGTCACTAGGTCGACTATGACCGCATAGCGGCACGTCCAGTGGTTGCACCACGATTTTTGGAGATTTCCGCTTTTGATTGCCTCCATGTGGATGAGGACTTGAGGCGGATGATATCTGCGGTTGGGCTGGAGCAGTTCACTGAGATTAGAGCTCCGGCCTACCTTGAGCCGACCTTGGAGTTTGTCAGCTCCGTCACCTACTTGCCCACCGAGCGTGCCATAAAGTACCGGTTGATGAACCGGAACTATTTAGTTCCCATGGACCACTGGCGGGATATCTTTGGCTTCCCGGTCCCTACTGTTGCTGACTTTTCCTCTCGAGCTGTAGCTCGAGAGTTCTGGGGACAGATTGCTCATATGGTTGAGCACGCTCACAGGTGGAGACCTGGAGATTCCAGGGAGAAGATTATCTTCCACCTAGCTTTTAGACTTGCTCACAGGATCTTTAGTGAGACTCTTCTGGCGCGTACTGAGACGCCCCAAAAGATCAGACAGGGTGAGCTGCTGAGTTTGTACTGCATGGTGACCGGAGGAGTTCCGGATTTTGGAGTTATGCTAGTAGAGGATCTACACAATATAAAGGCAAAGGTGAAGGGGGACATCAGCTGTGGAGGTATAGTGACTCATATAGCGAGTTACATGGATCTTGACTTCAGTGCATGCACTATGGTGGCGGCTGCCAAGCCGCTCGGGCTTCAGGAGATGATCACGCAGAGGATATTGGTTCCTCGCGGTCTTACTACGCCATATGTGGCGATGCCCTAGGAGTAGACTGCACCCCAGGGGATTAGGTGGTCAGCTCAGTTCTCCGTGTATGATCCGCATTATTGGCAGACTGCATGGATTCCACTGATGGAGGACGCCAGAGAGGCAGCAGCAGCTCAGGGGCTAGCTGAGGAGGATGAGGCTGAGGAGGATGATGATGATGAGGATGGCGGTGCTGCCATGGATACAGGCACAGATACAGTTAGGACTAGTACGCCAGTCATTGATCTAGATGACGATGAGACTGAGGAGGAGCCAGCTGCAGCACCAGCACGTCCCGCTAGGCGTAGGGTACGCAGGCAGAGGGATCCAGTTGCTCACCATCGGATCGATGATCTGACGGATCAGATGATAGATTACTACGCTGCCCTGTCCTTGGACATCAGAGAGATGCAGGAAAGACTACACTACCAGCACACGATGGCTGAGATTCAATTTCAGCATATCATGGGCTATCCTTTCGACCCATCTCAATACCCGTACGTGCCACCACATCGGGATTATTGAGAGCTTGCAGAATTTTCTTTATTTATTTATTATGTAGCTCAGCTTTATTCGGTGAGTACTTTGTTTCTTTCAGACTTATTTTGACCCATTGGGATAATGTGTCCCAAGTATGGGGTATTTGGATGTATTATTTGACTTATGTGGATGTTTGTATGACTCTATTTGGATATTATGGTCTTATTTATGCTCTAAGTGCTTATCTGAGATTACATGCATGCATACAGGTTATTTGATTGAGAAAAACGTCAAAAACTGGTTTAAGAAAAAAAAAATTTATGACCTCGACCGAAGTGATTCTGACCAATCGAGGTACTTCACCTCGGTTGACTTAGAACATCTCAACCGAGGTGGTTTAACTGGAATAGTTTTCGAAACGATTTTTGTGCTTCTTATTTGGATATGACCTCAGTGATGATTTTGTTTGCTGACTGGTTTTAAAATCTTTGTATGTTTGAAAGGTTTTATGATATGTTTAAGTTGCTAAGTGCTTTGTTTGAAATTTTGGCATGTTTAATACTTTGTTTTTATCCAAATTATGTTGAGTTTGAAGGTTGACACCACATGATGAGTTCTCTCACTTTCTTCTTGGAAAGACCAAGGCAATTCATTATCTTCTCTTCTTCTTCTTGATCATGCTTAGCCCCTCATATACATATTTGCCTCCCTTTACCTATCCGGGAATTTGGAAGCAAGCAAAAGTAAAAAGCAAGTGAAAGAAAAGTTGAGATGTTGGCTGAAAGTTAGAAAGAAACAAATAGGTTTGGGGAAGTCAATCATGATGATGAGTAACTCGGCACCATTCACATAGTCGGGTGTTTGTGTCTTGCCAAAGTCGGATTGAGCGATATTCCTAACGGGTCATGGTATGTGCATCAAGGGTTTGAGGCATCTCAAAAAATTGATGATTGTTGATCTCCTAGGCTTCGGTTATTGTGCACATTTTTCCATGCATCCCAAAAAGTAAAGTAAAAAGTAAATAAGCAAAGCTTATTAGTTGAAGATGTTGAAATTCAAAGCAAGTGAAGTAAAGATCCTTTTCCCGGATTCTAGCACCACATTCCCTATATACATTCCCCCCTCACACGTTTCTTGACCTTCTCTTGAAAAGACCTTGAGACCTCGAGCCTGTTGATTGACTTAGTGGTTTAAATTGGATTATACATGATTAATTTCGATAATTATGATTTATTATGCATTCTATGATTTTATGCAAAGATGAACAACTTTCTTATATTTATAAAATGTTTTGATCATATTTTGATTTTAAATTCCATGAAGCATTCTCTTAGAGTGATCTATGAGTGGAGTACACCACCAAAAAGTTTTGAAAGACTTTTCATTGATCTTTATGACTTATAATCCATTCTATCTTGTACTTAAGATTTGGAACTTGCTTGGGGACAAGCAAGGGACAAGTATGGGGTATTTTGATAGCATGAATTATTGTCTATATTTTGGGACCTGTTTAGACGTTTTATCTTCAATAATCTGCATGTTTGAATGTATATTATGTGATTATATTGTCATTTCATCTACCTTTGCGGGAATCGAGGTCTACACCAAGTTTCGTTGTAATCGTAGGTAAAATGGCACGTTTTGGACTAAAATGGAGCTAAAGGAGCTAAGGAGTCATTGGAGCTACATTCAAGAGCTTAAGAAAGAATCCAGGAAGCTTGGAACTAACAAAGAAGATTTACTTTGGACCAGATTTAAGAGATTTCACATTCAGTTTAGAGTTACCTCGGTCAGCTACAGTACCACCTCGACCGAGGTGATCCAGAGGAGCGTCCCGACCGAGGCGAGCACCTTGGACGCGGCGAGATATATTTTATTCTTGGCTGAGATCTTTTATTTTTGGAAAGCGGATCTTATATTTTTAGGCTGGATTCCTGGAAGGAAGAAGATAATTCAGCTCATATATTTTACCTATTTTATGGGAAAATATCTTTCTAAGATCTTTTATCTTTGGGAGGTAATTTTCCTATAAAAAGGGTTGGATTTTCCACAAATCGAAGACCCGCTATCATCCGCTAGATCCGCGAGGATCCGCTTACAGCTGGAAAACATCCACTACAGTTGGGAGATTTGAAGAACCTTTTTGAAGGTTGAAGGAAGATTGAAGGAAGGAAGTTGATAGCTTTTATAGCTTTTGTGAAGGGTATTGTAAGATTTTCTTAGATTCCCTTCTTGTTGATTTGTCTTGTTGGATTGTGATCCAAAGAACGCTTGTTTGTTTGATAATTGATTCAGTTATTGAAGCCTTGTTCTTAAGGTTTTTATGTTCAATTATTCACTTTCTTCCCATATATTTGATTATTGCTTTCATGATGATGAGTGGCTAATTTCCTTGTGTGATTCTAGGGTGATTGGCTGAAGGTTGTGGGAAAAACAATGATAGAATAATCTTAAATTCCAGTAGGACCCTGAAAGTTTGAGTCTTTATCCTTAACCCTAGAACATCTCGTTCAGTCGATGAACATCTCGGCCGGGGTGGAATTCGTCTGACCGAGGTGACCTTTTCTGATCCAAAACTGGGAGTTAAGTGTTAGAGTTTGCCAAATCCTATTCTTGTTACACCTTTCCTGGTTCAATACAAGTCTAGGATGAGACTTACCCGGTAATTCCTTTGTTTGTTTACCTAAGATCATAAGTATAGGTAATAAAGGTTTATCCTTTATTGGGGTTTGAGTGTGCTTCCATTCCATCTTTGTGACTTAGCATGAGACTTACCCGGTAAAGGTTGATTCTATTCCCTTAGGTGGCGTGTTAGTTTGAGATTATAATTCCTTTCCTTAGTACTTTGAGACTTACCCGGTAATAGGTTCTTTGGCTTGGGATTGTGAGTAGTGAGACTTACCCGGTGATCTATTCCACTTTAGAAACACCTTCCCTTGCAAAAATCTCAGCTTTGTCCGCTTATCTTTAGATCTTGAGTTGGAACCACAACTAGATGCTTTAATCCCTAGAATTGCATATTTCCTTAATTGAATTTTTATCATCTTTGATTACTTTAATCGCTTTTGTGGTTAGTAATTACATAGACTACCTACACCTGCTTTGTTTCACTAAGTCCCTGTGATCGACCCCTAGAATTTCTTGCTTTTTACTACGATTGACATGTACACTGCGGGTTCGCATCCTTGTTTTAAGCTTACATCTAGGGTTATAAATTTAAAGCTTGCACACACCGTTAAGAGCGAACACCCTTCCAAAAAACTACTAAGAAAAATTGATTATGTTAGTGGCAAACTAACCATGGAGTTTGATGGGGAAGTAGTTGAATTCGATATCTATGATGCAATGAAATTTCCTATTGATGATCATTCTTTATGTGCCATTGATATTATTGAACCTTTTGTGCAAGATGTTTTTGATATTTCTGACATTGACGAATTGAAAAACATAATTGAGCATGGCATTGATGATCATGATTCAGAATATGCACTAACATCTAGCATGAAAGAGGTCTTAGCCCATTTGGATGGGCACAAGAGGTTACCTATCTCCACTTTGGCCATTGGGCCCACTTTACTAACCTCAAGCGAGAAGCTTGTTCCATCTATAGTGCAGGCACCGGACATAGAATTGAAGGACCTTCCACCCCACCTCAAGTATGATTTCCTTGGAGACAACAATACCTTGCCGGTGATCATCTCCAACAAGTTGACTACCGGTCAAGAGGACAAGTTGTTGAAAGTGTTGAAAGAACACAAGACGAATCTTGGATGGACCATTGCGGACATCAAAGGGATAAGTCCATCCACTTGCATGCATAGAATCATACTTGAGGATGAAGCAAAACCATCTAGGCAACCTCAACGAAGGTTGAATCCCCCAATGATGGACGTGGTCAAGAAGGAGGTATTGAAGCTCCTCTAAGCGGATATGATTTTCCCCATTTAGGATAGCAATTGGGTTAGTCCAACCCAAGTGGTTCCAAAAAGGGAGGTATCACGATGGTGGAGAATCAACATGGAGAGATGATCCCGGGTAAAAAGGAAACCGGTTGGAGAGTTTGCATTGACTACCGCAAACTCAATAAGGTAACACATAAAGACCATTTCACATTACCTTTTATTGACCAAATGTTGGAACGTCTCGCAGGTCATCCATACTATTGCTTTCCGGACGGATTTTTGGGCTACTTCCAAATAGCCATTGCTTCGGAAGATCAAGAAAAGACAACGTTCACTTGCCCATTTGGCACTTTGTGTACCGCATTTGCAACGCCCCCGGCACCTTCCTACGGTGCATGATAAGTATTTTCTCCGAATACATAGAAAATCTTATTGAAAATTTCATGGATGACTTTACCATCCATGGAAATAGTTTTGATGCATGTCTAGGACATTTAAAACTTGTTCTTGAAAAATGTGATGAAACTAATCTAGTTCTTAATTCGGAGAAATTTCATTCCATGGTTGATCAAGGAATAGTGCTAAGACATGTGATATCCTCAAAAGGGATAGACGTAGATAAGGCAAAAGTTGATGTTATTCAAAGTTTACCTTATCCTACTAACATTCGGGAAATCCGATCTTTTCTTGGCAATGCAGGTTTTTACCGACGTTTCATCAAAGACTTCTCAAAGATCTCGGCACCCTTATGTGAATTACTCAAGAAAGACGCAACCTTCATAGTGGACGAAAGCTGCAAGAAAGCTTTCGACACTTTGAAGGCATGTCTCTGTTAGCATGAAATATTGTGATATTTTAGGCACGTTTTCTAAGTGTATTTCATCCATTTTGATAGTCATTGATTAAGCATTGATGCAATTGTGAGCTAGTTTGTCTATAATGTCGAAATAGAGATCTACACAAGCTTTATGTTGATTGTAGGCAATTAAGAGCTATTTCCGAACGGATTGAGCGAGAATGGAGTTTGATTGAGTATGTCCAAGGATTGAGGACATCTCTAGGAGCTAAGGATGGTGCCAACTTGAAGAATGGCACGAGATTAAGGAAAACCACGAACTAGCCCTAAACCACGCTCTAAAATACGGCCGTACTACATTCCACGTTCAAGTCCACGGCCGTGGAACCTTGGCAAGGGAAGCGTGGTTCATTCCAGCAACTTCTACGGCCGTGGAAGGATTGAAACAAACCGTGACCAACTTCCACACTCTAAATTACGGGCGTGGAACCCTTCCACGACCGTGATCTTGGCGATCTTTTACGCCATACTTTAAGCCACGATCTCCTACGCAATTGGGCCGGGCCAATATTTTATCTTACACTATAAAAGGACGAGAGAAGAGAGATTCTGTCACCTCTGCTTAGACGCACTTTCGCTTACGCTTGGACTTGCCCTAATTTCACATCTTGCGGAGATTGTGATTGAGAGATTTGCGCTTTGCTATTGAGATTTCCGGATTGACGGAAAAGTTGAGGATTTGGAAGATTGTTCGCAAGAAGGTTACGCTTTATCTTTAGGTTTGATTTAGAAGACGGATTGACATCCCGTTCTTCCTTCTTATCTAAGATTCGTGATTGTTTGTGTTATTCCGAATCTATTGACGTTATTGTTCTTGATTTGTGGATTTGAGATTGACTTGAAAGTTATTGAAGGTTTTCGGAAGTTTTCATCTTTCATTCTTTTAAATCTTGAATTTGATATCAATATGACTATTGTTGGCTAAAACCCTTTAACAATTCTAAGGTGAAGGGTTGATAGTTGTGGCTTACATGATGATAGATCGATCGTAAACAGATTGGACCCTGAGAGTTAGAAAGAATCGCCGACGAACCTAATCCACGGTCTGTTCTTGAGCTTCCACGGCCGTGGAACTCAAGAACTACCCGTAATTTTGTGTCAGTTTATGAACTTGCTTTTACTTTAATCCAAAGTTAAAGATTTACTTTAACTTAGTCTTGGCTTACCCTTTTCTAGGTGGTAGTGAAGCCTCAACAACCTCTACCTCGATTCTGAGTGTCACAACCTTAATCGGTTTAGTTAGTCTTGATCCTTGGATTATAAGTTTGGGTATTTGACATTAATTATTACCTTTAGAACCTTTCTATATTGAAGTCTCAACTACCTTTACAGAGAGTGTCTTTTAGGTGAGTCATATAAGGTTTTTGGAACTTCACCGTACGATTACCTTACATTCGTATACCTTTGCATACCTTAACTTTGTCCTTATATCTTTAGTATATCTTGAATCGATTGCCATAGCTGGATTCCTGGATCTTTAGGATTGTTGTTTTCCCAATATTTACGAAATCTCATACATTTACTCGCTTGATAATTCTATAATTGGATTTAACCCCCCAAATCCCTGTGTTCGATACTCTGGAATTCTTGCTCAACTATATCGATCCGTACACTGCGGGTTCACTTGCTTGATTTCTAGTTTTATAATTAAAGCTTATTTGCACGCACGCTAAGTGGCGAACAGTCTCATCAGTGCACCAATCATCCGGTCTCCGGATTGGGAGAAACCTTTCGAAATTATGTTTGACGCCAGTGACTATGCTGTAGGAGTTGTCTTAGGACATAAGGATGGAAGAGCCTCACACGTTATCCATTATGCGTCCATGACACTTAATGGAGTACAAAGGAATTACTCCACCACCGAGAAGGAGATGCTAGTGGTGGTTTTTGCCCTTGAGAAATTCAGACAGTACCTTCTTGGAGTAAAGGTAATTATTTTTACTGACCATGCAGCTCTTAGGTACCTCATGGCGAAGAAGGAGGCCAAGCCACGGTTGATTCGGTGGGTGCTACTTTTAAGCGAGTTCAACCTAGAGATACGGGACAAGAAGGGGGCTGAGAACATGGTGGCCGATCATTTGAGCAGGCTAGTGAAGGAAGAGGAAGCTCCAGCTAAGGGAAAGGAAATAGTTGAAAGCTTTTCAGACGACACCTTTTACACAACCCTTTGTTGTGTAACCGCCCCTGCGCCTCAAGAAAACCGCCCCTGCGGCCAGCCGCCCCTGCGGTTTGAACTAGGCGCCCCTGCGGAAATGTCAACAGAGGTTTGTCTTAAACTCCAATCTTTTAAGCCCTGCTTCGTTGACATTGTGAACTTCATTGTTAGGAATGAATGAGTACCCTCCAGACTTCACCAAGGCACAAAGAGAGAAAGTGAAGGCCAAAGCTCGACACTACGTTTGGGACGACCCCTACCTTTGGAAGCATTGTAGTGACCAAGTAATCCGCCGTTACATTCCAGACAATGAGGTACAATCTGTCCTAACATTCTGTCATTCTGAAGCATGTGGGGGCATTTTGGGGCTAACAAAATTGCAAGAAAAGTTTTAGATGCCGGTTTCTTTTGGCCACACATTTTTAGAGACGCTTTTGCGTTTTGCAAAGTGTGTGATAGGTGCCAAAGAGTAGGAAACATTTCTAGGAGACATGAAATGCCTCAATCCTCTCTTATATTTTGCGAAATATTTGATGTTTGGGGATTGATTTCATGGGTCATTTTCCTACTTCGTTCGGGCATACATATATAATACTTGCGGTAAACTACGTTTCTAAGTGGGTGGAAGCGAAGGCCACCAAAACTGAAGATTCTAAAGTGGTTGCGGCTTTCCTTAAGGATAATATTTTTGCAAGATTTGGAGTCCCGAAAGCCTTGATAAGTGACAAGGGCACCCATTTCTGCAACAAGACGATCACCGCTCTCCTTAAGAAGTACCAGGTTCACCAACGAGTGTCAACAACCTATCATCCATAAACAAATGGCCAAGCTGAAGTATCCAACCGAGAAATCAAAACCATCCTTGAAAAGACGGTCTCTCCCGGAAGGAAGGATTGGAGTGTAAGGCTAAATGACGCTTTATGGACATACAAGACAGCCTACAAGACTCCTATAGGGATGTCTCCATTCAGGCTTGTGTTCGGAAAAGCGTGCCACCTTCCGGTGGAGCTTGAGCAAAAGGCTTGGTGGGCGGTGAAGAAATGCAATATGAATGTGGAGGAAGTAGGAGAATTTCAGAAACTACAATTGTAAGAATTGGAGGAATTGAGATTAGATGCGTATAACCATGCCACTACATACAAAGAAAAGACCAAATCATGGCATGACCGAAACATCCTCCGGAAAGACTTCAAGATAGGAAACAAAGTCCTTCTTTTTCAATCACGTTTGAAGCTTTTTGCAGGTAAGCTGCGTTCAAGGTGGACAGGTCCGTTCGTGATAGCGGAAGTATACCCTCATTGCGATGTGGATCTTTATGATCCACAAACACACAAGGTATTCAAGGTAAACGGACAAAGGCTCAAACCCTACCTTGAAGGAGTGAAGAATGATCCAATCGATGAGATGGTGTTGGAGGAGGCCCAAGCAAAAAATTAGGCCCTTACGTCGAGCCAACGACGTAAAACAAAGGCGCTGCTCGGGAGGCAACCCGAAGGAATAAGAAGAGGAGCCACTGTCAAGAAAACCGCCCCTGCAGCTCATTGTCCCCGCTCCTGCGGTGACATCCTTGCCCAGTGCCGCCCCCGACACTGGGCCTGCCTCTGCAACACCCTTGTCACCGCCCCTGCGGTGACATCCATACGCCCCGGTGGCGGCCACCCTTGACACGCATTCTCAGCGCCGCCGCCGCCGCTGAGCCTGCGCCCTCCTCTTCCTTGTCATCGCCCCAGCGGTGACAAGCCCCCGCCCCTGCGGGTTTATCCAGAAAAGAAAAAAAAATAAAAATCCAAAAATACCCTACACCTACCCCACCAACCCTTCTCCTCCCTTACCCAGCACTCACTTCTCTCCCGACCTTTCACTCTTAAAAACCTCACGCCCCTGCGCCCCCACCGGAACACTCACAAACCACCTCCCTCACGCCCCTGCGCCATCTCACCATCGCCACTACCACAAAGCTTACGCCCCTGCGTTGTCCTACTCTCTCTCCCACCTACCACCTCCAATCTCTCAAACCCTAAATCCACAACATTTTCCCCCTCACATGTTCTACTCCCTACACTCTCCACCACCTCCGGCGACACCACCACAATCCAGAAAGGCACCGGAACACTCCCAGCTCCTCCACCTTCGCAGCTGTCAGAAATCGCCCTCTGCACTTCTCCCGCCCCTACACCTGCAAGTTGCCGCCCCTGCACCTCGCCGCCCCTGCGCATCCTTCAGCCGCCCCTGCGGAAATAGCAACAGAGGGTTCGTCTCTTTCTCTAATTTCTGAACTTTCTAATACTTTGCTTGATTACTTGCAAGAATGGAACCACAAAGAAAGTATAAGATGTTTGAGGCTGAGAAGACTCGTTATACGATTGTGCAAGATCGGGTTGTGTATGCAACTCGATTTTTGCACGTTCCCACATTGGAGAAGCTTGGCATGTTGGAGAGCATGCAGTCCTTCCTCACCAATGCTAGGCTCGGGGATTTTCTAAACAAGAGTGCTCCAACATATCCCGAGCTTAGCCGACAGTTCATAGCCACCTTCATCATGGAGAAAGAAGACCATGTGTGTGTTGGACTTTCCTTCAAGTTCAACAAACAGAAGTACACACTAGACTACTCTCAATTGTAGAAGGCCTTCGGGGTGACTCTCTGCCTCAAAGAACTGGTGGGAACCCATCCCGACCCCTAACCTATGTGAGTTTTAGCAGGCCGCCACAAGATCCGAGTTTCATGCCGAGGGTGAGTACTCCAACAAACTCACTCACCCTTGCTTGAGGCTCCTGTCGAAGATCATCATGAGTGTCTTCTGTGGATACAAAGAGGAGAACAAGGTCGCCCTCAAGGACCTTCCATTGCTCTACGCTTGCCTTCCGACGAGCGAGAAGGTACCGGATTGGCCGTACCTCTTCCTTACCGCTTTGAAGCGGATTAGGAAGGACGAGCCAATGGGATATTGTTGGCGGGAGTGTGATCTCTTTGATCGCCCAGCAGGTGATGGACCTTTCCGGACTTGAGGATGGGTTGAAGGCCCCACTCTTCACGGAGGAGATGCTTAGGAGGTGCAAGCTCCTCAGGAGGGACGGGGAGAACCTTTTTTGGCTTTCATTTGCAGATGGGAGCCACATCATATACCTTCCCTGGCCACTTCCCTTCGGAGATGAGCTTTCAGAGTTGTACATCCTGGCGGATCCATTTGTACTGAGGCGGCCTCAGGTGGCCATCTTGGAGAGACATGTTGCGAGCTCCAGCCGAGCTCCTTATGAGGAGCATATGCCTATCCCAGATGATGAGGAGATGTCTACTGCGGCAGAGGAGGAGGGTCCGGCCCTTACGAGTATTCAAGCTCAGATGGCGGCCTTGACTACTCAGCATCAGGCATGGCAGACCGAGTACCAGCGGACCATGCTTAAGCAGCAGCAGCCGTGGCAGTCCAGTTTCGCCACATCCATGACTACTCACTTCGACCGCCGGCAGGATGCTTGGCAGGCGGCTCAGCAACAGCAGATAGAGGCTCGGCAGCTGGCTTGGCAAGCCAACTTTGAGACCACATTTGGCAGCCGGATGGACACTCAGCAGGCCCGCATTGATGAGATCTACCGCCGGCAGGAGCATTTCTTCCGACACTTCCCATATCCCCCGGAGGAGGGTCCGGATGGTCCAGACGGACCATCCGACTAGTGGGTATCATCTTTTCCCTTTCTCCAAATTTATCTTTGCTTTCATTTTCCACTTTGAGGGCAAAGTGTGCTTCAAGTATGGGGGAGGGAATATCATATGCATGTATCGTTTTTTCGTGTTGTGTTGTTTTATGTTTGTTTTGAGGTTTCATGTTTTGTAATTCAGTTTGAAATTCATATATAAAAAAAGCCAAAGAAAATGAAAAAAAAAGGCATGGAAATCCTTGGATAAACCAAAAACCCAAAAGGGCGGTTTAGACAAAAAGAAGGTAGTCCGACCAACCTTAGGTTGGTGCAAAAATGGACTTGAGGGATGTGAGGAACTTGTGAGATCACCATGAAAAGAAGAAGAGTGGCAAGGTGAAAACCCGAAAGGACGCCTTGGCAAAATGAGCGACACCGAGTGTAGGTTTTCCTTCCGACGTTTGGCGGCATAAGAAGGGGAGTCATAAGGAGGTTGTCCGGGCAGGTCACTCTTGGAGCGATAAGGATGGTAGTCTTCTCACCCTTTTTCTCACATTTTCTCTCTTTTTCCTTCTTTTCCTTGGTTTTTCTTTTGTCTCCATTATCTATGCTTCTCACACATGCTTCCTGAGGCCTTTGAGTCTGAACTGTTGTCATCTGTTTTACTCGGGACGAGTAAAAGGTCTAAGTATGGGGGAGTTTGATAGGTGATGGAATCACTATCATATAGGTTAGTTTTTAGAGTCTTTTTATCACATTAGAGTCGTTTTATGCTACTAACTCCTTGGTCCAGAAGAAGAAGACTAAAAAAAGATAAAAGAGGAGTTTTAAGCACTTGGGAGTTGAAGACCATTCACAAAGCAAAGCTTCTAGTGCCTCACCACCCCCGCGGAGCAATGTCACCGCCCCAGCGGGTGACACTGCACTCCGGAACGCAGCCTTCGTCTTCGCCAGCGGCCGGAACGAAGACTGACACCGCCCCTGCGCCTCTCTATGGCGCCCCTGCGGTGACTTATCCTAAAGAAGCGAAGACTGGCGCCCTTGCGCCTCTACCTGCGTCTCACCCTGCGGAGTTGTGAAGCTAAAGAGTCAGTGTCACCGCCCCTGCGGCTCGACATCAGAAGCAACAGAAAGATGAAGAGTCATGCGTTTGAAGAACATTAAAGATCCGCCCCTACGGAATTTCCAGGCCGCCCCTGCGGTCATGAAGAACTTCAAGCGTTTCTGCCCAAACCGCCCCTGCGGTCCTGAAGGCCGCCCCTGTGGTTCGACGACAGAGACTTTACTCCGGTTGTTTGCACCACCTTTATGGCATTAAAGGTGGCTGTTTTGGCCGGCCATTTACTCCCATTTAGTGTCATTTGTAGTATAAATAGACCCATGGCTGATTGCTAGAATCATCCATCATTTCCCCATTTTATTCTCTCTTTTCTCTTGCTTCCTTTGTGTAATGAGCTTCTAGATTCCTTGCTACATTGGGTTGTTTTGAAGTTGTATTACTGCTTTGGTTGTAAGTATCTTTTAATATAAGTTTTATTCAGTTCATGTTTTATATTCCTTGAGCTTTATTCATCTAATTACATGTTTTCTTATTACTTAAGATTGATCACCTTAGTGTTTAAATCACATGTAAAGAACTAGGATTAATAGACTCCGGGTTTGGGTCTTTAATCTAGTAGAAACCTTAGGTAAAAACTGGTTGTAATTACTTAAGGAAAAAGGAATATAAATATAAAGAAAAGTTTAATGGTTTTAATCTTCTCTTTATATCCCCTTGTTTTTGTTTGAAAGCTAACTTGTGATTTGTTCTTGTAGGTTTACGGAACACTAAACTTGTTAAGTTGTATTGATGTCGGTTGACTCAACACATACATATGATCAAGACGGGAACATTACTTGAAAACTTATAAAAAGAACCAACCAAAATAGTTTTGCATGCTAAGAATCAACCTAGTGTTGATCATTTTTCATTCATCTTATTCATCTTGTTACTTGTGTTCTTGTTTTGTTTCGCATCAATTCAGTCCAACCCCCCCCCCCCCTTTTACTTCGTTTTATAATCAATAATTAAATCAAATAAAAATATCACCAAACTCTCTTGGGTTCGACCCTTGCTTTTCCACTATATTTGTTCTAGTGTTAAGTTGGAATTTATTTTGATAAGATAAACGACCTAAGGAAATAGTTCTTGTCATCTCCCCAAATAAAGTTGCGACAAGCCTTGTCAATATCATTACATAAGCTTGTAGGGAGCGACATTGTAGCCATGGAATAGATAGGAAGGGAAGTGAGGACAGATTTGGTTAAGGTGACTCTTCTAGCAAAACTTAGAGTCTTGCTTCTCCACCCGGTGAGTTTACCATTGATTTTATCCAACAAAGAAGCAAACGTGTCCTTAGAAACTCTCCCTTGAAGGATGGGGATACCAAGATAATTCCCTAGATTTCTAGTAACCTCAATCCCACTTAACCGCTCTATGTTGTTACAGAGATCTCTAGAGACGTTGGGAGATACAAAAATTTTTGATTTTTGAACACTCACCGTCTGACCTCAAGCTTTACAGAATATATCAAGGCATTTCATAATAACTCTAATATGGGATAGAGAGGCTTCCACAAATAGGGTAATGTCATCAGGGAAGAACAGATGAGACAAGGGTGGTCCTCCTCGCGAGAGAGTAATGGGTTTCCATTCCCCTCTCTCCACGGAGTCGAAAATGAGATGGCTAAGCCTTTCCACACAAAGCACAAAGAAGTACGGGTAAATTGGATCTCCTTGTCTAATACCTCTTTTCGGGACAAACTACTCAGTGACCTCACCATTCCAAAGAATTTGCATTCTAGCTGAGCTGACACATTCTTGGATCATTTTCCCCCATTTTATGGGGAAACTTGCTCTGATGATCATATCCTCGATGAAATCCCATCTAAGTTTGTCATAGGCCTTCTCTAGATCCAACTTCAGGAGCATCCATTTCTTACTAGTCTTTTTTCTTCTCATAGAGTGGACCACTTCTTGCATTAGCACAATGTTAAATATGTATGAGACGACCTGGAATGAAACTTCCTTGAACTGGACCCACAAGCTTACCAATGACGCTTTGCATGCGTTGTACAAGCACTTTCGTGATGATCTTGTAGCTAACATTACAAAGGGCAATGGGTTTGAACTGGCTAATATACTCCGTTTTACCAACCTTGGCAATGAGAGCGACAAGCATATCGTTACTTCCCAGGAAGAGTTTCTGAGAAGCAAAAAACCGGGAGACTTCTTCCAACATAGAGCGCCCAACGATGCTCCAACATTTCTGATAGAAGACCGGTTGAAAGCCATCTACCCCTGGAGCTTTGAAGGCTCTCATACTCTTGGAAGAACTCCAAACTTCTGTCATGATAACCGGCTTCATAATATTCGACCAATCTTCTCTATCGAGATCAGAAAAAGCAGTAATATCTGGCATACTATCGGGTATCAGGTGAGGAGAACCTAAACTGTAGAGCTTCTTGAAATACTCAACAACATGATTTTCAAGTAAAGATTGATCTTCAACCCATAAGTCATTATCCATCTTGAGCCCCATTACTGTGTTACAACTCCTTCTAATCACTGTCGAGGTGTGAAAAAGGTGGTATTACGATCACCTAACTCAAGTCATTGCTCTCTGGATTTCTGGAACCATAAGATCTCTTCCTGTTCGAGGATATTATCCATATCTTCCTGCAGTTTTTTTTCCTCATCTTGAAGTCTCCCTGAATCTCGGCATCCCCTTCTAGTTTGAGCCTTAGTGAGTTTGGAGATAGTTTCCTATTTCCTGCGAAAGACATTACCAAACACATGCCTGTTCCAACTAATAAGAGAATTTTTAAGATTAGGGAGAGCTGAATTAACCTCAGGGTTGTGAAACCAACACATTTCCACCATAGGGTGAAAGTCGCGATGAGTCATTCAAGCCGCCTCAAACTTAAAGGGTCTTCTTTCCTTCCTGCAATTAATCACAAAATCTAGCGATAGAAGTAAAGGGGAGTGATCAGAAGAGAACCTGACAAGGTTCTTACGTGAGCATTTCTATTGGCAGACTTCCCTGTTCACAAGAACTCTATCTAATCTTTTGAAGACATTTCTATTGGAAGACTTCCCGTCATCCCACATAAAATCTAGCCCAGAATAGCCTAGGTCAATGAGGCGATGTGAGAGAATAAGCTCATTAAAGGTGTCTGAATCTGCATGGAGCTTCCCGGACCCCCCTTGGCGTTCATGAATAAACCGAATAACATTAAAATCACCTCTCATGATGAGAGGTCCCGTAACAGTAGCTATCTCTCTGTCAATCTCTATCCAAAACTCCCTTCTTTGAGTATAATTAGAGGCAGCATAAACGGCAATAAAACTATAATCATTAGAGCCATCCCCAACCCTAGCATGGATATAGTATTTACTACAATTCACTACATTCACAGGAACATTATCACTCTTCCACAACAGCCAAAGGCCTCCTTCGAAACCTTGTACTTTGACTCGAAAACAACCCGAGAAATTGAGACGGTCGCATATAGCTTGAGCCCTAGCCCCAGAAACTCTAGGCTCAAAAATAGCCAAGATATCGATATTGTGATGACGACACAAATATTTTATGGCACGTCGGAATCCGTTCTTACTGGCTCCGAACACATTCCATAATAAGCAATTCATTAAAATCAAAATCAATTGTATCATGAGGCATGTAAAGAGATCACATACCGGGCTGAGGAAGCCTCTGCTGCTGAGGAAACCTCTGCTGCTAAGAAAAAGCCACGTTTTCCACCATATATTCATCTGAGTTCTTAGGCTCGTCACTAGTTACTGGATAACCTTCTTCATTCATACCCTCTGATCTTCCATGTGCCATTTGCTCAATCACAAGCGTACCACTAGTCTGGTTAATATCAGGGGTAACTTGCAAAGTTAAGGACTCACCGGTTTCACTGAGACTCGGGGCATGAAAGAGAATGCTGGTATGGGTGGGTTGAGAATCAATCTCAGCAGCAGCAGGTTGAGGGAGTTGGACATGTGTATTCTCCTCATTGTGACGTTGCCGTTTAAGAATTATAGGATTGTTAAGGGGTACTTCAAGCTTCTTAGCTCTCCATGCAGCCCTTTGGACATCATTTCTATTTTACTTCTGGTTTTCTTTTTTCCTTCCCCCGTAGTAGCAGATGATGTACTAGCTTTAGTTGCAGTGAAGATATGTGCTCCTGTCTTACTGATGGGTTCTTCTGCAGGTTTGGACTGGGCTTCTGGAGTTCCTGCCGTGTTGGTCACTGATTTGGAGATGGGTTGCGTACTCTGGATGGTGGGATTGTGGCCAAACTTCATGGGACCTCTTTCTGGGTTGCTATTGGATCCCGAGCCCACTTGGCCCAATATTTGACTACTTATACCGGTGGTTTTACCTTTCCCATTAATACCTTGATTCTTGCCTTTTCCAGTTGGCAACTTTCCTTGTGTATGGGCGTTAGGATTCCTCTCCAAGTTGGTAACATATCCAGAAGAATAACTTGCAATATTCTTTCCTTTTTCGGATCTCTTCCGTCTAGCCACCATCAGCCAAGGTCCATAGCCGGAGTTCTGATCTTCCATAGGCTTGGAGGGTTGTTGAAGCGACGGCTTAGGGCCGTCACAACTGGAAGTGTTCATGTCCCCTCCATTACTGGTCTCACCTCTTTTTGGGCTTTGATTGCTATGATCGATTGAGCCTTCTTCCCTATCGCACTGTGAGGCGAAATATAGAGAAACCACACTTGAAATTTTCATTGGCTCAAAATCTATAACTCGAATAGTAATCATTGAAGTAACTTGTGATACAATGTATTATTGCATCATCCGGTAACTATCATTGTCGTGAGATAATACAAAGAAACAACACTTGAAATTTTCATTCTCTATTGTTCTTTTCCGAATAAATCTGGTCCACACATCAATAGGTATTTACTATGAACGATATTGATTTTATTAATTATGCATGTAAATGCTAAGATTAGTTATTCTTTATATACAATGGGTATATACGGTTGTGTTAGAAGCAGTGATTCTATTTACATTTTGTTTGTAACATAACATCCTTTTTATTTCTGTCAAGTACAAATAGATAATGATTCCAACTTTGCCAGGGGTTTTGACATTATTTTAAGTACAAAAGACGATAAGATATATGCAGGAGCATATGCCCGTAAGCGAAAAACTACTCTTCTCAAAACACATGAAACAAGGATGAATAATGTGCATAGGGATGATTGTATTGTAGACGATCGATCATCTTTAGATATCTACCCATGCAAAGTTGTCATAATACTTGGATTCAATGAATACACATGAACATCTATATATGTTGATTACGTTCTATCATGAATTAATACATATCAGGAAATCAAAAAGAGAATTAACATATTTCAAGTCTATTGTTAGCAACTTTTGTTTTATCAAAAAAGTATGATCATACATATATACGACGTTTAATAGAAGGAAATAATTTTCTTATGCAATACTTTTATCAAATTTGGGTAAGTAATTAAGTGAAAACTACTACAAACCGACAACACAACACTTACAAAGACACAAAGCTTGTGTACAATATTTTCATCATATAAAGCAGTAGGGGTGATCAAAAATATTCAATCCGACTAATCCAATCCTTAATCCAAAGATCGATTCGGAAAAATCCAAATTCGAAAATATCCGGCAATTGGTGATCCAAAATCCGGACATATTTTTTGGATCATCTAATCGGATACGGATCGATATTTGGAGGGAAAAGTCGTATCGGATCTATCCGACTAGTCTAAGAATAAATACTCGGATTGGACCTTCGATCCGATATCCAATCCGGATAAACTGTCAGATATTTACTGATTACTTATGAATGTTGCAAATCTAGTTACAGAAAGCAATACCATAAAAAAGAAATTTAAAACTAGGTACTTAACATAAGGTGTCATCTAGAGGATCAATGGGCGGGGAATCACCAATATTTGATGAGGATCACCGTCACATGGATGGGGAAAATAAATAGGGATGGGGAATCCCCGACGGGAACGGATATCCGACGAGGATTGATATAATCCTTAATCTCTTAGAGGATATGAGGACGGGGAAGATGAACATTATGCTAAACCGGATGTGGATGAGTATGCCACTTCCGAACCGAACCCGACCCGTTGACACCCCTTCATGTAATGCAAAATCTAAGATGAACAACGATATCTATTATAAGTGAATGTATGAAATACCCAAAGCTTAGCATGCACAATTTCATCTTCTGCACTCTCTGATCATGACCACCAATTAACAAGGCACTTGAAAAATAGAACAAATGGCAAGTCAATGAACTTAAATCATCTGTGCATATCTCCGACTTCTCAAGATCGTCATAAATGTCTATTCGAGAACAATCCTTGATGCACGAGCTTTTCACTCTTGCTATTTTGGGTTTATAAATGTCAATCCTTTTATCCATCATCTCAATGGCATACCACTTTAGCTCCGAAAGTCATCCCATCTCATAAAAACTATACATGATTTAAATATGATGCGGATCAAAAACCATATGATGCGGATCAAAAACCATAGCAGCATAGCAAAGTAGTAAAGCACAGAAGGAAGTAGAAAGACCTTAAATTTGGTGTTGATGTGGATGTCATCGGCAACATCATCGGGAGTTCCGGCAATATTGTACAGAGCAAGCCTGGTGATGAGTGGTTGAGTGATAACATGCATTTTAACATCTTTTTCCACCACCATCTTTTATTTCCTCGATTTTAAATCTTTTGTTTTGGACTATGCTTTATCCACGTTTACAAGATTTTATCTTTTTAATTTGAGAGAGATAGAGTTCAACAAGATTACCATATAACTAGGAGAATCTATAGACAACTAAAACACAACCCTCTTAGTCCACGTGTCAACACATTAGCCATGCCATATAAAATTTTTTTGGCAAATAATTATTAATTTGCCATATTTTAATTACAGATTTGTCATATTTTAATTACAATATTAATTCAAAATTAAAACATTTATATCTCATCATGTCAATTCAAAAAAAAAAAAATTCATCTCATCATGCTCAATATCTTACGGTTATAACAATATGATTTTGTTTGTTACCAAATCTACAACCATCTATAACTACTCAGGATCACGTCAACATACTTTACAAACATGCTAACAATAATCTTTTTAATATATATTTAATTATGTTCTTTCATTATATATTTATATATTATCTTTTTTAACCAAAAATAGTCTTTTGCTTATTCATAATTAATTTTGTTTTAAAAATATTATATTGGAGTATAAATTTTACTAACAACTTAATTGAAAATATGTAGACCCTTTAAATGCGGGTTTGTTTATTAGCTAACAACTTAATTAGAAATACTGAATTAAGGATTTATTTTTTTATGAAACAATTTGGTTTACTAGGCTTTTTCTAGTTTTATGTTTAGTAAATGTACCCCTTGAGAGAAGAGTGTGTAGAGTTTGAGAATAAATACAAAAGGTTGGGGTATATTTACTTAATTGAAACATTAAAAATCCTAGTTACTACTCTAATTTCTCAAAAAGGTCTAGTTACCAAAATTGCCCTTATTTTATTCATACATGGATTTCAAATTTATTAACTTTCATAATAAAGTTCTTTAATTTCGGGGGAAATTTTCTTATTCTTTTTTTAGAAAAAAAATTGATTGCAAATCTTATGTTACTTTTAAAAAACTTCTCAGAATCGTATTATTTTTTCAAATTTAGTACACTTTTTAAAAAACATTTTATTTTTTTTATATTCAGATTCGGTTTATTTACAATTTTTTTATATTTTGATTTGGATTCGTTATTGTAACATTCAAAAATCAAAGATGGTCTAATCGAAAATTTTAAGGAATTAAACCCGTTTTAACAAGAGATACCTCTTGAGGTAACCCGCTCCTATATCATATTACCCTAGTGTTATTTGGAGCATTTGGGAGCTTCAATTAATACAAATGTTGTTGAGAGAAATGATCAGGACATCGAACATGTCCTAGATATGAAATAACATGGAAAGGCAAAACGGTCAAAAGAGTCGTTATTTCGTTTTTTAGCGGCTAAGAAAGACGGTTAAGAAAGACAGCTAAGAAAGACGGCTTAGGAATACGCGTTTTTCGAGACAATTGCGGAATAATTATCCATACAATATTCCAGATTTATTATTCCAATTTTGAGAAGTTTGGAGAAGGGGACTTAAACCGCATTCGGATCGGTGAAAGGATAATTATCGACTTCGCTACAGGATAATTATCGTCTACGCTATAAATAGCGGAAAATCGTTTATTAATTCATTTCCTTTCACATTTCATCGTAAAATCTCTTATTTCTCTCAACCTTAAAACTCATATTTACTCTTCGTTTCTAATCCGATTTCAATTCCGTTTGAGTTTCTGGATTCCTCTCTTCATTCTCTTCATATCGGTACCAAGTTTCTGCATTTCCGAGCATATAAAGACTTGGTCGAGCATATATGTCACCAGGACGGTTCCGTCGCTCAGATTACGGTGAATTTGATGATGTCCGAGCGTAGCCTGCGTCGTTGTGATTCCAAATCTTCTTTCAGATCGTCAATCGGGTTAGTAACGAATAAGTTATGAATTTATTCGATTTTTGTATTGTGGTTTGGCCTAAATTGACCTTAAACTTGTCAAAATGGATAATTGGAAATTTCATTATACTTGTTACATTCTTCGGGTGATTGTGGGCTGTTTGTTTGATGAAATTTGATGACATATGGGTTCAGAAATTGCTTGTGGGCAAAACGTTATTCTAACGAAATTTAATTAATTAATTGAAGGTTAATTAATTAAATTGGGATTATAGAGAAGGATATAAGTTAATTAAATTCAAAGGAATGAATTTAATTGGTATTTGAATCGAGAAGTTTAATACGAAGAATATGATATTCTCAACAGGTGTTGTTGAAGGTTTTGGTCTAACTATAGCTTAATTGCTTTGTGAGAGTATCCAAATACGAGAAAGGAGGATAGTCCGAGTGGGAAGCGGACTCGATAGTTGGTTTGCGAGGTTTTACTATTCTTACTTGTGAGGTAAGTGTATATGAATTACACTTGCTTAATATATATGAAAGAATTTGGCCTACTAGGCTCTTTTTAGTTTTTGTTTAAGAAACTATACCCCATATTTTTTTACCACTTTCATTTAATGATTGGTAAAACTAATTAACCCTTCTATTTAAAAAAATGTTTTTTATTTGTTATTTAAGTGTAAGTTTTAATTTTTAAAAACTGAATTTCTTTTTTTTATTTTCTTTTATTAATTTTTTTTCTCTTTTTTATTTTTTTTATTTTCTAGAATGAAGAATTTTTCACATACCGGAATTTTCACATACCGGAATTTTCACATACAGGAATTTTCACATACCGGAATTTTCACAAACCGGAATTTCCAATACCGGAATTTCCAATACCGGAATTTCACATACCGGAATTTTACATACCGGAATTTCACATACCGGAAGTTCACATACCGGAAGTTATCATATCATACCGGAAATCATATCATAGCGGACATTATCATATCATACCAGAAGTTATCATACCGGAAATTATTTTTCTATTTTCTTTTATTTTTTTATTTTCTTTATTTTTTTTTTTTGGAATGCATACCGGAGTTTCACATACCGGAAGTTCACATACCGGAAGTTATCATACCGGAAGTTATCATATCATACCGGAATTTATCATACCGAAAGTTATCATACCAGAAGTTATATCAAACAAACTGATTTTATGTCATAGTTTAGAATTAAGAATTACATACCGGAAGTTATAAAAATGGTATGAGCAAAAACGCAACATTCAGGTATCAACCTTGAAGCAACAAAAAAGTCTCTAAAAATGGTATAACCTTCTTCTTTGTCCAGAGACGGTCAAGACAACTGTCAACATCACCCTGAGCAAGCAAAGGTTGTAAATTCACCAGTGTAAATATCATTAGCATCCGGTATGAACTTCGGGCGTAAAAAAATTTTGGCATGAACTTCCGGTATGAAAAATTTCGTTATGAACATTCGGTATGAACTTTCGGTATGAACTTCCGGTATGAACGATATGAACTTCCGGTATAAAAAGTTTTGGTATGAACTTCCTGTATGAAAAACTTTGTTATGAACTTCCGGTATGAACTCCCGGTATGAACTTTCGGTATAAAAAATTTTGGTATGAATATCGGGTATGAAAAACTTCGTTATGAACTTCCGGTATGAACTTTCGGTATGAACTTCCGGTATAAAATATTTCGGTATGAACTTCGGGTATGAAAAACTTCGTTATGAACTTCCGGTATGAACTTCCGGTATGCACTTTCCGTATGAATTTCCGGTATAAAAAACTTTGGTGTGAACTTCCGGTATGAAAAATTTCGTTATGAACTTCTGGTATGAACTTCCGTTATGAACTTCCGGTATGAACTTCCGGTATGAAATTCCGGTATAAAAAATTTTGGTATGAACTTCCAGTATGAAAAACATTGTTATGAACTTTCGGTATGAACTTTCGGTATGAACTTCCGGTATGAACTTCCGGTATGAACTTTCGGTATGAACTTCCGGTATAAAAAAATTTCGGTATGAACTTCCGGTATGAACTTTCGGTATGAACTTCCGGTATAAAAAATTTCGGTATGAACTTCCGGTATGAACTTCCGGTATGAACATCCGGTATGAACTTCCGGTATAAAAAATTTCGGTATGAACTTCCGGTATGAAAAATTTCATTATGAACTTCCGGTATGTAAAATGTCCGGTATGTAAATGTCCGGTATATAAAATGTCCGATGTAAAATGTCCGGTATGTAAATGTATGGTATGTAAAATGTCCGGTATGTAAATGTCCGGTTTGAAAATAGAAAATAAAAAGGGAAATAAAATAAAATAAAATAAAAAACAAATTCACTAATTAAAATCAAAATTTACATATCAAACATCAAATATTCTTTCTTTTTTAATACAAGGGTTAATTAGTTTTACCTTACCATTAAATGAAAGTGGTAAAAAAATCATGGGGTATATTTACTAAATAAAAAACTAGAAAAGGTAGTATATAATAAAATAAAAAAACCTACTTACCTAATTAACCCAATATAAATTATGTATTTAATATGGAATATTTTATTGCATGCCTTGTGGATTATGTGAATGAATTGTATGCTTAAAATGATGTGATGTTATATATGAATGTGAAACATGCAAATGTGAGAATGTGATGATATTTATATGAAATGTAATGTATACATGAGAAGTATGGTTTTGATGAGATGAAAGCATGAAAAGGAAAAGTGATAATATAGGATGGTAATTGATTAATTAGTCCAACTAGATCCCGCTTGTGCATGGGATTTAAAAGGAAAAAAAATAAACAGGTCCGATTCCGATTGAGGAGACCTGAGATAAAGGGTCCGATTCCGATTGAGGAGACCTATTATATAAACTGTCAACTGAGGTCCGATTCCGATTGAGGAGACCTACGAAGCTCACAGGTTAGTTGAGGTCCGAACCCGACTGAGGGAGGCCGAAGACGCTAACATGGTTGGCCAACCATAGAAAGAAAGAAAAATGAAAAGGAAAAGAAAGAAAGAAAGATAAGAAAAATAAGAAGGAAAAATCGTACATACAGTTGGGTCTAGTTAGTTAATTATCACCTATGCATCGATGCGATCGAGTCTAGCATGTTATATGTTATGTTATGATTAGTCACATGTGATGGTATGATATGAGATGCTTATATGAAATGGTATGTTTACATGTGGTGTGATAACATGGTTGAATGTTTATATGCTATGTGTTATGGATGGTTGTGGACGTAATGTGAATGTGGATATGTATGTGTGTGTTTTGGAATCTGAGAAAGGGTATAGAGTGTCCTTTGAGAACGAGATATTAGATGCTTGTATATATTAGGGGAGTGTGATTTGCATACCCTTATTGAGCGTGTGGCTTATTGTTGTTATATCCACATTTTTTCAGCTACTCATACTCAGCCTAATCAAGGCAAGAACGTTGGACCTAACACCTGGATTTGAGATCATACCAGGTGGGCTGTTATGGGATGCTACCGCCTAGGATGTTTTGTGTGGTTTTAAACAGTTGTGTTTTGTTAAACAGAGTTTTATGACGTATGTTAGTATGTATATATGTTGCGAATATATCTATGAAAATAAAATAGCGATAAAAACAAAGTCAATAAGTCATCTACTTACAATAAACAAAAATACAAAAAAAAAATATTACACTTAAAGGCGCGGTTGTGGACCGCGCCTATAAATTTTTTTTTTTAAAAATAGCTGCCCTATAGACTCGTCTATAACCGCGCCTCTTTAGTTTTTTTTCCTTTCAAAAACGTTACACTATAGCCGCGGTCTAGGACCGCACCTCTATTTGTGTTTTTATTATCTTTGTCCTTAACAACGCGTTTTACAAATAATAGTGCGGTCTAAGGCCACGCTTCTACTTCAAACAACAAATCTCGTGCATTTTGGTGAATTATTTCACTCCGAGCCTAAAACAGGAAATTTTTTTGAAGTTTCGTTTACTTCGGCAAAAGATCCAAAACAACATTTAAATATAACACAAGAATTGTTATATTTAAATAATTAATAAATCGTAGAAAAAATTTTATAAACGAGAAGCCACAACCCATTTTAAAACGATTTTTTTTCAAAACAAAAAAAAAACAAAAAAAAAACAAAAAAAAAAATTTTAGGGTGGGGCGGCTGGTCTACCCTGCCCCCGCAAGGGCCGCCCTTTTATATATCCTTCCTATGAATAACACTTTTCAATTATTAGTTTAGTTATCAAATTTCAAATCCAGCTTTACCTTCGAGTAAAGAATAATCATTCCATTTTTAATTTAATATAAATTAGTTCGAAATAAGGTTGATTTGTCATTCATGATTAACATCGCATTAATTTCCAGTTTGTTATTTTAAATTACTTTTAATTTGCAAATTAGCTTAATCCTAACTTGTTTTCAATTGAAATATTAACAAGTAATTGAGTTTTATATATTATAAAATTTTAATTTTGTTTTTCAAATAAAAATATATCTCCCGTTCTGACTAATTGATTTATTTTTATTGAAATGAATTTAGTTTACACAATTTGCAAAAATATTCAATAAAAATATTTCACATAAAAGTTATTTTATTTTTTTTACCAAAAAGAAGCAAATTAGTTTTAGTTAAATTATAATAAGCATGAAAGTAAAATCTAATAATTATATCCCAATTTTGATATACCAAAATTTTGGACTGTATCACTTTTCTTCTATCGACATTTCCTCTCTCCTTCTCTCGACATTCCTTTCCTTCTCCTTCCTCCTGCCGTCACCAACCCTGTTGCTACTCTCGATCGGAGCAAGAAACTAGGGGTGTCAATGGGTTGGGGATTCCCCGAAATTCGCGGGTATTACCCGTCATGGGGATGGGGATTTTAAACGGGTACAGGGACGGGGATGGGTTAAAAATTGATTCCCCGCTTGGGTATGGGGACGGGGATGAAGATAGGGGTATTCGCCCCTGCTCCCCGATCCGAACCCGAACCCGACGGGGAACTCGGTGGGGAATCCGACGGGGAACTCGGTGGGGAATCCGACGGGAACCCAAAAAAATTGTGTTTATTTTAGACTTTCGTTGTAGTTTCAAGTTTAATCGAAATTTAATTCAGAAACTGTGTTTAAATTTAAATTGTCGATGATTTTAAATTTCAAACTATATACACTTTTATGATTTTAAGAATTAAAAGTATTATACTCATTCCTACAATCCTACTTGTACAAAAATGTATTTAAAAAATATTTTAAGGTTATATTTTTGTATGATTATTACATGTGTAAATTATGCTAAAGCTAAGTGAAGTAAGTGCTAAACTATTATGGTGGGCATGTTAATGGTGTTTGTGGTAATGATGGTTGAGAACAATTGTTCTTTCTACTATTATTGGTTTTATTTGTAGGTTTTCAGGGTCTGTTATTTTTCATGAGATTAGACATTGAATTCCAACATATTTTGATTTTGCAGTTATGAATAGTTCTTTTTCTACGGTTATTGGTTTTATTTGTAAGTTTCTAAGGTCTGTTCTTTTTCCATGAGATTAGATAGTGGTGATTGAAAACAATTAAAATGCGCTGAATTTGATGAAGGGGTGCAACACTGCAACAAAATAATCCCTTCCTTAGAGTAAATTGCAAAATCAATTGTTAACAATTGTCAGGAATGATTTGACTATCAAGGTGTTGGGGTGAACGTTGCGTACCTACTACCTACAGGGATGAGCATATATGCATAATAGCATCACCACTTCATATATTATAGTATATGTTGCATTGAGAATTAATATTGAATACATGCAACAATGATTATCCATGTCTAGTCATCATTTAAATCCATGATAAGGATTTGATTTAGCAACACTTACAATGTTTAAAAAATATTCGAAAAAGCTAAATACACTTGAGGACAAAAATATGGGGACGGGAAATTTCCCGATGGGGACGAATATCCGACATAGATGGAAAATTTTGCGGGAAAAACTTCTAAAACTTTAAAATGGAAAAATTAAACGGGGACGGGGATTCCCCGATGGGGACGAATATCCGACGGGGACGGGGATGGGGACAATTTTCAATACCCGAACGGGTATGGGGATGGGGACGGGGGTATTATACTAAACGGGGATGGGGATGAATATGGTACTCCCCTACCCATATCCGACCCATCGACATCTCTACAAGAAACCCACCACCAGCCTACTGTTGTTTAGCAAATGAATGTTTCCTCCAGGGTCGTTTTGCATTTTGAGTGAATTGAAATCGATTGTTTCACCTACACTTTGGGGTTGTTTGAATTGATTGTCCTTGTCCTGACCTAATCTGACATGTGTTGATCGATCGGTTGTCCCTGTCCTGACTTAATTTGACAATTGGAGTTGTTTGATACCCATAATATCAAATCGAAATATCAGATATCAATATGATACACATATCTTGATACCGATATCTGATACTCATACCTAATACCTTTAATTAGGATATCGATACCAAACGATCCCTAAGGTGTTGAATAGTTACTATTGTCTTCTTGCTATTGCTATTAATTAGCTTCGATTGAAATTGATAAGATTATACTAGCCGATTTGATCTTATTTAGATTGTTGGTTAAATAAGGAAGAAAATTGATTTGATTAGATAAACTAAGTTTCATCTCCGGGCTTGCCTTCTCTTTCGTAAACTACTTCGATTAATTTGTTTTAACTATCATTGTGTCTTAAACTCTTCAAGTCATCGTAACCATATTCTTCATTTCTAACGGATCAAATATAACGTGAAGCGTTTCGTGGCACGTCCGAACAAGCGCATTGGGCTCGAGACCAACACAAAAGTTTGGGGTGTGTGCATTGGACCCAAACCCAATACATAAGTCAGTGAAGTTCCTTGTTAAAACCAATTGGCAATAGGTCCACCAACCTTATACACGAAGAACTGAAAACCTGGGATGGATATGAGAAGACTCCTATCTGAAAATGGCAACACGAAGACGGTATACCGTCATCGCTACAAGGGAAGATTTGTGAGCACAGCAAATTGCTTCTCCCTGTCATAAAGTTAGATGCAAGCAAACAACCAGCAGCATGAAGATATTGACAATATATCAAGCAGAATCACTGTGCCTAGGCTTAGTGGCTGACTTGTCTCATACAACAAAGCAGGAAGGTGCAGTAAGCTAATAAGTATGAAGCAAGTAGGAAATTCATGGAGTGTCCTTGGATGGGTCTGAGTTGGGTTTCCCTGTCACGTCCTCTTTCTTCCGTCCAAATAGCAACTCTTTTGCAGAACGTTGAGCAGCAAGCAATGCATTCTTGATCTGCATTGCATTCTTCAATAGATTAAAAATTGGTAGCATAAAACTCTTCCATGGTCAAGCAGTTGAGAAACCTATTATAATCAAACAGCTCCAGATCTTCTCAGAGTCAAGATCTAATGATTCCTTAACAGTATCAGTTTCAAAAGCCCAACTGAGGATGGCATTAAGGAGCATCAGAACTCAAATTCACACAAAGATGGAATTCGAAAGGATGTAGTGACATCAAAGCAGTTGGAAATTGCACATGAACAGGCTTTCCTAAGACATCCAATTGACAAATACCCATTATTTTACATCCAGTCACACGCAGTTCACGCATTAAAACTTACAAAATAACCTAATTAAAGTGGGAAAAAGACGATTGCATCCGGCAAGAGCACACAAATGCAAGCAGGAATTGAAATCAGAAAGGATAAGTTAGTGGGAATGGGTAGGAAGATCTTACAGGGTCGAGAGCATTGGGTTGAGGACCGTAATCAGCAGTGAGGAGGAAATAAGCAGCGACAGCAGTAATCCCCATACTCGTCCTTCTCACCAGCTTATCGGTGTTAGGGTTCATCATTTGAGTCGACTGCTGTGAGTGCTCTTCGTTACAGAAACAACCGGAAACCCTCCCTAGACTTCTCCTTTCCTCGATTTCTTCATATTTCCACTTTCGAGTAACTTACCATTTTTAATGGCAAAATAGTGCCCAAACTTTTATCCGGGGCCTCTCCAAACCTATGATGCACGGACACTTCTAGAAGGCGGCGTGTCCCGTGTCCTGCCGTGTCGGAAACGGGGACACACCCGGACACGGCTCGGACACGGTCAAATATGACCGGACACGGTCAAGACACGTTTCCAAGGTAGGACACGTGTAGGACACGGTGAGGACGCGGATTGTGTCCGGTCAAGACATGATCAACAAAATAAAAACTTATATACCGTAATATTTTTTCTTCTTTCCCATTTTTTCCGACTAAACCTAGCTCCATATGACCACCTGCGAGATTGTGGTTGTCGGAAGTAGGACACCAATCTTCTTGTCCGGCTCTAATGTTGAAATGTTGTTCCGCCGGCCGACTCTTATCTCCATTTTTATTATGATTTTATAAATTAATTTTGAATATTTGATTATTAATTTATTTTGTGATTTTTATTTGTTGAATGTTGACTATGTTATTCTAATTCTTTCACTTTTTATAATTCACAAATATTTATTATTATTTTCCTTTATTGATCATGTTGTTCGGTTATTGTTGATTTGAAAATGAATGATTCATTCTTCAATTTTGATACTGAGTATGATTATTTCAGATTATAAAATTAAATATGTTTATTTCTATGTTTTGTAAGACTGGAAATATTTGTTTCCAATTTTTGTTTCGATTATTTTAGGGAAATTCCGGATGGTACCCCTGTGGTTTGGGGTATTCCGGATTTTGCCCAAGGATTTTTTATAGTCCGAGTGGTACCCTTCAACTTTACACAATTCCGGATTTTGCCCAATTTTACAAAACCTACCAAACAATCCTTATCTAATTAATGAAAATAAAAATAAAACATAAAACCAAAATTAAAAAAAAAGAAGAAGAAATCCTTAGTTCGCTCAGGTCTGATTTTTTTCTTATTTTAATTATTGGATTAGCTTATAACTTTTTTGTTCTATTATTTCAGTTTTTAAATTGTCCATGAATTCGATTGTCTGTCTACTTTGAATTGGTTGATGATAGATTGATAGTTTACAAATTTGCCTTTCTTTCAGTTTGCTCGTTTCTCAGTAAATCAACAAAATAGTTTTGTTATTTTGTGCACATCTTATACCATGTTGATTTCTCTGTTACAAGTAAAGAATGGCATCAGCGAAGACGTCTTCGTTCTCAGACCTCTGCGTCGCTCCACGGCAGCGAAGACGGATCTCGACTCCAGAGAAGGCGGCGGCGGATTCAGCAAAGACGACGACAAGAACATGCCTCAACCCTTTTCCTTTGCAACTAGTTGATGTTTTAGATAATCCAAGTGAAATAAATCGAGTTCTTTCCGGAGCACGTTCAATCGGGAAATTACTCATGTTCTTCCCTCTTTCTCAATTCAATCCAAATTGATAAAACCCTAAATAGATTCTTTTGCTACAGCTTCACGAGTCGCGACCGGGACAATTGTCTTTCAAACTCCAACTGAAGAATCTCTTCCAAAAATCCTAAAGCGTGGAAATCTCACAAGGCTAAACGCAAATTTCTGTACGAAGGTCCTACTTTCTCATATTGCCCAACAATCTTTAAGCTAGGGTTTTCGAATTTGAAGTTTTTTCCTCTGACTGGCCACCATGAGTCTCATTCAGAATTTTGAGCAGCACTCACGCCAAATTGTTGAACCTAACATCACAATGAAAATTTCAAATGAGACTAACTATGGCGACGGAGGTCCGGGATAGCCTGGAGATAGCACATACAGTTGGGTTAAGACAACAAAACTTGAGCTTTTCTTAATTTAATTTGTTTCATTTCATTTCTTCCTTTCTTTTTTTATTCGGATTTATGTTTTATTTTTATTTTCATTAATTAGATAAGGCTTGTTTGGTAGGTTTTGTAAAATTGGGCAAAATCCGGAATTGTGTAAAGTTGAAGGGCACCACTCGAACTATAAAAAATCCTTGGGCAAAATCCGGAATACCCCAAACCACAGGGGTACCATCCGGAATTTCCCATTATTTTATTATCATGTTAATATTTTTATCAACTCATATATCATTGATTTTTTTTCATATATATGTATCTCATTATGATATAGTAATTCTATATTTAAATATCTTTAAAATAATATATTAATTATTTTACTCGCCGTGTCCCCGTTTCCTATACTTTTGATGATTGCCGCTTCCCCGTTTCTCGCCGTGTCCGTTTCCCGTATCCGTGTCCGTGTCCGTGCATCATAGCTCCAAACTTATCAAATTTCACACTACTCGATCAAATACAAAACCACATATTTTATCGGGGCCTCTCCAAACTTTTATCCAGTGTTAGGGTTCATCATTTTTAAATGAAACGTAAATAAACTATAAGTAATCATGCCGTAAGTATGTCATTTTATTCGACCTTCTCTTTTGATGTGGAGGTGAGATGACAATCTCCATATTACATATTACCGTAAGTGCACGGCCATTTCAAAATGGGGTATATGATGTAGCTTCAAGGTCGAGATCCCAAAGGACTATATATAGCTTGAAGTGTTTCAAGTTCAGTAGAAAAGGTTCAAGTGTGTAAAACGAAACAAAAAGGGTGATCAAATGATCAATGTTTTGGGTTGTGGGGTGATAAGTAGGCACGTAATAAGATCAAGTATCAAGTATGAAGAAACCACTAGGTTTGGAAATATTACTCCCAAATCATAGGTAGTAACATGCTCAAACATGTTGTGTTCAATTAAAGAAGGTATATATGAAGGTAGCAAGTACAAAGGTAGCATGTATATTAGGTGAGCTTTGTCACACATTTGGCTTTGTATCAACTAGTATGCATCACATGGTGTTTGCTATTTGCATACTAGTTGATTAAGTTTGGGAATAACTATGATCATCTTAGACAATATAAGTATCACATGGTGTTTGCTATTTGCTTATGCCATCCAACATAATTATAATTTGGACAATAACATCACTAGTAGAATGATAATCTTTTCGGCTCTAACCATTCTACTCTAGCATAATAAGCATCTCAACATTGCACAATCATCCTTATATTACTTATTGGTCTTAGTTTGGATGATTAATCTACATATCATTCATTCATGCTTGAAAATGTACAATGTGCTATGGGAACAATCTAAACTAGTGATAGTCTAGCATCCAACATTCAAAATAAGTCCAATATAGAATGCATGATAAGTAGATTCAATTCTTCGTATATGCTAACATGATTTTAGTCTCACTTCAATTTATAAACACAACATAAAAGTAATACTAGTCTAGCATGATTTGGGGATTTGCACCCTAAAATCTAGCAAGAGAACTACTCACTCATCATCTAAAATCTCAATATGTAAACAATAGAAACAAATGACATGGTAGCAAAATAGACAACAAATGAGGAATTTAGGAAAAAGAATGGACGAATTTAGACTTATCAATCCAAAGTCATGACCAAAACAAGTTGGGAATAAGATCTAGCAAGAACAATTGTGAAGAACATCAATGCTTTCCTTTATTTGGAATCCATATTCACCCAATTCAAGCTCTAAAATATTGTTTCTACATAAATACTACTACTAAGAGAGTTGTATGTGAAATGGTAACTTGAATGGTACATTTACATTCAGTCAATGGCTCCTTTATAGGCCTAAAAGACATGGTCTCTCCTTTGAATGCAACTTGATCAAGTTGCATAGGAAGTTAGTTATGCAAGTGGATCAAACTCGGCATAGATACCTCGAGTGAACAAGGCTTCTTAATTAGGTCGAGTGGGTTTCTGCAAATCATCGAGTGTTCCACCGACTTAACCTTGTCTTCCTTGCTCGAGTTCCTCGTCTTCTTCTCTCGACTTTTTTCGTCTTCTTAGATAGAGTGATGTAGAAAACTCGAGAGATATTGAAACTTTGTGTATTCTAGGTTCTTAGCTCGAGTGAACTTGTACTCCTTGCCCGAGCTCGACGTTGCACACAATCTATGATGAACTTTCTTTCAACTCCGTCTTCTCAGGTCGAGTGGAGTGTTTTCTTAGGTCGAGTTGATTATCTTTATTGCTCGAGTGATATTGTTCACTCGACATACCTTAACAATTCCACTTCCAAGGCTTTTTATCTCGAGTTCAGCCTTCCTCTTAGCGCAATTTAGGCTTTACTCGATGGTCCATACTTGGAGTTTCCTTTGTTCCAATGGCTTCATGTAAATGTCCATCTTACCTTCTTCCTTCCTTTGATCCAATGAGGCAGATGATGATGTGATGATTGATCATTGGGATGGTTGGATGTTGAATATTTTCTTTTAAGCTCCAATTGAGACCTAAAACACATATAAACATACAAGACAACTGAAGTAGACATTCTTTGACTTTTAAAGCTTTAGCTAATGTAGATGCCTAAACCATGCAAAATAAGGGGAAATCACATAAAACACATCGATAAATATAGTATAAAGCATGCTATCAAAGTACCCCATACTTAGCTCTAACTTGTCCCCAAGTAAGAACAAAATACAAAGGATAAAGAAAGAAAAACAAACAAAGAAAATCTTTTTGGAGTATGCTTCAAATGGTTGATCACTTTTCAAAATATTAATTAGATCCATGGCAAGGTATAAGGCATAGTTGAGAATAATGAGTATGAAAGTAAGCATGGGAGAATATATGCTAAATCTTAACTCATAAAACCTATAGTCTAGAATCTTAAGTTAAAACAACTCATGCTTGCTACTTAGATATCTTTAATAATGCTTGCATATGACTTGTATTGTTCAACCTTACGAGTAAAATATAGTCAATGGTTCACATACTTAAGTACAATCAAGCATGATCGGGTCATTTATAATGTTTTTCTTCTTGGACTCGGCCTAACAAATAAAATCTTCATGCTCTTTTGGCATGATTTACATTGACTTGTACATTCATCTTTTGATATCCATATACATGGCCTCATTGGCATAAAAGCAAAAAAAAAAAAACATTCATCACATAGTCAATTGACATTTTTGAACTGATAATCTTTTTCTATGACTTTTTCTTTACATACTTTTTTTCATTGATATGCCTTTTGCTTTACGGGTTAGTATTTTCACTCAAGTGAGTGTCAACTAATGTAAGCTTTTTTAGACGAGCAATTAAGAGTTCATAACCAATACACACTATCATTAACTTAACCATGCTTACTTTAACTCACATTGCATATCATAGGAATCATTATGTCATACATCAACCAATAGAAAGGTATAAGTGTATAACTAAATTCATCTTTCATATACATTTCATGGATGACTATTTAACATGCTTCTATTATACTCAATTCACAAACTTTGTAATCAACAAGCCTCAAATTATAGTCATGACTTTAGCATAAGGTTCATCGTCAAGATCATATCATCATTCAAACTTAATAATAAAAAGCAATATGCTATTTATCATTGATAATACTAATATTTACTAAATAAGTTATAAAATAACTTTATTTTTAGACAAATTAAATTTATCTTGATAAAATATCATTTATATTATCCAAAGAACGTAAATATTATCTTTAGGGAAATTACCTAATCGTATTAGGATTTCTATATAACGCATGCAAAAGCTAGGAAACATCCATTTTCAGTTACATCCGGGTTTATTCAACTTTTATTATAGAATTTTAATCCGATTAAAACTCAATAAAAAAAATCAACATGCTATTTTCCTATCTAATTTTAGCTTTTAGCATATAACAAACCGAATTTATAATTTTAATCATGCAATATAATCATAGAAACGCAATCTCTTTCGTAATCAAAATTAAAACAATCAGAATATGCATCAAAATATGACCTTTTTAATTTGATCTAATCAATTTATACAAGAGTCATCTAATATCTAAACAAGGATTGTAGGTAGACCTAGGCAAAGTCGGGTTAGCCTGTGATTGTATAAACGGGCGGGTATGAATAAGGGTACATGCCCGCCCATGACAAAAAGCCCGTCCAAGTGCCCAATCCGGGTGGGTACATGCAAGGGTTCAACCTTGTCCGGTCCGAAAATCCCGACCAAAAGCCCGTCTTAATTTTATTTTTAAATTTAAAATGTAAAATACAGGGTTAAATGGTAGGATTTAAACTTGAGACCTCAAGGTAAGGTTCAAGTGTCAACAACCATTAGCCTATTTTATTGTTTATGTACTACTTTATTTAAAATTAATAATAGGAGCATTGGAATTAGTTTCTAAATATATTAGCAATCAAAAGAAAAAAAAAGAAAAACAATAAGATTGAAAAGTTATGTATTCCGTTGAGTTTCTTCCGCTTGATCGAATAACCCCAAACTCAGTTATTTCAACTACATCAAATGATCTTTCAAATTGGTCAAGATTTTCTAGTTTATGGCCACTTCTCTATGGTACTAGTTGTTGCTTCATTGAATTTGCTTCATTAATAGGCTCGCGATTCGACTTTGATCGTTATGGACTCATACCAAGATCGAGCTCTAGACAAGCCGACATTATTTTAACAGCCGGTACGGTAACAATGGAAATGGCCCCTTCTTTAGTGAGATTATATGAGTAAATGGTGAAGAAAGTTCACTAAAAGAGCTCGTATTAGAGGAACAACTTTTTCAATTCTAGCTCGACCTTTAATATGAATATTTTCTCTCTCTTTTTAACTTTGAACCAAACCGGTTTTTTAAATAATAAAATAAAATGAACCAAGTCCTAAAAACATACACATTATCCTTCCTTCTTCTCTCCCCGATTAGACTGGATCCTAATCTGAATTATACAACCACTATCACGTCTATAAGGCTAACATTCCACTCTTGCAATCGGCACCTTGAATTTGCATAAAACGCATATGACATTTGACATTGTATTCTTACTTCGTGAAGAGTGAGCGAGTGAATCTTGTTTGCCTATAACTAGAATCTCTTTGTGCTCCTTGGTTGCGTACCTTGGGTGTGTGAGGTTGTAGCGGAAGAGTTCATTTGATTGTTACTAGTTGTGTCTTGATCCGTCAACAATTAAGATGCTTTATGTTGTTTCAAGGGGTTCAACATTGACCTATCCATCTACCGATCCTTTGATCATCTCCATTCCTATGAATCTACATCCATTCACCCTTCATCCTTATCCATTGATTTTGAGTCTTGTTTTGGTGTCGATGATCGGGACAACCTACGATTATCTTTGTATCACAAACTCTCACTCAAAACCTAATAATAATAATCCACAACTACCGTCTTCCTATTAACAACATTTTAGACAAGCTTTATTCGGTACCATGTGAAAATGTTGACTCTATTTTTAAATCGACCATGAAACTGATCCATACTCATAGAGAAATAGTTCAGAACAATGATGTCTGAATTTTGGATCTTAATATGATGCCAAAAGTGCAAACTGTTTTGTGGGAAATGTTTTTAGATGAATTTCCAACAAAATAAAACCTACAAAATCAAAGGGTTGTACACATGCAATATAACTTTCTCTGCATTCATTTGAGTGTCAAACACATTTGTCTTGAATGTTCATTCACAATCAATATTGTAGCCGATGACAAAGTAAAGAACTACCTAATTAAGCTAGACATATCGTACAAAAGGTTACCAAAGATCCTTTCAAACATAAATAACAAATTATTATAACAACATGAAACATTTAGTTGTCACATGATAAAATATCTGATTCACGATAAACCAATACATTTTCAAAAACAAAAACAAAAACTTTGGATTTAACAACAAAAAAAAACTATGTATAACAGAAATTAAATAATCTATTATGTATAAGTAATATATTTCAAAATTTTAAAAGCTTGTGGTTGTTTGGTAAAGTAGAGTATTTAGTAGATTAGTTTTTTTTATTAGTTTGTAGGTAGATTTTTTTTAATTTAAAAAGCTAACCAAGATAGATTTTGATAAATTATTGAATTTATTTACTATTTTATTCTCACATGTATTTTTTATATTTCTTATCCTTTACAGGATTTTTATTTATGTAAATTCACCCAAAAAAACTACCTGCAAATCTTTCTTACTCAAACTAGTTCAATGCCCGCACCTTGTGCGGGTTTTATCTAAATAATATATATATATATATATATATATATATATATATATATATATATATATATATAAAGTTTAAAATTAAAAAATCAATTAATTCAAAATTTAATTTCGTGAATTAAAATGTGCCTACATTATTTTTTGAAAATTATAAAAACAAAATCTAGATGTGTTTTTATGATGTTTTTGTTTTTAATTTATATTTGAGTAAAATTGATGTAGCATAATAATTTATTAGATTAAAGATGATTTGGCTTTCTTACTGTTTATTAGTTTTAATGATTTTTTTTATTACGAAAGATATTATGGCAAATCCGTAAATATCTTATGGCAATATTGTAAATAAATTGGAAAAAAGCTGATGTGGCTAGCCTTAGCACGCGACATGTGGACGAGGTGGGTTCTACTTTAATAAGATATATAGATACCAATTAGACTTTTATACTTTATAAAAATGTTTTAAAATCCTATGAAATCAACTACCAAAAAATTTACAAAAATTCCTAGTTAATGAACACAACCAAAGATGACCTTTCAAATGTGTCCCGTTAAAAAATGTCCTGTCAGAAAATAAAGGAATTTTCTTCTTGGTGGCTTTTGAGTTTGAATTTTTTCTTTCGATATACACAAATTTTTAAGTTTTTTTGGTGCTCTAATGATTTAATTTGTTCCCCCTTATACCCTTATTTAATATTATTTCATTAAAACGTCAATTATAAAAAAAATTAAAAATTTAGAACTAATTTTTATTAAAAACTTTTTAAAAACTTTTTTTTTTAAAACTAATAATGACCATATCAAATTTGACCATATTAAAACAGATTTCAAAAGGGCAAAATTGCTCATATACCTTATAAAATTACAAATTATCACCGTATCTCTTCTAAATTAATAAATGACATAGATACATGTAGATAATTGAATCAAGTAAATCAACGATCTAAATTAATATTTATTGTCACACCGTAACAACTCTCATTACTTAAGCAGTCCCCTAAACTAATTGCTTTTTAAAATACTAAGTATTGGATAGAAGTACTTTTTATATTTATATTTTTGAATTAAAAATATATAAAAGTAAATTTAAAACTTTTATTTTTTTAATTTTTTATTAAATAAAAATACAGTAAAAATCTATTTATTTTCAAATAAAAACAAAATATAAAAATAAATTTAAAACTTATTATAATGACATTAAATTTATTTTTTTAATTTTTTTAATTTTTTTAATAAATATTTATTAGAAAATATATTAATTAAAGATACATCAGAGAAATAAATTAAACCACAAAATATCAAGAAAAAACTTAAAAATTTGTCAATACTATCACCAAAGATCCATACTATACAAAGTCAATAGGAAATTCTCAAAATTAAAATAAAAAATGAGAAATTAGTTGTCGTCCGGTTCGTCGTGAAAAGAAGGAAAAGAAATGCCCTTTCAAATGTGCCCCTCCCTCCGCTGCTCTTAGGAATCTCTACTGAGCAGAGAGTGAGAGAGATGGCGTCTTCAACGGTTCAAAGCGTTGCGCCACAACCCCCAAACCCTAATTCGCATCCGAATCCTTCGACTCATAAGCCCAGTAGCAGGAAGAGACCTCTCGATCACGCCCTGTCCTCTCCTTACTTCAAGATGCGACTTATTCACAAAGATCTCCGCACCCTTTTTCTCCAGGTCTGTTATGCGTTAAATTTCTCTTCCTAAACTTCTTCTTTCTTATTGTGATTAAAGAATTCGGGTGGTTCTCGGGTGGATCTTGAACGCGATTTATCATAACTGAAAGCGTAGAGTTTGATTTGGTCTCAAGTTCCCTAAACCCTACTGACGAAAAGGAATTTATGATTTTCTTGTCATCATGATAATTTTCCCACATAATATCAGCCCGCGTGTCTGCAGTTGCTTTTTCATGTTTTACTGATATATGGTAATCCTGTGATTCAGCCTTTAGTCGTTCTTTGAATTAGCTCTTACATTGGTTGGAAGTGAAATCAGGAGCCTGAACTAGGCAAGGTTGAACTTGAATAGATGTTGCCTTTTGATGCCATTGAGCCTGAGAGGAACTAATCAGCATTAGTTTTTAGCAGAAACACGATATTAGTTGGGTTTGAAGTAATGGTCCGAACATGTACAACGATTTCAGAAGGGGAAGCTTATTGCTTAGAATCTTTATCCCTTTGGGTTTTGGAAGCACTGTTAAAATAGATTATGCCTTTCATCCGACCGACCCATGGTTTTTGTAATTTTTTTCCTTGCATCATATGATCTAAATCGACATTATGAGGATGTGGAATTAAATTAAATCAAGCACCCTGTTGAATTATACTTGATGAATTTATATTACATGATATACTGAAATTCAAACATTTTACTTTCTCTGTAAGGTTAACTGTGCCCCTGAGTTTCGACACAGTGAAGCTGCTCGTGGAATTCTGGAAAGTAAGCATCGATTATTTGCTTTTGTTGTGCTATTTTTTTATTTTTGACTCTAATTGTTTCCTTGTTAACCTTACTGTTGTCCCGTATTGTTTGTGTATTGGTCTTTTTGTATGATTGTAAATATCTTTCCTTTTATAAATGGATGCAGCTTATTAATGAAAGTGAGAATGACAGCTTGTATAGTGTGGATTGCAGGACTAACCGACATTGTGGCACTAGATTTTGACATGAAAAACTTTGCATAGAGGCAACCGTTTTTCCATGTAGTGGATCTTATGTACTTTGGTCTGCCCGACAATCCATATGATATGATTATGCTGATGGTTCTATTAAACTTTTGTTTACCAGAGATGAAGTTGATGGTGGATATATGCAAGCAAATGGCTAAGGAGGCACCACCTATAATGAAATGCAATAATGGTTCGGAAAGGCAAGCCTTTGCAAGTAAGAAACCAAACTGGCATGGTGAGAAGCCGGTGGAACCTCGTGCTGTGGAGGGTGAAGAATTTGTGAAGCTAGGAGAAGAGGAGGACGTTGCCACCCTTGGTACACGTGTTGTTGGAGGGTCTGCTTTCGGCTGGAACTTTGTTACATTCGTGAGCAGGAAACCCAAGTATTATGGAAGAAGCAAGGAGTCATTCAGAGCCGCAAACCCGAAATTGGAGACAGGAGAGCCTTCGAATCCCTAATTCTTGTGTGGTTGAAGGAAGCTGTACACCATCTGAAGCGGTTTGTCATAGCGTATATACCTTATGTGGGAACTCATTGGAGGTAGATCATCTGAAATGTGACCCCATCGGAAAATTACTTGAAATTGATTGGAGGAGATCATCTGAAATGTACACCATCTGAATGCCTAATTCTTCATCAGCTGTTAGTAGGTATTTGTTAATCTGGACTTACAGGACTCTTCTGTTAAGATGCCATCTAGGCTTGTTCGAGACATATATACACATCATTTTCTTGGTGCTTATTGAAAATTTCCTTTTCTTCTTGCTCTTATATTAGACCGAGTATATCTCAGAGTCTATAATCTTATTAAATACTAGTTGTCTTGCCCGCGCTACGCCGGTGCAAGTAACAACATATAAAATTACATGGTAAATCGAATGATTCGATTTATTCAGTCATTCAATGGTGCTAATCTTGTTAGATAATTCCAGAAGCTTTGCAAGCATATATCAAGCATATACAGTACATCACAACCACAAAAAATCAACCTCCTTACATTTGATTATATATTTAAAAATAAAATTTTAATTGAAGTAAAAACCTCCTTACATTTGATTATACATTTAAAAATAAAATTTTAATTGAAGTAAAAACCGCTACAAAAAATCAACCTCCTTACATTTGATTATATATTTAAAAGTAAAATTTTAATTGAAGTAAAAACCGATGTGAAATTAACTTTAATTGAAGTAAAACCCGTCGTTTTATCGGGTAATTTAATCAGGATCAAACAAGAACCGAAATGCAGTCCCTTCAACCTTCAGCATATAAACCTAAGGTTTGACACATAAGTGGTAGCGCAATCAACCGAGCTGATATTTATACTTCAATTTTGAGAGACTGAAACCAAATGTGAAAAAGACGGAATTAAGAAATACTCGATGATCACCTGGTCTAGTGGGATTGGAACGACACGGCTCGACTCCTCAATTCCTCCCTCTTAGCCATATGTTGAAAGTTTTTGAATTAAAAATTAAAATTGAATTATAACATAAACAAAAGAAATTCGGAATTTTAATGAGTTAGAGAGAACGTGACCGTACATTCAAGTATATTTAGTTTATAGATATTTAGATATCGTTAACCACAAGTCAACTTATGGCAGACTTCCATGAGCCTAATTTATATTGGAAGAACCGAACTAATGAGCCATCAATATAGTCGAGAAACTAAACATAGATATATCACAAGTTGCGAATCTGAAATGTGAATATGAAATAGCAGTAAAAACTCACTTCATGGTTGGAATCAAGTGCGAGAATGAGAAGTATACTAACAACTATTATTATTTAATTGTTGACCATGACATTAGTGCAGACAACATCTTAATAAGGGAGAAATTTCATACAAAGCATGTCTGTCTTTGTAAATGAGATAAATAGACGAGGCTCAAACTCAAATACAAGGTTGGGAAAAACCGTGCTAAAAGTTTAAGAATAAATGAGGAAAATAGGACTCCTAAAATTTTACTTTTGCAAAGTGGGCTTCTGGTATAATTTAGGCCTGCAAAAAAATTAATAGCTGTATTTGTGGGCCTTCCAAAAAAGAGGGATGGATGGATGGCTGTCAAAAAAATTGAATATTAAATGACTGTTGGTATTATTTGCAGAGAAGAAAGATAAAACATTCATTCTCTTTGTAAAGAGAGAGAAAACAGATCTAGAAAGGAACGAAAGAGAAGAAGGAGAAATAGAGGATGAAACGGAGATCTGCCGGAGTTTCAACGACAGGGAGCACTGTTTCGCCGCCGGGACATTTGGCCACCAAGCCGACACCGAAGGATGAGCGAGAGATCTAGGGTTTCCTTCGAGCGGGAGAAGGACAAGCGAGAGATCTAGGGTTTCGCCGTCAAAGCCGGCACCCACTTCTCCTTTCTTTACCCTCTCCCTCCGGTGAAGCCGGCGCACTTCTTCTGAAGCCGGCGCACTCCTTCTTCGTCCGCTAAAGGCGGCGCCCACTTCCCCTTCATTTGCGCCCTATTCTTCAACATTACCCAAACCGCGCCCACTTCTCCTTTCTTTGCCCTCTTCTTCCTCCCCTGAAACCGCTTGGGAACGTTGTTTTAATGGCGGATCTCCCTTCCTTTTCTGCTCAGATTCCGGCGCCCTCTTACAGTCTAGGGTTTACGCACGCTGTTATTGAAGCAGAGGAGTGTAGGATGGCCGGCGAGACTTCGATGGCGGATGAAGCTAGGGTTTCCGCTGAAACTAGGGTTACCCAATTGTATGCATACGTAGTTACTTTTTGGGTATGATAATGTTCACTTATTTAGATTATATGAATATATGTTGGAGTATATGATACGTGCTTACCCAAAAAATGCTTACCCAATTCCAATTATTTAGATTATATGGATATGGATATGTGTATATTAGTGTTGGAGTATATGGATATATGCTTACCCAATTGTATGCTTACCCATGCCAATTGTATGTTTACCCAAATTCAGTTATTTAGATTATATAGATATGTGTATATTAGTGTTGGAGTATATGGATATCCAAGAAGTTTGACATTACCCAAGAAGATGAGAAGTTTCAGATTATCCCGAAATACATTACCTAGGAATTTTGAGATTACCCAAAAATAGATTATCCAAGAAGTTTGACATTACCCAGGAAGTTTGACTGGTTTAGATTACCCCGAAATACATTACCCAGGAAGATGAGAAGTTTCAACTTACCCCGAAATACAGTACCTAGGAAGATGACAAGTTGGAGATTATTCATGGATACAAACAAACGCTGCTTACCCACAAATAGAAAATGTAAACAAGCACTGCTTACCCACAAATAGAACAAAAGATGAGAAGTTTCAGATTACCCACAAATACATTACCCAGGAAGTTTGAGATTACCCAAAAATAGGAACAAACACTGCTTATCCAGAAATAGAATAGGGATATGTAAGCAGTCCATATTCAGTGAAGAAGAAGCTCAACAAGCAGTCCAGATTCTTGCGTTTCAATGGGAAGAAGAAAAGAGCTGCATATGGATACTCAGATATAAATTTACGTTTGAAAGGAGGGAAGAAGAAGGGACAATAGAGGGAAGAAGATGGGCTGGCTGAATTGATTGGTCTATTTTCTGATTTTTTCTACATGTCACCCATCAAATCAGTCTAGATACATATATATGTTCCTTACTTTTCTGATTTTTTCTACAATAGGAGCCCATTTTCTAAATGAAATTATGAGAGACCCAAAATCCAAACTCTACATTGTAAAAGGCCTACATTGTAAATTCAGCCAAAGTTTAATGAGGAAGCTTCAAATTAGAATAAGCACATGCATATTTACATAACGACTACATTGCTGAACATTCACCTCCTTTTTCCTGCCGTGTTGCACGCTTGTACTGTGAATTCTCCTTTGTATCCACCTTTCCATTCTCAGTTGCTCCAACATATCGCCGACGGCTCGAGAATTCCACTGCTAAAGGATACAACAATCTCCGTCGCATATGAGAAACATGTCTCCTGGTCATCGTAGCGGTCGCTCAAAAGAAATGTGTGTTTCCTATAGTATCTCATACTCTTTCCTTTTTCTCTTCAATCTCTATCTATTATTAATTGGTTACCTATTTAGGTCCATACTTTGATAATGTGTTGTGATTATGAGGTTTGTTTTCATTTGTTCAATTAATTTTGAATAATTACAACTACGTTTAGGTGTAGAAAAAAAGGGATAGGGATGCACTCGAGGTGTTTGATAGAATGCCGAAGACAAAATTTGTCCTATTTCATATGACTAAAAAATATAGAATGTCAAAGATCAAATTTGGATAAATAATATCTTTTAATCTTTCAAAAAACATAATACATCTTTACATGTTTTTACATACCTCTGACACTATCACAATAGTCACAACCATAAAAAATGTATAAATTTTGAATTGATCATAGTAGGATTCAACACCTTCAAGATCTCAAACAAGCCACAATTGATGTATTAAAATCAGAGAAAACAGATCCCAATCCAAAAGGCCATACATTATGTTGACCATAACCTTTGTGAATGCTCGATTTTGAATTCATAAACATGTGGATGTGTAGTATAGTCCTTATACTAATTTTTCTCTCGTTAATATATTTTAGGTAATTAGTAATTAAATTTACACAGGAAGTACATTACGTCGATGTGCAATATGTCATCATCCTACATGTTAGAACTACATATAATATGGTAAAATTGCATATGTACATTACTTATGAGAATAAGTCCGTAGAAGAACAAGTAAGGAGGCTTACTTGGTAGCTTCGAAGGCAGGCACACTTCTAGGTTTGGATTTGTTGATAAGGGAATAAGACGGTAGCGTAGAGGGTGTACCTACTTACCGAGTCGGGGAAGACGGAATCCGAATATGAGCACTGAACAAAGGAATTGAACCAAGGACAAGAGGGAAGAAAGAACTGCACGTGAGAAGACACGTGTGGGCATATAAGAGTTGTGAGGTGGCCCATTTTTAGTGTTGCTCTCAATTTAAAAATTAACAGTATGTTGAGGTGTTAGCTTCACTGTTCCTAAGAAGTTCTCCGCTTTTATATATATGATTAGTGCACCTTGCGTATTAATAATTTGCGTGTTCAGTTGTTTATATGGTGTTTTCTTACATCCCGCTTTTTATCTTTAATTTTTATTTATTGGTTGATTGGTGGAATATGTAGGTCCCACTTAAGTAAGATAAACTTAAAACGAAGTTATAAAAAAAAAAAGAGTAATCTTACGAGTTAATTGGTTACAGAGGTATTTTTATATAATTTAGCTTCTAAATATCATTTATTTAAATTTGAGAGGGATTTTTTTTAGAAAAAAACTTTTTGCACAAGTAAAATAATGAGGATTTGTGTTGTTCTTTATGTTGCATAAGGAAATATAGAGGATATGGGTTCTTATCGGTTGGTTAGTAAACGAGGTATTCAATCTTGATAGAACTCATATTGTAAATAGAGTAAAATAGAGGGTTGTCCTATGTAATTATGTAAATACGTTTGATTATTAATATGACCCATCAGTCGATGGAAACCCTGAGGGGAATTTATCATATTCTCACATGGTATCAGAGGTTCTCGTTCCTCAAATCCTCTTCCGCTCTTTCTAAACCTACGGCCGTTTTCTTCCCGCCGTTCTTCCCCTTTCATCACCGCTCTTCGATGGCTGCTGAACGGAAACCTTCTTTCCATTCCGCTCTAGAAATCTCCAACATCAACAACAATATTACCCTCGTCCTTGAACATGACACTCCATATGCGTCTCGGGTTACCCTATTTTGCGTCACTGTGAAGGCTCACAACGTCCTCGATCACATCGATGAGGAGCATGTAGTCTCCCTCAGTCTCCGAGAGAACAGGTACACGTGCTGGTCCACAAGTGGTGCAGCAGGACCTAGCAGTGACGGCTCCTCCCGGAATCTCTTGATTGTCTCAGCTATCGGAACATCCTCAAATCCTGCCTCCAAGAAGTCCTGCACTCGGTCTCTCCTCAGCGAGGTAGGACAAAAAGTCTCCCGCACAAGACTCAACAACTACTCAAATCGGGGCACTCCGCCCCGCACGGTCCTCCACCAGAACTGTGCCTGGTCTCTAAACAAGGTCTGAACCAACTCCACCTTACGACTCTCAGGACAGTGGATCGCCTCCAGTGCGGACTCCACATGGCTAATCCAATGCTCTACCTCAAGTCCAACATTCCCGTCGAATGTGGGACTCGTTGATGGTTGAAAGTCTTCAACCATTCGTCCGGCCTCGGTACCCTCAGCTCATATCTCCCTCGGTCATCCTCAACAACCCTCACTGGTGCAGCTACCACCGGTGGAACTACCACCTGAGTCACCCTCTGAGAGACCTCAACCGACCTAGCTGGCACCGGCGGTGCTGGAGGTGGTGCTCCGTCCCTGTATGCCTCTTGCACCTGCTAGACATACACTCGATACTCCGATGCTCCAATTGACACACAGCCAGAATCAGCAGGTCCTGCACTCCGTACTCCGGACCTAGCAACGATCCCATCCCTAACCTCGAGAACAATGCTCTCAACTACCTCCTCAGCAGGAACGTCCGCAAATGGCGGATCTACAACGGGAGCACGTCCCCGACCTCGACCCCTCTGAGGCCTGCCCACATGTCCCGGTCTCGAAGCTCCAGGAGGAAGGGGAGATCGTGATGTGAGCCCGCCGGACTTAAGCAACGAGACTGATGTGACTGACCAAGATCAACACTACCTCTCACTCGAGCTCGAGCACGCATGCTAGGCCAAACCACTTTGACCTACCACCCTTTCAGAGCTCTGACATTTAAGGACGTCAATGACTATCACTTAGTGAACATACTTGAGGCGATTGAGGATGCCGGATCACTTTAAACCTAGATGTAACCTTTTGTTTTATTTTATGTGGTCATGCTTGACTTTATTTCATGGTTTAAAACCACTTTAGTTGGGTTTCTTTCAGCCACGTTTTTGGAACCTTGGAGCTCTAATGTGGCCGGCCATATGAATGGTTTTTAGGCCATTTATTGCTTGAAGTTGTTGGTTGAAAGACCCTAGGCTTTCCTTCATTTAGTATCCAACTCTTGAACTACTTGTAAACTATTATTGTTGGGAGTTGGTGCTGAATTTTTCAGCCATATAAGGCCATCTCCTACCCACGTTTTTTAATCAGATTATAGAGTTGAATTCAATCGAAGTTGTGTTTTCACTTTAAAGCAAAACAAACCTAGAGACTAAGGTGAGAGGCCAAGGTTTCGAAACCCACAAGGTGAGAGACTGAGTGGTGTCCTTACGGTGCGAGGCTAGGAGGACAAAGGAGGTCTAATTTCCGAAGTGAGATTCCGAGGAAAGAAGAACTCGAGCCAAGGAGATCCAAGGTGCGAGGCTGGACGATTCCTTGCTTGGCATATCCCTATAAATCGAAAATACACAAAAGAAATCGACGGAGGAATAACACCGGCGGATCCTTGCGTTCAACGGACGAAGAGCGCATCAAGTGGTATCAGAGCCCAACGGTTCGAGTTTCTCAAGCTTTCGGGGTACGAATTGCTTACCTAAACTTGTTTTTAGTTTTTGCAATTTTGAGTAGTTCCCCAAAATTTTGTGTTTACAATCTTCTTTCTTGTGAGCCTTTAGAGAGATCTTGTTGACCTTTTATTCAAAAAAAAAAAACGAAAAGCATATCTTATATCATCCAGTAAAGTCAAAAAAAAAGGGAAAAAAAAACGAACGAAACAAAAGAAAAGAAAAAAAAAAGTTGTTTGAGTGTTCTTGAATGTTATCAAAGTTGTTCTTGAGTGTTCTAGCCATTCCAAAACACAACCCACACGTTTTGGGGAAAACGCTTGTTATTGCTTTGACTAACTACTTGTTAGGGACTAAGTAAATACTCGCCGGAAGGCTCGTATTTGTTGTTGCTTTGTTGCCCTTTTGTGTTTGCTTTTCTGAAGTTATATTGCATCGTGGAATACCTTGTTTACCTTGTGCACTACCTTGGATAATTGGCGGAATTTTGTTACCAAGAGAAATCTTTGTGTGGAGAGCATTGCCTAAGGCTTTGGAAAAGGTGAGGGAGAGCTTTGCCTCGAAGCAAAGAAAAAGGGGAGTTGTGTGAATCCAAACACTATCAAACACTCAAGTGTGAGGAGAAATACACTTGAGAGAGGAGAGAGAGAGAACATTTTTGTCTCTAACCTTTGCCTTTGAGTTTGTTTTTTTTGTGATAGGCGAAAAATCTCGAAAAGGTGAAAAACGGCCGGTTTTGCGGTTTTGCGGAAAAAAGGCGTCCGAACTCAGAATTACAATTGCTATACCTTTCCGAGAAGGGAAACGGGCCTCCGAGTCCAACTCACCGCTTTGCCATGACCTAAGGGCTTTTTTAGCCATCCGACACCGTTTCGGTCACGAAACCGGCATTTTTATTACTTTCGGTTTTGCCTTTGAACATTTCGTTTTGTTATACCTTTGGACACTTGGTTTTGTTTGTTTCTTTGATTGTTTTGTAGTCCAACAACAGGATGACATCCGTCAATGGTAATGGGATCAATCAAGCCGACCCACGTATTGACCGCCTTGAAGCCCAATTCGCGGAGCTTCTAAGGAGACTACCTCCCGTCCCACCTGAACAAATTCAAGGAGGAAGTAACCAGGGACCACCTCGTAGAGGCCGGGATAGGAATAGGAGTGTGAATATCCATGGGAGCAGAAACCAAGATAGACGCCGAGATAGAGACCAAAACAGAAACCGGGACCGTAGTCGACACGATGACTCGGACGATGAAGAAAATCGTGATCACTGCAATAGGAAGCATTACCATGGATCAAAAGTGGATGTTCCAAACTTCACCGGAACTGCAGAAGCGGAGACCTACATTGAGTGGGAGACTAAGGCTGAACAAGTCTTCCGTTATTATGATTTTAACGAGTATGAAAAGATTGAAGCTGCTACTATTCATTTTGTTGATTTTGCTCTAACTTGGTGGCAGGAAGAATTGGAATATGTGGAGGCACATCAACAACCGCGCATCAACACCTGGTTTGAACTCCGTAGAAGGATGCGTGCTTGGTTCATACCTTCGGATTACAAGCAACAATTGTTGCTCAAACTTGAAAGGCTACGTCAAGGTAACCGAACCCCAGACAAGTACCACAAAGAGTTGAGAACTCTCCTTCAAAGATCGGGAACCCGACAGCCCGACGACTATATCCTAGCCAAGTTCCTATCTGGGGTTAACCCCGATGTGTCCGAAATAGTTGAACAACTCAGACACACAAGCCTAACTGATGCCCTACACCATGCTACCCATGCCTATAATGTCATCCAAAAATGTAAGGCATCCGGATCAACAAGACGAGGGACAAGTCATGAATCCACTGAGCCCTCTCGCAATAATCGTCCTACCCACACAACTGGTTCATCTCCAACAGTAGTTCCCAAGGCCACCTCTGCCCCTAACCCTAGTATTCCACCAACTCCAAAAACGAGCCGGACTAGGGAAATAAAGTGCTACAAGTGTTATGAGCATGGTCATTATGCCCGGGAGTGCCCTAATCCCCGTAAGGTTTTATTGAATGCATTTGGGGAAGAGGTCACCGAGAATCATGAATCCGAAGATGACTATGAAACAGTAGCTCCAATCATAGACGGTGTTGAAGTAGAAGCTCGTGCTCCTGTGGGAGATTTCTGCCTTGTCACAAAAAAAGCCCTACAAGCAAGCGAACTTGTTCCCGATGTCTCACAAAGGGAGAATCTCTTTAACACTCGTTGTTTAATTTTGGGACAATTGTTTACTGTTATTATTGATAGTGGGTCTTGCTGTAATATTGTTAGTCAGGAGGTCGTTGCACATCTAGGACTCAAAACGAAGGCGCACTCACAACCTTATTCGCTCCAGTGGCTCAACACCAACGCTCCCCTTCAAGTCAAGGAGCAATGTTTTGTTCACTTTGCCATCGGACCATACCAAGAAGACGTTGTTTGTGACGTGCTTCCAATCACAGCTTGCCATCTCTTACTTGGGAGACCATGGCAGTTTGACCGAAGGGTGTTTCATGATGGTTACACCAACATATACTTCTTCGCCATGGCCGGGAAGAAAGTAAAACTCATGCCCCTCAGCCCATCCGAGATCATGGAAGACCACATGTGTAGAGAAAGGAAGAGGTTGGAGAAAGTTGAGGCAGCAAGGACAAAGGGGAAGACTAAGATGGTTCTTGACCCCAAGACCCTACTCACCGCACGGCTACACGATGCCCGTCGAGCCCTACAAAGGGGGGATATTTGCTTCCTTCTTGTTTGTGTAACAACTTTATCTACTAGGGAAGCTAATGATTTGTCTTTGCCTTCTTGTATTTCAGGGCTACTTGAGGAGTTCAAGGAGATTATGCCCGAAGAGATTCCCCCGGGACTACCCCCTATCCGAGGTATAGAACATCAGATTGACTTCATACCCGGATCAACCCTTCCAAATCGGCCCGCATATCGAGCAAACCCGGTGGAAACAAAGGAGCTACAAGCCCAAGTGGAGGACCTTTTGAGTAAGGGATACATTCGGGAGAGCTTGAGCCCATGTGCCGTGCCTGTGCTATTGGTACCTAAGAAAGATGGGAGTTGGAGGATGTGCGTCGACTGTCGTGCCATCAACCAAATAAATGTAAGGTACCGACATCCTATTCCTCGTCTTGATGATATGTTAGATGAATTTTTCGGTGCTACTCTTTTCTCTAAAATAGACCTTCGGAGTGGATATCATCAGATTAGGATGCATAAGGGTGATGAATGGAAAAATTCTTTCAAAACTAAGTATGGATTATATGAGTGGCTTGTAATGTCTTTTGGATTAACAAATGCACCTAGTACGTTTATGCGCCTAATGAACCATGTCCTACGTGATTTCTTAGGCAAATTTGTTGTGGTGTATTTTGATGACATCTTAGTTTATAGTCGGACGTTGGATGAGCATGTTGAACATTTGAGAAATGTATTTCTTGTGCTTAAAGAACAACATTTGTTGTTAAACTTTAAGAAATGCCATTTTTGCTCGGAATCTGTGGTTTTTTTGGGTTTTGTGGTAGGAAAGGAAGGCTTGCGAGTGGACGAAGAGAAGACCAAGGCCATATCAGAATGGCCACGTCCGACAACGGTCCCTCACATACGGAGTTTCCTTGGACTTGCCGGGTTCTATAGGAGATTCGTTCGGGACTTTAACACCATTGCCGCCCCCCTTACCGAGTTGACCAAGAAGGGCGTGCGATTTGAGTGGGGATCCGTTCAAGAGGAGTCCTTTATGATACTTAGAGAGCGGCTGACCCATGCCCCCGTTCTTGTGCTTCCGGACTTCTCGAAAACCTTCGAGATAGAGTGTGACGCTTCGGGAATCGGGATTGGAGGAGTTTTGATGCAGGAGGGACGCCCCGTGGCATACTTTAGCGAGAAACTGGGAGGAGCCGCCTTGAACTACCCAACATACGACAAGGAGTTATATGCATTGGTTCGGGTCCTCCAGGTTTGGGAGCACTATCTTCTACCTCGTGAATTTGTTAGCTGGTGGAGTTTGCATATAACCGGGCTATTCATCCGGCGACCAAGAAGTCCCCTTTTGAAATTGTTTATGGCAAGAATCCTCTTACTCCGCTGGATTTGACTCCTCAACCGGCTCCGCAACCCGTTGATGTGGATGGGCAATCTAGAGCTGAGTTTGTGAAAGGTTTGCATGAGCGGGTCCGAATCCAATTAGAAAAACGTACCGAGCAATATGTCCAGCAAGCCAACAAAAAGGGAAAGGACAAGCCAGGTTCGGGTCCTCCAGGTTTGAGTCGTTGAAGTATTTGAGAGGACAAGCCAAGTTGAACAAACGTCATGCACGATGGGTGGAGTATATTGAAGCTTTTCCATATGTGGTGCGCTACAAGAAGGGAAAGGACAACATCGTAGCTGATGCGTTATCTCGTAGGTACACACTTCTATCTTCCTTAGACGCATGCGTTTTGGGTTTTGGACTGATTCGTGACTTATATGCTCTTGATGTGGACTTCCGGGACATTTTTGCGCTTTGTTTGCGCTCTAGTAGTGACTCTCATGCTAGTAGTTATTATATTCATGATGGATATTTGTTTAGAGCTTCCAGGTTATGTTTGCCTACTTGTTCTTTGAGAGCTTTGATTGTTTTAGAGGCCCATGAAGGGGGATTGATGGGTCATTTTGGGGTTACGAAGACTTTAGGCATATTGAGAGAACACTTTTATTGGCCTAAGATGAGAAGTGATGTTGAGAGATGTTGTGCTAGTTGTGTACCTTGTCGCAAGGCTAAGTCAAAGGCTAACCCTCATGGATTATACTTACCCTTGCCTATTGCTAGCTCTCCTTGGGAAGACATTTCCATGGATTTTGTCCTAGGATTACCTCGTTCTAGGAGAGGACATGATTCCATTTTTGTGGTTGTTGATAGGTTTTCTAAGATGGCGCATTTTATTGCTTGTAGTAAATCTGATGATGCGTCAAATGTGGCTAATCTTTTCTTTGAGCATATTTTTAAGCTGCATGGGATACCTAGGTCAATTGTGTCGGACCGAGACTCTAAGTTCCTTAGCTGGTGGAGTTTGCATATAACCGGGCTATTCATCCGGCGACCAAGAAGTCCCCTTTTGAAATTGTTTATGGCAAGAATCCTCTTACTCCGCTGGATTTGACTCCTCAACCGGCTCCGCAACCCGTTGATGTGGATGGGCAATCTAGAGCTGAGTTTGTGAAAGGTTTGCATGAGCGGGTCCGAATCCAATTAGAAAAACGTACCGAGCAATATGTCCAGCAAGCCAACAAAGGGCGCCGGGAAATGCTTTTCATGGAAGGAGACCTCGTGTGGGTCCATTTGAGGAAGGATCTCTTTCCTTCTATTCGGCAATCTAAGCTCAACCCAAGAGCGGATGGTCCTTTCCGGGTCCTTGAGAAGATTAACGATAACGCATATCGCATTGAACTTCCTACTAAGTATGGTGTCCATAATGTGTTTAATGTTGCTGATTTGTCTCCATTTTATGTAGGTGATGTGGTCGAGGATGCGGAGAACGAGTTGGCGGATTCGGGGTCGAATCCTTTCCAAGGAGGAGGGGATGATGTGAGCCCGCCGGACTTAAGCAACGAGACTGATGTGACCGCACCAAGATCAACACCACCTCTCACTCGAGCTCGAGCACGCATGCTAGGCCAAACCACTTTGACCTACCACCCTTTCAGAGCTCCGACATTTAAGGACGTCCATGACTATCACTTGGTGAACATACTTGAGGCGATTGAGGATGCCGGATCAGTTTAAACCTAGATGTAACCTTTTGTTTTATTTTATGTGGTCATGCTTGACTTTATTTCATAGTTTAAAACCACTTTAGTTGGGTTTCTTTCAGCCACGTTTTTGGAAGCTTGGATCTCTAATGTGGCCGGCCATATGAATGGTTTTTAGGCCATTTATTGCTTGAAGTTGTTGGTTGAAAGACCCTAGGCTTTCCTTCATTTAGTATCCAACTCTTGAACTACTTGTAAGCTATTATTGTGGGGAGTTGGTGCTGAATTTTTCAGCCATATAAGGCCATCTCATACCCACGTTTTTTAATCAGATTATAGAGTTGAGTTCAATCGAAGTTGTGTTTTCACTTTAAAGCAAAACAAACCTAGAGACTAAGGTGAGAGGCCAAGGTTTCGAAACCCACAAGGTGAGAGGCTGAGTGGTGTCCTTACGGTGCGAGGCTAGGAGGACAAAGGAGGTCTAATTTCTGAAGTGAGATTCCGAGGAAAGAAGAACTCGAGCCAAGGAGATCCAAGGTGCGAGGCTGGACGATTACTTGCTTGGCATATCCCTATAAATCGAAAATACACAAAAGAAATCGACGGAGGAACAACACCGGCGGATCCTTGCGTTCAACGGACGAAGAGCGCATCAGATCGGCCCCCTCCTCGTCCAATGTAAGTTGTCGCTCTCGTACGTGCCATCTGATAGAGATGTGATTGGTGTAAGACTACTTTAATGGCTAGTAAGGACATAACTATCTTACTACTCTAGGTCGCTTCTAAAGGTCACAATGTAACTATTAAACACAATTTATAACAAAAGTCCAATAAACTATGCCATCGAGTTCAGCGGAGGTAGTGGCGGCCCGTGCATTCTAGCCCAACCCATTTATGCTCATGGTTTTGAAAACAAAAATTCATTTTAAAAAGTTCGGAACCCTTGCGGTTTCCGTTTATTTGTTTATTCGGCCTTTTGAAGATAGCGAGTGCCGTTGTTGCCAACCTAGGGCTCTGATACCATATTGTAACACCCCGATTCCTAGAGGACTCGGAATGCTACGAGATGGGACCTCACAATGGGTCCCGGCCTTAGCCTGGCAACAACTTCATCGGACTTTACAACACGGCACAAATAAAAAGGCAAAATACATAGTTTTATAACATGAGTGGAAGTAAAAAGTGCTGAAAAATAATCCAGCCGAGTCTCAAAACCAAAGTAACATCATAAGTCTCAACATTCATGAAATAAGATAAATTGTCCCGTCCTATATTGTACAGAACCCCGGCTGCCCACTACCGCTGATCACTCGATCACCTCTCTAACCTGCAAAGCATCTACAAGCGGTATAAAACCGTTAGCTGACAATCTATGTGTAAGTATAAAGGTAAAAGCACAAACACACAACATACACAATCAACATACAACACTCAATCCTTTTGTTATCTTTAATTAGGTGGTATGTCATTACTAATGATACTTATTTTGTGACACGAGGGATTCCCAAACCTCGCCCCTGATCCCGTTTACCAACAAGGAATGGTGCTAATGCATCTTACCGTCTACCTGCCTGGACTGGTACAGGGAACCTCCTAGACTCTTGCAAGAGTTAGGCAGATGATGTCACGACCCGTTATCATACACTTGGGTCAATTACGTAATATAATAAAGTCGGCCTAATCCGGTTTCGTTATTATCCTAACTAGCAAACACCACTCATACACAATACACTCATACAAGGCCAGCTAAGTAAGTCCGTAGACTTACCAGTCTCCGATGCGCACAAGATCACCTCACTCGAAAGTTCCCTCGGAAAAACGTACAACGCCTGTTCAAGACAAGACAAACAATCAAACCACACTCTAGTCCACTAGAAGTCTTTAGATTTCTAGGCTCAAACTCCTCAACCACCTAGTCCAAGAAGACTACACTCTCAGTCCATGACCTATCCAACTCTCAACACAACGATATACACAAAGGTTACTTCTACAAAGCTCGAAACGAACCCTCAACAACATACCACCACAAGCCTCACGTAACTCACACTAGACTTCTAAGGTCCAACCACTCTAAAGCATTCCAGTTCAACTACCCTTGGCCAGCCTAGCATGCTTCTAAGGTATAACGAATCTAAGGAAAGAAAGAAAGAAGAGAGAGAACGAGATTCGGGACTCACTGGAGCAAAACCGCCCCTGCGCCTGCCTGAGCCGCCCCTGCGCCTATGTGGGTCCGCCCCTACGTCGATCTGAGTCCACCCCTGTGCCGATCTGGGTCCGCACCTGCGCCTGACAGAAGCCGCCCCTGCGCCTTTGTGAATCTGCCCTTGCGCCTGTCTGTGCAGAAAGCCCGTCTGTTGAGTTCTTCGATTATGCAGCCGGTCCTTTAGGGTCTCATTTGGTGCTATGAACGTCTTCTACTTCTCTCACTTGGTCTTAGCCTCCCTCTAGGTCTAGCTTCGTCATCAAACCCACAAAACAACGATAGATCGTTGAGCAAGGATTCAAGAGTGTCTTCCATTCAAGTCATGGAAGGGAAAGGAAGAAAGAAGAAGAAGAAGAAGAAGAAGAAAGAAAGAAGTAGAAAAGGAGGAACCTTATCCACGTCCCGTCACTACAGTCCCGGCCTCACGAATGGTGGATCCAAGCTGGAGCACTCCAAGGGAAGAATGGAGGAGAAGGATGTAAGAGGAAGGTGCAAGAGGATGAAGTGGGTAGGAGGAAGAAACTAACGTGAGTGGAGAATGAGAGGAGGAGAAGGTTTGGCTGCATAATAGAGGAAGGATAACAAAGGTCTTCAACCCATAACTCCTCATGGAATTTAAGAGGGGAGTTGAAAGGATCAGAATGTGAACGGTTGCCCAAAATGCTGCTACCCCGTCCACGCGTGTCACCGCCCCAACGGGAATCCTAGCCGCACATGCGGCTTACTCGACTACGTCGCCAAAGCCGCAAGGACGTGAGCCCTTACGCCCGACTTATATCCTCATCTAACTCTATCCAAGCGTAACGAAAAATCCGGTCGTTACACTCCTTGTAACTAGATGTTGTTTATTCTTTCTGAAGGATATTGCAGGGAAAATAATGCCATTTGCAAGACAAGGCCATATAGCTGTGTGTGTAATGGTAGTAAGTGGTACTGTCTCCTCGGTGACACTTTGTCAGGCCTCTTCTGGTGGCGCTATTACGTATGAGGTTTGACCACCTAAATGATACACTTACATGGATTGATTTGTTGAATTTGGTGGCACAATGCTTTGTAGGTTTCATTACCTTTCTTTGCTTCGTTGTAATATTATTGTTGCTTATATCCAGAGATGGTTGTTCATTTGTTCTTAAGCATTGAAAAAAAATTTGCTCTTCTGCCATTTTCAAAGGCTACTTGTTTGGAGTCAATGAGTGATCCTTCTGTGTGTGGTGTAGCATCTTCACTTTTAGTCTTTCAGCCCAGCTTACTTAATTTGTACTGAACCCTTTCAGTCACAGCTTGTTAATAAGATTAGGTTGTCAATAACAAAACGACTTATGGTACATGCATTGCCTTTCTATTCATTTCAAGTTATAACTCTTCACTTGGAACTTTGATTAAATTATGCATCCTTTCTTTGTTAGGGACGTTTTGATATACTGCATATGTCAGGCTCTTTGGTGGTCACAGGAAATGATGCTTCCCATAGCCAAATCGGCGGTCTTAGCATCTCCCTTGTGAGCCCCGATGGTCGTGTCATTGGCGGTGGAGTAGGGGGAATGCTCATTGCGGCTAGCCCTGTTCAGGTTAGATTTCCATTCAAAATATCATCTTTAGTGGATACAATCTTAGATTTCTCTTCGTGATCTCATTTGTAATCAAAACACTCTAGACAAATCAATGGTAAAACAAGTTGCAAGTAAGTCGGAGTTCTGAAGTTCAATGCTCATGATATGAAAGCTCTTTTTTTTTTTGGATTTTTTCTTTGTGTACCCCTCAAGTTTGGACTTCTTCTCTTGATATGCACAACGTTTTAAATTTCAAAACAGAAAATAAAAATTAAGTTAATTTTTTTTATTATAAAGTTAATTAATTTAAAATTTAAAGTGATTGTAATCAGTTTTTTTTCTTAAAAATATTTTTTTATTTTAAAAACATAAAATACAAAGTATGTAGAATATTTTTTTTATCCAAAATTAGTTTATAATTTTTTTAAAGATTTTTTTTATAGTTGAAACTTTAATGAAACTAAGAAAGGGCATAAAGAGAAAACAAATTATACCAAGGTACCAAGATGAAATTTAAAATCTTGCAAGATAGCAAGAGGAAAAGTCCAAACTTGAGAGGTACCAAGAGAAAATATCTTCTTTTTTTTTTATGTTTAAACATTGTTTTACTATGAATATAATTACTTAAAGTTATACAATTATCTATGTATTTATCATCCAATATAGTCTGACATCTAACAATATTCTACATTTTGTTTTTTATTCTAGTCATTTGAGCAATTTTAAATGATTTAAAGGAAGCAATTAAAATTCATTTGTTCACACATATTCACTTGCTTCAACTTCATTTGGGAGATTAAAAAATATGTAGTAATGGAATATTGACTCTTATAGTACAAAATTGACAACGGGGCTCCATAAAAGGAAAAATGACTACATGTAACTTGGAACTCAAGACGAAGTCGCACCTCATTTTCCAAACGAAGACTAAGGGCCTGTTTACTTGCAGATTGGTTTATTTTTGGGTTTATAAACTAATGGGTTTATATGGGTTTATAGGTTATTTTTGGGTTTATTTGTTTAATGGGTTTATATAAATAAACTCATGAAGAGTGCTTACTTAGGGTTCATTATTTGGATCTATTATATTTAAAAATACAGTTATACCCCTAAAAAAAAGAAAAATAACGATGGATACTAGGTTATAACAAATCGAGACCCTTGGGGAGACTCTTCTGTCGTTAGACCGTTGTGCAAATTCAACGGCAAGTTACAACCCCTTCTCTTCGTCTCCTTCTCTCCCATCAACAAAGGTATGCTCTTCTCTCCTGAATCCTTTTATCAGCTTCCTCTATTCAGTTCGATCCCTTGTTTGTTGTTGTTGTTGTTGTTGTTGTTGTTGTTGTTGTTGTTGTTGTTGTTGTTGTTGTTATTTCTAATTCTGTTTAAGAAAAAATAGAAACTTTAAAGATTCGGGAATGAAAAAAGACCATGTAGCACTATATACCAATATTGAACAAGGCCATGTAACCATAGTTAGGTTCTTATTTAAATCTCATAGCACTGAATATACAAATCTGAATTGTGTCGAAAAGCAAATGTTAGACTTCCGATTTAGGTGAGAAAGCAGATGAAGAGGTTAAGGAGCTAAACCCAATCAAGGAAAATCAACCATAGTTAGAACATATTGGTTAAAAATTAAGGTAAAGGATGGCCAATGTTAGCACACCAAGTTACAGATGATGGAAAATTGTAGAATTCAAACAAGGCCTATAAAATGATTACAATGAAAGTAAGAGCATGGCCTAAAAATGATGGTTGATTATGACAACTTGCTTAGTATAAATAACAAAGTAAGAAGTTAAGATGAATTACATAATATAAAAGTTAATAATAAACATAATGAATTTTAGCAAAAGTGGAGTAGCAATAGGTCTTTGAGCGTGTCTGAGTTTCTATCTCTTCGGCATTATCTACTTGAAGACTAGTGCTGACAACTTTTCACCACTTTAGTTGTAGTTACACTTATACTATATTGAATAAGAGTACAACCATTGAAGTTTGTTCCAGTGATTAGCACCTTGTCAAAGATCAATTCTATATAAATACACCAATTCTATCACTAGATATGAATATGCTCCTTCTCATCGGCTAGGGATTAGCAAGTTGAAACATTGAAGGAGAAAATACACCAATTCTATCACTAAATATGCAGTAGATGGTTACAAACTTATTAGAATAAATAACAAAGTAAGAGAATATTTATACCCTAAATTTGTTGCACTCTGTTTTAGTAATCTTCCATAAATCTCTCAGTTGTACCAAATCAAAATTTATAAATTGACAACGTACTAAATGTATATGGCCATAATGAATATATTTAATATAATCATAAAACATGCTCTATAAGATTATTACTCCATATGAATTAATTAAATATTAACCAATTAAGCCAGAAAGCATAAATATAAATATTCAATTAACACCTTCTTTTTAATTATTATAAATCTTCATTACATACCCCCCAAACAATTCATTGAATGAAATATTATCTAAAAGTCAATATTCTCTTATGTTCTTTTTTTTTTGCTGATGTTTGATGAAGGGTCTATTCTTCTGTTGGTTTTTTTTGCTGATGTTTGATTTCATTTCATTTTTTTTATTATTGTTGTTTCTGTTTGCTTTTTCCTTCTGTTTGATTTACTGTACTTATAATCTGTTCGTTTTGTTATTGTTGTTCTTATTTTTTTTAAAATTTCTTCTGCTGTAAATGTTTGCTTCTTTATTTTTTGTTGTTGTTCGATTAAGGGCCTGCTATACTTCTGTTTATGTTTGATTTTTTTTCAGTTTAATAATACAATGTGTGAGTGTTACGAAATGTGTTAGTGTTATGGAACAAAGTTGTTTAATTGACATTGAGCAGAAAGTATGGCTGACAACAACAACAAAGCAACGCGAACGATACAACAAAAATCATTCACTTGGACAGATGATTTGACAAGGACTTTCCTTGAGATCCTATGTGATTTCCAAAAAAAAAACGGCCAATAGAATGGCTTTAGCTGGATATCTTTGACAGAGAGTTTTGAAGAAAAGACTGGAAAAAAGTGCAAGAAGGAGACGTTGAAGAACAAGTTCAATACCTTAAGAGGGATATGGAAGTTGTGGTTGAAACTCAAGAACGGTGAAACGGGGTTGGGGTGGGACTACAAGAGACATTGTATTGCAGCGAGTTCCGAGTGGTGGGAGTTGAAGCTTAAGGTAAGTTCACAAAATTTAGTTTCAAATTGTAAGGTAAATTAATGTTATTGACAATAAATATTTTTTTCCAATCATCGCAGGAGAACAATGATTACCGGGTTTTCAAGAAATATGGTCTTCATCCAAAAGTAGAATCAATGATGGAATACCTTTTTGTTGGTACAGTTGCAACCGGGTCTCATTGTGTAGCACCCTCGATGGACCCCCCTCCCACGACCATATTTAACACACAAGTGGGAATGGACGTTGAAGAACTCGGTGCCGATGATTGGGATGATTTAATCATCGAGATAGATGCACCATATGAGCTAGAAAGGCCAGTTGATGGTACTCAAGATGTCCATCGGGCATCGCCTGATCCCGTTCTCCCGCGTGGTAAAGGAAAGAAACCATATGGTACATCTTCTCGTGGAGTTAGTAAGCGTAACAATAGGAGGAGTCTCGGTTCGTCAAAGTACCAGGACCATCTAGCAGCGTCTATGGATGCAAATAAAAAGATGGTAGCATTGTGGGAGGCAGAGACGAACTCTGTTGCACAAGATTTCAACAAACTAGTTAAAGAAACAGATAAGTCGGTGAAGACACTTTCTGATGTGGTCTCAGATGGATATTTAGTGAAAGGTTCACCGGTGTTTTTCTTTGTTGTATCTTTCCTTATGACTGATGTTGCTCGTGCAATGTTCAAGTCATTGCCCGACAATGAGTTAAGACACCAGTGGTTGGAATGAGAGTACAAGAAAGAAGTGAAGAAGGGTGTTTTGCCTTGATTATTGACTTCATGATCACCGGTGTAGAAGTTCTAGTTGGCATCTTGGTTGGAACTTATTTACGTTTTTTTCTAGTTTGATTGACACACAAGTTTACTTTTTACTGTTTCGTGTTGATGTTTTGCCTCTTGTTTGAACTTGATTGAATTCCATGTGCTTGTTTGAGTTTATGAAATATTTTTCATGTTTAGATAATTCTTAAATTTTGTGTGCATGTGTTAATAACTATTTTTATGTTTCATAATCGGATCAGGTCAATGTCAGGATGAGGATCACGCCGTTTACTCCTACTTCGCAGTATGCGTCAATTACAAAACGAGAATGATTTGCTGGCACGCCACTACTATATGCACGTCCACAAAATCCGAACTTTCAATGGTTGTCGTTGGATGAATGATGTTCTTAACTCTAGTACGGAGACGAGATGTATGAACGCATTTCGAATGGAGAAGCACGTATTTCATGAGCTATATAATACTCTAGTTAACGAGTATGCCTTGTGTGGTTCTCCACATATGCGTCCCCGAGAGAAGGTTGGGATATTTGTATACACAATGGCTCAAGGGGTATCCTACCGTCTAGTTGCTGAGAGATTCCAACGATCTACACGAACTATTTCAAGGGTTATTCATGAGGTGCTAGAAGCCATTGTAGGTCGCAATAAAGGATTCTGTGGTATGGCCCAAGATATCATTAAACCTAGAGACTCATTGTTTGTTGAAGTGCCAAATCACATTCAGAAGGACGAAAAGGGATTTGCACATTCAATGTCATGGCGGTTTGCGACTTTGATATGTTATTCACATTTGTTTCAGCTGGATGGGAGGGATCAGCTCATGATGCAAAGGTGTTCGAACATGCTATTAATACCCCAGCTATGGCATTCCCACACGCACCTCCAGGTATGATTTCTGGCTAAATATAGATTGACTATAATTATTCATGTGCTCCAAATAGCTGATAAATTGACAACGATTTCAAATTTGTAGGTCGTTATTACTTATGTGACAAGGGTTATCCAGATAAGAAAGGGTTTATGGTACCATACCCAAAAACGCGGTACCACCAATCACAACTTCGAGAATGTTCCACCCGGAAATGCAAAAGAGGCCTTCAACAAACGTCACTCTTCTCTACGAAGCTGCATAGAGCGGTCATTTGGACTCTTGAAGGTCTGTTGGAAGATATTGAAGGTCATGCCTAGTTACGCAGTTGACACACAAGTTGACATTATTTTGTCGTGTTTTGAACTCCATAATTTCATAAGAACTAGGCGTGTCACAGTGAATTCAGTAGATGATGACAAGTTTATGGGAATGGAAGTTGAAACGGTCCTGGATGAGGATAGTGAGGATGAAGACCTTCTTCAAAGTGACGACAGTGAGGAACGAGTTGGAGAAGAATTTACAGAAGATTTAAATGTTAGACAGACAAAACTAATAAGAGATGAGATCGCTGCAATGATTTGGGCACAAAACTAGATTTGATGTAGAAGAATACCCATTATTTTTACAACTAGATTGGATGCTCTAGTTTTAACTTTCTTTTTTGCATCAGTATAATGTTTAGGTAATTTTTTGGGATGCTTTCATCACTATTGACCACGCTTTTTATATTTTATTGAAGTATATATGTATGCTTTATGTCCTTGCATATTCAATTTAGCAAATAAAGTCATTTTTCATATGCCAGCAAACGAGTACAAGAACAGCAGTCGAGTACAAGAGAAGATCAACAAGAAGCCAACCACACAATGCTGAGTAATTTACTCAAACAGGTTTTAAGTACAAAAAAAAAGAAAGCAAAGAAAATAGATGAATCTGCATTTATATTGCACTAAAATGTAGACAACAACTCAATTATAGTATATATCAGAAGCAACTATTTGTGGTCCAAAAGATTTTAATATAACTGCAAAGATCAACTATGGTCAGATCAGACATAGGTGCTACCATTTAAGTCATGCTTTACTGCATATTATTTTCCTACGCCAAATGCTCCATTTTAGTTGTGAATTTGGAGGTGGTTTCTTTCCTTGCATCTTAGCTACTTGCTTCAAACGACTATATGCCTGTTTGGTATTCATCTTCTCGTTTCGGTAATCTGTCTACATCAATAAAAACATCCAACTCCACTTATTAGGAAATTAAATGAGTATTTTGGGAACACTGAGCAATTTAAATTGTAAAAACAAACATACATCAACTACAGACATCAACACATTATTGAAAAGCCCACCTCCTTATAACCCTGCAAAATTTGAGTAAACAAAGCATTTCATAAGTGCAAATAACCAAGGTGAAAGGCAACAATATTAACTTCAAGTTCTTGATAAAGTTAAAATGTTCCATGTATGGACAAAATTATCACTGCAACCTACAACAAGGCATTGACATCCATCTTCAGAAGTTGCATTTTTAGATTTAAAAACCATCAAGACTAAAGTCAGGCCCTCTGTCAAGAAGAATTGCACAAGTAATTGATATTGCTCACTTTTTGAATTCCTTGACAATCAAATATATCTCTTTGTTGCCTCATACTTTTGTGATAATATTGCACAAAGTTACCTTAAGATGATAGCAAGAAAAATAAAGAGCAAACAAATATATTTTTTTGAGTGAAGTTTATTAAGATGGTTGTACAATGATACAAGATTTCTTTTGGGATATCCAAGATATCCCATCTTCAGAAGGCAACAATATTGATTTGGAGGTGGCTTCTTGTTCTTGATTTATCACACAATTAGTTCTCATGTAAAAATTCCTTGATAATCACCAAATTGAAGAGCCTGCAAGCACTAATTTTTTTCCCCACAATTCACTAACGTACTGGCCAAATCCCATATAGGATTGGGAACTTGACATACCTCCAAGTGTTTAATCTTTCTTATAATTCACTGTCAAGTTCAATTCCTCTCAATATTGTGGGATGCTTTCAATTTCTTGCTTTGACCCTTAACAATAACAATCAGGTGAGATATTTCTCACTTTAATTGGCTGTAGATCATAACATTCCAAAGAAATTTCTTTTCCCTTGCTTATTGACCAATACAGAAGAATACATTACTTTAAGCTTGGGCTGAAAATCATACCTGTAACGTGATTTGTAGAGAAGCAAAATGATTTGCATGTTCCCTGTCTAAATTGATTACATTGCCTTCCTTCAAGTAACAGTGAATTGGTTGGTCCTCACCACAAATTTTTCACACTAAGCATCAACCAACAGTCGCAGAAAGAAACATATTACATCAATTGAACCCTAAACATGACATCAATAGATCAATTCCATATTTATGCTTCAAATTATATATCCTCATCGAAGTGCACAACAAAATCAAGAAGGACTGGTTTAAGTAACACTAATCAGACGAAAGAGAAGAAGTTATTTTGTCGGAAAAATACCTCTTCGCAGCCGGTGAAAGAGGATGCTTCAGCCAGAATCAATAGTATTCATCGTCGTCACCCTCGTTGCAACCCTCGTCGCCAGAATGTTGCCCTCCTCAACCAAACATCGCGACCCTCATCGCCGGAATGTCGATCAGGTATCTGGGAATGAAGAATGAAAAATCTCAAATGGAAAGGGTAGTATCGGAGTCCCAAATATTTTAAACCCATCCATCGAGAAATAACGTTGATCGAATGAGGTTATTTTTGTGCGGGTTTTAAACCCAAATAAACCATTATGGAAATAAATCAATCTACAAGTAAACACTTGTTAAAAATAAACTAGGGGTTTATAAACTAAATGAAATAGAAATAAGCTACAAGTAAACAAGCCCTAAATGAGTTAGTTTCTAAAACAAAGCTTCACTCGTCAAATTTTTAGCTGCAAAATGAATTGATGTATTTGGATTTACACATGCAAAAAAATATGTGTTCTTCTTATAAGACGAAATTAATTAAAAACTATACAGAATGATTCCTTCAAATTTTCGTATATTTATTTGAATATTGTATATGGTTAGACATCATTTTGGTTCAAATAAAAATATTACACTTAACAATGAAGATTTCAACAGTATAAGTCATGCCTAAACTATATATCGATAAATGTTGAATCAGTTCTAGCAAACATGCATTAAAGGTACACAAACGAATAATCATTTATATATATATATGGATGGATGAATAAACAAATATATTAGAAAAATTAAAAGTAGTGATGTAGTAATTTAATATTTATTACAAAATGTGTACCATTTCAAGATTTGTAATTTTCTTAAAATTTATTGAAACATGTATTTATAACATAAATATCAAAATATCAAAATTATGTAAAATTGGAAAATAAAAAAATTAAGTTTTTGTAAATGAACACTTAACTTGGATATATTTCTAATTTTATCAATTGTAGAATGGGTAGATTTTTATATTAAAAAAGTAATATCAACTCGGAAATTAGACAACTTATTATTAAACTATTTTCCTCTTAAAAACTAGTTTTCACAAAAAAAGTAACAATAAATATTTTTTTGAAAACAAAACTTAATCTGAATCTTCTCATGTTAAAACATTGAAATGTTTACATATATTTTGTAGAGTTTATAAATCTTCTGTAACTAATAATTTGACTTGGGCATACTTCTTTTTGTTAATTTGTCCTAAACTATACCTTAAATCATAATTTTAATGATGTTATTATAAAAGCAATAAGCGTACAATTGTGCAACAAATCTAAATTCGTATCAAACACAAAAGACTAAATTTGAAGTTGTCAATTGTTTGATTGTCTGTTGGCATTGGCACATCAATGAAAGCTATAAGGATGATTAAATATGGTACCATAATAACAAAAAGATATTGTATAAAAAAATTATTCTTAATGTTTGATCCTTCAATCTAATGATTTGTGAAAATCTCTCTAAGCACTAAGCTAAATGTAATTTATTTAATCTTGTTTCTATCAATAATTATTATTTAAGTTTTTAATTTGTGAGTGTAATAAGTGTGGTAAAACTCAACTTTATATTATAGATCTATAACTTGTAATATTTTTAAAACACCTACAAAAAGCTTATGTTTTAACCTTTGGTGATTAAACTTGAAACCTCCACATATGAATTGATTGGTACTGAATGAGCTACAATAACAATTCTATTTATTGGGATTGAAAACAAATATATTAGATGATATTCACAAAGTAAGATTATGTGCAAGAAGTGTATCCACCATTAAAATTGAAGTATTGGTTTCATTTATGTTCTCAAATATCACAGTTTGATATATGGAGCATAGAGTAACGCTCATGTAGAATGAATGTGTGAAGAGATCCAAAAATGTGTAGATTGGAGAATACAAAGCATGTGGGTTTTGCAGGTGATTCTCGGAAGCTTTTTAGGGGGGAGCTCGAAGATGAAGCAAAAGATGGGAAGACGAGAAAGGGGAGGGGCGGAAAATGTTGGAGAAGAGATGGAGCAGCGCTTAGCCGATACAAATCCAGGAAGCCTTGTTCAACATAGCCAAACTCCAACCTCTTCTTCCATGGGTGGTCCTTGGCCTAGCCCTCAAGTGGTGGAGATGCAAAACTCTCATTTCGACATTGATCTGATGCGTGGATAGATGTGCATTATTCTCTTTAAATAGAATCCTTAAAGACATAGATTTAGTTAATCCTAACCACTGATGACAATATGTATTGTATCTTTTCTATGTCCTTCATGACCTGTTTCTGCAGTGTACCTACTAGACTAGAATGCCCAGCTGCTTTGCTTTCAGTTTGTAAATTGAAGTATTGGTTTCATTTATGTTTCTGCAGTGTACCTACTAGACTAGAATCCAGACAATATGTATTGTATCTTTTCTATGTATTGTGTAGATTGGAGAATCCAAAAATATTGATGGTTGTAAAAGTGCAGTTGTGGCTGCTTTGCTTTCTTTTTGGACTTGACTGGATTTTCTTGTGTCATTGAGACAAATCGGTTTAATGTTAAAGTGTTTTCGGTATGAAATTATTGAAATTTATTTTTCCATATTCATTATGCGGCGTACATTGATAGACTAGAATGGCTAAAGTCGAGCGACATAACTTGTGCTATCCTAGTAAAGAACCGTTGGCGTTGAGCTTGCTATATAGGTTAAACCTCGGTCCAAGTGACGTTGAGCTCTTTCCACTCTCCCTGGGGAATGCCCAGCTGCCTCCAAACAGCACGGGAAGCGTCAATGCCATTGTGCCTACAAGGAGCCTCGTAACGATGTGGCTCATCACACCCCCAACTGGAATCGCAGTGATCCACAACTCTAGCTTTGGCGTTGTTCCCGTCATGCATCTTGATCACTATCTCCTTTCCGCACCTCTTGCCTCCGTTGTACCACCCTGTGGGGAACGATATCACAGGCTCGTCGTCTGAGTGGAGCAAGCCGTCGCAGGTGGTGGCCCCACTAGCCTCGAAGTTGTTGAGGGTCAAGACTGCCTTGGTCTCCCCATCGTACGAAACAGGGGGTGAGCAATGGTATGCGCTGTATATCTTGCCGTCAACACAACAGTCAGAGACGGATGGGTTGCATTTCCCCGGGGGAGGGCTTTTGCCTATGAAGTGGCCGAACGGGCGACAGTGTTGGGCCTCGGATTGCAGAGCGAACATGGCTACGAGTAGCACGGCCAGAGAGAGGCTGATGGTTCTCATCTTTGTTAGAGAGTGGTTTGTGACTTTGTCGTGTGAAGTGTTTTTGGATGCTTGAGATGTGTGTTGTGTTAAGGTTTATATATACACACACATCAAGTGGGTTGGTTATTGCCTGTGTCATCGATGTGCTAACTACGGCTTGCCGATTTCGTGTTCAACTCTTGTTGTTTTATAACTTCAAGAAGAGGTGTGCCCATAAATTGGGCTTTCAACTTCAACTTCATAAATGTTAACAACCACTCATGTCATTCCTTAACATATCAACTTCATAAATGTTAAAAACTCCATAAATATTTTATAATTTTTTTATTTATTAGGGTAGGTGATCACATAAGACAGAAGCTCGTTTGGTTGGCTTCCTAACATATCCAAAATCACTTTCGGAATTACTCAAACCGCTTTTCGGGTTTGATAGCAACTAAAAGTATTGGAATGTACTACTCCTTTGAATGAATGATAAGTATATGTTATTCCCTAATCTTGATTTTTTTTCCCATGTATTTGAATAATTCCAACATGACTTTTCAAATATAGTAGTTAAGGTCATTTTTGGGAAAACTTAGGACATTAACGATTATTTTTATGAAATTCATGTATTCTCAACACACAATTATTTATGAGGAATATTCTTTCAACTAACTTATAGAAAGTATGAAATTAAAAGAATAATCACAAATTTTTCAACATTGCAAAACCAACCATATATAACTTGCAACTTCTCATTCTCTCTAAATAAAACTAAGAACGCTCTCTTTTTTGAAAAATTACAAACCTTCAAATTCATTCAACTTCTCTCATTAACTTCTTCCAAATTCAAGAGATTTCAATTTCTCCAAGTCGATTCAAGGAGAAAAGCACTAATTTCAATGTTTTGAATCAAACACATCATCAATAATGGAGAAAAGAACTACATTTGAACAACAAAAACTTTCAATTTACGGTTTCCAAGTCGTTATATTACATATTGTTCATATTTGAACTAATTAGTATAGATTTATGTTAAATTTGTTTTATATTGTTGAAAGTAATATAATTCTTGATTTTCATAATGTTTTTTTTATTGAGTTTTTAGTAATTCTCTATCGTTAAGTGTGTTTTATGTTGATGCTGATAGTTGAATGATTCTCCAATATTGTTCAATGTGTTTTCTTTATATCTATGTTGTTGTTGACAAAACTTAAACATATTTGTATGTGTTGTTGATAGCAACAACACCACTAATTTTGGTGTTTTTGGTTTTGTTGACAACACTAACATCGAACTTTTTAGTGTTGTTGACAATATAACCACCTAGGGTTGAACAAAACTCGACCGGTTCATGCGAACCGAACCTAAACCGACATTTTGGTTGAAACGGAACCGTATATTACGGTTCATTGTGCGATTTAGTATTTTTATTGAATCAATTTTCGGTTCGGTTTATGTTTCATGCCGAAAATCACGGTTTAAACTGATTTAAAAATGACAGGGGAAAAAGTCTTAGAGTTTTGGTTCGTAAGTTATCAACTCGGGCATGCCACACACTTGTTTCTTTTCCTTTCAAGAATCGACTTCTAGAGAAGATCTGTAGAAGAGAGCAGATGACGGCGACTACTTCTTATGCCAACCATCGTTCCAACGAGGCGGCGACTGACCAACTGCTACTTCTCCATTCAGGTTCAATTCGTCCTTCCCCTTTTCTGGTTTCTGAAGTCTTGACTTTCTCCGTTTCTCTTCACCACCGAATTTCTCTTTTCCAAGCAACTTCGTTCTTTTACAAGATTGTGACAATGACTTCTCCTCGTTCTTTTCTTGGTTTCTTCAACGACTCCGACAAGTCCTCACATAGATTCGAGTCAAAACTTTGAGTTGAATCTTAGTTTTTTCTTCAGTTTTATTTGAGTTATTTTTGTTCTTATTTCAGTTCTTCATTTTTGTTTTAGTTCGGTATTTCAAGATTCTAGTGTTTCAATTCTATTCTAATTCGTGAATCGTGATGAATCGAGATATTATTTTGTTTCAATGTTTCATTCATTGTTTCGTTCAATTGAGCAATCATCTTCTTTTGTGAATTGCGATGAATCAAACTATAAACCTAAACTTGCATTTTTGGTTTTAACCTAAACCAAATTTTCGTAAACCTAAACCAAATTTTTATAAAAACAAACAAGGATTTTTTGAATTCGGTTTAATTTTTGTTCCAACTGAACCGAAAGCTTCGGTGATGTGTTTAAGTGTTGTCAACAACACCAAATAAAATGGTATTAGGTGTTGTCAACAACACAACAAATACACAATCATGTTATTCTAGTGTTGTTGAGAACAAATAAACACATTACTTTCTTATTATGGTATCGGTGTCTCGGTGATAGCAACCGAATACATTATTTTGCTATTGTAGTGTTGTTGACAACACCAACACAACTTATTTTTTTGTTTTTAGTGTAGTTAACACCGACGTTATTTTTATTTTTATTATTATTATTTTTATTTTTTTTAATTTTTTTTTTGTGTTTTTGGTGTTGCTGACACGATTAACATCCTTGTTTGGGTGAATTTGTTCTTGTTAACAACACAAGCCCACATGCTTGTTAGGTTTGCAAATAGAAATCCAACATATTCTAAATTACCATCTGACGAGGATTGGGAAAGAACTAAAGATATGGAGAATGACCGGAAATATTTCATGAAGGCTATGGTGGATAGTATGAAATCAAAATTTGACAAGTATTCGAAGGAGTGCAATCTTTTTATGATTATAGCAACTGTTTTAGATCCCCAAAACAAGATCCACAAGATTAGGTTTGTGTATGGTAAGATACTTGAAGAAGGTGGAGTGGAAGAAAAACATAAGGATATTTTTAATGAGATACATCATTTATATGAGGACTACATCACCAAGGATGCAAGTGGTGGATGTGGTTCGAGTAATATTACTCGTTGAAACAAGCTCAGTTAGAATGTGCACGGATGATGTGGTACATGTAGATGAAGATTGGGATGACTTTGAAGATTGTATCAAAACAAGATGTGAAAATATTTCATCAAGAAATGAGTTGGACATCTATCTCGAAGATGTGTTATTGGGTGAAGGTAGAGTTTGATGTATTGGCTTGTGGAAATCAAATGTTTTGAAGTTTCCAACATTATCAAAGATGGTTGGAGACATGCCAATTTCGATAACTACGATACCTTATGAGTCGGCTTTTTGTGCCGGACGTAGAGTTATTAGTGATGATCGATGTTCCTTGGGTGATGATACAATTAAAGTAATTATTTGTTCATCAAATTGGTTCGAGATGAATTTCAAGTGTGATGTAAGTATTTCTTGCTTAACTTAATTTAGAATCATGTTATTTGATATTTGAATTAAACATTGATTTTTTTTTTCTTGCTGTAGGCGAGCAAGTGAAGATGCATGCATTACTACCATGTTTTTGTCATCTAGTCCAAGATGTGTTGTTGGGTTGTATGTTTTTTTATGTGAACTTGGTTATGGTTATGTAGCATACTTTGCATTTGTCTTTAATTCACTATTGGGATGTTACTTATTGGTTTGTGCGGATTTAAATTATGCAACTTTGTTAGTTTAAATTTTCTATTGTTTTGGTATTTGTAAAATTGTAGTTTCTGTAAATTTTTTTTAAAGTTATGTAAAATCAAACGTATGCAGGTAGCATATTCTATAAAAAGACAAGTTAACGAGCCGAACGAGTCGGAGCCCGATTGAGCCGAGCGAGCTCAAACAAGCCGAAACGAGCTCGAACAAATCGAACCTGACCATGAATTTAGACTCTTTCAAAATTTATGCTCAATTTGGACTCGACCCGTTGAAAAACAAGCCCGAGCCTAAAGGCTCGACTCGTTCGGCTCGTTTAACGGTCCTAATCATGGTGTGGTTATATTATACATTTATACGCATCTTTTCATCAACGGATCCGGAAGGAAAGACTTTTGGGCTTAATAAATAACGGGCCATACTTTACAGCACGAAAGAAGTTAAATAAACCGCCCAAAACACGTAAATTATAAAATATGTTATTCTTACGAAACATGTTTTTCAATTTTCAATTTTTCATATCTGATTGTAAAATCCTAGCCCAATCTAGTCTGTCGGAGTTCCGAGTGGCTCGGTGTTTGATCGAGTTGGGGAATCAGCTTTTAAGGATTGACAGTCGTTTTTCTTCATCTGTTTGCCCGAGTAGTGCGACCAGTCCTTCTCTCTATATATATAATTTATCAGATTTCAACCGCACAGCGCTAGATAAATCTGCATAAAGGAGTCAATAGCGTCTGTTTTCGTTTCCTATTGGTGGTTTGAGGTGAGCAACCAATTTAGATCTATGTTTCGATTTGTGCTGTTTGATTAGAAAATTTAGATCATTCAATTAATTAAAACCCTAATTTTCGGCGAAATGACTTCAGTAGCCAGAATTTCTATTAAATTTAAGTAATTCCATACGCAGTTTAGATAATTTTTTTCGGGATTCGGTGGATTATCGTAAGCGTTGATTCGCGATACTTAGGGTTTTCTAGTTCGCAGTACTTAGGGTTTTCTAGTTCGCAGTTGCCTTACCAATCGAAACATTTAATGATGATTCTGACAATTCCGTTTGCTTTCCAAATTGTCTTGATTGGAGATCATGTTTCAAATGTCAGAATCGAGAATGCGAATAAAATCTTAAATTGGTCAACTGCATTGATTTGGCCCGTATAGGATTGGCACAGCTTCAACATTCTGCTTATAAACAATAGAAACAGGAAATTCTGCTTTCTGTTCGTGTAATATTTGTGTTCAGTGAATCTGAATCGTGGTCTGGGGTTATTTTCAATTTTTGCCGGAACAGGGAAGTAAATATTGGAATCTCAACAGGAGGGATAATGTGGCAGCGTTTGTTCATCCTTATTTGGAGACCATCTTTTAAAGCAAACTCTTCTCGTTGCTATGGTATCCTTCCGAAAATGCTAAAGAAATTTGCAAAAGAATTATTAGTGCAACTTATTCTTATCTGGACAAAATGAAAAACCAAATTCACTTGGTCCTATTTTCCATTCTTAAGTTTCCGGTCCTAATATCTGATAACTGATACGATTTGTAGGAAATTTTCTGCCTGATTGCATGTATTATCGTTGCGGATAATATGTTATTGCCTTATTTAGTCATAACTGAACTTGTAGTAGTCAATGCTAAAGTCTCTACAGCGTTAGTAACCAAATCGTTTTACTGTAGGCTACTTCTGATGCTGGAAACATGCAGACAGAGAAGCAGACCTTGTTAGAATTTCAAGAGAATCTTCCTCCCATTAACAGTCCTAATAATGGAGAATTTTCTGTACTACCATCTTCCTCTAATCATATTGTACCTGAGAAACCTGGTTTGTACATTGTCATGACCTTTTCTGAATAGTTTTTTTTTGCTCTGATTTTTTTCTGATATCGGAATTCAACTGTATTGTAATGATCAATCTAATTTTATCGCAGCCAAGAGGCCAACACGACAGTGGGCTGCATGGACACGTGAAGAGGAGGAAAGTTTCTTCACTGCTTTAAGACAAGTTGGAAAGGCAAGGATTTCTGCTTTTATTCTTTCTTCATTCGTTTTTTTTCTATCTATATAGTTAGCAATGAGATTGTGTAGCTAGCTTACCATCTTCTCTTGAATGATTTCAATCAGAATTTTGAGAAGATCACTAGTCGTGTACATGGTAAAAATAAGGATCAGGTCAGCTACCATGATTTTTCTACTTGGTGCATTATATATTCCTTCTCCAAGCTTAAAAGTAATTTGGTGTCATCTCTTCAGGTTAGACACTATTATTATCGGCTTGTCAGGCGTATGAACAAGTTACTTGGTCCAGGCTTCCGTCTGGATGCGAAGGACTCTAAAGACACAAATGCAGCAATGCTTCGATGGTAAGCAATGCATGCTACATTTTGTGCATATATGCCGTGACCATCATTTTTAGTTGGCTTTCCAACTATGTAAGTTCAGATATTGCATAAGAGAAATTAATAGCTATGTTGCATAAAACGGGAAACAAAAACAATACGAGGGAATCATCATAAATGCTAGGGTTGTGCATAAGGTCCAGACCATAGATTATCGTCCAGTCAAGACCGGTGGACCATGTACTTCAAGAACCTTGGACTGTGGGTTGAATCGGAACTGTTATGGCTTGATCCAATGTGATCTGGTCCCGGTACAGTCCCTAAAGGCCGAACTTAATTATTGTGGTTTATTTGGTTCAACCTATTTTATCTTTACTTTAGTATTTGGTTTATTTGGTTCAACACATTTTGAGTTTAGGGTGGGTTTCGTTTAACAGATTTTATGTATGGAACAGTCTGATTTGGTTCCCACAAATATAGATATCTTTAGTATTACGGCCAACCCAATCCACGTTCCTAAACTGCACCATAGACAGTTTTGCACAACCCTAATAGTTGCCGTTGTTTTACATCAGGATCTGTGTTCCCGAGTTTCCCTTGGAAACGGAAGCGTGAAACGCTGCCCTTTGGGGTTGTTCATGCAACATAGATTTATAGGCAGACTAGTCACCTGCGGCGATAAAAGAGTCGTTTAGAACAGCCTTTCAAATTTGGTCCAAAAGAGTTAGGGAAGTAGGGGATTAGAACTGAAATATTTTCTTGCCAAATGAATGACCAGATCATTCTAATAAGGAAGTATATATATATATACACACACCCGTGTAATCGTGAGAACAGATTCGTAATTATTATTAGTTTTGTTACGAAGGTGCCATATCGTTTAATGTATTATTTGTAGTTATTGTTGGTTGAGTGGATTATTCGTATTTATTGTTGGTTGAATGGATTATTCCTAATTATTATTATTCGTAGTTATTATTAATTATGATATCTACTCTAAATCTCGACCCTTAATACTCATTATCCGACGGTCTAAGATTGTACTCATGATTACACGATAAGCCTGTTCTCATGGGAACCGCACCCTCTATATATATATATATATATATATACTTTAAATAAATGCACAGCCTTTTCATATATTAAACTTATGCAATATCTGATCTTACATTTTTGGAATGAGATAAGACATTTCTATTAAACTTTAAATAAAGTTGCAAACATCTAATTTAATATCTCCTTCAACATTTGTCTATCAATATTCCATTGGTTTCTGCAAACACTGAATGCACAGCCTATTCAACGCCCAGTCCTAGACCCTTCATCTGTTCTTATGCGTTATATGTTACTTAATCATAGTTCTGACCTTATAATTGATACTAGTTCTCTACTACCCAGTCAGGCTAGCGCCTAGCCTCTAGGACCCTTACACCTGTTCTGCTTTTGACATTTACAACACTACCCATAAATCGGAAAATACATGTTATGTTCCTAATTCATAAATGATTTACCAGTGGAGAATCACAAGTTCAGATGGTTGGCACATGCACCCTAATATGGTATCTGCAAAATTTTATTCATTTATTGAGCAAAACTTCGTTGTCTTCAGGTGGTCTTTATTAGAGAAGTACAGCTGCAAAGCCTCAAAGCTTCATCTAAAGCCTCGGAGATTTAAAATATTCATAGAGGCCCTGGTTAGTTTTATTCTTTTAACCTCTTTATTACATTTTCAGCCAGTTGTTGCCTAACATCGAGTTCTATATGAAGGAACACCAACTTTTAAAAGATCGAAAAAAGAATGTGAGAAGGAGGTTATCCCAGGGGGAAAATGGTACATCTTTGTGCCCGACACCTTCTCTACAGCAGAATAAACCATCATTAAGTGAAATCCAATCAGTAAAATTTGTTCTAGAAGACAGCCAGAATATTCAAAAATCTGGAATTGGGAAGGGTTCTTCAATAAGACGTAATCCAAACAATGGTGTCAACAAGGGTAGTAACAAAGGAGATTCCTCGCCAAATAAAGCTTCAAGGCAACGTCGGAGAACTGGTATGTAGTTGAATTTCCCTGTAGCTGGATGACAATGAATAAGTTGTAGGCATAGATAACTTTTTTGTCTGCATTTACCACGAGAAATTGGTGTCTCTGCAAATTACCTCTGTGGCCATATGGTTTTCTTTTTCAAGTTTTTCTTCTTCAGTCACTATTAAACATGGCTGTAAGCCACCCGTTAGCTGATTACTTTTGCTATAGGAGAAGTGCTATAAGTGTTTGTGAAATTTATTCTAGAAGCTTTCCTGATCCAAACAGCATTACTGAGCCCTTTGCTGGATTTGTTAGGAGGTACACTTTCAGCAGCTGCTGTCAAGAGATGGGAAAAAGCTGCTATTGCTGGGGTCTCTTTAGTAGCAGATGCTGCTGAGCATCTGGAACGTGCTGCTTGTGGTAAAGATCCTCAGATGAGCAGTGCATTGACGCACTCATCTTTGCACGCAGATGCTTGTACTAGAGGTAAGTTATTGCGAAATCAACCCAGGGAGATTTGCATCTGATTTTAGTTTGTCTGTATAAACAGAAGCAAATTGTTTGGGATCTTTGAATGTAGTGCTGCCTCCATTTTCAAGCATACTGAACAATTTTCCTCAGAGCAGTACACACAATACTGGAAAGCTCAAGCTTCAGTTGTTCCCTATAGACGATAACACCAAAACAGCCCTAGAAATGGTGAGGATGCTTGATTTTTTTTAAAATTTATTCTGTAGCATTGATTTGTTTGAAGCTGCTAAGTATAAACTCTTCAATTTTTGGTTGTGTAGGACAAGCACAATCCATATCTGGAGCTTACTCTGAGCACCCGAAAGAAGATAGCTTCTGTTATGGAACACCTTAACAGAAAGTGGGGTGATTGTAATGTGGCTTGCGGAGAGCTGATGCTTTTTCCTTACATTGCCCAAAGAGAAAATGTACTAAAGTGTCAAAGATGGTCTCGTGAATCATTTGTTACTGCTGCAGATGTATATGCTGTGATAGGAAATCCTCCTGTATTTCGATTGAGGTTCTTTTTGTCCCCTATTTCATCTGAATACCGCTATGTTATATGAAGCCTTGCAGTCTGAGGTGAACTTTGTCTTTTTGAAGGTATGGCTGGATTTCTGCCACTGAACTACAGTTTGCTACACCATCCACCCCCTCAGGCATCTCAAATAAGCCCGATATGCATGGATGTAGTCGGAAAAGTTTACTTGTTGATCCAACACCAACATCTGGACCCTGGAGTAATGTGTTAGGACATGCAAGTCCTGGTAAGGATAAAGAAGCCTCATCAAGTCATGGTAATGATGCTCTCCATTTGGTGAATGATTTACCTGATGAGGCAACAGGATATACTGATTCTGATCCTGAAAATGATCTCCTGAATCTATGTGGCTATGGAGGAAACATGTTATGCCACAAAAGCCTGGCTGGTCACGGAGTTGAGAAGACGGTACCTTCTTTTCTCGATTATTATGTTCAACATTTTCTTTTTTATGAACTCTTTGTGTCCTCTGGATTTTCAGAAGCATTGAGATGGACTAAAAGGAAAATTATAGCTAGAACTGTTTTGTTTGGTTTGACAGCGGTTATATTTGGCCTTTAATGTTTTCAACTAATTCTGTTAGATTTGTATCCCGGAGGTTTTTGTGACGACAGAAGTATCTCATTGGAAAATTATTTCACTGAGAAACAAGGGTGCAAGCATTATCTTATGTCAGAATATAAGTCTCATTTTCTCAGCGGTCCTTTGAGTTCCCCTGCTCACTAGAACTTCTTACCAGCATTGAATGCAAGTATAATTTGGTCATGGTGCTTCAATGGCGTTACATTGCATTTTTTGTCGATTCTGAATGTATTAATCTTTGTGGTAGCCATGCATGCTCAATGAGAATATTTGTTTCTTGCGTATCAATCTGTCCTCTTGTTTGCGTGATTTCCTTGACAAGATTTTGTGGTGGGAGGATTTTGCTTCCAATCTTGTTTACTCAGAGATACATCCTCAACCTTTGACTAGGATAGGTAGACTTTACTGAATAGTTAACAGATTTTCTTTTGATATTGGTTGACCAGGGAGCAGGTAATAGTTCTGGCATGTCGGCTGGTGAGTGGGCTGATAGCATGACAAACATAAGTGTTGGAGATCTACTTACAGAAGTATCTGATGTGGATGCTGATTGTGGGGAGGCACCTCGTACTGGAATTTCTCCTAGTCTTGAAGACATCCCCTTCAGCTGTGACTCATTTGATGCAGCCATTGCTGCTCATATATTAAGTCATCAAAATAAGTGCTTCCTGCCAGCTGTGACATCTCATTCTTCTTCAATCTGGGATGCTGAAGAAACATGCGACGCTTTCTCATTTCAGAATAGATCCTTAAATAAGGAGCATCGTCAAATTTCATCTGTGCAAGCTTCCTCACCGGCATTTGGGGCTATCACCAGAACAGATTCTGCTGGCTCTGATAGCTTTCTTAAGGTTTCACTCGTCATATATGTACCCACTTAAGATGCACTACTGAACTGCCAAAACATATTGAATTTCTTTGTTTATGGTGCAGGGTTTGCATGAAGAAGAGGAGATGATGGATGTTGCCGCTGAGGGAGATCTCATGGATGAGGCTTCTTCCAAGGATTTCACTACCCTAACAGATATGTATTGGGTATGCCCAAATTCATGACATTTATCATTTGAACTTCACTCATGTTATGCATTTAGGGCTCATTGGGTAGAAAGCACGGTAATGGAGCTAGTCCACTTTTGTGTTATTGTTCATTAATCGCAATGATCATCCTTACACCTGCCTATCTCATATTTTATATAAAACCAGTTTCCTTTCCTTCTTTTTTACGCCCATGGCGGGCATGACTCTGAAATTGATGGAATTTATCCACACCTATCCTTCTCGAATTTCAAAGTCATGCCCATGGCGGGCATGACTTTGAAGTTGACTAGGCTTGGTTATTTTCTGTTACTATGGTTAGTAACCAAACGAGCCCTCCGTCACTAAATGTGTCCTCTGGTTATGGTGTCAGTGTCTTGCATACTAATTGATGGTTTGTTGTTACAGCCGGAGTCTCTAGGACCATTGGATCTAGACGCTCCTTCCTGCAGATACTCCAGCCAAGATATTGTACTGAGTGATAGCCTTGGTGGGTTGAGCCGTCTAATAGCTAGTAGCCTCGATGCGTTCCAAAACTGTTCCTTCTTCTCTCTCGAAAAGAAAGTAACTTCATCAGCAATGCAGGGACAAGGAAAACCTTTGTCTTCCGATAACAAAACTAACGGTCAAAAAACAAATGACATTGAGTGAGCAAGACAATGTCCGGTGCCTTGATTTTCCAGGTATGGCTGACTAAAGTAGTTTTTGATATTTTTGGTGGAAATGAATGGCGAAGAGCATGGGTGTGTGTTGTGTGGGTTGAACTTGCCTGATCTGTACAAAAAAGTAGGCATGTCAACTACTTTGAACAGAGGTGTATCTCATGTTAAAATGTACATCCTCATGATTTCTCCTTGGCTTTCTTATTTTGATGTCCTTCACTTAACTGAATTTGTTAATAAGCACATTATGTATCTTAGCTTCATGGAAAGTACATACTTGAGGAAACTCCTCGTCTTTCTTTCTTTAATACAAAATTGTTGTTGGAATACTTTTTCACAGGTCCAACCAAATTATTTGGTTATTATATTTGGGTCGGGTTGCTGGATCTTTCTGGTCAATGGTCATGTTACTCGGGCTTTACCAATGCTTTTGAGCTACTCATTTGAAATTAAGTGATTTGTGTCACTTTTAGGTTTGGGTTATTTTAGTTTTAGTCCAAAGACTCCAAACCCGTGTTTTTGTGTAGACTTTTTTTTCATGTTTAGGTTTTAAAGTGTAATTTTTTTTTATATATACGTAAATAAACTTAGGAGGATCAGTTTCTAGAAACCAATCGGCCTTAAGTATCCTTTCGGATGAGGTCTTGAACGTCTTCTGGGATTGCATCTACATCCAACTCCTCATTGTGCCCATGCAAAGCAATCTTGTCCGCAACTGTGTTAATCTACCTAAAAACATGTCGTGCGGTCGAGTTTTGGAAACTAGAAATAATGATTGAGATTTGAAATGTCGTTGATAATTATATCGAGTTCCCACGGCGGCTTCCAAATTTGATTAATCGAGTTGAGCGTTAGGTTATCCCCTTCAATCTCGATAGACTTAATTCCAATCTCCTTAGCCTTTTGAAGACCAAACTGCAAAGCAAGAACTTTTGCTTCCAACATTGATTCAGCATTACAGCTGTCACTTCCTATAACAATAGAAATCGCATGTTGGTTTTGGATGATAAAACCATAAGAACATTTATTTGTTAGATTTTGTGAAGTATCAAAATTTAGTTTACAAAATCCTTCCTTAGGCCGTTTCCATTTTAATTTTTTCTTTTTCCTTCTTTGGCTTTTTGTTGTTAATGTGTTGTTGTTTTGATTCGAATTTGCTTGGTCCTAGTTCACAATTTAATTAATTGTTGTAGCTTTTATGTTTTGTGGAAATTTAGTTTTGTTAAATATGAACTGGTTTCTAGCCATCCACGTATTCCACCAAATTACCACTATAAGTTTCATGTCCTTAGTAGAAATTAAACCGTTGAGGTCAAATAGCGCCTCAACTATCCCTCGGTTATCAAGGTCATAATTTTGTAGGATGGTTGTAATATTCTGATTGTCGACAGTTTTGACCATAACCGGGCACTGGAAAAAAAGGTGCTTGACGCTTTCATTGTGGTGATTACAGAACTCGTAATTCATAACGACCGGAATCCTTTGTCTGTCAAGATTTTGCTTTATAGGAAGGCCATCCATAAATAGTTTCCATACAAAATTTTTAATTTTTGTCATGATGTCCATTTTCCAAATCCAAGTTTTATCACTGGTACCTCCAACGCTTTGCTTTTGAATCATCTCCAACGATGATTTAGTCGTATACCACCCTTCTTCGTTTCCCAACTAGTAGAGTCGATCGCGAATGTCACTGTTAGGGAGGTTATAATTCTTAATTTTATCTATTATGGTACAAGGTAGTATTGTATTTAATTGATTAAGTTTTAGGTGATCCCATACATTGTTAGTAATGAACGAGGAAGTCAGCTCCGTCAGATTCAGTAACGCCGGATGTGTTGTGACATCTTGAAGCGGTTTGTCCAATAACTATTTGTCTTTCTAGAATCTTACCGTTTTTCCATCACCTACCCTCTAGGCAAGACCTTTGCCAAAATCTTTGCATAATTTAATCAAGTTCTTCCATTGCCAAGAAACATTCTTCCTACATTGGTAGTTCCACATACATGATCCTTTTAGGTATTTTTCTTCTACAATTTTGACCCATATATTATCCGGTTCTGCCATGATTTTTCACAAAAGTTTCATTTGTAGTGCTTTATTCATATCTTCCGATTTCCTTATCCCCGTTCCTTCTAAAGATCGAGGTTTACAAATCTTATCCCAACTGATCAAAGGGTGATAATTAGGTCCCTTGTTCCAAAAGAAAAGTCTATTAAGTTTATCCAGTTCATTGTGTATGCTCACCGACAGCATGAAAGCCTGCATCAGATAGCTAGGTTTTGCGTTAAGGTTAGCTTTTATTAACGTTATTCTTCCTTCTTGCGACAAGGAGGATGCTTTCCATCTAATAAGTTGTTGTTTAGTTTTAATAATAACGGAATTAAAAATATCTTTGTTAACACGTCCATTGATAATGGGACAACCTAAGTATTGTTCTAGATTGGTAGAGATATTAATTCCAAGATGACTCTGAATTCTTCTCCTGTTACTTTGATCAATATTAGCGGTAGTTTGAAACACGGATTTATGATAATTAATGAACTGACCAGAAATGTCACAATAATCTTTTATTGCCGAGAGAATCTTATCACTTGCTTGTTCTGATGTTTTTGTGAAGATTATGATGTCATCTGCAAATGCTAGAAAAGGAATTCTAGTCCCATTTTTTGAAATAGGGAAACCAATAGATTTGGGGTTAGCATCAAATATGTTTTGTAGGTTTCTAGCTAGAACTTCCGCACACAGATTAAAGAGAAGGGGGAAAAGAGGGTCACCTTGCCTCAGACCACGTTGCGGACAAAATATATTAGTAGGAGAGTCATTGATTAGAATAGAGTAAGACACTATTGAGATACATTCTTGTATCCAATTTCGGAATTTATCCCCAAATCCGAATTTAACTAACACTGCTTTAAGGAATTCCTATTCCACTTTATCATAGGCTTTCTCCATGTCCAATTTAATGGCCATGTAGCCTTCCTTTCCTTTTTTTTATTTGAATCCATGAAAAATTTTGTGTTATGAGCACGTTATCATGGATTGCTCTATTTTTGACGAATGTGCTCTGTAACGGGTGAATTAGTTTAGGAAGGATTAAACTTAGCCGTTTTGCTAAGATCTTCGAGATAATTTTATAGACCGTAGAAACTAAACTAATAGGTCTATATTGTGATGTTGTTGATGGGTTATCGATCTTTGGGAGGAGTGCTATAAAAGTATGATTAGTTTGCCTCAATATTTTCCCGGTTTTGTAAAAACTCTTGACCGCTCTAGTTATTGTTGGGCCAGCGATATGCCAGTATCCCATCTGGGCCTGACGATTTATCTGAGCCTACATTAAAAAGTGCTTCCTTGATTTCATTTGTGAAAAAAGGTCTTTCCAAATTCATATTATCAGAACTGGATATTTATGGGATAATGATTTGTAATTGGTTATGTAATTTGTTCATGTCAATTGATGTCGCTTTGAATCGAGTCTTGTACTCATTTATAAATTCTTCATTGATGTCATTTTTTGTTTCCAATACCTCACCGTCATTCTTCGTAATCGTCATGATTATCTTTTTATTTCTTCGACCCGTTGCTTTCCTATGATGAAACTTGGTGCTCTTATCTCCAAATTGTAGATTTCTCGTCTTAGCTCGCTGCATCTAATACTTATGTTGGTATTCTACTAAGCACTCTCTTTTCTTACTCAGACTATTGATTTTGTCATTGATATCTTGGTCAAAACGTGAAAACCTTATTTTTTGGAGTCCCTCTAATTTTTCATCCACTTTTATCAATTGTTTGTTTATGTTATCAAACTTTTCTCGACTCTATTGTTTTAGTTTTTTTTTGAGAAAACTTGTCTTTTTTACTAGGTTAAACATATTTGTACCTAGGTACTGAGTCCGCCATACTTGTTTCACAACGTTTTCACAATCTTACCTTAGCATCCACATTGTTTCGAATCTAAATGGTTTATTCTTCACACCGGAGTGATTATTGTGCAATAGGAATGAGATCATGCAGTGATTAGAGTTTGTAAAAGCATGATTCCTGGTGTTCAAGCTAGGGTACTCTTGGATGATCTCCACATAAGTCATCACTCTATCCAATTTTTCGTACGTGTTATTATCACCTTCTTTCCTTTTCTTCCAAGTAAAATCATTTCCTTTAGTTGTTAGATCTCTTAAATTAAATTGGTTAGAAATTTGCAGTAGCCTATCGAACCTATTATTTGCGACAATTGCACCTCCCTTTTTATCCGACGGTTCCATCAAATCATTGTAATCTCCAACTACTATAATTGGAATTTTGATACCCGCTATTTCAGTTTTTAGGTGTGTCCAAAACGAATTTTTCATTTGTTCGTTTGGTGGGGCATAAATGAAAATAATCATAGATTCAAATTGTGTATCAGAATTAGTGTGTTTCATTAAAAGAAATCCTTCTGAAGCTTTAATACTTCTCACTTTCTGAAGCTTTAATAATTGTGTATCAGAATTAGTGTGGAAAATTTTTGATATTGAGAATTTGATCCCAACTTTTTAAGTTTTGCATGATAATTTTGTTTTTGTTTTTTTTATTCTCTTTTCATTTCTTACTATCTTTCCTCTGTTTTTTCTCTCTTTCAGTACTAATAGAGTTTTTCATGATCTAATGAATTTTCTATGAATTTATTTGTCAAATTTATTCCGTAGATGAGGTTAAGGTTTGTTTTTAAATTTCATCTAATATATGTATATTATCTGTTTTTCTCTCTTTAATCTAAATTTGATTCAATATTTGTTCAGGAAGAGCTTTAATTCGTTTGTTTTGCAATTTTTATTGAATTGTTGTTACGTTTTAGATTTTATTGATTATTTTTTACTCGATATTTGTTATTTGTGCATTTCAATTGATATGTTTTCTCTTTTATATTGTTTTTTGTTATTCTCCTTGTTGATAACATTATGTATTGTCAACGTCTTAAGTATTAAACAATTATATTTTTTTTTATGTTGTTAACAACATTTTAAATAAGAAAGTATATGAGTTATTTTTATTTCGTCAATAACAATAAATATATACTTTTTTCTCTGTTGATATCACATTAAACAAATTTTTTTTATTTATTTGTAATGTTATCAACACATTAATCATGAAAAATGTGTTTTTTTTTTGTGAAAATATACATTGATTAACACAAATATTTTTATTTTTACGGCCAACAACACATTAACAACAGAAGTTGTGCTTTTATCTTTTACCGTCAACGACACATTAAACAACAAAAGGTTTATACGTGCCATAACTAATACAATAAACATGTAAGTAATGTTTTTTTAACTATTAAAATACATTAATCAACAAAATTTCATTTCTTTGTATTGTCAACAAAATATTAAATAGAAAAAATGTATTCTACGCCGTCAACCACACATTAAAACAATAAAACTTTTTGCTTATATTTATTATCAACAACACATTAGACATCAAAATTTTTTTTTTTCTATTATCAACAACACCCCTAACTTTTAATTTGTGTTGCAACAACTCGTAAACACCAACTTAATGTTGTTTTTACTTTTTACAACATTCTAACAAATATTTAGTTTGTTCTTAATACACAAAACTTATGAATTGATGACAACTGTAGCTCCATTTAGAATAAGAATTAATAACAGAGGTTTGTTGTGCACATATATAAAACAATAAAATCGACAATTCAACCCTATTAGAGAGTTGTATTTTCTAACTTGCTTGTAGTTCTCTGAATTTTCTAGTTTAATTGTTCATTTATAGAATGTCGATAATCAAATTGCGCAACAAAAATAAAAATTAAATGAGTAACTACGAAAACAATTGTCGGTATGGGAGATTTATCTTTTGTTTTCTACATAAGACAATAATTGTTTATGAAACTGCTTTAGAATGTAAATCTCTACTTTGTTCAAACCTTTTTAATTGAACAAATCTGATTGTTTGATATATATATCTATTTAATGGTTGACAAACAACAACATAAAGTTAAAATCTAGTGTAAACAACACAAATTTGTTCATTTGTGTTATGAACAACCAATCAAACACCACAATGGAGGGTTTTTTTTTACCTTCAACAATACATTAAACAACATAAATTGGTTTATTCGTGATATCAACAACATAATAAACAACTTTTTTTTCTACTATTAAAAACAGATTAATAACACATTGCTTATATGTTATCAAAATCAAATTAAATTAACAAAATAGAGAGATAAATTTATAATAAAATGTATTTTTTTTAATTGTCAACAACACATGAAACAACAAATATTTATTTATTTTAATTGTCAATTACATATTAAGCACCAAAATGAAGATTTTACTATTGTCTTCAACACATAAAACTCAATTATGCTATTTTTTTACTATCAACAACACATTAAATAACACAAATTGTTTTATTTATATTGTCAACAACATACTAAACAAAAAAAATTAGTGTTTTTTTTACCATCAACAATACATTATACAAAACAAATTGGTTTGTTTGTGTTGTCAACAACATATTAAACAACAAAAATGTGTTGTCAAATTTTTTAAAAAATACAAAATATAATAGTTTTAGAGTTATCAACATTACCCCAACTAATTTTTTTTGTGTTGTCTACAACATTTCTAACATTAGATTTTTTTGGGTGAGTTGGCTAAGTAGACACTCTTTTTTCTTATTGTAGTATTAAGTAGGTACTTTCTTTCTTTTTTTTTTTTGAAAAGAAGGTAAAAGAATTAGGCATGGTCAGCCTCGATCTGTTAACCATCCTATGGCGTCCTTTCGGACAAAAGACTTGACTTTATTTTGGATCACCGAGCCTTCAGCAGGATTATCATGGTCACTTGTTGCAAGGTAGTCAACAACACCATTGATTTCCCTGAAAATGTGATTAACCTGAACACTAGAAAACTTCGTTAGTAACATTGAGATGTCGGTGATGACAATGTCCATTTCCCAAGGAGGTTTCCAGATTTTTTTAATTGCGTTGATGATCGTCAAGTTGTTACATTCAATCTCAATGTTTTTTAGCCTAAGATCTATTGCTTTTAATAGGCCAGCTTTTAATGCGTAGGCTTCTACTCCTAATATCGACGTTTTCCCACATTTTTCCTGGCCAAAGGCTATAGCTTCCACGTTATGGTTCCTTAGTATGTAACCATAAGCGTAGTTCCTGTCATTTCTCCTAGATCCATCAAAGTTAATTTTGGTTATTCCTTCGTTTGGTGGTGTCCAACTTAGTTTTTTAGTTTTTCTTTTTATTGCGGAGTTAGTGTTTTTGTTTTTCACTCTTGCATTGTGGTCATTCCATTCCCAAATTTGATTATCTACAACATGTGAGATGTTCATAGCTGTAGTGTTCTCGAAGATGATCTTATTTCTCATATGCCAGATATTCCACCAGGTGAGTAGAAGTTTAATAATGGTACCGTCATCAAGCTTTGCTCTAATCTGGTAGAGAGTTTTTGAAATTTTCCTGTGAGATAAATTCAGGTTTTGTATGTCGTTTTGTACCTTAACGTTATTTATATTATGCATAGTATACGGGCAACTCAAAAAAATGTGTTCAGCAGTTTCATATGGGTGTTGACAAAGGACACAACTCATATGGACTGGCACTCTTTGTCTTTCTAGATTTTCCTTGGTTGGTAATCTGTCTAGCGAGAGTTTCCATGCAAAGTTCTTAATCTTCGGCATGATGTTCAAATCCCAAATCCACTTGTTGGCATATGAATCCATATTGTTTGTTTTAAGTATAAGATGCATTGCATCTCTAGTGGTGAACCATCCATCTTTACTAGGAGCCCAATAGACCCTATCACGGATCTGGCAGGAAGGTAACGGGAGGTTAAGAATTCTTTCGCCTACGTCCTTTGTTGTTAGAGGTACAATAATATTATCAATCATTCCTTGGTCCCATGAACCATTCTTAATGAGGTTGTTGGCAGTTTCATCTATGTTGATGTTGAGTTCCTTGTTTTTAGCACTTTTTTCCAGTGTCTGGTCCCCAATCCAAATATCTTTCCAGATTCTGATTGTTTTTCCATCACCAACATTCCATTTCGGTCCTTCTCAAATTCAGATCGAAGGTTCATAAGTTTCTTCCATTGCCACGAGATATTTTTTCCGGTCGTGTAATGCCATAGTCGCTTTCCCTTAAGGTATTTTTCCTCTATTACTCTAACCCAAATATTATCAGGTTCAACCATAATTTTCCAAAGTAGTTTCATTTGAAGTGCTTTATTCATGCCCTCAACTTTCCTTATTCCAACTCCACCGAATTCTTTTTGTTTGCAGATTTTATCCCAGCTAATAAGTGGATGATAGTTAGCATCCTTGTTCTAGAAGAATTGTCTATTTATTCGGTCTAGTTCTTTATGTATTGTAGCTGGTAGCATAAAACACTGCATGATAAAACTGGGTTTGGTATTCAGATTTGCTTTAATAAGGATAGTTCTCCCTTCTTGCGAGAGAGTTGATGCCTTCCTCAAACATCGATTTACTCACACGTCCATTAATAATGGGACATCTTAGATATTTTTCTAGGCATGTGCTTAGCGGAATATTTGTGCTTTGGTTGATCGTTCTTTTGGTATTATTATCGACGTTCTGAGACGTTTGAAGTGCCGATTTATGGTAATTAACTTTTTGACCAGAGACTTCGCAATATTTGGCTATGATTTCCAGGACCTTATTGCAAGCTGCGTTACTGACTTTAGCAAAGATGATTATGTCATCAACAAAGGCAAGGAATGAAATATTGGTTTTTGCCCTCATAATAGGAAACCTAATACTCTTCCTGTTTTCATAGCTAGCTTTTTGGACATTTCTTGCAAGAACCTCCGCAACGAGATTGAAGAGAATAGGAGAAAGTGGGTCCCTTTGGCGAAGTCCCCGTAGTGGGTAGAAGATCTTGGTCGGTTTGTCATTAATCAGAATTGAGAAGGAGGTTGTAGAAATGCATTCATTGATCCAACTCGAAAATTTGTCCAAGAAGCCAAATTTTCCAAGGAAAGCCAAAATAAAGGACCATTCCACTCTATCATAAGCTTTTTCCATATCAAGTTTAATTGCCACATATCCTTTTTTTCCTTTTTTCGATCTAAATCCGTGAAAAATTTCATGGGCTATCAGAATGTTATCATGAATTGATCTGTTTTTGGTGAAAGCCCCTTGTAGGGGATGTATTAGTTTTGGGATAACTTCTCTTTATCTGTTCGTCAAGATTTTTGCAATAATTTTGTAAATTGTAGAACATAAGCTAATTGGTCTATAGTGTGTTGTTGCAGAAGGGTTATCAGTTTTCGGGATTAGGGCAATGAATGTGTGATTGATTTGTTTGAGAATTTTCCCAGAATAGTAAAAACTTTTGACTACACGAGTAACAGTGGGCCCCACAATGTGCCAATACTTTTGGAAAAAGCCAGCTGGTATCCCATCTGGTCCTGGGGATTTGTCACATCTAATTTCTGACACTGCATTTTTGATTTCCGCATTCGTAAAGGGGCTAGTTAGTTTATTATTCTCCAGGTCCGTGACTTCATGGTGAATGTTCTCTAGTTGTTTCTGGATTTCTCCCATATTAATGGTTGTGGCTTTGAATCTAGTCTCGTAATCTGAAATGAAATCGTTTTCAATATCTTCTTCGGAGACTAGGACAGTCCCATTATCTTTAACAATTGTAGAAATGTTTTTGTGATTTCTTCTTCCTGTTGGTTTTCGATGATGGAACTTTGTATTGCGGTCACCTAATTTCATTGCACTAGATTTGGCTCGTTGCATCCAATACTTTTGTTGGCAATAGATTAGTGATGCGCTCTTCGTCAGTTGAACGCAAGGATCCGCCGGTGTTGTTCCTCCGACTACTTCTTTTTATGTATTTTTCGATTTATATGGGATATGCCAAGCAAGGAATCGTCCAGCCTCGCACCTTGGATCTCCTTGGCTCGAGATCGTCTTTCCTCGGAATCTCACTTCGGAAATTGGATCTCCTTCGTCCTCCTAACCTCGCACCGTAAGGACACCACTCGGCCTCTCACCTTGTGGGTTTCGAAACTTTGGCCTCTCACCTTAGTCTCTAGGTTTGTTTTTTTCAAAGTGAAAACATAACTTTTGATTGACTCAACTTCATAATCTGATTAAAACGTGTGTGGAAGAAGACCTTATATGGGCTGAAAATTCAGCACCAACTCCCCACAATAATGGCTTACAAGTAGTTCAAGAGTTGTGATAAATGAAGGCAAACCAAGGGTCTTTCAACCAAAAACTTCAAGCAAATAAATGGCCTAAAAACCATAAATTTGGCCGGCCAATTAAAGCTTCAAGGATAAAAAACGTGGCTGAAAAGAATCCCAAATAAAAGTGGTTTTAATCTCTTGAAATAAAAATCAAGCATGACACATAAAATAAAAAAGGTTACGTCTAAGGTTTTAAAGTGATCCGGCATCCTCAATCGCCTCAAGTATGTTCACTAAGTGATAGTCATGGACGTCCTCAAATGTCGGAGCTCCGAAAGGGTGGTAGGTCAAAGTGGTTTGGCCTAGCATGCGGGCTCTAGCTCGAGTGATAGGTGGTGTTAATCTTGGTGCTGTCACATTGGTCTCGTTGCTTAAGTCCGGTGGGCTCACATCATCCCCTCCTTCTTGGAAAGGATTCGACCCCGAATCCGCCAACTCGTTCTCCGCATCCTCGATCTCATCACCTACATAAAAAGGAGACAAGTCAGAGACGTTAAACACATTATGTACACCATACTTAGTGGGAAGCTCAATGCGATATGCGTTATCGTGAATCTTCTCGAGGACCCGGAAAGGACCATCCGCTCGTGGGTTGAACTTAGATTGCCGAATAGAAGGAAAGCGATCCTTCCTCAAATGGACCCACACAAGGTCTCCCTCCATGAAGAGCATTTCCCGGCGCCCTCTGTTGGCTTGGTTGACATATTGCTCGGTACGTTTTTCTAATTGGATTCGGACCTGCTCATGCAAACCTTTCACAAACTCAGCTCTAGATTGCCCATCCACATCAACGGGTTGCGGAGCCGGTTGAGGAGTCAAATCCAGCGGAGTAAGAGGATTCTTGCCATAAACAATTTCAAAAGGGGACTTCTTGGTCGCCGAATGAATAGCCTTGTTATATGCAAACTCCACAAAGGGCAAACAACCCTCCCACCTGCACAAGTTAGTATCCATCATAGTACGAAGCAAAGTGCCAAGAGTCCGGTTTACTACCTCAGTTTGTCCATCCGTTTGGGGATGACAAGAAGTCGAAAAACACAACTTCGTCCCCATCTTGGCCCAAAGTGTCTTCCAAAAATAGCTAAGGAACTTAGAGTCTCGGTCCGACACAATTGACCTAGGTATCCCATGCAGCTTAACAATATGCTCAAAGAAAAGGTTAGCCACATTTGACGCATCATTAGATTTACTACAAGCAATAAAATGCGCCATCTTAGAAAACCTATCAACAACCACAAAAATGGAATCATGTACTCTCCTAGAACGAGGTAATCCTAGGACAAAATCCATGGAAATGTCTTCCTAAGGAGAGCTAGCAATAGGTAAGGGTAAGTATAATCCATGAGGGTTAGCCCTAGACTTAGCCTTATGACAAGGTACACAACTAGCACAACATCTCTCAACATCACTTCTCATCTTAGGCCAATAAAAGTGTTCCTTCAATATGCCTAAAGTCTTTGTAACCCCAAAATGACCCATCAATCCCCCTCCATAGGCCTCTAAAACAATCAAACCTCTGAAAGAACAAGTAGGCAAACATAACCTAGAAGCTCTAAACAAATATCCATCATGAATGTAATAACTACTAGCATGAGAGTCACTACTAGAGCACAAACAAAGCGCAAAAATGTCCCGGAAGTCCACATCAAGAGCATATAAATCACGAATCAGTCCAAAACCCAAAATGCATACATCTAAGGAAGATAGAAGTGTTTACCTACGAGATAACGCATCAGCTACGATATTGTCCTTTCCTTTCTTGTAGCGCACAACATATCGAAAAGCCTCAATATATTCCACCCATCGTGCATGGCGTTTGTTCAACTTGGCTTGTCCTCTCAAATACTTCATCGACTCGTGGTCAGAATGTATAACAAATTCACGAGGTAGAAGATAGTGCTCCCAAACCTGGAGGACCCAAACCAAGGCATATAACTCCTTGTCGTAAGTAGGGTAGTTCAACGCGGCTCCTCCCAGTTTCTCGCTAAAGTATGCCACGGGGTATCCCTCCTGCATCAAAACTCCTCCAATCCCGATTCCCGAAGCGTCACACTCTATCTCGAAAGTTTTCGAGAAGTCCAAAAGCACAAGAACGGGGGCATGGGTCAACCGCTCTCTAAGTATCATAAATGACTCCTCTTGAGCGGATCTCCACTCAAATCACACGCCCTTCTTGGTCAATTCGGTGAGGGGGGCGGCAATGGGGCTAAAGTCCCGCACGAACCTCCTATAGAACCCGGCAAGTCCAAGAAAACTCCGTATGTGAGGGACCGTAGAAGAATGTGGCCATTCTGATATTGCCTTGGTCTTCTCTTCATCCACTCGCAAGCCTTTCTCCTCTACCACAAAACCCAAAAAGACCACAGATTCCGAGCAAAAATGGCATTTCTTAAAGTTTACAAATAATTGTTGTTCTTTAAGCACAAGAAATACACTTCTCAATTGTTCAACATGCTCTTTCAACGTCCGACTATAAACTAAGATGTCATCAAAATACACCACAACAAATTTACCTAAGAAATCACGTAGGACATGGTTCATTAGGCGCATAAAAGTACTAGGTGCATTCGTTAATCCAAAAGACATTACAAGCCACTCATATAATCCATACTTAGTTTTGAAAGCAGTTTTCCATTCATCACCCTCATGCATCCTAATCTGATGATAACCACTTCTAAGGTCTATTTTAGAGAAAAGAGTAGCACCGTGAAGTTCATCTAACATATCATCAAGACGAGGAATAGGATGCCGGTACCTTACAGTTATTTGGTTGATGGCACGGCAGTCGACGCACATCCTCCAATTCCCATCTTTCTTGGGTACCAATAGCACAGGTACAACACATGGACTCAAGCTCTCCCGAATGTATTCCTTACTCAAAAGATCCTCCACTTGAGCTTATAGCTCCTTTGTTTCCACCGGGTTAGCTCGATATGCAGGCCGATTTGGAATGGTTGATCCGGGTATGAAGTCAATCTGATGTTCTATGCCTCGGATAGGGGGTATTTCCGGGGGAATCTCTTCGGGCATAATCTCCTTGAATTCCTCAAGTAGTCCTGAAATACAAGAAGGCAAAGACAAATCATTAGCTTCCATAGTAGATAAAGCTGTTACACAAACAAGAAGGAAGCAAATATTCCCCCTTTGTAGGGCTCGACGGGCGTCGTGTATCCGTGCGGTGAGTAGGGTCTTGGGGTGGGATACTGTTTCAAGAACCATCTTAGTCTTCCCCTTTGTCCTTACGGCCTCAACTTTCTCCAACCTCTTCCTTTCTCTACACATGTGGTCTTCCATGATCTCGGATGGGCTGAGAAGCATGAGTTTTACTTTCTTCCCGGCCATGGCAAAGAAGTATATGTTGGTGTAACCATCATGAAACACCCTTCGGTCAAACTGCCATGGTCTCCCAAGTAAGAGATGGCAAGCTGTGATTGGAAGCATGTCACAAACAACATCGTCTTGGTATGGTCTTATGGCAAAGTGAACAAAACATTGCTCCTTGACTTGAAGGGGAGCGTTGGTGTTGAGCCACTAGAGTGAATAAGGTTGTGAGTGCGCCTTCGTTTTGAGTCCTAGGTGTGTAACGACCTCCTGACTAACAATGTTACAGCAAGACCCACTATCAATAATAACAGTAAACAATTGTCCCGAAGTTAAATAACGAGTGTTAAAGAGATTCTCCCTTTGTGAGACATCGGGAACAAGTTCGCTTGCTTGTAGGGTCGTTTTTGTGACAAGGGAGAAATCTCCCACAGGAGCACGAGCTTCAACTTTAATACCTTCTATGAGTGGAGCTACTGTTTCATAGTCATCTTCGGATTCATGATTCTCGGTGACCTCTTCCCCAAATGCATTCAATAAAATCTTACGGGGATTAGGGCACTTCCGGGCATAATGACCATGCTCATAACACTTGTAGCACCTCACTTCTCTAGTCCGGCTCGTTTCCGGTGTTGATAGGATACCTGGAAGAGGGGCACTAGGGTTAGAGGCAGAGGTGGCCTTCGGAACTACTATTGGAGATGAACCGGTTGTGTGGGTAGGACGAGTATTTCGAGAGGGTTCAGTGGATTCATGACTTGTCCCTCTTCTTGTTGATCCGGATGCCTTACGTTTTTGGATGACATTATAGGCATGGGTCGCATGGTGAAGGGCATCAGTTAGGCTTGTGTGTCGGAGTTGTTCAACTATCTCGGACACATCGGGGTTAAGCCCAGATAGGAACTTGGCTAGGATATAGTTGTCGGGCTGTCGGGTTCCCGATCTCTGAAGGAGAGTTCTCAACTCTTTGTGGTACTCGTCGGGAGTTCGGTTACCTTGACGTAGCCTTTCAAGTTTGAGCAACAATTGTTGCTTGTAATCCGAAGGTATGAACCGAGCACGCATCCTTCTACGGAGTTCAAACCAGATGTTGATGTGCGGCTGTTGATGTGCCTCCACATATTCTAATTCTTCATGCCACCAAGTTAGAGCAAAATCAACAAAATGAATAGTAGTAGCTTCAATCTTTTCATACTCATTAAAATCATAATAACGGAAGACTTATTCAGCCTTAGTCTCCCACTCAATGTAGGTCTCCGCTTCTGCAATTCCAGTGAAGTTTGGAACATCCACTTTTGATCCATGGTAACGCCTCCTATTGCGGTGATCACGATTTTCTTCATCGTCCGAGTCATCGTGTCGAGAAGCTTGACTATGGTCCCGGTTTCTGTTCCGGTCTCTTTCTCGGCGTCTATCTTGGTTTCTACTCCCATGGCTATTCACACTCCTACTCCTATCCCGGCCTCTAGGTGGTCCCTGGTTACTTTCTCCTTGACTTTGTTCAGGTGGGACGGGAGGTAGTCTCCTTAGAAGTTCCGCGAATTGGGCTTCAAGGCGGTCAATACGTGGGTCGGCTTGATTAATCCCATTACCATTGACGGATTCCATCCTGCTGTTGGACTACAAAACAATCAAGAAACAAACAAAACCAAGTTTCCAAAGGTATAACAAAACCAAGTGTTCAAAGGCAAAACCGAAAGTAATAAAAATGCCAATTTCGTGACCGAAACGGTGTCGGATGGCTAAAAAAGCCCTTAGGTCACGACAAAGCGATGAGTTGGACTCGGAGGCCCGTTTCCCTTCTCGGAAAGGTATAGCAATTGTAATTCTGAGTTCGGACGCCTTTTTTCCGCAAAACCGGCCGTTTTTCACCTTTTCGAGATCCTTCGCCTATCACACAAAACAAACTCAAAGGCAAAGGTTAGAGACAAAAACGTTCTCTCTCTCTCCTCTCTCAAGTGTATTTCTCCTCACATTCACTCAAGTGTTTGATAGTGTTTGGGTTCACACAACTCCCCTTTTCCTTTGCTTCGAGGCAAAGCTCTCACTCACCTTTTCCAATGCACTAGGCAATGCCCTCCAAGAACACTCAAAATTCCGCAAGATTTCAAGATAGTTCACAAGATAAGCAAGGTACGCCAAGATGCAATATAACTTCAGAAAAGCAAACACAAAGGGCAACACAAGCAACAACAAATACGAGCCTTCCGGCGAGTATTTACTTAGTCCCTAACAAGTAGTTAGTCAAAGCAATAACAAGCATTTTCCCCAAAACGTGCGGGTTGTGTTTTGGATGGCTAGAACACTCAAGAACAACTTTGATAACAATTTCAAGAACACTCTCAAAGACAATTTTGATATCAACGAAAACACTAGAACAACTTTTCTTTTCTTTTCTTTTGTTGTTGTTTTTTTTGACTTTAGTGGATGATATAAAATATGCTTTTCGTTTTTTTTTCGAATAAAAAGGTCAACAAGATCTCTCTAAAGACTCACAAGAAGGAAGATTGTAAGCACCAAAATTTTTTGAGAACTACTCAAAATTGCAAAAACTAAAAACAAGTTTAGGTAAGCAATTTGTACCCCGAAAGCTTGAGGAACTCGCACCGTTGGGCTCTGTACCACTTGATGCGCTCTTCGTCAGTTGAACGCAAGGATCCGCCGGTGTTGTTCCTCCGACTACTTCTTTTTATGTATTTTTCGATTTATATGGGATATGCCAAGCAAGGAATCGTCCAGCCTCGCACCTTGGATCTCCTTGGCTCGAGATCGTCTTTCCTCGGAATCTCAGTTCGGAAATTGGATCTCCTTCGTCCTCTTAGCCTCGCACCGTAAGGACACCACTCGGCCTCTCACCTTGTGGGTTTCAAAACTTTGGCCTCTCACCTTAGTCTCTAGGTTTGTTTTTCTCAAAGTAAAAACACAACTTTTGATTGACTCAACTTCATAATCTGATTAAAACGTGTGTGGGAGAAGGCCTTATATGGGCTGAAAATTCAGCACCAACTCCCCACAATAATGGCTTACAAGTAGTTCAAGAGTTGTGATAAATGAAGGCAAACCAAGAGTCTTTCAACCAACAACTTCAAGCAAATAAATGGCCTAAGAACCATAAATTTGGCCGGCCAATTAAAGCTTTAAGGATAAAAAACGTGGTTGAAAAGAATCCCAAATAAAAGTGGTTTTAATCCCTTGAAATAAAAATCAAGCATGACACAAAATAAAAAAAGGTTACGTCTAAGGTTTTAAAGTGATCCGGCATCCTCAATCGCCTCAAGTATGTTCACTAAGTGATAGTCATGGACGTCCTCAAATGTCGGATCTCCAAAAGGGTGGTAGGTCAAAGTGGTTTGGCCTAGCATGCGGGCTCTAGCTCGAGTGATAGGTGGTGTTAATCTTGGTGCTGTCACATTGGTCTCGTTGCTTAAGTCCGGTGGGCTCACATCAATTAGACATTCTCTGTTCCTGCCAAGTCTACTGAGTTTATCATTGATTTCTATCGAAAAATTCTTATACAATTGGATTCGCAGATTTTCAATGTTTATGTCAACCTGCCTAATTTGTTTGTTTATATTTCCGAATTTCTCTCTACTCCAGATTTTCAGTTTAGCTTTTACCAGATTAATTTTCCTAACTAAGTTGAACAAGTGACTTCCATGAAATTGGGCTCTCCATGTTTGTTTGATCAGATTCTCACAATCCTTCCTTTGTGTCAACATCATTTCAAAGCGAAAGGGTTTGTTCTTTAATCTGTTCTTAGGGTTCTTTAATTCTACAAAAATAAGACAATGATCCAAAGTGGTGAATGCGTGATTCCATGAAAAAGTTTGTGGGTAGACTTGTAGTATGTCCGGATGTGCCATTGCTCTATCTAGTTTTTCCAGGATATTATTCTCACCTTCTTTACGTTTTCTCCAGGTAAATTCGTTTCCCTTAGTTGCAATGTCCATCATATTGTAGTTTTGTGAGAACAAATATAATCTTTTAAGCTTACTTAAAATGATTGGCGCACCACTCATTTTGTCCGACACCTTTAGCAAGTCATTGAAATCCCCAATGACAATTGTAGGGAGTGTGTTCGAGTTAATATGGTTCTTTAACTTGTTCCAAAACTCATCCTTATGGGGATCATTAGGTGGAGCATATATAAATGTGATACATATTTTCACCTTCGTGAAAAGGTTGGAATGCACCACAGATACAAACCTTTTTTCTTTAGTTATTACCTCAATTTTTTCATCTGTCAATTGGTAGCTTTTCCATAGGAGGCAAAGTCCCCCAAAAAGGCCGTCACAGGATCGAAGCAGAGGTTATCAAACTCCGCTCTTCTCCAACAAACCTGATTTGGTTCAATGCTAGTTTTCAGTTCCGCAAGCATGATCATGTTAATATGGTCATTCTTACAAGTCATGTTCAGATCAGCCCAAAAATTCTTTTTCCTCATGCCACGACAATTCCAGAATAATAATTTCATTTAATACTTATAGTTTCTATATTTCTTTCCCTTCTATTTCATTTGACAATTTTCCGTGAAGACTTGGGCATAATTTCGTTGTTGTTATTCCATTCTTCACAAATATATTTATACATTATATACTTGGATGTTATTTTCGAATAGTTTTCTATTCGATAATGGAAGTGCATCTCAATAATCATTTTTGCAGGCTTTTCCATATCCTCAACATCCGACTTAGCCTTGTACTGAGCCCGTAGTTCTCTTTGGTACCACAATTCTCCAGTTTCGAGGGGAGAAAGTATGTACTTATGGTGGCTATACTTTTCCGTAAATCGATCGATATCAAAATAGCTAACAAGGTCAGTAGCGTGCGAGCTCAAAGAACCAATGGACAAACTAGGATGAAAGTTAAACTTAATGAAAACAGGGAGAAAATTCAGTCGTAGATCAAAAAGAGAGAAAAGCATGACATTACTGTCTAAATCATACATGAACATTTTCATTCAATAAGGTCGAATTCTTGGATCTTGATGTCGTCTTTTGTTAATATGATGGGTTCTTTTGTAGTGCTCCTTTTTTTTCATCTTTTAATATTTCCTTGTGTCGCCATCCTGGTTCTTTGTTGAAGGAATATCCAGACAACCAACCTTTTAGGTACCCTGTAGTGTGCTGCATGAGTTGAGTTATTCGTTGAGTTCTTCTAAAAAATTTAGAAAAACAAAGTTGAAGGGAGAGATTGGACCTAGTCTGTAAAATGAGCATCTCTCTAAACTTGGAAGCCTGCTCATATGAGTTCACAATTCCAGTAGTTTCACTTTTTGCGTTCTCCTCGTGTTCTTGTAATTCTTGGTCTTTGTTTTTCACGGAAATCCCATCTTCATTAATCCAGTTTCCCCTGCAAAACGAGAATACACACGGACCAGAACAAAGTGGTGGAAAAACAAGGCAGCTCAGATGAAGATAAAGATTCATGCAGGGAAGGCAGTCAAAGAACAAAGAAAATTAACTTAAATCATAACAAGGGGAACCATGTGAAGCCCCAACATCAACAATCATACAGTAGGTTCTAGTCAGGCCAACAATCAACCATGAAGATTGACTTAGGCCTAAGATTTTGTTCACACAGACATTTATTCTAACATAGACATTCAAACCCAATCTAACAGAGGAAAATAACTCCTCCCTAGACAAAAAACAGCATTTATTTATCATTATCATAAAAGATCAGATTATCTAGGTTCTAATATTTTTAGCACCCTTCAGAGAAGAGGTGGAAATCATTAGTGCCTCCAGTCGCCTTCCTCTTGCTCGAAGTTGATTTAGACCCTTCATTTTTCATCTTCATGTCCTCCATTTGTCTATGCATTGTGTTGTTGGCGTGGAAGGAGTAGAAAGATCCTTCAGATATGAGCATACCCTCATCAATAGGGGCTGGACTTTGGTGCAGAATATTAGCTAGAGCTTTTCCATCTTCATTGTAGTTAGGGTCAACTCCATCTTCAAACTCATTGATTATAATTATGGCAAAAATATCATCTTCAGGAAGGGTCTTATCAGCAACTTGCTCAAGGAAGGTGGGCTGCACAAACTCTTGCCCAAACATCTCAACTTTCTCATCATCAGAGGCTTGTCCCTGAGCTTTTTCCTCATTGGGATCTTGATTTACCTTGTGTTCCTTCTCCTCATTAGTGCCCATGGAACTACTCTTGGAACTTTGGGAGGAGAGGTCATTGAAGGACACTGCGACCCCACTGGTTCCTGACAGATAGGGCTTCACACCACTGACGTACACCACTTGGGTTATTTTTTTCTTTTTGTGATTCATGACTAGGGTCCATTCCGGGTCCTTCTTCTCCTCAGTCCTTTTTTTGCTCGATCTAGCCTCCCACTTCTTACCATTCTTAAAAGAAAAGTTGATCTTTTTTGTCCTATTCATTCTCATAGGACAGAGTTTGAAACCATGGTCTTTTTTGGCACAGAAGCCGCATCCTTTAGAAAAATCCTCAAACCAAATTTTGAAAAATTTGGTTTGGCCATTCTCATCAGTAATAGGGACCTCAATATCAGGGTAAAGCTCCAGATCAAAGTTAATGCAGATTCTTGCATAGTTCATCCCATACCTTTCTCAGAGAAAGGGTCCAGTCTAATGAAGTGACCAACATTGTTAACCTCAATAATGACTCTTAAGGCTTCTCTATTGATGTATTCAGTGGGATCAAGGGGATTCTCACCCAGACATCAACAGCTGTAATGTTCTCAGTGAACACATTAAAGTTGGATTTCCAAGGCCTAAGGATAAGAATGTGGCCGAAGATGTGGTAGGGTCTCTTATCCTAGATCATAATTTTGTCATTAGGGTTGGAGAAGATAATTTAAAACCAGTGGTTAAGTTTAGGCACAATGTGGACTTCCCCTTTGATGTTCCTCCATCCAGAAAGGATCTTAGTTCTTACCTTGCTAAATTCCATAGGATTCCCGAAGATTCTGCCCATAAGAGAGGACTCTCTTATTTTAGTGAAATCCGATTTAACCTTCGATAGAAGGTTCAAGTATTCTTCCAACTTTGCATCATCATTCAGCACCTCTTTGCCTTTCCTGGTTTTGGCCTTTTTAGCACCTTGTTCATCACCTTTGGGATCAGCAAAGGAAGTAGACTTCTCCTGAATGTTGGAGTTCTTGGTTTCTCTAGCATTTTTTTTGGGGAATTTCACAAACTTTTTCTTTGTAGGAGGGATTGGTTTCATTCATCCTTACTCTCTCAATATACTTAGCAATCAAGATATGCTTGTGTTGTGTTTTTGATGTGGGATACTTATTCGGTTTATAAAGGAGATAATTCATTTTCATGTAATTGGGAAAGTTCAACATGGTTTTGCTCTTACCAGTCTTAGGTTTCATAGGTTTATTCATACATATATCGTATAGTTTCATAATCTCTGAAAAAAGATTGAAGGCATACGCACGGAGTGATTTGCAACAACAATCAGTAATCCAAACGAGGAAAAAGAAAAGGAAAAAACAAGAAAAGGTAAGGAGACACCTGAAATTAGAGGGGTTCTGCATGATTCCTGATTTTGTCACCTACTCTTTGTTGATTTTGGTTCTATTTTTGTTCAGCTCGGATTTCCAATTCAGATTAACGCACATATCACTCTATTATTCCACACACAGCCACCCATAAGAACCAGTCTCCAAAATCTTGAGTGAATCAGGAGGAAAAGTAGCGTATATGTGGGGAATCGCCCACCCTCTGTTAAGCCTCCCTGATTTGTTCCAAAAGAAATTGCCAACCTGAATCACCATCAGAAAGGGGATTTGTGAGCACAGAATCTTGCCCACGGTAGCTCCCACCTTTTTTATAGGTTGTTTAGCCATTTTGGGGAAAGAAACCCTATGTTGTCTAAACCCTCTCTCCCGCTCCCTACTGTGTCTTTTTTATGCCTTCTTGAGGTCGATTTGAAGACAATAGATGAAATAGACTGGATTTTTGTGGCGATATTGTCGCTAGAAATCTTTCCATGATTGTCGATCGAATGGGGCAACACATTATTGGGGATTGCAGGGATTTTACATTGAGGGTTTTCTTTACTTTGGCTTTTCTTGATGAAGGTGAGGGGCGCGTGAGGCGTGTACTTGTGGAGTTTATTTGGTGTTTTCATTTTTCTTGATGTCTTTTTGATAAGAAGTGAAATCGATAAGTAGGTACTTTTTGTATGTTGTAGACAAACTAGATTCCTTTTAATTATTAATAAAGATTAATTGAAAAGGTTAATTGGTAATTTTAATTGAGTCCAAGCCCGATCCATTTAATTAAGTCTAATTTAAGTTTAGGTCCAATAGGACCACACGAGTTACGTAAGCCAAAGCCTAATCCAAAATACATATGTTGTAGTTAGCAATCTTTCCATGATTGCAGGGATTTTACATTGAGGGCGCGTACTTGTGGAGTTTTTTTGGTGTTTTCATTTTTCTTGATGTCTTTTTGATAAGAAGTGAAGTCGATAAGTAGGTACTTTTGGTATGTTGTAGACAAACTAGATCCCTCTTAATTATTAATAAAGATTAATTGAAAAGGTTAATTGGTAATTTTAATTGAGTCCAAGCCCGATCCATTTAATTAAGTCTAATTTAAGTTTAGGCCCAATAGGACCACACGAGTTACATAAGCCAAGGCCCAATCCAAAATACATATGTTGTAGCTAGTGGGTATCGAACTCTGAGCAACAGACCCTCCTTTCCACCCTTATACCAGCTAGGCTAATTGAACTTTTGTATTGTCTAGTCGATACATAGTATTAATACATAGTTTTCCGTTACACAATATTGATACATAATTTCACTTACACAATGTGAATATACAAATTCCAATTACACAATATTAAGCAAAATTTCGTTCTCCTAGTTTATGTATTGCGTCCTTGTGTATTGTCTAGCCGATACATAGTATTAATACACAATTCCGTCATTTTTCCATTACACAAGTCAGGTCTTTTGTTTACATGAGGTTTAGTTACACAAGCTCAAATGTGTTGTACATACCCAAAAGTCCGTCATTTACACAAGTCTGATCCGTTGTTTACACAAGGTTGAATTACGCAAGCTCAAATGAGTTGCACAATCCCAAAAATTTGTCACTTACACTATTCCGCTATTTACACAATGCCTCATTTACACAATTCTGTCATTTACACAATCATGTCATTACAAAATCGCATCATTATACAATCCCGTCATTTACACAATTAATCCCGTCATTTAGATAATCCCATCATTTACATAAATATAATGTATGGGGAAAAATATGTAATTACTTCAAAAAAAGGATTCAAACTGCAAAAAAAAGAAGAAGAGCACAATAGATATGAGATTATGCGTTTAATATCCATAAAAATAGGCGGAAATATGTGCCTACAATACTCATTGAAGAAAAGGGTACTAATAATTAATAGCGAATATAACAATGAACAATTGAACGCTATGCAGACCTTTGATGCCTTTGTTACAGGTACCCAAAGGCCACAATTTGTGCCAACAACATCGAGAACACACAAGTTTATAGCATCATGAAAGACAAGTAGTAGGGTGAGTCAAAGTCTCAGAGAAGGAAGATAAACTTGGTTCCGGTATATAAATATGCAAATTACTAGATCTTGTTGTAACACCCCGAATCCACGGGACTCGAAATGCTACATTGGACTAGGATCTCACAATGGATCCTGACCCTAGCCTGACAACAAGTTCACTGGATCTTATAACAAGGCACAAGTAGAGTAAAAAAAAATACATAAAAACTGTATGATACATCAAAAGAGTTTACAAACTCAAAGCCGAGTACAAAACCATAACAACAACAACAACAGATACAAAAGATCCCAACCCACGTATCCTAATGTACAGAAGTCCTCAGCTGGTCACACCATCTGGCTCACTCTGCAGTCTTCGTAACCTGCAGATCATCTACAACACGGTATACACCGTTAGCTACAACAATAGATAAGCATGAAGTAATAGCACAAACACATATTAGCATCTCATACATGTAATGTCACACACATTCATTTATTGTCTTTTATTACGTTATTCCCTTACTAATTCAACTTTTTTTGTAACACGGGGAGCCTCAAGAGCCCCGTTCCATCCAACGTAACGCAGGAGTTTTGGATGGGGTGACCTTTACTCGTCCCCTCCTGTGAGATCATCTTCAAGGCACCTCCTCCTAACCAGTAGGCGGAGACCGGTGGTTACCGCCCGTTATAATACACTTGGGTCATATAAATGTAATGAATGGTCATCCTAGTCCGGTTTTGGTTATAAATGCACAACCAAATGAACACACACAACCATTACAATCATACAATCCACAACTGTACGCTAAGTAAGTCCTATGGACTTACCTGATACATTCGTATTCTCTACCACGTCACAGCTTCCCCTTGAGGAAGAAACCAACGCTTGCAAGAGCAAGACACACAACATCACAACCTGAAAGGGTTAGGAGACTCGTCTCCATAACCAAAACCAACCTACAACCTAAAGATCATAACAAGATCACATATGCCTATAGCATAACCCCAATATCAACACAAGTGCCTAAGGTACATCTCTATCATACAACTCATCCTAACCATCCTAACCTAGCCAATAACTAAGCCAAGGTTAAAGGAAAAGAAGGAAGGAAGACATACCAACAAGGTATGCACCAACAGAAGCAAGAACACACCAGCCGGTCCAGTGAGGCGCAGGGGCGGCTCACCAGAGGCGCAGAGGCGGCTCCACACCAGGCGCAAGTGCGGCTCAGGACAGGCGCAGGGGCGGCCAACTGTGCAGAGAGTTGGTCCTGACTTCTCTTCGATCCCTTTCTCGATCCTCTTCACGTCTTCAACACACCACATCAACATATATGCACATACACACATATATGATCATCAAAAGCCTGGGAAAGATCTAACACAAGTCCAAACTTGTGCTTCCTAAGCTAAAGAAGAAGATAAGAAGCAAGAAGAAGGAAAGAAGAGAGAAGAAGAGAAAGAGCTTACCACACCAACCTAGGCTGCAACTATGGAGCATCCACACCTTTCACCAGTTCAGCACATCAACAACAACACACAACAACATCATCAAAGTCCTCCAAGGCCAAAACCATACTCAAACTCTGAAAACCCTCTCACAAGATCAAGAAGAAACAAAGAAGAGAAGATGAAGGAGAAGAAGAACGTAAAGGTGATGAAGGAGCTGGAATGAAGTGAAGAAACCCTTCATCAGTAGGTTGGGAAACTTATATACGAAGTTTCCCCCAAAAGCAAGATCAAAAGTCAACAAATGTGGCTGTAGCTGCACAAAACCGCAGGGGCGGACTGACTAAGGCACAGGGGCGACTCCTCTTTGGCGTAGGGGCGGCCCATGTGGTGCGTAGAGGCGGCTGACTGGTCAAGGCTAAGCACACTCTAGCTCATCTAGGCTCCAAAGACTAAGGCTCTTACACCGGTATGTCCTCCAAAGCTGGACTCTCTCCATCCTTCATGGCGTAGCACCAGAAGGCATCACATCCCTGTGCAATAAGTCTAGCTGCTCGTACAGCACTGATGACAAATCCTGTCTTCCCAAGGTCCCAACCCCGGAAGACCTCTATCGGACCTAAGTCGGTAGAGGTTGTAATAGTTCTCTTACCCACATCTAACACCGCACGGTGTCTACGCATCCAATCCATACCTAATATGACTTCTTCATGCATCAAAGGCATGACCAAGAAGTCAACAAGTAGTACACGAGTCCCTAAACGTAGGGGACAACTACGTATCTCCTGAGTACCTCTAACCCTACTACCATAAGGTAACCCTATAGTAAAGGGTACCCCCTCTATGGTAGACGAACTCAAACGCTCAATACAAGAAGCAGAAATAAATGAATACGTAGCACCCATATCAAACAAAACTCTAACATGTAAACCATATAGTAAAATGGTACCTGTAGCAGCTGGTGTTGGTGGCTCCTCAACACTCCTCAACTCAAAGGAACGGCCTCGAACTCCTCAGGCATCACTAGTGCTAGTCTCTCTACCTCTACCCCTACTCGGTCCAGGAGCTGAACCCTGAGTAGCAACCGTCCCTAGGACACTCTACTGTCCCTGATGTTGAGGCGGTCTTTGCCTACCTCCTGCTGCACCTGCAGGGGAAGAACCCTGCTGTGATGGCGCCTTGCCCTGACGGTAAAACGTAGCTATATGTCCTGGCTTCCCGCACGAGAAGCAAGTCAGCGGTACTCTAGGGCAATCAACCCTCATATGCCCATATGCCCCACAGTTGTAACACTACCGGCCTCTATCAATAGTTTGTGCAGACATTGGAATACTCGAGTAGTCCTGAGTCTGACCTCGCCCAAATCCAGATGCTCCTGCACTACTCGGTGCTGTACGTTGTCTCTTCTCAGACCGTACGGTCTGAGAAGTCCTCCTCTAGCTAGCCCTCTCTCTCTCATAAGCAGAGGCCCGATCCTGGTAGTCTGCCAAAGAGTCACAATGAAATCCCGCCATGTATGAACGTGTGCTCTCTCTCAGACGTTTGGAAAATAGGTACACATGCTGGTCCTCAGAAGGTGCAGTTGGACCCAGCAAAGCTAACTCAGTCCGGAAGCGGCGAATAACATGTGTAATAGCTACATCCTCAAAGCCTGCTTCCACAAAATCGTGCAGCTTCTCCCTCCTCAATGAGGCAGGGCAGAACTGCTCCCTCAACAGAGTCCTCATCTACTCACAGCTGGTAACTCGTGATCTAACTGTCCTCCACCACTGATGTGCTAGGTCACGGAATAGAGATTGTACTAGCTCTATCCGTCTGTCCTCTGGGCAACGAATAGACTCTAAAGCTGAGTCTACATGCCCAATCCACACCTCAGTCTCTAGGCCAATCTCCCAAGAGAAGTGTGGTACTCCCTGCTCGTGGAATGCCTTCAACCAAGTATCTAGTCGAGGCCCTCTAGTCTCCTCTACAGCTCGAGCAACCTCAGTAGCACGTGCCGGCATAGCTGGCACCTGAGTAGCTCCATGAGATTCCTTAGATAATCCCTTTTGCCTTGGTAGATTTGGGGCTCGTCGACCCGCTTTGATGGCCTCTTCAAACTGCCTGAGATACTCTCTAAACTCAGGCCCTCCCATAGAAACACAATCTGAACCATCTGACTGGGCTCGATGTGATTGATGTCTCCTGGATCCATCACTCCTCGTTGCTGGAACAAAGCTCTCAACAACCTTCTCATGAGCCTCCTCCACAACTGGTGGATTTGTAGCGGAAACTAGTCCCTGTCTCCTCCTTCATGGAGGAAGAGGTGGTCTACATCTACCTCTGCCTGCAACAGTAGCTCTAGTCTGAGCCATCTGCAGGGTATGCACACCTAACGTATAAGGCTCTATATAGGCCATATGTATAGATATATATAATGCTCAATAACACAAGCATACATATCACCACATAAGAGGTATCTATCTATCTATCTATATATATATATATATATATCTATACTGTGGAGATCCTCAGATGGGTGACGACTTCTGTACACACTATCCCAAAACATTTGTACTCGCTTTAAAACCAAAACACTTTAAAAAAGTCAGACCCCATGTGGGTTCTGTTTATTTATCCACTCTACCTTTATTGTAGATAACAAGTGCCATTTTTGTCAACCTAAGGCTCTGATACCAACTCTGTAACACCCCGAATCCACGAGACTCGGAATGCTACATTGGGCTAGGATCTCACAATGGATCCTGACCCTAACCTGACAACAAGTTCACTGGATCTTACAACAAGGCACAAGTAGAGTAAAAACAAATACATAAAAACTGTATAATACATCAAAAGATTTTACAAACTCAAAGCCGAGTACAAAACCATAACAACAACAACAATAGATACAAAAGATCCCAAACCACGTATCCTAATGTATAGAAGTCCTCGGCTGGTCATACCATCTGGCTCACTATGCAGTCTTCCTAACCTACAGATCATCTACAACACGATACACACTGTTAGCTACAGCAATAGATAAGCATGAAGTAATAGCACAAACACATATCAGCATCTCATACATGTAATGTCACATACATTCATTTATTATCTTTTATTACGTTATTCCCTTACTAATTCAACTTCTTTTGTAACACGGGGAGCCTCAAGAGCCCCGTCCCATCCAACGTAACATAGGAGTTTTGCATGGGGTGACCTTCACTCGTCCCCTCCTGTGAGATCATGTTCAAGGCACCTCCTCCTAACCAGCAGGCGGAGACCGGTGGTTACCGCCCGTTATAATAATCTTGGGCCATATAAATGTAAAGAATGGTCATCCTAGTCCGGTTTAGGTTATAAATGCACAACCAAATGAACACACACAACCATTACAATCATACAATCCACAACCGTACGCTAAGTAAGTCCTATGGACTTACCTAATACACTCGTATCCTCTACCACGTCACAACTTCCTCTTGGGGAAGAAACCAACGCCTACAAGAGCAAGGCACACAACATCACAACCTGAAAGGGTTAGGAGACTCGTCTCCATAACCAGAACCAACCTACAACCTAAAGATCATGACAAGATCACATATGCTTATAGCATAACCCCAACATCAACACAAGTGCCTAAGGCACATCTCTATCATACAACTCATCCTAACCATCCTAACCTAGCCAACAACTAAGCCAAGGTTAAAGGAGAGGAAGGAAGGAAGACATACCAACAAGGTTTGCACCAACAGAAGCAAGAACACACCAGCCGGTCCAGAGGCGCAGGGGCGGCTCCACAATAGGCACAGGTGCGGCTCAGGACAGGCGCAGGTGCGGCTCAGGACAGGCGCAGGGGCAGCCAACTGTGCAGAGAGTTAGTCCCGACTTCTCTTCGATCCCTTTCTCGATCCTCTTCACGTCTCCAACACACCACATCAACATATATGCATATACACACATATATGATCATCAAAAGGCTGGGAAAGATCTAACACAAGTCCAAACTTGTGCTTCCTAAGCTAAAGAAGAAGATAAGAAGCAAGAAGAAGGAAATAAGAGAGAAGAAGAGAAAGAGCTTACCACACCAACCTAGGCTACAACTATGGAGCATCCACACCTCTCACCACTTCAGCACATCAACAACAACACACATCAACATCATCAAAGTCCTCCAAGGCCAAAACCATACTCAAACTCTCAAAACTCTCTCACAAGATCAAGAAGAAGCAAAGAAGAGAAGATGAAGGAGAAGAAGAACGTGAAGGTGATGAAGGAGTTGGAATAAAGTGAAGAAACCCTTCATCAGCAGGTTGGGAAACTTATATACGAAGTTTCCCCCAAAAGCAAGATCAAAAGTCAACAAAGGTGGCTGTAGCCGCACAAAACCGCAGGGGCGGACCGACTAAGGCGCAGGGGCGGCTCCTCTGTGGTGCAGGGGCGGCCCATGTGGTGCGTAGAGGCGGCTGACTGGTCAAGGCTAAGCACACTCTAGCTCATCTAGGCTCCAAAGACTAAGGCTCTTACACTTGTAAATTACCAAATCTTGAATTCGATCAGATTTGGAGCCAACGGAGGTACTGAGTTCGACTAGATCGGTGAATACGGGGACTAGACAGGTTTGATGCGGGCGATGTTGGCATCGTTGTAGGCGGGGCGACACTTTGTCGGAGGCGGGGCTGGACGGCGCTGGTGAGACGAGCCGAAGGACATCCTTTGCCAAACTTGCGATATGGGAAACATCAAACCCGATGCGGCGGCCAGAGGAAGGGGGTGCAATCCGGCGCTACAGATGGCTTCAATCCGGCGGGGCGGCGACTAGAGAAAGGGGGCTACAATCTAATGGCATTGGCTGCAGATCTGCGCGATGTTAGAAACCCTATCTATAGAAACCCTAACGGCTAGAGGAAGAAGGCTTTGACGCATCCAGACACAAACCGTCGGAACGAAGGAGGTTGAAGAAGAAGTTCAGATCTAGAACAAATGCGAGAAACCCTAACTGAGTATTTTATAGGATTTATATTTTACGTTTTCCTCTTATGCCCCTTTAATTAATTTATTTTAGATTCAAAAATTTAGGCAAAAAATAGAGGGACCTAGTTAGTATTTGAGAAACAAAAAGTGTCTTACAAACTAAATTTTGTCATTTCTTTTTCATTTTAGCAACATTTAAAAATTTACTTATTGAATTTTATTTTGTCAACAAGACCCAAATCATAAAAATTGTTCGTTTAGTTATATAAAAAAATTTCAAATATGAGAATAGAGTTACTTGTGTTCTCAATAACACCTTAAATAACCAATACATATTTTTTTACTCTCAACAACATTCCAAACATAAATTACGGATGCACTAAAACCTACCCCACAAGTATAACGGAATTTATTGTAGCATCGAGTGTCGAATTCACATGGAATATCTATGAAGTGGATGTAACAATAAACAATTACGCTAAGCTATAGGGGGAAAGAAGGAATAAAGGAAGAAATATCGGTTTGTAATTGTGGTTTGGTTTTGTCAAAAGACAAGGTAACAAGCAAATATCAATCAAAAAAAGATATAAAACAAAGCGATCTAAGGAATAAGTATCACTACTATCATAAATCAAGATATAACCAAGTATATGAACGATATGAACATCAACCAACGGATATGTAGGTAATTGTCAAAGGTAGCATTTACCACATCTCTTTGTGTAGAAAGACCATGCTCAACCCAATCCAAAGACGCTCTCTAGGTTGTAGAAGGTAAAATCCAAACCCATCAAGTAAACAGAAAACCGATGAAAGACCAAAACAGGTCACACTCTCGTAGAAAAGCCAAAATGGTGACAAAAACCGATGAAACTATGACACCCAAAAATCCTCAAGTTAAAGGTAAACCTCTTTCCCCAAATAAGGTACAATTGTAGAAAGTCCAATAGAATCAAAACGCTCTTGCAGAAAAGTGCTATATTTATATTTTCAAAGAAAACACTGTACGTCTCTCAATATATGCCAACAAAAGGGTATGAATAAGGTTACTAGGAAAATAAAAGTCAATTTATTTCCATTCAACAGTTCATGTACAATAATTATAAATCAATCCATTATTGGGTTCTAGCCTTAAATCTTAAGAAACTAGCCAAAAATTACAAAATTTTCTAACCAATATAGAAAAGTGTGATTATACGATTTATTTTAGTCATGAAAAAATTATGGAAATTCATGATGTCCGACGAAAAAGAGAAGGATAAAAAGGAGGAAAAAAGACATAAAATCCAAAATAAATAAAACAAAAGAGAAAATTTGCATAAAATTTTATAATGTCACCAACAAAATAAAAAAAACAATAATCGAGAAGTAAACCTCGAGAAATTCGGCAGAAAAAATTTCCTTGGAGAACTCGAGAAGGAAAAAGGAAACTATCGTCACTAAAGGAATATTGTAGACGAACAATGTAGGAACCATTCTAATATTGAAAAATAACTATATGTAGGGTACATAATTGGGTAAAAAAATATATGGAAAAAGGCCAGAGAAAACATATAATCTGAATCATAGTCTTCGGAATTATCGCGCATTTGACACGAGGTAGAAATGAGCATGGGACGGGCAAAGTGGCCGTGACCAAGCCGTTTGATCCCGTTTCTTATCCGTCTTAGCTTTTGATAACTTTGCGATAGTTCAGTTTAACTGACTTTCTCAATGTTGTGGTTGTAATTATGAAACCCACGAGTACTACTTTCAAAACTCTTTTGAAGATCTACAACTTTGTAGTTTACACAAATGTCAAACTCCAAAGTGATGCAGAAGCATCTCAATACATGACATCACCTAACAACAAGAAAAGGAAGCTATATCTAAGGAGAGGATGAGAGAAAAAGAGGAAGCAAGTGATCAAATGGAATACTAGGAGAAGAAGGACAGACTTGCATGGAAAGAAGAACCGGATCAAACGAGATAGATCCTCATTTTCAAATAAAGGAACGTATGCATGAAAGCTATCAAATACATGCAAAATCATGTGGGAAGAGAGGAGGAGAGGCCATGCACATGCATGCAACCTCACGTGTGAAAATGAAGGACATAAGGGCCGGATTTGTGGCTGAAAAATGCCTAAGTTGGATCTTATTTTTAACCCATAATTGACACTTATTATTATGGGTTTTGCTTTATTTTTAGGCCTTTTAATTATATTTTTCAGTACATGTTTTATTTAAATAAATAGCAATTTAAGTCATTTAATAGAGAGACTTAAAGATAGATATTATTTAGATTTTATCTCATCTAGGAGATAGATCTTATTTTATCTTGCTAGATCTTATCGTATCTTATATAAGATATATTTTATTCAATTCTAGATATAGTAGGATTTCGATCCAAGGCCTATATAAGGCATATGATGCACATTTTGCTGGACACAATTCATTAATACAGATTTAATACTTATCAGCATTCCTTTGCACGATTTCGCGTGTCTTCCCGGGAAAGAGAGAGCGAGTGGAGTCATTCGACCTTATAACATGGAATGTTTTGTGTAGTGCCACCTTTAATCGCCAAGTTTGTGCTCTCGATCATTCACAAGACTCCTTCTTGTGCTCTAGGGACAATCATTGTCCCTTTTGTGTAAGATTGTAGCGGAAGGGTTCTACGATTATTCATGGTTGTGTGGTAGGGCCTTTTTTTCCCTAGTGTGCTCCAGGTTGTTTCACAGAGTTAAACCTTGATCTATCCATCTATCGATCCATATCATCATCGAGTCACAAGCCCGTCCCTTTTCATCCATTCGGCCACCCTACCTTCTCCATTGTTTATCTTCATTGTTGGTGTCAAAAGATCGAGACTTTTTAAAGTGGCTAATCTCCGCATCACAAATGCAAGATGGTCGAAATCGGGCATTTCTCAAAGATAGTTTAAATCTTGATCAAATCTACTTGACTCTTCAATCTCCAGTCGATCTTGATGTTTCTATGTGGTTCCCGACTCCAAGAAAGATTAAATCCTCATGCTTTGGTATTTCATATGATTATACTCCATAAATGATCTTGAACGCCTAAAAAAAGATATAAACCGAAGTAGACACCTAAAAAATATCTAGGGTATCAAAATCACATATTACCATAACATTTACTTTTCAGCTCATACACTTGTACCTTTTATTTTCTCTTTCAGGAATAAACACTTTAATACATGATTTCAACCCAAATCTTACTTTGTAACAACAACAATTGGTGGAACTTTTCTTCCTCTCTACCAACCAAGAAAATACTTTTCATTAGCACAATACTATCCAAACTCAAACATAAAACTCATTTACTTACAAATCAACTATGAAACCCCACACTTATCTTCTTGAATCATCTAAACCCCGGATATGCACAAATGAGGTTATAAAATTCGGTTGTGAGACATTTTGAGGGGCACCACATAAGGGTAAACAAAGGCCAGAATTGACTATAGAGAAAGGAAACATATGTAAGGATGGGTAAGAGAACATATGCTTATGAAAGAGGGCAATGATCATATGCTTATGAAAGAGGGCAATGATCATCTTTATATCAAGAATATAAAATCAAATGAACATTTAGTCTTGAAGTTGAGTCAATCACAAGTTTTAGAAGAAACAAAGCATGCTGAAGATCACACAAAAAAAAAGAAAGAAAGAAAGAAAGAAAGAAAGAAAGGACACATAAAAAATGCATGCCCAAAGGTCTAGAGCGCTCACAAGATCATATTTGGTCAAGTTATTCATCAAGAACCACCCGAAACTCGTGTGCATAGACAATAACAAAAAAGATCATTCAAAGCATCTTAAATATAATAACTCTTGATATCATTACATCTCTCAATCTCTGAAGGAAACATGATAGTATCAAACTCAATCTACACTAAAATACAAAATTGTATGCAAAAGGAAAAAGAAAGGGAAGCATGATTGTGAATGTGAGTATAAGACCCAATACTTGAACTCCACATTGTCCTCACTGTAGAAAAAAATTGAAGTAAAGAGAAAAAAATACACACAACGCAATGCAATGTATGATGGTGGAATGGAATACCACAATCATATCCGTAACCGCGACATATATCCTACATCTTTCACAAACTTTTTAGAGGTAGAATCTATTCTAAAAAGGAAAAATAAAGGGAAAGAACGATCAAACTCATGAGTTACCTTCCATGTAGTGTATGTTTATGCTCATTAGCTTGACCTAATTAATCTCAAGGCCAAACATTGGCAATGACTAAAAAGACATCATTCTTAAAGGATCAACAAGTGATGCCTTCATACGAACGCAACCTCGCCTTAACGAATCCTACAAGAGGATACGAATTCCTATGTGATTAGGGGTGAAATGACTTAGCAATTTCAAGGCACATCCCATACTTGTCCATCAACTTTGGGGGAATAATAGTATCTGACAAAGGTTCAATGATGTGAAGTGGGTAGATAGATCAAAATCACATATTACCATAAGTGCATGGCCATGTGAAAGTGAGTATATGATATAGCATCAAGGTTGAGATCCCGTGAGACTATATATGGCTTGAAGTGTTTCAAGTTCAATTAGCAAGGTTCAAGTGTGTAAAAGTAAATAAAAGGGGTGATAAAGCGATCAGATGCTTTGGGTATGAGAAAAACACAAGGTTTGGGACGATTACTCCCAACCATAGCTAATAGCATTCTCAAAAATGTTGTCTTCAATCAATGAAGGTAGGTATGAAGGTAGCAAGTACAAAGGTAGCATGAATATTAGGTGAGCTTTGTCACATCAATTGGCTTTGTGTCAACTAGTATACATCACATGGTGTTTTCTATTTGCACACTAGTTAATAACGTTTGGTATTAACTATGATCATCTTAGACAATATAAGCATCATATGGTGCTTGCTTTTTTCTTATACGATCCAACATAATCATAGTTTGGACAGTAACATCACAAGTAGCATGATAATCCCCTTGGCCATAATCATTCTACTCTAGCATATTAAGCATCTAAACATTGCACCATCATCCTCATGTTAATTATCAGTCTTAATTTGGATGGCTAATCTACATATCATTCGTTCATACTTGGAAATATACAATGTGCTATGAGAACAATCTAAAATAATGATAGTCTAGCATCTTACATTCAAAGTAAGTCCAATATAGAATGAATGACAAGTATATTCGATGCATCCTATATGCTACTAACATGTTTATAGTCTCCCTTCAATCATATACACATAATAGTAATAATAATAATAATAATAATAATAATAATAATAATAATAATAGTCTTGCATGATTTGAGGATTTTCACCCCAAAACCTAGCAAGGGAACTAGTCACTCATCATCGAAAAACTCAACATGGTAACCATAGAAACAAGTGACATGGTTGTAAAGTAGACAACAAGTGAGGAATGTAGGAAAAAGAATGGACGAATTTGGACCTACCAATCTAAAGTTATGACCAAAACAAATTGGGAATAAGATCTATCAAGAATAAGACTAAAGAACACCAATGCTTCTCCTTAGATTTGATCCAAGTTCGGCCAAATCAAGCTCTAAAATATTATTTATACAACCACTACTATTACTAAGATAATTGTATGTGAAATCGTAACTTGAATAGTGTGAATTGGTACATTTACAATCAGCCAAATACCTCTTATATAGGCCTAGAAGTAGTGGTCCCCTCTTTGGAAATCAAGTGGATCAAGCTGCAAGGGAGCTTGTTATGCAAGTGGCACAAACTCAGCGTGGCTAGCTCAAGTGGATGACTCTTCTTAGGTAAAGGGGTTTATGTAGAACATTCAGTGTTACACCGACTTAACTTCGTCTTCCTTGCTCGAGTTCCTCGTCTTCTTCTCTCGAGTTTTTTTGTCTTCTTAGCTCGAGCGATGTTGTGAACTTGAGATAGGTTGAAACTTTGTACATTATATCTTCTTAGCTCGTGTGAACTTTTACTCTTTGCTTGAGTGGATGGTCACTCGAGGTTCCATACTAGCTATGTTGAACTTCCTTGCAATTAAGTCATCTTAGGTCGAGTGGAGTGTCTTCTTAGGTCAAGTTGCGTGTCTTCTTTGCTCGATTGATGATATAAACCTCAACCAACATTGACAACTTCACTTCCCATGCTTCTTAGATCGAGTTTAGGATTCCTCCTAGCATGCTCGAGTTAGGTCAAAGGAAAGACAAGAAGCTCCATGTCATCAATTATGCTAGCCTCACTCTTGATGAAGCACAAGCAAATGATTCAACTACGAAGAAGGATGTAACGCCCCGTTTATTTGGTGCGTTCTGACTTTGTTTTTCTCCCTTCTATCGATTCGCTAATAATTCGAGTTCTTATTTAAAGTATTTTTTTATATTTTTAAAAATATCTTTTTCCGGTATTATATTTTGGGGATACATGTATGTATTTCCGTATTTTTATTAATTTACTTTTGTCGGAAAGTCGGGATTTACCGATCCGGAAAATCCCGTTCGGGATGTTTAATCGAGTTGATTATTTTAAAGCACTCCTCTTTACTTTCTATTTTCTTGTATTTTCTTTCTTTCTTTCCTTCTCTCTTTTCTATTTTCTTTGTTTATGTCCCCTTCATGCGTGTGGCGCCACGCTCAGCAGAGGAAGGTCAGAGGCCGACCCTTTGCCTCACGCCACAGCCGCCGGCCCCTCGTTCTCCTCGTCTGCAGATTGCGAGCCGACCGCCTACCCTAGCCTGCAATCGACCCTTCGATCCTCCCTCTCCCTCTGCCTCCTAGTGCTCCCTTTCTATCTCATTTTGCACTCAATCTCTCGCCAGAACCGCAGAAGACAATGCCCATCTCGCCATTTCTTAGCTCACCTCTCTGCCTCCATTCTCTTCTCGTTCTGGGCAACAGCCGGCCGCAACGCCGCCCAGAGGTCCGCCGGGAAGAGCAGAAGCCGCCGCTAGAGCCGCCGACATTGTGAGTGGCCGCCCATCCCTCTCTCTTTCCTTTCTTTCTTTCATCCCCTCTGTGTGACAACTTGTTGCCCTAATTTTCATGTAGCAACCGCCGGAGGCCGTCGCTGCAAGGGCTTCACCGTAACTGACCGTCGCCTTCCTCTGCCAGCACCGACGCCGCCCCGTGCTCTCTTCCTCCGCCAGCACCGACGCCGCCCCGTGCTCTCTTCCTCCGCCTGCGCAAGCCACAGGGCTTTGCCCCTTTCCGTTCTTCTGTCACGGTTGCTGAAGGTTGAAGGAGATTGGCACATTTTGCCGTCTCTTTACTGTTTATTGCAATTTCTGCCCTATTTGTTGGATAATGGAAGTGATGAACCCAAACTTTTGAAAATGAACTTTTATACCCCTGCAGAAACCTATTACATATGTTGGCCATAATTTTTGTTGTAATTTGTGACCCAACTCCTTTACAAATTAATTTGGTGTCTTTGATGGCTAAATTAGAATTGCGGTTTTACAATCAACATTCCATTTTGGACATTTTGCCCGGAAATGGTTTTCACGAGTTTAACCTCGATTTTGAAAAACGGAGTTTTCATTGGAATATCTTTATGCGCTAAACCTTCCTTTCAAAATTAGCGTTTAAGCTAATTTTGCTTAGTTTTGTTCTTAGGACCGGAAGCGCTCTATAAAGGCCATCGAACCCATTCTTGACTCCGTAGACAATACTTCACCTTGGATCTCGTGTGAGTACTTCTCCTTCGTTAGTTCGGTAATGGTAGTATAACATGCTAGGTGAATTTAGTTTAACGTAGAGCAAATGCCATGTAGTGGCCTCGAACAATATGCATTAGTAGTTGATTTGGAGCTTGTCGAATTATCTTCCTTACGATTTTAGGATGATCTTCGAGATTATAGATTGGACCTAGCATGCTAGAGTTAGGACCTCATATACATTTGTTGGAGACTAGAAGTCCGAGAACTTCTAGTTTTTAGTTGGTTATTGATAGAGTGCCTCGCTTGGCCAAGCTTTGAGCGTTTTCCTGCGGGAAGTTGAGGGTGGATTATTCGAGTTACCTTGAGAGAGGTAAGTCTTCGGACTTACTTAGCTTGTATTCAATGTATTAGATTCATTGAGTGTTTGGTGGTGTGTGTTTATCGCTTTCGTTATAACATATAAACCGGTAATAGGACCACCGACTTTTACATATATTATTTTGGCCCAAGTGTATGATAACGGGTTGTGACAACTTGCCTGGCTCCCGCGAGAGCTAGGAGGTTCATGGCGACTATCCCGTGCTATTAGACGGTCGGATGCAATAGTACCATTCAATGCCGGTAAGTAGGGACCGAGGCGAGTTTCGGGGATTCTCGTGTCACAAACCTAAGTTGAATTAAAACGGGATAACACCTAATAAATAAAGATAATAAACTGGATTGTTTGTTGAGCATGATTATGTGATGTTATGATGTATGAGTGTGTTTGTGCCTTCACCATGTTTCTAATGCTTATAATAGAGCTAACTATTTTAAACCGCTTGTGCAGATGCCCCACAGGTTAGGGACGCCGCCGAGTGAGGTGGAGGAGTGGACAACCGAGGGTCGCCGTACATTATAGGACGTGGGTGTTTTTGGGATTATTTTGATTATGTTTGGTTTATGGTTTTGGATGTATGGATTCAAATTTATGTTTGGAGGTTTGTGGTATTTTTAGGACTCGGCTGAGTTTCCACCTTGTATCTTTACTTTTCAGTTTCTCGCATACATTATAAACGATTTGAGTTTTTGCCTTTATTTGTGCCATGTTGGAAAGGTCTGGTTAAATTGTTGTCAGGCTAAGGGTCGGGACCCATTGTGAGGTCCCAACCCGTAGCGTCCCAAGTCCCGCGGATTCGGGGTGTTACAAAAGTGGTATCAGAGCCCTAAGTTGACAACAATTGCACTCGCAACCTTCTAAAGGCCGAATGAGGAATAAACAGATCCCCATGGGTTCTGACTTTTCGTTTTCAAAATTCATATGCATGAGTCGGGATTGGGATAAAATGTACGGGACTACCACTCCTCACGCAAACCTCGGCAACGTAGATTTCTGGACTGATGTATGTATTATATATATATTTGCATAGTGATATATATATATATATATGGCCTTAGGATGTCTTTGGACTTGTATTTACCTAGATATGTATATGACCTTAGGGTGATTGGGCTTATGTGCCTTGGTTGTACATTTGGATTTTGGTTATCATCATGCTTTTGTGAGTTATTATCATATTAAGTTCATAAGTATTACATATGTATCTATATAAATATACGCCATAAGCTATTAGATGGTGCGTACGAGAGCCATCACTTACATAGGACCCGCCGGGGGTAGACCCCCTCTTCCTCCTACCGTCCCGAGACGTGGACGAGTAGGGAGACCTTTAGGCACGAGAGGTCGGGGACGTATCCCATTGCGGACCCACCAGCTTTGGATCCGCCAACAGTAGAGATTTCTGTAGAGGACGTGGGAGAGAGCGTCGTTCCCGAGGCTAGAGATAGGACAATTGTGAGGTCCGGGGCACATAGTTCCCCATCTGCAAGAAACGGGGGACTATCTATTGGAGATACTGTATTTGCAGACTACATACGACGAGTTGAGGAGGCATTCAGGACAGGAGTACCACCTCCCGCACCACCGGTGCCTACACTTGCACCTGCGAGATCAACTGAGGTCTCGCAGAGGGTTACTCAGATTAGAGCCGCACCGAGGTAGTTGTACCAGCAGCAGTTGTACCCGAGCAGGTTATAGAGGTTGCTAGGGATAGATATGAGCCGAGGTCTCCTAGACCTGATTCATGGTTTAAGGCTTTCAACCAGTAGCATGTACCCTACTTCGACGGGAAGGTAGGGTTGGAGGTTGAGCACTGGATTGGGCACGTGGAGTCTGCACTAGAGGGGATACGTTGTCCAGAGGAGAGGCAAGTTGAGATAGTTCAAACCTTGTTTAAGGAGCATGCCCAATATTGGTAGAGGATGGTTAGAGGAGGTGTTACTAGGATGGAGCCGCTACTGAGTCTCGTTAGAGAGACATTTTGCCCGGATTCACTGCGGAGAGACATAGTCCAGGATTTCTTAGAGGCACGATTTGAGGATGTCCCAGTCATTGAAGCCATTAGACGTTTTCGAGGAGAGTTAGCCATGGTGGGACCCGCTGCACCTCCAGCGGACCAGCATGTCAATCTCTTTTCATAGAGATTGAGGGAGTCCACCTGTGCTTACTTGGCGGGATTTCATTGTGATTCATTGGCGGAGTACCAGGACCGAGCTTCAGCCTATGAGAGAGACCGCCTTAGGTATAGGAGGGCAGTGCAGTCCGGAGGACCGGACAAGAGGCAGAGGACCATACCAACTAGTTCAGGGGAAGGAGTGGCAGGACAGGGACGTAGTCAGACTCAGGGACGTCCCGGCCCTCAGTAGTCGATGCCGGCGTCCGTTCGGGAGCACCGGTGTTTCAGTTGCGGAGAGTTTGGACACGTGAGGAATGCGTGTAAGAGACCATTGGTGACCTATTTTACTTGTGGGTAGGTGGGTCACCGGGCCACCTTTTTCTGCCAAGGCAAGGCCCAGTCAAAACAGGGTTCTTCACCTACTACCAGAGCAGTTGGGGGACAGAGGTCACCTCAGTTTCCGGCCCAGGGATTGCAACAGAGAGGTCACAGTCAGACTCGTACATAGGGGTCAACCCAAGGACAGGGTCAAGGCAGAGGTCGTAGTGGGGGTATCCAGGAGACCAGAGGCAAACAGGCCAGGGTGTTTGAGTTGAGGAGTGTTGTTGATCCAGCATCACTGGCAGCTACAGGTACTATTCAGATTCATGGCTTTTCGGTCCGAGTTTTATTTGATACGGGTGCTACACACTCTTTTAAATCCGATGATTGCGTAGCTAGGTTTTCCTTAGTTACGGTAGATGGGAGACCCTTTGTTGTGTGGTTACCCGATGGGGGTAGGGTTAGTGGTACCCGAGAGGTACACGGTTGTCCCATATGTTTGGGAAACCGTGATTTGTTAGCCGACTTCTATGTCATGTACTTAGTGCATGAAGAAGTCATCCTTGGGATGGATTGGATGGACTGCCACCGAGCCGTTTTAGACATCAGCCGGAGGACCGTGACGGTCACTATAGAGACGGGACATGAGGTGATACTTAGGATAGAGAGCTTTTTCCAAAGCTTTCTAAGTGCGAGTTTTGGATGTCCGAGGTGGCATTCCTAGGTCACATAGTTTCCGCCGAGGGTGTCATGGTGGACCCGCCGAAGATAGAGACCGTTTCCTCATGGCCTCCTCCTAGGACGGCAAGGAGGTGCACAGTTTCTTGGGCTTAGCAGGATACTACCGCCGGTTTTTTGAAGGTTTCTCCGTGATTGCATGTTCACTTACTTCCTTGATGAGGAAGTCTACCAGGTTCGTCTAGTCCGAGCCTTGTCAGCGCAGCTTCGAGGAGTTGAAGAGGAGGTTGACCTCTGCTCCTATTTTAACCCAGCCTGAGGGCGTAGAAGATTTAGTAGTGTATAGTGATGCCTCCAAGCTAGGCTTGGGGTGCGTTTTGATGCAGAGGGGTAGGTTTATTGCGTACGCTTCTCGGCAGTTGAAGCCGTACGAGGAGAATTATCCCACCCATGATCTTGAGCTACCGGTAGTGGTTCATGCCCTGAAGATCTGGCGACACTACTTGTACGGGGCCACGTGCCAGATATTCACAGAACATAAGAGTCTGAAGTACATATTCACTCAGCGGGAGTTGAATAACCGCTAGAGAAGATGGTTAGAGCTGATTAAGGACTTTGATTTGGAGATTTTGTACCATCCAAGGAAGGCGAATGTGGTCGCCGATGCTTTGAGTAGGAGGACTCCTCGAGAAGAGGCTATAACTCGGCTGACGGTTCGGCCTCAGTTGCAGAGGGATTTGATGGAGTTAGAGATAAATATCCGGTTTTCGGATACGGGTTTTCACTTGTCCGAGTTAGAGATATTACCTGACCTGTCCAGAGAGATCCGGCAGAAGTAGGAGGGATGTCCCATTTTGACGAGGATTCGGGACAGGATGGTCCGTGGAGAGGCACCGCAGTTTATCACAGGAGCAGACGGGTTGTTGAGACGTCAAGGACGTATTTGTGTACCGTCAAACCCAGATTTGAGAGAGAGGATCTTGCAGGAGGCCCATTCGACTCCTTACTCGGTGCATTCAGGCCGAGTAAGATGTACCAGGATATCAGAAGGTCTTATTGGTGGGGCGGGCTTAAGGCCGATGTAGCTAGATATGTGGTCAGTGTTGGAATTTCGGTGTCCGGTTTTAGACCAAAGGGCCGTAGTCTCACTTATGTGAGTAGACGGTTCTCCCAATTGCCAAACAAATTATATAATTATCTTGAACTAAAACTAGTTATTAACCAAGGGTTTGTAATCTCCACAAAGGAGTAGACAAAACCCAACCAAGAGTTTGTAATCTCCGTAAAGGAGTAGACAAAACCCAATCAAGAGTTTGTAGTCTCCAAAGGAGTAGACAAAACTCAACTAAGAGTTTGTAATCTCCACAAAGGAGTAGACAAAACTCAATCAAGAGTTTGTAGTCTCCAAATGAGTAGACAAAACTCAAGCAAGAGTTTGTAATCTCCAAAAAGGAGTAGACAAAACTCTAATAGAAGTTAAGTTCAATTACACATCTTATAAACCGGTTGTTATATGTTAAAACCATTGACTTGGATAATGTAATGAGTCATTCATAAATGAATTTTCCTTCTAAGTGTATTCTCCCCTACACCGGGAATATCCAAATAGCTTAGTGGGATAAAACGTTACACGTTACAAAGACTAAGTAAGAGACTTACTTGTCTTACTTTGTAGAAAGGGTATTCCTAGGTTTTGTCAATACAAAACCAAACTAAGATGGATGCCTATCCTTTGTCAATACAAAGGAACTATACTGGTCTTTCGAGTTTTGCAAACAAGCTTATAAGAAGACCTATCCAATGTCAATACAATGGAACTAGAAGCTTTATTGTTGCAAAAACGAATGTAGAAACAAGTGCAAATGGCTCTCCCTTTTATAGGCATAGGGGGCCACGGTTTTGGGAAGTTAAAAGCGGTTAAAAGCGGTTAAAAACGGTTATGGAAGTTACTTGGAAGTTACTTGGAAGATGGGCCTTGAAGCCCTAGGAAGCCCGAGGCCCGAGGCCCACATAGGGAGCCCAAAACCGCTCCCCGGAGCTAGCTTAGAGCTAGCTTATTTTTCTTGGTCCAAACACTTCCAATGAGCTTCATTCACTTTAATATAGCTAGGGTAAGCTCCAAGATCCTCAAATACTCAATATCTTAGCTCAAGCTAGTGTAGCTCCTTAAGAAGCTCACTAGCTGCTTCATTGACATTCACTAAGCATTTGAGCTTGGATTGCTCCCAGTTTTTAACCATATATTCTTTAGCCAATATAAGGCCTAAGAACCAAAGGTGTGCCGATAAAATGTGGCTAAAAGCCCCAAACGTCGGCCTTCTAAAAGCTAGCACAAGTTGACCTTGTCGTGAATCACCTTGCTTTGATTCGACTCCCCTTATAATACTAGTTGTTCTTAGTGCCGGTCACTTGGCTTGCCTCCCGCAACCCGGACCATAGTGACACACATGTGAACAACTCATTGCACCTTGTCTCAAGACAAGCTCAACGGTTACAATGAAGACTTAGCCCAAATCTCCAACATTCCTCCCCCATTTGAGCAAAGTCAAGAAACTTTTAATAGACATACATCCAAACAAAATATTCGCATAATCATAAATGTCTTTCGATTGAATTTATTGAATTAGTATAATTACACATTCTGCACTAAAGAATTGTGGTGTCCTAATGGATTGAACCACTCAACTTATTTAAGTACATGAAGGCAACATACACGAAATTTACATTTCCTTTACAAATAAATGACACATTTAAAGGCTATTGTGTCCTAATCTTTTTAATGAACATATAGGCGAGTCGACCATTTACTCCCTCGAAGAAGCCTTGACACTTCACGTTCACGTAGCCAACTCTCTTTTGATCTTGCACCTATAATTGCAATTTTTCAAAAGAGTTGTTAAGAAATTACATATTTCAAACTATACATATTATATAGGCACAGAGCATTACCTTGGATGGACATTTTATGCTCACAACTTCTTGGAATGGGCTTTCCTCATTGAATTCGGCTAAGGCATCAAGTCATAGGCGAATTGGGTGTCCCACGACAAGTCGTTATCAATTTAGGTCGTTAACCCCATCCCCTTGGCTGACTTTTGAACTAAGTCCCTAGCCAAGCTCTTGGTTAAGTGATCGGCTAGATTATTGTGGGTTCTCACAAAATCGACCGATATTATACCGTGAGTTATGAGCTCTCTAACCGAGCTATGTCTCACACCAAGATGTCTTGATTTCCCATTGTACGTTTGACTATAAGCTTTAGCCAACGTAGCTGCACTATCACAATGAATCGAGATAGGAGAAACCGGTTTTGGCCATAGAGGAATTTCTAGAACCAAATTTCTTAGCCATTCAGCTTCCTTGCCGGTAGCGGCAAGTGCCACAAACTCGGACTCCATGGTCGAGGTTGTGATGCATGTTTGCTTCTTTGAAGCCCACGAAATGGCACCACTACCTAACAAGAAAACCCATCCTGTGGTGGATGAGTGATCATCTAGATTAGTGATCCATGACGCATCCGAGTAGCCTTCTATCACTGAAGGATACTTACTGTACAAGATGCCAAAACCCATGGTCCCCTTGAGGTACCTAAGCACACGCCTTAGTGCCTTCCAATGTTGTGAGCTAGGACAACTTGTGTACCTACTCAATTTACCAATAGCAAAAGCAATATCTGGCCTAGTGCTTGTCATTGCATACATGCAACATCCTATTACTTGTGCATACTCAAGTTGAGAGACAGCTGATCCTTGGTTGGGCATCAACTTCTCACTTGAGTCCATAGGAGTACTAACAATTGTACTTTTATCACATTGGAAGCGTTTGACAATCTTCTCAATGTAGTGTGATTGCGTGAGGCTTAAGCCTTTAGCATCACGTTTGATTCTTATGCCTAGAATCACATCCGCCTCACCTAAGTCTTTCATAGAAAACTTAGTGGACAAGAAATCCTTAGTAAGATCTACTTGTCTTTGGTTTGTTCCAAAGATCAACATGTCATCAACATATAAGCATATGATCACACCTTGACCGGTATGATCAAACTTACTATAGACACACTTGTCAGCTTGATTTATCTTAAATCCATTTGACAATACAACATCATCAAACTTTTGATGCCATTGTTTTGGAGCTTGCTTTAGTCCATACAAGGATTTGACCAAGCGACATACTTTGTGCTCTTGTCCTTTTAAAACAAACCCTTCAGGTTGTCTCATATACACTTCCTCATCTAGATCACCATTAAGGAATGCTGTCTTGACATCCATTTGATGAATCACTAGATTATGTATAGCCGCCATAGCTATTAATAACCTAATGGTTGTAATCCTAGCCACCGGAGCATATGTGTCAAAGTAATCGACACCTTCCCTTTGTCTAAAGCCTTGGATGACCAATCGTGCTTTAAACTTGTCAATGGAACCGTCAACTTTCATCTTCCTCTTGAAGATCCATTTACATCCCAAAGGTTTGCAACCGGAAGGAAGGTTGGCTAACTCCCATGTATGATTGCCCATAATGGAGTCCATCTCCTCTTGGATTGCTTCCTTCCAAAAGGCAACATCTTGAGACTTCATGGCCTCATCAAATGTCTTTGGATCCTCATCCATATGAAAGTAAGAGTGACGATCCATTTCATTATCCCTTGACCCTTCAACCAAGAACACTTGGAAAATTGATTTTTGGGACAAATTAATGCTCATAGGAGCAATCTTTGGCAAGTCAAGCCCGTGGGACGATTGCCAGGATTCATCTTGAATCCTACGATGCGTGTTTGGGTGTTCCTCATCTAAAGTCATGTTGATCACTTCCCTAGGCCTAGGAGCCGAGGTGAAGCGATCTTCATCAAAGATGGCATCCCTAGACTCTATTACGGTATTAACCGAGATGAAGTCATTTGGTTCTATCACATAGAATCTATATGCTTTGGAGTGTTCGGCATAGCCAATGAACACACACTCAACACCTCTTTCACCTAAAGTCTTACGTTTGTTGTCATTTAGCCTTACTACGGCTCGACATCCCCAAACTCGTAAGTAATGTAGGTTTGGTTTCCTTTTGAACCAAAGTTCGTAAGGAGTCTTCTTGCTTCTTTTGTTTGGAACACGATTAAGCAAGTAGTTTGCAGTGAGCATAGCTTCACCCCAAAACAAATTTTTAAGACCCGAGTAAGACAACATGGCATTGACCATCTCTTTAAGCACTCGGTTCTTTCGTTCGGCCACACCATTTGATTGTGGTGTGTAAGGTGCCGTGGTCTCATGTATGATCCCGACACTCTCAAAGTATTCCTTATCCATAAATTCACCACCACGATCCGTGCGTAGTCTTTTTATTAAGGTACCTTGTTGTAACTCAGATTCATTCTTGAATACATAGAATTTGTCTAAGGCATCACTCTTTGTAAAGAGTAGATATACGTAACAATACTTAGAGTAATCATCTATGAATGTTACGTAATACTTCTTCTTTCCTAATGAAGGAGTAGAGTGCAAGTCGCCTAGATCCGAGTGGACTAAGTCGAGCATTGATTTTTCTCTTTCAACTCTAGGAAATGGAAGTCTTGTTATCTTGGTCAACATGCATGTTTTACACTTGTCTTTTGGCAAGTCAAGTTTAGGTAATATACCATCCTTAGTCATGTCATTCATACGCTTAAAATGAACGTGTCCAAGTCGTGCATGCCATTTAACAAAATCACAATTGGAAGAAGAAGAAGAAGAAGAAGAAGAAGAAGAAGAAGACAATGTAAACAAACTGTTCTTGTTTATATTACTATTAGAAAGTTTATTACATAAAGAGAGAAGAAACATATTATTGTTCCAATGGCCAAAGCCTACAAATGTTCCTCTCCTAGATAATACATAGCGGTCGGCTTCTATGACTTGTTTAAGCCAAGCCTATTGAGTACACCACCAGAAACCACATTCTTTCTAATGGCCGGTGCATGTAGTACATTTGACAAGACTAGAGTCTTGCCACTTGTGAAGTACATATCAACCCGTCCTGTTCCTAGAACGGGGGTGGTAGACTCGTTTCCCATATGTATGAGTGCTCCATCGTTTGCAACAGCGTATGTCTTGAACCAACGCCGATCTTTGCAAACATGAGTTGTTGCACCCGAGTCCACCCACCATCCAAGGTCATCATCCTGCATGGACAAATATTCAAAAGTCAATGACACATAATTCAAATCAGAATTTATATCAAAGTTAGAATCAAGACTCATAAGTGAGTCACCTTGGTTTAATGGGTTTTGGCCACTTTGGCCTCCACCCTTGGATCCATCGTCCTTAACCTTGCAATCCCGCTTGAAGTGGCCAGTCTTGCCACACTTCCAACAAGAACCTTTTGGTTTCTTGACAACATTATCCTTTTTGGACTTTTTGGACTTATTTCCCTTGTCCTTGCCTTTGTCCTTTCCTTTGAACCTCTTCCTTTTGCCCTTGCCATCCATCATATTGGCCTCGTGGGAAGTAGAAGTTTTATCTTCCTTCTTGAGTCCCCCTTCTTGTGCCCTAAGGCCTTGTTCAATTTGAAGGTGAGAGCCAAGTTCCACCAACGTGAGTTCTTCCTTCTTGTGCTTTAGCACATGGCGGAAGTCCTTCCACGAAGGGGGAGCTTATCCATTATAGACGAAACCGCAATGGCCTCATCCATATGCATGGCATGTTGAGTGAACCTCCCAAGAATCCGGAGCAATTCATTGCATTGTTCCATTACCGGCCTTGAGTCCACCATTTTATATGAGTTAAAATCCGAGACTAAGAATTTGCGAGATGAAGCATCCTCCGCCATGTACTTAGACTCCAGTTGATCCCACATTGATGTTGATGACTCTACACTTTGGTAGACATCAAACAATGCATCACTCATGCCATTGAGAATATGACCACGACATATGTAGTCATCATTATCCCATTTGCTCCTTCGTCGGACAACCTCTATCTCTTCCACCATATCATCAACCGGCTCGGCCGGTCTAGGTGTAGTGAGTACATAAGCGACTTTTAGTGTAGTCAAGAGGAAGTGCATTTTCTTTTGCCACCTCCTAAAGTCTACACCCTCAAACTTATCCAACTTCTCAAAACGAGAAGTCATTTCTGTCATTAACGTCTTACTCATTATTGATCAATCCAATCCTACAAAACAATTAACAATAAATACACTTAGAAGATTGTTGGAATTTCGGTGTCCGGTTTTAGACCAAAGGGCCGTAGTCTGACTTATGTGAGTAGACGGTTCTCCCAATTGCCAAACAAATTATATAATTATCTTGAACTAAAACTAGTTATTAACCAAGGGTTTGTAATCTCCACAAAGGAGTAGACAAAACCCAACCAAGAGTTTGTAATCTCCGTAAAGGAGTAGACAAAACCCAATCAAGAGTTTGTAGTCTCCAAAGGAGTAGACAAAACTCAACTAAGAGTTTGTAATCTCCACAAAGGAGTAGACAAAACTCAATCAAGAGTTTGTAGTCTCCAAATGAGTAGACAAAACTCAAGCAAGAGTTTGTAATCTCCAAAAAGGAGTAGACAAAACTCTAATAGAAGTTAAGTTCAATTACACGTCTTATAAACCGGTTGTTATATGTTAAAACCATTGACTTGGATAATGTAATGAGTCATTCATAAATGAATTTTCCTTCTAAGTGTATTCTCCCCTACACCGGGAATATCCAAATACCTTAGTGGGATAAAACGTTACACGTTACAAAGACTAAGTAAGAGACTTACTTGTCTTACTTTGTAGAAAGGGTATTCCTAGGTTTTGTCAATACAAAACCAAACTAAGATGGATGCCTATCCTTTGTCAATACAAAGGAACTATACTGGTCTTTCGAGTTTTGCAAACAAGCTTATAAGAAGGCCTATCCAATGTCAATACAATGGAACTAGAAGCTTTATTGTTGTAAAAACGAATGTAGAAACAAGTGCAAATGGCTCTCCCATTTATAGGCATAGGGGGCCACGGTTTTGGGAAGTTAAAAGCGGTTAAAAGCGGTTAAAAACGGTTATGGAAGTTACTTGGAAGTTACTTGGAAGATGGGCCTTGAAGCCCTAGGAAGCCCGAGGCCCGAGGCCCACATAGGGAGCCCAAAACCGCTCCCCGGAGCTAGCTTAGAGCTAGCTTATTTTTCTTGGTCCAAACACTTCCAATGAGCTTCATTCACTTTAATATAGCTAGGGTAAGCTCCAAGATCTTCAAATACTCAATATCTTAGCTCAAGCTAGTGTAGCTCCTTAAGAAGCTCACTAGCTGCTTCATTGACATTCACTAAGCATTTGAGCTTGGATTGCTCCCAGTTTTTAACCACATATTCTTTAGCCAATATAAGGCCTAAGAACCAAAGGTGTGCCGATAAAATGTGGCTAAAAGCCCCAAACGTCGGCCTTCTAAAAGCTAGCACAAGTTGACCTTGTCGTGAATCACCTTGCTTTGATTCGACTCCCCTTATAATACTAGTTGTTCTTAGTGCCGGTCACTTGGCTTGCCTCCCGCAACCCGGACCATAGTGACACACATGTGAACAACTCATTGCACCTTGTATCAAGACAAGCTCAACGGTTACAATGAAGACTTAGCCCAAATCTCCAACAGGTCAGATGCGCGACCTGCCAGCAAGTCAAGATCGAGCACTAGAGACCCGGAGGAGAGCTTCAACCTCTGTCTGTGCCGCAGTTAAAGTGAGTGGACGTATCTATGGATTTTGTCACCGGTTTGAGACCGAGTAGGAGCTTTGATGCAATTTGGGTGGTAGCGGATTGGCTGACAAAGACTACACATTTCATTCCTATTCCGGAGATGTGGCCGATGAGTTGTCTAGCTGAGGAGTTTACTCGTCAAATTGTGAGGTTACATGGAGTTCCTAGGACTATCATCTTGGATATGGATGGGCGTTTAACCTCGAGGTTCTAGCAGCAAGTACACGCCGCCCTAGGTTCGATTCTTCATTTCACCACCGCATACCATCCACATACAGACGGTCACTTTGAGCGGAATATCCAGACCTTGGAGGACATGTTGCATGCATGTGTGCTAGATTGGGGTCAGGTATGGCCCGACCACCTCCCGTTGGTGGAGTTTTCTTATAATAACAGTTGGCACGTGTCGATCACGATGGCACCATATGAGGCATTGTATGGACGGACATGTCGTACGCCCTTATGTTGGGACGAGCCGGGGAGTTCTAGTGTTGTAGCTCCCGATCAGGTACAGGATGACATGGCTAGGGTTGCTTTGATCCGAGAGAGGATGTCGGCTGCGCAGAGTTGTCAGAGATCGTATGCGGATAGGAGGCATAGGCCCCTAGAGTTCAGAGTAGGAGCTCAGGTTTGGTCGAGGGTATCACCGACACGGGGTGTCAGGCGATTTGGCATTAAGGGGAAGTTAAGGCCCAAGATGTCGGTCCATTTGAGATTTTAGAGAGAGTCGGAGAGGTGGCATATAGGTTAGCGTTACCACCGAGGTTGGAGGGTATTCACCTAGTGTTCCATGTATCTCAACTGAGAGAGTACATACATGACCCGAGGCACGTCATTAGCCACGAGGACCTGGTAGTCGAGCCGGACCATACTTTTGTGGAGCATCCAATTGCGGTTTTGGAGCGTAGTACGAGACGACTTCGGTCGAAGGAGATACCGATGCTGAGAGTGCAGTGGTCGAGGCGAGGAGCCGATGAGGCTACTTGCGAGACGGAGGATAGTATCCGTAGGAACTATCCCGAGTTTTATGCAGGATTAACGGCATCTATAGGACCGTCGGGTTAGTCCCGAGATCTATCCTTGGTTATGCTTATGTGATTTGTGACGTGATGTGTTATGTGTGTTTCATATGTGTATATCTTGCGAGTCTTGATGTGTCTAGGCGAGTAGACTTTTGATTAGAAGGGTCATAGTTACCACGTTGTAGTGTTCTAAGAGGAAATCGAGACACGTTTGTTTGAGAGTTCCGCACTTAGCAAATTTTGGGACGAAACTTTTCTTTAGGAGAACCTGATGTAACGCCCCGTTTATTTGGGTGCGTTCCGACTTTGTTTTTCTTTATTTTGTCGATTCGTTAATAGCTCGAGTTCTTATTTAAAGTATTTTTTTAGATTTTAAAAATATCTTTTCCGGGTATTATATTTTAGGGATACATGTATGTATTTCCGTATTTTATTAATTTAATTTTGTCGGAAAGTCGGGATTTACCGATCCGGGAAATCCCGTTCCGGATGTTTGATCGAGTTGATTATTTTAAAGCACTCCTCTTTACTTTTTATTTTCTTTTATTTTCTTTCTTTCCTTCTCTCTTTTCTATTTTCTTTGTTTATGTCCCCTTCCTGCGTGTGGCGCCACGCTCAGCAGAGGAAGGTCAGTGGCCGACCCTTCACCTCACACCACAACCGCCGGCCCCTCGTTCTCCTCGTCTGCAGACTGCGAGGCGGCCGCCTACCCTAGCCTGCAGTCGACCCTTCGATCCTCCCTCTCCCTTTGCCTCCTAGTGCTCCATTTCTATCTCATTCTGCACTCAATCTCTCGCCAGAACCGCAGAAGACAATACCCATCTCGCCATTCTCTCAACTCACCTTTGTGCCTCCATTCTCTTCTCGTTCTGGGCAACAGCCGGCCGCAACGCCGCCCAGAGGTCCGCCGGGAAGAGCAGAAGCCGCCGGCACTGTGAGTGGCCGCCCCTCCCTCTCTCTTTCCTTTCTTTCTTTCCTCCCCTCTGTGTGACAGCTTGTTGCCCTAATTTTCGTGTAGCAACCGCCGGAGGCCGTCGCCGCAAGGGCTTCACCGGAACCGACCGTCACCTTCCTCTGCCAGCACCGACGCCGCCCCATGCTCTCTTCCTCCGCCTGTGCAAGCCACAGGGCTTTGCCCCTTTCCGTTCTTCTGTCGCGGTTGCTGAAGGTTGAAGGAGATTGGCACATTTTTCCGTCTCTTTACTGTTTATTGCAATTTCTGCCCCATTTGTTGGATAATCGTAGTGATGAACCCAAACTTTTGAAAATGAACTTTTATACCCCTACAGAAACCTATTACATATGTTGGCCATAATTTTTGTTGTAATTTGTGACCCAACTCCTTTACAAATTAATTTGGTGTCTTTGATGGCTAAATTAGAATTGCGGTTTTACAATCAACTTTTCATTTCGGACATTTTGCCCGGAAATGGTTTTCACGAGTTTAACCTTGATTTTAAAAAATGGAGTTTTCATTGGAACATCTTTATGCGCTAAACCTTCCTTTCAAAATTAGCGTTTAAGCTAATTTTGCTTAGTTTTGTTCTTAGGACCGGAAGCGCCCGATAAAGGCCATCGAACCCGTTCTTGACTCCGTAGACCATGCTTCACCTTGGATCTCGTGTGAGTACTTCTCCTTCATTAGTTCGGTAATGGTAGTATAACATGCTAGGTGAATTTAGTTTAACGTAGAGCAAATGCCATGTAGTGGCCTTGAACAATATGCATTAGTAGTTGATTTAGAGCTTGTCGAATTATCTTCCTTACGATCTTAGGATGATCTTCGAGATTATAGATTGGACCTAGCATGTTAGAGTTAGGACCTCATATATATTTGTTGGAGACTAGAAGTACGAGAACTTCTAGTTTTTTAGTTGGTTATTGATAGAGTGTCTCGCTTGGCCAGGATTTGAGCGTTTTCCCGCGGAAAGTTGAGGGTGGATTATTCGAGTGTAACACCCCAAATCCGCGGGACTCGGGATGCCACGGGTTAGGACCTCACAATGGGTCCCGACCCTTAACTTGACAATAATTTCACCGGATCTTGCAACAAGACACAAATAAAGGCCAATCTGAAATACATTTTTATGCAATGTTATGAAACCCGAAAATAAAAGAAAAAGGAAACACTTCATCCGTCCTTACAAAAAAATCAACATAATATACAATAACAACAACACAAGGACTCCAAAACCCAACTCAACCTAAGATGTACGGAACCCTGACTGCGCACTTCTCCGGATCACTCGGCCACATCATAACATGTACAACAACTACTACAATTGGTATAAAACCATTAGCTCACATTCTAGACATTATATAGATAATATCGCACAAACACACATGAGAACACAAAACACACAACATACACATTCATTACATAATATCTTTTTAGGTTATTCCATAACTAATCCATTCGTTCAAGTGTGACACGAGAGTCTTATAACTCTCGCCTCCGTCCCTGTGTAACCAACAGGAGTGTGTCGGCACTCAACCCGTATACCCTGAGGGAGTTGTTACGCTAAGATTGTGACACGCAAAAAGCTTTACATTTATAAACTCGATATAATCTCCTAAACTACCTTGCGAAACCCGCAGTGTACGGATCGTTATGTAGAAAGGATAGTATTCCGAGGTCGAACACAATGACTGAGGTGAAATCAAGTCATTCAATGATCAAAGATAATGTGAATCTAAACTAAGATGAGATGAGAAACAAAGAAGGTGCGAAACACAATATTTTTGGTTGGTTTTGGGGTGATCAAACAAGGATCACAAAATATGCAAATCAAACAAGCAAACAAACACACGAATGCAAGATAGGAGATAAGAGGTAAGATAAGTGGATTCTAGAGATCAAGATTCCCGGTTATGGCATTGGACTCAAGCTTCTAGCGATTCTAAGGATAAGGTTGCGGTGTTGGGAAAGGGTGTTTCTCTAATGGAAGCAATTACAGGGTAAGTCTCATGCTTCACTACTAATCCCGCACCAAACTCCTATTACCGGGTAAATCTCAAGGAGGTAAAGTTGGGAATTCTACACAAACCGGACACTACTTAAAGGGCAAACCTCTCCTTACCGGGTAAGTATCGAAAAAGGTAAGTCTCAAGCAACAATCCTAGCACACTCAGTCCAATAGCGGCTTATAAGGCTCACTACTATCTAGAGTTCATCATCTTTGGTATCTAAGATCGGAAATCACCGGGTAGGTCTCTTTCCTCACTTAGTTTGCTAGCATTAGGTCACCCTAAGCTATATTATGCTCAACAAACACTAGGATTTCAACAATCTAACATCCTAACATACAAATTCATCAATTAAAAGAGCAACAGAAGGAAAAATCGGGTGGATCATAGCAAAAATCGGCCGATTTACTCTGAAGAACAGGTCGATTTTTCTCCTCTAGTTTAGGTTTCAGCCACAAAAATCATCCTAAGCTAACATGTAAGTCATTTCTATCATCACCCAAGCCATAACCATCAATCCATCACCCTAGAATCACAATAACTTAGCCAACAACATGCATTTCATGATCTAAAATCATCATACAAGCATACATGGAATCCATAGCAAGAAGATGAAGTAAGGAAATGAAAGCAATGAAACTTAGCTGGATTTGAGTTCAAAACAAGTCTTTCAACACACCAAATGTAGCTCCAAGTCACATCTTACAACCTTCAACAAGTTTCTTCATAAAAATCACTCAAATCTCACTACAAAACTAAAATCTACACTAATCTCTCTCAAGAACACCCACAAGGGTGCCTTGAAGAGAGGCTACAATGGAAAAGTGTTTGGGAAGATGCTAGAGGAGAAGAGTCCAAAAGGAAGGAGAAGAGTCCTCAAATCAGCCTGCAGGACCACTTAAATACTCCACAAAGAATCAAGGGCCGGGCAAAGAGATCGTGGGACACGTGGCACAAGCTGTCAAAGGATAGAAACTCGACCCAGACAGAAAAATCGTCCGATTTTCCTGAGTGTTAGGTCGATTTTCTTCAACAGAAACTTGTAATGATCATCTAGCCATGAGTTGCTCCATTGCTTGCACCAACAAGGGTCCTTGTGTCCTTCATTGCTCCAATTATGTTCCTTCAAGGCCTTGGATATGTACTACCATGAGGTTTGGTCCTCGAATGTATCGATTTATGTCCAAAAGATCCCCGAAATACCTATAAAACCGACAAAAGCTCGTGTAGACGTCTTTTCTAGAAATATGCATGAATTAAGCGTAAACGTCATGAACTAATGCCAAACCGTGCATGAATAACGGGAAAAACTATCTAAATGAATGTCTAAACTAACGTCATAAATCACGTTATCAGGAGTGATGAAGAAGCCCGCCCGTATACCATGTATGGCATGGTCGCAGAGATCCCCCCACTCTCCCTCGGGAGCTGGGCAGTGATGTCACCGCCCGATAATAATAGTAACGATGGGCCGATAATAAATAAGGTCGAGTAGATCCTAATCCGTTTTCATGCTTAAAAGCTATAAACACACACCACCATAACATATCAAAATAAGGCATAAAAGTGGCTAAGTAAGTCCGAGGACTTACCTCGTCTCAAAGTTAAGCGAAACCGATAACACTCTCGGAAGGAATATAACCAAAGCCTGTTCAAGACAAGGCACGATAATCAACAACTATTCACAAGCTAGAAGTCCTTAGAATTCTAGTCTTATATCATCTTACTAGGTCATACACTCTCATAATCTAGGATACACTCCTAGCCCTCATAAACTCACGAGATCTCGACCATAGCCCCATGTGCTACGATACTCTCATCCTAAACTCCGCAATCTCAATCAACATATGAATACCACCTCAAGTCTCACAAGATCAACCACGAGGCTCACAACTGTATAACAACTCAAGATCAACAATCCACATGTCATAGAACATCAATAACCTCAAACACTCACCTAAAGGTTCCAAGCCACTACTTGGCATTTGCCCTAAGTTATGCTAGATCTAACCTAGCATGATTCTACCACTAAACATAACTAGATCGAGGAAGAAGGAACTCACACACGATTCAAGGTTGAAGATGATCTACGGACGTCGAGATTGAATTCGTTGGTCTATAACGGCAGCTTCCGGACCTAAACCAAAGTTAAGGAAATTTAGCTTGTATGCTAAATTGAACGGAATATAACGTGTAATCTACTAAGAAAAATCCCGCTTTAAAAACAAGGTTAAAAACACGCAAAACATTTGCCTTGACAAATATCCAATTATATAAACATGGGTAAAAAATCCGCAATTAAAAATCCTGGGCCAAATCTGTAATTTCACATAAAGAGGGCAAAATTCCAAATTCCATAAAGTATGGGTCATTAATCATTAATAAAATATGGACCCTTTTTAGTAATTAATCCAGCAGGTTATAATTGTTAAAATTAGAAAGTTGGGCCAAAAATGCAAATATAGAACATGTGTTACAGATTGTAATTTCACCAAAATTAGGGGCCGGTTTAATAAACCCTAAAAAAAAAGAGCTTCTTCATCAACGATAGACAATCTGCCTGGAGAAAGGGGAAGCTGGGCGGCAGAGAGGACTCAGCCAGGCAGATCCGGGCGAGGCGAAGGCAGCGGAGGCTCCGGCAGGGCTCGTGCGGGCAAGGCACGGAGAGGGCGAGGGTTCTCTGGTGAAGCTCGACAGAAGAGGAAAAGGGAAAGAGCAGGCGGTTGCAGGCGGTTCTGGTTGCAACGAAAAGAGAGGAAGGATAGGGGTGGCCGTCTGTACAGGCCAGGGCCGAGCCGAAATGGTGGCTTCTCCGGAAAAGTGGTAGTTAAGGCGGTGGCTAAGTGTTCCCGGCGATAGTCTCTTGGTGACAGACTCAACACAAAAGGGACGGAGGTCAACAGTGGCCCTCCAATGGCGAGGCTCGACAGAGGAGACTCGAAAGGGTAGGCGGCAGGCTCACCTTCTCCGGCGTAGGGAGGTAGACAGAGGAACAGAGAGAAAGGCTCACCTCCATGGCTCGACGGTGTTGTGCTGCTGCCAAGAGATAGAAGTCAGGAGAGGAGATGTGTGGTTGACAAATGAAGGTAGCGTGAGAGAGGGAGAGGGACGACATATAGGCTGGGAATGGTATGCAGGGAAGCTAGGGTCATAGGTTAGCTCATAAATGTAGCCTGGGCGGGAAAAGAAGGAAATGAGGGGTCGGGGTGCAAGAGGCTCATTAGCTAGGAGAGCGGAAAAAAAAAGTAAATAAAATAAAAGGAAAAAAAAGGTAATAGGATAAACTCGATTAAAAGCATAAAGGAACGGGATTTCGAATCGGAAAATATCCCGACTTTTTCGAAAATAATATACGGAAGATAAATAAATGTAAAATAGATAAACTCATAAAAATTTAATTTACAATGTGAAGATACTCGTAAAAATTATGTAAGCTATTAAAAATAGCGATAAGATCCGAGAAATATAAATAACGCAACGCGCCATAAAGTGGGACGTTACATCAGATCCCAAAAAAACAAGTTTGGTTCCGAAACTTGCTATGCATCGAGCTTCTCAGTCCCTAAGGCCGAGGTAAGAATTCTCAAACTAAGAAGGCTTAAACCTTCTAATCTAGACACACAATCTACTCAAACTACCACCATAAGATATATAGGGTCATATAGCATATTCCCGCACAGGGCACAAACTACACATAACATCACATATGTAAATAACGCAACCAAGGGAGGAACTAGATCTAACCCGTTTATTCTATCGATGCTACTAGCTCAGCGTAAAACTGAACCAAATATACTATACCCCGAGTGTACACCCTCTACTCTCGGCGGACACGCCAACCGTTAAACCACTTTCCTAACTCGCGCTAAAATATCAAAAAGGTCCAATATATTGCAAACTCAACTTCCTACTCGGGTCTTTCTCAATGCAACACTTCCATTTTGTTTCTTCTTTGCTTGTCTCTAACAAAGACGATCGAATTTCCAATTTACACCGTTGGCTTTGGTTCTTGTCAAACCGAACTTTGATGTTACATTTCTTCAATGCTTGTTGCAAGTTCCGAGTAACAAGGAAGCACTTTACTCCATACTACTTCTATCAACAAGACACGTATGCTAATACTTTTACATCGCTCTGCAATTCTCGATCAAGACCTTGTCTTGAAGAATCACTTGTACAATACAAACCCATCATTCCTCAAAGCAAATCAAAACAGTTGTACCAAATAATTCTCCTCTTTAACTCTCAAAACTCTATTATCAAATCTTCGTCCCATTCAATACTTCACCGTCATCCGTAGTAGGTTACCATAATTGGCGTTATACAACTCCTCCCTTCACAGATGTGGTAAAGCTCGGCACATCTAAAAAAACTTGTAACTTCTTCTCTCTTTTTCAAGAGTAGACCCAAAATATCTCCTCCGGTAATCATTAAGCCCATATGAAGTAACTACAACTCGTAGTGACCATAATTTTTCCGGAATGTCATATTTGCAATATCCCATTCTCAAATTCTCAATTGGTGGCAATCAACCCTTTAATCAATTTTAGTAGAGACTACCAACCATTGCAAACGATCAAGTAGATCATCTATCCGTGGTGAGGGATACTCGTTCTTCATTGTTATCTTGTTCGGCTAACGGTAATTGATGTACAAGCCGAGATAATCGTCTCTCTTTTCTCAAACTAGTGTTCTCCATAACCACTTCAAATCAAGAGTTTAAGATATATTCTAATATGAACTTCAAATCAAGAGTTCAAGATACCCTTCCAACGTGAACTACAAATTATCTTAATGGTAAACCCACCTCCCGATGCATTGGAATCCGTTCTATCTCGAGTTCCAGCCTTTCTTCTCCCATCACATATCGTAAAGATATCGACACCATCTTGCCATAACATTCGTTAAGTGGTCCACCCCGGTCTGTTAAGGTGACATCCATCAAACTCGTGGTTTAATACTTCTTTAGCTGCAATGTTTACCGTCCTCTTTCAGAGATCCTCCATCTCCGGAACTCAGGAGACTTGCTCTAATAATCTTTTTAAGGTTTCAAACTTATGTGAACTCATGAAGGTCCAAACTGCAGGACTTAATCACGACTTATAATATATTAGTATTACCTTCTTCGTATTCTACCAAATTGCCTCATTCCTTCAAGTAGGTGTAGAACTTACTCCCTTTTCTTATGTAACGTCCAATCGACCGTAGAGGTTCTAACCTCATTATTTCATGTATTTCTTCTACATATCACATTGACTTCAAACTTCAAAACTTTAGTCTTCCCTTACCATTGTTGGTCACCTTATGTATTTCTCGGTATTCTATGTACAACTACAATGGAAGTCTCATCTTACGGTTGATCCACTAACTCTCCTTACCATGATCAAACCTTAAAAGTTGTAACCCGTGGCGTTCTCCCATATGTCAATCCCATGACCTAAGAAGGTCGCATAAGATCATTACAATCTCCTCCTCGGAGGTCTTGTTATAACTACTTGCTTGAACTTGTTCAACATTATTGATTTAAGACAAACGCGCGTCCATTGATGTACCTCTTTACTGTTGACATTGATCCACCGCGAATACTTCAAGCTCTTGTTCCGATCCTATATGTTCCCATAGTCTTGTTTACTCTTCCCATCTACACACATCAATAGACAACCCGCACTTGTGCGTTCTCAGTTGTCACCGATTAACTTGTATATGACCTTCTTCGTAGTTAACGACTTACCCTCATACCATCCCTCCATTCTACCATACTCCTGAAAGGATACCCTCTCGGGGTACTTTGTCTTAACTTCACTAGCTCATTTTTACTCTGCTTCAACTCCGTTAGCTCTTCCTACGCTCCTCTCTTCCTTCCGCTTCTGTAAGATAACCATACCTACCCAACTCTCTCGTCTCATACGTCCCACCTTTGTAGGCTTAACCGCTCTTCATAATATTTTGCAAATGCACTCCTCACATATCTTGACATTAATTAGCCTCCACTCGCATCCTTCTTGGTTGATAACTTAAGTTCTTCGATCAACTCCTTGTTTCCTCTTTCATTTTCTGAAGATCATCATCCTCACACACCTCCTCCTTCTTAGCGTTGCTCAGTCTCTCATCACTATGACGGAAATCGATTGACTCCCACGGTAATTCCACTATGTGAATTTTCACCATGTGATCCTCCTCGTAACTCTCAAACTTCTGAATAAGCCACCCACTTAGAATCTCACAAAGATCGTCACTACACCCTCCGTAAGCTTAACTTCCGGTTCTTGTCAATCTTTCCAAATTCTTTGGCCACTCTTTTCATCTTGACTCCCATATTTAGGAGCACCTACTGAAAACTCGTCTTACTTAAAATGCCACTTTTATTCTCGAGCGAGAATGTAGTCCTCTTTACTTGATTCGCATCTTTAGTTGTCCACGCGTCTTCTCGAAGGGGACGATGATAGCTTTCTATCATCTTAGCTATAAGGTCCACTATCACTAATATGATATTATTATACCATATGTTTATATATATAACGATATAAATGCCATGCTACTACAATAAACATAACCAGTTCAGAAACAACTTACAATTTAACATACAACTATAGTCCAAAAACACCCTAAGTCCACATATTCATATCTACATATGTACACATATATATATACATATAATATAATAATCAATAACTACGTCGCCGAGGTCCTCGGAGGAAGTGGTGGTCCCGTACATTCTACCCCAACTGACTCATGCACATGATTTGCAAACAAAATTCATTTCTTTAAAACTAAGAACCCTTGAGGGTTCCGTTTATATTTATTCGGCTTTTTGAAGATTGCGAGTGTCATTGTTGTCAACCTAGGGCTCTGATACCACTTTTGTAACACCATGAATCTGCGGGACTTGGGATGCTACGGGTTAGGACATCACAATGGGTCCCGACCCTTAGCTTGACAACAATTTCACCGGATCTTGCAACAAGGCACAAACAAAAGGTCAATCCCAAATACATTTTTATGCAATGTTATGAAACCCGAAAATAAAAGAAAGGAAAGACTTCAGCCGTCCTTACAATAAAATCAACATAATATACAATAACAACACAAGGAATCCAAAACCCAACTCAACCTAAGATGTACGGAACCCCGGCTGCCCACTTCTCCGGATCACTCGGCCACATCCTAACCTGCACAACAACTACAACAATCGGTATAAAACCGTTAGCTCACATTCTAGACATTAAATAGATAATATGGCACAAACACACATGAGAACACAAAACACACAACATACACATTCATTACATAATATCTATTTAGGTTATTCCATAACTAATCCATTCGTTCAAGTGTGACACGAGAGTCTTATAACTCTCGTCTACGTCCCCGTGTAACCAACAGGAGTGTGGCGGCGCTCAACCCGTATACCCTGAGGGGGTGATGAAGAAGCCCGCCCGTATACCATGTATGGCATGCTCGCAGAGATCCCCCAGTCTCCCTCGGGAGCTGGGCAGTGATGTCACCGCCCAATAATAATAGTAACGATGGGCCGATAATAAATAAGGTCGACTAGATCCTAATCCGTTTTCATGCTCAAAAGCGATAAACACACACCACCATAATATATCCAAATAAGGCATCAAAGTGGCTAAGTAAGTCCGAGGACTTACCTCGTCACAAAGCTAAGCGAAACCGATAACACTCTCCGAAGGAATATAACCAAAGCCTGTTCAAGACAAGGAATGATAATCAACAACTACTCACAAGTTAGAAGTCCTTAGAATTCTAGTCTTATATCATCTTACTAGGTCATACACTCTCATAATCTAGGATAGACTCCTAGCCCTCATAAACTCACGAGATCTCGACTATAGCCCCATGTGCTAGGATACTCTCATCCTAAACTCCACAATCTCAACCAACATATGATTACCACCTCAAGTCTCACAAGATCAACCACGAGGCTCACAATTGCATAACAACTCAAGATCAACAATCCACATGTCATAGAACATCAATAACCTCAAACACTCACCTAAAGGTTCCAAGCCACTACTTTGCATTTGCCCTAAGTTATGCTAGATCTAACCTAGCATGATTCTACCACTAAACATAACTAGATCGAGGAAGAAGGAACTCAGACACGATTCAAGGTTGAAGATGATCTACGGACGTCGAGATTGGATTCGTTGGTCTATAACGGCCGCTTCTGGACCTAAACCAAAGTTAAGAAAATTTAGCTTATATGCTAAATTGAACGGAATATAACGTGTAATTTACTAAGAAAAATCCCGCTTTGAAAACAAGGTTAAAAACATGCAAAAATTTTCTGGGACAAATATCCAATTATATAAACATCGGTAAAAAATCTACAATTAAAAATCCTGGGCCAAATCTGTAATTTCACATATAGAGGGAAAAATTCCAAATTCCATAAAGTATGGGTCATTAATCATTAATAAAATATGGGCCCTTTTTAGTAATTAATCCAGCAGGTTATAATTGTTAAAATTAGAAAGTTGGGCCAAAAATGCAAATATAGAACATGTGTTACAGATTGTAATTTCACAAAAATTAGGGGCCGGTTTAATAAACCCTAAAAAAAAGAGCTTCTTCATCAACGATAGACAATCTGCGTGGAGAAAGGGGAAGCTGGGCGGCGGAGAGGACTCAGCCAGGCAGATCCGGGCTAGGCGAAGGCAGCGGCAGCTCCGGCAGGGCTCGTGCGGGCAAGGCACGGAGAGGGCGAGGGTTCTCTGGCAAAGCTCGATAGAAGAGGAAAAGGGAAAGAGCAGGCGGTTGCAGGCGGTTCCGGTTGCAACGAAAAGAGAGGAAGGACATGGGCGGCCGTCTGCACAAGCCAGGGCCGAGCCGAAATGGTGGCTTCTCCGGAAAAGCGGTAGTTAAGGTGGCGGCTGAGTGTTCCCGGTGATAGTCTCCTGGTGATAGACGCAACACAAAAGGGAGGGAGGTCAACAGTGGCCCTCCAATGGTGAGGCTCGACAGAGGAGGCTCGAAAGGTGAGGCGGCAGGCTCACCTTTTCCGGCATAGGGAGGTAGACAGAAGAATAGAGATGAAGGCTCACCTCCATGGCTCGACAGTGTTGTGCTGCTGCCAAGAGATAGAAGTCAGGAGAGGAGATGTGTGGTTGACAAATGAAGGTAGCATGAGAGAGGGAGAGGGACGGCATATAGGCTGGGAATGGTATGCATGGAAACTAGGGTCACAGGTTAGCTCATAAATGTAGCCTGGGCGGGAAAAGAAGGAAAGCAGGGGTCGGGTTGTAAGAGGCTCATTAGCCAGGAGAGAGGAAAACAAAAAAGTAAATAAAATAAAAGGAAAAAAAAGGTAATAGAATAAACTCGATTAAAAGCATAAAGGAACGGGATTTCGAATCGGAAAATTTCTCGACTTTTTCGAAAATAATATACGGAATATAAATAAATGTAAAATATATAAAAACATAAAAATTTAATTTACAATGTGAAAATACTCGTAAAAATTATGTAAGCTATTAAAAATAGCGATAAGATCTGAGCAAAATAAATAACACAACGCGCCAAAAAGTGGGACGTTACATCGACTGACCTTGAGAGAGGTAAGTCTTCGGACTTACTTAGCTTGTATTCAATGTACTAGATTCATTAAGTGTTTGGTGGTGTGTGTTTTTTGCTTTCGCTATAACATATAAACCGGTAATAGGACCACCGACTTTTACATATATTATTTTGGCCCAAGTGTATGATAACGAGCTGTGACAACTTGCCTAGTTCCCGCGAGAGCTAGGAGGTTCTTGGCGACTATCCCGTGTTGGTATACGGTCGGATGCATCAGTACCATTCCATGCCGGTAAGTAGGGACCGAGGCATCTTTCGGGGATTCTCGTGTCACAAACCTAAGTTGAATTAGAACGGGATACGACCTAATAAATAATTATAATAAACCGGATTGTTTGTTGAGCATAATTATGTGATGTTATGATGTATGAGTGTGTTTGTGCCTTCACCATGTTTCTAATGCCTAGAATAGAGCTAACGGTTTTAAACCGCTTGTGTAGATGCCCCACAGGTTAGGGCCGCCGAGTGAGGTGGAGGAGTGGACAGACGACGGTCGCCGTACATTATAGGACGGGGGCGTTTTTGGGATTATTTTGATTATGCTTGGTTTATGGTTTTGGATGTATGGATTCAGATTTATGTTTGGAGGTTTGTGTCATTTTGAAAACTCGGCTGAGTTTCCACCTTGTATCTTTACTTTTCAATTTCTCGCATAGATTATAAACGATTTGAGTTTTCACCTTTATTTGTGTCATGTTGGAAAGGTCCGGTGAAATTGTTGTCAGGCTAAGGGTCGGGACCCATTGTGAGGTTTCAAGCCATAGCGCCTTGAGTCCCGCGGATTCGGGGTGTTACAAAGGAATTGCTAGCGGTGGTCTTTGCTTTTGAGAAGTTTCGCTCATACTTGATAGGAGATATAGTGATGCTCTTCACAAATCACTCGGTCATCAAGCATTTGTTGGTTAAAAAAGAGGCCAAGCTAAGGTTGATAAGATGGATCTTATTGCTTCAAGAGTTTGACATTGAGATCAAAGATAAGAAAGGAGAGGAGAACTTAGTAGCATATCACTTGTCTAGGCTTCCAAAAGAGTACATTGAGTGTAATCCTCTCCCCATTGATGAAAGAATTCCTGATGATTATTTGATGCAATTTGAGGCCCTAGTAGCGAGTGCGACCTCATCAACCCCTTGGTTTGCAGATATAGTGAGCTACCTTGTGTGATAAACTTCCTAGTGAGTTATCTTGGGCCCAAAGAAGGAGGTTCTTAAGGGAGGCAAGAAATTATTTCTTTGATGATCCCTTGTTATGCAGAAGGGTGCGGATGACCTCTTTAAAAGGTGTGTGCCGGAGGATGAAGTTGAAAATGTCATGACCCATTGCCACCATGTGAAGGCATGCTAGTTCCTCCAAGACATGTGCTAAAATTCTCCAATCCGGGTTCTTTTGGTGGACTCTCTTCAAATATGTTCACCAATGCATCACCAAATGTGACTCATGTCAAAGAACCGGAAACATTTCAAGAAAAAATGACATGACATTAAAAAACATTCAAGATATTGAAGTATTTGATGTTTTGGGAGTAGACTTCATGGTCCCTTTTTTGTAATATGCAACAATGTGTATATACCCTTGGTGGTTTAATACGTCTCCAAATGGGTAGAAGTCATTGCCTCTCCAACCAATGATGCCAAGGTAGTCATTACATTATTTAACAAAATCATAATTTTCAAGGTGTGGCACACCAAGGGCTATCATGAGTGATGTAGGAAAGACTTCACGACCATGAAAACTTCGAGACACTTTTGAGGAAGTATGGGGTAACTCATAAGATTTTCATCCCTATCACCCCCATACTAATGGCCAAATAGAAGTCTTCAACCGGGATATAAAGGTTATTCTAGAGAAACCGATGTCAAGATCTAGGAAGGATTGGTCCATGAAGCTAGAAGATGCTCTTTGGGCATATAGGACCGCCTCCAAGACACCCATAGGGACGACCCCCTATAAGCGTGTATATGGAAAAGCTTACCATTTTCTTGTTGAGATAGAGCATAGAGCTTTTTGGGTAATCAAAGCACTCAACTATGATCTCAGTGAAGCCGGAGAAAAGACACTTCTTCAACTACATGAGGTAGAGGAATTCCGGAGGGATGTCTATCAAAGTGCTAGGATCTACAATGAGAAGACAAATATGTGGCATGACAAGCACATCATCAAAAAACTTCAATGAAGGTGATCTTGTCATGTGTAATTACCAGAATTTTCATTACGTTTTGATAGTTTTAGAGGAGTATTGGGAGCCGTGCGTAAGGGCTCACGCCCTTGTTGTTTAGTTTACGCTGTCGAGTAGGCCGCAGGTGCGGCTAGGAGTCCCGCAGGGGCGGTGACACGCGAGGGAGGGTGAGAAGTGATGGAATCACTATCAATTAGGGTAGTTTTTAGAGTCTTTTTATTGCATTAGTGTTGGTTTATGCTACTAACTCCTTGGTTCAGAAGAAGAAGATCAAATGAAGTTAAGGAAGGGGTTATAAGCACTTAGGAGTGAAGATCGATCAAAAAGCAAAGCTTTTGTTACTCCACCGCCCCTGCGGGGTCCTTGCTGCCGCCCCTGTGGTGACTTGCCTTGACGAGACGAAGACCAGCTCCCCTGCGTCTCCCACTGCGCCCTGGTTGCGCCTCGCCTTGGGAGCTAGAAGATGAAGAGTCTATGCCACCGCCCCTGCGTTAGCTTTAAGGCGCCCCTGCGTCTTGACATCAGAAACGTCAGGAAGGCGAAAGGTTAGACGTTGAAGTGCATTAAAGATCCGCCCCAGCGGTTCTGAAGAAGATCAACCGATTCTCCTAAACCGCCCCTACGGTTCCTGAAGGCCGCCCCTGCGGTGTAACGCCAGAAGCTTTACTCTGGCTGTTTACACCACCTTTATGGCATTAAAGGTGGTTGTTTTAGGCCGGCTATTTACTCCTAATTAAGTGTCTTTTGTAGTATAAATAGTCCATGACTGATTGCTAGAATCATCCATGCTTTTCCTCACAAAATCCATTTTAGACTTGAGTTTTTCCATTGTAATGAGTTGCTAACTCCCTTGCTACATTGGGTTGGTTTGAAGCTGCTTTGTTACTTTGATTGTATGTTCTTTTAACATAAGTTTTTATTCAATAATGCTTTGTGTTTCCTTGATCTCCATTGTTTAATTGCATGTTAACTATTACTTGAGATTGATCACCTTAGGTTCTAAAGTGCATACAAATAACTAGGATTAATAGGTTCTGGGTTCGGGTCTTTAATCTAGTAGCAACTTTAAGTAATAACGGGTTGTAATTACTTAAAGAAAAGGAACACAAATATAAAGATAAGTTTAACGGTTTTAATCTTCTCTTTATATCCCTTAGTCTTTGTCTGAATGCTAACTTGTTATTTGTTCTTGTAGGTTTACGGAAATCTAATAGGTTTAGTTGTGTTGATGCCGGTTGGCTCAACACATATGTATGATCGAGACGGGAGATTACTTAAAAACTTGTAAAAGGAATGCACTAAAGTAGCAATTGCATGCTTAGAATCAACCTAGTGTAGACTCATCCATTATTGTCTTACTTGTCGCATTAATCGTTTTCATAAGTTTTTGTGCATCAATCCAACCAACCCCCCCCCCCCTTGTGCCACTTGTCATTATAATCGATAATTGCATCTAAAACACCTTAACTCTCTTGGGTTCGACCCTTACTTAATCACTATACTTGTTCTTAGTGCTAAGTCGGGATTTACTTTTGATTGGGTATAGATGACCATAGAAATACCTTCGGTCAAATTTTGGCGCCGTTGCCGGGGAGTTTTTGTGTTCTATTGTTATTATTGATTATTGGTTTGAACCATTTTATGGTTCAAACCCGTGCTACTAATTCCGGCTTTGCTTCTTTTGATCCAGAAATTGAGAGGACGCACATCCGGCAACGAAGACAACAACAACTACAACAAGAGATGGCTGACCGTACTCTTCGTCAACTTACGCATCCCACTTTGGCTCAAAACCCTCTTGCGGTCGCTATACCGGCACTAGGGGAAGGATTCAACTTTGAGCTCAAACCGGGCCTCATTTACTTGCTTCCATCCTTCCATGGGCTAAGTGGAGAAGACCCCATCAAATACCTTGGGAAGTTCCACACCGTTTGTATGAGCATGAAGCCGGCCAACATTACCGAAGAACAGATCAAGATGAGGGCATTCGGCTTCACACTCAAGGATTCGGCGGATGATTGGTATTACCAGCTTCCATCCGGGAGTATTGACACTTGGGAGAACCTTCACAAAGCATTCTTGGAGAAATACTTTCCAGCTAAAAAGGCCAATAGCTTGAAGAAAGCTATACGCAACAACGAGCAAGAGGCAACCGAAACTCTCTACGAGTACTTCGAAAGGTTTGCACGCCTCCGATCCAGCTGTCTTTTCCACGGATATTCAACTCAAGATCTAGTCTTGTACTTGTACAATGGCTTGCTAGACAATGAAAGGAGGATCGTCGATGCGGCTTGCGGAGGTAATATTCTTAACTCTACTCCTGACCTTGCTTTGGAAAAGATACAGGAACTAGCGGAAGGAACTTGGAACTTTGGAAGGACCCCGGCTAAGAAAGGAGTTCATGCCGTGAGTTCCAGGAAGAGCGAAATTTCTACCGAGCTGGCGGAATTGAAGGAAATGGTGCAGAGGCTAACACTTATGGGAACACCGCAACAGCTCAAAGCTTGTGGAGTTTGTGCTAACCCGTATCATCCAACGGACATGTGTCCACAAGTTCAAGATGACGATGCTGAAGTGAACGCAATGGGTTATGGACAACAACAACAGCAAAGACCTAGGAACGATCCCTATGCACAGAATTTCATGCCAAATTGGCATGACCAACAGAATTTTCGGTGGAGGGATCAACAAAACCAACAATAGCAGCCCCGCTAAGGTAAGTATCACTCAACTGAAGATATGTTGTAGGTTTTGACTAAACAGTTTGCTACTCATGTCCAAACAACAGAATCAAGCATCAAGAACCTTGAGAAGCAGGTTGGTCAAATGGCGGAAGCTATTTCAAGGACCGAATCAAGGCTTTCCGAGGGATTGCCTTCCCAGATGTTTATAAACCCCAAGGAGAATGTTAGTGCCCTAACATTAAGGAGCGGGAAGCAAATTCGACAAGAACCAACAAAAGAGTCGCAAAGCGAACCTTCTGTCGTTATTTCCGCACCCACAGCCGCCCTTACGGCTGCAGCTGCGCCGAGCCCAGAAGGAAGGACGCCCCTGCGGCTGGCTGCCCCGCCCCTGCGGTGACAGCCCCTGAGCCGCCCCTGTGCCTTCAAGCTGACGCCCCTGCGGAAAACACAACAGAAGGTCCTGTTAAAAAGGATACTTACGTCTGGCCTAACTTTCCGCCGCTGTACTCCGAAAAGCCACCGGCTCCTTTTCCTAAAGCATTAAAGGAGCGAAGAATCATAGAGGACAAGTACCTTTTTGAGACTTTCTCTAAATGCGAGGTAAACATTTCCCTCCTTAAGTTGGTAAAAAGTATCCCTAAGTATGCTCGTTTTTTGAAGGAACTTTGCACTATCAAGAGAAATCAAAAGCTAAAGGGGAAACAGAAAGTGCAAGTGAGTGAACATGTGTCGGCAGTCTTCCAACGGAGAATGCCCAAGAAATGCAGTGATCCGGGCATGGCACCGGACATAGAATTGAAGGATCTTTCGTCACACCTCAAGTATGTTTTCCTTGGAGCACTGTTAGCATGAAATATTGTGATATTTTAGGCACGTTTTCTAAACGTATTTGATTCATATTGATAGTCTTTGATTGAACTTTATGCATATGTGAGCTAGTATTACCTATATTATCGATATGGATGTCTACACTAGTTCTATGTTGATTATAGGTAATTTGGAGCTATTTCCGAGTGGAAACGAGCAAAGGAGAGTTGAGTTGATATGTCCATAGATTGAGGACATTCTTTGGAAGCAATTTGGAGTCTTAGCTTGAGGAATGCACGAGTTTAGGGAAGAATCACGTTCTTGCCCTAAATTACGCCCTAAAATACGGCCGTATCATAAACCACGTTCAGAATTACGGCCGTGGATTTGGAGTCAGAAATTCATGTTCATTCCAGGGGATTACACGGCCGTGGAACATATGTTGCAAACCGTATTTGTTTCCACGCTCTAAATTACGGTCGTGGAACACTTCCACGACCGTGATCTTGGCGAATCTTTTCGCCACACTTTGAAGCCACGATCTTTTAAAGATTGGGCCGGGCCGACATTTTGCCCTACACTATAAAAAGACGGACGAAGCAAGATTCCGTCACCTTCGCTACCCCGTTTACCCTCATTCATCGCCGCTTAGATACGAGCACGTTTTGCTTAGCTTGCTTGGAAGCAATTGACATCTCTTTGAAGAGATCGAAGTTCGTGTTTGGAATTCCTCTAATCTCGCACTTTTGGTGGAGATTGCTGTTGAGATCTCCGGATTTGCGGAAGATCGTAGTTCTTGGAAGATTTTGCAAGAAGATCTCTCTTCTTGATTAGGTTCGATTTGGAAAACAGATTGACATCCCGTTTTCTTTTCTTTCCTAGGATTACGATTGTTTGTTCTATTGTGAATCTTTTGACATTGCTTATTCTCTTTGTGACTTTGAGATTGAATTGAAGATTATTGAAAGTTCTTGAAAGTTTTCATCTTTTTATCTTTTAATTTTTGAATTGATATCAATATGACTGTTATTGGCTAAAAACCCTTAACAATTCTAAGGTGAAGGGTTGATAGTTGTGGCTTAGATGATGATAGATCGATCGCAAATAGATTAGACCCTGAGAGTTAGAGAATTGTCGCCGACAACCCTAAATTACGGGCTGTTCTTGAGTCCACGGCCGTGGAATCTCAAGAACTAACCGTGATTTCCCTTAAGTCTACGAACCTACTTTTACTTTAATCTAAAGTTCAAGATTTGCTTTAGCTTAGTTTAGATTTGTCTTTTCTAGGTGGTAGTGAAGCCTCAACAACCTCTACCTCGATTGTGAGTGTCACAACCTCAATCGGTTAAGTTAATCTTGATCCTTGGGTTATAAGTTTGGGTATTTGATACTAATTCTCGTCTCTAGAATCTTTCTATATTGAGCCTCAACAACCTGTATAGAGAGTGCCTTGTAGGTGGGTTATATAAGGTTCTTGGAACTTCACCGTACGATTACCTTACATTAATATACCTTTGCATATCTCAACTCTGTCTTTATATCATTAAGTATATCTTGAATCGATAGCCACAGCTGGATACTTGGATCTTTAGGATTGTTGTTTTCCCAATAATTTGCAAAACTCTTATATTTACTTGCTTGATAACCTGCAATCGAGTTCGTTCTCCCCAAATCCCTGTGTTCGATACTCTGGAATTCTTGCTTAACTATATCGATCCGTACACTGCGGGTTCGCTGCTTGATTCTAGTTTTATAAATTTAAAACTTATTTGCACACACCTCTAGGGGCGAACAAGTTTTTGGCGCCGTTGCCGGGGATTTGGTTTAGACCGAATCCGGTAGCCGGTTGTCAAGTTTGGGAGCTTGCTCTCGTTATTTGATATCTCTTTGAGTGCATGCGCAGGTCTAGGAACACCGCAGATCTCTTACCTCTTGATCAAGAGCTAGAGAAAACCTTGAGGCAAAAGCGCAAGGAAAAGAAGATGGCCGAAGAACACGAACGTGACCTTCAAACGGAGTTGGCGGAGAAGGAAGCTCAACTCCGATGGAATGAGACTCTCCGCCAGGATGAGATGGATCGTCATCAATCTCAAGTCAACGGTCTACAAGACATGATCTTCCAAATGAGGATAAAGATGAGCGACCTTGAGAATAAGGTAGTCAAGAAGCCCTCAAGAAGGAGATCAAGGTCTAGAAGAAAAAGCCACTCATCCGCTGATGATAGTGATTCTTCCATGCCACCGTTGGAAGAGATTGATCCCACGATCAATATGAATCCTTTCCATCCACAAGGAGCTGCTAATCGCCGCATTCCACCTAGGAATGCAAGAGTCGAACGTGTGGATAATGAGCCAAGAACTCTTGGCCAGCGAATGGATCCAACACAACAACCACGCCGCTTGGGTGTGAATTTTGATGCTGAAGATATGCAAGGGTTTAGCTTTAACCCTCAAGTTATCACTCTTGTTCGCCAAAGCCAATTTGGCGGTACAAGTGCTGAATCTCCACACCAACACTTGCAAAACTTTGAGTGTATGATGGAGACGATGAGACCGAAGAACGCTACTACCAACAGCTATAAGCTCAAACCTTTCTTTTTCTCTTTGAAAGGGAAAGCGTTGTCATGGTATCAAGCTCTTCCCAATGGGAAGCTAGACACGTGGGAAGACCTTTCCGCGGAGTTTCTCACCAAATTCTTTCCGCCCTCCAAAACGGCGGAACTTAGAGGTAAGATTAATGCTTTTTCCATGAGACCTAACGAAAGTTTGTTTCAATCGTGGGAAAGGTTTCAGGATTTACTCTTGGATTGCCCTCATCATGGCATATCCAAGCTTGCCTTGCTGGAAATCTACTACAAAGGGCTGGATGCGGGAACGCAATTCAACCTCCAATCCCTCTCATGCGGAACATTCATGGACATGAGAGAAGATGATGCTTGGGACTTCATTGAGAAGCAAGCAAGAGTCATAGAGAAGTATTCCCACCGGAAAGCGGAGGGAAATCGTATGGAGCAAGGAGCGAAGCTCACACATGAAGCTCAAAATCAGATTTTCTCCCTCAACAATGAGATCAAAGAGTTGAAGGAGACTATCAAGACCAACTTCCCAAAGCAACAAGAGAAGGATGTTGGCTATTTGGGCAACAACAATGGCGGTGATAACACCAACCGCAACAACAATAACCGGAACAATAACCGGAACAATAATTGGAATGGAAACAACAACAACCGGAACAACAACAATTGGAACAACAATCGGGGTTCAAACAACAACAATTGGCGCTCCAATCAACAAAATTCCGGTAACTCCTATCCTTCCAATTCTAATTCGCTAACTCCACCTTCCTCTTCCTCTACTCCTTTGAAAAGCCAGGGGCAATCATCTAATGGAGGAAACAATACGGGAAAAGAGAAGTCCGATCCCATGTTAGAGACAATCTTGGTAAAGCTTCAAGGATTGGAGAACCGCCTCATCAAGGTCGATGATCAAGTCTCTAAGGTTGACAAAGCTCAAAAGGTTTTGGAGAACCAATTGTTCAACCACGCGGAGGAAGTTCCTAGAAATCAAGGGAAACTTCTAGGAAAGACGGAGGACAACCCTAAGGGAAGGGTAATGGCGATTACAACTAGGAGCGGAGTGACTACCACCGATCCGCAGCCTACATTCGTTGAAGTCCCCGTAGAGAAGGACAAAGGAAAGGGGAAGGAGAAGGAAGATGTTTATGTTCCTCCTCCAGCTTACAAACCTCCCCTACCGTTCCCTCAATCTAGAGCGCGAGCGCGCCTAGACAAACAATTCGGTAAGTTCATAGAACTCATGAGCAAGCTGCATATTAATATACCCTTCATTGATGCTATTGTAGGTATGCCGGCTTATGGCAAGTTCTTGAAGGAGCTTCTCTCTAACAAGAGGAAGCTAGAAGATTTCGGTGAGGTCAAGATGAGTTCGGATCTCATCAAGACTATGAAGGAGAAAATGCCCCCAAAGTTGAAGGATCCGGGGTCATTTTGCCTTCCAATTGGAGTGGGAGATGTCACATACGATGCTTTATGTGACTTGGGAGCAAGTGTGAGCATCATACCACTTGCATTATGTAGGAAGATCGGTTTAGGTGATCCTAAACCGGTCAAGATGACGTTATACATGGCGGATCGATCCATCACTCGCCCCGTCGGTATTGTAGAAGACGTCCCGGTCAAGCTAGGTAAATTCTTTGTCCCCATTGATTTTGTCGTGCTTGACATTCCTGTAGATAGTCCGGTCCCGATTATACTCGGAAGACCGTTTCTTGCAACTTCCGGCTGCATGGTCGATTGCAAGAATGGGAGACTCGCTTTTGATATTGGAGAAGAGAAAGTAGAGTTCGTTCTCTCCACTCTAGTAAAGGAGCCAATCTTTGATGAGGATGTTTACGATATCCAAGATGAAGAAGGTTTGTCTAGGGAGGAGGTAAGTGCGATTCTCTTTAACGATCCTTTATAAAAGGTTATCATTATGAGTCTAACCAATGTAGGGGAAGAAGAAGAGTGCAAGGAGGAAATTGAAGCCTTAGAAGCACAAGAAGAGATGCATGGAGTGGAGTTTGAAAAACTCCACGATGAGGCTGAGAATGTAAGAATCCACGGTCATACCCTGTATTCCACGACCGTGGATTTCACAACCAAAATCGACCTCCATTCCAGGGGATTACACGGCCGTGGAACACATGGGGAGGCCGTAATTCTGACCGTGGAAGAGGGTGATCGGCTTACTTCTTCAACTTCTTTTGATTCCTCTCCAAACCACTCAGCAACCTTAGAAACTTCTAAGGAAACATCGGATGCCCCTCAAGGACCAATGGAAGCTCCGAAAGTGATGGAACTCAAACCACTTCCTACTCATCTAAGGTACGCTTTTCTTGGATCTAATTCTACCTTTCCGGTCATTGTTAGCTCCGAACTAAGCATAGATGAACATGAACAGCTCATGACAGTCCTTAGGAAACATAGAAAAGCCATAGGTTACACTATCGAGGACTTAGTAGGAATTAAACCCTCCCTATGTATGCATAAGATACTAATGGAGGAGGATTTTAGAACTTCAAGACAACCTCAAAGGCGGTTGAATCCGACCATGAAGGAGGTTGTCAAGAAGGAAATTCTTAAACTTCTTGATGCAGGTATCATCTATCCTATCTCCGATAGCAAATGGGTGAGTCCAGTTCAAGTAGTTCCGAAGAAGGGAGGAATGACGGTCATCACCAACAAGAACAACGAACTCATTCCTACCCGAACCGTGACTGGATGGCGAATGTGCATAGACTACCGCAAGCTCAACAACGCAACGCGGAAGGATCACTTTCCATTGCCATTCATCGATCAAATGCTTGAAAGGTTAGCACAACATTCACATTTTTGCTACCTTGACGGTTATAGTGGTTTCTTTCAGATTCCGATACATCCGGACGATCAGGAGAAGACCATATTCACGTGCCCTTGGGGTACGTTCGCTTATAGGAGAATGCCGTTCGGGCTTTGCAACGCCCCAGCCACCTTTCAACGGTGCATGATGGCCATCTTCTCCGAATACGTAGAGGAAATCATGGAAGTCTTCATGGACGACTTCTCCGTATACGGTTCCTCTTTTAACGATTGCCTTTCTAACCTTTCTCTTGTTTTACAACGTTGTGAAGACACTAACCTAGTTCTTAATTGGGAAAAGTGTCAATTCATGGTTAAGGAAGGAATCGTATTAGGTCATTTAGTCTCTAGTAGAGGGATAGAGGTAGACAAAGCTAAGATAGAGACCATAGAGAAACTTCCTCCCCCAATTTCGGTGAAAGGGATAAGAAGTTTCCTAGGACATGTTGGATTTTATAGACATTTCATTAAGGACTTTTCTAAGATATCAAAACCTCTCACTAATCTATTGATGAAGGATGCGGTTTTTGAGTTTTCGCAGGAATGTTTAGATGCGTTTAACACCATTCGGCAAGCTCTAATTTCAGCACCTATTATCCAACCCCCGGATTGGACTCTCCCCTTCGAGATTATGTGCGATGCTAGTGACGTAGCTATTGGAGCTGTTCTTGGACAACGAAAGGAAGGGCGAACCCATGCCATATACTACGCTAGCAAGACGCTAGACGAAGCTCAGCTCAACTACGCCACTACAGAAAAAGAGTTTCTAGCCATTGTCTACGCTATTGACAAGTTTCGCTCTTATCTTGTAGGTGCAAAGGTGATTGTCTACACGGATCATGCTGCGATCCGGTACCTCCTTGCGAAGAAAGACGCGAAGCCAATGCTAATTAGATGGATTCTTCTCCTACAAGAATTCGATCTTGAGATCCGCGACAAGAAAGGTTCAGAAAATTCTGTTGCGGATCATTTGAGTCGCCTCACACATCTAGAGGACGACCATCTACCCATTGATGACTCCTTTCCGGACGAACACCTACACATCATAGAGGAGTGCATCAACGAGATCTCCAAAGGTAACGAACCATGGTTTGCTGATTTTGTTAACTATTTGGTTTGCAAGGAGGTACCGCCCGGACTATCCTACGCACAAAGGAAGAAATTCTTTAAGGACGTCCGGGAATACTATTGGAACGAGCCTCTCCTCTTCAAGAGAGGTCCGGATGGCATCATTCGGCGATGTGTGCCGGAAGATGAAATACAAAGTGTCATCCGCCATTGTCATTCACTACCTTGTGGAGGACACGCTAGTTCGAACAAGACTAGCGCAAAGGTATTGCAATCTGGATTCTATTGGCCTACCTTATTTAGAGATGTGCAATCCTTTGTCTCTTGCTGCGATGCTTGTCAAAGAACAGGCAATATTTCTAGAAGGAACGAGATGCCCCTCAACAACATCCAAGAGGTGGAGATTTTCGACGTTTGGGGAGTCGATTTCATGGGACCATTCCCATCTTCTTGTGGAAACCAATACATACTATTGGCGGTAGACTACGTTTCTAGATGGGTGGAAGCAATTGCCTCTCCCACAAATGATGCCATGGTGGTGGTTAAGTTCTTCAACAAGACCATCTTTCCGCGATTTGGAACACCAAGGACAATCATTAGTGATGGAGGTTCTCACTTCATAGCCCGTCGCTTTGAAGCTCTTCTAGCTAAGTATGGGGTTACTCACAAGATCGCTACCCCTTACCATCCACAAACGAGTGGACAAGTTGAGATCTCAAATAGGGAGATCAAGGGAATTCTAGAGAAGACGGTTTCAAGGACTAGGAAGGATTGGTCCTTGAAGCTAGATGATGCATTATGGGCGTACCGGACTGCGTACAAGACTCCCATAGGAACCACACCATACAACCTTGTGTATGGGAAGTCTTGTCATTTGCCGGTAGAGCTGGAGCACAAAGCGTTTTGGGCCATCAAGTGGCTAAATTTCGGCATGAAAGAAGCAGGAGAGAAGCGTCTCCTAGACATCAACAAGCTGGATGAACTTCGCTTGAACGCCTATGAAAACGCTAAGATCTACAAGGAAAGAGCAAAGCGTTGGCATGATAAGCATATCATTCCAAAGGACTTCAAAGAAGGAGATCAAGTTCTCCTCTTCAATTTAAGACTTCGCCTCTTTCCAGGTAAGCTTAAATCCCGTTGGACCGGACCTTTTCTAATCAAACGCATTTTCTCCCATGGTGCAGTTGAAGTATGGGGTGAAGCTAGCGGAAGTTTCAAGGTGAACGGTCAACGACTCAAGAAGTACACACCGGAACTCCAAGCTGAGGAGTTTGCGCCTACCGCACTCGAATAAGTGCGAGTTTGGTCTAGCTACGGACCTTAAACAAAGCGCTTCTTGGGAGGCAACCCAAGGTATTGCATTCTTGTTTTTGTTTTCGATTCATAGTTTAGCTTAGAATAGACGTTTTCGCTTTATTTTGCCTCGATTTCTTCCGGTATGTTCATGTTTTTGGTTGTAGGATCGATGGAAAAGGAGAAAAGGAAGATAATGTCGAAGAAAAATGACGAAATTTGGACTTTGAAGATTTACAGAAGGTTCCACGGTCTAAATTACGGTCGTCATAGCTACAGTGGCCGTAATTCTCAAAAGCCTTTGAAAAATCACCAAAACCACGGGTCCGTACACTTCCACGGCCGTGGAACACCCCGACAGACCATGATTTTCAAAATTTTGCCTGCGAGTATATAAGCTACATTCTTCACAAAACTAACCACAAATTTACCCCTTTCCACGACCTAAAACGCCGAAATCCCACGACCCTCTCCAATTCTTCGTTTTCTAATCGTTTTCAACGATTCTTCATCCTAAACTGCAGCAAATCCAACCACGAACAAGATCCAAGCGACAAACCGAGTGGAAATCCATCAACAAACGTGCATTTCGGGTTTTTCAATCCGAAAAAGAGGTTTATTCTTTCTTCTTCAATTTCGCGGATTTGGTTCGTTTTTGCTATAGATTCTTAGGAAGAACTGACAAAGACTGGAAGGAATTAGATTAGGGCTGCTTGTTGTGGTGATTGTTGGTGAATTTGCTGAGATTCGCAAGTTTCTGAGACGAATCACGGTCTCTGGGTAAACCACGGCCGTGGAATCTAAGAACATACCGTAATTTTTGGTGAAAAATGGATTTCGTAAGGAGAGTGTCAGGAAGGATAAAGGAGAAAAAGGGAGAGCAGAATAAGAAAAGAAAGGGCAATCCCTCCACCTCTAGGGCACCACCACCCTCATCTCCCTCACTACCATCCTCACCTTCACCTCCATCTTCACCTCCTCATCCTAGCATCCCAACCATACATGAGAACCACCTTGCTGCGTTTGAGAGTATCACGAAGAGGACAGTGATAGGTCCTAGGTACTTGTTGTTGGAGGATCTACATCCTCTCAACATTGTTGATGATCTTACATGGCTCTTGGATAGAGCCGGATTGCTTGTCTTCACGAACATTCGTGAAGACGCCTATGAGGAGATTACTCGGGAGGTTGTGACGTCTTTCGAGCACAGCCACGTAGATAGGACCGTCTCCTTCCGTCTCATGGAACAAGACTATCAGTTGAGCATTGTTGAGTTTGGGACCATTTTCGGGTTCCATGAGACCTATAACGGTCGATTTCCGAGCGGAGTTTACCCCAAGGATTTTTGGGAGGAAGTAGCCATGATTTACGCCGACGAGGACCGTTGGCAACCCGCCGATACCAAGGCTAGATTGATGTACCATCTAGCCTTGAAGATAGCACATCGCGTTCTTTCGGAGTGTCTCTTTCCTAGGACGGAGACGCCCCAAAAGATCAAGACGGATGAGCTATTCTTGCTCTATAGTATGCTATACGGCGCCGTGCAGATTGTGCCACTCTTTTGGCGGCTACGATGAGTAAACTTAAGAACAAGAAGAAGGGGAACATTGGATATGGTGGGATAGTGACCCACATTGCTAGGACGTTTGGCGTTGATTTTTCTGCTTGCACCCGTATACCGGCGGTTCCCTTAGGGCTACATGCTTTTATGGTTAGGGGACTCATCTTCCCCACACATGGAGGTTCGCCTTATGCGGGCATGCCTTGGGAGACTCGGACGGGTAGAGGGATTGAGTGGCTGCCGGAGTATTCCATTGTGGCGGGACGCCACAATTGGAAGGAGACGTTCGCTGCGATGCATGCGAACAGGCTAGTAGCTCCCCCCTACGTTCCACAACCGGTTGTGGAGGAGGAGGACATGGGAGGTCAGTACGAGAGTGGTGGAGGAGCGGAGCACGAGTTCGGCACGTTTCCGGATCAGCCGGAGGCGGCCCAGGATGTACCTAGACGCTCTCCACGTCCAGCTAGAGCTTCAGGCTCGTCATCTCGCCGCGCTAGCGTGAGTGAGAGCCCACGTGGATGACTACACCTCCCACTTGGTATGACACACCCCCTCCTTGGTCCACGGCGCAGCCAGCAGCACCACCACCGCCACCAGCACCAGCACCATCCGATGCTCCATCATGGTACAGTCACGCCCAGGGATGGTACGAGCAGATGCCGGATTGGGCTACCGGACTTTCGGAGAGAGTTGGAGCGCTAGAGATCCGGGCGGATGCTAGAGACGGACGCTTAGACGACCTTGACCACATGATGAGGGACGTCTACCGCCAGCAGTTTGGGCGGTTCTATGATCCGAGTTTCTCTCCATTCCCACCTCCACCGCCGCCGCAGTGATTGGACGCATGATCGTTTGTTTTAGACATTCCCGCCACCATTTTGTGAGTTTCTTTTTCTTTTCTTCTTTTCCTTATTTCTTTTGAACATTAGGGACAATGTTCGTCCTAAGTATGGGGTGGGATGTACTAAAAGTTTGTAATAACTCTACTCTCTATGTTTGCTTTCATTCGAGACTATCGTTGCATCTTCATTATGTGTTACACGTTTCCTTATTGCATTGCATGAAAAATGACTTGAAAAATCCATAAAAATTGAAAAATTTTGAAAAATTTTGTGCTTCTAATGAATTGAGATGATTTCCATGATAATCACTACTTGTGAATTGAGTTTGATAACAATTGCATGCTTAAAAGGATTGTGAATTGAAAAGAATTTGAATGAATGAATTTTACCTCTTTTGCAAGTTTTATAATGTAAGAATGTTACCTAAATCATGCTAGAAAATTGAAGTTGAAATCATGTTATAAGTTCCTATACTTCCTTTTGAAATGATTAAGGCAATTCAATACTTTCTTTCTTCTTTCTTTGATCATCTAGCCCCTCATTGAAATATTAGCCTCCCTTACCTATCCGGGAATTTGGAGAAGTGAATGAGAAAAAGGCATGTTTGATGTGGGAGGGCCATGAGAGCAATTATTTGCAATCAATTGAATAGAAAGAAATTATAGGTTTGGGGAAGTCAATCATGACGATGAGTAACTCGGCACCATTCACATAGCCGGGTGTTTGTGTCTTGCCAAAGTCGGATTGAGCGATATTCCTAGCTGATTATGGTATGTGCGCTAAGGGTTTGAGGCATCTCTTGAAAAATTTGAGAAACGCCGATCTCCTAGGCTTCGGTTTTTGTGCACCTCTATCCATAACTCCAAAAGTAAAGTCAAAGTGAAAAGAAGAGAGCGAAGCTCTAAGTTGAAGTGTTGCGGAAACCGCATAAGAAGAAGAAGGTAGTTTTCCACTTTCCCGGATTTATGCACCACTTTCCCTTAAAGTTTTCCCTTCCCTTCCATATTCTAGACCTTTTCTTTGAAAGTCCTTAAGATCAAAAGAATGTTATATGACTTGGTGATCTAAATTGAAGTTTCTTGAGATTGATTTTGTTAATGTTTGAAGGTTATAATGCTTGTTTAGAAGTTGAGTTGATTCATGAATTTTCTTTGCCTTTTACTCTTTAATTAAGTGTGTGAAAGTTTGAAAAACGATTGAAGCAAGTTTTGAGAATGATCTATTCTTTAGAAGTCACATTCATCCAAAAGAAGGTACACATATTTCACCCTAACTCTTGTTTAAAGCTTTTTGAAAGACCTTGCTTAGGGACAAGCAAGTGTTAAGTATGGGGTTATTTGTTAGCATGAAATATTGTGATATTTTAGGCACGTTTTCTAAACGTATTTGATTCATATTGATAGTCTTTGATTGAACTTTATGCATATGTGAGCTAGTATTACCTATATTGTCGATATGGATGTCTACACTAGTTCTATGTTGATTATAGGTAATTTGGAGCTATTTCCGAGTGGAAACGAGCAAAGGAGAGTTGAGTTGATATGTCCATAGATTGAGGACATTCTTTGGAAGCAATTTGGAGTCTTAGCTTGAGGAATGCACGAGTTTAGGGAAGAATCACGTTCTTGCCCTAAATTACGCCCTAAAATACGGCCGTATCATAAACCACGTTCAGAATTACGGCCGTGGATTTGGAGTCAGAAATTCATGTTCATTCCAGGGGATTACACGGCCGTGGAACATATGTTGCAAACCGTATTTGTTTCCACGCTCTAAATTATGGTCGTGGAACACTTCCACGACCGTGATCTTGGCGAATCTTTTCGCCACACTTTGAAGCCACGATCTTTTAAAGATTGGGCCGGGCCGACATTTTGCCCTACACTATAAAAAGATGGACGAAGCAAGATTCCGTCACCTTCGCTACCCCGTTTACCCTCATTCATCGCCGCTTAGATACGAGCACGTTTTGCTTAGCTTGCTTGGAAGCAATTGACATCTCTTTGAAGAGATCGAAGTTCGTGTTTGGAATTCCTCTAATCTCGCACTTTTGGTGGAGATTGCTGTTGAGATCTCCGGATTTGCGGAAGATCGTAGTTCTTGGAAGATTTTGCAAGAAGATCTCTCTTCTTGATTAGGTTCGATTTGGAAAACGGATTGACATCCCGTTTTCTTTTCTTTCCTAGGATTACGATTGTTTGTTCTATTGTGAATCTTTTGACATTGCTTATTCTCTTTGTGACTTTGAGATTGAATTGAAGATTATTGAAAGTTCTTGAAAGTTTTCATCTTTTTATCTTTTAATTTTTGAATTGATATCAATATGACTGTTATTGGCTAAAAACCCTTAACAATTCTAAGGTGAAGGGTTGATAGTTGTGGCTTAGATGATGATAGATCGATCACAAATAGATTAGACCCTGAGAGTTAGAGAATTGTCGCCGACAACCCTAAATTACGGGCTGTTCTTGAGTCCACGGCCGTGGAATCTCAAGAACTAACCGTGATTTCCCTTAAGTCTACGAACCTGCTTTTACTTTAATCTAAAGTTCAAGATTTGCTTTAGCTTAGTTTAGATTTGTCTTTTCTAGGTGGTAGTGAAGCCTCAACAACCTCTACCTCGATTGTGAGTGTCACAACCTCAATCGGTTAAGTTAATCTTGATCCTTGGGTTATAAGTTTGGGTATTTGATACTAATTCTCGTCTCTAGAATCTTTCTATATTGAGCCTCAACAACCTGTATAGAGAGTGCCTTGTAGGTGGGTTATATAAGGTTCTTGGAACTTCACTGTACGATTACCTTACATTAATATACCTTTGCATATCTCAACTCTGTCTTTATATCATTAAGTATATCTTGAATCGATAGCCACAGCTGGATATTTGGATCTTTAGGATTGTTGTTTTCCCAATAATTTGCAAAACTCTTATATTTACTTGCTTGATAACCTGCAATCGAGTTCGTTCTCCCCAAATCCCTGTGTTCGATACTCTGGAATTCTTACTTAACTATATCGATCCGTACACTGCGGGTTCGCTGCTTGATTCTAGTTTTATAAATTTAAAACTTATTTGCACACACCTCTAGGGGCGAACAAGCACACAATACCTTGCCGGTGATCATCTCCAATAAGTTGACCACCGGACAAGAAGATAAGTTGGTTAACGTACTAAAGGAGCACAAGACGGCCCTCGGATGGACTATTGCGGACATCAATGATGGATGTGGTCAAAAAGGAAGTGTTGAAACTCCTCCAAGCGGACATGATCTTTCCTATCTCGGATAGCACTTGGGTTAGTCCAACCCAAGTAGTTCCAAAGAAGGGAGGCATCACCTTGGTGGAAAATCAACATGGAGAGATGGTCCCAAGCAAAACACAAACTGGATGGAGAGTTTGCATTGACTACCGCAAGCTCAATAAGGTAACACGAAAAGACCATTTCCCATTACCTTTTATTGATCAAATGTTGGAACGTCTTACAGGTCATCAATACTATTGTTTCATGGATGGATATTCGGGCTATTTCCAAATAGCCATCGCACTAGAAGATCAAGAGAAGATGACGTTCACTTGCCCATTTGGCACTTTCGCATATCGCAGAATGCCCTTTGGACTTTGCAACGCGCCGGGCACTTTCCAACAGTGCATGATAAGTATTTTCTCCAAATACATAGAAAATTTCATTGAAGTTTTCATGGATGATTTTACCGTCCATGGAGACAGTTTTGACGCATGTTTAGGGCATTTAAAACTTGTTCTTGAAAAATGTGTTGAAACCAACTTAGTTCTTAATTCGGAAAAATGTCATTTCATGGTCGAACAAGGAATTGTGTTAGGACATGTAATATCCTCACAAGGGATAGAGGTAGATAAGGCAAAGGTTGATGTTATTCAAAATTTACCTTATCCTACTAATGTTCGGGAAATCCGATCTTTTCTTGGTCATTCAGGTTTCTACCGAAAGTTCATCAAAGACTTCTCAAAGATCTCAGCACCCCTGTGTGAATTGCTCAAAAAGGATGTCACCTTCATAGTGGATGAGGATTGCAAGAAGGCTTTCAACACTCTGAAGTCATGTCTCACCACCGCTCCGATCATCCGTTCTCCGGATTGGGAGAAACCTTTTGAAATCATGTGTGACGCCAGTGACTACGCCGTCGGAGCTGTCTTAGGACAAAAAGACGGAAGGGCCTCCCATGTGATCCATTATGCGTCTATGACACTAAATGGAGCACAAAGGAATTAATCCACCACCGAGAAGGAGATGTTGGCGGTAGTTTTTGCCCTTGAGAAGTTCAGGCAGTACTTACTTGGGGTAAAGGTAATTAGTTTCACTGACCATGCAGCCCTTAGGTACCTCATGGCAAAGAAGGAGGCGAAGCCACGATTAATCCGTTGGGTGCTCCATCTAAGCGAATTTAACCTAGAAATAAGGGACAAAAAGGGAGCTGAGAACCTAGTGGCAGATCATTTGAGCAGACTAGTACAAGAAGAGGAAGAACCAGGAAAAAAAAAGAGAGATAGCCGGAAGCTTTCCAGACGATACATTCTACACAACTCTCTGTTGTGTAACCGCCCCCGCGCCTCACACCAGCCGCCCCTGCGGCTTTGTCTAGGTGCCCCTGCGGAATTGTCGACAGAGGTTTGTCTTAAGCTTCAATCTTTTAAGCCTTGGTTTGCTGACATTGTAATACTCGAAAACTTTTTCTTCCAGTTATTTCAGAAACAAATCAGTACTTGACTATTTGGGACTTTTCCGGCGCTTGATTCCTTTTATATGGACTCCAACCTTGATGCCTTCTTTTAAGTTTCGGGACGAAACTTATATTAAGAGGGAACGGATGTAACATCCGGAAATTTTTGCTTCCGAGTTATTCCGAAGCAAACGGGACGTTGACCGGTTTTGGATTTTTTTTCCCCGACTTCTTTTATATTCGCGAAATTGATCTATTTGTCATTTTAGGTGAAGACCTTATTCGCATAAAATATGCGGAATCAATCTACCTTTGTTAATCTCTAAGCTTAGCCATCCGGGCCATCGATACAGGCCAGCTGGACCATCGAGATAGCCCAACTGGGCCCATCAAGACATAAGTGAGGCGTTTTGGGCTGGGGAACCAAACATGAAGGATGTAACCCTAATTTCCCTCTCCTTCTTTCCCTATGAACCTGCCGCCCCTCTCCTTCCTTCTCAATTTGATTACCGCCGTCCTCTTCTCCCTATCACCCTTCTTCCGCTTCGTCCCTCCTCACAACCAAAAGGTCGCCGCCTCGCCCTGTCGAAGCCGAAGTGCCACCAGGCGTCTCTTCGCATCCGCCGCCGGAGCCTTGTGACCTCCACCCTCTGCGTCCTCACAACGACACCCTCCCTTCACCGCAAACTTTCTGTAGGAGTCGCTGAGGAGGCGCTGCGAATGGCTGTCGTCTATACCGGTGGGCTGCACGGAGATTCGCCACCAAGTCCGCCGGGCTTCCTTCTTCGCCTTCGCAACCGGACCCCAACCACTGTCTCTTGGTCTCGTCTGCGCAACTGGGAAGAAGAGCACACCGGCCACGCCTACCCCGTCGAGGAATCAACTGCTCCGGGCTTCGACCTCACCTCCACTCCGTCGAAGAAGCGGGTGCTTCCTTCCCTCCAACCTCCTCCAGCAGCCGCCAAGGGAGGCGATGTGCTTCCCTCTCCATTTACAGACCGGCCGCCAGGAGGCTCTCTTTCATCATCGCTGCCGACCGGCAACCACCATCTCGCCGTCATTTATGTATCGACCGGCCGCCGTTCATCACCTTCCCATTCGAGAAACCAACGGACCGCCTCCTGTTGTGCGGTTTTATTGATTGGGTGAGACTTCAGTCCTGCAGTAACTTTGTTTTGGCTTAAGGATGGTGTTTGTAGTACTAATGGTTAATTAATGTATGTGTGGTATAGTAGTAGCTAGGTTGGAGGATCTTCTAAGTGGTTGTGGTTGTGTGTTGTAATTGAAGTTGTACAACATGTACGTGTGATATCAGTGAGTGTATAAGAGGATTGTAGTATACATGAATATATATAAAAGTTATAGTACTTTGGTTTCGGAAGTATTGAGAAGTTGGTATATAGAGTACTTGAGTTTGACTCGTATAAGTCAATATTGTTGAGCTAGGCATGGAGTTGGACCTATGATTTGTTTGTATGAGGAGTTGGATGGAGAATGTTAAGTTAGGATGATCGTAGCGAGTTGATTGGAAGTTATAAGGCTTTAGACAATCTATATGAGAGTGGAATTTTGGCTAAGCATAGAATTTGTAAAGGGAGTAGTCAACTTTAGGAATCTTTATAAAACTGTTGAATGAACAGTTTGGAGAAATTCTTTCTCCTAAAGTTAGATAAGACATCATAGATAATCTAGGGTTTTAAGTCGGAATTTTTATAAGCGGTTACGAATTTTATATTTGGAATCGAAGTTAGACCTTTACGATTTTCCGGAAAATAGTAACATAGGAAAAATGTTAGCTTGGAACCAAACGAAGCTTTGGGAGTTAGAAATGATTTTAGAATCTCAAATAGGAGTTTAGACATGAATTTTAGAATTTTTCGAGAATTTCGGGACCAAGGGTAAAATGGTCATTTTACCCTAAATTAATACTGCAACTAGTTATGTCTTAATATATTATTCTATTTTAGAAGTCTTAGACTTCTAACTACGTAGGAGTGTGCTAATGCACTTATCTCCTTTGACAGGCAACTGAGTTGCTACAGTTTACAGAGCGAGTTGGTTTACAGAGAGTCGAGCTTTATATCAGGTAAGTCCTTTGGGCTTACTTAGCTGACTTCTAAATATGAGTATAAATGATGATGGTGGTGTGTGATTGAAATGTTAGAGAGATAGGTTGTGATATATAATTACCGACCTATATTTTGGCCTAAGAGTAACGGGCGGTGGCATTCTGCTCAGTAGCTCGCGGGGCGCTGGGGGTTTCTTTCGGGACTAGTCCATACGTGGTTTGTAGTGATGCTACCAGTGGAAGTCAGCTAGACCTACACCAGTTGGATAAGGAACGGAGGCGAGAACTAATAATAATTCTCGTGCCACAACTTAATTTGAATAATGTGAATCATTTAAATAATAGATAATAAACGGTTGAGTGCCAGCATGATGTTTGTTTATTTTGTTTCTGCTTGTGTTTGTGCTGTTATCACTTTGCTTATATTTGGATAGTTAGCTAACGGTTTATCCGTGTTGTAGATCTGTAGAGATAGACAGTTGCAGAGAGATCCGGAACGGATGGTCAGCCGGGTCCACGTACTCATTAGATGGGGACGGGGGAGTCTTCCATACGTCATGCATGTTATGTATCTTTATATATGTTTGTAAGGCTGTCATATGTGTACGTTTATACCATTAAAAATATTATGTTTTAGAAATTGTTTTAAATACATTTGTGCCTTGTTGTAAGATCCAAGTAATGTTGTTGTTAAACCAAGGTCGGGACCCATTGTGAGGTCCTAACCAGTAGCTCCCCGAGTTCCGAGAATTTGGGGTGTTACAACATGGTATCAGAGCTCTGGGTTGGCAACAATGGCACTTGAAATCTTCTGAAAGACCGAATGTATAAAATAACTAGAACCCGAAAGGGGTCTAAGATTTTCAAAACGGATTTCTGTTTTTACACACGTGCATAGTCGGGTTGTTGGGTTAGTAGTACGTCGGACCACCATCGTTCTCCGTGGATCTCTGCAGCTTGGAACGATAGGTGAGTTAGTATATAGACTTATATCGATAGGTTTTAGTGTAAATTATATATCTGTGTGTGTGTAGTATGCTAGTATCCTAAAGGATATCTTGTATTCTTTAGTTGTGATATCATGAAGCGATTAGCGCCTCATGATAAATCGGTAACGAGGTTGAAGAGTTTTCCACACGAGATAAGGGATTCAGACCAAGATTTAGTATGATACTCTGATGGACGTCCTGGTGACTTATAAATCATCCGAAGGACGGGTGGGCAAAGCAGTAAAGATGTTTAGAAAATTTTTACCGCCAGTACAACCGGATGAGAAAGAAGTTCCCGAGTCAGCTTAGATAGAAGAAATTGAGAATCATGCAAGGGGCTTTGTCGTATGAAGTCGAGAGATGACTTAGAAGAACCATGCAAGAGACGACGAGAGCGTAGAATGGAGATAAAAATGGAGAAACAAGAATCATATAGAACGGAGTACAACCAAGAATTTCGGTGTAAAGGACGTGACTATCAAGACGGACGCCGCCATAAGCAAGCATGGACATGAGAGTACAAAGAAGATAGAGTGTCGACCCAGTTGTGAGAAGTTAAAAGGTACAAAGATAAAGAGTGAGTTTGATGACGAGAAATAAATCCTGTAACCATGGAAGCATGTGGAGTCCTTCAAGGATATGAGAGTTTTGAATGAAAGTCCGACATAAGTATCCAAGAAACTAGAAGTCTAAAATTGAGACAACGAATTTTTATAAAGGCGACATGATCAAGACAAAACTAAACAAGGGGAAGAATGTGGAAAAGTGATTTGGTGGACTCAAGGGTCCGCAATAATTTCTCATTTACAAAGAGGTTTAAGTTACCAACACTAACGGTTCATACCAGGGAACCGCAAACAGATGATGACTAAAGTAAGGAGAATCGCGAAGACACGCTTACAAGCTAATGTGGAAGACTTGATGAACTCATTGGCGACAGATGAATGCTAGGACTAGACTCAGAAGAGTATAGTGACCTCATAAGAGAACAAGAGAACTGCAGACTGTGGAAGAAACTAAAAGAGTATTAACAAAGAAACTAGAGGAGATAGATTTTGACCAAGTCTATCAAACTTCAAAAGAGATAGAAGAACAATAAGTCTGTGATCTTATGGAAGGTCAACTACATACCAGTCAGTAATAATTGAGACACAACACGTGCGGGTCAACCAGTGGTACTGATTATCAGATAAGGAGGATAACCATAGAATGATGAAAGAATTTTATAGACGTCTAGAGGACCCTTCAAGAGATCAACAACGACAAATGTGAAGCTAAATCGATCCGCGTGCTAGCACGCTTAACTTCGGAGTTCTGATGGGATCCGGTGCATTAGTGTTGGTATGATCGCACCCTTAATAGTAACATGAAGTGAGTTCGAGTCACTAACTCGAATTAAGAATTTAAGAAGAATGACTAGACGGCCAAGAATGACCCCCTTATGTCATTTGAGACCAAGAGACATTGTGTAAGTGATTTACTACCTACTGGCTAGGAAAAGGTATATATCACAACTAGTACAGATGGATTGTAAAAGGAGAACTAGTGGAGTAAGAAGTATACACTTCTGATAAGGCTCTATGTCAGTCAAGACAGAGTGTGCGTAACATTCGTACAAAGGAGAATGATGACCCTCTTACGATAATTGCGGAAGAAACCCTTGGGACTAAGAGGTGCACGGAAGGAAGACCTACAATAGAGTGTAAGAGCGAGGATAGACCCCACAAGTGTAGAGAAGTTTTGACCTCGTCAGAGATATAAGAAGTTGAAAGGAATCACGACACTAATATCTAAAAGAGTAGGAGGCAAGTAGCCGAGTCAAGGGAGTTCAACAAAGCAATATTATAAACAACGCTAATGAAGTAACATGTGAGAATGACCTAGGGGACTCGAGAAAGAGAGTTGGCTTAAGGAAACGGAAGTGGAAAAGATAGAATGAGCTAGCGAAGGGGAAAAGAATTAACCGAGTAGTTGATGCTTACCAGAAATTTTTATGCCAGTAGAGGTATGAGAAGAGTGAGTACGAGATATTGAGGCAAGTCAACTATAGACTAACCAATGTCAACGGAGGACGTTCAAGTGTTGCTGGTCTTGATGAGTTATGTGCCGTTAAGAAGAGATAATTGTGGATGTGGATTTACGAGGTAGTTTTACCGACACCTTGGTGGATTTCCTCAAGGAGGCAACGACAACCTTCTCTGATGAACTAAAAGTATAAAAAAAAATCGTGTTGGCTGGTTAAGATCAAACTCTAGTTGAGTCACAGAGTTTGGACCATCTTAGAAGAATTAAGAAAGTAAACGGAAGAAGTTGTTTTTTTTTTTTATCATTATATTAGTTCGGGAAGGCTAATAAGGAAAATACTTGGTACTCAATCCGGAAAGGACTAATAGTGTAATGAGGAGAAAGAGTTTGGGGTCAATCATTTCGGACTCACAGAAAATGTCCTTATGATTAATGGGTGACAATAGAATTATCAGAGTAGCGCAACGGAAGCGTGGTGAGTCCTAATCCATAGATTAGTAAACTCAATGGTACAACAAAACGACGTGTCGAGTTTAAGATGATGGTAGCTGGTGAAATGCGTTCTGATAAGAACCGACATGAGATGGGCTACGTGGACTGATTATAAATTTTGGGGAAGAAATGTACCTCCATCAAGGTAGACGGGATGGTACTTTCATGTAGAGGTTATGGAAAGAGATTGGTACCCAATTATGGATCCCAGTGAAACATGACAACTTCGTCACATGTCAACAGATAAGTAGTTTTGGGGAAATAATACCTAAAGGAGTATTCGAGAGTGTATTTCCATTGGAGGGAGAAAATAATTAACGATATTATTAAGGTATTGCGCATGGTCTGCACTAGAAAGATCAAAGTGCGTAACCACCATGTTGAGTCAAAAGACACATAAGAAAGAGGAGCGACAAGAGTATAGTTGCAACCCAGTAACCGGACTTAAAGAGAGCATAATCTCGGAGTGGAGTACGTAGAATTTGTATCGGAATGGAACCGAGTGGTGTTTGGCATCAGAGGAATATTCTCGGTCTAGTAAACGTGGGGATATACGACTGCAATGCTGATGGAGTGTTAACCGTTATCGAGTAGTTAAGATCAAACGATGGTGATGTGAGATCACCTTGTGTCTAGTGTTGTCATTGCGGACACATTCTATATCACCAAGATCTTGGATACTGCGTAAGAAGTTGAGTTGAGCTAGAGATCTATAAAATAATATGATGACGTCGTTAGAACACCAAGATCGACCACCGGATTTTGAGCGTTAAGTTATATCAAGTTTGAGACAAAAAAAAAGAGAAAAAAAAAAAAAAATGATGATTCTTTAATGGAGGAACCATATGACTGAGTCATATTATGATACAAGACCAAGTGAGTTGTGATACAGCTAGCCTTAAGCACTTAGTAAAGTTTCGGGAGATGTATAAGGGGATATCCTAGATCGGATACTCGGAACCTTTTTAGTAGACCAGAATGAAAGGAATTGCAATAAATTACCTCAGGAAGGTCATCAAAAGATCTAGAGGTGAGTTACGTAAGGCAACCTTGTGAGACCTTGCAAGTGGAGTTGAAAGTGATTGACGGACTAGTATTTCTTCCCCTATTGAGAAGAGCAAAACCATTGGCCCACGGATTTATTTAGGGGAATACCTACTAGACACGAGTTAGGTCCTCAGAATAGAGGATCGGACAGTTGGGCCGAATGATACCGGTGATATATCCGATAACCACTCTAGAATGTGGTAGCAAGAGCTTGTGATGTATGTACATGAAAAGATTTTCGGAGTCAGTGGTTTTATGAAAAGCCGACGAGACTACTCAAGATATTGTTGGAATTTATGAGACGTAACCTTTCAGAGACCAATATGGAGATTGTTGTAACCTTGAAAACGTCTAGTAAGGGCTTGACCCTGTATTTGTGTGATATCCGATAACCACTCGGGACCTTTCATGTTTGAGTGCTTATTCACTGGTGTGTGTTTCATATGTAACCTATGATGGGAGGGGTACTTAGATGAGGAAATGACGAGACCTTTGGTATAGTTATTAGATACATTGGACTTTTACCTGTGTTGTGCCTTGAAGGCCAACCTTATGTTGGGTGTAATTTAAGTTTCGGGACGAAACTTATATTTAGTGGGGATTGATGTAATACTCGAAAACTTTTTCTTCCAGTTATTTCAGAAACAAATCAGTACTTGACTATTTGGGACTTTTCCGGCGCTTGATTCCTTTTATATGGACTCCAACCTTGATGCCTTCTTTTAAGTTTCGGGACGAAACTTATATTAAGAGGCAACGGATGTAACATCCGGAAATTTTTGCTTCCGAGTTATTCCGAAGCAAACGGGACGTTGACCGGTTTTGGATTTTTTTTTCCCCGACTTCTTTTATATTCGCGAAATTGATCTATTTGTCATTTTAGGTGAAGACCTTATTCGCATAAAATATGCGGAATCAATCTACCTTTGTTAATCTCTAAGCTTAGCCATCCGGGCCATCGATACAGGCCAGCTGGACCATCGAGATAGCCCAACTGGGCCCATCAAGACATAAGTGAGGCGTTTTGGGCTGGGGAACCAAACATGAAGGATGTAACCCTAATTTCCCTCTCCTTCTTTCCCTATGAACCTGCCGCCCCTCTCCTTCCTTCTCAATCTGATTACCGTCATCCTCTTCTCCCTATCACCCTTCTTCCGCTTCGTCCCTCCTCACAACCAAAAGGTCGCCGCCTCGCCCTGTCGAAGCCGAAGTGCCACCAGGCGTCTCTTCGCATCCGCCGCCGGAGCCTTGTGACCTCCACCCTCTGCGTCCTCACAACGACACCCTCCCTTCACCGCAAACTTTCTGTAGGAGTCGCTGAGGAGGCGCTGCGAATGGCTGTCGTCTATACCGGTGGGCTGCACGGAGATTCGCCACCAAGTCCGCCGGGCTTCCTTCTTCGCCTTCGCAACCAGACCCCAACCACTGTCTCTTGGTCTCGTCTGCGCAACTGGGAAGAAGAGCACACCGGCCACGCCTACCCCGTCGAGGAATCAACTGCTCCGGGCTTCGACCTCACCTCCACTCCGTCGAAGAAGCGGGTGCTTCCTTCCCTCCAACCTCCTCCAGCAGCCGCCAAGGGAGGCGATGTGCTTCCCTCTCCATTTACAGACCGGCCGCCAGGAGGCTCTCTTTCATCATCGCTGCCGACCGGCAACCACCATCTCGCCGTCATTTATGTATCGACCGGCCGCCGTTCATCACCTTCCCATTCGAGAAACCAACGGACCGCCTCCTGTTGTGCGGTTTTATTGATTGGGTGAGACTTCAGTCCTGCAGTAACTTTGTTTTGGCTTAAGGATGGTGTTTGTAGTACTAATGGTTAATTAATGTATGTGTGGTATAGTAGTAGCTAGGTTGGAGGATCTTCTAAGTGGTTGTGGTTGTGTGTTGTAATTGAAGTTGTACAACATGTACGTGTGATATCAGTGAGTGTATAAGAGGATTGTAGTATACATGAATATATATAAAAGTTATAGTACTTTGGTTTCGGAAGTATTGAGAAGTTGGTATATAGAGTACTTGAGTTTGACTCGTATAAGTCAATATTGTTGAGCTAGGCATGGAGTTGGACCTATGATTTGTTTGTATGAGGAGTTGGATGGAGAATGTTAAGTTAGGATGATCGTAGCGAGTTGATTGGAAGTTATAAGGCTTTAGACAATCTATATGAGAGTGGAATTTTGGCTAAGCATAGAATTTGTAAAGGGAGTAGTCAACTTTAGGAATCTTTATAAAACTGTTGAATGAACAGTTTGGAGAAATTCTTTCTCCTAAAGTTAGATAGGACATCATAGATAATCTAGGGTTTTAAGTCGGAATTTTTATAAGCGGTTACGAATTTTATATTTGGAATCGAAGTTAGACCTTTACGATTTTCCGGAAAATAGTAACATAGGAAAAATGTTAGCTTGGAACCAAACGAAGCTTTGGGAGTTAGAAATGATTTTAGAATCTCAAATAGGAGTTTAGACATGAATTTTAGAATTTTTCGAGAATTTCGGGACCAAGGGTAAAATGGTCATTTTACCCTAAATTAATACTGCAACTAGTTATGTCTTAATATATTATTCTATTTTAGAAGTCTTAGACTTCTAACTACGTAGGAGTGTGCTAATGCACTTATCTCCTTTGACAGGCAACTGAGTTGCTACAGTTTACAGAGCGAGTTGGTTTACAGAGAGTCGAGCTTTATATCAGGTAAGTCCTTTGGGCTTACTTAGCTGACTTCTAAATATGAGTATAAATGATGATGGTGGTGTGTGATTGAAATGTTAGAGAGATAGGTTGTGATATATAATTACCGACCTATATTTTGGCCTAAGAGTAACGGGCGGTGGCATTCTGCTCAGTAGCTCGCGGGGCGCTGGGGGTTTCTTTCGGGACTAGTCCATACGTGGTTTGTAGTGATGCTACCAGTGGAAGTCAGCTAGACCTACACCAGTTGGATAAGGAACGGAGGCGAGAACTAATAATAATTCTCGTGCCACAACTTAATTTGAATAATGTGAATCATTTAAATAATAGATAATAAACGGTTGAGTGCCAGCATGATGTTTGTTTATTTTGTTTCTGCTTGTGTTTGTGCTGTTATCATTTTGCTTATATTTGGATAGTTAGCTAACGGTTTATCCGTGTTGTAGATCTGTAGAGATAGACAGTTGCAGAGAGATCCGGAACGGATGGTCAGCCGGGTCCACGTACTCATTAGATGGGGACGGGGGAGTCTTCCATACGTCATGCATGTTATGTATCTTTATATATGTTTGTAAGGCTGTCATATGTGTACGTTTATACCATTAAAAATATTATGTTTTAGAAATTGTTTTAAATACATTTGTGCCTTGTTGTAAGATCCAAGTAATGTTGTTGTTAAACCAAGGTCGGGACCCATTGTGAGGTCCTAACCAGTAGATCCCCGAGTTCCAAGAATTTGGGGTGTTACAGACATTGTGAACTTCATTGTCAGGAAGGAGTATCCTCCATACTTCACCAAGGCACAACGAGAGAAAGTCAAAGCTGAAGCTCGACACTACGTTTAGGACGATCCTTACCTTTGGAAGCATTGTAGTGACCAAGTGATCCGGCGTTGCATTCCGGACAATGAGGTACAATCCGTGCTAACTTTTTGTCATTCTGAAGCATGTGGGGGGCACTTTGGAGAAAACAAAACTGCAAGAAAAGTTTTGGATGCCGGTTTCTTTTGGCCACACATTTTTCCAGACGCTTTTGCGTTTTGTAAAGTGTGTGATAGATGCCAAAGGGTGGGAAATCTTTCAAGGAGACATGAAATGCCCCAATCCTCACTTATATTTTGTGAAATATTTGACGTTTGGGGAATTGATTTTCATGGGGCCATTTCCTACGTCATTCGGGAACACATATATTTTGCTTGCGGTGGACTATGTTTCCAAGTGGGTGGAAGCAAAGGCCGCCAAAACTGATGATTCAAAAGTGGTTGCAGCATTTCTTAAGAAAAATATATTTGCTAGATTTGGAATTCCAAAAGCATTAATCAGTGACAGGGGTACCCATTTCTTCAACAAGACGATCACAACTCTCTTTAAGAAGTACCATGTTCACCAACGAGTATCAACAGCCTATCATCCTCAAACAAACGACCAAGAAGAGGTATCCAATCGGGAAATAAAGACCATCCTTGAAAAGACGCTTTCTCCCGGCCGGAAGGATTGGAGTGCAAGGCTAAATGACGCCTTATGGGCATATCGGACGGCCTACAAAACTCCTATCGGGATGTCCCCTTTTAGGCTCGTGTTTAGGAAAGCTTGCCACCTACGGTGGAGTTAGAGCACAAGGCTTGGTGGGCGGTAAAGAAGTGCAACATGAACATAGAAGAAGTGGGAGAATTTAGGAAGCTCCAATTACAAGAGTTGGAGGAACTAAGGCTAGATGCATATGACCATGCTACCACATACAAAGAAAAGACCAAAGCATGGCATAACCGGAACATCCTCCGGAAGGACTTTAAGGTAGGTAATAAGGTACTTCTCTTTCAATCCCGTTTGAAACTCTTTGCAGGTAAGCTGCGTTCAAGATGGATAGGGCCATTCATAGTAGCCGAAGTATACCCTCACGGGGTTGTGGATCTCTATGACCCACAAACGCACAAGGTGTTTAAGATGAACAGACAAAGGCTAAAGCTTTACCTTGAAGGAGTCAAGGACGATCCGATTGACGAGATGGTACTAGAGGAAGCACAGTCAGAGAAGTAGAGATCTTACGTCGAGCCAGCGACGTAAAACAAAGGCGCTTCTCGGGAGGCAACCCGAAGGAATAAGAATAGGAGTTTCTGTCAAGAAATGTGCCCCTGCGGTTTAAATATCCCACCCCTGCGGTGACACTCAGGCTAGCACCGCCCCTGGCGCTGGGCCTGCGCCTGCAACACGCTTGTCACCGCCCCCGCGGTGACATCCCCACGCCCCTGCGGTGGCCATCCTTGACACAAATTCCCAGCGCCGCCCCCGGCGCTGGGCCTGCATGCTCCTCTCCCTTGTCGCCGCCCCTGCGGTATCAAACCCCCGCCCCTGCGGGTTTACCCAGAAAAGAAAAAAAATAGGATCTCGAAAAAACACCTATACCTACCACGCACTACCCACCAACCTTCCTCATCAAACACAACCACAGCCCTCACACCTTCTCTCTCTCAGCTGCGAACGCCCTTGCACCCTCAGAGAAACCACCCAACCACCCTCTCCGACGTCCCTGCGCCACCAACACCAAGGACGCACACCCCCAACGCCCTTGCGCCACCTGCCCTCGTGCCAAACACCACCTCCCTTTAATTGCAACAATTCTCCACTCCTGCGCCACCTTCAACGTCGCGTGCACCAAAAACCACCACCAGAGCCACTCCAAGGCGCCACCACCTTCGAAGCATTCGAAAAATCGCCTTCTGTTGTTCTCCCGCACCTAAGCCTGCAAGCATCCGCCCCTGCGCCTCACCGCCCCTGCGCTTGCACAGCCGCCCCTGCGGAAAAACCAACAGAAAGGTCGATTCTTTTCCTTTTTCCAAACATTCACTAATCCTTTGCTCAAATCCTTGCAAGAATGGAAGCACCAAGGAAATACAAAATGACGGAAATGGAGAAGGACAGATATAGGATTGTGCAGGATCGAGTTGTGTATGCAACTCGATTTCTACATATTCGACCTTGGAGAAACTTGGCATGCTAGAGAGCATGCAAACGTTTTTGGCGAATGCTGGGCTCGGAGACTTCCTCCAAAAGAGTGCTCCGACATATCAGGAGCTCAGTAGACAATTCATCGCCACTTTTTCAATGCAGAAGGAAGATCACGTGTGTACCGGCCTCACCTTCAAGTTCAACAAGGTGAAGTACACGCTTGACTACAATGATTTACGGGAAGCTTTTGGGGTGACTCTAAACCCCTCTGAGAACTGGTGGGATCCAGTCCTGGCCCCGGACCTATGTGAGTTTTGGCGAGCAGCTACCGGGTCGGAGTTACATGCTAGGGGTGAGTACTCCAACAAACTCACTCACCCCAGTTTGAGGTTGATTTCCAAGATCCTCATGAGTGTCTTCTGTGGACACAAAGAGGAAAAAAAGGTCGCTCTCAAGGACCTCCCACTGCTCTACTCTTGCCTTCCACATAGCCAACAGCTGATGGATTGACCCTCTCTCTTCCTCGCCACTTTGAAGCGGATTAGGAGGAATGAGCCGAGGGATATTGTCGGTGGTGGGGTGATCTCTTTGATCGCCTCACAAGTGATGGACCTGTCTAAGTTAGAGGATGGGATGGCAACTCCTCTCTACACTGAGGGGATGCTTAGGAGGTGCAAGCTCCTCCGAAGGGACGGGGAGAACCTGTTTTGGATCTCCCTTGCAGATGGGAGCCACCTCACCTACCTCTCCCGACCTTTACCACTAGGAGGTGAGCTCTCTGAGCTCTACATACCGGCAGATTCCTTCGTGCCGAGGAGGCCACTAGTGGCCATTGTGGAGAGGCATGCCGCCAGCTCCAGCCGGGCCCATCAAGAGGAGCACCTGCCCGTCCCAGATGACGAGAAGATGCCCACAACGGCACCAGAGGAGGACCCGACCCTTGCGAGCCTTCAGGCTCAGATGGCGGCCATGACGACCCAGCACCGGGCTTGGCAGTCCGACTACCAACGAACTATGCTGGAGCAGCAGTAGAGCTGGCAGGACACTTTTGCCACCTCCATGACCTCACACTTCGATCAGAGGCAGGAGGCCTGGCAGGCAGCCCAGCAGCAGCAGCTGGAGGCTCAGCAGATGGCTTGGCAGGCCAGTTTTGAGACCTCTTTTGGTCGCCGGATGACTACCCAGCAGGACCGCATCGATGATATCTACCAGTGGCAGGAGCACTTCTTCCGCCACTTCCCTTACCCGCCGGAGGAGGGTCCTGGTGGTCCATCCGGACCACCCAAGTGAGGGGTACATTTCTTTTCCTTCTCCCACATTTATCTTTGACTCATTTTCACTTTGATGACAAAGTGCACTTCAAGTATAGGGGAGGGATATAGACCATTGCTTGTACAGTTTGTTAGTTGTTTTTGGCATCTGCTTTGCATTATTGAAATCAGTTTGAAAAAAAAAGAAGAAAAAGAAAAAAGCCAAAGAAGTGAAAAAAGGCATGAAAATCCTTGGATAAACCGAAAACCCGAAAGGGCGGTTTAGGTAAAAATAAGGTAGTCCGACCAACCTTAGGTTGGTGCAAAATTGGACTTGAGGGATGTGAGTTTAAGTGAGAAAAGAAGAAGAGTGGCAAGGTGAAAACCCGAAAGGGCGCCTTGGCAAGATGAGCGACACCGAGTGTAGGTTTCCCTTCCGGTGTTTTGGCGACATAAGAAGGGGAGTCATAAGAAGGTTGTCCGGGTAGGCCACTCTTGGAGTGATAAGGATGGTAGTTTCTCTTTTTCTCACATTTCCTCTCTTTTCCTTCTTTCTTTCTTGGCTTTTCTCTTATTTTCCATTATTTTTCTGCTCACTCATGCTTCATGATGCCTTTGAGTCTAGTTGATGACATTTGTTTTTACTCGGGATGAGTAAAAGGTCTAAGTATGGGGGAGTTTGATAGGTGATGGAATCACGATCAATTAGGGTAGTTTTTAGAGTCTTTTTATTGCATTAGTGTCGGTTTATGCTACTAACTCCTTGGTCCAGAAGAAGAAGATCAAAAGAAGCTAAGGAAGGAGTTATAAGCACTTAGGAGTGAAGATCGATCAAAAAGCAAAGCTTTTGTTACTCCACCGCCCCCGCGGGTCCTTGCAGCTGCCCCTGCGGTGACTTGCCTTGACGAGACGAAGACCAGCTCCCCTGCGCCTCCCACTGTGCCCTGCCTGCGCCTCGCCTTGGGAGGTGGAAGATGAAGAGTCTCTGTCACCGCCCCTGCGTTGGCCTTAAGGCGCCCCATGCGCCTTGAAATCAGAAACATCAGGAAGGCGAAAGGTCAGATGTTGAAGTGCATTAAAGATCCGCCCCAGCGGTTTTGAAGAAGATCAACCGATTCTGCCTAAACCACCCCTGCGGTTCCTGAAGGCCGCCCCTGCGGTGTAACGCCAGAAGCTTTACTCCGGTTGTTTACACCACCTTTATGGCATTAAAGGTGGCTGTTTTAGGCCGGCTATTTACTCCTAATTAAGTGTCTTTTGTAGTATAAATAGGTCATGACGGATTGCTAGAATCATCCATGCGTTTCCTCACAAAATCCATTTTAGACTTGAGTTTTTCCATTGTAATGAGTTGTTAACTCCCTTGCTACATTGGGTTGGTTTGAAGCTGCTTTGTTACTTTGATTGTAAGTTCTTTTAATATAAGTTTTTATTCAGTAATGCTTTGTGTTTCCTTGATCTCCATTGTTTAATTGCATGTTAACTGATAACACGATTTATGACTAGGTTTTAGCGGAACATTTAGATAAATTTCTCACTCATTCATGCATGGTCTAGCACTAGTTCACGACGTTTTGTACTCAATTCATGTATTTTCGAGATAGACGTCTACACGGACTTGTGCGTGTTTTGTAGGTAATTCGGGAGATTTAGGAGCTAAAACGATGCGTTTGAGGATTGTTCATCTTGATGACACACCCTCGGACTCGTTAGGACACAAGCTAAAGGCTAAGGAGGACTCATGGAGCCTTGCCAACACAAGCCATGCACCAAATCACAGCTTAATGATCCAAGGCGAAGTTTCTGCACAGAATCACGGTTATCTGACACTCCACGGCCGTGGAATCAACCGTGGATTTTGCCAGATTCTTGTGACAGCTGTGCCACGACTCTCATGGCCAGCTCATGCAAGTTTGTTATAAAAGTGGTCCTTCATGGGCTGTGAGAGGCAGCTGGGAGTAGTTTGGAGCAGCTCATCCATTATTCATTTCTCTCTAACAAATATATTCTCTCAACAAGAAGTTTTTCTAGGAAGGAAAGTGTCAAAGAGAAGAAGAAGAGCTCCATTGAAGAGGAGGAGAAGAACACACACCATAGTTTTCTTGTATTTCGGATTCTGTTTCTAGAATTGTATGAACCATTTGAACCTTCCTTTGGAAGGATTGTGAGTCATTCTAATCCTAATTTCAGCTTGGTTTTGTTTTAAGTTCACTTGTTCATCTCTTTTCCCTCATTATCTTGCAATGAATGTTATGATTTTATGTTTGTTTGTTTCGATTTCCATTATGAACATTGTAGGCTAAATTGATGTGGTTCTAGGGTAAGGAAGGGATGATTATGGCTAGGGCTATGATAGGACGGACTTAGATTTACCTTTGGATGACTTTTGTTTATGAACGTAGCTGCTGTTAGAAATCACGGGTAGTTCTTGTCTGACCACGGCCGTGGTTTAGATAGAACAAACCGTGATTTTCCCTGGTTCGAAGGATCTTGCCTTAGATCTATAGAATGTTGAAATCCTAAGTGTTTGTTGAGTTTAACCTACCCTAGGGTAACCTAGTGTAGTAACTAAGTGTTAGGAGAGACTTACCCGGTAATCCTTGCTCTTAGAATCTAAAGATAACAAACCCTAGGTAGTGGTGAGCCTAATAAGCCGCCATTGGATTAGGTGTGCTAGGATAGTTGTTTAGGACTTTCCCTTCCAAGACTTACCCGGTAAGGATAGGTTAAACCCCTAATTAACAATCCGGTATGTATAGAATTCCTATCCTTAGGTTCTTAGAGACTTACCCGGTAATAAGACCTTAGGAGTGGACTAGTTGGATCATGAGACTTACCCGGTAATTGATCCCAATTTAGAAACACTTAACCCCAACATATCATAGTTAATCCAAGGAATGAATAGATAACTTGAGTCCTATGCCATAACCGGAACTTCCAACCCCTAGAATCCGTCTTTTCTTTCTTTGATCATTATCTTGTTTAGCTTGTTTATTTGTGTTGATTCTTAGTTTAGTTTGATTGTTTGCTTTGCATGAATTGTGATCCTTGATTGATCACCAAAAACCAACTAAAAACATTTGAGATTTTCATTTCTTTATTTCTTCTTATCTTTCAACCTAGATCTTTACTAAACTCAATCACAAATCGAATCAATTTCACCTTAGTCTTTGTGTTCGACCTTGGAATACTAACCCTTCTACAAACGTCCCATACACTGCGGGTTTCGCTAGGTAGTTAGGATTTAGTTCGAGTTATAAATTTAAAACCCATTTGCGCATCACGATCTTAGCGTAACATTAACTATTACTTGAGATTGATCACCTTAGGTTCTAAAGTGCATGTAAACAACTAGGATTAATAGGTTCCGGGTTCGGGTCTTTAATCTAGTAGCAACTTTAAGTAATAACGGGTTGTAATTACTTAAAGAAAAGGAACACAAATATAAAGATAAGTTTAACGGTTTTAATCTTCTCTTTATATCCCTTAGTCTTTGTTTGAATGCTAACTTGTTATTTGTTCATGTAGGTTTACGGAACTCTAATAGGTTAAGTTGTGTTGATGCCGGTTGGCTCAACACATATGTATGATCAAGACGGGAGATTACTTAAAAACTTGTAAAAGGAATGCACCAAAGTAGCAATTGCATGCTTAGAATCAACCTAGTGTAGACTCATCCATTATTGTCTTACTTGTCGCATTAATCGTTTTCATAAGTTTTTGTGCATCAATCCAACCAAATCCCCCCCCCCTTTGTGCCACTTGTCATTATAATCGATAATTGCATGTAAAACAGCTTAACTCTCTTGGGTTCGACCCTTACTTAATCACTATACTTGTTCTTAGTGCTAAGTCGGGATTTACTTTTGATTGGGTATAGACGACCATAGAAATACCTTCGGTCAGCGGAGTATTAGCGTTTTTGATCAACCTTTCACCTTCCTATCTTTATAACCCACCTTATTAATGTTGGGGGAGTTCATGGCTGAGGGTCCCTTGACATTCCCCTCCTTTATGCAGCCACTTCTCCTCTCCCTCTCATTTCATTCACATTACTTAGTTTTCCCTCTTCCAAAACATCACTCTCTTGCTCTCTTCTTCTCCATTCTTCTCCTTGCTTGCTCTAGCGTCGATCCATCTTCCTTGAGGCCGGAACTGCAGTGACGTGACAAGGCTAGACCTTCGAGGGAGGCTAAGACCTACTGTGGAGGTGGAAGACATCCACAACAGCCATGGAAGATGACTAGAACAACTGTTACGTTTCTGAGTTTCCGGAAGTGACGAACAGTCAACTTCGAGTCCAGATTTGAGTAAGTTATACTCCTCATTTTCTTCTGAATTTATAATATCTTATAGATAAGATTTTATAGTAGAACATATCAAAATTTGGGATAGATCCAGCGAGTGGTTTAGGAGTTACGATTTTTCAAAGTTGAGACAGTGTGCAGTTTTGTTGGATGTTTGCTGAATTTCCTAAGTGTTGGAAAAACTGCTAGTTTTGTGATCAAGGTTTGGGTAAGTTAGACTCCTCCTTTATTGCTGATTTTCGGATATGTTATAGATGGTATTTCATAGTAGAACATACTGAAACTTGAGAGGGATCCGATTTACAGTTTAAGAGTTATGGCGTCCCAAAGTAGAGACCTTGAGCAGTTTATAGGTTGTGCTGAATTTTGTCTAAAACTGCTTGTGATCCAGTTTTGTGATATAGATTTGATTTGGTTATATTGCTCGGTTAGACTTGAATTTTTTATATGTCATAGTTAAGATTGCATAGTAGAATATATCAAAATTTGAGAGGATTCCATCAAGAGGTTTAGGAGTTATGACTTTTTGAAAGTCGAGGCTGTAAGTAGTTTTCTGGATGATTGCTGAAATATATTAAGTGTTAGAAAAACTGCTTGTGATGCAGTTTTGTGAGGCAGATTTGGAGGGGTTATTGACCTCTGTTGGACTTTATTTTTGGATATGTTGTTGATGGATATACAAAGGAGCATGTGGTAAAAGTTGAGAACGATCCGTTGTTTAATCAAGATTTAGGATGTTCCGAAGTTGGGTATAAGTATAGATTGGTTTAGAAGAGTTATGTTAGGTTTTAAGTGTCGATCTATCTTATGCATTTATGTTCTTGTGAGGATGTTGAGCCTAGAAATCTAAGGACTTCTAGTTGACTAGAGCGTTGTTTGATCCGTGTGCCTTGTGTTGAACAGGCGTTGTGTGTTTTCCCGAGGGAACTTGAGAGTGTGGTGATTTGTTGCGCTTGGAGACTGGTAAGTCCACGGACTTACTTAGTTGGCTTCTTGTATGAGTGTAATGTGTATGAGTTGTGCTTGTTAGTTATGATAAACAACGAACCGGATTAGGCCGACTTTATTATATTACGTAATTGACCCAAGTGTATGATAACGGGTCGTGACATCACTATCTAGCTCTTACGAGAGCTAGGAGATTCCCTGCGACCGGCCCAGGCAGGTAGACGGTCAGATGCATTAGTACCATTCCTCGTTGGTAAACGGGGACAGGGGCGAGGTTTGGGAATCCCTCGTGTCACAAAATAAGTATCATTAGTAACGGCTTATCACCTGACTGAAGATAATAAACGGACTTGAGTGTGCATGTTGATTATATATGTTTTGTGTGTATGTGTTTTTATCTTTATGCTTATGCGTAGAATGTTAGCTAATGGTATTATACCGCCTTGTAGATGCCTTGCATGTTAAGACAGTTGTAGAGAGATCCGGAGGGAATGGTCAGTCGGGTCCACGTACTCATTTAGTTGGGGACGGGGATGTCTTCTGTTCTTCATATGCGTCGTTTTAGTACCTTTACTTTGTAAGGCTGATACATATTCTTCACGTATATATTGTTTAAAGTTTTCAAATATTTTTAATACTTTTGTGCCTTGTTGTAAGATCCTAGTAAAATTGTTGTCAAACTAAGGTCGGGACCCATTGTGAGGTCCTAACCAGTAGCTCCCCGAGTTATAAGAATTTGGGGTGTTACATCATGCTCTTCAACTCAAGATTGAAACAATTTCCTGAAAAACTTAAGTCAAGGTGGGGTGCTTCATACACCATCAAAAAGATCTTTCCACATGGTGTTATTGAAATCTTCAAAGATGGAATTGAACCTTTCAAGGTGAGTGAGAAAAGATTAAAGAGATACAATGAGGAAAATCCGGTCGTAAAACTCCCCTCCACCTATCTTAATCCAGGTTTATTAAAGATTGGTCAAGTCTTGACCTTAAACAAGGGCGCTTAGTGGAAGAAAATTTATTTATACTTTTTTCTTCCCTTTTTCTTAGTAATTTATTCTAAATAAACTTGTTATTCCCCTTTTTTTTGTCTTTCATGGTCTTCAAGGATTGGTGAAAAAGGAAAAATATTTCTCTAGAAGAAGGAAGCATAAAGGAACTACAAACCTCGAGTATACCGAAGTGAAGCAGCAACGTCAAGTGGAAAGTACAAGTACATCGAGTGAGCATTGAGTGGCGGCATCGAATTTTTCTCTGGAGGCCTCACTCCGATCGAGTTTGCAAAAACTCGACCAAAGGCTACCAAGGTCTCAGGCTCGAGTGAAATCACTTGAAATGCTTTTCTCTTATTCAACTCTCAAAGAACTCAACCTAGATTATATACCCTTCTATTTCTTTGCTTAAACTTGAGATACCTTCTACCTCTCTTCATCTCCTATTTTAAGGTTGGTGCATCGTCAAATAACTCAAGTTTAAGGAATGAGTGACGGCCACCACCTACAAGCAAGACACTATGCATCTTGTGAGTATTTCTTAAACTCGATCTTTTTTTTCTTTTGCATGAGGCATGGTGAAAAACTTATCTATGGGGTATGGATAATGCTTACATTCATTTGTATATACGTTCTTCAATGTTTTCATGTTTCTTTTTCATTTTTGTGTTAGTCTTATTTTTCAAAAAAATCCAAAAACAATTGAAAAAGTTTAAAATCCAAAAAAAATTGATTTTTTAAAAAAAAAAATATGTATGCTTCTTACGATGATTGAGATGATCTTGATGATGAAACATATGTTACAATCATGGCAATCAATTGAGACTTGTTGATTCTAATGTTTGTGAAATAGAGCATACGTGAAGCATGTTGAATATTCATCCATGAAATATATATGACAGCTTAATTTAGTTATGCACTTATACCTTTCTATTGGCTGATGTTTATGTTCTAAAACTTTGAGCTAATATCCTATGCTTTGGTTCATGATAGTGTATTTTGGTTATGAACTCTTAATTGGTCGGCCTGGGGAAGCTTACATTAGTTGATACTCACTTGAGTGAAAAAAAACATACTAACTCGTAAGGCAAAAGACGTAATGAATGAAAAAAGTAAAGAAAAAAGCAATAGTAAAAGCACATCATAGTTCAAATGTCAATTGGTTATGTGATGAATGCTTAATTTTCTTTTATTTTACTTTTATGCCAATGAGGTCAAGTGTACACATCAAAAGATGAATGTAAAAGTGAATGTAAACCATGTCAAAACAAGAGCATGTAATTTTATTTGTAGGCAGAGTCCAAGAAGAAAAAACATTGTAAAAATTCCAATCATGTTTGATTGCACCTAAGTATATCGATTTTATCTACCTTTTATTCATATGTTTGAACAATACAAGCCAAATGTAAGCATCATTAAAGTCCTCTAAGTATCAAGTTTAAGTAAATTAGGATTCCAGATTATAGGTTTTTTGTGTGAGCTTTAAACATTCATCTTTCATGCTTGATTCATACTCATGATTATTGACATTGTCTTATGCCTTGCCATGGCACTAATATTTTGAAAAGTTATCAATCATTTGAAGCATACGTCCAAAAAGATTTTCTTTTTTATCCTTTGTATTTGTTCTTTCTTGGGACAAGTAAGAGCTAAGTATGGGGTATTTTGATAGCATATTTTCTTGTTATATTTTTAGATGTATTTTTGTGTGATTTTATCTTTGTTTACAATAGTTTAGGCATTCATATCTTAGCTAAAGCTCAAAATGTCAAAATAAAGTCTAGTCCCTTTGTTTTGTGTCTTTGTAGGTACTTTGGCCTCAAATGCAGATATTCAATCACTGAACCATTCTAACAATTATTCATCAACCTCATGAAGCAAATGAAGGAGGAAAGGCAAGCTAAGATGCATACATGAAGCCAATGGAGCTAAGAAAACCCTAAGGTTGGAGTATTGAGTGAAGCCAAACTCGAGCAAAAGAGAAGGCTAAACTCAAGCAAAGAAGCATTGGAGGTGAAGCTTTCAACTAGACTATTGGTTCCGTCAAGTTAGCTATATGCTGTGTAGTATCAACGATTTTCACATAAGGTGGTGAGATGATATCTTGAGAAATTACACCTCCAATTCCCCTAACACAAATAGACGCGTACCTCATCACTCGAGCAACGAAGACAGAAAACTCAAGCAAGAAAGACATTTTACTCGATCAAAGAAGACATGTGTTGTACAAGATTCAACGTTGTCTGAGTGGTTCCTCGAGTGATACTTTACTCGAGCAAAAAGTACACTTCCACTCGAGCAAGGAAGCCTAGAGTCCACATTTGTTAATCTTCCTTGAGTTTACATCATCACTCGAGCAAAGAAGACACAAAAATTCGAGAGAAGAAGACAAGACACTCGAAAAAAGAAGACAAGCTTAAGTCGGTGGAACAACTCAAGGCTCGGAAGAAACCCACCGACCAAGGAAGATAATCCACTCGAGGTAGCCCTACGTCGAGTTTCCGTATCAACTCCTTCTAGGATCTTCCTGTAACTAACTTTGCAAGTTGTTCAACTTGCATCCGGGGGGACACGATTTCTAGGCCTATATAAGAGACATTGGTTGAATGTAAATGTATGAAGTATTCATACGCCTCTCTAAGCCTCTCTTAGTTAGTAGTTTGGATCTAGAAACAATATTTGGAAGTGAATTGGGTGAATTTTAGAATCAATCAAAGAGAAGCATTGGTGTTCTTCATTCTTGTTCTTGTTAGATCTTCTTCCCAACTTGTTTTGCTCATAACTTTGGATTGGTAAGACTAAATGTATTCATTCTTCTTCCTACATTCCTTACTTATTGTCTACTTTTTAACCATAGCATTTTTTTCCTATTGTTACAATGTTTAAATTTTCTATGTGTGAGTAGTTATCTTGGTAGGTTTTGGGATAAAATCCCCAAATCATGCTAGACTAGTATTGTTCTTATGTTGTGTTTAGGATATGTAGGGAAACTAAGCATGTTAGTAGCATATAGGAGGATCGAATCCGGATTATTATTCATTCTTGTTGGAATTACCTAAATGTTAGATGTTGGACTATCATTAGTAAAAATTGTTCTCTTGTAGCATTGTATTCTTCCATGCATGAGTAAATGTTGTCTATATTTATCAACCAAGTTGAGACTTACAAGTAAAATGAAGATGATTGTGAAGTTTTGATCGAGATGCTTATCATGGTAGAGTAGGTAGATCGGGACAAAAAGGATGACTGACCTACTTGTGATGTTATTGTCCAAATTATGGTGATATTCGATAATGTAAGCAAATAGCAAATACCATGTGATGCTTATGATATTTAGTATCATCATAATTGTTACAAAGCTTAATCAACTAGTATGCAAATAGAAAATACCATGTGATTCACATTAGTTGATATAAAGTCATATGATGTGACAAAGCTCACCTAATCATCATGCAATTTCCTATTATGTTCATTGATTGAACATAACTTGCTCGAGCATGCTACTAGCAATGGTTTGGGAGTAATAGGCTCAAACCTAGTGTTTTCTCCTTATATTTTATACTTGTAATACTTGTTACTCAAACCCCCCAAAGATTTGATCCATTGATCACCCCTTTTTCATTTAATTACACACTTAGACCTTGGTCTTGAGCTTGATACTTTCAAGCTATATATAATCTCTCTTGGGATTTTGAACTTGATGAAAATATCATTTCAATACATTGACAATGAACTATGTGATTTTTGAGTGTATACCCAACTCACATCACTATACATGATTTAGGATATTGAAATTGAGTATACATTGTTATGGTTATTCGGATTCTGAAATCCCTTTACTATCCAACTATTTTGTGCAATCCTTGTGTTCTATTGAGTTGATTTTGAGATTAAAAAAAACCCTCTCTTTCTTCCCTTACGATTTTTGTATAGACCCAATCGGTTTCCTCGATCAACTCTACTAAGTTTTTTGTTTTTACATTGTGTTCTATTTTTGACAACTTGACTCTACTAACCTTTTTTTGTCTTGATCAAGTCAACCTCCCTTCTTGGTCGAATTGATTCTTGTATTTGCCTAAAGCTTGTGCTTTTATTTTTTTTGGCTTTACTTTTACTCACTCAAATTATTACTCGCTTCCTTGTGTCCGATCGTGCTCAAGTTCTACAACAAGTCTTGTATGTTATTTGTGGGATTTGAGGCTCACGTTTCAACCCTCATCAACATCCTACCTGACTTATTATTAAGAAAACGGTGGAAAATTTAATAAAACGTTGAAGTCTCATCTAGGGATGGTAATCCTCATCCGCATCCAACGGGTGGCCGGAGTTTCATCCCGGAAAAATGATGAAAACTCGTAAGCTAGTGGGTGAAACTCAGATGATGTGTACAATGGGTTATGGGGCGGCCGATATGAATGAGCAACACATCACCCAATTAAATATTTTTATATTTTTATAAAGTGTAAGTATTTCCTGTTTAAGATTATGTAACTCTTTTGTAAGTTTTTTGTTATCAAATTTTTTATGGGTATAGGATTATGTGTAGATGATCCTCAAGCACGTGGCTCATGTACCGGTGGCAATTTGGTAGAAGAAAGTCCTTGACGATGAACCTCTTTTGTTATCAAATTTTGAATTGGAATAAATAGCCTATTTTTATCTTTTTTTCTTATCACAGGAACTTCCTTGGAGGAGGAGTCGAAGAGACCGTGCCAACTTCTCAATTTTGAATTGGAATAAATAGCCTATTCAGTTTAGGTGGTAGATAGGAGTCGAAGAGAAAATACAAAAGACACCGTTTATTCTAGTTGGACAAAGGGATATGAGTGCTCCAAAATTTGACATGACGTGTGGGTGATGGAATCTCTTCAATGTTAGATCAAAATAACATTAAGAAACACACATAGATAAGATTTAGGGGGCACAAATACGAAAATAATGATACCAAAGACAATCAAAGCTTCACAAGTGAGAGAAACCTTAATTTGACTTGTTCTTAAACAATGTCTCATGTGGAGAGGCATTACTAATACGTTTAAGTAATTGTGCCTTGCTAAAGGACTAGCTTCAACAATATTGTCATAATAATGGTAGTGGTTGGCTACGACACTTATGCTACTTATTGGGGATCAAAATCATGAAAAATTATATACGAGAGAATTATAGGAAATTATGAGAGAAATTATATACGACACAACTATAAACCTCATCCACACCCAAAAAGGACATAAGTCATACGACAATATATGGATTTGGTATCTGAGCGATATCCCAATGGTTAAAAACTTAATGTTGAAACTAACAATCAATGGTCTTCCAACAAAAGAAAATTTTAGAAAACAAAAGATCCCGATACCCACGCACTATGTCCTATGTCAACACCTGTATGAGAGTTCAAAACACATCTTCTTTAAATGTCCATGCACAATCACCAATGTTCATAATGTAAAATTACAAGAGTATTTAGCAAACTTAAAGACCTCATTTCATAAAATCCGGCAAATTTTGTACGCAATTTATAACAAATGTGATTAAAAAAATAAATAGAAAAACTATCGACTACCTGGCGGAACATATGGTACAAGAGGAACTAATGCATTTTCAACATCCATAACCCATACGATATAAAACACCTAGTAAACAAGAAAATACATGACTACGACGCAAAAAAAAAAAAAACAGATGAGTGGGCATTTATTCATGAAGAACTAAACCAAATCAATAGACAATTCTTTTAGAATAAAGGTGTAAAGTTTTACCCACTAGTAAGCTCGGACAAAAATTTTAAACCGAAAGAAGCAGATGAGTGGGCATATGAAAAAAATAAGACATGAATATAAAGCTCCACAAATGAAACTCCTTTGGAAATTATGGTCGAACCAGATAATATTTGGTTCAAGACGATTGAGGGAAAAGTATCTAAAAGGAAGTCGCTTAGGGTGCTATAAAGACTTCATGGCAATGGAAAAAGCTAATGAGCTTACGCCTAGAGTTTGAAAAGGGCTCTAGATGGAATGTAAGGGATGGTAAAATGATCACATTATGGAAAGACCCTTGGATTTCTGAACAACTTCTCGAGTACTATGCCCTAAACAAAAACTTAATAAATGAGAGTGAGACCATTAGTTTCTTCATCATAAATGGAAAATGGGATCAAGACAAAGTTAATAAGGGAGTTGATAGACGTACCACCGAAAATCTCTAATAGTCACCACAACTACGCACTTCGCATGCGTAGTTGATAGGGTCCTCAACTACGCATATGGGGAGCATAGTAATAGTTCCAAAAATTTTTCTGGAAACTACTACTACGCTTCCCATATGCATAGTTGATATTTTTTTTATTTGGGAACTACTACTGGACTTCTCATATCCGTAGTTGATATTTTTTTATTTGGGAACCACTACAATGCTCATGTTTGCTATTTTTAAAGTCACAAAACAAAGGCTTGACAAGGACACCGCGGGACTCGGGATGCTACGGGCGGAGACCTCACAATGTGTCCCGACCCTTAGCCTGACAACAATTTCACCAGATCTTGCAACAAGACACAAATAAAGGTCAAAACCGAAATACATTTTTATGCAATGTAATGAAACCCGAAAAGCATAGAAACAAAGACTTCATCCGAGATATAAATCAAAAGACCAAACGCCATACGCGCGGCATACAAACACAATAAACAAAGAACAATACACAACCCGACTCCAACCAAAACTCAATCCTATAATGTACTGAACCCCCGCTGCCTATTCTTCCGGATCTCCCGGCCGCATTCCTAACCTGCAAGGCAATCTACAACAATCGGTATAAAACCGTTAGCTAATATTCGAAGCATTAGAATCAAGGTGGAAGGCACAAACACAAGTAAATCATTATAAACACACATCATACTCCAAAGCACACATATCTAGTTTATTATCTTTTTATTATTAAGTCATATCCCGTTCTAATTCAACTTAGGTTTGTGACACGAGAATTACAGTGATCTCGCCTCGGTCCCTACTTACCAGCAAAGAATGATATTGATGCATCCGACCGTCTACCCACACGGGCTAGTCGCCGAGAACCTCTTAGACTCTCGCAAGAGCTAGGCAAATTATGTCACCGCCCGTTATCATACACTTAGGCCAAAATATATAAAGGTCGGTGATCCTATTTCTGGTTTCGTTGTTATAACATAAACGATAAACACATACCACCAAACACACATAGATGCTAATACATAAAATACGAGCTAAGTAAGTCCGGAGACTTACCTCGTCCCATAGATAATCCCGCTATATCCCGCTCTCAGCTTCCCGCAAGAAGACACTCAAGGCCTGTCAAAAGGCATACGATCAACAACTCTCTCATATGCTAGAAGTCCTTATACTCCTAGTGTTACGCTAAGATTGTGATGCGCAATTGGGTTTTAAATTTATACTCGTTATAATTATCCTAACTCCTAGCGAAACCCGCAGTGTACGGGACGTTTGTAGTAGGGATAGTACTCCGAGGTCGAACACAAAGACTAAGGTGAAATTGATTCGATTTGTGATTGAGTTTAGTAAAGACCTAGGGTGCAAGAAAAGAAAGAAATAAAGAAATGAAAATCTCAAATGTTTTTGGTTGATTTTTGGTGATCAATCAAAGATCACAACACATGCAAAACAATCGATCAACTAAACTATGAATAAACACGAATGAACAACTAAACAAGATATAGATCAAAGAAAGAAAAGATGGATTCTAGGGGTTGGAAATTCCGGTCATGGCATAAGACTCAAGCTATCTATTCAATTCTTGGATTAAATATGTTGGGGATCAAGCATTTCTAAATTGGGATCAATCACCGGGTAGGTCTCAAGATCCGCTAGTCCATTCCCTAGGTCTCATTACCGGGTAAGTCTCTAAGAACCTAAGGAGCGGAATTCTACTCAAACCGGATTGTTTACTCAAGGATCTAACCTATCCTCACCGGGTAAGTCTCGGAAGGGCTAGTCTAGAGCTACTATCCAGAATACTTAATCCAATGGCGGCTTATTAGGCTCACCACTACCTAAGGGTTTGTCATCTTTTGAATCTAAGAGTAAGAATCACCGGGTAAGTCTCTCCTAAACACTTAGTTGCTAACACTAGGTCACCCTAGGATAGATTTAACTCAACAAACACTTAGGATTTCAACATTCTAACAATCTAAATCAAGATCCATCGAACCAGGAAAATTACGGGTTGTTCTACCTAAACCACGGCCGTGGTTTGACAAGATCCACCCGTAATTCCTAACAGGGAGTACGTTCAAGCACACAAGTCATCCAAAGATAAATCTAAGTTCATCCTATCATAGCCTTGGCCACAACCATCCTTTCCTTACCCTAGAACCACATCTATTTAGCCTACAACATTCATAATGGAAATCGAAATAAACAAACACAAAATCATAACATTCATTTGCAAGAGAATGAAAGAAAGAGATGAACAAGAGAACTAGGATTAAGCCAAGCTGAAAATAGAAATTGGGAGACTTACAATCCTTCCAAAAGAAGGTTCAAATGGTTCTTACAACTAGAAAATAGAATCCGGAAATCTAGCAACAATAGCAATGTTGTGTGTTCTTCTTCTTCCCTTCAATGGAGCTCTCCTTCTTCCTTTTTGACACTTTCCTTCCTAGAAAATCTTCTTCTTAAGAGGATATTTTTGTTAGAGAAATGAGAAATGGATGAGCTGCTCCAAGATGCTCCCAGCTGCCCCTCACACCCCATGAACGACCACTTTTATAACAAACTTGCATGAGCTGGCCATGAGAGTCGTGGCACAGCTGTCACGAGAATCTGGCAAAAACCACGGTTGATTCCACGGCCGTGATCTATCAGAGAACCGTGATTCTGTGCAGAAACTTTGCCTTGGATCATTAAGCTGTGATTTAGTGCATGACTAGTGTTGGCAAGGTTCCATGAGTCCTCCTTAGCCTATAGCTTGTGTCCTTATGAGTCCGAGGGTGTGTCGTCTAGATAAACGATCCTCAAATGCATCGTTTTCGCTCCTAAATTTCCCGAATTACCTATAAAACACGCACAAGTCTGTGTAGACATCTATCTCGACAAAATACATGAATTGAGTGCAAAATGTCTCGAACCAATGCTAAACCATGCATGAATGAGCGAGAATTCTATCTAAATGATTGCCTAAAACTAACCCATAAATCGTGTTATCAAAATACCCCATACTTAAGGTTTGCTCGTCCCCGAGCAAATTCCTAACTATAGATTAAGAGATGACATGATTTATGTATGCAGAAAAATGGCAAAAATCTTTTTGGGTTTGTGCTTCTACTATTGGATCACCTTCAAAGTCATGTTTCATGGCTAAGGACAAGCAATCATGCATCAAACAAATGAAAGCATGGAAAGACAATTGTACTTAACTCAAAAGTATGCATGAAATGTAAATATGAAGAAGTCAAGAAGATCAAGAGTACATCCAATCTAAACTACTAAGTATTACAAACATGCAAATAGGTCATAAGGTCTTGTGAGATAAAAGGGCCAAGAAATGTAGTGATTGGGTGGGGATTTCTAGGTTATGTGATGCTAATCCGGGAACGGAACTAACTTCACATCCTTGTCCTCGATCAACTTCCCCCAAGTGTATATTTTCCTCTATCTTTTCTTTCTTTTCTTTTTCTTTGACTTCTTTTTGAGACAATGGCATTGGTGTACAAGAGCCGAAACCTTGGTGATTAGCCGTCCTCGGGTTATTTCTTAGTTTTCGAGGTGCATCCACACTGGGCACACATACCAAAGCTCGTTAGGACTTTTGGTTCATTTGACTTTGGCAAGGCACCAACACCCGATTATGTGAAGTGTACCGAGTTACTTGTCATTTAAACCAATGTCCCCAAACTTATATTTTGGCTACACTTTCACAACAAATTCAGCATTTTATGCATGATATTCTTTTCATCAACAACTTCATCCCACACTTGCTTTTTGCACACATCAACACACTAGCATGCTCCTATTCCCGGATGGGTTAAAAGAGGTCAAATTTATCTCAATTGAGGTGCTCAAGCAATCATGATTAAGATGAGAAGTAGAGAAAGATTGAATTGCCTCATTCATTCCTAGATGGTATGCAAGAACTATCATGTAATTTCGATTTTCACTACTCAATCCTTTCTAGGCAAACATCATGGTCACAGATCATTCATAGAATTCAAGAGAAGTAGTTCAAGTCCACATATGCATTTATTAATTCGACACATAAGGCCATCCATAGCCAATTCATATGACAAGATTTCATCATTAGGATCATGTCCAAGCCTAGAAAGCACAAAAATTTTTAAAATTTTCTGATTTTTTATGGAATTTTCGTTTTAAGTATGTACAATGCAAGACATGTGCAAATATTAAACGATCCTAGATGCTCATCATGCAAAGGATCATGCAAACCCCACCCCATACTTAGAAACACATTGTCCCCAATGTGGTATTCAAGCAAAGAGAGTGAAAGAAGGTTCTCACAATGTAAAATTGTTCGCTATGGTATTCGGGCTTGTTCAAATGAATTGATGTTGGATGATCCTGTCAACCATGGTAGAGAGCTCTAAGCATCCATCAAAGCTTTGGAACCCGCGCTAGGCACCGCTAGCCGTCCAAGTTCCGCGTCCGCTCCACCCATAATTGGTGAGGGGTTCATCATCATCATTCATATGCCAAGAAAGGCTTCCAATGCTACTCTAACACACATACAAAGTAGACAAAACACACACAAAGATAGAAAAATCTAAAAAAACTAAAACAAAACAAGAAAACGAAAAACGTTACCAATGGGTTGCCTCCCACCAAGCGCTTCTTTAAGGTCATTAGCTTGACCAAACTCGGGGGAGTCTATTCAAGGTGAAGTGGGGCAATCATGTCCACCGGAGCCCCCGGAATATATTTCTTCAAGCGGTGCCCATTCACTTTGAAATTCCCACAATGCTCCCCTCCTATCTCAATAGCTCCATGGGAGAAAATCTTCTTCACCATATATGGCCCGGTCCATCTTGATTTGAGCTTTCCGGGAAAGAACCTTGGCCTTGAGTTGAAAAGAAGGACAAGATCTCCTTCATTCAACTCCTTGGGGATGATCTTCTTATCATGCCATCTTTTGGTTCGTTCCTTGTAAATCCGGGCATTCTCATAAGCGTCCAACCGGATCTCCTCAAGGGCGTTTAGATCAAGCAACCTCTTTTCTCCCGCTTCTTTGAGGTCAAAATTTAGCCACTTAATGGCCCAATAAGCTCTATGCTCCATTTCCACCGGAAGATGGCAAGACTTGCCATAGACTAACTTGTAAGGAGTGGTGCCAATCGGTGTCTTGAAGGCGGTTCTATATGCCCACAATGCGTCATTGAGCTTCATAGCCCAATCCTTTCTAGTTCTAGACACCGTCTTCTCAAGGATGGCCTTTATCTCCCGGTTGGAGATCTCCACTTGGCCACTAGTTTGGGGATGGTAAGGTGTTGCTACCTTATGAGTCACCCCATACTTAGCCAAAAGCGTTCCAAAGTTCCTATTTGTGAAGTGCTTTCCTCCATCACTAATGATCACCCTTGGTGTTCCAAACCTAGGGAAGATCACCCGGTTGAAGAACCACACCACCACCTTGGCATCATTTGTAGGAGAGGCGATTGCCTCCACCCATCTTGACACATAATCCACCGCCAATAGGATATAGAGATTGCCACATGAGGAAGGGAATGGTCCCATGAAGTCCACACCCCACACATCAAAAATCTCCACTTCTTGAATGTTGTTCAAGGGCATTTCATTCCTCCTTGAGATGTTGCCCGTCCTTTGGCAAGGATCACATCCAGCTACAAAGCCTTGCACATCTCTAAACAAGTTAGGCGAATAAAAACCGGATTGCAATACCTTTGCACACGTCTTGTGTGAGCTAGCATGGCCTCCACAAGGTAAGGAGTGACAATGCCGGATCACACTCTCCACTTCATCTTCCGGTATGCATCTTCTAAACATCCCATCCGGTCCTCTCTTGAACAAGAGTGGCTCACTCCAATAGTAATGCCTCACATCGTTGAAGAACTTCTTTCTTTGTGCATATGTCAATCCGGGAGGCACTTCCTCACATACTAAGTAATTCACAATGTCGGCATACCATGGCTCATTTCCCCTAGAAACTTGGAACAAGCATTCCTCTACCATTTGCAATTGCTCATCTCGGAATGAGTCATCAATTGGAATGTCATCTCTTCCAAGCTCTAATGGAGGCAATCTACTAAGGTGATCCGCCACGGAGTTCTCGGATCCCTTCTTATCTCGTATCTCCAAACCAAACTCTTGAAGAAGAAGGATCCACCGAATCAACCTTGGTTTGGCATCCTTCTTTGTAAGTAGATAACGGATCGCCGCATGATCCGTATAAACTATGACCTTCGCTCCAACAAGGTATGAGCGGAACTTCTCAAATGCATACACCACCGCCAACAACTCCTTCTCGGTGGTAGCATAATTGAGTTGGGCATCATCTAGCGTCTTGCTAGCATAATAAATAGCATGAGTACGCCCTTCTTTTCTTTGCCCTAAAACGGCCCCAACGGCCACATCGCTTGCATCGCACATGATCTCAAATGGTAGACTCCAATCCGGAGGTTGCATTATAGGTGCGGAGATCAAGGCGTTCTTCAACCTACAAAAAGCTTCAAGACAATCCTTGGAAAAGACAAAATCAACATCCTTCATTAGTAGGTTAGTGAGAGGCTTAGAAATTTTAGAGAAGTCTTGAATAAACCTCCGGTAAAAACCGGCATGCCCTAAGAAACTCCTTACCCCCTTCACCGAGGTAGGTGGCGGCAACTTCTCTATCGTTTCAATTTTTGCCCTATCAACCTCAATGCCACGGTTGGACACCAAGTGTCCTAACACAATGCCTTCACTTACCATGAAGTGGCATTTTTCCCAATTCAAGACAAGATTTGTCTCCTCACATCTTTGCAATACCAATGACAGGTTAGCCAAGCAATTATCAAAGGAAGAACCATAAACAGAGAAATCATCCATAAACACTTCCATGATATTTTCTATGTATTCTGAAAAGATAGCCATCATACACCTTTGGAAGGTGGCGGGTGCATTACACAACCTAAACGGCATTCTCCTATATGCAAAAGTACCCCATGGACATGTAAAGGTTGTTTTCTCTTGGTCATCGGGGTGGATAGGGATTTGGAAGAATCCGCTATAGCTATCTAGATAGCAAAAATGAGAATGTTGAGTTAACCTTTCTAGCATTTGGTCAATGAAGGGGAGAGGGAAGTGATCTTTCCTAGAGGCCATATTCAATTTCCTATAATCAATGCACATCCTCCACCCCGTAACCGTCCTAGTCCGGATTAGTTCATTGTTCTCATTGGTCACTACGGTCATTCCACCCTTCTTAGGTACTACATGAACGGGACTAACCCACTTACTATCCGAGATAGGGTAGATAATTCCCGCATCTAGCAATTTGATGATTTCCTTTTTGACTACCTCTTTCATTATAGGATTCAATCTCCTTTGATGTTCAATAGAGGGTTTGTGGTTATCTTCCATCATTATCTTATGCATGCACAAAGAGGGCTTAATGCCAACCAAATCATCAATAGTATAACCAATGGCCTTTCTATGCAATCTTAGTTCATGCAACAACTTAGCAAGTTCATCATCACTCAAGCATGCATTAACAATCACAGGATATGTAGAGTTTTCACCAAGAAATGCATACTTTAAATGAGAGGGAAGGGGTTTAAGTTCAAGTTGAGGAGGACCTTTATCGGTTGAAGATGATCCAAATAAGGTTGGATGAGATGAGTCCAAAGCAAATGAAGACTCCTCATGCCTCCTAAAAGCGTGATCATCATCAAGGATTGGTCCAGGGAAATCCACGGTTGAAATCACGGCTCGCCCAACTTCCACGGCCGTGGTTCTTGCCAAGCTTGCTTCTCGGAGTTGTCCAGAAAGTTTGACGGCCGTGGAACATAAATCTCGACCGTGGATTTTGCAGCTGTTCAACACCTCTTCGTGGCTTTCAAATCCAACTCTTGGCTCCTCTTCCAAGCTCTCCAAGGCCTTGATCTCTTCATTGCAAGCCTCTTCAACACATTCTCCCATCATACTCAAGGTAAGAACCTTCTCCAAGGGATCCTTGATCAAGATTGAGCTCACAACTTCCCTAGATTCTTCATGCTCGATTATGTTGAAGACATCTTCATCAAGGGCTGGCCCTTTCATCATGGTGGACAGCTTGAACTTGATGTTCTCTTCTCCAATGTTGAAGGAGAGAGTCCCGTTCTTGCAATCCACTAGGCATCCGGAGGTGGCTAGGAAAGGTCTTCCTAAGATGATGGGAACCGGATAATCCGCCGGGATGTCCAAGACGACAAAGTCAATCGGCACGTAGAATCCTCCTAGTTGCACCGGAATGTCCTCTAGAATCCCAACCGGATGAGTGATAGAACGGTCCGCCATATAGAGGGTCATCTTGACCGGCTTTGGCTCTCCTAGTCCGACCTTTTTGCAAAGTGCAAGCGGTATGATGCTTACACTTGCTCCAAGGTCACAAAGGGCCTCGTACTTCACATCTCCCACTCCTATTGGGACGCAAAAAGAGCCCGGATCCCTTAGCTTGGGAGGCATCTCTTCCTTCATGGTTTGGATCAATTCCGAGGATCTCTTGGTCATTCTTATCTCCCCATACTCCTCCAACTTCCTTTTGTTGGAGAGTATTTCCTTCAAAAACTTGCCATATGCCGGCATTCCTAAAATGGCATCCATGAACGGAATGTTAATATGCAACTTAGACATTAGTTCAAGGAACTTACCAAAGTGATTGTCCAAACGAGCTCTTGCTCTTGATTGTGGAAACGGTAGTGGTGGCTTGTATGGAGGCGGTGCCACATAGTTTGGTTCTACATCCTTGCTCTTGCCTCCATCTTATTGCATTCTTCCCTCTTCTACCACTACTTGCTTTCCCTTAGCTTGGTCCTTGGGCAAAGGATCCTTCATACTCAACCCACTCCTTGTTGTGATAGCCAACACTTGGCCTCTTGGGTTGTCTTCGGTTCTTCCGGGAAGCTTTCCCGGATCTCTATGGGCTTCACCCGCCTTTTGGAACACTTGTGCTTCCAAGACTTTTTGAGCCTTAGAGATTGAAGTCACGGTGCTCTCAAGACCACTCAACCTTCCTAGCAATTGCTCAAACATTATCTCGGTTCTATCCTTGGGAGGTTGAGTGAAACCGGGTGGAGGTTCTTGTGAAGCTCTTGGTGGTGGAGTTGAGCTTGTGGAAGCGGGAGGGTTCAAGGCTCCATCCGGGTTAGAGTAAGAAAACCCGGGATGGTTGTGGTTGGGCCGGTAATTGTTGAATTGCCGGTTGTTGTTGAAACTCCTTGGGCCTTGGTAATTGTTGAAGTTGCCCCTTCCCATATAATTCACATCTTCCTCCTTGGAAGACAAGTTGGCTTGTGGAAGCACTTGAGGAGTTGCTTGGCTCTTCAAAGTTGTAGTGCACAACTCTCTCAAGGACTTCAATTCGTTGTTGATGGCGTCAAGCTTGAAATTGCTCATGGTAACTTCACTCACCTCATATGCTCCCGCCTTTCTCCCTTCACTCTTCCTATGGGAGTACTTCTCAATTACTAGAGCTTGCTTCTCCACAAACTCCCAAGCATCATCTACATGCTTCTCCATGAAAGTCCCACCGGAAAGGGATTGAATCTTGAATTGGCTATCTTCATCAAGTCCCTTGAAGTAGATCTCCAATAGCTCAATTTTCGGTATGCCATGGTGTGGACAATCAAGGAGAAGGTCTTTGAACCTCTCCCAAGACTTGAACAAACTCTCTCTATCCTTCATCACGAAGGCATTGATCTTCCCTCTTAACTCGGTAGTCTTAGAAGGTGGGAAGAACTTGGTCAAAAACTCGGTTGTCATCTCCTCCCAAGTACCAACTCGCCCTTGTGGAATAGATTGATACCAAGCCAAGGCTTTATCCTTAAGAGAGAAGGAAAAAGCCCTAAGCTTATGGTTGTTGCTCTCCAATCTTGGCGGTCTAAGAGTCTCCATCAAGATCTCATAATTCATCAAGTGTTGATGAGGAGACTCTCCCTCCATCTCTCCAAATTGGTTATGCCGGATCATTTGTAGAACTTGAGGGCGGAGCTCATAGTTGTGGGTAGCGGGATCTCCTAAGTTCACACCCGGTCGGTGTGCTCTTTGTGCCGGATCCATACGTCTCTCTAGGGTTTGTGGCTCCTCAATAGCAATGGGAACAACCCTAACATTAGCCGCCGGCTGCGGTTGTGGCGGAGGAGGTGGAGGTTGTCGGCGATTAAGCTCTCCTTGAACAAGGGCTTGCCTAATCTCCTCAATCTCCCTCCTAGTTTCCTCTTGCCTCTCATTGGCAAGTCTCCTTTCTTCCTCCAAGAGCTCATCTCTTAGCCTTATTTGCTCTAAGGCTTCATCCAACTCAGCTTGGAGGTTTCTTCCGGCCATCTCTTTCTCTTTTAGGATGTTCTTGGATCTAGATCGAAGGGTTTTCTCCGGTTCGGGATCGAATGGAGCTAAATCCTTGCCACGAGATCTTCGCATACATCTAAAGAGTAATAGATGTCCTAAAAAGCAAAGACACAAACCAAAAAGAGATCAAAAGCAACAAGAAAGATCTACACTATAAACAATCACGAAATGACTCAATCTAGACCTAGTCCCCGGCAACGGCGCCAAAAACTTGTTACGCTAAGATTGTGATGCGCAATTGGGTTTTAAATTTATACTCGTTATAATTATCCTAACTCCTAGCGAAACCCGCAGTGTACGGGACGTTTGTAGTAGGGATAGTACTCCGAGGTCGAACACAAAGACTAAGGTGAAATTGATTCGATTTGTGATTGAGTTTAGTAAAGACCTAGGGTGCAAGAAAAGAAAGAAATAAAGAAATGAAAATCTCAAATGTTTTTGGTTGATTTTTGGTGATCAATCAAAGATCACAACACATGCAAAACAATCGATCAACTAAACTATGAATAAACACGAATGAACAACTAAACAAGATATAGATCAAAGAAAGAAAAGATGGATTCTAGGGGTTGGAAATTCCGGTCATGGCATAAGACTCAAGCTATCTATTCAATTCTTGGATTAACTATGTTGGGGATCAAGCATTTCTAAATTGGGATCAATCACCGGGTAGGTCTCAAGATCCGCCAGTCCATTCCCTAGGTCTCATTACCGGGTAAGTCTCTAAGAACCTAAGGAGCGGAATTCTACTCAAACCGGATTGTTTACTCAAGGATCTAACCTATCCTCACCGGGTAAGTCTCGGAAGGGCTAGTCTAGAGATACTATCCAGCATACTTAATCCAATGGCGGCTTATTAGGCTCACCACTACCTAAGGGTTTGTCATCTTTTGAATCTAAGAGTAAGAATCACCGGGTAAGTCTCTCCTAAACACTTAGTTGCTAACACTAGGTCACCCTAGGATAGATTTAACTCAACAAACACTTAGGATTTCAACATTCTAACAATCTAAATCAAGATCCATCGAACCAGGAAAATCACGGGTTGTTCTACCTAAACCACGGCCGTGGTTTGACAAGATCCACCCGTAATTCCTAACAGGGAGTACGTTCAAGCACACAAGTCATCCAAAGATAAATCTAAGTTAATCCTATCATAGCCTTTGCCACAACCATCCTTTCCTTACCCTAGAACCACATCTATTTAGCCTACAACATTCATAATGGAAATCGAAACAAACAAACACAAAATCATAACATTCATTTGCAAGAGAATGAAAGAAAGAGATGAACAAGAGAACTAGGATTAAGCCAAGCTGAAAATAGAATTTGGGAGACTTACAATCCTTCCAAAAGAAGGTTCAAATGGTTCTTACAACTAGAAAATAGAATCCGGAAATCTAGCAACAATAGCAATGTTGTGTGTTCTTCTTCTTCCCTTCAATGGAGCTCTCCTTCTTCCTTTTTGACACTTTCCTTCCTAGAAAATCTTCTTCTTAAGAGGATATTTTTGTTAGAGAAATGAGAAATGGATGAGCTACTCCAAGATGCTCCCAGCTGCCCCTCACACCCCATGAAGGACCACTTTTATAACAAACTTGCATGAGCTGGCCATGAGAGTCGTGGCACAGCTGTCACGAGAATCTGGCAAAAACCACGGTTGATTCCACAGCCGTGATCTGTCAGAGAACCGTGATTCTGTGCAGAAACTTTGCCTTGGATCATTAAGCTGTGATTTAGTGCATGGCTAGTGTTGGCAAGGTTCCATGAGTCCTCCTTAGCCTATAGCTTGTGTCCTTATGAGTCCGAGGGTGTGTCGTCTAGATAAACGATCCTCAAATGCATCGTTTTCGCTCCTAAATTTCCCGAATTACCTATAAAACACGCACAAGTCCGTGTAGACATCTATCTCGACAAAATACATGAATTGAGTGCAAAATGTCTTGAACCAATGCTAAACCATGCATGAATGAGCGAGAATTCTATCTAAATGATTGCCTAAAACTAACCCATAAATCGTGTTATCACCTAGTCCCAATGATCTCGCAAGATCATAAACCATAACCATGCTAGGATAACAAACTCCTAGTCCTCACATTCTCACAAGATCATAACCATCACAACACAGGCTAGGATACTCTCGTTCTAGTCTCCACAATCTCAACAATCATATAACCATAATCTCAAGCCTCAGATGCTCACAAGATCAACCAAACACTCAACGCCTTACAATCTTCACAAGATAACAACACCTTAAGATTTAGAACGATCATAAATCCTCAAAACTCACCTAAGGTTCATGACCACTACTTGGCATTCTCACTAGATTATGCTAGATCCAACCTAGCATTATACTAATGCTAAACATAACTAGAACGAGGTAAGATTATAAGCTCGGGAGAGAGGGTACTCACGTGATATCAAAAGACGAAAAACGATCTATGGATGTCAATATGGATTCTTTTGGGCCTTTACCGGGGCGCTTCCGAACCTAATACCAAAGCTAAACAAATTTAGCTTATACGCTAAATTTGGTCAGAATATATAAATACATAAATTAAGGAAAAACTTGTTTTAAAAACCGAGGTTAAAACCCACAAAAATTATTTTCCGAGGCAAAATACACAACGTCACAACGTGCGTCATAAATCCGTAATTAAATCTTCGGGCCGTAAATATGGAACTCAAGAACTTAATCTATTTTCCGAAAATAACTCTTTGGGCCAAATCCGCAATTATATTTTCTGGGTAACCTATACAACATCACAAATCCAAGGTGAAGCTCGCTTTCAAAGCTAAGGGTAAACAACCCGCTCAAACATTTTCCGGGGCAAAAACACAATTCCAGAATTATGGACCATTTCCGAAATTTATTTCAGTAGGGGTTAATTTGCAATGATTCAAAATTGTTGGTTAACAATGTAAATACATAATATGGGTACCATTATGCAATATCACCAAACAAGGGGGGAGGGGAGGGCGACTGCAATTAAAAAAAAGGGTTTAACCCTGTTCAGCTTCAAAACCAGAGGTGGCAAGAGCAGGGCGGCGTCCAGGCTAGGTGCTCCTCCGGCAGCGAGGTGACGCAGGCGGGGGAGAACTGTGGTGTCGGCGGCAAGGAGGCAATCCCATATCCGGTGGCCATGGTTGCATCCTTGCGACACCCGAAAACAGAGAAGAGAGATGGAGCTTCCGGAAGACGTTGGTGACTCCGGCGTTGGCGGCTCTAGAGACGGAGGTGGCGTTGGCGGCTCCAGAGATGGAGGTGGCGAAGGCGTCTCATCCCGGCGGTTGGAGCGTTCTTTGGCGTGGAAAAGGGAGGGCGAAGAAGATGGTGATGCTGAGGCATTGTTGAAGATCTGGTTCGATAAGGCTCGCGAGGATGCAGAGGAGAGGCGCTCCTGAGGTGGTGCTCCCGGTTGCTCATCTCGGCCTAGGGACGGCGGCAACATGATGACATGAATTATGACCTATATTTAGGCATGTCTTTATATAGACTTTCTATTTATTTTGCATGCATAGACATACATTCACAGCAATTATGGTCATATTTATCTATATTGTTAGAATAGAGATCTACACAAAGTTTTATTACATTTGTAGGTAAATTGGCGAATTATGGAGCAAAATGACACATTTAAAGATTAAGCCTTGATGCGGAACAAAAAGGAGCATAAAAGGGAGTTAGGACGCGCCAAAGTATTTTATGATACCGTATGACGCGCCAAAGTATTTTCTGATACGGTCTAACGCGCCAAACCATTTTGTGATATCGTCTGACGCGCCAAAGTATTCTCTGATACCGTCTGAAGCGCCAAAGTATCTTCTGATACCGTCTAATACTCCGGAGTATTTTCTAATAGCGCGTCAAAGTATTCTCTGATAACAACGGGCTCAATTTCTTTTCAGTCCAAATTTTTAGGGTTTTATCTTTAAACCCTAGATTTATCCCTACAAATATTCTATATTCTATAACCTTCAGACTTGGACAACAGACTTGGACATCTGCGACAGCTGGCACTAATATCTCCAGGAGGGGACGCCCCACAAAAGTTGGCTTTCAATCCCAACAACGTGGATTTTTGGATCATAGGACTTTTGGAAGGAAGGATTACTTGGAGTTCAAGGAACGAGAAAGGACGCACTTTTCAAAGACGGATTGAAACCCGTTCTTTGGTTGCATTTAGAAATTTTGTGAGGTTTTCTGTTCCCTTGATTTACATTCATTGAACACAAGCACGTTTTGATATTTGGAGATTGATTGTTTGGATATCATTGATTTTTCTAAGTTTTATTCTTTTTCTCTCTTAATTTGATAATTGATTTCATTATGATGATTGTTGGCTAAAACCCTTAAGCGAATCTAAGGTGAAGGGTTAATAGTTGTGGCATAGATGATGATAAATTGAACCAAAACATATTGGACCCTGGGAGTTGTGAGAAACCTCGTTGTCGAGGCTTTCCACGGCCTGTTCTTGAGTTCCACGACCGTGGTTCTTCAAGATCTGACCGTGGTTTTCCTCTATCGTATGTGCTTTGATTTTGCTTTGATCCAAAGTTAAAGATTGACCTTAACCTAGCCTTGGCTTACCCTTTCTAGATAGACTCAACATCCTCTACTTTGGTTTCGAGTGTCACAACCTTAACCTTTTTGGCTTATCTTTGATTCCCTTGGGTTTGGGCATGGGTATTTGAGAGTTTAATCTTATCTTTCGATTCTCTTTATAACGAGACTCAACATCCTTTAATGAGAGAGCCTTTGGGTGAGACTTATGGGTTTTTGAACTTCACCGTACAACACCCTACCTTAGATTTATACCTTTGCAATCCTAACTTTGTCCTTATACCTTTCAAACACCTTGAATCGATTGCCGCAATTGGATACCTGAATATTTAGAATCGTTTTTTTCCCAATTATCTTTACAAAAGCTTTTTATCTTGCCGGACAATTTACGAACTGAATTTGATCCCCCAAATCCCTGAGTTCGCTACTCTGGAATTCTTGTTTTACTATACCGATCCGTACACTGCGGGTTCGCTTTGCTTGATTTCAGATTTTATAAATTTAAGACTTTGTGAAGCACACTTTTGAGCGAACACAACACGCCGGTGGCAGCGAGACTGAGGAAAGGAGGCGGTGGAGTGAGGCTACAACTATTAGCATGAAATATGACTATATTTTAGGCATTTGTTTTAGTTGTTTTTCCCTCTTTGTTGTGTTCTTAGATATGAGTTTGAAACAATTATGAGCTAGTTCATCCACTTTCTCGATATAGAGATCTACACTAGCTTTGTTTTGTTTTTAGGTGAATAAAGGCTTGGATTGGAGCAAAATGATGAAGGAAAGGAGTATTTGATCATGCTTGATGGCAAGGAGATGCATTGGAGAGGCTAAGGGAGGAGCATGAATGAAGAGTATCACGAAACAAAGGCTAAAACAAGGAGTTTGGAGAACCACGCCCTGAATTACAGTCATGAAAAAGGAATTGGAAGAATCAAGCTCTAAATTACGGCCGTGGATCTGACAACATGATCGTGGAAGTAAATTTGGAGCACAACAGAAAGTTACACGGTCTAAACCACGGCCGTGGAAAGTTGTTCATGACCGTGATTTTGGTGATTTTGTGACGTGTCATTATTGCCACGTCATCCACGTCATTAGGCTTTCTCGTAACCCTATTTCGCCCTATAAAAGGCTTGAGAAAGGAGTTTTCGGGATCCCCCGCTCATAGTTTCGCTTAGAGCTTTGGAGGCGGCCTTAGGGTTTCATTTCGACCTTGAGGATTGGAGATTCGTGAAGGACGTGATTTCGGAAATTGTGTACTTTCGGGATATTCTAGGGTTTTCATTGGAGAACGGATTGGCATCCCGTTCTTTGTGACTTCTCTAGATCATTGTGAAGATTTCTATTCCTACTTTTCTAAATTCATAAACATACTACTTTGTGTTCGGATTTCGAGATTGACTTTGAGTTATTATTTAGTTTTCGAGGGTTTTCATCTTTCATTCTTCTTAATTTGATTATTGATATCATAATGATTATTGTTGGCTAAAACCCTTTAGTAGTTCAAAGGTGAAGGGTTGATAGTTGTGGCTTAGATAATGATAGATCGATCGTAAACAGATTGGACCCTAGAGTGTGAGAAACATCGTCAACACCCTAAATCACGGTCTGTTCTTGAGTTCCATGGCCGTGGAATCTCAAGATCTAGCCGTGATTTTCCCTAGTTTACGACCTTTGCTTTTGCTTTAATCCAAAGTTAAAGATTAGCTTTAACCTAGTCTTGGCTTGCCTTTCCTAGGTAGTAGTGAGACTCAGCATCCTCTATTTTGCTTTCGAGTGTCACAACCTTAACCGTTTTAGTTTGTCTTTGATTCCTTGGGTTTGGGCATGGGTATTTGAGATTAATTCTTACCTTTATATCCTTTCTATACTGCAGCCTCAACAACCTTTATAGAGAGTGTCTTTTGGTTAGACATATAGGGTTTTGGAACTTCACCGTACGTTACCTTACTTTAGTTATACCTTTGCAAGTCTCAACTCTGTCCTTACATCTATAGTATATCTTGAATCGATTACCACAATTAGATACCTGAATCTTTAGGGTTGTTGTTTTCCCCAATTATTTGCAAAGCTTCTACACTTTTGATTGCTCGATTACTTGAAACTGATTTTGTTTCACCAAAACCCTGAGTTCGATACTCTGGAATACTTGCTTAACTACGCCGCTCCGTACACTGCGGGTTCGCTTGCTTTTGTTTCAGTTTTATAACTAAAACTTATTTGCACACACGCTTTTGGGCGAACAACAACAAAGAAAGATCGGAAACAAGGAGTTGGCGAGGGAGGTGTGCTGAGACTTGAGGGAGAGGGGTGCTTGTTGATGGCGAGGTGCAAGCGAGAAGGGCGGAACCGAGGTGCTGCAAGTGGGCTTTACAGGGCGAGGGGAGATACGCTTGCTTGTGCAGGTTGGTGCTAGGAGATGTAGGTTGCGGAGACAGGCAAGCAGGCTAGGGAGGCAAAGCCAAGAGGTCGGACATCACTAGAAAATGAGGGGAAAGAGAAAGGAGAAATGGGGGGAAAAATAAAATAAATCAGGTGAAGAAATTCGGAACGGAACTTTCGGATCGGAAACTTTCCGTACTCTTCCACAAATAATTTTCCAAAAATATACAAATCAAATATATGTAAATTACTCGTAAAAGATTAATTTACGACATAAAATACATGAAGAAATATTTAAGTTATAAAAAAATATCGATAAAAGCCGGCAAAAATAAATATCGAAACACACCCAATAAACGAGGTGTTACATTAGATCCCCCTAAAAACAAGTTTTGTCCCGAAACTTGTTATGCGTCGAACTACTCGGTCCCTAAGGCGGAGGTATGAACTCTCAAACTAAGAAGGCTTAAACCTTCTAGTCTATACACACCATTTACTCAAACTACCACCGCAAGATATATCAGGTCATATAGCACATTCCCGCACAGGGCCCAAACTACACATAATATCGCACATGCACATAACTCAAACAAGAGAAGAATTAGGTTTAACCCGTCGATTCTATCGATGCTACTCGCTCAGTGTAAAACTCATCCAAATGTACTATCCTCCGTCTTCTAGTTAGCCTCATCAGTTTCTCGTTTGCCACTAGATCCTCATGACTGACAACACGTCTCGAGTCATGTATGTACTCTCTCGATTGATACACATGAAACACCGGGTGGCAACACCAACTTGTAAGCCACTTCTCCAAATCGCGCTAAGATCTCAAAAAGGTCTAATATATCGGAACTGAACTTCCTTCTCGAGTCTTTCTCAATGCAGCGTTTTCATTATTTTTCTCTTGATTTTCTCTATCAAAGAAGATCGACCCTCCAATTTACATTGTTGGCTTCGATTCTTGTCAAACCAAACTTTGATGTTACGTTTCCTCAATTCTTGTTGCAAGTTCTAAGTAATGAGGGAAGCACTTTACTTTCACATCGCTTGACAAGGCACATATGTTATCACTTCCCCCTTTTGCATCAATACTTAACCAAAACCTTGTCTTGGAGAATTGGTTGTAACCCTATCATACTACGAGGCATTGTCAGTACAATTGCCCAAAGACTCTCCTCTTAACTTTTAACAACTATTCTAACACTTGTCCCGCTCAAAACCTTTTTGTCTACCGGAGTAGGTTGTATATGGTGTTACTTTGGAGAATCTCTCCACAACTCTTCGAATGACCGGCACATCCAAGAAAACTTGTAACTTCTTTTACATCCTTCGGGGTTGCCATCCCGAAACAACTTGTCATACAACTTCTCTCTTCTTTGAGAGTAGACCAAAATATCTTATCCGGGATATTAGTAAGCCCATATGCAATCACCACAACTCGTAGAGACCATGGTTTGTCCGGAATGCCGTATTTGCAATATCCCAATCTCGAATTCTTAATTGGTGACAATCAGACCTTAAATCATTCTCATAAGAGACTACCGACCCTTCTAACCAATCGAATAGATCATCCATTCGTTGTGAGGAATACTTGTCCTTCACCATTATCTTGTTCGAATCATAATAATCGATGTTCAAATGGAGAAAATTATTTGTTTCTTCGCAAACTGGTGTTCTCTATAACAACTTCAAGTCAAGAGTTTAAGATATATTCCAATATGAACTTTAAATCGAAAGTTCAAGATCATGTCTGGTGTTTTCTATGGCAGCGAATGGGTTCTAATGAACCTTTATCAAGAAGTCCTTATGGCGGGTCGTTCAAATGCTTATTCGACTCACGTATCTTCACTAGGGTTTTCGTCTTTTCCTCTTTTGACACATAATGTAGTAACCGACACAACCTTGTCTTAACACTTGACAGGTGGTCAGGGTACTAATGATCTACCCCGGTCTGTTGAGGTGACGTCCTTAAACACGTGTATTGCTCCATCTTTAGCTACAATGTTTACCGTCCTCTTTCAAAGATCCTTCGTCTCTTGAACTCGAGATACTTGCTCGAGTCTTCTGACTCTTGTAGCCTCATTTAAGTATTCATTTAACTTAATCTCATTCTCTCTATTTGATGACATGATTGTAAAAAACTTCTACGGTTTCTCACTTATGTGCAGCCATAAGAGTCCAAACTGCAGGACTTACCCGTGCTTCAAGACAATTGACCTTATCTTCTTCTTCGTTTTCCATGGCATCCCAACATATGGGAGGAACTCCTCGTATTTTACATCAACTCTCACCACAGACATCCTTTCTTCACGTAGGCGTAAAAATTTACACTTCATTTTCCTATGTCACGTGAAACGGTTGTAGAGGCATTAACCTCGATCTTTCATGTACTTTTTGTACGTCTCATATCGACATCAAACTTCAAAACTTCAATCTTCTCCTACTCTTGTTGGTCCCCTTAAGCATCTCTTGGTATTACATGAACAATCTTCACAACTGTACTAGTATGCCCCGTGGAGAACGCCAGACGAAATTCCCCAACCACAATCACTGAAAGATCCACTCATTACTTCACCAAGCACTAACATTATAACCTCTAAGCTTGCAGTGTTGCCCTAATCTAGGTCATCTCCTTCACTTCATAGCCACCATGACTCTTCCTTGTGAGTTTGAAATATCTGACTCAACTTCTGTTCACGAAAACATAGCATCCATTTCATTAGAATGAACATACTATGCATCCTCTTTATAATACTCCCGTCTACGCACCACAAACAATGAAAACCTCACCTTCCTCTTGATCTACTAGTTCCCTTTACCATGATCAAACCTTAAAACTTCTAATCCGGTTCGTTCTCCCATATGACGTTCTCATGACCTAAGAAGGTCGCAAAAGGTCATCTCCATCCTCCCCTAGGAGGTTTATAATAGCTACTTGCTTGAAGTCATTCAACATTATTTGATTTAAGACAAATGCACTTCCGTTGATGTACTTCCTTGCCATTGACATTGATCCACCGGGAATATTTTAAGCTCTTGTTGTCGATCCTCTATATGCCCATAGTCTTGTTTACCCATCCCCTCTACACTCACCAATAGACAACCCGCACATGTGCGTTCTCAATTGTCACCGATTGACTTGTATCTTACATTCTCCACAGTCAACGACTCATTATTCTACTACACTTCTCATGTTACCATTCTCATGAAGGTTACCCTCCTCGGGGTACTTTACCTTAAACTTTGTTAGTTCTTTCCTCGTTCCATGCTTTCTTCCTCTTCCATAAGGTAATCAAACTCTTCTAGGCCTCGCACGCCGTATAACTCACCTTCATATGATTAACCACTCTTCCTTGATGTCTTTCAAGTGCAGCTTCTCAAATATTATAGCCTTAGCTAGCATCCCCTCACGTTCCTCTTTGTTGATATCTTAAGTCTTTTGATCAAAGCTCCTTGTTTCGTCTTTCATCTTCTTGGCATTTCATAGCCTTATCATCATAACGGAAACCGGTCAAATCCACGTGAATCCCCACCATGTCCTTCTTCTCATAACTCTAGTGATGTTGACACTTCACTTATTGGTACCTCGTAAGCTTAACTTACGGTATCTTAAATCTTTAGCAAATGGTTCGATCACTCTTCTCGTCTTGACTCCAAAGTTTAGGAGCATCTAAGGAAAGCTTCACTTCTTGTAATGCAACACCACCTTTAACCCTGTTAGAATGCACCCATCTCCACTTCGATTCGTATCTTTAGTTGTCCACGCGTCTTCTTGAAGAACTTAAGTTCGTTATCTCTATTGGTCTCGTTGTCTTTCCAGTTGTGACTTCTTTGTAACCACTTTCACACCCCTCATGTCACTCCTTTTTCTTGTATGGTCTCCATCTCGATTTCTCTTAAGTTATCTCAAGTTTTCTTTTACTTGGTTGTCCTTCGTTACGTCATCTCTACTCCTCCTCTTTGACATCCTTTAACAGGAATCTGAGATCTGCCATGGTTCTCATTAGCACGAAATTCTCAACTCAATACTTGAGCGTATTCCTCCATGTATGAACGTTATCCCCCGCCAACGACGTCGTCTTAAAGGTGATGATGTCATACAATCCCCTTTTCTATTAGGTCTTATATCTCCATATGTTACTATATATATAATAAGTATCTGTATATATAAGACTATATAAGTCCTATGTCCACATTACTAATATATCACATCCGGAAATCCATTACAACAATACAAGGTCCAAAAATGTGCTATAGTCCTCCTATATAAGTATACATATAAATCAAGTCCATCATGTAACTACAATTCACATATACATATCTACATATCTACATATATACATACATATATATATATATATATATATATATATATATATATATATATATATATATCAAAATCCAATAAACTAAACTACCGAGATCCGCGGAAGGAGTGATGGTCCGTACATTCTACCCCGACTCATGCATGTGATTTTGAAAACGAAAAGTCAAAACCCGTGTGGGTTCTATTTATTCCTCATTCGGCCTTTAGAAGATTGCGAGTGCCATTGTTGTCAACCTAGGGCTCTGATACCATATTCTAACACCTCAAATCCGCGGGACTCGGGATGCTATGGGCGGAGACCTCACAATGGGTCCCGACCCTTAGCTTGACAACAATTTCACCGGATCTTGCAACAAGACACAAATAAAGGCCAAAACCGAAATACATTTTTATGCAATGTAATGAAAACCAAAAGCATAAAAACATAGACTTCGGCCGAGATACAAATCCGAAGACCAAACGCCATATGCGCGGCATACAAACACAATAAACAAAGAACAATACACAACCCGACTCCAACCAAAACCCACTTCTATAATGTACGGAACCCCGGATGCCCACTCTTCCGGATCTCTCAGCCGCATTCCTAACCTGCAAGATAATCTACAACAATCGGTATAAAACCGTTAGCTAATATTCGAAGCATTAGAATCAAAGTGGAAGGCACAAACACAAGTAAATCATTATAAACACACATCATACTCCAAACCACAGGAAGACACTCAAGGCTTGTCAAAAGGCATACGAACAACAAATCTCTCATATGCTAGAAGTCCTTATACTCCTAGTCCCAATGATCTCGCAAGATCATAAACCATAACCATGCGAGGATAACAAACTCCTAATCCTCACGATCTCACAAGATCATAACCATCACAACATAGGCTAGGATACTCTCGTTCTAGTCTCCAAAATCTCAACAATCTTATAACCATAATCTCAAGCCTCAGATGCTCACAAGATCAACCAAACACTCAACGCCTTACAATCTTTACAAGATAACAACACCTTAAGCTTTAGAACGATCATAAATCCTCAAAACTCACCTAAGGTTCATGGCCACTACTTGGCATTCTCACTAGGTTATGCTAGATCCAACCTAGCATGATACTAATACTAAACATAACTAGAACTAGGTAAGATCATAAGCTAGGGAGAGAGGGTACTCACGTGATATCAAAAGACGGAAAACGATCTATGGATATCGATATGGATTCTTTTGGGCCTTTACCGGGGCGCTTCAGAACCTAATACCAAAGCTAAACAATTTAGCTTATACGCTAAATTTGGTCGGAATATATATAATACATAAAACTAAGAAAAAACTTGTTTTAAAAACCGAGGTTAAAACCCGCAAAAATTATTTTCCGAGGCAAAATACACAACGTCACAACGTGCGTCATAAATCCGTAATTAAATCTCCAGGCCGTAAATATGGAACTCAAGAACTTAATCTATTTTCCGAAAATAACTCTTTGGGCTAAATCCACAATTATATTTTCCGGGTAACCTATACAACATCACAAATCCAAGGTTTAGCTGGTTTTCAAAGCTAAGGATAAACAACCCGCTCAAACAGCAATAAAAAAAAGAAGGGTTTAACCCTGTTCAACTTCAAAACCAGAGGCGGCGGCAAGATCAAGGCGGCGTCCAGGCCAGGTGCCCCTCCGGCAGCGAGGTGACGCGGGCAGAGGGAGAACTGTGGTGTCGGCGGCAAGGAGGCGACCCCATCTCCGGCAGCCATGGTTGCATCCTTGCGACACGTGAGAATAGAGAAGAGAGATGGAGCTTCTGGAAGACGTTGGTGGCTCCTGTAACACCCCAAATTCTGAGAACTCGGGGAGTTACTAATTAGGACCTCACAATGGGTCCCGACCATAGTTTGACAACAATTTTACATGGATCTTACAACAAGGCACAAAAGTATTTAAAACATTTGAAAACTGTAAACAATATATACATGGAGAATATGTATCAGTCTTACAAGAAAAGATATTAAAACGACGCATATGAAGAACATAAGACATCCCCGTCCCCAACTAAATGAGTACGTGGACCCGGCTGACCATTTCCTCCGGATATCTCTACAACTGTCTTAACCTGCAAGACATCTACAAGCGGTGTAAAACCATTAGCTAACATTCTACGCATAAGTATAAAGGTAAAAGCACAAACACACAACATACACAATCAACATGCACACTCAATCCTTTTATTATCTTTAATTAGGTGATAGGTCATTACTAATGATACTTATTTTGTGACACGAGGGATTCCCAAACCTCGCCCCTGTCCCCGTTTACCAACGCGGAATGGTACTAATGCATCTGACCGTCTACCGGACTGGGCTGGTCGCAAGGAACCTCCTAGACTCTCGCAAGAGCTAGGCAGATGATGTCACGACCCGTTATCATACACTTGGGTCAATTACGTAAATAATAAAGTTGGCCTAATCCGATTTCGTTGTTTATCATAACTAACAAACACCACTCATACACATTACACTCATACAAGAAGCCAGCTAAGTAGGTCCGTGGACTTACCTGAATCAGATCTCGACTTTCTAATTCGCAAATCAATATGTACAGTAGGAATTCAGTGGCCTGTCAAAGGAGGCAAGTGTGTCAGCACACTTTCTAGGTGATTAGAAGTCCAAGACTTCTAAGATAGTAGGTCTTAATAGAACGGAATTGATTACAGTATTAATTTATGGTAAAATGACTATTTTACCCTTGGTCTCGAAACTTCCAAAAATTCCCTAATTCATGCCTAAACTCTTATTTGAGACTAAAGAGTCATATTCTAACTCCTAAAGATGAGTTTGGTTACAAACTGGCAATTTACCCATTTCCCTATTTTCGAAAAGATTGTTAAGGTCCAACTTCGGCTTCAAATATAAAATTCGAATAATCTTATAAAAATTCTGAAATAATTCCCTAGATCTTCTATGATATCTCATCTACTCCTAGGAGCAAGAATTTCTTAAAACTGTTCAACCATCACTTCTACAAAAATTTCCAAAGTTGGTTACAACACTTAACAAACAGCACACTGTCTTAACTTTGAAAAATCGTAACTCCTAAACTACTCGCTGGATTTATCCCAAATTTTGATATGTTCTACTATAAAATCTTATCTATAATATATCCAAAATTTAGCTGCAAAGAAGATCAAAATCCTGTTTAAAACTATCTCACAAAATCAAATTTCAGCACAACAGAAAAACTACTTACGAATCAATCTTTGAAAATTCATAATTCCCAAACCACTCGCTGGATGCCTCCCAAATTTTAATATGTTCTACAACAATATATCGACTATATCATATCCAAAATTCAAGCCCAACGGAGATTAAGAGCTTATTCAAAACCATCTCACAAAACATCATCACTTGCTGTTTCCCCCAACACTCAGCACATATATAAAAACTGCATGAGGCGTCAACTTTGGAACACAATAACTCTCAAACCGTAGCTCCAATTCTTCCCAAATTTTAGTATGATCAACTATGTACTACTGACTAAAGCATATCCAAAATTCAGCAATAGAGGAGGTGTCTAACATACCAAAAACTGGACTCGAAAATGCCTGCTTGTCACTTCCTGAAAACTCGGAAAACAGCATGAATTTTTTACTGCTCCTCTATGGCTGTTCTGGGTAGAATTAGGAGGCATAAAAGGCACTCATTAGGCATGAATTACATGTATGGAAGTGCAAGGATAAGAAGGGTATCAACCTTACCGATTCCAAGATTCAAGGGGAAGTGAGAAGAAGAGTCCTCACTGCTGCTCTGAAGCCGTCACGCTGAAGATCCTGGGACAAAGCCCACTGCTGCGCTGAAGCTGCTGTTGTGCTGGAGATCGCTGCTACGTTGAAGGCCGCTGGTAGAGTTCAATGGATGGAGTCTACGGTTGTGGGAGAGATTTGTTGCTGCAGCAGAGGGAGAGTGTTCTCGTGCTTCTGGATGGAAACAAAGCGTGGCTGAAAGGAGAGGAGATACGTGTGTGATTTCCTGCGTGATTTCCGGACGTTACAAGGAGAAAGGAAGAGAGAGCGTCGTCAGTTTCCTTCTTCTCCAGGGCTGCTGTACGTTACTTGTCAGCGCACAAGAGAGGAGCTCGTTGGGCCATCTTCAGCTGGGCCTCCAGGGCTGTGCAGATCCGTGTAGAACAAAAGAGAAGCAAAGGGCTGGACAAAAAATCCAACAAAGAACATGGGCTGAGGTAAGGTAAGAAAGATGGGCTGTTTTTCTTGTCAAAAATCTGTCAAAACTCGTCATGGCCTTGTCAGGCCCATGAATGAGTTTGTCACAGATTTGTCGGGCTTTGTCATGGCCTTGTCTCAGCTTAGTCATGGTCTCGTCACAGCTTGTCAAAACTCGTCTAAAGTCATCGGTAAGAATGACTTATAACAACTAGGGTTTGATATAAATCTATCATTTTATGTGAATAAAATTCTACATAAAATAATAGATAATTATAAGGATTAAAGCTTGATATAATTTTATCATTTTATGTGAATTAAATTCTACATAAAATAATGAATTTGTGAAGGAAGAGATACTAGATAGAAAGGGGAAACCGTCAACGGCGGAATTAGACGGAATAAAAATTCTGGATATTACAGCTCCGGTGTTGGCGGCTCCAGAGACGGAGGTGGCGAAGGCGTCTCATCCCGGCGGTTGGAGCGTTCTCTGGCATGGAAAAGGGAGGGCGAAGAAGATGGCGGTGCTGAGGCATTGTTGAAGATCTAGTTTGATAAGGCTCGCGAGGATGCAGAGGAGAGGCACTCATGAGGTGGTGCTCTTGGTTGCTCATCTCAGCCTGGGGACGGCGGTAACATGCCGGTGACGGCGAGACTGAGGAAAGGAGGCGTTGGAGTGAGGCTACAACAGAGGAAGATCGGAAACAGGGAGTTGGCGAGGGAGGTGAGCTGAGACTTGAGTGAGAAGAGAGTTGAAGGCTTGAGGGAGAGGGGTGCTTGTTGATGGCGATGCAAGCGAGAAGGGCGGAACCGAGGTGTTGCATATGGGCTTTACAGGGCGAGGGGAGATACGCTTGCTTGTGCAGGTTGGTGCTAGGAGATGTAGGATGCGGAGACATGCTAGCAGGCTAGGGAGGCAAAGCCAAGAGGTCGGACATCACTAGAAAAGAGGGGAAAGAGAAAGGATAAATGGGGGGGGAATAAAAATAAATCCGGTGAAGGAATTTGGAACGGAAATTTCGGATCGGAAGCTTTCCGTACTCTTCAGAAAATATTTTTCCAAAAAAATATAAATCTAATATGTGTAAATTACTCGTAAAAGATTAATTTACGACATAAAATACATAAAAAATATTTATGTTATAAAAAAAATATCGATAAAATCCGACAAAATTAAATATCGAAACGCACCCAATAAACGGGGTATTACAAAACTTATTCGCTCCCAAAAAAGTGATAACAACGCATGAAAAAGTCTAAAATTTATACTTGCAATAAAAGCCAAAATAACTAAGCGAACCCGCAGTGTACGGATCGATTGGCGTAAAAGCAAATATTTCAAGGTCGATCTCAAGGACTAAGGTGAAATCAATATGTCCAATGATCAAAAATACAATAAACCAAAGCTGAAAATAAAGAATGGAAAGAGACAAAAAGCAATAGAGAAGAATATATGAAATAATCAGAAAAATGCATATCCTAGAGATCAAAGTATTCATTTTTGGTTTTTTATTCAAGATTTTTAAAAACTTGAACAAGGTTGGGATCGCTAAGGAAATGTATTTCTAAGGTGGGAAAGATCACACGGGAGATCTCACTAACCATTGTCCCAAACCAAAGCTCTTATCACCAGGTAAGTCCCAAGGGTCAAAGGAAAGGAACATAAACTCAAACCAACAACTCAACCTAAGGGTCAAGAACTAACCTTTACCGGGTAAGTCTTAGTTGAAGCTCACTCAGGCAAGAAGAAGGCACACTCAAACCCAATAAATGGTAAACCATGATTACCTAGAACTCATCATCTTTAGCAACCAAGAAAGGGATTCACCGGGTAGGTCTCTTCTCAAGCTCATATATAAGTTCGAAAGGCTCAACAAGGCTAGGATTTACGCAATCTAAAATCTAAGAATAAAGATATAACATAAACGGATCAACAAAATAAATCATGGGTTGTTCTTAACTTAATCTTATCTGAGATTCTTGAAGAACTGACCAAGATTCATCTACTCGAAGGTTAAACCAACTATCAAGGTCCAATCTAAATTTAAAGGCTCAGTCAATCATCATCTATATCACAACCATCAACCAATCACCCTAGAATCGCAAGGATTTAGCCAACAACACACATATGCAAATCAAGAAAGATTCAAGAAAGCCATAAAGCAAGGAAACTAAAAGAAAAGTAAGAAATACTTAACTAGATGTCTTGAAAACTTCTAAAGAATAATAATCCAACAACAAAGATCCAATCTTTAATCAAAAAGCAAAATAAATCAAGAACCTGAACTTTCTTCAAGAATCCTTCACAAATCTTGCTCAATCCAAAGTGTTGTAGCCGTCTATGGTATTCCCTACGTATTTCTGAGTATCGAATGGTGTGTTAGACCTATTCGAACTTTGGACTCCGGACTCTATGGGGTAGAAAATAAATGATAAAAGAACTTAGAAAGCCAACTTCCGTGGGGTTTAGAATATATGATAAAAGAACGTGGAAAGCCAACTTTCGTGGGACGTAGATATAAATCTAGGGCTTTGACAAGCATGAGCCCCATAAATATAACGCGTATCTTGGGTCAGCTTAAAGATAAATCGTGATCTTGGGCCGAAAAAGAACGTTGATCCCGCGCAAAATGTGAGCTGAACCGCACCCGTGGTATCAGAGTCCGCACCCGCGGTATCAGAGTCCGCACCCGCGGTATCAAAGTCCGCACCTGTGCCATCCTAAGTCTTGAGTCAGGGCCGAGCTTTCTTAGTTGCGTGTTCCTAGCTTCCTTTTATGCTCATCATGTTTTTCATCGAGGCTCAGTCCTCATACGTTCCATTTTGCTCCAAAATCCGCCAAATTTCCTGAATACGCAACAAGAATCCGTGTAGACATCTATTCTAGCAAAATATGCAAATATGATCTTAAATGTCATGGATTCATGTTTATACATGAAAAATAAAGGGAAAAACTACCCATATGCATGTCTAAATTTAGGTCATAATTCATGTCATCAAAAAACTCCATACTTGCCTCTTGCTTGTCCCCAAGCAAGGTTCAAACCTAAGATACAAGATGGCATTGATTATGCATATGCAAAAATAAGGAAAAACACGAATATTTTTGGTTGTGCTTCTATTCATAGATCACCCTCAAAGTAATGCTTCATAGCTAAGGATAGATCATCATATGTCAAAGAGAAGTATAGGCATGGAAAGGATAATTACACTTTACCGGAAATCATAACATGTATAATATAGTTCAATTATCTAGATCAATTATGAGGAATCAAATTTAAACCACTAAGCCAAAACACATGTGCAAGAAGGTCTTAAGGACTTTAAAAAAAAAGGCCAAGAAACGTGTCATGGGTGGGATGCATTTTAGGATATGTTGTGTAAAAAATCTGGGAAAAAGGAACAACTCCACAACAACAACATCAAACAACATCCACCAAAAATATGCACTTATACACTTCACTTCTTTTTTTCTTTTTCCTTTTTTTACTTTTTCACTTGAGAAAATGGCATAGGTGCACAGTAGCCAAAACCTTGGTCATCAGCGATCCTCGAAATTTTATCGAGGTGTCTCACACCGGATACACATACCCTACCTCGTTAGGACTATCGATCAATCAGACTTTGACAAGATACAAACACCCGGCTATTTGAATTGTACCGAGTTACTCATCATCATGATCAACGTCCCAAAACCTATTTTTTACACAACACATTTCATTTTTTTTCAACTTCACCATAAGTTTGTCTTTTCACACTTCAACACGTGACTAAGACTTTTCCTAAGGTCGTTTATATCCTGTCAAAGTAATTTCCAAACTCAACACTAAAACAAGTATAGTGATTAAGTAAGGGTCGAACCCAAGAGAGTTTGTGTTATTTTATTAAATTCAATTATTGATTATGGGACAGAGTAACAAAAAGGGGGGTTTTGGAATGAATTGATGCACACAAAACTAAAAAGCAATTAAAATAAATTGATAAGATAATGATGAGTGAATCTACACTAGGTTGATTCTTAGCATGCGATTACTACTTTGGTGAGTTCCTTTTACAATTTTCAAGTAATGTTCCCGTCTTGATCATATGTATGTGTTGAGCCAACCGGCATCAACACAACTTGACAAGTTAGTGTTCCGTAAACCTACAAGAACAAGTCACAAGTTAGCTTTCAAACAAAGACTAAGGGATATAAAGAGAAGATTAAAACCGTTAAACTAATCTTTATAATTGTGTTTCTTTTCCTTCAAGCAATTACAACCCGTTATTACTTAAAGGTTACTACTAGACTAAAGACCCGAACCTGGAATCTATTAATCCTAGTTGTTTGCATGCACTTAGAACCTAAGGTGATCAATCTTAAGTGATAATGAAAACATGCAATTTAGATAAATCAAGCTCAAGAAACACAAAACATTACTGAATAAAACTTATATTAAAAGGGAACTTACAACCAAAGTAATAATGCAGCCTCAAATCAACCCAATGTAGCAAGGAAACTTAGAAGCTCATTACAAAGGAAGCAAGAGAGAATAAAAGTGGAAAAATGATGGATGATTCTAGAAATCAATCATGGGTCTATTTATACTACAAATGGCACTAAATGGGAGTAAATGGCCGGCCAAAACAGCCACCTTTAATGCCATAAAGGTGGTGTAAATAGCCGGAGTAAAGTCTTTGTCGCTGAACCGCAGGGGCGGCCTTCAGATTCGCAGGGGCGGTTCAGGCGAAAACGTTTGATCTTCTTCGTGGCCGCAGGGGCGGCCTGGCAGTTCCGCAGGGACGGATCATTAATGATCTTCAAACGTCTAACTCTTCAACTTTCTATTGCTTCAGATGCCGAGCCGCAGGGGCGGCCCAGTGTCAATGCAAGGGCGGTGACACTGACTCTTCAGCCTCACAGCTCTACAGGGTGAGACACAAGTAGAGGCGCAGGGGCGCCGGTCTTCGCTTCTTCAGGATGAGTCACCGCAGGGGCACTAGGGAGTGGCGCAAGGGCGGCAACAGTCTTCGTTCCTGGCGTTGGCGAAGGCCCAGGCTGCGCTCCGGAACGTGGTGTCACCCGCAGGGGCGGTGACACTGCTCCGCGGGGGCGGTGAGGCAACATAAGCTTTGCTTCGTGTATGGTCTTCAACTCCCAAGTGCTAAAACTTCTCTTTTATCTTATTTTAGTCTTCTTCTTCTTGATCAAAGAGTTAGTAGCATAAACCGACACTAATGTGATAAAAAGACTCTAAGAACTAACCTAAATGATAGTGATTCCATCACCTATCAACACGCTAGCATGCTTACTAATTCCCGGATAGGTAAACGGAGGCAATTTATACATTTTTCAAGAGGTGCTAAAGCATGATTAAGATGAAGAAAGAAAAAGAATCGAATTGCCTTAATCATTCCAAAAAGATGTGTAAGAACTTTATCATGCAGTTTCAACCTTCAACACTCAACATGATTTAGATAAAAGCAAATTACCATTCATGCATGCCTTCTAGCAAAGTATTCAAATCTCACATATGTCATAAATCAATTCAAGCATATAAAGATCATCATAACTATTCCACAAACATTATCATCATAGAGATCACATTCATCCTAGAAGCACAAAATTTTCAAAATTTTCAAAATTTTTTTGGATTTTTGAAGAAAAACATATATGATGCAAAACTAAAAAGAAATGTTTGACAAGAAATATAAAACTATTCTAAATTTAATGCAATAAAAGAAACGTGCAACATGCAAAAGGTATTTCAAATACCTCCACCCCATACTTAAAACTCACATTGTTCCCAATTTGAAGAAAAAAAATAGAATAGGTGGAAAAAGATACTCACAATGTAAAGTGGCAAATTAGGGAAGGGCGAATCACTCTTCAGGCGGTGGTGGCAGAAATCTGTAGAAGTTCGGATAGAGAACTCTGAATACTCTGATCGGCATTGCAGAATGTTGTTGAATGAAGAAGGGAACGTGTTTCGGCCATATATAGTTCCGTAAAAAAATATTTCTAGAGGGGTCGAGATTTTGGTCAAAGTTGCATTCGACTTTGGAAATCTCGGTTGAATTAATTCTTAATATTTAAAATCTAGACCAAGACTTTGGCCTTTTTGCCCGAGATCTTCAGCTTCCGCACCGTTCCTCTTGCGAACGGTTTCCACACTTCTTTTACATCAAAATCCTCAAACTCTCAACAATCTCGACTCAGTTCATCGTCCATTCTCTCAAGCACACTTAGGTCCTATCAATCCAAGACACAAAAACACACACAAAAAAAAAGTAGAAATGAAAAATGGATAAAAGACAAAGGACAAGAATTACCTTGGGTTGCCTCCCAAGAAGCGCTTGGTTTAAGGTCGCTAGTTGGACCTAACTCCATGGGGATTACGCAATGTACCTTGAACACCTCGGACCGCTCATAAAGTTCGCATAACCGCTCCTCCCCGGCCTTCTTCAAGACAAGGTTGAGCAAGAAGTCTTCCCAAAAGGTTCTGGTTCCTAACTTTATCGGCAGATGGTAGGATCTTCCACATACAAGTTTGTATGGCTTGGTTCTCACCGGAATCCTTCTAGCTTTCCTACGTTTTCATGAAATCATCAAGCTTTGTATCCCAACCTTTTTGGGACCGAGAGATCAACTTCTCATGAATTCTCTTAGCTTCTCCATTAAAGATCTTTTCTTGACTACTAGCTCGAAGATGATATAGGGTTCTTACCACACGGTTGACCCCATACTTGAACAAAGAACACTTATTGGCCTTAGCGGTGAAGCGCTTGCCAACATCAATCATGATAGCTTGAGGTGTGTCAAGCCTTAGGAGGGTGAACCTGTTGAAGGTTCTCAAATCCATCCTAGCATTGTTAACTTTCAGCAGAACTAGGATAGGTTTCATCTTGACTTTAGGAGGTTCCTTCGGGAGAGATCTCCAACTCTTGGGTGCTTCCCTAGAATGACTGGGAACTTCAAAGGGAGTAAGAGTAAGTACATGGTGAAGTCTTTCGAGTCTTGGACTGAGAATCATGCCAAGATGACAATTTGCACATGGAATCTCTCTTATCTCCTTCGGTTTTACCTCAATATTGGCCAATTATTCAATAGTTTGGCAAATGTGTTCTATATCTTCCTATTCTTCTTCGAGAACTTCAAGAGGAACATCGGGGTCGACAAGAGGAATGCTCTAAACTTGGAGTTCTTTATCGCACTTCTCCTCCGGTTGAGTTTTCTTAACGGGGTCCATTTACGCTCAAAGTCATCCAATATCTTCATCGAACACTTGATCGTTGATTCAAATTGATCCTCGGGAGGTTGTTCTGGAGGTTGCATTTTAGGCATCGGAGGCTCGTAAACCTGTTCATAAACCATGTGAGGGGTATAAAGCTCATCCTAGAATGCAAGCTCATCCTCAATAGCTTCCTCTCTTTCTCTTTCGTCACTAAACTCGTAGAACGCATATATATGATGCAAATATTCATACTCCTCCAATCTAGATATTTATCTTGCTCTCCATTTCTCTTCTTCCAAATTTTCGTTCCTAAGATTAAGTTGCATCAAAGCTTCGTCAAATTCAGCTCTGAGACTCCTTACGACAATCAGCAATCCTGAAAGATCACACGCTCAATGAAAAACAAGATCAAAAGCAACAAAAAGGTCTACTCTATCAATAATCATGTGCACATATCGATTTGGACCTAGTTCCCGGCAACGGCACCAAAAACTTGTTCACTTTTTTAAGGTCGCGAAACAAAGGCTTGACAAGGACGCCAAAAACTTTTTCGCTCCCAAAAGAGTGTGATAATAACGCACGAAAAAGTCTTAAATTTATACTTGCAATAAAAGCCAAAACAACTAAGCGAACCCGTAGTGTACGGATCGCTTACAGTAAAAGCAAATATTCCAAAGTCAATCTTAGGAACTAAGGTGAAATCAATATGTCCAATGATCAAAAATAGAATAACACAAAGCTGAAAATAAAGAAAGGAAAGAGACAAAAAGAAATAAAGAGATGAATATATGTAATAATCAGGTAAATGCAGATTCTATAGATCAAAGTATTCAGTTGTAGTTTTCGATTCAAGACTTCTAAAAACTTGGACAAGGTTGGGATCGCTAAGGAAAGGTGTTTCTAAAGTGGAAAAGATAACGGGGGAGGTCTCACTAACCACTGTTTCAAACCAAAACTCCTATCACCGGGTAAGTCTTAAGGGTCAAAGGAAAGGAACATAAACTCAAACCAACAAATTCAACCTAAGGGTCAAGAACTAACCTTTACCGGGTAAGTCTCAAGTAAAGCTCACTCAGGCAAGAAGAATACACACTCAAACCCAATAAAGGCTAAACATTCCTTACTTAGAACTCGTCATCTTTGGCAACCAAGAAAGGGAATCACAGGATAGGTCTCTTCCCAAGCTCAAATATCAACTTGAAAGACTCAACAAGGCTAGGATTTTGGGTAATATAAAACCTAAGCATAAAGATATAACATAAACGGATCAACAAAAGAAATCACAGGTTGTTCTTAACTAAATCTACGGCCAAGATTCTTGAAGAACAGACCGAGATTCATGTACTTGAATGTTAAACCAACTTTTAAGGTCCAATCTAAACTTAAAGGCTTAGTCTATCACCATCTATACCACAACCATCAACCAATCACTCTAGAATCATAAGGGTATAGCCAACAATGCACATATTCAAATTAAGAAAGATAAAAGAAAGATAAAAAAAAACATAAACCAAGGAAACTAAAAGAAAAGTAAGAAATACTTAACTAGATGTCTTGAAAACTTCCAAAGAACAATAATCCAACAACAAAGATCCAATCTTTAATCAAAAAGCAAAATAAATCAAGAACCTAAACTTTCTTCAAGAATCCTTCACAAATCTTCCTCAATCCAGGGTTGTAGCCGCCAATGGTGTTCCCTGCGTATTTTTGAGTATTGAATAGTGTGTCAAACCTATTCTAACTATCGGACTCCGGACTCTAAGAAGAAGAAAGTATATGATAAAAGAACATAGAAAGCCAACTTTCATGGGGCGTACAATATATGATAAAAGAACGTGAAAAATCAACTTTCGTGGGCGTAGAGATAAAGTTAGGGTTTTGACAAGCATGAGGCCCTTAAAGATAACACGCGTCTTGGGCTAGCTTAAAGATATATTGTGATCTTGGGCCGAAAAAGAACGGTGAGCTTGCGCAAAATCTGAGTTGAACCGCACCCGCGGCATCAGAGTCCGCACCCGCGGTATCAGACCGCACTCGCTCCATCTTGAGTCCTGAGTTGGGGCCGAGCTTCTTAGTTGCGTGTTCCTAGCTTCATTTTATGCTCCATCATGTTCTACATCAAGGCTCAATCATCATATGTTCCATTTTGCTCCGAAATCCGCCAAATTGCTTGAAAACGCAACAAGAATCCGTGTAGACATCTATTCTAGCAAAATATCCAAATATGAGTTTAAACGTCATGGATTCTTGTTTATGCATGCAAAATAAAGGGAAAAACTTCCTTAAAGCAAGTCTAAATTTAGGTCATAATTCATGTCATCAGCTCTCCATATGCGTAGTTGAGGACCATATCAACTACGCACGCAAAATGCGTAGTTGTGGTGACTAGTTAGAGATTTTCACCGGTACATTTAGAAACCACGGTTAATAATCTCCTTGGTACTTTACTCCCACAATTCATTGTTGAACGAATACTTAGCTGCATATTACCTATTTGCAATATCCAAGATAAACTATATTGGGCTCCAAGCAAAAAGGGTTGGCCCTCCACCAAATCCACAGTAGAGCTCCTCCATATTTCCAAAGGAATAACTCAATACGAAAATTCATGTATTTGGAGCTTGAACAAAATGCCAAAAATAAAATAAAAATTATGTGAAAATTGTCCAAAGATGGACTGCCGATAAAACAAAACCTTGAAAAGCAAAAAGTTCATGTACCAATGTATTGCATTCTATGTCAGCATCCTTATAAAAGTGTTACACACATTCCTCAAATTCTCAATCACAATTAATAACATAAAGGATGTCAAAACTAGAGAGTACCTTATGAATATAAACACATCTTCCAACAAAAATTCAGAAATCTTTTTTCTTAGGTGAGAGAAATTTTATGATAAGACAATGATACAAGTAATTGTAACATGGTGGAATATTTAGAACATGAGGAACCAAAATATTTTTAACAATAAAGCAATAACTATTACCAGACAACTAGTTACTAGGCAAATTCAAGAATGGAAGGTTTTCAATCCTAAGAATGTGGCCAATAGGAATACTACAAAACAACAGAGAAAATTGAGAAATATCAGTTGATCAAAGTCAATGGTCAGAAGCTTGAAACTCAATTTTGACGGTTCTAAACGAAGTAATGACCAATGTGCATTTTGCGATACCACATTGCATCAATAGTTGCATTTGACTATGGTCAATGTGGGTTGCATATGTCCTACATGCAGAAACAAGTGCCCTTAAGAAAGGACTAATGAGAGGAAGAGAAATGAAAGTTAAACATATTGTCAAAAACATTTAGAAACCTCCATTGACAATTGACCTTATTCTTACAGATATATCCCTTATTTTACCTAATTTCATGCATGTCCAAATTATTATTATATTTTCATGAAAGTCAATGGCGTTGCGCTTAATCTCACAACACCAGGCCGAGACAGTCCTGTAGCCAGAATAGTGGTCCTACAAGAAGTCGAGTTCCTCATTCGCAAGGATGATATATGTTGAACAAACCTTCAGCATCCCACGTAAGATGAATTACCATGCAAAACACAAGCATATATGTAGATGATATAGCATCATAGCAAAGTTGTTTTCAAACTATAATTTAAGTTGCCTGCCAAACCAAACTTGATAATATACCACAAACAATCTTAAATGGAAAAATCAATTGGACAAAGCTAGACTGTAATGATATACACGTACATAAGACACCAAATGCTAATTTTACCCTCTACCTACACATTAGATTAACCAACAACTTTCTAGTCGACACAAACACAAGAAACTAACACAATTCCAACTTGCCGCAAACTAACACAATTCCTACTTCCATACGCTTGCTGTCATGAATCGTTTCGGTTCACGAAACTGCCTTCGGGACTCTCATGCCAAACCCATGCCTCACCTTCTCAACCCTGCCAATTGTGTCCAAGGAATCAGCCACAAAATCATTCAAATACAACCACAGCATCTAATAAATATGACAACTTACGTTGGCGCAAGCTTCCCAAGGCAATCCAGCTCCTCCCCTGTGTCCTCATCAACGACTTTCCCACATATATCTACCAAATATGATCGGTTTCGCGTAACTGGGAGTCCTCGGCTTGCCAGCAAATCTAGATCATTCAGATGGAGCTCTCTCCCGTTTACAATCACGCCTGTACTTCCACCCGCACACTTTTGCGGCATTGGATAATTGAACTCTTCAATGCTTGGCTGCAATAGTCATCAAAGTTTTTAAGACCTGCAATCATTTGCTACAAACAAACTTGCCAAAGCAAGATTTAGCATGTTCTACTTACAGGAATGATGCCAAGACACGGCCCGCCCATCACACCCCAGAATCCAGCCTTGAAATCATACCTATTTGTGGAACAAGTGTCAGCCAAGTTTCATAAACATGATCAATTTGAACCAGATACACACACACATAAACATAAGTAAATGTGTTAAAAGGCGAGTAAAACACTCAAGGTTCAATCTTCCCTGCAAGAAAATTGACTTGTAGGACATCATATCGGATAGATAGTTTGATTGCAAGTGATTACCAGTAGTGTCCAGGGCTTATTGGTCCCGCCACTTTTTCTGCTTTCTTAACTGAGCGGTCTGGTATGATCCGACCATTTATGAAAACACTTCTTTTACCATTATCCGCTGCTTGACTAGTTTTTGCCAGATCGCGGAAGCTCTTCTTGATTATTCCAGCGAAAAAAGAATCAACTCCTTTCTTGGATCTTGGTAGATCTTCTTCTCCACTAGTATCCGCGGTATCATGAGGAATCCCAGTATTAGAATAATCGTTGTGGGACAAGTCCAGCTCAGTTGCTAGTGACTCTTTTAAAGAGTTTTGCCTTACAGTATTCTTGCATAGTAAGACCCGCTCTTGGTCTGATCGGCTACTCAGATTTCCCTTTCCACATCGGTTCACAGAACGGAACTTTGATGAATGATCAAAATGTTCTTGAAGGGGAGACCCTGGAAGGGGAGGAGATATATCAACCTTCATAGACATCTCGTTTGCACCAGTGATCAAACTTCCAGCACAAACCTCATCTTCAGATGTACTAGAAGACAGCAAGTGAGGATTTTGCAGTTCTTCAGACTTGCTTGAGTTAAAACCATGACGATCTGAAGAAGAGTTGGGTTCTTTTTCCATTGACTGAAAATCATAACCCGAATTGTCATAATCCTCAGAGTGAAATCCTACATTATCCCGTCTCATGCCCCCATGAGGATCATATGGTCTGTCAAGTAATACCTCATCAGAACAATTGAAAACATCCTTCAATGTTTGCTTTGGAGGTGCATCAACAGGAATAAGCTTCTCATCCACCATGGCAAAAGAAATCAGAGAAGCACATCCTCCACAACGAATCTTCCACCTATTATTCTCAAACTTTGGGGCCGTCTTCGGTAGCTCTAGCAACTCAAAGCAGTTGTGGCACGTGACAAAAGGTGCGCCACCAGCCATAGGGCGGCAGCGGCGTCCATCATTAGCCAGCAACACTCTATGAGGTCGAGAGGAGGTAAAACCACCAGCTGGGTGAAGGTTGCTAGGCCATCTAGAGTGAGTTTGTGGATCATACGAACCCATATGAGGATAACCGATCCTAGAATCACATCCTTGTGGCACGAAACGGTTGTGGTTTTCATGGTGGCATGGTACAGGCTTGCTTGAGCCTAAAGGGGGTCTCCTGTAGGCTGCCGAAGGGATTTGCACCGGGGGTTGAGGATGTTTCAGGAAACATTGGTAACAGGAACAAGAAAACTGGTTAAGAGCTGGATTGCTATATGGATGTGGTTCGAACAGATCAGGTTCAGGACCAACGAAATGGCCAGGCATGTGAGAATGTGATCTTTGCTGTTGAGAATTAACACAAGATGTATGTCGAGGAAGTGGTCTCGTGTACAAGCGAGCTCCTAACATACTGTCATATCCAGGAACATGACTCAATTCCTGTGTGGCAGAATGATAGTCATTCAGCGGCATCCCAGACCTTCGCAATGTTGTGTGTGGTTCACGGTAACGATCACAATAGTCTGGTCTGATTATATGTTCTTCAGGAGCATAAAGCTGCCTCGAACCCCTATGTAAACCAGACGGATGACCAGGATACCAGTTATCAAACCCAAACATTCTGGCGTCCTCCGTCAACTCTTTCTCTTTATGCTTCTCATTTACATCACAAGCTTTGCTCAATTGCTCTTTCAACTCATCCAACTTCCTTAGAAGCTGCTCCCGACTAGGTCCAACGTCCTCGACTCCATTAGACTTGCTCAGTTCACTTTGGTGCTCTATCAAAGTAGCACTTGTATTCATATTAGTACCATTGCCATTAAATCTGGATGTTCCCTCACCGGCATACTTGGAAGACCGAAACCCAACAACTTGAGCCTCAACTCTTCCAATCCTCCCAAAACCATCAACTTCTGGGCTTTTTCCTAGACACTTTTGGTTGATAAAACCATCAGAAACCCTGAAGCCATTAGCAATAGGCATATCAACATTGGATTTGGATTGATCAGCACTAGAATCCAAATCCCCATTGCCCAAGTCTTTGCTACCCATGTTGGGATTTTGATCACCCAGATTCTCAGCTGGTCCCTTGGAGGCGTTTCCATGGCTACCATCGGCTACAGGTCCACTGTTTCCATCACTATCACTTGACAAACCTTGAATCTGCTCAACCCCAGTTGCTAATTTGGCAGACATAATGTCAGATTTCTTAGAAACCAACCCGTCCCTCGGCTCAACAGATCTTTCTAACACTCTACCCCCTTCATCCTCGCTTACTTTTGCTGCAAAATTGGAGGGAAATGATCTCATCTCAACAAAAACGTGTATAAACATGAGAAAGAAAAACAATCTCCAATAGAAGAAATCAAGTATTGATTTGAGTCTGAATGGTAGAGATCGTAAAGCGAAAAAAGGGAGGAGAAAATTAGTACCTCGAAGAACAGCACCACAGCCGCCACACTGATAGACGGAGTAACCGGGCAACTCAGGCAGAAGATTCTCACATTTGGGGCAACGAACGAGGCGGAGCTTAGCTGAATCAGCCATGAGATAACACAAAGAGGGGGCTTTGGTAAGAGGAAGGAAGACAGCTGAAACAATTTATCCCTATGTGATAGAGAGATGAGTAATTGTAATGAAGATCCAGTGAAGTGACCCAACAAACTCTTTACTATGCAGAGGGGGAGAGGGAGGGAAAGCCAGAAGTGAGAAGGGGGGTTGTAGACTTCATAGCCACTGCTCACACACACACAGTAGTGCTTCCTTGCTTGCTTGGGAAATCTCACCTTCTCCTCCCTCCCCTCAAAGGCTCAAAGCACATAAATTGTGGTTGGAGTGTGGAAAAGAGAGGAAAGCAGGTCGTGGGCCCACCAAAGAAATATGGAAATTGGTTTTTATTTTAGTTAAGGGTATTCTTTGTAGGTGCAAGGCTGTAAGCCTGACCTGACTGCTAAGTGCTAACGCTTTTGCTTTTGTTTTTTCTTTTCCCGATTTCTAAAGCTTCGTCTTGTCCAAACACAAACAAATCAATGGACGGAGAATAATATCATCATAAATGTTGTTTTTGGACCTTCAACAATTGCCACTTCAATTAAAGGCCTCGGGAGGAAGTTCATCAAAATAAACAATTATCCTCAAATTTGACCCCTTTCTTAAGATAGGCCATGAGGCAATCATTAGTATTATCATCGGTCATGGGCATGATAATTTTTGGATCGAATATGGAGATAGAGAAAAGGAGAAGAAAGTAAAATGGATGGATGGAGATTAAAAGGTAAAAATAACCTGTTTCTTGTAAGATTCAGTTATCCGTATAATTTCTTACTTGGGTCACACAATATAAAATTTATTTTTACTTTTCTGATTATTGTTCGACATACGTCACCTATTAATCTTTTATATGCATTGTTGGTAATATTTATTCACATGACATCTACACTTATGAAATGACATTACACCTCACTTTATTAATTCATGAATAATAAAATCATGCATGCTTAATATTGATATAAATTATAATTTTTATGTAGGAATCAGTGGCAAGCATTGCAAAGAGAGAGTTTTACATTCTTGACTTATCGGGTCAAAAATACCTTGAATGAAAAGTAGATTTGCTAGCCCATCGTAAGACAAATGGTCTTGAAAAAACAATCGAGGATAACAATTATGTCACTTCACAAGAGAAGACAAAATCAATTGTATTCCTTCTCCACTACATCCATGAAAGTCTCAAGACCGATTACTTATTTAAGAGTTGTGGGAAAGTTTGAATGAAAGATATGGACATCAAAAGGAAGTCATTTTTCCACATGCTTTATATGAATGGAACAACTTAAGGTTCCAGGACTTCAAGTCCATGTCGGATTATAATAGTGTTATCTACATGATCACCTCCTAATTGAGACTTTGTGGTCATATGATCACCCAAGAAAAAAAATGTTAGAGGGAACATTCTTTATTATGCACACCACAAATGTGTTGTTATAGCAACAATACCGAGAAAGAGGTTTCAAGAGGTACTCATAACTTTTGAAAGTATTGTTGGTGGTTGAAAAGAACAATGAGATCTTAATGAGAAACCGCAACCTCATACCCACATGATCAATAGTAGTTCCGGAAGCTAATGTCACTGATAAGGCATCAGAGGATAGATTCAAAAATTACAAAGAACGTCAGCAACAGTCATGGAACTAAGATAGTAGTGGCCGAGGTCATGGAGATCACGGTGATTGTGGTAGTCGTGGTGGCCGTGAGCAAGGCTATAATGATGTCCGTCATGATAATCGAGGTAATTTTGGTTACAAGGGAAATGATAAGTCAAAGGTTCAAACATGTCAAAAGGAACCCTCTCATAAGTCAAGAACTATTTGCTACAAATATGGCATAATTAGTCATTGGGTAAAAATATGTCGTACAGCTTCACATTTGGTGGATGCTTACCAAGCTGAAAGAAACAAAGAAAAGGCTAATGAAACCAACTTTGTAAAAACGAGATGTTGGTAGTTCACTCATGACCAGCCTAGATGTCTCTCACTTTCTCAATTTTGAGAATGACGATGCATGTGCATTGGTTTAAGAACATGTGATATCATCGATGGGGGAAAACATGAATGTGACTAAAATAATAGGTCATACAATAGTGATCTAAGCACTAGATTCTCAAAATGCCTTCCTACTACATTCTTGGTAATGACTAATGAGCACATATCTTTGAAAAACTACTTAGCTCTAAGACTTCTTTTATCCTAGTTGCACATAAATAAAAACATCTACCTTGGAAAAGATAAGCACTAAAGAATAATTCAAATTTTGTACCACTACATGATTAGAGGAACTTGAGTGTGATTTTGGAAGGGCGATCCAAGATGGTACATTGACACAATAACTCCACATAGTATGAGGATCATGAGGCCAAATTGTGTCTTGACCATTATACATGAGCAAAAGACATTTTTTAATCAAAAATTCAAATAGTTCATACATGTAACAAACGAAAGTAAATAAATCAGGCAAATGTTTGTCTCATAAACATTAATTAAAAGAGTAATGCAGAGATTAAACTTGTCGGCAACACTAAAGAAATGTAAATCAAGAAAAGTCATCTGAAAGAGAGAATCATAATGAGAAGAACAACAACCAAGTGACTGAAAAGGCCTTGATTCTCGAAGGAAACGGGTGGCTTATCTAGTTGGAAACTTTCTCCATTTGTAAAAGTGTTGCTGGTAGGAGTTGGTTAGTGCTTGAACGAATTCAGGCAACAGATCAAACGAATAAAAATGGAACGTCGAATGAATCAGGCGGCAGTTTGAAGGAATCCAAGCGGTAGGTCGAATGAAACCAGAGACATGTCGAATGAATCAGGCGGCAGCTTGAAGGAATCCGAGAGGCAGGTCAATGTTGATGCTTGAAGGAATTCAAGGACGCCAGCCAGAGCGAATTTCGAGTTGAAGGTTAGGAATCGAATAGGTTTTAGTCGACAATGAAACCAACCTTCCCGCTACGTGCAATTGGACATTTTTTTGCAAGAAGATAGATTAAATTCAATGATAGAAAAAAAACAAATTAGTGATTTAGGGTGAGTTTGTGATTTACCTTTCGAGAATAACATGTTACGGGACTGGATTTAAAATCGTAACGAGATTTTTTTTCAATGGTTATATAAAACCCCTGAGAGTTTATTTTAAAAAAAAAGAAAAATATGTTCTCAAGGGTTATACTAAAAACACCCTAGAGTGTTTTTAGTTTAGAAGGGTTTTTTTAACCCCTTAGAAATTACCCCTCAGAGAACATATTTTTGTACTAGTGATCCTTATTGTATTATAATGTATAATATGATGTAATGTAATATAATATCTTCTTTTAAGATCTAGTAGGACTATGTAAAATATAGTTATCCTGATGTAAAATATGAAACTTTTATTATTAATGGCTTGACTTATCTATGTTTTCTTCTTTATATAGAAAATATGAAATCTTCTAAGAAAAACTAGATAAGGAGCAATGTCTTGTAGACCGTGCCACCACATATACCATATTGAGAAATAAAGAGTATTTCACACAATGAAACCCTTTAAGGACAATGTGAATACCATATCCGGTGTGGCTAGACTCATTAAAGGCTCGGGAAGAGCTCTTGTTCTACTCCCAAAGGGAACACAAATGTAATAAATGATGAAATTCGAGTAAATCTCGAAAAAATTTATTGAGCTTTAAGGATGTGCGTCAAAATGGGTTTCATATGGAAACCATGAATGAAAATATGAGAGAATATTTGTGCATCACAACACATTTTTTTTATAACGGAAAGCGGTTATGTTGACCTACATTCTAGCGGTAGTCCACCCTAAAACATCCTTGCGGATGAGAACACGAAGTTCATGATCATCAGAAAAATTGGTGTTGGGGGTCGATGTACCCAGGTGGGTTAATCGGTCAGCAACACAGTTTATCTCTTTGAAAATTTGTCTAACCTGGACTTCGTCAAAAGCACGAAGGTCCAATCTGGAGTCAGAAAGAATCATCTCGACCTCCCAAGGACAACTCCACAAACCTTGGAGTGTCTTAATAACACAAAGGTTGTCGCCTTCGATTTCAAGTTTTTTAATTTGCAGCCTTTTAGCCTCTTGAAGACCTGATTTTAGGGCAAAGCTTCCGCTTTATTGATTGAGTTAAAAAAAAATTTGCGTCGAGACTCGCAACATTTCCGTTATGATCCCGGATCACAAAGTCAACAGAAGTTTTTCTCGAATCAAGTTTTGAACCATCAAAGTTAAGTTTATGGAAACCAAGTTTTGGTTTTTCCCATCTGATGTCATGTTTCTTCCTTTTAACATGATTTGTTTCTTTGTGTTATTGTTTGTGCATCACAACACATGAATGTGATAAGAAATGAATTTGATATGAGGAATAAATTTATCCGGTTGAGGCTAATGTGATATCTAATAAAAGGTCGGATGACCGAGTTGAATTTACACTTTAGCATGATCGATTGGGTCACCCAAGATAATGATGATGCACAAAATTATAAAGGGTTTGTTTGGACACCCACTAAATAACTTTCAGTTTGTAAATTATATAAGATTAAATCCACTTAGTGTAATAAAATATAAGTACCCACTAATTAATATCATTTAAAAAACTTAAGATCAAGGTCCGTATTCCTGCCAGACTAGTTTTTATTGATTCTAACAATTATTTTATGGCCACTTAAAATTCTAGTTAAGATTACTGATTAATTTTTATTGATTCTAATAATTATTTTATGATAGCTTAAGATTCTAGTTAAGATTACTGATTAGTTTTTATTGATTGTAACAGTTATTTTATGCCCACCGTAATATGCTCTGTACAGCGTATATATAGTTGGATATTTTGATACATGAAAAACTGACCTTCATATACATGCACCTTCCTATTGTTGCTCTCATTTGTTTCTTTGTTCAAACGTAAGTTTACATACCATTTTGGGTAATTTGCGTTCGATGAGGAGAAGAATCAAATCAACACAACTATTGGAACGAATCAATTGTGTCATTCTTACTTTGTTAGTGCTGTAAGTAAGATCAACTTATTTGCCACTCCTCCTTGAATGAATTGAAAACCTTTATCCCCTCCATTATAGGTCTTCTCCGATTCCAAATCTTCTTTAAGCAGTGTAAAAGATGACTGCACTTGCAAGAGAGTAGAGTACTACTGATCAATGATCACTGATCCAGACGCCTTTCATACAACGCATGCTTCACAACCTCGTAAAATGAAACCACAATGCCAACTGATGGTCCAGCACGAGCAACTCGAGGTCCGACACCTGTAAACAGCCCCCTCCACCCTCCATCTCTGTCCATGGACATTCATCAAAACTCAAAACTCAGTTCGCCTCATTATTTACATTTTACTCAATTTCCACAGCCAGAAGAGCCCGTCTGACTATGGCTTCCATTTTCAAGCAACTTAGTTTTATATCAACAAGTACCAAAAATGAGTGTAGTGGTTGAATACCTCCAGATCTCAACTAATGTCTGTCTTGTGGTCATTCTCATTTGTCTGACATGATTTGTCTGAAAATCAGGAGATCAATGGTCAGCTTATAGCATATAAATCATAGAAACCAGCAAACTTACAAAGAGCTGAGATCACTTATAAAATCAAAAGGTGTTTATATGGAGAAATGCATTAAGCAAAAGAGAATTCTCAAGCCCAACAAGCTTCATTAGCAAATGAAAGGAGATTCAATTGCATGTGAATATCATCTCATCATTCTAATTCAGTTTAAGAGCCACTAGTTCAAATCGATCACCTCTATTTGCCTCCGGGTTCTGGCAACATCTAGGGGGCATGTGGCCGCTGCAGCTAAGCTTCCGGCAACAAAACCTGCTGAGAAATTTGCGCCAAAAATACTTAGTGTGCTAGGCACGTCACTGATAATTCTTCTCCTGATCTGCAATATGGTACAAATAGGAAATGTTGCCTTAGAAATGTGCGCTCAAGATGAGCTTCTCTCAATTTTAGATATGTTAACTATGGAAGGTAATAGCTCACCGGCTCAAGTGTTGCCCAGCAGATTGCAGAGAACGGGACATCACGAGCAAGTTGGGCTCCAAGACCAGTCCACAAGATACGGTAATTTTGGACTGTAAGAGCAAACATGATCGACAACTGTCAGGTTTTAGCAGTCAACAAGGAAAGTGTAGAGATCATGGTGTAGGCGTGCAAACTTGTCCTTCATGCACATGCACATGCACATGCACATAGCCAACTATATGAAACTACCTTGATGTTGAAGGGGTATAAAATTTAATCAATTTGAATGATGGATGAACAAGCTGATTTCATTTGTAGCATCTGGAGTGAAAAGGCGACAGGCATCCCGCCTGACTAGGTGGTTATCATCAAATAGGTTTTAAAATTAAATCATGTTCGTAGAATCATATTATAATAAAATCAAATTTTGTAGTAAAAATATAAGAAAACAAAGTTTCAAGCATCACAATACAATACATACAAGGCTAGAGCAATAAAAGTCATGAAAACCCCAAGTTTGAACGATCAAAAGTCAAGAAGAGAAGGGACCCTCGTAGGGCCTTTGATGAACTTGCAAGAACTGAAAGAGAGCGGGAAAGATTACTTATTACACATTTTGAAAATAAGATGATTTATATCGTTTAGAAAACGAACTACAAACATGCAAAGGATGGAAAGGGGCACCTTCCCGTACTATCACAGCCTAGGGTGTGCCAGGGTACCAGGTGCCGGTTAGGCTAAGGTGACCAGGCACACGCCTTGCCTTTTCACAAACTATGAACTCACTTCATACTGTCCATACAAAAATAGAAGAAATTACCGAAAACCACCTGCTAAATATGGGGCATTTGCAATGAACCTCCGGTTTTATTGTTAATTACCGGAAACCATCTGTAAAAAGCCATCCGTTAGCAAAAGACCACCCTAGCTCCTATTAGTCTGAAAACCTGTTAGTGGGTCCTACTTTCCATTATAATATCAATTTTATGTAATAAACCCATAAACCATTATTTTTGAACTATTATAACCAATTTCTGAAACCAAACCAATTAAACGAGAACTGAACCCGCATTCTTCAATCAAGCATTGTAAGCTTGCTCATCACAGACCTGTTCAGTGTTCATGAGACCCAAACATACTCTCATAAAAACATACTTTCCAATTTGTATTAGATATCCAATCAGGAATTGCTTTCCAATTTTCAAAACAAAATTTTGAAACACTAATTTTGAATCCTTGATCATCATTGAAGGGGAAAATCAGTGGAGAACACATATAGCGAAGGTGATGGGTAGGAAGAATAGACCTGACGGTGGTAGGCGTTGCCCATGAGAGGACCACTGATAGAAGAAAAGAGAGTTGATTCGTTGTTGTGAGATTTCATTCATCATAACGAGGTGTTAATTAAACTAAGAAATCAAGCCAATTTTCAGATCTCATACTTGATTGAAAGTAAGATCCTCAATTGAGTCAAAAGTACATATTTTTAATCAGAAATTAGGTTTAAAACTCAAAAGAAAATAGACAAATCTAGTAGAAACTTTAATTTATTTCCATTTCCCAATCAACTCGCATAAAATTGGAAAAGAAATGGAGTCCCGATTCAGAATTGACCGAAGGTTCAGTTATCGGTTTGGTTTGAAAAAAAATAGGTTACGAGTAAAAAAGATGGTTTACAGGGAATAAAAAAGATGGTTCACAGGTTTAGTTCATAAAATAATATTATAATGGAAAGTGGAGTCCACAAATGGATTTTCAGACTGAATATGAGGTAGGGTGGTCTCTTGCTAACAGAAGGATTGTTTACGGGTGGTGCTCGGTAACTAACTATAGAAAGGGTGGTTTATTGCAATTGCCCCTATTTAACGGGTGGTTTTTGGTAAGATAATTCCTGTAGGCTTGGCCCCTACTTGTCCCTTGCCCATCCAGTCACGGTAAGAACATAGAAGTAATCTTGGTTCTATTGGCAGCACACAGAAACTGGCAAGTGTGTATTAAATCTCAGGCATATTTATATTTATCCCCTGAAAAGTAAACTTACGGTTTTGGATACTGTTTGCACTTTTCACTGGGGTCGCTTCAATTAGCGTCTTCAAAACTCCAGCAGGCCTAATACCTTGACTATCTCTAAAGGCCTAATACACATGTGAATACAGAAACTGGAATGTCATTGTTTGTACATAGAAATATTCAAGTATAATGTATATCTTGCAGGAAATCAATTTCAACAGACAATATAAACATCTATGATGGCATGCTTGATCAGAAGAAAAAAGACCACCAACAAAGCAAAGCTATTGCGTTTTTGGCATAGACGAATAAGGGAGGCTAGGGAATTCCTTCCCAATTGAAAAGGTAGTTTGTACATAGAAATATTGCGTTTTTTGGCATGCTTGATGAGTCTGAAAAATATTGGAGGACTACCATTATAAACTTCAGTATCATGTAGTACCTGCATGCGAGTTCTTGCTAAATCAACAGGATAGCAAGTAATACAAGCCAATGACCGAGCAATTGAACCAGCTACAAGTGGAACATATGGTGTGAAATTGGGGGCCTTCTGTATCGTATATTCTTCCATATAATTGCGGAGAAGATCATAGCAAGGTAGGTATATTCCCACCTGGAGCAAAACAAGCGATGATCAGAAATAAGTATGAAGATACATCAAACAAGGTGGTCGGAGAAGTTGCTTACAGTTGGAATGGCAAGGGCTAAACTTGCATTGGTGCCTCTCCATAATTTTGAAATCCCTTCCTGCACAATAACTCCTGTTAAAACTCAACAATCATTAATGATGCTCAAGTAATACAAAGATTAAAGTACTTCAACATAAGCACTGCCACGAGGAGCCCATACATAGTAATAAGTGCCCACAAACAGTAGATGCATCCGTCAATGAGTTAATATGTATTGCATCTGAACTGCCAAATTAATCTTATCCAAAATTTGTAGTATTCCAATATCAGGATGATAAATATCCTACCTTACCCATGCTAACCCCAAAGAAAAAATGATTAATAATTAAAGCATGCTGAAGCAATGAAAAACCTAGACAGATGTTCACCAATCTCAACAGTGGCAACCCGAACATTTTGTCTGAATTTTAGAAGTTACCTCTGTAAACTATTAAACACCTTACCAGTTCTTTCGTGAATCAAGATTAGCAAATCTCATATAAACACAAGTTGTACCAACCTGACGTATAACTTTGTAGAAAACATCAAAAGTTCCTTCATATTGTGAGCACTGAGGACGGCAGTTGGGTTCACCTTGTCGAATTGCACGGTTCCATGACTGAGTGGCTTTGAGATCCTGAATCATCTGGAAGAGAAATTGAAGCTGCAAAAATTAGCAGGATAATAGACATTGCCTCGAGGAATATTTAATCCTGTGTTTGTCAATCATCTAGAAATATATTTGTCAAATGTCAAGCGTACTTTGTCCGATCCAGAGCATGCCGGTGTACACTGAGCCTGATAAGGAACGCCAGCAGCCTGCGCTTGTAATCGTGTCTGCAAAACAAAAAAGAGAGATACATATACCAAAGTAACAAAATGAGTGAATTGGGAATCAAACAGCAACCCACAGGCTATATTTATCAAGAGTAAGGGAAACGGTTTTGTTACGATTCAAAAGTAGAGGGAAATCGTAGAGTAGAGGGGGAGACCTTGGCGACATCGAGAGGGTTGACGATGACGGCGGAGATGAAAGCGGCGCCCGCTGCGGAGAGGGCTCGTTCTCCCAAACCCAAATTAAAATCAGGTATATCATTTTTACGATCCTTATCATCATCGGTGAAAATGTTGCCGGAATCGATATCGGGGTCGAAATCAACCCTCTTGGCGGCGGCGCTAATCCACGAGGGCGGCGGCGTATTGCGAGCTCCCACCATCCTTGGTAGCAGTGTTTAGGGTTAGGCGTGCAGAAAGGGGGCAAGGTTGAAAACCTGTTCCATGTGAAATCGTGGAAATTTGAAGGAGATGATGGAACGTTCTAGTAGAGCTGCGTTTTCCCGGGTTCGAGGGGATGCAGTTTGCCAATTAAATATGTTTTCCTTTTCTTCCCTTCCTCGGGGAGGATTCCTTTCGTGGCGCTGTGTGTCCGACTACGTGGACAGAGGAGAAGAAAGGCAAGGACTGCGCAGAGATTCTACAACGCTGACGTGCGTGGTTACGTTTCCTGGTCTTTGTTTAACTCGAGGCCACGCCAAATTAGCGGATTAGGCTTCCACGACTCGAGCGCTTTGTGCGTGGCTTGTTTAGGAATGTAGGAATGGATTAGAAATTAGAAATCGGAAATGAAATAAAAAAAATTAAAATACGTTATTTATGATATTTGGTGTCTGGTATGATGTTTTAATGAAATATTTTTGACAAACCGAATTTATTTTACTTGAGTTATGAAACGAGAAGTAGTATTATACTTGAGGATTATGTGTAAATGTTTATAATGTAATATATAATATTTTTTAAACTATATTTAAGAAAAATAAAGAGTAACTAATAACTTAAAGAATAAACCGTAAACGATCGCCAACCCAAGTAAATATGTTATATAACTTCTTCTATCAAATATACTTGCAAGAATTTGGCCAAATAGACCTTTTTTTAGTTTTATTTTAGTAAGTGTACCCCATTATTTTTTACAACTTTCATTTAATTGGAGGTGAAAGTAATTAATTTCTCTATTTAAAAAAAATAATAATAAATATTTGGTACTTGTTATGTAAGTATAAGTTTTAATTCTTAATAACTTAATTTATTTTTATTATTTTTTTACCTTTTTTTTTTTTAATTTTCTGTAATGAATTTCTGGTACGATACCAGAAATTTTCATACCAGAAATTCATAATAACTTAATTTATTTTTATTATTTCTTTTTTGCCTTTTTTATTTTCTAGAATGAATTTCTGGTATGATATTCATACCAGAAATTCGTACTAGATTTACATACTAGAAATTTACATGCCACAAATTTACATACCAGAAATTCATACCAGATTTATATACCAGAAATTTACATACAAAAAATTTACATACCAGAAATTTACATTCCAAAAACTTACATGCCAAAAATTCGTACCAGATTTACATACCAGAAATTTACATACCAAAAATTTACATACCAGAAATTTACATTCCAGAAACTTACATACTAGAAATTCGTACCAGATTTACATACCAGAAATTTGTATACCAGAAATTCATACAAGAAATTCATACCAGAAAATTACATACCAGAAAGAAAGATTACCAATGTTTTTATACCAAAAATTCTAAGTTATTTAGTACCATTTGGCCAACATCTAACCAAGAACCATCAAACAGGTCCTACTCGATCCAATCTAGCATAGTGCAATGCAGGCTCAATATAATGTTGTTATTTCTAACTAGACTTGGACTCTTGTGCTTGCAAATACAACCTCAAACGTCATAGGTTGCATTTAATAACCATATTGCTACCAGGAAGTTGTGAGATAGTAAAAGAGCTAGAAGATATTATTGTCTTTAGCACAACAATATACAAAGGGCCACATAAAAAAAGACACTAAATTGCATAATTGGACTAAAGTACTCAACAATAAAAGAGACAATGTACTAAAATTTTGTTTAACAATGAAGGAAGTGAGCAATTAGGTAGTTAAAATGTGAAATCAAGGCAAATATTGCAACAACTTCATCATCATAGTTGTAGGAGTCATAGACAGTAAGATGATTACATGTTTAAACCATTCATGATTCTCATACCAGAAGTTCAGTTGTAAAGTTCTCTACTGAACCGAAATTCTGGTATGAATTAAGTCAAACTAGCAATAATGGTGGAACTGAATATTGACTGTAAGTAAACAAAAGTGAGGCCTAAATACACCGAATCAACTGTAAAGTTCTATACTGAACCGAAAATGTTTACAATTTGAACAATTCATTGATTGGTACAGAAATTCAATCACTTACGTACGTCCCATTAAATCAAGAGAAAAATCCACAAGTGAACCAAATGGATAGCCCTTACATCGATGATGCATACAAGACATTACAGTGCACAAATGAGCAAATCTGGCTTGTCTAAGCCCTAGGTGTAGATTCTTTAAAGATTAGAGGAAGCTTGGCATCAAAGACTACCTAGGGTTTTCGTAGATTGCTATAGGAGAAGATCTGGCGAACTTGGAATAAGAAGGAGAGGAGGTAGATCACGCAAAAGAGAAATTTCCATGTGAATCCCCACGGTGGAAGAAGGAGAAGGGAAATTGAAATTGTCGGAGAAGGAAGCGGTAACACAATGAGAATGGTGAGAGCGTGTAACACCCCGAATCTGCGGGACTCGGGACGTTACGGGCGGAGACCTCACAATGGGTCCTGACCCTTAGCTTGACAACAATTTCACCGGATCTTGCAACATGGTACAAATAAAGGCCAAAACCGAAATACATTTTTCTAATGCAATGATATGAATCCCAAAAGTATACAACCAAAAGACCACAGCCGAGTCAACAACTCCAACGACCAAACGTCAAAAACATACAATATACAATACACACACACACACAAAAGACATTATAAACACAAAAGCCGGTTTATTATCTTTCCATTATGTCATCCCATTACTAATTTCATTTATGGTGTGACACGAGAATCTTAACGATCTCGCCCTTGTCCCCTTTCACCATACGGGTTTGTACTTGATGCGGATTAGCATCATTCGTTGGACTGGTCGCAAGGCACCTCCCAGTCTTTCCCATTTTAGACTGGACAAGCGGTCACCGCCCTTATCATACACTTGGTGTGACACCCCAAATCTACGGGATATCGGAATGCTACGGGCGATACCTTACAATCTGTCCCGACCCTTAGCCTGGCAACAATTTCACCGGATCTTGCAACAAGGCACAAATAAAGTCCAAAACCGAAATACATTTTTATGCAATGTTATGAAATCCGACAAAAAAAAAAGAAAGGAAAGACTTCAACCGTCCTTACAACAACATCAACATAATATATAAAAACAACAACACAAGGACTCCAAAACCCAACTCAACCTAAGATGTACGGAACCCCAACTGCCCACTCCTCCGGATCACTCGGCCACATCCTATCCTGCACATCAACTACAACAATCGGTATAAAGCTGTTAGCTCACATTCTAGGCATTATAAGAATAATATGGCACAAACACACATAGGAACACAAACACACAACATGCTCATAAACATACACATCCGTTACTTATTATCTTTTTAGGTTATTCCATATCTAATCCATTCGTTCAAGTGTGACACGAGAGTCTTATAACTCTCGCCTCTGTCCCCGTGTAACCAACAGGAGTGTGGCGGCGCCCAACCCGTATACCCTGAGGGAGTGATGAAGAAGCCCGCCCGTATACCGTGTATGGCCTGGTCGTAGAGATCCCCCCAGTCTCCCTCGGGAAACTATGCGGTGATGTCACCGCCCGATAAAAATAGTAACAATGGGCCAAATGATATATATAGTCAAGTAATCCTAATCCGGTTTTGATAGCATGAATTATAGTCTATATTTTAGGGTTTGTTTGGACGTTTTATCTTTCACAATCTACATGTTTGTATGTACATTATGTAATTATATTACCATTTCATCCACCTTTGCGAGAATCGAGGTCTACACCTAGTTTTGTTATAATCGTAGGTAAAATGGCACGTTTTGCATCAAAAAGGAGCAAAAGGAGCTATGGAGTCATTGGAGCTACATTGAGGAACATAAGGAACCATCCAGGAAGCATAACCATGGGTTAAAGATTCACTTTGGACCAGATTTGAGAGATTTCACATTCAGTTGTGACTCACCTCGGTTGATCACAGATTCATCTCGACCGAGGTGATCCAGAGAAGCCGACTCGACCGAGGCGAATACCTAGGACGCGGCGAGAATATTTTATTCTTGGCTGAGATCTTTTATATTTGGAAAGTGATCTTATATTTTTGGGCTTGGCTCCTGGAAGGAAGAAGATATTATAGACTTATATTTTACCTATTTTTATGGGAAGAGATCTTTCTAAGATATATTATCTTTGGAGGGTTATTTTCCTATAAAAAGGGTTGGATTTCTACAAATCCAACATCTTGCTTACGAGGAGATCTCGCATACAGCCCGCTTACACCAAGAATTACGCAGCAGCCATACTCCAGTTGGGAGATTTGAAGAACCTTTTTGAAGGTTGAAGGAAGATTGAAGATCATAGCTTTTAAAGCTTTTTGAAGGGTTTTTGTAAGATTATCTTAGATTCCCTTCCTTGTTGTCTTGTCTTGTTGGATTGCTATCCAAGGAACGCTTTTGTTGTGATATTTGATTCAGTTATTGAAGTCTTTTCATTAAATTCTTCTTGTTCAAATATTCACCTTCTTCCCATATATTTGATTATTGCTTTCATGATGATGAGTGGCCAATTTCCTTGTGTGATTCTAGGGTGATTGGCTGAAGGTTGTGGGAAAAACAATGATAGAATAATCTTAGATTCCAGTAGGACCTTGAAAGTTCGAGTCTTTAACCTTAACCCCAAGCATCTCGCTCAGTCGATGAACATCTCGGCCGGGGTGGAATTCGGTTGACCGAGGTGACTTATCCGATCCTAAACTAAGAGTTAAGTGTTAGAGTTTGCCAAATCCTATCCTTATTACACCTTTCCTGGTTCAATACAAGCCTAGGATGAGACTTACCCGGTAATTCCTTAGTTTGTGTACCAACGATCATAAGTGTAGGTAATAAAGGTTTATCCTTTATTGGGGTTTGAGTGTGCTTCCATCCCATCTTTGTGAGTTAGCCTGAGACTTACCCGGTAAAGGTTGATTCTATTCCCTTAGATGGTGTGTTAGTTTGAGGATATAGTTCTTTATCTTGATTCCTTGAGACTTACCCGGTAATAGGAGTTACGGTTTAGGATTAGTGAGTAGTGAGACTTACCCGGTGATCTATTCCACTTTAGTAACACCTTCCCTATGCAAAAACCTCAGCTTTGTCCGCTTATCTTTAGATCTTGAGTTGGAACCACAACTAGATGCTTTAATCCCTAGAATTGCATGTTTGCTTATTTGACTTCTTATTCATCTTTGATTGTTTTAATCGCTCTTGTGGTTAGTAATTACGAGGCTTACCGTTATCGGACTTTGTTTCACTGAGTCCCTGTGATCGACCCCTGGAATTCCTTGCTTTTTACTACGATTGACCCGTACACTGCGGGTTCGCATCCTTGTTTTAAGCTTACGTCTAGGGTTATAAATTTAAAGCTTGCACACACCGTTTGGAGCGAACAAGTTTTTGGCGCCGTTGCCGGGGACTTGGTCTAGACCGAGCCGGTACGGTTTGCTCTTGGGGCACTTGCCCCCGTGTCTACTAACCACTCTACTTGAGTGACTTTTGCAGGTTCTTTCTTAGGTATATGCGAAGAACCCGCACTGGGAAGGAAATCGTTCCTTACGATCCCGAACCAGAAAAGACATACAAGCGACGCTTAAGAGAAGCAAAGATGACCCAACAAGACAACCGCGATCTTGAGGCCGAGTTAAAAGAGGCGTTAGAGCTGCTACGCCTCAGCAGGGAAGAACTAAGGCAAGAGAAGGAAGAAACTCGCACCAAGACTGAAGCGATCAAAGCGGAGATGGCAGTCATACGTGACCAGATTCTACTTCGACCGAGGGAAGATCCACCAGTTGATCCTCGACCGATGCAGGTCCCAGTTGCTGACCCTCGACCGAGGCAGGTTCCAGTACCTGACGCCCCGGCCGATGTAGTTCCACTTCGGAGGCCAGTCCAAGATGTTCTTCTTACAGGAATCCCACAAACCCTAGGTCAAAGGATGGACCCCAATCAACAACTGAGGCGTCCAGGAGTTAATCTAGGAGATCCGGCGGACCATGACTATGAACTTCGACCGCAAGTTCTGTCTATGATTCGCCAATGCCAGTTCGGAGGGCTAGAGAAGGAATCACCACATCAACATCTTCAAAACTATGAGATCTTGATGGAAACCTTGAGACCTCCGAGAATTGAAAACAACAACTACAAGCTAAGACCTTTTTACTTTTCTTTAAAAGATAGAGCTCTTACTTGGTATCAATCTCTTCCTCCATGAAAAATCAGCACATGGGAGGAGATGACTACAGAATTCTTGACGAAATTCTTTCCACCCTCAAAAACCGCTGAAATGAGAGGAAAGATCAACACTTTCATTATGAAGGACAAGGAGAGTTTGTCCAAGTCATGGGAGCGGTTCAAGGACATTCTTTTGGATTGCCCACATCATGGGACTCCAAAGTTAGAGTTATTGGAGATTTACTTCAAGGGACTGGACGGAAGCACCCAGTTCAATCTCCAACTACTCTCTGCCGGTACCTTTATGGACATGGCGATTGACGAAGCTTGGGACTTCATCGAGAAGCAAGCTTTGCATATGGAGAAGTACACCCACTAAGGAGCTGAAGGTGGAGTTAACAGAGTTAACTTCCAAGAAACTCAGCCCAACAATAATCAACTCACGTCTTTGAAGAATGACGTGAAGCAATTGAAGGAACTCTTGGTTGCTCAAACCAAGAAGGAAGAGCAAGGGCAAAGGAACAACAACAACGGGTACCGTAACAACAACAACGTTCCCCGTAATAACAATTACAACAACAACAACAATAGAGGATCCAATAGCAATAATTGGAGGGCGAACAACCAAAATAACGGTAACAACCATTCAAACTCCAACTCTAACGATTCCTCTAACCCTTTCCTCTCTTCCCCTTCTTCTTCTTCTACTCCATTGAAAAGCCAAGGGCAAGGATCAAGTTCGTCTCAGCCGGAGAAGAAAGACGCAGTTTTGGAGGCTATCTTGATCAAGCTCAACGCTATGGAGACTTCTATGACTTCATTTTCGAAGGCCCAAAAGGCCTTTGAACAACAACTTGCAAGTAGGGCAAATGAAGCGCCAAGAGATCCAGGGAAGTTTCCAGCAAGGACGGAGAGCAACCCTAAGGGCCAGATCATGGCCATAACTACGAGGAGTGGACTGAAAACCACAGATCCAGTGCCTCGGTCGGTGCCAGTACCGACAACGACCACCTCGGTCCAGATGCAGTCGAATAACACTTCTACCGAGATGCCAACCGAGGTGGAGCCACAGAAAGCGGAGGGGAAAACTGAAGTTTATGTTCCACCTCCTGCATACAAACCACCACTTCCATTTCCCCAGTCAAGGGCCAGAGCACATCTAGACAAGCACTTTGGTAAGTTCCTTGACTTGATGAATAAACTACATATTAACATTCCTTTCCTTGATGCTATCCTAGGAATGCCCGCCTATGTGAAGTTCTTAAAGGAGATCCTATCAAGGAAAAGGAAACTGGAAGACTTTGGTGAAGTTAGGATGACATCTAAATCCTCGGAGCTCATACAAATCATGAAGGAGAAGATGCCACCTAAATTGAGAGATCCCGGCTCATTTTGCATTCCCATTCAAGTTGGGGATGTCACTTGTGAAGCCCTTTGTGATCTAGGAGCCAGCGTAAGCATCATTCCGCTGGAGCTATGTGTGAAGATCGGACTTGGAGAGCCCAAGCCGGTCAAGATTCGACTTTATATGGCAGATCGCTCCATCACCCATCCCGTGGGCATATTGGAGGACGTTCCGGTCAAGTTAGGTAACTTCTATCTACCTATAGATTTTGTTGTACTTGACATTCCCGCAAATTACCCTGTTCCTATTATTCTCGGGAGGCCATTTCTATCAACTTCGGGTTGCAACATGGATTGCAAGAACGCCAAGTTGAAATTCAACGTTGGTGGCGATGAAGTGGAGTTCGCATTGCTTGCAGCCATGAAAGGGGAGCAGCTAACTAATGATATCTTCAACATCTACGATGAAGAAGAATCAAGAGAATTGGTGAGCTCTATCCTTATTAACGATCCACTCGAAAGAGTTATTAGCTTCAGTTTAATGGAAGAAGGTATAGATGCTTCTTGTGATGCAGATATACGGAGCTTAAAGGCGCTGGAAGAGGATCCAGGAGCTAAAACTGAGAAGCTAATCCAGGAGACGAGGATCTCCAGTTTCGATTCCAGTTGCAGTATCTCGACCGAAGCACTCTCTGGACTGAGCGAGGCGACCGAAGAACATCTCGGTCAACGCCTCTACGCCTCGACCGAGGTCGATAGCGAGATGATGTCAACTGAGACTACTGAGAATAATAAACTTCCTACTCCCTTCTCTGACATTCATCCTCAGTTGGTGGAACATTCAATCCACCAACTTTCTGATAAAAACGGACCTTGGTATGTTGATATTGTGAATTATCTTGTTTTCCAGGAAACACCGCCCGGATTGACGTACTTTCAAAAGAAGAAATTCTTCAAAGAAGTACGACATTATTACTGGGACTAGCCGCTGCTATTCAAGCGCGTGCCGGATGGGATGCTTCGAAGATGCATTCCGGAAGATGAAGTTAATAGCATTATACGGCATTGCCATTCACTTCCTTGTGGAGGACATGCTAGCACCGATAAAACATGCGCTAAGGTATTACGTTCCGGTTTCTTTTGGCCTACATTATTTAAGGATGTACAATCTTTTGTTGTCTCTTGTGATGCATGCCAAAGAACAGGAAATTTATCAAGGAGGAACGAGATGCTACTTAACAACATCCAAGAAGTGGAGATCTTTGATGTATGGGGGATTGACTTCATGGGACCTTTCCCATCCTCCGGAGGAAACCTCTACATTCTTCTTGCAGTTGATTACGTCTCTAGATGGGTTGAAGCCATTGCTTCTCCCACTAACGACGCCAAGGTTGTTGTGAAGTTCTTAAATAGAACCATCTTTCCACGGTTTGGAACTCCACGCATCATCATTAGCGATGGAGGAACGCATTTCATCAACCGGAAGTTCAAAGCACTTCTATCGAAGTATGAGGTAACCCATAAGGTATCAACCGCTTATCACCCTCAAACTAGTGGACAGGTCGAGATCTCGAATAGAGAAATCAAAGCAATTTTGGAGAAGACCGTCTCTAGGACGAGGAAGGATTGGTCCATGAAATTGGACGATGCTCTTTGGGCGTACAGGACCGCATTTAAGACTCCCATAGGCACCACCCCTTATAGTCTGGTGTATGGGAAGTCTTGCCATTTACCCGTTGAATTAGAACACAAAGCATATTGGGCAATCAAATGGTTGAACTTCGACATTAAGGAGGCCGGCGAGAAGCGACTATTGGAGCTCAACGAGCTAGAGGAGCTGCGTTTGAACGCTTATGAGAATGCCAAAATCTATAAAGAAAGGACGAAGAGATGGCATGACAAGCGTATCGTCCCAAAGGAGCTTAACGAAGGAGACCTAGTTCTACTCTTCAACTCCCGCCTCCGCCTTTTTCCAGGTAAGTTAAAATCAAGATGGACCGGACCTTACGTTGTGAAACATGTTTTTCCTCATGGTGCAGTTGAGATATGGGGCGAAACTAGCGGAAGCTTCAAGGTCAACGGTCATAGACTTAAGAAGTACCAACCGGAAACTCCGGTTGAGGAGGTTGCACCAATATACCTCGTTTGAAATGCATCATGGTCCAGCTAGCGACCTTAAACCAAACGCTTCTTGGGAGGCAACCCAAGGTATTGCTTTCTTTTCCCATTTTCTAGTCTAGCTTAGATAGTTTTTGCTTTTGCTTTGCTTTGTTTTGTTTTTGGCGTTCTAGACAGATAACAGGAGACATCTAAGGAAGGAGCATAACTGGAAGTACAAAAGTTTGAGAATTTGAGAAGACGAAGTTTGACTGAGGCATTTCGGTTGCTATCAGAGCACCTCGACTGAGATGATTCTTGAGCAACCGAGGCGACTAGGGTTTCTGAAGAACCACCTCGGTCCGTACCACCTCGGTCCAGTCGAGACCATCTCGACCGAGGTGACAGCAGATTCCAAAAAGGGTATAAAAGGGGGATTAATTTTCTCTCTCTTCACTTTCAACCCTCCTCGACCGCGGCGACAGATTCACCTCGCCTCCTTCGTTTCTTGCTCGTTTTCGACGATTTCTGTCCCCAAACTACGATTGAAGGATAGAGGATCGCGTTGCAAGTACAAATATGCAGAAAATCGAACTGATTCGGCCGAAACGAGGTAAAACGAACCGAAACCCTAACCTCTCCGTTTCGCTTCGATTTGGGCTTTGGTTGCCCCTGCATTTGTTGAGGAAAAGCTTAAGTACCCATAGGAAGCAATTGTAGTGATTTTTGGGGGAAAAGAACTGAATTTCCAAAAGGAATTAGATCCAGTTTTTTGCCTCGGTCCAGTCGAGCTGTGCCTCGGCCGAGGTGATTCTTGAGCATTGTCAATCGACCGAGGTGACCTGACAGTAGCTGAGTTGAAAATGAGTTCTGAGCGACGCCTCGCCCTTAGGGATAGATCTTCACCTTCCCTTTCTTCCTCTTCTTCCCGACCTTACCGCCCGGTGATCCATGAGCGACACCGGGTGGATTATGACCGTATTTCTGGCCGTCCAGTGATTGCACCTCGGTTCTTGGACGTGTCCGCTTTTGATTGCCTAGGGGTAGATGGAGACCTTAGGAGGATGATTTCTACAGTTGGGCTGGATCAGTTTACTGAGATCCGAGCCCTAGCCTATTTGGAGCCGACCCTAGAGTTCGTTAGCTCCTTCACCTACCTTCCCACAAAGCGTTCTGTGAAGTACCGGTTGATGAACCGGAACTTCATAGTTCCACTAGAGTACCGGCGAGAGATTTTTGGCTTTCCTAAGCCCACCGCTGTTGACTTCCCGTCCCGATCAGTAGCTAGGGAGTTCTGGGGGCAGATTGCCCATGTTGTTGAGCATGCAAATAGATGGCGCCCTGGAGATTCCAGGGAGAAGGTCATCTTCCACCTAGCCTTTAGGTTAGCCCACCGGATATTCAGCGAGACACTCCGGATATTCAGCGAGACACTTCTGGCGCGTACTGAGACGCCTCAGAAGATCCGACAAGGTGAGCTTTTCAGTTTGTACTGCATGGTTGCTGGGGGTTTCCCGGACTTTGGCTTGATGCTGGCAGAGGATCTGCACAGGATCAAGGCCAAGGCAAAGGGAGACATCTGCTGCGGAGGGCTTGTCACCCACATAGCTAGTTATCAGGACATGGATCTCAGTGCTTGTACGATTGTGGCGGCTGCCAAGCCGCTTGGATTGCAGGAGATGATCACTCGGCGGATTCTCGTTCCCCGAGGTCTGACTACTCCATATGTGGCTATACCGTGGGAGCTGACTGCGCCACAGGGGATCAGGTGGTCTGCCCAGTTCACTATTTATGACCCACACTATTGGCAAACCGCTTGGGCTCCACTGATGGAGGATTATAGAGAGACAGCAACTGCCCCAGCTGAGGAGGAGGAGGAGGCTGATGACGAGGAGACAGTTGATGAGAGAGAGGGTGGAGTCCCAATGGATACAAGGACATATACTGCAGGGACGAGCGCACCACCGATTATAGATCTGGATGAGGAGGATACTGAGCCTGCACCTGCTGCATCACCTACTAGACCTGCTAGGCGTAGGACACGCCGTCACAAGGATCCAGATGCTCACAGACGGATCGATGACCTGACGGATCAGGTTATTGATTCATATGCTGCTTTGTCGCTGGATATCCGCGAGATGTAGGAGCGGCAGCATTATTAGCATATGATGGCCCAGATTCAGTTCGAGCATGTCATGGGCTATCCGTTCGACCCGACCCAGTATCCATACGTGCCACCACCACCACCACCGGATCGTGACTACTGAGAGCTGCAGGATTTTCTTTATTATTTTTATGCAGTTCAACTATTTATCCGGTGAGTACTTTTATTCTCTAGACTTATTATGACCCACTAGGACAGTGTGTCCCAAGTATGGGGTATTTGATGTATTTATTTGATGACTTTGATGTATGACTCTATTGACTAGATATTTATATTCATGCTCTACTTTTGCATTTATATGTTTATCTGAGATTGCATGCATACATACAGATGATTTGATTGAGAAAAACGTTGAAACTAAAAAAACTGGTTTAAAAAAAAAAAAAAATTTTTTGACCTCGACCGGGGCAGTTCTGGCCGAACGAGGTGTTTCACCTCGGTTGACCTTCGAACACCTCGACCGAGGTGGGTTAACTGAAAGTTTTCGAAAACGATTTTTGTGCTTCTTATCTGGATATGATCTCAGTGAAGATCTTGCTTACTGACTGGTTTTAAATTCTTTATGTGTTTGAAAGGTTTTATAATATGTTTAAGTTGCTAAATGCTTTGTTTGAAATTATTGGCATGTTTAATACTTCGTTTTTGTCTAAATTATGTTGAATTTGAAGGTTGACACCACATTATGAGTTCTCTCACTTTCTTCCTGGAAATACCAAGGCAATTCATTCTTCTCTCTTCTTCTTCTTGATCATGCTTAGCCCCTCATATACATTTTGCCTCCCTTTACCTATCCGAGAATTTAGAAGCAAGCGAAGTGGTGAAAGCAAGTGAAGTTAAAGTTGAGAAGTGGCTGGAAGTGAAAGTGTTAGAAAGCAAAAATAGGTTTGGGGAAGTCAATCATGAAGATGAGTAACTCCGCACCATTCACATAGCCGGGTGTTTGTGTCTTGCCAAAGTCGGATTGAGCGATATTCCTAACGGGTCATGGTATGTGCATCAAGGGTTTGATGCATCTCAAGAAATTGATGATTACGGATTTCCTAGGCTTCGGTTATTGTGCACCTCTGTCCATGCATCCCAAAAAGTAAAGTAAAAGAAAAAGTATGAAATAAGCAAAGCTTATTGGTGGAAGATGTTGCAAGTCAAAGTGAAGGTGAAGTTCATCCTTTTCCCGGATTCTAGCACCACATTACCTTACATACATTCCTACCCTACACGTTTCTTGACCTTTCTTTTGGGAAGCCCTTGAGACCTTGAGCTTGTTGATTGACTTAGTGGTTTAAACTGGATTATACATGATTAATTTTGATAATTATGACTTATTATGCATTCTATGACTTTATGCAAAGATGAACAACTTTCTTATATTTATAAAATGTTTTGACCATATTTTAATTTTAAACTCCATGAAGTATTCTCTTAGAGTGATCTATGATAGTTGCACACCATAAAAATGTTTTTGAAAGACTTTTCATTGATTTTCATGACTTATAATCCATTCTATCTTGTCTTCTATATGCGGAACTTGCTTGGGGACAAGCAAGGACTAAGTATGGGGTATTTTGATAGTATGAATTATAGTCTATATTTTAGGGTTTGTTTGGACGTTTTATCTTTCATAATCTACATGTTTGTATGTACATTATGTAATTATATTACCATTTCATCCACCTTTGCGAGAATCGAGGTCTACACCTAGTTTTGTTGTAATCGTAGGTAAAATGGCACGTTTTGCATCAAAAAGGAGCAAAAGGAGCTATGGAGTTATTGGAGCTACATTGAGGAACATAAGGAACCATCCAGGAAGCATAACCATGGGTTAAAGATTCACTTTGGACCAGATTTGAGAGATTTCACATTCAGTTGTGACTCACCTCGGTTGATCACATATTCATCTCGACCGAGGTGATCCAGAGAAGCCGACTCGACCGAGGCGAATACCTAGGACGCGGCGAGAATATTTTATTCTTGGCTGAGATCTTTTATATTTGGAAAGTGATCTTATATTTTTGGGCTTGGCTCCTGGAAGGAAGAAGATATTATAGACTTATATTTTACCTATTTTTATGGGAAGAGATCTTTCTAAGATATATTATCTTTGGAGGGTTATTTTCCTATAAAAAGGGTTGGATTTCTACAAATCCAACATCTTGCTTACGAGGAGATCTCGCATACAGCCCGCTTACACCAAGAATTACGCAGCAGCCATACTCCAGTTGGGAGATTTGAAGAACCTTTTTGAAGGTTGAAGGAAAATTGAAGATCATAGCTTTTAAAGCTTTTTGAAGGGTTTTTGTAAGATTATCTTAGATTCCCTTCCTTGTTGTCTTGTCTTGTTGGATTGCTATCCAAGGAACGCTTTTGTTGTGATATTTGATTCAGTTATTGAAGTCTTTTCATTAAATTCTTCTTGTTCAAATATTCACCTTCTTCCCATATATTTGATTATTGCTTTCATGATGATGAGTGGCTAATTTCCTTGTGTGATTCTAGGGTGATTGGCTGAAGGTTGTGGGAAAAACAATGATAGAATAATCTTAGATTCCAGTAGGACCCTGAAAGTTCGAGTCTTTAACCTTAACCCCAAGCATCTCGCTCAGTCGATGAACATCTCGGCCGGGGTGGAATTCGGTTGACCGAGGTGACTTATCCGATCCTAAACTGGGAGTTAAGTGTTAGAGTTTGCCAAATCCTATCCTTATTACACCTTTCCTGGTTCAATACAAGCCTAGGATGAGACTTACCCGGTAATTCCTTAGTTTGTGTACCAACGATCATAAGTGTAGGTAATAAAGGTTTATCCTTTATTGGGGTTTGAGTGTGCTTCCATCCCATCTTTGTGAGTTAGCCTGAGACTTACCCGGTAAAGGTTGATTCTATTCCCTTAGATGGTGTGTTAGTTTGAGGATATAGTTCTTTATCTTGATTCCTTGAGACTTACCCGGTAATAGGAGTTACGGTTTAGGATTAGTGAGTAGTGAGACTTACCCGGTGATCTATTCCACTTTAGTAACACCTTCCCTATGCAAAAACCTCAGCTTTGTCCGCTTATCTTTAGATTTTGAGTTGGAACCACAACTAGATGCTTTAATCCCTAGAATTGCATGTTTGCTTATTTGACTTCTTATTCACTGAGTCCCTGTGATCGACCCCTGGAATTCCTTGTTTTTTACTACGATTGACCCGTACACTGCAGGTTCGCATCCTTGTTTTAAGCTTACGTCTAGGGTTATAAATTTAAAGCTTGCACACACCGTTTGAAGCGAACAGGTTTCATGATCAAAAGAGATAAAACACACACCACCATAATGTATCCAAATAATGCATAAAAGCGGCTAAGTAAGTCCGAGGACTTACCTCGTCTCAAAGCTAACCGAAACCGATAACACTCTCCGAAAGAATATAACCAAAGCCTGTTCAAGATAAGGCACGATAATCAACAACCACTCACGCAAGCTGGAAGTCCTTAGACTTCTAGTACTATATACTCTTACAAGATCGTACACTCCCATAAACTAGGATAGCATTCCTAATCTCACAACTCACAAGATCACGACTACAACCACAAGTGCTAGGATACTCTCATCGTAACCTCCACAATCTCAACCAACATATAAATACCACCTCAAGTCTCACAAAATCAACCACGAGGCTCACAACTGTATAACAACTCGAGATCAACACACCACATGGCATAAAACACCAATAGCCTCAAACACTCACCTAAAAAGGTTTCAAGCCACTACTTGGCATTTGCCCTAAGTTATGCTAAATCCAACCTAGCATGATTCTACCACTAAACATAACTAGATCGAGAAAGAAGGTACTCACACACGATCCAAGGTTGAAGATGATCTACGGATGTCGAGATTGGATTCGTTGGTCTATAACAGCCGCTTCCAAACCTAAAACCAAAGCTAAGGAAATTTAGCTCATATGCTAAATTTGAATGAAGGATTTAACGTGCATAAATCTAAGAAAAATTCGCTTTCAAAACCAAAGTTAAAACTCGTAAAAACATTTCCGGGGATTTATACAATTATATAAACACTGGTAAAAAATCTGCAATTAAATTTCTGGGCCATAAATATGGAACTCAAGAAACTTAGGCCAATTTCCGAAAATAACTTTGGGCCAAATCTGTCATTTATTCACAAGGGTAAATCTGCACATTTCCAAAACATAGGGCCAAACTTGCAAATATATATATATATCAGCAGGGCATAATTGTTTCATTTCAAAAAATATGGGTAGAAACTGTAATTACAAGGCAATGAGTCACTTTTGTAGTTATATCAGCAGGGCATAATTGCTCTTCCAGAAGGCACTGCAGCGGCTCTAGCAGCAAGGACATCAGAGGGAAGGCGCACTCCCTGGCGGCAAGGGCGGTGGGGTCCGTCGGCTGCGATGCTGGGGGAAGAGTTTCAGCCTTCCGGGAAGATCGACAAGGGAGAAAGGGAGACGCAGATCTGTTCTCCAGTGGTGTGGTCTCCGTCGATCCTAAGTATAACAGTGAGGAAGAGAAGCCCGAGGCTGTTGCTTTCTTTGTTCGGTCGATCGGCACAAGGGAAGGAAGAGGGGTTGATTTGCTGCAAAACAACAGAGGGAGAGGTGGGAGAGTTTAGCTGGCCTACGTGAGGGAGAAAGAGATAGGGCAGAGGGAGAGGATGGCCAAGAGTCGGTTCCAGCTACATCCTGCAGGTCGGGGAGCGAGAAGTCGGGTTGCAGGCGGTTGGAGCGAGAGGTCGCTGGTCGGCTGCAGCAGTTGCAGGCATGAGAGAACGAGGAGGCTGCCATCTCCTGGGTGGATAGCTCCAACGCGCAAGAGACAAAAAGGAGGCAGGAGAAAAGAAAATAAAAATAAAAGAAAAAGAATAAAGAAAAAGGGAATAGGGCAAAACTCGATTTAACGATCAGAACGGGATTTCCAAATCGGAATTTTTTTGACTTTTCCGACTAAAATAAGATACGGAAATACGTATATGTACTCCAAAACAATAAAATACCCGGAAAGCTATTTTTATGTCGAATATTATTTTAAAATAATAATAATAATAAAAAGAAATCTCGAGCTAGAAACGAATCAAAACTAGGGCGAACTAAAAACCGGAACGCATCCAAAAGAATGAGGCGTTACAATAGGTCGTTCTACAAAAAAGTTTCGTCCCGAAACTTGCTAAACCCGATATATAGGGTGCGATAAGCCTGTTCTCATATGATCTATACTCTATACTCTATATAGAGTATAGATCATATGAGAACAAGTTTATCGTGTAATCATGAGAACAAATTCGTAATTATTATTAGTTTTGTTATGAAGGTGTCATATCGTTTAATGTATTATTCGTATTTATTGTTGGTTGAGTGGATTATTCGTAGTTATTGTTGGTTGAATGGATTATTCCTAATTATTATTATTCGTAGTTATTATTAATTATGATATCTACTATAAATCTCGGCCCTTAATACTCACCATCCGACGGTCTAAGATTGTTCTCATGATTACACGATAAGCCTGTTCTCATGGGAACCACACCCTATATATATAGGGTGTGGTTCCCATGAGAACACCCCTAACGTGTATACATGAGAACAATCGTACACCGTTGGATGGTGAGTAATAAGGGTTGAGATTTAGAGTAGATATCATAATTAATAATAACTACGAATAATAATTAGGAATCCAACAATAACTACGAATAATCCACTCAACCAACAATAACTACGAATAATACATTAAACGATATGACACCTTCGTAACAAAACTAATAATAATTACGAATCCGTTCTCATGATTACTCGATAAGCCTGTTCTCATAGGATCTATACTCTCTCTCTCTCTCTCTCTCTCTCTATATATATATATATATATATATATATATATATATATATATATATATGTATATATATATATATATATATATATATATATATATATAATGAGAATAAGTAAATGTAGTTTTAAATTTGAAATGAGTTTATGTTGGAGTGGATGATACTCGCCTTTAATTTATGTAATCAACTCCTTCTTTATAGTTGGAATGAGTCATTTCATGAAATCATTTTCATTCCTATTTTTCTCTTTTTTTTTCTTCCTTTATTTTCTGCTATGTCATAAATTTCTCTATAATCTTACTATGAATCAATATATTAATATATATCTACTAAAGTAGAGAACTTAACTACTGATGTGGCGATCTAAGGTGTTAGATTTATGAAATTCAGCTCTCTCATTAAAAGTCACAAAAAAATCTTTTTTTATAAATTACCTACATAAATGTTTTAAAACTAATCACCTACAAAATCTCTTTAACAATTCTCATGTATCTCTTTTTTTCCTTCATAAAAATTGATCAATTTTTAACAACTTGAGTAGTGTAATTCATATAAATTTTATAACAACTAAATAAGACTGAAATTATTATTTTTTCATTTGAATAAATTTTATATTATATGAATTTTAATCATCAAAAATTATTTAATATTTTACGTGTAATAACCGAAAATTTTAAGTTCCGGTAAATTGAATTTTACCAAAGTCCGTCGCGACAATCGTAAATAAATAAATAAGTAGAATAAAAAAAAAAAAGAGTTTAGTTCTATCATTTTATGTGACCTAGATTCACATAAAATGATAAATTAATTGACCGGAAATAATTTACGTACGTTAAAATAAGAAAAATAATAAGTTATAAAATACGGAATTTAATTCCGTATTTTTATAATTTTCCGCACGCAAATAACGAGTTGCGTATCCGTATTTATAATCACATAGCGGACTGGGAGTGGGCCACTACAAAGCCCAATTAGCAGCCCACTTAATTAATTCCTAACCCTAATTAAAATTAACCTAATCCTACTCTAATTACCCTACCCCTACCGCTTCTCGTCTCTCTTCTGGACAAAAGAACAAGCCGCTCCTGCCTTCGTTCCTCTCTCGCAATACCGTACTGCTGATCTTCCTGCCACCACCGCCGAGCCCTGCCACCACCGCCGAGCCGTGCGCCGTGCGCCGACCACCGCAGGAACTCCGGAAGAGAAGACACCACTGCTACGCCTCGTCTTCCACCGGATCCACCGTCGCTCGCCGCCATCAGCTGCTGCAGTCTCGCACCACGCCGGCACGCCAGTACGCCGCAGCCGCCGCCCGCCTCCAGTCGGGCCGGTAAGACCACGATCTCCTTCTTCTTCGTTCCGTCTCCCTTCCTTCCCGTCTTCTGGTTCGAGGCCGAGGACATTAACCCTCCCTTCCTACGCAGTCAAGTTTCCGGATCGGTGCCGCCCTCTCAAGTGACAAGGTATCCGGTACAACCGGACCGCAACGCAAGGACCCGAGCCTGCATCCAATCGATCGAGTCACACCGGTGAGTCCTCAACCTTGACATTTCGATGCACTTGTACCCCTTTACCCTACAGACTTCAAGACATATAAAATAAGAAAATACCGTAGCTGTAGATGTGAATGTGTATTTAGATACATTTGGATTTGCAGCAGTACACGTAAGAGAGTGGATATAGATACATATGGGTAGGCTCTACAGAATGTGTGGAAGGCAAGAATGTGTAGGAATGTAAAGTACGTATATAATTACATATATATAGAGATTAGTAGATGTGTATATATATATATAGGTATTACAGAGCTGCTGACTTTGTGAGTGGATGGCAGAGGTTTATAAGAGTAAGATAGATGTTGAGTATATATATATAGGTACATATAGGATATATATATATAGGGTCTGGTTCCGGTGAGGAGGACCCTTGCAGATAGGAATGAGGAGAGCCGAGGTGGTGACATGTGGCATGCCACATTACCGTTTTGTTTTTGTAAATAAAAATTGGTGTTCATATTTTTATAAGTATGTGTTCATTTTTAAAAGAGTCATTGTTCATATTTTATCAATAAATGTTCATTTTTTTCCAACACTAACTTTTCATTTTTTAACATTAGTTGTTCATTTTTGTTTTTTTTTTAAAACATTTTTTCGGATTTTTTTTTGAAAATTATACTATTCTTTCAAATTGTGTTAATAAAATATGATGTTCATTTCTGTACAAGTATGAATTCATTTTTTTTTACAGTTATGATGTTTATAATATGATGTTCATTTTTTTTGAAAATTATAATTTTCTTTAAAATCGTGTTTATAATATTCAGAGATCGATTACATAAAAATTGTGAAATCAAAGAGAATACAAGACGATTCAGGTTTTGTTTCTTCGAATTTCTACTCTCATTGTTTAGTTTTCCATTCTTAAGGTTTAGGTTTCATTATGATTGATGTTTGTCTTCGAAATCAAATTTGTTTGAATCATTTTGTATTTGATAAGTTTGATTGAGAAAATACATGTATATACATATGTTGAGTTGGTCTAATAGCTCCAATTGAATAATCTATATGCTCCTTTTAGAGTGCACGCAAATTGTTTGGCAAAATGCCTTATAGAAAAATAGTTTATAATATTTACAGGAACAATGACATAAAAAGTATGAACACTGACGAATAAAAACATGAACAATGACGTATAAAAGTATGAACACCGATGACTTATCTATAACTTGACAAATACATAACATATTATGATCATCTTTTAACGTTTTGTGATGAGTTTTTTTTATTTTTGTGGTTATATACTGTAAATGAACATCTATGCATTATAAAATGAACACAAAGAATAAATGGACATGATACTTTGATGAATAAAAATACTATGAACACCGATGTATAACAACATGAACAATGACATATAAAAGTATGAACACCGATGACTATTTTGAATGTAAGGGCATTTTTCCAGATTTTAAGTCAATTTACAAAAATGCCATTAATGATGAGCGTGTGAGAGCCCTTGATTTAAATTTATCCAATGGCTTACATCCCTCCTAATTCCTATCTAGAAGCTCTCTCCTCACTTGAACTAAAATCTATATATATATATATATATATATATATATATATATATACTTTTATACACGAAAGAGTACATATATCCGTACGAAACGAGAAAGGAATTTATGTAACTATATATATATAGATACCGAGTAGTCATGAAATTATACGAGTTGAGAGAAAAAGGTTAGAATATATATACATACGTACATATACAGGTAGAAGAGTGATATCTGAAAAGAGGAGGAGTGTTATTCTTTGAGGAGTGGTTCCGAGTTAACTTATAACTTATAAGAATTGTCAAGGAGAAACTTTTTATGGAAAACAAATGCTAAAAGAAATTAGTAGAGTTTAAGAATAAACTTTGAGTTTTTTCGACACTAAGGGTAAAATGGTCTTTTACCGTAAGAGAGCTTTTTCCGTAATTCCTTAGCAGGAGGTTGGACATCTGGATGTGATTTTGATCCACATGCCTTATTTGACAGGCGTTTGAGTTACCACGAGTACAGACTATTTTTGAGACGTGTTAGAGTGTGTTTTGACTCAGGTAAGTCCTTGCGACTTACTTAGCTAGTTTCTGAGTGTTAGTTGAATGATAGTAGTTGTGTGTGCTATTTGCGTGTTTAATAATAATAACTTGCTAGGACGACTGTTATTATTACGTTTAAGGCCCAAGTGTATGTATAACGGGCCGTGACATCACTGCCCAGCTCTGACAGGAGACTGGGAGGTTCTCTATACCCAGACCATGCAGGTACAAGGTGAGATGCATCGGATCCATTCCTGATGGTTACACGGGGGCGGAGGCGAGGTTTGGGAATCCCTCGTGTCACAAAATAAGTATCACTAGAGTGAAATAGTAATTTAAATCAAGATAATTAAACGGACTTGTTTGAAAGCATGATGAGTGTTTATGTTTATCTGAGTGTGCTTGTGCTGCTATTATTCTGCTAATATTTAGATAACTAGCTAACGGTTCTTCTGGTTGTTGTTTTAGATTTACCACAGGTTAGATCAGCAGCTGAGTTATCCGGAAGTAGTGGTCAGCTGGGTCTCCGTACTCCTTAGAGCGGGGTTGGGGTTGTTTTGTCTTTCCTTTCTTTTGGTTAAGACAGTTATTCTTTTCTTTTGTTTAAGTACTTTAGGCTGCTAGACAATGTTGCATTCATTACTCTAAAAACATGGTTTTTATGAATTTCGGTTTCTTTATTTGTGTCTTGTTGCAAGATCCTAGTAATGTTGTTGTCAAACTGAGGTCGGGACCCATTGTGAGGTCCTAACCAGTAATACTCCGAGTTCTGAAAATTCGGGGTGTTACAACATGGTATCAGAGCTCTAGGTTGGCAACAATGGCACTTGAAATCTTCTGAAAGACCGAATAAGTTTTAAGTAGAACCCGAAAAGGGGTCTGAGTTTTAAAAAGAAAATTTTTAGTTTTAAATGCATGCATAGTCTGGTTGGGAATAGAAAAGTACGGCTGACCACCACTACTACCGCAGTTCTCAGTATGCTTAGTTGGACTTTAGGTTACTGTAGTTGGAGTTTTGGACTTTCAGCTAGTAGTAATTATAGTTATTATTCTTGCGCAGATGGCACGTACTAGAGCTACGCTAGCTACTGGTCGAGGCAGAGGTCGTCCACCTCTCCCTCCAGCTGGACCAGGTAGGGGAGATAGGACCCCTACAGTTAGAGGACGCGGCCGTGGAGGTAGACCCCCACTAGCCCGAGGTCGAGGTCGAGCTCCACGAGAGGATCCCCCAACAGTGATCATGCTAGAGGCTGGAGTGGAGAAAGTAGCTGAGAGTGTTGGTCCTGAGGTCAGGAATGAGACCGTTGCTAGGTCTGGAGTACAGAGAGCACGTTCAACGGAGTCAGGACGTGTTTCCATTGGAGCGACTGAGTACATAGAATACCGAGCATACGTTGAGCGTATGGTGGAGGCTGCTAGGACAGAGAGACTTACCCAAGTACCACCAGTACCGGTTAGATCTGTCCAGGTGACACAGGGAGCGCCTCAGGTGCCAGCTGTACCTGAGAGGAGAGTTGTGGCTGATAGAGCTCCTACTGGGTCTAGAGCTCCGAGACCGGATGAGTGGTTGAAGGCTTTCAACTCTCAGAAGGTCCCCTCATATAGTGGAGAGATAGGACTGGAGGTGGAGCACTGGATTGGGCAGGTAGAGACTGCGTTAGAGGCAATACGCTGCCTAGAGGATCGGCAGGTGGACTTGGTGCAGACCTGCTTCACTGGAGATGTTCATTCCTGGTGGCGGACCATGCGTAGTCGAGTCACCAGTTGGGAGCAGATGAGGAGCATTGTTAGAGATAGATACTGCCCTGTCTCGTTGAGGAGAGAGAGATTCCAGGACTTCATTGAGGCTGGATTTGAGGACATTCCGATTGCTGCTGCCATCAAGAAGTTCCAGAAGGAACTGACACTGCTTGGACCAGCTGCACCTCCTGAGGAACAACATGTATATCTTTTTTCGAGGAGATTGAGAGAGAGCACTCGGTCCTATCTGGCAGGATTTCGCTGTGAGACTCTGTCAGATTATCAGGATAGAGCATCTGCATATGAGAGAGACAGACCAGTGTCGAGGAGAGCTGCCCAGTCAGACAGGCCGGATAAGCGACAAAGGACAGGTTATGCTAGTGGTAGTTCAGGAGTAGCTGCTTTTGGACGGGGACAGACTCAGGGGCGACAGAGCCATACAGCTACTAGTCAGACTTCAGCTGGTTGTTTGCAGTGCCACAACTGCAGTAGCTATGGGCATATCCGATCGAACTACACGAAGCCAGCAGTGACTTGCTTCTAGTGCGGCAAGGTTGGACATAGAGCTGCATTCTGCCGTCAGGGCAAGGCTCCATCTCAGCAGGGTTCTTCTCCTGCAGGCTTATCAAGGAGTGTACAGAGACCGCCACAGTACCGGACTCCTAGTTAGCAGCAGCAGTACAAAGCTCCTAGTCAGCAGCAGTCTTACAGGGCTCCAGGACACACACCACCACAGAGTTCTATGTAGGGATCAGGTCGGGGCAGAGGACGTGGTAGTGTGGCTGATACTAGAGGAGCTCAGGCACGAGTGTTTGAGTTGAGAGATGCTGATCAGCCAGATGCACCGACTGCCACAGGTACGATCCAGATTCATGACTTACCTGTACGAGTTTTATTTGATACGGGTGCTACACACTCCTTCATATCTGATGCATGCGTAGATAGGTTGTCCTTAGCTATTGTAGAGGGGATACCTTTTATGATAGACTTACCTGATGAGAGTAAGGTAAGAGGGACTAGAGAGATCTTTGGATGTCCTGTTTGCATGGGAGATCGAGATTGACTAGTCAAATTTCTAGTCATGCCCTTAGCTCATGAGGATGTCATTCTAGGGATAGATTGGATGAGGAGACATGGAGCAGTCTTAGACATTGGTAAGAGGACAGTGACTGTTGCCACTGAGGAAGGTCATAGAGTGATATTCCGAGGTTGGGACCTCGGAAAGTCAGGCACAGTTATCAGTGCAGTGAGGGCAGCGAGACTGATAGCACAGGGTTGCGAAGCCTTCTGGTGTTATGCCATGAAGGAAAGCAAGAGCCTGACTATAGAGGAGATACCTGTTGCATGCGAGTTTGCAGAGGTATTCAGTGACGACCTGCCAGGACTACCCCCACAGAGGAGCGTTGACTTCAGCATTGACTTAGAGCCGGGCACGAGACCTATCTCGAAGGCTCCGTACCGTATGGCACCTATAGAGCTGCTTGAGCTGAAGAAGCAGCTAGAGGAGCTAGCAGAGAAGGGTTTCATACGCCCTAGTGTGTCTCCTTGGGGTGCACCAGTGTTGTTTGTGAAGAAGAAGGACGGATCGATGAGGTTGTGCATAGACTACAAAGAGCTGAACAAGGTGACCATCAAGAACAAGTACCCATTGCGACGCATAGATGACCTGTTGGACCAGTTACATGGAGCGTCTGTGTTCTCGAGGATAGACTTGAGGTCAGGTTACCACCAGTTGAGGGTGAGAGATCAGGATATACCTAAGACGGCATTCCGGACTAGGTATGGTCATTATGAGTTCGTAGTGATGCCATTTGGGCTCACTAATGCACCAGCGGTGTTCATGGAGTTGATGAATGGGATATTCATTGACTTCTTAGACCAGTTTGTAGTGGTCTTCATTGACGACATCCTAGTCTACTCTAGGAGTCGAGAGGAGCATGCCGGACACTTGAGGACAGTACTGCAGATTCTACAAGATAGCCATCTGTATGCTAAGCTATCCAAGTGTGAGTTTTGGATATCAGAGGTGGCTTTCTTAGGACACGTGGTGACCGCTGAGGGTATTAAGGTCGATCCGGCGAAGATCGAGTCAGTATCTTCTTGGCAGCCTCCTAAGAATGTCAAGGAGGTTCGCAGCTTTCTAGGTTTAGCAGGTTATTATCGCCGGTTTGTGGAAGGGTTCTCCTTGATTGCCCGACCACTTACTTGTCTTCTGAGGAAGACCACTCGGTTTGTCCGGTCTGAGCCGTGTCAGTAGAGTTTTGAGGAGCTGAAGAGGAGATTGACGTCCGCTCCAATTTTAGCACAGCCTGAGGGTATTGATGACTTTGTGGTATACAGTGATGCATCCAAGCTGGACTTGGGGTGTGTTTGGATGCAGAGGGGTAAGGTCATAGCCTATGCGTCTCGACAGTTGAAGACATATGAGGAGAACTACCCCACACATGATCTAGAGTTGGCTGCAGTAGTCCATGCTCTTAAGATCTGGCGTCACTATCTCTATGGGGCGACATGTCAGATCTTTACAGACCATAAAAGTCTGAAGTACATATTCACTCAGAGAGAGTTGAATAACCGCCAGAGGCGGTGGTTAGAGTTGATCAAGGACTTCGACCTTGAGATCCTTTACCACCCCGGAAGGGCGAATGTGGTAGCTGATGCTTTGAGCCGGAAGACGCCTAGAGAGAGGGCGATAGCCCGGTTGACAGTATAACCACAGTTACAGAGGGACTTGGCTTGGTTGGAGATAGAGATTCAGTTTCCTGATACTGATGGTCAGTTGTCTACCATGCAGTTACTTCCTGATCTGTTGGATGAGATCCGACAGAAGCAGGAGATTTGCCCTACTTTGATTAGGATCCGAGACAGGATGTCTCGAGATGAGGCCCCCCAGTTTACTATTGGTGCAGATGAAGTGATGAGATGTCAGGACCGCGTTTGTGTACCGTCAGACAGTGAGTTGAGACAGAGGATACTAGGTGAGGCTCATGCTACCCCATACTCAGTACATCCTGGAGCGAGTAAGATGTACAAGGATGTGAGACGGTCCTTCTAGTGGGGTGGCTTGAAGCCCGATGTGACTCGGTATGTAGCTCAGTACGCGACCTGCCAGCAGGTCAAGATTGAGCACCATAGGTCTGGAGGAGAGCTCCACCCACTTCCAGTACCACAGTGGAAGTGGGAGGATATATCTATGGATTTTGTCACTAGTTTGAGACTCAGCAGAAGATTTGATGCTATTTGGGTAGTGGTAGACCGCCTGACGAAGACCGCACGTTTCATTCCGATTAAGGAAACGTGGCCGGTGAGTCGTCTGACTGAGGAGTTCACCAGACACATTGTGAGACTCCATGGGGTACCGAGGACGATCGTCTCTGACAGAGATGGACGTTTTACCTCGAGATTTTGGCAGCAGGTACATACTGCTTTGGGGACGAGTCTCCACTTTACTACCGCCTATCATCCACAGACAGACGGACAGTCTGAGAGGACCATTCAGACCTTAGAGGACATGCTTCGGGCGTGTGTACTAGATTGGGGACAGGTATGGCCAGATCATCTTCCACTGGTAGAGTTTTCGTATAATAATAGCTGGCACGCGTCTATTGGGATGGCTCCCTATGAGGCTTTATACGGGCGGAGATGTCGTACACCATTATGTTGGGATGAGCCCAGCAGAGTGGATGGAGTAGCTCCAGATCAGATACAGGATGACATTGCTCGGATTGCCCTAGTCCGAGAGCGGATGTTAGCAGCTCAGAGTCGTCAGAAGTCCTACGCCGACAAAAGGCGTCGACCTTTGGAGTTTAGAGTGGGTGCACAGGTGTGGCTGAGAGTGTCACCTACGAGAGGGGTCAGGCGTTTCGGCATTAAGGGGAAGCTGAGTCCCCGATATGTCGGACCTTTCGAGATCTTAGAGAGAGTTGGAGAGGTGGCCTACAGACTAGCACTACCACCGAGACTAGAGAGTGTCCATCCGGTCTTTCATGTATCTCAGTTGAGAGAGTACATTCCGGATCCGAGACACGTCATCAGCCATGAGGATTTGACAGTTGAGCCTGACCATACATTTGTAGAGTACCCAGTAGCTGTCTTAGAACGCAGTACCAGACGTCTGCGATCCAAGGAGATACCTATGCTGAGGATCCAGTGGTCTAGGAGAGGAGCTGATGAGGCCACTTTGGAGACTGAGGAGAGTATTAGACGTAACTATCCCGAGTTCTTTGCGGGGTTAGAGGTTACTTCTGTTTGACGAGTTAGTACTCGAATGTTGTGTTGTTTGACCTTTCAGGTTTTCATATTGATTTGAGTGATTTTGTTTTTTTTTTGTGATACTTGTTTGTTTGATGCCTGAGTAGCTACTTGGTAGAAAACGAAAAATATCGAGAAAACTAAAATATACCGAAAGAAATGTGTGAGTAAGGGAAACAATCTAAGTTTCGGGACGAAACTTCTTTTAAGGGGGCACTGATGTAATAACCGAAAATTTTAAGTTCCGGTAAATTGAATTTTACCAAAGTCCGTCGCAACAATCGTAAATAAATAAATAAGTAGAATAAAAAAAAAAAAGGAGTTTAGTTCTATCATTTTATGTGACCTAGATTCACATAAAATGATAAATTAATTGACCGGAAATAATTTACGTACGTTAAAATAAGAAAAATAATAAGTTATAAAATACGGAATTTAATTCCGTATTTTTATAATTTTCCGCACGCAAATAACGAGTTGCGTATCCGTATTTATAATCACATAGCGGACCGGGAGTGGGCCACTACAAAGCCCAATTAGCAGCCCACTTAATTAATTCCTAACCCTAATTAAAATTAACCTAATCCTACTCTAATTACCCTACCCCTACCGCTTCTCGTCTCTCTTCTGGATAAAAGAACAAGCCGCTCCTGCCTTCGTTACTCTCTCGCAATACCGTACTGTTGATCTTCCTGCCACCACCGCCGAGCCCTGCCACCACCGTCGAGCCGTGCGCCGTGCGCCGACCACCGCAGGAACTCCGGAAGAGAAGACACCACTGCTCCGCCTCGTCTTCCACCGGAGCCACCGTCGCTCGCCGCCATCAGCCGCTGCAGTCTCGCACCACGCCGGCACGCCAGTACGCCGCAGCCGCCGCCGTCCGCCTCCAGTCGGGCCGGTAAGACCACGATCTCCTTCTTCTTCGTTCCGTCTCCCTTCCTTCCCGTCTTCTGGTTCGAGGCCGAGGATATTAACCCTCCTTTCCTGCGCAGTCAAGTTTCCGGATCGGTGCCGCCCTCTCAAGTGACAAGGTATCCGGTACAACCGGACCGCAACGCAAGGACCCGAGCCTGCAGCCAATCGATCGAGTCACACCGGTGAGTCCTCAGCGTTGACATTTCGATGCACTTGTACCCCTTTACCCTACAGACTTCAAGTTCATATAAAATAAGAAAATACCGTAGCTGTAGATGTGAATGTGTATTTAGATACATTTGGATTTGCAGCAGTACACGTAAGAGAGTGGATATAGATACATATGGGTAGGCTCTGCAGAATGTGTGGAAGGCAAGAATGTGTAGGAATGTAAAGTACGTATATAATTACATATATATAGAGATTAGTAGATGTGTATATATATATATAGGTATTACAGAGCTGCTGACTTTGTGAGTGGATGGCAGAGGTTTATAAGAGTAAGATAGATGTTGAGTATATATATATATATAGGTACATATAGGATATATATATATATATATATATATATATATATATACTTTTATACACGAAAGAGTACATATATCCGTACGAAACGAGAAAGGAATTTATGTAACTATATATATAGATACCGAGTAGTCATGAAATTATACGAGTTGAGAGAAAAAGGTTAGAATATATATACATACGTACATATACAGGTAGAAGAGTGATATCTGAAAAGAGGAGGAGTGTTATTCTTTGAGGAGTGGTTCCGAGTTAACTTATAACTTATAAGAATTGTCAAGGAGAAACTTTTTATGGAAAACAAATGTTAAAAGAAATTAGTAGAGTTTAAGAATAAACTTTGAGTTTTTTCGACACTAAGGGTAAAATGGTCTTTTACCGTAAGAGATCTTTTTCCGTAATTCCTTAGCAAGAGGTTGGACATCTGGATGTGATTTTGATCCACATGCCTTATTTGACAGGCGTTTGAGTTACCACGAGTACATACTATTTTTGAGACGTGTTAGAGTGTGTTTTGACTCAGGTAAGTCCTTGCGACTTACTTAGCCTGTTTCTGAGTGTTAGTTGAATGATAGTAGTTGTGTGTGCTATTTGCGTGTTTAATAATAATAACTTGCTAGGACGACTGTTATTATTACGTTTAAGGCCCAAGTGTATGTATAACGGGCCGTGACATCACTGCCCAGCTTTGACAAGAGACTGGGAGGTTCTCTGTACCCAGACCATGCAGGTACAAGGTGAGATGCATCGGATCCATTCCTGATGGTTACACGGGGGCGGAGGCGAGGTTTTGGAATCCCTCGTGTCACAAAATAAGTATCACTAGAGTGAAATAGTAATTTAAATCAAGATAATTAAACGGACTTGTTTGAAAGCATGATGAGTGTTTATGTTTATCTGAGTGTGTTTGTGCTGCTATTATTCTGCTAATATTTAGATAACTAGCTAACGGTTCTTCTGGTTGTTTTAGATTTACCGCAGGTTAGATCAGCAGCTGAGTGATCCGGAAGTAGTGGTCAGCCGGGTCTCCGTACTCCTTAGAGCGGGGTTGGGGTTGTTTTGTCTTTCCTTTCTTTTGGTTAAGGCAGTTATTCTTTTCTTTTGTTTAAGTACTTTAGGCTGCTAGACAATGTTGCATTCATTACTCTAAAAACATGGTTTTTATGAATTTCGGTTTCTTTATTTGTGTCTTGTTGCAAGATCCTAGTAATGTTGTTGTCAAACTGAGGTCGGGACCCATTGTGAGGTCCTAACTAGTAATACTCCGAGTTCTGAAAATTCGGGTTGTTACATTACGTTTTTATATATTTTTTTTGCATTATATAAATTTCCTATTTCGAATATAAGTTTATAACTTATTTTGATTTAAAAATTTTAATTACTTATCTTAGTTCAACTATATATTTTATAAAATTTAATCAGCATAATATATGATATTTTATGTTTTGAGGTTTTTATATATTTTATTTTTATTATATAAGTTTCCTATTTTGAATATAAATTTTTACCGAATTTTGATTTTTAAATTGTATTTTCTTATCTTGTTTTGATTATTTATTATATGAATTTTAATCATCACAATATATCATATTTATGTTTTATCTTTGAAAACTCCACCTTGATTGAAATGATTTACAGGTGTTGATGATGGAAGACTTCACACAAATATAACAGTTGGATATACTAACAATGTACTTAATTATATTTCTAGATATTTGGTTGGATTGAATTCAGTGCAGGTTGTATATCTACATGTCAAGGGCCTTGACGTTGGATTCAAGAACAAGTTCAAAGGGACAAAATCAAGGGCCTTGAAATCTAAGCTGCACGGCACAAGGATTTAAATAAATTGAAGATCTTCGTTGAAGATTCTGTAACAAGAAGATCTCATCAACTAAGGATTTTATCAACCGAAGGGAGATCTCAACCGAAGAATAGGGAATCTTTTTTTGAAGGTTTTCTAAACAAGAAAACGGCAAAAAATATCTTCTCTCTTATCCAGCAGAAAGATGAGAAGATCAAGGAGTAAAAGACTCAACGTGTTCGTAGGGACTAAAAGACTTGCAACGTCTATCTTACAATCTTCATGGAAAAGAAGATTGATCTTCAAACGGTCATATCTACAACGGCTAGAAGATCTTTTCATAGAAGATATAAATGAAGATGATGGTCGAAGAAGAAGACATACAAGCTTACACCGGAAAACATCTTTGCATCCTCAAGCAACCTAATCATCTTCATTCGTTGTTTTTCTTTCCCACATTCACGTAGAGTTTTATCCCCTTAGAGAGAGAAAACACAAGAGCTCCATTGGTATATCTAAAAAGTGTTATACTAGAGTGTGTTACTCTGCGAAGTAACTAGGCTATTTGTAACATCCGAAATTTTTATTCCGGATTGTTAGCGAGTTACCGACCTTCCCGCAGGCGCGCCTCAGTCTTCCCGCAGGCACGAGGCGCTGAGTAACGGGATTTATCCCAAAATCTCGTTCCGACCTCTCGTTTGTCCCTCTTGCTTTTGGACCCCTCGGTTCCTAGCGTAAATGAGAGGAAGAGTTAGCTGATCTTTGGATTCCCTCTTTTGTGGCAGCCTTGGCACTTCTCTCTCTCTCCCTTCCTCATTTACGTTGAAACTCTTTTCCCACTTTCTTTCTTTTGCTCTCTTCTTCCATACTTGACTTGGGAGGAGCTCTTGATGATCCTTCCTTCTCCTCTTCTCATGTAAGTGTCCAACAAGGAGGTGATGTGCAATCCGAGTCCAACAGTAAGCTTCTCCTTCCCCTTCATCTTCTTCATCTTCTTCCTCAAGCTTCAATGGTGGAAGCCATAACTTCATCTCGTTTTCTTTCATTTGGCTTGCATGTATTTGGGATCGAGTTTGGGATGCCTTGTGTGATGCTATTGTGTGTGGAGAACATCTATGGTGGAGCAAGGAAGCTAGGAGGCATCAACACATCAAGGATCTACCAAAGAAACCATGGCGGAATCGGCCACTGCTGTTCGACTGCGGGGGCGGCCAGCCTGAGCCGCAGGGGCAGCCAGCCCAGGCCGCAGGGGCGGCTGCAACTTCTGTCGGCCTCCCCTTGCAGTCTTCTTCCCCCTTTCGCGGCTGCTCTTCTTCCTTCCAATCCCGTGCCTTTGCTTGGTGAGTTCCCTACTTTTTGTATGTATTCTTAGTTGATCTTAGAGAGTGTTGATGATAGTATCATGCTAGAATTGGAGCTAGGATTGATGAGAATGCCAAGTAGTGGCTTGCACCTTAGGTGAGTGTTCGAGGATCTTGTTATTGTAACACCCCAAATTCTCAAAACTCGGGGAGCTACTGGTTAGGACCTCACAATGGGTCCCGACATTAGTTTGACAACAATTTTACTAGGATCTTACAACAAGACACAAAAGTATTAAAAACATTTGAAAACTTTAAACAATATATATACATGAAGGATATGTATCAACCTTACAAAGCAACGGTACTAAAACGACGCATATGAAGAACATGAGACAACCTCGTCCCCAACTAAATGAGTACGTGGACCCGGTTGACCATTCTCTCCGGATCTCTCTACAACTGTCTTAACCTGCAAGGCATCTACAAAGCGGTATAATACCGTAAGCTAACATTCTATGCCTAAGTATAAAGGTAAAAGCACAAACACACAACATACACAATCAACATGCAACACTCAATCATTTTATTATCTTTAATTAGGTGATAGATCATTACTAATGATACTTATTTTGTGACACGAGGGATTCCCAAACCTCGCCTTTGTCCCCGTTTACCAACACGGAATGGTACTAATGCATTTGACCGTCTACCTGACTGGGCTGGTCGCAGGAAACCTCCTAGACTCTCGCAAGAGCTAGGCAGATGATGTCACGACCCGTTATCATACACTTGGGTCAATTACGTAAGTAATAAAGTCGGCCTAATCCGGTTTCGTTATTAATCATAACTAACAAACACCACTCATACACATTACACTCATACAAGAGCCAGCTAAGTAAGTCCGTGGACTTACCAAAATCAAATCTCGACTCTCTTAATCACAAATCAATCGGTAACTATAGGAATTCAGTAGCCTATCAAAGGAGGCAAGTGTGTCAAGACACTTTCTAGATAATTAGAAGTCTAAGACTTCTAAGATAGTAGATCCTATTAGAACAAAATAATACAATACCAATTTATGGTAAAATGACTATTTTACCCTGGGTCTCGAAACTTCCAAAAATTCCCTAATATATGCTTAAACTCTTATTTGAGGCTAAAATGCTATATTCTAACTCCTAAAGATGAGTTTAATTACAAACTGGCAAATTGTACATTTTCCTATTTCCCGAATGATCATTAAGGTCCAACTTCGGCTTCAAATATGAAACTCGAATAAATTTATAAAAATTCCGAAATAATTCCTTAGGTCATCTATGATATCCAATCTACTCATAGGAGTAAGAATTTCTTAAAACTGTTCAACCATCTCTTCTACACAAATTTCTAAAGTTGGTTACAACACTTAAAATAATTCCTATACTTTGGAACCTTATAACTTCTAATCCGACCGTTCATTTATACTCAAATTTTTGACACAACAAAACTACATATATCCATCTATGACCTATTAAAATTTCAACGGTGGATCTTCTCTATAACTCCTTAACATTGGTCGACAAGATGGGGAGTTTTTAAGTTCACAACTGAAGGAAAAAGAGATGTATTTACAACAATCCTTGTTTCTACCATTCTGTCAATATAACTCAGCAGCTACCCTTTACCTATACACTTCATGACTCCACCTTGATAAACATCAACAGTTGCTATACATCCCAACTCATCATCCATAAAATCGAAGGGTCTAAACTAACTAATACCATCTCTTCTACATAACATAACAGCAAGCTAGTAAGGGTGGGTTACTTACTCGGAAATGATGCCAGAAGACTCCTAGGGATGTTACGTCTGGGAGCACAAAAGTTTGAGAGAGATGAGGCAAGCAGTGTGGTGTGGATTTGAGGCGACAAAGAGGTCCCCAGTGAACGTTAATAAAGCCAACGGGAGAGGATCTGTCTACCTGGGAGGTGGTATAGGGCGCTGCAGCATGCAACCAGTGATCGATCAGAAGCAGAAGAAAGGGAAGGTAAGGGAAGAGAGTAACCGGAACTCACCTAGGCACCAAGCAATCTGTACGTATGTAGAAAGGAGATGTCCGGCTACAGATCCACTGCTACGACCTGGGCTTCACCTGAGTGAAATATGTGTCTGTTGCAATGGCGTGTGTGTGTAGGAGGGAGATCTGATGGCGCCAGTCCCATATCCGCCTGTTTGTGACGATGGCTGGTTCCTAATTGAAGGCGGAGATGTGCAGCATGCGATGGGGATTCTGTAGCGCAAGGAAGGAGCAGCGGTTGTAGTAGATGAATCAGGACATCCTTGGCAGCAGCTGTAGCGTGATTTCAGGGCAATTAATTCAGTGTAACTCCTGTCCAGCTCAACTTCAACGTACATGAGAATCGTTCCTGAGGGTTTGCAGCGGTATTCTCTGTTGGGCTAACTGCAGGCATAGGCTTCATGGGCTGCTCCAACCCGCCAGCAAGGAAAAAAAACAAAGGCTGGGCCATTGAATCCAATAAGAAAATAATGGTTGAAAACAAGGTAATAAAAGAATGAGCTGATGTTGTCAAGGCCTTGTCAAGGTCTTGTCAAAACTCGTCATTGCCTTGCCAAAGCCCATGCATCGCCTTGTCATGATCTCGTCTTGGTCTAGTCAAAACTCGTCATGGTCTCGTCTTGGTCTTGTCAAAAGGACGTCATAACTTTGTCAAGGACATATCATGATATAAACTAGGGTTTGATAGAATAGGGTTTGATATAAAAATTGTATCATTTTATGTGAAGTGAGGTTACATAAAATGATAAAATTTTGAGATCGTTGTACGACTAGGTAGACAGATAAGGATCAACGGATCGAAATCCGGTTTTCTACGGAATAAAAATTTCTGGATGTTACATCAGTTCCCCCTTAAAATAAGTTTCGTCCCGAAACTTAAAAGAAGACAACATAATGTCGGAATCCATACTAAATAACTAAAGCGCCGAAAAAGTCATAATCGGTCAAGTTCTGATTTGTTTCGGAAAAAGTCGGAAGAAAAATTTCCGGGTATTACATCAATCCCCCCTTAACAATAAGTTTCGTCCCGAAACTTAGTGTAAGACAATCCTGGTTGGCTTTTAAGGCACCAAACGGGTGTATCTGATCACTACACAAAAGTCTTGTCGTTTCCACATCTAAGTATCCCGCACATCAAGGTTGCAAAAAAGCACACATCACTGACTAAACACTCAATCATGAAATAAACAAGTAGTCAAACAATATCACACATACAAGGTCAAGCCCTAACTCGTCACTCCCGAGGTTACAACTATCGCTACATAGGTCTTGAAAGGTTACGTCTTTTACTCTCCCCGATATCTTAGGTAGCCTTATCGGGTTTTCATAGAACCACTAAATCTTAACTCTTTTCAGGTACTTAAATCACAAGAGCCCACTTCCACATTCTACAGTGGTTGCCGGATATCTCACCGGTATCATCCGGCTCAACTGTGTGATCCTCTAATATGATGACCTAACTCGTGTCTAGTAGGTATCTCTCCAAATGAAGTCCTCAAACTCAGTTCCCAAACTTAGTCTTTGTGGAAAACTGGAGCTACACTCTCCAATAGGGTGAGAAATACTAGTCCATCAATCACTTCTAAACCGCTTTAAAACTTCAAATGGTTGCCTTACACAACTCACCTCCAGATCCTTTGATGACCTTACGGAAAATAATCTGTTCACTTTCTTCCCCTCGTTATGACCACTTGCTTCCGGCCTTTTGAAAAGGTTGTGATTACACACTCAGGCCAAAGGTCTTGGACATCCACCAACACTTAACCAAGTGCCCAATGCTCTTCGTATCACGACCCACTTGGTCTTGTCTTTTTAATATGACTCAGTCATCTTATTCCTCAAGTAAGGAATCATCCCGTATACCCTTTTCTGCTCTAGCACTTGAGACAACTAAAAATTAAATCCAATGATCATCCTCTGCGTTCACTTGGCGTTATAATACTATTTATAGATCTATAATATACCGTTAGCTCAACCTTAGGCTTCTCACGAATTTTACAAGATCTTAAGTGACATAGAATATGTCCGGAATGACGGCATTAGACACAAAGTGATCTCATATCACCGTTATTTGATCATAAGTACTCGATAAATGCTAACACACCGTCAACATTGAACTCTTGTATCCTCCACTTTTATCGGACTATTAATATCCTTCTAACTCAAAACACAACTAGGCTCTGTTCCGACATAACATTACACATAAAATCTACTCCGAGATTATGCTTTCTTTAAGCACGGTTACTAGGTTGCAAGTATGCTCATTTCGCTTCTCTTTCTTATGTATATTCGACTCAGGACGGTAGTTACTCACTTTGAGCTTTCTAGTGCAGGCCATGCACAATACTTTTATTACATCATTAATTCTTTCCTAATCCATCCGAAAAACTCACTCTAGAGTATTCCATTAGTATAGAATTCCAAAACCACTTGTCTGACAACATGTAACAAAGCCATCACTCTTCACTCGGATCCATAATAGGGTACGAGTCTCCTTCTATTACCTTGACATGCACATAAGTTTCCATACAACATTCCCAGTCACTCACATAGCCTATCTCCCGTTTCTTCCAACTAGAATGCATTTCACCAACTATCACCATCTTAAACTCGACACGACATCCATCAGTACCCTTGAGCTTCTTGCTTTGTGGGTTAGGACCCACCACGCTTCCGCTGCGCTACTCTGCTTATCCTGTTGTCACTCATTACTCCTAAGGACCCTTTTCTGTAAGTATAAAATGATTGACCCCAAAACTCTTTCTTCCAATTACCCCATGAGTCTTATACGGATGAAGTACCAAGTACCTTCTTTACTTGCCTTAAGAAAATAAAACAACGATTGAAAAACAACATCTTCTGCTTACTTTCTTAATTCCTCTATCACGGATCCAAACTTCCTGACTTGACCTGAGTTTGATCTTAACTAGCAAAGAAGTAACCCTTAAAATGTTTCTCCTTATACCTTTAATTCATCCAAGAAGGTTGTCGTTGCCTACTTAAGGAAATCATCTAAGGCGTCGGTAAAACTACTCCATAGATCCACCGTCACAAATATCTCTTCTTAACGGCACATAACTCGTCAATACCAAACAATACTTGCACGTCCTTGGTTGACATCGGTCAGTCTATAATTGACTTATCTCAATTTCATATCTCTACTAGTATTAAACTTTTGGTGCACATCACCTACTAGATTAATCCTTTTATCCTTCTTTAGTTCGTCTTATCTTTCACTCTTTTGCTTCCTTTGGGACAACTCTCTTTCTCAAGTCTCACTGTGCCATTCGCTTGGCGTCAAAAGTAGTTCCTAACACTCCACGATAGATGGTAAGCGTCTTGTAGTTCCGATGACTTTTAATTACCTCCCAATTGTAGTCCCTTTACAGGGACCGTCTGTGTGGATGACCTATGTTCTGTTATAAATGGGGGTTACCATGGACTCTTGAGTCCACCACCCGATTCTCACAAGCACAGGTTCCTTAATCGGCGTTGTTTGTAATATTTCCTTTCAAATCTCTGTTGACTATGTTACAAGGCTTCGATCCTTTCGATACTGGTGTTGTGATTCCTCTTAGAGTTCTTATCTTTAAAGAAGACAAAATGTCTCCTGGCTTGTGAAGTCTATCTTTCACTCTTACATTAAGTTGTAAGTCTCCATTCCGTGCTAATTGTTATCTGTCAAAATTTCCTTAGCTAGTAGGTAACTAGTTGCTCACAACAATCCTTTTATACTTCTTTAGTTCTTCTACCTTCCACCCTTCCGCTCTTATGGGCTAACTCCATCTCTCTAGTCCGATTGTGTCATTCATCTGGCATAAATAGTCGTTTCAAATTTCCACGATAGCTTGCAAGCGTCTTTGAAATTCTTATGGCCGTAATGGTCATCCACTTGCAGTTCCTTTTGCATGGACCATCTGTGTTGATGGCTTAGGTCCCGTGATAATTCGGGTTACCCTGGACTCTCGAGTCTAGCAAGGCCGTTCTCCCATACAGATTTCTTCACTGGTGTTGGTGGTTATATCGCCTTCTTGAAACTCCGTTGACCCTGCTACAGGCTTCCATTCTTTGGATATTGGCGTCACGGTTTCGTTCAAACTTCTTATATCCCTGAGGAGGTCAAAACCTCCCCACGTTTGTAGGGTCTGCCTTTTCACTTTTACACTAAATTGTAGGTCTTCATTCCGTGCACCTTTGATTCTCACACCCGGATTGACACTTTGTCTCTTTTGGTTTCTCATGCCCCTAATGGTCTATCGGCATCCGCCTCAATTATAATGTCCTTGATTCTGCAATCTTGGTTGTACTCAATTCTACTTGTCTCGTTCCAATATTGTTATCTCTACTCCGCACTCTTGTAGTCTCTTGCATGGTTCTTCTAATTCCATCTCTCGGCCTCGTATGCCCGAGTTCCTTGTACGACCTTCTATTCCTTCTAACTGAACTGACTCAAGAATTTCTTCCTTATCTGATTGTGCTTGTGGTAAAAATTATCTTCGCAACATTACTTACTTGCTCACTTGTTCTTTGGATGATTTGTAAGGATCACCAAGCGGTCCACCCGAGTATAATACTCAATTCAAGGTCTAATTCCATTGCCTCGTTTTGGAGACTCTTCAAGTCCGCTACTGATTTATCACGAGGCGATAATCGATTCGTGTTATCACGACTAAAGAATATAAAATATCCTTTAGGATACTAACAAGCTAAGCATACACATGTATATAACATATAATAGTAAACCTCATAAAAATTCTATACACTCACTCCTATCGATCCAAGTTGCAGAGATCCACGGAGAGCGATGGTGGTCTGACGTACTACTAACCCAACAACCCGACTATGCGTGTGTTTAAAAACAGAAATCCCTTTTGAAAATTTTAGACCCCTTTTGGGTTCTAGTTATTTTATACATTTGGTCTTTCAGAAGATTTCAAGTGCCATTGTTGCCAACTTGGGCTCTGATACCATATTGTAACACCCCAAATTCTCAGAACTCGGGAAGCTACTGATTAGGACCTCACAATGGGTCCCGACATTAGTTTGACAACAACTTTGCTAGGATCTTACAACAAGGCACAAAAGTATTAAAAACATTTGAAAACTTTAAACAATATATATACATGAAGGACATGTATCAGCGTTACAAAGCAACGGTACTAAAACGACGCATATGAAAAACAAGAGACAACCTCGTCCCCAACTATATGAGTACGTGGACCCGGTTGACCATTCCCTCCGGATCTCTCTACAACTGTCTTAATGTGCAAGGCATCGAAAAAGCGACATAATACCGTTAGCTAACATTCTATGCCTAAGTATAAAGGTAAAAGCACAAACACACAACATACACAATCAACATGTAATACTCAATCATTTTATTATCTTTAATTAGGTGATAGATCATTACTAATGATAATTATTTTGTGACACGAGGGATTCCCAAACCTCGCCCCTGTCCCTGGTCTGGTCGCAGGGAACCTCCTAGACTCTCGCAAGAGCTAGGCAGATGATGTCACGACCCGTTATCATACACTTGAGTCAATTACGTAAGTAATAAAGTCGGCCTAATCCGGTTTCGTTATTTATCATAACTAACAAACACCACTCATACACATTACACTCATACAAGAAGCCAGCTAAGTAAGTCCGTGGACTTACCAGAATCAAATCTCGACTCTCTTAATCACAACTCAATCGGTAACTGTAGGAATTCAGTAGCCTGTCAAAGGAGGCAAGTGTGTCAGCACACTTTCTAGGTAATTCGAAGTATAAGACTTCTTAGATAGTAGATCCTATTAGAACAGAATAATACATTACCAATTTATGGTAAAATGACTATTTTACCCTGGGTCTTGAAACTTCCAAAATTTCCCTAATATATTCTTAAACTCTTATTTGAGGCTAAAATGCTATATTCTAACTCCTAAAGAAGAGTTTGGTTACAAACTGGCAAATTGCACATTTTCCTATTTCCCGAAACATCATTAAGGTCCAACTTCGGCTTCAAATATGAAACTCGAACAAATTTATAAAAATTCCGAAATAATTCCTTAGGTCATCTATGATATCCAATCTACTCATAGGAGCAAGAATTTCTTAAAACTGTTCAACAATCTCTTCTGCACAAATTTCTAAAGTTGGTTACAACACTTAAAATATTTCCTATACTTAGCCAAATTTCACTGCTGGAAAAACAGCTCAACTACCCTACTTTGGAACCTTATAACTTCTAATCCGACCGTTCATTTATTTTCAAATTTTGACACAACAAACTACATACATCCATCTATGACCTATTAAAATTTCAATGGTAGATCTTTATTATAACTCCTTAACATTGGTCGACAAGATGGGAAGTTTTTAAGTTCAAAACTGAAGGAAAAAGAGATGTATTTACAACAATCCTTGTTTCTACCATTCTGTCAATATAACTCAACAGCTACCCTTTACCTACACACTTCATGACTCCACCCTGATAAACATCAACAATTGCTATACATCCCAACTCATCATCCATAAAATCAAAGGGTCTAAACTAAGTAATACCATCTCTTCTACATAACATAACAACAAGCTAGTAAGGGTGGGTTACTTACTCGGAAATGATGCGAGAAGACTCCTAGGGATGTTACGTCTGGGAGGACAAAAGTTTGAGAGAGACGAGGCAAGTAGTGTGGTGTGGATTTGAGGCGACAAAGAGGTCCCCAGTGAACGTTAATAAAGCCAACGGGAGAGGATTTGTCTACCTGAAGGTGGTATAGGGCGCTACAACATGCAACCAGTGATCGATCAGAAGCAGAAGCAAGGGAAGGTAAGGGAAGAGAGTAACCGGAACTCACCTAGGCACCAAGCAATCTGTACGTATGCAGAAAGGAGATGTCCAGCTACAGATCCACTACTACAACCTAGGCTTCTTTTGAGTGAAATATGCGTCTGTTGCAATGACGTGCGTGTGCAGGAGGGAGATCTGATGGCGCTGGCAGTCCCATATCCGCCTGCTTGTGACGATGGCTGCTTCTTGATTGAAGGCGGAGATGTGCAGCGTGCGATAGGGATTTTGTAGCGCAAGGAAGGAGCAGCAGTTGTAGTAGATGAATCAAGACATCCTTGGCAGCAGCTGTAGCGTGATTTCAGGGCAATTAATTCAGCGTAACTCTTGTCCAGCTCAGCTTCAACGTAAATGAGAATTGTTCCTGAGGGTTTGTAGCAGTCATCTCTGTTGGGCTGACTGCAGGCATGGGCTTCCTGGGCTGCTCCAACCCGCCAACAAGGAAAAAAAACAAAGGTTGGGCCATTGAATCCAATAAGAAAATAATGGCTGAAAACAAGGTAATAAAAGAATGAGCTGATGTTGTCAAGGCCTTGTCAAGGTCTTGTCAGAACTCGTCATTGCCTTGCCAAAGCCCATGCATCGCCTTGTCATGATCTCGTCTTGGTCTAGTCAAAACTCGTCATGGTCTCGTCTTGGTCTCCTTAAAAGGACGTCATAACTTTGTCAAGGACATATTATGATATAAACTAGGGTTTGATATAAAAATTCTGTCATTTTATGTGAAGTGAGGTTACATAAAATGATAAAATTTTGAGATCATTGTACGACTAGGTAGACAAATAAGGATCAACGGATCAAAATCCGGTTTGTTACGGAATAAAAAATTCTGGATGTTACAATTATGTTATGAGGTTGGTTGATGTATGTTCTGAGTTGACTCGTGGGATGAGTGTAGGCTGTTTCTTGTGAGACTTGTGAGAGTGAGATTGTGAGTTTGTGGTTGTGAGGTTGTGGGCTAGGATATGCGTATCCTAGCGTAGAGTGTTACCTTTGACGTTGTTGAGACTAGGCGTGTTATCCTAGTGGTGTTGTGAGTTTTGATCTTGTGAGATCCGTGAGTTTAGAAGTCTTGGGACTTCTATCTTGTTGAATGTGATTTGAGCATGAGGGATTCTAGGATGCGGTCCTAGAATTTGAGAGTCAAATGGTCTTGCGTTGATCATTTCTATAGAAGTCTTAGACGTCTATTGTGAGTGGGTTGTTATTGATATAGTTATCTACTTGTGAGCAAGTTATGGTCTTCCTCCCCTAAGGAAGCGAGAGTGTTGTGAGTTGAGTGTGGTGACGAGGTAAGTCTCCGGACTTACTTAGCTCGTATTCTTTGTATTAGTGTTAATGTATGTTGGGTGGTGTGTGTTTATTATTTATTGTTTATAACAACTAAACCGGAAATAGGATTACCGACCTTTATATTGTTTGACCCAAGTGTATGATAACGGGAGGTGACATCACTGCCTAGCTCTTGCGAGAGCTAGGAGGTTCTCGGCGACTTGCCCGTGCTGGTTAGACGGTCGGAGGCATCCGCACCGTTCCATTGCCGGAAGAAGGGACCGAGGCGAGTTTCGGGAGGTTCTCGTGTCACAAAAGAAGTTGAATTAGAACGGGATATGACTTAATAATAATAAAGATAATAAACCGGATTTGTGTGCTTTTGAGTATGTTGTGTGAATATGTTGAATTATTTGTGTATGTGCCTTTCCCTTTAATTCTAATGCTTCGAATGTGAGCTAACGGTTTTATACCGAATGTTGTAGTTTGCCTTGCAGGTTAGGCATGCTCCGAGAGATCCGGAAGGGTGGGCAGCCGGGGTCCGTACATTTTAGGAAGGGTTGAGTTGGAGTTGTCTTGTGTTTTGTCTTTCGGTTATTACGTTTTGTGTGCCGCTTGTTTGGCGTTTGGTTTGAGTTGTACCTCGGCTGAAGTTTGTTGTTACATTCTTTCGGGTTTCTCATCTTTTGCATTATAATTGATTTACGTTTTTGCCTTTATTTGTGCCATGTTGGAAAGGACCGGTGAAATTGTTGTCAAGCTAAGGGTCGGGACCCATTGTGAGGTCTCGCCCGTAGCATCCCAATATCCCGCGGATTCGGGGTGTTACAAAGTGGTATCAGAGCCCTAGGTTGACAACAATGACACTCACAATCTTCTAAAGCCCGAATAAGGAATAAACAGAACCCCATGGGTTCTGAGTTTTTGTTTTCAAAATTCACATGCATGAGTCGGGGTAGAAAGTACGGACCACCACTCCTTCCGTGGATCTCGGAAGCTTAGTTTATTGGACTTGGTATATATATGTATATATATAGATATGAATATGAGGTTTGTAGTTATGCATGATGGAATTGATGTGTATCTTTGTGGATTGTAGTTGCATGATGGACATGATTTATGTGTATAGTAGTATGTGTGGACTATTATATGTTTTAGACTTTGTATTGATATGATGGTATGTTGGATGTGTATGTTAGTAGAGATATGGACATAGGATTTATATAGTTATGTATATGTATACTTATACGTATAGTAGTATATGGAGCTATGAGACCTTTGAGCTAAGATGATACGATATCATCACCTTTAAGGCTACTATGTAGCCTATGACGACGTTCATAAGTAGTAGAAGACACTCAAGTATCGAGTTGGGGCATTCCGTGCTAACGAAAATAACGACGATCTCGAATTCCTTCTAAAGGATGTCGGAGAGAAGGATCGGAGACAACGCCAAGGCCGGCCAACCAAGCAAAAGAAGAAAACGAGACAACTTAAGAGAGTAACATGAAGATAGCAAGACCTAGGGAGTTAACGTATATAAGTTTTTCAAGAAGATGCGGGGACCACTGAAGATGTGAGTCAAGGCAGAGATGGGAGCATTCTAACAAGGTTAAAGGGGGTGTCCCATTATGATAAGTGAAGCTTCCCTTAGACGCTCCTAAGCTTTGGAGTCAAGATGTGAAGAATGATCGAACCCAGTGTGAATGATGGAGGATACCGTAAGTTAAGCTTACGAGGTACCGTTAAGGGGAGAGTCAAAATTACGAGAGTAAGGAGAAGATTCACGTGGAGTTAACCGACTTTCGTTATGGTGATAAGGCTAGGAAACGCCAAGGAGATAGAAGTGTGAATAGAAGTGACCCCGAGAAGAAGAATGACGTGAAAAGGAGCTTTAGTGGTGAAAGGACTTAAGACAACGACCAAGAGACACGCTTACGAGATGTTACTGTAACACCCCAAATCCGCAGGACTTGGAGTGTCACATTGGGTTAGGATTTCACAATGGATCCTGACCCTAGCCTGACAACAAGTTCACTGGATCTTACAACAAGGCACAGGTAGATTAAAATTAAATACATAAAAGCTGAGTATGATACATCAAAATAGTTTACAAACTCATAGCCGAGTACAAAACAACAACATAAACCACAACCACAAAAGATCCTACATCCCACGCATCCTAATGTATAGAAGTTCTCGGCTTGTCACACCATCTGGCTCACTCTGCAGTATTCCTAACCTGCAGAACACTACAACACGGTATGAAACCATTAGCTACAGCAATGAAAAGCATGAAGGTAATAGCACAACCACACATCAACATCTCAAACATGCAATGCCACACACATTCATTTATTATCTTTCATTACGTTATTCCATTACTAATTCAACTTCTTTTGTAACACGAGGAGCCTCAAGAACCCCGTCCCATCCAACATAACACATGAGTTTTGCATGGGGGTGACCTTCACTCGTCCCCTCCTGTGAGATCATCTTCAGGGCACCTCCTCCTAACCAGCAGGCGAAGACCGGCGGAGACCGGTGGTTACCGCCCGTTATAATACACTTGGGCCAAATAAATGTAATGAATGGTCATCCTAGTCCGGTTTAGGTTATAAATGCACAATCATATGAACACACACAACCATCACAATCATACAATCCACAACTACACGCTAAGTAAGTCATATGGACTTACGTGATATACTCGTAACCTGTACCACGTCACAGCTTCCCCTTGGGGAAGTAATCAACGCCTGCAATAGCAAGGCACACACAATCACATACTGCAAAGGTTAGGAGACTCGTCTCACTAACCACAACAAACCTATATCTCAAATCTAAACCTCAGATCCTCAACACATTCATAAATGGCTAAGGCATATCCTCAACATAACATCTCATCATACTCGTCCACATACTAATCCTTAAAGCCATAACCGATATCCATAACATCATCATGATCCTCAACTCATTCTGACACCTAGCATGCATCTAATCAGTATTCCTCAACCTCAAATTTAATCCTAATTTAATTAATTTACCTTTAATTAATTAATTAAATTTCACCAAAATAACGTTTTGCCCGCAGGCCATTTCTAAACCCACTTGTCATCAGATTTCATCAAACAAACAACCCGTAAACACCAGAATAATATAATGATCATAATGGAATTTCTAATTATCCATTTTGAAAAGCCTAAGGTCAATTTAGGCCAAATCACAGTTTGGAAAACGAATAAATTCATAACTTATTCGTTACTAACCCGATTGACGATCTGAAAGAAGATTCGGAATCACAACAACGCAGGCTACGCATGTACAACATCAAATTCACCGGAATCTGAGCGACGGAACTGTCCTGGTGACATATATGCTCGACCAAGTCTTCATCTGCTCGGAAATGCAGAAACTTGGTACCGATATGAAGAGAATGAAGAAAGGAATCCAGAAACTCAAATGGAATTGAAATCGGATTAGAAACGGAGAGTATATATGAGTTTGAAGTTTGAGAGAAATCAGAGCTTTTACGAGGAAATGTGAAAGGAAATGAATTAATAAACGATTTTCTGCTATTTATAGTGAAGTCGATAATTATCCTTTAGCGAAGTCGATAATTATCCTTTTATCGATCCAATGGTGGGTTGAACCCCCTTCTCCAAACTTCTCGTAATTGGAATAATAGATCTTGAATTGTAGGGATAATTATTCCACAATTGCCTCGGAAAACGTGTATTCCTAAGCCGTCTTTCTTAGCCGTTAAGAAACGAAATAGCGACTCTTTTGTCCGTTTTGCCTTTCCATGTTATTTCATATCTAGGACTTGTCCGATGTCTTTATCATTTCTCTCAACTGCATTTTTATTAATTGGAGCTCCCAAATGCTCCAAAAAATACCGGAGGGTAAAAATAATTACCCGGGGGAAAAAGTGAAAATTTCACCATAAGCCCAAAATTATGCCAGGAACATAACGGTGGGACTTATACTCAACACTTACGCAATCTTCGCGAGATATATGTCAATTACTATCACTAATTAAGTTAATCAATATTAATTAGAATTCGAAAATCCTAACTATTACATCACACACCCCTCAAGAAAAAGTTTCGTCCCGAAACTTGAACAATTCCCCAATCCTTTCGGACCCATACGCCGAGGTATAGACACTCTCTCTATCGGAGGTATCACATCTCCGTTCAAACGTATCAACCTATAACACTCTATAACCTCAAAACACGGCATGGAGGAATCACCAACTCCAGCAACAAGATCATAACGCTATCCAAAGGCATAGAGGAAAAATCATCTCTAGCCAACTACTAACCACGTCAAAAGGCATGGAGGAAAGCCGTCTCCAGCCAATCGTACTCGTAACACAACTATGTGGAGAAAACCCGTCTCCACTCACACTATGTCCATCAAAGATAGAATGGAGGAAAGAACCATCTCCTGCTAATCCTAACACATACACCGTAGCATGGAGGAAAGAACCATCTCCAGCTATACCTATCTCGTACTAGCAAACAAGATCTAACAGATCATATGCACAACTCTGCTAGCACGAAAACACAACATATCACATAAGCACATAGCATAACATACACTCACTAAGATAGCACCAGAATCTAATCGTGGATCCTACATGTGCATCTGTCCCGGCGTGAAAATCTGGATAGTTCCCCTGGATACTATCCTCATTCTCCCGCGTAGCCTCATCATAGGAATATCCTTTGAATGCAGGCGTCTCACACCTCTCTACCTAGAACCGCAAAAGGTTGTTTTGCAAAAGTGTGATCCGGCTCAACCACTAGATCATCATGACTCATAATGTGCCTCAGATCTGGTATGTACTTCCTCAGCTGAGACACATGAAACATAGGGTGAACACCCTCTAACTTCGATGGCAAAGCCAATCTGTGCACTACTCTTCCAACTCTATCCAGTATCTCGAAAGGACCGACCTATCGGGAAATCAACTTTCCCTTTATGCCATAACGTCTGACGCCTCACGTCGGAGATACTCTCAACCAAAAATGAGCTCCTACCCTGAACTCTAGAGGTCGACGCCTCCAATCTGCATACGACTTCTGGCGACTCTGTGTTGCCATCATCCTTTCTCTGATTAACATTACTCGAGCTATATCATCCTGAATTTACTCTGGCGCTAACCCACTAGTACTGCTAGGCTCATACCCGCATAAAGGTGTATGACACCTATGTCTACACAATGTCTCATAGTGACCATCCCTATAGATGCATACCAACGGTCGTGGTATAAGAATTCAACGAGTGGGAGATAAATAGATCGTCCTTGTTCCCAATCCATCCCACAAGCTCACAACATGTTCTCTACGGTCTGGAGGGTCCTCTCAGACTGACCGTCTATCTGAGGTAAATCTCAATCATGAAGTGTAGACGCGTTCCCCAAGCAGTCTGAATTTGCTATCAAAACCTCAAAGTAACCCGTCTACTATAATCATAGTCGATCGTCATCGGTACACTTATGGAGTCCCACCATCTGTCTAATGTACTCCTTTGTTATTTCATTCACTGGCCATGCCTCTCAGTAGAGATGGAACGTGTCGAATTCGTAAATTTGTTACCAATAATCTGGATAACACCAAAACTCTTACTAGGTCTCAATCCCATCACAAGTCCACATAAAGGTCCTCTCACTTCCACTACTGCACTAGTAGTGGATGAGCTCATCTCCAGGTCAGTAACACTTTAACCCGATCTACTACTTCAGGGTACCTCTTATTCGTACATGGATGTACTAAAGAAGGTGTACTATGGGTGTACTGTAATCTTCTCCACTCAACTCCGCATAAGCGGTTATACAGATGTAGTTGCGGCACCTCATACTCCTTCTGCTCCGTTAAAGAACTGTGGTGTCTCGCCATGAGACATCCTTCCATCAAATTCCCTCAGGGTCACGCAAGTCCCTTGCTTTTATTGGACCTCATCCAACAAATCAGGTAGAACCCCTAAAACATGAAACTAACGTCCTTATCAACAGTTGTAGGTCCAACTTTAACCAAGCTAGATTATTCTGCAACCGAGGCTGTACAATAATTCCAACAATCGCCTTCTCTCGAGGCGTCTTCTAGTTCAAGGTATCAGTTATCACATTCTCCTTGCCAGAATGGTACCAAACTTCACGATCAAACTCCTTGATCAACTCCAGTCAACGACGTTGGCGGTTATTTAGCTTATGTTGCATAAAAATATGCTTCAAACTCTTATGATCGGTGGGAATTTAACATGAAATATCACACCGATATTGCCTTCAAATCTGGACACTTGAACTACCACTACTAACTCAAAATCATGAGTCGGGCACTTCTCCTCATGCGTTCTCAGCACCGTAGTCACGTGATTCCCAAAATCTTCTGATTATCACCGAATAGAAGCAGAGTTCAAATGCTTCATCTACTCTTTAGAACTCCGACATACTACTTCAACCACACACTTATGGTGGTCTTCCTCAGAAGACTCGTAATTGGATGCACAATCACATAGAATCCTTCCTCAAAGCGTTGGTAGCAATCGGCTGGGCCGAGAACTACGCATTCCCTTAATGTTCAACAGCATCATCCACAAGGCATCATACTCACTCCTCGTCACATCAACTATGATCCCGTTGGCAGAACAACATGACCTTGAAGGTTACTTCTGGCATCTCAATTCACATTTAGGGAGCATAACACACTGACTTTTATCCCTCAGATTCTGCAAAACCGTCCTTATATAACCGGTATGTTCCTCTCCGTTGCGAGAGTACACCAAACGTCATCAATAAGGTCTACGACCAATTGCTCAAGGAAGTAGATGAAGACACTGTTCATCAACTGCTATAACGACTACTAGGACGTTCCTCAACTCAGATGACAACACTACAACTCGTAATGTCCATAACGGGTATGAAATGCTGTCTTATGCCCACGCTGCTCTCTCATCCTTAGCTGATGATATCCTAAGCATACGGAAATCTTAAAAACACAATTGCTTCTCTTAGTTGATCCAACAAGTCGTCCATACGTAGCAATGAACGTGCTAGGGCGAACGGAGCCCGTCTCAAACCACTCTTCAAATTGCTTCTTCAATTTCTAACAACTCAACAAGCCATATACCTCATAGGCCTTCTCCCAACCAGTCTTGTACCATACTTCAACACAATATCAAAGTCCTCATTCCGCTAAGGCGATAGATTAGACGGTTCAGTAACACGTCTATAAGATCATATACCACTGGAATACTCTTCAGCGTGGAACTATCTCTTTCCTTCATGGCACAACATTAAAAAAAACATCACCCTCTGGTGTTATCAACCTCGCTGCTCATACGACAATAAAGACAACTCACCTCCTCAAAGGTCATAGCCTCGGAAAACCTCTACTTAGTCGATCTCAAGAGGCTATAATAGTCCTCCTACTACTATCTAAACCAACATGATATCTATTTGTCCACCACACACATAAAGACCTTCTCATGCACCTAAGGCATGACAAAGAAGTCTTCAAGCCATACACAAGTCCCTGAACAAAGGGAACAACCACATATCTCGCGGGTACATAAGACCCGTAACTCGTAATCCTATAAAGGAAGATCTATCTTCTACTGTATCCACAGTTAACTATTAACACATGCATCAAAAGGCAAGAGGTGCATAGCACTCACAACAAACAAAACTCCACTAGGTAAACCATTAACAAGAATGGCACCTGTAACAGCTAACGCCCGAAGCTCTACTGCATATCATTACTCAATCTCAGACCTATGCTCCTCAGGTATCATTGAGGTCATCGCCATAGCCTCCACTTCCACTCTTTCTGATTCGGAAAGAGGAAGGTCTTGATGAGAAGAAACACTACCTTGCTGACAGAGTGGGGCCAGATGGCCTAGTTCACCACAGGTGAAGCAAGCTATCCGTACCATGGGGAACTCAGAGCGCACATGATCTAGATAACCACAGTTGATACATATACGTCACATCCTTGCCACTAGTACGGGTGGCTCCTCTACACTGCCCAACTCAAAGGCTCTACCTTGAGCTCTTCTAGTATCAGTGGTACTCCTACCACGACCCTTACATCTACTCAGCATGGGAACGGATTCCTGTGTAGGCGAATGATCTGGGATTCTCTGCTGCCCCCGCATTTGCTGCTGAGGTGTCTTCTGACCACCTCCCATCACACTAGCAGAAATAAAACTCTGTCGTGATGCCACTCCAGTTTGCTTACAAAAGACATTCTATGACCCTGTCTACCACAGGTGAAGCAATCACTGGCGATCTTGGACACTATGGTCGTACATGTCCAGGCTTCCCACAATTGTAACAAGTCCTCGGTTCACCTGAAGTCCGTGTGAAACGAGAAGTACTCAAACGTCCACAAGTCGGGCTTGGTTTGCAACCCGAATATCCAACCTCGTCTTCTGCTGATTCAACCCGTTGTTTCTTCTTTAATCCAGAAGCTTCAGTTGATCTCACAGATGTTGGTAAATCCGGTGTAGATCTACCCGCTATCGCCGCCTCATATACTTGATGCATATACTCTTGAAACTCGAATCTACTCATGGAGACACGATCAGCCTCTTCAAACTCGTTCTCTGCCATAGGCAACAGATCAGCGGATACTGGTCCCTGACTTGGCGCTACTGAAGGAAGAGGGGATGTACTCCTATCTCGTCCCACTACAGATACTGCTCTAGTCTGAGCCATTTGTAGAATATACGCCCCTAAACTTATAAGGCTATATATATGCCATATGTATCGATATATATATATATATATAATACTCATTATTACATGCATACACATCAACACATAAAAGATATCTATATATATATATATATATATATATATATATATATATATATATATATATATATATATATATATATATATATCTACACTGTCGAGATTCTCAGATGGGTGACGACTTCTGTACATACTATCCGAAAACATCTGTACTCGCTTAAAACCAAAACCTTTTGAAAAGTCAGACCCCATGTGGGTTTTGTTTATTTATCCACTCTACCTTTATTGCAGATAGCAAGTGTCATTGCTGTCAACCTAAGGCTCTATTACCAACTCTATAACACCCCAAATCCGCGGGACTTGGAGTGTCACATTGGGCTAGGATCTCACAATGGATCCTGACCCTAGCATGACAACAAGTTGACTGGATCTTACAACAAGGCACAGGTAGATTAAAATCAAATACATAAAAGCTGAGTATGATACATCAAAAGAGTTTACAAACTCATAGCCGAGTACAAAACAACAACATAAACCACAACCACAAAAGATCCCACATCCCACGCATCCTAATGTACAAAAGTTCTCGGCTTGTCACACCATCTGGCTCACTCTGCAGTATTCCTAACTTGCAGAACACTAAAACACGATATGAAACCATTAGCTACAGCAATGAAAAGCATGAAGGTAATAGCACAACCACACATCAACATCTCAAACATGCAATACCACACACATTCATTTATTATCTTTCATTACGTTATTTCATTACTAATTCAACTTCTTTTGTAACACGAGGAGCCTCAAGAACCCCGTCCCCTCCAACATAACACATGAGTTTTGCATGGGGGTGACCTTCACTCGTCCCCTCCTGTGAGATCATCTTCAAGGCACCTCCTCCTAACCAGCAGGCGGAGACCGGCGGTTACCGCCCGTTATAATACACTTGGGCCAAATAAATGTAATGAATGGTCTTCCTAGTCCGGTTTAATTAGGTTATAAATGCACAATCATATGAACACACACAATCATCACAATCATACAATCCACAACTACACGCTAAGTAAGTCATATGGACTTACGTGATATACTCGTAACCTGTACCACGTCACAGCTTCCCCTTGGGAAAGTAATCAACGCCTGTAATAGCAAGACACACACAATCACATACTGCAAAGGTTAGGAGACTCGTCTCACTAACCACAACAAACCTATATCTCAAATTTAAACCTCAGATCCTCAACACATTCATAAATGCCTAAGGCATATCCTCAACATAACATCTCATCATACTCGTACACATACTAATCCTTAAAGCCATAACCGATATCCATAACATCATCATGATCCTCAACTCATTCTGACACCTAGCATGCATCTAATCAGTATTCCTCAATATCAAATTTAATCCTAATTTAATTAATTAACCTTTAAATAATTAACTAAATTTCACCAGAATAACGTTTTGCCCGCAGGCCATTTCTAAACCCACTTGTCATCAGATTTCATCAAGCAAACAACCCATAAACACCAGAATAATATAATGATCATAATGGAATTTCTAATTATCCATTTTGAAAAGCCTGTTAGCATGAAATATTGTGATATTTTAGGCACGTTTTCTAGATGTTTTTCATCCATTATAGTGTTCATTGATAAATCATTGAAGCAATTGTTAGCTAGTTCGTCTATATTGTCGATATAGAGGTCTACATAAGCTTTGTGTTGATTGTAGGCGAATAAGGGCTAAAACCGAACGAATTAAGAGAGGATGGAGATGAATTGAGCACATCCAAGGATTGAGGACACCACAAAGAAGCCAAGGAAGATGCTAGGATGAGGAATGGCACGAAACAAAGGGAATTACGAGCAATCTATGCTTCCACGCTCTAAAATACGGCCGTCATGAAGTCCACGCTCTAAACCACGGCCGTGGAACTTGGCAACATGAACGTGGAGCATTCTAGAGAGTTACACGGTATAAAGTACGGTTGTGGAAGTTGTGAAGAACCGTAATCCACTTCCACGCTCTAAACCACGGCCGTGGAACTCCATGAAACCGTGATTTAGGCAATCTTTTGACGAATAAAATATAGACACATTGTCTACACATATGGGCCGGACGGATATTCTATCTTTCCTTATAAAAGGACTGAAGGAGTGAGATTTCGGCACCTTCGCTTACGCTTGCTTGCACGTGCCTAGGGTTTCATTGGACGTGCGGAGGATTGCCATTTTGCAACGGAGATTTGCGAAGGCTTGAAGATTTGGAAGTTGCGCTTTTGTTCCTAGGTTTGATTAGAAGACGGATTGACATCCCGCTCTTCGTTCTTATCAAGGATTGTGATTGGTTTGTGTTATTCCAAATCTGATATACATTATACCCTTGTTTGTGGATTTGAGATTGATTTGAAGTTTATTGAAGGTTTTCGAAGGTTTCATCTTTCATTCTTCTTAATCTTGAATTTGATATAATAATGACTGTTGTTGGCTAAAACCCTTTAGCAATTCTAAGGTGAAGGGTTGATAGTTGTGGCTTAGATGATGATGGATCGATCGTAAACAGATTAGACCCTGAGAGTTAGAGAGATTTCGCCGACGAACCAAAATCACGGCCTGTTCTTGAGGTTCCACGGCCGTCGAACTCAAAATCCACCCGTAATTTGTGTCAGTTTACGAACCTTGCTTTTACTTTAATCCAAAGTTAAAGATTTGCTTTGACTTAGTCTTGGCTTGCCTTTTCTAGGTAGTAGTGAAGCCTCAACAACCTCTACTTCGATTTCGAGTGTCACAACCTAAATCGGTTTAGTTAGTCTTGATCCTTGGGTTACAAGTTTGGGTATTTGATATTAATTCATGTCTTTAGATCCTTTCTATACTGAAGCCTCAACAACCTTTATAGAGAGTGCCTTTAGATAAGTCATATAAAGCCTTGGAACTTCACCGTACATTGCTTTACTTTAGTATACCTTTGCAACTCTTAACTCTGTCCTTAGTTCTTTAGTATATCTTAAATCGATTGCCACAATTAGATACCGGGATCTTTAGGGTTGCCGTTTTCCTAATATATTTGCAAAGCTCATACATTTACTTGCTTGACGATTTATAACTGGATTTAACCCCCCAAATCCGATCCTTGTGTTCGATACTCTAGAATTCTTGCTTTACTACGCCGATCCGTACAGTGCGGGTTCGCTTGCTTGATTTCTAGTTTTATAAAGTTAAGACTTATTTGCACGCACGCTAAGTGGCGAACAAGTTTTTGGCGCCGTTGCCGGGGATTTGGTCTAGGCCGAATTCGGTTACCGGTTGTCAAGCTTGGGAGCTTAGTTCTTGTTATTTGATATCTCTTGTGAGTGATATTTGCAGGTTACTTTAGGTTTATGCGCAGGTCTAGGAACAACACGGACCTCTTACCTCTTGATCAAGAACTTGAGAAGACTTTGAGGAAGAAGCTCAAGGAAAGAAAGATGGCTGAAGAAAGAGAACGAGATTACCAAACGGAGTTAGCGGAATCCGAAGCTCAACTTAGATGGAGCGAGAGGACTTGCAAGGAGGAATCGGAGCGTCATCAATCGAAAGTTGATGATCTAACGGATATGATATTTCAAATAAGGCTGGAATTAAGCGATCTTAAGAAGAAGAAGAGCAGGAAACCATCAAGATCGGTTAGAACCCATTCATCCGACGAGGATAGCGACTCTTCCATGCCACCACTAGAGGACATTGATCCGACGATCAATGTGAACCCATTTGTTCCACGGGCAGCCGCAATTCGTCGTGTTCCAGCTGGGGATGCGAGAGCTGCTCGTGTAGCTGGAGAGCCAAGAACTCTTGGCCAAAGGATGGATTTAATTCAACAACCACGCCGTTTAGGTGTGAACTTTGATGCTGATGATATGCAAGGGTTTAGCTTCAACCCACAAGTTATTACCATCGTTCGCCAAAATCAGTTTGGAGGAACGAGTGCTGAATCCCCACATCAATATTTACAAAATTTCGAGATCATGATGGAGACAATGAAGCCAAAGAATGCAACCACTAACAACTACAAGATCAAACCATTCTTCTTCTCCTTGAAAGGGAAAGCTTTATCTTGGTATCAAACTCTTCCAAATGGAAGACTTAACACATGGGAGGATCTTTCTGCGGAATTCCTCACCAAATTCTTTCCGCCATCCAAGACGGCGGAGTTGAGAAGTAAGATTAATGCGTTTTCTATGAGATCTAACGAAAGTTTGTTTCAATCTTTGGGAAAGATTTCAGGACTTATTATTGGATTGCCCACACCATGGCATTTCAAAACTGGGTTTATTGGAGATATACTATAAAGGGATGGATGTGGAAACACAATTCAAGCTCCAATCCCTTTCATGTGGTACATTCATGGACATGAGGGAAGATGACGCTTGGGACTTCATTGAGAAGCAAGCCCGAGTCATAGAAAAGTATTCTCACCGGAAAGTAGAAGCAAATCAAGTGGAGCAAGGAGCAAAGTTATCACAAGCTGCTCAAACTCAAATCTTTTCTCTCAATACCGAGATTAAAGAGTTGAAGGAAGCCATTAAAACCAGTTTCCCAAAGCAAAAGGGACAAGATGTGGGTTATTTGGGAAACAACAACAACCACAATGGGAATGAGAATACAAATCGCAACAACCGGAACAACAACCGGAACAATTGGAACAACAACAACAACAACCGGAATAATGGCTGGAACAACAATAGGGGTTCAAACAACAACAATTGGCGGTCCAACCAACAACACAATTCCGGTAATTCTTATCCCAATTTAGGAAATTTACTAACTCCACCTTCTTCTTCTTCTTCCATTCCCTTGAAAAGCCAGGAACAAGCATCTAATAGCGGAAGCACTTCGGGGAAAGAGAAGTCCGATCCCATGTTGGAAACAATCTTGGGAAAGCTTCAAGGATTGGAGACTCGCATCATCAAGGTCGATGATCACATTACTAAGGTTGATAAAGCCCAAAAAGTTTTAGAAAACCAAATGTTTAGTCAAGATGAAGAAGTTCCTAGGAATCAAGGAAAACTTCCAGGAAAGACGGAGGATAACCCAAAGGGAAGGGTGATGGCAATCACAACTAGGAGCAGAGCAACAACCACCGACCCGCAACCTAAGTTTGTAGAAGTTCCCGTCGAGAAGGAGAAAGAAAAGGGGAAGGAGAAGGAAGATGTCTACGTTCCTCCTCCAGCTTTCAAACCTCCCCTACCATTCCCGCAATCTAGAGCAAGAGCGCGTCTAGACAAGCAATTCGGTAAGTTTATTAAACTCATGAGCAAACTGCATATTAATATACCTTTCATTGATGCAATTGTAGATATGCCAGCTTATGGAAAGTTCCTAAAGGAGATCCTCTCTAAAAAAGGAAAATTAGAGGATTTTGGAGAGGTTAAGATGAGTTCGGATTCATCGGATCTCATCAAGACAATGAAGGAGAAGATGCCCCCAAAGCTGAAGGATCCGGGGTCATTTTGTATTCCCATAGGAGTGGGAGATATCACATATGATGCATTATGTGATTTAGGAGCAAGCGTGAGCATCATTCCGCTTGCCTTATGCAGGAAGATCGGTTTAGGCGAACCTAAACCGGTGAAGATGACGTTGTACATGGCGGATCGATCCATAACTCGTCCCGTCGGTATAGTTGAAGACGTCCCGGTCAAGCTTGGTAAGTTCTATGTTCCTATAGATTTTGTTGTGCTTGACATTCCTGCAGATAGTCCGGTCCCGATCATACTCGGAAGACCGTTTCTTGCAACATCCGGTTGTATAGTCGATTGCAAGAATGCTAGACTCGCCTTCGACATAGGAGAAGAAAAGGTAGAGTTCGTTCTCTCCACTTTGGTGAAGGAACCAGCTTTCGATGAGGATATATTCAACATCCATGACGAAGAGCTATCTAGAGAAGAGGTAAGTTCGATTCTCTTCAAAGGCCCCTTGTAAAAAGTTATTTCTATGAGCATTATGGATATAGGGGAAGAAGAGGAATGTAATGAGGAAGCAGAAGCTTTAGAGAAGCAAAAAGAAGTGTATGAAGAAGAATTTGAGAAACTCTACGATGGGTCAGAAAACGTTAGAAACCACGGCCAGTCGTGCTATTCCGCGGCCGTGGAATCTACCAACATGACCGTAATCAGCTATTCAGAGGACTCCAGTAAGTTACACGGCCAAAACCACGGCCGTGGAACAAATAGAGGCCCCATAATTGATTTCCACGCCCAAAACCACGGCCGTGGAGGGAACAGGGGAGCCGTAGTTTTGGGTGAATCTGAAGGAGATTCTATCTTCTCCGCCACTTCTCTTGATTTTTCTCCAACATCTTCTACACCCTTAGACACTTCTAAGGAAGCATCGGATACTCAAGAGACATTAGAGACTCCTATAGTGATGGAATTGAAGCCACTTCCTACACATCTAAGGTATGCATTTCTAGGACCTAATTCTACCTTTCCGGTAATTGTTAGTTCCGATTTGAGTATTGATGAACATAGTAAGCTCATGGTTGTTCTTAAGAAACATAGGAAAGCCTTAGGATATACTATAGAGGACCTAGTAGGAATCAATCCTTCACTATGTATGCATAAGATCCTAATGGAAGAGGACTTTAGAACTTCGCGACAACCTCAAAGGCGGTTAAATCCGACCATGAAGGAGGTTGTCAAGAAGGAAATTCTTAAACTACTTGATGCAGGTATCATCTACCCTATCTCCGATAGCAAGTGGGTGAGTCCCATACAGGTGGTTCCAAAGAAGGGAGAAATGACGGTCATCACCAATAAAAACAATGAACTCATTCCCACACGAACCGTAACAGGATGGAGGATGTGTATAGACTACCGCAAGCTAAACAACACAACGAGGAAGGATCACTTCCCACTACCCTTCATCGACCAAATGCTTGAGAGGTTAGCACAACACTCACACTTTTGCTATCTTGACGGTTATAGTGGTTTCTTTCAGATCCCGATACATCCGGACAATCAAGAGAAGACCACATTCACATGTCCGTGGGGAACGTTTGCTTATAGGAGAATGCCGTTTGGGCTTTGTAACGCCCCAACCACCTTTCAAAGGTGCATGATGGCTATCTTCTCGGAGTACATAGAGGAGATCATGGTGGTCTTTATGGATGATTTCTCTGTTTATGGTTCTTCTTTTGATAATTGTCTTTCTAACCTTGCTCTTGTGTTACAAAGGTGCGAAGACACTAACCTAGTTCTTAATTGGGAGAAGTATCAATTTATGGTGAAAGAGGGCATTGTATTAGGACACTTAATCTCTAGTAGAGGGATTGAAGTGGATAAGGCTAAGATAGAGACTATAGAAAAGCTTCCTCCCCCAACTTTGGTGAAAGGGATAAGAAGTTTTTTTAGGACATGCTGGATTCTATAGACGTTTTATAAAGGATTTCTCCAAGATATCAAAACCGCTTTCTAATTTCTTGATGAAGGATGCAGTTTTTGATTTCTCGCAGGAATGCTTAGATGCGTTTAATATGATTCGGGAAGCTCTAATCTCAGCCCCGATTATTCAACCTCCGGATTGGAATCTTCCATTTGAGGTTATGTGTGATGCAAGTGACGTAGCCACAGGGGCTGTGCTTGGGCGAAGAAGGAAAGGACGAACCCACACTATCTACTACGCTAGCAAGACGCTAGATGAAGCGCAGCTCAACTATGCCACTACCGAGAAAGAATTTTTAGCAATTGTATATGCATTTGAAAAGTTTTGCTCTTATCTTGTAGGTGCTAAGGTGATTGTGTACACAGATCATGCTGCGATCCGGTATTTGCTTGCGAAGAAAGATGCGAAACCAAGGCTGATTAGATGGATTCTTCTCCTAAAAGAATTCGATCTAGAGATCCGTGACAAGAAGGGTTCGGAAAATTCTGTTGCGGATCATTTGAGTCGTCTACCATATCTAGAGGACGACAATCTACCTATAGATGACTCCTTTCCGGATGAGCATTTTCATATCATAGAGGAGTGCATCGACGTGATCACCAAAGGTAACGAACCATGGTTTGCTGATTTAGTTAACTATTTGGTTTGCCAGGAACTACCACCCGGATTATCCTACGCACAAAGAAAGAAGTTCTTTAAGGATGTTCGGGAATACTTTTGGAACGAACCTCTCCTCTTTAAGAGAGGTCCGGACGGCATCATTCGGCGATGTGTACCGGAAGATGAGATGCAAAGTGTCATCCGTCATTGTCATTCACTACCTTGTGGAGGACACGCTAGTTTGAACAAGACTAGCGCTAAGGTATTGCAATCTGGATTCTTTTGGCCTACTTTGTTTAAAGATGTGCAAACCTTTGTTTCCTGCTGTGATGCTTGTCAAAGAACAGAGAACATATCTAGGAGAAACGAGATGCCTCTTAACAACATTCAAGAGGTGGAGATCTTTGACGTTTGGGAGTAGACTTCATGGGACCTTTCCCATCATCTTGTGGAAACCAATACATACTTTTAGCCGTGGATTATGTTTCGAGATGGGTTGAAGCAATTGCCTCTCCCACTAATGATGCCATGGTTGTGGTTAAGTTCTTTAACAAGACCATCTTCCCACGATTTGGGACACCATGGACTATCATTAGTGATGGAGGTTCTCATTTCATTGCCCGACGATTCGAAGCTCTTTTAGCTAAGTATGGGGTGACTCACAAAATCGCCACCCCCTATCATCCACAAACTAGTGGACAAGTGGAGATCTCGAACCGGGAGATTAAAGGGATCGTAGAGAAGACGGTTTCAAGGACAAGGAAGGTTTGGTCTTTGAAGCTAGATGATGCATTATGGGCATACCGGACTGCATATAAGACTCCCATCGGAACAACACCATACAACTTTGTGTATGGGAAGTCTTGTCACTTGCCGGTAGAATTGGAGCATAAGGCGTATTGGGCAATAAAGTGGTTGAACTTCAGCATGAAGGAAGCAGGAGAGAAGCGTCTCTTGGACCTTAACGAGCTTGAAGAACTTCGCTTGAACGCCTACGAAAACGCCAAGATCTATAAAGAAAGAGCGAAGCGTTGGCATGATAAGCATATCATCCCAAAGGACCTCAAAGAAGGAGATCAAGTTCTCCTCTTCAATTCAAGACTTCGCCTCTTTCCAGGTAAGCTTAAATCTTGTTGGACTGGACCTTATCTAATCAAACGTGTTTTTCCCCATGGTGCAGTTGAAGTATGGGGTGAAAAGGGCGGAAGTTTTAAGGTGAACGGTCAACGACTCAAGAAGTACTCACCGGAACTCCAAGCTGAAGAGTTCGCACCCACCGCACTCGAATAAGTGCGAATATGGTCTAGCTACGGACCTTAAACAAGCGCTTCTTGAGAGGCAACCCAAGGTATTGCACTTACGTTTTTGTTTTTGATTCATAGATTAGAATAGTTTAGACGGTTTTTGTTTTGTTTTGCCTTCGATACCTTCCGGTATGTTCGTGTTTTTGGATGTAGGATCAGTGGAAGAGAAAAGGAGAAGGAAAGGTTTGAAGAAAATTGACGAAACTTGGACTTTGGCATATTACAAAGAGTGCCACGGCCAAAACCATGGCCGTGACAACTACAGTGACCGTAATTTGCAAAAGCCTGAGAAAAATCATCAAAACCACGGTTCCGTACATTTCCACGGCCGTGGAAACCCCCGAGTGACCGTAATTTTCGAAAAAATTTACGGCCACTATAAAAACCACGTTTCTTCACAAAACACATCAAAACTCCATTATCCACGCCCAAAAACGCCGAAATCGTCCCCCTCTCTCAAATCTCCGTTCGTTAATCGTTTCGAACGATTCTTTAACCCAAGCTGGAGCAAATTCAATCATCTACAAGATCCAAGCAACGATTCGAGTGAACAATCGCCGGAGAAGACGGAATTTGGATTTTAAAATCCAAAAACCTAGGTTTTTCTTCTCTTCTCTCACTTTGTCGATTCGATTCAGTTTTTGCAACATATATTAGGAGAACTGATTGGAATTGGATTGGAATTAGTCTAGGGCTGCTATCTGGTGATTGTGCTGTTGATTGAGTAATTTTTGAGGATTTACGAACCGAATCACGGTTTCTAGGCATTCCACGGCCGTGGAAACCGAAGAACAGACCGTGGTTTTGAACAGAAACATGGACCTTGTTAGGAGAATGTCAAATAGGACAAAGAAGAGGAAAGGCAATGCTTCCTCCTCCTCTCAGGCACCCCCTAGTGAACCAACACCAACACCATCACCCCCACCTCCTAGAATTCCTACGATCCATGAGGATTACCTCGATGCCTTAGAGAGGATCGAGAAGAGACCGGTCATAGGACCTCATTATCTGTTGCTTGAGGATCTAGAGCCACTGAATGTGGTAGGTGACCTTACTTGGTTACTTGATAGAGCCGGTTTGATCATCTTCTCCGCTATTCGGGAAGATGCATATGAGGAGATCACTAGAGAGTTTGTGATCTCATTTGAGCATAGTCATGTCGATAGGACGGGTTCTTTCCGGCTGATGGAGAGGAACTATGAGTTCTCGATTCGAGAGTTTGGAGCCTTCTTTGGGTTCCATGAGACCTTCAATGGTCGATTTCCTAGTGGCGTATACGCCAAAGATTTTTGGGAGGATATTGCTATGGTGTACGCCAGCGAGAACCGCTGGCAACCTGTTGATACCAAGGCTAAGTTGATCTATCACTTAGCCTTGAAGATTGCCCACCGAGTGCTTTCTGAGTGTCTCTTCCCTAGGACGGAGACTCCTCAGAAAATCAAGACTGATGAGTTGTTTCTGCTTTACTGTATGTTGCATGGTAGGCCGGCTGACTGTGCCACCCTCTTAGCTTCTACTATGAGTAAGCTAAAGAATAAGAGGGCCGGCAATATTGGATACGGTGGGATGGTCACCCACCTTCGTAGACAGCTAGGTATCGACTTCTCCGCGTGCACTAGGATAGCGGCTAGACCTCTAGGACTTTAGAGCCTCATGACTAGAGGTATTATCTTTCCTAGACATAGAGGTCCACCTACCGCTGCCATGCCTTGGGAGGGTAGAGGAGGTAGAGGGGTTATGTGGCTTCCTGAGTATTCCATTATGGCTGGACGCCATAACTGGAAGGAGACATTTGCTACTATGCATGCAAATAGATTAGTAGCACCTCCCTACATTCCCCCTGAGCCACCCGTTGTAGATGAGGAGGAGATGAGAGGAGATGGTGAGTTTGAGGGAGGAGGTGAGGAGCACGATTTTGGTACCTTTCCGGATGAGCCGGATACAGTTCCCGACCTCCCTAGACACTCTCCCCGCCCCGCTAGAGCTTCTGGTTCTTCCTCTCGCCGCGCCAGCGTGAGTGAGAGGCCGACATGGATGACGACCCCTCCTCAGTGGTATAGCATGCAGCCGGATTGGATGGGAGCTCCACCGACTTGGCATGCCCAGCCACCACCTGCACCAGCATCGTCAGATGCACCAGCTTGGTATAGCCAGCCGCCGGGATGGTACGAGCAGCTGCCGGAGTGGGCCACCGACCTTTCCAGTAGGGGCGGAGCCTTGGAGATCCGCGCGGATGCTAGGGATGCACGAGCCGATGCACATGACCGGATGATGAGAGACATTTACCGCCAGCAGCTTGGGCGGAACTATGACCCCCGGCTTTTTCCCGTTTCCAACTCCACCACTGTCTTGTGAGTTCATTTTCTTTCTTTCTTTTCTTTATTTCTTTTTGAAAATTAGGGACAATGTTTGTCTCAAGTATGGGGTGGGGTGTGACTATTCGTTTATAATAACTCTACTCTCTTTTGCTTGCTTTGATCGAGAACACCTTGCATGTTTCATTCCATTGTTTCACGTTTCATTATCGCATTGCATGAAAAAGCTTTTGAAAAACCCATAAAAAATCGAAAAATTTTGAAAATTTTGTGCTTCTAAGAATTGAGATGAATTCTATGATAATCACTACTTGTGAATTGAGTTTTGATGACAATTGTATGCTTAAACAAATAGTGAATTGAAAAGAAATTGAATGAGTTAATTATTCCTCTTTTGCAAGTTTCATAATGTGAAGAGTGTTACCTAAATCATATTGAGAAATCAAGGTTGAAATCACATGATAAGTTCTTATACTTCTTGTTGAAATGATTAAGGCAATTCGATTTTCTTTCTTCTTTCTTTGATCATTTAGCCCCTCAATGAAATGATGACCTCCCTTACCTATCCGGGAATTTGGAGGAGTTGATATTTGGCATGTTTGATGTGGGAGGGCCATGAAAGCAAAATTTTGCATTCAAAGAATAGAAAGAAATTATAGGTTTGGGGAAGTCAATCATGACGATGAGTAACTTGGCACCATTCACATAGCCGGATGTTTGTGTCTTGCCAAAGTCGGATTGAGCGATATTCCTAACGGATTATGGTATGTGCATCAAGGGTTTGAGGCATCTCGCAAAATTGAGAACCGCCAATCTCCTAGGCTTCGGTTTTTGTGCACCTCTGTCCATAACTCCAAAAGTAAAGTCGAAAAATTATGTGCAAAATAAGAGAGCAAAACTCTAAGCTGAAAGTGTTGCAAAACCACAAGAGAAAAAGAAAAGAGTTAGTTATCCACTTTCCCGGATACATGCACCACATTCCTTATAATTTCCTCTCCCTTTCCGCATTCTAGACCTTACTTGAAAGTCCTTAAGATCAAGAGAATGTTATATGACTTGGTGATCTAAATTGAAGTTTCTTATGATTGATTTTGATAATGTTTGAAGGTTATGATGCTTACATTGAAGTTTGATCAATTCATGATGTTTCTTTCCTCTTTATTCTTTGGTTATGTATATAAGAGTCTCGTAAACGAATGAAGCAAGATTTGAGAATGATCTATTGACTAGAAGCACATTCACCTAAAAGATGTTTTGTTCTTGAGATTGCATACATATTTCATCCTAACTTAAGTTCTAAAGCTTTTGAAAGACCTTGCTTGGGGACAAGCAAGTGGCAAGTATGGGGTATTTTGTTAGCATGAAATATTGTGATATTTTAGGCACGTTTTCTAGATGTTTTTCATCCATTATAGTGTTCATTGATAAAGCATTGAAGCAATTGTTAGCTAGTTCGTCTATATTGTCGATATAGAGGTCTACATAAGCTTTGTGTTGATTGTAGGCGAATAAGGGCTAAAACCGAACGAATTAAGAGAGGATGGAGATGAATTGAGCACATCCAAGGATTGAGGACACCACAAAGAATCCAAGGAAGATGCTAGGATGAGGAATGGCACGAAACAAAGGGAATTATGAGCAATCTATGCTTCCACGCTCTAAAATACGGCCGTAATGAAGTCCACGCTCTAAACCACGGCCGTGGAACTTGGCAACATGAACGTAGAGCATTCCAGAGAGTTACACGGTATAAAGTACGGTCGTGGAAGTTGTGAAGAACCGTAATCCACTTCCACGCTCTAAACCACGGCCGTGGAACTCCATGAAACCGTGATTTAGGCAATCTTTTGACGAATAAAATATAGACACATTGTCTACATATATGGGCCGGACGGTTATTCTATCTTTCCTTATAAAAGGACTGAAGGAGGGAGATTTTGTCACCTTCGCTTACGCTTGCTTGCACGTGCCTAGGGTTTCATTGGACGTGCGGAGGATTGCCATTTTGCAACGGAGATTTGCGAAGGCTTGAAGATTTGGAAGTTGCGCTTTTGTTCCTAGGTTTGATTGGAAGACGGATTGACATCCCGCTCTTCGTTCTTATCAAGGATTGTGATTGGTTTGTGTTATTCCAAATCTGATATACATTATACCCTTGTTTGTGGACTTGAGATTGATTTGAAGTTTATTGAAGGTTTTCGAAGGTTTCATCTTTCATTCTTCTTAATTTTGAATTTGATATCATAATGACTGTTGTTGGCTAACACCCTTTAACAATTCTAAGGTGAAGGGTTGATAGTTGTGGCTTAGATGATGATGGATCGATCGTAAACCGATTAGACCCTGAGAGTTAGAGAGATTTCTCCGACGAACCAAAATCACAGCCTGTTCTTGAGGTTCCATGGCCGTGGAACTCAAGATCCACCCGTAATTTATGTACGTTAACGAACCTTGCTTTTACTTTAATCCAAAGTTAAAGATTTGCTTTAACTTAGTCTTGGCTTGCCTTTTCTAGGTAGTAGTGAAGCCTCAACAACCTCTACTTCGATTTCGAGTGTCACAACCTAAATCGGTTTAGTTAGTCTTGATCCTTGGGTTACAAGTTTGGGTATTTGATATTAATTCTTGTCTTTAGATCCTTTCTATACTGAAGCCTCAATAACCTTTATAGAGAGTGCCTTTAGATAAGTCATATAAAGCCTTGGAACTTCACCGTACATTGCTTTACTTTAGTATACCTTTGCAACTCTTAACTCTGTCCTTAGTTCTTTAGTATATCTTGAATCGATTGTCATAATTAGATACCGGGATCTTTAGGGTTGCTGTTTTCCCAATATATTTGCAAAGCTCATACATTTACTTGCTTGACGATTTATAACTAGATTTAACCCCCCAAATCCCTGTGTTCGATACTCTGGAATTCTTGCTTTACTACGCCGATCCGTACACTGCGGGTTCGCTTGCTTGATTTCTAGTTTTATAAATTTAAGACTTATTTGCACGCACGCTAAGTGGCGAACAAAGCCTAAGGTCAATTTAGGCCAAATCGCAGTACAGAAACAAATAAATTCATAACTTATTCGTTACTAACCCGACTGACGATCTGAAAGAAGATTCGGAATCACAACGACGCAGGCTATGCATGTACAACATCAAATTCACCATAATCTGAGCGACGGAACTATCCTGGGGACATATATGCTTGACCAGGTCTTGATCTGCTCGGAAATGCAGAAACTTGGTACCGATATGAAGAGAATGAAGAGAGGAATCCAGAAACTCAAACGGAATTGAAATCGGATTAGAAACGGAGAGTACATATGAGTTTGAAGTTTGAGAGAAATCAGAGCTTTTACCTGGAAATGTGAAAAGAAATGAATTAATAAACGATTTTCCACTATTTATAGTGAAGTCGATAATTATCTTTTAGCGAAGTGGATAATTATCCTTTTATCGATCCAATGGCGGGTTGAACCCCCTTCTCCAAACTTCTCGAAATTGGAATAATAGATCTTGAATATTGTAGGGATAATTATTCCACAATTTCCTCGGAAAACGTGTATTCCTAAGCCGTCTTTCTTAGCCGTTAAGAAACGAAATAGCGACTCTTTTGTCCGTTTTGCCTTTCCATGTTATTTCATATCTAGGACATGTCCGATGTCCTGATCATTTCTCTCAACTGCATTTTTATTAATTGGAGCTCCCAAATGCTGCAAATAATACCGGAGGGTAAAAATAATTACCCGGGGAAAAAGTGAAAATTTCACCATAAGCCCAAAATTACGCCAAGAACATAACGGTGGGACTTATACTCAACACTTACGCAATCTTCGCCAGTTATATGTCAACTACTATCACTGATTAAGTTAATCAACATTAATTAGAATTCGAAAATCCTAGCTATTACAATTACGAGGTGCAGTTAAGCTTTTGAAGACGAGTTATACGAGATGTGAGGCCTATAAGAGTGTGATTACATTATGGAAAAGGAAGAAAGCACAAAACATGGTAGGAGCTAACGGAGATGGGGTAGAATACCACAAGGAGGATATCCATCATGAGAATAGTGTCATATAGTATTAAGAATTGGTAAGTCTTTGACCTCAGAGAAGGCCAACCACAAGGTTAACGGTGATGACTGAGAACGCATTAAATGCGGGTTACCATGGAAAAGTTTTAGATGGGAGTTATAACCTCAAGTGGAGACTACAAAGGAACCATAACAAAGTTGGGAGTTTTTCCAATGGTTAGATGCCATTGGTAAGAAGTACATCAGCAGAATCTTGATTGTTTTGAGCAACATAACGTTAAGTGGTTTAAGCAAGTAACGGTAATAGACCTCCCGCAGAGGGTGGAATGACCCTTTTTGGCGACCTTTATAGATCTTGAGTTTTGGCATATGGAGGAATGACGCGGATTAGAACCTTAAGGGTTTAAGCACATAAAGACCTAGTGGGATCTATGTAACACCCCGAATCCACGGGATATCGGAATGCTACGGGCGAGACCACACAATGGGTCCCGACCCTTAGCCTGACCACAATCTCACCGGACCTTTCCAACAAGGCACAAATTAAAGACATAAAACTCAAAGTAGTTTGTAATGTATGCAAAGAAAGAAGGAAGGGATACAAGTTGGAAACTCAGCCAAGTCCTCAAAACGACATAAAAGTAAAGAAGTCCAAACGTGCAACAAGATATAATCCGACAACAAAGGAAAAACCCTAAAAATGTCCCTATCCTATAATGTACGGAGACCACTCGGCTGTCCACTCCTCCACCTCACTCGGTGGCATCCCTAACCTGCAAGGCATCTGCACAAAACGGTTTTAAACCGTTAGCTCACATTCTATGCATTATAAGAATAATATGGCACAAACACATACATGGGAACACAAGGCACACAACATGAACATTCATTCCAAATATATCTTTTTAGGTTATTCCATATTTAATTCATTTGTTTCAAGTGTGACACAAGAGTCTTATAAGTCTTGCCTCTGTCCCCGTGTAACCAACAGGAGTGTGGCGGCGCCCAACCCGTATACCCTGAGGGAGTGATGAAGAAGCCCGCCCATAACCGTGTATCGCCTAATCGCAGAGATCGCCCCAGTCTCCCTCGGGAAACTGAGCGGTGATGTAACCGCCCGATAATAATAATAGTAGTAACGATGGGCCAATAAATAAGGTCAAGTAAATCCTAATCCATTTTCATGCTTAAAAAGCGGTAAACACACACCATCATATATACCCAAATAAGGCATAAAAGCGGCTAAGTAAGTCCGAGGACTTACCTCGTCTCAAAGCTAAACGAAACCGAATCACTCATCGAAGGAATATAACCAAAGCCTGTTCAAGACAAGGCACGATAATCAACAACTACTCACAAGCTAGAAGTCCTTAGACTTCTAGTCCTATATCATCTTACTAGGTCATATACTCTCATAATCTAGGATACACTCCTAGCCCTCATAAACTCACGAGATCTCAACTATAGCCCCAAGTGCTAGGATACTATCATCCTAAACTCCACAATGTCAACCAACATATAAATATCACCTCAAGTCTCACAAGATCAACCACGAGGCTCACAACCGTATAACAACTCAAGATCAACACACCACATGCCATAGAACATTAATAACCTCAAACACTCACCTAAAGGTTCCAAGCCACTACTTGGCATTTGCCCTAAGTTATGCTAGATCCAACCTATCATGATTCTACCACTAAACATAATTAGATCAAGGAAGAAGTTACTCACACACAATCCGAGGTTGAAGGTGATCTACGGACGTCGAGATTGGATTCGTTAGTCTATAATTGCCGCTTCCGAACCTAAAACCAAAGCTAAGGAAATTTAGCATATATGCTAATTTGAACGGAGGATTTAACGTATATAAATCTAAGGAAAACTCGATTTCAAAACCAAGGTTAAAACTCGTAAAAACATTTCCGGGGATTTATACAATTATATAAACATAGGTCAAAATCTGAAATCGACTTTTCCGGGCAACTATGAAACTCATCAAACTCGGGCCATATTTCCGAAAAAAAGCTTTGGGTCAAAACTATGTTTTATTCACATGGGCCAAACTGCATATCTCAAGAACAATGGGTCAAGACCATGATTATACAAATCAGCAGGGCATAAGTTGCAAAGTCCAAAAGAGTAGGTTCAAAACTGCAATATATATAAAGATGTGGGTACAGTTTGCAACTATATCAATTTCAGGGCCAAAATAGAAATTAATTACAAAAGAGAGGGGCACATTTACAATTTCTAAAAAAAACACTTCACCCTTCTGTTGAAACGCGAAAGAAGAGAAGAGGTAAGGGAGGGCTTCCAGCGGCTGCCAAGCGGAGGGAAGGAGGCCGACGTCGGTGCCGGCGGCGGCTCGACCGGCGTGGGCTCAGAAGAAGGCGGCTGGCGGGTTCAAAACACTTCCTCCCTGCGGTTACTACACCAGAACAGAGGGTGATTCGGCCACCATTAATAGAGAGAAAGAGCAGGGAAGGAATAGAGGGTAGAGAGAAAGAGGCAACCACTCACACTACCGGCATTTCCGGTGGGTCGAAGCGGCGCAGAGGGGAGGGAAGGCTGGATTGCAGTCTCAGGGTTCCAAAGGCGTCGTTGCTCCAAGTGTAGGCACGACTGTGAGGAAGAGAGAGTTCACAACGAGAGAGAAGTGAGAGAGAGATTGAGACTGCGTGTGAGAGAAGTGAGACGAGGGAGGGATTGAGGCTAGGCAGGCTTGGGGGGTAGACTAGATTAGAGGGTGGCGAAGGGCCGGTCGCAGGCCTGCAGACGGGTGGATCGAGGGGGCAGATTGCCCTAGCCCTAGCCCAGGCGGCAGTTGCAGCTCTCACCAGTCGGGGATGGCGCAGGAGCAGAAGAAGACAACAGGCGCGAGAGAATAAAAAAGAGAATATAAAAAAAAGGAAAAAGAAGGTGAAAGAAAAGCAAAAAAAAGAAATAGGGCCAAAACTCAATTAAATGATCGGAACGGCATTTTTCAGTTCGGTAAATCTCGACTTTCCGACAAAATTAATATAGTAAAATACGGAAGTACATTCATGTATCCCCAAATTAATATAATACCCGGCAAAGTTATTTTTAAATCTAAAATATTCTTTAAAAAGAGAACTCGAGCTATAATGAATCGATGGAAGGGAGGAAAGAAAAGTCGGAATGCACCCGAATAAACTGGGCGTTACAATCTAGAGGAAAGTGAAGTTCCCGAGTTACTTTGAGCAAAGAAAGAAATGAGAAGGAGATGCATCGTATTTTGTCCTTATGGAACAAATGATAAGTTGTCGTGAACAAGAAATGAGTTGAAGTGGTTGGACTCACCCAAATGAGCCATGGGGGCCACGGTGTGAAACGAGGGACCGAAGCTATGGTAGCATTGTAGGCATTAAGATCAAGGTGGTAGTAACTGGGGGATCATAAGTCAGAAGTTTTGTGGTAGGAATGGAGAATTCTTCCGGTCTTTCCCTCAGGGCATTCTGGTAAGAGTTTTGAGTAAATGTACAAGTCGGAAAAGTTGCACTTTTACTTCCAAGAGTGTATGGTGAACGGCGAGGAAGGGTATCTTCTTTGTAGTGGATGGCTCGTTAGGACTAGTGCATGCGATTGCGATGTTGATTGGATCAACTTAGAGTTGAGACGTCACCAGTTTTGGATGATGAGAAGAAAGGACCTATAAGACGGCATTTAGGGCCAATATAGTTACTACAAGGGTAGTTAAGCCATTTGAGATCGCAAGTGCGATTAAGGAGTGGAGTTTACACATAAGAGTATCGATCAGTTTTCGGAATCGAGCTACGATGAAGTCGCACAACTGGTGGTGTTTCACGTGGTTCCAAGGTGGACCATAACCTAGGGATTGTTATGACAATCATGATGCATGAGTGGCTTGAATGATTCTTATGATTGGATTTGACGACGCCTTGTTGTATTCTCAGAACTGAGAGGAATGAGCTTGACATGGGACGACAAGGATACCGGTTATGAAGGATAAGAGGATAACTAGAGTTATCTAGATGGGTTGGGCGTCCGAGGTGACCTCCTAAGAGACGTAGCGGGTTGAGAGGATCCAACAGATCAATTGAGAATGAGATGATAGTCTCGGTAATACCATCAAGGTGTGTGGAGGAGATATGAAGCGTATAAATTGGTGGGACATAACCGCCAAATTGTGGGATGGTTTGGACAATTTCTTCCCTTTTAAAGAAGTGAATGGGTCGTAGGATACGAGACGTATCCGTGAAGTGTTGACAGAAGTAGAAGAGGTGAGTGACCTCCGTTTGTTTTCCTTGACACAAACATCGAGTTATGGAGTGATATTATGAATACATCCAAGCGGGACTTGGGGCGTGTATGAATGAACAAGAGAGGTTCTGTGGGTATGTGGACAATTGCGGGTATGTAGGAAGAATGACCGACTAAGGGTCAAAGATTAGCCACTTTGGGACGCGTGCTTATGGTGGTGTCGAGTTAGCTACAGAGTAACATGCTAGGCATGTATGAACAATAAGAGTGTGATACATGTATGTATACTCACTCAACAAGAATTGAGTACCCCGTAGAGGCGACAATTAGAGATGGTTAAGGACTTTAATTGAAGATGGTCTTTGAAGGGCTTTGAGAAGGATCCAGGATAGAAGGTTACGGGGAGAGACCCCATAGTTACCTTATGGGCTGATGGTTTGTTCAGACCATGGCGTTGGTCCGGTTGAGCACCCTAAGACGAGAAATAAGACTTCATCCACCGTGAGTTATGCAGTGTGATTAGTAGAATACCTCTAGGGAGATTGTACTAGTTTAGGACTATGTAACAAAGGTGACGTGTTTGGGGTCATTGGGAACCACCCGATGGAGATGATATATTTACACCCTTTTGGGAAACAAGGCCGATATGTCGGCTAATTGGGAAGTCCTTAATGTGATTGCAAGATGTTTGGTATACCGAGTATCGTTATCTCGGATGGAGATGAGTGTTTTGTTTCGGGAATTTGTGGGCGGCAGGATCGTGCTACATAAGAGACCCTATGTGTTACATGATAGTTTCACGTTGGATAATGGATCGAGTACGAAGGACTTTGGTGACCAGTCGATGCCATGCAGAGGGTATGTGTGCGAGTTAAAGGGGTAAAGGTAGACCTGATACCCTCCCTTGGGTTGAGTTATCGTGATGACAATTGAGAAGTACCGTCGAGATGCCCTAGTTCGAAGCAAGTTGTGGACGGAAGTGCGGTACCTGGTGATGTTAGAATTGGTGAGTATATGTAAGTGTAGCTGAACATATACATGATGACCACGCTCGAGTAATGGTGGTCAAAGGAGGATGCTAGACAGGCTAAGTCACGAGAAAGTGTGCACCGAAAAGAGGTACGGACCCCTTGGGTTCGGATACGGAAGGATTCGAGATAAGAGTGTCACAGACGCGAGGCGTCATACGTGTTGGCTACTAGAAGGGAGTTGGGTCCCAGTATATTGGACCTTTTTGGAGATACGACGCGTGTTGGGAAGTGGTTTACCAGTGGCGTGGCCACCGAGAGTGGAGGATGATCTCAAGATTTAAAGTGTGACGGTCGATGGAAGACGTGTATGGCTCAAGATATGATCGTAGTTGTGATGATGTAGGGATAGACGAGGAGCCGATGAGGCTACCGAGAGGATGCGAGATAGTATCCTTGTCGGAGTTCATACGATGACCTAGTTACATCGAGTTGGCCGACGGCTTAGATATTAGGTGCTTGTGTGTTTTTATGTGTTTGGTGCCCGGGCGGGAATGTGTGTATGATTGGTTAGCTTTTGGCTTTTATGCGCTACGCGGTTCACACGAGTATGTATGCAGGCCTTGAGAGGTCTTGACATGGCTACACGAGTGGGCGATGGTTATCGATTAGGGAGTTACACGTTACGGTTTTGAGTGGTTACCGAGTTCTTACCGAGAGTTTTACGTTTTGCAAGTTTCGGGACAAAACTTGTTTTTAGGGGGATTAGTTGTAACATCCGAAATTTTTATTCCGGATTGTTAGCGAGTTACCGACCTTCCCGTAGACGCGCCTCAGTCTTCCCGCAGGCACGAGGCGCTGAGTAACGGGATTTATCCCAAAATCTCGTTCCGACCTCTTGTTTGTCCCTCTTGATTTTGGACCCCTCGGTTCCTAGCGTAAATGAGAGGAAGGGTCAGCTGACCTTTGGATTCCCTCTTTTGTGGCAGCCTTGACACTTCTCTCTCTCCCTTCCTCATTCACGTTGAAACTCTTTTCCCACTTCCTTTCTTTTGCTCTCTTCTTCCATACTTGACTTGGGAGGAGCTCTTAATGATCCTTCCTTCTCTTCTTCTCATGTAAGTGTCCAGCAAGGAGGTGATGTGCAATCCGAGTCCAACAGTAAGCTTCTCCTTCCCCTTCATCTTCTTCATCTTCTTTCTCAAGCTTCAATGGTGGAAGCCATAGCTTCATCTTGTTTTCTTTCATTTGGCTTGCATGTGTTTGAGATCGAGTTTGGGATGCCTTGTGTGATGCTATTGTGTGTGGAGAACATCTATGGTGGAGCAAGAAAGCTAGGAGGCATCAACACATCAAGGATCTACCGAAGAAACCATGGCGGAATCGACCACTACTATTCTACCGCGGGGGCGGCCAGCCTGAGCCGCAGGGGCGGCCAACCAGGCCGCAGGGGCGGCCAAACCAGGCCGCAGGGGCGGCCAACCCAGGCCGTAGGGGCGGCTGCAGCTTCTGTCGGCCTCCCCTTGCGGTCTTCTTTCCCCTTTCGCGGCTGCTCTTCTTCCTTCCAATCCCGTGCCTTTGCTTGGTGAGTTCCCTACCTTGTGTATGTATTCTTAGTTGATCTTAGAGAGTGTTAATGATAGTATAATGCTAGGATTGAACCTAGGATTGATGAGAATGCCAAGTAGTGCCTTGCACCTTGGGTGAGTGTTCGAGGATCTTGTTATGTTCTAAGGTTGGTTGATGTATGTTCTTAGTTGACTCGTGGGATGAGTGTAGGCTGTTTCTTGTAAGACTTGTGAGAGTGAGATTGTGAGTTTATGGTTGTGAGGTTGTGGGCTAGGGTATGCGTATCCTAGCGTAGAGTGTTACCTTTGACGTTGTTGAGACTAGGCACGTTATCCTAGTGGTGTTGTGAGTTTTGATCTTGCGAGATCCGAAGGTTTAGAAGTCTTAGGACTTCTATCTTGTTGAGTGTGATGTGAGCATGAGAGATTCTAGGATGCGGTCCTAGAATTTGAGAGTCAAATGGTCTTGCGTTGATCATTTGTATAGAAGTCTTAGACTTCTGTTGTGAGTGGGTTGTTGTTGATATAGTTATGTTCTTGTGAGCAGGTTATGGTCTTCCTCCCCGAAGAAAGCGAGAGTGTTGTGAGTTGAGTGTGGTGACGAGGTAAGTCTCCGGACTTACTTAGCTCGTATTCTTTGTATTAGCGTTAATGTTTGTTGGGTGGTGTGTGTTTATTATTTATTGTTTATAACAACTAAACCGGAAATAGGATTATCGACCTTTATATTATTTGCCCCTAGTGTATGATAACGGGCGGTGACATCACTGCCTAGCTCTTGCAAGAGCTAGGAGGTTCTCGGCGACTGTCCCGTGCTGGTTAGACGGTCGGAGGCATCCGCACCGTTCCATTGTCGGAAGAAGGGACCAAGGCGAGTTTCGGGAGATTCTCGTGTCACAAAAGAAGTTGAATTAGAACGGGATATGACTTAATAATAATAAAGAAAATAAACGGATTTGTCTGTTTTTGAGTATAATGTGTAACTATGTTGAATTATTTGTGTTTGTGCCTTTCCCTTTAATTTTAATGCTTCGAATGTGAGCTAACGGTTTTATACCGAATGTTGTAATTTGCCTTGCAGGTTAGGCATCCTCCGAGAGATCCGGAAGGGTGGGCAGCCGTGGTCCGTACATTTTAGGAAGGGTTAAGTTGGAGTTGTCTTGTGTTTTGTCTTTCAGTTATTACATTTTGTGTGCCGCTTGTTTGGCGTTTGGTTTGAGTTGTACCTCGGATGAAGTTTGTTGTTACATTCTTTCGGGTTTCTCATCTTTTGCATTAAAAATGATTTACGTTTTTGCCTTTATTTGTGACATGTTGTAAAGGTCCGGTGAAATTGTTGTCAAGCTAAGGGTCGGGACCCATTATGAGGTCTCGCCGTAGCATCCCGATATCCCACGATTCGGGGTGTTACACTATTATAGCTAGGTTAAGAGTTGGAGCTAGATCGTAGCATTGGCTACAAGTGAGAGAAGAAGGGGATTTCTTCTAGTTTGTATCTAGGACTCCTTAAAGCTGATAATAAATAGTTAGATCCTACGGATATACCTTGGGACGGGAAGTAGGCTATTTAGAGCCGAACTTCGTAAACATATCCTCGTGCCAATCTTTTCAATTCTGCACCATATATACTTTACTATGACTAACTTTGTTTTGCAGGAGCAAGAAGTCAAGACCCTTGAAATAGAGTTTCAAAGTCCTTGAAATCAAAGTTTCACTAGTAGCACAGATTGACATCAAGGCCCTTGAAAGGAGTTTCAAGGCCTTGAGATTTGGTTTGCGAAAAGTTCCCATACTCTATTCAACCCCCCTTCTAGAATATTATCTCTCTTATTTATATCACCTATCGGTTCTTCAATTGGTATCAGAGCTAGACTCACGTTTATTGATTTAACATCAGTGAGACTAATCATGAATCCTGTAGGTGATGGTGGATTTGCTCAAGGAAGATCCTCATCTCGACCACCACTCTTTTGTGGCAACAACTTCGCTCATTGGAGATCACTTATGCGTATGTTCATGATTGACCAGGATATGGAGCTTTGGAACATTATTCAAAATGGACCAAAAGTTCCAATGACAACGGTTGAAGGCGTCCAAGTCCCGAAGCAAGAATCAGACTTCACACAGGCTGATTTGGATAATGTGTCAAAGAATTACAATGCAATGGATCTACTTTATTGTGGATAAGATGCTAATGAATTCAACCGCATCTCATCATGCAAAAGTGCAAAAGAAATATAGGACAAGCTTGTTGTCACTTTTGAAGGAACAAGTCAAGTCAAGGAAACAAAGATTAGCATCTTTCTCAGACAATACGAGCTATTCAAGATGAATCCAAATGAACCAGTCAAGGAAATGTTCACCAGATTCACTGAGATCGTGAACAATCTAGACTCACTTGGAAAGACATTCACAAATGAAGAAAAAATAAGAAAGGTTATAAGAAGCTTACCTAAAGCCAAGTGGGGACCAAAGATGACTGCTATTGAAGAAGCTCAAAATCTCACTACTCTTCCTCTTGATGATTTACTTGGAAAACACATTACACATGAAATGATTCTTGGTGAAGAAGATGGAGAACTCCCATCCAACTCCAAGAATTTGACATTAAAATCCAAAAGAGATGAGTTACCTTCTGATGAAGAAAATAGTGATGATGATAATGAAGAAGATGCTCTCGGCATGATCTCTAAAGGTCTAGCAAGAACTCTCAAGATAAAGAAACAATCTGCAAACCGAGAATTTCCACGAGCATCAAAACCCCGAGGTAAGTTTCCTAATCCTAATAAGAAAATGAAAGTACTGACTTGCTTTGAATGTGGTGAAACAGATCATTTGGTGAAGGATTGTCCACAAAAGAAGAGGACCAACTTCAAGAAGAATGATCGAAAGAAGAAAGCTATGGTTGCTTTATGGAGTGATTCAGAATCGACAAATAAATCAGAAGATGAACAAGAACAAGCAAACTTATGTCTTATGTCCGATCATGAAGATAACTCAAATCTATACATCGACAATATGGTAAGTACAATTTTGTCTCAACCTGAAATTGACCTTAAACAATTCCTTAAGGATATTATGTTAAGTGATAAGGAACATAGAATAAGGATAAATTCTTTCAAAGAAAAGCTTCATGAACAAGATAAACAATTGAGTGAAATGTCTCTGGAGATTGAAAATCTTAACACAGAAAAGGAAGAACTTGATGACAATATCAAGCCTTGGAATCAGAAAACCTGATTCTCAAGGACAACCTCTCTTCTCTACATCGAAACTATATCGATCTAGAGAAAGAGAAAAATGATATGACTTTAATGTGTCAAGACCAGAAGACATCACTCATAAAGTTTACTCATTCAAAAGCTAATCTGCAAAGAATGATGGGTGAACAACAATCTTCACTTAACAAAAATGGTATAGGGTATCATAGGAGCTTTCCTAGAAAACCTACCACCACTTTTGTTACGGCTAAAGGAAGCATTCATATGCCTACCTGCTTCTATTGTTGTAAAAAGGGTCATGTTAAATCTACATGTCCTTATAGAAGAAATGACCCTTATATCATCAGAAATACCTATCCTTTATGCTTAAGGAAACAGGTCAAACAAATCTGGGTTCCGAAAGGTACTAGACCACCAAACATGATCGAACCTGAGTATGAACCAAAATACGTCATTTGGTCGATCCGGAAAGGTTGATGTTTGTTGTTTTGCAGGATATCACCTAGGTAAAGGAGCACAAATGGATATTAGATAGTGGTTGCTCAAGACACATGAGTGGAAAGAGTTTTTTATTCTCAGATTTAAAGAAGCAATCATCTAGAACTATTACTCTTGGTGATAAAGGAAAGTGTGACATAATTGGCATTGGTAAAATTTGCTATAATTCATCCAACTTTATTGATGATATTTATTTAGTTGATGACTTGAAATATAATCTACTAAGTATTTTTCAAATTTGTGATAAAGGCAATAAAGTCATGTTTGATTCAGAAAAATGTGAAGTTCAAGACATAAAGACGGGAGAAGTATTGGTTACTGCTCCTAAGTGTAATAATGTTTATTCTTTGAGTTTAACCAAGTTGCAAGAATTAAGCTAAAATGTCTAAAGGCCTTGACTGATGATCCAAGGCTTTGGCATATAAGACTTGGCCACATAAGCATGCACACCATACAGAAGCTACTTACAAAAGATTTGGTACGTGGTTTGCCAAACCTAAACTTCAAGGTTAATGACCTATGTAAAGCATGTACACAAGGTAAACAAAGAAGAGGTTTGTAACACCCCAAATCCGCGGGACTCGGGATGCTACGGGTTGGGACCTCACAATGGGTCCCGACCCTTAGCTTGACAACAATTTCACTAGATCTTGCAACAAGGCACAAATAAAGGCCAAAACCAAATACATTTTATGCAATGAAAGAAACCCAAAACCAAACAAACCAAAGACTTCAGCCGAGATACAACCGAAAGACCAAATGCCATACACGCGGCATACAATATATAATGAATACAAAACTCAAACACGACTCCAACCAAAACCCAATCCTAAAATGTACGGAACCCCGGCTGCCCACTCTTCCGGATCTCTCGGCCGCATTCCTAACCTGCAAGGCAATCTACAACAATCGGTATAAAACCGTTAGCTCATATTCTAAGCATTAGAATCATGGTGAAAGGCACATACACAAGTAATCTCATCACAAGCATACAACATACATAAAAGCACACCAATCCGGTTTATTATCTTTGTTATTATTAGGTCGTATCCCGTTCTAATTCAACTTAGGTTGTGACACGAGAGTCACCGAAACTCGCCTCGGTCCCTACTTACCGGCATGGAATGGTACTGATGCATCCGACCGTCTACCAACACGGGATAGTCGCCGAGAACCTCCTATCTCTCGCGGGAACTAGGCAAGTTGTCACCGCCCGTTATCATACACTTGGGCCAAAATAATATAAAGGTCGGTAATCCTAATTCCGGTTTAGTTGTTATAAACAATAAACAATAAACACACACCACCAAACACACATCAATGCTAATACAAGGAATACGAGCTAAGTAAGTCCGGAGACTTACCTCGTCCCAAAGATAATCCCGCTAACCACCTCTCTCAACTTCCCGTAGGAAGGCACTCAACGCCTGGTCAAAACAAGTCACACAATCAACAACTCTCTCATAAACTAGAAGTCCTTAGACTTCTAGTCCCAATGATCTCGCAAGATCATAAACCACAACTATGCTAGGATAACAAACTCCTAGTCATCCCGATCTCACCAGATCATAACCATCACACCCCAAGATAGGATACTCTCGTTCTAGTCTCCACAATCTCAACAAACATATAACCATAATCTCAATCTCATAAGCTCACAAGATCAACCAAACACTCAACACCTTACAATCCTCACAAGATAATCAAACTTCAATCTTTAGAACGATCATAAATCCTCAAAACTCACCTAAGGTTCAAGGCCACTACTTGGCATTTACTCTAAATTATACTAGATTATCCAACTTAGCATGATACTAATACTAAACTTTACTAGATCGCGGGAAAGGATACTCACACGAATATCCAAAAAGGAAAGTTGATTGTAAAACCGAAATTCTAATTTAGCCATCAATCGGATTTAAACATCAAACGCACCAAATTAATTTGCAGAGGAGTTGGATCACAATTACAACAAAATTAAGGGTCCAATAATATAATAATTCAATGCCGGGGGCATAATAATTCATTTTCCAAAGTTCTTGGGTCATAATTGCAATTATCAACAAAAATGGGGCCAAAAACATAAATAGCACAAAAGGGAGGGCACAATTACAATTTTCCAACTCTCTCCCCCCTACTGTTGGAATCGACAGAGGAGAGAAATGGGAAAGGAATCCGGAGGCTGCCCAGGCGGAGGAGAGGAGAAGGCAGGCGACTCCGGCGGCGGCCCAGACTCCGGCTAGAGGCGGCCCACTCCGGCGGTTGCTATACAAATTAAATTAGGGCACATGCTGTCACACAGAGGGGAAGAAAGAAAGAAATGAGAGAGAGAGAGAGGGGCGGCCACTCACAGTGCCGGCGGTTCGGGCGGCGGCTTCTGCTCTTCCCGGCGGACCTCTTGGCAGCGCTGCGGCCGGATGCTGCCCAGAACGAGAAGAGAATGGAGGTACATAGGTGAGTTGAGAGAATGGCGAGATATCACTGTCTTCTGCGGTTTGGCAAGAGATGGAGTGCAGAATGAGATAGAAAGGGAGCACTAGGAGGCAGAGGGAGAGGGAGGATCGAAGGGTCGATTGCAGGCTAGGGTAGGCGGCCGGCTTGCAGTTTGCAGATGAGGAGATCGAGGGGCCGGCGGCTGTGGCATGAGGCGATGGGTCGGCCTCTGGCCTTCCTCTGCTTTGCGTGGCGCCACACGCAAGAAGGGATAAAAAGCAAGAAAAAATAGAAAAGAGAGAAGGGAAGAAATAAAAGGAAAAGAAATTAAAGAGTAAAGAGGAGGGCTTTAAAAATAATCAACTCGATTAACATTCGGAACGGGATTTTCCGGATCGGTAGATCCTGATTTCCGACAAAATTAAGTTAAAAAAATACGGGAATACATACATGTATCCCAAAAATAATATAATACCCGGAAAAGTTATTTTTAAATCAATAAAATATAGTTTAAATAAGAACTCGAGATATAACTAAATGTTGGAAGGGAGAAAAGCAAAGTCGGAACGCACCCGAATAAACGGGGCGTTACATTAGGTCCTCCTAAAGAAAAGTTTTGTCCCGAAACTTGCTAAACGCGGAACTCTCAAACAAACGTGTCTCGATATACTCTCGGAACACTATAACGTAGTATTTATAACCCTTCTAATTCAAAGTCTACTCGCCTAGACTCGCAGGATATACACATAGAAAACACACATAACACAACACGTCACAAGTCACATAAAAATAACCAAAAATAGATCTCGGGACTAACCCGACGGTCCTATAGATGTCGCTAATCCTGCGTAAAACTTGGGATAGTTTCTACGGATACTATCCTCCATCTCCCAAGTGGCCTCATCGGCTCCTCGCCTCGACAACTGCACTCCCCGCATCGGTATCTCCTTCGACCGGAGTCGTCTCGTACTACGCTCCAAAACCGCAATCGGATGCTCCGCGAATGTATGGTCCGGCTCGACCACCAGGTCCGCGTGGATAATGGCGTGCGTCGGGTCATGTATGTACTCTCTCGATTGATACACATGAAACACAAGGTGAACACCCTCTACTCTCGGAGGGCACGCTAACCGGTAACTCACTATCCCAACTCACGCTAAGATCTAAAGAAGGTCCGTTATATCGGAACTCAACTTCCTTCACAGGTATTTCCCAATGCTACATATTCATTATGTTTCTTCTTTACTTGTCTCTAACAAAGAAGACCGAACTTTCAATTTACACCGTTGGCCTTAGTTCTTGTCAAACCAAACTTGATGTTACATTTCCTCAATTCTTGCTGCAAGTTCCAAGTAGTGAAGGAAATACTTTGCTTCACACCGCTTCTACTAACGAGGCATGTATACTATAAATTTTACATCGTTTCTCAATACTCAATCAAGACCATGTCTTGCGTATTCACTTGTACACTTTTAACCGATCATACCTTGAGGCAATTTCAGAACAGTTGCACCAATGAATCTCCTCTCAACTCTCAACGTCTCCATGGTCCATTTTCGTCTCACTCAATACTTCATTGTCATCCGGAGTAGGTTAGTCATAGATAGTGTTACTTGGAGAATATCTCCACAAATCTGGTAATGCCCAGTACATCCAAGAAACTTGTAACTTCTTTCCTATCCTTAGGGGTTGTCATCCCGAGACAATTTGTCATACAACTTCTCTCTTCTTCGAGAGTAGACCAAAATATCTTATTCGGGACATTGGTAAGCCCATAGGGAACCTCTATAACTCGTAGTGACCATGGTCCGTCTAGAATGCCGTATTTGCAATATCCCTATCTTGAATTCTCAAATGATGACAATCAGACCTTAAATCAAATTTAGAAGAGACTATTGACCCTTGCAACCGGTCGAGTAGATCATCTATCCGTGGTGAGGGATACTTTTTCTTTATTGTGATCTTGTTCGGTTCATTGTTATCAATGTACAAACAAAGGTAACTATCTCTCTTTTCGCAAACTGGTGTTCTGTATAACAACTCCAAATCAAGAGTTTAAGATATTTTCCAAAATGAACTTCAAATCGAGAGTTCAAGATAACCTTCGGAGTTCTCCATAACATTACTCTGATTCCAATAAACTCTTATCAATAAGTTCTTGCAATTGCTCCTTCACTTGCTTCCATCACTCATGTCTCTTCACAAGTGTTCTTTCCTACGACACCTTAGATTTCGGAATTAAGTCAATCTTGACCTTAGTGGAAAAATTTGCATTCTAACGTATTGGAATCTGTGATATCTCGGTTTCCTCTTTTCCTCTTTTGTCACATAACGTAATAACCGACACAACCTTGCCTTGACACTTGACAGGTGGTCATGGTACTAATGATCTACCCCGATCTGTTAAGGTGACATCCTTCAAACACGTATATTGCTCCATCTTTAGCTACAATGTTTACCGTCCTCTTTCAGAGATCCTTCATCTCTTGAACTCGAGTGACTTGCTCGAGTCTTCTGACTCCTATAGCCTTATTTAAGTAATCCTATAACTTAATCTCATCATCCCTCTTAGATGACATGATTGTAAAAATCTTCTAGGGTTTCTCACATGTGTGCAGCCATAAGGGTCAAAATTGCAAGACTTAACCGTGTTTCAAAACAATTGACCTTATCTTCTTCACTTTCCGCGACATCCCAACATATGGGAGGAGCTCTTCATATTCTAGATAAACTTGCATCATTCCTTCGAGTAGGTGTAGTCCTTCTTCATTTCCTTATGTAACGTCAATCCGACCACAAAGGTTTTAACCTCAATCTTTCATATACTTCTCATGTCGACATCAAACTTCAAGACTTCGGTCTTCTCTTACTTTGTTTGGTCCTTATGCATCTCTCGGTATCCCATAAATAACTCCACAACGTACCAGTATGCCTTTAGGCAAAATTTTCCAACCACAGTCACTGAAAGATCCACTCATAACTCCACCATGCACTAACATCATAACTCTAAGCTTGCCACATTGCCCTAATCTAGATTTCTCGTTTCACGTCATAGCCGCTATGACTTCACCATGCGAGTCACAAAAACCTTGACTTAGCTGGGCTCGCAAAAATATAACATTCATCACCTTAGAACAACATATCATACCTCCTCTTATTTATTCCCCCTTTAGCATAATAACCATATATAGAAGACTCGTCTTTCTCTTCGTCCTTCCAGTCCCCTTTACCCTGATCCGTGCCATTCCTCCATATTGCAACACCATGACCTAAGAAGGTCGCACCATATCGTTACAATCCCTTCACAAGGTACGTTACCATCACTTGTTAGAATTGATAAGATGTTACTTGATTAAAACGTTTATGCTTCAGTTAATACACCTCCTATCACTGCATTCAACCTCCACGAATGTTCCAGTTCTTGTTCCCCTTCTTCATGATCTCACATCCCTGGTTACTCTTCCTTCCCACAGTTACCAGTATATAACCCGCACCTATGCACCCTCCGTGGTCACCGATTAACTCATTGAAGACCCTCTCTAAGGTCAACGACTTACCCTCCTACCATACTTCTATGTTACCATACTTCTGAAGGATACTCTCTCGGGGTACTCTGTCTTAAACTTCACTAGCTCATTTTACTCTACTTCCCACTCCGTTAGCTCCTATTAAGCTCCCCTCTTCCTTTCGCTTTTGTAAGATAACTATACCTCCCCCAACTCTTTCATGTCATATGACCCAAATTCATAAGCTTAACTAATCTTCATAGTATCTTGTAAATGCACCTTCCCCACACCTTTATCGTCAGTAACCACTCTCTCTTCTCTTGGTTGGTAACTTGAGTCTTTCAATCCAAACTCCTTGTTTCACCTTTCATCTTCTGAAGATCATCATCTACACACACTTCCTACTTCTTGGCGTTTCTTAGTCGTATCATTATAACGGAAACCAGTCAACTCTACGTGAAACCCCACCATGCCCTTCTTCTTATAACTCTAGTAATGTTTTAACTTTACTTTTTGGGACCTCGTAAGCTTAACTTACGGTATTTTAAATCCTTCTCACATGTTTCATTCACTTCTCTCATCTTAACTCCAATGCTTAGAAACGTCTAAGGAAAGCTTTGCATCTTAATGGAACACCACCTTAACCTTGCTAGAACGTACTCATCTACTCCTCGATTTGCATCTTTAGCTGTCCACACGTCTTTTTGAAGAACTTATGTTCGTTATCCCTATTGGTCTTGTTGTCTTCCTAATCGTGACTTCTTTGTAAACATTTCCACACCTTCGTGTTACTCCTTTTTCTCGTATGCTCATCCCGATTTCTCTTAAGTTGTCTCGAATTTTCTTTTACTTCGTTGTTCTTCGTATACGTCATCTCTACTCCTCTTCGACATCCTTTTAAAAGAATTCCGAGAATCACCATTGTGTTCGTCACCACGAAATGCTCAACTAGATACTTGAGCGTACTCCTCCAAAAATGAACGTTATCCCACACCAACGACGTCGTCTTAAAGGTGATGATATCATACTATCATCTTTTCCATTAGGTCTCGTACTATCTACTACTATATATAATAAGAATACGTATACATAACTATATAAATCCTAAGTCCATATAACTACCAATATAACATATCCAATATTTCATCCACAATATAAGGTCCCAAAACATACAACCGTCCACATATATAACTATACACATATATCCAGTTCATCATGCAACATACAATCACAAAGATACACATCAATTCTATCAAGCAAAACTACAAACCTCATATCCATATCTATCCTATCTATATATACATATATGTACATATCAAAATCCAATAAACTAAGCTGCCGAGATCCGCGGAAGGAGTGGTGGTTCGTACATTCTACCCCGACTCATGCATGTGATTTTAAAAACAAAAACTCAAAACCCGTGGGGTTCTGTTTATTCCTTATTCGGCCTTTAGAAGATTGCGAGTGCCATTGTTGTCAACCTAGGGCTCTGATACCACTTTTGTAACACCCCAAATCCGCGGGACTCGGGATGCTACGGGTTGGGACCTCACAATGGGTCCCGACCCTTAGCTTGACAACAATTTCACCAGATCTTGCAACAAGGCACAAATAAAGGCCAAAACCAAATACATTTTATGCAATGCAAAGAAACCCAAAACCAAACAAACCAAAGACTTCAGCCGAGATACAACCGAAAGACCAAATGCCATACACGCGGCATACAATATATAATGAATACAAAACTCAAACACGACTCCAACCAAAACCCAATCCTAAAATGTACGGAACCCCGGCTGCCCACTCTTCCGGATCTCTCGGCCGCATTCCTAACCTGCAAGGCAATCTACAACTATCGGTATAAAACCGTTAGCTCATATTCTAAGCATTAGAATCATGGTGAAAGGCACATACACAAGTAATCTCATCACAAGCATACAACATACATAAAAGCACACCAATCCGGTTTATTATCTTTGTTATTATTAGGTCGTATCCCGTTCTAATTCAACTTAGGTTGTGACACGAGAGTCACCGAAACTTGCCTCGGTCCCTACTTACCGGAATGGAATGGTACTGATGCATCCGACCGTCTACCAGCACGGGATAGTCGCCGAGAACCTCCTATCTCTCGCGGGAGCTAGGCAAGTTGTCACCGCCCGTTATCATACACTTGGGCCAAAATAATATAAAGGTCGGTAATCCTAATTCCGGTTTAGTTGTTATAAACAATAAACAATAAACACACACCACCAAACACACATCAATGCTAATACAAGGAATACGAGCTAAGTAAGTCCGGAGACTTACCTCATCCCAAAGATAATCCCGCTAACCACCGCTCTCAACTTCCCGTAGGAAGGCACTCAACGCCTGTTCAAAACAAGTCACACAATCAACAACTCTCTCATAAACTAGAAGTCCTTAGACTTCTAGTCCCAATGATCTCGCAAGATCATAAACCACAACTATGCTAGGATAACAAACTCCTAGTCATCCCGATCTCACCAGATCATAACCATCACACCCCAAGATAGGATACTCTCGTTCTAGTCTCCACAATCTCAACAAACATATAACCATAATCTCAATCTTCATAAGCTCACAAGATCAACCAAACACTCAACACCTTACAATCCTCACAAGATAATCAAACTTCAAGCTTTAGAACGATCATAAATCCTCAAAACTCACCTAAGGTTCAAGGCCACTACTTGGCATTTACTCTAAATTATACTAGATTATCCAACTTAGCATGATACTAATACTAAACTTTACTAGATCGCAGGAAAGGATACTCACACGACGTCAAAAGACGGAAGTCGATCAATGGATGTCGACTTTGGACTCGTTAGGCCTTTATCGGGACGCTTCCGGTCCTAAGAACAAAACTAAGCAAAATTAGCTTAAACGCTAATTCTGAAAGGAAGGTTTAGCGCATAAAGATATTCCAATGAAAACTCCATTTTTGTAAAACCGAGGTTAAACTCGTTAAAACCATTTCCGGGCAAAATATCCAAAAAGGAAAGTTGATTGTAAAACCGAAATTCTAATTTAGCCATCAATCGGATTTAAACATCAAAGGCACCAAATTAATTTGCAGAGGAGTTGGATCACAATTACAACAAAATTAAGGGTCCAATAATATAATAATTCAATGCAGGGGGCATAATAATTCATTTTCCAAAGTTCTTGGGTCATAATTGCAATTATGAACAAAAATGGGGCCAAAAACATAAATAGCACAAAAGGGAGGGCACAATTACAATTTTCCAACTCTCTCCCCCCTACTGTTGGAATCGACAGAGGAGAGAAATGGGAAAGGAATCCGGAGGCTGCCCAGGCGGAGGAGAGGAGAAGGCAGGCGACTCCGGCGGCGGCCCAGACTCCGGCTAGAGGCGGCCCACTCCGGCGGTTGCTATACAAATTAAATTAGGGCACATGCTGTCACACAGAGGGGAAGAAAGAAAGAAATGAGAGAGAGAGAGAGGGGCGGCCACTCACAGTGCCGGCGGTTCGGGCGGCGGCTTCTGCTCTTCCCGGCGGACCTCTTGGCAGCGCTGCGGCCGGATGCTGCCCAGAACGAGAAGAGAATGGAGGTACATAGGTGAGTTGAGAGAATGGCGAGATGGCACTGTCTTCTGTGGTTCGGCAAGAGATGGAGTGCAGAATGAGATAGAAAGGGAGCACTAGGAGGTAGAGGGAGAGGGAGGATCGAAGGGTCAATTGCAGGCTAGGGTAGGCGGCTGGCTTGCAGTCTGCAGACGAGGAGATCGAGGGGCCGGCGGCTGTGGCGTGAGGCGATGGGTCGACCTCTGGCCTTCCTCTGCTGTGCGTGGCACCACACGCAGGAAGGGATAAAAAGCAAGAAAAAATAGAAAAGAGAGAAGGGAAGAAATAAAAGGAAAAGAAATTAAAGAGTAAAGAGGAGGGCTTTAAAAATAATCAACTCGATTAACATTCGGAACGGGATTTTCCGGATCGGTAGATCCCGATTTCCGACAAAATTAAGTTAATAAAATACGGGAATACATACATGTATCCCAAAAATAATATAATACCCGGAAAAGTTATTTTTAAATCAATAAAATATAGTTTAAATAAGAACTCGAGATATAACTAAACGTTGGAAGGGAGAAAAGCAAAGTCGGAACGCACCCGAATAAACGGGGCGTTACAAGGTTCATTCAAACCTAAGAAAGCTGTAAGTTCTTCTCGACCTATTGAACTTTTACATATGGATCTTTGTGGACCTATGCATGTCAAATCTCCCGGAGGAAAACAATACATCCTTGTTATAGTAGATGATTTCTCTCATTTTACATGGATATCTTTTCTACGAGAAAAATCTGAAGCTTTATTTGAGTTTTCAAAATTGTGTAAGGAGTTACAAAGTTTGAAAAACCTACGAATCGTTTCTATAAGAAGCGATCATGGTAGAGAATTTGATCAACTAAAGTTCGATCTGTTTTGTGCAAAATATGGTATTTCTCATAACTTTTCAGCTCCTAGAACTCCTCAACAAAATGGAGTTGTGGAACGCAAGAACCACACTCTTGAGGATATGTCTAGGACAATACTTTTAGAAAATTATTTGTCAAAACCTTTTTGGACTGAAGTAGTAAACAACGCAAATTATATTTTAAATAGATGTTTAATTCGCCCTATTTTGAAAAAGACTCCTTATGAACTCTTTAAAGGAAGAAAACCAAATATTTCATACTTCAAACCTTTTGGATGTACTTGTTTTGTTCACAACAATGGAAAAGACAATATCGGGAAATTTGATGCACGTAGTGATGAAGCTATATTCATTGGATATGCTTCAAATAGCAAAGCTTATCGAGTATATAACAAACGTACCAAAGTTGTTGAGGAAAGCATTCATGTTATTTTTGATGAGAGAAATGATGGTACTTTGAGTGAGAGTTTTGCAGATTTAAATCTGAATCAAAGAGAAGATCACATTTCGGATGAAGAGGAAGATCCTAAAGGACAAGACAAGAATATGCAAGAAAAGATTCAAGATACCAAAGAAAATCCTCAAGACCTTGAAACACACCTTCAAGACCTTGAAACTGGAAATTGTGACAACAAAACTCCACTTCAAGGGCTTAAAACCTAACTTCAAGGCCTTGAGATTGGAACAACAGGTAATGCACAAACGATACCTGAATCGAGTCAGACATATTCAGCTCAACCTTCAGGATCTACATCATCTGTCAAAAGAAGAAAAGTTCAACACTCCTCGTATCATCCACAAGAGAATGTGATCTCAGATCGAAATGCTGGAGTTCAAACTAGATCTTAAGTAAATAATCTTTGTGCTTTCTCCGCTTTTGTATCACTTGTCGAGCCAAAGAACTACATTCAAGCTTTTCAAGAACCAGACTAGATCATTGCCATGCAAAATGAATTAAATGAATTTGAGAGGAACATGGTATGGACTCTTACTTCAAGACCAAAGCATCAATCAATTATTGGCATGAAATGGGTCTTTCGAAACAAATTGGATGAAAGTGGCAAAGTCATACGAAACAAAGCACGACTTGTAGCACAAGGCTATAACCAAGAAGAAGGTATTGATTATGAGGAGACTTTTGCTCCTGTTACTTGCATTTGCATCTTTCATGAGCATAAAACTTTTTCAAATGGATGTAAAATGTGCTTTTCTAAACGGCTTCTTAGAAGAAGAAGTCTACGTTGCTCAACCTCCTGGTTTTGAAAATGATGAATTTCCGGATCATGTTTTTAAATTAGATAAAGCTCTTTACGGTCTTAAGCAAGCTCCTCGAGCTTGGTATGAAAGATTGTCTAAATATCTTCTTGAAAACAAATTCAAAAGATGTTTGATTGATAAAACATTGTTTATCAAAACTAGAGGCAACGACATTTTAGTAGTACAAATCTATGTTGATGATATATTATTCGGTGCTACTAATGATTCCCTTTGCAAGGAATTTTTAGATATTATGTGCAGGGAATTTGAGATGAGCTTTAATGGGAGAGCTAAAATTTCTTTCTTGGACTTCAAGTTACACAAGCAAAGAAATGAATTTTCCTCAATCAAAGCAAGTATACTAAAGATTTGCTTAAAAAGTACAAAATGGATCAATCTAAGGTTGCAAAGACTCCTATGAGTTCAACACTTTCGCTAGATCATGACAAGAACGGTAAAAGTGTAGTACAAAAGGAGTATCGAGGTATGATCGATTCTTTGTTGTATCTAACTGCTAGTCGTCCTGACATTATGTTTAGCGTGTGCATGTGTGCAAGATTTCAAGATGATCCCAAAGAGTCACACTTGATAGCTGTGAAAAGAATTTTTCGGTATCTCAATGGCACTAAGGATCTAGGGTTATGGTACCCACGTCAAAGCTCGTTTCATCTTGTTGGCTATTTAGATGCAGACTTTGCAAGTTATAAGGTTGATAGAAAAAGTACCTCTGGATGTTGTCAGTTCTTAGGGTCATCCCTAATCAGTTGGCACTCCAAGAAACAAAATTCTGTTGCCCTATCCACAGCTGAAGCTGAATACATAGTTGCAGGAGCTTGTTGTGCTCAAATTCTTTGGATTGCTCAACAACTTTGTGACCTTGGGTTTGACTTGAGAGGTATTCCTACAAAATGTGATAATACTAGTGCTATTTCTACAACCAAAAATCATGTGCAGCATTCAAGGACTAAGCATATTGATGTAAGGCATCACTTCATACGTGATCATGTTGAGAAAGGTGATGTTTCGATTTCTTTTATCTCAACTAACTTGCAGCTTGCGGATATCTTTACCAAGCTTCATCCTACGCATGAAGCCTAATTTGATGATTTCAAGGGCCTTGAAATCAAATTCAAGGGACCTTGAAACATAGTTAAAGGGTAAATTGACTTTACGGATCTTTTAAGAGTTAATATCTGTCAGTTATATTAATTCTTAAAATATTTTTTATACCTTTTATTTGACACAGTTTTGATTTTGGTTTTAAAAGCCTGATTTTCTCAAAGATTTTGTCATATCCTTGATAAAAAGGACCTAATTTCTCATCTTTTTATCCTTTCACAAGAAACCCTATTTCAAAATTCTTTGATTTCTCTCTCAAACGTTCCTCATGGCACCTAGAAGGAAGAGATCTGCTCCTCCATCTTCCAACAAGAAAGTTGTTCATAATTCTTCAATTAATAAAGAAGAAAAACCTTCTAAAGATGTGGATACATCTCAGATTACTGGTCTTCCCTCATCATGGTTCATAAATTTTCAAGCTTCTGGATCTTGGCTTGATGGCTTTCACAATCGACCGCTCTGTATGTGTGATTTGATGGATACTAACTTTCTCGATACTCTCAATATACCCTGCATAGACAAGCTGAAGAGTTCGATTATATGGAAGGTTTTAAACCCTGGAGATTTTGTGTTTCCACGGATCACGAGACTATTCTATGTTAATCTCACCAAAAAAGGGACAAAGGGTGTATTACTCTTGAATCTTCAGTCAAAGGTACTCCAATTTTACTCACTTCTTCTATTCTCAGTGAAATTTTAGGAATTCCTTCAGATGTAGTGTTCAACTATCCTTCAAGATCAGAGAGTGTTCGTACTGCTAAGGAGAATTTTCTGATTCCCAATTCAAACTCACGTCAACTCACTCATACTTCTCTGACTTTAGAGGCTAAAATAGTATTCACCATACTGGTTCGATGTGTTGTTCCCCATGCAAACTCAAGAGAGCTGTTGACTGATCAATCTCTGGAATTAATTCAGTTACTTGTGTCTGATGTGGCCATAGATGTGCATAATCTGATTCTCAACCATATGTTGCATTCTGTTAACTCTAAGAGATCTATTCCTTTGCCTTATGGAAATTTGCTGCCTAAGGTCTTTGATTATTACAGAATTGATACATCCTTTGAGGAAAGACAGTCTATTAACAACAAAATTGATGAGAATTGCTTAGAACGTCTAGGGATTGAGAAAACTCTTGTAGGAACATGGACTTTGAAAGGAAAAGAAGTTACTCAAAATCCAAATGAAGAAGTTAAATCCTCTCCTACTCCAGAAATCAGGTTAGAGGGTTGTGAAAATGAAATAGCTTGTCTCAATCATGAATTGTCTGATTTTCAGTTTGACACCAAAAGGAAAATGGATACAAATTTCGAGTTACTGGCTACCATCAATGCTAAAGTCAATGAGATGTATTTGATAAATGCTCTTACACTAACTACAATGGGAAGTATTTTGCCCATACCTGAAGATGTAGCTCAACATACTCAAGAGAAGGTTGAGAATATGTTGATGAATTGTAAAAGGCGTGTCCAGAATAAATCAATTCTGTACCCAACTCATGAAGAGCCAATGTTCTTGCCCAAAGTTGAGTATGAAGTTATTGAACAGAGAAGAGCTGAAGAAAAGAGAAGACGTTTGACAGGTGAAATGGATGATTGGCATTATAATCAAACTTCATCTAAAGAAAAGAGGAAGTTTTATGAGGAATTTTAAAGCTGACTGATCTTTTTCTCTATGGGTTGACTGCTTTTTCTCCCTTGTTGAAAATACATTTGTTTTTGGGTCTGTGATCGGATTTTAAGACTTCCTGGTTTGACTGTTTTTTCCCCCTTGTTGAAAGACAAAAGGGGAGAAATATGATCCGACATTTCGATATACTGCATTCTGCATTTTTAGTTTTGAGATTGTTATATGCATTGCTAAACTAACAAATGCAGGTACGAAACTTTGTGTTGTCTTCCATCAAGGGGGAGATTGAAAACTCCACCTTGATTGAAATGGTTTACAGGTGTTGATGATGGAAGACTTCACACAAATATAGCAGTTGGATATACTAACAATGTACTTGATTATATTTCTAGATATTTGGTTGGATTGAATTCAATGCAGGTTGTATATCTACATGTCAAGGACCTTGACGTTGCATTCAAGAACAAGTTCAAAAGGACAAAATCAAGGGCCTTGGAATCTAAGCTGCACGGCACAAGGATTCAAATAAATTGAAGATCTTCGTTGAAGATTCTGTAACAAGAAGATCTCAACAACCAAGGATTTTGTCAAACGAAGGGAGATCTCAACCGAAGAATAGAGAATCTTTTCTTGAAGATTTTCTAAACAAGAAAACGGCAAAAAATATCTCCTCTCTTATCCAACAAAAAGACGAGAAGATCAAGGAGTAAAAGACTCAACGTGTTCATAGGGACTAAAAGACTTTCAACGTCTACCTTACGATCTTCATGGAAAAGAAGATTGTTCTTCAAACGGTCATCTCTACAACGACTAGAAGATCTTTCCATAGAAGATATAAATGAAGATGATGGTCGAAGAAGAAGACATACAAGCTTACACCGGAAAACATCTTTGCATCCTCAAGCAACCTAATCATCTTCATTCGTTGTTTTTCTTTCTCACATTCACGTAAAAGTTTTATCCCCTTAGAGAGAGAAAACACAAGAGCTCCATTGGTAGATCTAAAAAGTGTTATACTAGAGTGTGTTACTCTGCGAAGTAACTAGGCTATTATAGCTAGGTTAAGAGTTGGAGCTAGATCGTAGCATTGGCTACAAGTGAGAGAAGAAGGGGATTTCTTCTAGTTTGTATCTAGGACTCTTTGAAGCTGATAATAGATAGTTAGACCCTACGGATATACCCTGGGATGGACAATAGGTTATTTAGAGCCGAACTTCGTAAACATATCCTCGTGTCAATCTTTTCAATTCCGCACCATATATACTTTACTGTGACTAACTTTGTTTTGCAGGAGCAAGAAGTCAAGGCCCTTGAAATAGAGTTTCAAAGTCCTTGAAATCAAAGTTTCACTAGTAGCACAGATTGACATCAAGGCTCTTGAATGGAGTTTCAAGGCCTTGAGATTTGGTTTGCAAAATGTTCTCATACTCTATTCAACCCCCCTTTTAGAGTATTATCTATCTTATTTATATCACCTATCGGTTCTTCAATGCTTTTTATATAATTTTATTTTCATTGTATAAGTTTTCTATTTCGAAAATTAAGTTTAACTTATTTCGATTTTAAAGAGCATATAATTTCTTATCTTATTTAGATTATTTATATACAAAATTTAATCATCATAATATATCATATTTAATACTTTACATTTTTAAAATTTTTATTTTCATTGTAAAAGTTACCTATTACAAATATAATTTTAACTTATTTCGATTATAAAATTGTAATTATTTATCTTATTTTAATTATTTATTTTATAAATTTTAATCATCATAATATATCATATTTTATGTTTTACATTATATATATATATATTAATATTTATAATTTTCCTATATTGAATATGAATTTTTAATTATGACGATTATGAAATTGTAATTACTTATCTTATTTTATGTATTTCGGTTACAATTTTTACCTTTTACTGATCATAATTATCATATTTTATGTTTTAATTGATGATTATAAATTGTATTTGCATTATATAATTTTCCTATTTTGAATATAAATTATTTACTTATTTAGATTTTAAAATTGTAATTTCTTAACTTATTTTGATAATAATATAACCTATTTTTTTATTACTATTTCGTCTTTTTCGTCACAATTTCTTCTATGTTGTTGTTTATTGATGTTGCAAAATCTGAAAGAAAACAATGAACGACTGTCATTCCCTTGATGATCTAACTATCGTGTCAAATGGAAGATCAAAGTTGTTTTAAGTAATTTGTGGAATAGTTTTCCTAAAAAAACCCAAGGAAATTGATATCTCCACCTTTGATATGAATTGTATTTATTTAGATGATGAAAGGCTTAACATATAAATGCAGTTTTATAAACTAACAAATATCGATTATATTTAAAGATTGCATGTCTTGGTTTGTTTGTTAAAATGTGTGTAGGTCTTTAAAAGCATTACAAGGGAAGATCAAGATGTTGACGCTTACAATAACCAAAGAAATCTATGAGAAGATCTTCAAAGGCCAACTAACCAAACAAGAAGATCTTGGAAGATCTCGGCTGAAAGCATTTGAAGATACGATCCTAAAGAACCGGTAGGTGAAATAAATAAGTTAAAGATACTCTAGAAGGGGGGATGAATAGAGTATGAGAACTTTTCGCAAACAAAATCTCAAGGCCTTGAAACTCCTTTCAAGGGCCTTGATGTTGATCTGTGCTTTTTGTAAGACTTGGATTTCAAGGTCTTTGAAACAACTTTCAAGGGCCTTGACTACTTGCTCCTGCAAAACAAACTTAGTCACAATATAAAAATATAGTGCGGAATGTAAAAGAACGACACGAGGATATGTTTACGAAGTTCGGCTCTAAATAGCCTACTCTCCGTCCCAAGGTATAGCCTTAGGATCTAACTATCTATTATCAGCTTCAAAGAGTCCTAGATACAAACTAGAAGAAATCACTTTCTTCTCTCACTATAGCCAATGCTACGATCTAGCTCCAACTCTCAACCTAGCTATAATAGCCTAGTTACTTCGCAGAGTAACGCACACTCTAGTAGAACACTATTTAGATCTTCCAATGAAGCTCTTGTGTTTTCTCTCTCTAAGGGGATAAAGCTTTTGCGTAAATGAGAGAAAGAAAAACAACGAATGACGATGTTTAGGTTGCTTGAAGACGTAAAGATGTTTTCCGTGTATGCTTGTGTATCTTTCTTCTTCGACTATCATCTTCATTTATACTCTTCTATGGAGAGGTCTTCTAGTTGTTGGAGAGATGAACGTTTGAAGATGTATCTTCTTCTCCATGAAGATCGTTTCTTGTTTCAAGATAAGGTAGACGTTGCAAATCTTCAACTCCTGAAAACACGTCGAGTCCTTAGCTCCTTGATCTTCTCGTCCTCTGTTGAATCGAAAGAGAAGATATTTTGCCGCTTTTGTTTTTAGAAAATCTTCGGTAGAAAAAGATCTTCCATAAAATCTTTCTGTTTGAGCAAATCTTCCTGGAAAATCTTCTTTGTATTTGAATCCTTCGTGCATCTATATAACTTCAAGACCTTTGAGATCGTCCTTTTGTAAACGCTCTTCTTTGTCCTTAAGTTATACTTCAAGGCCCTTGAATCAAGGCCCTTCACATTTGATAATACGTGCACAGAATTCAAACCAACCAAGCATCTAGAGATTATAATCAATACATTGTTTAGTATATCCAACTACTACATTTGTGTTAAGTCTTCCATCATCAACACCTGTAAAACATTATAAATAAGGTGGAGTTTTCAATCTCCCCTTTGATGGAAGACAACACAAATATTTTATCGTACCTGCATTTTTTAGTTTAGCAATGCATATGAAAATCAAAACTAAAAATTGTAACACCCGAATCCGCGGGATATCGTTATGCTACGGGCGAGACCACACAATGGGTCCCGACCCTTAGCCTGACAACAATCTCACTGGACCTTTCCAACATGGCACAACTAAAGGCTCAAAAACTCGAAAAACTCGAAAAAGTTTATAATGTATGCAAGACGGAAAAGTAAAGAGTACAACTTGGAAACTCAGCCGAGTCCTCAAAACGACACAGAACTCCACAACGAACATTAATCCGAAAGCGTACAACAGACCACAAACCCAACAACGTCCCCGTCCTACAATGTACGACGACCCTCGGCTGTCCACTCCTCCACCTCACTCGGCGGTGTCCCTAACCTGCGGGGCATCAACACAAGCGGTTTAAAACCGTTAGCTACATTCGAAGCATTAAAGACATGGTGAAGGCACAAACACAAACATATGTAATCACATCACATAAACATGCTCAACAATCAATCCGGTTATGATCTTTATTTATTAGGTCGTATCCCGTTCTAGTTCAACTTCTTTTGTGACACGAGAATCTCCCGAAACTCGCCTCGGTCCCTTCTTCCGGCAATGGAACTGTCGGATGCCTCCGACCGTCTAACCAGCACGGGCCAGTCGCCGAGAACCTCCTAGCTCTCGCAAGAGCTAGGCAGTGATGTCACCGCCCGTTATTATACACTTGGACCAAATAACATAAAGGTCGGTGGTCCTATTATCCGGTTTGTAAGTTATAACAAAACGATAAACACACACCACCAAGCACACAATGAATCTAATATGACGAATATGGATAAGTAAGTCCGGAGACTTACCTCGACATCTCACTCAACTTACACACTCTCGCTTCCTTAAAGAGGAAGTCCACAACCTGCTCACAAAGGAATATACGATCATCAACACAAGCTCAAGCTCAAAGAAGTCTAAGACTTCACTCTAGGGATCTACGCAATATCACCGAGCTCTCAACCTAGGAACGCATCCTAGAACTCACAATCCTCACAACACTCCTAACACAAGGAAACCTCTCACAACAGCCTATACATCACATGGTCATGAACAAAAGTCTAGGAGAGTCAATCTAGCCTTGAAAGATCCACCCGGACTATCCTACGCACAAAGAAATAAGTTCTTTAAGGATGTCCGGGAATACTTTTGGAATGAACCTCTCCTCTTTAAGAGAGGTCCGGATGGCATCATTCGGCGATGTGTGCCGGAAGATAAGATGCAAAGTGTCATCCGCCATTGTCATTCACTACCTTGTGGAGGACACGCTAGTTCGAACAAGACTAGCGCTAAGGTATTGCAATCTGGATTTTTTTGGCCTACTTTATTTAGATATGTGCAATCCTTTATTTCCTACTGCGATGCTTGTCAAAGAACAGGAAATATCTCTAGGAGGAATGAGATGCCTCTCAATAACATCCAAGAGGTGGAGATTTTCGATGTTTGGGGAGTTGACTTTATGGGACCGTTCCCATCATCTTGTGGAAACCAATACATACTCTTGGCGGTGGATTATGTTTCTAGATGGGTGGAAGCTATTGCCTCTCCCACCAATGATGCCATGGTGGTGGTTAAGTTCTTCAACAAGACCATCTTCCCACGATTTGGGACACCAAGGACTATCATTAGTGATGGAGGTTCTCACTTCATTGCCCGGCGCTTTGAAGCTCTTCTAGCTAAGTATGGGGTTACTCACAAGATCGCCACCCCTTATCATCCACAAACTAGTGGACAAGTTGAGATCTCAAATCGGGAGATCAAAGGAATCCTAGAGAAGACGGTTTCAAGGACTAGGAAGGATTGGTCCTTGAAGCTTGATGATGCATTATGGGCATACCGGACTGCGTACAAGACTCCCATAGGAACCACACCATACAACCTTGTGTATGAGAAGTCTTGTCACTTACCGGTAGAGTTGGAACACAAGGCGTTTTGGGCTATCAAATGGTTGAATTTCAGCATGAAGGAAGCGGGAGAGAAGCGTCTCTTGAACCTTAATGAGCTTGAAGAACTCCGCTTGAATGCCTATGAGAACGCCAAGATTTATAAGGAGAGAGCAAAGCGTTGGCATGATAAGCATATCATTCCAAAGGACTTCAAAGAAGGAGATCAAGTTCTCCTCTTCAATTCAATGCTTCGTCTCTTTCCAGGTAAGCTTAAATCTCGTTGGACCGGACCTTTTCTAATTAAGCGTATTTTCCCCTATGGTGCAGTTGAAGTATGGGGTGAAGCGGGCGGAAGCTTTAAGGTGAACGGTCAACGACTCAAGAAGTATATGCCGGAACTCCAAACTGAAGAGTTCGCGCCTACCGCACTCGAATAAGTGCGAGTTTGGTCTAGCTACGGACCTTAAACAAAGCGCTTCTTGGGAGGCAACCCAAGGTATTACATTTACGTTTTTGTTTTCGATTTATAGTTTAGCTTAGTTTAGACGTTTTTGCTTTGTTTTGCCTTCGATTCCTTCCTGTATGTTCGTGTTTTTGGATGTAGGAACGGTGGAAAAGGAAAGGGGAAGAGTAATTTTGAAGAAAAGTGACGAAACTTGGACTTTGGAGCATTACAGAGAGTTCCACGGTCTAAACCACGGTCATGACAGCTACAGTGACCGTAATTTCCAAAAGCCTTTGAAAAATCACAAAAACCACGATTCCGTACATTTCCACGGCCGTGGAACCCCCCGACAGACCGTGATTTTCCAAAATTTTGCCGGCCACTATATAAACCACGTTCTTCACAAAAACACTTCATAAAACCCAATTCCACGACCCTCTTCGCCGATTCCACGCCCTTCACCTCAAATCTCCGTTCGTTAATCGTTTGCAACGATTCTTCGTTCCAAACTGAAGCAATTTCGACCACCAACAAGATCCAAGCAACGAATCGAGCGGCAAATCACCAAGGAACGCAAAATTCGGATTTTAAAATCCGAAACCTAGTTTTTTTTCGCTCTTCTCTATCTTCGTCAATTTGGGTTCGTTTTTGCTAGATATTATAGGAGAACTGATTGAAATTGGAAGGAATTAGACTAGGGCTGCCTGATTGCTGAGTTTGAGTGCTGTTTGTTGAGATTTGCGAAAGAACGAGACGAATCACGGTCTCTGGAAATTCCACGGCCGTGGAACACCAAGAACAGACCGTGGTTTTGAACAGTGATGGATTTGTTTAGGAGAGTTTCTAGAAGGATTAAGGAGAAGAAGAATGGGCAGGACAAGAACAAAAAGAGGAAGGGTAACCCCTCTTCCTCTTCATCCTCTAGAGCACCACCACCTTCCTCCCCTTCACCTCCATCATCACCTTCATCACCCGTACCTCCTAGCCCTAGAGTACCGACCATTCATGAGGATCACCTCGATGCACTCGAGAGGATCCATAAGAGGGCTATGATAGGACCTAGGTACCTTTTGTTGGAGGATCTAGCTCCTCTTAACATCATAGATGACCTTACTTGGCTCTTGGATAGAGCCGGACTTGTTGTCTTCTCGGCTATCCGAGAAGACGCTTATGAGGAGATCACGAGAGAGGTTGTGACGTCGTTTGAGCACAGCCATGTGGATAGGACCGTTTCTTTCCGTCTTATGGAAAGAAACTATGATTTTACCATCCGAGAGTTTGGAGCCTTCTTTGGGTTCCAAGAGACCTTCAATGGTCGTTTCCCTAGTGGCGTTTACGCCAAAGATTTTTGGGAGGAGGTTGCTATGATTTACGCCAGCGAGGACCGCTGGCAACCAGCTGATACCAAGGCTAAGTTGATGTATCACTTAGCCTTGAAGATTGCTCACCGTGTTCTTTCTGAGTGTTTTTTCCCTAGGACGGAGACACCTCAGAAGATAAAGACGGATGAGCTCTTTCTGTTGTACTCTATGCTGTATGGGCGCCCTGCTGACTGCGCCACCCTCTTAGCTGCTACGATGAGCAAGCTTAAGAACAAGAGGGCGGGCAACATCGGATATGGTGGGATAGTCACCCACCTTGCTAGGATATTGGGGGTTGATTTTTCTGCATGCACACGCATACCAGCTGTACCCCTAGGACTCCAGGCCTTCATGACTAGAGGCCTTATCTTCCCTACCCATAGAGGTCCGCCATACGCAGCTATGCCTTGGGAGAGCAGGACGGGGAGGGGCATTGAGTGGCTCCCGGAGTACTCCATTATGGCTGGACGCCATAATTGGAAGGAGACGTTCGCAGCTATGCATGCGAACAGGATTGCAGCTCCTCCATATGTCCCACCACCGCCCGTAGTTGAGGAGGAGGAGATGAGAGATCAGTTTGAGGGAGGAGGAGGAGCAGAGCAGGAGTTTGGCACGTTTCCGGATCAGCCGGACATTGCTTCTGATGTGCCCAGACGTTCTCCACGTCTAGCCAGAGCTTCACGTTTGTCCTCTCGCCGCGCCAGCGTGAGTGAGAGACCTACTTGGATGGAGACGCCTCCTGCATGGTACGGAGCTCCACCTCCATGGTCCGCACAGCAGCCACCAGCACCAGCACTAGCACCATTAGATGCTCCAGGGTGGTACAGTCAGGCGCCTGGCTGGTATGAGCAGATGCCAGATTGGGCCACCGGTCTTTCAGAGAGAGTGGGAGCATTGGAGATTCGAGCCGATGCTAGAGATGGACGCATGGACGACCTCGACCATATGATGAGAGACGTCTACCGCCAGCAGTTCGGGCGGCACTATGATCCTAGCTTCTCTCCATTCCCGCCTCCGCCTCCACCGCAGTGATGATATGCATGACCGACAGCTTTAGCCGCTCCACCGCCATTTTGTGAGTTTCTTTTTCTTTTCTTTCTTTTTCTTTCTTTCTTTTCTTCTTTACTTTCTTCTATTTGAACATTAGTGACAATGTTTGTTCCAAGTATGGGGTGGAGTGTGACTAAAAGTTTATAATAACTCTTACTCACTATGATTGCTTCTATCGAGACTATCTTGCATGTTCATTATATTGTTACACGTTTCATTATTGCATTGCATGAAAAAGAGTTTGAAAAACCCATAAAAATTGAAAAATTTTGAAAAATTTTGTGCTTCTTGAGCTTCCACGGCCGTGGAACTCAAGAACTAGCCGTAATTTTGTGTTAAGTTACGAACTTGCTTTTACTTTAATCCAAAGTTAAAGATTTGCTTTAACTTAGTCTTGGCTTGCCTTTTCTAGGTGGTAGTGAAGCCTCAACAACCTCTACCTCGATTGTGAGTGTCACAACCTTAATCGGTTTAGTTAGTCTTGATCCTTAGATTACAAGTTTGGGTATTTGACATTAATTCTCATCTTTAGAACCTTTCTATATTGAAGCCTCAACAACCTTTATAGAGAGTGTCTTGTAGGTGAGTCATATAAGGTTTTTGGAACTTCACCGTACGATTACCTTACATTAGCATACCTTTTCATACCTCAACTCTGTCCTTATATCATTAGTATATCTTGAATCGATTGGCACAGCTGGATTCCTGGATCTTTAGGGTTGTTGTTTTCCCAATACTTGAAAAGCTTCTTACATTCACTTGCTTGATAACTTACAACTGAATTTGTTCCCCCCAAATCCTTGTGTTCGATACTCTGGAATACTTGCTAATCTACGCCGATCCGTACACTGCGGGTTCGCTTGCTTGATTCTAGTTTTATAAATTTAAGACTTATTTGCACGCACGCTAAGTGGCGAACAGTAGCCAACACGTATGACGCCTCGCGTCCATGACACTCTTATCTCGACTCATTCCGTATCCAAACCCAAGGGGTCCGTACCTCTTTTCGGTGCATACTTTCTCGTGACTTAGCCTGTCTAGCATCCTCCTTTGGCCACCGCTACTCGAGCGAGGTCATCATGTATCTTTTCAGCTAAACTTACATATACTCACCAATTCTAGCATCACCAGGTACCGCACTTCCGTCCACAACTTGCTTCGAACTAGGGCATCTCGACGGTACTTCTCATTTATCATCACGATAACTCAACTCAAGGGAAGGTATCAGGCTACCTTTACCCCCTTAACTCGCACACATACCCTCTACGTGGCATCGACTGGTCACTAAAGTCCTTTGTACTCGATCCATTATCCAACGTGAAACTATCATGTAAGACATAAGGTCTCTTATGCGGAACGATCATGCCACCCCCAAATTCCCGAAACAAAATGCTCATCTCAATCCAAGATAATGATACTCAGTATACCAAACATCTGGCTATCACATTAAGGAATCCCCAACTAGCCGACTCATCGGCCTTGTCTCCCAATAGGGTGTAAGTACATTTTCTCCATCGGTTGGTCCCAATGACCCAAACATGTCACAACCATTACATGGTCCCAAAGCAGTAACAATCTCCCTAGAGGTACTTTACCAATCCCACTACATAACTCGCGGTGGATGAAGTCTTCTTTCTCGTCTTATGGTGCTCCACCGGACCAAAGCCATGGTCTGAACAAACCATCAACCCATAAAGGTAACTATGGGGTCTCTCCTCGTAACCTTCTATCCCGGATCCTTCTTAAAGCCCTTCAAAGACCATCTTCGATTAAAGTCCTTAACCATCTCTAACTGTCGCCTCTATGGGGTAATCAATTCCTATTGAATGAGTATACGTACACACATCATACTCTTATTGTTCAGACATGCCTGGCATGTTACTCCATATCCAATCAACATCACCATAAGCACACGTCCTAAAGCGGCTAACTTTTTACCTTTAGTTTGTCATTCTTCTTACATACCCCGAATGTCTACGTACACACGAAACCTCTCTTGTTACCTCTTACGCATCCTAAGCCCCGCTTAGATGTATCCAAAATATCATACAGTCCCCATAACTGGATGTTGGTGCCAAAGACAACGAAATGGAGGCCACTCACCACTTCTGCTTCTATCAAAACTCCACGGATACGTCTTGGATCCCACGATCCAATTGTCCTCTTTAGAAGCAAAGAAAACGTCAAAACCATCCCGCAACTAGGCGGTTCTGACCTACTAACTTGTAAGCTTCATATCTCATCAACATGCCTCGAAGGTATTACCGAAACTATCACCTCGTTCTCAACTGATCTACTGGATCCTCTCAACCCGCTACGTCTCTTAGGAGGTCACCTCGGACGCCCAACCCATCTAGATAACTCTAGTTATCCTCTTATCCTTCATAACCGGTATCCTTTTCATCCCAAGTCAAGCTCGCTCCTCTCAAACTTTGTGAGTACAACAAGACATCCCAAGTCAAGCTCGCTCCTCTCAAACTTATCATTCGTTTCATAAGAACGTAATAACATGCATCTTCTTTCCATATCTTTTCATTTGCTTAAAGCAACTCGGGAAGCTCCACTTCCCCCTGATCCACTAGATCACTTTATCATGCTGAAAACTTAAAGGTTCCAATCCGTGCCATTCCTCCATATGTCCATCTCATGACCATAAAAGGTCACGTAAGGTCGTTACGATCCCTCCTAGGGAGGTCGGTTATGGTTACTTGCTTTAACCTCTTTAACGCTATATGGCCAAGACAATGCGCTTTGGTTGATACACCTCCTTACCATTGGCACTGAACTGCCGGGCTTACACCAACTCTTGTTACCATTCCTGTATAGTCTCTGCTCGGGTTATACCTCTCATCTACAAATCCTCACAGGCAACCCACACTTTATGCATTCTCTGTCATCACCAACAAGCTTATGGTTGAACTTCTCTAAGGTCAACGACTTACCATTCCTCTATACTTCATGTCACTATTCTTATGAAGGTCACCCTCCTTGGGGTACCCTGTCTCAACTCCGTTAACTCTTTCCTTGTTCCATAATGTAATCATACTCTTCTAGGCCTCAAGTTTCGTATAACTCGTCTTCATAGGCTTAACCGTGCCTCACGACATCTTGTAAGTGTGTATTCTCCAAAAGCTCTAACATAATTGATAGCATGTATTATAGTCTAAATTTTGGAACTTGTTTAGACGTTTTATCTTCAGTAATCTGCATGTTTGGATGTATATTATGTAATTATACTGTTGTTTCATCTACCTTTACGGGAATCAAGGTCTACACCAAGTTTCATTGTAATCGTAGGTAAAATGGCACATTTTGGATCGAAATGGAGCTAAGGAGCAAAGGAGTCATAGGAGCTACATTCTGGAGCTTAAAAGAGAACTCAGGAAATATGGAATTAACAAAGAAGATTCACTTTGGACCAGATTTGAGAGATTTCACATTCAACTGAGATTCACCTCGGTCAGCTACAATGACACCTCGACTGAGGTGATCTTGAGGAGCGTTCCGACCGAGGCGAACACCCTGCCGCCGGCGAGATCCATATTTTTGGATGAGATCTTTTATTTTTGGAAAGAAGATATCTTATATTTTTGGGCTGGATTTCTGGAAGGAAGATATTATTTTTGGGAGATCTATTTTAGAGATATGGATATATTTTATAGGAAATTATCTTTTTAAGATATTTTATCTTTGGAAGATAATTCTCCTATATAAAGGGTTGGATTTTCTACAATTCAACCATCTTCGGATCATTGATTTTCTGAGGATTTTTGGAGAGAGTTTTGAAGGAAGATTGAAGGAAGTTTTGAAGGTTGAAGTTCAAGGAAGTAAGTAATCAAGTTGAAGTTGGCTTTTGAAGGAGTTTGTAAGATCTTCTTAGTTTGGCTTTTGGTTTTGTTGTCTTTACTGATTGTGATTGAGGAACGCATAATGTTTGTTTGCTTGATTGATTGTTGAGTAATTGAGATCTTTGTCTTTAAGTTCTCTTGCTTGAATATTGATTCCTTTTCCATATATTTGATTATTGTTATCATGATGATTGTTGGTTAAGTTTCTTGTACGATTCTAGGGTGATTGGCTGAAAAATGTGGGAAAGGCGATGATAGAATGATCTTAACCCAGTGGACCCTGAAAGCTCGAACCTTTACCTTAACCGACGAACACCTCGGTCAGCTGTGGAACATCTCGACCGAGATGGTACATAAACTGACCGAGGTGACCTTTTCTGATCCGAAACTGAGAGTTAAGTGTTATAGTTTGTCAAATCCTATTCTTATTACACCTTTCCTGGTTCAATACAAGCCTAGGATGAGACTTACCCGGTGATTCCTTTGTTTGTTTACCCAAGATCATGAGTGTAGGTAATAAAGGTCTATCCTTTATTGGGGTTTGAGTGTGCCTTCATTCCATCCTTGTGAGTTAGCCTGAGACTTACCCGGTAAAGGTTGATTCTATTCCCTTAGATTGTGTGTTGGTTTGAGATTACCTTGAGACTTACCCGGTAATAGGAACTTTGGTTTGGGATAGTGAGTAGTGAGACTTACCCGGTAATCTATTCCCACTTTAGAAACACCTTCCCCTTGCAAAATCTCAGCTTTGTCCGCTTTATCTTTGAGATCTTGAGTCGGAACCACAACTAGATGTTTTAATCCCTAGAATCCGCATTTCCCCTTATTTGACCTTATTATCATCTTTAATTACTTTAATTGCTTTTGTGGTTATTTGCAATATTTGACAACCTATTCCTACATACTTTCACTAAGTCCTTGAGATCAACCCCTGGAATTCTTGCTTTTTACTATAACTGATCCGTACACCGCGGGTTCGCATCCTTGTTTTAAGCATATTTCTTGGGATATAAATTTAAAGCTTGCACACACCGTTTGGAGCGAACAAGTTTTTGGCGCCGTTGCCGGGGACTTGGTCTAGACCAAGCCGGTTTCGGTTGTCTTTCGGGGCTATTGCCCTTGTTGCATTTGACTACTCTTTCTATGAGTTTTGTAGTTTTCAGGATTTCCGATGGCTACATTTGATCCAGCCTGGATAGCCAGACAAAGTGCTAGGGTGGACCATTATGAATACTTGGAAGAGACATATTTCCTCTATTGGTTTGACAATGAAAGGGAAAGAGAAGAGGCCATTAAGAAAGAGCTTGCGATATGGGATGAGCTGAATATCCCTAGAAACATTTATGAGCATCCTCTTGAAGATTCGCTTGAATCAAAATGGGAGAAGATGATGAAGAAGTTGGAGGAGCTCAAGAAAAGCACCCTATCCTATGCTAAGCCGAAAGAGGAGCATAAGGAAGTATTGCAAGTTTCAAGCATTCCTCCAATCGAACCGGAATTTTCTCCTGAAGCTTTTGAGAAAGACGAAGATGTGGAAGATCTCGATCCAACTGTTGAGACTTCGGCCGAGGTGAAAGAGAGATGTACCGAGGTGGAAGAGAGATCAGCCGAGATGGAAGAAGAATCTGTAGAAATGGAAGTGGAAGATGTAGAGAACCTTGGCCAAATTACTGAGACTATGGCCAAGGTGGAAGAAAGATCAGTTGAGTTGGGAGAAATTTCATGTGTGGATTATCAACCTAACATGAAACTTGTCCCATGCTTTGGAGAACTTTATAAGGTGCCTTCTCTTACTCCTTTTGCAATTCCTACTAAAGTTCTAGATTTCTTCAGGGATGCACCGAAGAGTTGGAGGTCTCTTCCGAAAGAACCTCCTAAGATCAAGATAAAACCTCCCTTGAAATTGTTGGAAGAAGATGCTCCTTGGATTATAAGGAGTGAAGTTAACAAGCGCTTCACCGCTAAAGCAACGAAGTGTTATTTGTTCAAGTATGTGGTCATTCACATGACAAAGACCTCGTACTATCCCCAAACTGGAGATGGGGAAGCTACTAGGATTCTCGAGAAGCTGTTTTCTCGATCCAGGAAAGGATGGGACGCAAGGCTAGATTATGTCCCATTGAAGTGCAGGAAAGTTAGAAGGATTCCGGTGAGAATCAAACTGTACAAGCTTGTACGTGGGAGATCTTACCATTTGCCGGTGAAATTAAGAACCACAACCTTTTTGGAAGGGTTTTATGATGAATGTGATGAGCACTCCAAGGTGCTTGAGGTACATTGAGTAATTCCATGGAGAAAGGTCCAGCTAGCGACCGTAAACCAAGCGCTTCTTGGGAGGCAACCCAAGACAGGAATCAGGTACTCTCTAAGGAAGGATTACAACTCAGGAGCTACACTGGAAGGACAGAAGTTTGAGAAATTGAGAGGACGGAGCTTGACTGAGACACATCTCGGGTGCAGTCACAGGACCTCGACCGAGATGTTTTTCGCCAACCGAGATGGTCTTATCTGAGAGCTGTTTCTTATTTCTTTACACAGTTTAGCTATGTCTAGTGAATATTCTGTTCTTCTGACTTATATTTGACCCATTGGGACAATGCGTCCCAAGTATGGGGTAATTGTATGCCTCTCTTGATCTTTGATTATGATCTTATTATGCTCTATGTGCTTATTTGAGATTATATGCATGCATACAGATTATTTGATTGAGAAAAACGTCAAAAACTGGTTAAGAAATTTTTTTTTTTGACCTCGACCGGGATGATTCTGGCCAAACGAGGTCAAGTACCTCGGTTGACTTAGAACACCTCGACCGAGGCGGTTTATCTAAGAGAGATTTCGAAACGATTTTTGTGCTTCTTTTCTGGATATGACGTCAGTGATTATTTTGTTTGCAGATTGGTTTTAGAATCTTTATATGTTTGAAAGGTTTTATGATATGTTTAAGTTGCTAAATTCTTTGTTTGAAATTTTGGCATGTTTAATACTTTGTTTTTATCCAAATTATATTGAATTTGAAGGTTGACACCACATGATGAGTTCTCTCACTTTCTTCCTAGGATGATTAAGGCAATTCATTCTTTTTTCTTCTTCTTCTTGATCATGCTTTAGCCCCTTATATACATATTTGCCTTCCTTTACCTATCCAGGAATTTGGAAGCAAGCGAAGAAAAGCAAGTGAAAGTGAAGTTGAGATGTTGGATGGAAGTTTTAGAAAGAAACAAAATAGGTTTGGGGAAGTCAATCATGATGATGAGTAACTCGGCAGCCGGGTGTTTGTGTCTTGCCAAAGTCGGATTGAGCGATATTCCTAACGGGTCATGGTATGTGCATCAAGGGTTTGAGGCATCTCGAGAAATTAATGATTGCTGATTTCCTAGGCTTCGGTTATTGTGCACCTCTGTCCATGCATCCCAAAAAAAAAGTAAAAGTAAAATAAGCAAAGCTTATTGGTGGAAGATGTTGAAGTTCAAAGCAAGTGAAGTGAAGTGAAGATCCTTTTCCCGGATTCTAGCACCACATTCTCTATATACATCCCACCCTCACACGTTTCTTGACCTTCTCTTGGAAAGCCCTTGAGACTTCGAGCTTGTTGATTGACTTGGTGGTTTAAACTGGATTATACATGATTAATTTCGATAATTATGATTTATTATGCATTCTATGATTTTATGCAAAGATGAACAACTTTCTTATATTTATAAAATGTTTTGATCATATTTTGATTTTAATTACCATGAAGCATTCTCTTAGAGTGATCTATGAGCGAACACACCATTAAAATGTTTTGAAATACTTTTCATTGATCTTTATGACTTATAATCCATTCTATCTTGTACTTAAGATTTGGAACTTGCTTGGGGACAAGCAAGGGACAAGTATGGAGTATTTTGATAGCATGTATTATAGTCTATATTTTGGACCTTGTTTAGACGTTTTATCTTCAATAATCTGCATGTTTGGATGTATATTATGTGATTATATTGTTGTTTCATCTACCTTTACGGGAATCGAGGTCTACACCAAGTTTCGTTGTAATCGTAGGTAAAATGGCACATTTTGGATCGAAATGGAGCTAAGGAGCAAATGAGTCATAGGAGCTACATTCTGGAGCTTAAAAGAGAACTCAGGAAACATGGAATTAACAAAGAAGATTCACTTTGGACCAGATATTAGAGATTTCACATTCAGTTGAGATTCACCTCGGTCAGCTACAGTGTCACCTCGACCGAGGTGATCTTAAGGAGCATCCCAACCGAGGCGAACACCCTGCCGCCGGCGAGATCCATATTTTTGGATGAGATCTTTTATTTTTGTAAAGAAGATATCTTATATTTTTGGGCTGGATTTCTGGAAGGAAGATATTATTTTTGGGAGATCTTTTTTAGAGATATGGATATATTTTGTAGGAGATTATCTTTTTAAGATATTTATCTTTGGAAGATAATTCTCCTATATAAAGGGTTGGATTTTCTACAATTCAACCATCTTTGGATCACTGATTTTCTGAGGATTTTTGGAGAGAGTTTCGAAGGAAGATTGAAGGAAGTTTTGAAGGTTGAAGTTCAAGGAAGTAAGGAATCAAGTTGAAGTTGGCTTTTGAAGGAGTTTGTAAGATCTTCTTTGTTTGGCTTTTGGTTTTGTTGTCTTTACTAATTGCGATTGAGAAACGCATACTGTTTGTTTGCTTGATTGATTGTTTGAGTTATTGAGATCTTTGTCTTTAAGTTCTCTTGTTTGAATATTGATTCCTTTTCCATATATTTGATTATTTTTATCATGATAATTGTTGGCTAAGTTTCTTGTGCGATTCTAGGTGATTGGCTGAAAGATGTGGGAAAGACGATGATAGAATGATCTTAACCCCAGTGGACCCTGAAAGCTCGAACCTTTACCTTAACCGACGAACACCTCGGTCAGCTATGGAACATCTCGACCGAGATGGTACATAAACTGACCGAGGTGACCTTTTCTGATCCGAAACTAAGAGTTAAGTGTTATAGTCTGCCAAATCCTATTCTTATTACACCTTTCCTGTTTCAATGCAAGCCTAGGATGAGACTTACCCGGTGATTCCTTTGTTTGTTTATCCAAGATCATGAGTGTAGGTAATAAAGGTCTATCCTTTATTGGGGTTTGAGTGTGCCTTCATTCCATCATTGTGAGTTAGCCTAAAACTTACCCGGTAAAGGTTGATTCTATTCCCTTAGATGGTGTGTTGGTTTGAGATTATAGTTCCTTTCCTTAGTACCTTGAGACTTACCCAGTAATAGGAACTTTGGTTTGGGATAGTGAGTAGTGAGACTTACCCGGTAATCTATTCCCACTTTTGAAACACCTTCCCCTTGCAAAATCTCAGCTTTGTCCGCTTTATCTTTTAAGATCTTGAGTCGGAACCACAACTAGATGCTTTGATCCCTAGAATCCGCATTTCCTCTTATTTGACCTTATTATCATCTTTGATTACTTTAATTGCTTTTGTAGTTATTTGCAATATTTGACAACCTATTCCTGCTTAGATTCACTAAGTCCTTGAGATCGACCCCTGAAATTCTTGCTTTTTACTATAATTGATCCGTACACTGCGGGTTCGCATCATTGTTTTAAGCATATTTCTTGGGATATAAATTTAAAGCTTGCACACACCGTTTGGAGCGAACAATACGTATCTCTTGGTCGTCGTCTTAAGTCCTTTCATAACTAAAGCTCCTTGTTGCATCACTCCTCTTCTTGGGATCATGAGTACTCACACTTCTATTTTCTTGGCGTTTCTTAGCCTTATCATCAAACGGAAATCGGTCGACTGCACGTGAATCCCCATCATGCTATTCTTCTCATAACTCTCGTAATGTTGACTCTTCACATCTTGACTCCCAAGCTTAGGAGCGTCTAAGAGAAGCTTTACTTCTCGTTATGGAACAACGTCTCAAACCTTGTGGGAAGACACCCATCTCTTCCTCGATTCGCATCTTTAGTGGTCCCCGCGTCTTCTTGAAGAACTTATATATGTCATCTCTTTTAATCTCGTTGTCTTTCCATTCATGACTTCTTTGTAACCTCTTTCACATTTTAGGTATGACCTCCGTTCCTATTTCTCTTAAGTTGTCTCATGTTGTTATTTTACTTGGTTGTCCTTCATTTACATCATCTCCAGTGCTCCTCTTTGATATCCTTTAAAAGGAATTGAAGAACGCCATTCTGTTCGTTAGCACGAAATGCCCAACTCGATACTTGAGCGTCTTCCACCACATGCGAACGTCATCATAAGCCACATCATCGTCTTAAAGGTGATGATATCGTATCATCATCTTAGCTCAAAGGTCCCATAACTCCATTTACTACTATATGTATAACACTATGTATGCATAACTATATAAGTCCTATGTCCATATCACAACCAGTATAACACATCCGGCATTCCATCATAACAATATAAGTTCCAAAACATATAATCGTCCACACATATATCTATACACATATATCACGTCCATCATGCAACTTATAATCCACATATACAACCAAGGCATACAAGCCCAAACATCCTAAGGTCATGTGCATATCTAAGTACATACGAGTCCAACAACAACCCTAAGGTCATAATATTGATAACTAGGTAATTATACTTACATGCGTCAAATCCAGAAATCTATGTCGCCGAGGTTTGCGTGAGGAGTGGTGGTCCCGTACATTCTAACCCAATCCCGACTCATGCATATGAATTTTTTTAAAAACAGAAAGGTCAAAACCCGAAGGGTTTGTTTATTCCTCATTCGGCCTTTAGAAGGTTGCGAGTGCCATTGTTGTCAACCTAGGGCTCCACTTTGTAACACCCCGAATCCGCGGGTTATCGGAATGCTACTGGCCAGACCACACAATGGGTCCTGACCCTTAGCCTGACAACAATCTCACCGGGCCTTTCCAACATGGCACAAATAAAGGCTCAAAAACTCGAAAACGTTTATAATGTATGCAAGACGGAAAAGTAAAGAGTACAACTTGGAAACTCAGCCGAGTCCTCAAAACGACACAAAACTCCAGAACGAACATAAATCCAAAAGTGTACAACAAACCACAAACCCAATAACGTCCCCGTTCTACAATGTATTGCGATCCTCGGCTGTCCACTCCTCCACCTCACTCGGCGGCGTCCCTAACCTGCGGGGCATCTACACAAGCGGTTTAAAACCATTAGCTACATTCGAAGCATTAAAGACATGGTGAAGGCACAAACACAAACATATGTAATCACATCACATAAACATGCTCAACAATCAATCCGGTTATTATCTTTATTTATTAGGTCGTATCCCGTTCTAGTTCAACTTCTTTTGTGACACGAGAATCTCCCGAAACTCGCCTCGGTCCCTTCTTCCGGCAATGGAACGGTCGGATGCCTCCGACCGTCTAACCAGCACGGGCCAGTCGCCGAGAACCTCCTAGCTCTCGCAAGAGCTAGGTAGTGATGTCACCGCCCGTTATAATACACTTGAGCCAAATAACATAAAGGTCGGTGGTCCTATTATCCGGTTTATAAGTTACAACAAAACGATAAACACACACCACCAAGCACACAATGAATCTAATACGACGAATATGGCTAAGTATGTCCGGAGACTTACCTCGTCATCTCACTCAACTCACACTCTCGCTTCCTTAAAGAGGAACTCCACAACCTGCTCACAAAGGAATATACGCATCAACACAAGCTCAAGTTCAACGAAGTCTAAGACTTCACTCTAGGGATCTATGCAAGATCACCTAGCTCTCAACCTAGGAATGCATCCTAGAACTCACAATCCTCACAACACTCCTAACACAAGGAAACCTCTCACAACAGCCTAGACATCACATGGTCATGAACAAAAGTCTAGGAGAGTCAATCTAGCCTAGAAAGATCCAACATGCTCAAACAACTCAAAGCCATCAACTACATCGAGCCATAAGGGCTCCAAGGTTCTCAACCACTAGGTGGCATTCAAAACTACCCTAGGTCTACCCTAGGCATGCTACTAACATATATCAACCTCTAAAAAAAGGAAGGAGCCAAGGAGGAAAGAGGAGAAGAGCCTATTGTTGAAGAAACGCAGCCGCGGAAACAAGCTGGCACGACTGCGTGCTGAAGGTCACGGCGCCCGCGGCACTATTCATCCACCCCCGCGGCTGCTGGAAATCCTGCTCCGCCCCCGAGGCGCTGCTCACCACCCCTGCGGCTCACAGAGTCCGCCCCCGCGGCCGAACTCCAGAAACATCGTCTTCTTCGTCTTCGATTGTGGATCTTGAGCTTCAATGGCCTCCTTCTCTTGTTGGGTCTTCTCCAAACATCATCAATGGTATATAAGGTCTACCTCACGACCTAATCGAGCCAAGAACACACACATGCAAATGATTCAACAAGAACCCTATCCTAGAGCATCCTCCATAGCCATGGAGAAGAAGAGAGAAGAGGAAGGAAAAACCGCAGGAAAGGAGAAGAGGAGAAGGAAAGGATAAAACTTACCAAGTTTGGATCGAGATCTCCTACACTACAACTCACACACAAGGGATCTAAGAGAAGTGAAGATGGAAGCATAAGGGAGAGGTGGGAGTGAACCAACAAGAGAGAAGAAGTGTGGAGAGAGAGAAAATGTGGCTGCACAAAAGAGGTGGGAGAACCCAAAGGTCAGCTGCCCACATGTCCCCTCACACCAAAACCCGAGGGGTCGGAAAGCAAAAAGGGAAAACGAAAGGTCGGACGGGATTAGGAATAAAATTCCGTCACTCAGCATCCCGTGCCTGCGGGAAAGCTAAGCCGTTAACGCGGGAAGGTCGATAATTTGCTAACAATCCGGAATAAAAAAATTCCGGATGTTACAAAAATGCAGAATGTAGTATATCGAAATGTCGGATCATCATTTCTCCCCCTTTGTCTTTCAATATGGGAGAAAAAATAGTCAAAGCACAGGAGTTTTAAATCCGATTATAGACCCAAAAAGAGAGTATTTTCACAAACCAAATTTTTTCTTCAGAAAACCAGTCATGACAGGCAGAGAACTTCAAGTTTCCTTGTACCATCTGGAGGAGCTTCCTTTCCCATAATAGTCTCGTGGAAAAGCAAAATCTCCAGGATTTAGAACCTACCAGATAATTGAACTCTTCAGCTTGTCTATGTAGGGAATCTTAAGAGTGTCGAGAAAATTAGTGTCCACCAAATCACACATACAGAGCGGTCGATTGTGAAATCCATCAAGCCAAGATCTAGAAGCTAGAAAATTAACGAACCATGATGAAGGAAGACCAGTCGTCTAAGATGTATCCAGATCCTTAGAAGATTTTTCTTCTTTAGTAATTGAGGAACTCTGAACGAATTTCTTTTTGGGAGCTTGAGGAGCAAATCTCTTGCTTCTAGGTGCCATGAGGGAAGTTTGAGAGAGAAATCAAGGGATTTTGAAATAGGGTTTCTTGTTAAAGAATGAAAAAGATAGAAAAAGTAGGTCCTTTTTTAACAGGGAAATAACAAGATCTTGAGAAAATCAAGCTTTTAAAAGACCTATATATAAAAATCAACAACAAATCTTTTTCAAAATTTCAAACAAAAGATTTACATTAAAAAATATTTTAAGAATTGAAATATCTAAAAGATATTAATTCTTAAAAGATCCGTAAATTTAATATACCTTTGGAAATATGTTTCAAGACCTCTTGAATTTGATTTCAAGGCCCTTGAAAACATCAATGGGGCTGCATGCGTAGGAACAATTAAACTCGTTTACTCCCCCTACGTTAATGTTTCCTTGTTCAACATACCAAACTCCGATCTAATAAAATTAAATTGTTCCTCAGGAAGAGGCTTGGTAAAGATATCTGCAAGCTCTAAGTTAGTTGAGATAAAAGAGATCGAAACATCACCTTTTTCAACATGATCACGTGTGAAGTTGTGCCTTACATCAATATTCTTAGTCCTTGAATGCTGCACAGGATTTTGGTTATAGAAATAGCACTGGTATTATCACATTTCATAGGAATACCTTTCAAGTCAAAGCCAAGGTCACGAAGTTGTTGAGCAATCAAAAGAATTTGTGCACAATAGGCTCCTGTAGCTATATATTCAGCTTCAGTTGTGGATAGGGCAACAAAGTTTTGCTTCTTGGAGTGCCAACTAATTAGGGATGACCCTAAGAATTGGCAACATCTAGAAGTACTTTTTCTATCGACCTTATAACCTGCAAAGTTTGCATCTGAATAGCCAACAAGATGAAACGAGCTTTGACGTGGGTACCATAACCCTAGATCCTTAGTGCCATTGAGATACCAAAAAATTCTTTTCACAACTATCAAGTGTGACTCTTTAGGATCAGCTTGAAATCTTGCACACATGTAGACGCAAAACATAATGTCAAGACGACTAGTAGTTAGATACAACAATGAACCGATCATACCTCGATACTCCTTTTGTACTACACTTTTTCCATTCTTGTCATGATCTAGCGAAAGTGTTGAACTCATAGGAGTCTTTGCAACCTTAGATTGATCCATTTTGTACTTCTTAAGCAAGTTTTTAGTATACTTGCTTTGATTGAGAAAAATTCGTTTCTTTGCTTGTGTAACTTGAAGTCCAAAAAAGAAATTTAGCTCTCCTATTAAGCTCATTTCAAATTTCCTGCACATAATATCTGAAAAGTCCTTGCAGAGGGAATCATTAATAGCACCGAATAATATATCATCAACATAGATTTGCACCACTAAAATGTCGTTGCCTCTAGTTTTGATAAACAATGTTTTATCAATCAAACCTCTTTTGAAATTGTTTTCAAGAAGATATTTAGACAATCTTTCATACCAAGCTCGAGGAGCTTGCTTAAGACCGTAAAGAGCTTTATCTAATTTAAAAACATGATCCGGAAATTCATCATTTTCAAAACCAGGAGGTTGAGCAACGTAGAGTTCTTCTTCTAAGAAGCCGTTTAGAAAAGCACATTTTACATCCATTTGAAAAAGTTTTACCTCATGAAAGATACAAATGCAAGTAACATACGTATGACTTCTAACCTGGCAACAGGAGCAAAAGTCTCATCATAATCAATACCTTCTTCTTGGTTATAGCCTTGTGCTACAAGTCGTGCTTTGTTTCGTATGACTTTGCCACTTTCATCCAATTTGTTTCGAAAGACCCATTTCGTGCCAATAACTAATTGATGCTTTGGTCTTGAAGTAAGAGTACATACCTTGTTCCTCTCAAATTCATTTAATTCATTTTGCTTGGCAATGATCTAGTCTGGTTCTTGAAGAGCTTGAATGTAGTTCTTTGGCTCGACAAGTGATACAAAAGCGGAGAAAGCACAAAGATTATTTACTTAAGATCTAGTTTGAACTCCAGCATTTGGATCTGAGATCACATTCTCTTGTGGATGATACGAGGAGTGTTGAACTTTTCTTCTTTTGACAGATGATGTAGATCCAGAAGGTTGAGCTGAATATGTCTGACTCGATTCAGGTACTGTTTGTGCATTACTTGTTGTTCCAATCTCAAGGCCTTGAAGTTGGGTTTCATGCCCTTGAAGTGGAGTTCAGTTGTCATAATTTCCAGTTTCAAGGTCTTGAAGGTGTGTTTCAAGGTCTTGAAGGTGTGTTTTTTCATATTCTTGTCTCGTCCTTTAGAAAAGCACATTTTACATCCATTTGAAAACGTTTTATGCTCATAAAAGATGCAAATGCAAGTAGCATACTTATGGCTTCTAACCTGACAATTGGAGAAAAAGTCTCCTCATAATCAATACCTTCTTCTTGGTTATAGCTTTGTGCTACAAGTCGTGCTTTATTTCTTATGACTTTGCCACTTTCATCCAATTTGTTTCGAAAGACCCATTTCCTGCCAATAACTGATTGATGTTTTGGTCTTGAAGTAAGAGTACATACCTTGTTTCTCTCAAATTCATTCAATTCATTTTGCATGGCAATGATCCAATCAGGTTCTTGAAGAGCTTGAACGTAGTTCTTTGGCTCGACAAGCAATACAAAAGCGGAGAAGGCACATAGATTGTTCACTTTAGATTTAGTTTGAACTCCGGCATTTGGATCTGAGATCACATTCTCTTCTGGATGATATGAGGAGTGTTGAAATTTTCTTCTTTTGACAGATTGAGCAAATCCAAAAGGTTGAGCTTCATATATTTGACTAGATTCAGGTACCGTTGGTATATTACTTATTAATCCAATCTCAAGGCCTTGAAGTTGGTTTTCAAGCCCTTGAAGTGGAGTTTTGTTATCACAGTTTCCTGTTTCAAGGTCTTGGAGGTGTGTTTCAAGGTCTTGAGGGTTTTCTTCGATATCTTGAATCTTTTCCTGTATATTCTTGTCTCTATCTTTAGGATCTTGCTCTTCATCCGAATTATGATCTTCTCTTTGATTTAGATTTAGATCTGCAAAATCTCACTCAAAGTACCATCATTGCTTTCATAAAAAATAATATGAATGCTTTCCTCAACAGTTTTGGTACGTTTGTTATAGACACGATAAGCTTTGCTATTTGAAGCATATCCAATGAATATATCTTCATCACTACGTGCATCATTTTTCCCAAGATTAAAGAGTTCATAAGTAGTCTTTTTCAAAATAGGGCGAATTAAACATTTATTCAAAATATAATTTGCAGTGTTTACTGCTTCAACCCAAAAACTTTTTGTCAAATTGTTTTCTAAAAGCATTGTCCTAGACATATCCTCAAGAGTGCGGTTCTTACATTCCACAACTCCATTTTGTTGAGGAGTTCTAGGAGCTGAAAAATTATGTGAAATGCCATATATTGCACAATACAAATCAAACTTCAGTTGATCAAATTCTCTACCATGATCACTTCTTATAGAAACAATTGGTAGGTTTTTCAAAGTTTGTAACTCCTTACACACTTTTGAAAGCTCAAATAAAGCTTCAGATTTTTCTCATAGAAAAGAAATCCATGTGAAACGAGAGAAATCATCTACTATAGCAAGGATGTACTGCTTGCCTCTGGGAGATTTGACACGCATAGGTCCACAAAGATCCATGTGTAAAAGTTCAATAGGCCGAGAAGAACTTACAACTTTCTTAGGTTTGAATGAACCTCTTGTTTGTTTACATTGTGTACACGCCTTACATAGATCATTAACCTTAAAATTTAGGTTTGGAAAACCACGCACGAAATATTTTGTAAGTAGCTTCTGCATGGTGTGCATGCTTACGTGACCAAGTCTTCTATGCCAAAGCCTTGGATCATCAGTCAAGGCCTTTAGACATTTTAGCTTAGTTCCTGAAACTTAGTTAGTACTCATAGAATAAACATTATTACATCTAGGAGCAGTAAGCAACACTTCACCCGTCTTTTTGTCTTGAACCTCACATTTATGTGAATCAAACATGACTTCATTGCCTTTATCACAAATTTGAGATATACTTAGCAGATTATATTTCAAATCATCAACCAAATAAACATCATCAATAAAGTTAGATGAATTGTAGCAAATTTTACCAATACCAATTATGTCACACTTTCCTTTATCACCAAGTGTAATGGTTCCAAATGATTGCTTCTTTAAATTTGAGAATAAAGAGCTTTTTTCACTCATGTGTCTTGAGCAACCACTATCTAATATCTATTTGTACTCCTTTACCTTTGTGATATCCTGCAAAACAGCAAACATCAACCTTTCCGGGTCGACTAAATGACATATTTTGGTTCATACTCAGGTTCGATCATATTTGGTGGTCTAGTACCTTTAGGAACCTAGATTTGTTTGACCTGTTTCCTTAAACATAAAGGATAGGTATTTCTAATGATATAAGGATCATTTCTTCTATAAGGACATGTAGATTTAACATGACCATTTTTACAATAGTAGAAGCAAGTAGACATATGAATGCTTCCTTTGGCCTTGACAAAGGTGGTGGTAGGTTTTCTAGATAAACTCCTATGATAACCTATACCATTTTGGTTAAGGGAGGATTGTTATTCACCCATCATTCTCTCAAGATTAGCTTTTGAACGAGTAAACTTAATAAGTGCAGCCTTCTGGTCTTGACACGTCAAAGTCAGATCAACTTTCTCTTTCTCTAGATCGATATAGTTTCGATGAAGAGAAGAGAGGTTGTCCTTGAGAATCAGGTTCTCTGATTCCAAGGCCTTGATATTGTCATAAAGGTCTACTTTTTCTGTGTTAAGATTTTCAATTTTCAAAGACATTTCACTTAGTTGTATTTCTTGTTCAAAAAGCTTTTCTTTTAAAGAATTTATCCTTATTCTATGTTTCTTATCACATATGATAATATCTCTAAGGAATTGTTTCAGGTCAATTTAAGGTTGAGACATAATTGTACTTACCACATTGTCAACATACATATTTGAATCTTCTTCATGATCGGCAATGAGACACAAGTTTGCTTGTTCTTTTTCGCCTTCTGATTCATTTGTTGATTCTGAATCACTCTATGAAGCAACAATAGCTTTCTTATTTCGATCATTTTTCTTGAAGTTGGTCCTCTTCTTTTGTGGAGAATCCTTCACAAGATGATCTGTTTCACCACATTCAAAACATGTCAGTACTCTAGTTTTCTTATTAGAGTTAGAAAAATTACCTCGGGGTTTTGATGCTCGTATATTCTCTTTTAGCAGATTGTTTCTTAATCTTGAGAATTCTTGCGAGACCCTTAGAGATTATGGCAAGTGCATCTTCTTCATCATCGTCATCACTGTCCCCTTCATCAGATGGTAATTCATCTCTTCTTGATTTTAATACCAAATTCTTGGAGTTGGATGGGAGTTCTCCATCTTCTTCACCAAGAATCATTTCATGTGTGATGAGTTTTCCAAGTAGGTCATCAAGAGGAAGAGTTGTGAGATTATGAGCTTCTTCAATAGTAGTCATCTTTGGTCCCCACTTAGCTTTAGGTAGGCTCCTTAGAACCTTCCTAATTTTTTCTTCATTTGTGAAGATCTTTCCTAGTGAGTCCAAGTTGTTCACGATCTCAGTGAATCTGGTGAACATTTCTTTGACTGTTTCATTTGGATTCATCTTAAATAGCTCATATTGTCTAAGAAAGATGCTAATCCAAGTTGTTCATTTGGATTCATCTTGAATAGCTCATACTGTTTCATTTGGATTCCTAGTGAGTCCCATATTTCTTTAGCACTCTTGCATGATGAGATGCGGTTGAATTCATTTGCATCTAATCTATAATATAGTAGATTCATTGCTTTGTAATTCTTTGACACACTGTCCAGGTCAGCCTGTGTGAAGTCATCTTCCTTCTTTGGGACTTGGACACCTTCAACCGTTGTCATCGGAACTTTAGGTCCATTTTGAATGATGCTCCAAAGCTCCAAATTTCTGGTCAATAATGAACATACACATGAGTGCTCTCCAATGAGCAAAGTTGTTGCCATAGAAGAGTGGTGGTCGAGATGAGGATCTTCCTTGAGCAAATCCACCATCACCTACAAGATTTATGATTAGTCTCACTATTGGTTAAATCAATAAACGTGAGTCTAGCTTTGATAACAGTTGAAGAACCGGTAGGTGAAATAAATAAGTTAAAGATACTCTAGCAGGGGGGGTTGAATAGAGTATGGGAAACTTTTCGCAAACCAAATCTAAAGGCCTTGAAACTCCTTTCAAGGGCCTTGATGTCGATTTGTGCTTTTTGTGAAACTTTGATTTAAAGTTCTTTGAAACAACTTTCAAGGGCCTTGACTACTTGCTCCAGCAAAACAAAGTTAGTCACAATAGCAAAATATAGTGTGGAATATAAAAGATTGACATGAGGATATGTTTACGAAGTTCGGCTCTAAATAGCCTACTCTCCGTCCCAAGGTATAGCCTTAGGATCTCACTATCTGTTATCAGCTTCAAAGAGTCCTAGATACAAACTAGAAGAAATCCCCTTCTTCTCTCACTATAGCCAATGCTACGATCTAGCTCCAACTCTCAACCTAGCTATAATAGCCTAGTTACTTTGCAGAGTAACACACACTCTAGTAGAACACTATTTAGATCTTCCAATGAAGCTCTTGTGTTTTCTCTCTCTAAGGGGATAAAGCTTTTGCGTAAATGAGAGAAAGAAAAACAATGAATGAAAATGTTTAGGTTGCTTGAAGACGTAAAGATGGTTTCCGTGTATGCTTGTGTATCTTTCTTCTTCGACTATCATCTTCATTTATACTCTTCTATGGAGAGGTCTTCTAGCCGTTGAAGAGATGATTGTTTGAAGATGTATCTTCTTCTCCATGAAGATCGTTTCTTGTTTCGAGATAAGGTAGACGTTACAAATCTTCAACTCCTAAAAACACGTCGAGTCCTTGGCTCCTTGATCTTCTCGTCCTCTGTTGAATCGAAAGAGAAGATATATTGCCGCTTTTGTTTTTAGAAAATTTTCGGTAGAGATCTTCGGTTGAAAAAGATCTTCCATAAAATCTTTCTGTTTGAGCAAATCTTCCTGGAAAATATTATTTGTATTTGAATCCTTCGTGCATCTATATAACTTCAAGGCCTTTGAGATCGTCCTTTCGTAACGGTCTTCTTTGTCCTTAAGTTATACTTCAAGGCCCTTGAATCAAGGCCCTTGACATTTGATAATACCTACACTGAATTCAAACCAACCAAGCATTTAGAGAATATAATCAATACATTGTTTAGTATATCCAACTACTACATTTGTGTTAAGTCTTCCATCATCAAAACTTGTAAAACATTATAGACAAGGTGGAGTTTTCAGATCCAAACCGACACAAAGATCTAGGAGAGTAGATATCGGTTGAAGGAGTTTGAAGATAAGATCCTAAGAGAAGATCTCCAACGGCTTGAAAGAAGTTTGTTAAGGAGAAGATTACGTAAAAGATTCTTGAAGATCTACCACAACTTTCAAGTGAAGAAGAGAAGATCTAGGGCTTAAAGATCTCCAACAACATTAAAGATGAAGATCTTGCAACGACTACTTCTCAAACAACGTAAGAAGATTTTGCTGAACCAAGCAGCGTAATTTTTGGAGAAAGAAAGACGTTACAAATGGCTAAGGGGAAATGGCTAAAAAGATCTCCATAGAAGACTATAAATGAAGATGTCGACCGAAGATGAAGAACAAGAGCTTACAAGTGAAAGAAACCAAGTATTCCAAGCGATCATACAAGAAAATCTTCATTGATCCAAAAGTTTATCTTCCTCTTAAGCTTCCACTAGTTTATTCCTTAGAGTGATATAAACACAAGAGCTTCATTGACATATCATTATAGTGTTATACTCGAGTGTGTTACTCTGCAAAGTAACTAGGCTATTATTGCTAGAATAGAGTTGACTAGATCGTAGCATTGAGGCTATGTTGAGAGAAGAAGGGAAGTTCTTCTAGGTTGTATCTAGGACTCACGAAAAGTAGATAATAGATAGTTAGAATCCTAGGGTCGGAAACCCTAGGCGGAGAGTAGACTGTTATGGCCGAACATCATAAATATATCGTTGCGTTGATCTTTCACATTCCGCACTTATTCTCACGTTTTATTGTGACTAGCAACTTTCTGCAGGTTTCGAAGTCAAGACCTTGAGATTCACTTCAAAGCCTTGAGAAACAGTTTTGTCACTAAACGCAGAGATCGACTTCAAGACCTTGAGATTTATTTCAAAACCTTGATATATGATATTGAGAAAAGTTCTTATACTCTATTCCGCCCCCCCTTCTAGAGTATTTATATCCTTATTATTCACCTATTCGGTTCTTCAGAAATATACTTGATGGATATGATATTAATAAAATACAATAATGACGATGGTTCAAAACCGGTGAGAGACTAGAAGTTAAGAGTAGTCTGAAACCCAAACGTACATTGTTGTGTGTCGGTGTTTTGGTGGGATCAAAAGTAGTGGGGGTCTAACTCAAACGAGAATGAATAATTTTTTTTCTTATGATAATACAAGCTTCATTCTCACTTTGTGTTTCCATTTCCTTGTAAGAGGTAGTAAATTTAATTTTAGAAGCCGTCTCTTTGTTTTCTTGGTACAAAACTCACATTTTCTTGGTATTTGATTAGACTTTAAAGCCTTGGGATTTGATTTTCTGGTAGCTTTTTGTTGTTGTTGGTTCGTCTCTTCTATTGATTTCACCAATGCCAACCCTAATTATTAAACAAAAGATAGTTTTGAATAAACTCTAGTTACCAAGGCTTTACAAACAAAGCAGCGAGAAACAGGAAATTTAATGCCCGATAAAAGGAAAACCATTTTGAAAGATATAGCCCTCATAACTTCACAAGGAAACATCTATGGACTAGAGGGTCTCAAGTTGGACTCGAATTTGAGATGAAAGAACTCAAGAGTGGAGTTTTTATTGATGAAACGAACTCAATAATTTCTTGACTCAAAACATTGGGGTTTTTAATTCAGGTTCGGGAAGAACACAAAGAGGAAAGAAGGACACTGAGATATAGGCAAGGTCGAGAATGAAAATAAAAGGCTAGGGTTTCAACAATTTGGTTTCAACAAGGAAGATAAGAGGAGGACATGTTAGGTTTTTAACGAGGATGAGAGTAAGAGAGTTGTTGCAACCGGTTTTTGGCTGCCACCGCCCCTGCGGTGACAGTGGCCGCCCCAACGGCAAACGTGCCTATCACCGCCCCTATGGCTAGCCGTGGTCGCGACAAGGCAAACTGCCCCTACGGTTTTGCCCCAGATCACGAAGATCTTCTTTCCTTTTTTGTTTCTATCTTGCTTCCTTTCATAAAAGATCCGATTTTATATCTTTGCGCCGACTTTCCTTGGATCTTCTAACCCTAGAACGTCTATCCTTCTTCTTCCGATCCTTCTCTATAAAATCCCGTCTTCTCTTCTTTTCCACGTTTCTTGCTTACGTCTTTCTTCAACCCTAAGAGTTGCAGCCGTTTCCCTCCATCCCTTGTTGAACGTGTAAGTTCCTTCTTATCTGATTCATCCTCACATTCATGAGTTGCTGCATGCCATTTCCTTCTATTCCCTTTCTTCTTTCGTTCTTCCTTTTCTTCTTCTCCAAGTATCAAGGTTGAGCCTTGATTCTTGTTGGCCTTATCATTGTTGATTCGTTGAGGCTCACATGTTCCCTTGGTTAAGTTATGATGTGGTTGTGTGTTGAGAGAAGCAAGCTTTGGCCTTTGGTGAAGTTCCTTGCTGTCAAAGGAGAAGTCAACGTTTTTGTCACAGAAACCGCCCCCGTGCCCTGCAGTGCCGCCCCTGCGCCTTGTCCAGCCGCCCATGCGGTTTCCTCTACAGTAGCTCCCGTCTTTGGTGATCTGCTTCCTTCCTTTCTTCCCTCGTTCCTTTCTTTGATTCTTATGGATGTTCCTTGCCTCCTGAGTATGCTGTAAGACTAAGGTTGAGCCCTTAGCTTGTGGAGATCTCTTAGAGATCATTGAGACTAGAAGTTATAGACTTCTAGCAACCATTTTGTTCCTGATTCTTGATGCCTTGTATGAGCAAGCTTTCCTTGCTCCTTTCATGAGGAAAACTGAGTGTTCGCTGACCTCTTAGAGTTACCTTCGAGTGAGGTAAGTCCTTGGACTTACTTAGCTTCATTCCGTATATTATTTTGAGTGTTTTGGCTTGTTTGTGTTGTTTATCTTGTTATAACGTATAACCGGAATAAGATGTCCTTTATAACCATAATTGGCCCAAGTGTATTATAACCGGTCGGTGACCACTTTTCTAGTTCTTCAGGAGACTAGAACGTGCTCTAGCGACCCAAGCCTGCAGGTAACAGATAGTACTGATCTATTCCTGTTGGTAGACAGAAGCGGAGGCGAGTTTCGAAAGGATTCTCGTGTGACAAAAGAAGTTGAATTAGTAATGGATAATTTAATGAAATACAATAACCGGCTGAGTGTGATCATGTTTATATGTTTTACTTTACCTTATGTGTGTTTGTGCCTTATAGTCTTTTTGATATCCAGAAAGTTAGCTAACGGTTTATGCCGATGTTGTAGATGCGCAAGATATAGGTGGTGTTGAGTGATCCGGACGGTGTGGTCAGCCGGGGTTCCCGTACATTATAGGAAGGGATCGGATTTATGTTTATGTTGTTGCTTTCCCTTTTGTTTTCAACTCGGCTGCGAGTCTTTTACACTTTCCATTGCTTAAACCTTTGGTTTAATATTGAGTTTTGGCTTTGATTTGTCTGTGCTTTGTTGTAAGATCTGCGGTGCCGTTGGTACTCTGAGGGTCATGACCTATTGTGAGGTTCTAGCCCGTAACGCTTCGAGTTCTCAAAACTTGGGGTGTTGCAATATGGTATCAGAGCTCTAAGTTGGCAACAAGACACTCAAAATCTTCTAAAGGTCGGATAAATAAATAGAACCCGCAAGGGGTCTACGGTTTCAAAAGAGGGTTTTGTTTTTGAAAACTTGTCGGTCTGGGATAGATGTACGGGCGACCACCACTACCTCCGTGGATCTCAGTAGTGTAGTTTCTTATATGTTGGCCTTATGTATTTTTCTTGGATTTTTGTTTTAGCTGTAGTGTGACCTTATATATAGTCTTATATATCTATCCTTATAGTAGATGTCGCATGCTATAGCTACATTTGTTATGGGGCGAGGAAGGGGTCGACCACCTCTTCCACCCGCAGTCCGTGGACGAGGACGTGTAGAAGGACCTCCGCTATCTAGCGGTCAGGGCCAAGCCGCAGTTGATGAACCGCCTATCTTTGAGGCGTTTGCTGAAGACGTTGCTTTGAGCGTTGTTCCTGAGGTTGAGAATGGGACCGCTGCTAGGTCTGGAGCTCAAAGAGCGCATTCAGTGGAGTCTGGTCGAGTGTTCATTGGAGCTTCTGCATATTGTGACTATATCCAGAGAGTTGAGGAGGCGATCAGGATTAGAGGACCCGTCCCAACACCGCCACTAACCGTGAGAGCAACAGAGGTTTCACAAAGAGTAACACATGTGGTTGCTGCACCTGAGCAAATTTCTGAGGATGATGGAGTTCAAGATAAAGAAGGAGTGGAGGTTAAGCTTTGGCTAGACCATGTTGTTTCAACGGTGGAGTCAATAAGGAGTGTGATCAGGGATCGACCGGGTCCCATGAAGGCTTCTCCGGCAGTGGGTTCGGAGAAAAGACAAGACTGGACCAACCAGTATTGGAGTTGGAGCATCTAGATTCGGGCATGGCCAGACGTCGGGACACTCTGGGTTCCCGCACATGAGACATAGCCCCAAGAAAGGACGATAGTGTCATAATTGTGGAGATGTTGGACACATCCAAGCCGATTGTATGAGGGCCGCAGTGATTTGCTCCTCTTGCGGAAATCCCGACACAAAGCTGCATTTTGCCGTCAGAGAAGACGAGGTGGTGGTACTTCTGGCACTAGAGATGCATAAGCTAGAGTGTTGTTGAGGAGTGTTGTAGAGCCGACAACACCAACGACCATAGGTACCATTCATATTAATAGTTTTCCTGTCATAGTTCTTTTCGATACAGGTGCTAGACATTCTTTTATACCTGATGCATGTGTAGATAGATTGACCTTATTTACCGTAGAAGGTAGACCATTATTTATAGGATTACCCGATGGGGGGTAAGATTATAGGTACCCGAGAGGTTCGCGATTGTCCTATTAGATTGGGAGGTCGTGATTGGCCAACTGACTTATTCGTCATGTACTTAGTACATGCAGAGGTTATTTTGGGCAAGGATTGGATATATCGACATCGAGCAGTTTTGGACATCGGCAAGAGGACAGTGATGGTAACTACAGATGCAGGCCATGTTGAGATCTTCAAAGGATGGGATGTCGGGAAGACTGGTACAATCATTAGTGCAGTACGAGCTGCGAGACTTATCAGTTAGAGATGTGAGGCTTTTTGTTGCTATTCCATGAAGGATAGTACGAGTCCGGCTTTGGAGGAGATTCTAGTAGCTTGCGAGTTTTCCGACGTTTTTGGAGAGCCATCAGGTTTACATCCACAAAGGAGTGTGGACTTTGGCATTGAGCTAGAGCCCGGTACGAGACCAATCTCTAAGGCTCCTTACCGTATGACGCCTATCGAGATGCTTGAGTTGAAGAAGTAGCTCGAAGAGCTAGTGGAGAACGGTTTCATCCGCCCTAGTGTATGTACTAGGGGCACACCGGTACTCTTAGGCAGGAAGAAAGACGGGTCAACGACGTTATGCATCGACTACCAAGAGCAGAACAAGGTGATGATCAAGAACAAGTAGCCATTGCCCCGTATCGATGTTCTTTTGGATCAACTGCATGGAGTTTTAGTGTTTTCAATGATCGATCTGAGATCAAGATATCACCAGCTGAGGGTGAGAGAGCATGACATAGCCAAGACGGTATTTCGGACCAGATATGGACACTACAAGTTTGTAGTGATGCCATTCGGGCTCACGAATGCGCCCACAATTTTCATGGAGTTGATGAATAGTAGCTTCATCGACTTCCTAGACCAATTTGTAGTTGTCTTCATAGATGACATTTTGGTATACTCTCGCAGCAGAGAGGAGCATGTTGGACACTTGAGGATCGTTCTTCAGGTCTTACAAGATAGAGAGTTGTACCCCAAGCCCTCAAAGTGCGAGTTTTGGATGTCCGAGGTAGCATTCCTGGATCACATCATTTCAGCGGAAAGGGGTCATGGTAGATCCATCGAAGATCGACTCAATAGCATCATGGTCGTCTCCTAAGAACGTAAAGGAGGTACGCAGCTTGTTATGATCGACGGGCTAATACCGGCGCTTTGTTGAGGGCTTTTTAGTTATCGCCCGACCGTTCACTTCCTTGCTGAGGAAGTTTATGAGGTTCGTATGGTCCGAGCCATGCCTACAGAGCTTTGAAGAGCTAAAGAAAAGGTTGACCTCTGCTCCTATCCTAGCTCAGCTAGAGTGCATTGAGGACTTCGTGGTTTATAGTAACGCATCCAAGCTGGGCTTGGGATTTATATTGATGTAGAGGGGTAAGGTGATTGCTTACGCATCTAGACAACTGAAGACGTACAAAGAGAATCACCCTACCCATGATCTTGAGTTAGTTGTTGTTGTTCATGCTTTGAATATTTGGAGGCATTATCTGTACGGAGCTACATGTTAGATATTCACAGATTATAAGAGTCTGAAGTACATATTCACTCAGCGGGAGTTGAATAACCACCAGCGCAGATGGTTGGAGTTGATCAAGGATTTTGATCTTGAGATCTTATACCACCCGGGAAAGGCAAATGTGGTAGCATATGCCCTTAGTAGGATGACTCTCCGGCAGATGGCGATAGCTAGGCTGACAGCTTAGCCACAGTTACAACGGGATCTTGCATGGCTAGAGATTAATATCCACTTTCCGGATTCCTAAAACTAGTTGTCCACCTTGGAGATATTACCTGATCTATTAGTAGAGATCCGACAAAAGCAGGAGAGTTGCCTAGCTTTGACACAAATCTGAGACTGGATGTCTCGAGGGGAGGCACCACAGTTTGTAGTTGGTGCCGCCGGGATCTTCAGATGCCAGGAGCGTGTATGTGTGCCTTCCGATTGAGAGTTGAGATAGAGGATCCTTCAGGAGGCTCAATCTTCACCTTACTTAGTACACCCTGGTGCGAGTAAGATGTATCAGGATATCAAACGCTCTTTCTTGTGGGGAGGTCTGAAGCCAAATGTGACAAGGTATGTAGCTCAGTGTGTGACCTGTCAACAGGTCAAGATCGAGCATCATTGACCAGGAGGAGAGCTACACCCCCTTTCCGTCCCTCAGTGGATGTGGGAGGACATCTCGATGGATTTCGTTACCGGTTTAAGAGGAGTCGAGGTTTTGATGCTATGTGGGTTATAGTAGATTGACTTACGAAGACCGTACGTTTCATTCTGATCAAGCAGACATGGCCCGTAAGTCGATTGGCACAGGAGTTCACTAGAAAAATAGTGAGACTTCATGGAGTACCTAAGACTATATTCTTTGACAGAGACGTACGGTTCACCTCAAGGTTCTGGCATCAAGTGCATGTCGCCCTTGGTACAAGTCTGCAGTTCACGACTACTTATCATCCTCAGACCGATGGTCAGTCCGAGCGGACCATCCAGACTTCGGAGGATATGTTGAGAGCGTGCGTGTTAGGATGACAACATGTGTGGCCAGATCATCTTCCCTTAGTGGAGTTTTTGTACAACATTAGTTGGCACGCATCTATCAGGATGACTCCTTATGAGGCTTTATACGGGCATGGATTCCGTACACCGTTGTGTTGGGACGAGCCGAGTAGTGCTACCGGAGTAGTACTTGAGCAGATTCAGGACGACATGGCTCGAGTAGCGGTGATCCGTGATCGGAAGTTAGCAGCACAGAGTCGACAAAAGTCTTATGTAGATAAGAGGCACAAACCTTTGGAGTTCAGTGTGTGAGCTCATGTTTGGTTAAGAGTATCCCCGACACAAGGCGTCAAACGTTTCGGTATTAAGGGGAAGCTGAGTCCCATATATGTCGGACCTTTCGAGATTCTTGAGCGAGTTGGAGAGGCCGCTTATAGACTTGCTTTTCCACCGAGGCTTGAGGGTGTTCACCCCGTCTTCCATGTGTCTCAATTACGGGAGTACGTACCAAACCCGAGGCACATTGTCAGTCATGAGGATCTAGTAGTTGAGCCAGATCACACGTTTGTTGAGCACCCGGTAGGTGTCTTAGAGCGTAGTACGAGACGTTTGCATTCGAAGAACATACCGATGATGAAGATACAGTGGTCGATGCGAGGAACAAATGAGGCGACTTGGGAGATAGAGGATAGTATCCGACGGATGAAGCTCCAGAGTTTTATGCTGAGTTGGATGTACCTATAGCGTAGACGTTAAGTTTCAGTTTCTTTGTGGAGTTGTGTACGCTTTTGTGATGTTCTGTGTTATGTACCCCGAGTGGGAATATATGAGTGGAGTTCTGTGTTTCAGCGTTATTGTTGTGCGATCTTATAGTTTGTTGCAAGTTTCGGGACAAAACTTCTTTTTAGAAGGATTTGATGTATCAACCGGTTTTTGGGTGTCACCGCCCCAGCGCCAATTGTGTCTGTCACCGCCACTGCGGTGATAGTGAGCCGCCCCTGCGGCTAGCCGCGGTCACGGAAAGGCAAACCGCTCCTGCGGTTTTGCCCCAGATCGTGAAGATCTTCTTTCCTTTTTCGTTTCTATCTTGCTTTCTTTCATAGAAGATCCGATTTTATATCTTTGGGCCGGCTTTCCTTGGATCTTCTAACCCTAGATCGTCTTTCCTTCTTTTTCCAATCCTTCTCTATAAAATCCTGTCTTCTCTTCTTTTTCCCGTTTCTTGCTTACGTCTTTCTTCAAACCAGAGAGCTGCCGCCGTTTTCCTCATTCCCTTGTTGAACGTGTGAGTTCCTTCTTATCCGATTCTTCCTCACGTTAATGAGTTGCTGCAAGCCCTTTCCTTCTATTCGCTTTCTTCTTTTGTTTTTCTTTTTCTTCTTCTCCAAGTATCAAGGTTGAGCCTTGATTCTTGTTGGCCTTCTCGTTGTTGATTCATTGAGGTTCACAGGCTCCCTTGGTTGAGTTGTGATGTGGTTGTGCGTTGAGAGAAGAAAGATTTGGACTTTGCTGAAGTTCCTTGATGTCGAAGGAGAAGTCGGCGATTTTGTCACAAAAACCGCCCCCGTGCCCTGTAGTGCCGCCCCTACGCCTTGTCCAGCCGCCCCTGCAGTTTCCTCTGCAATAGCTTCCGTCTTTGGTGAGCTGATTCCTCGCTTGCTTTCCTCGTTCCTTTCTTTGATTTTATTGGTGTTCCTTGGCTCCTGAGTATGTTGTAAGACTAAGGTTGAGCCCTTAGCTTGTGGAGATCTCTTAGAGATCATTGAGACTAGAAGTTATAGACTTCTAAGAATTGTTTTGTTCCTGATTCTTGATGCCTTGTGTGAACAGACTTTCCTTGATCCTTTCCTGAGGGAAATTGAGTGTTCGCTGACCCTTTGAGTTACCTTCGAGTGAGGTAAGTCCCTTGGACTTACTTAGCTTCATTACGTATATTAGTTTGAGTGTTTTGGCTTGTTTGTGTTGTTTATCTTGTTATAATGTATAACCGGAATAAGATGACCTTTATAACCATAAATGGCCCAGTGTATTATAACCGGGCGGTGACCACTTGCCTAGTTCTTCAGGAGACTAGAATGTGCTCTTGCGATCCAGGCCTGCAGGTAACGGATAGTACTGATCTATTCCTATTCGTAGACGGAAGCAGAGGCGAGTTTTGAAAGGATTCTTGTGTGACAAAAGAAGTTGAATTAGTAATGGATAATTTAATGAAAGATAATAACCGGCTGAGTGAGATCATGTTTATGTGTTTTACTTTACCTTATGTGTGTTTGTGCCTTATAGTCTTTATGATATCCAGAATGTTAGCTAACAGTTTATACCGATATTGTAGATACGCAAGATATAGGTGTTGATGAGTGATCCGGACGGTGTGGTCTGCCGGGGTTATGTTATTGGACGGGATTGGGTTCATGTTTATGTTGTTGCTTTCCCTTTTGTTTTGAACTCGGCTGCGAGTCTTTTAAGCTTCTTTTTGTTTAAACCTTTGGTTTTATATTGAGTTTTGGTTTTGATTTGTCTGTGCCTTGTTGTAAGATCCGTGATATTGTTACTACTCTGAGGGACGGGACCCATTGTGAGGTCCTAGCGCGTAACACTTCGAGTACCCAGAACTTGGGGTGTTACATGAGTGATGGTTTCATTTGCAAAAGCTTACCTTTCAACCTACACAAGAACGAGAAGAGGGGGAAGAAGACTAAGTCTTGCAAGGTCGAGAACGAAAAACAAAGGCTAGGGTTTCAATGGTCTAGTTTCACCAAAAAACAAAGATTTAATGTGATTTAGATGTAGCTTGGGGACTACAACACCTTGAATTTCAGAACTCGGGGAGTCATGGGTTAGGACCTCATAGTGGGTCCCGACCCCTAGTTTGACAACGGTTTCACTAGATCTTACAACAAGACACAAATAAGGAAACCAAAATTCATAAAACGATATTTTAATGTCATGAATGTAACAACATGCTACTACCAACCAACAACGTACTTAAGATTTAAAAAGTCTAAATGTCAGCATATTAAGAGGGAAACAACAATATAATACCCAACCCCATCCTAGGGAGTACGGAGACCCGGCTGACCACTACTTCCGGATCATTCACCTGCTGCTTTAACTTGTGGTAAGTCTAAACAACAAAAGAAATAAACCATTAGTTAGCTATTCAAAAGTTAGACAAATAATAATAGCACATACACTAATAATAAAACACTCAACATGCTTTCAAAAAATTCCATTTATTATCTTTGTTTAAGTCAAACACTTTACTAATGATACTTATTTGGTGACACGAGGGATTCCCAAAACCTTGCCTCCGCCCCCGTGTAACCATCATGAGTAGATCCGATGCACCTCATCGTATACTTGTCTGGTCTGGGTATAGAGAACCTCCCAGTCTCGTGTCAGAGTTGGGCATTGATGTCACCGTCCATTATACATACACTTGGGTCATAAACGTATAAAAGGTCGTCCTATGCATGTTATGATTATTAAAAACACAACACACACCACCATCATTACTCAACTAACATCTAGAAGCCAACTAAGTAAGTCCAAAGGACTTATGTAACATTCAGAATTTTTATTCCGGATGGTCAGCGAGTTATCGACCTTTCTGCGTTAGCGGCTCAGTTTTCCCGCAGGCACGGGATGTTGAGTGACGGGATTTGATTCATAATCCCGTCCCGACCTTTTGCTTTCCCATTTTGCTTTTCGATCCCTCGGTTTTTGGTGTGAGGAGACACGTGGGCAGCTGAACTTTGGGTCTCCCCACCCCTTTTGTGCAGCACACTCTTCTCTCTCTCTCCTCACTTTTCATTTCACGCTTCCTCTCCCCTTCACTCTTTCCTCTTGTGTTCTTCCTCACTTCTCTTGGAACCTTTCTTGTGTGTGAGCTGATGTGGAGAAGAATCTGAGTTGGTTTGGTAAGTTCTTCCTTTCCCTCTCTTCTCCTTCCTTGCTGATTACCTCTTCTTCCCTTCCCCTTTATCCATTGCCATGGATGAAGCTCTTAAGGAAGCTTTTTCTTAGATCCTTTGCATGTCCATATTCTTAGCTTGATTAGGTCATGAGGGAGAGCCTTGATACCATGGATGATGTTTGGAGAAGAGCCAGCAAGAGAAGGAGGCCATTGAAGCTCAAGATCCACAGTCAAAGACGAAGAAATCGCTGTTTCTGGAGTTCTGCCGCAGGGGCGGCATCATGCGCCACGGTGGCGGATCTTAGACAGGTGCCGCGGGGGCGGATCTTAGCCAGCCGCGGGGCGGTGAGAAGCTCCGCGGGGGCGGCATCAGGATTTCTGGGCGCCGCGGGGGCGGCTACTGGCGCCGCGGGGGCCGTGACCTTCAGCACGCAGTCGCGCCTTTTGTTTACGCAGTTGCGTTTCTTCAACAGTAGGCTCTTCTTCTCCCTTCTTCTTCGTTCCTTCCTTAGTTGTGAGGTTGTTTCATGTTAGTATCATGCCTAGGATGGTCCTAGGGTAGTCGTGAATGTCACCTAGTGGTTGAGAACCTAGGAGCCCTTAAGGCTCGATGTAATTGATGGCTTGGAGTATGTAGAGCATGATGGACCTTCTAGGCTATCTTGTTCCTTCTTGCCTGAGGTTATGTTCATGTGAGGTCATAAGCTGTTTTGAGTTATTATCATGTGATTAAAGTATGGTGAGTATCTTGGATCCTAGGATGCATTTCCTAGCATGAGTGTTAGGTGATCTTGCTTAGATCACAAGAGTGAAGTCTAAGACTTCTTGAGCGTGAGCATATGTTGATACATACCTTCTTGTGAGAAGGTTGTGGATTCCTTCCCAAGGGAAGCTAGAATGTAGTGAGTGAGTGTGGTGACGAGGTAAGTCTCCGGACTTACTTAGCTTGTATTCTTTGTATTAGCGTTGATGTGTGTTGGGTGGTGTGTGTTTATTATTTATTGTTTCTAGCAACTAAACCGGAAATAGGATTACCGACATTTGTATTGTTTGGCCCAAGTGTATGATAACGGGCAGTGACATCACTGTCTAGCTCTCGCGAGAGGTAGGAGGTTCTTGGCGACTAGCCCGTGCTAGTTAAACGGTCGGAGGCATCCGCACCGTTCCATTGCCGGAAGAAGGAACCGAGGCGAGTTTTGGGAGATTCTCGTGTAACAAAAGAAGTTGAATTAGAACGGGATATGACTTAATAATAAAGATAATAAACCGGATTTGTGTGCTTTTGAGTATGTTGTGTGACTATGATGATTTACTTGTGTTTGTGCCTTTCCTGTTAATATTAATGCTTCGAATATGAGCTAACGGTTTTATACCGAATGTTGTAGTTTGCCTTGCAGGTTAGGCATGCTCCGAGAGATCCGGAAGGGTGGGCAGCCGGGGTCCGTACATTTTAGGAAGGGTTTTTAGTTGGAGTTGTCTTGTGTTTTGTCTTTCGGTTATTACGTTTTGTGTGCCGCTTGTTTGGCGTTTGGTTTGAGTTGTACCACGGCTGAAGTTTGTTGTTCCTTTCTTACGGGTTTCTCATCATTTGCATTAAAAATGATTTATGTTTTGCCTTTATTTGTGCCATGTTGGAAAGGTCCGGTAAAATTATTGTCAAGCTAAGGGTCGGGACCCATTGTGAGGTCTCGCCCGTAGCATCCCGATATCCCGCGGATTCGGGGTATTACAAAGTGGTATCAGAGCCCTAGGTTGACAGCAATGGCACTCGCAATCTTCTAATGGCCGAATAAGGAATAAACAGAATCCAACGGGTTCTGAGTTTTCATTTTCAAAATCACATGCATGAGTCGGGGTAGAATGTACTAACCACCACTCCTTCCGCGGATCTCGGCAGCTTAGTTTATTGGACTTGGTGTATATATATATATATATATATATATATATATATATATATATATATATATATATATATATATATAGTTATGGATATGAGATTGTAGTTGTATGATGGACATGATTTGTGTATAGCTGTATATGTGGATGATGATGTGTATTAGACTTTGAATTGATATGATGGCATGTTAGATGTTATGTTAGTAGAGATATGGATTTAGGACTTATATAGTCGTGTATATGTAGACCTACACTTATAGTAGTATGTAGAGCTATAGGACCTTTGAGCTAAGATGATGATACGATAACATCACCTTTAAGACGATGATGTAGCTTATGATGACGTTCATAAGTAGAAGAAGACGCTCAAGTATCGAGTTGGGCATTTCGTGCTAACAAACACAATGACGATCTCGAATTCCTTTTAAAGGATGTCGGAGAGAAGGATTGGAGACAAGCCAAGGAAGGCAAACCAAGCAAAAGAAGAATGACAACTTAAGAGAGTAACATGAAGATGTGAAGTGGTTACCAAAGAAGGCGCGAATGGAAAGATAGCATGACCTATGGAGTTAACGTATATAAGTTTTTCAAGAAGATGTGGGGACCACTGAAGATGCGAGTCAAGACAGAGATGGGAGCATTCTAAGAAGGTTAAAGGCGGTGTCCCATTATGATAAGTGAAGCTTCCCTTAGACGCTCCTACGCTTTGGAGTCAAGATGTGAAGAATTATCAAACCCAGCGTGAAAGATGGAGGATACCATAAGTTAAGCTTACGAGGTACCGTTAAGGGGAGAGTCAAAATTACGAGAGTAACGAGAAGATTCACGTGGATTTAACCGACTTCCGTTATGGTGATAAGGCTAAGAAACGCCAAGGAGATAGAAGTGTGAATAGATGCGACTCCGAGACGAAGAATGACGTGACAAGGAGTTGTAGTGGTGAAAGGACTTAAGACAACGACCAAGAGACATGCTTACGAGATGTTACGAGGTGCGGTTAAGCTTTTGAAGATGAGTTATACGAGATGTGAGGCCTATAAGAGTGTGATTACATTATGGAAAAGGAAGAAAACACAAAACGTGGAAGGAGCTAACGGAGATTAGGTAGAATATCCCAAGGAGGGTAGCCATCATCAGAATAGTGACATAAAGTATTAAGAATTGGTAAGTCGTTGACCTTAGAGAAGACCAACCACAAGGTTATCGGTGATGATTGAGAACGCATTAAATGCGGGTTACCATGGAAAAGTTGTAGACAGGAAGTATAACCTCAAGTGGAGACTACAAAGGAACAATAACAAAGCTGGGAGTTTTCCCTATGGTTAGATGCCAATGGTAAGAAATACATCAGCAGAATCGTGATTGTTTTGAGCAATATAACGTTAAGTGGTTTAAGCAAGTAATGGTAATAGACCTCCCGTAGAGGGATGGAATGACCCTTTTTGGCAACCTTTATAGTCTATAGTTTTGGCATATGGAGGATGGCGCGGATTAGAACCTTAAGGGTTTAAGCACATAAAGACCTAGTGGGATCCAGAGGAAAGTGAAGTTCCCGAGTTGCTTTGAGCAAAGGAAGAAAGGAGAAGGAGATGCATGGTATTTTGTCCTTATGGAACAAATGATAAGTTGTCGTGACCAAGAAATGAGTCGAAGTGGTTAGACTCATCCAAAGGAGCCATGGGGGCCACGGTGTGAAACGAGGGACCGAAGCTATGGTAGCGTTGTAGGCATTAAGCTTAAGGTGGTAGTAACTGGGGGATCATGAGTCAGAAGTTTTGTGGTAGGAATGGAGAATTCTTCCGGTCTTTCCCTCAGGGCATTCTGGTACGAGTTTTGAGTAAATGTACAAGTCGGAAAAGTTGCACTTTGACTTCCAAGAGATGTGTATGGTGAACGGCGAGGAAGAGTATCTTCTTTGTAGTGGATGGCTCATGAAGACTAGTGCATGCGATTGCGATGTTGATTGGATCGAGTTGGAGTTGAGATGTCACCAGATTTGGATGATGAGAAGAAAGGACCTTTATAAGACGGTGTTTAGGGCCAATATGGTTACTACAAGGGTAGTGAAGCCATTTGAAATCGCAAGTGCGATTAATGAGTAGAGTTTACACATAAGAGTATCCATCAGTTTACGAGATCGAGTTACAATGAAGTCGCGCAATTTGTTTTGCTTCGGGCAATAACAAGGTGGACCCGAACCTGAGGATTGTTATGACGGTTGTTGGTGCATGGGTTACAAGGATGATTCTTATGATTGGATTTGATGATGCCTTGTTGTACTCACAAAGTTTGAGAAGAGCGAGCTTGACATGGATAGAAAAGGATACTGGTTATGTAGGATAAGAGGATACACATAGTTATCTAGGCTAGTTGGAATGTCCGAGGCGACCTCTTAAGAGACATAACAGGTTGAGAATATCTAGTAGATCAGTTGAGAACAAGGGATAGTTTCAGTAATCCCTCTGAGGTATGTGGAAGAGATATAAAGCAGGTAAGTGGGTGGGCCATAATCGCCAAGTTGCAGGATGATTTTGACAATTTCTTCCCTTCTAAAGAAGTGGATGGATCGTGGGATCCGAGACGTATCCGTGAAGTTTTGACAGAAGCAGAAGAGGTGAGTGACCTCCATCTTGTTTTCTTTGAGACAAACATCGAGTTATTGGGATGGAATGATATTACAAATACATCCAAGCGGGGCTTGGAATGAGTATGAAATAACAAGAGAGGTTATGTGTGTATTTAGACAATTGCGGGTATGTAGGAAGAATGATCGACTACGGGTCGAAGATTAGCCACTATGGGATGCGTGCTTATGGTGGTGTCGATTTAACTACAGAGTAACATGCTAGGCATGCATGAACAATAAGAGTATGATACGTGTATATATACTTACTCAGAAAGAGTTGAGTACCCCGCAGAGGCGACAGTTAGAGATGGTTAAGACGTTAGTCGAAGATGGTCTTTGAAGGGCTTTGAGAAGGATCCGGGATAGAAGGTTACGAGGAGAGACCCCATATTTACCTTTATGGGTTGATGGTTTGTTGAGAACACGGTGGTGGTAAGAGATATCCGGTTTAGGATAAGCGAGACGGGCTTAAGGTCGAGATGTCTAAGTACTTAACCCTTATGTGAACCACCTTCAAGTCCGGTTGAGCACCATAAGACGAGAAAAGAGACTTCATCCACCATGAGTTATGCAGTGGGATTGGTAGAATACCTCAGGGTGATTGTTACTAGTTTGGGACCATGTAACAATGGTGATATGTTTGGGTCTTTGGGGACCAACCGATGGAGATAATGTATTTACACCCTATTGGGAAACAAGGCCGATGAGTCGGCTAGTTGGGGAGTTCTTAATGTGATAGCAAGATGTTTGGTATACCGAGTATCGTTATCTCGGTTTAAGATGAGCGTTTTGTTTCGGGAATTTGTGGGCGGTAGGATCGTGCCGCATAAGATACCCTATGTCTTACATGATAGTTTCGCGTTGGATAATGGATCGAGTACAAAGGACTTTGGCGACCAGTCGATTCCATGAAGAGGGTATGTGTGCGAGTTAAGGGGGTAAAGGTAGACCTGATACCTTCCCTTAGGTTGAGTTATCTTGATGACAATTTAGAAGTACCGTCGATATGCCCTAGTTCGAAGCAAGTTGTGGGCGGAAGTGCGGTACCTGGTGATGTTAGAATTGGTGAGTATATGTAAGTTTAGCTGAACAAATACATGATGACCACGCTCAAGTAGCGGTGGTCAAAGGAGGATTCTAGACAGGCTAAGTCACGAGAAAGTATACACCGAAAAGAGGTACGGACCCCTTGGGTTCGGATATAGAAGGAGTCGAGATAAGAGTGTCACGGACGCGAGGCGTCATACGTGTTGGCTACAAGAAGGGAGTTGGGTCCCAGTATATTGGACCTTTTTGGAGATATGACGGGCGTTGGGAAGTGGTTTACTAGTAGCGTGGCCACCGAGAGTGGAGGGTGTTCTCCAGATTTCAGGTCTGACGATCGATGGAAGACGTGTATGGCTCGAGATATGATCGTAGTTATGATGATGTAGGGATAGACGAGTAGTCGATGAGGCTACCGAGAGGATGTGAGATAGTATCCTTATTACAGTTCGTACGATGACCTAGTTACATCGAGTTGGCCGACGGCTTAGATATTAGGTGCTTGTGTGTTTTTATGTTGTTGGGGCCCTGAGTGGGAATACGTGTATGATTGGTTAGCTTTTGGCTTTTATGCGCTATGCGGTTCACACGAGTATGTATGCAGGCCTTGCGAGGTCTTGACGTGGCTACATGAGTGGGTGAGGGTTATCGATTAGGGAGTTACACGTTACGGTTTGAGTGGTTACCGAGTTAGTCACCCGAGAGTGTTGTGTTTAGCAAGTTTCGGGATGAAACTTGTTTTTTGGGGGATTAGTTGTAACATCCGAAATTTTTATTCTAGATGGTTAGCGAGTTATCGACCTTTCCGCGTTAGCGGCTCAGTTTTCCCGCAAGCACGGGATGCTGAGTGACGGGATTTGATTCATAATCCCGTCCCGACCTTTTGCTTTCCCGTTTTGCTTTTCGATCCCTTGGGATTTAGTGTGAGGAGAAATGTGGGCAGCTGACCTTTGGGTCTCCCCACCCCTTTTGTGCATCCCACTCTTCTCTCTCCTCACTTTTCATTTCACGTATCCTCTCCCCTTCACTCTTTCCTCTTGTGTTCTTCCTCACTTCTCTTGGAACCTTTCTTGTGTGTGAGCTGTTGTGGAGAAGAATATGAGTTGGTTTGGTAAGTTCTTCCTCTCCCTCTCTTTTCCTTCCTTGCTGATTACCCCTTCTTCCCTTCCCCTTCATCCATTGCCATGGATGAAGCTCTTCAGGAAGCTTTTTCTTAGATCCTTTGCATGTCCATCTTTTTAGCTCGATTAGGTCATGAGGGAGATCCTTGATACCATGGATGATGTTTGGAGAAGAGCCAGCAAGAGAAGGACGCCATTGAAGCTCAAGATTCACAGTCGAAGATGAAGAAATCGCTGTTTCTGGAGTTCTGTCGCGGGGGTGGATCTTAACCAGCCGCGGGGGTGGTAAGAAGCATCGCGGGGCGGCATCAGGACTTCAGGGCGCCACAGGGGCGGCTACTGGCGCCGCGGGAGCCGTGACCTTCAGCACGCAGTCGCGCCTTTTGTTTCCGCGGCTGTGTTTCTTCAACAGTAGGCTCTTCTTCTCCCTTCTTCTTCGTTCCTTCCTTAGTTGTGAGGTTGTTTCGTGTTAGTATCATGCCTAGGATGGACCTAAGGTAGTTGTGAATGCCACCTAGTGGTTGAGAACCTAGGAGCCCTTAATGCTCGATGTAATTGATGGCTTGGAGTATGTTGAGCGTGATGGACCTTCTTGGCTAGCTTGTTCCTTCTTCGCTCAGGTTATATTCATGTGAGGTTATAAGCTGTGATCTTGCTTAGATCAAAACAGTGAAGTCTAAGACTTCTTGAGCGTGAGCATATGTTGATACATACTTTCTTGTGAGCAGGTTGTGGAATCCTTCCCAAGGGAAACTAGAGTATAGTGAGTGAGTGTGGTAACGAGGTAAGTCTCCGGACTAACTTAGCTCGTATTCTTTGTATTAGCGTTGATGTGTGTTGGGTGGTGTGTGTTTATTATTTATTGTTTATAACAACTAAACCGGAAATAGGATTACCGACTGATAGGTGATGGAATCACTATCAATTAGGGTAGTTTTTGGAGTCTTTTTACTGCATTAGTGTCGTTTTATGCTACTAACTCTTTGGTCTAGAAGAAGAAGATCAAAAGAAGCTAAAGAAGGAGTGAAGATCGATTACGAAGCAAAGCTTCTGTTGCCTCACCGTCCCTTCGGGTCCTTGCAGCCGCCCTTGCGGATGACGTTTCCACTGGAACGCTTCCTGCGCCTTCACCAGCGCCGGCCATGAAATGTGTCACCGCCCCTGCGCCACTCCTTGGCGCCCCTGCGGTGACCTGCCCTGAAGATATGAAGACCAGCTCCCCTGCGTCTCACACTGCGCCCCTGCCTGCGCCCCAACCTAGGAGCTGGAAGACGAAGAGGTTGTGTCGATGCCCCTGCGTCGACATAGGCACGCCCCTGCGGCTTGACATCAAAAACGTCAGGAAGGCGAAAGGTGAGACGTTGAAGTGCATTAAAGATCCGCCCCAGCGGAGTTGTGTAGCCGCCCCAGCGGTTCTGAACAAGATCAACCGATTCTGCCTAAACCGCCCTTGCGGTTCCTGAAGGCCGCCCCTGCGGTTTAACGCCAGAAGCTTTACTCCGGTTGTTTTCACCACCTTTATGGCATTTAAGGTGGCTGTTTTAGACCGGCTATTTACTCCCAATTAAGTGTCTTTTGTAGTATAAATAGTTCATGGCTGATTGCTAGAATCATCCATACTTTTCCCCACAAAATCCATTTTAGACTTGAGTTTTTCCATTGTAATGAGTTGCTAACTCCCTTGCTACATTGGGTCGGTTTGAAGCTGCTTTATTACTTTGGTTGTAAGTTCTTTTATTATAAGTTTTTATTCAGTAATGCTTTGTGTTTCCTTGATCTCTATTGTCGAATTGCATGTTAACTATTACTTGAGATTGATCACCTTAGGTTCTAAAGTGCATGTAAACAACTAGGATTAATAGGTTCCGGGTTCGGGTCTTTAATCTATTAGCAACTTTAAGGAATAACGGGTTGTGATTACTTAAAGAAAAGGAACAAAAATATAAAGATAAGTTTAACGGTTTTAATCTTCTCTTTATATCCCTTAGCCTTTGTTTGAAAGCTAACCTGTTATTTGTTCTTGTAGGTTTACGGAACTTTAATAGGTTAAGTTGTGTTGATGCCGGTCGGCTCAACACATATATACGATCGAGACGGGAGATTACTTGGAAACTTGTAAAAGGAACTCACGAAAGTAGCAATTGCATGCTTAGAATCAACCTAGTGTAGATTCATCCATTATTATCTTACTTGTCGCATTAATCGTTTTCATAAGTTTTTTGCATCAATTCAACCAAACCTCCCCCCCCCCCTTTGTGTCATTTGTCATTATAGTCGATAATTGCATCTAAAACACCTTAACTCTCTTGGGTTCGACCCTTACTTAATCACTATACTTGTTCTTAGTGCTAAGTCGGGATTTACTTTTAATTGGGTATAGACGACCATAGAAATACTTTCGGTCAAATTTTGGCGCCGTTGCCGGGGAGTTTTTGTGTTTTATTGTTACTATTGATTATTGGTTTGAACCATTTTATGGTTCAAACCCGTGCTACTAATTCCGGCTTTGCTTATTTTGATCCAAAAATTGAAAGAACGCACATCCGGCAACGAAGACAACAACAACTACAACAAGAGATGGCTGACCGTACTCTTCGTCAACTTATGGAGCCCACCTTGGCTCATAACCCTCTTGCGGTCGCTATACCGGCACTAGGGGAAGGAGTCAACTTTGAGCTCAAACCGGGCCTCATTCACTTGCTTCCATCCTTCCATGGGCTAAGTGGTGAAGACCCCATCAAGCACCTTGGGAAGTTCCATACTGTATGTATGAGCATGAAGCCGGCCAACATTACCGAAGAACAAATCAAGATGAGGGCATTCGGCTTCACACTCAAAGATTTGGCGGATGATTGGTATTACCACCATCCATCCGGGAGTATTGACACTTGGGAGAACCTTCACAAAGCGTTCTTGGAGAAATACTTTCCAGCTAAAAAGGCCAATAGCTTGAAGAAAGCTATAAGCAACATCGAGCAAGAGGCAACCGAAACTCTCTAGGAGTACTTCGAAAGATTTGCACGCCTCCGATCCAGCTGTCCTTTTCACGGATATTCAACTCAAGATCTAGTCTTGTACTTGTACAATGGCTTGCTAGACAATGAAAGGAGGATCGTCGATGCGGCTTATGGAGGTAATATTCTTAACTATACTCCTGACCTTGCTTTGGAAAAGATACAGGAACTAGCGGAAGGAACTCGGAACTTTGGAAGGACCCCGGCTAAGAAAGGAGTTCATGTTGTGAGTTCCGGGAAGAGTGAGATTTCCACCGAGCTAGTGGAATAGAAGGAAATGGTGAAGAGGCTAACACTTATGGGAACACCGCAACAGCTCAAAGCTTGTGGAGTTTGTGCTGACCCGTATCATCCAACGGACATGTGTCCACAAGTTCAAGATGACGATGCTTAAGTAAATGCAGTGGGTTATGGATAACCACAGCAGCAAAGACCTAGGAACGATCCCTATGCACAGAATTTCATGCCAAATTGGCGTGACCAACAGAATTTTCGTTGGAGGGATCAACAAAACCAACAACAGCAGCCCCGCCAAGGTAAGTATCACTCAACTGAAGATATATTGCAGGTTTTGACTAAATACTTTGCTACTCATGTCCAAACAACATAATCTAGCATCAAAAACCTTGAGAAACAGGTTGGTCAAATGACGAAAGCCATTACAAAAATTGAAACCATGACCTCCGGCGGATTACCCTCTTAAACGGTTATAAACCCAAAGGTGATGTTGGAAGAGGCTAAATCATAGAGGAAGAGTCCCTACGTCGAGCCAATGACGTAAAACAAAGGCGCTGCTCAGGAGGCAACCCGAAGAAATAAAAGAGGAGGTTCTATCAAGAAGACCGCCCCTGCGGCTCTAAACCCCGCCCCCGCGGCGACACCCCTGGCCAGCGCCACCCCGGCGTTGGGCCTGCGTCTGCTCACATAGGTCACCGCCCCCGCGGTGCCAACCCTACGCCCCTGCGGCGGCCACCTTGACACGCACCCTCAGCTCCGCCCCCGGCGTTGAGGCTGCGTACCCCCTCTCTCTTGTTACCGCCCCCGCGGCGACACACACCGCCCCTGCGGTTCAATTAAGGAAAGAAACAAAATACACTTCCCAAAAATAACCTACATTTACCGGCCTCTACACTCCTTCTCCATTCACTCTTCGAAACCTAGCCGCTTCACCTCCCACGCCCTTGCACCCTCGGGAAAATCTTGCCACCTCCTCGTCGCGCCCTTGCGCCACCTCCGGCAACCTAGTGTCGCTACCCCCTTACCAACACGAACAATTCCCACCACACACAACCCTTCCATTCTCGCTCGATTGCTCTACCTCCGGAGACAACTGTAGCAACAGAAGAAAACACCGGAAAAGCCCCATCACCACCACCTTCGTCGAACGACCAAATCGCCTTCTGCTCTTCGCCTGCAAGCTCCCGCCCCTGCGTCAAGCCGCTCATGCGCCTGTTGCAGCTGCCCCTGCATAAAACACGACAGAAGGTTCGTCTCTTGATCAAATTGCTGAACTTTCTAACTCTTTCACTTGATCAATTGCGAGAAATGGAAGCACAAAGAAAATACAAGTTGACAGAAGGTGAGAAGGATCGGTATAGGATTGCTCAAAGTCGGGAGGTGCATGCAACCCGGTTCCTTGATGTTTCCACCTTTGAAAATCTGGGGATGTTGGAAAGTATGCAGGAATTTCTTAACAATGCCGGGTTAGGTGATTTTCTAATAAAGAACGCTCCAACACACCCCGACCTCAGCAGACAGTTTATAGCCACTTTCAAAATGGAGACGGAAGACCAATTGTGTATTGGACTTTCATTCAAGTATAACAAGAGGAAGTACACATTGGACTAAACTCAAATACAAGAGGCATTAGGGGTGACCATAGAAGCTACAGATGACTGGATAGACCCCATTCCGACACCGGATCTGTTGGAATTTTGGAGGGCCGCCACTAGGTCAGAGTTTCATGCAGGAGGTGAGTACTCCAACAAATTCACTCACCCTTGTTTAAGGCTCATCTCAAAGGTCTTCATGAGTGTCTTTTATGGACACAAGGAAGAGAATAAGGTCGCTCTTAAGGACCTTCCACTGCTATACGCTTGTCTTCAACGAGTTTGTGCCAGATTGGGCATATCTTTTCCTTACCGCTCTAAAGCGGATTAGGAAGAACGAGCCTCGTGACATCGTTGGAGGAGGAATCATATCCCTATTAGCTGCACAGGTGATGGTTCTTCCTCCATTAGAAGAGGGTTTGGAGGCACCCATATACACCGAAGGATTATTGAGGAGGTGCAGGCTCCTCAGGAGAGACGGGGAGCATCTGTTCTGGATCTCCCTAGCAGATGGGAGTCACATCACATATCTACCCCGTCGACTCCTATTGGAAGAAGAGCTCTTTGACCTATATGTACCGGCTGACCCTGTCCCTCCGAGACGGCCTCAAGTTGATATTGTTGGGAGGTACGCAGCCGGCTCTAGCAGGGCCCACACCATTGATGAGGAGATGCCGAAGGCGGGACACGATAGTCAGACCATGGAGAGTCTGCAGGCTCAGATGGCAACTTTGACTACACAACACCAGGCATGGCAGACCGAGTACCAGCGGTCCATGCTTGAGTAGTAGCAGGCGTAGCAGTCAAGCTTCGCCTCCTCCATGACCACTCACTTTGACCGCCGTCAGGATGCTTGGCAGGCGGCTCATCAGCAGCAGTTGGAGACTCAGCAGCTAGCTTGGCAAGCTAGCTATGAGAGTTCATTTAGAGAGAGGATGGAGGCTCAGGAGGATCGTATTGACACCCTTCACCGTCGGTAGAAGCACTTCTTCCGCCACTTCCCTTACCAATCAGAGGAGGGTCCAGGTGGTCCATCCGGACCACCCCAGTGAGGGAGACATTTATTTCCCTTCTCCCACATTTATCTTTGACTCATTTTCACTTTGAGGACAAAGTTTACTTCAAATATGGGGGAGGGATATATCATTGCTTGTACAGTTTATTGAGTAATTTTTGGCATTTGTTTTTGCATTGTTGAATTCAGTTTCATTCGAAAAAAAAAAGCCAAAGAAGTGAAAAAAGGCATGAAAATCCTTGGATAAACCAAAAACCCGAAAGGACGATTTAGGTAAAAAGAAGGTAGTCCAACCGACCTTAGGTTGGTGCAAAATTGGACTTGAGGGATGTGAGTTTAAGTGAGAAAAGAAGAAGATTGGCAAGGTGAAAACCCGAAAGGGCGCCTTGGCAAGATGAGCGACACCGAGTGTAGGTTTCCCTTCCGGCTTTTTGGCAACATAAGAAGGGGAGTCATAAGGAGGTTGTCCGGGTAGGCCACTATTGGAGCAATAAGGATGGTAGTATCTCTTTTTCTTACATTTCCTCTCTTTTCCTTCTTTCTTTCTTGGCTTTTCTATTGTTTTCCATTATCTTTCTGCTTACTCATGCTTCCTGAGGCCTTTGAGTCTAATTGATGACATTTGTTATTACTCGGTACGAGTAAAAGGTCTAAGTATGGGGGAGTTTGATAGGTGATGGAATCACTATCAATTAGGGTAGTTTTTAGAGTCTTTTTATTGCATTAGTGTCGGTTTATGCTACTAACTCCTTGGTCCAGAAAAAGAAGATTAAAAGAAGCTACAGAAGGAGTTACAAGCACTTAGGAGTGAAGATCGATCATGAAGCAAAGCTTCTGTTGCCTCACCGCCCCTGCGGGTCCTTGCAGTCGCCCCTGTGGATGACGTTTCCACTGGAACGCTTCCTGCGCCTTCACCAGCGCCGGCCATGAAGTGTGTCACCGCCCCTGCCCCACTCCTTGGCGCCCCTGCGGTGACCTGCCCTGAAGATATGAAGACCAGCTCCCCTACGTCTCACACTGCGCCCCTGCCTGCGTCCCAACCTGGGAGCTGGAAGACGAAGAGGTTGTGTCGACGCCCCTGCGTCGACATAGGGACGCCCCGGCGGCTTGACATAAAAAACGTCATGAAGACAAAAGGTCAGACGTTGAAGTGCATTAAAGATCCGCCCCAGTGGAGTTGTGTAGCCGCCCCAGCGGTTCTGAAGAAGATCAACCGATTCTGCCTAAACCGCCCCTGCGGTTCCTGAAGGCCGCCCTTGCGGTTTAACGCCAGAAGCTTTACTCCTGCTGTTTACACCACCTTTATGACATTTAAGGTGTCTGTTTTAGGCCGGCTATTTACTCCTAATTAATTGTCTTTTATAGTATAAATAGTCCATGGCTGATTGCTAGAATCATCCATACTTTTCCCCACAAAATCCATTTTAGACTTGAGTTTTTCCATTGTAATGAGTTGCTAACTCCCTTGCTACATTGGGTTCGTTTGAAGCTGCTTTGTTACTTTGGTTGTAAGTTCTTTTAATATAAGTTTTTATTCAGTAATGCTTTGTGTTTCCTTGATCTCTATTGTCTAATTGCATGTTAACTATTACTTGAGATTGACCACCTTAGGTTCTAAAGTGCATGTAAACAACTAGGATTAATAGGTTCCGGGTTCGGGTCTTTAATATAGTAGCAACTTTAAGTAATAACGGGTTGTGATTACTTAAAGAAAAGGAACACAAATATAAAGATAAGTTTAACGGTTTTAATCTTCTCTCTATATCCCTTAGTCTTTGTTTGAAAGCTAACCGGTTATTTGTTCTTGTAGGTTTATGGAACTTTAATAGGTTAAGTTGTGTTGATGCCGGTTGACTCAACACATATATACGATCGAGATGGGAGATTACTTGGAAACTTGTAAAAGGAACTCACCAAAGTAGCAATTGCATGCTTAGAATCAACCTAGTGTAGATTCATCCATTATTGTCTTACTTGTCGCATTAATCGTTTTCATAAGTTTTTGTGCATCAATTCAACCAAACCCCCCCCTTTGTGTCACTTGTCATTATAATCGATAATTGCATCTAAAACACCTTAACTCTCTTTGGTTCGACCCTTACTTAATCACTATACTTGTTCTTAGTGCTAAGTCGGGATTTACTTTTGATTGGGTATAGACGACCATAGAAATACCTTCGGTTACCGACCTTTATATTGTTTGGCCCAAGTGTATGATAACGGGCGGTGACATCACTGCCTAGCTCTCGCAAGAGCTAGGAGGTTCTCGGCGACTGGCCCGTGCTGGTTAGACGGTCGGGGGCATCCGCACCGTTCCATTGCCGGAAGACGGGACCGAGGCGAGTTTAGGGAGATTCTTGTGTCACAAAAGAAGTTGAATTAGAACGGGATATGACTTAATAATAATAAAGATAGTAAACCGGATTTGTGTGCTTTTGAATACGTTGTGTGGCTATGATGATTTACTTGTGTTTGTGTCTTTCCCATTAATTCTAATGCTTCGAATATGAGCTAACGGTTTTATACCGAATGTTGTACTTTGCCTTGCAGGTTAGGCATGCTCGGAGAGATCCGGAAGGGTGGGCATCCGGGGTCCGTACATTTTAGGAAGGGTTTTGAATTGGAGTTGTCTTGTGTTTTGTCTTTCGGTTATTACGTTTTGTGTGCCGCTTGTTTGGTGTTAGGTTTGAGTTGTACCTCGACTGAAGTTTGTTCTTGCTTTCTTACGGGTTTCTCATCATTTGCATTAAAAATGATTTACATTTTGCCTTTATTTGTGCCATGTTGGAAAGGTCCAGTGAAATTGTTGTCAAGCTAAGGGTCGGGACCCATTGTGAGGTCTCGCCCGTAGCATCCCGATATCCCGCGGATTCGGGGTGTTACAACTTACCTGAATCAAATTTCAAATCCCGTTATCTCAACTCGGTCTGTAACCGTAGAAACTAAACTACCTGTTATAAAAGGTAAGTGGATCAGTAATGTATCCCACTTTCTTAGAAGTCTCCAACTTGTAAGATACTCAAATCGATCATAAGAGAAATTACCAAAATACCCTGATAAGGATAAATGACCATTTAACCCTTGGTCCCAAAACTCTATAAAATTTCATAACAAAGTTCCAAACTATTCTTTGGAAGTCGGATCCACACTATAACTCTCAAAAGGATGTTTGCTAAAGATTAGAAGAGTTAAATATATTCTTGACTTTCTCCAAAAAGTCGTTAGGTACCAACTTTGGCTTAAGATATGGGGCTCAAATAAAGATAGATAATTTCTAATAAAATAACTATGTCTTCTATGCTATGCACTCTACTCATAGAAGCAAGAAATTCTCAAAGATACCCAGCAACCACTCCTACACAAATCTCCAAAGTTGGTTCCAAAACCTAGAATTTCTATACTTAGCCAAAATCTTAATGTTTTCACAAACCACACAACCAACCTACTTTCAACCCTTATGGATCCAGATCCGACTATTAGATCAACCTCAACTTCTGATACATCACACTATGCATAACACTCTATAACATACTAAAAATTAAATGGTGGATTATGTTTCTAAGGTATCGAATAAAAGGCTCAAAGATGATTGAAACACCAAATATCTAGAATCAAAATTCAGAAAGATGCATTTGATCTTAGGTTCGATTCCTACCGATGGTGAACTCGTGTTTTGGAACCCAACTACACACCACATGTTCTTTCCTTCCCAGCGATTTGGTGAGCAACCGATTCACACTTCGAGTCCTATTGAAATCAACACACATACACCTATGGTCATCCTTTTGATTCTACAAACACAAAAGGATTTGAAGGTTGCTTACCCACAGTTCTGGACAGAGTTAGGTTACGAGATCCACTTCGTTTCTGGCCGGTCTGTGACTTCAATGAGACTGGTGTGCCACCTCTACTAAACTACATGATGAGGGTCAGTGATGGGAGCCAAGTACGTCGAGTGGTCGAGAAACACAGAGAAAGAAGACAATGGTTTAGGGCACGAGGCTTACATAGTTACAACTAGAGAGAGGAGGGATCAAGACTATCTGTGTAATGTCTCTTGGAAGCCGGCTGGATGGAGGAATGGTTCAGGTTTGTTTCTCTGATTGCACATAGGAGGAAGTCCGATGTTAAACGTGGTTGCTTGCAATACCAAAAAGGAGGCGTGTTTTGGGAACGAGAGGGAGTCGCCTCTGTTGCGCCTGCTGGAAGGTCGAAGAGGGAGAGTGAAGGTGTAGCTACTGTTGCACCTGTTGGAAGATCGAAGAGGGAAGCGAGACGTGCAAGCTGCGATCCGATGACTTGGGGGTATGGAGCGTTTGAGCGGTTACGTAAATTAAGGCGTAAATCATGCAGCACAATCCAATGGTTTGGCTAGAGGGGTGAGGAATATAACGGTCGGGAAGAAAGAGTGAGTCGTCAAAGTTCTTCTAGGCTGAAGCGGTACAAGGGTTGAGGTGTGTCCTAGGTTGGGATGCTTCCTGGGTTGGCAAGGAATAAGAGCAAGGTGGCTGGTTAACGTGGCCTAGGCTGCAACATTAAGGAGGATAGAGGTGGGTTGAGAAGCTTATCAAGCTTTAGACATGTCCTTGTCAAGGCTTGTTAAAATAAATGTCATGGTCTTGTAAAAAATGTGTCATGACCTTTTCAAACAAATAGTGGTATAATTTAGGATTTTCATGATTAGAGTTTGGTTTTCAAATCATCATTTTATGTGAGTTTAGACTTCCATAAAATGATAGGATTTGTGAGGGTAATTAACATTAGGTATCATATACAGAGATCCACGGGTCGAAAAACGGTTTGACTCGGAAATAAGCAGAATTAAAATTCCGAATATTACAGGGACGATACGGGTGAAAATCTTGCTGGAAAAAATAATGGAGAAATAGTTAGGTATTTGGTTGTGGATATCAAGGTTGAGGGTTTGGAGGTGGATGGAGCTTGGGAGGATTGGGTGTTGGTGGTTTTGGGGCGGTGGTGATCGGCGAAGGGGACATGGAGAAGTGTGGGTGATAAGTCCAAAACATTTGTCTTTTTAGATATCATATTCATGCATTTCATACCTCATTTGGTTTGGTTTGTGTTCATATAGAGCATAATCCTCCCTAATGCATATTATGGTTGATAATTCCACCTTTGATATTAATTGTTTCATTTAAATGATGGATGACTTAACATATAAATGTAGTTTTATAAACTAACAAATATTGTTTGTACATCTAGATTGCTTGTCTCGGTTTGTTTGTCGAAAATGTGTGTAGGTCTTGGATGTTATTACAAGGGAAGGTTTCGACCGAAGACTCACTACAACAAACCAACAAACGAGAAGATCTAGGAAAGAAGATCTTAAATGACCAACCGACTACAAAGATCTTGTTGGATATAGTAGGCGTTTGAAGAGAAGATCTTGGAGAAGATCTCAAACTTCTATGAGGAAGGTCGTTGAAGATTTGGTACAAAGGTTGTTGAACGACTATAGAGAGAATCATGAAGAAGATTTACTTGAAGACTTCAAATGGCTATCAAGTGAAAAACGTTGAAGAGAAGATCTATAACACCCCAAATTCGCGGGACTTGGGGCGTCACATGGGCTAGGATCTCACAATGGATCCTGACCCTAGCCTGACAACAAGTTCACTGAATCTTACAACAAGGCACGTATAGATTAAAACCAAATGCATAAAACTATATAATATATACATCAAAAGGTTTGCAATATCACAACCGAGTACAAAACGGCAACCATAAACATCCAGGTGCAAAATATCCCATATCCCACGAACAACCTAGTGTACAGAAGCCCTCGGCTGATCACCCTGTCTGGCTCACTTTGCAGTCTTCCTAACCTGCAGATCATCTTCAACACGGTATAAACCGTTAGCTAACAGAAATGAATAAGAATGAAGTAATAGCACAAACACACAAACACATCACAATATGCAATGCCACACACACATCCGTTTATTATCTTTACTTAAGTTATTCCATTACTAATTCAACTTATTTTGTGACACGAGGAGCCTAAAGAACCCCGTCTCTTGCCCCTTTAACTTAGGTTTTGCATGGGGATCTACCTCCCCCTGAGCTACCAGCTTCCGAGCACCTCATCCACTCTCGGCGAGCTTTGGCAGGTGGTCACCGCCCGGTTATAATACACTTAGGCCAATTAAGGTAATGAAGTGGTCAAACCTAGTCCGATTTAGGTTATAAATGCAACAATCATATGAACACACACAACCATTACAATCACTCAAATCCACAACTGCACCCTAAGTAAGTCCTATGTACTTACTTGTCACAAACGTCAACCTGTACCACGTCACAGTTTAACCTTGAGGAAACAATCAACACCTGCATAAACAAGGTGCACACACAACATCAAAACGCTGCAAAGGTTAGGGGACATATCTCCTACACCTCATAACCATAACCATCCTACAACACGCATCTAAACCTCAATAACATTTCATACCTCACAAATGACTAAGGAATTACCTCAACATATACGCAAGTGTCTAAGGCACATTCTCATCATACATCTCAACATGCTCATCCTCAACCATACTAGCCTAGCCACATCTAAAGCCAAGGCCAAAGGAAAGGAAAGAATGAAACATACCAACTAGGTATGCCTTGGACACACACCGGTGGAAGAAAGAGGCGCAAGGCACTACAGCAGTGAGGCGCATGGGCGACTCACCTAGGCGCAGGTACGGCTCATCTCAAGTGCGGGGGCGGCTGGTGTGTAGAGGGTTGGTCTCCAACTTCTCTTCGATCCTTCACTTGCTCTTCCTCACCACTTCATCAACCAGAAACCAAACATACACATATGTATACACATGTATGAGCATCAAAACGTCCAGGAAAGAACCACACAAGCCTAAGCAAGCTTGTGAATCCTAAGCTAAAGAAGAAGATAAGAAGCAAGAAAGAAAGGATGAAGAGGAAGATGAACAACTTACCACAACTGGGGCTAAAACAAAAGAAGGATCAACCACAACACTCTACATTTGGCTCTCTCTCAGCTCAGCAACAACATCAAACATCATCATCATCCAAAGCCAAGCTCAAAACTCTCACAAGCTAACACAAGATCAAAGAAGATCAAGAAGAAGATCCAAAGGAAGAGAGGAAGAGGAGAAGAAGAACGTGAGGAGAAGAAGGCTGGAGAAGATAAAGCAAACCCTTATCAAGAAGCAAGGGAAGCTTATATAGGAAGCCAGCCAAAAGCATGGGTCAAGAGTCAAAAAATATGGCTGCAGCCGCACAAATTTGCAGGGGCGGATCTGCAGGGCGCAGAGGTGGCTCATAGAGCCCACAGGGGCGGCTCTGCCCGAGTTAGCACCACTCAGCACCTATAAGACTAAGGCTCTTACAAGATCTTGGCTACTAGAAGATCTTATTGCAACGGATATTTCTCAATCAACATGAGATAAACTCGTTCGACAAACTGAAGATTCTATGGAGGAGAGAAGTTGCAATGGATACAAGATAATGGCTAGAAGAAGTATCCATAGAAGATTATAAAAGAAACATCGATTGAAGATGAAGATAACCAAGCCTTTCAGTGATCATACAAGACATCTTCATCAATCCAAAAGTTTATCTTCCTCTTTCAGCTTACTTAGGTTTATTCGTTAGAGTGAGATAAACACAAGAGCTACATTGGCATACTATATTAGTGTTATACTCGTGTGTGTTACTATGTGAAGTAACTATGCTATTATTGCTAGAATAGAGTTGACTAGATCGTAATATTGAGGCTACATTGAGAGAATAAGGGAAGTTCTTCTAGGTTATATCTAGGACTCACAACAAGCAGAGAATAGATAGTTAAAATTCTAGGGTCGGAAACCCTAGGCGGAGAGTAGGTTGTTAGGGCCGAACTTCGTAAACATATCGTGTGTCGATCTTTTATTTTCTGCACATTCTATCGCTTATATTGTGACTAATAATCTTTTGCAGGTTTCGATGTCAAGACCTTGAGATCCACTTCAAAGCTTTGAGAAGCAATTTTGTCATTAAGCGTAGAGATTGGCTTCAAGGCCTTAAGAAGATCTCAAGTTCTACGTAGAAGGAGTGGTAAGAACCCTAATGTCTCAACCTAGTCAAGACCTTGCCGAATTCCTTAAATATATAATCAAACAAGATAAATGAGTAAGTGAATTGTCTCTGAAAGTTGAAAATCTCAACACTGAAAAGTTAGACCCTGATGATAATATCAAGGCCTTAGAATCAAAAAATGCGTTTCTTAAGAAAAATCTCTCTTAACAACAATGGTATTGGTTATAACAAGAATTTTCGAAGAAAAACGATTACCACTTTTGTTAAAGCTAAAGGAAGATCACGTACACCCACATGTTTCTATTGTTGTAAAAAGGGACATGCAAAATCAACTTGCCCATAAAGAAGAAACGATCCCTACATCATAAGAAACACTTATCCTCTATGTCTGAGAGAACATGTTAAGCAAATTTGTGTTCCTAAAGGGACTAGACCACCAAATATGGTTCAAATTGAGTATGTACCAATATATGCCATTTCGTCGACCCGGAAAGGTTGAAGTTTGTTGTTTTGCATGATATCACCAAGGTTAAGGAGCATAAATGAATATTAGATAGTGGTAGCTAAAGACACATGAGTGGAAAAAGTTCACTATTTTTAGATTTAAAGAAGCAATAATCTCAAACCATTACTCTTGGTGATAAAGGAAAATGTAACATCATTGACATATGTAAAATCGGTTATAATTCATCTAACTTCATTGATGATGTTTACCTTGTTGACGATCTCAAATACAATCTGGTTAGCATCTCTCGAAATTGTGACAAAGGTAACAAAGTAATCTTTGATTTAGAAAAATGTGAAGGTCAAAATAAATTATCTGGTGATATCGTGCTTACTGCTCCTAGATGCAACATTGTATATTCTATTAGTAGTAACTAAGTTTCAAGAACAAGATTAACATGTCTCAACGCCTTGACGGACGATCCAAGGTTTTGGCATAGGCGACTTGGACACGTAAGCATGCATACGTTGAACAAACTTATTTCAAAGGATTTGGTATGTGAATTACCAAATCTAAACTTCAAGGTTGATGAACTATGTAAGGATTGTACACAAGGTAAACATACAAGAGGTTCATTTAAACCAAATAAGGTTGTAAGTTCTTATCGACCTATTGAACTTTTACATATGGATTTATGTGGTTTCATGCGTGTCAAATCTCCCAAGGGAAAACAATACATCCTTGTCATTGTGGATGATTATTCTCCTTTTACATGGATCTCATTCTTACGAGAAAAATCAGAAGCTTTGTAAGAGTTTTCAAAGCTTTGTAGAGTTGCAAACTTTGAAAAACCTACATATCGTTTCTATTTTAAAGTGATCATGGTAGAGAATTTGGTCAAGTTAAGTTTGATTTGTTTTGTGGAACATATGGTATTTTACACAACTTTTCAGCTCCTGGTACACCTCAACAAAGCGGGGTTGTGGAACGTAAGAACCGCACCTTGGAGGATATGTCTAGTACTATGCTTTTAGAAAATAGTTTTCCAAAAAGATTTTGCGTCAAGGTTGTTAACACGGGTAACTACATCTTAAATAGATGTTTAATACGCTCTATCTTGAAAAAGACTCCTTACGAACTCTTTAAAGGATGAAAACCTAATATTTCATGTTTCACACCCTTTGGAAGTACGTGCTTTGTCCATGACAATGGCAAAGACAACCTTGAAAAATTTGATGCACGTAGTGATGAAGCTACCTTTATAGGAAATGCTTCAAATAGTAAAGCTTATCGGGTTTACAACAAACGTACCAAATTTGTCGTGGAAAGTATTCATGTTATTTTGGACAAAAGCAATAATGGTACTTTGAGTAATAATTTTACAAATCTTAATCTGAATCGACATTGAGATCAAAATTTTGATGGAGAACAAGATCCTAAGGCTCAAGCTAAGAACATGCAAGAACAAATTTAGGACACTAGAGAAAAATCTCAAGCCCTTCAAATGCACCGTCAAGGCCTTGAAATGACCAACATCAACACTGTTGAAGATCAATTTCAAGGCCTTAAAACCCAACTTCAAGGCCTTGAAATCGGAAACAAGAGTGTAACTCCAGCGATACCTGAATCAAGTCAAACAACTGAGCCTCCAGAATCTTCATATGTTCCACACACCAAGAAAAAGAAAATTCAAACATTATTCATACCATCCACAAGAGAACGTGATCTCCGACCCAAAAGCAGGTGTGCAAACCTGATCTAGGGTAAACAACTTGTGTGCTTTTTCTGCATGTGTGTCTCTTGTAGCGCCAAAAAACTACGTTCAAGCACTTCAAGAACCATATTGGATCATTTCCATGCAAAATGAGCTAAATGAGTTGAGAGAAACAAAGTCTAGACTCTCACGTCTAGACTTAAGCACTAATCCATCATAAGAACAAAATGGGAATTCCGAAACAAGTCGGATGAACATGATAAAGTTATTCGAAACAAAGCACGACTTGTAGCTAAAGGCTATAACCAATAAGAAGGTATTGATTATGAGGAGACATTTGCTCCGGTTGCTAGATTTAGAAGCCATATGTATGCTACTTGCATTTGCATCCTTCATGAACATAAATCTTTTTCAAATGGATGTTAAGTGTGCTTTTCTAAATGGCTTCTTAGAAGAAGAAATCTACATTGTCCAACCTCTTGGTTTTGAAAATGATGAATTTTGGGGTCATGTTTTTAAATTTGACAAAGCTCTTTATGGTCTTAAACAAGCTCATCGATGTTGATATGAAAGATTGTCCAAGTATCTTCTAGAAAATGAATTTAAAAGAGGTTTGATTGACAAAACTTTGTTTGTCAAAACGAGAGGCAACGATTTATTAGTAGTACAAATCTATGTTGATGATATATTATTTGGTGCTACTAATGATTCTCTATGCAAGGAATATTCAAATATTATGTGTAGAGAGTTCGACATGAGCTTAATGGGAGAGTGGAATTTCTTTCTTGGTAATGACATGAATTATGACCTATATTTAGACATGCATTTATATAGATTTTCCCATTATTTTGCATGCATAGGCATGAATCCATGACATTTAAACTTATATTTGCATACTTTGCTAGAAAAGATGTCTACATGGATTAAGGATTATATCATAAAGAAACACGATGGAGCAAATAAAAGGAAGCTAGGAACATGTTGGAGTGAACTCTTGATACCACGCTAGAGTGAGCTCTGATACTACGGAGTGTGATAACTCCACCTTGATTCACTGGCCTTGAAACCCATTACAAGCGACAAGCACGGAGATATTAGAAAGCATTTCAAGGGTCCAACGCGGAGGCCATGGAAAGCAGTCCAAGGGATAACGACAAAACATTGAAAAGCGATACGAGGGAGAAATCAGTTGGAAGCTTTTCAAAATCAAAATTCAAATCTCAACAACCACTACTAGAAACACGGCTCATTAACTACACATTTTAAGGCTTTCTCCGCGTTAAATAACGTCGAGAAAAAACCTCTCGACGCTTTTTTAAGCGTAGAATGGTCGACGCTTTCTATCGTCGAACATTGTCGGCGCTATATACGGTCGTTAACTCATTATCGACGCTTTTGTTTTTTGAATTTTAAAAAATATTCAAATAAATTGCATGTTAGAAAGCGTCGAGATTTTAACCCGCCAACTTCCCTCCAAATTCCCGCCAATTATTTTATGCATTTATCGACTCTTAAAAGCGTCAATATGTATTCCCGCCAAGTTTAAACCAACTTCCCGCCAATATTTTTGAATATTTGCGTACACAAAAAAGCGTCGAGAAATGAGTTATGGGTAATTAATGTTTAGTGTCAATCCCTGTACGAGATTGACGCTAAACATTATTGACACTTTTATGAGCCATTATAAACACTCTGCTACAAAAAATCATTACAAAAACAAGCATTTACGATACACGTCGAACGTGCAAACTATTATCAATAAATCAAACAAACATTACATATAGTTCCGTACATAACACGGCTATAAGACCGTAGATATCACTAGTGATGGCTTGCATGCCTCTGTAACAGCATTTCCTGCAATTAGTTGGGTGTTCTTTTGCTTTCAACAATTCAACTAAAACACGGGTAATTTTTAGCTAAAAGACTTGTGAATGGAAGGATATCAATGTAATTTACCGTTGTTACGAAACTGAACCACAAACATAAAAGAACCAATGCATAGATATGAACTTCAATGTTTAGAGACCGTAGATATCACTAGCGATGGTTTGCATGTCATTTACCGTTGTTATGAAACTGCTCTCAACTCGAGGAGCATGTCGACTCTTCTTTCTAGAGTCAATTATGTAATATCCGGAATTTTTATTCCGTTTAATCCCGTAGCAAACCGGATTTCCATCCGTTGATCTTTGTCATTCTACCTAGTCGTACACACTATCTCAAATTTCTATCATTTTATGTAACCTCACTTCACATAAAATTATAGAATTTTACATCAAACCCTAGTTTATATCATGACATGTCCTTGATAAAGTCATGACATCCTTTTGACGAGACGAAGACGAGACCATGACAAGATTTGACGAGACCAAGACGAGATCATGACAAGGCCATGTAGGAACTTGACAAGGCCATGACACGTTTTGTCATGGCCTTGACAATCTCAGCCCACTCCCTTCTTGGCCTATTTTTCTTCATCCCACACAACCTCAACCCACCTTAACCTCCTTCCTTGCTTGTGACCCATTTCTGGACTGCTTGTGCAGGCCCAGCCACAGCTTCCTTCCTGCAAGCCGTGCATCATTCCTCTCCAGCCCAAGAACACGCAATCAGGGCCCAACTGGAAGAACTTCCACGTCCTCGGTCTGGATGTTTCAAATCTCGTAACTTCCCCGCAGATCACGCCTCCCATCGCTCCCTCTTCCGATACCTTCCATTCCATCAGATCCTCTCCTACACACGTACAACATTGCCTCAAACGTAGAAACGCACCAGGGAGAAGCCAGCAGGTCGTAGTAGTGGATCTATAGCCCGGACATCTTGCTTCTGCATAGCCAGTACACGGGTGGTGGTGAGTCTTCGTCCCTCCTTCCCCATTCACGTCTAGGTACAAGCATTGATCGCCTCCCTTTCCAGCCTTCAACCTGATCTGTATGAAACCGTTGTGTAGTGATGAAGGAGCCTCCTTGCAGCATACAACCCACACCAAACTAGTGGAGTCGGCTAGAGCAATAGAGTAAGTCCCCTATTCTGGATACATTGTAACTCCAATGTTGATCCCTACATCCAAATACGCATCTCGTCTCTTCACGTACAGTACCAAGGACGTCTTTGGACTGTCACAAGCTAGGGATCGAACTCTACTCCTTACTCGTATAGCCACCAAGGACACCATCCTACAACCATCGAAGTGAGTAAGTGTACCTCACTCTAAGTTAAGTAGTGGGAAGAAGATAGACTAATCTAATCGAATTGTGTGGTTAGGCAAGTACCAAACTTGAACTCAAGACTCCAAGGTTGAGCCTGGATCCAGAGTGACGTGGTGGGTAAGACTCTAAGCCTGAACCTATTCCTTGTCCTTGTGTTTTTCCTTTCCAGAAACTGTGTTAAGTAGTCATGTTCAGGCCTCTTTTTCGACCCCTTAGAGTGATATGAATACGGTAATGCATTAAAACTTGGGACTTATCGAACAGTTAGATTTAGATCTGCGAAGGTTCAACGTGGACTGGTTAGGCTGTTTGTGAAATGACCCAGAAAAATACTAAGTATACAATTTCTGGTTTTGTGTTCAACGTTGGAGAATTTTGTACAAGTGATGGTTGGACAGTTTTAAAAAATTCTTGCTTCTATGAGTAGAATACATATCATAGGAGACCAAGAGATTTTTATCGGAATTTTTATAAATTTATTCGAGCTTCATATTTGGAGCCAAAGTTGGATCCTAGTGACTTTAGAAAGTAGGAAAAATGTGTAGTTTACTAAGTTCTACCTAAACTCACTCTTAAGAGTTAGAAATATGATATTTAGTCCCAAGTAAGAGTTTAAGCATGTATTATGAGATTTTTAGAAGATTCGGGACCAAGGGTAAAATGGTCATTTTACCTTAGATGTGCATTGTAGTAGTTTCTCTTCTGATAGGATCTTACATCTTAGAAGTCTTAGACTTCTAAGTACCCAGGAAATGTGTTGATCCACTTGCCTCCTTTGACAGGCAATTGAGTTTCCACGATTACAGATCGAGTTGTGATTAAGAGAGTCGAAACCTGATTCAGGTAAGTCCTTTGGGCTTACTTAGCTACCTTCTAGATATGAGTGTGGATAATGATAGTGGTGTTTGAATGATGTGATTATAGTTGTACTTAGTAGTAATTATATACCGACCTATACATTGGCCTAAGAGTAACGGGCGGTGGCATTCTGCTTAGTTAGCTTGAGGGCGCAGGGGGTTTCTTTATGGATTAGTCCACACTTGGTTTGTAGTGATGCTACCGGCGGAGGTAAGATAAACCTACACCAAGTTGGATAAGGAATGGAGGTGAGAACTCTTGATCTCTCGTGCCACAACTATAAAATGGTATAAAGTGAATCACTTAAACTATCAGATAATAACCGGTTTGTGTGCCAGCTTGATAATTGTTTATGTTATCTTGGGTGTGTTTGAGCTATTCTTATTCTGCTTATATCTGGTTAGTAAACTAATTGTTGTATTATTGTTTAGACGTGCTACAAGTTAGAGCAGATGCCGAATGATCCGGATAGTAATGGTCAGCCGGGGTGTCGCACTGCATAGGACGGGGTGCAGTCTTTTCTTTAAGTTGGTCTTTCAGATATTACATTTTGTGTTCTTGGATTGTAAGAGATTATTTATTTCCGGCTGTTAATGTTTCTGGTCACATTCATGACATCGTTAAACATATTTTATGATTTCTGGTTTTTCCTTATTTGTGTTGTGTTGTAAGATCTAGTTAAGTTGTTGTCAAACTAAAGTCGGGACCCATTGTGAGGTCAATCTAAGATCGGGACCCATTGTGAGGTCCTAACCAGTAGCTCCCCGAGTTCTGAGAACTTGGGGTGTTACAAATTACCCCGGTTTCGAGGAAGGACGTCACCTTGTTCTTGGAATTGACAAATGTTTTGAGATTGGATCATAATAATACTGTCAGAACGTAGGAGATAACATTACAAATGTCAGTTCTAAAAGTAATCCGGAATGCTTTCAAGGACAAAATTAAAATGAACTGAAACAAATAACAAAAGAAACTATATGAAATAAATGATGCAAGCTATCATTCAGTTTTGACAAATGATATAGCAGGCCATGAAATTATGTATATAGTGATGAGATGAAATAAAAAAAAGATAATACTCTTTATTCTTATTTAATTTTGGCCTATCATCAAATGAATTGAAACATATAACTGATGCAAGCTGTCAATACTCATTTTTGGGCTATCATCAAATGAACTGATAACAGAAGAAACTCTAAGTAATACAAAACAAGGTAGCTTCATTATCATTCAGTTTTCCATTTTTGCGAGCTTGTTGTTTTCAAAATCTCTGCAACTAACATAAACATACACTTCTGTTTAGGAGTTTGCTATCATGTAGTTAGAGAATGTATGCTGAATGGAGTGAACTAAAGGCCTGAAGTTATCTTACAACATAAGCTTTTTGCAGTCGGTCAATCTTCTATTTTTCCATAGAGCAGAAGGTACAGGGCCACTTAATAAGTTATCATCGACTGACCTAGAGTATAGAGTACAATAGAAAACTTAAATTCTAAGATCCAAATATCGGCACAAAAGAACTTTTAAACAATTTGCAGGGAAAGAATATACCTTCGGTACAAAGTTTCTTGCTCCTCTTTCTTTGAGCTTGATGAGAAGTTGATTCTGCTCTAACTTCCAAATTCAATCTTCCCACAAGAGGATCAACATTAAGTCTTCTACTAAAGTCATTGTATGTTTCAAGTGCATCATGGAAGCTCTTCCAAATTTAATCCTTACCCTAGTGTTGGATCAAGGATCAACCAAATGACAAAGTACATCTACAGTAGATTACAAGAGAGAAAAATACAATAGAAAACATAGGCAACAATCCCAAGACACAATAAGAGCAACCCATCACAAGTAAAATAAAGTTAATAAACCTTCAATGCCTCTTATCTTAGTAAAATTGCTTCATCTGTCAATCGAAGACGCCTTGGATCACTGTTTCTATCTAATTCAATTGAAGAGATCTACATGGCACTTTCTTACGGCCCTATAGAAAACCAAATTATAAACACTTGTGACAAGTTCAAGTTACAAAATCATCAAAGAAGCACACAACCTAAATACCAGATGATTGTTGGATTCCTAAGTTTAAACTTTCAACTTGTCATCTAATTTTCGCATTTATTTCAGCCACATCTGATGCCCAAGAACTAGAATCTGGAATTTGAGAAGTAGAAACACTTGTGACAGTTGGTCCCATCGTGGGATCATCTGCACTACCAACCCTCGGACCAGCAGCAGAGACCAAGGGAGCAAATGTAGTGCCTAGAAGAAACAAAATGTTGTTACTCTGACCAAAAGGAATAAAGCAAAACTGAATAAAGTCTTCTTATCTTTCTCAAGATAAATAATGGACCGGCATGTATATGAATGTTTATAATCCTGTGTGCACTTCCAATTACACCAATATGACCCAGGGTTGCAGGAGCTAGTGGAGCATTTACACCGTTACCGGAATTAAATGAAGGGCTTGTTTGCAATGGAAAGGGTTGCAGAAGAGCAAGAAGAACAATGCTAAGAAAGTATCTCTCAGGCACATAAGTCCAAAGTACAAAATAAATGGACTAGATGAAGTCTGACATCTGAGATATATGATGGGTATATAATTCTATAAAATCAAAAAATCACCATGACCATGCAGTCCATGCCAACATTGTAACACCCCGAATTCTCAAAACTCGGAGTGTTACTGGTTAGGACCTCACAATGGGTCCCGACCTTAGTTTGACAACAATATTACTAGGATCTTGCAACAAGACACAAATAAGAAAAACCGAAATTTATGAAATAGTATTTTTAAGAGATGAATGCAACAACGTCTAACAGCCTATAGTACTTAAACCACAAAAAGATTAATTGTCTTTAACAAGAAGAAAGAAACCAAAAGGTAAACACCCAACCCCACTCAAAAGAGTACGGAGATCCGGCTGACCACTACTTCCGGATCACTCAGCTGTTGTTCTAACCTGCGGTAAATCTAAAAACACAACAAAACAACCATTAGCTAGTTATCTAAACATTAGGAGAATAATAATAGCACACACACACATAAAATCATAAACACTCATCATGCTTTCAAACAATCCATTTATTATCTTCATTTAAGTCATTCACTCTAATGATACTTATTTTGTGACACGAGGGATTCCCAAACCTCGCCTCCGCCCCCGTGTACCCATCAGGAGTGGATTCGATGCATCTCACCGTGTACCTGTATGGTCTGGGTATAGAGAACCTCCCAGTCTCCTGGCAGAGCTGGGCAGTGATGTCACGGCCCGTTATACATGCTCTTGGGCCTTACAACATAATAACCACGGTCGTCCTAACACGTTGTTATTTTTATTATAACACACATTGCACACACACAACCATTATCACCCAACTAATATCCAAAAACCAGCTAAGTAAGTCGCAAGGACTTACGTGAATCAAATCACAACTCTGAATGTCCCAACTCGGTCCGCAACCGTAAAAACTCAAATGCCTGTTACACAGGGCATGTGGATCAAAATCATATCCCACACTCTTAGAAGTTACAACTTCTAAGAGGTACTATCTCATGAGGAGAATTACGAAAATACAACTCTCTTAAGGTAAAAGATTATTTTACCCCTGATCCCGGAACTCTCAAAAGTCTAACATTAAATTCTCATATTTTCTTTTTGAATCTATTCCCATAAACTATTTTACGAGGATAAATACTAGAGGTTATAAGGTTAGATCCCAAACAAACTCGTCAAAGAGGGCAACATCACCCCTTCCCGGTTACTACTCTACTCTTATACATGTATGTATACTTACATATATACCTTACCCTTACACCCTCTACACATGTATTTATGTATCTACTCTACACTTACTCATACTCATATATATATATATATATATATATATATATATATATATATATATATATATATATATATATATATATATATATAACTCCCGTCTCACACCTCTATATATATGTGTATATGTACACTACCCTACCACACATTTATTTATACCTTCCAATTTCTATTTCTATATATCCGTATATATGAATATTGCAATGACACCTATACATATATATACCTAACTCTTCCAAATCATACATCCATATACCGTATAAATATACACTGCAACGATATCTATATATGTATATATACCATCTCTTCCAGTTCTGACTTCTATATATACATATACATCTACGTAACATAAAGACATACCCTGCACTGAGAAAGATCATCCCGGCCATCCAGCACACCCGTCCCGCACCTGGAGAGGACAACCGCTTGGTTCGGTTTTATAGGGGGTCGTAGCAGATGGGGTTCGAAGCCGGCTCGCTAGCACTCTCACCGTTGCACCACTACTCTTGACTAGGGACTACAGGACCCGGAAAGAATACCCAATCTTCCGGTTAGTCCGGGAAGTCGAAGGAAAACAAAGGGGAGGAGATACGATTAAGTTAAAAGAAAACAGAGGGGAAGAGCTGCGATTCAGCCGGACTTACCGGAGGTCCGACCACAGTAGGCTGGCGCACGTCTTCCGCCGGTCTGGCAGGTTCCTGGCGCGAGCAGAGGTGCGTTCCGGTTGGACTATTCTCCTCTTCGGTGACCTGGTTCAGCGGAGACCGAGGTTCAGTCGTATGGGAAGAAATAGGTGACTAGGGAGGGAAGGACGAAACCTTACCGGTTTTACCGTCCGGAAGGGAGGCACTAGGCGGCGGCGGCTACCTAGTCGAGTGCCTGGCGGTGGTCCTCCGAGGTGGGTCGTCAGCGGCGCGGCGGCTGGGCAACAGCAAGGTTAGAGCCGCAGTAACTCGCTGCATAATGGAAGGGGAAAAAGTCGGTACTCACCTGTCCGAGGAGGATGAAGCAGGTTCCGACATCGAGGATGGGTGGCGTGTCAGCGCTACTGGATTCCGGCCGACCTGAAGCAGTCACGCGTGGAAGCCCGGCGGTGATCCTTGGATTGGTTTATGTTTTGCAGTAAACTCGAAGGTGTAGTGTACGTTGGTTAGTTTAGGGTTAGATTAGGTTAACAATGGATTAGGTTAAACAATAGGATAGGAGTTAAGCAGGTGGGCCGGCTGAGGCTAATGGGCCAATTATTGGGCCGGCTCATCTAATTATAATATGGGCTGAAAGGATAACTCGTTACTCGCACAAAACCGCTCTTCGGTTTTTAAAATGTACGGAAATATTTACAGGTTACATAAATTATGAATAATTGTATTCGGGTTCCCTATTTAATATTTTAAGTGAATTTAAGTCACATGAAAAGATAGAATTTGATAACGCTTTATTTTATTTAAATGAATAAAGGTCGGCGGATCAGAATCCGGTTTGATCGGGTATCAAACGGAAATTAAATTTTTCGGGGTATTACAAATATATTACTAGCTGAATATATAACTTCTGCCATCTTGAACACCTTGTGATGTGCCAATTGATTATAGTTAGAGAAGGTCTATGTGTCAACCTAGGATCTACAGTGTAGCAGTTTGTGAGGGAGGTGAGGGAAGTTGTATCATTCAAAGTGTTGTAGCCTAGTGTTGGATCAACAATTAACCAAATGATAAAGAACATCTACAGTAGATTACAAGAGAGAAGTATACAATATAAAACATAGGCCACAATCCCAAGACACAATAAGAGCAACCCATCACACGTAAAATAAAGTTAATAAACCTTCAACGCCTCTAATCTTAGTAAAATCTGCATGGCACCTTCCTGCAACCCTGCAGAAAACCAAATTATAAACACTTGTGACAAGTTCAAGTTAAAAATCATCAAAGAAGCACACAACCTAAATACCATACGATTCTTAATGATGCAATACAACAATAGTCACCTCTCTAATGTTACAGCAATAGTCACCTCCATTACACAGCTCAAATTCTTAATGATGCAATACAACAATAGTCACCTCTCTAATGTTACAATTTATATTATCATATTCATAAAAACAACTTCGGTTCTCAAGGAATATAATTATTTAAACTCCATAGAATCCCACCTATATGAAAACAAACTCAGTCAACTACCTGTATTAGTTTTCTTTTCTTTATGATTTTTATCCCTTCATAAAATGTCTACTGCTATACATGAGCACATAGCTTCTTGGGCATTAAAAGGAATGGTAATAAAGCAAGCCCTTACACCATCTATATTAGGGTAGATATCTGACCTCCAACACAGTTGTCTATTACTCAATATAGTTGTTCCCGGACTTTCCAGAACTCTCAGCATCTCAATAATCATAAAAAACCAGATTCAGATTCCAAAACTAAGACAAATCACAAACCTGCACCATCATAGGATTAGGTCCCTGTGGAGATATATAGATAGCCGGACCAAAATTTATCGCTGACTCTACCTATAGAAAGCAGAAAACATATTAGAATACCAAAACACATGCATAATAAATTGACTCGCTTAAACATAAGTTACATAACATTGATTGAGAAAAATATTTACAGGAGATTTCCCCATGCGCAAGCTCAACACCATCTGGCCAAGCTCCTGCGCATGTACTGTGGTGCAAATCCAAAGAAAAAAAATAAAGAAAGGAATAAATCAGGTTCAAGCGATAGAGTTTGGGACAGAAAAATGTAGGAAGAGAACTTGTTTTGCCAAGCAAATCAAGCAATCGGGGGGTTCATGGCCAAAAAGGTCGAAATCACAAAGAGCCTTGGATGTTCGGCGAGGCTAGATTCAAGGCCAGCCATGGTCGTGCGAAGTTCGTCGAGGCTAAATTTGAAACCAAGGCATGGCATGGCCAGAAAGGTTGAAATCACATACTTCACTACCATGAGAAGGACTAGAAGTGATAAAGTTTGAGAGGCAAAGAGATCGAGAGGGAAGATTATGTTTGAGAGCAATCAACGCAATAGATATGAGAGAATTAGGGTTTGTTTGAATGCAAAGTGAAATGTTAGAGGCAAGTGTAGCGTTTTACCAAAAAGTTACAGGCGGGTTTAGCGTTTTGTCAAAAAAAAAGAGGGGGGCTTATCTTTGATCTTTCGCGGGTAATGAAAATCGATAATTTTATTGACGCTTTGTAAATTACTTCCATACTTATAAGTGTCCTTTTTATCTTTGAGGTTATATAGCGTCGAAAAAGTTAAACACATGTTGAAAGCGCTGAAATATCGTCTGACGCGGTAGGTAAGCGTCGAGGCTAAAGCGTAGTTAATGACCCGCTTTTCTAGTAGTGAACCAAATCTACCAAGGATCAAGAGAAGATCTTCAAACAACATATCAAGAGAAGATCTCGGTCAGAAGATATTTACCAAATTTGATTAAACAATAAGTTTTAAGGCCTTGAAACAGATTTGATTAGAAGATCTTGGCCCCAACAACAAGATCTCATAAAGATCATAACAACCGAAGATAACAAGAAGACTGTAATATCCGGAATTTTTATTCCGTTTATTTCAGTAGCAAACCGGATTTCGATCCGTTGATCCTTATCTGTCTACTTAGTCGGGCACAATATCTCAAAAATTTTATCATTTTATGTAACACTTCTTCACATAAAATGATAAGCTTTTTAAAGCAAACCCCAATCCATCAAACCCTATTTTATCACATGACTTGTATTTGACAAGGTCATGACATCCTAGTGACGAGAGCAAGACGAAGTCCAGACAAGACCATGCATGAGCTTGACAAGACCATGACGAGTTTTGACAAGGCCTTGACAAGCTCATAACAATCTCAGCCCACTTCTTATATTTTATTTTTCAGCCCAGCTTGGCCCTTCCTCCAGCCAGCCTTGCTCTCATTTGCGTGCCAGCCAGCCTCAGGTCCAGCCCGACGTTGCCCTTACTTCATGTCCAGCCCGGATACCTTTTACGCTAGCCAGAAGCCCAACCAATTGATGGCCCAATGAGCCGCTGATGACTCCCACAAGATGCCGCTGAAGTGAGAAAGGAAGGGGAAGATCGCCTAGTAACTGCTCCCGGATGCTCTCATGATCTCTCTTCCTCCTACAACGACGTCCAGATTCATTTCATGAATCCACACCTCCCTTCTTCAGCATACACGATCGTCGCCTTCCTCGTACACTACTATCAAACTGCCCAAATCCAAATCCTTCTTGTACACTAAGCCGTTGTTGTTATGTTCGCTGGGACGAGATAGAACCAAGCCTCCTGCACACGTCCAGTCCACTCTAGTCGTCGGAAGCACACTGGTGAGAAGCAGCAGGCCCCATAGCCGGAGATCTCTCGTCTTGACGCTGCCCTCCTACCCTAAAGGGGTGAGTCTTCTCTCCTTCCTCCTATCTGTTCTCCTTACTTCTCTCTCCTGCTTTCCTTGCTACTGAACGGGACGTTCCTGTGCAGCAGATCTGAGCCAACCGACGCCACAGCCCCACTGCAGACTTCCAGACTAGCGTCGTACACCAGGACAACAGGGACCCTCAAACGTGATCTGGAACTCCCTCACCATCTCGTTTACGGACCCGCAGCCAGGACTCAGAAACCACCCCTACTGCCGGTAAGTTTTAGCTTAGTGTGGTTGTTATACTGTGCAAGGAGGATAGATAGGCGTAGTTATAAGGACTGGGTTGTGCATTGCGTAGACTTAGGAGATTAGGGTGGTGTAGTTGTGCTAGGATTCGAACCTTGGATGTGTGAGTATAGTGAGAGTGTCCAGAATGGTTGGCGGTGGGTGTCAAACCAGAGACCTCCTGCATATACCTTTCCAGTTTTCCTTTTGTGATATGCATAAAAACTGACTATTTGAGAGACAAGTTTTGATACCTTCAAATGAACATCCACCGTTGAATTTTTAATATACTGTAGATAGAAATATGTAGTTTATGGTGTTAAAACTTGGGAGAAAGTTAACGGTCGGATTAGAACTTATAAGGACTCAAAGTAGGACAATGGGGCTGTTTTTACAGCAGAAGAAAATTGGCTAAGTATGGGAAATTTCAGCTTCTATCCCAACCTTTGGAGATTTATGAGAGAGTTATGCCTGAGTATTTTTGAGACATCTTCACCCCCTATGTTTAGTATGCATATCATAGAGGATCTAGAAATTTATTTCGGAATTTTTATATTTTATCCAAGCCTTGTACCTTAACCCAAAGTCGGACCTTAACGACTTTTTGTTTAAACTAAGATCTTTGGGGTAACTCTTAGAAATCCTTACCAAACCTTTCAATGAAAACTAAATTAGGGACGTAGGATCTAGAAGAGAATATTAGAACCAAACGATAGACTTTTTCGGAGTTTCCGGGATCAAGGTTAAAATAGTCATTCTACCTTAAGTGGGCCTTTTTCGTAATTTCTCTTCATGAGATTGTACATCTTAGAAGTTTATAACTTCTAAGAGTATGGGATGTGATTTTGATCCAGATGCCTTGTTTGACAGGCGATTGAGTTACTATGGTTGCAAACCGAGTTGAGACTTTTGAGAGTTGTGATTTGATTCAGGTAAGTCTAGAGCTGTCAAACGGGGCTAACAGGTCGGGTTCGGGTCGGGTTATAACAAGCTCGGGTTGGAATTGGGTCGGGTAAAAAGTAGGCTTGGTTTTTAAACGGGTTGTTTCGGGTCGGGTCGGTTTGGGTCGGGTACCAAATGTTCGGGTTAAAACGGATTATCGGGTAGCATCGGTTCTTTTCGTGGTGCCAAACGGGGTTGGCGGGTCGATTTCGGGTTGGGTCAAACGGGTCCGCGGGTCGAGTTCGGGTCGGATCAAACGGGGTCGGGTTGAAATCGAGTCGGGTATAAATAGGTTTGTTTTTGTTAGCGGGTTGTTTCGGATCGGGTCAATTTGGGTCGGGTACTAGTTATTCGGGTTGGAACGAGTTATCGGGTAGACTTGGTTCTTGGGCCATAACAAATCGGTTTAGTTGGTTCTCGGGTCACTTCGGGCCGGATTATTTTTTATTTTTAATGTTTCGAGAGGTGCCAATTAAGGCGGTTCAAGTTCGGTTTGCTCAAAGATGATATGATTCCTAACATCTTTATTCAGATCGGTTTTGGATGGTGCAATTTTCGAGTTAAATCAAAATTACCTAGTTATGTGAATATTTTGGTCTAATAAAATATGGAATCCGCAAATGATTTTAGTTGGATCGGATAATTATTAGCCAATATGATTAGTATGGGCGGTAAAACCAATTTTATCCGCCAATCCGGTCTGAAAATTTCGTTGACTCGATCCGAAAAACCCCAATATTTTAGTATCCGCTTTGATCCGGTTAGAATCCGATACGGGAGATCTTCCTGGATCAATGGATCGAATACGGATCAAGGTTTTAGGCATCCGAATATCCACGGATATCCGAATAATCATGGATATTTGAATAAATATGGATATCCGCCTATCCGGACACTCATGGATCAGTGGCTCACCGGATATCCATGGATAATCGAATATCCAAATATCCGTGGATCATCGGATTCATCGCCTCACCAGATCGTCTTAGGCATCCGAGTACCCATTTTGTTTTATTAACGATAAATCAACATTTTATGTACTAATATTTATATTTAAAAAAATATATGTATTTAATGGAAAAATATTTGAGTTAGCCAAAACAATGAATTAATAATGTTAATTTGTTACAACTTAATAACTTATGCACAGTTGGTTACTTTATAAGTTTATAATATTGGTTACAATTGTTCTCTATTTTACTTTTTTATATTATTTTGATAAAATAAACATAAATTACTTTGATTTATTAAGATAAAAATAATGTATTGAATATATTCTTTGTTAATATTAACCTTTGATCGACAATTATCTAAATGAAGTAAAATGATATTTTAAATGTCATTAAAATAATAATACAAAAATTTTAATTATTACACAATTAGATTAAATAAAAATATCGGTGCAAAACATCCATAAATGTTAGTGACTAGCAAAGGAGGAGACAATACTTATATGAAAATATTAGATTTTTATTTTATCAATATTTGCTTTCCTTTTAGTACTATTAAATTTCTTAAATTTTTATAAATTATAGTTCTTAATCACTAGCCATAATTATCAAGATGATCTCAATTATTACTGGCCATAATTATCTACATGATCTCAACCTTCAAATTATCAATTTAACTCAAAACTCAAATTCTATTAATTCAAATTGAATAATTTATATATTGTAAGAGAAAAATAAAAGATGAAAACTTAACATATTCTATACATATCATGAACTTATGATACATGTAAGAGTAATGAACTTATGATACATGTAAGAGTATTATTGTTTTAAAATTTTAGGTTTAAATGTGTAATTTTATTTTTTGTTATTAATTTACTCCGAATTAACATGTCATATGGGCTTGGACTACTTCATAGTTTATAGTTCATACTATCACATCATTTTACTTCACATTATTAAGGTTATCTAGGGTCGGGTTATTTTGGGCTAGCGGCTCATTTCAAGTCGGGTTACTTTGGGCTAACAGGTCATTTCGGGTTGGGTCACTTCAGGCTATCGAGTCATTTCGGTCGGGTTACTTCGGGCAATCGGGTCATTTCGGGTCGGGTTACTTCGGGCTATCGGGTCATTTTGGGTCGGGTTACTTCGGGCTATCGGGTCATTTCGGGTCGGGTTACTTCGGGTTGTCGGGTCGTTATCGGGTTATTCTACTCGGGTTTTATCGGGTCCGGGTCATTTTCGGGTTCGACCGTTCGGGTTATTTATTATTTCGGGTTAAATCAATATCAAGCGGGTCGGTTCCGGGTATTATCTTTTTTTCAAAATTTTCGGGGCCAGGTCGGGTTCAGGCTCGGGTTTGTCGGGTCGGTTTCACGGGTCGGGTCAACTTTTGACAGCTCTAGGTAAGTCCTTGCGACTTACTTAGCTGCTTTCTGGATATTAGTTGAGTGATAACAGTTGTGTGTGTACCATGTGTGTTATAATAACAACTTGTTAGGACGACCGTTGTTATTATGTGTTAAGGCTCAAGTGTATGTATAACGGGCCGTGACATCACTGCCCAGCTCTGCCAAGAGACTGGGAGGTTCTCTATACCTAGACCATACAGGTACACGGTGAGATGCATCGGATCCACTCCTGATGGGTACACGGGGGCGGAGGCGAGGTTTGGAAATCCCTCGTGTCACAAAATAAGTATCATTAGTAAGAGTGAATGACTTAAATGAAGATAATAAATGGATTGTTTGAAAGCATGATGTGTGTTTATTATTTTATTTGTGTGTATGCTATTATTATTCTTCTAATGTTTAGATAGTTAGCTAATGGTTGTTCTGTTGTGTTTTTAAATTTACGGCAGGTTAGAGCAGCAGCTGAGTGATCCGGAAGTAGTGATCAGCCGGGTCTCCGTACTCCTTAGAGTGGGGTTGGGGAGTTGCTTTGTTGTTTCTTTCTTCTTGTTAAGACAATAAGTCTTTTTCGTTGTTTAAGTACGATAGGCTGTTAGACGTTGTTGCATTCATTCCTTAAAAATACTATCTTTATGAATTTCGGTTTTTCTTATTTGTGTCTTGTTGCAAGATCCTAGTAATATTGTTGTCAAACTAAGGTCGGGACCCATTGTGAGGTCCTAACCAGTAACGTCCCGAGTTCTAAGAATTCGGGGTGTTACAACATGGTATCAAAGCTCTAAGTTGGCAACAATGACACTTGAAATCTTCTGAAAGACCGAATAAGTACTTTGGCAGAACCCGAAAAGGGATCTGAGTTTTAAAAAGAACTTTAGGTTTTCAAATGCATGCATAATCTGGTTGGGGATAGAAAAGTACGGCTGACCACCACTACTACCGCGGATCTTAGTATGCTTAGTATGGACTTTAGGTTTTTAATCTCGTTGGACTGATTAGCTTGATTATAAAGATATGTGATATAGATAAGTATATGCCGAAGATTAGTAGAAATTATAGTTATATTATGCACTTAATGGAGATAACAAAATGAGGTCCACACTCCGTTGAGACGCGTAAGTATATTTGAAGGGTTTCAACGTAAGGATAAGTACGCTCAGCTTATGAGCATTAGGGTAGGCGAACATCCAGACAACTCCTTCAAACTTGTTAAACAACATCGAGACAGAAAAGTGAAGACTAAAAGACAACACCGCCGATGATGACAAGAAGGGAATCCCCAGTCAACTCAATAGGATCAAATGAAGAATATACATGAGAGTAGTTTCGGAAACGCGTTGGATGACCGGCAAGTATACAAATTGGAAGAGACAACCCATAGGTTCTTTCAAGTGTGGTGTAAAGCAACATTAAAAACAAAGAAGATGCCTTCAGAAGCACACATAGGCATGAAGATCAAGGTGAAATATAGTAGCAATCCAGACAAGAGGCATTGAGTCTAAGCTTACTGACGGACCAGAAGGTGAAAGTTTGAGGCTTGAAGCAGAGCGGAAGATGATCACTCTCGACAAGCTACTTTCCACCACAATCAAGACGGGAAACCGAGACAATCATAAGCGTAGGAGTCAAGATGAGATACCTTGTCCACTCAAATACGAAGAATAAAAGAGCCGAAAAAGCGAAGCTTACAGGTTGCTAGAAAGTGGAAGGCAGATTTCACCAACATGGAAGTGGTGTGACCTCGTAGAACACACAAGAATTTCAACCAGGATCGGGATATAACAAAGACCAGATTTCTATAAAGGCGGAAGTACAAGCAACACCCTAGGGAAGGAGGGTGTAGGAGAATGGTCTGGGTGAAAAAGAGGGTCTCTAATAACTTTTCACTCACGAAGGGATTTAACTTAATAACACTAGCAGGTCATAACAGAGAACAGCAAGGGGACAATAACTCGGGTAAAATGAATCATGGAGAAATGCATACAAGTTATCGTAGGAAGAGTGATAAGGCCGTTGGCGGAAGACGAAGATACAACTAGACTCGTAGTATAGTGCTCTTATAAGAGTGCAATTTGTAGAAGAAGCTATAAGAGTATAAATGGAGGAGATATATCTTCACCTGAAATATCAAACCTCAAAAGAGATGGAAGAAAAGTAAGTCTACGATCTTATAGAAGGCCAACTACAGGCTAATTGGTAACAACAGAGAATTTGCACGTGCTGGCTAACTAGTGATGGTTAGTTGACCGATAAGAAGAATAACCACAAGGTTATAAAGGAATTTTATCGACATCTGGCAAATTTCTTTTGGAGATCAACGACGACAATGGTGAAGTTAAATTAATACAAGTACGAGTAGTCTGGATGGTAACGTTGAATGAGTCCAATATGATGAACCTAATAAAGATGTTAAAGAGAAGCTCTTGACGGTCGGTACGGACCATTGATGATAGTAATGGTGTAAAGAGTTGTGAGTAGTTGCTTATTACCGACTACGGAAAGATACATGTCAAAGTTAGTATGGAGGGATCCCTGTAAGAAGAATTAGAAGAGTAAGAAAAAACAGATGATTGTGAACATGTCCTATGTTTAGCATTCCACACAAGTGGGACTGAGGGTGCTACTCCAAGAGGAGGTAGGATCAAATAGTCTAGATTGACAAAGGAAGCCCTTGTGATTAAAGATATGACACAGAATAATAAGAATTATAGAGGCGGCACAAACATAGAGAGTATGAGTTAAAGCCTTGGTGAAATGTCTGGTCGAGTTGTGAGGTGATGGCAGATGGGATCCACATGTTAGCTAAAACAAATATGAGAAGGAGTAAAGTTGAATGACTAAAGGCTGTTATATTGATCCGGTATTTCCCAATAAGATGATTACCAAAAAGTGTATATATAAGAGTTTAATGAGAAATGGTGGTAATCCAAAAAGTTGAATGACTAAAGGATCGAAATCCGGTTTGCTACTAAAATAAACGGAATAAAAATTCCGGATATTACATCAGTACCCTCTTAAAATAAGTTTCGTCTCGAAACTTAGAATAAGGTATCTAATCAAACGACTTTCTTTGTATAACTTGGTTTTATTAAGTTTCGTTCTCTAACATGTAACTACTCAATCATCATAATCAGGCACACATCAAAGAAAACACAATCACTCAATCCAAGGTAAAACATGAAAAGTCAAACAACACAGCATCCGAGTACTAACTTGTCGGTACAGAAGTAGCAGCTACCCCGCATAAAACTCGGGATAATTACGTCTAATACTCTCCTCTGTCTCCCAAGTGGCCTAATCAACCCCTCGTCTAAACACTGGACCATCAACATCGGTATTTCCTCGGACCACAGACGTATAGTACTGCGCTCCAAGACAACTACTAGGTACTCCACAAATGTATGGTCGGGCTCAACTATCAGATTTTCATGGCTGATGACGTGCCTCGGATCCGAGATGTACTCTTCAATTGAGATACATGGAAGACCGGATGGACACCCTCTAGTCTGGGTGGTAGTGCTAAGGCAACCTCTCCAACTCTCTCTAAGATCTCCAAAGGTGTGTCATATCGGGGACTCAACTTCCCCTTGATGCCGAAACGCCGGACTCCTCTCGTCGGTGACACTCTCAACCACACCTGGGCACCTACCCTAAACTCCAAGGGTCGATGCCTTTTGTTGGCGTAGGATTTCTGATGGCTCTGAGTTGTTATCATCCGCTCTCGGACTAGGGCAATCCGAGCGATGCCATCCTGTATCTGATCTGGAGCTACTCCATTAGTAGCAAACCGGAATTTTTATTCCGTTTATTTTAGTAGCAAACCGGAATTTTTATTCCGTTTATTTTAGGGATTACCACCATTTCTCATTAAACTCTTATATATACACTTTTCGGTAATCATCTTATTAGGAAATACCGGATCCATATAACAGCCTTTAGTCATTCAACTTTACTCCTTCTCATATTTGTTTTAGCTAACATGTGGATCCCATCTGCCATCACCTCACAACTCGACCAGACATTTCACCAAGGCTTTAACTCATACTCTCTATGTTTGTGCCACCTCTATAATTCTTATTATTCTGTGTCATATCTTTAATCACAAGGGCTTCCTTTGTCAATCTAGACTATTTGATCCTACCTCCTCTTGGAGGAGCAGCCTCAGTCCCACTTGTGTGGAATGATAAACATAGGACATGTTCACAATCATCTGTTTCTTCTTACTCTTCTAATTCTTCTTACAGGGATCCCTCCATACTAACTTTGACATGTATCTTTCCGCAGTCGGTAATAAGCAACTACTCACAACTCTTTACACCATTACTATCAACAATGGTCCGTACCGACCGTCAAGAGCTTCTCTTTAACATCTTTATTAGGTTCATCATATTGGACTCATTCAACGTTACCATCCAGGCTACTCGTACTTGTATTGATTTAACTTCACCATTGTCGTCGTTGATCTCCAAAAGAAATTTGCCAGATGTCGATAAAATTCCTTTATAACCTTGTGGTTATTCTTCTTATCGGTCAACTAACCATCACTAGTTAGCCAGCACGTGCAAATTCTCTGTTGTTACCAATTAGCCTGTAGTTGGCCTTCTATAAGATCGTAGACTTACTTTTCTTCCATCTCTTTTGACGTTCGATATTTCAGGTGAAGACATATCTCCTCCATTTATACTCTTATAGCTTCTTCTACAAATTGCACTCTTATAAGAGCACTCTTCCTACGATAACCAAGCCTACGGCAGGTTAGAGCAGCAGTTGAGTGATCCGGAAGTAGTGATCAGCCGGGTCTCCGTACTCCTTAGAGTGGGGTTGAGGTGTTGCTTTGTTGTTTCTTTCTTCTTGTTAAGACAATTAGTCTTTTTCGTTGTTTAAGTACGATAGGCTGTTAGACGTTGTTGCATTCATTCCTTAAAAATACTATCTTTATGAATTTCGGTTTTTCTTATTTGTGTCTTGTTGCAAGATCCTAGTAATATTGTTGTCAAACTAAGGTCGGGACCCATTGTGAGGTCCTAACCAGTAACGTCCCGAGTTTTGAGAATTCGGGGTGTTACAAAGACCTTAGCACAATATCTCATAAAAATCTTAACAACCGAAGATAACAAGAAGATCTCAACACAATATCTCCAACGGATCTACAACAAGATCTCATAAAGATCTTAACAACCGAAGATAACAAGAAGATCGGCCCAAGATCTCCAATGGATCTACAACAAGAAGATCTCGGATTTTGAGAGAGAAGATCTAGGATCTTCAACAAACAAAGATCTTCAACGGAAAAATCCAAGAGAGAAGATCTAGGATCTTCAACAAACAAAGATCTTCAACGGCTCATTTCCAAAGAGAAGATTACGGTGATCTTCAACGAACGTCAAAGAGAAGCAGAAAGAAAAAAAAAGAAGAACTTAAAAAGTTTTCTTACAACGTCTACTTCACCTCAACCAAGTAGCGTGATCTATGGAGAAAGAAGAACGTTACAAACGGCTATTTTACAACGGCTAAGAAGAGTACTCCATAGAAGACTATAAATGAAGATGACGATTGAAGAGAACAACAAGCTTACACGGATACATCTAAGTCTCCAAGCGATCAAACATCTTCAAAAGTTTTTCTTCCTCTTAGTTTACAAAATTTTACATCCTCAAAGAGAGAAAAACACTAGAGCTCCATTGGAATATCTAGAGAGTGGTATACTTGAGTGTGTGTTACTCTACGAAGTAACTAGGCTATTATAGCTAGGTTAATAGTTGGAGCTAGGTCCTAACATTGGCTACTGTGAGAGAAGAAGGAGATTTCTTCAAGGTTGTATGTAGGACTCTTTGAAGTTGATAATAGATAGTTAGATCCTACGGGTAAAGAAACCCTAGGACGGAGACGTAGGCTGTTAGAGCTGAACTTCGTAAACATATCACCCTATCGATCTTTTACTTTCGCATTATATCTTGCTTAATTGTGACTAGCATTGTTTTAAAGGTTTTCAAAGTCAAGGCCTTGAAATCACTTTCAAAGCCCTTGAAATTCAGTTGTGTCACAAAGAGCACATATCGACATTAAGGCCTTGAAATCAGTTTCAAAGCCTTGAGATAGGTTTTTGCAAAAAGTTCTCATACTCTATTCAACCCTCCCTTCTATAGTTTTTATATCCTTTATATTCACATATACGGTTCTTCAATTGCTATCAAATCTAGACTCATATATATTTGATTTAACCATCAGTTAGACTAATCATGAGTTTTGTAGGTGATGAAGGATTCACACAAGGAAGATCTACCTTTCGACCTCCCCTTTTCTGTGGTAATTATTTTATACATTGGAAATCTCTAATGCAAATGTTTGTCATAGATCAGGATCTGGAACTATGGAGCATCATCAAAACTGGTCCAAAAGTTCCAACTAAGACCAATGCTACCGAAACTACTGTGCCTAAAAAGGAAGATGATTTCAATCAAGATGATTTGGAGAAGGTGGCTAAGAACTACAAAGCCATGAATTTACTCTATTGTGGATTGGATGCTAACGAGTTCAACCGTGTCTCTTCATGCAAAAGTGCAAAAGAGATATGGGATAAATTAGTGGCAACATACAAAGGAACAAGTAAAGTAAAGCAAACTAAGATCAACCTTTTCCTTAGGCAGTATGAGTTGTTCAAGATGACACTTGATGAGACGGTAAATGAAATGTTCACACGATTAACTCAAATTGTGAACAATCTAGATTCTTTCGACAAAGTTTTCACAAATGAAGAGAAAGTCAGGAAAATCTTATTAAGTCTACCTAAGTTGAAATGGGGGCCAAAGGTGACTGCTATTGAGGAAGCACAGGATTTGAGGAGTGAGGACTCTACCCTTGGATGATATACTAGGAAAGCTTATCACCCACGAAATGATTCTTAATGAAGAAGATAGAGAACTATCCTCAAAAGTGAAAACCTTGGCTCTAAAATCCAAAAGGGAAGAAGATTCATCAGAAGATGAAGAAAGTGAGGATGATGAAGAAGATCCTCTTACTTTGATTATAAGAGGACTTGCTCAAATTCTGAAGATGTTGAAACAACTCTCAAACAGAGAATATCATAGATTATCAAAGTATAAAAGTAAGTATTAATCTAATGTACTAACATGTTTTGAATGTGGAGGAACAAATCATCTAGTGAATGAGTGTCCACAAAGGAGAAGGAACAACCATCGGAAAAATGATCGAAAGAAGAAACCACTAGTAGCCTCAAGTAGTGACTTGGATTCCTCTAGTGAAACTGACACTAAAAGTGATCAAGTAAATCTATGCTTGATGGGTGACCAAGAAGAAAATCCCAAACGACATCTTGATGGAGTTGTAAGAAATTTAATTTCTAGTCCCACTGTTGTTTTTTCTGAATTTCTTCAAAATATGATCAATAGGGAAGAAGACCACATTCTTAAAAATAGATCCTTGAGGGAAAAGCTAAATAAACAAGAGAAAAGAGTGAGTGAATTGTCTTTGGAAGTTGAAAATCTCAAGACTTCAAAGTTAGACTTCGATGCCAAAGTCGAGGCCTTGGAATCGGAAAATGCGATTCTTAAGGAAAATCTCTCTTCTCTACTTCAAGATTATATGAATCCAGAGAAAGAGAAGATTGATCTAATTGTGAAGTGTAGAGACCAGAAGACGGCACTCGTTCAATTCACTCGTTCTAAAGCTAATCTCGAATGGATGATGGGTGAACAACAATCCTCTCTTAACAAGAGTGGTCTTGGTTATAACAAAAGTTTTCCAAGAAAAACGGTGACCACTTTTGTTAAAGCTAAAGGAAGTTCACATACACCCACATGTTTCTATTGTTGTAAAAAGGGACATGTTAAATAAACTTCCCCTTATAGGAGAAATGATCCTTACATCATACGAAATACTTATCCTCTATATCTAAGAGAACAGGTTAAGCAAATTTGGGTTCCTAAAAGGACTAGACCACCAAACATGGTTCAACTTGAGTATGAATAAAAATTTTCCATTTGGTCTAGCCGAAAAGGTTGATGTTTGGTTGTTTTGCTGGATATCTCCAAGATTAAGGAAGCATTATCGTAGGGGAGCAATGTCTACTGTTTTGTTGGATATATATTGATCCGATTTTTATCTTGTGAGCGTGTTATCTTTTAGTTTCATCTTCTATGTTCTTTTGTATAATCTTCTCATATCTTTTCCTATCTTTAAGTCTTCCTCTTGATCCTTCATAATGTCAAGCCCGATATTGATCCATTTCTGCACCAAAACTCCACCATTTTACCTACAAATCAATCAAGAACTCGTGTAGACCACTATTCTCAAAATATACATGAATATAGACTTAAAGACATGATTCTCATCAAATGTATATAAAACTGAGGTGATATACTCAAAATATGCATGAATATGATAGCATGTAATTCATGTCATCAAGTATCCTTTTCCACCTTCTTTTTATTTTCTTCACATTGGGGACAATGTGAATTTTAAGTATGGGGTGAAGGTATTTGCAATACCTTTTGCATGTTTTATGTCTTGCATTATATTTTTTGAAGATTTTTGTGCTTCTAGGATGGATATGGTCTCTATGATGATAATTGTTTTGTTGAATAGCTATGATGATTTTTAATTTTTTATATGCTTGAACTGTTTTATGACATAGGTGGGAATTTGAATGCTATGTTAGAAATTCATGCATGCATGATAATTTGCTTTCACTCTAAATCATGTTGAGTGTTGAAGGTTGAAACTTCATGATAAGTTCTTTCACATCTTTTTGGAATGTTTAAGGCAATTCGATTTCTTTTTCTTTCTTCATCTTGATCATGCTTAGCACCTCTTACAAAATATTTGCCCCTCCTTTTACCTATCCGGGAATTAGAAAGCATGCTAGTGTGAAGTGTAAAATTGTTGTGATTATGAGTTTAAAGTGAAGTGTGATAAATCCACATTGATTATAAATTGTATATGTGGATGTTGGAAGACTTAACATGATAAGCGGTTTTATAAACTAACAAATATCGATTGTATTTCTAGATTGCATGGTTTGGTTTTGTGTTTATTAAATGTGTGCAAGCCTTGAAAAGCATTTGAAAGGATGAACGCAAACCTTGAAACTCATTACAAGGGACAAGCACGAAGATATTGAAAAGCAATTCAAGGGATAAATACAGAGGCCTTGGAATGCCGTTCAAGGGATAAAAGCGGAGGCCTTGAAAAGCGATACAAGGGAAGATTCGGCTGAAGGCTTTTCGAATTCAAGAATTAAATCCCAACAACCAAATCCACCAAGAATTACAAGAAGATCTTCAAGCAAGATATCAAGAGAAGATCTCGGCCAACAAGAAGATCATCAACGGTGCAACGAGAAGATCTTGGCCAACAAAAAGATTCGGCCCAAACAATAAGATCTTGCAAAGATCTTATTGACGAAAGAGGATAAGAAGAATCTTTCCAACGGATTACAAAAGATCTCGGAAAATCATCAACGGCTATCCAAGAGAGAAGTCTTCAACAACTTAGAAGATCTTGGAGCGTGAACCAAGTGCTTCAACGACAAAGATCTTCAATGGCTCTTTCAAGGAGAAGATCTCGAAGTTGAAGATTTACAACGTGCGTCAAAGAGAAGAAGTAGAAGATAGAGGATCTTAAAACGGCTACTTTATCTCAAGCAAACACCGTTTTCCATGGAGAAAAAAGAATTTCACAACGGCCTTCTTACAACGGCTAGAAGAGTTCTCCATAGAAGACTATAAATGAAGATGACGATTGAAGAGAACAACAATAAGCTTACACGAAAACATCTAAGTCTTCAAGTGATAAAAGCATCTTCATTCATTCCAAAAAAATTTCTTTATCTTTGCTTACAATAGTTTACATCCTCAGAGAGAGAGAGAAACTAGAGCTCAATTGGAATATCTAGAGAGTGTTATACTAGAGTATGTGTTACTCTACGAAGTAACTAGGCTATGATTGCTAGGTTAGAGTTGGAACTAGATCGTAGCATTGGCTACAGTGAAAGAAGAAGGGAATTTCTTCTAGGTTGTATCTAGGACTCTTTGAGCAGATAATAAATAGTTAGATCATATGAGTAAAGCAACCCTAGGATGAAGACTTAGATTGTTAGAGCTGAACTTCGTAAACATATCACCGTGTCGATCTTTTTATTCCGCACTATATCTGTCTTAATTGTGACTAATGTTGTTTTGCAGGTTTTCTAAGTCAACGCCTTGAAATCACTTTCAAAGCCCTAGAAAACCAATTTTGTCACAAAGAGCACATATCGACTTCAATGCCTTGAAATCAGTTTCAAAGCCTTGAAATAGGTTTTTGCAAAAAGTTCTCGTATCCAACCCCCCTTATAAAGTATTATATCATTTATATTCACCTTTTGTGTCTTGCCAAAGTCTAATTGATCGATAGTCCTAATGAGTCTTGGGATGTGCATCCGGTTTGAGGCACCTCGTAAAAATGAGGCTTGCTAATCTCCATGGTTTCGCCTACTGTGCACCTCTGTCCATGTTCTCAAGTGAAAAGTAAAGAAAAATAATTATGAAGTGAAGCTTGCTTATTTTTGGTGGATGTGCTATTGTTGATGTTGTGGAATTGTTCCTTTTTCCCAAATTTTTTGCACCACATATCCTATATGCATCCCACCAATAACACGTTTCTTGGCCTTTTCTTGTTAAGTCCTTAAGACCTTAATGCACATGTGTTTGACTTGGTGGTTAAAATTGAATTCCTCATGATTGATTTTGATATACTACAAGTTATGATGCATGTTATGATTTTCTTACAAAGTGTGATTATTCTTCTCATGATGTATTTCTTTTTTTTATCATATATTGATCTATCACTGGCTATGAAGCAATCCTTTGAGGGTGATCTATCAATAGAAGCACAACCAAAATTATTGTAGTTTTTCTTTGTTTTTGCATATTCATAATTCATATCATCTTGTATTCTATGTTTGAACCTTGCTTGTGGACAAGCACGAGGCAAGTATGGAGTATTTTGATGACATGAATTATGACCAATATTTAGATATGCATATATACAGATTTTCCCTTTATTTTGCATGCATAGACATGAATCCATGACATTTAAGCTTATATTTGCATACTTTGCTAGAAAAGATGTCTACACGAATTATTGTTGCATTTATAGGTAATTTGGAGAATTCTGGAGTGGAATGACACATTTAAGGATTATATTATAAAAGGAACATGCTGGAGTGAACTCTGATACCATGCTGGAGTGGGCTCTGATACTACGGAGTGGGCTCTTATACTACGGAGTGAGCTCTGATTCTACGGAATGGGTTATGATACCACGCGGAGTGGGCTCTGATACCAACGGACTCAATTTCTTTTTCGGCTTAAAAATGTAGGGTTTATCTTTAAGCAAGGGTTTATCTTTTAAGATAATTTATCTTTAAGGTGGCCAAAGATTACACATTATCGTAAAGTAAGGCACATGCTTATCTAAAATCCTAGATTTATCCATATAAATATCCTATAGCCTTCAACGTTGTAAAAAAAAAAACTCAACGACGAGGACATCGACGATGGGATAGGAATTGACAACTCCTACCACGCATCCAAGTACACCAGGAATCATTGAAGAAACCCTTGGAAGGAGAAGGAGAAACGCATTCGAAGATCCGACATTCAACATAAAAGTTCTTTTGACGTTTTTTCTAGTTTTTTTTATTCTTTTCTCGTTGTGAACACAAGTTTTGGAGTTTTTATTTAATTTTGCTTAGTTTTCAGAGATTGTGAACCTTTGTTAAGAATTTTTTCGTTTTATTCAAGATTCAACATTTTCTTGATTTTCTTGATTCACATCTATCTTAATTTTAACAATGTGTGTTGTTGGCTAAAACCCTTGCAATTCTAGGGTGATTTGTTGAAGATTGTGGTTAAGATGATGATAGAATGAATCTCACATCGAGATTGGACCCTGAGAGTTGAGTTTTACCTTTACAAAGAAGAAAAATTGGGTTGTTCTTGAAGGAAATCGACTGATATCTAGTGATGAGCAAACCGATTTTCTCTTTTTCGTACCTTGATGCTTTATCCTTAAACCTTAGTTATAGATTGCTTAACCCCTAGCCTTATTGAACCTTTCTAACCTATATCCGAGCGTGGGAAGAGACTTACCAGGTGATTCCCTTGTTTGGTTGCCAACGATGATGAGTTCTAGGTAGTAAAGGACTCAACACCCTCTAATAAGGTTCGAGTGTGCCAATCATTTACCTTTGTGAGTTAACCTGGGACGGTTAGTTCTATTCCATTAGATTGAGTGATTGGTTTGACAGTATAGTTCCTTTGCTTAGATCTCTATCCCATAAAGGACTAAACACCCATTATTTAGAGCCTTTGGGTTGAGATTAGTGGATAGTGAAACCTCACCGTGAGTTATCTCGTCTTAGAAACATATTTCCTCTGCACTCCCAGCTCTTCCCATAGATCTTTAGAAGTTTTGAATCGAAAACCACAATTGGATACTTTGATCTCTAGAATATTTGTTTTCTCAATTCTTGCATACAAACTCTTTATTTGTCTTTTAAAAGCATAATTATCTAAACTAGATTTCTTTACCGCTTGATTTCACCAAGTCCCTGAGATCGACCCTGGAATACTTGATTATATTGCGATTGATCCGTACACTGCGGGTTCGCTTTTACTTTCATTCTTGGTATAAATTTAAAGCTTATTTGCACACACTTTTGAGCAACACTTGGTCTACAAGTTACTCCAGCCAAGAAAGCAATATTTTAAAACCAAAGCAAGTAAACCAAGGATTTGCTCAAAAAGTATAAAATGGATCAATCCAAGGTAGCAAAAGCTCCAATGAGTTCTACTCTTTCCTTAGATCAAGACAAGAATGGTAAGAGTGTCGTATAAAAGGAGTATCGAGGTATGATCGTTTCTTTTTTATATCTAACCGCTAGTCGACCTGATATTATGTTTAGTGTGTGCATATGTGCTAGATTTCAAGCTGATCTCAAACAGTCGCACTTGATAGTTGTGAAAAGGATACTTCGATATCTTAATGGCACTAAGGATATATCATTATGGTATCTACGTCAAAACTCATTTCACCTTGTTGGCTATTCAGATGCAAACTTTGAAGGTTATAAGGTTTATAGAAAGAGCACTTCAAGATATTGCTAATTCTTAGGGTCATCCCTAATAATTTGACACTCCAAGAACCAAAATTTTGTCGCCCTATCCACAACTGAGGCCGAATACACAATTGTTTGAGCTTGTTGTTCACAAATTCTATGGATAGTTCAACAACTTCGTGATCTTGGTTTTGATCTCAAAAGTATACCTATTAAATGTGATAATATTGTGCTATTTCGATAACCAAAAATCTTATGCAGCATTCAACAACAAAGCAAATCGACATATGACATCACTTCATATATGATCATGTTGAAAAAGGTGACGTATGAATATCTTTCATTTTGACTAACTTGCAGCTTGAAGATATATTCACTAAGCCTCTAACATAAGATCGATTCAATTTTATTAGATTGAAGCTTGGTATGTTGAACATCGAAGCATTATTTTAGGGGAGTAAATCATTTTATTTTCTCCTTATAATGTAGTTTATTTTTCCATTTCAAGATCTTGAAATGCAATACAAGGTTGTGAAACGGATGTCAAAGATAAAAGTGATAAACCCGGATCGGATTTATGATTTTATCTTTTTAGATCTTTGATTATTAAATCATTTTATAGAAGAATTTTTTAAATGATTTCAAAAATTTTCACCAAGTTTTTTTTTCAAAATTTAAATCTTAGTTTTGAAAATTGGCTAAGATTTATGAGAAAAGATATGCAAATCAAATTTCGCCTTACAAAGTCTTGTTTCTCTCAAGATTTTGCTTTGCCTTAAATTGATTTGACATGTCTATTTTAAAAGCAACCATTCTTTTCCTTCTTATCACCTCTTTCCTTGTGCTCAAAATTTTTACATCCCAATTTCACTTTACTCTTTCGATTTTCAAAACGTTCTCTCAATAACGCTCATCCATGACACCCAAGAGAACCTCAAACCGTGTTGCTTCATCATCTTCCGCCAAGAAACCAAGAAGTTCTTCATCAGCTCCACCCGAAGATATATCGGTTCACATTTCATCAGAATCAGCGACACCCTCTCCACCGGCAAATATAGCGATCTGTGCTCAAATAGGGATGCCGACGAATTGGTTTCGCAATATCAAAGCAACGGGCACCTGACTTGACTGATTCCACACACGACCACTTTGCATGTGTGAATATGTGGATCTAGAGTTTATGAAGTCTCTCCAGCTTCCATGCAATACTTTTCTACAAGGGTGTTCAACTGGAAAATGTTGAATCCAGGGGAGGTGGCATTCACGAGGCTCACAAGATACTTTATGTGAATCTCATAGCTTGAAAGGATAGGGGAACCCTAACCCTAAAATTAGTGGTGAAAGGTAAATCGATCTCTCTAACTCCAACTCTTATTGCTCAAATTTTGGGACATCCAACCTCAGCCTTCTACCACCACCCCTCTAGAGCTAAAAGTGTTCGTTTAGCCAAAGAGAAATTTCTCCACCCAAACTCCACATCCCACTAGCTTACACACACATCCCTCGACCTTGAAGCGAAAATTGTGATTAATTTGCTTCTTGTTAGATGTGTTGTATCTAGTTCTAACTCTAGGGAATGATTGACTGATCAAACCCTAGAGTTGATCCACCATGTGTTGAATGGACTGGACATTGACCTCCCTAAGCCTCATCCTCAACCATATGCTACATACATATAATACTCCAAATCCGCGGGACTCGGGGCGCTACTGAGCTAGGATCTCACAGTGGATCCTGAACCTAGCCTAACAACAAGTTCACTAGATCTTACAACAAGGCACAAATAGATTAAAACCAAACACATAAAAACTGTATAAATATATACATCACGGTTTACAAAACACAACCGAGTACAAAACGGAAACACCAGATACAAACGAGTACAAAAACATCCCATTACACTCGCATCACCTAGTGTACGGAAGCCCTTGGCTGATCACCCATCTAGCTCACTCTGCAGTCTTCCTGACCTGCAAATCATCTATAACACGGTATAAACCGTTAGCTAACCATTCATATATAAGATAATGCATACGCACATACACATATCATGGAATGATAAACACATAATCATGTTGTCACACAATTACCCATTTATTTTTCTTTATAATGTCATACACTCAAGGTATATATATATATATATGTGTGTGTGTGTGTGTGTGACACGAGGAATATATCATCCTCGCCTCTAGGTACCATAGCCATCTGCAGTAGTATCGGCGCACTTCTCGTGTACCATAAGGAGTGGTGAAGTACCCATCCTGTATACCACGACTGGCCTAACCACGGAGAACCTCCTAGACTCCTCACATGATGAAAGGGAAAGGTTATCACTGTCACTGCAAGGGGGTTGTCAAATAAGCCATAGGTCGGTAATAATCAATATGGCATGATATCAAGCATATAACAATCACCACTCATGCATACATCCAATATAGGGATGATAGCTAATTAAGTCCTACGGACTTACCTCAACCTCATAATAACCTCAACCACGATCAACTCCAATCCGGAGGATAGCATTGCTTAATAACAAGGCATATAGAGATATCAAATCTCCTATCAATCAAAGGGGTCACACCTAGACCCAAGGGATCCATAAGGATCATAATCAACCTATAAGCCTCACAACCTACTAAACCTCAAAGCCATAACCGGCATATATCGATACCATAATCATCATCCTAATCACATACTCATACCTAGAATGCTTCTAACCCACTCAACTAGGAAGGGAAAGGACTCATACCACTCTAGGTATGTCCTGAACAAGACGCACCTGCGTGACAAGGAGACGTAGGGGTGGCAGCTCTTCCACGCAGGGGCGGTGTCACAGCAGGTGCAGGGGCGGCCTCTTGCAGGCATAAGGGCGGCTGTCTACACAGAAGCTAATCTCCGACTTCTCTTTGATCCTTCCCTCAATCTTCTTCACCTCTTCACCAGCCAACAACATTCCATACACATATACATCAATACAGGTTTAGGAAGACTAACACAAGATCAAGCTTGTGGAAATTTATCACCAAGGAGTAGAAAAAAAGAAGAAAGAAGGAAGAAAGAGGAAGAAAGGAAGAAGCTTACGGCAGCTGGAGCTAACAAAGGGAAAGATCAACACCAACACACTCAATTGGCTCTCCACATCTCAGCATCAACAACTCATCATCATCCAAGCTCAAACTCAAACAACTCTCTTGAAAAATCTAAAGAAATACAAAGGAGAAGATCAAAGGAACAAGAGGAAGAGAAGAAGAACGTGAGGAGAAGAAGCCTGGAGAATGAAGGAATCCCTTCATCAGAAGGAAGGAGGAAACTTATATAGAAAGATAAGGTAAAGCACGAGTCAAGAGTCAACAAAGGCGGCTGCAGCCGCAAGAAACCGCATGGGCGGGTCCCTGAGCCGCAGGGACAACCCACAGGGCCGCTGGGGCGGCTATGCACCTAAAAGACTAAGACTTTTACATCACACCCCCTAAAAACAAGTTTCGTCCCGAAACATGCACGATCCTAAATCCTCTCGGACCCATATGCCGAGGTATCTCTCTTTATCAGAGGTATCACATCTTCACTTATAAGGTATCAACCTATTACGCTCTATAACATCAAAATACGGGCATGGAGGAAACGTAAACTATAATAACAAGATCACTATACTATCCAATGGCATAGAGTAAAACTATCTCTAGCTAGACTATAAACACATAACACGGGCATAGAGGAAACACATCTCTTGCCATATCATACTCGGAACACAAGGGCGTCGAGGAAGAACATCTCCAGCGAAACAATACTCATATCATAATAGCATGGAGGAAGAACAATCTCTAGCTAAAATCATAAATCGCGCTAGTACATCCAAAATCTAACAAGATCATACATCACATCATGACTTGCACGAGAATAAACACATCAAACACATAAGCACATAATCACAACACTCACCAAGATAGCACTAAGATCTACTCATCGATCCTACAGGTGTATCTATCTCGGCATAAAAATCTGGATAGTTCCTCTGGATACTATCCTCAGTCTCTCATGTAGCCTCATCAGGTCCTTGTCTCGACCACTATATCCTCAACCTAGGAATGTCCTTCAAACGCAGGCGTCTCACACCTCGTTCTATGACTGCAATCGGATGCTCAACAAAGTGTGGTCCGGCTCAACCACTAAGTCATCATAACTGACTATTTGTCTCGGATCTGGTATGTACTCCCTTAGTTGAGACACATGAAAGACAAAGTTAACTCCATCTAACCTCGGAGGCAAAGCCAATCTGTATGCTGCTCTCCCAACTTTATCCAGTATATAAAAAGGAAGGACATATCAGGGACTGAACTTCTTTTTATGCCAAAACGTCTGACGCCTCATGTCGGAGATACTCTAAGCCATACATGAGCTCCTACCTCTAAACTCTAGAGGGTGACGCCTCTTATCTACTTACAACTTATGGTGACTCTGTCCAGCCAACATCCTCTCTCTGATCAATGCTGCACGGGCAATATCATCCTGAATCTGATCAGGTGTCATACCACTAACACTGCTACGCTCATCCCAACATAACAACGTACGACATCTCTGTCCATACAGTGCCTCATATGAGGCCATCTCAATCGATGCATGCCAACTGTTGTCGTATGAGAACTCAACCAATGGGAGGTGATCTGACCATCCTTGTCCCCAATCCAACACACAAGCTCGCAGTATATCCTATAGGGTCTGAATGGTCCTCTCTGACTGACCATCTGTGTGAGGATGAAATGCAGTCGTGAAGTGCAAACTCGTCCCCAAGGCAGTCTAAATCTGTTGCCAGAACCTCGAGGTAAATCGTCCATCACGATTTGAGACGATTGTCCTCGGTACACCATGGAGTCTCACTATGTGCCTAGTGAACTCTTCAGCTAATCTGCTCACTGACCACGTTTCCTTGATAGGGATAAAACGTGCAGTCTTCGTCAGTTTGTCAACCACAACCCATATAGCATTAAAACTCCTGTTGAACCTCAACCCTCTCACAAAGTCCATGGAGAGATCCTCCCACTTCCACTGCGGTACTGGCAGTGGGTGGAGCTCTCTCCCTGGTCTACAATGCTCTATCTTGACTTGCTGACAGGTCGCACACTGAGCCACAAATCTAGCCACATCGGACTTCAGCCCTCCCACCAGTATGAACGCCTCACATCTTGATACATCTTACTCGCACCTGGGTGTATTGAGTAAGGTGTGGAGTGAACCTCTTGTAAAATCCTTTGTCTCAACTCCACATCAGCGGGTACACAGGCGCGGTCATGGCGTCTCATCACTCCATCTGCTCCTATGTAGAAATGTGGGACATCACCACGAGACATCCTTGTAACACCCCAAATTCTGAGAACTCGGGGAGCTACTAGTTAGGACCTCACAGTGGGTCCCGACCTCAGTTTGACAATAATTTCACTAGGATCTTACAACAAGGCACAAAAGTATTTAAAACATTTGAAAACTTTAAACAATATATACATGAAGAATATGTATCAGCCTTACAAAGGAAAGGTACTAAAACGGCGCATATGAAGAACAAAAGACATCCCCGTCCCCAACTAAATGAGTACGTGGACCCGGTTGACCATTTCCTCCGGATATCCCTACAATTGTCTTAACCTGCAAGGCATCTACAAGCGGTATAAAACCGTTACCTAACATTCTATGCATAAGTATAAAGGTAAAAGCACAAACACACAACATACACAATCAACATGCAACACTCAATCCTTTTATTATCTTTAATTAGGTGATATGTCGTTACTAATGATACTTATTTTGTGACACGAGGGATTCCCAAACCTCGCCCCTTTCCCCGTTTACCAACAAGGAATGGTACTAATGCATCTGACCGTCTACTTGACTGGGCTGGTCGTAGGGAACCTCCTAGACTCTCGCAAGAGCTAGGTAGATGATGTCACGACCCGTTATCATAAACTTGGGTCAATTACATAATATAATAAAGTCGGCCTAATCCGGTTTCGTTGTTTATCATAACTAACAAATACCACTCATACACATTACACTCATACAAGAAGCCAGCTAAGTAAGTCCATGGACTTACCAAAATCAAATCTCGGCTCTCTTAATCACAACTCAATCGGTAACTGTAGGAATTCAGTAGCCTATCAAAGGAGGCAACTGTGTCAGCCCACTTTCCAGGTAATTAGAAGTCTAAGACTTCTAAGATAGTAGATCCTATTAGAACTGAATTTAATACAATACCAATTTATGGTAAAATGACGATTTTACCCTTGGTCCCAAAACTTCAAAAAATTCCATAATTCATGCTTAAACTCTTATTTGAGACTAAAAAGTCATATTCTAACTCCTAAAGATGAGTTTGGTTACAAAATGGCAATTTACCCATTTTTCTATTTTTTGAAAGATCGTTAAGGTCCAACTTTGGCTTCAAATATGAAATTCGAATAATTTATAAAAATTCCAAAATAATTTCTTAGGTCGTCTATGATATCCAATCTACTCACAGGAGCAAGAATTTCTTAAAACTGTTCATGCATCTCTTCTACACAAATTTCTAAAGTTGGTTACAACACTTAAAATATTTCCTATACTTAACCAAATTTCACTGTTGGAAAAACAGCTCAACTACCCTACTTTGGAAACTTATAACTTCTAATCCGACCGTTCATTTATCCTCAAAGTTTGACACAGCAAACTACATATATCCATCTGTGACCTATTAAAATTTCAATGGTGGATCTACACTGTAGCTCCTTAACAATGGTCGACAAGATTGGTAGTTTCTAACTTCAAAACTGAAGGAAAAAGAGATGTATTTACAACAGTCCTTATTTCTACCATTCTGTTAATATAACTCAGCATCTACCCCTTACCAACCCAGCCCAGGTTCAAGATCTAATTACAACAACGCATCACTCAAGTCTTAAAGAATCGGTACACACACATAAAATCACTCATCCGCCTTTTAGTTACCTCTATACAAAAGGCTTTCCAAGGCTGTTGTACCTACTGTTTAAGCACGTTTTTAATCTCGTTCTGGCCGGACTAGGGTGCCTCAGGTGTTAGTATTTCCTCTTCTGATCCCACGTGACACAGATAGCTCATGGCTCCAACTGAGGTGCGATTCAAGAGGCTTAGGGGAGAAAACGAAATGGTTAGGATGAGATATTTTTCTGTACATGATCAGAAGGGATAGAGATGTTGCTTACTTGTGTTTACAATTAGATATGAATAGGAAGAGGGGTCCGACTAGACACGCAGATCTCGTGGTAGGATTAGCAGTCACACGCAGAACTAGTTTGTGTCCTTGGATGGCTTCGGGGTGGATCTGTAGCGATCTCCCTCACTCTCTGGATGGACTTGTTGGCTCTGCAGCACAACATTACGTTGGATCCTCCTCACATACTTAGGATAAGGTATCTAATCGAATGACTTCCATAAATAATCAGTACCCCCTCAAAATAAGTTTCGTCCCGAAACTTAGGATAAGGTATCTAATCGAATGACTTCCATAAATAAACTTGTATACTCTGGTTTCGCTAAAATTTTAACATCATTTACTAGCATGCAAAACTACTCAATCATCATAATCAGGCAACACATAGAAAACACAATCAGTCATTCTAACATATAATCACAGAATTCAAACAAACAACGTCTAAGTATTTACCCGTAAGTACAAAGGTAGAGGCTAACTCCGCAAAGAACTCGGGATAGCTACGTCTAATATTCTCCTCTGTCTCCCAGGTAGCCTCATAGGCCCCTCGCCTAGACCACTGGATCCTCAACATCGGTATCTCCTTAGACCTTAGACGTCGAGTACTGTGCTCAAGGATAGCTACTAGTACTCCACAAAAGTGTGGTCAGGCTCAACTATCAGATCCTCATAGCTGACGACGTGTCTCAGGTCCGGTATATACTCTCTCAGCTGAGAAACATGCAAGACCGGATGGACCCCCTCCAACCTCAGTGGCAGTGCTAATCGGTAGGCAACCTCTCCGACTCTCTCCGAGATCTCAAATGGTCCGACATATCGGGGACTCATCTTCCCCTTACTACCGAAACGCCGGACGCCTCTCGTCGGTGACACTCTCAACCACACTTGTGCACCCACTCTAAACTCCAGAGGTCGAAGCCTCTTGTCGGCATAGGACTTTTGACGACTCTGAGCTGCCAACATCCGCTCTCTAACCAAGGCAATCCGGGTGATGTCATCCTGTATCTGATCTGGAGCTACTCCCCAACTCTACTAGGCTCGTCCCAGCACAATGGTGTGCGACATCTCAGTCCGTACAAAGCCTCATAAGGTGCCATCCCAATAGACGCGTGCCAACTGTTATTATATGAAAACTCTACAAGGGGAAGGTGATCAGGTCATACCTGTCCCCAATCCAGTACACAAGCTCGCAACATGTCCTCCAATGTTTGGATGATCTTCTCAGACTGACCGTCGGTCTGGGGTGATAAGTAGTGGTAAAGTATAGACTCGTTCCCCAAAGTAGTGTGTACCTGCTGCTAAAATCTCGAGGTTAAACGTCCATCCATGTCGAAGACGATAGTCCTCGGTACTCCATGGAGTCTCACAAGTCGTCTAGTGAACTCCTCAGCTAGACGACTTACCAGCAACATTTCCTTAATCGGGATGGAACGTTCGGCCTTCGTCGGACTGTCTACCACCACCCAAGTACAGGGCCAAGCCCTAACTCGTTGTTCTTGAGGTTGCAATTATCTTGGCATAGATCTTTAAAAGGTTACTTCTCATAGTATACCCCATATCACATGTAGCCTCGTTGGCTTTTCATAAACCATCGACTCTCAAATCTTTATATGTACTCAGGTCACAAGCACCTACTACCATGTTCTAGAGTCGTTACCGGATATTTCACCAGTATCATCCGGCTCAACAGTCTGATCTTCCAATTTGATGTCCTAACTTGTGTGTGGTATGTATCTCTCCACAGAACCCGTGTAAGAATGAGTTACACTTCTACACCGCTTTAAAGTCTCGCATGGTTGTCTTACACAACTCCTTCCAAGTTTCGAGTATCCGATCTAGGATATAACCCTTATACATCTCCCGGCACTTTACTAAGTGCTTAAGGCTAGTTGTATCACAACTCACTTGGTCTTGTCTCCTAATATGACTCAGTGATATGTTTCATCTATTGAAGAATCATCATCTGCTCATTTTTGGTTTTAAGCTTGATATAACTTAACAATCAAAATCCGGTGGTCGATCTTGGTGTCCTATCGACGTCATCATATTATTTATAAATCTTTAGCTCAACCCAAACTTCTTACGCCATATCCAAGATCTTAAGTGCCATAGAATGTGTCCACAACGACAGCACTAGACACAAGGTGATCTCACATCACCATCATTTGATCATAACTACTCGAGAAATGCCAACACACCATCATCATTACACTCATATACCCCCACGTTTACCAGACCAAGAATATTCCTCTGACGCCAAACGCAACTCGGCTCCATTCCGATAAAAAATTCCACGTACTCCACTCCGAGACTATTTTCTTTAAGTGCGGTTACTGGTTGCAAATATAGCCTAGTTTGGGTTCCTTCCAACTAAAGGTATTTCCACAACTACTATCATCTTAAACTCGATACTTACACCATAAGTCCTAACTGGGTGAAGTACCAAATACCTTCCATACTTAGCTTAAGGAGATAATATAACGGTTGGAAGACGACTCTTCTGTTTCCAAACCCCCTGAATCGACCGGAGTTTGATTTTAATCAACCAAGGAGTAACCTCTAACACGATTCTCTCTATACCTTTAGTTGTCTATGACGATTTACGTTGCCTACTGGAAGAAATCCTCTAAAGCATCGGTATAGTTACTTCAATAATCCTCAATCATAGATATCTCCTCTTAGCTGTACATAGCTCGTCAATACCAAATAACCCTTGCACGTACTTAGTTGACGCCGGTCATTCCACAGTTGACTTATCTCAATATCACGGACTTACTCTTCTGATACCTCTACCGGCATTTAAATTCTTGGTGAGCATCACCTACTCGATTAATCCCTTTTATACTTCTTTAGTTCGTTCTATCTTCCATTCTTCCTCTTTCTTTGGGCTAACTTCACTTCTCGAGTCCACCAAGGTCGTTCTCACATACCCATTTCTTCATTGGTGTTGGTAGTAATATCGCCTTCATGAAATTCCGTTGACCCTGCTACAGGCCTCCATTCTTTGGATATTGGCGTCGCGATTTCTTTCAAACTTCTTATATCTTCGAGGAGGTCAACACCTCCCCACACTTGTGGGGTCTGCCTTTTTGCTTTTATACTAAATTGTAGGTCTTCATTCCGTATACCTTAGATTCTCACACCCAGATTGACACTCTGCCTCTTCGTGTTTCTCATGCCCATAATAGTCTATGAAGCATCCGCCTCGATTATAATGTCCTTGATTCCGCAATCTTGGTTGTACTTAATTCTAGTTGTCCCGTTCCAATATTGTCATCTCTACTCCGCACTCTTGTAGTCTCTTGCATGGTTCTTCTAATTCCATCTCTCGGCCTCGTATGCCCGAGTTCTTTGTACGACCTTCTATTCCTTCTAACTGAACTGACTCAAGAATTTCTTCCTCATCTGATTGTGCTTGTGGTAAAAATTATCTTCGCAACTTTACTTACTTGCTCACTTGTTCCTTGGATGATTTGTAGGATCACCAAGCGGTCCACCTGAGTATAATACTCAATTCAAGGACTGATTCCATTGCCTCGTTTTGGAGACTCTTCAAGTCCGCTACTGAATTATCACGAGGCGATAATCGCTTCGTAATATCACGACTAAAGGATATAAAATATCCTTTAGGATACTAACAAGGTAAGCATACACATGTATATAACATATAATAGTAAACATCATAAAAATTCTATATACTAACTCCTATCGATCCAAGTTGCAGAGATCCACGGAGAGCGATGGTGGTCCGATGTACTACTAACCCAACAACCCGACTATGCGTGCATGTAAAAACATAAATCCGTTTTGAAAATTTTAGACCCCTTTCGGGTTCTAGTTATTTTATACATTTGGTCTTTCAGAAGATTCCAAGTGCCATTGTTGCCAACCTCGCTCTGATACCATATTGTAACACCCCAAATTCTGAAAACTCGGGGAGCTACTGGTTAGGACCTCACAGTGGGTCCCGACCTTAGTTTGACAATAATTTCACTAGGATCTTACAACAAAGCACAAAAGTATTTAAAACATTTGAAAACTTTAAACAATATATACATGAAAAATATGTATCAGCCTTACAAAGGAAAGGTACTAAAACGACGCATATGAAGAACAAAAGACATCCCCGTCCCCAACTAAAGAAGTACATGGACCCGGCTGACCATTTCCTCCGGATCTCCCTACAATTGTCTTAACCTGCAAGACATCTACAAGCGGTATAAAACCGTTAGCTAACATTCTATGCATAAGTATAAAGGTAAAAGCACAAACACACAACATACACAATCAACATGCAACACTCAATCCTTTTATTATCTTTAATTAGGTGATATGTGGTTACTAATGATACTTATTTTGTGACACATGGGATTCCCAAACCTTGCCCCTGTCCCCGTTTACCAACAAGGAATGGTACTAATGCATCTGACCGTCTACCTGACTGGGCTGGTCGCAGGGAACCTCCTTGACTCTCGCAAGAGCTAGGCAAATGATGTCACGACCCGTTATCATACACTTGGGTCAATTACATAATATAATAAAGTCAGCCTAATCCGGTTTCGTTGTTTATCATAACTAACAAACACCACTCATACACATTACACTCATACAAGAAGCCAACTAAGTAAGTCCGTGGATTTACCAGAATCAAATCTCGACTCTCTTAATCACAACTCAATCGGTAACTATAGGAATTCAGTAGCCTGTCAAAGGAGGCAAGTGTGTCAGCCCAATTTCTAGGTAATTAGAAGTCCAAGACTTCTAAGATAGTAGATCCTATTAGAACTGAATTTAATACAGTACCAATTTATGGTAAAATGACTATTTTACCCTTGGTCCCGAAACTTCCAAAAATTCCATAATTCATGCCTAAACTCTTATTTGAGACTAAAAAGTCATATTCTAACTCCTAAAGATGAGTTTGGTTACAAACTGGCAATTTACCCATTTTCCTATTTTTCGAAAGATCGTTAAGGTCCAACTTTGGCTTCAAATATGAAATTCGAATAATTTATAAAAATTCCAAAAAAATTTCTTAGGTCATCTATGATATCCAATCTACTCATAGGAGCAAGAATTTCTTCAAATTGTTCATCCATCTCTTCTACACAAATTTCTAAAGTTGTTTAGAACACTTAAAATATTTCCTATACTTAACAAAATTTCACTGCTGGAAAAACAGATCAACTACCCTACTTTGGAAACTTATAACTTCTAATCCGACCGTTCATTTATCCTCAAATTTTGACACAGCAAACTACATATATCCATCTATGACCTATTAAAATTTCAACGGCGGATCTTCACTGTAACTCCTTAACATTGGTGGACAAGATGGGAAGTTTCTAACTTCAAAACTGAAGGAAAAAGAGATGTATTTACAGCAGTCCTTATTTCTACCATTCTGTTAATATAACTCAGCAGCTACCCTTTATCAACCCAGCCCATGTTCGAGATCTAATTACAACAACGCATCACTCAAGTCTTAAAGAATCGGTACACACACATAAAATCACTCATTCACCTTTTAGTTACCTCTATACAAAAGGCTTTCCATGGCTGTTGTACCTACTGTTTAAGCACGTTTTTAATCTCGTTCTGGCCGGACTAGGGTGCCTCAGGTGTTAGCGTTTCCTCTTCTGATCCCACGTGACACAGATAGCTCATGGCTCCAACTGAGGTGCGATTCAAGAGGCTTAGGGGAGAAAACGAAATGGTTAGGATGAGATATTTTTCTGTATATGATCAGAAGGGATAGAGATGTTGCTTACTTTTGTTTACAGTTATATATGAATAGGAAGAGGGATCCAACTAGACACGCAGATCTCGTGGTAGGACTAGCAGTCACACGCAGAACTGGTTTGTGTCCTTGGATGGCTTCGGGGTGGATCTGTAGCGATCTCCCTCACTCTCTGGATGGACTTGTTGGCTCTGCAGCACAACATTACATTGGATCCTCCTCACATACAGAAAAGCAAAGAAGAAGGTAAGCGGAGGACTTACTCTCGGTCTGGATCGTCGGCTCCAACTCGGGATGGTTCTTGCTGGTGTTTGTAAGGCTGGTGATGTCGGCCCAGACTGTACCGGTCTCTCGTCCTTCCTGTTGGTGATGGATACGCAGAGGGTTAGTGCGGTAGACGACAAAGAGAAGGCAGGTAGAGGAGATTGTGGACGAGAAGGAGATGCAGCGTATCCTAGGGATGTATCTGGAAGCGAAGAAGGAGGAAATCAAGGGATTTCAACGTGATTCCTGGAGTAATGGCAGCGTGTAACTCCACCTCCAGCAAGGCTCCACGCAGGCGATGTACGTCTCTTCTGGGCTGGCAGAATTGTGGTCGATCTAGGCTGAGGTTTACAGGTACTTGGGTCAGCAGGTAGAAGGGCGAATGGCCCATTAGGTGGCAAGAAGGCTACTGGCTGGCATGCTACTCTTGGGCCAACGCTGAAGGAGAAAGGGTTGGGCAAAGAAATGGGCTGAGACAATGCAACACAAGGTGGACTGAGTTGTTAAGGCTTTGTCATAACCTTGTCAAAACGTGTCATGGCTTTGTCAAGCCCATGCATGGCCTTGTCATGATCTCGTCACGGTCTCGTCAAATCTCGTCACGGCCTCGGCTTGGTCTCGTCAAAAGAATGTCATGACTTTGTCAACCACATTTCATGATATAAACTAGGGTTTGATAGATTAGGATTTGATATAAAATTCTATCATTTTATGTGAAGTGAGGTTACGTAAAATGATAAAATTTTGAGATAGTGTGTACGACTAGGTAGACAGAGAAAGATCAACGAATCGAAATCCGATTTGCTATGGAATTAAACGGAATAAAAATTCCCGATATTACAATTCTATCTCGTATCCTTATCAATGTCGGGCAAGTCCCCTACTTTTGTTGGATCTCACCCAACAAATCAAGTAGAACCTCTAAGGTGCTCAATTGGACATCCTCATCAGGAAATTGGATGTCCCTCTCTAGCCAAGCAAGATCTCTCTACAGTTGAGGTTGAACTGTCAGTCTTGCAATCGCCTTCTCTCGAGGCGTCTTCCTGCTTAGGGCATAGGCGACAGCGTTCGCTTTCCCTGGACGATATAGAATCTCAAGGTCAAAGTCCTTGATCAGTTCAAGCCATCTACGCTGGCAGTTATTCAATTTTTGTTGCGTAAAAATACACTTCAAACTCTTATGGTCTGTGAAGATCTGGCATGTAGCTCCGGCATGTAGCTCTATACAGGTAATGTCTCTAGATCTTCAATGCATGAACTACCGTTGCCAACTCCAAATCATGAGTCGGGTAGTTCTCCTCATATGTCTTCAGCTATCTAGACGCATATGCAATCACTCTGCCACGCTGCATCAAAACTTATCCCAAGCCTAGCTTGGATGTGTCATTGTACACAACAAAGTCCTCTGTGCCCTCCGGTTGCGCTAAGATGGGAGCGGAAGTCAGACATCTCTTCAGCTCCTTAAAACTCTGTGCACACTACTCAGACCATACAAACTTGGTGGTCTTCCTCAGCAAACTCGTAAGTGGACGGGCAATCATAAAAAATCCCTCCACAAACCGTCGGTAATAACCGGCTAAGTGAAGGAAGCTGCAGACTTCCTTGATGTTCGTCGGTGTCGTCTATGCTGCTACAGACTCTATCTTCGCCGGATCAACTTTGATCCCATCGGTGGAGATAACATGACCCATGAATGCTACCTCTGGGATCCAGAACTCGAACTTAGAGAACTTGGCGTACAGTTCTCTATCTCGCAAAAGCCCCAAAACTGTCCTCAGATGTTCTGCTTGTTCCTCTCTGCTACGAGAGTACACCAGGTTCTCGTCTATGAAGACCACCACAAACTGATCCAGGAAGTCGATGAATATGACATTCATCAACTCCATAAAGACAGCGGGCGCATTCGTGAGCCGAATGGCATCACTACAAACTCGTAGTGGCCATACCAAGTCCGTAATGCCGTCTTATGCACATCCTTCTCTCTCACCCTCAACTGGTGATATCCCAAGCGCAAGTCGATCTTGGAGAACACAATCGCTCCCTGAAGCTAATCAAACAAATCATCAATGCAGGGAAAAGGATACTTGTTCTTGATGGTCACCTTGTTCATCTCTCTATAGTCGATACACAATCTCAACGATTCGTCCTTCTTCTGCACGAAGAGGACAGATGCTCCCCACGGGGTTACGCTAGGGCGGATGAAGCCCTTTTCAGCAAGCTCCTTGAGTTTCTTCTTCAGCTCTAACAACTCGATAGGCGCCATGTGGTATGAGGCCTTCAAGATCGGTCTCATACCAGGCTCCAACTCGATACCGAAGTCCACGCTCCTCTGAGGCAGTAAATTGGACTGCTCGGCAAACACATCTGTAAACTCGCAGACCACGGGATTATCCTCTAACGCTGGACTCTCGCCCTCCTTCATGGCATAACACAATAAGGTCTCGTAACCCTGTGCGATCAATCTCGCTGCACGTACCGCGTTGATAACCATGCCCGACTTTCCAAGGTCCCAACCTCGGAAAATCTCGATCTGACCTGACTAGGTAAAGACCATCACGGTCCTCCTACCTACATCTAACACAACACGATGCATATGCATCCAATTCATACCCAGAATGACTTTCTCATGCACCAATGGCATGACAAAGAAGTCTACAAGTAACACACGAGTTCCTAAACAAATGGGACAATCACGTATCTTGCAGGTACCTCTAACCCTACTACCGACTAGGTATCCCCTCTATCGTAACTAAACCCAAACGCTCAACACATGCATCAGAAGTAAATGAGGGTGTGGCACCCATATCAAACAAAACTCTAACAAGTAAGCCATGAATCAGAATGGTACCTATAGCAGCTAGCGTTGGCGGCTCCTCAATGTTCCTCAACTCAAAAACTCTGGCATGTGCTCCTCTAGTGTGAGTGGTACTCCCACCACGACCTTTGTCTCTACTCGATCCGGGAGCAAATCCCTGAGTAGAAGGACGATCTGGGACTCTCTGCTAATCTTGTGTCTGCCGCTGAGGTGGCCTCTGTCCACCTCAGCTATACTAGTAGGGGAAGAACCCTGTTGTGATGTAGCTCCGCCCAGTTTGCAAAAGAAGGCTCTATCACCTGGTCTGCCACAAGTGTAACAAGTCACTAGTGGCCTCGTACACTCTGATCGTATATGTCTAGGATCGCCATAGTTGAGGCATTGTCGTCTCTTCTCTGCAACCGGTGCAGATGAGGGGTAGCACTAGCGTCTCTAGATCCACCCAAAACCTGAAGCTCCACCAACACCACTGGTCTAACCAGTCCATTGTCTCTTCTCAGACCTTCCCGTTTGAGAAGTCCTCCTCTTGATGGCCCGCTCATGCTCATAAGTTGAGGCTTTGTCCTGATAGTCTGTCAAGGACTCATAATGAAAACCCTCCATGTAAAAACATGTACTCTCCCTTAGTTGTTGGGAGAACATATACATGTGTTGGTCCTCAAAAGGTGCAGCTGGGCCCAGTAATGCCACCTCCTCCTAAAATCGACTAATGGCATCAGCTATTAGCACATCCTCGAAGCCTACCTCAACAAAATCCTGTAGTTTCTCCCTCCTAAGAGAGGCAAGGTAGAAAAGCTCTTGGATCATACTCCGCATTTGGCACATCATCGAACCCGCATAGTTATCCACCAATGTTGAGCTAGGTCACAAAATAGAGTATGTACTACCTTTATCTTCCTTTGGACATCTAATAGACTCAAGGGTTGAGTTCACATGTCCAATCCAAATCTCGGTCTCCAGTCCCACCTCCCTAGAGAAAGGGGGTACGCCCAACTAATGAAATGCCTTCAACCAAGTGTCTGGTCGAGGCCCTTTATAATCCTTTAGAGCTCTAGCAATCTCAGTAGCATATACCGGTATAATTGGCACCTGAGTAGCTCTCTGGGACAACTCAGAAGATCCCACATGTGTTGGCAGATCTGGGGCATGTCTACCCGCTCTAGCAGCCTCCTCAACGTGTCTGGTGTACGTGCGGAACTCTGGTCCCCTCATAGAGACATGATCCGAGTCATCTGACTTGACTCATTGAGATCCCTGTCTCGTAGCTCCACCTCTCTTAGTCTCAGGAACAACGCTCTTAGCAACCTCCTCGTGTACATCCTCCGCTGCAGGCGGATCAGCAATGAGAACATGTCCCTGACCTAACACTATGGGAGGAAGAGGGGGTCTACCCCTACCTCGTCATATTGCAGATGTTGCTCGAGTCCGAGCCATCTATGGGATATACACACCTAATCTTATAAGGCTATATATATGCTATGTGTATGGCGTTCGGTTTTTGTGTTGTATCTCGGCTGAAGTCTTTTGTTGTTTTCCTTCGGGTTTCTTATCATTTGCATTAAAAGGAATTTCGGTTTTGCCTTTATTTGTTTCATGTTGGAAAGGTCCGGTGAAATTGTTGTCAAGCTAAGGGTCGGGACCCATTGTGAGGTCCCAACCCGTAGCGCCCAGAGTCCCGTGGACTCGAGGTGTTACAAAAGTGGTATCAAAGCCCTAGATTGCAACAATGGCACTCACAATCTTCTAAAGGCCGAATAAGGAATAAACAGAACCCCACGGGTTCTGAGTTTCCGTTTTCAAAATCACATGCATGAGTCGGGGTAGAATGTACGGACCACCACTCCTTCCGTAGATCCCGGCAGCTTTGCTTATTAGATTTTGATATGTATATATATGTATATATAGATATGGATATCAGGTTTGTAGTTATGCATGATAGAATTGGTGTGTATCTTTGTGAATGTATGTTGCATGATGAACTGGATATATGTGTATAGTTATATATGTGGACGGTTATATGTTTTGGGACCTTATATTGTTGATGCAGTGTTGGATGTGTTATGTTGGTAGTAATATGGACTTAGGACTTATATAGTTATGTATAAGTATTCTTATTATATATAGCAGCATATGAAGTTATGGGACCTTTTAGCTAAGATGATAGTATGATATCATCATCCTTGGACGACGTTGTTTAACTTAAGATAGTGTACATACGAGGACGAATATGCTCAAGTATCTAGTTGAGAGCTACGTTCGGGCGAACACCTTGGAGTTCTTGTACTCCTTTAAGTGGACGTTGAAGCGAAAGATTAGAGATGACATAAACGAAGCACGAAAAAGGGGAAGGAAAACTCGAGACCACTTAAGAGTAATCGAGATGGAGACCATACAAGAAACATGAGTAACATTAAGGTGTAGAAGTGGTTACAAGGAAGTCACGATTGGAAAGACAACGAGACCAATAGGGATAACGAACTTAAGTTCTTCAAGAAGACGCGTGGAAAACTAAAGATGCGAATCGAGGTGGAGATGGGTGCATTCTAATAAGAGTAAAGGCGGTGTTCCATTACGAGAAGTGAAGTTTTCCTTAGGTGCTCCTAAGTTGTGGAGTCAAGTTGAGAAAAGTGATCGAACCAGTGTGAAAGATGAAAGATACCGTACATTAAGCTTACGAGGTACCATTAAGTGAAGAGTCAACATTACAAGAATTATGAGAAGAATGGCATGGTGGGGATTCATGTGGATTTGACCAGTTTGCGTTATTACGATAAGACTAAGAAATGCCAAAAAGGAGGAAGTGTGTATAAATAACGATCCCAAGAAGATGAAAGACGAAACGAAAATCTTTCATCGAGAGACTTAAGATATCAACCAAGAGGAACGCGAGTGGATACTAGCTAGGGCTATAATATTTGGGAAGGTGCACTTGAAAAACATCAAGAAAGAATGGTTAAGCCTATGAAAGGGAGTTATATGAAACAACAAGGCAAAGAAGATATAGTTACCTTATAAAGAAGAGGAAACATGGAATGAAGAAGGAACTAACGGAGTTTAAGGTGGAGTACCTCGAGGAGGGTAGCTTCAGGAGAATGGTAACATGGAGGGTAAGAAGAATGGTATGTCATTGACATTGGAGAAGGTCAGTTATAAGTTAATTGGTGACAGCCAAGAACGCACGTGTGCGGGTTGTCTATTGGTGAGTGAAGAGGGGATGAGTAAACGAGATTATGGGAAAACAGAGGGATTTGGATGACCTTATGCGCCCTTTGTAGGTCATGGAATTGGCATATGGGAGAACAACACGAATTAGAGGTTTTAAAGTTTCACCACGGTAAAAGGGAAGTAGTGAATCAAGAAGAAGGTAAGGTGTCATGGAGGTGGTACGTAAACAGTGGTACATAGAGGATGCAGGGTATGAAATGAATGATATGTTATCGCGGGCTAGATATAAGTCAAGTTTTTAGACTCACACGGAAGAGACATGGTGGCTATGGCGTGAAAGAGAGGACCTAGATTAGGGCAACATTGCAAGCTTAGAGTTTATGATGTTAGTACCTGGAGATGTAATGAGTTTGATATTTTAGTGGTTTCGGATGGGGATTTTCTTCTAGCATTTTCCACGGGGATACGGGTACGGTTGTGAAGTTGTTCAAGGAATATCGAGAGATGCATAAGGTGACCAACAAGAGTAAGAGAAGACTGAAGTTTTGAAGTTTGTTGTCGATATGAGATGTACAAGGAGTACATGAAAGGTTGAGGTCAGAGCCTCTACGGTCAGTTTAATGTTACATAAGAAAATGAAGTATAAATTTCTACACCTACTTGAAGAAAAGATGTCTATGGTGAAAGCTTATGTAAAAGACGAAGAGCTCCTTCCATATGTTAGGATGTCATGGAAAGCAAAGAAGATAAGATCAATTGTTTGGAAGTACGGTTAAGTCTTGTAGTTTGGACCCTTATGGTTGCACATAAGTGAAAAACCTTAGAAGATTTTTACAATCATTTCATCAAAGAGGGAGAATGAGATTAAGATAAAAGAAATACTGAAATAAGGCTACAAGAGTCAGGAGACTCGAGCAAGTCTCTCGAGTTCAAGAGATGAAAGATCCTGGAAAGAAGACGGTAAACATTGTAGCTAAAGATGGAACAATAATACACGAGTTTAAAGAGCGTCACCCCAACATATCGAGGTAGATCATTAGTATCATGACCACTTGTAAAGTGATAAGGCAAGATTGTGTCGGTTATTACGATATATGACGGGAAGAGAAAAGATGAAACCTGAGATATCACGGATTCCAATACGTCAGAATGTGGAATTTTCCACTAAGGTCGAGCTTGATTTAATTCCGATGTCTAAGGCTCCGTATGGAACAACACTTGTGCAGAGACATGAGTTGTGGAAGCAAGTGAAGGAGGAATTGCGAGAACTTAGTGATAAGATTTCATTAGAATTAGCGAAATGCCATAGAAAACACTAGACATTATCTTGAACTCTTGATTTGAAGTTCATATTGAAATATATATTAAACTCTTGATTTTTAAGTGGTTATGGAGAACACCAGTTTGCGAATAGAGAGACGATTATCTACGATTGTACATCAAGTACTGTTAGCCGAACAAGATAATAATGAAGAACCAAGTATCCCTCACCACGGATAGTGGATCTACTCGACCGGTTGCAAGGGTCGGTAGTCACTTTTAAGATTAAGTAAGATTTGATTGTCACCGTTCGAGAATTCGAGACTGGGATATTGCCAACACGGCACTTTGGGACCAGCCAGGGTCACTACAAGTGGTAGTTACTCCACATGGACTTATTGATGCCCGAATAAGATACTTTGGGTCTACTCTTGGGAAAGAGCGGAAGCGTTTGAGAAGTTGTCTCAGGATGGCAAACCCCGAGAGATGTGAAAGAAGTTACAAGTTTCTTAGATGTTCTGAGCATTACCAGATATGTGAAGCGAAAGTTGTATAACACCAATTATGGTATCCTCCGGATGACAACGAAGTATTGATTGGGACGAAGAATTGATAAGAGAGTTGTTGAAAGTTAAGAGGAGATTCATCGGTGCAACTGTTTTTACATTGCCTCGAGGTATGATGGGTTTGACTTGTACGAGTTATTATTCAAGACAAGGTCTTGATTGAGTATTGAGGGACGATGTAAAAGTAATAGCATACGTGTCTCGTTAGTGAATCAGTGGGAAGTGAAGTACTTCCTCCATTATTGGGGACTTACTTCAAGAATTGAAAAAAACATAACATTAAAGTTTGGTTTGACAAGAACCAAAGCCAAAATTAGAAGTTCGATCTTCAATGTTAGAGACAAGAAAAGAAGAAACATAATGAAATGCTGCATTGAGAAAGACCCGAGAAGGAAGTTAAGCTCCGATATATCGGACCTTTGTGAGATGTTAGCGTGAGTTGGGAAAGTGGTTTACCGGTTGGCATAGCCGCCAAAAGTAGAGAGTACTCACCCGGTGTTCATGTGTATCAGTCGAGAGAGTACATACACGACTCGAGACAGACTGTCAGTTATGGTGATTTAGTCGCAGACGAAGAACCGAAGAAGCTAATAGGAAGATGGAGTATAGTATCTTTGGTTGAGTTTTACGCCGAGTTAGTAGCTTCGATAGAATCGACGGGTTAGACCTAGTTCTTCCCTTGGTTGAATTATGTATAGTTTGTGCCTTGTGTGTGAATGTGTTATATGACCTGTTATATCTTGCGATGGTAGTTTGTGTATATAGATTAGAAGTTCTAAGCCTTCCTAGTTGTGAGTTTATACCTCGGCCTTAGGGACCAAGAAGTTCGACGGATAGCAAGTTTCGGGACGAAACTTGTTTTTAAGGGGATCTAATGTAACGCCCCAAATTTTGGCACATTTTTTATATTTTTTTTCTTTCCTTTTCTTTTTATTTATTTTCCCCTCCTCCCCAGCCTGATGGCGTGTTCTTGCTGCTTGGCTCTAGCCGCCCAGCTAGTATGCAGCTCTTCTACTCATTGCTGCTCAATGCAGTCTAGATCCCTACCCCGACCCTTTGGCTGCTTGGCTCTTCCTCATGCAACATCGACCTCATTCATCCCTTGTTGTCACACCTTAGCCCCAACCCCCTGCAATAGTCTCCTCGAGCAACCTCCCACGCTGCAACCAAACCATATCTTCAGCCTCTCCTTCTCCTGACCTCTATCTCTTCTCCATCTCTCCGTCTTCTCTGGCTACACCCTAGTCTCGGCATCGACCTCCACCGGGGAGCCCTCATCCTCTCGAGCTTCTCTACAGCGCATATGCCGGATCAGGATCGAAGACCACCACCTCCTCCTTCCCTTCGTCTCTTCTCGGTAGCCAACAAGTTGGAGCGACCCTGGGATGTCGCCCTATCCTTCCGGAGATCCAGCTCAACTCCCGCCGACTTCTTTTTTTTCCCTCCTCTATTTTCTTCTATCGCGAGAAGAACCGTCGCGTCGGAGTCTGGCCGCCTCTGTGCCGCCGACACTGTTGTGCCTCCCTATGTGTGCTCAACCTCTGGCCGCCGCTCCTTCCTCCACCTGCCTTCGTCCACCAGCGCTCTCCCAGGATGCCCTAACCGCCGGCGCCGTGTTCATCCCTGCTCCAAGCTGCGCGTTTCAATAGAAAGAAAGAAAAGGGTTTCTTCCTTTTATAATTCGGGCCCCTATCTTTATGTTTAATTACAGAATGTACCCCGCTTTATATATTTATATATTTTACCCACTTTTTGGAATCTTGCATTTATATCCTTTGTTGGAATATTATAGATTATGACCCTTATTTACAATTTCAGAATATGACCAAGTTTATGAATTTGTTCATCTTATCCCTAAAAATGTATTTGTCGATTTTAAACTCGGGTTTCAATTAGGAGGATATTCTTATATTTGTATATACTACATAGTATGCCTTTGTTAGATTAATCTCGGTTTATGGCAAAGATTTTATTGTGGGTATTAACCTTGGTTTTGAAAGCGAGTTTTCCTTAGATTTATATACGTTAAATCTTCCATTCAAATTTAGAGTATAAGCTAAATTTGTTTAACGTTGGTTTTAGGTTCGGAAGCGCCCCGATAAAGGCCCAACGAATTCATTCTCGACATCCTTAGATCGTCTTCCGTCTTTTGACGTCATGTGAGTACCCTCTCCCCCGAGCTTATGATCTTACCTCGATTTAGTTATGTTTAGTAGTAGTATCATACTAGGATTGGATATAGCATAACTTAGAGTGAATACCAAGTAGTGGTTATCGACCTTAGGTGAGTATTTGAGGATTGTGAAATGTTTTATGACTTGAGGTGTTGATGTTATCTTGTGAGGCTTGTGAGGTTTGAGAATTGGATTATATGGTTGTTGAGTTTATGGGCTAGGATATGCGTATCCTAACATGGTGTTGTTACCGTTGCGTTTGTTTGGACTAGGATTGTTTATCCTAGTATGTACTATGGGTTATGATCCTGCGAGATCATAGGGTCTAGAAGTCTAAGGACTTCTAGCTTGTGTTGAGTGGGATGTGAGCATGAGAGATTCTAGGATGCAGTCCAAGAATGAGAGTCAAATGATCTCGCGTAGATCATTTGTGTAGAAGTCTAAGACTTCTTGAATTGAGAGAGTTGTTGATATAGATTTCTTGTTGTGAGCAAGTTGTAGGCTTCTTCCCAAGGGAAGCGAGAGTGTTGCGTGAGTTACTGTTAGGGACGAGATAAGTCTCCGGACTTACTTAGCACGTATTCCTTTAATTAGCATTGATGTGTGTTTGGTGGTGTGTGATTATTCTTTCTTGTTATAACAACTAAACCGGAAATAGGATTACTGACCATTATATATTGTTCGGCTCAAGTGTATGATAACGGGGGGTGACACCTTGCCTAGCTCCCGCGAGAGCTATGATATTCTTGGCGACTAGCCCGTGCTAGTTAGACGGTCGGATGCATCTGTACCGTTCCACGCCGGTAAGTAGGGACCGAGGCGGGACCACGGTGGTCTCGTGTCACAAACCTTAGTTGAATTAGAACGGGATACGACCTAATAATAACAAAGATAATAAACCGGATTGGTGTGCTTTATGTATGTTGTATGCTTGTGATGAGATTACTTGTGTATCTGTCTTTCCCATTGATTCTAATGCTTTGAATATGAGCTAATGGTTTTATACCGATTGTTGTAGATTGCCTTGCAGGTTAGGAATGCGGCCGAGAGATCCGGAAGAGTGTGCAGCCGGGGTCCGTACATTTTAGGAAGGGTTTTTTGTTGGAGTTGAGTTGTGTTTTGTCCTTCGATTGTTGTGTTTTGTATGCCGTGTATTTGATGTTCGGTTTTTGTCTTGTATCTCGGCTGAAGACTTTTTGTTGTTTTCCTTCGGGGGTCTTATCATTTGCATTAAAAGGATTTTCGGTTTTGCCTTTATTTGTGTCATGTTGGAAAGGTACGGTGACATTGTTGTCAAGCTAAGGGTCGGGACCCATTGTGAGGTCCCAACCCGTAGTGCACCGACTCCCGCGAATTCGAGGTGTTATAGATTTGGTTGTTGAGATTTGATTTTTGAATTCAAAAAGTCTTTAGCCAAATCCTCCCTTGTATCGCTTTTCAAGGCCTCCGTGTTTATCCCTTGAACTGCTTTCCAGGGCCTCCGCGTTTTTCCCTTGAACTATTTTTCAAGATGTCCGTGCTTGTCCCTTGCAATGAGTTTCAAGGCATGCGTTCATCCTTTGAAATGCTTTTCAAGGCCTGGACATATATAACAAACACACAATCAAGACATGCAATCTAGAAATACAGTCGATATTTGTTAGTTTATAATTCTGCTTATAATGTTAACACATCATTCACATATACAATATATAATCAAGGTGGAGTTATCAATCTCCCCCTTGATGAAAGACAAAACAAATATCGTATCTACATTTAATGTTAGTGATACATATGCAATAATATCGAAAAATGCAGAATGCAGATATATCAGATAAACACACACACATATTTAATTTCTCCCCCTTTGTCTTGCAACAAGGGCAAAAAACCATTAAAGTACGAGAGATAAAAATTATTACAGACCCAAGAAATGTATATTCAAAAACACAAAACAGTTTTAAAAATGAGTCCCATAAACGGTTGTCAACGCCTTGATATCAAAACCAAGGGGGCTTTAAAATCCATGTCAAGGCCTTGACATCCATTTCAAGGCCTTGAAACTAATTTAAAGACTTTGAAATTCACTCCTGGTACCACATCGGATTCATGTGTCCTTTTCCGCGAATCTCATTGTAGCACTTTTGCCTCCATCGGGCATGACCTTTATCCAGGGCAATCGCTTTCTTATATTCATCAACTCTTCTTTCATCCTCCAGCTTCTTGTACTTCTTTACTACTCCATATTCCTCGATGGTCAAAATGTTTGGTTCCTCAACAACAGGTTGACCATTTGTCATTTCAAGGTCTTGAAGATGCGTTTCAAGGTCTTGAGATTGTTCTTTGATATCTTGAATATGTTCTTGCATATTCTTTTCTTGAGATTTAGGATCTTCTTCACCATCAAAATTATAATCTTCATGTTGATTAAGATTCAAATATGTAAAACTTTCACTCAAAGTACCATCGTTGCTTTCATCAAACAAATTTTGTCAATCAATCCTCTTTTGAAATCGTTTTCAAGGAGATACTTGGACAATCTTTCATACCAAGCTCGAGGAGCTTGCTTAAAACCATAAATGTCTTTGTCCAATTTAAATACATGATCCGGAAATTCATCATTTTCAAGACCAAGAGGTTGAGAAACGTAGACTTCTTCTTCTAAGAAGCCATTTAGAAAAACACATTTAGCATCCATTTGAAAAAGCTTTATATTCATGAAGGATGCAAAAGCAAGTAGCATACGTATGGCTTCTAACCTGGCAATCAGATCAAAACTCTCCTCATAATCAATACCTTCTTCTTGGTTATAGCTTTGAGCTACAAGTCATGCTTTGTTTCAAATGACCTTCCCATTTTCATCCAACTTGTTTTGAAATACCCATTTTGTGCCAATGAAGGATTGTTGTGTAGGTCTTGACGTGAGGGTTCAGACTTTGTTTCTCTCGAATTCATTCAATTCATTTTGCATGGCCATGATCCAATCGCATTCCTGAAGTGCTTGGACATAGTTTTTAGGCTCGATAAGAGACACGAAAGCCGAGAAAGCACATTAGTTGTTAACCCTAGATCGGGTTTGAACTCCTACTTTTGGATCTGAGATCACATTATCTATTCCTCTTCTCACTTAATCTTCTTCAATACTTATAGCTTGTGTTATACCTCAAAATCAACAATAGATAATGGAGAAGATGATTTTTAGGGGATGGAGAACAAGCTTTGAGTCATTCAAGATGCTCTTCATTGTCCTCTGTGAAGAAGGATTATTGGAAGATGCAGATTGGGTGTTGAAACTCTTTTGTATGAAAAGTGTGACACTTCTGGTATGAAAAGTGTGACACTTCTGGTATGAAAAGTGTGACAACAACATATGTAATAACCGAAAATTTTAAACTCCGTTTAAATCCGGATCCAACCGGATTCCGGTTCGCCAACTTTTATTCTTTTAAATAAATAAAATGATATTTAATTTCTATCATTTTATGTGACCTTAATTCACATAAAATAATAAATTATGTAACCGGAAATAATTTCGTTTTTTTTTTATAAACCGAAGAGCGGTTCCGTGTGAGTAACGATCTAATTATCAGCCCATCTTAGTTAGATGAGCTGGCCCAACAAACCCGGCCCAATTAACCAGCCGGCCCAGCCTTAACCCTAAACCCTAATCAGCTCTTAATCATGTTTTACCCTAAACTAATCTTTTTTTTCCTAACCTAAACGCCGCTGCTCTTTTCTCCCTCATAGCTACTACCGTATCTTCTGCATTGACGCTCCTTCTGCACGAACGACGGGAGCACTAGAGTTGGACGCGTCGCCTTAGATCCAGCCAGAAGACACCGCCGCGCCATAACTCTTGCGTCATCAGCATCCGGGTGAGTCTCGATCCTCTTCCCTTTCTTTCCTGACAGAGTATCACGCTGACTCCTGCACTCGACCTCCTGCACAGACCGCTGGAACTCCTGCACTCAACCTCCTACACAGACCGCTGGGACTCCTGCACTCGACCTTCTGCACAAGCCACTAGGACTCCTGCACTCGACCATCTGCATCCACAAGAGTCGATCGTCCGCCAGGCTGCTGCAGAAGAGGACCGGCCATCAGTAGCAACCACCTCACCGAGTTCACGCCGGATCCGCTCGTAGTTCATCAACAGATATGGTGCCTTTCTTGCTGTGGTGAATAAACAATTCCCCTTCTACCTGTTGTAATGTATAGAGAGTTGTTTTGAGTTTGGTATGTTGAATGAGAAGTAGTGCAGATGAAGGTAGGCTGAACTTTTGTAGTTTAAGAGAGTTGAGTAGATTGGTTTAGAGGGTTTAAAGAGTCAGTAGAAGGGATTCGAACTGGGGACCTGCTGATCATGGTGATTTTGAGGGACTGCTGGAGGAGAGACTCGAACCTAGGATTTTCTGCACACCTAATAATTCAGCTTCGACCTGCTGACTTTAGGACCTAATTTCTATAGCTTAAATCGAGAATCCACCGTTGAGTTTTTGATATATCATAGATAAATACATATAGTTTAATGTGTTAAACTTTTGGAGAAAGTTAACGCTCGGATTAGGTTTTATAAGGTCCCAAAGTAGAGCACTTGAGCTGTTTTTGAAGCAGGAAAATATTTGACTAAGTATAGAATTTTAGCTTCTAGTCCAACCTTAGAGTTTATACAAGATTTATGGTTGCATTTTGGAGAGACCTTTTCCCTATGTTTAGCATACATATTTTAGAGGAACTAAAGAGCGTTTCCAGAATTCTTATTTGTTAATCTAAGTCTTGGATCTTAACTCAAATCGGACCTTAATGATCGTTTAATGAAAATCTAGAATTTTGTACAACTCCTATATTTCTGTATTAAACTTTTCCGTAAGAACTAGAGTATGGACATTAGACTCCAAAAGGGAGTTAGAAATAAGTATAGGAAAATCTTAGAATTTTCGGGAACAGGGGTAAAATAGTCTTTTTACTTAAGAGAGCCTTTTTTCGTAATCTCTCTTCATGAGATTCTACATCTTAGAAGTTTATAACTTCTAAGAGTTTAGGGATGTGATTTTGATCCACAAGCCTTGTTTGACAGGCGTTTGAGTACCACGAGTACGGACCGAGTTGAGATTTGATAGAGTGGGATTTTATTCAGGTAAGTCCTTGCGACTTACTTAGCTACTTTCTGGATGTTAGTTGAGTGATAATATATAGTGGTGTGTGCAATGTGTGTTTATAATAATAACATGATAGGACGACTGTTATTATTATATTTTAAGGCCCAAGTGTATGTATAACGGGCCGTGACATCACTGCCCAGCTTTGACAGGAGACTGGGAGGTTCTCTATACCCAGACCATACAGGTACAAGGTGAGATGCAGCGGATCCATTCCTGATGGTTACACGGGTGCGGAGGCGAGGTTTGGGAATCCCTCGTGTCACAAAATAAGTATCATTAGTAAGAGTGAATGACCTAAGTAAAGATAATAAATGGATTGTTTGAAAGCATGATGAGTGTTTACTTTTGCTATGATATGTGTGTGTGCTATTATTAATTCATCTAATGTTTAGATAGCTAGCTAATGGTTGTTCTATTGTGTTTTTAGATTTACCACATGTTAGAGCAACAGCTGAGTGATCCGGAAGTAGTGGTCAGCCAGGTCTCCGTACTCCTTAGAGTGGGATTGGGTGTTATGTTGTTGTTTCTTTTTTCTTGTTTAAGACAGTTAGACTTTCCGTTGTTTAAGTACTATAGGTTGTTAGACGTTGTTGCATTCATCCCTTGAAAATATATTTTTATGAATTTTGGTTTTTCTTATTTGTGTCTTGTTGCAAGATCCTAGTGATATTGTTGTTAAACTGAGGTTGGGACCCATTGTGAGGTCCTAACTAGTAATGTCCCGAGTTTTGAGAATTCGGTATGTTACAACATGGTATCAGAGCTCTAGGTTGGCAACAATGGCACTTGAAATCTTTTGAAAGACCGAATAAGTACTTGAGCAGAACCCGAAAAGGGATGTGAGTTTTAAAAAGGAATTTTGGTTTCAAATGCATGCATAGTCTGGTTGGAAATAGAAAAGTATGGTTGACCACCACTACTACGGCAAATCTCAGTATGCTTAGTATGGATTGTAGGGTTACTTTAGTTGGACTTATTAGCTAGTTTATAACTATCGTTGTTATCACTCGAGCAGATGGCACGTACTAGGGCTACGCTAGCTACTGGTCGAGGTAGAGGTCGTTCACCTCTCCCTCCAACTGGACAGGGTTGGGGTGATAGGACTCTTGTAGTTAGAGGACGCAGCCGTGGAGGTAGATCTTCATTAGCACGAGGTCGAGGTCGAGCTCCTCGAGAGGATCCACCAGCAGTGATCATACCAGATGCTGGAGTGGAGGAGGTGGTTGAGAGTGTGATTCTTGAGGTAAGGAATGGGACCGCTGCTAGGTCTGGAGCACATGGAGAACGTTCGACTGAGTCAAGACGTGTTTCTATTGGAGCATCTGAGTACAGAGAGTACAGAGCATACGTCGAGCGTATGGAGGAGGCTGCTAGAGCATAGAGACTTAACCAAGTACCACCGGTACCGGCTAGGTCAGTTCAGGTGACACAAGGAGTGCCTCAGGTGCCGGCTGTACCTGAGAGGAGAGTTGAGGCTGATAGAGCTCCTGCTGGGTCCAGAGCACCGAGACCGGATGAGTGGTTGAAGGCTTTCAACTCTCAAAAAGTCCCCTCATTCAATTGAGAGATAGGGTTAGAGGTGGAGCACTAGATTGGACACGTAGAGACTGCACTAGGGGCGATACGTTGCCCAGAGAATCGACGGGTGGAGTTTGTGCAGACAGGTTTCACTGAGGATGCTCATTCCTGGTGGCGGACCATTCGTAGCCGAGTCACCGGTTGGGTGCAGATGAGGAGCATTGTCAGAGAGAGATACTGCCCTACCTCGTTGAGAAGAGAGAGGTTTCAGGACTTCATTGAGGCGGGATTTGAGGATATTCCGATTACTGATGTTGTCAAGAAGTTCCAGAAGGAACTGACTCTACTTGGACCAGCTGCACCTCCTGAGGAGCAGCATGTGTATCTCTTTTCACAAAGATTGAGGGAGAGCACTCGTTCCTATCAAGCAGGATTTCGCTGTAAGTCTCTATCAGACTATCGGGATAGGGCTTCTGCTTATGAGCGAGATAGGCTAGTCCAGAGGAGAGCTGCTCAGTCAGATAGGCCGGATAAGCGGCAGAGGACAGGTTATGCAAGTGGCAGTACAGGAGTAGCTGTTTTTGGACGGGGACAGACTCAGGGGCGACATAGTCATACTGCTACAAAGCCTACAGTTCAGACTTCAGTTGGGGGTTCACAGTGCCACAACTGTAGTGGCTATGGACACATCCGATCAAATTGCACGAAGTCGTTAGTGACCTGCTTTCTGTGTGGCAAGGTTGGACACAAAGCTGTATTTTGCTGCCAGGGCAAGGCTCCATCTCAGCAGGGTTCCTCCCTTGTCGGTCTATCAGGGAGTGTAGAGAGGTAGCCACAGTACCGAGCTCCAAGTCAGCAGCAGCAAAATCGAGCCCCAGGTCAGTAGCAGCCTTATAGAGCTCCAGGACATCCTTCACAGAGTTCTTTGCAGGGATCCGGTCGGGGCAGGGGACGTGGTAGTGTAGCTGATACCAGAGGAGCTCCGGCACGGGTGTTTAAGCTGAGGAGTGCTGATCAGCCAGAGGCACCGACTACCACAGGTACTATTTGGATCCATGGCCTACCCGTACGAGTTTTGTTTGATACAGGTGCTACGCGCTCCTTTATATCTGATGCATGCGTAGATAGGTTGTCCTTAGCTACTGTAGAGGGGATACCTTATATGATAGGATTACTTGACGGGAGTAAGATCAGAGGGACCCGAGAGATCTATGGATGTCTCATTCATTTGGGAGATCAAGACTAGCTAGTAAATTTTCTAGTCATACCCTTAGCTCATGAGGATGTGATTTTAGGGACAGATTGGATGAAGAGACATGGAGCAGTCTTATACATTGGTAGGAGGACCGTGACTGTTGCCACTGAGGAGGGTCATAGAGTGATATTCCGAGGTTGGAACCTCGGAAAGTCCGGCACAGTTATCAGTGCAGTGAGAGCAACGAGACTGATAGCACAGGGTTGCGAGGCTTTCTAGTGTTATGCCATGAAGGAACGCAAGAGCCTGGCAATAGAGGAGATACCAGTTGCGTTCGATTTTGCAAAGGTATTCAGTGACGACCTGCCAGGACTACCCCCACAGAGAAGCATTGATTTCAGCATTGAGTTAGAGCCGGATACGAGACCGATCTCGAAGGCCCCGTACCGTATGGAACCGATAGAGCTACTTGAGTTGAAGAAGTAATTAGAGGAGTTAGCAGAGAAGGGCTTCATACGCCCTAGTGTGTCTCCCTGGGACGCGCTAGTATTACTTGTGAGGAAGAAGGACGGATCGATGCGGCTATGCATAGACTACAAAGAGTTAAACAAAGTCACCATCAAGAACAAGTATCCACTATCGCGCATAGATGATCTGTTGGACCAGTTGCATGGATCGTCCGTGTTCTCGAGGATAAACTTGAGGTCAGGTTATCACCAGATGAGGGTGAGAGATCAGGACATACCTAAGACTGCATTCCGGACTAGGTATGGTCATTATGAGTTCGTAGTGATGCCATTTGGGCTCACTAATGAACCAGCGGTGTTCATAGAGTTGATGAACGGGATATTCATCGACTTTTTATACCAGTTTGTAGTGGTCTTCATTGACGACATCCTAGTTTACTCCAGGAGTCGAGAGGAGCATGCCGGACACTTGAGGACAGTATTGCAGATTCTGCAGGATAGCCAGCTGTACGCTAAGGTATCCAAGTGTGAGTTTTGGATGTCAGAGGTGCTTTCCTAGGCCACGTAGTGACTGCTGAGGGTATTAAGGTCGATCCGGAGAAGATCGAGTGAGTGTCTTCTTGGCAACCTCCGAAGAATGTTAAGGAGGTTCGCAGCTTTCTAGGTTTGGCAGATTATTACCACCGGTTTGTGGAAGGGTTCTCCCTGATTGCGCGACCACTTACCTGTATTTAGAGGAAGACTACTCGGTTTGTCTTGTCTGAGCCGTGTCAGCAGAGTTTTGAGGAGTTGAAGAGGAGATTGACGTCTGCTCCAATTTTTAGCACAACCTAAGGGTACATATGACTTTGTGGTATACAGTGACGCATCCAAGCTAGGCTTGGGGTGTGGTTTGATGCAGAGGGGTAATGTCATAGCTTATGTGTCTCGACAATTGAAGACGTATGAGAAGAAATGCCCAACACATGATTTAGAGTTAGCTGCAGTAGTCCATGCTCTTAAGATCTAGCGTCACTATCTCTATGGAGCTACATGTCAGATCTTCACAGACCATAAGAGTCTGAAGTATATATTCACTCAACGGGACTTGAATAATCGCCAGAGGCGGTGGTTAGAGTTGATCAAGGATTTTGACCTTGAGATTCTCTATCACCCCGGAAAGACGAATGTAGTAGCTGACGCTTTGAGCCGGAAGACACCTCGGGAGAGGGTGATAGCCCGGTTGATAGTACAGCCATAGTTGCGGAGAATCTTGGCTTGGTTAGAGATAGAGATTCAGTTTCCCGATACAGATAGTCAATTGGCTACTTTGGAGTTACTTCCTGATCTGTTGGATGAGATCCGACAGAAGCAGGAGACTTGTAATGCCCGTTTATTCGGGTGCGATCCGACCTTGCTTTCCTCCCTTCCATCAATTCATTATATCTCGCGTCCTTATTTAAAAGTATATTTTTATAGATTTAGAATATTAACTTTTTCGAGGATTATTTTAATTGGGGGATACATGAATGTACCTCCGTATTTTTATTAATCTAATTTAGTCGAAAAGTCGGGATTTATCGATCCGGGAAATCCCGTTCCGATCATTTAATCGAGTTTTGCCCTAATACCCATTTTTTTCTTCCTCTTTTCTTTTCTCTATTCTTTTTCTTTTGTCTTTTTCTCCTCTCACCTGTGACGCTCGCGTGATGAATGGCCGCCAGGAGCAGCGACTTCTCGTTCCTTGCTTCAGCTGCACGCTTTTACAGCCTACCCGCCTAGCCTGTCGGCCGACCTCTTGCCCTCCTCCGATGATGACCACCCGCCCAGGTTGTCTCCCTCTTCTTTGTCATTCTCTTCTCTGTCATTCTCTTCTCTCAACCTCACCTTCTCTCCTGCTTCTCTCCCTTCCCATTTTCTTTCTTCTTTCTTTCCTATTTCTTCTAAGTGAAGCTATACCATTCGAGAAGGGCTTGAAGAGGGCTGCACCGCCAGGGACCGCCATCGGACGTCACTCTCTGCGCCCCGCCGCCGCTTTGGAGGATCGGAGCCGCCAGCAGGACGGTGCACAGGCCGCGCCCGACGCCGGGTCTTCTCCCTCTTCTTTCGCTGCTCTTATGTCCGCTCCTGTTGCCGGAGGCTGCTGTCGCGAGATCCGTTGCCGGCGCCGACCGTCGCCCTTCCTCCGCCAGCACCGACGCCGCCTTCGCCCTTCCCCTGCCTGCGTAAGCCACGGGCCTTGCCCTTTCCGTTCTTCTGTCGATTGGTTGCTGAAGGTTGAAGGAGATTGGCACATTTTTGCCCCTTTTTACTGTTTATTGCAATTTGTACCCCCTTTGTTAGATAATGACAGCAGTGAACCCAAACTTTTAGAAACGAACTCTTATACCCCTGCAGCAGCTTACTACACATGTTGGCCATAATTTTTGTTATAACTTGTGATCTAACCCCTTTTCAAATTAATTTGGTGCCTTTGATAGTTTAAATCCAATTGATGGCCAAATTAGAATTTCGGTTTTTACAAGCAACTTTCCATTTTAGATATTTTGCCCGGAAATGGTTTTAAAGAGTTTAAGCTCAGTTTTGGAAAACGGAGTTTCCATTGAATTTTTTTTTTTATGCGCTAAACCTTCCTTTCAAATTAGCGTTTGAGCTAATTTTGCTTAGTTTTGTTCTTAGGACCGGAAGCGCCCAATAAAAGCCACCGAACTCGTTCTTGACTCCGTAGATCGTGCTTCACCTTGGATCTCGTGTGAGTGCTTCTCCTTCGTTAGTTCGATTATGGTAGTATAACATGTTAGATGAACTTAGCATAACATAGAGCAAATGCCATGTAGTGGCCATGTACAATAGGCAATAGTGATTGGATATGGAACTTGTTGGATTACCTTCCTTACGATCTTATGATGATCCTCGAGATTATAGATTGGACATAGCATGCTAGAGTTAGATATCTTTTTATATATGTTGAAAACTAGAAGTCCGAGAACTTCTATCTTTTTAGTCAGGTTATTGATAGTGCCTCATTTGGTCAGGCTTTGAGCGTTTTCCCACAGAAGGTTGAGAGTGGTTTATTCGAGTTACCTTGAGAGAGGTAAGTCTTCGGACTTACTTAGCCCGTATTTTACATATTAGCATTGATGTGTGTGTGGTGGTGTATGTATGTGTTATTGTTTATGTTATAAACAACTAAACCGGTAATAGGATCACCGACTTTATATTATTCTGGCCCAAGTGTATGATAACGGGCGGTGACATCATCTGCCTAGCTCTTACGAGAGTCTAGGAGGTTCTTGACGACTAGCCCGTGCTGGTTAGACGGTCGGAGGCATCCATACCATTTCATGCCGGTAAGTAGGGACCGAGGCGGGACCACGGTAGTCTCGTGTCACAAAACTAAGTTGAATTAGAACGGGATACGACCTAATAATAATAAAGATAATAAAACGGATCGTTGTGCTTTTATGTATGTTGTATGCTTGTGATGAGATTATGTGTGTATGTGCCTCGCCCATTGATTCTAATATCTAGATTATGAGCTAACGGTTTTAAACCGTTTGTATAGACGCCCTGCAGGTTAGGGACGCCGTCGAGTGAGGTGGAGAAGTGGATAGTCGAGGGTCACCGTACACTATAGGACGGGGGCGTTTTTGGGTTTATTTTGTTATGTTTGGATTTATGGATTTCGGATTTATCCTTTGAGAGTGTGTCGTTTTGAGGACTCGGCTGAGTTTCCACTTTGTACTTTTACTTTCAGTTTCCCGCATACATTATAAACGATTTGAGTTTTTGCCTTTATTTGTGCCATATTGGAAAGGTCCGGTGAAAATGTTGTCAAGCTAAGGGTCGGGACCCATTGTGAGGTCTCACCCATAGCATTCCGATATCCCGCGGATTCGGGGTGTTACAAGACTTGCCCGACTTTGACCAGGATCCGGGACAGGATGTCTCGAGATGAGGCACCACAGTTCACTATTGGTGCTGATGGAGTGATGAGACGTCAGGACCACGTTTGTGTGCCGTCGGGCAGTGAGTTGAGACAGAGGATACTAGGTGAAGCTCATGCTACCCCATACTCAGTACATCTTGGAGCGAGTAAGATGTACAAGGATGTGAGACGGTTCTTTTGGTGGGGTGGTTTGAAGCCCGACGTGGCTCGGTATGTAGCTCAGTGTGCGACCTATCAGTAGATCAAGATTGAGCATCGTAGGTCCGGAGGAGAGATCCACCCACTTCCAGTACCACACTGGAAGTGGGAGGATATATCTATGGATTTTGTCACAGGATTGAGACTCAGCAGAGGTTTTGATGCTATTTGGGTAGTGGTAGACCGTCTGACGAAGACCACACGTTTCATTCCGATTAAGGAAACGTGGCCGGTAAGTTGTCTAGCTGAGGAGTTCACCAGACACATTGTGAGACTCCATGAAGTACCGAGGACTATCGTCTCTGACAGAGATGGACGTTTCACCTCGAGATTTTGGCAGTAGGTACATACTGCTTTAGAGACGAGTCTCCACTTTACTATTGCTTACCACCCACAAACTGACGGTCAGTCTGAGAGGACCATCCAGACGTTAGAGGACATGTTGCGGGCTTGTGTACTAGATTGGGGACAGGTATGGCCAGATCATCTTCCACTTGTAGAGTTTTCGTATAATAACAGTTGGCACGGGTCTATTGGGATGGCCCCTTTTGAGGCTTTGTACGGGCGGAGATGTCGCACACCGTTATGCTGGGATGAGCCTAGCAGAGCTGATGGAGTAACTCCGGATCAGATACAGGATGGCATCGCTCGGATTGCCCTGGTCCGGGAGCGGATGTTAGCAGCTCAGAGTCGTTAGAAGTCCTACGCCGACAAAAGGCGTCGACCCTTGGAGTTTAGGGTGGGTGCTCAGGTGTGGTTGAGAGTGTCACCGACGAGAGGAGTCCGGCGTTTCGGCATTAAGGGGAAGCTGAATCCCCGATATGTCGAACCTTTTGAGATCTTGGAGAGAGTGGGAGAGGTGGCCTATAGATTAGCACTACCGCCGAGACTAGAGGGTGTCCATCCGGTCTTCTATGTATCTCAGTTAAGAGAGTACATCCCGGATCCGAGACACGTCATCAACCATGAGGATCTGATAGTTGAGCCCGACCATACATTTGTAGAGTACCCCGTAGCTGTCTTGGAGCGCAATACTAGACGTCTGCGGTCCAAGGAGATACCGATGTTGAGGATTCAGTGGTCTAGACGAGGAGCTGATGAGGCCACTTGGGAGACAGAGGAGAGCATTAGACGTAATTATCCCGAATTCTCTATGGGGTTAGATGTTACTTCTGTATCGACGAGTTAGCACTCGGATGTTGTGTTGTTTGACCATTCATGTTTTTATATTGGATTGAGTGATTATATTTTATGGGATGTGTGTCTGAGCATGATGATTGAGTAGTTGCATGGGAGAAAACGAAAATTTTTATGAAATTAAGATATACAAAGAAAGTCGTTTGATTAGGTGCATGATTCCAAGTTTCGGGACAAAACTTCTTTTAAGAGGGCACTGATGTAACCGAAAATTTTAAACTCCGTTTAAATCCGGATCCAACCGGATTCCGGTCTGCCAACTTTTATTTCTTTAAATAAAATAAAATGATATTTAATTTCTATCATTTTATGTGACCTTAATTCACATAAAATGATAAATTATGTAATCGGAAATAATTCCGTTTTTTTTATAAACCGAAGAGCGGTTCCGTGCGAGTAACGATCTAACTATCAGACCATCTTAGTTAGATGAGCAGGCCCAACAGACCCGGCCCAATTAACCAGCCGGCCCAGCCTTAACCCTAATCAGCTCTTAATCATGTTTTACCCTAAACTAATCTTTTTTTCCTAACCTAAACGCCGCTGCTCTTTTCTCCCTCACAACTACTACCGTATCTTCTGCATCGACGCTCCTTCTGCACGAACGACAGGAGCACTGGAGTTGGAAGCGTCGCCTTAGATCCAGCCACAAGACCCCGCCGCGCCGGAACCCTTGCGTCAGCATCCGGGTGAGTCTTGATCCTCTTCCCTTTCTTTCCTGAGAGAGTATCACGCTGACTCCTGCACTCGACCTCCTGCACAGACCGCTGGAACTCTTGCACTCGACCTCCTGCACAGACCGATGGGATTCCTGCATTCGACCTTCTACACAGGCTGCTGGGACTCCTGCACTCGACCCTCTGCATCCACAAGAGTCGATCGTCCGCCAGGCTGCTGCAGAAGAGGACCGGCCATCAGTAGCAACCACCTCACGGAGTTCAGCGCCGGATCCGCTCGTAGTTCATCAACAGCTACGGTGCCTTCCTTGCTGTGGTGAGTAAACAATTCCCCTTCTACCTACTGTAATGTATAGAGAGTTGTTTTGAGTTTGGTATGCTGAATGAGAAGTAGTGTAGATGTAGGTAGGGTGAACTTTTGTAGTTTAAGAGAGTTGAGTAGATTGGTTTAGAGGGTTTAAAGAGTCAGTAGAAGGGATTCGAACTAGGGACCTGCTGATCATGGTGATTTTGAGGGACTGTTGGAGGAGAGACTCGAACCTAGGACTTTCTGCAGACCTAATAATTCAGCTTCGACCTGCTGACTTTAGGACCTAATTTCTATAGCTTAAATCGAGAATCCACCGTTGAATTTTTGATGTGTCGTAGATAAATACATATAGTTTATTGTGTAAAAATTTGGGAGAAAGTTAACGGTCGGATTAGGTTTTATAAGGTCCTGAAAGTAGAGCACTTGATCTGTTTTTTATGCAGGAAAATATTTGACTAAGTATAGAATTTTAGCTTCTAGTCCAACCTTAGAGTTTATACAAGAGTTATGGTTGCATTTTGGAGAGACATTTGCCCTATGTTTAGCATGCATATTTTAGAGGAACTAAAGAGTGTTTCCGGAATTCTTATCTGTTAATCTAAGTATTGGATCTTAACTTAAATCGGACCTTAATGACCGTTTAATAAAAATCTAGAATTTTGTACAACTCCTATATTTCTGTATTAAACTTTTCCGTAAGAACTAGAGTATGGAAATAGACTCCGAAGGGGAGTTAGAAATAAGTATAGGAAAATCTTATAATTTTCGGGACCAGGGGTAAAATAGAATTTTTACCTTAAGAGAGCCTTTTTCCGTAATCTCTCTTCATGAGATTGTACATCTTAGAAGTTTATAACTTCTAAGAGTTTAGGGATGTGATTTTGATCCACATGCCTTGTTTGACAAGCGTTTGAGTACCACGAGTACGGACCGAGTTGAGATTTGATAGAGTGGGATTTGATTCATGTAAGTCCTTGCGACTTACTTAGCTAGTTTCTGGATGTTAGTTGAGTGATAATAGTGGTGTGTGCAATGTGTGTTTATAATATTAACTTGATAGGACGACTGTTATTATTATATTTTAAGGCCCAAGTGTATGTATAACGGGCCATGACATCACTGCCCAGCTCTGACAGGAGACTGAGAGGTTCTCTATACCTAGACCATACAGGTACAAGGTGAGATGTATCGGATCCATTCCTGATGGTTACACGGGTGCGGAGGCGAGGTTTGGGAATCCCTCGTGTCACAAAATAAGTATCATTAGTAAGAGTGAATGTTCTAAGTAATGATAATAAATGGATTGTTTGAAAGCATGATGAGTGCTTACTTTTGCTATGATGTGTGCGTGTGCTATTATTAATTCATCTAATGTTTAGATAGCTAGTTAATGGTTGTTCTATTGTGTTTTTAGAAAGGTTAGAGCAGCAGTTGAGTGATCCGGAAGTAGTGGTCAGCCGGGTCTCCGTACTCCTTAGAGTGGGATTGGGTGTTATCTTGTTGTTTCTTTCTTCTTGTTAAAGACAGCTAGACTTTTCCGTTGTTTATGTACTATAGGTTGTTAGACGTTGTTGCATTCATCCCCTGAAAATATATTTTTATGAATTTCGGTTTTTTTATTTGTGTCTTGTTGCAAGATCCTAGTAATATTGTTGTCAAACTGAGGTCGGGACCCATTGTGAGGTCCTAACCAGTAATGTCCCAAGTTTTGAGAATTCGGGGTGTTACAACATATTGAACTGAGATTTGATAATTTGACCGCACAAATCATTACATATTAAATTTATGGTCTCAAAACTTATGGTATTTAAATGTTTGGTATGTAATTTTTGGCATTTAAATTTCTGGCATGTAAATTTCCGGTATATAATATATAAAAAAATGAAAAAAGGACAAAAAGAAAACAAAAAAAAATCCGGTATGAGTTTTTGGTATGAATTTCTTATCAAAAACTCATGACAGAAAATTATAAAAAAATTAAAAAAAAAACAAAAAGTTATGGTATGAACTTCTGGTATGAAAAGTTTCTAGTATGAACTTCTAGTATGAAACTTTTTTGGTATGAGAAATTTTGGTATGAAAAAAATTCTGGTATGAAAAAATTCTGGTATGAAAAAAATTCTGGTATGAGAAATTCTAGTATGTTAATTACAGAAATAAAAAAGAAAAAAGAAAATAAAATAATAATAAAATAATAAAATAAAAATTCATCAATTAAGACTTAAATCTTACACTTACATAATACTACAAACATCTATTATTCTTTTTTATTAAAATAGAGGGATTCAAGCGATAAAACATCTTCATTCGTTCCAAAAGTTTTTCTTCCTCTTAGCTTACAAAAGTTTACATCCCCAAAAGAGAGAAAAACATGAGAGCTTCATTGGAATATCTAGAGAGTGTTATACTCGAGTGTGTATGCTACTTTGTGAAGTAACTAGGCTATTATTGCTAGGTTAGAGTTGAAACTAGATCATAGCATTGGCTACAAGAGAGAAGAAGGGGATTTCTTCTAGGTTGTATCTAGGACTCTTTGAGCAGATAATAGATAGTTAGATCCTACGGGTAAAGAAACCCTAGGACGGAGACGTAGGTTGTTAGAGCTGAACTTCGTAAACATATCATCGTGTCGATCTTTTAATTCCGCACTATATCTTGTGTTATTGTGACTAATGTTGTTTTGCAGGTTTTCAAAGTCAAGGCCTTGAAATCACTTTCAAAGCCCTTGAAAACTAGTTTTGTCAAAAAGAGCACATATCAACTTCAAGGCCTTGAAATCAGTTTCAAAGCTTTGAGATAGGTTTTTGTGAAAAGTTCTCATACTCTATTCAACCCCCTTCTAGAGTATCTATATCCTTATTATTCACCTATACGGTTCTTCAGTTTTGTTTATATTTCTTTCTTTATTTTATTTTTGGTTTTGCAATTAATAGTTCATATCATTACGTCAATCTCCATGTGTTTAATCTTAACCCACATATTAAATGGGTATTGCATTTATTTATGAGAATTGATGTTCACGTCTCAACCATCATCAATAGTCTTGACCGAACACTTCAAGCAAGGTTCTCTCCTTGAGCCATCATGATGGTCTTAGCTCAAGTTCATGTGCCCGAGTGACTCGTTGATGTGATGAAGTGAAGTGGACTCACATTACTATTCGATTCTCATCTCACTCTTGGTATTGAATTGCAAGAGCATAATTCACGTAGTTTTGTGAAAATAGTTTACAAATAAAAATTTGTAAATCTATTCAAATTATAATTTATAAAAAATAGGTATTCTACCAATTGATGTCATCCAATTATGCATTAATTTTGAAATAATTTGGCAGAATAGACCATTTTTTATTTGCTTTTGTTTTGTGTACCCCTTTAATTTTTACCACTTTTATTAATGTTACATAAAAGTAATTAACCCCTCTATTAAAAAAAACATATGAATTTTCTTTTGTTAGGTAAAATGACTGCTGAATGCGTTTTTTATTTTATTTTGTTTTGTCCTTTTTTTTTATTTTTTTTATTTTTCTAGTATGAGTTTCTGGTATGAATTTCTGGCATGGTTTTTGGTATGAACTTTTGGTATGATTTTTGGTTTGAATTTCTGGTAGGTTTCTGGTTGAGTTTCTGGTATGAGTTTCTGGCATGAACTTCTGGTATGAATTTCTAGTATGGTTTCTCGTTGAGTTTCTAGTGTGGATTCTGGTTGAGTTTCTGGTATGAATTTCTGGTATAGTTTCTAGTATGAATTTGTGGTATGTTTTATGTTGAGTTTCTTGTATGAATTACTGGTATGAGTTTCTAGTATGAATTTTTGGTATGAAACTTATCAAAATTTAGGAAAACGCATGAATCAAATTGTTAAAACCTTTTATAGCTTGAAGAAGATTATTCTCCGATCAAATAAAACTATAAATTGTATACTGCTAAACTTTAAGTAGTTGCCAATATCAGGATAATTTGTAAGATCAACCAATGTAGGAGCACCAATCGCAATTCATATATAAGCCTAATAGTACTAGCAAACTAATCCAGCAGTTCAACACTAAGCGATTTAGAATTAGCAGGTGCAGTTCCCACATAAAAAGAAACAAATCCCTACATCTAATTCTCAAATCAATCCAACAAAACGCAAGAAGCAAGATGGAGAAAAAGTCGAGCGCGGTGTCCTAATAGGAATCTCTAGCCGTCAGCTCAGCCAAATCGGCATGCCTTACCTACGACATTGTTGAAGTGTGCGCGGATGGGGAAGAAGTCGAGGGCGATTCCGATGGCAAAGATGATGGAGAAGGCGATGTGGTGGTTTGACTTGTGAAGGTCTGGTTGATGGTGTGGCATGGTGGTTATTGTGAGGGTGGTGATCATTGTTGATGTGGAGCTTGCGAAGGAGATGTCTCATCTTTGACATGGTTGAAGTCTCATCGATTGCTTGAATCTTTGTTTATCGCTCTAATTTAAACTTGGTTGTATTGATTGAATGACAGGTTTGAACAGTAAAAAAATGGGGTAAATTTACTAAACGTGTTTATGCTAGGAGCCTAGTTAGTAGAGCAAAATCTCAATAAAAGTCTACTTAGCAAATTTGGCCATCAAGTGAAGATTTTCACTGCTCTACTTTGGGACCTTATAACTTCTAATTCGACCGTTACTTCATTCCCAATTTTTAACACAGTAAACTCTATGTATCCATCTACAACATATCAAAAACTCAACGGTGGATGTTCGATCTAAGCTCTCAAAACTAGCTCCTAAAGTCAGCAGGTCAAGGCTGGAAAATGAGGTAAGCAGGAGGTCTCAACTTCGATTCTCTCTGTCAACATAAGCTCCCATTTATTTTTTGTTAGAGATCTTTACTCCTATGATTAGTATGCATATCATATAGGATCTAGAGATTTATTCCGGATTTTTATCTTTTTATTCAAGCCTCGTATCTTAACCCAAAGTCGGACCTTAACGACTTTTTGTGAAAATATAGAATTTTGTGTAACTATTATAAATCTTTACCAAACTTTTCAGTAAGAACTAGACTGTGGAAATGGGTTCCAAATGAGAGTTTGGAACTAGGATATAGACAAATCTGGGAGTTTCGGAACCGGGGGTAAAATAGTCATTTTACCTTAAGAGGACTTTTTAGTAATTTTCTCTTGATGAGTTTGTGCATCTTAGAAGTTATACACTTCTAAGATTATGGGATGTATTTTGATCCACGTGCCTTGTATGACAGACGTTTGAGTTTCTACGGTTGCAGACCGAGTTGAGATTGTGAGAGTTGTGGTTTGATTCAGGTATGTCCTTGCGACTTACTTAGCTGGTTTCTGGATGTTAGTTGGATGACGATAGTGATGTGTGTGTTGTGTGTTTATAATAACAACTTGTTAGGACGACTATTGTTATTATGTGTTAAGGCCCAAGTGTATGTATAACGGGCCGTGACATCACTGTTCAGCTCTGCCAGGAGACTGGGAGGTTCTCTATACCCAGACCATACAGGTACACGGTGAGATGCATCGGATCCACTCCTGATGGGTACACGGGGGCGGAGGCGAGGTTTGGGAATCCCTCGTGTCACAAAATAAGTATCATTAGTAAGAGTGGATGACTTAAATGAAGATAATAAATGGATTGTTTGAAAGCATGATGACTGTTCATTATTTTATGTGTGTGTGCTATTATTATTCTCCTAATATTTAGATACCTAGCTAATGGTTGTTTTGTTGTGTTTTTAGATTTACTACAGGTTAGAACAACAGCTGAGTGATCCGGAAGTAGTGGTCAGCCGGGTCTCCATACTCCTTAGAGTGGGGTTGGGTGTTATCTTGTTGTTTCATTCTTCATGACAAAGACAGTTAGTCTTTTCCGTTGTTTAAGTACTATAGGCTGTTAGACCTTGTTGCATTCATCCGTTTAAAAATACTTTTTACGAATTTCGGTTTTTCTTATTTGTGTCTTGTTGCAAGATCCTAGTAATATTGTTGTCAAACTGAGGTCGGGACCCATTGTGAGGTCCTAACCAGTAATGTCCCGAGTTCTGAGAATTCGGGGTGTTACAGAATCCGTTGAAATTGTTGCATTGGATGATTTTATCGTAAGCCGTGCATCTGAGGCCTTATTGAGCACCTTTTGGAGTAAAACGAATACATTAACGCATCCAACTAGAGTTCTCATGTGATCGAGAAAGTCTATACCAAGATTGGATCAATTGAGAACTAAGAGCAAGATAAGTGAAGAAGATGTTCCCTCATGCAACACTGAATCGAGTCGACCGATAGAGGCGTTCATGTAAAAGTGATTTAGACAACAACTTCACTCAAATCACATAAATAACACCAAGTTGAATCAATCAATGAACCGGTCGAGTCGACTCAGGCAAAATCCATTCAAATTGAGGTGCATGTGACTACTTTATTCAAACAACATGTTTTAATAAAGGATTGAACTGACTTATCTACAATTGAGCTGACTTATTTCAAAACAGCGTCAAAGTATGTAAATGTATCGTATCTTTCTTAACACTTATCCTCTTTTTATTTGTGCTATCTTTTAGCATGTCTACTTGGATTTAAAAATAACTTTTCCTTGTAGTTTGGATTAGTCTTTTCCTATATACTGGGCCCTTTAATTTATAGTTAAGGGTTTGACTTTGATCCAAAGAAATTTTCTTGAAAATTTTTTCCTATTTAGGGAAATTTAATGTTAAACATGTCTTTCTAAACTCCCTAGACATGTATTTTTAAACCACATGGACATGTATAAACTCTTTGTTCTTAAGTTGGGGACACCCAACTTGCATGATGAATCTTGCTATGATTATTATTTGTAAGTTATGTATTTTTTATTGTCAATTATCATATATTGTTATGATAATTCTTATTATTTTCTTGGCAAGATGCGAGAGTTGTGTTTAGATGATTTATATGTTCTAAATACTTAAATGTTGTTTTTTTTATTTGCAAAATGTGAGAGCTCGTGAAATAGACGTCAATCATCTACAAGATGCAAGAGTTGTGTATACAAGTTTTTTAGATAAGACGTTATCTTTATTTGATTGCTAATATGAGATTTATCATACCCGTATATGTGGTGATTTTTCGCTTGGAATATTCTCTCAACATTGATATACTGATTAAAGTTGAATAATTTGCTATCTACAACCTATAAACAAACCCTCTTAGTTTTCTCCCTTAAAACTTATCATTGTTGGCTATTCAACATTCAACACTTCATTCTCCTCGTGTACTATCCTAACTCTTATACAATTAAATCTTATATTATTTTGTGAGATATAAGCTCACATCTTAGAGCTTATCACAAATCTTATACCTAAGATTATATCAACCCATTACACACATAAAAAAAAGTGAAAGAAACTTACAATAGAGAATCAAGAAGGCTCATAGAATTTGTAAACTCTTACATCTTTCCGCAAGTTCATCTCCACCGCCACCAATCACGGTGCATTTGTCATTGTAAGTGTTTCAGTATATATGAAGATCTTATTGCATGCCACTTGATAACACAAATCACATCCATAGGTATTTGCCTAAAATTCACCAAAGAGATTTGAAAATCTCATAGTGCAAATTTTATAGTAGTAGTCAAAGGACGTTAGTCGTATACCTAAATAACTGGTGTATAATTCGCTCCTTGTGCGGAATTGTATATTTTAAATATAGTTTATAATAAATATTATGATATATATTAAATGTAAGGCTTAAAGTATAAAAAAAAATTGTTGTTCAATATTAATGATGCGTTACTTCATTCAATAATACATTATTTCTAACAAATGAATCTGAACAATTTATTCACTTATTAAATAACTGATTTTTCTAAATGGTGATATAAATCTTTAAAATTTTTGTATTTTTAATTTTATAAATTTAAATTGTCTAGATATATTGTTTTTTTTTTTAAAAAAAATCTGACTATAAAATCTATTAGTTTTTAAGTAATTAAGAAACTTAATTAAGATTTGTAGGCGGTTGTTAATTGTTAAAATGACACGTAATAAATAGAGTTCTCAGACACGTGAAATTAAGTGTTTCTCCTATAATATATATATAAGATTGTGAAATTAGGTTTACACATTTATTCTTAACAATTATAAATAATTATTGAATAGTTAGTTGTGACTTTGAATAAGATGTAGAAATAATAATTATTAAGCGACTAGAGTGGAATGAAGTTAAGCTTCGTTTTCAGAAAAGATATTTTATACAGTGGGCAAGCATCTCTCTAACAACCGGCGTGGCCATCCGGTGGGCGACCTGGATTTCATTTACCACAGCTGACCTGCATCCACTTGCTGACGTGTATAATATATTCCATCTAAAGGAGAGCTATGATAAGATGCGAATCACCTGATCATTCCTCCAACCCTTCCAAAAATGAATACGTTTTCCCCTTGTACAAACAAACGGCACCGTTTCGATCTTATCTTCATCTCCACTGAAAAATCTCCGCCAATTTCTCTCTCCCCGTTTCCTCTTTCGTTTTCATTCTCTTTCACCTTTTCTTCAACAGCTACGGCATGTCAATCAAAGTATTTCTCAAGATAGAGTAATTGCAAGATCCCGATCCTTCTAACTCTGAGTTTCCTTCCTTCCTTCCCTGCAAATTCACCTCTCTGCAATTTGGTATTAGTATTACTCTTCCCTCAATTTTTTGTTTTACTCTCTAATTTTGCAATTTTCGCCTCTTTCATTTGTTTTTCGTCTTCAATTTTCTATTTTTCATCTATAGGTTTCACCAACTCTACTATTCGGTATCATATTTTCAGCTGCTGACTAACAATCATCTAGGTTTTTAATTCACTGAAATACTAGCTTTCTTCAAAAATATGGAGCTGATCTCATTGATTTTCCGGTTTAATATGCGCTACTGACACCCGGTGTAGTCACTATGAAGCTTGTTTTTGGGACTGCATTTTCTTCTCTTGGATTGTCGATTTGACTACAGATCCTGTATTCTATTCCACTAAAACCACTCCAGAAACTGGAGTTTTTTTTACCTACTGGCTTTCGAGTGTTACAGATCTTGTGTAGCTGATTGAATTGTCTATACTGCTTGTGTAGTAAAATGTGTGATGGCGGCAGCAGAAGCTAGAGCTGCCTGGCAACGAGCTGCTAATCGTTACTTTGTGCAAGAAGATGCAAAAAGAGCTCCAAAATTAGCGTGTACCCAGTCATCTACACCGCGGTCCAAACAGGTTGATGTAGGGCCTGTCAATGCAATTGATGGATCGGATATCCCGGGCTTAGGTTTCATGCCTTTTAACATGAATCCTTCCTATTTTAGCTTGCCGCCTGACGCAAAATGGTGGCTCCAACTGGATCACAATTATGATCACCAAAAGTGTTTCAACTGTGGACAAGTGAAGGCAGCCAAAGCTGATGTTGAGACTATTGGACTTGGCACTATGGACTCTGATCCTATAGTTAGTGGTATTAAGATCCTAAATAATGACATGGAGCCTTCTCATGGTATCAATAGATCTGTTTCGAAGGAACACAGTCAACTGAATGTTGAGGAGAATAATTCAGTGAAATCTAAGATTCACCATGATCTCCTTGACGTTAAGGACTTGACGGACTACTATGAGCTTATGGAGATGGAATTAGTTGGAGGATCCACTTCCAAACCAGCTAGTTACCTGTCTTATGATGACTCTACTTGGGCTGAAGGTGAGAAAGTACCTTGGTGGAGACAAACGGATAAGGACGAACTAGCCTCATTTGTAGCACAAAAATCACTACACCATATTGAAAATTGTGATCTACCTCCTACTCATAAGAAGCATGTTAAGAGGGAAATGTCTGAGAAATCTGCATGTTTTGATGCTGATGAAATTTTTGTTTCATTGCAAGATTGGGGTCAAAGCAATTCTAACTCCAGTGTATACTCCCGATCAAGCCCTTATGCTGGAAAGAGGAGTGACTGGGATTCAGTTGATAAGGGCTTATTAGGAATGGAAACAAGTGAACGTATGAGGTATGGCATACTATGTTTTACTGATTATGCGTTACATAATTTATAGGCTATTCAGCTATAGATCTAGATACATGACATAGAAACTTAGGAATTGCTCCGAGAGTGATCATGAGAATGATGATAGGCAAATGAGAACATAGGATCAAGTTTTTCCCCTAGGTTTTCTAAATGTGCTAGGGAAACCATGACAGTAGCGGGCTTGATTACCACTCCTTGCTTCTCTATTCAGTTTAGTAAATAAAATTAATGGTTAATGAATTTTCAGTTCCATTGTGAAATTTGTGATTGCAATGACCTTGGGATAAGACTAGTGCAGTACCAGGGCATAGATGTAATGGAAATAAATTTCAATTTTTAAAAAATAGATATGAAAATTATAATTTATTTAAAATATCTATATTTGATAATCATAGAATATTAGTTGCGATTAATAAGAAATTTGATATAAAATATTAAAATAATTAACATGCTATCATATACTATCATTTATCTAATTGTAAAGTATTAAAAAAATTATATATTAATCATTTTTTTTTTAAAGTCAAATGTTACTAATAAAAAAAATTGTCACAAATCCCAATATATATGATACTTATATAACATCAAATCGTAGCATTATTGTGTTTAGGATATATTGTTAATTTATAACTTCGGTTGATAAGAGCTTGATTTCAATAAATGTATATATTTTCAATAAATATATATAATTTCTAATGGTAAAACGGCTTTTTAGCTTAACAACATTCAATTTCTATTATCTATGTTATTTACATTATTCGCTTTATATCATATGTCATGTATCCATATACATGACATAAATTTTGGTTAAATTACAAGATATATATATATATATATATATATATATATATATATATATGTATATATATATATATATATGTATATTATATGTATATATGTATATGTATATGTATATGTATATGTATATGTATATATGTATATGTATATGTATATATATATATGTATGTATATATATATATATGTATATATAGACACACACAATTATTTGTAAAACTGAATTTGTAAAGATATAATGATCGTGTAATTTGTAAAGATTCTAAAAGTAAATTTTTCTAAAAAATGACAAGATCAATTAGGGAAAGTAGTAAATAATATAAGGTTTTGGTAAAATCTATATAAAAAAGATATTTGATCGAGTAAAAATAGATACTTTATTATTTTTTCAACAAAAATTTCTAAAATGAGAATGTGAAAAAATGACATATGACGAAATGCACAATAGAACATGTGTCCTTAAGGACTTATGCTTTAATAATGAGTTTAATTTCCACACCATGTGCGGGTTGATCTAATATAAACCATATTTGATATGTTTTTTTATCGTCAGAACTAAAGTTATGTATTTTGATTTACAAATATTCAAGTATAAGTATATAATATACGATGTAAGATCCATTTTAAATAGAAGTTGTAATTGCAATGAAAGTAAAATATAATTTGAAAGTATATACATCCTTTGTGCCTTGTAAGTCCGGATGGATGTGACTTAATCATAAACGTTATGCCTACTTGGAGTTTGCAGTGTGAACTACAATGAGATGATTGATAAACCAAAACTTTCTGGTGAAGATAGTGCCAGGACTCAGCTTGTTGAAGCGCTATGTCATTCCCAAACTCGTGCGCGTGAAGCAGATAAGGCTGCGAAGCAAGCCTATACGGAAAAAGAGCACATCGTGAAGCTCTTTTTCAAACAAGCATCCCAGTTATTTGCGTACAAGCAATGGTTCAGACTGCTTCAGCTGGAGTCGTGTTTGCATAACAACTCAAACCAGCCACCAAGCTACCCGACACTGCTCCCAGATGCTGCTATGCAGTGGAGCCCTTGGAAGCCTGATCGAATTTGGAAGAAGGATAAAAGTAAGCGGCGCAAGCGGGGACGACCAAGATGTGACATCTCTAAGTATGCTGTTGCTATTGCTCTAGGGTTGAGCCTTGTTGGCGCAGGCTTGCTATTAGGATGGACCGTTGGGTGGCTGTTTCCAGCATTCTAGGGTTGTTCTGATATTTCAACCTGTGTAAATTTTATCTGGAATTTTCGGGTTTCTTTACGTGAAGGGTTAATTTGAAATCATGCAATGTAAGTGGCCATGTACAGAAAGTTATGTATGTAAATATTTGGTGAAACTGGTTGATCCTAAATCCTATTGGCATGCTTTTCTTCAGGTCCAAACTTAGTTGTCCGTTAATTGATATAGAGCCAGCGGTGGATGCTTTTCTTGCTCGCTGCAAGCTTCTACTCGGTTCTGTCCCCTGGAGTTAAATCGTGTAAAATAAATTTAAAATTACAAACGGATTTTCAATCTCTCAAAATCACATTGTTCGATTGCAACTATTAGGCCACAGATGAATAGAAAAATTGTGACATTGGTAGTCAAGTTCCTATAAGACCCCGAATTCGCGGGACTCGAGATGCTACGGGAGACCTCACAATGAGTCCGACCCGTAGCATGAGAACAATTTCACCGGATCTTGAAATAAGACACAAATAAAGGCCAAAATCAAAATACATTTTTATGCAATGTAAAGAAAAACCGAAAGCATACAACAAAAGACTTCAGCCATGATACAACTCTAAAGACCAAACGCCAAACACGCGGCATACAAAATACAATATACAAAAGAACAATACACAACCCAACTCCAACCGAAAACCCCTCCTAAAATGGTACGGAACCCCGGTTGACCACTCCTCCGGATCTCTCGGCCGCATTCGTAACCTGCAAGCCAATCTACAACATCGGTATAACACCGTTAGCTAATATTAGAAGCATTAGAATCAAGGTGAAAGGCACAAACACAAGTAAATCATCATAAACACACATCATACTCCAAAACACACAAATCCGATTTATTATCTTTTATTATTAAGTCATATCCCGTTCTAATTCAGCTTTTTTTGTGACACGAGAATCTCCCGAAACTCGTCTCGGTCCCCACTTACCGGAAAGGAATGGTACTGATGCATCCGACTGTCTACCTGCCCGGACTAGTCGCGGAGAACCTCCTAACTCTCGCAAGAGCTAGGCAATGATGTCACCGCCCGTTATCATACACTTGGGCCAATATAATATAAGGGTCGGTAGTCCTATTACCGGTTTAGTTGTTATAACGTAAACAATAACACTACCAAACACGTATCAATGCTAATACAAAGAATACGAGCTAAGTAAGTCCGGAGACTTACCTCATCCCAAGCGCTAACTCACGCAACACTCTCGCTTCCCTTGGGAAGAAGTCTACACCTACTTACAACAAGATATCTATATCAACAACTCGCTCAACTCAAGAAGTCTTAGACTTCTACACAAATGATCTACGCAAGATCATTTGACTCTCATTCTCGGACCGCATCCTAGGATCCCTCATGCTCACACCACACTCAACACAAGCTAGAAGTCCTTAGACTTCTAGACCCTAAGATCTCACAAAACATAACTCATAACACTAATTAGGATAAACATGCCTAGTTTCAACAACCATATAACCACAACCTCAAGCCTTAGATACTCACAAGATCAACCAAACACTCAACGTCTTACAGCAATCGACAATCCTCTAAACTCGCCTAATGTCCAAACCACTACTTGGCATTCACTCTAAGTTATGCTAGATCCAACCTAGCATGATGCTACTAAACATAACTAGATCGAGGAAGGAGGTACTCACACGAGGTCAAAGGCAAAAGACGATCTACGGATGTCGAAAATGATTTCGTTGGTCTACAACGGACGCTTCCGGACCTAAAACCAAATGTAAACAAATTTAGCTTTTGAACGGAAGATTTGACGTATATAAATTTAAGGAAAACTCGCTTTCCAAACCAAGTTTAAAACCCACAATAAATCTTTGTCATAAACCGAGATTAATCCAACAAAGGCACAATATGTAGTATATATAAATATAAGAATATCCCCGTAATTAAAATCCAAGGTTAAAAACCGCTAATACATTTTCTGGGGCAAATAATACTTTTTCAGAAATATGGGCCATCATTCGTAATTAAAACCTTGGGTCATTTTTTGAAAATAACCTAACAAAGGGCATAAATGCAACAATCTAGAAATATGGGTCAAAGTTGTAATAACAAAGCACTGGGTATAATCTGTAATTAACACAAAATTGAGGGGGGCCAATTTGTAAATAACCCTAAAGGGTTTTGAAACCCTATATTGACAGCGCGCAGGGGAAGTAGGTACACAAGGCTCCGGCGGCGAGGCAGGTACACAGGGGATGGCGGAGCGGCTCTTCCCAGTGGAATGGCTCTTCTACCTCGGCAGCGAAGGCTCTCCCCAGTGGATCGAAGGCGGCAGCAAGGGGAATAAGTTGGAGGCAAGGCTAAGCACTTCCCGACGGCGACGGCGACGACGGCAGGCTTCGATTCCGGGCGTCTAGCGATTGTTGCTTCCGGCGTACTGACTCGACAGAGGCGAAGAGGAAACAAAGCAGGTGAGGGATGAAGTGTTGCAGTGATGGTCAAGAGCTCGAAGAAAACAAAGAGAGGAGGTTGGCGATCAGAGAAGGAGATGGTCGAGGTGGTAGTTGCTGGTGCGGCTGGGATTCACTGTAGAGGAGGCGTTGACGAGGCTTCCGGGGAGTGGTGTTGATAGCTTGATCCGGTCTAGAGGGCAGAGGGATTGAGGCTGCAAAGTAGGGTGATACATTGGTTGCAAAGAGGGAGTGTAGGGGAGAAGAGCTAATGATATGAATTATATACCATTATAATCATGCATATTGTTGAGGTTTACCTCGATTTACCTTTCATTTAGAGAGAACTTGTGTACCTTTTAGGCTTTATTCATTTATATTCCGGAAATAGAGGTCTACACGAGTTTTGGTTGAATTGTAGGTAAATTCAGTGGATTTGAAAGCAAAAGTGGAGCAAGGAGCATCTAAGGCTATTAGGGAAGCTTAAGGAGTCTTAGAGGAATCACAAAGAGCAAAGGAGTTGCGTAAAAGAGTCACAAAAGGGAGGAAGGAAACAAGCCAAAAGACGAGCATTCTGTTGAAGAAAATCGTGCCAATTGCATCTAAATCGGACGATTTTCTCTCATAAAAATCGTTCGGTTTTCTGTGTAAATCGACTAGCACGATTTTTTCTACTTTGCGGCCCAAGGGTAAAGACGACTCAAAGCCCATCAGTTCTATGCTAGAGAAGTGTTTTGCCAAGCGGCCCATTAGCAAGGAACTATAGATTGGAACCCTAGGAACGGAAACGGGGATTCCGCAGCGGGAAATCTTTACACATTTGAGAGAGATTGAAGATTCTTGGGAGAGGATAAAAGAGAAATAGCCGGGAAGTCAATCTTGATCATATTTGTGAGGTTCTTTGTTTCCTTTGCGATTCTTGTGGTTTGTGAACACATTTCTGAGTATATTGAGAGATACTTTGATTAGGTTTGAATTTGGTTACAGATTTGGAGATTATTAAGTTTTTATTCAAGATTCGGGTTTATTTGATTTATTCATTCAATCTCAATTTTGATTTGATTTTGAAAATGGTTGGCTAAAACCTTTGTGATTCTGGGAAGAATAGTTGATGATTGAGGCTTAGATGATGATAGATTGAACTCATTCAAACATTTGGACCCTGAGAGTTTAGATTTTAACTTTGCGACAATAGGAAAATCGCCCTGTTCTTGAAAAAATCGGACGATTTACTTATGTACAGGTCGATTTATTCCCCTGACAATCTTTAATTGAATTATTCTTTAACCAAAGTTAATCCTTGCCTAAATCCCAACTTTGCTTAACCTTTTTAACCCCTATTAGAGTGTATGAAGAGACTTCATCATTGATTTTACATTTAATAGATTAAGATTGTAAGATTTGAATAATAGAGAGACTCAACATCCTTTATTAAGGTTTTAAGTGTGCTTTCTATCTTTACCTTGGAGAGTCACATCCTGGGGTTTTGGGTAGTTAGTTTGAGTGTAATTCTTGTCCTTAGATCTTTCTATATTGCAGCCTCAACAACCCTTATAGAGAGAACCTTTGGATTAGACAATTAGGTTTCGAAACTTTATCGTACGATATCTACCTTTGAAACACATAACTTTGGCAATATAAACTCTGTCCTTTTATCTTTAGAAGTGTCTTGAATCGAAAGCCGCAGTCAGATACTTAAATCCTTGGAATCATTTCCCCCTTTATTAATCACAAAAGGTTTTGCACTTTGTTAGATAATTGAATTCGATTTTATTCTCACCAAATCCCTGAGTTCGACTATGGAATTTCTTGCCTTACTACAGCTGATCCGTACATTGCGGGTTCACTTTGCTTTAAGTTCTAGATATAAATTTAAGACTTTGACGCACACACTTTTGAGCGAACAAGTTTTTGGCGCCGTTGCCGGGGATTTGGTCTAGATCAAATTCGGTTTTCGGTTGTCTAACTTGAGAGCTCTTGCTCTTGTGATTTGATTTGTCTACTTGAGTGATCTTTGCAGGTTCTTTAGGTATATACGAAAGACTAGATCTACCAAAGATCTAGTTCCTTTCGATCCCAAATTGGAGAAAACTTTAAGAAGAAAGTTGAAGGAAAAGAAAATGGTTGAAAATAACGAGAGAAACATCCAAGCTGAGTTGGATGAAGCTCAACGTCAACTTAAGTTGAGTGAGAAAGCTCGTGTAGATGCGGAAATGAGTCATCAATTCCAAATTGATGAACTTAGGGCTATGATGTTGGACATGAAGTTGGAGCTGAATGAAGCAAGGAAGAAGAAGAAGGTCAAGAAACCAACTAAGTCCACTAGAGATGATTCATCCGATGATGAAGAACTCGATCCGGACATGCCGGAACTTGAGGAAATCAATCCAGTGATTCATCCCGTTCGTAACAACCCAAGACTACCGGTTGTTCCTCGCATTCCAGCTAGGGATGTGAGAGTTGCTAATGGAGGGGATGAACCACGAACTCTGGGGCAAAGGATGGATCCAATTCAACAACCACGCCGTCTAGGTGTAAATTTCGGAGCTGAGGACATCCAGGAATTCAGCTTTAGCCCACAAGTTATCACCATGGTTCGCCAAAGTCAATTTGGTGGAACAAGTGCTGAATCTCCACAACAACACTTGCAGAATTTCGAGATTCTCATGGAGACCTTGAAGCCGAAGAAGGCTACCACAAGTAATTACAAGATCAAACCGTTCTTCTTCTCTTTGAAGGACAAAGCTTTAGCTTGGTATCAAACTCTTCCAGCTGCAAAGCTGGCCACATGTGAGGATCTATCTTCGGAGTTCCTCACCAAGTTCTTCCCGCCATCCAAAACGGCGGAATTGAGAGGTAAGATCGATGCTTTTTCTATGAAACCTAACGAAAGTTTGTTTCAATCTTGGGAAAGGTTTCATGATCTCTTATTGGATTGCCCACACCATGGCATTTCAAAGCTGGAATAGTTGGAGATCTATTATAAGGGGTTGGATGTGGAAACACAATTCAATCTCCAATCTCTCTCTTGTGGCACATTCATGGACATGAGAGAAGATGATGCTTGGGACTTCATTGAGAAGCAAGCCCAGGTGATTGAGAAGTATTCCCACCGAAAGGTGGATCCAAATAGCCGGAATCAAGGAGATCCGGGAGCCAAGTTGAATCACGCTGCGCAAACACAAATATTCTCCCTCAATAATGAAATCAAAGAGTTGAAGGAAGTCATCAAAACTAGCCTTCAAAAGGCGAAGGAGCAAGAAGCCAACTATACGGGGAGGGATAACAATCAAAGAAATGAATCCCGGAACAACAACCGGAACAACAAGTGGAATAACAACAATAGGAACTCCAACAACAGCAATTGGAGATCCAATCAACAAAATCCAGGTAATCCCTATTCACATGCTGAAAAAGCTTTAACATCTCCTTCTTCCTCTACTACTTTGAAAAGCCAGGAGTAATCATCAAATGGATCGAACAAGACGGAGAAGGAGAAGCCCGATCCTATGTTGGAGACAATCCTAGGAAAGCTACACGGATTGGAGAGTTATATAACTTCGGTTGACAAAGCTCACAAAGCTTTAATAAAACCAAGTATTTAGCAAAGCCGGAGAAGTCCCAAGAGATCAAGAGAAGCTTCCCGGGAAGACGGAAGATAACCCAAAGGGAAGGGTTATGGCAATCACTACTAGAAGTGGTGTAACAACCACCGATCCTCAACCTAAAGTAGTTGAAACCACCACCGAAGAAGGGAAAGAAAAAGAGAAGGAAGATGTCTATGTTCCTCCTCCCGCCTACAAACCACCTCTACCTTTTCCTCAATCTAGAGCACGGGCACGGCTAGATAAACACTTTGGTAAGTTTATTGATCTTATGAGTAAGCTGCATATTAATATACCTTTTATGGATGCAATTTTAGGTATGCCAACTTATGGGAAATTCCTAAAGGAAATCCTCTCTAACAAGAGGAAAATAGAAGATATTGGAGAAGTCAAGATGAGCACGGAATCATCCGAACTCATCAAGACTATGACAGAGAATATGCCACCTAAGCTGCGTGATCCAGGATCATTTTGCATACCCATCACCTTAGGAGAGGTTACTTATAATGCACTTTGCGACCTTGGAGCAAGTGTGAGCATCATACCACTTGCTTTATACAAGGCGGTTGGTCTAGGAGAGCCTAGACCGGTGAAGATGACGCTTTACATGGCCGATTGCTCCATCACCAGGCTAGTTGGGATAATAGAAGACATTCCCGTAAAACTCGGTAAGTTTTACATTCCTATAGACTTTGTCATTCTTGACATCCCTGCAGATTATCCAGTTCCCATCATTCTTGGGAGACCATTCCTTGCAACCTCCGGATGCATGGTAGATTGCAAGAATGGACACCTATCCTTCAATATAGGTGAAGAGAAAGTGGAGTTCGTACTCTCATCTTTAATCAAAGAGCCAACTTTGAGAGAAGATGTTTTTAACATCTTTGATGAAGAAGAATCTAGAGAGGTGGTGAGTTCGATCCTAATGAAAGATCCACTTCAAAAGGTTCTTAGTATGAGTATCATGAAGGAAGGAGTAGAGAATGACTGTGATGATGAGGTAAAAGCATTGGAAGATGTAGAGGAAGAGCCAGGAGCAGGATTTGAAGAGTTGGAATTAACCCCGGAAACTGTGAAAAAATCGACCTACACGAAATAAGTCACACGATTTCTGAAAAGGCAAGTCGATTTTTGACAACAGGAAGAAAAATCGACCCAAAAATCGGACGATTTTCTTCAAAGGGGGGCAATTTAGCGTTAATTTCTCCGGCTTCTACGAACTTAACTGCAGTTGTTCTCAACTCTAATAGTGCACCTTCCCCTCCTTCAGAGGCTTCTCCCATGACATTAGATGGTCATGAATCATCGATCAAAGCACCTCCTTCATTGGAATTGAAGCCACTTTCTACACACTTAAGGTATGCATTCCTTGGGCCTAACTCTACATATCCTGTTATAGTTAGTGTGAATCTGAATGATGATGACCTAGAGAAGCTTATGAATGTTCTAAGACAACATAGGAGAGCGTTAAGCTATACTATTGATGATTTGATAGGCATTAAACCTTCTCTATGTATGCGTAAAATCTTAATGGAAGAGGATTACAAACCTTCACGCCAACCTCAAAGACGGTTGAATCCGATCATGAAAGAGGTCGTGAAGAAAGAAATGCTTAAGCTACTTGATGCAGGTATCATCTTCCCTATTTTCGCTAGCAAGTGGGTGAGTCCAGTGCAGGTAGTACCAAAGAAAGGAGGCATTACCATTGTTGCCAATAAAAACAACGAGCTTATTCCCACAAGGACAGTTACGGGATGGAGAATGTGCATCGACTACCGTAAGCTGAATGTGGCCACTATTACGCTAAGAACGTGACACGCAAAAGCTTTAAATTTACAACTCGATATATTTTTCCTAACTCCTAGCGAACCCGCAGTGTACGGGACGTTTTGTAGTAAGGATAGTATTCCGAGGTCGAACACAAAGACTGAGGTGAGATTGAATCGATTAGTGACTAAGGGTAGTGTTGATCTAGGCTAAGAAAAGAGAAAGAAACAAATAAATGAAAATCTCAATATTTTTTGATTGGTTTTGTGTGGTGATCAATCAAGGATCAAAATGATGTAATGTGGCAAAACAAACTAAGGAATCAAACTAAATCACAAATAAACAAGCAAACACGAAATATGTAATCAAAGAGAGAAAAGCGGATTCTAGGGGTTGGAAATTCCGGTTATGGCATAGGACTCAAGCTATCTAATCATTCCTTGGATTAACTATAGTTTGTTGGGAGTGAATGTTTCTCAAGTGGGGTCAATTACCGGGTAGGTCTCATGATCCGCTAGTCCCGTTCCTAAGATCCTATTACCGGGTAAGTCTCTAGGAACCTAAGGTAGGGATATCTACACAAACCGGATGGTTATCTAGGGATCTAACCTCTCCTTATCGGGTAAGTCTCGGGAAGGCAAGTCCTAAACACTTATCCTAGCACATTCGGTCCAATAGCGGCTTGTGAGGCTCACTACTACCTAGAGTTTGTCATCTTTGGTATCTAAGAGCAAGAATCACCGGGTAGGTCTCTTCTAACACTTAGTTGCTAACACTAGGTCACCCTAAGATAGATTTAGCTCAACAAACACTAGGATTTCAACCATCTAACATCCTAGCACTTAGTTTTATCAAATCAAACGAGTTAGTCAGAATTACGGGCTGTTCATCCCTTTCCACGGCCGTGGAAAAGCAAGATCCAACCGTGGTTTTAAACAGTGACTAGGTTCAATCAAGTGAGTCATCCAAGTATTCATTTAAGTCTATTCTATCATAGTCCAAGCCATAACCATCTTTTCCTTACCCTAGAATCGCATCTAATTAGCCAACAACATGCATCTTAACAATCAAACTCAACAAGCATAAAATCATAGAATCCATTGGCAAGAAGATGAAATGAAAGATGGATTAAGCAAATGAAACAAGTAAACCAAGCTAAATCAAGGTTCAATAAGGACTTACAACCCTTCAAAAGAAGGTTCGAATCGTTTCTTACAAACCCTTGCAAAACGTTTCACAAAGCTCACTCAAAATCACTCAAAAAAACTATGGAACTATGAACTAGTGTGCTTCTTCTTCTTCTCCAATGGTAGCCTTTCTTCTTCTCCAATGGTAGCTCCAATCCAATCTTCCACTGAGAGAATATTGTGTTGTTGAGAGTGTGGGAGAGAATGGAGTGATGGGGTCTCCCCTAATAGCCTTGCAGGACCACCTTTTATCCTCCAAATTTGCAAGAGTCCGCCATGAAGATCGTGGGACAGCTGTCACAGCTGTCTGGGGAAAACCACGGCCAAAACCACGCCCGTGGAAGTCCCAGTGGCCGTGGTTTTGGTGCCTCAGCTTGTTTTGGATCATCAAGCCTCAATTTGGTGCATGGCATGCACCAACAAGGTCCCATGTGTCCTCCTTAGCCCCCAGCTTGCATCCCAATGAGTCCGAAGGTGTGTCATCTCGAGGAACGATCCTCAAATGTATCGATTAAGCTCCTAAATCTCCTAAAACACCTACAAAGCATGCAAAAGTCCGTGTAGACATCTATCTCGACAAAATACATGAATTGAGTGCAAACGCCATGAACTAGTGCTAAACCATGCATGAATGAGCGGGAAAACTATCTAAATGAGTGCCTAATCTAACATCATAAACCGTGTTATCAAAAATACCCCATACTTAAGGTTTGCTCGTCCCCGAGCAAGTCCCCAACTATAGACTAAGAGATGACATGATTTATGCATGCATGAAAAACCGAAAATATTTTTGGAGTTGTGCTTCTAATATTGGATCACCTTTATAGTCATGTTTCATGGCAATGGACAAGCAATCATGTGTCAAATAAGTGAAGGCATGGAAAGACAATTATACTGAACTCGAAGGCATGCATGAAATGTAAAAATGAAGAAGTCAAGATGATCATGAGCATATTCAATATAGATCATTAAGTCTTACACACATGCAAATAGGTCACAAGGGCTTGTGAAATAAAAGGCCAAGAAACGTTGTGATTAGGTGGGAATTTTTCTAGGCTATGTGATGCTAATCCGGGAATGGAACTAACTTCACAACTTCACATTTTTATCAACTTCCCACAAGTGTATATTTTCTCCATCTTTTCTTTCTTTTCTTTTCTTTTTCTTTCACTTATTTTTGAGACAATGGCATTGGTGTACAAAAGCCGAAACCTTGGTGATTAGCCGTCCTCGGGTTTTTTTTTATTTTTTGAGGTGCATCCACACCGGGCACAAATACCAAAGCTCGTTAGGACTATTGGTTTATTTGACTTTGGCAAGGCACAAACACCCGATTATGTGAATGGTGCCGAGTTACTCGTCATTTAAACCAACGTCCCCAAACCTATATTTTTGTCTACACTTTCACAACAAATTCAGCACTTCATTCATAACATTCATTCATCGACAACTTCACCCCAAAATTGCTCCTCACACACTCAACACACTAACATGCTCCTATTCCCGGATGGGTCAAAAGATGAATTGCCTTAATCACTCCTAGATGATGTGCAAGAACTAGCACGTAATTTCGACTTTCAATACTCAATCCAATCAAGACAAACATCATGATCACAATCCATTCATGGGATTCAAGATAAGTACTTCAAGTCCACATATGCATTCATATATTCAACACATAAGGCCATCCATAGCCAATCCACACAACAATCTCATCATAAGGGTCATTCCCAAGCTTAGAAGCACTAAATTTTTTTTTAAAATTTTCTGATTTTTTTGGATTTTTCGAAATATGTATGTACAATGCAAGACATAATGAAGCATGTGACTAAAAGAAACTACCCTAGATGCTAATCATGCAAACCCCACCCCATACTTAGAAACACATTGTCCCCAATGTGGTATTCAAGTAAAGAAGAGTGAAAGAGGGTTCTCACAATGTAAAAATGGTTTGCTTTGGTATTTGGGATTACTCAAGTGGAGTGATGTCGGATGATCCTATCAACGATGGTAGAGAGCTCAAAGTGTTCGTTATGGCGTCGGGATCCGCGCTAGGCGCCGCTAGCCATCCAAGTCCCGCGTCCGCTCCACCCATAATTGATGAGGGACTCATCATCATCATCCACATGCCATGCAAGGCTTCCATGCTACCAAGACTCTAGCACACACACAAGGCACACCAAACACACAAAAACAGAAAAATCAAAACAAAAACAAAAACGAAAAAGGGAAAGATGTCTACCAATGGGTTGCCTCCCATCAAGCGCTTCTTTAAGGTCATTAGCTTGACCAAACTCGGGGGCGTCTCACTCAAGGTGAAGTGGGGCAATCATGTCCACCGGAGCTCCTGGGATATACTTCTTCAAACGGTGCCCATTCACCTTAAAATCTCCACAATGCTCCCCTCCTATCTCAACCGCTCCATGGGGAAAGATCTTCTTCACCACATAAGGACCCGTCCATCTTGACGTTAGCTTTCCGGGGAAGAGCCGCAACCTTGAGTTGAAGAGAAGGACAAGGTCGCCTTAACTCAACTCCTTCGGGATGAGACGCTTGTCATGCCAATGCTTGGTCCTTTCCTTGTAGATCCGGGCGTTTTCATAGGCATCCAACCGGATCTCCTCAAGAGCGTTCATGTCAAGCAACCTTTTCTCTCCGGCCTCCTTGAGGTCAAAATTCAGCCATCTAATGGCCCAATACGCTCTATGCTCCATCTCTACCGGAAGGTGGCAAGACTTGCCATAGACTAGCTTGTAGGGAGTGGTGCCAATCGGTGTCTTGAAAGCGGTTCTATAAGCCCACAAGGCATCATCGAGCTTCATAGCCCAATCCTTTCTCATCCTAGAAACCGTCTTTTCAAGAATTCCCTTTATCTCCCGGTTGGAGATCTCCACTTGGCCACTAGTTTAGGGATGGTAAGGTGTTGCCACCTTATGAGTCACCCCATACTTAGCCAAAAATGTCCCGAAGTTCCTATTAGTGAAGTGCTTCCCTCCATCACTTATGATCACCCTTGGTGTTCCAAACCTAGGGAAGATCACTCGGTTGAAGAACCGCACCACAACCTTGGCATCATTTGTAGGAGAGGCGATTGCTTCTACCCATCTCGAGACATAGTCCACCGCCAATAGGATGTAAATGTTACCACATGAAGAGGGGAATGGTCCTATGAAGTCCACACCCCAAACATCGAATATCTCCACCTCTTGTATGTTGTTCAAGGGCATCTCTTTCCTCCTTGAGATGTTTCCCGTCCTTTGGCAAGCATCACAAGCTACCACAAAATTCTGCACATCCTTGAACAAACTTGGCCAAAAGAAACCCGATTGCAACACCTTAGCACATGTCTTGTGTGAGCTAGCATGACCTCCACATGGCAAGGAATGAAATGGCGGATCACACTCTCCACCTCATCCTCCGGTATGCATCTCGTAAAGACTCCATCCGGCCCTCTCTTGAACAAAAGCGGTGCACTCCAATAGTAATGCCTCACATCCTTGAAGAATTTGTTCCTTTGGGCATAGGATAAACCGGGTGGCACCTCCTCACACACAAGGTAGTTCATAATGTCGGCATACCATGACTCATTACCCCTTGACACTTGAAACAAGCACTCCTCCACCATTTGCAATTGCTCATCCCGGAATGAGTCATCAATCGGGATGTCATCTCTCTCAAGCTCCAATGGTGGGAGTCTACTAAGGTGATCCGCCACAGAATTTTCGGACCCTTTCTTATCCCGGATTTCCAAATCAAACTCTTGAAGAAGAAGGATCCACCGAATCAAACGAGGCTTGGCATCCTTCTTTGTAAGGAGATAACGGATCGCAGCATGATCTGTATACACAATGACCTTCGCTCCAACTAGATACGAGCGGAACTTCTCAAATGCTTACACAACCGCTAGCAACTCCTTCTCGGTGGTAGCATAATTGAGTTGGGCATCATCTAGCGTCTTGCTAGCATAATAGATGACATGTGTGCGCCCATCTTTCCTTTGCCCCAAAACAGCCCCAACGGCTACATCACTTGCATCACACATGATCTCAAATGGTAGACTCCAATCCGGAGGTTGCATGATAGGTGCGGAGATCAAAGCATTCTTCAACCTACAAAAAGCCTCAAGGCAATCGTTGGAGAAAACAAACTCAACATCTTTCATTAGTAGGTTAGTAAGAGGCTTAGAAATCTTCGAGAAATCTTTAATAAATCTCCGGTAAAAACCGGCATGCCCTAAAAAACTCCTTACCCCCTTCACCGAGGTAGGTGGTGGCAACTTCTCTATGGTTTCTATCTTAGCCCTATCAACCTCAATGCCTCGGTTGGACACCAAGTGTCCCAACACAATTCCTTCACTTACCATGAAGTGGCATTTCTCCCAATTCAAGACTAGGTTAGTCTCCTCACATCTCTTAAGCACTAGAGACAAGTTAGCTAAACAATCATCAAAGGAAGATCCATAAACAGAAAAATCATCCATAAACACTTCCATGATGTTTTCAATATACTCGGAAAAGATGGCCATCATACACCTTTGATAGGTGGCGGGTGCATTACACAACCCAAATGGCATTCTCCTATATGCAAAAGTACCCCAAGGACATGTGAATGTTGTTTTCTCTTGATCATCGGGGTGAATAGGGATTTGGAAGAATCCACTATAGCCATCTAAGTAACAAAAATGGGAATGTTGAGCTAATCTCTCTAGCATTTGGTCAATGAAAGGAAGAGGGAAGTGATCTTTCCTAGAGGCAACATTTAGTTTCCTATAGTCTATACACATCCTCCATCCCGTAACCGTTCTAGTTGGGATTAGTTCATTATTCTCATTAGTCACTACGGTCATCCCACCCTTCTTAGGAACCACATGCATGGGACTAACCTATTTACTATCCGAAATCGGGAAAATGATTCCCGCATCTAGCAATTTAAGGATCTCTTTCTTTACTACTTCTTTCATGATAGGGTTTAGTCTTCTTTGAGGTTCAATTGAAGGTTTATGATTGTCTTCCATTAAGATCTTATGCATGCACAAAGAAGGTTTAATGTCAACTAAATCATCAATGGTATAGCCAATAGCCTTCCTATGCAATCTCAACTCATGCAAGACTCCCCAAAGCTCCTTGAAGCTTGATCATTATTTAAGCATGCATTCACAATAACCGGATAAGTAGAATCTTCACCAAGAAAAGCATACTTAAGATGAGAGGGGAGGGGTTTAAGTTCAAGTTTAGGAGGACGTTTATCGAGTGGAGACGATCCGTATAATGTTGGTTGAGATGAATCCAAAGCCATGGAAGACTCCCCAAAGCTCCTTGAAGCTTGATCAACAACCAATGCAGTTTTTGGAGAAACCACGGGCAAAATTACGGGCTCTGGCACAACCACGGCCGTGGAACTTGCAAAGCTAGCCTTTTTGAGCATTCCAGAGAGTTCCACGGGACTTTCCACGGGCGTGGTTTCCCTTACCTGGCCGTGGTTTTCACAGAAATTCAGCACACCTTCATGTGCTTCAAATTCAGCTCTTGTCCCCTTTTCCAATGATTCCAAAGCCTTGATTTCTTCATTGCAAGCCTCCTCAACTCCTTCCTCCATCAAACTTAAGCTAAGAACCTTCTCCAAGGGGTCCTTGATCAAGATCGAGCTCACAACTTCTCTAGACTCCTCTTGCTCGACAATGTTGAACACATCTTCACCAAGGGCTGGCCCCTTCATCATTGTGGATAATTTGAACTTGATATTCTCTTCTCCAATGTTGAAGGAGAGAATTCCATTTTTACAATCCACCAAGCATCCGGATGTGGCTAGGAAAGGTCTTCCTAAGATGATAGGAACCGGATAGTCCGCCGGGATGTCCAAGACAACAAAATCAATCGGCACATAGAACTTCCCGAGTTGCACCGGTATGTCCTCCAAGATTCCAACCGGGTGAGTGATTGAACGGTCCGCCATGTAAAGGGTCATCTTGACCGGCTTTGGCTCTCCTAGCCCAACCTTGTTGCAAAGTGCAAGCGGTATGATGCTTACACTCGCCCAAGATCACATAGGGCTTCATACTTCACTTCTCCCACTCCAATTGGCACACAAAAGGATCCCGGATCTCTTAGCTTAGGAGGCATCTCCTCCTTCATGGTTTGAATCAATTCCGAGGACCTCTTTGTCATCGTCACTTCTCCATACTCCTCCAACTTCCTCTTGTTGGAGAGAATTTCCTTCAAAAACTTGCCATATGCCGGCATACCTAGAATAGCATCCATGAACGGAATGTTAATATGCAATTTAGACATAAGTTCAAGGAATTTACCGAAGTGTTTGTCCAAACGAGCTCTTGCTCGTGATTGAGGGAATGGTAGTGGTGGCTTGTATGGAGGTGGTGCCATATATGTTGGCTCATCTTCCTTGTTCTTCCCTCCATCTTCTTGCAATGTCTCTTCTTCTATCACCACTTACTTTCCCTTATCATTTCCCTTAGGTAAGGGATCCTTCATGCTCAACCCACTTCTTGTTGTAATTGCCAACACTTGGCCTCTTGGGTTATCTTCAGTTCTTCCGGGAAGCTTTCCCGGATCTCTATGAGCTTCACCCACCTTTTGGAACACTTGTGCTTCCAACACCTTTTGAGCCTTAGAAATGGAAGTCACCGTGCTCTCAAGACCACTCAACCTTCTAAGCAATTGCTCAAACATCATCTCGGTTCTATCCTTTGGAGGTTGAGTGAATCCGGGTGGAGGTTCTTGTGAAGCCTTTGGTGGAGGAGCTGCGCTTGTGGAAGCGGGAGGGTTCAAGGCTCCATCCGGGTTAGAATAGGAAAACCCGGGATGGTTGTGGTTAGGCCGGTAATTGTTGAATTGCCGGTTGTTGTTGAAGTTCCTTGGGCCTTGATAGTTGTTGTAGTTGCCCCTTCCCATGTAGTTCACATCTTCCTCCTTGGAAGACAAGTTTGCTTGCAATTGCACTTGAGGGGTTGCTTGATTCTTCAAAGTTGCAGCACACAACTCTCTCAAAGATTTCTGCTCATTGTTGATTGCATCAAACTTGAAGTTACTCATGGTGACTTCACTCACCTCATATGCTCCCGCTTTCCTCCCATCACTCTTCCTATGGGAGTACTTCTCAATCATCAAAGCTTGTTTCTCTACAAACTTCCAAGCCTCATCCACATTCTTCTCCATAAAGGTTCCACCGGAAAGTGATTGAAGCTTGAATTGGCTATCCTCATCAAGCCCCTTGAAATAGATCTACAATAACTCTATCTTCGGTATTTCATGGTGTGGACAATCTAGGAGAAGGTCTTTGAACCTCTCCCAAGACTTGAATAAGCTTTCTCTATCCTTCATTACAAAGGCATTGATCTTCCCTCTTAGCTCGGTAGTCTTGGAAGGTGGGAAGAACTTTGTCAAAAACTCGGTTGTCATCTCCTCCCAAGTACTTACTCGCCCTTGTGGAATAGATTGATACCAAGCCAAGGCTTTATCCTTAAGCGAGAAGGAGAAAGCCCTAAGCTTATGGTTGTTGCTCTCCAATCTAGGCGGTCTTAGAGTCTCCATCAAGATCTCATAGTTCATCAAGTGTTGATGAGGAGACTCTCCTTCCATCCCTCCAAATTGATTGTGCCGGATCATTTGTAGAACTTGAGGGCGGAGCTCGTAATCATGGGCTGCGGGATCTCCTAAGTTCACACCCGGATGGTGTGCTCTTTGTGCCGGATCCATACGTTGCCCTAACGTTTGTGGTTCTTCAATATCAATGGGCACAACCCGAATATTGACCGCCGGCTGCGGTTGTTGTGGAGGTGGAGGTTGTTGACGATTAAGCTCTCGTTGCACAAGAGCTTGCCTAATCTCTTCAATCTCTCTCCTAGTTGCTTCTTGCCTCTCATTGGAAAGTCTCCTTTCATTCTCCAAGGCTTCATCCCTTAGCCTAATTTGCTCTAAAGCTTCATCTAACTCAGCTTGGAGATCTCTTTCGGCCATCTCTTTTCCCTTTCTAATGCTCTTGGATCTAGATCTAAGGGTTTTCTCCGGTTCGGGATCGAATGGAGCTAAATCCTTGCCACGAGATCTTCGCATGCACCTAAAGAGTGAGAGATGTCCTGAAAAGCAAAGACACAAACCAAACAAGATAAAAAGCAACAAGAAAGACCTACACTATAAACAATCACAAACAATGACTCAATCTTAACCTAGTCCCCGGCAACGGCGCCAAAAACTTGTTACGCTAAGAACGTGACACGCAGAAGCTTTAAATTTATAACTCGATATATTTTTCCTAACTCCTAGCGAACCCGCAGTGTACGGGACGTTTTGTAGTAAGGATAGTATTCCGAGGTCGAACACAAAGACTGAGGTGAGATTGAATCGATTAGTGACTAAGGGTAGTGTTGATCTAGGCTAAGAAAAGAGAAAGAAACAAATAAATGAAAATCTCAATATTTTTGGATTAGTTTTGTGTGGTGATCAATGAAGGATCAAAATGATGTAATATGGCAAAACAAACTAAGGAATCAAACTAAATCACAAATAAACAAGCAAACACGAAATATGTAATCAAAGAGAGAAAAGCGGATTCTAGGGGTTGAAAATTCCGGTTATGGCATAGGACTCAAGCTATCTAATCATTCCTTGGATTAACTATAGTTTGTTGGGAGTGAATGTTTCTCAAGTGGGGTTAATTACCAGGTAGGTCTCATGATCCGCTAGTCCCGTTCCTAAGATCCTATTACCGGGTAAGTCTCTAGGAACCTAAGGTAGGGATATCTACACAAACCGGATGGTTATCTAGGGATCTAACCTCTCCTTACCAGGTAAGTCTCGGGAAGGCAAGTCCTAAACACTTATCCTAGCACATTCGGTCCAATAGCGGCTTGTGAGGCTCACTATTACCTAGAGTTTGTCATCTTTGGTATCTAAGAGCAAGAATCACCGTGTAGGTCTCTTCTAACACTTAGTTGCTAACACTAGGTCACCCTAGGATAGATTTAGCTCAAAAAACACTAGGATTTCAACCATCTAACATCCTAGCACTTAGTTTTATCAAATCAAACGAGTTAGTCAATATTACGGGCTGTTCATCCCTTTCCATGGCCGTGGAAGGGCAAGATCCAACCGTGGTTTTAAAAAGTGACTAGGTTCAATTAAGCGAGTCATCCAAGTATTCATTTAAGTCTATTTTATCATAGTCCAAGCCATAACCATCTTTTCCTTACCCTAGAATCGTATCTTATTAGCCAACAACATGCATCTTAACAATCAAACTCAACAAGCATAAAATCATAGAATCCATTGGCAAGAAGATGAAATGAAAGATGGATTAAGCAAATGAAACAAGTAAAACAAGCTAAATCAAGGTTCAAGAAGGACTTACAACCCTTCAAAAATAGGTTCGAATCGTTTCTTACAAACCCTTGCAAAACGTTTCACAAAGCTCACTCAAAATCACTAAAAAAGACTATGGAACTATGAACTAGTGTGCTTCTTCTTCTTCTCCAATGGTAGCTCCAATCCAATCTTCCACTGAGAGAATATTGTGTTGTTGAGAGTGTGGGAGAGAATGGAGTGATGTGGTCTCCCCTAACAGCCTTGCAGGACCACCTTTTATCCTCCAAATTTGCAAGAGTCAGCCATGAAGATCGTGGGACAGCTGACACAGCTGTCTGGGGAAAACCACGGCCAAAACCATGCCCGTGGAAGTCCCTGTGGCCGTGGTTTTGGTGCCTCAGCTTGTTTTGGATCATCAAGCCTCAATTTGGTGTATGGCATGCACCAATAAGGTCCCATGTGTCCTCCTTAGCCCCTAGCTTGCATCCCAATGAGTCCGAAGGTGTGTCATCTCGAGGAACGATCCTCAAATGTATCGATTAAGCTCCTAAATCTCCTAAAACACCTACAAAGCATGCAAAAGTACGTGTAGACGTTTATCTCGACAAAATACATGAATTGAGTGCAAACGTCATGAACTAGTGCTAAACCATGCATGAATGAGCGGGAAAACTATCTAAATGAGTGCCTAATCTAACATCATAAATCGTGTTATCAGCCACCCACCAGGAAGGATCACTTTCCCCTTCCTTTTATTGATCAAATGTTGGAAAGGTTAGCCCAACATTCTTACTTTTGTTATCTAGATGGATATAGTGGTTTCTTTCAGATTCCCATTCACCCAGATGATCAAGAGAAGACAACCTTCACGTGCCCTTGGGGTATGTTTGCTTATAGAAGGATGCCATTCGGCTTATGCAACGCTCCAGCCACCTTTCAAAGGCGTATGATTGCAATCTTTTCAAAATATGTAGAGAATATCATGGAAGTATTCATGGATGACTTTTCGGTATATGGTTCTTCCTTTGATAACCGTCTCTCTAACCTTTCACTTGTTCTTAAGAGATGTGAAGATACTAACTTAGTTTTAAACTGGGAGAAGTGTCATTTCATGGTCACCGAAGGAATTGTGTTAGGTCACTTAATATCAAATAGAGGAATAGAGGTTGATAGGGCTAAGATAGAAACTATTGAGAAACTACCTCCTCCAGCCTCTGTGAAAGGAATTAGAAGCTTTTTAGGACATGCAGGCTTCTATAGGAGATTCATAAAGGATTTTCTAAGATTTCAAAACCCTTAACTAATCTTTTAATGAAAGACGCAACTTTCGAATTTTCGAAAGATTGTCTAGAAGCTTTTTGCAGGATCAAAGAGGCTTTGATTTCCGCACCCATCATCCAACCACCCGATTGGACTCTTCCTTTTGAGGTCATGTGCGACGCAAGCGACATCGCTATAGGAGCCGTACTCGGACAGAAGAAAGATGGTCGTACACACGCCATCTACTATGCTAGCAAGACGCTAGACGAAGCTCAATCGAATTATGCCACTAGAGAAAAGGAACTTCTAGCCGTAGTCTATGCTTTTGAAAAATTTCGTTCCTATCTTGTAGGTGCGAAGGTGATAGTCTATACGGATCATTCAGCGATCCGTTACTTGTTCACAAAGAAGGATGCGAAGTCAAGGCTTCTAAGATGAATCTTACTCTTACAAGAGTTCGATCTAGAGATCCGTGACAAGAAGGGCTCAGAAAATTCAGTTGCTGACCACCTTAGTCGTATTCCACACCTCACCGACGAGACGGATGAGCTGCCTATAGATGACTCATTCCCTGACGAACAACTACACGAGATTGAAGAGTGTCTTCAACATATCTCGAAAGGTAATGATCCATGGTTTGCTGACATTGTAAATTACCTTGTTTGTCAGGAGATTCCCCCCGGACTTTCATATGCTCAAAGAAAGAAGTTCTTTAAGGACGTCCGGAATTTCTATTGGAACAAGCCTCTTCTCTTCAAAAGAGGTCCCGATGGCATATACAGAAGATGCATTCTGGAAGACAAAGTGGAAAGTGTCATCTGCCATTGCCACTCTCTACCTTGTGGAGGACATGCTAGTTCCCACAAAACTTGTGCTAAGGTACTTCGTTCCGGTTTCTTTTGGCCCACCTTATTCAAAGATGTGCAAAAATATGTTGTTGCTTGTGATGCTTGTCAAAGGAAAGGAAATATTTCTAGGAGGAATGAAATGCCCCTCAACAACATACAAGAAGTGGAGATATTCGATGTATAGGGAGTAGACTTTATGGGACCATTCCCACCCTCTTGTGGAAACCAGCACATACTCCTAGCCATTGACTATGTCTCAAGATGGGTAGAAGAAATCGCTTCTCCTACTAATGATGCAATGGTAGTGGTAAAGTTCTTCAATAGAACGATCTTCCCAAGGTTCGGAACTCCCCGAACCATCATTAGTGATGGAGGAACGCACTTCAAAGCCCGTCGATTTGAGACTTTATTGGCTAAGTATGGGGTGACCCATAAGATAGCTACACCATACCATCCACAAACTAGCGGACAAGTCGAGATATCCAATAGAGAGATTAAGGGAATTTTAGAGAAAACTGTCTCTAAAACACGGAAGGACTGGTCGATGAAGCTCGACGATGCACTATGGGCTTACAGGACTTCCTTTAAGACACTAATACGTACAACTCCATATTACGTTGTTTATGGTAAATCTTGTCATCTTCCTGTAGAGCTAGAGCATAAAGCATATTGGGCTGTCAAGTGGCTCAACTTTGACATGAAAGAAGCCGGAGAGAAGAGACTCTTAGACATCAACGAGCTGGACGAGATCCGGCTGAATGCGTATGAGAACGCAAAGATCTACAAGGAAAGGACGAAGCATTGGCATGATAAGCACATCATCCCAAAGGATTTGAAAGAAGGAGATCAAGTTCTTCTATTCAACTCAAGGCTTCGACTATTCCCAGGTAAGCTTAAATCCCGTTGGACAGGACCTTATGTAATTAAACGAATTTTCCCCCATGGTGCAGTTGAAGTATGGGGTGAACAAAGCGGAAGTTTCAAAGTAAATGGCCAACGGTTGAAGAAGTACACACCGGAAGTTCCGGTTGAGGAGATAGCTCCTATTCTCCTCCATTGAACACCAAAACGAACACCGTCCAGCTAAAGACGATAAATCAAGCGCTTCTTAGGAGGCAACCCATGGTAGTATAACTCTTTTATTCTCTTATCACTTAGTTTAGCTTAGTTTAATTGTTTTGCTTTTGTTTGTTCCTCGATGCAATCTTGGTTTGTTTGTGTCAAAAATCGCAGGAATTAGGTCCTAATTGAGAAATCAATGAAGATAGGGGACACAAAATAGTTCAAATTGCAATCTTCAAGGAAAACAAGGAAAGAAATCGAGCTACGCAAAGTAAATCGTTCGATTCAGGAACAAAGCAAGACGATTTTTGGCAACAGGGAGATAAATCAACCCCCAGATCGACCCCCCTAATAAAAATCAGCCGTTTTTCCTCCTTGAGCTGAGAAAGTGAAGAAAAATCGGGCCGATAAAAAAATCGACCCTAAAAATCGTCCGATTTTCTTCATAAAACCTCTGCCTATATAAAGCCTTCACCACTCGATTCTCTCATTCCACACTTCTTCATTCCCGATTTCCCTTTCTTCCAAAGAACCGAAAATCGCCCACCCTCTCATCTCCTCATTCCTTAATCGTTTGAACGATTGTTGACCTTAAACCGAAGCATTTTCGACAAGGAACAAGGATCTAGCAACAACAAGCTTGGCAATCGACTCATCCACCCAGAATTCAGGTTTTTCAATTCGAAACCTAAGTTTTTTGCTCGATTTTGATTCTTGCTTAGAGATTGTTTGTTTGCTGATATTGATTTAGGGGTTTGCTTAGAAACAACTATAGGAGACTGTGTGTGGTGATAGTTTGCTCAGAACTTTACAGAATTGTGAGAATTGTTGAAATCGACAGAAAAATCGTGCCAACCCAGAAAAATCGTCCGATTTTTCATAAGAACATCCCAATTGTTTCCTGCATAATGGAGACTTTGAAAAGAATCACTCGAAATGCGGGGAAGAAGAAAGGATCTTCTTTCAAAGCCCCTCCCCCACCACCACCACCCTCTCAAGCCAAACCAAAACTCCCCCCTCCCCTCTCAAAACATAAGAAGAGACATGAATGTCTCTTAGATCGTCCCTTCACCCCTCCTCGATACATAGTGCTAGATGACTTAGATTCCTTGTTTGTTCGAGAAGATGTGGACATGATGTTAGATAGAGTTGGGCTGAGCCAGTTTCCATGATTAGGGAAGATGCTTATACCGAGATCACCCTAGAATTCCTTAGTACGTTTGAGCATGATTCTAGAGAGAGGACGGTCTCTTTCCGCCTCATGAACCAAAACCATGCTATGACTATTGATGACTTTGGGGATTTGTTTGGTTTTCCCTAGTCTTCTACAGGCACATTCGCGAGAGGAGTGAGTGCTAGTGCCTTTTGGGAAACCATCTCAGTGGGAGAGTATGGTGGTGATAAGTGGAGACCCAGAAATTTGAAAGAGACTAGTATGTACAACCTTTCCTTCAAGGTAGTGCATAGGATTCTTAGTGAGAGCTTGTTTGCACGGACGGAGACTCCACAAAAGCTCAAGGCTGATGAGCTCTTTATCTTGTACTGTATGACATGTAGCACCCTTCCCGACATCACCTCTATGCTTGCTGACTATCTAGGAAAGATAGCCAACAAGGCAAAGGGTGACATATGTGCTGGAGGCCTTGTCACTCATGTGGCAAAGGCATTGGAGTTAGATTTTTCGGATTGCACCTTAGCTGAGAGTGCCCAGCCCTTAGGATCACAGAGATTGGTAGCGAGACAGGTCTTGATTCCTCGAGGGAGAGGAACTCTTCATGTGCCCATACCGTGGGCAAAGGATCCACAAAAGAAGCCATCCGAGATAGTGTGGAAGTCCGAATACACCATTCGGAACAAGAGGAATTGGAAGGAGAATTTTGTACTGATGCTTTAGGAGGTAGTTCCTCCTTGTTATTATGATGATGATGCAGGTGATACTGAGGATGAGGAGGATCATGAGGATGGAGTACACACCAGGGGGACCATGCTCGAGTTCGAGAGTGGCACATATAGTGGACATGCCACGGATGCCATGGATACTGACACTCATGGTGCAGGACCTAGCCGGACTAGTCGAGGCACCGTGGAGACAAAGGATGAGATGCAGCCATCCCGTCACTCCTTTGCACATGCTCCTAGCAACGGTAGAGGACATAGACGAGCACATGAACTTCCCCGACATTTTAGAGACTTAGTCTCTAGTTTCCAGGGTCTACGCACCGACTACCATGATCTACGCTCAGATTATCAGGCCCTCCAAACCGACTACAACGCTTTGAACACTCAGTTCAAGGCATACCGGCAGGAGACGGATGCTAGAGACTCCTCCTATGATGGCCAGATGAGAGACATGTACTACCATCAGTTCGGCCACTTCTATGACCCCAGCGCGCCGATGTATCCATATCCTCCACCTCCACCACCGACCAAGGATTGAGATCCCACTCCTTTTACATTGTAAGTATGTTTCTTCATCTTATGCTTAGTTTTTCACATTGGGGACAATGTGAAGATTAAGTATGGGGTGGGGGTACTTACAATCTCTTTTACTTCATTTTAGCACTCTATGCACTTTGTATTACTTTTGATGATTTGGCTTGTAATAACTCTTGCACTACTTGCTTTCCACTATGACATTCGCATTTGCATGCTTTCTTTCAAAAATTATGAGTTTTCAAAAAAATTTTGTGCTTCTTATGATGGAAATGACCTCTATGATGAGAATTATGATGTGGAAAAGGCAAAAAGATGACATGGTTATGTTGAGATTTTAATTTTAGCATGAATGAGCTTACTTTTCTTACTTGAAGACATGAATGGTTTATATGATTTTGATGTTTTGATAAGAGAATGAAATAATGGTCGAAGCTATATTATAAGTTCTTTTGCATCATATAAGAATGACCAAGGCAATTCACTTCTTCTCTAATTCATATCTTGTTCATGCTAGCTCCTCAATGAAATATGTGACCTCCCTTTCACCATCCGGGAATTAGGATAAGTGATTGAAAAAGGCATATTTGATGTGGGAGGGCCAATAAAAGATGTGTTAAGTGAAAGTTTAGCAAATTATAAGTTTGGGGACGTTGAACATGAGGATGAGTAACTCGGCACCATTCACATAGCCGGGTGTTTGTGTCTTGTCAAAGTTCGATTGAACGACAAGTCCTAACGGGATATGGTATGTGCATCAAGGGTTTGAGGCATCTCGAAATTGAGAAACGCCGATCTCCTAGGCTTCGGTTATTGTGCACCGTTGTCCATACTCTCAAAAAAAGTAAAGTATAAAGAAAGCAAAGCGTTTACATGCAAAGCATGTGTGGTGAAGTAAAGTTCTTGAAGGTATTATGTTGTTCCTCTTTCCCGGATTAGCACCACAATTCCCTAAAAGAATTCCCTCCTTTAACATGTTTCTTAGACCTTTCTTTGATTAGAAGACCTTGAGACTTTTATGCATGTATTTAAGACTTCATGGCTTAGACTTGTTTGATTTTAATTGCCTCTACATCTTTATCATAACTTTTATTTGTGTTTTTGAGAAAGGAAAAAGAGTTAGTTCATATTATTATTACCATTGATACATGCCTTGTCTTCCTATGCCTTGAAACACCACTTTGAGAGTGATCCAATAAGAAGAAGAACTACCAAACAAAAGGTTTTTGAGTTTTTATATATGTATAATCCATGACATCTTGTATTCTAAGTTTGATTCTTGCTTGGGGACAAGCAAGGGGCAAGTATGGGGTATTTTGATGACATGAATTATATACCATTATAATCATGCATATTGTAGAGGTTTACCTCGATTTACCTTGCATTTAGAGAGAACTTGTGTACCTTTTAGGCTTTATTAATTTATATTCCGGAAATAGAGGTCTACACGAGTTTTGGTTGAATTGTAGGTAAATTCAGTGGATTTGGAAGCAAAAGTGGAGCAAGGAGCATCTAAGGCTATTAGGGAAGCTTAAGGAGTCTTAGAGGAATCACAAAGAGCAAAGGAGTTGCGTAAAAGAGTCACAAAAGGGAGGAAGGAAACAAGCTAAAAGACGAGCATTCTCTGTTGAAGAAAATCGTGCCAATTGCATCTAAATCGGACGATTTTATCTCATAAAAATCGTACGGTTTTCTGTGTAAATCGACTAGCACGATTTTTTCTACTTTTCGGCCCAAGGGTAAAGACGACTCAAAGCCCATCACTTCTAGGCTAGAGAAGTGTTTTGCCAAGCGGCCCGTTAGCAAGGAACTATATATTGGAACCCTAGGAACAGAAACGGGGGTTCCGCAGCGGGAAATCTTTACACGTTTGAGAGAGATTGAAGATTCTTGGGAGAGGATTGAAGAGAAATAGCCGGGAAGTCATTCTTGATCATATTTGTGAGATTCTTTGTTTTCTTTGTGATTCTTGTGGTTTGTGAACACATTTCTGAGTATATTGAGAGATGCTTTGATTAGGTTTGAATTTGGTTTACAGATTTGGAGATTATTAAGTTTTTATTCAAGATTCGGGTTTATTTGATTTATTCATTCAATCTCAATTTTGATTTGATATTCAAAATGGTTGGCTAAAACCTTTGTGATTCTGGGGAGAATAGTTGATGATTGAGGCTTAGATGATGATAGACTGAACTCATTCAAACATTTGGACCCTGAGAGTTTAGATTTTAACTTTGCGACAACAGGAAATTCGCCCTGTTCTTGAGAAAATTGGACGATTTACTTATGAACAGGTTGATTTATTCCCGTGACGATCTTTAATTGAATTAGTCTTTAACCAAAGTTAATCCTTGCCTAAATCCCAACCTTGCTTAACATTTTTAACCCCTATTAGAGTGTATGAAGAGACTTCATCATTGATTCTACATTTAATAGATTAAGATTGTAAGATTTGGGTAATAGAGAGATTCAACATCCTTTACTAAGGTTTTAAGTGTGCTTTCTATCTTTACCTTGGAGAGTCACATCGTGGGGTTTTGGGTAGTTAGTTTGAGTGTAATTATTGTCCTTAGATATTTCTATATTGCAGCCTCAACAACCCTTATAGAGAGAACCTTTGGATTAGACAATTAGGTTTCGGAACTTCATCGTACAATATCTACCTTTGAAACACATAACCTTGACAATATAAACTCTGTCCTTTTATCTTTAGAAGTGTCTTGAATCGAAAGCCGTTGTCGGATACTTGAATCCTTGGAATCATTTCCCCCTTTATTAATCACAAAAGCTTTTGTACTTTGTTAGATAATTGAATTCGATTTTATTCTCACCAAATCCCTGAGTTCGACTCTGGAATTTCTTGCCTTACTACATATGATCCGTACACTGCGGGTTCGCTTTGCTTTAAGTTCTAGATATAAATTTAAGACTTTGACGCACACACTTTTGAGCAAACAAGAGCCAGGGTGAAGAAGAGGTTGAGCGTGGAGGTTTGCGAGTTGTTGTTGCTTGGGAGGAGAGTTGAGAGAGAATGAAAGACAAATGGTGATGGTGGAGTGTGCTACAACAGAGGATGGAGATGGGGAAAGGAGAGGGCTGAGCAATCCATGGGCTGGAGAGGTACAGGTGCAGGAGGAACACGCCATCATAACTTGGCGTGGAGGAAGGATCAAGGAAGAAAAATAAAAATAAAATAAATTTGGAAAAAAATGGAAATGAACTCGATCGAAACACTTGGGTCGGGATTTACAAATCGGAAAACTTTTTCAACTTTCCAGAAAATTATAATACGGATATACGAACGTATCCAACATATAAATATACTCGGGAATAAATACTTTACGCCATAAAAAAAACTTTTTAAAAAATTTAAGCTAATAAAATATCGATAAAAGCCGGAAAGATAAATACCGCAAACGTTCCTAAAAATTGGGGCGTTACATCTGATCCCCCTAAAAACAAGTTTCGTCCCGAAACTTGCCATACGCCGAACTTCTTGGTCCCTTAAGGCCGAGGTATGAACTCTCACGCTAAGAAGGCTGAAACCTTCTAATCTATATACACAAACTACTCAAACTACTACGCAAGATATATCAGGCCATATAACACATCCTCGCACACGACACAACTACACATAACATCACACAAGCATATAACTCAACTAAGGGAAGAACTAGGTTTAAGCCGTCCATTCTATCGATGCTATTGGCTCAGCGTAAAACTCCACCAAAGATACTATCCTCCGTCTTCCATTTAGCCTCATCGGTCCCTCGTCTGCCACTAGATCATCATGACTGACAACATGTCTCCTAGTCATGTATGTACTCTCTTGATTGATACACACGAAAACCTGGGTGAGCACCCTCTACTCTTGACCGATAAACCACTTTTCCAACTCGCGCTAAGATCTCAAAAAGGTTCGATATGTCAGAAACTCCACTTCCTTCTCAGGTCTTTCTAAATGCAGTCTTTCCATTATGTTTCTCTTTACTTGTCTCTAACAAAGAAGATCAAACTTTCAATTTACACTGTTGGCTTTGGTTCTTATCAAACCATACTTTGATGTTACGTTTCTGTTCGCTCCAAACGGTGTGTGCAAGCTTTAAATTTATAACCCTAGATGTAAGCTTAAAACAAGGATGCGAACCCGCAATGTACGGGTCAATCGTAGTAAAAGCAAGGAGTTCCAGGGGTCGATCACAGGGACTTAGTGAAACAAAGTCGGAATAGGTAAGCTTTGTAAATACTAACCACAAAAGTAATTAAAACAATCAAAGATGATAAAAAGTCAATTAAGGAAATATGCAATTCTAGGGATTAAAGCATCTAGTTGTGGTTCCAACTCAAGATCTAAAGATAAGCGGACAAAGCTGAGATTTTTGCATAGGGAAGGTGTTACTAAAGCGGAATAGATCACCGGGTAAGTCTCACTACTCACTAATCCTAAACCTTAACTTTTATTACCGGGTAAGTCTCAAGGAATTAAGATAAATAACTGTATCCTCAAACCAACACACCACCTAAGGGAATAGAATCAACCCTTACCGGGTAAGTCTCAGGCTAACTCACAAAGATGGGATGAAAGCACACTCAAACCCCAATAAAGGATAAACCTTTATTACCTACTCTTATGATCTTTGATAAACAAACAAAGGAATTACCGGGTAAGTCTCATCCTAGGCTTGCATTGAACCAGGAAAGGTGTAATAAGAATAGAATTTGGCAAACTCTAACACTTAACTCTCAGTTACGGATCAGATAAGTCACCTCGGTCAGAAGAATTTCACCCCGGCCGAGATGTTCATCGACTGAGCGAGATGCTTAGGGTTAAGGTAAAAGACTCGAACTTTCAGGGTCCTATTGTGATTAAGATTATTCTATCTATGTTTTTCCCACAACCTTCAGCCAATCACCCTAGAATCACACAATAAAATTAGCCACTCATCATCATGAAAGTATTAATCAAATATATGGGAAGAAAGAGAATAATTGAACAAGAAAACCTTAAGAGAAAGGCTTCAATAATTGAATCAATTATCTAACAAGCGTTTCTTGGATTAAAATCCAACAAGACAAACAACAAAGAAGGGAATCTAAGATGATCTTACAAAAACCCTTCAAAAAGCTATAAAAGCTATAGACTTTCTTCCTTCAACCTTCAAAAAGGTTATTCAAATCTCCCAATTAGAGTATGGCTACAGCGGATGCTAAACACAATCGGTGGTATAGCATGATATGGATTTGTGGAAAATCCAACCCTTTTTATAGGAAAATACCCTCCAAAGATAAGATATCTTAGAAAGATCTCTTCCTATAAAAATAGATAAAATATATGGTCTAACTTATCTTCTTCCTTCCAGGAACCCAGCCCAAAAATATAAGATCCTCTTTCCAAAGATAAAAGATCTCAGCCAAGAATAAAATATTCTTGCCGCGTCCCAGGTGTTCGCCTCGGTCGAGTCGGCTCCTCTGGATCACCTCGGTCGAGGTGACTCTGTAGTCAACCGAGGTGAATCACAACTGATTGTGAAATCTCTCAAATCTGGTCCAAAGTGAATCTTTAATCTATGGCCATGCTTCCTGGATTTTTCCTTAAGCTCCTGAATGTAGCTCCAATGACTCCATAGCTCCTTTTGCTCCTTTTTAGTCCAAAATGTGCCATTTTACCTACGATTACAACAAAACTAGGTGTAGACCTTGATTCCCGCAAAGGTAGATGAAATGACAATATAATCACATACTATACATACAAACATGCAGATTATTGAAGATAAAACGTCTAAACAAGTCCCAAAATATAGGCAATAATTCATGCTATCAAAATACCCCATACTTAGCCCTTGCTTGTCCCCAAGCAAGTTCCGAATCATAGAATACAAGATAGAATGGATTATAATTCATGAAGATCAATGAAAAAGTCATTCAAAACATTTTAATGGTGTGCTACAATCATACATCACTCTAAGAGAATACTTCATGGTATTTAAAATCAAAATATGCTTAAAACATTTTATGAATATAAGAAAGTTGTTCATCTTTGCATAAAATCATAGAATGCATAATAAATCATAATTATCGAAATTAATCATGTATAATCCAGTTTAAACCACCAAGTCAATCAACAAGCTCGAGGTCTCAAGGTCTTTCAAAAGAAAGGTCAAAGAAACGTGTGAGGGTGGGATGTATATAAGGTAATGTGGTGCTAGAATCCGGGAAAATGATCTTTTCTTCACTTCCTTTTGAACTTCAACATCTTCCACCAATAAGCTTTGCTTATTTACTTTTTTACTTTACTTTTTGGGATGCATGGACAGAGGTGCACAATAACCGAAGCCTAGGAGATCAGCAATCATCAATTTTTCGAGATGCCTCAAACCCTTGATGCACATACCATGACCCGTTAGGAATATCGCTCAATCCGACTTTGGCAAGACACAAACACCCGGCTATGTGAATGGTGCCGAGTTACTCATCATCATGATTGACTTCCCTAAACCTATTTATTTCTTTCTAACTTTCAGCCAACTTCTCAACTTTTCTTTCACTTGCTTTTCACTTTCTTGCTTCCAAATTCCCGGATAGGTAAAGGAAGGCAAATATGTAAATAAGGGGCTAAGCATGATCAAGAAGAAGATAGAAGAATGAATTGCCTTGGTCTTTCCAGGAAGAAAGTGAGAAAACTTATCTTGCGGTGTCAACCTTCAAATTCAACATAATTTGGATAAAAACAAAGTATTAAACATGCCAAAATTTCAAACAAAGCATTTAGCAACTTAAACATATCATAAAACCTTTCAAACAAAGCACAAAACGTTTCAAAACTTTCAGTTAAACTACCTCGGTTGAGGTGTTCTAGGTCAACCGAGGTGAAGTACTTCGTTCGGCCAGAACTGTCCCGGTCGAGGTCATAAATTTTTTTTTCTAAACCAGTTTTTGACGTTTTTCTCAAACAAATAACCTATATGCATGCATTTAATCTCAGATAAACACATAGAGCAAAATAAGCATAAATATCCGATAAAGTCGAGTCATACATCACATAAGTCATAAAATACATAAACACCCCATACTTGGGACACACTGTCCCAGTGGGTCAAAATAAGTCTAAAGAAAATAAAATACTCACCGGACAAAGCAGAGCTGCATAATAAATAAGAAAGAAAATCCTGCAAGCTCTCAATAATCACGATCCGGTGGTGGTGGTGGCGGTGGCATGTACGGATACTGGGATGGGTCGAATGGGTAACCCATAGTCTGCTGAAACTGGATCTCCATCATCCGACGCTGATAGTGCTGGCCCTCTAGCATCTGATGAGTCCAGCGGTCGATCTCTCGGTGCTGGGCGTCAAATCTCTCCTGGATGTCTATAGTCAAGGCAGCATAGGAGTCTATCATCTGGTCAGTGAGGTCATCAATCCGTCGGTGAGCATCTGGATCCCTCTGTAGGCGTCCTCTACGCCTAGCAGGGTGTACTGGTGATGCAGCTAGCGCGGTGTCAGTCTCGTCATCGTCTAAGTCAATCACCGGCGCACTCGTCCCAACAGTATCAGTCCCTGTATCCATAGGGACTCCACCATCCCTATCATCATCATCATCATCAGCATCCTCTACCTCATCCTCCTCAGCTGGTGCAGCTGGTGCAGCTGCTGCCTCTCTCGCATCCTCCATCAGTGGGATCCAAGTAGTCTGCCAATAGTGCGGATCATACACTGAGAACTGGGGTGAACATCTGATCCCCTGTGGTGCAGTAGGCTCCCATGGCATAACTACGTACGGTGTAGTGAGTCCTCGGGGAACCAATATCCTCCGAGTGATCATCTCCTGAAGTCCAAGCGGCTTGGCAGCCGCCACCATAGTACAAGCGCTGAGGTCCATATCCTGGTAACTCGCTATGTGTGTCACAATGCCTCCGCAACAGATTTCGCCCTTTGCCTTGGCCTTGATCCTGTGCAGATCCTCTGCCAGCATCAAGCCAAAGTCTGGAATCCCCCCAGTCACCATGCAGTAAAGGCTAAACAGCTCCCCCTGTCTGACCTTTTGGGGCCTCTCAGTACGCGCCAGAAGAGTCTCACTAAAAATCCTGTGAGCTAACCTAAACGCTAGGTGAAATATAATACGCTCCTTAGAGTTTCCAGGGTGCCATCTATTTGCATACTCAACTACGTGAGCAATTTGTCCCCAGAACTCCCTAGCTATAGCTCGGGAGGGAAAATCAGCAGCAGTCGGGGCCGGGAAGCCAAAGATGTCCCGCCAGTAATCTAAAGGAACTAAGAAGTTCTGGTTCATCAACCGGTACTTCACAACACGCTCTGTGGGAAGGTAGGTGAAGGAGCTGACAAACTCCATAGTCGGCTCTAAGTAGGCAGGTGCGCGGATCTCAGTAAACTGATCTAGCCCTACCATAGAAATCATCCGTCTCAAATCTCCATCCACATAGGGACAATCAAAAGCTGATACGTCCAAGTAGCGAGGTGCAATCACTGGACGGGCCGTGATGCGGTCATAGTCGACCTGGTGTCTCTCGTGGATCACCGGTCTAGTAGGTCTGGAGTAAGAGGAAGAAGGGGAAGGAGAGGATCTGTCCCTCAGGACCAACTGTCTATCTGAACTCATCTTTTCCGTAAACCTGTCAGACCACCTCGGTCGGACTGACAACTCTCAAGAACACCTCGGCCGAGGCACAGGCCGACTGGACCAAGGCGAAGAACTGCGCGACTGATTTCCTCAAAATTCCAGTTCTTTTCCCCCAAAATCACTACAACAGGTTCTTATGGGGTACTTAATCTGTTTCTCAGCAAATGCAGGGGCAACCAAAGCCCAATTTGAAGTAAAACAGTGAAGAAGAACGAGGTTAGGGTTTTTTTTGATATTTACCCCGATTCGGTCGATTCAGTTCGTTTTTCTCGCAGATTAGCACTTGCACTGTGATCCTCTACCCTTTCTTAGCGGGTTGGAAGCGAGAATCGTCGAAAACGAGCGAAGATTGGCGAAGCGAGGCGAAGGGAGTGCCGCGGTCGAGGAGAAGGTAAAGGAGGAGAGAGAAATCTGAGCCCCCTTTTATACCCTTTTCTGGAACTGCTGTCACCTCGGTCGAGGTGGTCTCGACTAGACCGAGGTGGAACGGACCGAGGTGGATCTTCAGAAACCCTAGTCGCCTCGGTTGCTCAAAAATCATCTCGGTCGAGGTGTTGTGACAACAACCGAGATGTGTCTCAGTGAAACTCCGTCTTCTCAAATTCTCGAACTTCTATCCTTCCAGTTGTGCTCCTGGGTTGTATTCCTTCCTTAGATGTCACCTGTTGTCTGTCTAGGACGCCAAAAACAAAACAAAGCAAAGCAAAAGCAAACTATCTAAGATAGACTAGAAAAAGGGAAAAGAAAGCAATACCTTGGGTTGCCTCCCAAGAAGCGCTTGATTTAAGGTCGCTAGCTGGACCGTACAGCGTCTCTATGCGTGATGGGAGGTGCCCTGACCCCATACTTCATCTCCATCATGGGGGTGAAGTAAGTAAGTCTATCAAACGCTCCAACAAGTGCAAGTGCTCATCGGGGAATGAATCGTCTATGGGTGAGTCGTCCTTCTCACGTGAAGATGGAGGTAGCTGATAACACGATTTATAACATAGTTTTAGGTGTACATTTAGATCGAATTCTCGCTCATTCATGCATGATCTAGCATTAGTTCAAGACGTTTTGCAACCAATTCACGTATTTTGTCGAGATAGACGTCTACACGGACTTGTGTGCGTTTTGTAGGTATTTCGGGAAGTTTAGAGCTAAAACGACGCGTTTAAGGATCGTTCATTTAGATGACACGTCCTCGGACTCATTAGGACACAAGCCAAGGACTAAGAAGGACTCATGGGACCTTGCCAACACAAGCCATGCACCAAACCACAGCTCAATGATCCAAGGCGAAGTTTCTGCATAGAATCACGGTTCTCTGAAGAACCACGGCCATGGAAATGACCGTGGATTTTGCCAGATTCTCGTGACAGCTGTGCCACGACTCTCATGGCCAGCTCATGAGAGATTTGTTATAAAAGTGGTCCTTCATGGATTGTTGGAGGCAGCTGGGGTAGTTTGGGAGCAGCTCATCCATTATCCATTTCTCTAACAAATATATTCTCAAAAATCAAGAGGTTTTCTAGGAAGGAAAGTGTCAAAGAGAAGAGGAAAGGCTCCATTGAAGAGGAGAGAAGAACACACCATAGCTTTCTTGTATTTCGGATCCTATTTCTAGAGCTTTGTAAACCCTTGAAACCTTCTTTTGGAAGGGTTGTAAGTAGTTCTAATTCCATTTTCGGATTTGTTTGTTCTTGAAGTTCATTGTTCATCTCTTTTCTTTCATTATCTTGCAATGGGTGTTTTGATTTCATGTTTGTTTGTTTTGAGTTCCATTATGAATGTTGTAGGCTAAATTGATGTGGTTCTAGGGTAAGGAAAGGAAGGTTATGGCTAGAACTATGATAGGACGGACTTAGATTTACCTTTGGATGATCTTTGTTTATGAACGTAGTTCCTGTTAGAAATCACGGGTAGTTCTTGAAGAACCACGACCGTGGTTTCTGTAGAACAAACCGTGATTTTCCTGGTTCAAAGGACCTTGCCTAAGATCTATGAATTGTTGAAACCCTAAGTGTTTGTTGAGTTTAACCTACCCTAGGATGACTTAGTGTAGTGGCTAAGAGTTAGGAGAGACTTACCCGGTAATCCTTGCCCTTAGAATCCAAAATAGCAAACCTTAGGTAATGGTGAGCCTAATAAGCCGCCATTGGATTAGATGTGTTAGGAATGTTGATTAGGACTTCCCTTTCCAAGACTTACCCGGTAAGGATAGGTTAGATCCCTAATTAACAACCCGGTTTGTGTAGAATTCCTATCTTTAAGATCTTAGAGACTTACCCGGTAATGAGATCTTAGGAGTGGACTAGTTGGATCATGAGACTTACCCGGTAATTGATCCCAAATTAGAAACATTAAATCCCAACACATCATAGTGAGATCCAAAGAATGAATAGATGACTTGAGTTTTATGCCATAACCGGAATTTCCGACCCCTAGAATCCATCTCTCTTTTCCCTTGATCAATATCTTGTTTGATTTGTTTATTTGCGATTTTTGGTTTAGTTTGATTGTTTGCTTTGAATTGTGATCTTCGATTTGATCACCTAAAACCGACAAAAACAATTGAGATTTTTTTCTTTCCTTTATTTCCTTCTTTTCTTTAGACTTAGATCTTTGCTAAACTCAATCACAACTTGAATCAATTTCACCTTAGTCTTTGTGTTCGACCTCGGAATACTTATCTTTCTACATACGTCCCGTACACTGCGGGTGCGCTAGATGTTAGGATAATTATAACGAGTATAAATTTAAGGCTTATTGCGTGCACACTTTTTAGCGTAACAAGTTTTTGGCGCCGTTGCCGGGGACTAGTCTAGATTGAGTCTATTTTGTGATTGTTTCTAGTGTAGATCTTTCTTGTTGCTTTTGATCTCTCTTTGGTTGGTGTCTTTGCTTTTCAGGGCATCTATTACTCATTAGGTGTATGCGAAGGTCTCGTGGCAAGGATTTAGCTCCATTCGATCCCGAACCGGAGAAAACCCTTCGATCTAGATCCAAGAACATCCGAAAAGAGAAAGAGATGGCCGGTAGAAATCTTCAAGCTGAGTTGGATGAAGCCTTAGAGCAAATAAGGCTAAGAGATGAGCTCTTGGAGGAAGAAAGGAGACTTGCCAATGAGAGGCAAGAGGAAACTAGGAGGGAGATTGAGGAGATTAGGCAAGCCCTTGTTCAAGGGGAGCTTAATCGCCGACAACCTCCACCTCCTCCACCACAACCGCAGCCGGCGGCCAATGTTAGGGTTGTTCCTATTGCTATTGAGGAGCCACAAACCCTAGGGAGGCGTATGGATCCGGCACAAAGAGCACACCGACCGGGTGTGAATTTAGGAGATCCCGCAACCCACAACTATGAGCTCCGCCCTCAAGTTCTACAAATGATCCGGCACAATCAATTTGGAGGGATGGAAGGAGAGTCTCCTCAACAACATTTGATGAACTACGAGATTTTGATGGAGACTCTTAGGCCACCAAGATTGGAGAGCAACAACCATAAGCTTAGGGCTTTTTCCTTCTCTCTTAAGGATAAAGCCTTGGCTTGGTATCAATCTATTCCACAAGGGCGAGTTGGTACTTGGGAGGAGATGACAACCGAGTTTTTAACCAAGTTCTTCCCACCTTCCAAGACCACCGAATTAAGAGGGAAGATCAATGCCTTTGTGATGAGGGATAGAGAAAGTTTGTTCAAGTCTTGGGAGAGATTTAAAGACCTTCTCCTAGATTGTCCACACCATGGCATACCGAAGATTGAGCTATTGGAGATCTATTTCAAAGGACTTGATGAAGATAGCCAATTCAAGCTACAATCTCTTTCCGGTGGGACTTTCATGGAGAAGCATGTAGATGATGCTTGGGAGTTTGTGGAGAAGCAAGCTCTAGTGATTGAAAAGTAATCTCATAGGAAGAGTGAAGGAAGAAAGGCGGGAGCATATGAGGTGAGCGAGGTTACCATGAGCAATTTCAAGCTTGACGCCATCAACAACGAGTTGAAATCCTTGAGAGAGTTGTGTACTACGACCTTGAAGAGCCAAGCAACTCCTCAAGTGCTTCCACAAGCTAACTTGTCTTCCAAGGAGGAGGATGTGAATTATATGGGAAGGAGCAACTTCAACAATTACCAAGGCTCAAGAAATTTCAACAACAACCGGCAATTCAACAATTACCGGCCCAACCACAACCATCCCGGATTTTCTTACTCTAATCCGGATGGAGCCTTGAACCCTCCCGCCTCCTCAAGCACAACTCCACCACAAAGAGCTTCACAAGAGCCTCCACCCGGTTTTCCTCAATCTTCAAAGGATAGAACCGAAGTAATGTTTGAACAATTGCTAGGAAGGTTGAATGGACTTGAGAGCACCGTGACTTCAATTTCTAAGGCTCAAAAGGTCTTGGAAGCACAAGTCTTTCAAAAAGCGGATGAAGCACATAGAGATCCGGGGAAGCTTCCCGGAAGAACCGAAGACAACCCAAGAGGCCAAGTGTTGGCTATCACAACAAGCAGTGGGTTGAATATGAAGGATCCTTTGCCCAAGGATCAAGCTAAGGGAAAGCAAGTAGTGGTAGAAGAGGGAAGAAAGCAAGAAGATGGGGGCAAGAGCAAGGATGTAGAGCCAACTTATGTAGCACCGCCTCCATACAAGCCGCCACTACCATTCCCACAATCAAGAGCGAGAGCTCGTTTGGACAATCACTTTGGTAAGTTCCTTGAACTAATGTCCAAATTACATATTAACATTCCGTTCATGGATGCTATCTTAGGAATGCCGGCATATGGGAAGTTTTTGAAAGAAATACTCTCCAACAAAAGGAAGTTGGAAGAGTATGGGGAGATAAGGATGACCAAGAGATCCTCGGAGTTGATCCAAACGATGAAGGAAGAAATGCCTCCCAAGTTAAGGGATCCGGGCTCTTTTTGCGTCCCGATAGGAGTGGGAGATGTGAAGTACGAGGCCCTTTGTGATCTTGGGGCGAGTGTAAGCATCATACTGCTTGCACTTAGCAACAAGGTCGGGTTAGGAGAGCCAAAGCCGGTCAAGATGACCCTCTATATGGCGGACCGCTCCATCACTCATCCGGTTGGGATTCTAGAGGACATTCCGGTGCAACTAGGAGGATTCTACGTGCCTATTGATTTTGTAGTGTTGGACATTCCGGCGGATTATCCGGTTCCTATCATCTTAGGAAGACCTTTCCTAGCTACTTCCGGTTGCCTAGTGGATTGCAAGAATAGGACTCTCTCCTTCAACATAGGGGAAGAGAGCATCAAGTTCAAGCTTTCCACAATGATGAAAGGGCCAACCCTTGATGAAGATATCTTCAACTTAGTCGAGCAAGAAGAGTCTAGAGAGATTGTGAGCTCAATCTTGATCAAGGATCCTTTGGAAAAGGTTCTCACCTTAAGCATGATGGAGGAGGATGTTGAAGAGGCCTGCAATGAAGAGATCAAGGCTTTGGAAGTTTTGGAAGAGGAGCCAAGAGTTGGATTTGAAAGCCACGAAGAAGTTGTGAACAGCTGCAAGTTCCACGGTCGAGATTCAGGTTCCACGGCCGTCAAACTCTCTGGACAACTCCGAGAAGCAAGCTTGGCAAGAACCACGGCCGTGGAAAATGAGCAACCCGTGTTTTCAGCCGTGGTTTTCCCTGAATCAGCTCTCAATGATGATCAAGCTTCTAGGAGCCATGGGGAGTCTTCCTTTGCTTTGGATTCATCTCATCCAATCTTATTTGGATCATCTTCAACCGAAAAAGGTCCTCCCTCACTTGAACTTAAACCCCTTCCCTCTCATTTAAAGTATGCATTTCTTGGTGATAATTCCACATATCCGGTGATTGTTAATGCATGCTTGAGTGATGATGAACTTACTAAGTTGTTGCATGAACTAAGATTGCATAGGAAGGCCATTGATTATACTATTGATGATTTGGTTGGCATTAAGCCATCTTTGTGCATGCATAAGATAATGATGGAAGATAACCACAAACCCTCTATTGAACATCAAAGAAGATTAAATCCTATAATGAAAGAGGTGGTCAAAAAGGAAATCATTAAGTTGCTAGATGCGGGAATTATCTACCCTATCTCGGATAGTAAGTGGGTTAGTCCCGTTCATGTAGTGCCTAAGAAGGGTGGAATGACGGTAGTAACTAATGAGAACAATGAACTAATACCAACTAGGACGGTCACAGGATGGAGGATGTGTATAGATTATAGGAAGTTAAACATGGCTTCTAGGAAAGATCACTTCCCTCTCCCCTTCATTGACCAAATGCTAGAAAGGTTAGCTCAACACTCTCATTTTTGCTATTTAGATGGGTATAGTGGATTCTTCCAAATCCCTATCCACCCCGATGACCAAGAGAAAACGACTTTTACATGTCCATGGGGTACCTTTGCATATAGGAGAATGCCATTTGGGTTGTGTAATGCACCCGCCACCTTTCAAAGGTGTATGATGGCTATCTTTTCGGAATATATAGAAAATATCATGGAAGTATTCATGTATGATTTCTCTGTTTATGGTTCTTCTTTCGATGATTACTTGGCTAACTTGTCACTAGTGTTGCAAAGATGTGAGGAGACAAATCTTGTCTTAAATTGGGAAAAATGCCACTTCATGGTAAGTGAAGGGATTGTGTTAGGGCACTTGGTGTCTAACCGTGGCATTGAGGTTGATAGGGCTAAGATTGAAACAATAGAGAAGTTGCCACCACCTACCTCGGTGAAGGGGGTAAGGAGTTTCTTAGGGCATGCCGGTTTTTACCGGAGGTTCATTCAAGATTTCTCTAAAATTTCTAAGCCTCTCACTAACCTACTAATGAAAGATGTTGATTTTGTCTTTTCCAAAGATTGTCTTGAAGCGTTTTGTAGGTTGAAGAACGCCTTGATCTCCGCACCTATCATGCAACCTCCGGATTGGAGTCTACCATTTGAGATCATGTGCGATGCAAGCGATGTGGCCGTTGGGGCCGTTTTAGGGCAAAGGAAGGAAGGGCGCACTCACGCTATTTACTATGCTAGCAAGACGCTAGATGATGCCCAACTCAACTATGCAACCACCGAGAAGGAGTTATTGGCGGTGGTGTTTGCATTTGAGAAATTCCGCTCATACCTTGTTGGAGCGAAGGTCATAGTTTATACGGATCATGCGGCGATCCGTTATCTACTTACAAAGAAGGATGCCAAACCAAGGTTGATTCGGTGGATCCTTCTTCTTCAAGAGTTTGATTTGGAGATACGAGATAAGAAGGGATCCGAGAACTCCGTGGCGGATCACCTTAGTAGACTCCCACCATTGGAGCTTGGGAAAGACAACATCCCGATAGATGATTCATTCCGGGATGAACAATTGCAAATGGTGGAGGAATGCTTGTTCCAAGTGGCTAGAGGAAGTGAGCCGTGGTACGCCGACATTGTGAACTACTTAGTGTGTGAGGAAGTGCCTCCCGGACTTACATATGCACAAAGGAAGAAGTTCTTCAACGATGTAAGGCATTACTATTGGAGTGAGCCGCTTCTATTCAAGAGAGGCCCGGATGGGGTGCTTAGAAGATGCATACCGGAGGATGAAGTGGAGAGTGTGATCCGGCATTGCCACTCCTTACCATGCGGAGGCCATGCTAGCTCACACAAGACGTGTGCAAAGGTATTGTAATCCGGTTTTTATTGGCCTAACTTGTTTAGAGATGTGCAAGGTTTTGTAGCGGCATGTGATGCTTGCCAAAGGACGGGCAACATCTCAAGGAGGAATGAAATGCCCTTGAATAACATCCAAGAAGTTGAGATTTTTGATGTGTGGGGTGTAGACTTCATGGGACCATTCCCTTCTTCATGTGGCAATCTCTACATCCTATTGGCGGTGGACTATGTGTCAAGATGGGTAGAGGCAATCGCCTCTCCTATGAATAGGAACTTTGGAGCACTTTTGGCTAAGTATGGGGTGACTCATAAGGTGGCAACACCTTACCATCCCCAAACTAGTGGTCAAGTGGAGATCTCCAACCGAGAGATCAAGGCCATCCTCGAAAAGACGGTGTCTAGGACAAGGAAGGATTGGGCTATGAAGCTCGATGACGCACTATGGGCCTATAGAACCGCCTTCAAGACACCAATTGGAACCACCCCCTACAAGTTGGTCTATGGCAAGTCTTGCCATCTTCCGGTGGAAATGGAGCATAGAGCTTATTGGGCCATTAAGTGGCTAAATTTTGACCTCAAGAAAGCGGGGGAAAAGAGGTTGCTTGATATCAATGCCCTTGAGGAGCTCCGGTTGGAAGCTTATGAGAATGCCCGGATCTACAAGGAGAGAACCAAAAGGTGGCATGACAAGAGGATCATTCCAAAGGAGTTGAGTGAAGGAGATCTTGTCCTTCTCTTCAATTCAAGGCTAAGGCTCTTTCCCGGAAAGCTCAAATCAAGATGGACCGGGCCATATGTGGTGAAGAAGATCTTTCCCCATGGAGCTATTGAAATAGGAGGGGAGCATTGTGGAAATTTCAAGGTGAATGGGCATCGCTTAAAGAAGTATATTCCGGGAGCCCCGGTAGACATGATTGCCCCGCTTCACCTCGAATAGACGCTCCCGAGTTTGGTCAAGCTAATGACCTTAAAGAAGCGCTTGGTGGGAGGCAACCCATTGGTAACATTTTTCCCTTTTCATTTTTGCTTAGATTTTTTCTGTTTTTGTGTGCTTTGTGTGTGTTTTGTCTACCTTCGTGTGTGTGCTAGAGCATTAGTGGCATTGGAAGCCTTTCTTGGCAATGAAAATGATGATGATGACACCCTAACCAATTATGGGTGGAGCGGACGCAGAACTTGGACGGCTAGCGGTGCCTAGTGCGGGTTCCGAAGCTTAGAAGGATGTTTAGAGCTCTCTACCATGGTTGAAAGGATCATCCAACATCAATTCACTTGAGAATTCCCAATTGCCATAGCAAACGATTTCACATTGTGAGAACCTTCTTTCACTCTCTTTACTTGAATACCACATTGGGGACAATGTGTTTCTAAGTATGGGGTGGGGTTTGCATGATCCTTTGCATGATGAGCATCTAGGATAGGCTAATATTTTGCACATGTCTTGCATTGTACATGTTTAAAACGAAAATCCCATAAAAATCAGAAAATTTAAAATTTTTTTTTTGTGCTTTCTAGGCTTGGATATGATCCTAATGATGAAACTTGTCTTGTGATTGGCTATGAATGACCTTATGTGTTGAATTGATAAATGCATATGTGGACTTGAACTACTTTTCTTAAATTCTATGAATGACTTGTGATCATGATGATTGCCTAGAATGGATTGAGTATTGAAAATCGAAATTACATGATAGTTCTTGCATACCATCTAGGAATGAATGAGGCACTTCATCTTTCTCTACTTCTCATCTTGATCATGATTGCTTAAGCACCTCAATTGATATAAATCGACCTCCTTTAAAACCCATCCGGGAATAGGAGCATGCTAGTGTGTTGAAATGTGTGAAAAGCAAGTGTGGGGTGAAGATGTAATGAAAAGAATGTCGTGAATAAAATGCTGAAATTATTGTGGAAGTGTAGCCAAAATTGGTTTGGGGGCGTTGGTTTAAATGACAAGTAACTCGGTACACTTCACATAATCGGGTGTTGGTGCCTTGCCAAAGTCAAATGAACCAATAGCCCTAACGAGCTTTGGTATGTGTGCCCGGTGTGGATGCACCTCGAAAACTAAGAAAAAGCCCGAGGACGGCTAATCACCAAGGTTTCGGCTTTTGTACACCAATGCCATTGTCTCAAAAATGAGTTAAAGAAAAAGAAAAGAAAGCAAGATAGGGAAAAATATACACTTGGGGGAAGTTGATCGAGGACAAGGATGTGGAGTTAGTTCCATTCCCGGATTAGCATCACATAACCTAGAGAATCCCCCGCCCAATTGCAACGTTTCTTGGCCTTTTATGTCACAAGCCCTTATGACCTACTTGTATGTTTGTAAGACTTAGTGATCTAGATTGGATAGACTCTTGATCTTCTTGACCTCTTCATCTTCACATTTCATGCATGCTTTTGAGTTAAGTACAATTGTCTTTCCATGCCCTTATTGTTTGATACATAATTGCTTATCCAATTGCCATTGATCATGACTATGAAGGTGATCCAATAGTAGAAGCACAAACCCAAAAAGATTTTACCATTTTTCTACATATATAAATCATGTCATCTTCTAGTCTATATGTGAGAATTTGCTCGGGGACGAGCAAACCTTAAGTATGGGGTATTTTGATAACACGATTTATAACATAGTTTTAGGTGTACATTTAGATCGAATTCTCGCTCATTCATGCATGATCTAGCATTAGTTCAAGACGTTTTGCAACCAATTCACGTATTTTGTCGAGATAGACGTCTACACGGACTTGTGTGCGTTTTGTAGGTATTTCGGGAAGTTTAGAGCTAAAACGACGCGTTTAAGGATCGTTCATTTAGATGACACGTCCTCGGACTCATTAGGACACAAGCCAAGGACTAAGAAGGACTCATGGGACCTTGCCAACACAAGCCATGCACCAAACCATAGCTCAATGATCCAAGGCGAAGTTTCTGCATAGAATCACGGTTCTCTGAAGAACCACGGCCGTGGAAATGACCGTGGATTTTGCCAGATTCTCGTGACAGTTGTGCCACGACTCTCATGGCCAGCTCATGAGAGATTTGTTATAAAAGTGGTCCTTCATGGATTGTTGGAGGCAACTGGGGTAGTTTGGGAGCAGCTCATCCATTATCCATTTCTCTAACAAATATATTCTCAAAAATCAAGAGGTTTTCTAGGAAGGAAAGTGTCAAAGAGAAGAGGAAAGGCTCCATTGAAGAGGAGAGAAGAACACACCATAGCTTTCTTGTATTTCGGATCCTATTTCTAGAGCTTTGTAAACCCTTGAAACCTTCTTTTGGAAGGGTTGTAAGTAGTTCTAATTCCATTTTCGGATTTGTTTGTTCTTGAAGTTCATTGTTCATCTCTTTTCTTTCATTATCTTGCAATGGGTGTTTTGATTTCATGTTTGTTTGTTTTGAGTTCCATTATGAATGTTGTAGGCTAAATTGATGTGGTTCTAGGGTAAGGAAAGGAAGGTTATGGCTAGAACTATGATAGGACGGACTTAGATTTACCTTTGGATGATCTTTGTTTATGAACGTAGTTCCTGTTAGAAATCACGGGTAGTTTTTGAAGAACCACGACCGTGGTTTCTGTAGAACAAACCGTGATTTTCCTGGTTCAAAGGACCTTGCCTAAGATCTATGAATTGTTGAAACCCTAAGTGTTTGTTGAGTTTAACCTACCCTAGGATGACTTAGTGTAGTGGCTAAGAGTTAGGAGAGACTTACCCGGTAATCCTTGCCCTTAGAATCCAAAATAGCAAACCTTAGGTAATGGTGAGCCTAATAAGCCGCCATTGGATTAGATGTGCTAGGAATGTTGATTAGGACTTCCCTTTCCAAGACTTACCCGGTAAGGATAGGTTAGATCCCTAATTAACAACCCGGTTTGTGTAGAATTCCTATCTTTTAGATCTTAGAGACTTACCCGGTAATGAGATCTTAGGAGTGGACTAGTTGGATCATGAGAATTACCCGGTAATTGATCCCAAATTAGAAACATTAAATCCCAACACATCATAGTGAGATCCAAAGAATGAATAGATGACTTGAGTTTTATGCCATAACCGGAATTTCCGACCCCTAGAATCCATCTCTCTTTTCCCTTGATCAATATCTTGTTTGATTTGTTTATTTGCGATTTTTGGTTTAGTTTGATTGTTTGCTTTGAATTGTGATCTTCGATTTGATCACCTAAAACCGACAAAAACAATTGAGATTTTTTTCTTTCCTTTATTTCCTTCTTTTCTTTAGACTTAGATCTTTGCTAAACTCCATCACAACTTGAATCATTTTCACCTTAGTCTTTGTGTTCGACCTTGGAATACTTATCTTTCTACATACGTCCCGTACACTGCGGGTGCGCTAGAAGTTAGGATAATTATAACGAGTATAAATTTAAGGCTTATTGCGTGCACACTTTTTAGCGTAACTGTAGCCGGCTGAGATGATCCGCAACAGAATTTTCGGATCCCTTCTTATCGCGGATCTCTAGGTCAAACTCTTGAAGTAAGAGAATCCATCGAATAAGGCGTGGCTTGGCATCTTTCTTAGCAAGCAAGTAACGAATGGCTGCGTGGTCGGTGTAGACAATGACTTTCGCTCCTACTAAGTAAGAACGAAACTTCTCGAAAGCATATACAACCGCCAATAACTCCTTCTCAGTGGTAGCGTAGTTGCGCTGGGCTTCATCTAGCGTCTTGCTAGCATAGTAAATGGCGGTGGTCCGGCCATTGTTCTTCTGTCCAAGCACCGCTCCTACGGCTACATCACTAGCATCACACATGATCTCAAAGGGCAAGGTCCAATCTGGATGTTGGATAATGGGAGCGGAGATCAACGCTTCCTTAATCCTGTAAAATGCATCAAGACACTCCTGCGAAAACTCAAAAATAACATCTTTATTCAAGAGGTTAGTTAGAGGTTTAGAAATCTTAGAGAAGTCCTTGATGAATCTCTTGTAGAAACCTGCATGCCCAAGAAAACTCCTCACACCTTTAACAGAACAAGGGGGAGGGAGTTTCTCAATAGTCTCGATCTTAGCACGATCGACCTCAATACCTCGATTAGAAACGAGGTGTCCTAGCACAATGTCTTCATTAACCATAAAATGACACTTCTCCCAATTCAAGACGAGATTAGTGTCCTCACATCTTTGGAGCACTAGAGAAAGGTTAGATAGTCAATCATCAAAGAGGAACCATATACCGAAAAATCATCCATAAATACCTCCATGATCTCCTCCATATACTCGGAAAAGATAGCCATCATGCATCGCTGGAAGGTAGCGGGTGCATTGCATAATCCAAATGGCATCCTCCTATAAGCAAATGTCCCCCATGGACAAGTAAAAGTGGTCTTCTCCTGATCATCCGGGTGGATAAGAATCTGGAAGAAACCACTATAACCGTCTAAATAGCAGAAGTGTGAATGCTGGGCAACCGTTCGAGCATTTGATCAATGAAGGGAAGTGGAAAATGGTCCTTCCGAGTGGCCGTGTTCAGCTTCCTATAATCAATGCAAACCCTCCAGCCCGTGACGGTCTTGGTTGGGATTAACTCGTTGTTCTTATTCGTTACAACGGTCATCCCTCCTTTCTTCGGAACTACATGCACCGGGCTAACCCATTTGCTGTCCGAGATAGGATATATGATACCTGCATCCAACAACTTTAGAATTTCCTTCTTCACAACCTCTTTCATGATCGGATTTAACCGTCTTTGAGGTTCCCTTAAAGTCTTATGATCGTCCTCCATTAGAATTCTATGCATGCAGAAAGAAGGCTTAATGCCAATAAGATCATCTATAGTATAACCTAAAGCCTTTTGATGCTTTCTCATGACATGCATCAGTTTAGACAATTCAGATTCGGAGGGGGAAGCACTAACAATAACGGGATAAGTAGAATCTGGTCCAAGAAAGACATACCTCAAGTGATTTGGGAGTTGTTTTAGCTCCACAACTGGGGGTGCTTTCTGAGGGGATCCTTGCTTCCTTCTTCCAGTGGAGTAGATCCAGAAACTGGACTTTCGGAATTCTCAGTTGAAATCGTCTCGCCTTCGACCTCAGTCGAGGCGCAGAGGCGTTGACCGAGATGTTCTTCAGTCGCCTCGCTTGGTCCAGAAAGTGCCTCGGTCGAGGTACTGTAACTGGAACCGAAATTGGAGATCTTCGTCTCTTGGATTAGTTTCTCAATTTTGGCTCCTGGATCTTCTTCCAGTGCCTTTAGGCTCCGTATATATGCATCACAAGAAGCATCTATACCTTCCTCCATTAAACTAAAACTAATAACTCTTTCAAGTGGATCGTTAATAAGGATAGAGCTCACCAATTCTCTTGATTCTTCCTCATCATAGATGTTGAAGATATCATCTCCTAGCTGCTCTCCCTTCATGGCCGCAAGTAATGCGAATTCCACTTCATCTCCGCCAATGTTGAATTTCAACTTGGCGTTCTTACAATCCACATTGCAACCCGAAGTTGCTAGAAATGGCCTCCCGAGAATGATAGGAATAGGATAATCTGCAGGAATATCAAGTACTACAAAGTCTATAGGTAAATAGAAGTTACCTAACTTAACCGGAATGTCTTCCAAAATGCCCACGGGATGGGTAATGGAGCGGTCCGCCATGTATAATCGAATCTTCACCGGCTTGGGCTCTCCAAGTCCGATCTTAACACATAGCTCCAGCGGAATGATGCTCACGATGGCTCCTAGATCGCATAGGGCTTCACAAGTGACATCCCCAACTTGAATGGGAATGCAAAATGAGCCGGGATCTCTCAACTTGGGTGGCATCTTCTCCTTCATGATTTGAATAAGCTCCGAGGATTTAGATGTCATCCTTACTTCACCAAAGTCTTCCAGCTTCCTTTTCCTTGATAGGATTTCTTTCAAGAACTTCCCATAAGCGGGCATCCCTAGAATAGCATCAAGGAAAGGAATGTTAATGTGTAGTTTATTCATCAAGTCAAGGAACTTACCAAAGTGCTTGTCTAGATGTGCTCTGGCCCTTGACTGGGGGAATGGAAGTGGTGGTTTATATGTAGGAGGTGGAACATAAACTTCAGTTTTCTCCTCCGCTTTCTGTGGCTCCACCTCGGTTGGCATCTCGGCCGAAGTGTTCTTCGACTGCACCTGGATCGAGGTGGTCTTCGTCTGTACTGGCACCGACCGAGGCACTGGATCTGTAGTCTTCAGTCCACTCCTGGTCGTTATGGCCATAATCTAGCCCTTAGGGTTGCTTTCCGTTCTTGCTGGAAGCTTCCCTGGATCTCTTGGCGTTTCATTCTCCCTACTAGCAAGTTGTTGTTCAAAGGCCTTTTGTGCCTTCGAAAATAAAGTCATGGATGTCTCCATAGCACTAAGCATGATCAAGATAGCCTCTAGTACCGCATCTTTCTTCTCCGGATGGGATGAGCTTGATCCAGGCTCCTGGCTCTTTAATGGAGTAGAAGGAGAAGAAGAGGAAGAGAGGAAAGGATTAGAGGAATCATTCGAATTAGAATTAGAGTAAGGGTTACCCGAGTTTTGGTTATTTGCCCTCCAATTATTGCTATTGGATCCTCTATTGTTGTTGTAGTTGTTGTTCCGGGAACCGTTGTTGTTGTTATTACGGTATCCATTGTTGTTGTTCCTTGATCTTCCTTCTTGGTTTGAGCAACCAAGAGTTCCTTCAATTGTTTCACGTCATTCTTCAAAGAGATGAGTTGATTATTTGAGGAATCCTCTTGAAAGTTAACTCTTTAACTCCACCTTCAGCTCCTTGGTGGGAATATTTCTCCATATGCAAAGCTTGCTTCTCTGTAAAGTCCCAAGCTTCGTCGATCGCCATGTCCATAAATGTACCGGCGGATAGTAGTTGGAGGTTGAACTGGGTGCTTCCGTCCAGTCCCTTGAAGTATATCTCCAACAACTCTATCTTTGGAATCCCATGATGTGGGCAATCCAAAAGAATGTCTTTAAACCTCTCCCATGACTTGGACAAGCTCTCCTTGTCCTTCATAATGAATGCATTAATCTTCCCTCTCATTTCAGCGGTCTTAGAGGGGGGGAAAGAATTTAGTCAAGAATTCCGTAGTCATCTCCTCCCAAATACTGATTTTTCCTGGAGGAAGAGATTGATACCAAGTAAGAGCTCTATCTTTTAAAGAAAAGTAAAAAGGTCTTAGCTTGTAGTTGTTATTTTCTATTCTTGAGGGTCTCAAGGTCTCCATCAAGATCTCATAGTTTTGCAGATGTTGATGCAGAGATATCTTCTCTAGCCCTCCAAACTGGCATTGGCGAATCATGGAAAGAACTTGCGGTCGAAGTTCGTAGTCATGGTCCGCCGGATCTCCTAGGTTAACTCCAGGACGCCTCAGTTGTTGATTGGGGTCCATCCTTTGCCCTAGGGTTTGCGAGATTCCTGCAAAAAGAGCGCCTCGGACTGGCATCCGAGGTGGAAGTACAACGGCCGGGGCAACAGGTGCTGGGACCTACCTCGGTCGAGGGTCTGGAACTAGATCCTGCATCGGTCGAGGATCGGGAACAGGGTCTTCCCTCGGTCGAAGTAGATACTAGTCTCGTAAGGCTGCCATATTTGCTTCGATCGCTTCAGTCCTGGTGCGAGTTTCTTCTTTCTCCTGCCTCAGTTCTTCCCTGCTGAGGCGTAGCTGTTCTAACGCATCCTTCAATTCGGCCTCAAGATCGCGATCGTCTTGGTTGGCTATCTTCGCTTCTCTCAAGCGTCGTTTATATGTCTTTTCTGGTTTGGGATCGTAAGGAACAATTTCCTTCCCAGCGCGGGTTATTCGCATAAACCTAAGAAAAAGAACCTGCGAAAGTCACTCAAGTAGAGTGGTTAGTAGACACGGGGGCAAGTTCCCCAAAAGCGTACCGCAACCGGCTCGGTCTAGACCAAGTCCCCGGCAACGGCGCCAAAAACTTGTTCGCTCCAAACGGTGTGTGCAAGCTTTAAATTTATAACCCTAGATGTAAGATTAAAACAAGGATGCGAACCCGCAGTGTACGGGTCAATCGTAGTAAAAGAAAGGAATTCCAGGGGTCAATCACAGGGACTTAGTGAAACAAAGTCGGAATAGGTAAGCTTTGTAAATACTAACCACAAAAATAATTAAAACAATCAAAGATGATAAAAAGTCAATTAAGGAAATATGCAATTCTAAGGATTAAAGCATCTAGTTGTGGTTCCAACTCAAGATCTAAAGATAAGCGGACAAAGCTGAGATTTTTGCATAGGGAAGGTGTTACTAAAGTGGAATAGATCACCGGGTAAGTCTCACTACTCACTAATCCTAAACCTTAACTCCTATTACCGGGTAAGTCTCAAGGAATTAAGATAAAGAACTATATCCTCAAACCAACACACCACCTAAGGGAATAGAATCAACCTTTACCGGGTAAGTCTCAGGCTAACTCCCAAAGATGGGATGAAAGCACACTCAAACCCCAATAAAGGATAAACCTTTATTACCTACTCTTATGATCTTTGGTAAACAAACAAAGGAATTACCGGGTAAGTCTCATCCTATGTAACACCCCGAATCCGTGGGACTCGGGGCGCTACGGGTTGGGACCTCACAATGGGTCCCGACCCTTAGCTTGACAACAATTTCACCGGATCTTTCAACATGGCACAAATAAAGGCAAAACCGAAATTCCTTTTAATGCAAATGATAAGAAACCCGAAGGAAAACAACAAAAGACTTCAGCCGATAAACAACACCAAAGACCAAAACGCCATACACGCGGCATACCAACATAATAAACGCAGAATAAAACACAACCCGACTCCAACCAAAACCCACTCCTAAAATGTACGGAACCCCGGCTGCCCACTCTTCCGGATCTCTCGGCCGCAATCCTAACCTGCAAGGCAATCTACAACAATCGGTATAAAACCGTTAGCTAATATTCGAAGCATTAGAATCAAGGTGAAAGGCACAAACACAAGTAAAACAACATAACACACAATGTACACCAAATCACACAAGTCCGGTTTATTATCTTTTTATTATTAAGTCGTATCCCGTTCTAATTCAACTTCTTTTGTGACACGAGAATCTCCCGAAACTCGCCTCGGTCCCCACTTACCGCATGGAACGGTGGATGCCTCCGACCGTCTAACCACACGGGCTAGTCGCCAAGAACCTCCTAACTCTACGCAAGAGCTAGACAAGTTGTCACCGCCCGTTATCATACACTTGGGCCAAATAATATATAAAGGTCGGTAATCCTAATTCCGGTTTTATAAGTTATATTGAAAGCGATAAAACACACACCACCAAACACGCATCGAATCTAATACATAGAATACGAGCTAAGTAAGTCTGGAGACTTACCTCGTCACCACACTCAACTCACAACACTCTCGCTTCCTTAGGGAGGAAGCCCGTAACCTGCTCACAAGAAGATAACTATATCAATAACAACCCACTCACAATAGAAGTCTTAGACTTCTATACAAATGATCTACGCAAGACCATTTGACTCTCAATTCTAGGACCGCATCCTAGAATCCCTCATGCTCACATCACACTCAACACCAGCTAGAAGTCCTTAGACTTCTAGACCCAATGATCTCGCAAGATCATAACCCATAACACATACTAGGATAAACATGCCTAGTCCAAACATACTCAAAGGTAACAACACCATGCTAGGATAAGTCAATCCTAAGCTCCAATATCTCACAAGATCATACAATCCCACCTCGAGCCTCAAAACGCTCACAACATCAAACATATAACTTAAAGCCTTATATCAACCTCACAAGATAACCAACACCTCAAGCTTAGAATCAACATCAATCCATCAAACAAGATCAAATCCTCGAAACTCACCTAAGGTTCAAAGCCACTACTTGGCATTAACTCTAAGTTATGCTAGATCCGTCCTAACATGATACTAAAACTTAACATAACTAGATCGAGGGGAAAGAATACTCACACGATGTCAAAAGACGGAAGCGTTCAACGGATGTCGACTTGGACTCGTTAGGCCTTTATCGGGGCGCTTCCGAACCTAGCACCAAACTAAACAAATTTAGCTTATAAGCTAAATTTGAACGGAATAATGAACATATATAATCTAAGGAAAACCCCACTTCTAAAATCCAAGTTAAAAACCGTAATTATAATATTCCGGGCAAATTGTATAACATCATAAACTCAAGGTAAAACTCGTTTTCAAAGCCAACGTTAAAACCGTAATTGAATCTTGAGTCATAACCCGGAATTAATCCACACGAGCATAATATATATGGTATATATATCAATAAGAATATAACCCAACGTGAAGCCCAATTTTAAAACCGTAAAAACACGTTATGGGCAAATATGACAATTTCATAAAGTTTGGGTTATTTTCCATAATTAGAACGTTGGTCCCTTTTTGTAATTATTTCAATAGAGGGCAGTTTTGCAATATTCCAGAATTAGGGTCATAAACACAAATCAAAAAATATGGGTAAGATTTTGTAATTTGTCCACAATCAGTCAAACCCCCCTTTTTGACCTGCTCTAGGGTTTCCTGAAGGGTGGGGCTGCCGGCGGCTCGTCTTTCCGGAGAGGCGGCGACAATCAGCAGTGAGGCGGCGGCAGCAGTGAGGCGGTGGCAGCAGTGTTTCTTCCCAATGGTTGGCGAGGCGACCTGGCGGCCAAGAGGCGAGGATGGCGGGGAGGAGAGGAAGGATGTAGTGGCCCGGTCTGCACAACAGCGGCATCTGCGATCCAGCCCGGTGGTAGCTCTAGGGCGAGGTGACGAGATTCCGGTGAAGCAAAGGATAGGGAAATCTCCTTCCCTCCGGCGTCGATCCTGGCAGCACAAGGTAGAGGCGGCGTTTCTCCCTAGCGGCAGATGCACATAAGAAACAAATCAAGGGAGAGGAGCAGAGGGCGTAAGGGAAGCGAGGACAACACTGGGGCAGCAGGTGGCGGTCTCTCGGCGGATGCAGGGTCTCCTCGGCGGCCCCTAGATGCTGCAAGAGTACAAGAGGAAAAAAGGGAGCAATGGAGAGAGGCGGACCTACTCGGTTGCTCCTGGGGTGCAAAGAGATGTTGGTGGTTGTAGTTGGCTCCGGTGAGGGGCCAGGAGGGAGAAGAGGGGAGCTTTGAGATGTGAATGAGGTGATACCACAAAGGAGGAAGGATGAGAGATGAGGGTAGCATGAGGGAGGTGGGAAGAAGGTGAAGTCGAGGGGTCCGATTCTGCAAAGGAATCATCACGCTTGGACAACAAAGGGGGAAAGAAAAGGAGAATAAAGGAAAAAGGAATAAAATAAAAAATAAAAATGAAACTAATTATTTAAAACATGAAAACGGGAATTAAAATAAACTCGACCAAATTAACCGCACAGGATTTCCGGTATGGAAATTCTCGAACTTTCCGTGAAATAGATTACGGAATATATATATATATACAAATATATAAACTCATAAAACTTTAATTTACAACGTGAAAATACCCGTAAAAATATTTAAATTATTAAAATATCGATAAAAGCCGAAAAATAATAAATGTCAAAAACGCGCCAAAATTTTGGGCGTTACATCCTAGGCTTGCATTGAACCAGGAAAGGTGTAATAAGAATAGGATTTGGCAAACTCTAACACTTAACTCTCAGTTACGGATCAGATAAGTCACCTCGGTCAGAAGAATTCCACCCCGGCCGAGATGTTCATCGACTGAGCGAGATGCTTAGGGTTAAGGTAAAAGACTCGAACTTTCAGGGTCCTACTGTGATTAAGATTATTCTATCATTGTTTTTCCCACAACCTTCAGCCAATCACCCTAGAATCACACAAGAAAATTAGCAACTCATCATCATGAAAGTATTAATCAAATATATGGGAAGAAAGAGAATAATTGAATAAGAAAACCTTAAGAGAAAGGCTTCTATTACTGAATCAATTATCTAACAAGCATTCCTTGGATTAAAATCCAACAAGACAAACAACAAAGAAGGAAATCTAAGATGATCTTACAAAAACCCTTCACAAAGCTATAAAAGCTATAGACTTTCTTCCTTCAACCTTCAAAAAGGTTCTTCAAATCTCCCAACCGGAGTATGGCTACAGCGGATGCTAAACACAATCGGTGGTATAGCATGATATGGATTTGTGGAAAATCCAACCCTTTTTATAGAAAAATACCCTCCAAAGATAAGATATTTTAGAAAGATCTCTTCCCATAAAAATAGATAAAATATATGGTCTAACTTATCTTCTTCCTTTTAGGAACCCAGCCCAAAAATATAAGATCCTCTTTCCAAAAATAAAAGATCTCAGCCAAGAATAAAATATTCTTGCCACGTCCCAGGTGTTCGCCTCGGTCGAGTCGGCTCCTCTAGATCACCTCGGTCGAGGTGACTTTGTAGTCAACCGAGGTGAATCACAACTGATTGTGAAATCTCTCAAATCTGGTCCAAAGTGAATCTTTAATCCGTGGCCATGCTTCCTGGATTTTTCCTTAAGCTCCTGAATGTAGCTCCAATAACTCCATAGCTCCTTTTGCTCCTTTTTAGTCCAAAATGTGCCATTTTACCTACGATTACAACAAAACTAGGTGTAGACCTCGATTCCCGCAAAGGTAGATGAAATGACAATATAATCACATAATATACATACAAACATGCAGATTATTGAAGATAAAACGTCTAAACAAGTCCCAAAATATAGACAATAATTCATGCTATCAGTTTCCTCAATTCTTGTTGCAAGTTCCAAGTAATGAAGGAATTACTTTACTTCACGCTACTTCTACTAACGAGACACGTGTGCTATTACGTTTGTGTCGTTCCTCAATACTCAATCAATACCTTGTTTTGGAGAATCCCTTGTACACTTCAAATCCATCATACCTCGAGGCAATTCATAACAGTTGCACCAATGAATCTCCTCTTAACTCTCAACAACTTCATTGTCAATTTTTGTCTCACTCAATACTTCATTGTCATCCGGAGTAGGTTAGCCACTGATGGTGTTGCTTGGAGAGTCTTTTCACAAATCCGGTAATGACTAGCACATTCAAGAAAACTTTTAACTTCTTTCATATCCTTCAGGGGTTGCCATCCCGAGACAACATGTCATACAACTTATCTCTTCTTCGAGAGTAGACGAAATATTCGGGGCATTAGTAAACCCATATGGAATCTCTACAACTCGTAGTGACCACACTACTAGAAACACGGGTCATTAACTACGCTTTTTTAAGGCTTTATCGGCGTTAAATAGCGTCGAGAAAAAACTTCTCGACGCTTTCACTAAGCGTAGTTATTCGCGACGCGGAGAATGGTCGACGCTTTTTAGCGCCTCACTCTCTCGACGCTATGTACAGTCAATAGTCATCTTTAGACGCTTTTATGGTTTGAATTTATAAAAAAAAAAAAATAACAAGGACGTGTGAAAGCGTCGCTATTTTTGCGCACCAACTTCTCCCCAAACTTCCCGCTAATAAATTTGTGTATTTATCGACAATAACAAGCGTCGAAAAGTATACCCGCCAAGTTTCAACGAACTTCCCGCCATTCCAGAGTTGGAATATTGTACATTTAAAAGCGTCGAGAATTTTTCGCGCCCATTTATTTCAAAAACTCTGTTACATTAAATAGCGTCAAGATTATTTCGCGCCCATTTATTTTAAAAATTCATGGACATTAAAAAACGTCGACATTATTTCGCGTCCATTTATCATTTATATAGTCCACTCTGTATAGCGTCGACATTTATTTATATTTGGGGCGTAATAAGCTAAATATTTACCAATTAATAGTTCTAAAATATTGTGTGCCAAATTATATGCTACACCAATAAATAACATGCAATTATCCAAAGCTGTAAACATAACGTGCTTCCATTGTTAAGTAGGTAGTGTACATCATAAATACGTTGTTCATGAAAACAAAATATCCAATCTTCACTAGTCTTGAAAAATCTTAAAACTGCAATCGTTAAGTAACCGGATACTATCAAGTCACCAATGCATTTCACAAAATAAAGCCACCAAAATATGCATCGGCTTCGTATATCCGGAGTTACGAACAAACAAAAATCTTCTACCTTCAATACCTTCAACCCATTGATGTTTCCATGTCATCCAATCCATCCCGAGTACTAGTATTCCTTGATGTATCCTTGTTACTCGCTCCATTGCGAGTACTAGTACCCCTTGATGTACCGCTAGCTGTTGAACCAACCTTGACAAAACAGTTTTTTATAACAAACAATCAACATCAAAAAATGACAGTGGTACCTCACCATTTAAAAAACAATAGTGGTACCTCAACATACAAGAAGCTCAACATTTAGACATACAATCAACATTCAAAACAGTTTTCACTAACATTCAGCTACTAACAATAAACAACAGTGATATGCAATCCAATTATAAAAACTATCAGCATTCAATAACATCAATATTCAGCAATTAACCTCAACATTCATGAACCACAACATTCAACATTTAACATCAACATTCAGATGGTACCTCAACATACAACAAGCTCAACATTTAGATAAACAAAATATCAATAGTAGTATGCAATGCAGCAACATTTGCACTCAATATTCAGCAATTTCATAATAGCTTGTAGCCACAAATAAGTTAAGAAGTTACCTGACAGTTAGAGCCTCGTAAAGCCACTTGAAGAGCATCAAAGAATTCATCATTAATCTTTCCGCTACGGAATGCATCAACTGTTTGTAGCAATATTTGACTGTTTTGATCAATCTTTGCGCGCAGTTCCTGATTTTCCTTTTCCATGCTAGACATCTTCACTTTCATGGTTCCAATTCAACAGCCTTGTTAGTTGCAGCAGCAGTACTTGACTCACATCCATCTTTTCTTAGTACACTTTGCACCCCAAAAACTTGACTTGTTTTCACCCCAAATCCAAAGCCAATAGGGCGTTTCGGGACATCAGCATCATACATTAGATCACCGAAAACCTCATTCTCAATTTTTGTACGAGACTTTGAAGGCAAAGATGTACGGACAAGAGTATCAACTCTGGCATTTGCTTCTTTCTATTTCACAAATAAACCAAAAAAACATAATATTACATTCAACAAAGCATCCGGCAGCTTCGGTATGAAAACAAACATAATAGAATATATATCTAAGTGGAGATACTTATCAAAATTATACAATAACACCGAAGACATAGTATTTTCAACAAAGCCTCCTGCAGCTTTGGTATGTGTTATTTCAAAGAGTTCTAAACTGCTGGGTTGTTTCCCCTTTGATTGAACTTATAAACATTTCAAAAATGATGTTTTATTTTTTAGACAAAAACTACAATAGTGGCAAACATAGTAAAACTGCAGAACAAAACGGGAAAAGTCATACAAAACTCCATAAATGAGTATAAAGAAAAGGTAAAAGTCATACAAAATCAGCCCGTTTGTTGGCATAGCTTTTTGAACCAGTAGTATGCACGTGAGCTTGATTTGAACGTGCTTCCTTCCCAATTTCAGACAGTTTTTGCAATGTGTAGAATAATGCATATGAAAATTTATTCAACTAATATCCAATTATTTTAGAAGAACTAATCATAAAAAGAGGTAAATGTTTTTTATAACCTTGCTTTCTTCTGAATAAAACTGCACAACCAAACGCACCCAATTTGTACGTGTATGTCCATGGGGTACATCATCAAAAATCTGATCTTGTGTCCTCTCTTCTGGATTAAATTTCATCTGCTTCAAGGCATATTTGTACTGTCTCAATGCTCTTCCAACCCGCATGAGAATTGCCTTATCATATATCTCTCCATTTGGGATGGCAAATTTTTGCTGCAAATTAAATTAATTTAGTACATTTTCGAACTTCATATAAATTCAGATTAATGCTTAAGCTGAAACAAATATTATTTGAATTTGTAGATCGAAAATACTTACTCTAACCCTTTTTACAATCTCAGCTTTATAGTATTTGTTCACTTGATGCCAGCTTGTCTCTCCAATTGGACAAAAATTTTCGATTTTTGCCAATGAACCAAGATACTTTACTAGAATACAACCTCCTTTACGAATTGGTTGATTGAATTCATTAAAATTAACAACGCACCTCACTCCATCTTCAAGATTATCAATATCTTGAGGTTGTATTAATCCACTTAGTATTTTATAATTACTGTCAGCATCTGCACACATATAACTATTAGAAGATGCTAAATTATGAACATCAAATTAAGATCATTTATTGTCAATGTTACGTACCAATGGTCAAAACCTCTTCCTTGTCATCATACTTTATTTCGGAAGTCTAGTCAGGCACTCTTGATTTCATGGCTCGAGGTCTAGAAGTCGTTTTGTTTTTTAAGTTTTCATTTTCATCTTCTTGTGCTACTGGCCCCATGTCAGAGGTATCGCAATCCAGATTTGTCACATGTTCTTCTATCATAGGATTCGTGTCTTCCTCAGAAATATCATTCAATGATTGAGAAAATTGTGGAGATGGTAAAGTAGTAGGCTGCGTTGTCTCCACCTCTGTCTCTGCATTGGCTGAAGCACGGGTTCTCAACCTATGAGGTGATGCGGCTGGTGGTAATGCAGAAGGTTGTGTTGTCTCCACCTCTGTCTCCGCATTGGCTGAAGAACGGGTTCTCAACCTATGAGGTGATGCAGTTGGTGGTAATACAGAAGGTTGCGTTGTCTCCACCTCTGTCTCCGCATTGGCTGAAGAACGGGTCCTCAACCTATAAGGTGATACAACTGGTGGTAATGTAGAAGGTTGTGTTGTCTCCACCTCTTTCTCTGCATTGGCTGAAGCGCGGGTCCTCAACCTATGAGGTGATGTAGCCGGTGGTAATGCAAAAGGTTGTGTTCTCTCCACCACTGTCTCTCCATTGGCTGAAGCATGGGTCCTCAACCTATGAGGTGATATAGTTGGTGGTAATGCAGAAGGCTGCGTTCTCTCCACATTCTCTACAATGCCAGAAACACGGGACCTAAGGTTATGAGTTGATCTAACTAGTGGTAATGTAACAAGCTGCTCTTTCTCCACTTGAGCTACATTCAGTGGGGTTGGGGGCCTCTGTTTCTTAGGTGAAGAGGGTAATGAAGTTGGTTGCGTACTCACATCCGGCTCGGTATTGCCTGCAGCACGGGACCTAAGGTTGTGGGATGATCGAACTGGTGGTAAGGCAGCAAACTGCTCTTTGTCCATCATTTCTGCATTGTGTGGGGTTGGAGGCATTTGACTCAGAGGTGGTTTACTTCCGGGGCCTAAGGTTCTTGGTTTTCTTGGAATGGGAATAGTAATTTTGTAAGCCCTTGTCTTCAGAGGTGGTCTTTCTGGTTGTAGAGCTGGTGTAGGACATAGGGGTCTTGCTTGAGATTCTGAACTAGGTGAATCAGTGTCCGAATGTAGTAGTTGGTCATCACTTCTACTCCTTTTGCTTCTAAAACTCATTTTTGGGGAAAACTAAAACAATAACAAACAATAAAAACCATCAGCTGAATGATAAAACACAAAGTACAACATATATACTATAATAACAAAACTACAACATATATATATATGAAAATATAAACTACAACAGAAAAATATAAACTACATCAGAAAAATATAAACTACAACAGAAACTACAACATATATACTGTAATAACTAGAATATATGACTAAAATGCACAACATAAATGAACAACACATATACTTGAACAACCAGAAATATATCAATATTCAAAAGGTTCAAAATGTAAAAGCATAGGCTTAAAAAATATGACATCATTATAGATCCCCTAAATCAAACAAATCTCTAGGCTTTGTTCTTATAACATGAAACCATCCTTTTTGCAACTCATCTTCAACATATAAAACTTGCTTCGCTTGAGATGAGAATATGAATGGGTCGTCTTGCAAAAATCTTCCGGTATGAATCAATTTAGAGAAGTTCACACAAGCTCCTGTGTTGCCATATGTCTTCAATCCTCTATGTATATCGATCCATAAACAACGAAAGACGACAAATTTATATACTCCATAATAATCTAGCTCATATATATCCTTGATCTTCCCATAATATGATTGTCACCATCTGCCTCCACCACAACTCCAGAATTTTATGTCCTTCAAAATTCTTCTCGGTCGATAGTGTGAAATTTATACCCGTTTATCATAAATCCCTTTAGCATTTTAGCTGATTTATTTAAACCCCCAGCTAAAGCCTTTCTTAGGCTTCCATCTTCAGTGTTTGAATCTATATTGTGTACCTATGAAGTGTTCATAAGTAATAAGTCAATAACTAGTACGCAAGAAACCAAGTTTAAATGTTATTATGAGTTATGATCCCTAATAACCTGATTTTGTAGCCAACCAGGTAACTCATTTATGATCCACCCATTCTGAATGGAATCATCAAGTTCAAATATGGGATCTTCCTCTTGTTTTTCACGTATGAATGCACTACAAATCAAGTTGTAGAAACATTTCATTTTAATGTATGAAATATTTGTAGTACAAATAAGTGGTTATTTGATTAAAAAAATTTGTATTACTTACGCCCGTAAAGCATTCATCTCATCTGAATGTAGTAAAACATAGCGATGGGCCTGTTTTAAACTTCTTTCGTCTAGTGTCACAGACTTTGTCATCCCACCAATTCGACCACCGGAGTTAAACAAATACTTGTGCATGCTTGGGCTGGTGTCATCATTTCTTCTGGATTTGTTGAAAACAGTTTCCACCCCTTTCAAAAACCTTGAACAAAAGGTACTTGTCTCTTCTAGAATGTATCCTTCAGCAATAGACCCTTCTGGTTGGGCTTTATTGGTCACGTGTGACTTTAAATAAGCCAAATACCTTTTTCAAAAGAATACAGTCAGACATCAATATTGTGGTAGTTCCTCAGCTGAATAAACTAGAATAGGGTGTAAGTATTGACCTTTCAATGGGATACATCCATCTATAGTGAACCGGTCCACCAAGCTTAGCCTCATCTACTAAGTGGATTAGTAAGTGAACCATGATTATAAAAAAAGATGGGAGAAATTCCTTTTCAAAATCACATAAAGTGATGATGAGTTTTTCCTGGACAACATCCAGCTCATCTAGATCAAGAGTTGTAGAGCACAAATACTTGAAAAAAGAAGAGAAATCTGAAAGCAGGTCAACAACTTCAGTAGCCTTGGATGCACGTAAGGCTACAAGAAGAATATCTTGCATTAAGACATGATTATCATGACTTTTGAGGTTGATCAACTTTCGTTGTTTCATGTTGACACATCGAGATAGGTTGGATCCATATCCATCTGGAACTCTAAGCTTTTGTAAAACCCTAAGGAATCTCTCTTTTTCCACTGAAGATGTAGTGTATGCAGTAGGAGGCATTATTGGATCTCGGTTAGGGCGAGGCTGAAGCCATAGTTGTGGCTTTACTCCTCTTTCTTCAATTGCTTTTCTAGCATTGACATCATCCCTACACTTTTTATCCATATCAAGAATAGTGCCCAACAGATTATCACACACATTTTTCTCTATGTGCATAACATCTAAATTGTGCCTTAACATACTATGCTCCCAATATACCAAGTCAAAAAAGATGCTCTTTTTCTTCCACAGATTATTGTCTTCATCAACATATTCATCTCCTCCTGTCTCCACCTCTGTCTCTCTTGATATTTTTTTTCTTGAGCTCTTTTTACACTTTCCATATACATGAACTATTTGTTCTTGTTGCCTCAAAATACTTGACCCTGTTATAGGACTCGGTGGCTGACCATACTCATCAGTCCCATCAAATAGATCACTTTGAAATCGGTATTCATGTTCAGCTGGTAACCACTTTCTGTGACCAACATAACAGATTTTCCCTCCAAACATGTATGAATGAGTTGAGTCTGCACATGAAGGGCATGCCTTGTAACCCTTCGTACTCTAACCAGATAACATCGCTAAAGCAGGGAAGTCATTAATAGTCCATATTAAAGAAGCACGAAGCCTGAACCATTCCCCCTTATAAGCATCAAATACATCAATACCTTCCCACAACTTTAGCAACTCACGAATTAATGGTTGTAGATATACGTCAATATTATTACCTAGTCCTGATTTTCCAGGAATAATCATTGACAAGATGAATGATGATGCCTTCATCACCATCCATGGTGGCAAGTTGTAAGGGATTAAAACAACAGGCCATGTACTATAAGTAGTATTCATTAGTCGATAAGGATTAAAACCGTCACTAGCAAGACCCAACCTTACATTACGAATCTCTGATGAAAAATCAGGATACTTGGCATCAAAACTTGCACATGCTACACCCTCAGCTGGATGGCGTAGCTTTCCATCCTTCACACATTCTTTGTCATGCCAAGTCATGTCTTTCGCAGTGGTAGGTTTCATGTACATTCGCTTCAGTCGTGGAATGAGAGGAAAATAACGCATCACCTTAGCTGGCTCACCCTTCTTAACAACATCATCTTCGTCCGTCCTATCATTGTCATTGTGTTTTATTGTCTTCCACCTTGGAGTATTACAAACTGAACAACGTTCTAACTGAGCTGAATCACCCAGTACAACATACAATCGTTCGGACAAGCATCAATCTTCTCATATCCAAGGCCAAATCCATTTATCATTTTTTTGCAATGATAGTATGTTGTTGGGAACTCCATCACTTGTGGAAATGCGTCAAGGAGAAGTTTGAGCAACATATTGAAGGACTCCGCACTCCAGTGAAAAGAGCATTTGAGATGAAACAAATTTAGAAGAAATGAGAGTTTTGAAAATGAGCTACACTCTGGATAAAGCTCATCGTTCGCAGCATTAAGTAGCTTCTCATACTCAGAAGTGTCTCCGTCATTATCTTGGCTTGCTGGTTGATGGGGATCTTCAAATAACTCCTCATTATCAACTTGTGTAGGCACTTGGTTCAGATTATTGGTGGGATGCATAACATTGGGTCCAAATGCAGCACTAAACAATCCACTCATATCATCTTGTCCTAGATCCATTGGTTCACTATGAAGAAATGTTTCGGCTGAAGTATTTAATTCATTAGCTAAACTTTCAGAAGGTATATCCTCTTGTCCATGATGAATCCACTTCTTATATGGCTTGTAAAATCCTTTAAAGAGGAGATGTTGTTCGACTACATCTACTAGCACCCACTTATACACTTTATATTTTTTGCATGGACATCGAGTTCTAACTTCAACAAGGTTTTGTTTAGCCAATTCTAAGAAATTCATAACCCCTTTAATATAATCAGGATGACTATTTGGTAGTCCAGTCCAACTTGTATCCATGCCTACAATGACTTTGTCGAATTAGGAAGCCTAACTACATAAGAAAACAAATATAAAAAACAGAAAACAAAATCTAATTGCATTAATACTACATAAAAATATAAAACATACATCAATCAACAAGTAAGCAAAATGAAGAAGCCTTAGTAGCAGTTATATTATGTAACTAGTACAATAACCCTAATATACACATAGGAATATTATATATTAATATTTGTTGTCCAAAGAACCACAATCCTAATCAGATAAGCAAATATAAAAATAAGGAATTAATGGAAAAAATATGTAATCCACATGTAGCCAAAAGCTGCATAACAGTTGTCCTAATTAGAATAGTCAAGCAAAATACAACATTGCATACAAACTAAACACCACTAGTAAATAATATACACAATATTATGACAGATAACCGTTGTCCAAAGGACCACAATCCAAAACATAGAAACAAATAACTAAACAAGCAAATAAAGGAAAAATATTAGCCATCAAACATCAAGATCAAAGGCAATACCTATTTGAGACTTGACAGATGTGGAGTATCCTAAACCAGAGATGCAGGCCAAAGCGTGGACAACAAACTACACCACAATTTGAATATCAAATTAAAAAAAGCCCATAATTAAAATATGTTTATAGAACAATCTAAACTAGAGACTACATAAATTTTCATTGAATAAATTTCTTCATAACAATTAGTGGAAGTAAGTGAGCAAAACATGAGGCCTTTCAACTAAGTTTAGAGTTGTGTAACTGAAATTTCAGAGATACTCATGGAGAACACAGTGGGTTAATTAATAACTTATGCAGCTACACATGGAAATATAAAAATAGATGTAAAGTTAATCAAAGAAACTAAACAATTGTTGCATAGAATAGATGGGGTGACAACTAAGCTAGCATGAATTGATGGAGAACACAGTGGGCTAATTTATAACTTATGCAACTACACATGAAAATATAAAAACAACTTACTCATCGAGGTACACAAATGCAGATAAATCACTAAATCTTTCAACTAAAGTATATGAAACATTCACTCCAAGTAATTAGCAAGATAAAAACAAATGATAAACGATAAGTTGATGGTCCACAGAAGGAATTGAAAACAAAAACAGAGAAGGTTGTCTTTTATTTGGGATAAGTTGGAGAACCCTAATATGTAATGTCATACCCTAATCGGAAACATAATAGAGAGGCTATTGATTGGGGAAAATGTTAGGGAATTAGGATTTCATACTTGAAGAGAAGGCGAGGTTTGAAAGAAGTTGAAGAACCTTACCTACGATACAGGCCGGAGGAACAAAAAAACCTTACCTACGTAAATGAAGTTTAGGAATTAGGATTTCATAGTTAAAGAGAAGATCAGAGATAAGTTGAAGAACCTTATTTACGCGTTACCGGCCGGAGGAACAAAAGAACCTTACATGCGTTAATGAAGTTTAGGAATTAGGGTTTCATACTTGAAGAGAAGATCTCAGAGAAGCTGAAGAACCTTACCTACGATAATGGAGGAACAAATCTAAGAACATTACCTGCGTCAATGAAGTTTAGGGACAAGGGTTTCATACATAGTACAATACTTAAAGAGAAGGTAGAATAAGGATTTAAAGACCGAATAACCTAACCGGAAACAGAATAGAGAAGCTAAAGAACATTACCGGCCGGTAGAACCTTTGATTTCCGGCAGAACGCTATCGTGGAACTGTGGAAGTGTTTGCAAGGGTTAGGGTTGAAGTTGTTGGTTTTGGAAGAATGAGCAAAAGCGTTTGCCAAACGTTTTGTTACGGGGAAAAAAACAGGCGGGATTACAAAAACTTAAGCGCTTTAATGAAATTTGTGGCTTTTTTGTAAATATAAATGGTGGGCCTTATCATCAACCGACGTTTATGTAACATTTTTCGATACACATAATTGTCATAATATATTCGACGTTATATAGCGTCGATAATGTTATGCGCTTGTTGGAAGCGCTGAAATTTTAGCTGACGCAAAAAGTAGCGTCGAAGCCAAAGCGTAGTAGATGACCCGTGTTTCTAGTAGTGCCATGGTTCGTCCGGAATGCCGTATTTGAAATATCCCAATCTCAAATTCTCAATTTGGTGACAATCAGACCTTAAATAAATTTTAGAAGAGACTATCGACCCTCGCAACTGGTCGCGTAGAACATCCATCCGTAGTAAGGGATACATGTTCTCCATTGTTATCTTGTTCAACTCACGGTAATCGATGTACAAAACGGAGATAACCGTCTTTCTTTTCGCAAACGGGTGTTCTCCATAACAACTTCAAATCAAGAGTTTAAGATGTATTCCAATATGAACTTCAAATCAAGAGTTCAAGATATATTCCAATATGAACTTCAAATCAAGAGTTCAAGATAACGTCTGGTGTTTTCTATGGCAGTGCACTGGTTCTAAGGAAGGTTTTTCCACAATTCCTTGCAATTGGTCGTTCAAATGCTTCTTCGAATCACGTGTCTTCACCATCATATACGGCGCCAAGATCAACCTTAGTGGCAAAATCTACATTCCAATGTATTGGAATCCATGATATCTCAGGTTCCATCTTTTCTCTTCCCATCACATATTATAATAACCGACACAATCTTATCTTATCACTTTACAAGTGGTCATGACACAATTGATCTACCTCGATTTATTGAGGTGACGTCTTTAAGACTCGTGTATTGTTCCATCTTCAGCTATGACCGTGTCTATTCTCTTTCAAGGGTACTTCTTCTCTCGAATCCGTATTGTTCCATCTTTTTCACCTTGAAGGCCTAGTCGTAATAACTTTTTAAGAACTCATACTTATGTGTTGCCATAAGCGTCCTAACTGTAGGGCATAACCACATCTTATAACAAATCGATCTTATATTCTTCGCTCTCCCGGACATCCCAACATATTGGGGGGAGTTCTTCGTATTTTATATAAGCTTGCACAATTTCTTCAAGTAGGTGTAGAACTTACTTCATTTCCTTATGTAAAGTCACTCCGACCGTAAGGGGTCTAACCTCAATCTTTCATATACTCTTCGTACATCTCATGTCGACATCCTACTTCTAAATTTCGGTCTTCTCTTACTCTTGTTGGTCACGTCATGCATCTCTTGGTATTATAAGAACAATCTTCACAACCGTACCAGTATGCCCCGTGGAAAACGCTAGGTGAAATTCCCCAACCACAATTATTGAAAGATCCACTCATTACTTCCCCGAGCACTAACATCAAAAACTATAAGCTTGCAGTGTTGCCCTAATCCAAGTTCCTCGTTTCATGCCATCACTATCCTAGCTCACGAAAAGATAACATCCACCTCATTAGTACAAACATACCATGCATCATCTTTATGTATTCCCCTTTTTGTACAACAACAAAAGAAGCCCCACTTTCTTCTTCGTTCTTATAGTTTTCTTCACTATAATCAAACCTTAAAAGTTTTAATCCGTATCATTCCTCTATATGTCAATCCCATTGCCTAAGAAGGTTCTATAAGGTCCTAACAATACCTCTCCGGGAGGTCGGTTACAGTTACTTGCTTGAACCCATCAATGCTACTTGATTATAGTATTCGCACTTCCGTTGATATAACTCCTGATTGCTAACATAGAACCACTGGGAATATTCCGAGTTCTTGTTACCGTTCCTTTATGATCCCATAACCTAACTTACTTCTCTCATCCACACTCATCCATAGACAACTCATACATGAGCGTTCTCGGCTGTCACCGATTAGCTTATAGTTGAACTTCTCCAAGTTCAATGGCTCACCATTCTTCTATACTTCCATGTCACCATCCTCCTGAAGACTACCCTCTCAGTGTATTTTACTTCAACTCTGCTAGCTCGATCTACACTTCACACTTCCTTCTTCTTTTATAAGGTAAATCTACCACTCTCATAGGCTTAAGAACTCTTCCTTGATGTCTTTCAAGTGCACCTTCCCAAATTTTATAGCCTTAGCTAGCATCCCCTTGCGTTCCTCTTGGTTGATATCTTAAGTCTTTCTATCAAAGTTCCTTGTTTCGTCTTTCATCTTCTTGAGATCATCATCTATACACACTTCCTCCTTCTTGGCGTTACTTAGCCTTATCATCATAACGGATGCCGGTCAACTCCACGTGAATCCCCACCGTGCTCTTCTTCTCATAACTCTAGTAATGTTGACACTTCACTTATTGGTACCTCATAAGCTTAACTTACGGTATCTTAAATCTTAGCACATTGTTCGATCACTCTTCTCGTCTTGACTCCAATGCTTAGGAGCGCCTAAAGAAAACTTCATATCTTAATGGAATACCACCTTTAAACTTGTTAGAAAGTACCCATATCCTCCCTGATTCACATCTTTAGTTATCCACGCGTCTTCTTGAAGAACTTAATGTTTCTCTCTTTTCTTGTATTGCTTCCATCTGGATTTCTCTTAAGTTGTCTCAAGTTTTCCTTCCACTTGATCGTCCTTCGTTTATGTCATCTCTAATTCTCCTCTTCGACATTCTCTTAAAGGAGTACGAGAACTCCAAGGTGTTCTCCCGAACGTAGCGCTCAACTCGATACTTGAGCATATTCATCGTCGTATGTACATATCCTATGTAAAACGACGTCGTCCAAGGTGATGATATAAAACTAGCATCTCAACTAAAAGGTCCTATATCTCCATATGCTACTATATATAATAAGTATACGCATATAACACTATACAAGTCCTATATCCACATAACGAATAATATAACATATCCAGCATTCCATTACAAATATTCAAGATCCGAACATGTACTATAGTCTATATATATAACTATACATATAAATCACGTCCATCAAGCAACTATAATCCACATATACTATGCATATCTACATACATACATACATACATACATACATACATACATACATACATACATACATACATGCATACATGCATACATACATGCATACATACATGCATACATATGCATATATATATATATATATATATATATATATATATATATATATATATATCAAAATCAAATAAACTAAGTTGCCGCGATCCGCGGAAAGAGTGGTGGTCTGTACATTCTAACCCCGACTCATGCATGCGATTTTTGAAAACGAAAAGTCAGAACCCATGTGGGTTCTGTTTATTCCTCATTCGGCCTTTAGAAGATTGTGAGTGTCATAGTTGTCAACCTAGGGCTCTGATACCACTTTGTAACACCCCGAATCCGCGGGACTCAAGATGCTACGGGAAGAGACCTCACAATGGGTCCCGACCCTTAGCTTGACAACAATTTCACCGCATCTTACAACAAGGCACAAATAAAGGCCAAAATCATAATACATTTTTATGCAATGTAATGAAAACCCAAAAGCATACAACAAAAGATTTCAGCCGAGATACAACTCCAAAGACCAAATGCCATGCATGCGGCATACAAAATACAATATACAAAAGAACAATACACAACCCAACTCCAACCGAAAACCCCTCCTAAAATGTACGGAACCCCGGCTGCCCACTCCTCCGAATCTCTCGGCCACATTCCTAACCTGCAAGGCAATCTACTACATCGGTATAACACTGTTAGCTAATATTCAAAGCATTAGAATAAAGGTGAAAGGCACAAACACAAGTAAATCATCATAAACACACATCATACTCCAAAGCACACAAATCCAGTTTATTATCCTTTTATTATTAAGTCATATCCCGTTCTAATTCAGCTTCTTTTGTGACACGAGAATCTCCCGAAATTCGCCTTGGTCCCCACTTACCGGCAAGGAATGGTATTGATGCATCCGACCGTCTACCTGCCCAGACTAGTCGCCGAGAACCTCCTAGCTCTCCCAAGAGCTAGGCAGTGATGTCACCGCCCGTTATCATACACTTGGGCCAATATAATATAAGGGTCGGTGGTCGTATTAACGGTTTGTTGTTATAACGTAAATAATAAATACACACCACCAAACACGCATCAATGCTAATACAAAGAATACGAGCTAAGTAAGTCCGGAGACTTACCTCGTCCCAAACGCTAACTCACGCAACACTCTCGCTTCCCTTGGGAAGAAGTCTAAACCTACTTTCAACAAGATATATATATATATATATATATATATATATATATCAACAACTCGCTCAACTCAAGAAGTCTTAGACTTCTACATAGATGATCTACTCAAAATCATTTGACTCTCATTCTGTGACCGCATCCTGGAATCCCTCATGCTCACACCACACTCAACACAAGCTAGAAGTCCTTAGACTTCTAGACCCTAAGATCTCACAAAACATAAGTCATAACACATACTAGGATAAACATGCCTAGTCTCAACAACCATATAACCACAACCTCAAGCCTTTGATACTCACAAGATCAACCAAATACTCAACGTCTTACAACAATCGACAATCCTTGAAACTCACCTAAGGTCCAAACCACTACTTGGCATTCACTCTAAGTTATGCTAGATCCAACCTAGCATGATACTACTAAACATAACTAGATCGAGGAAGGAGGTACTCACACGAGGTCAAAGGAAAAAGACGATCTACGGATGTCGAGAATGAATTCGTTGGTCTACAATGGATGCTTCCGGACCAAAAACCAAATCTAAACAAATTTAGCTTATTCTCTAAATTTGAACGGAAGATTTAACGTATATAAATCATAGGAAAACTCACTTTCAAAACCAAGGTTAAAACCCACAATAAAATCTTTGCCATAAATCGATATTAATCCAACAAAGGCATAATATGTAGTATATATAAATATAAGAATATCCCCGTAATTAAAATCTAAGGTTAAAAACCGCTAACACATTTTTCGGATTTCGGCATACTTTTTCAGAAATATGGGTCATCATTCATAATTAAAACCTTGGGGCATTTTCTGAAAATAACCCAACTAGAGGGTATAAATGCAACAATCTAGAAATATGGGTCAAAGTTGTAATTACAAAATACTGGATAAAATCTGTAATTAACACAAAACTTAGGGGACTGGATTTGTAAATAACCCTAAAGGGTTTTTAAATCCTACATTGACAGCGCACAGGGGAAGGAGGTACACAAGGCTCCGGCGGCGAGGCAAGTACGCAGGGGATGGCGGAGTGACTCTTCATGGCGGAATAGATCTTCTTCCTCGGTAGCAAAGGCTCTCCCCGGTGTATCGAAGGTGGTAGCAAGGGGAAGAAGCTGGAGGCGAGGCTAAGCACTTCCCGACGACGACATGCTTCGATTCCGAGCGTTTGGTGATTGTTGCTTCTGGCGTGCTGACTCAACAGAGACGAAGAGGAAACAAAGCAAGCGAGGGATGAAGTGCTGCAGTGGTGGTCAAGAGCTCGAAGAAAACAGAGAGAGGAGGTTGTCGGTAAGAGATGGAGATGGCCAAGGTGGTGGTTGCTGGTGCGGTTGGAATTCACTACAGAGGAGCCGTTGACGAGGTTTCCGGGGAGTGGTGTTGATAGCTTGATCCGGTCCAGAGGGAAGAGGGATTGAGGCTGTAGAGAAGGGTGATACATTAGTTGCAAAGAGGGAGTGTATGGGAGAAGAGCCAGAGTGAAGGAGAGGCTGAGCGTGGAGGTCTGCGAGTTGTTTTTGCTTGGGAGGAGAGTTAAGAGATAATGAAAGACAGAGGGAGATGGTGGAGTGTGCTACAACAGAGGATGGAGATGCGAAAGGAGAGGGTTGAGTAATCCATTGGTTACAGAGGTACAGGTGTAGGAGGAGCACGCCATCAGAACTTGGCGTGGAGGAAGAAGCAAGGAAGAAAAATAAAAATTAAATTAAATAAAATTGGAAAAAACATGGAAATGAACTCGATCGAAACACTCGGATCGGATCGGAAAAATTTTCCAACTTTCCCGAAAATTATAATCTGGGTATACGAACGTATCCAAAATATAAATATACTCTGGAATAAATACTTTACGTCATAAAAAAAACTTTTAAAAAAATTCAAACTAATAAAAATATCGATAAAAGCCGGAAAGATAAATATCGCAAACGCGCCTAAAAATTGGGGCGTTACAATACTCAACCTTCGTCTGAACAATACTGAATTTCAGGTTTGTCTATGTTCGATTTGTATATGAAAATGAACTATGGATGAATTTTTGTTCCAATTAGGAGAACGATTGTTAGAAGGGCTGTAAAACTTGTTTGAATCATTGTATGATCATTAATCAAAGGATATTAGTTCATTTATTTGGATTTTTAAAGGTGTTTATATAAATTACAGTTATGCATATCACCTGCCCAATAGAATTGAAAATACATTATAGGTAAATTGATCATTATTTAGCTCCCATAACTCTATATTTTTACATATTGATATGATTGATAACTTGTTCATTTGAATTATACAGTTGAAAATGGGAAATCAAGGATACTGGAATTTGTGTTTACAACTTAGCAACAAAATTTTGGCATATGTCACGTATTAAAATGTTCACTTTCATTGGTAATTTGTGTTTACAACTTATTTGTTTTTAGTCAGTTTACAACCATTTGTTTATTTATATTGATGTTGTTGTATAATATCTTCTTTGCATTTTTCTACATGTCTATAATTTTCGATGTGTATAACCTATTAGCTCAATTGGAAGAGCAATGTGCTTCCGCACAAAGATATGGGTTCGAATCCCATATAGGTTATTTCGTTTGATTTTCTACCTCTAACTTTTTAACAAATTTTACTGCAGGGTAGTAATGGTTGAACATGTTGATGCTTGACTGAACAATGGTGTGTATGTCATCCACAATGTTTCTGTCATTCAATTCTTTACTACACAAGGGTGTGTCTCTCATCTAGAGTGTGTCTGTCATTCAAAAAGATAGTTGTTTACTTGTTTTTATAATGAGAAAAAAAATAATGAATACGTTTTTTATGCTTTATTTCACAATAGTGTGTTTGTCATTCAATAGTAGCGCTTTTTTACTTGATTTTATATTGATACTGACGATAAATTTGGTCATTCTTTTACTGCACAAGTACTTACTTCTATATTGAAACTAATATGAATATGATGATGGTTTACTACACGAGATTGTTATCCAAGAAAACTGAATTAGACCCACTTGAATAACAGTGAGTTGACTATCCGAATGGTCCTCAATTCTTCTTTTGGATTTTTGGACACTACTATGTAGTCACGGATTCTTAAGTACTGAATTAGACCCACTTGAATGTAAGGATTCAGGCTAAAAAAGATACATCATGTTTCCAAGGAATATTGTATTGCTTTAGATTAAAGATGTGTTAATATTTAGAACAACAAGGAATTTGGATTAGATTTCCCCTCTGACCCTTGTAGATACTATTCATTGTTGTTGCATTGAATTGCTTTAGAAAGGCCATTTCAGTTGAAATGTGAGAGACGTGGAGGCCGACGCTTGTTAATGTGTCTGCCTTTGTAGAACTTTGTGAACAAGAATTTGATCAAACGAGCTAGGACAACATGGCTACGTTGTTAAAGCAACTACAATGCTTTGATGAATCATACATGTCAATTATAAGCGAATATACTGGTATCGACATTGGAGGTGAATCCAAGAAGTTGGTGGACGACTATACATTTGATATCTAGGACGAGAATGACAAGAATGATGAGATGAATAACAAGAGTTCTGAATTGTTATTGTCCTTTGCAGAGTAGCCGGAGTGTTGTGCATATTCTAAGTTACGAAACTACAACTTCCTGCATTTACAGATTTTAGAATTTACACTACTAGATTTTTAGGCAATAGCAACGTTCTTAACCGTGGGTTTTACCGACAAAATCAAGAGTTACAACGGACACCTCCATTGGACGTCAAGCCGTTGCTAAAAATTACGTCGGCATATTTTCAACGGAAGATGACGTTGTCATATACCAACGGATTAACTAGTTTGATAAATTGCAACAGATCACAGCGTTGTTCAAAAGGCAACGGATAAAGACATGGGTCAATACATGACGGATACAATACCAACGGATAGTCAATATTTGATGGATGGGATGCCAACGTCCCATGATGTTGCCAATGCTGATGGCCCAAGGCATTGGTATATTAGTTTCCTTTTGTAATTGAATTATAGCTACTAAAGTCATATATATTAGTTTTTATTCATTTTAATTGAATTATAGCTATTAAAATAACTTTTTATTTTAGCTTATTTAAAATTGTTTGATATATAAATGTATGTTGAAATTACATACAAAATTAGTATACACTTATACAATCATAATATCTATATAATAATAATATTTAATTTGAATACTGGAAAATTGTAGTATATATAAAAAAACAAGATATTTATAAAGTAAAAATAATATAATAATCAAATCTCAAACATATTCCATAGTTGACGATCCGCCTTGCTGAAATAACTAGCAATTCAAAAATATGAAAAATTCAACAAGCTAAACAATAGACTCTCCAAAAACATATCATTAAACATATTCCAACTTCTCAAGACTAAACACTAAACACCATTGAACTAACACAATTCTAATCAAGATCTAGGACTGAAGAGTGGAAACGGATCACCCAAAGTAAAATCAGAGAATTGACTAGGTTGAGAACCAAATGAAGTGACATTCCGGCGCAACGGTTCATCATTAAGACCAAATAAATTTGAATCTCCATTCATCAATAATGATTGGAATTGCATACCTGAAGATACGCTTGAATGCAAATTTTGAGACATTTGCATTTCTTTCCTTCGTAGCTTCTCTTCGTAAGCTTTAAGTTTTTGATACTGAGCTTGAAGTAATGCCTTCGTTCTTTGGGTCTCCGTTGTAGATGTAACACCCCGAATCCACGGCACTCGGGATGCTACGGGCGGATGACCTCACAATGGGTTCCGACCCTTAGCTTGACAACAATTTCATCGGATCTTGCAACAAGGCACAGATAAAGGCCAAAACCGAAATACATTTTTATGCAATGTTATGAAACCTGAATACAAAAGAAAGGAAAAACTTCAGCCGTCCTTACAACAATATCAACATAATAGAAAATAACAACGCAAGGACTCCAAAAACCCAACTCAACCTAAGATGTACGGGGACCCCGGATGCCCACTCCTCCGGATCACTCGGCCACATCCTAACCTACACATCAACTACAACAATCGGTATAAAACCGTTAGCTCAAATTCTAGGCATTATAAAGATAGCAAGGGCACAAACACACACATAACACACATCATGCTCATACACATAAAATCCGATTCTTATCTTCTCTTTGTAAGTCATTTCATTACTAGTTTCATTCATTTTAAGTGTGATGATAACACGATTTATGACATTAGTCTAGGCATCCATTTAGACAGTTTTTCCTACTATTCATGCATAGTTTAGCATTAGTTCGTGGCATTTACATTCAATACATGTATATTTGTCAAGATAGACGTCTACATGGACCTTTGCATGTTTTGTAGGTATTTTGGGAGCTTTTAGAGCCTAATCGATACATCCGAGGATCGATCCTCGTGATGACACGTATCCGAGCTCATTGGGAAGCAAGTTAGGAGCAAAGGAGAACACATGGGACCATGTTGGTGCATGTCTTGCACCAACTGGTGGCCCAACGATCAAAGGAAAGTTGAAACACAGGAATCACGGCCACTGGGAGTTCCACGGCCGTGGAAACTGGCCGTGATTCTCTCTGCACAGCCGGGACAGCTGTCCCACGATCTCCATAACCGACTCTTGCATATGGAGAAGGCTATAAGTACACCTGCAGGCTGAGAGGAAAAGGGATCCATCCACTATCATCCATCCATTATACACCTTACCTCACACTATTCTCTCATTGGAAGATTGGATTGGAGCTACTCTTGGAGGAGAAGATAGACTTCCATTGGAGAAGAGGAGAAGAACATATCATTCTTAGAGTTTCTTAGTTTTTAGAGTGAAGTTTGTTGGAAACATTTTCTAGGGTTGTAAGAACGATTCAAACCTTCTTTTGAAGGATTGTAAGTCTCTCTTTTAACATTTATTCAGCTCGTTTTGCTTCTTCTATTTGCTTCATCTCCCTTTCGTTTCATCCTCTTGATATGGATTCCATGATTTTATGCTTGATGATTTTGATTGTGATAATGCATGTTGTTGGCTAAATAAATGTGATTCTAGGGTAAGGAAATAATGGTTATGGCTTAGACTATGATAGGATAGACTTAAACGTACCCTTGGATGATCTGTTTGCTCGAACCTAGCCTCTGTTAAGAATCACGGCCTGTTCTAGGGGGTTCCATGGCCGTGGACTTGATGATTTGCCCGTGATTTTTGTCTGACTTGCTTGCATTGATAAACCTAAATTTTAGGTTGTTAGATTGTTGAAATCCTAGTGTTTGTTGAGTTAAATCTATCCTAGGGTAACCTAGTGTTAACAACTAAGTGTGAGAAGAGACGTACCCGGTGATTTTTGCTCTTAGGAACCAAAGATGGTGAACTCTAGGTAGTAGTGAGCCTCACAAGCCGCTATTGGACTGAGTGTGCTAGGAGTGGTGTTTAGGAGCTTCCTTTCCGAGACTTACCCGGTAAAGAGAGGGTAGATCCCTAGATGACATCCCGGTTCGTATAGAATTCCTATCCTTAGGCTCTTTGAGACTTACCCGGTGATGAGACCTTAGGAACGGACTAGTGGACATGAGACCTACCCAGTGATTGATCCCAATTTCAAAAAACCCACTCCCAACATACCATAGTTAATCCAAGGAATGACTAGATAGCTTGAGTCTTATGCCATAACCGGAATTTCTAATCCCTAGAATCCTCTTTTCTCTCATTGATTACCTATCTTGTGTTTGTGTTTGTTCATTTGTGTTACTAGCTTAGTTGTTTGTTAATCTTGCATGAATTGTGATCTTTGATTGATCACCACAAAACCAAACTAAAAATATTGAGGTCTTCATTTCTTTATTCCTTTCTCTTTTCTTAGCCTAGATCTTCACTATCTTTAGTCACTATTGACTCAATTTCACCTTAGTCTTTGTATTTGACCTTGGAATACTATCCTTACTACAAAACGACTCATGCACTGTGGCTTCGCTAGGAGTTAGGAAAAATATATCGAGTTATAAATTTAAGACTTTTGCGTGTCACAATCTTAGCGTAACAAGTTTTTGGCGCTGTTGCCGGGGACTAGGTCTAGATTGAGTCATTGTTTGTGATTGTTTATAGTGTAGGTCTTTCTTGTTGCTTTTGATCTCGTTTGGTGCGTGTCTTTGATTTTTCAGGACATCTCTCACTCTTTAGGTGTATGCGAAGATCTCGTGGCAAAGATTTAGCTCCATTCGATCCCGAACTGGAGAAAACCTTTAAAGCTAGATCTAAGTGCATTAAGAAGAAGAAAGAGATGGCCACAAGAGATCTTCAAGCTGAGTTGGATGAGGCTTTAGAGCAAATTAGGTTAAGAGATGAGCTCTTGGAGAATGAAAGGAGACTTGCCAATGAGAGGCAAGAAGAAACTAGGAGGGAGATTGAAGAGATTAGGCAAGCTCTTGTGCAAAGAGAGCTTAATCGTCAACAACCTCCTCCACCACCACCACAACCGCAGCCGGCGGTTAATATTCGGTTTGAGCCAATAATGATTGAGGAGCCAAAAACGTTAGGGCAACGTATAGATCCGGCTCAAAGAGTGCACCGTCCGGGTGTGAACTTAGGAGATCCCGCAGCCCATGACTACGAGCTCCGCCCTCAAGTGCTACAAATAATCCGGCATAATCAATTTGGAGGGATGGAAGGAGAGTCCTCTCATCAACATTTGATGAATTACGAGATATTGATGGAGACTCTAAGGCCGCCTAGGTTGGAGAACAACAACCATAAGCTTAGGGCTTTTTCCTTCTCACTTAAGGATAAAGCCTTGGCTTGGTACCAATCGATTCCACTAGGGCGTGTGAGTACTTGGGAGGAAATGACAACCGAGTTCTTGACTAAGTTCTTCCCACCTTCCAAGACTACCGAGCTAAGAGGGAAGATCAATGCCTTCGTGATGAACGATAGAGAAAGCCTATTCAAGTCTTGGGAGAGGTTCAAAGACCTTCTCCTAGATTGTCCACACCATGGTATACCGAAAATAGAGCTTTTGGAGATCTACTTCAAGGGACTTGATGAAGATAGCCAATTCAAGCTTCAATCTCTTTCAAGTGGGACTTTCATGGAAAAGAATGTGGATGAAGCTTGGGAATTTGAAGAGAAACAAGCTTTGGTGATTGAAAAGTACTCCCATAGGAAGAGTGATGGGAGGAAAGCGGGAGCATATGAGGTAAGTAAAGTCAGCATGAGAAATTTCAAGCTTGATGCAATCAACAATGAGCTTAAGTCTTTGAGGGAGTTGTGTGCTACAACTTTGAAGAGTCAAGCAAGCCCTCAAGTGCAAGTGCAAGCAAACTTGTCTTCCAAGGAGGAAGATGTGAACTATATGGGAAGGGGAAACTACAACAACTATCAAGGCCCAAAGAACTTCAACAACAACCGGCAATTCAACAATTACCGGCCTAACCACAACCATCCCGGGTTTTCTTATTCTAACCCGGATGGAGCCTTGAACCCTCCCGCTTCCACAAGCGCAGCTCCACCACCGAAGGCTTCACAAGAACCTCCACCCAGATTTACTCAACCTCCAAAGGATAGAACCGAGATGATGTTTGAGCAATTGCTAGGAAGGTTGAGTGGTCTTGAGAGCACGGTGACTTCCATTTCTAAGGCTCAAAAGGTGTTGGAAGCACAAGTGTTCCAAAAGGCGGGTGAAGCTCATAGAGATCCGGGAAAGCTTCCCGGAAGAACCGAAGATAACCCAAGAGGCCAAGTGTTGGCTATCACAACAAGAAGTGGGCTGAGCACGAAGGATCCCCTACCTAAGGGAAATGATAAGGGAAGGCAAGTGGTGATAGAAGAAGAGCCATTGCAAGAAGATGGAGGCAAGAGCAAGGATGATGAGCCAACATGTGTGGCACCACCTCCATACAAGCCACCACTACCATTCCCACAATCACGAGCAAGAGCTCGTTTGGACAAACACTTCGGTAAATTCCTTGAACTTATGTCTAAATTACATATTAACATTCCGTTCATGGATGCTATTCTAGGTATGCCGGCATATGGCAAGTTTTTGAAGGAAATACTCTCCAACAAGAGGAAGTTGGAGGAGTATGGAAAAGTGAGGATGACAAGGAGGTCCTCGGAGTTGATCCAAACCATGAAGGAGGAGATGCCTCCTAATCTAAGAGATCCGGGATCTTTTTGTGTGCCAATTAGAGTGGGAGAAGTGAAGTATGAAGCCCTTTGTGATCTTGGGGCAAGTGTAAGCATCATCCCGCTTGCGCTTTGCAACAAGGTTGGGCTAGGAGAGCCAAAGCCGGTCAAGATGACCCTTTACATGGCGGACCGTTCAATTACCCATCCCGTTAGAATCTTGGAAGACATACTTGTGCAACTAGGGAAGTTCTATGTGCCGATAGATTTTGTTGTCTTGGACATCCCGGCGGACTATCCGGTTCCTATCATCTTGGGGAGACCTTTCCTAGCCACTTCCGGATGTTTGGTGGATTGCAAAAATGGAACTCTCTCCTTCAACATTGGGGAAGAGAATATCAAGTTCAAATTATCCATAATGATGAAGGGGCCAGCCCTTGGTGAAGATGTGTTCAACATTGTCGAGCAAGAGGAATGTAGAGAAGTTGTGAGCTCGATCTTGATCAAGGACCCCTTGGAGAAGGTTCTTAGCTTAAGTTTGATGGAGGAAGGGTTTGAATATTATTTTAATGAAGAAACCAAGGCCTTGGATGCATTGGAAAAGGAGACAAGTGCTGAATTTGAAGCACACGAAGGTGTGCTGAATTTGAAGCACACAAAGGTGTGCTGAATTGTTGTAGGATCCACAGCCAAGGGGGGAGAACCACGGCTGTGATTTCTCTCGTGGAACTCTCTGGAATGCTCAAAAGTGCTAGCTTAGCAAGTTCCACGGCTGTGGTTATGCCAGAGGCCGTGATTTTGGCCGTGGTTTCTCCAAAAAGTGCCTTAGTGGTTGATCAAGCTTCAAGGAACCTTGAGGAGTCTTCCATAGCTTTGGATTCATCTCAACCTACATTGTATGGAGCGTCTCCAATCGATAAAGGTCCTCCTAAACTTGAACTTAAACCCCTCCCCTCTCATCTTAAGTATGCTTTTCTTGGTGATAATTCTACATATCCGGTGATTGTTAATGCATGCTTGAATGATGATGAGTTGAATAGATTGTTGCATGAGTTGAGATTGCATAGGAAGGCTATTGGCTATACCATTGATGATTTAGTTGGCATTAAACCTTGTTTGTGCATGCATAAGATATTAATGGAAGATAATCATAAACCTTTAATTGAACCTCAAAGAAGACTAAACCCTATCATGAAAGAAGTAGTGAAGAAAGAGATCCTTAAATTGCTAGATGCGGGAATCATTTTCCCGATTTCGGATAGTAAATGGGTTAGTCCCGTGCATGTGATACCTAAGAAGGGTGGGATGACCGCAGTGACCAATGAGAATAATGAACTAATTCCGACTAGAACGGTTACGGGATGGAGGATGTGTATAGACTATAGGAATCTAAATGTGGCCTCTAGGAAAGATCACTTCTCTCTTCCCTTCATTGACCAAATGTTAGAGAGATTAGCTCAACATTCCCATTTTTGTTACTTAGATGGCTATAGTGGATTCTTCCAAATCCATATTCACCCCGATGACCAAGAGAAAACTACATTCACATGTCCTTGGGGTACATTTGCATATAGAAGAATGCCATTTGGGTTGTGTAATGCACCCGCCACCTTTCAAAGGTGTATGATGGCTATTTTTTATGAGTATATTGAAAACATCATGGAAGTGTTTATGGATGATTTCTCCGTTTATGGATCTTCATTTGATGATTGTTTAGCTAACTTGTCCTTGGTGCTAAAGAGATGTAAGGAGACAAACCTTGTCTTAAATTGGGAAAAATGCCACTTCACGGTAAGTGAAGGAATTGTGTTGGGACACATGGTGCCCAACCGTGGCATTGAGGTTGATAGGGCTAAGATAGAGACGATAGAGAAGTTGCCATCACCTACCTCGGTGAAGGGGGTGAGGAGTTTTCTAGGGCATGCCGGTTTTTACCGGAGATTCATTAAAGATTTCTCTAATATTTCTAAGCCTCTTACTAATCTACTAATGAAAGATGTTGAGTTTGTTTTCTCCAAGGATTTCCTTGAGGCTTTTTGTAGGTTGAAGAATCCTTTGATCTCCGCACCCATCATGCAACCTCCGGATTGGAGTTTACCGTTTGAGATCATGTGTGACGCGAGTGATGTAGCCGTTGGGGCTGTTTTGGGACAAAGGAAAGATGGGCTTACACATGCCATCTATTATGCTAGCAAGACGCTAGATGATGCCCAACTCAATTATGCTACCACCGAGAAGGAGTTGCTAGCGGTTGTGTATGCATTTGAGAAGTTCCGCTTGTATCTTGTTGGAACGAAGGTCATTGTATACGGATCATGCTGCGATCCGTTATCTCCTTACAAAGAAGGATGTCAAGCCTCGTTTGATTCGGTGGATCCTTCTTCTTCAAGAGTTTGATTTGGAAATCCGGGATAAGAAGGGGTCCGAAAATTCTATGGCGGATCACCTTAGTAGACTCTCACCATTGGAGATCGAGAGAGATGACATCCCGATTGATGACTCATTCCGGGATGAGCAATTGCAAATGGTGGAGAAGTGCTTGTTTCAAGTGTCAAGGGGTAATGAGCCATGGTACGCCGACATAGTGAACTATCTCGTTTGTGAGGAGGTGTCACCCGGTCTTTCTTATGCCCAAAAGAAAAAGTTCTTCAAAGATGTGAGGCATTACTATTGGAGTGAGCCGCTTTTGTTCAAGAGAGGGCCGGATGGAGTCTTTAGAAGATGCATACCAGAGGATGAGGTGGAGAGTGTGATCCGCCATTGTCATTTCTTGCCGTGTGGAGGCCATGCTAGCTCACACAAGACATGTGCAAAGGTGTTGCAAACCGGGTTTTATTGGCCAAGTTTGTTCAAGGATGTGCAGAATTTTGTGGTAGCATGTGATGCTTGCCAAAGGACGGGCAACATCTCAAGGAGGAATGAGATGCCCTTGAACAACATACAAGAAGTGGAGATATTTGATGTGTGGGGTGTGGACTTCATGGGACCATTCCCCTCTTCTTGTGGCAACTTCTTCATCCTATTGGCGGTAGACTATGTTTCGAGATGAGTGGAAGCAATCGCCTCTCCCACAAATAATGTCAAGGTTGTGGTGCAGTTCTTCAACCGAGTGATCTTCCCTAGGTTTGGGACACCAAGGGTGATCATAAGCGATGGAGGAAAGCACTTCACCAATAGGAACTTCGGGACACTTTTGGCTAAGTATGGGGTGACTCATAAGGTGGGAACATGTTAGCATGAAATATTGTGATATCTTAGGCACGTTTTCTAAACGTATTTGATTCATATTGATAGTCTTTGATTGAACTTTGCTGCATATGTGAGCTAGTATTACCTATATTGTCGATATGGATGTCTACACTAGTTCTATGTTGATTATAGGTGATTTGGAGCTATTTCCGAACGGAATCGAGCAAAGGAGAGTTGATTTGATATGTCCAAGGATTGAGGACATTCTTAGGAAGCAAATTGGAGTTTTAGCTTGAGGAATGCACGAGGCTAGGGAAGAATCACGTTCTTGCGCTAAACCACGCTCTAAAATACGGCCGTACTACGAACCACGTTCAGTTCCACGGCCGTGGAACCCTGCAAGAGAGGCGTGATGCATTCCAGTAACTTACACGGCCGTGGAATACATGGTACAAACCGTATTTATATCCACGCTCTAAATTACGGTCGTGGAACACTTCCACGACCGTGATCTTGGCAAATCTTTTCGCCACACTTTGAAGCCACGATCTTTTGAAGATTGGGCCGGGCCGATATTTTATCTTGCCCTATAAAAAGACGGACGAAGCAAGAATCCGTCATCCCCGCTTACCCTCATTTAGGCACGCTTACACCCGTCATCCGCGCGGAGGATCGTTTAGCCCTTGCTTGGAAGCATCGACATCTCTTTGGAGATCGAAGTTCGTGTTTGGGAATTGCCCTAATCTCGCACTTTTGGTGGAGATTGCTGTTAAGATCTCCGGATTGGCGGAAGATCGAAGCTTTTGGAAGATTTTGCAAGGAGATCTCTCTTCTTGTTTAGGTTTGATTTGGAAAACGGATTGACATCCCGTTTTCCCTTCTTTCCTAAGGTTGTGATTGTTTGTTTTACTTTGAATCCTTTGACAATACTTGTTCTCTTTGTGACTTTGAGATTAGTTTGAAGATTATTGAAGGTTCTTGAAAGTTTTCGTCTTTCTATCTTTTAATTCTTAAATTGATATCAACATGACTGTTATTGGCTAAAAACCCTTAACAATTCTAAGGTGAAGGGTTGATAGTTGTGGCTTAGATGATGATAGATCGATCGTAAACAGATTAGACCCTGAGAGTTAGAGAGAATCCCCGACAACCCTAAATTACGGCCTGTTCTTGAGTCCACGGCCGTGGAACCTCAAGAACTAACCGTGATTTCCCTTAAGTCTACGAACTTGCTTTTACTTTGATCCAAAGTTAAAGATTTGCTTTAACTTAGTTTAGACTTGTCTTTTCTAGGTGGTAGTGAAGCCTCAACAACCTCTACCTCGATTGTGAGTGTCACAACCTCAATCGGTTAAGTTAGTCTTGATTCTTGGGTTACAAGTTTGGGTATTTGACACTAATTCTCACCTTTAGAACCTTTCTATATTGAGCCTCAACAACCTGTATAGAGAGTGTCTTGTAGGTGAGTTACATAAGGTTTTTGGAACTTCACCGTACGATTACCTTACATTAGTATACCTTTGCATATCTCAACTCTGTCTTTATATCATTAGTACATCTTGAATCGATTGCCACAGCTGGATACTTGGATCTTTAGGATTGTTGTTTTCCCAATATTTGCAAGACTCTCATATTTACTCGCTTGATAACCTGCAATCGTATTTGTTCCCACCCAAATCCCTTTGTTCGATACTCTGGAATTCTTGCTTAGCTACGTCGATCCGTACACTGCGGGTTCGCTGCTTGATTCTAGTTTTATAAATTTAAAGCTTATTTGCACACATCTTTAGAGGCGAACAAGTTTTTGGCGCCGTTGCCGGGGATTTGGTTTCGGCCGAATCCGGTTGCCGGTTGTCAAGCTTGGGAGCTTGCTCTCGTTATTTGATATTCCTTTGAGTGCATGCGCAGGTCTAGGAACACCGAAGATCTCTTACCTCTTGATCAAGAGCTAGAGAAAACCTTGAGGCAAAAGCGCAAGGAAAAGAAGATGGTCGAAGAACACGAACGTGATCTTCAAACGGAATTGGCGGAGAAGGAAGCTCAACTCCGATGGAACGAGACTCTCCGTCAGGATGAGATGGATCGTCATCAATCTCAAGTTAACAGTTTACAAGACATGATCTTCCAGATGAGGGTAGAGATGAGCGACCTTAAGAATAAGGAAAGCAAGAAATCCTCAAGAAGGAGATCAAGGTCTAGAAGAAAAAGTCACTCATCCGCTGATGATAGTGACTCTTCCATGCCACCGTTAGAGGAGATTGATCCCACGATCAATATGAATCCTTTCCATCCACAAGGAGCTACTAATCGCCGCATTCCGCCTAGGAATGTGAGGATCGAACATGTGGATAATGAGCCAAGAACTCTTGGCCAGCGGATGGATCCAACGCAACAACCACGCCGCTTGGGTGTGAATTTTGATGCTGAAGATGTGCAAGGGTTTAGCTTTAACCCTCAAGTTATTACTCTTGTTCGCCAAAGCCAATTTGGCGGTAAAAGCGCTGAATCTCCACACCAACACTTGCAAAACTTTGAGTGTATGATGGAGACGATGAGACCGAAGAGTGCTACCACCAACAGCTACAAGCTTAAACCCTTCTTCTTCTCTTTGAAAGGGAAAGCGTTGTCTTGGTACCAAGCTCTTCCTAATGGGAAACTAGACACATGGGAAGACCTTTCCGCGGAGTTTCTCACCAAATTCTTTCCGCCCTCCAAAACGGCGGAACTTAGAGGTAAGATTAATGCTTTTTCAATGAGACCTAACGAAAGTTTGTTTCAATCTTGGGAAAGGTTTCAGGATTTGCTCTTGGATTGCCCTCATCATGGCATATCCAAGCTTGCCTTGCTAGAGATCTACTACAAAGGGCTGGATGCGGGAACGCAATTCAACCTCCAATCCCTCTCATGTGGAACGTTCATGGACATGAGAGAAGATGACGCTTGGGACTTCATCGAGAAGCAAGCAAGAGTCATAGAGAAGTATTCCCACCGGAAAGTGGAGGGAAATCATGTGGAGCAAGGAGCGAAGCTCACACATGAAGCTCAAAATCAGATTTTCTCCCTCAACAATGAGATCAAGGAGTTGAAGGAAGCTATCAAGACCAACTTTCCAAAGCAACAAGAGAAGGATGTTGACTATTTGGGCAACAACAATGGCGGTGATAACACCAACCGCAACAATAATAATCGGAACAACAACCGGAATAACAATTGGAATGGAAACAACAACAACCGGAACAACAATTGGAACAACAATAGGGGTTCAAACAACAACAATTGGCGCTCCAATCAACAAAATTCCGGTAACTCCTATCCTTCCAATTTTAATTCACTAACTCCACCTTCCTCTTCCTCTACTCCTTTGAAAAGCCAGGGGCAATCATCTAATGGAGGAAACAATACGGGAAAGGAGAAGCCCGATCCCATGTTGGAAACGATCTTGGGAAAGCTTCAAGGGTTGGAGAACCGCCTCATCAAGGTGGATGATCAAGTTTCTAAGGTTGACAAAGCTCAAAAAGTTTTGGAAAGCCAAATGTTCAACCACGCGAAGGAAGTTCCTAGAAATCAAGGGAAACTTCCAGGAAAGACGGAGGACAACCCTAAGGGAAGGGTGATGGCGATTACAACTAGAAGCGGAGTAACCACTACCGATCCGCAGCCTACGTTCGTTGAAGTCCCCGTAGAGAAGGACAAAGAAAAGGGGAAGGAGAAGGAAGATGTCTATGTTCCTCCTCCAGCTTACAAACCTCCCCTACCATTTCCTCAATCTAGAGCACGAGCGCGCCTAGACAAACAATTCGGTAAGTTCATAGAACTCATGAGTAAGCTGCATATTAATATACCCTTCATTGATGCTATTGTAGGTATGCCGGCTTATGGCAAGTTCTTGAAGGAGCTCCTCTCCAACAAGAGGAAGCTAGAAGATTTTGGTGAGGTCAAGATGAGTTCGGATTCTTCGGATCTCATCAAGACCATGAAGGAGAAAATGCCCCCAAAGTTGAAGGATCCGGGGTCATTTTGCATTCCCATTGGAGTGGGAGATGTCACATATGGCGCTTTATGTGACTTAGGAGCAAGTGTGAGCATCATACCACTTGCATTATGTAGGAAGATCGGTTTAGGCAATCCTAAACCGGTAAAGATGACGTTATACATGGCGGATCGATCCATCACTCGCCCCGTCGGTATTGTAGAAGACGTCCCCGTCAAGCTAGGTAAATTCTTTGTTCCCATTGATTTTTTCGTGCTTGACATTCCTGCAGATAGTCCGGTCCCGATCATACTCGGAAGACCGTTTCTTGCAACTTCCGGCTGCATGGTCGATTGCAAGAATGGAAGACTCGCTTTTAATATTGGAGAAGAGAAAGTAGAGTTCGTTCTTTCCACTCTAGTGAAGGAACCGATCTTCGACGAAGATATTTACGATATCCAAGATGAAGAAGGTTTATCTAGGGAAGAGGTAAGTGCGATTCTCTTTAACGATCCTTTACAAAAAGTTATTACTATGAGTCTAACAGATGTAGGGGAAGAAGAAGAGTGCAAAGAGGAAATTGAAGCCTTAGAAGCACAAGAAGAGATGCATGAAGTGGAGTTTGAGAAACTCCACGATGAGGCTGAGAATGTTAGAATCCACGGTCATACCCTGTATTCCACGACCGTGGATTTCACAACCAAAATCGACCTCCATTCCAGGGGATTACACGGCCGTGGAACACATGGAGAGGCCGTAATTCTGACCGTGGAAGAAGGTGATCGGCATACTTCTTCAACTTCTTTTAAATCTTCTCCAACTCACTCAACACCCTTAGAAACTTCTAAGGAAACGTCGGATGCTCCTCAAGGACCATTGGAAGCTCCGAAAGTGATGGAACTCAAACCACTTCCTACTCATCTAAGGTACGCTTTCCTTGGATCTAATTCTACCTTTCCGATTATTGTTAGCTCCGAATTAAGCATAGATGAACATGAGCAGCTCATGATTGTCCTTAGGAAACATAGAAAAGCCATAGGCTATACTATTGAGGACTTAGTAGGAATTAAACCCTCCCTATGTATGCATAAGATACTAATGGAGGAGGACTTTAGAACTTCAAGACAACCTCAAAGGCGGTTGAATCCGACCATGAAGGAGGTTGTCAAGAAGGAAATTCTTAAACTTCTTGATGCAGGTATCATCTATCCTATCTCCGATAGCAAGTGGGTGAGTCCAGTTCAAGTAGTTCCGAAGAAGGGAGGAATGACGGTCATCACCAACAAGAACAACGAACTCATTCCTACCCGAACCGTGACTGGATGGCGAATGTGTATAGACTACCGCAAGCTCAACAACGCAACGCGGAAGGATCACTTTCCATTGCCATTCATCGATCAAATGCTTGAAAGGTTAGCACAACATTCACATTTTTGCTACCTTGACGGTTATAGTGGTTTCTTTCAGATTCCGATACATCCGGATGATCAAGAGAAGACCACATTCACGTGCCCTTGGGGTACGTTCGCCTATAGGAGAATGCCGTTCGGGCTTTGCAACACCCCAGCCACCTTTCAACGGTGCATGATGGCCATCTTCTCCGAATACATAGAGGAAATCATGGAAGTCTTCATGGACGACTTCTCTATATACGGTTCCTCTTTTAACGATTGCCTTTCTAACCTTTCTCTTGTTTTACAAAGATGTGAAGACACTAACCTAGTTCTTAATTGGGAGAAGTGTCAATTCATGGTTAAGGAAGGAATCGTATTAGGTCACTTAGTCTCTAGTAGAGGGATAGAGGTAGACAAGGCTAAGATAGAGACCATAGAGAAACTTCCTCCCCCAATTTCGGTGAAAGGGATAAGAAGTTTCCTAGGACATGCTGGATTTTATAGACGTTTCATTAAGGACTTTTCTAAGATATCAAAACCTCTCACTAATCTATTGATGAAGGATGCGGTTTTTGAGTTTTCGCAGGAATGTTTAGATGCGTTTAATACCATCCGGCAAGCTCTAATTTCAGCACCTATTATCCAACCCCCGGATTGGACTCTCCCCTTCGAGATTATGTGCGATGCTAGTGACGTAGCTATTGGAGCTGTTCTTGGACAACGAAAGGAAGGGCGAACCCATGCCATATACTATGCTAGCAAGACGCTAGACGAAGCGCAGCTCAACTACGCCACTACAGAGAAAGAGTTTCTAGCCATTGTCTACGCTATTGACAAGTTTCGCTCTTATCTTGTAGGTGCAAAGGTGATTGTCTACACGGATCATGCTGCGATCCGGTACCTCCTTGCAAAGAAAGATGCGAAGCCAAGGCTGATTAGATGGATTCTTCTCCTACAAGAATTCGATCTTGAGATCCGCGACAAGAAAGGTTCGGAAAATTCTGTTGCGGATCATTTGAGTCGTCTAACACATCTAGGGGACGACCATCTACCCATTGATGACTCCTTTCCGGACGAGCACTTACACATCATAGAGGAGTGCATCAACGTGATCTCCAAAGGTAACGAACCATGGTTTGCTGATTTTGTTAACTATTTGGTTTGCCAGGAGACACCGCCCGGACTATCCTACGCACAAAGGAAGAAGTTATTTAAGGACGTCCGGGAATACTATTGGAACAAGCCTCTCCTCTTTAAGAGAGGTCCGGATGGCATCATCCGGCGATGTGTGCCGGAAGATGAGATGCAAAGTGTCATCCGCCATTGTCATTCATTACCTTGTGGAGGACACGCTAGTTCAAACAAGACTAGCGCAAAGGTATTGCAATCTGGATTCTATTGGCCTACTTTATTTAGAGATGTGCAATCCTTTGTTTCTTGCTGCGATGCTTGTCAAAGAACAGGCAATATTTCTAGAAGGAACGAGATGCCCCTCAACAACATCCAAGAGGTGGAGATTTTTGACGTTTGGAGAGTCGATTTCATGGGACCATTCCCATCTTCTTGTGGAAACCAATACATACTATTGGCAGTAGACTACGTTTCTAGATGGTTGGAAGCAATTGCCTCTCCCACAAATGATGCCATGGTGGTGGTTAAGTTCTTCAACAAGACCATTTTTCCGCGATTTGGAACACCAAGGACGATCATTAGTGATGGAGGTTCTCACTTCATAGCCCGTCGCTTTGAAGCTCTTCTAGCTAAGTATGGGGTTACTCACAAGATCGCTACCCCTTATCATCCACAAACTAGTGGACAAGTTGAGATCTCAAATAGGGAGATCAAAGGGATTCTAGAAAAGACGGTTTCAAGGACTAGGAAGGATTGGTCCTTGAAGCTAGATGATGCATTATGGGCGTACCGGACTGCGTACAAGACTCCCATGGGAACCACACCATACAACCTTGTGTATGGGAAGTCTTGTCACTTGCCGGTAGAGCTGGAGCACAAAGCGTTTTGGGCTATCAAGTGGCTGAATTTCGGCATGAAGGAAGCGGGAGAGAAGCGTCTCCTAGACATCAACAAGCTGGATGAACTTCGCTTGAACGCCTATGAAAACGCCAAGATCTACAAGGAAAGAGCAAAGCGTTGGCATGATAAGCATATCATTCCAAAGGACTTCAAAGAAGGAGATCAAGTTCTCCTCTTCAATTCAAGACTTCGACTCTTTCCAGGTAAGCTTAAATCCCGTTGGACCGGACCTTTTCTAATTAAGCGTATTTTCCCCCATGGTGCAGTTGAAGTATGGGGTGAAGCTAGCGGAAGTTTTAAGGTGAACGGCCAACGACTCAAGAAGTATACGCCGGAACTCCAAGCTGAGGAGTTTGCGCCTACCGCACTCGAATAAGTGCGAGATTGGTCTAGCTACGGACCTTAAACAAAGCGCTTCTTGGGAGGCAACCCAAGGTATTGCATTTTCGTTTTTGTTTTCGATTCATAGTTTAGCTTAGAATAGACGTTTTCGCTTTATTTTGCCTCGATTTCTTCCGGTATGTTCGTGTTTTTGGTTGTAGGATCAATGGAAAAGGAAAAAGGGAGAATAATGTCGAAGAAGAGTGACGAAATTTGGACTTTGAAGCTTTACAGAAGGTTCCACGGTCTAAATTACGGTCGTAATAGCTACAGTGGCCGTAATTCTCAAAAGCCTTTGAAAAATCACCAAAACCACGGTTCCGTACACTTCCACGGCCGTGGAACACCCCGACAGACCGTGATTTTCAAAATTTTGCCTGCAACTATATAAGCCACATTCTTCACAAATTTACCCCAAAAATTTCCCCTTTCCACGACCTAGACGCCGAAACCCCACGACCTCCTCCAAATCTTCGTTTTCTAATCGTTTTCAACGATTCTTCATCCTAAACTGCAGCAAATCCAACCACGAACAAGATCCAAGCGACAAACCGAGCGGAAATCCATCAACAAACGCGCATTTCGGGTTTTTCAATCCGAAAAAGAGGTTTATTCTTTCTTCTTGATTTTCGCGGATTTGGTTCGTTTTTGCTATAGATTTTTAGGACGAACTGACAAAGACTGGAAGGAATTAGATTAGGACTGCTTGTTGTGGTGATTGTTGGTAAATTTGCTGAGATTCGTGAAATTCTGAGACGAATCACGGTCTCTGGGTAAACCACGGCCGTAATTTCTCAAGAACAGACCGTAATTTTGGTGAAAGATGGATTTCGTAAGGAGAATGTCGGGAAGGATAAAAGAGAAGAAGGGAGAGCAGAATAAGAAAAGGAAAGGCAATCCCTCCACCTCCTCATCCCCTAGGGCACCACCACCCTCATCTCCCTCACTACCATCCTCACCTTCACCTCCATCTTCACCTCCTCACCCTAGCATCCCGACCATACATGAGAACCATCTTGATGCACTTGACCGGATCAAGGAGAGGGCAGTGATTGGCCCTAGGTATTTGTTGTTGGAGGATCTACATCCTCTCAACATAGTTGATGATCTTACTTGGCTCTTGGATAGAGCCGGATTACTTGTCTTCACGAACATTCGTGAAGACGCCTATGAGGAGATCACCCGAGAGGTTGTGACGTCTTTTGAGCACAACCACGTAGATAGGACCGTCTCTTTCCGTCTCATGGAAAGAGACTACCATTTGAGCATAGTTGAGTTTGGGACTATCTTTGGGTTTCATGAGACCTATAATGGTCGATTTCCGAGTGGAGTTTACCCCAAGAACTTTTGGGAGGAAGTGGCTATGGTTTATGCCGACGAGGACCGTTGGCAACCCGCTGATACCAAGGCTAGATTGATGTACCATCTAGCCTTGAAGATAGCTCACCGCGTTCTTTCGGAGTGTCTCTTTCCTAGGACGGAGACGCCCCAAAAGATCAAGACGGATGAGCTATTCTTGCTCTATTGTATGCTATATGGACGCCGTGCAGATTGTGCTACTCTCTTGGCTGCTACGATGAGCAAGCTCAAGAATAAGAAGAAGGGGAACATCGGGTATGGTGGGATAGTCACCCACATTGCTAGGAGTTTTGGTGTGGATTTTTCTGCTTGCACCCGCATACCGGCCGTTCCTTTAGGGCTACATGCATTCATGGTTAGGGGTCTCATCTTCCCCACACATGGAGGTCCGCCTTATGCGGGCATGCCTTGGGAGACTAGGACGGGTAGGGGTATAGAGTGGCTGCCGGAGTATTCCATTATGGCGGGACGCCATAATTGGAAGGAGACGTTCGCTGCGATGCATGCGAACATGATAGTAGCTCCCCCTTACGTCCCACCACCGGTTGTCGAGGAGGAGGATATGGGAGATCAGTTTGAGAGTGGAGGAGGAGCGGAGCATGAGTTTGGCACGTTTCTGGACTAGCCGGAGGCGGCCCCAGATGTACCTCAATGCTCTCCACGTCCAGCTAGAGCCTCAGGCTCGTCATCTCGCCGCGCTAGCGTGAGTGAGAGGCCCACGTGGATGTCCACACCTCCCACATGGTATGGCGTTCCCCCTCCTTGGTCCACGGAGCAGCCAGCAGCACCACCACCAGCACCAGCACCATCCGATGCCCCAGCATGGTACAGTCACGCCCCGGGATGGTACGAGCAGATGCCGGATTGGGCTACCGGACTTTCAGAGAGAGTTGGAGCGTTGGAGATCCGGGCGGATGCTAGAGACGGACGCTTAGACGACCTTGACCACATGATGAGGGACGTCTACCGCCAGCAGTTTGGGCGGTTCTATGATCCGAGTTTCTCTCCATTCCCGCCTCCGCCGGCGCCGTAGTGATTAGATGCATGACCGTTCGTTTTAGACATTCCCGCCACCACTTTGTGAGTTTCTTTTCTTTCTTTTTCTTCTTTCTTTTGAACATTAGGGACAATGTTCGTCCTAAGTATGGGGTGGGATGTACTAAAAAGTTTGTAATAACTCTACTTACTATGTTCGCTTTCAATTAAGACTATCGTTGCATGTTCATTATGTGTTGCACGTTTCCTTATTGCATTGCATGAAAAGTGACTTGAAAAACCCATAAAAATTGAAAAATTTTGAAAATTTTGAGCTTCTAATGAATTGAGATGATTTCCATGATAATCACTACTTGTGAATTGAGTTTGATGACAATTGCATGCTTAAAAGGATTGTGAATTGAAAAAGAATTTGAATGAATGAATTTTACCTCTTTTGCAAGTTTTATAATGTGAAAATGTTACCTAAATCATGCTAGGAAATTGAAGTTGAAATCACATTATAAGTTCCTATACTTCTTGTTGAAATGATTAAGGCAATTCGATACTTTCTTTCTTCTTTCTTTGATCATCTAGCTCCTCATTGAAATATTAGCCTCCTTTACCTATCCGGGAATTTGGAGAAGTGAATGAGAAAAAGGCATGTTTGATGTGGGAGGGCCATGAGAGCAATTATTTGCAATCAATTGAATAAAAAGAAATTGTAGGTTTGGGGAAGTCAATCATGACGATGAGTAACTCGGCACCATTCACATAGCCGGGTGTTTGTGTCTTGCCAAAGTCGGATTGAGCGATATTCCTAGCGGATTATGGTATGTGCGCTAAGGGTTTAAGGCATCTCTTGAAAAATTGAGAAACGCCAATCTCCTAGGCTTCGGTTTTTGTGCACCTCTATCCATAACTCCAAAAGTAAAGTCGAAAAATGAAAAGAAGAGAGCGAAGCTCTAAGTCGAAGTGTTGCGGGAACCGCATAAGAAGAAGAAGATAGTTGTCCACTTTCCCGGATTTATGCACCACTTTCCCTTAAAGTTTTCCCTTCCCTTCCATATTCTAGACCTTTTCTTTGAAAGTCCTTAAGATCAAAAGAATGTTATATGACTTGGTGATCTAAATTGAAGTTTCTTGTGATTGATTTTGATAATGTTTGAAGGTTATAATGCTTGTTTTGAAGTTAAATTGGTTCATGAATTTTCTTTGCCTTTTACTCTTTAATTAAGTGTGTGAAAGTTTGATAAACGATTGAAGCAAGATTTGAGAATGATCTATTCTTTAGAAGTCACATTCATCCAAAAGAAGGTACACATATTTCATTCTAACTCTTGTTTAAAAGCTTTTTGAAAGACCTTGCTTAGGGACAAGCAAGTGTTAAGTATGGGGTTATTTGTTAGCATGAAATATTGTGATATCTTAGGCACGTTTTCTAAACGTATTTGATTCATATTGATAGTCTTTGATTGAACTTTGCTGCATATGTGAGCTAGTATTACCTATATTGTCGATATGGATGTCTACACTAGTTCTATGTTGATTATAGGTGATTTGGAGCTATTTCCGAACGGAATCGAGCAAAGGAGAGTTGATTTGATATGTCCAAGGATTGAGGACATTCTTAGGAAGCAAATTGGAGTTTTAGCTTGAGGAATGCACGAGGCTAGGGAAGAATCACGTTCTTGCCCTAAACCACGCTCTAAAATACGGCCGTACTACGAACCACGTTCAGTTCCACGGCCGTGGAACCCTGCAAGAGAGGCGTGATGCATTCCAGTAACTTACACGGCCGTGGAATACATGGTACAAACCGTATTTATATCCACGCTCTAAATTACGGTCGTGGAACACTTCCACGACCGTGATCTTGGCAAATCTTTTCGCCACACTTTGAAGCCACGATCTTTTGAAGATTGGGCCGGGCCGATATTTTATCTTGCCCTATAAAAAGACGGACGAAGCAAGAATCCGTCATCCCCGCTTACCCTCATTTAGGCACGCTTACACCCGTCATCCGCGCGGAGGATCGTTTAGCCCTTGCTTGGAAGCATCGACATCTCTTTGGAGATCGAAGTTCGTGTTTGGGAATTGCCCTAATCTCGCACTTTTGGTGGAGATTGCTGTTAAGATCTCCGGATTGGCGGAAGATCGAAGCTTTTGGAAGATTTTGCAAGGAGATCTCTCTTCTTGTTTAGGTTTGATTTGGAAAACGGATTGACATCCCGTTTTCCCTTCTTTCCTAAGGTTGTGATTGTTTGTTTTACTTTGAATCCTTTGACAATACTTGTTCTCTTTGTGACTTTGAGATTAGTTTGAAGATTATTGAAGGTTCTTAAAAGTTTTCGTCTTTCTATCTTTTAATTCTTAAATTGATATCAACATGACTTTTATTGGCTAAAAACCCTTAACAATTCTAAGGTGAAGGGTTGATAGTTGTGGCTTAGATGATGATAGATCGATCGTAAACAGATTAGACCCTGAGAGTTAGAGAGAATCGCCGACAACCCTAAATTACGGCCTGTTCTTGAGTCCACGGCCGTGGAACCTCAAGAACTAACCGTGATTTCCCTTAAGTCTACGAACTTGCTTTTACTTTGATCCAAAGTTAAAGATTTGCTTTAACTTAGTTTAGACTTGTCTTTTCTAGGTGGTAGTGAAGCCTCAACAACCTCTACCTCGATTGTGAGTGTCACAACCTCAATCGGTTAAGTTAGTCTTGATCCGTGGGTTACAAGTTTGGGTATTTGACACTAATTCTCACCTTTAGAACCTTTCTATATTGAGCCTCAACAACCTGTATAGAGAGTGCCTTGTAGGTGAGTTACATAAGGTTTTTGGAACTTCACCGTACGATTACCTTACATTAGTATACCTTTGCATATCTCAACTCTGTCTTTATATCATTAGTACATCTTGAATCGATTGCCACAGCTGGATACTTGGATCTTTAGGATTGTTGTTTTCCCAATATTTGCAAGACTCTCATATTTACTCGCTTGATAACCTGCAATCGTATTTGTTCCCACCCAAATCCCTGTGTTCGATACTCTGGAATTCTTGCTTAGCTACGTCGATCCGTACACTGCGGGTTCGCTGCTTGATTCTAGTTTTATAAATTTAAAGCTTATTTGCACACACCTTTAGGGGCGAACAGAACACCTTACCATCCTCAAACTAGTGGCCAAGTTGAGATCTCCAATCGGGAGATAAAAGGAATCCTTGAGAAGACGGTCTCTAGAACGAAAAGGATTGGACTATGAAGCTCGATGATGCTTTGTGGGCTTATAGAACCGCTTTCAAGACACCAACTGGCACCACTCCCTACAAGCTAGTTTATGGCAAGTCTTCCCACCTTTCGGTGGAGATGGAGCATAGAGCGTATTGGGTTATAAGGTGGCTAAATTTTGACCTCAAAGAGGCATGTGAGAAGAGATTGCTAGATATGAATGCTCTTGAGGAGATCCAGTTGGATGCCTATGAAAACGCCCGGATCTACAAAGAAAGGACCAAACGATTGCATGACAAACGTCTCATCCCAAAGGAGTTGAGTGAAGGCGACATTGTCCTTCTCTTCAACTCGAGGCTGCAGCTCTTCCCCGGAAAGCTAAAGTCAAGATGGACGGGTCCTTATGTGGTGAAGAAGATCTTTCCCCATGGAGCGGTTGAGATAGGAGGGGAGCATTGTGGAGATTTTAAGGTGAATGGGCACTGGTTGAAGAAGTATATCCCGGGAGCTCTGGTGGACATGATTGCCCCACTTCACCTTGAGTGAGACGCCCCCGAGTTTGGTCAAGCTAATGACCTTAAAGAAGCGTTTGGTGGGAGGCAACCCATTGGTAGACATCCTTCCCTTTTTGTTTTCGTTTTTGTTTTCATTTTTCTGTTTTTGTCTGTTTTTGTGTGTTTGGGGTTTGTGTGCTAGAGTTTAAGTAGCATGGAAGCCTTGCATGGCATGTGGATGATGATGATGAACCCCTCATCAATTATGGGTGGAACGGACGCGGAACTTGGACGGCTAGCGGTGCCTAGCACGGATCCCGACACCATAACAAACACCTTGAGCTCTCTACCATCGTTGATAGGATCATTCGCCATCAATCCACTTGAGTAAACCCAAATACCGAAGCAAACCATTTTATATTGTGAGGACTCTTTTTCACTCTTCTTTACTTCATTTTCACATTGGGGACAATGTGTTTCTAAGTATGGGGTGGGTTTTCATGATCACTTGCATGATTAACATCTAGGATAGTTTAATATTATCACATGTTTTGCATTGTACATAGATATTTCGAAAAATCCAAAAAATCATAAAATTTAAAAAATTTTAGTGCTTCTAAGCTTGGGTATGACCCTTATGATGAGATTGTCTTGTGAATTGGCTATGGATGGCCTTATGTATTGAATTGATGTATGCATATGTGGACTTGAAGTACTTATCTTGAATCCCATGAGTGAATTGTGATCATGAATGTTTGCCTTGATTGGATTGAGGATTGATGGTCGAAATTACATGCTAGTTCTTGCACATCATTTAGGAGTGATTAAGGCAATTCATCTTTCTCTACTTCTCATCTTGATCATGTTGTTTGAGCACCTCAATTGATATAAATTTGACCTCTTTTGACCCATCCGGGAATAGGAGCATGATAGTGTGTTGATGTGTGTGAAAAGCAAGTGTGGGGTGAAGTTGTTGATGAAAATATGTGGTGAATGAAGTGCTAAATTTGTTGTGAAAAGTGTAGAAAAAAATATAGTTTTGGGGACTTTGGTTTTGATGACGAGTAACTCGGCACCATTCACATAATCGGGTGTTTGTGCCTTGCCAAAGTCGGATAAACCGAATGTCCTAACGAGCCTTGGTATGTGTGCCCGGTGTGAGGCACCTCGGAAAAATCCCGAGGTCCACTAATCACCAAGGTTTCGGCTTTTGTACACCAATAATATTGCCTCAAAAATAAAAGAAAAAGGAAGTGAAAAAGAAAAGAAAACAAAGAAAAGATGGAGAAAATATACACTTGTGGTGAAGTTGATCAAAAATAAAATTGTGGAGTTAGTTCCTTTCCCGGATTAGCATCACATAACCTAAAAATTCCCACCTAATCACAAAGTTTCTTAACCTCTTCCTTCCTAAGTCCTCATGACCTATTTGCATGTGTGTAAGACTTAGTAATCTAGATTGGATATGCTCATGATCATCTTGACTTCTTCATTGTTACCTTTCATGCATGCCTTCTAGTTAAGTATAATTGTCTTTTCATGCCTTTATACGTTTGATGCATGATTGCTTGTCCATTTGCCATGAAACAGAACTATGAAGGTGATCCAATATTAGAAGCACGATTCCAAAAAGATTTTGTTTTTTTCTGCATGCATAAATCATGTCATCTCTTAGTCTATAGTTGGGACTTGCTCGGGGACGAGCAAACCTTAAGTATGGGGTATTTTGATAACACGATTTATGACGTTAGTCTAGGCATCCATTTAGACAGTTTTTCCCGTTATTCATGCATAGTTTAGCATTAGTTCGTGGCGTTTACATTCAATACATGTATATTTGTCGAGATAGACGTCTACACGGACCTTTGCATGTTTTGTAGGTATTTTGGGAGCTTTTAGAGCCTAATCGATACATCCGAAGATCGATCCTCGTGATGACACGTATCCGAGCTCATTGGGAAGCAAGTTAGGAGCAAAGGAGAACACATGGGACCATGTTGGTGCATGTCTTGCACCAACTGGTGGCCCAACGATCAAAGGAAAGCTGAAACACAGGAATCACGGCCACTGGGAGTTCCACGGCCATGGAAATTGGCCGTGATTCTCTCTGTACAGCCGGGCCAGCTGTCCCACGATCTCTATAACCGAATCTTGCATATGGAGAAGGCTATAAGTACACTTGCAGGCTGAGAGGAAACGGGATCCATCCACTATCATCCATCCATTACACACCTTACCTCACACTATTCTCTCATTGGAAGATTGGATTGGAGCTACTCTTGGAGGAGAAGATAGACTTCCATTGGAGAAGAGGAGAAGAACACACCATTCTTAGAGTTTCTTAGTTTTTAGAGTGAAGTTTGTTGGAAACATTTTCTAGGGTTGTAAGAACGATTCAAACCTTCTTTTGAAGGGTTGTAAGTCTCTCTTTTAACATTTATTCAGCTCGTTTTGCTTTTTCTATTTGCTTCATCTTTCTTTCATTTCATCCTCTTGATATGGATTTCATGATTTTATGCTTGATGATTTTAATTGTGATGATGCATATTGTTGGCTAAATAAATGTGATTCTAGGGTAAGGAAATAATGGTTATGGCTTAGACTATGATAGGATAGACTTAAACGTAGCCTTGGATGATCTGTTTGCTCGAACCTAGCCTCTGTGAAGAATCACGGCCTGTTCTAGGGGGTTTCACGGCCGTGGACTTGATGATCTGCCCGTGATTTTTGTCTGACTTGCTTGCATTGATAAACCTGAATGTTAGGTTGTTAGATTGTTGAAATCCTAGTGTTTGTTGAGTTAAATCTATCCTAGGGTAACCTAGTGTTAGCAACTAAGTGTGAGAAGAGACCTACTCGGTGATTTTTGCTCTTAGGACCCAAAGATAATGAACTCTAGATAGTAGTGAGCCTCACAAGCCGCTATTGGACTGAGTGTGCTAGGAGTGTTGTTTAGGAGCTTCCTTTCCGAGACTTACCCGTTAAAGAGAGGGAAGATCCCTAAATGACATCCCGGTTCGTGTAGAATTCCTATCCTTAGGCTCTTTGAGACTTACCCGGTGATGAGACCTTAGGAACGGACTAGTGGACATGAGACCTACCCGGTGATTGATCCCAATTTAGAAACACCCACTCCCAACATACCATAGTTAATCCAAGGAATGATTAGATAGCTTGAGTCTTATGCCATAACCAGAATTTCTAATCACTCGAATCCTCTTTTCTCTCATTGATTACCTATCTTGTGTTTGTGTTTGTTCATTTGTGTTACTAGCTTAGTTGTTTGTTAATCTTGCATGAATTGTGATCTTTGATTGATCACCACAAAACCAAACTAAAAATATTGAGATCTTCATTTCTTTATTCCTTTCTCTTTTTTTAGCCTAGATCTTCACTATCTTTAGTCACTATTGACTCAATTTCACCTTAGTCTTTGTGTTCGACCTCGGAATACTATCCTTACTACAAAACGACCCATACACTGTGGGTTCGCTAGGAGTTAGGAAAAATATATCGAGTTATAAATTTAAGACTTTTGCGTGTCACAATCTTAGCGTAACATATGACACGAGAGTCTTGTAACTCTCGCCTCTGTCCCCGTGTAACCAACAAGAGTGATGCGGCTCAACCCGTATACCATGTGGAGTGGCGAAGAAGCCCGCCCGTATACCATGTATGGCCTGGTCGTAAAGAACCTCCCAGTCTCCCTCGAGAGTTGGGCAGTGATGTCACCGCCCGATAATAATAAACAATGGGCCAACAATATATATAACCAAGTTGTCCTAATCCGTTTTCATAATCATAAGCAATTAAACACACACCACCATCACATATCCAAATAATGCATAAAAGCGGCTAAGTAAGTCCGAGGACTTACCTCGCCTCAAAGCTAACCGAAACCGATAACACTCTCCGAAGGGATATAACTAAAGCTTGTTCAAGACAAGGCACGGTAATCAACAACCACTCACACAAGCTAGGAGTCCTTAGACTATTAGTCCTATATGATCTTATTAGGTCATACACTCTCATAATCTAAGATACACTCCTAGCCCTCATAAACTCACAAGATCTCAACTATAACCACATGCTAGGATACTTCCATCCTAACTCCACCATCTCAACAAACACATACTCATAACCTCAACAAAGCTCACGTGATAACATACACACCTCAATCCTTAGAACGCTCAAACCATCCTCAAAATCCTCACCTAAAGTTCAAAGCCACTACTTGGCATTAACTCTAAGTTATGCTAGATTTATCCTAGCATGATACTACTACTAAACATAACTAGATCGAGAAAGGTACTCACACGAGGTCAAAGGCGGAAAACGATCAACGAATGTCGAGTATGGATTCGTTGGGCCTTCTATAGGGCGCTCCTGAACCTAAAACAAAACTAATCAAATTTATCTCATACGCTAAATTTGAATATATAATATGTATAAGACTAAGGAAAACTCGGTTTTCAAAGCCAATGTTAAAACTCGTTAAACCCACTTCCAGGCAATTATCAAATAAGCAAATTTGGTTAATAGCCGCAATTAAATCTTTGGGGTCATAACCCGAAACAAAATCAAAAAGGGCACAAAAGATAATTTGCACAAAGTTGGGTAATAATTTGCAATATAAAATATGGGTCATTCCATGTAAATAATTCTACAGGGGTATAATTGTTACATTCCAAAAACTGGGTTCAAAACTACAAATACAAAACAGTGGGTCAAAATTGTAATTACTGCAAAATAAAGGCGGTCCCGATTTTAATAAAATAAAAATGGGTTCTTTAAACCCTACTGTTTTCGGCGACGAGAGAGGCAACACAAGACCGAGGCGGAGGTGGAGGCTCGTTCTGGCGGAGGCCGCGAGGTAGCGCTTCTCCGACTAGGGCTAAGGCGGAGGCAGGGCAGGACGGGGCTCTCTTTTGGCGACGCAAGCTTCATTCAGCGGGTGGTGGTTGCTGCAACAAATGAAAGGACATGGTGGTGCTCCGGTCCCGGTCGACAGAGATTCAAGAGAGGGTTGCGAAGGGAGGCGGTTGTTGTTCGTAAGAGATGAGGAAGAGATTGAGGCCGCCATTGCCCTGGTTGCAGAAGATTTCGAAAGAGGCGGTGAAATAGAGAGAAGGTGAGCAAGGATGGAGATGGATGATGCAGGGTGAGTGAAACAGAGGGGGGAGGAGGGCTTGATTGTTGTGCTCCTGGTCCGACGAGGAAACAAAGGGAGAGGGGAACATATGGGATAAGGCTGGCGTGCAGGGAGAGATAGGTACAGAGGAGAGGGGCAAAGGTCGTTGCAGTCCGAGGGGAGAAGCGAGGGGTCGATGCACAGAGAGCGAGAGGTCGGGTTGATGCACAGATCTATGCAGACGCGTGAGAGACGCTAATCAGCCGGAGAAAGAAAGAAGGAAAAAAAAAAGAAAGGAGGACTAGAATAAAGAAAATAAATAAAATAATATAAAAAGGAAAATTAGTAATAGAATGAACTCGATCAAAGCTAATAGGAATGAATTTTCCAGATCGGAAAATATTTCCGAATCTTTCCAAAAATAAATACGAAAAATAAATATATGGATCCAAAATATATATATTAGCTCGAAAATTTTAATTTATGATGTGAAAATTGTAACACCCCGAATCCACGGGACTCGGGATGCTACGGGCAGAGACCTCACAATGGGTTCCGACCCTTAGCTTGACAACAACTTCACCGGATCTTTCCAACATGGCACAAATAAAGGCAAATACCGAAATCGTTTTAATGCAATGCAAGCAATCTTGAAAAGAGAGATACAACTTGGAAACTCAGCCGAGTCCTCAAAACGATACAACTCCAAATCATAAATCCATAAGGTATAATATAATCCAAAAACGACATCAACACATAACCATCCCCGTCCTATAATGTACGGAGACCCCGACTGTTCACTCCTCCGCCTCACTCGGCGGCATCCCTATCCTGCAAGGCATCTACAACAACCGGTTTAAAACCGTTAGCTAGCAATCTGAATATTAGAATAACGTTAAGGCACAAACACACATAACAAAGCAAAACACACAAACATGCTCAAACACACCAAGTCCGGTTATTATCTTTATTTAACGTTATTCCCTTACTAATTCACTTATGGTGTGACACGAGATTCCCTCGCCCTTGTCCCCTTTCACCATGCCGGGTTTGTACTTGACGCCTATCAGCATCACCCGCTGGACTAATCGCAAGGCGCCTCCCAATCGCCCCATTTTGGACTAGACAAGCGGTCACCGCCCGTTATCATACACTTGGGCCATATTTAAAAATAATATACAAGTCCACATCCTAATCCGGTTAATAGTTATCAGAACAATTATAAACACACATCACCCATACGTATCAACCAATATGCGAAAGCTAGCTAAGTAAGTCCGAGGACTTACCTCACTCAAGGTACACGAATAAATCCTCTAGGCTTCTTGTGGGAACGCTCAATGCCTGATCACAACGAGGCATACTATCATCAACTATCCAACAAAATAACAACTCTCGTACTTCTATATTCTCAACTTGTAAGGTCATAACTTAGCATGCTAGTTCCTAGATCCTTGATAATCTAAGAAAACTTGCCGATGCACACAACAATCCATAAACTATTCTTAACACCTAAGGCCACGGCCACGGCCACATGGCATTTGCTCTACGTTATGCTAGATTCACCTAGTATGATACACTACCGCTATTGAACTAAAAGACGGAGAAGGTACTGATACGATGTCCACGGTAGAGCACGGGTTACGGATGTCGAGAACGGATTTGGTAAGCTTAACGGGTGCTTCCGGACCTATACATCAAAGCTACACGAATTTAGCTTATAAGCTAGATTTGTTGAACAATGGTTTAGATATAACTAGAGAAACTCGTTTTCAAAACAAGGTCAAAACCCGTAAAACATTTCCAAGGTGAAAAACACGATTTAGACCAAAACTCCGAACTTAATATTTTTCCGGTGAGACGTTCAACTCAACAACTCGGCCATTTCCCGGAGATCCAAAACTGGGCTAAAACTTGTAATAAAACTCTACAATGGCCAAAACTGCAATTTTTAATAAATCTGAGTACAAACTGCAGTTATCCAGAAAATAGGGTCACAAATGCAAAAATACAAAAACTGGGGCAAAACTGTAATTTACAGAGAATTTCTTCTCTTCTTGCCCTAGCCGCACACAACAGAGGAAAGAAGAAAGGGATAAGGCGGCCGGCGGCGGGGCTCCAGGGTGACGGAGGCGGCGAGGCTGAGGGCGGTCCAATCTACGGCTAGGGCGGCCCACTCCGGCAGTTGTTACACAGAAACCGAGGGATGGGCGGCCTTACACATGGAAGGGCAAAAAAGAGAAAGGAAGGAGAGAGCTGGCGCACTCATTGTGCCGGCGACTCAGGGGCTCAAGGCGGAGGCGAGGGCGGCAATTGCTTCTCCGGCGGTTCAATTGGCGGTGTTAGGCCCTCAACTGCACAGAACGAGACGAGAGAGGGAGAGGGAAACAAAAGAATGGTGAGGCGAGAGAGAGAGGAGCGTTGCAAGAAGAGTGGGAGAGGAAGAGAGTGGCGCAGGGTTACGCTCAAACGAGGGGGGTGAAGGGTCGTCTGGTCGGTCGCAGGCCGCTGCAGACGGGAGAACGAGGAGTCGACGCGAGGGCAAGGGTCAGTGCACTGCAGGTGCACAGGGTCGCTGCCAATCGGGGAGAGAGAAACCTTCACCAGGCAAAGAGAGAGAGGGTAGAGAAAAAAAAAGAAAAAGGGAAAAAGAAAGAGATGTAAGAAATAAATAAATAGATAAAAATAAAATTAAGCTAAACCTGATCCAAAATGCTAGGAACGGGATTTCCGAGTTGAAAAGATTTTCCGAACCTTTCAGAAAGTAAACTAAAATATAAATATACTCGCAAATTTATTTTTACGTCTTAAAATATTTAAAAGAAAAAAAAATATAGATATAATTTACTAATAAAAAAAATATCGATGAATTATGCAAGAGGGGATATCGAAACCGGGCGTTACAAAAATACTCGAAAAAAAATATTTAAGTTATTAAAATATCGATCGAAGTAGGAGAATAAATATCGAAACCGCAACCAATAAACGGGGCGTTACAATAGATATTCCACGTCCATATGGCATTTGACTAGATGTCATATGTGATTGAGAAGACGGAACAGGATTAGAAGAAGATGGTCCACAAGCCAAAGGACTGTAACACCCCAATTTCTAGGAACTCGGGGAGCTACTGGTTAGGACCTCACAATGGGTCCCGACCTTGGTTTAACAATAACTTTACTAGGATCTTACAACAAGGCACAAATGTATTTAAAACAATTTTAAAACATAATATTTTTATGGTATGAATGTATACATGTGACAGCCTTACAAACATATATATAGATACATAACATGCATGTCGTATGGAAGACTCCCCCATCCCCATCTAATGAGTACGTGGACCCGGTTGGCCATCCGTCCCGGATCTCTCTGCAACCATATATCTCAACAAATCTACAACACGGATAAACCGTTAGCTAACAATCTAAATATAAGAGGAATAACGATAGCACAAACACAACCAAGATAACATAAAACAATCATCATGTTAGCACACAAACCGGTTATTATCTAGTAGTTAAGTGATTCACCGTATTCCATTTTACAGTTGTGGCACGAGAAATCTTAAGAGTTCTCGCCTCCGTTCCTTATCCAACTGGGTGTAGGTCTAGCTTACCCCCGCCGGTAGCATCACTACAAACCGAGTGTGGACTTGTCCCTAAAGAAACCCCCAGCGCCCTCAGGCTAACTGAGCAGAATGCCACCGCCCGTTACTCTTAGGCCAAAGTATAAGACGGTAGATAATTATTACTAAAATATAACTATAAACATCTCATTCGCACACCACTACCATTATCCACACTCATATCTAGAAGTCAGCTAAGTAAGCCCAAAGAACTTACCTGAATCAAGTCAAGTCCCGTCAACCAAAGCACTCGATCCCGTTGAGAAATATCTCAACTGCATGATCATAACATAAAGCTCATATCAATATACTATCCAACCTCTAGAAGTCGCAACTTCTAGGTTAACAAAGAAAAACCGGAAAAACGCACTAAACCAACTCTTTTCTAAGCAAGGGCAGTTTTACCCCTAGGATCCGGAAACTCTAAAGATTTGTAAATTCTCAGGTATCTTACAAGCAAACCAAGACAAGTTGTTAAACTCTTAAGATGAAAGGAACTACTAAGTTTAAAAGATGTCCAACTTTCAAACTCTCTATCTATCCTAACTAAAGTCAACTAAAGGTTACAACTAGAATCCCAAAGGTTTTGAGGATCACATAAACCTACCAGGCCATATCTATTCATGGTTAGGATAAGTTCAACATACGGGACACTAAGACATTCCGATGTATATAAATAATCATAACAAACTACAAGGTTAAAAACAAAGGAAAAGGAACACTCAATCTAAACTCTAATTACGACGGAACGTACGCTAACATAATTTCTTCACGTAAGTTCTTATAATAGCCTAATGAACTTATAGCATGACCATCATCTATACAAATTATAATCGGTCGACATTGCTAGTCCTCAACATTCATCTTTTACCTTCATAATACAATCCTTATAACAATCATCTTACATACCAATTCATAACTTACACACCTTTTACAACCAAGTCTTAACTACATACGACTCGTCAAAAAAACTCAGCAACTCTTGTCCAACCTTAACGCACAATTAACATACAGGTTCCGTATAATTTCATACATACAGCCCTAGATACATTTTCGTTACCAAAACCCCACAAATCTGAAATCCGGTTTGCACCTAAAATTTTCATTCGAATAATGGACATCATTTACCCAACTACAAACTTTATTTCAACTTCATCAATCCAAAACCGAGAACTGTTCCGAGTTGATCTAAAGAGAACACCAGGACCTCACCAATCGGATCCACTCGGTCTGAAGGGGGAAAGGCGAGATCGGCGGTCTCAGTCGGCGCCAGAGAGGGCAACCCACTACGGAGTATACCCCATCAGCACCGTAGGTGGCAATGAAGGTCCCAACGTCGATGTCTCCCTCCTTTGCGTCGGTTGTGGTGACGACAAGGCGTTGGCGTTGGCTTGTAGAGGCGGCGAGCACTCTTGGCGTTGGACTTGTAGCGGCGGGATCTCTTTGCGTCGGGCTTGCAGCTGTGGCGAGATCTCTTTGCGTCGGGCTTGCAGCTGTGGCGAGATCTCCTCGCATCGGCCTGCAACGGCGACAATGCGTGCCCGAAAAGGCCGGACCGTTGTTGCTTCTTTGACCTCCGTTGGAGTGAGTTCAGAGAAGGAAAAGAGTGGTGGTTTCAAAGTAAGACAAATAGAGGGGACAAAGGTTGTCGGAGGGGGAAGAACGAGAGGGCTGCGGGTTTCGAATGAGAAGAAGGAGAGGGGCGTTGGATGCTCAGAGGAGACAGAAATGAGAGGGGTGACGGTTTCGAATGAGAAAGAAGGAGATGGGGCGTTAGATGTTCAGAGGAAACAGAAAGGAGAGGGGCGGCGGGTTCAGAGGGAAAGAAGGAGAGGGGTAGTTAGGGTTTACATTATTTAATTGTTAGTGTTCCCAGCCCAAATTGTGTTCCCAGCCCAAAATTGTGTTCCCAGCCTAAAATGCCCCACGTGCGTCTTGATGGGCCCAGTTGGGCTATCTCGATGGCTCAGCTGGCCTGTATCGATGGTCCGGATGGCTAAGCTTAGAAATTAAAGAAGGTAGATTGATTTCGCATATTTTATGTGAGTAAGCTCCTCGCATAAAATGATAAAAAGATCAATTCCACGAATATAAAAAGAAGTCGGGAAAAAAATCAAAAACTGGTCCACGTCCGGTTTGCTTCGGATTAACTCGGAAGCAAATTTTCGGATGTTACATCAGTTCTCCCTTAAATAAGTTTCGTCCCGAAACTTAAAAGAAGACCCCATAAAGACAAAGTCCTTGCACGGGGACTAAAGCGCCGGAAAAAAAATCACACGGTCGAGTTCTGATTTATTTCTGAAATAGCCGGAAGAAAAATTTTCCGGGTATTACATCAATCCCCCCTTAAAATAAGTTTCGCCCCGAAACTTAATATACGTCAATCATAAGGTCGACCTTCAAGGCACGACAAACGTACAAATCTAGTGTATATATCTAATCACTACACCAACAGTCTCGTCGTTCCTCCATCTAAGTACCCCACACAATAAAGATTACAATAAAACACACATCACTGATTAAGCACTCAAGCAAGAAATGAACACGTAGTCAAACAATATCGCACAAATTCAGGGCAAAGCCCTAACTCGTCGTTCTTGAGGTTGCAACTATCTTGGCATAGATCTCTAAAAGGTTACGTCTCATACTATCCACTATATCTCAGGTAGCCTCGTTGGCTTTTCATAAAAACATTGACTCTCAATCTTTTCTTGTACTCAGATCACAAGAGTCTGCTACCATATTCTAGAGTAGTTACCGGATCTTTCACCGGTATCATCCGGCTCAACCGTCCGATCTTCCAATTTGATGACCTAACTCGTGTGTGGTAGGTATCCCTCCAGCCGAATCCGTGTAAAAATGGGGTTACACTTCTAAACCGCTTTAATGTCTCACTTGGTTGTCTTACACAACTCTCCTTCAAATCCTTTGATGACCTTCCTGAGGATAATTTATTTCACTTCCTTTCCTTTCCTGGGGATAATTTATTCCACTTCCTTCCCGAGTATCCGATCTAGGATATTACCCTTACACATCTCCTAGCTCTTTACTAAGTGCTTAAGGCTAGTTGTATCGCAACTCACTTGGTCTTGTCTCCTTATATGACTCATTCATATGGCTCCTACATTAAGGATTATCATCTGCTCATTTTTGGTCTTAAACTTGATATAACTTAACAATCAAAATCCGGTGGTCACCCTATTTTGATAAATTATCGACATCATCATATTATTTTATAGCACTTTAGCTCAACTCAAACTTCTTACGCAATGTCCACGCTCTTAGGTGACATAGAATGTGTCCGCAATGACAACACTAGACACAAGGTGATCTCACATCACCATCGTTTGACCATAACTACTCGAGAGCTGCTAACACACCATCAACATTACACTCTTATATCCCCACGTTTACCGGACCGAGACTATTCCTCTGACGCCAAACGCAACTCGGCCCATTCCGATACAAAATTCCACGTACTTCACTCCAAGATTATGCTTTCTTTAAGTACGGTTATTGGATTACAAATATACTCTTGTCCCTTCTCTTTCTTATGTATCTTTCGACTCAGAACGGTGGTTACACACTTTGAGCTTTCTAATGCAGAACACGCACAATACCTTAATAATATCGTTACTTATTTTCTTCCCCCAATGGAAATACTCTCACAAATACTCCTTTAAGTATTAATTCCCAAAACTAGTTATTTGAAGACATGTGACGAAGTTGTCATGTTTCATTGGGATTCATAATAAGGTACCAATATCTTTTCATAACCTCTACCTGCATGTACCTTTCTGTCGACCTTGATGGTGGTACAATTCTTCCACAAAATTTATAGTCACTCCGCATAGTCCATCTCATGTTTGTTTTTCATCAAACGTATTTCACCAACTACCATCATCTTAACTCGACACGTCATTTTTCTGTACCATTAAGCTTCCTGCTCGGTGGGTTAGGATCTACCACGCTTCCGCTGCGCTACTCTGATACTTCTGTTGTCACCCATTAATCATAAAGACATTTTCTGTGAGTCCAAAGTGATTGACCCTAAAACTCTTTCTCCTAATTACACTATGTCCTAACCGGATGGAGTACCAAGTATTTTTCTTACTCGCCTTAAGAAAATAAAACAACAATTGAAAAGCAACTTCTTCCGCTTACCTTCTTAATTCTTCTAACACGGATTCAAACTCCCTGACTCGACTGGAGGTTGATTTTAACCAACCAAGAAGTAACCTTTAACATGTTTCCTTTATACCTTTAACTCATCCAAGAAGGTTGTCGTTACCTACTTGAGGAAATCCTCCAAGACGTCGGTAAAGCTAACTCGTAAGACCACATTCATAAATATCTCTCTTTAACGATACATAACTCGTCAATTACCAAACAACACTTGCATGCCCTTGGTTGAAGTCGGTTAGTCTATAACTAACTTATCTCAATTTCCTGGACTTCCTTATCTCATACCTCTTTTGCCGTTGAATTTCCTGGTGAGCACTACTTACTCGAGTTCATCCATTTATACTTCTCTTGCTTGTCCGACATTACAACTTCTAGTTCCTCTGTGAGCTAACTCCATTTCTCGAGTTCAACTATGTCGTTCATCTGACGTCAATGGTCCTTTCTAGGTCTTCCGCTGTAGCTTGTAAGCAAGTCTACCCGACTCTCCTGACATTAACTTCCATCCACTTGCGGTTCTTATGACCTTAATCCTCTATTTACCTTCTTCCTGTATGGATTGCGGGTGTTCATGACTTAAGACATGTTATAATTTAGAGGTTACCCCGGACTCTTGAGTCCACCGCACTATTCTCACATACACATGTTCCTTAATCGGCGTACTTTGTAATACTTCCTTCAAAAATTTGTTGACTATGTTCTAGGCTTCGATACTTTTGATGCTAGCATTGTGATTTCTTTCAGAATTCTTATATCTTCAAAGAAGACAAAACGTCTCCCGGCTGGTGAAGTCTACTTTTTGCCCTTACTCTAAATTGTAAGTATTCATTCCGTGTTAATTGTGATTTGTCAAATTTTCCTTAACTAGTAGGTAGACAATGGCTCAAACAATCCTCTTTACCCTTAATAATTAAGGAGTCAAATCCGACCATCCGAATCATCTTCCTAAATTTAATTAGAGTTACTAACTTGAACTTATTCAGTATGACTAACACTCATTTCGATTTAATTTCACTATTGTCACAGTTGCTCCCTTGCAGGATCCAGATGTTGATAAAAAGTCTTTTATAATTGTGTGGTTATTCTTCTTATCTACCACCCAGTCAACTAGTCACCCATCCGTGTAAATTCTCAGTTGTTACTCACTAGTATAAAGTTGATCTTCTACAAGATCATATCCTTGTCCTCTATTTCCTTCGATGTGGATATACTGAGTAGAAAGTTATCAACTAGGTTATTCATTTATACACCTTTAGCTTCTTCTACAATCAATGCCTTTCTTCCTCTTTGTAAGATCACTTTACCCGAGTCTAGTTGTATTTAACCAAAATTTTTCCATTCACTATCGGTTTTTCTTTTATGGATTGTTGGTATCGGTAACTTAAGTCCCGTGTGGAGTGAGAGATCGTGGTGGACACTTGAGTCTACCCAGGTCATTCTCACTCACTCCTTTACTTTCGTTAGCATTGTATTGCAACATTTCCTTCATGGACATCTCTTGTCTCAGTTACAGACTTCCATTCCCTTTAATACTTGTGTCGTGATTTCTTCTAAAATTTCCGTAGTCTTGAAGAAGTCCACCATTCTCAATGGTTATGGGTTTTACCTTTCATCTTTAATTCCAATGTGAATGTATGTCTTTGGGCTCCTTTAGTCCTTCCTATCTGGGTCATATCCTATCATCTCTAGATTCTCGTGTCCATCCTTGCCTATGACAGTATCCACCTTCGTTGTACTTGTCATTTCGCTTGTCAAGTGTAGTTGTATACTACCCACTTGATTTGTATTCCGATATTGTCTTCTTCACTCTACGCTTCTATTACTTCTATCTGAGTTGACTCAGGAATTTCTTTCTCATCGGGTTGTACTTGTGGTGAAAATTATCTCAACATCTTTACTTCTTTGCCCGTCAGTTCTTCGGATAATTTATAGGGTTCCCAGGACGCCCACCAGAGTATAATACCCAATCCTAGGTCAGAATCCATTGTCTCGGGTTGAAAACTTTATAAGTCCGCTACCGACTTATCATGAGGCGGTAATCGCTTCATGATATCACAACTAAAGGATATAAGATATCCTTTAGGATACTAACATGATACACATACACATATATAATCATACATTAAAACATATCAATATAAGTCTAATACTAACTCATCTATCACTCCAAGTTGCAGAGATCCACGGAGAACGATGGTGGTCCGACGTACTGCTAACTCAACAACCCGACTATGCACGCGTGTAAAAACATAAATCCATTTTGGAAATCTTAGACCCCTTCCGGGTTCTAGTTATTTTATAACTTCGGTCTTTCAGAAGATTTCAGGTGCCATTGGTGCCAACCTGGGCTCTGATACCATGCTGTAACACCCCAATTTCTAGGAACTCGGGGAGCTACTGGTTAGGACCTCACAATGGGTCCCGACCTTAGTTTAACAACAACATTACTAGGATCTTACAACAAGGCACAAATGTATTTATAACAATTTTAAAACATAATATTTTTATGGTATGAATGTATACATGTGACAGCCTTACAAACATATATATAGATACATAACATGCATGCCGTATGGAAGACTCCCCCGTCCCTATCTAATGAGTACGTGGACCCGGCTGACCATCCGTCCCGGATCCCTCTACAACCATCTATCTCAACAAATCTACAACACGGATAAACTGTTAGCTAACAATCTAAATATAAGAGGAATAAAGAAAGCACAAACACAACCAAGATAACATAAAACAATCATCATGCTGGCAAACAAACCGGTTATTATCTAGTAGTTAAGTGATTCACCGTATTCCATTTTACGGTTGTGGCACGAGAAATCTTAAGAGTTCTCGCCTCCATTCCTTATCCAACTGGGTGTAGGTCTAGCTTACCTCCGCCGGTAGCATCACTACAAACCGAGTGTGGACTAGTCCCTAAAGAAACCCCCAGCGCCCTCAGGCTATTTGAGCATAATGCAACCGCCCGTTACTCTTAGGCCAAAGTATAGGTCGGTAGATAATTATTACTAAAATATAACTATAAACATCTCATTCACACACCACTACCATTATCCACACTCATATCTAGAAGTCAGCTAAGTAAGCCCAAAGGACTTACCTGAATCAAGTCAAGTCCCGTCAACCAAAGCACTCGGTCCTGTTGAGAAATATCTCAACTGCATGATCATAACATAAAGCTCATATCAATATACTATCCAACCTCTAGAAGTCGCAACTTCTAGGTTAACAAAGAAAAACCAAAAAAACGCACTAAACCAACTCTTTTCTAAGCAAGGGCAGTTTTATCCCTAGGATCCGGAAACTCTAAAGATTTGTAAAATCTCAGGAATCTTACAAGCAAACCAAGACAAGTTGTTCAACTCTTAAGATGAAAGGAACTACTGAGTTTGAAAGATGTCCAACTTTCAAACTCTCTATCTATCCAAACTAAAGTCAACTAAAGGTTACTACTAGAATCCCAAAGGTTTTGAGGACCACATAAACCTACCAGGCCATATCTATTCATATTTAGGATAAGTTCAACATACGGGACACTAAGACATTCCGATGTATATAAATAATCATAACAACCTACAAGGTTAAAAACAAAGGAAAAGGAACACTCAATCTAAACTCTAATTATGACGGAACGTACACTAACATAACTTCTTCACGTAAGTTCTTATAATAGCCTAATGAACTTATAGCATGACCATCATCTATACAAGTTATAATCGGTCGACATTGCTAGTCCTCAACATTCATCTTTTACCTTCATAATACAATCCTTATAACAATCATCTTACATACCAATTCATAACTTACACACCCTTTACAACCAAGTCTTAACTACATACGACTCGTCAAAAAAACTCAGCAACTCTTGTCCAACCTTAACGCACAATTAACATACAAGTTCCGTATAATTTCATACATACAGCCCTAGATAAATTTTCGTTACCAAAACCCCACAAATCTGAAATCCGGTTTGCACCTAAAATTCTCATTCGAATAATGGACATCATTTACCCAACTACAAAATTTATTTCAACTTCATCAATCCAAAACTGAGAACTGTTCCGAGTTGATCTAAAGAGAACACCAGGACCTCACCTATCGGATCCACTTGGTCTGAAGGAGGAAAGGCGAGATCGGCGGTCTCAGTCGGCGCCAAAGAGGGCAACCCACTACGGAGTATACCTCGTCAGTACCGTAGGCGGAAATGAAGGTCCCAACTTCGATGTCTCCCTCCTTCGTGTCGGTTGTTGTGACGACAAGGCGTTGGCGTCGGCTTGTAGAGCCAGCGAGCACTCTTGGCGTCGGGCTTGCAGCGGCGGGATCTCTTTGCGTCGGGCTTGCAGCTGTGGCGAGATCTCTTTGCGTCGGGCTTGCAGCTGTGGCAAGCTCTCCTCGCATCGGCCTGCAACGGCGACAATGCGTGACCGTAAAGGCCAGACCGTTGTTGCTTCTTTGATCTCCATTGGAGTGCGTTCAGAGAAGGCACAGAGTGGTGGTTTTAGAGTAAGACGAATAGAGGGGACAAAGGTTGTCGGAGGTGGAAGAACGAGAGGGTTGCGGGTTTCGAATGAGAAGAAGGAGAGGGGCGTTGGATGCTCAGAGGAGACATAAATGAGAGGGGCGACGGTTTCGATTGAGAAAGAAGGAGATGGGGCATTGGATGATCAGGGGAAACAGAAAGGAGAGGGGCGGCGGGTTCAGAGGGAAAGTAGCAGAGGGGTAGTTAGGGTTTACATCATTTAATTGTTAGTGTTCCCAGCCCAAATTGTGTTCCCAACCCAAAATTGTGTTCCCAGCCCAAAATGCCCCACGTGCGTCTTGATGGGCCCAGTTGGGCTATCTCGATGGCTCAGCTGGCCTGTATCGATGGTCCGGATGGCTAAGCTTAGATATTAAAGAAGGTATATTGATTCCGCATATTTTATTTGAGTAAGTTCCTCACATAAAATGATAAAAAGATCAATTCCGCGAATATAAAAAGAAGTCGGGAAAAAAAATCAAAAATCGGTCCACGTCCGGTTTGCTTCGGATTAACTCAGAAGCAAAATTTTCGGATGTTACAAGGACATGAATCCCGAGCCGGAGGATTAAGTACGTAATCCTTCTTGAAATAAAGTGATCCTTTCCCAAAAAAGTCTTCTTTTGTGCTCACCTTCGACCGATTCAGACCATAGGGTAAGAGAATCTTGTTTAGATAACTCTTCAAGGGATTCTAGCCAATTTTTACATTTTTCCACATAGTACTCCTAATAGAAAGAAAATATTAATTAGACAAAATATAATATAGAAGCCGTATCAAAACAACAAAAAACAGTAAAGAACAAGCGTTCATATCTAAAATTATAGACCTCAACATGTGTTCCAATTATCACTATTGCAAATAAATGGAAGAACTAAACATAGAAACTCACAGTAGCTTTTTTAGGACGTTAGCCCGTCCACCTTCCAAGTCTTTTACTAAGGTATGTAATCCGCATTAGTTCGTCTTGAGTGATTTCTCGACCATGTTCCTCTTCCTATCAAACAACAAATATTTATGGTAAAAAAAATCTATATAGCATAGAAATTCATGAGTAATTTGCCAAATACAAAAGAGAAAATTTAGTTAGTAAGGCACTTTTTGTTTGTCAAATACTAACTAGGCCCCTCTATTTTTTGCCTAAATTTTTAAATCAAAAATAAATTAATTTAAGGTGTATAAGGGGAAAACGTAAAATATGAATCCTATAAAATTATCCTCAGTTAGGGATCCTCGCAGCCGTTCCAAATCTGAACTATTTTCTTCAACCTTCGTCCCCAATCACCAACCACCTCCGCCCTCAAATTCCGCCATCTCTCACAACCGCTAATCCATGGCTCGAGTCTTACGCTCTCAAAATCGGCCGATCCACCACAACCCTAAATGCTCCAACTGTCTGGGGCGCCATGAGTGGCATCAAAACCTTCCTTAACTTGTATGTTTGTTCCGATTCATCTCCATTTTTTATTGTTCCGATACAGGTATGTATCTTCGATTCGCCATTTTTCTACGCATAGGATTTCTTTTGGATACTTCTAGAAAGATCTTCATTTTCTTTCACATATTTGCCTGCTTGAAGCCATTAAACAAGAGAGGGGAGGAGATCTGGTAAAAATTGGAGAATTTCGAGATAATTGGAGGTTTAACGATTAAGAAAGAATGAATCAGTTGAAGCAATCGAGGAGGAGCTGAAGAGGTTCGAAGCCGGAATTAATGGAGGAAAAGAGTAACACCGGCCATTGGAGACTCAAACTCCGGCAAACAGGTTAACATAAATTTGAAAACACAAGGCTAATACTATAATCCAAACTTTCAGTTTCGATAAGAATAATAAGAGTGAAGCTTTCCTGTTGCACATGAGGAGAATGTAATTGGGTTTGCTTAAGACTGGGATAAAAGCAACATAGGTATTGTCATAGGATTTTGTTTTTGTTTTACATGTGACTATGTGAGAAACATCCTTGTGAATTCATGGCGACGGGATCTTGCGCCAAACCTACAAAAAAAGAAATTAAAATTAAAATTAATTATAAATAAATATCCATATTTTATATTTGCGTTTATGAACCCAGTTTTTGTAAATCTACAATTATGCCCTTACAAAGTTAATTACAAATTTTGACCCAGATTTTATAATTACAGGAAAGGCCAAGAGTTTTGAAAGTTTACAAATTGCTCCAATTTGATTAATTATAGTAGTTCACCCGACTTTTTAAATACGGGATACATTCTTTAAAATTATAAATGTGCTTGTGCAACTCGACGGGCTTTGTACTTATGTAACTGACAGGTTTTGTACTTGTGTAACTCGACGGACTTTGTACTTATGTAACTCGATGAGCTTGGACTTGTGTAACTCGATGGGCTTGAACTTGTGTAACTCGACCTTGTGTAAATGATGGACTTTTGGGATTGTGTAATTCCACCTTGTATAAACAATCGGACTTGTGTAATTCGAAATTGATCGATTTTGTTAACTACATAATTTGACATTATAATTGAAAGTGTGTATAAAGTATAAACATTGTGTAATTGGAATTGTGTATTAATATTGTGTAATTGAAATTGTGTATACACATTGTGTAAGTGAAATTGTGTATTAACATTGTGTAACGAAAAATTATGTATTAATATTATGTATCGACCTGACAATACATAAGTTCAATTAGCCCAGCTGGTATAAGGGTGGAAGGCAGGGGTTGTCGCCCAGAGTTCGATGCTCACTAGCTACAACGTTTGTAGTTTGGTTTGGGCCTTGGTTTGGGCTTACCGGACCTGAACTGAACTTGAGCTTTATTTAGTTAATTGGGCTTGGACTTAAATAAATTAAAATTACCAATTAACGTTTTCAATTAATCTTTATTAATAAATAAGAGGGGTCTAGTTTGTCTATAAGATACAAAAAGTGCCTACTTAATACTATATTAGACAAAAAGTGTACTTAACTAACTCACCCAATACAACATTAAGCACTACTTATAAACTCTTGTCCATATCCAGCTGTTGATTTAGAGCCACCGGCATAATTTGCATTGCCATTATACTTCTTGGATGCTCTATTACTTTTTATTAATTGCACAAATCCACTTGTATTTCTCACAAGTCCTCATTTCTTCTAAAAATATTGTTCTAACATTGTGCACTAACACATTTTGAAACATACCCTTTCCTAACAGCGCCGTTAAAAGTACCTCGGATATGTGAGCTACATTTAGTTCTCCAATTTCGCTTAATGGTTGGACCATGATGAGGTTCCCAAAAATATTGATGTTATATTATGGGAAAAAAATGGCAAGTAAATCATGACATAGTGAATAAAAAATTAGCCACAATATCTAAAATGACAAATTAGTATATGAAAAAGAATATGACAGATTGGTATATGAAGAAATAAGAAAACTGGCAAAATAGAATTTTATTTTATTTTTTAGAAAAAATAAATAAATAACGAAAGAAGCCTATGTAAAATGAGCAATCATGAATCAGTGAATGAATTACAACAAGAAATGCAAATATTTATCACCTAGATAGATTGATATATGAAAAAAATGACTAGTAAAATCAAAATATAGAATCAGTAATCAGCTAATAGGTTACATGACTTACAAGATATTTTAATTACTAAAAACTCTGGAAACAAAAGTAGAAATATATATACATACCTGGAATTCGGACCACCACAGCTCTACAACAGCTGCGGGAACTTGAGAGAAACTCCTCCATGGATCATCGTAGTGGGCATGTATAGTTTTATGGATAGACTTCAAAATTCCTAACTTGTATACAAACCTAAAAGCAAATAAAAACTTTAAAAATAATTCATATGGGTTGTTGTGTACAATAATTATAATTTCAAAATTACTTACGAATCTCCCAAAGGTTCTATCTTCTCCCTACTGAGTGAATCCTTCTCCAACACTCGTGATTTCTTTGACACAACTACATCAGGATGGCTTTCAGAATCGCCACTGCTATGTTCCTCCATTCTTTGTCCATAGTCCTCTAATCGTGTTGAAGAGATTCGAGTAGAAGATTCCATTTTAGTGTGAAACTGCTGCAGAAGATGAGAGGAAGAAGGGTTACAAATGCCCTGTAGAATGTACTACGTGCATAAATATATTAATAGTTAAAAAATTATAAGTTCGTTTTAAAATTTTTAAAGGGCGCCCTTTAATTTTCAATCAAATTTTAAACAAATGAAAGTTAATATCTCCAAAATGATACGCAAACAGTTTAAATTTACCAATATCTGTTAAAAAGACACAAAAAAAATTTGAATTTAAAACCAATGATAAAGAATCAAACCTGAACTTTTTTCTCAATGAGTCTGCCGTCAGTAATGGATCTCCTAGTAGTCATTTTAAATTACACCAAATTAATAAAACCTAGATCTATATTCTACGACACAAATCAGAAAAGAGAGATATATGAGATAAAGACCTTTGAAATCCAGCATATATGAGACCCATAAATCTCAAACAATGGGTTGGGGACTGGGAGAGTGACAATGTTGTGTCCACCACTGTCTAGCTACTGTAGTTTCTTTATATTTTCTCTGGCCAAGAGCAATTTTCCCTCAGAAAAAATAATTCGATTAAGGAACATCAAAATTGTGAATAGAAATAGTGAAAACTTTAACACCCCGAATTCTCAGAACTCGGAGCATTACTGGTTCGGACCTCACAATGGGTCCCGACCTTAGTTTGACAACAATATTACTAGGATCTTGCAACAAGACACAATAAGAAAAACCGAAATTCATAAAATAGTATTTTAAAAGGAATGAATGCAACAACGTCTAACAGCCTATAGTACTTAAACCAACGAAACAGACCAATTGTCTTAACAAGATGAAAGAACAACACCGAAAACATCCCAACCCCATTCTAAGGTGTACGGAGACCCGACTGACCACTACTTCCGGATCACTCAGTTGCTGCTCTAACCTACGGTAAATCTAAAAATACAACAAAGCAACCATTAGCTAGCTATCTAAACATTAGAAGAATAATAATAGCACACACACACATAGCAAAAGTAAGCACTCATCATGCTTTCAAACAATCCATTTATTATCTTCATTTAAGTCGTTCACTCTTACTAATGATACTTATTTTGTGACACGAGGGATTCCCAAACCTCACCTCCGCCCCCGTGTACCCATCAGGAGTGGATCCGATGCATCTCACCGTGTACCTGTATGGTCTAGGTATAGAGAACCTCCCAGTCTCCTGGCAGAGCTGGGCAGTGATGTCACGGCCCGTTATACATACACTTGGGCCTTAACACATAATAACGACGGTCGTCCTAACAAGTTGTTATTATAACACACATGGTACACACACCACTATTATCACTCAACTAATATCCAAAAACCAGCTAAGTAAGTCGCAAGGACTTACCTGAATCAATCACACTCTAACAATCTCAACTCGGTCCGTACTCATGGTAACTCAAACGCCTGCCAAACAAGACATGTGGATCAAAATCACATCCATACTCTCTTAGAAGTTATAAACTTCTTAATTTGTACAGTCTCATGAAGAGCAAAAACGAAAAGTCTCTCGAAATGTGAAAAGACTATTTAACCCTAGTTCCGAAACTCCGAAAAAGTCTATCATCAAGTTCTTATATTCTCTTCTAGGACTTATGTCCTAAACCAAGTTCTCATAGAAAAGTTTAGTAAGGTTTTATAAAAATTACCCCACATTCTTAGTTTACACAAAAGTCGTCAAGGCTCGCCTTTGGGTTCATATACACGGCTTGGATAAGGATATAAAAATCCCGAGATAAAATCCTAGATCCTCTATGATATACATACTAAACATAGGAGTAAAGATCCCTCAAAAATAATTAATCATAACTCTCCCATAAATCTCCAAAGTTGGTATAAAAGCTGAAATTTTCCATACTTGGTCTATTTTCCCCTGCTGTAAAAACAACTTTTGTGCTCTACTTTGAGACCTTATAAAACCTAATCCGACCGTTAACTTTCTCCCAAATTTTAACACATTAAACTATATGCATTCGTCTACGACATATCAAAAATTCAACGGTGGATTCTCGATTTAAGCTATAGAAATTAGGTCTTAAAGTCAGCAGGTCGAATCTGAATTATTAGGTGTGCAGAAAGTCCTAGGTTCGAGTCTCTCCTCCAGCAGTCCTCAAAATCACCAGGATCAACAGGTCCCTAGTTCGAATCCCTTCTACTGATTCTTTAAACCCTCTAAACCAACCTACTCCCCTCTCGTAAACTACAAAAGTTCAGCCTACCGACATCTGCACTAATTCTCATTCCGCATACCAACTCAAAACAACTCTCTAAACATTACAACAAGTAGAAGGGGAAAAGTTTACTCACCACAACAAGGAAGGCACCGTAGCTGTTGATGAACTACGATCGGGTCCGACACTGAACTCGGGAGGTGGTTGCTACAGATGGCCGGTCCCCTTCTGCAGCAGCCTGGCGGGCAATCGACTCTTATGGATGCAGCTGGTCGATTGTAGTAGTCCCACCGGCTGTGCAGATGGGTCGAGTGCAGGAGTCCAGCGCCTGTGCAGATGGGTCAAGTGCAGGAGTCTAGTGGCATGTGCAGACGAGTCGAGTGCAGGAGTCCAGATCCCCTCTCTTCGAGTCGAATGCAGGAGTCCAGCGGCTTGTGAAGACGAGTCAAGTGCAGGAGTTTAGCACCCGGATGATGAAGATTTCCTCGCCCGGCTGTAGATTTTAGATGAGGGGGTTACTAGTGTGGAAACCCGTAACAGATAGGAGAAGGAAGAGGGAAGGACTCACATATGTCGAGGCTATGCGCAGGAAGGTTGAGTCGCCCCAGGTTGTAGCAGATCGGGACGCAGGGGAGAAGGTCGAAGAATGCAGCTACGAAGGAGAGAGAGAGGTGTAACGGCTGGAAAGGTAGAAGATCCGCAGACGTGCAGATTGGAAAAAATCGTAACCCTGTTGCGTGATTTGCGGTCTGCACGTTGAAGATCTCTCTTGGCTCCAGCTCAACACACGTACGAGAGGAAGTAGGCTTCAGCTCGATGGGCCGGTGTCTCGACGGGCCTGCTGGCTGGTGTGTACAGGCAGTCCGGGTTGATTACAAGCAAGAGAAATGGGCTGAGTATTTGTGTGGGCTGAAATACATAGGCAAAGGCATGGCTGAAGGTTTGTCAAGGTTAGTCATGGCCTTGTCAATAACTTGTCATGGCTTCATCTTAAACTCGTCAAACGTCGTCATGGTCTCGTCATGGCTTCGTCATAAGATTGTCATGGCTTCGTCATAAGATTGTCATGGTCTCGTCAAAAGGTGTCGTTACGACTTAGATTAGGGTTTGATAAAATTCATCATTTTATGTCACTAAAAGAGTACATAAAATGATAGAATATGTATTAGTATAACCCTAGGTAGAATTAGGATAGGTCAACGGATCGAAAAACTAGTTTGACTCGGACTAAACGGAATTAAAATTTTCCGCCCCTGCGGTGAAGAGGGCTGCCCCTGCGGCTGTGAGATCCGCCCCTACGGATCGTGCGATAGATCGCGCCGATCTGTTTTCGTCGTTTTATTCTTTCTTCCATAAATAGAATATCCGATATTCTATCTTATGGGCCGGTTTCCTTGTTTTCTTTCTAACCCTAGACGCCTTTTCCGTCTAGCGTTCAAGCCCTCCCTATATATTCACTTCCTTCTCTCCTTTTTCCCGTTCCTTGCTATCGTCTTCAAACCCTAGAGAGTTGCAGCCGTCCTTGCATCCTTCGATTCCGCTGAACGTGTAAGTACATCTTTTCTGGTTATTCCTCACGTTGTTTTAGCCCTGCATGCCTCCCTTCTGTTTTGGTTTCTTTCTTTTGTTCCTTTCTTCCCTTCTTCTCCAAGGATCAAGCATGAGCCTTGATTCTTGTGGAGTGTTCCGTTGTTGACCCTTTGTTGTTCTCAGGCTCTCTGAAGTGGAGTCTCGACGTGTTGGAACCAAAGGTTCGAGCTTTGGTTGCCCATGTTGTGATATCTGTCGAAGAGAAGCCCGACAGTAGCTTCTGGCAAAGATCCGTCCCTGCGCCTCTATCACAGCCGCCCCTGCGCCTGCACAGAGCTTCAGCCGCCCCTGCGCATCTGTCTAACCGCCCCTGCGGTTTCTCTGTAGTAACTCCCGTCTTTGGTGAGTTGCTTCCTTCCTTCCTTTCCTCGTTCCTTCCTTGGTTCCTTATGGTTGTTCCTTGTTCCTCTGAGTTGTTGTAAGACTAAGGTTGAGTCCTTAGCATGTGTTGATCTCTTAGAGATCTTTGAGACTAGAAGTCATAGACTTCTAGCAACCGTTCAGTTCGTGATCTGTGTTGCTTGTTCGTACAGGCTTTCCTTGCTCCTTTCCTAAGGGAAACTGAGTTGTTCCTGAGTTGTGTTGATCTTTTGGTTTACCTTCGAGTGAGGTAAGTCCCTTGGACTTACTTAGCTTCATTCCGCGTATTAGTTGGACTGTTTTGGCTTGTTTGTGTTGCTATCATGTTTATAACGGATAATTGGAAATAGGATTCACCCTTTGTTACCCTTAATTGGCCCAATTGTATTATAATCGGGCGGTGACCACTTGTCTAGTTCTACAGGAGACTAGAATGTGCTCTTGTAACCCAGACCCGTAGGTAACAGATAGTACTGATCTATTCCTATTGGTAGACGGAAGCAGAGGCGAGTTTCGGGAGATTCTCGTGTGACAAAAGAAGTTGAATTAGTAATGGATAACCTTAATGAAAGATAATAACCGGTTGATGTGTAAGCATGCTATGTGTTTTCTTTACCTTATGTGTGTTTGTGCTTTTACACTCTTGCTTATACCTAGAGTGTTAGCTAACGGTTTATACCGTCGTTGTAGTTGTTCTGTTGGTTCAGGATGTTGCTGAGTGATCCAGATGGTGTGGTCAGCCGGGGTTCCCGTACATTATAGGACGGGATCGGGTTTTGTTTTTCTTTTGTTGCTTCCCTTTTGTTTTGGACCCGGTTGTGGAGCTTTTGTGTTTTCTTTTGGTTTGAACCTTTGGTTTTATATTAAGTTTTAGTTTTCATTCCTCTATGCTTTGTTGTAAGATCCGTTTGCTGCTGCTACTCTGAGGGTCGGGACCCATTGTGCGGTCCTAGCCCATAGCGTTTCAAGTTCCCAGAACTTGGGGTGTTACAATATGGTATCAGAGCTTTAGGTTGGCAACAATGGCACTCGAAATTCTACAGGTCGGATGGATAAATAAATAGAGCCAGCAAGGGGTCTAACGTTTTCAAAAGGGTTTTTGTTTTTAACCTTTCGGTCTGGGATAGATGTACGGGCGACCACCGCTACCTCCACGGATCTCAGCAGTGTAGTTTCTTTCGTGTTGGCTTTTATATGTGCTTTTTCTGGACTTTTGCTTTAGCTGTAGCGTGGCCTTATATCTATATAAGGATCAAGCTCATTCTTGGTGGGGTGGATTCTGCTATGGAGGCTATCGGTTGCCCTGAGGGACGTCGAGTCAACATAGCACAGACATTGCTGAAGGATCAGGCTCATTCTTGGTGGAGGACAATTCGTAGCAAGGTCACTAGTTATGAGCAGATGAAGACAGTGATTAGGGATCGCTATCGCCCTGCAGCCATGAGGAGAGACCGTCTTCAGGATTTCCTTGATGCTAGATTCGAGGATTTGCCTATAGTTGAGATCATCGTCAAGTTTCAGGATGAGTTGGTGTTGCTAGGTCCGTCCGCACCACCGGAGGATCAACATGTTTACCTTTTCTCTCAAAGGTTGACAGAATCGACACACTCTTATCTTACTGGTTTCCGTTGTGACTCTTTGACGGACTATCAGGATAGAGCTTCTGCCTATGAGAGAGACCGACCGGGTCAGAGGAGAGCTTCTCAAACATGAGGTCTTGAGAAGAGACAGAAGACTGGATCAGCCAGTGCTGGAGCTGGAGCAGTTGGTTTTGGGCGTAGTCAGATGCCTGGACGTTCTGGTTTTCAGCAGAGTTCTAACAAAGCACGACAGTGTCATAACTACGGAGTAGTTGGACACATCCGAGCTGTTTGCAAGAATCCAGCAGTGACTTGCTTTACTTGCGGCAAGCCCGGACATAGAGCTGCGTTTTGCCGTCAGGGCAAGGCGCTATCCCAGCAGGGTTCTTCGCCTGCTAGTGTTGCTGGAGGAGGACAGAGATCGCAATATCAACAACAGCAGCAGAGAGTTTTGGTTCTACCGTTTGATAACGTGATTTATGACGTTAGTATAGGCATTCATTTAGATAGTTTTTCCCATTATTCATGCACGGTTTGGCATTAGTTCATGACGTTTACACTCATTTCGTGCATATTTCTAGAAAAGACGTCTACACGAGCTTTTGTCGGTTTTGTAGGTATTTCGGGGATCTTTTGGACATTAATCGATACATTCGAGGGTCAAGCCTCATGGTGGTACACATCCAAGGTTTTGAAGGAACATAATTGGAGCAATGAAGGATACAAGGACCCTTATTGGTGCAAGAAATGGAGCAACTCATGGCTAGACGATCATAACATGCCTCTGTTGAAGAAAATCGGACCATCACTCAGGAAAATCGGCCGATTTATCTGAGTGGGTCGATTTTCCGGCCTTTGACAGCTTAAGCCACGTGTCCCACGATCTCTTTGTCCGGCCTTGCTCTTGATGGAGAATATAAGTGGTCCTGTAAGCTGTTGCTGAGGAGAATCTCTCCCACATTCTCTCACACACACCTCATTCCAATGAGAGGACAGACTTGGAGAAGAAGAAAAACTCTCTCAATTTGGGGAAGAAGAAGATCACCAAACTTAGAGTGATAGTGAGTTTTTGAGAGATTTTGAGTGATTTTTGGAGTCTTTGATTGAAGAACTATTGGAAGAATTGTTAGGAACGTTTTGGAGCTTCTTTTAAAGGGTTGTAAGTCTTGCTAAAACTTAGATTCAGTTGAGATTTATTGATTTTAGTTGCTTATCTTTCATCATCTACCTATGAAAACCATGTATGCTTGTGTGATGATTTTGGATCTTGAAATGCATATTATTGGCTAGTTTGTTGTGATTCTGGAGTGATGGATTGATGGTTATGGCTTGGGTGATGATAGAATGGACTTATATGTTAGTTTAGGATGATTCGTATGCACAAAACCTAACCCAGGAAGAAAAATCGACCTGTTCTTCAGGCAGATCGTCCGATTTTGTTATGATCCACCCGATTTTTCTCTCTGTTGCTCTTTAATTGATGAATTTGTAGGTTAGGATGTTAGGTTGTTGGAATCCTAGTGTTTATTAAGCATAATTTAGCTTAGGATCACCTAATGCTAGCAACCTAAGTGAGGGAAGAGACCTACCCGGTGATTTCCGACCTTAGATACCTAAGATGATGAACTCTAGGTAGTAGTGAGCCTCGTAAGCCGCTATTGGATTGAGTGTGCTAGGATTATTGCTTGAGACTTCCCTATTCCGAGACTTACCCGGTAAGGAGAGGGTTGCCCCATAAGTAGAGTCCGGTTTGTGTAGAATTCCCTACTTTAACCCCTTGAGACCTACCCGGTAATAGGAGTTTGATGCGGGATTAGTGAAGCGAGAGACTTACCCGGTAATTGCTTCCATTAGAGAAACACCCTTTCCCAACACCGCAGCTTTATCCTTAGAATCTTTAGAAGCTTGAGTCCAATGCCATAACCGGAAATCTTGACCTCTAGAATCCACTTTTCTCTCTTTGATCACATATCTTGTGCTTGTGTTACTTGTTTGTTTTGACTAGCTTGAATTGTTAGTTTGGTTTATCATCTTGCTTGATTTGTGATCTTTGTTTGATCACCACAAAAACCCAATCAAAAATATCATGATTTTCATTTCTTTGTTTCTTTCTCTTTTCTTAGACTAGATTCACACTATCTATGATCACTTGTTGACTTGATTTCACCTTAGTCTTCGTGTTCGACCTCGGAATACTATCCCTACTACAAAACGTCCCGTACACTGCGGGTTTGCTAGGAGTTAGGAGAAATATATCGAGTATTAATTTAAGACTTTTGGGTGTCACAATCTTAGCGTAACAAGTTTTTGGCGCCGTTGCCGGGGACTAGGTCTAGATTGAGTCATTTTTGTGATTGTTTATAGTGTAGATCTTTCTTGTTGCTTTTGATCTCGTTTGGTTTGTGTCTTTGCTTTTTAGGACATCTCTCACTCTTTAGGTGTATGCAAAGATCTCGTGGCAAGGATTTAGCTCCATTCGATCCCGAACCGGAGAAAACCCTTAGATCTAGATCCAAGAGCATTCGAAAAGGGAAAGAGATGGCCGAAAGAGATCTCCAAGCTGAGTTGGATGAAGCTTTAGAGCAAATTAGACTAAGAGATGAGCTCTTGGAGAATGAAAGGAGACTTGCCAATGAGAGGCAAGAAGCGACTAGGAGGGAGATTGAAGAGATTAGGCAAGCTCTTGTGCAAAGAGAGCTTAATCGTCAACAACCTCCACCTCCACCACAACCGCAACCGGCGTTTAATATTCGGGTTGTGCCCATTGCTATTGAAGAGCTACAAACGTTAGGGCAACGTATGGATCCGGCACAAAGAGCACACCGTCCAGGTGTGAACTTAGGAGATCCCGCAGCCCATGATTACGAGCTCCGCCCTCAAGTTCTACAAACGATCCGGCATAATCAATTTGGAGGGATGGAAGGAGAGTCTCCTCATCAACACTTGATGAACTATGAGATCTTGATGGAGACTCTTAGACCGCCTAGATTGAAAAGCAACAACCATAAGCTTAGGGCTTTCTCCTTCTCACTTAAGGATAAAGCCTTGGCTTGGTATCAATCTATTCCACAAGGGCGAGTGAGTACTTGGGAAGAGATGACAACCGAGTTTTTGACTAAGTTCTTCCCACCTTCCAAGACTACCGAGCTAAGAGGGAAGATCAATGCCTTTGTAATGATGGATAGAGAAAGCCTATTCAAGTCTTGGGAGAGGTTCAAAGACCTTCTCCTAGATTGTCCACACCATGGTATACCGAAAATTGAGCTATTGGAGATCTACTTCAAGGGACTTGATGAAGATAGCCAATTCAAGCTTCAATCTCTTTCCGGTGGGACTTTCATGGAAAAGAATGTGGATGAAGCTTGGGAGTTTGTAGAGAAACAAGCTTTGGTGATTGAAAAGTACTCCCATAGGAAGAGTGATGGAAGGAAAGCGGGAGCATATGAGGTGAGTGAAGTCACCATGAGTAACTTCAAGCTTGATACAATCAACAATGAGCTAAAGTCTTTGAGGGAGTTGTGTGCTACAACTTTGAAGAGTCAAGCAAGCCCTCAAGTGCAAGTGCAAGCAAACTTGTCTTCCAAGGAGGAAGATGTGAGCTACATGGGAAGGGGCAACTACAACAACTATCAAGGCCCAAGGAACTTCAACAACAACCGGCAATTCAACAATTACCGGCCTAACCACAACCATCCCGGGTTTTCCTATTCTAACCCGGATGGAGCCTTGAACCCTCCCGCTTCCACAAACGCAACTCCACCGCCTAAAGCTTCACAAGAACCTCCACCCGGATTTACTCAACCTCCAAAAGATAGAACCGAAATGATGTTTGAGCAATTGCTTGGAAGGTTGAGTGGTCTTGAGAGCACGGTGACTTCCATTTCTAAAGCTCAAAAGGTATTGGAAGCACAAGTGATCCAAAAGGCGGGTGAAGCTCATAGAGATCCGGGAAAGCTTCCCGGAAGAACCGAAGATAACCCACGAGGCCAAGTGTTGGCCATCACAACAAGGAGTGGGCTGAGCATGAAGGATCCCTTACCTAAGGGAAATGACAAAGTGAAGCAAGTGGTGATAGAAGAAGAGCCATTGCAAGAAAATGGAGGAAAGAGCAAGGATAATGAGCCATCATATGTGGCACCACCTCCATACAAGCCACCACTACCATTCCCACAATCACGAGCAAGAGCTCGTTTGGACAAACACTTCGGTAAATTCCTTGAACTTATGTCTAAATTGCGTATTAACATTCCGTTCATGGGTGCTATTCTAGGTATGCCGGCATATGGCAAGTTTTTGAAGGAAATACTCTCCAATAAGAGGAAGTTGGAGGAGTATGGAGAAGTGAGGATGACAAAGAGGTCCTCGGAGTTGATTCAAACTATGAAGGAGGAGATGCCTCCTAAGCTAAGAGATCTGGGATCCTTTTGTGTGCCAATTGGAGTGGGAGAAGTGAAGTATGACGCCCTATGTGATCTTGGGGCAAGTGTAAGCATCATCCCGCTTGTACTTTGCAACAAGGTTGGGCTAGGAGAGCCAAAGCCGGTCAAAATGACCCTTTACATGGCGGACCGTTCAATCACTCACCCGGTTGGAATCTTGGAAGACATACCGGTGCAACTAGGGAAGTTCTATGTGCCCATAGACTTCGTTGTTTTGGACATCCCGGCGGACTACCCGGTTCCCATCATCTTGGGAGACCTTTCCTAGCTACTTCCGGATGTTTGGTGGATTGCAAAAATGGAATTCTCTCTTTCAACATTGGAGAAGAGAACATTAAGTTTAATTTGTCCACAATGGTGAAGGGGCCAGCCCTAGGTGAAGATGTCTTCAACATTGTTGAGGAAGAGGAGTCTAGAGAGGTTGTGAGCTCAATCTTACTCAAGGATCCACTTGAGAAGGTTCTTAGCTCGAGTTTGATGGAGGAAGGAGTTGAGGAGAGTAGCAATGAAGTGATCAAGACCTTGAATGCATTGGATGAGCTACCAAGTGTTGGATTTGAAGTACTAGAGGAAGAGAGAAATACCTGTAGAAAAATCGGACATAGGGGGCCCAAATCGGCCGATTTTTGCACAAAGCCTAAATTTCCATCCGATTTTGCAAATGAAGAAACTGAAATCAACCCCCAGATCGGCCGATTTTCTTCACAGAGGGTCGATTTTCCTGAGTCTTTTGAGCATCATCCAAGTGTTTGTGAGCAATCATCAAGGGACTTAGGTGAGGCTTCCATGGCTTTGGAATCATCTCAACCTACATTGTATGGATCATCTCCAACCGAAAAAGGTCCTCCTAAACTCGATCTAAAACCTCTTCCTTCTCATTTAAAGTATGCTTTCCTTGGTTCAAATTCTACTTATCCGGTGATTGTGAATGTATCTTTGAATGATGATGAGCTTAATAGATTGTTGACTGAATTGAAATTGCATAGAAAGGCAATAGGATACACCATTGATGACCTTGTAGGCATTAATCCCTCTTTGTACATGCATAAGATATTGATGGAAGATGACCATAAACCCTCTATTGAACATCAAAGAAGATTGAATCCTATAATGAAAGAGGTAGTCAAGAAAGAGATCATTAAGTTACTAGATGCGGGAATCATCTACCCTATTTCGGATAGTAAATGGGTTAGTCCCGTACATGTGGTTCCTAAGAAGGGTGGTATGACCGTAGTAACTAATGAGAATAATGAACTAATCCCAACTAGAACGGTTACCGGATGGAGGATGTGCATAGACTATAGGAAACTAAATGTGGCCTCTAGGAAAGATCACTTCCCTCTTCCTTTCATTGACCAAATGCTAGAGAGATTAGCTCAACATTCACACTTTTGTTACTTAGATGGTTATAGTGGGTTTTTCCAAATTCCTATTCACCCGGATGACCAGGAGAAAACTACATTTACATGTCCTTGGGGTACATTTTCATATAGGAGAATGCCATTTGGGTTGTGTAATGCACCCGCCACCTTCCAAAGGTGTATGATGGCTATCTTTTCTGAATATATTGAAAACATCATGGAAGTGTTTATGGATGATTTCTCTGTTTATGGATCTTCGTTTGATGATTGTTTAGCTAACTTGTCTTTGGTACTTAAGAGATGTGAGGAGACAAATCTTGTCTTGAATTGGGAGAAATGTCACTTCATGGTAAGTGAAGGCATTGTGTTGGAACACTTGGTGTCCAACCGTGGCATTGAGATTGATAGGGCTAAGATAGAGACGATAGAGAAGTTGCCACCACCTACCTCGGTGAAGGGGGTAAGGAGTTTTCTAGGGCATGCCGGTTTTTACCGGAGATTCATTAAAGATTTCTCTAAGATTTCTAAGCCTCTTACTAACCTACTAATGAAAGATGTTGAGTTTGTTTTCTCCAAGGATTGCCTTGAGGCTTTTTGTAGGTTGAAGGATGCTCGATGATGCGTTGTGGGCTTATAGAACCGCTTTCAAGACACCGATTGGCACCACTCCCTACAAGCTTGTTTATGACAAGTCTTGCAACCTTCCGGTGGAGATGGAGCATAGAGCATATTGGGCCATAAGGTGGCTGAATTTTGATCTCAAGGAGGCCGGTGAGAAGAGGTTGCTAGACATGAATGCCCTTGAGGAGATCCGGTTGGATGCTTATGAAAATGCCCGGATTTACAAGGAGAGGACCAAGCGTTGGCATGACAAGCATCTCATCCCAAAGGAGTTGAGTGAGGGTGACTTAGTGCTTCTCTTCAACTCAAGGCTGCGGCTCTTCCACGGAAAGCTCAAGTCAAGATGGACGGGTCCTTATGTTGTGAGGAAGATCTTTCCTCATGGAGCGGTGGAGATAGGGGGAGATCATTGTGGTAACTTTAAGGTGAATGGGCACCGTTTGAAGAAGTACATCCCGGAAGCCCCGGTGGAAGTGATTGCCCCACTTCACCTTGAGTGAAACGCTCCTGAATTTGGTCAAGCTAATGATCTTAAAGAAGCGCTTGATGGGAGGCAACCCATTGGTACATATTTTTCCCTTTTGCTTTTCTTGTTTTTGTTTGATCTTACTCTTGGTGTGCTTTGTTTTTCTTTTGTGTTTTTGGGTGCTAGATCTTGTTGATTGTCATGTGTTATGAGATGTTGGAGGTCATGTGAAAACCTCATGGAACTGCTGAAGGTACAAGATCCGAGCACATGGATGAGGAAGAAAGCACCCAGGAAAATCGGACTGTTCTTTATAGAAATCGGCCGATTTTCCTGGGTAGTTAGTCCGATTTTTTCTTCTGTCAAGGAAAGTGATGATTTTCAATCAAGCATGGGTGGAGCGGACGTGGAACTTGGACGGCTTGCAGTGCCAACCGCGGGTTCCGACACATAATGAACATCAAGAGCTCTCTACCATCCTTGATCGATCATCCACCATCATCATTCGATGTGAACCGAAATACCAAAGCATCACCAATTTTACATTGTGAGAAGTCTCTTTCACTTCTTTATTTGGTTTCCACATTGGGGACAATGTGTTTCTAAGTATGGGGTGGGGTTTTCATGATCACTTGCATGATTAGTATCTAGGATAGTTTAATACTATCACATGTTTCATTATGTCTGGCATTGTACATATATATTTCGAAAATTCCAAAAAAATCAGAAAATTTTAAAAATTTTAGTGCTTTTAAGCTTGGGAATGACCCTTATGATGAAATTGTCTTGTGAATTGGCCATGGATAGCCTTATGTGTTGAATTGATGTATGCATATGTGGACTTGAAGTACTTATCTTGAATCCCATGAATGATTTGTGATTATGATGCTTGTCTTGATTGGATTGAGGATTGAAGGTCGAAATTGCATGCTAGTTCTTGCACATCATTTAGGAGTGATTAAGGCAATTCATCTTTCTCTACTTCTCATCTTGATCATGTTGTTTGAGCACCTCAATTGATGAAAAATTTGACATCTTTTGACCCATCCGGGAATAGGAGCATGCTAGTGTGTTGATGTGTGTGAAAAGCAAGTGTGGGGTGAAGTTGTTGATGAGTAAATGAGGTGAATGAAGTGCTGAATTTGTTGTGAAAAGTGTAGTAAAAAAAATATATAGGTTTGGGGACGTTGGTTTAAATGACGAGTAACTCGGCACCATTCACATAATCGGGTGTTTGTGCCTTGCCAAAGTCAAATAAACCGATAGTCCTAACGAGCTTTGGTATGTGTGCCCGGTGTGGATGCACCTCAAAAAATAAAAAAAACCCGAGGACGGCTAATCACCAAGGTTTCGGCTTTTGTACACCAATGCCATTGTCTCAAAAATAAGTGAAAAAGAAAAGAAAACAAAGAAAAGATGGAGAAAATTATACACTTGTTGGGAAGTTGAGCAAAAACGAAATTATGGAGTTAGTTCCTTTCCCGGATTAGCATCACATGACCTAAAAATTCCCACCTAATCACAACGTTTCTTAGCTTCTTCTTTTCTAAGTCCTTGTGACCTAATTGCATGTGTGTAAGACTTAGTGATCTAGATTGGATATACTCATGATCATCTTGACTTCTTCATTTTCACCTCTCATGCATGCTTTCTAGTTAAGTATAATTGTCTTTCCATGCCTTCATTCATTTTATGCATGATTGCTTGTCCATTGCTATGAAACATGACTATGAAGGTGATCCAATGTTAGAAGCACAATTCCAAAAAGATTTTGTTGTTTTTCTGCATGCATAAATCATGTCATCTCTTAGTCTATAGTTGGATCTTGCTCGGGGACGAGCAAATCTTAAGTATGGGGTATTTTGATAACGTGATTTATGACGTTAGTATAGGCATTCGTTTAGATAGTTTTTCCCGTTATTCATGCACGGTTTGGCATTAGTTCATGACGTTTGCACTCATTTTGTGCACATTTCTAGAAAAGACGTCTACACGAGCTTTTGTCGGTTTTGTAGGTATTTCGGGGATCTTTTGGACATTAATCGATACATTCGAGGGTCAAGCCTCATGGTGGTACACACCCAAGGTTTCGAAGGAACATAATTGGAGCAATGAAGGATACAAGGACCCTTATTGGTGCAAGCAATGGAGCAACTCATGGCTAGACGATCATAACATGCCTCTGTTGAAGAAAATCGGACCATCACTCAGGAAAATCGGCCGATTTATCTGACTGGGTCGATTTTCCGGCCTTTGACAGCTTAAGCCACGTGTCCCACGATCTCTTTGTCCGGTCTTGCTCTTGATGGAGAATATAAGTGGTCCTGCAAGCTGTTGCTGAGGAGAATCTCTCCCACATTCTCTCACACACACCTCATTCCAATGAGAGGATAGACTTGGAGAAGAAGAAAAACTCTCTCAATTTGGGGGAAGAAGAAGATCACCAAACTTAGAGTGATAGTGAGTTTTTGAGAGATTTTGAGTGATTTTTGGAGTCTTTGATTGAAGAACTATTGGAAGAATTGTTAGGAACATTTTGGAACTTCTTTTAAAGGGTTGTAAGTCTTGCTAAAACTTAGATTCAGTTGAGATTTATTGATTTTAGTTGCTTATCTTTCATCATCTACCTATGAAAACCATGTATGCTTGTGTGATGATTTTGGATCTTGAAATGCATATTATTGGCTAGTTTGTTGTGATTCTGGAGTGATGGATTGATGGTTATGGCTTGGGTGATGATAGAATGGACTTATATGTTAGTTTAGGATGATTTGTATGCACAAAACCTAACCCAAGAAGAAAAATCGACCTGTTCTTCAGGGAGATCGTCCGATTTTGCCATGATCCACCCGATTTTTCTCTCTGTTGCTCTTTAATTGATGAATCTGTAGGTTAGGATGTTAGGTTGTTTGAATCCTAGTGTTTATTAAGCATAATTTAGCTTAGGATCACCTAATGCTAGCAACCTAAGTGAGGGAAGAGACCTACCCGGTGATTTCCGACCTTAGATACCTAAGATGATGAACTCTAGGTAGTAGTGAGCCTCGCAAGCCGCTATTGGATTGAGTGTGCTAGGATTATTGCTTGAGACTTCCCTATTCCGAGACTTACCCGGTAAGGAGAGGGTTGCCCCTTAAGTAGAGTCCGGTTTGTGTAGAATTCCCTACTTTAACCCCTTGAGACCTACCCGGTAATAGGAGTTTGATGCGGGATTAGTGAAGCGAGAGACTTACCCGGTAATTGCTTCCATTAGAGAAACACCCTTCCCAACAAGGCAACTTTATCCTTAGAATCTTTAGAAGCTTGAGTCCAATGCCATAACCGGAAATCTTGACCTCTAGAATCCACTTTTCTCTCTTTGATCACATACCTTGTGCTTGTGTTACTTGTTTGTTTTGACGAGCTTGAATTTTTAGTTTAGTTTATCATCTTGCTTGATTTGTGATCTTTGTTTGATCACCACAAAAACCCAATCAAAAATATCATGATTTTAATTTCTTTGTTTCTTTCTATTTTCTTAGACTAGATTCACACTATCTATGATCACTTGTTGACTTGATTTCACCGTTCTTCAAGGTTCCACTCCGGGACAGGGGAGAGGTAGAGGACGTGTTGGTGGATCTGCAGACACCAGAGATGCGCCAGCCAGAGTTTATGAGTTGAGGAGTGTTGTAGAGCCGACAGCGCCAGCATCTACAGGTACCATTCCATTAATGGTTTTCCTGTCAGAGTTCTTTTCGATACTAGCGCTACGCATTTTTTATATCTTATGCATGTGTAGATAGATTGACCTTAGTTACTTTAGAGGGTAGACCCTTCTTTATAGGATTACCCGATGGGGGTAAGATACGAGGTACGCGAGAGGTTCGCGATTGCCCTATTACATTGGGAGGTCGCGATTGGCCAGCTAACTTCTTCGTCATGTACTTAGTACATGAAGAAGTTATTCTGGGCATGGATTGGACGGATCGACATCGAGCAGTTCTGGACATCGGCAAGAGGACAGTGACAGTAACTACAGATGCAGGCCATGTTGAGATCTTCCGAGGATGGGATCTCGGGAAGACTGGTACAGTCATCTGTGCAGTACAAGCTGCGAGACTTATCAGTCAGGGATGCGAGGCTTTTTGGTGCTATGCCATGAAGGATAGTACTAGTCCAGCTTTGGAGGAGATTCCAGTAGCTTATGAGTTTGCTGACGTCTTTGGAGAGCCATCAGGTTTACCTCCACAACGGAGTGTAGACTTTGGCATTAATCTAGAGCCCGGTACGAGACCGATCTCTAAGGCTCCTTACCGCATGACGCCTATCGAGATGCTTAAGTTGAAGAAGCAGCTTGAGGAGTTAGCAGAGAAGGGCCTTATCCGCCCTAGTGTATCTCCTTAGGGTGCACCAGTTCTCTTCGTCAGGAAGAAGGATGGGTCAATGAGGTTGTGTATCGACTACCGAGAACTGAACAAGGTGACGATCAAGAACAAGTACCCATTGCCCCGTATTGATGATCTTTTGGATCAGCTACATGGAGCTTCAGTGTTTTCGAGGATCGATCTGAGATCAGGATATCACCAGTTGAGGGTGAGAGAACATGATGTAGCCAAGACGACATTTTGGACTAGATATGGACACTACGAGTTTGTAGTGATGCCATTTGGGCTCACGAATGCGCCCGCAGTCTTCATGGAGTTGATGAACAGCATCTTCATCGACTTTCTAGACCAGGTTGTGGTTGTCTTCATCGACGACATTTTGGTTTACTCCCGTAGTAGAGAGGAGCATGTTGGACACTTGAGGATCGTTCTTCAGGTCTTACAAGATAGAGAGCTCTACGCCAAGCTCTCTAAGTGTGAGTTTTGGATGTCCGAGGTAGCATTCCTTGGTTACATCGTTTCAGCTGAAGGGATCAAGGTAGACCCGGCAAAGATTGAGTCAGTAGCTTCCTGGCCGCCACCAAAGAACGTCAAGGAGGTTCGCAGCTTCTTAGGATTGGCAGGCTACTACAAGCGTTTTGTTGAGGGCTTTTCAGTTATCGCTTGACCGCTCACTTCCTTGTTGCGGAAGTCTACGAGGTTCGTATGGTATGAGTTGTGCCTGCAGAGCTTCGAGGAGCTGAAGAAGAGGTTGACCTCTGCTCCTATCCTAGCTCAGCCAAAGGGCATTGAGGATTTTGTGGTTTACAGCGACGTATCCAAGTTGGGCTTGGGATGTGTACTGATGTAGAGGAAAGGTGATCGCTTATGCATCTAGACAACTCAAGACGTGCAAGGAGAATTACCCTACCCATTACCTGGAGTTGGCTGTCGTAGTTCATGCTTTGAAGATTTGGAGGCATTATCTATACGGAGCTACGTGTCAGATATTCACAGACCATAAAAGTTTGAGGTACATATTCACTCAGCGGGAGTTGAATAACCGTCAGCGCAGATGGTTAGAGTTGATCAAGGACTTTGATCTTGAGATCTTATACCACCCGGGAAAGGCTAATGTGGTAGTAAATGCCCTCAGTAGGAAGACTTCGCGGGATATGGCGATCGCTAGGCTGACGGCTCAGCCACAATTACAGCGAGATTTGGCATGGCTAGCGATGGATATCTACTTCCCAGATTCCGACAGCCAGTTGTGCACCTTGGAAATAGTACCTGATCTGTTGGCCGAAATTCGGCAGAAGCAGGAGAGTTGCCCAACTTTGACACAGATCCGAGACCGGATGTCTCGAGGAGAGGCACCATAGTTTACAGTTGGTGCTGACGGAGTTTTGAGACGCCAGGAGCGTGTTTGCGTGCCGTCAGATCGGAAGTTGAGACAGAGGATCCTTTAGGAGGTTCACTCTTCACCTTACTCAGTACACCTTGGTGCGAGTAAGATGTATCAAGATATCAGACGATCTTTCTGGTGGGGAGGTCTAAAGCCAGATGTGACGAGATATGTAGCTCAGTGTGCGACCTGTAAGCAGGTCAAGATCGAGCATCATAGACCAGGAGGCGAGCTACACCCACTTCCCGTCCCTCAGTGGAAGTGGGAAGACATCTCTATGGATTTTGTGACCGGTTTGAGACTGAGTCGTGGTTTTGATGCTATCTGGGTCATAGTAGATCGACTGATGAAGACCGCACATTTCATTCCGATCAAGGAAACGTGGCCGGTGAGTCAATTCGCAGAGGAGTTCACGAGACAAATAGTGAGACTTCATGAAGTACCTAGGACCATAGTCTCTGACAAAGACAGACGGTTCACTTCGAGGTTCTAGTAGCAGGTTCATGCTGCTCTAGGCACGAGTCTACAATTCACTACTGCTTATTATCCTCAGACCGATGGTCAGCCTGAGCAGACCATCTAGACTTTGGAGGACATGTTACGAGCCTGTGTGTTAAATTGGGGACAAGTGTGGCCAAATCACCTTCCCTTAGTGGAGTTTTCGTACAACAACAGTTAGCACGCATCGATCAGAATGGCTCCTTATGAGGTTTTATATGGATAGAGATGTCGTACACCGCTGTGTTGGGACGAGCCCAATAGTGCCAACGGAGTAGCACCCGAGCAGATTCAGGATGACATGGCTCGAATAGCAGTAATCTGAGAGCAGATGTTAGCAGCACAGAGTCGACTAAAGTCTTATGCTGATAAGAAGCGCTGACCTCTAGAGTTCAGAGTTGGAGCTCAGGTTTGGTTGAGAGTATCCCCGACACGAGGCATCAGACGTTTCGGTGTCAAAGGGAAGTTGAGTCCCAGATATGTTGGACCGTTCGAGATTCTTGAGCGAGTTGGAGAGGCAGCTTATAGACTTATGTTGCCACCAAGACTCGAGGGTGTTCACCCAGTTTTCCATGTGTCTCAGCTACGGGAGTACATACCTGACCCGAGACACATCGTCAGTCATGAGGATCTAGTGATCGAGTCAGATCACACGTTTGTAGAGCACCCGGTGGCTGTCTTAGAGCGTAGTATGAGACGCTTGCGCTCGAAGGACATCCCGATGTTGAAGATTCAGTGGTCGATGCGAGGAGCTGATGAGGCGACTTGGGAGACAGAGGATAGTGTCCAGAGGAACTATCCGGATTTTTACGTTGAGATTGTTGCAACTTTAGCTTAGTCGGTTGTTTGGTTTTTCCTTTGTTGCGTTGTGAACGCTTTTGTGTGACGTTTTGTGTTACATGCCCCGAGTGGGAATATATGAGCTCAATTCTGTTTCTGTGTGCTGTTGTGATCGTTTGACTTTTGCAAGTTTCAGGACGAAACTTCTTTTTAGGGGGATTTGATGTAAGATCCGCCCCTACGCCTGCACAGAGCCGCCCTGCGCCTCTGTTCAGCCGCCCCTGCGCATCTGTCTAACCGCCCCTGCGGTTTCTCTACAGTAACTCCCATCTTTGGTGAGTTGCTTCCTTCCTTCCTTTTCTCGTTCCTTCCTTGGTTCCTTATGGTTGTTCCTTGTTCTCCTGAGTTGTTGTAAGACTAAGGTTGTGCCCTTAGTATGTGTTGATCACTTAGAGATCTTTGAGACTAGAAGTCTGTTCGCTCCAAACGGTGTGTGCAAGCTTTAAATTTATAACCCTAGACTTAAGCTTAAAACAAGGATGTGAACCCGCAGTGTACGGGTCAATCGTAGTAAAAAGCAAGAAATTCCAGGGGTCGATCACAGGGACTCGGTGAAACAAAGTCAATAACGGTAAGCTTCGTGAATACTAACCAAAAGAGCAATTAACACAATCAAAGATGAATAAGAAGTCAATAAAGCAAACATACAATTCTAGGGATTAAAGCGTCTAGTTGTGGTTCCAACTCAAGATCTAAAGATAAGCGGACAAAGTTGAGATCTTTGCAAGGGGAAGGTGTTACTAATGTGGATTAGATCACCGGGTAAGTCTCACTACTCACTAATCCAAAGCCGTAACTCCTATTACCGGGTAAGTCTCAAGGAATTAAGATAAAGAATTATAACCTCAAACTAACACACCATCTAAGGGAATAGAATCAACCTTTACCGGGTAAGTCTCAGGCTAACTCACAAAGATGGGATGGAAGTGTTCGCCCCTAGAGGTGTGTGCAAATAAGCTTTATATTTATAAAACTGAAATCAAGCAAGCGAACCCGCAGTGTACGGATCGATATAGTTAAGCAAGAATTCCAGAGTATCGAACACAGGGATTTGGGTGGAACGAACTCGATTGCAGGTTATCAAGCGGTTATTATGAGAGTTTTGCAAATATATTGGGAAAACAACAATCCTAAAGATCCAGGTATCCAGCTGTGGCAATCGATTCAAGATATACTAATGATGTAAAGACAGAGTTAAGATATGCAAAGGTATACTAATGTAAGGTAATCGTACGGTTGAGGTTCCAAAAACCTTATATAACTCATCCAAAAGACTCTTCCTATACAGGTTGATGAGGCTCAATATAGAAAGATTCTAAAGACGAGAATTAGCATCAAATACCCAAACCTATAATCTAAAGGTCAAGACTAACTTATCCGATTGAGGTTGTTGAGGCTCACAATCGAGGTAGAGGTTGTTGAGGCTTCACTACCACCTAGAAAAGACAAGTCTAAACTAAGTTAAAGCAAATCTTTAACTTTGGATTAAGATAAAAGCAGGCTCGTAAACTTTAAGGAAATTACGGTTGGATCTTGAGATTCCACGGTCGTGGAACTCAAGAACAGCCCGTAATTTAGGGTTTTCGGCGACAATTCTCTAACTCTCAAGGTCTAATCTGTTTACGATCGATCTATCATCATCTAAGCCACAACTATCAACCCTTCACCTTAGAATTGTTAAGGGTTTTTAGCCAATAACAGTCATATTGATATTAATTCAAGATTTAAAGGATAGAAAATGGGAATTTTCAAGAACTATCAATAATCTTCAATCGAATCTCAGAATCACAGCCAAGAACAAGTGTTTATCAAAAGATGTAAAACGAGATAAACAATCACAATCTTAGGAAAGAAAGGAAACGGGATGTCAATCCGATCCTAAATCAAACCTAAACAAGAAGAGGAATCTTCTTGCGAAATCCTTCAAGAAACTTCGATCTTCCACACGAAGATCACAACAGCGACTCTCCGACACGAGCTTTGGAACTTCAATGAATTCTTCCAAATCACCTCCAAGAATGAGGGTTTGTGTGTTGCTAAGCTTGCGTTTTTGCCGCTAAACTTAGGGTTGAAAGGTCGTAAGTGCGGGAGCGAGGTGACGGAATCTTGCTTCATCCGTCCTTTTTATAATGCAGGGCAAAACGTTGGCCCGGCCCAATCTTCAAAAGATTATGGCTTCGAAAGTGGCGAAAAGATTCGCCAAGATCACGGTCGTGGAAGTTTCCACGACCGTAATTTTGAGGCGTGGAAACAAACACGGATAGCTTCCACGGCCGTAATATCCCCTGGAATGATCATCGAATTCTGCATCAAGATCCACGGCCGTAATTTAGGGTAAAACCGTGATTCTTGCCTTCATTCGTGCATTCCTCAATCTAATACTCCAAATTGCTTCCAAAAGGTGCCCTTGGTCTATGGACACATCAACTCAACTCTCCTTTGCTCAATTCCGTTCGGAAATAGCTCCAAATCACCTATAATCAACATAGAACTCGTGTAGACATCCATATCGACAATATAGGCGATACTAGCTCATATATGCATAAAGCTCAATCAAAGACTATCAATATGAATCAATTGCGATTAGAAAACGTGCCTAAAATATCACAATATTTCATGCTAACAGGAAGCACACTCAAACCCCAATAAAGGATAAACCTTTATGACCTACACTTACGATCGTTGGTACACAAACTAAGGAATTACCGGGTAAGTCTCATCCTAAGCTTGTTTTGAACCAGGAAAGGTGTAATAAGAATAGGATTTGGCAAACTCTAACACTTAACTCTCAGTTTAGGATCAGATAAGTCACCTCGGTCAGCCAAATTCCACCCCGGCCGAGATGTTCATCGACTGAGCGAGATGCTTAGGGTTAAGGTTAAAGACTCGAACTTTCAGGGTCCTACTGGAATCTAAGATTATTCTATCATTGTTTGAACAAGAAGAAGGTGAATATTTGAACAAGAAGAATTTAGTGAAAAGACTTCAATAACTGAATCAAATATCACAACAAAAGCGTTCCTTGGATAGAAATCCAACAAGAATGACAACAAAGAAGAGAATCTAAGGTAAACTTACAAGAAAACCTTCAAAAGCTATCAAAAGCTACAATCTTCAATCTTCCTTCAACCTTCAAAAAGGTTCTTCAAAACTCCCAACTAGAGTATGGTTGCTGCGTACTATAAACCCTGATCGATGGTATAGCATGATGATGGATTTGTGGAAATTCAACCCTTTTTATAGGAAAATAACCCTCCAAAGATAATATATCTTAGAAAGATCTATTCCCATAAATATAGGTAAAATATAAGATCTTCTTCCTTCCAAGAGCCAAGCCCAAAAATATAAGATCACCTTCCAAAGATAAAAGATCTCAGCCAAGAATAAAATATTCTCGCCGCGTCCTAGGTGTTCGCCTCGGTCGAGTCGGCGTCTCTGGATCACCTCGGTCGAGATGAATCTCTGGTCAACCGAGGTGAGTCACAACTGAATGTGAAATCTCTCAAAACTGGTCCAAAGTGAATCTTAACCCATGGTTATGCTTCCTGGATGGTTCCTTATGCTCCTCAATGTAGCTCCAATGACTTCCATAGCTCCATTTGTTCCTTTTTGATGCAAAACGTGCCATTTTACCTACAATTACAGCAAAACTAGGTGTAGACCTCGATTCCCGCAAAGGTAGATGAAATGGTAATAAAATCACATAATATACATGCAATCATGCAGATTATGAAAGATAAAACGTCCAAACAAACCCCAAAATATAGACTATAATTCATGCTATCAAAATACCCCATACTTAGCCCTTGCTTGTCCCCAAGCAAGTTCCGCATATAGAAGACAAGATAGAATGGATTATAAGTCATAAAAATCAATGAAAAGTCTTTCAAAAACATTTTTATGATGTGCTACAATCATAGATCACTCTAAGAGAATACTTCATGGAATTTAAAATCAAAATATGATCAAAACATTTTATAAATATAGAAAAGTTGTTCATCTTTGCATAAAACCATAGAATGCATAATAAGTCATAATTATCAAAATTAATCATGTATAATCCAGTTTAAACCACTAAGTCAATCAACAAGCTCAAGGTCTCAAGGGCTTCCCAAAAGAAAAGGTCAAGAAACGTGTAGGGTAGGGATGTGTGTAAGGTAATGTGGTGCTAGAATCCGGGAAAAGGATGAACTTCACTTCCACTTTGACTTGCAACATCTTCCACCAATAAGCTTTGCTTATTCCACTTTTTTTCTTTTTACTTTACTTTTTGGGATGCATGGACAGAGGTGCACAATAACCGAAGCCTAGGAAATCCGCAATCATCAATTTCTTGAGATGCATCAAACCCTTGATGCACATACCATGACCCGTTAGGAATATCGCTCAATCCGACTTTGGCAAGACACAAACACCCGGCTATGTGAATGGTGCCGAGTTACTCATCTTCATGATTGACTTCCCCAAACCTATTATTACTTTCTAACACTTTCACTTCCAGCCAACTTCTCAACTTTAACTTCACTTGCTTTCACCACTTCCCTTGCTTCCAAATTCCCGGATAGGTAAAGGGAGGCAAAATGTATATGAGGGGCTAAGCATGATCAAGAAGAAGAAGAGAGAATAATGAATTGTCTTGGTCTTTCCAGGAAGAAAGTGAGAGAACTCATGATGTGGTGTCAACCTTCAAATTCAACATAATTTAGATAAAACAAAGTATTAAACATGCCAATAATTTCAAACAAAGCATTTAGCAACTTAAACATATTATAAAACCTTTCAAACACATAAAGAATTTAAAACCAGTCAGTAAGCAAGATCATCACTGAGATCATATCCAGATAAGTAACACAAAAATAATTTTCGAAACTCTCAGTTAACCCACCTCGGTCGAGGTGTTCTTGGGTCAACCGAGGTGAAACGCCTCGTTTGGCCAAGACTGACTCGGTCGAGGTCAAAAAAAAAATTTTTTTAAACCATTTTTTTCTTTAGTTTCGACGTTTTTCTCAATCAAATAACCTGTAAATATGCATACAATCTCAGATAAACATATAAATGCAGAAGTGAAGCATAAACATGAAATATCCGATAAAGTAATCATACATCAAGGTAATCAAATGAGTACATCAAGTAGTCATCAAATAAGTACATCGAATACCCCATACTTGGGACACACTGTCCCAGTGGGTCAATATAAGTCTAGAAACAAGAGTACTCACCGGATAAAAAGTTGAACTGCATAAAAATAGAATAAAGAAAATCCTGCAGCTCCTCAATAGTCGCGATCCGGCGGTGGTGGTGGTGGCACGTATGGATACTGAGTCGGGTCGAATGGATAACCCATGATGCGCTCGAACTAAAGTTGGGCCATGATGTGCTGATAATGCTGCCGCTCCTACATCTCACGGATATCCAGCGACAAAGTAGCATACGAATCAATAACCTGATCAGTCAGGTCATCGATCCGTCTGTGGGCATCTGGATCTCTCACTCTGTGTCTCCTGCGTCTAGCAGGTCTAACCGGAGAAGTCTCAGCTGGTGCAGGCTCAGTCTCATCATCATCCAGATCTATGATCGGCGGCGCGCTTGTCCCTGCAGTATCTGTCCCTGTATCCATCGGGACTCCACCATCTCTCTCATCCACTGTATCCTCGTCATCAGCCTCCTCCTCCTCCTCAGTTGGGGCAGCTGCTGCCTCCCTATAATCCTCCATCAGCGGAGCCCAAGCTGTCTGCCAATAATGCGGGTCATAAATGGTGAACTGGGCAGACCATCAGATCCCCTGTGGCGTAGTCAGCTCCCACGGCATAGCAACATATGGAGTGGTCAGACCTCGGGGAACTAGAATCCTCCGAGTGATCATCTCTTGCAATCCAAGCGGCTTCGGAGCCGCCACCATCATACAGGCACTGAGGTCCATGTCGTGAAAAGCAGCTATGTGGGTGACAAGCCCTCCGCAGCAGATGTCTCCCTTCGCTTTGGCCTTGATCTTGTGCAGGTCCTCTGCCAAGATCAAGCCAAAGTCTGGGAAACCCCCCGTAACCATACAGTACAGACTGAAAAGCTCGCCCTGTCGGATCTTCTGGGGCGTCTCAGTACGCGCCAGAAGTGTCTCGCTGAATATCCTACGGGCTAACCTAAAGGCTAGGTGGAAGATGACCTTCTCCCTGGAATCTCTAGGGCGCCATCTATCTGCGTGCTCAGTAATATGGGTTATCTGCCCCCAAAACTCCCTAGCTACAGATCTGGAAGGGAAGTCAGTGGCGGTGGGCTCAGGAAAGCCGAAGATGTCTCTCCAAACCTCGAGCGGTACTATGAAGTTCCGGTTCATCAACCGGTACTTCACAGACTGCTCTGTGGGAAGGTAGGTGAAGGAGCTAACGAACTCTAAGGTCGGCTCCAAGTAGGTTGGGGCTCGGATCTCAGTAAACTGATCCAGCCCAACTGTGGTAATCATCCTCCTAAAGTCTCCATTTACCCCTAGGCAATCAAAAGCGGACACGTCCAAGAAACGTGGTGCAATCACTGGACGTCCCGAAATAAGCTCATAATCTACCCGGCATCTCTCGTGGATCACCGGGCGGTAAGGTCGGGAAGAAGAGGAAGGAGGGGAAGGTGAGGATCTATCTCTGAGGGCAAGGCGACGTTCGGAACTCATTTTTTTTCTCAGCTACTGTCAGATCACCTCGGTCACTGACAACCCTCAGGAATCACCTCGGCCGAGGTGCAGTTCAACTGGACCGAGGCGTAAACAGTTCGCGATTCAACTCTAAGAAATCCAGTTCTTTTCCCCCAAAAATCACTACAATTGCTTCCTATGGGGTACTTAAGCCTTTTCTCAGCAAATTCAAGGGCAACCAAAGCCCAAATCGAAACGAATGAACGAATTAGGGTTTCGACTATTTTTACCTCGTTTCGGTCGATTCGTTCGATTTCTTTGCAGATCTGTGCTTGCAATGGGATCCTCTACCCTTCAATCGTAGTTTGGAAGCGGAAATCTTCGAAAACGAGCAAGATTCGAGGAAGCGAGGTGAGGAGGCGCCGCGGTCGAGTTGAAGTTGGTAAAAAAAAGTGAAAAATAAAATTTCCCCCCTTTTATACTGTTCCTGGAACTGCTGTCACCTCGGTCGAGATGGTCTCGACTGAACCGAGGTGGTTCGGACCGAGGTGGTTCTGCTGAAACCCTAGTCGCCTCGGTTGCTCAAGAATCAACTCGGTCGAGGTGGCCTCGACTAGACCGATGTGTCTCAGTCAAGCTTCGTCTTCTCGAATTCTCGAACTTCTGTGCTTCCAGTTATGCTCCTTCCTTAGATGTCTCCTGTTATCTGTCTAGGACGCCAAAAACAAACAAAACAAAGCAAAAGCAAACTATCTAAGCTAGACTAAAAAACGGGAAAAGAATGCAATACCTTGGGTTGCCTCCCAAGAAGCGCTTGGTTTAAGGTCGCTAGCTGGACCATGATGCGTTGTCAAACGAGGTATAACGGTGCAACCTCCTCAACCGGAGTTTCCGGTTGGTACTTCTTAAGTCTATGACCGTTGACCTTGAAGCTTCCGCTAGTTTCGCCCCATATCTCAACTGCACCATGAGGAAAAACATGTTTCACAACATAAGGTCCGGTCCATCTTGATTTCAACTTACTTGGAAAAAGGCGGAGGCGGGAGTTGAAGAGTAGAACTAAGTCTCCTTCGTTAAGCTCCTTTGGGACGATACGCTTGTCATGCCATCTCTTCGTCCTTTCCTTGTAGATTTTGGCATTCTCATAAGCGTTCAAACGCAGCTCCTCCAGCTCGTTGAGTTCCAACAGTCGCTTCTCGCCGGCCTCTTTGATGTCGAAATTCAACCATTTGATCGCCCAATACGCTTTGTGTTCCAATTCGACGGGCAAATGGCAAGACTTCCTATATACCAAATTATAAGGGGTGGTACCTATGGGAGTCTTAAATGCGGTCCTGTACGCCCAAAGAGCATCGTCCAATTTCATGGATCAATCCTTCCTCGTTCTAGAGACGGTCTTCTCCAAAATTGCTTTGATTTCTCTATTCGAGATCTCGACCTGTCCACTAGTTTGAGGGTGATAAGCAGTTGATACCTTATGGGTTACCCCATACTTTGATAGAAGTGCCTTGAACTTCCGGTTGATGAAATGCGTTCCTCCATCGCTGATGATGATGCGCGGAGTTCCAAATCATGGGAAGATGGTCCTGTTTAGGAACTTCACAACCACCTTGGCGTCATTAGTGGGAGAGGCAATGGCTTCAACCCATCTAGAGACGTAATCAACCGCAAGAAGGATATAGAGGTTTCCTCCGGAGGATGGGAAAGGTCCCATGAAGTCAATCCCCCATACATCAAAGATTTCCACCTCTTGGATGTTATTGAGTGGCATTTCGTTCCTTCTAGATAAATTTCCTGTCCTTTGGCATGCATCACAAGAGACAACAAAAGCTTGTACATCCTTAAATAATGTAGGCCAAAAGAAACCGGAACGTAATACCTTAGCGCATGTTTTATCGGTACTAGCATGTCCTCCACAAGGAAGTGAATGGCAATGCCGTATGACGCTATTAACTTCATCTTCAGGAATGCATCTTCGAAGCATCCCATCTGGCCCGCGCTTGAATAGCAGCGGCTCGTCCCAGTAGTAATGTTGTACTTCCTTGAAGAATCTCTTCTTTTGAGAGTACGTCAATCCGGGCGGTGTTTCCTGGCAAACAAGATAATTCACAATATCAGCATACCATGGTCCGTTTTTATCAGAAAGTTGGTGGATGGAATGTTCCACCAACTGAGGATGAATGTCAGAGAAGTGAGTAAGAAGATTGTTATTCTCAGTAGTCTCAGTTGACATCACTTCGCTGTCGACCTCGGTCGAGGCGCATAGGCGTTGACCGAGATGTTCATCGGTCGCCTCGCTCAGTCCAGAAAGTGCCTCGGTCGAGGTACTGCAACTGGAACCGAAACTGGAGATCTTCGTCTCCTAGATTAGCTTCTCAGTTTTAGCTCCTGGATCCTCTTCCAGTGCCTTTAAGCTCCGTATATCTGCATCACAAGAAGCATCTATACCTTCCTCTATTAAACTAAAACTAATAACTCTTTCCAGTGGATCGTTAATAAGGATAGAGCTCACCAATTCTCTTGATTCTTCTTCATCGTAAATGTTGAAGATATCATCATTTAGCTGCTCCCCTTTCATGGCTGCAAGTAGTGCGAACTCCACCTCATCGCCACCAATGTTGAATTTCAACATGGCGTTCTTGCAATCCACATTTCAACCCGAAGTTGCTAGAAATGGCCTCCCGAGAATAATAGGAACAGGATAATCTGCGGAAATGTCAAGTACGACAAAGTCTATAGGTAGATAGAAGTTACCTAACTTGACCGGAACGTCCTCCAAGATGCCCACGGGATGGGTGATGGAGCGATCCGCCATATAAAGTCGAATCTTGACCGGCTTGGGCTCTCCAAGTCCGATCTTCATACATAGCTCCAGCGGGATGATGCTCACGCTGGCTCCTAGATCACAAAGGGCTTCACAAGTGACATCTCCAACTTGAATGGGAATGCTAAATGAGCCGGGATCTCTCAACTTAGGTGGCATCTTCTCCTTCATGATCTTAATAAGCTCCGAGGATTTAGATGTCATCCTAACTTCACCAAAGTCTTCCAATTTCCTTTTCCTTGATAGGATCTCCTTTAAGAACTTCCCATAGGCAGGCATTCCTAGAATGGCATCAAGAAAAGGAATGTTAATATGCAACTTATTCATTAAGTCAAGGAACTTACCAAAGTGCTTGTCTAGATGTGCTCTGGCTCTTGACTGGGGGAATGGAAGTGGTGGTTTGTATGCAAGAGGTGGAACATAAACGTCAGTTTTCCCCTCCGCTTTCTGTTGCTCCGCCTCGGTTGGCATCTCGGTCGAGGTGTTCTTCGACTGGATCTGGACCGAGGTGGTCTGCGTCGAACGAGGTGCTGGATCTGCAGTTTTGAGCCCACTCCTCGTCGTTATAGCCATGCACTGGCCCTTAGGGTTGCTTTCCGTCTTTGCTGGAAGCTTCCCTGGATCTCTTGGCGCTTCATTCGCCCTACTTACAAGTTGTTGTTCGAAGGACTTTTGGGCCCTCGAAAATGAAGTCATAGAAGTCTCCATAGCACTAAGCTTGATCAAGATAGCCTCCAGAACTGCGTCTTTCTTTTCTGGCTGAGACGAACTTGACCCTTGCCCTTGGCTTTTTAATGGAGTAGAAGAAGAAGAAGAAGCGGAAGAGAGGAAAGGGTTAGAGGAATCGTTAGAGTTGGAGTTTGAATGATTGTTACCGTTATTTTGGTTGTTCGCCCTCCAATTATTGCTATTGGATCCTCTATTGTTGTTGTTGTAGTTGTTGTTCCGGGAACCGTTGTTGTTGTTACGGTACCCGTTGTTGTTGTTCCTTTGTCCTTGCTCTTCCCTCTTGGTTTGAGCAACCAAGAGTTCCTTCAATTGCTTCACGTCATTCTTCAAAGACGTGAGTTGATTGTTGTTGGATTGAGTCTCTTGAAAGTTGACTCTTTTAACTCCACCTTCAGCTCCTTGGTGGGTGTACTTCTCCATATGCAAGGCTTGCTTCTCGATGAAGTCCCAAGCCTCGTCAATCGCCATGTCCATGAAGGTACCGGCGGAGAGTAGTTGGAGATTGAACTGGGTGCTTCCGTCCAGTCCTTTGAAGTAAATCTCCAATAACTCTAACTTTGGAATCCCATGATGTGGGCAATCCAAAAGAATGTCCTTGAACCGCTCCCATGACTTGGACAAGCTCTCCTTGTCCTTCATAATGAAAGCATTTATCTTCCCTCTCATTTCAGCTGTCTTTGAGGGGGGGAAGAATTTGGTCAAGAACTCCGTAGACATTTCCTCCCATGTGCTAATTTTACCTGGAGGAAGAGATTGATACCAAGTAAGAGCTCTATCTTTTAAAGAAAAGTAAAAAGGTCTTAGCTTGTAGTTGTTATTTTCAATTCTGGAAGGTCGCAAGGTTTCCATCAAGATCTCGTAGTTTTGAAGATGTTGATGTGGTGATTCCTTCTCCATCCCTCCGAATTGGCATTGGCGAATCATGGATAATAGTCATGGTCCGCTGGATCTCCTAGGTTGACTCCTGGACGCCTCAGTTGTTGATTAGGGTCCATCCTTTGACCTAGGGTTTGTGGAAGTCCTGCAAGAAGAACATCTCGGACTGGCATCTGAGGTGGATGTATCTCGGCCGGGGCATCTGGTACTGGGACCTGCCTCGGTCGAGGGTCAGCAACTGGAACCTGCCTCGGTCCAGCATCGGAAATTGGGTCGTCCCTCGGTCGAAGTAGAATCTGGTCTCGTATGACGGCCATTTCTGCTTCGATTGCTTCAGTTTTGGTGCGAGTTTCTTCCTTCTCTCGCCTTAGTTCTTCCTTGCTGAGGCGTAGCAGCTCTAACACCTCTTTCAATTCGGCCTCAAGATCGCGGTTGTCTTGTTGGGCCATCTTCGCTTCTTGTAAGCGTCGCTTGTATGTCTTTTCTGGTTCGGGATCGTAAGGAACGATTTCCTTCCCAGTGCGGGTTCTTCGCATATACCTAAGAAAGAACCTGCAAAAGTCACTCAAGTAGAGTGGTTAGAAGACACGGGGGCAAGTGCCCCAAGAGCAAACCGTACCGGCTCGGTCTAGACCAAGTCCCCGGCAACGGCGCCAAAAACTTGTTCGCTCCAAACGGTGTGTGCAAGCTTTAAATTTATAACCCTAGACTTAAGCTTAAAACAAGGATGCGAACCCGCAGTGTACGGGTCAATCGTAGTAAAAAGCAAGAAATTCCAGGGGTCGATCACAGGGACTCGGTGAAACAAAGTCAATAACGGTAAGCTTCGTGAATACTAACCAAAAGAGCAATTAACACAATCAAAGATGAATAAGAAGTCAATAAAGCAAACATGCAATTCTAGGGATTAAAGCGTCTAGTTGTGGTTCCAACTCAAGATCTAAAGATAAGCGGACAAAGTTGAGATCTTTGCAAGGGGAAGGTGTTACTAATGTGGAGTAGATCACCGGGTAAGTCTCACTACTCACTAATCCAAAGCCGTAACTCCTATTACCGGGTAAGTCTCAAGGAATTAAGATAAAGAATTATAACCTCAAACTAACACACCATCTAAGGGAATAGAATCAACCTTTACCGGGTAAGTCTCAGGCTAACTCACAAAGATGGGATGGAAGCACACTCAAACCCCAATAAAGGATAAACCTTTATTACCTACACTTATGATCGTTGGTACACAAACTAAGGAATTACCGGGTAAGTCTCATCCTAAGCTTGTTTTGAACCAGGAAAGGTGTAATAAGAATAGGATTTGGCAAACTCTAACACTTAACTCTCAGTTTAGGATCAGATAAGTCACCTCGGTCAGCCAAATTCCACCCCGGCCGAGATGTTCATCGACTGAGCGAGATGCTTAGGGTTAAGGTTAAAGACTCGAACTTTCAGGGTCCTACTGGAATCTAAGATTATTCTATCATTGTTTTTCCCACAACCTTCAGCCAATCACCCTAGAATCACACAAGGAAATTAGCCACTCATCATCATGAAAGTATTAATCAAATATATGGGAAGAAGGTGAATATTTGAACAAGAAGAATTTAGTGAAAAGACTTCAATAACTGAATCAAATATCACAACAAAAGCGTTTCTTGGATAGAAATCCAACAAGAATGACAACAAAGAAGAGAATCTAAGGTAATCTTACAAGAAAACCTTCAAAAGCTATCAAAAGCTACAATCTTCAATCTTCCTTCAACCTTCAAAAAGGTTCTTCAAAACTCCCAACTGGAGTATGGCTGCTGCGTACTATAAACCCTGATCGATGGTATAGCATGATGATGGATTTGTGGAAATCCAACCCTTTTTATAGGAAAATAACCCTCCAAAGATAATATATCTTAGAAAGATCTATTCCCATAAATATAGGTAAAATATAAGATCTTCTTCCTTCCAGGAGCCAAGCCCAAAAATATAAGATCACCTTCCAAAGATAAAAGATCTCAGCCAAGAATAAAATATTCTCGCCGCGTCCTAGGTGTTCGCCTCGGTCGAGTCGGCGTCTCTGGATCACCTCGGTCGAGATGAATCTCTGGTCAACCGAGGTGAGTCACAACTGAATGTGAAATCTCTCAAAACTGGTCCAAAGTGAATCTTAATCCATGGTTATGCTTCTTGGATGGTTCCTTATGCTCCTCAATGTAGCTCCAATGACTTCCATAGCTCCATTTGTTCCTTTTTGATGCAAAACGTGCCATTTTACCTACAATTACAGCAAAACTAGGTGTAGACCTCGATTCCCGCAAAGGTAGATGAAATGGTAATAAAATCACATAATATACATGCAATCATGCAGATTATGAAAGATAAAACGTCCAAACAAACCCCAAAATATAGACTATAATTCATGCTATCAAAGTCATAGACTTCTAGCAACCGTTTCATTCCTGATCCGTGCTGCTTGTTCGTACAGGCTTTCCTTGCTCCTTTCCTGAGGGAAACTGAGTTGTTCCTGAGTTGTTTTGATCTTTTGGTTTACCTTCGAGTGAGGTAAGTCCCTTGGACTTACTTAGCTTCATTCCGCGTATTAGTTGGACTGTTTTGGCTTGTTTGTGTTGCTATCATGTTTATAACGGATAATTGGAAATAGGATTCACCCTTTGTTACCCTTAACTGGCCCAAGTGTATTATAATCAGGCGGTGACCACTTGTCTAGTTCTACAGGAGACTAGAATGTGCTCTTGCAACCCAGACCCATAGGTAACGGATAGTACTGATCTATTCCTATTGGTAGACGGAAGCAGAGGCGAGTTTCGGGAGATTCTCGTGTGACAAAAGAAGTTGAATTAGTAATGGATAACCTTAATGAAAGATAATAACCGGTTGATGTGTAAGCATGTTATGTGTTTTCTTTACCTTATGTGTGTTTGTGTCTTTACACTCTTGCTTATACCTAGGGTGTTAGCTAACGGTTTATACCGTCGTTGTAGATGTTCCGCTGGTTCAGGATGTTGCTGAGTGATCCGGATGGTGTGGTCAGCCGGTGTTCCCGTACATTATAGGACGGGATCGGGTTTTGTTTTTCTTTTGTTGCTTCCCTTTTGTTTTGAACCCGGCTGTGGAGCTTTTGTGTTTTCTTTTGGTTTGAACCTTTGGTTTTATATTAAGTTTTGGTTTTCATTCCTCTGTGCCTTGTTGTAAGATTCGTTTGTTATGCTACTCTGAGGGTCGGGACTCATTGTGCGGTCCTAGCCCGTAGCGTTTCAAGTTCCCAGAACTTGGGGTGTTACAATATGGTATCAGAGCTCTAGGTTGGCAACAATGGCACTCGAAATTCTACAGGTCGGATGGATAAACAAATAGAACCCGCAAGGGGTCTAACGTTTTCAAAAGGGGTTTTGTTTTTAACCTTTCGGTCTGGGATAGATGTACGGGCGACCACCGCTACCTCCACGGATCTCAGCAGTGTAGTTTCTTTCGTGTTGGCTTTTATATGTGCTTTTTTTGGACTTTTTCTTTAGCTGTAGCGTGGCCTTATATCTATATAAGGATCAAGCTCATTCTTGGTGGGGTGGATTCTGCTATGGAGGCTATCGGTTGCCCTGAGGGACGTCGAGTCAACATAGCACAAACATTGCTGAAGGATCAGGCTCATTCTTGGTGGAGGACAATTCGTAGCAAGGTCACTAGTTATGAGTAGATGAAGACAGCGATCAGGGATCGCTATCGCCCTACAGCCATGAGGAGAGACCGTCTTCAGGATTTCCTTGAGGCTGGATTCGAGGATTTGCCTATAGCTGAGATCATTGTCAAGTTTCAGGATGAGTTGGCGTTGCTAGGTCCGTCTGCACCACCGGAGGATCAACATGTTTACCTTTTCTCTCGGAGGTTGACAGAATCGACACGCTCTTATCTTATTGGTTTCCGTTGTGACTCTTTGACGGACTATCAGGATAGAGCTTCTGCCTATGAGAGAGACCGATCGGGTCAGAGGAGAGCTTCTCAAACAGGAGGTCTTGAGAAGAGACAGAAGACTGGATCAGCAAGTGCTGGAGCTGGAGCAGCTGGTTTTGGGCGTAGTCAAACGCCTGGACGTTCTGGTTTTCAGCAGAGTTCTGACAAAGCACGACAGTGTCATAACTGCGGAGTAGTTGGACACATCCGAGCTGATTGCAAGAATCTAGCAGTGACTTGCTTTACTTGCGGCAAGCCCGGACATAGAGCTGCGTTTTGCCGTCAGGGCAAGGCGCTATCCCAGCAGTGTTCTTCCCCTGCTAGTGTTGCTAAAGGAGGACAGAGATCGCAATATCAACAGCAGCAGCAGAGAGTTTTGGTTCTACCGTTCCTCAAGGTTCCACTCCGGGACAGGGGAGAGGTAGAGGACATGTTGGTGGATCCGCAGACACCAGAGATGCACCAGCCAGAGTTTATGAGTTGAGGAGTGTTGTAGAGCCGTCAGCGCCAGCAGCTATAGGTACCATTCACATTAATGGTTTTCCTATCAGAGTTTTTTTCGATACTGGTGCTACGCATTTTTTATATCTGATGCATGTGTAGATAGATTGGCCTTAGTTACTGTAGAGGATAGACCCTTTTTTATAGGATTACCCGATGGGGGTAAGATACGAGGTACGCGAGAGGTTCGCGATTGCCCTATTACATTGGGAGGTCGCGATTGGCCAGCTAACTTCGTCGTCATGTACTTAGTACATGAAGAAGTTATTCTGGGCATGGATTGGACGGATCGACATCGAGCAGTTCTGGACATCGGCAAGAGGATAGTGACAGTAACTACAGATGCAGGCCATGTTGAGATCTTCCGAAGATGGGATCTCGGGAAGACTGGTACAGTCATCTGTGCAGTACGAGCTGCGAGACTTATCAGTCAGGGATGCGAGGCTTTTTGGTGCTATGCCATGAAGGATAGTACTAGTCCAGCTTTGGAGGAGATTCCAGTAGCTTACGAGTTTGCTGACGTCTTTGGAGAGCCATCAGGTTTACCTCCACAACGGAGTGTAGACTTTGGCATTGATCTAGAGCCCGGTACAAGACCGATCTCTAAGGCTCCTTACCGCATGACGGCTATCGAGATGCTTGAGTTGAAGAAGCAGCTTGAGGAGTTAGCAGAGAAGGGCTTCATCCGCCCTAGTGTATCTCCTTAGGGTGCACCAATTCTCTTCGTTAGGAAGAAGGATGGGTCAATGAGGTTGTGTATCGACTACCAAGAACTGAACAAGGTGACAATCAAGTACAAGTACCCATTGCCCCGTATTGATGATCTTTTGGATCAGCTACATGGAGCTTCAGTGTTTTCGAGGATCGATCTGAGATCATGATATCACCAGCTGAGGGTGAGAGAGCATGATGTAGCCAAGACGGCATTTCGGACTAGATATGGACACTACGAGTTTGTAGTGATGCCATTTGGGCTCACAAATGCGCCCGCAGTCTTCATGGAGTTGATGAACAACATCTTCATCGACTTTCTAGACCAGTTTGTGGTTGTCTTCATCGACGACATTCTGGTTTACTCCTGTAGTAGAGAGGAGCATGTTGGATACTTGAGGATCGTTCTTCAGGTCTTACAAGATAGAGAGTTGTACGTCAAGCTCTCTAAGTGCGAGTTTTGGATGTCCGAGGTAGCATTCCTTGGTCACATCATTTCAGCTGAAGGGATCAAGGTAGATCTGGCGAAGATTGAGTCAGTAGCTTCTTGGCCGCCACCAAAGAACGTCAAGGAGGTTCGCAACTTCTTAGGATTGGCAGGCTACTACAAGCGTTTTGTTGAGGGTTTTTCAGTTATCGCCCGACCGCTCACTTCCTTGTTGCGGAAGTCTACGAGGTTCGTATGGTATGAGTCGTGCCTACAGAGCTTCGAGGAGTTGAAGAAGAGGTTGACCTCTGCTCCTATCCTAGCTCAGCCAGAGGGCATTAAGGATTTTGTGGTTTACAACGACGCATCCAAGCTCGGCTTGGGATGTGTACTGATGCAGAGGAAAGGTGATCGCTTATGCATCTAGACAACTCAAGACGTGCAAGGAGAATTACCCTACCCATGACCTGGAGTTGGCTGCCGTAGTTCATGCTTTGAAGATTTGGAGGCATTATCTGTACGGAGCTACGTGTCAGATATTCACAGACCATAAGAGTTTGAGGTACATATTCACTCAGCGGGAGTTGAATAACCGCCAGCGCAGATGGTAAGAGTTGATCAAGGACTTTGATCTTGAGATCTTATACCACCCGGGAAAGGCTAATGTGGTAGCAGATGCCCTCAGTAGGAAGACTTCGCGGGAGATGGCGATCGCTAGGCTGACGGCTCAGCCACAGTTACAGCGAGATTTGGCATGGCAAGCGATGGATATCTACTTCCCAGATTCCGACATCCAGTTGTGCATCTTGGAGATAGTAGCTGATCTGTTGACCGAAATTCGCGGGAGTTGAATAACCTCCAGCGCAGATGGTAGCAGATGCCCTCTTATGCTGATAAGAGGCGCTGACCTCTAGAGTTCAGAGTTGGAGCTCAGGTTTGGTTGAGAATATCTGCAGGGGCGGCTGTGAGATCCGCCCTTGCGGATCGTGCGACAGAGATGCGCCGATCTGTTTTCGTCGTTTTATTCTTTCTTACATAATTAGAATATCCGATATTCTATCTTATGGGCCGGTTTCCTTGTTTTCTTTCTAACCCTAGACGCCCTTTCCGTCTAGCGTTCCAGCCCTCCCTATATATTCTCTTCCTTCTCTCCTTTTTCCCGTTCCTTGCTATCGTCTTCAAACCCTAAAGAGCTGCATCCGTCCTTGCTTCCTGCGATTCCGCTGAACGTGTAAGTACATCTTTTCTGGTTCTTCCTCACGTTCCTTTAGCGCTGCATGCCTCCCTTCTGTTTTGGTTTCTTCCTTTCATTCGTTTCTTCCCTTCTTCTCCAAGGATCAAGCATGAGCCTTGATTCTTGTGGAGTGTTCCGTTGTTGACCCTTTGTTGTTTTCAGGCTCTCTAGAGTGGAGTCTCAACGTGTTGGAACCAAAGGTTCGAGCTTTGGTTGCCCTTGCTGTGAGATCTGTCGAAGAGAAGCCCGACAGTAGCTTCTAGCGAAGATCCGCCCCTGCGCCTGCACAGAGCCGCCCCTGCGCCTCTATTCAACCGCCCCTGTGCATCTGTCTAACCGCCCTTGCGGTTTCTCTACAGTAACTCCCGTCTTTGGTGAGTTGCTTCCTTCCTACCTTTCCTCGTTCCTTCCTTGGTTCCTTATGGTTATTCCTTGTTCCCCTGAGTTGTTGTAAGACTAAGGTTGTGCCCTTAGCATGTGTTGATCTCTTAGAGATCTTTAAGACTAGAAGTCATAGACTTCTAGCAACCGTTTCGTTCTTGATCCGTGTTGCTTGTTCCTACAGGATTTCCTTGCTCCTTTCCTGAGGGAAACTGAGTTGTTCGTGAGTTGTTTTGATCTTTTGGTTTACCTTCGAGTGAGGTAAGTCCCTTGGACTTACTTAGCTTCATTTCGCGTATTAGTTGGACTGTTTTGGCTTGTTTGTGTTGCTATCATGTTTATAACGGATAATTGGAAATAGGATTCACCCTTTGTTACCCTTATCTAGCCCAAGTGTATTATAATCGGGCGGTGACCACTTGTCTAGTTCTACAGGAGACTAGAATGTGATCTTGCAACCCAGACCCGTAGGTAACGGATAGTACTGATCTATTCCTATTGGTAGACGGAAGTAGAGGCGAGTTCCGGGAGATTCTCATGTGACAAAAGAAGTTGAATTAGTAATGGATAACCTTAATGAAAGATAATAACCGGTTGATGTGTAAGCATGCTATGTGTTTTCTTTACCTTATGTGTGTTTGTGCCTTTACACTCTTGCTTATACCTAGAGTGTTAGCTAACGGTTTATACCGTCATTGTAGATGTTCCGCAGGTTCAGGATGCTGCTGAGTGATCCAGATGTTGTGGTCAGCCGGGGTTCCCGTACATTATAGGACGGGATCGGGTTTTGTTTTTCTTTTGTTGCTTCCCTTTTGTTTTGAACCCGGCTGTGGAGCTTTGTGTTTTCTTTTGGTTTGAACCTTTGGTTTTATATTAAGTTTTGTTTTTCATTCGTCTGTGCCTTGTTGTAAGATCCGTTTGTTGTTGCTACTTTGAGGGTCGGGACCCATTGTGCGGTCCTACCCCGTAGCGCTTCAAGTTCTCAGAACTTGGGGTGTTACAACCTGGGCGCACAGTCGGAAGTGGAAGGAACACCAGCGATGTAAGCAAAGACCACCATCAGACCGGAGATAAGTTGTCGGGAATCGAGAGTTGAGAACTTGAGGCTTAGGCGCACCGCTGTGATCCTCATAATGTACATCGACGGCGTCAAATCGATGGAGGAGCCCAACTTCTTCTAGTGTTTGCGTCAAGGAGAATTATATAAGCCCTAGCTGGAAAGGTTGAAAATTGAAATGTTTGGGGAGAGTGTTGTCTGCCAGAATAGGTCTTAGGGTTTTGTCTCGACTCTCGGGTCTGAGTCTTTGAGACGAAACGAAAGGTACTTTTTTTAATGAGACGAAATAAAGGGTACAATCATTATTAAATACAATATTAAAGTATAATATAAAGTACCCTGTAACTAATTAAAAAATAAATATAAAGTACAATGTCTTGCAAATTCTACAATTGTATTTATAGACACGCGTACCTGCAATTGTAAATATAGCCACGTAGAGTGGCAGATCGTTCAATGCATTTTTAATTTGCCGTCTGCAACCATCCATCAAAGTATTTAATTCTTTTTTTTAGTTTTTACTTTTAAGAAGAGATTGTTTAATGATAATTTAATCTAATTAGTTTTATTTTATAAGGATAAAAAGTGTAGTTAAAATCGGATTTTAAATCTTACTACGAGTATGGATATGTTGAGTATAGAAAAAAAATTATTAATGGTAAAAATTTATAATATTATATTAAAATTTTTAATTTAATAATAGTTTATTTCTTAAGTTATTAATGGTAACAAAAATTATTCACTGTTTTAACTTTATTTCATTAATTTTAAACTATATTTATGATATAAATTATAGTGTTCAATGTTAATATAGTTTTAGGAGAAATATGCAAGAGTTCTAAATAACAATTAATAGGTTGGCAAAAGGTTAATTTTAATATAAATTTTAAATTTAAAGGGTCTTCATAATTTGATTGAATTTCATTTCATTTTGATAAAAAAAAAAAATTCTAGCTTTAAACGAGTGCTGATTTTGTTAGGTTTAAACTAATAAATGCTAAAATTAAGTGAAGTTAATTTTATTTTGGTTGTTCCTAATCTCACGCAAATATTTTGATGGTGTTTGACTAATTTAAGTAAGTCACCTAAGAATTATTATAGTGGGAAGTTTGTTAATTTTGATAGTAATTTTAATATATAAATAAATCTCATCCAATTATCTATAAAAAGACGACTAAATTTGCAAGTGAAAAATAAATAGTTACAAAGTATATTCATCAACCTCAGTACAATTCATTAAAATACACGTCTCAATTGCATTTTTCTTCGCTTGGTCATTAGTGAGCCATTGTGTGGTGGTTTTACTCATTCCTCTCCCTACATAGTTAAAAATAGATATAGGAGTATAGGTCACAGAAGAATCCTCGATGCCTTGTCGTGGTTGCTTTCTTTTAGATGAGGCTTTTGGCTTAAAGTAGTGATCGCACAGTGTATAAATTTCTTCGATGATCTATGAGTTACAAATCGATGCTCAAAATGTCGTTTATTACCGACTCTCTCACTGACTTTTTGCTTCAAGTGATATAAAAATCTACAATAATGAAATAAATACACTTCAACATAATTCTTAAACCAATATAAAATTAAGTAAATATAATTCTACATGTCATTTACCTCTCAAATGGATACATCCAACGATAGTTTACAGGTCCACCAATTTTTGCTTCATAAGCCAAGTGTACTACCAAATGTTCCATTGAGTCAAAAAACGATGGAGTAAAAATCATCTCCAACTTACATAATATTAGTGGAACAACCTTATTCAACTCGTCCATTTCAGTAGTTGACAACGTTCCCGAGCATATGGAGGGAAAGAATTGACTTAATTAAGTCAATGGCCCCAAACAATCGCCGGTAATAACATCTCTCTGAAAGCAATCGGTATCAATATCTGCATAAACACGTGTCAATCATGACTCTTCATCCCAATTAACTTGTAGCTATCGGTTTGTACACATCGACTGAGATTAGAAGCATATCTATCTAGAAAATTTAAGTCTTTGATCCATTCACAAACTTCCTTTCTTTGTGTTCTCATAAGTGTATATATTGACTTTGGTTTTGGCCCCTTGTAATCCTCATCAACCTGTAATTCTAGACGGTCACAATATAGTTTCAAATCTTTCCTCGCATTTAATGTATCATTTGACTTGTCACTAACATCCATTACCGTGTTAAAAACATTATCGAAAACGTTTTTCTCGACATGCATGGCATCAAGATTATGGCGAATCAAAAGGGTTTTCCAATAGGGAAGTTGCCAAAAATATACTTTGCTTCGTCCACTTATGAAATATTTTGTATCCTTCGAGAGTTGAACAAGGAGCTTCCATCATTGTTGATATATCCTTGGCACGATCCCAAATAGCGTGTCCACTTAAGCGTTTAGGGGGAGAAGACTTTTCAATACGATTTTTATAAGATGCCTTTTTATTTCTCCTAAACGGATGATCAACACTAGTGTATCTTCGATGATCATCAAACCATGAATGTTTTTTGCAATGATGTAACCGAAATAATTTGGTATCTTCCATACAATATGGGCAAGCCATGGGTCCTGCCGTATTCCAACCCGCCATCATTCCGTAAGCTAAAAAATCATTAATTGTCCATAATAAGGCAACTCGCATCATAAATGTTTCATTTCGAGATATATGAAATGCCGGAACACCGAGACTCCATAACAACTTCAGCTCATCAGTTATAGGTTGTAAGTAAACATCTATAAACTTCTTCGGGTTATGTGGACCGGGTATAATCAGCGTCAAGAACATGTATGGAGTTTTTAGACACATCCACGGTGGAAGATTATACGGTACTACAATGATTGGCCAACAAGAATAAGGTTTTTCATATTGGTTAAATGGGTTGAAGTCATCTGTACACAATGTCAACTGAATATTACGAGATTCCGATGCAAAGTCAAGATATGCCGTATCCAAATGCTTCCATGTTTCATTGTCAAAAGGGTGCAACATTATTCCATCTTTGGTTTGATGATTAGCATGCCATCTCATGGGTTCCATTGTAGACTCTGATGCATACAACCTTTGCAATCTTGAAATTAATGGTAAATACCGCAATTGCTTATAAGGAACATCTCTTCCCATGCTAGTGCGCTTATATTTGTCATTCTTGCAAAGTTTACAACTTCGCAACTCAATGTCCCCCTTCCAAAATAACATGCAACCTTCAAGACAAACATCGATTTTTTCCATTGGCATTCCTAGATCTCGTACAAGATTCTTTGATTGGTAATAATTGTCAGGAAATGTATGATCTCGAGGCAAGCACTTTCCTATCCATTGAGAAGTCCTATTGTAACAGTTTTTAGACAAGTTAAACTCAGAATTAATGTTTAGCGGTTCCGCGACAGAAGACAACAAAGTTTTGTCTTCACACCTATCCCACAATGGCTTATTTGCAGCTTGTAGAGCTTCCCAACATCTTTTCGATGATCTGATGTGCATATTAATGTTCACTCTAGGTTCGATAGTGGGAGATGTTGTATTTAGATTGTTCGGTGAAGAAATATCCGGACCATCATGTTGAACCAAGGTACCAAGATTATTGGCGTCCCCCCAAATAGGATCTAAAGTTGGAGTAGATGCATCAAACATCATATTTTGTTGTCGATTAAGACGATCATATTCCCGTCTCGTTGACGATTTTTGGTGGGAATGAGTACAACTAGAAATTGATATGCTTATACGGGGTTCTACGTGACAAGTTCAACGAGTATAGTTCTGCATAAACCATTTTCTTAATAAGTGTGCTCGAACATCTTTTGCCGTGTGATATTCTCCATTTTCACACTTACTACAACGACATCGAACTTTAATTGGATCACTACTGTGTGACATTACAACTTCGATAAATTCATCGAGCCCTTTATAAAATTCTTCTCTTATCTCGTACGTCCAGGCTCTAACTTATTGTACATCCAACTCCGATCATTCATTGTTTTGTCCAAACAGATATAACCTATATACAATTGTACACGTACATTTTGATGGTTTAATTATATATATAACCATTAAAAATAAGTTATATGCATTCACTTGACTATGCATAGTTAAATTTACAAATCTCACTATAAATTATTTTTTTAATAATATTAGACTATTTTTATTATATTATATTTACATAAATTCTCTCTTTTTATTTTTAAATTAATGATATATTTTAATATAGTTTTTAGTTTCAAACAAAATAAATGATAAGACTTTATAATACGTATAATAGAATATTCGGGATATAGCATAATGTGATGTAAAAGTGTTCAAGAAAACACAACATATATACAACGTTCGGATAAAAGTGAAAGACCTAAGTTTGATGTGTGGGCTCACGTTGATTTCATTTGTGGTATAGGGAAATAATGCACAAATCAATTAAAAAAAATTAAAATCTTCCACAAAAATTCATTTCAAAACATACAAATGTGTATGTTAAGTATAAAAGTGTTAATTTTTATAAAATTTTAGAAGTCTTATCTTAAATTATTTTTTAAAATTTAATAAAAAAAAATTAAAAACTATATTATATATGGTTTAAATTTATACATTCGATCAAAATATTAGAAAAATATTCAATGTTTATATATTTAATTAATATCACAAAAATCCCTTGCATGACACAAATTTATAACTAAAAATGATATATTATTGCTAGCAGCATAAAAATTGACTTTTTCTACAAATATTTTTACATTTCATATATAAATAACTTAGGACTACAAGTGGAAAATTTGACTTTTGTTTTCTATAAACCAAATCAGTAATTTTTACATTTATTATGATAAAAACTTCACCTCAAATATATGTAAATAATTTGACATTTTATAATATATTAATGTCTTAAATTTTTATTTAAAATTATTTTATAACTAGCAAAGAAAGTCACACTAATCTCTAAATTAAAGTAACCAAAATATATAATAATAAAAAAATAAGAAAAAGAGCAAGAAGAAGGTCAGAATAGATATGGGTCATATGGCCCCACTAAAAGAGAAATTGTTGATGATGCGATTCGAAAGCTTGGAAAAACGAAAATTTTGCATATCTCGGGCAACCATTGAGTTATATGATATTTTGTTGTTCAAACTTTATCTTCATTCAACATAAATAAACCTTAAATTTTAAAGTATTGATTCAATATATAGATTGATAGATTTCATGTAATTGATAGATGTGTGTAATTTTTTAATATTCTATCACGCGTGTGATTGTGTGTGGTTGGTAAAGATGATCGGAAAATATTTGAGGGTGGCGACAATCCATTCCGGCGAAGAATGAACAACTATAATATGTTTGTATGCGATTCGGTGAATTTTAATGGGCTCCTATTATTTTTGGTTCATAACTAATAGTTCACATTATTTTTTTGTAATTTTTCAATAATATGAGAAATAGTTTCTAAATCATGTCCAAATATCTTAAGCTTTAAATATCATCATGAATAAAAATATTGCTATAAATATCACGTGAGAGGTTAACATACCTTTATTGAATTAAAGACGGAAATAAAATGAAAGAGGACAATAAATATATATGCACCAACACGGCGTCGATTCCACCAAATATATCAAACTCATATAGCAATATGAAGATCGAGTTTCACGAATATATGCACATTGCACTAACACAACTGCAACAAATCAAATCCACATCTTTGCAATTAGTTTAGCCTTGATACATTATCACTTGTTGTATATTTTACTAGTAAATGAACAAATCAAATTATCACGTAAGAAATCAACGTACCTTTTTGACCAATGATAAAAAAAAGGAATGATCAAGTCCACTATACCTCTACACCAACATTGATCATTTGAACCACTATTAAGAGTTCACTCAAAAAAACAACAAAAAGCCAATCAATTTCAATAATACTAATTTGTAGATAGTCATCATCAACATTAAACTTTACCTATATTTATACCAAAAAAAATTATTAATTAAAATTACAAAAAAAAAAACTCTTGAAAATCTAGTTACAACGTCACTATACCAAGCATAGTGAAGTTTAGGTTGTTAACGTTATAATTTTTAAAAAATTTTAACATAACCAACAGTTTTGATTGTTGGTTGCACATCCGTTGGAAATTTACCCACAACTTGATCCGTTGGTAATTAGAATCATGGATAATTTGACATATTTGACAATTTCCCATAGTGATGTCCATCGGTAAATACTTCCGTTGGTAATTTAGCAACAGACGAGGGAACCCACGATAATATACGTTGTTATATTACTCAATAGATTATTCTGATGGAAAACATATGTTGCTATCGATACAATTTCTAGTAGTGCTACTTTCATTGGGATTAAAGTTATAAGAGGATTAATTTGTGTTCTCAAGAAGCATTTTTTTTTTTTTTTTTTTTATTCATAATGAATTCTTATTTATACGGAATTCCTATTTACATAGAAGAAGAAGGTAAGCGAGCAACAAGTTGCGCCGCTACACCTTTTTGGATGGCAAAACCTAACCTTTTAAAAACAACATCTACAAATCTAGAGGACATAATATTACTATGCATAACTCTTTGCACCCTCTTGAGAATATCAACAGCATCGGGTGCAAAAAATCCAAACGTGTCAAAAGCAAATGGAAGAAAAACGTGTTGGTTTTCAACACACGCCCTTCCATGCTTGGCCACCTTAGCTGATGCCGCTCTACAAGCTGCCTGACCCACAACAAAAGGTCCGTTCCCTAATCCCACAAGTGGTGAGACCCCCGTCAAATCAATACATGCATGCTTCCCTCCACTCCAACCAAACACCAAAACATCCGTCGGCCGCAATGTCGACCTTCCATCCCGCGGATCAGTCAAGAAGTTCACAGGTGCTTCTTTCTTTACAGAAATTCCGGCCCGTCTAAAGGTATCACAAAGAACATCACGAACCAGATCATGCCTATACTTGAAGCCAGGAAGTTCCTTACAATGTACAGCATGCTCCCCAAAAGCATCCAACACCCTCCGACAATTAGGAATGGGGCAAACCTCACCAGCTGAAAAAAGCGGAATCATAAGTCGGTACTTGAGAATGGAGCGGTACTCCACAGGGGACATGCATTGACCAAGTCCATCGATGGGAATGACAAGAAGAAAATCTTGGCTATGCGGCGCTTGCAGACATCCGAAAACTGCTTGTTGCCTATTAGTCATATCAAACCTCTCAACCATCTCCTGAATAATTTTACCAAAAAGAGCATCCGCCAAAATATGTTGGGGCTTAGGGGGGACGGTGTCCTTACTGGTAAAGTTGGAAAGGTCGAACTCCGGAATAGCAACATGCAGGTCATCTAAAGCTTTGTAAAAATCTGAATCCATACCGGATAGCCCACTGTCACGCAAGATATGGTCTTGGAGCACCCAAGACTGAGCTCTGGAGGCAACAAAAGCGTAAGAAGACGCCTCCATAACAGAGTACAAACCGAGCCCTCCACGACGAATAGGCAAGGAAGCCAACCGCCATTGAAGATCCCCGAAAAAAGGACCCCCACAAACCACAATATCCTCAATCGACCCACGAAGTCCCGCGTCAAAAAAAGATGATGCATCCTTCACATGCTCTGGCTGACAAGTCCTCAGGCCAAAAAACATCTTCGCTACACCCAAACACGAACGAAGTAAGAGAAGCTCACTCTGTGGGTTCCTAAGTTGAGGGAGAAGACGCATCAACTCCAATGCCTTATCAGCTCTCTTCATAACCAATTCTTTAATAAAACCACTATCTCTACTCACAGCCCCTCCCAACAACTTCAACCCCAAAGATGGTCTCGCAATGTCTCTAGGGAATAACCCGTCCCGAAGCTTCGAACCATCACATGAAGGCCAAAATAACTCAGTTTTTTTAACATTCAACTCAAGTCCAAAATTCGGACCAACCTCCAAAATAATACCAAGTGCCTTAGCCACATCCTCCGATCGACCAATGATTGTCCCATCATCTAAATACCAAGCATGAAGAAGAGGCTTACAGTTGTCACGGATAGTGTGCACAAGTGGATGCAAGACAAGCGCAAAAAGAAGTGGCCCTAAGGGGTCACCTTGCTGAACTCCTGTGGATGACCAAATAAATCTATCTCCCAGATACAGTCGAGCAGGCTGACCATACAAAAACTCAACCCATAAAGAAATAGATGGACATCTTCTTCTCACCTCACGAAGCAATACTGTCCTATCAACAAGATTAAAAGCATTCGAGAAATCTACTGCAAGCATAGCAAGCGAACCATCATCATGCCGCTCGCTCAAAACCCTGTTGACACTATGCAAAATAGCTTCTGCGCCACCAGAGACGCCTACTCCAAACTGAAAATCCGCTAGATAGGTTGTCATATCTTTACTCACCCCTTTCATGGCAACCTTAGAAACCAACCGTCTCCAAATAGTGCCCACTGCAATGGGTCGAATCCCATTGTCAGACTTCAATAATGGCGTAAGAGGAGCAGAAGCCACAAACTCCGCCAAACTCCCCGGACATCTGCCTCCCAACCACAGATTAACAACAGATGAGATCACTCGTAGAAGATCAACAGCAATAGCGGAACCATCCCCACACATAGCATCTAATACGTGTTGTGCCCTCAGACCATCCCTGCCACAAGAAGTACCTTTGGGAAAGGACTTAATACACCTAAGAATCAAATCAACATCAGCAACAAAGGGAGATTCCAGAACCTCACATACCCGAGAAGGTGGAGACTTGAAGGGGTGCTTAGCCTCCAAAACCTTCACAGTCTCATCATCAAACGAAGCCACACCAGAAGAGGACAAAACCTTAACAGCCGCCGTGAAATGTCCATCAGAGACCTTGCGAAGACACTGCTTGATATTAGGTCTCACTCTCTGTCTATCACCATCCGTTGAGGCACCCCTAGTAGTTGCCGAAAACCCATGCTCGGAATGGTCTAACAAACCCCGCACAAGCTTGTCAATACTGCCGTCCTCACCCCACAAAGCCAGAGACTGCATGATCCGCTGTTGTTGAATAGACTTTCTACTCCCTGATCTACTATCTCTCCTATTCGAAGGCCTGAACACTTGCAAAGTGCACCGAGGAAGAAGAAGCAACGCAACCCAAGCATCCACAGAACATGGCTCAGCGACCACTCTCTGAAGAGCACCCTTTAGAGCTTGAGAGAAAGCAAGACGACAGCTATGCGGGATACTCTTCACAGTAGTGATAGGAATGCGAAAAACTTTATCAAGCAAACCCGCATCAAAAACCATCCCTTCATCAATAACCGCAACAGACAACTCTCCCACGACCGGCTTCGAGATACCCAAAATGTAGCTTCTTACCATTCCGTCCTCATAAGCAACACGAACAGAACCATCAGAGTGATGACATGCACGACTCAAAGCATGCATACTCATACAACGCCCGCATAACCACAACCCAAGATAAGCCAAGGACTCCTCAAAAGCCACAAATACATCAAGGTTATTCTCAATAGTGTCGCGAATCACATTTTTGTTATCTTCGGAACAAAAATGTTGCCTTTTAAGATGAGAAACCAAACAAGAGAAACCTTTGCTTCCCTCTACTCCATCCCGACAACCTTGAAATGCCCTAAGAGGACAATGAAGGAAACCTCTACCATCCGTTTTCATATCAGAACCGGCAATTCCTAGAGACATTTCATCAAACAAATGACGGACGATAATCCATAGGAAAGGAAATCATAAAATTTGGTTAAAGAATGGTATAATGCCTACTCTCATGCATCGTATACAATGACTAACGCAAGTCCAATGACTAATATAGTTTTTGGGTCTTTTCTCTTTTACAAACCATCAAACCGGCCCCCTAGACTTAATTGTAAATGATAGTGTTGATTCAGGTTTCGATTTACCCTAATCATAACAAACTTGTCATAGAAATTAACACATCCAACTACTCTCTTTCTAAACCCTAAATTTTATGAAGCAACAATTTCTTGGTTAGCTTAGAAAGGAAATCATAAAAAACATCACATATTGTAACCACTTCAATAAACTGCTAACCACTTCTCTTAAAAAGAAAAGCATACGAAATAACATATATGGGATTCAAACCCATATCTTGGTGCAGAAGCACATTGCTCTTCCAATTGAGCTAATAGGTTATACAAATTGAGAATTATAGACATGAATCAACCAACTTGAATCTTGATAACATCCAAAGTCATCACCTACCGTAATTTTTCTTGTTTTTACTCAAATACTACTTGACAATGAGCATTTGTCTTTTGTAACAATCTAACATCAACATTATATGTAAGTAAAAAAAAGAGTCAATCTCAAAATGCAACAATCTAAAACTGTTTTTGTTGTTTACAAGCACCATAAACACTGATAAGCAAAGGATGTTACGCTCAGGATGTGTAGTGCAATAAGCTTTAAATTTATACTCGTTATATTTCTCCTAACTCCTAGCGAACCCGCAGTGTACGGGACGTTTGTAGTAGGGATAGTATTCTGAGGTCGAACACAAAGACTGAGGTGAGATTGAATCGATTAATGATTAAGTTTAGTGAAGATCTAAGCCTAAGAAAAGAGAAAGAAATAAAGAAATGAAAATCTCAATGTTTTTGGTTGGTTTTTAGGTGATCAATCAAGGATCACAAATCATGCAAGGTAAACAATCAACTAAGCTAACAAATCAACACAAACAAACAAGCTAAACACGAGATATAAATCAAGGAGAGAAAAGCGGATTCCAGGGGTTGGAAATTCCGGTTATGGCATAGGACTCAAGCTATCTAATCATTCCTTGGATTAACTATTGTGTATTGGGAGTAAGTATTTCTAGATTGGGATAAATCACCGGGTAGGTCTCATGGTCCACTAGTCCGTTCCTAAGGCCTCATCACCGGGTAAGTTTCAAAGAGCCTAAGGAATGGAATTCTACACAAACCGGATTGTCATCTAGGGATCTAACCTATCCTTACCGGGTAAGTCTCGGAAAAGTAAGTCCTAAACAACTATCCTAGCACACTTAGTCCAATGGCGGCTTATGAGGCTCACCACTACCTAGAGTTTATCATCTTCGGAATCTAAGAGCAAGAATCACCGGGTAGGTCTCTTCTAACACTTAGTTGCTAACACTAGGTCACCCTAGGATAGATTTAACTCAACAAACACTAGGATTTCAATATTCTAACATTCTAGAACTTAGACTCATCCTATCAAACGAATCAGGCAAATCATGGGCTGTTCTACCATTTCCACGGCCGTGGACTGGCAAGAACAAGCCGTGGACTCCAACAGTGGCTCGGTTCAAGTAGGCGAATCATTCAAGGGCAAATCTAAATCCATCCTATCATAGTCCAGCCATAACCTTCTTTTCCTTACCCTAGAATCACATCTATCTAGCCAACAACATACATCATCTCAATCGAAATCATCAAGCATAAAATCATAGCATCCATTTGCAAGATAATGAAGAGAAAGAGATGAATAAGTAAAATAAGTAGAACAAAGCTAAAAATGAGATTAGAAAGACTCACAACCCTTCCAAAAGAAGGTTTAAACGATTCTTACAATCCTAGAAAATCGATTCCGAAAATCTTCACTACAAAACTTATCAAGCACTAGCAATGGTGTCTTCTTCTCTTCCTCTCCAATGGAGCTCTTCTTCCTCCTTCCATGGTAGCTTCTCCCAAGAGAATCTTCTTGTTGAGAGTATGGGAGAGAATATGGATTTGATTGGATGATGAAAAGATGTCTCCTCTCAGCCTTGCAGGACCACTTTTATACTACAACCTTGTTAGAGTGAGCCATGAGATCGTGGCACAGCTGTCACAGCCGTCTGGCAAAAACCACGGTTGGTTTCCATGGCTTGCACCAACAAGGTCTCATGGGTCTTCCTTAGCCTCTAGCTTGCATCCTAATGAGTCCGAGGGTGTGTCATCTTGATGAACGATCCTCAAACGTATCGATTAAGCCCCTAAATCTCCCAAAATACCTACAAAGCAATGCAAAAGTCCGTGTAGACGTCTATCTCGACAAAATACGTGAATTGAGTGCAAACGTCGTGAACTAGTGCTAAACCATGCATGAATGAGTGAGAAATCTATCTAAATGATTACCTAAACCTAAGTCATAAATCGTGTTATCAAAGGACATTGTTCATGGTTGCACCTCCATACAACTGATCACAACAAGATAGTAAAAAAAAAGTCAAGACACAGTTGATGTTTTTAGCATGCATTTAATAGCAAAGTGTAGGTTCAATGTTAGGGCCCTCTAAAGCACATTCATCATTGAGTGAATAATTTGTAGGAAATACATGCCTCAAAGAATGTTGGTGATAGTGTTATAAGAGAAGAGAAACAGACCCAGTAAGGCATGTTGTCTGGTTGATTCCTATCTGGTTGATTCCTTGACTTCCCATTTTCAATTGTATAATTCAAATGAACAAGTTATAAACCATATAAGTATGTAAAAATAAAGAGTTATAGGAGCTAAACAATGATCAATTTACTTATAATGTTTTATCAATTCTCTTGGGCATTCTATTGAACAGGTGATATGCATCATTGTAGTTTATATAAACACCTCTAAAAATCCAAATAAGTGAACTAATATCCTTTGATTATTGATCATACAGTGATTCAAACAAGTTGTACAACCCTTCTCCGAATTAAAACAAAAAGTCATCCATAATTCATTTCCATATAGAAATCGAAAATAGACAAATTTGAAGTTCAAAATTGTTCAGACAAAGGTTGAGTATGGTTGTAAGGACTTGACTACCGATGATACAACCTTTCAATTCATCTTTGTGTCCTAATTGTTGTTATTGAAAAATCGTTCGGTTTTGAAGGAGAAGAGGAGCATACGGTTTTGAATGAGAAGAGAAGCATGAAAGGAAACATGTGATTTTGGGAGATGAGAAATTTGATTTTAATTTTCGATTTATTTTACAAGATTTAATCTCAACTTTTAAATCCGATCAACAATCTAGATTCATTGAACTTCACCTTGTGTTCGTCGTGAGAGTCAATGATAAAATTTTAGGTCTTCCCACGTGGAAGGGATTTTGTTTTAAAAAACTGTGTAAAAGTGGTGGTTCGGTTTAATAACTTTATTTGTGGGTTCATTTAATTCAAAATTGAACCGGGAACCTCTTTGTAGATAACTGACGATGACAAAATAAAACAAACTTTGGAATTCCACACACGCTGTTTTGTTTTAACTTCATCATTTCTAGAAGGCGATATCTTGTTGAATATCGACGTTGAAGACAATCCAACATCCATCGAGTTCTAAAGGTAAATCAATTGTTGAACATCGACGCTAACCAGTCCAACACTGACGTCTTTTGGTCAGTTATGAACTGACCGTCGACGCTAACCAATTGTTGTACATCGACCCTACAATCCAACATTGATGTCTTTTGGTCACTTGTAGACATTTATAAAAAAAATTAGGACAAGTGCACAAAGGAATTTTTATACAGACAAGAAATTGTGTTTGTAATATGAAACTAAGACTGTATATCTCCAATATTTGCTCTTCTATGTCAAAACTTATGTCCTTTCCAAAATATATTGAGAGTTTAATGTTTTCTTTTGCACCATATAACATTGTTATTGTACTTCTATGTAAATGTCAACATTCTCGTCTCCATTTACCAACAAACCAAAGTTGGGAACAAAAGTAAAAGTTATCAAGATTTTTTGATGTTATTGGTTTTTTTAAAGTACTCTTTGTAGTCTAAGATTGTTTGATATATTTTTGTTAAAGTAATGAATGTTTTTATACAAGATGGAGAAGCACGTAGACCATTGAAATTTGATGAGGATAATAATGCTATTGAATTTTGCATGAATTATGATGAAAGTGAAAACTCATCACATGTCAAGATATCTAAATAGATGCTACCAAAGATCGACATAAAATTTGAAGCTGAAGAGGCCGGTTATGAGTTTTGCAATGCTTATGCAATAGAAGTTGGATTCTTGGTTCGAAGAAGCAATCATATAGCCTTAAGGGAATCTTGGTATATTGGAAATTTGTTTGTTCATTTGAGGATAAAAGGGGACGAGATAAGCGAGATGATACATACAAATCTCATCAACCAAAAACAAGGTTTGGATGTTTGGCTATGTTGAAAGTTAACTATCGTTATACCTTCAAGTACATGGTTGAAAATATTGTTGTTGAGCATGCTCACTTATTGGCAAGTACGAGCAACACTTATCTGTTAAGATCACATCGAAAAGTGTCAGTGTCTCAAACAATAGAAGTATATATGGTTGATGGATGAGCTATTGCACCAGAAAAGCATTGAGCTAATGGCTAAGCAAGCATGAGGTCGTGAAAGTCTTGGACTTGTTCGTATGAATTACAAAAACCACTTACGAGGTAAACACAATTTACAAGTAAGGTTAGGTGAAACATGTGGTGTTCTTGAGTACTTGAAAATGATGCAGTTGGAGGATCCTAACTTCTTTTATGCTATTCAAGTAGATGAAGATGATTTGATCACTTATATGTTTGGGTTGATGGAAGAATGGTGTCCACCTATGATGATTTTGGTGATGTGGTGTCATTTGATACTATATATCGTAAACATAAGGATGACCGACAAATGTATTTCCCATCATCTTGACTCTTTAAAACTAGGGGCCCTTTTCCTTGTCCTGAACCCGGTGGACGACTCTGTCTACGGCTAGTTGGCCGGAGTCAACTCAAGTGGCTCACCCTCATTATATTCCTCTCTTGTTCAGGTCCCTCTACCACATCGCGAACCTAGTAGACGACCCGTCTATTGCATGTTTCAGATGTCCTCAAACCCGATCCATGCTCAAATGAACTCGACTCCCTCCTTGTTAAATCCTTACTTGTAGGTCTTCCTTTGTTCCTTACACATGTTGGCTCCTTCAACATAGTGTTCTTTGGATCTATAACATCCTTATAACACAATGTCATTTGCTCAATTTGATCGAAGGTAAGGGTGTTTGTGTCCATCCTTTATCTGAAATGGTTCAACGTCACTACGTGTAGGTTGATGTTAATTAGTGTCTTGAGCATCATCTTTTGAAATGACTAAACATCATTACACTTACTTCCAAAAGGATGGATTTGATCAAAACTTAATGGAGCACGCACTTGCATAGCTAGAATGAAGTCATGAGCACACAAAAGTCCTTAGAAATCTCTTTAATAGAAATCCCGACTATTATCCTTCATCTTCGGCCTTCTCATAAATCTCCAACAATAGAGAAACACTTGTTGCTAACTTTATCTCGAAGCATGTCATATTTTTGGAAGAGAATCAAAAACCGGATTCTCTCCCACGAACTCTCAAATGAATATACATATAAATTGAAACCATTAAACAATATGCTAACTTAATGGTTTCAATTGAAACCATTAAACAATATGTTAACTTATTATAATGTCATGTATATTAATGCAACTCAATGTAGAACTTACTCGCGTGTCTTGTATGTTGAGTCCATGACTATATGACGTACATAAATAGATTCAACAAATGCCTAGAATCCGAATCGGAGATGAACATACCAACAATTTCATCCGTATGAGGACATGTCCTTATATGGACATAGTAACCTCGTTGGTCAAGAAAATAGAGTGCTTGTTGGATTGAACATCGACCTTCGGCAATCTTCTTCCTCGTTTTCAATATGGTATTATAGATTTGTCGGATATATGTGACATTGTGTAGGTAATCGAACTTCAAGGTTTCTTATCTTTCGGTTTTCAACCCGACTCAAGTTCACGACACACCTTTCAATATTGTGTAGGTGTCAACCGACCGGCGAATGCATGACCCTTCAAGTGCTCAAGGAGGTTGTGGATGTGGACTCCACATATTACGCTCAAAGTTCATTTATCACGACCACTTTGACAACCCTTTCATTCAAACAGACACCCGATCTTCCTCGACCTAGTAGCTCGATTACTCGATGGCTCATCCTCTTGATCAACGTCTTTCTTCCACATACGTTGCCCATAACGTCCACGTATCAATGAAGCGTGCATATATTGTTACTATTTAACCATGATGATTTCGTAGCTAACACAATATTTTTGTACCTCGCCATGAACTGGACCCAATTGACTACGTTCTCTCTATCATGGAAAAAGTTCTCTCTATCATGGAAAAACCCGTGAAGTTGAAACGTTACTGAACAGTCTATACCAGCATCAGATGAATAGTTTGGGAGTCCATATTTGAAAAAATTAACTACTATTAGCCCTCGTTTGGTTGTAACTCTGGAAACGGAAACCGAATGAAAATGAACCGGACCCAACCTCCTTGTGGTTTCATGCAAAATGCATTTCCTTCCCCCATTTTTGTTTCCCCATAGGGTATCAATACTAATCAATTTTACTCCAATTACTTCAAACCGCAAGAAACGATTCCAAAAAATTTCATGAACAAGGGTATACATATGGACTAGATTCGTTTTCATTCCGTTTTCGTTTCCGGAGTTAAAACCAAACGTGCCCTTAATGTCTACCTAAGACAAATAATATTTCCGGGATACTAACAATTAATAATTCGTAGATATAATCCTAATACTAAAATAACAAATTCCGAATAACAAACTTATTTGGATGTGAGAAACAAACTCACCATGATCGTTAAATATGCAATTATCGAATGAAAACATGATTTCGACTTGACTTTCTGACATCTTCAATAAACGTTATTCATAATTTTGGGTAAGATATGATTCATGTAACATATGTATTATTGAGGTTTTGGTTGTATTTATAATCCAACAGATATAATGGCCGTTGGGCAACGTTCGAATCCAACGACTATACTTTGAACTTCAACGCCGCCAACCTTAGTTGAAGTTGAACATTTTCAACTTAATCACAATGTGTTGAACTGTGTCACTGAAGACCGGACGTTATGTCTATAACAATTCCAATTATAAGCATCCAGAATACTTCATGACATATATATAAATTGTAAAATATAATTTATAGATCTTTTACTTTTGGAATTTGAATTTTGTAGGACCCTATAAATTTCCTATCTCTGCCCCTTTATACCAATCAAAGTTAAGAGTTAACCAAGTATTGGTCAACCGAATGCAAAAATAAATGGGTCCAAGACTCGAAACACTCTTCTTTGTAAAACTTTATAGTTTTATGGCGATTTAGTGAAATATATCCGAACTTGAGGATGACCTATTTAATTTACTCCAATTTATTTATCGACGGCATCTATCTCCTTTCCTTGACGATCTCGTAAGACCCCAAATCGGAGGTTGGAAACTTGGAGAGGGGTGGGAATGACGAAAGAGAAGAAAGCTTATGCGGACATGCCCACCCTCAACAGCAACACAACGAGGACTTTGCAAGCCGATCCCAATCTTCCAAGATGGGTTTGCCAGAACTGTCGCCACTCTCTCTGCATCGTCGGCGCCGATTCCTACGCCGATAAATTCCTCAACGACTCCACCTCTCGCTCCGGTTAGCTATCCCTCTTTCAAACCCCTTTTCCCCTCAACTATCTGTATTATCTACTAATTTTTACTACGGAAATTGTCAATTTCGGTTTTTGATCCATGACCGAATCGTTGCGGCCACTCCACCCAGTTAATTGCTTGTCAATCTGTCCTAATGAATGTTTTGGCTTAATCATCTTTTTTTTTTCTTCTTCTACTCAATAATTCAATTATAGATTACTCCTGTTCTGGAGGTACCCGATTTTTCATAATTTTCAACTTGAAGCTACATATGGACTAAATCTTTTGATCAAGTGATACATGCTTTGTAAATTTGTAGTGCTCGTTTCTGTCTTGCCCTTGTGTGCATAATCTGTGTGGTGTGCCCTCAATGATGTGCACGTAAGGTCATAAACTTATAACTGACAGAGAGAAAAAAGTTCCCTTCAAAAATCAAAAGAATCTGATAGACAGGCTATGTTGGATGAACTTAAAATCTTTAACTACACTAATCATACCTGTTAAGATGAAAGAAAAGAATATAGTGGGAGAGTAAGTTTTTGGGAAAGATTCAAACTGCATCCACCGTGGACCAATGTGAGTGACATCTAAGATACTTATAAGCTGTATGAAGTTTGTTTCATTTTTCGATCAGAAGAATTGAATGTTTGATCGAAGGCTACACAATGGTCTGCAAAGTCTTGAATGGAAATTCTCGGATTGATATTTGCATATCTAAGTTCCTACAAATGACTTGATGTGTATAATAAAACAACTCCTTTAGCAAAGGGTTAGGGTGTGTTTGGTGAGATGGAGATGAAAAAAAATTTCAACCCTTGATGATCCCCTAACCTTAGTGGAGACTGGAGAGGGTTAATTTTTTAAACTGTCATCTTCACCACCACAAAATTTCATCCCTTGAAGTGATTGTTTATTCAAGCTAATAGTCTATTGTCCTTGTGTTGTGGTTTGAATTGTATAACTGCTGATAATATGACCTACAAGTAAAACAGAGTGCCCATAAATGCAATTTCATTGATGGAGCCATAAGTACCAGTAGGCATTATATTGTGCACACGAAAATTTTCATGACAATTCATGTTGTTTATAGTAGTTTCATTGAACTTGTGATTCTGCATTTTCCAAGGAATTGAGTAAAAATTGTACCGTTTAATGACAGCAAGGCACATTCTCTAGAAAAGACAGTAGGCATATGCTCATTATCAAAGTTGTCCTTTTTGTATGGGCTATTTCCGATTCAGACTTTGGTACTTATTCTTTCTTGGTTTGCTTCAAAGATGTTTGCAGGGACTCAATCTTCCATTAATCTATTGTTAAGGTTGAAGTTCAAAATTGGGCCAGCTGATCATCTCTAACCAATATATATGTACTTGAAAGTTATCATTATATTACTTTCATGCTTATGTTCACTTGATGCTCAAATCTCCAGGATTGCAAGGCTCTTCAGCCCACGGTGTTGGAAGTGTATTAGCTTCAACACATATTGACCATTCATTCATTGTTTTGCCAAAGCAAAAGTCTCAATCCCCTGGTCTCCCTCCTCGCCCACGTGCTGGAGCTATACAACCTGAGATGAGTACATCTGGGAAATCAATGGAAGAATCATTTGTGGTGCTGCCTCCTGCCCCTGCTTCTGTATATAGAAGTGAATCAGCATCTGATGGAGATGGAATTCACGCATCATCGGACGAAGGAGTTGGTGCTCACGATCATTCAAATGGTTCTGGATTTCATGCAACTATCACTGTCCTGAAGCGAGCTTTTGAAATTGGCATCTCACATACTCAAGTAATAGACTGTTTGTGTTTACGGAAGCAGTCTTTTCTCTGTCATTTTAGAAACGTCTTTTGTTTATGAAATCAATATTTTCTTCTTCATTTTTCAAATCAGTTAATGGCCTATATTTTGGTTTTGTGGGCTTGAAAAGATGATGTAACCTTCTGAGTTTATTCAGACCTCTTACGGAATTATTTACTCGTTCTCTTCTTATAAAAGGTTGAACAGCCACTGTGCTTGGAGTGCATGAGGGTGGTGTCAGATAAGCTTGATAAAGAGGTGGAAGATGTCAACCAGGACATCAAAGCCTATGAAGTTTGTCTTCAGGGATCGGAAAGTGAAGCCCGCAATGACCTTAGTGAAGCTGACTTTCTTAAGGAGAAACAGAAGGTGATCATATCTAATGGGTTATATTCAGCACATGATATTATTTTCTTAATAGCTTGCTTGAATCATACTTGAGAAATCCTTATGTGTTCTGTATTAGATTGAAGAGGAAGAGAGAAAGCTTGAAGCTGCCATTGAAGATACAGAGAAACAGTATGCCAAAGTTAATGCTGAACTAGAAGAATTGGAGCTGAAGTCTAATCGTTTTAAAGAATTAGAGGAGAGGTAAAGAAAAGCCCCTGCCTGCATAAATATTGAGGACATGCTGATACTGATTAGCCCCTGGGAAGCTGGCTAATTGTTTATTTTGCAATTGAATTGTTTCAGGTATTGGCATGAGTTCAACAATTTCCAGTTTCAGTCAATATCACATCAGGTAGTCAAGTATATTTTTGAAATACTTCTTTAAAGCCGAATAATTTCCAGCTCAAGACATTTTCCATGTCTTGATCCTGGTTAGTGTTCAGACTACAGATATTGTATAATTGTTTTTACATGAAAAGGTTGATATCTAGTGGTCCTTTGGTTGTGACTTAATCGGCTGTTTTAGTGCTTGTGGAACATTGACTTTATTCTTTTTCTCATCTTCTCCAAGAGGTGAAATAAAACCAAAATAATAACAGTAGTGACCAATTTGTTATGTCAAAGTGTATAATCCAAACCTGAATCTTACACCAAATTTTTTACATGAAAATTTTTGGAACATATTATGTTTCACAGATCATTCCATTTGCAGCTTCCCCCCTTTGTATATTTGTTCTAGGGAAAACTTCTAATTTTGTTGTTTGGCATCCTGTTTGTGCAACACTCATCTTAAATTATGAATTTTGTTCAACTAACAGGAAGAAAGAGATGCAATACTTGCAAAAATTGAAGTTTCACTAGCACATTTGGAGTTGCTAAAGCGGACTAATGTGCTGAATGACGCATTCCCCATATGGCACGACGGAGAGTTTGGAACTATAAACAATTTTCGTCTTGGACGCCTTCCTAAAATACCGGTATAGAAATTTGGGGCTTTTTGGTGTATAAATGTCTCCTTTCTCATACCAAATGTTAACGTTTCTTTTCTTCACTAGAAATCATGAAAGTGGTGTCATTTTTATTTGCAATATATTCTCATTCTTCCATCTGTTTTGCAATTTTCAAGAATATCATAAGCAACCAAACGTAAAAGATGGTATTTTCTCATCGATGGCATTGTGCAATAATATATGTCATGCTGTCCAAGTTTGCTGGACACCCTTCCATAAACTGTTGGAAAGCAGAGTTTGAAGGAATGATTGGGCTGTTGATCTTTAAGATGTGATGAGCTGCCATATTGGTGAACTTCATCCTATACTTACTGGGGAATTTGATTAGCGCACCCTAGTTATGCTTGTAACAGCATTAACGTCTAATTTCAGGTGTTGTAGTTCCCAATGCATCATTATAGTGTTCATCCAACCTTTAATATTCTAACTCCAGTGTGAGAATCTCATAAGTCATTTACTTTTGAGCAGTATTTTCTTCTTTTGTTTGCATTGTCATATATGAGGATGATACAAGTAGATCTAGAAATGACAACATTGAATTTGCAGGTTGAATGGGATGAGATAAATGCTGCATGGGGCCAAGCCTGTCTTCTCCTTCACACAACTTGTCAACATTTTGTTCCAAAGTTTCAGTATCCTTAATCAACTGTTTTTCTCTTGTGGAATCGATATTTCATTTTCAATATTCAATGTTCGAACGCCTTATCTTCTTTTAACATATGGGTTTAGGTCCAGTGTCGAGGAAAATGAGCTATTAGTTGAAGTATGAACCTGTAGTGTGTAGACAAGTTGCTAAGAAACACCATATCTCGATATGCATTGCTATCTGGTCCATTATAAACTCATTCTTGTCCACCCCCATCATTCCATCTTTTCACAGTGCATTCTAAAATCGTCCATTCAAACTTCATTATATGAAAGTGGAACCTTTCTACTGGTGGGAAGTATATATATATATATAGTAACATCCTGCGTCAGTATTGGTGTGCCAATCAATTGGTAGTATAACTACTAGGAACTATGAAGGAAGTTGTAAAAGGGTGATAGTGTTGTAGACTTTTCCCTGGATAGTTAGTGATACGGGGAAAGAGAGGTAGTACTAGTTCATAATTGGTTCTTAGTTTACGCCCCTCATTGTTCTTGCATAATTTAAGATAATTGTTTGGTACCTGCCACTATTTTCCTTAATGTATTAATCTTTAGTTACAGAATCAAGGTTCTGCCAATGGGAAGTTATCCTCGGATTATGGATACAAGCAATAACACATATGACCTGTAAGCAACAAGCCATTTGCTGTGCCGCGTGCCTATATTATTCTAATCCTTATTTCGTGATCACTGTTGAAGTTTGAAGTTCAATTTTGTATAAACATCAAAATGAACTGCTTTACTAGGATTTTATTAATGTTTTGTAACAAAAATATGCGACTGCAAGTTTGCTTGGTAACTGATAAGAGGAAATTCAGAATAATAAAGACCTGATATGTTACAAGGAACTTGTTCCATGATGGATTCCTCTCTTGTGGTAGGTTTGGCCCTGTGAACTTGTTTTGGAGCACCCGCTATGACAAAGCAATGACACTGTACTTGACATGCTTGAAGGACTTCGCTGAGTTTGCAAGAATGAAGGATCTAGAGAATAACATACCCCTAGATAAATGTTTCAAGTTGCCCTACAAGTAAGTCCCCTCATCTATTTGCAGCAATTTACATGATATGCCTCTAAATCAGGCAAGCCCTTATTATATTGGGAAACCTTGGCTTTCTCAAATAAACTATCTATTTGAAAAGGACTTGCTTAACAGCAAAAGTTATAGCAAGTTGATGCATTTTAGTTATAATAATAGGTTGTGTCGTGATGACGATGTGTTGTGCTAATAATTGGGCCATAACATCTGCAGGATTGAGAATGACAAGGTTGAGACATATTCAATCACACAAAGCTTCAACAAGCCAGAGAATTGGACTAAAGCTTTAAAATATACTTTGTGCAATTTGAAGTGGGTTCTCTACTGGTTTGTGGGTAACACAAATTTTCAGCCTCTTTCAGCTGTAGCGCCCTCCCAGGCTGAGTTTCCATCTTTAGCTGCATCGCACACAAGACGACCTTCTAGCTCAAGCTCTAGGTCTGATATCCGGAAGCCAACTGGTTTGTGATTCCTTTGTATTTCAAAGACGAACGAAAATGTTTCTTACTCGTATGACTAACTGGTTTGCAAGTATATATATCAATTTCCAAATTGGTACTTGAAATGTGCATGTAAATGATGTAGAATAATTAAGCTCCATCATATTCTTCAAGTTTCTCCTAACCCAGGATTCAGCTACAACAAGCTTTCGGGTTCCTCTGTCTATTTACGTGACCGGACTTCTTACTAGATAGATAACCCCATCCAAAACATCCACATTTGTATTGCAATGCTTGCTTGAGACGTTGCCTCAGAAAACACAAGTTCAAAACAGGGAAAACGCATGACTTTTTCTTGTGTTGTACACGTAAAACTGACCCCTCCATCTGATCTATATAGTATACACTTGGAAGCAAGAAAGCCATTATAGATTACATGCAGAGTAGCTAGCGCAAACAGCAATGACGAAATTAGGATGCTTAGTTGGTACTGTAATGCTGTTGGTATGGAGCATAGCTCTGGCCTCAAAGTGCATGGCCTGTAACAACGGAAGCAGCACCATCACGTGCGGGCTTGTGACGCCGCAGCTGGTGCCTTGTCTGACTTTCATCACAGACAAAGAGAAAGCACCGTCAAATATGTGCTGTTCCGGGTCAAAGGTTGTCGCAGACCTGGCAAAAACTGTGACCGATAGACGGGACGTGTGTTCTTGCATTAAGGGCGCTCTAAAAAACATCGTTGGCGTCAATTACAATCACATTGCCGAGATTCCCAAAGACTGCAACCTCAGCATCACCCTGCCTCCAATTCAAAACAACACCGACTGCAACAGGTAGACGATCTCTAAACCAAACCGAGCTCTTGGCTTGCATATGCTTTGTTTTCTGAGCGTTGCTCGTGTATTTCCCAGCATTTCGATGGCCAGTCTGTTTTCTTAATCAAGATTGAAGCACAAGTGTATGATGCTGATGTCAAATAACAACTGGTATAATACTCTTTACAAAAAGTTGGCTCACTTAAAAGTTTGAACCTAAGGTCATCTTGTATTTGTGGTGCAGGATTCTTCTGAAGCTGGTTTTAAGCAATGATGGATTGGATAGGAGGCCATAAAATAAAGGCTGAATGCTTAGTAACTTGTTTAGTAGGAATAATTCAGAAAAATATTTGATTGGTCATTAAAAGCAACGCATGGTAGTAATATTTGATCACCCGAAACTGGTCGAGAGAGATTGTGACTGCTAATATCAAGTGTTTTAAACTTGAGTTGTGAAACATGAAGATGGTTACAGACGATGATAACTAGTTTAATAGTATTTCAGCTCTTGAGAGAACAACTCCCCTCTCCAATTTCAGGGTAGCTATGCAAATTTGAGTTGATTCGAAACAATTGTTAATCGATTGAATGCTTTCATTTTTGGGCGAGATTCGAAATTGGGGCTTTGGATATTCTTGCCTCAAGATTGGGGTTTCGGTGAAACACACCATCACTCCCAAAGGATGGTCAATCTTGTTGCAATTTCCCCCATTCCTCCCGATCAGCGTCGCCTAAAAATGTAATTGCAAAGCCATAGAAAAATCATCTACTTTGAATCAACAATTGTTTTGTAAACTAACTATTAACAGCCAGCCGGTCACGCAGAAATAGTTGGAGAGTAGGACTACCAACTGAGTTAAAGATCCTTGTTAACCCATCGAGAACCATATACTCCGAATCAACAATTGTTTTGTAACAAGGTATAGCAAGTACATCAGAATCATGCCAGTAAGTTGCTATTCACCTTAGTTTCAGGGCTTCTCTTCATCAGACTGGGAAGGCGGACCTGGAACCGAGTCTACAAAGAAATCATCCACTGCAAGTATTCCCAAGATCACATTAAAATATTAGAAAACGAAGCAAGTTTTATATGGAAAATGACAACCAACCTTGTTTCCAAGGACGTACCTATATCGTCTTGATCTGGAGAATCCAACAAGATATCTGAATCAGAAGGTAGGAATGGTGATCCTGGATAGTTTCCCAGAGGTCCAAGATCTGTATGCCATATTGTACAAACAGGTCAAACATTCTCCAACCACTAGCATATTATTCACGCCATCGCACCATGAAAAGAGTACTAGCATTGGATTCCACAAACTCACCAGCCAAATTTGCCAAATCAGCAGTAAGGTCCGACAGGCTGAAGTTCCAAGGAATTTGAGCCAAAGATCTCAGAGAATCTCGAGAATTTCCAGCACCTACATCTGGAGGAAGTTGTAACCCTACCGAACTAGCCACGTCTGTCTGAAAAGCAGTGTCCAGTGCTGATGTATCCACTCCCATCCCAGGTATTTCGGATGGAGTGAATGGAAAATGACCGCTCGATGCAACTGAAGTAGGACTTATAGGCATGTCTGGCATGGCTGTCATACCATTGCCAGGTGGAATAGCAGGTGCCACCTCTGCGGAGCTTGTCTCCATCACCATACTAACATGAAAATGCATTCCTTTAGTAAAATGTATTGAAGGGGAGGAGCACCATACCCTCAGCTTAGTTAGGGTAGGGCAATTCATAAGATTGTCAAAAAGACACACAAATCCGAGCATCTACCCATACTTCATACTATGGAACTGTCATGCTTCAAAAGTCAATATCCCCTCAACAAAAGTAAAGGTGGATTACAGAAGCAACATTGCCGCAAGCATGTTAAACACGTAAACTCTATCATTGACAAGCTTCATAAGTAGATATATGATTAACACAAAGGATTACCCCACTTACTCGTTTCTTATAGGCTGAAAACTACCAGGTGCAGGGACTCCATTCACCACATGACAGCTGGAAATTCCATGCCCCATGGAATCTAGATGGGGTTGGCCTGCTGCTGGCATTGGAGGTGGTTGAAGGACAGGGTATCCCATTGGCATACTGTTTACTGCAACGTGAATGAGCATCAAGAAATAAAAATGCAGCAGCAATAGCAACTTACAACAGAACTTTACAACGATTGTGCTGAAACCTTCATTTACAAGGATAGCTACCTTGAGCATCCATCATTGTACCTTATCAGATAAAGCATGCTCATAAATAGGATCGTAGAATTGGCTATTAGGATTCTAATAGGGGTGTATGAGATGGATATTACAGAGAAAAAAATTGCTGGTATTTTCCAAAATAATGATGTTTTTGAACAAAAGCTGACTACTTGAGATATATAATTTATACAACAATCAAAACAAAAGTAAAAATCAGTTACTGACAAATCCAATATTCACAAGGGTTATCCATCACGGCATCACAATCCTACTTATCAGAGTAAAATGAAATCTAAGCTAGGACCAGTTTAGTTCGCTGTAATAAGATAATTAATTCCAACATATTTGATTGCGTATGAGAATTCACAAGAACTTACCAGGCATGGAATGTATTCCATTCTGAATAGGTGCCAAGGGAACTTTAGGAGGGGCAGGATATTTCATCATATGGCATTGATACTCAAGCAAGTGGTTGAACAAAATTATCTGCTTCTTCAATTTCAGTCTTATGTAATATGCCCTGAAAAATTCAGCATTTTCTTCCTCCAACTTCTGCCATACTAATTATAGAATAGAATACCATTAATTAACAACATCAACAGTTGGAGTTACCTATCTTCCTTCGATTGGAAATGGGAGATTAAATGAATGCTTTAAGAGAAGAAAAATGGCATAAAACGGGAAAAGTATGATGTTGTACTCCAACAATCTATTGTATAACCATCATAAAAGACACAAATGCATTACTTTTATTAAGATGAATGTCGTGTTATTAATAGAAGACCCTGCGTAATCATTACTTCATTATTCCTAGCTCTGATGGATCTTGCTAATTAATTCAATTATATAGGTGAAATAACAGAAATTAAATACCTACCCAGGGTTGTGAACCCAGGATCAATCCTTGCTCGATTCAAGAGGGTCTTAACCACCTCTTCTCGGTTCATATATAACTGCAAACATCGTTCAATGAGATTCTGAACCTGCAACAATAACATTGCAGTATGCTTACCGGGTTTGTTGGCAAGTCACCTAAAGAGACACCAAACTAGAGCTGCAAAGAATGATATTGTGCTTCAAGTTCAACATTTCACAAAGGGAAAAAGGAATAACTTACGAGTTCTATATCCTCCCTTGAAACCTTCCGTCCATCATTGCTGGAAACAGAAGCTGAGCCTGAGTCTGGATTAGGAGGAGCTTCGGTGGTGGTGTTATTCTGTTGCTCACTTTGAGAATCATGGGAAACTTGTGTGGATGACTGAAACTCAGGTGTCCTTTGGGACTCCTGCACAGATTTTATACTTCAATAATAAAGCATAACTGAAAACTCTGTGGATTTGAAAGAAACTAATCTTATGGAAAAGTTGATATTGCCAGCATGTTGCTGCAAACATGAATGCAGAGAAAACACAAAATATAGACATAACGATCTAAAAACATAGTTCAAAATGGTAAGTATCCAAAAAGTATAATTAAGGTGATGGGATAGGCATATTTTTCTTCTCGAACTGTAGTGCATGTGTATAACTAATACCAAGTTGATCGAAAAACCACGGTATGTCTCTATAAAATGATATGCTTGGTAGACCACCAATCTAGAAACCACTAGCATACACGTCTAGTTGACACTTGGACAGATAGATCGAAAGTCAGGTCTTAGGCTAAAGGCTCTGATACCATATTAAAGCTTCCATCCTAGGCCTAATATATGTACCAGGTTTGACCTCTTTGTAGGATCACCTGATGATCAGCTCAGAACACTACCTTACAAAAATTAAGAAAGTGTAAGTTTATTATAAGAACCTGCAGGGGCTTGGTTTCAGATGGCATAGTCAGACCACAGATTCCGTGATTTGAAGGCGGAAAAGCTTCTCGTGAAAGTTAAGACACAAATCTCTAGTTCCAAAATGCAATGATGACACTATCTGATAGAGCAAAGAAAAGTTGATAAGTTTCATAATCACAATTATGTTAGATACGCTTCATAATTTCAAAATTTTATCACGGAATACAAATTTGTAACATAAATAGTCATATCAAGTCAAAGGAAAGGCAATAAAGGAGAGCAAACATTGAAAATGCATCAATTTTCTTTATGTTTCTTAAACTGCCATGGTCATCCTACCCAAATCACTTGGTTCAACTTGATGTTATGAGCCAACAAGATGTTATGACCCTTAAAGTAGGATCTAGTCACAAGTTTAGACAAATGAGAACCTTTCATGAAATATATAGTAAACAGTGAAGGGGGTTCGACTTGACAAAGCCTCCAAGGTTTACCGTGTAAACATTCTGCCTACTTTTTGTCGAAAAAAATAAAAGGCTTCTCATAAAAGGAAAGATAAATAAAATATATACTAATATATGGACAAGAATATGATATCCTAGATTAAATCAACCAAACCCCTGATATCAAGGGAAGGAACTAATTGATAATTTTTCCAGGCCTCGTGGCTGTAAGATCTGTATCTCGTACATCGAACCATATTGTTACAATTCCTAACTTCGCAACCAAGTACTATGACTATTATCCTATATGCCATCCTGATGAATTTTATATAATATAAAATTGATAATATGTGGAACCTAAAGGCTTTATATCCTGATGTCTGAATGGCAAAGTAGCCCGGCATTCATGTACAGGCAATAGACCTAATGAAGCATCTTTTCTTACGCCTCAGCCAAACTCCCTCAATTTCTATGAGCATTATTCTGATAATCTCAACTACTTTAAGTGTGCATGTTAACTTAAAAGCAGTAATTCCCTAGATGGCATCATTTTAATACCCGTACATGAATGAGTCTTAAGTCTATAGGACTATTAAACGATTGTGATGTGCAACAGATGAGCGGTCTCATCATTTAATCTAATTTGTAACCTAAAGGCTTTATATGTATCCTGATGGCATCATTTTAATGCCCGTACATGAATGAGTCTTAAGTCTATAGGACTATTAATCTCATAAAATTGATACTATGTGGAACCTAAAGGCTTTATATCCTGATGTCTGAATGGCAAAGTAGGCCGACATTCATATACAGGCAATAGACCTAATGAAGCATCTTTTCTTACCCCTCAGCCAAACTCCCTCAATTTCTATGAGCATTATTCTGATAATCTCAACAACTTGAAGTGTGCATGTTAACTTATAAGCAGTAATTCCCTAGATGGCATCATTTTATTACCCGTAAATGAATGAGTCTTAAGTCTATATGACTATTAAACGATTGTGATGTGCAACAGATGAGCGGTCTGATCATTTAATCTAATTGTGTATGCTTCACAGTTCCACTTACCCTATCCCATGATAAACAAGAAAGACAAATGACCCATCATCCAACACCACTCCAGTTCATCTTATATTTTTAGTATCACACACTCAGCAAACAAAGCAAGCAGTGCCATTCCTTCCATAGTGCAAGTCAGCAGCACCATTTGACTTTTACTGACTCATCAAGAACTACAAATGTAGACCTAGAAGATGTTTTGATCAAGCTCATACAAAAATGTTACTTTTAAAAAATCCATAAAACTCAAGTCGAAAGAAATCTTTAATAGTAAAAAAAGACTCGGGCATTGTAATCGGAGAGAAACCAAAGAGGAACGGTAAACAAAAAAGAAAGAAAGAAAAATCTGAAAGTGTTCAAGGACAGTCCGTAAAACAGCAACCGAGAAAGATGCAAAGTACCCCGATCTAGCAAGCAGGGGATCAGGTGAGGAGTGCGAGAATGTACAGCCGGCAGTTCAGACAATTGTCCCTCCCTCTTTCAGATTGTCAAGAAAACCCTGTAGAAATTTGAAGGTAATTCAAGCAAACAAGTGAAATTATTTCCAAACAAAAACTTCTTCTCTCTGAAACTACTTACCTCTGCAGCTATGGTGAATGGTGAATTGTGAATTGTGAATTGGAAGAAAAGTATAAATGGCGAGGCGGAGGCGAAGAAGAGAGAGGGTGTGGTGTTTGGTGCGGGAGACTGGAATGTGGAAAGGGGGAGACGGAACGAGACGAACGAAAATATCTTTCCCATCCATAAAATTTGGACACGTTCTCCAACATTTTTTTACCCTTCTACTTACTCTACGGTAACCATGCAAAAGCGGACTCGGGTTGGGTTTGGATCACACCAAACTTACAAAAATGTCCGACATATCCGGACGGGAATGGCCCGACCCGTTAGATTCGGGACTCCATACTAGGGCTGCACATGTTCAGATTGGACCGTCAATTACGCTCCGGTCCGGTCCTAGACCGTAATTATAAAAAATCGGTCCAGTCCACAATATAACGGTCCGGTCCTGCGTATTGTTCCGGTCCAGACCGTTAATATACACTTTAAATATTTTTAAACACAAGAATATCTGGTCCGGGCGAAACCCATACCAGATATAATCCATTCAAAAAATATTAATTATTTAAAAAAAAAATTAAACCGGTTCGGGCTGTTTGGACAACCCTACTCCATCATGTCCATGTTCACCCAAATATAAATTTGGGTAGGTTTATCGGGTCTGCATGTATATACCTAGTTATGCATTTTATGAATTTTCTTTATGGATTCATCATATAAAAATTGAACAACAAAAAGTAATTCAACATAAATTTGCAATGAAATTATAATTACGTTACAAACAAAGTCAACACTAAAAAAAACTAAAAAAAAAACTGCAATCCAAACAGATGAAAAAACGAGTAAAGCTATAGTAAATTATGCTTGCATTTCAAACGAATATAATGGAGTTCGGAGAAGCTTTAAGGGTGACGTTAGTTTTAAGGTTTTATTATATATTTACGCGTAAATGTGTGTGTATATATTTCTATACACACAACCTATGTCGGGTCGGGTTCTGTCGCGGGTCAAAACACTAATATGTCCCATAAAAACGGACCAGGCCGAGTCATACCCAATTGGACTAAATCCGAAATCAAAACCCCAATTCAAAACAAAAACCGAAATTTTAATTAAAAAAAGATGATAAAAAAATACACACCCTAAGACCAGTAGCACACGCCATCTTGAAGCAACATTGTCTAAGGCAAAACACCACATGACTGTGTGAAATTCAACCTTAGCCATGTAAATAGTTCACCTTAACTTGTGTAAATACAACATTTTGCATAACTTCTTCCTTAATGATGCACAAACCCTAAGTCTCTTATTTCTAAGGCAAAAGACATTTATTAGAAAAAGTCATTATTTGTGAAAAATTTGAAAAAAAAAAAAGTATGTTCAAAACACCAAAATGACTTGTACTCAAACTAGTTTACATCCCGCACCTTGTGCGGGTTACTTATACATTTGATGTGTTTTTAATAAAATGATATATATTTCATATGTTTTAAATAAAATGACATCAACTTTTGTATATGAGAACTAATGATATATTTATAAAAAAAATTAACTTAAATATTTTTTTAATTTAACCTTAACAAATATTTTGTAAATAAAAAGAAAAAAATATAAATAACTTACAAAATCTTACCTTTAGATTTCGTTGGCATTGTGAAAAATATTTCTAAAAAATATAAATAAAATATTGATATATTTAAAAATAAATTTGATCAAATTTTTTTTATTAATATCGACATTAAAAAAAATCAAATTTGATCAAAGTTTTGTTGAAAAAAATTATGTTGAAAAAAACAAATATTAAAGATAAAAACGAATATCATGATATTTTTGAATTATTTAAAATCTCTTAAATTATTTAAAAAATTTGAAAGAAATAATATAAACCAAAATTGAAAACAATAATATGAAAATTAGTAAAAAAAAAATCCGAAATAAATTTTAAAACGGAAAATTCGAAATTCTGGATATTTTTGAAAATCGGATCAAGATCTGATCACTTTTTGTAAACGAAATCAAAATCCGTTTATTTATTTAAAATTTTGAAAAAATTAATATAAACTAATAAACGTAAAAGGTAATAAAAAAATAGTAGAAATAATCAAAAATGAATTTTAACACGGAAATTTCGAAATTTTAAATATTAAAATCAAATTCCGTTTACTTATTTAAAATTTCGGAATCAATAATATAAAACAATTTCTAAAAAACTGTAATAGAAAAATAATAAAAAATCATAAACAAATTTTAATTCGGATTTCGGGTTTTTATTTTGAAATTTTTGAAAACGAAATCAATATCCGATCAATTTTGAAAATCAAAATCGATCAGTTTTGGAAACGAAATCAAAATCTGTTTATTTATTTAAAATTTCAGAAAAAAATAATATAAACAAAATTGAAAACAGTAATAAATAATATAGTAAAAAAATCAAAAATAAATTTTAATACATAAAATTCAAAATTTAAGATCCGATTTTCAAGAAAAAAAATTTCTGATTTTTTGAATAAGAAAAAAATTCAGTTCAGTTTTTGAAATCAATATATTGAACATTTTTTAAAATAATTTTGGGGCTTACAACAACAAAATTTTAAAAAAGTTTGTTGAGGGATATTTTGAAAACAATAACAGAAGGAATCAATATAATATATAATTAGAAAAAATCGAATATAAATATATGTTTAATATCTGATATTGAAAAATTCCAATAATTTACTCGGTTAGAAAAGAAATCAAATCTGATTAGTTTTCAAAATATTTTGACCTAACAAACTATTTTGTTTTGAAAATTATTTGTAAATAATATCCTAAAATACACTATTTTTAAAAATATTTGTTTCGGATATTTTTGGTTAACGAAATTAATTGTAATCATTAAAATAGTTTAAAATCTTTTGCTGAAATATACATATTTAAGATACACTATTTTAGCCCAAAAGCAGTGTATCTTTTAACAAAATAATATGTAAAATATTTTTGAGAAAATATACATATTTAAAATAGTTTAAAATCTTTTGAGAATAAAACTCCGTTCGGTTTAAAATCTTTAACGACATACACCTTTTTTAAAAATATTTTGACAAAATACAATTTATACGTTGTAACATATCTAAAGATTGAAGATACAATCAATTATTTTGAAAATATTTTAAATTTTATTTTTGAAAAAGCAAAAAATTCCGAATTATATTTAGAATTTTTGTGACTTATAAATCCAAATATTTTTCATAAATTTTTCGATGACTTTTCTTTTCAAAACCAATAACAAAAATGATAAAATTAATTAAGATGATATTATTTATTTTAAAAAGACTTTAAAATTAATTTTTGGAAAATAAAACTAAAACCGATCAGCTATTGAAATCCTTAGAAAAAACAATCCCGTATTTTTCAAAAAAAGGTGGGTGGGCCATTGTTTTTTCAAACATATTGGGTAGTAAACCAATATATTATCAAAAAAGAAAACCGAATTAATACCGTACCTACAAATTGACCGGAAAAATCAGACCTTTGAACGGCAAAACTGGAAAGCCAGAATGACAATGCATGAAGAATGACAATGCAGCTTTTTAAAAAGATGGAAATGATAAATTAATATCCGTTATGAAGTAACGGGTTATATATTTGAGAATAGGAACGAAATTACCTTTAGAAGAACGAATCAATGAGAGGATTGAATAATAGGGTATTGGGAAGAATAACAAAGTAGAAGATACAATTTTACGTAATGGAGTACGGTATTTATAGAATACACGTAGGAAGCGTATTGTGGAATTTTCAAGGATATGATAAGATCTGATAAAATTGAGATCCGGCTAGATTTTATAAATTGGTTAAAATTAACCGTAAAATTCGGCTGAGCCTTTGATAATTATCTGATCGGTTATAATGTATTTTTATTATAATAAATTTGTGTGACAAAAGAATTAAAAATTAGAGATTCGCTAACAAAAAGGTTACGTGAAATCTTCCAATAAGTGATTGGTATTTTAATAACAAAAGATTTTCTGGCTTAAAAAATAAAGATTTATTGACCTATAAAATCTTGGAGAATTTCCAACAAAAAAAAGTTACGTACAATTTTGAATAGCAGTTGTTAGTTTAGTAAAAAAATATTTTCTGGCGTAAAAAATAAAGATTTATTGGCCAAAAAATTGTGAGAGCTTCATTTGATTGCTGCTTCCACAGCATGTCACGTCATCAAATCATGCACTATGTTTTAGTATGTATAATAGATAATAGATAATAGATATAAATATAGATAGAGATTATTTTAATAATAAAAGATTTTTTTACTTTAAAATATAGTGTAAAAATAATGATTTAGTTTATATAAAATTATTATTTTAATAATAAAAGATTTTGTGATTTAAAATATAGTGTAAAAAATAAAGATATACTGATTTGGTTTCTATAAAATTATTATTTTAATAATAAAAGATTTTATGGTTTAAAATATAGTGTAAAAAATAAAGATATACTGATTTGGTTTCTATAAAATTATTATTTTAATGATAAAAGATTTTATTGTTAAAAAATTGTGTAAAAAATAAAGATTTATTGGCTTTAATTGTGGGAGCTCCATTTCAAAAATCCTGCGTTTACAGCGCGCCACGTCATCGACCCGTGCTCTGTTTTAGTAAGTATAATAGATGTAGAAATTTTCTTTTGCCTCTCTCCTTAGTGGTTTGTATATCTGCAAAAATACAAAGTGAATGTAATCATGCCGTAAGAGCATTGTAATTTTTTATTTGTTGGGTCAAACAGGATGTAGTAAACCCTAAATCACATGGACTTTACTTGAGGTGTATGAGACTTCATCTTTATATTCATATGATTGGCCATTACAAACCGAATGAAAGAATCATTATAAACCTTTAAGTAGCAAGTTTTTAAGTTGTGTTAACCTAGAAGACTTGAATATAGGTTTCTTATGCAAGCTTCCAACTATCTTTTTCCATGCTTTTCTTCACTTGTTTTAATTTTAAGAATTATAGCCTTGTCAATGCATTATCATGATGAAGTTGATCACTCGTTTGAAGCATACAACCAAAAATATATCTCTTTCCTTTTTTTCTTCGCTTTATTTATGCTTTGTTTTGGCTCTAGCTTAGGGACAAGCAAGGACTAAGTGTGGGTATTTTGATATCATATTTTCATGCTAGTTTTTGTAACAACCGGTTTTCCCTGTCGCAGCCAACCTCTTCTGCCGCGGTCGCGGCAAGGTCTAGCCACGGGTACGGCTGACCTCAGATCGCTAACGATCTGATTTTTAACCGTTTTATCTCTTTCCTTTCTTAGAATATCCAATCTTTTATCTTCTGGGCGTCTTTCTTCTATCTTCTAAACCTAATTCTTGACCTTCCTTTTCTTTTCATAGCCGTCCCTTTATATTCCCGTCTTCTCTTTCGATTTCTTCTTCTTACTTATGTTCTTCTTCAACCTCGATTCAAAGTTGCAACCTTTTCGTGTGAACTCCTACAAAATCTTGTAAGTTTTTAATCCCTTCGTTCCCCTTCTGTTTCTGAATCCCCTATTGCTTGTTTATTCTTTTCTTTCTTCTTCATTTCTTCTTTTTCCTCTTAGCATGTATCAAGATCGAGTCTTGATTTTCGCTTGGCCTTCATTGGTTGTTGTACATGTGTTTCCAGGCTCCGTTAGTTGAGCGTTGCCGTATGAAGGTCGGAGAGAAAGCCTTGGTCATCTTGGCGTTGTTGTTGTCAAAAGGAGGTCCGGCATCCCGTCTGTCACCTTTCCCACCCTTGCGGTGCAAGTTGCCGCCCCCACGACCTCACCTAGTTGCCGCCCCGTGCCTTTTGCCACTCGCGCCCACGCATCCTTGATAGTAACTCCCGTCTTTGGTGAGTTACTTCTATCCTTGCTTCCTTTTCCATTTCCTTGTGCTAGATCATGCTAGGCTGGACCTAGATGAACTAGGGTGAATGCCAGTTAGGGACTTGTTGATCCTTATGAGTTTGTTATGCTTTGAGAGCCTTGAGTTTGTGTTGTTGATGTTGTTCCTTGAGAACCTTGAGACTAAAAATCGTTCTTCCTAGCATGTTGGAGATCTTTTAGAGATCATCGAGACTAGAAGTAGGACCCTTCTAGCACGCTGCAATAGTCCTTGTAGAGGTCAATGAGACTAGAAGTATGTAGACTTCTAGCCTTCGAATAGTTTCTTATTCGTGATGCCTTGTCTAAGCAGACGTATATCTTTTCCTTCGCGAAGCTGAGCAATTTAGTTGAGTTTGAGTTACCTTTGATTCAGGTAAGTCCCTTGGACTTACTTAGTTGCATTCCGTGTATTGGTTTGACTGTATTGGTGGTGTTTGTTTACTTTATCGTTATAACAAAAAACCGGACTAGGACGGGAATGGCCTGACCCGTTAGGTTCGGGACTCCATACTAGGGTTGCACATGTTCAGATCGGACCGTGAAATCAGACCGTAAGTTACGCTCCGTCTGGTCCTGGACCGTAAGTACAAAAAACCGGTCCAGTCCACAATATAACGGTCCGGCCCTGAGAATTGTTCCGGTCCGGACCGTTAATTTACACTTTAAATATTTTTGAACAAAAGAACATCTGGCCCCGTCCAAACCCGGACCGGATATAATCCATTCAAAAAATATTTTTTATTTAAAAAAAATAATAATTAAATCGGTCCGCGCTGTTTGGACAACCCTACTCCATCATGTCCATGTTCACCCAAATATAAATTTGGGTAGATTATCGGTTCTGCATGTATATACCTAATTATGCATTTTATGAATTTTCTTTATGGATTTATCATTTGAAAATTGAACAACAAAAAGTAGTTCAACATAAATTTGCAATAACAATTATACTTACGGTACAAACAAAGTCAACACTAAAATAAACTAAAAAAAAAACTATAATAAAACACATGAAAAAACGAGTAAAACTATAGATAAATTATGCTTGCATTTCAAACGAATATAATGGAGTTCGGAGAAGCTTTAAGGGTGACGTTAGTTTTAGGGTTTTATTATATATATACGCATAAATGTGTGTGCATATATTTCTATACACACAACCTATGTTGGGTCAAGTTCTGCCGCGGGCCAAAACACTAATCCATCCCATAAAAACGGATCAGGCCGAGTCATACCCAATTGGGCTAAATCCGAAATCAAAAGCCTGATTCAAAACAGAAACCGGAACTTCAATTAAAGAAAGATAACAAAAAATACACACCTAAGACCAGTAGCACACGCCATTTTGAAGCAATATGGTCTAAGGAAAAACACCACACGACTGTGTGGAATTCAACCTTAGCCATGTAAATAGTCCACCTTAACCTGTGTAAATACAACATTTTGCATAACTTCTTCCTTGACGATTTTTTTCTTATCTTCTCTACCAAAGATCCACTTTGACTCTTTTATCCTAATTCGATATATCTTATATGTTATACTCGACCTCTAGGAGGATTGAAGCGTCGTACCTCAGCGTCCAATATGAATATACACCGAAAAATACTATTACTTTCCTCAAATGCATGAAATACAAAATAAACCGAAGTAAACACCATAAAAACAATATGAATGTTTTTTACACTACATGAATACAAAACTACATTATATGAGCATGAAAATGCATAAATCCACCATCTAAAACATTGTATGAATAGATGATATCACATACCTTTGTTATTTTGTAGAATTATTTGATCGACCTATTTTTTTATAATTAATGTGTGATATCAATGCATGCATTTGTTTTGTTGCTCATTTTATTGACTAAAACAAGTGAACACCATCAATGCATTTGTTTTGTTATTGAATGAATCAAGTGGGAACATGATGATCCTATAAACTACTTGCAAATATCATGGGGTCAATTATAGTATATCGAATGTCGAATTCACGAAGATTGCGTCTGATTTGGAATTGCTAATAATCAATTATTTTAAACAAAGGGGGAGGGAAAGAAAAGGGTGAGAAACATTTTTTTTGGAAAGGTTTTGTAATTATTAAAAGAACAAAGCAAGCAATCACTGTTGTTTGTGAAATATATGAGTGATTCAGTCTAAAAAAAAGAATTATCACTATAATGAATTAAAATAAAACCGCAGTTTTTACAAACAACAATAATTTATGTGAAATCCTTTATAAATGTCACTTCTTTCGAAGATAAATAAAAGATAAGAACGAAGAACATTGAAAAGAAGAAAATTAATGTAATCTCAATTCAACAATTTTTCTATACAATTAAAAATCAAATTATTATAGGGATCAATCAATCCTTAGATCAAGATGAAGATTGGCTAGACATAATTGAATAGAAAAAATAAAGGGAAATTCCGGATGGTACCCCTGTGGTTTTGAGTTTTCCGGATTTAGCCTAAAGATTTTTTTTTAGTTCGGATGATGCCCTTGTGTTTTAGTATTTTCTGAAAAATGCCCAATTCAATTTAAATTGTAAAGGGATTTCAACTAAAATATTTTTTTAAATGAGAAAAACTTATTTTCTTTAAAAATGATAAAAGAGGCTAAACATTTTGTACATATGTCTTTTTAAAAAAATTATTGTAAGTTGACATCCCTTTAAGGGAATTGAACATTTTTCGGAAAATACTAAAACACAAGGGCACCATCCAAACTAAAAAAAACCTCTGGGCAAAATTTGGAAAACCCCAAAATACAGGGTACCATCCGAAATTTCCCAAAAATAAATTATTGAATGGAAAAACTACATAAGGAAAATTACAAATTGTTTGATTCCAGCACAACGAGACGAACCTTCAAACAGAAATTGAAATCTACTCAAACCTAATTGATGGTTGCGGAATTGATAATGTTCGGTATGGCCAAGGATGCTAAACTAGGACTGATACATGTGTTTATATAGGGTACAAATCGGATCCAATAAGATATATTTTATCTTAACAGAAGATAAAATCGTAAGATTTTATATCGGAGAAACAACGAGGGCAAGACGGCATAGAGACGGCCACCAAACGGCTTGAAGATAGGCAAGAAAGTCATCTGACATCCTGTCTAGAATCCCCAAATATAAATTTTCAAAAGTTGTAGCTCTAGACGGGAAGACGACAATGTAGAGACGGCCAACCATGTTGTATGGATCCCGTCTGGGCTTTGTTTCAGCTTTTGACATCTTTTTTTCGGTAAAATTGACTTTTCCGTTGCTCTGGTTGGAACTATGTGGCCCATGAGTACTACTTTGGAAAATCTTTCGAAGATCTACAAATTTAAAGTTGACACAAATTTTAAATTTTAAAAGAGAGGATGGTTAAAATCGGGAATCTATCAGGGATCGTCATAAATCTACAACCAACTCCAATGATTTCTACTAGCATTCTTCAATATTCAGTTGATCTCGATGTTTCGATGTATTCTTTAACTACAGGGAATATTGAATCCTCGTTCTTTGATATCTTCATATGATTATGCTCCATAATTGGCCTTGAATGCTTGAAACACGAAATAAACCGAAGTAGACACTAAAATATGCTTAGAGAAGCTTTCTATACTAAAATGAAGCATAAGCAAGTTATATGGATATGAAAATGCATGATTCTAACCACTAAAAAGACGTACATTTTAGACTCATCAGGACATTACTGCCTTTATTTAATTTGAAAGATTTTTTCTATTTATAAAACTTATCTTTATTTAATATGAAAGATTTTATCTATTTTAATGAAGATATTCATACATTTGAGGTTTTTTGGGGACGAAAGTTTTACGTAGGTCTTGATGTTGAATTATGTTATAGAAAAGGGAAAGTTCAAGTTTACAAAGATCTTCACCCGTACTTGATGTTTAAGGTTGTGCTAGTATCTATGATAAAAGAAGAACTTGGTTATTTGAATATTAAAGAAGTTTGGTGCTCCCAAACTGGACAAAACATTACATGTTGAATTAGGAAATGTTGAAGGAGATAATGATATTTTGCACATGGTTAGATGTTTTGGATGTGGTAGGCTTGTATATGTGTATCTTGTTGAAAGTGATAAGATAAGCCCAAACAAGTTGTATGTACAAGACCACAATCCGAACTCATTTCAAAATTCATTCCTAAATCAATTCCACCACAATCACAACCCATAACTGAATTTGTTCCTCTAGTACCGAAAATCCTAACTCTAGTAGAAGAAACCTTCACTCATAGAAAATGCACAAACCCTAACTATCTTATTTCTACGGCAAAAGACATTCATTAGAAAAAGTCATTATTTGTGAAAAAATTGAAAAAAAAGTATGTTCAAAATGCCAAAATGACTTGTACTCAAATGTAGAAATTTTCTCTTGCCTCTCTCCTTAGTGGTTTGTATATCTGCAAAAATACAAAGTGAATGTCATCATGCCGTAAGAGCATTGTAATTTTTTTATTGTTAGGTCAAATATTAGTTGTAAACCCAAAATCACATGGACTTTACTTGAGGTGTATGATACTTCATCTTTATATTCATATGATTGACCATTACAAACCGAATGAAAGAATTATTATAAACCTTTAAGTACGTAGCAAGTTTTTAAGTTGTGTTAACCTGGAAGACTTGAATATAGGTTTCTTCTGCAAGCTTCCAACTATCTTCTTCCATGCTTTTCTCCACTTGTTTTAATTTTAAGAATTCTAGCCTTGCCATTGCATTATCATGATGAAAGTGATCACTCGTTGGAAGCATGCAACAAAAAATATATCTCTTTCCTTTTTTCTTTGCTTTATTTATGCTTTGTTTTGGCTCTAGCTTAGGGACAAGCAAGGACTAAGTGTGGGGTATTTTGATATCATATTTTCATGCTAGTTTTTGTAACAACCGGTTTTCCCTAACACCACCCCCGCAGTAACAGTGGGCCGCGGTCACGGCAGGGTCTAGTCGCGGGTGCGGCTGACCCCAAATCGTGTACGATCTGATTTTTAACCGTTTTATCTCTTTCCTTTCTTAGAAGATCCGATCTTCGATCTTTTGGGCCGTCTTTCCTCTATCTTCTAAACCTAATTCTTGACCTTCCTTTTCTTTTCCGAGCCGTCCCTTTATATTCTGGTCTTCTCTTTTGAATTCTTCTTCTTGCTTACGTTCTTCTTCAACCTCGAGTCAAAGTTGCAGCCTTTCTGTGCGAACTCCTACATAATCTTGTAAGTTCTTCATCCCTTCGTTCCCCTTTTGTTTCCGAATTCCCTGCTGCTTGTTTCTTCTTTTCTTTCTTCTTCGTTTCTTCTTTTTCCTCTTAGCATGAATCAAGATCGAGTCTTGATTCTCGCTTGGCCTTCATTGGTTGTTGCGCATGTGTTTCCAGGCTCTGTTAGTTGAGTGTTGTCGTATGAAGGTTGGAGAAAAAGCCTTGGTCATCTTGGCATTGTTGTTGTCAAAAGGAGGTCCCGACATCCCCTTTATCACCTTTCCCGCCCCCGTAGCTGCAAGTTGCTGCCCCCACGCTTTTTGTCACCCGCTCCCACGCCTCCTTTGTAGTAACTCCCATCTTTGGTGAGTTGCTTACATCCTTGGTTCCTTTTCCCTTTCCTTGTGCTAGATCATGCTAGGTTGGACCTACATGAACTAGGGTGAATATCAATTAGTGGCTTGTTGATCCTTATGAGTTTGTTATGCTTTGAGATCCTTGAGCTTGTGTTGCTGATGTTGTTCCCGAGAACCTTGAGACTAGAAATCGTTCTTCCTAGCATGTTGAAGATCTTTTAGAGATCATCAAGTTTAGAAGTAGGAGCCTTCTAGCACGCTGCAATAGACCTTGTAGAGGTCAATTAGACTATAAGTATGTAGACTTCTAGCACTCGGATAGTTTCTTATTCCTGATGCCTTGTTTGAGTAGGCGTAGATCTTTTCCTTCGGGAAGATGAGCAGTTTAGCTGAGTTTGAGTTACCTTTGATTCATGTAAGTCTCTTGGACTTACTTAGCTGCATTTCGTGTATTGGTTTGACTGTATTGCTGGTGTTTGTTTACTTTATCGTTATAACGAAATACCGGACTAGGACGACCTTATACAGTAATTGGCCCAAGTGTATTATAATCGGGTGGTGACCACTTGCCCTTTTCAGAATTGGGAAACTGGGAGGTGCTCTTGCGACTAGGCCACCATGTAACGGATAGATGCATCTGATCTATTCCTGTCGGTAACGGAAGTGGATGCTAGTTTCGGGAGATTCTCGTAACACAAAAGAAGTTGAATTAGTAATGGATAACTTATACAAAGATGATAATCGAGTTGTATACGAGCATGCTATGTGTTTATATTCTCATATGTGTTTGTGCCTTTACTGTCTTTCTGATATCTAGAATGTTAGCTAACGGTTTATACCGTCATTGTAGATGCCCTGCAGGTTATAGATGTTGTTGAATGATTTGGACGGAGTGGTCAGTCGGGGTTCCCGTACATTATAGAACGGGATCGGGTTTATATTTCAGTTGTTGTCTTTTTCAGTTTGTTGTTGAACTCGGCTGAGAGTCTTTCGTTTTCCCTTTGTTAAACTTTTTGATATTTTATCTATTTTGGTTTCATTTGTCTATGCCTTGTTGCAAGATCAGATGTTATTGTTTTTACTCTGAGGGTCGGGACCCATTGTGAGGTCCTTGCCCGTAACACTCCAAGTTCCTAGAATTTGAGGTGTTTCATTTTTAGATATATGTTTAGCTTAGTCTAATGTACTTTTGCACAAATTAGGCATTTAGACATTCCATTACGAGCATATATTGTTTATTGGATGTCCACTTCCTTTTGTTACTTTATAGGTATTGATTGAAATATCCATATGCTTAGATTGGTCAAAACGTCTCAACAAGCCTTTGGGTCAAAACCAAGGAAGAACCGTGAAGCAAACAATGAGGACTTGTGGACACAAGAAGACCTAGATACCACTTTTGTGCAGATTTGGTAAAATAAAGTTATGGGATGCTTCAAAATGAATTAGAAGGCCTACAAATACTCGTTGGAAAGGTATTTCAAATGCATACAACTTTGTAGTTGACACCGAGAGCCGAATATATCGGAAGAGCATATGAAAATGGCAAACAAAAGGATGACCGACTTTGGAGCGACCCAACTCAACCCTACGCAGGTCAGTCCCAAGCTGCATAGACCTAGACCGACCCTTGGTCTGATCCAAGATGGTCCCAAGCAGCTCCTTTGGTGAGTCCCTCCTCCTTTTTGTGTATGTTTTGGTGGGTTTTTTAAGGATATTTTATACTTTTCTTGGGGTGTCTAAGGGTCCAAAATTACTCTATGAATACTCTTGACACCCAACTATAAAGGGAGACTCTCTTTTACTTTTAGAGGAGAAAGAAAAGACAAAAATACTAAAAAAAACACTCTCTTTCTCCAAAATATCTCTTTAGTTTAAGATCAAACACTCTTTTTTTTTTTTTTTTAGTTTTTCTTAAAAACAAATGAATAACACCAGGAACATTTGAGATAAGTAAAATTCCATATTGTTTTTATTTTAAGTTTCATTTCCTCTTCTTATTTGCTATTAGCTCTTAGAATGTTGTTTGTTGTTTATTTCATTGCATTTTCCAACATGAGTAGCTAGAACCCTCTTCTAGGATTTGGAGGTGAAAAACTCATTTCTTGGTTGATTTGTAATGATACGATGTTTAAGTAATGGAACACACTTTGCATGCATGATTAGCCTTCTTATTAGATGATGATAAACTTTGGGCTTGAATGCTAGACTTTGTTGTATCGTCAATGTGTGATGGTAGTAACGCGACATGCCACTATTTCCGTAGAGTAGAGGAATGAACCTAGTTTAGTAGATGAACTCCTTAAGATAGTGATACGGGGTATTCGCCCATGTAGTTGGTCCGATCTTTCAACACTTAAAAGACTCGATAGAAAAGACAATAACAAAAGAAAAGAGATATAGAAAGAAGATGATCCGATTATGGGATGGATCGATAGTTGGATAGATCCAGGTTGAACCCTAATAAGCTACTTGGAAGCACAAAAGACCACAATTAGGAGGATCGCCTAAATACACAACCAACAAAGTCCTGTAGAACTCTTCCCACTACCCCAAACACAATAGGTGTTCAAAGAACCCTAGAGCACCTGGAGGTTTGCTTGAAGCTAGTTTAAGCACCTTGCTTTGCCGTTGGCAAGTAGAACACACTCAAACAAGTTCAAGCGAGTTGCGACTAAGACGTCTCTTACTCACGTTTGCTCTTCACTCCGTGAAGACGACGGTACACATCATAGAAGTTAATACAACGTGTTTAACCAAAATGTATTTAATTTCAAGATGAGAAAATAAGAGGGATGACATCCCTATTTATAGGAGTAGCTTCTGACGCGGGGTTGAAACCGTTGTTTTTTATCTATATTGAAAGTCCACGAACTGTCTCAGAGAAGGAATCTTGGCCACGAAGATATTATGTAACTTCGAACCAAAGAACGTGAGTTTGATGGATTGATAATGGATAGATAAGAAGATGGTTATATGGGATGAAATTGATGGAAATATAGGAAGATATGAACCAAGGTATTCTCGGAAAGAACCTTGATCAATTATATGTCAAAACCCCTTAACGAAGAGCTCAACTTAACCCACTCTTCTTTAACCTTACACAAGCCTTGTAAATAAGACAAGCACAAGGAGGGACTAGAATTGACCAGGAGCACCAAACTTTAAAAAGATTAACACACACAAGCACAACCTAGCAAGGAATCACAATAATTCAATCAAAGGCTCTCTCTTATGATTGAATAGGAATGAATAAAACACAAACTTCGTAAGCGAATATCTCACAATATTGTGAAAATAGTAATCAAATCAATCTACCTATGAATCTCACCTTCTAAGGATATTTATAGGGGAGTTCTCCGAAAAAGATAAAATATCTAACTAAAAGATAATCCTAAAAGATAGGATAAAAAAACCAACAAATATCTTTAGAATGTTTTAAGAGCTTTAAAGGTATTAAAATAATAAAAGATAACCATCAACTAATAAGATCTTATGATCTTCGACAGTAGCAAAATCTCGGTCAACTCATATAAAATCTCGGGCGAGATTTATGTCTTCAGGCCGAGATTTCTTCTTTGAAACTTTTTCCTCGTCCTAGCCACCTTCTATGTTTGCTTGATCATCTTAGTCCTTGTATGATCCTTCCATAGTAGCCAACAAGGTCACTAAAGAAGACCTAGGTATGAGTAAAGTCTCTTTTAAGTGCACATGTTGCTAATAAGCTAGCAACTTCCTCATGGGTGGCCTTTGCACTTGCTCTAGTAGCTCCTTCCATGGTGGGAATCAAAGATGATGTGGCTAGTTTATTCTTCAATGCATTGGCCCTTGATCTTGTGATTGGTCCTTGAGGTGGTGTTAGGGATGATCCCTCATCATACCCCCCTTCTTAAAAAGGATTCATCCTCGAATCACCAACATGCTCATCATTACACTCAAAAGGACTCAAGTCTCCTACATTGAAGGTCTTGCTCACTCCATACTCAGTTGGGAGTTCCAAGACATAAGCGTTGTTTCCAACCTTACACTTCACACGAAATGGTCCATCTTCTCTTAGAGACAACTTAGACTTTCTCTTCTCCGGAAATCGATCTTTCCTTAGATGCAACCAAACTAGATCTCCTAGTTTGAATAACACTTCCTTGTGATTCCGATTCATCTTGGATGCTAGGGTTTTCCCTTTGTTTTCCAGCCTTATGTGTGTCTTTTTATGCAACTCCTTGATGAACTCAACCTGTTTTCTTACAATAAAATTTACTCGCTCCTCTATAGGCAACATTATAAGATCAAAAGGGGCAAATGACTCAACCCATAGACACACTCAAAAGGCGTTCGATTAGTAGATGAATGCAAGGTACGATTATAATCAAATTCCACATGTGGTAAAACATCCTCTCAAACATTCAAATTGTCTTTCAAAACATCCCTCAAAATAGTAGTTAACATCATATAAGTAACTTCTGTTTGACTATCCGTTTGAGGATGACTAGAGGTTGAAAATAAGAACCTTGTACCTAGTTTTCCCCAAAGAGTCTTCCAAATGAAACTAAGAAATTTAACATCCTTATCGCTCACAATAGTCCTAGGTACTCCATGCAACCTAACGACTTCCCTAAAGAACAAGTTAGCCACACTATAAGCATCATCGGTCTTATGACAAGTAATAAAGTAAGCCCTTTTAGAAAAATGATCAACAACCACAAAATTAGAATCTCTCCCCTTCTTAGTCCTGGTAATCCTACAAAAAAAATTCATACTAATGTCAAGCCATGGTGAAGTAGGTGTAGGTAAGAGAGTATACAAACCATGTGGTTTCAACTAGACTTAGATTTCAAACACACAATGCATCTCTTAAGCATGTTTTCAACATCTTTAAGCATATAAGGCCAATAAAAGTGTGAATGTAGCATATGATAGGTCTTATGTTTACCAAAATGTCTCAATAAACCTCCCATATGAGCTTCCTCAACAAGTAGTAGTCTGAGACAATATCTAGGGATACATACTTTATCCTCATGGAACAGATCCTTCGAAAATATAGTATTTATCACGCAATAGTGGCAAATCTCGGTCGGAATCTCGGGCGAGATTTATGGAAAATGGCTGAGATTTACACTGTGTATATATATCACCAAAATCAATGTCATCCACGTATAGATCCTTAATATAATAGAAACCTAAGATCTTAGAATCCATATTAGTGATCAATGAATGTCTCTTAAAAAGGGCATCAACAACATTATCATTTCCCTTTTCATATTTAATGATATATGAAAAAGTTTATATAAACTCGATCCATCTGCCATGCTCCTATCCAACTAATCTTGACTCCTAAAATGCTTTAGAGACTCATGGTCAGTCCAAAGGATGAATTCATTAGACCAAAGATAATGTTGCATGTCTTGAAAACTCAAAATAAAGCATATAGTTCATTATTATAGGTCGAATAGTTCAAGCATGCTCCTTTCAATTTTTTACTAAAGTAGGCAAGTGGCTTACCTTCTTGCATGAGCACTCCTCCAATGCCAATTCCTGATGCGTCACACTCAACCTCAAATGGTTTAGTGAAATCCGGAAGTGCTAGAAGTGGTGCATGTGATGGTTGCCACTTCAATTCTTGAATGCTTTCTCTTGTGCTTCTCCCCACTCGAATTGTACTTGCTTCTTCGTGAGAGACGTGAGGAGGGCTGCAATGGTACTAAAATCCAGTACAAAAAATCTATAAAGCCTTGTTAATCCATGGAGATATCGGACATGGCCGATTGTGGTAGGTGTAGGCCAATCTTGGATGGCCTTAACCTTCTCTTTATCCACTTCTAGACCTCTTGTACTCACTACAAGTCCAAGGAAAATAACTTGATTAGTACTAAACTAACATTTCTTAATATTAGCATATAAAGATTCAATTCTAAGAGTTCCTAGTACTTCCTCTAAATGTTCTTCATGCTCCTCCAGCGATTTGTTGTAGATGAGAATGTCGTCGAAGTAGACCACTACAAACTTTCCATTTAAATGGCAAAAGACATGATTCATCAGTCTTATAAAAGTGCTAGGAGCATTAGTCAAACCAAAAGGCATAACCAACCCCTCATAAAGACCAAACACAGTCTTAAGCGCTGTCTTCCATCCGTCTCCTTTTCGCATTCGGATTTGATGATAACCACTCTTAAGATCAATTTTGGAGAACAAGGTAGCTCCACTAAGCTCATCTAACATGTCATCTAATTTGGGGATGGGATAACGATACTTGATAGTAATGTTATTGATTGCTCTACAATCAACACACATTCTTCAAGTATTATCCTTCTTAAGTACAAAAGAACTGGAACCGCACATGGGCTCAAGCTTTCTCGAACGAAGAATTTCATGGATTTTTTGCGGAATCATCCTATATGTTGGATGATTAGGAAGTGTAGACCTTGGAATGAAATCAATTCGATGCTCAATGTCTCGAAAATGTGGAAGACCTTCAAAAATCTCATCCGGAAATACATCACAAAACTCATCCAAAGTCCTTAAAATGTTTTTAGGTAAGGTAGCCTTGACTTCATCACTCATAAGGATTTTACATAGGCTCGTTAAAATAATATCCAAAGGAACACAGTCATCAAAAAATTTCCGTTTGGATGCTAAAAGCACTCGATTAGGCTCAACAAGAAGAATCTCAGTTAGTAAATCTCGGGCAAGATTTGTGCTTCGGGGCTGAGATTCTGCATTGGATTGAGAATTCTCTGAACTAGGGTGAGATTCTTTAGATCTCAGGCGAGATTTTGTGGATTTCCCCAAGATTTCTTCTTTGGAAGGTGTTTCTCGCTCATTTTCCTTGTGTTTATCCTTCTTCTTGTCATAATGTTCTGCAATCTGCAAAGGAGTCCTAGGTTTTAAGAGTAATTACTTATCCATTGAACTCAAATGAATGTTTGTTAGCAAAACCGTCATGTTTGACTCTTCTATCAAATTGGCATATACATCCAAGTAAGATATGACATGCTTGAATGGACACAACATCACATATAACAATATCATCATATTTTTCTAAGGTGAAAGCAATCTTAGCTTGTCTATTAACTTTCAATTCTCCACAATCATTAATCCAACGCAATTTATAAGGTCTAGGATGATTGAATATAGTGATTTGCAACTTAGTGACCAATTCATCACTATCAATGTTGCACCAACTACCACCATCAATAATCATATTGCACATATTTCCTTGAACAAGACATCTAGTATGAAAAAGGTTTTCTCTTTGATTATCCTCACATGGGGCTATCTTAGCATGCAAAGTTCTCTGAGCAGACCAATACTCAGTTGGTCTAGTGGTTGTGGTGCTAGACTCCTTAAGTGTTAGCTTGAAGATCCGAGTTCGAATCCTCTTGGAGACATGTATGGAAAAATTGGTATCGGGAGGGTATCCCAAAATTGGTCCACGACTTATAATTGTCCCGGATGTAGAGCGGAAAAGCCGATCGAACAGGACTTACGTTAAACCCTTCAAAAAAAAGTTCTTCGAGCAGTTAAAGATTCTCCACGCTCATATTCACAACCTTTATCCCTTTCACTAGCGCTATCATGTTCATGCAATGCATTAAGATGGGTATGATCATTTTCATGCTCCTCTTCACTTTCATATTTTCCTTGTTGATTTAAAAATAACACCCTTTTATTAGGACAATCTCTCATGTAGTGACCTCTACCTTGACATTTAAAGCATACAATATCTCTAGATCGTAAAGTAGAGTTAGAAGTTCTCCCTTTATTATTTTTTGAAGGCTTATTCAAAGGGAGAGAATGTGTAGAAGGTTTCTATGCTGCTGGACCAGGAGTTGGATGTTTGCCTTTGTCTGGGACTCTCGGGCATTATCTCTGATGAGATTAGGTCGATTGGCTGAGATTTCCTCTTTGGATTCCACGAACTCGATCCTTGTTCGTCCTTTGATTTTCTTTTCTACCTATAGTGAAATACAGTAAGTTAGTCATTGTACCATATGGATATAAATCAAGTTCATTAGCTAATGAAGGATACAAAATTCTTAAACATTGAGCCATAACGGACTCCTCATCCTCTTGAACATTAGCCTTTACCATCGCCATTTACATGGTGGTTTATACTTCCTTTATAGTCATGGAAACTTGCTTGAGGTTATCTAATCATTGTCTCAACCAAACTAAGGCATATCCTAAGTGTTGATGTCCGGATTTAGAGTTCTTCTCCTTTCTTTGACAAGGTGATCCAACCAAACTAAGGCATATCCTTGAAATTCCAACGCAGCAAGTTGAATCTTCCTTTGTTCACTAAAGTTATGGCATGACCAAATTTGTTCCATTTTAGTCTCTCATTCCATGTAAACGTCCGGATCGCATATGCCTTCGAAACTTGGAATTTTGACCTTAAACTTTCCAATACCGTCATTATCCGGGGAAGGCCTAAAATGATCATAGTCATGACCTCTCCTAGAATTGTGATGACGTCTAGGGTAGTCTCTCCACATGCCTTCTTCATCCTCGTCTCCTAATTCCTAAAAATCTCCACCAAAGTGCGGATTGTTAGATGCATTAAACAAAGGATTGGGATGAGTGATACCTGGCCCTTAGGGGGGGAGTTGGAGGTGGCACGGGGGCTGGTGGAATAGGTGGATGTTGTGAACTTCCACCTACTTTGTACACAAATCTCGGGCGATATTCTGGCCGAGATTCTTCACTAGGCCGAGATTCTTACTTCTATATCCGTTCAATTAGTGTGGAAACCGTAGCCATGAGTTGTTTTAGCAAATCCATGGCTTCCGGAATTGAAGAGTCACTCTTCTGTGATTCCCTTGAGCTATCTCGTCCTGACATGTACACAAATATGCAAAGTAGCAACAAACTTGTGATGTTAGTGAAAACAAAAACGTCTTACTTGTTTTCTCTCGCACTCACACTTTGTTGCGATATCGCAAGCTAATTTGATTTAATTGTCTTGGATGGATTATTACTCATTTAAAGTCAATGACTTGGTCTTCAACTAGAACTTCTTGGATGACTTAGGTAGTCAATTTGATTCGAAAAAAGGTTCTTGTGTTGAGAGATAGTTAAGGAACTCCTGTTGAAAGTTGCTTTACACAGTTGACTCAAGGTAGAAGGAATATTGCAGGTAGACACATCTAATATGATAAGAGTTATGATTACTAACTAATGCACACACACAAAGAAATTGAGTCAAGTGTTTAGAGTAGAAAGAGGCTAGAAAAGGCGCACAAGAGATTTAGAAGAGAGAATTACGTACCTTGAATTTGGTTTTGATCTCGATTGGGGCAAATCTTTGTCAAAATTATGAAACCTCGGCCGAGATTATCTCAGGTTGGACGAGATCGATGTTATATGGTCGGCGAAGGCTAAGAACTGGGTCAAGTATGGTATATAACTTCTTCTCTAGTTATACTCTTGCACAGGATGCCCTTGGATTCTTCAGATTATACCTCAAAGTTTTCTCAAAAAAAAATTTGCAACAGTAGCGAATCTCGGTCAAAATCTCGGCCGAGATTTTGCAGTATTTGGCCAAGATTGTTGATTCGACAATTGTCGAGGACAATCGGTGATATGCTCTGGGATTTGTTGCAGGTGGGGAGGGGCGAAGATATATAGTGTTGTGAAAAGATATTCGGTTAGGATCAAATGGATATGATAAGATCTTTCCTATTCGTTTGATGGATTAAACATTGTTGAATATTGAGTTTTATGTGCTTTAATCCAAGAGAGAGTTTTTTTGGTGATTGCAAAGTTGTTAATTTTTGCTTAGTTGACTTGCGTTCGTCAATCTTCTACAACATTTGTGTTCTTAGGCTCCAAAAGTATCCTCTTCGTGCTTATCAAACATTGTTTTAACATTAGTTTTTCCATCATTTGTGTCGAGTACTTCTCATCCATACCGTGTGTCTTGATGCTTCTCTTCTAAATCGAAATAATTGCGGCTCATCCCGTATCATAATGTGTCGTTGACGGTAGAGAAAACATATTTGATGTTTAATGTGTTGTTGCCAACAATTGTTTTTCTCGGCAATGGAGTATAACATGAAGCGGAAATAAAGAAGAAGAAAGTGAATAAATATAATTGAATGTATATACATACATCTATAATCATATTTATAACTCGTTTGTAATTTTGTTTCTTTTTTACATGAGAACAACTTAGCACATAGAGGTTCTAATTATATATTAAAACGCACAAACAACATAGATCGAATCAAAATTAAACAACAACATGAAATTTGACAACAAATCAATTCAAGCTAATGATTTAAATAAATGAATCGAGGGAAAGATATTACATTAGATCGAGCTTAGAAATCAAACCTTATTAAAAATTGTTAAATCAGTTAGATGAATTCAAGCTAGTTGAGGGTGAATTTTAATAAAACATCACCAATGATGTTGACGGTGAAAAAGAGAAGAAACAAAGGGGGGAGAGAGGGGGGAAATGTGGATCATAATTTAACGGGGTTTATTTTGCAAAACATGCCAAATTGATGGTTAATTTTTCAATTTTATATTTTGACCGGTTATCCCATTGATTGATGATGGGTTTTTCAACTTCATACTTCGATCGGTTATCCCATTAATTTTTGAGTAAATTTGATAAGTATGCACTTTTTTATAGCATGTATAAAATATGCAATTTTTTTTATAGTGTGTACAAAGTATACACTTTTATAAATGAGTGATCTTTTTAAATAGTCTTAGGAAAAGAAAAAAAGAAATAAAAAATAAGAAAATAATTAGTCTAGTTAAATGATATTTTTAATAATCATAGGAAGAAGGAAAAACATTATTTCATTTTGTCACTCAATATCTTAATACCCAAATGTGATACCCAATTTGTTAATACCCAACCATAACTCAATATGTTAATACACATTATCAATATGTTAATGCCCAACGTAATATTCAATATTATAATATCCAATGTAATACCCAATTTTGATACAAAATATGTTAATACCCAAGGTATCTTAATACTTAAGTGTGGTATCCAATATGTCAAAACACAATTGTAATACTCAATATGTTAATACCTCAGTCTGATATTCAATACGTTAATCCCCAACATAATATCCAATATGTTAATACCCAACATAATACACAAGTCTGATACGAAATATGTTATTATCTAACGTAATAGTCAATATGTTAATACCCAATGTATCTTTATACTTAAATGTGGTACCTAATATGTCAATATCCAACCATAACACCCAATGTCAATATTCAATTGTAATACCAAATATATTAAAACCTAATGTATTACCCATTATGTTAATACTCAATGCGGTACCTAATATGTCAATACCCAACCATAATACCCAATATGTCAATATCCAACCATAACATTTAATATGTCAATACCCAAGTTTGATACTCAATATGTTAATATCTAACATAATACCTAATTAAAAAAGAGTAAATTGCATAAAACCACCTCTTATTTGTTCCTTTTGCACTTAACTATCTCTTGTAAAAAAATATTTCAATTAACCACCTCATATTATAGTTATGTGAACATCTAACCACCATATCAATTTTCTGTCAATAAATCCGTTAGTGGACCCTACAATAAATAATTTATTCTATTTTTTTTAGTGAAATATATGAATCTACGTACCTTTGGTTGACTACTTTCCCATAAGATTGCTACATTTACTTGAATTCTCAAAAGATGACAAGTACTTTGTTTTAATGGAATATTCACTTGAGGTATAAAGATTTATGAGATAATTTGCGGTTGAAAGAATTCATAAACAAAAAGCTTTAACTAAATGAGATTGAGAAAAACAACTAGATGGGAAAGTCATTAACACAATCTGGTTCAGAACAATGATAATTTTATGGGGCACTTCATGCCATCTGAAAACACTCCACCACCACTGAGCTCGCTAATGTCTCCTTAATCAAGCTCCGTGTGTAACTTGTATCCACTGAAACGCCTGCCACTAATCCTAATTTCTCGATTCCTCCTCTTACCTTATCCCCAGCCGATTCGTCGATCAAAATGATCCCGAAACGGCCGGATACTTGGACATTAGATCATCGTGCTTGATCGATTCCAACCAGTGATCTTGAAAACGGTTCTAAATTCTCGATTGTTGGGAGTTGCTTATGGTTAGGGTTTGTGAACAAAAGGAAGGAGATAGAGAGAAAAATGATTAAAAGAAAGAGTAGGGGGAGGAAGAAGAGTAGATGTTTGAATTACTATCACGGTGAAATCCTAGGGGAATGAAGATGAATCTAGTTACTAGTGGAATGGAAGAAAAGTAAGAGAAATGGTTAAGGGATTTGTTAACATAAATTGATGTGATAGTTAATTGTTAAGGAAGTACAATATGAGGTGGTTAATTCAATTTTTTTTGGGCAAATTTGGTAACTAGGCCCTTTTGAGATTTTTGTTTAGTAAATAGGCTTTTACATTTTTGAATTAAGTAAGTGTACCCCAATTATTTTTTTTACTGTTCAAATACAACTATTAGGGTTTCACCTGCTCTCCTTTCTCTCGCGTCTTTTAAACCTACACTCCATACCCCAACACAGCGGCAAAGGAAGTCTCGCTCGATGAAGCCCAAGTCGCAATTGGGATGCTATCAGGCTTCACCTTCTTTTCCTCTGGTTCCGACACCGCCCGCGAGCAGATTGTCGTCGAGGATTGCAAATAGCTTCTCGATTTAACCGTCATCGAGCTTTCATGGTCTAGATGTAGATCTAGATTTAGATCTAGATCAAGATCCAAATCCAGATCTAGATCTGAGTGGAGTGGAAGGAGAGTGTGATTGATGCAGTTCCTAAGTCCACGGTGGGTACCTTCGACGAGCCGACAAGGACTGCTCGAACTCCCTGGTGAGTAGATCCGGACCTCGCAGTCGTAGCTCGCTCCTCCTCCCCTTCTCGCTCCTGCTCCTCCTCCGGTTTTGATTCTCGTAGTCGTAGCTCCCGCTCTCGCTCCGTATCCACCTCTTCTTCCTCTATCTGATTAGCGTATCGCCGCTCCATCTAGCCGTCGTTTTGAAAGAGAGAGTGAAGATGAAGTACAATGACAAGCTCTCGCCGGAAGAACAGGAAGACTCACTTTACTACTCCATCGAGCATCCGCGGCGTTCTGATGAGCGCGCCGCTCTCCGGCGACCTGTGCAGCAAGTACAACATCCGCAACTGCGCAAACCCTTTCCTTCTTCTTCTTTGAGATCCTTGCCTCAGAGTTACAATAAATCTCTTTCTTGTCTTTTCTTTTATTCCTTGTTTGGTTGTCGATGGATCCACCTAAGAATACGTTTCGGGAGAAACTTGTTTCACCAAGAATCAATCAAGGTATGAACCTATCTAACTATTCTGGTAATTCGTTCACCTTCGTTGCTTTTTTTTCGGGTTTGGTTCTCTCTAGTTCAACACATGATTTGGGTTTATTTTGATTGTGCAGGATTAGTAGTAGATCAAATAATGCCTAGGAAAGTTCAAGTTGGGCATTGAAGCAAGACATATGCCTTGTAACCACATTTACCATTCTAAATGCTGATTATTTGTAGTGTCCATGACTTGGCTTTGTATGAATGACTGAATGAATGTTGTGTAATGTATTTGCTGTTATGGCTTTCAAAGGCTAAAGTTTGTGTCATTTTTTCCTTGTGTGCTCTTTCAGTGCCATTAGTTAGTTGACAGCTGAGAAGAGAAAATGCTGGTATACTAGGGGAAAAAAGGTCAAAAATTTTTTTTAAAAAAATTCATACCAGAATTTTTGGTAAATTTTTGATGTGAAATTTTGGCATGTGAAATTCTGGTATATGAAATTATGGTATGAAAATTTCATACCAGAAAATTAATTTTTTTTAAAAAAAGTGTTTTAACGTAACTTAGTAACCAAATTCATGTTTGTTTCTTTTTTTTATTAAAATAGAAGGGTTAATCACTTTTAACTAGGGCTGTAATATGAGACAAGCTACTCGAGCTCGGCTCGTCAAAAGCTCGGCTCGAGCTCGTTCATTTTCTAAACGAGCCAAGCTTGAGCACATTTTAAAGCTCGTATAATTTTTAGGCTCGGCTCGGGCTCGACTCGTTTATAAACAAGCCGAGCTTGAGCATGTCAAAGCTCGGCTCGTTCGGGTAAAGCTCGGCTCGTTCGGCTAAAATAACACTATAGGAGCATTATTTTAGCCGAGCTACTCGGGCTCGGCTCGTCAAAAGCTCGGCTCGAGCTCATTCACTTTCTAAACGAGCCAAGCTTGAGCACGTTTTAAAGCTCGTATAAATTTTAGGCTCGGCTCGGGCTCGGCTCGTTTATAAACGAGCCGAGCTTGAGCATGCCGATGCTCGGCTCGTTCGGCTCGTATTACACCCCTACTTTTAACTACCATTAAATGAAAGTGGTAAAAAATTATGGAGTACATTTACTAAACACAAAACTAAAAAAAGCCCAAATTCTTTCATTTTTTCTATAAAAAATGGTTAAGTGAAAAAGGGAACAAATAAATTTTTTTCTATAATAAGGAAATTTGTATAATTTACTCTAAAAAATGCATTATTAGCTAAATAAACCCTTTAACTTTTTCTATTAGATAACTCTTTCTTTTCTTTTTCAAAAAAAAAAACAAAAGATAACTCTAATTGTTGTCGATCACCTAACCTCTCTTTGCACACAAGTAGACGTGTACAAAACCGGCCCGGCCCGTCCAGCCCGCCCCCGTCCGGGAAAAAACATGAGTATGGGCAGAAAGTTTGGCCCGACCCGCATTTTGATGGGACGGGTACGGGTAAACATTTTGGCCCACGGGCTAACTCGGCCCGGCCCATATACAGTTTTATACATATTATAATATTTTTATATATATGTATTTTATTATAATATTTTTATATATATGTATTTTATTTATATTGTTTGAGTTCTGGTTGTTCAATTAGTTTGTTTGGAGTATTTTGACGAGTTATATTCGATTGTAACACAAGATTGTAAGACTAACTTGACTGTAATGATACTTATTGTTTTTTAGGTATTTAGACTTGTTCATTTTTTTTGTGTTGATCGTTATTGAACTTGGTGTGCACTACGCAAGTATGATTGGATTGGAAATGTGTATTAAATTCATTATATTACTTGTTTTGAACGATAAATTGTGGAAAAAAAAAAAGCACAAACAAGTACATACGGGCCCAGCTCCACAACACACGGACTTAAATTTGAACACAACACACGGACAACGAACCACATCTACATTCTGTAATAAGTTATTTGTGGAGAAAGAATAGTTTACAACCAAACCAAAAAATCTATTTGGAGCGTAAACCTGGGACATTCTTCAGACCCATCTTCCCGATCACAACCTTAGGGATTGCGGGGGGTTCATTCATCCCCATGCAACGACTGAATTCGTTGCCCAGCTCCACAAGCCTCGCCTTGTCCTTCCCCACATTCTTGTTCGAGTTGTAGTACCCAAGCCAGGCCTGGTATGCCAATTCTTTGCTCTTCATTTCCACATTAGATAATGCTCTCTCAACCTGTTGTCGAGATAGATGATTAGAGTTTCAGCTCTTCATATTCATGTTTACAAAGATAAGCCATGGGAAAACGCACATACTTTTCTCTTTGCATCTGGATCTACTGTCGGTGAGGGAGCCTTGGTGATGGGCAAGTCTTTAATGGAGGACAAGAAGAACTGTTCCCATGGAGCCAATAGGAGGATACCATGTCCTTCTTTACCTTTACGTCCAGTTCTCCCAAGCCGGTGTATGTATTGCTCTCTATCAGCCGGCACCCCCAACTATCACAATGCAAGATCAGGCTTTGTCATTGACATCCACTAGGTAGGCAATCAGGCACAGGCTCTCTACACTACTAGAGAAACCCATTACCAAAAAAGAAAGTACCTGTATAACAAGGGAAACATCTGGATAATCAACCCCGCGTGCTGAAACATCAGATGTAACAAGAATGAGACCCTTTGACTTGCGGAACTCATCAGATACTCTGGTTCTATAGCTCTGTGTCTTCCTTGAGTGAATCTCCCGCACATTCAAGTTCAATTCTCCGAGAGTTTCAGCTACCAGTTTTGTGACCATGGCAGTTGTACAAAATACAATTACCTTTACAAACAAGGAACAAAAATGAAATTCTACACATCTTATTCTGGGTTAATTTTAACAAAGAAACCCAAGCAATAATGAGATACAAATGAAGAAATTTACCTTATAGTTGACATCATCAGAAATATGCTCCTTTAAAATAATATACAACAATGGGAAATGATTTTCCATGGGAGCTACTAAATGCATCTGCCTGACCTGAAAATTGTACAGACTCCCAAGGGTTATTATAGGGTTAATCATTTCAAAATGTACACAACTACAGCAAATTTTGGGACAAATCCTTCAACACCAAAGGAACCCACCTGTGAGTGTGTATCTTCAGCACCCTCTTGGACTGTGTTTATAAACTCATGATCTCTCTTCAATGCAATATGGGAAACTTGTTGAACCTACAATTCAGGAAAGAGATAAAAAGGGCTCTTTCAAGTAATATTCCCCCAACAGTAAGGCACAAAAATACACACCACGGAGGGTACTGAAACTAACCTCCTCAGGTACTGTGGCAGAAAACAATAGTGTTTGTCGCTGTTTTGGGACGGAAGAAATGATCTTTTCAATGTCTTTACGGAACCCCATATCTAAAAGATGATCAGCTTCATCTAGGACAAGAACTTTTAGACCCATGAGGCGTGTAGCAAACCCAGTAGTATTCTCAATATGATCTTTGAGCCTTCCAGGTGTAGCTACAAGAATCTGTGTTGTAGTCCAAGTTTAACAATTAAGCTTTCAAGCTTATCAACTTCTAAACTATGGAAGGATTTCAGTTAAGAAGCCTGTATTTTCATAAATGAATTTCAGCTCAAGTACAATCACTGCATGTTTAAAGTTTAAAGATTGAAGCTAATTAGGTCTCCCCTTAGTGCAAGCTTTTGAGATTGCCCTAACACTATTATAAGCTGTAATTTTTCATTCTACATTTAGCAACATGTAAATGATGCTTGTCAGTCATCAGTATCCGCTAACTCCAAACTAACATATGTACCTGGCAAGGATTTGCTTTCATGTGTTTCTGCTCCGCAGAAAGATTTGTGCCTCCAATCACAACTTGAACCCCAATGGAGGGATGATATTTGAGAAGGGTGTTTGCCTCAGCAGCAGCTTGATTTGCAAGCTCCCTGGTTGGGCATATAACAAGCACGAGAATTGGCGGTCTTCTTGTGTTAGGATCAGAAGACGATGATTTCACAACAACTTCAATTGATGGAAGCTGAAAAGGGAAGTGCGTAAGACTGAAAGGAAGTGTTCAAATCATTTGTTTTATTCATGTTTGTTTCTATTTTTATAGCAAACAGAAATGAAAACTGACCATAAATGCCACTGTTTTTCCGGTGCCTGTTTTAGCTTTAGCCATTACATCTTTACCTGCAAATAAAAGAAAATTTGGATTATCAGCAAAAAAAAATACATCACAGAAAATACAAGCAGGGCCAGCAGGAATCAAGAGCTGAATATGATACAACTTTAAGGGATCTCTCTACACTCCACATCAATAACACTTCCCTACACACCCCAGCCGAACAAAGATTAAAACAAAAGATAGGTGAAGAAAGGAGAGGTTCAAACTTCTCTCCCCCTCGTCAAGAAGTTTATACTTGCACTGCTTCACATTGGAAATTAAAAGTACGTAGAAGTCACCAAATCATTTTTATCATAATGACCTTTAAGTATAAAAGGTAGAGTTGCTTCCTGCACCACAGTCATCTTCACATATCCAGCGTCTTTAATTGCTCTCAGTGATGAGTGTGAGACATCAAATTGGTCAAAGCTACAAACATATTTGAGTTAATATGTTCCCTTCCAACAGGGCTATATAAATTGCTAGAACAGAGAATGATAAATCAGGTAAGAACTAACAGCTAGAACAAGATGCTAAAGAAAGCCTGGATGACAATTTACAATTAAGCCAAGATTAAAGCTGAACACAAAGAACACTTCAGTAACAATACATGCAACATTTTCAAATTAACAAAGATATTTCAGTATCCTGCAACGAAACAAGTAAGAGTATAAATCAAGTGGTATGTTCCCTTCCAACAGTGTTATAACTTGCAACATAATTCATGGGCCGCATGATAGATGTATATGTCCAGTCTCCACTAAACAAGTAGTAAATGGGTCACATGATGGATAGATTTTGTTTAATCAAATGAGTAAGATACCGTACCTGGTTTCAGTGAGATACGAGCCAGTTCCCTCAGGTGAACGACTTATACTTTCTTCATTGTCCTCCCTGCGAAACAGAGAAGTTCGGTTGGTGACCTCAATCTCTTGGGTTTCACCATCAACATCACTAGTTTGCTCCCCAATCAAATCCATAAAACCAGATACCGTCTTCTCTATCCTGGAAGAAGCAACACCTCCCTTCTGCTTATCCGTGTTCCCCATAACTCTTCCACCACCCCTTGATCCAAAATTCCTCCTTCCTCTCATCCCACCTCGAACAGCACCTCCTCTCGTATGCATACCCAACTTATCGCCGTCTTGTTCGAATTCACTCTGAAAACTCCTGCTACCAGATCCCCGTATAAGATGATTCGCACCTCTTCCCCTCCCTCTGGAACGGTGCTCGAAATTACTCCCCTTGCTCCCAACAGTATTCATATTCATATCTCTATCCCTAAAGCCATTGCTATTAATACTCGGCAAACTCGCATCTCTACCCCTCTTCTTGGGCCTGTCCTCGGGTCCGTCTCTTCCATCCGTGAAAGCGGGAGTCATTCGGAGCTCACTAACCCAATCACTCAGCTCGGCATCATCCTCCATGAGGCTCTTTGACGATGCCCGGTTAGAAGCCGAATCAAATCGGGCCCGGATGGAGAGCGCAGGAGGAGTGAGATGTCTTGTGGGGTGCAGAAACTTGAGGTTGTAGGGGAAGACACTGGCGGGGATTCGAGTGGAAGCGGAGGGGTGGTGGTGGTGGTGGTGGGTCGGGGTGAGAGACATGCGGGGGAAACGAGAGGCGGGTAGTGCGAGGGAAGAACGGGGCAGGGAACTCACCTGCATCACAATATGAGTGGTACCCCCTTTAGTTTCGGGGAGTGGTGATGCTTTGGGGCTCCCAGTGGTCGGGAAACCTCTCAAAAATGGTGGCTTCAAACCCGGAAATGGGGATAGGGTTTTAGGAAGGGCTTAACTCTGATGCTGGGAAATGGGAGGCTATTTTGCTTACTCGATTTTCTTTCGCTTCACACTTCAATTCTAGTTATTATAAGGAAATTTCGGTCGGTACCTTTGGTCTGATGTATTTCTGAATTTGCCTAATAATATTTTAAAGTTCGATTTATACCCTTCAGTTTTTATATTTTTTGAAATATGCCCAACTCTATAAAAACCATTAGCGTTTGATACAGTTCCGTTAGTAAGTAAAAAAAATAAAGAAAGAAATTAAAAAGCAAACAAATTATCGAGCGAAGGATACTCAGAAACGAAGAAGACGACCGTAGAACAACTATCTTCTACTCTCGAACAAAAATCTACTTCGCCTTTATAGGTTCGAAAATTACTTGATCTCCAAGGTTGAAAATCTTCCCCTCCTCTTCTCATATCTAGGTTGAAACCTTAATCCTTATTTTTCGTTTTTTTTTGTTAGGTTACGATTATTAAATTTGATGGTGTTTAGTGGTGTGTGAAATTGATTGGGTTTCTAGGTTAGTTGGGTGTGGAATTGGGATTACGTTTTGATTTACTCTTGATCATTTGTGTGTAGATAACTAGATATCGATAGTGTGATCAAAGTCAATGTAAAGAGAGTGCCATCAACCATGGGGGTCACTCGAGTTGTCCTCACTGCTAGAATCACCAAAGGCAGAGGTGCTATTGTCAATGACTCAATGTTGGATCTACTTCCGCACTGTATCTCCCTTCTTATTGTTAGAACTAAATTAATAAAAGAATGAATAAAACATGTTTTAATACATGTGTGCACCGGCACATTTCTGGTGGGCTCCGGCCATTGTCATTGCCGGAAAGTGGGAGCGTTGACTTCGTCTCCGCGAGCGCTTACTCGTGGTATATACATACGTTAAATTTGAGTTCCCTTTGAATGAGAAATGGATGCCAAAAGTTGCTTGCGTGATAGACAATAACTTGGGGAAATAATCAAAAGTGGGAGCTTCCCACATGAATTATATGGAGGGAGAAACAATGAGATATATAGGGCAAGTATATTCTAAGGCATGTGGCCTTAGGCCACTACCCATTTTCAATCGGGGAACGGTGTAGGCAAACCACACACGCGCGCACCGAGCCGTGCTCGTGCTCGTGTTGCGCTGCGTAGCGTTGCGTTGTGATGAGACGGGTAGACCCAATTATTATTTTTGGGCCGACCCAACTCAAAGTCCAACAGTCCAGATGAGGAAGGCCTTGGGCCAGGCCCATTTGTGCAACGGATCAGCAAGCCCATATTCTAGTGGACCGGATTGTATATCCGAAAATCCAGTCCAACGGATCAGTCAACATATCCTAAAATAATGGACAGTTATGGGTCTTCATTGACTCCGAAAATCAGGGGCAGCTTGTTGACTCCTAAAAAACGGGGCATTTTTTGTGGCTTAGAATTGCCGTTTTTGGGCTGGTCAATAGGCTCCGAAACTCAAGGCCCAATCCGTCTCCTCCAACTCCTATAAATAGAGAGCTCTTCCTTCATTTCTAAACACACCATCAATCTTCTCTCTTCTCTCTCTTCAAGCATGTGAGATTTTCTGATTTCAAGAGTGCAACGCCTACTGGTTTGTAGGCTTCCGGTTCTATTACGAAGAACGGATTCGAAAAGTAGTTGTATCCTGGGATTCTTAAACACCAATAACCGTCGTAATACGGGGTATTTTTAGAATTAAGGAAAGAGATTCCGATTTCGACTCTGCTCAACATACGCACTACGGTGGTATGAAATACTGACCTTTACTGTCATATTGCATGCAGTTTATCTCATGTATTACAGGTTCCTACAATCTTAATTCTAAAAAACATGTTAAACTGTTATGCACTAACCGTTTATTAAGTGTTGCAGATAAGACGCCGAAATAGTCAAACTGGATTTTCTACCCGGAATTATTTTTTTTAAAAAAATGAATTTTGAATTAAAATCAGTTTTCAAAATTATATTTAAAACAAAAAAGATTTTGTTTTTAAAACTGAATTCGATTTAAATATTAAATCGAAAACAAGTCTATTCTTGTACGGACTTAAATCCATATTTATACTCGGTTTTGAATTTTGGTTTCCGGTCAAATAATTGAAATACTGACCGTGGTTGTTTCCGTGTAAACAGAAATGCCTGATAACACAAGAAACTACCAAGGATCCAAACACTTCTGAGGGTCCGAACACTTCCAATGATGGAAGTTTCCTAAGGATCCTAACCGATGTTGCAAATGGGGGTGAGCAGACGTCTCAAATCCAATTTGGGAGGGGTCTACCACCGGCTAACTTGCCAAACCCACCGACCAGGACTAATCCACTTCAAAGTGGTGTTTAGTCTACTCAACAACCTATCCCTCAGATAGTACCAATGTCTGGCTCTCTGAGCGTAGGATTGCTACCAGACAAGTTCGATGGAACTAATTCAATAGAAGATGCTATTCTTCTTAACTGTGCACAAACTCGACAAATATGCGACCCAAGATATACCCACCAATGTGGGGGGAACTCCAAGCGTATCTGGACGACGACTATGTGTGCAAAGGGTGGATTTTGAGCCGTCTGACTGACGCATTGTACCAAGTGTACATACTGGTTGAAACTTCTAGGGAACTCTGGGTTTCCCTTCAAAAGAAGTACAAATCTGAGGAGGTAGGACATAAAGAGTTCATTGTTCAACAGTTCATGAACTTCAAAATGGTCGATCACAAGCCTGTCATGGAACAACCTGAGAAGTTACAACTTCTAGTCCATGACATAATTGCCGAAGGCATGAAGATATGTAAGGAATTCCAGGTCGCATCATTCATCGAGAAACTACCCCCATCTTGGAAGGTTTTCAAAGGTCGCCTCCTTCACATAACAAAGGACACGAGTATGGAAGATCTCATGGTCAAGCTGTGGATTGAATCAAGCAACCGCAAAAATGCTGAAGGGACAAAGTCAGAGACAACTAATCTGACCAAACCAAAGGACAAGAAACGGAAGTTTCAACCCAAGGTCCCCTAAAAGCAACCGGCATAGAAGAAGTTCACCGGCAAGTGTCACGCATGTGGCAAAATGGGTCACAAGTCCGATGAATGTCGGAACAAGGGCGACCCACGCAAAGGCAAGGGAAAATTCAAGCCCAAGTAGTTGAAGATGATCTGACAGGGGTTGAAATGGTTGTTGTGACGTTTAAAGTGAACATGGTCGGGAGGAACCCGATAGAGTGGTGGTATGACACTGGTGTTACCCGCCACATCTGTTATGCACTAACCGTTTATTAAGTTTTGTAAATAAGGTACCGGAATAGTCAAACCGGGTTTTCTACCCGGAATTATTTTTAAAAAAATTTTAATTTTGAATTAAATTTAGTTTTCAAAATTAATTTTAAAACAAAAAAGATTTATTTTTAAAACTGAATTCAATTTAAATATTAAATAAAAAACAAGTATGTTCTTGTACGGACTTAAATCCATATTTATACTCGGTTTTGAATTTTGGTTTCCGATCAAAAAATTTGAAATACTGACCGTGGTTGTTTCCATGTACACTGAAATGGCTGATAACACAAGAAACTACCAAGGATCCAAACACTTCCGAGGGTCCGAACACTTCCGAGGATGGAAGTATCCTCAGGATCCTGACCGATGCTGCAAATGGGGGTGAGCAAACGTCCCCAATCCAATTTAGGAGGGGTCTACCACCGGCTAACTTGCCAAACCCACCGACCAGGACTAATCCACTTCAAAGTGGTGTTCAATCTTGTAAGATCCTTAGTCTTGTGATGTTGAGAGAGTGCTGAGAGTGGCCTAAACCGCCCCCGCGGCTAAGGTTAGGCGCCTCTGCGGGCCACCTGATCCGCCCATGCGGCCAGTACATCCGCCCCTGCAGATTAGGATGTGCTGCAACCATCTTCGTTGACTCGTGCCTTTGCTTTTGACCCTTCCTTCCTCTATAAGTTTCCTTCTCTTCTAGATGAGGGTTTCTCACCCTCTCTCCAGCTCCATCTTCTCCCTTACGTTCTTCTTCTCTTCTTCCCTTCCTTTGAATCTTCTTCTTGATTTCTTTTAGTTTTGAAGAGAGTTTGATGCTTGTATGTTGATGAGGATAACTGAGGATGTTGTTGTGCTTGTGTTGAGCCAGCCATGAGGTTGTGATGTGTGGATCTCCCTCTGTTAGGTTTCAGCTTGGTAAGATCTTCCTCCTTCTCTCCATTCTTTCTTCCTATCTTCTTTTCTTTCTTCTTAGCTTAAGATTCCACAAGTTGAGTCTTGTGATGAGCTTCCTAGGCCTATGTTGATGTATATATGTGTATGTATGTATATATGTTTCGGTTGCTGGATACTGAAGAAGTGTAGAAAGGCAAGTGAAGGATCGAAGAGAAGTCAAAGACGAGCCCACTCCTGTCCAACCGCCCTTGCGCCACCTCAGGGCCGCCCCTACGCCTGGTGTGTCACCGCCCCTGCATGTGGTGTTGCCACCTGTGCGGTTCTCCGCTTTCCAGCCTTGTGTTTATCTGGTCATGTAGGTGTGTCTTGCTTCTGGGCTTGCCTAAGGATGACATTGTCCCTTCCTTTCCTAGTGTGAGTATGTAGTATCATGCTAGGTGTAGATGAGAGCGTGATGACGATGTTATGATCATGCTATGTATGGCTTTTAGGATTAGTAGGCTGTGAGGCTTAGGTTGATGATGATTCTATGGATCCCTTGAGTCTAAGTGTGACCCCTTTAATTGATAGGAGATTGATATATCTCTATGCCTTGTTATTAGGTAGTGTCCCTCTCAAGATTGGAGGTTGATCGTGGTTGAGGTTATACGAGGTTGAGGTTAGTTTGTAGGACTTACTTAACTATCATCCTTATATTGGGTGTTTGCATGAGTGGTGTGTGTGATATATGCTTGATATGATAGCATGCAATGTTGATTATTACCGACCTAAGTTTTATTGATAGCACCATTGTGTGGCAGTGATAACCTTTCTCTTTCATCCTGTAAGGAGTTAGGAGGTTCTCTGACGTCAGTCCATCTGGTATACAGGAAAGGCACAATCCACTCCCATAGGGTACACGGGTTGTGTGACCGACACTACTTCCAGATAGATAGCAGGCCCAGAGGTGGGGATGATACGGTCCTCGTGTCACATAGTTTCATATACTTTATATATACATATACATATATATATATATATATATATATATATATATATATATATATATATATATATATATATATATATATATATATATATATATATATATATATATATATATATATATATACGATTTGAGTGAATGACTACTTATATAAAGATAATTAAAACGGGTAAATATGTGATAACATGATTATGTGTTTATCTTTCCGGACTTGTGCTTGTGCTTATGCATTACCTTATATAAGTATGGTTAGCTAACGGTTTTATACCGTGTTGTAGATGTTTTGCAGGATAGTAGAGTTGCGGAGTGATCCAGTAGGGTGACAGACCAAGGACTCTTGTACATTAGGTGTTTATGGTTTTGGGGATGTTTATGTACCTCTTGCGTGAGGATGATGTTTTGTATACCACCTGTGTGAGGATGATGTTATACTCGGCTATGACCTTGTTCACCTTTGATATACAATTTTATACCGTTTTATGTATTTGTTTTATATCTGTCAGTGTCATGTTGTAAGGTCCAATGAACTTGTTATTAGGCTACGGTCAGGATCCACTATGAGATCCTAGCCCAACGTGGCATCCCGAGTGCCGCGGATTCGGGGTGTTACAGAGTTGGTATCAAAGCCTTAGGTTGACAACAATGACACTTGCTACCTGCAATAAGGTCGGATGAATAAAATAAACAAAACCCAAAAGGGGTATGACGTTTTCAAAAGATTTTGGTTTTAAAAGTTGTTGTTTGGGTTAGAATGTACGAGAAGTGGTAACTTTTGCCGTGGATCTCAGCAGTATAGATATGTATATATGTATTATGGATTATGTGTATGTGTTATATATATATATATAGTATAGATCATATGAGAACATGCCTTATCGTGTAATCATGAGAACAATTCATAGTTATTATTAGTTTTGTTACGAAGATGTCATATCGTTTAATGCATTATTCGTAGTTATTGTTGGTTGAATGGATTATTCATAGTTATTATTAGTTTCAGAATATTATTTATCTAATAATTATGATATCTACCATAAATCTCGAGCCTTAATACTCAACATCCGACGGTCTAAGATTGTTCTTATGATTACACGATAAGGCTGACTGTTTGTTCGCTCCAAACGGTGTGTGCAAGCTTTAAATTTATAACCCTAGACTTAAGCTTAAAACAAGGATGCAAACCCGCAGTGTACGGGTCAATCGTAGTAAAAGCAAGAAAATTCCAGGGGTCGATCACAGGGACTCGGTGAAACAAAGTCAACACGGTATGCTACGTTAGTTCTAACCACAAGAGCGATTAACACAATCAAAGATGAATAAGAAGTCAATAAAGCAAACATGCAATTCTAGGGATTAAAGCATCTAGTTGTGGTTCCAACTCAAGATCTATAGATAAGCGGACAAAGCTGAGATTTTTGCGTGGGGAAGGTGTTTCTAAAGTGTAGTAGATCACCGGGTAAGTCTCACTACACACTAATCCTGAATCGTAACTCCTATTACCGGGTAAGTCTCAAGGAATTAAGATGAAGAACTATAACCTCAAACTAACACACCATCTAAGGGAAAAGAATCAACCTTTACCGGGTAAGTCTCAGGCTAACTCACGAAGATGGGATGGAAGCACACTCAAACCCCAATAAAGGATAAACCTTTATTACCTACACTTATGATCGTTGGTACACAAACTAAGGAATCACCGGGTAAGTCTCATCCTAAGCTTGCTTTGAACCAGGAAGGTGTAATAAGAATAGGATTTGGCAAACTCTAACACTTAACTCTCAGTTTAGGTCGAATAAGTCACCTCGGTCAGAAGAATTCCACCCCGGCCGAGATGTTCATCAACCGAACGAGATGCTTAGGGTTAAGGTTAAAGACTCGAACTTTCAGGATCCTACTGGAATCTAAGATTATTCTATCATTGTTTTTCCCACAACCTTCAGCCAATCACCCTAGAATCACACAAGGAAATTAGCCACTCATCATCATAATGAAAGTATTAAAATATATGGGAAGAAGGTGAATATTTGAACAAAGAAGAATTTAATGAAAAGACTTCAATAACTGAATCAAATATCACAACAAAGCGTTCCTTGGATAACAATCCAAAAAGACAAGACAACAATTGAGGGAATTGAAGACAATCTTACAAAACCCTTCAATAAAGCTATAAAAGCTATGGACTTCAATCTTCCTTCAACCTTCAAAAAGGTTCTTCGAATCTCTCCCAACTGGAGTAGGCTGCTGCTGCGTATTTTTCGGTGTGAGCGGATGCCGGAATTATGGGAAATCTGACCCTTTTTATAGGAAAATAACCCTCCAAAGATAATAAATCTTAGAAAGATATTTTCCCATAAATATAGGTAAAATATATGATTCTGCATCTCTCCTTCCTTCCAGGAGCCAAGCCCAAAAATATAATATCACTTTCCAAGTTTAAAAAAATCTCCTCCAAGAATAAAGTATTCTCGCCGCGTCCTAGGTGTTCGCCTCGGTCGAGTCGGCGTCTCTGGATCACCTCGGTCGAGGTGAATCTGTGGTCAACCGAGGTGACTTACAACTGAATGTGAAATCTCTCAAAACTGGTCCAAAGTGAATCTTTAATCCATGGCTATGCTTCCTGGATGTAGCTCCAAATGACTAATGACTCCTTTTGCTCCTTTTTGATGCAAAACGTACCATATTACCTGCAATTACAACGAAACTAGGTGTAGACCTCGATTCTCGCAAAGGTAGATGAAATGGTAATAGAATCACATGTTATACATACAAACATGCAGATTATTGAAGATAAAACGTCCAAACAAACCCCAAAATATAGACTATAATTCATGCTATCAAAATACCCTATACTTAGCCCTTGCTTGTCCCCAAGCAAGTTCCTCATATAGAAGACAAGATAGAATGGATTATAAGTCAATAAAATCAATGAATAAGTCTTTCTAAAACATTTTATGGTGTGCAACTATCATAGATCACTCTAAGAGAATACTTCCTGGAATTTAGAAACTCAATATGCTCAAAACATTTTATAAATATAGGAAAGTTGTTCATCTTTGCATAAAATCATAGAATGCATAATAAATCATAATTATCAAAATTAATCATGTATAATCCAGTTTAAACCTCTAAGTCAATCAACAAGCTCAAGGTCTCAAGGGCTTCCCAAAAGAAAAGGTCAAGAAACGTGTAGGGTAGGGATGTATGTAAGGTAATGTGGTGCTAGAATCCGGGAAAAGGATGAACTTCACTTTCACTTTGACTTGCAACATCTTCCACCAATAAGCTTTGCTTATTTCACACTTTTTTTCTTTCTTTACTTTACTTTTTGGGATGCATGGACAGAGGTGCACAATAACCGAAGCCTAGGAAATCTGCAATCATTAATTTCTCGAGATGCATCAAACCCTTGATGCACATACCATGACCCGTTAGGAATATCGCTCAATTTGACTTTGGCAAGACACAAACACCCGGCTATGTGAATGGTGCCGAGTTACTCATCTTCATGATTGACTTCCCCAAACCTATAATTGCTTTCTAACACTTCCACTTCTAGCCCACTTCTCAATTTTAACTTGCTTTCACCACTTTGCTTGCTTCCAAATTCCCGGATAGGTAAAGGGAGGCAAAATGTATATGAGGGGCTAAGCATGATCAAGAAGAAGAAGAGAGAAGAGAATGAATTGCCTTGGTCTTTCCAAGAAGAATGTGAGAGAACTTAACCTGCGGTGTCAACCTTCAAATTCAACATAATTTGGATAAAAGCAAAGTATTAAACATGCTAATAATTTCAAACAAAGCATTTAGCAACTTAAACATATTATAAAACCTTTCAAACACATAAAGAATTTAAAACCAGTCAGTAAACAAGATCTTCACTGAGATCATATCCAGATAAGTAACAAAAATTCGTTTTCGAAAACTCTCAGTTAACACACCTCGGTCGAGGTGTTCTTGGTTCAGCCGAGGTGAAACGCCTCGTTTGGCCAAGAATCTCCCTGGTCGAGTTCAAAAAAAAAATTTTTTTTTTTTAAAACCATTTTTCTTTCAGTTTCGACGTTTTTCTCAATCAAATAACCTGTAGGTATGCATGTAATATCAGATAATCATATAAAGGCAATGAAGCATAAATACGAAGATATCCGATAAATAAAATACATCAAAGGTGTCAAATACATCACGTAGTCACGTAGTCAAATACAAACACCCCATACTTGAGACACACTGTCCCAGTGGGTATAATAAAAGTCTAAACAAGAGAGAACTCACCGGATAAAAGCCGAACTGCATAAAAAAGATATAATAATAAAATCCTGCAGCTCCTCAGTAGTCTCGATCCGGTGGTGGTGGTGGTATGTAGGGGTACTGAGTCGGATCATAGGGATAGCCCATGATACGCTCAAACTGTAGCTGAGCCATCATGTGCTGATGATGCTGCCGCTCCTGCATCTCGCGGATATCCAGCGAAAGTGCAGCATATGAGTCGATAACCTAATCCGTCAGGTCATCAATCCGTCGGTGAGCAGCTCTATCTCTCACTCCACGCCTCCTGCGTCTAGCAGGTCTGACCGGAGAAGTCTCAGCTGGTGCCGGCTCAGTGTCCTCCTCGTCATCCAGATCTATAATAGGTGGCGCGCTCGTCCTTGCTGTATCTGTCCCTGTGTCCATCGGGACGCCACCTCCTCTCTCATCTACTGTGTCCTCATCGTCGTCCTCATCCTCAGCCTCCTCCTCCTCCTCAGCTGCAGCGGGGGCAACTGCTCCCTCTCTGTAATCCTCCATAAGTGGACCCCAAGCGGTCTGCCAAAAATGTGGATCGAAGACAGAGAACTGTGCAGACCATCTGATGCCCTGAGGTGCAGTCAGCTCCCATGGCATAGCGACGTAAGGTGTAGTCAAACCACGGGGAACTAGGATCCTCCGTGTGATCATCTCCTGAAGTCCGAGCGGCTTGGCAGCCGCCACCATGGTACACCTACTCAGATCCATATCCTGATACCTAGCGATATGGGTCACTATCCCTCCGCAGCATATATCTCCCTTCCCCTTGGCCTTGATCCTGTGCAGATCCTCTGCCAACATCAATCCAAAGTCAGGGTATCCACCTGTGACCATGCAGTACAAAGCAAAGAGCTCCCCCTGTCGGACCTTCTGGGGCGTCTCAGTACGCGCCAGAAGCGTCTCGCTGAAGATCTTGTGTGTCAATCGAAAGGCTAGATGATAGATAAGCTTCGCCCTGGAATCACCAGGACGCCACCTATCTGCATGCTCTGTAATGTGGGCGATCTGACCCCAGAACTCTCTAGCTACAGCTCGGGTCGGGAAGTCTACAGCAGTGGGGGCAGGGAAGCCAAAAATGTCTCTCCAGTGGTCTAGAGGTACTAAGTAGTTCCGGTTCATCAACCGGTACTTCACAGCCCTCTTTGTGAGGAGGTAAGTGAAGGAGCTGACAAACTCGAGGGTCGGCTCTAGGTAGGCTGGGGCTCGGATCTCAGTAAACTGATCCAGCCCGACGGTGGTGATCATCCTCCTAAGATCTCCATCAACGTGGAGACAGTCAAAGGCAGAAATGTCCAGAAATCTAGGAGCGATGACTGGACGACTAGCAATACGCTCATAATCTACCTGGTGTCTCTCGTGGATCACCGGGATAGAAGGTCGGGATGAGGAAGAAGAAGGGGAAGGAGAGGATCTATCTCTAAGGGCTAACAATATGTCAGAACTCATCTTCAAACAGCACTGTCAGACTACCTCGGTCGACTGACAAACTCCAAGAATCACCTCGACCGAGGTGCAGGTTGACTGGACCGAGGCGAAGACAGTCGCGATTTCAACTCTCTGAATTTCAGTTCTTTTCCCCCAAAAATCACTACCGATGCTTCCTACGGGGTACTTAAGGTTTTCCTCAACAGAATCAAGGGCAACCAAAGCCCAAATTGCAGTAAACGAACGAGTTTAGGGATTCGATCGTTTTTACCTCTTTCCGGCCGAGTTGCTCAAATTTCTCGCAGATCTGTAGTTGCAATCGATTCCTCTACCCTTCAATCTCGGTTTGGAAGCAGAAAACGTCGAAAACGAGCAAGATTTGGGAGTGAGCGAAATGGATCTGTCGCCGCGGTCGAGGTAGGTAAAAAATGTGAAAAGTAATTTTTCCCCTTTTATACTGTTACTGGATCTGCTGTCACCTCGGTCGAGATGGTCTCGACTGGACCGAGGTGGTGTGGACCGAGGCGGTTTTGCAGAAACCCTAGTCGCCTCGGTTGCTCAAGAATCAACTCGATCGAGGTGCTCTGACAGTGACCGAGGTCCTTCTGTCTTCTCAGAATCTCGAACTTCTGTCCTCCCAGTTGTGCTCCTCCTTAGATATTCCCTGTTGTCTGTCCAGAACGCCAAAAACAAAGCAAAGCAAAGCAAAAACAAAAACTATCTAAGCTAGACTAGAAAACGGGAAAAGAAAGCAATACCTTGGGTTGCCTCCCAAGAAGCGCTTGATTTAAGGTCGCTAGCTGGACCATGATGCGTCTCAAATGAGGTATATCGTTGCAATCTCCTCAACCGGCGTTTCCGGTTGGTACTTCTTAAGTCTATGACCGTTGACCTTGAAGCTTCCGCTAGTTTCTCCCCATATCTCAACTGCACCATGAGGGAAGACATGTTTCACAACGTAAGGTCCGGTCCATCTAGATTTCAACTTACCTGGAAAAAGACGGAGGCGGGAGTTGAAGAGTAGAACTAAGTCTCCTTCGTTAAGCTCCTTTGGAATGATACGCTTGTCATGCCATCTCTTCGTCCTTTCTTTGTAGATTTTGGCATTCTCATAGGCGTTCAACCGCAGCTCTTCCAGCTCGTTAAGCTCCAATAGTCGCTTCTCACCAGCCTCCTTGATGTCAAAGTTCAACCATTTGATAGCCCAATACGCCTTGTGCTCCAATTCAACGGGCAAATGGCAAGACTTCCCATATACCAAATTATAAGGGGTGGTACCTATGAGAGTCTTGAATGCGGTCCTGTACGCCCAAAGAGCATCGTCCAATTTCATGGACCAATCCTTCCTCGTTCTAGAGACGGTTTTCTCCAAAATTGCCTTGATTTCTCTATTCGAGATCTCGACCTGTCCACTAGTTTGAGGGTGATAAGCGGTTGATACCTTGTGGGTTACCCCATACTTCGATAGAAGTGCCTTAAACTTCCGGTTGATGAAATGCGTTCCTCCATCGCTGATGATGATGCGCGGAGTTCCAAATCGTGGAAAGATAGTTCTATTCAAGAACTTCACAACCACCTTGGCGTCGTTAGTGGGAGAAGCAATGGCTTCAACCCATCTAGAGACGTAATCAACTGCAAGGAGAATGTAGAGGTTTCCTCCGGAGGATGGGAAAGGTCCCATGAAGTCAATCCCCCATACGTCAAAGATTTCCACTTCTTGGATGTTATTAAGTGGCATCTCGTTCCTCCTTGATAAGTTCCCTGTTCTTTGGCATGCATCACAAGAAACAACAAAAGATTGCACATCCTTAAATAATGTAGGCCAAAAGAAACCGGAACGTAATACCTTAGCGCATGTTTTATCGGTGCTAGCATGCCCTCCACAAGGAAGTGAATGACAATGCCTTATGACGCTATTAACTTCATCTTCCGGAATGCACCTTCGAAGCATCCCATCCGGTCCGCGCTTGAATAGCAGCGGTTCATCCCAGTAGTAATGTCGTACTTCCTTGAAGAATCTCTTCTTTTGAGAGTACGTCAATCCGGGCGGTATTTCCTGGCAAACCAGATAATTCACAATATCAGCATACCAAGGACCTTTATTATTAGAAAGTTGGTGGAGGGAATGGTCCGCCAACAGTGGGTGAATGTCAGAGAAGGGAGTAAGAAAATTGTTATTCTCAGCAGTCTCAGTTGACATCGTCTCGCCGTCGACCTCGGTCGAGGCATTCAGGCGTTGACCGATGTGTTCTTCAGTTGCCTCGCTCAGTCCAGAAAGTGCCTCGGTCGAGGTACTGCTACTGGATCCGAGACTGGAGATCTTCGTCTCCTGGATTAGCTTCTCAGTTTTAGCTCCTGGATCCTCTTCCAGTGCCTTTAGGCTCCGTATATCTGCATCACAAGAAGCATCTATACCTTCCTCCATTAAACTGAAACTTATAACTCTTTCGAGTGGATCGTTAATAAGGATAGAGCTCACCAATTCTCTTGATTCTTCTTCATCGTAGATGTTGAAGATATCATCGGTCAGTTGCTCCCCTTTCATGGCTGCAAGTAGTGCGAACTCCACCTCATCGCCACCAACGTTGAATTTCAACTTGGCGTTCTTGCAATCAACGTTGCAACCCGAAGTTGCTAGAAATGGCCTCCCGAGAATAATAGGAACAGGATAATCTGCGGGAATGTCAAGTACGACAAAATCTATAGGTAGATAGAAGTTACCTAACTTGACCGGAACGTCCTCCAAGATGCCCACGGGATGGGTAATGGAGCGATCCGCCATGTAGAGTCGAATCTTGACCGGCTTGGGCTCTCCAAGACCGATCTTAGTGCACAACTCCAGCGGGATGATGCTCACGCTGGCTCCTAGATCACAAAGGGCTTCACAAGTTACATCCCCAACTTGAATGGGAATGCAAAATGAGCCGGGATCTCTCAACTTAGGCGGCATCTTTTCCTTCATGATCTTTATAAGCTCCGAAGATTTAGATGTCATCCTAACTTCACCAACATCCTCCAGCTTCCTCTTCCTTGATAAGATTTCTTTTAAGAACTTCCCATAGGCGGGCATACCTAGAATGGCATCAAGGAAGGGAATGTTAATATGTAGCTTATTCATCAAGTCAAGAAACTTACCAAAGTGCTTGTCTAGATGTGCTCTGGCTCTGGACTGAGGGAATGGAAGTGGTGGCTTATATGCAGGAGGTGGAACATAAGTTTCTGTCGTTCCTCCTGCTTTCTGTTGCTCCGCCTCGGTTGGCATCTCGGTCGAGGTGTTCTTCGACTGGATCTGGACCGAGGTGGTCTGCGTCGAGCGAGGTACTGGATCTGCAGTTTTGAGTCCACTCCTCGTCGTTATGGCCATACACTGGCCCTTAGGGTTAGTTTCCGTCTTCGCTGGAAGCTTCCCTGGATCTCTTGGCGCTTCATTCGCTCTATTCGCAAGTTGTTGTTCGAAGGACTTTTGGGCCCTTGAAAACGAAGTCATAGAATTCTCCATAGCGCTAAGCTTGATCAAGATTGCCTCCAGAACTGCGTCTTTCTTTTCTGGCTGAGACGAACTTGATCCTTGCCCTTGGCTTTTCAATGGAGTAGAAGAAGAAGAAGAAGGGGGAGAGAGGAAAGGGTTAGAGGAATCATTAGAGTTGGAGTTTGAATGGTTGTTACCGTGGTTTTGGTTATTCGCCCTCCAGTTGTTGCTATTGGATCCTCTATTGTTGTTATTGTAGTTGTTGTTTCGGGGTCCGTTGTTGTTGTTACGGTACCCGTTATTGTTGTTGTTCCTTTGCCCTTGCTCTTCCTTCTTAGTTTGAGCCATCAAGAGCTCCTTCAATTGCTTCACGTCGTTCTTCAAAGACGTGAGTTGATTGTTGTTGGGTTGAGTCTCTTGAAAGTTGACTCTTTTAATTCCACCTTCAGCTCCTTGGTGGGTATACTTCTCCATGTGCAAGGCTTGCTTCTCAATGAAGTCCCAAGCCTCATCAATCGCCATGTCCATGAAGGTACCGGCGGAGAGTAGTTGGAGATTGAACTGGGTGCTTCCGTCCAGCCCTTTGAAGTAGATCTCCAACAACTCGATCTTTGGAATCCCGTGATGTGGGCAATCCAAAAGGATATCCTTGAACCGCTCCCAAGATTTGGACAAGCTCTCCTTATCCTTCATGATGAAAGCATTGATCTTCCCTCTCATTTCAGCGGTCTTTGAGGGGGGAAAGAATTTGGTCAAGAATTCCGTGGTCTTCTCCTCCCATGTGCTGATTTTTCCTAGAGGGAGAGATTGATACCAAGTAAGAGCTCTATCTTTTAAAGAAAAGTAAAAAGGTCTTAGCTTGTAGTTGTTATTTTCAATTCTGGGAGGTCGCAAGGTCTCCATCAAGATCTCGTAGTTTTGAAGATGTTGATGCGGCGACTCCTTCTCTAGCCCTCCGAATTGACATTGGCGAATCATGGCTAGAACTTGCGGTCGAAGTTCGTAGTCATGATCTGCTGGATCTCCTAGGTTCACTCCTGGACGCCTCAGTTGTTGATTAGGGTCCATCCTTTGACCTAGGGTTTGTGGAATTCCTGCAAGAAGAACATCTCGGACTGGTATCCGAGGTGGAAGTACCTCGGCCGGGGCGTCGGGTACTGGAATCTGCCTCGGTCGAGGATCAACTACTGGATCCTCCCTCGGTCGAAGTAGAATCTGGTTCCGAATGACAGCAATCTCAGCTTCGATTGCTGCAGTCCTGGTGCGATTCTCTTCTTTCTCTTGCATGAGTTCTTCCTTGCTGAGGCGCAGCAGCTCCTGCGTCTCTCTCAATTGGGCCGCAAGATCGCGATCGTCTTGTTGGGCCATCTTCGCTTCTCTTAAGCGTCTCTTGTATGTCTTTTCTGGTTCGGGATCGTAAGGAACGATTTCCTTCCCAGTGCGGGTTCTTCGCATATACCTAAGAAAGAACCTGCAAAAGTCACTCAAGTAGAGTGGTTAGACAAAACGGGGCAAATGCCCCAAGAGCAAACCGTACCGGCTCGGTCTAGACCAAGTCCCCGGCAATGGCGCCAAAAACTTGTTCGCTCCAAACGGTGTGTGCAAGCTTTAAATTTATAACCCTAGACTTAAGCTTAAAACAAGGATGCGAACCCGCAGTGTACGGGTCAATCGTAGTAAAAGCAAGAAAATTCCAGGGGTTGATCACAGGGACTCGGTGAAACAAAGTCAACACCGTATGCTACGTTAGTTCTAACCACAAGAGCGATTAACACAATCAAAGATGAATAAGAAGTCAATAAAGCAAACATGCAATTCTAGGGATTAAAGCTTCTAGTTGTGGTTCCAACTCAAGATCTATAGATAAGCGGACAAAGCTGAGATTTTTGCGTGGGGAAGGTGTTTCTAAAGTGTAGTAGATCACCGGGTAAGTCTCACTACACACTAATCCTGAATCGTAACTCCTATTACCGGGTAAGTCTCAAGGAATTAAGATGAAGAACTATAACCTCAAACTAACACACCATCTAAGGGAAAAGAATCAACCTTTACCGGGTAAGTCTCAGGCTAACTCACGAAGATGGGATGGAAGCACACTCAAACCCCAATAAAGAATAAACCTTTATTACCTACACTTATGATCGTTGGTACACAAACTAAGGAATTACCGGGTAAGTCTCATCCTAAGCTTGCTTTGAACCAGGAAGGTGTAATAAGAACAGGATTTGGCAAACTCTAACACTTAACTCTCAGTTTAGGTCGAATAAGTCACCTCGGTCAGAAGAATTCCACCCCGGCCGAGATGTTCATCAACCGAACGAGATGCTTAGGGTTAAGGTTAAAGACTCGAACTTTCAGGATCCTACTGGAATCTAAGATTATTCTATCATTGTTTTTCCCACAACCTTCAGCCAATCACCCTAGAATCACACAAGGAAATTAGCCACTCATCATCATAATGAAAGTATTAAAATATATGGGAAGAAGGTGAATATTTGAACAAAGAAGAATTTAATGAAAAGACTTCAATAACTGAATCAAATATCACAACAAAGCGTTCCTTGGATAACAATCCAAAAAGACAAGACAACAATTGAGGGAATTGAAGACAATCTTACAAAACCCTTCAATAAAGCTATAAAAGCTATGGACTTCAATCTTCCTTCAACCTTCAAAAAGGTTCTTCGAATCTCTCCCAACTGGAGTAGGCTGCTGCTGCGTATTTTTCGGTGTGAGCGGATGCCGGAATTATGGGAAATCCGACCCTTTTTATAGGAAAATAACCCTCCAAAGATAATAAATCTTAGAAAGATATTTTCCCATAAATATAGGTAAAATATATGATTCTGCATCTCTCCTTCCTTCCAGGAGCCAAGCCCAAAAATATAAGATCACTTTCCAAGTTTAAAAAAATCTCCTCCAAGAATAAAATATTCTCGCCGCGTCCTAGGTGTTCGCCTCGGTCGAGTCGGCGTCTCTGGATCACCTCGGTCGAGGTGAATCTGTGGTCAACCGAGGTGACTTACAACTGAATGTGAAATCTCTCAAAACTGGTCCAAAGTGAATCTTTAATCCATGGCTATGCTTCCTGGATGTAGCTCCAAATGACTAATGACTCCTTTTGCTCCTTTTTGATGCAAAACGTACCATATTACCTGCAATTACAACGAAACTAGGTGTAGACCTTGATTCTCGCAAAGGTAGATGAAATGGTAATAGAATCACATGTTATACATACAAACATGCAGATTATTGAAGATAAAACGTCCAAACAAACCCCAAAATATAGACTATAATTCATGCTATCACTGTTCTCATGGGAACCGCACCCTATATATATATACATATGGCATATATATGGCCTTATAGGATTAGGTGTGTATACCTTGTAGATGGTTCAGACTAGAGCGACATTTATGGTGGGACGAGGTAGGGATATACCCCCTCTTCCTCCAATCGTGATAAGTCAAGGACAAGTTCACACCGTCATGATTAGGTGTGTATACCTTGCAGATGGTTTAGACTAGAGAAGACAGACTATGTCATGATTAGTAGATCCAAGTTTCGAGAATACATATGCCTACGGGAGGAAGCTGCAAGAGCAGGTAGACCTACCCTGAGTTTACCAACATCAGTGGGACCTATTGAAGCTTCCGGATCAAAGAAGAAACAATGGACCGAATTAGTGAATGATGAAACGGATCTTTTAGGTGTTAGACAAAGTCTGATACACGAACATTCAAGTGATCCCCTGTCCATACAGGCTCCTGGTGGGAAGAGATCTTGTTTTATTTATGGGGAGCCAGGACATATGCCATCACAAGAGATCTTTAGTGACATGTTTTACCTGTGGTAAGATAGGACATCGAGCGATTTTCTGCCAACAAAATAAGATGCCGCAACAACAAGTTTCTTCCCATGCTAAGGGTACTAAGGCTGAACGAAGAAGATCGAGTTTCCCTTCAGCCATACAAGCTGTGAAGACGTGACGACCGTGCTTCAACTGTGGTGATCCAGAACATTTGCGCTCTGAGTGTTCTTTGGCACCGATAGCTTGTTTTACATGTGGTGAACTAGGCCATTTGGCTCCCTTTTGTCAGCAAGGTAGTATTCCTTTTCAGGAAGACCCTCCTCTTTCCAGTGCAGAAGGAGTAGAGGCAGAGACTATGGCGATGATCTCAGTGATATCTGAGGAGCATGGGTCCGAATTTTGAGTGATGATATGTAGTGGAACCACTGGCATTAGCTGTTACAAGTACCATCCTTGTTAATGGTTTACCTAGTGGGGTTTTGTTTGATTGAGTGTTATGCACTTTTTGCCTTTTCCTGCATGTATTAATAGACTGACCTTAGATAAGTAGGGAGTAGACCTTCTTTGGTAGGGTTACCTGATGGTAGTAGGGTTAGTGGTACCCATGAGATCCGTGTTGTCCCATTTGTTTAGGGACTCGTGTGTTGCTTGTAGACTTCTTTCTCAAGCCATTGGTGCATGAGGAAGTCATTTTTGGTATGGATTGGTTGCTTAGACACCGTGTGGTATTAGATGTAGGTAAGAGGACTGTAATAGTCTCTACCGAGATGGGTCAAATAGAGGTCTTCTGAGGTTGGGACCCTAGGAAGACGGGATATGTCATCAGTGTTGTACGGGTGGCGAGGGTAATAACACAAGGATGTGATGCCTTCTGGTATTATGCCATGAAGGATGGAGAGAGTCCAACATTGGAGGATATTCCAGTATTCTGCGAGTTTACAGACGTGTTTGCTAAGCCGTCTAGTATGCCACCTCAGAGGAGTATAGACTTTGGCAACAAGTTAGAGACTGTACGAGATCGATCTTGAAGGCCCCATCTCGTATGGCACTGTCGAGTGGTTACAACTGAAGAAGCAACTCGAGGAGTTGGCTGAGAAGGGCTTCATCCGCCCTAGCGTATCCGCGTGGGGAGCACCTGCCCTCTTTATGGGGCAAAACGCTAAAGCTGTGCATCGACTACAAAGAGTGAAACAAGGTGACCATCAAGAACAAGTATCCATTGCCTTGCATGGATAACTTGTGAGATCAGCTTCAGGGAGCGACAGTGTTCTCCCAGATTGACTTACGTTCAAGATATCACTAGTTGAGGGTGAGAGAGCAAGATGTGCACAGGACGACATTCCAGACCCGTTATGGACACTAAGAGTTTGTATTTGGGCTTACGAATGCCCCAACAGTTTTCATGGAGTTGATGAACATTATTTGCATCGACTTCCTTGATCAGTTTGTGGTGGTCTTCATAGACGATATCCTGGTGTATTCTCGTAGAAGAGAGGAGCATGCCGGTCATCTGAGGACGGTTTTACAGATTCTGCAGGATCGAGAGTTGTATGCCAAGCTCTCTAAATGCGAGTTTTGGATGTCAGAGGTAGCTTTTCTAGCTCATTTTGTCTCCGCCGAGGGGATCATGGTTGATCCGGCGAAGATCGAGTCTGTTGCATCATGGACGCCACCAATGAACGTCAAGGAAGTGCGTAGCTTTCTTGGCCTAGCTGATTATTACCGACGCTTTGCGGAGTGATTTTCTAGGATTGCCCGTCCACTTACGAGTCTACTGAGGAAGACTACCAGATTTGTATGGTCTGAGCAGTGTGCCCAGAGTTTTAAGGAGTTGAAGAGGCGTTTGACTTCTGCTCCTATCTTGGCACAATCAAAGGGTTCTGAGGATTTTGTGGTATATAATGATGCATCTAAGCTAGGCTTGGGATGTGTGTTGATGTAGAGGGGCAAAATGATTGCATATGCATCTTGACTGTTGAAGATGTATGAGGAGAACTACCCAACTCATGATCTAGAACTGGCAGCGGTAGTTCATGCTGTGAAGATCTGGAGACATTCCATGTATGGTGCTACTTGTCAGATCTTCGCAGACCATAAGAGTCTGAAGTATATTTTTACATAACGGGAGTTGAATAACCGCCAATGTCGATGGCTCGAGTTGATCAAGGACTTTGACCTTGAGATTTTGTACCATCCAGGAAAGGTGAACGTTGTCACCGACGCCCTGAGCAGGAAGATGCCTCGAGAGAAGGCGATTGCGAGACTAGCAGTTCAGCCTCAGCTTTAGAGATACCTATCTTGCTAGAGTTGGACATCCAATTTCCTGATGAGAATGCCAAATTGTACACCTTAGAGGTTATACCTGGTCTGTTGGATGAGATCCAAAAGAAGTAGTGGATCTACCCGACCTTGATGAGGATTATAGAGAGGATGTCTCGTGGTGAGGCACCATAGTTCTCCATAGGAGCAGATGGAGTGATGAGACGCCATACCCACGTCTGTATACCTACTGATGTAGAGATGAGACATAGGATTTTACAAGAGGCTCACTATACACCTTACTCAATACATCAAAGTACGAATAAGATGTACCATGATGTGAGACGATCATATTGGTGGGGAGGGCTGAAGCCCGATGCAGCCAGATTTGTGGCACAGTGTGCGACCTGTCAAGAAGTTAAAATAGAGCATTGCAGACCTGGAGGTGAGCTCTATCCACTGCTAGTGCCGCAGTGGAAGTAGGAGGACGTCTCCATGGACTTTGTGACGGGATTGAGGCCTAGTAGGAGTTTTGATGCAATCTGGGTTATTGTTGATAGACTGACGAAGACTACACGTTTCATCCCTATCAGAGAGACGTGGCCAGTGAGCAGATTGGCTGAGGAGTACACTAGACAAATAGTGAGACTCTATGGTGTACCGAGGACGATCATCTCAGATCGAGATGTGTGATTTACCTCGAGGTTTTGGCAACAAATTCAGACTGCTTTAAGGACGAGTTTACACTTCACGACTGCATTCCATCCCCACACAGATGGTCAGTCAGAGAAGATATGCTGCGAGCTTGTGTGTTGGATTGGGGACAAGTGTGGATGGATCATCTCCCACTAATTGAGTTCTCATACAACAACAGCTGACATGCTTCTATTAGGATGGCTCCATATGAGGCACTGTATAGGCGTAAATGCCGTACACCGTTATGCTAGGATGAGCCTAGCAGTATCAATAGTATATCGCTAGAGAAAATTCAGGATGATATGGCTTGAGTAGTGCTGATCAAAGAGAGGATATTGGCTGCATAGAGTCACCATAAGCCATATGCAGACAGGAGACATCGACCTCTAGAGTTCAAGGTTGGAGCTCATTTCTGGCTCACAGTATCTCCAACACGAGGCGTCAAATATTTTGGCATAAAGGGAAGCTGAGTCCCCGATATGTCGGTTCTTTTGAGATACTGGATAGAGTTGGGAGGGCAGCATACAGATTAGCTTTTGACCCTTCCTTCCTCTATAAGAGGCGCTTCCCCGATATGTTGGTTCTTTTGTGTTTCATGTGTCTCAATTGAGGGAGTACATACCAGATCCGAGACATATTGTGAGTTATAATGATTTGGTGGTTGAGCCGGACCACACCTTTGCGGAGTACCCGATTGCAGTCCTAGAACAAGGTATGAGACGCCTACGTTCGAAGGGCATTCCCATGTTTAGGATACAATGGTCGAGACGAGGACCTGAGGAGGCTACATGGGAGAATGAGGATAGTATCCAGAGTTTTATGCTGAGATAGATGCACCTATAGGATCACCGAGTAGATCTTAGTGCTATCTTGGTGAGTATGTGATTATGTGCTTATATGTTATTTTTCGTGCTAGCTGTGATGTAATTTATGATCTTATTAGATCTTGATGTGCTAGCACGATTTATGATTATAGCTGGAGATGGTTCTTTCCTCCATGCTATTTGAGTGCGATTAGGATCTAGCTGGGGATGGCTATTCCTCCACGTTATTTTAATGGACATAGTCTTGCTGGAGATGTTTTTCCTTCATGTTTGGTGTATGAGTATGATCTGGCTAGAGATGTGCTTCCTCTATGCCTTGTGATGTGAGTGTAGCAAGAGATGTGATTCCTCTATGCCTTTGCGATAGCATTATGATCCTGATTTCTGGAGTTGATGATTCCTCCATGCTTGTGTTTGAGGTTATAGATTGTTATAGGTCGTGACCTATTGAGCGGAGATGTGATACCTCCGATAGAGAGAGTTATACCCCGGCTTATGGGTCCGAGAGTATTTGGGATTTTGTAAGTTTTGAGACGAAACTTGTTTTTAGAGGGGTAAGATGTAAGAGCCTTAGTCTTGTGATGTTGAGAGAGTGTTGAGAATGGCATGAACCGCCCCTGCGGCTAAGGCTAGGCGCCCCTGCGGGCCACTTGATCCGCCCCTGCGGCCAGTACATCTGCCCCTGCGGATTAGGATGTGCTGCAGCCGTCTTCGTTGACTCGTGCCTTTGCTATTGACCCTTACTTCCTCTATAAGTTTCCTTCTCTTTCAGATGAGGGTTTCTCACTCTCTCCAGCTCCATCTTCTGCCTTACATTCTTCTTCTCTTCTTCCCTTCCTTTGAATCTTCTTCTTGATTTCTTTGAGTTTTTAAGAGAGTTTGATGCTTGTATGTTAATGAGGGTGATTGAGGATGTTGTTGTGCTTGTGTTGAACCAGCCTTGAGGTTGTGATGTGTGGATCTCCCTCTGTTAGGTTTCTGCTTGGTAAGATCTTCCGCCTTCTCTCCTTTCTTTCTTCCTATGTTCTTTTCTTCCTTCTTAGCTTAGGATTCCACAAGTTGAGTCTTGTGATGAGATTCCTAGGCATATGTTGATGTATATATGTGTATGTATGTATGTTTGAGTTGTTGGATGCTGAAGAACTGAAGAAAGGCAAGTAAAGGATCGAAGAGAAGTCGAAGACGAGCCCACTATTGTCCAGCCGCCCTTCGCCACCTCAAGGCCGCCCTTACACCTGGTGTTACCGCCCTTGCGTGTGGTGTTGCCGCCCCTGTGGTTCTCTGCTTTCCAACCTTGTATTGTCTGGCATTTCAGGTGTGTCTTGCTTCCGGGCTTGCCTAAGGAGGGCATTGTCCCTTCCTTTCCTAGTACGAGTATGTAGTATCATGCTAGGTGTCAATGAGAGTGTGATAATGATGTTATGATCATGCTATGTATGGCTTTGAGGATTAGTAGGTTGTGAGGCTTAGGTTGATGATGATTCTATGGATCCCTTGGGGCTAAATGTGACCCCTTTTATTGATAGGAGATTGATATATCTCTATGCCTTGTTATTAGGTAGTGTTCCTTTCAGGATTGGAGGTTGATCGTGGTTGAGGTTATACGAGGTTGAGGTAAGTCCGTAGAACTTACTTAGCTACCATCCTTATATTGGGTGTTTGCATGAGTGGTGTGTGTGATATATGCTTGATATGATAGCATGCGATGTCGATTATTACCGACCTATGTTTTATTGATAACACCATTGTGTGGCAGTGATAACCTTTCTCTTTCATCCAGTAAGGAGTTGGGAGGTTCTCTGACATCAGGCCATGTGGTATAGAGGAAGGGCACAATCAACTCCCATAGGGTACACGCGTTGTGTGACCGACACTACTTCCAGATGGATAGCAGACCTAGAGGCGGGGATGATACGGTCCTCTTGTGACATAGTTTCATATACCTATATATATATATGATTTGAGTGAATGACTACTGATAACACGATTTATGACTTAGTTTTAGGTAATCATTTAGATAGATTTCTCACTCATTCATGCATGGTTTAGCACTAGTTCACGATGTTTTTCACTCAATTCATGTATTTTGCCGAGATAGACGTCTACACGGACTTGTGCGTGTTTTATAGGTATTTCGGGAGATTTAGGAGCTAAAACGATACGTTTGAGGATCGTTCATCTAGATGACACACCCTCGGACTCATTCGGACACAAGCTAAAGGCTAAGGAGGACTCATGGAGCCTTGCCAACACAAGCCATGCACCGAATCACAACTTAATGATCCAAAGCGAAGTTTCTGGAGCAAATCACGGTTCTCTGACACTCCACGGCCGTGGAATCACCCGTGGATTTTGCCAGATTCTTGTGACAGCTGTGCCACGACTCTCATGGCCAGCTCATGCAAAATTTGTTATAAAAGTGGTCCTTCATTGGCTGAGAAGGGTATCTTGGAGCAGCTCTCCATTATCCATTATCCTCTAACAAAAATATTCTCTCAACAAGAAGTCTTTCTAGGAAGGAAAGTGTCAAAGAGGAAGAAGAAGAGCTCCATTGAAGAGGAGAAGAAGAACACACACCATTACCACACTTGATAGTTTTGTATTGAAGAATTCCGGATTCTATTTCTAAGAGTTGTATGAATTATTTGAACCTTCTTTTGGAAGGATTGTGAGTTACTCTAATTCTATTTTCAACTTGGTTTTGTTTTAGTTCACTTGTTCATCTCTTTCCCTTCATCATCTTGCAAATGGATGTCATGATTTTATGTTTATTTGTTTCGATTTCTATTATGAACGTTGTAGGCTAAATAGATGTGGTTCTAGGGTAAGGAAAGGATGGTTATGGCTAGGGTTATGATAGGACGGACTTAGATTTACCTTTGGATGACTTGTGTGTATGAACGTAGCTGCTGTTAGAAATCACGGGTAGTTCTTGCCTGACCACGGCCGTGGTTTAGGTAGAACAAACCGTGATTTTCCCTGGCTCGATGGATCTTGTCTTAGATTTATAGAATGTTGGAATCCTAAGTGTTTGTTGAGTTTAATCTACCCTAGGGTGACCTAGTGTTAGTAACTAAGTGTTAGGAGAGACTTACCCGGTAATCCTTACTCTTAGATTCCAAAGATAACAAACCTTAAGTAGTGGTGAGCCTAATAAGCCGCCATTGGATTAAGTGTGCTAGGATAGTTGTTTAGGACTTCCCTTTCCAAGACTTACCCGGTAAGGATAGGTTAGACCCCTAGCTAACAATCCGGTTTGTGTAGAATTCCTATCCTTAGGTTCTTAGAGACTTACCCGGTGATGAGACCTTAGGAATGGACTAGTTGGACCATGAGACCTACCCGGTAATTGATCCCAATTTAGAAACGCTTAATCCCAAAATGTCATAGTTAATTCAAGGAATGAATAGATAGCTTGAGTCCTATGCCATAACCGGAACTTCCAACCCCTAGAATCCGTCTTTTCTTTCTTTGATCATTATCTTGTTTAGTTTGTTTATTTGTGTTGATTCATAGTCTAGTTGATTGTTTACTTTGCATGAATTGTGATCTTTGATTGATCACCAAAAACCAACCAAAAACATTTGAGATTTTTCATTTCTTTATTTCTTTCTTTTCTTTCAACCTAGGTCTTTACTAAACTCAATCACAAATCGAATCAATTTCACCTTAGTCTTTGTGTTCGACCTCGGAATACTATCCCTACTACAAACGTCCCGTACACTGCGGGTTTCGCTAGGTAGTTTAGGATTTAGTTTGAGTTATAAATTTAAAACCCATTTGCGCATCACGATCTTAGCGTAACAAGTTTTTGGCGCCGTTGCCGGGGATTAGGTCTAGATTGAGTCTATTTTGTGATTGATTATTAGTGTAGATCTTTCTTGTTGCTTTTGATCTCTTTTTGGTTTGTGTCTTTGCTTTTCAGGACATCTCTTACTCTTTAGGTGTATGCGAAGATCTCGTGGCAAGGATTTAGCTCCATTCGATCCCGAACTGGAGAAAACCCTTAGATCTAGATCAAAGAGCATTCGGAAAGAGAAGGAGATGGCCGGTAGAAACCTCCAAGCTGAGTTGGATGAAGCCTTAGAGCAAATTAGGATAAGGGATGAAGCTTTGGAGAATGAAAGGAGACTTGCCAATGAGAGGCAAGAGGCAACTAGGAGAGAGATTGAGGAGATTAGACAAGCTCTTGTGCAAAGAGAGCTTAACCGCCAACCTTCTCCACCTCCACCACAACCGCAGCCGGCGGTCAACATTAGGGTTGTGCCCATTGCTATGGATGAGCCACAAACGTTGGGGCAACGTATGGATCCGGCACAAAGAGCACACCGTCCGGGTGTGAACTTAGGAGATCCCGCAACCCATGATTATGAGCTCCGCCCTCAAGTTCTACAAATGATCCGGCATAATCAATTTGGAGGGATGGAAGGAGAGTCTCCTCATCAACATTTGATGAATTATGAGATCTTGATGGAGACTCTTAGACCGCCAAGATTGGAGAGCAACAACCATAAGCTAAGGGCTTTCTCCTTCTCTCTTAAGGATAAAGCCTTGGCTTGGTATCAATCTATTCCACAAGGGCGAGTTGGTACTTGGGAGGAGATGACAACCGAGTTTTTGACTAAGTTCTTCCCACCTTCCAAGACTACCGAGTTAAGAGGGAAGATCAATGCCTTCGTGATGAAGGATAGAGAGAGTTTATTCAAGTCTTGGGAGAGGTTCAAAGATCTTCTCCTTGATTGTCCACACCATGGCATACCGAAAATTGAGCTATTGGAGATCTACTTCAAAGGACTTGATGAAGATAGCCAATTCAAACTCCAATGCCTTTCCGGTGGAACTTTTATGGAAAAGCATGTAGATAAAGCTTGGGAGTTTGTGGAGAAGCAAGCTCTAGTGATTGAGAAGTACTCCCATAGGAAGAGTGAAGGAAGGAAGGCGGGAGCATATGAGGTGAGTGAAGTCACCATGAGCAATTTCAAGCTTGACGCCATCAACAACGAGTTGAAGTCCTTGAGGGAGTTGTGTGCTACAACTTTGAAGAACCAAGCAACTCCTCAAGTGCTTCCACAAGCCAACTTGTCTTCCAAGGAGGAGGATGTGAATTATATGGGAAGGGGCAACTTCAACAATTACCAAGGCCCAAGGAGTTTCAACAACAACCGGCAATTCAACAATTACCGGCCCAACCACAACCATCCCGGATTTTCTTACTCTAACCCGGATGGAGCCTTGAACCCTTCCTCCTCCACAAGCACAACTCCACCACCAAGAGCTTCGCAAGAACCTCCACCCGGATTTACTCAACCCTCAAAGGATAGAACCGAAATAATGTTTGAGCAATTGCTTGGAAGGTTGAGTGGTCTTGAGAACACGGTGACTTCAATTTCTAAGGCTCAAAAGGTTTTGGAAGCACAAGTGTTCCAAAAAGCGGGTGAAACCCATAGAGACCCGGGAAAACTTCCCGGAAGAACCGAAGACAACCCAAGAGGCCAAGTGTTGGCTATTACAACAAGGAGTGGGTTGAGTATGAAAGATCCTTTGCCCAAGGACAATGCTAAGGGAAAGCAAGTAGTGGTAGAAGAGGGAAAGTTGCAAGAAGATGGAGGCAAGAGCAAGGATGTAGAGCCAACCTATGTGGCACCGCCTCCATACAAGCCACCACTACCGTTCCCACAATCAAGAGCAAGAGCTCGTTTGGACAATCACTTTGGTAAGTTCCTTGAACTAATGTCCAAATTACATATTAACATTCCGTTCATGGATGCCATTTTAGGAATGCCGGCATATGGCAAGTTTTTGAAAGAAATACTCTCCAACAAAAGGAAGTTGGAGGAGTATGGGGAGATAAGAATGACCAAGAGATCCTCGGAATTGATCCAAACAATGAAGGAGGAGATGCCTCCCAAGCTAAGAGATCCCGGCTCTTTTTGTGTCCCAATAGGAGTGGGAGATGTGAAGTACGAGGCCCTTTGTGATCTTGGAGCGAGTGTAAGCATCATACCGCTTGCACTTTGCAACAAGGTTGGGCTAGGAGAGCCGAAACCGGTCAAGATGACCCTCTACATGGCGGACCGCTCTATCACTCATCCAGTTGGGATCTTGGAGGACATCCCGGTGCAACTAGGAGGATTCTATGTGCCAATTGATTTTGTAGTCTTGGACATTCCGGCGGATTATCCGGTTCCCATCATCTTAGGAAGACCCTTCCTCGCCACTTCCGGATGCCTAGTGGATTGCAAGAATGGGACTCTCTCCTTCAACATCGGAGAGGAGAACATCAAATTTAAATTGTCCACAATGATGAAAGGGCCGACCCTTGATGAGGATGTCTTCAGCATAGTCGAGAGGAATCTAGGGAAGTTGTAAGCTCAATCTTGATCAAGGATCCCTTGGAGAAGGTTCTTACCTTAAGTATGATGGAAGAAGGTGTTGAGGAGGCTTGCAATGAAGAGATCAAGGCCTTGGAAGCATTGGAAGAGGAGCCAAGAGTTGGATTTGAAGGCCACGAAGAGGTGTTGAACAGCTGCAAGTTCCACGGTCGAGATTTATGTTCCACGCCCGTCAAACTTTCTGGACAACTCCGGGAAGCAAGCTTAGCAAGAACCACGGCCGTGGAAGTTGAGCAAACCGTGGTTCCAGCCGTGGTTTTCCCTGGACCAGTCCTTGATGATGGTCGAGCTTTTAGGAGCCATGAGGAGTCTTCATTTGCTTTGGATTCATCTCATCTAACCTTATTTGGATCATCTCCAACCGAAAAAGGTCCTCCTCAACTTGATCTTAAACCTCTTCCCTCTCATTTAAAGTATGCTTTCCTTGGTTCAGATTCTACTTATCCGGTGATTGTGAATGCATCTTTGAATGATAATGAGCTTAGTAGATTGTTGAATGAATTGAAACTGCATAGAAAGGCAATATGATACACCATTGATGATCTTGTTGCCATCAAACCATCTTTGTGCATGCATAAGATAATGATGGAAGATAACCACAAACCCTCTATCGAACATCAAAGAAGATTGAATCCTATAATGAAAGAGGTAGTCAAAAAGGAAATCATTAAGTTGCTAGATGCGGGAATTATCTACCCTATCTCGGATAGTAAGTGGGTTAGTCCCGTTCATGTAGTTCCTAAGAAGGGTGGGATGACCATAGTAACAAATGAGAACAATGAACTAATCCCGACTAGGACGGTTACGGGGTGGAGGATGTGCATTGATTATAGGAAATTGAACATGGCCTCTAGGAAAGATCACTTCCCTCTCCCCTTCATTGACCAAATGCTAGAAAGGTTAGCTCAACACTCTCATTTTTGCTATCTAAATGGCTATAGTGGATTCTTCCAAATCCCTATCCACCCCGATGACCAAGAGAAAACAACCTTTACATGTCCATGGGGTACTTTTGCATATAGGAGAATGCCATTTGGGTTGTGTAATGCACCCGCCACCTTCCAAAGGTGTATGATGGCTATCTTTTCAGAATACATAGAAAATATCATGGAAGTGTTTATGGATGATTTCTCTGTTTATGGTTCTTCCTTTGATGATTGCTTGGCTAACTTGTCATTAGTATTGCAAAGATGTGAGGAGACAAATCTTGTCTTAAATTGGGAAAAATGCCACTTCATGGTAAGTGAAGGTATTGTGTTAGGACACTTGGTGTCTAACCGTGGCATTGAGGTTGATAGGGCCAAGATTGAGACGATAGAGAAGTTGCCACCACCTACCTCGGTGAAAGGGGTAAGGAGTTTCTTAGGGCATGCCGGTTTTTACCGGAGGTTCATTCAAGATTTCTCTAAAATTTCTAAGCCTCTCACTAACCTACTAATGAAGGATGTTGAATTTGTTTTCTCCAAAGATTGCCTTGAAGCTTTTTGTAGGTTGAAGAACGCTTTGATCTCCGCACCTATAATGCAACCTCCGGATTGGAGTTTACCATTTGAGATCATGTGTGATGCAAGCGATGTAGCCGTTGGGGCTGTCTTGGGGAAAAGGAAAGAAGGGCGAACTCATGCCGTTTATTATGCTAGCAAGACGCTAGATGATGCCCAACTCAATTATGCTACCACCGAGAAGGAGTTGCTAGCGGTGGTGTATGCATTTGAGAAGTTCCGCTCATACCTTGTGGGAGCGAAGGTCATAGTTTATACGGATCATGCTGCGATCCGTTATCTACTTACAAAGAAGGATGCCAAACCAAGGTTGATTCGGTGGATCCTTCTTCTACAAGAATTTGATTTGGAGATCCGGGACAAGAAGGGATCCGAGAACTCGGTGGCGGATCACCTTAGTAGACTCCCACCATTGGAGTTTGGAAGAGATGACATTCCAATTGATGACTCATTCCGAGATGAGCAATTGCAAATGGTGGAGGAATGCTTGTTCCAAGTGTCTAGAGGAAATGAGCCATGGTATGCCGACATTGTGAACTACTTAGTGTGTGAGGAAGTGCCTCCCGGATTGACATATGCACAAAGAAAGAAGTTCTTCAACGATGTGAGGCAATACTATTGGAGTGAGCCACTCTTGTTCAAGAGAAGCCCGAATGGAATGTTTAGGAGATGCATACCGGAAGATGAAGTAGAGAGTGTGATCCGGCATTGTCACTCCTTACCATGTGGAGGCCATGCTAGCTCACACAAAACGTGTGCGAAGGTATTGCAATCCGGTTTTTATTGGCCTAACTTGTTTAGAGATGTGCAAGGTTTTGTAGCGGCATGTGATGCTTGCCAAAGGACGGGCAACTTCTCAAGAAGGAATGAGATGCCCTTGAACAACATCCAAGAAGTCGAAATATTTGATGTGTGGGGTGTGGACTTCATGGGACCATTCCCTTCTTCATGTGGCAATCTCTTCATCCTATTGGCGGTGGACTATGTGTCAAGATGGGTGGAGGCAATCGCCTCTCCTACAAATGATGCCAAGGTGGTAGTGCGGTTCTTCAACCGGGTGATCTTCCCTAGGTTTGGAACACCAAGGGTGATCATTAGTGATGGAGGAAAGCACTTCACGAATAGGAACTTTGGAGCGCTTTTGGCTAAGTATGGGGTGACTCATAAGGTGGCAACACCTTACCATCCCCAAACTAGTGGCTAAGTGGAGATCTCCAACCGGGAAATCAAGGCCATTCTTGAGAAGACGGTCTCTAGGACGAGAAAAGATTGGGCTATGAGGCTCAATGATGCCTTATGGGCATATAGAACCGCCTTCAAGACACCGATTGGCACCACTCCTTACAAGTTGGTCTATGGCAAGTCTTGCCACCTTCCAGTAGAGATGGAGCATAGAGCTTATTGGGCCATTAAGTGGCTAAATTTTGATCTCAAAGCGGCGGGAGAAAAGAGATTGCTTGAATTGAATGCCCTCGAGGAGATCCGGTTGGACGCTTATGAGAATGCCCGGATTTACAAGGAGAGAACCAAAAGATGGCATGACAAGAGGATCATCCCCAAGGAGTTGAGTGAAGGAGATCTTGTCCTTCTCTTCAACTCAAGGCTAAGGCTCTTCCCCGGAAAGCTCAAATCAAGATGGACCGGGCCATATGTGGTGAAGAAGATCTTTTCCCATGGAGCCATTGAGATAGGAGGGGAACATTGTGGGAACTTTAAGGTGAATGGGCACCGGTTGAAGAAGTATATCCCGGGAGCTCCGGTGGAGATAATTGCCCCACTTCATCTTGAGTAGACGCCCCCGAGTTTGGTCAAGCTAATGACCTTAAAGAAGCGCTTGGTGAGAGGCAACCCATTGGTAACATTTTCCTTTTTCGTTTTTAGATTTTTCTATCCTTGTGTGTGTTTTGTGTGCTTTGTGTGTGTGCTAGAACATTAGTGGCATTGGAGGCCTTGCTTGACATAGGAATGATGATGAACCCCTCATCAATTATGGGTGGAGCGGACGCGGAACTTGGACGGCTAGCGGTGCCTAGCGCGGGTCCCGAAGATTTGATGGATGCTTAGAGCTCTCTACCGTGATTGATAGGATCATCCAACATCAATTCACTATTGAGCAATCCCAAATACCATAACAAACCATTTTTACATTGTGAGAACCTTCTTTCACTCTCTTTACTTGTATACCACATTGGGGACAATGTGTTTCTAAGTATGGGGTGGGGTTTGCGTGATCCTTTGCATGATGAGCATCTAGGATAGTTTAAAATCTTCACATGTCTTGCATTGTACATACTTAAATCGAAAATACCATAAAAATCAGAAAATTTTAAAAATTTTTGTGCTTTCTAGGCTTGGATATGATCCTAATGATGAATCTTGTCTTGTGAATTGGCTATAGATGGCCTCATGTGTTAGGATTGATGAACGCATACGTAGACATGAAGTACTTCTCTTGAATTCTATGAATGATTTGTAATCATGATTGTTGCCTAGAAATAATTGAGTATTGAAAATCGAAATTACATGATAGTTCTTGCATACCATCTAGGAATGAATGAGGCAATTCATCTTTCTCTACTTCTCATCTTAATAATGATTGCTTGAGCACCTCAATTGAGATAAATTTGACCTCTTTTAACCCATCCGGGAATAGGAGCATGTTAGTGTGTTGATGTGTGTGAAAAGCAAGCGTTAAGTGAAGTTGTTGATAAAAAGAATATCATGCATAAAATGCTGAATTTGTTGCGAAAAGTGTAGCCAAAAATATAGGTTTGAGGACATTGGTTTAAATGACAAGTAACTCGGTACACTTCACATAATCGGGTGTTGGTGCCTTGCCAAAGTCAAATGAACCAATAGTCCTAACGAGCTTTGGTATGTGTGCCCGGTGTGGATGCACCTCGAAAACTAAGAAAAAGCCCGAGGACGGCTAATCACCAAGGTTTCGGCTTTTGTACACCAATGCCATTGTCTCAAAAATAAGTCAAAGAAAAAGAAAAGAAAGAAAAGATAGAGGAAAATATACACTTGAGGGAAGTTGATCGAGGACAAGATTGTGGAGTTAGTTCCGTTCCCGGATTAGCATCACATAACCTAGAAATCCCCACCCAATCACTACATTTCTTGACCCTTTTATCTCACAAGACCTTATGACCTATTTGCATGTTTGTAAGACTTAGTGATTTAGATTGGATGTACTCTTGATCTACTTGACTTCTTCATCTTTACATTTCATGCATACTTTTGAGTTAAGTACAATTGTCTTTCCATGTCTTCATTTGTTTGAATGCATGATTGCTTGTCCTTGCCATGAACATGACTTTGAAGGTGATCCAATAATAGAAGCACAAACCCAAAAAGATTTTGCCATTTTTCTGCATACATAAATCATGTCATCTCTTAGTCTATAGTTGGGAATTTGCTCGGGGACGAGCAAACCTTAAGTATGGGGTATTTTGATAACACGATTTATGACTTAGTTTTAGGTAATCATTTAGATAGATTTCTCACTCATTCATGCATGGTTTAGCACTAGTTCACGACGTTTTGCACTCAATTCATGTATTTTGCCGAGATAGACGTCTACACGGACTTGTGCATGTTTTATAGGTATTTCGGGAGATTTAGGAGCTAAAACGATACGTTTGAGGATCGTTCATCTAGATGACACACCCTCAGACTCATTCGGACACAAGCTAAAGGCTAAGGAGGACTCATGGAGCCTTGCCAACACAAGCCATGCACCGAATCACAGCTTAATGATCCAAAGCGAAGTTTCTGGAGCAAATCACGGTTCTCTGACACTCCACGGCCGTGGAATCACCCGTGGATTTTGCCAGATTCTTGTGACAGCTGTGCCACGACTCTCATGGCCAGCTCATGCAAAATTTGTTATAAAAGTGGTCCTTCATTGGCTGAGAAGGGTATCTTGGAGTAGCTCTCCATTATCCATTATCCTCTAACAAAAATATTCTCTCAACAAGAAGTCTTTCTAGGAAGGAAAGTGTCAAAGAGGAAGAAGAAGAGCTCCATTGAAGAGGAGAAGAAGAACACACACCATTACCACACTTGATAGTTTTGTATTGAAGAATTCCGGTTCTATTTCTAAGAGTTGTATGAATCATTTGAACCTTCTTTTGGAAGGATTGTGAGTTACTCTAATTCTATTTTCAACTTGGTTTTGTTTTAGTTCACTTGTTCATCTCTTTCCCTTCATCATCTTGCAAATGGATGTCATGATTTTATGTTTATTTGTTTCGATTTCTATTATGAACGTTGTAGGCTAAATAGATGTGGTTCTAGGGTAAGGAAAGGATGGTTATGGCTAGGGTTATGATAGGACGGACTTAGATTTACCTTTGGATGACTTGTGTGTATGAACGTAGCTGCTGTTAGAAATCACGGTTAGTTCTTGCCTGACCACGGCCGTGGTTTAGGTAGAACAAACCGTGATTTTCCCTGGCTCGATGGATCTTGTCTTAGATTTATAGAATGTTGGAATCCTAAGTGTTTGTTGAGTTTAATCTACCCTAGGGTGACCTAGTGTTAGTAACTAAGTGTTAGGAGAGACTTACCCGGTAATCCTTACTCTTAGATTCCAAAGATAACAAACCTTAAGTAGTGGTGAGCCTAATAAGCCGCCATTGGATTAAGTGTGCTAGGATAGTTGTTTAGGACTTCCCTTTCCAAGACTTACCCGGTAAGGATAGGTTAGACCCCTAGCTAACAATCCGGTTTGTGTAGAATTCCTATCCTTAGGTTCTTAGAGACTTACCTGGTGATGAGACCTTAGGAATGGACTAGTTGGACCATGATACGGTCCTCTTGTGACATAGTTTCATATACCTATATATATATATATATATATATATATATATATATATATATATATATATATATATGATTTGAGTGAATGACTACTTATATAAAGATAATTAGAACGGGTAAATGTGTGACAACATGATTATGTGTTTATATTTCCTGACTTGTGCTTATGCTTATGCATTACCTTATATAAGTATGGTTAGCTAACGGTTTTATACCGTGTTGTAGATATTTTTGTAGGATAGTAGAGCTATAGAGTGATCCGGCAGGGTGATAGGCCGAGGACTCTTGTACATTAGGTGGTTATGGTTTTGGGGATGTTTATGTACCTCCTGCGTGAGGATGATGTTTTGTATACCTCTTGTGTGAGGATGATGTTTATACTCGGCTACGACCTTGTTTACCTTTGATGTACATTTTTATACATGTTTTATGTATTTGTTTTATATATGTAAGTGTCATGTTGTAAGGTCTAGTGAACTTGTTGTCAGGCTAGGGTTACGATCCATTGTGAGATCCTAGCCCAATGTGGCATCCCGAGTCCCGCGGATTCGGGGTGTTACATGTTTTCTCAACAACCTGTACCTAAGATAGTACCAATGTCTGGCTCTCTGAATGTAGGATTGCTGCCAGACAAGTTTGATGGAACTAATTTCAAGACCTGAAAACAAAAGATGCTATTCTTCTTAATTGTGCACAAACTCGACAAATATGCGACCAAGGATATACCCGCCAATGCGGGGGGAACTCCAAGCGTATATGGACGGTGACTATGTGTGCAAGTGTACACACTGGTTGAAACTTCTAGGGAACTCTTGGTTGCCCTTCAAAAGAATTACAAATCTGAGGAGGCAGGACATAAGAAGTTCATTGTTCAACTTTTCATGGACTTCAAAATGGTCGATCACAAGCCAGTCATGGAGCAACCTGAGAAGTTACAACTTCTAGTCCATGACATCATTGTTGAAGGCTTGATGATCTATAACGAATTCCACATCGCATCATTCATCGGGAAACTACCCCCGTCTTGGAAGGTTTTCAAAGATTACCTCCTTCACAAGACAAAGGACATGACTATGGAAGATCTCATGGTCAAGCTACGGATTGAATCAAGCAACTGAAAAAATGCTGAAGGGACAAAGTTAGAGACAACTAATCTGACCGAACCAAAGGACAAGAAACGGAAGTTTCAACCCAAGGTCCCGTACAAGCAACCGGAAAATAAGATGTTCGCCGGCAAGTGTCACGCCTGTGGCAAAATGGCCAAATGGGTCACATGCCCGATGAATGTCGGAACAAGGGCGACCCATGCAAAGGCAAGGGAAAAGCTCAAGCCCAAGTAGTTGTCGGCGATCTGACAGGGGTTGAAATGGTTGTTGTGAAGTCTAAAGTGAACATGGTCGGGAGGAACCCAATAGAGTGGTGGTATGACACTAGTGTTATCCGCCACATCTGTTATGCACTACCCGTGTATTAAGTGTTGTAAATAAGGCACCGGAATAGTCAAACCGGGTTTTCTACCCGGAATTATTTTTTAAAAAAATTGAATTTTGAATTAAATTCAGTTTTCAAAATTAATTTCAAAACAAAAAAGATTTTGTTTTTAAAACTGAATTCAATCTAAATATTAAATCGAAAACAAGTATGTTCTTGTACGGACTTAAATCCATATTTATACTCGGTTTTGAATTTTGGTTTTCGATCAAAAAATTTGAAATACTGACCGTGGTTGTTTCCATGTAAACAGAAATGGCTGATATCAAAAGAAACTACCAAGGATCCAAACACTTCCGAGGGTCCGAACACTTCCGATGATGGAAGTATCCTAAGGATCCTGACCGATGCTGCAAATGGGGGTGAGCAGACGTCCCCAATCCAATTTGGGAGGGGCCTACCACCGGATAACTTGCCAAACCCACTGACCAGGACTAATCAACTTCAAAGTGGTGTTAAGTCGGCTCAACAACCTCTCCCTCAAATAGTACCAATGCTTGGCTCTCTGAGCGTAGGATTGCTGCCAGACAAGTTCGATGGAACTAATTTCAAGACTTGGCAACAAAAGATGCTATTCTTCTTAACTATGCACAAAATCGAAAAATATGCGACCGAGGATATACCCGCTAATGCGGGGGGAACTCAAGCGTATTTTGACGGAGACTATGTGTGCAAAGGGTGGATTCTGAGCAGCTTGTCTGACACATTGTACCAAGTGTACATACTGGTTGAAACTTCTAGGGAACTCTGGGTTGCCCTTCAAAAGAAGTACAAATCTGAGGAGGTAGGACATAAAAAGTTCATTGCTCAACAGTTCATGGACTTCAAAATGGTCGATCACATGCCTTTCATGGAGCAACCTGAGAAATTACAACTTCTAGTCCATGACATCATTGCTGAAGGCATGAAGATATGTAAGGAATTCCAGGTCGCATCATTCATCGGGAAACTACCCCCGTCTTGGAAGGTTTTCAAAGGTTACCTCCTTCACAAGACAAAGGACATGACTATGGAATATCTCAGGGTCAAGTTGCGGATTGAATCAAGCAACCGCAAAAATGTTGAAGGGACAAAGTCAGAGACAACTAATCTGACCGAACCAAAGGATAAGAGACGGAAGTTTCAACCCAAGGTCCCCTACAATTAACCGGCAAAGTAGAAGTTCGCCGGCAAGTGTCACGCCTGTGGCAAAATGGGTCACAAGTCCGATGAATATCGGAACAAGGGCGACCCACGCAAAGGCAAGGGACAAGCTCAAGCCCAAGTAGCTGAAGGCGATCTAACAAGGGTTGAAATGGCTATTGTGACGTCTGAAGTGAACAGGGTCGGGAGCAACCCGATAGAGTGGTGGTATGACAATGGTGCTACCCGCCACATCTGTTCTGACAAGGGGATGTTTACCACCTATAAGAAGAATAAGCACGACGAGCACCTGTTTATATAGAATTTTTCCACATCCAAGGTCGAAGGTCATGTCAAGATAGTGCTGAAAATGACGTCTAAGAAGGTGTTGACTCTCAACAACGTCATGCACGTGCCAGATATCCGGAAGAACTTGATTTCCGGATCTTTGCTGAGCAAGCATGGATTCGACGTGAAAGTAGGATCCGATCAGCTAACTCTCACTAAACGTGGGATTTATGTAGGCAGGGGTATCAAAAGGATGGGATGTTTAAAATGTGTGTATTGACATTCGTCCCAAACATTGTAACTGATGAAGTTTCAATGAATAAAACTCCTATTGCTTATGTTAGCGAGTCTTTCAATATTTGGCATGAACGATTAGGACATGTAAATTATAAGTCTATCCAAAGACTGATAAATTTAAACCTAATTCCAAAATGCAAATTAAACAAAGAAAAATGTGAAGTCTATGTACAAGAAAAACTCTCAAAAACACCATCTCCACATGTGGAGAGAACAAGTGAACCTCTAGGCTTAATTCACACGGATTTGTGTGATTTAAAGTTTATACAAACTAGAGGAGGTAAAAAGTACTTCGTCACATTTATTGACGACTATACAAGATATTGTTATATCTACTTGCTAAGAAGCAAGGATGAGGCCTTGGACAAATTCAAGGAATACAAGTTGGAAGTTGAAAACCAACTTAGTATTACAATCAAAGTCGTACGAAAGTGATAGAGGAGGGGAGTACATTGAACCTTTCAAAGCGTTCTGTAGAGAACACGGGATAGTTCATCAAACAACTACTCCCTATTCACCTGAATCTAACGGAGTTGCAGAACAAAAGAACCGAACTCTAAAAAAGATGATGAACGTTCTGTTGTAGGATTCTAGGTTATCCCAGAACATGTGGGGGGAAGCATTGCTTACCACAAATTATATCCTCAATAAAATACCGCATAATGCAACTGGCAAAACGGCATATGAACTTTGGAAAGGTAAAGTATCATCGTACAAATACCTCAAAGTGTGGGGGTACCTAGCAAAAGTGGTTGTACCACCTCCTAAAAAGGTCACCATCGGACCTAAAACCGTTTATTGTAATTTCATAGAATATGCACACAATAGTAGTGCCTATCAATTTCTGGTACATAAATCAGATATACCAGATATACATGTTAATACAATAATGAAATCTAGGAATGCCTCTTTCTTTGAAAACGTGTTTCCGTGTAAAGATAAAGAAAATCCGAAACAAACTCGTGAACAAAGAGAGGAAGGCATTTCTGGGAATGAAATAGCCGAGGAAGAACCTCGAAGAAGTAAAAGAACTCGAACTGAAAAATCGTGTGGGGATGACTTCACAACGGTATTTTTCATGGAAAAAGAACCGAGAAGTTATACAGAAGCCATGTCTACACCTAACGCACCTTCATAGAAAGAATAAGTCAAAAGTGAGATTGACTCCATTATACAAAACCATACATGGAAGTTAGTTGACTTACCACAAGGGTGTAAAGCACTTGGATGCAAATGAATTTTCAAAACTAAGTTGAAAACCGATGGCTCAATAGAGAAGTACAAGGCTAGGCTTGTGGTGCAAGGATTTCGACAAAAAGAAGGGTTGGATTTCTTTGACACCTATTCTCCCGTTAAGAGAATAACTTCTATAAGAATGCTAATAGCAATAACAACATTAAGAAACCTAGAAATCCATCAAATGGATGTAAAAACTACCTTTCTAAACGGAGAGTTAGAAGAGGAGATCTACATAAAACAACCTGAAGGGTATATTGTGTTTGGACAAGAACACAAAGTGTGTAGACTTGTAAAGTCTCTTTACAGACTCAAACAAGCTCCAAAGCAATGGCATGAAAAATTTGACAATGTAATGATGTCAAATGGCTTTAGCATCAATGAATGCGACAAATGCATATATATAAAGACTACTCCTACAAGATACGTCTTGTTGTGTTTGTATGTCGATGATATGCTTATCATTGGAAGTAACAAAGACATGATCAACCAAACTAAGAACTTACTTAGGGGTCAGTTTGACATGAAGGATATGGGATTAGTGGATGTTATTCTAGAGATTAAAATCATTAGACACTCCGAAGGAATTATCCTATCCCAAGCTCATTATGTTGAAAAGATACTTGAGAGGTTCAAGGACTACTCAAGTGGAACCACAAAGAGTCTTGTGGATCCTCAACTCCACCTTACCAAAAATATGGGGAACTCAGTGTCACAACTTGAGTATGCACGTGTAATTGGGATTCTTATGTACTTAACCAATTGTACACGCCCTGACTTGGCGCACTCAGTCAATGTACTAGGTCGTTATACAAGTAACTTAGGACATAATCACTTGAAAGGGATAACTAGAGTATTGAACTATCTACGTTATACTCAAAGTTGTGGGCTGCACTATGGTAACCAACATGTAGTTCTAGAAGGATACAGTGACGCAAACTGGATATCCGACTCTAGAAACTCAAAATCTACAAGTGGATATGTGTTTACACTTGGTGGTGTAACAATGTCTTGGAAATCTTCCAAACATACGTTATTGGTCAGATCCACAATGGAGTCTGAGTTCATTGCGTTAGACAAAGCAGCAGAAGAAGATGAGTGGCTTCGGAACTTTTTGGAAGATATTCCGATGTGGGAAAAGCCAGTGTTGGCATTATGTGTACACTGTGATAGTCAATCATCTATAGCTCAAGGACTGATCATTTTATACAATGTGATAGCATGTATTATAGTCTATATTTTGGGACTTGTTTAGACATTTTATCTTCAATAATCTGCATGTTTGAATGTATATTGTGTGATTATATTGTCATTTCATCTACCTTTACGGGAATCGAGGTCTACACCTAGTTTCGTTGTAATCGTAGGTAAAATGGCACATTTTGGACCGAAATGGAGCTAAGGAGCGAAGGAGTCATTAAAGCTACATTCTGGAGCTTAAAAGAGAACTCAAGAAGCAAGGAATTAACAAAGAAGATTTACTTTGGACCAGATTTGAGAGATTTCACATTCAGCTGAGATTCACCTCGGTCAGCTACAGTGGCACCTCGACCGAGGTGATCTAGAGGAGCGCCCCGACCGAGGAGAATACCCTGACGCGGCGAGATATATTTTATTTGGCTGAGATCTTTTATTTTTGGAAGGAGAGATCTTATATTTTTTGGTTGGATTTCTGGAAGGAAGATCATATATTTGGGAGATCTATTTTAGAGATAAGATATATTTTATAGGAAATTATCTTTTTAAGATATTATCTTTGGAAGATAATTCTCCTATATAAAGGGTTGAATTTTCCACAATTCAGCCATCGAATTTTCGATCGTCGCATACTTGGAGATTGAAGAAGCTGCAGTTAGGAAGGATTTTTAGAAGTTTGAAGGAAGATTGAAGGAAGGAAGTTCATAGCTTGTTATAGCTTTTGAGGGGATTTGTAAGACTTTTTTAGATTCCCTTTTTGTTTGATTGTCTTGTTGGATTTGTGATCCAAGGAACGCTGATTTTGTTTGATATTTGATTCAGTTATTGAAGCCTTGTTCTTAAGGTTTTGTGTTCAAATATTCATTCCATTCTCATATATTTGATTATTGCTTTTATGATGATGAGTGGCTAATTTCCTTGTGCGATTCTAGGGTGATTGACTGAAAGTTGTGGAAAAGACGATGATAGAATAATCTTAATCCCAGTAGGACCCTGAAAGCTCGAGTCTTTATCCTTAACCCTAGAACATCTCGTTCAGTCGATGAACATCTCGGTCGGGGTGGAACTTGACTGACCGAGGTGACCTTTCTGATCCGTAATTGAGAGTTAAGTGTTAGAGTTTGCCAAATCCTATTCTTATTACACCTTTCCTTGTTCAATGCAAGCCTAGGATGAGACTTACCCGGTGATTCCTTTGTTTGTTTAGCCATGATCATAAGTATAGGTAATAAAGGTTTATCCTTTATTGGGGTTTTGAGTGTGCTTTCGTTCCATCTTTGTGAGTTAGCCTGAGACTTACCCGGTAAAGGTTGATTCTATTCCCTTAGTTGGTGTGTTGGTTTGAGATTATAATTCCTTTTCTTAGTACCTTGAGACTTATCTGGTAATAGGAGCTTTTGGTTTGGAGTTAGTGAGTAGTGAGACTTACCCGGTGATCTATTCCACTTTAGAAATACCTTTCCTTTGCAAAACCTCAGCTTTGTCCGCTTATCTTGAGATCTTGAGTTGGAACCACAACTAGATGCTTTAATCCCTAGAATTTGCATATTCCCCTTAATTGACCTTATTATCATCTTTTTGATTGCTTTAATCGCTTTTGTGGTTATTAATACATTGCCTACCTATACTTGCTTTGTTTCACCTAAGTCCCTGAGATCGACACCCCGGAAAGCTTGCTTTTACTATAATTTATCCGTACACTGCGGGTTCGTATCCTTGTTTAAGCATATTTCTTGGGATATAAATTTAAATCTTGCACACACCGTTTGGAGCGAACACAATGGCAAGTCACGTCATATTAGACGACGACATAAGTTCATCAGAAAACTGATCTCAACAGGTATAGTCTCAATAAACTATATCAAATCAACTGACAACCTAGAGGATCCATTTACTAAGGGTTTGTCAAGAGATAAAGTTTTAAAATCATCAAGAGGAATGGGTTTAAAGCCAGTTATGAAAGAGGCTGCTTGAAGGACAACCCTACCTACATGACTGGAGATTCCATGATGTAGGTTCAAAGGGAAAACCTAACCAAGCAGAATCGAGTGGAACATTATCTCTACCTAGTTCCTAAGGATGATAAGCAGTGCAAACTGTATGAGTTAAGGTTAAGCTTGATTTTTAATGATTCCATCGCCTTGAAACAAAGGGGGAGTATGAAAGATACTCTTTATGATCAATCACCTTGTGAGTGTGACATAGGGCCGTGTCTAGGAGAATAAAGTGAGGCTGAATTCTCCAAATTCACTCATGAATAAAACAAGGATGTTCAAGGCCAAAAAGAACACAACCAAAGAACCAAACGTTCTGCGAGAAAATGAAATTGTGTGATAGTTGTTGTCTCGGTTTACATAAAAGCTCGGGTGGTTCAAGACATCATAGTCACTACATGGTCGAGAAAATCCGATATTTCTTTACTACGGATGGTTCAAGCATGAAACATGGCACCAGTCCAAATGTAGTGATTTTTCGACTATACTCTTGAGAATTCTGTCCATCTAAAAAACAGAGAAGCATATGTTTAGAATCATTTCTATATATGTGGGGATTGTTGGAACTAAATTAATAAAAGAATGAATAAAATATGTTTTAACACATGTGTGTGCCGGGCACTTTTCCGGGCACATATCCGGCGGGCTCCGGCCATTGTCAACGCTGGAAAGTGGGAGCGTTGGCTTCGTCTCTGCGAGCTCTTGCTCATGGTATATTCATATGTTAAATTTGCGTTCCGTTCAAATGAGCAATGGATGCCCAAAGTTGGTTGCGTGATAGGTAATAACTTGGAAATTAATCAAAAGTGGGAGCTTCCCACATGGATTATATGGAGGGAGAAACAATGGAATATATAGGGAAAGTATGCCCTAAGGCATGTGGCCTTAGGTCACTACCCATTTTCAATAGGGGTACGACGTAGACAAACCACCACGCGCATGCGCGCCAGCCGAGCCGACCCGAGCTGTGCTCGTGCCGTGCCCCGTCACGTCGTGCTACATTGTGACGAGACGGGTAGACCCAATTATAATCTGGGCTGGCCACCTATATTTTTTTTGGGCCGACCCAACTCAAAGTCCAACAATCCAGATGAGGAAGGCCTTGGGCTAGGCCCGTTTGTGCAACAGATCAGCAAGCCCATATTTTAGTGGACCGGATTGTATATATGAAAATCCAGTCAAACGGATCAGTCAACAGATCCTAAATTAATGGCTTTTATGGGTCTTCATTGACTCCGAAAATCAACGGCAGCTTGTTGACTCCTAAAAAACGGGGCATTTTTTGTGGCTCACAATTGCCTCCGTTTTTTGGCTGACCAATGGGCTCCGAAGCCCAAGGCCCAATCCGTCTCCTCCAACTCCTATAAATAGAGAGTGCTCTTTCTTCATTTCTAAACACACCATCAATCTTCTCTCTTCTCTCTCTTCAAGCTTGCAAGCTTTTCTGAGCTCAAGAGTGCAACACACTACTGGTTTGTAGGCTTCCGGTTCTATTACGAAGAACGGCTTCGAACAACAGTTGTATCCTGGAATTCTTAAACACCGGTAACCGTCGTAATACCCGTTGTTTTTAGAATTAAGGAAAGAGATTTTGATTTCGACTCTGCTCAACATACGCACTGCGGTAGTATGAAATTATGACCCTTATTGTTATATTGTGTGCAGTTTATCTGATGTATTACAGGTTCCTACACTTATCCCTTTTACGTTGTTTATTCCACTACTGAAGCATATGGTGTAGTCATCAACCCATTTGTGTGTTCATATGCGCGCATATATGTATGTAATTGTTAAGTTGTAATCATCACCGTTGCCTTTCGCTACATCGTCTTGGATTTGGTATAAATGTGCTGCTCAACACCACCACTTTTTCTTACTTCATCTCCATGAGGGCTCGTGGTTCCGTAAGTACGTTGCTTCATTTAATCATCACAGATACGACACAAGCTAAGAATATTGTTTGAAGTATGAGATGTTCAATTATTTATCTAAGTCAAAGGAGAGAAAATTTCATAGCTTTCTATGTTACGATCTCTTTATTATGAATTTTGTTTAGTGGCCTTAGAAATCTATTGGAGGAACCACGCTGATGAAATTCGACTTCGTTGGCATGTTTCTTCCAAATTTGGACTCCTCATTTTTGTCCAAATTTTGGGAAATCTAAGCTATTATAATTTCTTCATGTATTCAGTGTCAAAAAAAATTCCCTACAAAGAGGGAAATATATAACTATGCAAAGCAAATGCCCCCAAAATCAAATAAGCATAGAAGCTAAACATAACATGTATTTCAGTGGGTATAAAGAGTAGTATACAAGTGAGTGTTCATGCACCATTTGATTGTCTAAATCATTGAAAAAATCTGTCAATACTCAACCTTTAAGACTGCTATGAAATTCTCTCTACCTTCATCAATTTATCGGCTTTTACCCGAAAATTTTCAACCAAAGTTAATTGCTAGGAACCTTAATGGATGTAACTTCATAGTTCAAAGCATTAGTCTCTTCTACATGAAAGTATCACCTCAAACGGTTCAATTTCAATCTCATGGACGATACCTTTCTCGCCAAAGTATGCCATATCATTTGGACGGCGTCATTGTCACTTGAGGGGCAATGACATTCAAAATGTTTCTCAACTTCTTTTAGCCTTTACCACATATGAGTCCATTCATATTTTTGGATTCTACGGATGAGGTTGACGAAAGAATCCTTCTTGGTAGCATATGAGGCTCGAACGAAAATGTAGAACTCGGTGTAGTCGAGGACATATCCAAAGGGAAGCTTGATTTTTTCGTTGATGATTACGGGGACAGAGTGGCTGGCAATGGCATCAACAATCGATTTGACGAGGGTGTGTCCCTTGTTGAGAAAAGTTTTAGAGGAGCGCATTCCTTCCGTAACACTTTTGATGATGTTCTCAATGCTTCCAAATTAAAAGTGCATGTCCTTCTCATCTTTTAGTAAAATGAAAAGCTCTTGCCTTGTATGCCCTCTCTGAAAAGGATCATCCTCAAGTAAGAACTCAGTAGGCATAGAAAGAAATGCAGCAAAAACATAGTTCATATCACATTACAAACAATTGCAGCACATGTATAAGAAAAAAAATCCAACTGACACACATTGTAAGAGCCTTAGTCTGGAGGAGCTGAGAGTGAGTGCTTAGCCTGAACCGCCCCTATGTGAACCAGAGGCCGCCCGTGCGGTTTGCCTAGGCCGCACCTGCGCCTAACAGGGTCCGCCCTTGTGGCTTTGTGCGGCTGTAGCCGTTTTCGTTGACTTTGGACTCATGCTTTTGGGCTGGCTTCCTATATAAGCCTTCCTTGCTTCCTGATGAGGGTCCCTCATTTACAGCTTCATCTTCTCCCTAACGTTCATCTTCTTCTCCTTCCTTCTTTGGATCTCTTTCTTGTTCTTCTTTGATCCTTGTTGAGTTTGTGAGAGTTTTTGTGTGGCTTTGCTTGTGGATATTGATGATGATACTTGATGATGTTGTTGTGCTTGTGAGTGAGCCAGCTTTGAGGTTTTGGTGAGGTTCTTTCCTCTTTTTAGGCTCAGCTTGGTGAGTTCCTCTCCCATCTCTTCTTATCTTGCTTATTTCCTTCTTTTCTTCATCATTAGCTAAGGTTCCACAAGTTTGATCTTGTGGCAAGCTTTACAGGCTTCATTTGATGTATATATGTATGTATATGTATGTATATGTATGTATATGTATGTACTTGGTTACTGGCTGAAGAAGGTTTGAAGAGAGTTGAGTGAAGGAGCAAAGAGAAGCTGGAAGTGTGCCTTCTGCACACCAGCCGCCCATGCGCCTGTCTTGAGCCGCCCATGCGCCTTGTTGTGAGCTGCCCCTGCGCCACCTTCCAGCCGCCCCTGCGCCCACCTGCACCAACTTGGCTTTGCTCTTGATTTTGCAGGTGTGTCTTGCTTCTAGGCTTGCCTATGGTGGCATTGCCTCTTCCTTTCCTAGTGTGAGTGGGTAGTATCATGCTAGGTGTAGATGAGAGTGTGTGGATGATATTATGATCATGTATGCCTTGTATGGTTTTCGAGGATTTATAGGTTGTGAGGTTTAGGTTGAGGATGATCCTATGGATCCCTTGGGTCTAGGTGTGACCCCTTTGATTAATAGGAGATTAAGATATCTCTATGCCTTGTTATTAGGCAGTTTCCCTCTCAAGATCAGAGGTTGATCGTGGTTGTGATTGTACGAGGTCGAGGTAAGTCCGTAGGACTTACTTAGCTATCATCCTTATATTGGGTGTTTGCATGAGTGGTGTGTGTGATACATGGTTGATATGATAGCATTTTATGTCGATTATTACCGACCTATGTTTTATTTATTGCCCCGTATGTGCGGTTGTGATAACCTTTCTCTTTCATCATGTTATGGATTCTGGGAGGTTCTCTATAGTCAGGCCAGACTTGGTTTACGGGAAGGGCGTAATCCACTCCTATAGGGTACACGGGTTGTGTGACTGATACTATCCCAACTTGATATAGCACTCAGAGGCGGGGATAATACATTCTCCGTGTCACATAGTTTTATCTATCTATATATATACGATTTAAGTGAATGACTATTATATAAAGATGATAAAATGGGTAAATGTGTGGTAGCATGCCTGTGTTTATCCTTCATGATTTGTGTTTGCGCTTATGCATTACCTTATATTTGTATGGTTAGCTAATGGTTTCATACCATGTTGTAGATGCCTTGCAGGATAGGCAGGGCGACAGGCCGAAGACTCTCGTACTTTAGGGGGTGATAGCTTTTGGGGATGTTTATGTTTCACTCTTGCGTGAGGATGATGTTTTGTTTACCTCATGTGTGAGGGTTATGTTTGATACTTGGTTATGATCTTGTTTACCTGTTGGTTGTACAATTTATACTGTTTTATGTATTTGTTTTATATCTATCAGTGTCATGTTGTAAGGTCTAGTGAACTTGTTGTCAGGCTATGGTCAAGATCCACTATTAGATCCTAGCCCAATGTGGCATCCCGAGTCCCGTGGATTCGGGGTGTTACAAAGTTGGTTTTAAAAGTTGTTGTTTTGGGATAGAATGTACGAGAAGTCGTCACCTCTTCTGTGGATCTCAACAATATAGATATGTATATATATGTATTATGGATTATGTGTATGTGTTATATATGCATATGGCATATATATAGCCTTACTAGATTAGGTATGTATACCTTGCAGATAGCTCAGACTAGAGTGACATCTGTAGCGGGACGAGGTAGGGGTACACCCCCAATCCCTTCAGTAGTGATAGGTTAGGGATAAGTTTCCACCGTCGATTTGTCTACAATAGAGATTGGACTAGAGAAGACAGACTATATCATGATTAGTAGATCCGAGTTTCGAGAATATATATGTCTATGGGAGGAAGCTGCAAGAGCAGGTAGACCTACCCTGGGTTTGCCAACATCGGTGGGACCTACTGAAGCTTCCGGATTAATGAAGAAACCACGGACTTCTGGTGGGATGAGATCTTGTTCCAACTGTGGGGATCTTGGACACATACGACCGGAATGTAAGAGATCTTTAGTGACGTGATTTACTTGTGGTAGACCAGGTCACAGAGCTGCCTTTTGTAGGTAGGGTGGAGTTGCATCACAGTAGGGTTCTTCTCCTGCTAGTGTGACGGGAGGGTGTCAGAGGACACCTCAGCAGCAGACACAGGGACAACAAAGAGTCCCAGATCGTCCTTCTACTCAAGGATCTATTCCCGGGCCGAGTAGAGGTAGAGGTCGTGGTGAGAGTACCACTGACACAAAAGGAGCTCATGGTAGAGCCTTTGAGTTGAGAAGTGCAGAGGAGCCGCCTGCACCGGCTGCTATAGGTACCATTCTACTTCATGGTTTACTTGTTAGAGTTTTATTTGATACTGGTGCTACGCATTCCTTTATTTCTAATGTATGTGTTGAGCGCTTGAGTTTAGCTACTATAGAGGGGATACCCTTGGGTTACCTGATGGTAGTAGCGTCAAAGGTACCCGTGAGATACGTAGTTGTCCCCTCCGTTTAGGGACTCGTGTGTTGCTTATGGACTTCTTAGTCATGCCATTGATGCATGAAGAGGTCATATTAGGTATGGATTGGATGCGTAGGCACCATGCGGTGTTAGATATTGGTAGGAGGATTGTGACAGTCTCTACATAGGTAGGTCAGATTGAGGTTTTCCGAGGTTGGGACCTTGGAAAGACGGGTTCTGTCATTAGTGTTGTACGAGCAGCGAGGCTGATAGCACAGGGATGTGATGCCTTCTAGTATTATGCCATGAAGGATGGAGAGCGTCCAACAGTGGAGGACATGCCAATGGTCTGTGAGTTTGCAGACGTGTTTGCTGAGCCGTCTAGCTTGCCGCCTCAAAAGGAGTGTGGACTTTAGTATCGAGTTGGAGTCTAGCACGAAACCTATATCTAAGGCCCCATATCGTATGGCGCATGTCGAGATGTTGGAGCTGAAGAAGCAACTCGAGGAGTTGGCTGAGAAGGGCTTTATCCGCTCTAGCGTGTCCCCATAAGAGCACCTGTCCTCTTTGTGCGGAAGAAGGACGGATCTTTGAGATTGTGCATCGACTACAAAGAGTTGAACAAGGTGTGACCATCAAGAACAAGTATCCACTGCCTCGTATTGATGATCTGCTTGATCAGCTTCAGGGAGCAACAATGTTCTCCCAGATCGATTTATGCTCAGGATACCACTAGTTGAGGGTGAGGGAGCAGGATATACACAGGACGGTATTTCGTACTCGTTATGGACACTACGAGTTTGTAGTGATGCCATTTGGTTACGAATTCCTCAGTAGTTTTCATGGAGTTGATGAACAGTATTTTCATCGACTTCCTTGATTAGTTTGTGGTGGTCTTCATTGACGACATTCTGGTGTACTCTCGTAGCAGAGAGGAGCATGCCGGTCATTTGAGGACGGTTTTGTAGATTCTGAGGGATAGAGAGTTGTATGCTGAGCTCTCTAAGTATGAGTTCTGGATTTCAGAGGTAGCCTTCTTAGGCCATATTGTCTCCGCTAGTGGGATCATGGTTGATCCGGTGAAGATTGAGTATGTTGTTGCATGGACGACACCGACGAACGTCAAGGAAGTGCATAGCTTTCTTGGCCTAGCCGGTTATTACCGACGCTTTGTGGAGGGATTTTCTGTGATTGTCCGTCCACTGACGAGTCTTTTGAGGAAGACTACCAGATTTGTGTGGTCCGAGCAGTGTGCCCAGAGTTCTGAGGAGTTGAATAGGCATTTGACTTATGCTCCCTTCTTGGCACAACCAGAGGGTTATGAGGATTTTGTGGTTTATAGTGATGCATCTAAGATAGGCTTGGTATGTGTGTTGATGCAGAGAGGCAGAGTGATAGCATATGCGTCTCGACAGTTGAAGACGTATGAGGAGAACTACCTGACTCAGATCTTCACAGACCATAAGAGTTTGAAGTATATTTTTACGCAACGGGAGTTGAATAACCGCCAACGTAGATGGCTTAAGTTGATCAAGGACTTTGACCCTAAGATTTTGTACCATCCAGGGAAGGCGAATGTTGTCGCCGACCCCCTAAGCAGGAAGATGCCTCGAGAGAAGGCGATTGCGAGACTGACTCTACAACCACAATTACAGAGGGATCTAGCGTGGATAGAGATGAACATCCAGTTCCTGATGAGAATTCCTAGTTGAGCACTTTAGAGGTTCTACCTGGTTTGTTGGATGAGATCCAACAAAATCAAGGGACCTTCCCGACGCTGATGAGGATACGAGATAGGATGACTCATGGTGAGGCACCACTGTTCCCCATAGAAGCAGATGGAGTGATGAGACGCCGCGACCGCATCCGTATACCTATTAATGCAGATCTGAGGTAGAGGACTCTGCAGGAGGCTCACTCCACACCTTACTCAGTGCACCCACGTGCGAGTAAGATGTATCAGGATGTAAAACGCTCATACTAGTGGGGAGGGTTGAAGCCCGATGTGATTAGATTTGTGGCTCAGTGTGCGACCTGTCACCAGGTTAAGATAGAGCATTGCAGACCTGTAGGTGAACTTCATCCACTACTAGTGCCGCAGTGGAAGTGAGAGGAGGTCTCCATGGACTTTGTGACTAGATTAAGGCCCAATAGGAGTTTTGATGCTATTTAGGTTATTGTGGATAGACTGACGAAGACTGCACGTTTCATTCCTATTAGAGAGACGTGGTCAGTGAGCAAATTAGCTGAGGAGTACACTAGGCAGATAGTAAGAGTCCATGATGTACCCAGGACGATCATCTGTGATCGAGATGGACGATTTACTTCGAGGTTTTGGCAGCAGTTTCAAACTGCTTTGGGGAAGAGTCTACACTTTACGACTACGTTTCACCCCCAGACCGATGGTCAGTCAGAGAGGACCATCCAGACCCTGGAGGACATGCTGCGAGCTTGTGTGTTGGATTGGGGACAGGGATAGTCAAATTACGTCCCATTAGTTGAGGTCTCATACAACAACAATTGGCATACATCGATTGGGATGGATCCATATGAGGCATTGTACGGGCGTGGATGTCGTACACCTTTATGCTGGAATGTGCCTAGCAATATTAGTGGTATAGCGCCAGAGCAGATTCAAGATGATATGGCTCGAGTAGCGCTGATCAGAGAGAGGATGCTGGTTGCACAAAGTCGCCAGAAGTCATATGCAGACAGGAGGCGTCGACCTCTAGAGTTCAGAGTGGGAGCTCATGTCTGGTTGAGAGTATCTTCGACGCGAGGCATCAGACATTTTAGCATAAAGAGGAAGTTGAGTCCCCGATATGTCGGTCCTTTTGAGATACAAGATAGAGTTGGGACGGCAGCCTACAGATTAGCATTACCTCCAAGATTAGAGGGTGTTCACCCTGTGTTTCACGTGTCTCAACTGAGGGAGTATATACCAGATCCGAGGCACATTGTGAGTTATGATGATTTGTTGGTTGAGCCGGACCATACCTTTGTTGAGCAACCTATAGCAGTCTTAGAGCGAGGCATGAGACGCCTGCGTTCTAAGGACATTCCTTTGTTGAGGATACAGTGTTCGAGACGAGGACTAGAGGAGGCTACATGGGAGACCGAGGATAGTATCCAGAGGAACTATCCAGAGTTTTATGCTGAGATAGATGCACCTAGGGTCGATGAGTAGATCTTAGCATTATCTTGGTGAGTATATGATTATGTGCTTACATGCTTTGATGTGTTTATTCCATGCTAGCTATGATGTGATGTATGATCTTATTATATCTTGATGTGCTAGCATGATGTATGATTATAGCTGGAGATGGTTCTTTCCTCCATGACTATTTGAGTGTGATTAGGATTTATCTGGAGATGGTTCTTTCCTCCACGCTACCTTGATGGACATATTCCCGCTGGAGATGTTTTTCCTCCATATGTTGTGTATGGGTATTATCTGGCTAGAGATGTGTTTCCTCTATGCCCTGTGTCGTGAGTATGGCAAGAGACGTGTTTCCTCTATGCCTTTGGGGTAGCATTATGGCCCTGCTTTATGGAGTTGATGATTCCTCCATGTTTGTATCTTGAGGTTATAGATTGATATAGGTTATGACCTTTTGAACGGAGAAATGATACCTCCGATAGAGAAAATTATACCTCGGCATATGGGTCCAAGAGGAATTGGGATTTTGAAAGTTTCGGGACGAAACTTGTTTTTTTTTTGGGAGGGGGGTGAGATGTAAGAGCCTTACTTTGGAGGAGCTGAGAGTGAGTGTTGAGGGTTCAAAGTTGGCTTGAACCGCCCATGTGTGACCCAAAGGTTGCCTCTGCGGTTTTCCTGGATCGCACCTACGCCTCACAAGGTCCGCCCCTACAGCTGTAGCCGTTTTCGTTGACTCTTGACTCATGTTTTTTGGTTGGCTTCCTATATAAGCCTTCCTTGCTTCCTGATGAGGGTTACCTCATTTACAGCTTCATCTTCTACCTCACGTTCATCTTCTTCTCCTTCCTTCTTTGGATCTCTTATTTGTTCTTCCTTGATCCTTGTTGAGTTTGTGAGAGTTTTTGTGTGGCTTTGCTTGTGGATGTTGATGATGATACTTGATGATGTTGTTGTGCTTGTGAGTGACCCAAATTTTAGGTTTTGGTGAGGTTCTTTCCTCTATATAGGCTCAGCTTGGTGAGTTCCTCTCCCATCTCTTCTTATCTTACTTCTTTCCTTCTTTTCTTCATCCCTAGCTAAGGTTCCACAAGTTTGATCTTGTGATAGCCTTTACAGGCTTCATTTGATGTATATATATATGTATATGTATGTACTTGGTTGTTGGCTGAAGAAGGTTTGAAGAGAGTCGAGTGAAGAAGCAAAGAGAAGCTGGAAGTGTGCCTTCTGCACACCAGCCGCCCCTGCGCCTTGTTGTGAGCTGCCCATGCGCCACCTTCCAGCCGCCCCTGTGCCCACCTATACCAGCTTGTCTTTGCTCTTGATTCTGCAAGTGTGTCTTGCTTTTAGGCTTGCCTATGGGTCGCATTGCCTCTTCCTTTCCTAGTGTGAGTGGGTAGTATCATGCTAGGTGTAGATGAGAGTGTGTGGATGATATTATGATCATGTATGCCTTGTATGGTTTTCGAGGATTTATAGGTTGTGAGGCTTAGGTTGAGGATGATCCTATGGATCCTTGGGTTTAGGTGTGACCCCTTTGATTGATAGGAGATTGATATATCTCTATGTCTTGTAATTAGGCAGTGTCCCCCTCAGGATCAGAGATTGATCGTGGTTGTGATTGTACGAGGTTGAGGTAAGTCCGTAGGACTTACTTAGCTACCATCCTTATGGGTGTTTGCATGAGTGGTGTGTGTAATATATGCTTGATATGATAGCATGTGATGTCGATTATTACCGACCTATATTTTATTTATTGCCCCGTATGTGTGGTTGTCATAACCTCTCCCTTTCATCCTGCTATGGAGGTTGGGAGGTTCTCTATAGTCAGGCCAGACTTGGTTTACGGGAAGGACGCAATCCACTCCCATAGGGTACACTGGTTGTGTGACCGATACCATCCCAGCTGGATATAACACTCAGAGGCGGGGATGATACGTTCCCGTGTCACATAGTTTCATCTATCTATATATATACGATTTGAGTGAATGACTATTATATAAAGATGATAAAATGGGTAAATGTGTGATAGCATGCCTATGTGTTTATCCTTCATGATTTGTGCTTGTGCTTATGCTTTAACTTATATTTGTATGGTTAGCTAATGGTTTCATACCATGTTTTAGATGCCTTGCAGGATAGGCGTGCTGCTAATTGATCTGCCAAGGCGACAGGCCGAGGACTCTCGTACGTTAGGGGGTGATGGCTTTTGGGGATGTTTATGTTTCCCTCCTGCGTGAGGATGATGTTTTGTTTACCTCCTGTGTGAGGATTATGTTTGATGCTCGACTATGATCTTGTTTACCTTTTGGTTGTACAGTTTTTATACAGTTTTATGTATTTGTTTTATATCTGTTAGTGCCATGTTGTAAGGTCTAGTGAACTTGTTGTCAAGCTAGGGTCAGGATCCACTGTGAGATCCTAGCCCAATGTGGCATCCCTAGTCCCACGGATTCAGGGTGTTACACACATGGCATTGCTGCCTAAATTCAACATCCTGGTGTCTAATCCTATGTACACAAAATTAGCTACACATAACTAAACTCAAATTACTTACTGATGCCCAAGTTTTACAACCCATAAAAATTTTAAGAGTTCAGGAAATACTAGTATAACCCATGAAAGTTATTGATGTCTAATCTTGGTCTAATTCAATGTACACAAAATCAACTTCACAAACCGTAAATTGTTATCAACAACAAATATCTAGTCTAATTCGATGTACATAGTAAATTACTTATCGGTGTTGATTAGTTGCTGAGTATAAAAAAAATCTCGATGTCAACACAAATGATCAAGAGTAAATCAAAACGTAATCCCAATTCCACACCCAACTAACCTAGAGTAATCGTAACCTAACAAAAAAATACGAAAAACTGAGATTAGGGTTTCATACTTGGATATGAGAAGAGGAGATGAAGACTTTCAACCTTGGAGATCGAGTACTTTTCGAACCTTTAAAGGCGAAGTAGATTTTTGTTTGAGAGGAAAAGAGAGTTGTTCAACGGTCGACTTCTTCGTTCCAGATTATCCTTCGCTCGATCGTTTGTTTGCTTTTTAATTTCTTTCTTTCTTTTTTTTTTACTTACTCACGGAACTATATCAAACGTTAATGGCTTTCACAGAGTTGGGCATGTTTCGGAAAATATAAAAACTGAAGGGTGTAAATCGAACATTAAAAACTGTTGGGCAAATTCCGGAATACCCAAAACTAAAAGGGTACCAACCGGAATTTCTCTTATTATAAATTACAGATGTCGATCATAATGACGTTGTTCCGATCCAAACAATCAAAACAATCTGCTTATTCATGCCCTTCAAAATTAATACGGGCATCCTCATACTAAAGACACCTTCTCCGGCTCATAATTATAATTATAATAATAAAAATATGATAGTGTACCTAGCAAAAATTTTGATACTTTTTTTATTTTTATTTATTTTATAACTTTTAATTTTTACCGCTTTTATTAATGTTAGGTAAAAATAATTAACCTTCTCTATTTAAAAAAAAAGACATTTGAATTTTCTTTTGTTAGCTACAAGTAATTGTTGACTGCGTTTTTTATTTTCTTTGGTTTTGCCTTTTTATTATTTTCTAGTACAAGTTTCTGGTATGATTTCTGGTTGAGTTTGTGGTATGAATTTCTAGTATGGTTTCTGGTATGAATTTCTGGTATGACTTTCAATCTAGATCGGGAACTGCGGCTTATCCCCGCATCAAAGTGGCATCAGAGCTAAGCGATTGAAGTCCGAACGTTCATAAAAAGGTTTGATTTTTATTTGAGTCATATAATGTCAAGTCTTTTCTTGTTCGCCATCTTTGCGAGATTATTTGATTTTAACGTGCGTTGATTTGTGTAAGTTCTGGAAGAGAACAATGCCATCCCCAAACACAAGCCAATCGTTGACCTTGAAACCTCGCCATTACAAAAAAAAAAAGAATAAAAGTTCTTGAAATTCGAATCCAAAGGTCGATTTTTTTCAAAGAAAATCGCCCGGTTCTTAAGGAGATCGGCCGATTTATCATCCGATTTTTACTACTGTTGCCAATTTTCGAGAAATTTTTTAGGTACACTTTGCAGAACGGAAGTGCACCTTGTGCAAGAGTATTACAACATAAGAGTTTCAGTATATACCTTGATTCAATCAAAGAGTTTTAGCCATACAAAAGCCTAAATCCGGTAACTCTCTTTCTTAACTTTGCAACTCAAGGTGCGTTCTTCTCTTTTCTTAATCTCTTGTGTGTGTTTCTTAGCCTCTTTTCTATTCTAAACACTGTGTCTTTTCTGTGAGTGTGTTAGTTAGTATCTATACTTGTTAACATACTAACCCTTTATCAGTAAATATTTCTACCTTGTCGTGTGTGGAGTAAACTTCTAACAGGGATTCCTTAACCATCTCACCCCATAAGAACCTTTATCCAAACCAAGTCAGCTACTTGAGGCATCCAAGGAAGTTCTAATGGAAGCTAGTGCATCGATTGGTAGAGAAGCATTAATCCATCCAAGGCAATTACATCAAATTTGCTTGTGATTCACAACAGAGTGTGAGTGCGAGAGAAAACAAGTAAGAAACCCTTGTTTTCACTAACTTCACACGTTTGTTGTTGTTTTATGTGATTGTGCAGGATGTATAACCAGGAATATAATTCTAGGGGAAAATCTCGACCCCCAGAGCAAAATCTCGCCCGAGATTTGGACCGAAATTCACCCCAGTCGAGATGTTATAGTTACCTCCCTCAGCGGAGACCCATGAATAAGGATGATGGACGTTCACGTGTCCCGTATAGAACTCCATCCCCCTAAACACATCCACAAAACCATTATGAACAAGGTATGAGGTATTCGAATCAATATTATGATAAGTCTAACGCTCCAAAGTATGTTGATTTTCAGGAATTTGCGGATGAGAGGGATTACCGTAGGTATGATCAACGTTCTAGGATGGAGTGCTATTATGACTCATATAAACCTCCTCCAGCACATGATAGATTTGTACATGAAAAGAAGTATTATCCAAGGGCGGAACCACCTAAAAATCCTTCGATTAAGGTTAATGAACCTGTAAAGGAACTCAAAAATGAGTTGGAGGAAGTACGTAACCAGTTGATCGTATTCATGGAGGTTATCCAAACTAACAAGGTTAGTGATTCTAAACTTTATGTTCCTATTAAAGATCATGTGGAATTAACAGAATTTGATATGATTGTTGATGATGATCATGATATAGATACAAGCATGAAAGAGCGCTCTCTTGTTAGCTATGTGCATGAGCCTAAGTTGTTGTATTCATCTTTGAATAGTGATATATCTTCTATTTTTCCGTCAAGTCCATGCATAAAGCCTTTTGAATACCTTATGGAAGAACATAAAGAGTTTTACGTAGTGCATCCCCAAGTTGTGGCATTGTTAGATTACCATAGGAAGTGTGTTATGTATGCGATTGTTAATGAAAGTTTAAGATGCATAGAGTGTTTTATGCTTTGCATTTCCATGACTTTGTTGATACATTACTTCTTCCAAAACCTAATCTTGCACCGTTGTCCAAGAGGAAGCGAGTGAGATTTATTGTAGGATTGCAAGATGAGATTGTCAAGAAGGAAGATACACAAAAAGTGGATTCATAAGCAACACATGCGGAGTTTATTAAGTGGTTGCATACTAGGATGCGACAAGGGATCAAGAAAAAATTGATGACTTCATCCTATGAAGTTAATACAATCCGGAAGTTGTCATCGTGTGATTAGTGATAAGCAAGACTATGATTCGAGGTCATATTATTTCCAAGAAGGGAAGTATGGTGTGGGACCATCCTTGATAGCATCTACGCCTACGCTACATAGATCATTCAATAATTTAGAAGCGAGAGAAACTCAAGGAAGCAGCGCTTACAAGTTGCAAACATGGGACGAATCAATGGAATGCAAGATTGCATGGCAAATGAAGAAAATCGACCAATTCCCAGAAAAATAGACCGAACTATTTCCTAGGATAATCGGCCGATTTCCTTACCCGATTTTCTATCACTGTGACGAGTTTCTGCAAAGATCCGGTCATGATTTTCTATCTTTTGGAAATTATATCTTGTTATGATTCTTGAAAGCTCTCAAACTATCTTAAGGGATTACTTGTTTAGATTTTATCTTTATAGTTTAGATATTATATATCTTAAAGATATCTTTACAAGATAATCTTTAAAGCATAACTTTTCCTAGATTTCATAGGTAAATCTCCCTTATAAATAGCCTTAGTGGGGAGATTGTTTAGTAGATTAGATTTGATATATTTTCCACATATTGTGTGAACTTGCAGCTTCGTTTATGAAGTTTATATTTTATTCATTCCTATTCAATCAAAGGAGAGTTTTGGTTGAATCGTTGTGAAGTCCTTGCTAGATTGTGCTTGTGTGTGTTAATATTATTGAAGGTTGGTGCTCGTGGTTAATACTAGTCCCCCTTGTACTTGTCTTTATTAGAAGACTTGTGTAAGGTTAAAGAAGTGTGGGTTAAGGTAATCATCTCGTTTAAGGGTTTTGACACATCATTGGTCAGGGTTCTTTTGCGGAACTATCTTAGTTCATATCTTCCTATATCTTTCATTTATCATTCCATATTCATCTTCTTATCTTTCCATATAATTCACTAATCCGTTTTATGAGTTTCAAAGAAAATCGATATATTCTTCAAATAAATCGACCGATTTATTCCCTAGAACAACCCGATTTCTATCCTAGTTAAGGAATTTCAATCTAGATTGGGAACTGCGGCTTATCCCCGCATCACTATAGCTAAGGTAAGAAGATGAGATTGCATAAAAAAGATTTGCACAATAAAATTCATACAAGCATCTCTTTGAGCAAAGAAGAATCAGAATTAGAAGTTGTACTCTTGTGGATATGTTTTTTTGTCTCAATTATTCCTTTATTATCCATCAGACTTGGATTAGCAGGGTGCAACATATGCATCTCCCAGAAGAAATCTTTGGTACTATATTTTTTGAAATCATTGTTGTTGTTAAACCAAGAAATCCATAAACCAAAAAAATGAGTAAAAGGCCTATGAGTTCTCACTTTTCTAGCAAAAAACTCGGGCCGTTACTGTGTTTCTAACAAGAAACAAGTTGTTAAGGGTTTGCCGAACATAAAGGTGCAGATGATAGTAAAGATTGTGAGTTTGATAACGGTTACTAGTAGGAAAGGCTTTCAAGAAAGATTTTCCATAGTTCATATTAGAAATGGGTGTGAAGGGGAACACCATATTCGCAGGTTTCATGATCAGGATCCATTTGTTCAAAAAATCAGCGTTGCAACCAAACACAGATCTAGTATAGTATTGGGAATATAAGGTCCTCATATCAGACTATTCAGTTGTAACGACTCGTTTATTGGGTGTGTCTTCGATACTTATTTTTCCGTATTTTGCTAAATATTTTAATGGCTCAATATATTTTTCCGAGTATTTTCACGTCGTAATTTGAATTTTACGAGTTTTGGTATATATATATATATATTATTAGTATTTATACCATTATATTATTATCAAGAATATATTTTACGGGAGCAATTTATATACTCGATCCACATATATTTCCCGTATTTTATATTACGAGGAAAGTTCGAAAAAAATTCTCCGATCCGATAATCCCGTTCCGAAATCTTTTAATCGAGTTATTATATTATCACTACTAAGACCGAAAGGTCAGCCTTCTCCCCAACTAGCCTTTACACCTACCCGACCCATCATTTCTTCTATCCACCCTTCCCTCACGCAACCTGCTCTGTACTCATCCTCTGCACCGCGTTCCGCTCCATCTCCCATCTCTCGCACTCAGCAACTCTTCACCTTCTCCTTTGCTCCTTTCACAAATGAGCTTCCCCCTCTCTCGGACCTTTGTTGCCTCTCCCACTGCGGTCAACAAAACCTCTCTTGCTGGAACACGCCACTGCAACCCCTCCTCCATTGCAACTCATTGAGAAGCCCCGCAACAGCAGCAATGACCACCAACAGGGGAGCTTGCAGTTGCCGTCGCTGCTGGAGAGGACCTTGGGTCGCCGTCTCCGCTGGCCTCGTCTGCCCGCCTTCGCCCTACCGAAGCCCATCGAAAGCCGTCTGCCCTTGCTCTGTAACACGCCGCAACCCCCTGCTGAGCCTCCTTCTTCGCCGGAGCCCTTGTGTTTCCCTCTCGCCGCCGCCCTAGCGCAACCGAAGCCGAGCCACTTCCTGCGCTTTCTTCCCCGCTCCGCCTTCACCTTGCTGAAGCTGCCACTGGTCTCGCCGCCGGGGCCTTGTGAAGCCAACGCCCTTCATCTCTATCGGGTTAAGAGAACCCTAATTTTGTATTTAAAATTGGGCCCCAACTTTTATCTTATTACAGTTTGTATCCCACTATTATATTTACAATATCTGGCCATATTTCCTGGAATCTGCAAATCTGACCTGGCATGAGTAATTACAAAAGATGGCCCGGAAACATATTCACATGAAATGACCCATATTTTATAATTACAGTTTTGACCCAGATTTTTACAAATTATCAATTGTGGCCTTTGTTGTTTAATATTCGGAGTATGATCCAAGGATTTAATTATGGATTATGACCCATAGTTTTGGAACGGTATATTTTGCTTTGGAAAATGTTTTAGCGGGTTTTAACCTCGGTTTTAAAAACAAGTTCCTTAGAGTTATATGTATTATATATATTCCGATCAAATTTAGCATACGAGCTAAATTTGTTTAGTTTTGGTGCTAGGTTCGGGAACGACCCCGTAAAGGCCGAACGATTCCAAGTCAACATCCGTTGATCGATTTCCGTCTTTTGACGTCGTGTGAGTATCTCTTCCCTCGATCTAGTTATGTTAAGTTTTAGTATCATGCTAGGTTGGATCTAGCGTAACCTAATGAGAATGCCAAGTAGTGGCCATGAACCTTAGGTGAGTTTTGAGGATTTATGATCGTTATAAAGCTTGAGGTGTTATCATCTTGTGAGGATTGTAAGGCGTTGAGTAGTTGGTTGACCTTGTGAGATCTTGAGGACTAGGGAGTTTGTTTATCCTTGTTTGGGTCATGGGTTATGATCTTGCGAGATCATAGGGTCTAGAAGTCTAAGGACTTCTAGCTTGTAATGAGTGTGATGTGAGCATGAGAGATTCTAGGATGCGGTCCTAGAATGTGAGTCAAATGATCTCGCGTAGATCATTTGTGTAGAAGTCTAAGACTTCTTGAGTTGAGTGAGTTGTTGATATAGATATCTTATTGTGAGCAGGTGTAGACTTCTTCCCGAGGGAAGTGAGAGTGTTGCGTGAGTTAGCGTTGGGACGAGGTAAGTCTCCGACTTACTTAGCTCGTATTCTATGTATTAGATTCGATGCGTGTTTGGTGGTGTGTGTTTTATCGCTTTCATTATAACTTATAAAACCGGAATTAGGATTACCGACCTTTATATATTATTTGGCCCAAGTGTATGATAACGGGCGGTGACAACTTGTCTAGCTCTTGCATAGAGTTAGGAGGTTCTTGGCGACTAGCCCGTGTGGTTAGACGGTCGGAGGCATCCACCGTTTCATGCGGTAAGTGGGGACCGAGGCGAGTTTCGGGAGATTCTCGTGTCACAAAAGAAGTTGGATTAGAACGGGATACGACTTAATAATAAAAAGATAATAAACCGGACTTGTGTGATTTGGTGTACATTGTGTGTTATGTTGTTTTACTTGTGTTTGTGCCTTTCACCTTGATTCTAATGCTTCGAATATTAGCTAACGGTTTTATACCGATTGTTGTAGATTGCCTTGCAGGTTAGGATTGCGGCCGAGAGATCCGGAAGAGTGGGCAGCCGGGGTTCCGTACATTTTAGGAGTGGGTTTTGGTTGGAGTCGGGTTGTGTTTTATTCTGCGTTTATTATGTTGGTATGCCGCGTGTATGGCGTTTTGGTCTTTGGTGTTGTTTATCGGCTGAAGTCTTTTGTTGTTTTCCTTCGGGTTTCTTATCATTTGCATTAAAAGGAATTTCGGTTTTGCCTTTATTTGTGCCATGTTGAAAGATCCGGTGAAATTGTTGTCAAGCTAAGGGTCGGGACCCATTTTGAGGTCCCCACCCGTAGCATCCCGAGTCCTGCGGATTCGGGGTGTTACAAAAGTGGTATCAGAGCCCTAGGTTGACAACAATGGCACTCGCAATCTTCTAAAGGCCGAATAAGGAATAAATAGAACCCCACGGGTTCTGAGTTTTCGTTTTCAAAATCTCATGCATGAGTCGGGGTAGAATGTACGGACCACCACTCCTTCCGCGGATCTCGGCAGCTTAGTTTATTGGATTTTGATATGTATATATAGGTATTTATATAGATATGGATATGAGGTTTGTAGTTATGCATGATGAACTTGATGTGTATCTTTGTGGATTGTAGTTGCATGATTGACGTGATTGTATGTATATCATATATGTGGACTGTAATATATGCTTTGGACCTTATTGTGTTGTAATGAATTACCGGATGTGTTATATTAGTAGTTATGTGGACATAGGACATATATAAGTTTATATACGGACTCTTATATATAGTAGTATATAGTATAGGACCTTATAGTTAGGACGACAAAAAGATCGCATCACCCTATAAGACGACGTTGTTGGCTTGGGATAGCGGTCATATGTGGCTGAGTACGCTCAAGTATCGAGCTGAGCATTTCGTGCTAACGAACACCATGGCGGTTATTGGATTCCTTTAAAAGGGTGTCAAAGAGAAGGATTAGAGATAACGTAAACGAAGGACAACCAAGAAGGAAAAAACTCGAAACAACTTAAAAATAATAATAATAATAATAATAAAGAGAAAAAAAAAAAAGGAAATCGAGATGGAAGCAATGCAAGTAAGGGAGTATCATTAAGGTATAGAAGAGTTTCAAAAGAAACCATGATTGAACGACAACGTGACCAATAGATATAACGAGTTTAAATTCTTCGAGAAGACACGTGGGCAACTAAAGATGCGAATCGAGGAGAAGATGGGTATATTCTAACAAGGTTAAAGGTGACATTCCATTAAGATGCAAAGCTTTCCTTAGACGTTCTAAGCATTGGAGTTAAGATGAGAGAAGTGAACGAAACATGTGAGAAGGATTTAAAATACCGTAAGTTAAGCTTACGAGGTACCAAAAAGTAAAGTTACAACATTACTAGAGTTATAAGAAGGGCATGGTGGGGAGTCACGTGGAGTTGACCGATTTTCATTATGATGATAAGACTAAGAAACGCCAAGAAGGAGGAAGTGTGTATAAATGATGATCCTAAGAAGATGACAGCCAAAACAAGGAACTTTGATCGAAAGCCTTAAGATAACAATCAAGAGGAACATGAACGGACGATATATGAGGATAGAATTTTGGTGAAGGTGTACTTGAAGGACAACATGGAATAATGGTTAAGCCTATGAAAGGGAGAGATACGAAACAACAAGGCCAAGAAGATATGTGATACACCCCCGGATGGCGATGCCATCCGTATTTCCGGCTAGAAGGACCCGCACATTTTGAAGACATTTATTATTATGCGGCTATTTAATAATAGGCCTTTTATATTCGGAACTTTAATTCCGGAACTTAATTCCGTGAATTAAATTCCGACCTTTCATATTTTAGGCCTTTCGTTTACCGAAACTTAATTCCGACTTTAATTCCGTCATTTATGTTTGAACCTTTGGTTAGCCCCCATCCACTATATAAGGATGGCTTGGCTCATTTGTAAAAGCAGGTCTAAGTTGAATACTAAGTATTGAGAAGGAAAGCCCTCTTACTTAGTTTAGGCATCACTTCCTCTCCCATCATCTTCAAGTTCTATCTTGGATCTAGTCTTTGATCCAAGCATTCATAGTCGAGGATCCTTTTGAAGGATCAAACCCAATGTTTCCGCCACCCAAAAAAACTATGTTTGATCTTACTCGAACAATCAAGAAGGAGTAGTTGAAGTTTCTCCTCGATCTAGATCCCCTTTTTCTATCAATATGGTTACCTATAAGGAAAGGAAACGTAGAATGAAGAGGGGACTCACGGAGTTCAAGGTAGACTACCCCGAGGAGGGTAGCCTTCAAGAGAATGGTAACATGAAAAGTGTAGCAGAATGATAAGTCATTGACTTCGGAGAAGGTCAAATACAAGTAAGCGGTGACAACTAAGAACGCATATATGCGAGTTGTCTATTGGAGACTGTAAAGGGGATGAGTAAACAAGATTATGGGCATACAGAGGGATTTGGATGACCTTATGCGACCTTGTAGGTCATAGAATTGGCATATAAGAGAACGTCACGAATTAGATGTTTTAAAGTTTGACCATGGTAAAGGGGAAGTAGTGAATCAAGAAGAAGGTAAGGTGTCATGGAGGTGGTACGTAAACAAGAGTATATAGAGGATGCAGGGTATGAAATGGATGATATGTTACCGCGGGCAAGAGATAAGTCGAGTTTCTAGACTCACACGGAAGAGACATGGTGGCTATGGCGTGAAAGAGAGGACCTAGATTAGGGCAATGCTGCAAGCTTAGAGTTATGATGTTAGTACTTGGAGATGTAATGAGTTTGATATTTTAGCGGTTTTGGATGGGGATTTTCTTCTAGTATTTTCCACGGGGCATACCAGTACAGTTGTGAAGTTGTTCATGGATACCAAGAGATACATAAGGTGGCCAATGAGAGTAAGAGAAGACTGAGGTTTTGAAGTTTGATATCGATATGGGATATATATAAGGAGTACATGAAAGATTGAGGTTAGAGCCTCTACGGCCGGGTTAACTTTACAAAAGGAAAGTGAAGTATAATTTCTACTTGAAGAAAGGATGTCTATGGCGAAAACTTATGTAGAATACGAAGAGCTCCACCCATATGTTGGGATATCGCGGAGAGTGAAGAAGATAAGGTTAATTGTTTTGAAACACGGTTAAGTCCTACCGATTGGACCCTTATGGTTGCACATATGGGAGAAATCTTAGAAGATTTTTACAATCATGTCATTTAAGAGGGAAAATGAGATTAAGTTAAAAGAATACTTGATATAAGAACACAAGGATCAAAAGACGCAAGCAAATCTTTCCAATTCAAGAAAAGACGAATATTTGAAAGAGGACGATCAACATTATAGCTAAAGATGGAGCAATACACGTGTTTGAAAGACATCAACCCAAAAGGTCAGGGGAGATCATAAATACCATGGCTACCTGTCAAGTGATAAAACAGGATTGTGGCGGTTATTATAATAGTGACGGGAAGAGAAAAGATGAAACCTGAGATATCACAGATTCCAATACGTCAAAATGTGGAGTTTTCCACTAGGTCCGAGCTTGATTATTTCCGGTGTCAAAGGCGCCGTATGGAATAACACTTGTGCAGAGACATGAGTGGTGAAAGCAAGTGAAGGAGCAATTGCAAGAACTTAGTGATAAGATTTCATTAGAATTAGTGAAATGCCATGGAGAACACCCGACGTTATCTCGAACTCTTGATCGGAAGTTCATACTGGAATATATCTTAAACTCTTGATTTGAAGTTCATATTGAAATATATCTTAAACTCTTGATTTGAAGTTGTTATGGAGAACCCCAGTTTGCGAAAAGTGAGACGGTTATCTCCGTTGTACATCGATTACCGTGAGTTGTACAGGATAATGGTGAAGGACAAGTATCCCTTACAACGAATTGACGATTTACTCGATCGGTCACGAGGGTCAGTAGTCGCTCCTAAAATTGATTTAAGGTCTGATTGCCACCAATTGAGAATTCGAGATCAGGATATTGCAAATACGACATTCCGTACAAGGTATGGTCACCATGAGCCTGTCGTGATGTCATCTGGGCTTACTAATGCCCCGTATAAGATATTTTGGTCTACTCTCGAAGAAGAGAGAAGTTGTATGACAGTTGTCTCGGGATGGTAAACCTCGAAGGATGGGGAATAAGTTACAAGTTTGCTTATATGTGTTGCTCATTACCGGATTTGTGGAGAGATTTTCCAAAGTAACACCACCTATGGCTAACCTACTCCGGATGGCAATGAAGTATTGAGTGAGACAAAAATTGCAATGGGGTTGTTGAGAGCTAAGAGGAGATTCTTTGGTGTAACCGTTTTGAAATTGCCTCGAGGAATGATGGGTTTGAAGTGTACAAGTGATTCTCCAAGACGAGGTCTTGGCTGAGTATTGAGGAATGCTATAAAAGTAATAACATACGTGTCTCGTTAGTGGAAGTGGTGTGAAGTAAAGTACTTCCTTCATTACTTAGAACTTGCAACAAGGATTGGGGAAAGGTAACATCAATGTTTGGTTTGACAAGACCAAAGCCAACGGTGTAATTGGAAATCCGATCTTCTTTATTAGAGACAATAAAAGAGAACATAGAGAAAGGCCCGAGAGAGAACTTAAATTTCCGATATGTCGGACCTTTTTGAGATCTTAGCACAAAGTTGGGAAAGTGGTTTGCTGGTTGGCAAGGCCGTCGAGAGAAGAGGGTGCCACCCGGGGTTTCATGTGTATCAGTCTAAGAAGTACAAGTATGACTTGAGATGTATTGCCAATCTTGAGGTTTTAGCGGCAGACGAAGAACCTTTGAGGCTAATAGGAAGACGGAGGATAATATCTTTAGTTAAGTTTTACGCTAACCTAATAGCATCAATAGAATCAACGGGTTAGGCCCAGTACTTATCTTTGGTTGAGCTATGTACATGTGTGATGTTATATGTAGTTTGTGCTATGTGCGGAAATGTGTTATGTGACATGATATATCTTGCGGTGGTAGTTTGAGTAGATGATGTGTTTCGATTAGAAGGCTTAAAGCCTTCTTAGTTTGAGAGTTCTTACCTCGGCCTTAAGGACCGAGTAGTTCGACACATAGGAAGTTTCGGGACGAAACTTGTTTTTAGGGGGATCTAATGTAACGACTCGTTTATTGGGTGTGTCTTCGATACTTATTTTTCCGTATTTTGCTAAATATTTTAATGGCTCAATATATTTTTCCGAGTATTTTCACGTCGTAATTTGAATTTTACGAGTTTTGGTATATATATATATATATTATTAGTATTTATACCATTATATTATTATCAAGAATATATTTTACGGGAGCAATTTATATACTCGATCCACATATATTTCCCGTATTTTATATTACGAGGAAAGTTCGAAAAAAATTCTCCGATCCGATAATCCCGTTCCGAAATCTTTTAATCGAGTTATTATATTATCACTACTAAGACCGAAAGGTCAGCCTTCTCCCCAACTAGCCTTTACACCTACCCGACCCATCATTTCTTCTATCCACCCTTCCCTCACGCAACCTGCTCTGTACTCATCCTCTGCACCGCGTTCCGCTCCATCTCCCATCTCTCGCACTCAGCAACTCTTCACCTTCTCCTTTGCTCCTTTCACAAATGAGCTTCCCCCTCTCTCGGACCTTTGTTGCCTCTCCCACTGCGGTCAACAAAACCTCTCTTGCTGGAACACGCCACTGCAACCCCTCCTCCATTGCAACTCATTGAGAAGCCCCGCAACAGCAGCAATGACCACCAACAGGGGAGCTTGCAGTTGTCGTCGCTGCTGGAGAGGACCTTGGGTCGCCGTCTCCGCTGGCCTCGTCTGCCCGCCTTCGCCCTACCGAAGCCCATCGAAAGCCGTCTGCCCTTGCTCTGTAACACGCCGCAACCCCCTGCTGAGCCTCCTTCTTCGCCGGAGCCCTTGTGTTTCCCTCTCGCCGCCGCCCTAGCGCAACCGAAGCCGAGCCACTTCCTGCGCTTTCTTCCCCGCTCCGCCTTCACCTTGCTGAAGCTGCCACTGGTCTCGCCGCCGGGGCCTTGTGAAGCCAACGCCCTTCATCTCTATCGGGTTAAGAGAACCCTAATTTTGTATTTAAAATTGGGCCCCAACTTTTATCTTATTACAGTTTGTATCCCACTATTATATTTACAATATCTGGCCATATTTCCTGGAATCTGCAAATCTGACCTGGCATGAGTAATTACAAAAGATGGCCCGGAAACATATTCACATGAAATGACCCATATTTTATAATTACAGTTTTGACCCAGATTTTTACAAATTATCAATTGTGGCCTTTGTTGTTTAATATTCGGAGTATGATCCAAGGATTTAATTATGGATTATGACCCATAGTTTTGGAACGGTATATTTTGCTTTGGAAAATGTTTTAGCGGGTTTTAACCTCGGTTTTAAAAACAAGTTCCTTAGAGTTATATGTATTATATATATTCCGATCAAATTTAGCATACGAGCTAAATTTGTTTAGTTTTGGTGCTAGGTTCGGGAACGACCCCGTAAAGGCCGAACGATTCCAAGTCAACATCCGTTGATCGATTTCCGTCTTTTGACGTCGTGTGAGTATCTCTTCCCTCGATCTAGTTATGTTAAGTTTTAGTATCATGCTAGGTTGGATCTAGCGTAACCTAATGAGAATGCCAAGTAGTGGCCATGAACCTTAGGTGAGTTTTGAGGATTTATGATCGTTATAAAGCTTGAGGTGTTATCATCTTGTGAGGATTGTAAGGCGTTGAGTAGTTGGTTGACCTTGTGAGATCTTGAGGACTAGGGAGTTTGTTTATCCTTGTTTGGGTCATGGGTTATGATCTTGCGAGATCATAGGGTCTAGAAGTCTAAGGACTTCTAGCTTGTAATGAGTGTGATGTGAGCATGAGAGATTCTAGGATGCGGTCCTAGAATGTGAGTCAAATGATCTCGCGTAGATCATTTGTGTAGAAGTCTAAGACTTCTTGAGTTGAGTGAGTTGTTGATATAGATATCTTATTGTGAGCAGGTGTAGACTTCTTCCCGAGGGAAGTGAGAGTGTTGCGTGAGTTAGCGTTGGGACGAGGTAAGTCTCCGACTTACTTAGCTCGTATTCTATGTATTAGATTCGATGCGTGTTTGGTGGTGTGTGTTTTATCGCTTTCATTATAACTTATAAAACCGGAATTAGGATTACCGACCTTTATATATTATTTGGCCCAAGTGTATGATAACGGGCGGTGACAACTTGTCTAGCTCTTGCGTAGAGTTAGGAGGTTCTTGGCGACTAGCCCGTGTGGTTAGACAGTCGGAGGCATCCACCGTTTCATGCGGTAAGTGGGGACCGAGGCGAGTTTCGGGAGATTCTCGTGTCACAAAAGAAGTTGGATTAGAACGGGATACGACTTAATAATAAAAAGATAATAAACCGGACTTGTGTGATTTGGTGTACATTGTGTGTTATGTTGTTTTACTTGTGTTTGTGCCTTTCACCTTGATTCTAATGCTTCGAATATTAGCTAACGGTTTTATACCGATTGTTGTAGATTGCCTTGCAGGTTAGGATTGCGGCCGAGAGATCCGGAAGAGTGGGCAGCCGGGGTTCCGTACATTTTAGGAGTGGGTTTTGGTTGGAGTCGGGTTGTGTTTTATTCTGCGTTTATTATGTTGGTATGCCGCGTGTATGGCGTTTTGGTCTTTGGTGTTGTTTATCGGCTGAAGTCTTTTGTTGTTTTCCTTCGGGTTTCTTATCATTTGCATTAAAAGGAATTTCGGTTTTGCCTTTATTTGTGCCATGTTGAAAGATCCGGTGAAATTATTGTCAAGCTAAGGGTCGGGACCCATTTTGAGGTCCCCACCCGTAGCATCCCGAGTCCTGCGGATTCGGGGTGTTACATCAGTAATTAAAAAAAATGCATCTTTCTGATTTTTTTCGCTTTTCAAAATGGTTCTTAGTAAGGTCCTAGAAGAAAACACAAGAAACAACACAATACATTGTTTTTCCATCTGAACAAGAAAACTTAACAATACTCGATCAAGATCCAAATCTAAACCAAGATGCAACTTACTCTTTGACCAATTTTTATGGTGATTAGATTTTTTTCGGGACGAACAGTTGTTCAATAGATTTTATTTTTCCTTCTTCTGACCACCATCCAATTGTTCTTTCAAATGTTCCTACAATAATTTGTTCTCCATTGTGAGGACTCGATTCCTATTATTCGCACTATTTTCACCTACTATCTTATTTGTCCTAAAATTCACTTCGAACAATTTTATAAAATTGTTGATCTTCCCAAAACCGAAGAGATGAGATGACCGATTCATATATCTTAGCGAGTAAGGGTTATAAAGGTTATCTATTCTTGGATCCCACCATTCAAAAGTCAGGAAGTCTAGAGATGGCGGACTACTTGTTCGAGTTATGGTTGACGACCATGGGATAGTAAGAGTACTATCAAGAAAACCCCCCAAAATTCTGGGTAGGACGAAGATCCGGAGAGCCCAAGAAAGGAACAATGAATCTCTGGTTCGGTTCAACGAAGATTTTACTTCTTCCCCTCGCCAAAAGGTATTTCGCGAATAAATTTTTTGCCTTCTTCTCCTTTTGACGGTTATGAGCCAATAGAAAGCCACCACAAGCAGGAGAGGTTGTGCAACCTCAAATCGCCCAGGGAGATGTACTCGAAAATGGTAGTTTTCCTCTCTAATCTCCAATTCTGCTTGTCATTCCTCTTTCGATTTCTGTTGTTTGACATTGAGCGTTGTTTGGTTTCCTCTGTCGTTCTTCTAGGCAAAGCGACGATCCTCTGCCTCCCTTCAATCGATGCTAACTTGCATCTTGTGTTTGTTTATAAGATTTTACAATCCGAAAGGCTTGTTTTTGGATTTAGGGGCTAGGGTGTTCCTGGATTTGTGGGGAAAAGGAGTCGGTTTTCCCCGCGAGTGGAAGCGCGTACTTTTTGGAACTAAGGTTTTCATTTGTATTTTTGCCTGTCTTGCTTTTCACTTTAAATAATTAATTATTAGTATTATACAAGTTAGACGCAGTCCCTTTGATTCGATAACCGATCATACTATGTAACACCCCAAATTCTCAAAACTTGGGGAGCTACTAGTTAAGACCTCACAGTGGGTAATTTATTCATTTTCCGTATTGAGATTTGGCCTATATTGACCTTAGGCTTTTCAAAATGGATAATTGGAAATTTCATTATGCTTGTTATATTATTCTGGTGCTTATGGGTTGTGTGTTTGATGAAATCTGATGACAGTGAGTTCAGAAATTGCTTGCGGGTAAAATGTTATTTTGATGAAAGTTAATTTAATTAATTAATGGCTAATTAATTAAATTAGGATTAGAACTGAGATTTAGGAATGTTGATTAGATGATACCTTGAGAGGTTTTGAGGAATTGTGAGATGTTAAGTTTATGGATTGATAGTTATGATCTTTGAGGATATTGATATTGTGGATTGTGCCATGGTTATAATCTTGCGATATCTTGAAGACTAGGAGGTGGAATCTCCTAGCCTGTGGATAGTGATTGATATTTGTGTGCCTTGTTTATACAAGCACTGATCGTTTCCTCGAGGGGAAACGTGACCACTGTTTAGGACTACCTTGTGACAGGTAAGTCTATTGGACTTAGTTAGTGGTTATGGACTTGAATGATTGTGATAGTGGTGCTTGTGCATATGATTGTTGCATTTATAACCTAAACCAGACTAGGACGACCATATGTGTATATTTAAATGGCCCAAGTGTATTATAACGGGTCGTGACCACTCGCCTGTAGCTCGCCGAGAGTGTGGAGGTGCTTTGCGACCAATCCACCAGGGGGGAGGCAAATCCCCTATACCAAACCTGGGGTGAAAGGGGACAGAGGCGAGGTTCGGGAGATCCTCATGTCACAAAATAAGTTAAATTAGTAATGGTATAACGTAATGAAGATAATAAACGCTTTTGTTGTGAGCATTGCATATTGTGATGTGTTGATGTGTTAGTATGTGCTATTACTGTTATTCTTATTCATGATTTGTTAGCCAATGGTTTTATACCGTGCTGTAGATATTCTGCAGGATAGGAAGATTGTAAAGTGAGCCAGATGGGTGATCAGCCAAGGGCTTCCGTACACTAAGTTATGCGAGGGCCTTCGGGAACGCGGACACAGGTGGTGCATGGCTGTTTTGGGATGTTTTGTACATGTATGGTTATGCATTGTCGTTTTGTCCTCGGCTGTGATTTTGTATACATTTTGATGTATGTTATTACAGTTTTATGGATTTGGTTTTTCATCTATATGTGTCTTGTTGTAAGATCCAGTGAACTTGTTGTCAGGTTAGGGTCAAGATCCATTGTGAAATCCTTGCCCAATAGCGCCCCGAGTCCTGCGGATTTGGGGTGTTACACCCTCCCTAATCAGAAAAATTAGCTTCATAAGATGAGTCTTCTCCAGTGAACTTGTTGCCAGGCTAGGGTCAGGATCTAGAGAACTTGTTGTCAACCACAGACTTATCCTCAATACCAACATAATAAGAAAATTTAGCTTCATAAGATGAGTCATCGACTCAATGTCAAAAGCATCCTTCCTTGACTCTTCAAGAAGAGCCTTAACCAACATGGCTAGTTTCTTCTTCTGGCATGGTAATATCGGTAACGGCCTTTGTAGCAGCCGCTACTAAAGTGACACCCTCCGTGATTTTAGATTTGGTATTAGCCTTATGACGTATACATCTAATCCTTAACCTGGAGACCCTACCTATCACGTCTCCCTCTTTCCCATCATTAGCCATACCACTCGCCGTGGCAGGATAATATCAATACCAATCTTACATTTTCCCTTACTTACAATATCAACGTTAGAATTCTTTTGAGTATCAACTAAAACCTTAGTCCTTGTGGTACCCTTGTTACCCTCATCAGTCTCAACCTCATTACATTCCTTGCTTCTCTAGCGAAGATCCTAGGTCTAACTCCCACAATACCCCTAGCATCCTTAAAAGAGCATGTATCATCCTTTTGTCCAAAAGAAAGACATCATTTGCATTACGGGGGTTCATTCTTATTGAGAACAATGCACACTATCTTAACATCATCATCATATTCCAAAGTGATCTCCCTCTTAATCTCATGGCAAAGTTAACTTCAACAAGAATCCTAGCATAAGATCCTCCTTTCTTTTCCTTTACGATAGGGTCCATGAAGAGAGGGGTTCCGATCATAGAAGCCACTCTACCCAATATCTCGGTAGTCCAGTAATCATAGGGATACTAGGGGTGTAAATGGGGTGGGGATTACCCAAAATTTATGGGTATTACCCGTCATGGGGACGGGGATGGGGATTTTAAACGGGAACGGGGACGGGGGTGGGCAAAACTTTGATTCCCCGCTTGATGATGGGGACGGGATGAAAATAGGGGTATCCACCCCGCTCCCCGATTCAAACCAGAACCCGCAGAGGATCACCGACGGGTAACTCGATGGAGATTCCCGGTAAAAAATCTGTCGGAGATACATATATAAACAAATTGTATTTATATTACAATTTCTTTGTAGTTTCATATTTAATTCAAATATTGTCGATGACTACTATAATATCAAGCTATATAAACTTTTGTACTTTAAGATTAATCGTTTCTACTTACAAAAAAGTATTTTAACGTTAAATATTTATTTGATAATTATACTAATGCTAACCTATATTAATTTGATTTTCAATCATATGAGGATAACACCTCGAGAAATTTTTGAATACGTTGCAAACGTCAAATCACGATGATCAAATGCACATCCCACTACATGCTGTGTTTTTTTTATGTGTCTTACTCTTTTAGATACGTGTTTTGATGTGCAATCCAAATCCTAAACCGTAAAATTAAAATGATAAAATAATATAACACTTTATGTTAAGATCATAATCTAAATGTTAGTAAGATATAATTATTTTAGTTTACACAAGTTTGCACTACGAGTTTCGATCCTACTTGAAGAACAAAACCTATATATAGACGGTATAACTTTGCTTTGCCAAATTTGTATTTAAAAAATAGGAAATTCCGGGTGGTACTCTCGTGGTTTGGGGTATTCCGGATTTTTCCCAACAGTTTTTTCAAGTTCGGATGGTACCCTTAAGTTTATATTCTTTTTCGGATTTTGCTCAAATTCATTAAATTTATTTAAAATCTATTCAAAACATACAAAAGAAAATAAACTAAAATTAAAAAAAATTAAAATAGAGAGAATGATTTATTATTTTAAAACTAAAATAAAACAGTAATTTTTTTATACAAAAAATGTTTTATATTAATTTTAAAATAAATAAATTAGATAATTTTTAAAAAAATTCAAAAAAATCAGTGTTTTATTTTATTTTAAAAACAAATAAATTGGGTTAGCATTTTTTAACAAAATCTAAAAATATAAGTGTTATACTTTATTTAAAAAATAAATAAAATAAGGGCCCTTTTAAAAAAAATCATTGTTTTAATTTATTATTAAAACAAATAAATCAGTTTTCTATTTTTTTATTTTTTAATATTACTTTATTTTCTTTCTTTTAGTTTTGGGAAATAAATAAAATAGAAAAATTATTTATTTATTTTAATAATAAATTAAAACAGTGAATTTTATTTATTTTTTAAAAGAGTCTTTATTTTATATTATTTTTAAAAAAAGTATAACACTTATGTTTTTATATTTTGTTAAAAAAATGCTAATTCAATTTATTTATTTTTAAAATAAATAAAACACTGATTTTTTTTAATTTTTGAAAAATTATCTAATTTATTTATTTTTAAATTAATATAAAATATATTTTTTTAAAAAAGTTAATGTTTTACTTTATTTTTAAAATAAATAAATTATTCTTTCTTTTTAATTTGTTTTTTAATTTTAGTTTATTTTTTTGTATGTTTTTAATGGAATTTAAAAAAGTGTAATGAATTTGGGCAAAATCCGGAAAACAACATAAACTTAAAGGTACCATCCGAACTTGAAAAAATTGTTGGAAAAATCCGGAATATCCCAAACCACGAGGGTACCATCCGGAATTTCCCAACAAAAAAAATTCCTTCTTTCTTTTTTATATTTGTGTTTTTTATTTATATAGTTAAACAAAGTAACAATTTTGTATTTTATGGTCTAATTTCACATATATTATCCGAGCCAATGTTTTTTTGCCAAACTCATAAAAGTTGAACGGGGATGGGGATTTTTACGCGGAAAACCCATAAAGTTTTAAAATGGAGAAACGAAACGGGGACGGGGATTCCCCGATGGGGACGAATATCCGACGGGTACAGGGATGGGGACAATTCTCAATACTTAAACGGATATGGGGATGGGGACGGGGAGCATTATATTAAATGGGGATGGGGATGAATAGGGTACTCCTCGACCCAAATCCGACCCATTGACACCCCTAAGGGATACCTAAGAGTCTAACCCAAAGCGGTATAATAGTCTTGTCCTTCTCACTAAAGGCAAACTTGTTTGGAACAAGTTTGAGAATCAGAGGTATCTCATGTATTATATATACGGTCCCTCTCTAAGAACCTTATCTCTATCCCCATCTGTGGCAAAGGTAAAGATGATCCATCCAACTTCGACTCTAAATCTGCACCTAACCCCAAAGACGACTTAAGGCCATCAATGACCAAATAACCCGGATAATACATAACGTATTGACCGAGAGGACAACTACCCCACAGTTGTTGCTTCGGCATAGCCTCAAAACATTTGATTTCAACATTTTCACTCAATGGAGGTGAAAAGGTTAATTTCCCTAAACCCCTGATTAATGAAGACCTTCACAGGAGGCTTAACCCAAGCGGATTGCCTTGGTTGGCCTTCAAATCTAGGAGCATTAATTCCCGTCTTTTGCAAAGGTGGAAATTTTCCAACATCAGCGCTATCATTAATTCCTCTAGGATTAGTATTAAAAATAGGTCCATAAATACTACTAGTAGCATGCATAATCTTATTACCATTGATAGCCTCCTTATGAACAATTATGACGTACATTATCAACATTATCAATAGTAACATTCTCACTAACCCTAAGGTCCAACAAATTGCTATTCTCAACAATATTGTCACTATTATCATTTAAAACACCTACTCTACCATCTTAAATAAGTTGCAAAGCACGAGCAATTGTTTCATTTAAATCAGTGGAAGGATCGATATTTAATATTTTCATTGTCAGATAGAACATCTCTAGAGTCTTGTTGGGCCTTTTGATTAGACAGTGTTTTATGGGCTTCTATAATGCCAAGGGAGGAGTTAGATGTCTCTTATTGGGCTGCCTTGTCAACCCGAGAGTTGTCCTCAATATCAACACTATTGTTTGGGGTGGCTCATTTGAGGGTATTGCTAGCTTCGCCAATAAGACCGCATACGCCAAACTGGTTGATGATCCCGCCACCCAATTGCTTGATATTAGATCTTTCGTGACAAGATAGTCTCTGTCAAGTCAAATTGAAGCTAAAGTAGAAATGTACCCTAGGCCACTTTCTCCATACACCACCATGGTACATTCCATTTATGTTCATTGTTCTAATTAGTTAATTAGCTATCCCCCAAATACTAAATTGATACAATTAAGTATAACTTGAATTCTCTTGTAGTATCCGGATTTCAAGCCTCCATCTTCTCCCCACCCTTCCCAGCCTTCTCCAGGTCCGATTCTTCTTCTTCAAAAAGTGGGATCTATTACTGAGTTGTAGGTGACAGAGGAAGTAGTAGAGACCGCTTTATGTAAATGTTGACCCTTCTGGTAAGTTCAATTGATAAGGTGGCTCCTCAATAGCACAATCTAAGTCGCCCCTTGAATATTATGTTAATAAGATTGAATATGTATTTTAATGTTTACCAATATGTACGATGTAATGGTAAAATGAATAATGCCCTACATGAACCTGCTTTTGAGGCCCCACTAGGATATACAACTATTAAAAACCAAAACTAATGTTGTTTTTTTTGATGGGGAAAGAGCCGAAGGCTCCCTACCGTGAGGCATATTATTGAAGAAAACATTACAAACGTGTAAAACGAGGAAGAGCAACCCCTCTAACATCCTCCAAAATCAAAGCTCTAACACTAGGGGGGGGAGAACTAAGGTGATGAACACCTAACCCAAATGAAAAAACCACGTTAGCTAGAGCATCCGCCACCCGGTTACCCTCCCTAAAAATATGCTTCAAATTGACAACCCAATCTCTAATCATGAAGCTATGGCAGTGAGCTACCAAGCTAGAAAGCGGGTGCGCTGGACTTACCCCTTTCTCAATTAACTCGACCACCAACTGCGAGTCGAGGTCCACCTCCACCTTCCGATAACCCATATCCCAGGCCAAATCGATAACATGAATCACTCCCCACAATTCAGCCGCCGGAGCCGTTGCCGTACTCCCAGATTCACCACAACTCCATGCAGCCATGCACCTGTATCATCCCTAAGAACTGCACCCGCAACTGCCATCATTTGAGACCCTTTGGAAGCTCCATTAGAGTTCATTTTAACCCAATATGCTTTTGGTTTCCTCTAGCTGACAAAGACCTCCTTCTTCTATTGAAACTGAGCATTAATACCTCTAGCCACTACCTTCATGAACTCGTCATAGTACCGAAGGATATGACCTGGCTTGTCCTGAGCAATATAACCTTCTTCGAAATTTCTGGCGTTCCGCCATCTCTAGAGCCACCAAAGAGAGGTTGCAAAAATCAAGGGCCATTCCCTCTGAAGCGTTGTCATCTTCTTCACACTCAGGCTTTGAAACAACCACTCGTCCTAGCTCAACAGGTAAAAACTATGACTCAGGACCAACGGGAGGAGACTGTCCCAGACTCCACGCGCAAACGTGCAATCTCTAAGGACATGGAGGAGACTCTCTTCCTCATCTGGGCACGCAAGACATCAAGGAGAGGTAGCCAAGTGTCTCCTAGTTCGCTCCTTGTTTGTCAAGGGGATCTCCCATACAAGCTGCCAAAGAAAGAACTTTATCCTCTCCTGCACCTTCAGTTTCCAAATCAGCACAAAAATAGCCTCCCTTCCATGATGAGACACGCTACCCTCTCTAATCGCCTGATATGTAGAAGCAACCGTAAAGCTTCCATCCTTAGACGGCATCCACCTGATAGTATCCTGACCACAATGATCTCGTAAGCAAACAGTCATAACCATGAGGAGACTCGAGTTATTTAGCCGGCTCGAGAGGTATCCCAGGTTCCATCCACCTCCTTCAAGCCAGACATCTCTCACCTTCATCTCCCTATCAAGGACTGAGAGATCAACTTGACAAACGAGTCTCAACGGCTCTTTTGCAACCCACGGGTCACTCCAAAAGCGATCCGATCTACCATCCTTTATACTCCATCCCAGATTAGGAGATATAACCATGTTATATGTCTTCACTATCCCCTTCCAAACATGTGAGGCACCATTTGGGCAAGTCAGCCTATCCGGCCACTCCTGAGAGCCCACCGTATATTTCCTGAGAAATACATGCGACCACAACTGGTCTTTATTTGCAAAAACCCTCCATCCAAGCTTGTTGAGCATATCAAGGTTAGATTCTGACGCTTTACGGATGCCAAAACCCCCCCTTATCCTTCGGTTGATAAACTCTCTCCCACTGTAGCAAGTGAATCTCTCTTCTCCCTTCGGTGCTTCCCCAAATAAAGTCGCGGCATATCTTGTCCAGCCTATTAGTAACACTTACGGGAAGAAGCATGGTATTCATATGATAAAGAGGCATAGCACTTAGAACCGATTTCACCAACGTAGTTCATCCAACCAAGCTAAGCTTGCCCGCTTTCCACCCAGCCAATCTAGCAAATACTCGCTCAACAAGTGGGTTAAAGACCTCCTTGGATAAAGTTTCATGAATAATTGGTATGCCTAAATAAGCTCCCAAATTTCTAGTATGTGGGATCCCACAATCCTCATTCAATTGGCTCTCCAAGACTCTCCACTTATTGTGCAACACATAAATACGAGATTTCGAGAGGCTCACCTTCTATCTCGATGCTCCACAAAATTTTTCCAGAATCTTCCTTACACTCTCCCTTGTGAAATCGATGCTTCCGCGAAAAGGAGTATATCATCAGCAAAAAATAAGTGTGAAAGAAGTGGACCTCCTCGTGAAATCCTCATGGGTTTCCACTTACCCTCGCTAACCGCAGCTTCAATCAAATGACCTAATCTTTCAAGGCACATGACAAAAAGATACGGAGAAATGAGGTCACCTTGACGTAATCCTCTCGTCATCGTAAATTTCTCCGTACGTTCCCCATTCCAGAAGACACTCATCGAACTTGAGCTCAAATACTCTCTTATTTTGTTCACCCACCATGACGACAAATTCATATCCTGAAGAGTATCGATAATGAACTCCCATCTGAGTCTATCATATGCCTTCTCTAAATCAAGTTTCAACACCATCCATTCCTTTTTCCCTCTCTTCCTCTTCATTGAGTGGATGACCTCTTGCGCAAGAATAACATTATCCGAAATTAGCCTTCCCAGAATAAAACTGGATTGGAGAGGGATTACCATTGAGTTCATAATGTGTTTGATTCGGTTAGCAAGCATTTTGGTAATCACCTTATATGAAACATTACATAAATTGATGGGCCGGAAATGCTTCAACAAATCTGGATTATCAATCTTACCAATGAGCACAATAAGTGTCTCATTTGTAGTTGCCGGAAGAATACATGTCTTCAAGAATTCTCTAACGAAACTAATCAATGAAGAGCCCACAATGTTCCACAACTTCTGATAAAAAAAAGGGTTGAAACCCATCCAGTCCCGGCGCCTTCAATGCCCCCATGCTTCTAACAGCTCCTTCAATCTCGTGATCCGAAAAGGTACGAGAAAGATCCGAGAGTTGAATCCCCAAAAAAGAAGGGAAGCCTCCTCTGGGAATCTGTGCTAAGGAGGGCAAGTCAAGTGGTCCATACAGATCCCTAAAGTAACCTGTAACCATGTGTTCAAGCTTGCTTTGATCTAGACACCACGCTCCCTCTTTAGTTTTGAGTGCCTCAATCCGATTCCGACGTCTTTTGATAATAGTCGAAAGGTGAAAGAAAGAGGTATTCCGATCCCCACATGCGAGCCACTGCTGTCTCGACTTCTGGCACCACAAAATCTCTTCTTGAGCAAGGACACTATCAAAGTTAACTCCAACCACTCTCTCTTCCTCTAACAGTGCTTCAGTTGGTTGTGTTGCTAGAAGCAAATGAATCTCCTCCAATCTCTTCACTAAAGCCTCCTTCCTACGATGAATGCACCCAAAAGATTCTTTATTCCATGCTCTAAGAACCCTCTGCAGTCTTTGGAGAGCCACGTGCAAGCAACTCATCCGTTCCCAAGACTCAGAAATAAGGGGCTCAAAATTCGGGTGGGAGAGCCACGCTGCTTGGAATCTAAAAGGCATGCGTTTAGGATTGCCCGATATACTTCTATCCATGCATAAAAGAAGCGGGTTATGGTCTGAGGATAGGCGGGGGAGATGTCTGATTGATGCATGAGGCCACTGAAGTCTACCTGCCAGACACACCAGGACTCTATCTAGTCTCTTGGCTATCCTCGACTGAGAGAACAGACCTCTAGCCCAAGTGAAAGGTGAACCAATGTAGCCCAAATTAACAAGGTGATTGGAGTCAATCCAGTTACCAAAGTTAACCGAAGCTTGTGAGAGACGCTTGGCTCCCCCTTGACACTTCTCCTGGTTCTTGGTGCTATTCAAGTCTCCTCCAACGAAAAACAGGCCAACGGCTCACCTAACAATCTCAGCAATTCTGACCCACACGTCTCCCCTCCTATTACGGTTGGGGTCAATGTAGGCAAAGATAAACAAAGCTGAAGAATCTCCTACCCCAATAACTGCCTGAATAAATTGCCTATCCTTGGAGATAACTTGGATGGGGCATCTATTGGAGTCCCATAGAAGCCAAATGCCACCTCCATGACCGACTGCCTCCACTCTATCAACTGAATCAAACCCCGTACTCTCACAGATCTTATCCGCCGCTGCTCCATTACAATGAGTTTCAAAAAGAACCACAAAATATGGATCATGTTTCCTTTGCATATATCTCATCGAACGTTTAAAACTTTTCTTAATTGTCCCACAACAACTCTAGAGAAGGCCTATCATAAAATAATGGGGAAAAAGGATGCTACTTTCTTTAAACATCCGCCTCCCAACTTCCACATGTTTCGGAGGGATTTTTCAAGAGCCGCGTAGGAGATTATTCTTCCAAGGAGATTAACCACAATAAAATTTTTCCACGGGGCATTCAAGACTCGAACTATTTTGGGGTCCACATTGATGACGGCTGTAGCATCCCTTCCTTTCGGGTATTCAATGCGGATTTTACCCATCTCTACTAGATTTTCCGACAGTATAGGTAATCTCTTCCAAGCTTCTTCACCAAAAAGCATTTCACTCCATGATGAGGCTTGATTTGCTTCCCTGATAGGCGGATCCTGTACTGCAGCCATTGTAGAATTCGTTATCGCATGATTCCCTTGTGGTCCTGAAGGAGCAGCAGCAGAAGAGGGGACAGCGGGGACAGAGGGAACAGAGGGGGGTCAGGAGCAACAAGAGGAGGGGGAGTTGGGAATTCGCTTCGGGATTCGCCATGAGCGCCGCCAACTAGGGTTTTTTCGTCGTAGATTTTGTTTATTTGCATGCAAACAAATACTAATGTTGATACCATTGATTATTTAGCTTCTCATAAATGCGTATCAACTTTTATCACCGACATTCAAATCTCATTTCTCACACTTTTAAACTAATTTGTTGTAAAACCAAAATAGCTATATACATTGATTACCTTAAATTTATTAAATGATTAAAAACTTCACTTTTTACAAACAAACTATAATATACAATTAAAAGTAACTTTTTTTATAAAAAAATATTAGATGTCAGCCCTAGCACCTGATTTTATTTACCAATGCAAATTTCTTCGCTAACAAGTAAAATGAAAATCGTAAAAATACCTAGATTATTGAGGGATTCAGAATCAATGTAGTGTTAACTCATTAAGGTATTTGACTTACATGGAAAAATATTTGATTAACAAGAATCAAGCATTCTTTACCAAGAAAAAATGTTTGAATAGTCATATGACAAACTTTAATAAAACAAATGGAAGACTAGGGCGAGGGTAACTCTAATACACACAATCTAAGGGGAAAAAAAAAGGAAACAAACAACAAAGGAACACTAAGAAATTTTAATGGTACATACCATCTTTGGGTTTTAGGAGAAATAACTTTGTTGGATGAAGACATAATATTGACAAGTGTGCCTACGATTTTGTCAATTCGTGGCCACAATTTTAATGTAATCACTTCTAGCAATGGAATATGTGTAGAAGCATATGAGCTTAGAGACAATCTCTCCATTATCAACTTCATTTATTAATGTTTGAAACCACAATAGGAAGTTGATCCGATTATCGCTAACTTTTTTGTCACGTTTTTAGGAAAGTGAAGGGCATCAAGGACAAAGTTGCATCTTGAGCCACGGTTATCGTTGTGCTTGTGGTATGATATATGAATAGGAGTGATTAGTCCCTTTTTGTCTTATTTAATAGTGTAAAAGAAGAAAGTGATTATATCATTATATCTGTGTCGGACGTTTTTGACAATTATGAATAATAATGAGTTGGACTTGTTCCGTGGCAAAAGCTATAGCCTTTAGTAAACACATAATAGAGGAACTACCGCGCGCAATAAGAGAGGAAAGTTGGAGGTGTGGTTGTAAATACCAAATCATTATAAAAAGCTAGAAAGGCATTCATTGTGGGCAAAGGCAAAGCTGTTGGAAGTTTTGGAGAAGATGAGCGGCAGTGATGATCTGAGAGTGGATTACGTGTTGAAGGTAGTGGCGGTGGGGGACTCCGGCGTTGGCAAAACTCAGCTCCTCTCTAGATTTACAAAGAATAACTTCACCCTTGACTCCAAATCAACCATCGGAGTTGAGTTCCAGACAAGAACCCTCACCATCCGATCCAAAGTCATCAAGGCTCAGATCTGGGACACTGCTGGCCAGGAGAGGTACGGTATATCCTCTTTTTTACTTGGAAATTTATATTACAAATCAAGATTACAGAAGAATTAATGTATAATATAATATAATAAATGAGTGACGGTGGCAGGTACAGAGCAGTAACGAGTGCCTACTATAGAGGGGCAGTGGGGGCGATGATGGTCTACGATATCACCAAACGACAATCCTTCGATCACGTGGCCAGGTGGGTGGCCGAGCTCCGGGCCCACACAGATAACTCCATCGTCATCATGCTCCTCGGAAACAAGGCGGATCTAACGGCCCAGAGACAAGTCCCCACTGAAGACGCTCTCCAGTTCGCACGCCAGCAGGGTCTCTTCTTCTCCGAGACCTCTGCTCTCACCGGCGACAATGTCGAATCCGCATTCCTCAAAGTCATTGAGGAGATCTACTCGACGCTCCTCTCCGCTAAGAATAATTTGCACGACGCCGCTGGAACCCTCAGATTGAACGCCTCCGATTCACTCAAAGGGGCTAAGATCGATGTTACCTCCGAGCCAGCTCACTCTGAGATCAACCAATTGTCTACCTGCTCCTGTTAACTGCACTTTTCTTTTCTATTATGCTAGTTTGACCACATGTCGCTGCTTAATGTATGTAATCTAAGTTTTTTCAATATATTTACTCAATAAAAAATTACAAATTTATATCAAAACATAATCGAATAAATAAATCTTCCAATCAAAATTAATCTACTAAATATATGAAAACCCATAAAATAAATCAATTCACATTTTTTGCAATTATCAAGTTAATTTCTATTTGATTTACAGTTTATGCGAAAATTATTTAATCCCATAGATTTAGCAATTGATTTTTGTTTTAAATATGATATTCGATTTTTTCTAATGAATTGCGCACCTCACAAAATTCATAAAAAAAAGGGATATTAAGGGCACGGCGCTCGATTTCGTATACGTCTATGTGGACGTGATGCGTGACCTTCACGATCACGCATCGCGTCTACGTGGATTTATGACCGTTGAGATTCGAACGTTGTAATCCGAACGTTGTAATTCGAACGTTGTAAAAGTGACCGTTGTAATTTGAACGTTATTGATTTCATTTGGTTATATAAAGATAGTAATAGAAGAGGTGAAAAACGCTCACAACATTTTCTGGAGAACAGCTGCGAGAATGTCAACACACGAGGATGATGAAGTGATGATTCCGTTCGACGATACAAAATTTAGTGATCCAGACGAGTTTCTTCGGCATTTCGAGGTAAGTACTTTATAACCGAAAATATAGAAAAACTAGAATTGTTGTATATAATGTATTTTTAAGTTAGATATAGTCGCAATTAATGTTAGAAACATTTATTATAATTCGTGTTTTTATTATTTGGAAATTAGTAAACGGAAAACTAGAAATTTTATAGTTTTTTTTTCTATGTGAACTAGGATCTTCCGAATTATTCTCGTGACGAAGGGAGTGATTATTCGCGAATGTTTGAAATTCGCGGTTTTTTCCATGATCGCGAGACGATGGTGGATTGGGCTCGATTCATGGGAGGAACCATGAACATGGTGTTGGTTACTAGTAGGTCGTGGAGAAATTCTTTGGGGTTCGTTACGTTTCGTTTGACATGCGAACGTTTTGGAGCCCCTCGTAAGAAGAAAGATGTGGATCCTGATACCGAGTCATCTTCTAGCCGAGCACAGAAATTGAAGAAGGACGGATGTTGTTTTGAGCTTGAGGGCGTACAAAGCGAGGCTGAGAAGTGGACGTTGCATGTTATAAATGGAGTGCACAATCATACACTTCCCGAGCAGTTGAAGGGACACACATATGCTGGGAGATTGACGGAGAAACAGTTTCGGAAGGTGGGACGTGAGCTTGGGTCGGGTTTCAAGCCGAGAAATATATTGAAGTCAATAAAGTTAGATGATCCATACAACGTCAGCACAATCGAACAAATATACAATGCTGGAATGAAGATTAGGAAGCTACAAGCCGAAGGACGGAGTCCTCTCCAACAAGCACTACATATTTTAGAGGAGCGTCGTTATTACGTAAATGTGAGAAGATGCTCGGAATCGGAAGAAATTTCAGATTTTTTCATCATGCATCCGGATTCAAGACATCACTCAACCTATTTCCTTATGTCATCATAATGGACACGGCGTACAAGACGAACGAGTAAGTTTTAATATACATGTTATTATGATTTTTTAATTTTTCATGTACTTTTAGTTTAATATAAATGTAAAGTCATAATATATCCTATATAGGTACAAGATGCCGTTGTTAGAGATTGTCGGTATCACTAGCACGAGGTTGGCGTTTGCAATAGCATTTGTTTTCATGGCCAAGAAAAACGCCAAACATTACGAGTGGGCATTACGGAGACTCCGACATGTGTGCGGAAATGTTACACCGGGGGTGATTGTGACGGACAGAGAGCTAGGACTCATAAGTGCCCTCGGTGTTGTTTTTCCGGATGTGAAGCACATGATTTGCACCTTTCATATAAAGTAACATCCAACATAGATCTTGGGCGGTGACTCGGTCAAAGGAATTACAAGTTGTTTTTGCATCACACTACCATGCTCTTATTGAATCTAGATCTCCTGAGAGTTACGAGCGTCGTTTGGGTGAAATGAAAGTGCATTGGCAAGCGTATCCGAGGTTGATGGAGTATTTGGAAACTACATGGTTAATCCCCTACAAGGAAGCAATTGTTCGATATTGGTGCGACTTGCATCTACACTTTGGCACGAGGACAACGAATGCGTAAGAACTTATTTTTATATTGTTTGCAATTGTTTTCTAATGTTTGTCTTGTAGATTAATTTATTGAATTGATATTGGTTGTTAGGTGTGAGTCCGCACACTCATTGTTGAAGGGTACATTGCGTTCCACCGTTCAAGGATTTCAGTTGGTGATGGAGAACATTGACTTGATGGTAAATGATCAGATTGATAAGATTCAAGCGTCAATAGAGATGTCACGTGAGAGGATGTTGTTGGCTGTGTGTGTGCCTATATTTGATTTGCTCCGAAACAAAGTAAGCAACGAGTGCTTCTTGGAGTTGTTGGAGATCTACGAGAAGGCAAAGCAAATTAGAAGCTTAACAACATGTAAGGATTCATATTGGAGGAAAGCTCATGGGTTGCCTTGTACGCACGAGTTCTATATTGCTATTAGGCATCGGGAGTCAATACGTTTGGATCAGATTCACCCTTATTGGAAGCAAGTACGATGGGAAAAATTGAATCCGACGCATGAAGATGAGGTTGTCCATATTGATCCATACATGGAGTCACTCAATGACTTTAGGGAGCGATTGGACAAGAATTTGCTTCCGAGAGATGTGCTTGAGCGGATGGCTTCATCATATGAAGATATTACAAGTCCGGGCAATTCAACGTTGAGAGTACCAAAGCAGAAAGTCAGAACTAAAGGAAGACCACCAAAGTACAGCATACTTTCAACAAGGAGAGAACCAAGTCGGTTTGAACATGGTTCTGGATCGGCACGTCCATGTCCTCGAGGTCGTCCACCTAAAGCAAGACAACATGTGGAAGTTAAAGTGGAGGAGCCCGAGCCTGAAAAGGTCAAAATTGAAGTTAAAGTTGAGGAGGCTGAGCCACGTGGTAAGAAAATCACCACCAGACGTTCTAAGAACTATCGGTTCAAGGGTGATCAGATGTAGAAGTTCATGAAACCCTTCGTCCTTTCAACCTATGATGTTAAAGGAGATGGGCATTGTGGATTTAGATCTCTTGCCGTGGTTTCGGGATACTCGGAAGAAGATTACTTGATTGTTAGAAGAGAAATGGCTACGGAGTTGTTGATGAGAAAGGACTTATACGCACGTGTGAGTATTTTTTGTTGATAAACCCTTCATCCTTTTCTTTGATTTACTATATTTTGTTGATAAAATGATAAATTTCACTAATAATTATTTTTTTTGTCAATAGTCGGCGGTAAAATGGACGGTTGATGAAGTTATCGAGGCCACTTGGTGGACTGATCCTATACCTTGTGGGCCGGAGAATTGGATGAAGTGTCCACTTGTTGCAACAGTAGCAACGACATATTACCGGTGTGCAATTGTTATACTTGGCTCTACCCTCAAGACAAGTTTACCAATTGTTGCAACGGTTGAGAACCAAGAACCCCCAACAGAGATTCGTGCAATAGTGTGGGTCAATGGCAATCACTTTGTAGCCGTAAGTTTTCTTTCTTTCTACACCACTTATATCTCATATATTCTGTTACTTTTATTCAAGGATGACAAAAAAAGGTAATCAATTTTTCATTTGGCAATCATCTTTCGTTAGGTTTGGCTTAAACCAGACTCTCCATTACCACCTTTGACCCTTCCATGGAGGCGTGGACATGATTCTAGCGTTGATGGATGGAATGCACACTTCCGTGATAGATTCAAGATGTTCGACGACCTCCGGCGCAAAGAGTGTCCTAGAGAAGAGATAGTCAATCTCGTATCTTATTCAGAGTGATATGTTATATGTGTTTCAGGGTTTCATTTGGTTGATGGATGTTTATATTGTAAGGTCCCGTTTGGCAGCAGCTGAAGCTAGCTTATTGAAGCTTATGAAGTGATAGTCAATCTCTTAATCTTTTCTTCTTCGTCGATCCTAACCATTCTTCTCTTCTTCTTCGGAAATACTAATGGATGATTTGTTGTTACTAGCTATGACTACAATGCTCCACTTGATGAATATGGGAAGTCTAAGCTTTGAACAAAGGGCCTCCTTGGTTACGGAGGTAGAAACGGAAACGGAATGAAAAAAGGAAGGAAAAGGAAACGGAAATGATTACTTTTATTGTTTGTTTGGTTATATTAAGGAATGTATTCATGAATCATTAATCAAGCACAATTAAAATGGAATTATAGAAAAGATAAGAACTCAGGGAGATAAATGGAAAGGAGACAAATGAAGATTCAATAAACTTCATAAGCTTCAATAAACTTCTATAGTTGTATACAAGCTCTTAGTTCTAGCTAGAACTCAGGGAGATAAATGGAGCACATATGAAGTGAACAATTTAAAAACTCCAAAAGCATGAGAAAGAACAACAAAATGAGTACTATACAATGTAATATATACACCAAAAGGTAAAATACATGACATGTATGTCCTCTATACTACAAAATGTAAAGTACATCAATCTCGTCACGGCTGTGTCGCCCTGACCTGAGATGGTGCTATATGAACGTCCTGGCCAACGGACTCGTCGTACATCGTATGTATGTCCTCCATAGTCACTGAGCCAAGACTAATAATATCCCGTAGGCGGGCCTGAATAATGTGTAGCCTCTGCATTGAAAAATAAAGTTGTCAGCGCTAAAGGTAAAGCATAATACTTTAAAACTTTAAAGGTAAATATATCACCACATACCCGAGTATCTAAAACAGGGACCGGAGGAGGACGATCTACCGGTGGAGACTGCATAGCTGAGCCAGGAAGGAGAAATGGATGGCACCGCTTGCTAAACCAGGACATGTAGTCCTGAGATACTGTCCATGGTAAAGGGGCCCTAGTCTGACCCTGAAGCGCAAATTTGCTCGCCTCCTCGTGTCTAGCAGTCCAACGATCATCTGCGCCATGGAATCTCACCTTATACCCTCTACTGCCAGAAGCGGGGCGCTGCTCCAAATAAGGGACAATCCTCTAAAGTGGAATCGTCTGAATGTACCCAAACTGTCGGAGGACTCGATCCGGCATGCATGCCTCGATGATATCTCCTATCTGGATCGTCCCTTGGTACGTCGACACAGCAAACTCGCCCTCAAAATCTAACACTCTATCGCTATATGGCATGAACTTGATGTCCTCCGCTCTCATCTGATCTAACTGTGAGCGCAAGGATCTCAGCCTCTCAAGAGTGGGTGTTGGTGTCCTCGGAACAGACAGTCTAGAAGCCCATATGGCCGATCCATGACGTCCTGGATCCTCTGCCGCTGAACAACCCAAGGACGGGAAGTGGGCATAGATCTAGAACTGTAAATATTAAAGTAAATGAAAGATATTATTAGTAAGAATAACAAATGAAAGTTCTTATCTAAAGTGACTAATTACAATGAAAGTTCTTACCTGTAGAAGTGATGTACATCCTCCTATCGTCTTCACCTTCAGTCGTGAGGCATCGCCCAACATATTGTAGGTAAAGTCCAGATTTGTCATTTTATCATAACAGTAACAATAAGAATTTATTAGGTATTGAAGTAGAGTAATAGTTATACGTACGAGTACAAGTACGCTAACACGCCGGTGCCCCAAGCATAGTCTCCAGTCCGGCCATGGTCTCGCACCAAGTCGATCAACCAAGGTCGAATCTTGTTCGTCGATTTATCGACGAACAAGGATGAGCCTAGAAAGAAAAGAAGAAATACAGAAGCCACCTCCTCAGCTGGGGTAGCTGGGTCGCGCCGAATGGCATCATACGCAGTCCTCAGCAAGTCAACTGTTAGAGTTGTCTGGTGACTCCTAGCCTCCACCTCTGATATGTGAAATGTATCACTCAGCCACCTAACCCTCTCTCGTGCCAACATAGGTGTAACCATGGCCTCTCCATCAATCCTAATGCCTAGGATGACGGCTACATCGTGCAGGGTGATGGTCATCTCACCCCAAGGTAGATGGAAGCTGCTAGTCTCTGGATGCCAGCGCTCCACGAATGCATGTATGAGGGCGTGGTCAACTCCAGCAAACGAAACGTCTAGCAAACCCATCAATCCACTCTGAGATGCTAAAGCAAACCAGGAAGTGGGGTCCGCTCTATCAGCGTCGGAAATCCATCTACTGAGCGTCTGAATGTGCTCTATCCGCCGTAAAGCTGTCATCGGCCTCCTGTAATCCTCCTTCATAACACAACGAATATTCAATTAAACGTTTTATTAATTTAGTTTTTGTAACATAATGTGTTGTAATTGTGATTAGTTATCTACCTCTCCCATCCAAACACCTCGAGCACGGTGTCCGGCATAGCAAGTGAGCACATCGCTGATCAATGGTGCCCCTGTATCAGCAACTACACGGCCTCGATCAGCCGGTACAAATGGCTCATGCGGCGGCACTACAGGATCTACAGCTGGAGCATCAAAGTCAAAATCTCGCTGCTCGGTATGATCGCCAACCGGTGGCTCTACCTGCTCCTCAGCAGGAATATCTGTAGTTGTCTCCATGTGCTCGTCAACAGTAATATCAGTAGGTGGCTCAACTTGCTCGTCAACAGTAGTATCAACGCGCTCGCCAGCTGTGGGATCTATCTCCCTTGCCTGTACAGAAGGACCGGCCACATCTTGGTCCGAGTCAGATCCGTATGTCGGTGGTGGAAGAACCTCCCGAGGGAGAGCCGGAGATGCATCTGAGATGCATGGTCTCTGTGGCTGCTGTGGTGGTGGTGTGTCGGCAGCCGAACCAGCTACCTGGGACCTCCTCCCCATCGTAGCCCTGGTGGTGGCGAGACCATCTCTACGAGCCGAGGCCGTGGGACGCCTCCGTCTATGTCTCTGCATGGCTTGTAATATCTATATTTGATATTACAGGTCAATTTAATTAATTTTCTTTTATTTAGTTTCCTTTACTTTCATTTAAATTGAATTTAAAAGAAACTAAAAGAAATTAAATAATTATAATTACATAAATAAAATTAGGGGGAAAAAATAAAGGTAGAGATTTTAATTTAATATATTTTTAATCTATTTTATTTTATATATTTTTAATCCATTTTATTTTATAATAAAATGGATAAACTAATTTAATAAACTAATTTAATTTTCTTTTATTTAGTTTCCGTTAATATATTACAATTAAATTAATTATATATATTTTTATTCCATTTATTTTGAATTAATATACATCAATTAAGATTATATAATATTAATACATTTAATACAATATTTTTAATCCATTTTATTTTAAATTAAAATGGATAAACTAATTTAATATATTTAATATATTACAATTAAATTAATTAGATATATTTTTATTCCATTTATTTTGAATTAATATACATTAATTAAGATTATATAATATTAATATATTTAATATAATATTTTTAATCCATTTTATTTTAAATTAAAATGGATAAACTAATTTAATATATTTAATATATTACAATTAAATTAAATAAATATATTTTTATTTAATTTTATTTGTATTTATTATTCTTTAATTAAATTAATTTTTTTTAAATTAATTATATGCATTGGAATGCATTATAATGCATTCCAATGCATTAAAGGATGAAAAGTGGCTCCACGGTTTCGCAATGCGTGACCGTGGGAGCACTGTTCATCTTCTTCGACAATCTCTCTTCAATCAACCTAAAACTAACTAATTCAACAACAATCTAACCTATTCATGTCCATTTCATGCTCAATTACGAACCGAAAAGTGAAAAACGAAAACCGAGCAAAAACCGAACAAAAATCAAACGATACCTCTCTCGGGTCGTGTTTCCGCTTCTGAAATGACCTTCCTTCGTTACCGTCTTTATCCATTGCTGATTTTGTGTCAAATGGTGCTTGATTCGGCTTATCGTCTCCTTCGTCGCTTCGTCGCTGTTTCCGATTTTTTTTTTTTTGAATGAGAGCGCTTATGGGATCTCATTCCGTAAGCGCTTTTAGGGCAAAAAAGGTCACGCATTCGCAAAGCGTGACCGTGGCCTCACATTCACGCTTTGCGAATGAGTCGTGCAATACCTAAATCCTGAACCGTGCGAATACGAGTTCCGAAAAAAAATTTGCATATATATTATAAAATCTAAGTTAACAGATTTTAAAGTTTGTACATTTATATTGTCAACAACAATTTTACATGTATATACATGTTATGTAAAACAAAAAGATAAAGCATAAGTCGGGCAGGATATGACGGGTTGAACTAGTTTGAAAAATAAAAAAATATATAATATAGACCCTTCTTTGTGAATTAAAAATAATGTGATTTTTGTCAAAAAAAAAACAAACAAACAAGTGACTCATAACACATGTTTTATACGGGCCACAGCTGTTAAATTGGTAGTGTGTTCATTACCCGCGGGCCGCAGGTTAAAAATACTTATTCAAAAACTATACCAATTTTGTAAGAAAATCAAAAGCTAATAACTTCACTCTAATTAGACAAATCAAAATTTGGTTTCAACAAATTCAATTTTGGCGGCTTAAATTCAATTTTGGCCGCTTAAAACCAGTTTGAGTATAATAATGTTAAACGAAATCATAACGGTGAAGTTATTAGTTTGGACGATTGGAAAAATAATTTTAACGTAGAAACCTTCGCGGTGAAAGCTGGACTAAAAAAGCAATCGGACTAAATATTAAAAATATCGAAACTGAGGGTGATAACTTATGTGTTATCAAGACATTCTAAGGAATTTGGAGTTTTCCCTATGAGATCAAGATAATCTTGTCCGACTCTAAACTGAATCTTTGTTTCTTTGAGAAAGTCCATATCTGACATGTGTTCAGAGAAATTAAATCAACCTTAGTTTTTGCATGCACTACCAAAAACGTGTGTTACGGTAACAAATAAGAATACTTAAGGATCTTCAAATTAAAGCACGGATGGCTCATATTGATCGGCTATATAAGATAATCGTTCATATACACTTCATTACTGTAATCATGTTTATGGTAATATTATATATTTGGATAGCTTATACGGAAAACATCTTCAGATTAAAGAATTAACATAATCGTGTTCATATACATTTTATGAATGTTTTATAATCTATAAGCAACTTAATAACATAATTCATATCAATTTTATATATACTAGTTGAACAGTGCGTGTTTCGCACGCGCGTGACATCAACTATTTTAGTATTGCAAATTATTTGAATTTGTCTTTCATTTAAAATGGCGTTATCTCAATATTTATAAAGCTTAAAACAAGTAATATTTACAAATATTGACTGTTTTAAGCTTTAGAAATCTCAGTTCTAAGATTAGTCTTACCTTGTTGATTTTCGTCCCTGCAAGATAAGGGAAATGACACAATCTGCAATTTTTTTTAGAGAGAAAGAAGTAAAGTTGAGCATGATTATAAACTTTCCTCTTTAGAGTAGAAAATTTGAGCATGATTATAAATTTCAAAATGAGTCAGGAACAAAGATTCGAATGAGTCAGTAAACACAAATTCAAATAATTTACAATACTAAAATAGTTGATGTTTCAACTACTGATTTATTCAGCAAAGGGAGCCTCACCATTCAAAGTTTCTCAATTTTTGATTTCAACCTTGGCTAGCAACTATAGCACCTAGAATCCAAATTGATGCTCCTGTAGTAATTGAATCAAGGTAGCAACCATAGTACCTTGAACCAAAATTGATGATCATGTAGTAATTGGACCTTAGTACCTTGAGCCCAAATTGTTATGCTACTACATAATTGAAAAATACTTGCATTCCATATGAAGTCCTAGGGAGTAAAAACAAGAATCACTAACTATATAATATCTCGAAGTTGATTGTTAATTGTCATATGGTTTCAAACTAAAGGGACGGTCTCTGATATGATTATTGGAGTATAACATGAACATACTAATATATTTTATGTGAAGATGTCAAGTACTATGATGTTTTCGTACTTGTCCACGATACATGTTTATGTGACATGTAAAAATACATTTGGGCCCATAGATGAAGGTATGAAGATGTATTAGAAATTGCTCCAAAAACTAATATCTCAATCAATGCCATGTTCATCATCACCAATCAAATTAGATTCATGTTTATGGGTTTTCACACTAGTCACAACACCTAACACAATAGTAGATTCTGATTTCAACAAATCCACATGATCATGCATAAGGATAGAAGGTTTAGAAACACTAAACTTTATAGTTTGGGTAACCTCAGTCGATGTCATCCGTATTCCCGGCTAGAAGGACCCGGCAAGCGGAGCTTGCCTATTTTGAAGACATATTGTATATTTCAAATATTTACTAATAGACTTTTTATCTTCGGAACTTTAAGTCTGGAACTTAATTCCTTGACTTAAATTCCGACATTTCGTATTTTTAGACCTTTCGTTTTGGAACATTAAATTCCGACTTTAATTCTGTCATTTAATTCCCGACCCTTAGTTTGGTCACATCCACTATATAAGGGATGCTTGGCTCATTTGTAAATCATGTCTAAGTTGAAGCAAGTATTGTGAAGGAAAATCCTCCTACTTGGTTTGGGCATCACATCTTCTTTCACCCTCTTAAAGTTCTATCTTGGATCTAGTCTTTGATCCAAGCCTTCATACTCGAGGATCCTTTTAAAGGATCAACTCTACTCTACTCCACCTCATGGATGATTCAACCTAACTAGATCAGATCGACCGAACGCATCCACATCCATTTCTATGCTTCCGCCGCTCAAGTTCTATGTTTGATCCAACAAGAACGATCAAGAAGAAGTAGTTGAAGTTTCTCTTCGATTTAGACCGTCCATATTTCTATCATTGGTATCAAAGCTTGGGATCGAGGTCAAGTTTCTTTACAATTTTTTTTTCTTGATCGAAGTTATTCAGTGTTCATCGTTGTTCTTCGGAATTCTTCATTGTTCTTCAAGTGTTCTTCATCGTTCATCATGTTCTATGACGATGATGACCCATTTGACTTGTATGGAGAGTGTTTGTCTTCTCCCCATGAAGTAGATCACAAAACGGCCACACATGGGCACCGACGGTATCAACAAAACCGTTGGCGTTCCCATATTACGGACGAGGAGTGGTTGCCTCCTCCGGACCCATCAAGGCCGACTTATACCATGGACGGGCTCCAACGATATCCACATCGACAAGCTTATTTTGAGGATACCTATGTTGCCCCAAGACGGCGTGTCAATCATGAGCAAGTTGTCAATGTTGCCCCATGACGACGTGCTAGTCCCCAAGAGGAGTATGTTATGCTCAAGGCAACAAACGACGCTCTAAAGCATGAGTTAGAAATTTTGAGGGAACTTCTTCTTGCCCAAATGAGGTCCGCCCTATAAGAAGAACTGTTTTGTGATGAAGTCAAAGACGTGGACAACTTCGTAATTGAAGAATGCACAGCGACACTTTCAATTCACTTTGTGAGCCCATTGAATGATGAAGGCAAAGAAGAGGACGGAATATCATCATTAAAAAGATCACCCCGGTAATTCCAATTCAATTGGTCAATCCGTTATATAGCAAGTTCTTTGAATATGACAAAGACGAAGCCATCATTAAGAGTGAAGAAGATGTGAACCCCGACAAGGACACCATTATGTTGATGGAAAACAAATTTGTGCCGTCCGATTTGAGGTTTGTCTTTAATATGTCCTATTACTTACCTCCCAACTTGTCGTTCCATCTTTTCAACATGCCTCCACCGTTCAAAGCTAAGGGTCTTGACGCCATGATGGACAAACTCCATGGCACCTCCACCTTGAGGGATTACATATTCAACAAACGCCACAATGCCATAATTTTGAGAGACTAAAAGTCCGAGTTGCCCGACTCTGACAATGTGCATTTGGTGTTGAATTTCAAGGGTCAAGTTCCCAAAAGTTACTCGTTTCTTTCCTGACGGTAAAACGGGGACGTTTCACAACCAAGAGGAGGAGAATGATATGCCCCCGGATGACGATGTCATTCATGCTTCTGGCTAGAAGGACCCGGCAAGCGGAGCTTGCCCATTTTGAAGATATATTAAATATTTCGGCTATTTAATATTAGACTTTTTGTATTCAGAACTTTAATTCTGGAACTTAATTTCTTGACTTAAATTCCGACCTTTCATATATTTAAGCTTTTCATTTACGGAACTTTAATTCCGAATTTAATGTTCGGCTCTTTGTATGACCACATCCACTATATAAGGGGATGCTTGGCTCATTTGTAAATCATGTCTAAGTTGAATCCAAGTATTGAGAAGGAAAATCCTCTTACTTGGTTTGAGCATCACCTCTTCTTTTTATCCTCTTAAAGTTCTATCTTGGATCTAGTTTTTTATCCAAGCATTCATACTCGAGGATCCTATTGAAGGATCAACTCCAATCTACTTGATAGCATGAATTATTGTCTATATTTCGGACATGATTTTGACGTTTTATCATCATAATTCTGCATGCATAGGTATATATTGTAGATGATTATGTCATTATTCGTTTACTTTGCAAGAATCGAGGTCTACACCACGTTTGATTGTATTTGTAGGGAATAAGGCGTATTTTGGATCAAAATGGAGCATTGAAGCCTAAGGAAGCCATGGAGCTACATTATGGAGCATTAGGAAGGACAAGAAGAAAGGCAGGAACTATATTGGAAGGATGAAGGGAAAATTCAGTTGAAGAAACGAAGGCATGCATGTAGTTTACTACTGACCTCGGACCGATGTAGTCATGCACCTCGACCAAAATGGCCTACTAGGCCTGGATCGAGGTGAACGGCCCACAACCCAAGAGAAATAAATATTTTTGACCTAAAATTCTTTTAAGGGGGACGAAAGGTCACAAGTGAGAGAGGATCAAAAGATCAGAGGAGAACACGGACGACGGCTATTGGCAGGAAAAGATCTAAGGAAGGATTGCTTATGATTTAAGGAATAAGAGATTGTGAGATTTTCTTGGGAAGTTGTTAGTGAGTTGTTATCATACTCTTTGGAACACATTATTGAGACGATTGCTGGTTTGTTTTCTTTGATAATTGAGACACCTTTGTTGATTGCTTTATTCTCTTTTCTTGATATTCTTGATATATATTTGATTGCTTTGATAATGATTATTGTTGGCTAAAACACCCTGCGATTCTAGGGTGATTAGTTGCAAGTTATGGTATAGACAATGAAAGAGTGAACCTTTATCTTGAATGGACCCTGAAAGCTTGAGTTAGCCCTAAACCGAAACCCGCCTTGGGCTGTTCTTGGAGTCATCTCGACCGAGATCGATAAGAACTGAATGAGACGATTCACGGCTTGTCCGAAGCTTGAGTTTAGGTTATAGTTTTCCAAATCCTATCCTTGTTGCACCTTTCCTATTTTACATGCAAGCGTAGGATGAGACTAGCATGGTGATTCTTTTGCTTGTTTACCGATGATGATGAGCGTTAGGTAATAAATGTTTATTCTTTATTAGGGTCTGAGTGTGTCTTCATCCTACCTTTGAGAGTTAACTTGAGACTTACCCGGTGGTGGTTAGTTATGTACCCTTAGGTGAGTGTGTTGGTTTAAGTACTCGTACCTTTCCTTAGTTCCTTGAGACTTACCCGGTGATAGGAGCTTTGGTTTGGGAAAGTGGATGGTGAGACTTACCCGGTGATCTATCCCATCGTAGAAATACCTTCCCTTCGCAACCTCAGCTTTGTTCACATATATCTTTGAGAAATCTTGAGTCGAAACCACAACTGGATACTTTGATCTCTAGAATCCGCGTTCTCCAATCATATTATATATCCTTATCTTGTCTTTGATCATTGCTATTGCATGCTTCTAAAGTTAGATTACTTTGCTGAATTTATTCTCACCAAATCCCTGAGATCGACTCCGGAATATTAGCCCTTACTACGATAGATCCGTAACTAGGGGTTCGCTTATCGTTAGGTATATATTCAGGATATAAATTTAAGACTTCTTTGAACACACACCTTTTGAAGAAAACACTACTCCACTTCGTGGATGATTCGATCTAACTAGATCGGATCGACCGTATGCTTCCGCATCCATTTCTAAGCTTCCGCCGCTCAAGTTCTACGTTTGATCCAACACGAACGATCAAGAAGAAGTAGTTGAAGTTTCTCCTCGATCTAGATCACCCATATTTCTATCATTTCTCCTCTTGGGAATGGAGAATTCAGGATTCCAATGCGCTCAACTATTTACGCATTTCTTCCCACTCATTTCGGAGCTTCTTTACAGGTTCATCAACCTTAATCGAATGATGTTTAGGTGGTTCATATTCTCGTTCTCTGGAATGTTAATTATGCCTAGAACAATTTCTCTCATCCTTGAATTCCTGAAAATCAACAAACTTTGGAGCGTTAGGCATATCGTAATATTGACTTGGATATCTCATACCTTGCTCATAATAGACTTGTGGATGTCGCTCCAGGGTTGGGGTTCTACATAGGACACGCGAGCACCCATCATCATCATTTACGGATCTCTGCAGAGGAATGTAACCTTTAAACCTCGACTGGGGCATATTTCGTCCAAAATCTCGGGCGAGATTTTGTACTGTGGGCCGAGATTTGCCACTAGATCGAGATTCGTAATCTCCTAATCGTTAGTTTACGTTGACAAGTTATCCCTTGATTTGTTTTAGCATGGCTAGACCCTCATGGATGTCTAACCAACCTCCTTGTGACCCATTATGGTATTTAGACCTATACATCCTACACAATCATATATAGTAACAACAAACGCGTAAAGTTAGTGAAAACGAAGGTTCCTTACTTGTTTTCTCTCGCACTCACATTCTGTTGTGATATCGTAGGTTGGTTTGACGTAGTTTTCTTGGATGGATTAATGCTTCTTTACTAATTGATGAGCTAGCTTCTACTAGAACATCCTCGGATGCCTCAAGTAGTCAACTTCGTTTGGAGAAAGGTTCTTGTGTTGGAAGATAGTTAAGATACTTCCCTGCATGTCTCTTCACACAATTGATCTCAAGGTAGAAAGAATATTGCAAGTATGACACACTAGTATGATAGAAAGTATCGATATTAACTAACACACCCAAAGAAATGACTCAATGTGTTTAGAGTAGTAAAGAGGCAAGAAAAAGGCACACAAGAGATTAAGAAGTGAGAAAGATGTACCTTGAACCTGTGCAGTTGGAAAGAGAGATAGCCGGGATTGGTTTTGGGAATGGATAAGGCTCATAATTGGATCAAGGTTGGTATGGAAACTTTTCTTTTGATGTACTCGGACACAGGGTGCACTTTGACTCTTCAGATTATGCCTAAAAAATTTCTCAAAAAATTGACAACAGTAGCAATCTCGGGTGAAAATCTTGGACAGGATTCCTTGATGATTTGCCCGAGATTGTTGAAAATCGATGATTCGTCGTCAATGATCAGCAATCACTTCTGGTGTACTACTTCATGGTTGCCTTAGGATCTTTTATTGCTGGAGAAGCGTATATATCGTTTGTTGAAAAGCTTTGATAAGATCTCACCTACTATATAAGATCTTTAACAATAATATCTTGCAAAACTTTCTCCTCCATGAATCAATAGTTGGATATCTGTTAGATTTGACTCAAATCCAATAAATATATGATCTTTAGACTGGATAAGAAAAGTTTACGAAACTTGGAGAACAAGTAACGTAAAGATCTCAACTTTAGGTACGGTTGGGCAAAATGGTTGAAAGGTTAGTGGATGGCTTTGTGTTTGGATTTGGCATTTCTCTCTTCCAAAAGACACAAGTCAGCACACATTATTCTCAAATAATCTCACAAAATAATCGCAACAAGAAAAAAAACTCAATTTTTATATGACTCAAAGAAGACTCAAATAAAAATGACTCAAACTTGAGGTGGACTTCAATCGCTAGCTCTGATACCACTTTGATGCGGGGTTGATGTCGCAGTTCCCAATCTAGATTGAAAGTCCTCGACTAAAGCAAATCTCGGTTAAACAATGAAAATCTCGGGCGAGATTTTGGGAAGAACAGACCGAGATTTATGAAAAACTCATAATGCAGAATTATGAATGATATAGAAAGATAAGAAGATGATTAATAGAGTGAAATATGATAAATATAGGAAGATCGGACTTATATAAGACTTGCAAAGAAACTTGACCAATTATGTGTCAAAACCCAAAACAAAGAATTACCTTTCGCTCTTCTTTCTTTAACCTTACACAAGCCTTCTAGATAAGACAAGCACAAGGAGGGACTAGTTTGACTTGTAGCACCAACCTTCAAAAAGATTAACATTTAACACACACAAGAACAACCTAGCACGGATTCACAACTTTTCAATCAAAAACTCTCCTTTTGATTTAATCGAAATGATAAAATGCAAACTTCATAAATAAAGTCACAAGTCTCTCACAATAATGTGGAAATATTAATCAAATTCAGTATCCTCTAAACAGGGTCGTCCAATAAATTTTGGTGGCCATGTTCCAAAATTAAAATATCATTCTATTTAAAACGGAATTTCAAGTTCGTCTTCTTTCAACCCTTAATTCGAATTCAATCTTTCATAATTTTGGGTTCAATCTTCATTCTTCCATAGAAAAGTAATGAATTGTCTAAACGGATATTTGAGTTCGTCGTCTTTAGAATAGAGATTAGAAAAGAAAATAATTTTGTGTAAACAAATATTCGAGTTCATAGTTTTCTGAATAGAGATTAGACAGTGAGGATGATGTTGTGAAATAAATTTGCTGATCTACACTTGGAATTGATTTTAGGTATGAAGATGTCGATTTGATGATCTGCAAAATATAAAATCAAACGAGCCGTCAATTTAAGAGAGGAAAAGTAGAAGATATTGTTTTAAATTTTAGTGGAAAAAGAAAATAGTAGATACAGTAGGAGATATTGTGTTATATTTGAGTATAAAAAGAAAACCTAGTAATTTAGATATTAAACCGTACCTTTATTATAATAATAATATATAAAAATGGAAGTATCGGACCCTTTAAAATCGGGGGTCCTGTTCCATTAGGCTGTTTGAACATCCCATTGGACGGCTCTGCCTCTAAAAATCTCTCCTTCTAAGACTATATATAAGAGAGACTTAAATTCCTATTTTAAACTAGGAAAATATCTTTAAAAGATAATCTAAAAAATATATCTTTTTAAGATAATCTAAAATATTCCTAAAAGGTAAAACTAACAATTATCTTAAATAACGTTTAAGAGCTTTTAAGGTAATAAAGTAATAAAGATAGTTCTTCCAAAAATAGAAGATTTTGACTGAATCTTCTAGCTCGCGTCAAGCTCCAAATCTCGGTTGAAAATCTCAGCCGAGATTTCATGTTGTTGGCCGAGATTTTGCATCTTCCATTCTCTCGGATCCTCTCATGTTCGTAGCTTGCAAGCAACCTTCCCTTGAGTATCTCCTGCTCTTGGATTAGTAAGAGGTCCACGTAATGTACGTGCTATCAAAGATGGTCCTACATCACTCTATCTCGGCTATCATTGTTAAGTAGATTATAGTTTTTTATTTGATCAATGGTTTTATCTGGGAGGTATGGGCGTAGTTGATTTAAAAGTTGGGTATTCCAAAGCCTATTGTAAATAAAGCTATTGACCTTTACAAAAAGGTCTTGTGCATAATTATTGGTCTAGATTTTGAAGAGGTTTGTTGGCAATCCATCAATCGGTCCAAAATTTGGTAGTATTACCATCATCAACACACCATCTAATCCCTCGTTCAAACTCATTCTTAATTTGTATCAATTTTTTCCATTGCCACGAAACATTGCGCTTGATGTTATAATCCCAGAGGAGGCAACCTTTTTAAGTATTTTTCTTCAATAACTTTAACTTAAATGTTGTTAGGTTCTGACATAATTTTCCATAGGAGTTTCATTTGGAGAGCATTGTTCAATTCTTTTGCCATAAGAGTTTCATTTGGAGAGCATTGTTCTTGTCTTTTGATTTCCTAATACCAGTACCTCCAAGACATTTTTGCTTGTAAATTTTGTCCCAACTAATAAGTGGATGATAATTTGAGTCTTTATTCCAATATATATTTCTATTTATTTGGTCAAGTTCTTTATGAATGCTAGAGGAAAGCATGAAGGCTTGCATGGTATAACTAGGTTTGACATTAAGATTTGCTGATGAGAATAATTCTACCATCTTGAAAAAGGGATGGGGCTTTCCATTGGACAAGTTGTTGTTTAGATTTTTGAATGATAGTATTGACTATATCTTTATTCACTCTACTGTTAATAATAGTGCATCCTAGGTATTATTCTAAGTTTTTGGAAGACGAGATACTAAGTTGTGATTCTATTCTTCTTCTGCTGTTATTATCAATGTTTTTGGTGGTTTGAAAAGCAGATTTGTGATAGTTGATAACTTTGCCAGATATAACACAATAATATGTAAGGATCGATAAGATTTTGTTACTAGTAGTTGACGATATTCTTGTGAAGATAATAATATATCAGCAAAACCTAAAAAAAATGATGATTGTTCCACCTCTGGAAATAGGAAAACCAATCTATTTTGAAAAGTTATTGCATTCTTTTTGGATATCTCTTGTTAAGACTTTTACGCCAAGGTTAAAAAGAAGCGGAGATAGAGAGTCACCTTGTCCAAAGCCTATTTGTGGCGAGAATACTGTTGTTGGAGCATCATTAATGAAAATAGAGTAAAAAACAATAGAAATACATTCTTCGATCCAAAATCTAAATTAATCATTGAAATCAAAAATTTAGAGAACTGCTTTGAGAAAATTACATTCAAATTTGTCGTAAACTTTTTCATATCAAATTTAATAGCATATATTTGTTTGTTTTTTTGTTTTGAAGTCGATAAAGATTCATTGACAATCAGAACTTAACATAATTATAATAGGATAAAATATATAATTTAACATAATTGTAATCGGATATTTACTATAATTAAAAGAAATCTTATCATGTCCGGATAAAGTTTTAACGGTGTGAATGAAGAGATTAGACTGTTTTTAAAAGAATTTTTGTATCTACTGGCTACTGCCTGCAAATTGCCACTATGTATCTTAACAAAAAAAAAAAGAAAATATATTAAAAAAAAAAAACCGAGGCCGTGGATTTGGCTACGTGCCAAGATCAAACGACTGAGATCTCCTGCTGCTCTTCCTCATCAGCAGGCCGTACAACTTGCGAAACTCGTTAACCCCCTCCTTACAACCAACCATAGCAGAGTCGTCGGACTCCACCGTACTTGTGCCGCTGATCTTGGGCGGTGTCCTGGAGTCACCACCTGAGGTCTGCAACGCGTTGATGACAGACTTGAGTGCTCGGCTGGTGGAGTTGCGGTTCACAAACATCAGCTCTCCAATCTCCGCCGGACTGAGCCTTCCCCCGCTCTGAAACATCTCCTCCACCATCGGAAAGAGCTTGTGTTCGGTTATTCCGAGGTAATTGCTGGCCAGGGTCTTGAAATTGCTGAAGTCGGACATGGGAAAATGGATGTGGACATCGACCCGGCCGGGGCGGAGTAGGGCCTGATCGATGCCGTCTTTATTGCTCATGGTGAACACCATCACCCTCTCGTCGCAGCAACACGAACTCACCACCCCGTCCATGAAATTCAACACCGCCGACGGAGTTGTGGACTTTGCTGCGATATAGCGGTCCAAGTCCTCGATGAGGATGAGGGACCGCCTGGTGGTTCGGAGTAGGAGAAGCTTCAAATCGGATTCGGAGGTGAGGTTGGAGAGATCGAGGTCGTAGATGTCGTATCCTAGAAGCTTGGCCATGGCCGCAACGAAGCTAGACTTCCCGGTGCCGGAGGGGCCGTAGAGGAGATAGCTACGCCGCCAAGCGCGGCCCAGCTTGTGGTAGTATTGTTTCGACTTTAAGAACGTCTCCAGATCGGACTTGACCTTGCTCTTAACATCGGCGTCCATGGCGACGGTGTCGATGGTGGCCGGGTGGGTAAACGGCACCGACTTCCATCCCTGGTCGGCGCCACCGGGGTTGGAAAATACGCGGCGGACCTCCGATTGGTGAATCTCGGCGGAGACGGTGTGGATGCGCTGAAGGTAGGGGCGGAGAACACGGCGCTTGTCGCGTTTCCGAATTCGAAGAACGAAGGCTCTAGTGTTTCCTTCTTGTTGGTGGGTCCATCGGAGGCGGGCGCCGAGGAATTCATCGTCGACGGACTGGTTTGGTTCGATGGAAAGAGAGATATCGGTAGTCCCCGGGGCGGAGGAGATAAGATTGGTGAGGTGCGATTCTTGGAGACTGGGGAGGGAGTTGAGGTAGAGGGAAAGACGGCGGTAGAGGGGGTTGTCTAGGTAGTTAGAATCGTCGAACTGGGGAACCTTGAGGAGTTGGTGCTCGTGGAAGCGGTCGGAGACGAGGCGGCACCAGCGCTTGAGCTTGGCGGTGCGGAGTGTGCGGCGGAGGAAGAGCCTGATGAGCAGCGCGAGTGCTGCCATGAAGAAGAGGCCTGTCAAGTAGTTGACACCCATCATGATTGAATGGGTCAGCTTTGCTGGAAAAGTTAATTTGATTAAATTGGTTGCAGTTCTGTTTGGTCATTGATCGAGAGATGGCTTTAAAAGAGGTTGGGTTTTGACGAAATACAATTCTCTCAATTTAATTGCTTTCTTTTCTGCTACAAATTCAAGTCAAACAAAGGTAGCCTTTGATTTTTTCACGTCAAACCTTTTACTATTATCTTCGATCAACTTAAACATCACTGTGGATTATTTTCTTTGAGTTCATACCTAAGCTTTATTTTTGAGTAATAAGTTGTGATTCGACCATGTTGTTAGGAAAGAGAAGCAAACATATCTATCATCATTTCTTATCACGAAAGATTACAGTTATCTAGAACCGCGCTATAACCAAGAGATGCGAGTTTATCTATAACGAATTTATTTTTTTTAAAACATGATATATGTTAACTATGAGAGAGATAGTATAAACAAAACTGTATATCATTTATACATTATAATTGCGAGTTGGGAAGTAATTGATTGTACAATAACTTTTATTTGACGTTTTGAATCTGGTAGGTCTTTATCTTTGTTTTGTGTTTATTGTTGCTCGTTGTTGATTGCCTATCAATGCTTGCTATTGTCTTCTTCAAGTTAATTGATAGAAATATGGGCGATCTAGATCGAGGAGAAACTTCAACTACTTCTTCTTGATCGTTCGAATTGGATCAAACATAGAATTTGGGTGGCGGAAGCGTACGGTCGATCCTTCAAAAGGATCCTCGAGTATGAAGGGTTTGGACAAAGACTATATCCAAGATAGAACTTTAAGAGGATTAAAGAAGAAGGTGATGCCTATTCCAAGTAAGAGGGTTTTCCTTCTCAACACTTGGATCCAACTTAGACATCCTTTTACAAATGAGTCAAGCCGTCCTTATATAGTGGATGAAGGCTAACCAAAGGTTCAAACATAAATGACAGGATTAAAGTCGGAATTAAGTTCCGGTAAATGAAAAGCCTAAGATATGAAAGGTCGGACTTTAAGTCACGGAATTAAAGTTCCGAATATAAAAGGCCTATTATTAAATAGCCGAATAATAATAAATGTCTTCAAAATAGTGCGGGTCCTTCTAGCCGGAAACACGGATGACATCGCCATTCAGGGGCATATCATTAATGTCTTTCCACCTTCTCTATTTTATTTTATTCTTCTCTCATTTCTTCTCAGGTACCTTTTAACCATTGCTAATAACCCTGAGATGAAGAAATCCCCTCAGCCGTTTCTTCTCCTCATTTTTCAGTTTTCTATTCTTCTCCTTTCCTTAAGGATTCCCGATTCAATTCCGATCTTCATTCCTCGCGTATTTGAAACCTAAAGAGTGGGAGAAGACACAACCGAGAGAGAGAGAGAGAGAGGTTAATTGATCGAAGTTGAAGGATGAGAAGCATCGGAACTGGTTACGATCTTTATGTCACCACCTTGTCCATGACAGACGAGTTTTTCAGATCGAGTACGCTGCTAAAATTGTCGATAAGAGTGGGCTTGTTACTTCTCTCTTGATTTTAGGGCAAGGAAAATCTTTAATTTTAGATAATTTGATTGAATTTTAACGGTGCTTGAATTTAGGATTGTTGTTGGAATCAAGTGTATGTGAGGTCGCTAAGTTTTCCTCTTAAATTCGTTTGGTTTTCCTTTCTAATTGTTTGTGGTATTTATTGTTTATTGTTGTTGCAAACTCGGAGTATTTTCAATCCAAAAATGCTCATTTTGTGATCATTACTAGTGAGCTTTTTGTCCTTCCATTCGCTCAAGTATGCAAATTTAGAGTTTACTTGTGACTTTCGTATTCAAAAGATGAATGTTTACAATATTCCCCTCTCATTCAAGTTTCTAAAAATGCTCATCTATCTATACTATATATTAAAGCCAAAATATTTACTAATATGTCACATGACATTTTCTTAAAATTTTGAATTTTTATAAAAAATTATAATTATAGTTGTCATAATTAAATAAAATAATATTATAATTATCTTATTGTAGAACTTATATTTATCTACTTACCAAACATGTCTTTTTATATATATTCACATATACATAAAACATACTTTAAATTATACTAATAGAATAATTATTCTATGATTAAAATTATACCAAAATAACTTTATATATATAGCTATACATATATTGATCTATACTAAACATATTTTTTTTAATTTAATTATTTTAATTTTATTAAAAATTTGAAGAGCTTATCTATTTACCTATTTACTTATACTAGTATAGTACCCGTGCCAAGGCACGGTTATATTTTTAAATTTTAATAGTTAAATATAAATTATTATAATTTATAAAACACAATGATAATGATTTTGTTAACTAATCTAAAGAAAAAATAAAATAATTTTTTATTATTAAATTAATTATAATTTTAGATAAACGATAAAAATAGACTAATTTAGGTGATATTATATATCCTAATTTTTTCGACTCTTATAAAATATAAAAATATAAAGATAAGTTAATATCAATTAACTATTTTAAAAGATGACAAAGTGAGATTTAAATTTTAAAAAATATTAATAAAATATTAAAATTGAAATGTAAATATTAAAATAGAAAAATTTTAAAAGTTAAATTTTAAAATTTTGAAGTGATTCTATAAATGATCTTTAAAAAATAAAGAAGATGTTACACTAATACTATTATAATTTATAAATTTGTTGATTTAGTAAAAAACAATAATTAATTTTTAAGATAAAGTTAAAATACTTATATGTTAAAGTTAAATAGGAAATAATCTAATCATTTTATAATAAAATTGAAAATATGTTAAAGATATCTCAAGAATATGTAGAAGATTGTGATAAAATTAAAAATGAAAATAATATATTTATTATCTATATTAGTGATTTTATTTTTTTCTTTATTAGTTAAATAGTAATAAAAACTATAAGTAAATGACACATGTCATGAAGTTAATATGTGAATGACACGTGACATGAAGTGCTTCTACTGTAATATATGTATATAGATATAGATATAGATATATAGATATAGATAGATTATTTTGGTATAAGTTTTATCATAGAATAATTATTTTATTAGTATAATTTGAAGTATGTTTAGTATATGTACAAATAAATATACAAATAAAAAGAAATATTACGGGAAGTAAATAAATATACGTACTACAATAGGATAATTAATATATGGTAACTATATATATATAATGTAGATTTAGAAAAACCTAAATTCTAAGAAAATGACATGTGTCATTTGTAAGTAAACTAGTATAATACCCGCACCTTGTGCGGATTTTGAAAAAAAATGAGAAAGAATATTGTGAAATAGTTTTTTTTTACGTGCTTTTATTTTGTATACTTCTCTAATCTAATCCTGCGTCCACAGCGCGCCACGTCATCAACCCGTGCTCTGTTTTAGTAAGTATAATAGATTTGGTTTCTATAAAATTATTATTTTAATAATAAAAGATTTTATGGTTTAAAAAATAGTGTAAAAAATAAAGATTTATTGGCTTTAATTGTGGGAGCTCAATTTCAAAAATCCTGCGTCCACAGCGCGCCACGTTATCAACCCGTACTCTATTTTAGTAAGTATAATAGATTTGGTTTCTAGAAAATTATTATTTTAATAATAAAAGATTTTATGGTTTAAAAAATAGTGTAAAAAATAAAGATTTATTGGCTTTAATTGTGGGAGCTCAATTTCAAAAATCCTGCGTCCACAGCGCGCCACGTCATCAACCCGTGCTCTGTTTTAGTAAGTATAATAGATTTGGTTTTTATAAAATTATTATTTTAATAATAAAAGATTTTATGGTTTAAAAAATAGTGTAAAAAATAAAGATTTATTGGCTTTAATTGTGGGAGCTCAATTTCAAAAATCCTGCGTCCACAGCGCACCACGTCATCAATCCGTACTCTATTTTAGTAAGTATAATAGATTTGGTTTCTAGAAAATTATTATTTTAATAATAAAAGATTTTATGGTTTAAAAAATAGTGTAAAAAATAAAGATTTATTGGCTTTAATTGTGGGAGCTCAATTTCAAAAATCCTGCGTCCACAGCGCGCCACGTCATCAACCCGTGCTCTGTTTTAGTAAGTATAATAGATTTGGTTTCTATAAAATTATTATTTTAATAATAAAAGATTTTATGGTTTAAAAAATAGTGTAAAAAATAAAGATTTATTGGCTTTAATTGTGGGAGCTCAATTTCAAAAATCCTGCGTCCACAGCGCGCCACGTCATCAACCCGTGCTCTGTTTTAGTAAGTATAATAGATAAATATAAGTACTACAAGAGGACAACTAATATATGGTAACTATATATATATATATAATTTGAATATAGAAAAACCCAAATTCTAAGAAAATGACATGTGTCATTATAAGATTTCAAAAAAACCATGTTGAAGTAAATGCTTTAACTTTAATATAATCTATATCTATATACATATATTAAAGCAGAAACGTTTACTTCAACGTGGTTCATCCTAACAAAAAATATGCCATATGCCATTTTCTTAGAATTTTAGTTTTTTTTTAAATAATATATATAGTTACCATATTTTAATTATCCTATTATATAACTTATATTTATCTACTTACCAAACATATATGTATATATACTATTAGTGTTAAAATATATATCTATATACTAATAATAAAGTAGAAGCCTTTAATGTCATATATTTTTTTTCCGTTCTTTTTTTTTTTTAATATTAGTATATATATATATATATATATACTAATATTAAAAAAACCTTAATTACATAAACCATGGTTCCATATATTTTTATATTACGGGTCATTTTAACGTTCAGTTTCATTTAAGACTTTTTTTTTATCAAGAACATGTAAACCATCATTTATTTAAAAATATCCTTTTCTGCTTTTATTATCTTTACTTTCCCTTATAATATTATCTTCCAACTCACTTTAATTAATAATTAGATTTGTTTTACAATTTATTAAAGCTAATCCCGCACACGGTGCGGGTATTAGACTAGTACATATATTAAAGTAGAAGCGTTTATTTCAACGTGGTTCATCCTAATAAAAAATATGCCACATGTCATTTTCTTAGAATTTTTTTTTTAAAATAATATATATAGTTACCATATTTTAATTATCCTATTATAGAACTTATATTTATCTACTTACCAAACATATATGTATATATAATATTAGTGTTAAAATATATATCTATATACTAATAATAAAGTAGAAGCCTTTAATGCCATATATTTTTTTTTCCGTTCTTTTTGTCAATGCAATTTAAAACGCACTCTCATTTAAAAAAAATTAATTAAAAAATTATACTACCTCCGATCAAAAATAACTGTCATTTTAGCCTTTGACACAATTTTTAAGAAAAATATTAAATAACATAGATTTCGTAAAGTTTTTCTAAATCTTATCACATATTTAATATTCAACCTTCTTTTAAACCAATAAGAAAGATTTTAGAACTAAAATTAATCATTTACACCAATTTTCAAGAACATTTCTTATAATTATTGTTCATTTATTGGCCTAGAAAACTTAAAACGACAGATAATTTTGATCAAATTTCTAATGCTAAAACGACACTTATTTTTGATCGGAGGGAGTATAAACTAACTATCTATTTATATATATATATATATATATATACTAATATTAAAAAAACCTTAATTACATAAACCATGGTTCCATATATTTTTATATTACGGGTCATTTTAACGTTCAGTTTTATTTAAGACCTTTTTTTTATCATGAACATGTAAACTATCATTTATTTAAAAATATACTTTTCTGTTTTTATTATCTTTACTTTTCCTTATAATATTATCTTCCAACTCACTTTAATTAATAATTAGATTTGTTTTTACAATTTATTAAAGCTAATCCCGCACACGGTGCGGTTATTAGACTAGTATATAGATTAAAGTAGAAAACATTCACACCACGTGTCATTCATATAGTAACTTCGTGACACTTGTTATTTTCTCATGATTTTCATTTTTATAATTTAACTATTTAACTAATAAATACAAAACTACTAATAAAGATAGTAAATATTCTGTTTCCATTTTTAATCGTACCATATTCTTCTACCTATTTTAAAGATATATTTGAATCTTTTCAATTTTATTTATAAAACAATTAAATAATTTTATATTCTAACTTTACCTTATAAATATATTATTGTTTTTATAAATAGTAAGTACTCACTAAATCAACAAATGTATAAATTATAATAATATTAGTGTTACATCTTTGTTGTTCTTTAAAGATCATATTTATCTAAGATTTTTTTTTACTTGAACTTTTAAAAATTTTCTATTTTAACATTTACATTTCAATTTTCTCTTGATTGATATTAACTTATTTTTATGAGAGACAAAAAAAATAGGATATACAATCACGTAAAGTAGTCTATTTTTATCGTTTTATCTAAAATTATAATTAATTTAATCTTAAATTATTTATTTTTATTTTCTCTTAAAATTAATTAAAATAAAAATTATTAGCAAACATAGAAATTGTTTTAAAAATTATATATTTTATTTTATTTTTATCTATTAAAATTTAAAGTTATAACCGTAGCTTGACACAAAAAACTATACTAGTTTTTAGGTAAAGATGAAGAAAGTGGCATGAAACAAAAAATATATTCTCTTTAGAGCTGAAAGTGCCATCTACAACTTAATTATGTAAAAAAGAAAATCTCTAGGTCTCTTGAAACATGCCTCCCAGGGCAAGCTTTGAAAATTTTTGCAACCTAAAAATGTAATGATAATCCGCTCATTAATAAAAATATACTCGTGCAAATCCGTTTAACATCATATCCGTTTAATCGAGTAAGACACTAGCACGCATTCCTCCTAGTACTTAGTTAAATAGTTGCAACTTTAACAATTTACCAATAAGGGCACATATTATGAAAACCTTATTTTTATTTCTTCTGTACATATTAATACGACTTTACGGCACATATTAATTAACTTTGATTGGTGATCTTTGTCTTACTTTCTCTAGAGGATAACAAAAGCTAGCTAACACAAAAATATAAACAAACACTACAATGTAGTATGTTAATTATTGGATTTTCCATAATTTTTCTATTTGATTCGGTTATTGATTAGGATTATTTTATCTATCGAGTAGTGATCATTTTCTCTATCGATATTTTACATAACATATATGTAATCACAATATTAACATATCTAAAAAAAAGACTCATGGAAATCGCTCGATTGATTCTAGAGTATTAAGAACAAGTGATTTGTTTACGAGGTTCAGGATAAAGTCCTACGTCCTTGAGATCTCAATATCAATCCAATTGACTATAGTTTCAAAAGCCAAGCAAACAAGAATTACAGAGTATAAAAGTGTAAAGCGTAAAACCAAAACAAAGAAAGAAAGAGTCGAAAAACAAAACAAAACGAACAAAACACACGAGTTTAAAGATCCCAAGATCTCCTTCGTGGTCCACACATATGGTGGTTCGTAGTTTCCTTTCAAACTTGAAGACGTCGAAGACTCGGGCGCTCAATCTCGATCTCTTTCTGTTGTGGAAGCTAACACTTAAAGAAGACAACTCTCAGAAGAAGAAGTCACCTCTTTGCTCAAGAACACTCAAAACAAGGTTGTTGAAGGAGAGCGGCGAGAAGAGAGGAAAAGAAGAGTGAATGAATCAAATAGGGTTTAGATGAGTTTTCAGTATCCTTTATATCTCTTCTCCAGCTCAAACGACCTCGTTTGATTAAATGAACCAACAAACACAACACAACCCGGTCTAGAAGCAAACTCGTCTTCATAAAGCCATAAATGCACATAAACAAGGTTATTTGTGTTGGACTACAATAGATGGCCTAAGATGTAACACCCCGAATCCGTAGGACTCAGGGCGCTACTGGGCTAGGAGCTCACAGTGAATCCTGACCTTAACTTGACAACAAGTTCACCGGATCTTACAACAAGACACATATAGATATAAAACAAATACATAAAACTGTATAAATATACACATCCAAAAGGTATACAAAATACAACCGAGTACAAAACGGCAATATCAATACATAGGCTACAAAACATCCCTAGAACCCACGCACGACCTAGTGTACGAAAGCCCTCGGCTGATCACCCATCTAGCTCACTCTGCAGTCTTCCTATCCTGCAGAATAACTACAACACGGTATACAACCGTTAGCTAACAGATCATGAATAAGAATAACAGTAATAACACATACCATCACATCAACGCATCACAATATGCAATGCTCACATCGATCAAAACCGTTTATTATCTTCATTACGTTATACCATTACTAATTAAACTTATTTTGTCACACGAGAATCTCCCGAAACTCGCATCCGCTTTCGTTTGCCGACAGGAATAGATTAGTATTATCCGTTACTTGTGGGTCTGGGTCGCAAGAGCACCCCCCTAGTCACCTGTAGAACTGGAGAAGTGGTCACGACCTGTTATAATACACTTGGGACATTTGATTATACACATATGGTCGTCCTAGTCCGGTTTTGGTTATAAATGCAACATTCATATGCACAAGCACCACTATCACAATCATTCAGATCCATAATTGCTAACTAAGTAAGTCCCATAGAATTACTTGCCCTAACGTAAACTTGTATCCAAGTCACGGTTTCCCCTTGAGGAAACGATCAATGCCTGCATCATCAAGACACACACAAGTATCAATCACTATCCACAGGCTAGCAGATTCCACCTCCTAGTCTTAAAGATCTCGCAAGATCATAACCATAATACAATCCACAAAATCAATATCCTCAAAGATCATAACTATCAATCCAAAAACTCAACATCTCACAAATCCTTAAACCTCTCAAGATATCATCTAATCAACATTCCTCAATCTCAATTCTAGTCCTAATTTAATTAATTAACCTTTAATTAATTAAATTAACTTTCACCAGAATAACGTTTTGCCCCTAGGCAGTTTCTTAATCCACCTGTCATCAGATGTCATCAAACAAATAACCATAATCACCAGAATAATATAACGAGTATAATGGAATTTCCAATTATCCATTTTGACAAGCCTAAGGTCAATTTAGGCCAAATCGCAATACGGAAAAAGTGTAATCCTAAGCCGTCTTTCTTAGCCGCTAAGAAATGAAATAGCGACTGTTTTGACCGTTTAGCTTTCCCATGTTATTTCATATCTAGGACATGCCCGATGTCTTGATCATTTCTCTCAATTGCCTTTTTATTAATTGAAGCTCCCAAATGCTCTAAATAACACCGGAAGGTAAAAATAATTACCCGGAGAAAAGTGAAAAATTCCATATAAGTTTAAAATTACGCCACTAACATAACGGTGAGACTCATACTCACACTTGCGCATTTTTCGCGAGTTATGTGTCAATTACTATCTCGACATAGAACTCTGGATAGTTTCTCTGAATACTATTGATGCGCCCTTGGATGCCCCTTTTACGTTGACCATAGACGAAGAGGACGAGGCTCTTAGAGTTCGTTCAGATGGACCGATCACCCGATCCCGAGCTAAGGCCATTGCTCGAGCCACCGGCTCCATCATCACCCGCATTACTTCTTCACTTGGTCCCACTACCGGCATGCCGTGTCTCTACACCACCATGGCATAGGCTACCGGTTCCGCTAGCGGCATGTCCCGTCTTTCCGACTCCATGGCATGAAGCTAGCTTATTTTCGGACTATATTTTCATGTTTTTCTTTTTATGTAATAAAGAGATATTCCGTATAAGAATATTCCCTTTTGACTTTATCCTTTTAGGGTTTGCTCTTATCCTTTTAGGTTTTACCTTTTGGGCTTTTCTTCATGTATTTTGTTTGGCCCGTTGGCCCATAGGTACGCAAGTCTCTCTGTATAAGAGATATCTTGCCTCACTCATTTTCCATGTTCAATATTACTAAGTTTTGAGAAGAATTTCTTCCACTTAGCTTGGGCATCAAAACCTCTCTTCTATCTCTCAAATTTCTTCCTTGGATCTTGTCTTTGATCCTAGAAATCCATATTCGAGGATTCTTCTTAAGAATCAACCTTCGATCCACACAAAAAGGTTTATTCGATCTCTCTAGATCGAAGTAACCCTTGTTTTCTTCATCGCTTCCGCCCCTTTGGATCCGAAACGATACAACGTTGCACAAAGAATCAAGGAGTAGTTGGAGTTTTGCTTGATCTAGATCCGGAGTTATCCTTGGTTATCTCCAAGAACGCATCAAATTGGTATCAGAGCAAGGGATCAAAGCTAAGTTCTCTTTACTCTTGTTTTTGTGCGTTATTATCTTAAACCTATTTAGCCTTTTTTTTGTTCATGATGTTCTTCGTTTGTTCATGATGTTCTTCATTTGTTCTTCATGATCTTCATGTTGTTCATCATGTTCTTCATCATGTTCATCCATTTTCCCTGAATTTTTTTTTCTTTTCCGTGTTAAACTCAAAACAAAAAGCACAAAAATAGGAGATATTTGGTTTGCCTTCAACCCATTTATCAAACCCGTCTTTTTCTTAAACCGACCTAATCCGACAATTTTGTTAATTAATTTCACCAAATCTCTTGGGATATTTTTGTTAATAAAAAGTTCGGATATCTCGCATTTGATATTCCAAGAAAAGCAAAAAAACTCTTCATCAATACGGATTTGTGTTCAAAAAAAAAAAAAAAAACAAAACAACAAAAGAAAGTGTTGCTCAAAACGTTTCAAAGAAACGAAACACACAAAGTGAAAAGACGTCCGGCAAACCGGTCCATCCGAAAAATCGGATTTTACAAAACGGTCAAAGACCGAAAGCAAGCAAAGCTTGCCGAGTGAACAATCCGTCCATCTTCTATCTCTCCATTTTCTTACATACGTTTGCAAAATATCACTTGTTTATTTGTGTGTAATTGGTTCAATTTTGTTGGATTTGCCTTCCTTGCCTAACCGCCAAACGGCCTTCCCCAAAGTAGAACCCGATAACGCACTTGAACTTGGGTAAAGTTGACCTAACTTGTCACCTTGCTCACTTGATTGCTTGCAATTGTGTGCTGATTTGGAGCAATGACTAACGTTAAAATGGAAACTTCTCAGGATTCTGGTCCGCAAGAGTTCAATGAACCCTTGGCTCAAGAAACTGCTTCGTTGTCCCTCGAAAATGACTCCATAAGGCGAGAATTGGAAGCCTTGAAGGCACAACAAAAGTTTGATGCCTTGACCCGAGAAAACATTGCCTTGAAAAAAGAGCTAGAAGCTCTTAAGGCCCTTCAGATTGCTCGCCGTCCCACCCCAACTTATCCGAATGAGATCGTGGTCAATGCTTCCACTTCCGATGCACAACGAAAAGGCAAGGGACTTTTGGGAGCCAGACCATCAAACGTTACCCGGCTTGCGTCTGTCATTGAACGCACCCATCCTTTACCTCTTGACAGAAATGAGTCCCATGAAGAAGAGGAGGAATTCCCCGACCCGCGTCAAGATAACTTGCCCATAGTCGATACGGAACATCGGCACCAATATTATGAGCATCAACATCAACGGTATGTTCCTTCTCCACCTCCACCTAGTGTGCCCCGCACCGACCGACAAACCCGGGAAGAGCCCTGGTACCGTCCCAAATCAACCACCAATCATGGTTGTGAGCATGATCGTTCCGAACACCGTCACCAACGGTCAACCCGGAAACCGAGGACCCTTGACTTTGATGAATACGATGAGCAACACAACTTCAACGAGTTCTCCGGTGATGAATCCGATTTAGAACGGGTAGCACATAACCGTCCGTGGCACCCACCCGTCATAGACCCTTATGAGAACCAAGACCGGGGTGAAGAATGGTTGCCTCCCCAAAATCCACCTAGGCAGGCCCCACCCGTTCATGGGCGCCAACGGCCTCATGGAGGCCACCGGCGAGCCCGTGCCGATGATGCCTACATTCCACCGCCCCGCCCGGACCCCTACCGAGCTCGTAGGGAAGGTAAGGTTAAGTTCCCTACCTTTCATGGTGAATATGATCCGTGTGTTTTTCTTGATTGGGCGCAGGATATGAAACGAGCATTAAAACATTGTCATTATGAGGAGGAATACGAGAAAATCGAGGCGGCAACTCTATACTTTGAAGGAGATGCGAAGTCTTGGTGGAACCGGTACGAGTTCACCCGAGAGAGGCGAGGATGGGCACCAATTGAGACATTTGAACAATTGCTCTATTGCATGACCAAGAAGTACGTGCCCGAGGACTTTAAGAATGATATGCGGTTGCAAATTGCCGAGTTCAAGCAAGGCAACCTCACTCAGGTGGCTTACTTGGCTAAACTTGAGGACATGCACATTAAGGCCTGTAACACCCCGAATTCTCAGAACTCGGGATATTACTAGTTAGGACCTCACATTGGGTCCCGACCTCAGTTGGACAACAATTTTACTAGGATCTTGCAACAAGACACAAATAAGAAAAACCGAAATTCATAAAAATACATTTGTAAAAGGATGAATGCAACAAAGTCTAACAGCCTATCATTCTTAACAACGGAAAAGACTAACTGTCTTAACAAAAGGAAAGACAACAAAACAACAACCCACACCCCCACTCTAAGGAGTACGGAGACCCGGCTGACCACTACTTCCGGATCACTCAGCTGCTGTTCTAACCTGCTGTAAAACTAAAACCACAACAAAACAACCATTAGCTAGTTATCTAAACATTAGAAGAATAACAATAGCACACACACATAAAATAAGAAACACTCATCATGCTTTCAAACAATCCATTTATTATCTTCATTTAAGTCATTCACTCTAATGATACTTATTTTGTGACACGAGGGATTCCCAAACCTCGCCTCCGCCCCCGTGTACCCATCAGGAGTGGATCCGATGCATCTCACCGTGTACCTAGATGGTCTGGGTATAGAGAACCTCCCAGTCTCCTGGCAGAGCAGGGCAGTGATGTCACGGCCCGTTATACATACACTTGGGCCTGAACACATAATAATCACGGTCGTCCTAACAAGTTGTTATTATAAACACACATCGCACACACCACCATTATCATTCAACTAACATCCAGAAACCGGCTAAGTAAGTCGCATGGACTTACCTGAGTCAAAATACACTCTAACACGTTTCAAACAGTCCGTACTCGTGGTAACTCAAACGCCTGTCAAATAAGGCATGTGTATCATAATCACATTTCGATGTCCAACCTCATGCGAAGGAATTACGGAAAGAAAGATTTTCATACGGTGAAAGACCATTTTACCCTTAGTGCCGATAATTCTCTGAGTCACTTTTTGACTTCTAATATTTCTTTTTGAACGCTTTTCAAATATCTGACTACGCTAGAACGGTTTACTAAAGGTCATAATATTATTCTCATCCACTCGTCATCTAGAACCACATTCCTTCATTCTCGGTATTATCTAATCTTATATATATCTATATATATACATACTTATGTGCATACTAACTTCCTTCCAATTCTATAAATCCGTCACTCCTAGGTATTTATACATATATATATATATATAGCCACATACTTATTATTTTCACTAACTCACACTCATGTGTATACTTTTATTTTATATAATATATATATATATATACGTATATTTTATATACTTGACATACATTCTCCTATATAAGCTCACATAACCGCTCTTACTAACCTACCGTATCTCATCCCGTACCGCTTTCAATCTATGATTTATTATATGTATCCAATTAAATCTTATATGTTTTCCATCTCGAATATGTATATACCTATACACTCTCTAATATATACGTAATCTAACTCACATACATTCATATATTATAACTCGGTTTTATTCATATTTATTCATAGTCTTATGCAGGTTCATCCTCAGTTTTATGCAGGTTCAAACACCACTCATTAACGCAGAACAGGAAGAGGAGGTCGGCTTCGATTCTTACCGGCTGCAGTCCGGCGTCAGACTGGTGTTCCGGTGGTCCTCTCCTGGTGATCGATCGTCTTCAACAGCCCTTCACCGGCGTCCCGAGGGAGATGGGTGAATCCGTTTGCAACTGGAGCGTGGGAGGCTGGTTCGGGAAGGGATAGACGAGGAAGACAGCTAGGCTGTAGGCGGGTACCTAGAGTCGGTTCCGAAGTAGACGAAGGCAAGGCGGCGACAGAGGTGGCGCGGTGGTTCGGCGGTGAAGGCGCACAGACTCGTGGTAGCAGCGGTGGCGGACGGAGCAGTGGTGGTCCGGTTGCAACGGTGCGGAGCTGCGGTGTTGCAGTCCGCTGGAAGGGTCATAGGCGCCGAACTGCAGTCGAAGGTGGGGAGACTTGGCTTGCCACCGGGGTGCTATGCTGGTCCAGGCGGCGCGGCAGCGGCACAGGGAGGGAAGGTGGAGGCGGTGCTTGTCTGCTGCTTCGATTGTTTGTGAGAGGAAAGGCAGGAGCGGCAGGAGCGTGAGATAGGTTAGAATTAGGGTTAAATTAGATTAGTTTAATTAGGTTAATTTTTAATTAGTTTAGGGTTAAATGATGGGCTTAGTAAGTGGGCTGATGGCTTGGGCCTAGGATTGACCCAATTGAGCGGTGATCTCATGAGATCGAAAGCGGAACTCGTAACTCGTTAATTATGTGCGGAAATTATATTATACGGAAATTAAATTCCGTATTATCTAATTTATTATTATTTTTAATTTAAGGTGCGTATTTAACTCCGGTTACAAGGTCTCATCATTTTATGTGACTTAAAGTCCTATAAAATAATAACATTTAAACTCGTTTTATTTAATTTTATTTATTATTTACGATTGTCGCATCGGGATTTGGTTAGTTGCAGTTTACCGGAACTTTAAAATTTTCGGTTATTACAAGGCCGGCGTCTCGGCCTCCCCCTCCGCCCTCCGTACCAAGTTCATGAGTGGGCTTAATGCTTCCATCCGGCGGCCGCTCGAGATTGTCCCATTCAAGGATTTGGGAGCATTATGTCATGCCGCCATGAAGCTATATAAGCAACAACTCGAAACACCGCGGTCTTCTAGGTATACCTCTTCCTCGAGTCCATATCTTTATCCGTCTAACACACGTTCTCAAGATGCGCCTAGTCCTACAGATACCGACGCTTCCAAAGGGACCCAACGGACGGGTCCTTCCAATAGGCAAACGGGTACCGAGAAGGCACCAAACCGTGGCCCGGCACCGGCGCCTCCCTCTCGAGGTCAACAAGGACCCTCACCGGCGGCTCGCCCAAGGGAACCCGTGTGCTATAAGTGTAGCGGTTTTGGCCATGTACAACGTGATTGCCCAAACACCAAACGGGTCTTGTTTGCCGACCCAACATATTTCGAGGACGACGATGGTCAATATGATGGTGATATCATTATTGAGGATGACCATGACACCGACCCACTTTTTGGCATGGAACCTTGTGATGACGAGCTTGCTTGCGGCCCAACACAACCCGGTAAATTCGCTCTTGTTTCTCGTCGTATTTTGGCTGTTAAAGAGCATATTCCTATTGATCAACGCGAGAATCTCTTCCACTCTCGTTGCCTGGTTAATAATACGAGTCTTTCTCTCATCGTTGACGGGGGTTCTTTGATAGCATGGATTATAGTCTATATTTTGGGGTTTGTTTGGACGTTTTATCTTTCATAATCTGCATGTTTGTATGTATATTATGTGATTATATTACCATTTCATCTACCTTTGCGGGAATCAAGGTCTACACCTAGTTTTGTTGTAATCGTAGGTAAAATGGCACGTTTTACATCAAAAAGGAGCAAAAGGAGCTATGGAGTCATTGGAGCTACATTGAGGAACATAAGGAACCGTCCAGGAAGCATAGCCATGGATTATAGATTCACTTTGGACCAGATTTGAGAGATTTCACATTCAGTTGTGACTCACCTCGGTTGATCACAGATTCACCTCGACCGAGGTGATCCAGGGAAGTCGACTCGACCGAGGCGAATACCCAGGACGCGGCGAGAATATTTTATTCTCGGCTGAGATCTTTTATCTTTGGAAAGAGATCTTATATTTTTGGGCTTGACTCCTGGAAGGAAGAAGATATGCTAGATCATATATTTTACCTATTTTTATGGGGAGAGATCTTTATAAGATATCTTATCTTTGGAGAGTAATTTTCCTATAAAAAGGATCGGATTTCCCACAAATCCGACATCCGCTATCACCCCGCTTACACCGAAAAACACACAGCAGCCATACTCCAGTTGGGAGATTTGAAGAACCTTTTTGAAGGTTGAAGGAAGATTGAAGATTGTAGCTTTTATAGCTTTTGGAGGTTTTCTTGTAAGATTACCTTAGATTCTCTTCCTTGTTGTCTTGCTTGTTGGATTTTTATCTAAGGAACGCTTTGTTGTGATATTTGATTCAGTTATTGAAGTCTTTTCATTAAATTCTTCTTGTTCAAATATTCACCTTCTTCCCATATATTTGATTAATACTTTCATGATGATGAGTGGCTAATTTCCTTGTGTGATTCTAGGGTGATTGGCTGAAGGTTGTGGGAAAAACAATGATAGAATAGTCTTAAATCACAGTAGGACCCTGAAAGCTCGAGTCTTTAACCTTAACCCTAAGCATCTCGCTCAGTCGATGAACATCTCGGCCGGGGTGGAATTGGGCTGACCGAGGTGACTTATCTGATCCGAAACTGAGAGTTAAGTGTTAGAGTTTGCCAAATCCTATTCTTATTACACCTTTCCTGGTTCAATGCAAGCTTAGGATGAGACTTACCCGGTAATTCTTTAGTTTGTGTACCTAAGATCATAAGTGTAGGTAATAAAGGTTTGTCCTTTATTGGGGTTTGAGTATGCTTTTATCCCATCTTTGTGAGTTAGCCTGAGACTTACCCAGTAAAGGTTGATTCTATTCCCTTAGATGGTGTGTTAGTTTGAGGTTATAGTTCTTTATCTTGATTCCTTGAGACTTACCCGGTAATAGGAATTACGGTTTAGGATTAGTGAGTAGTGAGACTTACCCGGTGATCTATTCCACTTTAGAAACACCTTCCCTTTGCAAAACCTCAGCTTTGTCCGCTTATCTTTAGATCTTGAGTTGGAACCACAACTAGATACTTTAATCCCTAGAATTGCATGTTTCCTTTATTGACTGTTTATCATCTTTGATTGTTTTAATTGCTTTCGTGGTTAGTATTTACATAGCATACCGTAATTGAATTTGTTTTACTAAGTTCCTGTGATCGACCCCTGGAATTCCTTATTTTTACTACGATTGACCCGTACACTGCGGGTTCGCATCCTTGTTTTAAGCTTACATCTACGGTTATAAATTTAAAGCTTGCATACACCGTTTGGAGCGAACATTGTTGTTGCAATATTGTCAATGAACGGGTGGTAAAACACTTCAAGTTGCCTACGACCCCCCACCCAATGCCTTACGGACTCCAATGGATTTCCGATACGGCATGTGACACCGTCACACAACAAGCTTGGGTGCCGTTTTCTATTGGCGCCTATGTTGATAAGGTCCTTTGTGATGTTATCAAGATGGACGCCACACATGTCCTATTAGGACGACCATGGCAATTCGATCGCCGCACATATCATGATGGTTATCTTAATCGGTACATGTTCCAATATAATGGAAAACGGGTCACACTTTTGCCTATGACTCCGCACGAAATTTTGGTTGACTATGCGGAACGGAAGAGGCAACAAACTATTGATGAGTCCGCTAAAGCACCGGCAAAATCGGACCCCCGGAGTCCCGATGTTGTAGGTGCTAGTACTTCCAAATCCCGAAACACCGCCCCTCTTGTCCATGCTACCGAATCCAAAGGTAGTAAAGGTCACATCGTTTCTTCGGGCGCACCTTTACCATCTTCGGATCCCGTAATTCAAGGACGGTGTGAGCCACGGATACTCTTAACTCGCCGGCATGATTTGCAACCGGTCATGGAAGGCAAGTTCCCATGCTTTTTACTTGTTCCGTTTTGTTTATCTACTTTTCATGACCCAAGTAATGTGCCACACGAGGTGTCTTTGTTGTTGTCCGAATTTCAGGATATTATGCCCAAAGATCTCCCACCCGGCTTGCCACCTATCCGAGGGATTGAACATCAAATTGACTTTGTGTCCGGTGCCTCTTTGCCAAACCGTACCGCTTATCGAGCTAGTCCGGAAGAGACAAAGGAGCTACAACGTCAAGTGCAAGAGCTCCTAGACCGGGGACATGTGCGTGAATCCTTATCACCATGTGCCGTCCCGGTAATCTTAGTACCAAAGAAAGATGGATCATGGCGGATGTGTGTTGATTGTCGTGCCATCAACCAAATCACCGTCAAATATCGCCACCCGATCCCGCGCCTTGATGACATGTTGAATGAGCTTCATGGCGCCACCATCTTCTCCAAAATTGATCTCCGGAGCGGTTACCACCAAATCCGGATGGCCGAAGGTGACGAATGGAAAACGGCATTCAAAACGAAGTATGGACTCTATGAATGGCTTGTCATGCCTTTTGGCCTCTCCAACGCCCCGTCCATCTTCATGCGCCTCATGAACCATGTCTTGTGCCGATTCTTGGGTACATTTGTTGTTGTTTATTTTGATGATATTTTGGTGTTTAGTACGTCTTTGGAGGATCACATCGGGCACCTTTGCCAAGTGCTCGAGTGCCTTAGATAAGAGCAATTGTATGTCAACTTTGACAAATGCGTCTTTTGTTCGGACACCACTATCTTTCTTGGCTATGTCGTGTCTAAGGACGGACTACGAGTAGACGAATCTAAAGTTCGTGCTATTCGGGAGTGGCCTACTCCTACTATGGTCACCATGGTCCGAGCCTTTCTCGGCTTAGCGGGTTTTTACCGACGCTTTGTCAAGGACTTTAGCACGGTAGCGGTACCGCTCCATGAGCTCACTACCAAGGGTGTCACGTTTGAGTGGCGTGATATCCATGCTCGAGCGTTTGATGCGCTCAATGACCGCCTTTGTAATGCACAATTACTCCAACTCCCAAACTTTTCGAAAACTTTCGAGGTGGAGTGTGATGCATCAAATGTGGGCATTGGAGGAGTTCTCTTACAAGAGAATCGTCCAATTGCCTACTTCAGTGAAAAACTGTCCGGTCCTTTGCTCAACTACCCTACATATGACAAGGAACTATATGCTCTAGTTCGTTGTCTTAAGACATGGCAACATTACTTGTGGCCGAAGGAGTTCGTGATTCATTCGGATCATGCGGCTCTTTCGTATCTCAAGAGTCAAACAAATCTCAGTCGGCGCCATGCTAGTTGGGTAGAGTTTTTAGAGACCTTTCCTTATGTCATTCGGCATAAGAAAGGCACAGAGAATGTGGTAGCCGATGCCCTTTCTCGCCGCTATACCCTCCTTGTGTATATGGATGCCAAGATACATGGCTTTGCTCTTATCAAAGAGTTATATGCCACGGATCTTGACTTCAAGGACATATGGGCACAATGCCTCGACCTCCGAGAGCACGAGTCTTTCTTTATTAACGATGGCTATCTTTTTCGAGCGGGAAAACTTTGTATTCCGCGCTCATCTATACGCCATTTGTTGGTCAAGGAAGCTCATGAGGGCCGTGGTCATTTCGGTGCTACCAAGACCCTTTCCGCTCTCCAAGAGCATTTCTTTTGGCCCCGGATGCGTATGCATGTGACACGGTTTTGTAAGGGTTGCATCACATGTCATCATGCCAAGTCGCGCCAAGGTCCGGATGGGATATATTCTCCTTTGCCTATACCAATGGGACCTTGGGAGGATCTATCCATGGACTTTGTGGTCGGGTTGCCTATGTCAAAACGAGGCAAAGACTCCATTTTGGTGGTAGTCGATCGCTTCTCCAAAATGGCTCATTTCATCGCATGTAAAAGCACCCTAAATGCTAGTGAAGTTGCCACCTTGTTCTTTGACAATGTGGTGCGTTTACATGGGATACCACGTTCCATCGTTAGTGATCGGGACGTGAAATTCGTAAGTTATTTTTGGAGAACGTTATGGGAAAAACTTGGAACCAACTTGTTGTTTTCAAGTAGTTATCACCCCCAAACCGATGGTCAAACAGAGGTGACCAATCGGACTCTTGGTGCTCTACTTAGAGCCACCACTAGGACCAACTCACGTAGGTGGGAGGACTTACTTTCTGTTGTAGAGTTTTCGTATAACAGGTCTAGGCACACGGCAACTAAATTGTCCCCATTTGAAGTTGTCTACGGCCTCAATCTACACACACCATTGGATTTCACTCCCCGCCCGCTCAAGGATGGAGAACACATCATCGTCGGAAACCGAGCCGCCCAAATCATTGAGCTTCATGAGCGGACTAGGACACAACTTGAACGTCGTGCCACCCAACTTGCCGGACAACGCAACAAGGGCCGCCGCGACGTCTCTTTTGAGCCCGGTGATCTTGTTTGGCTCCACCTACGGAAGGAGCGTTTGCCTACTCGCCGCATGAGCAAGCTCTCGGACCGTGGTGATGGCCCATTCCGCATCTTAGCCCGTTATGGTCCAAATGCATACAAGATAGAGCTTCCGGATTCCTACGGAGTACACCCAACGTTCAACGTCAAGGACCTTGCCCCTTATGTTGAGCCCCTCTTTGACGATGGTGAAACGGGGACGTTTCACAGCCAAGATGGGGGGACTGATGCGCCCTTGGATGCCCCTTTTACGTTGACCATAGACGAAGAGGACGAGGCTCTTAGAGTTCGTTCAGATGGACCGATCACCCGATCCCGAGCTAAGGCCATTGCTCGAGCCACCGGCTCCATCATCACCCGCATTACTTCTTCACTTGGTCCTACTACCGGCATGCCGTGTCTCTACACCACCATGGCATAGGCTACCGGTTCCGCTAGCGGCATGTCCCGTCTTTCGGACTCCATGGCATGAAGCTAGCTTATTTTCGGACTATATTTTCATGTTTTCCTTTTTATGTAATAAAGGGATATTCCGTATAAGAATATTCCCTTTTGACCTTATCCTTTTAGGGTTTGCTCTTATCCTTTTAGGTTTTACCTTTTGGGCTTTTCTTCATGTATTTTGTTTGGCCCATTGGCCCATAGGTAGGCAAGTCTCTCTATATAAGAGATATCTTGCCTCACTTATTTTCCATGTTCAATATTACTAAGTTTTGAGAAGAATTTCCTCCACTTAGCTTGGACATCAAAACCTCTCTTCTATCTCTCAAATTTCTTCCTTGGATCTCGTCTTTGATCCCAGAAATCCATATTCGAGGATTCTTCTTAAGAATCAACCTTCGATCCACACAAAAAGGTTTATTCGATCTCTCTAGATCAAAGTAACCCTTGTTTCTTCATCGCTTCCGCCCCTTTGGATCCGAAACGATACAACGTTGCACAAAGAATCAAGGAGTAGTTGGAGTTTTGCTTGATCTAGATCCGAAGTTATCCTTGGTTATCTCCAAGGACGCATCAACTATCCTCTATCTTCCATGTGGCCTCATCAGGTCCTCGTCTAGACCACTGTATCCTCAACATAGGAATGTCCTTCGAAAACAAGCGTCTCACACCTCGCTCTAGGACTGCAATCAGGTGCTCAACAAAAGTGTGGTCCAGCTCAACCACTAAGTCATCATAGCTGACGATGCATCTCGGGTCTGGTATGTACTCTCTCAGCTGAGACACATGAAATACAAGGTGAACACCCTCTATCCTCGGTGGTAAAGCAAGTCAATAAAACGTTACTTTCCCAACTCTGTCTAGAATCTCAAAAGGACCGACATATCGGGGGCTCAACTTCCCTTTTATGCCAAAATGTCTGACGCCACGTGTCGGAGATACTCTCATCCAAACATGAGCTCCAACCCTGAACTCTAGAGGCCGAAACCTCTTGTATGCATACAAATTCTGGCGACTTTGTGCAGCCAACATCCTCTCTCTGATAAGTGCTACTCGGGCATTATCATCCTGAATCTTCTCCGGCACTATACCACTGACATTGTTTGGCTCATCCCAGCATAACGGTGTACAACATCTCCATTCATACAATGCCTCATATGGGGCCATCCTAATCGATGCATGCCAACCGATGTTGTACGAAAACTCAACCAATGGGAGGTGATCTGACCACACTTGTACCCAATCCAATTACAAGATCACAACATATCCTCCAGGGTTTGAATAGTCCTATGTGACTAGCCATCTGTCTAAGGATGAAATGCAATCGTAAAATGCAACCTCGTACCCAAAGCAATCTGTACCTACTGCCAAAACCTCGAGGTAAATTGCCCATCTCGATCTGAGACGATCTTCCTCAGTACATCATGGAGTCTCACTATCTTCCTAGTGAACTCCTCAACTAGACGGCTCACTGGCCACGTTTCCGTGATAGGGATAAATGTGCCGTCTTCGTCAGTCTGTCAACAACAACCCAAATGGCATCAAAGCTCATGCTCGTCCTCAATCCCGTCACAAAGTCTATGGAGATGTCCTCCCACTTCCACTACGGCATTGACAGTGGATGGAACTCTCCTTTAGGTCTGCAATGCTCTATCCTGACATGTTGACAGGTGGCACACTATGCCACAAATCTGGCTACATCGGACTTCAACCCTCCTCACCAATATGAACATCTCACATCTTGGTACATCTTTCTCGCACCTGGGTGCACTAAGTAAGGTATGGAGTGAGCCTCCTGCAAAATCCTCTGTCTCAGCTCCGTATCAGCGGGTACACAAACGCGCTCATGACATCTCATCACTCCATCTACTCCTATGGAGAACTGTGGGACCTCACCATGAGACATCCTATCTCGTATCCTCATCAACATCGGACAGGTCTCCTGTTTCTGTTACATCTCGCTCCACATATCAGGTAGAACCTCTAGAGCAAACAATTGACAGTCCTCATCAGGGAACCGAATGTTCATCTCTGTCCACACTAGATCTCTCTGCAACTAGGGTTGAATCGTTGGTCGTGCAATCGCCTTCTCTCGAGGCATCTTCTTCTTACGGCATCAGCGATTACATTCGTTCTACCGAATGACACAAGAATTCCAGTTTACAATCCTTAATCAACTCAAGCCATCAATTCTAGCAGTTATTCAATCTTTGTTGAGTAAAATTAGACTTTAGACTCTTATAGTTTCGGAAGATCAAACATGAAACTCCATATAGATAATGTCGTCGGGTCTTTATAGCATGAACTACTACAACTAACTCGAGGTTGTGAATCGGGTAATTCCCTTCATACGTCTTCAACTGCCGAGACGCATAGGCTATTACCCTACCTCGCTGCATCAATACACATTCCAATATTTGCTTGAATGCATCACTATACACTACAAAATCATTATTGCCCTCCGGGTGTGCTAAGATAGGAGCAAAAGTCAGTCTCCTCATCAGCTCCTCAAAAATCTGAGTACATGGCTCGGACTATACCAACCGGGTAGTCTTCCTCATCCGGCTAATAAGTGATCAGACAATCGTAGAAATTTCTTCCACAAACCGACGACAATATCCGGCTAGTCCAAAGAACTACAAACTTTCTTGATATTCATTGGTGTCATCTATGTTGTTACAGACTCGCTCTTTGCCAGATGAAATTTGATCTCTTCAGCGGAAATCACATGACTTCAAAAGATCACCTCAAACATCCAAAACTCGCACTTAGAGAGCTTGAAATACCGCTCTCTACCCTATAAAACTCGAAACCCGTCCTCAATATCCTGTGTGTTCCTCTCTGATACGAGAGTACACCAGGATATCGTCTATGAAGACCACCACAAACTGATCTAGAAAGTCGATGAATATGTCATTCATCAACTCTATAAAGATGGCGGGCGCATTTGTGAGCCCGAATAGCATCACTACAAACTCGTAGTGGACATACCGAGTCTGAAATACCGTCTTATGCACATCCTGCTCTCTCACCCTAACGTGGTGATATCCCGACGCAAATCTATCCTGGAGAACACAGTCGCTCCTTGAAGCTGATTCAACAAGCCATCAATGCGGGGTAAAGGATACTTGTTCTTGATGGTCACCTTCTTCAGCTCTAACAACTCAACATGCGTCATACGATATGGGGCCTTTGGGATCGGTCTCGTCCCTGACTCTAAATCTATGCCGAAGTCCACGCTCTTCAGTGGAAATAGACTTGATGGCTTATCAAACGCTTCAACTAACTCACATGCAACAAAATTTCCTTTAACGTTGCACCCGAAGGTGTCACAATCCAATCCAGTCAGCCTCACCTCAGCTCGAACCGTCGATCCCATGGATGACGAATCGGCTTCAATGATATTTCTACATTTTCATACCAATACTCTCTAGTAATTGTAAATCTTCAATCATACATCTGGCGTCGGTGTTCATGGATTCTCTTGAGCCTTAACAACCTTAGCCATGCTCTTTGGTGTAACTAACACCGAAATCACCTTTTACAACACCTCAGCGGATCTGGTGATGCCGAAGGATATGGAACGCATCTTTCCTTCTATGCCACTTCTGCTACACGCTAGACGTCTTCTCAAGCTTGTTACTTCGTCGAGGCGCAAGTTGAATCTTCCACGTGGGTACTCTACAATCTTAGTAGGGTAACTATCTCGTTCCTTACTGCGATCCATACGCCACCGATAACCTTGGAAAATACATTCTCAACATCTTTCATAACTTGGTCTTCCGCCTCTAGTGAATCAGTAATGGAGACTTAACTCCGACCACTCACGACTAGAGGTCCCCCAACTCGTTCACGACTTACGATTACCAAAGATAGAGGTGGTCTACCTTTTCCCCGTCCTATAGCAGATGTTTCTCTAGTCTGAGCCATCAGCGATAATATCATAGCTAGGTAAAAGGCTATATAATGCCATATGTATAGATGTATATATATATATACATACATACATATATATATATATATAATACTCAAATCCATACAAGCATGCACAGACCAACACATAATATGTATATGTATATATATATATATATATATATATATATATATATATATATATATATATATATATATATATATATATATATATATAGGGTCCAGTTCCGGTGAGGAGGACCCTTGCAGATAGGAATGAGGAGAGCCGGGGTGGTGACATGTGGCATTCCACGTCACCTTTTTTTATTTTCTTTTTGTAAATAAAAGTTGGTATTCATATTTTTATAAGTATGTGTTCATTTTTAAAAGAGTCGTTATTCATATGTTATCAATAAATGTTCATTTTTTCTCAACGTTCATTTTTTAACATTAGTTGTTCATTTTTATATTTTTTTTAAAACATTTTTTTTGGATTTTTTTTTTGAAAATTATACTATTCTTTCAAATCGTGTTAATAAAATATGATGCTCATTTTTTTACAAATATGTATTCATTTTTTTTTACAGTTTATGATGTTGATAATATAATGTTCATTTTTTTTTGAAAATTGTATTTTTATTTAAAATTGTGTTTATACTATTCAGAGATCGATTACATAAAAAATTGTGAAATCAAAGAGAATATAAGACGATTCAGGTTTTGTTTCTTCGAATTTCTACTCTCACTGTTTAGATTTCCATTCTTAAGGTTTAGGTTTCATTATGATTGATGTTTGTGTTCGAAATCAAATTTGTTTGATTTATTTTGTGTTTGATAAGTTTGATTGAGAAAATACATGTATATACATATGTTGAGTTGGTCTAATAGCTCCAAATAAATAATCTATATGCTCCTTTTAGTGTGCACGCAAACTATTTGGCAAAATGCCTTATAAAAAAATAGTTCATAATATTCACAGGAACAATGACATAAAAAGTATGAACACTGACGAATAAAAACATGAACAATGACGTATAAAAGTATGAACACCAATGACTTATCTATAACTTTGACACATACATAACATATTATGATCATCTTTTAACGTTTTATGATGAGTTTTTTTTTTGTGGTTATATACTGTAAATAAACATCTATGCATTATAAAATAAACACAAAAAAAATAAATGGACATAACACTTTGATGAAAAAAAATAATATGAACACCGAAGTATAAAAACATGAACAATGACATATAAAAGTATGAACATCGATGACTATTTTGAACGTAAGGATATTGTTTCATATTTTTAGTCAATTTACAAAAATGTCATTAATGATGAGCGTGTGAGAGCCCTTGATTTAAATCCATCCAATGTCTTACATCCCTCCTAATTCCTATCTACAAGCTCTCTTCTCACTTGAACTAAAATCTATATATATATATATATATATATATATATATATATATATATATATATATATATATATATATATATATATATACTGCCGATAGAGCTGTCAAAAGTTGACCCGACCCGTGAAACCGACCCGACAAACCCGAGCCCGAACCCGACCTGGCCCCGAAAATTTTTAAAAAAAGAAAATACCCGGAACCGACCCGCATGATATTGATTTAACCCGAAATAATAAATAACCCGAACGGTCAAACCCGAAAATGACCCGGATCCGATAAAACCCGAGTAGAATAACCCGATAACGACCCGACAACCCGAAGTAACCCGACCCGAAATGACCCGATAGCCCGAAGTAACCCGACCCGAAATGACCCGATTGCCCTAAGTAACCCGACCCGAAATGACCCGATTGCCCGAAGTAACCCGACCGAAATGACTCGATAGCCTGAATTGACCCAACCCGAAATGACCTGTTAGCCCAAAGTAACCCGACTTGAAATGAGCCGCTAGCCCAAAATAACCCGACCCTAGATAACCTTGATAATGTGAAGTAAAATGATGTGATAGTATGAACTATAAACTATGAAGTAGTCCAAGCCAATATGACAAGTTAATTCAGAGTAAATTGATAAAAATAAAATAAAATTACACATATAAACCTAAAATTTTAAAACAATAATACTCTTACATGTATCATAAGTTCATTACTCTTACATGTATCATAAGTTCATGATATGTATAGAATATGTTAAGTTTTCATCTTTTATTTTTCTCTTACAATATATAAAATTATTCAATTTGAATTAATAGAATTTGAGTTTTGAGTTAATTTGATAATTTGACATGATTTATCAAGAAAGAAAATAGATAGTATTTATCCCGGTCCGGCTCTAGTGAAGCTCAAAAACAACTTCATGGTGAAGTTGTATGGATCTAAACCGTTGATTAAGTTTAAAGGTTGAGATCATCTGATAATTATGACCAGTAATAATTGAGATCATCTTGATAATTATGGCTAGTGAATAAGAAAGATAATTTATGAAAATTTAAGAAATTTAATAGTACTAAAAGGAAAGCTAATATTGATAAAATAAAAATCTAATATTTCCATATAAGTATTGTCTCCTCCTTTGCTAGTCACTAACATTTATGGATGTTTTGTACCGATATTTTTATTTAATCTAATTGTGTAATAATTAAACTTTTTGTATTATTATTTTAATGACATTTAAAATATCATTTTGCTTCATTTAGATAATTGTCGATCAAAGGTTAATATTAACAAAGAATATATTCAATACATTATTTTTATCTTAATAAATCAAAGTAATTTATGTTTATTTTATCAAAATAACCAAAAAAATAAAATAGAGAACAATTGTAACCAATATTGAATGGATTTAAAAATACTAAATAAATGTGTTTATTATTGTATTTCCTATTAAATAGCATTACTTTTTTATATTCATAAAATTTAAATGTCAAGATCTTTCAGCAAATTGCAAATTAAGGTTATAAAATAAGAAATATAATATTAAATATTGAGATCTCCCGGTAAATTAAGGTTAGAGAATAAGAAAGATAATTTTAGTACTTTTTAATCCATTCAATATTAGTTACATTTGTTCTCACACCCTAATATTATATTTTGTTTTTATTAGATTACTTTGATTAATTGAATAAACATAGATTACTTTAATTTCTTAAGATAAAAATAATGTAATGAAATATTTTTTGTTAATATTAACCCTTGGTCGACAATTAGCTAAATGAAGTAGAAGATAATTTTGAATGCCATTATAATAATAATAATAATAGTAATAATATTAATAATAATAATAATAATAATAATAATAAAGACATTTTAATGAATATTAAATTAGATTAATTAAAAAATATCAATATAAAAGCATCTATAAATGTTAGTGATTAACAAAGGAAGAAGATAAACGGCTTATATCAAAATACTAATAAATGTGTTTTGTTTTTCAATATTCTCTTTCCTTTTTAGTACCAGTAAATTTCTTATATTGTCATAAATTATCTTTCTTCACTAGCAATAATTATCGAGATAATTGTAATTATCACTCGTGTTAAATATCTTCTGGTTTTAAATTCGGATATCCATTCCGATCCGTATTTGGTTGAATATCCGGCATTTTTCCCATGATCGGATTGGATAATTATACGGATGTCCGGTTGATCTGGAATCCAAAATATAGTATGCGAAATGATTTGGTTGGATCGGATCGGATTATTATCCACGGATATCCGGATGATCCGAATGACTTTTGTTTGACCCGATTGATCCGGATATCCTCTTGATCTGAATATGCAAAAATGATTTAGCCAGATCCGATATCCGATTGATCTGAATATCTCCGGATATATATTTGCTACTTTGTTTATCACAAAATGTAATGAAAAAACAATTAAAAGGCACCAAACAAATCAAAGTAAAAATGATAAGTATATAGATGATAAAAAAAAAATAGAATATTAAAGTACGGATATTTGGATATTAGATTATCCATGGATATCCGGTGAGCCACTGATCCATGAGTATCCGGATAGGCGGATATCCATGATTATTCAAATATTCATGATTATTCGGATATCCGTGGATATTCGGATTCCTAAAACTTTGATCCGTATCCGATCCGGTGATCTAGGAAGATATCCCGTATCGGATTCTAACCGGATCAAAACGGATACTAAAATATCGGGGGTTTTCGGATTGAATCAACGAAATTTTCAAACCGGATTGGCGGATAAAATTGGTTTTGCCGCCCATACTAATCATATTGGCGAATAATTATCCGATCTAACTAAAATCATTTGCGGATTCCATATTTTATTAGACCAAAATATTCACATAGGTAATTTTGATTTAGCTCGAAAATTGCACAATCCAAAACCGACCTGAATAAAGATTTTAGAAATCATATCATCTTTGAGCAAACCGAACTTGACCCGTCTTAATTGGCACCTCTCGAAACATTAAAAAACAAAATTAATCCAGCCCGAAGTGACCCGAGAACCAACTAAACCGATTTGTTATGACCCAAGAACCAAGTCTACCCGATAACCCGTTCCAACCCGAATAACTAGTACCCGACCCAAATTGACCCAGTCCGAAACAACCCGCTAACAAAAACAAACCTATTTATACCCGACTCGATTTCAACCCGACCCCGTTTGACCCGACCCGAACTCGACCCGCGGACCCGTTTGGCCCAACCCGAAATCGACCCGCCAACCCCGTTTGGCACCACGAAAAGAACCGATGCTACCCGATAACCCGTTTTAACCCGAACATTTGGTACCCGACCCAAACCGACCCGACCCGAAACAACCCGTTTAAAAACCAAGCCTACTTTTGACCCGACCCAATTCCAACCCGAGCTTGTTATAACCCGACCCGAACCCGACCTGCCAGCCCCGTTTGACAGCTCTAACTGCCGAGATCCTCAGAAGGGGTGATGGCTTCCCGTACACTCTATCCCAAAACAGCTGTACACATTTCAAAACCAAAATCTTTTGAAAAGTCAGACCCCTTTCGGGTTCTATTTATTTATCTATTCGACCTTTATCGTAGATTGCAAGTGCCATTGTTGTCAACCTAAGACTCTGATATCAACTTTGTAACACCCCGAATCCGCAGGACTCGGGGCGCTACTAGGCTAGGATCTCATAGTGAATCTTGACCCTAGCGTGACAACAAGTTCACTGGATCTTACAACAAGGCACAAATAGATATAAAACCAAATACATAAAACTGTATAAATATACACACCCAAAAGGTATACAAAACACATCCGAGTACAAAACGGCAATATCAATACATAGGTGTACAAAACATCCTCAAAACCCACACATGACCTAGTGTACGGAAGCCCTCGACTGATCACCCATTTGACTCACTCTACAGTCTTCCTATCAAGCAGAATAACTACAACACGTATAAAACCGTTAGTTAACATATCTTGAATACGAATAACAGTAATAGCACATACCATCACATCAACACATCACAATATACAATGCTCACATCAAAATCGTTTATTATCTTCATTACGTTATACCATTACTAATTCAACTTATTTTTTCACACGAGAATCTCCCGAAACTCGCCTCCGCTTCCGTATTCCGATAGGAATAGATTAGTACTATCCGTTACCTGTGGGTCTGGGTCGCAAGAGCATCCCCCAATCACCTATAGAACTGGACAAGTGATCACGACCCGTTATAATACACTTGGGACATTTAAATATACACATATGGTCGTCCTAGTCCGATTTAGGTTATAAATGTAGCATTCATATGCACAAGCATCACTATCACAATCATTCAGATCCATAATCGCTAACTAAGTAAGTCCCATGGACTTACCTGTCCCAACGTAACCCTGTATCCAAGTCACAGTTTTCCCTTGATGAAACGATCAATGCCTATATCATCAAGGCACACACAAGTATCAATCACTATCCATAGGCTAGGAGATTTCACCTCCTAGTCTTCAAGATCTCGCAAGATCATAACCATAACACAATCCACAAAATCCTCAAAGATCATAACTATCAATCTATTAACTTTTAATTAATTATATTAACTTTCACTAGAATAACGTTTTGTCCGCAGACAATTTCTGAATCCACCTGTCATCAAATTTCATCAAACAAACAACCCATAATCACCAAAATAATATGTCGAGCATAATTGAATTTCCAATTATCCATTTTGACAAGCATAAGGTCAATTTAGGCCAAATCGCAATACGGAAAATGAATGAATTCATAACTTATTCGTTACTAACCCGATTGACGATCTGAAAGAAGATTCGGAATCACAACGACGCAAACTACGGTCGGTCACTATCAAATTGACCGGAATTTGAGTTATGGAACCGTCCCAACATCATATATGCTTGACCAGATCATCACATGTTCGGAAACGCAGAAACTTGGTACCAAAATAAAGAGAAAGAAGAGAGGAATCCAAAAACTCAAACGGATTTGAAATCGGATTAGAAACGGAGAGTAGATCTGAGTTTGAAGGTTGAGAGAAATAAGAACTTTTACGAGGAAACGTGAAAGAGAATGAATCAATAAACGATTTTCCGCTATTTATAGCAAACACGATAATTATCCTTTAGCGTTATCCTTTTACAGATCCAAAGGCGGGTTGAACCCCCTTCTCCAAACTTCTCGCAATTGGAATAATAAATCTGGAATATTGTATGGATAATTATTCCGCAACTGCCTCGGAAAACGCATATTTCTAAGCCGTCTTTCTTAGTCGCTAAGAAACAAAATAACGACACTTTTGACCGTGTTGCCTTCCCATGTTATTTCTTATCTAGGACATGTCCGATGTCCTGATCATTTCTCTCAACTTCCTTTTTATTAATTGAAGCTCCCAAATGCTCTAAATAACACCGGATGGTAAACGTAATTACCTGGGGGAAAAAGAAAAAAATTCCCCATAAGTCCAAACTTACGCCAGGAACATAACGGTGGGACTCATACTCATCACTTACGCATTCTTCGCGAGTTATGTGTCAATTACTTCGATGATTAAGTTAATCGACATTAATCATCATCAATTAGAATTTAAAAATTCTAGCTCTTACATAAGGCAGGGCTTCTTTGAGCATTGGGTCAAGTCAATCCACTCTCTTAGCCTACAACCTCCTCGTCACTAAGATCCAACTCAGATCCGGATCGCATTAGATCACAACTTCGAGACTCACTACCTACGTACACTTTTCCGATTTAGACACCTTACAATTCACCCTCCTAATTCTTGTGCCTTGGCTTCAGAAAATATTTTGAAAAACAAAAAATTTCTATAGTGGATAGGCGGTCATAATTGATCCATACTCCTTAAGTTCTTCTACGTAATTGCAGTGAGATGGAGGATATCCCTATAGAAAACAAAATTTTCATTAGTAACTATTTTAGTACCAAAATCAGTTAGATTTATCTCTCCTTTTATTCTCTACACTTTCAACTCATTACTGTCATTGCCTTACATAGTGGTCTCTCACATCTATATGTTTTGTTCTTTCATGATAAACAAGATCTTTACATATAAACAAAGCACTTTGGTTTTCGGTATATGGTGTAGCAATGTAACTTGTTCTCAATTTCTTTGAGAATGCCTTTCAACCATACAACATATTTAGCTCCCTTAGTACCAACTACATATTTAACCTTTGTTGACGAAGGAACAACAATAGACCACTATTGTAACTTCTAGGATACACAATTCTCATATCAAGTATATACATAGGCAGTATTAAACTTTTTATCGCCCTTGTTACTTGCACAATCTGAGTCAACATTGTAACACCCCAAATTTTTAGAACTCGGGGAGCTACTGGTTAGGACCTCACAATGGGTCCCGACCTTAGTTTGACAACAATTTCACTAGGATCTTACAACAAGGCACAAAAGTATTTAAAACATTTGAAAACTTTAAACAATATATACATGAAGAATATGTATCAGCCTTACAAAGTAAAGGTACCAAAACGACACATATGAAGAACAACAAACATCCCCGTCCCCAACTAAATGAGTACGTGGACCCGGCTGACCATTTCCTCCGGATCTCTCTACAACTGTCTGAACCTGCAAGGCATCTACAAGCGGTATAAAACCGTTAGCTAACATTCTATGCATAAGTATAAAGGTAAAAGCGCAAACACACAACATACACAGTCAACATGCAACAATCAATCCTTTTATTATCTTTAATTAGGTGATTTGTCATCACTAATGATACTTATTTTGTGACACGAGGGATTCCCAAACCTCGCCCCTGTCCCCGTTTACCAACGCGGAATGGTACTAATGCATCTGACCGTCTACCTGACTGGGCTGGTCGCAGGGAACCTCCTAGACTCTCGCAAGAGCTAGGCAGATGATGTCACGACCCGTTATCATACACTTGGGTCAATTACGTAAATAATAAAGTCGGCCTAATCCGGTTTCGTTATTTATTATAACTAACAAACACCACTCATACACATTACACTCATACAAGGAGTCAGCTAAGTAAGTCCGTGGACTTACCAGAATCAAATCTCGACTCTTCTTAGTCACAACTCAATCGGTAACTGTAAGAATTCAGTAGTCTGTCAAAGGAGGCAAGTGTGTCAGCACACTTTCTAGGTAATTAGAAGTCTAAGACTTCTAAGGTAGTAGATCCTATTAGAACAAAAGTTAATACAATACCAATTCAGGATAAAATGACTATTTTACCCTTGGTCCCGGAACTTCAAAAAAAAACCCGGAATACATACTTAAATTCTTATTTGATGCTAACTAACCATATTCTACTCCCTAGGATGATTTTAGGTAACAACTAGAGAAACTACCCACTTTTCTATTTCCCGAAAAGTCACTAAGGTCCAACTACAACTTCAAATATGAAATTAAAATAAATTTATAAAAATTCTAAAATAAATCTCTAAATTATCTATGATATCTAATCTACTCATAGGAGCAATAATTTCCTAAAACTGTTCAACTATCCCTTCTACAAAACTCCTTAAAGTTGGCTACTACACTACAATGTTCCTATACTTAGTCAAAAATCAATGCTGGAAAAACAGCTCAAGGTCTCTACTTTGGGACGCCATAACTCTTAAACGGCAACTCGGATTCCTCTCAAATTTCAGTATGTTCTACTATGAAATCTTATCTATAATATATCCAAAATTCATCATCAAAGGAGATCAAAAGCCTATTTAAAACTATCTCAGAAAACTGCATCACAAGCACCTTTCCTCAACACTTAGAAATTTCAGCATAACAGAAAAAAACTGCTTACGACCCAATCTTTGAAAAATCATAAATCCCAAACCACTCTCTGGATTCCTCCCAAATTTTAATATGTTCTACAAAAATATGTCAATTGTATCATATCCAAAATTCAAGCCCAACGGAGATCAAGAGCTTATTCAAAACCATCTCACAAAACAGCACCACCTGCTGTTTTTCCCAACACTCAACACATTTATAAAAACTGCATGAGGCGTCAACTTTGGAACATCATAACTTTCAAACCGTAACTTCGATTCTTCCCAAATTTTAGTATAATCTACTATGTACTACTGAATACAACATATCCAAAATTCAGCAGCAAAGGAGGAGTATAACTTACTCAAATATGGACCCGAAGTTGACTGCTTTTCACTTCCGAAAACTCAAAAAACGCCTCAGCTCTTCAAGCTATCTTCCGAGGCTGTTCTAGCACGTTTCCCAACACAAACAGGGGTTCTAATCAGCATATATAGATACAAGGTAATGCAGTGAAGGGAGGTGCGGTATTTACCAGACAAGAGTGACTCGGCAAGCAAACTAGTACGAGGAAGAAGACAGAAGGCGGCTCATGCGCTGCTGTTGCGTGTACGTCCACAGGAGGAGAGGCGTTGCAGAGATTGGTGAGGAGACGATAGAGGAAGGTATCAGGGGAGCCTCGGCTTGTCGACCCAGTGCATCCGGAGGGAGAGAGAGGGCCGACTGTGGCTCCAGGGTCGCTGTCGAAGGTGTGTCGACGAGGGCAGACTGACCCCGGGCTGGAGCAAGGATGTCCAAGGTTGCTGCTTGGGTGCTAGAGAGGAGATGAGGGCGGTAGGAGGGCGACAAAACGAAGGAGAGGTAGGCAGGGACCGTCACATACGTGAGCTAGGGGTAACTGCTGGAGATATGCGAGATGGTAGGAGGTTGCACGGCGGTTGTGGCTGTGGAGGATTGGTGCCGACTGGTGTTCCTTGGCGTGTAGGAGTTTACAAGCGAGCTAAGGCAATTCACGTCCCTCACAGGTGGGCTGGGTAGAAGTACGTAGGTGGGCTGGGTAGAAGTACGTAGATGGGCTGGAGCAAAGAGGTGCAAGGGAGAGATGAAATAAAAGAGGAAGGGAGTGGGCTGAAAACATAGGCAAAAGGTTGGGCTGAAGCAAGGTAGGAAAGAATGGGCTGAATAGTTTGTCAAAAACATGTCAAAACTCGTCATGGCCTTATCAGGTCCATGAATGAGGTTGTCACAGGTTTGTCGGGCTTTGTCATGGCCTCGTCCAACTTAGTCATAATCTCGTCACAACTTGTCATGATCTCGTCTAAAGTCATCGATAAGAATGAATTATAATAACTAGGGTTTGATATAAATCTATCATTTTATGAAATTAAATTCTACATAAAATGATAAATAATTATAAGAATTAGAGCTTGATATAATTTTATCATTTTATGTGAATTAAATTCTACATAAAATGATAAAATTCGTGAAGAAAGAAATACTAGATAGAATGGAAAACCGTCAACGGCTCGAAGTCCGATTTGCTTCGGAATTAAACTGAATAAAAATTCCGGATATTACAAACATACCCTAACAGATCATCTTATATCTATTAAAGCAGAAGCCTCTATTGCCACGTGTCAACGCCAGGTTTCTCGAAGCCTAAAAAATTATTTTAAAAAGTGATTTCTAAATGTTAATATAAATTTAAAATTAATTTGTAAATTTTTAAAAAAATATTTAAAAAAATATTTTTATAAAAATAGTTTTTAAATTTTTACGAATTTTTTTAAACCAACAAGCATATCTTAACAAACTAATTTAAAAATATAATTAATTAGAAGAGATAAATACTTAAAAGAAAATAAAAAATCATAATATTGATTATAATTTTATTTTGTGGATTTTTATTTTTACAAAAATATACATATAAATTTATAAGTATTAAATATTTATTAAAACTGAACCCGCACTTTGTGCGGGTAATATACTAGTTAGGTTTTAAATGAGGACCATCTTCTAAAGCAAGGGAAGTAGTACTATTAAATATCTTAACAAAAATTTTATAGGGGACAATTGTTTTTCAGAAAGATTAGACATGTATATGCCGAATACACTAACTGGAAATGAAAGATCAGGTCTAGTACAAATCATATCATACATTTAGACTTTATAACTACATCATAGGGAATTAGCCTCATACTTTTAATCTCTGCTGAAGACATTATAACTTTCTTGGTGAGATCAAGATGTGCACCAAGTGGTATAGATGTTGGCTTAACCAAATTCATGTTAAATATGTCCAACACTTTTAGAATATTGTCGTGTTGTGTCAATCATATCTTCCTCCTACTTTTGTTTCTCACAATCTCAATTTCAAGTATTCTTTGTGCAAGACCAAGGTCCTTCAAACAAATGAGCGTTTTAGAGAAGCTTTCACAAAGAATACTAGTAACACAATTGTCAATATTTTCCTTAGTAAAGATCATTGTCCTCACTAGGATCGTAAAAAAGACACATCTACATTGTATCCCTGTTATGATACTTAGTAGAAATGCTATATGGCATTTTCAAAAGAAATCCATTCTCAATAAAAGACACATATTTACTTATAGTCATTTTATAACCACCAAGTTGAAAAATTAACACATTTCCGAGCCCTAACATTGAGCTTACCCTTAGACTTTTTGGCATAAGATGTGCAACCAAAAGTCTAAGGTAGGTCAAGTTGGGAGGTTTACCAAACCAAAACTCTTGAGTAGTTTTGAGGTTTAAGGCACTAGCATGAGACCTATTTATAAGATAGACAACAAAGGAGATAATTTTTATTGTCCCCGGATAACCTTTGAAGTTAAGAGAGCAAAATAAACCTATATCACACATCCTTTGAATGCAAATATTATATAGGAGTTCTTGATTTCTTCATCCTTTAGAAGATCTTTCTCGACTTTGAAATTCCCCCTTTTAAGCTCGATTTTTTCTATATCAGACATCCTTTGAATTATTCCGTAAATACCACAATCTAGAACAACCAAGCTTTGATACCAATTGTTTGATCGTATGTGTTATTATATTATAAATAAACGTTCATGTCGGACATCCCTTTGCAACGAAAATAATAATAACAATGGAGAATATAAAAGTTAAGATCAACACAATTGTTTAAAGTGGAAACATCAAGTTACCAACTAGTAACTGAGATCTGAATCACTCCCTTCCTAGTTTCACTAGGGCAGACTTTCAAAACAAGTTTATGGATTACTTATCTTAGATTACACCATAATTTACAACTGTACACTTGTCAATCAAGATAACCTAACTCAATACAACTTGTAGTCTTTAGTCCTCCTATGCAAACTCCCGAAAAGTTTATTTCTTCTTCACTTCCTTGCTCCAAGCTACTCTGGACATCCTCTTGTCTTTTCCATAGCTTGACCGTCGCTTAACCTCTTCATAGGTATGTACATGGTTGTATTGTAAGCAACAACCCTAAGACTAGAGTTCAAACAATTTATATAGTCTCTTACACATAAGATGCATTCTAACATAACTAGGATATATTCTTAAATTAAAATAAACATAGCAAGATCTCACAAGATTCCTAAGATAAAATTTCGTAAGGTAAATCTACTTTAAATCTTCAAAATCTTCCATGAATAAGGTCGGCATGTGTATCTTCCTTGTATGGAAATCAACATTTCCATATATAACTAAAAAAACCCTTTAATCACTTGCGTTAAGTGGGCATTTCCTCCTATTAAAATTATGACGTCTTTTCTATGGACATCTAAATTGTAACATCCTTTGGAACGTTCTTTAATGTTGAAACTTAAACTCATACCCACGTCAGAACGTTCATTTGGAGTTTGTCAATCGTCAAAACCTATAACATCCTAATAAGAACTCCATATCTAGGAAGTCCAACTTCAGTTGGTCAGTTGCCTTGACTCCAACTCGTTTTGTCCGAGTTCTCGTGCCTCGAAGCTTTCATTTATTGCACTAATCTCCTCTAAGCTTGCTTTATGTCTATGACCGGGATCACCTTAACCTCTAGCTCACTCCTCATTTATGATAAGCTCGTTTCCGCCCGTAAATGCTCTAAATGTTAAGTTTGTTTAAATTATTAAGTTTATTTAAGATAAATAAAGCTACTTTTTAGGATTAGTTAGAGACTATCCTGCAAATATATGCAGTAGTTGAGGTAGTGGCTATCATGGCCTAAGTTTTATCAGTGTTAGTTTTTGTAAGCCAACATAAAAGGCACCTGAACGTCAGTTAATATACAGATTATTTGGGTGCTAATTGTGAGTTTAAGAGCATTTATTCACATTTGGTATCAGAGCCGGTGATTCTAGAACGCAATCATGAGTGAAGAGAGATCCCTCACAAAAATTCCTCACTTCGATGGCCATTACGACCATTGGAGTGAATTGTTTGAAAACCTGTTGAGAGCAAAAAGCCTATGGAACCTGGTGGAAGTAGGGTACTCGGAGCCGGCAGCGGGAAGCGAGTTAACTCAGGGACAACGGAAACAACTGGAAGAGTTGAAGGTGAAGGACCATCAAGTGAAACACTATCTGTTTCAAGCAATAGACATATCTGTGTTCGAGCAAATCTTGGATCGCAGCACATCCAAGATAATTTGGGACTCAATGAAGAGCAAATTTGGTGGAAATGAAAGGGTGAAGCGTTCACTTCTCAATTCTTTGAGGAAAGAATTTGAAGTTCTTGTCATGAAGACAGATGAGAAGATCGATGAGTACTTTGGCAGAGTGATGGCTGTTTCAAACAAGATGAGAAGCAATGGGAAGAATATGCCAGACTCAAAGATCGTAGAGAAAATTCTTCGAACCCTGACGGATCAGTTCACATATGTGGTGATTTCTATAGAGGAATCAAAAGATACTGGAAAAATGTCCATTGATGAACTGCAGAGTTCATTGGTAGTGCATGAGTAGAAATTTAAGCAACCCCGGCATGAAGAAGATCAAGCCTTGAATGTAAAAGGTAGAGGCAAGGGCTCTTATAGAGGAAGGGGCAGGGGGCGTCCTTTCAACAAAGCATTGATTGAATGTTACAAATATCATAAGTTAGGGCATTTTCTGTATGAATGCCCACATTGGAACAATGCAGCACAATATACAACAATGGAGGATGAAGATGAAGTCTTGCTAATGACCCTTGTGGAACTCAAAGGCACGAAGAAGAGTGAAGCCTGGTTTGTGGACTCTGGATGCTCAAACCACATGTGCGGTGAGCAAGGTATGTTCACAAGCCTGGACACTATCTTCACCCAAACTGTCAGACTTGGGGATAACCACAAACTAGTGGTTAATGGGAAAGGAGTGGTGAGAATTATGCTTAAGGGAATAAGCTATGTAATGAATGATGTCTATTATGTTCCTGAACTGAGAAACAATTTGCTAAGTGTCGGGCAACTTCAAGAAAGAGGGCTAGATGTGCTATTCAGGGGAGGAATGCACAAAACGTGTAGCATATATCACCCTACCAAAGGAAAGATAGCAGAATCTGTTACGAGTGCCAACCGGATGTATGTCTTACTTGCTGATTCTAGCAATAAGACAGATGAAGATAGGTGCTTACAAGTTGATGTCTCAAACAAAGCTCAATTATGGAATCATCAGTATGGACATCTTAGCTACAATGGGCTCCGCTCCTTGCACAAAAGGGATATGGTTATTGGTCTGCCAGAAATTGAACAAGCAAAGATCACTTGTGAAGCTTGTCTGAAGGGAAAGCAACATCGAGTATCATTCCCAAAACAGTCCGTGTGGCGAGCAACTGAAAGATTACAACTCATCCATTCTGACTTATGTAGTCCAATTAGCCCTCCATCAAACAGTCAGAAGAGGTACTTACTCAGTTTTATAGATGATTTTTTTAGAAAAACATGGATATTCTTTGTACTAGAAAAATCAGAAACTTTCCTTCATTTCAAATTGTTTAAAGCTCTTGTGGAGAAGGAATTAGGTATATCTATCAAGTGTTTAAGAACCGATAGAGGAGGAGAATACAACTCTGAGGAGTTCATAAAGTATTGCAAGGAACAAGGAATTAAAAGGCAATTAATTACATCCTACACACCTCAGCAAAATGGAGTGGCTGAGCGTAAGAACCGAACTGTTATGAATATGGTGAAGACTGTTTTAATAGAAAAGGGAGTTCCGAAGACTTTTTGGCCAGAAGCTGTACAATGGACAAATCATGTCCTTAACAGATCTCCTACCTTGGCTGTTAAGGATATGACCCCGGAGGAAGCATGGAGTGGTGGTAAACCATCTGTGGAGCACTTCAGAATTTTTGGATGTGTAGGGCATGTTCATATTCCAGATGTGAAAAGGACCAAACTCGACGATAAGAGTGTAAAGTGTGTCTTGCTCGGTTTCAACAGTGAATCCAAAGCATATAGGATGTTTGATCCGGTTGAAAGGAAGATACACATCAGCCGAGATGTGATATTTGAAGAAGAAAAGGCGTGGGATTGGGGTACTGAATACACTGATAAACAACTCATGGATTTTGAATGGGAAGATGACAACATCAATGAGGAAAGTGATAGTGCTATGAATGAGGAAGGAGAACGAATTGAAAATCCAGAATTGAATGAAGATTATAATCCACCTCAAAGTGACAGTGTTGTGAATGAAGAAGGCACAACAAGGGAAAGAAGAGCCAGACAACCACCAACATGGGCTGCAGACTATACTTCCGGAGAGGGCTTATCAGATGCGGAGGATGAGATCAATCTGTTAAAGGTTGACAACTTTGATGTTGAGCAGCTTGCATTTATGGTCATCTCAGATCCTACGAATTTTCAGGAGGCATTCGAGCACTCGAAATGGAGGCAGGCAATGGATGCTGAGATAAAGTCTATTGAAAGGAATCAAACATGGACTCTAACTTTGCTTCCAATTGGAGCTAAATCTTTAGGTGTGAAGTGGATTTATAAAACCAAACTCAATGAATTGGGAGAGGTGGATAAATTCAAAGCAAGACTTGTGGTGAAAGGCTACTCACAAGAATATGTAGTGGACTACACAGAGGTATTTGCACCTGTGGCAAGGATGGACACTGTGAGGATGATTATTGCATTGGCTGCACAAAGAGGATGGGGGCTTTATCAGTTGGATGAAAAATCTGCTTTTCTTAATGGAGAACTTGAAGAAGATGTATTTGTGGAGCAACCTCAAGGTTATGAAGTTACAGGAAAGGAACACATGGTGTATAAGCTACATAAAGCTCTCTATGGACTAAAACAAGCACCAAGGGCTTGGTTTAGTCGAATAGAATCTTATTTCTTGAAGGAAGGTTTCAAGAACAGTTCTAGTGAACAAACCTTGTTCGTCAAGAAGAGAGAAGGTAAAATTCTGATTGTCAGTATTTATGTTGATGATTTACTGTTTACTAGTGATGATCAAAGCTTGTTGAATGAGTTCAAGTGTTCTATGAAGAATGAATTTGACATGACTGATTTGGGAAAGATGAAATATTTCCTTGGAATAGAAGTTGTGCAGAAGACTGATGGGATCTTCATATGTCAAAAGAAATATGCTGTTGAAGTCATTGACAGGTTTGGAATGCAAAATTACAACTCTGTTTGCAATCCAACTGTTCCTGGACAGAAAATCAGTCGAGATGAAGACGGAATGAAAATAGATTCAACCATCTACAAGCAGATGGTAGGCAACCTCATGTATCTTACTGCAACACGTCCTGATTTGATGTTTGTAGTCAGTCTTATCAGCAGATCTATGTCCAGCCCCACTCAGCTTCACTTGGCAGCAGCAAAGAGGATTATGAGGTATTTAAAGGGGACTTTGGAACATGGAATATGGTACAACCGCAAGGAAAGAAGAGATCTTGTGGCCTACACTGATAGCGATCATGCGGGAGATATAGATGACAGTAAGATTACTTCAGGGTATGTTTTTCTCATGAGTGGAGGAGCTGTAGCATGGTCTTCAAGAAAACAGCCTATTGTGACGCTATCAACAACTGAAGCAGAATATGCGTGTCAAGCCATCTGGATGAGAAGAATATTGAAGGAGATAGGCCATAAGCAAGAAGATGAAATAGAGTTGTTATGTGACAACACTTCCACTATCAAGTTGTCTAAAAATCCAATTCTGCACAGAAAATCTAAACACATAAGAGTTCGGTATCATTTTCTGAGGGACTTAGCTAAAGATGGAATTGTCAAACTTGTTTACTGCAACACTGAGATGCAGTTAGCAGATTTGATGACTAAGCCAGTGAAGTTGGCGACCTTTCAGAGGATTCGAGGAGCATTAGGAATCAGCACATATGAACTAAACTCTGCTGAGAGTTAAGTTCAAGGGAGGAATTGTTAAGGGAGGAATTGTTAAGTTTGTTTAAATTATTAAGTTTATTTAAGATAAATAAAGCTACTTTTTAGGATTAGTTAGAGACTATCCTGCAAATATATGCAGTAGTTGAGGTAGTGGCTATCATGGCCTAAGTTTTAGCAGTGTTAGTTTTTGTAAGCCAACATAAAAGGCACCTGAACGTCAATTAATATACCGATCATTTGGGTGCTAATTGTGAGTTTAAGAGCATTTATTCACACTAAAGTCATAAGCAACCCAATACCAAAGTCAAACCGGCATCGAATGAGACCGTTATTACAAGCTACTAAGGCAGTACTACACCCAACATTTGCTAATCCCTGTTACGCTACAAGTCATAAGTAGGACTCCAAGAGTGATCTTTGGAGTTTCAGCACCGACATAACACAACCTTAACACTACATATGAAGAAATGAAGCTGTACTCACCCCTTACGCAAATCCAACTATACTCACCGCTCATCATCTACACAAATCTAAATTAAGCAGAGACATTTTTAAGTATTTACAACACCAAGGTCTCCGCTCTTCTTGGCAGGCTTACTCAACTGGAAAACCGGGTGCCTGCACAGCTTCTTCACTCCTTTTCTGAAGCTTAACCTCTCCAGTAAGCCTTCCCCTTCACACCCATCATCCACGCCATTCGCTTCGACAGCTTCTTTCCTGCTTCGACTTTGGGCAAAGTGCCTTGGCTTGGACCTCAACTCCATTCTGTCTACGATGACTGCTCTAACGAGGTTGTTCCCTTTCCTCTCTCCAAATCGACAATCACTCGTTGCCATCTCATTTATAGTGTCATCCCCACCATCAGTTTTGAGCGGTTCCAAGCTCGAGGACAGCGTCAATGGCCTGTCTTGGGTGACTGGGCCAGTTTCTTCCCTTTCTCTGAGAGTCTTTTCAATTAGCGTCTTCAGCAAGTTCATTACTCGCACAGCATGGATCAGCGCAGTAAAAGCATCAGCCATCTGCATTATTTAAGTCCATAGTTATAGTTGCACAAAAGTCTAATCGATATGATAATCATCATGTAAGAGTCTGGGTTTACCTGTGTCATGTTGGGAGCAAATATCATGGCAATGTTACGTGCATTCATCTTATTGTGACACTCATTGTGGACAACATCTGCCAACAGATTGATGGCCCAGTCAAGCAGCGCAGCCTCAGTAGGAGGAAGCAGTTTCACCAGTCCAGCACACTCAGCTTCAGTGTTGCACTGCATCACCTGTTCTGGCGCCAGAGAATCGAGCACTCCTGTCGGTAGCTCTCTAAACCAAGCCTACAAATACAATACTATATCAAAGGCATGCTTCTACATATGAGATTTGTCCTCGTTTTCGTTAGAAGGACTTGAATGCTCTATGTACAGACCTTTATTAGCCCTGCTAAGCAATGAACGTCGATCCCACATGGAATGAGACCGTTATTCAACTGGCTCCTTACATACTCTTCTTGACTATTCTCAGCAGTGATTCGAAATATTCCTTCCACCTTGTAACATCATAAGCAAAGGCCAACTCTAAAGCATTAGAGCATCTGTCTGTCTAATAGCAGCAGCTTATGGGAAATCGTCTAGAAATGAGCATACCTTAAGCCCGCCATCTGCATACAATCGCTTTTGCATCATCAGGAGTATAGTCGGCACGCTGTTCCCTCTCTCGTCGATGGAGCACTGCATCGACTGAGGAGAAATCCCAAAGACTCTCACACTACAAAGGAACCAACAACGAGGGATTATATGCACATCATTTAAAAAGGAAAAGAATTACTCTAAAGGAGATGAGGTTGACAGATTTCCCTTGCAGTACACTGAATTCCATAAGAAAAAAAGCAGATTCTGGACTCGTGGTACTTGATTTACATTTCCTAGAACTGGATGGCGAACAATTTGTATCGAATCTATCATGTACTACTGTTCCGAATAAAGCATGAGTAAAAGGGACATGATTGGTTTGGTTGGTAGAATTTGTAATCAGCACAACTAGTCAGAAGTATAATTCTGTCTCTAATTAATTGAAAGAGCTGATTCATTGACAATCAGATGGTTAGGCAATGTCAAAGGACCCAAAGAGAGGTCGTGTAATAATGTGTTGAAGATTTATGATACGAGATTCAGATGAAAACCCTAAAAGAAGCAATTTAGGAGAAACCCAATTTCCAGATCCAGTGGAATAGCAACGAGTGATGAAGAATCGAAACCTGGCACTAGGGACCCTCCTGGGGAGCTCAGGCTGGAGCTCAACAGGAAGACCAAGAAAGCCATTGAAGCGGTCGAAGGTGACGTGAGACACGTGTCTGACATCCGTAGGAGAGCCAATCTCGATGGAAGTAGCGACGTCATCTCTGTCGACAGTACAAGTGACGAGCGACTTCCTGAGAGCGGCGAGTAGTATTTCCACAACTGGGAGCTGCGTTTGGTCAGGCTGCCTACGACATCGTGCTCCTTGAAAAGCGATCTCCTCGTCGTCGTCTTCGTGTTCAGAGGGGCAATGTGATTTGGGTCGGAAGAGGGGAGTCATATCATAGCTTCCCTAGTGGAACAAACAGCAGGAAGCAAGAATGGGGAGATCGGATCTAAATTGATAATTAGGGAGTTTGTCTGTTTTGGGATGGCGACAGCTTATCAATCTCAGTATCTTTACAAAGATTAGAATCGATCCCAGGTTTGGTCTTTGCGAATTACGAGTGAAACGATGGTAACAAAAAGCAGCGATTCATGGCATACCAATCCCAGCTGTACCTCTTTACATCAGGGTTAATGGGGATTGCACATGTCTTGCTTCACGCCTACACATGGGTGGTGCTCATTCATTATAATCAAATTGAGTGGGGAAGAGATTGGGACATGGACAAGGAAGGCACATCTCATTCCGGCTGGCATGCTCCACTCCCTTCTATAGTATTACTTAATCAACTAAAAACAACACACAATAAACTTATAAAATCAATATTAATCCTACCAATTTGCATTACCCAAGATTCAATCCTATTTTCCTCAAAAAAACAAAAGAAACGAAACAGATTCTATCCTACCGGCTACCAACAAAAATTAACTAATTTTTAAAGATATTATTCATTTAGGTTTTCTTCGCATACAACCCTAGTTAGATACCTATCTTTTTGTTTACAAATATTGGTTAGGGTTAGAATGCAATTGAAAGATAAATAAAACATAAAAATTGGTTATCTAGTTTTCTACGAATTTGTGACCGTCCAAGGGACTACCAAATTAGGTTTTACACTATATTTTATGATAACGATTACAATAATCAACGTGGGTTTAAATAGGTCACTAATATCTAATAGATAAAAATCCTTGAGATAAATAAACTAGGCCGAAAACAACAATCGAATATATAGTACTTCAGGCTCCACAACTCAACAATCCCCCACCTAGAGATTGATCTCAAACATTATTGTCTTCTTCAACAACAACCTAATTACCAATGCTACTTCAAGGTATCCAAAGCTTCAACTTGTCTAAGATCATCACCTTAGCAACATATTTGTAGGATTTTCACTTCTTGGAATCTTCCTTAGTTGCAAAATTTTTCTTTCCAAGAGATGTCGTGTATATTGATACTTTAATTATACATGCTTTGTTCTTGAATGAATGGTGTAGTTCTTAGTCAAGTGAATGACACTCTAACTGATGGTAGAGAGTATGTCCCCTCTGCTTATTTTCCAAAACACCCAAGAAATTCTACAACCATACTATCTCCTTGTTGGCCTTATTCACTACAACATACTCAGCTTACATAGTAGATAAAACCATAATTTTAAAATTTAGATGTCATGGTACCACCCAATGGGAAGACACACCGAATGTACTTCTTCTCTTGTAAAGATCACTTGATTCTAAATTTGCATCAACATACTTTTCTAACACGACCTTCTTGCCTTCAATACACAAGGCATGCTTAATAATATCTTTCAAGTATCTAATGATCCATTTTACTACTTTTCAATTTTGTTTTCCAAGATTGGCCATGAAGCGGCTAACAATTCCCATCACATGCATAATGTCAAATCTTGTACACACCGTCATGTACATAAAACTACTAATTGTTGAAGCACACGGTGATCTTTACATTTTAGGCACTTTCTCCTTGATTTGTAGGTGAGTCCCTATTGGACAACTTGAAATAGTTGTTGGAGGGATGTTAGTGATAGCACTCAAATTAACGTCTTTTTTCATCATCATTCTATTCCATTTTCTACCTCTTTTTGGGCTACTTAACATATCTTATTGGTCTATTTTCTTCATCTTAGTGTTTTAGAGATCTACTGGTTAGTCTATGTAATTGTCGGCATTCTAGGCATTTGTGGAGAACAAATAACACATCTATAATAGAAGCACCAAATACACACTACGGTTTTTCCTACGGTAAAAGAATTCAAGGTCAAGACGGAAATGACTGAAATCCGAGAGTGAATTGAAGCATATTAGGGGAACGTGTAGAAGTTCTCGACTAACACTAAGGTAGCTCTATCTCCCTCCCCCATTTTTTCTTTGGACTTCAAAATGACCTCCAATTGTTGCAAGGAATATCTTGGAGCAATTCTAGACATGTCCCATGACTTTGGCCCAAGAGATCAATCGACAGCCCGCTCGACCTACTTGCTCCGATGTCTTATTTTGTTTTCCATTTTAGTCTAGTTTGGATGTGTTGATAGCCCGTCCTTTTAGTTTCATTATCTTTTAGATATGATTATCTTTGTAGAAGATAAAATCAAGGAGATTTAGGATTTTCAAGCTATCCCGTGACCGTGTAAGTAAGACTGTTTAGGCATTAGGTTATATCATCTTATCTTTGCAATTAATTCAAGTCTTCACTGCATTCTTTCCCCAAAGGTTGCTCGACGGCCCCTTGTCCTACTCATCAATATATCTTTGCATCATGTTTTATGGTATGTGTGAATATTTCTCTTATGCTCTAGGGTATGGTGATCCTAACTACATTTATCGATGATGTTAGATTGATTCTATATATTGATTGTATGTCTATGAGTTATGGTAGTATTAGGTCCTTCTATACTATATGATCTTCAAGGTGATGTTGGCTTTCAATGATAGTATAGTCCTCATACATCCATGTTAAGTTCGATGTGAAGATTTGGCAACAACTTTAGTATGTGACAATTAATGGGTGACAACATTTATGTACACCGAGCAATAGATAATCACCATGTGATAAACAAAAGAAGTTATCTTTTACACAAGTCTAGCTTATTTTCAATGTTGTGGAATTTCTTATTGAGATCTATTGTATGTTGTAGTGGTGATCAAGATTCTAGAAAACTTTATCAGAGCGATACTTGTGGCTTATCTTCATTTTGTCTTGCCTTTTGATTTCGAGCTATCTAAAGATCCAAACTTCCTCTTTTTTTCTCCTCTAGTTTCTAATTTGTTTGACGAAGTATTCGGGCAACATCCTTGATTGAGGTCGAGCGACTTGTCCCACCAAGCTTTGGTATTTCGCTCCAATTTCATCTTTGGTTGTGTGTACGTTGTCTTTTGGTTACAAAATCGTGTTTCATCCCGGTCAACCTGACCCAATTCGGCCGACCGAGGTTCTCTACTTTTAGTTTCTAGTTTCCTTCTATCTTCCTTATTGTTTGTATAATATTCGGTTTAGTTTCTAGTTTCGCTCCAATTTCATCTTTGTTTGTGTGTACTTTGTCTTTTGGTTACTGATAGCATGCATTATAGTCTATATTTTGGGATTGGTTTGGACGTTTTATCATCATAAACCTACATGCATGGTTGTATTTTCTCGATGATTATGTCATTTTGTGTACCTTTGCAAGAATCGAGGTCTACACCTAGTTGCATTCTAATTGTAGGAAAAATGGCATGTTATGGATCGATATGGAGCCCAAGGATATAAGGAGTCATAAGAGCTGCATTTTGGAGCATCGAAGAGCTACAAGGAAGGCATAGGAACTCTGGAAGTTGGATGGAAACGAGATATTAGACCAGTTATGGAGATTTGCACGTAACAACTCGACCACCTCGATTGACTACATGATCACCTCGGTCGAGATGGTTCATTGGGCCTAGATCGAGACGGCCGGCCCACAACCCATGAGATCTTTTGAAGAAACATTAGGTGAATATAAAGGATAAAGATACCCTAGAAGGGGGGTTGAATAGAGTTTGGAAACTTTTCGCAAAAACCTATCTTAAGGCTTTGAAACTGATTTCACAGGTGATGTCGATCTGAGCTCTTTGTGACACACTTTGATTTACAAGGGCTTTGAAACTAATATCAAGGGCATGGACTTTGTTCACCTGCAAAACAAAGTTAGTCACAATAAAGCAGATAAAGTGCGGAACGTAACAGATCGACACGAGGATATGTTTACAAAGTTCGGCTCTAAATAGCCGACTCTCCATCCAAGGTATATCCGTAGGATCTAACTATCTATTATCAGTTTCAAAGAGTCCTAGATGCAAACTTGAAGAAATCCCCTTCTTCTTTCACTATAGCCAACGCTACGATCTAGCTCCAACTCTTCACCTTGCTATAATAGCCTAGTTACTTCGCAGAGTAACACACACTCTAGTATAACACTATTTAGATTTTCCAATGGAGCTCTCGAGTTTTATCTCTCTCTAGGGGATAAAGCTTTTTGTAAAAGAGAGAAAGAAAAACTTGTTTGATCGAATGAAGATGTTTTGGATCGCTTGAAGACTTTGAATGTTTCCGCGTAAGCTTATATTTTTTCTTTTTCAATCGTCGTCTTCATTTATAGTCTTCGATGGAGAGGTCTTCTAGCCGTTGGGAAGATGACCGTTGAAGATAGTTCTTCTTCTCCATGAAAGCCGCTTCTTGGTTGAGATGAGGTAGACGTTGTAGATCTTCTATCGACTTCATCTCCTTAAAGCACGTTGATCTCCCTTGTCCGTAATCTTCTCATACTTGTTGTGAAGATATCCGAAATCCGTTGAGAGGGGATCTTTGCGAGATCCTGTTTTGAAACAAATCCACTTGGTCGATTAAGATCTTCTTCTTGTTGAGCATACCCCCTTGGAAGATCTTCTTTTGATGCTTGATAGATTTGGTTGTTTAGAGTTTTGAATTCTGTCAAGCCACTTTGTCCTTTGAAACTGACTTCAAGGCTTCGACTTCTGATCCCTTGAAATGGCTTTCAAGGCCTCCGTATTGAATCTCTTTAAACGCATTTGAAGTATATAATCAAGGCGGAGTTTTCAATCTCCCCCTTGATGGAAGACAACACAAATATCGTACCTGCATGGTAAAGTTAGCGAAGCATATATGAATATCAAAACGGACTTAAAATGCAGAATGCAGAAATATCGAAATGTCGGATCATTTAATTTCTCCCCCTTTGTCTTTCAACAAGGGAGAAAAATAGTTAAAGCACGGAAGTTTTAAACGATTAGAACCCCAGAAAAAGTATTTCAAAAACCAACACAAGTTTTTAACACAACAATCCCACAATCATCATATGCTCAGTCTGAATCTTCCTCATAAAATTGCCTTTTTCCCTTAGATGAAGCTTTCTTGTGACTCCAATCATCCATTTCAAAAGCTAAACGTCGTCTCTTTTCTTCAGCTCATCTTTCCTTAACCATTTCATGTTCGAGCACTGGAAGAATAGTTGGCTCAACATGGGTAGGATAAAAAAATAAAGTTATTCTGTAAGCGATGTTTGCTGTTCATCAGAATATTTTCAACTTTTTCTTGAGTATGTTGAGCTACATCTTCAGTCATAGGTAGGATCCTTACCATGATGGTAAGGGTAAGAGCATTCATCAGATACATTTCATTTACCTTAGCATTCATGATGGACAGCAGTTCATGATTCGGATCCAATCTTCTCTTAGTGTCAAACTGAAAATATGAGAGTTCACGATTCAAAGAAACCAATTCTTTTTCACATCCATCTAACCTGATTTCTGGAGTAGAAGGAGAAGATGTCGGAGCTTCTTGGTATGGAGGTGGAATAGCTCCTTTTCCCTTCAATGTCCATGCTCCTACAAGAGTCTTCTCAATTCCTAGCCTTTCTAAGAAAGATTCATCAATCTTTCCATGAATTAGCTGTCAATCTTCAGAGGATGTATCAGTTGAAAAATGGCCGAAGATTTTGGGCAGAAGATTTCTATAAGGCAAAGGAACGGCTCGTTTAGAGTTAACTGAATGGACCATATGGTTAAGGATGAGATTAGGTACGTCAATGTCCAATCCAGACATAATCAGATGAATTAATTCCAAGGATTGATCAGTCAAAAGCTCTCTTGAGTTTTCTTGAGGAAGAACACACCGAACCAGAATGGTAAACACAATTTTAGCATCTAGGTTTAGGGAACTATGAGTAAGTTGGCGTGAGGTTGAGTTTGAAACCATAAACTTCTCCTTAGCAAATTGAATACTCTCTGATCGGGAGGGATGTGTAAAAGAGAGATTTGTAGGAACTCCTAAAATCTCACCCAAAACAATAGCAGTGAGAAGAATTGGGGTACCTTTTATAGATGATTCAAGGGTGATAATTTCTTTGTCCTGTTTTGTGACGAGGTTGACATAGAACATTCTTGTGAGCCTTGGCAAAGCAAAATCTCCAGGGTTTAAGATTTTCCAGACTATAGAGCTTTTGAGCATAGCAATGCAGGGGATTTGAAGGGTTTCTAAAACCGTAGTATCCACCATATCACACATACAGAGAGGCTGATTGTGAAATCCATCAAGCAAAGATCCCGTAGCTTTAAAATTGATGAACCAGGATGTTGGGAGTCCAGTTGTTGAGAAATTTTCAATTCTTCAAGAAGTTTCTCTTCTTCTTCTTTGGTGGAGGAGATCTGAGTTGTTTCCTTCTTTGAAGATGAAGTTAGATGAGGAGCAAATTTCTTGCTTCTAGGAGCCATAGATGATTTTGGGAGAGAAAAGAATGGTTGTAAAATGGTTTTTGTAAAGACGGGAAATGAAAAAGAGAGAAATCTTTAGCCTTTTAAAAAGAAGAAAATAATTTAAGGTTAAACAAGATCTTGAGAAAATCAAGCCCTTGAAAAGCCAAATTTCTTTCCAATAATATCTCAACAACTCTTTTTCAAAACTTTGAACCCAAAAATGAGGATTTTGAAATTCTTAAAAACAATTTAAGAATTAAAATATCTAAAAGATATTAATCCCTAAATAGATCCGTAATATTCATTTTCCCTCTAAGTTTCGTTTGAAGGCCCTTGAATTGCATTTCAAGGCCTTTGAAAACAAAAAGTGGGTTGCATACGATGGAGAAAATAAAACGATATACCCCCCTACGTTAATGCTTCCTTGTTCAACATACCAAACTCTAAACGAATAAATTTGAATTGATCTTCAGGTCGAGGCTTGGTAAAGATATCTGCAAGCTACAAGTCAGTTGATATAAAAGAAATTGAAACATCACCTTTCTCAACATGATCACATATGAAGTGATGCGTTACATCGATATGCTTTGTCCTTGAATGCTACATAGGATTTTTAGTAATCGAAATAGCACTAGTATTATCACATTTTATCAAGATACCTTTTAAATCAAAGCCAAGATCACGGAGTTGTTGAGCTATCCATAAAATTTGTGCACAACAAACTCCCGCAGATATATTCGGCTTTGGCTATGGATAGGGCGACAAAGTTTTGCTTCTTGAAGTGCCAACTAATTAGGGATGCCCCTAAGAATTGGCGACATCCAGAAGTGTTTTTTCTATCGACATTATAACCTGCAAAGTCTGCATCTGAATAGCCAACGAGATTAAACGAGCTTTGACGTGGGTACCATAACCCTAAATCCTTAGTGCCATTGAGATACCGAAATATCCTTTTCACATCTATCAAGTGTGCCTATTTAGGATCAACTTGAAATCTTGCACACATGCACACTTTTGTACATGTGAAAGTGTAGAACTCATAGGAGTCTTTGAGACCTTGGATTAATCCATCTTATACTTCTTGAGCAAGTCCTTGATATACTTGCTTTGATTGAGAAAAATTCCTTTCTTTGCTTGTGTAACTTGAAGTCCAAGAAAGAAATTTAGGTCACCCATTAAGCTCATTTCGAACTCCCTGCACATAATATCTAAAAATTCCTTCCATAGGGAATCATTAGTAGCACCGAATAATATATCATCAACATAGATTTGTACTACTATAATATCGTTGCCTCTGGTTTTGATAAATAAAGTTTTATCAATCAAACCTCTTTTGAAATTGTTTTCAAGGAGATACTTGGACAATATTTCATACCAAGCTCGAGGAGCTTGCTTAAGACCATAAAGAGCTTTGCCCAATTTAAAAAGATGATTTGGAAATTCATCATTTTCAAAACCAGGTGGTTGAGCAACGTAGACTTCTTCTTCTAAGAAGTCGTTTAGAATAGAACATTTTACATCCATTTGAAATAACTTTATGCTCATGAAAGATGCAAATGCAAGTAGCATACGTATGACTTCTTGTAATATCCGTAAATTTTATCCCAGAAATTTCGAGTCAAATCGGATCTCGATCTTTTGACTGATTCCCATACTATAGAATATTTCATTCCTCCACAAATTCTATCATTTTATGTAGAATTTTAATTTACATAAAATGATAGAATTATACCAAACCCTAGTTCTTTAATTAGTTCTTAGCGACGAATTTTGACGAGATCATGACAAGCTGTGACGAAGCTATGACGAGACTAGGACAAGGCTGAGACGAGGCCATGACAAAGCCCGACAACCCTGTGACAAGGCCCAGACAACCAGTTGATGGCCCAACTTCCTGCCTTGTTGCTTGCTGAATCTCTCGCTCCAGCCCAGGACGCTGCCTTGTTGCTTGCTGAGTCATTGCTCCAGCCCGTCAGCTTCAAGCAGCCCAACAGTGAAGCCTAGCCCTAGACGCCTCCCTTTCACGTAAAAGAAGATCTCTTCCAAGCCGCAATTAACGCCGAATATATCTTCCACCTTCCTTCCCTCTCATCACATACAACGGCGTGCACGTCAACAGTCTTCGAGCCTTGCCTCTCTTCCTCGACGGTGACGGCGTCTGCGACCTTCCCTCCCAGGTCTTGCACGCGAAACAACGGACCTCTTCGGAAAGCATCCTAGCTGCCTCTCTCGCCTTTGCACGCAACCAAAGCCAGCCATTGTCGAGATCCAAACAATCTTGTGTAGAAATCGTCTCCGCCACCACGCCGGCGAACTTCTTCCATCTTCAACTGGACATCAACGACCAATATCCCATCTTCTATCCCGTGAGCAGAAGCCAAGGGTGAGTCTGCATACCCTCTGTCACACCAGCAAGGGCTCGAGACTCCTTCGATACCTTTCGACACGTCCAACCACACAGCAAGCCAGGAGAGCACTCGCAACATCGCGTTTGACTTTAACGGATCTTCAAACCGCAACTGAAGGCCTCTCGAGTCTCAGGTGATCCGTAGGGTTGGCTTTTGGGCACCTTCAGTACACCACAGGTGCGTCCTGAGGCCAGAGCAACCTTCCGTCTTCTTCCTCGTACTCACGAGTTAGACGAGTCTCGTTTGTCCGGTAAACACCTCACCTCCCTTCTATGTGTTGCACTCTCTACTTATGTGTTGATAAGATCCTTTTTTGTATCCTAGACCTTCCATAGCAGCCCTAGAAGATGGATTGAAAGCTGATATATTTTTCCGGGTTGTAAGGTGACGAACAGCCGACTTGGAGTCCCGATTTGGGTAAGTTCGACTCCTATTTTGTGGCTGAATTTCGGATATGTTGTAGTCAGTAGTGCATAGTAGATCATACTAAAATTTGGGAAGAATCAGAGTTACGGTTTGAGAGTTATGATGTTGCAAAGTTGACTCCTCATGCAGTTTTTATAAGTGTGCTGAATGTTGAGAAAAACAGCATCTGATGCAGTTTTGTTAGATGGTTTTGAATAGGCTTTTAATCTTTTTTGATGCTGAATTTTGGATATATTATAGATAAGGTTTTATAGTACAACATATAAAAATTTGGGATAAATCCAGCGAGTGGTTTAGGAGTTATAATTTTTCAAAGTTAAGACAGTGTGCTGTTTTGTTAAGTGTTTGCTGAATTTCCAGAAATTGTGTTGACTAGTCAAGTTTGAGCATGCTTTTTGATGCCTTAGAGATAAGATCCACCGTTCCGTTTTTGAGATGTTGTTTAGTGCTATTCATAGGTTAATATGGCAAAAGTTGGGATGAATCCAACGGTGAGATTTAGAGTTACAAATGCTTAAATTGGACTTGTTGTACAGTTAGAAAACATACTCAGATTTTGGCTAAGTATAGAACAATTTCAAGTGTTGTAACCAACTTTCGAAATTTTTGTAGAAGTAATGGTTGAACAGTTTTATGAAATTCTTGCTCCTAGGAGCAGATGGGATATCATAGATGATCTAGAGAATTATTTCGAAATTTTTATAAGTTTATTCGAATTTCATATTTGAAGCCAAAGTTGGACCCTAGTGATCTTTTTACAAGGTTAAAGAAAACATGTAATGTTCTAGTCTTGACCTAAACTCAACTTTAAGAGTTAGAATATGATAGTTAGTCTCAAGTAAGAATTTAAGTACATATTACGAGATTTTTAGAAGATTCGGGACTAAGGGTAAAATGGTCATTTTACCTTAGACGTGTATGTTAGTATATTTCTCTTCCGATAGGATCTTATATCTTAGAAGTCCTAGACTTCTAAGTATATTGGATATGTGTTGATCCACTTGCTTCCTTTGATAGGCAACCGAGTTATAAAGTTACAAACTGAGTTGTGATTAAGAGAGTCGAGATTTGATTCCGGTAAGCCCACGGACTTACTTAGCTGGCTTCTTGTATGGGTGTAATTTTAATGAGTGGTGTTTGTTAGTTATGATAAATAACGAAACCGGATTAGGCCGACTTTATTATTTACGTAATTGACCCAAGAGTATGATAACGGGTCGTGACATCATCTACCTAGCTCTTGCGAAAGTCTCAGAGGTTCCTTGCGACCAGCCCAGTCAGGTAAATGGTCAAATGCATTAGTACCATTCCGCGTTGGTAAACGGGGACAGGGGCAAGGTTTGAGAATCCCTCGTGTCACAAAATAAGTATCATTAGTAATGACATATCACCTAATTAAAGATAATAAAAGGATTGATTGTTGCATGTTGATCGTGTATGTTGTGTGTTTGTGCTTTTACCTTTATACTTATGCATAGAACGTTAGCTAACGGTTTTAAACCGCTTGTAGATGCCTTGCAAGTTAAGACAGTTGTAGAGAGATCCGGAGGAAATGGTCAGCCGGGTCAACATACTCTTTTAGTTGGGGACGAAGTTGTCTTATGTTCTTCTTATGCGTCGTTTTAGTACCTTTGCTTTGTAAGGCTGATACATATTCTTCATGTATATATCGTTTAAAGTTTCAAATGTTTTAATACTTTTGTGCCTTGTTGTAAGATCCTAGTAAACTTGTTGTCAAACTAAGGTCGGGACCCATTGTGAGGTCCTAACCAGTAGCTCCCCGAGTTCTGAGAATTTGGGGTGCTACACTTCTAACCTGGAAACCGGAGCAAAAGTCTCCTCATAATCAATACCTTCCTCTTGGTTATAACCGTGAGCTACAAGTCGTGCTTTATTTCTAATGACTTTCCCATTTTCATCCAACTTACTTCGAAAAACCCATTTCGTGCCAATGACGGATTGATGCTTTCGTCTTCTAGTAAAAGTCCAAACCTTGCTTCTCTCAAACTCATTTAGTTCATTTTGCATGGAAATGATCCAGTCGAATTCTTGAAGAGCTTGAACATAATTCTTCGGCCTAATAAGAGACACGAATACAAAGAACGCACATAGGTTGTTCACTTTTGATCGAGTTTGAACTCCTGCGTTTGGCTTTGAGATCACATTCTCTTGTGGATGATATGAAGAATGTTGAAACTTCCTTCGTTTGTAAGATGGAACAGATCCTGACGATTGAGGCTCATATGCTTTACTAGATTCAGGTATCGTTGAAGTCTTGCCCTTGGATCCTATCTCAAGGCCTTGAATTTGGGTTTCAGGGCCTTGAAACGGAGTTCTGACATTGTAGTTTTCTGTTTCAAGGTTTTGAAGGTGTGTTTCAAGGTCTTGAGAGTTTTCTTCGGTATCTTGAATCTTCTCTTGCATATTCTTTTCTTGATCCTTAGGATCTTCTTCTTCATCAGAATTGTGATCTTCTCGTTGATTCAGATTAAGATCTGCAAAACTTTCACTCAAAGTACCATCATTGCTTTCATCAAATATGACATGAGTAATTTTCTCAACAATTTTTGTACGTTTATTATAAACTCGATAAGCTTTGATATTTGAAGCATATCCAATAAATATTGCTTCGTCACTACGTGCATCAAATTTACCAAGGTTATCTTTGCCATTGCTATGAACAAAGCATGTACATCCAAAGGGTTTAAAAAGAAATATTAAGTTTTCTCCAAAGGGTTTAAAAAGAAATATTAAGTTTTCTACCCTTAAAGAGTTGATAAGGAGTCTTTTTCAAAATAGGGCGAATTAAACATCTATTCAAGATGTAATTTGCAGTGTTTGCTACTTCTGCCTTAAAAACGTTTTGGCAAACTGTTTTCTAAAAGTATAGTCCCAGACATATCCTCTAGGGTGCGGTTCTTACGTTCCACAACCCCGCTCTGTTGAGGAGTTCTAGGAGCTGAAAAGTTGTGTGAAATACCATATTTTGCACAAAACAAATCAAACTTTAGTTGATCAAATTCTCTACCATGGTCGCTTCTTATAGGATATGATCGGTAGGTTTTTCAAAGTTTGCAACTCCTTACACAATTTTGAAAACTCAAACAATGCTTTAGATTTTTCCCGTAAAAATGATATCCATGTAAAACGAGAAAAATCATTCACAATGACAAGGATGTATTGTTTACCTTTTGGAGATTTGACACGCGTAGGACCACAAAGATCCATATGTAAAAGTTCAATGGGTCGAGAAGAACTTACAAACTTCTTTGGTTTGAATGAACCTCTTGTATGTTTACCTTGTGTACAAGCTTTACATAGCTCATCTACCTTGAAGTTTAGGTTTGGCAATCCACGTACCAAATCCTTTGAAAGTAACTTCTACATTGTATGCATGCTTACGTGGCCAAGTCTTCTATGCCAAAGCCTTGGATCATCAGTCAAGGCCTTGAGACACTTGAGCTTAGTTCCTGAAACTTGGTTAGTACTCATAGAATAAACATTGTTACATCTAGGAGCAGTAAGCACAATGTCACGCGTCGTCTTGTCCTGAACTTCACATTTTTCTGAATCAAACATTACCTTGTTGCCTTTATCACATATTTGAGAGATGCTAAGCAAGTTATACTTCAAACCGTCAACAAGATATACATCATCAATAAAATTAGATGAATTATAACATATTTTACCAATGCCAATAATGTCACACTTTCCTTTATCACCAAGCGTAATGGTTCCAAATGATTGCTTCTTTAAATATGAGAATAGTGAAGTTTTTCCACTCATGTGTCTTGAGAAACCACTATCTAATATCCATTTATGCTCCTTTACCTTGGTGGCATCCTGCAAAACAACAAACATAAACCTTTCCAGGTCGACCAAATCGCATATTTTGGTCCATATTCAGGCTCAATCACGTTTGGTGGTCTAGTACCTTTAGGAACCCATATTTGTTTAACCTGTATCCTTAAACATAGAGGATAAGTATTTCTAATGATGTAAGGATCATTTCTTCTATATGGACATGTAGATTTTACATGACCCTTTTTACAACAGTAGAGACATGTGGGCGTATGAATACTTCTTTTAGCCTTGACAAAGGTAGTAGTCGGTTTTCTAGGAAAACTCCTATGATAACCTATACCATTTTTGTTAAGTGAGGTATGTTGTTCACCCATCATTATTTCAATATTGGCTTTTGAACGAGTGAATTTGACAAGTGCAGTCTTCTGGTCTTGACACGTCAAACTTAGATCAACTTTCTCTTTCTCTAGATCGATATAGTTTGGATGAAGAGAAGAGAGGTTGTCCTTAAGAATCACATTTTCCGATTCCAAGGCCTTGATACTGTCATCAAGGTCTACCTTTTCCGTGTTAAGATTTTCAATCTCCAGAGACATCTCACTTAGTCGTTTCTCTTGTTCAAGAAGCTTTTTTTAAAGGAATTTATCCTTACTCTGTGTTCTTTATCACATATGATAATATCTTTAAAGAATTGTGTGAAATCATATTCAGGTTGGGACATGATAGTACTTACCACATTATCAAAGTAGAGATTTGAATCTTCTTCATGATCGGCCATAAGACAAAGGTTTTCTTGTTCTTTTTCGTCTTTTGATTCATTTGAGGAATCTGAATCACTCCATGAAGCTACCATAGCTTTCTTCTTTCGATCATTCTTCTTAAAGTTGGTCATCTTCTTTTGTGGACAATCCTTAACGAGATGATCTGTTTCACCATATTCAAAACAAGTCAGAACGTTAGTTTCTTGTTAGAGTTAGAAAACTTACCGCGAGGTCTTGATGTTTGTGGATATTGTCTATTGTTTGTAGAATGTTTCTTTATTTTGAGAATTCTCGCGAGACCCTTGAAGATCATGGCAATTGTATCTTCTTCATCATCATCATCACTGTCTTCCTCTTCAGATTGTAACTCATCCTTTTTCGATCTTAATATGAGATTCTTTGTGTTGGATGGAGCTCTCCATCTTCTTCACCAAGAACCATTTCGTGTGTGATGAGTTTTCCAAGAAGGTCGTCAAGTGGAAGAGTTGAGAGATTCTGAGTTTCTTCGATGACAGTCATCTTTGGTCCCCACTTAGCTTTAGGCAGGCTTCTTAGAACTTTCCTTACTTTTTCTTCATTTGTGAAGATCTTTCCAAGTGAGTCTAGGTCATTCACAATTTCAGTAGATCTTGTGAACATTTCTTTGACTAGTTCGTTTGGATTCATCTTGAATAGTTCATACTATCTGAGGAAGATGTTGATCTTTGTTTCCTTGACTTGACTTGTTCCTTCGTATGTGACAACGAGTGTTTCCCATATTTCTTTTGCACTCTTGCATGATGAGATGTGGTTGAATTCATTAGCATCTAGTCCACAACAAAGCAAGTTCAAAGCCTTGTAGTTATTTGACACACTATCCAAGTCGGCTTGTGTGAAGTCAAATTTCTTTTTTGGGACTTGTACACCTTCAACTGTGGTAGTTGGGACTTTGGGGCCATTCTGAATAATGCTCCAAAGTTGCATTTCCTGATCAATAATGAACATGCACATGAGTGCTGTCTAATGGGCAAAGTTGTTGTCACAAAAGAGTGGTTGTCGAGATGAGGATCTTCCTTGAGCAAATCCTCCATCACCTACAAGATTCATGATTAGTCTCACTGATAGTTAAATCAATATACGTGAGTCTAGCTCTGATACCAATTGAAGAACCGTTAGGTGAATATAAAGGATAAAGATACTCTAGAAGGGGGGTTAAATAGAGTATGAGAACTTTTCGCAAAAAACCTATCTCAAGGCTTTGAAACTGATTACAAAGGTGATGTCGATTTGATCTCTTTATGACACACTTTGATTTCAAGGGCTTTGAAACTAATTTCAAGGGCTTGGACTTTGTTCACCTGCAAAACAAAGTTAGTCACAATAAAGCAGATAAAGTGCGGAATATAAAAGATCGACACGAGGATATGTTTACGAAGTTTGGCTCTAAATAGCCTACTCTCCATCCCAGGGTATAGCCGTAGGATCTAACTATCTATTATCAGCTTCGTAGAGTCCTAGATGCAAACTAGAAGAAATCCCCTTCTTCTCTCACTATAGTCAACGCTACGATCTAGCTCCAACTCTTCACCTTGCTATAATAGCCTAGTTACTTCGCAGAGTTACACACACTCTAGTATAACACTCTTTAGATATTCCAATGGAGCTCTCAAGTTTTATTTCTCTCTAGGGGATAAAGCTTTTTGTAAAAGAAAGAAAGAAAAACTTGTTTGATCGAATGAAGATGTTTTGGATCGCTTGAAGACTTTGAATGTTTCCGTGTAAGCTTATATTTTTTCTTCTTCAATCGACGCCTTCATTTATAGTCTTCGATGGAGAGGTCTTCTAGCCGTTGGGAAGATGACCGTTAAAGATAGTTCTTCTCCTCCATGAAAGCCGCTTCTTGGTTGAGATGAGTTAGACGTTGTAGATCTTCTATCGTCTTGATCTCCTTAAAGCACGTTGATCTCCCTTGTCCGTAATCTTCTCATACTTGTTGTGAAGATATCCGAAATCCGTTGAGAGGGGATCTTTGCGCTTTTGATTGAGGATCTTTGCGAGATCTTGTTTTGAAACAAATCCACTTGGTCGGTTAAGAGCTTCTTTGAGCATATCTTCTTGTTGAGCATATATCCTTGGAAGATCTTCTATTGATGCTTGATAGATTTGATTATTTAGAGTTTTGAATTCCTTTCCAACCGCTTTCTCCTTTGAAACTGACTTCAAGGTTTCGACTTCCGATCCCTTGAAATGACTTTCAAGGCTCCGCGTTGAATCTCTTTAAACTCTTTTTCTATCCCTTGTATCCGATTTCAAGGTCTCCTTTGGTTCTTTAAATTGCGTTTCAAGGCCTGTATACATTCTAGACAAAACACCAAAAGAAACCAAGCAACTAGACATGCAATCGATAATTTGTTAGTATTAAAAACCATTTTATTTGTGTTTAAGTCTTCCATCATCACCTATACAAATATATGATCAAGGTGGAGTTTTCATCTTTTATTTTTGGCATGTGATTTTCCTATAAGATTGAAGATAATTTCTGGATGGAAGTATGCTTTGATAGCTGATTATCTTTGGAATTGAAGATATTCCAAGGAAGAAGGAAGTTTGAAGGAAGATAGCTTTGGAGAGAAAGTTGAAGGCTTTGAAGGGAAGTTGTATGGTTTTCTTAGGGAACTTTGATTGTTTTCTTTTGATTCGATTTATTGAGGAACACGGTTTGTTTCTTGTTTGGATTGCTTGATTGATTGATTGATTATTGAGACCTTTTTGTTAAAATTTTCTTGTTTGCTTATTGCTTCTTTTATTACATATTTGATTGTTATTATCATGATGATTGTTGGCTAAATTCCCTTGAGATTCTAGGATGATTGGCTGAAGGTTGTGGTGAAGACGATGAAAGAGTGAACCTTTACCTTAGTGGACCCTGAAAGCTCGAGTCCAAACCTAACTGCACCTCACATCGGTTAGTTCGTAGAACATCTCAACCGAGATCGATATAGAACTGAGCGAGACGTGTGACCTGATTCGATCTATCTTGAGTTTAGGTTTTAGTTTGCCAAATCCTATCCTTGTTGCACCTTTCCTGGTTTACACGCAAGCCTAGGATTATCCGGTGATTCCTTTGCTTGTATACTTATGATGATGAGTGTTAGGTAATAAAGGTATCCTTTATTAGGGTTTGAGTGTGCCTTCATCCTACCTTTGAGAGTTAGCTTGAGACTTACCCAGTAAAGGTTAGTTCTATCCCTTTAGGTGGTGTGTTGGTTTGAGATTATAGTTCGTTTCCTTAGTTCCTTGAGACTTACCCGGTGATAGGATCTTTGGTTTGGAATAGTGAGTAGTGAGACTTACCCGGTGATCTATTCCCATCTTAGAAATACCTTCCGTTTCAAACCTCATCTTTGACCTCTAGAATCTGCATTCCTTTATCAGATGTATACATCATGTTTGTTTTTCCTGCTAGTTCTTGATTAACAACCTGATATTTACCGTGCTTGATTTCACCATACTCCTTGTATTCGACCCTGAAGTATTTGCCATACTACGATTGATCCGTACATTGCGGATTCGCATTTTGTTCAGACTTTTATTTTAGGTTATAAATTTAAAGCTATTTCGTTCACTATTCACACACGTCTGAGAGGGAACAGTTACAAAACCGTGTTTTATCCCGGTCAACTTGACCCAAGTCGGCCGACCGAGGTTCTCTACTTTTAGTTTCTAGTTTCCTTCTATCTTCCTTATTGTTTGTACATATTCGGTTTAGTTTATTTCCTTGCTTTGGTTTCTTAATTTGTCAAAGCGAGACATTCTCTTTTATGTGTTCGATTATAACCCCTCTACTACAACAGGTCTTGTAAGTATTTGTGAGACATGAGGTTCATAATTTAGACCTCGTCAAATTGGCACCGTTGTCAGGGAAGATTTTGTTTTGTTTTGACTTATTAATTTTAAAACCCTTATCTATTTATTTTGTTTATCATTTTTAAGTTAAAAAAGGTACAAATGACTGATTTATTGTTAAATGAACGAGCAACTCTAGAACAAGCTATACTTAATGCCGAAATTTAGGTTAATATCACCTCGCTAAAGGCATTACTAGTTGAGAATTTTGTACGATATGAAGCCAAGGCTGAAAGGATACATTACCCACAGTGATGCTGGCTAATTTTCCACAGCCAACATGTTGTGTTATTATCAATGATTTCCCGCGTTGAAATTTTGAGTTAAAAGTAAGTGTGATTAAGTACCTCAAGTCGTTCCAATTTTTCGGATCATAGCTTGATAAGCTCATTCATCATGTCAAGTTATTCCTTGACATTGTTAAGACTATCCATCACAAAAAGGTACAACCATCCATCATTTGAGACTGATTTCAAGGCCTTGATGTCGATCTGAGCTCTTTGTAACACAAATGGTTTTCAAGGGCTTTGAAAGTGATTTCAAGGTCTTGACTTCGAGAACATGCAAAAGAACGTTAGTCATAATAACGCAATAAATGTGCGGAATAAAAAGATCGACACGGTGATATGCTTACGAAGTTAAGCTCTAACAGCCTACGTCTCCGTCCTATGGTTTCTTTGCCGGTAGGATAAACTATCTATTATCTGCTTCAAAGTCATAGATACAACCTAGAAGAAATCCCCTTCTTCTCTCATTGTAGTCAATGCTACGATCTAATTCCAACTCTTAACCTAACAATAATAGCCTAGTTACTTCGCAGAGTAACACACACTCGATTATAACACTCTCTAGATATACCAATGGAGCTCTAGGGTTTTTTTCTCTCTAGGGATGTAATTTTTTGTAAACTAGAGGAAGAAAATCTTTTGGAATGAATGAAGATGCTTTGATCTCTTGAAGACTTAGATGCTTCCGTGTAAGCTTGTTGTTGTTCTCGATCTTCATTTATAGTCTTCAATGGAGAAGTCTTATAGCTGTTGTGAAGATGACAGTTGTGATTTTCTTCATTCTCCATAGAAAACGGTGTAGGTTGAGATGAAGTAGCCGTTGTAGAATCTTCTTATCTTCTTCATATCCTTGACGCACGTTGTGAGTCTTCTTCTTCGAGATCTTCTCTTGAAAGATCCGTTTATGATCTTATCATTGAAGTCCTTGTTTCAAGCTCCGAGATCTTCCAAGTTGTTGAGGATCTTTCAGTTGAAAACATCTTTCTTTGATAGCCGTTGAAGAACTTCGAGATCTTTGTGAGATCCGTTGGAGGAGATCTTCAATGTTGCGTCGGTTGAGATCTTTCTAAGATATTTTTTTTGGGCCGGAAAGTCTTCTTGATATCTTCTTTGAAGATCTTCTCTTGATCCTTGGTAGATTTGGTTGTTGAGATTGTATCTTATTTTTGAAATCCTTCCAGCCGATGTATCCTTTGTATTGTGTTTCAAGACTTCGGCTTTGATCCCTTGAAATCGTTTTCAAGGCCTCTGTGTTGAACCTTTGGATTGCGTCTGTCCCTTGTAACTAGTTTCAAGGCCTTCGTTTATCCTTTGAAATGCTTTACAAGGCTTGTACACATTTAACAAACACAAAACCAAACCATGCAATCTAGAATATAATTGATATTTGTTAGTATATAAATTGCTCATAATGTTAAGTTTTCCATCATCACATATACAAATATATAACCAAGGTGGATTTATCAATCCCCCCTTGATGGAAGACAAAACAAATATCGTGCATGCATTTAAAGTTAGCGATGCATATGCAATAATATCTAAATCTAAAAATGCAGAATGCAGAAATATCGGATCACGCATCGGATCATGCATATAATTTCTCCCCCTTTCTCTTTTAACAAGGGAAAAAAATACTTAAAGCACGAGAGTTTAAAGTTATTACAAACCCACAAAAGTATTTCCAAAACACAAAAAATAGTTGAAAAACGCAAGTTCCACAAACAAATTTCAAGGCCTTGAAATCAAAACCAAGGGGTTTTGAAATCGATGTCAAGGCCTTGGCATCCATATGAAGGCTTCGAAGGGCTACTCCTAGTACCACTTGGGATTCAAACGGCCTTTTCAACGGATATCATCAAAGCACTTCTTTTTCCAGCGAGCATGAGCGTTATTCAAATCAATTGTTTTCATGTATTCATCCACTCTCCGTTGATCTTTCTGGTTCTTGTACTTTTTCACCAAGCCAAACTCCTCGACGTGCAGAATATCTGGATCCTAAGCAATAGGTTGAAGAAGGAGGCGATCCTTCACAGTTTTGTAGCACTGAAGCATGACCTCTTTTGCCTATTTTCTGGTCGCTTCAGTATCTTCCTCTGTTAATGGCTTAAGATTGCTTGCAGAGGTAAAGGAGAGGGCATTTACATGAAACATTTGGTTGATTTTCTGGTGCATAATTTCCAGTAGGTCCTATGATTCGTCCATCTTGTCTGTGATCTTGGACCTCAAATCCAACATCTCCCTTCTCAGAGAATCCAGACCAAATTCCACCGCATCAAGCCTTTGGGCTGCAGAAAGCGAACAGCGCATTGTTCCTTCATGATCCACTCTCCAGTCATTATTCTTTCAATCCCTATGCTTTCAAAGAAATCCTCATCGAGTTCTCTAGAAATATAATGCTTTTCTTCATCAGTAGTGTCAACAGAGAAATACCGAAAAACATTTTGGAAGAAGATTGGCGTATGAGAGAGGGATTTCACTAGGAGCATTGATCATGTGAAGCATTTGGTTAAGGATAATACTGGGGAGGTCAACATCTAAACCATTTAGCACGTGATACAGAAAAACAAAGAGTTGATTAGTCAACATATCCCTACATTTTATTCTTGGAACAACAAATCTCACAAGAATAGCAAAAACAATTATGGCTTCGAGAGTGAGAGATGTCAAGGTGGGTTGTGGAGGAGAGTTAGGTAGGAGAAATTGCTCTATGGCCAAATTAACAGTCTTGGCCTTGTGAGGATGGTCGTAAGAAGTGTATGTAGGAAGCCCTAAAATTTAAGCCATAATTATAGAAGAAAGGGCAATGGTTTTACCTTTGACCACTGATTCAAGGATTAACTCCCCTCGTTCTCTTCTGGCAGTGAGATTGACGAAGAACAACCTAGTCAATCTCGGATATGCTACTTCCCCTGGATCGAGGATCTTCCAGATGGAGCATCCTCTTAGTAGTGTGATGCAAGGAGACCAAGAGAGAGAAAGAACTCTAAATCCACTAACTCACACATGCAGAGGTTGCGATCCTTGAACCCGTCAAGCCATTTTCTAACGACAGTGTGAGTGTTGAACCAGTTAGAAGGCAACTCCGTTTGAGCGTAGATCTCAAAATCTTTCTTGGGAGCAGAAGAGTTAGAGTCGGATGAGATGTGAACAACCTTGGAGCATTTGGTGACCGACGACGATGTTTCAATAGTTGATTGTCTCTTGGAAGCCATGGAGTTTGTTTGTGAGAGAAGTTGAAAGGGTTTTGGAAAATGAAAGAGTAAAGCAGATGAGTTTGCAAGAAAGTTGAAGCGGAAAGAGTTAAAGAAGGAAGAGAAGTGATGTTCGCTTCAAATAGTGTGTGCAAGCTTTAAATTTATAACCCAAGATGTATGCTTAAAACAAGGATGCGAACCCGCAGTGTACGGGTCAATCGTAGTAAAAGCAAGAATTCCGGGGTGTCGATCTCAGGGACTTAGGTGAAACAAAACCAATATAGGTAGTCAATATCGCAACTAACCACAAAAGCAATTAAAGCAATCAAAATATGATAAAAATTCAATTAAAGGAAAATATGCAATTCTAGGGATTAAAGCATCTAGTTGTATTTCCAACTCAAGATCTCAAGGTAAGCGGACAAAGCTGAGATTTTGCAAAGGGAAGGTGTTTCTAAAGTGGAATAGATCACCGGGTAAGTATCACTACTCACTAACTCCAAACCAAAAGCTCCTATTACCGGGTAAGTCTCAAGGTACTAAGGAAAGGAATTATAATTTCAAACCAACAAACCAACTAAGGGAATAGAATCAACCTTTACCGGGTAAGTCTCAGGCTAACTCACAAAGATGGAATGAAAGCACACTCAAACGCCAATAAATGATAAACCTTTATTACCTACACTTATGATCTTGGGTAAACAAACAAAGGAATTACCGGGTAAGTCTCATCCTAGGCTTGCATTGAACCAGGAAAGGTGTAATAAGAATAGGATTTGGCAAACTCTAACACTTAACTCTCAGTTTTGGATCAGGTAAGTCACCTCGGTCAGACGAATTCCACCCCGACCGAGATGTTCATTGACTGGGCGAGATGTTCTAGGGTTAAGGATAAAGACTCGAGCTTTCAGGGTCCTACTGGAATTTAAGATTATTCTATCATTGTTTTTCCCACAACCTTCAACCAATCACCCTAGAATCACACAAAGAAATTAGCCACTCATCATCATGAAAGCAATAATCAAATATATGGGAAGGAAGTGAATATTTGAACACAAAAACCTTAAGAACAAGGGTTCAATAACTGAATCAAATATCACAAATAAGCGTTTCTTGGATTACAAACCCAACAAGACAAATCAACAAGAAGGGAATCTAAGAAAGTCTTACAAAACCCTTCACAAAGCTATAACAAGCTAACAATCCTTCCTTCAATCTTCCTTCAACCTTCCTTCAACCTTCCAAACTCTGGAGAAAATCCCTTAATTGCTAGATGCTCTCTGTTAGCATGAAATATTGTGATATTTTAGGCACGTTTTCTAAACGTATTTGATTCATATTAATAGTCTTTGATTGAACTTTGTGCATATGAGAGCTAGTATTACCTATATTGTCGATATGGATGTCTACACTAGTTCTATGTTGATTATAGGTGATTTGGAGCTATTTCCGAACGGAAACGAGCAAAGGAGAGTTGAGTTGATATGTCCATAGATTGAGGACACTCTTTGGAAGCAATTTGGAGTCTTAGTTTGAGGAATGCACGAGTTTAGGGAAGAATCACGTTCTTGCCCTAAATTACGCCCTAAAATACGGCCGTATCACAAACCACGTTCAGAATTACGGCCGTGGATTTGGAGTCAGAAATCCATGTTCATTCCAGGGGATTACACGGCCGTGGAACATATGTTGCAAACCGTAATTGTTTCCACGCCCTAAATTACGGTCGTGGAACACTTCCACGACCGTGATCTTGGCGAATCTTTTCGCCACACTTTGAAGCCACGATCTTTTAAAGATTGGGCCGGACCGACATTTTGCCCTACACTATAAAAAGACGGACGAAGCAAGATTCCGTCACCTCGCTTACGACCTTCGCTACCCGTTTGCCCTCATTCTTCGCCGCTTAGACACGAAGACGTTTTGCTTAGTTTGCTTGGAAGCAATTGACATCTCTTTGAAGATATCGAAGCTCGTTTTTGGAATTCCTCTAATCTCGCACTTTTGGTGGAGATTGCTGTTGAGATCTCCGGATTTGCGGAAGATCGTAGTTCTTGGAAGATTTTGCAAGAAGATCTCTCTTCTTGATTAGGTTCGATTTGGAAAACGGATTGACATCCCGTTTTCTTTTCTTTCCTAGGGTTACGATTATTTGTTCTATTGTGAATCTTTTGACATTGCTTATTCTCTTTGTGACTTTGAGATTGAATTGAAGATTATTGAAAGTTCTTGAAAGTTTTCATCTTTTTATCTTTTAATTCTTGAATTGATATCAATATGACTGTTATTGGCTAAAAGCTCTAAACAATTCTAAGGTGAAGGGTTGATAGTTGTGGCTTAGATGATGATAGATAGATCGCAAATAGATTAGACCCTGAGAGTTAGAGAATTGTCGCCGACAGCCCTAAATTACGGTCTGTTCTTGAGTCCACGGCCGTGGAACCTCAAGAACTAACCGTGATTTCCCTTAAGTCTACGAATCTGCTTTTACTTTAATCTAAAGTTAAAGATTTGCTTTAACTTAGTTTAAACTTGTCTTTTCTAGGTGGTAGTGAAGCCTCAACAACCTCTACCTCGATTGTGAGCCTCAACAACCTCAATCGGTTAAGTTAGTCTTGATCCTTGGATTATAAGTTTGGGTATTTGACACTAATTCTCGCCTCTAGAACCCTTCTATATTGAGCCTCAACAACCTGTATAGAGAGTGTCTTGTAGGTGAGTTATATAAGGTTTTTGGAACTTCATCGTACGATTACCTTACATTAGTATACCTTTGCATATCTCAACTCTGTCTTTATATCATTTAGTATATCTTGAATCGATCGCCACAATTAGATACCTGGATCTTTAGGATTGTTGTTTTCCCAATAATTTGCAAAACTCTCACATTTACTTGCTTGATAATCTGCAATCGAGTTCGTTTCCCCCAAATCCCTGTGTTCGATACTATGGAATTCTTGCTTAACTATATCGATCCGTACACTGCGGGTTCGCTGCTTGATTCTAGTTTTATAAATTTAAAACTTATTTGCACACACCTCTAGGGGCGAACACTCTCAGCCCTCTAAGCATGGTTGAACTTGTGGAAAATCCAACCCTTTATATAGGAAAACTATCTCCCAAAGATAAAATATCTTAAAAAGATATTATCCTAATAAAATATATCTCAATCTCTAAAATAGATCTCCAAAATATATGATCTTCCTTCCAGAAATCAAGCCCAAAAATATAAGATCTCTCCTTCCAAAAATAAAAGATCACGGCCAAGAATAAACGATCTCGCCGCGTCACGGTATTCGCCTCGGTCGAGACGCTCCTCAAGATCACCTCGGTCGAGATGGTACTGTAGTCAACCGAGGTGACTCTAAACTGAATGTGAAATCTCTTAATTCTGCTCCAAAGTGAATGTCTAATCCAATTTCATGCTTCCTGGATTCTTCCTTAAGCTCCTGAATGTAGCTCCAATGACTCCTTAGCTCTTTTAGCTCCATTTTGATGCAAAACGTGCCATTTTACCTACGATTACAACGAAACTCGGTGTAGACCTCGATTCCCACAAAGGTAGATGAAACAACAATATAATCCCAAAATATACATCCAAACATGCAGATTATTGAAGATAAAACGTCCAAACAGGTCCCAAAATATAGATTATAATTCATGCTATCAAAATACCCCATACTTGTCCCTTTCTTGTCCTCTAGCAAGTTCCAAATCTTAAGTACAAGATAGAATGGATTATAAGTCATAAAGATCAATGAAAATTATTTCAAAACATTTTAATGGTGTGCTCCGCTCATAGATCACTCTAAGAGAATGCTTCATGTAATTTAAAATCAAAACATACTCAAAACATTTTATAAATATAAGAAAGTTGTTCATCTTTGCATAAAATCATAGAATGCATAATAAATCATTATTATCGAAATTAATCATGTATAATCCAGTTTAAACCACCAAGTCAATCAACAAGCTCGAGGTCTCAAGGTCTTTTCAAGAGAAGGTCAAGAAACGTGTGAGGGTGGGATATATATAGGGAATGTGGTGCTAGAATCCGGGAAAAGGATCTTTACTTCACTTCCTTTTGAACTTCAACATCTTCCACCAATAAGCTTTGCTTATTTACTTTTTACTTTACTTTTTGGGATGCATGGACAAAGGTGCACAATAACCGAAGCCTAGGAAATCAGCAATCATCAATTTCTCGAGATGCCTCAAACCCTTGATGCACATACCATGACCCGTTAGGAATATCGCTCAATCCAACTTTAGCAAGACACAAACACCCGGCTATGTGAATGGTGCCGAGTAACTCATCATCATGATTGACTTCCCCAAACCTATTTGTTTCTTTCTAACTTCCAACCAACATCTCAACTTTACTTTCACTTGCTTTTCATTTGCTTGCTTCCAAATTTCCGGATAGGTAAAGGGAGGCAAATATGTATATGAAGGGCTAAGCATGATCAAGAAGAAGAAGAAAAGAGAATGAATTGCCTTAATCACCCCAGAAAGAAAGTGAGAGAAATCATCATGTGGTGTCAACCTTCAAATTCAACATAATTTGGATAAAAACAAAGTATTAAACATGCCACAAATTTCAAACAAAGCATTTTGCAACTTGAACATATCATAAAACCTTTCAAACATATAAAGCTTTTAAAACCAGTCAGCAAACAGAATCATCACTTAGGTCATATCCAGATAAGAAGCACAAAAATCGTTTTGAAAACTTTCTCAGTTAAACCACCTCAGTCGAGATGTTCTAAGTCAACCGAGGTAAAGTACCTCGATCGGTCAGAGTCACTTCGGTCGGGGTCATAAATATTTTTTCTTAAACCAGTTTTTGACGTTTTTTTCAATCAAATTACCTGTATGCATGCATGTAGTCTCAGATAAGCATATAGAGCAGGATAAAATCATAAATATCAATCAAGAGTCATACAATCATCCACATAAGTCAAATAATACATATCCGCATGCCCCGTACTTGGGACATTGTCCCAATGGGTCAAATAAGTCATAAGCACAGAATACTCACCGGACAAAGCTGAGCTGCATAATAAATAAAGAAAAGAAATCCTGCAAGCTCTAGTCCTGATCTGCCGGCGGTGGTGGAGGATATGGTATGTACGGATGCTGAGACGGGTCGAATGGATGTCCCATCATATGCTGGAATTGGATCTCCATCATCCGGCGCTGATAGTGCTGGCTCTCCAGTATCTGATGAGTCCGGCTGTCCAACTCTCTGTGAAGGTCATTCAAACGTCCTCCTAGATCGACGGTCTTGGTTGCGTAGGAGTCAATCATCTGATATGTCAAATTGTCGATTCGGCGGTGAGCTCTGGGGTCCCTCTACCTCCGAACTCTACGTCTGGCAGGTCGTGCTGGTGCTGCAGCTGGCTCGTCCCCAGTCTGCTCGTCGTCTAGATCGACGACTGGTATATTGGTCCCAACTGTATCGGTCCCTGTATCCATGGCAGCACCGCCATCCTCATCCTCATCAGCCTCCTCATCAGCCTACTCCTGGGCTGCTGCTACTGCATCTCGAGCGTCCTCAATAAGAGGAATCCATGCGGTGTACCAGTACTGCGGGTCAAATACTCAGAACTGAGATGACCATCTAATACCCTGAGGTGCAGTCTGCTCCCAGGGCATCGCCACATACGGCGTAGTAAGTCCATGAGAACTAAGATCCTCCTCATAATCATCTCCTACAGCCCAAGCGGCTTGGCAGCCGCCACCATAGGACAAGCACTCAAGTCAAGGTCCATTTAACTCGTGATGTGAGTCACTAGACCGCCGCAGCAGATATCTCCCTTCGCCTTCGTCTTTATCTTATGTAAATCCTCTACCAGCATCACCCCAAAGTCCGGAACTCCTCCGGTCACCATACAGTACAGACTCAGCAGCTCCCCTTGTCTAATCTTCTGGGGCGTCTCAGTACATGCCAGAAGTGTCTCGCTAAAGATCCGGTGGGCTAATCTGAAGGCAAGGTGGAAGATAATACACTCCCTAGAGTCTCTAGGTCTTCACCTATCAGCATGCTCAACTACGTGAGCTATCTGGCCCCAAAAATCTCGAGCCATAGCTCGAGAGGGAAAATCAGCAACTGTGGGGGTCGGGAAGCCGAAGATATCCCTCCAATGGTCCATCGGAACTAAGTAGTTCCGGTTCAGCAATCGGTACTTGATGGCACGCTCAGTAGGTAGGTAGGTAACGGAGCTCACAAACTCCAAAGTCGGCTCAAGGTAGGCTGGAGCTCTAATCTCAGTAAACTGCTCCAACCCTACCATAGAAATCATCCGCCTCAGATCATCATCTACGTAGAGGCAATCAAAAGCACCGATATCAAGGAATCGTGGTGCAATCACTGGACGTGCAGCTATACGGTCATAATCGACCCGGTGATGCTCATGGATCACCGGTATGGAGCGACGAGAAGAAGAAGAAGGAGAAGGAGAAGGGGATCCATCCCTCAGTACTAGCTGTCTGTCAGAACTCATCTTTCTCTCTCTGTCAGATAACCTCGGTCGGCTGTCAGATCCCAAGAACACCTCGGTCGAGACGCAGGTCTACTGGACCGAGGCGATATGTTGTTCGATCGTTACTCTTAGAAATCCAGTTATTTTCCCCCAATATCACTACCAATTATTCCTATGGGGTACTTAATCCTTTTCCAGCACAATGCAAGGGCAACCAAAGCCCAAATTGATCGAAAACAGTGGAAGAAGAGGGAGTTAGGGTTTTTTTCGAATTACCCCATATTCGGTCGATTCGGAGCGTTTTTGTTGCAGATTGTCGCTTGAAAACCGATCCTTCTACCCTTTCCTTGCAGTTTGGAAGCAAGAATCGTCGAAAACGATCGAAGATTGGAGAACGAGGTGAAACTGTGCGTCCCGGTCGAGAAGGTGAGAGAGGGAAGAGAGAGAAATCGATCTCCCTTTTAAACCCTTTTCTGGAACTGTTATCACCTCGGTCGAGATGGTCTCGACTGGACCGAGGTGATACGGACCGAGGTGGACCTTCAGTAACCCTAGTCGCCTCGGTTGCTCAAGAATCATCTCGGTCGAGGTGCTGTGACAGCAACCGAGATGTGTCTCAGTCAAACTCCGTCTTTTCAAATTCTCAAACTTTTGTCCTTCCAGTGTTGCTCCTGGGTTGTATTCCTTCCTTAGAGAGTATCTGTTTTCTGTCTAGGACGCCAAAGACGAAGCAAAGCAAAGAAAAAGCAAACTATCTAAAGTTAAGCTAGAAAAGGGGAAAAGAAAGCAATACCTTGGGTTGCCTCCCAAGAAGCGCTTGATTTAAGGTCGCTAGTTGGACCGTACGGTATCCCTAAACATGCTGGAAAGTATCCTCACCCCATACTTCACCTTCATCATGGGGTGAGATAAGGAAGTCTATCAAACGTTCCAATAAGTGCAAGTGCTCATTGGGGAATGAATCATCTATGGGTGGTTTGTCCTTCTCGCGTGGAGATGGAGGTAGGCGGCTGAGGTGATTCCCAACAGAATTTTCGGATCCCTTCTTATCGCGGATCTCTAGGTCAAACTCTTGAAGCAAGAGAATCCATTAAATAAGACGTGGCTTGGCATCCTTCCTAGCAAGCAAGTAACGAATAGCTGCATGGTCAGTGAAAACAATAACTTTCGCCCCTACTAAGTAGGAACGAAATTTCTCAAAAGCATATACAACCGCCAATAGCTCCTTTTCGGTGGTGGCGTAGTTTCGCTGGGCTTCGTCTAGCGTCTTGCTAGCATAGTAAATGGCATTGGTCCGGCCATCCTTCTTTTGTCCAAGCACCGCTCCTACTGCCACATCACTCGCATCGCACATGATCTCAAAGGGCAAGGTCCAATCCGGAGGTTGGATAATGGGAGCGGAGATCAATACTTCCTTTATCCTGTAGAATGCATCGAGACACTCCTGCGAAAACTCAAAAACAATATCTTTATTCAAGAGGTTAGTTAGTGGTTTAGAGATCTTCGAGAAGTCCTTGATGAATCTCCTATAAAAACCTACATGACCGAGAAAACTCCGCACTCCCTTAACAGAACAAGGGGGAGGAAGTTTCTCAATAGTCTCGATCTTAGCTCGATCGACTTCAATACCTCGATTGCAAACGAGGTGTCCTAGCACAATGCCTTCATTCACCATAAAGTGATACTTCTCCCAATTCAAAATGAAATTAGTGTCTTCATATCTTTGTAGCACTAGAGAAAGGTTAGATAGGCAATCATCAAAAGAGGAACCATATACGGAAAAATCATCCATAAATACCTCCATGATCTCCTCTATGTATTCGGAAAAGATAGCCATCATGCATCGGTAGAAGGTAGCGGGTGCATTACATAATCCAAATGGCATCCTCCTATAAGCGAATGTCCCCCATGGACAAGTAAAAGTGGTCTTCTCTTGATCATCCGGATGGATAGGAATCTGAAAGAAGCCACTATATCCATCTAAATAGCAAAAGTGTGAATGTTGGGCCAACCGTTCGAGCATTTGATCGATGAAGGGAAGTGGAAAGTGGTCCTTCCGAGTGGCCACGTTCAGCTTCCTATAATCGATGCACACCCTCCTGCCCGTGACGGTCCTAGTTGGGATCAACTCGTTGTTCTTATTTATCACAATGGTCATCCCTCCTTTCTTCAGAACAACATGTATTGGGCTCACCCACTTGCTATCCGAGATAGGCAATATGATACCTGTATCCAACAACTTAAGAATTTCTTTCTTCACGACTTCTTTCATGATCGGATGTAACCGTCTTTGAGGTTCCCGTGAAGTCTTATGATCATCCTCCATTAGTATTCTATGCATGTAGAAAGAAGGCTTAATGCCAATAAGAACATCAATTGTATAACCCAAAGCCTTTTGATGCTTCCTCAGGACATGCATTAGTTTAGATAATTCAGATTCGGAAAGGGAAGCACTAACGATGACGGGATAAGTAGAATCCGGCCCAAAAAAAACATACCTCAAGTGACTTGGGAGTTGTTTAAGCTCCACAACTGGGGGTGCTTTTTGAGGTGAATCTTTGCTTCCTCCTTCCAGCGGAGTAGATCGAAGAACTGGACTTTCAAAAGTCTCAGTTGACATCATCTCGCTTTCGACCTCGGTCGAGGTCCAGAGAGGGTGATCGAGATGTTCTTCAGTTAAGAACATCTCGCTTAGTCCAGAAAGTGCCTCGGTCGAGGTACTGCAACTGGGACCGAAACTAGAGATCTTCTTCTCCTGGATTAGCCTTTCAAATTTAGCTCCTGGATCTTCTTCCAGTTCTTTTAAGCTCCGTATATCTGTATCACAAGAAGCATCTATACCTTCCTCCATTAAGCTAAAGCTAATAACTTTCTCAAGTGGATCATTAATAAGGATAGAGCTCACCAATTCTCTTGATTCTTCTTCATCATAGATGTTGAAGATATCATCTCCTAGATGCTCTCCCTTCATTGCCGCAAGCAATGCAAACTCCACTTCATATCCGCCAATGTTGAATTTTAACTTGGCGTTCTTGCAATCCACATTGCAACCCGAAGTTGCTAGAAATGGTCTCCCGAGAATGATAGGAACGGGATAATCTGCGGGAATGTCAAGCACAACAAAGTCTATAGGTAAATAGAAGTTACCTAACTTAACCGGAACGTCTTCCAAAATGCCCACGGGATGGGTAATGGAGCGATCCGCCATGTACAACCGTATCTTCACCGGCTTGGGCTCTCCAAGTCCGATCTTCACACATAGCTCCAGCGGGATGATGCTCACGCTGGCTCCTAGGTCACACAAGGCTTCACAAGTGACATTCCCAACTTGAATAAGAATGCAAAATGAGCCGGGATCCCTTAACTTGGGTGGCATCTTTTCCTTCATGATTTGAATAAGCTCCGAAAATTTAGATGTCATCCTTACTTCACCAAAGTCTTCCAACTTCCTCTTCCTTGATAGAATTTCTTTTAAGAACTTCCCATAGGCGGGCATCCCTAGAATGGCATCAAGGAAAGGGATGTTAATATGTAGTTTATTCATCAAGTCAAGGAACTTACCAAAATGCTTGTCTAGATGTGCTCTAGCCCTTGACTGGGGGAATGGAAGTGGTGGTTTATATGCAGGAGGTGGGACATAAACTTCAGTTTTGTCCGACGCTCTCTGAGGCTCAACCTCGGTTGGTACCTCGGCTGAAATGTTCTTCGACTGTGCCTGGACCGAGGTGTTTTTCTTCTGTTATGGCATCGACCGAGGCACTGGATCTGCAGTTTTCAGTCCACTTCTCGTCGTTATTGCCATGATCTGTCCCTTAGGGTTGCTTTCTGTCCTTGCTGGAAGCTTCCCTGGATCTCTTGGCGCTTCATTCGCCTTATTAAGGAATTGTTGTTCTAAGGCTTTTTGTGCCTTCGAAATGAAGTCATGGACGTCTCCATAGAGTTTAGTTTGATCAAGATGGCCTCCAACACTGCATCTTTCTTTTCTGGTTGGGACGAACTTGATCCTTGTTCCTGACTCTTCAATGGAGTAGAAGAAGAAGAAGAAGAAGAAGAAGAGAGGAAAGGATTAGAAGAGTTGTTTGAATTGGAGTTAGAGTAAGAGTTACCCGAATTTTGACTGTTTGGCCTCCAATTATTGTTGTTGGATCCTTTATTGTTGTTGTAGTTGTTGTTCCGGGAGCCGTTGTTGTTGTTCCGGTAGTCATTGTTGTTCCTTGAGCCTTGATATCCTTCATCTTCTTTCTTGGTTTGAGCAACCAAAAATTCCTTCAATTGCTTCACATCATTCTTCAAAGAGGTGAGTTGGTCATTGTTTGATGGAGCTTCTTGGAAGTTGACTCTTTTAACTCCACCTTCAGCTCCTTGGTGGGAATATTTCTCCATGTGCAAAGCTTGCTTCTCTATGAACTCTCAAGCTTCGTCAATCAGCATGTCCATGAACGTGCCGGCGGATAGTAGTTGAAGGTTGAACTGGGTGTTTCCGTCCAGTCCCTTGAAGTATATCTCCAACAACTCTATCTTTGGAATTCCATGATGTGGGCAATCCAAAAGGATGTCTTTAAATCTCTCTCATGACTTGGACAAACTCTCTTTGTCCTTCATGATGAATGCATTGATCTTCCCTCTCATTTCAGCGGTCTTAGAGGGGGGAAAGAATTTAGTCAAGAACTCCGCCGTCATCTCCTCCCAAGTGTTGATTTTTCTTGGAGGGAGAGATTGATACCAAGTAAGCGCCCTATCTTTCAAAGAGAAGTAGAAAGGCCTTAGCTTGTAGTTGTTGTTTTCCAGCCTTTAAGGTCTCAAGGTCTCCATCAAGATCTCAGAGTTTTGCAGATGTTGATGTGGAGACTCCCTTTCTAGCCCTCCAAACTGGCATTGGCGAATCATGGAAAGAACTTGCGGTCGAAGTTCATAATCATGGTCCGTTGGATCACCTAGGTTGACTCTTGGACGCCTCAGTTGCTGGTTGGGGTCCATCCTCTACCCTAGGGTATGTGGAATACCTACAAAAAGAACATCTCAGACTGGCATCCGAGGTGGAAGTATCTCGGCCGGGGCAACTGGAGCTGGTTCCTGCCTCGGTCGAGGATTTGGAACTGGTCGAGGTAGATATTGGTCCCGTAAAGTCGCCATATCTGCTTCAATCGCTTCCATCCTTGCGCGAGTTTCTTCCTTTTCGAGTTGTAGTTCTTCTTTATTGAGGCGTAGTTGTTCCAATGCCTCCTTCAATTCGCCCTCAAGATCGTGATTCTCTTGATTGGCCATCTTAGCTTCTTTGAAGCGTCTTTTGTATGTCTTTTCTGGTTCGGGACCGTAAAGAACGATTTCTTTCCCAGCGCGGGTTCTTCGCATAAAACCTACAAGAAAGAACCTGCGAAAGCCACTCAAGTAGAGTGGTTAGTAGAAACAGGGGCAAGTGCCCCGAAAGACTACCGCAACCGGCTCGGTCTAGACCAAGTCCCCGGCAACGGCGCCAAAAACTTGTTCGCTTCAAATAGTGTGTGCAAGCTTTAAATTTATAACCCAAGATGTATGCTTAAAACAAGGATGCGAACCCGCAGTGTACGGGTCAATCGTAGTAAAAGCAAGAATTCCGGGGTGTCGATCTCAGGGACTTAGGTGAAACAAAATCAATATAGGTAGTCAATATCGCAACTAACCACAAAAGTAATTAAAGCAATCAAAAGATGATAAAAAGTCAATTAAAGGAAAATATGCAATTCTAGGGATTAAAGCATCTAGTTGTGGTTCCAACTCAAGATCTCAAAGTAAGCGGACAAAGCTGAGATTTTGCAAAGGGAAGGTGTTTCTAAAGTGGAATAGATCACCGGGTAAGTATCACTACTCACTAACTCCAAACCAAAAGCTCCTATTACCGGGTAACTCTCAAGGTACTAAGGAAAGGAATTATAATCTCAAACCAACAAACCAACTAAGGGAATAGAATCAACCTTTACCGGGTAAGTCTCAGGCTAACTCACAAAGATGGAATGAAAGCACACTCAAACCCCAATAAAGGATAAACCTTTATTACCTACACTTATGATCTTGGGTAAACAAACAAAGGAATTACCGGGTAAGTCTCATCCTAGGCTTGCATTGAACCAGGAAAGGTGTAATAAGAATAGGATTTGGCAAACTCTAACACTTAACTCTCAGTTTCGGATCAGGTAAGTCACATCGGTCAGACGAATTTCATCCCGACCGAGATGTTCATTGACTGAGCGAGATGTTCTAGGGTTAAGGATAAAGACTCGAGCTTTCAGGGTCCTACTGGAATTTAAGATTATTCTATCATTGTTTTTCCCACAACCTTCAGCCAATCACCCTAGAATCACACAAAGAAATTAGCCAATCATCATCATGAAAGCAATAATCAAATATATGGGAAGGAAGTGAATATTTGAACACAAAAACCTTAAGAATAAGGCTTCAATAACTAAATCAAATATCACAAATAAGCGTTCCTTGGATTACAAACCCAACAAGACAAATCAACAAGAAGGGAATCTAAGAAAGTCTTACAAAACCCTTCACAAAGCTATAACAAGCTAACAATCCTTCCTTCAATCTTCCTTCAACCTTCCTTAAACCTTTTAAACTCTAGAGAAAATCCCTTAATTGCTGGATGCTCTCAGCCCTTTAAGCATGGTTGAACTTGTGGAAAAACCAACCCTTTATATAGGAAAACTATCTTCCAAAGATAAAATATCTTAAAAAGATATTATCCTAATTAAATATATCTCAATCTCTAAAATAGATCTTCAAAATATATGATCTTCCTTCTAGAAATTCAGCCCAAAAATATAAGATCTCTCCTTCCAAAAATAAAAGATCACAGCCAAGAATAAACGATCTCGCCGCATCAGGGTATTCGCCTCGGTCGAGACGCTCCTCAAGATCACCTCGGTCGAGATGGTACTGTAGTCAACTGAGGTGACTCTAAACTGAATGTGAAATCTCTTAATTCTGGTCTAAAGTGAATCTTTAATCCAATTCCATGCTTCCTGGATTCTTCCTTAAGCTCCTGAATGTAACTCCAATGACTCCTTAGCTTTTGTAGCTCCATTTTGATGCAATACGTGTCATTTTACCTACGATTACAACGAAACTCGGTGTAGACCTCGATTCCCGCAAAGGTAGATGAAACGACAATATAATCACAAAATATACATCCAAACATGCAGATTATTGAAGATAAAATGTCTAAACAGGTCCCAAAATATAGACTATAATTCATGCTATCAAGTGATATTTAAAGGGAGAAGTCACATCAATTTACGGTTTGCAAGAAAGTTGAATTCCGTTTCAAGGCCCTTGAATTGCATTTCAAGGCCTTGAAATTGAAAAGTAGGCTGCATTCTAAGGAGAAAATAAAACGATTTACTCCCCATAAGTTAATGCTTCCTTGTTCAACATACCAAGCTCTAATCTAATAATATTGAATTGATCTTCAGGTAAAGGCTTAGTAAATATATATGCAAGCTACAAGTTAGTTGATATAAAAGATATCGAAACATCACATTTCTCAACATGATAACGTATGAAGTGATGCCTCTCATCGATTTGCTTTGTTCTTGAATGTTGCACAGGATTTTTAGTAATCGAAATAGCACTAGTATTATCGCATTTAATCGGGATACCTTTAAGATCAAAGCCAAGATCACGAAGTTGCTAAGCTATCCATAGAATTTGTGCACAACAGGCTCCCGTAGCTATGTATTCTTCCTCAGCTGTGGATAGGGCGACCGAGTTTTGCTTGGAGTGCCAACTGATTAGGGAAGACCCTAAGAATTGATAACATCCAGAAGTACTCTTTCAATTGACCTTATAGCCTGTAAAGTCAACATCTGAATAGCGAATGAGGTGAAACGAAGTTTGACGTGGGTACCATAACCCTAAATCCTTAGTGCCATTGAGATACCGAAATATCCTTTTCATAGATATCAAGTGTGACTCTTTAGGATCAGCTTGAAATCTTGCACACATGCACACACTAAACATAATGTCAGGTCGACTAGCGGTTAGATATAACAAAAAACTGATCATACCTCGATACTCCTTTTGAATAACACTTTAACCATCCTTGTCTTGATCAAGAAAAAGTGTGGAACTCATAGGAGTTTTTGCTACCTTGGATTGATCCATTTTATTCTTTTTAAGCAAGTCTTTGGTATACTTGCTTTGATTGAGAAATATTCCTTCTTTTGCTTGTCTGACTTGAAGTTCAGGAAAGAAATTTAACTCTCCCATTAAGCTCATTTCGAATTCCCTACACATAATATCTGAAAAATCCTTGCATAGAGAATCGTTAGTAGCACCAAATAATATGTCATCAACATAGATTTGTACTACTAAAATATCGTTTCCTTTGGTTTTGATAAATAAAGTTTTGTCAATCAAACCTCTTTTGAAATCAATTTCAAGGAGATACTGGACAATCGTTCATACCAAGCTCGAGGAGTTTGCTTAAGACCATAAAGAGCTTTCTCCAATTTAAAAGCATGATCCGGAAAATCATCATTTTTAAAACCAAGAGGTTGAGCAACGTAGACTTTTTTTTCTAAGAAGCCATTTAGAAAGGCACATTTTACATCCTTTGAAATAACTTTATGTTCATGAAGGATGCAAAAGCAAGTAGCATACGTATGATTGATAACCTGGTGCCGGAGCAAAAGTCTCCTCATAACCAATACCTTCTTCTTGGTTATAGCCTTGAGCTACAAGTCGTGCTTTGTTTCGAATAACCTTTCCACTTTCATCCAACTTGTTTCGAAAAACCCATTTTGTGCCAATGATGGATTGGTGCTTAGGTCTAGACGTGAGGGTCTAAACTTTGTTTCTCTCGAACTCATTTAGTTCATTTTGCATAGCTATGATCCAATCGGGTTCTTGAAGAGGTTGAACGTAGTTCTTGGGCTCAATAAGAGATACAAACGTTGAGAATGCGCATAGATTGTTAACCCTAGATCAAGTTTGCACTCCTGCATTTGAATCTGAGATCACATTCTCTGGTGGATGATATCAAGAATGTTGAAACTTTCTCCTTTTGTAAGATGGAGCAAATCCTGAAGATTGGGGTTCATTTGCTCGACTAGATTCAGGTACCGCTGGAGTATTGCCTTTGGATCCTATATCAAGGCCTTGAAGTTGAGTTTCAAGGCCTTAAAACTGAGTTCTGACATCGCATTTTTCTGTTTCATGGTCTTGAAGATGCGTTTCAAGGTGTTAAGATTGTTCTCCGCACTAGTACAGAAATAGGTTCTCTCAGGAATTTTTTTAATAAAGGCGAAGGCGGTTAAAGCTTCCCCTTTATACGTCAACCTAAGAGATATTTCTCAGGGGTTATTTTTAACCCCTGAGAAATATAAGGGAAGGATGGAGGTTTTTTAAAAAACCCCCGAGAAATGTTTCTCCGAGGATTTTTTAAAAACCCCTGAGAAACATCTCTCGGGGGTTTTTTAAAAACCCTGAAAAACATCTCTCGGGGGTTTTTTAAAAAACCCTGAAAAACATCTCTCGGGAGTTTTTAAAAAATCCCTGAGAAATATCTCTCGGGGTTTTAAAAAAAATCCGAGAAACATCTCTCAGGGTTTTTTAAAACCCTTGAAAGATGTCTCTAGGTAAACGAACCAAAGCACTTCTAGCTAAACGAACCAGAAAGTTGCAACATATTATCTCTATGATTTCCTCGTCCTTCAAATTATTAGATATGCAATAGTAAGTGTACACACAACCATTTTATCCATTTATAAGATATGCAATAGAAAGTACACACGCAGATTATCTATCTGAGTCCCTCAACCTTCAAATTATTAGGCAAAGTGCTTCATCAAATCCAGTGGCATTCTTGAAAGTGCTCACACGGCATTCTTGTCACATTTTGCACAAATAAGAAACATAAAGTCTTATACCATCTACAAGCCCAATGAACAGATCAAAGTAGATTAGATGAACAATAAGACAAATATGACGAATAAGTATCAGATGCCATCGCCCTGAAGAAACAATTAATGACACTCACTGGTCAACACATCAAACTTAAAATTAAGCATTCACATGCAGTAAATTTCTTACAAAATGATTTCCAGCTAAGAATCACTCTTCTAAAAGAAACTATCATCACATGAAGCTATATTTTCAGATGAAATAACATATTTGTACGACTTGAGTTCATGATCAAGACAGATGTCAAAGGGTTACATTGTAGAAAACACCATGAAGCCCTTTGGGAAATTCCTTTCCTCTAATAGTTCCTTCTTGACCCAAGCGGCCTTGACCCCATCCCAAACCACCTCTACCAGTGCTAAAGAAAGAAGGATACATTTACAATTGCTGATTCAAAGGAAACGTTGAGCTGAATAACAAGCGCAACCAAATGCAAAAAGAGTACAAGTGAATAAATGGAGCACCGTCACCCTAAAATTACAATTATGAGAAAAATATTTTTAATTGGACAGGTAAATAAAATAAATCCTTTTTAAGCTCCTTAAAATACTAGAAAATACAAAATTCTTTTGAAAACGTTTCCTTATGTTTCCACTTAGTATAACTGCATACCTACACCTCGCAAAAGAAGAATTTCTAAATGACTTTTGTTGTACACTTTCCATAAGTTCAATTTCCACTGAGAGTATTGAAATCATTTCCAGCAGTATCATACCCAATTCTCATTTTGACAATTTCCAATCAACAACGGCCACATACCTACACCTTACCTAAGCAGGATTCAAGATGGTTTCATAAAAGAAGAATTTATAGGATGCTTATTGTTGTAGAATGCAAGTACAATTCCAACAGTACAAAATCCACCGAGAGTTCTCGAAATGATTTGTATTTTAAGAACTAATTATTCACGTTTTGAGGAAGAGACATAAAGGTAGAAGCAAAAAATCTCCGGAGAGAGTTTGATTCCATCAGTTCACTTATTTTGAAGAGCAAACTTGGTATATTGATAAACTTTCCTAGATACTTTAGTTCCATTCCATCACTAATCATGAAAGGTGTTAAAAGAGAGAAACATCATTATTTCATAGGAAAAGAAACAAAATAACAATCAACTTCGTTATCCTTCTGAAAGAGGCATTGAGCTTAAACAATGACATTACACTACATTATCACTTCATCTCTCCCTGCAGAATACATGAATAGAAACCTTGACATACCTTATTGATGAATTAGCAATGGAGCATATAAGTATTAATTTTGGGCTTCAAAGAAAACAAAAGAAAAATCATGCAGGAAAAATAAAAACACTAAAAATAGCATGGAAGCTCCATGCCATTTTTAGTGTTTTTATTGAGCAGTAATGGAATTCTCATTAAAAATGTGACATTGAACCTTTTTCTCTTCCAAATTTTCATCATATAATCTATTGTGTGACATTAACTAACTGCATTGATAAAAGTGAGGGAAATATTAAATGAAGCAACTAACTCACATTTATACAATAAAAAAAATGACAGAATTAGGCATTGGGATTCAACTAAGTTTCCTGGACCAGACAAATTCAAATATCATTGCCCATGGACTCCAAGATTGTTGTAGAACGTATTACACATGAATCCTAAGAAATACAGGTTAATAGAGGAACATTACGTAATTAAAATAGTGAAGCTAAGCTAATTAAGGAAAAAGTGATAGGCTATTGAGCATTAAAGTACCTTAAGAACCATCAGATTGATGACCTCAAGTAGAGAAGCAGCAATTGAGTCAATATAACCATCTATAAACATTTTGGAATTCAACATTAGGTGCATCTTAACGGTGATATGTTGAGCCCCATACATGATACACCTAGGTAGTTAAGAGAAATTACTGTGAAATTCTAAGTGAAGACCAAGTAGTAGCTTTAACTTAACGAAAGACAAAGATAGGAAATTAGATTTACAAATAGTTTAACTAAATCCTAACACAAAACCAACATTTAAAAGAATAACCAAGAAGGTACATATAATTCAGTGGTGTAAAAATTAATTTCATTCAAACCCTGGCATAAACTGTTGCAGAAGTAAAAAAAGAAAAAGAGAAGTAACAAAAACATACATACAAATACTATTGACAAACAACACATCAGTTTTAAGAAAAGGTCAGAAATTTAGTGTTTTATTGAGCCTCAAACCTCTCTCCTGATGCGGGAAAATGGAAAACCCAAAACAACATGAACATCATATAAGCAACGGACTTATCATGAACAAATATATATTGGTCATCATGTTTGTTGACGACGTTGATCAAAATTCTTCCACCACCACCTCCAGCAAATCCATTATCACTAAACGCACTTAACCGGCCATTTCCAATCCTACTCCAGAGAGAAGAAGTTCCTCAAAGATCAATCTTAACTCATGCATATAACCCAACAACTTTATTTTATTATCATACCTATAATACCCTGCGGAGCAATTTATTACACTGATGAATTTCTAGCATACCTATAATACCACCACTTGTTGTTGAGCTATTGTTTCCACTGCCACTTGCAAGTTCATAAGGAATATTTGCATTACTATAAGAAACATCGCCATCCAAAGAAGTCCCACTAGAGTATCCCTCCCCGCCTCTTCCGCCATGTCCGCCACCACCTCCATGGCCATTGCTAAGAAGCATTCCCTGATCAGCGCCACCTATGTAGCCTATACAGTGCTAGTACAAGGATGAGAAAGCACAACCTGTTAGTAGGATTATTGTGAGTCATAATTCTAGTCCAAGTCAGTTTTCACAAGTAGAGGAAAGAGATTTATTGGTCAAAATAATAATATGCCAAGACAAATTCCTCCTTTACCTTGTAAGTGTCATTATATTGGGTTTAAATACATAACTAAGGATAAGAGACCCAAAGTGAACGTACTGCACACCTAAATATATACCTCTCAAATTATTTCAATATATTATTATGTGCTTTTTAAACACCAACACCCATTATCAAGAGTGCTAAATTATAAAAAATAAAATAAAATTAGGCAATGTTTACTGAAGGTGACATGCTTGAATGCTCATTTATGTTTTACTACTTCAAAATGGTGTAGTCAACTACATATAAAGAGAACAAAACTAACTGTGTACCCAACCTAGAGGCGGTTATTTTTTCCTGAACCAGGATAACAACTGATCTCACCAGTGAAACTACACTACATATCCTCTAATAGTGCCCTCTGCATTAATATCCTCTACTCGACAAATCTGCATAAGAAATTAAATCACTCGATCTAGTGTCAAGACCTGAAACAACATAATAACTATGGGTTTGACATAGATAGGTAGTATACAGCAACAAAGTTTCAAACTGTACAAGAAAATGTGCACCTGTAGAGTGAAGACCAAGGAAGAGTTCATGTTGCAATCTTCTGGTGGATGAAGTAATTCCACAAGGCAATATTCTCGCTCACAGTAAAGATGTGGTGCCCTGTAATCACACCAAAAGTACATTAGGCAAATGAAAATATTAGACAAAAAACGACTTTATAATATAATGGATCCAACAAACATAAAGATGTGGTGCCGCTGATCGATCGCAATTGAACCCTTGAAGGCGGAAGGTTGTGGCGCTGGTTGCAATTGAAGCCTTGAAGGCGGCTGGTCGACATCATGGTTGCTTGAAGCCTTGAGGCGGCAGATACTCGATCGATGTTGCTTATGTAGTCGATTATTTGCAAGTAATTTTTTGGAATTGAGTTTTACCTTCAACTCCTTGAAGACGATAGGTGTCAGTCGTTTATCGTGTTTTGCAAACGCAATAGATAGAAGTCATAGAAGAAGCGGGAAAGAATAAAGAAATTAGGGTTTTGGGTAGTTTTATGATATACCTTCCGATAATAACTAGTTACAAGATTTCATTTAAATTTTAACGAAATTTTTTAAGGGGTTAAATAAACCCCTGAGAGTATATTAAAAAATTAAAAAATATAGATATAATATGTTCTCACGGGTTATATAAAAAACCTCCTAGAGTGTTTTTAAATTACAGGGGTTTTTATTAACCCTTGAGAAATTACCCCTGAGAGAGGTTATTTTTGTACTAGTGCCGGTATCTTGAATCTTTTCTTGCATATTCTTTTTCTGAGTTTTAGGATCTTCTTCTCCATCAGAATTATGATCTCCATGTTGATTCAGATTAAGATTTGCAAAACTTTCACTCAAAGTACCATAATTGCTTTCATCAAATATAACATGAATGCTTTTCTCAACGATTTTGGTACATCTATTATAAACACGATAAGCTTTTCTATTTGAAGCATTTCCAATGAAGCTAGCTTCGTCACTACGTGCATGAAGTTTACCAAGATTGTATTTTCCATTGTTTTGGACAAAGCAAGTACATCCAAAGGATTTAAAAATAGGAAATATTAGGTTTTTTTCCCTTAAAGAGTTCATAAGGAGTCTTTTTCAAAATAGGACGTATTAAACATCTATTCAAGATGTAGTTAAGCAGTGTTAACCGCTTCAGCCCAAAAACTTTTTGACAAACTATTTTCTAAAAACATAGTCCTAGACATGTCCTCTAAGGTGCGCTTCTTAAGTTCCATAACCCCATTTTGTTGAGGAATTCTAGGAGCTGAAACGTTGTGTGAAAGACCATATTTTTCACAAAACAAATCAAACTTTAGTTGATCAAATTCTCTACCATGATCGCTTCTTATTGAAACAATAGGTAAGTTTTTCAAAGTTTGCAACTCCTTACACAATTTTGAAAACACAAACAAAGCTTCAGATTTTTCACGTAAGAATGAGATCCATGTAAAACGAGAAAATTATCCACAATGACAAGGGTGTACTGTTTACCCTTGGGAGATTTGACACACATAAGACCACATAAATCCATATATAAAAGTTCAATGGGTCGAGAAGAACTTACAACCTTCTTTGGTTTGAATGAACCTCTTGTCTGTTTACCTTGTGTACAAGCCTTACATAGTTCATCTACCTTGAAGTTTAGGTTTGGCAAACCACGTATCAAATCCTTTCAAAGTAGTTTCTTCATTGTATGCAAGCTTACGTGACCAAATCTTCTATGCCAAAGCCTTGGATCGTTAGTCAAGGCCTTGAGACACTTTAGCTTAGTTCCCGAAACTTGGTTAGTACTCATAGAATAAACATTGTTGCATCTAGGATCTGTAACCACAATATCACCCGATAACTTATCTTGAACTTCACATTTTTCTAAAACAAAAATCACCTTGTTGCCTTTATCACAAATTTGAGAGATACTAAGCAAGTTATACTTTAAACCGTCAACAAGATAAACGTCATCAATAAAGTTAGATGAATTATAACCAATTTTACCAATGCTAATAATGTCACACTTTCCTTTATCACCAAGAATAATGGTTCCAGATGATTGCTTCTTTAAATCTGAGAATAAAGAGCTTTTTCCACTCATGTGTCTTGAGCAACCACTATCTAATATCCATTTGTGCTCCTTTACCTTGGTGATAACTTGGAAAACAACAAACATCAACCTTTCCAGGTCGACCAAATGTCATATTTTGGTCCATATTCAGGTTCTATCATGTTTGGTGATCTAGTACCTTTAGGAACCCATATTTGTTTGACCAGTTTCCTTAGACATAGAGGATAAGTGTTTCTAATGATGTAAGGATCATTCCTTCTATATGGACATGTTGATTTTACATGACCCTTTTTGCAACAATAGAAACATGTGGGCATGTGAATACTTCCTTTAGCTTTAACAAATGTGGTAGTCGTTTTTCTAGGAAAACTTGCATGATAGCCTATACCATTTTTATTTTAAGAGAAGATTGTTGCTCACCCATCATCCTTTCGAGGTTGGCTTTCGAACGAGTGAATTGAATAAGCGGAGCCTTCAGGTCTTGACACGTCACAGTTAGATCAAGCTTTTCTTTCTCTAGATCGATATATTCTCGATGGATAGAAGAGAGATTGCCATTGAGAATTGCATTTTCTGATTCCAAGGCCTTGATATTGATATCAAGGTCTAACTTTTTAGTGTTAAGATTTTCAATCTCCAAAGACATATCACTTAATCGTTTCTCTTGTTTGAAAAGCTTTTCTCTCAAGGAACTTATCTTTACCCTTTGTTCTTTATCACATATAATTATGTCTATAAGGAATTTCATGAGTTCAGGTTCAGGTTGAGACATAATTGTACTTACCACATTATCAACATAGTGATTTGGATCTTCTTCATAATCGACCATAACACATAAGTTTTCTTGTTCTTTCTCGTCTTCTGATTCATTGGTAGAATTTGAATCATTCCATGAAGCTAGCATAGCTTTCTTCTTTCTATCATTCTTTCTAAAGTTGCTCCTCTTCTTTTGTGGATAATCCTGTACGAGATGATCTGTTTCACCACATTCAAAACAAGTCAGTACCTTAGTTTTCTTGTTGGGGTTAAAAAATTTACCTCGAGGTCTTGATGTTCGTGGATAATCTTTATTGTTTGCAAACTGCTTCTTCATTTGAAGAATTTTCGCAATACCCCTTGAGATCAAGACGAATGGATCTTCCTCATCTTCATCATCAGTATCTTCCTCCTCTGATGGTATCTCATCCTTCTTGGATCTTAGAGCTAAGTTTTTTTGTGTTGGATGGGAGCTCTACATCTTCTTTACCAAGAACCATTTCGTGGGTGATAAGCTGTAATATCCTTTGTGTTCATAGGGACCCCGCCCCTGCGGTTTTGCATGGCCGCAGGTGCGGTGCACCACCCCAGCGGAACCAGGGAACCGCCCCCGCGGGTTAGGCAGTTGCAACCATTTTCTCTGACCTCTTGACCGTGCTTTTGCGTCTCTTCTCCTATAAGTTTCTTCCTTTTCCTTTTGATGAAGGGTTTCTCTTTCTTCTTCAGCTTCATCTCCCTTACATTCTTCTTCTTTTTCATCTTCTTTCTTGATCTTGTTCTTGTTTTGGATTCAAGAGTGGATCTTGGTTTAGACTTGTGTTGGTTGAAGTATGGTTGATGTTGTTGTTAAGTTTGTGATGTACATGGCGTGTAGTTGAGGTTGTAGCTATGGAAACCGTCTCCTGAGTTGTGGTGGTGAGTTCTTTTTTTTTTCTTTCTTTTTTTACCTTCTTCCATCTCTTTTAATTTAGGATTCCCACAAGAGTTGATCTTGTGTACCTTTCCCGGGCATTTGTTGATGGATGTGTATATGTATGATATGTTGATGCCTTTGGGCAATGAAGAAGTGAAGGGATTACGTGAGAAGAGCGAAGAGAAGCAGAAGATCGCCTTCTGCACAGTTGACCGCCCCCACAGATTGGAGCCGCCGCCCCTACGGTCAGACAATGTCGCTGCCCCTGCGGCCTAGTGTCACCGCCCATGTGGTGTGTTGCGCTCCTGCGCTTCCTTGTTTACGCAGGTGCGTGTCCAGGATATACCAAGTTTGGTATGCTTCTTCATTCCTTTCTTTTGGCCTTGGCTTTAGATTATGGCTAGGCTAGAGTGGATCATGACGAGTTTGATGAGATATATGTTGGGTATATGCGTTAGGAATTTGTGTATGTGTTGAGGATCCGAGGTTTAGATACGAGTTATAGTTGGTTATGGTTATGGGGTGTAGGAGACGAGTCTCCTAACCTTTGCAGTATTTGATATTATATGCCTTGCTTATGCAGGCGTTGATCGTTGAGGAAACTGTGACGTGGTAGAGGTTACGTTGATTTCACGTAAGTCCATAGGACTTAGTTAGCGAGCACTTGTGGATTTGAGTGTTTGTGATAGTTGTGTGTGTGCGCATATGATCGTTGTATTTATAACCTAAACCGGACTAGGATGACCACTTATGTACTTAAATGGCCCAAGTTTATTACAATCGGACGGTGACCACCTGTCAAAGCTCGCCGAGAGTGGAGAAGATGCTCGAAAGCCAATAACACAAGGGGAGGTGGATCACCATGCAAAACCTGTGTTAATGGTGGAAGATACGAGGTTCTTTAGGCTCCTCGTGCCACAAAAGAAGTTGAATTAGTAATGGAATAACGTAATTGAAGATAATAAACAGTTGTGTGTGTGACATTGCATATTGTGATGTGTTGATGTGTGCTATTACTTCATTCTTATTCATTTCTGTTAGCTAACGGTTTATACCGTGTTGTAGATATTATACAAGATATGAGGACTGTAGAGTGAGCCAGATGGGTGATCCGCTGAGGGCTTCCGTACACTAGGTTGTGCGAGGGTTTTTGGAATGTTTTGTATATGTATGGTTATGAGTTGTTGTTTTGTACTCAAATGTGTTTTGTAAAACTGTGTTTGTATATATTTATACACTTTGATGTTTTGATTTTAATATATATATGCCTTGTTGTACAATCTAGTGAACTTGTTATCAGGCTAGGGTTAGGATCCATTGTGAGATCCTAGCCCCGTGGCACCCGGATTCGGGGTGTTACAAACTTAGTATTTGAGCCTTAGTTTGACAGCAATGACACTTGCAATCTGCAATAAAGGTCGAATAAATAAATAAACGGAACCCGAAAGGGGTCTAACTTTTCAAAGGATTATGTTCTTGAAAAGAGTACAACTTCTTTGGGATAGAGTGTATGGGAAGCCATCACCATTCTGAGGATCTCGACAGTATATATATATATATACGGTTGTGTGTGTTGCTTTGTTTGCATGTTGGATTTAAGTACTATATATATCTATACATATGGTATATATATAGCCTTATAAGTTAGGCGTGCATGGCTCGCAGATGGCTCGGACTAGAGCGACATCTGCCGTTGGACGAGGTAGGGGTAGACCCCTCTTCCTCCAATAGTGATAGGCTAGGGACATGTATCTTGTTTTTGAGATTGTATCTTGTTTTTGAAATCCTTCCAGCCGATGTATCCTTTGTAATGTGTTTCAAGACTTTGGATTTGATCCCTTGAAATGGTTTTCAAGGCCTCCGTGTTGAACCTTTGGATTGCGTCTGTCCCTTGTAACTAGTTTCAAGGTCTCCGTTTATCCTTTGAAATGTTTTCCAAGGCCTGTACACATTTAACAAACACCAAACCGAACCATGCAATCTAAGATATAAATGATATTTGTTAGTATATAAACCGCTCATAATGTTAAGTCTTCCATCATCACATATACAAATATATAACCAAGGTGGAGTTATCACGATAAGTTGCTTTTAAGTTCACACTTTCTAGACGTGCTTTAGAATGGTACATGATGCTTCTTCCTACTTCTATTTGTACTTGAGAACAACTCCACAATGCTTTCATGTACAAATTGTTTATGCCAAAGAAAACCATGGAGTTATGAAATACGAATCGTGAATTTTGACAATTCCATAAGGAGCCCATTCACGTAGTTTGGAAGCGGTTTAAATGGCTTTTGCGATGGTTCCCTTTTCCCTAGTTTTAAACACCAAACCTACTCCAAATCCTTTACTTTGGAGTTGATAAGCTCGTAGATAAGATCCTTGGTGCCCGCAATCTGGATACACGTGGAAATACAAGTTAAAAAGGTATACAATGATGAAGTTACCAAAACTCCCAATCCTTCCAAAGATCAATCTGTCTTTGAGTTTCCCGGCGATATTAACGCATTCACTATTAGCGCTTGCGATCTACCTTGGTATCTGATTTCGTAAACTTCATTGCTTGTAATATTATACCTAATAATTAAACACATAATCAAAGGAAAACAAAATTCTACATGATGTCAAGGGATACTATTGGGACGAACCCTACCTTTTCAAATAAGGAAACGACAAGATAAACCGCAGATGTATCCCGAATGAGGAGACATAGAGCATCATTCAACATTGTCACTCCCTACATGTTTGCTAGGTTTGGTGTTGATAACAAGATTTATGACTTAGGATTAGGTAATCATTTAGATAGATTTCTCACTCATTCATGCACGTTTTGGCATTGGTTCATGACGTCTTCGCTCAATTCATGCACACTTCTAGAAAAGATGTCTACACTACCTTTTATCGGTTTTGTAGGTATTTCGGGGGTCTTTCGGACATTAACCGATACATTAGAGGGCCAAGCCTCATGATGGTACACATCCAAAGCTTTGGAGGAGCATAATTGGAGCAACAAGGGACACAAAGACCACTATAGGTGCAAGCAATGGATCAACTCATGGCTAGACGATCATAGCACCTTTCTGCTGAAGAAAATCGGACCAACAAGCAGCTAAATCGGCCGATTTATTCCTCTGGGTCGATTTTTGGGCCTTTGACAGCTTAAGCCACGTGTCCCACGATCTCTTGTCCGTCCTTGCTCTTGGTGGAGAATATAAGTGGTCCTGCAGGTGGTTGCTGGGGATCCCTCTCTCTCTCTCACATACTCTCATTCACAGCTCACCAATTGGAGGGGAAATATTGGAGGAGAAGAAAAGCTCTCAAGGATTGAAGGAAGAAGAAGAACACCATTTTAGGAGAATAGTGAGGTTTTGAGTGATTTGGAGTTGCTTTTGTAGTCTTTGATTGAAGAACTTTAGCAAGGATTGTTAGGAACGTTTTGGATCTTCATTTAAGAGTTTATAAGTCTTGCTACAACTTGGATTTTGCTGAGATTTATTGATTTTGTTTCTCATCTTTCATTACTCATCTATGAACACCATGTATGCTTGTTTGATGATTTTGGATCTTGATATGCATATTATTGGCTAGTTTATAGTGATTCTAGAGTGATGGTTTGATGGTTATGGCTTGGGTGATGATAGGATGGACTTATATGTTAGTTTAGGATGATTTGTATGCACGAAACCCATTCCAGGAAGAAAAATCGGGCTGTTCATCATGAAGATCGGCCGATTTATATTAAGATCCACCCGATTTATTCTTCTGTTGCTTTCTAATTACTGAATCTGTATGATTGGGGTGTTAGGTTGTTAAATCCTAGTGTTTATTAAGCCTAATTTAGCTTAGGATCACCTAATGCTATCAATCTAAGTGAGGGAAGAGATCTACCCGATGATTTCCGACCTTAGATACCTAAGATGATGAATGCTAGGTAGTAGTGAGCTTCATAAGCCGCTATTAGATCGAGTGTGCTAGGATTAGTACTTGAGACTTCCCTATTCCGAGACTTACCCGGTAAGGAGAGGGTTGCACTCTTAAGTAGTATCCGGTTTGTGTAGAACTCCCTATTTAACCACCTTGAGACCTACCCGGTAATAGGAGTTAGATGCGGGACTAGTGAAGTGAGAGACCTACCCGGTAATTGCTTCCATTAGTGAAACACTTTTCCCCAACACCGCAACTTGTCCTTAGAACCCTTAGAACCTTGAATCCTATGCCATAACCGGAAATCTTGACCTCTAGAATCTACTTTTCTCTCTTGATCATATACTTGTGTTTTGAGTTACTTGTTTGATTGCTAGTTGAGTTGTTACATTGTTTCATTATCTTTCTTGACTTGTGATCTTTGTTTGATCACCTCAAAAACCAACAAAAACATTGTGTTTTTCCATTTTCTTTGTTTCTCATCTTATCTTAATCAAGATTTACACTATCTTTGATCATTGTTTGACTCGATTTCACCTTAGTCTTTGTGTTCGACCTCGGAATACTATCCCTACTACAAACGTCCCGTACACTGCGGGTTCGCTAGGAGTTAGGATAAATATAACGAGTATAAATTTAAGACTTATTGCGTGCACATCACACGATCTTAGCGTAACAGGTGTCCCCAAAGTTTTGAAAAGTGATGATGGATCACACTTCATTGAACGTGATAGGTGATGAAATCACTATCTTATCTAGGTAGTTTTAGCATGTTTTTGGAGTCTATTGGTTGTATTGTGTTGCTATTGTGTAAATCTAGATGAAGAAGTCAATCATGAAGTTATCTAGGGATTTAGCAACACTTGGAAGATAAAAAAGATCAAAGAAGAAACCAAGATGACCTTTTGTCAATCAGCCGCCCCCGCGGCAGAGGAGCACCGCCCCTGCAGCGACATGCCGCACCCAGCGCTCCTCCCTACGCCTTGCCAGCGCCTGGAAGCCCCTTGTCATTGCCCCCGTCGCGGTCATGCCCCGCACCGTGGTGACACTTCTTTGAGACCCATGTCAGCTCCCCTGTTCCCCTTGCCTGCAGAGCAGAGAAGCCCAAACAACAGTGTCACCGCCTCTGCGGTGATATTGGGCCGCACCTGCGCATCGATGACAAAAACATCAAAATCTTAAGAGTCCAGCGTTTCCATAGCATTGAAGACGCCACACTCGCGACACTCCCATGCTGCCCCCGTGGCCAAGTTGAAGATGAAGCTTTTTGCACTAAACCGCACCCGCGGCTGCCAGACCTGCAACCGCGATTGCCCTACAGACGCAATAACTTTGGCTGTATAAACTCTCCCTTTATAGCCATTAAGGTGATGGTTTAGACAGTCCATTTACTACAATTTAGTGTCCTTAGTTGTATAAATAGAGATGTTAGGTTGATGTTAGAATAATATCTTTTCCCATCAAAAACCTCTCTTTTGTTATTTGTCTTGTTTAGTCTTTGTATGGAGTGTTAAGTCTCCTTGCTACATTGGGTTGATTGAAGCTTTCATAAAATCTGGTTGTAAGTTCTTTCTAAATAGAAGTTTTATTCAAGTCATATTTGTGTTATACTCCTAGCCTCTAATTGTGTTTGTATGTTGTTTTCTACCTAGTTTGATCACCTAAGTAGTCTAAATCTCATGAAAAATGCTAAGATTAATTGGTTCCGGGTTCGGGTCATTAATCCAGTAACAAACATATTAGGTGTTAGGTGCGAATATGTAACACCCCAAATTCACGGGACTTGGAGTGTCAAATTGGGCTAGGATCTCACAATGGATCCTGACCCTAGCCTGACAACAAGTTCATTGGATCTTACAACAAGGCACTGGTAGATTAAAACCAAATACATAAAAGTTGTATATGATACATCAAAAGAGTTTACAAGCTCAGAGTCGAGTACAAAACATCAGACCACAACATCTGATACAAAAGATCCCATATCCCGCGCATCCTAATGTACAGAAGTCCTCGGCTGGCCACACCATCTGTCTCACCTTGCAGTCTTCCTAACCTGCAGATCATCTACAACACGATATGAAACCGTTAGCTACAACAATGAAAAGCATGAAGGTAATAGCACAGCCACACATCAACATCTCATACATGCAATGCCACAAACATTCATTTATTATCTTTCATTACGTTATTCCATTACTAATTCAACTTCATTTGTAACACGAGGAACCTAAAGACCCTCGTCCCTTTCCCCGTTAACACAGGGGTTTGCATTGGGGGTGATCGTCACTCGTCCCCCCTGTGTTACTGGCTTCCAGGCACCTCCTCCTAACCAGCAGGCGGAGACCGGTGATTACCGCCCGTTATAATACACTTGGGCCAAATAAATGTAATAAATGGTCATCCTAGTCCGGTTTAGGTTATAAATGCACAATCATATGAACACACACAACCATCACAATCATACAATCCACAACTGCACGCTAAGTAAGTCCTATGGACTTACCCGATATACTCGTAACCTGTACCACGTCACATCATCCCCTTGGGGAAGTAATCAACGCCTGCAATAGCAAGGCCCGCACAATCACATACTGCAAAGGTTAGGAGACTCGTCTCACTAACCACAACCAACCTATATCTCAAATCTAAACCTCAGATCCTCAACACATTCATAAATACCTAAGGCATATCCTCAACATAACATCTCATCATACTCGTACACATACTAAACCTTAAATTCATAACCGATATCCATAACATCATCATGATCCTCAACTCATTTTGACACCTAGCATGCATCTAATCAGTATTCCTCAATCTCAAATTTAATCCTAATTTAATTAATTAACCTTTAATTAATTAATTAAATTTCACCAGAATAACGTTTTGCCCGCAGGGCATTTCAAAACCCACCTGTCATCAGATTTCATCAAACAAACAACTCATAAACACCAGAATAATATAATGATCATAATAGAATTTCTAATTATCCGTTTTGAAAAGCCTAAGGTCAATTTAGGCCAAATCGCAGTACGGAAAACGAATAAATTCACAACTTATTCGTTACTAACCCTATTGACGATCTGAAAGAAGATTCGGAATCACAACGACACAGGCTACGCATGTACAACATCAAATTCACCGGAATCTGAGCGACGGAACTGTCCTGGTGACATATATGCTCGACCAGGTCTTCATCTGCTCGGAAATGCGGAAACTTGGTACCGATATGAAGAGAATGAAGAGAGGAATCCAGAAACTCGAACGGAATTGAAATCGGATTAGAAACGGAGAGTAGATCTGAGTTTGAAGTTTTAGAGAAATCGGAGCTTTTATCAGGAAACGTGAAAGGAAATGAATTAATAAACGATTTTCCGCTATTTATAGTGAAGTCGATAATTATCCTTTAGCGAAGTCGATAATTATCCTTTAACCGATCCAATGGCGGGTTGAACCCCATTCTCCAAAATTCTCGAAATTGGAACAATAAATCGTGAATATTGTAGGGATGATTATTCCACAATTGCCTCGGAAAACGTGTATTCCTAAGCCGTCTTTCTTAGCCGTTAAGAAATGAAATAGCGACTATTTTGGCCGTTTTGCCTTTCCATGTTATTTCATATCTAGGACATGTCCGATGTCCTGATCTTTTCTCTCAACTGCATTTTTATTAATTAGAGCACCCAAATGCTCCAAATAATACCGGAGGGTAAAAATAATTACCCGGGGGAAAAAGTGAAAATTTCAATATAAGCCCAAAAATAGGCCATGAACATAACGGTGAGACTTATACTCAACACTTACGCAATCTTTGCGAGTTATATGTCAATTACTATCACTGATTAAGTTAATCAACATTAATTAGTATTCGGAAATCCTAGCTATTACATCACACACCCCTTAAGAAAAAGTTTCGTCCCGAAACTTGAACAATTCCCAAATCCTCTCGAACCCATACGCCGAGGTATAGACACTCTCTCTATCGGAGGTATCACATCTCCGTTCAAATGTATCAACCTATAACACTCTATAACCTCAAAACACATCATGGAGGAATCACCAACTCCAGCAACAAGATTATAACGCTATCCAAAGGCATAGAGGAAAAATCATCTCTAGCCAACTACTAGCCACGTCACAAGGCATGGAGGAAAGCCGCGTCCAACCAATCGTACTCGTAACACAACTATGTGGAGGAAAACCGTCTCCACTCACACTATGTCTATCAATAATAACATCGAGGACAGAACCATCTCCAGCTAATCCTAAACATATTACAATAGCATGGAGGAAAGAACCATCTCTAGCTATACCTATATCGTGCTAGCAAACAAGATCTAACAGATCAAATGCACATATCAAAGCTAGCACGAAAATACATCATATCACATAAGCACATAGCATACAAGCACTCACCAAAAAGGCACTAAGATCTACTTGTGGATCCTACGGGTGCCTCTAACTCCGCATAGAACTCTGGATAGTTCCTCCGGATACTATCCTCCGTCTCTCAGGTAGCCTCATCCGGTCCTCGTCTCGACCACTGTATCCTCATCATAGGAATATCCATCGAATGCAGGCATCTTACACCTCTCTTTCTAGAACTGCAAAAGGTTGTTCTACAAAAGTGTGGTCCGGCTCAACCACTAGATCATCATAACTCACAATGTGCCTCGGGTTTGATATGTACTCCCTCAGCTGAGACACATGAAACATAGGGTGAACACCCTTTAACTTCGGTGGCAAAGCCAATTTGTGCACTGCTCTCCCAACTCTATCCAGTATCTCGAAAGGACTGACATATCGGAGACTCAACTTCCCCTCTATGCCATAACGTCTGACGCCTCGCGTCAGAGTTACTCTCAACTAGACATGAGCTCCTACCCTGAACTCTAGAGGTCGACGCCTCCTATCTGCATAAAACTTCTGGCGACTCTGTACAGCCAGCATCCTCTCTGATCAGCGTTACTCGAGCCATATCATCCTGAATCTGTTCTGGCGCTATCCCACTGGTACTACTAGGCTCCTCCCAGCATAAAGGTGTATGACACTTATGTCTACACAACGCCTCATAGGGATCATCCATATAGATGCATACCAACGGTCGTGGTATAAGAACTCAACAAGTGGGAGATAAACAGATCGTCCCTGTTTCCAATCCATCCCACAAGCTCACAACATGTCCTCTACGGTTTGGAGGGTTCTCTCAGATTGACCGTCTGTCTGAGGTAAAACTCAATCATGATATGTGGATGCGTTCCCCAAGTAGTCTAAATCTGCTATCAAAACCTCAAAGTAAACCGTCTACTACAATCATAGTCGATCGTCCTCGGTACACTTATGGAGTCCCACCATCTGTCTAGTGTACTCATTTGTTACTTCATTCGCTGGCCACGTCTCTTTGTAGAGATGGAACGTGTCGACTTCGTAAATTTGTTACTAGTAATCTGGATAACACCAAAACTCTTACTGGGTCTCAATCCCATCACAAGTTCACAAAAAAGTCCTCTCACTTCCACTACAACACTGGTAGTGGATGAGCTCATCTCCAAGTCAGTAACACTTTAACGTGATTTACTACTTCGTGGTACCTCTTATTCGTACATGGATGTACTAAAGAAGGTGTACTATGAGTGTACTGTAATCTTCTCCACTCGACTCCGCATAAGCGGTTATACTGACGTAGTTGCGGCACCTCATACTCCTTCGGTTCCATTAAAGAACTGTGTTGCCTCGCCATGAGGCATCCTTCCATCAAGTTCCCTCAAGGTCAGGAAAGTCCCCTGTTTTTGTTGGACCTCATCCAACAAACCAGGTAAAATCCCTCAATATGAAACTAACGTCCTTATCAGCAGTTGTAGGTCCAACTCTAACCAAGCTAGATCATTTTGAAACCGAGATTGTACAGCAATTCCAACAATCACCTTCTCTCGAGGCGTCTTCTTATTCAGGGCATCAGTGACCACATTCTCCTTGCCAGAATGGTACAAATCTCAAGGTCAGCGTCCTTGATCAACTCAAACTATCGACGCTGGCAGTTATTCAACCTTTATTGCATAAAAATATGCTTCAATCTCCTATGATCAGTGAAACTCTGACACGAAATGTCAAACAGGTATTGTCTTCAAATCTTGGAACTTGAACTACCACCACTAACTCGAAATCATGAGTCGGGCAGTTCTCCTCATACTTTCTCAGCACCGTAGTCACGTGATTCCCAGAATCTTCTATTATCACCGAATAAAAGCAGAGGTCAAATGCTTCATCTACTCTTCAGAGCTTTGACATACTACTTCAACCACACAATTATGGTGGTCTTGCTCAGAAGACTCGTAAATGGATCCACAATCACATAGAATCCTTCCTCAAAGCGTTGGTAGCAATCGGCTGGGCCGAAAACTACGCATTCCCTTAACGTTCATCAGTATCATCCATAAGACTTCATACTTACTCCTCGTCACATCAATCATGATTCTACTGGCGGAACAACATGACCTTGAAGGTTACTTCTGGCATCTCAATTCACATTTAGAGAGCATAGCACACTGGCTTATATCCCTCGGATTCTGCAAAACCGTCCTCAAATAACCGGTACGTTCCTCTCCGTTGTGAGAGTACACCAAACGTCATCAATAAGGTCTACCACCAACTGATCTAGGAAGTAGATGAAGACACAGTTCATCAACTCCTATAACGACTACTAGGACGTTCCTCAACTCAGATGACAGCACTACAACTCGTAATGTCCATAATGGGTATGGAATGTTGTCATATGCCCACGCTGCTCTCTCATACTTAGTTGATGATATCCTAAGCATACGGAAATCTTAAAAAAACACAATTGCTTCTCTTAGTTGATCCAACAAGTCGTCCATACGTAGCAATGAACGGCCCGTCTCAAACCACTCTTCAAATTGCTTCTTATATTTCTAACAACTCAACAAGCCATATACCTCATAGGCCTTTTCCCAACAGTCTCGTATCATACTTCAACACAATATCAAAGTCCTCATTCCGCTGAGGCGATAGATTAGACGGTTCAGTAACACGTCTATAAGATCATATACCACTGGAATACTCTTCAGCGTGTAACTATCTCTTTCCTTCATGGCACAACATTAAAAAAAAACATCACCCTCTGGTGTTATCAACCTCGCTGCTCATACGGCACTAAAGACAACTCACCTCCTCAAAGGTCATAACCTCGAAAAACCTCTACTTAGTAGATCTCAGTAGAGACTATAATTGTCCTCCTACTACTATCTAAACCAACATGATATCTTCATCCACCACACACATAAAGACCATCTCATACAACTAAGGCATGACAAAGAAGTCTTCAAGCCATACACAAGTCCCTGAACAAAGGGAACAGCCACATATCTCGCGGGTACCTAAGACACGTAACTTGTAATCCTATAAAGGAAGATCTATCTTCTACTGTATCCACAGTTAACTATTAACACATGCATCGGAAAGAGGAAGGTCTACTGCATATCATTACTCAATCTCAGACCTATGCTCCTCAAGTATCACTGAGGTCATCGTCATAGCCTCCACTTCCACTCTTTCTACATCGGAAAGAGGAAGGTCTTGATGAGAAGAAACACTACCTTGCTGACAGAAAGGGGCCAAATGGCCTAGTTCACCATAGGTGAAGCAAGCTATCGGTGCCATGAGGCACTCAGAGCGCACATGATCTGGATAACCACAGTTGAGACATATACGTCTCATCCCTTCCACTAGTACGGGTGGCTCCTCTGCATTGCCTAGCTCAAAGGCTCTACCTTGAGCTCTTCTAGTATCTGTGGTACTCCTACCATGACCCTTACCTCTACTCAGCCTGGGAACGGATTCCTGAGTAGGCGAATGATCTGGGATTCTCTACTGACCCTGCGTCTGCTGCTGAGGTGTCTTCTGACCACCTCCCATCACACTAGTAGAAATAAAACCCTGTCGTGATGCCACTCTTGTTTGCTTACAGAAAACAACTCTATGACCCTGTCTACCACAGGTAAAGCAAGTCACCGGCGATCTTGGACAATGTGGTCGTACATGTCCAGGCTTCCCATAATTGTAACAAGTCCTCGTTTCACCACAAGTCCGTGTGAACGAGAAGTATTCAAACGTCCACAAGTCGGGCTCGGTTTGCAACCCGGATATCCAACCTCATCTTTCACTAATTCAACCCGTTGTTTCTTCTCTAATCTAGAAGCTTCAGTCGATCTCACAGATGTTGGTAAATCCGGTGTAGATCTACCCGCTATCACCACCTCATATACTTGCTGCATATACTCTTGAAACTCGAATCTACTCATGGAGACACGATCAGCCTCTTCAAACTCGTTCTCTGCCATAGGCAACACAACAACGGATACTGGTCCCTGACTTGACGCTACTAGAGGAAGAGGGGATGTACCCCTATCTTGTCCCACTACAGATACTGCTCTAGTCTGAGTCATCTGTAGAATATACGCTCCTAACTTATAAGGCTATATATATATGACATATGTATCGATATATATATATATATATATATATATATATAATACTCATTATTACATGCATACACATTAGCACATAAAAGATATCTGTATATATATATATATATCTACACTGTCGAGATCCACAGATGGGTGACGACTTCTGTACATACTATCCCAAAACATTTGTACTCGCTTTAAAACCAAAATCCATTAAAAAGTCAAACCCCATGTGGGTTTCGTTTATTTATCCACTCTACCTTTATTGCAGATAGCAAGTGCCATTGTTGTCAACCTAAGGCTCTTATACCAATTCTGTAACACCCCAAATCCACGGGAATTGGAGTTTCACATTGGGCTAGGATCTCACAATGGATCCTGACCCTAGTTTGACAACAAGTTCACTGGATCTTACAACAAGGCACAGGTAGATTAAAACCAAATACATAAAAGTTGTATATGATACATCAAAAGAGTTTACAAACTCAGAGCCGAGTACAAAACATCAAACCACAAAATCTGATACAAAGATCCCATATCCCGCGCATCCTAATGTACAGAAGTCCTCGGCTGACCACACCATCTGTCTCACCCTACAGTCTTCCTAACCTGCAGATCATCTACAACACGGTATGAAACCATTAGCTACAGCAATGAAAAGCATGAAGGTAATAGCACAACCACACATCAACATCTCATACATGCAATGCCACACAAATTTATTTATTATCTTTCATTACGTTATTCCATTACTAATTCAACTTCTTTTGTAACACGAGGAACCTAAAGAACCTCATTCCTTTCCCCGTTAACACAGGGGTTTGCATTGGGGGTGATCGTCACTCGTCCCCCCCTATGTTACTGGCTTCTAGGCACCTCCTCCTAACCAGCAGGCGGAGACTAGTGGTTCCTGCCCGTTATAATACACTTGGGCCAAATAAATATAATAAATGGTCATCCTAGTCCGGTTTAGGTTATAAATGCACAATCATATGAACACACACAACCATCACAATCATACAATCCACAATTGCACGCTAAGTAAGTCCTATGGACTTACCTGATATACTCGTAACCTGTACCACGTCACAGGTTCCCCTTGGGGAAATAATCATCGCCTGCAATAGCAAGGCACACACAATCACATACTGCAAAGGTTAGGAGACTCATCTCACTAACCACAACCAACCTATATCTCATATCTAAACCTCAGATCCTCAACACATTCATAGATGCCTAAGGCATATCCTCAACATAACATCACATCATACTCGTGCACATACTAAACCTTAAAGACATAACCGATATCCACAACATCATCATGATCCTCAACTCATTCTAACACCTAGTATGCATCTAATAAGTATTCCTCAATCTTAAATTTAATCCTAATTAAATTAATTAACCCTTAATTAATTAATTAAAATTCACCAAAATAACGTTTTGCTCGCATGCCATTTCTAAACCCACCTGTCATCAGATATCATCAAACAAACAACCCATAAACACCAGAATAATATAATGATCATAATGGAATTTCTAATTATCCATTTTGAAAAGCCTAAGGTCAATTTAGGCCAAATCGCAGTACGGAAAACGAATAAATTCACAACTTATTCGTTACTAACCCTATTGACGATCTGAAAGAAGATTCGGAATCACAACGACACAGGCTACGCATGTACAACATCAAATTCACCGGAATTTGAGCGACGGAACTGTCCTGGTGACATATATGCTCGACCAGGTCTTCATCTGTTCGGAAATGCGGAAACTTGGTACCGATATGAAGAGAATGAAGAGAGGGATCCAGAAACTCGAACGGAATTGAAATCGGATTAGAAACGGAGAGTAGATCTGAGTTTGAAGTTTGAGAGAAATCATAGCTTTTACGAGGAAACGTGAAAGGAAATGAATTAATAAACGATTTTCCGCTATTTATAGTGAAGTCCATAATTATCATTTCGCGAAGTCGATAATTATCCTTTAACCGATCCAATGGCGGATTGAACCCCCGTCTTCAAACTTCTCGAAATTGGAACAATAAATCTTGAATATTGTAGGGATAATTATTCCACAATTGCCTCGGAAAACGTGTATTCCTAAGCCGTCTTTCTAAGCCGTTAAGAAACGAAATAGCGACTCTTTTGGCCGTTTTGCCTTTCCATGTTATTTCATATCTAGGACATGTCCGATGTCCTGATCATTTCTCTCAACTGCATTTTTATTAATTGGAGCACCCAAATGCTCCAAATAATATCGGAGGGTAAAAATAATTACCCGGGGAAAAAGTGAAAATTTTACCATAAGCCCAAAATTACGCCAGGAACATAACGGTGGGACTTATACTCAACATTTACGCAATCTTCGCGAGTTATATCTCAATTACTATCACTTATTAAGTTAATCAACATTAATTAGAATTCGGAAATCCTAGCTATTACAAAATATCTTTGTTCAAAAGGAATATAACTACATAATCAAAATTAACAAGTTGTTTATCTTTTATGTATCTCTTTATCTTTGTTTGAATGCTAACTTGTTTTATTAGATCGCCTCCATCATACATTACCTACAATCGCTATTGCCTTTTTGCTTGTTATAATTTCTTCTCTATTGTCATGGTTTCTTTTCACTTAAAATAATTAACCATCAATATCATCCAAATCAGACGTGTTCCTTGAGATTCAATACCCGATTATACTACATCCGATCCGGTATCCTTGTTGGGGAGATTGTTGTTCTTCTCGGTAGAACTTCTGCAAGATTAGATGCCACCCATGAAAGCACATCCAAGAAGCTTTTGCATCTCATTGACCTTTGGTGGACGGAAGCATTCTTGTTTGTGAAATTTAAGAGCTAGTGTGAGTGTAAGCTCACTAAGATGAGTAAAGAATTAGAACTAGGAGAACTATCACGGGAGAAATTCACCTTCATTTTGGCCGACAAGTCTGTTATTCGACTTGCTAGCATGCTTGAGAACATTGTTGTAAGGATTGACAAGAACGAGATGCTAGTAGACATTGTGGTTGTTGATGTTGATGTAGACACTAATGTCCATGTGATCGGTGGAAGCCCCTTTCTTGCCACTACTGATGCTGTCATCGACGTCCAAGAGGGATTCATTAACTTTAGATTTGATGAAGAAATAGTGAAGTTTACTATTCCCAACCTCCCTAAACGTTCCTTACTTGATGATGATATATGTGTTATAACTAATATTGTTACGAATGATGAATGTATTCTCATTGAGGACACCTCATCTTTAGATGTTTTTACGTTGCAAGAAACCCCACAAGTTATTGTCACATAATTGGTGAGAAGAGAGGTGCTAAGAGAGCATATGAAGATATGAACCTCAAATTCCGAGCTCAAAGAAAATGTGAACGATCTTGTGGAAAGTAACTCCACGTTAGATCGCAAACTCGGAGAACTTTATGATATCCATGAATTCCTCAAATTTGAAGGTGTTGCGTTAGAAGACTCCTATTATGAGCTTATTAGTCACCTAGAACACATGGATATTATGTTGGAAGATTCTATTGAGAAATGGGATGCTCTAGAGTCCGTACTTGGAAAATCCAAAGACGAGCTGAACACCTCCCATTACGCTAACCTTACGGCCAAACCACCACCAACTTACGGGTAGCCTTATCGACGTAATGAGACCGTAACATTTCCAGCCAATAACTCCTTGATATTAATTCAAAAGTTCATAGCCAAAGTTTTAATACTTACGACCACTAACAACCATCCCTACGGCCACAACACCTTATGAGCACTTACAACCATCCCTACATCCCTACAACCATAAACTTACGGCCGTATCATGTCCTCATGGAGGCCCTAACACCCGTCTACAATGCTGAATCCAAAATTTTATACGTAAATATCCAATTCGAAAGCAAAAGCCAACCTTGTTCCAACCCTTCCTCACCTAGCCCATCACCTTTTTTCCCACCCTTCCTTACCCGCACCAACACCTCTTTCCAACCCTTCCTCACCTACATCATCAACTCTTTCCTACACCACCCATTATAACCATGGAAACTCCTCTTCCTCCATACAATCCATCACTTATGAACACCACCCTTCACCCACACCATCAATCAGTACCAAAACCCCTCTTTCCCCTACACCTTCCACCAACAAACAAACGTCACATTTCACTTCCACCTATAAAATAACGGTCTACCTTCCTCCGACATCACAAGAGACTTTTGTTCGTCCCTGCCCACTTCTCACGCTCCGCCGATACACATCTTGCTTACACATCCATCCCCGGTGGTGAGGGATTCCCTCCGGAGTAATCCACATGGGTCAAGCTAATGAAAAAAAAAACAAGCGCTACATGGGAGGCAACTCATGAGTTTGAACTTTCTTTCCCCTTTCCCTTCGTTTTTCAATTTTCTTTTGTTATTTCCTTATTCTAAGATGAAAGCCACACAACTTTCATTCCCCTTTTCCCCGGTGGAGAAGGATTCCCTATGGCGTAATACAAAAGTGGACTTCAAAAAGTCTACACAACATTCCACCTTCTACCACACTTCATCCCTTACCATCATATGCATTCTTTGTGAGTATCTTCTTATTTTTACTTTCTTTTTCACATCGAGGACAGTGTGTAGTTTAAGTATGGGGTCATTTACTCACATCCGCATATTATATTTCTCTTTCATATCACACATTTGTTTTTATGCCTTTTTCATTTTCTTGAGTTTGTTACTTTCCTCGTGAATTCATAAACACAAAGCCATAAAAATATTGCATTTAACATAGATTGAGTCGATTCACATCATTCTTACTTCCAAAAACTAGAATATGATATGTTGTTACACTTGAATTGCCTATGATGCTTTGGATTACTACTTCTTGCTATTGTTTATGCACATGAGTTTTTGTATGGTTATCTTACCTAGACATACGATAACCTTGTAAGAGCGCTAGCATATGGACATGCATTTTCATGTGTCCTTTCTTTCTTTCTTTTTATTTATGAGATATATAGTATGTTTAGTTTCTTCCATAACTTGTGATTGACTCTCTTTCAAAACTACATAATCATTTGATTTTATATGCTTGATATCTAAATGATTAAAGCCCTCTTTGATAAGTCTATGTGACATTTTCCACGTTTATATATGTTTCCTTTACATTAGTCATTTCCTGCCTTCATTTTCCCTACTTAGGTGCCCCTCAAAAATGTGTCGAGTCATGAATGACCTTATTTCAACCTATCCGGGGTTGTGATGGAAGCAAATAACGAAGAAATCAAGTAATGGTGTTCCCAAGAAGTGTGAACGTGAATTCAAGAACTAAATACGCAAGTTTAGATACATGCTATCCATGTTGAAGATGATTTCATGTTTGGTGGAGATGGGGAAAAGTTCCTGACAAATGTGTAGCAATAACTAACTAGTGATTTGGTCAAAAGTGAATAAGAGCTTATCCCTGAAAGAGAAATCAAGTGCTACAAAGATCAAAGTGTTATGGTTTATGAAGAAGTACAAATTATGATTAATAATGTGAAGTGACAATGCCTTGAAGGAGTTTCGTGTAAGACCCCAGTCTTTCGCCTTCACCGCCTCCACAGTGAAGTGTGCCGCCCTTGCGGCAAGCCGCACCCGCGGCAAGGTCAACACAGATCGCGCCCGATCTTTCTTTCATTCGTTTTATCTTCTTTCAATAGATAGAAGATCTAATCTTCTATATTATGGGCCGGCTTCCTTATCTTCTTCTAACCCTAGACGTCCTTTCCATCTATCTTTTTAGACCTTCTCTATATATTCCCGTCTTTTCTTCTTTTTACCGTTTCTTGCTTACGTCTTCTTCAACCCTTGAGTGTTGTAACCTTGCTTCTTGTGATCTTGTTGAACGTGTAAGTTCTTCCTCCCTTGTTCTTCATCACATTCATGTTGTGGTTGCATACCATCTTTCTATTTCGCTTTCTTCTTTCGTTCTTCCTTTTCTTCTTCTCCAAGATTCAAGTTTGAACCTTGATTCTTGTTGGCATCTCTGTTCTTGATGTGTTGTTGTTCTCAGACTCTTTAGGTTGAGTCTTAAAATTGTTGGATCAAAGCTTCAAAGCTTTGGATCCCTTGCTGAGAGTTTCTATCGAGAGAAACCCCGACAACGTCTTCTGCCAGTGCACCACCCCCACGGCTGCACATTCTCGCCCCTGCCGCTCCTTCTGTAGTAACTCTCGTTCTTGTGAGTTGCTTCCTTCCTTGCTTTCCTAGTTCCTTTCCTTGTTTCTTTTGGTTGTTCCTTGCCCTTCTGTATGTTGTAAGACTGAGGTTGAGCCCTTAGTTTGTGGAGATCTCTTAGAGATTATTGAGACTAGAAGTTATAGACTTCTAGCAACCGTTTCGTTCCTTATTCGTGATGCTTGTGTGAACAGGCTATCCTTGCTCCTTTCCTGAGGGAAACTGTGTTGTTCTCAGAGTTGTTGTTGAGCTTTTAGATTACCTTCGAGTAAGGTAAGTCCTTTGGACTTACTTAGCTTCATTCCGTAAATTGGTTTGAGTGTTTTGGCTTGTTTGCGTTGTTTGTTGTTATAACGGATAACCGGAATAGGATTCACCCTTTGTAACCTTAACTGGCCCAAGTGTATGATAATTGGGCGGTGACCACTTGTCTAGTTCTACAGGACACTAGAATGTGCTCTTGCAACCCAGGCCCGTAGGTAACGGATAGTAATGATCTATTCCTATTGGTAGACGGAAGCGGAGACGAGTTTCGTGAGATTCTCGTGTGACAAAAGAAGTTTTAGTAATGGCTAACTTAATGAAAAATAATAATTGGTTGAGTGCGAGCATGCTATATGTTTACTTTTACCTTATGTGTGTTTGTGCCTTTACATTTTTCCCGATATCTAGAATGTTAGATAACGGTTTATACCGATATTGTAGATGTTCCACAGGTTCAAGATGCTGCCGAGTGATCCGGGCGGTGTGGTCAACCGGGGTTCCCGTACATTATAGGATGAGATCGGGTTTATGTTTATGTTGTTGCTTTCCTTTTTGTTTTGAACTCGGCTACGAGTGTTTTACGTTTCCTTTTGTTTAAACCTTCGATTTTATAAACTGTTTTGGTTTTCATTTGTTTGTACCTTGTTGTAAGATCCGTTGTGTTGTTGCTACTCTGAGGGTCGGGACCCATTGTGAGGTCCTAGCCTGTAACACTTTGAGTTCCAAGAACTTGGGGTATTACAATATGGTATCAGAGCCAGGTTGGAAACAATGACACTCGAAATCTTCTAAAGGTCAAATGGATAAACAAACAAAACCCGCAAGGGGTCTACATTTTCAAAAGGGGGTTTTCTTTTAAACTTGTCGGTCTGGGATAGATGTACGGGTGACCACCACTATCTCCGTAGTGTAACACCCTAAATTCTCAATACTCGGGGAGCTACTGATTAGGACCTCACAATGAGTTTCGACCTTAGTTTGACAACAACTTTACTAGGATCTTACAAAAAGGTACAAATGTATTATAAATTCTTTAAAAATTACTAACAGTATTTGTATGAATGAACAAAACATGACAACCTTACAAAACATATATATATAACATGCATGCCGAAAGGGAGACTCCCCCGTCCCCATCTAATGAGTACGTGGACCCGGCTGACCATCCGTCCCGGATCTCTCTGCAAAGGTCTATCTCTACAAAATCTACAACACGGATAAACCATTAGCTAACTAACCAAATATAAGCAGAATAAGAATAGCACAACCACACCCAAGGTAACATAAAGCAATCATCGTGTTGGCACATAACCCGGTTATTATCTGTTAATTAAGTGATTCACCTTATTCCATTTTACAGTTGTGGCACAAGATATCTTAAGAGTTCTCGCCTCTGTTCCTTATCCAACTCGGTGTAGGTCTAGCTTACCTCCGCCGGCAGCATCACTACAAACCATGCGTGGACTAGTCCCTAAAGAAACCCCCAACGCCCGCAGGCTAAAAGAGCAAAATGCCACCGCCTGTTACTCTTAGGCCAATGTATAGGTCGGTAGATAATTAATACTAAGTACAACTATAAACACATCATTCAAACACCACTATCATTATTCACACTCATATCTAGAAGCTAGTTAAGTAAGCCCAAAGGATTGACTTGTATCAAATCTAAAATTCCGTTATCTGGACTCGGTCTGTAACCGCAAAACTCAACCGCCTATTATACAAGGCAAGTAGATCAATAATATATCCCACTTTCTTAGAAGTTGGAGACTTCTAAGATATTCAATTGATCATAAAGAAATTACCCAAATACCCTTATAAGGGTAAATGACCATTTTACACCTGGTCCGGAGACTCTAGAAAATTCTATAACAAAGTTCCAAACTATTCCTTGGGACTCAAAACCACACTCTAACTCTCAAAAGAAAGTTGCTAAAGATTCAGAGAGTTAACTACATTCTTGACTTTCATAAAAATCCCTAAGGTCCGACTTTAGCTTAAGATACGAGGCTCGGATAAAAATTAAAATAAAAATCCACAAAAAATATTTTAGGTCTTCTATGCTATGTCATCTACTCATAGAAGCAAATACTTCCCAAAACTACACAACCACACTCCTACACAAATCTCCAATGTTGGATAGAAAATCCAGGAATTCTACACTTAGCCAAATTCTGAAAGTTCTCACTACTGCTCAACTAGCCTACTTTGCACTCAAATGGATCTAGATCCGACCGTTGAATCAATCTCAAATTTTGATACATCACACTAAGCATATCCCTCTACATGATACTAAAAATTGAACAGTGGAATCTCGTCTTAAGATATCGTAATTTATCCCTAAAGTTAAGAGAACCAACCGATAAATTTCTGGGAAAGAAAAGGAGAACTTAAATCCTTTATTGAACTTTTATGGACAGCATCACATATGAGACCAACTTCACACACACATGGGGTCACAACCTCTAATTGAATTTAAATAAATTACATAACTTTCATAGAGAAGGAACACAAAGACTAAGCCTCTTCTACTACCTCATGCGTGCTGAAACCAACTAGTGAACCGCCTCTCATGGAACATGCTGAAACAATCTATATAATTCTTCCCACCCTAAGCTATTGTAGTACCAATAATGAAGGAACAAAAAGGTAAGTATGGCAAGTACATAAAATTCACGGTCCCGGATATAGTTCGATCGAACTTTCGCTAATAGATCCAAGCAAGGAGAGGAAGAAGGCTGGCTTGGTGGCGTGAACTCCCCCAAACTACGTCGTTCTGGTTTGTTAGGGTACGCTGCAACCTCGGCCTATGCACGTGTATATATATATATATATATATATATATATATATATATATATATATATATATATATATATATATATATATATATATATATATATATATATATATATATATATAGCGTCAAGGTTCGTGCCGACTTGGATTCTACGAGAAACGGTGAAGCACGACTTACCTCAACGACCACCGTGACGATGGTGTCGACTCTCGCCGGTAACTGAAGAGGCGAGTCTCCTTCCTTTGGATATGTTGGCCGCGTGACAGAGAGGGGTGGTGAGATGCTTGGTGCGTAGTCCACTAGTTGAACGATTTGGGTTTAACTATGAGCGGGCTTTGAGGTTGCTTTGGGTTTGGATCCACTTTCAGCGTGCAGCAGGGGTAAGCGGCAATTGGTTCGACTTCCAGCGTGCAGCAGGGTGAGCAGCGGAAGATTGGGAAAAAAGGCATGTAACAGGTCATCCTCTGTCAACGTGGAAGGAAGGTGGGGAGTTGCCCATGAATTTCGGTTACAAATGTGATAGGAGAGAGAGAGAGAAACGAGGTCCTCTTGTTGGGCTGAAGGGAGGTTGTTTATGCGCTTTCCAAAGTGGGCTGAAAAGATCAACACATTAAGCCAAGGAGAGGTATGGGCTGATGGGCTGGCATGAACATGACATTTCTAGGCTGAATGTAAAGGAAGGTTGGAGGCAAGCAACTCCAAGGTCAAGCAAGGCATGAAGATGTGGGCTAAACTAAGGGAAGAAGAGATGGGCTGAAATGTTGTCATGGTCTTGTCAAGTGCAAGCCAATTGTATGCCATGACTTTGTCAAAGGTATGTCATGACCTTGTCAAAGACATGTCATGACTTTTTCAAAACACATAGATATAAAGTAGGGTTTGTAAGATTAGGGTTTTGTTAACATATTCCGGATATCATAAACAAATATCTACAAGTCAAAATCCGGTTTGACCCGGAAGTAAGCGGAATTAAAATTCTGGACATTACATCGGATCTCAGCAGTTAGTGTTTCTTTGTTGTTGGCCTTTATATGCTTTTTCTTGGATTTCTGCCTTAGTTGTAGCGTAGCCTTATATCTATATATATTCTTATATATCTATCCTTATAGTAGATGGCGCGTACTAGAGCTATATCTGTTATGGGTTGAGGAAGGGTTAAACCACCTGCCGTCCGTAGACGAGGACGTGTAGGAAGACCTCCACCAACTAAAGGTCGGGGCCAAGCCCTAGTTGCTGATCCGCCTATCGCTGAGGTGTTCGCTGAAAAAGTAGCTGAGAGCGTCGTTCCAAAGGCTGGGAACAGGACCGCCGCTAGGACCGGAGCATAAAAGGCGCAATCGATGGAGTCTGGTCGAGTGTCCATAGGAGCTTTTGAATATAGCGACAATATGCAAAGAGTCGAGGAGGCTATCAGGACTGGAGGACCAGCACCAGTGCCACCAGTTCCCGCGAGATCAGCTGAGGTTTCGCATAGAGTTACACAGGTTGTTGCTCCGCCCGGAGTTGTTGAGGTTGTTAGAGCGCCGGTTGAGGCAAGAGAGATGAAGCCCAACCGTTGGCTGAAGACTTTTGACCAATTGAAGGTTCCCACTTTCATGGGAAAGACTGGACTGGAGGTGGAGTTGTGGCTTGGACAGCTATATTCTACTATGAAGGCGATCGGTTGCCCAGAGGGACGTCAAGTCGACATAGCACAAATGTTGTTGAAGGATTCGGCTCATTCTTGGTGGAGGACTGCTCGCGGTAAGGTCACCAGTTATGAGCAGATTAAGACGATGATTAGGGATCACTATTGCTCTACAACGATGAGGAGGGACCGTCTTCAGGATTTTCTCGAGGTTGGATTCGAGGATTTGCCTATTGTTGAGATCATCAGTAGGTTTCAGGATGAGTTGTCTTTGTTTGGTCCGTCTGCACCACCTGAGGATCAACATGTGTATCTGTTCTCCCGGAGGCCAAGAGAGTCTACCCACTTTTACCTTGTTGGTTTCCATTGCGATTCTTTGTCGGACTATTAGGATAGAGCTTCTGCATATGAGAGAGGCCGACCGGGTCAGAGGAGAGATTCTTAGACAGGAGGTCCTGAGAAGAAGTAGAGGACTGGATCAGCCAGTGTTGGAACAGGAGCATCCGGGTTTAGGCGTAGTCAGACGCCGGGACGTTCTGGTTTCCAACAAAGTTCAGACATAGGACAATAGTGTCATAACTACGGAGGAGTTGGTCACATCCGAGCGGATTGCAAGAAGCTTGTAGTGACTTGCTTTTCTTGTGGTAATCCCGGACACAAAGTTGCGTTTTGCCGTCAGGGCAAGGCACTATCACATCAGGGTTCTTCATCTGCTATTGTTGTAAGAGGAGGACAAAGATCATAGTACCAGCTGCAGCAGCACAGAGTTCCTGGTTCTACCACTCCTTAGGGTTCCACTCCGGGATAGGGGAGAGGTAGAGGACGTGTTGGTGGATCTGCAGACTCCAGAGATGCATCAACCAGAGTGTATGAGCTGAGGAGTGTTGTAGAGCCGACAGTGCCGGCGACCACATGTACCATTCATAATAATGGTTTTCCTGTCAAAGTTCTTTTCGAGACCGGTGCTACGCATTCTTTTATATCTGATGCATGTGTAGATAGATTGGCCTTAGTTACCGTAGAAGGTAGACCCTTCTTTATAGGATTAACCGATGGGGGTAAGATTCGAGGTACACGAGATTTTCGCGATTGCCCTATTAGATTGGGAGGTTACGATTGGCCATCTAACTTCTTCGTCATGTACTTAGTACATGAAGAAGTTATTCTGGGTATGGATTGGATGGATCAACATCGAGCAGTTTTGGACATCGGCAAGAGGACAATGATGGTAACTACAGATGCATGCCATGTTGAGATCTTTAGAGGATGGGATCTCGGGAAAACTGGTACAGTCATTAGTGCAGTGCGAGCAGCGAGACATATCAGTCAGGGATGCGAGGGTTTTTGGTGCTATGCCATAAAGGATAGTACGAGTCCGGCTTTGGAGGAGATTCCCGTACCTTGCGAGTTTTCCGAAGTTTTCGGAGAACCATCAGGTTTACCTCCACAAAGGAGTGTAGACTTTACTTGCAAGTTTTCCAACGTTTTCGGAGAGCCATCAGGTTTACCTCCACATAGGAGTGTAGACTTTACTTGCGAGTTTTCCGACGTTTTCGGAGAGCCATCAGGTTTACCTCCACAGAGGAGTGTAGACTTCAGCATTGATCTAGAGCCCGGTAAGAGACCGTTCTCTAAGGCTCCTTATCATATGGCGCCTATCGAGATGCTTGAGTTAGAGAAGCAAGTCGAGGAGTTAGCAGAGAAGGGCTTCATCCGCGCTAGTGTATCTTGTTGGGGCGCACCAGTTCTCTTCGTCCGGAAGAAAGACGGGTCAATGAGGTTATGTATCGACTACCAAGAGCTGAACAAGATGACGATCAAGAATAAGTACACATTGCCCCGTATCGACGATCTTTTGGATCAGTTGCATGGAGCTTTAGTGTTTTTACGGATCGATCTGAGATCCGGATATCACCAATTGAGGGTGAGAGAGTAGGACATAGCCAAGACTGCATTTCGGACCAGATATGGACACTAAAATTTTGTAGTGATGCCATTCGGGCTCACGAATGCGCCCGCAGTTTTTATGGAGTTGATGAACAACATCTTCATCGACTTTCTAGACTAGTTTTTAGTTGTCTTCATAGATGACATTCTGATTTACTCTTGTAGAGAGAGGAGCATGCAGGACCCTTGAGGATCGTACTTCAGGTTTTACGGGATAGAGAGCTTTATGCCAAGCTCTCTAAGTGCGCGTTTTGGATTTCCGAGGTAGCATTCCTTGGTCTTATCGTTTCAGCTGAAAGGGATCAAGGTAGATTTGGTGAAGATCGAGTCAGTAGGATCATGGCCACCTCCTAAGAATGCCAATGAGGTATGCAGCTTCTTAGGATTGGTGGGCTACTACCGGCGTTTTGTGGAGGGCTTTTTAGTTATCTCCCGACCACTCACTTCCTTACTGACGAAGTCTACGAGGTTCGTGTGGTCCGAGCCGTGCCTGCAGAGCTTTGAGGAGTTGAAAAAGAGGTTGACCTCTGCTCCTATCTTAGCTCAGCCAGAGGGCATTGAGGACTTTGTGGTTTACAACGATGCATCCAAGCTAGGCTTGGGATGTGTTTTGATGCAGAGATGTAAGGTGATTGTTTACGCAACATGACAGCTGAAGAGGTACGAGGAGAATTATCTTACCCATGATCTGGAGTTGGTTGTTGTTGTTCATTCTTTGAAGATTTAGAGGCATTATCTGTACGGAGCTACGTGTCAGATTTTCACAGACCATAAGAGTTTGATGTTCATATTCACTCAACGGCAGTTGAATAACCGCCAGAGGAGATGGTTGGAGTTGATCAAGGACTTTGATCTTGAGATCTTATACCACCCGGGGAAGGCGAATGTGGTAGTTGATGCCCTTAGTAGGAAGACTCCACGGGAAATGGCGATCGCTAGGCTGACAGCTCAGCCACAGTTACAGTAAGACCTTGAGTGGCTAGAGATGGATTTCCACTTTCCGGATTCCGACAACTACCTATCCACCTGAAGATCGTACCTGAACTGTTGGCTGAGATCCGATAGAAGCAGGAGAGTTGCCTAGCTTTGAAACAGATCTGAGACCGGATGTCTCAAGGAGAGGCGCCACAGTTTGCAATCGGTGCTAACGGGATCTTTAGGTGCCAGGAGCGTGTTTGTGTGCCTTCAGATCGAGAGTTGATACAGAGGATCCTACAAGAGGCTCACTCTTCACCTTACTCAGTGCACCCTGGTGCGAGTAAGATGTATTAGGATATCAGACGCTCTTTCTGGTGGGGAGGTCTAAAGCCAGATGTCTCGAGATATATAGCTCAGTATGCGACCTCTCAGCAGGTCAAGATCGAACATCATCGACCAAGAGGAGAGCTACACCCACTTCCCGTCCCTTAGTGGAAATGTGAAGACATCGCGATCGATTTCGTTACCGGTTTGAGACCGAGTATAGGTTTTGATGTTATATGGGTTATAGTAGATCGACTGACGAAGACCGCACATTTTATTCCGATCAAGAAAACGTGGCCGGTAAGTCGATTGGCAGAGGAGTTCATTAGGCAGATAGTGAGACTTCATGGAGTACTTGGGACTATAGTCTTTGATAGAGACGGACGGTTCACATCGAGGTTTAGGCAGTAGGTTCATGCCATCCTGGGTAAGAGTCTGCAGTTCCAATTGCTTATCATCCTCAAACCGATGGTCAGTCTGAGCGGACCATCCAGACTCTGGAGGATATGTTGAGAGCTTGCATGTTGGACTACAGCAAGTGTGGCAAGATCACCTTCCCTTAGTGGAGTTTTCATACAACAACAGTTGGCATGCATCGATCAGGATGGCTCCTTATGAGGCTTTATATGAACAGAGATGGCGTACACCGTTGTGCTGGGACGAGCCGAGTAGAGCTAGTGTGGTGGTACCTGAGCAGATTAAGGATGACATGACTCGAGTAGTGGTGATCCGAGAGTGGATGTTAGCAACACAGAGTTGACAAAAGTCTTATGCAGATAAGAGGCACAAACCTCTGGAGTTCATAGTTGGAGCTCATGTTTGGTTGAGAGTATCTCCGACAAGAGGCATCAGACGTTTCGGTGTCAAGGGGAAGTTGAGTCCCAGATATGTCGAACCGTTTGAGACTTTGGAGCGAGTTGGAGAGGCAGCATGCAGACTTGCCCTGCCACTGAGGCTTGACGGTGTTCACCCCGTCATCCATGTGTCTCAGTTATGGGCGTACATACCAGACCCAAGACACATCGTCAGTCACGAGGATCTCATGATCGAGTCAGACCACACGTTCATTGAGCACCCGGTAGTTGTCTTAGAGCGTACTACAAGATGCTTGCTTTCGAAGGGTATACCGATGATGAAGATTCAGTGGTCAATGCGAGGAGCTGATGAGGTGACTTGAGAGACAGAGGATAGTATCCCGAGGAACTATCCGGAGTTTTACGCCGAGCTTGATGCACCTTTAGCATATATAATTGTGTGTTTTGGTTTTCCTTTTTTTGAGTTACGTACGCTTTTGTGACGTTTTGAGTTACGTGCCCCGAGTGGAAATATATGAGTTGTGCTCCGCGTCTCCATGTTGTCGTTATGTGATCTTTCGGGCTGTTGCAAGTTTCGGAACGAAACTTCTTTTTAGGGGGATCTGATGTAAGACCCCAGTCTTTCGCCTTCACCGCCCCCGCGGTGAAGTGTGCCGCCCCTACGGCAAGCCACACCCGCAGCAGGGTCAGCCGCCCCTACGGCTGACTACACATCGCGCCCGATCTTTCTTTCTTTCTTTTTATCTTCTTTCCATAGATAAAAGATCCGATCTTCTATATTATGGGCCATCTTTCATATCGTCTTCTAACCCTAGACGTCATTTTCATCTATCTTTCTAGCCCTTCTCTATATATTCCCGTCTTTTCTTCTTTTTCCCTTTTCTTGCTTACGTCTTCCTCAACCCTCAAGTGCTACAACCTTGCTTCCTATGATCTTTCTGAACGTGTAAGTTCTTCATCCCTTGTTCTTCATAACGTTAATGTTGTGGCTGCATGCCCATCCTTCTATTTCGCTTTCTTCTTTCGTTCTTCCTTTTCTTCTTCTCCAAGAATCAAGTTTGAACCTTGATTCTTGTTGGCATCTCCGTTGTTGATGTGTTGTTGTTCTCCCTTGCTGAGAGTTTTTGTCAAGAGAAACCCCGACAACGTCTTTTGCCAGTGCATCGCCCCTACGGCTGCACATTCCTGCCCCTTCGCCTTGCTCTGCCGCCCCTGCGGTTCCTTCTGCAGTAACTCTCGTTCTTGTGAGTTGCTTTTTTCCTTGCTTTCCTCGTTCCTTTCCTTGGTTCTTTTGGTAGTTCCTTGCCCCTGAGTATGTTGTAATATTGAGGTTGATCCCTTAGCTTAGAGATCGTTGAGACTAGAAGTTATAGACTTCTAGCAACCGTTTTGTTCCTGATTCGTGATGCTTGTGTGAACAGGCTTTCCTTGCTCCTTTCTTGAGGGAAATAGAGTTGTTCTCTGAGTTGTTACTGAGCTTTTAGATTACCTTCCAGTGAGGTAAGTCCCTTGGACTTACTTAGCTTCATTATGTATATTGGTTTTAAGTGTTTTGGCTTGTTTGTGTTGTTTATTGTTGTTATAACGGATAATTGGAATAGGACCCACCGTTTGTAACCTTAATTGGCCCAAGTGTATGATAACCGGGCGGTGACCACTTGTCTAGTTATACAAGAGACTAGAATGTGCCCTTGCAACCCAGGCCCGTAGGTAATGGATAGTACTGATCTATTCCTATTGGTAAACGGAAGCGAAGGCGAGTTTTGGGAGATTCTCGTGTGACAAAAGAAGTTGAATTAGTAATGGCTAATTTAATGAAAGATAATAACTGGTTGAGTGCGAGCATGCTATATTTTTACGCTTACATTATGTGTGTTTGTGTCTTAACGGTTTATACCGATGTTGTAGATGTTCCACAGGTTCAGGATGTTGTTGAGTGATCCGGGCGGTGTGGTCAACCGGGGTTCCCATACATTATAGGACGGATCTGGTTTATGTTTATGTTGTTGCTTTCCTTTTTGTTTTGAACTTGGCTGCGAGTCTTTTACGTTTCGTTTTGTTTAAACTTTTGGTTTTATAAACTATTTTGGTTTTCATTTGTTTTTTCCTTTTTGTAAGATCCGTTGTGATATTGTTACTTTGAGGGTCAGGACCCATTGTGTAGTCCTAGTCCATAACGCTTCAAATTCCCAGAACTTAGGGTGTTACATTTCGAGTGATAAATATGATACCCTGGTATTATTTGCTATTTTGACCTACTCTTTTGGCCCAACAACATCACTTGTTGATAGCATGTATTATAGTCTATATTTTGGGGTTGTTTTAGACGTTTTATCTTCATAAATCTGCATGTATGGATGTATATTCTTTGAATATATTGTCGTTTTGTCTACCTTTGCCGGAATCGAGGTCTACACCTAGTTTCGTTGTAATTCTAGGTTAAATGACACGTTTTGGATCGAAATGGAGCTAAGGGAGCTAAGGAGTCATTGGAGCTACATTCTGGAGTTTAAGGAAGACCTCGGGAAGCATGGAAATGATTAAGAAGATTGACTTTGGACCAGATTCGAGAGATTTCACATTCAGTTGAGATTCACCTCGGTTAGCTATAGTGTCACCTCGACCGAGTTGATCTAGAGGAGCGTCCCGACCGAGGCGAACACCCTGTCGCTGGCTATGTGAATGGTGCCGAGTTACTCATCATCATGATTGACTTCCCCAAACCTATTTGTTTCTTTCTATCACTTTCAGCCAACATCTCAACTTTACTTTCACTTGCTTTTCTTTGCTTGCATCCAAATTCCCGGATAGGTAAAGGGAGGCAAATATGTATATGAGGGGCTAAAGCATGATCAAGAAGAAGAAAAGAAGAGAATGATTTGCCTTAGTCATCCCACGAAGAATGTGATAGAACTCATCATGTGATGTCAACCTTCAAATCCAACATAATTTTGATAAAAACAAAGTATTAAACATGCTAAAACTTCAAACAAAGCATTTTGCAACTTAAGCATATCATAAAACCTTTCGAGCATATAAAGATTTCGAAACCAATTTGTAAACAGAAGCATCATTGAGGTCATATCCAAAGAAGAAGCACAAAACGTTTCGAAAAAATCTCAGTTGAGAACCTACCTCGGTCGAGGTGTTCTGGCATCCGAGGTGGTCAACCTCGATCGGTCATGAACATCCCGGTCGAGGTCATAAAAAAAAATTTCAAACCAGTTTTCGACGTTTTTATCAAACAAAAACCTGTATGTATGCATGTAATTGCAGATAAACACATAGAGTATAAATAAGACAATAATATCCAATAGAGTCATACAAGCATACATATAAGGTCAAATAATACATCCACAATAGCCCATACTTGGGACACATTGTCCCAATGGGTCAAATATAAGTCTAGAATCAGAAAACTCACCGGACCTAGCTGAACTTCATAATAAATAAAGAAAGAAAATCCATGCAGCTCTAAACCTCGTCAGCTGGCGGCGGTGGTGGATGTGGAATGTAGGGGTGTTGGGATGGGTCAAAGGGATAGCCCATCTTCTGCTGGAACTGGATCTCCATCATCCTACACTGATAATGCTGGCTCTCTCCTATCTGGTGCATCCATCCATCCCTGTGTCTACGCTCATCATCAAAGCGCTGAGACATGTCAACTGTCATAGCCGCATAAGAGTCAATCATCTGCTAGGTCAGCTCATCAATCCGTCGGTGAGCCTCTGGATCTCTGCGTATGCGGGATCTACACTGAGGTGGTGGTGGTGGTGCTGCCTCCTCCTCTGTCGCCTCATCATCAAGGTTGACAACTAGTATACTAGGACCGCCTGTATCAGTACCGGTCTCCATGGCAGCTCCTCCCTCATCATCATCATCATCGTCATCAGCAGCATCTCTGGCATCCTACATGTAAGGAAACCAGGCAGTAGACCAATATTGTCGGTCGAAGACGGAGAACTGGGATGACCATAGAATGCCCTATGGAGCCGTCGTCTCCCATGGCATGGCGACGTAAGGCGTGCTAAGACCACGAGGGACGAGAATACGTCTCGTGATTATCTCCTGAAGCAGTAGCAATGTGGGTCACCAAGCCTCCACAACAGATATCTCCCTTCGACTTGCCCTTTATCTTGTGCAAGTCCTCAACTAGCATACCAGCAAAATCAGGCACCCCTCCAATGACCATACAAAACAGACTCAAAAGCTCCCCCTGTCGGACCTTCTGGGGCGTCTCAGTATGCGCCAGAAGAGTCTCGCTGAATATCCTATGAGCAAGGTGGAAGGCCAAATGGAATATGATGCGCTCTCGGGAATCTCCGGGTCTCCACCTATCACTGTGCTCAACCACGTGGGCTATCTCGTCCTAGAAATCTCGAGCTACAGATCGGGAGGGAAAGTCAGTAACTGTGGGGGTAGGGAAGCCGAAAATCTCCCTGAACTGGTCCATAGGCACGATATAGTTCCGGTTTAGCAACCGGTACTTTATGCTGCTGCGCTCCAGCACGTGAGTAACAAAACTCACAAACTCCATAGTCGGATCTAAGTAATCCGGCGCTCGTACCTCCATGAAATCCTCCAATCCTACCATGGAGATCATCTTCCTCAAGTCCTCCGCCACGTGGAGGCACTCGAAGGCAGCAACGTCCAGAAAACGTGGGGCAATGATAGGACGTCCGCAAATACGATCAAAATCAGCCTGGTGTCGCTCATGGATCACCGGAATCGCACGCTGAGATGCAGAAGAAGGAGAGGAACTACTAGGTCTATCTCTCAAGACCAGCTGGCGATCAGATCTACTACGTATGATTTTTCTAACAGGTCACCTCGGTTGCCTTAAGAACACCATGGCCGAGACACAGCCGACTGGACCGAGGCGAAGGGCTGTTCATTTGCAACTCTCAAAATTGTAAGTTATTTTCCCCCAAATCACTACCAAATGCTTCCTAAGGGGTACTCATATCTTTTTCAATAAGAGACAGTGGCAACTAAAGCCAGATCTGTTCTAAATAAGAGAAGAAGAAGAGTTAGGGTTTTTGAACAAAATACCCAGATTCTGCAGAATTGGAGCGTTTTCCTTGTTGTTTGATGCTTGAAAACCGATCCTCTCCCTTCCTCCGGTATAATCGAACCAAAAATCGCAAGAATCGAAGATTTGAGGAGTAGCGCACGCCGCGGTCGAGGTTAGGCTTGGGAGGGAAAAGTGAAGAGAGAGAAAACCGTCTCGCCTTTTATACCCCTCGTTAAATTGGATTTCACCTCGGTCAAGGTGGTCCCGACCGGACCGAGTTGTCTGACTGGATGTCAGACCTAGTCGCCTCGGTTGCCCCAAGAACATCTCGGTCGAGGTGCTGTGATAGCAACCGAGATGTGTCTCAGTCAAGCTTCGTCTTCTCAATTTTTCAAACTTCTATCCTTCCAGTGTAGCTCCTGAGCTATAATCCTTCATTAGAAAGTACCTGGTTTCTGTCTAGAGGACGCCAAAAATAAACCAAAGCAAACTATCTAAAACTAAGCTAGAAAAGGGAAAATAAAGCAATACCTTGGGTTGCCTCCCAAGAAGCGCTTGGTTTAAGGTTGCTAGCTGGACCGTACATCATTTTTAAACAAGGTATAGCGGTGCAATCTCCTCAGCCTGGACTTCCGGTTGGTACTTCTTCAGCCTATGACCGTTGACCTTAAAGCTTCCGCTTGTTTCACCCAAAATCTCAACTGCACCATAGGGAAAAACATTTTTCACAACGTAAGGTCCTGTCCGTCTAGATTTTAACTTACCTGAAAAAAGGCGGGGGCGGGAGTTGAAGAGTAGAACTAGATCTCCTTCTTTGAATTCATTTGGAATGATATGCTTGTCATGCCACCTCTTCGTTCTTTGTGGATCTTGACATTCTCATAAGTGTTTAAGCGCAACTCCTCCAGCTCATTGATGTCTAATAGTCTCTTCTCTCCGGCTTCCTTGATGTCGAAATTCAACCACTTGATTGCCCAATATGCCTTGTCCTCCTACTCGACGGGTAGATGACAAGGCTTCCCATATATCAAATTGTAAGGGGTCGTACCAATGGGAGTGTTGAATGCGGTCCTATAGGCCCAAAGAGCATCGTCCAACTTCATGGACCAATCCTTCCTCGTCCTAGAGACGGTCTTTTCCAGAATTGCTTTGATTTATCTATTTGAGATCTCGACCTGCCCACTAGTTTGAGGGTGATAAGGGGTTGCTACCATGTGGGTTACCCCCATACTTTGATAGAAGTACCTTGAACTTCCGGTTGATGAAATGTGTCCCTCCATTACTGATGATGATGTATGGTGTCCCAAAACATGGAAAGATAGTCCGATTGAAGAACATCACAACCACCATGGCGTCATTAGTGGGGGAAGCGATAGCTTCCACCCATCTAGAGACGTAATCAACATCTAGGAGAATGTAGAGGTTCCCTACGGATTATGGGAAGGGTCCCATGAAATCAACTCCCCACACATCAAAGATTTCAACCTCCTGAATATTGTTGAGTGACATCTCGTTCCTTCTAGACAAATTCCCTGTTCTTTGGCATGCATCACAAGAAACAACAAATGTTTGCACATCCTTAAATAATGTAGGCTAAAAGAAACCAAAACGTAATACATTAGCGCACGTTTTGTGAGCGCTATTGTGTCCTCCACAAGGAAGCGAGTGGCAATGCCGTATAACACTAGCAACTTCATCCTCCGCAATGCATCGTCGAAGCATTCCATCCGGACCTCTATTAAATAGTAGAGGTTCATTCCAGTAGTAGTGACGTACATCCTTGAAGAACTTCTTCCTTTGAGTGTATGTCAATCCGGGCGGTATTTCCTTACAAACAAGGTAATTGACAATATCAGCATACCAAGGCTCTTTACCATCAGAAACTTGGCGGAGCCGGTGCTCCACCAACTGCAAATGACTCTCAGAAAAAGAATCAGGAAGTTTGTTGTCCTCAGTTGACAACATCTCGCTTACTGTCTCGGTCAGTGTCCGAGGTGGGTGACCGAAATGTTCTTTAGATAAGAGCACCTCGCTTGGTCTAGAAAGTGCCTCGGTCGAGGTACTGGAACTGGGACCGAAACCTAAATTGCTCTTCTTCTCCTGAATTAGTTTTTCAATCTTAGCTCCTAGATCTACTTCCAATGCTTTTAAGCTCCGTATATCTGCATCATAAGAGACATCTATACCTTCCTCCATTAAACTAAACTAAGAACTATTTCAAGAGGGTCATTAATAAGGATAGAGCTCACAAATTCCCATGATTCTTCTTCATCATAGATGTTGAAGATGTCGTCTTCCAGCGGCTCTCCTTTCATTGTAGCAAGCAATGTAAACTCCACTTGATCTCCAACAATGTTGAATTTCAACTTGGCGTTCTTACAATCCACAATGCAACCCGAAGTTGCTAGAAATGGTCTCCCGAGAATGATAGGAACGGGATAATCTGCGAGAATGTCAAGTACAACAAAGTCTATAGGTAAGTAGAAATTACCTAACTTGACGGGGACGTCTTCCAAAATGACCACTGGACGGGTAATGGAGCGATCCACCATGTATAGTTTCATCTTCATCAGCTTGGGCTCTCCAAGTCCGACTTTCTCACATAGCTCCAGCGGGATGATACTCACGCTGGCTCCTAGATCACACAATGCATCATAAGTTACATCCCCAACTCGAATGGGAATGCAAAATGAACCGGGATCTCTCAATTTGGGTGACATCTTCTCCTTCATAATTTGAATGAGCTCCGAAGACTTAGATGTCATCCTTACTTCCCAAAAATCTTCTAGCTTCCTCTTCGTTGATAGAATCTCCTTCAAAAACTTCCCATTGGCGGGCATCCCTAGAATAGCATCAAGGAAAGGGATGTTAATGTATAGTTTATTCATTAGGTCTAGAAACTTACCAAAATGCTTGTCTAGATGTGCTCTCGCCCTTGATTGAGGGAATGGAAGTGGTGGTTTATAAGATGGAGGTGGAACATAAATTTCAGATTTTTCTTTCGCTTTCTGGGGCTCCACCTCGATTGGCACCACGAGCAAAGTGTTCGTCTGGTCGTGGCTTGACCGAGGTACTGGATCTGCAGTTTTCAGTCCACTTTGTGTTGTAATTGCCATAATCTGTCCATTGGGGTTGCTCTCTGTCCTTGCTGGGAGCTTCCCTAGATCTATTGGCGCTTTATTCGCCTTGTTGAAGAATTGTTACTCTAAGGCCTTTTGTGCCTTCAAAAATGAATTCATTGATGTCTCCATAGTGTTAAGCTTGATCAGAATTGCCTCCAGAACTACATCCTTCTTTTCTGGCTGGGACGAACTCGAACCAGGCTCCTGGCTTCTCATTGGAGTAGAAGAAGAAGAAGAGGGGGGGGGGGGTTAAAAGCATTATTAGCCTGAGAATAAGGGTTACCGGGATTTTGTTGATTAGATCTCCAATTGTTTTCGTAATTATTGTTCCGCGATCCTTGGTAGTTGTTTCTTCCTTGATATCCTCCATCTTGCTCCTTCTTCGTTTGAGCTACTAAAAGTTCCTTCAATGCCTTTACCTCATTGCTAAGCGAGGTGAGTTGAGCTCCATTTGATGATGTGTCCTGGAAGCTAACCCTCCTTGCTCCATTTTCATTTCCTTGATGGGAGTACTTCTCCATATGTAAAGCTTGCTTTTCAATGAAATCTCAAGGTTCATCTATTTGCATGTCCATGAATGTGTCGGGAGAAAGTAGTTGGAGATTGAAGTGAGTAGCTCAATCCAACCCCTTGAAATATATTTCCAGCAACTCGATCTTTGGAATCCCATGATGTGGGCAATCCAATAGAAGATCCTTGAATCTCTCCCATGACTTTGACAAACTCTCCTTGTCCTTCATAGTAAAAGCATTGATCTTTCCCCTCAATTCAGCGGTCTTAGAGGGAGGAAAGAACTTAGTTAGAAACTTCGTCGTCGTCTCTTCCCAAGTGTTGATTTTTTCAGCCGGAAGAGATTGATAAGCAAGCATCTTGTCTTTCAAAGAGAAATAAAAAGGCCTCAACTTGTAGTTATTATTCTCCAATCTTGAAGGTCTCAAAGTCTCCATCAGAATCTCATAGTTTTGCAAATGCTGATGCGGAGACTCTCTCTCCAAACCTCGAAATTGACATTGTCGAATGATGGTTAGAACTTGCGGTCGAAGTTCATAATCATGCTCAGCTGGATCACCTAGGTTGACTCCTGGACGCCTGACTTGCTGATTAGGGTTCATCCTCTGTCCTAGAGTTTGTGGAACTCCAGCAAAAAGAACATCTCGGATAGGCATCCGAGGTGGTAGGTGTACCTCGGCCGGGGCAACATGAACTGGGTCTTGCATCGGTCGAGGATCTAGGATTTGTCGAGGCAGAAACTGGGCCCTTAGAGCTGCCATATCTACTTCTATTCCTTGTGTTCTTGTGTGAGTCTCTTCTCTCTCTCTTGTTGTAGTTCTTCTCTATTGAGGTGTAGCTGTTTCAATGCCTCCTTCAATTCGGCTTCAAGATCGTGATCGTCTTGATTGGCCATCTTAGCTTCTCTTAATCTTCGCTTGTAACTCTTTTCTGGTTCGGAATCGTAGGAAACGATTTCCTTTCCATCACGAGTTCATTGCATAAACCTAAGGAAAGATCCTGCGAAAACACTCAAGTAGAGTAGTCAAAAGCAACAAGGGCAATAGCCCCGAAAGACTACCGAAACCGGCTTGGCCTAGACCAAGTCCCCGGCAACGGCGCCAAAAACCTGTTCGCTCCAAAAGGTGTGTGCAAGCTTTAAGATCTATAACCTAAGAAGTATGCTTGAACAATATGCGAACCCGCAGTGTACGGATCAATTGTAATAAAAGCAAGAATTTCAGGGGTCGAACACAGGGACTATGGTGAAACAAAACACGGAATCAGGTTGTCAAATATGCAAATAACTACAAATTAAAGCAATCAAAGATGATATAAAGTCAGATAAAGGGAATGCGAATTCTGGGGATTAAAGCATCTAGTTGTGGTTCCGACTCAAGATGTCAAAGGATAACGCGGACAAAGCTGAGGTTTGCAAAGGGAAGGTGTTTCTAAGGTGGGAATAGATCACCGGGAAAGTCTCACTACTCACTATCCCAAACCAAAGATCCTTTTACCGGGTAAGTCTCAAGGTACTAAGGAAAAGAACTATAATCTCAAACCAACACACCACCCAAGGGAATAGAATCAACCTTTATCGGGTAAGTCTCAAGATAACTCTCAAAGATGGGATGAAGGAACACTCAAAACCCAATGAAGGATAAACCTTTATTACCTACACTCATGATCTTAGGTAAGCAAAGAAAGGATTCACCGGGTAAGTCTCATCCTAGGCTTGTGTTGAACCAGTTACATTCCATCCCGGCCGAGATGTTCGATGACTAACCGAGGTGTTCTACGGTTAAGATAAAGACTCAAGCTTTCAAGGTCCTGCTGGGATTAAGATCATTCTATCATCGTCTTTCCCACAACTTTCAGTCAATCACCCTAGAATCGCATAAGAAACTTAGCCAACAATCATCATGATAACAATAATCATATTTATAGGAAAGGAATCAATATTCGAACAAGAAAACCTTAAGAAAAAGGTCTCAATAACTGAATCAAACAATCACTACTACAAAATTGGGTTTATATTCCATAACATATAATCCGGACGTGTAATATATGGATTATAAAATAAGAAATAGGATGAGTAAATAATTATAATCCGGATTTTATTATGATTCGGAATATAAACTTAGCTAAATTATGTCATAAACAGTACAAATACACCATAATATAAACGCCCGGATTATTTGATAAACCAAATAATCCGGTTTCCTGAAAACTGGATTATTTGATCTATATGTCTAGTGAGAATAGAAGTACGCCCGGATTAATACTCTCCCGCTTGGCTTTTCCCCTGCACGCCCTAGCCCCTTTTTTCCCCTTCCTCTCCAAATCACGATTTCTACTCTAACCCTAGGTTCCCAACTCCTTCTTCTCAATCGCCATCGCCGGCCTGTGGGACTTCTTCACGGATTCCTTCTATCTTTTCTGGCGAATTAATGGTACAACCAGAAGCAGCTATAAAACAACACCATCCCTGCACACTTACAGTCACAACCTCCAATCCAAAATAAAATTCAAATCTGTAGAGAGACAAAGACAAGAATCATGAATGGAGGGGAAGGAAGAAGACGTGAGGTTGGGAGCAAACAAGTTCCCTGAGAGACAACCACTTGGAACTTCCGCGCAAACCAAGGACTACAAGGAGCCATCGCCGGCACCGCTCTTTGAGCCCCGCGAACTCAACTCATGGTCTTTCTACAGAGCCGGCATCGCCGAGTTCGTCGCTACTTTCCTCTTCCTCTACATCTCCATCCTCACTGTTATGGGCCTTAAGCGGGCCCCCACCTTGTGTGCCTCTGTGGGTATTCAGGGTGTTGCTTGGGCGTTTGGTGGTATGATCTTTGCCCTAGTTTACTGCACCGCCGGCATCTCAGGTCAGTTCTCCGTTTACTTCTTTTTATCTTGCTTCAAATTCATGACATAGTATTTTGAGATTTAGGGTTCTTGGTTGAGCAAGACACATAATAATGCAGTGTTTTACATAATAATACAGTGTTTAGGAGCCATTTGTGGAGCTGGTGTTGTAAAGGGTTTTCAGCCTACATAGTATCAGGCTTTTGGTGGTGGGGCCAATATGGTCAACAATGGCTACACTATTGGTGATGGCCTTGGTGTTGAGATTGTTGGCACCTTTGTTCTTGTTTACACTGTCTTCTCTGCTACTGATGCCAAGAGCTGGTGTTGTAAATTACCTGCCAGAAAATATCAGCCCAAGAATGAAAACTAGAAGGTACGATTATTTTAATCTATTCAACTTAATTTTGTACATATGTATAAATGTGTTTCAGCATCCCAAGTGAAAAAAATATTGCAGGTGGCTTTTTTCAGCGACGATGAAGTTTAAGGTATTTTTTTAGGGGTGCAGCTTTAATCATCCCATGGTAAATGCAGCTTTAATCATCGGAAGACACAGCTGAGCTATTAAGAGGTGTTTGAAACAGATCAACAAAATAAAGTGAACCTTAACCATCAACAAAACAATCAACAACAACAAAAATAATGGAAAAGCACAAAACCAAAAGCCACACAGTAATTGACAGGTCCAATTTTATCAGCTCATAAGAAGTTTGTTGCAGAAGAAGATGAAGAAAAGAAGTTCTATGGTGAAGCCGAAAAAGAAAAAGAAATGGTACATCTCTTAATTTTTCCCTTCTCAATTCCCATCTGTATTTGATTTTTATATTAAACTGTTTTGGACAATGAAAATTATTAGGCAACAGAAAAGGGATATGTCAAGCCTGAGACTTATTTGGATACGCAAGAAAAGTTCCTCATAGGTGTTGCTACCAAAGGAGGTACAATCTAGAAATCATAGCTTAATAGATCCTGTGATAGAACCGAATAACTTGAAGTATTAAATTTGAATAGATGTATTTTAAAAGTCAGAAACCAGACTAAATAGCTGAAGGTAGAAGTTGATGAGTTGGTAGTTTATTATTCTTGCTCATCAGAAGCTATTCATAAAACATTCATGTTTCCATTATTGCTTTCATGTGTTGTTTGCGTCATTATTGAGCTAAGTTTTTCATTCAAAGGATTTTAGGTCATAAAAAGAAGAGAATACCCCGACATCATTGACACATCAAGAAATAATGTTATAAAAAATTTTTAGTATAAGCTTTGTTATTAATAATGTAACATTAAGAAATAATGTTATAAATTTTTTTTTAGTAAAAGCTTTGTTGTTAATAATGTAATCCGTTGACATCACCCATTATGTTAGAAGATCCACACAAAAATAAAGTGTTGCCTATAGTTATTTTTTAAATTATTTTGGCCATCAAATGTTAAATATGCTTTAGCAAGCAATTTTTCAGGCCTAGCTGCACATACTTATATATGTTTTGTTGCACCTCTCGTGATTGATAACTTGGATGAGCATATCTTATCTGGATCCAATGTTGTTAATAGTAGATCATTTTTGAGATCAACCTATTTTATTAGATAACAACTTGACGATCAAGAGGACATTGGAGGAGGTGGTCAAGACTGTTCCAGTTCTACTCGAATGAAGAAGAACATTTCCGTATTGTGTTTGAACGGGAACGGGAGCTCCTACCTGCCGTACTCACTCGAACGAGAAGGAGAGCTCTCTACTTATGTTTTGTGCTATCTTTTGTGCCTTCAGTTACTATGAACGATACGAATTTACGTTGTACATACATTGCAGCATATACATTGCAGCAGAACTTGTATTCTGCTACCTATATACATAGCAACCGCACGCGAAGCGTGCGGTGTTACCACTAGTCTGTATAAATGTGTTTCAGCATCCCATGTGAAAAAAATATTGCAGGTGGCTTTTTTCAGCGACGATGAAAAAACACCAAGCACACCAAAAGCATATGTTGTTTTTGTTCCTAGAGAGAATACAAGATCTTTGATTATGTACTTATCATTCTGTTGTAAACATAACTTTGGTGTGGATATGATGTTTAGTGTAATTTAATCAACCATTTTGAGTTAGAAGATGAAGCAATTCCTTTTCTTTTTCCTAGTGTGAAGAACTAGTTTTTTTTTTGAAAGCAATTCCAAATTATAATGATCCGGTTGTAAGTATCCGGTGTATATTAACCTCACCCAATGGCGCCACCACTAAACTTCTTAATCCGTTTCTCTTAGTCCGGATTATAAAACAACGAAATATTCCGGTGTTTTACACAACTATATAATCCGGATGTTCCTCCGGATTATAAACGTTTCATATAATCCGGATATTTGATCACTTATATAATCCGGATGTTCCACATCCGGATTATATGTAGTCCAATATCCGGATTATAAAATGTCAAATAATCCGGGCAAACAAACGATCCAAAAACAGGGCAAAATGAACCTAGCAAATACACCGGTGCTTGGCAAAAAAACGCCCGGATTATAAAACCTGGGGGCAAATACACCCCTAACCTTTAATCCGGTGCAGGTCCGGATTATAAACCCTCAACTAACTGGATTATAAAGTCCTTTTTGTAGTAGTGAATCATCAAACAAGCGTTCCTCAATCACAACTCAACAAAGACAACAAACCAAAAGAAATCTAAGAAGAACTTACAAACTCCTTTAAAAGCTGATAGCATGAATTATTGTCTATATTTTAGGGCCTATTTAGACGTTTTATCTTCAATAATTTGCATGTTTGGGTGTATATTATGTGATTATATTGTCGTTTCATCTACCTTTGTGGGAATCGAGGCCTACACCAAGTTTCGTTGTAATCGTAGGTAAAATGGCACGTTTTGCATCAAAATGGAGCTAAAGGAGCTAAGGAGTCATTGGAGCTACATTCAGGAGCTTAAGGAAGAATCCAGGAATTATGGAAATAGGTTGAAGATTCACTTTGGACCAGATTTGATGAGATTTCACATTCAGTTGTGTCACCTCGGTCAGCTACAGTACCATCTCGACCGAGGTGATGCAGAGGAGCTGCTCGACCGAGGCGAACACCTTGGACGCGGCGAGAGATATTTTATTCTTGGCTGAGATCTTTTATTTTTGGAAAGAGGATCTTATATTTTTAGGCTGGATTCCTGGAAGGAAGAAGATAATTTAGCCCATATATTTTACCTATTTTTATGGGAAAATATCTTTCTAAGATATCTTATCTTTGGGAGGGAATTTTCCTATAAAAAGGGTCAGATTTTCCACAAATTCGATCGTGCTTAGACACCTGCAAAAACCCGCATATGTGCGCTGATCCCGCTACCACCACTACAGCTGGGAGACTTGAAGAACCTTTTTGAAGGTTGAAGGAAGATTGAAGGAAGAAAGTTGATAGCTTTTATAGCTTTTGTGAAGGGTTTTGTAAGATTCTCTTAGATTCCCTTCTTGTTTATTGTCTTGTTGGGTTGTGATCCAAGGAACGCTTGTTTGTTTGATAATTGATTCAGTTATTGAAGTCTTTCTCTTAAGGTTTTTGTGTTCAATTATTCACTTTCTTCCCTTATATTTGATTATTGCTTTCATGATGATGAGTGGCTAATTTCTTTGTGTGATTCTAGGGTGATTGGCTGAAGGTTGTGGGAAAAACAATGATATAATAATCTTAATCACAGTAGGACCCTGAAAGCTCGAGTCTTTATCCTTAACCCTAGAACATCTCGCTCAGTCGATGAACATCTCGGCCGGGGTGGAATTCGTCTGACCGAGGTGACTTTTCTTATCCGAAACTGAGAGTTAAGTGTTAGAGTTTGCCAAATCCTATTCTTATTATACCTTTCCTGGTTCAATGCAAGCTTAGGATGAGACTTACCCGGTAATTCCTTTGTTTGTTTACCAAAGATCATAAGTATAGGTAATAAAGGTTTACCCTTTATTGTGGTTTGGGTGTGCTTTCATCCCATCTTTGTGAGTTAGCCTGAGACTTACCCGGTAAAGGTTGATTCTATTCCCTTAGGTGGTGTGTTAGTTTGAGGTTATAGTTCTTTTCCTTAATTCCTTGAGACTTACCCGGTAATAGGAGTTACGGTTTGGGATTAGTGAGTAGTGAGACTTACCCGGTGATCTATTCCACTTTAGTAACACCTTCCCTTTGCAAAAAATCTCAGCTTTGTCCGCTTATCTATAGATCTTGAGTTGGAACCACAACTAGATGCTTTAATTCCTAGAATTGCATATTTCCTTAATTGACTTTTTATCATCTTTGATTGTTTTAATCGCTTTTGTGGTTAGTTGCAATATTGACAACCTATACCTGTTTTGTTTCACTAAGTCCCTGTGATCGACCCCTGGAATTTCTTGCTTTTTACTACGATTGACCCGTACACTGCGGGTTCGCATCCTTGTTTTAAGCTTACATCTAGGGTTATAAATTTAAAGCTTGCACACACCGTTTGGAGCGAACAAGTTTTTGGCGCCGTTGCCGGGGACTTGGTCTAGACCGAGCCGGTTGTGGTTGGCTTTCGGGGCGCTTGCCCCTGTTTCTACTAACCACTCTACTTGAGTGACTTTCGCAGGTTATTTTCCTTAGGTTTATGCGAAGAACCCGCGCTGGGAAGGAAACCATTCCTTACGATCCCGAACCAGAAAAGAGATACAAAAGACGCTTGAAAGAAGCGAAGATGGCGAACCAAGACAATCGCGATCTTGAGGCCGAATTGAAGGAGGCGTTAGAACAACTACACCTCAGCAAGGAAGAACTGAGACTGGAAAGGGAAGAAACTCGCACAAGGACTGAGGCGATCGAAGCAGATATGGAGGCTTTATGATGACATGAATTATGTATCATCATATTCATGCATATGGCAGCACATTATCTCTATTTACTTTGCATTTTGAGGGATTTTGCATAACTTTTATGTTCTATTCAATCAATTGTCGGAAATAGAGGTCTACACGAGATTTTGATGAATTACAGGTAAATAGAGTTGAATTGGAAGCAAAAATAGAGCAAGAAGCATCTAAGGGTGTTAAGGAAGCTAAAGGAGTCTTAGAAGGATCACAAAGAGCTAAGGAATTGCTAAGGAGAAGCATAGAAGACGAACCAAGGGAAGAGCACTTTCTGTTGAAGAAAATCGTGCCAATGTATATATAAATCGGACGATTTTTACACCTTGAAAATCGAACGATTTTACACCAAAATCGACTAGGTCGATTTTCTTCACGATTCGGCCAAATGAAAAGACGACATAAAGCCCAATTAATTTGGGCTAGATGAGAGTTTTGCCAAACGGCCCATCTGCAAGAAACTATAGAAGAGAACCCTACGAACGAAGACGGGGAGGCAGCATCAGATAATCTTTACACGATTTGAAGAAATCAAGGAATCTTGGAGAGAGATTGAGGAGTTTTTGCCGGAAAGTTATTCTTGATCTTTGATTGTGAGATTTCTTTATTCCATTGTCTTGTTTGTGGTTAGTGAACACGAAATTGAGTTGTTAAGAGATACATCGAACAGATTTGACGATTGTTTTACAGATTTGAGAGTTATAGGATTTTTTGTTCAAGATTTGGTTTCTTTGCGATATCTTCTTCAATAATTAAATTGATTCGATTTTGAAAATGGTTGGCTAAAAACCTTGTGATTCTGGGGAGAATAGTTGATGATTAAGGCTTAGATGATGATAGACTGAACTCATTCAAACGTTAAGACCTTGAGAATTTAGATCTTAGTTTTGCGACAACAGGAAAATCGGGCTGTTCTTGAGAAAAATCGGCCGATTTTTCCTATGAACAGGGCGATTTATTCCTCTGACGAGCTTTAATTGAATTGATCTTTAACTAAAACTAATCCTTGCCTAAATCCCAATCTTGATTTACCTTTTTACCCTCTAATTGAATGTTCGAATGCAATTCAAACTTGTTTCTACATTCAATGGATTAAAATTGCAAGATTCGGGTAATAAAGAGATTCAACATCCTTTATTAAGATTTTAAGTGTGCTTTCTATTCATACTTTGGAGAATCATATCCTGGAGTTTTAGATAGTTAGTTTGAACATAATTCTTGTCTTTAGATCTTTCTATATTGCAGCCTCAACAACCCTTATAGAGAGAACCTATAGATTAGTTATATAGGTTTCGGAACTTCATCGTACGAATCCTACCTTTGAACATTTAATCTTGGCAATATAAATTCTGTCCTATACCCGTAGAAGTGTCTTGAATCGAAAGCCTAAATCGGATACTTGAATCCTTGGAATCATTTCTCTCTTTATTACATCACAAAAGCTTTTATACTTTCGCTAGATAATTGAAATTGGAATCTTTCTCACCAAATCCCTGAGTTCGACTCTGGAATTCTTACCTTTCTACAGCTGATCCGTACACTGCGGGTTCGCTTTACTTTTGAGTTCTAGATATAAATATTAAGACTTTGACGCACACCTTTTGAGCGAACAAGTTTTTGGCGCCGTTGCCGGGGATTTGGTCTAGATCGAACCCGGTTTTTGGTTGTCTAGCTTGAGAGCTCTTGCTCTTGTGATTTGATTTGTCTACTTGAGTGATCTTCGCAGGTTCTTTAGGTATATGCGAAGGAGTAGATCCACTAAAGATCTAATTCCTTTCGATCCCGAATTAGAAAGGACTTTGAGGAGAAAGTTGAAGGAGAAGAAAATGGCTGAAAACGATGAGAGAAACTACAAGGCTGAACTGAATGAAGCTCAACGCCAACTCCAGTTGAGTGAGAAGGCTCGAAAGGAAGCTGAAATAAGTCATCAATTTCAAATTGATGAACTAAGAGCTATGATTTTGGACATGAAGTTGGAGACGAACGACTCCAAGAAGAAGAAGAAAGTCAAGACACCAACTAAGTCCATTCGAGATGACTCGTCCGATGATGACGAGATTGATCCGGATATGCCGGAACTTGAAGAGATTGATCCATCACTTCGTCCTAACCGAAACACTCCAACACCTAAGGTCGTCCCTCGCATTACGACTAGGAATGTTAGAGCTGCCAATAACGAAGATAGACCCCGAACTTTGGGGCAACGGATGGATCCAATTCAGCAACCGCGCCGTCTAGGTGTGGATTTCGGAGCTGAAGACATCCAGGAGTTTAGCTTCTCACCACAAGTCATTACTATGGTTCGCCAAAGTCAATATGGCGGAGCAAGTACTGAATCTCCGCATCAACACTTGCAGAATTTTGAGATTCTCATGGAGACTATGAAGCCGAAGAAGGCTACTACAAGCAACTACAAGATCAAGCCGTTCTTCTTCTCTTTGAAGGACAAGGCTCTAGCTTGGTACCAAACACTTCCGGCTGCGAAGTTAGCTACATGGGAGGAACTGTCTTCGGAATTCCTCACCAAGTTCTTTCCGCCATCCAAAACGGCGGAATTAAGAGGTAAAATAAATGCTTTTTCTATGAAACCTAACGAAAGCCTGTTTCAATCTTGGGAAAGGTTTCAAGATCTCTTGTTGGATTGCCCACACCATGGCATTTCCAAGCTGGAATTATTGGAGATCTACTACAAAGGGTTGGATGTGGAGACACAATTCAACCTCCAATCTCTATCTTGCGGCACATTCATGGATATGAGAGAGGATGATGCTTGGGACTTCATTGAGAAGCAAGCCCAAGTGATTGAGAAGTATTCCCACCGGAAGGTGGAATCAAACAACCGAAATCAAGGCGATACGGGAGCCAAGTTGAATCAAGCGGCTCAAACACAAATATTCTCCCTCAAAGATGACATCAAAGAATTGAGAGAAGTGCTCAAAACGAGTCTTCAAAGGACTCAAGAGCAAGAAGCCAACTACATGGGGCGAGACAACAATCAAAGGAATGATAACCGGAATTCCAATTGGAGCAACAACAACAATAACAACCGAAACTCCAATTGGAATAACAACAACAACAATAGGAACTCGAATAACAACAATTGGAGGTCAAATCAGCAAGGTTCAAGTAATCCTTACTCATATGCCGAAAAGGCTCTAACACCTCCATCTTCTTCTACTCCTTCTACAAGCCAGGAACAATCAAGCGGATCAAACAAGCCGGATCCTATGCTAGAAACGATCCTAGGCAAGCTACAAGGATTGGAAAGCTACATAACGTCGGTTGACAAAGCTCACAAAGCTTTAGAAAACCAAGTTTTCAACAAGGCCGGAGAAGTTCCAAGAGATCAAGGGAAGCTTCCCGGAAAGACAGAAGATAACCCAAAGGGAAGGGTTATGGCTATAACTACTAGGAGCGGGAAGACAACCGCCGACCCTCAACCTAAAGTAGTTGATACCTCCACAAACGAAGGAGAGGCAAAAGAGAAGGAAGAAGTCTATGTTCCTCCTCCCGCTTACAAACCACCTCTACCTTTTCCTCAATCTAGAGCGCGAGCACGCCTAGATAAACATTTCGGTAAGTTTGTTGAACTTATGAGCAAGCTCCATATTAACATACCTTTTATGGATGCGATTTTAGGTATGCCAGCTTACGGGAAATTCCTCAAGGAGATCCTCTCCAACAAGAGGAAGTTGGAAGATATAGGAGAAGTCAAGATGAGTATGGAGTCATCCGAACTCATCAAGACTATGACAGAGAATATGCCACCCAAGCTCCGCGATCCAGGATCATTTTGCATACCCATCACCTTGGGAGAAGCTACCTATGATGCTCTTTGTGACCTTGGAGCAAGTGTGAGTATCATACCTCTAGCTCTATGCAAGACAGTTGGTCTAGGAGAGCCTAGACCGGTGAAGATCACACTCTACATGGCTGATCGTTCCACCACTAAACCGGTGGGAATATTAGAAGACATTCCAGTAAAGCTAGGTAAGTTTTACATACCTATAGATTTTGTCGTTCTTGACATACCTGCAGATTACCCGGTTCCCATCATCCTTGGGAGACCATTCCTCGCCACATCTGGATGCATGGTAGATTGCAAGAACGGCCAGCTATCCTTCCACATCGGTGAAGAAAAGATAGAGTTCACACTATCTTCCTTAATCAAGGAACCAGCCTTGAAAGATGACGTTTTTGAAATTGTTGAGGAAGAAGAGTCTAGAGAGATAGTAAGTTCGATCTTGATGAAAGACCCTCTTCAAAAGGTTCTTAGCATGAGCATCATGGAGGAAGGGGTGGAACATGACTGCAATGAGGATGTGAAAGCATTAAATGCTATGGAGGACGAGCTAGAAGCAAAAATTGAAGAACTAGAATGGACTCCGGAAACTGTGAAGAAAATCGACCTGTCAGAAATAAATCGACCGATTTCTGACGATCCAGCACGATTTTTTTCGACAGAAACTAAAATCGACCTACCAGAAAAAAATCGTCCGATTTCTGACGATCCAGCACGATTTTTTTTGACAGAAACTAAAATCGATCTGACGACGATAAATCGCCCGATTCACAAAGAGGTAGCACGATTTTTTCCAACAGAAAGAAAATTCGTGCAGAAGATCGACCGATTTATTACAGGGGGGGTCGATTTACTGAGTAATTCTATGGATTCTCCGGACTTCACCGCAGCCGCTTCCGAATCTAATGATGAAGTACCCACACCTATAGAGGCATCTCCCACAACATCCGAAAGCCACGATTCATCACCAACCAAGGTACCTCCATCATTAGAATTGAAGCAACTTCCCGCACAATTAAGGTACGCATTTCTTGGCACTAATTCCACATACCCAGTTATAGTCAATGCAAATTTGAATGATGACGAATTAGAGAAACTCATGCATGTTCTGAAGCAACATAGGAGAGCACTAGGTTACACTATTGATGATTTAGTAGGAATAAAGCCTTCTCTATGTATGCACAAAATATTAATGGAAGAGGATTATAAACCTTCACGCCAACCTCAAAGACGGTTAAACCCGGCAATGAAGGAGGTCGTGAAGAAAGAAATCCTTAAGCTACTTGATGCATGTATCATCTTCCCGATTTCTGATAGCAAATGGGTGAGTCCGGTACAAGTAGTACCCAAGAAAGGAGGCATTACCGTTGTTGCCAACAAGAACAACGAACTCATCCCTACACGGACAGTTACAGGGTGGCGAATGTGCATCGACTACCGCAAACTGAACGTGGCCACAAGGAAGGACCACTTCCCCCTTCCTTTCATCGATCAAATGTTGGAAAGGTTAGCCCAACATGCCTACTTTTGTTATTTAGATGGATATAGCGGTTTCTTTCAGATACCAATTCATCCGGATGATCAAGAGAAGACAACCTTTACGTGCCCATGGGGTACGTTCGCCTATAGAAGAATGCCGTTCGGTTTATGCAACGCTCCAGCCACCTTCCAAAGGTGTATGATGGCAATCTTCTCCGAATATGTAGAGAATATCATGGAAGTCTTCATGGACGACTTTTCGGTATATGGTTCTTCCTTTGATAACTGTCTCTATAACCTTTCACTAGTTCTTAAGAGATGTGAGGACACTAACTTAGTCTTAAACTGGGAAAAGTGTCATTTCATGGTCACCGAAGGAATTGTGTTAGGTCATTTAGTGTCACAAAGGGGAATAGAGGTGGATCGATCTAAGATAGAAACCATTGAGAAGTTACCTCCCCCTTCATCGGTAAAAGGAATTAGAAGCTTCCTAGGACATGCAGGCTTCTATAGGAGATTCATAAAGGATTTTTCTAAGATTTCAAAACCTTTGACTAATCTTTTGATGAAAGATGCGACTTTCGAATTTTCGAAAGATTGCTTAGATGCTTTTTGCAGGATCAAAGAAGCTTTGATTTCGGCACCAATCATTCAACCACCCGATTGGACTCTTCCTTTCGAGGTCATGTGCGACGCAAGCGATGTCGCTATAGGAGCCGTTCTTGGACAGAAGAAAGATGGTCGCACTCATGCCATCTACTACGCTAGCAAAACGCTAGATGAGGCTCAATACAACTACGCAACTACGGAAAAGGAACTTTTAGCAGTAGTATATGCATTTGAGAAATTTCGTTCCTATCTTGTAGGTGCGAAAGTGATAGTCTATACGGACCACTCCGCAATCCGATACTTATTCACGAAGAAGGATGCGAAGCCAAGACTTCTACGATGGATCTTACTCTTACAAGAGTTTGATTTAGAGATCCGTGATAAGAAAGGATCGGAGAACTCCGTCGCCGATCACCTTAGTCGTCTTCCGCAACTCACCGGCGAGTCGGATGAGCTTCCGATATACGACTCCTTCCCTGACGAGCAGCTGCACGAGATTGAAGAGTGTCTTCAACACATATCACAAGGTAATGATCCATGGTTTGCTGACATTGTAAATTACCTTGTTTGTCAGGAGATCCCACCCGGACTTTCATATGCTCAAAAGAAGAAGTTCTTGAGAGACGTCCGGCATTTTTATTGGAACGAACCTCTTCTATTCAAAAGAGGTCCAGATGGCATCTACAGGAGATGTGTTCCCGAAGATGAGATAGATAGTGTCATCCGACACTGCCATTCTCTACCATGTGGCGGACATGCTAGTTCCCACAAGACTTGTGCTAAGGTACTTCGCTCCGGCTTTTATTGGCCTACACTTTTCAAAGATGTGCAAAAGTTTGTTGTTTCTTGTGATGCTTGTCAAAGGACAGGTAATATATCCAGGAGGAATGAGATGCCTCTCAACAACATACAAGAAGTAGAGATCTTTGATGTATGGGGCATCGACTTTATGGGACCTTTCCCATCTTCATGCGGCAACCAGTATATACTTCTTGCCGTAGACTATGTCTCAAGATGGGTGGAGGCAATCGCTTCTCCTACTAATGATGCAATGGTAGTGGTGAAGTTCCTCAACAAAACGATCTTCCCAAGGTTCGGAACTCCCCGAACCATCATTAGTGACGGAGGAACGCATTTCACAGCCCGTCGATTCGAGACTCTATTAGCTAAGTATGGGGTGACCCATAAAATAGCTACACCTTACCATCCGCAAACCAGCGGACAAGTCGAGATATCAAATAGAGAGATTAAAGGGATTTTAGAGAAGACCGTCTCTAAAACGAGGAAAGATTGGTCAATGAAGCTTGACGATGCACTATGGGCATACAGGACAGCTTTCAAGACACCAATAGGTACGACTCCCTATAATCTCATTTATGGTAAATCATGTCATCTTCCTGTAGAGCTAGAGCATAAGGCTTATTGGGCTATCAAGTGGCTCAACTTCGACATGAAAGAAGCCGGAGAGAAGCGGCTCTTAGACATCAATGAGCTAGATGAGCTCCGAATGAATGCGTATGAGAACGCAAAGATTTACAAGGAACGGACAAAGCGCTGGCATGACAAGCACATCATCCCGAAAGACTTGAAGGAAGGGGACCAAGTCCTCCTATTCAACTCAAGGCTGCGTCTATTTCCAGGTAAGCTCAAATCCCGTTGGACAGGACCTTTTGTGATTAAGAGAATTTTCCCCCATGGTGCAGTTGAAGTATGGGGTGAACAAAGCGGAAGTTTTAAGGTTAATGGCCAACGGTTGAAGAAATACACACCGGAAGCTCCAGTCGAGGAGATAGCTCCTATCCTCCTCCGTTAAACACAACATCATACACCGTCCAGCTAAAGACGATAAATAAAGCGCTTCTTGGGAGGCAACCCAATGATAGTATAGTTTTCCCTTCTTTCCCTCACTTAGTTAGAGTAGATTAATTGCTTTGTTTCTTCGTTTTTCGTTTTTATATGTTCCTCGATGCACTCTTGGTTTGTCGTGTCATTAATCGCAGGAAACTAGGTTCAAATGTGAGAGATTCGCGGAGAATGGAGCACAATTGGGTTATATCTTCGAGATTCAAGACAAACAAGGAAGAAAATCGACCTACCATACGAAGATCGTCCGATTCAGCAACAGAGCAAGTCGATTTTTCTCAACAGAAACAAAAATCGACCTGGAGATCGACCTGCCAAAATAAATCGTCCGATTTTTTCAGTCAGACCTGAAAAATCGGCCGATTTTCTTCAGAAATCTTCGACTCTATATAAGGCGATCACACTTGATCTTCTTCACTCCCACATCTCCAACTCTCGATTTCCCTCTCTCACGAACGCCGAAAAATCGCCACACCCTCAAATCCTCATTCCTTAACCATTTCAAGAGATTCTTGGCTCCAAACTAAAGCATTTTCAACAAGGAACACGGATCTAACAACAACACGCACGGCAATCGACTACTCCATAAGGAATTCAGGTTTTTCTTTCCAAAACCTAAGTTTTCTCACTTGAAATCGAAGTTGCCTAGGAAGTACTTTGTTGTTGGAATTGATAGAGGAATTTGCTTAGGATTCATTGTGGAGAACTGTGTGTGGTGATAGATTGAACAGAACTTTACAGAATTGTGAGAATCGTTGAAATCGAGATAAAAATCGACCCAGCCCAGAAAAATCGGCCGATTTTTGTGAAGAACAGGTCGATTTTTAGGACTTAGAATGGATCTTGTCAAGAGGATAACTAGAAACACGGGGAAGAAGAAGGGATCTTCTTCCAAAGCTCCAGCCCCACCTCCACCACCACCTACCAACATCCCTAAGCTTCCCCCTCCCCTATCCAAGCATAAGAAACGCTATGCACGCATTATAGATCGCCCATTCACCCCTCCTCGCTACATAGTACTTGATGACTTAGATCCGTTATATGTTCGAGAGGATGTTGATATGATGCTTGATAGAGCAGGGTTGAGACAGTTTGCTACGATCAGGGAAGATGCTTATAGGGAGATCACCCTAGAATTCCTTAGCACGTTTGAGCACGACCCTAGGGAAAGGATGGTCACTTTCCGCCTTATGAGTCAAGACCACACTTTGACTATTGATGCTTTCGGCGACTTGTTTGGTTTTTCTTATTCAGATGCAGGCACATTTGCTAGAGGCCTCAATGCTAGTGATTTTTGGGAGGCTATTTCCGTAGGAGAGTACGGAGGGGATAAGTGGAGACCCGGAAACTCCAAGGAGACAAGCATGTACAACCTTTCCTTCAAGGTAGTGCATAGGATACTCAGTGAGAGTTTGTTTGCCCGGACTGAGACTCCGCAGAAGCTCAAGGCTGATGAGCTTTTCATCCTCTACTGCATGACATCCACCACCACTCCCGACATCTCCACCATGCTTGCTGACTATCTAGGAAAGATAGCCAACAAAGCCAAGGGTGACATATGTGCAGGAGGCTTGGTCACTCATGTGGCTAGGACTCTAGGTTATGACTTCTCGGGATGCACTCTAGCTGAGAGTGCTCTTCCTTTAGGCTCACAGAGGTTGGTGGTTCGACAGGTCTTGATTCCTCGAGGGAGAGGAACTCTTCATGTGCCGATGCCATGGCACAGGGATCCGAAGAAGAAACCATCCGAGATCATATGGAAATCCGAATACACCATTCGGAATAAGAGGAACTGGAAGGAGACCTTTGAGGCGATGCTTGAGGAGTTCTCACCTCCTACTTACTATGATGATGATGCAGGTGATTCAGATGAGGAGGAAGAGGATGGAGGACAGGACACCATGCTCGAGTTTGAGAGCAATACTCATAGCGGGCATGCTACGGATGCCATGGACACTGACACTCATGGAGCAGGACCGAGCAGGACTAGTAGGCAGGATGAGGAGACGGAGGATGATATGCAGCCACCTCGACACTCTTATGCACATGCTCCAGCTCCTAGACGAGGACACCGAGCTCCACGCCACTTCAGGGAGCTCGTTACTAGCTTCCAGAGCCTCAGCACCGACTATCATGCTCTCCACACCGACTTTCAGACCCTGAACACTCAGTTCAGGAATTACAGAGAGGAGACGGACGCTAGGCATTCTTCATACGATGGCCAGATGAGGGACATGTACTATCACCAGTTCGGCCACTTCTACGATCCCTCAGCACCGATGTATCCATATCCACCACCTCCACCACCGACAGAGGATTGAGCTTCCGCTTCTTTTACATTGTAAGTATTTTTCTCCTTCTTATGCTTGATTTTCACATTGGGGACAATGTGGATGTCAAGTATGGGGTGGGGGTACTTACAATACTTGATGTTTCACTTTAGCACTTTATGTACTTGCCACTACTCTTGAAAATTTGGCTTGTAATAACTCTTGCACGGCTTGCTTTCTATTATGACACTCGCATTTGCATGAACTTTTTCAAAACCTATGAATTTTCAAGAATTTTAAGTGCTTCTTATATGGAAATGACCTCTATGATGAAAATTGTGCATATGGATAGGTAGAAAGATACTTAGTTGTGTTGAGATCTTGATTATAGCATGAATGAAATTGCTTTTGTTACTTGAATACATGAATAAGTTATATGATTTAGTTGTTTTGATGAGAAAATGAAATAATAGTCGAAGCTATATTGCAAGTTCTTTTACATCATTTAAGGATGACTAAGGCAATTCACTTCTTTTCTTTTTCTCATATCTTGATCATGCTAGCTCCTCAATGAAATATGTAACCCTCCTTTTACCATCCGGGAATTAGGATAGGTGATTGAAAAAGGCATGCTTGATGTGGGAGGGCCAAAGAAAATGTATTGAAAAGTGAAAAATTTCATAAGTTTTGGGGACGTTGAACATGAGGATGAGTAACTCGGCACCATTCACATAGCCGGGTGTTTGTGTCTTGCCAAAGTCCGATTGAACGACAAGTCCTAACGGGATATGGTATGTGCATCAAGGGTTTGAGGCATCTCGAAATTGAGAAACGCCAATCTCCTAGGCTTCGGTTTTTATGCACCGCTGTCCATACTCTCAAAAAGTAAAGTATAATGAAAGCAAAGCTTTCTACATGCGAAGCATGTGCGGTGAAGAAAATTCTTGAATGTGTTATGTGTTCCTCTTTCCCGGATTAGCACCACAATAACCAAAAAGAACTCCTTCCCTTAATACGTTTCTTGAACCCTTTCTTTGATTAGAAGACCTTAAGACTTTTATGCATGTGTTCAAGACTTAATAGCTTAGATTTGTTTGAATTTGATTGCCTACACCTTTATCATGTTCTTTATTTATGCCTTCAAGAAAGAAAAGGGAGTTTGTTCATCTTATGGTCATCATTGATACATGCTTTGCCCTTTTATGCCTTGAAATATCACTTTGAGAGCGATCCAATGAAAAGGAGCACTACCAAAAAGAAAAGTTTTTGAGTTTCATACATACATAATCCATGACATCTTATATTCTGAATTTGAATCTTGCTTAGGGACAAGCAAGAGGCAAGTATGGGGTATTTTGATGACATGAATTATGTATCATCATATTCATGCATATGGCAGCACATTATCTCTATTTACTTTGCATTTTGAGGGATTTTGCATAACTTTTATGTTCTATTCAATCAATTGTCGGAAATAGAGGTCTACACGAGATTTTGATGAATTGCAGGTAAATAGAGTTGAATTGGAAGCAAAAATAGAGCAAGAAGCATCTAAGGGTGTTAAGGAAGCTAAAGGAGTCTTAGAAGGATCACAAAGAGCTAAGGAATTGCTAAGGAGAAGCATAGAAGAAGAACCAAGGGAAGAGCACTTTCTGTTGAAGAAAATCGTGCCAATGTATATATAAATCGGACGATTTTTACACCTTGAAAATCGGACGATTTTTACACCTTGAAAATCGAACGATTTTACACCAAAATCGACTAGGTCGATTTTCTTCACGATTCGGCCAAATGAAAAGACGACATTAAGCCCAATTAATTTGGGCTAGATGAGAGTTTTGCCAAACGGCCCATCTGCAAGAAACTATAGAAGAGAACCCTACGAACGAAGACGGGGAGGCAGCATCAGATAATCTTTACACGATTTGAAGAAATCAAGGAATCTTGGAGAGAGATTGAGGAGTTTTTGCCGGAAAGTTATTCTTGATCTTTGATTGTGAGATTTCTTTATTCCATTGTCTTGTTTGTGGTTAGTGAACACGAAATTGAGTTGTTAAGAGATACATCGAACAGATTTGACGATTGTTTTACAGATTTGAGAGTTATAGGATTTTTTGTTCAAGATTTGGTTTCTTTGCGATATCTTCTTCAATAATTAAATTGATTCGATTTTGAAAATGGTTGGCTAAAAACCTTGTGATTCTGGGGAGAATAGTTGATGATTAAGGCTTAGATGATGATAGACTGAACTCATTCAAACGTTAAGACCCTGAGAATTTAGATCTTAGTTTTGCGACAACAGGAAAATCGGGCTGTTCTTGAGAAAAATCGGCCGATTTTTCCTATGAACAGGGCGATTTATTCCTCTGACGAGCTTTAATTGAATTGATCTTTAACTAAAACTAATCCTTGCCTAAATCCCAATCTTGATTTACCTTTTTACCCTCTAATTGAATGTTCGAATGCAATTCAAACTTGTTTCTACATTCAATGGATTAAAATTGCAAGATTCGGGTAATAAAGAGATTCAACATCCTTTATTAAGATTTTAAGTGTGCTTTCTATTCATACTTTGGAGAATCATATCCTGGAGTTTTAGATAGTTAGTTTGAACATAATTCTTGTATTTAGATCTTTCTATATTGCAGCCTCAACAACCCTTATAGAGAGAACCTATAGATTAGTTATATAGGTTTCGGAACTTCATCGTACGAATCCTACCTTTGAACATTTAATCTTGGCAATATAAATTCTGTCCTATACCCGTAGAAGTGTCTTGAATCGAAAGCCTAAATCGGATACTTGAATCCTTGGAATCATTTCTCTCTTTATTACATCACAAAAGCTTTTATACTTTCGCTAGATAATTGAAATTGGAATCTTTCTCACCAAATCCCTGAGTTCGACTCTGGAATTCTTACCTTTCTACAGCTGATCCGTACACTGCGGGTTCGCTTTACTTTTGAGTTCTAGATATAAATATTAAGACTTTGACGCACACCTTTTGAGCGAACAAGTTTTTGGCGCCGTTGCCGGGGATTTGGTCTAGATCAAACCCGGTTTTCGGTTGTCTAGCTTGAGAGCTCTTGCTCTTGTGATTTGATTTGTCTACTTGAGTGATCTTCGCAGGTTCTTTAGGTATATGCGAAGGAGTAGATCCACTAAAGATCTAATTCCTTTCGATCCCGAATTAGAAAGGACTTTGAGGAGAAAGTTGAAGGAGAAGAAAATGGCTGAAAACGATGAGAGAAACTACAAGGCTGAACTGAATGAAGCTCAACGCCAACTCCAGTTGAGTGAGAAGGCTCGAAAGGAAGCTGAAATAAGTCATCAATTTCAAATTGATGAACTAAGAGCTATGATTTTGGACATGAAGTTGGAGACGAACGACTCCAAGAAGAAGAAGAAAGTCAAGACACCAACTAAGTCCATTCGAGATGACTCGTCCGATGATGACGAGATTGATCCGGATATGCCGGAACTTGAAGAGATTGATCCATCACTTCGTCCTAACCGAAACACTCCAACACCTAAGGTCGTCCCTCGCATTACGACTAAGAATGTTAGAGCTGCCAATAACGAAGATAGACCCCGAACTTTGGGGCAACGGATGGATCCAATTCAGCAACCGCGCCGTCTAGGTGTGGATTTCGGAGCTGAAGACATCCAGGAGTTTAGCTTCTCACCACAAGTCATTACTATGGTTCGCCAAAGTCAATATGGCGGAGCAAGTACTGAATCTCCGCATCAACACTTGCAGAATTTTGAGATTCTCATGGAGACTATGAAGCCGAAGAAGGCTACTACAAGCAACTACAAGATCAAGCCGTTCTTCTTCTCTTTGAAGGACAAGGCTCTAGCTTGGTACCAAACACTTCCGGCTGCGAAGTTAGCTACATGGGAGGAACTGTCTTCGGAATTCCTCACCAAGTTCTTTCCGCCATCCAAAACGGCGGAATTAAGAGGTAAAATAAATGCTTTTTCTATGAAACCTAACGAAAGCCTGTTTCAATCTTGGGAAAGGTTTCAAGATCTCTTGTTGGATTGCCCACACCATGGCATTTCCAAGCTGGAATTATTGGAGATCTACTACAAAGGGTTGGATGTGGAGACACAATTCAACCTCCAATCTCTATCTTGCGGCACATTCATGGATATGAGAGAGGATGATGCTTGGGACTTCATTGAGAAGCAAGCCCAAGTGATTGAGAAGTATTCCCACCGGAAGGTGGAATCAAACAGCCGAAATCAAGGCGATACGGGAGCCAAGTTGAATCAAGCGGCTCAAACACAAATATTCTCCCTCAAAGATGACATCAAAGAATTGAGGGAAGTGCTCAAAACGAGTCTTCAAAGGACTCAAGAGCAAGAAGCCAACTACATGGGGCGAGACAACAATCAAAGGAATGATAACCGGAATTCCAATTGGAGCAACAACAACAATAACAACCGAAACTCCAATTGGAATAACAACAACAACAATAGGAACTCGAATAACAACAATTGGAGGTCAAATCAGCAAGGTTCAGGTAATCCTTACTCATATGCCGAAAAGGCTCTAACACCTCCATCTTCTTCTACTCCTTCTACAAGCCAGGAACAATCAAGCGGATCAAACAAGCCGGATCCTATGCTAGAAACGATCCTAGGCAAGCTACAAGGATTGGAAAGCTACATAACGTCGGTTGACAAAGCTCACAAAGCTTTAGAAAACCAAGTTTTCAACAAGGCCGGAGAAGTTCCAAGAGATCAAGGGAAGCTTCCCGGAAAGACAGAAGATAACCCAAAGGGAAGGGTTATGGCTATAACTACTAGGAGCGGGAAGACAACCGCCGACCCTCAACCTAAAGTAGTTGATACCTCCACAAACGAAGGAGAGGCAAAAGAGAAGGAAGAAGTCTATGTTCCTCCTCCCGCTTACAAACCACCTCTACCTTTTCCTCAATCTAGAGCGCGAGCACGCCTAGATAAACATTTCGGTAAGTTTGTTGAACTTATGAGCAAGCTCCATATTAACATACCTTTTATGGATGCGATTTTAGGTATGCCAGCTTACGGGAAATTCCTCAAGGAGATCCTCTCCAACAAGAGGAAGTTGGAAGATATAGGAGAAGTCAAGATGAGTATGGAGTCATCCGAACTCATCAAGACTATGACAGAGAATATGCCACCCAAGCTCCGCGATCCAGGATCATTTTGCATACCCATCACCTTGGGAGAAGCTACCTATGATGCTCTTTGTGACCTTGGAGCAAGTGTGAGTATCATACCTCTAGCTCTATGCAAGACAGTTGGTCTAGGAGAGCCTAGACCGGTGAAGATCACACTCTACATGGCTGATCGTTCCACCACTAAACCGGTGGGAATATTAGAAGACATTCCAGTAAAGCTAGGTAAGTTTTACATACCTATAGATTTTGTCGTTCTTGACATACCTGCAGATTACCCGGTTCCCATCATCCTTGGGAGACCATTCCTCGCCACATCTGGATGCATGGTAGATTGCAAGAACGGCCAGCTATCCTTCCACATCGGTGAAGAAAAGATAGAGTTCACACTATCTTCCTTAATCAAGGAACCAGCCTTGAAAGATGACGTTTTTGAAATTGTTGAGGAAGAAGAGTCTAGAGAGATAGTAAGTTCGATCTTGATGAAAGACCCTCTTCAAAAGGTTCTTAGCATGAGCATCATGGAGGAAGGGGTGGAACATGACTGCAATGAGGATGTGAAAGCATTAAATGCTATGGAGGACGAGCTAGAAGCAAAAATTGAAGAACTAGAATGGACTCCGGAAACTGTGAAGAAAATCGACCTGTCAGAAATAAATCGACCGATTTCTGACGATCCAGCACGATTTTTTTCGACAGAAACTAAAATCGACCTACCAGAAAAAAATCGTCCGATTTCTGACGATCCAGCACGATTTTTTTCGACAGAAACTAAAATCGATCTGACGACGATAAATCGCCCGATTCACAAAGAGGTAGCACGATTTTTTCCAACAGAAAGAAAATTCGTGCAGAAGATCGACCGATTTATTACAGGGGGGGTCGATTTACTGAGTAATTCTATGGATTCTCCGGACTTCACCGCAGCCGCTTCCGAATCTAATGATGAAGTACCCACACCTATAGAGGCATCTCCCACAACATCCGAAAGCCACGATTCATCACCAACCAAGGTACCTCCATCATTAGAATTGAAGCAACTTCCCGCACAATTAAGGTACGCATTTCTTGGCACTAATTCCACATACCCAGTTATAGTCAATGCAAATTTGAATGATGACGAATTAGAGAAACTCATGCATGTTCTGAAGCAACATAGGAGAGCACTAGGTTACACTATTGATGATTTAGTAGGAATAAAGCCTTCTCTATGTATGCACAAAATATTAATGGAAGAGGATTATAAACCTTCACGCCAACCTCAAAGACGGTTAAACCCGGCAATGAAGGAGGTCGTGAAGAAAGAAATCCTTAAGCTACTTGATGCATGTATCATCTTCCCGATTTCTGATAGCAAATGGGTGAGTCCGGTACAAGTAGTACCCAAGAAAGGAGGCATTACCGTTGTTGCCAACAAGAACAACGAACTCATCCCTACACGGACAGTTACAGGGTGGCGAATGTGCATCGACTACCGCAAACTGAACGTGGCCACAAGGAAGGACCACTTCCCCCTTCCTTTCATCGATCAAATGTTGGAAAGGTTAGCCCAACATGCCTACTTTTGTTATTTAGATGGATATAGCGGTTTCTTTCAGATACCAATTCATCCGGATGATCAAGAGAAGACAACCTTTACGTGCCCATGGGGTACGTTCGCCTATAGAAGAATGCCGTTCGGTTTATGCAACGCTCCAGCCACCTTCCAAAGGTGTATGATGGCAATCTTCTCCGAATATGTAGAGAATATCATGGAAGTCTTCATGGACGACTTTTCGGTATATGGTTCTTCCTTTGATAACTGTCTCTATAACCTTTCACTAGTTCTTAAGAGATGTGAGGACACTAACTTAGTCTTAAACTGGGAAAAGTGTCATTTCATGGTCACCGAAGGAATTGTGTTAGGTCATTTAGTGTCACAAAGGGGAATAGAGGTGGATCGATCTAAGATAGAAACCATTGAGAAGTTACCTCCCCCTTCATCGGTAAAAGGAATTAGAAGCTTCCTAGGACATGCAGGCTTCTATAGGAGATTCATAAAGGATTTTTCTAAGATTTCAAAACCTTTGACTAATCTTTTGATGAAAGATGCGACTTTCGAATTTTCGAAAGATTGCTTAGATGCTTTTTGCAGGATCAAAGAAGCTTTGATTTCGGCACCAATCATTCAACCACCCGATTGGACTCTTCCTTTCGAGGTCATGTGCGACGCAAGCGATGTCGCTATAGGAGCCGTTCTTGGACAGAAGAAAGATGGTCGCACTCATGCCATCTACTACGCTAGCAAAACGCTAGATGAGGCTCAATACAACTACGCAACTACGGAAAAGGAACTTTTAGCCGTAGTATATGCATTTGAGAAATTTCGTTCCTATCTTGTAGGTGCGAAAGTGATAGTCTATACGGACCACTCCGCAATCCGATACTTATTCACGAAGAAGGATGCGAAGCCAAGACTTCTACGATGGATCTTACTCTTACAAGAGTTTGATTTAGAGATCCGTGATAAGAAAGGATCGGAGAACTCCGTCGCCGATCACCTTAGTCGTCTTCCGCAACTCACCGGCGAGTCGGATGAGCTTCCGATAGACGACTCCTTCCCTGACGAGCAGCTGCACGAGATTGAAGAGTGTCTTCAACACATATCACAAGGTAATGATCCATGGTTTGCTGACATTGTAAATTACCTTGTTTGTCAGGAGATCCCACCCGGACTTTCATATGCTCAAAAGAAGAAGTTCTTGAGAGACGTCCGGCATTTTTATTGGAACGAACCTCTTCTATTCAAAAGAGGTCCAGATGGCATCTACAGGAGATGTGTTCCCGAAGATGAGATAGATAGTGTCATCCGACACTGCCATTCTCTACCATGTGGCGGACATGCTAGTTCCCACAAGACTTGTGCTAAGGTACTTCGCTCCGGCTTTTATTGGCCTACACTTTTCAAAGATGTGCAAAAGTTTGTTGTTTCTTGTGATGCTTGTCAAAGGACATGTAATATATCCAGGAGGAATGAGATGCCTCTCAACAACATACAAGAAGTAGAGATCTTTGATGTATGGGGCATCGACTTTATGGGACCTTTCCCATCTTCATGCGGCAACCAGTATATACTTCTTGCCGTAGACTATGTCTCAAGATGGGTGGAGGCAATCGCTTCTCCTACTAATGATGCAATGGTAGTGGTGAAGTTCCTCAACAAAACGATCTTCCCAAGGTTCGGAACTCCCCGAACCATCATTAGTGACGGAGGAACGCATTTCACAGCCCGTCGATTCGAGACTCTATTAGCTAAGTATGGGGTGACCCATAAAATAGCTACACCTTACCATCCGCAAACCAGCGGACAAGTCGAGATATCAAATAGAGAGATTAAAGGGATTTTAGAGAAGACCGTCTCTAAAACGAGGAAAGATTGGTCAATGAAGCTTGACGATGCACTATGGGCATACAGGACAGCTTTCAAGACACCAATAGGTACGACTCCCTATAATCTCATTTATGGTAAATCATGTCATCTTCCTGTAGAGCTAGAGCATAAGGCTTATTGGGCTATCAAGTGGCTCAACTTCGACATGAAAGAAGCCGGAGAGAAGCGGCTCTTAGACATCAATGAGCTAGATGAGCTCCGAATGAATGCGTATGAGAACGCAAAGATTTACAAGGAACGGACAAAGCGCTGGCATGACAAGCACATCATCCCGAAAGACTTGAAGGAAGGGGACCAAGTCCTCCTATTCAACTCAAGGCTGCGTCTATTTCCAGGTAAGCTCAAATCCCGTTGGACAGGACCTTTTGTGATTAAGAGAATTTTCCCCCATGGTGCAGTTGAAGTATGGGGTGAACAAAGCGGAAGTTTTAAGGTTAATGGCCAACGGTTGAAGAAATACACACCGGAAGCTCCAGTCGAGGAGATAGCTCCTATCCTCCTCCGTTAAACACAACATCATACACCGTCCAGCTAAAGACGATAAATAAAGCGCTTCTTGGGAGGCAACCCAATGATAGTATAGTTTTCCCTTCTTTCCCTCACTTAGTTAGAGTAGATTAATTGCTTTGTTTCTTCGTTTTTCGTTTTTATATGTTCCTCGATGCACTCTTGGTTTGTCGTGTCATTAATCGCAGGAAACTAGGTTCAAATGTGAGAGATTCGCGGAGAATGGAGCACAATTGGGTTATATCTTCGAGATTCAAGACAAACAAGGAAGAAAATCGACCTACCATACGAAGATCGTCCGATTCAGCAACAGAGCAAGTCGATTTTTCTCAACAGAAACAAAAATCGACCTGGAGATCGACCTGCCAAAATAAATCGTCCGATTTTTTCAGTCAGACCTGAAAAATCGGCCGATTTTCTTCAGAAATCTTCGACTCTATATAAGGCGATCACACTTGATCTTCTTCACTCCCACATCTCCAACTCTCGATTTCCCTCTCTCACGAACGCCGAAAAATCGCCACACCCTCAAATCCTCATTCCTTAACCATTTCAAGAGATTCTTGGCTCCAAACTAAAGCATTTTCAACAAGGAACACGGATCTAACAACAACACGCACGGCAATCGACTACTCCATAAGGAATTCAGGTTTTTCTTTCCAAAACCTAAGTTTTCTCACTTGAAATCGAAGTTGCCTAGGAAGTACTTTGTTGTTGGAATTGATAGAGGAATTTGCTTAGGATTCATTGTGGAGAACTGTGTGTGGTGATAGATTGAACAGAACTTTACAGAATTGTGAGAATCGTTGAAATCGAGATAAAAATCGACCCAGCCCAGAAAAATCGGCCGATTTTTGTGAAGAACAGGTCGATTTTTAGGACTTAGAATGGATCTTGTCAAGAGGATAACTAGAAACACGGGGAAGAAGAAGGGATCTTCTTCCAAAGCTCCAGCCCCACCTCCACCACCACCTACCAACATCCCTAAGCTTCCCCCTCCCCTATCCAAGCATAAGAAACGCTATGCACTCATTATAGATCGCCCATTCACCCCTCCTCGCTACATAGTACTTGATGACTTAGATCCGTTATATGTTCGAGAGGATGTTGATATGATGCTTGATAGAGCAGGGTTGAGACAGTTTGCTACGATCAGGGAAGATGCTTATAGGGAGATCACCCTAGAATTCCTTAGCACGTTTGAGCACGACCCTAGGGAAAGGATGGTCACTTTCCGCCTTATGAGTCAAGACCACACTTTGACTATTGATGCTTTCGGCGACTTGTTTGGTTTTTCTTATTCAGATGCAGGCACATTTGCTAGAGGCCTCAATGCTAGTGATTTTTGGGAGGCTATTTCCGTAGGAGAGTACGGAGGGGATAAGTGGAGACCCGGAAACTCCAAGGAGACAAGCATGTACAACCTTTCCTTCAAGGTAGTGCATAGGATACTCAGTGAGAGTTTGTTTGCCCGGACTGAGACTCCGCAGAAGCTCAAGGCTGATGAGCTTTTCATCCTCTACTGCATGACATCCACCACCACTCCCGACATCTCCACCATGCTTGCTGACTATCTAGGAAAGATAGCCAACAAAGCCAAGGGTGACATATGTGCAGGAGGCTTGGTCACTCATGTGGCTAGGACTCTAGGTTATGACTTCTCGGGATGCACTCTAGCTGAGAGTGCTCTTCCTTTAGGCTCACAGAGGTTGGTGGTTCGACAGGTCTTGATTCCTCGAGGGAGAGGAACTCTTCATGTGCCGATGCCATGGCACAGGGATCCGAAGAAGAAACCATCCGAGATCATATGGAAATCCGAATACACCATTCGGAATAAGAGGAACTGGAAGGAGACCTTTGAGGCGATGCTTGAGGAGTTCTCACCTCCTACTTACTATGATGATGATGCAGGTGATTCAGATGAGGAGGAAGAGGATGGAGGACAGGACACCATGCTCGAGTTTGAGAGCGATACTCATAGCGGGCATGCTACGGATGCCATGGACACTGACACTCATGGAGCAGGACCGAGCAGGACTAGTAGGCAGGATGAGGAGACGGAGGATGATATGCAGCCACCTCGACACTCTTATGCACATGCTCCAGCTCCTAGACGAGGACACCGAGCTCCACGCCACTTCAGGGAGCTCGTTACTAGCTTCCAGAGCCTCAGCACCGACTATCATGCTCTCCACACCGACTTTCAGACCCTGAACACTCAGTTCAGGAATTACAGAGAGGAGACGGACGCTAGGCATTCTTCATACGATGGCCAGATGAGGGACATGTACTATCACCAGTTCGGCCACTTCTACGATCCCTCAGCACCGATGTATCCATATCCACCACCTCCACCACCGACAGAGGATTGAGCTTCCGCTTCTTTTACATTGTAAGTATTTTTCTCCTTCTTATGCTTGATTTTCACATTGGGGACAATGTGGATGTCAAGTATGGGGTGGGGGTACTTACAATACTTGATGTTTCACTTTAGCACTTTATGTACTTGCCACTACTCTTGAAAATTTGGCTTGTAATAACTCTTGCACGGCTTGCTTTCTATTATGACACTCGCATTTGCATGAACTTTTTCAAAACCTATGAATTTTCAAGAATTTTAAGTGCTTCTTATATGGAAATGACCTCTATGATGAAAATTGTGCATATGGATAGGTAGAAAGATACTTAGTTGTGTTGAGATCTTGATTATAGCATGAATGAAATTGCTTTTGTTACTTGAATACATGAATAAGTTATATGATTTAGTTGTTTTGATGAGAAAATGAAATAATAGTCGAAGCTATATTGCAAGTTCTTTTACATCATTTAAGGATGACTAAGGCAATTCACTTCTTTTCTTTTTCTCATATCTTGATCATGCTAGCTCCTCAATGAAATATGTAACCCTCCTTTTACCATCTGGGAATTAGGATAGGTGATTGAAAAAGGCATGCTTGATGTGGGAGGGCCAAAGAAAATGTATTGAAAAGTGAAAAATTTCATAAGTTTTGGGGACGTTGAACATGAGGATGAGTAACTCGGCACCATTCACATAGCCGGGTGTTTGTGTCTTGCCAAAGTCCGATTGAACGACAAGTCCTAACGGGATATGGTATGTGCATCAAGGGTTTGAGGCATCTCGAAATTGAGAAACGCCAATCTCCTAGGCTTCGGTTTTTATGCACCGCTGTCCATACTCTCAAAAAGTAAAGTATAATGAAAGCAAAGCTTTCTACATGCGAAGCATGTGCGGTGAAGAAAATTCTTGAATGTGTTATGTGTTCCTCTTTCCCGGATTAGCACCACAATAACCAAAAAGAACTCCTTCCCTTAATACGTTTCTTGAACCCTTTCTTTGATTAGAAGACCTTAAGACTTTTATGCATGTGTTCAAGACTTAATAGCTTAGATTTGTTTGAATTTGATTGCCTCTACACCTTTATCATGTTCTTTATTTATGCCTTCAAGAAAGAAAAGGGAGTTTGTTCATCTTATGGTCATCATTGATACATGCTTTGCCCTTTTATGCCTTGAAATATCACTTTGAGAGCGATCCAATGAAAAGGAGCACTACCAAAAAGAAAAGTTTTTGAGTTTCATACATACATAATTCATGACATCTTATATTCTGAATTTGAATCTTGCTTAGGGACAAGCAAGAGGCAAGTATGGGGTATTTTGATGACATGAATTATGTATCATCATATTCATGCATATGGCAGCACATTATCTCTATTTACTTTGCATTTTGAGGGATTTTGCATAACTTTTATGTTCTATTCAATCAATTGTCGGAAATAGAGGTCTACACGAGATTTTGATGAATTGTAGGTAAATAGAGTTGAATTGGAAGCAAAAATAGAGCAAGAAGCATCTAAGGGTGTTAAGGAAGCTAAAGGAGTCTTAGAAGGATCACAAAGAGCTAAGGAATTGCTAAGGAGAAGCATAGAAGAAGAACCAAGGGAAGAGCACTTTCTGTTGAAGAAAATCGTGCCAATGTATATATAAATCGGACGATTTTTACACCTTGAAAATCGGACGATTTTTACACCTTGAAAATCGAACGATTTTACACCAAAATCGACTAGGTCGATTTTCTTCACGATTCGGCCAAATGAAAAGACGACATAAAGCCCAATTAATTTGGGCTAGATGAGAGTTTTGCCAAACGGCCCATCTGCAAGAAACTATAGAAGAGAACCCTACGAACGAAGACGGGGAGGCAGCATCAGATAATCTTTACACGATTTGAAGAAATCAAGGAATCTTGGAGAGAGATTGAGGAGTTTTTGCCGGAAAGTTATTCTTGATCTTTGATTGTGAGATTTCTTTATTCCATTGTCTTGTTTGTGGTTAGTGAACACGAAATTGAGTTGTTAAGAGATACATCGAACAGATTTGACGATTGTTTTACAGATTTGAGAGTTATAGAATTTTTTGTTCAAGATTTGGTTTCTTTGCGATATCTTCTTCAATAATTAAATTGATTCGATTTTGAAAATGGTTGGCTAAAAACCTTGTGATTCTGGGGAGAATAGTTGATGATTAAGGCTTAGATGATGATAGACTGAACTCATTCAAACGTTAAGACCCTGAGAATTTAGATCTTAGTTTTGCGACAACGAGAAAATCGGGCTGTTCTTGAGAAAAATCGGACGATTTTTCCTATGAACAGGGCGATTTATTCCTCTGACGAGCTTTAATTGAATTGATCTTTAACCAAAACTAATCCTTGCCTAAATCCCAATCTTGATTTACCTTTTTACCCTCTAATTGAATGTTCGAATGCAATTCAAACTTGTTTCTACATTCAATGGATTAAAATTGCAAGATTCGGGTAATAAAGAGATTCAACATCCTTTATTAAGATTTTAAGTGTGCTTTATATTCATACTTTGGAGAATCATATCCTGGAGTTTTAGATAGTTAGTTTGAACATAATTCTTGTCTTTAGATCTTTCTATATTGCAGCCTCAACAACCCTTATAGAGAGAACCTATAGATTAGTTATATAGGTTTCGGAACTTCATCGTACGAATCCTACCTTTGAACATTTAATCTTGGCAATATAAATTCTGTCCTATACCCGTAGAAGTGTCTCGAATCAAAAGCCTAAATCGGATACTTGAATCCTTGGAATCATTTCTCTCTTTATTACATCACAAAAGCTTTTATACTTTCACTAGATAATTGAAATTGGAATCTTTCTCACCAAATCCCTGAGTTCGACTCTGGAATTCTTACCTTTCTACAGCTGATCCGTACACTGCGGGTTCGCTTTACTTTTGAGTTCTAGATATAAATATTAAGACTTTGACGCACACCTTTTGAGCGAACACTTTACGAGACCAGTATCTACCTCGACCGAACCCAAATCCTCGACCGAGGCAAGACCCTGTTCCAGATCCTAGACCGAGGCAGAATTCAATACCTGTTGCCCCGGCCAAGATACTTCCACCTCGGATGCCAGTCCGAGATGCTCTTTTTGCAGGTATTCCACAAACCCTAGGGCAAAGGATGGACGCTAATCAACAACTGAGGCGTCCAGAAGTCAACCTAGGTGATCCATCGGACCATGATTATGAGCTTCGACCGCAAGTTCTTTCCATGATTCGCCAATGCCAGTTTGGAGGGCTAGAGAGGGAATCTCCGCATCAATATCTACAAAACTATGAGATCTTGATGGAGACCTTGAGACCTTCAAGAATAGAAAACAACAACTACAAGCTAAGGCCTTTCTACTTCTCTTTGAAAGATAGAGCACTTACTTGGTATCAATCTCTTCCTCTAGGAAAAATCAATACTTGGGAGGAGATGACGACGGAGTTCTTAACTAAATTCTTTCCCCCCTCTAAAACTGCTGAAATGAGAGGGAAGATTAATGCATTAATCATGAAGGACAAGGAGAGCTTGTCCAAGTCATGGGAGAGATTTAAAGACATTCTTTTGGATTGCCCACATCATGGGATTCCAAAGATAGAGTTGTTTGAGATATACTTCAAGAGACTGGACGGAAACACCCAGTTCAACCTTCAACTAATATCCGCCGGCACGTTCATGGACATGCCGATTGACGAAGCTTGGGAGTTCATAGAGAAGCAAGCTTTGCACATGGAGAAATACTCCCACCAAGGAGCTGAAGGTGGAGTTAAAAGAGTCAACTTTCAAGATGCTCCACCTAACAATGATCAACTCACTTCTTTGAAGAATGATGTGAAACAATTGAAGGAACTCTTAGTTGCTCAAACCAAGAAGGAAGATCAAGGATCAAGGAACAACAATAGTTCCCGGAACAACAACAACGGTTCCCGAACAACAACTACAACAACAATAGAGGATCCAACAGCAATAATTGGAGGGCAAATAACCAAAATTCGGGTAACCCTTACTCTAACTCCAATTCGAATGACTCCTCTAATCCTTTCCTCTCTTCTTCTTCTTCTTCTACTCCATTGAAGAGCCAGGAGCAAGGATCGAGTTCGTCCCAGCCGGAAAAGAAAGATGCGGTGCTGGAGGCCATCTTGATCAAGCTCAACTCTATGGAGACGTCCATGACTTCATTTTCGAAGGCACAAAAAGCCTTAGAACAACAATTCTTTAACAAGGTGAATGAAGTGCCAAGAGATCCAGGGAAGCTTCCAGCAAGGACGGAAAGCAACCCCAAGGGACAGATTATGGCAATAACGACAAGGAGTGGACTGAAGACTGCAAATCCAGTGCCACGGTCGATGCCAGTACAGACGAAGACCACCTCGGTCCAGGTACAATCGAAGAACACTTCGGCCGAGATGCCAACCGAGGTGGAGCCACAGAAAGCGGAGGAGAAAACTGAAGTTTATATTCCACCTCCTGCATATAAACCACCACTTCCATTCCCCCAGTCAAGGGTCAGAGCACATCTAGCCAAGCATTTTGGTAAGTTCCTTGACTTGATGAATAAACTACACATTAATATCCCTTTCATTGATACTATTCTAGGGATGCCTGCCTATGGGAAGTTCTTGAAAGAGATTCTATCAAGGAAGAGGAAGTTGGAAGACTTTGGTGAAGTGAGGATGACATCTAAATCCTCGGAGCTTATTCAAATCATGAAGGAGAAGATGTCACCCAAGTTGAGAGATCCCGGCTCATTTTGCATTCCCATTCAAGTTGGGGATGTCACTTGTGAAGCCTTATGTGATCTAGGAGCCAGCGTGAGCATCATCCCGCTGGAGCTATGTGTTAAGATCGGACTTGGAGAGCCCAAGCCGGTGAAGATACGGCTATACATGGCGGACCGCTCCATTACCCATCCCGTGGGCATTTTGGAAGATGTTCCAGTCAAGTTAGGTAACTTCTATTTACCTATAGACTTTGTTGTGCTTGACATTCCCGCAGATTATCCCATTCCTATCATTCTCGGGAGACCATTTCTAGCAACTTCGGGTTGCAATGTGGATTGTAAGAACGCCAAGCTAAAGTTCAACATTGGCGGAGATGAGGTGGAGTTCACATTACTTGCAGCAATGAAGGGAGAGCAGCTAGGAGATGATATCTTCAACATCTATGATGAAGAAGAATCAAGAGAATTGGTGAGCTCTATCCTTATTAAAGATCCACTTGAAAAGGTTATTAGTTTTAGCTTAATGGAGGAAGGTATAGATGCTTCTTGTGATGCAGATATACGGAGCTTAAAGGCGCTGGAAGAAGATCCAGGAGCTAAAATTGAAAGACTAATCCAGGAGAAGAAGATCTCCAGTTTCGGTTCCAGTTGCAGTACCTCGACCGAGGCACTTTCTGAACCAAGCGAGGTGACTGAAGAACATCTCAGTCAACCTCTCTGGACCTCGACCGAGGTCGAAAGCGAGATGATGTTAACTGAGACTTCTGAAAGTCCAGTTCTTCGATCTACTCCACTGGAAGGAGGAAGGAAGGATCCCCCTCAGAAAGCACCCCCAGTTGTGAAGCTTAAACAACTCCCAAGTCACTTGAGGTATGTCTTTTTTGGACCGGATTCTACTTATCCCGTCATTGTTAGTGCTTCCCTCTCCGAATCTGAATTATCTAAACTAATGCATGTCCTGAGGAAGCATCAAAAGGCTTTGGGTTATACTATTGATGATCTTATTGGCATTAAGCCTTCTTTCTGCATGCATAGAATACTAATGGAGGACGATCATAAGACTTCACGGGAACCTCAAAGACGGTTACATCCGATCATGAAAGAGGTTGTGAAGAAAGAAATTCTTAAGTTGTTGGATGCAGGTATCATATTTCCTATCTCGGACAGCAAGTGGGTTAGCCCAGTACATGTAGTTCCGAAGAAAGGAGGGATGACCGTTGTGACAAATAAGAACAACGAGTTAATCCCAACTAGGACCGTCGGAAGCTGAACGTGGCCACTCGGAAGGACCATTTTCCACTTCCCTTCATTGATCAAATGTTCGAACGGTTAGCCCAGCATTCACACTTCTGCTATTTAGATGGCTATAGTGGTTTCTTCCAGATTCCTATCCATCCGGATGATCAAGAGAAGACCACTTTCACTTGTCCATGGGGGACATTCGCTTATAGGAGGATGCCATTTGGATTATGCAATGCACCCGCCACCTTCCAGCGATGCATGATGGCTATATTTTCCGAGTATATAGAGGAGATCATGGAGGTATTTATGGATGATTTTTCAGTATATGGTTCCTCTTTTGGTGATTGCCTATCTAACCTTTCTCTAGTGCTACAAAGATGTGAAGACACTAATCTTGTTTTGAATTGGGAGAAGTGTCACTTTATGGTTAATGAAGGCATTGTGCTAGGAGACCTCGTTTCTAATCGAGGTATTGAGGTCGATCGCGCTAAGATCGAGACCATTGAGAAACTCCCTCCCCCTTGTTCTGTTAAAGGTGTGAGGAGTTTTCTCGGGCATGCAGGTTTCTATAGGAGATTCATCAAGGACTTCTCGAAGATTTCTAAACCACTAACTAACCTCTTAAATAAAGATGTTGTTTTTGAGTTTTCGCAGGAGTGTCTTGATGCATTTTACAGAATTAAGGAAGCATTGATCTCCGCTCCCATTATCCAGCCTCCGGATTGGACCTTGCCTTTTGAGATCATGTGCGATGCGAGTGATGTGGCGGTCGGAGCGGTGCTTGGACAAAAGAAGGATGGGCGGACCACCGCCATTTACTACGCTAGCAAGATGCTAGATGAAGCCCAGCATAACTACGCCACCACCGAAAAAGAGCTATTGGCGGTTGTATATGCTTTCGAGAAGTTTCGTTCTTACTTAGTAGGGGCGAAAGTCATTGTCTACACAGACCATGCAGCCATTCATTACTTGCTTGCTAAGAAGGATGCCAAGCCACGCCTTATTCGATGGATTCTCTTGCTTCAAGAGTTTGACCTAGAGATCCACGATAAGAAGGGATCCAAAAATTCTGTTGCGGATCACCTCAACCGGCTACCTTCCTCTTTACGCGAGAAAGACGATCCACCAATAGACGATCCATTCCCCGATGAGCACTTGCACTTGTTGGAGCGTTTGATAGACTTCCTTATCTCACCCCCTGATGAAGGCGAAGTATGGGGTGAGGATACCTCCCATCACGTTTAGGGACACCGTACGGTCCAGCTAGCGACCTTAAATCAAGCGCTTCTTGGGAGGCAACCCAAGGTATTGCTTTCTTTTCCCTTTTTCGAGTCTAGCTTTAGATAGTTTGCTTTTGCTTTGCTTTGTTTTGTTTTTGGTGTCCTAGACAGACAACAGGTGACATCTAAGGAAGGAATACAACCCAGGAGCAAAACTGGAAGGACAGAAGTTCGAGAATTTGAGCAGACGGAGTTTGACTGAGACACATCTCGGTTGTTGTCACAGCACCTCGACTGAGATGATTCTTGAGCAACCGAGGCGACTAGGGTTTCCGAAGATCCACCTCGGTCCGTACCACCTCGGTCCAGTCGAGACCATCTTGACCGAGGTGACAGCAGTTCCAGAAAAGGGTATAAAAGGGGGCTGAGATTTCTCTCTCCTCCCTTTATCCCCTTCTCGACTGAAACGGCAGATTCACCTCGCTTCTTCGTTCTTCGCTCATTTTCGATGATTCTCGCTTCCAAACTGAGAGGAAAGGGTAGAGGATCGATTTGCAACCGCCAATCTGCAGAGAAAACGCACGAAATCGGCCAAATCTGGGTAAAATTCGAAAAAAAACCCTAACTTCCTCTTCTTCCACTTATTCCTTTCGATTTGGGCTTTGGTTGCCCCTGCATTCTGCTGAAAAAAGGATTAAGTACCCCATAGGAACCTTTGGTAGTGATTTTGGGGGAAAAGAACTGGATTTTTGAGAGTTGCGATCGAACAGTTTTTCGCCTCGGTCCAGTCGGCCTGCGCCTCGGCCGAGGTGTTCTTGAGACTTGTCAAAGAGACCGAGGTGGTCTGACAGATTGCAGAAAATGAGTTCTGACAGGCAGCTTGTGTTGTGAGATAAATCTTCTCCCTCTCCTTCTTCTTCTTCACGCCGTTCTACACCGGTGATCCATGAGCGTCACCAGGTCGACTATGACCGCATAGCGGCCCGTCCAGTGGTTGCACCACGTTTCCTGGACATCTCTGCTTTTGATTGCCTCTATGTGGATGAGGACTTGAGGCGGATGATATCTGTTGTGGGGTTAGAGTAGTTCACTGAGATCCGAGCTCCGGCCTACCTAGAGCCGACCCTGGAGTTTGTCAGCTCCGTCACCTACTTACCCACCGAGCACGCCATCAAGTACCGGTTGATGAACCGGAATTATTTAGTTCCCTTGGACCACTGGAGGGATATCTTTGGCTTCCCGGCCCCTACTGTTGCTGACTTTCCCTCTCGAGATGTAGCTCGAGAGTTCTGGGGACAGATTGCTCATGTGGTTGAGCACGCAGACAGATGGAGACTTGGAGATTCCAGGGAGCGGATTATATTCCATCTGGCTTTTAGACTAGCTCACAGGATCTTTAGAGAGACACTTCTGGCGCGTATTGAGACGCCCCAAAAGATTAGACAAGGTGGGCTTATGAGTCTGTACTGCATGGTGACCAGAGGAGTTCCGGACTTTGGGATGATGTTGGCTGAGGATCTCCACAGGATAAAGGCAAAGGCGAAGGGACACATCTACTGCGGAGGGATAGTGACTCATATAGCGAGTTACATGGACCTTGACTTGTGCATGCACTATGGTGGCGGCTGCCAAGCCGCTCAGGCTTCAAGAGATGATCACACGGAGGATACTGGTTCCTCGCGGTCTTACTACGCCATATGTGACGATGCCTTGGGAGCAGACTGCACCCCAGGGGATTAGGTGGCCAGCTCAGTTCTCCGTATATGATCCACATTACTGGCAGACTACATGGATTCCGCTGATGGAGGATGCCAGAGAGGCAGCAGCAGCAACAACTCAGGGGCCAGTTGAGGAGGATGAGGCTGAGGAGGATGAGGATGATGATGATGATGATGAGGATGGTGGTGCTCCCATGGATACGGGCACAGATACAGCTGGGACTAGTGCGCCGGTCATTGATTTAGATGACGACGAGACTGAGGAGGAGCCGGCTGCAGCACCAGCACGTCCCGCTAGGCGTAGGGTACGCAGGCTGAGGGATCCAGTTGCTCACCGTCGGATCGATGATCTGACGGATCAGATGATAGATTCCTACGCTGCCCTGCCCCTGGAGATCAGAGAGATGCAACAGAGAGTACATTACCAGCACACGATGGCTGAAGTTTCAGCATATCATGGGCTATCCTTTCGACCCATCTCAGCACCCGTACGTGCCACCACCACCACCACCACCGGATCGGGATTATTGAGAGCTTGCAGGATTTTCTTTATTTATTTATTATGCAGCTCAGCTTTATCCGGTGAGTACTTTGTTTCTTTAGACTTATTTTGACCCATTGGGACAATGTGTCCCAAGTATGGGGTATTTGGATGTATTATTTGACTTATATGGATGTATGACTTGACTCGATGGATATTTATGTTTTATTTTGCTCTATATGCTTATCTGAGATTACATGCATACATACAGGTTATTTGATTGAGAAAAACGTCAAAAACAGGTTTAAGAAAAAAAAAAACTTTATGACCTCGACCGAAGTGATTCTGGCCGAACGAGGTGCAGCACCTCGGTTGACTTAGAACATTTCGACCGAGGTGGCTTAACTGGAACAGTTTTCGAAACGATTTTTGTGCTTCTTATTTGGATATGACCTCAGTGATGATTTTGTTTGCTGACTGGTTTTGAAATCTTTATATGTTTGAAAGGTTTTATGATATGTTTAAGTTGCTAAATGCTTTGTTTGAAATTTTGGCATGTTTAATACTTTGTTTTTATCAAAATTATGTTGAATTTGAAGGTTGACACCACATGATGAGTACTCTCACTTTCTTCCTGGGAAGAACAAGGCAATTCATTCTTTTCTCTTCTTCTTTCTGATCATGCTTAGCCCCTCATATACATATTTGCCTCCCTTTACCTATCCGGGAATTTGGAAGCAAGCAAAAGTGAAAAGCAAGTGAAAGAAAAGTTGAGATGTTGGCTGAAAGTTAGAAAGAAACAAATAGGTTTGGGGAAGTCAATCATGATGATGAGTAAATCGGCACCATTCACATAGCCGGGTGTTTGTGTCTTGCCAAAGTCAGATTGAGCGATATTCCTAACGGGTCATGGTATGTGCATCAAGGGTTTGAGGCATCTCGAGAAATTGATGATTGCTGATTTCCTAGGCTTCGGTTATTGTGCACCTCTGTCCATGCATCACAAAAAGTAAAGTAAAAAAGTAAATAAGCAAAGCTTATTGGTGGAAGATGTTGAAGTTCAAGTGAAAGTGAAGTAAGATCCTTTTCCCAGATTCTAGCACCACATTCCTTATATACATCCCACCCTCACACGTTTCTTTGACCTTCTTATGGAAGCCCTTGAGACCTCGAGCTTGTTGATTGACTTGGTGGTTTAAACTAGATTATACATAATTAATTTCGATGATTATGATTTGTTATGCATTTTATAATTTTATGCAAAGATGAACAACTTTCTTATATTTATAAAATGTTTTGATCATATTCTGATTTTAAATCCCATGAAGCATTCTCTTAGAGTGATCTATGATTCGAGCACACCATTAAAATGTTTTGAAAGACTTTTTCATTGATCTTTATGACTTATAATCCATTCTATCTTGTATTTTATATTCGGAACTTGCTTGGGGACAAACAAGGGCTAAGTATGGGGTATTTTGATAGCATGAATTATTGTCTATATTTTGGGGCCTATTTAAACGTTTTATCTTCAATAATCTGCATGTTTGGATGTATATTATGTGATTATATTGTCGTTTCATCTACCTTTGCGGGAATCGAGGTCTACACCAAGTTTCGTTGTAATCGTAGGTAAAATGGCACGTTTTGCATCAAAAAGGAGCTAAGGAGTCATTGGAGCTACATTCAGGAGCTTAAGGAAGAATCCAGGAATTATGGAAATAGGTTGAAGATTCACTTTGGACCAGATTTGATGAGATTTCACATTCAGTTGAGCCACCTCGGTCAGCTACAGTACCATCTCGACCGAGGTGATCCAGAGGAGCTGCTCGACTGAGGCGAACACCTTGGACGCGGCGAGAGATCTTATATTTTTAGGCTGAGATCTTTTATTTTTGGAAAGAAGATCTTATATTTTTAGGGTGGATTCCTGGAAGGAAGAAGATAATTCAGCCCATATATTTTACCTATTTTTATGGGAAAATATCTTTCTAAGATATCTTATCTTTGGGAGGGAATTTTCCTATAAAAAGGGTCGGATTTTCCACAAATTCGATCGTGCTTAGACATCTGCAAAAACCTGCATACGTGCGCTGATCCCGCTACCACCACTACAGCTGGGAGACTTGAAGAACCTTTTTGAAGGTTGAAGGAAGATTGAAGGAAGAAAGTTGATAGCTTTTATAGCTTTTGTGAAGGGTTTTGTAAGATTCTCTTAGATTCCCTTCTTGTTGATTGTCTTGTTGGATTGTGATCCAAGGAACGCTTGTTTGTTTGATAATTGATTCAGTTATTGAAGCCTTTCTCTTAAGGTTTTTGTGTTCAATTATTCACTTTCTTCCCTTATATTTGATTATTGCTTTCATGATGATGAGTGGCTAATTTCTTTGTGTGATTCTAGGGTGATTGGCTGAAAGTTGTGGGAAAAACAATGATAGAATAATCTTAATCACAGTAGGACCCTGAAAGCTCGAGTCTTTATCCTTAACCCTAGAACATCTCGCTCAGTCGATGAACATCTCGGCCGGGGTGAAATTCGTCTGACCGAGGTGACTTTTCTGATCCGAAACTGAGAGTTAAGTGTTAGAGTTTGCCAAATCCTATTCTTATTATACCTTTCCTGGTTCAATGCAAGCTTAGGATGAGACTTATCCGGTAATTCCTTTGTTTGTTTACCAAAGATCATAAGTATAGGTAATAAAGGTTTATCCTTTATTGTGGTTTGAGTGTGCTTTCATCCCATCTTTGTGAGTTAGCCTGAGACTTACCCGGTAAAGGTTGATTCTATTCCCTTAGGTGGTGCGTTAGTTTGAGGTTATAGTTCTTTTCCTTAATTCCTTGAGACTTACCCGGTAATAGGAGTTACGGTTTGGGATTAGTGAGTAGTGAGACTTACCCGGCGATCTATTCCACTTTAGTAACACCTTCCCTTTGCAAAAATCTCAGCTTTGTCCGCTTATCTATAAATCTTGAGTTGGAACCACAACTAGATGCTTTAATCCCTAGAATTGCATATTTCGTTAATTGACTTTTTATCATCTTTGATTGTTTTAATCGCTTTTGTGGTTAGTTGCAATATTGACAACCTATACCTGCTTTGTTTCACTAAGTTCCTGTGATCGACCCTTGGAATTTCTTGCTTTTTAGTACGATTGACCCGTACACTGCGGGTTCGCATCCTTATTTTAAGCTTACATCTAGGGTTATAAATTTAAAGCTTGCACACACCATTTGGAGCGAACAAAAGCCAACTCCAATTATGATTCCTTCCTTCTTTGAACTTCAACTTTCAACACTTCCTTCAAAACTCCAAAAAATCCTTTAATTGTTGGATGCTCTAAGCATGGTTGAACTTGTGGAAAATTCAACCCTTTATATAGGAGAATTATCTTCCAAAGATAAGATATCTTAATTTCCTAGAAAATATATTCATATCTCTCAAAATAAATCAGCCAAATATAATATCTTCCTTCCAGAAATCCAGCCAAAAATATAAGATATTCTCCTTCCAAAAATAAAAGATATCAGCCAAAAATAAAGATCTCACCGGCGGCAGGGTGTTCGCCTCGGTCGGGACGCTCCTCAAGATCACCTCGGTCGAGGTGGTACTGTAGCTGACCGAGGTGAATCTCAACTGAATGTGAATCATCTCGAATCTGGTCCAAAATTAATATTCTTAATCATTTCCATGCTTCTTGAGATCTTCTCAAAGCTCTAGAATGTAGCTCCAATGACTCCTTAGCTTCCTTAGCTCCATTTCGGTCCAAAACGTGTCATTTTACCTACAATTACAACGAAACTAGGTGTAGACCTCGATTCCCGCAAAAGTAGACAAAACAAAAATATAATCAAAGAATATACATCCATACATGCAGATTTATTAAGATAAAACGTCTAAACCAGCCCCAAAATATAGACTATAATAAATGCTATCATAGACTTATCCTGGATTAACACCTTTTGTGATTTATCTCACTTGTGTGGCATATACCTACAACTTTGATTCATATATCTGAGCATACCGGAAGTGCCACCCCTATGCGTAACAGAAAAGTCCCCAATCTTACCCCTAGGACAAAATATACAATGAGCCCTTTATGAACTACCTCAACTATGTTCCCCTTTGCATCTTTTATTTTCGCAATTTTATCATACTCTTTAAAGCACTCCCATATAGAACTGTGTCGTTTTGCACCTAATGCAGATACAACTACAACCTCATTCACAAAAGCAGAAGGAGTGATGGGATCCTGACTTACAAAAGAAGTTGGAGCCTCGTCTACAGAAGCAATAGAAGTTCCACTACATAGGTTTGCAACAGAAATTGATTTTGTCGGAGGCTGGGGAGATGGTGATGCGATTGACGTCGCCATTTACACTGTTTGAGGTCCCGATCCAGAGCTTCCAGGTTGGCCATTATTCGGTGTAGTCATTGATTTTTTATGGACAATAAAATACAAATATAATTATGGAGATCAGATAATAACAACAACAATAACTAAAAGCATGATTATGGCATGATAATAAATTCATCAAAGTTAACCCTAACAATCAACATGAAGACTGATGAGTACAACTGCACTACATTTTCAACCTTAACATTTTAACAATAAGCATACAAAATATAGAGCACAATTGCACTGTAGTTTCATCAAAGTTAAACCTAACAATAAGCAATTAACCATACAAATTACAAAACATAGAGCACAACTACACAACACTGCATTTCAACCCTAACCCGCCTGCCAATCTCAACCCTAACCCGCCTAACCACTTCTCTGAAACGGAACCCCTAAAACAAAATTGATTATTCACATATTAACAAATCCCTTTAAATTAAAAGCCTTATCCAAAGAACAACTACACTGCATTTTATGTCTTTGTAAAATACTAAAATTCATTACAAGAAGAATAGAAGAAGAAGAAGAAGAAGAAGAAGAAGAAGAAGAAATAATAATAATAACCAAATAGAGACTTACCGAATGGGCGCAGACGGAACAACCAGAGCAACTGAGCAAGCAGGTGCGGCGAGCGAACGGACTGGAGCGAATGGCAACGGAAAACAACAAGGCGGGCAAGACGGCAAGTCGGCAAGAGACGGGAGTCACCAGAGCAAGGGAGATTGGGAGTTGAAGAGGCTGGAGAGCAAAAATGCCAAAAACACGAGCCCTAATTTTAGATCCAACTTAGTAACTTACTGAAGTTTCTAAAGTCTAAACAATTGAAGAGTCAAAAAGAATGAATAAAATAAGACTATAAGTGATCGAGTAATTTTAAAAATATATAAATATTTTAAAAAATTATAACTTATTAACTTAAGTATAATATATATATATATATATATATATATATATATATATATATATATATATATATATTATTTTTAAATTATAAAAAATATTATTTATATATGTGCTGGACGAGACGGGTTTAATCGGGATGGGAAGTCTCTGTCCCGTGTCCCGTCCTGCAAATTTTTCGCGGGACGGGATGGGATGGGATACCCATTTTTTTTCAAATCCCTCCGGGATCGGGACGGGATTAAGCGGGATTTGCGCCCACCCCTAGCAAGAATGACACAATACAACAACTACGGGAGATTAGAGACATTGCAACAAGAAAGCTTTGGATTCGTAGCTTGGAAATAGATTGACAACCCGTACTACGTCAACATTGGAGATTGAGAGATACATTGGGATTCTTTGTGAGATTATTCTAGTTTTTTTTCTTTGCTTTGGAATACAAAAACGGAGTTTTGTTATTGATTTGATTCAGTTTATAATATTAGAGAACACCTTGCTTAGTAATTCTTACGTTCTTTTCGGTTTTATTGATTTCATTCCGTTCTTGATTATATATATATATATTTCTTGATTTGAATATGATGATTTTTGGCTAAAACCCTTGCGATTCTAGGGTGATTGGCTGATGGTTTAGGTTTAGATGATGATAGACTGGCCTTTACAAATAGATCGAACCTTGAGAGTTGTGTTTTTACCTTCGTAGAGACGTTTCCACAAATTGTTCTTGAGAATCTCTGTAAAGCCCGGATTTTTAGTTCCGTTTACGAGAGACATTAGAAGCCTTGAGCAAGGACTACCGCCCTTGCAGCTTAGAAGGCCCGCGACCGCGGCTTGAACGTCTCGCGCTATTGTGAGAATTCAGTATCTTCTCGCCTAACCTTTCACATTCCCACCATTAAGCTTCGTCCTATTAATGAGTGGGAATTTCATGGCTGGGGTCTTTTGTTTATCCCACTCTTTTATGCAGCCCAACTCTTCCTCTCTTATTTCCTTTTCACGTTACTTTGTTTTCCTCTCTTCTTTCAAATCTTCACCTCCATTTCCATCCTCCATTCTTGCTCCATTGTCCTTTGAGGTTGCCACGTGAAGCTAGGACTACAGAGACGTGCTAGGGTATGTTTCTCCTTCCTTTCTCTTCCTTCTTCTCCTTTCCTCTTCTTCATAACTCTTGATTGGAAGATCTCCATGGATTCACACTTAAGGGCCTCTTCTTGTTCTTGCTTGTGTTATGATGTGTCTAGACCTTGAAGGAAGGCAAAGACCTTGTGTTGGAAGCTAGAGGACGTACATAGCATCAAAGGAGACCTTAAGAAGGCGGATGTGCAATCGAAGGACTCAAGAGGCGACGTTTCTGGACGGCAGGCGCAGGGTCAGTTCCAGATTTGGGTAAGTTAGACTCCTCCTTTGTTGCTGAATTTCGGATATGTTACTGTTGGTCTTATAAAATATAACATCTGAAATTTGAGAGTATTCCGATTTATAGTTTAGGAGATATGATTCTCCAAATTGGTTCCTCGTGTAGTTTTTAGAACAGTGCTGAATATTCTAACTTTGAGAAAAAACTACTTGGGATGTAGTTTTGTTGAACAGATTTGATTGGGTTATAGTCCTCGGTTAGACTTGAATTTTCGATATGTTATATTTAGGATTGCATGGTAGACTATATCAAAATTTGAGAGGATTCTTTAGTAGTTATAATTTTTCAAAGTCGAGGTTGTAAGTAGTTTTTTGGATGATTGCTGAAATATTCTAAGTGTTAGAAAAACTGCTTGTGAAGCAGTTTTGTGAGGTAGATTTGGATGGGTTATTGACCTCTGTTGGACTTGATTTTTGGATATGTTGTTGATGGATATACATAGGAGCATGTCATAAAAGTTGAGAACAATCCGTTGGTTTAATCCATATTTAGGATGTTCCGAAGTTGGGTATAAGTATAGTTTGGTTAAGAAGAGTTGTGTTAGGTTTTAAGTGTCGATCTATCTTATGCGTTTATGTTCTTGTGAGGATGTTGAACCTAGAAGTCTAAGGACTTCTAGTTGACTAGAGTGATGTTGTTCTTGTGAGGATGTTGAACCTAGAAGTCTAAGGACTCTAGTTGACTAGAGTGATGTTGTTCTTGAGAGGATGTTGAGCCTAGAAGTCTAAGGACTTCTAGTTGACCAGAGTCTTGTTGTTCTTGAGAGGATGTTGATCCTAGAAGTCTAAGGTGTTCTAGTTGACTAGAGTGTTGTTTGATCCGTGTGCCTTGTGTTGAACAAGCGTTGCGTGTTTTCCCACGGGAGGTTGAGAGAGTTCGATCGAGTTTCGCATTGGGACTGGTAAGTCCACGGACTTACTTAGCTGACTTCTTCGTATTAGCGTATTGTGTTTTGGTGGTGTGTGTTAATCATGTTAAATAACGAAACCAGAATAGGATGACCTATATATATTACGTAATTGGCCCAAGTGTATGTAACGGGCGGTGACCTCACTGTCTAGCTCTTGCGAGAGCTAGAAGGTTCTCTGCGACTAGATCAGGCAGGTAGACGGTCAGATGCATTACTACCATTTTTTGCTGGTAAATGGGAACGGAGGCGAGGTGTGGAAATCCCTCGTGTCACAAAATAAGTATCATTAGTAAAGGATATGACTTAAACAAAGATAATAAATTGACTTGAGTGTTGCATGTTGTATGTGTTCATTATGTGTTTATGTGTCTTTACCTTTATTCTAATGCATAGAATTTTAGCTAACGGTTTTATACCGCTTGTAGATGCCTTGCAGGTTAGGGAAGCGGTCAAGTGATCCGGCGGTAGTGAGTAGCCGGGGTTCTGTACATTATAGGACGGAATCAGCTATCTTTTATTATTACTATTTCAGACGTCGTCTTGTTATTTGTTTTGAGAACTCGGATGGGATTATGTTTTACAGTTGTATTTCAGATACTCATCATGCATTAAAACTCTTTCCATTTGGCTTTTATTTGTGCCGTGTTGTAAGGTCCGGTGAAGTTGTGGTCAGGCTAAGGGTCGGGAGCCATTGTGAGGTCCTAGCCCGTAGCATCCCGAGTCTATCAGATTTGGGGTGTTACAATCTCGGCCGAGATTTCACCAAGATCTAACCGTGGTTTCCTCTGTCGTACCTTTCATGCTTTATCCTTAAGCTTTGATTAAAGATTGCCTGAACCCTGGCCTTGTTGAACCTTCCTAACCTATATCCAAGCTTGGGAAGATACTTACCTTGTGATTTCCTTGCTTGGTTTCCAACAATGATGAGTTCTAGGTAATAAAGGTTTATCCTTTATTAGGTTTGGGTGTGTCTTCCTCTTGCCTTTGTGAGTTAACTTGAGACTTACCCGGTGATGGTTAATTCAAATCCCTTAGGTGGAGTGGTTGGTTTGAGACTATCATTCCTTTCCCTTGAAGCTTTGAGACTTACCCGGTGATAAGTTTCTTTGGTTTGGAATAGCGGATAGTGAGACCTCCCCGTGATCTATCCCACTTTCGAAACACCTTTTCTTTGCAAGCCCATCTATGTCCATACATCAAGTCTTGAATCAAAAACCACAATTGGATACCTTGATCTCTAGAATTTGTGTTTTCCCTATATTTACATATATTCTCCTCGTTGTTGTTTTCAGTCTTTTGATTTAATTGCAAAATTGTCTAGTTAGATTGATTTTACCACTTGGTTTCACCACATTCCTTGTGATCGACCATGGAATACTTGCTATTACTGCGATTGATCCGTACACTTTGGATTCGCTTGCTTTTATTCTTGATATAAATTTAAGACTATTTTACTTCATGTACACGCATGTTTTGAAGCAAACAAGTTTTTGGCGCCGTTGTCGGAGACTTAGTCTAGACCAAGTCGGTATTTCGGTTGTCTAGCTTTGACGCTTTTTGCTTTTTCTATTGACCTTTTTGCTTTGATTAATTTTGCTTTGCAGGAATTCATATTTTACTTTTAGGTGTATGCAAACAAATCGCGATTGTAAAGAACTCGTTCCTTACAATCCTGAACCAGAGTGAACCATCCGAAGAAGGCAAAGAGAGGCTAGTCAAAGAAGAATGGTTGAAGTAGACGCCCAAAATGTGTTGGAACGAGCCTTGGAACAAGTGAGGGCTGCAAATCAACGAGCATGTGATGCGGAGGAACAAGCACGTCAAGGTGAGGAAGCAGCTCGCAAAAGGGAGGAAGCACTTCTAGCACAATTGGACGAGTTGAACAACAACAACAACAACAACAACAACAACGCGAGAAACCAACTCCTTCAAAGAGGAGGAAACGTCCGCGTTGAAATCCTACCTCCTAATGCAGCTCACCCTTATCCACAAGGTGCAGTACCTCATCCTCCGGTGAGAAACGTTAGAGTTGATCCAATTGTAGAAGAGCCACAAACACTTGGACAAAGAATGGATCCGACACAACGTACCCGCACTATCGGAATAGATTTCGGGAACCTAGTTGACCATGACTATGAGTTCCGCGCTAAAGTTATTACTATGATCCGCCAAAGTCAATTTGGAGGATCCAAAGGGGGGTTTCCTCATTTACGTTTACAAAACTATGAAATTCTATGGAAACATTGAGACCCGCTAGATTAGAAACTAACAATCATAGATTGCGAGGTTTGATTTTTCTTTGAAAGACAGGGCGCAAGCATGGCTTCAATCTTTACCGCATGGAAGAATAAATACATGGGAGGATATAACCTCCGAATTTCTTACAAAATTCTTCCTACCATCAAAAACTGCTGAATTTAGAGGTAAAATTAATGTTTTTGTCATGAAAGACAGGGAAAGCTTGTTCGGGTCTTGAGAGAGATTCAAGGATCTTGTACTTGACTGTCCACATCATGGAATCTCAAGAATAGAGCTTCTTGAGATCAACTACAAAGTATTGGATATAGATGCACAATTCCGACTTCAATCCCTCTCTAGAGGAACTTTCATGGATAAGCGTGTTCACGATGTATGGGAGTTTATTGACAAGAAAGCTTTGGTACAAGAGAAGTACTCCCAAAGAAGAAGTGATGATAGACTCCGGCGATCCGGAGTCCATGAGGTAAGTATTACTACCAACCTAATTGTTGAAGTTGATACTCTTAAACATCAAATAAAAGAATTGCAGAAATCTCGAGCGCCAGCACAAGCAAATTTACCTCCTAGGGATCAAGACATGAATTACACGGGTCGAGGAAGTTATCACGGAAACTATCAAGGACCCCGAAATAACAATTACCACAGCAAAAATTCACAAAGAGGGGGAGGTTGGCACCGCGATCATAGTCATCCTGGATTTTCATACTCAGATCCAAATGGCGCATTGAATCCACCAGCATCCTATAGCAATGCTCCACCACCAAGGACTCAAAATCCCCCACCGGGATTCAACCAATCTCCAAAGGATCCGACGGAGGCGATGTTGGAAACATTATTAAGAGAGATGAAAGAGATGAAAAGCGGCATAAATTCTATTTCTAAGGCTCAAAAAGCCTTGGAAAATCAGGTTTTTAACATGGCTGGAGAAGTTCCTAGAGATCAAGGAACACTTCCTAGAAGGACTGAAAGCAACCCCAAAGGACAAGTGATGGCTATCACTGTTACGCTCAAGATGTGTGTGGTACGCAATAGGTTTTAAATTTATACTCGTTATATTTCTCCTAACTCCTAGCGAACCCGCAGTGTACGGGACGTTTGTAGTAGGGATAGTATTCCGAGGTCGAACACAAAGACTAAGGTGAGATTGATTCGGTTTATGATTAAGTTTAGTGAAAATTTAGGTTAAGAAAAGAGAAAGGAATAAAGAAATGAAAACCTCAATGTTTTTGGTTGGTTTTTAGGTGATCAATCAAGGATCACAAAGCATGCAAGGTAAGCAATAAACTAAGCTAACAAATCAATGCAAACAAGCAAACTAAAATGAGATGTAGATCAAAGAAATAAAAGCGGATTCTAGGGGTTGGAAATTCCGATTATGGCATAGGACTCAAGCTTATCTAATCATTCCTTGGATTAACTATGATATGTTGGGAGTGAGTGTTTCTAGATTGGGATCAATCACCGGGTAGGTCTCATGGTCCACTAGTCCGTCCCTAAGGTCTCATCACCGGGTAAGTCTCTAAGAACCTAAGGGATGGAATTCTACACAAACCGGATTGTCACCTAGGGATCTAACCTATCCTCACTGGATAAGTCTCGAAACGGTTAGTCCTAAACAACTATCCTAGCACACTTAGTCCAATGGCGGCTTATGAGGCTCACCACTACCTAGGGTTTGTCATCTTTGAAATCTAAGAGTAAGAATCACCGGGTAGGTCTCTTCTAACACTTAGTTGCTAACACTAGGTCACCCTAGGGTAGATTAAACTCAACAAACACTAAGATTTCAACATTATAACAATCTAAAGCTAGATCCATCGAACCAGGGAGAATCACGGGTTGTTCTATACCCTCCACAGCCGTGGAACGGCATGAACTGACCGTGGACTCCAACAGAGGCTTGTTCAAGTACACAAGCCATCCAAAGGTAAATCTAAGTTCATCCTATCATAGTCTTAGCCATAACCATCCTTTCCTTACCCTAGAATCGCATCTATTTAGCCTACAAAATGCATCATAACAATCGAAATCATCAAACATAAAATCATAGCTTCCATTTGCAAGATAATGAAGAGAAAGAGATGAACAAGTGAAGTGAACAAAACCAAGCTGAAATTTAGATTAGAATGACTCACAACCCTTCCAAAAGAAGATCTAAATGGTTCATACAACTCTAAGAATCGATCCTGAAATTCTTCACTACATAAGATATCAAAGACTAGCAATGGTGTGTTCTCCTTCTCCTCTCCAATGGAGCTCCTCTTCCTCCTTCAATGGTGTTTTTCTCCTTAGAGAATCTTCTTGTTGAGAGTGTTTTTGATTGGATGATAGAGGATAATGGAGAGCTGCTCCAAGATGTCCTCTCTCAGTAATGCAGGACCACTTTTATACTACAACCTTGCTAGAGTGAGCCATGAGATCGTGGCACAGCTGTCACAACCGTCTGGCAAAATCCACGGGTGGTTCCACGGCCGTGGAAGTGCCAGTGAACCGTGGTTTGGTGTTTCAGCTTCGCCTTGGATCATTAAGCTATGATTTGGTGCATGGTTTGTGTTGGCAAGGTTCCATGAGTCCTCTTTAGCCTCTATTTTGCATCCTAATGAGTCCGAGGGCGTGTCATCTTGATGAACGATCCTCAAACGTATCGTTTAAGCTTCTAAATCTCCCAAAATATCTACAAAGCAATGCAAAAGTCCGTGTAGACGTCTATCTCGACAAAACACATGATTTAAGTGCAAACGTCGTGAACTAATGCTAGATCATGCATTAATGAGTGAGAAATCTATCTAAATGATTACCTAAACCTAATTCATAAATCGTGTTATCAAAAATACCCCATACTTAAGGTTTGCTCGTCCCCGAGCAAATTCCTAACTATAGACTAAAAGATGACATGATTTATGTATGTAGAAAAATGGCAAAATCTTTTTGGGTTTGTGCTTCTACTATTGGATCACCTTCATAGTCACGTTTTATGGCAACGGACAAGCAATTATGTATCATATAAATGAAGGCACGGAAAGACAATTATACTTAACTCGAAAGCATGCATAAAATGTAAAAATGAAGAAGTCAAAATGATCAAGAGCATATCCTATCTAGATTACTAAGTCTCACACACATGCAAATAGGTCACAAGGGCTTGTGAGATAAAAGGCCAAGAAACGTTGTGATTAGGTGGGGATTTTTCTAGGCTATGTGATGCTAATCCGGGAATGGAACTAACTCCACAATCTTGTCCTCGATCAACTTCCCTCAAGTGTATATTTTCTCTATCTTTTCTTTCTTTTCTTTTTCCTTCACTTATTTTTGAGACAATGGCATTGGTGTACAAAAGCCGAAACCTTGGTGATTAGCCATCCTCAGGCTTTTTTCTATTTTTCGAGGTGCATCCACACCGGGCACACATACCAAAGCTTGTTAGGACTATCGGTTTATTTGACTTTGACAAGGCACCAACACCCGATTATGTGAAGTGAGCCGAGTTACTTGTCATTTAAACCAACGTCCCCAAACCTATATTTTTGTCTACACTTTCACAACAAATTCAGCATTTTATTTATGACATTCTTTCATCAACATCTTCACCCCACACTTGCTTTTCACACACATCAACACACTAACATGCTCCTATTCCCGGATGGGTCAAAAGAGGTCAAATTTATATCAATTGAAGTGCTCAAACATCATGATCAAGATGAGAAGAAGAGAAAGATGAATTGCCTCATTCATTCCTAGATGGTGTGTAAGAACTAGCATGCAATTTCGACTTTCAATACTCAATCCATTCTAGGCAAACATCATGATCACAAATCATTCATGGGATTCAAGAAAAGTACTTCAAGTCCACATATGCATTCATCAATTTAACACACAAGGCCATCCATAGCCAATTCACAAGACAAGATTCATCATTAGGGTCATATCCAAGCCTAGAAAGCACAAAAAATTTTAAATTTTCTGATTTTTATGGAATTTTCGAAATGAGTATATACAATGCAAGACATGTGAAAATATTAAACTACCCTAGATGCTAATCATGCAAAAGATCATGCAAACCCCACCCCATACTTAGAAACACATTGTCCCCAATGTGTAAATGAAGTAAAGAAGAGTGAAAGAAGGTTCTCACAATGTAAAAATGGTTTGCTATGGTATTTGGGATTTCTCAAGTGGAATTGATGTTGGATGATCCTATCGACAATGGTAGAGAGCTCTAAGTGTTCATCAAGGCGTCGGGACCCGCGCTAGGCACCGCTAGCTGTCCAAGTTCCGCGTCCGCTCCACCCATAATTGATGAGGGGTTCATCATCATCATTCACTTGCTATGCAAGGTTTCCAATGCTACCAAGATTCTAGCACACACGCAAAGCACACAAAACACACACAAAAACAGAAAAATCAAAAACAAAAACAAAAACGAAGAGGGAAAGATGTTACCAATGGGTTGCCTCCCATCTAGCGCTTCTTTGAGGTCATTAGCTTGACCAAACTCGGGGGCGTCTCATTCTAGGTGAAGCGGGGCAATCATGTCTACCGGAGCTCCCGGGACATACTTCTTCAACCGGTGCCCATTCACCTTGAAATCTCCATAATGCTCCCCTCCTATCTCAATAGCTCCATGGGGAAAGATCTTCTTCACCACATATGGCCCGGTCCATCTTGATTTTAGCTTTCCGGGGAAAAGCCGCAGCCTTGAGTTGAAAAGAAGGACAATGTCGCCTTCTCTCAACTCCTTCGGGATGAGGCGCTTGTCATGCCACCGTTTGGTTCTCTCCTTGTAGATCCGGGCATTCTCATAAGCATCCAACCGGATCTCCTCAAGGGCGTTCATATCAAGCAACCTCTTCTCTCCGGCCTCCTTGAGGTCAAAATTTAGCCACTTAATGGCCCAATAAGCTCTATGCTCCATTTCTACCGGAAGGTGGCAAGACTTGCCATAGACTAACTTGTAAGGAGTGGTGCCAATTGGTGTCTTGAAAGCGGTTCTATATGCCCACAAGGCATCATCGAGCTTCATAGCCCAATCTTTTCTCGTCCTAGAGACCGTCTTCTCAAGAATTCCCTTGATCTCCCGGTTGGAGATCTCCACTTGGCCACTAGTTTGGGGATGGTAAGATGTTGCCACCTTATTAGTCACCCCATACTTAGCCAAAAGTGCTCCAAAGTTCCTATTGGTGAAGTGCTTCCCTCCATCACTTATGATCACCCTTGGTGTCCCAAACCTAGGGAAGATCACTCGGTTGAAGAACCGCACTACAACCTTGGCATCATTTGTGGGAGAGGCGATTGCCTCCACCCATCTTGAAACATAATCAACCGCCAATAGGATGTAGAGGTTGCCACATGAAGAAGGGAATGGTCCCATGAAGTCCACACCCCACACATCAAATATCTCCACTTCTTGTATGTTGTTCAAGGGCATCTCATTCCTCCTTGAGATGTTGCCCGTCCTTTGGCAAGCATCACAAGCTACCACAAAGCCTTGCACATCCTTGAACAAACTCGGCCAAAAGAAGCCCGATTGCAATACTTTCGCACATGTCTTGTGTGTGCTAGCATGCCCTCCACATGGCAAGGAATGACAATGGCGGATCACACTCTCCACCTCATCCTCCGGTATGCATCTTCTAAACATTCCATCCGGCCCTCTCTTGAACAAAAGTGGTTCACTCCAATAGTAGTGCCTCACATCCTTGAAGAACTTCTTTCTTTGGGCATATGTCAGACCGGGAGGCATTTCCTCACACACTAGATAGTTCACAATGTCGGCAAACCATGGTTCACTTCCTCTAGACACTTGGAACAAGAACTCCTCCACCATTTGCAATTGCTCATCCCGGAATGAGTCATCAATCGGGACGTCATCTCTCTCAAGCTCCAATGGTGGGAGTCTACTAAGGTGATCCGCCACAGAGTTCTCGGACCCCTTCTTATCCCGGATTTCCAAATCAAACTCTTGAAGAAGAAGGATCCACCGAATCAACCTAGGCTTGGCATCCTTCTTGGTAAGTAGATAACGGATCGCAGCATGATCCGTATAAACTATGACCTTCGCTCCAACAAGATATGAGCGGAACTTCTCAAATGCATACACAACCGCTAGCAACTCCTTCTCGGTGGTAGCATAATTGAGTTGGGCATCATCTAGCGTCTTGCTAGCATAATAGATGGCATGTGTGCGCCCATCTTTCCTTTGCCCCAAAACAGCCCCAACGGCTACATCACTTGCATCACACATGATCTCAAACGGTAAACTCCAATCCGGAGGTTGCATGATAGGTGCGGAGATCAAAGCGTTCTTCAACCTACAAAAAGCTTCAAGGCAATACTTGGAGAAAACAAACTCAACATCCTTCATTAGTAGGTTAGTAAGAGGCTTAGAAATTTTAGAGAAGTCTTTAATAAACCTCCGGTAAAAACCGGCATGCCCTAAGAAACTCCTTACCCCTTTCACCGAGGTAGGTGGTGGCAACTTCTCTATTGTTTCGATCTTGGCTCTATCAACCTCAATGCCACGGTTAGACACCAAGTGTCCTAACACAATACCTTCACTTACCATGAAGTGGCATTTTTCCCAATTCAAGACAAGATTTGTCTCCTCACATCTTTGTAATACTAATGACAAGTTAGTCAAGCAATTATCAAAGGAAGAACCATAAACAGAGAAGTCATCTATAAACACTTCCATGATATTTTCAATGTATTCCGAAAAGATAGCCATCATACACCTTTGGAAGGTGGCGGGTGCATCACACAACCCAAATGGCATTCTCCTATATGCAAAAGTTCCCCCATGGACATGTAAAGGTGGTTTTCTCTTGGTCATCAGGGTGGATAGGGATTTGGAAGAATCCGCTATAGTCATCTAGGTAGCAAAAGTGAGAATGTTGAGCTAACCTCTCTAGCATTTAGTCAATGAAAGGAAGAGGGAAGTGATCTTTCCTAGAGGCCATGTTCAATTTCCTATAGTCAATGCACATCCTCCATCCCGTAACCGTCCTAGTTGGGATTAGTTCATTGTTCTCATTAGTCACTACGGTCATCCCACCCTTCTTAGGAACTACATGAACGGGACTAACCCACTTACTATCCGAGATAGGGTAGATAATTCCCATATCTAGCAACTTAATGATCTCTTTCTTAACCACCTCTTTCATTATAGGATTCAATCTTCTTTGATGTTCAATAGAGGGTTTATGGTTATCTTCCATCAATATCTTATGCATACACAAAGAAGGCTTAATTCCAATTAAATCATCAATAGTATAGCCAATGGCTTTCCTATGCAATCTTAGCTCATGCAACAACTTAGCAAGTTCATCATCATTCAAGCATGCATTCACAATCACCGGATATGTAGAATTATCACCAAGGAAAGCATACTTTAAATGAGAGGGGAGGGGTTTGAGTTCAAGTTTAGGAGGACCTTTGTCGAGTGGAGACGATCCAAATAATGTTGGATGAGATGGATCCAAAGCAAATGAAGACCCTCCAAGGCTCCTTGAAGCTTGATCATCATTGAGGTCTGATTCTGGGGAAACCACGGCCAACTCCACGGTTGGCTCCACATCCACGGCCGTGGAAGGTGCCAAGCTTGCACGTTGGAGCTTTCCAGAGAGTTCTACGGCCGTGGAACACATTCCATGCCCGTGGAACTTACAGATATTCAACATGCATTCATGAACCTCAAATTCAGCCCTTGTCTCCTTTTCTAGTGCTTCCAAGGCCTTGATCTCTTCATTGCAAGCCTCCTCAACACCTTCCTCCATCAAACGTAAGGTAAGAACCTTCTCCAAGTGGTCCTTGATCAATATCGAGCTCACAAATTCTCTAGACTCCTCTTGCTCGACTATGTTGAATACATCTTCATCAAGGGTTGGCCCTTTCATCATTGTGGACAACTTGAACTTGATGTTCTCCTCTCCAATGTTGAAAGAGAGAACTCCATTCTTGCAATCCACTAGGCATCCGGAAGTGGCTAGGAAAGGTCTTCCTAAGATGATGGGAACGGGATAGTCCGCCGGGATGTCCAAAACAACAAAGTCTATGGGCACATAGAACTTCCCTAGTTGCACAGGAATGTCTTCCAAGATTCCAACCGGGTGAGTAATAGAGCGGTCCGCCATGTAAAGGGTCATGATGACCGGTTTAGGCTCTCCTAGCCCAACCTTGTTGCAAAGTGCAAGCGGTATGATGCTCACACTTGCCCCAAGATCACAAAGGGCTTCATACTTCACCTCTCCTACTCCGATTGGCATGCAAAAGGATCCCGGATCCCTTAGTTTAGGGGGCATTTCCTCCTTCATTGTTTGGATCAATTCCGAGGACCTCTTTGTCATTCTTATCTCCCCATACTCCTCCAACTTCCTTTTGTTGGAGAGTATCTCCTTCAAGAACTTGCCATATGCCGGCATACCTAAGATAGCATCCATGAACGGAATATTAATATGCAATTTAGACATAAGTTCAAGGAATTTACCAAAGTGATTGTCTAAACGAGCCCTTGCTCGTGATTGAGGGAACGGTAGTGGTGGCTTGTATGGAGGCGGTGCCACATAAGTTGGCTCAACTTCCTTGCCCTTGCCTCCATCTTCTTGCATATTCTCTTCCTCTACCACTACTTGCTTTCCCTTAGCATTTTCCTTGGGCAAAGGATCCTTCATGCTCAACCCGCTCCTTGTAGTAATAGCCAACACTTGGCCTCTTGGGTTGTCTTCAGTCCTTCCGGGAAGCTTTCCCGGATCTCTATGGGCTTCACCCGCCTTTTGGAACACTTGTGCTTCCAACACCTTTTGAGCCTTAGAGATGGAAATCACCGTGCTCTCAAGACCACTCAACCTTCCAAGCAATTGGTCAAACATCATTTCGGTTCTATCCTTTGGAGGTTGAGTAAATCCGGGTGGAGGTTCTTGTGAAGCTTTTGGTGGTGGAGTTGTGCTTGTGGAAGCGGGAGGGTTCAAGGCTCCATCCGGGTTAGAGTAGGAAAACCTGGGATGGTTGTGGTTGGGCCGGTAATTGTTGAATTGCCGGTTGTTGTTGAAGTTCCTTGGGCCTTGGTAGTTGTTGTAGTTGCCCCTTCCCATGTAGTTCACATCTTCCTCCTTGGAAGATAAGTTAGCTTGCACTTGCACTTGAGGGGTTGTTTGGTTCTTCAAAGTTGTAGCACACAACTCCCTCAAAGACTTTAGCTCGTTGTTGATGGCGTCAAGCTTGAAATTGCTCATGGTGACTTCACTCACCTCATATGCTCCCGCCTTTCTCCCTTCACTCTTCCTATGGGAGTATTTCTCAATCACCAGAGCTTGTTTCTCCACAAACTCCCAAGCATCATCTACATTCTTCTCCATGAAAGTCCCACCGGAAAGAGATTGGAGCTTGAATTGGCTATCTTCATCAAGTCCCTTGAAGTAGATCTCCAATAGCTCAATTTTTAGTATACCATGGTGTGGACAATCTAGGAGAAGATCTTTAAACCTCTCCCAAGACTTGAATAAACTCTCTCTATCCTTCATCACGAAGGCATTGATCTTCCCTCTTAACTCGGTAGTCTTGGAAGGTGGGAAGAACTTAGTCAAAAACTCGGTTGTCATCTCCTCCCAAGTACTCACTCGCCCTTGTGGAATAGATTGATACCAAGCCAAGGCTTTATCCTTAAGGGAGAAGGAAAAAGCCCTAAGCTTATGGTTGTTGCTCTCCAATCTTGGCGGTCTAAGAGTCTCCATCAAAATCTCATAGTTCATCAAGTGTTGATGAGGAGACTCTCCTTTCATCCCTCCAAATTGATTATGCCGGATCATTTGTAGAACTTGAGGGCAGAGCTCGTAATTGTGAGTTGCGGGATCTCCTAAGTTCACACCCGGACGGTGTGCTCTTTGTGTCGGATCCATACGTCGCCCTAATGTTTGTGGCTCTTCAATTGCAATGGGCACAACCCTAACATTCGCCGCCGGCTGCGGTTGTGGTGGAGGAGGTGGAGGTTGTTGACGATTAAGCTCTCCTTGTACAAGGGCTTGCCTAATCTCATCAATCTCCCTCCTAGTTGCTTCTTGCCTCTCATTGGCAAGTACTCCTTTCTTCCTCCAAGAGCTCATCTCTTAGCCTTATTTGCTCTAAGGCCTCATCCAACTCAGCTTGGAGATCTCTTCCGGCCATCTCCTTTCCCTTTTTAATGTTCTTGGATCTAGATCTAAGGGTTTTCTCCGGTTCGGGATCGAATGGAGCTAAATCCTTGCCACGAGATCTTTGCATACACCTAAAGAGTAAGAGATGTCCTGAAAAGCAAAGACACAAACCAAAGAGAGATCAAAAGCAACAAGAAAGATCTACACTATAAACAATCACAAAATAGAATCAATCTAGACCTAGTCCCCGGCAACGGCGCCAAAAACTTGTTACGCTCAGGATGTGTGTGATACGCAATAGGTTTTAAATTTATACTCGTTATATTTCTCCTAACTCCTAGCGAACCCGCAGTGTACGGGACGTTTGTAGTAGGGATAGTATTCGGAGGTCGAACACAAAGACTAAGGTGAGATTGATTCGGTTTATGATTAAGTTTAGTGAAAATCTAGGTTAAGAAAAGAGAAAGGAATAAAGAAATGAAAACCTCAATGTTTTTGGTTGGTTTTTAGGTGATCAATCAAGGATCACAAAGCATGCAAGGTAAGAAATAAACTAAGCTAACAAATCAATGCAAACAAGCAAACTAAAATGAGATGTAGATCAAAAAAAGCAGATTCTAGGGGTTGGAAATTCCGATTATGGCATAGGACTCAAGCTTATCTAATCATTCCTTGGATTAACTATGATATGTTGGGAGTGAGTGTTTCTAGATTGGGATCAATCACCGGGTAGGTCTCATGGTCCACTAGTCCGTCCCTAAGGTCTCATTACCGGGTAAGTCTCTAAGAACCTAAGGGACGGAATTCTACACAAACCGGATTGTCACCTAGGGATCTAACCTATCCTCACTGGGTAAGTCTCGAAAGGGTTAGTCCTAAACAACTATCCTAGCACACTTAGTCCAATGGCGGCTTATGAGGCTCACCACTACCTAGGGTTTGTCATCTTTGAAATCTAAGAGTAAGAATCACCGGGTAGGTCTCTTCTAACACTTAGTTGCTAACACTAGGTCACCCTAGGGTAGATTAAACTCAACAAACACTAGGATTTCAACATTATAACAATCTAAAGCTAGATCCATCGAACCAGGGAGAATCACGGGCTGTTCTACACCCTCCACGGCCGTGGAACGGCATGAACTGACCGTGGACTCCAACAAAGGCTCGTTCAAGTACACAAGCCATCCAAAGGTAAATCTAAGTTCATCCTATCATAGTCTTAGCCATAACCATCCTTTCCTTACCCTAGAATCGCATCTATTTAGCCTACAAAATGCATCATAACAATCGAAATCATCAAACATAAAATCATAGCTTCCATTTGCAAGATAATGAAGAGAAAGAGATGAACAAGTGAAGTGAACAAAACCAAGCTGAAATTTAGATTAGAATGACTCGCAACCCTTCCAAAAGAAGGTCTAAATGGTTCATACAACTCTAAGAATCGATCCTGAAATTCTTCACTACATAAGCTATCAAAGACTAGCAATGGTGTGTTCTCCTTCTCCTCTCCAATGGAGCTCCTCTTCCTCCTTCAATGGTATTTTTCTCCTTAGAGAATCTTCTTGTTGAGAGTGTTTTTGATTGGATGATAGAGGATAATGGAGAGCTGCTCCAATATGTCCTCTCTCAGCAATGCATGACCACTTTTATACTACAACCTTGCTAGAGTGAGCCATGAGATCGTGGCACAGCTGTCACAACCGTCTGGCAAAATCCACGGGTGGTTCCACAGCCGTGGAAGTGCCAGTGAACCGTGGTTTGGTGTTTCAGCTTCGCCTTGGATTATTAAGCTATGATTTGGTGCATGGTTTGTGTTGGCAAGGTTCCATGAGTCCTCTTTAGCCTCTATTTTGCATCCTAATGAGTCCTAGGGCGTGTCATCTTGATGAACGATCCTCAAACGTATCGTTTAAGCTTCTAAATCTCCCAAAATACCTACAAAGAAATGCAAAAGTCCGTGTAGACGTCTATCTCGACAAAACACATGATTTAAGTGCAAACGTCGTGAACTAATGCTAGATCATGCATGAATGAGTGAGAAATCTATCTAAATAATTACCTAAACCTAAGTCATAAATCGTGTTATCAATCACCACAAGAAGCGGAATAAAAATTAATGAGTCATTGCCCAAGAGGGTTGATAAAGGGAAGCAACCCATTATCGAGGAGGATCCGGAGCCAAGCAACAAGGAGAAGGCAAAGGAAAAAGAACCGGTCTATGTACCTCCTCCAGCATACAAACCACCTCTTCCATTCCCACAATCTCACGCTAAAGAACGCCTTGACAAACACTTCGGTAAGTTCCTTGAACTTATGAGCAAGCTACATATTAATATCCCGTTTATGGATGCCATTGTAGGTATGCCCGCTTATTTGAAGTTTTCAAAGGAAATCCTCTCCGACAAGAAGAAATTAGAAGACGTTGGGGAAGTAAGGATGACCAAGAGGTCATCCGAACTTATCTAAACAATGTGAGGAGATGCCGCCAAAGTTGAGGGATCCCGGATCCTTCTACGTTCCCATAGGCATTGAAGAGGCAACTTATGAAGCCTTGTGTAATCTTGGAGCAAGTATGAGCATCATACCGCTTGCGTTATGTGAGAAAGTAGGACTTGGAATACCAAAACCCGTCAAGTTGACACTTTACATGGCGGATAGATCAATAATGCGCCTGGTGGGAATTCTTGATGACTTTCCCGTATTGCTAGGTAAGTTCTACATCCCCATTGATTTTGTAGTTTTGGACATTCATGCAGATCATCCGATTCCAATTATACTTGGACCATTCATTGTAACTTCCGGTTGCATGGTGGATTACAAGAATCCAACGCTCTCTTTCAACATAGGTGAAGAGCATATCGAGTTCCAATTGGCAGCTATGGTCAAAGGGTCAACCCTTGGAGAAGATGTTTCCAACATCTATGAAGAGGAACCAAGGGAGATAGTGAGTTCTATTTTGCTCAAGGATCCGCTGGAAAAGTTCATAAGTATGAGCATCATTAAAGAGGAAATATAGGAGGACTGCTATTCTGAAGTGCGAGCATTAGAAGAGTTGGAGAAAGATCCTAAGGGTGAATTTGAAGAATTAGAAGATGGCAAAAAAATTGCCAAAAATCTTGGTCAAGTACAAGATTCCACGGCCAAGATTCTTACTAATTCACCCATGGAAAACATGGTTGATTGCAACTTTATCAGAAATATCGAACAAGTACAAGATTCCACGGCCGAGATTTTAATTAATTCACCCGTGGAAAACCATATCGATTGTCACCTCGACAGAAATCTCGCCCGAGATTTTCAAGGACATGCCGAGATTTCTAGAAATTCTGAAAGTTCTCTGAAACCCCTTAGAAGCATTTCCGGACGCCTCCCCACCACTTCTACAGCCATGGAAGCATCCCGTGATGCCTCAGAAAGCCACAACACCTTAACAAAGGAACGTTTGCTTATAGGAGAATGCCGTTCGGACTTTGCAATGCACTGGTCACCTTCCAAAGATGCATGATGGCCATATTCTCCTAATATGTTGAAAACATCATGGAGGTTTTTATGGATGACTTTTCAGTTTATGGCTCCTCTTTTGATGATTGTCTAGCTAACCTTTATTTAGTTCTTCAAAGATGTGAAGACACTAACCTTGTCTTGAATTGGGAAAAGTGTCACTTTATGATTAGCGAAGGCATTGTTCTAGGGCATTTGATCTCAAATCGTGGCATTGAGGTTGATAGGGCAAAGATAGAAACCATCAAGAAGCTACCTCCATCGTCATCGGTAAAAGGGATAAGAAGTTTCCTTGGCCATGAAGGATTGTATAGAAAGTGTATAAAAGACTTTTCTAAGATTGCTAAACCATTGACTAACCTACTGATGAAGGATGTGGTTTTTGAGTTTTCAAGGGATTGCCTAGATGCCTTTTACAGGATAAAGGAAGCTTTGATATCCTACCCCATCATTCAACCTTCGGATTAGAATCTTCCTTTCGAGATCATGTGTGATGCAAGTGATGTAGCCGTAGGAGCGGTACTCGGACAAAAGAAGGATGGACGCACTCACGTCATCTACATGCTAGCAAGACACTAGACGAAGCTCAACTTAACTATGCTACGACGGAGAAGGAACTTCTTGCGGTGGTTTATGCTTTTGAGAGGTTTTGTTCCTACCTTGTGGGAGCAAAAGTGATTGTCTACACCGACCACGCAGCAATACAGTATTTGCTCACCAAAAAGGATGTAAAACCGCGGCTTATTAGATGGATCCTTCTCCTACAAGAGTCTGACTTAGAGATCCATGACAAGAAAGGATCCGAGAACTCGGTGGTGGATCATCTAAGTCGTCTCCCTCACATCACTAGCAAGAAGGACAATCTCCCCATTGATGACTCCTTTCCTAACGAGCAGTTGCACGAGATCGAGGACTGCCTTCATAAATCTCAAGAGGTAACGAACCATGGTTTGCTGATATTGTAAATTATTTGGTTTGTCAGGAAATACCTCCAAGACTATCCTACGCTCAAAGGAATAAATTCTTTAAGGATGTTTGGTACTACTATTGAAACGAACCTCTACTCTTCAAGAGAGGTCCAGTTGGAATTTTCAGAAGATGCACCCCGGAAGACGAAGTAGAAAGCGTCATCCACCATTGTCATTCACTACCTTGTGGAGGACATGCTAGTTCCCACAAGACATGTGCCAAGGTACTCCAATCCGGTTTCTTTTGGCCTACACTATTTAAAGATGTGCAAAACTTTGTTGTCTCTTGCGAGGCTTGCCAAAGAACAAGTATCATATCTGGAAGGAATGAAATGCCTCCTAACAACATCCAAGAGGTTGATATCTTCGACGTATGGGGAGTAGACTTCATGGTACTGTTACCTTCTTCTTTTGGAAACCAATACATACTTATAGTTGTAGACTATGTTTCAAGATGGGTGGAAGCGATTGCTTCTCCCACTAATGATGCAACGGTGGTAGTGAAGTTCTTTAATAGAACGATCTTCTCAAGGTTTGGGGCGCCCCGAACCATCATTAGTGATAGAGGAATGCATTTCACAACCCGTAAGTTCGAAACTTTATTGTCGAAGTATGGGGTAACTCACAAGATTGCTACTCTTACCATCCTCAAACAAGCGGGCAAGTAGAAATCTCAAATAGAGAAATCAAGACCATTCTAGAGAAAATTATCTCTAGAACAAGGAAGGATTGGTTGTTGAAGCTAGATGATGCGCTTTGGGCATATAGGACCGCTTTAAAGACTCCCATAGGCACAACACCTTACAACCTTGTATATGGGAAGTCTTGTCATCATCCGGTGGAGTTGGAGCACAAGGCTTATTGGGCAATCAAATGGCTCAACTTCAACATGAAGGAAGCTGTAGAAAAACACCTTCTGGACATCAACGAATTAGAAAAAATCCGTTTGAATGCAGACGGGAATGCACGGATTTACAAGGAGAGGACAAAAAGATGGCATTACAAGCATATAATTCCCAAAGAGTTGAAACAAAGAGATCTTGTCCTTCTCTTCAATTCTTGACTCCAACTATTTCCGGGTAAGTTAAAATCTCGTTGGGCAGGACCTTATTTTATAAAACATGTTTTCCCCATGGTGTTGTCGAAGTATGGGGTCAGCATTGCGGAACCTTCAAGGTCAATGGCCATCTCTTCAAGAAGTATACGCCGGAAGTTCCGATTGAGATCATCGCACCTCTTCACCTCACATGATCATCATTAGAGATAGGTCCAATTGCAGACCTTAAACAAAGCGCTACTTGGGAGGCAACCCAAGGAACTAGGTAATACTAAAAAACAACTCAAAAATGTAGAAACAAGTCAAGTTGTCAATAAGGAAAAGCCAAAAATCTTGGTCAAGTACAAGAAATCACATGCGAGATTTTGAAATTTCCACCCGTGGAAAACCATGTCGCAAGCAACTTAAGAAAAATTTTGGTCATCCTGGAGCACAAGTGAAATCTCGGCTGAGATTTTTCGAAATTCAGCGAGGGTATATAAAGAACACTTCACCAATTTTCAACAAAAACAAACCCCCATTTCCATGCCTTAGAAACCACGAACGGCCAAATTCTCCAACTCCTTTCAAATCCTCGTTTTGTAACCGATTTTCTCCATTCTTCCTCCAAAAATCAAGATTTTTCAACCACATTGAAGATTTTGTGCATCAACAACACCACAATTCAGCAAATCGGACTCCATTTGGATTTTTCAATCCAAAACCTAGGTTTTCTCTCTTACCTTCGATTTGAGTTTGTTTGAGTTGATTTGTGTGAGAATCTGGTGTTGTTTGGAATGACTAAGGCATAGGAAGGAAGCAAGGAGATTAGTTTGGCAAAATCTTTACAAATTTGCCAGATTGTAGAAAAAACAATATAAATCTCAAGCAACCCAATTTCCACGGCCGAGATTCCTGAAGATCCACCCGAGATTTTCCTCTGAAATGGAAGGAAGACGTAGATCATCAAGGCAAATTGTTCCAAGGTAGAATTCTTCCTCTTCTCAGCAAGCTCCACCTCCTCCTACACTCCCACACATCCTTGAACGACACAAAATGAGGTACAAACGCATTCAACCTCGAAATATTGTTGCTCCTAGGTACTTGGTGCTTGATGAGCTTGAATGTATAAATGTTGTGGCTGAATTGAGATGGATGATAGAGAGAGACAGCCTTGTGGGTTTTGTTGGCATCCGTGAGGATGCGTATGAGGAGATTAGACATGGGTCCGGTTTGGGCTTAACCGCCAAACCGGCGGCTTAGGTTTGCCGGATTAACCAAACCGTGTAGTACCGGTTTAGGTTTAGGTTTAGGTTTGGCATCTTTTTTTATTTTTTTACTTTTTTTAAGGCTAAACCGGCGGCTGGCAAAAAAATAGCCGTTGGCATTTGCCAACGGCTATTTGGCCTACAACGGCTATAAGCCGGTGGGCCAACACTCCCAACGGCTCTTAGAGCCATTGGAGTGTTATTTATTTTTTATTTATAGTTTTTTTAAATGTTAATCAATTTATAAAAAAAAATCATACCCACAATTCCTATAAATACCCTACCATTTGTCCATTTATCTCACACCAACATTCTCATCTCTCTACTACTACTCTCAATCTCGATCTCGTATTCTTGATTTCTCAATCAAGTGAAATGGCAAACCCGAGTTACCTGAGCTACTACGACTTTAGTCCTGCTTTCTTTCCTAGCACCCAAGAAAGCGAGACTCAATTGCCCGATACGGAAATGCCACAAGTCCCACAAGGTCAAGGTGAAGGGCCTTTCTGACAAGTCCCTTCATCGAAAATGCTTACATCCGACATCTTTACAAAGCATTACAAGAAGGGTCCGGTGGTGGACGAGTTTTTCCAAGTCTCGTGCAACTATTGTCCGAAGGTGTACAAGTGGAGGGCGAAGGGCAGATACAGGACTTTGCAAACCCACATGTAAAAGATCCATCCCAATAAGCTCGAAATATCACCGGGACAATCTCAATTGTCCCACGGGTGTGCATCCTCTCCTTCTCAATCTTCTTTATTTATGTATAATCATGTTAATGAAAGTTTAGGATTAGCCAACTTAATTGCTTCTCAAGCTTTTCCATTTTCTTATGCGGAATATGAAAGTGTAGGAGAATATAACACTACTTATCTTCAACCGTTTTTTTTTAAACCAACTTCTCGTAAACAAATTTCCAAATTAGCTTATAAATCTTCTGAACAAAAGAAACAAAAATTCTTACGATTTTAAAATCATTTTCGCATCAAGTTTCAATTTGTAGTGATATTTGGAGTACTTTATAACAAAAACATTTTTACATGGGCAATACTTTACATTTTATTGATTATGATATGTTTTTCATAAATATGTTATTGCATTTCACCATTTTAATGAAAGACATAATGCCACCAACATTGAAAATTTAATAAAAACGGTTTTGCAAGAATTTAATTTACAAAATCGACTTTTTCATACTTATTTGATAATGCATCCGCTAACATCGCCGCCGTAAACGAGTTGGTGGGGAATGCAGGACAATTTATAAAAGCTCATTATACTCACCAAAGATGTGCTTGTCATATTTAAATCTATGTGTTCAAGATGGACTAAAAGTTTTATGTGAATTGTTAGCGTCTATCGCTACCGTAATTGAACATATTTGGCATTAGAAAAAAATGGAGATCAACGTGTTTAGAAAATAATGTTCATTCTATTGCTTTTTCAAAAGATATTGGAACTCGTTGGAACCTCAACCTACAAACTACTTAGTCAAGCTTTCCGTTACAAAGATGTTTTACATGGAGAGAGTGGACGGTTGGTGCATATTGGGAGGTTGATGGGAGAGTTTTGCTAGGGCTTTTCCAATGACTTTGCTTATGCAATTGATGGCGATGACCATGCCTAGTGAAATAGTTATTGTGGATGGGTTGTGTTGGGTAGGCTAGGGGAATGGAGAGTGCACAATTAGCTCCGCTCATGCATGCCAATATTTGAGGCATGGACAATTGAACTTTGGTTGTCAGACAGTTGTACGAGAGAGTTTAGAAACTCCAAGGACAAGAGATAATCTAAGTACTTCAGTTGGAGGAGGTTGGAAGGTATGTAGGACACATGAGCAGTTTTTTATTCACGTCTTTAGGTATTGTAGGGGCACAACACGACTCTGGAAGGACCTTTAGTATCAATAGTAGTATCTTGTGGAACGATGTTTTTGCATGTGTCTTGTGGTGGATCTCCAAGTGGCTAGAAAACCTTGTCTTTGGCAAGGGGAAATGGACAGGGAATCACACAAATTTCAATGTGGAGATGACAATAGGATACAATAGAGTGCAGGAAGAATGAACCAGAAGGAAAGAAGAACATGATACTGGTTCATGCACGGTCGAGCTTTGGGGAGATTTGTATGACCTGAAGTTGGCTTGGATTACACACGAGGCAAACATAATAAGGATATAAAGGAAAATAAGGGAACAAATATCCCCGGCAGTTTCACCGTCAAATGTAAGAAATGGTATTGCGACTATTGTCAAAAGATCCATAAGTAGCATTTACAATCATACACCTCCTGATTCATTCAACAATGAGAACCTATCATGTTGGCAATATCACTCTTCCACGGCTAAAGGAGTAAAGGGTAAAAATGGTTTCCCATTTCAAAAGCCAGGTGCTAAACAAAACAAATGAATAGGGTAAGTTTGGGACTACCATACCAAGCAGATGAACATTGCATCCACCACCACCACCAACATCGACCACTCAACCAACTCCCTTGTTTATGCGCACATCACATAAAAAAGCTATTTTAACCTTTTTCCTCCCTCTTCATCTTCTACTTTCCATGCAATCCTCTCACAACTCAACAACCAATCTATCGATGTCTTGTATTTGCACTTCTGATTGTAACACCGTGCAAAAATTTTGTGTAGCCAAGTAAACTCAATTTCCCATCAGAGTTTCTTATCCAGTCCTTGAGAATTACGTAAGCACTTGGCCCAAGATTCAACTCCTGCATTCATCAGTAACCCATTTCAGTTTCATCACAATATAACACTTACAATATTATTCAGGAAATGCATGTAGGGATAGGGAATATACTCTTGCAACTTCCTCTACGCTAATCACTCGATTCCCTTCTTGCTCGAAATGCTCAAAAGCAATAGAGGCAATCTGCTCCCAGCATCCCAGAGCCTCCAGTTGGTGAGTGCTGATTGCTGCTGCACAAAACTCTTCAAAGTCCATTTTGCGGTAGGAGAGTGGTGTCATCTGGCATAACACCAAAGATTGAATAAGATCATTAGATCAATTCAAAATAACAATTCCAGATAACAAGCATCATTTTAACAACTAAACGGCAATACAAAGATCAATAAGTCAAACTTGAAGTTACACTCGAAAGTAGTTCCATTAACAAGGGCAAGCTATCCTTTCAAAAGAACACCATTAACTAAACTGCCACAAATATTTTTTTAATTTCTATGAGGTCCTTACTGCATTCAAAATCTCCGGAACTCTTGATTCCTTCATAGCCTCAGTAGCATTCTGCATGAGAGCCTGCATGAGTATCATTTAGAAGTGGTTTTAATTGTCATATTCAAGGACTGCCAAGACTTCAATCATGAAATGGAAACTAGAAGGGCAAAGAGATGACCACTCGGAAGTTCTCAAGTGTAATATAGCCATCTCTAGGTTCCAACAGCAGAAATTGTTGTCTAAGGTAGACCAGCTCATCCTCTGTTAAAGCTTTGGAGAGGGCCTATTGCATCAAAAACAAATGAAAGTTTAAAAGTAGGGCCATAGTTCTCCAAATTGAAATTGGAACTTAGTTTGAATAAAACACAACCCACGGTGATTGAAATTCACCTTCCAATATTTAGATATAAAGCATTGAAACAACATTGTTTGACACTAGAGGGGGAAATAAGGGAGGTCTAGAAGGCAACCAAAAAGGAAGGTTCTAGAGATGAAATTAAAACTGAATTGAAAAATATTCCAAAAATAAGTGAAGTCTTACCTTCAAGGCAGCACGCTTAAATGGAGTTGCATGAAGATAGGACTTGACTAATTTAAAGATCAATATATCTAAAGGAATAGAATTATTTGCATCCCGCAACCATGGATGAGCTGTAACAGAAATCAAATGTATCAGCCCACTAGCATAATTACTGATTATATATTGAAAATAACAAACCTAGCTCTACAGAACTCAGAAGCAATAAGACAGACATTAAATAAGGCAGCTCAAATTGTTTGATGAAATTATGCAGATACAAATTCAGGGTAGAAACCCGTTTATAATAAGGGACAGGGAATTTCTGGGAAAACAGAAAAACACAATAGCCCAGTAGACAACAGTAGCAGTTTCTGACCATTTTATAATGTTGTATAGCTTAATCAGGTTATCTAGTATATTAATCTGACATATCAAGAAACAACAAACATTAGTGCATAAGAACTAATAAGTTAGTGATATATGCCAGAGCAAGTTCTAGAAGAAACCAGAGGCCATGGGATGAACAACTTAACCAGTATCTCAAGATCAAACCATGACAAAAGACATAAAGGGTGAGACAGGGGATGCAAAGAACTTACTCAGAGCTTGAGCAGCTGTCATCCTTTTCCTATAATCCTTATTCAATAGTCTTTTTACAAAATCCTTCGCTTCTGAAGATGCTGAAGGCCATGGCAAATCATCAAAGTTGGGATCAGCTCTTAGTACTGCCCGGAATATCCCTGACTCTGTACGCGCCCAAAATGGACGACTTCCACACAACAAGATATATGTTATAACTCCAATGCTCCATATATCTGCTTCCAGACTATATGATCTATGAAGGACTTCAGGTGCCACGTAGTAAGCACTTCCAACAATATCATTGAGTCTGTCATCTGCAAAAAGGCATGTTATTGTAAAGGTGTAAGTGGACAAGAAGAGGGGCAGGGTACAGAGCTAAACATACAATAATACAAGTGCAAGGTCAAGGTCAACAGAAAGAATCCCCATGGTAAGGAATGATGAGAAATCCAACACAAAATGAAGCCGTTAAGACATCTTGGCTTTAGAACAAAACAGAGAATACATAATAATTATTGCTAAACAAGGAATGAACTCATCATAACTCCTCAAGAAGGAAATAGGAATCGATAAAGTTATAATCAAGAAAGAGCTAGGCAAGTGAATGCTTTTATTGATGACATATTTGTATGGTGATATAATTGCAGAATGAAATGATAGGGTGACTCACATTAACAACCTATTCTTTTTGACTTATCACAGTAACAATCCAACATCAGCAACCTTACACGGTTCTAGCATCTCATACTAAGCAACACAAGTTCCTTGTATTTCATTGATTTTCCACTTATGGTATATATGCAGATTAGATGAGTTGGGCAAAATAATTATGATCAATTAATAAATCAATCAACCATCAGGGAGTTTGGATCTAGAAGTCATATACGCAGAATGAAATGATAGGGTGACTCACATTAACAACCTATTCTTTTGACTTATCACGGTCACAATCCAACATTGGCAGCCTATACACGGTTCTAGCATCTCATACTAAGCAACACAAGTTCCTTGTACATTATTGATTTTCCACTGATGGTATATATGCAGATTAGATGAGTTGGGGAAAATTATTATGTCCAATTAATAAATTTTGTGGCTCCTTTTAAGGCAATTAGTGGACAGTCTGGACATATGTAATCTTAATTTTGCATGAGCTGTTATCTAGGACCTATCTAGGACCCCACAACTTGGCTTCATGAGTGGTAAAATGCAAAAGAGTAGATGAGAGCATATATTCTACAATCACATAACGATTCCATATATGTTACCTGGCCTGATGAAGTCGGAGAGACCAAAATCAATAAGTTTCATGTCAGCGTTTTCATCTCTAGAGATAAAAAGAAAATTCTGTCACAAGGAAAGAGTGAGATATAAGATTTCATGATAAAAAAATAAATACATAAAATAAAGTCCTTGAGCAATGGCAAGAAGAAAAACGTTAAGTATCCAGATATGAAAGTTCAGACAGTAACCTCCGGCTTCAAGTCCCGATGCACGACGCCTTGTAGATGACAAAATGATACAACACTCAAAATTTGCACAATAATAGCCTTTGCATCACTCTCTGGGTATTTTCCACCTCTGCAATAAAAGTACACTAATCACATGAATACATTTCATATCTCAAGGGAAAGAACATTATTTATTCTAATTTGGAAAATATAATACTACCTAGATAAGATTCTGTCCAGTAACTCTCCACCTTCACACAATCTGGAAAAAAAAATATGCACCTTAATTTCAAAGGCAGTAGTGAAGTCTTGAAACAAATGCAGAAATGTCTCAAACTACGCAGCAGTGTCAAGTATACGCGAGAAAAAAAATCTCACGGGAGTTTTACAATTAGATACAAAATACAAAAAATATATAAGAAACAACATACTCCATGACTATGTAAACGTTGTTTGTATCTTCACAAGCATCATGAAATTTGACCAAATGTTTATGGCCTGATAATGCTTTCAGTATTTTCACCTCCCTGCGAACATCTTCAATTGAAATGGCTGTTGTCATCTGACCATATTACAAACAAACAAAAGGTCAGCCTAATTAATACGACCATAATACTGAATCTCCATATAGGTTAAGAATTAATAGAGTGAACAGTATGTTAAAATAACATGTGTCTTCAGATTCATTGAGCATTTGTACGAAATAGCATAAATAAAGTCCCAAGCTGCTATTATGATGGAATATATATCTCTAGGCAGTGCCGTTTCACGTGACGGAAACATGGAAACCCTCGAAAACTTCTCGGCAATAGTCAAACTAGGGAGGACACGGTCAAGACACTTCTCCAACATCGGACACAGGCCAGACACGGTCAAACAATGGTCACAGCAGGTGGTGGTTCAACGTGGACTCGGGAGGGACACGAAAAAGAGAATTAGACATTCATGGCTGCTACGCTTTTGTTTTTTAAATTCGAAGTGGCAGTGGCTGGGAAAATGGAAGGAGGAGAGAATATGAGATAGGGTTTTCGAATTTTACTTGAATTACCAAACAATACCATAACTTGTGAAAATTTCCGATAACGTCCCAATCGAAACTAGCTTCACATGAATTCTTCCGAAAAAGGTCATCCTAATTAATTCCATCAAATGTTATTTTATCAATTTAATGCTTCTCGTATTTTCCTTCCCAGAATAGAATCTAAATTCCCAACCCCCAAATGACCTCAATATCACTTAACGCAACCAAGTTGCTTATTTCTCAAGGCTTCTACAACTAATGGAACATCCATACATTATCGATTGTATCATATATGTTTCTCTTCTTCTTATATATGAATTCCTCTTCGCATGAGCATTAGAATGATATATTATTTATATTTCCTCGTGTCCCATTTCCTGTGATTTTTAGAATTGCATCTTTTCCATTTCTATGACCGTTTCCCGTTTCCATGCTACATAGTGCATATGTAAAGTGAGTTATTTATCATTACCATAGATCAAGATTTTAGTAGAACTAGAATATCTACTTTCATGACATCGACTCATGCATCACAGTTTCCAGTTCACTTGAGACATTTTCATACAAATAAAAAGATATCAAATGTGAGGGAGTCAACTATAACTATATACATGATAATGTAAATTTTAAGACATGACAAGATATATGGCATACGAGCATGCAGTCGAAGTGTCAGATCTTTTAACAAGCAGAGGCTTGGCGACAAAGTATCTCATGCAAGATTCGTTCGATGTTGGATGCACATGCACCTCATACCAATGTATTCTCAATCATTAGAAAAGAAAAAGCTGGCGATTTTCTATCATCCCTAGGAGTCTATGGTTCCAGAATGCCAAACAAGCCCTAAATCCTGTAGCAAATCTAGGTTCTTCATCTTTCTACTGTGGAAAGGTCAACAGCATTAATTGGACAGGTCAGCAGATAATAAATTTAACATCGATTTCAATATCGATACCTAGCATCGATTTCAGTATCAAAAAATATGCTAACAGATAAATAGATACCTGTTATCTTTGTTTTGGTATGCTGCAGATATCAATGTATGGGCATGTGACAAAATTGGTTTAGCGGAAAATGGGAAAAGTGGGTTATTAAAAATACCAATTAGATATCAATATCAAGATATGCCAAACATAAGATACAAAAGGACCTCCATAGTAGTAATATATGTAAGATGTCCCGTGGTTTAAATGTTATGTACAAGAAAACCTGCTTCGATTATTTTTTTCATATTATGCCCCAACAACTATCCATAACATGTTGTTCTTCCACCAGAAAACCACATCAACATTTAAAAGAGGAACTGTTCAACAGCATAAGATTTGTTGACTTCATTTCTTGGGCAGCCAAGAGTAGTCAACTTTTATAAATACTGCAAGTCTGCAACTCATTAGCCAACGGGATGCTTTTCATTTCCTCTTCATCTACATGGTAACATGGAACAGACAACTTCAACTATGCCATCAAGTCTCAACTAGCTACCAGCAGAGATCATAATGCCTCAAACAGCCCAAGCATCCTAGAAGCAACACCAATTTACGGTGGAAGATACTGTAAAATCATATAATCTTATTGATCTCGTTGTTCATCAATAGCTTAACGTTCAACTAATATCTTCGAACCATGTCCTACCTTTCACAATGGCTTTTCAAATTTGGAATACTTCTGCTTTAATGAATGGTCTAGATTCTAGGGTTTGGCCCAAAACATTCTACTTCTGGATGCACTCCAGTTTCACCCTTTCTTACCAGAACCGGGTTCAATAGCCTCTGATCACCCAACTCATAATTTTTCTACCTTAAATTTTGCTTTATTAGTTCCAGCAACACAAGAACTTGTCCCTATTCCCAGGAAAGTAGGAGAAATCTGGATAGCCATTACCCCCATTTTTTTCATAGCTACATATGCACAATCATTTGTGAATTTCACTTTAAAAACAATAGTTAAAATTAAAAACAATAATGTTCCATATTGATCTCCTAGACTGTTATGATAAATCGCATTCCATCACAAAACAAAGGGCTTAAACTAAGCAAACTATTGTAAAAAAAATAAATGAAAATAGGTACCTTTGATTTGGAAATGATTTTCACAGCAACTAATTGATCCTTGAGCTCCCCCTTCTTTACCCTGGCGGAGCAGGTATGCCCAAAATGCCCTTTCCCGACCTCTTTCTCGAGTTCATACTTGGCCCCGAAATTCTTCCCATAGCCAAAGCTCTTGTCCAATTGCTGACCAGGCTCCGCCCCATCCTCCGGAATCGGGCCTTCTTTGGGCTTGGCCGTTCCAAAACGTTTAGCAAGGGAAGCCTTAATGTGCTTAGCCGGCGATGGTGGTGGAAACGGCTTCCGGAAGAACCTCCTCGGAGTTGACCTCCCAGGAGAGGGTGATACTCCGGCAGGAAGCGGGCTGGCCCCTCCCTGAGGGTAGGGACTCGGGGCGCCGTGAGGGTACGGGCTAGGGCTAGGCCACATACTCGGTGCTGACGACCTTCCAGGGGTATTTTTCCTCGACGCGGTTTCAGCCCCGCCGACACCGGATGCCGGAAGTGGTGACTGTGGATAAACTCCACCGGCGCGTCCGTCGGCGGCGATGACTGTGGCCATACCATCAGCATCGCCGGAGCCAGCGGGCTTACCATAGCACTGCCCCATAGTAGAAGCAGCTACGGCTCCCCCACCGTCCTCCCCACAGGCACTCCTCCGTTCCTCCTAATCGAAGCCTCTGAGAAGAGAAGTAGAGTAGATCGAGGATGACTTAGTCAAAGTCCCCAGAGCTGAGATGTCTGAGAACAACACATAGGGCTTGAAGCAGCACGAATGTTAGGATTTGCCAATTTTAAAAACGACGCCAAGAGAAGGAAGAGACGAAAGAGAGATCGAGAAATGAAGAGATCTGAGAGAAACAATTAGGGTTTAAGGAGTAGGGATCTTGAGAATTGGGAAATAGAAAAGGGGAAGGAGAAGAGAGGATACAGAGATCAAAGGGATTGAGAGATCTGCGAAAACGTTAAAATCTTGGAATGGAATGTGAAATTCAACTGTCAGAGAGAAAGCGAGAAGGAGAGAGAGCACGCTCCCTGTCAAGAAACGAAAGCGAGTGTGACAAAAAGGATGGAGAAGAAGTGGGAGTTTATCAGGCGCGGTGAGGGTCTACACTACGAAATTGCCCAGGGAGTATTTTAGAGACAATTAATGCAATGCCCGGGGAGTATTTTAGAGACAGTTAATGCAGTCGCCTGATTCTCTTGAACAAGGGGCGGTTGGAAATTTGGAATGCCTCTCAATAATGCATTATATTGAATTTTGAAAGGTTAAATGCATTATCTAAATAACACATGTTTGTCTGCATCCAATTATGCCTATGATTCGTTCGACAATCTCAAATTATGGGATTATTGGAGGTATTATTGTATTTTGATTATGTTTTGGGATTATTTTGACCCAAAAAAATATTCAAATACACTTGGATTATCGATTATTGGAGAGATTATTGAAAATAATAATCCCGCAGAATAATTTGTTGGGTTTGTCGAACGGACCCTTAGTGAATGCATGAATAAACAAAAGGCATCGTCGTGGTGTTAAACAATGACATATTAGTGTATTCTCGAAACCGAAATAAGCATGTATGTCGCTTGACAACATTGTTGAGAGTACTTCAATCAAGACAAGTAATTGCATTTGAAATTGTCGAAGTGTGAAAAGGTAACCTTATTGGGTCATGTGATTACGGTTGAAGGGGGTAAAGATTAAGTTACTAATTTCATAAAATTCATTGAATAATGTAAAGTGGATGTGTAGCTTCCTTGAGATTTTGTATCACCCAAACAAGTACAACACGTGCAACTGGATTAGTGATGTGAACATCCGCATATTCGATTATTTTATAAAATGTTGATTTGTATTAGATATGGGAGTATCCAAATATCTGAAAAATTATATCCATAACGAATTGGATACCCAAACCAGATATTTGAGAAATTTGAGTTCATATATAGATTGTTTATTTTTACCGGATATGTTAGATATCGATCCAGATATTTGACCGATTTGAGTCATTGTTACCCAAATTAGACAAATATATTCGATCCAAATTCTCGAGTATTTGGTCTGATTAAAAGTATTAGATTTTTTCCATGACACAAAAATTTAGACCGCTAGACATCCTCCCCTTATCCTACTTGGGGAGCTCCAAAGCATCAATCTCGATTGCTAGCAACCGGAGGTGGTTCCACGCCACGTGTAGGATTGTAGGCCATCATTTGCTGGAAATGAAATCCTTTACCACTCCAAAGTTGAAAAGTGTCATACTCAAAAAACCTTAATAGAGCGGCTAGGCAAACAAACAAAGTATTTCCTTTTGAGTGGTAAATTAGATTTTAGCTTCATTGTAACTACAAATTATACTTTAGGTTAGATTTTACTTTTATCGTGATTACAGGATCATTGTTTTTTTCTTCTTTACTCCGTCTAAGTTTGATTTGAGCTTCAAGATAGGTTTTCAACGTAGTCACAAGGCGTCACGCTATTTACGTAATATACCAGTATATGTGTGTGTAACCCTACCTTTTTTGGATTTTGCACCCTTAAAATATCTCTAATCACCAATAATTGGTCCTTTTTCCAATCTTTAATTTTTATCCTATTTTGCCAAATTACAATCATAAGCCACAACTTTATATGTTGCACAATTTTATCCAAACCAACAAACTTAATTTAATTTATACACTTTAGGTTAATTTATACTTATTGTCATAATCTAAAAACTATATTATGAATAATAAGTTTTCTGATGTGGGAGCATTTGAGAAATCATCACGAAAAAGCTCACAAGCAAAGGAGTTAGAATGAGAACGTTGATAATTTGGGTTATCCAAACCGACAAACTTAATTTATTATACACTTTATATTATACTCATTTATAGAATGAGGAGAGAAAGGTTAAAACTCATTCAATGGAGTTCAAACCAAAATTTGACTAGAAAGTCTCGACCTACCAGTTCAGTTCATGACCGGTCAGGTCAACCAGTTTTGTCAAGAAATGTAGATGCTCACATTCTCAACCTACAAGTTTTGTCCAAGACCGGCCAAGTTAACTAGTTTTGTGCAAAAACGGATCAATCATCAACCTTTTGTTCTTAAGACATGTGATGTATTATTTCCATTTCAAAATCTTCTCTTTTAATAATTTGTGTTATTTTTCTATTAGATCAAATTTAGGTATTTTTCTATTGGACAACCTTTAGGCATCTTCCTATTGACCACCTTTATGCCTTTTTCTATTGGACTTTCTTTTATTCACAATAGCCTATATATATATATATATATATATATATATATATATATATATATATATATATGGATAAATCATGTTGTAAAAAGCATGATTATCATATTCATGTTAAGAAAAACGTTTATGTCCAAGCTGACGAGTTTCCTCAAAAGTACTTCGCTATAGAAGTCTACATCAAGTGAGAGAGATCTTGTTAGTTTGTTTATCTTGAATTGTTTTGTGTGTATCAATTCCACTACGAGTATTGGTGTTATCAAGCATTAACAAGTCTCCTTCTTGTTCTTCCTAGCTTCGTTATTGGTTGTGTGTTAGGGCCTCATTTATCCTATCATGCTCCAAGCCGTTCATATGTACGACATAGACCTATCTATCTACCGATCCATCACCACCATCGGATCTTACCTATGTTTCTCCTTTTATCCTTATACATATCAGTTTCCTCCATCGTTTCCATCCATTTCGAGTCTTTCATTGGAAGAGCGGATTTTGGTGCCGAAGATCGGGACAACCTACGGCTGACCCCGTATCAAAGCTCTGCTGCAACATCAAAATCCAGAAAATACAAAAAAGAGACATCGGGGTCATTACCATCTCGGTTAGTCTACTTATCTCGTTATTTTACTATTTTCGATTCTATTGATTTGTCGATTATTGTTGTACATTGTTGCAGCCATAATAAATGTCTTTGGAACCCTAAACCCCCCAGGTACCAACCTTTTAAAAAAAATTGCTCATGTTACCAAACTAGTTTTATATCTTGTTTTCCCACAAAAACCAGCCCATAAAGCTAACTTGGTGCTTGTTCAAAAAAGAGAAAAAGAAGTATTCATAATATCAGAAAGTTCGAAGAAAAAAAAAGAATAGAAAAGATAAGTTAAAAAACAGAATTGAAGAGAAGTGTACCAATTCCGTGTTGACAATTCCGTATTAACAGTTCGTGTTAACAGCTTGTGTTGGTCTTTGAGCCTTTTACCTTGATTTTCTTAGCCTACCATTTCCTTGTTTCTTGGTTGTGCATTGTCAACATAAAAAGCATTTTGTTGGTTTTAAAGACATGCGAGATTAGTTGTGCTTTTTTAACCCTTGTATCACATAAATTGCCTTCATGCATTGTTACTTGAGATTGATTTGTTACACAATCTTGTATTTACCTGAACACTGGTTTTGAATTTTGAGTTGCTTGCAATCTTTACATTGTTTTTGTTATTGATCCATTCAAAGCATAACACAAGAAGCTAACAAACTTCACAAGAGAGTGTCAAACACAAAAAGTGAAACACGTGTGAGTTGTTTTGTGTTTTAAGCTAACCTAACAAGTTTTTTTTGTTATTTTATTATTGTGATCATGTCAAGAAGTCCCTCAACTTTGGGGAAACTGAACCCATCACTCCAGAACTTGTTGCCATGCTTAAAGAGATGTCGGATAAGATTACAAGTCTTACCAAGTAGGTAAGTGACTTAGAGATCCAAAACAACTAGCCATGCCACCACCGACAATCCTTACGTTCCAACAACCACCACCAACTCCTAGAGGGAGTAATTCTAACTCTTCTCTTGTAAATAAGAGCCATGGAATTTTAATTGCTAGGACATCTTCACATGGACCACCAACCCCCTCTAAAGATAATTAGAAGAAAAACTTGTTTCAAACTAGATGTCTAATTAAAGAAAAAGTTTGTAATATGATTATAAATGGAGGTTGTTGTTAGAATATATCTAGCATTAAGATGGTCGTAAAACTACAATTCCCTACATTTTAACACCGTAAGCCTTTACATAAAATGGAGTGATTGATTGTTGTGTAGTTAAAGTAGAAAAGCAAGTTGAGGTCGCCATCAAGTTAGGAATTTATGAAGATAATATTCGATGTGATGTAGTACATATCCAAACTCATCATATTTTATTAGGGCATCCATGGAAACATGATAGGAATATCAATCATGAGGGTGTTACTAATTGGTATATTTTTACTTTTTACGGCAGGCATTGTGTTTTAAAGCATGTGACTCCAACCCAACTTGTAAAAGAAGAAGAGACATCCCGGATTGAGGCTAAGAATAGGAGAGAAGTGTCACAAAACCAAGAATTGCATCCCCTATTTCGCATCTTACAACCCCATATGTAGTCCATCTTCGTCATCATTAACAATGAAACTAATTGGGGTTATCACAACCCCATAGGGAAGTGTTTCTAACCTTTCTACTACCACTATTGCTCCCTTAGAGCCACAAATTTCAAAAATTAAAATTGTGCATAAATGTGCTTTAGATGTTGAGCTTGAAAGTACTAGGCATGATCTAGGTAGTAAGGAAGTGAGGGTGCATGAATCATCATCGAATGATGTTGATAATGATCTTAATCATGATGATGAACATGGTATATATGGTTGATATTGAGTTAAATGTACTAAAAACTGCTTGGTTGTTAGTGTGTACAAAACTAATTTTGAATGTGTTAATGACCATGATTGTGATGTGCATATTGTTGAGGATGATAGTGATAAATCTTTAGATATTTCTCTTATATCCATTGATGTTAATGAGCAGGACTCTAGTTATGATAGTAATGATGAAATTGAACTACTATCTACTTTGATGATTGAACATGATCCTTGTGATGAATTGGTTATTAATAAGGTTGTTGATATATTTTATAAGCATGCTAATGTTGTTTATGTTTTTCCTATTGCTCAAGCTAAGTTTATTTATTCTATTGAGGAACGCATTGATAATATTACACCTTCTACTTTACATGCTAATTTTAGTGAGTGTGTTGATGACCTTGCTAAATTTTTGAACCCTATGGATAGGAAAGTCGATTCTAGGATGTTAGTTGATGAGCATGTGTTAGCCAATCGAATACACAAGTCGAATATGATGATCTTGATCCTACTTATGATGATGAACCTGAAATATTTGATTCTTGTAGAAATCATGGCAACACTTGTGAATGTGATGCTTATTCTAAGAGTGGGTATTTACATGCTATGAAGATTGAGGATGAACCTTGTATTTATTTGAGTAACATGGGTGTTGTAAAATAAAGTGATCGCTGAAAAATTATATTCTCATCATCATGTTACTCTAGCTGAAATTTTATCCCATGAGTGTAATGTCTTTAATCTAGCTCCTAGATTTTGTTATCTCTTAGAATCCCATGTTGAATTTGATAAGTTTCTAGTGGATGAGAATGAATATATTGATCACATAGCTCATGCTGAAATTGTTTTACCTTTGGGAAACCACGATGATAACAAGCTTTATACGTTATGTGCTAATTTTATTGAATATAATGTTGAAATTGGTAATGTTATTGATCATGATGATTCTCTCGAGTTTGATAAGGACCTTGTTAAATTTATGAACCATCATATGGAGTGTTCAAAACTTAAGAATTGTCAACTCCACTGTTGAATTTATTGGTTCCATAATTAATAGTGTTGATTGCCTTGTGATTAGGAGAGCTTTACTTCACACTAGGAGTTTAGTGAAGGGCAAGGTTAAGAATTGTCAACTCCATTGTTGAATTTATTGGTTCCATCATATGGAGTGTTTTGATTGCCTTGTAATTAGGTGAGCTTTACTTCACACTAGGAGTTTAGTGAAGGACATGATTAATAGTGTTGATTGCCTTGTGATTAGGAGAGTTTACTTCACACTAGGAGTTTTACTTCACATTGGATCCATCCTTTGACCAAGAGTTTGCGGTATTCCCACAAGCGGGTCAACTCTCTCATTCCTCGCCGGAAGGTGAGGTGCAGGCGGTGGCACAACAACAGGTGCCGGTGGATTAACTACAACTCTAGCTTCTCTTTCTCTTTCTTCATTTATCCGCCGAACGGATTCTCGTAATTCGGCCATGTCGGCTAGAAGTTGGTCATGTCTAGCAAGTGCTTCAGCTCTCTCTCTAATTAGAGCATCATATCGCAATTTTAATTGGTCCAGAGCATCATCCAACTCAACTCAGAAATCTCTATCCTCTTCTTTATTTGCATCAGCCATTTTAGCTTCCTTAAGTCTTCTTCTGTAAGTCTTTTCTAGTTCAGGATAGTAGGGAACGATTCCTTTACCATCTATCAAGATCTTTGCATAAACCTAAAGAAAGGTCCTGCAAGAACACTCAAGTAGAATGATCAATAGCAACAAGGGCATCAACCCTAAGACAACCAAATACCGGCTTGGTCTAAACCAAGTCCCCGAAAACGGTGCCAAAAACTTGTTCGCTCAAAAACGTGTGCAGAATAAGTCTTAAATTTATACCAAGAATAAAAGCAAATAAGCAAACACGCAGTGTACGGATCAATCGCAAAACAAACAATTATTCCAGGGTAGAACACAAGGACTATGGCGAAATCAATCAATGGTATATAACTCTAGGTTGTTTATGCAAAAACTCGAGCAACAAGAACAATGAATGATAATCAGACAAGGGAAAGTAGGTTCTAGAGATCAAGGTATCCAGTTGTGGTTTCAACTCAAGATTTCTCAAGGATAAACGTGGACAAAGCTGAGGTTTGCAAATGGAATATATTTCTACGATGGGGATAAATCACAAGGTAAGTCTCACCATCCACTATCCCAAACCAAAGATCCAATCACCGGGTAAGTCTCAAGGAACTAAGAAAAAGTACCAACACTCAAACCGACATCACTCACCTAGGGAACAAACTAACCATCACCGGGTAAGCCTCAGGTTAACTCTCAAAGGTAGGATGAAGGCACACTCAAACCCTAACAAAGGATAAACCTTTGTTTCCTAACACTCATCATCATCGGTAACAAACAAAGGAATCACCGGGTAAGTCTCTTCCTAGGCTTGAATATAAACCACGAAAGGTGCAACAAGGATAGGGTTTGGCAAACTATAACCTAAACTCAAGATCGGGCATGCAGAAGGCAATCTCGTGTAGTTCTTATCGATCTCGGTCGAGATGACTCCAAGAACAGCCCGATACGGGTTTCGGTTTAGGGTTAACTTAACTTTCAGGGTCCACTCACGGTAAAGGTTCATTCTTTCATCGTCTATACCACAACCTTCAACTAATCACCCTAGAATCACAGAGGTTTTAGCCAACAATCATCATGTTCAAAGCAATCAAATATATAATCAAGAAGTCAAGAAAAGAAAATAAAACAATCAACAAAGGTTTCTCAATTATCAAAAGCAAACAATCAAACAAACTGTCAGTATTTGTTCCAAAAGGATGATAACAACTCACTAATAACTTCCCAAGAAAATCTCGCAACTAATCTCTTCTCTTCCTTGAATCCTAAGCAATCCTTCCTTAGATATCTCCTTCCATAAATCCTTCCAATAGCCGTAATGTAAGCGTAGATCCGATAATCCGTAGATGTCTCCGTCCTTTGCCGCGACAATAACCCTCCATTATTATAGAATAATTTTAGGTTAAACTATATTTTATTTTCCTTGGGATGTGGACCGTCGACTTTTAGAAGGTATTTGCTAGTTTTGATCCTATCTTTAGGGATTATTTGATGCGGGACCATCCTTGATAGCATCTACACCTACAATAAATGAAGCAATCACTAATCCAAGATCGAGAGAAACTCAAGAAAATGTCGCTTACGAGCTTCAAACATGGGAGGAATCAATGGGGTGGAAGATTGAATGGCAGATGAAAAATCTCAGCCAACACTCAGGAATCTCGGCCGAGATTTCATCTGACATTTCGTCCCTGACGCGTGTTTGAAGCTCCGGCCAAAGATCTTTTAAATTTGGCAATTATCTTTTATATTTTATGGCGGATGATAGATGTACCGGCAAAAATCGCTATTAGTAACCTAAACTACGCACTCGAAACGCGTAGTTTCGTTTTTTAACTCCAGAATCTAACTACGCTTGTGGCGTGCGTAGTTGGAGCCGATGCGAAGCCGATAGGAGTCGATGAACTACGCTTATGATAAGCGTAGTTGAAGTTGAATTTTTTTAAAAAAAACTCTAACTACGCTATTGGCAAGCGTAGTTGGAGTGAATAAATAAATAAAAAAAAATTCAACTTTGGTTCGTATTACCAAAGTTAAATTTAAAAAAAAAACTCCAACTACACTATTGGCAAGTGTAGTTGGATTGATTTTTTTTTCTTAAAAAAAGAACTTCAACTTTAGTTCCCATTACCAAAGTTGAATTAAAAAAAACACTTGAACTACGCTTACCAATAGCGTAATTGGAGTTAATTTAAAAAAAATATTCATCGGTTCCAACCAGCTCAGGACGGCTCTCCAACTACGCTTGTCAAGAGCGTAGTTTGAACCCAAATGCGAAAAGTGAAACTACGCACTTCGCATGCGTAGTTGTGGCTACAAATAGCGTTTTTTGCCGGTACGTGTAAAATTCCCGTATTTTATTACCTTAAACCTCTCAAGTTATCTTATGGAAATTATTTATTTTTGGATCCTATCTTTTAGGATTATTTTTAGATTATATTTTAAAGATATATTTCCTAAAGTATCTTATAAATATATATTTCCTACTTTTCATAGTTGATCTCCCTTATAAGTAGCCTTAGAGGGGGATATTGTTAGGTAGATTAGATTTGATATATTTTTCACATATTGTGTGAACTTGCAGCTTCGTTTATGAAGTTTGTATTTTATTCATTCCTATTCAATCAAAGGAGAGTTTTGGTTGAATCATTGTGAAGTCCTTGCTAGAGTGTTCTTGTATGTGTTAATCTTTTTGAAGGTTGGTGTTTCTCGTCAATACTAGTCTTTCCTTGTGCTTATCTTACTTAGAAGACTTGTGTAAGGTTAAATGAGTCAGGGTTAAGATAAGCTCTTCGTTAAGAGGTTTTGACACATCATTGATCAAGGCTCTTTGCGGGAATATCTTGGTACGTATCTTCCTATATCTATCATTTATCAATCAATAATCATCTTCTTATCTTTCCATATCATTCTTTATTCTGCATTCTGATTTTTGATAAATCTCGGTCTTTTCTTCACGAAATCTCGCCCGAGATTTCTTCTATCCATCCGAGATTTGAGTCTATCGAAGGATTTCAATCTAGACCGGGAACTACGGCTTAACCCCGCATCAAAGTGGTATCAAAGCTAATCGATTGAAGTCCGTATCAGGTTTGAGTCAATTTTTTATTTGAATCTTCTTTGAGTCATATAAAAGTTGAGTCTTTTTCCCTAGTTCGCCATCTTATGAGATTATTTGAGTTTAACGTGTGTTTACTGGTGCAAGTCTTGGAAAAGAGAAATGCCATAGCGCAAACACAAGCCAGTCGTTGATCTTGAAAACCTCGCCCAACCCTACGGGAAAAGTGAACAATGTTTGTGCGTAAAGATAAGATCTTTTCTAATAGTTAAGATCTTACCCCCCTGTCGAAGCAAAGTTATAATCACGTCTTCAGCAGTGAAAGACCATAAGACAACTGTTAGCATGAAATATGACTATATTTTAGGAACTGGTTTTAGTTGTTTTTCCTTCTTTATTGTATTCTTAGATATGAGTTTGAAGCAATTATGAGCTAGTTCACCCACTTTGTCGATATAAAGATCTACACTAGCTTTGTTTTGTTTTTAGGTGAATAAAAGCTTGGATTGGAGCAAAATGAGGGAGGAAAGGAGTATTTGATTGTGCTCGATGGCAAGAAGATGCATTAGAGAGGCTAAGGAAGGAGCATGAATGAAGAATGTCACGAAACAAAGGCAAAAACAAAGAGTTTTGAAGTTCACGCTCTAAATTACGGTCGTGGAAAAGGAATTGGAAGAACCACGCTCTAAATTACAGCCGTGGATTTGGCAACATGATCGTGGAAGTGAGTTTGGAGCACAACAGAAAGTTACACGGTCTAAACTACGGCTGTGGAAAGTTGTTCATGACCGTGATTTTGGTGATTTTGTGACGTATCATTATTGCCACGTCAGCAACGTTATTGGGATTTTCCCGTAACCCTATTTTCGCCTATAAGAAGGCTTGAGAAGAGAGTTTCGAGGACCTTCGCTTACGCATTCGCTGAGAGCTTCATTGACGGCGGCCTTAGGGTTTCATTTCGACCTCGAGGATTGGAGATTTGTGAAAGACGTGATTTTTGAGAGATTGTATACTTCGGGATATTCTAGGGTTTTTATTGAAGGATGGGTTGACATCCCGTTCTTTGTGGTTTCTCTAGATCATTGTGAGGATTTCTATTCCTACTTTTCTGAATTCATAAACAAACTTTGTTGTTTGGATTTCGAGATTGACTTTGAGTTGCTATTGAGTTTTTGAGGGTTTTCATCTTTCATTCTTCTTAAATTGATTATTGATATCATAATGATGATTATTGGCTAAAACCGATTAGCAATTTTAAGGTGAAGGGTTGATAGTTGTGGCTTAGATGATGATAGATCGTTCGTAACTTGATTGGACCCTGAGAGTGTGAGAAACATCGTCGACACCCTAAATCACGGCCTGTTCTTGAGTTTCACGGCCGTGGTTCTTCAATATCTAGCCGTGATTTTCCTTGTTTTACGACCTTTGCTTTTGCTTTAATCCAAAGTTAAAGATTTGCTTTAACCTAGCTTTGGCTTGCCTTTCCTAGGTAGTAGTGAGACTTAACATCCTCTATTTCGGTTTCGAGTGTCACAACCTTAACCGTTTTAGTTTATCTTTGATTCCTTGAGTTTATGCACGGGTATTTAAGATTAATTCTTACCTTTAGATCCTTTCTATACTGCAGCCTCAACAACCTTTATAGAGAGAACCTTTGGGTAAGACATATAGGGTTTTGGAACTTCACCGTACATTACCTTACTTTAGTTATACCTTTGCAAGTCTCAACTCTGTCCTTACATCTATAGTATATCTTGAATCGATTGTCACAATTGGATACCTGGATCTTTAGGGTTGTTGTTTTCCCATTTTTTGCAAAACTTCTACACTTTTGATAGCTCGATTACTTGAAACTGATTTTGTTTCACCAAATCCCTGAGTTCGATACTCTGGAATACTTGCTTATCTACGCCGATCCGTACACTGTGGGTTCGCTTGCTTTTGTTTCAGTTTTATAATTAAAACTTATTTGCACGCACGCTTTGAGACGAACAAGTTTTTGGCGCCGTTGCCGGGGATTTGGTCTAGACCAATTTCGGTTGTCAAACTTGGGAGCTTTTGCTCTTGTTATTTGATATCTCTTTGTGAGTGATTTTTGCAGATTCTTTAGGTATATGCAAAAGACTAGATCTACCAAAGATCTACTTCCTTTCGATCCAGAACTTGAGAAAACTTTGAGAAGAAAGTTGAAAGAGAAAAAGATGGCTGAAAACAATGAGAGAAACATCCAAGCGGAGTTGGATGAAGCTCAACTTCAACTTAAGTTGAGTGAGAAAGCTCGTTTGGACGAGTTAATGAGTCATCAAATCCAAATTGATGAACTCAAAGCTATGATGTTGGACATGAAGTTGTAGCTAAATGATGCTAAGAAGAAGAAGGTCAAGAAACCAACTAAGTCCATTAGGGTTGAGTCATCCGACGATGAGGATGAGGATATGCCACCACTTGAGTATATTGATCCGGTGATTCATCCCGTTCGTAACAACCCAAGACCACCGGTTGTTCCTCGCATTCCCGCTGAAGATGTGAGAGTTGCTCATGGAGGAGATGAACCACGGACTCTTGGGCAAAGGATGGATCCAATTCAGCAACCACGCCGTCTAGGTGTGAATTTCGGAGCTGAGGACATCCAGGAATTCAGTTTTAGCCCGCAAGTTATCACCATGGTTCGCCAAAGTCAATTTAGTGGAACTAGTATTGAATCTCCACACCAACATTTGCAGAATTTTAAGATTCTCATGGAGACATTTAAGCCGAAGAGGGCTACCAACAACAACTACAAGATCAAACCATTCTTCTTTTCTTTGAAGGACAAGGCTCTATCTTGGTATCAAACTCTTCCAACTGGAAGGCTTAACACATGAGAGGATCTATCTTCGGAGTTCCTCACCAAATTCTTCCCGCCATCTAAGACGGCGGAGTTGAGAGGTAAAATTAATGCATTTTCTATGAAAGCTAATGAAAGTTTGTTTCAATCATGGGAAAGATTTCAGGACCTCTTATTGGATTGCCCACACCATGGCATTTCAAAGTTGGAGTTATTGGAGATTTACAACAAGGGGTTGGATGTGGAAACACAATTTAATCTCCAATCTCTCTCTTGTGGTACATTCATGGACATGAGAGAAGATGACGCTTGTGACTTTATTGAGAAGCAAGCCCAAGTAATTGAGAAGTATTCCCACCGGAAGGTGGATCCAAACAGCCGGAATCAAGGAGATCCAGGAGCTAAGCCAACAAGCTGCACAAACCGAATAATTTTCCCTAAATAATGAGATCAAAGAGTTGAAGGAAGTCATCAAAACTAGCCTCCAAAAGGCTAAGAAGCAAGAGGTCAACTATCTAGGGAGAGATAACCACCAAGGATAGGAATGATTACCGGAACAACAATCGGAACAACAGTTGGAATAATAATAACAATAGGAACTCCAACAACAACAATTGGAGATCCAACCAACAAAATCCAGGTAATCCCTAATCCAATGCTGAAAAAGCTCTAACACCTTCTTCTTCTTCTACTACTCCTTTGAAAAGCCAGGGACAAACATCAAATGGATCAAACAATAAGGAAAAGGAGAAGCCCGATCCTATGTTGGAGACGATCTTGGGAAAGCTCCAAGGGTTAGAGAGCTATATGACTTCAGTTGATAAAGCTCACAAAGCTTTAGAAAACCATATGTTCAGCAAGGCCGTAGAAGTTCCTAGAGATCAAGAGAAGTTTCCCGGGAAGACGGAGGACAACCCGAAAGGAATGGTGATGGCTATCACTACTAGGAGTGGCGTGACAACCTCCGACCCACGGCCCAAGTTTGTGGAAGTCCCAGCTGAGAAGGGAAAAGAAAAGGAGAAGGAGAAGGAAGATGCCTATGTTCCTTCTCCAGCTTATAAACCTCCTCTACCATTCCCGCAATCTAGAGCAAGAGCGCGTCTAGACAAGCAATTCGGTAAGTTTATTGAAATATTGAGTAAACTGCACATTAATATACCTTTCATTGATGCTATTGTAGGTATGCCCGCTTACGGGAAATTCTTGAAAGAGCTCCTCTCTAACAAGAGGAAGCTAGAAGACTTTGGAGAAGTCAAGATGAGTTCGGAATCTTCGGAGCTCATCAAAACAATGACTGAAAAGATGCCCCCAAAGCTAAGAGATCCGGGGTCATTTTGCATTCCAATTGGAGTAGGAGAAGTCACATGTGACGCCTTGATAGCATGTATTATAGTCTATATTTTGGGACTTGTTTAGACGTTTTATCTTCAATAAATCTGCATGTTTGAATGTATAATATGTAATTATATTGTCGTTTCATCTACCTTTACGGGAATCGAAGTCTACACCAAGTTTCATTGTAATCGTAGGTAAAATGGCACGTTTTGGATCGAAATGGAGTTAAGGAGGAAAGGAGTCTTTGGAGCTACATTCAGGAGCTTAAAAGAGAACCCATGAAGCAAAGAATTAACAAAGAACATTTGCTTTGGACCAGATTTGAGAGATTTCACCTTCAGCTGAGATTCACCTCGGTCAGCGACAGTGTCACCTTGACCGAGGTGATCTAGAGGAGCGCCCTGACCGAGGCAAATATCCTGACGCGGCGAGATATAATTTATTTGGCTGAGATCTTTTATTTTTAGAAGGAGAGATCTTATATTTTTGGGCTGGATTTCTGGAAGGAAGATCATATATTTGGAAGATATATTTTAGAGATATGGATATATTTTATTAATAAATTATCTTTTTAAGATATTATTATCTTTGGAAGATAATTCTCCTATATAAAGGGTTGGATTTTCCACAATTCAGCCATCCTTTACCCTCTTGGATCATTGAAGAAGCTGTAGTTAGGAAGGAATTTTGGAAGTTTGAAGGAAGCTTTGAAGATTGAAGGAAGGAAGTTCATAGCTTTGTAGTAGCTTTTGAGGGGATTTGTAAGACTTTCTTAGATTCCCTTTTGTTTGATTGTCTTGTTGGATTTGTGATCCAAGGAACGCTGATTTGTTTAATATTTGATTCAGTTATTGAAGCCTTATTCTTAAGGTTTTTGTGTTCAAATATTCATTCTCTTCCCATATATTTGATTATTGCTTTCATGATGATGAGTGGCTAATTTCTTTGTGCGATTCTAGGGTGATTGGCTGAAAGTTGTGGGAAAAACAATGATAGAATAATCTTAATCCCAGTAGGACCCTGAAAGCTCGAGTCTTTATCCTTAACCCTAGAACATCTCGTTCAGTCGATGAACATCTCGGCCGGGGTGGAACTTGACTGACCGAGGTGACCTTATCTGATCCGTAACTGAGAGTTAAGTATTAGAGTTTGCCAAATCCTATTCTTATTACACCTTTCCTGGTTCAATGCAAGCCTAGGATGAGACTTACCCGGTAATTCCTTAGTTTGTTTACCCAAGATCATAAGTGTATGTAATAAAGGTTTATCCTTTATTGGGGTTTGAGTGTGCCTTCATTCCATCTTTGTGAGTTAGCCTGAGACTTACCCGGTAAAGGTTGATTCTATTCCCTTAGTTGGTGTGTTGGTTTGAGATTATAATTCCTTTCCTTAGTACCTTGAGACTTACCCGGTAATAGGAGCTTTTGGTTTGGAATTAGTGAGTAGTGAGACTTACCCGATGATCTATTCCACTTTAGAAACACCTTCCCTTAGCAAAACCTCAGCTTTGTCCGCTTATCTTGAGATCTTGAGTTGGAACCATAATTAGATGTTTTAATCCCTAGAATTTGCATATTTCATTTAGTTGACCTTATTATCATCTCTTTGATTGCTTTAATCGCTTTTGTGGTTATTAGTTGCATTGACTACCTATACTTGCTTAGGTTTCACCTAAGTCCCTGAGATCGACACCCCGGAATTCTTGCTTTTACTATAATTGATCCGTACACTGCGGGTTCGCATCCTTGTTTTAAGCATATTTCTTGGGATATAAATTTAAAGCTTGCACACACCGTTTGGAGCGAACAAGTTTTTGGCGCCGTTGCCGGGGACTTGGTCTAGATCAAGCCGGTTGCGGTAGTCTTTCGGGGCAATTGCCCCTGTTGCTACTAACCACTCTACTTGAGTGACTTTCGCAGGTTATTTTTCTTAGGTTTATGCGAAGAACCCGTGCTGGGAAGGAAATCGTTCCTTACGATCCCGAACCAGAAAAGGCATACAAAATACACTTGAAAGAAGCGAAAATGGCCAATCGAGACGATCACGATCTTGAGGCCGAGTTGAAGGAGGCAATGGAACAATTGCGCCTCAATAGGGAAGAACTGCAGCGCGAAAGAGAGGAAAATCGCACCAGAGCTGTAAAGATTGAAGCAGATATGGCTGAGCTACGAGCTCCGATTTTGCATCGACCGGACCCTCGACCGAGGCAGGACCCCGCTCTAGCTGCCCCGGCCGAGATACTTCCACCTCGGATGTCTGTCCGAGATGTTCTTTTTGCAAGTATTCCACAGACCCTAGGGCAGAGGATGGACCCAAATCAGAAAAGTGCGGCGTCCAGGAGTCAACCTAGGAGATCCAGCGCAGCATGATTATGAACTTCGACCGCAAGTTCTATCCATGATCCGCCAATGCCAGTTTGGAGGTTTAGAGAGGGAGTCTCCGCATCAACATGTGCAAAACTATGAGATTTTGATGGAGACCTTGAGACCTTGAGACCTTCTAGGCTGGAAAATAATAATTACAAGCTAAGGCCTTTTTACTTTTCTTTGAAAGACAGGGTGCTTACTTGGTATCAGTCTCTTCCTCCCGAAAAGATCAACACTTGGGAGGAAATGACAACGGAGTTCTTAACAAAATTCTTTCCCCCCTCCAAAATCGCTGAAATGAGAGGGAAGATCAATGCATTCATCATGAAGGACAAAGAGAGTTTGTCCAAGTCATGGGAAAGATTTAAAGATGTTCTTTTGGATTGCCCACATCATGGGATTCCAAAGATAGAGTTGATGGAGATATACTTTAAGGGATTGGATGGAGCTACCCAATTCATCCTTCAACTACTATCTGCCGGCACATTCATGGACATGCCAATTGATAAAGCTTGGGAGTTCATTGAGAAACAAGCTTTGCACATGGAGAAGTACTCGCACCAAGGAGCTGAAAATGTAGTTAAGAGAGTTAATTTCCAAGAAGCTCCATCAAATGATAATCAACTCATCTCCCTCAAGAATGATGTGAAGCAATTGAAGGACCTTTTGGTTGCTCACACCAAAAAGGAGGAGGAAGGATATCAAGGGTCAAGGAACAACAATCATGGTTCGCGGAACAACAACTACAACAACAATAGAGGCTCCAACATCAACAATTGGAGATCCAACAATCAAAATCCGGGTAACCATCATTCTAATTCCAATTCTAATAATTCTTTTAATCCCTCTTCTTCTTCTTCTACTCCATTGAAGAACCAGGAGCCTAGATCAAGTTCGTCCCAGCCAGAGAAGAAAGATGCAGTGCTGGAGGCCATCTTGATCAAGCTCAATGCTATGGAGACGTCCATGACTTCATTTTTGAAGGCACAAAAAGCCTTAGAGCAACAATTATTTAATAAGGCGAATGAAGCACCAAGAGATCCAGGGAAGCTCCCAGCAAGAACAGAGAGCAACCCTAAAGGACAGATCATGGCAATAACGACGAGAAGCGGATTGAAAACTGCAGATCCAGTGCTTCGGTCGATGCCAGTACTGACGAAGAACACCTCGGTCCAGGTACAGACGAAGAACACTTCGGTCGAGGTACTATCCGAGGTGGAGTCTCAGAAAGCGTCGGACAAAACTGAAGTTTATGTCCCACCTCCTGCATATAAACCACCACTTCCATTCCCCCAGTCAAGGTCCAGAGCACATCTAGACAAGCACTTTGGTAAGTTCCTTGACTTGGTGAATAAATTACATATTAACATCCCTTTCCTTGATGCTATTCTAGGGATGCCCGCCTATGAGAAGTTCTTAAAAGAGATTCTATCAAGGAAGAGAAAGTTGGAAGATTTTGGTGAAGTAAGGATGACATCTAAATCCTAGGAGCTCATTCATATCATGAAAGAGAAGATGCCACCCAAGTTGAGAGATCCCGGCTCATTTTGCATTCCCATTCAAGTTGGGGATGTTACTTATGAGGCGTTGTGTGATCTAGGAGCCAGCGTGAGCATCATCCCGCTGGAGCTATGTGTGAAGATCGGACTTGGAAAGCCCAAGCCGGTGAAGATAAGATTGTACATGGCGGACCGCTCCATTACCCATCCCGTGGGCATTTTGGAAGATGTTCCGGTTAAGTTAGGTAACTTCTATTTACCTATAGACTTTGTTGTACTTGATATTCCCGCAGATTATCCCGTCCCTATCATTCTCGGAAGACCATTTCTAGCAACTTCGGGTTGACATGTGGATTGTAAGACTGCCAAGTTGCAATTTAACATTGGCGGTGATCAAGTGGAGTTTGCATTGCTTGCTGCAATGAAAGGAGAGCCGCTGGAGGATGATATCTTCAACATTTATGATGAAGAAGAATCAAGAGAATTGGTGAGCTCTATCCTTATTAATGATCCTCTTGAAAGAGTTATTAGTTTTAGCTTAATGGAGGAAGGTATAGATGCTTCTTGTGATGCAGATATACGGAGCTTAAAGGCACTAGAAGAAGATCCAGGAGCTATGATTGAAAAACTAATCCAGGAGCTATGATTATCCCGTCCCTATCATTCTGTTGCGGATCACCTCAGCCGGCTACCTCCCTCTTCACGCGAGAAGGGCGAACCACCCATAGACGATTCATTCCTCGATGAGCACTTGCATTTGTTGGAACGTTTGATAGACTTCTTTATCTCACCCCATGATGAATGTGAAGTATGGGGGTGAGGATACCTTCCAGCATGTTTAGGGATACCGTACGGTCCAGCTAGCGACCTTAAATCAAGCGCTTCTTGGGAGGCAACCCAAGGTATTGCTTTCTTTTCTCTTTTCTAGTCTAGCTTTAGATAGTTTGCTTTCGCTTTGCTTTGCTTTGTTTTTGGCGTCCTAGACAGAAACCAGGTACTTTCTAAGGAAGGAATACAACCCAGGAGCAACACTGGAAGGACAGAAGTTCGAGAAATTGAGAAGACGAAGTTTGACTGAGACACATCTCGGTTGCAGTCACAGCACCTCGACCGAGATGATTCTTGAGCAACCGAGGCAACTAGGGCTGACAATGATCCACCTCGGTCCAGACACCTCGGTCCATTCGGGACCATCTCGACCGAGGTGATAGCAGAATCGGCGAGGGGTATAAAAGGGGAACATTTTCTCTCTCTTTCCCTCCCACTTCTCTCTCGACCGCGGCGATAACCACCTCGTTTCTCCGATTTTCACTCGTTTTCGACGATTTCTACTTCGATTCTACAAGGAAAGGCTAGAGAAACGGATTGCAAGCAAGAATCTGCAACAAAAATGCTTCCAATTGACCGAATCTGGGGTAATTAAATCGAAAACCCTAACTTCTCTATTTTCGCCGATTTCAGAAGTTAGTGGCTTTGGTTGCCATAGATCTGTGTTGAAAAAGGCTTAAGTACCCCATAGGAACAATCTGTAGTGAAATTGGGGGAAAAGAACTGAAATTCAAAGAGTTGAAATCGAACAACGATCTACCTCGGTCCAGTCGACCTGCGCCTCGGCCGAGGTGTTCTTGAGATCTGTCAAAACAACCGAGGTGATTTGTCCGAAAGAAAAAAATGAGTTCCAGGTCCGATTGCCAGTTAGTTCTGAGGGATAGATCCTCACCTTCTTCTTCTTCTTCTTCTTCTTCTTCTTCTTCTTCTTCTTCTTCTTCTTCCCTACCTTCTATATCGGTGATCCACGAGTGTCACCAGGCTGACTACGACCGCATCTACACGCGCCCTGTGATTGCGCCGCGGTTTCTTGATATTTCCGCTTTTGATTGCCTTCATGTGGCTGACGATCTTAGGAGGATGGTATCCATGGTGGGGCTGGAGCAGTTCATGGAAATTAGAGCTTGATAGGTGATGGAATCACTATCAATTAGGGTAGTTTTTAGAGTCTTTTTATTACATCAGTGTCGGTTTATGCTACTAACTCCTTGATCCAGAAGAAGAAGATCAAAAGAAGCTAAAGAAGGAGTTATAAGCACTCAGGAGTGAAGATCGATCACAAAACAAAGCTTTTGTTGCCTCACCGCCCCAGCGGGTCCTTGCAGCCGCCCCTGCGGATGACGTTTTCCACTGGAGCGCTCCCTGCGCCTTCACCAACGCCAACCAAGAAGCGTGTCACTGCCCCTGCGCCACTCCTTGGCGCCCCTGCGGTGTCCTCCATTGAAGAAACGAAGACTAGCTCCCCTGCGCCTTCCACTGCGGCGCTGCCTGCGCCTCAACGTGGGAGTTGGAAGACGAAGAGGTTGTGTCACCGCCCCTGCGTCGACATAGGGACGCCCCGACGGCTTGGCATCAGAAACGTCAGGAAGGCGAAAGGTCAGACGTTGAAGTGCATTGAAGATCCGCCCCAGCGGAATTGTGTAGCCGCCCCAGCGGCTCTGAAGAAGATCAACCGATTCTGCCTAAACCGCCCTTGCGGTTCCTGAAGGCCGCCCCTGCGGTTTAACGCTCGAAGCTTTACTCCGGCTGTTTACACCATCTTTATGGCATTTACGGTGGTTGTTTTGGGCCGGCCATTTACTCATATTTAGTGTCTTTTGTAGTATAAATAGTCCTTGGTTGATTGCTAGAATCATCCATCTTATCATCTTGTTAGTCGACAAATTATCCACTTAGATTGTCTTGCTTCCTTGTAATGAGTTGCTAACTCCCTTGCTACATTGGGTTGGTTTGAAGGTGCTTTGTTGCTTTGGTTGTAAGTACTTTATAATATAAGTTTTCATTCAGTAATACTTTGTGTTTTCTTGATCTCCATTGTCTAATTGCATGTTTACTATTGCTTGAGATTGATCACCTTAGGTTCTAAAGTGCATGTAAACAACTAGGATTAATAGGTTCCGGGTTCGGGTCTTTAATCTAGTAGCAACTTTAAGTAATAACGGGTTGTGATTACTTAAAGAAAAGGAACACAAATATAAAGATAAGTTTAACGGTTTTAATCTTCTCTTTATATCCCTTAGTCTTTGTTTGAAAGCTAACTTGTTATTTGTTCTTGTAGATTTACGGAACTTTAACCTGTTAAGTTGTGTTGATGCTGGTTGGCTCAACACATATATACAATCGAGACGGGAGATTACTTGAAAACTTGTAAAAGGAACTCACCAAAGTAGCAATTGCATGCTTAGAATCAACCTAGTGTAGATTCATCCATTATTGTCTTACTTGTCGCATTAATCGTTTTCATAAGTTTTTGTGAATCAATTCAACCAAAACCCCCCCTTGTGTCACTTGTCACTATAATCGATAATTGCATCTAAAACACCTTAACTCTCTTGGGTTCGACCCTTACTTAATCACTATACTTGTTCTTAGTGCTAAGTCGGGATTTATTTTTGATTGGATATAGACGACCATAGAAATACCTTCGGTCAAATTTTGGCGCCGTTGCCGGGGAGTTTTAGTATTTTATTGTTATTATTGATTATTGGTTTGAACCATTTTTATGGTTCAAACCCGTGCTACTAATTCCGGCTTTGATTCTTTTGATCCAGAAATTGAGAGGACGCACATCCGGCAACGAAGACAACAACAACTTCAACAAGAGATGGCTGACCGTACTCTTCGTCAACTTACGCAGCCCACCTTGGCTCAAAACCCTCTTGCGGTCACTATACCGGCACTAGGGGAAGGAGTCAACTTTGAGCTCAAGCCGGACTTCATTCACTTGCTTCCATCCTTCCATGGGATAAGTGGTGAACACCCCATCAAGCACCTTGGGAAATTCCATACCGTGTGTATGAGCATGAAGCCGGCCAACATTACCGAAGAACAAATCAAGATGAGGGCATTCAGCTTCACACTCAAAGATTCGGCGGATGATTGGTATTACCACCTTCCATCCGGGAGTATCGACACTTGACAAAACCTTCACAAAGCGTTCTTGGAGAAATACTTTCCAACTAAGAAGGCTAATAGCTTGAAGAAAGCTATAAGCAACATCGAGCAAGAGACAACCGAAACTCTCTACGAGTACTTCGAAAGGTTTGCACGCCTCCGATCCAGCTGTCCTTTTCACGGATATTCAACTCAAGATCTATTCTTGTACTTGTACAATGGCTTGCTAGACAATGAAAGGAGGATCCTCGATGCGGCTTGCGAAGGTAATATTCTTAACTCTACTCCTGACCTTGCTTTGGAAAAGATACAGGAACTAGTGGAAGGAACTCGGAACTTTGGAAGGACCCCGGCTAAGAAAGGAGTTCATGTTGTGAGCTCCGGGAAGAGTGAGATTTCCACCGAGCTCGCGGAATTGAAGGAAATGGTGAAGAGACTAACACTTATGGGAACACCGCAACAACTCAAAGCTTGTGGAGTTTGTGCTGACCCGTATCATCCAACGGACATGTGTCCACAAGTTCAGGATGACGATGTTGAAGTAAACGCAATGGGATATGGACAACCACAGCAGCAAAGACCTAGGAACGATCCCTATGCACAGAATTTTATGCCAAATTGGCGTGACCTACAGAATTTTCGTTGGAGGGATCAACAAAACCAACAACAACAACCCCGCCAAGGTAAGTATCATGTTCGCCACTTAGCGTGCGTGCAAATAAGCTTTAAATTTATAAAACTAGAATCAAGCAAGCGAACCCGCAATGTACGGATCGACGTAGTTAAGCAAGAATTCCAGAGTATCGAACACAGGGATTTGGGGGGAACAAATTCGATTTCAGATTATCAAGCAAGTAAATGTAAGAGCTTTGCAAATTATTGGGAAAACAACAATCCTAAAGATCCAAGTATCCAACTGTGGCAGTCGATTCAAGATATACTAATGGTATAAGGACAGAGTTAAGATATGCAAAGGTATGCTAATGTAAGGTAATCGTACGGTGAAGTTCCAAAAACCTTATATGACTCACCTACAAGACACTCTCTATAAAGGTTGTTGAGGCTTCAATATAGAAAGGTTCTAAAGACGAGAATTCATGTCAAATACCCAAACTTGTAATCCAAGGATCAAGACTAACTAAATCGATTAAGTTGTGACACTCACAATCGAGGTAGAGGTTGTTGAGGCTTCACTACCACCTAGAAAAGGCAAGCCTAAACTAAGTTAAAGCAAATCTTTAACTTTGGATTAAAGTAAAAGCAAGTTCGTAGACTTAAGGGAAATCACGGTTAGTTCTTGAGTTTCCACGGCCGTGGACTCAAGAACAGGCCGTAATTTAGGGTTCGTCGGTGATTCTCTCTAACTCTCAGGGTCCAATCTGTTTACGATCGATCTATCATCATCTAAACCACAACTATCAACCCTTCACCTTAAAATTGTTAAGGGTTTTTAGCCAACAATAGTCATATTGATATCAAATTCAAGGTTTAAAAGATTGAAAGATGAAAACTTCCGAAAACCTTTAATAAACTTCAAACCAATCTCAATGTCACAATCAAGAACAAATATCGTCACTAGATTTGGAATAGAACAAACAAACACAATCTTAGATAAGAAGGAAGAACGGGATGTCAATCCGTCTTCTAAATCAAACCTAAGCAAGAAGAGGAATCTTCTTGCGAACAATCTTCCGAATCTTCGATCTTCCGTAAATCTGGAATTCTCAATCACAATCTCCACCAAAAGTGCGAGATTAGGGCAACTCCGAGGATGAACACAAAGTACGTCTTTTTGCCAAAATCGCAAAGATCTCTCAAGCGAGGTATGAGCGAAAATGCGTCTAAGCAGAGGTGTAAGCGAAGGTGACGAAATCTCTCTTCGTCCGTCCTTTTATAGTGTGTGATGAAGTAGCGGCCCGGCCCAATCCTTTGAAAGATCGTGGCTTAAAGTGTGGCGAAAAAGGATCGCCAAGATCACGGTCGTGGAAGGTTCCACGACCGTAATTTAGAGCGTGGAAATCAACACGGTTTGAACACATGATTCCACGACCGTAGAAGCTACTGGAATGAATCACGCTTCACTTGCTAGGGTTCCACGGCCGTGGAACTGAACGTGGAAAGTGATACGGCCGTATTTTAGAGCGTGGTTTAGGGCAAGAACGTGATTCTTCCCTAGCCTCGTGAATTCTCCAAGTTGAACTCCTTTTTGCTCCTAAGAATGCCCTCAATCCATGGACATGTCAAACAACTTCATCCTTGCTCAATTCCGTTCAGAAATGGCTCTTAATCACCTATAATCAACATAAAGCTTGTGTAGACATCCATATCGACAATATAGGCAAACTAGCTCACAAATGCAACAATGCTCAATCAATGACTATCAATATAAATCAAATACGTTTAGAAAACGTGGCTAAAATATCACAATATTTCATGCTAACAAATAACCCCATACTTGCAACTTGCTTGTCCCTAAGCAAGGTCTTTCAAAAGCTTTAAAACAAGAGTTAGGATGAAATATGTCTACCTTCTCAAAGCAATACTTCTTTTGGTTGAATGTGCCTTCCAAACAATAGATCATTCTCAAATCTTGCTTCAATCGTTTATAAGACTTTCATACACTTAATCAAAGAGTAAAAAGTAAAGAAAGCTCATGAATTAATCAAACTTCTATACAAGCATCATAACCTTTAAACATTATCAAAATCAATCATAAGAAACTTCAATTTAGATCACCAAGTCATATAACATTCTTTTGATCTTAAGGACTTTCAAAGAAAAAGGTCTAGAATGTAGAAAGGGAAGGAAACTTTAAGGAATGTGGTGCATGAATCCGGGAAAGTGGACAACTACCCTTTTCTTTTCCTCTTGCGGTTTTCGCAACACCTTCAACTTAGAGCTTCGCTCTCTTCTTTTCATTTTTCGACTTTACTTTTGGAGTTATGGACAGAGGTGCACAAAAACCGAAGCCTAGGAGATTGGCGTTTCTCAATTTTTATGAGATGCCTCAAACCCTTAGCACACATACCATAATCCGCTAGGAATATCGCTCAATCCGACTTTGGCAAGACACAAACACCCGGCTATGTGAATGGTGCCGAGTTACTCATCGTCATGATTGACTTCCCCAAACCTACAATTTCTTTCTATTCTTTTGATTGCAAATAATTTCTCTCATGGCCCTCCCACATCATACATGCCTTTTTCAATCAACTCCTCCAAATTCCCGGATAGGTAAAGGAGGTCAATATTTCAATGAGGGGTTAAATGATCAAAGAAAGAAGAAAGAAAAATCGAATTGCCTTAATCATTTCAACAAGAAGTATAAGAACTTATAGTGTGTTTTCAACTTCAATTTCTCAACATGATTTAAGTAACATTCATCACATTATGAAACTTGCAAAAGAGGTATAATCAACTCATTCAATTTCTTTTCAATTCACTATTCGTTTAAGCATGCAATTGTCATCAAACTCAATTCACAAGTAGCGATTATCATGGAAATCATCTCAATTCCTTAAAAGCACAAAATTTTTCAAAATTTTTCAATTTTTATGGGTTTTTCAAGTTCTTTTTCATGCAATGCAATAATGAAACATGCAACAATATAATGAACATGCAATGATAGTCTCGATAGAAGCAAACATAGTGAGTAAGAGTTATTACAACTTTTAGTCACACCCCACCCCATACTTGGGACGAACATTGTCCCTAATGTTCAAATAAAAGAAAGAAAAGAAGAAAAGAAAAAGAAACTCACAAAATGGCGGTGGAGAGGCTAAAGCTAACGGTCATGCAAATCATCATCATTGCGGCGCTGGTGGAGGCGGGAATGGAGAGAAGCTAGGATCATAAAACCGCCCAAAGTGCTGGTGGTAGACATCTCTCATCATGTGATCAAGGTCGTCCAAGCGTCCATCTCTAGCATCGGCTCGAATCTCCAATGCTCCTACTCTCTCCGAAAGACCAGTAGCCCAATCCGGCATCTGCTCATACCATCCCGGAGCCTGGCTGTACCACGCTGGAGCGTCGGATGGTGCTGGTGCTGGTGTTGGTGCAGATGGTACCTGTGTAGCCCATGGAGGTGGAGCTCCATACCATGCAGGAGGTGTCTCAGCCCATGTGGGTCTCTCACTCACGCTGGCGCGGCGAGAAGACGAGCCTGAAGCTCTGGCGGGACGTGGAGAACGTCTAGGCATATCGGGGGCCGCATCCGGCTGATCCGGAAACGTGCCAAACTCCTGCTCAGCTCCTCCTCCACCCTCAAACTGATCCCTCATCTCCTCCTCCTCAACTACGGGCGGTGGTGGAACATACGGAGGAGCTGCAATCCTGTTCGCATGCATGGCAGCAAACGTCTCCTTCCAATTATGGCGTCCAACCATAATGGAGTACTCCTGTAGCCACTCAATACCCCTACCAGTCCTGCTCTCCCAAGGCATGGCCGCATAAGGCGGTCCTCTATGTGTGGGGAAGATGAGACCTCTAGTCATGAAGGCATGAAGTCCTAAGGGTACGGCTGGTATGCGGGTACACGCAGAAAAATCAACTTCCAAACTCCTAGCAAGGTGGGTAACTATCCCACCGTATCCAATGTTGCCCTTTCTCTTGTTCTTAAGCTTGCTCATAGTAGCAGCTAAGAGGGTGGCACAGTCAGCTCGGCGCCCATACAGCATGGAGTATAGCAGAAAGAGCTCATCCGTCTTGATCTTTTGGGGCGTCTCCGTCCTAGGAAAGAGACACTCCGAAAGAACACGGTGAGCAATCTTCAAGGCTAAGTGATACATCAACTTAGCCTTGGTGTCAGCAGGTTGCCAGCGGTCCTCGCTGGCGTAGATCATAGCAACTTCCTCCCAAAAGTCCTTGGCGTAAACGCCACTAGGAAAACGACCGTTAAAGGTCTCATGGAACCCAAAGAAGGTCCCGAACTCACGGATGGAAAAATCATAGTTTCTTTCCATAAGACGGAAAGAAACGGTCCTATCCACATGGTTGTGTTGAAAAGACGTCACAACCTCCCTCGTAATCTCCTCATAAGCGTCTTCTCGGATAGACGAGAAGACAACTAGTCCGGCTCTATCCAAGAGCTAAGTAAGGTCATCTACAATGTTAAGAGGAGCTAAATCCTCTAACAATAGGTACCTAGGTCCAATCACAGGTCTCTCATGGATCCTCTCGAATGCATCAAGGTGATCCTCATGAATGGTCGGGACTCTAGGGCTAGGAGGTGAGGGTGATGAAGGTGATGATGGAGGTGAAGGGGAAGAGGGTGGTGGTGCTCTAGAGGATGAGGAAGAAGAGGGATTACCCTTCCTCTTCTTGTTTTGGTCATTCTTTTTCTCCTTAATCCTCCCAAAAACTCTCCTCACAAAGTCCATCACTGTCAAGAATCACGGTCTGTTCTTGCCTTTCCACGGCCGTGGAACTTCCAGGAACCGTGATTCATCTCACTTTTTCACAAATCTCAACAATCAACACTCAAATTCAGCAATCAGGCAGCCCTAGTCTAATTCCTTCCAATTTCAATAAGTTCTTCCTAAAATTTCTAGCAAAACGAACCAAATTGACGAAGATCAAGAAGAGTGGAAAAACCTAGGTTTCGGATTTTTAAAATCCGAATTGTGCGTCCCTTGGTGAATTGCCACTCGATTCGTTGCTTGAATCTTGTTGGTGGTCGAATTTGCTTCAATTTAGGAAGAAGAATCGTCGAAAACGGTTAGCGAACGAAGATTTGGGAGGAGGGCGTGGATTCGGCGTTTGGGTCGTGGAAGGGGGTTTTTGTGAGGTGTTTTTGTGAAGAACGTGGTTTATATAGTCACAGGCAAAATTTTGAAAATCACGGTCTGTCGGGGTGTTCCACGGCCGTGGAATTGTACGGAACCGTGGTTTTGGTGATTTTTCAAAGGCTTTTGGAAATTACGGTCACTGTAGCTGTCACGACCGTGGTTTAGGCGGTGGAACTCTCTATAATGCTCCAAAGTCCAAGTTTCGTCACTTTTCTTCAACATTATTCTTCCCTTTTCCTTTTCCATCGTTCGTACATCCAAAAACACGAACATACCGGAAGAAATCGAAGGCAAAACAAAGCAAAAACGTCTATACTAAGCTAAACTATAAATCGAAAACAAAAACAAGAATGCAATACCTTGGGTTGCCTCCCAAGAAGCGCTTTGTTTAAGGTCCGTAGCTAGACCAATCTCGCACTTATTCGAGTGCGGTAGGCGCGAACTCTTCAGCTTGGAGTTCCGGCGTATACTTCTTGAGTCGTTGGCCGTTCACCTTAAAGCTTCCGCCCGCTTCACCCCATACTTCAACTGCACCATGGGGTAAAATACGCTTAATTAGAAAAGGTCCGGTCCAACGAGATTTGAGCTTACCTGGAAAGAGACGAAGCCTTGAATTGAAGAGGAGAACTTGATCTCCTTCTTTGAAGTCCTTTGGAATGATATGCTTATCATGCCAACGCTTTGCTCTCTCCTTATAGATCTTAGCGTTTTCATAAGCGTTCAAGCGGAGTTCGTCCAGCTCATTAAGGTCTAGGAGACGCTTCTCTCCCGCTTCCTTCATGCTGAAGTTCAACCACTTGATAGCCCAAAACGCCTTGTGCTCCAATTCTACCGGCAAGTGACAAGACTTCCCATACACAAGGTTGTATGGTGTGGTTCCTATGGGAGTCTTGTACGTAGTCCGGTACGCCCACAATGCATCGTCAAGCTTCAAAGACCAATCCTTCCTAGTCCTTGAAACCGTCTTCTCTAAAATTCCTTTGATCTCCCTATTTGAGATTTCAACTTGTCCACTAGTTTGTGGATGATAAAGGGTAGCAATCTTGTGAGTAACCCCATACTTAGCTAGAAGAGCTTCAAAGCGCCGGGCAATGAAGTGAGAACCTCCATCACTAATGATAGTCCTTGGCGTCCCAAATCACGGGAAGATGGTCTAGTTAAAGAACTTAACCACCACCATGGCATCATTGGTGGGAGAGGCAATTGCTTCCACCCATCTAGAAACGTAGTCTACCGCCAATAGTATGTATTGGTTTCCACAAGAGGATGGGAATGGTCCCATAAAGTCTACTCCCTAAACATCGAAAATCTCCACCTCTTGGATGTTGTTGAGGGGCATCTCATTCCTCCTAGAGATATTACCTGTTCTTTGACAAGCATCGCAGCAAGAAACAAAGGATTGCACATCTCTAAATAAAGTAGGCCAAAAAAATCCGGATTGCAATACCTTTGCGCTAGTCTTGTTCGAACTAGCGCGTCCTCCACAAGGTAGTGAATGACAATGGCGGATGACAATTTGCATCTCATCTTCCGGCACACATCACCGAATGATGCCATCCGGACCTCTCTTAAAGAGGAGAGGCTCGTTCCAAAAGTATTCCCGGACATCCTTAAAGAACTTCTTTCTTTGTGCGTAGGATAATCCGGGTGGTATCTCCTGACAAACCAAATAGTTAACAAAATCAGCAAACCATGGTTTGTTACCTTTGGAGATTGCATCGATGCACTCCTCAATAATGTGTAGATGTTCATCCGAGAAGGAGTCGTCGATGGGTAAATGGTCGTCCTCTAGATGTGTTAGGGGACTCAAATGATCCGCAACAGAATTTTCCGAACTCTTCTTATCGCGGATATCTAGATCGAATTCTTGTAGGAGAAGAATCCATCTAATTAGCCTTGGCTTCGCATCTTTCTTCGCAAGGAGGTACCGAATTGCAGCATGATCCGTGTAGACAATCACCTTTGCACCTACAAGATAAGTGCGAAACTTGTCAATAGCATAGACAATGGCTAAAAACTCTTTTTTGGTAGTGGCGTAGTTGAGCTGCGCTTCATCTAGCGTCTTGCTAGCATAGTATATGGCATGGGTTCGTCCTTCCTTTCGTTGTCCAAGAACAACTCCTATAGCTACGTCACTAGCATCGCACATAACCTCAAAGGGAAGAGTCCAATCCGGAGGTTGGATAATAGGTGCTGAAATTAGAGCTTGCCGAATAGTGTTAAACACATCCAAACATTCCTGCGAAAACTCAAAAACTACATCCTTCATCAATAGATTAGTGAGCGGTTTTGATATTTTAGAGAAGTCTTTAATGAAACGTCTATAAAATCCAGCATGTCCTAGGAAACTTCTTATCCCTTTCACCGAAGTTGGGGGAGGAAGCTTCTCTATAGTCTCTATTTTCGCCTTATCCACCTCTATCCCTCTACTAGAGATTAGGTGTCCTAAAACAATTCCTTCCTTAACCATAAATTGACACTTCTCCCAATTAAGAACTAGGTTAGTGTCTTCACACCTTTGTAAAACAAGAGCAAGGTTAGAAAGACAATTGTGAAAAGAGGAACCGTATACGGAGAAGTCATCCATGAAGACTTCCATGATTTCCTCAATGTATTCGGAGAAGATGGTCATCATGCACCTTTGAAAGGTGGTTGGGGCGTTGCAAAGCCCGAACGGCATTCTCCTATAAGCGAACGTACCCCACGGGCACGTGAATATGGTCTTCTCCTGATCGTCCGGGTGTATCGGAATCTGAAAGAAACCACTATAACCGTCAAGGTAGCAAAAATGTGAATGTTGTGCTAACCTTTCAAGCATTTGATCAATGAATGGCAATGGGAAGTGATCCTTCCTCGTTGCATTGTTAAGCTTGCGGTAGTCAATGCACATCCGCCATCCTGTTATGGTTCGGGTAGGAATGAGTTCGTTGTTTTTGTTGGTGATGACCGTCATTCCTCCCTTCTTCGGAACTACTTGAACTGGGCTCACCCACTTACTATCGGAGATAGGATAGATGATACCTGCATCAAGAAGTTTAAGAATTTCCTTCTTGACAACCTCTTTCATGGTCGGATTCAACCGCCTTTGAGGTTGTCTTGAAGTTCTAAAATCTTCCTCCATTAGTATCTTATGCATACATAGGGAGGGTTTTATTCCTACTAAGTCCTCAATAGTGTAGCCTAGAGCTTTCCTATGTTTCCTAAGGACAATCATGAGCTCGTTATGTTCATCTATGCTTAGATCAACTAACAATAACCGGAAAGGTAGAATTAGATCCTAGAAAAGCGTACCTTAGATGAGTAGGAATCGGCTTTAGTTCCATTGCTTTCGGAGCTTCCAATGATCCTTGAGGAGCATCCGATGTCTCCTTAGAAGTTTCCAAGGGGGTTGGATGTGTGGGAGAAGAATCGAAAGAAGTTGAGGAAGTGTCTCGATCATCCCTTATCACACCCAAAATTACGGTTTCCCTATGTCCTCCACGGCCGTGGTTTAGGGCGTGGAAGGGAAATACGGTCTCTCTGCTTTCTCCACGACCGTGTAACCCTCTGGAGTGGGACACGGTTTTGTTGGTGAAATCCACGGCCGTGGAATATAGTGTATGGCCGTGGATTCTCACGTTTTCTGCCTCGTCGTGGAGCATCTCGAATTCCACTTCACTCACTTCTTCTTGTGCCTCTAAGGCTTCAATTGCCTCATTGCACTCTTTTTCTTCCCCTACATTTGTTAGACTCATTGTAATAACCTTTTGTAAAGGATCGTTGAAGAGAATAGCACTTACCTCCTCCCTAGACAACCCTTCTTCATCTTGGATATCGAATATATCCTCATCAAAGATGGGCTCCTTTAGTAGAGTGGAAAGAACGAACTCTACTTTCTCTTCTCCTATATCAAAAGCGAGTCTACCATTCTTGCAATTGACTATGCAACCGGAAGTTGCAAGAAACGGTCTTCCGAGTATGATCGGGACCGGACTATCTACAGGAATGTCAAGCACAACAAAATCAATGGGAACAAAGAATTTACCTAGCTTGACTGGGACGTCTTCTACAATACCGACGAGGCGAGTAATGGATCGATCCGCCATGTACAACGTCATCTTCACCGGTTTAGGGTCGCCTAAACCGATCTTGCTACATAATGCAAGTGGTATGATGTTCACACTTGCTCCTAAATCACATAGCGCATCGTATGTGACATCTCCCACTCCTATGGGAATGCAAAATGACCCCGGATCCTTTAGCTTTGGGGGCATTTTCTCCTTCATGGTCTTGATGAGATCCGAAGAATCCGAACTCATCTTAACCTCTCCGAAATCTTCTAGCTTCCTCTTGTTGGAGACGAGCTCCTTCAAGAACTTGCCATAAGCCGACATACCTACAATAGCATCGATAAAGGGTATATTAATATGCAACTTGCTCATGAGTTCTATAAACTTACCAAACTGTTTATCTAGGCGCGCTCTCGCTCTAGATTGAGGGAATGGTAGGGTAGGTTTATAAGCCGGAGGAGGAACGTAGACATCTTCCTTCTCCTTCCCCTTGTCTTTGTCTTTCTCTACGGGGACTTCAACAAATTTAGGCTGCGGATCGGTGGTAGTCACTCCGCTCCTAGTTGTAATTGCCATCACCCTTCCCTTAGGGTTGTCCTCCGTCTTTCCTGGAAGTTTCCCTTGATTCCTAGGAACTTCCTCCGCATGGCTGAACATTTGGTTTTCCAAAACCTTTTGGGCTTTGTCAACCTTAGAAATTTAATCATCAACCTTAATGATACGGTTCTCCAACCCTTGAAGCTTTCCCAAGATCGTTTCCAATATGGGATCGGGCTTCTCCTTCCCCGAAGTGTTTCCTCCATTAGATGTTTGCCCCTGGCTTTTCAAAGGAGTAGAGGAAGAGGAAGGTGGAGTTAGTGAATTAGAATTGGAACGATAAGAGTTACCGGAATTTTGTTGATTGGAGCGCCAATTGTTGTTGTTTGAACCCCTATTGTTGTTCCAATTGTTGTTCCGGTTGTTGTTATTGCCATTCCAATTGTTATTCCGGTTGTTGTTCCGGTTATTGTTGTTGTTGTTGCGGTTTGTGTTATCACCGCCATTGTTGTTGTTGCCCAAATATCCAACATCCTTGCCTTGTTGCTTTGGAAAGTTGGTCTTGATAGCCTCCTTCAACTCTTTGATCTCATTGTTGAGGGAGAAAATCTGATTTTGAGCTTCATGTGTGAGCTTTGCTCCTTGCTCCACACGATTTCCCTCCACTTTCCGGTGGGAATACTTCTCTATGACCCTTGCTTGCTTCTCAATGAAGTCCCAAGCGTCATCTTCTCTCATGTCCATGAATGTGCCACATGAGAGGGATTGGAGCTTGAGTTGTGTCTCCACATCCAGCCCCTTATAGTAAATCTCCAGCAATGCAAGCTTGGATATGCCATGATGAGGGCAATCCAATAACAAGTCCTGAAACCTTTCTCATGATTGAAACAAACTTTCGTTAGATCTCATGGAAAATGCATTAATCTTACCTCTAAGTTCCGCCATTTTGGATGGCGGAAAGAATTTGGTGAGGAACTCCGCGGAAAGATCTTCCCACGTGTCTAGTTTCCCACTAGGAAGAGCTTGATAACAAGACAACGCTTTCCCTTTCAAGGAGAAGAAGAAAGGCTTGAGCTTATAGTTGTTGGTAGTAGCGTTCTTCGGCCTCATTGTCTCCATCATACACTCGAAGTTTTGCAAGTGTTTGTGTGGAGATTTAGCGCTTGTCCCGCCAAATTGATTTTGGCGAACAAGAGTAATAACTTGAGGGTTGAAGCTAAACCCTTGCACATCATCATCATCTACACGGTTCACCCTTACATTCCTAGGTGGAATGCGTCGGTTTGCGGTCGTCCGTGGAGCAAATGGATTCACATTGATCCTTGGATCAATCTCCTCTAACGGTGGCATGGAAGAGTCACTATCGTCAGCGGATGAATGACCCCTACTCGATCTCAATGATTTCCTTGAGGATTTCTTGCTTCCCTTATTCTTGAGATTGCTTAGTTCTATCCTCATCTGGAACATCATGTCTTTCAGATCATTAACTTGGGATTGATGACGATCCATCTCATCCCGGCGCATATTCTCATTCCATTGGAGTTGAGCTTCTTTCTCCGCTAACTCCGCTTGAAGATCACGTTCGTGTTCTTCAGCCATCTTCTTTTCCTTGCGCTTTTGCCTTAAAGTTCTCTCAAGCTCTTGATCAAGAGGTAAGAGATCTTCGGTGTTCCTAGACTTGCGCATGCACTCAAAGAGATATCAAATAACGAGAGCAATCTCCCAAGCTTGACAACCGGCTACCGAATTCGGCCTAGACCAAATCCCCGGCAACGGCGCCAAAAACTTGTTCGCCACTTAGCGTGCGTGCAAATAAGCTTTAAATTTATAAAACTAGAATCAAGCAAGCGAACCCGCAATGTACGGATCGACGTAGTTAAGCAAGAATTCCAGAGTATCGAACACAGGGATTTGGGGGGAACAAATTCGATTTCAGATTATCAAGCAAGTAAATGTAAGAGCTTTGCAAATTATTGGGAAAACAACAATCCTAAAGATCCAAGTATCCAGCTGTGGCAGTCGATTCAAGATATACTAATGGTATAAGGACAGAGTTAAGATATGTAAAGGTATGCTAATGTAAGGTAATTGTACGGTGAAGTTCCAAAAACCTTATATGACTCACCTACAAGACACTCTCTATAAAGGTTGTTGAGGCTTCAATATAGAAAGGTTCTAAAGATGAGAATTAATGTCAAATACCCAAACTTTTAATCCAAGGATCAAGACTAACTAAATCGATTAAGGTTGTGACACTCACAATCGAGGTAGAGGTTGTTGAGGCTTCACTACCACCTAGAAAAGGCAAGCCTAAACTAAGTTAAAGCAAATCTTTAACTTTGGATTAAAGTAAAAGCAAGTTCGTAGACTTAAGGGAAATCACGGTTAGTTCTTGAGATTCCACGGCCGTGGACTCAAGAACAGGCCGTAATTTAGGGTTCGTCGGCGATTCTCTCTAACTCTCAGGGTCCAATTTGTTTACGATCGATCTATCATCATCTAAACCACAACTATCAACCCTTCACCTTAAAATTGTTAAGGGTTTTTAGCCAACAATAGTCATATTGATATCAAATTCAAGGTTTAAAAGATTGAAAGATGAAAACTTCCGAAAACCTTCAATAAACTTCAAACCAATCTCAATGTCACAATCAAGAACAAATATCGTCACTAGATTCGGAATAGAACAAACAAACACAATCTTAGATAAGAAGGAAGAACGGGATGTCAATCCGTCTTCTAAATCAAAACTAAGCAAGAAGAGGAATCTTCTTGCGAACAATCTTCCGAATCTTCGATCTTCCGTAAATCTAGAATTCTCAATCACAATCTCCACCAAAAGTGCGAGATTAGGGCAACTCCGAGGATGAACACAAAGTACGTCTTTTTGCCAAAATCGCAAAGATCTCTCAAGCGAGGTATGAGCGAAAATGCGTCTAAGCAGAGGTGTAAGCGAAGGTGACGGAATCTCTCTTCGTCCATCCTTTTATAGTGTGTGATGAAGTAGCGGCCCGGCCCAATCCTTTAAAAGATCGTGGCTTAAAGTGTGGCGAAAAAGGATCGCCAAGATCACGGTCGTGAAAGGTTCCACGACCGTAATTTAGAGCGTGGAAATCAACACGGTTTGAACACATGATTCCACGACCGTAGAAGCTACTGGAATGAATCACGCTTCACTTGCTAGGGTTCCACGGCCGTGGAACTGAACGTGGAAAGTGATACGGCCGTATTTTAGAGCGTGGTTTAGGGCAAGAATGTGATTCTTCCCTAGCCTCGTACATTCTCCAAGTTGAACTCCTTTTTGCTCCTAAGAATGCCCTCAATCCATGGACATGTCAAACAACTTCATCCTTGCTCAATTCCGTTCGGAAATGGCTCTCAATCACCTATAATCAACATAAAGCTTGTGTAGACATCCATATCGACAATATAGGCAAACTAGCTCACAAATGCAACAATGCTCAATCAATGACTATCAATATGAATCAAATACGTTTAGAAAACGTGCCTAAAATATCACAATATTTCATGCTAACATATCACTCAACTGAAGATATGTTGCAGGTTTTGACTAAACACTTTGCTACTCATATCCAAACAACAGAATCTAGCATCAAGTACCTTGAGCAACAGGTTAGTCAAATGGCGGAAGCTATTTCAAGGACCGAATCAAAGCTTTCCGGAGGATTGCCTTCCCAGACGTTTATAAATCCCAAGGAGAATGTTAGTGCCCTAACGTTAAGGAGCGGGAAGCAAATCCAACAAGAACCAACAAAAGAATCACAAAGCAAACCTTTTTGTCGTTTTTTCCGCACCCACAGCCTCCCCTGCGGCTGCAGCTGCGCCCAGCACAGAATAGACGACGCCCTTGCGGCTGGCTGCCCCCGCCCCTACGGTGACAACCCCTGAGCCGTCCCTGCGCCTTCAAGCTGACGCCCCTGCGGAAAACACAACAGAGGGTCTTGCTGAAAAGGATACTTACGTCCGGCCTAACTTTCCGCCACTGTACTCTGAGAAACCACCGGCTCCTTTTCCTGAAGCCTTGAAGGAGAGAAGAATCATAGAGGACAAGGACCTCTTTGAGACTTTCTCCAAATGCGAGGTAAACATTCCCCTCCTTAAGTTGGTGAAAAGTATCCCTAAGTATGCTTGTTTTTTGAAGAAACTTTACACTATCAAGAGGAATCAAAAGCTAAAGGGGAAACAAAAGTACGAGTGAGCATGTATCGGCAGTTTTCCAACGGAGAATGCCCAAGAAGTGCAGCAATCCGGGCATGGTAAGCATTCCTTGTGTTATAGGGGAAACCCGCTTTGACAAAGCAATGCTTGATCTCGGTGCTTCTATTAATGTCTTGTCATATTCGATTTACAAATCACTTGGCCTTGGGCCACTAATGAAACTAGGATTGTAGTACAACTTGTTGATAGATCTAATGTGTACCCGAAAGGGATAATTGAAGATGTATTAGTGATGGTAGACAACCTAATTTTTCCTGCTGATTTCTTTGTAATGGATATGGAAAATGATTCGCATGTTGCACCCATTCTGTTAGGTAGGCCATTTCTGAAAACGGCTAGGACTAAAATTGATTATGTTAGTGGTAAATTGACCATGGAGTTTGAAGAAGTAGTGAAATTTGACATCTATGATGTAATGAGATTTCCTAGTGATGATCATTCTTTATGTGCTATTGACATTGTTGAACCTTTGTGCAAGATGTTTTTGATAACTCTGACGTAGATGAATTAAGAAATGTGATTGAGCATGACATTGATGGTTTCACATCAGATTATGTGTTAACGTCTAGCATGAAAGAGGTCCTAGCCCAATTAGATGGGCATAAAAGGCTACCTATCTCCAATTTGGCCATTGGGCCCACTTTACTAACCCCAAGCGAGAAGCTTGTTCCGTCCATAGTGCAGGCACCTAAAATAGAATTGAAGGACCTTCCGTCACACCTCAAGTACGTTTTCCTTGGAGCATACAATACCTTGCCGGTGATTATCTCCAACAAGTTGACCACCGGACAAGAAGATAATTTGGTGAAAGTACTAAAGGAGCACAAGACGGCCCTTGGATGGACTATTGCGGACATCAAAGGGATAAGTCCTTCCACTTTCATGCATAGGATTTTACTTGAGGACGAAACCAAGCCCTCTAGGCAACCTCAAAGGAGGTTGAACCCACCAATGATGGATGTGGTCAAAAAGGAAGTGTTGAAGCTCCTCCAAGCGGATATGATCTTTCCTATCTCGGATAGCACTTGGGTTAGCCCGACCCAAGTAGTTCCAAAGAAGGGAGGCATCACTTTGGTGGAAAATCAACATGGAGAGATGGTCCCAAGCAAAACACAAACCGGATGGAGAGTTTGCATTGACTACCGCAAGCTCAATAAGGTAACACGAAAAGACCATTTCCCATTACCTTTTATTGATCAAATGTTGGAACGTCTTGCAGGTCATCAATACTATTGTTCCTGGATGGATATTCGGGCTATTTCCAAATAGCCATCGCACCAGAAGATCAAGAGAAGACGACATTCACTTGCCCATTTGGCACTTTTGCATATCGCAGAATGCCATTTGGACTTTGCAACGCACCTGACACTTTTCAACGGTGCATGATAAGTATTTTCTCCGAATACATAGAAAATTTCATTGAAGTCCTCATGGATGATTTTACCGTCCATGGAGATAGTTTTGACGCATGTTTAGGGCATTTAAAACTTGTTCTTGAAAAATGTGTTGAAACCAATTTAGTTCTTAATTCGGAAAAATGTCATTTCATGGTCGAACAAGGAATTGTGCTAGGATATGTAATATCTTCAAAAGGGATAGAGGTAGATAAAGCAAAGGTTGATGTTATTCAAAATTTACCTTATCCTACTAATGTTCAGGAAATCCGATCTTTCCTTAGTCATGCAGGTTTCTACCGACGGTTCATCAAAGATTTTTCAAAGATCTCAGCACCCCTGTGTGAATTGCTCAAGAAAGATGTCACCTTCATAGCGGATGAGGATTTCAAGAAGGCTTTCGACACTTTGAAGGCATGTCTCACCACCGCACCAATCATCCGTTCCTCGGATTGGGAGAAACCTTTTGAAATCATGTGTGATGCCAGTGACTACGCCGTCGGAGTTGTCTTATGACAAAAAGACGGACGGGCCTCCCATGTAATCCATTATGTGTATATGACACTCAATGGAGCACAAAGGAATTATTCTACCACCGAGAAGGAGATGTTAGCGGTAGTTTTTGCCCTTGAGAAATTCCGACAGTACCTACTTGGGGTAAAGGTAATTATCTTCATTGACCATGCAGCTCTTAGGTATCTCATGGAAAAAAATGAGGCAAAGCCACGATTGATCCGTTGGGTGCTTCTTCTATGCGAGTTTAACCTAGAGATAAGGGACAAGAAGGGAGCTGAGAACCTGGTGGCCGATCACTTGAGCAGACTAGTGCAAGAGGAGGAAGATCCAAAAAAAAGAGAGATAGCCAGAAGTTTTCCAGACGATACATTCTACACAACTCTCTGTTGTGTAACCGCCCCCGCGCCTCACACCAGCCGCCCCTGCGGCTTTGTCTAGGCGCCCCTGCGGAATTATCGACAGAGGTTTGTCTTAAGCTTCAAACTTTTAAGCCTTGGTTTGCTGACATTGTGAACTTCATTGTCAGGAAGGAGTATCCTCCAGACTTCACCAAGGCACAACGAGAGAAGGTAAAAGCTGAAGCTCGACACTACGTTTGGGATGATCCTTACCTTTGGAAGCATTGCAGTGACCAAGTGATCCGGCGTTGCATTCCGGACAATGAGGTACAATCCGTCCTAACTTTCTGTCATTCTGAAGCATGTGGGGGGCACTTTGGGGCAAACAAAACTGCAAGAAAAGTTTTGGATGCCGGTTTCTTTTGGCCACACATTTTTCGAGATGCTTTTGCATTTTGTAAAGTGTGTGATAGATGCCAAAGGGTAGGAAATCTTTCAAGGAGACATGGGATACCCCAATCCTCTCTTATATTTTGTGAAATATTTGATGTTTGGGGAATTGATTTCATGGGGTCATTTCCTACTTCATTCGGGAACACATATATTTTGCTTGCGGTGGACTATGTTTCCAAGTGGATGGAAGCAAAGGCCACCAAAACTGATGATTTAAAAGTAGTTGCAGCTTTTCTGAAGGAAAATATCTTTGCAAGATTTGGAATCTCAAAAGCCTTAATCAGTGATAGGGGTACCCATTTTTGCAACAAGACGATCACGACTCTCCTTAAGAAGTACCATGTTCACCAAAGAGTATCGACAGCTTATCATCCACAAACAAACGGCCAAGCTGAGGTGTCCAACCGGAAAATAAAGACCATCCTTGAAAAGACGGTTTCTCCCGGGCGGAAGGATTGGAGTGCAAGGCTAATTGACGCCCTATGGGCATATCGGACAGCCTACAAAACTCCTATCGGGATGTCCCCTTTTAGGCTCGTGTTTGGGAAAGCTTGCCACCTACCGGTGGAGTTAGAGCACAAAGCTTGGTGGGCGGTAAAGAAGTGCAACATGAACATAGAGGAAGTGAGAGAATTCCGAAAGCTCCAATTGCAAGAGTTGGAGGAACTGAGGCTAGATGCATATGACCATGCCACCACATACAAAGAAAAAGACCAAAGCATGACATGACCGGAACATTCTCCAGAAGGATTTCAAGGTAGGTAATAAGGTATTTCTCTTTCAATCCCGTTTGAAACTCTTTGCAGGTAAGCTGCGTTCGAGATGGACAGGGCCGTTCATAGTAGCCGAAGTATACCCTCACGGGGCTGTGGATCTCTATGATCCCTAAATGCACAAGGTGTTTAAGGTGAACGGACAAAGGCTAAAGCTCTACCTTGAAGGAGTCAAGAATGATCCGATTGACGAGATGGTGCTGGAGGAAGAACAGTCAGAGAAATAGAGATCTTACGTCGAGCCAACGACGTAAAACAAAGGCGCTTCTCGGGAGGCAACCCAAAGGAATAAGAAGAGGAGCTTCTATCAAGGAACCGCCCCTGTGGCTTTGTATCCCCGCCCCTGCGGTGACACTCATGCCCAGCACCGCCCCTGGCGTTGGGCCTGCGCCTACAACACGCCTGTCACCGCCCCCGCCGGGGGCGCCTACAACACGCCTGTCCCTTGCTTGGGGACAAGCAAGGGACAAGTATGGGGTATTTTGATAGCATGTATTATAGTCTATATTTTGGGACTTGTTTAGACGTTTTATCTTCAATAATTCTGCATGTTTGAATGTATATTATGTGATTATATTGTCGTTGCATCTACCTTTACGGGAATCGAGGTCTACACCAAGTTTCGTTGTAATCGTAGGTAAAATGGCACGTTTTGGATCGAAATGGAGCTAAGGAGCAAAGGAGTCATTGGAGCTACATTCAGGAGCTTAAAAGAGAACCCAAGAAGCAAGGAATTAACAAAGAACATTTGCTTTGGACCAGATTTGAGGGATTTCACCTTCAGCTGATATTCACCTCGGTCAGCTATAGTGTCACCTCGATCGAGGTGATCTAGAGGAGCGCCCCGACCGAGGCGAATATCCTAACGCGGCGAGATATATTTTATTTGGCTGAGATCTTTTATTTTTGGAAGGAGAGATCTTATATTTTTGGGCTGGATTTCTAGAAGAAAGATCATATATTTGGGAGATATATTTTAGAGATATGGATATATTTTATTAGGAAATTATCTTTTTAAGATATTATCATCTTTGGAAGATAGTTCTCCTATATAAAGGGTTGGATTTTCCACAATTCAGTCATCCTTTACCCTCTTGGATCATTGAAGAAGCTGTAGTTAGGAAGGAATTTTGGAAATTTGAAGGAAGCTTTGAAGATTGAAGGAAAGAAGTTCATAGCTTTGTAGTAGCTTTTGAGGGGATTTGTAAGACTTTCTTAGATTCCCTTTTGTTTGATTGTCTTGTTGGATTTGTGATCCAAGGAACGCTGATTTGTTTGATATTTGATTCAGTTATTGAAGCCTTGTTCTTAAGGTTTTTGTGTTCAAATATTCATTCTCTTCCCATATATTTGATTATTGCTTTCATGATGATGAGTGACTAATTTCTTTGTGCAATTCTAGGGTGATTGGCTGAAAGTTGTGGGAAAAACAATGATAGAATAATCTTAATCCCAATAGGACCCTGAAAGCTCGAGTCTTTATCCTTGAACCTAGAACATCTCGTTCAGTCGATGAACATCTCGGCCGGGGTGGAACTTTACTAACCGAGGTGACCTTATCTGATCCGTAACTGAGAGTTAAGTGTTAGAGTTTGCCAAATCCTATTCTTATTACACCTTTCCTGGTTCAATGCAAGCCTAGGATGAGACTTACCTGGTAGTTCCTTAGTTTGTTTACCCAAGATCATAAGTGTAGGTAATAAAGGTTTATTCTTTATTGGGGTTTGAGTGTGCCTTCATTCCATCTTTGTGAGTTAGCCTGAGACTTACCCGGTAAAGGTTGATTCTATTCCCTTCGTTGGTGTGTTGGTTTGAGATTATAATTCCTTTCCTTAGTACCTTGAGACTTACCCGATAATAGGAGCTTTTGGTTTGGAATTAGTGAGTAGTGAGACTTACCCGATGATCTATTCCACTTTAGAAACATCTTTCCTTAGCAAAACCTCAGCTTTGTCCGCTTATCTTGAGATCTTGAGTTGGAACCATAATTAGATGTTTTAATCCCTAGAATTTGCATATTTCATTTAGTTGACCTTATTATCATCTCTTTGATTGTTTTAATCGCTTTTGTGGTTATTAGTTGCATTGACTACCTATACTTGCTTAGGTTTCACCTAAGTTCCTGAGATCGACACCCCGAAATTCTTGCTTTTACTATAATTGATCTGTACACTGCGGGTTCGCATTCTTGTTTAAGCATATTTCTTGGGATATAAATTTAAAGCTTGCACACACCGTTTGGAGCGAACACGCCCTTTGTGACTTGGGAGCAAGCGTAAGCATCATCCCGCTTGCCTTGTGTAGGAATATCGGTTTAAGTGAACCTAAACCGGTGAAGATGACGTTATACATGGCGGATCGATCCATAACTTGTCCTGTCGGTATCATTGAAGACGTCCCAATCGAGCTCGGTAAGTTTTACATTCCAATAGATTTTGTTGTACTTGACATTCCTGCAGATTGTCCGGTTCCGATCATACTCGGAAGACCGTTTCTTGCAACATCCGGTTGTATGGTGGATTGCAAGAATGCTAGACTAGACTTCGACATAGGAGAAGAGAAGGTTGAGTTTGTTCTCTCAACTTTGGTGAAACAACCAGCTCTAGGAGAGGACATGTTTAACATCTATGACGAAGAAGCGTCTAGAGAAGAAGTAAGCTCGATCCTATTCAAAGATCCATTGCAAAAGGTCATAACCATGAGAATCATGGAAAAGGGAGAATAAGAGGATTGCAATGATGAGATTGAAGCCTTGGAAGAGCTAAAGGAAGTGCAAGAGCAAGGGTTTGAAAACCTTTACGATGGGTCAGAAAACGTGAGGAACCACGGTCAGTCGTGCTATTCCACGGCCGTGGTTTCACCCATGATGACCGTAACCAGCTATTTTGAGAGCAACAGTAAGTTACACGGCCAAAACCACGGCCGTGAAAATCATATTGGTGCCGTAATTGAGATCCACGCCCTAAATCACGGCCGTGGAAGTAACAGTAGTGCCGTAATTCTGGGAATTTTGTAACAATTCCGTTCTTTCCACAAATGCTCTTGAGTCTTCTTCAATCACTCCTACACCCTTAGAGACTTCTAAGGAAGCGTCGGACACATCTCAAGACTCATCAAAGGCATCGATAGCAATTGAATTGAAGCCACTTCCCACACATCTTCGGTATGCATTTCTTGGAACTAATTCTACTTTTCCCGTATTGTTAGTTCCAAATTAAGTGAAGATGAACATGAGAAACTAATGGTTGTTCTAAGGAAACATAGGAAAGCCTTAGGTTATACCATAGAGGATCTTGTAGGAATTAAACCATCATTATATATGCACAAGATTCTAATGGAGGAAGATTTTAAGCCTTCGCGACAACCTCAAAGACGGTTAAATCCGATCATGAAGGAGGTTGTTAAGAAGGAAATTCTTAAGTTACTTGATGCAGGTATCTTCTATCCTATCTCCGATAGCAAGTGGGTGAGCCCCGTTCAAGTTGTCCCGAAGAAAGGAGGAATGACGGTTATCACTAACAAGAACAATGAGCTCATTCCTACAAGAACCGTGACGGGATGGAGGATGTGCATTGATTACCGTAAGCTGAACAATGCAACTAGGAAGGATCACTTCCCGCTACCATTCATTGATCAAATGCTTGAGAGGTTAGCACAACACTCCTATTTTTGCTATCTTGACGGTTATAGTGGTTTCTTCCAGATTCCGATCCATCCGGGCGATCAAGAGAAGACCACATTCACATGCCCATGGGGGACGTTTGCATATAGAAGGATGCTATTCGGGCTTTGCAATGCCCCAACCACCTTTCAAAGGTGCATGATGGCCATCTTCTTGGAGTACATTGAGGAAATAATGGAGGTTTTTATGGATGATTTTTCTGTTTATGGTTCCTTATTCGATAATTGTCTTTCTAACCTCTCTCTTGTGTTGCAAAGGTGTGAAGACACTAACCTAGTTCTTAATTGGGAGAAGTGTCGATTCATGGTTAAGGAAGGCATTGTATTAGGACACTTGATCTCTAGTAGAGGGATCGAAGTAGACAAGGTGAAGATAGAGACTATAGAGAAACTTCCTCCTCCATCTTCGGTGAAGGGGATAAGAAGTTTTCTAGGACATGCTGGATTTTATAGACGTTTTATCAAAGACTTTTCTAAGATTTCAAAACCGCTAACTAATCTATTGATGAAGGATGTAGTTTTTGATTTTTCCCAGGATTATTTAGATGCTTTCTATAAGATCCGGGAAGCTCTCATCTCAGCCTCGATTATCTAACCTCCGGACTGGAATCTCCCGTTCGAGGTTATGTGTGATGCAAGTGACGTAGCTGTTGGGGCTGTACTAGGACAAAAGAAGGAAGGCCGAACCCATGCTATCTATTATGCTAGCAAAACGCTAGATGAAGCGCAGCTCAACTACACCACAACTGAGAAAGAGTTTTTAGCTATTGTATATGCATTTGAAAAGTTTCGTTCTTATCTTGTAGGTGCGAATATAATTGTATACAAGGACCATTCAGCGATCCGGTATTTACTCGCCAAGAAGGACGCGGAACCCAGGCTGATTAGATGGATTCTTCTCCTACAAGAATTCGATCTAGAGATCCGCGACAAGAAAGGCTCAGAAAATTCCGTTGCGGATCATTTGAGTCGTCTACTACACATTGAAGACGACGATTTACCTATAGATGACTCATTCCCGGATGAGCACTTACACATCATAGAGGAGTGCATCGACAAGATATCTAGAGGTAACGAACCTTGGTTTGCTGATTTTGTAAATTACTTGGTTTATCAGGAAATACCTCCCGGATTATCCTACGCACAAAAGAAGAAGTTCTTTAGGGATGTCCGGCAATAATTTTGGAATGAACCTCTACTCTTCAAGAGAGGTCCCGACGGCATCATTAGGAGATGTGTGCCGGAAGACGAAATGCAAAGTGTCATTCGTCATTGTCATTCACTACCTTGTGGAGGACACGCTAGTTCCAATAAAACTAGTGCTAAGGTATTGCAATCCGGATTTTTTTGGCCTACTTTATTTAAGGATGTGCAAACCTTTGTTTCTTGTTGCGATACTTGCCAACGAACAGGAAATATCTCTAGGAGAAACGAGATGCCTCTCAATAACATTCAAGAGGTGGAAATCTTCGACGTTTGGGGAGTCGACTTCATGGGACCTTTTCCATCATATTGTGGAAACCAATACATACTTCTAGCTGTAGATTATGTTTTGAGATGGGTTGAAGCTATTGCCTCTCCAACTAATGATGCCATGGTTGTTGTTAAGTTCTTTAATAGAACTATTTTCCCAAGTTTTGGGATACCACGGACCATCATTAGTGACGGAGGTTCACACTTCATTACCCGATGATTCAAAGCTCTACTAGCTAAGTATGGGGTGACTCACAAGATCGCCACTCCCTACCATCCACAAACAAGTGGACAAGTGGAGATTTCGAATAGAGAGATCAAGGGCATCCTTGAGAAGACGGTCTCAAAGACAAGGAAGGATTGGTCTTTAAAATTGGATGATGCATTATGGGCATATAGGATTGCATACAAGACTCGCATAGGTACAACACCATACAACCTTGTGTATGGGAAGTCTTGTCATCTCCCAATTGAGCTAGAACACAAGGCGTACTGGGTTGTGAAGTGGTTGAACTTTGACATGAAGGAAGCGGGCGAGAAGCGCCTCTTGGACCTTAACGAGCTTGAAGAACTCCGCTTGAACGCCTATGAAAACGCCAAGATTTACAAAGAAAGGGAGAAGTGTTGACATGATAAGCATATCATTCCAAAGGATCTCAAACAAGGAGATCAAGTTCTCCTCTTCAATTCGAGACTTCGTCTCTTTCCAAATAAGCTTAAATCTCGTTGGACTGGACCTTATCTAATCAAATGTGTTTTTCCCCATGGCGCAGTTGAAGTATAGGGTGAAAAGAGCGGAAGTTTCAAGGTGAATGGCCAGCATCTTAAGAAGTATTCACCGGAGCTCCCGGTTGAGGAAATCGCTCCGATTGTCCTCGAATAAACTCAGGAACAATCTAGCTACGGACCCAAAACAAGCGCTTCTTGGGAGGCAACCTAAGGTATTGCACTTACGTTTTTGTTTTTCTTTCTTAGATTAGTTTAGTTTAGTTGTTTCTGCTTTGTTTTTCCCTCGATACCTCCCGGTATGTTATGTTTTTGGATGTAGGAATAAGGAATGGGCAAAGGAAAGAAGCAAAAGTTGGAAGCAATGGACGAAACTTAAATTTTGGCACACAACAAAGACTTTCATGCCCTAAATCACGGTCGTGGAAGTAACAGGTGGCCGTAATTCTTCAAAATGTGGCAAAATTCATTAAAACCACGGGTTCCGTACATTTCCACGGCCGTGGAATGCCCCGAGTGACCGTGATTTTCAAGAATTTTACGGCAACTATATAAACCACCTTCCTTCACAAAAACACAACCAAAATCCAAATCCACGCCCAGAATCGCCGCCACCCTTCCTCAACCCGTGATTCTTCGTTCGGAGTCCGATCCGATCGTTTCTTGAGCCTAAAGTGGAGCATTTTCGATCATCTCCAAGATCCAAGCAACAAACTGAGTGAACAATCCACCCTGGAGAAGAAATTTGGATTTGAAAGATCCAAACCCTAGGTTTTCTCCCTTTCCTCTACTTTATCAATTTGGTTCAATTTCTTCACAAGAATTTAGGAGAACTGAATGAAATTAGAATTGGAATTAGTCTAGAACAGTGATTGCTGAGTTTGGTGTGAAATCGTTGTGATTTGAGAGAAACAGACCAAAACTGCGGTCTTTGTACGTTCCACGGTCGTGGTTTACCAAGAACAGACCGTGATTTTCACTGTCGTTGAGAAAAATGTTTAGGAGAAAGTCTAGCAGGAACAAGAAGAGGAAAGATGATAGTTCCTCCTCTTCCCAACCTCCCCCTAGTGAACCACCATCACCACCACCTCCTAAAATCCCAATTATCCATGAAGATTACCTAGGAGCCTTAGAAAGGATTGAGAAGAGAGCAATCATAGGAACTCGATACCTTGTCCTAGAGGAGCTTGAGCCGCTCAATGTTGTGAACGACTTGACATGGCTCTTGGATAGAGCCGGATTGATCATCTTCTCCGCTATTAGAGAGGACGCCTATGAGGAGATAACAAGGGAGTTTGTGACTTCCTTTGAGCATAGCCATGTGAACCGCACGGTCTCTTTTAGGTTGATGGAGGAGAACTATGAGTTCTCCATCATTTAGTTTGGAGCATTCTTTGGGTTCCATGAGAGCTTCAATGGTAGGTTTCCTAGTGGGGTGTATGCTAAGGATTTTTGGGAGGAGATTGCCATGATATATGCTAGTGAGGATCGTTGGCAACCGGCCGACACCAAGGCTAAGCTCATCTACCACTAAGCCTTGAAGATAGCTCATAGGGTCCTTTCGGAGTGTCTTTTCCCTAGGACCGAGACCCCACAAAAGATAAAAACCGATGAGTTATTCCTCCTCTATTGCATGCTTACCGGTAGATCCGCCGATTGTGCCACTCTCCTTGTCTCCACCATGAGTAAATTGAAGAACAAGAAGGCCAGCAACATAGGTTATGGGGGAATGGTGACTCACATAGCCACTCAGTTGGGGATAGACTACTCCGCTTGTACTAGGATAGCGGCAAGAGCTTTGGGTCTCAATGGGCTTATGACTAGAGGTATTATCTTTCCCCGCCACCAAGCTCCACCTACTGCAGCCATGCCATGGGAGGAGAGAGGTGGTAGAGGTATCCCATGGCTTCCTGAGTACTCTATCATGCTAGGCCGCCATAACTGGAAGGCGACCTTCGCAGCCATGCATGCGAATAAACTTGTAGCTCCTCCATATGTCCCGGATGAGGTCCCAGCTGGGGATGATGATGAAGAGATGGGAGGAGGAGATGATCATGATGTAGGAGGTGTTGAGCATAATTTTGGTACATTTCCGGACCAGCCGGCCGCCTTCCCGGACCTACCTAGACGATCTCCCCGACCCTCTAGACCTTCCGGTTCCTCTTATTCACGCAGGGCTAGTGTGAGTGAGAGACCGACTTGAATGGAGACTCCACCCGCATGGTATAGAGAGCAGTCGTCATGGATGGGAGCTCCTCCTCCATGGTATGAGTATGCACCGGTGGCAGCGACTCCTCCTTCTCAAGACGCTCCTACATGGTATGGACAGCTGCCGGATTGATACTCGCAACTTCCGGGATGGGCTACCGATCTTTCTAACAGAGTGGGAGATCTAGAGATCCGACAGGAGACTCATGACGCACGGAGCCAGGATAACGACCGTATCTTGAGGGACGTCTACCGGTAGCAGTTTGGGCGGCCTTTTAGCTCGGATTTCTTTCCATATCTACCACCGCCTCCTCCACAGTGATGATGATGTTGAGATGACCGCTGGTTAGAGCCGCTCCACCGTCATTAGTGAGTATCTTTTGCTTTTTTTTTCTTTTTTTTTATTTTTTTGAACATTGAGGACAATGTATGTTTCAAGTATGGGGTGGGGTGTGACTATCGTTTGTAATAACTCTACTCACTTTGCTTTGCATGACTATGAACACTTGCATGTTTCCTTTCCTGATCATACGTTTCATTATTGCATTGCATGAAAAAGGCTTTGAAAAACCCATAAAAATTTGAAAATTTTGAAAAGACTTTGTGCTTCTAAGATTAGAGATGATTTCTATGATAAAAACTACTTGTGGAATGAATTTTTGATGACAATTGTAAGCTTGAATTGAATTATGAATTGTGAAGAGGTTGAGTATGTTGTTTATCCTTTCTTGCAAGTTTCATAATGTGAAGGTTTTTATCTAAATCATATTGATAATGGAAGGTTGAAATCACAATATAAGTTATTATACTTCTTTATGAAATGACTAAGGCACCTCGATTTTCTTACTTCTTTCTTTGATCATTTAGCCCCTCAATGAAAATAATTGCCTCCTTTACCTATCCAGGAATTAGGGAGAGTTGATTTTGGCATGTTTGATGTGAGAGGGCCATGAAAGCGATTGTTTGAATTCAAAGTGTAGGAAAATATAGGTTTGGGGAAGTCAATCATGACGATGAGTAACTCGGCACCATTCACATAGTCGGGTGTTTGTGTCTTGCCAAAGTCGGATTGAGCGATATTCCTAACGGATTATGGTATGTGCATCAAGGGTTTGAGGCATCTCGAAATTGAGAAACGCCAATCTTCTAGGCTTCGGTTTTTGTGCACCGCTGTCCATAACTCCAAAAGTAAAGTCGAAAAATTATGTGCAAAAAGTCTAGAGCAAAGCTCTAAGTTGGTGGTTGGTTCGAATGGTGAAAAGAAAAAGAGTTGTGTTGTTCCTTCTTCCCGGATTCATACACCACATTCCTTTACAAGTTTCTCACCTTCTCCGTATTCTTGGCCTTACTTGAAAGTCCTTGAGATCATAAGAGTGCTATTTGACTTGGTGATCTAAATTGAAGTTTCACTTGCTTGATTTTGACAATGCTTGAAGGTTATGATGTTTGTCTTGAAGTTTAGGCAATTTATGAAGTTTCTTTTGCTTTGCATATTTGGTTTATGTATATGAATGTTTTCAAGGATGAATGAAGTAAGGTTTGAGAATGATCTATTGATTAGAAGCACACTACCAAAAAGATTGTTTTGTTTTGTTTTGCATTCATATTTCATTCTACCATATATTCTAAGCTTTTGAAAACCTTGCTTGGGGACAAGCAAGTGGCAAGTATGGGGTATTTTGTTAGCATGAAATATGACTATATTTTAGGCACTTGTTTTAGTTGTTTTTCCCTCTTTATTGTGTTCTTAGATATGAGTTTGAAGCAATTATGAGCTAGTTCACCCACTTTGTCAATATAGAGATCTACACTAGCTTTGTTTTGTTTTTAGGTGAATAAAGGCTTGGATTGGAGCAAAATGAGGGAGGAAAGGAGTATTTGATCGTGCTCGATGGCAAGAAGATGCATTAGAGAGGCTAAGGAAGGAGCATGAATGAAGAATGTCACGAAACAAAGGCAAAAACAAAGAGTTTTGAAGTCCACGCTCTAAATTACGGCCGTGGAAAAGGAATTGGAAGAACCACACTCTAAATTACGGCCGTGGATTTGGCAACATGATCGTGGAAGTGAGTTTGGAGCACAACAGAAAGTTACACGGTATAAACCACGGCCGTGGAAAGTTGTTCATGACCGTGATTTTGGTGATTTTGTGACGTATCATTATTGCCACGTCAGCAACGTTATTGGGCTTTTCCCGTAACCCTATTTTCGCCTATAAGAAGGCTTGAGAAGAGAGTTTTGAGGACCTTCGCTTACGCATTTGCTGAGAGCTTCGTTGACGGCGGCCTTAGGGTTTCATTTCGACCTCGAGGATTGGAGATTTGTGAAAGACGTGATTTTTGAGAGATTGTGTACTTCGGGATATTCTAGGGTTTTTATTGAAGGACGGATTGACATCCCGTTCTTTGTGGTTTCTCTAGATCATTGTGAGGATTTCTATTCCTACTTTTCTGAATTCATAAACATACTTTGTTGTTTAGATTTCGAGATTGACTTTGAGTTGTTATTGACTTTTTGAGGGTTTTCATCTTTCATTCTTCTTAAATTGATTACTGATATCATAATGATGGTTATTGGCTAAAACCCTTTAGCAATTTTAAGGTGAAGGGTTGATAGTTGTGGCTTAGATGATGATAGATCGATCGTAACTTGATTGGACCTTGAGAGTGTGAGAAACATCGTCGACACCCTAAATCATGGTCTGTTCTTGAGTTCCACGGCCGTGGTTCTTCAAGATCTAGCCGTGATTTTCCTTGTTTTATGACCTTTGCTTTTGCTTTAATCCAAAGTTAAAGATTTGCTTTAACCTAGCCTTGGCTTGCCTTTCCTAGGTAGTAGTGAGACTCAACATCCTCTATTTCGATTTCGAGTGTCACAACCTTAACCATTTTAGTTTATCTTTGATTCCTTGGGTTTATGCATGGGTATTTGAGATTAATTCTTACCTTTAGATCCTTTCTATACTGCAGCCTCAACAACTTTTATAGAGAGAGCCTTTAGGTAAGACATATAGGGTTTTGGAACTTTACCGTACATTACCTTACTTTAGTTATACCTTTGCAAGTCTCAACTCTGTCTTTACATCTATAGTATATCTTGAATCGATTGCCATAATCTAAATACCTGGATCTTTAGGGTTGTTATTTTCCCAATATTTGCAAAGCTTCTACACTTTTGATAGCTCGATTACTTGAAATTGATTTTGTTTCACCAAATCTCTGAGTTCGATACTTTGGAATACTTGCTTATCTACGCCGATCCATACACTGCAGGTTCGCTTGCTTTTGTTTCAATTTTATAATTAAAACTTATTTGCACGCACGCTTTGAGGCGAACAGCAACCAAGGAGTAGCATCCCAAAGATGATTGCTGAACTTCGACAAAGAGAGTCGATTTTTCAACAATCTCGGCCAAGATTTGACCCGAGATTTGCTATTGTTGTCAATTTTTGAGAAATTTTTAAGGCACAATTTGAAAAATCCAAGTGCACCCTATGCAAGAGTCTAACAAAGGAAGATTTTATGTTACAACCTTGAAACAGTTAAGAGTCCTAGCCATACCCAAAACCAATCCCGGCTATCTCTCTTTCTAACTTTACAAACCCAAGGTACGTTATTTCTCTCTTCTTAATCTTTTGTGTGCCTTTTTTTTAGCCTCTTTCTACTCTAAACACATTGAGTCAATTCTTTGAGTGTGTTAGTTAGTGTCTATACTTTCTATCATACTAGTTGTGTCATACTTGCAGTATTCTTTATATCCTGAACCATTGTGTGTAGAGACCTACAACAAAAATCCTTTCACTATCTTTCAAAATAAAAACCTTTCTTCCGAACACATGTTCATTACTTGAGGCATCCAAGGAAGTTCTAGTGGAAGCTAGTGCATCGATCAGTAAAGGAGCTTTAATCTATCCAAGGTAATTACATCAAATTAGCTTGTGAATCACAACACTGTGTGAGTGGGAGAGAAGACAAGGAGCCCTTTTTTCACTAATATCACACATTTGTTGTTATTTTATGTGATTGTGCAGGATGTATTATCCGGAATATCATTCCAAAAGAAAATGTCGACCCCCAGAGCAAAATCTCGTCTGAGATTTTGGATGAGATTTGCCCTAATCAAGGTTTAATTAATATGTTCCTCACAGGAGATCAATGAATGATGATGACGGACGCTCACGTGTTCCGTATAGAACTCTAGCCCCGGAACCACATCCACGAATCCCTTACGAGCAAGGTATGAGATATTCAAATCAATATTATGATATACCTAACGCTCCGAAGTATGTTGAATTTTAAGATTTGAGGATGATATGGATTATCATCGCTATGATCAACATACTAGGAGGGAACGCTATTATGATTCATATAAATCTTCTCCATCACATAATAGATTTGTACGTGACGAGGACTTGTACCCAAGGGCGAAACCACCTAGACGTACTTCGATTAAGGATGATGATTCCTTAGAGAAGATCCGAGATGATTGGTCAAAAGTACGTAACCAATTGATCGCATTAATGGGGGCTATCCAAGCTGAAAAGGTTAGTGATTCTAAACCATATGTTCCTATTAATAATCATGTGGAGTTAACGGAATCTGATTTGATTGTTGATGATGGGCATGATATAGATACAAACATTATTGAGCATTCTCTTATTAGCAATGTGCATGAGCCTAAGTTGTTGCATTCATCTTTGAATAGTGATCTATCTTCTGTTTTGCTTTCAAGTCCATACATAAAGCCTTTTGAAAACCTTATGGGAGAATATAAAGAGTTTTATGTAGTGCATCCCCAAGTTGTGGCATTGTTAGAGTCACATAAGAAGTATGTTATGCATGAGACTGCTAATGAAAGTTTAAGATGTCATATAGTGTTATATGCTTGACATTGCCATGATTTTGTTAATACATTACTTCTTTCGAACCTTAAACTTGCACCATTATCCAAGAGGAAGCGAGTGAGCTTTATTGTAGGATTGCAAGATGAGATTGTCAAAAAGGAGGATATACACAAAGTCAATATAATAGGAATGCCAGGAGAGTATGGTGAAGGAAGTTCTACCATAATCAAAACAGAACCACGACATGGGAAAGCAAGATTTCATTCTAGAGAAGAAATCTCGGCCAATTTCTAGAAATCTCGGCCGAGATTCTTACCTAATATTCTACCCGAGATAACCTACTATCGTCGACTGTTTCGATTATATTTTGCAGGACTTCACCCCATTCCTTCAAGATTTATTTTTGACCTTAGCATGGACATATTTGAGGAGTTAGCTAAAGCTAAGAAGGGGAGTAATTATACCTTCGATATTATTTTATCTCCTATTAGTTGTGCTTACTCTAGGAGTTGTGATCCATATACAACTCTAAATTATAATGATGTTGTGATTAAGTTGTTTTCCATAACCTTCTTTGATCTTATATTGTTGCCGATTAATGAGCGAGTAAAGTTTATTGCAGGAAAACATGAGGAGTTTATCAAAGAAAAAGGAATGCATACTCTTGCCTTGGCTAACAATTTCGCCAACAAATGACGTTTGAACTAGAAGATCCAGCTTGGTTGCATCCAGAAAAAGTAAAACTCCAAGAATACATCTAGTTTTCACCATCCAAGTCGAATTGTGGATTTACAGTGAAAATCTCAGCCCCATTCCAGAAATCTCATCCGAGATTTAAGGAGATCACCCGATATTTACCGTTATTGCATGTTATAGTGAAGATTGTCAAGCACCGAGTGTTACAAAGCTCGAAAGATCTTCCAGGAGAGTCATGGAACTCAGAGTGCTTACCATCCGGGCACCTGAAACCGTTCATAGCAAGAAATGTATATGTCAAGAGGGAACGGATGAGGAAGAGGAAGTTGTTGACTTCATCCATGAAGTTAATCTCGTCCAAAAGCTGCCATACTTGAGACATTGTATAATTGGTGATGAGCAAGGCTATGATTTGAGGTCGAATCATTTTTAAGAAGGGGAGTATGATGCGGGACCATCCTTGATAGCATCTACACCTACAATACATGAAGCAATCACTAATCAAAGAGCGAGAGAAACTCAAGGAAATGTCGCTTATGAGCTTCAATTATGGGAGGAGTAAATTGGGTGGAAGACTGAATGGCAGCTGCAAAATCTCGGCCAACACTCAGGAATCTCGGCCGAGATTTCATCCGACATTTCGTCCTTGACGCGTTTCCGAAGATCCGGCCAAAGATCTTTTAAATTTGGCAATTATCTTTTATATTTTATTTTCTTAAACCTCTCTGACTATCTTAAAGAAATTCTTATTTTTTGATCCTATCTTTTAGGATTATTTTTAGATTATCTTTTAAAGATATCTTTCCTAGATTTTCTTTTAAAGATATTTTTCCTAGTTTTCATAGTTAATCTCTCTTATAAATAGCCTTAGAGGGGGAGATTGTTAGTTAGATTATATTGTGTGAACTTGCAGCTTCGTTTATGAGGTTTGTATTTTATTCATTCCTATCAAACAAAGGTGAGTTTTGGTTGAATCATTGTGAAGTCTTTGCTAGATTGTACTTATGTGTGTTAATCTTTTCAAAGGTTGGTGTAACACCCCGAATCCGCGGGACTCAGGATGCTACGGGTTGGGACCTCACAATGGTCCCGACCCTTAGCCTGACAACAATTTCACCGGATCTTACAACAAGACACAAATAAAGGCAAAACCGAAATACATTTTTATGCAAATGATATGATCCCCATAAAAAAATAAAAGACAACTTCAGCCGAGTTCTCAACTCCAAAGACTCGAACATCAAAAACATAACAATATACAAGAAACAATACCCAAGTACAACTCCAACCAAACCCCTCCTAAAATGTACGGACCCTGGCTGTCCACTCTTCCGGATCTCTCGGCTGCATTCCTAACCTGCAAGGCAAACTACAACAATCGGTATAAAACTGTTAGCTCATATTCGAAGCATTAGAATCAATGGGAAAGGCACAAACACAAGTAAATCATAAACACACAACATTCTCAAAGCACACAATTCCGGTTCATTATCTTTTTATTATTAAGTCATATCTCGTTCTAATTCAACTTAGTTTTGTGACACGAGACCACCGTGGTCTCGCCTCGGTCCCTACTTACCGGCATGGAACGGTACGGATGCCTCCAACCGTCTAACCAGCTCGGGCTAGTCGCCAAGAACCTCCTAGACTCTCGCAAGAGCTAGGCAGATGATGTCACCGTCCGTTATCATACACTTGGGCCAAAAATAATATAGGGTCGGTGGTCCTATTACCGGTTTAGTTATTATAAACAATAAAAAATAAACACACACCACCAAACACACACCAATGCTAATACAAGGAATACGAGCTAAGTAAGTCCGGAGACTTACCTCGTCCCAAACGCTAACTCACGCAACACTCTCGCTTCCCTTGGGAAGAAGTCTATAACCTGCTCACAACAAGATATCTATATCAACAACTCGCTCAATTCAAGAAGTCTTACACTTCTACACAAATGATCTACACGAGATCATTTGACTCTCATTCTAGGACCGCATCCTAGAATCTCTCATGCTCACATCTCACTCAACACAAGCTAGCAGTCCTTAGACTTCTAGACCCTATGATCTCGCAGGATCATAACCCATAGCATATACTAGGATAACAACTCCTAATCAAAACAAACTCAACGGTAACAACACCATGTTAGGATACACATATCCTAGCCCATAAACTCAACAATCATATACTCCAAATCTCAAACCTCACAAGCCTCATAAGATAACATCAATGCCTCAAGTCTTACAACATTTCACAATCCTCAAACACTCACCTAAGGCCCATAACCACTACTTGGTATTCTCTCTAAGTTATGCTAGATTATCCAGCCTAACATGATACTAAAACTTAACATAACTAGATCGAGGGGAAAGAATACTCACACGACGTCAAAAGACGGAAGTCGTTCAACGGATGTCGACTTGGACTCGTTAGGCCTTTATCGGGGCGCTTCCGAACCTAGCACCAAACTAAACAAATTTAGCGTATAAGCTAAATTTAAACGGAATAAAGAACATATATAATATAAGGAAAACCCCACTTTTAAAACCCAAGTTAAAACCGTAAATATAATTCCGGGCAAATTGTATAACATCATAAACCCAAGGTAAAACTCGTTTTCAAAGCCAACGTTAAAATCCCGTAATTTAATCTTTGTGTTATAACCCGAAATTAATCTAACACGAGCATAACATATATGGTATATATAAGTAAGAATATAATTCAAGTAAATCCCAAATTTAAAACCCATAAATACATTTTCCGAAAATAAAACCTTGGGCCATAATATGTAATTAAATTCCTGCAGGGGCATAAATATCAAATTCCAGAAACTGTGGGTCCAAAACTGAGATTATATAGAATATGGGTCCATTATGTAATTATACCAAAAATTAGGGTAAAATCTGTAATTAACCACAATTAGTGGGGCCCGATTTGAAATACTGGAGAACTCGTTCTTCAACATCTGAACACGCGAATTCACAGACAGAGGAAGCTATGAGGCGGCGGTAGGGGAGGAATACAACTCCGGTGGTTGCTCCTTGGCTCCGGCAAGCGATGGAGGCGGCAGGGCGTTGGGCTCTCGGTTGCTCCTCTTGGCCTGGGTTGCAGATCTGGGTTCGATTACAAAATAACCAAGCAGCTTTTACAACCCCTAATTTGAGCGTGACAAAGGGAAAGGGGGAAAGGGCTCCGGCGGCTGCGTAGGCGGAGGAAAGGAGAAGCGGCCAGATGGTGCAGGCGGAGGAGGAGCGGCGGCCAAGACAAGGGTAGGGTTGTAGGTGCTTCTCCGGTTCGATTGGGCGGAAGGGGAATTAAAGGCGGCTCTCCCGGTGACAGATTCGAGGGCGAGGGTTCCGACAGCAAGAGAGGAGAGGGTGCGAGGCTTTGTTGCGCTGCTGGAGAGCTTGCTCCCATCTCCGGTGAAGAAGGGCAGCGTGAGGCGCGAGGGTTGTGTGAGGTTGAGGGAGTGTTGAGGTTTCTCGATCCAAAAAAAATGAAGAGGAGGAAGATAGCAGTTGTTGTGCAGAGAGAGCAGGGGCTAGGGAGATTCTAGCAGTCGGGAGTGAGGGCGAGGGGTCGGGGTGAGGTGAGCGAGGGGTCGGGGCAGCAGGTCTAGGATAGTGTCATTGAAGCAGGTTGGAAAGAGACAGGTGAAGAAGGTAGGGGAAAAGCAAGAAATAAAAATAAAAATGAGAATAAAATTAATAATATTAAAATAGGAAAACGGGCATCAGTAACTCGATCAAAACATTCGGAACGGGATTTTCAAATAGAAAAATTTTCCCGACTTTTCCGAAAAATAACGATACGGAAAATATATGTGGATCGAATATATAAGTAAACTCGCAAAATATACTTTGAAATACAAAAACCATTCACGCAATTTATTTTTACGAGATTATGTAATAATTTAAACACGGGAAATGAAATATATCGATAAAATCCGGAAAGGTAAATATCGCAAATGTGCCAAAATTTTGGGGCGTTATAGTTGGTGCTCCTGGTCAATATTAGTCCCTCCTTGTACTTGTCTTACTAAGAAGATTTGTGTAAGGTTAAAGAAGTGAGGGTTAAGGTAAGCTCTTCGTTAAGGGGTTTTGACACATCATTGGTCAAGGTTCTTTGCGGGAATATCTTGGTTTGTATGTTCCTATATCTATCATTTATCAATGCATAATTATTTTCTTATATTTCCATATCATTCATTATTTCGCATTTTGATTTCTGATAAACTTCGGCCTGTTCTTCACGAAATCTCGCCTGAGATTTCTTCTATCTATCCGAGATTTGAGTATGTCGAAGGATTTCAATCTAGATAGGGAACTACGACTTAACTCTACATCATTATCTTTAAGTTATATTTCTTATCTTTTGTAGGATAATATTTCCTATAAATAGCCTTAGAGGGGGAGATTGTTAGGTAGCTTAGTTGTGATTATTGAATTCCACATTATTATGAGATACTTGTGACTTCGCTAACGGGGTTTGCATTTTATTATTTCTATTCAATCAAAAGGAGATTTTTTTAAATGGAAAGTTGTGAGTCTTTGCTAGGTTGTTCTTGTGTGTGTTACTCTTGTTGAAGATTGGTGTTACAAGTCAAACTGGTCCCTCCTTGTGCTTGTCTTATCTAGAAGGTTTGTGTAAGGTTGAAGAAGGAAGGGTGAATGTAATTCTTTGTTAAGGGTTTTGATTTAATTTATGTCAAGGTTCTTTGCAAGTGTTAACATAGTCAAATATTCCTATATTTTTCATATTTCATTCAATTAATCATCTTCAATACTATTCGTATTTATGCATTTTGAGTTTTAACAAATTTCGGGTTGTTCTTGAGTAAATATCGTCCGAAATTTACTAATACTATCAACTTTTGAAAACTAACATGTTTTAATTTATAGACAGTTCATATTTTCAACATCGAATGAACTTGTTTTATGTCTGAATATTTTTTAGCCTTTAGAATAGCATCTGTTGGTGACTTTTGTTGCTTTGCGCAAGAAATGACCAGTTCCATGTCAAGACCAAATAATGATCGAGTTTTTTTTAATCTTTGTTAGGAGATGAAAAGCTTGATGGAAATTTTGTAACCTCATTTACGAATTCATAAATGACTAGATTAAGCCTCTCCTACAACAACTGGGAGTTTGACTCTTTCTTTTCTTATTACCATTTCTTTTCTTTTCCTCTCTATGTGTGAACCATGCGTTGCTAATCGGTAAAAAAATAATTGGATGGGAAGCCTTACTGGACCTTGCGAACAAAAGTTTTATTCATATATATTTGAAAAACTTATGCTCTAAGAACAAATAGATATTTAATGAACGGTGTGCGTGGGGCCAATAAAGTAGAAAAGCTCCAACTTTTACGAATAATCTGATCAGCTATATTGGCCATACATCGGATATATGAGCAAACAAAAAATATATACTACTTGAAGAACTGTTGGAAATTTTGAATTGCCCAACTCAAGTATGGAATGTTGAAGCAAAGAAAGTTTATCCTTTTTTAGGGCCTTTATGAATACGAGCTACGAACTTCTATATGCTCATTTTTGAACCCGTTAATAAGTACTCATCGAGTATTTATATAGAATCATTCATGTTCTTCTATTGATGTGAGTGAGTGTTTTGAGTCGTGTTTGGATTGCGGTCGTGGTCGTGTGCTTCTTGATAACTAATGTTTCCTTGGAGTCTTGTCTTTCACTTCCCATGAGTTCGTTTCATGTTGTACTTGCTTCCGACGGTGCTACTTTGGCAGTGCTTGACTCATTTTTCACCTGCTTCATCTTCTTGGAGTTCTCCCTTCACATCCGTTCTTACTCCGCGGTTGTTCTCCATCGTCTTGTTTCTTGTTGATTTTTTTAGTTTGTATTGATCTCTTGATGGATGTTTCTATTTGCCGTCTTTTTCCGGCCTCTCATTTTACCGTTACTTCACAGTGAGCGAGTCTCTTACCTTTTTTCTCAAAAAAATTAACCTACATTAATCAAATCGAACCTACTCAAACCGGAAAAAAACTCTATCGTCAATTTCTTGCGGTTTTTGAATGAACGTCCACCTCGGGGCCCCTTGCTTCCCTACCCCGCCCATTGTGGTGATTATTTGGATTTAGGTCAAAAATAATTAAAAAAAATTTTGTTTTATGTGTTCGTAATTTCAAATGTGATATTGCGGTGACGACAAAAACATCATGCATGACACACACTCTTCGTGCGTGTGAGACTATAAGGCGATTCACTAACACTCATTTTCAATACACACCAGTGAATACAACTACATGTCGTCATAATATGTGTAAGTCATGTATTAACAATTTTGACGCCTTACAAGTTATCGATAGTGTATATATTAGTTTGATGTTTCCCACCTTAGACGAAGTATGGGGTTATGTTACCTCTTGTCATTGTGGAAACTTTTGTTATGATGATTAAATTTTCCTTTTCTTTTATAATACTAGAGGCCCGTGCTACGCATGAGTCCACAAATATATTTATTTTATTATTTTTATGTGCAAAATTGTTTAAATTTTTGTTCACTTAATTTTTTTTAATGTTTTTGTGCATGTTAATTAATTAAATTGCACATATGAGAAGAATGAGTTGGTTAAGTAGGTACTTTACGTATCTTTGTGCATAAAGTAGGTACCTTTTGCTATAATTAACAAAAAAGGCACCCTAATTTACGTAGAAAAAGATCAAATAAAAAATAATAAATGATATTACCATATAAGTGAATATTTTCTCTTCTATAATAAACAACTAGTTTTCCTAATTAGACAATAAAAAAATTATGTTGTTACGTCAAACAAGGAAAGAGATACTAACAACTCCTAAAATATCTCCACAATTAATTACGGCTATTTAACAATATTCATCGTTTTTTATTCTATTCTCCATTCCTCAGTGTAAAAGAACTCGGATCTTCAGTTCGAGATCATCAATGAAGGGTTGTCGATGAATATACGTCCTACATAACTCAACAAAATTATGTAGTAAATGTGCATTCCTTGTGGATCAGTTATGAATACATATCTTTTGTGACTTTTTACATAACTGTTACAATTATGTAGTAAACGTGTATTCCTTGTGGATGATATACCTCGGAGTGTAGAATATGTATGCTCAATGCATTTTATGTAGCTGATATTTGTGTTTTATGTATTAACATTGTATAATTGAAATTATGTATTAAATATTGTGTATCATCAAAAGAATACACGAAGTTTGATTAGTCTAACTAGTATAAGGGCGGGAGGGTGGGGCAACTCGTCCAGAGTTGTATATTAATAGGAGAGAGAAGAATCTTTGAATTTGCATATTTTGGGTCATATCCCCTCAATTTTATCTTTATCTGACTTGTTTATAAAAGTTGTCGGAAGTACGACAATTTCAAGGGTGGTAGTTCCTTACAAAAATAGCAGGTGTTACACAATTATGAGTCGATACATATGATTATGCTTTTACGGAATATTTATAATCATAATTTATAACCTCCCTATTGCTTAAAAGCTTAATAAGATCATTACATTTGTAATTTCATTCATCAAAAAGAAAATTTATAATTAATAGAATTAATTGTGATGAATATCATAGTCATTGTATGTAGGATACAATTTAGGATTGATTTTTAAAAAATCAAAATTAATAGTTTTCTTAGATCAAATCAAAATTAATAGTAATTGCATTAATTATAACAAAATTTATTGCAAATATCACAATCTTACTTGTAGATTAGATTAGATAGATGTAGACCTGATTAGATCCGGACAATCCGCCGGGAAAATGGGCGGGTATGATTGTATGAACAGAGGAAGAAGCCCGATTAGGCCAAAAAGTCCAGCCCGCCAAGCCTGATTCGGGCACCACTCTAGGGCCGCCGGGCCAAAACGCTTGGCCCGGATATATTTTTCTTAAAAATAAAAATAAATAAAAATTATAAAATATTAACCATAAATATAATATATTTAATATAATTATTATAAAATTAATATATTACATAAATTATATTAAATATAAATTATTAAAAAAAAGTCATATTAAAAATATTTTTTAAATATTTATTTATAAAATAATAAAACAGGTACCACATGTCCGATTGGACGAATGCAGCAGCCATTAGAGCATCCACACTAGAGGACACTTAAGATTGATCTTAACTCACTTTTTCTCATTTTTCAACTTTCCTCTCTCTGCCACGTCATTTTAAGAACACAACATAAATTTATACTCACATCAATAGAACATGTTACTTTGTTCTTAACATCCATATTATATATTATCTATTTTATTTTTTTTATCAATAAAACAACAACACGAAATATATTAGATAAATATAAACTAAATATTATATCTTGCGATTCAAAACTAAATTTAGATAATATAAATTTTAATTTTAAAATTTCACTACAAAAATTATCGAATATTACATAAATTGATAATACAATAACATTACACTAAAAATATTCGAGCAGATGTACCCGTCAATAATAAAAAATAGCACAATATCGAGTATACAAATTCGTCAATAATGTTACTCGTTCTTAAGATATTACATATATATTAATTATTTTTTTTTAATAAAACATAGACAATAAAAATTAGTTTAAATAAAGTTATTATATGAAATCAATTATAATTTACAACATTAAAAAGTTTATAAATAAAACACCGTAAATAAATATGAATTAATATACATAAATTAAATATTTATGGATAGATAACTTCTTTTATAATAATTTATTTATTTATTTAGTTAAAGACTTTATCACCGTTCAAAATATTTTAAATTATAAATATCCAAATTATCACACATATCATGTTCTAATCATAAAATAACCAACCAAAATATTATTTAAATTAAAGTGGTCCCCACTTTAAGTGATTTTTTTTTTGATAATGAAAAGCGGTTAGGATGACTATCTCCTAGACGTAGTTTATCCTAAAGCATCCTTTCGGATGAGAACGCAAAGTTCAGGATCATTAGAGAAACGGGTGTTGGGGGGTCGAAAATCCCATATGGGTTAAATGGGGGTTGAGGATGACTAATGTTTATGGTTCTATCAAAAATTTCTTTTTCTCTTTCCTAATGGCATCAAAAGGCCGGTTCGAACCCGGCCTGAACCGGATATGAAGAGGTCTAATAATATGTTTGTCTTCCATATGTTTTCTTCGGTCCATAGCACACCGAATGGTCTTTTGACTTGGAGCTCCATCACGAACCATGGACAGATGACAAGAAATCGTACCCTGTCATCCGGCGGTCCTTCAATGGAGCTTGATCTCGATTCCATTCTCCACCGCCACTCCACGGCCGGCGGCACAACTACCTCCGACTCCGACGATGATCTTGACACCTCTGCTCGCCGAACTGTCGACGAAATCCTCAACGAATCCGACACATCTTCCTCCTCTCCAACACCGTCCTTCCAAGCCGGCGCTCGTTCCTCTCTCTCTCCTCACAAATCAGTCCATCATAGTTGCAAATCGGATTCCGGTGCAGACGAGGATGATATCGGTTCGGTGTATAGCAGTGTAACTACCGGAACCAGTAGAATCAAAACACTAGGGGTTGGATGGGAATCTGGTTCTAGAACTTTGAATTCGAGGCCTGAATCGTCGCAATTGGATGATAATAACTACAACTCTGACCGATCGAGGCACAATATGCTTCAGAGATACAAGTCCGATGAATTATCCGCTTTCTCTACTCGTAGGCCACGTGTTCCGTCTCTTTTCGGAGGCGGCATGAGGTCGACTGCTAAGCCTGGAGCCGCGTTGGCGGCAGCTGCGGCAGCATCGAGGTCAGTTCCCACGCCTCACGCTGCCGCTATTAAGTCTAGGAGGGCGATGAGTGTGCGCTTGGAGAGCAAGGTATCGGATGCTGACGAACTGTTGGGATTTGATGGGGCTAGTGTGAGTAGTGTTCAGGATGAGGTGAGATTGGATGTGGTGGATGACCAAATGGGTGAATTTCAATCTGCTTTACTTGGTCAGAAGGCAAGTTTGGATATCAATACCTCATTATCTATCAAAGATGCCACAGAACCGTTCAAAGGCAGTGCTACTGAATCATCTGAAGAGTTTGGTAGGACGGAAGTTGATCAGTTAGAAACAGATGAATCTGAGAGGATTATTTTGAGGCATGAAGTTTCATTGTTAACTTCAATTACACAGGTGGAAACGTCAGCTGCTCACGAGCATCAGGTTGATCAAAATGCTGAAGGACGCATAGCAACACCAGGTTCTCATAATGTACCCCATGAACAAAATGGGTCCGCCAGTTATGCAGATTGGGATGTGGTGGATTATGAGGAATCTAAAGCTTCAAGTTCTGCACATTCTGTTGAAGATGGAAAAGGTCTTATCCTAGAATCAGCGAAAGCAAGTACAGTAGAGCAAGACTTGGAGGTTGAAGCATCAGAGTTTCAGGATGTGGGTAGGGACATGCCTGAATTTGAAACGCAGGAAGTGAATTCCATAAGCGATGATATTACCAGGCTTGTTGAAGATAGGCTTGCACAGCTTGAGAGTGAGAGAACTATTAAGGGGACTGATGAAAAAGCTCGGTCTGCAAAAAAACCATTTGAACTAGCTGAAGAGCTGGAAAAGAAACAGGCATCTACGGGTCTCCATTTGGAGGAAGGTGCAGCTGCTCAACCAATGAGACTTGAAGGTGTTAGGAGGGGTTCAACTGTTTTGGGATACTTTGATGTCAATGCTGACAATGCTGTCACAAGAACCGTCTCCTCTCTGGATTTTAGGCGAGATCATGGTTCTCCAGAGGTTCTGGCTGTGCAGCACAATTATATTGCGGTGGGAACATCAAAAGGTTTTGTACTTGTTGTGCCCAGCAAATACTCTGTTTATCATCCGGACAACATGGACGCAAAGGTTGCTACATCTTCCTCTAAAGAATTACATTTTCTTTTTACATGCCTTATTTTTTCGAACTGAAATTTCCATGTCTTGTTTCGCTTGCTGCTACAGCAATTAACAGTTTTGAATGCAATAGATGAAATGCTGTGTTATAAGTTATAACCAAAAAACAAAGATGAAATGCTATGCTTGTGGCACGGCAATCTAAAATATCCTTGCTTATATGTATTCAGATTTTAATCCTAGGTCTCGATGGAGATAAGTCCCAAGCCTCAGTAACTTCTCTATGCTTCAATCTGCAAGGTGACATGCTTTTAGCTGGATACGGAGATGGCCACTTCACATTCTGGGATTTGCAGAGGGCAGCTGCAGCGAGAGTAATTACCGGAGAGCACAAAGCAGCTGTAGTTCATACCTTCTTTCTCGGACAGAAGGCAGTTACTGGTGACTGCAAAGGCTTAGTTTTGCTGCATTCAGTTTCAGTAATGCCTTTGCTTGGGAGGCTTAAGGTTGAATCAAAGGTGAGGTTTGTCACTGTCAATGGTGTAGCAACTTTCCAAAGACATCACAGTTCTCTTACTTGATTCTAGAGGATGAGGACAAGCTTTCATTTACTAATTTCCTTAAGTGTCTGATCTTCTATCTAAATGATGTACTTAATGCGACAGTGCCTTCTTGATGGGCAAAACACGGGCACAGTTCTATGCGCTTCTCCCCTCGTTCCTGATGTCTTTGGTGGAGCTGCTTCATTAAATTATCAGGGCAGTTCTTCAACTTCTGCCAGTAGCTTTGGGGGATATTCTGCATGGAAGCTCTTTAGTGAGGGAACCTCATTGTCTGAAGAAGGTGTTGTGGTCTTCGTTACTTACCAAACTGCACTTGTGGTATGAAGCCCTCAAATAACTGAATTAGAAAAGATCTTTCTGAAACCGTATTGAAGCCATGTATGTTTGTTTAGGTGAGGCTCACTCCTTCTGTGGAGGTGTATTCCCAACTTTCGAAACCTGAAGGAGTGAGGGAAGGTTCCATACCTTATGCTGCGTGGAAATGTACAACACAGTTACAGGGCACTCCTGTAGGTTAGTATCATACATATATCATTGTACTCTTCATTGAGCAAGCGGCATGCTAAGTTATTACCTATCACAGAGACTGCACCTGCCGAAGAAAAGATTTCATGGCTTGCAATTGCATGGGATAGGAAGGTGCAAATTGCAAAATTAGTGAAATCTGACTTGAAGGTCTGTAGCAAGTGGACACTTGACAGTGCATCTATAGGTTTGGCATGGCTGGATGACCAGGTATGCATATGTGCAAGTTGCACATCTTATTTGTTTCTGTCTTCTCTGTATTTAAACTTATTAGACTGCTTTAACTTGATCCTTTCCTGTAGTTCCTTGGCTATTAACTTTTCTCCTAGAGAACTGTATATGTGTGCTTTTATACAATTGTATTCTGTGGAAGAAAATAGAGGTAAATGGAATTTTTGCATTTTCACTGGCAGATGCTGGTGATTCTGACCTTGACAGGACAACTTTGCTTGTTCACAAGAGATGGTAAATTAATCCACCAAACCAGTTTTGCTATTGACAGATTCCGTGGAGAAGATCTCATTGCTTATCATACACATTTTAGTAATATCTTTGGGAACCCTGAGAAATCTTATCACAACTGTGTGGCACTGAGAGGGGCTTCCATTTATATACTTGGGCCTGCACAGCTTGTTGTCTCTCGACTTCTTCCCTGGAAGGAACGAATTCAGGTTTTGCGCAAAGCTGGTGACTGGATGGGTGCCTTGAACATGGCAATGACACTATATGATGGTGAAGCACATGGTGTGATTGATCTTCCCAGAAGCTTGGATTCTGTTCAGGATGCTATAATGCCTTATCTTGTGGAATTGCTCTTTGCATATGTGGATGAAGTGTTCTCTTATATATCTGTGGCATGTAATAACCAAATTGGAAAGATTGTAGATTTAGATGCCTCAATCAGTACAAACAGCTCTATGCTACCTGAGATAAAAGAGCAATTTACACGCGTTGGTGGTGTTGCTGTTGAATTTTGTGTACACATCAAGAGGCCTGATATTCTTTTTGAAGACATTTTCTCCAAATTTATCACTGTTCAGCATAGAGGTATATTTGAAACCTATAAGCATTACAGTATTATATCTCTGTTGATCATAGTACAAAGGCCATATTCTGATGGACAATTTATTGACAATTTTGTTTCTGTTATTATATAAAGATACATTTCTGGAGCTTCTGGAGCCATACATATTAAAAGACATGCTTGGATCATTACCACCTGAGGTACACGGAACAGAAGTTTTTATTCATTATAAGATAATTAATAAGCATATGCTGATTCTGTGTTTGCTTTTTCAAGATCATGCAAGCACTTGTGGAACATTATAATTGCAAAGGATGGTTGCAACGAGTTGAGCAATGCGTTCTTCACATGGATATTTCCTCCCTGGACTTCAATCAGGTCATACCACACTTGCTATTTTGAGGTCCTGTAGTGACTTTGTTATGGACTGGTTTCCATTTTGAATAATATTTGCCATATAGTTTAATCTTTGTATGACGATGTTAAAATGCCTTTGTAGGTTGTGAGGCTTTGCCGGGAGCATGGATTGTATGGTGCCCTTATATATCTTTTTAACAAAGGATTAGATGATTTTAGGACACCATTAGAAGAACTGGTGACAGTTCTGCGGGATAGTGAAAAAGAAGTTGCCACTGCACTTGGGTATGTAATCTTGTGAAAATTCCTCAACTGATAAAATTATGTATGACTTGCTGAAGGGATTCCTAAATGTGAAAATCGTTGGATACAGATACCGAATGCTTGTTTACTTGAAGTATTGCTTCATGGGTCTTGCGTTCCCACCAGGTATTATAATTCTTTGGTGACAACACCTAAGCTTCTCCTCACACGACCAATTTTTTTACTAGCCTGTATGTACCACTGTATGCAGCTTTTTCATACTCATCCTGCATACAACCATGCCTTTTATTGCTCGTATTTCCTTCCAATTAAGTCGATTGCCATTATTCTAGTAATTGTACAAAGTATATTTACTTGAACAAAACAGTATACCATCTAGGCACAGGTCAACGGGCGAAGTTTTATCGATGAACCTTGCAAACTTGAAACTTAATTATCCTATCCTGTGCATCTAGATTCTAATAGTGCCATATGGGTTTATAAGAATCTTATATCTATTAAAGCAGGCACCTCTATTGCCACGTGTCAAGCCACGGTACTCCCAGCCCCAAAATAATTTTAAAAAGTAGTTTTTAAATCTCATAATTAGTTAGGAAAATTATTTAAAATTGTTATTTGATCTCGATTATATATATAGAATCCACAAAAATAGGTGTATAGATAATTACTTAGGAATCAGAAGATAATTCAACAAATTATTAGATAAGGAAGAAATTTTAAAAAAGAAATCTTATTGGAAATTATTTATTAATCATTACAAGCACAATATGTCAAATTTTCAAAAATAACACTAAAAATATAAAAACAAACTTTAAAAAGGTATTTATTATGAATCCAAGGAAGAAATTTTCAATTCTTACAATTATGTCATTTATTTTTATATATTGTCTTCGTTGACAAGAAAAGGAAAAGTATGTTTTTTGTAGCAAGTGTTCCAAATTGATGAATATTGATTGAGATAAGCATTTGTTGGTCTTTAACTATCATCTAAGACATGTAAAGTAAAGCATACTCTTTATTATATTTATTCATTAATATATAGAAAATTGCATAAAGGTGCATTTTTCATTTGTCCCTTGAGAATGCCGAATGGATTTTCCAATTTCTATGGATTAATAATGTGTAACAAATATAAATAAAGGAATGTGCAATCTTATAAAGGTTATGGTCCTTTAACCCAACTCGGCTGAGGTGTAGTTACGCCGATTCCCGAATGCATCGAACCTGCCCCAAAATGGTCTGAACCGGCTATTGGACCGGTCTATTGCCACGTGTCAACGCCATATTTCTCGCAGCCTAAAAAATTATTTTAAAAAGTGATTTCTAAATGTTAATATAAATTGAAATTGAATTCTAAATTTTTAAAAAAATTTAAAATAAATATTCTTATAAAAATAGGTTTTAAACTTTTACAAATTTTTTATACCAACAAGCACATCTTAACAAATTAATTTAAAAATATAACTAATTAGAAGAGATAAATACTTAAAAGAGAATTAAAAATCATGATAATGATTATAATTTCATTTTTCGGATTTTTATTTTAAAAAATATACCTATAAATTTCTAAGTATTAAATATTTATTAAGACTCAACCCGCACAAAGTGCGGGTAATACACTAGTTCAGTGATGGTCAAATGTTTGGAAGCCATTTCACTGTAGCCATTGAACCCCCTTTTAAAAAAGTATATTGCTGTCTACTGCTGCCTGCATGGCAAGGAGGTGGATTACAGACTATTATCGTTTTGCTATAATCCACTGGTCAGTCTTGCGGTTACAGAACTAGTAGTCTAGTAGTAATAGGTTGTCATAGTAACAGCTATTGTAGGAGTAAGCTGTAATTTTAGAACCTTAATTTTTATTTTCTTCACTGCTTAAAAACTTGACCCTGAGCTGTCGCTGTTCTCTTCAGTGGGGAGATTCTTTACTCTAAATCTCTGACTTCAAAGTTGTGAACCTATTTGTTATATTTAAATTTCAGTTGTTTTTTCAATAAGAACTTGTCTACTTGAGTTTTAAGATCTAACTATCATTGTTCCTACAGGACATGGAACTCTGCCTTCTGCACGTATTCCTTCTCTGAGGATAGAACTTATTCGGTTTCTGTTGCAGGATTCTGGTGTTCCTAAAAGTAGGCCAATCACGAGCTCAGTTTCAACTGGGTCATACATAAACTTGTATTACTTGTTAGAATTAGATACAGAGGCTACAATGGAGGTTCTGAAGCATGCATTTGTGGAGTATGAAGATCTGGAAGGTTCTATGGATGATTCTTCTGATGCAATTATTATGCCTGCCAACTTGAGTGAATCAACAGATGATTTCCATTTCCTTCTTCAGAAAACAGTTGATTCTCTTGTCCATATTCTACAAATTGATATATCCGGACCTGTCAGAACTGCTGGAAATGATGAATCTGGCTCAGGATTATGGCCTTCAAGAACAGACATAGGTCATGTAGTTGAGTTCATTGCAAGCTTCATTGCCTGCAAAAGAGCTACAGTGTCAAAGATTGTCTTGGGTCAAATATTGGAGTATTTGATTTCAGAAAACAATTTAATAGCAGATAACAATGAATCTGCAAAGAAGAGGGAAAGACAAGTGCTTGCTTTGTTGTATGCAGTTCCTGAGACGGATTGGAATGATTCTTATGTCCTGCACCTGTGTGAAAAAGCAGAATTTTACCAGGTATTGTCTTTTAACTTCCATATATTTGTTGCTTGGATGGGAATCAGTAAAGTATGTAAGGTACTTGGCCAAATAACCCAGCAATAAGAATGAAAGAACGTTCAAATGAATAACAAAGATGGATACCAATGTATGTGTTTTACAATTCCTAGTTCCATATCTGACAGCTTAGTCATTCTCTTGTTTGTCTTTCCCATTGAAAGGTTTGTGGCTTAATCCATAGTATAAGAGAAAGGCATGTTGCTGCTTTGGACAGCTATTTAAAAGACGTGGATGAACCTGTTCATGCCTTCACCTTTATCAACAAAACACTGTTGCATTTGAGAGAGATGAATTTTTCTACTTTCCATTCAGAAGTCATTTCCCGCATCCCCGAGCTTATCAATTTGAGCAGGTGATGATCATCTTGTAGTAACTTGTTAGTTCTTTTTGCATGCTGTAATGACATACACAATTTATATTTTTCAAAACCTTTTTTTTTTTTTTTCTCTCGTCTCTTCTCATTGTCATTGCAAGTTTCAAATTTATAGTTTGTTACATATTTTCCTGTTATACTATGTTTCAGTATATGTTATAAAGACTGTCATGTTTATATCCTTACTTAAATATCATTTTCATTTTTAATTTTTAGAGAATGCACATTGCTTTTGATCATTGATCATCTGAATGAAGAGAGGGGGGATATTCTGTCAAAGCTTCGCCCACATCCTAGAAGTCTCTTCCTTTACCTCAAGACTGTTATCGAGGTTTATGTATCTGGAACTCTAAATTTCTCTTGCTTAAAAAAAGACAATACCATTGAAAATGGTGCAAATGAGATTAGGCATCAGCAAAATGGACTGACAACATATTTGGAAAGGGTATCTGATTTGCCAAAGTTATTGCGTGACAATCCCATTGAAGTTTCTGAAGAGATGGTTGAACTTTATTTTGAGGTAAGACTACAGTATTTGTAACTCTGAAATTCAGGTTCATTGTGGTCTCTAATTGGATTCCATTTTATTTAAGAAATTAGACTGGGTAGTTTTTATATCTGGAGAAATTCACTAGCTTATCCCTATTCTGCTCCCTGTCTGAAGTTTGAACTTTATATATGTAGCTATTGTGCCAGTTCGAACCTGATTCAGTTCTTAAGTTCCTTGAGACCTTCGAAAGTTATAGAGTAGAACACTGTTTGCGCTTGTGTCAACACTATGGTGTTGTTGACGGTGCTGTATTCTTGCTGGAAAGGGTGGGTGATGTTGGAACTGCACTTCAGCTTACTCTTTCTGGCATCAATATCAAGTTCATGATGCTTCATGCAGCTGTGGAAAGTATAATTTCTGAGGTGGCAGTGACAAACAGCTCTAATATGGAATATGTGAAGGAACCATTAGGGTTGAGGGAGGTAGGTATCAGTTTTTTGCCATTTGCTGTATCATGTTTATTGTTGTTATACTTATTGGAGTTATTTCTGTTTGATTACTTATCTTGCAGGCACAGGACATAAGCAAAATATTGCATGCATGTATTGGACTCTGTCAGCGGAATACTCCTCGTTTGGATCCTGAGGAGTCAGAAACCCTCTGGTTTGAGCTCCTTGACACGTGAGTTGAATAATGCCTTTGATATTGATACTTGAGGCATATTCTAGTGACGCAGTGAGTGTATTCTTGTAAACTAGTAGACCTGGGCAGCCTGTCCGCCCGGCCTGGGTAAACGGGTGGGTATAGATACCAGTTTTTGCCCGAATAGGCCGTCGAGCCCAGCCTGAAGGCCTGGATTTTAAAAATTAATCTTATGCATTGAAAATACAAATTTATAAACTTTAAACTTAAGACCAAGTATTTCAAAAAACTTATTGCTCCTTACTAAATTACTATCTTTTTGTTGTTTTATAATCAATCTAACAAATTATAATGAATGTTAAAATTCAAAAATTTTAAACCACCATACGTGCAGATGGGTCTACACAAATGTTGAAAAAACTACAACTTACAACGTTAGACTACTTCTATTTTGTGTAATATATGTTTGCATATTTTGTTATGTCTTTATATTTTATTACGTTTTTATAAAAAAGAAATGAAAAGGTCCGACGGGCTGCCTGATTCTGTATAACAAATGGGCTTGGGACATACCTTACCACCTGAGACCCGGGCTTGGCTCAAGTCCAGCGTAAAAAATGGGGAAACTTTTCCTGCCTCGAGTCCGAAGATGCCTAGGTTTATAAACTAAGATTAGAAAGTGCAGTTGCATGACAATTTGAAATATGGTTATCTTGATGTTTTCTTGCTTTCCAGATATGTTAATTTAACACAATTTTGGCAGATCAAGCATATTCATTCAGTGTTATTGATGCAAGCAAGGCGGACACATTTGTATGCAGGTTTTGTAAACCGTTAATTCTTGTTGAAGAACCAAGTAAGGTTGAAACAACCAGTACAGATAACTTAGAGATAGATGCTATCACCTGGAAGATCCCTAAAGCCCGAAAGAGCACTCCAATTCTGAAGCGGTTATTTGCACAATTCATTAAAGGGATAGTTGAAGGGATGATACGATATGTTCGTCTTCCATCCATTATGGCAAAACTTCTTGCCGATAATGGTAGCCAGGAATTTGGTGATTTTAAGCTTACAATACTGGGAATGCTTGGAACTTACGGGTTTGAAAGAAAGATTCTGGTAAACTGTGAAGTCTTGTTATTCATCTTAGCTCATTCACTCCTTCCTTGCATATATAAACTATTACGGTTCCCAATATTCTTATGCGACCATTGGGATTTTGTTTCAGGATCCTTGTTTCACACTTCTTGAGTTCAAACACTAGAGTTCTACGTGACATGCCAATATTATGAATAAATCTAACATGTTGGCATGGGATGAATCTAAGCAATCATTCTTTAGTTTATCGTTATCCTAGTGTACTGAACTATCTTTATTTTGTTATTGTAGGACACAGCGAAATCATTAATAGAGGATGATACCTTTTACACTCTGAGTTTGCTCAAGAAAGGGGCCTCTCATGGGTATGCTCCAAGAAGCTCAATTTGCTGCGTGTGCAATTGCCCTTTAAACAAGTTTTCTGCTGTTAGGGTTTTCAACTGTGGTCATGTGACACATATGCAATGTGATAACCATGAAGAGGGAACTTCTACTAGAAGCTTTTCTTCTGGGTGTCCCATCTGTGCACCCAAGAAGAAAATCCACAACTCCAGAAGTAAAATGGTAGAACTTGGTCAAGCGAACAGAAGCCCGTCAAGGCCACAGCAAGGACAAGGAAACTCTATACAACATGCATATGAAAATGATGGTTTAGATAGCACCCATGGAATGCATCAAGTTTCACGGGTATGTTACATAATTTTCTGGTCTATGCTATTGTAATTATTGTTGATAAATACACGCGGTTCATGCAAGACGGGTTCCCTTTTGCAGTTTGATATCTTAAATAATCTTCAGAAGAACCAGAGACTAATTCAGCTGGAAAGCCTTCCTCAGCTAAGGCTTGCACCACCAGCTGTTTATCACGATAAAGTCGCCAAAGGTGTCCACCTAACAGCAAGGTCAAGTAGTAGTAATGTCACGAACACCTTCAAACCAAGCAAAATCAAGCAGCTAAGCGATATAAAAGGAAAAACATCCTCTATTCGGTTTCCTTTGAAATCAAAAATTTTTGGTACACACTCTACCGAATAAGTCTCTCTCGTCAAGATGCCTATAAACAGGAAACTGGGGATGTTTAATACTTACTGTTTTGACTATTGTCTTTCTTGTAGGCAAGGAGAAGTCCGTTGTGGTATGACATGATCATGTAAATGAACACAAGGTGAATATCAGGTGCGCTATCATTCTACCATAGCCGAGCCTCTTTCGAGAGATTTGTGAGTTGCTGCTATCTTTTTATGTTGTTGACGTAGCCAATGTAGCTTTCTTTGTACATACTAGAGTCGGACAATGCAGGTTTCGATTCAAATGCGTAAAGAAAATCCAGGGAAAGCTAACGTAGTAGAGAACTGCATTGATAATTTCCTGTGACTCAACTAACTGTGATAAAATTATAATCAAGGATAATGATCGGGAGTGGGAGATCGTCCATTTGTCCCTCATCTCGTCACAAGTTTTAACAGATAATGTTATGCGATCACGAGAGGACTTGTACTCTATTTCCAACGTAGCTATTTTAGTCAACTGCAGCTGCCGCTATTTGGGTCACACTCGGGTGTGGGCACTTAAAATCTTAATCTACAGTCCGTAAGCCATAAGCTTTCAAAATATCCAAAGTCGAATAACTAAATTCAAATAAAACTTACAAAACACCCCCGGTCCATACTCGAAAATACAAATCAATTAGTTATAGTTTGAGCAATGTAGGCCATGGAGGAGAGGAGTTGTGAGACGAGACTCTACGAAGAGGAGAGTGGAGGTTAGAGGTGCCAAACGAGTGCCAGGCATAGATGTTATTCGGGCCGACAACAAAAATACCAAATAATCACCGGAAGGGGAGCAGAAATGCGAGTTGCACACGCCATGGGAGAACACTTGCCAGGCATAGACGTAGTGAGAACGTGAGTCCCGGACGGACTATTGTGCCCCATATACTCTTCAAAACCCTCGCTCCCCACCTCATTCTTCCTTTGCCACCGAGAGAAAACAATGTGAAAACCTCAATTTTGTGTTAAACAATTGATTTGACAATGAATAGGGACTTTGATTGTAAATCAACAACAATCGAATGCAAACAAAAACTAAAAACGTCGGTTAACTCTATTAGAAGTGTGATTTTAACATTTTTTTTCCTTTTCATTTTTACGTTTTTTGAATTAAAAACTAGTGTATCACCCACACCTTGTGCGGAATTGAGTTTTAATAAATTATAATACAATATATTTTGAAAGATGAAGAGTCCGAGAATGAGATGACATTTATTATTATGTTTTCTAATTCTCCTTCAAATAATTTTAAATTAAACTGCGTTTTTGTAAAGAAAAATATGTTGAGATGATATGTGGTAATAATAGTTTCTCTTTTAATTTTTATATTTAAATATTTATAAAATAATATAAAATACAATAAATATTAATATTCTCGAACATCATTAAATAAAAATAGTGTGACATGATAATTATACAACACACATGTATTTGACATAAAAATATATTAATAAGATCATTTTACATAAATTAATAAAATTCATAATTGTGTTAAACCATTACTTTCAACTTTAATATCATCGAAATATTTGTAACCGGTAGTAATTGCACACGTTTTGATGGGTTTGGAAGTTAAACATAAACTTCTCAATTGCTTAGTAAAAAAAACTAATGATTAACAAAAAAACTAATGAATAAATAATTATAACCATTTTTAGTTAAATCTCTAATGAGATTATAACCATTTTTAGTTTGAAATTAAATCTTAAAATTCAGATTTTATCAATTACTTGAGATTTTAATTTACCGGTATTTTTAAAAGTGATGTTAAATGTAGTTTTCAATATTAAAATAATGAATTATTGTGTTTAAACAAGATTTGTTTAATGCCTTTTTTGACCTAAAGATAAACATGAGATCCAAATAATGAATAAGCAATTTTTATGTAATACAACCTTTTTTCCACTAAAGTTTACCAAAAAAAGTAAACAGTTAAATATATGCCCAAATAATTTAATTATTTATAAATTTAAGATATTTACTAAACTGAAAGATCATGAATCATAGGGCTCATTCATGCCTCACTTTTCTTCCAAAGAAAAGTATTTACAAAATTGACAATTTATAATATGCTAATTTAAATCAAATCATCATACAACCAAATTCACAAATTGTATTAGTTTAATTAACCCTTAATGTCTCTCATCTTTTTCTTCCTCTTTGTTTCTAGATATTCAAACTACACACGAATCAACCTGATTTCTTGTTAGTCTGCTAATCGGCCGTGGGCTAAGCACCGGAAATCAGTTGTAGAACAACGTCGCATTTACATCAGTAGAACGACACCGTTTGACCTTCAATCTTCGCATTGATGCACATCAGATACCAAGACTGACCAACCCTTACCGGACACACGTGAATTTGATTATCAATATGTTACATCTAAAAACACCATAGATAGTTACATCTAAAAATACCACAGACAATTTCTGGCCGAGTGATCAACATATATTTGATGTGTTATAGTATTCGAAATGACATAGAAACAACATGACGAAGAAGATACCTTTTAGCATATGATTATCTTCACGGTTGCTTGAACACATTGTAGATCAAAGAACATAATTGGAATTAATTGAATATAAACGAAGCTTCCAAATTGGTTACCTCACATGGTACTTTAGTAAAAAAATGAATCATTGATGAATTGACTGAGAATGAAAAGCGTATATTTATATAAGACTAGATTGAATTTAGAAAAGGCATATTTTAATCTAATTATAGAGGGATAATACCAATTAACAAATTATTGATCTATGAAATCGTATCTTTTGATTCGGTTAGAACAAATTTATTAAACTAATAAATATTGATCTTTTTTCTAAATAAGTGAAAATTTGTTCTCGTACTAATAACAATCTTAACTTTTTAATTTGTTATATAACTGTCGTTTTAAAAATTTTGGAATTTAAATTGCACAAGATATATTGTTGAATTAAAAAAAATATTTTGACTGATATTAATCTTGAAAGAATACGTCACAAAAAAACCTTTTAAATCACTACCTATTTATTTGTTACAGAATTGTCTATTTTAAAATTTTAAAATTTAAATTGCTTAAGATATATTGTTCAATTATAGATTTATCAATACGTTGGTGACCAAAATCTTTTTGTTTCAATTTTGGTTATTTGAAATAATTTATTTTGTTGAAAATTCCGTTTACAAAATCTAGATGTAAATTACGTAATTAAAAAAAAATATGTGTTGAGGTTAGTTTCTAACTATTTTTAAAATATAATTTTAACATAATTAGGAATTTTAATAAAAAAAAAACTTGAATAAATTATTTTAATATAGATTGTGGTGGTTAGAATAAGGCGCAAAGGATCTCTTATGAAAATTATAATTAAAAAATAATTAATAATAATGACAATTTAGTAAATATTTTACAAAAAAAGTTGATGTGACCTCCCTCGTTACTTGACATGTGGCATTAGCGTGCTTTATTTTAGTAAGTTATATATAGATTGCTAGATTAGGGTTGGATTGTATGAATCGGTTAATTTAGAAATAATTGAAATTTTATGAGATTTAGTGTTTTACGATTTTTTTAAAATTTTTTTAGCCGATTTTTCAAACGTAGCACTCTTTCCCGCCATGGTTGTTGGCGTGAGGAAGGAGAAGCTATGAGGCATAGTGTTGGAGCGCCCATAGCGCGTGCATAACACACCCCACCAAAATTCAATTTATTTATTTATTTTTATTATGTTAGTAATTAAAAAAGCAAAACTTTAATTTAAAAAATATCATATTGCGGTTTGAAAAATTAGAAATAAGGGTGGACGAAACATTAGACGGATGACGATATCTGTCCGTCGAGCTACCAAAGATGGAGAGGTTATCGAGGAGCACACACCTCTGGAGCAAATACCTCTCATCTAGATAGATGTTACTACTATCGTTGAGGCTACATCATTATCATCATCCCACTATGTCGCGGATTATCATACCGAGGAGTCGAAGGGTGATTCACATCTGGATGACATTCGAGATGGTGAGCATGGGCATGTACCTACTGAGCAAGAGCGGGTGTACATACTTGCTGACTAGGAGAAGGTGCCTCATCATGATGAGGTATAAATGTAGTTGAGCCCCAATCTTATCCCATCCCTCCTATCCCCGACATGGGCTTTAGCTATCCTAGAGTTATAAACATGTTACGATGAGCATAGAGCTAACATGATATGGGTAAAAAAGATATCATTTCCTTGTATTATCAAAATTTTGAGTTTAAAATCTTATTCTTACTTTAAGATAATGCCAATACTTCTTATTATCGTAGGATGATCTCCAAATGATCAAGGTCATGAGACTCGATGGGATCAAGAGAGTGTGTGAGTGGGCTCGAGATTTGAATAATTCGTATTCAATGTTTAGTTTGACTAGATGCAAGGACTTTACCGACTTAGAGGACCTTCATTTCTTTAGGGTCGATCACTCTTTGATCCAAGCGTTCGTTGAGAGGTGGTACCCCAAGACGAACACATTTCACATGCCTTGGGGTAGATGATATAATGCTAAAAGATCGTTGAAAAAAATTAAAGTATTGATAAGAATCATTTACATAGTGAAATTTCTTGGAAAACATAATCTAACATTTGGTGGTACCATTGAGAAATTGTATCAAGCTAGTAAAGGAATTTTTTTAGGCTTGATTCAAATATTGGCCACATTTCATCCAATTATATAAGAGCATGTTCAACGTATCACAAATGATGATATATTTTTTCACTATCTAGATCATAATATTCAAAATGGATTGATATCATTGATTGCTTCTACTATTAAATGTGGCCACATTTTAACAATTTGAAGAATATGAAAATATATTTGTTTTTTTTTTAACTTAATCTTACAATTTGAATTTATCAGATAATGTGTGTTTAAGGTCTTCTTGTGATCATTTAGAAAGCTATGCTTAAGGAAGATGAACAATCCGATATTAATGGAAATGAATTATAAGTATAGTTAAAATTTAAACCCTTTTGTTTGATGAAAATATGGGTCCAATTGATATTTTAAAGTCTCTTAAACAAAATGATTACTTATAAAATTTTGTTGACTATTTAGGTAATGTGTGCATCTACAAAGAAAAGTTTTTTCAAAATTGAAGTTGTTGAAATCTTACTTACATTCTACAATGTCACAATAAGACTTAATGGATTGACCTCGATTGATAACAATAATGATATTCTAGAGAAAGTTGATTTAGAAGAATTTATTGAAGACTTTCCTTATAAAACAACTAGATGAATAAGTCTGTGCTATGCACAGATTTAAAAATATGTATATACGGTATTAAAAAAAACTTCTCTTAAAATTTTTAATATTTTATGCGGATTTATTAAGTCCCAACGAGTAATTCGATAATCAAATTAAACTGGACACAAAACCTAATATCCTAATATGATTTAAGTCATATATAATTAGTCACGGATATTCAGATTATCTGTTTAATCAAGTTAAAACTTAATATTTGAATATGAATTTTTTCTTTCTTCATTAGATTTTTTTTTTTGTAAATAGTAATTCAAAGTCAAACAAAATAATACAAATTAAGGTGTATGAGTATTTTTAATTAATTAAAATAAATTTTCTTTAGACATATGGATATCCATTTTATACAAAATTATGACCCGTATTCAATTAAAAGGAAATATATTTTTTGACCGGATTAAAAGGGATAACATCGTAACAATGTTTACGGATTTTGTCATATGAGATCCATTCTATAGATTTTAGTTGTATATTTATATAGATAATTCATAATTGAGCAAATTGAGCCTTGAGGCAAAAAATATATATATATACATGTGTAAAAATGAGTTTTAATAGCCTTCTAAATATATAAATAAATTCAATAATAGAAATATTTAGATTATATCGTAAATTGTATATAAATTTTTAAATGAGCAGTAATGAGCGTAATATTTATGATAAAAAAATTTAATCTTACTCGTAGCCCCTAGTTGGAGGTAGGATATTAGAAGAATGAAATATTTCATGTAAACATTATTTGTGATAATTTGAAATTATATATGTAATATTATATAATATATATTTTGTGACTGTAGGTCTTAAATGAGTGAGGCGACCCTATTCACCATTGAGATTAGTGAAAGAAGAGATTGGGTAGCAAGTAAGAAGTTCGTAATCATGTCATAGTATTACACTTGTTTCAAGTAAGTGTCACATCAAAAGACGATAGAAATAACCATGTGTATGCATATATATATATAGATATATAGTAGTGGCAACTCTTTTATTTACCCCCCCAAACCATGGAAGATCATAACCAAGGAGCTGCATGAGGACACTCTCATTTATTCCTGCAAACCAAAATCAACATCTTAGGTAGTCGCCAAGCATCTAGCAAGAAGCTTAGGTAGTCGAGAGTTAAATTACCAGTAAGAACATCCACACTAATCCATCGCAAACTCATCCCGGCAATCATGGAATTTCATCAGCATCAGCCTCCCTGACATGTTCACATAATAATAATAAATACACACAATCTTTGGATGAGGAAACAAAACTCAAATAATGAATACCGCTTCAGGGTGTGTGTAATGTATTCCGAGTAGAGATCCCTGAAACAAAGAAACACACGCTAAAATGTTATTGTAGATTACGTCATATGTCTTCTCTCCTAATATGTAGATTAGGTTACCATAACTGTTTTATATTTTACAGTCAATAACCAACGTCATGTAACTTGACGGTAAAACAATCTTGTAAACTTTACGGTTTCCCTTACAAGGAATGTTGGATAGCTTCGTGCGCATTCTTTACAGGCAGAAAGTCGTTCACAGCCACTTCTTTGTTTTCATTCTTCTTGTCTGTTAAGGCCGTTAAGGTTCAAACACTCTCTACTTCAACCAAAGATAAATATGTATAAACAAATTAAAGGATACAGTCTTCGAAGAAACGACGGATCTCAGCCAACCGATGAGGGGGAAGCTCCTTGATGTCATTATAGAACTTGTACTCAGGATCATCCGCACACACTGCTATGATCTTATCATCTGTCTCTCCCTATTTTTAGAGTTCGTCATTAGAATGAACTACACTCAAAGCTCATGCTTCTTAAATTGAACGATTACCTGATCAATCATAGGCATCAGGCCGATGGGCTTCGCCCTCAGAAAGCACCCGGGAACAACAGGCTCCTGTTCATAAGTTGATCTAGTGAAATTTCATGCACCTAATTGATTTGATGGTTGATTACCAAAAATTACCTGCATGAGAACTAAGACATCCATGGGATCATTATCATCACACAAAGAACGAGGGATGAATCCGTAGTTATGAGGGTACACGACAGACGAATACAAGACACGGTCCACCTACAAGAACATCCAAGCAGATTGATTAGCTGCATTGACAAATAGCGTAAATAGAATAGTTTGCGAAACCATGACTGGTTTAGTACCACTATGAGCCCTGTCTTCTTGTCAAGCTCGTATTTCACCTTACTCCCCTTTGTGATCTCGATAACCTGTGATGTAGAAAACGAACATCAATGTCGTAATACAGACGTCTGTAACAAACACTTAACCCCCTAGCACAAGCTTACGCAATTGCAAATCTTGGGTGCTTCTGGGCCTGCCCAATAACATCAAAACACAATTAGTCCATGCTTATAACCAAAATACGTCTTACTATAGTCATTTTTTATACTGACCACAATCAAGATCATGCCATGGGTGGGCAGCGACTGATCTTCTGGACAAGGATGAAAGGATCCTTTCGTTCAGCTTGACAGGGCGTTTGGGTGAAGAAGTGGAATCGGCTTTCTTACTCATCTTTGAATCTTAAGCACAAAAACATATTGCATGGTAAAATACAAACACGACAGACTGCAGTCAGAATTGTGAGGGACTAAAATTAACAATATCAATGAAAAAGTCTTATGACAAAACATCCAAATCCAAACCATATCCCTACACCTTAGAGGTGACGCTTGGCAAGATTCGTACAATATATCATAGAATTGTTTCAGCCCATCGAAATCCAAGAGCCATCAACAAACCCAATATATGATAGAATTGGCAAAACTACAAACACCTGATATGCATAGCAAAAATTCCAAGGTTGAGGGCAAGTACCTGGAAGCGTAGTTGGAAATTTGAAGATTTGATGGAGGGGGTTGGGTTTGAATGCGTGTGAGTGAGATGAAGGGGAAGAGAAGAAGAAAGGAAGATATATAGGAGTTGGGGGGAGTTGCGGGGGAGAGGTGAGGCCTCCTTATTGATCGGAATATGTCGTGGCAACGAATGAGATAAATTAGCCGACGATAAACAAGCTGACACTTTCGTTCCCATACTTCATTGTCCCAAGAATCTTTCTCCTAATTCCCAACTATGAATACTTCCCCAATTTGTATCATGGTGGATATCACCCGTTTCCTTGGATAATCGTAATTAGAGGCGTTGAACAGGCGCCACGGCTTCGGTTCAACTCGGAGATGTCTCATCACCTCTCCATTCTTCATTGCTTCCAACCTCGCATTCCAAAAGTCCCTTTTTCTCGCCAGGGAATCAATCGAGTTCGAACAAACGCGAACACTTCTTTCGATTTCTGCTTCCGAACAGAACCCGAACCCCACTTCCGCATCATTGGCACCGTCAATGGCGTCATCTGCATTGCCGACCAATTCTTAGGAATGGCCGAAACAATCGTTCTTTGGAACCCTCTGATTCGTAGATATGTTTATCCCCCAACCCCTCATTATTCCTCCCCCACTATCGGATGCGCTTCAACGCTTGCGTTCGGATTCGAGACTTTGGAGAATGATCTGAAAATTGTAAGAATCTCCCGAGTAATCAAGGGTGGTTTGTTTGGTCGTAGGGGTCATTCTCCTCCAAAAACGGAGGTGTTCTCGCTTCGAGAGTGGAAGTGGACATAAACAACTCACTGGGCTGTTTCACAGTCGAGACTTCTCCGTCACACCGCTTGTTAAACAAGGCTAGGGGTGTAAGCCGAACGAGCCGAACACCTGGGTGTTCAGGCTCGGCTCGTTTAGAAACGAGCCGAGCCGAGCCTGAAAATTTTTACGAGCCTATGATCAGGCTCGGATTCGGCTCGCGAGCTTTTTTGAAAGCTTGGGCTCGGGCTCGTGAAGCTCGTTTCTTACATGAGCCGAGCTCGACTCGTAGGCTCAGGCTCGGGGGCTCGGGCTCGCGAAGCTCGTTCGGCTCGTTTGAGCTCGTCTAAGCTCGTCTAGGATTCGAGAATAGCTTAAGTTAATGGAGCATGAACCTTAACCTGTTGAGCGTGAAATTGTTGCCGCTTACATTCAATCATTCAAACCGAATCAGAAGTCTAATAATCCAACTCCAAAATAAATAAAAAAAAACTACATGTTTCACGTGCATTACATGTTCACCCAACTTTAAAATACTCGTGAAACAACACTGAACCAAATTAAAAATACAAAGGGTAGTGAATGAGGTTGGATATATTAAGGATTTTTTCGTTTGATATCCCTGAATTTTTGGCTTTTTTGGATGGTGTCCAAAGTTTTTCACGTTTTCGTTTGGTACCCTTGAGGTTTTGGTTTTCCATCCCGTATCCTTATTTATTTTTTTTTTCTAAAATAACATTTCTTTTATTAAATTTTTTTAAAAAAGTAAAAAATTATAATAACAAATATAAGATTTTTACATATTATTTTATGATTTTAATATATTTATTACTATTTGATACTTTATTATGTTTTACATCAAAACATGAAAATTTTTTTATGTTTCATACAAAATAATTTTTATAAAGAAAATTTGTATTATCAAGTTTTTCTATAAAAATTATTTTATCGAATATATTTTATTTATCATGATATATGAAATAAATCATTGATAAATGTATAACGTAGAATATTCAAAACGGACATTCGATTTTTCAAAAAAAATGAATATCCTATGATTTTAGAAGATTTTTTCCAAAATATACACTCTAACATCGAATCAAAACTTTCTTTTATATAATACTAATAGGGATATGAACCATCCAATATTAGATAATAATCAACAAATAAATCCACAAGTATACCAACAATGAAATATCATATGAATATAAATTATGTTTAATTTTAAAACATAATAAATTTCTCAGGTCTTGATGTAAAATATGATAAAGTATAAAATAGTGATAAATATATTAAAAATTATAAAATAATATGTAAGAATCTTATATTTTAAGAAATATCATAATTTATTTATATTTGACTTAATTTCTGTAACTGAAATATACTTGTCTCCACCAAAAAATAAAATATACTTGTCTTACAAAATTATTATATAGAATTGTTATTATATTTTTTTTCCTTTTTTTTGATAAATTTAATAAAAGAAATGTTATTTTAGACAAAAAAAGAAAGAAATAAGGGTACAAAACGGAAGAACCGAAACTCAGGGGTACCAAGCGGAAACGTGAAAAACTTTGGGCACCATCCGAAAAAGCCAAAAACTTGGGGGTACCAAATGGAAACGTAAAAAACTTTGGGCACCATCCGGAAAAGCCAAAAACTCAGGGGTACCAAACGAATCCATATATTATATTGGGTGTGTGGTTTTTTCTTTTTTACGATTATTAAAAAAAGCATACTTTGTGTAAAAGTTAGGATTTTTTTATTCTTAGTAAATGATGATAAAGAATGCTTAACTTAATTATCGATAGTAATTGACCCATAATTCGCAAACAATGCATAGATTCGCGAACATTGCGTAAATAAGGACTATGAATTTCACCGTTATGCTTTTGGCGTATTTTTGGACTTATCACTTTTTCCTCTAGAGAATAGTTTTAACCTCCGGTGATATTTGGAGCATTTGAGAGCTCCAATTGATAAAATTACAGTTGAGAAAAATGATCAATAAATCAGATTTACCTAGATGTGAAAAAACATGAAAAGACAAAATGACCAATAGAGTCGCTATTTTGTTTCTTAGCGGCTAAGAAAAATAGCTTAGAAATACGTGTTTTTCGAGGAAAATTGGGAATAATTATTCAGAAAGTATTTCGGATTTATTATTCCAATTTCGAGAAGTTTGAAGAAAGTGCTCAAACCGCCTTCCGATCTATAAAAATGATAATTTTTAACTTTGTTAAAGGATAATTATCGTCTCCGCTATAAATAGCAGAAATTCATTTATTAATTCATTTCCTTTCACATTTCCTTATAAAACCTCTTATTCCTCTCAACCCTCAAATTCAGATATACTCTTCGTTTGTAATCCGATTTTAATTCCGTTTGAGTTTTTAGATTCCTCTCTTCGTTCTCTTCATTTTGGTGCGGAGTTTTTGTGTTTCCAACGAAGTTAAGCACAAGTTTAACATATCCCTTACTTGGTCGGTTCCTTTGTAGATTCCGGTGAATTTGGTGGTGCGTGAGCATAGCCTTTATTGATGTGATTCCAAATCTTCTTTCGGTTCGCCAATCGGGTTAGTAACGAATAAGTTATGAATTTATTCATTTTTCGTATTGCGATTTGGTCTAAATTGACCTTAGGCTTGCCAAAATGGATAAATGGAAGTTTTATTATGTTCGTTTAATTATTTTGATGATCTTAGGCTATTTGAATGACAAGATATGATAACAGGCCTTTGGGCAAAACGTTACACTGTCGAACTTTAATTAATTAATTAATTGATTTAAGATTCGGGAAAGGTCATAAAGTTATTTAAATTCAAAGGAATGAATTTAGTTGATCTTTGAAGCGAGAAGTTTAACAGGAGGAGTATGATATTCATAACAAGTGTTGTTGAAGACTTTTGTCTTACTATATCTTAAATGTTTTGCGAGCATATCCAAGTAAGTCTTCAGACTTACTTAGCTTTGATATGCAAAAACCCGTGCCTGAAAGAATTATATCGTGTTGTCTTGAATTGTGAATGATGTTATACATTGTGATGTGTTATGTGTGAAGCATGCTTGTTGTATTTTATGATGAACATGATGTTGTGATGTGTAAAACATGCTTAATGTTATTGTTGTGTACACCATTCCACGGTTATGAGAAATGATTAAATTGACATGTGTTAACTTGTTAAGGCATGATAACATTTGTCATGATAAGCCCTTTGAGGCGTGTGATATGATGGCGACATGTAAAGGCCAAGAGCATGTAAAAAAGGTAAATGATGTTGAGGTTAATCGTTAGTCAGGTCGCTAGGAACAACAAATAATTTTGGCCCGACACGTTGCCTAGGTCGCTAGCGTAAGTCAAGGCCTTGAGCTTAACCATTAGTCAGGTCGCTCGCAATTACAGTGAATGCCAAATCTTGGTCAAGCCCAAATCACTTGCGTGTTTCACCGTGCTTAGTTAGAGCTGGTGGTTGTATAAGAAATGACATCGAGAATGATGGTTTTTCAGGCTCGGGTCGCACACCTAATTAAAATGGTAAATGGTTGCATTAACATGAACGGGAAGATGTCGCATGTGGTTTGTGGTTAAGATTATAACCCCCACGAGAAATCTTGGCCCGAGGCTTGATCAACCTAGCTCCGACCTCAGAGAAAAATTTCCGAATTAACCTAATTTGTGCAATGGTGATGCTCACACCAAAGTCAGAATTGTATAAACAATGATTCCGGATTTGGTCCGGGTAGCAAACTGTAAATTTCATACTACATAATGTGCATCGTTCATAAAAGCATGATTTCTTCTCATGATGACGTTATACGGTATCTGAATGCATGTGTTGTGTAATGCCCCGTTTATTGTGTGCGTTTTCGATATTTATTCTCCTACTTCGATCGATATTTTAATAGCTTAAATATTTTACGAGTATTTTCACATCGTAAATTAAATTTTTTGAGCTTATATATATTTTGATCCATATATATATATATATATATATATATATATATATATTTATTTAATTTTTTTCGTATTTATTTTTGGAAAGGTACGGAAATATTTTCCGATCCGGAAAATTCATTCCGATTAAATTGATCGAGTTTATTTTAATTCCCAATATCATGTTTTAATTATTTTTTTTTATTTCTCCCTTTATTCTTCTCTCTCTTTCCCCCTTCTCTACCCATGGTGATGATGCTCTCTCTGCAGTACATGACCCCTCGCTCTAGCCCTTCCCGTGCAGCCTACACTTCCTACTCTCTAGCCCGACCCCTCGACCCTCACCTGATCCACTCCCTCACTCAATCTTCCTCTCAGCTTCTCAAGGACACCAACTATTTGCCCTCTCCCATATCTCCCAACTCACCACACTCTCAAACCACCCTCTGCAACTCTCTACTCCTCCACATCGAGCCACCGGAGAAGAACGAACCCTCCACCCTCGCCTCGTCGATCCTCATCTGCAGCTGCCAAGAACGACTCCGGAAATCCGCCGCCTGCCACCCTCCAGTGCAGCATCTCAGCAGCTGCAACCTCTCAACCATCTCACCCTCCCCTCAATCGATCGTCTTCAACACAACAGCAACAGTGCATCCACCTCTCTCCCTTCACCTCTTCCCTCTATCTTCACCCCTCTCCGCCTCCGTCCCGCATTCGAGCCGTCGCCGAGAAGCACCGCAGAGACCTCCTGCTGCTAGAAACTGAAAACAGAGAGAGAAGGTGTGCTCTTGACGCCGCCTGCCCGGATGCAAGCCGCTGCCGCCTTCGATCTGCCAGGAGCAACGCCGGAAGGGAGTCTCGAGCACCAGGAACCCCTTGAACCGCCGCCCTCGCCGCTCCATTCCAGCGCAGAAGAGACCGCCTCCTCCCTATTTCGTCGCCTCGCTTCGCCCTAGCCGGAGACCATCGAGGACCGCCGCTACTGCTCCCCTCTTCCCTCAGCAAGCGGTTGAATCGTGATTTAAAACCCTTGGGGTAATTAAATGGGGCCCCTTATTTTTTATGTAATTGCAGATTCTGCCCTATGTTTTGTATTTACAGTTTTGACCCATATTTCTGAGTTTATGCAAATACACCCCTGCAGATTTAATTTTGGAAAAATGGCCCAAATTTATGGAATTTGATTTTTATGCCCTGCTGGAATATATCTTACGGTTTTGACTAAAAGTTATTTTCGGAAATGACTTAAGTTCTTGAATCCGTATTTACGGCCGGGAGATTTGAATTGCGGACTTGTGATGAAGGTTATGATCTTGTGTATTTTGCCTCGAAGGGTTTTGCGGGTTTTAACGTGGGCTTTTGAAATCGAGTTTTCCTTAGTTTTGTATATTTTATATATTTCCATTTAAACTTAGCGTATGAGCTAAATTTGTCTAGTTTTGGTGCTAGGTTCGGGAGCGACCCCGTAAAGGCCGAACGAATCCATATCGACATTCATAGATCGTCTTCCGTCTTTTGACGTCACGTGAGTACCCTCTCCCCCGAGCTTATGATCTTACTCGATCTAGTTATGTTTAGTAGTATCATGCTAGGTTGGATAATCTAGCATAACTTAGAGTGAATACCAAGTAGTGGTTATGGACCTTAGGTGAGATTTGTTGATTGTGAAATATTGTAAGGCTTGAGGAGTTGATATTATCTTGTGAGGTTGTTTATGGTCTTAAGTTGTATGTTGAGGTTGTGAGAATTTAGGGGTTGAGATTGTATGATTGTTGAGGTTGTGGACTAGAACGAGAGTATCCTAGTGGTGTTGTGAGTTATGATCTTGCGAGATCCGAAGGTTTAGAAGTCTTACGACTTCTACCTTTTGTTGAGTGTGATGTGAGCATGAGAGATTCTAGGATGCGGTCCTAGAATTGAGAGTCAAATGGTCTTGCGTAGATAATTTGTATAGAAGTCTAAGACTTCTATTGTGAGTGGGTTGTTGATGATATAGTTATCTTCTTGTGAGCAGGTTATGGGCTTCATCCCCTAAGGAAGCGAGAGTGTTATGAGTTGAGTGTGGTGACAAGGTAAGTCTCCGGACTTACTTAGCTCGTATTCCTTGTATTAGCATTGATGTGTGTTTGGTGGTGTCTGTTTATTGTTTATAACAACTAAACCGGAATTAGGATTACCGACCTTTATATTATTTTGGTCCAAGTGTATGATAACGGGCGGTGACAACTTGCCTGGATCCCGCGAGAGCTAGGAGGTTCTCGGCGACTATCCCATGCTCGTAGACGGTCAGATGCATCAGTACCATTCCATGCCGGTAAGTAGGGACCGAGGCGAGTTTCGGTGACTCTTGTGTCACAACCTAAGTTGAATTAGAACGGGATATGACTTAATAATAATAAGATAATAAACCGGACTTGTGTGCTTTGGAGTGTTTTGAGTGTTTATGATGATTGACTTGTGTTTGTGTCTTTCACCTTAATTCTAATGCCTCGGATATTAGCTAACGGTTTTATACCGATTGTTGTAGATTGTCTTGCAGGTTAGGAATGTGGTCAAGAGATCCGGAAGAGTGGACAACCGGGGTTCCGTGCATTTTAGGAGGGGTTTGGTTGGAGTTGTATTTGGGTATTGTTTCTTGTATATTGTTATGTTTTTGATGTTCGAGTCTTTGGAGTTGAGAACTCGGCTGAAGTTGTCTTTTATTTGTTTCTGGGGATCATGTCATTTGCCTAAAAATGTATTTCGGTTTTACCTTTATTTGTGTCTTGTTGTAAGATCCGGTGAAATTGTTGTCAGGCTAAGGGTCGGGACCCATTGTGAGGTCCCAACCCATAGTGCTCCGAGTCTCGCGGATTTGGGGTGTTACAAAATTGGTGTTAGAGTCCTAGGTTGACAACAATGGCACTCACAATCTTCTAAAGGCCGAATAAGGAATAAACAGAACCCCGCGGGTTCTGAGTTTTCGTTTTCAAAATCACATGCATGAGTCGGGGTAGAATGTACGGACCACCACTCCTTCCGCAGATCTCGGCATCATAGTTTATTGGATTTTTAGTGTATATATGTATATATATGTATATATGTAGATATGCATATTATATGTGGATTGTAGTTGTGCATGATGGAGTTGATAGGTATCCTTGTGGATTGTACCCATGTATGATGGACTTGTTATGTATAGAAGTGGCATGACTTTATATTGATATATGCTTATATATGTGGTATGATAAGATCTTATTAGCTTTTGAACCTTGCATTGTTGTAATGTATTTTCTGGATTTGACATATTAGTAGGGATATGGATATAGGACCTATATAGTCGTTTATGCGGATTCTTATTATATATAGTAGTAGATAGTACGGGACCTAATAGAAAAGATGATAAGTATAGTATCATCACCTTTTAAGACGACATCGTTGGCGTGGGATAATGTTCATACGTGGAGGAGTACGCTCAAGTATCGGGTCAAGCTTTTCGTGCTAACGAGCACCATGACGTTTCTCAGATTCCTTTAAAAGGATGTCGAAGAGGAGGATTAGAGATGACATACACGAAGGATGAACAAGTGGAGGGAAAACTCGAGATAACTAAAGAGAAAGCGAGATGGAGACAATACAAGTAAAGGGAGCAACATTAATGTGCGGAAGTGGTTCCAAAGAAGCCATGATGGAAAGACGACGAGACCTATAAGAAGTAACGAACTTAAGTTCTTCAAGAAGACGCGTGGACAACTAAAGATGCGAATCGAGGAGGAGAGGGATACATTCTAACAAGGTTAAATGTTGTATTTCATTAAGATGTGAAGCTTTCCTTAGGCACTTCTAAGCATTGGATGAAAGATGAGAAGAGTGAGCGGACCATTTGCGAAAGAGTTAAGATACCGTAGTTAAGCTTACGAGGTACCAATAATTGAAGTGTCAACATTACTAGAGTTATGAGAAGAAGGGCATGGTGGGGATTCACGTGGAGTTTACCGGTTTCCGTTATGACGATAAGGCTAAGTGATGCAAAGAAGGAAGAAGTGTGAGTATATGTTGATCCCGAGAGGATGAGAGACGCAACAAAAAGCTTCTATTGATGGAGAGACTTGAGACACCAATCAAGAGAAACATGAACGGACAATATATGAAGCTATAATTTTGGTGAAGGTGTACTTGAAGGACAACATGGAATAATGGTTAAGCATATGAAAGGGAGTTGTACGAAACAACAAGGCCAAGAAGATATGGTTACCTTATAAGAAAAGGAAGCGTAGAATGAAGAGGGGACTAACGGAGTTCAAGGCAGACTACCCCGAGGAGGGTAACCTTCATGAGGATGGTAACATGGAAAGTGTAGCAGAATGATACGTCGTTGATCTTGGAAAGGGTCATTAATGAGTTAATCGGTGACCATCGAGAATGTACATGTGTGGGTTGTTGTACTGGTGACTGTAGGTGGGAGGAGTAACCCAAGATATGGGATCATGAAGAAGGGGAGGAAGAACGTGGAATCTTTGTGGTGGTTGAATGTCGGCAGTAAAGTGGTATATCAAGGGAAGTGCAAAAAATCTTAATCATGTAGCAAATTTATCGTTTTTAGCAAGTGATGGTAGCATACCTTGTGGGGAGGGATTGTAACGATCTGATGCGACCTTCGTAGGTCATGGGTTTGTCATTTGGAGAAACGACAAGGATTAGGGTAAAGGGGACTGGAAAGACAAAGAGAAAGGTGAGTCTTCTATGGTTATTGTGCGAAAAAGGGAAATATATAAGGGGAGATATGATATGTTTGTTCTAAGGATATGGATGTCATGTTTTCACACGCCAAGCTAAATCAAGGTTTTTGTGACTCATGTGGCGAAGCCATAGTGGCTATGACGTAAAACGAGAAATCTAGATTAGGGCAACGCTGCAAGCTTAGGGTTATGATGTTATTGTTTGGTTGAATAAGGAGTGGGTCTTTCAGTGACTGTGGTTGGGAAATTTCGTGTAAAGGCATGCTAGTACGGCTGTGAAGTTGCTCATAGAATATCAAGAAGTGCATAAGGTGACCAACAAGAGTAAGAGAAGACCGAAGTTTTGAAGTTTGTTGTCAATATGAGATGTACGAGCAGTACATGAAAGATCGAGGTTAGAGCCTCTGCGGTCGTTTGACATTATATAAGAAAGTGAAGTAGTTCTACACCTACTCGAAGGAATGATGCAAGCTTAGGTGGAATACGAAGAACTCTCCCAACATGTTGGGATGACCGGGAGATTGAAGAAGATAAGATCGATTTGTTATAAGACGTGGTTATGCCCTACAGTTGAGGCGCTTATGGCAACACATAAGTATGGGTTCTTAAAAGGTTATTACGACCAGGCTTTCAAGGTGGAAAATGATGGAACAATACGGATTCAAGAAAAGAAGGACCCTTGAAAGAGAACAGACACGGCCATGGCTGAAGATGGAACAATACACGAGTCTTAAAGACGGCACCTCAATAGATCGAGGTAGATCAATTGTGTCATGACCACTTGTAAAGTGATAAAACAGGATTGTGGCGGTTATTATGATATTTGACGGGAAGAGAAAAAATGAAACTTGAGATATCACAGATTCCAATACGTCAGAATGTGGAATTTTCCACTAAGGTCGAACTTGATTTATTTTCGGTGTCAAAGGCGCCGTATGAAATAACACTTGTGCAGAGACATGATTTGTGGAGGCAAGTGAAGGAGAAATTGGAAGAACTTAGTGATAAGATTTCATCAGAATTAGTGAAATGCCATGGAGAACACCAGACGTTATCTTAAACTCTTGATTTGAAGTTCATATTGGAATATATCTTAAACTTTTGATTTAAAGCTGTTATGGAGAACCCCAGTTTGCAAAAAGTGAGACGGTTATCTCCGTTGTACATCGATTACCGTGAGTTGAACAAGATAATGGTGAAGGACAAGTTTCCCTTACAACGAATTGACAATTTACTCGATCGGTCACGAGGGTCAGTAGTGCTCCTAAAATTGATTTAAGGTCTAATTACCACCAATTGAGAATTCAAGATCAAGATATTGTAAATACGACATTCTGTACAAGGTATGGTCACCATAAGCCTGTCGTGATGTCATCTGGGCTTACTAATGCCCCGTATAAGATATTTTGGTCTACTCTCGAAGAAGGGAGAAGTTGTATGACAGTTGCCTCGGGATGGCAAACCCTAAAGGATGGGGAAGAAGTTACAAGTTTTCTTAGATGTGTTGGTCATTACCGGATTTGTGGAGAGATTTTCCAAAGTAATACCACCTATGGCTAATCTACTCCGGATGACAATGAATTAGTGAGTAGGACGAAGATCGACAATAGAGTTGTTGAGAGTTAAGAGGAGATTCATTGGTGCAACTGTTTTGAAATTGCCTTGAGGTATGATGGGTTTGAAGTGTACAAGTGATTCTCCAAGACATGGTCTTGATTGGGTATTGAGGAACGATGTAAAAGTAATAGCATATGTGTCTTGTTAGTCGAAGCAATGTCAAGTCAAGTACTTCCTTCATTCCTTAGAGCTTGCAACAAGAATTGATGAAATGGAACATTAAAGTTTCGTTTGACAAGAACCAAAGCCAACAGTGTAAAATTGGAAGTTTGATCTTCTTTGATAGAGAAATCAAAGGGAAAATAATGGAGACTCTGCATCGAAACCGAGAAGGAAGTTGAGTTCCGATATATTGACCTTTTTGAGATCTTAGCCCGAGTTGGAGAAGTGTCTTATAAGTTTGCGTTGCCGCCAAGAGTAGAGAGGGTTCACCCGGTGTTTTATGTGTATCAATCTAGGAAGTACAGTTATGACACGAGAAGTTTTGCGGTCTTGATGAGTTATTGGCGTCGTAGAACCGATGAGGCTAACTAGAAGATGTAGGATAGTATATTTCATTGAGTTTTACGCGGATCTAGTAGCATCGATAGAATCGTCGGGTTAGACCTAGTTCTTCTCTTGGTTGAGTTATGTGCATGTGTGATATTATGTGTAGTTTCTGCCCCGTGCGGGAATGGGTTATATGACCTAATACACCTTGCGGTGGTAGTTTGAGTAGTTTGTGTATATAGATTATAAGGTTTCAACCTTCTTAGCGTGAGAGTTCATACCTCGGCCTTAGGGACCGAGAAGTTCGACGCATAGCAAGTTTCGGGACGAAACTTTTTTTTAGGGGGATCTAATGTAATGCCCCGTTTATTGGGTGCATTTTCGATATTTATTCTCCTACTTCGATCGATATTTTAATAGCTTAAATATTTTACGAGTATTTTCACATCGTAAATTAAATTTTTCGAGCTTATATATATTTTGATCCATATATATATATATATTTATTTATTTTTTTCGTATTTATTTTTGGAAAGGTACGAAAATATTTTTCGATCCGGAAAATTCATCCCGATTAAATTGATCGAGTTTATTTTAATTCCCAATATCATGTTTTAATTAATTTTTTTTATTTCTCCCTTTATTCTTCTCTCTCTTTCCCCCTTCTCTACCCATGGTGATGATGCTCTCTCTGCAGTACATGACCCCTCGCTCTAGCCCTTCCCGTGCAACCTACACTTGCTACTCTCTAGCCCGACCCCTCGACCCTCACCTGATCCACTCCCTCACTCAATCTTCCTCTCAACTTCTCAAGGACACCAACTATTTGCCCTCTCCCATATCTCCCAACTCACCACTCTCTCAAACCACCCTCTGCAACTCTCTGCTCCTCCACATCGAGCCACCAGAGAAGAACGAACCCTCCACCCTCGCCCTCGTCGATCCTCATCAGCAGCTGCCAGGAACGACTCCGGAAATCCGCCGCCTGCCACCCTCCAGTGCAGCCACTCAGCAGCTGCAACCTCTCAACCATCTCACCCTCCCCTCAATCGATCGTCTTCAACACAGTAGCAACAATGCATCCACCTCTCTCCCTTCACCTCTTCCCTCTGTCTTCACCCCTCTCCGCCTCCATCCCGCATTCGAGCCGTCGCCGAGAAGCACCACAAAGAACTTCTGCTATTAGAAACTGAAAAAGAGGGTGAAGGTGTGCTCTTGACGCCGCTTGCCCGGATGCAAGCCGCTGCCGCTTTCGATCTTCCAGGAGCAACGCCGGAAGGGAATCTCAAGCACCAGGAACCCCTTGAACCGCCGCCCTCGCCGCTCCATTCCAGCGCAGAAGAGACCGCCTCCTCCCTATTTCGTCGCCTCGCTTCGCCCTACCCGGAGACTATCGAGGACCGCCGCTACTGCTCCCCTCTTCCCTCTACAAGCGGTTGAATCGTGATTTAAAACCCTTGGGGTAATTAAATGGGGCCCCTTATTTTTGATGTAATTGCAGATTCTGCCCTATGTTTTGTATTTACAGTTTTGACCCATGTTTCCGAGTTTATGTAAATACACCCCTGCAGATTTAATTTTGGAAAAATGACCCAAGTTTATGGAATTTGATTTTTATGTCCTGCTGGAATATATCTTACGGTTTTGACCGAAAGTTATTTTCGGAAATGGCTTAAGTTCTTGAATCCATATTTACGGCCGGGAGATTTGAATTGCGGACTTGTGATGAAGGTTGTGATGTTGTGTATTTTGCCTCGGAAGGGTTTTGTGGGTTTTAACGTGGGCTTTTGAAATCGAGTTTTCCTTAGTTTTGTATATTTTATATATTTCCGTTAAAACTTAGCGTACAAGCTAAATTTGTCTAGTTTTGATGCTAGGTTCGGGAGCGACCCCGTAAAGGCCAAACGAATCCATATCGACATTCATAGACCGTCTTCCGTCTTTTGACGTCACGTGAGTACCCTCTCCCCCGAGCTTATGATCTTACTCGATCTAGTTATGTTTAGTAGTATCATGCTAGGTTGGATAATCTAGCATAACTTAGAGTGAATACCAAGTAGTGGTTATGGACCTTAGGTGAGATTTGTTGATTGTGAAATGTTGTAAGGCTTGAGGAGTTGATATTATCTTGTGAGGTTGTTTATGGCCTTAAGTTGTATGTTGAGGTTGTGAGAATTTAGGGGTTGAGATTGTATGATTGTTGAGGTTGTGGACTAGAACGAGAGTATCCTAGTGGTGTTGTGATTTATGATCTTGCGAGATCCGAAGGTTTAGAAGTCTTACGACTTCTACCTTCTGTTGAGTGTGATGTGAGCATGAGAGGTTCTAGGATGCGGTCCTAGAATTGAGAGTCAAATGGTCTTGCGTAGATCATTTGTATAGAAGTCTAAGACTTCTATTATGAGTAGGTTGTTGGTGATATAGTTATCTTCTTGTGAGCAGGTTATGGGCTTCCTCCCCTTAGGAAGCGAGACTGTTATGAGTTGAGTATGGTGATGAGGTAAGTCTCCGGACTTACTTAGCTCGTATTCCTTGTATTAGCATTGATGTGTGTTTGGTGGTGTGTGTTTATTGTTTATAACAACTAAACCGGAATTAGGATTACCGACCTTTATATTATTTTGGCCCAAGTGTATGATAACGGGCGGTGACAACTTGCCTAGCTCCCGCGAGAGCTAGGAGGTTCTCGGCGACTATCCCGTGCTGGTAGACGGTCAGATGCATAAGTACCATTCCATGCCGGTAAGTAGGGACCGAGGCGAGTTTCGGTGACTCTTGTGTCACAACCTAAGTTTAATTAGAACGGGATATGACTTAATAATAATAAGATAATAAACCGGACTTATGTGCTTTGGAGTGTTTTGAGTGTTTATGATGATTGACTTGTGTTTGTGCCTTTCACCTTGATTCTAATGCCTCGAATATTAGCTAACGGTTTTATACCGATTGTTGTAGATTGTCTTGCAGGTTAGGAATGCGGCCGAGAGATCCGGAAGAGTGGACACCCGGGTTCCGTACATTTTAGGAGGGGTTTGGTTGGAGTTGTATTTGGGTATTGTTTCTTGTGTATTGTTATGTTTTTGATGTTCGTGTCTTTGGAGTTAAGAACTCGGCTGAAGTTGTCTTTTATTTGTTTCTGGGGATCATGTCATTTGCATAAAAATGTATTTCGGTTTTGCCTTTATTTGTGTCTTGTTGTAAGATCCGGTGAAATTGTTGTCAGGCTAAGGGTTGGGACACATTGTGAGGTCCCAACCCGTAGCGCCCCGAGTCCCGCGGATTTGGGGTTTTACATGTTGTGATGTGTTGATATGATCTCTCTTGGATAGATTATTATCGGTAGCTAACGGATTTCAACCGATTCTTTTTAGGTATGACCGATCATAGGAACTCTGCACAAACGCCAACTATATGAGGTGGACAATTGGGGCATTGTTAACACAAGAGTTGGTTGAACTTCTTTGGAAACTAATCGCTTGCAACAAATCTTTTGTTACATGTCTACAACTTTGTAAATGTGTTGTTTTTAGGCTGATGTTTTAGGACAGTTGTTCAGTTGTCATGTTTTGAAGTCTCGTTTAGGGTATATACTAACTACATGTATGGTCGTTTTAGGTAAATGTTTTTCTATATGATAGGTGGGATGCTTTCTTTATTTTATCATGATTCTTGTTGCAAGGTCCTATTTGTAAAGTTGTTGTTAGGATAACTGATGGGACCCACTATGTAGTCCTTAACCTAGTGACGTCTTGGGTTATTAAAAACCCGGGTTGTTACAGATTAGTATATGAGCTTAGGTTGACAACAAGGGCACATGTGACCTGGGATGAAACGTGATAGTTCAACCTAACTACAACCTAGTCAGGGTTGGTTTTGAAAGGAGATTTACATTTTGAAAATATTTAAACTATTGACATATGGTTTTAATGGATTAAAAATTATATGCATAGTCGGGATTATGGGAAAAGACATTGTCTTCCCCTCCTCAGTGTGACTCATTGTAAGTGATAGTTCTCTCTCTAACTTTTAAGACTCATAGTATTCTGATTAATTTCACTACTACTATGGAAGCAGTCGTGTTTGAGGAGAGAACAAACTCGAATATTCCGATTCGTAAAACTGCGAAATGGAACCGAGAACAATCCAGTTAAGAAGCAAGGATTTCACAATGAATATGAGAGTGTGCTAGATGGGAATCACATGCTAGATATGCACGAGAGGATAATGTTGATAGTATGAGGTCAATGTCAAGTACCTCAACCAATCGAGTTGCATATCATAAACATATGCAGGAGATGATTGTTGTTGCCATGAGAAGAGTAGTGATAAAATAATTTATGACCTTAGTTTAGGCTTGCATTTAGGTAGATTTTTCATTTGTTTTGCATGCATTAGATGTAGTTTGTGACATTTGCACTTGATTTTGCGTATATGCTAGAAAAGATGTCTACACGGATTTTTGTCGGTTTTCCAGGTAACTCGGCAAAATTTGGAGCTAATCAACGCATATGAGGATCAAGCCTCAAAGCGGAGTGTAGTCGAGACTCATAGGAAGCGAATGAACTCACCTAAGGAGCGAGCATTGGAGCAAAGGAGAAAAGCCAAAAATTTCAGGTGTGCATTATTGCTCTCGGGTGAGATTTCCCTTTTTTGCACCACCCGAGATTTCCATGGTATGAAGGCACACTTGAAGAGTTCAAAATCTCGGGCCCGAAATGTGCATGAATCTCGGCCGAGGTTTTGCCCAAATCAATCGAGATTTAGCTTTGTACAACCCATGACGTCTTTCCTAAAGTGAAGGCTGACAATGCAATTTCTCCAAAAGGTGGGGGAACGAATGAGCTGGAAGCTGGTGCCCTAGGGACCATTTTCAACCAACAACCTGCTCATTCCAGAGGAGGCCATTCGAGAAGAAAAAGGGAGACTTTTGAAAAGAGAGGTTTTGGAGAGGGAAAACTTAGGGTTTTGTAAGTTGGAATTTGATTGAAGGAAGGATTGTTGTGTTTTGAATACATTTCTCTTGAAGTTTGAACCAAATTTTTGTTGAACATCACTTTCTTTCTCTTGCTTTTCTTTCCATGGATTGCTTGAGTGTGTGATTGTTGATAGTGTAGGCCTTTCTTTTTCTTTTGATCATGCTTTACTTTTTGTCTTTGATTTTTCAGGGGTTCACCCGTCTTTAGGTGTATCCGAAGATCTCGTTCCAGCAAATAACTAGCTCCATTCGATCCCGAACCGAAGCTAACCAAAAACAAGAAGAAGAATATGGCCGAAAGGAACCTCCACAAGAAAATAGACGATGCTTTGGAACAATTAAGGCTTAGGGATGAAGCCTTGAAGAATGAAAGAAGGAAAGCAAAATGAAAGAGAAGAAGCAACCATGAGGGAAATTGCAGAGATTACAACCGACATTAGACAAGCACTCTTTCAAAGAGGAGAAAATGTCCGTCAAGAAGTACCTCCACCTTCTCCATCGGTGAGGAATGTTCGAGTTGAGCCGATTGTGAGAGAGCCGCAAACACTTGGTCAAAAAATGGATCAAAGAGTACATCGTCCGGGAGTCAACATTAGAGATCCCGCCGGTCATGACTATGAGCTCCATCCTCAAGTCCTCCCAATGATCCGTCACAGCCAATTTGGAGGATTAAAGGGGGAGTCACCAGTCACATCAACACTTGTTGAACTATGAGATTTTGATGGAGACGTTAAGGCCACCGAGGTTGGAGAACAACAATCGCAAGCTTAGAGCGTTTTCCTTCTCACTTAAGTATACGACTCTTGCTTGGTACCAATTCATCCAACATGGGCGAGTCAACACTTGGGAGGAGATGACAACCGAGTCTCTCACCAAATTCTTCCCACCTTCCAAAACAACCGAACTTAGAGGGAAGATAAATTCTTTCATGATGAAGGACAAGGAGAGCTTGTTCAAATCTTGGGAGAGATTCAAAGACCTTCTCCTAAATTGTCCTCACCACGGAATCTCAACGATAGAGCTTCTTGAGATCTATTTCAAGGGGCTTGACGCAGATAGCCAATTCTGACTTCAATCACTTTCCGTAGGTACTTTTATCGAAAAGAATATTTATGATGCTTGAGAGTTTGTTGAAAATCAAGCTTTGGTGATTGAGAAGTACTCTGATGACATGAATTATATACCATCATATTCATGCATATTATGAGTATATCACCTCAGTTTTACATACATTTGATGATAATTGTATGCCTTTAAGTCCATATTGGTATATATTTCGAGAATAGAGGTCTACACACGTATTGTGAAATTGTAGGTAAGAAGGTGAAAATTTGGTGCGGAAATGGAGAAATATGAAGCATGACATCATAAAGGATAAGGAAGGGAGCCTAAAGATAGGAGAAGATATGAGAAAAGATCACAATAGAAGATAGAATACGGAAGTAAAAGATAAAACATGCAAAAGACAAAAATTGGTTCATTTCTTATTGAGTTCGAGCGATTTCCTTCATAATCGAGTCGATTTCTATCTTTGATCGTTCGATTTGTTGTAGGATTGTAACCATAAAATCAAGTCTCGAACCCTATAAATAGAGGACATCTCACCACCATCTAAGGCATTCAGATTAAGATCTCATCCCATCCAATTGTAACACCCCGAATCCGCGGGACTCGAGAATGCTACGGCGAGACCTCACAATGGGTCCCGACCCTTAGCTTTTCAACAATTTCATCCCGTCCTATAATGTACGGGGGACCTTGGCTGTTCACTCCTCCACCTCAGTCGTCGGCGTCCCTAACCTGCAAGGCATCTGCAACAACCGGTTTAAAACCGTTAGCTAGTGATTAGAATATAAGAAGAACGATATGCAGAATCACATATAATAATCAAGGTAAACACACAAACATGCTCGCACAGAAGTCCGATTATTATCTTTTAGTTATGGTATTCCCTTACTATTCCCATTTTGTTGTGACACGGAAATCACGAGGATCCCACCCTTGTCCCCTTTCACCAAACAGGTTTGGACCGGATGCGAATCAGCATCACTTGTTGGACTGGTCGCAAGGTACCTCCCAACCACCCCATTTTGGGCCGGACAAGCGATCACCGCCCGTTATCATACACTTGGGTCAAATAAACGATAAACAAGTTCACATCCTAATCCGGTTAATAGATACATCATGATAGTCAAAGCAATAACACACACCACCCACACGTCACAACTCATATGCAAAAACTAGCTAAGTAAGTCCACAGACTTACCTCGTCTCCAAGCTAATAAGAATAACCGATCTCAAATTCTCGTAGGAATACAACCAAGGCCTGGTCATAACGAGGCACACATCAACAACGCTTTCATATACTCAAACTCATGGACTTCCGATTCTAACAACCGAACACAAGACCTAACAACATATAAGCTAGGAAACCCTTCTAGACTCTAAGAGACCATAAAATCGATAAGCATGTGAAAGGGAATAAAAACAACCCACACCCATATGCAAGGCTAAACACCACCCCCAAGATGGAGTAGACTACAAAGCAAGGTGACACCATAAGGTCTACACACACACAAGATCAATAATGTTTTCATCAAGTTCTAAGGACACTTAGGTTCACAACCACTAGATGACATTCACAGTTACCCTAGGTCCATCCTAGGCATGATACTAACATGAATCAACCTCATAACTAAGGAAGGAACGAAGAAGAAGGGAGAAGAAGAGCCTACTCTTGAAGAAACGCAGACGCGGAAACAAAAGGCACGACTGCGTGCTGAAGGTCACGGCCACCCGTGGCGCCTAGAAATCCTGACGCCGCCCCTGCGGCGCTGCTCACCGCCCCCGCGGTGCCTAATGCCGCCCCCGCGGTGCCTGATGCCGCCCCCGCGGTAGAACTCTAGAAACAATGATTTCTTCGATCTTCGACTGTGCACTTGAGGTTCTATGGGTCTTCTCAAAACTTCATCCACAACATCCAAGCTCTTCTCCACGACCTAAACTAGCTAGGAAGATACACATGCAAAGGATCTAAGGAAAAGCTTCCTCAAGAGCTTTATCCATGGCAATGGATGAAGGAGAGGGGAAGAAAGGATAAACAACAATGAAGGAGAAGGGAGGAAGAGGAAGAAGCTTACCAAATAAACTCCGATTCTTCTCCACTACAGCTCAGACACAAGCAAGGTCTCCAAGAGAGGAGAGAAAGGAAACACAAGAGAGAATAGAGAAGAAGTGGACTAACGTGAATGAGAAGTGAAAGAGGAGAGAGAGAGAGAATCAAAACTGAAAAAGGTGGGAGGGAAAACAAGGGGTCAGCTGACCTCTTGTCACCTCAAGATAGGAACGAGGGGTCGGAAACGGGAAGAAGGAAGACGAAGGGTCGGCACGGGATTTTGGGAATTAATCTTGACACTCAACACCTCGTGCTTGCGGGAAAACTGAGCCGCTAACGCGGGAAGGTCAGTAACTCGCTCCCAATCCGGAATAAAAATTCCAGATGTTACACCAATACCATCCAGAATTATCAAGAAGCATTGGGTTACAAGTAATTGAAGGAATATTGGAAGTTTGAAGTCCAAGATTGAAGTTCTTGGAGTTTGTGACTTTTGATTTATATTCTTTCATTGTGAACGCACGTTTGAGCTTTGATTTGGTTTTTGAAGGATTAAACCTTTGTTCAAGGATTATTCTGTTTTTATTTCAAGATTCAAAGTTTTCTTACATTCTTGATATTCTTGATTTAATCTTGTAACACCCCAAATCCTAGAGGACTCGGAATACTACGAGATGGGACCTCACAATGGGTCCCGACCCTTAGCCTGACAACAACTTCATCGGAACTTACAACACGGCACAAATAAAAAGGCAAAACACATAGTTTTATAACATGAGCGGAAGTAAAAAGTACAAATCTGAAAAACAATCCAACCGAGTCTCAAAACCGAAGTAACATCATAAGTCTCAAAATTCATGAAATAAGATAAACTGTCCCGTCCTATAATGTACGGAACCTTGGCTGCCCACTACCGCCGGATCACTCGATCGTCTCTCTAACTTGCAAGGCATCTACAAGCGGTATAATACCGTTAGCTGACAATCTATGCGTAAGTATAAAGGTAAAAGCACAAACACAGAACATACACAATCAACATGCAACACTCAATCCTTTTGTTATCTTTAATTAGGTGGTATGTCATTACTAATGATACTTATTTTGTGACACGAGGAATTCCCAAACCTCGCCCCTGATCCCGTTTACCAACAAGGAATGGTGCTAATGCATATGACCGTCTAGTTGCCTGGGCTGGTACAGGGAACCTCCTAGACTCTCGCAAGAGCTAGGCAGATGATGTCACGACCCGTTATCATACACTTGGGTCAATTACGTAATATAATAAAGTCGGCCTAAAAAGCCCTATGATGGTCCATCCAGACTCCGTGGTGACGGTCCATCCAGACTCCGTGGTGACGGTCCATCCAGACTCCGTGGTGACGGTCCATCCAAACTCCGTGGTGACGGTCCATCCAGACTCCGTGGTGACCGTCACTGTCCATCTAGACTCCGTGGTGACTGTCCCGACCTTTCCGAGGTCCCACCCTCGAAAGACCTCCTCTTGCCCAGACTCCGTGGTGACCGTCACTGTCCTCTTACTGACGTCCAGAAAAGCCCTATGACGGTCCATCCAGTCCATCCCGAGTATGACTTCTTCATTCACTAAGCACATGACATGAAAGTCGGCTAACCAGTCACGATCTCTCAAGCAGATGGGACAACCGTGAATCTCTCGAGTACTGCGAACCTTACTCCCATCGAGTAACCTTATAAGGAAAGGTTCCCCCACTATTGTATCTAAGGTCAACCTATCTATGCAATCATCACATATGAAAGAGTGCGTCGCACCCGTATCAAAAAGTACTCGGACTGGAAAGCCATGAATCGTAATAGTACCTGTGGATGCGGGCGTTGCTGGCTCTACGACGCTCCTCAACTCAAAGACTCGAGCCTGAGTACCCCTAGTCTCTGAAGTTCCTCCACCACGCCCTCTACCTCTACCTGGAATCTGAGCAGAACCCGGTGAATATGCCTGACCAGGGGCTCGCTGCTGCCTCTGTCCTCCTCTTGAGCTACCAGCAGGCGAGGACCCCTACTGTGATGTTACCTTACCCTGTCGGCAGAAGGTAGCTCTATGGCCCAGCTGGCCGCAAGTGAAACATGTAACTGGTGGTCTCCTACACTCCGTCTTAATGTGTCCATACTCTCTGCAGTTGTAGCACTGACGTCCCCTAGAAACCGTCGGTGATACAACCTGGTAACTAGAGCGGCTCTGAGGCTGACCACACCCATGACCTGAACCTCCTGCTCCTGTGCTAGCTGGTCCGGTCCTCTGTTTCTTGTCTGACCCTCCAGACTGCATATCTCTCTTAGGACCCAGTCGGTCCCTCTTATACGCCGAAGCCCGATCCTAGTAATCAGCTAAGGAGTCGCAGCAACACCCTGTCAGATAGGAGCGTGTAGTCTCCCTCAGTCTCCGGGAGAACAGGTACACGTGTTGGTCCACAGGTGGTGCAGCAGGACCCAACAGTGACAGCTCCTCCCGGAACCTCCTGATCGTCTCAGCTATCGGAACATCCTCAAATCCTGCCTCCAAGAAGTCCTGCACTCGGTCTCTCCTCAGCGAGGTAGGACAAAAAGTCTCCCGCACAAGGCTCAGCAACTGCTCAAATCGGGACACTCCGCCCCGCACGGTCCTCCACCAGAACTATGTCTGGTCTCTAAACAAGGTGTGAACCAGCTCCACCTTACGACTCTCAAGACAGCGGATAGCCTCTAGTGCGGACTCCACATGGCTAATCCAATGCTCTACCTCAAGTCCAACATTCCCGTCGAATGTGGGAACTCACTAATGGTTGAAAGTCTTCAACCATTCGTCCGGCCTCGGTACCCTCAGCTCCTCTCTCACTCGGTCATCCTCAACAACCCTCACTGGTTCAGCTACTACCGGTGGAACTACCACCTGAGTCACCCTCTGAGAGACCTCAGCCGACCTAGCTGGCATCGGCGGTGCTGAAGGTGGTGCTCCAGGCCTGTATGCCTCTTGCACCTGCTGGACATACACTCGATACTCCAATGCTCCAATCGACACACGGCCCGAATCAGCAGGCCCCGCAATCCGTACTCCGGACCTAGCAGCGGTCCCATTCCTAACCTCGGGAACAATGCTCTCAACTACCTCCTCAGCAGGAACGTCCGCAGCTGGCGGATCTATAACATGAGCACGTCCCCGACCTATGCCCCTCTTAGGCCTACCCACACGTCCCGGTCTCGGAGCTCCTGGAGGAAGGGGAGGTCGACCCCCTCCTCGTCCAACGTAAGTTGTCGCTCTTGTACGTGCCATCTGATAGAGATATGATTGGCGTAAGACTACTTCAATGGCTAGTAAGGATATAACTATCTTACTACTCTAGGTCTCTTCTAAAGGTCACAATGTAACTATTAAACACAATTTATAACAAAAGTCCAATAAACTATCCCATCGAGTTCAACGGAGGTAGTGGCGGCCCCTGCATTCTATCCCAATCCATTTATGCTCATGGTTTTGAAAACAAAAATTCATTTTAAAAAGTTCGGAACCCTAGGGGTTTCCGTTTATTTGTTTATTCGGCCTTTTGAAGATAGCGAGTGCCGTTGTTCCCAACTAGGCTCTGATACCATATTGTAACACCCCAAATCCTAGAGGACTCGGAATGCTACGAGCTGGGACCTCACAATGGGTCCCGTCCCTTAGCCTGGCAACAACTTCATCGGACCTTACAACACCCATATGCAAGGCTAAACACCACCCCCAAGATGGAGTACACTACAAAGCAAGGTGACACCATAAGGTCTACACACACACAAGATCAATAATGTTTTCATCAAGTTCTAAGGACACTTAGGTTCACAACCACTAGATGACATTCACAGTTACCCTAGGTCCATCCTAGGCATGATACTAACATGAATCAACCTCATAACTAAGGAAGGAACGAAGAAGAAGGGAGAAGAAGAGCCTACTCTTGAAGAAACGCAGACGCGGAAACAAAAGGCACGACTGCGTGCTGAAGGTCACGGCCACCCGTGGCGCCTGGAAATCCTGACGCCGCCCCTGCGGCGCTGCTCACCGCCCCCGCGGTGCCTAATGCGGCCCCCGCGGTGCCTGATACCGCCCCCGCGGTAGAACTCCAGAAACAATGATTTCTTCGATCTTCGACTGTGCACTTGAGGTTCTATGGGTCTTCTCAAAACTTCATCCACAACATCCAAGCTCTTCTCCACGACCTAAACTAGCTAGGAAGATACACATGCAAAGGATCTAAGGAAAAGCTTCCTCAAGAGCTTTATCCATGGCAATGGATGAAGGAGAGGGGAAGAAAGGATGAACAACAATGAAGGAGAAGGGAGGAAGAGGAAGAAGCTTACCAAATAAACTCCGATTCTTCTCCACTACAGCTCAGACACAAGCAAGGTCTCCAAGAGAGGAGAGGAAGGAAACACAAGAGAGAATAGAGAAGAAGTGGACTAACGTGAATGAGAAGTGAAAGAGGAGAGAGAGAGAGAATCAAAACTGAAAAAGGTGGGAGGGAAAACAAGGGGTCAGCTGACCTCTTGTCACCTCAAGATAGGAACGAGGGGTCAGAAACGGGAAGAAGGAAGACGAAGGGTCGGCACGGGATTTTGGGAATTAATCTCGACACTCAACACCTCGTGCTTGCGGGAAAACTGAGCCGCTAACGCGGGAAGGTCAGTAACTCGCTCCCAATCCGGAATAAAAATTCCGGATGTTACACCAATACCATCCAGAATTATCAAGAAGCATTGGGTTACAAGTGATTGAAGGAATATTGGAAGTTTGAAGTCCAAGATTGAAGTTCTTGGAGTTTGTGAGTTTTGATTTATATTCTTTCATTGTGAACGCACGTTTGAGCTTTGATTTGATTTTTGAAGGATTAAACCTTTGTTCAAGGATTATTCTGTTTTTATTTCAAGATTCAAAGTTTTCTTACATTCTTGATATTCTTGATTTAATCTTGTAACACCCCAAATCCTAGAGGACTCGGAATGCTACGAGATGGGACCTCACAATGGGTCCCGACCCTTAGCCTGGCAACAACTTCATCGGAACTTACAACACGGCACAAATAAAAAGGCAAAACACATAGTTTTATAACATGAGCGGAAGTAAAAAGTACAAATCTGAAAAACAATCCAACCGAGTCTCAAAACCAAAGTAACATCATAAGTCTCAAAATTCATGAAATAAGATAAACTGTCCCGTCCTATAATGTACGGAACCTTGGCTGCCCACTACCGCCGGATCACTCGATCGTCTCTCTAACTTGCAAGGCATCTACAAGCGGTATAATACCGTTAGCTGACAATCTATGCGTAAGTATAAAGGTAAAAGCACAAACACAGAACATACACAATCAACATGCAGCACTCAATCCTTTTGTTATCTTTAATTAGGTGGTATGTCATTACTAATGATACTTATTTTGTGACACGAGGAATTCCCAAACCTCGCCCCTGATCCCGTTTACCAACAAGGAATGGTGCTAATGCATCTGACCGTCTAGTTGCCTGGGCTGGTACAGGGAACCTCCTAGACTCTTGCAAGAGCTAGGCAGATGATGTCACGACCCGTTATCATACACTTGGGTCAATTACGTAATATAATAAAGTCGGCCTAAAAAGCCCTTAGATGGTCCATCCAGACTCCGTGGTGACGGTCCATCCAGACTCCGTGGTGACGGTCCATCCAGACTCCGTGGTGACGGTCCATCCAAACTCCGTGGTGACGGTCCATCCAGACTCCGTGGTGACGGTCACTGTCCATCTAGACTCCGTGGTGACTGTCCCGACCTTTCCGAGGTCCCACCCTCGAAAGACCTCCTCTTGCCCAGACTCCGTGGTGACCGTCACTGTCCTCTTACTGACGTCCAGAAAAGCCCTATGACGGTCCATCCAGTCCATCCCGAGTATGACTTCTTCATTCACTAAGCACATGACATGAAAGTCGGCTAACCAGTCACGATCTCTCAAGCAGATGGGACAACCGTGAATCTCTCGAGTACTGCGAACCTTACTCCCATCGAGTAACCTTATAAGGAAAGGTTCCCCCACTATTGTATCTAAGGTCAACCTATCTATGCAATCATCACATATGAAAGAGTGCGTCGCACCCGTATCAAAAAGTACTCGGACTGGAAAGCCATGAATCGTAATAGTACCTGTGGATGCGGGCGTTGCTGGCTCTACGACGCTCCTCAACTCAAAGACTCGAGCCTGAGTACCCCTAGTCTCTGAAGTTCCTCCACCTTGCCCTCTACCTCTACCTGGAATATGAGCAGAACCCGGTGAATATGCCTGACCAGGGGCTCGCTGCTGCCTCTGTCCTCCTCTTGAGCTACCAGCAGGCGAGGACCCCTGCTGTGATGTTACCTTACCCTGTCGGCAGAAGGTAACTCTATGGCCCAGCTGGCCGCAAGTGAAACATGTAACTGGTGGTCTCCTACACTCCGTCTTAATGTGTCCATACTCTCTGCAGTTGTAGCACTGACGTCCCCTAGAAACCGTCGGTGATACAACCTGGTAACTAGAGCGGCTCTGAGGCTGACCACACCCATGACCTGAACCTCCTGCTCCTGTGCTAGCTGGTCTGGTCCTCTGTTTCTTGTCTGAACCTCCAGACTGCATATCTCTCTTAGGACCCAGTCGGTCCCTCTTATACGCCGAAGCCCGATCCTAGTAATCAGCTAAGGAGTCGCAGTAAAACCCTGTCAGATAGGAGCGTGTAGTCTCCCTCAGTCTCCGGGAGAACAGGTACACGTGCTGGTCCACAGGTGGTGCAGCAGGACCCAACAGTGACAGCTCCTCCCGGAACCTCCTGATCGTCTCAGCTATCGGAACATCCTCAAATCCTGCCTCCAAGAAGTCCTGCACTCGGTCTCTCCTCAGCGAGGTAGGACAAAAAGTCTCCCGCACAAGGCTCAACAACTGCTCAAATCGGGACACTCCGCCCTGCACGGTCCTCCACCAGAACTATGTCTGGTCTCTAAACAAGGTGTGAACCAACTCCACCTTACGACTCTCAAGACAGCGGATAACCTCTAGTGCGGACTCCACATGGCTAATCCAATGCTCTACCTCAAGTCCAACATTCCCGTCGAATGTGGGAACTCACTAATGGTTGAAAGTCTTCAACCATTCGTCCGGCATCGGTACCCTCAGCTCCTCTCTCACTCGGTCATCCTCAACAACCCTCACTGGTTCAGCTACTACCGGTGGAACTACCACCTGAGTCACCCTCTGAGAGACCTCAGCCGACCTAGCTGGCATCGGCGGTGCTGAAGGTGGTGCTCCATGCCTGTATGCCTCTTGCACCTGCTGGACATACACTCGATACTCCAATGCTCCAATCGACACACGGCCCGAATCAGCAGGCCCCGCAATCCGTACTCCGGACCTAGAAGCGGTCCCATTCCTAACCTCGGGAACAATGCTCTCAACTACCTCCTCAGCAGGAACGTCCGCAGCTGGCGGATCTACAACATGAGCACGTCCTCGACCTATGCCCCTCTTAGGCCTACCCACACGTCCCGGTCTCGGAGCTCCTGGAGGAAGGGGAGGTTGACCCCCTCCTCGTCCAACGTAAGTTGTCGCTCTTGTACGTGCCATCTGATAGAGATGTGATTGGCGTAAGACTACATCAATGGCTAGTAAGGATATAACTATCTTACTACTCTAGGTCTCTTCTAAAGGTCACAATGTAACTATTAAACACAATTTATAACAAAAGTCCAATAAACTATCCCATCGAGTTCAACGGAGGTAGTGGCGGCCCCTGCATTCTATCCCAATCCATTTATGCTCATGGTTTTGAAAACAAAAATTCATTTTAAAAAGTTCGGAACCCTAGGGGTTTCCGTTTATTTGTTTATTCGGCCTTTTGAAGATAGCGAGTGCCGTTGTTCCCAACTAGGCTCTGATACCATATTGTAACACCCCAAATCCTAGAGGACTCGGAATGCTACGAGCTGGGACCTCACAATGGGTCCTGGCCCTTAGCCTGGCAACAACTTCATCGGACCTTACAACACGGCACAAATAAAAAGGCAAAACACATAGTTTTATAACATGAGCGGAAGTAAAAAGTACAAATCTGAAAAACAATCCAGCCGAGTCTCAAAACCAAAGTAACATCATAAGTCTCAAAATTCATGAAATAAGATAAACTGTCCCGTCCTATAATGTACGGAACCTCGGCTGCCCACTACCGCCGGATCACTCGATCGTCTCTCTAACCTGCAAGGCATCTACAAGCGGTATAATACCGTTAGCTGAAAATCTATGCGTAAGTATAAAGGTAAAAGCACAAACACAGAACATACACAATCAGCATGCAACACTCAATCCTTTTGTTATCTTTAATTAGGTGGTATGTCATTACTAATGATACTTATTTTGTGACACGAGGGATTCTCAAACCTCGCCCCTGATCCCGTTTACCAACAAGGAATGGTGCTAATGCATCTGACCGTCTAGTTGCCTGGGCTGGTACAGGGAACCTCCTAGACTCTCGCAAGAGCTAGGCAGATGATGTCACGACCCGTTATCATACACTTGGGTCAATTACGTAATATAATAAAGTCGGCCTAATCCGGTTTGTTATTATCCTAACTAGTAAACACCACTCATACATAATACACTCATACAAGAAGCCAACTAAGTAAGTCCGTAGACTTACCAGTCTCCGATGCGCACAAGATCACCTCACTAGAGAGTTCCCTCGGGAAAATGTACAACGCCTATTCAAGACAAGGCACACAATCAAACCACAAAGTCTTTAGATTTCTAGGCTCAAACTCCTCAACCACCTAGTCCAAGAAGACTACACTCTCAATCCATAACCTATCCAACTCTCAACACAACGATATACACAAAGGTTACTTCCACAAAGCTCGAAACGAACCTTCAATAACATACCACCACCAGCCTCACGTAACTCACACTAGACTTCTAAGGTCCAACCACTCTAAAGCATTCCAGTTCAACTACCCTAGGCCAGTCTAGCATGCTTCTAAGGTATAACGAGTCTAAGGAAGAAAGAAGAAAGAGAGAGAACGAGATTCGGGACTCACTAGAGCAAAACCGCCCCTACGCCTGCCTGAGCCGCCCCTACGCCTATCTGGGTCCGCCCCTGCATCGATCTAGGTCCGTCCCTGCGCCTGACAGAAGCCGCCCCTGTGCCTGTCTGTGCAGAAAGTCCGTCTACTGAGTTCTTCGATTGTGCAGCCGGTCCTTTAGGGTCTCCTTTGGTGCTATGAACGTCTTCTACTTCTCTCACTTGGTCTTAGCCTCCCTCTAGGTCTAGCTTCGTCATCAAACTCACAAAACAACGATAGATCGTTGAGCAAGGATTCAAGAGTGTCTTCCATTCAAGCCATGGAAGAGAAAGGAAGAAAGAAGAAGAAGAAAGAAGCAGAAAGGGAGGAACCTTACCCACGTCCCGTCACTGCAGTTCCGGCCTCACGAATGGTGGATCCAAGCTGGAGCACTCCAAGGGAAGAATGGAGGAGAAGGATGTAAGAGAAAGGTGCAAAAGGGTGAAGTGGGTAGGAAGAAGAAAGTAATGTGAGTGGAAAATGAGAGGAGGAGAAGGGTTGGCTGAATAAAAGAGGAAGGATACCAAAGGTCTTCAGACCATAACTCCTCATGGAATTTAAGAGGGGAGTTGAAAGGATCGGAATGTGACCGGTTGCCCCAAACACTGCTACCCCGCCCACGCGTGTCACCACCCCAGCGGGAATCCTAGCCGCACCTGCAGCTTACTCGACTGCGTCGCCAAAGCCGCAAGGGCGTGAGCCCTTGCGCCCGGCTTCTACCCTCATCTAACTCTATCCAAACCTAACGAAAAATCCGGTCGTTACAAATTTATTCTTTGATTTTGACAATGTGTGTTCTTTGATAAAACCTTTGTGATTCTAGGGTGATTAGTAGAAGATTGTGGTTAAGATGATGATAGAATGAACCTCACGTTGAGATTGGACCCAGAGATCCGGGGTCATTTTACATTCCAATTGGAGTAGGAGAAGTCACATATGACGCTCTTTGTGACTTAGGAGCAAGCGTAAGTATCTTCCCGCTTGCTTTGTGTAGGAAGGTCGGTTTAGGCGACCTAAACCGGTGAAGATGACGTTGTACATGGCGGATCGATCCATAACTCGTCCCGTCGGTATCATTAAAGACGTCCCAGTCAAGCTCGGTAAGTTTTATATTCCAATAGACTTTGTTGTGCTTGACATTCTTGCAGATTGTCCGGTCCCGATCATACTCGGAAGACCGTTTCTTGCAACATCCGGTTGTATGGTGGATTGCAAGAATGCTAGACTAGCCTTCGACATAGGAGAAGAGAAGATTGAGTTTGTTCTCTCAACTTTGGTGAAAGAGCCATCTCTTGGAGAGGATATGTTCAACATCCATGACGAAGAAGTGTCTAGAGAGGAAGTGAGCTCGATTCTATTCAAAGATCAATTGCAAAAGGTCATAACCATGAGCATCATGGAGAAAGGAGAGGAAGACGATTGTAATGTTGAGATTGAAGCCTTGGAAGAGCTAAAGGAAGTACAAGAGGAAGAGTTTGAGAAACTATACGATGGCTCAGAAAATGTGAGAAACCACAGTCAGTCGTGCTATTCCACGGCCGTGGTTTCACCAAAACTGGCCGTAAACTGCTATTTCGAGAGCAACAGAGAGTTTCACGCCCAAAACCACGGCCGTGGAAGTAACAGTGGTGCCGTAATTTTAGGAAATTCTGAGAACAATTCCGTTCTTTCCACAAATGTCCTTGAGTCTTCTTCAATCACTCCTACACCCTTAGAGACTTCTAAGGAAGTGTCGGACACTCCTCAAGACTCATCAAAGGCATCAATAGCTATGGAATTGAAGCCACTTCCCACACATCTTCGGTATGCATTTCTTGGAACTAATTCCACTTTTCCCATTATTGTTAGTTCCGATTTAAGTGAAGATGAACATGAGAAATTAATGGTTGTCCTAAGGAAACATAAGAAAGCCTTAGGTTATACCATAGAGGATCTTATAGGAATTAAACCATCTTTATGCATGTACAAGATTCTAATGGAAGAGGATTTTAAGCCTTCGTGACAACCTCAAAGACGGTTAAATCCGATCATGAAGGGGGTTGTTAAGTAGGAAATTCTTAAGTTACTTGACGTAGGTATCATCTATCCTATCTTCGATAGTAAATGGGTGAGCCCCGTTCAAGTTGTCCCGAAGAAAGGAGGAATGACGGTTATCACCAACAAGAACAATGAGCTCATTCCTACAAGAACCATGACGGGATGGAGGAGGAGCATTGACTACCGCAAGCTGAACAATGTAACTAGGAAGGATCACTTCCCGCTACCATTCATAGATCAAATGCTTGAGAGGTTAGCACAACACTCCTATTTCTGTTATCTTGACGGTTATAGTGGTTTCTTCCAGATTCCGATCCACCCGGATGATCAAGAGAAGACCACATTCACGTGCCCATGGGGTACGTTTGCTTATAGGAGGATGCCATTTGGACTTTGCAACGCTCCAGCCACCTTTCAAAGGTGTATGATGGCCATCCTCTCGCAGTATATTGAGGAAATCATGGAGGTTTTTATGGATGACATTTTAGTTTATGGTTTCTCATTCGATAATTGTCTTTCTAACTTTCTCTTGTGTTGCAAAGGTGCGAAGAAACTAACCTAGTTCTTAATTGGGAGAAGTGTCAATTTATGGTTAAGGAAGGCATTGTACTAGGACACTTGATCTCTAATAGAGGGATCGAAGTTGAAAAAGCTAAGATAGAGACTATAGAGAAACTTCCTCCTCCATCTTCGGTGAAGGGGATAAGAAGTTTCCTAGGACATGCTGGATTTTATAGAAGATTCATCATGTCCTAGGAAACTTCTTATCCCCTTCACCGAAGATGGAGGAGGAAGTTTCTCTATTGTCTCTATCTTAGCTTTATCAACTTCAATCCCTCTATTAGAGATCAAGTGTCCTAGCACAATGCCTTCCTTAACCATGAATTGACACTTCTCCCAATTAAGAATTAGGTTAGTGTCTTCACACCTTTGTAACACAAGAGAAAGGTTAGAAAGACAATTGTCAAATGTGGAACCATATACTGAAAAGTCATCCATAAAAACCTCCATGATTTCCTCAACATACTCGGAGAAGATGGCCATCATACACCTTTGAAAGGTGGCTGGAGCGTTGCAAAGTCCGAATGACATCCTCCTATAAGCAAACGTACCCCACGGGAACATGAATGTGGTCTTCTCTTGATCGTCCGGGTGGATCGGAATCTGGAAGAAACCATTATAACCGTCAAGATAATAGAAATAAGAGTGTTGTGCTAACTTCTCAAGCATTTGATCTATGAATGGTAGCGGGAAGTGATCCTTCCTAGTTGCATTGTTCAGCTTGTGGTAGTCAATGCACATCCTCCAAGACGTCACAGTTCTTGTAGGAATGAGCTCATTGTTCTTGTTGGTGATAACCGTCATTCCTCCTTTCTTCGGGACAACTTGAACGGGGCTCACCCACTTGCTATCGGAGATAGGATAGATGATACGTGCGTCAAGTAACTTAAGAATTTCCTTCTTAATAACCTCCTTCATGATCGGATTTAACCGTCTTTGAGGTTGTCGTGAAGGCTTGAAATCCTCCTCCATTAGGATCTTGTGCATGCATAAAGATGGTTTAATTCCTACAAGATCCTCTATGGTATAACCTAAGGCTTTCTTATGTTTCCTTAGAATAACCATTAATTTCTCATGTTCTCTTCATTTAGATCGGAACTAACAATAACGGGAAAAGTAGAATTAGTTCCAAGAAATGCATACCAAAGATGTGTGGGAAGTGGCTTCAATTCCATAGCTATTGATGCCTTTGATGAGTCTTGAGGAGTGTCCGAGGCTTCCTTAGAAGTCTCTAAGGGTGTAGGAGTGATTGAAGAAGACTCAAGGACATTTGTGGAAAGAACGGAATTGTTCTCAGAATTTCCCAAAATTACGGCACCACTGTTACTTCCACGGCCGTGGTTTTGGGCGTGGAACTCTCTGTTGCTCTCAAAATAGCAGTTTACGGCCAATTTTGGTGAAACCATGGCTGTGGAATAGCACGACTGGCCGTGGTTTCTTATGTTTTCTGAGCCATCGTATAGTTTCTCGAACTCCTCCTCTTGTACTTCCTTTAGCTCTTCCAAGGCTTCAATCTCAACAGTGCAATCCTCTTCTTCTTCCTTTTCCATGATGCTCATTGTTATGACCTTTTGCATTTAAATAAGATCGAGCTCACTTCCTTTCTAGACGCTTATTCGTCATAGATGTTGAACATATCCTCTCCAAGAGCTGGCTCTTTCACCAAAGTTGAGAGAACAAACTCAACCTTCTCTTCTCCTATGTCAAAGGCTAGTCTAGCATTCTTGCAATCCACCATACAACCGGAGGTTGCAAGAAACGGTCTTCCGAGTATGATCGGAACCGGACAATCTGCAGGAATGTCAAGCACCACAAAGTCTATTGGAATATAGAACTTACCGAGCTTGACTGGGACGTTTTCAATGATACCGACGGGACGAGTTATGGATCGATCGCCATGTACAATGTCATCTTCACCGGTTTAGGTTCACCTAAACCGACCTTTCTACACAAAGCAAGCGGAATGATACTTATGCTTGCTCCTAAGCCACAAAGAGCATCGTATGTGACTTCTCCTACTCCAATTGGAATGCCAAATGACCTCGGATCTCTCAGCTTTGGGGGCATCTTTTCTATCATCGTTTTAATGAGCTCCGAAGATTCCGAACTCATCTTGACTTCTCCAAAGTCTTCTAGCTTCCTCTTGTTAGAGAGGAGCTCTTTTAAAAACTTCACGTAAGCGGGCATACCTACAGTTGCATCAATGAAAGGTATGTTAATATGCAGTTTGCTCATTAGTTCAATGAACTTACCGAATTGCTCGTCTAGACACACTCTTTCTCTAGATTGCGGGAACGGTAGAGGAGCTTTGTAAGCTAGAGGAGGAACATAGACACCTTCCTTCTCCTTCTCCTTATCGTTTATTTTCTCAGCTGGGACTTCTACAAACGTAGGCTGCGGGTCGGTGGTTGTCACGCCACTCCTAGTAGTGATAGCCATCACCCTTCCCTTCGGGTTGTCCTCCGTCTTTCCGGGAAGCTTCCCTTGATCTCTGGGAACTTCTCCGGCCTTGCTGAATACTTGGTTTTCCAAAGCTTTGTGTGCTTTATTAACCGAAGTTATGTAGCTCTCCAAACCTTGTAGCTTTACTAAGATTGTCTCTAACATGAGATCGGGCTTCTCCTTCTCCGTCTTGTTTGAGCCATTTGATGTTTGCCCTTGGCTTTTCAAAGGAGTAGAAGAAGATGGAGATGTTAAAGCATTTTCAGCATGTGAATAGGGATTACCTGGATTTTGTTGGTTGGATATCTAATGGTTGTTGTTGGAGTTCCTATTGTTGTTATTCCAGTTGTTGTTCCGGTAGTCATTCCTATTCCCTTGGTGGTTTTCTCTCCCTAGGTAGTTGGCCTCTTGCTCCTTTGCCTTTTAAAGGCTAGTTTTTATGACTTCTTTCAACTCTTTGATCTCATTCTTGAGGGAGAATATTAAAGTTTGCGCAGCTTGATTCAACTTAGCTCCCGGATCCCCTTGATTCCGGTTATTAGGATCCACCTTCCGGTGAGAATACTTCTCAATCACTCGGGCTTGCTTCTCAATAAAGTCCCAAGCGTCATCTTTTCTCATGTCTATAAATGTACCACAAGAAAGAGATTGGAGATTGAATTGTGTTTCCACATCCAATCCCTTGTAGTAGATCTCCAATAATTCCAGCTTTGAAATGCCATGGTGTGGGCAATCCAATAAGAGATCCTGAAACCTTTCCCAAGATTGAAACAAACTTTCGTTAGGCTTCATAAAAAATGCATTTATCTTACCTCTCAACTCCGCCGTCTTGGATGACGGAAAGAACTTGGTGAAGAACTCCGAAGATAGATCCTCCCATGTGTTAAGCCGTCCAGCTGGAAGAGCTTGATACCAAGATAAAGCCTTGTCCTTCAAAGAGAAGAATAACGGTTTGATCTTGTAGTTGTTGTTGCTAGCTCTCTTCGAATTCAATGTCTCCATGAGAATCTCAAAATTCTTCAAATGTTGGTATGGAGATTCAACACTCGTTCCACCAAATTGGCTTTGGTGAACCATGGTGATAACTTGTGGGCTAAAACTGAATTCTTGGATATCTTCAGCTCCGAAATTCACACCTAGACGGCGCGGTTGCTAAATTGGATCCATTCTTTGCCCAAGATTCCGTGGTTCATCCCCTTCATGAGCAACTCTCACATCTCCAATGGGAATGCGAGGAACAACCGGTGGTCTAGGGTTGTTACGAACGGGATGGATCACCGGATCAATGTCCTCTAGTGGCGGCATATCCTCATCCTCATCATCGGATGATTCAGCTCTAATGGACTTAGGTTTCTTGACCTTCTTCTTCTTAGTATCATTCATCTCCAACTTCATGTCTAGCATCATAGCCTTGAGCTCATCTATTTGGAATTGATGACGCTGCAATTCTTCTATACAAGCTTTTTCATTCAACTTGAGTTGAAGTGGAGCGTCATCTAACTCCGCTTGGATGTTTCTCTTGTTGTTTTCAGCCATCTTTTTCTCTTTCAACTTTCTTCTCAAAGTTATCTCAAGTTCTGGATCGAAAGGAACTAGATCTTTGGTAGATCTAGTCTTTCGCATATACCTAAAGAATCTGCAAAAATCACTCAAAAAGAGATATCAAATAACAAGAGCAAAGCACCCAAGCTCGACAACCGAGAACCGAAATTTGGTCTAGACCAAATCCCCGGCAACGGCGCCAAAAACTTGTTCGCCTCAAAGTGTGCGTGCAAATAAGTTTTAAATTTTAAAACTGAAATCAAAGCAAGCGAACCTGCAGTTTACGGATCGGCGTAGTAAAGCAAGAATTCCAAAGTATCGAACTTAGGGATTTGGTGAAACAAAATCAGTTTCGATTAATCGAGCAATCAAAAGTATAAAAGCTTTGCAAATAATTGGGAACACAATAATCCTAAAGATCCAGGTATCCAATTGTGGTAATCGATTCAAGATATTCTATAGATATAAGGGCAGAGTTGAGATTTCAAAGGTATAACTAAGGTAAGGTTGAGTACGGCGAAGTTCCAAAACCTTATATATCTAACCCAAGGACACTCTCTATAAAGGTTGTTGAGGCTGCAATATAGAAAGGATCTAAAGGTAAGAATTAATCTCAAATACCCATGCCCAAACCCAAGGAATCAAAGATGAACTAAAATGGTTAAGGTTGTGACACTCGAAACCGAAATAGAGGATGTTGAGTCTCACTACTACCTAGAAAAGGCAAGCCAAGGCTAGGTTAAAGCAAATCTTTAACTTTGGATTAAAGCAAAAGCAAAAGTCGTAAAACAGAGAAAATCACGGCTGAATCTTGAGATTCCACAGCCGTGGAACTCAAGAACAGACCGTGATTTAGGGTGTCGACGAGTTTTCTCACACTCTCAGGGTCCAATCAGTTTACGATCGATCTATCATTATCTAAACCACAACTATCAACCCTTCACCTTAGAATTGCTAAAGGGTTTTAGCCAACAATCATATTCATTGAATCAAATATTAATTTAAGAAGAGAAAAAGTGTAAATCCTCGAATACTCTATAAAAACCAAACAATCAATCCCAAATCCGAACAACAAAGTAGTATGTTTAATGAATTCAGAATATGGAACAAGAATCCTCACAACAATCTTAGGGAACAATGAAGAACGGAGTGTCAATCCATCTCCAAAAGCAAAAATCCTAAGAAAATCTCCAAAGTACGCAATCTTCAATATCGCGTCTTTCACAAGCCACAATCCGAAATCTCCAATCTCCGTCTCCACTCTCCACCGAGTTGCAAGCGCAGGTAAAATGAAACCTAAAGAAGCCGTGCTCGAAACTCCCTTCTCAAGCCTTCTTATAGGGCAAAATAGGGTTACGAGAAAAGCGCAATAACCGTCGCTGACTTGGCAAATATGATACGTCACTTTGTCATGGAAATCACAGTCTAGTACAAGTTTCCACGGCCGTGGTTTATGATAGCATGAATTGTAGTCTATATTTTAGGGTTTGTTTGGACGTTTTATTTTTCATAATCTGCATGTTTGTATGTATATTATGTGATTATATTACCATTTCATCTACCTTTGCAAGAATCGAGGTCTACACCTAGTTTTGTTGTAATCGTAGGTAAAATGGCACGTTTTGCATAAAAAAGGAGCAAAAGGAGCTATGGAGTCATTGTAGCTACATTGAAGAACATAAGGAACCATCCAGGAAGCATAGCCATGGGTTAAAGATTCACTTTGGACCAGTTTTGAGAGAGTTCACATTCAGTTGTGACTCACCTCGGTTGATCACAGATTCATCTCGACCGAGGTGATCCAGAGAAGCCGACTCGACCGAGGCGAATACCTAGGACGCGGCGAGAATATTTTATTCTTGGCTGAGATCTTTTATATTTGGAAAGTGATCTTATATTTTTGGGCTTGGCTCCTGGAAGGAAGAAGATATTATAGATCTTATATTTTACCTATTTTTATGGGAAGAGATCTTTCTAAGATATATTATCTTTGGAGGGTTATTTTCCTATAAAAAGGGTTGGATTTCTACAAATCCAACATCTTGCTTACGAGGAGATCTCGCATACAGCCCGCTTACACCAAGAATCACGCAGCAGCCATACTCCAGTTGGGAGATTTGAAGAACCTTTTTGAAGGTTGAAGGAAGATTGAAGATCATAGCTTTTATAGCTTTTTGGAGGGTTTTGTAAGATTGTCTTTGATTCCCTTCCTTGTTGTCTTATCTTGTTGGATTGCTATCCAAGGAACGCTTTTGTTGTGATATTTGATCCAGTTATTGAAGTCTTTTCATTAAATTCTTCTTGTTCAAATATTCACCTTCTTCCCATATATTTGATTATTGCTTTCATAGCTTTTATAGCTTTTTGGAGGGTTTTGTAAGATTGTCTTTGATTCCCTTCCTTGTTGTCTTATCTTGTTGGATTACTATCCAAGGAACGCTTTTGTTGTGATATTTGATCCAGTTATTGAAGTCTTTTCATTAAATTCTTCTTGTTCAAATATTCACCTTCTTCCCATATATTTGATTATTGCTTTCATGATGATGAGTGGCTAATTTCCTTGTGTGATTCTAGGGTGATTGGCTGAAGGTTGTGGGAAAAACAATGATAGAATAATCTTAGATTCCAGTAGGACCCTGAAAGTTCGAGTCTTTAACCTTAACCCCAAGCATCTCGTTCAGTCGATGAACATCTCGGCCGGGGTGGAACTTGGCTGACCGAGGTGACTTATCCGATCCTAAACTGAGAGTTAAGCGTTAGAGTTTGCCAAATCCTATTCTTATTACACCTTTCCTGGTCCAATGCAAGCCTAGGATGTGACTTACCCGGTAATTCCTTAGTTTGTATACCAACGATCATAAGTGTAGGTAATAAAGGTTTATCCTTTATTGGGGTTTGAGTGTGCTTTCATCCCATCTTTGTGAGTTAGCCTGAGACTTACCCGGTAAAGGTTGATTCTATTCCCTTAGATGGTGTGTTAGTTTGAGGATATAATTCTTGATCTTAATTCCTTGAGACTTACCCGGTAATAGGAGTTGCGGTTTAGGATTAGTGAGTGGTGAGACTTACCCGGTGATCTACTCCACTTTAGTAACACCTTCCCTATGCAAAAACCTCAGCTTTGTCCGCTTATCTTTAGATCTTGAGTTGGAACCACAACTAGATGCTTTAATCCCTAGAATTGCATGTTTGCTTTATTTGACTTCTTTATCATCTTTGATTGTTTTGATCACCTCTTGTGGTTAGTAGTTGCATAAGCACACCGTAACTGGACTTTGTTTCACTGAGTCCCTGTGATCGACCCCTGGAATTCCTTGCTTTTTACTACGATTGACCCGTACATTGCGGGTTCGCATCCTTGTTTTAAGCTTACGTCTAGGGTTATAAATTTAAAGCTTGCACACACCGTTTGGAGCGAACAAGTTTTTGGCGCCGTTGCCGGGGACTTGGTCTAGACCGAGCCGGTACGGTTTGCTCTTGGGGCACTTGCCCCCGTGTCTACTGACCACTCTACTTGAGTGACTTTTGCAGGTTCTTTCTTAGGTATATGCGAAGGACCCGCACTAGGAAGGAAATCGTTCCTTACGATCCCGAACCAGAAAAGACATACAAGCGACGCTTAAGAGAAGCGAAGATGACCCAACAAGACAACCGCGATCTTGAGGCCGAGTTGAAAGAGGCGTTAGAGCTGCTACGCCTCAGCAGGGAAGAACTAAGGCAAGAGAAGGAAGAAACTCGCACCAAGACTGAAGCGATCGAAGCGGAGATGACAGTCATACGAGACCAGATTCTACTTCGACCGAGGGAAGATCCACCAGTTGATCCTCGACCGATGCAGGTCCCAGTTGTTGACCCTCGACCGAGGCAGGTTCCAGTACCTGACGCCCCGACCGATGTACTTCCACTTCGGAGGCCAGTCCGAGATGTTCTTCTTGCAGGAATCCCACAAACCCTAGGTCAAAGGATGGACCCTAATCAACAACTGAGGCATCCAGGAGTTAACCTAGGAAATCCGGCGGACCATGACTATGAGCTTCGACCGCAAGTTCTGTCTATGATTCGCCAATGCCAGTTCGGAGGGCTAGAGAAGGAATCACCACATCAACATCTTCAAAACTATGAGATCTTGATGGAAACCTTGAGACCTCCGAGGATTGAAAACAACAACTACAAGCTAAGACCTTTTTACTTTTCTTTAAAAGATAGAGCTCTTACTTGGTATCAATCTCTTCCTCCAGGAAAAATCAGCACATGGGAGGAGATGACTACGGAATTCTTAACGAAATTCTTTCCCCCCTCAAAAACCGCTGAAATGAGAGGAAAGATCAACGCTTTCATTATGAAGGACAAAGAGAGTTTGTCCAAGTCATGGGAGCGGTTCAAGGACATTCTTTTGGATTGCCCACATCATGGGATTCCAAAGTTAGAGTTATTGGAGATTTACTTCAAGGGACTGGACGGAAGCACCCAGTTCAATTTCCAACTACTCTCCGCCGGCACCTTTGTGGACATGGCGATTGACGAAGCTTGGGACTTCATCGAGAAGCAAGCTTTGCATATGGAGAAGTACACCCACCAAGGAGCTGAAGGTGGAGTTAAAAGAGTTAACTTCCAAGAAACTCAGCCCAACAACAATCAACTCACGTCTTTGAAGAATGACGTGAAGCAATTGAAGGAACTCTTGGTTGCTCAAACCAAGAAGGAAGAGCAAGGGCAAAGGAACAACAACAACGGGTACCGTAACAACAACAACGGTCCCCGTAACAACAATTACAACAACAACAACAATAGAGGATCCAATAGCAATAATTGGAGGGCGAACAACCAAAATAACGGTAACAACCATTCAAACTCCAACTCTAACGATTCCTCTAACCCTTTCCTCTCTTCCCCTTCTTCTTCTTCTTCTACTCCATTGAAAAGCCAAGGGCAAGGATCAAGTTCGTCTCAGCCGGAGAAGAAAGATGCAGTTCTGGAGGCTATCTTGATCAAGCTCAACGCTATGGAGACTTCTATGACTTCATTTTCGAAGGCCCAAAAGGCCTTTGAACAACAACTTGCAAGTAGGGCGAATGAAGCGCCAAGAGATCCAGGGAAGCTTCCAGCAAGGACGGAGAGCAACCCTAAGGGCCAGATCATGGCCATAACTACGAGGAGTGGACTGAAAACCACAGATCCAGTGCCTCGGTCGGTGCCAGTACCGACAAAGACCACCTCGGTCCAGATGCAGTCGAAGAACACTTCGACCGAGATGCCAACCGAGGTGGAGCCACATAAAGCGGAGGGGAAAACTGAAGTTTATGTTCCACCTCCTGCATACAAACCACCGCTTCCATTCCCCCAGTCAAGGGCCAGAGCACATCTAGACAAGCACTTTGGTAAGTTCCTTGACTTGATGAATAAACTACATATTAAAATTCCTTTCCTTGATGCTATTCTAGGAATGCCTGCCTATGGGAAGTTCTTGAAGGAGATCCTATCAAGGAAAAGGAAACTGGAAGACTTTGGTGAGGTTAGGATGACATCTAAATCCTCGGAGCTCATACAAATCATGAAGGAGAAGATGCCACCTAAATTGAGAGATCCCGGCTCATTTTGCATTCCCATTCAAGTTGGGGATGTCACTTGTGAAGCCCTTTGTGATCTAGGAGTCAGCGTGAGCATCATTCCGCTAGAGCTATGTGTGAAGATCGGACTTGGAGAGCCCAAGCCGGTCAAGATTCGACTATATATGGCGGATCGCTCCATTACCCACCCCGTGGGCATCTTGGAGGACGTTCCGGTCAAGTTAGGTAACTTCTATCTACCTATAGATTTTGTTGTACTTGACATTCCCGCAGATTACCCTGTTCCTATTATTCTCGGGAGGCCATTTCTAGCAACTTCGGGTTGCAACGTGGATTGCAAGAACGCCAAGTTGAAATTCAACGTTGGCGGCGATGAAGTGGAGTTCGCATTGCTTGCAGCCATGAAAGGGGAGCAGCTAGCTGATGATATCTTCAACATCTACGATGAAGAAGAATCAAGAGAATTGGTGAGCTCTATCCTTATTAACGATCCACTCGAAAGAGTTATTAGCTTCAGTTTAATGGAGGAAGGTATAGATGCTTCTTGTGATGCAGATATACGGAGCTTAAAGGCGCTGGAAGAGGATCCAGGAGCTAAAACTGAGAAGCTAATCCAGGAGACGAGGATCTCCAATTTCGATTCCAGTTGCAGTACCTCGACCGAGGCACTCTCTGGACTGAGCGAGGCGACCGAAGAACATCTCGGTCAACGCCTCTACGCCTCGACCGAGGTCGATGGCGAGATGATGTCAACTGAGACTTCCGAAAGTCCAGTTTCTGAATCCATCCCACTGGAAGGAGGAAGCAAGGATCCCCCTCAGAAAGCACCCCCAGTTGTGGAGCTTAAACAACTCCCTAGTCACTTAAGGTATGTCTTTCTTGGACCGGATTCTACTTATCCCGTTATTGTTAGTGCTTCCCTTTCCGAATCTGAATTGACTAAATTAATGCATGTCCTGAGAAAGCATAAAAAGGCTATAGGTTATACCACGGAAGATCTTATTGGCATTAAACCTTCTTTCTGCATGCATAGAATTCTAATGGAGGACAATCATAAGACTTCACGGGAACCTCAAAGACGGTTAAATCCGATCATGAAAGAGGTTGTGAAGAAGGAAATTCTTAAGTTGTTGGATGCAGGTATCATTTATCCTATCTCGGACAGCAAGTGGGTTAGCCCGGTGCATGTAGTTCCGAAGAAAGGAGGGATGACCGTTGTGACGAATAAGAACAACGAGTTGATCCCAACTAGGACCGTCACAGGCTGGAGGGTTTGCATCAACTATAGGAAGCTGAACACGGCCACACGGAAGGACCATTTTCCACTTCCCTTCATCGATCAAATGCTCGAGCGGTTGGCCCAGCATTCACACTTTTGCTACTTAGACGGTTACAGTGGATTCTTCCAGATTCCTATCCATCCGGATGATCAGGAGAAGACCACCTTCACTTGTCCATGGGGGACGTTTGCTTACAGGAGGATGCCATTTGGATTGTGCAATGCACCCGCTACCTTCCAGCGATGCATGATGGCCATCTTTTCCGAGTACATAGAGAATATCATGGAGGTATTTATGGATGATTTTTCCGTATATGGATCCTCTTTTGATGATTGCCTATCTAACCTTTCTTTAGTGCTTAAAAGATGTGAAGACACTAATCTCGTTTTGAATTGGGAGAAGTGTCATTTTATGGTTAATGAAGGCATTGTGCTAGGACACCTCGTTTCTAATCGAGGTATTGATGTCGATCGCGCTAAGATCGAGACTATTGAGAAACTCCCTCCCCCTTGCTCTGTTAAAGGTGTGAGGAGTTTTTTCGGGCATGCAGGTTTCTACAGGAGATTCATCAAGGATTTCTCCAAGATTTCTAAACCACTAACTAACCTCTTGAACAAAGATGTTGTTTTTGAGTTTTCGCAGGAGTGTCTTGATGCTTTTTACAGGATTAAGGAAGCGTTGATCTCCGCTCCCATTATCCAACCTCCAGATTGGACATTGCCCTTTGAGATCATGTGCGATGCTAGTGATGTAGCCGTAGGAGCGGTGCTTGGGCAAAAGAAGGATGGACGGACCACCGCCATTTACTATGCTAGCAAGACGCTTAATGTGGCACAACGCAACTACGCTACCACCGAGAAGGAATTATTGGCGGTTGTATATGCTTTCGAGAAGTTTCGTTCCTATTTAGTAGGGGCGAAAGTCATTGTCTACACCGACCATGCAGCCATTCGTTACTTGTTGGCTAAGAAAGATGCCAAGCCACGCCTTATTCGATGGATTCTCTTGCTTCAAGAGTTTGATCTAGAGATCCGCGATAAGAAGGGATCCGAAAATTCTGTTGCGGATCACCTCAGCCGGCTACATGCATCTTCACATGAGAAGGACGATCCACCCATAGACAATTCATTCCCCGATGAGCATTTACACTTGTTGGAGCGTTTGACAGACTTACTTACTTCACCCCACGATGGAGGTGAAGTATGGGGTGAGGACACCTCCCATTACGTTTGAGACGCATCATGGTCCAGCTAGCGACCTAAAACCAAGCGCTTCTTGGGAGGCAACCCAAGGTATTGCTTTCTTTTCCCGTTTTCTAGTCTAGCTTAGATAGTTTTTGCTTTTGCTTTGCTTTGTTTTGTTTTTGGCGTTCTAGACAGATAACAGGAGACATCTAAGGAAGGAGCATAACTGGAACTACAGAAGTTCGAGAATTTGAGAAGACGAAGTTTGACTGAGGCATTTCGGTTGCTATCAGAGCACCTCGACCGAGATAGTTCTTGAGCAACCGAGGCGACTAGGGTTTTCTGACGAACCACCTCGGTCCACACCACCTCGGTCCAGTCGAGACCATCTCGACCGAGGTGACAGCAGATTTCAGAAAGGGTATAAAAGGGGGATTAATTTTCTCTCTCTTCACTTTCAACCCTCCTCGACCGCGGCGACAGATTCATCTCGCCTCCTTCGTTTCTTGCTCGTTTTCGAAGATTTCTGTCTCCAAACTACGATTGAAGGATAGAGGATCGCGTTGCAAGTACAAATCTGCAGAAAATCGAACTGATTCGGCCGAAACGAGGTAAAACGAACCGAAACCCTAACCTCTCCGTTTCGCTTCGATTTGGGCTTTGGTTGCCCCTGCATTTGTTGAGGAAAAGCTTAAGTACCCCATAGGAAGCAATTGTAGTGATTTTTAGGGGAAAAGAACTGAATTTCCAGAAGGAATTAGATCCAGTTTTTCGCCTCGGTCCAGTCGAGCTGTGCCTTGGCCGAGGTGATTCTTGAGCATTGTCAGTCGACCGAGGTGACCTGACAGCAGCTGAGTTGAAAATGAGTTCTGAGCGACGCCTCGCCCTTAGGGATAGATCTTCACCTTCCCCTTCTTCCTCTTCTTCCCGACCCTACCGCCCGGTGATCCATGAGCGACACCGGGTGGATTATGACCGTATTTCTGGCCGTCCAGTGATTGCACCTCGCTTCCTGGACGTGTCCGCTTTTGATTGCCTAGGGGTAGATGGAGACCTTAGGAGGATGATTTCTACAGTTGGACTGGATCAGTTTACTGAGATCCGAGCCCCAGCCTATTTGGAGCCGACCCTAGAGTACGTTAGCTCCTTCACCTACCTTCCCACAGAGCAGTCTGTGAAGTACCGGTTGATGAACCGGAACTTCTTAGTGCCACTTGAGTACTGGAGAGATATTTTCGGCTTTCCGAAGCCCACCGCTGTTGACTTCCCGTCCCGATCAGTAGCTAGGGAGTTCTGGGGGCAGATTGCCCATGTTGTTAAGCATGCAGATAGATGGCGCCCTGGAGATTCCAGGGAGAAGGTCATCTTCCACCTAGCCTTTAGGTTAGACCACCGGATATTCAGCGAGACACTTCTGGCGCGTACTGAGACGCCCCAGAAGATCCGACAAGGTGAGCTTTTCAGTTTGTACTGCATGGTTACTGGGGGTTTCCCGGACTTTGGCTTGATGCTGGCAGAGGATCTGCACAGGATCAAGGCCAAGGCAAAGGGAGACATCTGCTGCGGAGGGCTTGTCACCCACATAGCTAGTTATCAGGACATGGATCTCAGTGCTTGTACGATGGTGGCGGCTGCCAAGCCGTTTGGATTGCAGGAGATGATCACTCGGCGGATTCTCGTTCCCCGAGGTCTGACTACTCCATATGTGGCTATGCCGTGGGAGCTGACTGCGCCACAGGGGATCAGATGGTCTGCCCAGTTCACTGTTTATGACCCACACTATTGGCAGACCGCTTGGGCTCCACTGATGGAGGATTATAGGGAGGCAGCAACTGCCCTAGCTGAGGAGGAGGAGGAGGCTGATGACGAGGAGACAGTTGATGAGAGAGAGGGTGGAGTCCCGATGGATACAGGGACAGATACTGCAGGGACGAGCGCACCACCGATTATAGATCTGGATGAGGAGGATACTGAGCCTGCACCTGCTGCATCACCTGCTAGACCTGCTAGGCATAGGACACGCCGTCACAGGGATCCAGATGCTCACAGACGGATCGATGACCTGACGGATCAGGTTATTGATTCATATGCTGCTTTGTCGCTGGATATCCACGAGATGCAGGAGCGGCAACATTATCAGCATATGATGGCCCAGATTCAGTTCGAGCATGTCATGGGCTATCCGTTCGACCCGACCCAGTATCCGTACGTGCCACCACCACCACCACCGGATCGTGACTACTGAGAGCTGCAGGATTTTCTTTATTATTTTTATCCAGTTCAGCTATTTATCCGGTGAGTACTTTTATTCTCTAGACTTATTTTGACCCACTGGGACAGTGTGTCCCAAGTATGGGGTATTTGATGTATTTATTTGATGACTTTGATGTATGACTCTATTGACCGGATATTTATATTCATGCTCTACTTTTGCATTTATATGTTTATCTGAGATTGCATGCATACATACAGATGATGTGATTGAGAAAAACGTCGAAACTGAAAAAAAAACTGGTTTTAAAAAAATTTTTTGACCTCGACCGGGGCAGTTCTGGCCGAACAAGGTGTTTCACCTCGGTTGACCTTCGAACACCTCGACCGAGGTGGGTTAACTGAAAGTTTTCGAAAACGATTTTTGTGCTTCTTATCTGGATATGATCTCAGTGAAGATCTTGCTTACTGAGTGGTTTTAAATTCTTTATGTGTTTGAAAGGTTTTATAATATGTTTAAGTTGCTAAATGCTTTGTTTGAAATTATTGGCATGTTTAATACTTCGTTTTTGTCTAAATTATGTTGAATTTGAAGGTTGACGCCACATTATGAGTTCTCTCACTTTCTCCCTGGAAAGACCAAGGCAATTCATTCTTCTCTCTTCTTCTTCTTGATCATGCTTAGCCCCTCATATACATTTTGCCTCCCTTTACCTATCCGGGAATTTGGAAGCAAGCGAAGTGGTGAAAGCAAGTGAAGTTAAAGTTGAGAAGTGGCTGGAAGTGAAAGTGTTAGAAAGCAATAATAGGTTTGGGGAAGTCAATCATGAAGATGAGTAACTCGGCACCATTCACATAGCCGGGTGTTTGTGTCTTGCCAAAGTCGGATTGAGTGATATTCCTAACGGGTCATGGTATGTGCATCAAGGGTTTGATGCATCTCAAGAAATTGATGATTGCGGATTTCCTAGGCTTCGGTTATTGTGCACCTCTGTCCATGCATCCCAAAAAGTAAAGTAAAAGAAAAAGTATGAAATAAGCAAAGCTTATTGGTGGAAGATGTTGCAAGTCAAAGTGAAGGTGAAGTTCATCCTTTTCCCGGATTCTAGCACCACATTACCTTACATACATCCCTACCCTACACGTTTCTTGACCTTTCTTTTGGGAAGCCCTTGAGACCTTGAGCTTGTTGATTGATTTAGTGGTTTAAACTGGATTATACATGATTAATTTTGATAAATTATGACTTATTATGCATTCTATGACTTTATGCAAAGATGAACAACTTTCTTATATTTATAAAATGTTTTGATCATATTTTGATTTTAAATTCCATGAAGTATTCTCTTAGAGTGATCTATGATAGTTGCACACCATAAAAATGTTTTTGAAAGACTTTTCATTGATTTTCTTGACTATAATCCATTCTATCTTGTCTTCTATATGAGGAACTTGCTTGGGGACAAGCAAGGGCTAAGTATGGGGTATTTTGATAGCATGAATTATAGTCTATATTTTAGGGTTTGTTTGGATGTTTTATCTTTCATAATCTGCATGTTTGTATGTATATTATGTGATTATATTACCATTTCATCTACCTTTGCAAGAATCGAGGTCTACACCTAGTTTTGTTGTAATCGTAGGTAAAATGGCACGTTTTGCATCAAAAAGGAGCAAAAGGAGCTATGGAGTCATTGGAGCTACATTGAAGAACATAAGGAACCATCCAGGAAGCATAGCCATGGGTTAAAGATTAACTTTGGACCAGTTTTGAGAGAGTTCACATTCAGTTGTGACTCACCTCGGTTGATCACAGATTCATCTCGACCGAGGTGATCCAGAGAAGCCGACTCGACCGAGGCGAATACCTAGGACGCGGCGAGAATATTTTATTCTTGGCTGAGATCTTTTATATTTGGAAAGTGATCTTATATTTTTGGGCTTGGCTCCTGGAAGGAAGAAGATATTATAGATCTTATATTTTACCTATTTTTATGGGAAGAGATCTTTCTAAGATATATTATCTTTGGAGGGTTATTTTCCTATAAAAAGGGTTGGATTTCTACAAATCCAACATCTTGCTTACGAGGAGATCTCGCATACAGCCCGCTTACACCAAGAATCACGCAGCAGCCATACTCCAGTTGGGAGATTTGAAGAACCTTTTTGAAGGTTGAAGGAAGATTGGAGATCATAGCTTTTATAGCTTTTTGGAGGGTTTTGTAAGATTGTCTTTGATTCCCTTCCTTGTTGTCTTATCTTGTTGGATTGCTATCCAAGGAACGCTTTTGTTGTGATATTTGATCCAGTTATTGAAGTCTTTTCATTAAATTCTTCTTGTTCAAATATTCACCTTCTTCCCATATATTTGATTATTGCTTTCATGATGATGAGTGGCTAATTTCCTTGTGTGATTCTAGGGTGATTGGCTGAAGGTTGTGGGAAAAACAATGATAGAATAATCTTAGATTCCAGTAGGACCCTGAAAGTTCGAGTCTTTAACCTCAACCCCAAGCATCTCGTTCAGTCGATGAACATCTCGGCCGGGGTGGAACTTGGCTGACCGAGGTGACTTATCCGATCCTAAACTGAGAGTTAAGCGTTAGAGTTTGCCAAATCCTATTCTTATTACAACTTTCCTGGTCCAATGCAAGCCTAGGATGAGACTTACCCGGTAATTCCTTAGTTTGTATACCAACGATCATAAGTGTAGGTAATAAAGGTTTATCCTTTATTGGGGTTTGAGTGTGCTTTCATCCCATCTTTGTGAGTTAGCCTGAGACTTACCCGGTAAAGGTTGATTCTATTCCCTTAGATGGTGTGTTAGTTTGAGGATATAATTCTTTATCTTAATTCCTTGAGACTTACCCGGTAATAGGAGTTGCGGTTTAGGATTAGTGAGTGGTGAGACTTATCCGGTGATCCACTCCACTTTAGTAACACCTTCCCTATGCAAAAACCTCAGCTTTGTCCGCTTATCTTTAGATCTTGAGTTGGAACCACAACTAGATGCTTTAATCCCTAGAATTGCATGTTTGCTTTATTTGACTTCTTTATCATCTTTGATTGTTTTGATCACCTCTTGTGGTTAGTAGTTGCATAAGCACACCGTAACTGGACTTTGTTTCACTGAGTCCTTGTGATCGACCCCTGGAATTCCTTGCTTTTTACTACGATTGACTCGTACACTGCGGGTTCGCATCCTTGTTTTAAGCTTACGTCTAGGGTTATAAATTTAAAGCTTGCACACACCGTTTGGAGCGAACAGTTTAGGGCGTGGAACTTTCTGTTGTGCTCTAAATTCACTCTTCATGATCCAAGGCCAAGTCCACGACCGTAATTTAGGGCGTGGAATTCCAAATCTTTTGTGTAAGCCTTTATTTTGTGATGTTCTTCACTCATACTCCTTCATTAGCTCCTCCAAAGCATCTAGCATGAGCAAATACTCCTTTCCTTCCACATTTTGCTCCAATTCAAGCCTTTATTCAACTATAAACAAAACAAAGCTAGTGTACATCTCTATATCGACAAAGTGGGTGAATGAGCTCACAAATGCTTCAAACTTATATCTATGTACACATAAAAGAGGGAAAAACAACTAAAACAAGTGCCTAAAATATAGTCATATTTCATGCTAACAGTTACTTCGGTGGGCGTGAGGCCTCTTCGTTGGGGGTCAGTCTGAGTGTGGTAGAAGGTGTCAATTCCTATCTAGTCGTCGACATCCTCGTCGTTGGGCATCCTTTCAATATTGAAGGCTATAGGATATTTATTGAGATAAATCTAGGGTTTTACAAGCATGAATTTGAAAGCTAGATTGCAGGTTAAAGATAAACCCTAGCTTAAAGATAAACCCTAAATTTTTGTGCCGAAAAAGAAACTGAGCGCGCTGGTATTAGAGTCCGTTCCGCGTGGTATCAGAGTCCACTCCGTGGTATCAAAGTCCACTTCGCGCGTGTTCCTAGATTCCTTTAATGCTCCATCATGTTCCTTTATGATTTAATCCTTAAATGTGTCATTCCGCTCCATAATTTTCCAAATTACCTACAAATGCAACAAGAATCCGTGTAGACACCTTTTCTAACAAAGTATGCAAATACGAGCTTAAATGCTATGGGTTCATGTCTATGCATGCAAAATAAAGGCAAAATCTATATAAATGCACATCTACAAATAGGTCATAATTCATGTCATCATTCCTCCGGGTTTGTCTTTTGCTCAAAGGAAGAGGTTATTTAAGGATGTAAGGCACTAATATTGGAATGGGCCTCTATTGTTCAAGAGAGGTCTGTATGGTATGTTTAGAATATGTGTTCCGGAAGATGAAGTTGAGACCATCATTCAACATTTTAATTCATTGCCTTATGGTGGCCATGCTAGCTCCCACAAGACTTGTGCTAAGGTCTTACAATCCGTTTTTTGGCCAACTCTTTTCAAGGATGTGCAAAGATTTGTAGTTTCTTGTGACTATTGCCAAAGAACGGGGAATATCTCTAGAAGAAACAAAATGCCTTTGAACAACATTCAAGAGGTGGAGATCTTTTATGTATGGGGAGTGGACTTCATAGGACCGTTCCCATCTTCTTGTGCGAATCTCTACATTCTATTGGCGGTAGACTATGTTTCGAGATAGGTTGAAGCCATTGCTTTCCCTACAAATGACGCTAAGGTTGTAGTGAAGTTCTTTAACTGAGTCATCTTCCCAAGGTTTGACACACCTCGAATTGTTATTAGTGATGGAGGAAAGCATTTCACCGCTTGGAACGTTGAGTCTCTTTCGTCTAAGTATGGGGTCATGTTAGCATGAAATATTGTGATATTTTAGGCACGTTTTCTAAGTGTATTTGATTCATATTGATAGTCATTGATTGAGCATTGATGCAATTGTGAGCTAGTTTGTCTATAAAGTCAATATAGAGATCTACACAAGCTTTATGTTGATTATAGGTAATTGAGAGCTATTTCCGAACGGAATTGAGCAAGGATGGAGTTGATTGAACTTGTCCATGGATTGAGGACATTTCTAGGAGCTAAGGGAGTGCCATCTTGAGGAATGCACGAAGCTAAGGAAGAATCACGTTCTTGCCCTAAACCACGCTCTAAAATACGGCCGTACCACTTTCCACGTTCTAGTCCACGGCCATGGAACCTTGGCAAGGGAAGCGTGGTTCATTCCATCAACTTCTACAGCCGTGGAGAAGATGGTTCAAACCGTGTTGATTTCCACGCTCTAAATTACGGCCGTGGAACCCTTCCACGACCGTGATCTTGGCGATCTTTTTCGCCATACTTTAAGCCACGATCTCCTACGCAATTGGGCCGGGCCGATATTTTATCTTACACTATAAAAGGACGGACGAAGAGAGATTCCGTCACCTTCGCTTACACCTTGCTTTAGACCTAGTTTTACGCATACGCTTGCGTTGGGAATTGCCCTAATTTCGCATTTAGCGGAGATTTGTTTGAGAGATTTTTGGCGCATTGCTATTGGCGATTTCCGGATTGACGGAAGATCGAAGATTTGGAAGATTGTTCGCAAGGAGATTTCGCTTCTTGCTTAGGTTTGATTTAGAAGACGGATTGACATCCTGTTCTTCCTTCTTATCTAAGATTGTGTTTGTTTGTTCTATTCCGAATCTAGTGACGATATTTGTTCTTGACTGTGACTTTGAGATTGGTTTGAAGTTTATTGAAGGTTTTCGGAAGTTTTCATCTTTCAATCTTTTAATTCTTGAATTTGATATCAATATGACTATTGTTGGCTAAAAACCCTTAACAATTCTAAGGTGAAGGGTTGATAGTTGTGGCTTAGATGATGATAGATCGATCGTAAACAGATTGGACCCTGAAAGTTAGAGAGAATCGCCGACGAACCCTAATCCACGGTCTGTTCTTGAGCTTCCACGGCCGTGGAACTCAAGAACTAGCCGTAATTTTGTGTTAAGTCACGAACTTGCTTTTACTTTTAATCCAAAGTTAAAGATTTGCTTTAACTTAGTCTTGGCTTGCCTTTTCTAGGTGGCAGTGAAGCCTCAACAACCTCTACCTCGATTGTGAGTGTCACAACCTTAATCGATTTAGTTAGTCTTGATCCTTGGATTACAAGTTTGGGTATTTGACATTAATTCTCGTCTTTAGAACCTTTCTATATTGAAGCCTCAACAACCTTTATAGGGAGTGTCTTGTAGGTGAGTCATGTAAGGTTTTTGGAACTTCACCGTACGATTACCTTACATTAGCATACCTTTGCATATCTCAACTCTGTCCTTATATCATTAGTATATCTTGAATCGATTGTCACAGCTGGATTCCTGGATCTTTAGGATTGTTGTTTTCCCAATAATTCGAAAAGCTCTTACATTTACTCGCTTGATAACCTACAATTGAAATTGTTCCCCCCAAATCCCTGTGTTCGATACTCTGAAATTCTTGCTTAACTACGTCGATCCGTACACTGCGGGTTCGCTTGCTTGATTCTAGTTTTATAAATTTAAAGCTTATTTGCATGCACGCTAAGTGGCGAACAAGTTTTTGGCGCCGTTGCCGGGGATTTGGTTTAGGCCGAATTCGGTTTTCGGTTGCCAAGCTTGGAAGCTTTGCTCTTGTTATTTGATATCTCTTTGAGTGCATGCGCAGGTCTAGGAACACCGGAGACCTCTTGCCTCTTGATCAAGAGCTTGAGAGGACTTTAAGGCAAAAGCGTAAGGAAAAGAAGATGGCTGAAGGAAACGAGCGTGATCTTCAATCGGAGCTCGCGGAGAAAGAAGCTCAACTCCAATGGAGTGAGAGGACACATAGAGATGAAATGGATCGTCATCAATCTCAAGTTGACGATCTAAAAGATATGATGTTCCAGATGAGGATAGAACTAAGCAACCTTAAGAATAAGGGGAGCAAGAAATCCTCAAGGAGATCCTTAAGGTCGAATAGGGGTCATTCATCCGCTGATGATAGCGATTCCTCCATGCCACCGCTAGAGGAAATTGATCCCACGATCAATGTGAATCCATTCCATCCACGTGCAGCTACTAATTGCCGTGTTCCGCCTAGGAATGCAAGGATCGAACGTGTGGATACGGAGCCAAGAACCCTTGGCCAAAGAATGGATCCAACGCAGCAACCACGCCGTCTAGGTGTGAACTTTGATGCTGACGATGTACAAGGGTTTAGCTTCAACCCTCAAGTCATTACTCTTGTTCGCCAAAACCAATTTGGCGGGACAAGCGCTGAATCTCCACACCAACACTTGCAAAACTTTGAGTGTATGATGGAGACAATGAGGCCGAAGAACGCGACTACCAACAACTATAAGCTCAAGCCTTTCTTCTTATCCTTGAAGGGGAAAGCATTGTCTTGGTACCAAGCTCTTCCTAATGGGAAACTAGACACATGGGAAGACCTTTCCGTGGAGTTCCTCACTAAGTTCTTTCCGCCATCCAAAACGGCGGAACTTAGAGGTAAGATTAATGCATTTTCCATGAGATCTAACGAGAGTTTGTTTCAATCATGGGAAAGGTTTCAGGATTTGTTATTGGATTGCCCTCATCATGGCATATCCAAGCTTGCATTGCTGGAGATTTACTATAAGGGGCTGGATGTGGAGACACAATTCAAGCTCCAATCCCTCTCATGTGGCACATTCATGGACATGAGGGAAGATGACGCTTGGGACTTCATTGAGAAGCAAGCAAGAGTCATAGAAAAGTATTCCCACCGGAAAGTGGAGGGAAATCGTGTGGAGCAAGGAGCAAAGCTCACACATGAAGCTCAAAATCAGATTTTCTCCCTCAACAATGAGATCAAAGAGTTGAAGGAGGCTATCAAGACCAACTTTCCAAAGCAACAAGGAAAGGATGTTGGCTATTTGGGCAACAACAACAATGGCGGTGACAACACAAACCGCAACAACAACAATAACCGGAATAATAACCGGAACAATTGGAATGGCAACAACAACAACCGGAATAACAATTGGAACAACAATCGGGGTTCAAGCAACAACAATTGGCGCTCCAATCAACAAAATTCCGGTAACTCTTATCCTTCCAATTCGAATTCACTAACTCCACCTTCCTCTTCCTCTACTCCTTTGAAAATCCAGGGGCAAACATCTAATGGAGGAAACACTTCGGGGAAGGAGAAGCCCGATCCCATGTTGGAAACGATCTTGGGAAAGCTTCAAGGTTTGGAGAACCGCACCATTAAGGTTGATGATCAAATTTCTAAGGTTGATAACGCCCAAAAGGTTTTAGAAAACCAAATGTTCAGCCATGCAGAAGAAGTTCCTAGGAATCAAGGGAAACTTCCAGGAAAGACGGAGGACAACCCTAAGGGAAGGGTGATGGCAATCACAACTAGGAGCGGAGTGACTACCACCGATCCGCAGCCTAAATTTGTTGAAGTCCCTGATAACACGATTTATTGCTTAGATTTAGGTAATCATTTAGATAGATTTCTCACTCATTCATGCATCGTTTAGCACTAGTTCACGACGTTTTGCACTCAATTCATGTATTATGCCGAGATAGACGTCTACACGGACTTGTGCGTGTTTTATAGGTATTTCGGGAGATTTAGGAGCTAAAACGATACGTTTGAGGATCGTTCATCTAGATGACACACCCTCGGACTCATTAGGACACAAGCTAAAGGCTAAGAAGGACTCATGGAGCCTTGCCAACACAAGCCATGCACCAAATCACAGCTTAATGATCCAAGGCGAAGTTTCTGCACAGAATCACGGTTCTCTGACACTCCACGGCCGTGGAATCACCCGTGGATTTTGCCAGATTCTTGTGACAGCTGTGCCACGACTCTCATGGCCAGCTCATGCAAGTTTGTTATAAAAGTGGTCCTTCATGGGCTGTGAGAGGCATCTTGGAGCAGCTCTCCATTATCCATTTTTCTCTAACAAAAATATTCTCTCAACAAGAAGTCTTTCTAGGAAGGAAAGTGTCAAAGAGGAAGAAGAAGAGCCCCATTGAAGAGTAGAAGAAGCACACACACCATCACCACACTTGATAGTTTTGTATTGAAGAATTCCGGATTCTATTTCTAAGAGTTGTATGAATCATTTGAACCTTCTTTTGGAAGGATTGTGAGTTACTCTACTTCTATTTTCAGCTTGGTTTTGTTTTAGTTCACTTGTTCATCTCTTTTCCTTCATCATCTTGCAAATGGATGTCATGATTTTATGTTTGTTTGTTTCGATTTCTATTATGAACGTTGTAGGCTAAATTGATGTGGTTCTAGGGTAAGGAAAGGATGGTTATGGCTAGGGCTATGATAGGACGGACTTAGATTTACCTTTGGATGACTTGTGAGTATGAACGTAGCTGCTGTTAGGAATCACGGGTAGTTCTTGTCTGACCACGGCCGTGGTTTAGGTAGAACAAACCGTGATTTTCCCTGGCTCGATGGATCTTGTCTTAGATCTATAGAATGTTGAAATCCTAAGTGTTTGTTAAGTTTAATCTACCCTAGGGTAACCTAGTGTTAGTAACTAAGTGTTAGGAGAGACTTACCCGGTAATCCTTGCTCTTAGATTCCAAAGATAACAAACCTTAGGTAGTGGTGAGCCTAATAAGCCGCCATTGGATTAGGTGTGCTAGGATAGTTATTTAGGATTTCCCCTTCCAAGACTTACCCGGTGAGGACGGGTTAGACCCCTAGCTAACAAATCCGGTTTGTGTAGAATTTCTATCCTTAGGTTCTTAGAGACTTACCCGGTGATGAGACCTTAGGAATGGACTAGTTGGACCATGAGACCTACCCGGTAATTGATCCCAATCTAGAAACGCTTAATCCCAACATATCATAGTTGATCCAAGAAATGAATAGATAACTTGAGTCCTATGCCATAACCGGAACTTCCAACCCCTAGAACCCGTTTTTTCCTTTCTTTGATCATTATCTTGTTTAGTTTGTTTATTTGTGTTGATTCATAGTTTAGTTGATTGTTTACTTTGCATGAATTGTGATCTTTGATCGATCACCAAAAACCAACCAAAAACATTTGAGATTTTCATTTCTTTATTTCTTTCTTTTCTTTCAACCTAGGTCTTTACTATACTCAATCACAAATTGAATCAATTTCACCTTAGTCTTTGTGTTCGACCTCGGAATACTATCCCTACTACAAACGTCCCGTACACTGCGGGTTTCGCTAGGTAGTTTAGGATTTAGTTCGAGTTATAAATTTAAAACCCATTTGCGCATCACGATCTTAGCGTAACAAGTTTTTGGCGCCGTTGCCGGGGACTAGGTCTAGATTGGATCATTTTTGTGATTGTTTCTAGTATAGATATTTCTTGTTGCTTTTGATCTCTTTTTGGTTTGTGTCTTTGCTTTTCAGGACATCTCTTACTCTTTAGGTGTATGCGAAGATCTCGTGGCAAGGATTTAGCTTCATTCGATCCCGAACCGGAGAAAACCCTTAGATCTAGATCAAAAAGCATTCGAAAAGAGAAGGAGATGGCCGGTAGAAACCTCCAAGCTGAGTTGGATGAAGCCTTAGAGCAAATTAGGATAAGGGATGAAGCTTTGGAGAATGAAAGGAGACTTCCCAATGAGAGGAAAGAGGCAACTAGGAGGGAGATTGAGGAGATTAGACAAGCTCTTGTGCAAAGAGAGCTTAACCGTCAACCTCCTCCACCTCCACCACAACCGCAGCCGGCGGTCAACATTAGGGTTGTGCCCATTGCTATGGATGAACCACAAACATTGGGGCAACGTATGGATCCGGTACAAAGAGCACACCGTCCGGGTGTGAACTTAGGAGATCCCGCAGCCCATGATTACGAGCTCCGCCCTCAAGTTCTACAAATGATCCGGCATAATCAATTTGGAGGGATGGAAGGAGAGTCTCCTCATCAACATTTGATGAATTATGAGATCTTGATGGAGACTCTTAGACCGCCAAGATTGGAGAGCAACAACCATAAGCTAAGGGCTTTCTCCTTCTCTCTTAAGGATAAAGCCTTGGCTTGGTATCAATCTATTCCACAAGGGCGAGTTGGTACTTGGGAGGAGATGACGACCGAGTTTTTGACTAAGTTCTTCCCACCTTCCAAGACTACCGAGTTAAGAGGGAAGATCAATACCTTCGTAATGAAGGATAGAGAGAGTTTATTCAAGTCTTGGGAGAGGTTCAAAGATCTTCTCCTTGATTGTCCACATCATGGCATACCGAAAATTGAGCTATTGGAGATCTACTTCAAAGGACTTGATGAAGATAGCCAATTCAAGCTTCAATCTCTTTCCGGTGGGACATTTATGGAGAAGCATGTAGATGAAGCTTGGGAGTTTGTAGAGAAGCAAGCTCTAGTGATTGAGAAGTACTCCCATAGGAAGAATGAAGGAAGAAAGGCGGGAGCATATGAGGTGAGTGAAGTCACCATGAGCAATTTCAAGCTTGACGCCATCAACAACGAGTTGAAGTCCTTGAGGAAGTTGTGTGCTACAACTTTGAAGAACCAAGCAACTCCTCAAGTGCTTCCACAAGCCAACTTGTCTTCCAAGGAGGAGGATGTGAATTATATGGGAAGGGGCAACTTCAACAATTACCAAGGCCCAAGGAGTTTTAACAACAACCGGCAATTCAACAATTACCGGCCCAACCACAACCATCCCGGATTTTCTTACTCTAACCCGGATGGAGCCTTGAACCCTTCCTCCTCCACAAGCACAACTCCACCATCAAGAGCTTCACAAGAACCTCCACCTGGATTTACTAAACCTCCAAAGGATAGAACTGAAATAATGTTTGAGCAATTGCTTGGAAGGTTGAGTGGCCTTGAGAGCACGGTGACTTCAATTTCTAAGGCTCAAAAAGTTTTGGAAGCACAAGTGTTCCAAAAGGCGGGTGAAGCCCATAGAGACCCGGGAAAGCTTCCCGGAAGAACCGAAGACAACCCAAGAGGCCAAGTGTTGGCTATTACAACAAGGAGTGGGTTGAGCATGAGAGATCCTTTGCCCAAGGAGATTGCTAAGGGAAAGCAAGTAGTGGTAGAAGAGGGAAGGTTACAAGAAGATGGAGGCAAGAGCAAGGATGTAGAGCCAACCTATGTGGCACCGCATCCATACAAGCCACCACTACCGTTCCCGCAATCAAGAGCAAGAGCTCGTTTGGACAATCACTTTGGTAAGTTCCTTGAACTAATGTCCAAATTACATATTAACATTCCGTTCATGGATGCCATTTTAGGAATGCCGGCATATGGCAAGTTTTTGAAGGAAATACTCTCCAACAAAAGGAAGTTGGAGGAGTATGGGGAGATAAGAATGACCAAGAGATCCTCGGAATTGATCCAAACAATGAAGGAGGAGATGCCTCCCAAGCTAAGAGATCCGGGCTCTTTTTGTGTCCCAATTGGAGTGGGGGATGTGAAGTACGAGGCCCTTTGTGATCTTGGGGCGAGTGTAAGCATCATACCACTTGCACTTTGCAACAAGGTTGGGCTAGGAGAGCCAAAACCGGTCAAGATGACCCTCTACATGGCGGACCGCTCTATCACTCATCCAGTTGGGATCCTAGAAGACATCCCGGTGCAACTAGGAGGATTCTATGTGCCAATCGATTTTGTAGTCTTGGACATTCCGGCGGACTATCCGGTTCCCATTATCTTGGGAAGACCTTTCCTAGCCACTTCCGGATGCCTAGTGGATTGCAAGAATGGAACTCTCTCCTTCAACATTGGAGAAGAGAACATCAAATTCAAATTGTCCACAATGATGAAAGGGCCGACCCTTGATGAAGATGTCTTCAACATAGTCGAGCAAGAAGAATCTAGGGAAGTTGTGAGTTCGATCTTGATCAAGGATCCCTTGGAGAAGGTTCTTACCTTAAGTATGATGGAGGAAAGTATTGAGGAAGCTTGCAATGAGGAGATCAAGGCATTAGAAGTATTGGAAGAGGAGCCAAGAGGTGGATTTGAAGGCCACGAAGAGGTGTTGAACAGCTGCAAGTTCCACGGCCGAGATTTATTTTCCACGGCCGTCAAACCTTCTGGACAACTCCGGGAAGCAAGCTTAGCAAGAACCACATCCGTGGAAGTTGAGCAAACCGTGTTTCCAGCCGTGGTTTTCCCTGGACCAGTCCTTGATGATGGTCAAGCTCTTAGGAGTCATGAGGAGTCTTCATTTGCTTTGGATTCATCTCATCCAACATTGTTTGGATCGTCTCCATTCGATAAAGGTCCTCCTCAACTTGAACTCAAACCCCTCCCCTCTCATTTAAAGTATGCTTTTCTTGGTGATAATTCTACATATCCGGTAATTGTGAATGCATGCTTGAGTGATGATGAACTTGTTAAGTTGTTGCATGAACTACGATTGCATAGGAAAGCCATTGGCTACACTATTGATGATTTGGTTGGCATTAAGCCTTCTTTGTGCATGCATAAGATAATGATGGAAGATAACCACAAACCCTCTATTGAACATCAAAGGAGATTGAATCCTATAATGAAAGAGGTAGTCAAAAAGGAAATCATTAAGTTGCTAGATGCGGGAATTATCTACCCTATCTCGGATAGTAAGTGGGTTAGTCCCGTTCATGTAGTTCCTAAGAAGGGTGGGATGACCGTAGTAACTAATGAGAACAATGAACTAATCCCGACTAGGACGGTTACGGGGTGGAGGATGTGCATTGATTATAGGAAATTGAACATGGCCTCTAGGAAAGATCACTTCCCTCTCCCCTTCATTGACCAATGCTAGAGAGGTTAGCTCAACACTCTCATTTTTGCTATCTAGATGGCTATAGTGGATTCTTCCAAATCCCTATCCACCCCGATGACCAAGAGAAAACAACCTTTACATGTCCATGGGGTACTTTTGCATATAGGAGAATGCCATTTGGGTTGTGTAATGCACCCGCCACCTTCCAAAGGTGTATGATGGCTATCTTTTCGGAATACATAGAAAATATCATGGAAGTGTTTATGGATGATTTCTCTGTTTATGGTTCTTCCTTTGATAATTGCTTGGCTAACTTGTCATTAGTATTGCAAAGATGTGAGGAGACAAATCTTGTCTTGAATTGGGAAAAATGCCACTTCATGGTAAGTGAAGGCATTGTGTTAGGACACTTGGTGTCTAACCGTGGCATTGAGGTTGATAGGGCCAAAATTGAAACGATAGAGAAGTTGCCGCCACCTACCTCGGTGAAGGGGGTAAGGAGTTTCTTAGGGCATGCCGGTTTTTACCGGAGGTTTATCCAAGATTTCTCTAAAATTTCTAAGCCTCTCACTAATGTACTAATGAAGGATGTTGATTTTGTCTTTTCCAAAGATTGTCTTAAGGCTTTTTGTAGGTTGAAGAACCCCTTGATCTCCGCACCTATCATGCAACCTCCGGATTGGAGTTTACCATTTGAGATCATGTGCGATGCAAGCGATGTAGCCGTAGGGGCTGTTTTGGGGCAAAGGAAAGATGGGCGCACTCATGCTATTTATTATGCTAGCAAGACGCTAGATGATGCCCAACTCAATTATGCTACCACCGAGAAGGAGTTGCTAGCGGTGGTGTATGCATTTGAGAAGTTCCGCTCATACCTTGTTGGAGTGAAGGTCATAGTTTATACGGATCATGCTGCGATCCGTTATCTACTTACAAAGAAGGATGCCAAACCAAGGTTGATTTGGTGGATCCTTCTTCTTCAAGAGTTTGATTTGGAAATACGGGATAAGAAGGGATCCGAAAACTCGGTGGCGGATCACCTTAGTAGACTCCCACCATTAGAGCTTGAAAGAGATGACATCCCAATTGATGACTCATTCCGGGATGAGCAATTGCAAATGATGGAGGAATGCTTGTTCCAAGTGTCTAGAGGAAATGAGCCATGGTATGCCGACATTGTGAATTACTTAGTGTGTGAGGAGGTGCCTCCCGGATTGACATATGCACAAAGAAAGAAGTTCTTCAACGATGTGAGGCAATACTATTGGAGTGAGCCACTCTTGTTCAAGAGAGGCCCGGATGGAATGTTTAGAAGATGCATACCTGAAGATGAAGTGGAGAGTGTGATCCGGCATTGCCACTCCTTACCATGTGGAGGCCATGCTAGCTCACACAAGACGTGTGCAAAGGTATTGCAATCCGATTTTTATTGGCCTAACTTGTTTAGAGATGTGCAAGGTTTTGTAGCGGCATGTGATGCTTGCCAAAGGACGGGCAACATCTCAAGGAGGAATGAAATGCCCTTGAACAACATCCAAGAAGTCGAAATATTTGATGTGTGGGGTGTGGACTTCATGGGACCATTCCCTTCTTCATGTGGCAATCTCTTCATCCTATTGGCGGTAGATTATGTGTCAAGATGGGTGGAGGCAATCGCCTCTCCTACAAATGATGCCAAGGTCGTGGTGCGGTTCTTTAACCGGTGATCTTCCCTAGGTTTGGAACACCAAGGGTGATCATTAGTGATGGAGGAAAGCACTTCACCAATAGGAATTTTGGGGTGCTTTTGGCCAAGTATGGGGTGACTCATAAGGTGGCAACACCTTACCATCCCCAAACTAGTGGCCAAGTGGAGATCTCCAACCGGGAGATCAAAGCCATCCTTGAGAAGACGGTGTCTAGGACTAGAAAGGATTGGGCTATGAAGCTCAATGACGCCTTATGGGCATATAGAACCGCCTTCAAGACACCAATTGGCACCACTCCTTACAAGTTGGTCTATGGCAAGTCTTGCCACCTTCCGGTAGAGATGGAGCATAGAGCTTATTGGGCCATTAAGTGGCTAAATTTTGATCTCAAGGAGGCGGGAGAAAAGAGATTGCTTGAATTGAATGCCCTCGAGGAGATCCGGTTGGACGCTTATGAGAATGACCGGATTTACAAGGAGAGAACCAAAAGATGGCATGACAAGAGGATCATCCCCAAGGAGTTGAGTGAAGGAGATCTTGTCCTTCTCTTCAACTCAAGGCTAAGGCTCTTTCCCGGAAAACTCAAATCAAGATGGACCGGGCCATATATGGTGAAGAAGATCTTTTCCCATGGAGTCATTGAGATAGGAGGGGAACATTGTGGGAACTTTAAGGTGAATGGGCACCGCTTGAAGAAGTATATTCCGGGAGTTCCGGTGGAGATAATGGCCCCACTTCACCTAGAGTAGACGACCCCGAGTTTGGTCAAGCTAATGACCTTAAAGAAGCGCTTGGTGGGAGGCAACCCATTGGTAACATTTCCCCTTTTTCATTTTGTTTTCATTTTTAGATTTTTCTATCTTTGTGTGAGTTTTGTCTACTTTGTGTGTATGCTAGAACATTAGTGGCAAGGAGGCCTTGCTTGACATAGGAATGATGATGATGAACCCCTCATCAATTATGGGTGGAGCGGACGCGGAACTTGGACGGCTAGCGGTGCCTAGCGCGGGTTCCAAAGCTTAGATGGATGCTTAGAGCTCTCTACCATTGTTGATAGGATCATCAAACATCAATTCACTATTGAGCAATCCCAAATACCATAGCAAACCATTTTTACATTGTGAGAACCTTCTTTCACTCTCTTTACTTGTATACCACATTGGGGACAATGTGTTTCTAAGTATGGGGTGGGGTTTGCATGCTCCTTTGCATGATGAGCATCTAGGATGGTTTAAAATCTTCATATGTCTTGCATTGTACATACTTAAATCGAAAATACCATAAAAATCAGAAAATTTTAAAAATTTTGTGCTTTCTAGGCTTGGATATGATCCTAATGATGAATCTTGTCTTGTGAATTGGCTATGGATGGCCTCATGTGTTAGGATTAATGAACGCATATGTGGACTTGAAGTACTTCTCTTGAAATACTATGAATGATTTGTGACCATGATGTTTGCCTAGAAAGGATTGAGTAGTGAAAATCGAAATTACATGATAGTTCTTGCATACCATCTAGGAATGAATGAGGCAATTCATCTTTCTCTACTTCTCATCTTAATCATGATTGCTTGAACACCTCAATTGAGATAAATTTGACCTCTTTTAACCCATCCGGGAATAGGAGCATGTTAGTGTGTTGATGCGTGTGAAAAGCAAGTGTTAAGTGAAGTTGTTGATGAAAAGAATATCATGCATAAAATGCTGAATTTTTTTGTGAAAAGTGTAGCCAAAAATATAAGTTTGGGGACATTGGTTTAAATGACTAGCAACTCGGTACACTTCACATAATCGGGTGTTGGTGCCTTGCCAAAGTCAAATGAACCAATAGTCCTAACGAGCTTTGGTATGTGTGCCCGGTGTGGATGCACCTCGAAAACTAAGAAAAAGCCCGAGGACGGCTAATCACCAAGGTTTCGGCTTTTGTACACCAATGCCATTGTCTCAAAAATCAAGTCAAAGAAAAAAGAAAAGAAAGAAAAGATAGAGGAAAATATACACTTTAGGGAAGTTGATCGAGGACAAGATTGTGGAGTTAGTTCCGTTCTCGGATTAGCATCACATAACCTAGAAATCCCCACCAAATCACTACATTTCTTGGCCCTTTTATCTCACAAGACCTTATGACCTATTTGCATGTTTGTAAGACTTAGTGATTTAGATTGGATGTACTCTTGATCTTCTTGACTTCTTCATCTTTACATTTCATGCATACCTTTGAGTTAAGTACAATTGTCTTTCCATGCTTTCATTTGTTTGATGCATGATTGCTTATCCTTTGCCATGAAACATGACTTTGAAGGTGATCCAATAATAGAAGCACAAACCCAAAAAGATTTTGCCATTTTTCTGCATACATAAATCATGTCATCTCTTAGTCTATAGTTGGGAGTTTGCTCGGGGACGAGCAAACCTTAAGTATGGGGTATTTTGATAACACGATTTATTGCTTAGATTTAGGTAATCATTTAGATAGATTTCTCACTCATTCATGCATCGTTTAGCACTAGTTCACGACGTTTTGCACTCAATTCATGTATTATGCCGAGATAGACGTCTACACGGACTTGTGCGTGTTTTATAGGTATTTCGGGAGATTTAGGAGCTAAAACGATACGTTTGAGGATCGTTCATCTAGATGACACACCCTCGGACTCATTAGGACACAAGCTAAAGGCTAAGAAGGACTCATGGAGCCTTGCCAACACAAGCCATGCACCAAATCACAGCTTAATGATCCAAGGCGAAGTTTCTGCACAGAATCACGGTTCTCTGACACTCCACGGCCGTGGAATCACCCGTGGATTTTGCCAGATTCTTGTGACAGCTGTGCCACGACTCTCATGGCCAGCTCATGCAAGTTTGTTATAAAAGTGGTCCTTCATGGGCTGTGAGAGGCATCTTGGAGCAGCTCTCCATTATCCATTTTTCTCTAACAAAAATATTCTCTCAACAAGAAGTCTTTCTAGGAAGGAAAGTGTCAAAGAGGAAGAAGAAGAGCCCCATTGAAGAGTAGAAGAAGCACACACACCATCACCACACTTGATAATTTTGTATTGAAGAATTCCGGATTCTATTTCTAAGAGTTGTATGAATCATTTGAACCTTCTTTTGGAAGGACTGTGAGTTACTCTACTTCTATTTTCAGCTTGGTTTTGTTTTAGTTCACTTGTTCATCTCTTTTCCTTCATCATCTTGCAAATGGATGTCATGATTTTATGTTTGTTTGTTTCGATTTCTATTATGAACGTTGTAGGCTAAATTGATGTGGTTCTAGGGTAAGGAAAGGATGGTTATGGCTAGGGCTATGATAGGACGGACTTAGATTTACCTTTGGATGACTTGTGAGTATGAACGTAGCTGCTGTTAGGAATCACGGGTAGTTCTTGTCTGACCACGGCCGTGGTTTAGGTAGAACAAACCGTGATTTTCCCTGGCTCGATGGATCTTGTCTTAGATCTATAGAATGTTGAAATCCTAAGTGTTTGTTAAGTTTAATCTACCCTAGGGTAACCTAGTGTTAGTAACTAAGTGTTAGGAGAGACTTACCCGGTAATCCTTGCTCTTAGATTCCAAAGATAACAAACCTTAGGTAGTGGTGAGCCTAATAAGCCGCCATTGGATTAGGTGTGCTAGGATAGTTATTTAGGATTTCCCCTTCCAAGACTTACCCGGTGAGGACGGGTTAGACCCCTAGCTAACAAATCCGGTTTGTGTAGAATTTCTATCCTTAGGTTCTTAGAGACTTACCCGGTGATGAGACCTTAGGAATGGACTAGTTGGACCATGAGACCTACCCGGTAATTGATCCCAATCTAGAAACGCTTAATCCCAACATATCATAGTTGATCCAAGAAATGAATAGATAACTTGAGTCCTATGCCATAACCGGAACTTCCAACCCCTAGAACCCGTTTTTTCCTTTCTTTGATCATTATCTTGTTTAGTTTGTTTATTTGTGTTGATTCATAGTTTAGTTGATTGTTTACTTTGCATGAATTGTGATCTTTGATCGATCACCAAAAACCAACCAAAAACATTTGAGATTTTCATTTCTTTATTTCTTTCTTTTCTTTCAACCTAGGTCTTTACTATACTCAATCACAAATTGAATCAATTTCACCTTAGTCTTTGTGTTCGACCTCGGAATACTATCCCTACTACAAACGTCCCGTACACTACGGGTTTCGCTAGGTAGTTTAGGATTTAGTTCGAGTTATAAATTTAAAACCCATTTGCGCATCACGATCTTAGCGTAACAGTCCCCATTGAGAAAGACAAGGAGAAGGGGAAGGAGAAGGAAGATGTCTACGTTCCTCCTCCGGCTTACAAACCTCCCTTACCATTCCCTCAATCTAGAGCGAGAGCGCGCCTAGATAAACAATTTGGTAAGTTTATAGAACTCGTGAGCAAGCTGCATATTAATATACCCTTTATTGATGCTATTGTAGGTATGCCGGCTTATGGCAAGTTCTTAAAGGAGCTCCTCTCCAACAAGAGGAAGCTAGAAGATTTTGGAGAGGTTAAGATGAGTTCGGATTCATCGGATCTCATCAAGACTATGAAGGAGGAAATGCCCCCAAAGCTAAAGGATCCGGGGTCGTTTTGCATTCCCATAGGAGTGGGAGATGTCACATATGATGCCTTATGTGACTTAGGAGCAAGTGTGAGCATCATACCACTTGCATTATGTAGGAAGATCGGTTTAGGTGACCCTAAACCGGTGAAGATGACGTTGTACATGGCGGATCGATCCATCACTCGCCCCGTCGGTATTGTAGAAGACGTCCCAGTCAAGCTAGGTAAATTCTTTGTTCCCATTGATTTTGTTGTGCTTGACATTCCTGCAGATAGTCCGGTCCCGATCATACTCGGAAGACCGTTTCTTGCAACTTCCGGCTGCATAGTCGATTGCAAGAATGCTAGACTCGCCTTTGACATAGGAGAAGAGAAGGTAGAGTCCGTTCTTTCCACTCTAATGAAGGAGCCAATCTTTGATGAGGATATATTCAATATCCAAGATGAAGAGGGGTTGTCTAGAGAGGAGGTAAGTGCGATTCTCTTCAAAGATCCTTTGCAAAAGGTTATTGCTATGAGTCTAACGAATGTAGGTGAAGAAGAGGAGTGCAATGAGGAAATTGAAGCCTTAGAAGCACAAGAGGAAGCATGTGAAGAGGAGTTTGAGAAACTCCACGACGAGGCAGAAAACGTGAGAATCCACGGCCATACACTATATTCCACGGCCGTGGATTTCACAACCCAAAGCGTGGCTCACTCCAGGGGGTTACACGGTCGTGGAGGAGGCAGAGCAACCGTAACCACTTTCCACGCCCTAAACCACGGCCGTGGAGGGTGTATGGCATCCGTAATTTTGGCCGTGGAAGGGAAAGATCGTGCCACTTCTTCAACTTCTTTTGATTCTTCTCCTACACCTTCTACTTCCTTAGACACTTCTAAGGAAGCATCGGATGCTCCTCAAGAGCCATTGGAAGCTCCGAAAGCAATGGAACTAAAGCCACTTCCTACTCATCTAAGGTACGCTTTTCTAGGACCTAACTCTACTTATCCGGTTATTGTTAATTCCGATCTAACCATAGATGAACATAGTAAGCTTATGGTTGTCCTTAGGAAACATAGGAAAGCTTTAGGCTATACTATAGAAGACTTAGTAGGAATCAAACCCTCCCTATGCATGCATAAAATATTAATGGAGGAAGACTTTAGGACTTCAAGACAACCTCAAAGGCGGTTGAATCCGACCATGAAGGAGGTTGTCAAGAAGGAAATTCTTAAACTTCTTGATGCAGGTATCATCTATCCTATCTCCGATAGTAAGTGGGTGAGTCCGGTTCAAGTAGTTCCAAAGAAGGGAGGAATGACGGTCATCACCAACAAGAATAACGAACTCATTCCTACCCGAACCGTAACGGGATGGCGGATGTGCATTGACTACCGCAAGCTTAAAAATGCGACGAGGAAGGATCACTTCCCACTACCCTTCATCGATCAAATGCTTGAAAGGTTAGCACAACATTCCCACTTTTGCTATCTTGACGGTTATAGTGGTTTCTTTCAGATTCCGATACACCCGGACGATCAGGAGAAGACCACATTCACGTGCCCATGGGGTACGTTCGCTTATAGGAGAATGCCGTTCGGGCTTTGCAACGCCCCAACCACCTTTCAAAGGTGCATGATGGCCATCTTCTCCGAATACATTGAGGAAATCATGGAGGTCTTCATGGATGACTTCTCCGTATACGGTTCCTCTTTTGACAATTGCCTTTCTAACCTTGCTCTTGTGTTTACAAAGATGTGAAGACACTAATCTAGTTCTTAATTGGGAGAAGTGTCAATTTATGGTAAAGGAAGGAATTATTTTAGGACACCTAATCTCTAGTAGAGGGATAGAGGTGGATAAGGCGAAAATAGAGACTATAGAAAAGCTTCCTCCCCCAACTTCGGTGAAAGGGATAAGAAGTTTCCTAGGACATGCTGGATTTTATAGACGTTTCATTAAAGACTTCTCAAAAATATCAAAACCGCTCACTAATCTATTGATGAAGGATGCAGTTTTTGAGTTTTCACAAGAATGTTTAGATGCGTTCAACACAATTCGGCAAGCTCTAATTTCAGCACCTATTATCCAACCTCCGGATTGGACTCTACCTTTTGAGGTTATGTGCGATGCTAGTGACGTAGCTATAGGAGCTGTTCTTGGACAACGAAAGGAAGGGCGAACCCATGCCATATACTACGCTAGCAAGACGCTAGATGAAGCGCAGCTCAACTACGCCACTACGGAAAAGGAATTTCTAGCCATTGTCTATGCTATTGACAAGTTTCGCTCTTATCTTGTAGGTGCAAAGGTGATTGTCTACATGGACCATGCTGCGATCCGGTACCTCCTTGCAAAGAAGGATGCGAAGCCAAGGCTAATTAGATGGATTCTTCTCCTACAAGAATTCGATCTAGAGATCCGCGACAAGAAAGGTTCGGAAAATTTTGTTGCGGATCATTTGAGTCGCCTAACACATCTAGAGGACGACCACTTACCTATAGATGACTCCTTTCCGGACGAACACATACACATCATTGAGGAGTGCATCGATGTGATCTCCAAAGGTAACGAACCATGGTTTGCTGATTTTGTTAACTATTTGGTTTGCCAGGAGATACCGCCCGGATTATCCTACGAACAAAGAAAGAAGTTCTTTAAGGATGTCCGGGAATACTTTTGGAATGAACCTCTCCTCTTCAAGAGAGGTCCGGATGGCATCATTCGGCGATGTGTGCCGGAAGATGAGATGCAAAGTGTCATCCGCCATTGTCATTCACTACCTTGTGGAGGACACGATAGTTCGAACAAGACTAGCATAAAGGTATTGTAATCTGGATTCTTTTGGCCTACTTTATTTAGAGATGTGCAATCCTTTGCTTCTTGCTGCGATGCTTGTCAAAGAACAGGTAATATCTCTAGGAGGAATGAGATGCCTCTCAATAACATCCAAGAGGTGGAGATTTTCGACGTTTAGGGAGTAGATTTTATGGGACCGTTCCCATCATCATGTGGAAACCAATACATACTCTTGGCGGTGGATTACGTTTCTAGATGGGTGAAAGAGATTGCCTCTCCCACCAATGATGCCATGGTGGTGGTTAAGTTCTTTAACAAGACCATCTTCCCACGATTTGGGACACCAAGGACTATCATTAGTGATGGAGGTTCTCACTTCATTGCCCGGCGCTTTGAAGCTCTTCTTGCTAAGTATGGGGTTACTCACAAGATCGCCACCCCTTATCATCCACAAACAAGTGGACAAGTTGAGATATCAAATCGGGAGATCAAAGGAATCCTAGAGAAGACGGTTTCAAGGACTAGGAAGGATTGGTCTTTGAAGCTTGATGACGCATTGTGGGCATACCGGACTGCGTACAAGACTCCCATAGGAACCACACCATACAACCTTGTGTATGGGAAGTCTTGTCACTTACCGGTAGATTTGGAACATAAGGCATTTTGGGCTATCAAATGGTTGAATTTCAGCATGAAGGAAGCGGGAGAGAAGCGTCTCTTGAACCTTAATGAGCTTGAAGAACTCCGCTTGAATGCCTATGAGAACGCCAAGATTTATAAGGAGAGAGCAAAGCGTTGGCATGATAAGCATATCATTCCAAAGGACTTCAAAGAAGGAGATCAAGTTCTCCTCTTCAATTCAAGGCTTCGTCTCTTTCCAGGTAAGCTTAAATCTCGTTGGACCGGACCTTTTCTAATCAAACGTATTTTCCCCCATGGTGCAGTTAAAGTATGGGATGAAGCGGGCGGAAGCTTTAAGGTGAACGGCCAACGACTCAAGAAGTATACGCCGGAACTCCAAGTTGAAGAGTTCGCGCCAACCGCACTCGAATAAGTACGAGTTTGGTCTAGCTACGGACCTTAAACAAAGCACTTCTTGGGAGGCAACCCAAGGTATTGCACTTACGTTTTTGTTTTCGATTCATAGTTTAGCTTAGAATAGACGTTTTTGTTTTGTTTTGCCTTCGATTCCTTCCGGTATGTTCGTGTTTTTGGATGTAGGAACGGTGGAAAAGAAAAGGGGAAGAGTTATTTTGAAGAAAAGTGACGAAACTTGGACTTTGGAGCATTACAGAGAGTTCCACGGCCTAAACCACGGTCGTGACAGCTACAGTGACTATAATTTCCAAAAGCCTTTGAAAAATCACCAAAACCACGGCTCCGTACATTTCCACGGCCGTGGAACCCCCCGATAGACCGTGGTTTTCAAAAATTTTGCCGGCCACTATATAAACCACGTTCTTCACAAAAACTCACCAAAATCCCAATTCCACGACCCTCTCTCACCGATTCCACGCCCTTCGCCTCAAATCTCCGTTCGTTAATCGTTTTCAACGATTCTTCGTTCCAAATTGAAGCAAATTCGACCACCAACGAGATCCAAGCAACGAATCGAGCGGCAATTCACCAAGGAACGCAGAATTCGGATTTTAAAATCCGAAACCTAGGTTTTTTTCACTCTTCTCTATCTTCGTCAATTTGGGTTCGTTTTTGCTAGAAATTTTAGGAGAACTGATTGAAATTGGAAGGAATTAGACTAGGGCTGCCTGATTGCTGAGTTTGAGTGCTGTTTGTGGATTTTTGAGAAAAGTCGAGACGAATCACGGTCTTTGTCAGTTCCACGGCCGTGGAAAAGCAAGAACAGACCGTGGTTTTGAAAAGTGATGGATTTTGTTAGGAGAGTTTCAGGGAGGATTAAGGAGAAGAAGAATGATAAGGAAAAGAACAAAAAGAGGAAGGGTAACCCCTCTTTCTCTTCATCCTCTAGAGCACCACCACCTTCCTCCCCTTCACCTCCATCCTCACCTTCATCACCCGCACCTCCTAGCCCTAGAGTACCGACCATTCACGAGGATCATCTCGATGCACTCGAGAGGATCCATAAGAGGGCAGTTATCGGACCTAGGTATCTATGGTTGGAGGATCTAGTTCCTCTAAACATAGTAGATGACCTTACCTGGCTTTTGGATAGAGCCGGTCTTATCGTCTTCTCGGCTATCTGAGAAGACGCTTATGAGGAGATTACGAGAGAGGTTGTGACATCGTTTGAGCACAACCATGTGGACAGGACCGTTTCTTTCCGTCTTATGGAAAGAAACTATGATTTTACCATCCGTGAGTTTGGAGCCTTCTTTGGGTTCCAAGAGACCTTCAATGGTCGTTTTCCTAGTGGCGTTTACGCCAAAGATTTTTGGGAGGAGGTTGCTATGATCTACGCCAGCGAGGACCGCTGGCAACCTACTGATACCAAGGCCAAGTTGATGTATCACTTGGCCTTGAAGATTGCTCATCGTGTTCTTTCTGAGTGTCTCTTCCCTAGGACGGAGACACCTCAGAAGATCAAGACGGATGAGCTCTTTTTGCTGTATTCTATGCTGTATGGGCGCCCTGCTGACTGCGCCACCCTCTTAGCTGCTACCATGAGCAAGCTTAAGAAGAAGAGGGCGGGGAACATTGGATATGGTGGGATAGTTACCCACCTTACTAGGATGTTGGGGGTTGATTTTTCTGCATGCACACGCATACCAGCTGTACCCCTAGGACTCCAGGCCTTCATGACTAGAGGCCTTATCTTCCCTACCCATAGAGGTCCGCCTTACGCAGCCATGCCTTGGGAGAGCAGGACGGGGAGGGGCATTGAGTGGCTCCCGGAGTATTCCATTATGGCTGGACGCCATAATTGGAAGGCTACGTTCGCAGCTATGCATGCGAACATGATTTCAGCTCCTCCGTATGTCCCACCACCGCCCGTAGTAGAGGAGGAGGAGATGAGGGATCATCATGAGGGAGGAGGAGGAGCAGAGCAGGAGTTTGGCACGTTTCCGGATCAGCCGGATGCGGCCCCTGATGTGCCTAGACGTTCTCCACGTCCAGCCCGAGCTTCAGGTTCGTCTTCTCGCCGCGCCAGCGTGAGTGAGAGACCCACTTGGATGGAGACGCCTCCTGCATGGTACGGAGTTCCACCTCCATGGTCCGCACAACAACCACCAGCACCAACACCAGCACCGTCCGACGCTCCAGGGTGGTACAGCCAGACCCCGGGATGGTATGAGCAGATGCCAGATTGGGCCACCGGCCTTTCAGAGAGAGTGGGAGCATTGGAGATCCGAGCCGATGCTAGAGATGGACGCATGGACGACCTCGATCATATGATGAGAGACGTCTACCGCCAGCAGTTTGGGCGGCACTACGACCCCAGCTTCTCTCCATTCCCGCCTCCACCAACGCCGCAGTGACGATGATGATGACCGGCAGCTTTAGCCGCTCCACCGCCGCTTTGTGAGTTTCTTTTTCTTTTCTTTCTTTTTCTTTCTTTTATTTGAACATTAGGGACATTGTTTGTTCCAAGTATGGGGTGGGGTGTGACTAAAAGTTGTAATAACTCTTACTCACTTTGATTGCTTCTATTCGAGACTATCTTGCATGTTCATTATATTGTTACACGTTTCGTTATTGCATTGCATGAAAAAGAGTTTGAAAAACCTATAAAAATTGAAAAATTTTGAAAAATTTTGTGCTTCTAAGGAATTGAGATGAATTCTATGATAATCGCTACTTGTGAATTGAGTTTGATGACAATTGCATACTTAAACGAATAGTGAATTGAAAAGAAATTGAATGAGTTGATTATACCTCTTTTACAAGTTTCATAATATGATGAATGTTACCTAAATCATGTTGAGAAATTGATGTTGAAATCACATTATAAGTTCTTATGCTTCTTGTTGAGATGATTAAGGCAATTCGATTTTTCTTTCTTCTTTCTTTGATCATTTAGCCTCTCATTGAAATATTGACCTCCTTTACCTATTCGGGAATTTGGAGGAGTTGATTGAAAAAGGCATGTATGATGTGGGAGGGTCATGAAAGCAATACTTTGCATTCAAAGGAATAGAAAGAAATTGTAGGTTTGGGGAAGTCAATCATGATGATGAGTAACTCGGCACCATTCACATAGCCGGGTGTTTGTGTCTTGCCAAAGTCGGATTGAGCGATATTCCTAGCGGATTATGGTATGTGCGCTAAGGGTTTGAGGCATCTCATAAAAATTGAGAAACGCCAATCTCCTAGGCTTCGGTTTTTGTGCACCTCTATCCATAACTCCAAAAGTAAAGTCGAAAAATGAAAGGAAGAGAGCGAAGCTCTAAGTTAAAAGTGTTGCGGAAACCACAAGAGAAGAAGAAAGAGTAGTTGTCCACTTTCCCGGATTCATGCACCACATTCCTTAAAGTTTCCTTCCCCTTCCACATTCTAGACCTTTTTCTTTGAAAGTCCTTAAGATCAAAAGAATGTTGTATGACTTGGTGATCTAAATTGAAGTTTCTTATGAATGATTTTGATAATGTTTGAAGGTTATGATGTTTGTATGGAAGTTTGATTGATTCATGAGTTTTCTTTGCTCTTTACTCCTTGATTAAGTGTATGAAAGTCTCATAAACGATTGAAGCAAGATTTGAGAATGATCTATTGTTTAGAAGGCACATTCACCAAAAAGAAGTATTGCTTTGAGAAGGTACACATATTTCATCCTAACTCTTGTTCTAAAGCTTTTAAAAGACCTTGCTTAGGGACAAGCAAGTGGCAAGTATGGGGTTATTTGTTAGCATGAAATATTGTGATATTTTAGGCACGTTTTCTAAGTGTATTTGATTCATATTGATAGTCATTGATTGAGCATTGATGCAATTGTGAGCTAGTTTGTCTATAAAGTCGATATAGAGATCTACACAAGCTTATGTTGATTATAGGTAATTGAGAGCTATTTCCGAACGGAATTGAGCAAGGATGAAGTTGATTGAACTTGTCCATGGATTGAGGACATTTCTAGGAGCTAAGGGAGTGCCATCTTGAGGAATGCACGAAGCTAAGGAAGAATCACGTTCTTGCCCTAAACCATGCTCTAAAATACGGCCGTACCACTTTCCACGTTCTAGTGCACGGCCGTGGAACCTTGGCAAGGGAAGCGTGGTTCATTCCATCAACTTCTACGGCCGTGGAGAAGATTGTTCAAACCGTGTTGATTTCCACGCTCTAAATTACGGCCGTGGAACCCTTCCACGACCGTGATCTTGGCGATCTTTTTCGCCATACTTTAAGCCACGATCTCCTACGCAATTGGGCCGGGCCGATATTTTATCTTACACTATAAAAGGACGGACGAAGAGAGATTCCGTCACCTTCGCTTACACCTCGCTTTAGACCTAGTTTTACGCATACGCTTGCGTTGGGAATTGCCCTAATTTCGCATTTGGCGGAGATTTGTTTGAGAGATTTTTGGCGCATTGCTATTGGCGATTTCCGGATTGACGGAAGATCAAAGATTTGGAAGATTGTTCGCAAGGAGATTTCGCTTCTTGCTTAGGTTTGATTTAGAAGACGGATTGACATCCCGTTCTTCCTTCTTATCTAAGATTGTGTTTGTTTGTTCTATTCCGAATCTAGTGACGATATTTGTTCTTGACTGTGACTTTGAGATTGGTTTGAAGTTTATTGAAGGTTTTCGGAAGTTTTCATCTTTCAATCTTTTAATTCTTGAATTTGATATCAATATGACTATTGTTGGCTAAAAACCCTTAAAAATTCTAAGGTGAAGGGTTGATAGTTGTGGCTTAGATGATGATAGATCGATCGTAAACAGATTGGACCCTGAAAGTTAGAGAGAATCGCCGACGAACCCTAATCCACGGTCTGTTCTTGAGCTTCCACGGCCGTGGAACTCAAGAACTAGCCGTAATTTTGTGTTAAGTTACGAACTTGCTTTTACTTTAATCCAAAGTTAAAGATTTGCTTTAACTTAGTCTTGACTTGCCTTTTCTAGGTGGTAGTGAAGCCTCAACAACCTCTACCTCGATTGTGAGTGTCACAACCTTAATCGATTTAGTTAGTCTTGATCCTTGGATTACAAGTTTGGGTATTTGACATTAATTCTCGTCTTTAGAACCTTTCTATATTGAAGCCTCAACAACCTTTATAGGGAGTGTCTTGTAGGTGAGTCATATAAGGTTTTTGGAACTTCACCGTACGATTACCTTACATTAGCATACCTTTGCATATCTCAACTCTGTCCTTATATCATTAGTATATCTTGAATCGATTGCCACAGCTGGATTCCTGGATCTTTAGGATTGTTGTTTTCCCAATAATTCGAAAAGCTCTTACATTTACTCGCTTGATAAGCTACAATTGAATTTGTTCCCCCCAAATCCCTGTGTTCGATACTCTGGAATTCTTGCTTAACTACGTCGATCCGTACACTGCGGGTTTGCTTGCTTGATTCTAGTTTTATAAATTTAAAGCTTATTTGCACACACGCTAAATGGCGAACAGGTCACTCACAAAGTGGATACTCCATGCCATCCTCAAACAAGTGGTCAAGTGGAGATTTAAAATAGAGAGATCAAGAGAATATTTGAGAAGACAGTATCTAGGACAAGGAAAGGTTGGTCCATGAAGCTTGATGACACATTATGGGCTTATAGGACGGCTTTCAAGACTCCAACTTGAACCACCTCCTGCAAGCTTGTCTATGGTAAATATTGCCATCTTCCGGTGGAATTTGAGCATAGGGCATATTGGGCCATCAAGTGGCTAAACTTTGATATGAAGGAAGCGGGTGAAAAGCGTCTACTCAACATCAATGAACTTACGGAGATCCGGCTTAATGCTTATGAGAATGCCCGGATCTATAAGGAAGGACCAAGAGGTGGCATGTCAAGATATCATCCCCAAGGAATTGAACGAAGGAGATCTTGTCCTCCTATTCAACTCAAGGCTTTGTCTTTTTCTAGGGAAGTTGAAATCAAGATGCACCGAACCTTATGTGATCAATAAAGTTTTCCCCATGGAGCGGTTGAAGTATAGGGTGAACATTATGGAGATTTTAAAGTGAATGGGAATCGATTGAAGAGGTATACGCCGGAAGCCACGGTAGAAAGGAGTGCCCCGATCCATTTTGAATGAGTCATCCACGGAGTTAGGTCTATCTAGCGACCATAAAACAAGCACTTCTTGGGAGGGAACCCAAGGTGAACTCTTTTCCCTTTTCTTTTACATGTTTGTTTTTGCTTTTGGTGTGTTTTGTGTGTTTTTGCTTGTTAGGAATCTAGGTAACAAGAAGGCACGACATGAACATTGTTGATTGATATGTCAAGAAGTTCGAGATTTTGTTGAGGAAGGGGTGCAAGAACCAAGTTCAAGGGAAATAAGTGCCAAGATGTACATATCTCAGTCAATGGTAGGGAATCTCGGCCGACCTTTTTAGTTTGTTAAAAAGTTGGATGAGATTTGCCAAGTCGAGAGCACCCGCGGTTATTTTGCCAGGCAATCTAGAAATCTCGGCCGAGATTTGTAAGGGTTGAAGAACTTCAACGCAAGGATGAAAAATCTCGGTCCTAAAATTTGAAGAAATCTTTGCCAAGATTTTCAAAATGACGGAGATTTGAGTGATTTTTGCTGAACTATATAAAGCCTTTTTGGCCATTCTTCTTCAGAAAACCCTCAACCAAAGTTGCACATCGGCCGCCGTTTGCCTCCTCTCTTCAAAATCCTTGAAATCATCCCCAAAACCATCGATTATATTCTCAAACCTCAAGATCTCATGCCCCCAAGCTCATTTTCAAGTCCAATCTGAACAAAAACCTCCAATTTCTGTCCAGAATTGCTTTCCCCCAATTTGAACCCTATCCTCTACCCCCAATCTTCAAAACAACCAATTCTAGGTCATTTGGTTTAAAGGAAAGAGTGCTTTGGAGTAGAAAGGAGTCAAGAAAGCTACATAGAGCATCGAGTGGACTAGTGCAATACAGATTTGTAGCCCAGCCGACATTTACCGAAATCTCGGCATGTTCTTCATTAAACCTCTGTCGAATTTTTTCCAATTGACCGAGATTTCTTCTGTTTGCAATGGATTTTGTTAGAAGATCAACAAGGCAACTCATTCCTCGTCGAGGGTCTTCTGTCTCATCAAACCAAGCACCACCACCATTCTCCGAGAACCTCCCTAACATACTAGATAAATTTAAATATCGCTTTGAGAAGATTACGAAGTGACCCATTGTGGATCCTCGTTACCTTGTTTTGAAATGTGTTTGTTGGAATCCGAGAGCTTGCCTATGAGAAAAATAACTAGGGAGTTTTTTAGTATATTTAACCATGATCCAAAGAAGAGAACGGTAAAGTTTAGGTTGATGAGCAAGAGCTATATCCTCCCGATTGATATGTTTGGGAAGCTTTTGGGTTTCCCGAGTGCTAGTGCGGGAACGTTCCTTAGAAACGTCAAAGCTAGAGACTTTTGGAAGCAAATCGCCTAGTTGAAGGGGGTGATGATGTATGTGCGACCAGAGACTCATAGGCCAAAAAGATTTATCTCTTGTCTTTCAAGATTGCTCATCGAGTAATGAGTGAATTATTGTTTGCATGCTCCGAGAGCCTTCAAAAGGTAAAAGCGGGGGAGTTGTTCTTGTTATGGTGTATGGCTACCGGTACTCGACTGGACACCGCCACCCTCTTTGCGGATAGCCAAAAGGCAACATTTGCATAGGGAAGTTGATAACTAATATTGTAGAGCCTTGGATGTAGATTTCTCAGATTGCACTTTTGTCGTCCAGAGACGGCCTTTAGGAATCCGGGATTTGGTTTCCCATGGTATTCTCATAGCACGAGGATGGGGAGTTCACTTCGTATCTATGTCATGGGAGTAGTAGAGAGAGATCGCTTGGAAGAGTGAGTACACCATCAAAGATGAGCACAATTGGAAGATGGTATTTGAGGAGTTACCCGAGGACAAGGATGAGGCCGATTTTGGAGTTGGGATGAAGAGTGATCAAGGAACTCATACATCTCGGGAACAATGGCTCCGTTTCGAGGATAAAACACTTCATTTTTTCACACTTCAACTATCACACGTAGAAGACATAATAGCTTTGAGGGATTATTGACTAGTCCGGATTACTGGGAGGAAGATCAAGCATCTCTTGAGAGTTTTTTGTGTAGAAAATTTAAGGACCTTTATAGCTTGTGTGACATCCGGCCTCTTTTGGATTTCCACCTTAACACGTTATGTTTTCCCTTGGTGCAAGAGTGTGATTGGGCTGCCCTACTATGCCCAATCAATGCTAAGGAGATATGGTATAGCAGTTAAGTCCATGGGAGCTTATAAGGGGCCGGGAATTGATGGGTTTCAACTGGTGTTCTATCTAAATTTTGGGACATTGTCAGTCCCTCTATCAATGCTAAAAATAGAAGTACCTTTGTGTAACATCCGAAAATTTAATTTTCATTTAATTCCTAGACAAACCGGAACTCGACCGGTTTGGACCTTTCCGTCATCTTCGTCATTTTATTTGACAGAATTCTTCGATATTTTTATTAATTTACGTGAGGGCTCTACTCACATAAAATACGCACGCCGATCTACCTTTTCTTAAACCGATGATAACGCTTTTACCGCGAAGTTTGACCATTCTGGACCTCAACCCATCCTTTTTCTTCTTTCCTTAGCCGGCCTGATGGGCCAAGTTCTTTTGTTTCCTTTACCCGGCCTGATGGGCCCAATCTTTCTCTCCCAACCGGCCTGACAAGCCCAACATCATCTTTCCCCTAGCTGGTGGGGCGGGCCCCAATCGTGTTCTTCTTTTTTAGCACAGGAGGCGGGCCCAATTTTCTTTTTCTTCAACACATTTTAGGCGGCCCAGTCATCCTCTCCTTCATCACAAATAAACCACGACCTGGTTACAATCATAACAAGCCCTAACGGTGCGAGATCTCCGCTATTTCTCCAACCTCTCCTTGCGCTCTTCTACAGATCTCAACAAGGAACCACGTCAATCAACCAATCACGACTGTCTCCTAAACCGCTGCTCGACGTCTCCACTTCTCTCAACTGGCGAAAATAGTCTTCTTCCATCCTCAACACGCAGTTGCCGGCGCAGGTACTTGCTCTGTCGCCAATCGTGGAAGCAGCAGGTGAACAACTTCTTCGTCTTCGTCTTCCTGGAAGCCTGCTATTGGAGCCATGGGCTGAACTTTTCTTAGACCTTTGCAACTCATATGCGGTGTAGCACAATCAGGGAACTAGAGATCCTCCTTAGTACGTGAGTATCGGACCGGTGCCTTCATCGATCGTCATTGTCGAGGTAAGCCGGTTTTCCTTCTCTTCCTCCCTTCGACTTACCATGTGCTGAGTGGAGATGTGGGCATGAAACAGATGATGACAACGAGTACGTGTTCCAGTCAATAGAAACTAGTTTCCGGTGCCGTCACGAGTACCATTGCCGAGGCTCAACCGGACTTCTACCAGAGGTTATTCCGACACCGAGCCATCACCGAGGTTTTGTTACCGGTGAGTTTGTCCCCACCTCCCTTACCTGCGTTGTACGGTATATTAGCGGAGAGTTTGTTTGTGGTACGTTTGGAGGGGTGTAAGGTATGGTTGTTGAGTGGATCGGAATTTGTTTTGACTGGTTAGGTTGAAGCAGGGTTGTGAAATGGTTAGGCATAAGAGTTGCGTGGCTGAAGGTTTGTTTAGATGTGAAGTATGTTAGATGATGTTCAAATGTTAGTATAATTGCTAGTGTTTGTTAGTGCGGGACTAGTCTAGCGTGTGTGTATAAGTTAGGCATGATGAGGAATATATATATATATATATATATATATATATATATATATATATATATATATATATATATATATATGTTTTTATATATTATATAAGTTAGACATGCGAGACTCGTATAACATATAGTTAGGATTCTTGGGTTTAGCATATTGGTGTAATAAGCTAGTTTAAATTTCGGTTCTTCTATCAAGAAATTTTATGAGGAAGTTAGTTATGATTTTGGAATTTAGTGGAAGCGGGGCAGCTTCGAGTAGGCTTAATGTAGATTGTTTGAAAGTAAGATGGAAAGTTAGAAACCTTTCAAACTCTCTAGTCCTTTCTTTTTGGAGTAGACGTTGTGTTTTCTATTTTTTTCCACCCATAATGCTAGTTGGGTTCCTCATCTTTGATGATCTTGTTAAATAAGAGGTTAGCAAGCTTCTAAAAATAGACTATGATTTTGATTCTAGTTCCTCGTTGTTATCAGGTGTTTGAGACCTTATTTTTGCGGAATCGAATTGTAGTGTTGTTGGGACTTTGACTTGATTCAGGTAAGTCTAGCTGACTTCTTTGTATTAGCGTATTGTATTGTGGTGGTGTGTGTTAGTTATCTTATACAACGAAACCGAAATAGGACGACTTTATATATTACGTAATTGGGTCAAGTGTATGATAACGGGTGGTGACATCACTGTCTAGGTCTTGCGAGAGTTAGGAGGTTCTATGCGACTAGACTAGGCAGGTAGGCGGTCAGATGCATTACTACCATTCCTTGCTGGTCAATCGGGATGGAGGCGAGGTTTGGGAATCCCTCGTGTCACAAAATAAGTATCATTAGTAACGGCTATGACTTAAACAAAGATAATAAACTGACTTGAGTGTTGTATGTTGAATGTGTATATTATGTGTTTATGTGCCTTTACTTTTATTCTAATGCATAGAATGTATAGCTAACGGTTTTATACCGCTTGTAGATGCCTTGCAGGTTAAGATAGTTGTAGAGCGATTCGGAGGGGATGGTCAGCCGGGTCCACGTACTCATTTAGATAGGGACGGGGTGTCTTCAGTTCTTCATATGCGTTGTTTTATAAGTACCTTTGCTTTGTAAGGTTGATACATATTCTTCATGTATATATATATATATATATATTATTTAGCGGTTTCAAATGTTTTAAATACTTTTGTGCCTTGTTGTAAGATCCTAGTAAGTTTTTTGTCAAACTAAGGTCGGGACCCATTGTCAGGTCCTAACCAGTAGCTCCCCGAGTTTTGAGAATTTGGGGTGTTACAATTTGGTATCAGAGCGAGGTTGGCAACAATGACACTTGTAATCTTCTGAAAGACCGAATGTATAAAATAACTAGAACCCGAAAGGGGTCTAAAATTTTAAAACGGATTTATGTATTTACATGCACGCATAGTCGGGTTGTTGGGTTATTAGTAAATCGGACCACCATCGCTCTTTGTGGATCTCTGCAACTTGGATCGATAGGAGTGAGTACATAAACTTTTTATGAGGTTTACTATTATATGTTATATACAAGTGTATGCGTAGCTTGTTAGTACCCTAAAGGATATTTTATATCCTTTAGTCGTGATATCACGAAGCGAATTTCTGTTTTTACAAACGCGCATAGTCGGGTTGTTGGGTTAGTAGTACGTCGTACCACCATCGTTCTCCATGGATATCTGCAACTTGGAATGATAGGTGAGTTAGTTATATTAATACGTTTTAATGTATGATTATGTATATGTATATGTGTAGCATGTTAGTATCCTAAAGGATATTTTATATCCTTTAGTTGTAATATCATGAAGCTATTACCACCTCATGATAAATCGGTAGCGGACTTAAAGAGTTTTCAACACGAGACAACGAACTTAGACCTTGGACTGAGAACTATACTTTGGTGGGCATCCTGGTGACCCGTATAATTCATCTGAAGAACGAGTGAGCAAAGAAGTAAAAATGTTGAGATAATTTTCACCACAAGGACAATCAGATGAGGAAAAAGTTTCCGAGTGAGCTCAAATAAAAAGAATATAAAGTCATACCAAGGACATGACTGTATGAAGCTGAGAGATGAATTAGAAGATTCATGCAGGAGACGACAAGAGCTCAGAGTAGAGATAAAAATATTGGAACAAGAACCAAGTAGAATGACGTACAACCAAGATGACGAATAAAAAACGTTACAATCAAGGCGGATGTCCCAAGACAATTATGGGCATGAGAGACCAGAAGAGATAGGGTGTTGTAATATCCGGAATTTTTATTCCGAATCAAATCGGACTTCGATTTGATTTTAGTTGTCTCGAGTGTTAGACTTGAAAAAGGTAAAGGTGACGATTCCTTACATGAGGAATAAGATGACTGAGTAATATTAAAAGACAAGACCAAGTGGGTCGTGATACGAAGAGCATTGGGCACTTGGTAAGTGTTGGTGGATGTCCAAGACCTTGGACCTGATTGTGTAGTCAGAACCTTTTTAGAAGGCCGGAAGCAAGTGGTCATAACGAAGGGAAGGAAGTTGAATAGATTATTTTCCGTAGGGTTATCAAAGGATCTAGAAGTGATTTGTGTAAGGAAAACCATTGGAAGTTTTAAAGCGGTTTAAAAGTGACTGGTGGACTAGTTTTCCTCACCCTATTGGAGAGTGTAGCTTCGGTTTTCCACGAAGACTAAGTTTGAGAACTGAGTTTGATAATTTTAGTTGGAGAGATACCTACCAGACACGAGTTAGGTCATCAGATTAGAGGGTCAAACAGTTGAGCCGGATAATACTAGTGAGATATCCGGTAACCACTCTAGAACGTGGTAGTAGGCGCTTGTTATCTAAGTACCTGAAAAGATTTAAGATTTAGTGGTTTTATGAGAAGCCGATAAGGCTACCTAAGATTTTGGGGATAGTAAGAGACGTAACATTTCAAAGACTTATGTAGCGATAGTTGTAACCTCGGGAGTGACGAGTTAGGGCTTGACCTTGTATGTGTAATATTATTTGACTGCTTGTTTATTTCATGATTGAGTGTTTAGTCAGTGATGTGTTCTTTTGGTAACCTTGATGTGCGGGATACTTAGATGTGGAAACGACGAGACTTTTGTGTAATGACCAAACACACCCATTTGGTGCCTTAAAGGTCGATCAGGATTGTCTTACCCTAAGTTTCGGGACGAAACTTATTTTGAGGGGGATCTGATGTACCGACCAGTTTTTTTCGTTACGCTTTGATAGGGTTAGAGAAGTTTAGGAAACGAATAAAAATTTAGTGAGACTACGACATACCAGTTTATTTACGGAAGTTGTTTAATTAAGTATCTTGTTCTAAGTTTCGGGACAAAACTTATTTTAAGGGTGTACTGATGTAATATCCGGAATTTTTATTCCGAATCAAATCGGACTTCGAGCCGTTGATGGTTTCCCATTCTATCTAGTATTTCTTTCTTCACAAATGTTGTCATTTTATGTAGAATTTAATTCACATAAAATAATAGAATTATACCAAACCCTAATTCTTATAATTATTTATCATTTAATGTAGAATTTAATTCACATAAAATGATAGAATTATATCAAACCCTAATTCTTATAATTATTTATTATTTTATGTAGAATTTAATTTATATAAAATGATAGAATTATATCAAACCCTAATTCTTATAATTAATTCTTAACGTTGACTTTAGACGAGATCATGACAAGGTTGAGACGAGATCATGACAAAGCTGTGACGAGATAACGACAAAGTTGTGACGACATCACGACAAAGCTGTGACGAGATCACGACAAAGCTGACACGAGGTCATGACGAAGCCCGACAACTTTGTGACAAGACCATGCATGGGCTTGACAAAGCCATGACACGTTTTGACAAGGCTGTGACAAAGCCTTGACAAATTCAGCCCACATTCTTCCCTTGTTTCAGCCCACCTCTTTTTTTGCCTTGCTCCAGCCCACACCGGACTTACTGTTGCCTCAGCCCAGTCCTGCTCGTGCCTCTAACCAGCCTAGATTGCAGCAGCCCCCTTCGCCTGACACAGTTGCTCGCAACCCAAGAAGAAGGCGGGCCGTTACTTCTACTCTTCGCAGCACAATCGCCAGCCCTAGCATATCTTGCAAACGAAGACATCCGGCAACCCTAGGCAACTGCGGAGACGATTTCCTTCATGGATGGGATTACGCATCTGCAGCAGACGGACGCCGCTCCTCCTCACGCTCTTCCTCCCTCACTGCCAACACCCTCGACCCGGATCTCCACCCTCACACGCAGCAGCAGCGGCCTAGCCCTAGTTGCGTCTACGCTCGGCCTGCAGTGCCGCATGTACGCCTCCTGGATCCGTGGGCATGCCTTCCCTGCTGCAGTCGCACACTTGGCCACAACAGCCTTCCGCTCTCTTCCTTAGAACCTTCGAGTCTCGGAATCGGGTAATGCTTGTATCCCTTGCTACACTACACTTCAATCCACTTCTTTCTTTTCCTAACGTGTACCAATTTCGTCTTTTAAACCTAACGTGTATAGATTCATGCATTTTTCTGAGTTTTCGGAAGTGTTGAACAGTCAACTTCGGGTCCAATTTTGGGTAAGCTAGACTCTTCCTTTTTGGCTGGTTTTCGGATATGTCATAGACAGTATTGCATAGTAAATCATACTAAAATTTTAGAGGAATCCATGTTACAGTTTGAGAGTTATGGTGTTTCAAAGTTGACTCCTCCCACAATTTTTATAATTGTGCTGAGTGTTGGGAAAAACAGCATGTGATGCTGTTTTGTGAGATAGTTTTGAATAGGCTTTTCATCTCTGTTGGACTTGAATTTTGGATATGATATATTTGTAATATTGTAGTAGAACCTATCAAAATTTGGGATAAATCCAGCGAGTGGTTTAGGAGTTATAATTTTTCAAAGTGGAGATAGTGTGCTATTTTGTTATGTGTTTGCTGAATTTCCAGAAACTGTGTTGATCAGTCAAGTTTGAGCATACTTTTTTATTCCTTAGAGATAAGATCCACCGTTTAGTTTTTGAGATTTTGTTTAGTACTATGCATAGGTTAGTATATCAACATTTGGGATGAATCCAACAGTGGGATTTAGAGTTATAGAGGCTCAAAGTGGACTTGTTGTACAGTTAGAAAACATACTCAGATTTTGGCTAAGTATAGAAAATTTCAAGTGTGGTAACCAACTTTGGAAATTTTTGTAGATGTGATGGTTGAACAATTTTAAGAAATTCTTGCTCCTAGGAGTATATAGGATATCATAGATGATATAGAGAATTATTTCGGAATTTTTATAAGTTTATTCGAATTTCTTATTTGAAGCCAAAGTTGGACCCTAGTGACCTTTTTAGAAGGTTAAAGAAAACATGTAATGTTCTAGTCTTGACTTAAACTAAACTTTAAGAGTTAGAATATGATAGTTAGTCTCAAGTAAGAATTTAAGTATATATTACGAGATTTTTTAGAAGATTCGGGACCAAAGGTAAAATGGTCATTTTACCTTAGACGTGTATTTTAGTATATTTCTCTTCCGATAGGATCTTATATCGTAGAAGTCTTAGACTTCTAAGTATATTGGATATGTGTTGATCCACTTGCCTCCTTTGACAGGCAACCGAGTTATACAGTTAGAGATTGAGTTGGGATTAAGAGAGTCGAGATCTGATTCAGGTAAGTCCACGGACTTACTTAGCTGGCTTCTTGTATGTGTGTAATGTGTATGAGTGGTGTTTGTTAGTTATTATAAACAACGAAACCGGATTAGGCCGACTTTATTATAGTATGTAATTGACCCAAGTGTATGATAACGGGTCATGACATCATTTGCCTAGCTCTTGCGAGAGTCTAGGAGGTTCCCCGCAAGAGTCTAGGAGGTTCCCTGCGACTAGGTCAGTCAGGTAGACGGTCAGATGTATTAGTACCATTCCTCGTTGGTAAACGGGGACAAGGGCGAGGTTTGGGAATCCCTCGTATCATAAAATAAGTATCATTAGTAATGACATATCACCTAATTAAAAGATAATAGAAGGATTGAATGTTGCATGTTGATTGTGTATGTTGTGTGTTTGTGCTTTTACCTTATACTTATGCATAGAATGTTAACTAACGGTTTTATACCGCTTGTAGATGCCTTGCACGTTAAGACAGTTGTAGAGAGATCTGGATGAAATGGTCAGCCGGGTCCACATACTCTTTTAGTTGGGGACGGGGATGTCTTATGTTCTTCATATGCGTCGTTTTAGTATCTTTTCTTGTAAGGCTGATACATATTCTCCATGTACATATTGTTTAAAGTTTTCAAATGTTTTAAATACTTTTGTGTCTTGTTGTAAGATCCTAGTAAAATTGTTGTCAAACTAAAGTCGGAACCCATTTTGAGGTCCTAACCAGTAGCTCCCCGAGTTCTCAGAATTTGGGGTGTTACAGGTGTCGACCTGGATATGAGGATCTAATGTACACGGAATGGAGACTTACAAATAAGTGTAAAGGCGATAAGCAGACTTCAGAAGTATGGCGATGTTTGGATTTCCTCAATGGTATAAGAAGTTTGAAAGAAATCGAGACGACAGTATCAAAGGTGTAGAAGTCCTGTAGCAGAGTCAATGGAGTTTCATGAAGGCAATATTGCCACCAACACCAACGAAGGAATGTGTATGTGAGAACCACTTTGGTGGACTCGAGAGTCCAAGGTAACCCCGATTATCACGGGACCTAAGTCATCAACACAGACGGTCCATACAAGAGGAACTACCAGTGGATGATAATTAAGGCCATCAGAACTGCAAAGTTACATACAAGCTATCGTGGAAGACTTGGAATGACTATTTATGTCAAGATGACGGACATAGTGGGACTCGAGAAAGAGATTTGGCCCTAAAGAAACGAAAGTGTGGAAGATAGAACGAACTAAAAAAAAATAAATAAATAAAATTAACCGAGTAGTTGATGCTCACCAAAAGTTTTATGCCAGTAGAAGTATGAGAAGAGGGAGTCCGGGATATTGAGATAAGTCAACTATAGACTGACCGACATCAACGTAGGACGTGCAAGTGTTGTTTAGTATTAACAAGTTATGTACCGTTAAGAAGAGATATTTGTGACTGTAGATTCATGAGGTAGCTTCACCGACGCCTTGGAGGATTTCCTCAAGTAGGCAATGACGACCTTCTTGGATGAATTAAATGTATAAAGAGAATCGTGTGAGGACTTTTTTTTTTTCTCTGCCTGGTTAAGATCAAACTCCCACCGAGTCAAAGAGTTTGGATCCGTGTTAGAAGAATTCAGAAAGTAAACGGAAGAGGCTGTCTTCCAACCGTTATCTTAATTCCTTAAGGAAAGTAGGGAACGTACTTGATACTCCATCCGGATATGACTTATGGTGTAATTAGAAGAAATAGTTTTGAGGTTAATCATTTTGGACTCACAGAAAATATCTTTAGGATTAAAGAGTAACAACAGAATTATCAGAGTAGCGCAGCGGAAGCGTGGTGGGCCCATAACCCATAGAGCAGGATGCTCAATGGTACAAGTGTAACACCACAAATCCGCGGGACTCGGAGTGCCACATTGGGTTAGGATCTCACAATGAATCCTGACCCTAGCTTGACAACAAGTTCACTAGACCTTACAACATGGCACTGATAGATATGAAAACAAATACATAAAACTATATAAAACTGTAAAACCCAAAAGATAAGACATCATAGCCGAGTAAGAAACATAACTTCATCACACAGGAGGTAACAAAAGACCATCCTCACCCAGGAGGGAAAGGTAACAGACTCAAAAGCCCACACATCCTAATGTTCGAGGCGTCCTCGGCCTGCCACCATGCTAGATCACCTAGCAACATGCCTATCCTGTGGGGCATCTATAACATGGTAATAAACCATTAATTATCCATACACATATATAGAGTAATGCATAAGCACAATCACACATAAAGAAAGATAAACATATCAACATGCTTTCTCTCATTTACCAATTTATTCATCTCAATATAATGGTCATTCACTCAAATCGTATAGATATAATATATATAAAATTATGTGACACGAGGACCGATACATCATCGCCTCTGAGCTTGCTAGCCAGCCGTACTAGTATCGGTCACACAATCCATGTACCCTATGGGAGTGGATTGCGCCCTTCCTGTAAACCGGTCTGACCTGACATCAGAGAACCTCCCAGACTCCACGGCGGGATGAAAGGGAAAAGTTATCACAGCCACGCAGTGGGGCAATCTATAAAACATAGGTCAGTAAATACGACATCAAATGCTATCATAGCAAACATATAAAGCACACACCACTCATGCAAACACCCAATATAAGGATGGTAGCTAAGTAAGTCCTACGAACTTACCTCAACCTCGATCACAACTCAACCAAGATCACCTCTACACTGGAGGGATAGCACAACCTATAAACAAGGCATAAGAAGATATATCAGACTCCTAACCATGTAAGGGTCACACCTAAACCCAAAGGGATCCAAAGGATCAACCTCAACCTCACTCACAACCTAACGAACCTCAAAAGCCATACAAGGCATGAACCGATCATAAATATCATCAAAACTCAAACTCACACATCTAGCATGATCCTAAGCCCTCATACTAGGAAAGGAGGGAAAAAAGGCACCATAAGGAAGGCCTAGAAGCGACACACACCTGTAAAACCGAAGGATACACCAAGCTAGTGCAGGTAGGCTCAAGGGCGGCTCTTTGGTGGTGCAGGGGCTGTGCACAGGCCGGCACGGGGGCGGCTACAAGGCAGGCGCAAGGGCGGCTGGTGTGCAGAGGACACCACTTCATCTCCTTCTTCACTTCTACTCTCGACTCTCTAATCTTCTTCACTCCAGCAACAACATACATGTGTGACATACATATATATGCATCAACATAAGCCAAATCATGGCTAAACAAGAACCAATCCTAAGGAAAGCTAAGGAAAGGAAGAAAAGAAGAAGAAAAGAAGAAAGAAGGTAAGGAAGCCATGTAAGCTTACCAAAGCTCTCCAGGAAGTCACACAGCAACAACAACACCCTCAAGCTGGCTCCATAAGGCACAATATCATCAACAACATCCAAACCAACCAAAGCTAGCAAGATCTCTTACCAAAAGCTCACAAACTTTACAAGATCAACCAAGGATCCAAGGGAGAAGAAGAAGAGAGGAGATAGTACGTAAGGAGAGAGAGAGATCTGAAACTGTAAACCCTCATTAAGAGGAGAAGAAGAAGTATAAATAGGACGATAAAAGGGTAAAGCACGAGTCAAAGCAGTCAAAGAAGACGGCTGCAACACATAAAGCCCCAGGGGCGGGCTCTATGAGCCGCAGAGGCGGACCAGGTAAGGCGCAGGGGCGCCCCCTGGGTCACGTAGGGGCGGCTCAGGCATAAACCTGGTCCCTCTGCTCTCTCTCTCAACTCTCAACAACTAGGCTCTTACAACAAGGACATGCCAAATTTAAAATGATGATAGTTGGAGAAATGCATTCCGTTGGAAGAAACATGAGATAGGCTACTGTTCGCTCCAAATGGTGTGTGCAAGCTTTAAATTTATAACCCTAGATGTAAGCTTAAAATAAGGATGCGAACCCGCAGTGTACGGGTCAATCGTAGTAAAAAGCAAGAAATTTCAGGGGTCGATCACAAGGACTTAGTGAAACAAAGCAGGTATAGGTTGTCAATGCAAACTACTAACCACAAAAGCGATTAAACAATCAAAGATGATAAAAAATCAATTAAGGAAGTATGCAATTCTAGGGATTAAAGCATCTAGTTGTGGTTCCAACTCAAGATCTAAAGATAAGCGGACAAAGCTGAAATTTTTGCAAAGGGAAGGTGTTACTAAAGTGGAATAGATCACCGGGTAAGTCTCACTACTCACTATTCCCAAACCGTAACTCCTATTACCGGGTAAGTCTCAAGGAATTAAGGAAAAGAACTATAATCTCAAACCAACAAACCAACTAAGGGAATAGAATCAACCTTTACCGGGTAAGTCTCAGGCTAACTCACAAAGATGGAATGAAAGTACACTCAAACCCCAATAAAGGATAAACCTTTATTATCTATTGCTTATGATCTTGGGTAAACAAACAAAGGAATTACTGGGTAAGTCTCATCCTAGGCTTGCATTGAACCAGGAAAGGTGTAATAAGAATAGGATTTGGGAAACTCTAACACTTAACTCTCAGTTTTGGATCAGAAAAGTCACCTCGGTCAGGCGAATTTCACCCCGGCCGAGATGTTCATCGACTGAGCGAGATGTTTTAGGGTTAAGGATAAAGACTCAAGCTTTCAGGGTCCTACTGAGATTAAGATTATTCTATCATTTTTTTTCCCACAACCTTCAGCCAATCACCCTAGAATCACACAAAGAAATTAGCCAATCATCATCATGAAAGCAATAATCAAATATAAGGGAAGAAAGAGAATAATTGAACAATAAAACCTTAAGAGAAAGGCTTCAATAACTGAATCAATTATCAATCAAACAAGCGTGCCTTGGATCACAATCTAACAAGACAATCAACAAAGAAGGGAATCTAAGAAAGTCTTACAAAACCCTTCACAAAAGCTATAAAAGCTATCAACTTTCTTCCTTCAATCTTCCTTCAACCTTCAAAAAGGTTCTTCAAATCTCTCAACTGTAGTGGGATAAAACGGCTGTGTTGCACGATGTGCAGCCCTAAGCACGATCTCCGGGTGATATCGGGTGTTGGATTTGTGGAAAATCCAACCCTTTTTATATGAAAATTACCCTCCAAAGATAAGAGATCTTAGAAAGATCTTTTCCCATAAAAATAGGTAAAATATATGGGCTAAATTATCTTCTTCCTTCCAGGAATCCAACCTAAAAATATAAGATCCTTTTTCCAAAAATAAAAGATCTCAGCCAAGAATAAAATATCTCTCGCCGCGTCCAAGGTGTTCGCGTCGGTCGAGCAGCTCCTCTGGATCACCTCGGTCGAGATGGTACTGTAGCTGACCGAGGTGAATCACAACTGAATGTGAAATCTCTCAAATCTGGTCCAAAGTGAATCTTCAATCTATTTTCATGATTCCTGGATTCTTCCTTAAGCTCCTCAATGTAGCTCCAATGACTCATTAGCTCCTTTTGCTCCATTTTGATGCAAAACGTGCCATTTTACCTACGATTACAACGAAACTTGGTGTAGACCTCGATTCCCACAAAGGTAGATGAAACGACAATATAATCACATAATATACATCCAAACATGCAGATTATTGAAGATAAAACGTCTAAACAGGCCCCAAAATATAGACAATAATTCATGCTATCAAAATACCCCATACTTAGCCATTGCTTGTCCCTAAGCAAGTTCCGAATATAAAATACAAGATAGAATGGATTATTAGTCATAAAGATCAATGAAAAAGTCTTTCAAAACATTTTAATGGTGTGTTACAATCATAGATCACTCTAAGAGAATGCTTCATGGAATTTAAAATCAAAATATGATCAAAATATTTTATAAATATAAGAAAGTTGTTCATCCTTGCATAAAATCATAGAATGCATAATAAATCATAATCATCGAAATTAATCATGTATAATCCAGTTTAAACCACCAAGTCAATCAACAAGCTCGAGGTCTCAAGGTCTTTCAAATGAAGGTCAAGAAACATGTGAGGGTGGGATGTATATAGGGAATATGGTGCTAGAATCCGGGAAAAGGATCTTTTCTTCACTTGCTTTGAATTTCAACATCTTCCACCAATAAGCTTTGCTTATTTACTTTTTACTTTTTACTTTACTTTTTGGGATGCATGGACAGAGGTGCACAATAACCGAAGCCTAGGAAATCAGCAATCATCAATTTCTCGAGATGCCTCAAACCCTTGATGCACATACCATGACCCGTTAGGAATATCGCTCAATCCGACTTTGGCAAGACACAAACACTCGGCTATGTGAATGGTGCCGAGTTACTCATCATCATGATTGACTTCCCCAAACCTATATGTTTCTTTCTAACTTTCAGCCACATCTCAACTTTTCTTCACTTGCTTTTCACTTTTGCTTGCTTCCAAATTCCCGGATAGGTAAAGGGGAGGCAAATATGCATATGAGGGGCTAAGCATGATCAAGAAGAAGAAGAGAAGAGAATGAATTGCCTTAATCATCCCAGTAAGAAAGTGAGAGAACTCATAATGTGGTGTCAACCTTCAAATTCAACATAATTTTGATAAAAACAAAGTATTAAACATGCCACAAATTTCAAACAAAGCATTTAGCAACTTAAACATATTATAAAACCTTTCAAACATATAAAAATTTCAAAACCAGTCAGCAAACAAAATCATCACTGAGGTCATATCCAGATAGGAAGCACAAAAAATCGTTTCGAAATTCTTTTCAGTTAAAATGCCTCGGTCGAGATGTTCTAAGTCAACCGAGGTGAAGTACCTCGTTTGGCCAAAATCACTTCGGTCGAGGTCAAATTTTTTTTTTCAAACCAGTTTTTGACGTTTTTCTCAATCAAATAACCTGTATGCATGCATGTAGTCTCAGATAAGCACATAGAGCAAAATACAACATAAATATCCGATAGAGTCAAGTCATACATCCATAGTCAAATAACATCAAATACCCCATACTTGGGACACATTGTTCCAATGGGTCAAAATAAGTCTAAGTAAACAAAGTACTCATCGGACAAAGCTGAGGTGCATAATAAATGAATAGAGAAAATCCTGCAAGCTCTCAATAATCCCGATCGGGTGGTGGTGGTGGTGGCACGTACGGGTGCTAAGATGGGTCGAAAGGATAGCCCATGACATGCTGAAACTGAATCTCAGCCATCACGTGCTGGTAGTGTAGTCTCTCCTGCATCTCTCTGATCTCCAAGGACATGGCAGCGTAGGAATCTATCATCTGATCCGTCAGATCGTCGATCCGACGGTGAGCAGCTGGATCCCTCTGCCTACGTACCCTACGCCTAGCGGAACGTGCTGGAGCTGCAGCCGGCTCCTCCTCAGTCTCGTCATCATCTAAATCAATGACCGGCGCACTAGTTCCAGCTGTATCTGTGCCCGTATCCATAGGAACACCACCATCCTCATCATCATCATCATCATCCTCAGCCTCATCCTCCTCAGCTGGCCCCTGAGCTGCTGCCTCTCTAGCATCCTCCATCAATGGGATCCACGCAGTTTGCCAGTAATATGGATCAAACACGGAGAACTGAGCTGACTATCTGATCCCCCGAGGTGCAGTCGGCTTCCATGGCATCGCCACATATGGCGTTGTAAGTCCTCGGGGAACCAGTATCCTCCGAGTGATCATCTCTTGAAGTCCGAGCGGCTTGGCAGCCGCCACCATGGTACAAGCACTGATGTCCAAATCCATGTAACTCGCTATATGAGTCACTATACCTCCACAGCAGATGTCGCCCTTCGCCTTCACCTTGATCTTATGCAGATCCTCCGCCAGCATCAATCCAAAATGTGGGACTCCTCCAGTCACCATGCAGTATAGACTCAGAAGCTCACCCTGCCTGATCTTCTGGGGCGTCTTAGTACGCGCCAGAAGAGTCTCACTGAAAATCCTGTGAGCTAGTCTAAAAGCTAAATGGAAAATGATCCTCTCCCTGAAATCTCCAGGTCTCCATCTGTTAGCGTGCTCAACCACGTGAGCTATGTGTCCCCAGAACTCCCGAGATACAGCTCGAGAGGGAAAATCAGCAACAGTAAGGGTCGGGAAGCCAAAGATGTCCCGCCAGTGGTCCAAGGGAACTATGTAGTTCCAGTTCATCAACCGGTACTTTATGGCGCGCTCGGTGGGAAAGTAAGTAACGGAGCTGACAAACTCCAGGGTCGGCTCTAAGTAGGCCGGAGCTCTAATCTCTGTGAACTGCTCCAAGCCCACAACAGATATCATCCGCCTCAAGTCCTCATCAACATAGAGGCAATAAAAAATAATATGTTTTGAGAAGCATTGGAGCTACGGTTTGAGAGTTATTGTGTTCCAAAGTTGACGTCTCATGCAGTTTTTATAAATGTGCTGAGTGTTGGGAAAAACAGCAGGTGATGCTGTTTTGTGAGATGGTTTTGAATGAGCTATTGATCTCCGTTGCGCTTGAATTTTGGATATGATATATTTGACATATTGTTGTAGAACATATTAAAATTTTAGAGGAATCCAGTGAGCGGTTTGGGATTTATGATTTTTCGAAGATTTAGTCGTAAGCAGTTTTTCTGTTGTGCTGAAATTCGGTTTTGTGAGATAGTTTTAAATAGGATTTTGATCTCCTTTGCGGCTGAATTTTGGATATATTATAGATAAGATTTTATAGTAGAAAATATCAAAATTTGGGATAAATCCAGCGAGTAATTTAGGAGTTATGATTTTTCAAAGTTAGAACAATGTGCTTTTTGTTAAGTGTTGTAACCAACTTTAGAAATTTTTGTAGAAGTGATGCTTTAACAGTTTTAAGAAATTCTTTCTCCTATGAGTAGACGGGATATCATAGAGGACCTAAGAAATTATTTCGGGAATTTTATAAATTTATTCGAGTTTTATATTTGAAGCCGAAGTTGGATCTTAATGACCTTTCGGAAAATAAGAAGAATGTGTAAATTGCCAGTTTGTAACCAAAGTCATCTTTATGACCTACTATCTTAGAAGTCTTAGACTTCTAATCACCTAGGAAGTGTGCTGACACACTTGCCTCCTTTGGCAGGCCACTGAATTCCTACTGTACAGATCGATTTGCAAATTAGAAAGTCGAGATTTGATTCAGGTAAGTCCACGGACTACCTTAGCTGGCTTCTTGTATGAGTGTAATGGGTATGAGTGGTGTTTGTTAGTTATAATAAATAACGAAACCGAATTAGGCCGACTTTATTATTTACATAATTGATCCAAGTGTATGATAACGGGTCGTGACATCATCTGCCTAGCTCTTGCGAGAGTCTAGGAGGTTCCCTGCGACCAACCCAATCAGGTAGACGGTCAGATGCATTAGTACCATTCCGCGTTTGTAAACGGGGACAGGGGCGAGGTTTGGGAATCCCTCGTGTCACAAAATAAGTATCATTAGTAATGACATATCACCTAATTAAAAGATAATAAAAAGGATTGAGTGTTGCATGTTGATTGTGTATGTTATGTGTTTCTGCTTTTACCTTTATACTTATACAAAGAATGTTAGCTAACGGTTTTATCCGTGTTGTAGATTTGTAGAGATAGACAGTTGCAGAGAGATCCAGAACGAATGGTCAGCCGGGTCCACGTATTCATTAGATGGGGACAGGGGGTCTCTTATACGACATGCATGTTATGTATCTATGTATATGTTTTGTAAGGCTGTCACATGTGTACATTCATACATTAAAAATAATATGTTTTGAAATTATTTTAAATACATTTGTGCCTTGTTGTAAGATCCAAGTAAAATTGTTGTCAAACTAAGGTCGGGACCCATTGTGAGGTCCTAACCAGTAGCTCCCCGAGTTCTCAGAATTTGGGGTGTTACAATATGGTATTAGAGCTTTGGGTTGGAAACAATGGCACTTGAAATCTTTTGAAAGACCGAATGTATAAAATAAATAGAACCCGGAAGGGGTCTAAATTTTTAAAACGGATTTATGTATTTACACGCACGCATAGTCAGGTTGTTGGGTTATTAGTACGTCGGACCACCATCGCTCTTTGTGGATCTCTGCAACTTGGATCGATAGGAGTGAGTACATAAACTTTTTATGAGGTTTACTATTATATGTTATATACAAGTGTATGCGTAGCTTGTTAGTACCCTAAAGGATATTTTATATCCTTTAGTCGTGATATCACGAAGTGATTTTGCCTCATGATAAATCAGTAGCGGACTTGAAGAGTCTCCGAACGAGGCAATGGAATCAGATCTCGAATTGAGTATTATACTCCGGTGGGCCGCTTGGTGATCCGTACAAATCATCCAGAGAACAAGTGAGCAAGGAAGTAAAGTTGCGAAGATAATTTTTACCACAAGCACAATCAGATGAGGAAGAAATCGCTGGGCCAATTCAGTTAGAAGGAATAGAAGGTCGTACATGGAACTCGGGCATACGAGGCCGAGAGACGGAATTAGAAGAACCATGCAAGAGACTATAAGAGTGCGGAGTAGGGATAACAATATTGGAACGGGACAAGTAGAATTGAGTACAACCAAGATTGCGCAATCAAGGACATTATAATCGAGGCGGATGCCCCATAGACCATTAGGGCATGAGAAACCAGAAGAGATAAAGTGTCAATCCGGTTGTGAGAATATAAGGTGCATGGAATGAAGACCTACAATTGAGTGTAAAAGCGAAAAGGCAGACCCCACAAGCGTGGGGGGTTTTGACCTCCTCAGAGATATAAGAAGTTGGAAAGAAACCGCGACGCCAATATCCAAAGAATGGACGCCGGTAGCAGGCAACGGAGTTTCAGGAAGGCGATATTACCACCAACACCAGTGAAGAAATCTGTATGGGAGAACGGCCTTGCTAGACTCGAGAGTCCAGGGTAACATGAATTATTACGGGACCTAAGCCATCAACACAGATGATCCATGCAAAAGGAACTGTAAGTGGATGATCATTACGGCCATAAGAATTTCAAAGACGCTTGCAAGCTATCGTGGAAACTTGAAACGACTATTTGTGCCAGATGCATGACACAATCGGACTAGAGAAAATGGAGTTAGCCTATAAGAAGCGGAAGGGTGGAAGGTAGAACGAACTAAAGAAGTATAAAAGGATTGTTGTGAGCGACTGTTTACCTAGTAGCTAAGGAAATTTTGACAGATCACAATTTACACCGGAATGGAGACTTACAACTTAATGTAAGAGCGAAGGGTAGACTTCACAAGCGTGGAGACATTTTGTCTTCTTTAAAGATAAGAATTCTAAGAGGAATCACAACGCCAGTATCGAAAGGATCGAAGCCCGTAATATAGTCAATAGAGATTTGGAAGGAAATATTACAAACAACGCCGATTAAGGAACCTGTGCTTGTGAGAATCGTGTGGTGGACTCAAGAGTCCAGGGTAACCCCCACTTATAACAGAACATAGGTCATCAACACAGACGGTCCCTGTAAAGGGACTACAATTGGGAGGTAATTAAAAGTCATCGGAACTACAAGACGCTTACCATCTATCGTGGAGTGTTAGGAACGACTTTTGACGTCAGGCGAATGGCACTGTGAGACTTGAGAAAGAGAATTGTCCCAAAGGAAGCAGAAGAGTGAAAGATAAGACGAACTAAAGAAGTATAGAAGGATTAATCTAGTAGGTGATGTGCACCAAAAGTTTAATACTAGTAGAGGTATGAAATTGAGATAAGTCAATTATAGACTGACCGATGTCAACTAAGTACGTGCAAGGGTTATTTGGTATTGACGAGCTATGTATAGTTAAGAGGAGAAATCTATGATTGAGGATTATTGAAGTAATTATACTGATGCTCGATCTAGAGGATTTCCTCAAGTAGGCAACGTAAGTCTTCATAGACAACTAAATGTATAGAGAGAATCGTGTTAGAGGTTACTGCTTGGTTGATTAAAAATCAAACTCCGGTCGAGTCTGGGGGGTTCGGATCCGTGCTAAGAGAATTAAGAAAGTAAACAGAAGAAATTGTTCTCCAATCGTTTTTGTTTCATTAAGGCAATTAAGGAAGGTATCTGGTACTTCATCCGGTTAGGACTTAGGGTATATTTGGAAGAAAGAGTTTGAGGTTAAGCACTTGAGACTCACAGAAAATGTCCTTATGATTAATGAGTGACAACAAAATTATCAGATAAGTGCAGCGGAAACGTGGGGGGGGGTCCTAACCCACAGAGCTAGAGTTTAAGATGATGATAATTGGTGAAATGCATTTCGCTTGGAAGGAACGTGAGAAAGGCTATGCGGAGTGACTGAAAATATTGTACGGGAACTTATGTGCATCTAGACGTAATAGAAGGAGACTGGTACCCAATTATGGATCCGAATGAAGAGTAATGGCTTCGTTACATGTTGCCAGACAAGTAGTTTTGGAATTTTATACCTAACGGAGTACGTTCAAGTGAGTTTTCTTGATGGATTGAGAGAAGAATTTACGATGTAATAAAAGTATTGTGCATGGTCTGCACTAGAAAGCTCAAAGTGAGTAACTACCATTCTGAGTCCAAGATACATAAGAAAGAGAAGCGACATGAGTATACTTACAACATAGTAACCGTGCTTAAAGAAAGCATAATCTCGGAGTAGATTTTATGTGTAATGTTATATCGGAACATACCCAAGTTGCGTTTTGAGTTAGAGGGATACTATCGGGCTAGTAACATCAGTGGACAAAAGAGCGCACTACTGATGGTATGTTAACATTTATTGAGTAGTTATTATCAAATAACGGTGATATGAGATCACTTTGTGTCTAAGGCCGTCATTTCAGACATATTATATTTTACTTAGGATCTTGGAAAATGCGTGAGAAGCCTAAATTTGAGCTAACAATATATTAGAGATCTATAAATAATATAATAATGCCAAGTGAACAAAGAGGATGACCACTACATTTGATGCTTAGTTGCCCCGAGTGTAGACCAGAAAACGGTAAAGGTGACGATTCCTTACCGGAGGAATAAGATGACTGAGTAATATTAAAAGACAAGACCAAGTGGGTTGTGATGCGAAGAGCATTGGGTACTTGGTAAGTGTTGGTGGATGTCCAAGACCTTTGGCTTGAGTGTGTAGTCAGAACCTTTTTAGAAGGCTGGAAGAAAGTGGTCATAACAAAGGGAAGGAAGTTGAATAGATTATTTTCCGTAGAGTCATCAAAAGATTTGGAAGTGAGTTGTGTAAGGCAACCATTGGAAGTTTTAAAGCGGTAAAAGTGACAGCTGGACTAGTATTCCTCACCCTATTGGAGAGTGTAGCTTCAGTTCTCCACGGAGACTAAGTTTGGGAAGTGAGTTGGAGAATTTCAGTGGAAAGATACCTACCAGACACGGGTTAGGTTATCATATGTAGTGATAGTTGTAACCTCGAGAGTGACGAGTTAGGGCTTCACCTTGGATGTGTGATATTGTTTGACTGCTTGTTTATTTCATGATTTAGTGTTTAGTCAGTGATGTGTGTTTTTGGTAATCTTGATGTGCGGGAAACTTAGATGTGGAAACGACGAGACTTTTGTGTAGTGATCAAACACACCTATTCGCTCCAAACGGTGTGTGCAAGCTTTAAATTTATAACCCTAGACTTAAGCTTAAAACAAGGATGCGAACCCGCAGTGTACGGGTCAATCGTAGTAAAAAGCAAGAAAATTCCAGGGGTCGATCACAGGGACTCGGTGAAACAAAGTCAATAACGGTATGCTTCGTGAATACTAACCACAAAGAGCAATTAACACAATCAAAGATGAATAAGAAGTCAATAAAGCAAACATGCAATTCTAGGGATTAAAGCATCTAGTTGTGGTTCCAACTCAAGATCTATAGATAAGCGGACAAAGCTGAGATTTTTGCATGGGGAAGGTGTTACTAAAGTGGAATAGATCACCGGGTAAGTCTCACTACTCACTAATCCTAAACCGTAACTCCTATTACCGGGTAAGTCTCAAGGAATCAAGATAAAGAACTATAACATCAAACTAACACACCATCTAAGGGAATAGAATCAACCTTTACCGGGTAAGTCTCAGGCTAACTCACAAAGATGGGATGGAAGCACACTCAAACCCCAATAAAGGATAAACCTTTATTACCTACACTTATGATCGTTGGTACACAAACTAAGGAATTACCGGGTAAGTCTCATCCTAAGCTTGCTTTGAACCAGGAAAGGTGTAATAAGAATAGGATTTGGCAAACTCTAACACTTAACTCTCAGTTATGGATCAGATAAGTCACCTCGGTCAGCCAGTTTCCACCCCGGCCGAGATGTTCATCGACTGAACGAGATGCTTAGGGTTAAGGATAAAGACTCAAACTTTCAGGATCCTACTGGAATCTAAGATTATTCTATCATTGTTTTTCCCACAACCTTCGGCCAATCACCCTAGAATCACACAAGGAAATTAGTCACTCATCATCATTATGAAAGTATTAAATATATGGGAATAAGGTGAATATTTGAACAAGAAGAATTTAATGAAAAAGACTTCAATAACTGAATCAAATATCACAACAAAGCGTTCCTTGGATAGCAATCCAACAAGACAAGACAACAAGTGAGGGAATTGAAGACAATCTTACAAAAACCCTCCAAAAAGCTATAAAAGCTATAGACTTCAATCTTCCTTCAACCTTCAAAAAGGTTCTTCGAATCTCTCCAATGAGAGTATGCTGCGGCTGCTGCGTGATAAGCGGGGGTGATAGCGGATGTATGCGGCCTCCTTGATTTGTGGAAATCCAACCCTTTTTATAGGAGAATAACCCTCCAAAGATAATAAATCTTAGAAAGATATTTTCCCAAAAATATAGGTAAAATATATGATTCTGCATATCTCCTTCCTTCCAGGAGCCAAACCCAAAAATATAAGATCACTTTCCAATTTTAAAAGATCTCAGCCAAGAATAAAATATTCTCGCCGCGTCCTAGGTGTTCGCCTCGGTCGAGTCGGCGTCTCTGGATCACCTCGGTCGAGATGAATCTCGGGTCAACCGAGGTGAGTCACAATTGAATGTGAAATCTCTCAAAACTGGTCCAAAGTAATTCTTTAATCCATGGCTATGCTTCCTGGATGTAGCTCCAAATGACTTATGATTCCTTTTGCTCCTTTTTGATGCAAAACGTACCATTTTACCTGCAATTACAGCAAAACTAGGTGTAGACCTCGATTCCCGCAAAGGTAGATGAAATGGTAGTAAAATCACATAATATACATACAAACATGCAGATTATGAAAGATAAAACGTCCAAACAAACCCCAAAATATAGACTATAATTCATGCTATCAAAATACCCCATACTTAGCCCTTGCTTGTCCCCAAGCAAGTTCCTCATATAGAAGTCAAGATAGAATGGATTATAAGTCATGAAAATCAATGAAAAAGTCTTTCAAAAACATCTTATGGTGTGTTACAATAATAGATCACTCTAAGAGAATACTTCATGGAATTTAAAAACTCAATATGCTCAAAACATTTTATAAATATAGGAAAGTTGTTCATCTTTGCATAAAATTATAGAATGCATAATAAATCATACTTATCAAAATTAATCATGTATAATCCAGTTTAAACCGCTAAGTCAATCAACAAGCTCAAGGTCTCAAGGGCTTCCCAAAAGAAAAGGTCAAGAAACGTGTAGGGTAGGGATGTGTGTAAGGTAATGTGGTGCTAGAATTCGGGAAAAGGATGAACTTCACTTCCACTTTGACTTGCACCATCTTCCACCAATAAGCTTTGCTTATTTCACACTTTTTCTTTTTTTTACTTTACTTTTTGGGATGCATGGACAGAGGTCACAATAACCGAAGCCTAGGAAATCTGCAATCATCAATTTCTCGAGATGCATCAAACCCTTGATGCACATACCATGACCCGTTAGGAATATCGCTCAATCCGACTTTGGCAAGACACAAACACCCGGCTATGTGAATGGTGCCGAGTTACTCATCTTCATGATTGACTTCCCCAAACCTAAAATTGCTTTCTAACACTTTCACTTCCAGCCATTTCTCATCTTCACTTGCTTTCACCACTTCGCTTGCTTCCAAATTCCCGGATAGGTAAAGGGAGGCAAAATGTATATGAGGGGCTAAGCATGATCAAGAAGAAGAAGAAGAAGAGAATGAATTGCCTTGGTCTTTCCAAGAAGAAAGTGAGAGAACTTAACCTGCGGTGTCAACCTTCAAATTCAACATAATTTGGATAAAAACAAAGTATTAAACATGCTAATAATTTCAAACAAAGCATTTAGCAACTTAAACATATTATAAAACCTTTCAAACACATAAAGAATTCAAAACCAGTCAGTAAACAAGATCTTCACTGAGATCATATCCAGATAAGTAAGACAAAATCGTTTTCGAAAACTCTCAGTTAACACACCTCGGTCGAGGTGTTCTTGGTTCAACCGAGGTGAAATGCCTCGTTTGGCCAAGACTGACTCGGTCGAGGTCGAAAATTTTTTTTTTTTTAAAAACCATTTTTTTTTTCAGTTTCGACGTTTTTCTCAATCAAATAACCTGTAGGTATGCATGTAATATCAGATAATCATATAAATGCAGCAGTGAAGCATAAATAAAATATCCGATAGAAGATAATGTCATACATCAAAAGGTAGTCAAATAATACATCAAGTAGTCATATAAGTACAAACACCCCATACTTGGGACACACTGTCCCAGTGGGTCAAATAAAAGTCTGAAAATGAGAGAACTCACCGGATAAATAGCTGAACTGCATAAAAAAATATAATAAGAAAATCCAGCAGCTCCTTAGTAATCCTGATCCGGCGGTGGTGGTGGTGGTACGTACGGATAGCCCATGACATGCTCGAACTGAAGCTGGGCCATGATGTGCTGATGGTGCTGCCGCTCCTGCATCTCGCGGATATCCAGCGATAATGCAGCGTACGTGTCAATAACCTGATCCGTCAGGTCATCGATCCGTCTGTGAGCAGCTCGATCTCTCACTCCATGCCTCCTGCGTCTAGCAGGTCTGATTGGAGAAGTCTCAGCTGGTGCAGGCTCTGTCTCCTCCTCATCATCCAAGTTGATGATCGGTGGCGCGCTCGGACCTGCAGTATCCGTCCCTGTATCCATCGGGACTCCACCATCTCTCTCATCCACTGTCTCCTCGTCGTCATCCTCCTCCTCCTCAGCCGGGGCAGCTACTGCCTCTCTATGATCCTCCATCAGTGGAGCCCAAGCTGTCTGCCAGTAATGCGGATCAAAGACTGTGAACTGAGCAGACCAGCGGATCCCCTGTGGTGCAGTCCGCTCCCAAGGCATAGCAACATAAGGAGTGGTCAAACCACGGGGAACCAAAATCCTCCGTGTGATCATCTCCTGTAATCCAAGCGGCTTCGGAGCCGCCACCATCGTGCAAACACTAAGGTCCATCCCGTGATAGGTAGCGATATGGGTGACTAGACCTCCGCAGCAAATGTCTCCCTTCGCCTTGGCCTTGATCCTGTGCAGGTCCTCTGCCAAGATCAAGCCAAAGTCTGGGAAACCTCCTGTAACCATGCAGTAGAGGCTGAAGAGCTCGCCATGTCGGATCTTCTGGGGCGTCTCAGTACGCGCCAGAAGTGTCTCGCTAAATATCCTATGGGCTAGTCTGAAGGCTGGGTGGAAGATGACCTTCTCCCTGGAATCTCCAGGGCGCCATCTGTCTGCATGCTCGGTAATATGGGCAATCTGCCCCCAGAACTCCCTAGCTACGGATCGGGAGGGGAAGTCGGTGGCGGTGGGCTCAGAAAAGCCAACAATCTCTCTCCAGATCTCTAAAGGAACTATGAAGTTCCGGTTCATCAACCGGTACTTCACAGACCGGTCTGTGGGGAGGTAGGAGAAGGAGCTAACAAAGTCTAAGGTCGGCTCCAAATAAGCTGGGGCTCGGATCTCAGTAAACTGATCCAGCCCTACAGTGGCAATCATCCTCCTAAGGTCAGCATCTAACCCTAGGCAATCGAAGGCTGACACGTCCAGAAATCGTGGTGCGATGACTGGACGGCTAGCTATGCGCTCATAGTCTACCCGGCATCTCTCGTGGATAACTGGGGGGAAAGGACGGGAAGAAGAGGAAGAAGGGGAAGGTGAGGATCTGTCTCTCAGGGCTAGACGACGACCGGAACTCATTTTCACTCAACACTGTCAGACCACCTCGTTCACTGACAGGACTCAGAAATCACCTCGGTCGAGATACAGTTCGACCGGACCAAGGCGCAACAGTCGCGATTCCAATTCTCAGAAATTCAGTTCTTTTCCCCCTAAAATCACTACAATTGCTTCCTAAGGGGTACTTAAATCCTTTCTCAGCAGAATCAAGGGCAACCAAAGCTCAAATCGAAACGAATTAACGAGTTAGGGTTTCGACTTGTTTTACCTCGTTTCGGTCGATTCGTTCGATTTCTTTGCAGATCTGTTGTTGCAATCGGTTCCTCTACCCTTCAATCTCAGTTTAGAAGCGGAAATCTTCGAAAACGAGCGAGAAACGAGAGAGAGCGAAGTGGACTGTCGCCGCGGTCGAGGTGAAGAAGGTAAAAAGTGAAAAATAAATTTTTCCCCTTTTTATACTGTTCCTGGATCTGCTGTCACCTCGGTCGAGATGGTCTCGACTGGACCGAGGTGGTACGGACCGAGGTGGTTCTGCAGAAAACCCTAGTAGCCTCGGTTGCTCAAGAATTAACTCGGTCGAGGTGTTCTGACAGTAACCGAGATGCTTCTGTCTTCTCAAGATCTCGAACTTCTGTCCTTCCAGTTATGCTCCTTCCTTAGATATTCCCTGTTGTCTGTCCAGAATGCCAAAAACAAAGCAAAGCAAAGCAAAAACAAAAACTATCTAAGCTAGACTAGAAAACGGGAAAAGAAAGCAATACCTTGGGTTGCCTCCCAAGAAGCGCTTGGTTTAAGGTCGCTAGCTGGACCATAATGCGTCTCAAACGAGGTATATTGATGCAACCTCCTCAACCGGCATTTCCGGATGGTATTTCTTAAGTCTATGACCGTTGACCTTGAAGCTTCCGCTAGTTTCGCCCCATATCTCAACTGCACCATGAGGGAAAACATGTTTCACAACGTAAGGTCCGGTCCATCTAGATTTCAACTTACCTGGAAAAAGGCGGAGGCGGGAGTTGAAGAGTAGAACTAAGTCTCCTTCGTTAAGCTCCTTTGGGACGATACGCTTGTCATGCCATCTCTTCGTCCTTTCCTTGTAGATTTTGGCATTCTCATAAGCGTTCAAACGCAGCTCCTCCAGCTCGTTGAGTTCCAATAGTCGCTTCTCACTAGCCTCCTTGATGTCGAAATTCAACCATTTGATTGCCCAATACGCTTTGTGTTCCAATTCAACGGGCAAATGGCAAGACTTCCCATATACCAAATTATAAGGGGCGGTACCTATGGGAGTCTTGAATGCGGTCCTGTACGCCCAAAGAGCATCGTCCAACTTCATGGACCAATCCTTCCTCGTTCTAGAGACGGTCTTCTCCAAAATTGCCTTGATTTCTCTATTCGAGATCTCGACCTGTCCACTAGTTTGAGGGTGATAAGCAGTTGATACCTTGTGGGTTACCCCATACTTCGATAGAAGTGCCTTGAACTTCCGGTTGATGAAATGCGTTCCTCCATCGCTTATGATGATGCGTGGAGTTCCAAATCGTGGAAAGATAGTTCTATTCAAGAACTTCACAACCACCTTGGCGTCGTTAGTGGGAGAAGCAATGGCTTCAACCCATCTAGAGACATAGTCAACCGCAAGAAGGATATAGAGGTTTCCTCCGGAGGATGGGAAAGGTCCCATGAAGTCAATGCCCCATACATCAAAGATTTCCACTTCTTGGATGTTGTTAAGTGGCATCTCGTTTCTCCTTGATAAATTTCCTGTTCTTTGGCATGCATCACAAGAGACAACAAAAGATTGCACATCCTTAAATAATGTAGGCCAAAAGAAACCAGAACGTAATACCTTAGCGCATGTTTTATCGGTGCTAGCATGTCCTCCACAAGGGAGTAAATGGCAATGCCGTATAACGCTATTAATTTCGTCTTCCGGAATGCATCTTCGAAGCATCCCATCCGGTCCGCGCTTGAATAGCAGCGGCTCATCCCAGTAGTAATGTCGTACTTCCTTGAAGAATATCTTCTTTTGAGAGTACGTCAATCCGGGCGGTATCTCCTGGCAAACAAGATAATTCACAATATCAGCATACCAAGGTCCGTTCTTATCAGAAAGTTGGTGGATAGAATGTTCCACCAACTGAGGATGAATGTCAGAGAAGTGAGTAAGAGGATTATTATTCTCAGTAGTCTCAGTTGACATCATCTCGCCATCGATCTCGGTCGAGGCACAGAGGCGTTGACCGAGATGTTCTTCAGTCGCCTCGCTCAGTCCAGAAAGTGCCTCGGTCGAGGTGCTGCTGCTGGAACCGAGACTGGAGATCTTCGTCTCCTGGATTAGCTTCTCAGTTTTAGCTCCTGGATCCTCTTCCAGTGCCTTCAAGCTCCGTATATCTGCATCACAAGAAGCATCTATACCCTCCTCCATTAAACTGAAGCTAATAACTCTTTCGAGTGGATCGTTAATAAGGATAGAGCTCACCAATTCTCTTGATTCTTCTTCATCGTAGATGTTGAAGATATCATCAGTTAGTTGCTCCCCTTTCATGGCTGCAAGTAGTGCGAACTCCACCTCATCGCCACCAACGTTGAATTTCAACTTGGCATTCTTGCAATCCACGTTGCAACCCGAAGTTGCTAGAAATGGCCTCCCGAGAATAATAGGAACAGGATAATCTGCGGGAATGTCAAGTACAACAAAATCTTTAGGTAGATAGAAGTTACCTAACTTGACCGGAACGTCCTCCAAGATGCCCACGGGATGGGTAATGGAGCGATCCGCCATATAAAGTTGAATCTTGACCGGCTTGGGCTCCCCAAGACCGATCTTCGTGCATAGCTCCAGCGGGATGATGCTCGCGCTGGCTCCTAGATCACAAAGGGCTTCGCAAGTGACATCCCCAACTTGAATGGGAATGCAAAACGAGCCGGGATCTCTCAACTTAGGCGGCATCTTTTCCTTCATGATCTTGATAAGCTCCGAAGATTTAGATGTCATCCTAACTTCACCAACATCCTCCAGCTTCCTCTTCCTTGATAAGATCTCTTTTAAGAACTTCCCATAGGCGGGCATACCTGAAATAGCATCAAGGAAAGGGATATTAATGTGTAGCTTATTCATCATGTCAAGAAACTTACCAAAGTGCTTGTCTAGATGTGCTCTGGCTCTGGATTGAGGTAATGGAAGTGGTGGTTTGTATGCTGGAGGTGGAGTATAAGTTTCAGTTGTCCCTCTTGCTTTCTGTTGCTCCACCTCGGTTGGCATCTCGGTAGAGGTGTTCTTCGATTGGATCTGGACCGAGGTGGTCTGCGTCAATCGAGGTACTGGATCTGCAGTTTTAAGTCCACTCCTCGTCGTTATGGCCATGCACTGGCCCTTAGGGTTAGTTTCCGTCTTTGCTGGAAGCTTCCCTGGATCTCTTGGCGCTTCATTCGCCCTACTAGCAAGTTGTTGTTCGAAGGACTTTTGGGCCCTCGAAAATGAAGTCATAGAATTCTCCATAGCGCTAAGCTTGATCAAGATAGCCTCCAGAACTGCGTCTTTCTTTTCTGGTTGAGACGAACTTGATCCTTGCCCTTGGCTCTTTAATGGAGTAGAAGAAGAAGAAGGGGAAGAGAGGAAAGGGTTAGAGGAATCGTTAGAGTTGGAGTTTGAATGATTGTTACCGTGATTTTGGTTATTCGCCCTCCAGTTGTTGCTATTGGATCCTCTATTGTTGTTGTTGTAGTTGCTATTTCGGGGACCGTTGTTGTTGTTACGGTACCCATTGTTGTTGTTGTTCCTTTGCCCTTGCTCTTCCTTCTTAGTTTGAGCCATCAAGAGTTCCTTCAATTGCTTCACGTCATTCTTCAAAGACGTGAGTTGATTGTTGTTGGATTGAGTCTCTTGAAAGTTGACTCTTTTAACTCCACCTTTAGCTCCTTGGTGGGTATATTTCTCCATGTGCAAGGCTTGCTTCTCAATGAAGTCCCAAGCCTCATCAATCGCCATGTCCATGAAGGTGCCGGTGGAGAGTAGTTGGAGATTGAACTGGGTGCTTCCATCCAGTCCTTTGAAGTAGATCTCCAACAACTCGATCTTTGGAATCCCATGATGTGGGCAATCCAAAAGGATATCCTTGAACCGCTCCCAAGATTTGGACAAACTCTCCTTGTCCTTGATAATGAAAGCATTGATCTTCCCTCTCATTTCAGCGGTCTTTGAGGGGGAAAAGAATTTGGTCAAGAATTCCGTAGTCATCTCCTCCCATGTGCTAATTTTTCCTGGAGGAAGAGATTGATACCAAGTAAGAGCTCTATCTTTAAAAGAAAAGTAAAAAGGTCTTAGCTTGTAGTTGTTATTTTCAATTCTGGAAGGTCGCAAGGTTTCCATCAAGATCTCGTAGTTTTGAAGATGTTGATGTGGCGACTCCTTCTCTAGCCCTCCGAATTGGCATTGGCGAATCATGGCTAGAACTTGCGGTCGAAGTTCGTAGTCATGATCTGCTGGATCTCCTAGGTTCACTCCTGGACGCCTCAGTTGTTGATTAGGGTCCATCCTTTGACCTAGGGTTTGTGGGATTCCTGCAAGAAGAACATCTCGGACTGGCCTCCGAGGTGGAGGTACATCGGCCGGGGCGTCAGGTACTGGAGCTTGCCTCGGTCGAGGATCAGCTACTGGATCCTGCATCGGTCGAGGATCAGCAGGAGGATCTTCCCTCGGTCGAAGTAAAATCTGATCTCGTATGACTGCTATCTCAGCTTCGATTGCTGCAGTCTTGGTGCGATTCTCTTCTTTCTCTTGCCTTAGTTCTTCCTTGCTGAGGCGTAGCAGCTCTAGCGCCTCTTTCAATTCGGCCGCAAGATCGCGATCGTCTTGTTGGGCCATCTTCGCTTCTCTTAAGCGTCGCTTGTATGTCTTTTCGGGTTCGGGATCGTAGGGAACGATTTCCTTCCCAGTGCGGGTTCTTCGCATAAACCTAAGAAAGAACCTGCAAAAGTCACTCAAGTAGAGTGGTTAGATGACACGGGGCAAGCGCCCCAAGAGCAAACCGTACCGGCTCGGTCTAGACCGAGTCCCCGGCAACGGCGCCAAAAACTTGTTCGCTCCAAACGGTGTGTGCAAGCTTTAAATTTATAACCCTAGACTTAAGCTTAAAACAAGGATGCGAACCCGCAGTGTACGGGTCAATCGTAGTAAAAAGCAAGAAAATTCCAGGGGTCGATCACAGGGACTCGGTGAAACAAAGTCAATAACGGTATGCTTTGTGAATACTAACCACAAAGAGCAATTAACACAATCAAAGATGAATAAGAAGTCAATAAAGCAAACATGCAATTCTAGGGATTAAAGCATCTAGTTGTGGTTCCAACTCAAGATCTATAGATAAGCGGACAAAGCTGAGATTTTTGCATGGGGAAGGTGTTACTAAAGTGGAATAGATCACCGGGTAAGTCTCACTACTCACTAATCCTAAACCGTAACTCCTATTACCGGGTAAGTCTCAAGGAATCAAGATAAAGAACTATAACATCAAACTAACACACCATCTAAGGGAATAGAATCAACCTTTACCGGGTAAGTCTCAGGCTAACTCACAAAGATGGGATGGAAGCACACTCAAACCCCAATAAAGGATAAACCTTTATTACCTACACTTATGATCGTTGGTACACAAACTAAGGAATTACCGGGTAAGTCTCATCCTAAGCTTGCTTTGAACCAGGAAAGGTGTAATAAGAATAGGACTTGGCAAACTCTAACACTTAACTCTCAGTTATGGATCAGATAAGTCACCTCGGTCAGCCAGTTTCCACCCCGGCCGAGATGTTCATCGACTGAACGAGATGCTTAGGGTTAAGGATAAAGACTCAAACTTTCAGGATCCTACTGGAATCTAAGATTATTCTATCATTGTTTTTCCCACAACCTTCAGCCAATCACCCTAGAATCACACAAGGAAATTAGCCACTCATCATCATTATGAAAGTATTAAATATATGGGAAGAAGGTGAATATTTGAACAAGAAGAATTTAATGAAAAAGACTTCAATAACTGAATCAAATATCACAACAAAGCGTTCCTTGGATAGCAATCCAACAAGACAAGACAACAAGTGAGGGAATTGAAGACAATCTTACAAAAACCCTCCAAAAAGCTATAAAAGCTATAGACTTCAATCTTCCTTCAACCTTCAAAAAGGTTCTTCGAATCTCTCCAATGAGAGTATGTTGCGGCTGCTGCGTGATAAGCGGGGGTGATAGCGGATGTATGCGGCCTCCTTGATTTGTGGAAATCCAACCCTTTTTATAGGAGAATAACCCTCCAAAGATAATAAATCTTAGAAAAATATTTTCCCATAAATATAGGTAAAATATATGATTCTGCATATCTCCTTCCTTCCAAGAGCCAAGCCCAAAAATATAAGATCACTTTCCAATTTTAAAAGATCTCAGCCAAGAATAAAATATTCTCGCCGCGTCCTAGGTGTTCGCCTCGGTCGAGTCGGCGTCTCTGGATCACCTCGGTCGAGATGAATCTCGGGTCAACCGAGGTGAGTCACAACTGAATGTGAAATCTCTCAAAACTGGTCCAAAGTAATTCTTTAATCCATGGTTATGCTTCCTGGATGTAGCTCCAAATGACTTATGATTCCTTTTGCTCCTTTTTGATGCAAAACGTACCATTTTACCTGCAATTACAGCAAAACTAGGTGTAGACCTCGATTCCCGCAAAGGTAGATGAAATGGTAGTAAAATCACATAATATACATACAAACATGCAGATTATGAAAGATAAAACATCCAAACAAACCCCAAAATATAGACTATAATTCATGCTATCAACACCCATTTGGTGCCTTAAAGGCCGATCAGGATTGTCTTACCCTAAGTTTCGGGACAAAACTTATTTTGAGATGTGATGTAACGACTAGTTTTTTTTTTCGTTACGCTATGATAGGGTTAGAGAAGTTTAGGAAACGAATAAAACATATAGTGAGACAAGGACATACCAGTTTATTTATGGAAGTCGTTTAATTAAGTACCTTGTTCTAAGTTTCGGGACGAAACTTATTTTAAGGGGGTACTGATGTAATATCCGGAATTTTTTATTCCGTTTAATTCCGAATCAATTCGGACTTCGAGCCTTTGACGGTTCCCATTCTATCTAGTATTTCTTTCTTCACAAATTTTATCATTTTATGTAGAATTTAATTCACATAAAATGATAGAATTATATAAAATCCTAATTCTTATAATTATTTATCATTTTATGTAGAATTTAATTCATATAAAATGATAGAATTATATCAAACCCTAATTCTTATAATTAATCTTAACGACGACTTTAGACGAGATCATGACAAGGCTGAGACGAGACTGTGACAAAGCTGTGACGAGACCATGACAGAGCTGAGACGAGGTCATGACGAAGCCCGACAACTCTGTGACGAAGTCATGCATGGGCTTGACGAAGCCATGACGAGTTTTGACAAGTTCTGGACAAACTTTCAGCCCACTTGTTTTTGCCTTGTTTCAGGCCATTGTTGCTTTTGGATTTAATTGGTCCAGACTTGCTCTTCCCCTTACTGGCGGATTGAAGCAGCCTCAGCCCAGCTCCAGCGCCAGCCCACACTGCTTGCTTCAGCTCTAGTGCCAGCCCACACACCTTGCTTCAGATCCAGCGCCAGCCCACACTGCTTGCTTCTGCTCCAGCACCAGCCCACACTCCTTGCTTCAGCCCAGTGAGACGCCAACCCAACAAAGGAAGAGCAGCTGCACATCTCATCCAGTCCACAACCCTTGTAACAACTGCATAAATGAGGCAATTAAAAATCAGTAACAGCTCCTACTTTCACGCCAGAAGAGAGAAGGTTGCAACACCATTGCCTCATTTTCCAGTCCACATTCATGCTTCACATTCACGCTGCATCTGGCTGGCTTCTGCACACATTCAACAACGTCCCAACCATAGGAAAGTGCAAGGAAAGGAGCCAGCAGAGGAGAGAACTTACAGCAACCTAGTGCATTCGAGTCTCGGAATTCAGTAAGCTTATACCCCTTTCCGTCCATACACTTCCTTCCACATTTTTAATACCTTATAGATACCCTTTATGTCTCCTTATCATACTCAGAACAATCATAGATGAAGCAGTAAAGATTCATGCTGTTTTCCGAGTTTTCCAGAAGTGACAAGCAGGCATTTCCGAGTTCAGATTTTGGTATGTTAGACACCTCCTCCATTGCTGAATTTTGGATATGTTGTAGTCATTAGTACATAGTATATCATACTAAAATTTGGGAAGCATTGGAGCTACGGTTTGAGAGTTATTGTGTTCCAAAGTTGACGTCTCATGCAGTTTTTATAAATGTGCTGAGTGTTGGGAAAAACAGCAGGTGATGCTGTTTTGTGAGATGGTTTTGAATGAGCTCTTGATCTCCGTTACGTTTGAATTTTGGATATGATATAGTTGACATATTGTTGTAGAACATATTAAAATTTTAGAGGAATCCAGCGAGTGGTTTGGGATATATGATTTTTCAAAGATTTAGTCGTAAGCAGTTTTTCTGTTGTGCTGAAATTCGGTATTGTGAGATAGTTTTAAATAGGATTTTGATCTCCTTTGCGGCTGAATTTTGGATATATTATAGATAAGATTTTATAGTAGAACATATCAAAATTTGGGATAAATTCAGCGAGTAATTTAGGAGTTATGATTTTTCAAAGTTAAGATAGTGTGTTGTTTGTTAAGTGTTGTAACCAACTTTAGAAATTTTTGTAGAAGTGATGCTTTAATAGTTTTAAGAAATTCTTTCTCCTATGAGTAGATGGGATATCATAGAGGACCTAAGAAATTATTTCGGGAATTTTATAAATTTATTCGAGTTTTATATTTGAAGCCGAAGTTGGATCTTAATGACCTTTCGGAAAATAAGAAGAATGTGTAAATTGCCAGTTTGTAACCAAACTCATCATTATGAGTTTGAATATGACATTTTAGTCTCAAATAAGAGTTTAGACATAAATTATGGAATTTTTAGAAGTTTCGGGACCAAGGGTAAAATAGTCATTTTACCATAAATTAATACTGTAATCAATTCCGTTCTATTAAGACCTACTATCTTAGAAGTCTTAGACTTCTAATCACCTATGAAGTGTGCTGACACACTTGCCTCCTTTGACAGGCCACTGAATTCCTACTGTACAGATCGATTTGCAAATTAGAAAGTCGAGATCTGATTCAGGTAAGTCCACGGACTTACTTAGCTGGCTTCTTGTATGAGTGTAATGGGTATGAGTGGTGTTTGTTAGTTATAATAAATAACGAAACCGGATTAGGCCGACTTTATTATTTATATAATTGACCCAAGTGTATGATAACGGGTCGTGACATCATCTGCCTAGCTCTTGCAAGAGTCTAGGAGGTTCCCTGCGACCAGCCCAGTCAGGTAGACGGTCAGATGCATTAGTACCATTCCGCGTTGGTAAACGGGGACAGGGGCGAGGTTTGGGAATCCCTCGTGTCACAAAATAAGTATCATTAGTAATGACATATCACCTAATTAAAAGATAATAAAAATGATTGAGTGTTGCATGTTGATTGTGTATGTTATGTGTTTCTGCTTTTACAGTTGCAGAGAGATCCGGAACGGATGGTCAGCCGGGTCCACGTATTCATTAGATGGGGATAGGGGGTCTCTCATACGACATGCATGTTATGTATCTATATATATGTTTTGTAAGGCTGTCACATGTGTACATTCATACATTAAAAATAATATGTTTTGAAATTGTTTTAAATACATTTGTGCCTTGTTGTAAGATCCAAGTAAAATTGTTGTCAAACTAAGGTCGGGACCCATTGTGAGGTCCTAACCAGTAGCTCCTCGAGTTCTCAGAATTTGGGGTGTTACAGAATCGTCGAAAACGAGCGAAGAACGAAGGAGCAAGGTGAGAAGTGCGCCGCGGTCGAGAAGGGAAATAGAGGAGGAGAGAGAAATTTCAGCCCCCTTTTATACCCTTTTCTGGAACTGCTGTCACCTCGGTCGAGATGGTCTCGACTGGACCGAGGTGTACGGACCGAGGTGGATCTTCAGAAACCCTAGTCGCCTCGGTTGCTCAAGAGTCATCTCGGTCGAGGTGCTGTGACAGCAACCGAGATGTGTCTCAGTCAAACTCCGTCTTCTGAAATTCTCGAACTTCTGTCCTTCTAGTTGTGCTCCTGGGTTGTATTCCTTCCTTAGATGTCACATTTTGTCTGTCTAGGACGCCAAAAACAAAGCAATGCAAAGCAAAAGCAAACTATCTAAAGCTAGACTAGAAAAAGGGAAAAGAAAGCAATACCTTGGGTTGCCTCCCAAGAAGCGCTTGATTTAAGGTCGCTAGCTGGACCGTACGGCATCCCTAAATGTGATGGAAGGTATCCACACCCCATACTTCACCTTCATCATGGGGTGAGATAAGTAAGTCTATCAAACGTTCCAACAAGTGCAAGTGCTCATCGGGGAATGAATCGTCTATGGGTGGCTCGTCCTTGTCGCGTGAAGAGGGAGGTAGCCGGCTGAGGTGATCCGCAATAGAATTTTCGGATCCCTTCTTATCGCGGATCTCTAGGTCAAACTCTTGAAGCAAGATAATCCATCGAATAAGGCGGGGCTTGGCATCCTTCTTAGCAAGCAAGTAACAAATGGCTGCATGGTCGGTGTAGACAATGACTTTCGCCCCTACTAAGTAAGAACGAAACTTCTCGAAAGCATATACAACCGCCAATAGCTCTTTTTCGGTGGTGGCGTAGTTACGCTGGGCTTCATCTAGAGTCTTGCTAGCGTAGTAAATGGCGGTGGTCTGCCCATCCTTCTTTTGTCCAAGCACCGCTCCTACCGCCACATCACTCGCATCGCACATGATCTCAAAGGGCAAGGTCCAATCCGGAGGCTGGATAATGGGAGCGGAGATTAACACTTCCTTAATCCTGTAAAATGCATCAATACACTCCTGCCAAAACTCAAAAACAACATCTTTATTCAAGAGGTTAGTTAGTGGTTTAGAAATCTTTGAGAAGTCCTTGATGAATCTCTTGTAGAAACCTGCATGCCCGAGAAAACTCCTCACACCCTTGACAGAACAAGGGGGAGGGAGTTTCTCAATGGTCTCGATCATAGCACAATTGACCTCAATACCTCAATTAGAAACGAGGTGTCCTAGCACAATGCCTTCATTAACCATAAAGTGACACTTCTTCCAATTCAAGACGAGATTAGTGGCTTCACATCTTTGTAGCACTAGAGAAATGTTAGATAGACAATCATCAAAAGAGGAACCATATACTGAAAAATCATCCATAAATACCTCCATGATCTCCTCTATATACTCGGAAAAGATAGCCATCATGCATCGTTGGAAGGTGGCGGGTGCATTGCATAATCCAAATGGCATCCTCCTATAAGCGAATGTCCCCCATGGACAAGTGAAAGTGGTCTTCTCTTGATCATCCGGATGGATAGGAATCTGGAAGAAGCCACTATAGCCGTCTAAATAGCAGAAGTGTGAATGTTGGGCCAACCGTTCGAGCATTTGATCAATGAAGGGAAGTGGAAAATGGTCCTTTCGAGTGGCCACGTTCAGCTTCCTATAGTCGATGCAAACCCTCCATCCCGTGACGGTCCTAGTTGGGATTAACTTGTTGTTCTTATTCGTCACAACGGTCATCCCTCCCTTCTTCGGAACTACATGTTCTAGGCTAACCCACTTGCTGTCCGAGATGGGAAATATGATACCTGCATCCAACAACTTAAGAATTTCTTTCTTCACAACCTCTTTCATGATCGGATTTAACCGTCTTTGAGGTTCCCGTGAAGTCTTATGATCGTCCTCCATTAGTATTCTATGCATGTAGAAAGAAGGCTTAATGCCAATAAGATCATCAATAGTATAACCCAAAGCATTTTGATGCTTCCTCAAGACATGCATTAGTTTAGATAATTCAGATTCGGAGAGGGAAGCACTAATAATAACGGGATAAGTAGAATCCGGTCCAAGAAAGACATACCTCAAGTGACTTGGGAGTTGTTTAAGCTCCACAACCGGGGGTGCTTTCTGAGGGGGATCCTTGCTTCCTCCTTCCAGTGGAGTAGATTGAAGAACTGAACTTCCAGAAGTCTCAGTTGACATCATCTCGCTTTCGGCCTCGGTCGAGGTCCAGAGAGGTTGACCGAGATGTTCTTCAGTCACCTCGCTTGATCCAGGAAATGCCTCGGTCGAGGTACTGTAACTGGAACCGAAACTAGAGATCTTCTTCTCTTGGATTAGTTTTTCAGTTTTAGCTCCTGGATCTTCTTCCAGCACCTTTAAGCTCCGTATATCTGCATCACAAGAAGCATCTATACCTTCCTCCATTAAGCTAAAACTAATAACCTTTTCAAGTGGATCTTTAATAAGGATAGAGCTCACCAATTCTCTTGATTCTTCTTAATCATAGATGTCGAAGATATCATCTGCTAGCTGCTCTCCCTTCATAGCCGCAAGTAATGCGAATTCCACTTCATCTCCGCCAATATTGAATTTTAGCTTGATGTTCTTACAATCCACATTGCAACCCGAAGTTGCTAGAAATGGTCTCCCGAGAATAATAGGAACGGGATAATCTGCGGGAATATCAAGCACAACAAAGTCTATAGGTAAGTAGAAGTTACCTAACTTGACCAGAACGTCTTCCAAAATGCCCACGGGATGGGTAATGGAGCGGTCCGCCATATATAACCGTATCTTCACCGGCTTGGGCTCTCCAAGTCCGATCTTAACAGATAGCTCCAGCGGGATGATTCTCACGCTGGCTCCTAGATCTCATAAGGCTTCACAAGTGACATCCCCAACTTGAATGGAAATGCAAAATGAGTCGGGATCTCTCAATTTGGGTGGCATCTTCTCCTTCATGATTTGAATAAGCTCCGAGGATTTAGATGTCATCCTTACTTCACCAAAGTCTTCCAATTTCCTCTTCCTTGATAGAATCTCTTTCAAGAACTTCCCATAGGCGGGCATCCCTAGAATAGCATCAAGGAAAGGGATATTAATATGTAGTTTATTCATCAATTCAAGGAACTTACCGAAATGCTTGTCTAGATGTGCTCTGGCCCTTGACTGGGGGAATGGAAGTGGTGGTTTATATGCAGGAGGTGGAACATAAACTTCAGTTTTCTCCTCCACTTTCTGTGGTTCCACCTCGGTTGGCATCTCGGCCGAAGTGTTCTTCGACTGCACCTGGACCGAAGTGGTCTTCGTCTGTACTAGCATCGACCGAGGCACTGGATCTACAGTCTTCAGTCCGCTTCTAATCGTTATTGCCATAATATGGCCCTTAGGATTGTTCTCCGTCCTTGGTGGAAGCTTCCTTGGGTCTCTTGGCGCTTCATTCGTCTCGTTAAAGAATTGTTGTTCTAAGGCTTTTTGTGCCTTCGAAAATGAAGTCATGGATGTCTCCATAGAGTTGAGCTTGATCAAGATGGCCTCCAGCACCGCATCTTTCTTTTCCGGCTGGGACAAACTTGATCCTTGCTCCTGGCTCTTTAATGGAGTAGAAGAAGAAGAAGAAGAGAGGAAAGGATTAGAGGAATCATTCGAATTGGACTTAGAGTAAGGGTTACCCGAATTTTGGTTGTTTGCCCTCCAATTATTGCTGTTGGATCCTCTATTGTTGTTGTAGTTGTTGTTCCGGGAACCGTTGTTGTTGTTACGGTATCCATTGTTGTTCCTTGATCCTTGATCTTCCTTCTTGGTTTGAGCAACTAAGAGTTCCTTCAATTGTTTCACATCATTCTTCAAAGAAGTGAGTTGATCATTGTTAGGCGGAGCATCTTGAAAGTTGACTCTTTTAACTCCACCTTGAGCTCCTTGGTGAGATTATTTCTCCATGTGCAAAGCTTGCTTCTCTATGAACTCCCAAGCTTCGTCAATTGGCATGTCTATGAACGTGCCGGCGGATAGTAGTTGAAGGTTGAACTGAGTGTTTCCGTCCAGTCCTTTGAAGTATATCTCCAACAACTCTATCTTTGGAATCCCATGATGTGGGCAATCCAAAAGAATGTCTTTGAATCTCTCCCATGACTTGGACAAGCTCTCCTTGTCCTTCATGATGAATGCATTAATCTTCCCTCTCATTTCAGCGGTTTTAGAGGGGGGAAAGAATTTAGTCAAGAATTCCGTTGTCATCTCCTCCCAAGTATTAATTTTTCCTCGAGGAAGAGATTGATACCAAGTAGGAGCTCTATCTTTCAAAGAGAAGTAGAAAAGCCTTAACTTATAGTTGTTGTTTTCTAGCCTTGAAGGTCTTAAGGTCTTTATCAAGATCTCATAGTTTTGTAGATGTTGATGCGGAGATTCCCTCTCTATCCCTCCAAACTGGCATTGGCGAATCATGGAAAGAACTTGCGGTCAAAGCTCGTAATCATGGTTCGTTGGATCACCTAGGTTGACTCCTGGACGCCTCAGTTGTTGATTAGGGTCCATCCTCTGCCCTAGGGTTTGTGGAATACCTGCAAAAAGAACATCTCGGACTGGCATCCGAGGTGGAAGTATCTTGGGCGGGGCAACAGGTACTGGATTCTGCCTCAGTCGAGGATCTGGAACAGGGTCTTGCCTCGGTCGAGGATCTGGGTTCGGTCGAGGTAGATACTGGTCTCGTAAAGCTGCCATATCTGCTTCGATCGCCTCAGTCCTTGTGTGCGAGTTTCCTCCTTTTCCAGTCTCAGTTCTTCCTTGTTGAGGCGTAGCTATTCTAACGCCTCCTTCAATTCGGCCTCAAGATCGCGATTGTCTTGGTTGGCCATCTTCGCTTTTTTCAAGCGTCTTTTGTATGTCTTTTCTGGTTCGGGATCGTAGGGAACGATTTCCTTCCCAGCGCGGGTTCTTCGCATAAACCTAAGAAAAAGAACCTGCGAAAGTCACTCAAGTAGAGTGGTAAGTAGAAACAGGGGCAAGCGCCCCAAAAGCAAACCGCAACCGGCTCGGTCTAGACCAAGTCCCCGGCAACGGCGTCAAAAAACTTGTTCGCTCCAAACGGTGTGTGCAAGCTTTAAATTTATAACCTTAGATGTAAGCTTAAAACAAGGATGCGAACCCGCAGTGTACGGGTCAATCGTAGTAAAAAGCAAGAAATTCCAGGGGTCGATCACAGGGACTTAGTGAAACAAAGCAGGTATAGGTTGTCAATGCAACTACTAACCACAAAAGCGACTAAATAATCAAAGATGATAAAAAGTCAATTAAGGAAGTATGCAATTCTAGGGATTAAAGCATCTAGTTGTGGTTCCAACTCAAGATCTAAAGATAAGCGGACAAAGCTGAGATTTTTGCAAAGGAAAGGTGTTACTAAAGTGGAATAGATCACCGGGGAAGTCTCACTACTCATTAATCCCAAACCATAACTCCTATTACCGGGTAAGTCTCAAGGAATTAAGGAAAAAAACTATAATCTCAAACCAACAAACCAACTAAGGGAATAGAATCAACCTTTACCGGGTAAGTCTCAGGCTAACTAACAAAGATGGAATGAAAGCACACTCAAACCCCAATAAAGGATAAACCTTTATTACATATTTCTTATGATCTTGGGTAAACAAACAAAGGAATTACCGGGTAAGTCTCATCCTAGGCTTGCATTGAACCAGGAAAGGTGTAATAAGAAGAGGATTTGGCAAACTCTAACACTTAACTCTCAGTTTCGGATCAGAAAAGTCACCTCGATCAGGCGAATTCCACCCCGGCCGAGATGTTCATCGACTGCGCGAGATATTTTAGGGTTAAGGATAAAGACTCAAGCTTTCAGGGTCCTACTGGGATTAAGATTATTCTATCATTGTTTTTCCCACAACCTTGAGCCAATCACCCTAGAATCACATAAAGAAATTAGCCAATCATCATCATGAAAGCAATAATCAAATATAAGGGAAGAAAGAGAATAATTGAACAAGAAAACCTTAAGAGAAAGGCTTCAATAACTGAATCACTTATCAATCAAACAAGCGTTCCTTGGATCACAATCCAACAAGACAATCAACAAAGAAGGGAATCTAAGAAAGTCTTACAAAACCCTTCACAAAAGCTATAAAAGCTATCAACTTTCTTCCTTCAATCTTCCTTCAACCTTCAAAAAGGTTCTTCAAATCTCCCAACTATAGTGGGATAAAACGGCTGTCTTGCACGATGTGCAGCCCTAAGCACGATCTCCGGGTGATAGCGGGTGTTGGATTTCTGGAAAATCCAACCCTTTTTATAGGAAAATTACCCTTCAAAGATAAGATATCTTAGAAAGATCTTTTCCAATAAAAATAGGTAAAATATATGGGCTAAATTATCTTCTTCCTTCCAGGAATCCAGCCTAAATATATAAGATCCTCTTTCCAAAAATAAAAGATCTCAGCCAAGAATAAAATATCTCTCGCCGCGTCCAAGGTGTTCGCCTCGGTCGAGCAGCTCCTCTGGATCACCTCGGTCGAGATGTTACTGTAGCTGACCGAGGTGAATCACAACTGAATGTGAAATCTCTCAAATCTGGTCCAAAGTGAATCTTCAATCTATTTTCATGATTCCTGGATTCTTTCTTAAGCTCCTGAATGTCGCTCCAATGACTCATTAGCTCCTTCTGCTCCATTTTGATGCAAAACGTGCCATTTTACCTACGATTACAACAAAACTTGGTGTAGACCTCGATTCCCGCAAAGGTAGATGAAATGACAATATAATCACATAATATACATCCAAACATGCAGATTATTGAAGATAAAATGTCTAAACAGGCCCCAAAATATAGACAATAATTCATGCTATCAGCTACGCGGATTGACTGGAAATATTGTATGGGAACTGTATCACCAATAAAGTAGATGAGAAAGTATGTACAAATAAAGGTTATAGTAAGAGAGTGGTATCCTATTATGGATTCTAGTGAAGCATGACAACTTCGTCACATGTCGCCAATCGAGTATTTTTGGAATTTAATACCGAGTGGAGGACTCTAGAGTGATGGATTGAGAAAATAAGTAATGATGTAATAAAAAGTATTGTGCGAGATCTGTACTAGGAAGCTCAAAGTGAGTAACTATCACATTGAGACGGAAAAAATGTATACTTACGACTCAGTAACCGTGCATAGAGAAAGTCGAATCTCGGAGTAGAGTTTACGTGTAATATTATATCGGAACGGTGCCGAGTTGCGTTTTGAGGCAGAGAGATATTATACGGCACGGTGCAATGTTAACAACTATTGAGTAGTTGTGATCAAATAACGGTGATGTGAGATCACCTTGTGTCTAGTACCGTCATTCCGGACATATTCTATGTCACTTAAGATCTTGGAAAATACGTGAGAAGCCTAAGGTTGAGCTAAAAATAAATTAGATATCCATAAATATTATAATAATTCCAAGTGAACGCAGATGATGACCACTGGATTTAATTTTTAGTCGTGTCAAGTGTTAGACCAGAAAAGGGTAAAGATGATGATTCCTTACCTGAGGAATAAGATGACTAAGTCATATTAAAAGACAGGACCAGTGAGTCATGATACGAAGAGCATTAGGCACTTGGTAAAGTGCTAGTGGATGTCTAAGACCTTTGGCATGAGTGTGTAGTCAGAACCTTTTCAAAAGGCCGGAAGCAAGTGGTAATAATACGAAGAGCATTAGGCACTTGGTAAAGTGCTGGTGGATGTCTAAGACCTTTGGAAAGAAAGTTGACTAGGTTATTTTCTGTAAGGTCATCAAAAGATCTGGAGTGGAGTTGCAAAAGGCGACCACTTGAGGCTATAAAGTAGTTTAGAAGTAATTGATGGACTAGTCATCCTCACCCTACTGGAGAGTGTAACCCGAGTTTTCCACGGATTTAGTTAGAGGGATACTTACCAGACACGAGTTAGGACATCGGATTAGAGGATCGGATAGTTGATCCGGATAATACCGGTGAGATATCCGGTAACCACTCTAGAACGTGATAGCAGGCGCTTTTGATGTATGTAAATGAAAAGATTTCGATGTTAATGATTTTATGAAAAGCCGACGAGGCTACCTAGAATATTATGGATAGTATGAGACGTAACCTTTTAGAGACCTATGCAGAGATAGTTGTAACCTAGGGAGCGACGAGTTAGGGCTTGACCCTATATCTGTGTGATATTGTTTGACTACGTGTTTATTTCATGCTTGAGTGATTAGTCAGTGATGTGTGTTTTATTGGTGACCTTGATCTGCGGGATACTTATATGTGGAAACGGCGAGACTTATGTTGTAGCGAGTAGTAGATACACTGGATTTGTACCTTGATGTGCCTTGAGGGCTGACCTTATGATTGACGTATTTTAAGTTTCGGGACGAAACTTATTTTAAGGGGGTATTGATGTAATATCTGGAAAATTTTCTTTCGGCTATTTCAGAAACAAATCAGAACTCGACCATTTGTGACCTCTTTCCGGCAAATTATTATTTTTTTATTTTTTTATTTTTTTTTTGTACGGACTCCGACATTATGAGGTCTTCTTTTAAGTTTCGGGACAAAACTTATTTTAATGGAGGACTGATGTAACATCCGGAAACTTAGTTTTCATTTAATTCCTAGACAAACCGGAACTCGACCAGTTTGGGGGATTACTGACTAGTCCGGATAAAACACTTCATTTTTTCACACTTCAACTATCATACGTAGAAGACATAATAGATTTGAGGGATTACTGACTAGTCCGGATTACTAGGAGGAAGATCAAGCATCTCTTGAGAGTTTTGTGAGTAGAAATTTTAAGGACCTTTATAGCTTGAGTGACATCTGGCCTCTTTTGGATTTCCACCTTAACACGTTAGGTTTTCCTTTGGTGCAAGTGTGTGATTGGACTGCCCTACTATGCCCAATCAATGCTAAGGAGATATGGTATGGCAGTTAAGTCCATGAGAGCTTATAAAGGGCCGGCGATTGATGGGTTTCAACTGGTGTTCTATCATAAATTTTGGGACCTTGTCCGTCCCTCTATCAATGCTAAAAATAGAAATACCTTTGTGTAACATCCGGAAATTTAATTTTCATTTAATACCTAGACAAATCGGAACTCGACCGGTTTGGACCTTTCCGTCATCTCCGTCATTTTATATGACAGTGAGTTCTTCGATATTTTTATTAATTTACGTGAGGGCTCTACTCACATAAAATACGCACGCCGATCTACCTTTTCTTAAACCGATGATAACACTTTTACCGCGAAGTTTGACCATTCCGGACCTCAACCCATCCTTTTTCTTCTTTCCTTAGCCGGACCTCAACCGATCTACCAATCGTGTTCTTCTTCTTTAACACAGGAGGCGGGCCGAATTTTCTTTTTCTTCAACACATGTTAGGCGGACCAGTCATCCTCTCCTTCATCACAAATAAACCACGACCTGGTTACAATCGTAACAAGCCCTAACGGTGCGAGATCTCCGCTATTTCCCCAACCTCTCCATGCGCTCTTCTACAGATCTCAACAAGGAACAACGTCAATCAACCAATCACGACTCTCTCCTAAACCGCTGCTCGACGTCTCCACTTCTCTCAACTGGAGGCAACAGTCTTCTTCCATCCTCAACACGCAGTTGCCGGCGCAGGCACTTGCTCTGTCGCCGATCGTGGAAGCAGCAGGTGAACAACTTCTTCGTCTTCGTCTTCCTAGAAGCCTGCTGTTGGAGCCATGGGCTGAACTTTTCTTAGACGTTTGCAACTCATATGCGGTGTAGCACAATCAGGGAACTAGAGATCCTCCTTAGTACGTGAGTATCGGACCGGTGCCTTCATCGATCGTCATTGTCGAGGTAAGCCGGTTTTCCTCCTCTTCCTCCCTTCGACTTACCATGTGTTGAGTGGAGATGTGGGCATGAAACAGACGATGACAACGAGTACGTGTTCCAGTCAATAGAAACTAGTTTCCGGTGCCGTCACGAGTACCATTGCCGAGGCTCGACCGGACTTCTACCAGAGGTTATTCCGACATCGAGCCATCACCGAGGTTTTGTTACCGGTGAGTTTGTCCCCACCTCCCTTACCTGCGTTGTACGGTAGATTAGCGGAGAGTTTGTTTGTGGTACATTTAGAGGGGTGTAAGGTATGGTTGTTGAGTGGATCGGGATTTGTTTTGACGGGTTAGGTTGAAGCAGGGTTGTGAAATGGTTAGGCATAAGATTTGCGTGGCTGAAGGTTTGTTTAGATGTGAACTAAGTTAGATGATGTTCAATTGTTAGTATAATTGCTAGTGTTTGTTAGTTCGGGACTAGTCTAGCGTGTGTGTATAAGTTAGGCATGATGAGGAATATATATATATATATATATATATATATATATATATATATATATATATATATATATATATATATATGTATATATATATATATATATATGTATATATTATAAGTTAGACATGCGAGACTCGTATAGCGTATAGTTAGGATTCTTGGGTTTAGCATATTGGTGTAATAAGCTAGTTTAATGTAGATTGTTTGAAAGTACGATTGAAAGTTAGAAACCTTTCAAACTCTCTAGTCCTTTCTTTTAGGAGTAGACATTGTGTTTTCTATTTTTTTTCCACCCATAACGCTAGTTGGGTTCCTCATCTTTGATGATCTTGTTAACTAAGAGGTTAGCAAGCTTCTAAGAGTGGACTATGATTTTGATTCCAGTTCCTCGTTGTTATCAGGTGTTTGAGACCTTATTTTTGCGGAATCGAATAGTAGCGTTGTTGGGACTTTGACTTGATTAAGGTAAGTCCACGGATTTACTTAGTTGACTTCTTCGTATTAGCGTATTGTGTTTTGGTAGTGTGTGTTAGTTATCTTAAACAACGAAACCGAAATAGGACGACTTTATATATTACGTAATTGGCCCAAGTGTATGATAACGGGCGGTGACATCACTGTCTAGCTCTTGCGAGAGTTAGGAGGTTCTCTGCGACTAGACCAGGCAGGTAGACGGTCAGATGCATTACTACCATTCCTTGCTGGTCAATGGGGACGGAGGCGAGGTTTGGGAATCCCTCGTGTCACAAAATAAGTATCATTAGTAACGGCTATGACTTAAAACAAAGATAATAAACTGACTTGAGTGTTGTATGTTGAATGTGTTTATTATGTGTTTATGTGCCTTTACCTTTATTCTAATGCATAGAATGTATAGCTAACGGTTTTATACCGCTTGTAGATGCCTTGTAGGTTAAAGACAGCTATAGAGAGATCCGGAGGGGATGGTCTGCCGGGTCCACGTACTCATTTAGATGGGGACAGGGTGTCTTCAGTTCTTCATATGCGTCATTTTATAAGTACCTTTTCTTTGTAAGGCTGATACATATTCTTCATGTGTATATATATATATATATATATATATATATATTGTTTAGCGTTTCCAGATGTTTTAAATACTTTTGTGCCTTGTTGTAAGATCCTAGTAAAATTTTTGTCAAACTAAGGTCGGGACCCATTGTGAGGTCCTAACCAGTAGCTCCCCGAGTTCTGAGAATTTGGGGTGTTACACTTTGAATCACATAAACTTCAAAAGGGCTTGAGTGATATATATATATATATATATATATACATATATATATATATATATAATATGTTTTTGTATGAATAATGGAAGACAAAGAAAGCTATTTATTCTATACAAATATCAATATATTTTAAATCTAAAAACAGAAAAAAAATTATTTTGTTTAAACCTATTTTCGAATTTGGATATATGTGGATTTGTTTTGGATATAGTTTAGTGAAGATTGTGTGCAGATTTTGTGGGATGAATTTAAACTTCAAAGGCCAAAAATCAACCCTACAGCCAACCTATAGAAGAAACTAGCGCAAGTAGTGAAGACAAAAACTCAAGCATTTATCTACAAGCAAAGCTATTCTTCACTGCACTCGATCTTCTTGTTGATCATTTAGTTTTCTATCTCTCATTCATTATAATTGTGCTTTACTTATAGTTGAGAGATTAAGAAAAAAAAGAGAGAGTTATAGGATAAATCATAAGTGTTATACTAAGAGTATCCTTATCTACACTACAATATAATTAGGTTATTATTTTACTAGGATTTGAGTTGACTAGATAGTAGCGGGGTAGGATACAAGTTGCTAGAAGAAGGTAAGTTCTTCTAGGTTGTATCTAGGACCCTACTAAAGTGCAATAATAATGTGTTAAAACCTACGGGTTGGATTACCCTAGGCGGAGAAGTAGGCTGGTTAAGAGCCGAACTTCGTAAACATATAGTGTGTCCATTGTACTTTATTTTTCACATTTTACATTTACGTTTTAAATTTTTGTAAACAGCTTTGCAGGTTTCTGAGATGAGTCAAGATCTTGAGTTCCATTTTAAGATCTTGAGATTCATTCCAAGATCTTGACACTACTTCTGCGTAAATTTCTCATACTCTATCCATCCCCCCTCTAGAGTATTTAAATCTTATTTCTATCTCCTCCTCCGTTCTTCAGATACGTTGATAAGTCTAATTGCCAAGGTTGTAAAACCCTAGCTCATTGGTCAGTTTAGACCCATTCTTCTTTGTAACGTTACATACAATATCATCTCGAAAGTGTTAGTTCAGCGCATGCATAAGGTTTTTACGACCATCATTGGGCCTATCTATGGGATCTATATGCCAGATTGTTCACTCCATGTAAAAAATGACGGGGAAAAAGTGGGTGTTTCTTAAGTTGGACTTAGAAAATGCATATGATAGGTTGGGATGGGATTTCATTGAGGAGTCTCTCGGTGGGTAACTATGTTGCAAGAATGCACTTCCTCATCTGGAATCCAATAGTTATGGAATGCTAAACTCATAAACCAATTTAGTCATAAAAGAGGTATCCGACAAAGGGAACTTCTTTCCTCTGACCTATTTGTTGTATGTGTTGAGCGGCTTAGTCACCTTATTTTTGAAGCAGTTGAGGCTGAATAATGTAAGCCTATACTTTTGTCTCGAGGAGGTTTGATGCGCTCTTCGTCAGTTGAACGCAAGGATCCGCCGGTGTTGTTCCTCCGACTACTTCTTTTATGTATTATTCGATTTATATGGGATATCTCAAGCAAGGAATCGTCCAGCCTCGCACCTTGGATCTCCTTGGCTCGAGATCTTCTTTCGTCGGAATCTCACTTTGGAAATTGGATCTCCTTTGTCCTCCTAGCCTCGCACCGTAAGGACACCGCTCGGCCTCTCACCTTGTGGGTTTCGAAACTTCGGCCTCTCACCTTAGTTTCTAGGTTTGTTTTTCTTAAAAGCGAAAACACAATTTTTGATGAACTCAACTCTCCATTCTGATTAAAACGTGTGTAGGAGAAGGCCTTATAAGGGCTGAAAATTCAGCACCAACTCCCCACAATAAAAGCTTACAAGTAGTTCAAGAGTTGTGATACTAAATGAAGGCAAACCTAGGGTCTTTCAACCAACAACTTCAAGCATATAAATGGCCTAAAAACCAAAAATAAGGCCGGCCAATTAGAGCTTCAAGGATAAAAAACGTGGCTGAAAAGAAACCCAACTAAATGTGGTTTTAATCCCCAAAATAAAAATCAAGCATGACACATAAAATAACAAAGGTTACATCTAATGTTTTAAAGTGATCCGGCATCCTCAATCGCTTCAAGTATGTTCACTAAGTGATAGTCATGGGGGTCCTCAAATGTTGGAGCTCCGAAAGGGTGGTAGGTCAAAGTGGTTTGGCCTAGCATGCGGGCTCTAGCTCGAGTGAGAGGTGGTGTTGATCTTGGTGCTGTCACATTGGTCTCGTTGCTTAAGTCCGGCGGGCTCACATCATCCCCTCCTTCTTGGAAAGGATTCGACCCCGAATCCGCCAACTCGTTCTCCGAATCCTCGACCTCATCACCTACATAAAAAGGAGACAAATCAGAAACATTAAACACATTATGGACACCATACTTAGTGGGAAGCTCAATGCGATATGCGTTATCGTTAATCTTCTCGAGGACCCGGAAAGGACCATCCGCTCGTGGGTTGATCTTAGATTGCCGAATAGAAGGGAAGTGATCCTTCCTCAAATGGACCCACACGAGGTCTCCCTCCATGAAGAGCATTTCCCGGCGCCCTCTGTTGGCTTGGTTGACATATTGCTCGGTACGTTTTTCTAATTGGATTCGGACCCGCTCATGCAAACCTTTCACAAACTCAGCTCTAGATTGCCCATCCACATCAACGGGTTACGGAGTCGGTTGAGGAGTCAAATCCAGCGGAGTAAGAGGATTCTTGCCATAAACAATTTCAAAAGGGGACTTCTTGGTCGCCGAATGAATAGCCCGGTTATATGCAAACTCCACAAAGGGCAAACAATCCTCCCACCTGCACAAGTTAGTATCCATCATAGTACGAAGTAAAGTGCCAAGAGTCCGGTTTACTACCTCAGTTTGTCCATCCGTTTGGGGATGACAAGAAGTAGAAAAATAGAACTTCGTCCCCATCTTGGCCCAAAGTGTCTTCCAAAAATAGCTAAGGAAATTAGAGTCTCGGTCCGGCACAATTGACCTAGGTATCCAATGCAGCTTAACAATATGCTCAAAGAAAAGGTTAGCCACATTTGACGCATCATCAGATTTACTACAAGCAATAAAATGTGCCATCTTAGAAACCTATCAACAACCACGAAAATGGAATCATGTCCTCTCCTAGAACGAGGTAATCCTAGGACAAAATCCATGGAAATGTCTTCCCAAGGAGAGCAAGCAATAGGCAAGGGTAAGTATAATCCATGTGGGTTAGCCTTAGACTTAGCCTTACGACAAGGTACACAACTAGCACAACATCTCTCAACAACACTTCTCATCTTAGGCCAATAAAAGTGTTCCCTCAATATGCCTAAAGTCTTCGTAACCCCAAAATGACCCATCAATTCCCCTCCATGGGCCTCCAAAACAATCAAAGCTCTCAAAGAACAAGTAGGCAAACATAACCTAGAAGCTCTAAACAAATATCCATCATGAATGTAATAACTACCAGCATGAGAGTCACGACTAGAGCGCAAACAAAGCGCAAAAATGTCCCGGAAGTCCACATCAAGAGCATATAAATCACGAATCAGTCCAAAACCCAAAACGCATGCATCTAAGGAAGATAGAAGTGTGTACCTACGAGATAATGCATCAGCTACGATGTTGTCCTTTCCCTTCTTGTAGCGCACCACATATGGAAAAACCTCAATATACGCCACCCATTGTGCATGGAGTTTGTTCAACTTGACTTGTCCTCTCAAATACTTCAACGACTCGTGATCAGAATGTATAACAAATTCACGAGGTAGATGATAGTGCTCCCAACCCTGGAGGACCCGAACCAAGGCATTTAAATCCTTGTCGTATGTAGGGTAGTTCAAGGCGGCTCCTCCCAATTTCTCGCTAAAATAGGCCACGGGGCGTCCCTCCTGCATCAAAACTCCTCCAATCCCGATTCCCGAAGCGTCACACTCTATCTCGAAAGTTTTCGAGAAGTCCGGAAGCACAAGAACGGGGGCATGGGTCAGCCGCTCTCTAAGTATCATAAAGGACTCCTCTTGAGCGGATCCCCAATCAAATCGCACGCCCTTCTTGGTCAACTCGGTGAGGGGGCGTCAATGGTGCTAAAGTCCCGAACGAACCTCCTATAGAACCCGGCAAGTCCAAGGAAACCCCGTATGTGAGGGACCGTTGTCGGACGTGGCCATTCTGATATTGCCTTGGTCTTCTCTTCGTCCACTCGCAAGCCTTCCTTTCCTACCACAAAACCCAAAAAAACACAGATTCCGAGCAAAAATGGCATTTCTTAAAGTTTTCAAACAAATGTTGTTCTATAAGCACAAGAAATACACTTCTCAAATGTCCAACATGCTCATCCAACGTCCGACTATAAACTAAGATGTCATCAAAATACACCACAACAAATTTACCTAAGAAATCACATAGGACATGGTTCATTAGGTGCATAAACGTACTAGGTGCATTCGTTAATCCAAAAGGCATTACAAGCCACTCATATAATCCATACTTAGTTTTGAAAGCAGTTTTCCATTCATCACCCTTATGCATCCTAATCTGATGATATCCACTTCGAAGGTCTATTTTAGAGAAAAGAGTAGCACCGTGAAGTTCATCTAACATATCATCAAGACGAGGAATAGGATGTCGGTACCTTACAGTTATTTGGTTGATGGCACGGTAGTCGACGCACATCATCCAACTCCCATCTTTCTTAGGTACCAATAGTACAAGAACGGCACATGGGCTCAAGGTCTCCCGAATGTATCCCTTACTCAAAAGGTCCTCCACTTGGGCTTGTAGCTCCTTTGTTTCCACCGGGTTTGCTCGATATGCAGGCTGATTTGGAATGGTTGATCCGGGTATGAAGTCAATCTGATGTTCTATGCCTCGGATAGGGGGTAGTCCCGGGGGAATCTCTTCGGGCATAATCTCCTTGAACTCCTTAAGTAGCCCTGAAATACAAGAAGGCAAAGATAAATCATTAACTTCCATAGTAGATAAAGTTGTTACACAAACAAGAAGGAAGCAAATATCCCCCCTTTGTAGGGCTCGTTGGGCATCGTGTAGCCGTGCTGTGAGTAGGATCTTGGGGTCGGATGCTGTTTCAAGAACCATCTTAGTCTTCCCCTTTGTCCTTGCGGCCTCAACTTTCTCCAACCTCTTCCTTTCTCTACACATGTGGTCTTCCATGATCTCGGATGGACTGAGAGGCATGTGATTTACTTTCTTCCTGGCCATGGCGAAGAAGTATATATTGGTGTAACCATCATGAAACACCCTTCGGTCAAACTGCCATGGTCTCCCAAGTAAGAGATGGCAAGTTGTGATTGGAAGCACGTCACAAACAACGTCGTCTTGGTATGGTCCGATGGCAAAGTGAACAAAACATTGCTCCTTGACTTGAAGGGGAGCGTTGGTGTTGAGCCACTGGAGCGAATAAGGTTGTGAGTGCGCCTTCGTTTTGAGTCCTAGGTGTGCAACGACCTCCTGAATAACAATGTTACAGCAAGACCCACTATCAATAATAACAGTAAACAATTGTCCCGAAATTAAACAACTAGTGTTAAAGAGATTCTCCCTTTGTGAGACATCGGGAACAAGTTCGCTTGCTTGTAGGGCCTTTTTTGTGACAAGGCAGAAATCTCCCACAGGAGCACGAGATTCTACTTCAATACCGTCTATGATTGGAGCTACTATTTCATAGTCATCTTCGGATTCATGATTCTCGGTGACCTCTTCCCCAAATGCATTCACTAAAACCTTACGGGGATTAGGGCACTCCCGGGCATAATGACCATGCTCATAACACTTGTAGCACTTCACTTTCCTAGTCCGGCTCGTTTTTGGAGTTGGTGGAATACTAGGGTTAGGGGCGGAGGTGGCCTTGGGAACTACTGTTGGAGATGAACCAGTAGTGTGGGTAGGACAATTATTTCGAGAGGGTTCAGTGGATTCATGACTTGTCCCTCGTCTTGTTGATCCGGATGCCTTACGTTTTTGGATGACATTATAGGTACGGGCAACATGGTGTAGGGCATCAGTTAGGCTTGTGTGTCGGAGTTGTTCAACTATTTCGGACACATCGGGGTTAAGCCCAGATAGGAACTTGGCTAGGATATAGTCGTCGGGCTGTCGGGTTCCCGATCTTTGAAGGAGAGTTCTCAACTCTTTGTGGTACTCGTCTGGAGTTCGGTTACCTTGACGTAACCTTTCAAGTTTAAGCAACAATTGTTGCTTGTAATCCGAAGGTATGAACCGAGCACACATCCTTCTACGGAGTTCAAACCAGGTGTTGATGCGCGGCTGTTGATGTGCCTCCACATATTCCAATTCTTCCTGCCACCAAGTTAGAGCAAAATCAACAAAATGAATAGTAGCAGCTTCAATCTTTTCATACTCGTTAAAATCATAATAACGGAAGACTTGTTCAGCCTTAGTCTCCCACTCAATGTAGGTCTCCGCTTCTGCAGTTCCTGTGAAGTTTGGAACATCCACTTTTGATCCATGGTAACGCCTCCTAAATGCGGTGACCACGATTTTCTTCATCGTCCGAGTCATCGTGTCGACTATGGTCCCGGTTTCTGTTCCGGTCTCTATCTCGGCGTCTATCTTGGTTTTTGCTCCCATGGCTATTCACACTCGTACTCCTATCCCGGCCTCTACGTGGTCCCTGGTTACTTCCTCCTTGACTTTGTTCAGGTGGGACGGGAGGTAGTCTCCTTAGAAGTTCCGCGAATTAGGCTTCAAGGCGGTTAATACGTGGGTCGGATTGATTGATCCCATTACCATTGACGGATGCCATCCTGCTGTTGGACTACAAAACAATCAAAGAAACATACAAAACCAAGTGTCCAAAGGTATAACAAAACCAAATTTTCAAAGGCAAAACCGAAAGTAATAAAAATGCCGGTTTCTTGACCGAAACGGTGTCGGATGGCTAAAAAAGCCCTTAGGTCACAACAAAGCGGTGAGTTGGACTCGGAGGCCCGTTTCCCTTCTCGGAAAGGTATAGCAATTGTAATTTTGAGTTCGGACGCCTTTTTTCCGCAAAACCGCAAAACCGGCCGTTTTTCACCTTTTCGAGATTTTTTGCCTATCACAAAAAAACAAACTCAAAGGCAAAGGTTAGAGACAAAAACGTTCTCTCTCTCTCTCTCCTCTCTCAAGTGTATTTCTCCTTACACTCACTCAAGTGTTTGATAGTGTTTGAATTCACACAACTCCCCTTTTCCTTTGCTTCGAGGCAAAGCTCTCCCTCACCTTTTCCAAAGCCTTAGGCAATGCTCTCCACACGAAGATTTCTCTTAGTAACAAAATTCCGCAAATTTTCCAAGGTAGTGCACAAGGTAAACAAGGTTTTCCACGATGCAATATAACTTCAGAAAAGCAAACACAAAAGGTAACAAAGCAACAACAAATACGAGCCTTACGGTGAGTATTTACTTAGTCCCTAACAAATAGTTAATCAAAGCAATAACAAGCGTTTTCCCCATAACGTACGGGTTGTGTTTTTTGATTGGCTAGAACACTCAAGAACAACTTGATAACAATTTCAAGGATAACAATTTTCAAGAACAACTTGATTACAATTTCAAGAACACTCTCAAAGATAATTTGATTTCAACGAAAGCACTCAAACAACTTTTCTTTTCTTTTCTTTTGCTGTCGTTTTTTTACTTTACTGAATGATATAAAATAGGGCTTTCATTTTTTTTTTGAATAAAAGGTCAACAAGATCTCTCTAAAGACTCACAAGAAGGAAGATTGTAAGCACCAAAATTTTGGGGAACTACTCAAAATTGCAAAAACTAAAAAGAAGTTTTGGTAAGCAATTCGTACCCCGAAAGCTTGAGGAACTCGCACCGTTGGGCTCTGATACCACTTGATGCGCTCTTCGTCAGTTGAACGCAAGGATCCGCCGGTGTTGTTCTTTCGACTACTTCTTTTATGTATTTTTCGATTTATATGGGATATGCCAAGCAAGGAATCGTCCAGCCTCACACCTTGGATCTCCTTGGCTCGAGATCTTCTTTCCTCGGAATCTCACTTCGGAAATTGGATCTCCTTCGTCCTCCTAGCCTCGCACCGTAAGGACACCACTCGGCCTCTCACCTTGTGGGTTTCGAAACTTTGGCCTCTCACCTTAGTTTCTAGGTTTGTTTTTCTTAAAAGCGAAAACACAACTTTTGATGAACTCAACTCTCCATTCTGATTAAAACGTGTGTAGGAGAAGGCCTTATAAGGGCTGCAAATTCAGCACCAACTCCCCACAATAAAAGCTTACCAGTAGTGCAAGAGTTGTGATACTAAATGAAGGCAAACCTAGGATCTTTCAACAAACAACTTCAAGCATATAAATGGCCTAAAAACCATAAATATGGCCGGCCAATTAGAGCTTCAAGGATAAAAAATGTGGCTGAAAAGAAACCCAACTAAATGTGGTTTTAATCCCCAAAATAAAAATCAAGCATGACACATAAAATAACAAAGGTTACATCTAAGGTTTTAAAGTGATCTGACATCCTCAACCGCTTCAAGTATGTTCACTAAGTGATAGTCATGGGCGTCCTCAAATGTCGGAGCTCCGAAAAGGTGGTAGGTCAAAGTGGTTTGACCTAGCATGCGGGCTCTAGCTCGAGTGAGAGGTGGTGTTGATCTTGGTGCTGTCACATTGGTCTCATTGCTTAAGTCCGGCGGGCTCACATCAAGGTCCTCCTCTATCTTTTTTCTCTGCTGATGATATCACGTTGTTTGTTGAAGCTTCAATGAGCCAAATGAAAGTTGTTATGGACTACATTGATCTATTTTGGAAAGCTTTGGGTCGGAGAGTTAACATCCAAAATTCTAAATTATTTGTTTCCCCTAATGTGGATATTGAGCTCAAACATCGCTTCCAAACCATCAGTGGTGGTGGTGCCACTAGTAAACGGGGGTTACCTAGGTATGACCATTATTCAAGGATGTGTTAAGGCTAGCACTTTTGATACCCTCATGGATAATATCAATAATTGTTTAAAAGGTTGATGTTGACGTACATCGAGATTTGCATGTTGTATAACATTGACAAAAGAGGTTCTATCTTCAATCACTAACAATACAATGTATTCAGTTGAGTTGTCCAAATTTGTTTGTGATAGGATACTAGACTAGGTAATGAGCCCAAGGCTTACAACCCAACACAGAAAGCCCAAAGCATGTAATTTGTCTCTATATATGATGTACTAATGTTTACAGAAATGAATAAGACAAATGCAAGAGCAATTGACAGAACTTCCACTATGGTATCAGAGCTGATCAGCCAACGCCATCGCTCCTAAAACAATCCTCCAACAGAATTTTCAGAACCATCAATGACTGAAAATCAAAATCAAACCTTTTCCCTTTCTTCTATTTCTTCCTTCCTCACATCCAAACTATCCTCTGAGAATTTTCTTTTATGGAAGGCTCAAATCAGCCCCATTCTACGAGCTCAAAATCTGTATGAATTTGTGGATGGTTCAAAACCATGTCCAGAGAAGTCTCTTCTTCCTCCATAGTCCAAAGAATACTCAGACTTGATCTCCAAGAACCAGTTTGTGCTTGCCATACTCACTTGTTCCCTCAAAGAACCCATTTTGGTCCAGCTCGTGCACAGTAAAACTTCAGCTGAGATCTAGAACCACCTTCATTCATCTTTTGCCTCTACATCAAGTGCAAATGTTGTCCAAACCCGCGTCTAGCTTGCGTCTCTTTGCAAGGAGGATCTATCCATCACTGATTTCTACAGCAAAGCAAAAAACCTAGTAGCATGCCTTACCACAACCGGCCAGGCTATCTCATATACAAAGTTCACAAGCTTTCTCCTTGCTGGACTTGGCCCAGATTATGATTCCATTTTCACCAACTTATGCACTTAGGTTTCAGTACCATCTCCCTCTCAAATTCTGTCCCACCTCCTCATTCATGAATCTTGTATCTCTCGACAACAAACAACTCTTCTCCCTTCCCCTCCTACTGTCAACACCACCAACTCATCTATGGAAGCCAACAACACTCAAAATCAAGGTCGTGGCTCTTCCTCTCGCTCCAATGGCACTGGTGGTCGGTCAAACAGAGGACGTGGATGAGGTCGTGGCAGGAGCCCTTCTCCATAGAATTTCTCAAGGAGCCTTGATACACGATCCATTTGTCAAGTCTGCTATAAACCAGGTCACGTTGCTCTCTCTCGCTAGCACATATTTGATCTTAGCTATGCTTCTCCACCATCACCTTCGTACTAAGCACACAATACCTCCACAAATTTGTATCTTGACACAACGGCTACTCATCACTATACCCTAGATCTCTCTAACTTGAGAATCGATTCCTATCTGTATCCAGGAACGGACTTTGTTTCTCTTGGTGATGGCTCCAACATTCCAATCTAGCATCAAGGTTCTTCAATTCTTCATTCAAGTTCTCGAAATCTCTTACTAATTGTAAGAGCCTTAGTCTTTGGAGCCTAGATGAGCTATAGAGTGCCTTGACTTGACCTTGCTGACCGCCCCTGCACACCATCTGGGCCACCCCAGCGGCTAGGCGCCCCTACGCCCTGGCTAGCCGCCCCTGCGGCTCTGTGCTTGAGGAGCCGCATTCGTTGACTCCTTGACTCGTGCTTTGCGGCTGTCTTCTCCTATAAGTTTTCCTATCCTTCAGATGAGAGGGTTTTCCACTATTTTCCACCTTCTTCATCCCCTCTACGTCCTTCATCTTCTCCTCTCTTCTTCTTTGATCTTCTTTGATCTCTTCTTGCTTATGTGAGTGATTTCTTGGGAGTTTGAGTGTGTCTTTAGCCTTAGATGCTCTTGAGGTTGTTGTTGAAGGTTGTTGGTGTTGTGTTGAGGTGATAGACGTGCTGATGCTCCATAGTTGCAGCCTAGGGCTTGTGTGGTAAGCTCTTCTTCTTCATCTCTCTTCCTTCCTTCTTTCTTGCTTCTTTCTAGCATAGGATCACAAGCTAAGCTTGTGTGGATCCTTTCATAACCTTTTGATGATCATATATGTGTAGATATTTGTATATGTTGTTGTGGTATGTTGAAGACGTGAAGAGAGTCGACAAAGAGATCGAAGAGAAGTCGGGACCAACTCTCTGCACAGTTGGCCGCCCCTGCGCTTGACCCCTGACACCCCTGCGCCTGGTGTGTGAGTCACCCCTATGCCTTTGGTGAGCCGACCCTGTGCCTCATTGGATCAGCCGTGTGCTCTTGCTTCTGTTGGTGCATACTTTGTTGGTATGTCTTCCTTCCTTCCTTTCCTTTGGCCTTGGCTTAGTTGTAGAGCTAGGTTAGGATGGTTAGGATGAGTTGTATGATAGAGTTGTGCCTTAGGAACTTGTGTTGATGTTGAGGTTATGCCATAGGCATATGTGAGCTTGTTATGATCTTGAGGTTGTAGGTTGGTTCTGGTTATGGAAACGAGTCTCCTAACCCTTTCAGGTTGTGATGTTGTGTGCCTTGCTCTTGCAGGCATTGGTTTCTTCCCCAAGGGGAAGCTGTGACGTGGTATTGTTTACGAGTGTGACAAGTAAGTCCATAGGACTTACTTAGCGTTCAGTTATGGATTTGTATGATTGTGATGGTTGTGTGTGTTCATATGATTGTGCATTTATAACCTAAACCGGACTAGGACGGCTATTTATTACATTTGTATGGCCCAAGTGTATTATAACTAGGCGGTAACCACCGGTCTCCGCCTGTGGGTTAGGGGGAGGTGCCTAGAAGCTAGTAACACAGGGGGGAAGAGTGATGATCACCCCATGCAAAACCCCTGTGTTAACGGGGAAAGGGACGGGGTTCTTTAGGCTCCTCGTGTTACAAAAGAAGTTGAATAACGTAATGAAAGATGATAAATGAATGTGTGTGACATTGCATATATGAGATGTTGATGTGTGTTTGTGCTATTACCTTCATGCTTATCTATTGATGTAGCTAACGGTTTCATACCGTGTTGTAGATGATCTGCTGGTTAGGAAGACTGTAGAGTGAGCCAGATGGTGTGACCAGCCGAGGACTTCTGTACATTAGGATGTGTGGGTTTGGGATCTTTTGTACCAGTTGTTGTTGTTGTTGTTGTTGTTGTTTTGTACTCGGCTTTGAGTTTGTAAACTCTTTTGATGTATGTTATACAGTTTTTATGTATTTGGTTTTTACTCTACTTGTGCCTTGTTGTAAGATCCGGTGAACTTGTTGTCGGGCTAGGATTAGGATCCATTGTGAGATCCTAGCCCAATGTGGCATCCCGAGTCCCGCGGAATCGGGGTGTTATAGAGTTGGTATCAGAGTCTTAGGTTGACAACAATGGCACTTGCTATCTATAATAAAGGTAGAGTGGATAAATAAACAGAACCCACATGGGGTCTGACTTTTCAAATGGTTTTGGTTTTAAAGCGAGTACAGATGTTTTGGGATAGTGTGTACAGAAGTCGTCACCCATCTGAGGATCTCGACAATATATATATAGATATAGATACCTCTTATGTGATGATGTGTATGCATGTATTATTAAGTACTATATATATATATATATATCTGTACATATGGCCTATATAGAGCCTTATACGTTAGGTGTGCATACCCAGTGATGGCTTGGACTAGAGCTACTGTTGTTGTAGGCAGAGGTAGAGGTAGACCACCTCTTCCTCCAGGTAGGATAGGACAGGGACCAGCTCCCGCTGCAGATTCACCAGTGGTGGAGGAGGGTCCTGAGGAAGTTGTTGAGAGCGTAGTTCCAGCTACGAGGAGTGGTGGGTCCAGGAGGTGGCAGACCCATCCAGGCTAGTCTGATGGCTCAGACCGTGTCTTTATGGGCGGATCAGAGTTTAGAGATTATCTTAGGCATTTTGAGGAGGCCATCAGAGCGGGCAGACGAGCCCCAGATCTGCCAGGGCATGAGGGATCATCTGAGAGATCCCATGGAGCTACTCAGGTGCCAACTGCACCAGTTCGTGTAGTTGAGCCAACTCGAGTTGTGGAGGAGACCAGAGGGCCTCGACTAGATACCTAGTCGAAGGCATTCCACCAGCAGGGGGTACCACTCTTCTTTGGGGAGATCGGCCTAGAGACTGAGGTGTAGATTGGGCAAAAATGTCCCGGAAGAGCATATACCATCATGAATGTAATAACTACCAGCATGAGAGTCACGACTAGAGCGCAAACAAAGCGCAAAAATGTCCCGGAAGTCCACATCAAGAGCATATAAATCACGAATCAGTCCAAAACCCAAAACGCATGCATCTAAGGAAGATAGAAGTGTGTACCTACGAGATAATGAATCAGCTACGATGTTGTCCTTTCCCTTCTTGTAGCGCACCACATATGGAAAAACCTCAATATACGCCACCCATTGTGCATGGAGTTTGTTCAACTTGACTTGTCCTCTCAAATACTTCAACGACTCGTGATCAGAATGTATAACAAATTCACGAGGTAGATGATAGTGCTCCCAACCCTGGAGGACCCGAACCAAGGCATTTAACTCCTTGTCGTATGTAGGGTAGTTCAAGGCGGCTCCTCCCAATTTCTCGCTAAAATAGGCCACGGGGCGTCCCTCCTGCATCAAAACTCCTCCAATCCCGATTCCCGAAGCGTCACACTCTATCTCGAAAGTTTTCGAGAAGTCCGGAAGCACAAGAACGGGGGCATGGGTCAGCCGCTCTCTAAGTATCATAAAGGACTCCTCTTGAGCGGATCCCCAATCAAATCGCACGCCCTTCTTGGTCAACTCGGTGAGGGGGCGTCAATGGTGCTAAAGTCCCGAACGAACCTCCTATAGAACCCGGCAAGTCCAAGGAAACCCCGTATGTGAGGGACCGTTGTCGGACGTGGCCATTCTGATATTGCCTTGGTCTTCTCTTCGTCCACTCGCAAGCCTTCCTTTCCTACCACAAAACCCAAAAAAACACAGATTCCGAGCAAAAATGGCATTTCTTAAAGTTTTCAAACAAATGTTGTTCTATAAGCACAAGAAATACACTTCTCAAATGTCCAACATGCTCATCCAACGTCCGACTATAAACTAAGATGTCATCAAAATACACCACAACAAATTTACCTAAGAAATCACATAGGACATGGTTCATTAGGTGCATAAACGTACTAGGTGCATTCGTTAATCCAAAAGGCATTACAAGCCACTCATATAATCCATACTTAGTTTTGAAAGCAGTTTTCCATTCATCACCCTTATGCATCCTAATCTGATGATATCCACTTCGAAGGTCTATTTTAGAGAAAAGAGTAGCACCGTGAAGTTCATCTAACATATCATCAAGACGAGGAATAGGATGTCGGTACCTTACAGTTATTTGGTTGATGGCACGGTAGTCGACGCACATCATCCAACTCCCATCTTTCTTAGGTACCAATAGTACAAGAACGGCACATGGGCTCAAGGTCTCCCGAATGTATCCCTTACTCAAAAGGTCCTCCACTTGGGCTTGTAGCTCCTTTGTTTCCACCGGGTTTGCTCGATATGCAGGCTGATTTGGAATGGTTGATCCGGGTATGAAGTCAATCTGATGTTCTATGCCTCGGATAGGGGGTAGTCCCGGGGGAATCTCTTCGGGCATAATCTCCTTGAACTCCTTAAGTAGCCCTGAAATACAAGAAGGCAAAGACAAATCATTAACTTCCATAGTAGATAAAGTTGTTACACAAACAAGAAGGAAGCAAATATCCCCCCTTTGTAGGGCTCGTTGGGCATCGTGTAGCCGTGCTGTGAGTAGGATCTTGGGGTCGGATGCTGTTTCAAGAACCATCTTAGTCTTCCCCTTTGTCCTTGCGGCCTCAACTTTCTCCAACCTCTTCCTTTCTCTACACATGTGGTCTTCCATGATCTCGGATGGACTGAGAGGCATGTGATTTACTTTCTTCCTGGCCATGGCGAAGAAGTATATATTGGTGTAACCATCATGAAACACCCTTCGGTCAAACTGCCATGGTCTCCCAAGTAAGAGATGGCAAGTTGTGATTGGAAGCACGTCACAAACAACGTCGTCTTGGTATGGTCCGATGGCAAAGTGAACAAAACATTGCTCCTTGACTTGAAGGGGAGCGTTGGTGTTGAGCCACTGGAGCGAATAAGGTTGTGAGTGCGCCTTCGTTTTGAGTCCTAGGTGTGCAACGACCTCCTGAATAACAATGTTACAGCAAGACCCACTATCAATAATAACAGTAAACAATTGTCCCGAAATTAAACAACTAGTGTTAAAGAGATTCTCCCTTTGTGAGACATCGGGAACAAGTTCGCTTGCTTGTAGGGCCTTTTTTGTGACAAGGCAGAAATCTCCCACAGGAGCACGAGATTCTACTTCAATACCGTCTATGATTGGAGCTACTATTTCATAGTCATCTTCGGATTCATGATTCTCGGTGACCTCTTCCCCAAATGCATTCACTAAAACCTTACGGGGATTAGGGCACTCCCGGGCATAATGACCATGCTCATAACACTTGTAGCACTTCACTTTCCTAGTCCGGCTCGTTTTTGGAGTTGGTGGAATACTAGGGTTAGGGGCGGAGGTGGCCTTGGGAACTACTGTTGGAGATGAACCAGTAGTGTGGGTAGGACAATTATTTCGAGAGGGTTCAGTGGATTCATGACTTGTCCCTCGTCTTGTTGATCCGGATGCCTTACGTTTTTGGATGACATTATAGGTACGGGCAACATGGTGTAGGGCATCAGTTAGGCTTGTGTGTCGGAGTTGTTCAACTATTTCGGACACATCGGGGTTAAGCCCAGATAGGAACTTGGCTAGGATATAGTCGTCGGGCTGTCGGGTTCCCGATCTTTGAAGGAGAGTTCTCAACTCTTTGTGGTACTCGTCTGGAGTTCGGTTACCTTGACGTAACCTTTCAAGTTTAAGCAACAATTGTTGCTTGTAATCCGAAGGTATGAACCGAGCACACATCCTTCTACGGAGTTCAAACCAGGTGTTGATGCGCGGCTGTTGATGTGCCTCCACATATTCCAATTCTTCCTGCCACCAAGTTAGAGCAAAATCAACAAAATGAATAGTAGCAGCTTCAATCTTTTCATACTCGTTAAAATCATAATAACGGAAGACTTGTTCAGCCTTAGTCTCCCACTCAATGTAGGTCTCCGCTTCTGCAGTTCCTGTGAAGTTTGGAACATCCACTTTTGATCCATGGTAACGCCTCCTAAATGCGGTGACCACGATTTTCTTCATCGTCCGAGTCATCGTGTCGACTATGGTCCCGGTTTCTGTTCCGGTCTCTATCTCGGCGTCTATCTTGGTTTTTGCTCCCATGGCTATTCACACTCGTACTCCTATCCCGGCCTCTACGTGGTCCCTGGTTACTTCCTCCTTGACTTTGTTCAGGTGGGACGGGAGGTAGTCTCCTTAGAAGTTCCGCGAATTAGGCTTCAAGGCGGTTAATACGTGGGTCGGATTGATTGATCCCATTACCATTGACGGATGCCATCCTGCTGTTGGACTACAAAACAATCAAAGAAACATACAAAACCAAGTGTCCAAAGGTATAACAAAACCAAATTTTCAAAGGCAAAACCGAAAGTAATAAAAATGCCGGTTTCTTGACCGAAACGGTGTCGGATGGCTAAAAAAGCCCTTAGGTCACAACAAAGCGGTGAGTTGGACTCGGAGGCCCGTTTCCCTTCTCGGAAAGGTATAGCAATTGTAATTTTGAGTTCGGACGCCTTTTTTCCGCAAAACCGCAAAACCGGCCGTTTTTCACCTTTTCGAGATTTTTTGCCTATCACAAAAAAACAAACTCAAAGGCAAAGGTTAGAGACAAAAACGTTCTCTCTCTCTCTCTCTCCTCTCTCAAGTGTATTTCTCCTTACACTCACTCAAGTGTTTGATAGTGTTTGGATTCACACAACTCCCCTTTTCCTTTGCTTCGAGGCAAAGCTCTCCCTCACCTTTTCCAAAGCCTTAGGCAATGCTCTCCACACGAAGATTTCTCTTAGTAACAAAATTCCGCAAATTTTCCAAGGTAGTGCACAAGGTAAACAAGGTTTTCCACGATGCAATATAACTTCAGAAAAGCAAACACAAAAGGTAACAAAGCAACAACAAATACGAGCCTTACGGTGAGTATTTACTTAGTCCCTAACAAATAGTTAATCAAAGCAATAACAAGCGTTTTCCCCATAACGTACGGGTTGTGTTTTTTGATTGGCTAGAACACTCAAGAACAACTTGATAACAATTTCAAGGATAACAATTTTCAAGAACAACTTGATTACAATTTCAAGAACACTCTCAAAGATAATTTGATTTCAACGAAAGCACTCAAACAACTTTTCTTTTCTTTTCTTTTGCTGTCGTTTTTTTACTTTACTGAATGATATAAAATAGGGCTTTCATTTTTTTTTTGAATAAAAGGTCAACAAGATCTCTCTAAAGACTCACAAGAAGGAAGATTGTAAGCACCAAAATTTTGGGGAACTACTCAAAATTGCAAAAACTAAAAAGAAGTTTTGGTAAGCAATTCGTACCCCGAAAGCTTGAGGAACTCGCACCGTTGGGCTCTGATACCACTTGATGCGCTCTTCGTCAGTTGAACGCAAGGATCCGCCGGTGTTGTTCTTTCGACTACTTCTTTTATGTATTTTTCGATTTATATGGGATATGCCAAGCAAGGAATCGTCCAGCCTCACACCTTGGATCTCCTTGGCTCGAGATCTTCTTTCCTCGGAATCTCACTTCGGAAATTGGATCTCCTTCGTCCTCCTAGCCTCGCACCGTAAGGACACCACTCGGCCTCTCACCTTGTGGGTTTCGAAACTTTGGCCTCTCACCTTAGTTTCTAGGTTTGTTTTTCTTAAAAGCGAAAACACAACTTTTGATGAACTCAACTCTCCATTCTGATTAAAACGTGTGTAGGAGAAGGCCTTATAAGGGCTGCAAATTCAGCACCAACTCCCCACAATAAAAGCTTACCAGTAGTGCAAGAGTTGTGATACTAAATGAAGGCAAACCTAGGGTCTTTCAACAAACAACTTCAAGCATATAAATGGCCTAAAAACCATAAATATGGCCGGCCAATTAGAGCTTCAAGGATAAAAAATGTGGCTGAAAAGAAACCCAACTAAATGTGGTTTTAATCCCCAAAATAAAAATCAAGCATGACACATAAAATAACAAAGGTTACATCTAAGGTTTTAAAGTGATCTGACATCCTCAACCGCTTCAAGTATGTTCACTAAGTGATAGTCATGGGCGTCCTCAAATGTCGGAGCTCCGAAAAGGTGGTAGGTCAAAGTGGTTTGACCTAGCATGCGGGCTCTAGCTCGAGTGAGAGGTGGTGTTGATCTTGGTGCTGTCACATTGGTCTCATTGCTTAAGTCCGGCGGGCTCACATCAAGGTCCTCCTCTATCTTTTTTCTCTGCTGATGATATCACGTTGTTTGTTGAAGCTTCAATGAGCCAAATGAAAGTTGTTATGGACTACATTGATCTATTTTGGAAAGCTTTGGGTCGGAGAGTTAACATCCAAAATTCTAAATTATTTGTTTCCCCTAATGTGGATATTGAGCTCAAACATCGCTTCCAAACCATCAGTGGTGGTGGTGCCACTAGTAAACGGGGGTTACCTAGGTATGACCATTATTCAAGGATGTGTTAAGGCTAGCACTTTTGATACCCTCATGGATAATATCAATAATTGTTTAAAAGGTTGATGTTGACGTACATCGAGATTTGCATGTTGTATAACATTGACAAAAGAGGTTCTATCTTCAATCACTAACAATACAATGTATTCAGTTGAGTTGTCCAAATTTGTTTGTGATAGGATACTAGACTAGGTAATGAGCCCAAGGCTTACAACCCAACACAGAAAGCCCAAAGCATGTAATTTGTCTCTATATATGATGTACTAATGTTTACAGAAATGAATAAGACAAATGCAAGAGCAATTGACAGAACTTCCACTATGGTATCAGAGCTGATCAGCCAACGCCATCGCTCCTAAAACAATCCTCCAACAGAATTTTCAGAACCATCAATGACTGAAAATCAAAATCAAACCTTTTCCCTTTCTTCTATTTCTTCCTTCCTCACATCCAAACTATCCTCTGAGAATTTTCTTTTATGGAAGGCTCAAATCAGCCCCATTCTACGAGCTCAAAATCTGTATGAATTTGTGGATGGTTCAAAACCATGTCCAGAGAAGTCTCTTCTTCCTCCATAGTCCAAAGAATACTCAGACTTGATCTCCAAGAACCAGTTTGTGCTTGCCATACTCACTTGTTCCCTCAAAGAACCCATTTTGGTCCAGCTCGTGCACAGTAAAACTTCAGCTGAGATCTAGAACCACCTTCATTCATCTTTTGCCTCTACATCAAGTGCAAATGTTGTCCAAACCCGCGTCTAGCTTGCGTCTCTTTGCAAGGAGGATCTATCCATCACTGATTTCTACAGCAAAGCAAAAAACCTAGTAGCATGCCTTACCACAACCGGCCAGGCTATCTCATATACAAAGTTCACAAGCTTTCTCCTTGCTGGACTTGGCCCAGATTATGATTCCATTTTCACCAACTTATGCACTTAGGTTTCAGTACCATCTCCCTCTCAAATTCTGTCCCACCTCCTCATTCATGAGTCTTGTATCTCTCGACAACAAACAACTCTTCTCCCTTCCCCTCCTACTGTCAACACCACCAACTCATCTATGGAAGCCAACAACACTCAAAATCAAGGTCGTGGCTCTTCCTCTCGCTCCAATGGCACTGGTGGTCGGTCAAACAGAGGACGTGGATGAGGTCATGGCAGGAGCCCTTCTCCATAGAATTTCTCAAGGAGCCTTGATACACGATCCATTTGTCAAGTCTGCTATAAACCAGGTCACGTTGCTCTCTCTCGCTAGCACATATTTGATCTTAGCTATGCTTCTCCACCATCACCTTCGTACTAAGCACACAATACCTCCACAAATTTGTATCTTGACACAACGGCTACTCATCACTATACCCTAGATCTCTCTATCTTGAGAATCGATTCCTATCTGTATCCAGGAACGGACTTTGTTTCTCTTGGTGATGGCTCCAACATTCCAATCTAGCATCAAGGTTCTTCAATTCTTCATTCAAGTTCTCGAAATCTCTTACTAATTGTAAGAGCCTTAGTCTTTGGAGCCTAGATGAGCTATAGAGTGCCTTGACTTGACCTTGCTGACCGCCCCTGCACACCATCTGGGCCACCCCAGCGGCTAGGCGCCCCTACGCCCTGGCTAGCCGCCCCTGCGGCTCTGTGCTTGAGGAGCCGCATTCGTTGACTCCTTGACTCGTGCTTTGCGGCTGTCTTCTCCTATAAGTTTTCCTATCCTTCAGATGAGAGGGTTTTCCACTATTTTCCACCTTCTTCATCCCCTCTACGTCCTTCATCTTCTCCTCTCTTCTTCTTTGATCTTCTTTGATCTCTTCTTGCTTATGTGAGTGATTTCTTGGGAGTTTGAGTGTGTCTTTAGCCTTAGATGCTCTTGAGGTTGTTGTTGAAGGTTGTTGGTGTTGTGTTGAGGTGATAGACGTGCTGATGCTCCATAGTTGCAGCCTAGGGCTTGTGTGGTAAGCTCTTCTTCTTCATCTCTCTTCCTTCCTTCTTTCTTGCTTCTTTCTAGCATAGGATCACAAGCTAAGCTTGTGTGGATCCTTTCATAACCTTTTGATGATCATATATGTGTAGATATTTGTATATGTTGTTGTGGTATGTTGAAGACGTGAAGAGAGTCGACAAAGAGATCGAAGAGAAGTCGGGACCAACTCTCTGCACAGTTGGCCGCCCCTGCGCTTGACCCCTGACACCCCTGCGCCTGGTGTGTGAGTCACCCCTATGCCTTTGGTGAGCCGACCCTGTGCCTCATTGGATCAGCCGTGTGCTCTTGCTTCTGTTGGTGCATACTTTGTTGGTATGTCTTCCTTCCTTCCTTTCCTTTGGCCTTGGCTTAGTTGTAGAGCTAGGTTAGGATGGTTAGGATGAGTTGTATGATAGAGTTGTGCCTTAGGAACTTGTGTTGATGTTGAGGTTATGCCATAGGCATATGTGAGCTTGTTATGATCTTGAGGTTGTAGGTTGGTTCTGGTTATGGAAACGAGTCTCCTAACCCTTTCAGGTTGTGATGTTGTGTGCCTTGCTCTTGCAGGCATTGGTTTCTTCCCCAAGGGGAAGCTGTGACGTGGTATTGTTTACGAGTGTGACAAGTAAGTCCATAGGACTTACTTAGCGTTCAGTTATGGATTTGTATGATTGTGATGGTTGTGTGTGTTCATATGATTGTGCATTTATAACCTAAACCGGACTAGGACGGCTATTTATTACATTTGTATGGCCCAAGTGTATTATAACTAGGCGGTAACCACCGGTCTCCGCCTGTGGGTTAGGGGGAGGTGCCTAGAAGCTAGTAACACAGGGGGGAAGAGTGATGATCACCCCATGCAAAACCCCTGTGTTAACGGGGAAAGGGACGGGGTTCTTTAGGCTCCTCGTGTTACAAAAGAAGTTGAATAACGTAATGAAAGATGATAAATGAATGTGTGTGACATTGCATATATGAGATGTTGATGTGTGTTTGTGCTATTACCTTCATGCTTATCTATTGATGTAGCTAACGGTTTCATACCGTGTTGTAGATGATCTGCTGGTTAGGAAGACTGTAGAGTGAGCCAGATGGTGTGACCAGCCGAGGACTTCTGTACATTAGGATGTGTGGGTTTGGGATCTTTTGTACCAGTTGTTGTTGTTGTTGTTGTTGTTTTGTACTCGGCTTTGAGTTTGTAAACTCTTTTGATGTATGTTATACAGTTTTTATGTATTTGGTTTTTACTCTACTTGTGCCTTGTTGTAAGATCCGGTGAACTTGTTGTCGGGCTAGGATTAGGATCCATTGTGAGATCCTAGCCCAATGTGGCATCCCGAGTCCCGCGGAATCGGGGTGTTATAGAGTTGGTATCAGAGTCTTAGGTTGACAACAATGGCACTTGCTATCTATAATAAAGGTAGAGTGGATAAATAAACAGAACCCACATGGGGTCTGACTTTTCAAATGGTTTTGGTTTTAAAGCGAGTACAGATGTTTTGGGATAGTGTGTACAGAAGTCGTCACCCATCTGAGGATCTCGACAATATATATATAGATATAGATACCTCTTATGTGATGATGTGTATGCATGTATTATTAAGTACTATATATATATATATATATCTGTACATATGGCCTATATAGAGCCTTATACGTTAGGTGTGCATACCCAGTGATGGCTTGGACTAGAGCTACTGTTGTTGTAGGCAGAGGTAGAGGTAGACCACCTCTTCCTCCAGGTAGGATAGGACAGGGACCAGCTCCCGCTGCAGATTCACCAGTGGTGGAGGAGGGTCCTGAGGAAGTTGTTGAGAGCGTAGTTCCAGCTACGAGGAGTGGTGGGTCCAGGAGGTGGCAGACCCATCCAGGCTAGTCTGATGGCTCAGACCGTGTCTTTATGGGCGGATCAGAGTTTAGAGATTATCTTAGGCATTTTGAGGAGGCCATCAGAGCGGGCAGACGAGCCCCAGATCTGCCAGGGCATGAGGGATCATCTGAGAGATCCCATGGAGCTACTCAGGTGCCAACTGCACCAGTTCGTGTAGTTGAGCCAACTCGAGTTGTGGAGGGGACCAGAGGGCCTCGACTAGATACCTAGTCGAAGGCATTCCACCAGCAGGGGGTACCACTCTTCTTTGGGGAGATCGGCCTAGAGACTGAGGTGTAGATTGGGCATGTAGACTCAACTTAGAGTCTATTCGATGCCCTGAGGACAGACGGATAGAGCTAGTACAGTCTCTATTCCGTGACCTAGCACATTAGTGGTGGAGGACAGTTAGAGCACGAGTCACCACCTATGAGCAGATGAGGACTATGTTGAGAGAGCAGTTTTGCCTTGCCTCATTGAGGAGGGAGAAACTACAGGATTTTGTGGAGATGGGTTTTGTGGACGTACCTATTACAGACGCCATTCGCCGCTTCCTGACTGAGCTAGCATTGATGGGTCCAGCTGCACCATCTGAGGACTAGCATGTGTACCTTTTCGCTCGTCGTCTGAGGGAGAGCACACGCTCATACATGGCGGGATTTCACTACGACTCATTGGCAGACTACCAGGATCGGGCCTCTACCTCTGAGAGAGAGAGAGAGAGCTAGCCAGAGGAGGAGTTCTCAAACAGGACGGTCTGAGAAGAGGCAGTGTACCGCACCGACTGGTGCAGGAGCATCTAGATACGGGCGAGGTCAGACTCAAGGCCGCTCGAGTGTTCTAGTGTCTGCACGGACAATTGAGAGAGGTCGGCAGTGTTACAACTGCGGGGCCTATGGGCATGCGGACTAATTGCCCTAGAGCGCCACTGACTTACTTCTCGTGTGGGAAGCCAGGACATAGAGCTACGTTTTGCCGTCAGGGCAAGACGTCATCACAATAGGGTTCTTCCCCTGCAGGTGTAGTAGGAGGTGGGCAGAGACCGCCTCAGCATCAGACACAAGGACAACAAAGAGTCCCAGGCACGCCTGCTACTCAAGGGTCAGCTCCAAGACCGAGTAGAGGTAGAGGTAGAGAGGCTGGTACCAGTGATAGCCGAGGAGCTCGAGGCAGAGTTTTTGAGCTGAGGAGTGCTGAGGAGCCGCCAATACTAGCTGCTATAGGTACCATTCTGTTACATGGTTTACCTGTTAGAGTTTTATTTGAGACGGGTGCTACGCATGCATTTATTTCTACTTCTTGTGTTGAGCGTTTGAGTTTGTCTACCATAGAGGGGGCACCCTTTAATATAGGGTTACCTGATGGTAGTAGGGTCAGAGGTACTTAAGAGATACATAGTTGTCCCCTATGCTTAGGGACTCGTGTACTACTTGTTGACTTCTTAGTCATGCCTTTGATGCATGAAGAAGTCATATTAGGTATGGATTGGATGTGTAGACACCGTGCGGTGTTAGATGTGGGTAAGAGGACTGTTACAATCTCTACCGACTTAGGTCCGATAGATGTCTTCCGGGGTTGGGACCTTGGGAAGACAAGATTTGTCATCAGTGCAATACGGGCAGCTAGACTGATTGCACAGGGATGTGATGCCTTATGGTACTACAACATGAAGGATGGAGAGAGTCCAGCTTTGGAGGACATACCAGTGGTCTGTGAGTTTACAGACGTATTTGCAGAGCCGTCTAGCTTGCCACCTCAGAGGAGCATAGATTTTGGCATTGACTTGGAGCCTGACACGAGACCCATCTCGAAGGACCCATACCATATGGCACCTGTCGAGATGTTGGAGTTGAAGAAGCAACTTGAGGAGTTGGCTGAGAAGGGCTTCATACGCCCTAGCGTTTCACCATGGGGAGCACCTATCCTCTTCATGAGGAAGAAGAACGGATCGTTGAAACTGTGCATAGATTACAAAGAGCTGAACAAGGTGACCATAAAGAACAGGTATCCACTACCTCGTATTGATGATCTACTTGATCAGCTGTAGGGAGCGACAGTCTTCTCTAGGATTGACTTGCGTTCAAGATATCACCAGCTGAGGGTGAGAGAGGAGGATGTGCACACGACGACATTTCGTACCCGATATGGACACTACGAGTTTGTAGTAATGACATTTGGGCTGACTAATGCCCCAGCAGTATTCATGGAGTTGATGAACAACATCTTCATCGACTTCCTAGATCAGTTTGTGGTAGTTTTCATTGATGACATTTTGGTGTACTCTTGTAGCAGAGAGGAGCATGTTGGACACTTCAGGACGGTTTTGCAGATTTTGAGAGATAGAGAGCTGTGTGCCAAGCTCTCTAAGTGTGAGTTTTGGATGTCTGAGGTTTCATTTCTTGGACACATAGTCTCTGCCGATGGGATCATGGTTGACCCGGCGAAGATTGATTCTGTTGCTGCATGGACGACACCGACGAACGTCAAGCAAGTGCGTAGCTTTCTTGGCTTAGCCGGTTATTACAAACACTTTGTGGAGGGATTTTCTGTGATTGCCCGTCCATTGACGAGTCTTCTGAGGAAGACTGCTAGATTTGTTTGGATTGACCAGTGTGCTCAAAGTTTTGAGGTGTTGAAGAGGCGTTTGACTTCTGCTCATGTTTTGGCACAGCCAGAGGGTTTTGATGATTTTGTGGTCTATAGTGATGCATCCAAGCTAGGCTTGAGATGTGTGCTGATGCAGAGAGGCAGAGTGATTACATATGCGTCTCGACAATTGAAGACCTGTGAGGAGAACTACCCGACTCATGATTTGGAGTTGGCAGCGGTAGTTCATGCTTTGAAGATCTGGAGACATTACCTGTATGGTGCTACATGCCAGATCTTCACAAACCATAATAGTCTGAAGTATATTTTTATGCACCGGGAATTGAATAACCGTCAGCGTCGATGGATTGAGTTGATCAAGGACTTTCACCTTGAGATTTTGTATCATCTTGGCAAGGCGAATGTGGTAGCTGACGCCTTGAGCAGGAAGACGCCTCGAGAGAAGGCGATTGCTAGACTTATTGTACAACCTCAGCTTGACAGGGATCTAGCCTGGCTAGAGATGGATATCCAGTTTCTTGATGAGGATGCCCAGTTGTTTGCTTTAGAGGTTCTACCTCGTCTGTTGGATGAGATCCAACAGAAGCAGGGGACTGCCCGATCTTGACGAGGATCAGAGATAGGATGTCTCGTGGAGAGGCACCCCAATTCACTATTGGGGCAGATGGAGTTATGAGGCGACATGATCGTATCTGTGTTCCTGCAGATGCAGAGCTGAGATAGCGGATATTACAAGAAGCTTACTGTACACCTTACTCAATACACCCTGGTATGAGTAAGATGTATCATGATGTGAGAGGATCATTTTGGTGGGGAGGGCTGAAGCCCGATGTAGCCAGATTTGTGGCTTAGTGTGCGACCTGTCAACAAGTCAAGATAGAGCATTTCAGGCCTGGAGGTGAGCTCCATCCACTGCCACTGCCGCAGTGGAAGTGGGAGGACGTCTCCATGGATTTTGTGACTGAGTTGAGGACCAGTAGGAGCTTTGATGCTATCTAGGTGATCGTTGACAGATTGACGAAGACGGCACGTTTCATTCCCATCAGAGAGATGTTAGCATGAAATATTGTGATATTTTGGGCACGTTTTCTAAGTGTATTTGATTCATATTGATAGTCATTGATTGAGCATCGATGCATTTGTGAGCTAGTTTGTCTATAATGTCGATATAGAGATCTACACAAGCTTTATGTTGATTATAGGTGATTGAGAGCTATTTCCGAGCGGAATCGAGCAAGGATGGAGTTGTTGAGCAATGTCCATGGATTGAGGACATTCCTAGGAGCTAAGGAAGTGCCAACTTGAGGAATGTTCAAGGCTAGGGAAGAATCACGTTCTTGCCCTAAACCACGCTCTAAAATACGGCCGTATTACTTTCCACGTTCAGTTCCACGGCCGTGGAACCATGGTTAAGGAAGCGTGGTTCATTCCAGCAACTTCTACGGCCGTGGAGAAGATGGTTCAAACCGTGTTGATTTTCACGCTCTAAATTACGGCCGTGGAACCCTTCCACGACCGTGATCTTGGCGATCTTTTTCGCCATACTTTAAGTCACGATCTCCTACGCAATTGGGCCGGGCCGATATTTTATCTTACACTATAAAAGGACGGACGAAGAGAGATTCCATCACCTCGTTTTAGACCTTCGCTTACACCTCGCTTTAGACCTTCGCTTACACCTTTGCTTACGCTTAGACGCACTTCCGTTTGTGCTTTGGATTGCCCTAATTTCGCTTTTAGTGGAAGTTGTGTTAGAGAGATTGACGCAACACTATTGACGATTTCTGGATTGACGGAAGATCGAAGATTCAGAAGATTGTTCGCAAGGAGATTTCGCTTCTTGATTAGGTTTTATTTAGAAGACGGATTGACATCCCGTTCTTCCTTCTTATCTAAGATTGTGTTTGTTTGTTCTATTCCGAATGTAGTGACAATATTCGTTCTTGATTGTGACTTTGAGATTGGTTTGAAGTTTATTGAAGGTTTTCGGAAGTTTTCATCTTTCAATCTTTTAAATCTTGAATTTAATATCAATATGACTGTTGTTGGCTAAAAACCCTTAACAATTCTAAGGTGAAGGGTTGATAGTTGTGGCTTAGATGATGATAGATCGATCGTAAACAGATTGGACCCTGAGAGTTAGAGAGAATCGCCGACAAGCCCTAATCCACGGTCTGTTCTTGAGCTTCCACGGCCGTGGAACTCAAGAACTAGCCGTAATTTTGTGTTAAGTTACGAACTTGCTTTTACTTTAATCCAAAGTTAAAGATTTGCTTTAACTTAGTTTAGGCTTGCCTTTTCTAGGTGGTAGTGAAGCCTCAACAACCTCTACCTCGATTGTGAGTGTCAAAACCTCAATCGGTTTAGTTAGTCTTGATCCTTGGCTTACAAGTTTCGGTATTTGACATTAATTCTTGCCTTTAGAATCCTTCTATATTGAAGCCTCAACAACCTGTATAGAGAGTTTCTTGTAGGTGAGTCATACAAGGTTTTTGGAACTTCACCGTACGATTACCTTACATTAGCATACCTTAGCATGTCTTAACTCTGTCCTTATATCATTAGTATATCTTGAATCGATTGCCACAGCTGGATACTTGGATCTTTAGGATTGTTGTTTTCCCAATAATTCGAAAAGCTCTTACATTTACTCGCTTGATAATCTATAACTGGATTTAACCCCCCAAATCCTTGTGTTCGATACTCTGGAATTCTTGCTTAACTACGTCGATCCGTACACTGCGGGTTCGCTTGCTTGATTCTAGTTTCATAAATTTAAAGCTTATTTGCACGCACGCTAAGTGGCGAACAAGTTTTTGGCGCCGTTGCCGGGGATTTGGTCTAGGCCGAATTCGGTTTTCGGTTGTCAAGCTTGGGAGCTTCTCCCTTGTTATTTAATATCTCTTTGAGTGCATGCGCAGGTTTAGGAACACCGAGGATCTCTTACCTCTTGATCAAGAGCTTGAGAGAACTTTAAGGCAAAAGCGCAAGGAAAAGAAGATGGCTGAAGAACACGAACGTGATCTTCAAGTGGAGTTAGCGGAGAAAGAAGCTCAACTCCAATGGAATGAGAATATTCGCTGAGATGAAATGGATCGTCATCAATCTCAAGTTAACGATCTAAAAGATATGATGTTCCTGATGAGGATAGAAATAAGCAACCTTAAGAATAAGGGGAGCTAGAAATCCTCAAGAAGGGCATCAAGATCAAGAAGAAGAAGTCATTCATCCGCTGATGATAGTGATTCTTCCATGCCACCGCTAGAGGAAATTGATCCCACGATCAATTTGAATCCTTTCCATCCACGGGGAGCTGCTAATCGTCGTGTTCCACCTAGGAATGCGAGGATCGAACATGTAGATGATGAGCCAAGAACTCTTGGCCAAAGGATGGATCCAACACAACAACCGCGCCGTTTGGGCGTGAACTTTAATGCTGATGATGTGCAAGGGTTTAGCTTCAACCCTCAAGTTATTACTCTTGTTCGCCAAAACCAATTTGGCGGAACAAGCGCTGAATCTCCACACCAACACTTGCAAAACTTTGAGTGTATGATGGAGACAATGAGGCCGAAGAACGCTACTATCAACAACTATAAACTCAAACCTTTCTTCTTCTCCTTGAAAGGGAAAGCGTTGTCTTGGTACCAAGCTCTTCCTAGTGGGAAACTAGACACTTGGAAAGACCTTTCCGCGGAGTTCCTCACCAAATTCTTTCCGCCATCCAAAACGGCGGAACATAGAGGTAAGATCAATGCATTTTCTATGAGGTCTAACGAAAGTTTGTTTCAATCATGGGAAAGGTTTCAGGACTTGTTATTGGATTGCCCTCATCATGGCATATCCAAGCTTGCATTGCTGGAGATCTACTATAAGGGGATGGATGTGGGGACACAATTCAACCTCTAATCCCTCTCATGTGGAACATTCATGGACATGAGAGAAGATGACGCTTGGGACTTCATTGAGAAGCAAGCAAGAGTCATAGAGAAGTATTCCCACTGAAAGGTAGAGGGAAATCGTGTGGAGCAAGGAGCAAAGCTCACACATGAAGCTCAAAATCAGATTTTCTCCCTCAACAATGAGATCAAAGAGTTGAAGGAGGCAATCAAGACCAACTTTCCAAAGCAACAAGGTAAGGATGTTGGCTATTTGGGCAACAACAACAATGGCGGTGAGAACACAAACCGCAACAACAACAACAACAACCGGAACAACAACCGGAACAATTGGAATGGCAATAACAATAACCGGAACAACAACAATTGGAACAACAATAAGGGTTCAAACAACAACAACTGGCGCTCCAATCAACAAAATTCCGGTAACTCTTATCCTTCCAATTCGAATTCACTAACTCCACCTTCCTCTTCCTCTACTCCTTTGAAAAGCCAGGGGCAAACATCTAATGGAGGAAACACTTCGGGGAAGGAGAAGCCCGATCCCATGTTGGAAACGATTTTGGGAAAGCTTCAAGGCTTGGAGAACCGCATCATTAAGGTTGATGATCAAATCTCTAAGGTTGATAAAGCCCAAAAGGTTTTAGAAAACCAAATGTTCAGCCATGCGGAGGAAGTTCCTAGGAATCAAGGGAAACTTCCAGGAAAGACGGAGGACAACCCTAAGGGAAGGGTGATGGCAATCACAACTAGGAGCGGAGTGACTACCACCGATCCGCAACCTAAGTTTGTTGAAGTCCCCGTAGAGAAAGACAAAGAGAAGGAGAAGGAGAAGGAAGATGTCTATGTCCCTCCTCCGGCTTACAAACCTCCCCTACCATTCCCTCAATCTCGAGCGAGAGCGTGCCTAGATAAACAGTTTGGTAAGTTTATAGAATTCATGAGCAAGCTGCATATTAATATACCCTTTATTGATGCTATTGTAGGTATGCCGGCTTATGGCAAGTTCTTAAAGGAGCTCCTCTCCAACAAGAGGAAGCTAGAAGATTTCGGTGAGGTTAAGATGAGTTCGGATTCTTCGGATCTCATCAAGACCATGAAGGAGAAAATGCCCCCCAAGCTAAAGGATCCGGGGTCGTTTTGCATTCCCATAGGAGTGAGAGATGTCACATATGACGCATTATGTGACTTAGGAGCAAGTGTGAGCATCATACCACTTGCATTATGTAGGAAGATCGGTTTAGGCGACCCTAAACCGGTGAAGATGACGTTATACATGGCGGATCGATCCATCACTCGTCCCGTCGGTATTGTAGAAGACATCCCAGTCAAGCTAGGTAAATTCTTTGTTCGCATTGATTTTGTTGTGCTTGACATTCCTGCAGATAGTCCGGTCCCGATCATACTCGGAAGACCGTTTCTTGCAACTTCCGGCTGCATAGTCAATTGCAAGAATGCTAGACTCGCCTTTGACATAGGAGAAGAGAAAGTAGAGTTTGTTCTTTCTACTCTAGTGAAGGAGCCAATCTTTGATGAGGATATATTCAATATCCAAGATGAAGAAGGGTTGTCTAGAGAGGAGGTAAGTGCTATTCTCTTCAAGGATCCTTTGCAAAAGGTCATTACAATGAGTCTAACAAATGTAGGGGAAGAAGAGGAGTGCAATGAGGCAATTAACGCCTTAGCAGCACAAGAAGAAGTGGGTGAAGTGGAATTTGATAATCTCCACGACGAGGCAGAAAACGTGAGAATCCACGGCCATACGCTATATTCCACGGCCGTGAATCTCACCACCCAAAGCGTGGCTCACTCCAGAGGGTTACACGGCCATGGAGGAGGCAGAGTAACCGTAACCACTTTCCACGCCCTAAACCACGGCCGTGGAGGGTGCAATGAAACCGTAATTTTGACCTTGGAAGGGGATGATCGTGCCACTTCTTCAACTTCTTTCGATTCTTCTCCTACACCTTCTACTTCCTTAGACACCTCTAGGGAAGCATCGGATGCTCCTCAAGAACCATTGAAAGCTCCGAAAGTAATGGAACTAAAACCACTTCCTACTCATCTAAGGTACGCTTTCCTAGGACCTAATTCTACCTTTCCGGTTATTGTTAGTTCCGATCTAAGCATAGATGAACATAATCAGCTCATGATTGTCCTTAGGAAACATAGAAAAGCTTTAGGCTACACTATTGAGGACTTAGTAGGAATTAAACCCTCCCTATGCATGCACAAAATATTAATGGAGGAAGACTTTAGGACTTCAAGACAACCTCAAAGGCGGTTGAACCCGACCATGAAGGAGGTTGTCAAGATGGAAATTCTTAAATTTCTTGATGCAGGTATCATCTATCCTATCTCCGATAGTAAGTGGGTGAGTCCGGTTCAAGTAGTTCCAAAGAAGGGAGGAATGACGGTCATCACCAACAAGAATAACGAACTCATTCCTACCCGAACCGTAACGGGATGGCGGATGTGCATTGACTACCGCAAGCTTAACAACGCGACGAGGAAGGATCACTTCCCACTACCCTTCATCGATCAAATGCTTGAAAGGTTAGCGCAACATTCGCACTTTTGCTATCTTGACGGTTATAGTGGCTTCTTTCAGATACCGATACACCCGGACGATCAAGAGAAGACCACATTCACGTGCCCGTGGGGTACGTTCGCTTATAGGAGAATGCCGTTCGGGCTTTGCAACGCCCCAGCCACCTTTCAAAGGTGCATGATGGCCATCTTCTCCGAATACATAGAGGAAATCATGGAGTTCTTCATGGACGATTTCTCCATATACGGTTCCTCTTTTAACGATTGTCTTTCTAACCTTTCTCTTATCTTACAAAGGTGTGAAGACACTAACCTAGTTCTTAATTGGGAGAAGTGTCAATTTATGGTTAAGGAAGGAATTGTATTAGGTCACTTAATCTCTAATAGAGGGATAGAAGTAGATAAGGCTAAGATAGAGACCATAGAAAAGCTTCCTCCCCCAACTTCGGTGAAAGGGATAAGAAGTTTTCTAGGACATGCCGGATTCTATAGACGCTTCATTAAAGACTTTTCTAAAATATCAAAACCTCTCACTAATCTATTGATGAAGGACGCGGTTTTTGAGTTTTCGTAGGAATGTTTGGATGCATTTAACACCATTCGGCAAGCTCTAATTTCAGCACCTATTATCCAACCTCCGGATTGGACTCTTCCCTTTGAGGTTATGTGCGATGCTAGTGACGTAGCTATAGGAGCTGTTCTTGGACAACGGAAGGAAGGACGAACCCATGCCATATACTATGCTAGCAAGACCCTAGATGAAGCGCAACTCAATTACGTCACTACCGAAAAAGAGTTTTTAGCCATTGTCTATGCTATTGACAAATTTCGCTCTTATCTTGTAGGTGCAAAGGTGATTGTCTACACGGATCATGCTGCGATCCGGTACCTCCTTGCGAAGAAAGATGCGAAGCCAAGGCTAATTAGATGGATTCTCCTCCTACAAGAATTCGATCTAGAGATCCGCGACAAGAAAGGTTCAGAAAATTCTGTTGCGGATCATTTGAGTCGCCTAACACATCTAGAGGACGACCATTTACCCATCGATGACTCCTTCCCGGACGAACACCTACACATTATTGAGGAGTGCATCGATGTGATCTCCAAAGGTAACGAACCATGGTTTGCTGATTTTGTTAACTATTTGGTTTGTCAGGAGATACCACCCGGATTATCCTACGCAGAAAGAAAGAAGTTCTTTAAGGATGTCCGGGAATACTTTTGGAACGAGCCTCTCCTCTTTAAGAGAGGTCCGGATGGCATCATTCGGCGATGTGTGCCGGAAGATGAAATGCAAAGTGTCATCCGCCATTGTCATTCACTACCTTGTGGAGGACACACTAGTTCGAACAAGACTAGCGCAAAGGTATTGCAATCTGGATTCTTTTGGCCTACTTTATTTAGAGATGTGCAATCCTTTGTTTCTTGTTGCGATGCTTGTCAAAGAACTAGGTAATATCTCTAGGAGGAATGAGATGCCCCTCAACAACATCCAAGAGGTGGAGATTTACAATGTTTGGGGAGTACACTTTATGGGACCGTTCCCATCCTCTTGTGGAAACCAATACATACTATTGGCGGTAGATTACGTTTCTAGATGGGTGGAAGCAATTGCCTCTCCCACCAATGATGCCATGGTGGTGGTTAAGTTCTTTAACAAGACCATCTTCCCGCGATTTGGGACGCCAAGGACTATCATTAGTGACGGAGGTTCTCACTTCATTGCCCGGCGCTTTGAAGCTCTTCTAGCTAAGTATGGGGTTACTCACAAGATCGCTACCCCTTATCATCCACAAACTAGTGGACAAGTTGAGATCTCAAATAGGGAGATCAAAGGAATCCTAGAGAAGACGGTTTCAAGGACTAGGAAGGATTGGTCATTGAAACTTGACGATGCATTGTGGGCTTACCGGACTGCGTACAAGACCCCCATTGGAACCACACCATACAACCTTGTGTATGGGAAGTCTTGCCACTTACCTGTAGAGTTGGAGCATAAGGCGTTTTGGGCTATTAAGTGGTTGAATTTTAGCATGAAGGAAGCGGGAGAGAAGCATCTCCTAGACCTTAATGAGCTAGAAGAACTCCGCTTGAACGCCTATGAAAACGCCAAGATCTATAAGGAGAGAGCAAAGCGTTGGCATGATAAGCATATCATTCCAAAGGACTTCAAAGAAGGAGATCAAGTTCTCCTCTTCAATTCAAGGCTTCGTCTCTTTCCAGGTAAGCTCAAATCTCGTTGGACCGGACCTTTTCTAATTAAGCGTATTTTCCCCCATGGTGCAGTTGAAGTATGGGATGAAGCGGGCGGAAGCTTTAAGGTGAACGGTCAACGACTCAAGAAGTATACGCCAGAACTCCAAGCTGAAGAGTTCGCGCCTACCGCACACGAATAAGTGCGAGATTGGTCTAGCTACGGACCTTAAACAAAGCGCTTCTTGGGAGGCAACCCAAGGTATTGCATTTTTGTTTTTTGTTTTCGATTCATAGTTAGCTTAGTTTAGACGTTTTTGCTTTGTTTTGCCTTCGATTCCTTCCGGTATGTTCGTGTTTTTGGATGTAGGAACAATGGAAAAGGAAAAGGGAAGGGTAATGTTGAAGAAAAGTGACGAAATTTGGACTTTGGAGCTTTACACAGAGTTCCACGGCCTAAACCACGGTCGTGACAGCTACAGTGACCGTAATTTCCAAAAGCCTTTGAAAAATCACTAAAACCACGGTTCCGTACATTTCCACGGCCGTGGAACCCCCCGACAGACCGTGATTTTCAAAATTTTGCCTGTCACTATATAAACCACGTTATTCACAAAAACCCTCCACAAATACCCAATTCCACGACCCAAAACGCCGATTTCACGCCCTTCTTCCCAAATCTTTGTTCCTTAATCGTTTTCGACTACTCTTCTTCCCAAATTGAAGCAAATTCAACCACCAACGAGATCCAAGCAACGAATCGAGCGGAAAATCACCACGGAACGCACAATTCGGATTTTAAAATCCGAAACCTAGGTTTTTTTCCACTCTTCTTGATCTTTGTCAATTTGGTTCGTTTTTGCTAGAAATTTTAGGAAGAACTGATTGAAATTGGAAGAAATTAGACTAGGGCTGCCTGATTGCTGAGTTTGAGTGTTGTTTGCTGAGATTTGTGAAAAAAACCAGACGAACCACAGTCCCTGACAGTTCCACGGCCGTGGAATTACCAAGAACAGACCGTAATTTTGAACAGTGATGGACTTTGTGAGGAGAGTTTCTGGGAGAATTAAGGAGAAGAAGAATGACCAAAACAAGAAGAGGAAGGGTAATCCCTCTTCTTCTTCATCCTCTAGGGCACCACCACCTTCTTCCCCCTCACCTCCATCATCACCTTCATCACCCTCACCTCCTAGCCCTAGAGTACCGACCATTCATGCGGATCACCTCGATGCACTCGAGAGGATCCATGAGAGGCCTGTGATTGGACCTAGGTACCTATTGTTAGAGGATCTAGCTCCTCTTAACATCATAGATGACCTTACTTGGCTCTTGGATAGAGCCGGACTAGTTGTCTTCTCGGCTATCCGAGAAGACGTTTATGAGGAGATTACGAGGGAGGTTGTGACGTCTTTCGAACACAACCATGTGGATAGGACCGTTTCTTTCTGTCTTATGGAAAGAAACTATGATTTTACCATCCGTGAGTTCGGAAACTTCTTTGGGTTCCATGAGACCTTCAATGGTCGTTTTCCTAGTGGCGTTTACGCCAAAGACTTTTGGGAGGAGGTTGCTATGATTTACGTCAGCGAGGACCGCTGGCAACTTGCTGACACCAAGGCTAAGTTGATGTATCACTTAGCTTTGAAGATTGCTCACCGTGTTCTTTCGGAGTGTCTCTTCCCTAGGACGGAGACGCTCCAAAAGATCAAGACGGATGAGCTCTTTCTGTTATATTCTATGTTGTATAGGCGCCGAGCTGACTGTGCCACCCTCTTAGCTGCTACTATGAGCAAGCTTAAGACCAAGAGGAAGGGCAACATTGGATATGGTGGGATAGTTACCCACCTTGCTAGGATGTTGGGAGTTGATTTTTCTGCCTGTACCCACATACCAGCCGTACCCTTAGGACTTCATGCCTTCATGACTAGAGGTCTCATCTTCCCCACACATAGAGGTCCGCCTTATGCGGCCATGCCTTGGGAGAGCAGGACGGGTAGGGGTATTGAGTGGCTACCGGAGTACTCCATTATGGCTGGACGCCATAATTGGAAGGAGACATTCGCTGCTATGCACGCGAACAGGATTGCAGCTCCCCCATATGTCCCACCACCGCCCGTAGTTGAGGAGGAGGAGATGAGGGATCAGTTTGAGGGTGGAGGAGGAGCCGAGCAGGAGTTTGGCACGTTTCTGGATCAGCCGGATGCGGCCCCCGATGTGCCTAGACGTTCTCCACGTCCAGCCCGAGCTTCAGGTTCGTCTTCTCGCCGCGCCAGCGTGAGTGAGAGACCCACTTGGATGGATACGCCTCCTACATGGTACGGAGCTCCACCTCCATGGTCCTCACAGCAGCCATCAACAGCAGCAGCAACACTAGCACCGTCCGACGCTCCATGATGGTATAGCCAGGCCCCGGGATGGTATGTGCAGATGCCAGATTGGGCCACCGGTCTTTCGGAGAGAGTAGGAGCATTGGAGATTCGAGCCGATGCTAGAGATGGACGCTTGAACGACCTCGATCACATGATGAGAGATGTCTACCGCCAGCAGTTTGGGCGGTTTTATGATCCTAGCTTCTCTCCATTCCCGCCTCCACCTCCACCGCAGTGATGATGATGATGACCGATTGCTTTAGCCGCTCCACCGCCACTTTGTGAGTTTCTTTTTCTTTTCTTTTCTTTCTTTTATTTGAACATTAGGGACAATGTTTGTTCCAAGTATGGGGTGGGGTGTGACTAAAAGTTGTAATAACTCTTACTCACTTTGATTGCTTCTATCGAGACTATCATTGCATGTTCATTATATTGTTGCATGTTTCATTATTGCATTGCATGAAAAAGAGTTTGAAAAACCCATAAAAATTGAAAAATTTTGAAAAATTTTGTGCTTCTAAGGAATTGAGATGATTTCTATGATAATCGCTACTTGTGAATTGAGTTTGATGACAATTGCATGCTTAAATGAATAGTGAATTGAAAAGAATTTGAATGAGTTGATTATACCTCTTTTACAAGTTTCATAATGTGATGAATGTTACCTAAATCATGTTGAGAAATTGATGTTGAAATCACACTATAAGTTCTTATGCTTCTTGTTGAGATGATTAAGGCAATTCGATTCTTTCTTTGATCATTTAGCCCTCATTGAAATATTGACCTCCTTTACCTATCCGGGAATTTGGAGGAGTTGATTGAAAAAGGCATGTATGATGTGGGAGGGCCATGAAAGCAATACTTTGCATTCAAAGGAATAGAAAGAAATTATAGGTTTGGGGAAGTCAATCATGATGATGAGTAACTCGACACCATTCACATAGCCGGGTGTTTGTGTCTTGCCAAAGTCGGATTGAGCGATATTCCTAGCGGATTATGGTATGTGCGCTAAGGGTTTGAGGCATCTCATAAAAATTGAGAAACGCCAATCTCCTAGGCTTCGGTTTTTGTGCACCTCTATCCATAACTCCAAAAGTAAAGTCGAAAAATGAAAAGAAGAGAGCGAAGCTCTAAGTTGAAGGTGTTGCGGAAACCGCAAGAGAAGAAGAAAAGAGTAGTTGTCCACTTTCCCGGATTCATGCACCACATTCCTTAAAGTTTCCTTCCCTTTCCACATTCTAGACCTTTTTCTTTGAAAGTCCTTAAGATCAAAAGAATGTTATATGACTTGGTGATCTAAATTGAAGTTTCTTGTGATTGATTTTGATAATGTTTAAGGGTTATGATGTTTGTATGGAAGTTTGATTGATTCATGAGTTTTGTTTACTCTTTACTCTTTGATTAAGTATATGAAAGTCTTATAAACGATTGAAGCAAGATTTGAGAATGATCTATTATTTAGAAGGCACATTCATCCAAAAGAAGTATTGCTTTGAGAAGGTACACATATTTCATCCTAACTCTTGTCTTAAAGCTTTTGAAAGACCTTGCTTAGGGACAAGCAAGTGGCAAGTATGGGGTTATTTGTTAGCATGAAATATTGTGATATTTTGGGCACGTTTTCTAAGTGTATTTGATTCATATTGATAGTCATTGATTGAGCATCGATGCATTTGTGAGCTAGTTTGTCTATAATGTCAATATAGAGATCCACACAAGCTTTATGTTGATTATAGGTGATTGAGAGCTATTTCCGAGCGGAATCGAGCAAGGATGAGTTGTTGAGCAATGTCCATGGATTGAGGACATTCATAGGAGCTAAGGAAGTGCCAACTTGAGGAATGTTCTAGGCTAGGGAAGAATCACGTTCTTGCCCTAAACCACGCTCTAAAATACGGCCGTACTACTACGCAATTGGGCCGGGCCGATATTTTATCTTACACTATAAAAGGACGGACGAAGAGAGATTCCGTCACCTCGTTTTAGACCTTCGCTTACACCTCGCTTTAGACCTTCGCTTACACCTTCGCTTACACCTTCGCTTACGCTTAGACGCACTTCCGTTTGCGCTTTGGATTGCCCTAATTTCGCTTTTAGTGGAAGTTGTGTTGGAGAGCTTGGTGCAGCACTATTGACGATTTCCGGATTGACGGAAGATCGAAGATTCGCAAGATTGTTCGCAAGGAGAATTCGCTTCTTGCTTAGGTTTGATTTAGAAGACGGATTGACATCCCGTTCTTCCTTCTTATCTAAGATTGTGTTTGTTTGTTCTATTTCGAATCTAGTGACAATATTCGTTCTTGATTGTGACTTTGAGACTGGTTTGAAGTTTATTGAAGGTTTTCGGAAGTTTTCATCTTTCAATCTTTTAAATCTTGAATTTGATATCAATATGACTGTTGTTGGCTAAAAACCCTTAACAATTCTAAGGTGAAGGGTTGATATTTGTGGCTTAGATGATGATAGATCGATCGTAAACAGATTGGACCCTGAGAGTTAGAGAGAATCGCCGACAAGCCCTAATCCACGGTCTGTTCTTGAGCTTCCACGGCCGTGGAACTCAAGAACTAGCCGTAATTTTGTGTTAAGTTACGAACTTGCTTTTACTTTAATCCAAAGTTAAAGATTTGCTTTAACTTAGTTTAGGCTTGCCTTTTCTAGGTGGTAGTGAAGCCTCAACAACCTCTACCTCGATTGTGAGTGTCACAACCTCAATCGGTTTAGTTAGTCTTGATCCTTGGCTTACAAGTTTGGGTATTTGACATTAATTCTTGCCTTTAGAATCCTTCTATATTGAAGCCTCAACAACCTGTATAGAGAGTTTCTTGTAGGTGAGTCATATAAGGTTTTTGGAACTTCACCGTACGATTACCTTACATTAGCATACCTTTGCATGTCTTAACTCTGTCCTTATATCATTAGTATATCTTGAATCGATTTCCACAGCTGGATACTTGGATCTTTAGGATTGTTGTTTTCCCAATAATTCAAAAATCTCTTACATTTACTCGCTTAATAATCTATAACTGGATTTAACCCCCCAAATCCCTGTGTTCGATACTCTGGAATTCTTGCTTAACTACGTCGATCCGTACACTGCGGGTTCGCTTGCTTGATTCTAGTTTTATAAATTTAAAGCTTATTTGCACGCACGCTAAGTGGCGAACAAGAGACGTGGCCAGTGAGCAGATTAGCTGAGGAGTACACTAGACAGATATTCAGACTCCATGGGCTACCGAGGATGATCGTTTCTGATCGTGATGGACAATTCACATCGAGATTCTGGCAGCAGATTCAGACTGCTTTGGGGACGAGTCTACACTTCACGATTGCGTTTCACCCCCACACATATGGTCAGTCAGAGAGGACCATCCAGACCTTAGAGGACATGTTGCGAGCCTATGTGTTGGATTGGGGACAGCGATGGTCTGATTACCTCCCACTCGTTGAGTTCTCATACAACAACAGCTGGCATGTATCTATAGGGATGGCTCCTTATGAGGCATTGTATGGATGTAGATGCCGTACACCTTTATGTTGGGATGAGCCTGGCAGTATTAGTGGGATAGCGTCATAGCAAATTCAGGATGATATGACTCGAGTAGCGCTGATCAGATAGAGGATGCTAGCTGCACAGAGTCGCCAAAAGTCGTATACAGACAACAGGCGTCGACCTCTAGAGTTCAGGGTAGGGGCTCATGTCTGGTTGAGAGTATCTCCGACGCGAGGCGTCAGACATTTTGGCATAAAGGGGAAGCTGAGTCCCCGATATGTCGGTCCTTTCGAGATACTGGATAGAGTTGGTCGAGCAACTTTCAAATTAGCTTTGCCTCCGAGGCTAGAGGGTGTTCACCCAATATTTCACGTGTCTCAATTGAGGGAGTATATACCAGATCCGAGGCACATCGTGAGTTATGATGATCTGGTGGTTGAGCCGGACCACACGTTTGCAGAGCACCCTATTGCAGTCCTAGAGCGAGGTGTGAGATGCCTGCATTCGAAGGACATTCCTATGATGAGGATACAATGGTCGAGACGAGGACCTGATGAGGATACCTGGGAGACAAAGGATAGTATCTAGACAAACTATCCAGAGTTCTATGTTGAGTTAGATGCACCAGTAGGATCCACGAGTAGATCTTAGTGCCTTCTTGGTGAGTGCATGTTATATGCTTATGTGATATGTTGTGTTTTCGTGCTAGCTGTGATATGTACATATGATTTGTTAGATCTGGTTGCTAGTACAAGATAGGTATAGCTGAAGATGGTTCTTTTCTCCATGCTTTGGTATGTGTGTTAGGATTAGCTGGAGATGGTTCTTTCCTCCATGGTACCTTTGATGGACATAGTGTGAGTGGAGATGGTTTTCCTCCACATAGTAGTGATATGTGTACGTTGTGACTGTAGATGGCTTTCCTCCATGCCAGTGTGATGTGGTTAGTGGTTGCTAGAGATGATTGTCCTCTAGGCCTTGTGTAAAGTTATTATGCTGGAGTTGTGATTCCTCCATGTTGTGTTGAGGATATAAAATGTTATAGGTTGTGACCTGATGTTCTTGAGGAGAGTGTTTACCTCGGCTTATGGGTTCGAGAGGCTTTGGATTTTTGCAAGTTTCGGGATGAAACTTGTTTTTAGGAGGGTGAGATGTAAGAGCCTTAGTCTTTGGAGCCTAGATAAGCTATAGAGTGCCTTGACTTGACCCTGCTGACCGCCCCTGCGCACCATCTGGGCAACCCAGCGGCTAGGCGCCCCTGCGCCCTGGCTAGCCGCCCCTGCGGTTCTGTGCTTCAGCAGCCACATTCGTTGACTCCTGGACTCGTGCTTTGCGGCTGTCTTCTCCTATAAGTTTCCCTATCCTTCAGATGAGAGGGTTTTCCACTTCTTTCCAGCTTCTTCATCCCCTCTACGTCCTTCATCTTCCTCTCTCTTCTTCTTTGATCTTCTTTGATCTCTTCTTGCTTGTGTGAGTGAGTTCTTGGGAGTTTGAGTGTGTCTTTGGCCTTGGATGCTCTTGAGGTTGTTGCTGAAGGTTGTTGGTGTTGTGTTGAGGTGATAGACGTGTTGATGCTCCATAGTTGCAGCCTAGGTGATGTGATCGAACTCGATTCGAACACTAGGATCCACCGGCACAAGTTCACAATCGGATTGGAATCAATGAAATGGAACTCTCTCTTTTTTTTTTTGGATTTTGTGTTTTTGGATATGAAGAGCAAATTCCCTCGGCCTCTCACTTTGGGAATCCCTCAACTCGAACGAACTACCCTCGGAATCTCACTTTGGGGTTCGAACCTTCGTTCCCCGGCCTCTCACCTTAGAACCACCTAAGCATCTCACCTAGATGTTTGAAAACTAAGCATCTCACCTAGAATTCGGGGTTTGTTTTAAAGCAAACAACAACTTTGAAAGCACAAAGGCTAACTTACTTCATTTAACTTCACTTCTCTTACAATGGGAGGATACAAGGCTTTATATAGCCACAAAACTCAGCCTAAAAACTCCCTAATTAAGTGCTAGAAATATCAAAGGTTTATCAAAAGAAAATGCAAGAAATTCAAGAGTTTTTCTAGGAAATTGAAACACATAAATGGCCACATTTGGCCTTTAATCAAAGATGACTCTTGGATCCTATTCTCTTCACTTGGACAACACATCAAGGATGGTCTAATCAAGTCTTGGACGTCCATATTGAAGAAGAAGAAGAACATTGAACTACCTTGGCCTCCATTCAATGTATGTGTGTGAAGATGCCTTCAATGTTTGATTGAATGTTGACATGTTGACCTTCACATGATCAATACATAAATTCATGCATAATATATGAATAATATGAGCATGGTATGCTGCATGAAATATGTATGGTAGGACGTGCATATGTTTTGTATAACCATCTTTCATGCCTCCATGCATGATCTTGTCCAACAATCCATACAAGTACCGTACTTGCTGCAATGTAGGGTCATTTTCACCCTCTTCCTCTTGCAATATCGACTTTGAGTAAACTAGAAAGTTGTAGATATTGAAAATAACTTTCAAAGTAGTACTCATGGGTATTTTAATTCCAAGTATTGCCTCAGTTATAGTTGTTTTACTGAGAGTGCGCAAACCTGACAGCTTAGCCGGAGAGAGTGAAAATTGGCTTGCATTGGGCGTGCTCGGAGCAAGCTTTTTCGGTTTGATTTCAATAGGTTTTGGCTCAGTTTTAGGCATGACCTCCAACACATAACTATTGATTTTGATAAGTTCCGGCTGACTTTTGACTTGGACGGTTGGTGGCAAAACGATTGGTTCCGGCTTGATGACGATGATTTCTTCTCCGGTGGGGATCACATCATCCCCTTTCCCTTGAAAAGGATTCGTCCTCGAATCCGTCATGCCATCATTGGGAAATTGATTATCGGATTTATTACCATGGTAACTACTTCTTTCGACTTCGTCGCCATCATGTCGAGATGCTTGAATACAATCCGGGTTCCCATGGGCACGACTATCAACATTTCGTTCTCGACGGTGGTTGATTTGTCCATTCCGGTTGGCATGGTTGCTACCTCCTTGGATTTTGTCATGAGGGTTCAAGGTAAGGAGAGGAAACCTTCTCAATATCTCAGCTAGTTGGGCTTCAAGCCTATCCAAACGTTGGTTGTTTCGATTACCACCGTTTGCATTGTCGTTGATGATCGTCATCCCCGAAAGCTTGAGGAACTCGCACCGTTGGGCTCTGATACCACTTGATGTGATCGAACTTGCACCGTTGGGCTCTGATACCACTTGATGTGATCGAACTCGATTCGAACACTAGGATCCACCGGCACAAGTTCACAATCGGATTGGAATCGATGAAATGGAACTCTCTCTTTTTTTTTTTGGATTTTGTGTTTTTGGATATGAAGAGCAAATTCCCTCGGCCTCTCACTTTGGGAATCCCTCAACTCGAACGAACTACCCTCGGAATCTCACTTTGGGGTTCGAACCTTCGTTCCTCGGCCTCTCACCTTAGAACCACCTAAGCATCTCACCTAGATGTTTGAAAACTAAGCATCTCACCTAGAATTCGGGGTTTGTTTTAAAGCAAACAACAACTTTGAAAGCACAAAGGCTAACTTACTTCATTTAACTTCACTTCTCTTACAATGGGAGGATACAAGGCTTTATATAGCCACAAAACTCAGCCTAAAAACTCCCTAATTAAGTGCTAGAAATATCAAAGGTTTATCAAAAGAAAATGCAAGAAATTCAAGAGTTTTTCTAGGAAATTGAAACACATAAATGGCCACATTTGGCCTTTAATCAAAGATGACTCTTGGATCCTATTCTCTTCACTTGGACAACACATCAAGGATGGTCTAATCAAGTCTTGGACGTCCATATTGAAGGAGAAGAAGACCATTGAACTACCTTGGCCTCCATTCAATGTATGTGTGTGAAGATGCCTTCAATGTTTGATTGAATGTTGACATGTTGACCTTCACATGATCAATACATAAATTCATGCATAATATATGAATAATATGAGCATGGTATGCTGCATGAAATATGTATGGTAGGACGTGCATATGTTTTGTATAACCATCTTTCATGCCTCCATGCATGATCTTGTCCAACAATCCATACAAGTACCGTACTTGCTGCAATGTAGGGTCATTTTCACCCTCTTCCTCTTGTAATATCGACTTTGAGTAAACTAGAAAGTTGTAGATATTGAAAATAACTTTCAAAGTAGTACTCATGGGTATTTTAATTCCAAGTATTGCCTCAGTTATAGTCGTTTTACTGAGAGTGCGCAAACCTGACAGCTTAGCCGGAGAGAGTGAAAATTGGCTTGCATTGGGCGTGCTCGGAGCAAGCTTTTTCGGTTTGATTTCAATAGGTTTTGGCTCAGTTTTAGGCATGACCTCCAACACATAACTATTGATTTTGATAAGTTCCGGCTGACTTTTGACTTGGACGGTTGGTGGCAAAACGATTGGTTCCGGCTTGATGACGATGATTTCTTCTCCGGTGGGGATCACATCATCCCCTTTCCCTTGAAAAGGATTCGTCCTCGAATCCGTCATGCCATCATTGGGAAATTGATTATCGGATTTATTACCATGGTAACTACTTCTTTCGACTTCGTCGCCATCATGTCGAGATGCTTGAATACAATCCGGGTTCCCATGGGCACGACTATCAACATTTCGTTCTCGACGGTGGTTGATTTGTCCATTCCGGTTGGCATGGTTGCTACCTCCTTGGATTTTGTCATGAGGGTTCAAGGTAAGGAGAGGAAACCTTCTCAATATCTCAGCTAGTTGGGCTTCAAGCCTATCCAAACGTTGGTTGTTTCGATTACCACCGTTTGCATTGTCGTTGATGATCGTCATCCCCGAAAGCTTGAGGAACTCGCACCGTTGGGCTCTGATACCACTTGATGTGATCGAACTTGCACCGTTGGGCTCTGATACCACTTGATGTGATCGAACTCGATTCGAACACTAGGATCCACCGGCACAAGTTCACAATCGGATTGGAATCGATGAAATGGAACTCTCTCTTTTTTTTTTTGGATTTTGTGTTTTTGGATATGAAGAGCAAATTCCCTCGGCCTCTCACTTTGGGAATCCCTCAACTCGAACGAACTACCCTCGGAATCTCACTTTGGGGTTCGAACCTTCGTTCCTCGGCCTCTCACCTTAGAACCACCTAAGCATCTCACCTAGATGTTTGAAAACTAAGCATCTCACCTAGAATTCGGGGTTTGTTTTAAAGCAAACAACAACTTTGAAAGCACAAAGGCTAACTTACTTCATTTAACTTCACTTCTCTTACAATGGGAGGATACAAGGCTTTATATAGCCACAAAACTCAGCCTAAAAACTCCCTAATTAAGTGCTAGAAATATCAAAGGTTTATCAAAAGAAAATGCAAGAAATTCAAGAGTTTTTCTAGGAAATTGAAACACATAAATGGCCACATTTGGCCTTTAATCAAAGATGACTCTTGGATCCTATTCTCTTCACTTGGACAACACATCAAGGATGGTCTAATCAAGTCTTGGACGTCCATATTGAAGGAGAAGAAGACCATTGAACTACCTTGGCCTCCATTCAATGTATGTGTGTGAAGATGCCTTCAATGTTTGATTGAATGTTGACATGTTGACCTTCACATGATCAATACATAAATTCATGCATAATATATGAATAATATGAGCATGGTATGCTGCATGAAATATGTATGGTAGGACGTGCATATGTTTTGTATAACCATCTTTCATGCCTCCATGCATGATCTTGTCCAACAATCCATACAAGTACCGTACTTGCTGCAATGTAGGGTCATTTTCACCCTCTTCCTCTTGCAATATCGACTTTGAGTAAACTAGAAAGTTGTAGATATTGAAAATAACTTTCAAAGTAGTACTCATGGGTATTTTAATTCCAAGTATTGCCTCAGTTATAGTCGTTTTACTGAGAGTGCGCAAACCTGACAGCTTAGCCGGAGAGAGTGAAAATTGGCTTGCATTGGGCGTGCTCGGAGCAAGCTTTTTCGGTTTGATTTCAATAGGTTTTGGCTCAGTTTTAGGCATGACCTCCAACACATAACTATTGATTTTGATAAGTTCCGGCTGACTTTTGACTTGGACGGTTGGTGGCAAAACGATTGGTTCCGGCTTGATGACGATGATTTCTTCTCCGGTGGGGATCACATCATCCCCTTTCCCTTGAAAAGGATTCGTCCTCGAATCCGTCATGCCATCATTGGGAAATTGATTATCGGATTTATTACCATGGTAACTACTTCTTTCGACTTCGTCGCCATCATGTCGAGATGCTTGAATACAATCCGGGTTCCCATGGGCACGACTATCAACATTTCGTTCTCGACGGTGGTTGATTTGTCCATTCCGGTTGGCATGGTTGCTACCTCCTTGGATTTTGTCATGAGGGTTCAAGGTAAGGAGAGGAAACCTTCTCAATATCTCAGCTAGTGGGCTTCAAGCCTATCCAAACGTTGGTTGTTTCGATTACCACCGTTTGCATTGTCGTTGATGATCGTCATCCCCGAAAGCTTGAGGAACTCGCACCGTTGGGCTCTGATACCACTTGATGTGATCGAACTTGCACCGTTGGGCTCTGATACCACTTGATGTGATCGAACTCGATTCGAACACTAGGATCCACCGGCACAAGTTCACAATCGGATTGGAATCGATGAAATGGAACTCTCTCTTTTTTTTATTGGATTTTGTGTTTTTGGATATGAAGAGCAAATTCCCTCGGCCTCTCACTTTGGGAATCCCTCAACTCGAACGAACTACCCTCGGAATCTCACTTTGGGGTTCGAACCTTCGTTCCTCGGCCTCTCACCTTAGAACCACCTAAGCATCTCACCTAGATGTTTGAAAACTAAGCATCTCACCTAGAATTCGGGGTTTGTTTTAAAGCAAACAACAACTTTGAAAGCACAAAGGCTAACTTACTTCATTTAACTTCACTTCTCTTACAATGGGAGGATACAAGGCTTTATATAGCCACAAAACTCAGCCTAAAAACTCCCTAATTAAGTGCTAGAAATATCAAAGGTTTATCAAAAGAAAATGCAAGAAATTCAAGAGTTTTTCTAGGAAATTGAAACACATAAATGGCCACATTTGGCCTTTAATCAAAGATGACTCTTGGATCCTATTCTCTTCACTTGGACAACACATCAAGGATGGTCTAATCAAGTCTTGGACGTCCATATTGAAGGAGAAGAAGACCATTGAACTACCTTGGCCTCCATTCAATGTATGTGTGTGAAGATGCCTTCAATGTTTGATTGAATGTTGACATGTTGACCTTCACATGATCAATACATAAATTCATGCATAATATATGAATAATATGAGCATGGTATGCTGCATGAAATATGTATGGTAGGACGTGCATATGTTTTGTATAACCATCTTTCATGCCTCCATGCATGATCTTGTCCAACAATCCATACAAGTACCGTACTTGCTGCAATGTAGGGTCATTTTCACCCTCTTCCTCTTGCAATATCGACTTTGAGTAAACTAGAAAGTTGTAGATATTGAAAATAACTTTCAAAGTAGTACTCATGGGTATTTTAATTCCAAGTATTGCCTCAGTTATAGTCGTTTTACTGAGAGTGCGCAAACTTGACAGCTTAGCCGGAGAGAGTGAAAATTGGCTTGCATTGGGCGTGCTCGGAGCAAGCTTTTTCGGTTTGATTTCAATAGGTTTTGGCTCAGTTTTAGGCATGACCTCCAACACATAACTATTGATTTTGATAAGTTCCGGCTGACTTTTGACTTGGACGGTTGGTGGAAAAACGATTGGTTCCGGCTTGATGACGATGATTTCTTCTCCGGTGGGGATCACATCACTAGGGCTTGTGTGTTAAGCTCTTCTTCTTCATCTCTCTTCCTTCCTTCGTTCTTGTTTCTTTCTAGCTTAGGATCACAAGCTAAGCTTTTGTGGATCCTTTCCTATCCTTTTGATGATCATATATGTGTATATATTTGTATATGTTGATGTGATATGTTGAAGACGTGAAGAGAGTCGAGAAAGAGATCGAAGAGAAGTCGGGACCAACTCTCTGCATAGTTGGCCGCCCCTGCGCCGAACCCTTGCCGCCCCTACGCCTGGTGTGTGAGCCACCTCTGCGCCTTTGGTGAGCTGCCCCTGCGCCTCATTGGATCAGCCGTGTGCTCTTGCTTCTGTTGGTACATACCTTGTTGGTATGTCTTCCTTCCTTCCTTTCCTTTGGCCTTAGCTTAATGTAGAGCTAGGTTAGGATGGTTAGGATGAGTTGTATGATAGAGTTGTGCCTTAGGCACTTGTGTTGATGTTGAGGTTATGTCATAGGCATATGTGAGCTTGTTATGATCTTGAGGTTGTAGGTTGGTTCTGGTTATGGAGACGAGTCTCTTAACCCTTTCAGGTTGTGATGTTGTGTGCCTTGCTCTTGCAGGCATTGGTTTCTTCCCCAAGGGGAAGTTGTGACGTGGTATTGGTTACGAGTGTGACAGGTAAGTCCATAGGACTTACTTAGCGTTCAGTTATGGAGTTGTATGATTGTGATGGTTGTGTGTGTTCATATGATTGTGCATTTATAACCTAAACCGGACTAGGACGACCATTTATTACATTGTATGGCCCAAGTGTATTATAACTGGGCGGTAACCACCGGTCTCCGCCTGCGGGTTAGGAGGAGGTGCCTGGAAGCCAGTAACACAAGGGGGGACGAGTGATGATCACCCCCATGCAAAACCCCTGTGTTAACGGGGAAAGGGACGGGGTTCTTTAGGCTCCTCGTGTTACAAAAGAAGTTGAATTAGTAATTGAATAACGCAATGAAAGATAAGAAATGAATGTGTGTGACATTGCATGTATGAGATATTGATGTGTGTTTGTACTATTACCTTCATGCTTATCTATTGCTGTAGCTAACGGTTTCATACCGTGTTGTAGATGATCTGCAGGTTAGGAAGACTGCAGAGTGAGCCAGATGGTGTGACTAACCGAGGACTTCTGTACATTAGGATGTGTGGGTTTGGGATCTTTTATACTAGATGTTGTTGTTGTTGTTCTGTACATTAGGATGTGTGGGTTTGGGATCTTTTGTACTAGATGTTGTTGTTGTTGTTTGGTACTCGGCTTTGAGTTTGTAAACTCTTTTGATGTATCTTATATAGTTTTTATGGATTTGGTTTTTACTCTACTTGTCCCTTGTTGTAAGATGTAGTGAACTTGTTGTGAGGCTAGGGTCAGGATCCATTGTGAAATCCTAACCCAATGTAGCATCCCGAGTCCCACGGAATCGGGGTGTTACACTATTGAATCTATTGCACACTCCTCTGATCAATAAAAACTTGTTCTCTGTACATCGATTTTCCATTGATAATTCGGTTTACTTTGAATTTCACTCTACCTGTTTCTTTGTGAAGTACACCAAGACCCACAAGTTTCTTCTCCAAGGAACCGTTGAGAACGGCTTGTACGTGCTTCCCTCTGCCAATGGTTCATCAATGCCTCAACTTCACCTCACCCACAACCAACAAGCCACCCTTTGGCATCAATGATTAGGGCATGTTGCTAAGCCCATCGTTGCCTCCGTCCTCACATATGAAACCGGCCCAGTCCGTGGCTCATTTTTCCCTCTAGAAGGTTGTACGTCTTGTTCATGGGCCAAGGCCCATGCACTTCCCTATCCCCCAAGTTCTTCAAGAAGCACAAAACTCTTACAAATCTTGTTCATTGATGTATGGGGACCAAATCAAACATTATCCTTCAAAGGAGACAAATATTATGTCTCTATTGTTGATGATTATTCCAAGTTTGTTTGTCTTTTTCCCCTACCTACTAAGTCTTCGGTCACACCCGTTATTACACAATTCGTTACCCTTGTTACAAATATTTTGTCCATACAAACGGATGGTGGTTCCGAGTTCAAGTCACTCATTCCCCTTTTTCAAAAGTTAGGGATTTCACATCACCTAACATGTACATATTCACACCAATAAAACGGCTCTGAAACTCGACATCGTCGAATCGTTGATATGGGGTTGACACTTCTTAAACATTCCTTCCTACCCCTTCGGTTTTGGTATTTTGCTTTGGAAACGGCCACATATTTAATCAATCGAATTCCCACTCCCATCCTCAATCACAAAACACCCTTTGAACTAGTTTTCAAAGAAAAACCAAACTACAAATTCTTGACAGTATTCGGATGTCTCGCATTTCCAAACCTACGGCCATACAATAAACACAAACTAAACTTTCGTTCCAAACCCACTATTTTCCTTGGATATTCACCAAATCATTTTGGTTACATTTGTTTTGATTGGATACATCACAAGTTCTATGTCTCTAGAGATGTTTTGTTCCATGAAAATACATTTTCATATCTACACAAACCCACAAAAGAGCCAAACACATCTTGGGCCTCAATTCCCTTCCAATTTCCAAGTCTGGCCCATCCGTCACACCCTTCTTATGTTGACAATTCTTCCTTGTCCAACCCATTTAGTGAATCATCTCATGATTCTTAAAGCCCACTACCACATATCTCCCCTCAAGATATATCCGTTTTGGATGAGCCTCCTCCACCCACAAATCCTCCAAGCCCAGCCCATAACTGGACCTCTAGCCGAATCTTCAAACCCCTAGTCCGTCAAGACAAAACTATTCCTTGGCCTTCTCCTTCTTGCTCAAACACAGTTGCTGCTATACTAGATGAGACTCCCAATTTCACTATTGCTTCTAAATTCCCAGAATGGCGAAATGCAATGGAAAATGAAATCAAAGCTCTTCTATCAACCAAAACCTGGACCTTGGTCTATCCCTCACCTTTTCAAAATGTTCTTCGAGTAAAATGGGTGTTCAAAACTAAGCATTTCTCCAATGGAACAATTGAGCGCCGGAAAGCTTGCTTGGTCGCCAAGGGCTATCATCAACTACATGACCTCGATTACCATGATACCTTTAGCCTTGTTGCAAAGCCCTCCACCATATGCCTCCTACTTTCCTTGGCAGCAATGAACCATTGGACAGTGAGACAACTTGACATACAAAATGCATTCTTACAAAGGGATTTGACAGAAGAGATATATATTTCTCAACTCCCATGATTTCTTCATCCAAATTATCCTAATCACGTCCGTCGTTTACAAAAATCCTTGTACGGCCTTAAACAATCACCAAGAGATGGTTTGCTCGCCTTGGTGATACTCTCATATCCATAGGGTTTTCAGCTTTACAATCTGACACATCAATGTTCCTTTTTCAGTCTCCAACTGAGTTTGCCTGTATCCTCGTGTATATTGATGATCTGTTAGTCATTGTTTCTTCCCCTTCCCTTGCCTCCAAATTCACAGATAGACTATCCTCAATTTTCCCTATCAAGGACCTTGGACTAGTGAGTTACTTCCTAGGTATTGAAGTCCAACGTATAGCAAAAGGCTTCTACCTATCCCAAACATGATACATTCTCGATCTAGCTACCAAAGCCAAAATGCAAAATTCCAAACCTGTTTCCACACCTGTAGCTACTACTTTTCAAGACACATTTCTGTCTTCACAACCCTTTGATGATCCATCCTTATATCGGAGTATACTGGGCAGCGTATAATACTTAGCATTCACTCACCCAGACATTTCCTTTGCAGTCAATAAATTGGCACAATTTATGCATTCACCTACTCAAGCACACTAGCAATCTGTCAAACGAGTACTCCACTACTTCAATTGTAGAACATCACTGAAGTTTCACATTTCATCTACAAAAGGCTCATTACTCTCTGCCTACTCAGATGCTGACTATGGCAGCGACATTATAAACAGACGATCCACAAGTGCTTATTGCGTCTACTTGGGGCACAATTTGATCTCCTGGACTTTAAAAAAACAAAGCACAGTAGCTCGTTCCTCCACCGAAGCAGAGTACAGAGCAATGGAAAATGCCACATTCGAAATCATGTGGATACAGTCTCTCCTCAAGGAGTTGGGTGTTGCCCTCCATCAGTCCCTAATCTTATGGTGTGATAACCTGGGAGCAACATACCTTGTTGTCAATCCTGTTATGCACAACCGGATCAAGCACTTGGCTCTTGATTACCATTTTGTTCGCCAGCGTGTTCAGAATAAGACTTTGATTGTGGCCTTCGTCTCATCCAAATATCAAGTGGCACATTTCCTAACCAAAAATGTGCCCTCTTCTCGCTTGGCTACTCTACGCTCCCATCTCCGCCTTACATATTTGGGATTGACGGGGGATACTAGACTAGGTAATGAGACCAAGGCTAACAGCCCAGCACAGAAAGCCCAAAGCCTGTAATATGTCTCTATATATGCTGTACTAATGTTTATAGAAATGAATAAGACAAATGCAAGAGCAATTAACAGAACTTCCACTATAGGATTAAGAAAATTTGTAGGGAATTTGGGGGGAAGTGTTTACAAACACATAAAAGTGCACACAATGCTTGGATTGTCCTATGCAAGCCTAAGCACCTTGGAGGACTAGGCTAGACATTTTTCCGGTTTGGTATAAATAGCCGAACCGGCGGTTCCCAAACCGGCCCAAATCGCCAGTTTGGTTTTTTTTTTAAATGGGTCAAACCGGCCGGTTTGGTCCTCAAACCGTCGGCTAACCGCCGGTTTGGTCTAGTTTTCCTTTTTCTTAAACCTCCTAAACTGCTTACAAAATCGGCGGTTTAGGTTACGCCGGTTTGGTTTTTCCCGATTTAGGTTTAGGTTTGGGACCCTTGTCTAGAGTGGGCATAGAAAATATGACGAACTTAAATTGTACAATATTAATTGTGGGTAAAATTAGATGGAGGTATCTCATGGAGGACGATTGTTTGTGGATTGAGGTTCTTTGTAAGAGATACTTGCAAACTAGAGCTTCTCAGGATACTTCATCGTCATTTGTATGGAAGGGTCTTCGGAAGGGTATCAAACCAAGGACTAAATGGGCACTAAGTGATGGGTCCAATATTTATTTTTGGATAAATATTTGGTTATTTGATCATCCCTTACTATATAACACACTATCTCTTGTAAATGACGGTGATAAGAGGAGAATTGTTCAGGGTTATTGAGATGGTAGTGAGGGTTGACAGTGTTCATAGTTTGATGAGATTCTTTCGCTATCTATTCTGCTGAAAGATTTTTGTCATCTAGCCTTTATCGGCTAATAGTGATAAAGACGGGCAGACTAATCAATTGTGTGTTGGTGATGAGTTGGCACATATGCACTCATGAGATGGGCGATTCTTAGTGTCCTTTACGTACAAGATGCATAACTTCATGCATGGAGGGGTGATGTATAGCTGTGAGCATAAACGACGTTGAAAAACTATTAGGTGAATATAAGGGATTAAGATACTCTAGAAGGGGGATTGAATAGAGTATGAGAACTTTTCGCAAAAACCTATCTCAAGGCTTTGAAACTGATTTCAAAGGCCTTGATGTCGATCAAAGCTCTTTGTGACACACTTTGATTTCAAGGGCGTTGAAACTGATTTCAAGGGCCTTGACTTTGTTCACCTGCAAAACAATGTTAGTCACAATAAAGCAGATAAAGTGCGGAATGTAAAAGATCGACACGAGGATATGTTTACGAAGTTCGGCTCTAAATATCCTACTCTCCATCCCAGGGTATATGCGTAGGATCTAACTATCTATTATCAGCTTCAAAGAGTCCTTGATACAAACTAGAAGAAATCCTCTTCTTCTCTCACTGTAGCCAACACTACGATCTAGCTCCAACTCTTCACCTTGCTATAATAGCCTAGTTACTTCGCAGAGTAACACACACTCTAGTATAACACTCTTTAGATATTCCAATGGAGTTCTCTACTTTTATCTCTCTCTAGGGGATAAAGCTTTTTGTAAAAGAGAGAAAGAAAAACTTGTTTGATCGAATGAAGATGTTTTGTATCGCTTGAAGACTTCGAATGTTTCCGTGTAAGCTTGTGTATTTCTTCTTCAATCGACATCTTCATTTATAGTCTTTGATGGAGAGGTCTTCTAGCCGTTAGGAAGATGACCATTGAAGATGGTTCTTCTTCTCTATGAAAGCCGCTTCTTGGTTGAGATGAGGTAGACGTTGTAGATCTTCTATCGTCTTCATCTCCTTAAAGCACGTTGATCTCCCTTGTCCATAATCTTCTCATACTTGTTGTGAAGATATCCGAAATCCGTTGAGAGTGAATCTTTGCACTTTTGGTTGAGGATCTTTGCGAGATCCTGTTTTTAAAACAAATCCACTTGGTCGGTTACGATCTTCTTAGAGCTTATCTTCTTTTTGAGCAAATATCCTTGGAATATCTTCTTTTGATGCTTGATAGATTTGATTGTTTAGAATTTTGAATTCCTTCCAGCCGCTTTGTCCATTGAAACTAACTTCAAGGATTTGGCTTCTGATCCCTTGAAGTGGCTTTCTTTATACTCTTCGTCTGTCCCTTGTATCCGATTTCAAGGCCTCCTTCGGTCCTTCGAAATGCGTTTCAAGGCTTGCATACATTCTAGAGAAAACACCAAAACAAACCAAGCAACTAGACATACAATCGATAATTTGTTAGTATTAAAAACCACTTCATTGTGTTTATGTCTTCCATCATCACCTATACAAATATATAATCAAGGTGGAATTTTCAGACGTCACATTTCTGATCATGATGGTTGCATGATTTGCCGGTCTATTGTGGAGACATTTACGCACATGTTTTGGAATTACCCCATGGCTAAACAAGTGTGGAGCCAACTTGGGGAGGGGATTCATATTGAGACCTTCTTTGGCCCTTACTTGAACTATTTGAGAGGTAATCTTCTCTCTTCGTTTGTTTGTTTGTTTGTTTGTTTTTTTGTGAAATGATCTTTTTGCTATAGGTATTCGGTGATTCTAAAAGTGGCTCAATGCTCAAGTCATTAATAATGAAGCTTGGACTGGTGATAACATTAATTATGACCTTAGTTTAGTCTTGCATATAGGTAGGTTTTTTCTTTCTTTTGCATGCATAGATATGAATCCGTAACACTTGAGCTCATAATTCATATTTTGCTAAAATAGATGTCTACACGGATTCTTGTTGCATTTATAGAAAATTTGGCGGATTTTGGAGCGGAAATGAAATACATGAGAACTAAGGATCAAGGTGGATCATACTGGAGCATGGTGGAGCATAAAAGGAGGGTTGGACCATCATCAAAGAAAGGAAGAAAAGAGCTAAGGAAAGCAAGTAAAAAACAAAAATCTCGGTCCGACAATAAGAACCGCGGCCGAGATCAATAACAAGATAGACCGAGGTTTTTGTTAAAAATCAGCCCAAGCCCAAGCTTCCAAACCCTAGTTTTTCTTATCAAATATGGAGGCTTGCATCACATCAAGGGTACGAACTACTACGCCAAATTATTTCGATTACACGCTACAACATTCATTGGGCAAAAACACTTGTTATTTGAGAGAGATTTGAGAGAATTCTTGGAGAGAAAGATAGTTCTTGATTTCATTGCTTTTGGATTAAAGATTGAATATTTGTTATTGGTTTGCTTTTGCTTTTGGATATTGAAGACACCTTGTTAAGTATTTCTTACTTTTCTTTTAGTATTATTGGTTTATGGTTTTCTTGAATTCTTATGCCTTTCTTGATTTGAATATGTGTGTTGTTGGCTAAACCCCTGAGATTCTAGGGTGATTGGTTAAAGGTTGTAGTTTAGATGATGATAGATTGAGCCTTTAAGTTTAGATTGAATCCATAGAGTTGGTTTAACCATCGATCAAACGAATCTCGGCCTATTCTTGAGGACTGCGGCTGAGGTATTCCTTAGAACAACCTGATGTTTCTTCTGTTGATCCGTGATTGATATATCTTTATGTTTGGGTTTTAGATTTCCTAAATCCTACTCTTTGTTGAGCCTTTCTTACCCGTAGTTCCCTCTAAGGCTTACATTTAAGTTTGGGAAGACACTTACCCGATGATTACCTTTCTTTGTTACCAAAGATGACGAGTTCTAGGTAATAAAGTATTCAAAATCATTTATTAGGTTTGAGTGTGCCTTCTTCTTGCATGAGTGAGCTAAACTTGAGACTTACCCGGTGATGGTTAGTTCTTGACCCTTAGGTTGAGTGGTTGGTTTGAGTTTTTGTTCCTTTCCTTAGATCCTTGAGACTTACCCGGTGATAAGAGCTTTGGTTTGGGATAGTGCCTTGAGAGACCTCCCCCGTGATCATTCGCACTTCAGAAACACCTTTCCTTTGTGATCCCAGCCTTGTCCTTGTTTTTAGAAATCTTGAATCGAAAACCACAACTAGATACTTTGGTCTCTAGAATCTGCATTGCACGATTATCATAATATTCATCTTTATTATTTTTTGTCTCTTTCATTCTTTAGTTTCAACGCTAGTCTATTCTATTTTTGATTTTCCATCAATTGATTTCACCTCAGTTTCTAAGATCGACCTTGGAATATTTGCTTTTATTGTAGCTTGATCCATACACTACGGGTTTGCTTATTTTCTTTGGCTTTTATTACAAGTATATATTTAAGACTATATTCGTTCATTATTTACACACGTCTAAGAGTGAACAATGGGAGTCTAACACGAGTTTGTGAAATATTGTGCTGGGGAGTACATATGGCCTGAAAGAAAGAAAGCCCAAAGACCAATGTTGTAGGAAGAAGGGTTATCCTAGGGGCCTAGGACCGTCCGCTTGAGGGCTCTATCAAAATCAACACTAACGGATCGGTTAGAGAGAATATGTGTGCAACCACTACTGGTATTCTTAGGAATTATGAGGGCGAATGGATTTGAGGTTTTGGGGTCAATCTAGGGTTGTGCACGGTTCCCATGACAGAGTTGTAGGTTGTGTTGTATGGTTTCTAGGTGGCTTGGGATTGTGGTTATCGATAAGTCATTTTAGACAGCTCGTTACCATTCTCTTAGTAAGATCTCCTCCGGAGCCATCCTCACTTAGGTTTGGTGGTTAGATTTCAAGACTTCCTCAAAAAGAATTGGATTGTCCATGTCCGACATATTTATTGTGAGGAAAATAGTGTTGTTGATTTCCTCGCTAATTTCGCTTTTAATTTTCAAACTGACTTAATTATATTGTTGACCCTCCCAATGGTATAGTTTGTGATGTAAGAGGACAGGCTATCCCCCAAGTGGTTACCACTTAGTCCGTTTTCTTTTATTAATAAAAGCGCGCCTAGATACGCGGAGATCACTGACTCTCCTTTATGACATGATTTATGACACTAGATTGGGCGCTCTTTTAGGTAGTTTTTACATTCATTCATGCATGGTTTTGCACATGTTCGGGACGTTTTATGCTTTATCAAGTCATATCGTCGGAATAGACGTCTACACTAGCATTTGTCGGTTTTGTTGGTATTTTAGAGAGCTTTCATGCATTATTGATCATATCTGAGGATCAAGCCTTGTGACGGCCTGGATTCATGGTTCCAATGGAGAAAGCATGAAGAAAAGAAGAAGAAAATGACCTTAGTTGGTTCGAGACATGCACCGATGTAACACCCCGAATCCGCGGGACTCAGGGCGCTACGGGTTGGGACCTCACAATGGGTCCCGACCCTTAGCTTGACAACAATTTCACCGGATCTTGCAACAAGGCACAAATAAAGGCCAAAACCGAAATACATTTTTATGCAATGAAAAGAAAAACCCGAAAGAATACAACAAAGGACTTCAACCGAAAATACAACCCCAAAGACTAAACGCCATCCAACATACAATAAAAACAATACTCAAACTTTACTCCAACCAACCCATCCTAAAATGTACGGAACCTCGGCTGCCCACTCTTCCGGATCTCTCAGCCGCATTCCTAATCTGCAAGGCAATCTACAACAATCGGTATAAAACCGTTAGCTAATATTCGAAGCATTAGAATCAAGGTGAAAGGCACAAACACAAGTAATCTCATCACAAACATACAACGTACATAAAAGCACATCAATCCGGTTTATTATCTTTGTTATTATTAGGTCGTATCCCGTTCTAATTCAACTTAGGTTTGTGACACGAGACCACCGTGGTCCCGCCTCAGTCCCTACTTACCGGCGTGGAACGGTACGGATGCCTCCGACCGTCTAACCAGCACGGGCTAGTCGCCAAGAACCTCCTAGACTCTCGCAAGAGCTAGGCAGATGATGTCACCGCCCGTTGTCATACACTTGGGCCAAAATAATATAAAGGTCGCTGGTCCTATTTCCGGTTTAGTTGTTATAAACAATAAAGAATAAACATACACCACCAAACACACATCAATGCTAATACAAGGAATACGAGCTAAGTAAGTCCGGAGACTTACCTCGTCCCAAAGATAATCCCGCTAACCACCGCTCTCAACTTCCCGTAGGAAAGCACTCAACGCCTGGTCAAAACAAGTCACACAATCAACAACTCTCTCATAAGCTAGAAGTCCTTACACTTCTAGTCCCAATGATCTCGCAAGATCATAAACCACAACTATGCTAGAATAACAAACTCCTAGTCATCCCGATCTCACCAGATCATAACCATCACAACCCAGGCTAGGATACTCTCGTTCTAGTCTCCACAATCTCAACAAGATCATACAACCATAATCTCAATCCTCATAAGCTCACAATATCAACCAAACACTCAACGCCCTACAATTCTCACAAGATAACATCAACACCTCGAGTCTTAAGACATTTCAAAAATCCTCAAACACTCACTTAAGGTCCAAAGCCACTACTTGGCATTTCCACTAAGTTATGCTAGATCCAACCTAGCATGATAATAATGCTAAACATAACTAGATCGAGGGAAAAGATACTCACACGATGTCAAAAGACGGAAGGCGACCTATGGATGGCGAGTTGGACTTGTTAGGTCTTTATCTGGACGCTTCTGAACCTAACACCAAAATTAGACAAATTTAGCTCGTATGCTAAATTTGATCGGAATATATAATATACATCAAACTAAAGAAAAGCTCGATTTCAATTTCTCACGTTAAAACTCGCAAAAACCTTCTCAGAAAAATACGGGAATTTAGCAACTTGGTCATAACCGAAATTACAACTTGAACCGTAAATCCGAATTAATCCAACAAGGCATAAAACATCGTGTAAGTAAATACAAGACTATAACTCGAGGTAAAACCCAATTTTAGAATCCATAAATATATTTTCCGGGCAACCCATACCGCATCATAAACCCAAGGTAAAACTTATTTTCAAAGCCAAGGACGAAACAAAACCGCTCAACCATTTTCCGGGGTAAAATATACAATCTTGTAAATGCGGGCCATAAACCGTAAATAAACCATGGGCTATTTCCCGAAAAAATTACCACCGAGGGCATAATGTCACATTCCAAAAATCTGGGTTCAAAACTGCAATATCACAAATCCGGGCACATTCAGTAATTAATTAGTGCAGGGGTAATTTGCAAAAATCCAGAAATATGGGGTCAAAACTGCAAATTCAAAGCAGTGGGCACAATCTGCAATTACACCAAAATAAAAGGGCCCGATTGTAATTATGAAGAAGGGTTTCTTTTAACCCTAGTGATGAAGGCGCAGCCGCACAGGGTTGGGGAAGCAGATGCCTGGCGACAGCAGACCTCGGCGGAGGAAGGAGAGCGGCACTGGCGGCGGCTTCCTTCTCCGGTGGTAGCGCGAAGGGCGGCGGCAGCGGTGCGAGGCTGACGTAAACAGAAGTCTCGCGCGTGGACAGTCGACGAGCTACAAGAGGGAGGGAAGATATGGCTTCTCCGGTTGTTTCAGGGGTGGCCGTTCTCATCCCCGGTGGTGCGACTCGGCTTCTCTGGCGGTAGTTGCGGCGTCCGAAGGAGCTCTAATCCGGTGACGTTGCAGCTCCAGCGAAGACGGCAGGGAGATGAGGCTCCTCTATTTTGCTCCTTTGTTTTCTTGATGCAGGTGGTCTTGGTTCCTCCGGCGAGTTGCACGGAGATGAGATGCGTGGTGAAGTGCGCTGGTGTTGCTAGATGGAGACGGAAGAGATGTAGGGGACAAGCAACTCCTCTTGCTCGAGGAAGATGAAACAGAGAAGGGAGGTGGGAGATGGGGCTGAGAGAGGGAGAGAGACAAAGAGGGAGTGAGAGAGAAGGGAGGGGAGGAGCTGCTGGGTTAGACCCAATTGAGGGATGCGAGGGGTCACAAGGTGGTTCTGCAGGGTGGGGAACGAGGGGTCTGGTCCCGGGAGCAAGGGGTCACTAGCCAGCCGGTTGAGGAGAGAGAAGGAACAAGATGGGGGAAAAAAAGAGGATAAGACAAAGAAGAAGAGACAAAAAGAATAAAATTAACACCGGATTAAACACGTTCGGAACGGAAATTCCCGGATCGGAAAAATTCCGACTTCTGACAAACAAAATAAAAATTCGGAAATACGTATATGTTTCCCAAACAATAAATTACCCGGAAATATAATTTATGTCGCAAAATATTAAAAAAAAATAATAATAATAAAAAAGATAAAAAGGAATCTCGTGCTACGATCGAATTGATAAAAGAGAGAAATACATGGTCAAAACACACCCAAATAAACGGGGCGTTACATCAGGTCCCCCTAAAAACAAGTTTTGTCCCGAAACTTGCTAAACCCGAGCTCTCGAACACTCACGTCTCACTAACCGCTCGGAACAATATAACGTGGCAACTACGGCCCTCTAATCCAAAGTCTACTCGCATAAACACATCAAAACCCCGCAAGGTACACACAAAGAAAATTCACGTCACAAAACACATAAGCATAACCAAAGAAAGATCTCGGGACTTACCCGACGGTCCTATAGATGTCGCTAAACTTGGGTAAAACTCGACTAAAGATACTATCCTACGTCTTCCAGTTAGCCTTGTTGGCTCCTCGTCTCGACTAGATCATCACAACGAACTACATGTCTCGAGTCATGTACGTACTCCCTCGACTGGTGCACATGAACCCCAGGGAAACACCCTTACTCTCGAAGGTCACGCCAATCGGTAACAACTTTCCCAACTTGCGCTAAGATTTTAAAAAGGTCCGATATATCGGAATCTCAACTTCCTTCTCGGGTCTTTCTCAATACAGTATTTCCATTACGTGTCTCTTTTATTGTCTCTAACAAAGAAGATCGGATTTCCAATTTACACCGTTGGCTTTGGTTCTTGTCAAACCAAATTTTGATGTTACGTCTTCTCATTTCTTGCCACGAGTTCCAAGTAACGAAGGAAGTACTTTCCTTCACACTGCTTCTAGTCACGAGACACGTACACTATTAATTTTACATCGTTCCTCAATACTCCATCAAGACTTTGTCTGGGAGAACCGCTTGTACATTTCAAACCCCTCATACCTCGAGACAATTTCAAAACAATTGTATTAATGAATCTCCTCTTAACTCTCAACATCTCTATTGTCAATTTTCTTCTAACTCAATACTTCATCGTCATCCAGAGTAGGTTAGCCATAGATGGTGTTACTTAGAGAATCTCTCCACAAATCCGGTAATGGCCAGCACATCTAAGAAAACTTGTAACCTTTCATACAATGTCTCTCTTCTTCGAGAGTAGACCGAAATATTTTATCCGGCGCATTAGTAAGCCCATATGGAACACTACAACTCATAGTGACCATGGTTTGTCCGGCATACCGTATTTTCAATATCCCAGTCTCGGATTCTCAATTGGTGACAATCTGACCTTAAATCATTCTTAGAAAAAACTATCGACCCTTGCAACTGATCGAGTAGATCATCCATTCGTTGTAAGGGATACTTATCCTTCATTGTTATCTTGTTTGCCTCACGGTAATCGATGTTTGGATGGAGATAACCGTCTCCCTTTTTGTAAACTGGTGTTCTCCATAACAACTTCAAACCAAGAGTTTAAGATCACGTTTGATGTCCCTGTGGCAGTGCATTGGTTCTAATGAACCCTTATTAGCACGTCCTTGTAACTGGTCGTTTAAATGCCTCTTCGACTCACGGATTTTTACAAGCGTCGTTATGTAGAGTGCCTTGGAGGTCAGAGTTGAGCCAAACTCAACCTTAGTGGAAAAATCCACATTCCGATGCATTGGAATCCATGGTATCTCAAGTTCCATCTTTTCTCTTCCCATCACATATCGTAATAACCAACACAATCTTGTCTTATCACTTTACAAGTGGTCATGACACTAAGGATCTATCCCAATCTCTTGGGATGACGTCCTTCAAACATGCGTATTGCTTTATATGTAGCTACAATTTCGACCGTCCTCTTTCAAAGACCCTTCATCTCGTGAACTCGAGGGACTTGCTCGAGTCTTCTGACTCTTGAAGCCTTGGTTAAGCAATATTTCAACTTAATCCCCCTTTTCACTAAAAAGGAATGGCGATAATAATATTTCTTGATCTGGCACATATGTTCAGTCATGAAGGTCCTAACTACAAGACTTAACCGTGCCTTATAAAAAAAATCAATCTTGTCTTCTTCGCTTCTCTGACATCCCAACATATGGGAGGAGCTTTTCGTATTCCACATTATCTTTCACCATAATCATTCTTCCATCAAGTAGCCATATAAATTTATACTTCATTTTCTTATGTAACATCAAACCGACCGTAGAGACCCTAACTGCAATCTTTCATGTACTTCTTGTACATCTTATAAAGACCACAAACTTCAAAATTTCGGTCTTCTCTTACTCTTGTTGGTCACCTTATACATTTTTTGGTATTAATGAACTTCAAAACCGTACAAGTATGCCCTTAGGCAAAATTTCTCAACCACAATAACATAAAGATCCACTCATTATTCCTCCAAGCACTAACATCATAACTCTAAGCTTGTTGTGTTGCCCTAATCTAGATTCCTCGTTTCACGTCATAGCCACTATGACTTCGCCATGCGAGTCACAAAAACCTCGACTGAGCGTTGCTCGCGAAAACATGACATCCATATCCTTAGAACAACCATATCATATCTCCCCTTATATTTCCCCCCCTTTATGCATTATAACCATAGAAGACTCACCTTTCTCTTTGTCCTTCCAATTCCTTTCACCCTGATCCGTGTCGTTCCTCCATATGACAACCCCATGACCTAAGAAGGTCGCACCGGATCGTTACAATCCCTCCCAACAAGGTACGTTACCATCACTTGTTGGAATTAGTAAATTGCTACTTGATTAAGACGTTTATGCTTCCGTTAATACACCTTCTTATTACTGATATTCAGCCATCACGAATGTTCCAAGTTCTTGTTACCCCTCTTCATGATCCCATCTCCTGGGTTACTCTCCCCACCTACACACATCAATAGACAACCCGCACCTGTGCGTTCTCAGTTGTCACCGATTAACTTTTATCCGACCTTCTTTGAAGTTAACGACTTACCATTCTACTACACTTTCCATGTTACCACACTTATGAAGGCTACCCTCCTCGGGTACTCTACCTTAATTTCCATTAGCTCATTTTACATCCATGCTTCCTTCCTCTTCCGTAAGATAATTATACCTTCTCGACCTTGTTGTGACATATGACTCACTTTCATAGGCTTAACCATTCTTCCATCTCTTGCATGTTGTTCAATAAGTGCACCTTCTCAATATCCTGTCCTTAGTTAGTATCCACTCACGTCTCTCTTAGTCGGTATCTTAAGTCTTTTGATCAAAGCTCCCTTGTTTCATCTTTCACCTTCTTGAGATCATCATCTATACACTCTTCCTCCTCCTCGGCGTGGCTTAGTCTTATCATCAAAACAAAAACCGATCAACTCCACGTGAATTCCCCCATGCCCTTCTTCTCATAACTCTAGTAATGTTCACACTTCACTTATTGGTACCTCATAAGCTTAACTTACGGTATCTTAATCTTTCGCAAATGGTCCGTTCACTCTTGTTCATCTTGACTCCAATGCTTAGGATCTTCTAAGGAAAGCTTTGCATCTTAATGGAACACCACCTTAACCTTGTTAGAACGTACTCATCTCCTCCTCGATTACCTCTTTAGTTGTCCACGCTTCTTCTCGAAGAACTTAAGTTCGTTCTCTCTCTTGGTCTCGTTGTTGTTTGATCATGACCTCTTTAGAACCGCTTCTACACTTTATTGTTGCTCCCCTTTCTTGTATTGCTCCCATATTGATCCCCCTTAAGTCGTCTCGAGTTTTCTTTTACTTGGTTGCCCTTTGTTTACATCACCTTTACTCCTCCTCTTCGACATCCTCTTAAAGGAGTACAAGAACTCCAAGGTGTTCGCCCGAACGTAGCGCTCAACTCGATACTTGAGCATATTCATCCTCGTATGTACACTATCCTATGTCAAACAACGTCGTCGAAGGGAGATGATAGGTTCCTATCATCTTAACTATAGGGCCCACTACTACTAATATAATACTAGCATACCATATGTGTATGTATATATAACTATATATATAAGAATCCGCATATAAGACTATATAAGTTCTATGTCCACATAACTAATATAACTTATCCGGCATTCCATTACAACAATACAAGATCCAAACATGTATTATAGTCCACATATATAACTATACATATAAATCACGTCCATCAAGCAACTACAATCCACATATACTATAGATATCTACATATATACGTATATATATCGAAATCCAATAAACTAAGCTGCCGAGATCCGCGGAAGGAGTGGTGGTCCGTACATTCTACCCCGACTCATGCATGTGATTTTGAAAACAAAAACTCAGAACCCGTGGGGTTCTGTTTATTCCTTATTCGGCCTTTAGAAGATTGCGAGTGCCATTGTTGTCAACCTAAGGCTATGATACCACTTTTGTAACACCCCGAATCCGCGGGACTCGGGGCGCTACGGGTTGGGACCTCACAATGGGTCCCGACCCTTAGCTTGACAACAATTTCACCGGATCTTGCAACAAGGCACAAATAAAGGCCAAAACCGAAATACATTTTTATGCAATGAAAAGAAAAACCCGAAAGAATACAACAAAGGACTTCAGCCGAAAATACAACCCCAAAGACTAAACGCCATCCAACATACAATAAAAACAATACTCAAACTTGACTCCAAACAACCCATCCTAAAATGTACGGAACCCCGGCTGCCCACTCTTCCGGATCTATCAGCCGCATTCCTAATATGCAAGGCAATCTACAACAATCGGTATAAAACCGTTAGCTAATATTTGAAGCATTAGAATCAAGGTGAAAGCCACAAACACAAGTAATCTCATCACAAACATACAACGTACATAAAAGCACATCAATCCGGTTTATTATCTTTGTTATTATTAGGTCGTATCCCGTTCTAATTCAACTTAGGTTTGTGACACGAGACCACCGTGGTCCCGCCTCGGTCCCTATTTACCGGCGTGGAACGGTACGGATGCCTCCGACCGTCTAACCAGCACGGGCTAGTCGCCAAGAACCTCCTAGACTCTCGCAAGAGCTAGGCAGATGATGTCACCGCCCGTTGTCATACACTTGGGCCAAAATAATATAAAGGTCGCTGGTCCTATTTCCGGTTTAGTTGTTATAAACAATAAAGAATAAACATACACCACCAAACACACATCAATGCTAATACAAGGAATACGAGCTAAGTAAGTCCGGAGACTTACCTCGTCCCAAAGATAATCCCGCTAACCACCGCTCTCAACTTCCCGTAGGAAAGCACTCAACGCCTGGTCAAAACAAGTCACACAATCAACAACTCTCTCATAAGCTAGAAGTCCTTACACTTCTAGTCCCAATGATCTCGCAAGATCATAAACCACAACTATGCTAGAATAACAAACTCCTAGTCATCCCGATCTCACCAGATCATAACCATCACAACCCAGGCTAGGATACTCTCGTTCTAGTCTCCACAATCTCAACAAGATCATACAACCATAATCTCAATCCTCATAAGCTCACAATATCAACCAAACACTCAACGCCCTACAATTCTCACAAGATAACATCAACACCTCGAGTCTTAAGACATTTCAAAAATCCTCAAACACTCACTTAAGGTCCAAAGCCACTACTTGGCATTTCCACTAAGTTATGCTAGATCCAACCTAGCATGATAATAATGCTAAACATAACTAGATCGAGGGAAAAGATACTCACACGATGTCAAAAGACGGAAGGCGACCTATGGATGGCGAGTTGGACTTGTTAGGTCTTTATCTGGACGCTTCTGAACCTAACACCAAAATTAGACAAATTTAGCTCGTATGCTAAATTTGATCGGATTATATAATATACATCAAACTAAAGAAAAGCTCGATTTCAATTTCTCACGTTAAAACTCGCAAAAACCTTCTCAGAAAAATACGGGAATTTAGCAACTTGGTCATAACCGAAATTACAACTTGAACCGTAAATCCGAATTAATCCAACAAGGCATAAAACATCGTGTAAGTAAATACAAGACTATAACTCGAGGTAAAACCCAATTTTAGAATCCATAAATATATTTTCCGGGCAACCCATACGGCATCATAAACCCAAGGTAAAACTTGTTTTCAAAGCCAAGGATGAAACAAAACCGCTCAACCATTTTCCGGGGTAAAATATACAATCTTGTAAATGCGGGCCATAAACCGTAAATAAACCATGGGCTATTTCCCGAAAAAATTACCACCGAGGGCATAATGTCACATTCCAAAAATCTGGGTTCAAAACTGCAACATCACAAATCCGGGCACATTCAGTAATTAATTAGTGCAGGGGTAATTTGCAAAAATCCAGAAATATGGGGTCAAAACTGCAAATTCAAAGCAGTGGGCACAATCTGCAATTACACCAAAATAAAAGGGCCCAATTGTAATTATGAAGAAGGGTTTCTTTTAACCCTAGTGATGAAGGCGCAGCCGCACAGGGTTGGGGAAGCAGATGCCTGGCGACAGCAGACCTCGGCGGAGGAAGGAGAGCGGCACTAGCGGCGGCTTCCTTCTCCGGTGGTAGCACGAAGGGCGGCGGTAGCGGTGCGAGGCTGACGTAAACAGAAGTCTCGCACGAGGACAGTCGACGAGCTACAAGAGGGAGGGAAGATCTGGCTTCTCCGGTTGTTTCAGTGGTGGCCGTTCTCATCCCCGGTGGTGCGACTCGGCTTCTCTGGCGGTAGTTGCGGCGTCCGAAGGAGCTCTAATCCGGTGACGTTGCAGCTCCAGCGAACACGGCAGGGAGATGAGGCTCCTCTATTTTGCTCCTTTGTTTTCTTGATGCAGGTGGTCTTGGTTCCTCCGGCGAGTTGCAGGGAGATGAGATGCGTGGTGAAGTGCGCTGGTGTTGCTAGATGGAGACGGAAGAGATGTAGGGGACAAGCAACTCTTCTTGCTCGAGGAAGATGAAACAGAGAAGGGAGGTGGGAGATGGGGCTGAGAGAGGGAGAGAGACACAGAGGGAGTGAGAGAGAAGGGAGGGGAGGAGCTACTGGGTTAGACCCAATTGAGGGATGCGAGGGGTCACAAGGTGGTTCTGCAGGGCGGGGAACGAGGGGTCTGGTCCCGGGAGCGAGGGGTCACTAGCCAGCCGGTTGAGGAGAGAGAAGGAACAAGATGGGGGAAAAAAGAGGATAAGACAAAGAAGAAGAGACAAAAAGAATAAAAGTAACACCGGATTAAACATGTTCGGAACGGAAATTCCCGGATCGGAAAAATTCCGACTTCTGATAAACAAAATAAAAATTCCGAAATACGTATATATTTCCCAAACAATAAATTACCCGGAAATATAATTTATGTCGCAAAATATTAAAAAAAAATATAATAATAAAAAAGATAAAAAGGAATCTCCTGCTACGATCGAATTGATAAAAGAGAGAAATACTTGGTCGAAACGCACCCAAATAAACGGGGCGTTACAACCGACTTGTGTTTAGCCATGATTTTAGCCATGCAGCCCTTCATCTCGGTCCAGCCCTCACCCATCTCGGCCGAGATGCTTTCTGAACCATCCGAGATTGTTCACGGGTCCCCCACGACACTTGGCACACTCGTCTTCCAGCCCACGATTTTCTCTCCCATGATGGAGAGAAAGTGTTATATTACAGACTGCTCACATTTAGTAGGGATTCCCACTTCCATTCTCACTTTGTTCCTAATTTTTACTCTTGTTAGGAAAGCCATAGAGTGGAGAAGAGAAGAGAAGAAAGACTCCATTGAAGGGAAGAAGAAGAACACACATTTTCATAGTCTTAGAGTGAGTTTTTGAGAGTCTTGTAGTGAGGAAAGTTGTAGGGATTGTTGAGCTGATTTTGAAGCTACTGTTGGATGGTTGTAAGCTTGTTCTAAACTTATTATGCAGCTTGTTTTTGGTTTATATTGCTTCTCTTACCTTCATCTAGCTATGGCATGCATGTTTGTTGTTTTGATGATGATTGAACTTAAGATGATAGTTGTTGGCTAAGTAGCATGTGATTCTAGGGAGATGGATGAAAGGTTATGGCTAGGATAATGATAGATTGGACTGAGATGTATCTTAGGATTGTTGCTTGCTCGAAATCCCTAGCTCAGTTTGCAATCTCGGCCTGTTCTTCAACCATTTCGGCCGAGGTGTTCTTGATCCACCCGAGGTGTGTGAGCTGAAGTTCTTATAGTGCTATATCTTCATGTTAGGGAGTTTGAGAGTTGAAATCCTAGTGTTTGTTGAGCCTAATCTAGCATTAGGTTGACCTATGTTAGTAAACTAGGTGAGGGATGAGATTTACCCAGTAATTCCCGCTCTTAGGCATAGAAGATGACAAACATTAGGTAGTAGTGAGCCTCAACAGCCGCTATTGGATTGATTGTGCTAGGATTGTTGTTTAGGACATGCCTTCCCGAGACTTACCCGGTAAGGAGAGGCTTGACCCCTAGGTAGTAATCCAATTTGTGCAGAATTCCCAACCTTAGGTTCCTAGAGACTTACCTAGTGATAAGACTTTAGGAGCAATGTACAATCAGACCTACCTGATGGTTGATCCCATTAGAGAAACATTCCTTCCCAACATATAGCAACTTGTTCCTAAGTTGATTAGAAGCTTGAGTCCTTGCCATAACCGGACATCCGAATCTCTAGAATCCGCTTTATATAGATTGATATTAAATCTTGTGTTTGTTTGTTCTTTGGTGACATTGTTGTTGATTGTCATCTTTGCTTGATCACCATAAAACCCATCAAAAACATATGATTTTCATTTCTTTATTCCTATCTCTTTTCTTGGTTTAGATCATCACTATCTTTGATCATTGCATGGTTTAATCTCACCTCGGTCTTTGTGTTTAACCTCGGAATGCTTCCCTTTCTACTATATGACCCGTACACTGCGGGTTTTGTTAGGTAGTTTAGGAGATATATCGAGTATAAATTTAAGACTTTGTGTTCCATGATTGGATGAACAAGTTCTTGGCACTCTTGCCTTGGATTTGAAACATCACTTCCTAGCGTTAACACTCCTTCCCACCAAAAAGACAATCAATTCAAGAGTAGATTCTTATATACCTGATTATAGAGATTCACTTTAAAAAAAACAAGCAAAACTCATTTGAGTATGTCTTATTTTGAGTCATTAACTATAGTATGAATAATGAAGTTAACATACAAGTTAACGGCATTTCTAACCCTATCGTGTGAAGGAGTAATTAATAGGGATATTAAGTACTTAGTTAGTAGCATAATTGAAATTCATAATGTTGTTTATGTAATCAAACAAATCGTATTTCATGTTCAGTTCATACATTTATGGGAAAAAATATGAACATTCAAAGGAGGTTTCTAAGAGGAATTTTGACGAAAACTTGACATGCAGAATTACCGAATTCATCAAGCTAGTACATCGAAATGAATTACCGTAACACACTAAATATATCGATTTTTGAAATTCCAAAGTTAAATCGAAGCTACTTGATATTATCATAAGAGGGAGAAGCTTACCATCAAGGATTCTTCATGGCAGCAAGGTTGGAGGCCAAGCGTACTGTCGTATAAATGTGCTCGAAAGTATGGAGGTAGGTGGTTGCAAATCAATAGATGGATCATTGAAGGTAGTTGACGGTCTTGACTTGGACTTCTTTGATCATAGGGAGAACCTTAGTTCATTGTAGACATTCTTTTGATGATAGCTCCATTTTATATCCGGAAGGATTAGAATGTGTGACATATCATGAAAGCACAAGTAGAACTCCAAAACAAATCTAATATAAACATCATGAAAATCTAACATATATGTTCAAGAGATGGATAATAATGATGGTGGAAAACATGTTAAATAGATGTTATCAAAAGAAAATTAAATATACCAATTTGTAACTCAAATTTAGGAGCTACTATCTCATAATTTATGTAACGCCCCAATTTTAGGCGAGTTTACGTTTTTATTCTTGCACTGTTATCCATATTTAATGGCTTATATATTTTTATTAAAAGTATTTTACGACGCGAAATATCATTCTAGAGTATATTATTATTTTATGCGTTTGCGTATATCCGCGTTATTATTTTCGGGAAAAGTCGGAAAAGTTTTCCGATTTAAAAATCCAGATCCGAGTTTTTCCGATCGAGTTAATTTATTTTTTTTATTTTTCTTTTTACTTATCCTCCGCCAGGCAGCACCATTGGTGCTGCTGAAACCGACCCCTCGCACCCTACGTTAGCCTGTCCTCTACCACTGCTATCTTTTGGCAACAACGAGAACCTTCATAATTCCCATTTCTCGATTTCCCTACCCGACCTTTGGGTTCTCTCATGCGTTTTTCATTCAACCACTCAACCTCACACCTTCACTCCTATCTCTCAACTCTCAGCAGTTGCAGCTTCTCAACCATCTCACCCTCCCCTCAATCGATCGTCTTCATCACAGCCTTGTGAGTTCCCAACTTCATCTGTCCTGTTCTTTTATCCCGATGCCACCACCGGAGAGCCAACATGTCGCGGCCTGCCTCTAGCCCGCCCCTCGATCTCCTTCTCTTCGGTTGCGAGTCACCAATGAACAGAGAAGCGGCCGCCAACAATTACGTCACCACCCGCCGCCTGGGAGGGACCTATTGTCGACGCCGGACAAATCCCACCAGCATTTGCCTTCGCTCGCCGGTGCAATGTCTGTAACACTATGCAAATCGCCTCCCTGTCCCCTGTGCAGCCGCCGAGTCGAGCTCCAATCGGGAAGGAACCAGCGCCGCCGGATCGAGATTTGATGCTGCGAACAGCTCTTACACCGGAGGAGGAAACCGACGTTACCTGTAGCAAGTGCCACCGCCGAGGCTACAGCCGCTAGGGAGCAGGGCCGCCTCTGTCAACCGCCGCCTCGCCGCCTCGCCTCTCTTCCTGATATGCCGCCGCCCCTGTTTGTTTCCCCCTTCACCAGCAAAGCTTTGAAGCGGGATATAAAACCCTTTGGTTAATTAAAGTCGGGACCCCCTATGTTTGGTATAATTACAATTTTGTATCCATCTTTTGTATTTGCATTCATGGCCCACAGTTTGGATTTTTGCAAATATGTCCTGCTTATAAATTTACATATTATGGCCCAAAGAAATTAATTACGGATTATTACCCATATTTTTATAATGGTATAATTTGTCCGGAAAATATGTTTACGGTTTTTAAACTTGAGTTTTACTTCGAATTATATTCTTATATTTATATACACTATATTTTATGCCCTTGACGGATTAATTTGGGTTCATGGCTCGAAGTTGTAAATTGCGGTTTTATGACCAAGTTTCAACAATTTCATATGTTCCGCGGAAGGGTTATTATGGATTTTAACGCGGGCTTTTGAAATCGAGTTTCCTTAGTTTTATGTATATTAAATATTCCGATCAAATTTAGTGTATTAGCTAAATTTGTGTAGCTTTGGTTTTAGGTCCGGAAGCGACCCCGATAATGGCCTAACAAATCCACATTCGACATTCGTCGACCGACTTCCATCTTTGACCCCGAGTGAGTACCTTTCTCGATCTAGTTATGTTAAGTTTTAGTATCATGCTAGGTTGGATCTAGCATAACCTAGTGATAATGCCAAGTAGTGGCTTTGAACCTTAGGTGAGTTTTGAGGATTTGATATTGTTTGATAGATTGATGTTGATTCTAAGCTTGAGGTGGTATTGCGGTCTAGTGAGATTGTTATAAAGGATTCGAGTATATGGTTGTTTATGACTTTAAGTTGTATGTTGAGCTTGTGAGAATTTAGGGATTGAGGTTGTATGATTGTTGAGGTTGTGAACTAGAAAGAGAGTATCCTAGTGGTGTTGTAAGTTAAGATCTTGCGAGACCCGAAGGTTTAGAAGTCTTAGGACTTCTAGCTTCTTTTGAGTGTGATGTGAGCACGAGGGATTCTAGAATGTTGTCCTAGAATTGAGAGCCAAATGGTCTTGCGTAGATCATTTGTATAGAAGTCGAAGACTTCTATTGTGAGTGGGTTGTTGTTGATATAGTTATCTTCTTGTGAGCAGGTTATGGGCTTCCTCCCCTAAGGAAGCGAGAGTGTTGTGAGTTGAGTGTGGTGACGAGGTAAGTCTCTGGACTTACTTAGCTCGTATTCCTTGTATTAGCATTGATGTGTGTTTGGTGGTGTGTGCTTATTATTTATTGTTTATAACAACTAAACCGGAAATAGGATTACCGACATTTATATTATTTGGCCCAAGTGTATGATAACGGGCGGTGACATCACTGCCTAGCTCTTGCGTAGAGCTAGGAGGTTCTTGGCGACCAGCCCGTGTGGTTAGACGGTCGGAGGCATCCGTACCGTTCCATGCGGTAAGTGGGGACCGAGGCGAGTTTCGGGAGATTCTCGTGTCACAAAAGAAGTTGAATAAGAACGGAATACGACTTAAAAATAAAAAGATAATAAACCGGACTTGTGGGATTTGGTTTACGTTGTGTTATGTTGATTTACTTGTGTTTGTGCCTTTCACCTTGATTCTAATGCTTCGAATATTAGCTAACGGTTTTATACCGATTGTTGTAGATTGTCTTGCAGGTTAAGAATGCGGCCGGGAGATTTGGAAGAGTGGGCAGCCGGGGTTCCGTACATTTTAGGAGTGGGCTTTGGTTGGAGTCGGGTTGTGTTTTATTCTTCGTTTATTATGTTGGTTGCCGCGTGTATGGCGTTTTGGTCTTTGGTATTGTTTATTGGCTGAAGTCTTTTTTTTGTTTCTTTCGGGTTTCCTTTCATTGCATAAAAATGTATTTCAGGTTTGGCCTTTATTTGTGCCTTGTTGCAAGATCCGGTGAAATTGTTGTCAGGCTAAGGGTCGGGACCCATTGTGAGGTCCCAACCCGTAGCGCCCCGAGTCCCGCGGATTCGGGGTGTTACAAAAGTGGTATCAGAGCCCTAGGTTGACAACAATGACACTCGCAATCTTCTAAAGGCCGAATAAGGAATAAACAGAACCCCACGGGTTCTGAGTTTTCGTTTTCAAAATCACATGCATGAGTCGGGGTAGATTGTACGGACCACCACTCCTTCCGCGGATCTCGGCAACTTAGTTTATTGGATTTTGATATGTATATATATGTATATATAGATATGAATATGAGGTTTGTTGTTATGCATGATGGAATTGATGTGTATCTTTGTGGATTTTAGTTCATGATGGACATGATTTATGTGCATATTTGTATATGTGGATGATTATATGTTTTGGACCTTGTATTGTTATAATGAAGTGTCGGATGCGTGATATTAGAAGTATTAGGGATTTAGGAATTATATATAGCTATATATACGTATTCTTATTATATATAGTAGCACATGAAGTAATGAGACATTTTAGCTAAGATGATAGTATGATATATTTACCTTGGATGACGCCGTTTGGCTCGGGATAGTTTACATATGAGGATGAATATGCTCAAGTACCGAGTTGAGTATCACGTTAAACACCTTGGTGTTTCTTGGGCTCCTTTAGAGGACGTCAAAGAAAACCTATGAAGACTAAAGAGGACATTAACGGCAAGGACGAACAAGTAGAAGGAAACTCAAAACAACTAAAGAGAAAGCGAGATAGAGACATTAAAAATAAAGGGAGCAACATTAATGTGCGGAAGTGGGTCCAAAGAAGCCATGATGGAAAGACGACGGGACCAAAAGAGATTGTGAACTTAAGTTCTTCTAGAAGACGCGTGGACAACTAAAGATACAAATCGAGGAGGAGATGGACACACTTTAGCAAGGTTAAAGGTGGTATTTCTTCAAGACGTGAAGTTTTCTATAGGTGCTCCTAAGCAATTGAGTCAAGACGAGAAGAGTGATCGAACCATTTGCTAAAGATTTAAGATACCTTAAGTTAAGCTTACGAGGTACCAAAAAGTAAAGTTTCAATATTCCTAGAGTTATGAGAAGAAGAGCATGGTAGAGATTCACGTGGAGTTGACCGGTATCCATTATAACGACAAGACTAAGAAACGCCAAGAAGAAGGAAGTGCATATATAGGATGGTTTGAGAAGATGAAAGAGGAAACAAGAAGCTTTGATCGATAGACTTAAGAGACCAACCAATAGGAATGCAAGTGGATGTTAGCTAAGGTTATATTATTTGGAAAGGTGTACTTGAAAGACATCAAAGAAGAGTGGTTAAGCTTAGGAAGGTGAGTTATACGGCGTGTGAGGCCTGGAAGAGTATGATTACCTTATGGAAGAGGAAGAAATCATGGAACGGGGAAAAAACTAACGGAGTTTAAGGTAAGTACCCCTAGGAGGGTAGCCTTCATGAGAATGGTAACATGAGAAGTGTAGTAGAATAATAAGTCGTTGACTTCGGAGAAGGTCAGATACAAGTTAATCGGTGACAACTGAGAACGCACAGGTGCGGGTTGTCTATTGGTGAGTGTAGAAGGGGGATATGTAAACAAGATTATGGGCAAATAGAGGGATTTGGATGACCTTATGCGACCTTTGTAGGTCATGGAATTGGAATATGGGAGAACGACACAAATTAGAGGGGTAAAGTTTGATCACGGTAAAGGGGAAGTAGTGAATCAAGAAGAAGGTAAGGTGTCTTGGAGGTGGTACGTAAACGGGAGTATATAGAGGATACAGGGTATGAAATGGATGATATGTTCCTACGGGCAAGAGATAAGTCAAGTTTCTAGACTCACACGGTAGAGACATGGTGGCTATGATGTTAGTACCTAGAGATGTAATGAGTTTGATATTTTAGTGGTTTTGGATGGGGAGTTCTTCTAGCATTTTTCACAAGGCATACCAGTACAGCTGTGAAGTTGTTCATGAAATACCGAGAGGTGCATAAGGTGACCAACAAGAGTAGGAGAAGATCAAAGTTTTGAAGTATTGATGTCGACAAGAGATGTACAAAAAGTATATGAAAGATTGAGGTTAGAACCTCTACCGTCGGGTTGAATTTACAAAAGGAAAGTGAAGTATAATTTCTACTTGAAGAAAGGATGCCTATGGTGAAAGCTTATATAGAATACGAAGAGCTCCTCCCGTATGTTGGGATGTCGCGGAAAGTGAAGAAGATAAGGTCAATTGTTTTGAAACGCGGTTAAGTCCCATCGATTAGACCCTTATGGTTGCAATTAAGTGAGGAATCTTAGAAGATTTTTTACAATCATGTCATCAAAGAGGGAAAATGAGATTAAGTTAAAGGAATACTTAAATAAGGCCCCAAGAGTCAGAAGACTCGAGCAAGTCTCTCGAGTTCAAGAGATGAAGGATCTCTGAAAGAGGACGGTAAACATTGTAGCTGGAGATGGAACAATACACGTGTTTAAAGGACGTCACCCCAACATATCGGGGTAGATCATTAGTATCATGACCACTTGTAAGTGAACAGACAAGGTTGTGTCGGTTATTACGATATGTGATGGGAAGAGAAGAGATGAAACCTGAGATATCACAGATTCCAATACGTCAGAATGTGGAATTTTCCACTAGGGGCGAACTTGATTATTTCCGGTGTCAAAGGCGCCGTATGGAATAACACTTGTGCAGAGACATAAGTGGTGGAAGCAAGTGAAGGAGCAATTGCAATAACTCAGTGATAAGATTTCATTAGAATTAGTGAAAGCCAAGGAGAACACCAAACGTTATCTTAAACTCTTGATTTGAAGTGTTATGGGGAACCCCAGTTTGCGAAAAGTGAGACGGTTATCTCCGTTGTACATCAATTACCGTGAGTTGAACATGATAATGGTGAAGGACAAGTATCCCTTACAACAAATTGACGATTTACTCGATCGGTCATGAGGGTCAGTAGTCGCTCCTAAAATTGATTCAAGGTCTGACTGCCACAAATTGAGAATTCGAGATCAAAATATTGCAAATACGACATTCCGTATAAGGTATGGTCACCATGAGCCTGTTGTGATGTCATATGGGCTTACTAATGCCCCGTATAAGATATTTTGGTCTACTCTCGAAGAAGAGAGAAGTTGTATGACAGTTGTCTCGGGATGGCAAACCCCAAAGGATGGGGATGAAGTTACAAGTTTGCTTAGATGTGTTGCTCATTACCAGATTTGTGGAGAGATATTCCAAAGTAACACCACCTATGGCTAACCTACTCTGGATGACAATGAAGTATTGAGTGGGACGAAATTGACAATGGGGTTGTTTAGAGCTAAGAGGAGATTCTTTGGTGCAACCGTTTTGAAATTTCCTCGAAGAATGATGGGTTTGAAGTGTACAAGTGATTCTCCAAAATGAGGTCTTGATTGAGTATTGAGAAACGATGTAAAAGTAATAGCATACGTGTTTCGTTTGTGGAAGCGGTGTGAAGTAAAGTACTTCCTTCATTACTTAGAACTTGCAACAAGAATTAAGGAAAGGTAACATCAAAGTTTGGTTTGACAAGACCAAAGCCAACAGTGTAATTGGAAATCTGATCTTCTGTATTAGAGACAATAAAAGAGAACATAATGGAAATGTTGTATTGAGGAAGACCGAGAAAGAAGTTGAGTTTCCGATGTATCGGAACTTTTTGAGATCTTAGCGCGAGTTGAGATAGTGGGTTACCGGTTGGCGGGGCCGCCGAGAGTAGGGGGTGTTAACCGGTGTTTCAAGAGTATCAATCGATGGAGTACATATATGACTCGAGAAATGTTGTCAGTCATGATGGTCTAGTGGCAGACGAAGAACCGATGAGGCTATTTGAAAGACGGAAGGTAGTATCTTTAGTTGAGTTTTACGCGGAGTTAGTAGCATCGATAGAATCGACGGGTTAGACCTAGTTTTCCCCTTGATTGAGTTTTGTGCATGTGTGATGTTATGTGTAGTTGTGTCCTGTGCGAGAATATGTTATATAATCTGATATATCTTTCGGTGGTAGTTTGGGTAGTTTGTGTATATATATTAGAAGGTTTCAACCTTTATAGAGTGAGAGTTCATACCCCAGCCTTAAGGGACCGAGAAGTTCAGCGTGTGGCAAGTTTCGGGACGAAACTTGTTTTTAGGGGGATCTATTGTAACGCCCCAATTTTAGGCGAGTTTACGTTTTTATTCTTGCGCTGCTATCCATATTTAATGGCTTATATATTTTTATTAAAAGTATTTTACGATGCAAAATATCATTCTAGAGTATATTATTATTTTATGCGTTTGCGTATATCCGCGTTATTATTTTCGGGAAAAGTCTGAAAAGTTTTCCGATTTAAAAATCCAGATCCGAGTTTTTCCGATCGAGTTAATTTATTTTTTTAATTTTTCTTTTTACTTATCCTCCGCCAGGCAACACCATTGGTGCTACTGAAACCGACCCCTCGCACCCTACGTGAGCCTGTCCTCTACCACTGCTATCTTTTGGCAACAATGAGAACCTTCATCATTCCCATTTCTCGATTGCTCTACCCGACCTCTGGGTTCTCTCCTGCGTTTTTCATTCAACCACTCAACCTCACACCTTCACTCCTATCTCTCAACTCTCAACAGTTGCAGCTTCTCAACCATCTCACCATCCCCTCATTCGATCGTCTTCATCACAGCCTTGTGAGTTCCCAACTTCATCTGTCCTATTCTTCTATCCCGATGCCACCACCAGAGAGCCAACCTGTCGCAGCCTGCCTCTAGCCCGCCCCTCGATCTCCTTCTCTTCGGTTGCGAGTCACCAATGAACAGAGAAGCGGCCGCAAACAATTACATCACCACCCGCCGCCTGGGAGGGACCTATTGTCGACGCCGGACAAATCCCACCAGCATTTGCCTTCGCTCGCCGGAGCAATGCCTGTAACATTATGCAAATCGCCTCCCTGTCCCCTATGCAGCCGCCGAGTCGAGCTCCAACCGGGAAGGAACCAGCGCCGCCGGATCGAGATTTGATGCTGCGAACAGCTCTAACGCCGGAGGAGGAAACCGACGTTACTTGTAGCAAGTGCCACCGCCGAGGCCACAACCGCCAAGGAGCAGGGCCGCCTCTGTCAACTGCCGCCTCGCCGCCTCGCCTCTCTTCCTGATATGCCGCCGCCCCTGTTTATTTCCCCCTTCACCAGCAAAGCTTTGAAGCAGGATATAAAACCCTTTGGTTAATTAAAGTCGGGACCCCCTATGTTTGGTATAATTACAATTTTGTACCCATCTTTTGTATTTGCATTCATGGCCCACAGTTTGGATTTTTGCAAATATGTCCTGCTTATATATTTTTATATTATGGCCCAAAGAAATTAATTACGGATTATTACCCATATTTTTATAATGGTATAATTTGTCCGGAAAATATGTTTACGGTTTTTAAACTTGAGTTTTACTTCGAGTTATATTCTTATATTTATATACACTATATTTTATGCCCTTGACGGATTAAATTGGGTCATGGCTCGATGTTGTAAACTGCGGTTTTATGACCAAGTTTCAACAATTTCATATGTTTCCCCGGAAGGGTTATTATGGATTTTAACGCGGGCTTTTGAAATCGAGTTTCCTTAGTTTTATGTATATTAAATATTCCGATCAAATTTAGTGTATTAGCTAAATTTGTGTAGCTTTGGTTTTAGGTCCGGAAGCGACCCCGATAATGGCCTAACGAATCCGCATTCGACATTCGTCGACCGACTTCCATCTTTGACCCCGAGTGAGTACCTTTCTCGATCTAGTTATGTTAAGTTTTAGTATCATGCTAGGTTGGATCTAGCATAATCTAGTGATAATGCCAAGTAGTGGCTTTGAACCGTAGGTGAGTTTTGAGGATTTGATATTGTTAGATAGATTGACGTTGATTCTAAGCTTGAGGTGGTATTGCGGTCTAGTGAGATTGTTATAAAGGATTCGAGTATATGGTTGTTTATGACTTTAAGTTGTATGTTGAGCTTGTGAAAATTTAGGGGTTGAGGTTGTATGATTGTTGAGGTTGTGAACTAAAAAGAGAGTATCCTAGTGGTGTTGTAAGTTAAGATCTTGCGAGACCCGAAGGTTTAGAAGTCTTAGGACTTCTAGCTTCTTTTGAGTGTGATGTGAGCACGAGGGATTCTAGAATGTTGTCCTAGAATTGAGAGCCAAATGGTCTTGCGTAGATCATTTGTATAGAAGTCTAAGACTTCTATTGTGAGTGGGTTGTTGTTGATATAGTTATCTTCTTGTGAGCAAGTTATGGGCTTCCTCCCCTAAGGAAGCGTGAGTGTTGTGAGTTGAGTGTGGTGACGAGGTAAGTCTCCGGACTTACTTAGCTCGTATTCCTTGTATTAGCATTGATGTGTGTTTGGTGGTGTGTGTTTATTATTTATTGTTTATAACAACTAAACCGGAAATAGGATTACCGACCTTTATATTATTTGACCCAAGTGTATGATAACGGGCGGTGACATCACTGCCTAGCTCTTGCGTAGAGCTAGGAGGTTCTTGGCGACCAGCCCGTGTGGTTAGACGGTCGGAGGCATCCGTACCGTTCCATGCGGTAAGTGGGGACCGAAGCGAGTTTCGGGAGATTCTCATGTCACAAAAGAAGTTGAATTAGAACGGGATACGACTTAAAAATAAAAAGATAATAAACCGGACTTGTGTGATTTGGTGTACGTTGTATTATGTTGATTTACTTGTGTTTGTTCCTTTCACCTTGATTCTAATGCTTCGAATATTAGCTCACGGTTTTATACCGATTGTTGTAGATTGTCTTGCAGGTTAAGAATGCGGCCGGGAGATCTGGAAGAGTGGGCAGCCGGGGTTCCGTACATTTTAGGAGTGGGTTTTGGTTGGAGTCGGGTTGTGTTTTATTCTTCGTTTATTATGTTGGTATGCCGCGTGTATGGCGTTTTGGTCTTTGGTGTTGTTTATCGGCTGAAGTCTTTTTTTTGTTTCTTTCGGGTTTCCTTTCATTGCATAAAAATGTATTTCAGTTTTGGCCTTTATTTGTGCCTTGTTGCAAGATCCGGTGAAATTGTTGTCAGGCTAAGGGTCGGGACCCATTGTGAGGTCCCAACCCGTAGCGCCCCGAGTCCCGCGGATTCGGGGTGTTACAATTTATAACACTCACTAATGGGATTGGAACTTGTAGACATCATAGAAGCACCAAGAGTGGTAGGATTGTTACATTCTTGAGCACACCTTACATCGTCAACAATTAGCAATCTTTAACCCATCAACGGCAACGAGAGTTTTCCTTGGCTTCGGTATCTATAATCCTCAGTTTCATTTCATCTAGTTGACATTTCATATAAACCAACACAACTTCAATAGGTATCACACTAATATTGTTGGTTTTTGACTTCTCTACAGATAGTGATTGAGTTGGTTGATTAGTCGACCAAGTCAATTGTGATTGAGTTGGCCGATCGACGTAACTATTCGAGTTGATCAAGTGATGCATAACAATAACTTTTCAGTATTCCATCTAATTCGGAGTCATGAGGGATGAGTGGTAATAGCATGTGATGCGGGGTAAGCCGCAGTTCCCAATCTAGATTGAAAGTCCTTAACTGGGATAAAAATCTGGTTGTTCTATAAAGAAAATCGACCGATTTCCCTCAAGAACAGGTCAATTTTTCGAAAAACTCAGAATACGGATTATTGAATGATATGGAAGGATAAGAAGATGAATATGGAATGATAAATGAAAGATCTAGGAAGATATGAACTAAGATAGTTCCGCAAAAAAACCTTGACCAATGATGTGCCAAAACCCTTAATCGAGAATATTACCTTAACCCGCACTTCTTTAACCTTACACAAGTCTTCTAATTAAGACAAGCACAAGGAGGAAGTAGTATTGACCAGGAGCACCAACCTTCAATAAGATTAACACACACAAGCACAATTTAGCAAGGATTTCACAAACAATTCAATCAAAAGCTCTCTTTATTGATTGACGATTTAATGAATAAAATACAAACTTCGTAAGTGAAGTTGCAAGTCTCACAATCTGTGGAAATATATCAAATCTAGTCTTATCTACAATCTTTCCCCACTAAGACTATTTATAAGGGAGACTAATCCTATAAAAACTAGCAAAATATATTTAAAGATAATCTTGTAAAGATATCATTAAGATATAAAAGATATAAAATCTAAAAAGATAGAATCAATAAAATCCCTTAAGATAATATAAGAGCTCTAAGGAATTATAACAAGATATTATTGCCAAAAGATAGAAGATCATGGACGGATCTTTGCAAAACTCGTCTCATTGAAGGAAATCGGGAAATGAAATCGGTCGATTTTTAGGCAAATCGGTCGGTTTTCTTCATCTGCCATGCAATCTTCCATTCCATCGATTCGTCCCATGTTTGCAACTTGTAAGCGCTCCTTCCTTGAGTTTCTCTCTCTTCTAGATTGGTTAATAATCCATGTAACATAATCGTAGATGCTAAGGATGGTCCCACATCATACTCCTCTTCTTGAAAATGATTCGACATACTGTATTAACAGAGTATGACGTGGGACCATTCTGTGCAAGATTAAGGTTTGAAAGAAGTATTGTATTAACAGAGTCATGACAATGCAAAGCGTACAACACTTTATGCCATCCGAAACTTCCATTAATAATGTTATGCATAACACACTTCCTATGGTAATCTAACAATGCCACAACTTGAGGATGCACTACATAAAACTTAGGCACATTAGAAGATAGATTACTAGGACTTTTTACTAAAGAACAATCTAAAGATGACTGCAACAACTTGAGATCATGCTCATCACATTCAAGAGAATGTTCTTTCATACCTATATCTATGCCATGCTTGTCATCAACAATCAATTCTGATTCCGTTAATTCCACATGATCATTAATAGGAACATAAGGTTTAGAGTTAGTAACCTTGTTAGTTTGGATAGCCGCCATGAATGTGATCAACCGGTTATGCACTTCCTCCAACTCATTTATGAGTTTCATTACATTTTCATGAACATTAATTGAAGGACGTCAATTTATGAGTTTCATTACATTTTCATGAATCTATTACGAGCAAGGTATGAGGTATTCCAATCAAATTTATGAGTTTCATTAATTGAAGGACGTCTAGATGGTTCCGCCCTTAGATAATAACGTTCTCTCCTGGAATGTTGATCATGCCTATGATAGTCCCTCTCATCCTCGAATTCCTGAAGATCAACATACTCTGGCGCGTTAGGCATATCATAAATTTGATTGGAATACCTCATACCTTGCTCGTAATGGATTCATGAATGTGATTGCGGGGCTGAAGTTCTATACGGAACACGTGAGTGTCCGTCATCCTCATTCATCGATCTCCGTTGAGGAACGTATTGGTTAAACCTTGACTGGGGAAAATCTTGGGCGAGATTTTGCTCTAGGGGTCGAATTTTCCTCTGGAATGATAGTCCGGATAATACATCATGCATAATCACATAAAGTAACAACAAACGTGTGATATTAGTGAAAACAAGGGTTTCTTACTTGTCTTCTCTCGCACTCACACTCTATTGTGAGTCACAAGCTAATTTGATGTAATTGCCTTGGATGGATTAATGCTCCTTTACCAATTGGCACCTTGGTCTCACTAGATCTCCTTGAATTAATCCAGTGGTCAACTTGGTTCGGATAAAGGTTCTTGTGGAGAGAGATGGTTAAGGAATCCCTGTTAGAAGTTTACTCCACACACAACAAGTTAGAAATAAAATATTGCAGATAGACAACTAACGTGTTAAGAAGTATAGATACTAACTAACACACCCAACAAAAAAAACTCGGTGTTTAGAATTGAAAAGGCTAAAGAAAAGCACAGAAGAGATTAAGAAGAGAGAAGAACGTACCTTGAGTTGCGAAGTTTATGAAAAGAGAGTTATCCGGGTTTGGATTTAGATGTGGCTAGAACTCTTTAATTGGATCAAGGTATGTACTGTAATTCTTCTTTTGTAATACTCTTGCACAGGGTGCACTTGGATACTGCAAAGTGTGCCTGAAATTTTTTTTTCGAAAATTGGCAACAATAGCAAAAATTGAGTGAAAAATCGGACGATTTTTCTTAAGAACAGGTTGATTTTCTTTGATAAAAAATCGATTTTTGGATTCGTCGTTCAAGAAATTTCTTTCCTTTATTTTTTTTGTATTGGTGAGGTTTCAAGGTCAACGGCTGGCTTGTGTTTGGTTGATGGCGTTTCTCTTTTCCAAACTTAGACAAATCAATGCACGTTAAACTCAAATAATCTTGCAAAGATGGCGAACAAGAAAAGACTCCACTTTTAAAGACTCAAAGAAAACTCAAAAGAAAATCAAACCTTTTAATAAACACTCGGACTTCAATCGCTTAGCTCTGATACCACTTTGATGCGGGGATAAGTCGCAGTTCTCGATCTAGATTGAAAGTCCTTAAGTGGGATACAAATCGGGTTGTTCTATAAAGAAAATCAGCCAATTTTCCTCAAGAACAGGTAGATTTTTTGACAAACTCAAAAAACGAATTATTGAATGATATGGAAAGATAAGAAGATGAATAGTAATTAATAAATGAAAGATATAGGAATATATGACTAAGATAGTTTCGCAAAAGAACCTTGATCAATGATGTGTCAAAACCCTTAAACGAGAAAATTACCTTAACTCCAACTGCTTTAACCTTACACAAGTCTTCTAATTAAGACAAGCACAAGAAGAGACTAGTATTGACCAGGAGCACCAACCTTCAATAGGATTAACACACACAAGCACAATCTAGCAAGGACTTCACAAACAATTCAATCAAAAGCTCTCTTTATTGATTGAACGAACACATTATTAAAACTTCGTAAAGTGAAGTTGCAAGTCTAACAATATGTGGAAATATATCAAATCTAATCTTATCTACAATCTTCTCCCACTAAGGCTATTTATAAGGGAGACTAATCCTACAAAAACTAGGAAAATATATTTAAAGTTAATCTTGCAAAGATATCTTTAAGATATATAAAATATAAAAAGATAGAATCTAAATACTCCCTTAAGATAATCAGAGAGCTCTAAGGAATTATAACAAGATATGATTGCAAAAAGGTAGAACATCATGGCCGGATCTTTGCAAAACTCATCTCAGTGAAGAAACCGGGAAATGAAATCGGTCGAAATTTCCTACAGGAAAATCGGTCGATTTTTAGGCAAATCGGTCGATTTTCTTCATTTGCCATGTAATCTTCCATTCCATCGATTCATCCCATGTTTGCAACTTGTAAGCGCTCCTTCCTTGAGTTTCTCTGTCTTCTAGATTGGTGAATGATCCATGTAGCATAATCGTAGATGCTAAGGATGGTCCCACATCAACACATATTTGTGCTACTTTTGTTTGATGTCTTTTTCCTTCGATGTGTCTTAGTTTTGCATGGATTTAGGCGTCTTTACGTGAGTTTGAGCCTTACATTGACAAGACGTGTACCTCCCTCTTTGTGTGTTTGTAGGTGTTTTGGCCTAGAACTGAGTTAAAAAAAGGATCATATATATATGCAAGATTACGAGACCAGATGAGAGAATCATCATCCTTATCCTCATCCAAGAGAAGAAGAATTACACAAAGAATGACTTCGATGATTGAAATTAAAGGCCTCAAGAAGTCTCGAACGTCATAAGGATGAGTACGTCGTCCTTTATGAGCCTAGTACGGATTCCGTGGAACCTCATGATCAACCGAGAAAGAATCGCACAAGACCCTAAGGAGCATAGGCCGAGGTGCATGCTAGCACTAGACTGAGTTTGGCTCCTCACTGAACCAAGTTTGGCTTCATAGGGCCAAGGTTTGGCTATAGAGGCTCACCTCGGTCCGGGATCTCTACACCTCGGTCTGGTGTGTTCTTTGTTCCATCTGAGTTGGCTCGTGATCTAGTGATCACAACTTCTTATTCTAGCCAATGATAATTTCTAGGGTTTGGACCACTCCCAAAATTCTATATGGTCATTTATCTTCATGCTTGGTGATATCTTACATTTTAAAGTGGTTTAGATGTGCATGTCTCATCTTTTCTTGCAAACAATAAGACTTCTTCATGTTTTGATTTTATTGATTGCTATGGTTAATCATCTTTCTTAGATCGACGGGTTTATGTGTAGATAGTTCATGCATTTGTGTAGACCCTCATATTGTTTGGCTAGAGTACTTTTGAATGTAGTAGGACGATCTAGTTGTGTGTTTAGCATCCCTTGAAAGCATGATATGTTATAAATTGCAAATGCGATTCTTTATGATGTTTTGTGTTACCTTACTTGTTTTAAATTGTGCCTTAGACATGACATAGTTTATATACTTCCAATATCTATCATGATCAAGTAGAATGTTTAAGTTGATACTTTGATATGATTTCCTCTCCCTCTCAAGATGGTTCATATGTTGTTGTGCTTTGTGTAGATTCATGTGATGCTTTAAGAACTTAACTTGATATCTTATATCGATTTTATCTTTGCTTTACTCATTTGGATGCAAAAACCCTGTTTTTAATTGATCTTGTTACGCTAGAATCGTACCACGCAAAAGTCTTACAATTTATAACTCGATATATTCTCCTAACTCCTAGCGAACCCACAGTGTATGGGTCGTTTTGTAGCAACGATAGTATTCCGAGGTTGAACACGAAGACTAAGGTGAAATCAAATCAAACAAGTGATCATGGATAGTGCAAATCTAGTCTAAGAAGAGAGAAAGAAATAAAGAAATGAAAATCATGATATTTTTGGTTGGGTTTTTGTGGTGATCAAGCAAAGATCACAAATTATGCAAAATTATAAATCAAACAAGCAACACAAACACAAGATATGTGATCAAAGAGAGAAAAGCGGATTCTAGAGATCAAGATTTCCGGTTATGGCATTGGACTCAAGCTTCTAAAGATCTAAGGACAAGGCTGCGGTGTTGGGAAAGGGTGTTTCTCTAATGGAAGTAATTACCGGGTAAGTTTCATGCTCCACTAATCCCGCACCAAACTCCTATTACCGGGTAAGTCTCAAGGAGTTAAAGATGGGAATTCTACACAAACCGGATACTACTTAAGGGGCAAACCTCTCCTTACCGGGTAAGTCTCGGAAAAGGCAAGTCTCAAGCAACAATCCTAGCAAACTCAGTCCAATAGCGGCTTATGAGGCTCACTACTACCTAGAGTCCATCATCTTCGGTATCTAAGGTCGGAAATCACCGGGTAAGTCTCTTTCCTCACTTAGTTTGTTAGCATTAGGTCACCCTAAGCTATATTATGCTTAACAAACACTAGGATTTCAACAACCTAACATCCTAACTTACAGATTCATCAATTAAAGAACAACAGAGAGAAAAATCGGGTGGATCATTAGGTAAATCGGTCGATATGGGCTATGAACAGGTCGATTTTTCTGTCTGGGTTAGGTTTTGTGCATACGAATCTTCCTAAACTAACATACAAGTCCATTCTATCATCACCCAAGCCATAACAATCAATCCATCTCCTTAGAATCACAATAACTTAGCCAATAACATGCATTTCAAGATCTAAAATCATCATACAAGCATACATGGTTTTCATAGCTAGATGGTAAAAGAAAAACAAGTAAAAGCAAGAAATCTTAGCTGAATCTGAGTTTGAGCAAGACTTACAACCCTTCAAAAGAAGGTCCAAAACGTTCCTAACAATGCTTCCAAAAGTTCTTCAACCAAAATCTCTAAAAATCACTCAAAAGTTGACTCTAACTCTAAGTTTGATGTTGTTCTTCCTCTTCCAAAAATGAGAGAGTTTTCTTCTTTTCCAAGTCTATCCACCAATGGAATGATGTGTGTGTGAGAGAATGTGGGAGTGTCCCTCTAGCAACAGCCTGCAGAACAACTTATATTCTCCATCAAGAACAAGGGTTGGGCAAAGAGATCGTGTACGTGTCACAAGCTGTCAGGGGCCAAAAAATCGACCCAGCCTGAAGGAAATCGACCGATTTTCCTGAGTGTTAGGTCGATTTTCTTCAACAGAAGCTTGTTATGATCATCTAGTCATGAGTTCTCCATTGCTTGCACCAATAAGGGTCCTTGTGTCCTTCATTGCTCCAATTATGTTCCTTCAAAGCCTTGGATATGTACCACCATGAGGCTTGACCCTCGAATGTATCGATTAATGTCCAAAAGATCCCCAAAATACCTATAAAACCGACAAAAGCTCGTGCAGACGTCTTTTCTAGCAATATGACTCAATTAAGAAATAAACATCACGAACAAACGTACAATCATGCATGAATGAAGGGAAAAACTATCTAAATGAATGCCTAAACTAACGTCATAAATCATGTCATCGAAATACCCCATACTTGTCACTTGCTCGTCCCCGAGCAAGGTCCAACTATAGTCTACGAGATGGCATGATTTATGAATGCAAAAAAAAAACATACAATCTTTTTTGAATTGTGCTTCATAAGATGGATCACCTTCATAGTCATGTTTCATGGCAACGGACAAGCAATCATGTATTAAAGGAATGAAAGCACGAAAAGACAATTATACTTAACTCGAAAGCATGCATGAAAGGTGAAAATGAAGAAGTCAAGATGATCATGAGAATATCCAATCTAGATCACTAAGTCATACACAGATGCAAATAGGTCACAAGGACTTAGGAAAGAAGAGGCCAAGAAACGTTGTTATAGGTGGGAACTTTTTTAGGTCATGTGATGCTAATCCGGGAAAAGAACTAACTCCACAATTTCTTTTTTGATCAACTTCCCCACAAGTGTATATTTTTCTCCATCTTTTCATTCTTTTCTTTTCTTTTTCATTTTCTTTTTCTTTCACTTATTTTTGAGACAATAACATTGGTGTACAAAAGCCGAAACCTTGGTGATTAGCGGACCTCGGGGTTTTTCCGAGGTGCCTCACACCGGGCATACATACCAAGGCTCGTTAGGACATTCGGTTTATCCGACTTTGGCAAGGCACAAACACCCGATTATGTGAATGGTGCCGAGTTACTCGTCATCAAAACCAAAGTCCCCAAACCTATGTTTTTTCCACACTTTTCACAACACATTTTCAACAACGTCATTCACAAAGTTCATACACCAACTTCACCACCCCATACTTGCTTTTCACACACTCAACATACTAGCATGCTCCTATTCCCGGATGGGTCAAAAGAGGTAAAATTTTTAATTAAGTGAGGTGCTCAAACAACTTGATCAAGATGAGAAGAAGAGAGATGAATTGCCTTAATCATTTGTAGATGATGTGCAAGAACTAGCATGTAATTTCGACTATCAATTCTCAATCCAATCAAGGCAAACATCATAATCTCAATTCATACATAGGATTCAAGAGAAGTATTTCAAGTCCACATATGCATAAATCCATTCAACACACAAGGCCATCCATAGCCAATTCACAAAACAATCTCATCATAAGGGTCATATCCAAACTAGGAAGCACAAAAGTTTTTTTTTAAATTTTCTGATTTTTTTTGAACTTTTGAGATAAATATGTGCAATGCAAAAACTAATGAAACATGTGACAATAATATGAAACTATCCTAGATGCAATCATGCAAATGATTATGAAAACCCCACCCCATACTTAAAACTACATTGTCCCAATGTCAGAGTTAAACAAAGAGTGAAAGAAGATCTCACAATGTAAAAATGGTGATGCTTTGGTATTTCGGTTCACATCGAATGATGATGGTGGATGATCGATCAAGGATGGTAGAGAGCTCTTGATATTCATTATGGTGTTGGAACCCGCGCTTGGCACCGCAAGCCGTCGAAGTTCCACGTCCGGTCCATCCATGCTTGATTGGAGATCATCACTTTGCTTGAAATATGGAAAAATCGGACCACAAGCCCAGGAAAATTGGCCGATTTCTGTGCAAGAATAGTCCCATTTTCCTGGGTGCTTTCTTCCTTGTCCATGTGCTCGGATCTTGTATCTTCTTCTCAACAGTTTCATGAAGTTTTTACAAGACCTCCAGCATCTTATCACACATGACAACAACAAGATCTAGCACCCATAAACATAAAAGAAAAACAAAGCATACCAAGAACAAAATCAAACAAAAACAAGAAAAATAAAAGGGAAAGATATGTACCCTTGGGTTGCCTCCCAAGAAGCGCTCTTTTAAGGTCATTAGCTTGACAAATTCCAGGAGCGTTTCACTCAAGATGAAGCGGGGAAATCACTTTCACCGGAACTTCCGGGATTTACTTCTAAAAACGGTGCCCATTCACCTTAAAGTTACCACAATGATCTCCTCCTATCTCCACCGCTCCATGAGGACATATCTTCCTCACTACATAAGGACCCGTCCATCTTGACTTGAGCTTTCCGGGGAAGAGCCGCATCCTTGAATTGAAGAGAAGGACTAAGCTACCTTCACTCAACTCCTTTGGGATTAGACGCTTGTCATGCCAATGCTTGGTCCTTTCCTTGTAAATCCAGGTATTTTCATAAGCATCCAACCGGATCTCCTCAAGAGCATTCATGTCTAGAAACCTCTTCTCACCGGCTTCCTTGAGGTCAAAATTCAGCCACCTTATGGCCCAATATGCCCTATGCTCCATCTCCACCGGAAGGTGGCAAGATTTGCCATAAACTAGCTTATAGGGAGTGGTCCCAATTGGTGTCTTGAAGGCGATTCTATATGCCCACAAAGCATCATCAAGCTTCATGGCCCAATCTTTTCTTGTTCAAGAAACCGTCTTCTCAAGTATTCCTTTTATCTCCCAGACTGACGGTATTTCTATGGTCGTCTATACCCAATCAAAAGTAAATCCCGACTTAGCACTAAAAACAAGTATTGTGGTTTGGTTGAATTGGTGCACACAAAAACTTATGAAAATGATTAATGCGACAAGTAAGAAAATGATGGTGAATCTACACTAGGTTGATTCTAAGCATGCAATTGCTACTTTAGTGAGTTCTTTTTACAAGTTTTCAAGTAATCTCCCGTCTCGATCATATATATGTGTTGAACCAACCGGCATCAACACAACTTAACAGGTTAGTGTTCCGTAAGCTTTCAAACAAATACTAAGGGATATAAAGAGAAGATTATAACCGTTAAACTTATCTTTATATTTGTGTTCCTTTTTTTTTAAGTAATTACAACCCGTTATTACTTAAAGTTACTACTACGTTAAAGACCCGAACCCGAAACCTATTAGTCCTAGTTATTTACATGCACTTTAGAACCTAAGATGATCAATCTCAAGTAATAGTAAAACATGAAATTAGACAACGGAGATCAAGGAAACACTAAGCATTACTGAATAAAAACTTATATTAAAGAAAACTTACAACCAAAGTAGCAACGCAGCTTCAAACCAACCCAATGTAGCAAGGGAGTTAGCAACTCATTACAAAGGTAGCAAGATAATCTAAGTGGATAACTTATTGGAAAATAAGATTGTATTGTTGTAGCAATCAACCAAGGACTATTTATACTACAAAAGACACTATATAAGAGTAAATGGCTGGCCTAAAATAGCCACCTTTAATGCCATAAATGTGGTGTAAACAACCGGAGTAAAGCTTCTGACGTTAAACCGCAGGGGCGGTGAAGGCAAAAACGCTTGATCTTCTTCATGGCCGCAGGGGCGGCTAGGAAATTCCGTTGGGGCGGATCTTCAATGCTCTTCAAACGTCTAACCCTTCGACTTCCTGACGTTTCTGATGCCAAGCCGCCGGAGCATCCCTATGTCAACGCAAGGGCGGTGACACAGCCTCTTCCTCTTCCAGCTCCCAGGTTGAGGCGCAGGAAAGGGCGCAGTGGAAGGCGTAGGGGAACTGGTCTTCGTTTCTTCAGGGCAAGTCACCGCAGGGGCGCCAAGGAGTGGCGCAGGGGCGGTGACACACTTCATGGCCGGCGCTGGCGAAGGCGCAGGGAGAGCTCCGGTGTAAAGCGTCACCCGCAGGGGCGGTGGCAAGGCTCCGCTGGGGTGGTGAGGCAACAGAAGCTTTGCTTCGTGAACGGTCTTCACTCCTAAGTGCTTATAACTCCTTCCTTAGATTCTTGTAGTCTTCTTCTTTTGGACCAAGGAGTTAGTAGCATTAACCGACACAAATGCAATAAAAAGACTCTAAAAACTATCCTAAATGATAGTGATTCCATCACCTATCAAACTCCCCCATACTTAGACCTTTTACTCGTCCCGAGTAAAAAAAATGACAACAACTAGACTCAAAGGCCTCAGGAACCATGGGTAAGCAAAAAAGACAATGAAAACAAGAGAAAAGCCAAGAAAGAAAGAAGGAAAAGAGAGGAGATGTGAGAAAGGGAGAAACTACCATCCTTATTGCTCCAAGAGTGGCCTACCCGGACAACCTCCTTATGACTCCCCTTCTTATGTTGCCAAATGCCGGATGGAAAACCTACACTCGATGTCGCTCATTTTGCCAAGGTGCCCTTTCGGGTTTTCACCTTGCCACTCTTCTTCTTTTGATGATCTCACTTTAACTCACATCCCTCAAGTCCAATTTTTCACCAACCTAAGGTTGGTCGGACTACCTTCTTTTTGCCTAAACCGCCCTTTCGGTTTTTCGGTTTATCCAAGGTGCCCTTTCGGGTTTTCACCTTGCCACTCTTCTTCTTTTGATGATCTCACTTTAACTCACATCCCTCAAGTCCAATTTTGCACCAACCTAAGGTTGGTCGGACTACCTTCTTTTTGCCTAAACCGCCCTTTCGGTTTTTCGGTTTATCCAAGGATTTCATGCCTTTTTTCATTTTATTTGGCTTTTATTTTTTCTTTTTTTTATGAGTTTCAAACTGAATTAAAAATGCAAAACAACTTAAAACAAAACAACTCAAATGAAACTGTACAAGCAATGATATGTCCTTCCCCCATACTTGAAGTACACTTTGTCCTCAAAGTGGAAATGAGGCAAAGATAAATGTGGGAGAAAGGAAGAGAAATGTACCCCTCAGTGGGATGGTCCGGATAGACCACCTGGACTCTCCTCCGGGTCGTAAGGGAAGTGGCGGAAGAAGTGCTCTGCCGGCGGTAGAGCGTGTCGATGCGGCCCTCCTGAGCCTCTATCCTCTCTCTAAATGAAGTCTCGTAGCTAGCTTGCCAAGCCAGCTGGAGAGTCTCCAACTACTGTTGATGAGCCGCCTGCCAAGCATCCTGACGGCGGTCGAAGTGAGTGATCATGGAGGAGGCGAAGCTGGACTGCCACGCCTGTTGTTGCTCAAGCATGGACCCCTGGTACTCAGTCTGCCATGCCTGATGCTGTATAGTCAAGGCTGTCATCTGAGCCTGCAGACTCTCCATGGCGTGACTGTCTTCGTGTGCTACAGTCGGCATCTTCTCATCATTGGCAGGGGCCCGGCTGGAGCCTGTTGCGTATCTCCCAATAATATCCTCCTGAGGCCGTCTCGGAGGAACTAGGTCAGCTGGTACGTACAAATCGGAGAGCTCTTCTCCCAATGGAAGTTGTCGGGGGGAGGTATGTGATGTGACTCCCATCTGCTAAAGAGAGCCAAAAGCGGTTCTCCCCGTCTCTCCTGAGGAGCCTGCACCTCCTCAACATACCCTCCGTATATAGTGGGGCCTCTAGTCCGTCCTCCAAGGTGGAGAGATCCATCACCTGTACAGCTAGCAAGGAGATGATCCTGCCTCCCACAATATCTCGTGGCTCATTCTTCCTAATCCGCTTCAAAGCGGTAAGGAAGAGGTATGGCCAATCCGGTACCCACTCATTCGTGGGGAGGCAGGCGTATATCAATGGAAGGTCCTTGAGAGCGACCTTATTCTCCTCTTTGTGTCCACAGAAGACACTCATAAAGATCTTCAAGATGAGCCTCAAACAAGGGTGAGTGAATTTGTTGGAGTACTCACCCCCTGCATATAACTCAGATCTGGTGGCGGCCTGCCAAAACTCCATCAAGTCAGGTGTCGGGATGGGTTCCCACCAGTCGTCAGAAGCGGCTATAGTCACTCCTAATGCCTCCTGTAGCTGGGTGTAGTCCAATGTGTACTTTCTTTTGTTGAACTTGAATGCAAATCCAACACACGCATGGTCCACCGTTTCCATTTTGAAGGTGGAAATGAACTGGCGGCTGAGCTCGGGGTACATTGGGCCGCTCGTTATCGGAAAATCCCCGAGCCCAGCGTTGTTGAGGAATTCCTGCATGCTCTCCAACATGCCCAAACGTTCCAAAGTAGGAACGTCTAGAAATCGGGTTGCATACACATTCCGACCTTGTGCAATCCTATACCGCTCCGTCTCGGCTTCTGACAACTTATATTTCTTCTGATTCTCCATATCTTGTAGTTGAAAAATCAAAGGAATTAGGAATTTCAGAAAATTGAGTAAGAGACGAACCCTCTGTTGTGTTTTCTGCAGGAGCGGCTGAAGCAGGCGCAGGGGCGGCTAGACGCAGGTGCGGGGGCTTGCAGGCGCAGGGACGGGCGAAGAGCAGAGGGCGATTTGGGAGTTCGGCGAAGGTTGTGGTGATGGGGCTGTTCCGGCGTCTTCCTTGTTGTTATAGACGTCGCCGGAGGTGGGGCAGTGGAGGGCGAGAGTGAGAGGGTTGAGGGGATGCTTGTGTGTGGTGGTGGTGAGGGTTGGTGTCGCAAAGGGGGCGGTAGTCGTCGGAGCCGGCGCGAGAGTGTTTGGACACGGTGGTACGAGGGCTTCCGGAGGGCGCAGGGGTGTTTGGAGGCGAGGTGGCTAGGTTTCGAAGGGTGAATGTAGGGGGAATGTAAAGGGCGGTAGTTATTGGTTATTTTTGGGAAGTGTATTTATTTTCTTTCCTTAACAAAACCGGAGGAGCGGCGTTTGTCAACGCGGGGGTCGGTGACAAGGAAGAGGGGGTACGTAGCCTCAGTGCCGGGGGCGGCGCTGAGGATGTGTGTCAAAGATGACCGCCGTAGGGGCGTGGGGTGCCACCGCACGGGCGGTGGCAGGTATGTTGCGGACGCTTGTCCAGCGCCGGGGGCGGCGGGGTCACCCAGCCGCAGGGGCAGTTTTCTTGACAGAAGCTCCTGTTCTTTATTCCTTCGGGTTGCCTCCCGAATCAGCACCTTTGTTTTACGTCGTTGGCTTGATGTAAGGACTCTACCTCTATGATTGAGCCTCCTCCAGCATCACCTTTGGGTTTATAACCGTCTGTGAAGGTAATCATCCGGAGGACCTAGTTTGAATTCTTGTAATGGCTTCCACCATTTGCCCAACCTGTTTTTCAAGGTTCTTGATGCTAGATTATGTTGTTTGGACATGAGTAGCAAAGTATTTAGTCAAAACCTGCAACATATCTTCAGTTGATTGATACTTACCTTGACGGGGATGCTGTTGTTGGATTTGTTGATCCCTCCAACAAAAGTTATGTTGGTCACGCCAGTTTGGCATGAAATTTTGTGTATAGGGATCGTTCCTAGGTCTTTGCTGTTGTGGTTATCCATAACCCATTGCGTTCACCCCAGCATCGTCATCCTGGACTTATGGACAAATGTCCGTTGGATGATATTGGTCAGCACATACCCTACAAGCTTTGAGCAGCTGTGGGGTTCCCATGAGTGTTAGCCTCTTCACCATTTCCTTCAACTCCGCGAGTTCAATGGAGATCTCACTCTTCCCGGTATTCTCAATGGAGATCTCACCCTTCCCCTAGTTCCTGTATCTTTTCCAGAGCAAGGTCATTAGTAGAGTTAAGAATATTACCTCCACAAGCCGCATCGACAATCCTCCTTTCATTATCAAGAAAGCCATTGTACAAGTACAAGACTAGATCTTGAGTTGAATATCCGTGAAAAGGACAGCTGGATCGGAGGCGTGCAAACCTTTCGAAGTACTCGTAGAGAGTTTCGTTCGCCTCTTGCTCGATGTTGCTTATAGCTTTCTTCAAGCTATTGGCCTTCTTGGCTGGAAAGTATTTCTCCAAAAACGCCTTGTGAAGGTTCTCCCAAGTGTCGATACTCCCGGATGGAAGGTGGTAATACCAATCATCCGCAGAATCTTTGAGTGTGAAGCCGAATGCCCTCATCTTGATTTGTTCTTCGGTAATGTTGGCTGGCTTCATGCTCATACACACGGTATGGAACTTCCCAAGGTGTTTGATGGTGTCTTCACCAATTAGCCCATGGAAGGATGGAAGCAAGTGAATGAGACCCGGCTTGAGCTCAAAACTGACTCCTTTCCCTAATGCCGGTATAGTGACCGCAAGGGGGTTTTTAGCCATGGTGGGCTGCATGAGTTGACGAAGTGTACGGTCAACCATCTCTTGTTGAAGTTGTTGTTGTCTTCATTGCCGGATGTGCGTCCTCTTAATTTCTAGATCAAAAGTAAGATCGGGGTTAGTAGCACGGGTTTGAACCATAAAAATGGTTCAAACCAATAATCAATAATAACAATAAAACACTAAAACTCCCCGGCAATGGCGCCAAAATTTGACCGACGGTATTTCTATGGTCGTCTATACCCAATCAAAAGTAAATCCCGACTTAGCACTAAAAACAAGTATAGTGGTTAACTAAGGGTCGAACCCAAGAGAGTTAAGGTGTTTTAGATGAAATTATCGATTATAGTAACAAGTGACAAAAAGGGTGGGGGGGGGGGTTTGGTTGAATTGATGCACACAAAAACTTATGAAAACGATTCATGCGACAAGTAAGAAAATGATGGGTGAATCTACACTAGGTTGATTCTAAGCATGCAATTGCTACTTTGGTGAGTTCTTTTTACAAGTTTTCAAGTAATCTCCCGTCTCGATCATATATATGTGTTGAGCCAACCAGCATCAACAAAACTTAACAGGTTAGTGTTCCGTAAACCTAAAAGCACAAAGAACAAGTTAGCTTTCAAACAAAGACTAAAGGATATAAAGAGAAGATTAAAACCGTTAAACTTATCTTTATATTTGTATTCCTTTTCTGTAAGTAATTACAAGCCGTTATTACTTAAAGTTACTACTAGATTAAAGACCCGAACCCGGAACCTATTAACCCTAGTTATTTGCATGCACTTTAGAACCTAAGGTGATCAATCTCAAGTAATAGTGAAACTATGCAATTAGACAACGGAGATCAAGGAAACACAAAGCATTCCCGAATAAAAACTTATATTAAAGAAAACTTACATCCAAAGTAGCAACGCCGCTTCAAACCAACCTAATGTAGCAAGGGAGTTAGCAACTCATTACAAAGGTAGAAAGATAATCTAAGTGGATAATTTATTAGAAAATAAGATTGTATTGTTCTAGCAATTAACCAAGGACTATTTATACTACAAAAGACACTAAATAGGAGTAAATGGCCGGCCTAAAACAGCCAGCTTTAATACGATAAAGGTGGGGTAAACAGCCGGAGTAAAGCTTCTGACGTTAAACTGAAGGGGCGGTGAAGGCAAAAACGCTTGCTCTTCTTCATGGCCGCAGGGGAGGCTAGGAAATTCCGCTGAGGTGGATCTTCAATGCTCTTCAAATGTTTGACCCTTCGACTTCCTGACGTTTCTGATGCCAAGCCGTTGGGGCGTCCCTATGTCAACGCTGGGGCGGTGACACAGCCTCTTCATCTTCCAGCTCCCAAGTTGAGGCGCAAACAGGTGCGTAGTGGAAGGCGCAGGGGAGCTGGTCTTCGTTTATTCAAGGCAAGTCACCGCAGGGGCGCCAAGGAGTGGCGCTGGGGCGGTAAGACAATTCATGGCCGGCGCTGGCGAAGGCGCAGGGAGCGCTCCGGTGTAAGGCGTCACCCGCAGGGGCGGTGGCAAGGCTCCGCTGGGGCGGTGAGGCAACAAAAGCTTTGCTTCGTGAACGGTCTTCACTCCTAAGTGCTATAACTCCTTCCTTAGCTTCTTTTAGTCTTCTTCTTCTGGACCAAGGAGTTAGTAGCATAAACCGACACAAATGCAATAAAAAGACTCTAAAACTATCCTAAATGATAGTGATTCCATCACCTATCACTCCCGGTTGGAGATCTCCACTTGGCCACTAGTTTGGGGATGGTAAGGTGTGGCCACCTTATGAATCACCCCATACTTAGCCAAAAGTGTTCCAAAGTTCCTATTGGTGAAATGCTTCCCTCCATTATTTATGATCACTCTTGGTGTTCCAAATCTAGGGAAGATGACTCGGTTGAAGAACTGCACCACTACCTTGGCATCATTTGTGGGAGAGGCGATTGCCTCCACCTATCTCGATACATAATCCACAGCCAATAGAATGTAGAGGTTACCACATGAAGAGGGGAATGGCCCCATGAAATCCACATCCAAAACATCAAAGACTTCAACCTCTTGGTTATTGTTCAAGGGCATCTCATTCCTTCTTGAGATGTTGCCCGTCCTTTGGCAAGCGTCACAAGCTACTACAAAGTTCAGCACATCCTTAAACAAGTTAGGCCAATAAAAACCGGATTGCAATACCTTTGCACACGTTTTGTGTGAGCAAGCATGGCCTCCACATGGTAAGGAGTGGCAATGGCGGATCACACTCTCCATCTCATCCTCCGGAATACACCTCTGATGACATGAATTATATACCATTATAATCATGCATATTGTAGAGGTTTACCTCAATTTACCTTACATTTGGAGAGAATTTGTGTACCTTTTGGGCTTATTTCATTTATATTCCGAAAATAGAGGTCTACACGAGTTTTGGTGGAATTATAGGTAAATTCGGTGGATTTGGAAGCGAAAGTGGAGCAAGGAGCATCTAAGGCTATTAAGGAAGCTCAAGGAGTCTTATAGGAGTCACAAAGAGCAAAGGAGTTGTATAAAAGAGTCACAAAAGGGAGGAAGGAAACAAGCCAAGAGACGAGCATTTTTTGTTGAAGAAAATCGTGCCATTATTTATAAAAATCGGACGATTTTTATAACTAAAAATCGAACAGTATTCTTCATTGTTTTGACAACACGATTTTTCATAGCTTTCGGCCAAAGAAAAATCACGACCCAAAGCCCATCACTTGTGGGCTTGAGACATGTTTTGCCAAGCGACTGTTCGCCCCTAAAGGTGTGTGCAAATAAGCTTTGAATTTATAAAACTAGAATCAAGCAGCGAACCCGCAGTGTACGGATCGACGTAGCTAAGCAAGAATTCCAAAGTATCGAACACAGGGATTTGGGTGGGAACAAATTCGATTGCAGATTATCAAGCGGGTAAATATGAGAGTTTTGCAAATATTGGGAAAACAACAATCCTAAAGATCCAAGTATCCAGCTGTGGCAATCGATTCAAGATATACTTAATGATATAAAGACAAAGTTGAGATATGCAAAGGTATACTAATGTAAGGTAATCGTACGGTGAAGTTCCAAAAACCTTATGTAACTCACCTACAAGACACTCTCTATACAGGTTGTTGAGGCTCAATATAGAAAGATTCTAAAGATGAGAATTTATGTCAAATACCCAAACTTATAACCCAAAGATCAAGACTAACTTAACCGATTGAGGTTGTGACACTCACAATCGAGGTAGAGGTTGTTGAGGCTTCACTACCACCTAGAAAAGACAAGTCTAAACTAAGTTAAAGCAAATCTTTAACTTTGGATTAAAGTAAAAGCAAGCTCGTAGATTTAGGAGAAATTACGGTTAGTTCTTGGTGTTCCACGGTCGTGGACTCAAGAACAGGCCGTACTTTATGGTTTGTCGACGATTTTCTCCAACTCTCAGGGTCTAATCTGTTTGCGATCAATCTATCATCATCTAAGCCACAACTATCAATCCTTCACCTTAGAATTGTTAAGGGTTTTTAGCCAATAACAGTCATGTTGATATCAATTCAAGAATTAAAAGATAAAAAGATGAAAACTTTCAAGAACTTTCAATAATCTTCAAACCAATCTCAAAGTCAAAATCAAGAACGAGTGTTGTCAAAAGATTCACAATAAAGTAAACAATCACAACCTTAGGAAAGAAGAGAAAACGGGATGTCAATCCGTTTTCCAAATCAAACCTAAACAAGAAGAGAGGTCTTCTTGCAAAATCTTCTAAAAGCTTCGATCTTCCGCCAATCCGAAGATCTCAAAAGCAATCTCCACCAAAAGTGCGAGATTAGGGCAATTCCCAGATGCGAACTTCAATCTCCAATGAGATGATCAATGCTTCCAAGCGAAGGCCAAACGGCGTTGAAATTCTCTAAGCGAAGAAGAAGCGTGGATTGCCAAAATTTCTTTCTAAGCCAAGGTGACGGAATCTTGCTTCGTCCGTCTTTTTATAGGGCAAGATAAAATATCGGCCCGGCCCAATCTTCAAAAGATCGTGGCTTCAAAGTGTGGCGAAAAGATTCGCCAAGATCACGGTCGTGGAAGTTTTCACGACCGGAATTTAGGGCGTGGATTAGGTCACGGTTTGCATCATATGTTCCACGACCGTAATAGTTACTGGAATGCATCACGCTTCTCTTGCAAGGTTCCACGGCCGTGGAACTGAACGTGGTTCGTAGTACGGCCGTATTTTAGAGCGTGGTTTAGGGCAAGAACGTGATTCTTCCCTAGCCTCGTGCATTCCTCAAGCTAAACTTCAATTTGCTTCCTAAGAATGTCCTCAATCTATGGACACACTCAATCAACTCCTCTTTTGCTCGATTACGTTCGGAAATAGCTCCAAATCACCTATAATCAACATAGAACTAGTGTAGACATCCATATCGACAATATAGGTAATACTAGCTCACATGTGCACAAAGTTCAATCAAAGACTATCAATATGAATCAAATACGTTTAGAAAACGTGCCTAAAATATCACAATATTTCATGCTAACAAATAACCCCATACTTAACACTTGCTTGTCCCTAAGCAAGGTCTTTCAAAAAGCTTTAAACAAGAGTTAGGATGAAATATGTGTACCTTCTTTTTCGGTGAATGTGACTTCTAAAGAATAGATCATTCTCAAACCTTGCTTCAATCGTTCATCAAACTTTCACACACTCAATTAAAGAGTAAAAAGCAATGAAAATTCATGAACCAATTTAACTTCTAAACAAGCATTATAACCTTCAAACATTAACAAAATCAATCATAAGAAACTTCAATTTGGATCACCAAGTCATATAACATTCTTTTGATCTTAAGGACTTTCAAAGAAAAGGTCTAGAATGTGGAAGGGAAGGGAGAACTTTAAGGGAAAGTGGTGCATGAATCCGGGAAAGTGGACAACTACCTTCTTCTTCTTATGCGGTTCCCGCAACACTTCACTTAGAGCTTCGCTCTCTTCTTTTCATTTTTCGACTTTACTTTTGGAGTTATGGACAGAGGTGCACAAAAACCGAAGCCTAGGAGATCGGCGTTTCTCAATTTTTCAAGAGATGCCTCAAACCCTTAGCACACATACCATAATCCGCTAGGAATATCGCTCAATCCGACTTTGGCAAGACACAAACACCCGGCTATGTTAATGGTGCCGAGTTACTCATCGTCATGATTGACTTCCCCAAACCTATAATTTCTTTCTATTCATTTGATTGCAAATAATTGCTCTCATGGCCCTCCCACATCAAACATGCCTTTTTCTCATTCACTTCTCCAAATTCCCGGATAGGTAAAGGAGGCTAATATTTAATGAAGAGCTAAAGTGATCAAAAAGAAAGAAGAAAGAAAGTATCGAATTGCCTTAATCATTTCAACAAGAAGTATAGGAACTTATAACGTGATTTCAACTTCAATTTCTCAACATGATTTAGGTAACATTTTCACATTATAAAACTTGCAGAAGAGGTATAATTCATTCATTCAAATTCTTTTCAATTCACAATCCTTTTAAGCATGCAATTGTCATCAAACTCAATTCACAAGTAGTGATTATCATGGAAATCATCTCAATTCATTAGAAGCTCAAAGTTTTCAAAATTTTTCAATTTTTATGGGTTTTTCAAGTTATTTTTCATGCAATGCAATAAGGAAACGTGCAACACATAATGAACATGCAACGATAGTCTCAAATGAAAGCGAACATAGTAAGTAGAGTTATTACAAACTTTTAGTACATCCCACCCCATACTTAGGACGAACATTGTCCCTAATGTTCAAAAGAAAGAAGGAAAAGAAAGAAAAGAAAAAGAAACTCACAAAGTGGTGGCGGGAATGTCTAAAACGAACGGTCATGCATCAAATCACTTCGGCGCCGGCGGAGGCGGGAATGGGGAGAAGCTGGAGTCGTAGGGCCGCCCAAACTGCTGGTGGTAGACGTCCCTCATCATGTGGTCGAGGTCGTCGAGGCGTCCGTCTCTAGCGTCGGCCCGGATCTCTAACGCTCCAACTCTCTCTGAAAGTCCGGTAGCCCAATCCGGCATCTGCTCGTACCATCCCGGGGCGTGACTGTACCATGCTGGGGCGTCGGATGGTGCTGGTGCTGGTGGTGGTGCTGCTGGCTGCTCCGTGGACCAAGGAGGGGGAACGCCATACCATGTGGGAGGTGTAGTCATCCACGTAGGCCTCTCACTCACGCTAGCGCGGCGAGATGACGAGCCTGAGGCTCTAGCTGGACGTGGAGAGTGTCTAGGTACATCTGGGGCCGCTTCCGGCTGGTCCGGAAACGTGCCAAACTCCTGCTCCGCTCCTCCTCCACTCTCAAACTGATCTCCCATATCCTCCTCCTCGACAACCGGTGGTGGGACGTAAGGGGGAGCTACTATCCTGTTCGCATGCATCGCAGCGAACGTCTCCTTCCAATTATGGCGTCCCGCCATAATGGAATACTCCGGCAGCCACTCTATACCCCTGCCCGTCCTACTCTCCCAAGGCATGCCCGCATAAGGCGGACCTCCATGTGTGGGGAAAATGAGACCCCTAACCATGAATGCATGTAGCCCTAAAGGAACGGCCGGTATGCGGGTGCAAGCAGAAAAATTCACACCAAAACTCCTAGCAATGTGGGTAACTATCCCACCATATCCGATGTTTCCCTTCGCCTTATTCTTGAGCTTGCTCATAGTAGCAGCCAAGAGAGTAGCACAATCTGCACGGCGTCCATAAAGCATGCAATAGAGCAAGAATAGCTCATCCGTCTTGATCTTTTGGGGCGTCTCCGTCCTAGGAAAGAGACACTCCGAAAGAACACGGTGAGCTATCTTCAAGGCTAGATGGTACATCAATCTAGCCTTGGTATCAGCGGGTTGCCAACGGTCCTCGTCGGCGTAAATCATTGCAACTTCCTTCCAAAAATCCTTGGGGTAAACACCACTCGGAAATCGACCATTGAAGGTCTCATGAAACCCGAAAATAGTTCCAAACTCAACGATACTCAAATGGTAGTCTCTTTCCATGAGACGGAAAGAGACGGTCCTATCTACGTGGATGTGCTCGAAAGACGTCACAACCTCCCGGGTGATCTCCTCATAGGCGTCTTCTCGGATAGCCGAGAAGATAACTAATCCGGCTCTATCCAAGAGCCAAGTAAGATCATCAACTATGTTGAGAGGATATAGATCCTCCAACAACAAATATCTAGGGCCAATCACTGGCCTCTTCGTGATCTTCTCAAAAGCAGCGAGATGATTCTCATGTATGGTCGGGATTCTAGGGTGAGGAGGTGAGGATGGAGGTGAAGGTGAGGATGGAGGTAAAGGAGATGAGGGTGGTGGTGCCCTAGAGGATGAGGAGGTGGAGGGATTGCCTTTCCTTTTCTTATTGTGCTCACCCTTCTTCTCTTTTATCCTTCCCGACACTCTCCTTACGAAATCCATTCTGCACAAAAATTACGGTCTGTTCTTCAAGAATTACGGCCGTGGTTTACCCAGAGGCCGTGGTTCGTCTCAGAAAATCACGAATCTCAGCAAATCAGCAGTCAATCACCACAACAAGCAGTCCTAGTCTAATTCCTTCCAGTCTCTATCAGTTCTTCCTAAAAATCTATAGCAAAAACGAACCAAATTGGCGAGAATCAAGAAGAAAGAATAAACCTCTTTTTCGGATTGAAAAATCCGAAATGCGCGTTTGTTGATGAATTTCCGTTCGATTCGTCGCTTGGATATTGTTTGTGGTTGAATTTGCTGCAGTTTGGGAAGAAGAATCGTTGAAAACGATTAGAAAACGAAGATTTGAGAGGGGGTCGTGGATTTTCGGCAATTAGGTCGTGGAAAGAGGGATTTTTGGGATGAGTTTGTGAAGAACGTGGCTTATATAGTTGCAGGCAAAATTTTGAAAATCACGGTCTGTCGGGGTGTTCCACGGCCGTGGAAGTGTACGGAACCGTGGTTTTGGTGATTTTTCAAAGGCTTTTGGGAATTACGGCCACTATAGCTATGACAACCGTAATTTAGACCGTGGAACCTTCTGTAAAGCTTCAAAGTCCAAATTTCGTCACTCCTCTTCAACATCATCCTCCTCTTTTCCTTTTCCATTGATCCTACAACCAAAAACACGAACATACCGGAAGAAATCGAGGCAAAAACAAAGCAAAAACGTTTATTCTAAGCTAAACTATGAATTGAAAACAAAAACGAAAATGCAATACCTTGGGTTGCCTCCCAAGAAGCGCTTTGTTTAAGGTCCGTAGCTAGACCAATCTCGCACTTATTCGATTGCGGTAGGCGCAAACTCCTCAGTTTGGAGTTCCGGCGTATACTTCTTGAGTCGTTGGCCGTTCACCTTAAAACTTCCGCTCGCTTCACCCCATACTTCAACTGCACCATGGGGGAAAATACGCTTAATTAGAAAGGGTCCGGTCCAACGGGATTTAAGCTTACCTGGAAAGAGGCGAAGTCTTGAATTAAAGAGGAGAACTTGATCTCCTTCTTTGAAGTCCTTTGGAATGATATGCTTATCATGCCAACGCTTTGCTCTTTCCTTGTAGATCTTGGCGTTTTCATAGGCGTTCAAGCGGAGTTCATCCAGCTTATTGATGTCTAGGAGACGCTTCTCTCCCGCTTCCTTCATGCCGAAATTCAGCCACTTGATAGCCCAAAACGCTTTGTGCTCCAGCTCCACCGGCAAGTGACAAGACTTCCCATACACAAGATTGTATGGTGTGGTTCCTATGGGAGTCTTGTACGCAGTCCGGTACGCCCATAATGCATCATCTAGCTTCAAGGACCAATCCTTCCTAGTCCTTGAAACCGTCTTTTCTAGAATTCCTTTGATCTCCCTATTTGAGATCTCAACTTGTCCACTAGTTTGTGGATGATAAGGGGTAGCGATCTTGTGAGTAACCCCATACTTAGCTAGAAGAGCTTCAAAGCGACGGGCTATGAAGTGAGAACCTCCATCACTAATGATCGTCCTTGGTGTCCCAAATCGCGGAAAGATGGTCTTGTTGAAGAACTTAACCACCACCATGGCATCATTTGTGGGAGAGGCAATTGCTTCCACCCATCTAGAAATGTAATCTACCGCCAATAGTATGTATTGGTTTCCACAAGAAGATGGGAATGGTCCCATGAAATCGACTCCCCAAACGTCGAAAATCTCCACCTCTTGGATGTTGTTGAGGGGCATCTCGTTCCTTCTAGAAATATTGCCTGTTCTTTGACAAGCATCGCAATAAGAAACAAAGGATTGCACATCTCTAAATAAAGTAGGCCAATAGAATCCAGATTGCAATACCTTTGCGCTAGTCTTGTTCGAACTAGCGTGTCCTCCACAAGGTAGTGAATGACAATGGCGGATGACACTTTGCATCTCATCTTCCGGCACACATCGCCGAATGATGCCATCCGGACCTCTCTTAAAGAGGAGAGGCTCGTTCTAATAGTATTCCCGGACGTCCTTAAAGAACTTCTTCCTTTGTGCGTAGGATAGTCCGGGCGGTATCTCCTGGCAAACCAAATAGTTAACAAAATCAGCAAACCATGGTTTGTTACCTTTGGAGATCACGTTGATGCACTCCTCTATGATGTGTACGTGTTCGTCCGGAAAGGAGTCATCAATGGGTAGATGGTCGTCCTCTAAATGTGTTAGGCGACTCAAATGATCCGCAACAGAATTTTCTGAACCTTTCTTGTCGCGGATCTCAAGATCGAATTCTTGTAGGAGAAGAATCCATCTGATTAGCCTTGGCTTCGCGTCTTTCTTCACAAGGAGGTACCGGATCGCAGCATGATCCGTGTAGACAATCACCTTTGCACCTACAAGATAAGAGCGAAACTTGTCAATAGCGTAGACAATGGCCAGAAACTCTTTCTCTGTAGTGGCGTAGTTGAGTTGCGCTTCGTCTAGCGTCTTGCTAGCATAGTATATGGCATGGTTTCGCCCTTCCTTTCGTTGTCCAAGAACAGCTCCAATAGCTACGTCACTAGCATCGCACATAATCTCGAAGGGGAGAGTCCAATCCGGAGGTTGGATAATAGGTGCTGAAATTAGAGCTTGCCGAATGGTGTTAAACGCATCCAAACATTCCTGCGAAAACTCAAAAACCGCATCCTTCATCAATAGATTAGTGAGAGGTTTTGATATCTTAGAAAAGTCCTTAATGAAACGTCTATAAAATCCAGCATGTCCTAGGAAACTTCTTATCCCTTTCACCGAAATTGGGGGAGGAAGTTTCTCTATGGTCTCTATCTTAGCCTTGTCTACCTCTATCCCTCTACTAGAGATTAAGTGACCTAATACGATTCCTTCCTTAACCATGAATTGACACTTCTCCCAATTAAGAACTAGGTTAGTGTCTTCACATCTTTGCAAAACAAGAGAAAGGTTAGAAAGGCAATCGTTAAAAGAGGAACCGTATACGGAGAAGTCGTCCATGAAGACTTCCATGATTTCCTCTACGTATTCGGAGAAGATGGACATCATGCACCGTTGAAAGGTGGTTGGGGCGTTGCAAATCCCGAACGGCATTCTCCTATAGGCGAACGTACCCCAAGGGCACGTGAATGTGGTCTTCTCTTGATCATCCGGATGTATCGGAATCTGAAAGAAACCACTATAACCGTCAAGGTAGCAAAAATGTGAATGTTGTGCTAACCTTTTAAGCATTTGATCGATGAATGGCAATGGAAAGTGATCCTTCCGCGTTGCGTTGTTGAGCTTGCGGTAGTCTATGCAGATTCGCCATCCAATCACGGTTCGGGTAGGAATGAGTTCGTTGTTCTTGTTGCTGATGACCGTCATTCCTCCCTTCTTCGGAACTACTTGAACTGGACTCACCCACTTGCTATCGGAGATAGGATAGATGATACCTGCATCAAGAAGTTTAAGAATTTCCTTCTTGACAACCTCCTTCATGGTTGGATTCAACCGCCTTTGAGGTTGTCTTGAAGTTCTAAAGTCCTCCTCCATTAGTATCTTATGCATACATAGGGAGGGTTTAATTCCTACTAAGTCCTCAATAGTATAGCCTATGGCTTTTCTATGTTTCCTAAGGACCATCATGAGCTGCTCATGTTCATCTATGCTCAGTTCGGAACTAACGATAACCGGAAAGGTAGAATTAGATCCTAGAAAAGCGTACCTTAGATGAGTAGGAAGCGGTTTGAGTTCCATCACTTTCGGAGCTTCCAATGATCCTTGAGGAGCATCCGACGTTTCCTTAGAAGTTTCTAAGGGTGTTGAGTGAGTTGGAAAAGAAAAAGAAGTTGAAGAAGTATGCCGATCACCCTCTTCCACGGTAAGAATTACGGGCTCTCCATATGTTCCACGGCCGTGTAATCCCCTGGAATGGAGATCGATTTTGGTTATGAAATCCACGGTCGTGGAATACAGGGTATGACCGTGGATTCTAACATTCTCAGCCTCATCGTGGAGTTTCTCAAACTCCACTTCATGCATCTCTTCTTGTGCTTCTAAGGCTTCAATTTCCTCTTTGCACTCTTCTTCTTCCCTTACATCTGTTAGACTCATGGTAATGACTTTTTGTAAAGGATCGTTAAAGAGAATCGCACTTACCTCTTCCCTAGATAAACCTTCTTCATCTTGGACATCGTAAATATCCTCGTCGAAGATCGGCTCCTTCACTAGAGTGGAAAGAACGAACTCTACTTTCTCTTCTCCAATATCAAAAGCGAGTCTTCCATTCTTGCAATCGACCATGCAGCCAGAAGTTACAAGAAACGGTCTTCCGAGTATGATCGGGACCGGACTATCTGCAGGAATGTCAAGCACGACAAAATCAATAGGGATAAAGAATTTACCTAGCTTGACCGGGACGTCTTCTACAATACCGACGGGGCGAGTGATGGATCGATCCGCCATGTATAACGTCATCTTCACCGGTTTAGGGTCGCCTAAACCGATCTTCCTACACAATGCAAGTGGTATGATGCTCACACTTGCTCCTAAGTCACATAAAGCGTCATATGTGACATCTCCCACTTCAATGGGAATGCAAAATGACCCCGGATCCTTCAACTTTGGGGGCATTTTCTCCTTCATGGTCTTGATGAGATCCGAAGAATCCGAACTCATCTTGACCTCACCAAAATCTTCTAGCTTCCTCTTGTTGGAGAGGAGCTCCTTCAAGAACTTACCATAAGCCGGCATACCTACAATAGCATCAATGAAGGGTATATTAATATGCAGCTTACTCATGAGTTCTATGAACTTACCGAATTATTTGTCTAGGCGCGCTCGCGCTCTAGATTGAGGGAATGGTAGGGGAGGTTTGTAAGCTGGAGGAGGAACATAGACATCTTCCTTCTCCTTCCCCTTTTCCTTGCCCTTTTCTACGGGGACTTCAACGAACGTAGGCTGCGGATCGGTGGTAATCACTCCGCTCCTAGTCGTAATCGCCATCACCCTTCCCTTAGGGTTGTCCTCCGTCTTTCCTGGAAGTTTCCCTTGATTTCTAGGAACTTCCTCCGCGTGGTTGAACATTTGGTTTTCCAAAACTTTTTGAGCTTTGTCAACCTTAGAAACTTGATCATCAACCTTGATGAGGCGGTTCTCCAACCCTTGAAGCTTTCCCAGAATCGTTTCTAATATGGGATCGGGCTTCTCCTTCCCCGAAGTGTTTCCTCCATTAGATGATTGCCCCTGGCTTTTCAAAGGAGTAGAGGAAGAGGAAGGTGGAGTTAGTGAATTAGAGTTGGAAGGATAAGAGTTACCGGAATTTTGTTGATTGGAGCGCCAATTGTTGTTATTTGAACCCCTATTGTTGTTCCAATTGTTGTTCCGGTTGTTGTTGTTTCCATTCCAATTGTTATTCCGGTTGTTGTTCCGGTTATTGTTATCGCCGCCATTGTTGTTGCCCAAATAACCAACATCCTTCCCTTGTTGCTTTGGGAAGTTGGTCTTGATTGCCTCCTTCAAGTCCTTGATTTCATTGTTGAGGGAGAAAATCTGATTTTGAGCTTCATGTGTGAGCTTTGCTCCTTGCTCCACACGATTTCCCTCCACTTTCCGGTGGGAATATTTCTCTATGACTCTTGCTTGCTTCTCGATGAAGTCCCAAGCGTCATCTTCTCTCATGTCCATGAACGTTCCACATGAGAGGGATTGGAGGTTGAATTGCGTTCTCGCATCCAGCCCCTTATAGTAAATCTCTAACAGGGCAAGCTTGGATATGCCATGATGAGGGCAATCCAAGAGCAAATCCTGAAACCTTTCCCAAGATTGAAACAAACTTTCGTTAGGTCTCATGGAAAAAGCATTAATCTTACCTCTAAGTTCCGCCGTTTTGGAAGGCGGAAAGAATTTGGTGAGGAACTCCGCGGAAAGGTCTTCCCACGTATCTAGTTTCCTACTAGGAAGAGCTTGATACCAAGATAACGCTTTCCCCTTCAAGGAGAAGAAGAAAGGCTTGAGCTTGTAGCTGTTGGTGGTAGCATTCTTCGGTCTCATCGTCTCCATCATACACTCAAAGTTTTGCAAGTGTTGGTGTGGAGATTCAGCGCTTGTACCGCCAAATTGGTTTTGGCGAACAAGAGTAATAACTTGAGGGTTAAAGCTAAACCCTTGCACATCTTCAGCATCAAAATTCACGCCCAAGCGGCGTGGTTGTTGTGTTGGATCCATCCGCTGGCCAAGAGTTCTTGGCTCATTATCCACACGTTCGACCCTCACATTCCTAGGTGGAATGCGGCGATTAGCAGCTCCTTGTGGATGGAAAGGATTCATATTGATCGTGGGGTCAATCTCCTCTAACGGTGGCACGGAAGAGTCACTATCATCAGCGGACGAGTGGCTTCTTCTTCTAGTTCTTGATCCCCTCCTTGAGGATTTATTGCTTCCTTTATTCTTAAGGTCGCTTAACTCCATCCTCATTTGGAACATCGCATCCTGCAGTTTGCTAACTTTAGATTGATGATGATCCATTTCATCCCGGCGGAGGTTCTCGTTCCATTGGAGTTGAGCTTCCTTCTCCGCCAACTCCGTTTGAAGATCACGTTCGTGTTCTTCGGCCATCTTCTTTTCCTTGCGCTTTTGCCTCAAGGTTTTCTCTAGCTCTTGATCAAGAGGTAAGAGATCTTCGGTGTTCCTAGACCTGCGCATGCACTCAAAGTAATATCAAATAACGAGAGCAAGCTCCCAAGCTTGACAATCGGCTACCGAATTCGGCCGAAACCAAATCCCCGGCAACGGCGCCAAAAACTTGTTCGCCCCTAAAGGTGTGTGCAAATAAGCTTTAAATTTATAAAACTAGAATCAAGCAGCGAACCCGCAGTGTACGGATCGACGTAGCTAAGCAAGAATTCCAGAGTATCGAACACAGGGATTTGGGTGGGAACAAATTCGATTGCAGATTATCAATCGGGTAAATATGAGAGTTTTGCAAATATTGGGAAAACAACAATCCTAAAGATCCAAGTATCCAGCTGTGGCAATCAATTCAAGATATACTTAATGATATAAAGACAGAGTTGAGATATGCAAAGGTATACTAATGTAAGGTAATCGTAAGGTGAAGTTCCAAAAACCTTATGTAACTCACCTACAAGACACTCTCTATACAGGTTGTTGAGGCTCAATATAGAAAGATTCTAAAGATGAGAATTTATGTCAAATACCCAAACTTATAACCCAAAGATCAAGAGTAACTTAACCGATTGAGGTTGTGACACTCACAATCGAGGTAGAGGTTGTTGAGGCTTCACTACCACCTAGAAAAGACAAGTCTAAACTAAGTTAAAGCAAATCTTAACTTTGGATTAAAGTAAAAGCAAGCTCGTAGATTTAGGTGAAATTACGGTTAGTTCTTGGTGTTCCACGGTCGTGGACTCAAAAACAGGCCGTAATTTATGGTTTGTCGACGATTTTCTCCAACTCTCAGGGTCTAATTTGTTTGCGATCGATCTATCATCATCTAAGCCACAACTATCAACCCTTCACCTTAGAATTGTTAAGGGTTTTTAGCCAATAACAGTCATGTTGATATCAATTCAAGAATTAAAAGATAAAAAGATGAAAACTTTCAAGAACTTTCAATAATCTTCAAACCAATCTCAAAGTCAAAATCAAGAACGAGTGTTGTCAAAAGCTTCACAATAAAGTAAACAATCACAACCTTAGGAAAGAAGAGAAAACGGGATGTCAATCCGTTTTCCAAATCAAACCTAAACAAGAAGAGAGGTCTTCTTGCAAAATCTTCCAAAAGTTTCGATCTTCCGCCAATCCGAAGATCTCAACAGCAATCTCCACCAAAAGTGCGAGATTAGGGCAATTCCCAGATGCGAACTTCAATCTCCAATGAGATGATCAATGCTTCCAAGTGAAGGCCAAACGGCGTTGAAATTCTCTAAGCGAAGATGAAGCGTGGATTGCCAAAATTCCCTTCTAAGCCAAGGTGACGGAATCTTGCTTCGTCCGTCTTTTTATAGGGCAAGATAAAATATCGGCCCGGCCCAATCTTCAAAAGATCGTGGCTTCAAAGTGTGGCGAAAAGATTCGCCAAGATCACGGTCGTGGAAGTTTCCACGACCGTAATTTAGGGCGTGGATTAGGTCACGGTTTGCATCATATGTTCCACGACCGTAATAGTTACTGGAATCCATCACGCTTCTCTTGCAAGGTTCCACGGCCGTGGAACTGAACGTGGTTCGTAGTACGGCCGTATTTTAGAGCGTGGTTTAGGGCAAGAACGTGATTCTTCCCTAGCCTCGTGCATTCCTCAAGCTAAACTTCAATTTGCTTCCTAAGAATGTCCTCAATCTATGGACACACTCAATCAACTCCTCTTTTGCTCGATTCCGTTCGGAAATAGCTCCAAATCACCTATAATCAACATAGAACTAGTGTAGACATCCATATCGACAATATAGGTAATACTAGCTCACATGTGCACAAAGTTCAATCAAAGACTATCAATATGAATCAAATACGTTTAGAAAACGTGCCTAAAATATCACAATATTTCATGCTAACAGCGACCCACTAGCAAGGAACTATACATTGGAACCCTAGGAACGAAAATCGGGACCTCGCAGCGGGAAATATTTACACGATTTGGAGAGATTGAAGGTTCTTGGAGAGGACATTGAAGGGAAGTGCCAAGAAGTCAATCTATACCATTATTGTGAGATCTTGTGTTTCCCTTTCCAATTCTTGTGGTTTGTGAAAACATTACTGAGTGTTTTGAGAGATTCTTTGATTTGATTTGAGATTTGATTACAGATTCGGAGATTATTAGGCTTTTATTCAAAGTTCGGGTTTATTTGATTTTATTCATTCAATCTTAATTGTGATTTGATTTTGAAAATGGTTGGCTAAAAACCTTGTGATTCTAGGGAAAATAGTTGATGATTGAGGCTTAGATGATAATAGACTGAACTCATTTAACCATTTGGACCTTGAGAGTTGAGATTTACACTTTGTGACAACAGGAAAATCGCCTTGTTCTTGAGAAAATCGTCCGATTTATCTATGAACAAGTCGATTTATTTCCCTGACGATCTTTAATTGATTTATTCTTTAACCAAAGTTAATCCTTGCCTAAATCCCAACCTTGCTTAACCTTTTTAGCCTATATTTAAGTGTGTGAAGAGACTTCATCATTAATTCTACATTTAATAGCTAAAGATTACAAGATTTGGGTAATAGAGGGACTCAACATCATTTATTAAGGTTTAACTGTGTTTTCCGTCTTTGCCTTTGACAGTCATATCCTGGGGTTTTGGGTGGTTAGTTTGAGTGTAATTCTTGTCCTTAGATCTTTCTATATTGTAGCCTCAACAACCCTTATAGAGAGAGCCTTTGGATTAGATATATAGGTTTTGGAACTTCGCCGTACGATACCTACTTTTGAAACACATAACCTTGGCAACATCAACTATGTCCATTGATCTTTAGCAGTGTCTTGAATCGAAAGCCGCAGTCGGATACTTGAATCCTTGGAATCATTTGTCTCTTTATTAATCACAAAAGCTTTTGCACTTTGTCAGATATTTGAAATCGATTTTATTCTCACCAAATCCCTGAGTTCGACTCTAGAATTTCTTGCCTTACTACAGCTGATTCGTGCACTGCGGGTTCGCTTTTGCTTAAGTTCTGGATACAAATTTAAGACTTTGACGCACACACTTTTGAGCGAACAAGTTTTTGGTGTCGTTGCCGGGGATTTGGTCTAGACCAAATTCGGTTTTCGGTTGTCTCGCCTTGGAGCTTTTGCTCTTGTGATTTGATTTGTCTACTTGAGTGATTTTTGCAGATTCTTTAGGTATATGCGAAAGACTAGATCTACCAAAGATCTAGTTCTTTTTGATCCCGAATTGGAGAAAACTTTGAGAAGAAAGTTGAAAGAGAAAAAGATGGCTGAAAACAATGAGAGAAACATCCAAGCGGAGTTGGATGAAGCTAAAGCTCAACTCAAGTTGAGTGAGAAGGCTCGTATGGAAGAACTGGAGCGTCAACAATTCCAAATAGTTGAGCTTAGGGCTGTATTTTATACATGAAGTTGGAGATGAATGATGCTAAGAAGAAGAAGGTCAAGAAACCTAAGTCCATTAGAGCTGAATCATCCAACGACGATGAGATGCCGGACCTAGAGGATATTACACAACTAGTTGGTCCAGTTTGTGATAATCCTAGACCAGAAGTTAACCCTCGCATTCCCGTTAGAGATGTGAGAGTTTCTGATAGAGGGGATGAACCACGAACCCTTGGACAAAGGATGGATCCAATTCAGCAACCGCGCTGTTTAGGTGTGAATTTCGGAGCTGAAGACGTCCAGGATTTCGGGTTTAGCCCGCAAGTTATTACCATGGTTTGCCAAAATCAGTTTGGTGGAACGAATGTTGAATCTCCACACCAATAATTGTAGAATTTCGAGATTATGATGGAGACAATGAAGCCAAAAAGGGTATTAACAACAACTACAAGATCAAACCGTTTTTCTTCTCTTTGAAGGATAAAGCTTTGTCTTGGTATCAAGCTCTTCCAACTGGAAGACTTAACACTTGGGGGGATTTATCTACGGTGTTTCTTAAGAAGTTCTTTCCACCATCCAAAATGGCGGAGTTGAGAGGTAAAATTTGTGCATTTTCTATGAAACCTAATGAAAGTTTGTTTCAATCTTGGGAAAGGTTTCAGGATCTCTTATTGGATTGCCCACACCATGGCATTTCAAAGCTGGAATTATTGGAGATCTACTACAAGGGGTTGGATGTGGAAGCACAATTCGTTCTCCAATCTCTTTCTTGTGGTACATTTATGGACATTAGAGAAGATGACGCTTGGGACTTCATTAAGAAACAAGCCCCCAAGTGATTGAGAATTATTCCCACCGGAAGGTGGATCTGAACAACCGGAATCAAGGGGATCCGGGAGCTAAGTTGAATCAAGCTGCGCAAACTCAAATATTCTCCCTCAACAATGAGATCAAAGAGTTGAAGGAAGTCATAAAAACTAGCCTTCAAAAGGCGAAGGAGCAAGAGGCCAATTATCTAGGGAGAGATAACAACCAAGGGAATAGGAATGACTACCGGAACAACAACCGGAACAACTGGAATAACAACAATAGGAACTCCAACAACAACAATTGGAGATCCAACCAACAAAATCCAGGTAATCCCTATTCACATGCTGAAAATGCTTTAACACCTCCTTCTTCTTCTACTCCTTTGAAAAGTCAAGTTCAAACATCGAATGGCTCGAGCAAGCCGGAGAAGGACAAGCATGAAGCCATGATGGATACAATCTAAGGAAAGCTCCAAGGATTAGAGAATCACATCACTTCGGTTGACAAGGCACAAAAAGCCTTAGAAAACCAAGTGTTCAGCAAAGCCGGAGAAGTTCCGAGAGATCAAGGGAAACTTTCCGGAAAGATGGAGGACAACCCAAAAGGAAGGGTGATAGCGTTTACTACTAGAAGTGGTGTAACAACCACCGATCCACAACCCAAAGTAGTTGAGACCTCCGCTGAAAAAAGGAAGGAAAAGGAAAAATAGAAGGAAGATGTCTATGTTACTCCTCCCGCTTACAAATCACCTCTACCTTTTCCTCAATCTAGAGCGAGCGCACCTCTAGATAAACACTTCAGTAAGTTCATTGATCTTATGAGTAAGTTGTATATTAATATACCTTTTATGGATGCAATTTTAGGTATGTCAGCTTATGGGAAGTTCCTAAAGGAGATCCTCTCTAACAAGAGGAAATTAGAAGACATTGGTGAAGTCAAGATGAGCACAGAGTCATCCGAACTCATCAAGACTGTGACGGAGAACATGCCACCTAACCTGTGTGATCCAGGATCGTTTTGCATACCCATCACCCTAGGAGAGGTCACCTATGATGCACTATGCGACCTTGGAGCAAGCGTAAGCATTATACCACTTGCTTTATGTAAAGCGGTTGGTCTAGGAGAACCTAGACCGGTGAAGATGACACTTTACATGGCCGATCATTCCATCACCAGGCCTGCTGGGATCATAGAAGACATTCCCGTGAAACTCGGTAAGTTTTACATCCCTATAGATTTTGTCGTTCTTGACATCCCTGTAGATTATCCAGTTCCCATCATTCTTGGGAGACCATTCCTTTCAAATTCCTGATGCATGGTAGATTGCAAGAATGGACAGTTATCCTTCAATATAGGGGGACGAGAAAGTGGAATTTGTATTCTCCTCCTTAATCAAAGAGCCAGCTTTGAGAGAAGATATTTTTAACATTTTTGATGAAGAAGAGTCTAGAGAAGTGGTGAGTTCAATCTTGATGAAAGATCCACTTCAAAAGGTTCTTAGCATGAGTATCATGAAGGAAGGAGTGGAGCATGATTGTGATGATGAAGTCAAAGCATTGAAATAGGCACAAGAAGAGCCAGAGGCAAGATTTGAAGAGATGGAAAGAAACCCGGAATCTGTGAAAAAAATCGACCTACACAAAGAAAATCACACGATTTCTGAAGAGACAAGTCGATATTTGACAACAGGAAGAAAAATCGTCCCAAAAATCGGACGATTTTCTACAGAGGGGGTCGATTTTTCGGTGAATTCTCCGGTTTCTACGAACTCGACTATAGTTGTTCTTAACTGTAATAGCACACTTCTCTCACCTTCAGAGGCTTCTCCCATGACACTAGATGATTATGAATCATCAATCAAGGCACCTCCTTCATGTAATAACCGGATATTTTACTCCCGGTTATTTCCGAGACAAACCGGAAGTCGACCGGTTTGAAACTTTTTCCGTTACCTTATCCTTTTTATTTTGACTCGAGTTTGCTTCTTTTATTTTTTTTAGTTATATATTAATACGGATCTAGCCTTACCGGATCGTTTCCGATTTAGATCTAACCGGACGGGCCCGAAAAGTATTAAATCTTTCTTCTTTACGGGCCCATCAAGCTGACGGGCCCATTAGAAGAAACTCCATTCAGCATCAGCTTGCCCTAACAGCAGCAAAGCATGCCCTTGGAAGAGATCGTTGATGCCGCCTCCTCTGTAACCAGCCTTGCTCCTCTCTCTCACGCGTAACACAAGCAAGAACCCTAGCGGTTGGCCTCTCCCTCCCACGCCAGAGCTTCTTCTGCCTCTCCATTCTGCGCGCAACTGATGATAACTAGACGTACAACCGGCGTTCGTGTACATAGCAAGCCGGCGTTGTCCTCCTCCTCACCACCTTCCTCTCTCGCACACAGGAAACCGAACAACATATATGGCTTTCCTTCGTCTTCTGTCAACCAGCATACCGCATCTCCCTCCCTCACACCTCTTGAATGTGGTCAGGGACACACCATCAGCAACCATGGGAGTCGCCTCCCTGCTCCAGTCGCGCAACAACAACAACCATGCCTTCATCTTCTGCGAGTCCCGTGTATGACCACTCTCTACCTCCTTACTTCGCCTCCATATATATATGTTCTAATAGTTGTCTCTGAACTATTGTTGAAACCCATATGCTACAGCTAAGAAGCAACTCAAGAAACTGTTGCATTTTCTCAATTTTTCGACTTTGTCGAGCATCCAACTTCGGGTTCCGATTTAGGTATGAAATACTGATCCATTTTTGCTGAATTTTTATATGTTATAGATGAGATATTGTGGTAGCACATATTAAAATTTGGGCTTAATCTGAGTTATAGTTTAGGAGATATGATTTTCTCAAGTTGGCTATTCACGCAGTTTTTTTTTGGGTGCTGAGAGTGAGGAAATTTGCTTGAGATGCAGTTTTGTAGAATAAATTTGGAGGGGTTATTGACTTCTGTTAGACTTGAATTTCGGACAAGTTATAGTGGATATAGTATAGTAGATCATACAAAAATTTCAGAGGAATCCATGTTATGGTTTGAGAGATATGAGGTTTCAAAGTTCAGTTTTATAAATGTGCTGAGTTGAGAAAAACAGCATGGGATGCTGTTTTGTGAGATAGTTTAGAATAGGCTTTTGATCTCTGTTAGGCTTGAATTTTTGATATGATATAGTTGACATCTTGTTGTAGATCATATTAAAATTTGGGAAGAATCGAAGTTACGGTTTGAGAGTTATTGTGTTTCAAAGTTGACGTTTTTATATATGTGCTGAGTGTTGGGGAAAACAGCAAGTGATGCTGTTTTGTGAGATGATTTTGAATAAGCTCTTGATATCCGTTGGACTTGAATTTTGGATATGATATAGTTTACATATTTTTGTAGAACATATTAAAATTTGAGAGGTATCCAGCGAGTGGTTTGGGATTTACGATTTTTCCAAGATTGAGTCGTAAGCAGTTTTTCTGTTGTGCTGAAATTCGGTTTTGGGAGATAGTTTTAAATAGGATTTTTGATCTCCTTTGCAGATAAATTTTGGATATATTATAGATAAGATTTTATAGTAGAACATATCAAAATTTGGGATAAATCCAGTGAGTGGTTTAGGAGTTATGATTTTTCAAAGTCTACTCAGATTTTGGCTAAGTATAGAATTTGTAAAGGGAGTAGTCAACTTTAGGAATTTTTATAAAACTGTTGAATGAACAGTTTGGAGAAATTCTTTCTCCTAAAGTTAGATAGGACATCATAGATAATCTAGGGATTTAAGTCGGAATTTTTATAAGCGGTTACGAATTTTATATTTGGAATCGAAGTTAGACCTTTACGATTTCCCGGAAAATAGAAACATAGGAAAAATGTTAGCTTGGAACCAAACGAAGCTTTGGGAGTTAGAATATGATTTTAGAATCTCAAATAGGAGTTTAGACATGAATTTTAGAATTTTCGGGATTTTCGGGACCAAGGGTAAAATGGTCATTTTACCCTAAATTAATACTGCAACTAGTTATGTCTTAATACATTATTCTATTTTAGAAGTCTTAGACTTCTAACTACGTAGGAGTGTGCTAATGCACTTATCTCCTTTGACAGGCAACTGAGTTGCTACAGTTTACAGAGCGAGTTGGTTTACAGAGAGTCGAGCTTTATATCAGGTAAGTCCTTTGGGCTTACTTAGCTGACTTCTAAATATGAGCATGAATGATGATAGTGGTGTGTGATTGAAATGTTTAGAGAGATAGGTTGTGATATATATTTACCGACCTATACTTGGCCTAAGAGTAACGGGCGGTGGCATTCTGCTCAGTTAGCTTGCGAGCGCTGGGGGTTTCTTTAAGGACTAGTCCATGCTCGGTTTGTAGTGATGCTACCGGCGGAGGTCAGCTAGACCTACACCCAGTTGGATAAGGAACGGAGGCGAGAGCTGTTAATAGCTCTCGTGCCACAACTTAAACTAAATAATGTGAATCACTTAAATAATAGATAATAAACGGTTGAGTGCCAGCATGATGTTTGTTTATAATTTTTCTGCGTGTGTTTGTGCTATTGTTATTCTACTTATATTTGGATTGTTAGCTAACGGTTTATCCGTGTTGTAGATCTGTAGAGATAGACAGTTGCAGAGAGATCCGGAATGGATGGTCAGCCGGGTCCACGTACTCATTAGATGGGGACGGGGAAGTCTTCCATACGTCATGCATGTTATATATCTTTATGTATGTTTGTAAGGCTGTCATTTGTGTACTTTCATACCATTAAAAATATTATGTTTTTGGAAATTGTTTTAATTACATTTGTTCCTTGTTGTAAGATCTTAGTAAAGTTGTTGTTAAACCAAGGTCGGGACCCATTGTGAGGTCCTAACCAGTAGCTCCCCGAGTTCCGAGAATTTGGGGTGTTACACTTCATTGGAATTTAAACCACTCCCTACACACTTAAGGTATGCATTCCTTGGGCCTAACTCTACATATCCTGTAATAGCACACTTCCCTCAGTTCACGGTGTACCGTCAGGAGACGGATGCTAGAAACTCCTCCTACGATGGCCAAATGAGGGACATGTACTATCATCAATTTTACCACTTCTATGATCCCAGCGCACCGAGATTTCCATATCCACCACCACCACCGCCACCGACTGAGGATTGAGTTTCCACTCCATTTTACATTGTACGTATTTTTCTCCATCTTATGCTTGATTTTTCACATTGGGGGACAATGTGAAGGTTAAGTATGGGGTGGGGGTACTTACAATCTCTTTTACCTCTTTTTTGCACTTTATGTACTTTGTGTCGCACTTGACGGATTGGTTTGTAATAACTCTTGCACTACTTGCTTTCCACTATGAAATTCGCATTTGCATGCTTTCATTCGAAGTTTATGAGTTTTTCAAAAAAAATTGTGCTTCTTATGATGGAAATGACCTCTATGATGAGAATTGTGATGTGGAAAAGGCAAAAAGATGACATAGTTATGTTGAGATATTAATTATAGCATGAATGAGCTTGCTTTTCTTACTTGAATGCATGAATAATTCATATGATCTTGATGTCTTGATAAGAGAATGAAATAATGATCGAAGCTATATTATAAGTTCTTTTGCATCATATAGGAATGACCAAGGCAATTCACTTCTTTTCTAGTTCATATCTTGTTCATGCTAGCTCCTCAATGAAATATTTGACCTCCTTTTTACCATCCGGGAATTAGGATAAGTAATTGTAAAAGGCATGTTTGATCTGGGAGGGCCAATATGAATGTGTTAAGTGAAGGTTTAGCAAATTATAGGTTTGGGGACGTTGAACATGAGGATGAGTAACTCGGCACCATTCACATAGCCGGGTGTTTGTGTCTTGCCAAAGTCCGATTGAACGACAAGTCCTAACGGGATATAGTATGTGCATTAAGGGTTTAAGGCATCTCGGAAATTGAGAAATGCCGATCTCCTAGTCTTCGGTTATTGTGCACCGCTGTCCATACTCTCAAAAAGTAAAGTACGAAGAAAGCGAAAATTTTACATGCGAAGCATGTGTGGTGAAGTTTAGTTCTTGAAAGTATTGTGTTGTTCCTCTTTCCTGGATTAGCATCACATTTTCTTAAGAGATTTTCCACCCTTGGCACGTTTCTTAGACCTTCTTCTTTGATTGGAAGACCTTGAGACTTTTATGCATATGTTTAAGACTTCATGGCTTAGATTTGTTTGACTTTGATTGTCTCTACATCTTTTTTATGTCCTTTATTTGTGTCTTTGAGAAGGAAAAGATAGTTGGTTCATATTGTGGTTATTATTGATACATGCTTTGTCTTTCTATGTCTTGAAACATCATTTTGAGGGTGATCCAATAAGAAGAAGTACTTCCAAAACAAAAGGTTTTTGAGTTTTTCATATATATAATCTACGACATCTTGTATTTCAGGTTTGAATCTTGCTTGGGGACAAGCAAGGGGCAAGTATGGGGTATTTTGATGACATGAATTATATACCATTATAATCATGCATATTGTAGAGGTTTACCTCAATTTACCTTGCATTTGGAGAGAATTTGTGTACCTTTTGGGCTTATTTTAATTATATTCCGAAAATAGAGGTCTACACGAGTTTTGGTTGAATTATAGGTAAATTCGGTGGATTTTGGAAGCAAAAGTGGAGCAAGGAGCATCTAAGGCTATTAAGGAAGCTCAAGGAGTCTTAGAGGAGTCACAAAGAGCAAAGGAGTTGTATAAAAGAGTCACAAAAGGGAGGAAGAAAACAAGCAAAGAGCTGAGCATTCTCTGTTAAAGAAATCATGCCATTATCTATAAAAATCAGACAATTTGTATACCTAAAAATCGAACGGTTTCCTTCATTGTTTTGACAGCATGATTTTTCATAGCTTTCGGCCAAAGAAATAACACGACCCAAAGCCCATCACTTGTGGGCTTGAGACGTGTTTTGCCAAGCGGCTCATTAGCAAGGAACTATACATTGGAACCCTAGGAACAAAAATCGGGACCTCGCAGTGGGAAATATTTACACGATTGTGAGACATTGAAGGTTCATGGAGAGGAGATTGAAGGGAAGTGCCAAGAAGTCAATATATACTATTATTGTGAGATCTTTTGTTTCCCTTTCCAATTCTTGTGGTTTGTGAACACATTACTGAGTGTTTTGAGAAATACTTTGATTTTATTCATTCAATCTTAATTTTGATTTGATTTTGAAAATGGTTGGCCAAAAACCTTGTGATTCTAGGGAGAATAGTTGATGAATGAGGCTTAGATGATGATAGACTGAACTCATTTAACCATTTGGACCCTGAGAGTTGAGATTTAGACTTTGCGACAACAGGAAAATCGCCCTGTTCTTGAGAAAATCGTCCGATTTATCTATGAACAGGTCGATTTATTTCCTTGACAATCTTTAATTGATTTATTCTTTAACCACAGTTAATCCTTGCCTAAATCCCAACCTTGCTTAACCTTTTTAGCCTATATTTAAGTGTGTGAAGAGACTTCATCATTAATTCTACAATTAATAGCTAAATATTACAAGATTTGAGTAATAGAGAGACTCAACATCCTTTATTAAGGTTTAACTGTGTTTTCCATCTTTGCCTTTGAGAGTCATATCCTGGGGTTTTGGGTGGTTAGTTTGAGTGTAATTCTTGTCCTTAGATCTTTCTATATTGCAGCCTCGATAACCCTTATAGATAGAGCCTTTGGATTAGATATATAGGTTTTGGAACTTCGCCGTACGATACCGACTTTTGAAACACATAACCTTGGTAACATCAACTCTGTCCTTTGATCTTTAGAAGTGTCTTGAATCGAAAGCTGCAGTCGGATACTTGAATCCTTGGAATCATTTGTCTCTTTATTAATCACAAAAGCTTTTGCACTTTGTCAGATATATGAAATCGATTTTATTCTCACCAAATCCCTGAGTTCGACTCTGGAATTTCTTGCCTTACTACAGTTGATCCGTACACTGCGGGTTCGCTTTTGCTTAGGTTATGGATACAAATTTAAGACTTTGACGCACACACTTTTGAGCGAACAACCTCCTAAAGACTCCATCCGGTCCTCTCTTGAACAAGAGAGGCTCACTCCAATAATAATGCCTCCCATCCTTGAAAAACTTTTTCCTTTAGGCATATGATAAACCGGGTGGCATCTCTTCACACACAAGGTAGTTCACTATATCCGCATACCATGGCTCACTCCCTCTAGATACTTGAAGTAAACACTCCTCCATCACTTGCAATTTTTCATCCCGGAATGAGTCATCAATCGGGGTGTCATCTCTTCTAATCTCCAATGGTGATAGCCTACTAAGATGGTCCGCTACTGAATTTTCGGAGCCCTTCTTGTCCCGAATCTCCAAGTCAAATTCTTGGAGGAGAAGGATCCACCGAATGAGGCGAGGCTTGGCATCCTTCTTTGTGAGGAGATAACGGATCGCAGCATAATTAGTGTACATAATAACCTTTCCTCCAACAAGATATGACCGGAACTTCTCAAAGGCATACACTACCGCTAGCAACTCTTTCTCAATTGTGGCATAGTTGAGTTGGGCATCATCTAGCGTCTTGCTAGCGTAGTAGATGGCATGTGTAAGCCCATCTTTATTTTATCCTAAAACAGCCCCTATAGCCACATTACTCGCATCACACATTACTTCAAATGGTAAGCTCCAATCTGGAGGTTGCATGATAGGGGCGGAGATCAAAGCATCCTTCAACCTACAAAACGCTTCAAGACAATCTTTGGAGAAAACAAACACAACATCCTTTATTAGTAGGTTAGTGAGAGGCTTAGAAATTTTAGAGAAATCTTTTATAAACCTCCGGTAAAAACCGGCATGCCTTAAGAAACTCCTTACCCCTTTCACCGAGATAGGTGGTGGAAACTTCTCTATCGTTTCTATCTTTGCTCTATCAACCTCGATGCCTTGGTGGGAAACCAAGTGTCCCAATACTATGCCTTCACTCACCATGAAGTGGCATTTCTCCCAATTCAACACAAGGTTAGTTTCCTCACATCGCTTCAACACCAAAGACAAGTTAGCCAAGAAATTATCAAATGATGAGCCATACACCGAGAAATCATCCATAAACACTTCCATAATATTCTCAATATATTCTGAAAAAATAGCCATCATACACCTTTGGAAGGTGGCGGGTGCATTACACAACCCATATGGCATCCTCCTATATGCAAATATTCCCCAAGGTCAAGTAAATGTGGTTTTCTCTTGGTCATCCGGGTGAATCGGGATTTGAAAGAACCCGCTATATCCATCAAGGTAACAAAAATGTGAATGTTGAGCTAACCTTTCTAGCATTTGGTCAATAAAGGGGAGAGGGAAATGATCTTTCCTAGAGGCCACATTAAGTTTCCTATAGTCAATACACATTCTCCACCTCGTAACCGTCATAATAGGGATTAGTTCATTGTTCTCATTAGTTACTACGGTCATACCACCCTTCTTAGGAACCACATGTACGGGACTAACCCATTTACTATCCGAAATCAGGAAAATGATTCCCGCATCTAGAAACTTAAGGATCTCTTTCTTTACTACCTCTTTCATTATAGGATTCAATCTTCTTTGATGTTCAATAGAGGGTTTATGGTCATCTTCCATCAATATCTTATGCATGCACAAAGAGAGCTTAATGCCAACAAGTTCATCAATGGTGTATCGTATTGCCTTTCTATGCCATTTCAATTCAGTCAACAATCTATCAATCTCATCATCATTAAAAGATGCATTCATAATCACCGGATAAGTAGAATTTGAACCAAGGATAGCATACTTTGAATGAGAAGGAAGAGGCTTTAGATCAAGTTTAGGAGGACCTTTATCGGTTGGAGATGATCCATACAATGTAGGTTGAGATGATTCCAAAGCCATGGAAACCTCACCTAAGTCCCTTGATGATTTCTCAAAAACACTTGGATGATGCTCAAAAGACTCAGGAAAATCGACCCCCTATGAAGAAAATTGGTCGATCTATGGGTCGATTTCAGCTATGGCATTTGCAAAATCGGATGAAAATTCAGAATTAATCCTTAAATCGGCCGATTTTTTGCCCTCTGGTCCGATTTTTCTACAGGAATTTGTCCTTTCTCCTAGTACTTCAAATCCAACACTTGGTAGCTCTTCCAATGAATTCAAAGCCTTTATCACTTCATTGCTACTCTCCTCAACTCCTTCCTCCATCAAACTCAAGCTAAGAACCTTCCCAAGTGGATCCTTGATCAAGATTGAGCTCGCAACTTCTCTAGAGTCTTCTTCCTCAACAATGTTGAAGACATCTTCACCTAGGGCTGGCCCGTTTACCATTGTGGACAAATTAAACTTGATGTTCTCCTCTCCAATATTGAATGAGAGGGTTGCATTTTTACATTCACCAAGCATCCCGAGGTGGCTAAGAATGGTCTTCCCAAAATGATAGGAACCGGGTAGTCCGCCGGGATGTCCAAAACAATGAAATCGATTGGCACATAGAACTTCCCAAGCTGAACCGGTATGTCCTCTAGGATCCCCACGGGGTAAGTAATGGATCGGTCTGCCATGTAGAGGGTCATCTTGACCGGCTTTGGTTCTCCTAGCCGAACCTTTTTGCAAAGTGCAAGTGGGATTATGCTTACACTAGCACCAAGGTCACAAAGGGCCTCATATTGCACTTCTTCTACTCCAATTGGCACACAAAAAGAGCCCGGATCCCGCAGCTTAGGAGCCATCTCCTCATTCATGATTCGAATCAACTCGGAAGACCTTTTTGTCATTCTAACTTCTCCATACTCTTCCAACTACCTCTTGTTGGAGAGTATCTCTTTCAAAAACTTTCCATAGGCCGGAATACCTAGAATTGCATCCATGAATGGAATGTTAATATGTAATTTAGACATGAGTTCAAGGAATTTACCGAAATGTTTATCCAAACGAGCTCTTGCTTGTGATTGTGGAAAGGGTAGTGGTGGCTTGTATGGAGGAGGTGCCACATATGTTGGCTCATCATCTTTGTTCATGCCTCCTTCTTCTTGCAATGGTTCTTCCTCCACTACTACTTGCTTTCCCTTGTCATTCTCCCTTGGTGAGGGATCTTTCATGCTCAGCCCACTCCTTGTGGTAATGGCCAACACTTGGCCTCTTGGGTTGTCCTCGGTCCTTCCGGGAAGCTTTCCCGGATCCCTTTGTGCCTCACCCACCTTTTGGAACACTTGTGCTTCTAGTACCTTTTGAGCCTTGGATATGGATGTCACTGTGCTCTCAAGTCCACTCAACCTTCCAAGCAATTGTTCAAACATCATTTCGTTCCTATCCTTTGGGAGTTGAGCAAAACCGGGTGGAGGCTCTTGTGAAGCCTTCGGTGGTGGGGCTGCGCTTGTGGAAGTGGGAGGGTTCAAGGCACCATCCGGGTTAGAATAGGATAACCCGGGATGGTTGTGATTAGGCCAGTAATTGTTGTATTGACGGCTGTTGTTGCTGAAGTTCCTATGGCCTTGATAATTGTTCAAGTTACCCCTTCCCATGTAGTTAATATCCTCCTCTTTGGAAGCCAAATTAGCTTGCACTTGCACTTGCACTTGAAGACTTTCTTGATTCTTTAAGGTTGTGGTACACAATTCCCTCAAGGACTTAAGCTCATTGTTGATTGCATCAAGTTTTTAGTTGCTCATGGTGACTTCACTTACTTCATATACTCCCGGTTTCCTTCCATCACTCTTCCTACGGGAGTACTTTTCTATCACCAAGGCTTGCTTCTCTACAAACTCCCAAGCCTCATCCACATTCTTCTCCATGAATGTTCCTCCGGAAAGTGATTGAAGCTTGAATTGACTATCATCATCAAGCCCCTTGAAATAAATCTCCAATAGCTCCATCTTCGGTATATCATGGTGTGGACAATCTAGGAGGAGGTCTTTGAACCTCTCCCAAGATTTGAATAGGCTCTCCTTGTCCTTCATCATGAAGGTATTGATCTTCCCTCTTAGCTCGGTTGTCTTGGAAGGTGGGAAGAACTTTGTTAAGAACTCGGTTGTCATCTCCTCCCAAGTACCCACACGTCCTAGTGGAATGGATTGGTACCAAGCTAAGGCTTTATCCTTAAGTGAAAAGGAAAAAGCCCTAAGCTTGTGGTTGTTGCTCTCCAATCTAGGTGGCCTTAGAGTCTCCATCAAGATCTCATAATTCATCAAGTGTTGATGAGGAGACTCTCCTTCCATCCCTCCAAATTGATTATGCCGGATCATTTGTAGCACTTGAGGGCGGAGCTCGTAGTTATGGGTTGCGGGATATCTTAAGTTTACACCCGGACGGTGCACTCTTTGGGCTGGATCCATACGTTTCCCTAGCATTTGTGGCTCCTCAATGATTATCGGCTCAAACCGAACATTGACCGCCGGCTGCGGTGGTGGTGGTTGTGGAGGTTGTTGACGATTAAGCTCCCTTTGCACAAGAGCTTGCCTAATCTCTTCAATTTCCCTCCTAGTTGCTTCTTGCCTCTCATTTGCAAGTCTCCTCTCATTCTCCAACGCTTCATCTCTTAGCCTAATTTGCTCTAAGGTATCATTCAACTCAGCTTGAAGATCTCTTCCGGCTATCTCCTTCTTCTTCTTAATGCTCTTGGATCTAGTCTTAATGGTTTTCTCTGGTTCGGGATCAAATGGAGCTAAATCCTTCCCACGAGATCTTCGCATGCACCTAAAGAGTGAGAGATGTCTTGAAAATTCAAAGACACAAACCAAACAAGATCAAAAGAAACAAGAAAGACCTACACTATAAACAATCACACACAATGATTCAATCTAGACGTAGTCCCCAACAACAGCGCCAAAAACTTGTTACGCTAGAACCGTACCACGCAAAAGTCTTACAATTTATAACTCGATATATTCTCCTAACTCCTAGCGAACCAACAGTGTATGAGTCATTTTGTAGCAAGGATAGTATTCCGAGGTTGAACACGAAGACTAAAGTGAAATCAAATCAAACAAGTGATCATTGATAGTGCAAATCTAGTATAAGAAGAGAGAAAGAAATAAAGAAATGAAAATCATGATATTTTTGGTTGGGTTTTTGTGGTGATCAAGCAAAGATCACAAATCATGCAAAATTATAAATCACACAAGCAACACAAACACAAGATATGTGATCAAAGAGAGAAAAGTGGATTCTAGAGATCAAGATTTCCGGTTATGGCATTGGACTCAAGCTTCTACAGATCTAAGGACAAGGCTGCGGTCTTGGGAAAGGGTGTTTCTCTAATGGAAGAAATTACCGGGTAAGTCTCATGCTCCACTAATCCCGCACCAAACTCCTATTACCGGGTAAGTCTCAAGGAGCTAAAGTTGGTAATTCTACACAAACCGGACACTACTTAAGGGGCAAACCTCTCCTTACCGGGTAAGTCTCGGAAAAGGCAAGTCTCAAGCAACAATCCTAGCACACTCAGTCCAATAGAGGCTTATGAGGCTCACTACTACCTAGAGTTCATCATCTTCGGTATCTAAGATCGGAAATCACCGGGTAAGTCTCTTTCCTCACTTAGTTTGCTATCATTAGGTCACCCTAAGCTATATTATGCTTAACAAACACTAGGATTTCAACAACCTAACATCCTAACATACAGATTCATTAATTAAAGAACAACAGAGAGAAAAATCGGGTGGATCATCAGGTAAATCGGTCGATCTGGGCTATGAACAGGTCGATTTTTCTGTGTGGGTTAGGTTTTGTGCATACGAATCATCCTAAACTAACATACAATTTCATTCTATCATTACCCAAGCCATAACCATCAATCCATCTCCCTAAAATCACAATAACTTAGCCAATAACATGCATTTCAAGATCTAAAATCATCATACAAGCATACATGGTTTTCATAGATAGATGGTGAAAGAAAAGCAAGTAAAAGCAAGAAATCTTAGCTGAATATGAGTTTAAGCAAGACTTACAACCCTTCAAAAGAAGGTCCAAAATGTTCCTAACAATGCTTCCAAAAGTTCTTCAACCAAAATCCCTAAAAATCACTCAAAAGTTGACTCTTACTATAAGTTTGATGTTGTTCTTCCTCTTCCAAAAATGAGAGAGTTTTCTTCTTTTCCAAGTCTATCCACCAATGGAATGATGTGTGTGTGAGAGAATGTGGGAGTGTCCCTCTAGCAACAGCCTGTAGGACCACTTATATTCTCCATCAAGAACAAGGGTCGGGCAAAGAGATCGTGGGACACGTGTCGCAAGTTGTCAGGGGCCAAAAAATTGACCCAACCTGAAGGAAATCGACCGATTTTCTTGAGTGTTAGGGTTGATTTTCTTCAACAGAAGCTTGTTATGATCATCTAGTCATGAGTTGCTCCATTGCTTGGCACCAATAAGGGTCCTTGTGTCCTTCATTGCTCCAATTATGTTCCTTCAAAGGCTTGGATACGTACCACCATGAGGCTTGACCCTCGAATGTATTGATTAATGTCCAAAAGATCTCCGAAATACCTACAAAACCGACAAAAGCTCGTGTAGACGTATTTTCTAGTAATATGACTCAATTAAGAAATAAACATCACGAACTAACGTACAATCATGCATGAATGAAGGGAAAAACTATCTAAATGAATGCCTAAACTAACCTCATAAATCATGTCATCAGATCTCATGATCACCTTTGTTGATTGTTTGGTTTCTACATTACCTTGCATAAATGCTAACGAATGATGCTCAATTCAAAACGGATACAAAAATGATTGTGTTGATCATGTACTACTTTGACAATGACCGTGCACCTGCGGTACTCCAAATTATTACGTGATCTATTTTTCACCATATTGTTTAACAAACACTATGCTTATGAAAATCACTATCAACTGGTGTCTTCAGACTTCTTCCTCGGCACATTCAACTTGAAACACAAACAACTAGGAAGGAAACAAATTCAATAATATAATAAGGCTAAATAGTTTAATAAACAAATAAAGCAAATCAAATTCCCCAGAAACAACGTTGGAGAAAATAGAGGAAGTCGAGACAAGGATTAACTTGATCGGTGTAAATCAATCGATTTAAGAGAAGGAATGATCAAGAACAAGGATCGACTCGATCACAAAGAAAAATGAGGAAGTCAAGACAACAAAGAAGAACAAAGGAAACAGAGAAACACAAATCATCGATTTGATCGGTATAAATCAATTGAGTCAATCATAAAGGGTAATGAAGAAATCGGGGGTGTCAATCCGCCTTCAAGGTGAAACCCTAAGATCTTTTCCGAGTACACAATCTTCAAGTGCGTACTTCTCCAAATCTTCCTTTAACACAATAAAATCTTCCGAGTGATCTTTCTTCTCTCTAGCAAGGCTGGAATGTAGCGCGGGATAGCGGATCCCCTTTTGGAGATTTTGGCTCCCTCTCAACGTTCAAGGCTATAGAACATTTATTGGGATAAGTCTAGGGTTTAAAGATAAAACCTTAAATATTTGGGCTGAAAAGAAGTCGAGCCCGATGGTATCAGAAAATATTGTGGCGCGTCAGACGGTATCAGAAGATACTTTGTCTCGTCAGACGGTATCAGAATATAATTTGGCGCGTCCTAGCTCCCTTTTATGCTCCTTTTTGTCGCTCTTCAAGGCTTAATCCTTAAATATACCATTTTGCTCCAAAATTCGTCAATTTACCAAAAATTGCAATAAAACTTTGTGTAGACCTCTATTCTTGCAAAGTAGGTGAATATAATCATAAATGCCATGAATGTATGTCTATGCATGCAAAATAAAGGGAAAATCTATATAAATAAATGCCTAAATATATGTCATAATTCATGTCATCCAAATACCCCATACTTGCCTCTTGCTTGTCCTTAAGCAAGGTTCAAACTTAAGATATAAGATGATATGGATTATATGAATATGTCAAAATAAAGAAAAACCATTATATTTTGGTTGTGCTTCTATTCATAGATCACTCTCAAATTTTTCTTTCATGTTTCCTTGAAAACTTCTATGTACTTAAAACGAATCATGTCAAGCAAAGAAACATCATACATTGAAAAAGCTTCAAGACAAACATCATAACCCAAAGCAATATCAAAATCAATCATGTGGAATTCCAATTTAGATCACTAAGCCAAACAACAATCCAAAGATCTTAAGGACTTTCAAGCAAAGGTCAAGAAACGTGAATAGGTGGATGCATATAGGTAAGTGGTGCAAAAATCCCGGAAAAAAGAACAACATAAATGTAACACCCCGAATCCGCGGGACTCGAAATGCTACATTGGGCTAGGATCTCACAATGGATCCTGACCCTAGCCCGACAACAAGTTCACTGGATCTTACAACAAGGCACAAGTAGATTAAACTCAAATACATAAAAGTTTAGTATGATACATCAAAAGAGTTTACACACTCATAGCCGAGTACAAAACAACAACATAAACCACAACCACAAAAGATCCCACATCCCACGCATCCTAATGTACAAAAGTCCTCGGCTTGTCACACCATCTGGCTCACTCTGTAGTCTTCCTAACCTGCAGATCATCTACAACACGGTATACACCATTAGCTACAGCAATAGATAAGCATGATAGTAATAACACAAACACACCACAACATCTCATACATGCAATGCCACACACATTCATTCATTATCTTTAATTACGTTATACCATTACTAATTCAACTTCTTTTGTAACACGAGGAGCCTCAAGAACCCCGTCCCATCCAATGTAACACAGGAGTTTTGCATGGGGGTGACCGTCACTCGTCCCCTCCTGTGAGATTATCTTCAAGGCACCCAGCAGGCGGAGACTGGTGGTTACCGCCAGTTATAATACACTTGGGCCATATAAATATAATGAATGGTCATCCTAGTCTGGTTTAAGTTATAAATGCACAAACATATGAACACACACAACCATCACAATCATACAATCCACAACTGCACGCTAAGTAAGTCCTATGGACTTACCTGATACACTCGTATCCTCTACCATGTCACAGCTTCCCCTCGGGGAAGAAACCAACGCCTGCAAGAGCAAGGCACACAACATCACAACCTGAAAGGGTTAGGAGACTCGTCTCTTTAACCAGAACCAACATACAACCTAAAGATCAACACAAGCTCACATATGCCCATATCATATTCTCAACATAAACACAGGTGCCTAAGGCACATCTCTAGCATACCACTCATCCTAACCAACCTAACCTAGCCAAGAACTAAGCCAAAGCTAAAGGAAAGGAAGGAAGGAAGACATACCAACAAGGTATGCACCAACAGAAGCAAGAACACACCAGCCAACCCAGTGAGGCGCAGGGGCGGCTCCACACCAGGTGTAGGTGCGGCTCAGGTCAGGCGCATGGGCGGCCAACTGTGCAGAGAGTTGGTCTCGACTTCTCTTATACTCCTTTCTCGATTCTCTTCACGTCTTCAACACATTACAATAACACATATGCATAATATATACACATATGATCATCACAACATCCAGGAAGGATCCAATCACAAGTCCAACTTGTGATCCTAGGCTAGAAAGAAGAAGAAAGAAGCAAGGAGAAGGAAAGAAGAGAGAAGAAGAGAAAGGACTTACCACTCCACCCTAGGCTGCAACTATGGAGCATCCACACCCCTCACCACTTCAACACATCAACAACAACACACAACAACATCAGCAAGGTCATCTAAAGCCAAAACCACACTCAAAACTCTCAAAACTCTCTCACAAGATCAAGAAGAAGCAAAGATGGGAAGAGGAAGAAGAAGAAGAGCGTAAAGGTGATGAAGGAGCTGCAATGGAGTGAAGAAACCCTTCATCAGAGGATTAGGAGGCTTATATATGAAGCTCCCCCAAGAGCAAGGTCAGAAGTCAACAAAGGTGGCTGCAGCCGCGCAAAACCGCAGGGGCGGACCGACTAAGGCGTAGGGGCGGCTCACCTGGTGCGTAGGTGCGGCTAGCAGAGTCAGCTGGGGCGGCTGGCAGTGTCAAAGCTAACTCAGCTAAGGCTCAGCAAGGTTCCTAGGCTCCAAAGGCTGAGGCTCTTACATCTCACCCCCCTTAAAACAAGTTTCGTCCCGAAACTTGCAAAAACCTAAAGTCTCTCGGACCCATAAGCCGAGGTAAACTCTCTCCTCAAAACGTCAGGTCAAAACCTATAACATTCTATATCCTCAACACAGCATGGAGGTATCACAACTCCAGCATCACAACTCTACACAAGGTGTAGAGGAAGATCATCTCTAGCCAAACACTAACCACAACACACTGGCATGGAGGAAAACCGTCTCCTGCCACCACGTACACATAACAATACTATGTGGAGGAAAACCATCTGCACTCACACTATGTCCATCAAAGGTAGCATGGAGGAAATAACCATCTCCTGCTACTCCTAACATACCAAAGCATGAAGGAAAGAACCATCTCCAGCTATACCTATCTCGTGCTAGCAAACAGGATCTAACAGATCATATGCACACGCAACCAGCAAGGAAACACAACATATCACATAAGCACATAGCATACAAGTACTCACCAAGAAGGCGCTAAGATCTACTCATAGACCCTACTGGTGCCTCTAACTCCGCATAAAACTCTGGATAGTTCCTCTGGATACTATCTTGTGTCTCCCAGGTAGCCTCATCGGGTCCTCGTCTAGACCACTATATCCTCAACATAGGAATGTCCTTCAAACGCAGGCGTCTCACACCTCGCTCTAGGACTGCGATAGGGTGCTCTACAAACATGTGGTCCGGCTCAACCACCAGATCATCATAACTCACGATGTGCCTCAGATCTGGTATGTACTCCCTCAGCTGAGACACATGAAATACAGGGTGAACACCCTCTAACCTCGGAGGCAAAGCTAATTTGTAAGCTGCTCGTCCAACTCTATCTAGTATCTCAAAAGGACCGACATATCGGGGACTCAACTTCCCCTTTATGCCAAAACGTCTGACTCCTCGCGTCGGAGATACTCTCAACCAGACATGAGCTCCTACCCTGAACTCTAGAGGTCGACGCCTCTTGTCTGCATTCGACTTCTGGCGACTCTGTGCAGCCAGCATCCTCTCTTTGATCAGCGCTACTCGAACCATATTATCCTAAATCTGCTCTGGCGCTATCCCACTGATACTACTAGGCTCGTCCCAGCATAAAGGTGTATGGCATCTACGTCCATACAGTGCCTCACAAGGAGCCATCCCTATAGATGCATGGCAATTGCTGTTGTATGAGAACTCAACGAGTGGGAGGTAATCAGACCTTCCCTGTCCCCAATCCAACACACAAGCTGGCAGCATGTCCTCTAAGGTCTGGATGGTCCTCTTTGACTGACCATTTGTCTGGGGGTGAAACCCAGTCGTGAAGTGTAGACTCGTCCCCAAAGCAGTCTGAATCTGCTGCTAGAATCTCGATGTGAATCGTCCGTCACGATCAGAAACGATCGTCCTCGGTACCCCATGGAGTCTCACTATCTGTCTAGTGTACTCCTCGGCTAATCTGTTCACTGGACACGTCTCTCTGATGGGAATGAAACGTGCCGTCTTCGTCAATCTATCAACAATCACCCAAATGGCATCAAAGCTCCTACTAGTCCTCAACCCGGTCACAAAATCCATGGAGACGTCCTCCCACTTCCACTGCGGTACTGGCAGTGAGTGGAGCTCACCTCCAGGCCTAAAATGCCCTATCTTGACCTACTGACAAGTCGCACACTAAGCCACAAATCTGGCTACATCGGACTTCAGCCCTCCCCACCAAAATGAACGTCTCACATCATGGTACATCTTACTCATACCAGGGTGTACTGAGTAAGGTGTACAGTGAGCCTCTTGTAATATTTGTTGTCTCAGCTCTGCATCCGCAAGAACACAGATACGATCATGTCGCCTCATAACTTTATCTTCCCCAATAGTAAACTGGGGTGCCTCTTCACGAGACATCCTATCTCTGATCCTCGCCAAAGTCGGGCAGGTCCCCTGCTTCTATGGATCTCATCCAACAGACCAGGTAGAATCTCTAAAGTAAACAACTGGGCATCCTCATCAGGGAACTGGATGTCCATCTCTAGCCAAGCTAGATCCCTCTGAAGCTGGGGCTGTACAGTAAGTCTGGCAATCGCCTTCTCTCGAGGCGTCAACTACCACATTCGCCTTGCTAAGATGATACAAAGTCTCAAGGTCAAAATCCTTGATCAACTCAAGCCATCTACGCTGGCGGTTATTCAATTCTCGCTGCGTGAAAATATACTTCAGACTCTTATGGTCTGTGAAGATCCGGCATGTAGCACCATACAGATAATGTCTCCAGATCTTCAAAGCATGAACTACCGATGCTAACTCTAGATCGTGAGTCAGGTAGTTCTCCTCATACGTCTTCAGCTGTCTAGACGCATATGCAATCACTTTGCCCCTCTGCATCAACACACATCCCAAGCCTAGCTTGGATGTATCACTATAGACCACAAAATCCTCAGAACCCTCTGGTTGTGCTAAGACAGGATCAGAAGTCAAACGCCTCTTCAACTCCTCAAAACTCTGACCACATCGGTCGGTCCATACAAATCTGGTAGTCTTCCTCAGAAGACTCGTTAGTGGACGGGCAATCACAGAAAATCCCTCCACAAAGCGTTCGTAATAACCGGCTAAGCCAAGAAAGCTACACACTTCTTTGACGTTCGTCGGTGTCATCCATGCAGTAACTGACTCGATCTTCGCAGGGTCAACCATGATCCCATCGGCGGAGACAATATGTACAAGGTAAGCAACCTCAGACATCCAAAACTCGCACTTAGAGAGCTTGGTGTACAACTCTCTATCCCTCAAAATCTGTAATACCGTCCTCAGGTGTTCCACATGCTCCTCTCTACTACGAGAGTATACCATAATGTCATCAATAAAAACCACCACAAACTGATCCAGGAAGTCGATGAAGATGTTGTTCATCAACTCCATGAATACTGCCGGGGAATTCGTCAGCCCAAATGGCATCACTACAAAATCGTAGTGTCCATAACAAGTACGAAATGTTGTCATGTGCACATCCTCCTCTCTCACCCTCAGCTGGTGATATCCTGAACGCATGTCAATCTTGGAGAAGACAGTCGCTCCCTGCAGTTGATCAAGTAGATCATCAATACGAGGTAGGGGATACCTATTCTTGATGGTTACCTTGTTAAACTCTCTATAATGTATGCACAGTCTCAATGATCCATCCTTCTTCTGCATGAAGAGGACCGGTGCACCCCATGGTGAAACGCTAGGGCGTATGAAGCCCTTATCAGCCAACTCTTCGAGTTGCTTCTTCAGCTCCAACATCTCGACAGGTGCCATACGGTATGGGGCCTTCGAGATGGGTCTCGTACCAGGCTCTAAATCAATACCGAAATCTACGCTCCTCTGAGGTGGCAAGCTAGACGGCTCTACAAATACATCTATTAACTCGCTGACCACAGGTATGTCCTCCAAAGCTGGACTCTCTCCATCCTTCACGGCGTAGCACCAGAAGGCATCACATCCCTATGCAATCAGTCTAGCTGCTCGTACAGCAATAATGACAGATCCTGTCTTCCAAAGGTCCCAACCCCGGAAGACCTCTATCGGACCCAAGTTGGTAGAGACTGTAATAGTTCTCTTACCCACATCTAACAAAGCACGGTGTCTACTGTTAGCATGAAATATTATGATATTTTAGGCACGTTTTCTAGATGTATTTCATCCATTATAGTGTTCATTGATAAAGCATTGAAGCAATTGTGAGCTAGTTTGTCTATATTGTCGATATAGAGGTCTACATAAGCTTTGTGTTGATTGTAGGCGAATAAGAGCTAAAACCGAACGAATTATGAGAGGATGGAGATGGATTGAGCATATCCAAGGATTGAGGACACCCCAAAGAAGCCAATGAAGATGCTAGGATGAGGAATGACACGAAACAAAGGGGATTACGAGCAACCTATGCTTCCACGCTCTAAAATACGGCCGCAATGAAGTCCATGCTCTAAACCACGGCCGTGGAACTTGGCAACATGAGCGTGGAGCATTCCAGAGAGTTACACGGTATAAAGTACGGTCGTGGAAGTTGTGAAGAACCGTAATCCAATTCCACGCTCTAAACCACGGGCGTGGAATTCCATATAACCGTGATTTAGGAAATCTTTTGACGAATAAAATATAGACACATTGTCTACACACATGGGCCGGACACTTATTCTATCTTTCCCTATAAAAGGACTGAAGGAGGGAGATTTCGGCACCTTCGCTTACGCTTGCTTGCACGTGCCTAGGGTTCCAGTTGGACGTGCGGAGATTGCCATTTTGCAACGGAGATTTGCAAAGGCTTGAAGATTTGGAAGTTGCGCTTTGTCCTTAGGTTTAATTAGAAGACGGATTGACATCCCACTCTTCATTCTTATCAAGGATTGTGATTGGTTTGTGTTATTCCAAATCTGATATACATCATTACTTTTGTTTGTGGATTTGAGATTGATTTGAAGTTTACTGAAGGTTTTCGAAGGTTTCCATCTTTCATTCTTCTTAATCTTGAATTTGATATCATAATGACTGTTGTTGGCTAAAACCCTTTAGCAATTCTAAGGTGAAGGGTTGATAGTTGTGGCTTAGATGATGATAGATCGATCGTAAACAGATTGGACCCTGAGAGTTAGAGAGATTTCGCCGACGAGCCAGAATCACGGCCTGTTCTTGAGGTTCCACGGCCGTGGAACTCAAGATCCACCCGTAATTTACCTTAGTTTACGAACTTTTCTTTTACTTTGATCCAAGGTTAAAGATTAGCTTTAATCTAGTCTTGACTTGTCTTTTCTAGGTAGTAGTGAAGCCTCAACAACCTCTACTTCGATTTCGAGTGTCACAACCTTAATCGGTTTAGTTAGTCTTGATCCTTGGGTTACAAGTTTGGGTATTTGAGATTAATTCTTGTCTTTAGATCCTTTCTATACTGAAGCCTCAACAACCTTTATAGAGAGTGTCCTTAGATAAGTCATATAAAGCCTTGGAACTTCACCGTACATTGCTTTACCTTAGCATACATTTGCAACTCTTAACTCTGTCCTTAGTTCTTTAGTATATCTTGAATCGATTGCCACAATTAGATACCTAGATCTTTAGGTTTGCTATTTTCCCAATATTTGCAAAGCTTCATACATTCACTTGCTTGACGATTTATAACTGGATTTAACCCTCCAAATCCCTGTGTTCGATACTCAGGAATTCTTGCTTAACTACGTCGATCTGTACACTGCGGGTTCGCTTGCTTAATTTCAGTTTTATAAATTTAAAGCTTGATTGCATGCACGCTAAGTGGTGAACATCTACGCATCCAATCCATACCTAATATGACTTCTTCATGCATCAAAGGCATGACTAAGAAGTCAACAAGTAGTACACGAGTCCCTAAACGTAGGGGACAACTACGTATCTCCTGGGTACCTCTGACCCTACTACCATCAGGTAACCCTATAGTAAAGGGTGTCCCCTCTATGGTAGACAAACTCAAACGCTCGACACAAGAAGTAGAAATAAATGAATGCGTAGCACCGATATCAAATAAAACTCTAACAGGCAAACCATGTAATAGAATGGTACCTGTAGCAGCTGGTGCTGGTGGATCCTCAGCACTCCTCAACTCAAAAGCACGACCTCGAACTCCTCGAGTATCACTAGTGCTAGCCTCTCTACCTTTACCCCTACTCGGTCCAGGAGCTGAACCTTGAGTAGCAGGTGTCCCTGGGACCCTCTGTTGTCCCTGATGCTGAGGCGGTCTCTGTCCACCTCCTGTTGCACCTGCAGGGGAAGAACTCTGCTGTGATAGCGCCTTGCTCTGACGGCAAAACATAGCTATATGTCCTGGCTTCTGTTAGCATGAAATATTGTGATATTTTAGGCACGTTTTCTAATCGTATTTGATTCATATTGATAGTCTTTGATTGAGCTTTGTGCATATGTGAGCTAGTATTGCCTATATTGTCGATATGGATGTCTACACGAGTTCTATGTTGATTATAGGTGATTTGGAGCTATTTCCGAACGGAATCGAGCAAAGGAGAGTTGAGTTGATATGTCCATAGATCGAGGACACCTTTTGGAAGCAATTTGGAGTCTTAGATTGAGGAATGCACGAATGAAGGCAAGAACCACGTTCTCACCCTAAATTACGGCCGTGGATTTTGAGTCAGAATTCGATGTTCATTCCAGGAGATATTACGGCCGTGGAACTAACCGTAGTAGTTTCCACGCCCTAAATTACGGTCGTGAAAAGATTCCACGACCGTGATTTTGGCGAATCTTTTCGCCATGTTTCGAAGCCACGATCTTTTGAAGATTGGGCCGGGCCGACATTTTGCCCTGCATTATAAAATAGACGGATGAGGCAAGATTCCGTCACCTCGCTTACGACCTTTCAACCCTCGCTTAGCGGCAAAACGCAAAAACCCTCATCTTGGAGGTAATTTGGAGATCTCATTGAAGATCAAAGTTCGTATTGAAGAGTTGCTGTTTGTGATCTTCGTGTTTGTGGAAGATCGAAGTTCTTGGAGGATTTTGCAAGAAGATCTCTCTTCTTGTTTAGGTTTGATTCAGAATCGGATTGACATCCCGTTTCTCTTCTTTCCTAAAGATTGTGATTGCTTGGTCCGTTTTGAATCTTTGGATAAACACTTGTTATTGATTGTGATTCTGAGATTCACTTGAAGATTATTGATAGTTCTTGAAAGTTTTCATCTTTTATCTCTTAATTCTTGAATCAATATCAATATGACAGTTATTGGCTAAAAACCCTAACAATTCTAAGGTGAAGGGTTGATAGTTGTGGCTTAGATGATGATAGATCGATCGTAAACAGATTAGACCCTGAGAGTTAGAGAATTATCGCCGACAACCCTAAATCACGGGCTGTTCTTGAGTTCCACGACCGTGGAATCTCAAGATCCAACCGTAATTCCCCTAAGTCTACGAGCTTGCTTTTACCTTAATCTAAAGTTAAAGATTTGCTTTAGCTTAGCTTAGACTTGTCTTTTCTAGGTGGTAGTGAAGCCTCAACAACCTCTACCTTGATTGTGAGCCTCAACAACCTCAATCGGATAAGTTAGTCTTGATCTTTAGATTATAAGTTTGGGTATTTGATACTAATCCTTGCCTTTAGAATCTTTCTATATTGAGCCTCAACAACCTGTATAGGGAGTGTCTTTTAGGTGAATTACATAAGGTTTTTGGAACCTCAACCGTACGATTACCTTACATTAGTATACCCTTGCATATCTCGACTCTGTCTTTATATCATTAGTATATCTTGAATCAATTGCCACAGCTGGATACTTGGATCTTTAGGATTGTTGTTTTCCCGATAATTTGCAAACTCCCATATTCACTTGCTTGATAACCTGCGATCGAGTTCGTTCCACCCAAATCCCTGTGTTCGATACTCTGGAATTCTTGCTAATCTACGTCGATCCGTACACTGCGGGTTCGCTTGCTTGATTCTAGTTTTATAAATTTAAAGCTTATTTGCACACACCTCTAGGGGCGAACAGCTTCCCGCACGAGAAGCAAGTCAACGGTGTTCTAGGGCAATCAGCCCTCATATGCCCATAGGCAACGCAGTTGTAACACTGCCGACCTTTATCACTAGTCTGTACCGACACTGGAATACTCGAGTGGCCCTGAGTCAGACCCCGCCCGAATCCAGATGCTCTTGCACCAGTCGGTGCTGTACGCTGTCTCTTCTCAGACCGTCCGGTCTGAGAAGTCCTCCTCGGGCTAGTCCTCTCTCTCTCATAAGCAAAAGCCCGATCCTGGTTGTCTGCCAATGAGTCACAATGAAATCCAACCATATATGAACGGGTACTCTCCCTCAGATGTCGGGAGAATAGGTATACATGCTGGTCCTCAGAAGGTGCAGCTGGACCCAACAAAGCTAACTCAGTCCGGAAGCGGCGAATGGCATCAATAATGGGCATCCTCAAAGCCTACTTCCACAAAATCCTACAGCTTCTCCCTCCTCAGTGAGGCAGGGCAGAACTGCTCCCTTAGCAGAGTCCTCATCTGCTCATAGGTGGTGACTCGTGCTCTAACTGTCCTCCACCACTGATGTGCCAGGTCACGGAATAGAGACTATACTAGCTCTATCTGTCTGTCCTCTGGGCAACGAATAGACTCTAAGGCTGAATCTACATGCCCAATCCACACCTCAGTCTCTAGGCCAATCTCCCCAGAGAAGTGTGGTACTCCCTGCTGGTGGAATGCTTTCAACCAGGTATCTGGTCGAGGCCCTCTAGTCTCCTCCACAACTCGAGCTGGCTCAGCTACACGAACTGGTGCAGCTGGTACCTGAGTAGCTCCATGGGATTCCTCAGATAATCCCTCTTGCCTTGGTAAGTCTAGAGCTCGTCGACCCACTCTGATGGCCTCCTCTAACTGCCTGAGATACTCACTGAACTCTGATCCGCCCATGGAGACACGATCTGAGCTATCAGACTCGCCTAGATGGGTCTGTTGTCTCTTGGACCCACCACTCCTCGTAGCTGGAACAAAGCTCTCAACAACCTCCTCATGAGCCTCCTCCACCACTGGTGGATCTGCAGCGGGAGCTGGTCCCTGTCTCCTCTCTCCTGGAGGAAGAGGTGGTATACCTCTACCTCTGCCTGCAGCAGTAGCTCTAGTCCGAGCCATCTGAGGGGTATGCACATCTAACGTATAAGGCTCTATATAGGCCATAGGTATAGATATATATTTAATACATAATAATACATGCACACATATCATCACATAAAAGGTATCTATATATATATATATATACTGTTGAGATCCTCAGATGGGTGATGACTTCTATACACACAATCCCAAAAACATCTGTACTCGCTTTAAAACCAAAACTCTTTAAAACATCAAACCCCGTATGGGTTTTGTTTATTTATCCACTCTACCTTTATTGCAGATAGCAAGTGCCATTGTTGTCAACCTAAGGCTCTAATACCAACTCTGTAACACCCCGAATCCGCGGGACTCGGAATGCTACATTGGGCTAGGATCTCACAATGGATCCTGACCCTAGCCTGACAACAAGTTCACTGGATCTTACAACAAGGCACAAGTAGATTAAAATCAAATACATAAAAGTTGAGTATGATACATCAAAAGAGTTTACAAACTCATAGACGAGTACAAAACAACAACATAAACCACAACCACAAAAGATCCCATATCCCACGCATCCTAATGTACAGAAGTCCTCGGCTTATCACACCATCTGGCTCACTGTGCAGTCTTCCTAACCTGCAGATCATCTACAACACGGTATACACCATTAGCTACAGCAATAGATAAGCATGATAGTAATAGCACAAACACACCACAACATCTCATACCTGCAATGCCACACACATTCATTTATTATCTTTAATTATGTTATACCATTACTAATTCAACTTCTTTTGTAACACGAGGAGCCTCAAGAACCCCGCCCCATCCAACGTAACACAGGATTTTTGCATGGGGGTGACCGTCACTCGTCCCCTCATGTGAGATCATCTTCAGGGCACCTTCTCCTAACCCAGCAGGCAGAGACCGGTGGTTATCGCCCGTTATAATACAATTGGGGCATATAAATATAATGAATGGTCGTCCTAGTCCGGTTTAAGTTATAAATACACAAACATATGAACGCACACAACATTCACAATCACACAATCCACAACTGCACGCTAAGTAAGTTCTATGGACTTACAAGATACACTCTTATCCTCTACCACATCGCAGCTTCCCCTCGGGGAAGAAACCAACGCCTGCAAGAGCAAGGCACACAATATCACAACCTGAAAGGGTTAGGATACTCGTCTCCTTAACCAGAACCAACCTACAACCTAAAGATAAACACAAGCTCACATATGCCTATAGCATACTCTCAACATCAACACAGGTGCCTAAGGCACATCTCTAGTATACCACTCATCCTAACCAATCTAACCTAGCCAACAACTAAGCCAAAGCTAAAGGAAAGGAAGGAAGGAAGACATACCAATAAGGTATGCACCAACAGAAGCAAGAACATACCAGCCAGCCCAGTGAGGCACAGGGGCGGCTCAGCAGAGGCGTAGGGGCGGCTCCACACCAGGCACAGGTGCGGCTCAGGTCAGGTGCAGGGACGGCCAACTGTGCACAGAGTTGGTCCCGACTTCTCTTCGACTCCTTTCTCGATTCTCTTCACGTCTTCAACACATCACAACAACACATATGCATAATATACACACATATGATCATCACAACATCCAGGAAGGATCCAATCACAAGTCCAACTTGTGATCCTAGGCTAGAAAGAAGAAGAAAGAAGCAAGGAGAAGGAAAGAAGAGAGAAGAAGAGAAAGGACTTACCACTCCACCCTAGGCTGCAACTATGGAGCATCCACACCCCTCACCACTTCAACATATCAACAACAACACACAACAACATCAGCAAGGTCATCCAAAGCCAAAGCCGCACTCAAAACTCTCAAAACTCTCTCACAAGATCAAGAAGAAGCAAAGATGGGAAGAGGAAGAAGAAGAAGAGCGTAAAGGTGATGAAGGAGCTGCAATGGAGTAAAGAAACCCTTCATCAGAGGATTGGGAGGCTTATATATGAAGCTCCCCCAAGAGCAAGGTCAGAAGTCAACAAAGGTGGTTGCAGCCGCACAAAACCGCAGGGGCGGACCGACTAAGGCGCAGGGGCGGCTCACCTAGGGCGCAGGTGCGGCTAGCAGTGTCCGTTGGGCCGGCTGGCAGTGTCAAGGCTAACTCAGCTAAGGCTCAGCAAGGTTCCTAGGCTCCAGAGGCAAAGGCTCTTACAATAAACTTTTTTTTTCTTTTTGCAAACTTGAATCAACCACCATTGAGAGCTTTACTCTCCCTTTTCAGCATAAAATTCTTTTTCGACTTTACTTTTTGGAAGTATGGAAAACGGTGCACAAAAACCCAAGCCTAGGAGATTGGCGATTCTCAATTTCGAGATGCCTCAAATCCTTGATGCACACACCATAATCCGTTAGGAATATCGCTCAATCCGACTTTGGAATGACACAAACACCCGGCTATGTGAATGGTACCGAGTTACTCATCATCATGATTGACTTCCCCAAACCTATTTTCTATACTTTGAATGCACAAGTTTCTTTCATGGCCCTCCCACATCAATCATGCCAAAATTTACAATCTTCCTAATTCCCGGATAGGTAAAGGAGACAAAAATTTTATTGAGGGGCTAAATGAACAAAGAAGAAGCAAGAAAAATCAAGGTGCCTTAATCATTTCATAAAAAAGCGCAAGGACTTATAATGTGATTTCAACCTTCCTTCCTCAATATGATTTAGACAAAAATCTTTCACATTATGAAACTTGCAAGAAGATCAAACAATACATTCAATTTCTCCACAATTCATAACTCAATTCAAGCACATAAATGTTATCAAAATTCAATCCACAAGTAGATTCATCATTGATGTCATTTCCAATCCTAGAAGCACAATATTTTTCAAAATTTTTCAAATTTTTATGGATTTTTCAAAGATTAAAGATGCAATGCAAAAAAGGAAACGTGTGAAAATGAAAACAAAGATGCAAGTGTTCATGGATAAAGCAAAGCAAATGTGTGAAATTATTACATCAACGAGAGTCATACCCCAACCCATACTTAAGATACACATAGTCCATAATGTGTTGAAAAAAGGAAAGAAAAGGAACAAAGAAACTCACTAAGGTGGTGGAGTAGCTCGAACCATGCAATCAGCTCATCCCATAGGAGGTGGTGGCGGGTACGGGAAGAAGTTCGGGTCGAACGGGCGCCCAAACTGTTGCCGGTAGACGTCAGGGAGGATCCTTGCATTTTCTTTGCGCTCATCTTCTTGCTTATCAAAGTGGGTCTCAAGAGCATTCATCCTCTGCGTAAGTCCGGCTACCCAAGGCGGCTGCTCATCCATCCAAGCCAGTTGTTGATGCATCCACTCCGGTGGCGCTCCCATCCAAGTTGGTGGAGCCTACATCCAATCCGGAGGACCCTCCATCCAAGTATAGGGCGCTCACTCACACTAGCACGTCGGGAAGAGGAAGACGCGGAAGGCCGCTGCTGGTAGGTAGATCTCCTAGCCGGCTCCTAGAAATCTGCCGGTTGACCCAAAAAATCTCCAAAAGCTCCCTCAGCACCTCCAATATTTGGAACTCGTCACCACCCAGCTCCTCATTACCATCAACACCATCATCAACCTCATCAGCAGGTTTCTCCTCGGGAATGTAGGGTGGAGCTCCTAAGAGGTTGGCATGCATCGGAACAAATATAGCCTTCCAATTCTGCCGGTTCCGAACGGAGTAATCAACACTCTATGGAATGCCTCTCCCTCCCTTGTCTTCCCAAGGCATGGAGACAAAGTTTGGACCACGGTGGCGGGGAATCAAGAGCCCCCTAGTCATGAATCCTTGAAGCCCTAAAGGCCTCGCAACAGCAACCATCTCACAAGCGGAATAATCAACCCCAAACTGCTTTGCTATGTATGTCATTATCCCTCTATAACTAATATTTCCCGCTGATTTGTTCTTGATCTTGCTAAGAGTAGAAGCAAGCATAGTGGCGCAATCCGAAGTATGACCGGCCGCCATACAAAAAGGATAAAAAGCTCTTCACCCTTGAGCTTTTGGGTAGTCTCGGTCCTAGGGAATAGGCACTCGGAGAGGATCCTATGGGCAATCTTGAAGGTGAGGTTATAGATTAACTTGGCTTTCGGGTCGGCCGGTTGCCAACAATCCTTATGACCAACCACCATAGCAATATCCTCCCAAAACTCTCTAGCTCGTGCACCCCTAGAAAACGTCCCATTGAATGTATCAACAAACCCAAACAATGCTCCAAACTGAGCTATAAACATATAATAGGTGTGGTCCATCAACCGGAAGTATACCGTTTGGTTAACGGCACTATGCTCAAAAGAGGTGATAAACTCTCTTGTAATCTCCTCATAGGCATCCTCTCTAATGCTAGCAAAGGTAGTCATCCCAACCCTATCCAACATCCACTTAAGATCAATCACAACATGTGACTCCTAAAACTTTTCAAGCACAATGTATCTAGGAGCGATAACCTTGCGCTTGTGGATCTTTTCAAAAGCTCCCAACTGGTTCTCATGGATGGTAGGGATCCTAGGTGTAGGTGGGACAATGGGAGGGGGTTGGGAAGAGGAGCTTGCACCCTTTTGTTTCTTGTTTCAGTTTGATTTTCGTGTTCCAAACATTTTCAGAGAAAACCACAGCCTGTTCTTGGGGTTCCACGCCCGTGGTTTTTATACGGATGGACGTGAAAATGCTCGATTTCCCTCAAAATCTTAGAATCACCACAACAATCTATGGTTTGGATTTGAAGAATCTTCAAAGAAAACGAATGAAATCAACCAAGGGAAGAGTTGAGAGCAAACCTAGGGTTTAGATTTGAAAAAATCCAAATTCTCGCCCGATCGTTGAGTGTTTGTGCTGTTTGTTGCCAAAATCCGCTCTAGAATCAAATTTGCTTCAATTAGGAGAAAAGAATCGTGCAAAAGAATCGCCGAATGAAGGAATGTGGGATTGGGGATTTGGGCGTGGTAGAGGGGCATGGAAGAGAGGTTGAGTTGTGAGAAATTGTGAAGAAGAAGAACTTATAAAGCCCCGTAAAATCTTCCAAAACCATGGCATGTCGGGCCGTTCCACGGCCGTGGAAAAGTAGCAATATGGCCGTGGTTTTGAGTCCTTTTATTTGGCTGCTCTCGACATAGTTTTCCACGGCCAAAATTATATAAACCACGGCCGTGGTTTTGCCTTTTTATCCGTGGAATGCTCTGTTCTTGCCAAAAAAATCCAAATTTCGTTGTTCTCTCGGCTTTTTTCACTTATTTTTGTCTTTTCTCAACCCTGACATCCAAAGACACAAAATATACCGGAAGGTATCGACGAAAAACAAACAAAAACAACTACTCTAATCTAATCTAAGAAAAACATAAACAAAAGCTAGAATGCAATACCTTGGGTTGCCTCCCAAGTAGCGGTTTGTTTTAGGTTCGTAGCTAGACCAATCCTTTATGCTTAAGTGAGGATAATTGGTGCGACTTCTTCAATTTGGAGTTCCGGAGAATACTTCTTGATTCGTTGGCCTTTCACCTTGAAACTTCCGCACTTCTCACCCCATACTTTAACTGCACCATGGGGGAAAACGTGTTTAATTACATAAGGTCCTGTCCAACGAGATTTAAGCTTACCAGGAAAGAGTCGAAGTCTATAATTGAAGAGAAGAACAAGGTCTCCTTCTTTGAAGTCCTTTGGAATGATATGCTTATCATGCCAACGCTTCGCTCTCTCCTTGTAGATCTTGGCGTTCTCATAGGCGTTCAAGCGGAGTTCCTCTGGTTCATTAAGATCTAAGAGACGTTTCTCTCCCGCTTCCTTCATGTTGAAGTTCAACCACTTAACAACCCAATACGCCTTATGTTCCAGCTGAACCGGAAGATGACAAGACTTCCCGTACACAAAGTTGTATGGTGTTGTGCCTATGAGAGTCTTGTATGCCGTTCTATACGCCCACAATGCGTCATCCAGCTTTAACGACCAATCCTTCCTTGTCCTTGACACCGTCTTTTCCAGAATTCCTTTGATCTCCCTATTAGAAATTTCCACTTTTCCACTTGTTTACGGATGGTAGGGTGTGACGATCTTGTGAGTCACCCCATACTTAACTAGTAGAGCTTCAAATCGACGGACAATGAAGTGTGATCCTCCGTCACTAATGATGGTTCGGGGTGTCCCAAACCTTGGGAAAATAGTTCGATTTAAGAACTTAACAACCACCATCGCATCATTAGTTGGAGAGGCAATAGCTTCAACCCATCTTGAAAAATAATCTACAGCTAGAAGTATGTATTGGTTACCACAAGATGATGGGAATGGTCCCATGAAGTCAACTCCCCAAACGTCAAAGATTTCCACTTCTTGTATGTTGTTGAGAGGCATTTCATTCCTCCTAGATATATTCCCTGTTCTTTGACAAGCATCGCAGCAAGCAACAAAGGTTTGCACATCCTTAAATAATGTAGGCCAAAAGAATCCGGATTGTAATACCTTAGCGCTAGTCTTGCGAGAGCTAGTGTGTCCTCCACAAGGAAGCGAATGACAATGACGAATGACATTTTTCATTTCGTCTTCAGGTACACATCTTCGAATGATGCCATCAAGAACTCTCTTGAAGAGTAGAGGTTCATTCCAATAGTATTGGCGGACATCCCTACAAAACTTCTTTCTTTGTGCGTAGGATAGTCCGGGAGGTATTTCTTGACAAACAAAATAATTCACAAAATCAAAAAACCAAGGTTCGCTACCTCTAGAAATATGATCGATGCACTCTTCCATTAGATGCAATTGTTCGTCTGGGAAAGAGTCATCAATAGGTAAGTCGGCACTTGTGACATGTGGTAGACGACTTAAGTGATCCGCAACAGAATTTTCAAATCCTTTCTTGTCACAAATCTCAAGATCGAACTCTTGAAGGAGGAGAATCCACCTAATAAGCCTTGACTTTGCATCTTTCTTGGCAAGCAAATACCGAATTGCTGAATGATCCGTGTATACAATCACCTTCGCTCCTACAAGATAAGAACGAAACTTTTCAAATGCATATACAACAGCAAGAAATTCCTTTTCCGTTGTGGCATAGTTGAGTTGCGCTTCATCTAGCGTCTTGCTAGCATAATAGATGGCATGAGTGTGTCCATCTTTCATTTGTCCAAGCACCGCTCCTACAGCTACGTCACTTGCATCACACATGACCTTAAATGGGAGATTCCAATCCGGAGGTTGAATTATTGGGGCTGAGATTAGAGCTTCTCGAATCCTGTAAAAAGCATCCAAGCATTCTTTCGAAAATTCAAAAACAGCATCCTTCATCAATAGATTACTTAGCGGTTTAGAGATTTTCAAAAAGTCCTTAATGAATCTCCTATAGAATTCAGCATGTCCTAGAAAACTTCTAATCCCCTTCACCGAAGATGGAGGAGGAAGCTTCTCTATCGTCTCAATCTTAGACTTGTCAACCTCAATCCCTCTATTAGAGATCATGTGTCCTAAAACAATGCCTTCCTTAACCATAAAGTGACACTTCTCCCAATTAAGAACTAGGTTCGTGTCTTCACACTGTTGTAGAATAAGAGACAAGTTAGCAAGACAATTATCAAATGAGGAACCATAAACAGAAAAATCATCCATAAAAACCTCCATGATTTCCTCAATGTACTCCGAGAAGATGGCCATCATACACCTTTGAAAGGTGGTTGGAACGTTGCACAATCCGAATGGCATCCTTCTATAAGCAAACGTACCCCATGGGCACGTGAATGTGGTCTTTTCTTGATCGTCCAGATGAATCGGAATCTGAAAGAAACCACTATAACCGTCAAGATAGCAAAAGTAAGAGTGTTATGCTAACCTCTCAAGCATTTGATCAATGAACGGTAGCGGAAAGTGATCCTTCCTTGTCGCATTGTTCAGCTTGCGATAGTCGATGTACATCCTCCATCCTGTCACCATTCTTGTAGGAATGAGTTTTTTGTTCTTGTTGGCAACAACGGTCATTCCTCCTTTCCTTGGGACGACTTGACCAGGCTCACCCACTTGCTATCAAAGATCGGGAATATGATACCTGCATCAAGCAATTTAAGGATCTCCTTCTTCACGTCCTCTTTCATGATCGGATTTAACCGTCGTTGAGGTTGACGTGAAGGCTTATAATCCTCTTCCCTTAGTATCTTGTGCATACATAAAGATGGTTTAATTCCTACAAGATCCTCTATGGTGTAGCCTAAAGCTTCCCTATTTTTCCTCAAGACAATCATAAGTCTATCATGCTCATCTTCACTTAAATTAGAACTAACTATGACGGGAAACGTAGAATTAGTTCCAAGAAATGCATATCTTGGATGTGTGGGAAGTGGCTTCAATTCCAAGGTTGTAGATTCCTTTGGAGTGTTGTGAGGGCTGTCCGAGGTCTCCTTGGAAGTCTCCAAGGGTGTGGAAGTGGTGGAAGAAGAATCAAGAATGTTGGTAGAAAGAACGGAATTATCCTCAGCGTTTTCCAATTCAACGGTGTCACTGTTACTTCCACGGCCGTGGAAGTTATCTTTTGGGCCATGGTTTTGCATGTCAATTAAATATTTGCTCTCGACATTCTTTTCCACGGGTGGAATAGGTGAAACCACGCCCGTGGAAAAGCACGACTGGCGGTGGTTTTTGACGTTTTTCGAGCCATCGTACAATTTTTCGAATTCTTCAACTTGCACTTCTTCTAACTCTTCCAAAGCATCAATCTCAGCATTGCAATCCTCCTCCGCTCCTCTTTCAATGATTCTCATAGTTATAACCTTTTGCAACGGATCTTTAAACAAGGTCGAACTCACTTCCTCTCTAGATACCTCCTCATCATAAATGTTGAACATATCCTCTCCAAGTGTTGGTTCTTTTGTCAAAGTTGAGAGGACAAATTCAACCTTCTCTTCTCCAATATCGAAGGCCAATCTAGCGTTCTTGCAATCAAACATACAGCCGGAAGTTGCAAGAAAAGGTCTCCCGAGTATGATCGGGACCGGACAATCTGCAGGAATGTCAAGTACAACAAAGTCTATAGGAATATAGAATTTACCGAGCTTAACCGAAACGTCTTCAATGATTCAAAAGGGTCGAGTAATGAATCAATCCGCCATATACAACATCATCTTCACCGGTTTAGGTTCAGCTAAACCAACTTTCTTACACAAAGCAAGTGGAATAATGCTCACACTTTCTCCCAAGTCACAAAGTGCATCATATGTGACTTCTCCTACTCCTATTGGTATGCAAAATGACCCCAGATCACGCAGCTTTGGGGGCATCTTTTCTGTCATTGTTTTAATGAGCTCCGAAGACTCTAAACTCATCTTGACTTCTCCAAAGTCTTCCAGCTTCCTCTTGTTAGAGAGGATCTCTTTCAAGAACTTCCCATAAGCGGGCATACCTAAAATCGCATCAAGAAAAAGTATGTTAATATGCAGCTTGCTCATGAGATCAACAAACTTACCGAAATGCTTGTCTAGACGCGCTCCCGCTCCAGATTGCGGGAATGGCAAAGGAGGTTTACAAGCTGGAGGAGGAACATAGACATCTTCCTTCTCCTTTTTCTTATCCTTCTCTTTTTCAACGGGAACTTCAACGAACTTGGGATGCGGGTCGGTGGTTGTTACACCACTTATAGTTGTAATTGTCATCACCCTTCCTTTCGGATTGTCCTCCATTTTTCCGGGAAGTTTCCCTTGATCTCTAGGAACTTCTCCGGCCTTGCTGAATACTTGATTCTCCAAAACTTTTTGTGCTTTATCAATCAGAGTAATGTGACTCTCCATTCCTTGTATTTTCCCCAAGATTGTCTCCATCATTACGTAAAATCTATCCTTCTCTTTTTCCGGCTGGTTCGAACTATTTGATGTTTGCCCCTGACTTTTCAAAGGAGTAGAAGAAGAAGGATGTGTTAGTGAGTTTCATGCATGGGAATAAGGATTACCGGAATTTTGTTGGTTGGATCTCCAATTGTTGTTGGCATTTCTGTTGTTATTGTTCCAATTATTGTTCCAATAGTTGTTCCTATGTCCTTTTCTCCCTTCCTATATAGCCAACGTTCTGCTTCTTTTTTGATTGAAGGCTGGATTTTATAACTTCCTTCGGCTTCTTAATCTCATTGTTGAGGGAGAAAATTTGAGCTTGGGCTGCTGGATTTAATTTCTCTCCCGGCTCTCCGAAATCTCGATTCCCACTATCAGCGTTCCTATGGGAATACTTCTCAATCACTTTAGCTTGCTTCTCAATAAAATCCCAAGCATCATCTTCTTTGATATCCATAAAAGTTCCACAAGAAAGGGATTGAAGATTGAATTGCGTTCCCATATCTAATCCCTTGTAGTAATACTCCAATAATTCCAGCTTTGAAATGCCATGGTGCGGGCAATCCAATAGAAGATCTTGAAACCTTTCCCAAGATTTAAACAAACTTTCGTTAGGTTTCATAGAAAAAGCATTTATTTTACCTCTCAATTCCGCTGTTTTGGATGGCGGAAAGAACTTGGTGAGGAATTGCAAAGCTAAATCATCCCATGTGTTAAGTCTTCCAATTGGAAGAGCTTGATACCAATTGAAAGCTAAGGCTTTGTTCTTCAAAGAGAAGAAGAACGGCCTCAACTTGTAGTTGTTGTTGACATCTTTTGGAGGCTTTAAAGTTTCCATAAGAATCTCATAATTTTGCAAATGTTGATGCGGAGATTCAGCTTCCGTTCTACCAAACTGATTTTGGCGGATAATAGTGATGACTTGTGGGCGAAATCCAAAGTCATGCTCATCTTGATCTCCAAGATTCACACCTAAACGGCAAGGTTGCTGAATTGGATCCATACGTTGCCCAAGAGTTTGTGGTTCAGCCACGATATTAGCGGCTCTAGCATCTCTAGCATGAATGCGAGGATAAACATAGGATCGAGGATTAAATGGTGGTATTTCCTCCAGCTCCGGCATATCATCATCATCGGATGATTCAGCTTTCTTGCTCTTTGCGCCTTTATCTAATTTTATTTGTAAAATCATCGCCTTAAGCTCATCCATTTGAACTTGGTTTTTCTCTCTATCAGCACGAGCTACAGCTTGTTCCTCAATACTTCTTCTTTAACTTGTATTAAGAAGAGATCAAGTCTCATCCAACTCCTCTTGGAGATTCTTTTCATTGTGTTCCGCCATCTTTTTCTCCCTTAACTTTTTCTTCAAATTTTTCTCCGCTTCAGGATCAAAAGGAACGAGGTCTTTCACGGATCTAGACCTTCGCATATACCTAGAGAAATCTGCAAAATCACTAAGGTAGATAGATCAAATAACAAGAGCAAAAGCTCCCAAGCCCGACAACCGAAAACCGAATTTGGCCTAGACCAAATCCCCGAAAACGGCGCCAAAAAACTTGTTCGCTCGAAAGTGTGTGCGCCAAAGTGTTAAATATATAAAATCAGAAATCAAGCAAAGCGAACCCGTGTACGGATCGGCGTATTAAAGCAAGAATTCCAGAGTATCGAACTCAAGGATTTGGGGGGATAAATTCAGTTCACAAATTGTTAGGCAAATAACAAAAGCTTTTATAAAGATTAATTGGGAAAACAACAATTCTAAAGATTCAGGTATCCAATTGTGGCAATCGATTCAAGATGTTCTAAAGATATAAGGACATAGTTGGGATTGCAAAGGTATATCTAAGGTAGGGAATGGTACGGTGAAGTTCCAATCCCAAAAGTCTTCCCCAAAGGCTCTCTCTATAAAGGTTGTTGAGGTTGCAATATAGAAAGGATCTAAGGATGAGATTAAACTCTCAAATACCCATGCCCAAACCCAAGGGAATCAAAGATAAGCCAAAAAGGTTAAGGTTGTGACACTCAAAACCAAAGTAGAGGATGTTGAGTCTCACTACTACCAAGAAAAGGTAAGTCAAGGCTAGGTTAAAGCAAATCTTTATTTTTGGATCAAAGAAAAAGCAAAGAATGTACGATAAAGGAAAACCACGGTCGGATCTTGAAGAACCACGGCTGTGGAACACAAGAACAGGTTGTGGAAAGCCTCGATGATGAGGTTTCTCACAACTATCAACCCTTCACCTTAGAATCACTTAAGAATTTTAGCCAACAATCATCATAATGAAATCCAAAATCAAATATAAAAGAGAGAAAAGGTAAAACCTTGAAATCTCAATAACAGAAAACCAATGTTAATCAAACACAAAAATCATAACTTGCGTTCAATGGATGTACAATAGAATAAGAATATCTCACAAATCTCAAGGAACAAAGAAGAACGGAATGTCAATCCTCCTTCAAGGTGAAACCCTAAGATCTTTTCCGAGTATGCAATCTTCAAGTGCGTACTTCTGCAAATCTTCCCTTCATACAATAAAACTCAAAAACCGTGCTTGTGTTCAATGAATATATAATAGAGTTAAAAATCTCTCACTAATCTTGAAGAACAAGAAGATCGGGATGTCAATCCGCCCTCAAAGTGAAACCCTAAGATCTTCTAACTCCGAATTGGAAAAGTGTGTACTTCTCCAAATCTTCCTTCCAAAATGTTCTCACAATGTGATCTTGCAAACGATCTCAACTTCTCTCTTCCAAAAGCGTATGCAGCCAATGTGTATCGAGGGATCCTTTTTCTCTCTTTCTCCATCCTTCTTATAGGGAATGCTAGGGTTACAAAAGCCCGTAGCGGATGATGACGTGGCAAAAATGAAACGCGGCAGTCGTTAGCAAAATCACGGCCAAGACCAACTTTCCACGCCGTGGAAATCACCGTGGAAGCCTACGACATGTTCCTCCACGGCCTTAATTAAATTAAATACCAAAACCACGGCCGTGGTTCCTTGTACATGACCGTGGAATCCTTAAAATGTGCATACAATACTTTGTTTTCCAAAGCTTTCTACTCAAACTCCTTCCTTAGCTACTCTAATGCATCTCCTTGATGTCTAGTGATAGCATGTATTATAATCTATATTTTGGGATTCGTTTGGACACTTTATCTTCATAAATTTGCATGTATGGATGTATATTCTTTGATCATTATGTTGTTTTGTCCTCTATGCCTTGTGATGTTGTATGGAGAGAGATGTGATTCCTGTACGCCTTTGGGTAGTGTTATAACCCTATTTTCTGGAGTTGATGATTCCTCCATGTTGGTGTTTGAGGTTATAGATTGATATAGGTTATGATCTTCTGAACGGAGAGTTGATACCTCCGATAAAGAGAGAGAGTTATACCTCGGCTTATGGGTCCGAGAGTATTTGGGATTTTGCAAGTTTCGGGACGAAACTTGTTTTTAAGGGGGTGAGATGTAAGAGCCTAGTTGCTGAGTTGCTGAGTTGCTGAGAGTGTGAGTTAAGGACCTGGTTTTAGCCTGGACTTCCCCTGCGTGACCCACTGGCAGCCCCTGCGGTTTTCCTGGGCCGCACCTGCGCCTCACAAGGTCCGCCCCTGCGGCTCTGTGTGGCTGCAACCATCTTTGTTGACCCTTTGACTCGTGTTTTACCGTTTACCTCCCTTTATAAGCTTCTTCTCTCTCCCTTATAATGAGGGTTATTCACTTGCAGCTTCATCTCTCTCCCTACGTTCATCTTCTCCTCTCTTCTTCCTTTGGATCTCTTCTTGAGTTTCTTTGACGTTTTGTCGAGTTTTGAGAGTTTTGGATGGCTTTGCTTGCTGATTGTTGATGGTTGTTGTTGCTGAGCTTTGTGTGAGCCAGCTTGAGGTGTTGTGTTTGATCTCCTAGAGAGCTCAGCTAGTGAGTCTTATGGCTTCCTTCCTATCTTCTTCTTCCTTTCATCTTCTCTTCTCATCTCTTCCTCTAGCTTAGATCCCCTTAGATTGGATCTTGTTCCAACCATGATTGGCATATGTTGATGTATATATATGTATGTTTCTGTATGTATGTGTGTTGGTCGAAGAAGGAGTGAAGAAATCGAAGGAAGGAGTGAAGAAGGGGCTTAATTGGGGTCTTCTGTTGTCCAGCCGCCCCTGCGCCACCTTGCAGCCGCCCCCGCGCTGGCAGTGAGCCGCCCCTGCGGCCACTTGCACCAGCTGGTGTTACCACTTGGTTCTGCAGCTGTGTGTTGCTTCTAGGCTTGCTTTAGGATGCCTTTGTTCCCTCCTTTCCTAGTATGAGTGTAGAGGATCATGCTAGATGTGTGAGAATGTGTTTGGATGAGGTTATGATCGATATATGTCATGTATGGCCTTTGAGTTTTATTACGTTGTGAGGTTAGGTTGAGGATGATCCTATGGATCCCTTTGGGTCTAGGTGTGACCCTTGCGTTGACAGGAGTTTGATGTATCTCTTTATGCCTTGTAAATAGGCTAAGTTATCCCTCCAGTGTAGAGGTGATCATGGTTGAGTCTGATCGAGGTTGAGGTAAGTCCGTAGGACTTACTTAGCTACCATCCTTATATAGGGTGTTTGCATGAGTGATGTGTACGTTATATGTTGCTATGATAGCATGAGATGTCGTGTATACCGACCAATGTTTTATTGATTGCCATGTTGCTTGGTTGTGATAACCTTTCCCTTTCATCCCGCCGTGGAGTCTGGGAGGTTCTCTGATGTCAGGCCAGACTGGCTTTACAGGAAGGGCACAATCCACTTCCATAGGGTACTCGGATTGTGTGACCGATACTCGTACATCTCGCTATCAAGCTCAGAGGCGAGGATGTATCAGTCCTCGTGTCACATATTTTCATCTATTATATAAACGTTATTTGAGTGAATTGCTATTATTTAAAGATAATAAATGGGTAAATGTGTGATAGCATTTTAATGTGTTTATCTTCTGTGATTGTGCTTATGCTTATGCATATGCATTACCTTATATATGTATGGTAAGCTAATGGTATATTACCATGTTGTAGATGCCATACAGCATAGGCGTGTTGCTGAGTGATCTACCAGGGTGGCAGGCCGAGGACCTCTCGTACATAGGATGGTTGTGGTCTTTTGGGTTGTTTATGTTACCCTCCTGTGTGAGGATGATCTTTTGTTACCTCTTGTGTTAGGATGTTGTTGTTTATACTCCGCTATGTTGTTGTTATCTTTTGGTTGTACGGTTTATATAGTTTTGTGCATTTATTTTTATATCTGTCAGTGTCATGTTATAAGGTCCAGTGAACTTGTTGTCAGGCTAGGGTCAGGATCCATTGTGAGATCCTAACCAAATGTGGCACTCCGAGTCCCGCGGATTCGGGGTGTTACAGAGTTGGCATCAGAGCCTCAGGTTGACAACAATGGCACTTGTTACCTGCAATGAGGTTTGATAGGTAATATAAACAGAACCCGAAAGGGGTTGACGTTTTCAAAAGATTTTTGGTTTTAAGTGTGGTTTTGGGTTAGAATGTACGAGAAGTCGCCACCTCTGCTATTGATCTCTACAGTATAGATATGTATATATATGCATTATGAATGATGTTTGTATATGTGTTATATATATATATAACACATATAGCTCGGACTAGAGCTACTGATGTTGTAGGTAGAGGTAGAGGTAGAGGTAGACCACCTCTTCCTCTGGGCGTGATAGGAGAGGGACCAGTTCCCGCTATTGATCCACTAGTGGTGAAGGAGGTACATGAGCAATTTGTTGAGGGTGTCGTCCCAAAGATGAGGAGTGGTGGATCGAGGAGACATCATTCACATCGAGTCCAATTTGATGACTCGGATCGTGTCTCCATAAGGGGGCCAGAGTTCAGAGAGTACATCAGACGTATTGAGGAAGCTGCTAGAGCTGGAAGATGGGCCCCAAATCTACCAGTGCATGAGGGATCTTCTGAGATGTCTCAGGGAGCCACACAGGTGCCAGCTATGCCGACACGTATTGTTGAGACTGTTCGAGCTACAAAGGAGACTAGATAGCCTCGACTAGATACCTGGTTGAAGGCATTCCATCAGATGGGCGTACCACCTTTCTCGGGAAAGATAGGGTTGGAGACCGAGGTCTGGATAGGACATGTAGACTCAACTTTAGAGTCTATCAGATGTCTTGAGGATAGACAGATAGAGCTAGTTCAGTCTCTATTCCGTGACCTTGCACATTAGTGGTGGAGGACTGTACGAACCAGAGCCACCAGTTATGACCGCATGAGGAGTATGATTAGATAGCAGTTCTGCCCTGCCTCACTGAGGAGGGAGAAGCTGCAGGATTTTGTGGAAGCTGGCTTTGAGGATGTCTCGATTATAGACGCCATCAGCCGCTTCCAAACTGAGTTAGCTTTGTAGGGTCCAGCTGCACCTTCTGAGGACCAGCATGTGTACTTGTTCTCCCGTCGACTGAGGGAGAGCACATGCTCATATATGGCGGGATTCCATTGCGAGTCCCTAGCTAAATATCAGGACCGGGCTTCTGCTTATGAGAGGGAGCGAGCTAGTCAAAGGAGAGCTTCTCAAACGAGACGGTCTGAGAAGAGGCAGCACACTAGGCAGACAAGTGGAGTTGGATGAGCATCTGGTTCTAGACAAGACGAGAGACGTCAGAGTTACTCCTCGTCTGCACTGACTATAGATAAGGGACGACAGTATTACAACTATGGTGATCTTGGACATTTGAAGCCAGAGTGTACCAGGCCAGTTGTGACTTGCTTTACCTGTGGTAGGCCAGGACATCAAGCTGCCTTCTGTAGGTAGGTTGGAGTTGCATCTCAACAGGGTTCTTCCCCTGCCAATGTGGCGGGAGGTGGTCAGAGGACACCTCAGTAGCACACACAGGGATAGTAGAGGGTCCTAGATCGTCCTTCTACTCAGGGATTTGCTCTCGGGCCAAGTAGAGGTAGAGGTCTTGGTGGGAGTACCACTGACACCAGAGGAGCTCAGGGTAGAGCTTTTGAGCTGGGGAGTGCAGAGGAGCCGCCTGCACCGGCTGCTACAGGTACCATTTTGTTTCATGGTTTACGTGTTAGAATTTTGCTTGATATGGGTGCTACGCATTCCTTTATTTCTGATACATGTATTGAGCGTTTGAGTTTAGCTATTATAGAGGGGATTCCCTTTACTATAGGGTTACCTGATGGTAGCCGGGTCAAAGGTACCCGTGAGATACGTAGTTGTCCCCTTCGTCAAGGGACTCGTGTTTTGCTTGTTGACTTCTTAGTCATGTTATTGATGCATGAAGAAGTCATATTAGGTATGGATTGGATGTGTAGACACCGTACGGTCTTAGATGTTGGTAGGAGAACTATTACAGTCTCTACTGAGGTAGGTCAGATAGAGGTCTTCCGAGGTTGGGACCTTGGGAAGACAGGTTCTGTCATCAGTACCGTACGAGCAGCTAAACTGATAGCACAGGGATGTGATGCCTTCTGGTGTTATACCATGAAGGATGGAGAGAGTCCAGCATTGGAGGACATACTAGTGATCTGCGAGTTTGCAGACATATTTGTTGAGCCGCCGAGCTTGCCACCTCAGAGGAGTGTGGGTTTCAGTATCGAGTTGGAGCCTGGTACGAGACCCATCTCGAAGGATCCATATCGTATGGCATATGTCGAGATGTTGGAGCTGAAGAAGCAACTCGAGGAGTTGGCTGAGAAGGGCTTTATATGCTCTTGCGTTTCACCATGTGGTGCACTTATCCTCTTCGTGCGGAAGAAGGACGGATCGTTGAGACTGTGTGTTGAATACATAGAGCTGAACAAGGTGACCATCAAGAACAATTATCCACTTCCTCGTATTGATGATCTACTTGATCAGTTTTAGGGAGGGACAATATTCTCCCATATTGATTTATGCTCAGGATATCACCAGTTGAGGTTGAGGGAGCAGGACGTGCACTGGACGGCATTTCGTACCCGTCATGGACACTACGAGTTTGTAGTGATGCCATTCGGGCTGACGAATTCTCCAGCAGTCTTCATGGAGTTCAAGAACAGTATCTTCATCGACTTCCTTGACCAGTTTGTGGTAGTCTTCATTGATGACATTCTGGTATACTCTCGTAGCAGAGAAGAGCATGCCGGTCATCTGAGGACAGTTTTGCAGATTTTGAGGGATAGAGAGTTGTATGTCAAGCTCTCTAAGTGCGAGTTCTGGATGTCTGAGGTTGCTTTTCTTGGACATATTGTCTCCGCCGATGGGATTATGGTTGATCCGGTGAAGATCGAGTATGTTGTTGCATGGACAACACCGACGGACGTCAAGGAAGTGCGTAGCTTTCTTGGCCTAGCCGGTTATTATCGACGCTTCGTGGAGGGTTTTTCTGTGATTGCCCGCCCACTTACGAGTCTTCTGAGGAAAACTACCAGATTTGTGTGGACTGATCAGTGTGCCCAGAGTTTTGAAGAGTTGAAGAGGCGTTTGACTTCTGGTTCTGTCTTAGCACAACCAGAGGGTTCTGATGATTTTGTGGGTTATAGTGATGCATCCAAGCTAGGCTTGGGATGTGCACTGATGCGGAGAGGTAGACTAATTGCTTATGCATCTAGACAACTGAAAACGTATGAGGAGAACTACCCAACTCATGATTTGGAGTTGGCAGCGGTAGTTCATGCTTTGAAGATCTAGAGGCATTACCTGTATGGTGCTTCATGTCAGATCTTCATAGACCATAAGAGTCTGAAGTACATTTTTACGTAGCGGGAGTTGAATAACCGCCAGCGTCGATGGCTTGAGTTGATCAAGAACTTTGACCTTGAGATTTTGTATCATCTTGGGAAAGCAAATGTTGTAGCTGCCGCCTTGATCATGAGACGCCTCGAGAGAAGGTGATTACGAGACTGACAATTCAACCTCAGCTTCAAAGAGATCTAGCTTGGCTAGAGTTGGACATTCAGTTTCCTGATGAGGATGCCTAATTATATGCTTTAGAGGTTTAACCTGGTATGTTGGATGAGATTCAGTAGAAGGAGGGGACCTGCCCGACCTTGATGAGGATCAGAGAGAGGATGTCTCGTGGAGAGGCACCATAGCTCTCCATTGGAGCTAATGGAATGATGAGGCGACATGACCGCATTTGTAAACCTGTTGATGCAGAGCTGAGATAGAGGATCTTACAGGAGGCTCATTATACACCTTACTTAGTACATCCAGGTACAAGTAAGATGTACCATGATGTGAGACGTTTATATTGGTGGGGAGGGATGAAGCCCGATGTAGCCAGATTTGTGGCATAGTGTGCGACCTGTCAACAGGTCAAGATAGAGCATTTCAGACCTAAAGGTGAGCTCTATCCACTGCTAGTACAACAGTGGAAGTGGGAGGACGTCTCCATGGACTTTGTGACTGGTTTGAGGCCCAATAGAAGTTTTGATGCTATTTGGGTTGTGGTTGACAGACTGACAAAGACGGCACGTTTCATTCCTATCAGAGAAACGTGACTAGTAGGTAGATTGGCTGAGGAGTACACTAGACAGATAGTAAGACTTCATGGTGTACCGAGGACGATCGTATCTGATCGAGATGGACGGTTTACCTCGAGATTTTGGCAGCAGATTTAGACTGCTTTGGGGACGAGTCTATACTTCACGACTGCGTTTCACCCCCAGACAGATAATCAGTTAGAGAGGACCATCCAGACCCTAGAGGATATGTTGCGAGCTTGTGTGTTGGATTGGGGATAGGGATGGTCTTATTACCTCCCACTTGTTGAGTTCTCATACAACAATAGTTGGCATGCATCTATTGGGATGGCTCTTTATGAGGCATTATATGGAAGTAGGTTCTGTACACCTTTATGCTGAGACGAGCCTAGCAGTATCAGTCGGATAGCGCCAGAGTATATTCAAGATGATATGGCTCGAGTAGCGCTGATTAGAGAGAGGATGTTGGATTCACAGAGTCGCTAGAAGTCATATGCAAACAGGAGGCGTCGACCTCTAGAGTTTTGTTCGCTCCAAACGGTGTGTGTAAGCTTTAAATTTATAACCCTAGACTTAAGCTTAAAACAAGGATGCGAACCCGCAGTGTACGGGTCAATCGTAGTAAAAAGCAAGAAATTCCAGGGGTCGATCACAGGGACTCGGTGAAACAAAGTCAATAACGGTAAGCTTCGTGAATACCAACCACAAAGAGCAATTAACACAATCAAAGATGAATAAGAAGTCAATAAGCAAACATGCAATTGTAGGGATTAAAGCATCTAGTTATGGTTCTAACTCAAGATCTAAAGATAAGCGGACAAAGCTGAGATTTTTGCAAGGGGAAGGTGTTACTAAAGTAGAGTAGATCACCGGGTAAGTCTCACTACTCACTAATCCAAAACCGTAACTCCTATTACCGGGTAAGTCTCAAGGAATTAAGATAAAGAACTATTACCTCAAACTAACACACCATCTAAGGGAATAGAATCAACCTTTACCGGGTAAGTCTAAGGCTAACTCACAAAGATGGGATGGAAGCACACTCAAACCCCAATAAAGGATAAACCTTTATTACCTACACTTATGATCGTTGGTACACAAACTAAGGAATTACCGGGTAAGTCTCATCCTAAGCTTGCTTTGAACCAGGAAAGGTGTAATAAGAATAGGATTTGGCAAACTCTAACACTTAACTATCAGTTTAGGATCAGATAAGTCACCTCGGTCAGCCAGATTCCACCCCGGCCGAGATGTTCATCGACTGAGCGAGATGCTTAGGGTTAAGGTTAAAGACTCGAACTTTCAGGATCCTACTGGAATCTAAGATTATTCTATCATTGTTTTTCCCACAACCTTCAGCCAATCACCCTAGAATCACACAAGGAAATTAGCCACTCATCATCATTATGAAAGCATTAAATATATGGGAAGAAGGTGAATATTTGAACAAGAAGAATTTAATGAAAAAGACTTCAATAACTGAATCAAATATCACAACAAAAGCGTTCCTTGGATATAAATCCAACAAGATAAGACAACAAGGAAGGGGAATTGAAGACAATCTTACAAAACCCTTCAAAAGCTATAAAAGCTATGATCTTCAATCTTCCTTCAACCTTCAAAAAGGTTCTTCAAAACTCCCAACTGGAGTACGGCCGCGGCGATGTATGCTAGATAAGAGGGAGTGATAGCGGATCTTTCGGTCTAAGCGGGATGTTGGATTTGTGGAAATCCAACCCTTTTTATAGGAAAATAACCCTCCAAAGATAAAATATCTTAGAAAGATCTTTTCCCCTAAAAATAGGTAAAATATAAGATCTTCTTCCTTCCAGGAGCCAAGCCCAAAAATATAAGATCACCTTCCAAAGATAAAAGATCTCAGCCAAGAATAATATTCTCGCCGCGTCCTAGGTGTTCGCCTCGGTCGAGTCGGCGTCTCTGGATCACCTCGGTCGAGATGAATCTCTGGTCATCCGAGGTGAATCATAACTGAATGTGAAATCTCTCAAAACTGATCCAAAGTAAATCTTTAATCCATGGCTATGCTCCCTGGATGGTTCCTTATGCTCCTCAATGTAGCTCCAAATGACTCATGACTCCTTTTGCTCCTTTTTGATGCAAAACGTGCCATTTTACCTACAATTACAGCAAAACTAGGTGTAGACCTCGATTCCCGCAAAGGTAGATGAAATGGTAATATAATCACATATTATACATGCTAACATGCAGATTATTGAAGATAAAACGTCCAAACAAACCTCAAAATATAGACTATAATTCATGCTATCAAAATACCCCATACTTAGCCCTTGCTTGTCCCCAAGCAAGTTCCGCATATAGAAGACAAGATAGAATGGATTATAAGTCAAGAAAATCAATGAAAAGTCTTTCAAAAATATTTTTATGGTGTGTTACAATCATAGATCACTCTAAGAGAATACTTCATGGAATTAAAAACTCAATATGCTCAAAACATTTTATAAATATACGAAAGTTGTTCATCTTTGCATAAAACCATAGAATGCATAATAAATCATAATTATCAAAATTAATCATGTATAATCCAGTTTAAACCACTAAGTCAATCAACGAGCTCAAGGTCTCAAGGGCTTCCCAAAAGAAAAGGTCAAGAAACGTGTAGGGTGGGGATGTATGTAAGGTAATGTGGTGCTAGAATCCGGGAAAAGGATGAACTTCACTTTCACTTTGACTTGCAACATCTTCCACCAATAAGCTTTGCTTATTTCACACTTTTTTTTTACTTTACTTTTTGGGATGCATGGACAGAGGTGCACAATAACCGAAGCCTAGGAAATCAGCAGTCATCAATTTCTTGAGATGCATCAAACCCTTGATGCACATACCATGACCCGTTAGGAATATCGCTCAATCCGACTTTGGCAAGACACAAACACCCGGCTATGTGAATGGTGCCGAGTTACTCATCTTCATGATTGACTTCCCCAAACCTATTATTACTTTCTAGCACTTTCACTTCCAGCCAACTTCTCAACTTTAACTTCACTTGCTTTCACCACTTCGCTTGCTTCCACATTCCCGGATAGGCAAAGGAGGCAAAATGTATATGAGGGGTTAAGCATGATCAAGAAGAAGAAGAGAGAAGAATGAATTGCCTTGGTCTTTCCAGGAAGAAAGTGAGAGAACTTATCTTGTGATGTCAACCTTCAAATTCAACATAATTTGGATAAAAACAAAGTATTAAACATGCCAATAATTTCAAACAAAGCATTTAGCAACTTAAACATATTATAAAACCTTTCAAACACATAAAGAATTTCAAACCAGTCAGTAAACAAGATCTTCACTGAGATCATATCCAGATAAGTAACACAAAAATAATTTTCGAAAACTCTCAGTTAACCCACCTCGGTCAAGGTGTTCTTGGTCAACCGAGGTGAAACGCCTCGTTTGGCCAAGACTGACTCGGTCGAGGTCAAAAAAATTTTTAAAAAACCATTTTTTTCAGTTTCGACGTTTTTCTCAATCAAATAACCTGTAAGTATGCATGTAATATCAGATAAACATATAAATGCAGAAGTGAAGCATAAATAAAATATCCGATGAAATGTCATACATCAAAATAGTCAAATAAGTACATCAAAAGTCATCACATAAATACAAATACCACATACTTGGGACACACTGTCCCAGTGGGTCAATATAGGTCTAGAGACAAGAGTACTCACCGGATAAATAGCTGAACTGCATAAAAAATATAATAAAGAAAATCCTGCAGCTCATCAATAGTCCTGATCCGGTGGTGGTGGTGGTGGTGGTACGTACGGATACTGAGTCGGATCGAACGGATAGCCCATAGTCTGCTGGAACTGTAGCTCCATCATCCTGCGCTGATAGTGCTGCCCCTCTAACATCTGATGAGTCCAGCTGTCAATGTGTCGGTGCTGGGCAGCAAATCTCTCATGCATGTCCACAGTAAGGGCAGCATAAGAATCTATCATCTGATCTGTCAGGTCGTCGATCCGACGATGAACCTCAGAATCTCTATGACGGCGTGTCCGACGCCTAGCAGATCTAGCGGGAGGTGCAGTAGGTGCAGGCTCAGTATCCTCCTCATCGTCCAAGTCTATGATCGGCGGTGCGCTCGTCCCTGCAGTATATGTCCCTGTATCCATCGGGACTCCACCATCTCTCTCGTCTACAGTGTCCTCATCATCGTCAGCCTCCTCCTCCTCATCCTCAGCTGGGGCGGCTGCTGCCTCCCTATGATCCTCCATCAGTGGAGCCCAAGCTGTCTGCCAATAATGTGGATCGAAGACTGTGAACTGAGCAGACCAGCGGATCCCTTGTGGCGCAGTCCGCTCCCACGGCATAGCAACATATGGAGTGGTCAGACCTCGGGGAACTAGAATCCTCCGAGTGATCATCTCCTGCAATCCAAGCGGCTTCGGAGCCGCCACCATCGTACACACACTAAGGTCTATCCCATGAAAAACAGCTATGTGGGTGACTAGACCGCCGCAGCAGATATCTCCCTTCGCTTTGGCCTTGATCTTGTGCAGGTCCTCTGCCAAGATCAAGCCAAAGTCTGGGAAACCCCCTGTAACCATACAGTAAAGACTAAAAAGCTCGCCCTGTCGGATCTTCTGGGGCGTCTCAGTACGCGCCAGAAGTGTCTCGCTGAATATCCTATGGGCTAATCTGAAGGCAAGGTGGAAGATGACCTTCTCCCTGGAATCTCCAGGGCGCCATCTATCTGCATGCTCAGTAATATGGGCAATCTGCCCCCAGAACTCCCTAGCTACAGATCGGGAGGGGAAGTCAATGGCGGTGGGCTCAGGAAAGCCGAAAATCTCTCTCCAAACCTCTAAGAGAACTATGAAGTTCCGGTTCATTAACCGGTACTTCACAGACTGCTCTGTGGGAAGGTAGGAAAAGGAGCTAACAAACTCTAGGGTCGGCTCCAAGTAAGCTGGGGCTCGGATCTCAGTAAACTGATCCAGCCCGACTGTGGTGATCATCCGCCTAAGGTCTCCATCTACCCCTAGGCAATCAAAAGCCGACACGTCCAGAAAACGTGGTGCAATCACTGGACGGTTAGCTATACGCTCATAATCTACCCGGCATCTCTCGTGGATTACCGGGCGGTAAGGTCGGGAAGAAGAAGAAGGAGGGGAAGGTGAGGATCTATCTCTGAGGGCAAGGCGACGATCGGAACTCTTTTTTTTTTCTCTTTTCAGCAACTGTCAGAGTACCTCGGTCGCTGACAATCTTCAAGAATCACCTCGGTCGAGATGCAGTTCGACTGGACCGAGGCGCAACAGTTTACGATTCCAATCTCAGAAATCCAGTTCTTTTCCCCCAAAAATCACTACAATTGCTTCCTATTGGGTACTTAAGCCTTTTCTCAGCAGATTCAAGGGCAACCAAAGCCCAAATGGAAACGAATGAACGAGTTAGGGTTTCAACTGTTTTTACCTCGTTTCGGTTGATTCGTTCGATTTCTTCGCAGATCTGCACTTGCAATAGGATCCTCTATCCTTCAATCACAGTTTGGAAGCGGAAATCTTCGAAAACGAGCAAAAACAGAGGAAGCGAGGTGAGGAGCGCCGCGGTCGAGTCGAAGAGAGTAAAAAGGTAAAAAATAAATTTTCCCCCTTTTATACTGTTCCTGGATCTGCTGTCACCTCGGTCGAGATGGTCTCGAGTGGACCGAGGTGGTACGGACCGAGGTAGTTCTGCAGAAACCCTAGTCGCCTCGGTTGCTCAAGAATCAACTCGGTCGAGATGGCCTCGACTTGATCGAGGTGCCTCAGCCAAACTTCGTCTTCTCGAATTCTCGAACTTCTGAACTTCCAGTTATGCTCCTTCCTTAGATGTCTCCTGTTATCTGTCTAGGACGCCAAGAACGAACAAAACAAAGCAAAAGCAAACTATCTAAGCTAGACTAGAAAACGGGAAAAGAAAGCAATACCTTGGGTTGCCTCCCAAGAAGCGCTTGGTTTAAGGTCGCTAGCTGGACCATAATGCGTCTCAAATGAGGTATATTGGTGCAACCTCGTCAACCGGCGTTTCCGGCTTGTACTTCTTAAGTCTATGACCGTTGACCTTGAAGCTTCCGCTAGTTTCACCCCATATCTCAACTGCACCATGAGAAAAAACATGTTTCACAACATAAGGTCCGGTCCATCTGGATTTTAACTTACCTGGAAAAAGGCGGAGGCGGGAGTTGAAGAGCAAAACTAAGTCTCCTTCGTTTAGCTCCTTTGGGATGATACGCTTGTCATGCCATCTCTTCGTCCTCTCCTTGTAGATTTTGGCATTCTCATAAGCGTTCAAACGCAGCTCCTCCAGCTCGTTGAGTTCCAATAGTCACTTCTCGCCGGCCTCCTTAATGTCGAAATTCAACCATTTGATCGCCCAATACGCCTTATGTTCCAATTCGACGGGCAAATGGCAAGACTTCCCATATACCAAATTATAAGGGGTGGTACCTATGGGGGTCTTAAATGCGGTTCTGTACGCCCAAAGAGCATCGTCCAATTTCATGGACCAATCTTTCCTTGTTCTAGAGACGGTCTTCTCCAAAATTGCTTTGATTTCTCTATTCGAGATCTCGACCTGTCCGCTAGTTTGAGGGTGATAAGCGGTTGATACCTTATGGGTTACCCCATACTTCGATAGAAGTGCCTTGAACTTCCGGTTGATGAAATGCGATCCTCCATCGCTGATGATGATGCGCGGAGTTCCAAACCGTGGAAAGATAGTCCTGTTTAGGAATTTTACCACCACCCTGGCGTCATTAGTGGGGGAAGCAATGGCTTCAACCCATCTAGAGACGTAGTCAACCGCAAGAAGGATATAGAGGTTTCCTCCGGAGGATGGGAAAGGTCCCATGAAGTCAATCCCCCATAGATCGAAGATTTCCACTTCTTGGATGTTATTAAGTGGCATCTCGTTCCTCCTTGATAAGTTCCCTGTTCTTTGGCATGCATCACAAGAGACAACAAAAGCTTGTACATCTTTAAATAATGCAGGCCAAAAGAAACCGGAACGCAATACCTTAGCACATGTTTTATCGGTGCTAGCATGTCCTCCGCAAGGAAGCGAATGGCAATGCCGTATAACGCTATTAACCTCATCTTCCGGAATGCATCTTCGAAGCATCCCATCCGGTCCGCGCTTGAATAGCAGCGGCTCATCCCAGTAATAATGTCGTACTTCCTTGAAGAATCTCTTCTTTTGAGAGTACGTCAATCCGGGCGGTGTTTCCTGGCAAACAACATAATTTACAATGTCAGCATACCAAGGTCCGTTCTTATCAGAAAGTTGGCGGATGGAATGTTCCACCAACTGAGGATGGATGTCAGAGAAGTGAGTAAGAAGATTATTATTCTCAGTAATCTCAGTTGACATCATCTCGCCATCGACCTCGGTCGAGGCGCAGAGGCGTTGACCGAGATGTTCTTCAGTCGCCTCGCTCAGTCCAGGAAGTGCCTCGGTCGAGGTACTGCAACTGGAACCGAAATTGGAGATCTTCGTCTCCTGGATTAGCTTCTCAGTTTTAGCTCCTGGATCTTCTTCCAGTGCCTTCAAGCTTCGTATATCTGCATCACAAGAAGCATCTATACCTTCCTCTATTAAACTAAAACTTAGAACTCTTTCGAGTGGATCGTTAATAAGGATAGAGCTCACCAATTCTCTTGATTCTTCTTCATCGTAGATGTTGAAGATATCATCAGTTAGCTGCTCCCCTTTCATGGCTGCAAGTAGTGCGAACTCCACCTCATCGCCACCAATTTTGAATTTCAACTTGGCGTTCTTGCAATCCACATTGCAACCCGAAGTTGCTAAAAATGGCCTCCCGAGAATAATAGGAAAAGGATAATCTGCGGGAATGTCAAGCACGACAAAATCTATAGGTAGATAGAAGTTACCTAACTTGACCGGAACGTCCTCCAAGATGCCCACGGGATGGGTGATGGAGCGATCCGCCATATAAAGTCGAATCTTGACCGGCTTGGGCTCTCCAAGTCCGATCTTCATGCATAGCTCCAGCGGGATGATGCTCACGCTGGCTCCTAGATCACAAAGGGCTTCACAAGTGACATCCCCAACTTGAATGGGAATGCTAAATGAGCCGGGATCTCTCAACTTAGGTGGCATCTTCTCCTTCATGATCTTAATAAGCTCCGAGGATTTAGATGTCATCCTAACTTCACCAAAGTCTTCCAATTTCCTTTTCCTTGATAGGATCTCCTTTAAGAATTTCCCATAGACGGGCATTCCTAGAATAGCATCAAGAAAAGGAATGTTAATATGCAGCTTGTTCATCAAGTCAAGGAACATACCAAAGTGCTTGTCTAGATGTGCTCTGGTTCTGGACTGAGGGAATGGAAGTGGTGGTTTGTATGCAGAAGGTGGAACATAAACTTCAGGTTTCCCCTCCGCTTTCTGTTCCTCCGCCTCGGTTGGCATCTCGGTCGAGGTGTTCTTCGACTGGATCTGGACCGAGGTGGTCTGCGTTGAACGAGGTACTGGATCTGTAGTTTTAAGTCCACTCCTCGTCGTTATGGCCATGCATTGGCCCTTAGGGTTGCTTTCCGTCTTTGCTGGAAGCTTCCCTGGATCTCTTGGCGCTTCATTCGCTCTATTCGCAAGTGTAGACATCCATATCGACAATATAGGTAATACTAGCTCACATGTGCACAAAGTTCAATCAAAGACTATCAATATGAATCAAATACGTTTAGAAAACGTGCCTAAAATATCACAATATTTCATGCTAACAAATAACCCCATACTTAACACTTGCTTGTCCCTAAGCAAGGTCTTTCAAAAAGCTTTAAACAAGAGTTAGGATGAAATATGTGTACCTTCTTTTTCGGTGAATGTGACTTCTAAAGAATAGATCATTCTCAAACCTTGCTTCAATCGTTCATCAAACTTTCACACACTCAATTAAAGAGTAAAAAGCAATGAAAATTCATGAACCAATTTAACTTCTAAACAAGCATTATAACCTTCAAACATTAACAAAATCAATCATAAGAAACTTCAATTTGGATCACCAAGTCATATAACATTCTTTTGATCTTAAGGACTTTCAAAGAAAAGGTCTAGAATGTGGAAGGGAAGGGAGAACTTTAAGGGAAAGTGGTGCATGAATCCGGGAAAGTGGACAACTACCTTCTTCTTCTTATGCGGTTCCCGCAACACTTCACTTAGAGCTTCGCTCTCTTCTTTTCATTTTTCGACTTTACTTTTGGAGTTATGGACAGAGGTGCACAAAAACCGAAGCCTAGGAGATCGGCGTTTCTCAATTTTTCAAGAGATGCCTCAAACCCTTAGCACACATACCATAATCCGCTAGGAATATCGCTCAATCCGACTTTGGCAAGACACAAACACCCGGCTATGTTAATGGTGCCGAGTTACTCATCGTCATGATTGACTTCCCCAAACCTATAATTTCTTTCTATTCATTTGATTGCAAATAATTGCTCTCATGGCCCTCCCACATCAAACATGCCTTTTTCTCATTCACTTCTCCAAATTCCCGGATAGGTAAAGGAGGCTAATATTTAATGAAGAGCTAAAGTGATCAAAAAGAAAGAAGAAAGAAAGTATCGAATTGCCTTAATCATTTCAACAAGAAGTATAGGAACTTATAACGTGATTTCAACTTCAATTTCTCAACATGATTTAGGTAACATTTTCACATTATAAAACTTGCAGAAGAGGTATAATTCATTCATTCAAATTCTTTTCAATTCACAATCCTTTTAAGCATGCAATTGTCATCAAACTCAATTCACAAGTAGTGATTATCATGGAAATCATCTCAATTCATTAGAAGCTCAAAGTTTTCAAAATTTTTCAATTTTTATGGGTTTTTCAAGTTATTTTTCATGCAATGCAATAAGGAAACGTGCAACACATAATGAACATGCAACGATAGTCTCAAATGAAAGCGAACATAGTAAGTAGAGTTATTACAAACTTTTAGTACATCCCACCCCATACTTAGGACGAACATTGTCCCTAATGTTCAAAAGAAAGAAGGAAAAGAAAGAAAAGAAAAAGAAACTCACAAAGTGGTGGCGGGAATGTCTAAAACGAACGGTCATGCATCAAATCACTTCGGCGCCGGCGGAGGCGGGAATGGGGAGAAGCTGGAGTCGTAGGGCCGCCCAAACTGCTGGTGGTAGACGTCCCTCATCATGTGGTCGAGGTCGTCGAGGCGTCCGTCTCTAGCGTCGGCCCGGATCTCTAACGCTCCAACTCTCTCTGAAAGTCCGGTAGCCCAATCCGGCATCTGCTCGTACCATCCCGGGGCGTGACTGTACCATGCTGGGGCGTCGGATGGTGCTGGTGCTGGTGGTGGTGCTGCTGGCTGCTCCGTGGACCAAGGAGGGGGAACGCCATACCATGTGGGAGGTGTGGTCATCCACGTAGGCCTCTCACTCACGCTAGCGCGGCGAGATGACGAGCCTGAGGCTCTAGCTGGACGTGGAGAGTGTCTAGGTACATCTGGGGCCGCTTCCGGCTGGTCCGGAAACGTGCCAAACTCCTGCTCCGCTCCTCCTCCACTCTCAAACTGATCTCCCATATCCTCCTCCTCGACAACCGGTGGTGGGACGTAAGGGGGAGCTACTATCCTGTTCGCATGCATCGCAGCGAACGTCTCCTTCCAATTATGGCGTCCCGCCATAATGGAATACTCCGGCAGCCACTCTATACCCCTGCCCGTCCTACTCTCCCAAGGCATGCCCGCATAAGGCGGACCTCCATGTGTGGGGAAAATGAGACCCCTAACCATGAATGCATGTAGCCCTAAAGGAACGGCCGGTATGCGGGTGCAAGCAGAAAAATTCACACCAAAACTCCTAGCAATGTGGGTAACTATCCCACCATATCCGATGTTTCCCTTCGCCTTATTATTGAGCTTGCTCATAGTAGCAGCCAAGAGAGTAGCACAATCTGCACGGCGTCCATAAAGCATGCAATAGAGCAAGAATAGCTCATCCGTCTTGATCTTTTGGGGCGTCTCCGTCCTAGGAAAGAGACACTCCGAAAGAACACGGTGAGCTATCTTCAAGGCTAGATGGTACATCAATCTAGCCTTGGTATCAGCGGGTTGCCAACGGTCCTCGTCGGCGTAAATCATTGCAACTTCCTTCCAAAAATCCTTGGGGTAAACACCACTCGGAAATCGACCATTGAAGGTCTCATGAAACCCGAAAATAGTTCCAAACTCAACGATACTCAAATGGTAGTCTCTTTCCATGAGACGGAAAGAGACGGTCCTATCTACGTGGATGTGCTCGAAAGACGTCACAACCTCCCGGGTGATCTCCTCATAGGCGTCTTCTCGGATAGCCGAGAAGATAACTAATCCGGCTCTATCCAAGAGCCAAGTAAGATCATCAACTATGTTGAGAGGATATAGATCCTCCAACAACAAATATCTAGGGCCAATCACTGGCCTCTTCGTGATCTTCTCAAAAGCAGCGAGATGATTCTCATGTATGGTCGGGATTCTAGGGTGAGGAGGTGAGGATGGAGGTGAAGGTGAGGATGGAGGTAAAGGAGATGAGGGTGGTGGTGCCCTAGAGGATGAGGAGGTGGAGGGATTGCCTTTCCTTTTCTTATTGTGCTCACCCTTCTTCTCTTTTATCCTTCCCGACACTCTCCTTACGAAATCCATTCTGCACAAAAATTACGGTCTGTTCTTCAAGAATTACGGCCGTGGTTTACCCAGAGGCCGTGGTTCGTCTCAGAAAATCACGAATCTCAGCAAATCAGCAGTCAATCACCACAACAAGCAGTCCTAGTCTAATTCCTTCCAGTCTCTATCAGTTCTTCCTAAAAATCTATAGCAAAAACGAACCAAATTGGCGAGAATCAAGAAGAAAGAATAAACCTCTTTTTCGGATTGAAAAATCCGAAATGCGCGTTTGTTGATGAATTTCCGTTCGATTCGTCGCTTGGATATTGTTTGTGGTTGAATTTGCTGCAGTTTGGGAAGAAGAATCGTTGAAAACGATTAGAAAACGAAGATTTGAGAGGGGGTCGTGGATTTTCGGCAATTAGGTCGTGGAAAGAGGGATTTTTGGGATGAGTTTGTGAAGAACGTGGCTTATATAGTTGCAGGCAAAATTTTGAAAATCACGGTCTGTCGGGGTGTTCCACGGCCGTGGAAGTGTACGGAACCGTGGTTTTGGTGATTTTTCAAAGGCTTTTGGGAATTACGGCCACTATAGCTATGACAACCGTAATTTAGACCGTGGAACCTTCTGTAAAGCTTCAAAGTCCAAATTTCGTCACTCCTCTTCAACATCATCCTCCTCTTTTCCTTTTCCATTGATCCTACAACCAAAAACACGAACATACCGGAAGAAATCGAGGCAAAAACAAAGCAAAAACGTTTATTCTAAGCTAAACTATGAATTGAAAACAAAAACGAAAATGCAATACCTTGGGTTGCCTCCCAAGAAGCGCTTTGTTTAAGGTCCGTAGCTAGACCAATCTCGCACTTATTCGATTGCGGTAGGCGCAAACTCCTCAGTTTGGAGTTCCGGCGTATACTTCTTGAGTCGTTGGCCGTTCACCTTAAAACTTCCGCTCGCTTCACCCCATACTTCAACTGCACCATGGGGGAAAATACGCTTAATTAGAAAGGGTCCGGTCCAACGGGATTTAAGCTTACCTGGAAAGAGGCGAAGTCTTGAATTAAAGAGGAGAACTTGATCTCCTTCTTTGAAGTCCTTTGGAATGATATGCTTATCATGCCAACGCTTTGCTCTTTCCTTGTAGATCTTGGCGTTTTCATAGGCGTTCAAGCGGAGTTCATCCAGCTTATTGATGTCTAGGAGACGCTTCTCTCCCGCTTCCTTCATGCCGAAATTCAGCCACTTGATAGCCCAAAACGCTTTGTGCTCCAGCTCCACCGGCAAGTGACAAGACTTCCCATACACAAGATTGTATGGTGTGGTTCCTATGGGAGTCTTGTACGCAGTCCGGTACGCCCATAATGCATCATCTAGCTTCAAGGACCAATCCTTCCTAGTCCTTGAAACCGTCTTTTCTAGAATTCCTTTGATCTCCCTATTTGAGATCTCAACTTGTCCACTAGTTTGTGGATGATAAGGGGTAGCGATCTTGTGAGTAACCCCATACTTAGCTAGAAGAGCTTCAAAGCGACGGGCTATGAAGTGAGAACCTCCATCACTAATGATCGTCCTTGGTGTCCCAAATCGCGGAAAGATGGTCTTGTTGAAGAACTTAACCACCACCATGGCATCATTTGTGGGAGAGGCAATTGCTTCCACCCATCTAGAAATGTAATCTACCGCCAATAGTATGTATTGGTTTCCACAAGAAGATGGGAATGGTCCCATGAAATCGACTCCCCAAACGTCGAAAATCTCCACCTCTTGGATGTTGTTGAGGGGCATCTCGTTCCTTCTAGAAATATTGCCTGTTCTTTGACAAGCATCGCAATAAGAAACAAAGGATTGCACATCTCTAAATAAAGTAGGCCAATAGAATCCAGATTGCAATACCTTTGCGCTAGTCTTGTTCGAACTAGCGTGTCCTCCACAAGGTAGTGAATGACAATGGCGGATGACACTTTGCATCTCATCTTCCGGCACACATCGCCGAATGATGCCATCCGGACCTCTCTTAAAGAGGAGAGGCTCGTTCTAATAGTATTCCCGGACGTCCTTAAAGAACTTCTTCCTTTGTGCGTAGGATAGTCCGGGCGGTATCTCCTGGCAAACCAAATAGTTAACAAAATCAGCAAACCATGGTTTGTTACCTTTGGAGATCACGTTGATGCACTCCTCTATGATGTGTACGTGTTCGTCCGGAAAGGAGTCATCAATGGGTAGATGGTCGTCCTCTAAATGTGTTAGGCGACTCAAATGATCCGCAACAGAATTTTCTGAACCTTTCTTGTCGCGGATCTCAAGATCGAATTCTTGTAGGAGAAGAATCCATCTGATTAGCCTTGGCTTCGCGTCTTTCTTCACAAGGAGGTACCGGATCGCAGCATGATCCGTGTAGACAATCACCTTTGCACCTACAAGATAAGAGCGAAACTTGTCAATAGCGTAGACAATGGCCAGAAACTCTTTCTCTGTAGTGGCGTAGTTGAGTTGCGCTTCGTCTAGCGTCTTGCTAGCATAGTATATGGCATGGTTTCGCCCTTCCTTTCGTTGTCCAAGAACAGCTCCAATAGCTACGTCACTAGCATCGCACATAATCTCGAAGGGGAGAGTCCAATCCGGAGGTTGGATAATAGGTGCTGAAATTAGAGCTTGCCGAATGGTGTTAAACGCATCCAAACATTCCTGCGAAAACTCAAAAACCGCATCCTTCATCAATAGATTAGTGAGAGGTTTTGATATCTTAGAAAAGTCCTTAATGAAACGTCTATAAAATCCAGCATGTCCTAGGAAACTTCTTATCCCTTTCACCGAAATTGGGGGAGGAAGTTTCTCTATGGTCTCTATCTTAGCCTTGTCTACCTCTATCCCTCTACTAGAGATTAAGTGACCTAATACGATTCCTTCCTTAACCATGAATTGACACTTCTCCCAATTAAGAACTAGGTTAGTGTCTTCACATCTTTGCAAAACAAGAGAAAGGTTAGAAAGGCAATCGTTAAAAGAGGAACCGTATACGGAGAAGTCGTCCATGAAGACTTCCATGATTTCCTCTACGTATTCGGAGAAGATGGACATCATGCACCGTTGAAAGGTGGTTGGGGCGTTGCAAATCCCGAACGGCATTCTCCTATAGGCGAACGTACCCCAAGGGCACGTGAATGTGGTCTTCTCTTGATCATCCGGATGTATCGGAATCTGAAAGAAACCACTATAACCGTCAAGGTAGCAAAAATGTGAATGTTGTGCTAACCTTTTAAGCATTTGATCGATGAATGGCAATGGAAAGTGATCCTTCCGCGTTGCGTTGTTGAGCTTGCGGTAGTCTATGCAGATTCGCCATCCAATCACGGTTCGGGTAGGAATGAGTTCGTTGTTCTTGTTGCTGATGACCGTCATTCCTCCCTTCTTCGGAACTACTTGAACTGGACTCACCCACTTGCTATCGGAGATAGGATAGATGATACCTGCATCAAGAAGTTTAAGAATTTCCTTCTTGACAACCTCCTTCATGGTTGGATTCAACCGCCTTTGAGGTTGTCTTGAAGTTCTAAAGTCCTCCTCCATTAGTATCTTATGCATACATAGGGAGGGTTTAATTCCTACTAAGTCCTCAATAGTATAGCCTATGGCTTTTCTATGTTTCCTAAGGACCATCATGAGCTGCTCATGTTCATCTATGCTCAGTTCGGAACTAACGATAACCGGAAAGGTAGAATTAGATCCTAGAAAAGCGTACCTTAGATGAGTAGGAAGCGGTTTGAGTTCCATCACTTTCGGAGCTTCCAATGATCCTTGAGGAGCATCCGACGTTTCCTTAGAAGTTTCTAAGGGTGTTGAGTGAGTTGGAAAAGAAAAAGAAGTTGAAGAAGTATGCCGATCACCCTCTTCCACGGTAAGAATTACGGGCTCTCCATATGTTCCACGGCCGTGTAATCCCCTGGAATGGAGATCGATTTTGGTTATGAAATCCACGGTCGTGGAATACAGGGTATGACCGTGGATTCTAACATTCTCAGCCTCATCGTGGAGTTTCTCAAACTCCACTTCATGCATCTCTTCTTGTGCTTCTAAGGCTTCAATTTCCTCTTTGCACTCTTCTTCTTCCCTTACATCTGTTAGACTCATGGTAATGACTTTTTGTAAAGGATCGTTAAAGAGAATCGCACTTACCTCTTCCCTAGATAAACCTTCTTCATCTTGGACATCGTAAATATCCTCGTCGAAGATCGGCTCCTTCACTAGAGTGGAAAGAACGAACTCTACTTTCTCTTCTCCAATATCAAAAGCGAGTCTTCCATTCTTGCAATCGACCATGCAGCCAGAAGTTACAAGAAACGGTCTTCCGAGTATGATCGGGACCGGACTATCTGCAGGAATGTCAAGCACGACAAAATCAATAGGGATAAAGAATTTACCTAGCTTGACCGGGACGTCTTCTACAATACCGACGGGGCGAGTGATGGATCGATCCGCCATGTATAACGTCATCTTCACCGGTTTAGGGTCGCCTAAACCGATCTTCCTACACAATGCAAGTGGTATGATGCTCACACTTGCTCCTAAGTCACATAAAGCGTCATATGTGACATCTCCCACTTCAATGGGAATGCAAAATGACCCCGGATCCTTCAACTTTGGGGGCATTTTCTCCTTCATGGTCTTGATGAGATCCGAAGAATCCGAACTCATCTTGACCTCACCAAAATCTTCTAGCTTCCTCTTGTTGGAGAGGAGCTCCTTCAAGAACTTACCATAAGCCGGCATACCTACAATAGCATCAATGAAGGGTATATTAATATGCAGCTTACTCATGAGTTCTATGAACTTACCGAATTATTTGTCTAGGCGCGCTCGCGCTCTAGATTGAGGGAATGGTAGGGGAGGTTTGTAAGCTGGAGGAGGAACATAGACATCTTCCTTCTCCTTCCCCTTTTCCTTGCCCTTTTCTACGGGGACTTCAACGAACGTAGGCTGCGGATCGGTGGTAATCACTCCGCTCCTAGTCGTAATCGCCATCACCCTTCCCTTAGGGTTGTCCTCCGTCTTTCCTGGAAGTTTCCCTTGATTTCTAGGAACTTCCTCCGCGTGGTTGAACATTTGGTTTTCCAAAACTTTTTGAGCTTTGTCAACCTTAGAAACTTGATCATCAACCTTGATGAGGCGGTTCTCCAACCCTTGAAGCTTTCCCAGAATCGTTTCTAATATGGGATCGGGCTTCTCCTTCCCCGAAGTGTTTCCTCCATTAGATGATTGCCCCTGGCTTTTCAAAGGAGTAGAGGAAGAGGAAGGTGGAGTTAGTGAATTAGAGTTGGAAGGATAAGAGTTACCGGAATTTTGTTGATTGGAGCGCCAATTGTTGTTATTTGAACCCCTATTGTTGTTCCAATTGTTGTTCCGGTTGTTGTTGTTTCCATTCCAATTGTTATTCCGGTTGTTGTTCCGGTTATTGTTATCGCCGCCATTGTTGTTGCCCAAATAACCAACATCCTTCCCTTGTTGCTTTGGGAAGTTGGTCTTGATTGCCTCCTTCAAGTCCTTGATTTCATTGTTGAGGGAGAAAATCTGATTTTGAGCTTCATGTGTGAGCTTTGCTCCTTGCTCCACACGATTTCCCTCCACTTTCCGGTGGGAATATTTCTCTATGACTCTTGCTTGCTTCTCGATGAAGTCCCAAGCGTCATCTTCTCTCATGTCCATGAACGTTCCACATGAGAGGGATTGGAGGTTGAATTGCGTTCTCGCATCCAGCCCCTTATAGTAAATCTCTAACAGGGCAAGCTTGGATATGCCATGATGAGGGCAATCCAAGAGCAAATCCTGAAACCTTTCCCAAGATTGAAACAAACTTTCGTTAGGTCTCATGGAAAAAGCATTAATCTTACCTCTAAGTTCCGCCGTTTTGGAAGGCGGAAAGAATTTGGTGAGGAACTCCGCGGAAAGGTCTTCCCACGTATCTAGTTTCCTACTAGGAAGAGCTTGATACCAAGATAACGCTTTCCCCTTCAAGGAGAAGAAGAAAGGCTTGAGCTTGTAGCTGTTGGTGGTAGCATTCTTCGGTCTCATCGTCTCCATCATACACTCAAAGTTTTGCAAGTGTTGGTGTGGAGATTCAGCGCTTGTACCGCCAAATTGGTTTTGGCGAACAAGAGTAATAACTTGAGGGTTAAAGCTAAACCCTTGCACATCTTCAGCATCAAAATTCACGCCCAAGCGGCGTGGTTGTTGTGTTGGATCCATCCGCTGGCCAAGAGTTCTTGGCTCATTATCCACACGTTCGACCCTCACATTCCTAGGTGGAATGCGGCGATTAGCAGCTCCTTGTGGATGGAAAGGATTCATATTGATCGTGGGGTCAATCTCCTCTAACGGTGGCACGGAAGAGTCACTATCATCAGCGGACGAGTGGCTTCTTCTTCTAGTTCTTGATCCCCTCCTTGAGGATTTATTGCTTCCTTTATTCTTAAGGTCGCTTAACTCCATCCTCATTTGGAACATCGCATCCTGCAGTTTGCTAACTTTAGATTGATGATGATCCATTTCATCCCGGCGGAGGTTCTCGTTCCATTGGAGTTGAGCTTCCTTCTCCGCCAACTCCGTTTGAAGATCACGTTCGTGTTCTTCGGCCATCTTCTTTTCCTTGCGCTTTTGCCTCAAGGTTTTCTCTAGCTCTTGATCAAGAGGTAAGAGATCTTCGGTGTTCCTAGACCTGCGCATGCACTCAAAGTAATATCAAATAACGAGAGCAAGCTCCCAAGCTTGACAATCGGCTACCGAATTCGGCCGAAACCAAATCCCCGGCAACGGCGCCAAAAACTTGTTCGCCCCTAAAGGTGTGTGCAAATAAGCTTTAAATTTATAAAACTAGAATCAAGCAGCGAACCCGCAGTGTACGGATCGACGTAGCTAAGCAAGAATTCCAGAGTATCGAACACAGGGATTTGGGTGGGAACAAATTCGATTGCAGATTATCAATCGGGTAAATATGAGAGTTTTGCAAATATTGGGAAAACAACAATCCTAAAGATCCAAGTATCCAGCTGTGGCAATCAATTCAAGATATACTTAATGATATAAAGACAGAGTTGAGATATGCAAAGGTATACTAATGTAAGGTAATCGTAAGGTGAAGTTCCAAAAACCTTATGTAACTCACCTACAAGACACTCTCTATACAGGTTGTTGAGGCTCAATATAGAAAGATTCTAAAGATGAGAATTTATGTCAAATACCCAAACTTATAACCCAAAGATCAAGAGTAACTTAACCGATTGAGGTTGTGACACTCACAATCGAGGTAGAGGTTGTTGAGGCTTCACTACCACCTAGAAAAGACAAGTCTAAACTAAGTTAAAGCAAATCTTAACTTTGGATTAAAGTAAAAGCAAGCTCGTAGATTTAGGTGAAATTACGGTTAGTTCTTGGTGTTCCACGGTCGTGGACTCAAAAACAGGCCGTAATTTATGGTTTGTCGACGATTTTCTCCAACTCTCAGGGTCTAATTTGTTTGCGATCGATCTATCATCATCTAAGCCACAACTATCAACCCTTCACCTTAGAATTGTTAAGGGTTTTTAGCCAATAACAGTCATGTTGATATCAATTCAAGAATTAAAAGATAAAAAGATGAAAACTTTCAAGAACTTTCAATAATCTTCAAACCAATCTCAAAGTCAAAATCAAGAACGAGTGTTGTCAAAAGCTTCACAATAAAGTAAACAATCACAACCTTAGGAAAGAAGAGAAAACGGGATGTCAATCCGTTTTCCAAATCAAACCTAAACAAGAAGAGAGGTCTTCTTGCAAAATCTTCCAAAAGTTTCGATCTTCCGCCAATCCGAAGATCTCAACAGCAATCTCCACCAAAAGTGCGAGATTAGGGCAATTCCCAGATGCGAACTTCAATCTCCAATGAGATGATCAATGCTTCCAAGTGAAGGCCAAACGGCGTTGAAATTCTCTAAGCGAAGATGAAGCGTGGATTGCCAAAATTCCCTTCTAAGCCAAGGTGACGGAATCTTGCTTCGTCCGTCTTTTTATAGGGCAAGATAAAATATCGGCCCGGCCCAATCTTCAAAAGATCGTGGCTTCAAAGTGTGGCGAAAAGATTCGCCAAGATCACGGTCGTGGAAGTTTCCACGACCGTAATTTAGGGCGTGGATTAGGTCACGGTTTGCATCATATGTTCCACGACCGTAATAGTTACTGGAATGCATCACGCTTCTCTTGCAAGGTTCCACGGCCGTGGAACTGAACGTGGTTCGTAGTACGGCCGTATTTTAGAGCGTGGTTTAGGGCAAGAACGTGATTCTTCCCTAGCCTCGTGCATTCCTCAAGCTAAACTTCAATTTGCTTCCTAAGAATGTCCTCAATCTATGGACACACTCAATCAACTCCTCTTTTGCTCGATTCCGTTCGGAAATAGCTCCAAATCACCTATAATCAACATAGAACTAGTGTAGACATCCATATCGACAATATAGGTAATACTAGCTCACATGTGCACAAAGTTCAATCAAAGACTATCAATATGAATCAAATACGTTTAGAAAACGTGCCTAAAATATCACAATATTTCATGCTAACAACGACCCACTAGCAAGGAACTATACATTGGAACCCTAGGAACGAAAATCGGGACCTCGCAGCGGGAAATATTTACACGATTTGGAGAGATTGAAGGTTCTTGGAGAGGACATTGAAGGGAAGTGCCAAGAAGTCAATCTATACCATTATTGTGAGATCTTGTGTTTCCCTTTCCAATTCTTGTGGTTTGTGAAAACATTACTGAGTGTTTTGAGAGATTCTTTGATTTGATTTGAGATTTGATTACAGATTCGGAGATTATTAGGCTTTTATTCAAAGTTCGGGTTTATTTGATTTTATTCATTCAATCTTAATTGTGATTTGATTTTGAAAATGGTTGGCTAAAAACCTTGTGATTCTAGGGAAAATAGTTGATGATTGAGGCTTAGATGATAATAGACTGAACTCATTTAACCATTTGGACCTTGAGAGTTGAGATTTACACTTTGTGACAACAGGAAAATCGCCTTGTTCTTGAGAAAATCGTCCGATTTATCTATGAACAAGTCGATTTATTTCCCTGACGATCTTTAATTGATTTATTCTTTAACCAAAGTTAATCCTTGCCTAAATCCCAACCTTGCTTAACCTTTTTAGCCTATATTTAAGTGTGTGAAGAGACTTCATCATTAATTCTACATTTAATAGCTAAAGATTACAAGATTTGGGTAATAGAGGGACTCAACATCATTTATTAAGGTTTAACTGTGTTTTCCGTCTTTGCCTTTGACAGTCATATCCTGGGGTTTTGGGTGGTTAGTTTGAGTGTAATTCTTGTCCTTAGATCTTTCTATATTGTAGCCTCAACAACCCTTATAGAGAGAGCCTTTGGATTAGATATATAGGTTTTGGAACTTCGCCGTACGATACCTACTTTTGAAACACATAACCTTGGCAACATCAACTATGTCCATTGATCTTTAGCAGTGTCTTGAATCGAAAGCCGCAGTCGGATACTTGAATCCTTGGAATCATTTGTCTCTTTATTAATCACAAAAGCTTTTGCACTTTGTCAGATATTTGAAATCGATTTTATTCTCACCAAATCCCTGAGTTCGACTCTAGAATTTCTTGCCTTACTACAGCTGATTCGTGCACTGCGGGTTCGCTTTTGCTTAAGTTCTGGATACAAATTTAAGACTTTGACGCACACACTTTTGAGCGAACAAGTTTTTGGTGTCGTTGCCGGGGATTTGGTCTAGACCAAATTCGGTTTTCGGTTGTCTCGCCTTGGAGCTTTTGCTCTTGTGATTTGATTTGTCTACTTGAGTGATTTTTGCAGATTCTTTAGGTATATGCGAAAGACTAGATCTACCAAAGATCTAGTTCTTTTTGATCCCGAATTGGAGAAAACTTTGAGAAGAAAGTTGAAAGAGAAAAAGATGGCTGAAAACAATGAGAGAAACATCCAAGCGGAGTTGGATGAAGCTAAAGCTCAACTCAAGTTGAGTGAGAAGGCTCGTATGGAAGAACTGGAGCGTCAACAATTCCAAATAGTTGAGCTTAGGGCTGTATTTTATACATGAAGTTGGAGATGAATGATGCTAAGAAGAAGAAGGTCAAGAAACCTAAGTCCATTAGAGCTGAATCATCCAACGACGATGAGATGCCGGACCTAGAGGATATTACACAACTAGTTGGTCCAGTTTGTGATAATCCTAGACCAGAAGTTAACCCTCGCATTCCCGTTAGAGATGTGAGAGTTTCTGATAGAGGGGATGAACCACGAACCCTTGGACAAAGGATGGATCCAATTCAGCAACCGCGCTGTTTAGGTGTGAATTTCGGAGCTGAAGACGTCCAGGATTTCGGGTTTAGCCCGCAAGTTATTACCATGGTTTGCCAAAATCAGTTTGGTGGAACGAATGTTGAATCTCCACACCAATAATTGTAGAATTTCGAGATTATGATGGAGACAATGAAGCCAAAAAGGGTATTAACAACAACTACAAGATCAAACCGTTTTTCTTCTCTTTGAAGGATAAAGCTTTGTCTTGGTATCAAGCTCTTCCAACTGGAAGACTTAACACTTGGGGGGATTTATCTACGGTGTTTCTTAAGAAGTTCTTTCCACCATCCAAAATGGCGGAGTTGAGAGGTAAAATTTGTGCATTTTCTATGAAACCTAATGAAAGTTTGTTTCAATCTTGGGAAAGGTTTCAGGATCTCTTATTGGATTGCCCACACCATGGCATTTCAAAGCTGGAATTATTGGAGATCTACTACAAGGGGTTGGATGTGGAAGCACAATTCGTTCTCCAATCTCTTTCTTGTGGTACATTTATGGACATTAGAGAAGATGACGCTTGGGACTTCATTAAGAAACAAGCCCCCAAGTGATTGAGAATTATTCCCACCGGAAGGTGGATCTGAACAACCGGAATCAAGGGGATCCGGGAGCTAAGTTGAATCAAGCTGCGCAAACTCAAATATTCTCCCTCAACAATGAGATCAAAGAGTTGAAGGAAGTCATAAAAACTAGCCTTCAAAAGGCGAAGGAGCAAGAGGCCAATTATCTAGGGAGAGATAACAACCAAGGGAATAGGAATGACTACCGGAACAACAACCGGAACAACTGGAATAACAACAATAGGAACTCCAACAACAACAATTGGAGATCCAACCAACAAAATCCAGGTAATCCCTATTCACATGCTGAAAATGCTTTAACACCTCCTTCTTCTTCTACTCCTTTGAAAAGTCAAGTTCAAACATCGAATGGCTCGAGCAAGCCGGAGAAGGACAAGCATGAAGCCATGATGGATACAATCTAAGGAAAGCTCCAAGGATTAGAGAATCACATCACTTCGGTTGACAAGGCACAAAAAGCCTTAGAAAACCAAGTGTTCAGCAAAGCCGGAGAAGTTCCGAGAGATCAAGGGAAACTTTCCGGAAAGATGGAGGACAACCCAAAAGGAAGGGTGATAGCGTTTACTACTAGAAGTGGTGTAACAACCACCGATCCACAACCCAAAGTAGTTGAGACCTCCGCTGAAAAAAGGAAGGAAAAGGAAAAATAGAAGGAAGATGTCTATGTTACTCCTCCCGCTTACAAATCACCTCTACCTTTTCCTCAATCTAGAGCGAGCGCACCTCTAGATAAACACTTCAGTAAGTTCATTGATCTTATGAGTAAGTTGTATATTAATATACCTTTTATGGATGCAATTTTAGGTATGTCAGCTTATGGGAAGTTCCTAAAGGAGATCCTCTCTAACAAGAGGAAATTAGAAGACATTGGTGAAGTCAAGATGAGCACAGAGTCATCCGAACTCATCAAGACTGTGACGGAGAACATGCCACCTAACCTGTGTGATCCAGGATCGTTTTGCATACCCATCACCCTAGGAGAGGTCACCTATGATGCACTATGCGACCTTGGAGCAAGCGTAAGCATTATACCACTTGCTTTATGTAAAGCGGTTGGTCTAGGAGAACCTAGACCGGTGAAGATGACACTTTACATGGCCGATCATTCCATCACCAGGCCTGCTGGGATCATAGAAGACATTCCCGTGAAACTCGGTAAGTTTTACATCCCTATAGATTTTGTCGTTCTTGACATCCCTATAGATTATCCAGTTCCCATCATTCTTGGGAGACCATTCCTTTCAAATTCCTGATGCATGGTAGATTGCAAGAATGGACAGTTATCCTTCAATATAGGGGGACGAGAAAGTGGAATTTGTATTCTCCTCCTTAATCAAAGAGCCAGCTTTGAGAGAAGATATTTTTAACATTTTTGATGAAGAAGAGTCTAGAGAAGTGGTGAGTTCAATCTTGATGAAAGATCCACTTCAAAAGGTTCTTAGCATGAGTATCATGAAGGAAGGAGTGGAGCATGATTGTGATGATGAAGTCAAAGCATTGAAATAGGCACAAGAAGAGCCAGAGGCAAGATTTGAAGAGATGGAAAGAAACCCGGAATCTGTGAAAAAAATCGACCTACACAAAGAAAATCACACGATTTCTGAAGAGACAAGTCGATATTTGACAACAGGAAGAAAAATCGTCCCAAAAATCGGACGATTTTCTACAGAGGGGGTCGATTTTTCGGTGAATTCTCCGGTTTCTACGAACTCGACTATAGTTGTTCTTAACTGTAATAGCACACTTCTCTCACCTTCAGAGGCTTCTCCCATGACACTAGATGATTATGAATCATCAATCAAGGCACCTCCTTCATGTAATAACCGGATATTTTACTCCCGGTTATTTCCGAGACAAACCGGAAGTCGACCGGTTTGAAACTTTTTCCGTTACCTTATCCTTTTTATTTTGACTCGAGTTTGCTTCTTTTATTTTTTTTAGTTATATATTAATACGGATCTAGCCTTACCGGATCGTTTCCGATTTAGATCTAACCGGACGGGCCCGAAAAGTATTAAATCTTTCTTCTTTACGGGCCCATCAAGCTGACGGGCCCATTAGAAGAAACTCCATTCAGCATCAGCTTGCCCTAACAGCAGCAAAGCATGCCCTTGGAAGAGATCGTTGATGCCGCCTCCTCTGTAACCAGCCTTGCTCCTCTCTCTCACGCGTAACACAAGCAAGAACCCTAGCGGTTGGCCTCTCCCTCCCACGCCAGAGCTTCTTCTGCCTCTCCATTCTGCGCGCAACTGATGATAACTAGACGTACAACCGGCGTTCGTGTACATAGCAAGCCGGCGTTGTCCTCCTCCTCACCACCTTCCTCTCTCGCACACAGGAAACCGAACAACATATATGGCTTTCCTTCGTCTTCTGTCAACCAGCATACCGCATCTCCCTCCCTCACACCTCTTGAATGTGGTCAGGGACACACCATCAGCAACCATGGGAGTCGCCTCCCTGCTCCAGTCGCGCAACAACAACAACCATGCCTTCATCTTCTGCGAGTCCCGTGTATGACCACTCTCTACCTCCTTACTTCGCCTCCATATATATATGTTCTAATAGTTGTCTCTGAACTATTGTTGAAACCCATATGCTACAGCTAAGAAGCAACTCAAGAAACTGTTGCATTTTCTCAATTTTTCGACTTTGTCGAGCATCCAACTTCGGGTTCCGATTTAGGTATGAAATACTGATCCATTTTTGCTGAATTTTTATATGTTATAGATGAGATATTGTGGTAGCACATATTAAAATTTGGGCTTAATCTGAGTTATAGTTTAGGAGATATGATTTTCTCAAGTTGGCTATTCACGCAGTTTTTTTTTGGGTGCTGAGAGTGAGGAAATTTGCTTGAGATGCAGTTTTGTAGAATAAATTTGGAGGGGTTATTGACTTCTGTTAGACTTGAATTTCGGACAAGTTATAGTGGATATAGTATAGTAGATCATACAAAAATTTCAGAGGAATCCATGTTATGGTTTGAGAGATATGAGGTTTCAAAGTTCAGTTTTATAAATGTGCTGAGTTGAGAAAAACAGCATGGGATGCTGTTTTGTGAGATAGTTTAGAATAGGCTTTTGATCTCTGTTAGGCTTGAATTTTTGATATGATATAGTTGACATCTTGTTGTAGATCATATTAAAATTTGGGAAGAATCGAAGTTACGGTTTGAGAGTTATTGTGTTTCAAAGTTGACGTTTTTATATATGTGCTGAGTGTTGGGGAAAACAGCAAGTGATGCTGTTTTGTGAGATGATTTTGAATAAGCTCTTGATATCCGTTGGACTTGAATTTTGGATATGATATAGTTTACATATTTTTGTAGAACATATTAAAATTTGAGAGGTATCCAGCGAGTGGTTTGGGATTTACGATTTTTCCAAGATTGAGTCGTAAGCAGTTTTTCTGTTGTGCTGAAATTCGGTTTTGGGAGATAGTTTTAAATAGGATTTTTGATCTCCTTTGCAGATAAATTTTGGATATATTATAGATAAGATTTTATAGTAGAACATATCAAAATTTGGGATAAATCCAGTGAGTGGTTTAGGAGTTATGATTTTTCAAAGTCTACTCAGATTTTGGCTAAGTATAGAATTTGTAAAGGGAGTAGTCAACTTTAGGAATTTTTATAAAACTGTTGAATGAACAGTTTGGAGAAATTCTTTCTCCTAAAGTTAGATAGGACATCATAGATAATCTAGGGATTTAAGTCGGAATTTTTATAAGCGGTTACGAATTTTATATTTGGAATCGAAGTTAGACCTTTACGATTTCCCGGAAAATAGAAACATAGGAAAAATGTTAGCTTGGAACCAAACGAAGCTTTGGGAGTTAGAATATGATTTTAGAATCTCAAATAGGAGTTTAGACATGAATTTTAGAATTTTCGGGATTTTCGGGACCAAGGGTAAAATGGTCATTTTACCCTAAATTAATACTGCAACTAGTTATGTCTTAATACATTATTCTATTTTAGAAGTCTTAGACTTCTAACTACGTAGGAGTGTGCTAATGCACTTATCTCCTTTGACAGGCAACTGAGTTGCTACAGTTTACAGAGCGAGTTGGTTTACAGAGAGTCGAGCTTTATATCAGGTAAGTCCTTTGGGCTTACTTAGCTGACTTCTAAATATGAGCATGAATGATGATAGTGGTGTGTGATTGAAATGTTTAGAGAGATAGGTTGTGATATATATTTACCGACCTATACTTGGCCTAAGAGTAACGGGCGGTGGCATTCTGCTCAGTTAGCTTGCGAGCGCTGGGGGTTTCTTTAAGGACTAGTCCATGCTCGGTTTGTAGTGATGCTACCGGCGGAGGTCAGCTAGACCTACACCCAGTTGGATAAGGAACGGAGGCGAGAGCTGTTAATAGCTCTCGTGCCACAACTTAAACTAAATAATGTGAATCACTTAAATAATAGATAATAAACGGTTGAGTGCCAGCATGATGTTTGTTTATAATTTTTCTGCGTGTGTTTGTGCTATTGTTATTCTACTTATATTTGGATTGTTAGCTAACGGTTTATCCGTGTTGTAGATCTGTAGAGATAGACAGTTGCAGAGAGATCCGGAATGGATGGTCAGCCGGGTCCACGTACTCATTAGATGGGGACGGGGAAGTCTTCCATACGTCATGCATGTTATATATCTTTATGTATGTTTGTAAGGCTGTCATTTGTGTACTTTCATACCATTAAAAATATTATGTTTTTGGAAATTGTTTTAATTACATTTGTTCCTTGTTGTAAGATCTTAGTAAAGTTGTTGTTAAACCAAGGTCGGGACCCATTGTGAGGTCCTAACCAGTAGCTCCCCGAGTTCCGAGAATTTGGGGTGTTACACTTCATTGGAATTTAAACCACTCCCTACACACTTAAGGTATGCATTCCTTGGGCCTAACTCTACATATCCTGTAATAGCACACTTCCCTCAGTTCACGGTGTACCGTCAGGAGACGGATGCTAGAAACTCCTCCTACGATGGCCAGATGAGGGACATGTACTATCATCAATTTTACCACTTCTATGATCCCAGCGCACCGAGATATCCATATCCACCACCACCACCGCCACCGACTGAGGATTGAGTTTCCACTCCATTTTACATTGTACGTATTTTTCTCCATCTTATGCTTGATTTTTCACATTGGGGGACAATGTGAAGGTTAAGTATGGGGTGGGGGTACTTACAATCTCTTTTACCTCTTTTTTGCACTTTATGTACTTTGTGTCGCACTTGACGGATTGGTTTGTAATAACTCTTGCACTACTTGCTTTCCACTATGAAATTCGCATTTGCATGCTTTCATTCGAAGTTTATGAGTTTTTCAAAAAAAATTGTGCTTCTTATGATGGAAATGACCTCTATGATGAGAATTGTGATGTGGAAAAGGCAAAAAGATGACATAGTTATGTTGAGATATTAATTATAGCATGAATGAGCTTGCTTTTCTTACTTGAATGCATGAATAATTCATATGATCTTGATGTCTTGATAAGAGAATGAAATAATGATCGAAGCTATATTATAAGTTCTTTTGCATCATATAGGAATGACCAAGGCAATTCACTTCTTTTCTAGTTCATATCTTGTTCATGCTAGCTCCTCAATGAAATATTTGACCTCCTTTTTACCATCCGGGAATTAGGATAAGTAATTGTAAAAGGCATGTTTGATCTGGGAGGGCCAATATGAATGTGTTAAGTGAAGGTTTAGCAAATTATAGGTTTGGGGACGTTGAACATGAGGATGAGTAACTCGGCACCATTCACATAGCCGGGTGTTTGTGTCTTGCCAAAGTCCGATTGAACGACAAGTCCTAACGGGATATAGTATGTGCATTAAGGGTTTAAGGCATCTCGGAAATTGAGAAATGCCGATCTCCTAGTCTTCGGTTATTGTGCACCGCTGTCCATACTCTCAAAAAGTAAAGTACGAAGAAAGCGAAAATTTTACATGCGAAGCATGTGTGGTGAAGTTTAGTTCTTGAAAGTATTGTGTTGTTCCTCTTTCCTGGATTAGCATCACATTTTCTTAAGAGATTTTCCACCCTTGGCACGTTTCTTAGACCTTCTTCTTTGATTGGAAGACCTTGAGACTTTTATGCATATGTTTAAGACTTCATGGCTTAGATTTGTTTGACTTTGATTGTCTCTACATCTTTTTTATGTCCTTTATTTGTGTCTTTGAGAAGGAAAAGATAGTTGGTTCATATTGTGGTTATTATTGATACATGCTTTGTCTTTCTATGTCTTGAAACATCATTTTGAGGGTGATCCAATAAGAAGAAGTACTTCCAAAACAAAAGGTTTTTGAGTTTTTCATATATATAATCTACGACATCTTGTATTTCAGGTTTGAATCTTGCTTGGGGACAAGCAAGGGGCAAGTATGGGGTATTTTGATGACATGAATTATATACCATTATAATCATGCATATTGTAGAGGTTTACCTCAATTTACCTTGCATTTGGAGAGAATTTGTGTACCTTTTGGGCTTATTTTAATTATATTCCGAAAATAGAGGTCTACACGAGTTTTGGTTGAATTATAGGTAAATTCGGTGGATTTTGGAAGCAAAAGTGGAGCAAGGAGCATCTAAGGCTATTAAGGAAGCTCAAGGAGTCTTAGAGGAGTCACAAAGAGCAAAGGAGTTGTATAAAAGAGTCACAAAAGGGAGGAAGAAAACAAGCAAAGAGCTGAGCATTCTCTGTTAAAGAAATCATGCCATTATCTATAAAAATCAGACAATTTGTATACCTAAAAATCGAACGGTTTCCTTCATTGTTTTGACAGCATGATTTTTCATAGCTTTCGGCCAAAGAAATAACACGACCCAAAGCCCATCACTTGTGGGCTTGAGACGTGTTTTGCCAAGCGGCTCATTAGCAAGGAACTATACATTGGAACCCTAGGAACAAAAATCGGGACCTCGCAGTGGGAAATATTTACACGATTGTGAGACATTGAAGGTTCATGGAGAGGAGATTGAAGGGAAGTGCCAAGAAGTCAATATATACTATTATTGTGAGATCTTTTGTTTCCCTTTCCAATTCTTGTGGTTTGTGAACACATTACTGAGTGTTTTGAGAAATACTTTGATTTTATTCATTCAATCTTAATTTTGATTTGATTTTGAAAATGGTTGGCCAAAAACCTTGTGATTCTAGGGAGAATAGTTGATGAATGAGGCTTAGATGATGATAGACTGAACTCATTTAACCATTTGGACCCTGAGAGTTGAGATTTAGACTTTGCGACAACAGGAAAATCGCCCTGTTCTTGAGAAAATCGTCCGATTTATCTATGAACAGGTCGATTTATTTCCTTGACAATCTTTAATTGATTTATTCTTTAACCACAGTTAATCCTTGCCTAAATCCCAACCTTGCTTAACCTTTTTAGCCTATATTTAAGTGTGTGAAGAGACTTCATCATTAATTCTACAATTAATAGCTAAATATTACAAGATTTGAGTAATAGAGAGACTCAACATCCTTTATTAAGGTTTAACTGTGTTTTCCATCTTTGCCTTTGAGAGTCATATCCTGGGGTTTTGGGTGGTTAGTTTGAGTGTAATTCTTGTCCTTAGATCTTTCTATATTGCAGCCTCGATAACCCTTATAGATAGAGCCTTTGGATTAGATATATAGGTTTTGGAACTTCGCCGTACGATACCGACTTTTGAAACACATAACCTTGGTAACATCAACTCTGTCCTTTGATCTTTAGAAGTGTCTTGAATCGAAAGCTGCAGTCGGATACTTGAATCCTTGGAATCATTTGTCTCTTTATTAATCACAAAAGCTTTTGCACTTTGTCAGATATTTGAAATCGATTTTATTCTCACCAAATCCCTGAGTTCGACTCTGGAATTTCTTGCCTTACTACAGTTGATCCGTACACTGCGGGTTCGCTTTTGCTTAGGTTATGGATACAAATTTAAGACTTTGACGCACACACTTTTGAGCGAACAACCTCCTAAAGACTCCATCCGGTCCTCTCTTGAACAAGAGAGGCTCACTCCAATAATAATGCCTCACATCCTTGAAAAACTTTTTCCTTTAGGCATATGATAAACCGGGTGGCATCTCTTCACACACAAGGTAGTTCACTATATCCGCATACCATGGCTCACTCCCTCTAGATACTTGAAGTAAACACTCCTCCATCACTTGCAATTTTTCATCCCGGAATGAGTCATCAATCGGGGTGTCATCTCTTCTAATCTCCAATGGTGATAGCCTACTAAGATGGTCCGCTACTGAATTTTCGGAGCCCTTCTTGTCCCGAATCTCCAAGTCAAATTCTTGGAGGAGAAGGATCCACCGAATGAGGCGAGGCTTGGCATCCTTCTTTGTGAGGAGATAACGGATCGCAGCATAATTAGTGTACATAATAACCTTTCCTCCAACAAGATATGACCGGAACTTCTCAAAGGCATACACTACCGCTAGCAACTCTTTCTCAATTGTGGCATAGTTGAGTTGGGCATCATCTAGCGTCTTGCTAGCGTAGTAGATGGCATGTGTAAGCCCATCTTTATTTTATCCTAAAACAGCCCCTATAGCCACATTACTCGCATCACACATTACTTCAAATGGTAAGCTCCAATCTGGAGGTTGCATGATAGGGGCGGAGATCAAAGCATCCTTCAACCTACAAAACGCTTCAAGACAATCTTTGGAGAAAACAAACACAACATCCTTTATTAGTAGGTTAGTGAGAGGCTTAGAAATTTTAGAGAAATCTTTTATAAACCTCCGGTAAAAACCGGCATGCCTTAAGAAACTCCTTACCCCTTTCACCGAGATAGGTGGTGGAAACTTCTCTATCGTTTCTATCTTTGCTCTATCAACCTCGATGCCTTGGTGGGAAACCAAGTGTCCCAATACTATGCCTTCACTCACCATGAAGTGGCATTTCTCCCAATTCAACACAAGGTTAGTTTCCTCACATCGCTTCAACACCAAAGACAAGTTAGCCAAGAAATTATCAAATGATGAGCCATACACCGAGAAATCATCCATAAACACTTCCATAATATTCTCAATATATTCAGAAAAAATAGCCATCATACACCTTTGGAAGGTGGCGGGTGCATTACACAACCCATATGGCATCCTCCTATATGCAAATATTCCCCAAGGTCAAGTAAATGTGGTTTTCTCTTGGTCATCCGGGTGAATCGGGATTTGAAAGAACCCGCTATATCCATCAAGGTAACAAAAATGTGAATGTTGAGCTAACCTTTCTAGCATTTGGTCAATAAAGGGGAGAGGGAAATGATCTTTCCTAGAGGCCACATTAAGTTTCCTATAGTCAATACACATTCTCCACCTCGTAACCGTCATAATAGGGATTAGTTCATTGTTCTCATTAGTTACTACGGTCATACCACCCTTCTTAGGAACCACATGTACGGGACTAACCCATTTACTATCCGAAATCAGGAAAATGATTCCCGCATCTAGAAACTTAAGGATCTCTTTCTTTACTACCTCTTTCATTATAGGATTCAATCTTCTTTGATGTTCAATAGAGGGTTTATGGTCATCTTCCATCAATATCTTATGCATGCACAAAGAGAGCTTAATGCCAACAAGTTCATCAATGGTGTATCGTATTGCCTTTCTATGCCATTTCAATTCAGTCAACAATCTATCAATCTCATCATCATTAAAAGATGCATTCATAATCACCGGATAAGTAGAATTTGAACCAAGGATAGCATACTTTGAATGAGAAGGAAGAGGCTTTAGATCAAGTTTAGGAGGACCTTTATCGGTTGGAGATGATCCATACAATGTAGGTTGAGATGATTCCAAAGCCATGGAAACCTCACCTAAGTCCCTTGATGATTTCTCAAAAACACTTGGATGATGCTCAAAAGACTCAGGAAAATCGACCCCCTATGAAGAAAATTGGTCGATCTATGGGTCGATTTCAGCTATGGCATTTGCAAAATCGGATGAAAATTCAGAATTAATCCTTAAATCGGCCGATTTTTTGCCCTCTGGTCCGATTTTTCTACAGGAATTTGTCCTTTCTCCTAGTACTTCAAATCCAACACTTGGTAGCTCTTCCAATGAATTCAAAGCCTTTATCACTTCATTGCTACTCTCCTCAACTCCTTCCTCCATCAAACTCAAGCTAAGAACCTTCTCAAGTGGATCCTTGATCAAGATTGAGCTCGCAACTTCTCTAGAGTCTTCTTCCTCAACAATGTTGAAGACATCTTCACCTAGGGCTGGCCCGTTTACCATTGTGGACAAATTAAACTTGATGTTCTCCTCTCCAATATTGAATGAGAGGGTTGCATTTTTACATTCACCAAGCATCCCGAGGTGGCTAAGAATGGTCTTCCCAAAATGATAGGAACCGGGTAGTCCGCCGGGATGTCCAAAACAATGAAATCGATTGGCACATAGAACTTCCCAAGCTGAACCGGTATGTCCTCTAGGATCCCCACGGGGTAAGTAATGGATCGGTCTGCCATGTAGAGGGTCATCTTGACCGGCTTTGGTTCTCCTAGCCGAACCTTTTTGCAAAGTGCAAGTGGGATTATGCTTACACTAGCACCAAGGTCACAAAGGGCCTCATATTGCACTTCTTCTACTCCAATTGGCACACAAAAAGAGCCCGGATCCCGCAGCTTAGGAGCCATCTCCTCATTCATGATTCGAATCAACTCGGAAGACCTTTTTGTCATTCTAACTTCTCCATACTCTTCCAACTACCTCTTGTTGGAGAGTATCTCTTTCAAAAACTTTCCATAGGCCGGAATACCTAGAATTGCATCCATGAATGGAATGTTAATATGTAATTTAGACATGAGTTCAAGGAATTTACCGAAATGTTTATCCAAACGAGCTCTTGCTTGTGATTGTGGAAAGGGTAGTGGTGGCTTGTATGGAGGAGGTGCCACATATGTTGGCTCATCATCTTTGTTCATGCCTCCTTCTTCTTGCAATGGTTCTTCCTCCACTACTACTTGCTTTCCCTTGTCATTCTCCCTTGGTGAGGGATCTTTCATGCTCAGCCCACTCCTTGTGGTAATGGCCAACACTTGGCCTCTTGGGTTGTCCTCGGTCCTTCCGGGAAGCTTTCCCGGATCCCTTTGTGCCTCACCCACCTTTTGGAACACTTGTGCTTCTAGTACCTTTTGAGCCTTGGATATGGATGTCACTGTGCTCTCAAGTCCACTCAACCTTCCAAGCAATTGTTCAAACATCATTTCGTTCCTATCCTTTGGGAGTTGAGCAAAACCGGGTGGAGGCTCTTGTGAAGCCTTCGGTGGTGGGGCTGCGCTTGTGGAAGTGGGAGGGTTCAAGGCACCATCCGGGTTAGAATAGGATAACCCGGGATGGTTGTGATTAGGCCAGTAATTGTTGTATTGACGGCTGTTGTTGCTGAAGTTCCTATGGCCTTGATAATTGTTCAAGTTACCCCTTCCCATGTAGTTAATATCCTCCTCTTTGGAAGCCAAATTAGCTTGCACTTGCACTTGCACTTGAAGACTTTCTTGATTCTTTAAGGTTGTGGTACACAATTCCCTCAAGGACTTAAGCTCATTGTTGATTGCATCAAGTTTTTAGTTGCTCATGGTGACTTCACTTACTTCATATACTCCCGGTTTCCTTCCATCACTCTTCCTACGGGAGTACTTTTCTATCACCAAGGCTTGCTTCTCTACAAACTCCCAAGCCTCATCCACATTCTTCTCCATGAATGTTCCTCCGGAAAGTGATTGAAGCTTGAATTGACTATCATCATCAAGCCCCTTGAAATAAATCTCCAATAGCTCCATCTTCGGTATATCATGGTGTGGACAATCTAGGAGGAGGTCTTTGAACCTCTCCCAAGATTTGAATAGGCTCTCCTTGTCCTTCATCATGAAGGTATTGATCTTCCCTCTTAGCTCGGTTGTCTTGGAAGGTGGGAAGAACTTTGTTAAGAACTCGGTTGTCATCTCCTCCCAAGTACCCACACGTCCTAGTGGAATGGATTGGTACCAAGCTAAGGCTTTATCCTTAAGTGAAAAGGAAAAAGCCCTAAGCTTGTGGTTGTTGCTCTCCAATCTAGGTGGCCTTAGAGTCTCCATCAAGATCTCATAATTCATCAAGTGTTGATGAGGAGACTCTCCTTCCATCCCTCCAAATTGATTATGCCGGATCATTTGTAGCACTTGAGGGCGGAGCTCGTAGTTATGGGTTGCGGGATATCTTAAGTTTACACCCGGACGGTGCACTCTTTGGGCTGGATCCATACGTTTCCCTAGCATTTGTGGCTCCTCAATGATTATCGGCTCAAACCGAACATTGACCGCCGGCTGCGGTGGTGGTGGTTGTGGAGGTTGTTGACGATTAAGCTCCCTTTGCACAAGAGCTTGCCTAATCTCTTCAATTTCCCTCCTAGTTGCTTCTTGCCTCTCATTTGCAAGTCTCCTCTCATTCTCCAACGCTTCATCTCTTAGCCTAATTTGCTCTAAGGTATCATTCAACTCAGCTTGAAGATCTCTTCCGGCTATCTCCTTCTTCTTCTTAATGCTCTTGGATCTAGTCTTAATGGTTTTCTCTGGTTCGGGATCAAATGGAGCTAAATCCTTCCCACGAGATCTTCGCATGCACCTAAAGAGTGAGAGATGTCTTGAAAATTCAAAGACACAAACCAAACAAGATCAAAAGAAACAAGAAAGACCTACACTATAAACAATCACACACAATGATTCAATCTAGACGTAGTCCCCAACAACAGCGCCAAAAACTTGTTACGCTAGAACCGTACCACGCAAAAGTCTTACAATTTATAATTCGATATATTCTCCTAACTCCTAGCGAACCAACAGTGTATGAGTCATTTTGTAGCAAGGATAGTATTCCGAGGTTGAACACGAAGACTAAAGTGAAATCAAATCAAACAAGTGATCATTGATAGTGCAAATCTAGTATAAGAAGAGAGAAAGAAATAAAGAAATGAAAATCATGATATTTTTGGTTGGGTTTTTGTGGTGATCAAGCAAAGATCACAAATCATGCAAAATTATAAATCACACAAGCAACACAAACACAAGATATGTGATCAAAGAGAGAAAAGTGGATTCTAGAGATCAAGATTTCCGGTTATGGCATTGGACTCAAGCTTCTACAGATCTAAGGACAAGGCTGCGGTCTTGGGAAAGGGTGTTTCTCTAATGGAAGAAATTACCGGGTAAGTCTCATGCTCCACTAATCCCGCACCAAACTCCTATTACCGGGTAAGTCTCAAGGAGCTAAAGTTGGTAATTCTACACAAACCGGACACTACTTAAGGGGCAAACCTCTCCTTACCGGGTAAGTCTCGGAAAAGGCAAGTCTCAAGCAACAATCCTAGCACACTCAGTCCAATAGAGGCTTATGAGGCTCACTACTACCTAGAGTTCATCATCTTCGGTATCTAAGATCGGAAATCACCGGGTAAGTCTCTTTCCTCACTTAGTTTGCTATCATTAGGTCACCCTAAGCTATATTATGCTTAACAAACACTAGGATTTCAACAACCTAACATCCTAACATACAGATTCATTAATTAAAGAACAACAGAGAGAAAAATCGGGTGGATCATCAGGTAAATCGGTCGATCTGGGCTATGAACAGGTCGATTTTTCTGTGTGGGTTAGGTTTTGTGCATACGAATCATCCTAAACTAACATACAATTTCATTCTATCATTACCCAAGCCATAACCATCAATCCATCTCCCTAAAATCACAATAACTTAGCCAATAACATGCATTTCAAGATCTAAAATCATCATACAAGCATACATGGTTTTCATAGATAGATGGTGAAAGAAAAGCAAGTAAAAGCAAGAAATCTTAGCTGAATATGAGTTTAAGCAAGACTTACAACCCTTCAAAAGAAGGTCCAAAATGTTCCTAACAATGCTTCCAAAAGTTCTTCAACCAAAATCCCTAAAAATCACTCAAAAGTTGACTCTTACTATAAGTTTGATGTTGTTCTTCCTCTTCCAAAAATGAGAGAGTTTTCTTCTTTTCCAAGTCTATCCACCAATGGAATGATGTGTGTGTGAGAGAATGTGGGAGTGTCCCTCTAGCAACAGCCTGTAGGACCACTTATATTCTCCATCAAGAACAAGGGTCGGGCAAAGAGATCGTGGGACACGTGTCGCAAGTTGTCAGGGGCCAAAAAATTGACCCAACCTGAAGGAAATCGACCGATTTTCTTGAGTGTTAGGGTTGATTTTCTTCAACAGAAGCTTGTTATGATCATCTAGTCATGAGTTGCTCCATTGCTTGGCACCAATAAGGGTCCTTGTGTCCTTCATTGCTCCAATTATGTTCCTTCAAAGGCTTGGATACGTACCACCATGAGGCTTGACCCTCGAATGTATTGATTAATGTCCAAAAGATCTCCGAAATACCTACAAAACCGACAAAAGCTCGTGTAGACGTATTTTCTAGTAATATGACTCAATTAAGAAATAAACATCACGAACTAACGTACAATCATGCATGAATGAAGGGAAAAACTATCTAAATGAATGCCTAAACTAACCTCATAAATCATGTCATCAGATCTCATGATCACCTTTGTTGATTGTTTGGTTTCTACATTACCTTGCATAAATGCTAACGAATGATGCTCAATTCAAAACGGATACAAAAATGATTGTGTTGATCATGTACTACTTTGACAATGACCGTGCACCTGCGGTACTCCAAATTATTACGTGATCTATTTTTCACCATATTGTTTAACAAACACTATGCTTATGAAAATCACTATCAACTGGTGTCTTCAGACTTCTTCCTCGGCACATTCAACTTGAAACACAAACAACTAGGAAGGAAACAAATTCAATAATATAATAAGGCTAAATAGTTTAATAAACAAATAAAGCAAATCAAATTCCCCAGAAACAACGTTGGAGAAAATAGAGGAAGTCGAGACAAGGATTAACTTGATCGGTGTAAATCAATCGATTTAAGAGAAGGAATGATCAAGAACAAGGATCGACTCGATCACAAAGAAAAATGAGGAAGTCAAGACAACAAAGAAGAACAAAGGAAACAGAGAAACACAAATCATCGATTTGATCGGTATAAATCAATTGAGTCAATCATAAAGGGTAATGAAGAAATCGGGGGTGTCAATCCGCCTTCAAGGTGAAACCCTAAGATCTTTTCCGAGTACACAATCTTCAAGTGCGTACTTCTCCAAATCTTCCTTTAACACAATAAAATCTTCCGAGTGATCTTTCTTCTCTCTAGCAAGGCTGGAATGTAGCGCGGGATAGCGGATCCCCTTTTGGAGATTTTGGCTCCCTCTCAACGTTCAAGGCTATAGAACATTTATTGGGATAAGTCTAGGGTTTAAAGATAAAACCTTAAATATTTGGGCTGAAAAGAAGTCGAGCCCGATGGTATCAGAAAATATTGTGGCGCGTCAGACGGTATCAGAAGATACTTTGTCTCGTCAGACGGTATCAGAATATAATTTGGCGCGTCCTAGCTCCCTTTTATGCTCCTTTTTGTCGCTCTTCAAGGCTTAATCCTTAAATATACCATTTTGCTCCAAAATTCGTCAATTTACCAAAAATTGCAATAAAACTTTGTGTAGACCTCTATTCTTGCAAAGTAGGTGAATATAATCATAAATGCCATGAATGTATGTCTATGCATGCAAAATAAAGGGAAAATCTATATAAATAAATGCCTAAATATATGTCATAATTCATGTCATCCAAATACCCCATACTTGCCTCTTGCTTGTCCTTAAGCAAGGTTCAAACTTAAGATATAAGATGATATGGATTATATGAATATGTCAAAATAAAGAAAAACCATTATATTTTGGTTGTGCTTCTATTCATAGATCACTCTCAAATTTTTCTTTCATGTTTCCTTGAAAACTTCTATGTACTTAAAACGAATCATGTCAAGCAAAGAAACATCATACATTGAAAAAGCTTCAAGACAAACATCATAACCCAAAGCAATATCAAAATCAATCATGTGGAATTCCAATTTAGATCACTAAGCCAAACAACAATCCAAAGATCTTAAGGACTTTCAAGCAAAGGTCAAGAAACGTGAATAGGTGGATGCATATAGGTAAGTGGTGCAAAAATCCCGGAAAAAAGAACAACATAAATGTAACACCCCGAATCCGCGGGACTCGAAATGCTACATTGGGCTAGGATCTCACAATGGATCCTGACCCTAGCCCGACAACAAGTTCACTGGATCTTACAACAAGGCACAAGTAGATTAAACTCAAATACATAAAAGTTTAGTATGATACATCAAAAGAGTTTACACACTCATAGCCGAGTACAAAACAACAACATAAACCACAACCACAAAAGATCCCACATCCCACGCATCCTAATGTACAAAAGTCCTCGGCTTGTCACACCATCTGGCTCACTCTGTAGTCTTCCTAACCTGCAGATCATCTACAACACGGTATACACCATTAGCTACAGCAATAGATAAGCATGATAGTAATAACACAAACACACCACAACATCTCATACATGCAATGCCACACACATTCATTCATTATCTTTAATTACGTTATACCATTACTAATTCAACTTCTTTTGTAACACGAGGAGCCTCAAGAACCCCGTCCCATCCAATGTAACACAGGAGTTTTGCATGGGGGTGACCGTCACTCGTCCCCTCCTGTGAGATTATCTTCAAGGCACCCAGCAGGCGGAGACTGGTGGTTACCGCCAGTTATAATACACTTGGGCCATATAAATATAATGAATGGTCATCCTAGTCTGGTTTAAGTTATAAATGCACAAACATATGAACACACACAACCATCACAATCATACAATCCACAACTGCACGCTAAGTAAGTCCTATGGACTTACCTGATACACTCGTATCCTCTACCATGTCACAGCTTCCCCTCGGGGAAGAAACCAACGCCTGCAAGAGCAAGGCACACAACATCACAACCTGAAAGGGTTAGGAGACTCGTCTCTTTAACCAGAACCAACATACAACCTAAAGATCAACACAAGCTCACATATGCCCATATCATATTCTCAACATAAACACAGGTGCCTAAGGCACATCTCTAGCATACCACTCATCCTAACCAACCTAACCTAGCCAAGAACTAAGCCAAAGCTAAAGGAAAGGAAGGAAGGAAGACATACCAACAAGGTATGCACCAACAGAAGCAAGAACACACCAGCCAACCCAGTGAGGCGCAGGGGCGGCTCCACACCAGGTGTAGGTGCGGCTCAGGTCAGGCGCATGGGCGGCCAACTGTGCAGAGAGTTGGTCTCGACTTCTCTTATACTCCTTTCTCGATTCTCTTCACGTCTTCAACACATTACAATAACACATATGCATAATATATACACATATGATCATCACAACATCCAGGAAGGATCCAATCACAAGTCCAACTTGTGATCCTAGGCTAGAAAGAAGAAGAAAGAAGCAAGGAGAAGGAAAGAAGAGAGAAGAAGAGAAAGGACTTACCACTCCACCCTAGGCTGCAACTATGGAGCATCCACACCCCTCACCACTTCAACACATCAACAACAACACACAACAACATCAGCAAGGTCATCTAAAGCCAAAACCACACTCAAAACTCTCAAAACTCTCTCACAAGATCAAGAAGAAGCAAAGATGGGAAGAGGAAGAAGAAGAAGAGCGTAAAGGTGATGAAGGAGCTGCAATGGAGTGAAGAAACCCTTCATCAGAGGATTAGGAGGCTTATATATGAAGCTCCCCCAAGAGCAAGGTCAGAAGTCAACAAAGGTGGCTGCAGCCGCGCAAAACCGCAGGGGCGGACCGACTAAGGCGTAGGGGCGGCTCACCTGGTGCGTAGGTGCGGCTAGCAGAGTCAGCTGGGGCGGCTGGCAGTGTCAAAGCTAACTCAGCTAAGGCTCAGCAAGGTTCCTAGGCTCCAAAGGCTGAGGCTCTTACATCTCACCCCCCTTAAAACAAGTTTCGTCCCGAAACTTGCAAAAACCTAAAGTCTCTCGGACCCATAAGCCGAGGTAAACTCTCTCCTCAAAACGTCAGGTCAAAACCTATAACATTCTATATCCTCAACACAGCATGGAGGTATCACAACTCCAGCATCACAACTCTACACAAGGTGTAGAGGAAGATCATCTCTAGCCAAACACTAACCACAACACACTGGCATGGAGGAAAACCGTCTCCTGCCACCACGTACACATAACAATACTATGTGGAGGAAAACCATCTGCACTCACACTATGTCCATCAAAGGTAGCATGGAGGAAATAACCATCTCCTGCTACTCCTAACATACCAAAGCATGAAGGAAAGAACCATCTCCAGCTATACCTATCTCGTGCTAGCAAACAGGATCTAACAGATCATATGCACACGCAACCAGCAAGGAAACACAACATATCACATAAGCACATAGCATACAAGTACTCACCAAGAAGGCGCTAAGATCTACTCATAGACCCTACTGGTGCCTCTAACTCCGCATAAAACTCTGGATAGTTCCTCTGGATACTATCTTGTGTCTCCCAGGTAGCCTCATCGGGTCCTCGTCTAGACCACTATATCCTCAACATAGGAATGTCCTTCAAACGCAGGCGTCTCACACCTCGCTCTAGGACTGCGATGTGCCTCAGATCTGGTATGTACTCCCTCAGCTGAGACACATGAAATACAGGGTGAACACCCTCTAACCTCGGAGGCAAAGCTAATTTGTAAGCTGCTCGTCCAACTCTATCTAGTATCTCAAAAGGACCGACATATCGGGGACTCAACTTCCCCTTTATGCCAAAACGTCTGACTCCTCGCGTCGGAGATACTCTCAACCAGACATGAGCTCCTACCCTGAACTCTAGAGGTCGACGCCTCTTGTCTGCATTCGACTTCTGGCGACTCTGTGCAGCCAGCATCCTCTCTTTGATCAGCGCTACTCGAACCATATTATCCTAAATCTACTCTGGCGCTATCCCACTGATACTACTAGGCTCGTCCCAGCATAAAGGTGTATGGCATCTACGTCCATACAGTGCCTCACAAGGAGCCATCCCTATAGATGCATGGCAATTGCTGTTGTATGAGAACTCAACGAGTGGGAGGTAATCAGACCTTCCCTGTCCCCAATCCAACACACAAGCTGGCAGCATGTCCTCTAAGGTCTGGATGGTCCTCTTTGACTGACCATTTGTCTGGGGGTGAAACCCAGTCGTGAAGTGTAGACTCGTCCCCAAAGCAGTCTGAATCTGCTGCTAGAATCTCGATGTGAATCGTCCGTCACGATCAGAAACGATCGTCCTCGGTACCCCATGGAGTCTCACTATCTGTCTAGTGTACTCCTCGGCTAATCTGTTCACTGGACACGTCTCTCTGATGGGAATGAAACGTGCCGTCTTCGTCAATCTATCAACAATCACCCAAATGGCATCAAAGCTCCTACTAGTCCTCAACCCGGTCACAAAATCCATGGAGACGTCCTCCCACTTCCACTGCGGTACTGGCAGTGAGTGGAGCTCACCTCCAGGCCTAAAATGCCCTATCTTGACCTACTGACAAGTCGCACACTAAGCCACAAATCTGGCTACATCGGACTTCAGCCCTCCCCACCAAAATGAACGTCTCACATCATGGTACATCTTACTCATACCAGGGTGTACTGAGTAAGGTGTACAGTGAGCCTCTTGTAATATTTGTTGTCTCAGCTCTGCATCCGCAAGAACACAGATACGATCATGTCGCCTCATAACTTTATCTTCCCCAATAGTAAACTGGGGTGCCTCTTCACGAGACATCCTATCTCTGATCCTCGCCAAAGTCGGGCAGGTCCCCTGCTTCTATGGATCTCATCCAACAGACCAGGTAGAATCTCTAAAGTAAACAACTGGGCATCCTCATCAGGGAACTGGATGTCCATCTCTAGCCAAGCTAGATCCCTCTGAAGCTGGGGCTGTACAGTAAGTCTGGCAATCGCCTTCTCTCGAGGCGTCAACTACCACATTCGCCTTGCTAAGATGATACAAAGTCTCAAGGTCAAAATCCTTGATCAACTCAAGCCATCTACGCTGGCGGTTATTCAATTCTCGCTGCGTGAAAATATACTTCAGACTCTTATGGTCTGTGAAGATCCGGCATGTAGCACCATACAGATAATGTCTCCAGATCTTCAAAGCATGAACTACCGATGCTAACTCTAGATCGTGAGTCAGGTAGTTCTCCTCATACGTCTTCAGCTGTCTAGACGCATATGCAATCACTTTGCCCCTCTGCATCAACACACATCCCAAGCCTAGCTTGGATGTATCACTATAGACCACAAAATCCTCAGAACCCTCTGGTTGTGCTAAGACAGGATCAGAAGTCAAACGCCTCTTCAACTCCTCAAAACTCTGACCACATCGGTCGGTCCATACAAATCTGGTAGTCTTCCTCAGAAGACTCGTTAGTGGACGGGCAATCACAGAAAATCCCTCCACAAAGCGTTCGTAATAACCGGCTAAGCCAAGAAAGCTACACACTTCTTTGACGTTCGTCGGTGTCATCCATGCAGTAACTGACTCGATCTTCGCAGGGTCAACCATGATCCCATCGGCGGAGACAATATGTACAAGGTAAGCAACCTCAGACATCCAAAACTCGCACTTAGAGAGCTTGGCGTACAACTCTCTATCCCTCAAAATCTGTAATACCGTCCTCAGGTGTTCCACATGCTCCTCTCTACTACGAGAGTATACCATAATGTCATCAATAAAAACCACCACAAACTGATCCAGGAAGTCGATGAAGATGTTGTTCATCAACTCCATGAATACTGCCGGGGAATTCGTCAGCCCAAATGGCATCACTACAAAATCGTAGTGTCCATAACAAGTACGAAATGTTGTCATGTGCACATCCTCCTCTCTCACCCTCAGCTGGTGATATCCTGAACGCATGTCAATCTTGGAGAAGACAGTCGCTCCCTGCAGTTGATCAAGTAGATCATCAATACGAGGTAGGGGATACCTATTCTTGATGGTTACCTTGTTAAACTCTCTATAATGTATGCACAGTCTCAATGATCCATCCTTCTTCTGCATGAAGAGGACCGGTGCACCCCATGGTGAAACGCTAGGGCGTATGAAGCCCTTATCAGCCAACTCTTCGAGTTGCTTCTTCAGCTCCAACATCTCGACAGGTGCCATACGGTATGGGGCCTTCGAGATGGGTCTCGTACCAGGCTCTAAATCAATACCGAAATCTACGCTCCTCTGAGGTGGCAAGCTAGACGGCTCTACAAATACATCTATTAACTCGCTGACCACAGGTATGTCCTCCAAAGCTGGACTCTCTCCATCCTTCACGGCGTAGCACCAGAAGGCATCACATCCCTATGCAATCAGTCTAGCTGCTCGTACAGCAATAATGACAGATCCTGTCTTCCAAAGGTCCCAACCCCGGAAGACCTCTATCGGACCCAAGTTGGTAGAGACTGTAATAGTTCTCTTACCCACATCTAACAAAGCACGGTGTCTACTGTTAGCATGAAATATTATGATATTTTAGGCACGTTTTCTAGATGTATTTCATCCATTATAGTGTTCATTGATAAAGCATTGAAGCAATTGTGAGCTAGTTTGTCTATATTGTCGATATAGAGGTCTACATAAGCTTTGTGTTGATTGTAGGCGAATAAGAGCTAAAACCGAACGAATTATGAGAGGATGGAGATGGATTGAGCATATCCAAGGATTGAGGACACCCCAAAGAAGCCAATGAAGATGCTAGGATGAGGAATGACACGAAACAAAGGGGATTACGAGCAACCTATGCTTCCACGCTCTAAAATACGGCCGCAATGAAGTCCATGCTCTAAACCACGGCCGTGGAACTTGGCAACATGAGCGTGGAGCATTCCAGAGAGTTACACGGTATAAAGTACGGTCGTGGAAGTTGTGAAGAACCGTAATCCAATTCCACGCTCTAAACCACGGGCGTGGAATTCCATATAACCGTGATTTAGGAAATCTTTTGACGAATAAAATATAGACACATTGTCTACACACATGGGCCGGACACTTATTCTATCTTTCCCTATAAAAGGACTGAAGGAGGGAGATTTCGGCACCTTCGCTTACGCTTGCTTGCACGTGCCTAGGGTTCCAGTTGGACGTGCGGAGATTGCCATTTTGCAACGGAGATTTGCAAAGGCTTGAAGATTTGGAAGTTGCGCTTTGTCCTTAGGTTTAATTAGAAGACGGATTGACATCCCACTCTTCATTCTTATCAAGGATTGTGATTGGTTTGTGTTATTCCAAATCTGATATACATCATTACTTTTGTTTGTGGATTTGAGATTGATTTGAAGTTTACTGAAGGTTTTCGAAGGTTTCCATCTTTCATTCTTCTTAATCTTGAATTTGATATCATAATGACTGTTGTTGGCTAAAACCCTTTAGCAATTCTAAGGTGAAGGGTTGATAGTTGTGGCTTAGATGATGATAGATCGATCGTAAACAGATTGGACCCTGAGAGTTAGAGAGATTTCGCCGACGAGCCAGAATCACGGCCTGTTCTTGAGGTTCCACGGCCGTGGAACTCAAGATCCACCCGTAATTTACCTTAGTTTACGAACTTTTCTTTTACTTTGATCCAAGGTTAAAGATTAGCTTTAATCTAGTCTTGACTTGTCTTTTCTAGGTAGTAGTGAAGCCTCAACAACCTCTACTTCGATTTCGAGTGTCACAACCTTAATCGGTTTAGTTAGTCTTGATCCTTGGGTTACAAGTTTGGGTATTTGAGATTAATTCTTGTCTTTAGATCCTTTCTATACTGAAGCCTCAACAACCTTTATAGAGAGTGTCCTTAGATAAGTCATATAAAGCCTTGGAACTTCACCGTACATTGCTTTACCTTAGCATACATTTGCAACTCTTAACTCTGTCCTTAGTTCTTTAGTATATCTTGAATCGATTGCCACAATTAGATACCTAGATCTTTAGGTTTGCTATTTTCCCAATATTTGCAAAGCTTCATACATTCACTTGCTTGACGATTTATAACTGGATTTAACCCTCCAAATCCCTGTGTTCGATACTCAGGAATTCTTGCTTAACTACGTCGATCTGTACACTGCGGGTTCGCTTGCTTAATTTCAGTTTTATAAATTTAAAGCTTGATTGCATGCACGCTAAGTGGTGAACATCTACGCATCCAATCCATACCTAATATGACTTCTTCATGCATCAAAGGCATGACTAAGAAGTCAACAAGTAGTACACGAGTCCCTAAACGTAGGGGACAACTACGTATCTCCTGGGTACCTCTGACCCTACTACCATCAGGTAACCCTATAGTAAAGGGTGTCCCCTCTATGGTAGACAAACTCAAACGCTCGACACAAGAAGTAGAAATAAATGAATGCGTAGCACCGATATCAAATAAAACTCTAACAGGCAAACCATGTAATAGAATGGTACCTGTAGCAGCTGGTGCTGGTGGATCCTCAGCACTCCTCAACTCAAAAGCACGACCTCGAACTCCTCGAGTATCACTAGTGCTAGCCTCTCTACCTTTACCCCTACTCGGTCCAGGAGCTGAACCTTGAGTAGCAGGTGTCCCTGGGACCCTCTGTTGTCCCTGATGCTGAGGCGGTCTCTGTCCACCTCCTGTTGCACCTGCAGGGGAAGAACTCTGCTGTGATAGCGCCTTGCTCTGACGGCAAAACATAGCTATATGTCCTGGCTTCTGTTAGCATGAAATATTGTGATATTTTAGGCACGTTTTCTAATCGTATTTGATTCATATTGATAGTCTTTGATTGAGCTTTGTGCATATGTGAGCTAGTATTGCCTATATTGTCGATATGGATGTCTACACGAGTTCTATGTTGATTATAGGTGATTTGGAGCTATTTCCGAACGGAATCGAGCAAAGGAGAGTTGAGTTGATATGTCCATAGATCGAGGACACCTTTTGGAAGCAATTTGGAGTCTTAGATTGAGGAATGCACGAATGAAGGCAAGAACCACGTTCTCACCCTAAATTACGGCCGTGGATTTTGAGTCAGAATTCGATGTTCATTCCAGGAGATATTACGGCCGTGGAACTAACCGTAGTAGTTTCCACGCCCTAAATTACGGTCGTGAAAAGATTCCACGACCGTGATTTTGGCGAATCTTTTCGCCATGTTTCGAAGCCACGATCTTTTGAAGATTGGGCCGGGCCGACATTTTGCCCTGCATTATAAAATAGACGGATGAGGCAAGATTCCGTCACCTCGCTTACGACCTTTCAACCCTCGCTTAGCGGCAAAACGCAAAAACCCTCATCTTGGAGGTAATTTGGAGATCTCATTGAAGATCAAAGTTCGTATTGAAGAGTTGCTGTTTGTGATCTTCGTGTTTGTGGAAGATCGAAGTTCTTGGAGGATTTTGCAAGAAGATCTCTCTTCTTGTTTAGGTTTGATTCAGAATCGGATTGACATCCCGTTTCTCTTCTTTCCTAAAGATTGTGATTGCTTGGTCCGTTTTGAATCTTTGGATAAACACTTGTTATTGATTGTGATTCTGAGATTCACTTGAAGATTATTGATAGTTCTTGAAAGTTTTCATCTTTTATCTCTTAATTCTTGAATCAATATCAATATGACAGTTATTGGCTAAAAACCCTAACAATTCTAAGGTGAAGGGTTGATAGTTGTGGCTTAGATGATGATAGATCGATCGTAAACAGATTAGACCCTGAGAGTTAGAGAATTATCGCCGACAACCCTAAATCACGGGCTGTTCTTGAGTTCCACGACCGTGGAATCTCAAGATCCAACCGTAATTCCCCTAAGTCTACGAGCTTGCTTTTACCTTAATCTAAAGTTAAAGATTTGCTTTAGCTTAGCTTAGACTTGTCTTTTCTAGGTGGTAGTGAAGCCTCAACAACCTCTACCTTGATTGTGAGCCTCAACAACCTCAATCGGATAAGTTAGTCTTGATCTTTAGATTATAAGTTTGGGTATTTGATACTAATCCTTGCCTTTAGAATCTTTCTATATTGAGCCTCAACAACCTGTATAGGGAGTGTCTTTTAGGTGAATTACATAAGGTTTTTGGAACCTCAACCGTACGATTACCTTACATTAGTATACCCTTGCATATCTCGACTCTGTCTTTATATCATTAGTATATCTTGAATCAATTGCCACAGCTGGATACTTGGATCTTTAGGATTGTTGTTTTCCCGATAATTTGCAAACTCCCATATTCACTTGCTTGATAACCTGCGATCGAGTTCGTTCCACCCAAATCCCTGTGTTCGATACTCTGGAATTCTTGCTAATCTACGTCGATCCGTACACTGCGGGTTCGCTTGCTTGATTCTAGTTTTATAAATTTAAAGCTTATTTGCACACACCTCTAGGGGCGAACAGCTTCCCGCACGAGAAGCAAGTCAACGGTGTTCTAGGGCAATCAGCCCTCATATGCCCATAGGCAACGCAGTTGTAACACTGCCGACCTTTATCACTAGTCTGTACCGACACTGGAATACTCGAGTGGCCCTGAGTCAGACCCCGCCCGAATCCAGATGCTCTTGCACCAGTCGGTGCTGTACGCTGTCTCTTCTCAGACCGTCCGGTCTGAGAAGTCCTCCTCGGGCTAGTCCTCTCTCTCTCATAAGCAAAAGCCCGATCCTGGTTGTCTGCCAATGAGTCACAATGAAATCCAACCATATATGAACGGGTACTCTCCCTCAGATGTCGGGAGAATAGGTATACATGCTGGTCCTCAGAAGGTGCAGCTGGACCCAACAAAGCTAACTCAGTCCGGAAGCGGCGAATGGCATCAATAATGGGCATCCTCAAAGCCTACTTCCACAAAATCCTACAGCTTCTCCCTCCTCAGTGAGGCAGGGCAGAACTGCTCCCTTAGCAGAGTCCTCATCTGCTCATAGGTGGTGACTCGTGCTCTAACTGTCCTCCACCACTGATGTGCCAGGTCACGGAATAGAGACTATACTAGCTCTATCTGTCTGTCCTCTGGGCAACGAATAGACTCTAAGGCTGAATCTACATGCCCAATCCACACCTCAGTCTCTAGGCCAATCTCCCCAGAGAAGTGTGGTACTCCCTGCTGGTGGAATGCTTTCAACCAGGTATCTGGTCGAGGCCCTCTAGTCTCCTCCACAACTCGAGCTGGCTCAGCTACACGAACTGGTGCAGCTGGTACCTGAGTAGCTCCATGGGATTCCTCAGATAATCCCTCTTGCCTTGGTAAGTCTAGAGCTCGTCGACCCACTCTGATGGCCTCCTCTAACTGCCTGAGATACTCACTGAACTCTGATCCGCCCATGGAGACACGATCTGAGCTATCAGACTCGCCTAGATGGGTCTGTTGTCTCTTGGACCCACCACTCCTCGTAGCTGGAACAAAGCTCTCAACAACCTCCTCATGAGCCTCCTCCACCACTGGTGGATCTGCAGCGGGAGCTGGTCCCTGTCTCCTCTCTCCTGGAGGAAGAGGTGGTATACCTCTACCTCTGCCTGCAGCAGTAGCTCTAGTCCGAGCCATCTGTGGGGTATGCACATCTAACGTATAAGGCTCTATATAGGCCATAGGTATAGATATATATTTAATACATAATAATACATGCACACATATCATCACATAAAAGGTATCTATATATATATATATATACTGTTGAGATCCTCAGATGGGTGATGACTTCTATACACACAATCCCAAAAACATCTGTACTCGCTTTAAAACCAAAACTCTTTAAAACATCAAACCCCGTATGGGTTTTGTTTATTTATCCACTCTACCTTTATTGCAGATAGCAAGTGCCATTGTTGTCAACCTAAGGCTCTAATACCAACTCTGTAACACCCCGAATCCGCGGGACTCGGAATGCTACATTGGGCTAGGATCTCACAATGGATCCTGACCCTAGCCTGACAACAAGTTCACTGGATCTTACAACAAGGCACAAGTAGATTAAAATCAAATACATAAAAGTTGAGTATGATACATCAAAAGAGTTTACAAACTCATAGACGAGTACAAAACAACAACATAAACCACAACCACAAAAGATCCCATATCCCACGCATCCTAATGTACAGAAGTCCTCGGCTTATCACACCATCTGGCTCACTGTGCAGTCTTCCTAACCTGCAGATCATCTACAACACGGTATACACCATTAGCTACAGCAATAGATAAGCATGATAGTAATAGCACAAACACACCACAACATCTCATACCTGCAATGCCACACACATTCATTTATTATCTTTAATTATGTTATACCATTACTAATTCAACTTCTTTTGTAACACGAGGAGCCTCAAGAACCCCGCCCCATCCAACGTAACACAGGATTTTTGCATGGGGGTGACCGTCACTCGTCCCCTCATGTGAGATCATCTTCAGGGCACCTTCTCCTAACCCAGCAGGCAGAGACCGGTGGTTATCGCCCGTTATAATACAATTGGGGCATATAAATATAATGAATGGTCGTCCTAGTCCGGTTTAAGTTATAAATACACAAACATATGAACGCACACAACATTCACAATCACACAATCCACAACTGCACGCTAAGTAAGTTCTATGGACTTACAAGATACACTCTTATCCTCTACCACATCGCAGCTTCCCCTCGGGGAAGAAACCAACGCCTGCAAGAGCAAGGCACACAATATCACAACCTGAAAGGGTTAGGATACTCGTCTCCTTAACCAGAACCAACCTACAACCTAAAGATAAACACAAGCTCACATATGCCTATAGCATACTCTCAACATCAACACAGGTGCCTAAGGCACATCTCTAGTATACCACTCATCCTAACCAATCTAACCTAGCCAACAACTAAGCCAAAGCTAAAGGAAAGGAAGGAAGGAAGACATACCAATAAGGTATGCACCAACAGAAGCAAGAACATACCAGCCAGCCCAGTGAGGCACAGGGGCGGCTCAGCAGAGGCGTAGGGGCGGCTCCACACCAGGCACAGGTGCGGCTCAGGTCAGGTGCAGGGACGGCCAACTGTGCACAGAGTTGGTCCCGACTTCTCTTCGACTCCTTTCTCGATTCTCTTCACGTCTTCAACACATCACAACAACACATATGCATAATATACACACATATGATCATCACAACATCCAGGAAGGATCCAATCACAAGTCCAACTTGTGATCCTAGGCTAGAAAGAAGAAGAAAGAAGCAAGGAGAAGGAAAGAAGAGAGAAGAAGAGAAAGGACTTACCACTCCACCCTAGGCTGCAACTATGGAGCATCCACACCCCTCACCACTTCAACATATCAACAACAACACACAACAACATCAGCAAGGTCATCCAAAGCCAAAGCCGCACTCAAAACTCTCAAAACTCTCTCACAAGATCAAGAAGAAGCAAAGATGGGAAGAGGAAGAAGAAGAAGAGCGTAAAGGTGATGAAGGAGCTGCAATGGAGTAAAGAAACCCTTCATCAGAGGATTGGGAGGCTTATATATGAAGCTCCCCCAAGAGCAAGGTCAGAAGTCAACAAAGGTGGTTGCAGCCGCACAAAACCGCAGGGGCGGACCGACTAAGGCGCAGGGGCGGCTCACCTAGGGCGCAGGTGCGGCTAGCAGTGTCCGTTGGGCCGGCTGGCAGTGTCAAGGCTAACTCAGCTAAGGCTCAGCAAGGTTCCTAGGCTCCAGAGGCAAAGGCTCTTACAATAAACTTTTTTTTTCTTTTTGCAAACTTGAATCAACCACCATTGAGAGCTTTACTCTCCCTTTTCAGCATAAAATTCTTTTTCGACTTTACTTTTTGGAAGTATGGAAAACGGTGCACAAAAACCCAAGCCTAGGAGATTGGCGATTCTCAATTTCGAGATGCCTCAAATCCTTGATGCACACACCATAATCCGTTAGGAATATCGCTCAATCCGACTTTGGAATGACACAAACACCCGGCTATGTGAATGGTACCGAGTTACTCATCATCATGATTGACTTCCCCAAACCTATTTTCTATACTTTGAATGCACAAGTTTCTTTCATGGCCCTCCCACATCAATCATGCCAAAATTTACAATCTTCCTAATTCCCGGATAGGTAAAGGAGACAAAAATTTTATTGAGGGGCTAAATGAACAAAGAAGAAGCAAGAAAAATCAAGGTGCCTTAATCATTTCATAAAAAAGCGCAAGGACTTATAATGTGATTTCAACCTTCCTTCCTCAATATGATTTAGACAAAAATCTTTCACATTATGAAACTTGCAAGAAGATCAAACAATACATTCAATTTCTCCACAATTCATAACTCAATTCAAGCACATAAATGTTATCAAAATTCAATCCACAAGTAGATTCATCATTGATGTCATTTCCAATCCTAGAAGCACAATATTTTTCAAAATTTTTCAAATTTTTATGGATTTTTCAAAGATTAAAGATGCAATGCAAAAAAGGAAACGTGTGAAAATGAAAACAAAGATGCAAGTGTTCATGGATAAAGCAAAGCAAATGTGTGAAATTATTACATCAACGAGAGTCATACCCCAACCCATACTTAAGATACACATAGTCCATAATGTGTTGAAAAAAGGAAAGAAAAGGAACAAAGAAACTCACTAAGGTGGTGGAGTAGCTCGAACCATGCAATCAGCTCATCCCATAGGAGGTGGTGGCGGGTACGGGAAGAAGTTCGGGTCGAACGGGCGCCCAAACTGTTGCCGGTAGACGTCAGGGAGGATCCTTGCATTTTCTTTGCGCTCATCTTCTTGCTTATCAAAGTGGGTCTCAAGAGCATTCATCCTCTGCGTAAGTCCGGCTACCCAAGGCGGCTGCTCATCCATCCAAGCCAGTTGTTGATGCATCCACTCCGGTGGCGCTCCCATCCAAGTTGGTGGAGCCTACATCCAATCCGGAGGACCCTCCATCCAAGTATAGGGCGCTCACTCACACTAGCACGTCGGGAAGAGGAAGACGCGGAAGGCCGCTGCTGGTAGGTAGATCTCCTAGCCGGCTCCTAGAAATCTGCCGGTTGACCCAAAAAATCTCCAAAAGCTCCCTCAGCACCTCCAATATTTGGAACTCGTCACCACCCAGCTCCTCATTACCATCAACACCATCATCAACCTCATCAGCAGGTTTCTCCTCGGGAATGTAGGGTGGAGCTCCTAAGAGGTTGGCATGCATCGGAACAAATATAGCCTTCCAATTCTGCCGGTTCCGAACGGAGTAATCAACACTCTATGGAATGCCTCTCCCTCCCTTGTCTTCCCAAGGCATGGAGACAAAGTTTGGACCACGGTGGCGGGGAATCAAGAGCCCCCTAGTCATGAATCCTTGAAGCCCTAAAGGCCTCGCAACAGCAACCATCTCACAAGCGGAATAATCAACCCCAAACTGCTTTGCTATGTATGTCATTATCCCTCTATAACTAATATTTCCCGCTGATTTGTTCTTGATCTTGCTAAGAGTAGAAGCAAGCATAGTGGCGCAATCCGAAGTATGACCGGCCGCCATACAAAAAGGATAAAAAGCTCTTCACCCTTGAGCTTTTGGGTAGTCTCGGTCCTAGGGAATAGGCACTCGGAGAGGATCCTATGGGCAATCTTGAAGGTGAGGTTATAGATTAACTTGGCTTTCGGGTCGGCCGGTTGCCAACAATCCTTATGACCAACCACCATAGCAATATCCTCCCAAAACTCTCTAGCTCGTGCACCCCTAGAAAACGTCCCATTGAATGTATCAACAAACCCAAACAATGCTCCAAACTGAGCTATAAACATATAATAGGTGTGGTCCATCAACCGGAAGTATACCGTTTGGTTAACGGCACTATGCTCAAAAGAGGTGATAAACTCTCTTGTAATCTCCTCATAGGCATCCTCTCTAATGCTAGCAAAGGTAGTCATCCCAACCCTATCCAACATCCACTTAAGATCAATCACAACATGTGACTCCTAAAACTTTTCAAGCACAATGTATCTAGGAGCGATAACCTTGCGCTTGTGGATCTTTTCAAAAGCTCCCAACTGGTTCTCATGGATGGTAGGGATCCTAGGTGTAGGTGGGACAATGGGAGGGGGTTGGGAAGAGGAGCTTGCACCCTTTTGTTTCTTGTTTCAGTTTGATTTTCGTGTTCCAAACATTTTCAGAGAAAACCACAGCCTGTTCTTGGGGTTCCACGCCCGTGGTTTTTATACGGATGGACGTGAAAATGCTCGATTTCCCTCAAAATCTTAGAATCACCACAACAATCTATGGTTTGGATTTGAAGAATCTTCAAAGAAAACGAATGAAATCAACCAAGGGAAGAGTTGAGAGCAAACCTAGGGTTTAGATTTGAAAAAATCCAAATTCTCGCCCGATCGTTGAGTGTTTGTGCTGTTTGTTGCCAAAATCCGCTCTAGAATCAAATTTGCTTCAATTAGGAGAAAAGAATCGTGCAAAAGAATCGCCGAATGAAGGAATGTGGGATTGGGGATTTGGGCGTGGTAGAGGGGCATGGAAGAGAGGTTGAGTTGTGAGAAATTGTGAAGAAGAAGAACTTATAAAGCCCCGTAAAATCTTCCAAAACCATGGCATGTCGGGCCGTTCCACGGCCGTGGAAAAGTAGCAATATGGCCGTGGTTTTGAGTCCTTTTATTTGGCTGCTCTCGACATAGTTTTCCACGGCCAAAATTATATAAACCACGGCCGTGGTTTTGCCTTTTTATCCGTGGAATGCTCTGTTCTTGCCAAAAAAATCCAAATTTCGTTGTTCTCTCGGCTTTTTTCACTTATTTTTGTCTTTTCTCAACCCTGACATCCAAAGACACAAAATATACCGGAAGGTATCGACGAAAAACAAACAAAAACAACTACTCTAATCTAATCTAAGAAAAACATAAACAAAAGCTAGAATGCAATACCTTGGGTTGCCTCCCAAGTAGCGGTTTGTTTTAGGTTCGTAGCTAGACCAATCCTTTATGCTTAAGTGAGGATAATTGGTGCGACTTCTTCAATTTGGAGTTCCGGAGAATACTTCTTGATTCGTTGGCCTTTCACCTTGAAACTTCCGCACTTCTCACCCCATACTTTAACTGCACCATGGGGGAAAACGTGTTTAATTACATAAGGTCCTGTCCAACGAGATTTAAGCTTACCAGGAAAGAGTCGAAGTCTATAATTGAAGAGAAGAACAAGGTCTCCTTCTTTGAAGTCCTTTGGAATGATATGCTTATCATGCCAACGCTTCGCTCTCTCCTTGTAGATCTTGGCGTTCTCATAGGCGTTCAAGCGGAGTTCCTCTGGTTCATTAAGATCTAAGAGACGTTTCTCTCCCGCTTCCTTCATGTTGAAGTTCAACCACTTAACAACCCAATACGCCTTATGTTCCAGCTGAACCGGAAGATGACAAGACTTCCCGTACACAAAGTTGTATGGTGTTGTGCCTATGAGAGTCTTGTATGCCGTTCTATACGCCCACAATGCGTCATCCAGCTTTAACGACCAATCCTTCCTTGTCCTTGACACCGTCTTTTCCAGAATTCCTTTGATCTCCCTATTAGAAATTTCCACTTTTCCACTTGTTTACGGATGGTAGGGTGTGACGATCTTGTGAGTCACCCCATACTTAACTAGTAGAGCTTCAAATCGACGGACAATGAAGTGTGATCCTCCGTCACTAATGATGGTTCGGGGTGTCCCAAACCTTGGGAAAATAGTTCGATTTAAGAACTTAACAACCACCATCGCATCATTAGTTGGAGAGGCAATAGCTTCAACCCATCTTGAAAAATAATCTACAGCTAGAAGTATGTATTGGTTACCACAAGATGATGGGAATGGTCCCATGAAGTCAACTCCCCAAACGTCAAAGATTTCCACTTCTTGTATGTTGTTGAGAGGCATTTCATTCCTCCTAGATATATTCCCTGTTCTTTGACAAGCATCGCAGCAAGCAACAAAGGTTTGCACATCCTTAAATAATGTAGGCCAAAAGAATCCGGATTGTAATACCTTAGCGCTAGTCTTGCGAGAGCTAGTGTGTCCTCCACAAGGAAGCGAATGACAATGACGAATGACATTTTTCATTTCGTCTTCAGGTACACATCTTCGAATGATGCCATCAAGAACTCTCTTGAAGAGTAGAGGTTCATTCCAATAGTATTGGCGGACATCCCTACAAAACTTCTTTCTTTGTGCGTAGGATAGTCCGGGAGGTATTTCTTGACAAACAAAATAATTCACAAAATCAAAAAACCAAGGTTCGCTACCTCTAGAAATATGATCGATGCACTCTTCCATTAGATGCAATTGTTCGTCTGGGAAAGAGTCATCAATAGGTAAGTCGGCACTTGTGACATGTGGTAGACGACTTAAGTGATCCGCAACAGAATTTTCAAATCCTTTCTTGTCACAAATCTCAAGATCGAACTCTTGAAGGAGGAGAATCCACCTAATAAGCCTTGACTTTGCATCTTTCTTGGCAAGCAAATACCGAATTGCTGAATGATCCGTGTATACAATCACCTTCGCTCCTACAAGATAAGAACGAAACTTTTCAAATGCATATACAACAGCAAGAAATTCCTTTTCCGTTGTGGCATAGTTGAGTTGCGCTTCATCTAGCGTCTTGCTAGCATAATAGATGGCATGAGTGTGTCCATCTTTCATTTGTCCAAGCACCGCTCCTACAGCTACGTCACTTGCATCACACATGACCTTAAATGGGAGATTCCAATCCGGAGGTTGAATTATTGGGGCTGAGATTAGAGCTTCTCGAATCCTGTAAAAAGCATCCAAGCATTCTTTCGAAAATTCAAAAACAGCATCCTTCATCAATAGATTACTTAGCGGTTTAGAGATTTTCAAAAAGTCCTTAATGAATCTCCTATAGAATTCAGCATGTCCTAGAAAACTTCTAATCCCCTTCACCGAAGATGGAGGAGGAAGCTTCTCTATCGTCTCAATCTTAGACTTGTCAACCTCAATCCCTCTATTAGAGATCATGTGTCCTAAAACAATGCCTTCCTTAACCATAAAGTGACACTTCTCCCAATTAAGAACTAGGTTCGTGTCTTCACACTGTTGTAGAATAAGAGACAAGTTAGCAAGACAATTATCAAATGAGGAACCATAAACAGAAAAATCATCCATAAAAACCTCCATGATTTCCTCAATGTACTCCGAGAAGATGGCCATCATACACCTTTGAAAGGTGGTTGGAACGTTGCACAATCCGAATGGCATCCTTCTATAAGCAAACGTACCCCATGGGCACGTGAATGTGGTCTTTTCTTGATCGTCCAGATGAATCGGAATCTGAAAGAAACCACTATAACCGTCAAGATAGCAAAAGTAAGAGTGTTATGCTAACCTCTCAAGCATTTGATCAATGAACGGTAGCGGAAAGTGATCCTTCCTTGTCGCATTGTTCAGCTTGCGATAGTCGATGTACATCCTCCATCCTGTCACCATTCTTGTAGGAATGAGTTTTTTGTTCTTGTTGGCAACAACGGTCATTCCTCCTTTCCTTGGGACGACTTGACCAGGCTCACCCACTTGCTATCAAAGATCGGGAATATGATACCTGCATCAAGCAATTTAAGGATCTCCTTCTTCACGTCCTCTTTCATGATCGGATTTAACCGTCGTTGAGGTTGACGTGAAGGCTTATAATCCTCTTCCCTTAGTATCTTGTGCATACATAAAGATGGTTTAATTCCTACAAGATCCTCTATGGTGTAGCCTAAAGCTTCCCTATTTTTCCTCAAGACAATCATAAGTCTATCATGCTCATCTTCACTTAAATTAGAACTAACTATGACGGGAAACGTAGAATTAGTTCCAAGAAATGCATATCTTGGATGTGTGGGAAGTGGCTTCAATTCCAAGGTTGTAGATTCCTTTGGAGTGTTGTGAGGGCTGTCCGAGGTCTCCTTGGAAGTCTCCAAGGGTGTGGAAGTGGTGGAAGAAGAATCAAGAATGTTGGTAGAAAGAACGGAATTATCCTCAGCGTTTTCCAATTCAACGGTGTCACTGTTACTTCCACGGCCGTGGAAGTTATCTTTTGGGCCATGGTTTTGCATGTCAATTAAATATTTGCTCTCGACATTCTTTTCCACGGGTGGAATAGGTGAAACCACGCCCGTGGAAAAGCACGACTGGCGGTGGTTTTTGACGTTTTTCGAGCCATCGTACAATTTTTCGAATTCTTCAACTTGCACTTCTTCTAACTCTTCCAAAGCATCAATCTCAGCATTGCAATCCTCCTCCGCTCCTCTTTCAATGATTCTCATAGTTATAACCTTTTGCAACGGATCTTTAAACAAGGTCGAACTCACTTCCTCTCTAGATACCTCCTCATCATAAATGTTGAACATATCCTCTCCAAGTGTTGGTTCTTTTGTCAAAGTTGAGAGGACAAATTCAACCTTCTCTTCTCCAATATCGAAGGCCAATCTAGCGTTCTTGCAATCAAACATACAGCCGGAAGTTGCAAGAAAAGGTCTCCCGAGTATGATCGGGACCGGACAATCTGCAGGAATGTCAAGTACAACAAAGTCTATAGGAATATAGAATTTACCGAGCTTAACCGAAACGTCTTCAATGATTCAAAAGGGTCGAGTAATGAATCAATCCGCCATATACAACATCATCTTCACCGGTTTAGGTTCAGCTAAACCAACTTTCTTACACAAAGCAAGTGGAATAATGCTCACACTTTCTCCCAAGTCACAAAGTGCATCATATGTGACTTCTCCTACTCCTATTGGTATGCAAAATGACCCCAGATCACGCAGCTTTGGGGGCATCTTTTCTGTCATTGTTTTAATGAGCTCCGAAGACTCTAAACTCATCTTGACTTCTCCAAAGTCTTCCAGCTTCCTCTTGTTAGAGAGGATCTCTTTCAAGAACTTCCCATAAGCGGGCATACCTAAAATCGCATCAAGAAAAAGTATGTTAATATGCAGCTTGCTCATGAGATCAACAAACTTACCGAAATGCTTGTCTAGACGCGCTCCCGCTCCAGATTGCGGGAATGGCAAAGGAGGTTTACAAGCTGGAGGAGGAACATAGACATCTTCCTTCTCCTTTTTCTTATCCTTCTCTTTTTCAACGGGAACTTCAATGAACTTGGGATGCGGGTCGGTGGTTGTTACACCACTTATAGTTGTAATTGTCATCACCCTTCCTTTCGGATTGTCCTCCATTTTTCCGGGAAGTTTCCCTTGATCTCTAGGAACTTCTCCGGCCTTGCTGAATACTTGATTCTCCAAAACTTTTTGTGCTTTATCAATCAGAGTAATGTGACTCTCCATTCCTTGTATTTTCCCCAAGATTGTCTCCATCATTACGTAAAATCTATCCTTCTCTTTTTCCGGCTGGTTCGAACTATTTGATGTTTGCCCCTGACTTTTCAAAGGAGTAGAAGAAGAAGGATGTGTTAGTGAGTTTCATGCATGGGAATAAGGATTACCGGAATTTTGTTGGTTGGATCTCCAATTGTTGTTGGCATTTCTGTTGTTATTGTTCCAATTATTGTTCCAATAGTTGTTCCTATGTCCTTTTCTCCCTTCCTATATAGCCAACGTTCTGCTTCTTTTTTGATTGAAGGCTGGATTTTATAACTTCCTTCGGCTTCTTAATCTCATTGTTGAGGGAGAAAATTTGAGCTTGGGCTGCTGGATTTAATTTCTCTCCCGGCTCTCCGAAATCTCGATTCCCACTATCAGCGTTCCTATGGGAATACTTCTCAATCACTTTAGCTTGCTTCTCAATAAAATCCCAAGCATCATCTTCTTTGATATCCATAAAAGTTCCACAAGAAAGGGATTGAAGATTGAATTGCGTTCCCATATCTAATCCCTTGTAGTAATACTCCAATAATTCCAGCTTTGAAATGCCATGGTGCGGGCAATCCAATAGAAGATCTTGAAACCTTTCCCAAGATTTAAACAAACTTTCGTTAGGTTTCATAGAAAAAGCATTTATTTTACCTCTCAATTCCGCTGTTTTGGATGGCGGAAAGAACTTGGTGAGGAATTGCAAAGCTAAATCATCCCATGTGTTAAGTCTTCCAATTGGAAGAGCTTGATACCAATTGAAAGCTAAGGCTTTGTTCTTCAAAGAGAAGAAGAACGGCCTCAACTTGTAGTTGTTGTTGACATCTTTTGGAGGCTTTAAAGTTTCCATAAGAATCTCATAATTTTGCAAATGTTGATGCGGAGATTCAGCTTCCGTTCTACCAAACTGATTTTGGCGGATAATAGTGATGACTTGTGGGCGAAATCCAAAGTCATGCTCATCTTGATCTCCAAGATTCACACCTAAACGGCAAGGTTGCTGAATTGGATCCATACGTTGCCCAAGAGTTTGTGGTTCAGCCACGATATTAGCGGCTCTAGCATCTCTAGCATGAATGCGAGGATAAACATAGGATCGAGGATTAAATGGTGGTATTTCCTCCAGCTCCGGCATATCATCATCATCGGATGATTCAGCTTTCTTGCTCTTTGCGCCTTTATCTAATTTTATTTGTAAAATCATCGCCTTAAGCTCATCCATTTGAACTTGGTTTTTCTCTCTATCAGCACGAGCTACAGCTTGTTCCTCAATACTTCTTCTTTAACTTGTATTAAGAAGAGATCAAGTCTCATCCAACTCCTCTTGGAGATTCTTTTCATTGTGTTCCGCCATCTTTTTCTCCCTTAACTTTTTCTTCAAATTTTTCTCCGCTTCAGGATCAAAAGGAACGAGGTCTTTCACGGATCTAGACCTTCGCATATACCTAGAGAAATCTGCAAAATCACTAAGGTAGATAGATCAAATAACAAGAGCAAAAGCTCCCAAGCCCGACAACCGAAAACCGAATTTGGCCTAGACCAAATCCCCGAAAACGGCGCCAAAAAACTTGTTCGCTCGAAAGTGTGTGCGCCAAAGTGTTAAATATATAAAATCAGAAATCAAGCAAAGCGAACCCGTGTACGGATCGGCGTATTAAAGCAAGAATTCCAGAGTATCGAACTCAAGGATTTGGGGGGATAAATTCAGTTCACAAATTGTTAGGCAAATAACAAAAGCTTTTATAAAGATTAATTGGGAAAACAACAATTCTAAAGATTCAGGTATCCAATTGTGGCAATCGATTCAAGATGTTCTAAAGATATAAGGACATAGTTGGGATTGCAAAGGTATATCTAAGGTAGGGAATGGTACGGTGAAGTTCCAATCCCAAAAGTCTTCCCCAAAGGCTCTCTCTATAAAGGTTGTTGAGGTTGCAATATAGAAAGGATCTAAGGATGAGATTAAACTCTCAAATACCCATGCCCAAACCCAAGGGAATCAAAGATAAGCCAAAAAGGTTAAGGTTGTGACACTCAAAACCAAAGTAGAGGATGTTGAGTCTCACTACTACCAAGAAAAGGTAAGTCAAGGCTAGGTTAAAGCAAATCTTTATTTTTGGATCAAAGAAAAAGCAAAGAATGTACGATAAAGGAAAACCACGGTCGGATCTTGAAGAACCACGGCTGTGGAACACAAGAACAGGTTGTGGAAAGCCTCGATGATGAGGTTTCTCACAACTATCAACCCTTCACCTTAGAATCACTTAAGAATTTTAGCCAACAATCATCATAATGAAATCCAAAATCAAATATAAAAGAGAGAAAAGGTAAAACCTTGAAATCTCAATAACAGAAAACCAATGTTAATCAAACACAAAAATCATAACTTGCGTTCAATGGATGTACAATAGAATAAGAATATCTCACAAATCTCAAGGAACAAAGAAGAACGGAATGTCAATCCTCCTTCAAGGTGAAACCCTAAGATCTTTTCCGAGTATGCAATCTTCAAGTGCGTACTTCTGCAAATCTTCCCTTCATACAATAAAACTCAAAAACCGTGCTTGTGTTCAATGAATATATAATAGAGTTAAAAATCTCTCACTAATCTTGAAGAACAAGAAGATCGGGATGTCAATCCGCCCTCAAAGTGAAACCCTAAGATCTTCTAACTCCGAATAGGAAAAGTGTGTACTTCTCCAAATCTTCCTTCCAAAATGTTCTCACAATGTGATCTTGCAAACGATCTCAACTTCTCTCTTCCAAAAGCGTATGCAGCCAATGTGTATCGAGGGATCCTTTTTCTCTCTTTCTCCATCCTTCTTATAGGGAATGCTAGGGTTACAAAAGCCCGTAGCGGATGATGACGTGGCAAAAATGAAACGCGGCAGTCGTTAGCAAAATCACGGCCAAGACCAACTTTCCACGCCGTGGAAATCACCGTGGAAGCCTACGACATGTTCCTCCACGGCCTTAATTAAATTAAATACCAAAACCACGGCCGTGGTTCCTTGTACATGACCGTGGAATCCTTAAAATGTGCATACAATACTTTGTTTTCCAAAGCTTTCTACTCAAACTCCTTCCTTAGCTACTCTAATGCATCTCCTTGATGTCTAGTGATAGCATGTATTATAATCTATATTTTGGGATTCGTTTGGACACTTTATCTTCATAAATTTGCATGTATGGATGTATATTCTTTGATCATTATGTTGTTTTGTCCTCTATGCCTTGTGATGTTGTATGGAGAGAGATGTGATTCCTGTACGCCTTTGGGTAGTGTTATAACCCTATTTTCTGGAGTTGATGATTCCTCCATGTTGGTGTTTGAGGTTATAGATTGATATAGGTTATGATCTTCTGAACGGAGAGTTGATACCTCCGATAAAGAGAGAGAGTTATACCTCGGCTTATGGGTCCGAGAGTATTTGGGATTTTGCAAGTTTCGGGACGAAACTTGTTTTTAAGGGGGTGAGATGTAAGAGCCTAGTTGCTGAGTTGCTGAGTTGCTGAGAGTGTGAGTTAAGGACCTGGTTTTAGCCTGGACTTCCCCTGCGTGACCCACTGGCAGCCCCTGCGGTTTTCCTGGGCCGCACCTGCGCCTCACAAGGTCCGCCCCTGCGGCTCTGTGTGGCTGCAACCATCTTTGTTGACCCTTTGACTCGTGTTTTACCGTTTACCTCCCTTTATAAGCTTCTTCTCTCTCCCTTATAATGAGGGTTATTCACTTGCAGCTTCATCTCTCTCCCTACGTTCATCTTCTCCTCTCTTCTTCCTTTGGATCTCTTCTTGAGTTTCTTTGACGTTTTGTCGAGTTTTGAGAGTTTTGGATGGCTTTGCTTGCTGATTGTTGATGGTTGTTGTTGCTGAGCTTTGTGTGAGCCAGCTTGAGGTGTTGTGTTTGATCTCCTAGAGAGCTCAGCTAGTGAGTCTTATGGCTTCCTTCCTATCTTCTTCTTCCTTTCATCTTCTCTTCTCATCTCTTCCTCTAGCTTAGATCCCCTTAGATTGGATCTTGTTCCAACCATGATTGGCATATGTTGATGTATATATATGTATGTTTCTGTATGTATGTGTGTTGGTCGAAGAAGGAGTGAAGAAATCGAAGGAAGGAGTGAAGAAGGGGCTTAATTGGGGTCTTCTGTTGTCCAGCCGCCCCTGCGCCACCTTGCAGCCGCCCCCGCGCTGGCAGTGAGCCGCCCCTGCGGCCACTTGCACCAGCTGGTGTTACCACTTGGTTCTGCAGCTGTGTGTTGCTTCTAGGCTTGCTTTAGGATGCCTTTGTTCCCTCCTTTCCTAGTATGAGTGTAGAGGATCATGCTAGATGTGTGAGAATGTGTTTGGATGAGGTTATGATCGATATATGTCATGTATGGCCTTTGAGTTTTATTACGTTGTGAGGTTAGGTTGAGGATGATCCTATGGATCCCTTTGGGTCTAGGTGTGACCCTTGCGTTGACAGGAGTTTGATGTATCTCTTTATGCCTTGTAAATAGGCTAAGTTATCCCTCCAGTGTAGAGGTGATCATGGTTGAGTCTGATCGAGGTTGAGGTAAGTCCGTAGGACTTACTTAGCTACCATCCTTATATAGGGTGTTTGCATGAGTGATGTGTACGTTATATGTTGCTATGATAGCATGAGATGTCGTGTATACCGACCAATGTTTTATTGATTGCCATGTTGCTTGGTTGTGATAACCTTTCCCTTTCATCCCGCCGTGGAGTCTGGGAGGTTCTCTGATGTCAGGCCAGACTGGCTTTACAGGAAGGGCACAATCCACTTCCATAGGGTACTCGGATTGTGTGACCGATACTCGTACATCTCGCTATCAAGCTCAGAGGCGAGGATGTATCAGTCCTCGTGTCACATATTTTCATCTATTATATAAACGTTATTTGAGTGAATTGCTATTATTTAAAGATAATAAATGGGTAAATGTGTGATAGCATTTTAATGTGTTTATCTTCTGTGATTGTGCTTATGCTTATGCATATGCATTACCTTATATATGTATGGTAAGCTAATGGTATATTACCATGTTGTAGATGCCATACAGCATAGGCGTGTTGCTGAGTGATCTACCAGGGTGGCAGGCCGAGGACCTCTCGTACATAGGATGGTTGTGGTCTTTTGGGTTGTTTATGTTACCCTCCTGTGTGAGGATGATCTTTTGTTACCTCTTGTGTTAGGATGTTGTTGTTTATACTCCGCTATGTTGTTGTTATCTTTTGGTTGTACGGTTTATATAGTTTTGTGCATTTATTTTTATATCTGTCAGTGTCATGTTATAAGGTCCAGTGAACTTGTTGTCAGGCTAGGGTCAGGATCCATTGTGAGATCCTAACCAAATGTGGCACTCCGAGTCCCGCGGATTCGGGGTGTTACAGAGTTGGCATCAGAGCCTCAGGTTGACAACAATGGCACTTGTTACCTGCAATGAGGTTTGATAGGTAATATAAACAGAACCCGAAAGGGGTTGACGTTTTCAAAAGATTTTTGGTTTTAAGTGTGGTTTTGGGTTAGAATGTACGAGAAGTCGCCACCTCTGCTATTGATCTCTACAGTATAGATATGTATATATATGCATTATGAATGATGTTTGTATATGTGTTATATATATATATAACACATATAGCTCGGACTAGAGCTACTGATGTTGTAGGTAGAGGTAGAGGTAGAGGTAGACCACCTCTTCCTCTGGGCGTGATAGGAGAGGGACCAGTTCCCGCTATTGATCCACCAGTGGTGAAGGAGGTACATGAGCAATTTGTTGAGGGTGTCGTCCCAAAGATGAGGAGTGGTGGATCGAGGAGACATCATTCACATCGAGTCCAATTTGATGACTCGGATCGTGTCTCCATAAGGGGGCCAGAGTTCAGAGAGTACATCAGACGTATTGAGGAAGCTGCTAGAGCTGGAAGATGGGCCCCAAATCTACCAGTGCATGAGGGATCTTCTGAGATGTCTCAGGGAGCCACACAGGTGCCAGCTATGCCGACACGTATTGTTGAGACTGTTCGAGCTACAAAGGAGACTAGATAGCCTCGACTAGATACCTGGTTGAAGGCATTCCATCAGATGGGCGTACCACCTTTCTCGGGAAAGATAGGGTTGGAGACCGAGGTCTGGATAGGACATGTAGACTCAACTTTAGAGTCTATCAGATGTCTTGAGGATAGACAGATAGAGCTAGTTCAGTCTCTATTCCGTGACCTTGCACATTAGTGGTGGAGGACTGTACGAACCAGAGCCACCAGTTATGACCGCATGAGGAGTATGATTAGATAGCAGTTCTGCCCTGCCTCACTGAGGAGGGAGAAGCTGCAGGATTTTGTGGAAGCTGGCTTTGAGGATGTCTCGATTATAGACGCCATCAGCCGCTTCCAAACTGAGTTAGCTTTGTAGGGTCCAGCTGCACCTTCTGAGGACCAGCATGTGTACTTGTTCTCCCGTCGACTGAGGGAGAGCACATGCTCATATATGGCGGGATTCCATTGCGAGTCCCTAGCTAAATATCAGGACCGGGCTTCTGCTTATGAGAGGGAGCGAGCTAGTCAAAGGAGAGCTTCTCAAACGAGACGGTCTGAGAAGAGGCAGCACACTAGGCAGACAAGTGGAGTTGGATGAGCATCTGGTTCTAGACAAGACGAGAGACGTCAGAGTTACTCCTCGTCTGCACTGACTATAGATAAGGGACGACAGTATTACAACTATGGTGATCTTGGACATTTGAAGCCAGAGTGTACCAGGCCAGTTGTGACTTGCTTTACCTGTGGTAGGCCAGGACATCAAGCTGCCTTCTGTAGGTAGGTTGGAGTTGCATCTCAACAGGGTTCTTCCCCTGCCAATGTGGCGGGAGGTGGTCAGAGGACACCTCAGTAGCACACACAGGGATAGTAGAGGGTCCTAGATCGTCCTTCTACTCAGGGATTTGCTCTCGGGCCAAGTAGAGGTAGAGGTCTTGGTGGGAGTACCACTGACACCAGAGGAGCTCAGGGTAGAGCTTTTGAGCTGGGGAGTGCAGAGGAGCCGCCTGCACCGGCTGCTACAGGTACCATTTTGTTTCATGGTTTACGTGTTAGAATTTTGCTTGATATGGGTGCTACGCATTCCTTTATTTCTGATACATGTATTGAGCGTTTGAGTTTAGCTATTATAGAGGGGATTCCCTTTACTATAGGGTTACCTGATGGTAGCCGGGTCAAAGGTACCCGTGAGATACGTAGTTGTCCCCTTCGTCAAGGGACTCGTGTTTTGCTTGTTGACTTCTTAGTCATGTTATTGATGCATGAAGAAGTCATATTAGGTATGGATTGGATGTGTAGACACCGTACGGTCTTAGATGTTGGTAGGAGAACTATTACAGTCTCTACTGAGGTAGGTCAGATAGAGGTCTTCCGAGGTTGGGACCTTGGGAAGACAGGTTCTGTCATCAGTACCGTACGAGCAGCTAAACTGATAGCACAGGGATGTGATGCCTTCTGGTGTTATACCATGAAGGATGGAGAGAGTCCAGCATTGGAGGACATACTAGTGATCTGCGAGTTTGCAGACATATTTGTTGAGCCGCCGAGCTTGCCACCTCAGAGGAGTGTGGGTTTCAGTATCGAGTTGGAGCCTGGTACGAGACCCATCTCGAAGGATCCATATCGTATGGCATATGTCGAGATGTTGGAGCTGAAGAAGCAACTCGAGGAGTTGGCTGAGAAGGGCTTTATATGCTCTTGCGTTTCACCATGTGGTGCACTTATCCTCTTCGTGCGGAAGAAGGACGGATCGTTGAGACTGTGTGTTGAATACATAGAGCTGAACAAGGTGACCATCAAGAACAATTATCCACTTCCTCGTATTGATGATCTACTTGATCAGTTTTAGGGAGGGACAATATTCTCCCATATTGATTTATGCTCAGGATATCACCAGTTGAGGTTGAGGGAGCAGGACGTGCACTGGACGGCATTTCGTACCCGTCATGGACACTACGAGTTTGTAGTGATGCCATTCGGGCTGACGAATTCTCCAGCAGTCTTCATGGAGTTCAAGAACAGTATCTTCATCGACTTCCTTGACCAGTTTGTGGTAGTCTTCATTGATGACATTCTGGTATACTCTCGTAGCAGAGAAGAGCATGCCGGTCATCTGAGGACAGTTTTGCAGATTTTGAGGGATAGAGAGTTGTATGTCAAGCTCTCTAAGTGCGAGTTCTGGATGTCTGAGGTTGCTTTTCTTGGACATATTGTCTCCGCCGATGGGATTATGGTTGATCCGGTGAAGATCGAGTATGTTGTTGCATGGACAACACCGACGGACGTCAAGGAAGTGCGTAGCTTTCTTGGCCTAGCCGGTTATTATCGACGCTTCGTGGAGGGTTTTTCTGTGATTGCCCGCCCACTTACGAGTCTTCTGAGGAAAACTACCAGATTTGTGTGGACTGATCAGTGTGCCCAGAGTTTTGAAGAGTTGAAGAGGCGTTTGACTTCTGGTTCTGTCTTAGCACAACCAGAGGGTTCTGATGATTTTGTGGGTTATAGTGATGCATCCAAGCTAGGCTTGGGATGTGCACTGATGCGGAGAGGTAGACTAATTGCTTATGCATCTAGACAACTGAAAACGTATGAGGAGAACTACCCAACTCATGATTTGGAGTTGGCAGCGGTAGTTCATGCTTTGAAGATCTAGAGGCATTACCTGTATGGTGCTTCATGTCAGATCTTCATAGACCATAAGAGTCTGAAGTACATTTTTACGTAGCGGGAGTTGAATAACCGCCAGCGTCGATGGCTTGAGTTGATCAAGAACTTTGACCTTGAGATTTTGTATCATCTTGGGAAAGCAAATGTTGTAGCTGCCGCCTTGATCATGAGACGCCTCGAGAGAAGGTGATTACGAGACTGACAATTCAACCTCAGCTTCAAAGAGATCTAGCTTGGCTAGAGTTGGACATTCAGTTTCCTGATGAGGATGCCTAATTATATGCTTTAGAGGTTTAACCTGGTATGTTGGATGAGATTCAGTAGAAGGAGGGGACCTGCCCGACCTTGATGAGGATCAGAGAGAGGATGTCTCGTGGAGAGGCACCATAGCTCTCCATTGGAGCTAATGGAATGATGAGGCGACATGACCGCATTTGTAAACCTGTTGATGCAGAGCTGAGATAGAGGATCTTACAGGAGGCTCATTATACACCTTACTTAGTACATCCAGGTACAAGTAAGATGTACCATGATGTGAGACGTTTATATTGGTGGGGAGGGATGAAGCCCGATGTAGCCAGATTTGTGGCATAGTGTGCGACCTGTCAACAGGTCAAGATAGAGCATTTCAGACCTAAAGGTGAGCTCTATCCACTGCTAGTACAACAGTGGAAGTGGGAGGACGTCTCCATGGACTTTGTGACTGGTTTGAGGCCCAATAGAAGTTTTGATGCTATTTGGGTTGTGGTTGACAGACTGACAAAGACGGCACGTTTCATTCCTATCAGAGAAACGTGACTAGTAGGTAGATTGGCTGAGGAGTACACTAGACAGATAGTAAGACTTCATGGTGTACCGAGGACGATCGTATCTGATCGAGATGGACGGTTTACCTCGAGATTTTGGCAGCAGATTTAGACTGCTTTGGGGACGAGTCTATACTTCACGACTGCGTTTCACCCCCAGACAGATAATCAGTTAGAGAGGACCATCCAGACCCTAGAGGATATGTTGCGAGCTTGTGTGTTGGATTGGGGATAGGGATGGTCTTATTACCTCCCACTTGTTGAGTTCTCATACAACAATAGTTGGCATGCATCTATTGGGATGGCTCTTTATGAGGCATTATATGGAAGTAGGTTCTGTACACCTTTATGCTGAGACGAGCCTAGCAGTATCAGTCGGATAGCGCCAGAGTATATTCAAGATGATATGGCTCGAGTAGCGCTGATTAGAGAGAGGATGTTGGATTCACAGAGTCGCTAGAAGTCATATGCAAACAGGAGGCGTCGACCTCTAGAGTTTTGTTCGCTCCAAACGGTGTGTGTAAGCTTTAAATTTATAACCCTAGACTTAAGCTTAAAACAAGGATGCGAACCCGCAGTGTACGGGTCAATCGTAGTAAAAAGCAAGAAATTCCAGGGGTCGATCACAGGGACTCGGTGAAACAAAGTCAATAACGGTAAGCTTCGTGAATACCAACCACAAAGAGCAATTAACACAATCAAAGATGAATAAGAAGTCAATAAGCAAACATGCAATTGTAGGGATTAAAGCATCTAGTTATGGTTCTAACTCAAGATCTAAAGATAAGCGGACAAAGCTGAGATTTTTGCAAGGGGAAGGTGTTACTAAAGTAGAGTAGATCACCGGGTAAGTCTCACTACTCACTAATCCAAAACCGTAACTCCTATTACCGGGTAAGTCTCAAGGAATTAAGATAAAGAACTATTACCTCAAACTAACACACCATCTAAGGGAATAGAATCAACCTTTACCGGGTAAGTCTAAGGCTAACTCACAAAGATGGGATGGAAGCACACTCAAACCCCAATAAAGGATAAACCTTTATTACCTACACTTATGATCGTTGGTACACAAACTAAGGAATTACCGGGTAAGTCTCATCCTAAGCTTGCTTTGAACCAGGAAAGGTGTAATAAGAATAGGATTTGGCAAACTCTAACACTTAACTATCAGTTTAGGATCAGATAAGTCACCTCGGTCAGCCAGATTCCACCCCGGCCGAGATGTTCATCGACTGAGCGAGATGCTTAGGGTTAAGGTTAAAGACTCGAACTTTCAGGATCCTACTGGAATCTAAGATTATTCTATCATTGTTTTTCCCACAACCTTCAGCCAATCACCCTAGAATCACACAAGGAAATTAGCCACTCATCATCATTATGAAAGCATTAAATATATGGGAAGAAGGTGAATATTTGAACAAGAAGAATTTAATGAAAAAGACTTCAATAACTGAATCAAATATCACAACAAAAGCGTTCCTTGGATATAAATCCAACAAGATAAGACAACAAGGAAGGGGAATTGAAGACAATCTTACAAAACCCTTCAAAAGCTATAAAAGCTATGATCTTCAATCTTCCTTCAACCTTCAAAAAGGTTCTTCAAAACTCCCAACTGGAGTACGGCCGCGGCGATGTATGCTAGATAAGAGGGAGTGATAGCGGATCTTTCGGTCTAAGCGGGATGTTGGATTTGTGGAAATCCAACCCTTTTTATAGGAAAATAACCCTCCAAAGATAAAATATCTTAGAAAGATCTTTTCCCCTAAAAATAGGTAAAATATAAGATCTTCTTCCTTCCAGGAGCCAAGCCCAAAAATATAAGATCACCTTCCAAAGATAAAAGATCTCAGCCAAGAATAATATTCTCGCCGCGTCCTAGGTGTTCGCCTCGGTCGAGTCGGCGTCTCTGGATCACCTCGGTCGAGATGAATCTCTGGTCATCCGAGGTGAATCATAACTGAATGTGAAATCTCTCAAAACTGATCCAAAGTAAATCTTTAATCCATGGCTATGCTCCCTGGATGGTTCCTTATGCTCCTCAATGTAGCTCCAAATGACTCATGACTCCTTTTGCTCCTTTTTGATGCAAAACGTGCCATTTTACCTACAATTACAGCAAAACTAGGTGTAGACCTCGATTCCCGCAAAGGTAGATGAAATGGTAATATAATCACATATTATACATGCTAACATGCAGATTATTGAAGATAAAACGTCCAAACAAACCTCAAAATATAGACTATAATTCATGCTATCAAAATACCCCATACTTAGCCCTTGCTTGTCCCCAAGCAAGTTCCGCATATAGAAGACAAGATAGAATGGATTATAAGTCAAGAAAATCAATGAAAAGTCTTTCAAAAATATTTTTATGGTGTGTTACAATCATAGATCACTCTAAGAGAATACTTCATGGAATTAAAAACTCAATATGCTCAAAACATTTTATAAATATACGAAAGTTGTTCATCTTTGCATAAAACCATAGAATGCATAATAAATCATAATTATCAAAATTAATCATGTATAATCCAGTTTAAACCACTAAGTCAATCAACGAGCTCAAGGTCTCAAGGGCTTCCCAAAAGAAAAGGTCAAGAAACGTGTAGGGTGGGGATGTATGTAAGGTAATGTGGTGCTAGAATCCGGGAAAAGGATGAACTTCACTTTCACTTTGACTTGCAACATCTTCCACCAATAAGCTTTGCTTATTTCACACTTTTTTTTTACTTTACTTTTTGGGATGCATGGACAGAGGTGCACAATAACCGAAGCCTAGGAAATCAGCAGTCATCAATTTCTTGAGATGCATCAAACCCTTGATGCACATACCATGACCCGTTAGGAATATCGCTCAATCCGACTTTGGCAAGACACAAACACCCGGCTATGTGAATGGTGCCGAGTTACTCATCTTCATGATTGACTTCCCCAAACCTATTATTACTTTCTAGCACTTTCACTTCCAGCCAACTTCTCAACTTTAACTTCACTTGCTTTCACCACTTCGCTTGCTTCCACATTCCCGGATAGGTAAAGGAGGCAAAATGTATATGAGGGGTTAAGCATGATCAAGAAGAAGAAGAGAGAAGAATGAATTGCCTTGGTCTTTCCAGGAAGAAAGTGAGAGAACTTATCTTGTGATGTCAACCTTCAAATTCAACATAATTTGGATAAAAACAAAGTATTAAACATGCCAATAATTTCAAACAAAGCATTTAGCAACTTAAACATATTATAAAACCTTTCAAACACATAAAGAATTTCAAACCAGTCAGTAAACAAGATCTTCACTGAGATCATATCCAGATAAGTAACACAAAAATAATTTTCGAAAACTCTCAGTTAACCCACCTCGGTCAAGGTGTTCTTGGTCAACCGAGGTGAAACGCCTCGTTTGGCCAAGACTGACTCGGTCGAGGTCAAAAAAATTTTTAAAAAACCATTTTTTTCAGTTTCGACGTTTTTCTCAATCAAATAACCTGTAAGTATGCATGTAATATCAGATAAACATATAAATGCAGAAGTGAAGCATAAATAAAATATCCGATGAAATGTCATACATCAAAATAGTCAAATAAGTACATCAAAAGTCATCACATAAATACAAATACCACATACTTGGGACACACTGTCCCAGTGGGTCAATATAGGTCTAGAGACAAGAGTACTCACCGGATAAATAGCTGAACTGCATAAAAAATATAATAAAGAAAATCCTGCAGCTCATCAATAGTCCTGATCCGGTGGTGGTGGTGGTGGTGGTACGTACGGATACTGAGTCGGATCGAACGGATAGCCCATAGTCTGCTGGAACTGTAGCTCCATCATCCTGCGCTGATAGTGCTGCCCCTCTAACATCTGATGAGTCCAGCTGTCAATGTGTCGGTGCTGGGCAGCAAATCTCTCATGCATGTCCACAGTAAGGGCAGCATAAGAATCTATCATCTGATCTGTCAGGTCGTCGATCCGACGATGAACCTCAGAATCTCTATGACGGCGTGTCCGACGCCTAGCAGATCTAGCGGGAGGTGCAGTAGGTGCAGGCTCAGTATCCTCCTCATCGTCCAAGTCTATGATCGGCGGTGCGCTCGTCCCTGCAGTATATGTCCCTGTATCCATCGGGACTCCACCATCTCTCTCGTCTACAGTGTCCTCATCATCGTCAGCCTCCTCCTCCTCATCCTCAGCTGGGGCGGCTGCTGCCTCCCTATGATCCTCCATCAGTGGAGCCCAAGCTGTCTGCCAATAATGTGGATCGAAGACTGTGAACTGAGCAGACCAGCGGATCCCTTGTGGCGCAGTCCGCTCCCACGGCATAGCAACATATGGAGTGGTCAGACCTCGGGGAACTAGAATCCTCCGAGTGATCATCTCCTGCAATCCAAGCGGCTTCGGAGCCGCCACCATCGTACACACACTAAGGTCTATCCCATGAAAAACAGCTATGTGGGTGACTAGACCGCCGCAGCAGATATCTCCCTTCGCTTTGGCCTTGATCTTGTGCAGGTCCTCTGCCAAGATCAAGCCAAAGTCTGGGAAACCCCCTGTAACCATACAGTAAAGACTAAAAAGCTCGCCCTGTCGGATCTTCTGGGGCGTCTCAGTACGCGCCAGAAGTGTCTCGCTGAATATCCTATGGGCTAATCTGAAGGCAAGGTGGAAGATGACCTTCTCCCTGGAATCTCCAGGGCGCCATCTATCTGCATGCTCAGTAATATGGGCAATCTGCCCCCAGAACTCCCTAGCTACAGATCGGGAGGGGAAGTCAATGGCGGTGGGCTCAGGAAAGCCGAAAATCTCTCTCCAAACCTCTAAGAGAACTATGAAGTTCCGGTTCATTAACCGGTACTTCACAGACTGCTCTGTGGGAAGGTAGGAAAAGGAGCTAACAAACTCTAGGGTCGGCTCCAAGTAAGCTGGGGCTCGGATCTCAGTAAACTGATCCAGCCCGACTGTGGTGATCATCCGCCTAAGGTCTCCATCTACCCCTAGGCAATCAAAAGCCGACACGTCCAGAAAACGTGGTGCAATCACTGGACGGTTAGCTATACGCTCATAATCTACCCGGCATCTCTCGTGGATTACCGGGCGGTAAGGTCGGGAAGAAGAAGAAGGAGGGGAAGGTGAGGATCTATCTCTGAGGGCAAGGCGACGATCGGAACTCTTTTTTTTTTCTCTTTTCAGCAACTGTCAGAGTACCTCGGTCGCTGACAATCTTCAAGAATCACCTCGGTCGAGATGCAGTTCGACTGGACCGAGGCGCAACAGTTTACGATTCCAATCTCAGAAATCCAGTTCTTTTCCCCCAAAAATCACTACAATTGCTTCCTATTGGGTACTTAAGCCTTTTCTCAGCAGATTCAAGGGCAACCAAAGCCCAAATCGAAACGAATGAACGAGTTAGGGTTTCAACTGTTTTTACCTCGTTTCGGTTGATTCGTTCGATTTCTTCGCAGATCTGCACTTGCAATAGGATCCTCTATCCTTCAATCACAGTTTGGAAGCGGAAATCTTCGAAAACGAGCAAAAACAGAGGAAGCGAGGTGAGGAGCGCCGCGGTCGAGTCGAAGAGAGTAAAAAGGTAAAAAATAAATTTTCCCCCTTTTATACTGTTCCTGGATCTGCTGTCACCTCGGTCGAGATGGTCTCGAGTGGACCGAGGTGGTACGGACCGAGGTAGTTCTGCAGAAACCCTAGTCGCCTCGGTTGCTCAAGAATCAACTCGGTCGAGATGGCCTCGACTTGATCGAGGTGCCTCAGCCAAACTTCGTCTTCTCGAATTCTCGAACTTCTGAACTTCCAGTTATGCTCCTTCCTTAGATGTCTCCTGTTATCTGTCTAGGACGCCAAGAACGAACAAAACAAAGCAAAAGCAAACTATCTAAGCTAGACTAGAAAACGGGAAAAGAAAGCAATACCTTGGGTTGCCTCCCAAGAAGCGCTTGGTTTAAGGTCGCTAGCTGGACCATAATGCGTCTCAAATGAGGTATATTGGTGCAACCTCGTCAACCGGCGTTTCCGGCTTGTACTTCTTAAGTCTATGACCGTTGACCTTGAAGCTTCCGCTAGTTTCACCCCATATCTCAACTGCACCATGAGAAAAAACATGTTTCACAACATAAGGTCCGGTCCATCTGGATTTTAACTTACCTGGAAAAAGGCGGAGGCGGGAGTTGAAGAGCAAAACTAAGTCTCCTTCGTTTAGCTCCTTTGGGATGATACGCTTGTCATGCCATCTCTTCGTCCTCTCCTTGTAGATTTTGGCATTCTCATAAGCGTTCAAACGCAGCTCCTCCAGCTCGTTGAGTTCCAATAGTCACTTCTCGCCGGCCTCCTTAATGTCGAAATTCAACCATTTGATCGCCCAATACGCCTTATGTTCCAATTCGACGGGCAAATGGCAAGACTTCCCATATACCAAATTATAAGGGGTGGTACCTATGGGGGTCTTAAATGCGGTTCTGTACGCCCAAAGAGCATCGTCCAATTTCATGGACCAATCTTTCCTTGTTCTAGAGACGGTCTTCTCCAAAATTGCTTTGATTTCTCTATTCGAGATCTCGACCTGTCCGCTAGTTTGAGGGTGATAAGCGGTTGATACCTTATGGGTTACCCCATACTTCGATAGAAGTGCCTTGAACTTCCGGTTGATGAAATGCGATCCTCCATCGCTGATGATGATGCGCGGAGTTCCAAACCGTGGAAAGATAGTCCTGTTTAGGAATTTTACCACCACCCTGGCGTCATTAGTGGGGGAAGCAATGGCTTCAACCCATCTAGAGACGTAGTCAACCGCAAGAAGGATATAGAGGTTTCCTCCGGAGGATGGGAAAGGTCCCATGAAGTCAATCCCCCATAGATCGAAGATTTCCACTTCTTGGATGTTATTAAGTGGCATCTCGTTCCTCCTTGATAAGTTCCCTGTTCTTTGGCATGCATCACAAGAGACAACAAAAGCTTGTACATCTTTAAATAATGCAGGCCAAAAGAAACCGGAACGCAATACCTTAGCACATGTTTTATCGGTGCTAGCATGTCCTCCGCAAGGAAGCGAATGGCAATGCCGTATAACGCTATTAACCTCATCTTCCGGAATGCATCTTCGAAGCATCCCATCCGGTCCGCGCTTGAATAGCAGCGGCTCATCCCAGTAATAATGTCGTACTTCCTTGAAGAATCTCTTCTTTTGAGAGTACGTCAATCCGGGCGGTGTTTCCTGGCAAACAACATAATTTACAATGTCAGCATACCAAGGTCCGTTCTTATCAGAAAGTTGGCGGATGGAATGTTCCACCAACTGAGGATGGATGTCAGAGAAGTGAGTAAGAAGATTATTATTCTCAGTAATCTCAGTTGACATCATCTCGCCATCGACCTCGGTCGAGGCGCAGAGGCGTTGACCGAGATGTTCTTCAGTCGCCTCGCTCAGTCCAGGAAGTGCCTCGGTCGAGGTACTGCAACTGGAACCGAAATTGGAGATCTTCGTCTCCTGGATTAGCTTCTCAGTTTTAGCTCCTGGATCTTCTTCCAGTGCCTTCAAGCTTCGTATATCTGCATCACAAGAAGCATCTATACCTTCCTCTATTAAACTAAAACTTAGAACTCTTTCGAGTGGATCGTTAATAAGGATAGAGCTCACCAATTCTCTTGATTCTTCTTCATCGTAGATGTTGAAGATATCATCAGTTAGCTGCTCCCCTTTCATGGCTGCAAGTAGTGCGAACTCCACCTCATCGCCACCAATTTTGAATTTCAACTTGGCGTTCTTGCAATCCACATTGCAACCCGAAGTTGCTAAAAATGGCCTCCCGAGAATAATAGGAAAAGGATAATCTGCGGGAATGTCAAGCACGACAAAATCTATAGGTAGATAGAAGTTACCTAACTTGACCGGAACGTCCTCCAAGATGCCCACGGGATGGGTGATGGAGCGATCCGCCATATAAAGTCGAATCTTGACCGGCTTGGGCTCTCCAAGTCCGATCTTCATGCATAGCTCCAGCGGGATGATGCTCACGCTGGCTCCTAGATCACAAAGGGCTTCACAAGTGACATCCCCAACTTGAATGGGAATGCTAAATGAGCCGGGATCTCTCAACTTAGGTGGCATCTTCTCCTTCATGATCTTAATAAGCTCCGAGGATTTAGATGTCATCCTAACTTCACCAAAGTCTTCCAATTTCCTTTTCCTTGATAGGATCTCCTTTAAGAATTTCCCATAGACGGGCATTCCTAGAATAGCATCAAGAAAAGGAATGTTAATATGCAGCTTGTTCATCAAGTCAAGGAACATACCAAAGTGCTTGTCTAGATGTGCTCTGGTTCTGGACTGAGGGAATGGAAGTGGTGGTTTGTATGCAGAAGGTGGAACATAAACTTCAGGTTTCCCCTCCGCTTTCTGTTCCTCCGCCTCGGTTGGCATCTCGGTCGAGGTGTTCTTCGACTGGATCTGGACCGAGGTGGTCTGCGTTGAACGAGGTACTGGATCTGTAGTTTTAAGTCCACTCCTCGTCGTTATGGCCATGCATTGGCCCTTAGGGTTGCTTTCCGTCTTTGCTGGAAGCTTCCCTGGATCTCTTGGCGCTTCATTCGCTCTATTCGCAAGTTGTTGTTCGAAGGACTTTTGGGCCCTAGAAAATGAAGTCATAGAATTCTCCATAGCGCTAAGCTTGATCAAGATGGCTTCCAGAATTGCGTCTTTCTTTTCTGGCTGAGACGAACTTGATCCTTGCCCTTGGCTCTTTAATGGAGTAGAAGAAGAAGAAGGAGGAGAAGAGAGGAAAGGGTTAGAGGAATTATTAGAGTTGGAGTTAGAATAATTGTTACCAGGATTCTGGTTGTTTTGATTGTTCGTCCTCCAATTGTTGCTATTGGATCCTCTATTGTTGTTGTTGTAGTTGTTGTTATTGTTCCGGGAACCGTTGTTGTTGTTACGGTATCCATTGTTGTTGTTCCTTTGTCCTTGCTCTTCCTTCTTGGTTTGAGCAACCAAGAGTTCCTTCAATTGCTTCACGTCATTCTTCAAAGACGTGAGTTGATTGTTGTGGGATTGAGTCTCTTGAAAGTTGACTCTTTTAACTCCACCTTCAGCTCCTTGGTGGGTGTACTTCTCCATATGCAAGGCTTGCTTCTCAATGAAGTCCCAAGCCTCATCAATCGCCATGTCCATGAAGGTACCGGCGGAGAGTAGTTGGAGATTGAACTGGGTGCTTCCGTCCAGTCCTTTGAAGTAGATCTCCAACAACTCGATCTTTGGAATCCCATGATGTGGGCAATCTAAAAGGATGTCCTTGAACCGCTCCCATGACTTGGACAAGCTCTCTTTGTCCTTCATAATGAAAGCATTGATCTTCCCTCTCATTTCAGCTGTCTTTGAGGGGGGGAAGAATTTGGTTAAGAATTCCGTCGTCATCTCCTCCCATGTGCTAATTTTTCCTGGAGGAAGAGATTGATACCAAGTAAGAGCTCTATCTTTTAAGGAAAAGTAAAAAGGTCTTAGCTTGTAGTTGTTATTTTCAATTCTGGAAGGTCGCAAGGTTTCCATCAAGATCTCATAGTTTTGAAGATATTGATGTGGTGATTCCTTCTCCATCCCTCCGAATTGGCATTGGCGAATCATGGATAGAACTTGCGGTCGAAGTTCGTAGTCATGATCCACTGGATCTCCTAGGTTCACTCCTGGACGCCTCAGTTGTTGATTAGGGTCCATCCTTTGACCTAGGGTTTGCGGGATTCCTGCAAGAAGAACATCTCGGACTGGTCTCCGAGGTGGAAGTACATCGGCCGGGGCGTTAGGTACTGGAACCTGCCTCGGTCGAGGGTCAGCTACTGGATCCTGCATCGGTCGAGGATCAACAGGGGGATCTTCCCTCGGTCGAAGTAGAATCTGATTTCGTATAACTGCTATCTCCGCTTCGATTGCTGCAGTCTTGGTGCGATTCTCTTCTTTCTCTTGCCTTAGTTCTTCCTTGCTGAGGCGTAGCAGCTCTAGCGCCTCTTTCAATTCGGCCGCAAGATCACGGTCGTCTTGTTGGGCCATCTTCGCTTCTCTTAAGCGTCGCTTGTATGTCTTTTCTGGTTCGGGATCGTAAGGAACGATTTCCTTCCCAGTGCGGGTTCTTCGCATATACCTAAGAAACAACCTGCAAAAGTCACTCAAGTAGAGTGGTTAGATGACACGGGGGCAAGCGCCCCAAGAGCAAACCGTACCGGCTCGGTCTAGACCAAGTCCCCGGCAACGGCGCCAAAAACTTGTTCGCTCCAAACGGTGTGTGCAAGCTTTAAATTTATAACCCTAGACTTAAGCTTAAAACAAGGATGTGAACCCGCAATGTACGGGTCAATCGTAGTAAAAAGCAAGAAATTCCAGGGGTCGATCACAGGGACTCGGTGAAACAAAGTCAATAACGGTAAGCTTCGTGAATACTAACCACAAAGAGCAATTAACACAATCAAAGATGAATAAGAAGTCAATAAGCAAACATGCAATTCTAGGGATTAAAGCATCTAGTTGTGGTTCCAACTCAAGATCTAAAGATAAGCGGACAAAGCTGAGATTTTTGCAAGGGGAAGGTGTTACTAAAGTAGAGTAGATCACCGGGTAAGTCTCACTACTCACTAATCCAAAACCGTAACTCCTATTACCGGGTAAGTCTCAAGGAATTAAGATAAAGAACTATTACCTCAAACTAACACACCATCTAAGGGAATAGAATCAACCTTTACCGGGTAAGTCTCAGGCTAACTCACAAAGATGGGATGGAAGCACACTCAAACCCCAATAACGGATAAACCTTTATTACCTACACTTATGATCGTTGGTACACAAACTAAGGAATTACCGGGTAAGTCTCATCCTAAGCTTGCTTTGAACCAGGAAAGGTGTAATAAGAATAGGATTTGGCAAACTCTAACACTTAACTATCAGTTTAGGATCAAATAAGTCACCTCGGTCAGCCAGATTCCACCCCGGCCGAGATGTTCATCGACTGAGCGAGATGCTTAGGGTTAAGGTTAAAGACTCGAACTTTCACGATCCTACTGGAATCTAAGATTATTCTATCATTGTTTTTCCCACAACCTTCAGCCAATCACCCTAGAATCACACAAGGAAATTAGCCACTCATCATCATTATGAAAGTATTAAATATATGGGAAGAAGGTGAATATTTGAACAAGAAGAATTTAATGAAAAAGACTTCAATAACTGAATCAAATATCACAACAAAAGCGTTCCTTGGATATAAATCCAACAAGATAAGACAACAAGGAAGGGGAATTGAAGACAATCTTACAAAACCCTTCAAAAGCTATAAAAGCTATGATCTTCAATCTTCCTTCAACCTTCAAAAAGGTTCTTCAAAACTCCCAACTGGAGTACGGCCGCGGCGATGTATGCTAGATAAGAGGGAGTGATAGCGGATCTTTCGGTCTAAGCGGGATGTTGGATTTGAGGAAATCCAACCCTTTTTATAGGAAAATAACCCTCCAAAGATAAAATATCTTAGAAAGATCTTTTCCCCTAAAAATAGGTAAAATATAAGATCTTCTTCCTTCCAGGAGCCAAGCCCAAAAATATAAGATCACCTTCCAAAGATAAAAGATCTCAGCCAAGAATAATACTCTCGCCGCGTCCTAGGTGTTCGCCTCGGTCGAGTCGGCGTCTCTGGATCACCTCGGTCGAGATGAATCTCTGGTCATCCGAGGTGAATCATAACTGAATGTGAAATGTCTCAAAACTGGTCCAAAGTAAATCTTTAATCCATGGCTATGCTCCCTGGATGGTTCCTTATGCTCCTCAATGTAGCTCCAAATGACTCATGACTCCTTTTGCTCCTTTTTGATGCAAAACGTGTCATTTTACCAACAATTACAGCAAAACTAGGTGTAGACTTCGATTCCCGCAAAGGTAGATGAAATGGTAATATAATCACATATTATACATGCTAACATGCAGATTATTGAAGATAAAACGTCCAAACAAACCTCAAAATATAGACTATAATTCATGCTATCAATTTAGAGTGGGAGCTCATGTCTGGCTGACAATATCTCCGACGCGTGGCGTCAGACATTTTGGCATAAAGGGGAAGCTGAGTCCCCAATATGTTGGTCCTTTTGAGATACTGGATAGAGTTGGGAGGGCAACCTACAGATTAGCATTGCCTCTGAGGTTAGAGGGTGTTCACCCTGTGTTCCATGTGTCTCAGCTGAGGGAGTATATACCAGATCCGAGGCACATTGTGAGTTTTGATGATTTGGTGGTTGAGCCGGACCACACCTTTGTTGAGCACCCTATTGCAATCTTAGAATAAGGTGCGAGACGCCTGCGTTCGAAGGACATTCCTATGCTGAGGATACAGTGGTCAAGACGTGGACTTGAGCAAGCTACATGGGAGACTGAGGATAGTATCCAGAGGAAATATCCAGAGTTTTATGCTAAGATAGGTGCACTTAGGGTCAATGAGTAGATCTTAGCGCTATCTTGGTGAGTATATGATTATGTGCTTATGTGCTTCTATTCCTTGATGTGTTTACTCTATGCTAGCTATGATGTGATTAATGATCTTATTAGATCTTGATGTGCTAGCGTGATGTATGTTTATAGCTGGAGATGGTTCTTTCCTCCACGCTATCTGAGTGGGATAAGGATTCAGCTAGAGATGGTTCTTACCTTCATGCTACCTTGATGGACATAGTTCCCTTGGAGATGTTATTCCTCCATGCGTTGTATATGATTATGATATGGCTGGAGATGTGATTCCTCTACGCCTTGTGATCTGGTATGGCGAGAGATGTGCTTCCTCTACGCCTTTGGGTAGTGTTATGACCCTATTTTCTGGAGTTGATGATTCCTCCATGTTGGTGTTTGAGGTTATAGATTGATATAGGTTATGATCTTCTGAACGGAGAGGTGATACCTCCGATAAACAGAGAGAGTTATACCTCGGCTTATGGGTCCGAGAGGATTTGTGATTTTGCAAGTTTCTGGACGAAATTTGTTTTTAGGAGGTTGAGATGCAAGAGCCTAGTTGTTGAGTTGTTGAGAGTGTGAGCTGAGGACCTGGTTTTAGCCTGGACCGCCCCTGCGTGACCTAGTGGCCACCCCTGCGGTTTACCTGGGCCAGACATGCGCCTCACAAGGTCTGCCCCTGCGGCTCTGACCGGAAGTATTTTTATGGTCGTCTATACCCAATAAAAGTAAATCCCGACTTAGCACTAAGAACAAGTATAGTGATTAAGTAAGGGTCTAACCCAAGAGAGTTAAGATGTTTTAGATGCAATTGTTGATTATAATGACAAGTGACACAAAGGGGGGGGGGATTTTGGTTGAATTGATGCACAAAAACTTATGAAAACGATTAATGCGACAATTAAGACAATAATGGATGAATCTACACTAGGTTGATTCTAAGCATGCAATTGCTACTTTGGTGCATTCCTTTTACAAGTTTTTAAGTAATTCTCCCGTCTCGATCATACATATGTGTTGAGCCAACCGGCATCAACACAACTTAACCAATTAAAGTTCCGTAAACCTACAAGAACAAATAACAAGTTACCATTCAAACAAAGACTAAGGGATATAAAGAGAAGATTAAAATCGTTAAACTTATCTTTATATTTGTGTTCCTTTTCTTTAAGTAATTACAACCCGTTATTACTTAAAGTTGCTACTAGATTAAAGACCCGGAACCTGTTAATCCTAGTTGTTTACATGCACTTTAGAACCTAAGGTGATCAATCTCAAGTAATAGTTAACATGCAATTAGACAATGGAGATCAAGGAAACACAAAGCATTACTGAATAAAAACTTATATTAAAAAGAACTTACAACCAAAGTAACAAAGCAGCTTCAAACCAACCCAATGTAGCAAGGGAGTTAGCAACTCATTACAATGGAAAACTCAAGTCTAAAATGGATTTTGTGGGGAAAAGCATGGATGATTCTAGCAATCAGCCATGAACTGTTTATATTACAAAAGACACTTAATTAGGAGTAAATATCCGGCCTAAAACAGTCACCTTAAATGCCATAAAGGTGGTGTAAACAGCCGGAGTAAAGCTTCTAGCGTTAAACCGCAAGGGCGGCCTTCAGGAACCGCAGGGGCGGTTTAGGCAGAATCGGTTGATCTTCTTCAGAACCGCTGAGGCGGCTACACAACTCCAATGGGGCGGATCTTTAATGCACTTCAATAACTGACCTTTCGCCTTCGTGACGTTTCTGATTTCAAGGCGCAGGGGCGCCTTAAGGCCAACGCAGGGGCGGTGACACAAACTCTTCACCTTCCAGCTCCCAAGCCAAGGCGCAGGCAGGGCGCAGTGGGAGGCGCATGGGAGCTGGTCTTCGTCTCGTCAAGGCAAGTCACCGCAGGGGCGGCTGCAAGGACCCGCAGGGGCGGTAAGGCAGCAAAAGCTTTGCTTCGTGATCGATCTTCACTCCTAAGTGCTTACAACTCCTTCTTTAGCTTCTTTTGATGTTCTTCTTCTGGACCAAGGAGTTAGTAGCATAAACCGACACTAATGCAATAAAAAGACTCTAAAAACTACCCTAATTGATAGTGATTCCATCACCTATCAAACTCCCCCATACTTAGACCTTTTACTAGTCCCGAGTAAAAACAAATGACATCAAATAGACTCAAATGCCTCACGAAGCAAGGGGAAGAAAGAAAAATAATGGAAAACAAGAGAAAAACCAAGAAAAAAAGAAAGAAGGAAAAGAGAGGAAATGTGAGAAAAAGAGATACTACCATCCTTATCGCTCCAAGAGTGGCCTACCCGGAGAACCTCCTTATGACTCCCCTTCTTATGTCGCCAAAACGCCGGAAGGGAAACCTACACTCGGTGTCGCTCAACTTGCCAAGGCGCCCTTTTGGGTTTTCACCTTGCCACTCTTCTTCTTTTCTCACTTAAACTCACATTCCTCAAGTCCAACTTTGCACCAACCTAAGGTTGGTCGGACTACCTTCTTTTTACCTAAACCGCCCTTTCGGGTTTTCGGTTTATCCAAGGATTTTCATGCCTTCTTTCACTTCTTTGGCTTTTTCCTTTTTTTTTAATGAAACTGAATTCAATAATGCAAAAACAAATGCCAAAAACTACTCAATAAACTGTACAAGCAATGATATATCCCTCCCCCATACTTGAAGTACACTTTGCCTTCAAAGTGGAAATGAGTTAAAGATAAATGTGGGAGAAGGGAAAGTAATGTACCCCTCACTGGGGTGGTCCGGATGGACCACCAGGACCCTCCTCCGGTGGGTAGGGGAAGTGGCGGAAGAAATGCTCCTAGCGGCGGTGAAGGGTGTCAATCCGGTCCTCCTGAGCCTCCATCCTCTCTCGAAATGAAGTCTCATAGCTAGCCTGTCAAGCTAGCTGTTGAGTCTCCAACTGCTGCTGATGACCCGCCCGTCAAGCATCCAGACGGCGGTCAAAATGAGTGGTCATGGAGGAGGGAAGCTGGACTGCCACGCCTGCTGCTGCTCAAGCATGGACCGTTGATACTCTGTCTGCCATGCCTGGTGCTGTGTAGTCAAAGCTGTCATCTGAGCCTGTAGACTCTCCATGGTCTGACTGTCGTGTCCTGCCGTCGGCATCTCCTCATCAGGGGTGTGGGCCCTGCTAGAGCCGGCTGCGTACCTCCCAACAATATCAACCTGAGGCCGTCTCGGAGGGACAGGGTCAGTCGGTACATATAGGTCGGAGAGCTCTTCTCCCAATGGGAGTCGACGGGGAAGATATGTGATGTGACTCCCATCTACATGGGAGATCCAGAACCGATGCTCCCCGTCTCTCCTGAGGAGCCTGCACCTCCTCAATAATCCTTCGGTGTATAAGGGTGCCTCCAAACCTTCTTCCAATGGAGGAAGATCCATCACTCGTGCAACTAATAGGGATATGATTCCTCCTCCAACGATATTGTGAGGCTCGTTCTTCCTAATCTGCTTTAGAGCGGTAAGGAAAAGATATGCCCAATCTGGCACAAACTCGTTGGGAAGACAAGCGTATAGTAGTGGAAGGTCCTTTAGAGCGACCTTATTCTCTTCCTTGTGTCCACAGAAGACACTCATGAAGACCTTTGAGATGAGCCTTAAACAAGGGTGAGTAAATTTGTTGGAGTACTCACCACCTGCATGAAACTCACTCCTAGTGGCGGCTTGCCAAAATTCCAACAAATCAGGCGTCGGAATGGGTTCCATCCAGTCATCAGAAGGTGCTATGGTCACCTCTAATGCCTCCTGTATTTGGGTGTAATCCAACGTGTATTTCCTCTTGTTGTATATTACGCTAAGATTTGTGACACAAAAAAGTCTTAAAATTATAACTCGATATATTTTTGCTAACTCCTAGCGAACCCACAATGTATGGGTCGTTTTGTAGTAAGGATAGTATTCTGAGGTCGAACACAAAGACTAAGGTGAAATTGAATCAATAGTGACTAAGGATAGTGTTGATCTAGGATAAGAAAAGACAAAAGAAATAAAGAAATGAAAATCTCAATGTTTTTGGATTGGTTTTGTGGTGATCAATCATAGATCACAAATCATGCAAGATTAACAAACAACTAAGCTAGCAAGGCAAATAAACGAACACAAACACGAGATAGGTAATCAAAGAGAAAAGTGGATTCTAGGGGTTAGAAATTCCGGTTATTGCATAGGACTCAAGATATCTAATCATTCCTTGGATCAACTATAGTATGTTGGGAGTGAGTGTTTCTAGATTGGGATCAATCACCGGGTAGGTCTCATGGTCCACTAGTCCGTTCCTAAGGTCTCATCACCGGGTAAGTCTCAAAGAGCCTAAGGATAGGAATTCTACACAAACCGGATAGTCATCTAGGGATCTAACCTCTCCTTACCGGGTAAGTCTCGGGAAGGCAAGTCCTAAACATCAATCCTAGCACACTCAGTCCAATAGCTGCTTATGAGGCTCACTACTACCTAGAGTTCATTATCTTCGGTATCTAAGAGCAAGAATCACCGGGTAGGTCTCTTCTCACACTTAGTTGCTAACACTAGGTCACCCTAGGATAGATATAGCTCAATAAACACTAGGATTTCAACAATCTAACAACCTAACACTTAGATTTATCAATTCAAGCAAGTAAGACGAAATCACGGGCAGTTCATCAAGTCCACGGCCGTGGAACCCCTTAGAACAGACCATGATTTTGAGCAGAGGCTAGGTTCGAGCAAACAAAGCATCCAAAGGTACGTTTAAGTCTATCCTATCATAGTACAAGCCATAACCATCATTTCCTTACCCTAGAATCACATCTACTTAGACAACAACATGCATCATCACAATCAAGGTCATCAAACATAAAATCATGGAGTCCATGTCAAATTAATGAAATGAAAGATAGATGAAGCAAATAGAACAAGAAAAATGAGCTGAATAGATGTCAAAGAGAGACTTACAACCCTTCAAAAGAAGGTTCGATTCGTTCTTACAACCCTAGAAAATGTTTCCAACAATCTTCACTCTAAAAGCTATGAAAAACTAAGAATGGTGTGCTCTTCTCTTCTTCTCCAATGGAAGCCTTTCTTCTCCTCCAAGAGTAGCTCTAATCCAATCTTCCAATGAGAGAATATGTGTTGTTGAGAGTGTGGGAGAGAATGGAATGATGGGGTCTGCCCTCAACAGCCTGCAGGACTACTTCTTATACACCATCAAGGGCAAGGGTCGGTTATGGAGATCGTGGGACAGCTGTCACAGCTGTGCAGAGAGAACCACGGCCTATTTCCACCCCCGTGGAAGTCCTAGTGGTCGTGGTTTTGGTGATTCACACTTCTATGGATCATCAAGCCACGATTTGGTGCAAGGCATGCACCAACAAGGTCTCATGTGTTCTCCTTTGCTCCTAACTTTCTTCCCAATGGGTCCGGAAGTGTGTCATCACGAGGGACGATCCTCGAATGTATCGATTACGCTCCAAAAGCTCCCAAAATACCTACAAAACATGCAAAAGTCCGTGTAGACGTCTATCTCGACAACATACATGAATTAAGTGCAAATCGTCACGAACTAGTGCAAACCATGCATGAATGAGCGGAAAAACTATCTAAATGAATACCTAAACTAGCATGATAAATCGTGTTATCAAAAATACCCCATACTTAAGGTTTGCTCGTCTCCGAGCTAGTCCCAACTATAGACTAAGAGATGACATGATTTATGCATGCAGAAAAACAACAAAATCTTTTTGGAATTGTACTTCTAATATTGGATCACTTTCATAGTCATGTTTCATGGCAAATGGACAAGCAATCATGCATCAAATGAATGAAGGCACGGAAAGACAATTATACTTAACTAGAAAGCATGCATGAAAGGTAAAGATGAAGAAACCAAGATGATCATGAGTATATCCGATCTAGACCACTAAGCCTTACACACATGCAAATAGGTCACAAGGACTTAGGAAAGAAGAGGCTAAGAAACGTTGTGATTGGGTGGGGATTTTTTCTAGGTCATGTGATGCTAATCCGGGAATGGAACTAACTCCACAATTGTGTTTTTGATTAATTTCCCACAAGTGTATATTTTCTCTTTCTTTTCTTTCTTTTCTTTTCTTTTTTTTTCATTTATTTTTGAGACAATGGCATTGGTGTACAAAAGCCGAAACCTTGGTGATTAGCGGGCCTCAGGCTTTTTTTATTTTTCAAGGTGCTCCACACCGGCCACACATACCAAAACTCGTTAGGACTATCAGTTTATTTGACTTTGGCAAGGCACAAACACCCGATTATGTAAATGGTGCCGAGCTACTCGTCATTTAAACAAACATCCCCAAACCTATATTTTTTCTACACTTTTCATAACAAATTCAGCACTTCATTCACAACATCTATTCATCAACAACTCCACCCCACACTTGCTTTTCACACAAATCAACACACTAGCATGCTCCTATTCCCGGATGGGTCAAAAGAGGTCAAATTTTATATCAATTGAGGTGCTCAAACAACATGATCAAGATGAGAAGTAGAGAAAAATGAATTGCCTTAGTTATTCCTAAATGATGTGCAAGATCTAGCATGTAATTTCGACTTTCAATCCTCAATCCAATCAAGGCAAGCATCATAATCACAAATCATTCATGGGATTCAAGATAAGTACTTTAAGACCACATATGCATTCATCTATTCAACACACAAGGTCATCCATAGCCAATTCACAAGACAATTTCATCATAAGGGTCATTCCCAAGCTTAGAAGCACTAAAATTTTTGTAAATTTTCTGATTTTTTGGATTTTTCGAAATATGTATGTACAATGCAAGACATAATGAAACATGTGACTAAAAGAAACTATCCTAGATGCTAATCATGCAAGTGATCATGAAAACCCCACCCCATACTTAGAAACACATTGTCCCCAATGTGCACTTTAAGTAAAGAAGAGTGAAAGAGGGTCCTCACAATGTAAAAGTGGTTTGCTTTGTTATTTGGGATCTCTCAAATGGAGTGATGGCGGATGATCCTATCAACAATGGTAGAGAGCTCAAGGTGTTCGTTATGGTGTTGGGACCCGCGCTAGGCACCGCTAGCCGTCCAAGTTCCGCGTCCGCTCCACCCACAATTGATGAGGGCTCATCGTCATCATTCACATGCCATGCAAGGCTTCCATGCTATTTGGATTCTAGCACACCAACTCCAAACACACACAAAAACACAAAAACAGAAAAATGAAAAACAAAAAACAAAAACGAAAAGGAAAAGATGTCTACCAATGGGTTGCCTCCCAACAAGCGCTTCTTTAAGGTCATTAGCTTGACCAAAATCGGGGGCGTTCTACTCAAGGTGAAGTGAGGCGATCATATCCACCGGAGCTCCCGGGATATACTTCTTCAAACGGTTCCCATTCACCTTAAAATCTCCACAATCCTCCCCTCCTATCTCAACCGCTCCATGGGGAAAGATCTTCTTCACCACATAAGGACCCGTCCATCTTGACTTTAGCTTTCCGGGGAAGAGCCGCAGCCTCGAGTTGAAGAGAAGGACAAGGTCGCCTTCACTCAACTCCTTTGGGATGAGACGCTTGTAATGCCAACGTTTGGTCCTTTCCTTGTAAATCCGGGCGTTTTCATAGGCATCCAACCGGATCTCCTCAAGAGCGTTCATATCTAGCAATCTCTTATCACCTGCCTCTTTGAGGTCAAAATTTAGCCTTGTAATGGCCCAATATGCTCTATGCTCCATCTCCACCGGAAGGTGGCAAGACTTGCCATAGACTAGCTTGTAGGGAGTGGTGCCAATTGGTGTCTTGAAAGCGGTTCTGTATGCCCACAAGGCATCATCGAGCTTCATAGCCCAATCCTTTCTCGTCCTAGAAACCGTCTTCTCAAGGATCCTTTTTATCTTCCGGTTGGAGATCTCCACTTGGCCACTAGTTTGGGGATGGTAAGGTGTTGCCACCTTATGAGTCATCCCATACTGAGCCAAAGTGTCCCGAAGTTCCTATTGGTGAAGTGCTTCCCTCCATCAATTATGATCACCCTTGGTGTTCCAAACCTAGGGAAGATCACTCGGTTGAAGAACCGTACCACAACCTTGGCATCATTTGTGGGAGAGGCGATTGCCTCCACCCATCTCGAAACATAGTCTACCGCCAATAGGATGTAGAGATTGCCACAAGAAGAGGGGAATGGTCCCATGAAGTCCACACCCCACACATCAAATATCTCCACTTCTTGTATGTTATTCAAGGGCATCTCATTCCTCCTTGAGATGTTGCCCGTCCTTTGGCAAGCATCACAAGCTACCACAAAATTTTGCACGTCCTTGAACAAACTTGGCCAATAAAACCCGGATTGCAACACCTTTGCACATGTCTTGTGTGAGCTAGCATGCCCTCCACATGGCAAGGAATGACAATGGCGGATCACACTCTCCACCTCATCCTCCGGTATGCATCTCCTAAAGACTACATCCGGTCCTCTCTTGAACAAAAGCGGTTCACTCGAATAGTAATGCCTCACATCTTTGAGGAACTTCTTCCTTTGGGCATAGGATAAGCCGGGTGGCACCTCCTCACACACAAGGTAGTTCACACTGTCGGCATACCATGGCTTATTACCCCTTGACACTTGAAACAAGCACTCCTCCACCATTTGCAATTGCTCATCCCGGAATGAGTCATCAATCGGGATGTCATCTCTCTCACTCTCCAACGGTGGGAGTCTACTAAGGTGGTCCGCCACAGAATTTTCGGACCCCTTCTTATCCCGGATTTCCAAGTCAAACTCTTGAAGAAGAAGGATCCACCGAATCAAAGGAGGTTTGGCATCCTTCTTTGTAAGGAGATAACGGATCGCAGCATGATCCGTATACACAATGACCTTCGCCCCAACAAGATACGAGTGGAACCTCTCAAAATCATACACAACCGCTTGCAACTCCTTCTCGGTGGTAGCATAATTGAGTTGGGCATCATCTAGCGTCTTGCTAGCATAATAGATGGCATGTGTAAGCCCATCCTTCCGTTGTCCAAAAACAGCCCCAACGGCTACATCACTCGCGTCACACATGATCTCAAACGGTAAACTCCAATCCGGAGGTTGCATGATGGGTGCGGATATCAAAGCATTCTTCAACCTACAAAAAACCTCAAGGCAATACTTGGAGAAAACAAACTCAACATCTTTCATTAGTAGGTTAGTAAGAGGCTTAGAAATCTTAGAGAAATCTTTAATGAATCTCCGGTAAGAACCGGCATGCCCTAGGAAACTCCATACCCCCTTCACCGAGGTACGTGGTGGCAACTTCTCTATCGTCTCTATCTTAGCCCTATCAACCTCAATGCCACGGTTGGACACCATGTGTCCCAACACAATGCCTTCACTTACCATGAAGTGGCATTTTTCCCAATTTAAGACAAGATTTGTCTCCTCATATCTCTTAAGCACTAAAGACAAGTTAGCTAAACAATCATCGAATGAAGATCCATAAACAGAGAAATCATACATAAACACTTCCATGATGTTCTCAATATACTCAAAAAAGATGGCCATCATACACCTTTGAAAGGTGGCGGGTGCTTTACACAACCCAAATGGCATTCTCCTATATGCAAATGTACCCCAAGGACATGTTAATGTAGTTTTCTCTTGGTCATCCGGGTGGATAGGGATTTGGAAGAATCCACTATAACCATCTAAGTAGCAAAAGTGAGAATGTTGAGCTAATCTCTCTAGCATTTGGTCAATAAAGGGAAGAGGGAAGTGATCTTTCCTAGAGGCCACATTTAGTTTCCTATAGTCTATACACATCCTCCATCCCGTAACCGTTCTAGTAGGAATTAGTTCATTATTCTCATCAGTCACTACGGTCATCCCACCCTTCTTAGGAACCACATGCACGGGACTAACCCACTTACTCTCTGAAATCGGGAAAATGATTCCCGCATCTAGCAATTTAAGAATCTCCTTCTTTACTACTTCTTTCATGGTTGGGTTTAGTCTTCTTTTAGGTTCAATTGAAGGTTTATGGTTGTCTTCCATTAAGATCTTATGCATGCACAAAGAAGGTTTAATGCCAACTAAATCATCAATTGTATAGCCAATAGCCTTCCTATGCAATCTCAATTCATGCAACAATCTACTCAACTCATCATCATTCAATCATGCATTAACAATCACCGGATACGTAGAATCTTCACCAAGAAAAGCATACTTAAGATGAGAGGGGAGGGGTTTAAGTTCAAGTTTAGGAGGACCTTTATCAGTTGGAGACGCTCCATACAATGTTGGTTGAGATGAATCCAAAGCCATTGAAGACTCCCCAAAGCTCCTTGAAGTTTGATCAACAACCAATGCAGTTTCTGGAGAAACCACGGGCAAAATCACGGGCTCTGGCACAAGCACAGACGTGGAACTTGCAAAGATAGCCTTTTTGAGCACTCTAGAGAGTTCCACGGGACATTCCACGGGCGTGGTTCTTCCCCCCAGGCCGTGATTCACACAGCAATTCAGCATACCTTCGTGTACTTCAAATTCAGCTCTTGTCTCCTTTTCCAATGCATCCAAAGCCTTGATTTCTTCATTGCAAGCCTCCTCAACTCATTTCTCCATCAAACTCAAGCTAAGAACCTTCTCCAAGGGGTCCTTGATCAAGATCGAGCTCACAACTTCTCTAGATTCCTCTTGCTCAACAATGTTGAACACATCTTCACCAAGGGTTGTCCCCTTCATCATTATGGATAGTTTGAACTTAATATTCTCTTCTCCAATGTTGAAGGAGAGAATTCCATTTTTACAATCCACCAAGCATCCGGAAGTGGCTAAGAACGGCCTTCCCAAAATGATAGGAACCGGATAGTCCGCCGGGATGTCCAAGACAACAAAATCAATCGACACATAGAACTTCCCGAGTTGCACCGGTATGTCCTCCAAGATTCCAACCGGGTGAGTGATCGAACGGTCCGACATGTAAAGGGTCATCTTGACCGGCTTTGGCTCTCCTAGCCCAACCTTGTTGCAAAGTGCAAGCGGTATGATGCTTACACTTGCCCCAAGATCACATAGGGCTTCATACTTCACTTCTCCCACTCCAATTGGCACACAAAAAGATCCCGGATCTCTTGGCTTAGGAGGCATCTCCTCCTTCATGGTTTGGATCAATTCCGAGGACCTCTTTGTCATCCTCACTTCTCCATACTCCTCCAACTTCCTTCTGTTGGAGAGTATTTTCTTCAAGAACTTGCCATATGCCGGTATACCTAGAATAGCATCCATGAACGGAATGTTAATATGCAATTTAGACATAAGTTCAAGGAATTTACCGAAGTGTTTGTCCAAGCGAGCTCTTGCTCGTGATTGTGGGAATGGTAGTTGTGGCTTGTACGGAGGTGGTGCCACATATGTTGGCTCATCATCCTTGCTCTTTCCTCCATCTTCTTGCAATGGCTCTTCTTCTATCACCACTTGCTTTCCCTTATTATTTCCCTTAGGCATGGGATCCTTCATGCTCAGCCCACTCCTTGTAGTGATGGCCAACACTTGGCCTCTTGGGTTATCTTCAGTTCTTCTGGGAAGCTTTCCCGGATCTCTATGAGTTTCACCCGCCTTTTGGAACACTTTTGCTTCCAACACCTTTTGAGCCTTAGAAATGGAATCACCGTACTCTCAAGACCACTCAACCTTCTAAGCAATTTCTCAAACATCATCTCGGTTCTATCTGTTAGCATGAAATATTGTGATATTTTAGGCACTTTTTCTCGTTGTTTTTCATCCAATGTAGTGTTCATTGATGAGGCATTGAAGCAATTGTTAGCTAGTTTGTCTACATTGTCGATATAGAGGTCTACATAAGCTTCGTGTTGATTATAGGTGAATAAGAGCTAAAACCGAACCAATTGGGAGAGAAAGGAGAAGATTTGAGCATATCCAGGGATTGAGGACACATCAAATAAGCCAAGGGAGATGCTAGGATGAGGAATGGCACGACACAAAGGAAACTACAAGCAATTTACACTTCCACGCTCTAAAATACGGTCGTAGAGAAGTCCACGCCCAAAACCACGGCCGTGGATCTTGGCAACATGAACGTGGAGCATTCCAGAGAGTTACACGGTATAAAGTACGGTCGTGGAAATTGTGAAGAACCGTAATACACTTCCACGCTCTAAACCACGGCCGTGGAACTCCATGAAACCGTGATTTAGGCAATCTTTTGACGAATAAAATATTGACATATCATTTACGTATATGGGGCGGACGGTTATTTTATCCTTCCTTATAAAAGGGCTGAAGGAGGGAGAATTCGGCACCTTCGCTTACGCTCGCTTACACGTGCCTAGGGTTTCATTGGACGTGTGGAGAAGTTGCATTTTGCAACGGAGATTTACGAAGGCTTGAAGGTTTGGAAGTTGTGTGTGGCGGAAGTTGCGCCTTTTATTCCTAGGTTTGATTAGAAGACGGATTGACATCCCGTTCTTCGTTTTTATCAAGGATAGTTTTTGGTTTGTGTTTATTCCGAATCTGATATACATTTATTAATCTTGTTTGTGGATTTGAGATTGATTTGAGATTTATTGAAGGTTTTCGAAGGTTTTCATCATTCATTCTTCTTAATCTTGAATTTGATATTATAATGACTGTTATTGGCTAAAACTCTTTAGCAATTCTAAGGTGAAGGGTTGATAGTTGTGGCTTAGATGATGATAGATCGATCGAAAACAGATTGGACCCTGAGAGTTAGAGAGATTCATCGACGAACCAAAACCACGGTCTGTTCTTGAGGTTCCACGGCCGTGGAACTCAAGATCTGCCCGTAATTTGTACCAGTTTACGAACTTTGCTTTTACTTTGATCCAAGGTTAAAGATTATCTTTAATCTAGTCTTGGCTTGCCCTTTTCTAGGTAGTAGTGAAGCCTCAACAACCTCTACTTCGATTTCGAGTGTCACAACCTTAATCGGTTTAGTTAGTCTTGATCCTTGGGTTACAAGTTTGGGTATTTGAGATTAATTCTTGTCTTTAGATCTTTTCTATACTGAAGCCTCAACAACCTTTATAGAGAGTGTCTTTAGATAAGTCATATAAAGCCTTGGAACTTCACCGTACATTGCTTTACCTTAGCATACCTTTGCAACTCTTAACTCTGTCCTTAGTTCTTTAGAATATCTTGAAACGATTGCCACAGTTAGATACCTGAATCTTTAGGGTTGTTGTTTTCCCGACATATTTGCAAAGCTCATACATTTACTTGCTTGACAATTTATAAACTGAATTTGTTCCCCCCAAATCCCTGTGTTCGATACTCTGGAATTCTTGCTTTACTACGCCGATCCGTACACTGCGGGTTCGCTTGCTTGATTCTAGTTTTATAAATTTAAGACTTATTTGCACGCACGCTAAGTGGCGAACAAGTTTTTGGCGCCGTTGCCGGGGATTTGGTCTTGGACGAATTTGGTTACCGGTTGTCAAGCTTGGGAGCTTGCTCTTGTTATTTGATATCTCTTTTGAGTGATATTTGCAGGTTACTTTAGGTATATGCGCAGGTCTAGGAACAACAAGGACCTCTTACCTCTTGATCACGAACTTGAGAAGACTTTGAGGAAGAAACTCAAAGAAAGAAAGATGGCTGAAGAAAAGGAGCGGGATTATCAAACAGAGTTAGCGGAATCCGAAGCTCAACTTAGATGGAGCGAGATGACTCGCAAGGAAGAATCGGACCGTCGTCAATTGAAAATTGATGAATTATCGGATATGATGTTTCAAATGAGGCTGGAATTAAGCGACCTCAAGAAGAAGGAGAGGAGGAAACTAACAAGGTCGGTTAGAGCCAACTCATCCGATGAGGATAGCGACTCCTCCATGCCATCTCTTGAAGACCTTAACCCGACGGTCAACATGAATCAATTTAATCCAAGACAAAGACCGGCTGCCAACTATCGTGTCCCGGTTGGGGGCGCGCGAGCTGCTCGTGTGGAAGAAGAGCCAAGAACTCTTGGCCAAAGGATGGATCCAATTCAGCAACCACGTCGTCTAGGTGTAAACTTTGATGCTGATGATATGCAAGGGTTTAGCTTCAACCAACAAGTTATTACCATCGTTCGCCAAAGCCAGTTTGGAGGAACGAGTAGCGAATCTCCACATCAACATTTACAGAATTTTAAGATCTTAATGGAGACAATGAAGCCAAAGAACGCAACCACCAACAACTACAAGATCAAGCCCTTCTTCTTCTCCTTGAAAGGGAAAGCTTTATCTTGGTATCAAGCTCTTCCAAATGGAAGACTCAACACATGGGAGGATCTTTCTTCGGAGTTCCTCACCAAATTCTTTCCGCCATCTAAAACGGCGGAGCTGAGAGGTAAGATTAATGCATTTTCTATGAGATCTAACGAATGTTTGTTTCAATCTTGGGAAAGATTTCAGGATTTACTATTGGATTGCCCACACCATGGCATTTCCAAGTTGGAGCTATTGGAGATATACTATAAGAGGCTGGATGTGGAAACACAATTCAAGCTCCAATCCCTTTCATGTGGTACATTCATGGACATGAGGGAAGATGACACTTGGGACTTCATTGAGAAGCAAGACCGAGTCATTGAAAAGTATTCTCACCGGAAAGTAGAAGCAAATCATGTGGAGCAAGGAGCAAAGCTATCACAAGCTGCTCAAACTCAAATCTTATCTCTCAATACCGAGATTAAAGAATTGAAGGAAGCCATTAAAACCAACTTTTCAAAGCAAAAGGGGCAAGATGTGGGTTATTTGGGAAACAAAAATAACCACAATGGGAATGAGAATACAAGCCACAACAACCGGAACAATTGGAACAACAACAACAACCGGAATAACAATTGGAACAACAATAGGGGTTCAAACAACAACAATTGGCGTTCCAACCAACAACACAATTCCGGTAATTCTTATCCCAATTCAGGAAATTCACTAACTCCACCTTCTTCTTCTTCCATTCCTTTGAAAAGTTAGGAACAAGCATCTGATAGTGGAAGCACTTCGGGGAAAGAGAAGCCCGATCCCATGTTGGAAACAATTTTGGGAAAGCTTCAAGGATTGGAGAGTCACATCATTAAGGTCGATGATCACATTACTAAGGTTGATAAAGCCCAAAAGGTTTTAGAAAATCAAATGTTTAACAATGCTGAGGAAGTTCCTAGGAATCAAGGAAAACTTCCAGGAAAGACGGAGGATAACCCAAAAGGAAGGGTGACGGCTATCACAACTAGGAGCAAAGCAACAACCACCGACCCGCAACCTAAGTTTGTGGAAGTTCCCGTCGAGAAGGAGAAAGAGAAGGGGAAGGAGAAGGAAGACATCTACGTTCCTCCTCCAGCTTTCAAACCTCCCCTACTATTCTCACAATCTAGAGCAAGAGCGCGTCTAGACAAGTAATTCGGTAAGTTTATTGAACTCATGAGCAAACTGCATATTAATATACCTTTCATTGATGCAATTGTAGGTATGCCAGCTTATGGGAAGTTCTTAAAGGAGATGTTCTCTAACAAGAGGAAATTAGAGGATTTTGGAGAGGTCAAGATGAGTTCTGATTCGTCGGATCTCATCAAGACAATGAAGGAAAAGATGCCCCCAAAGCTGAAGGATCCGGGGTCGTTTTGTATTCCCATAGGAGTGGGAGATATCACATATGATGCATTATGTGATTTAGGAGCAAGCGTGATCATCATTCCGCTTGCCTTATGCAGGATGATCGGTTTAGGCGAACCTAAACCGGTGAAGATGACGTTATACATGGTGGATCGATCCATAACTCGTCCCGTCGGCATAGTTGAAGACGTCCGGTCAAGCTTGATAAGTTCTATGTTCCTATAGATTTTGTTGTGCTTGACATTCCTGCAGATAGTCCGGTCCCGATCATACTCGGAAGACCGTTTCTTGCAACATCTGGTTGTATAGTTGATTGCAAGAATGCTAGACTCTCCTTCGACATAGGAGAAGAAAAGTTAGAGTTCGTTCTCTCCACTTTGGTGAAGGAACCAGCTTTTGACGAAGATATATTCAACATCCATGACGAAGAGCTATCTAGAGAGGAGGTAAGTTTGATTCTCTTCAAAGAGCCCTTGCAAAAGGTGATCTCTATGAGCATTATGGATATAGGGGAAGAAGAGGAATGCAATGAGGAAATTGAAGCTTTAGAGAAGCAAAAAGAAGTGTATGGAGAAGAATTTGAGAAACTCTACGATGGGTCAGAAAACGTAAGAAATCACGGCCAGTCGTGCTATTCCACGGCCGTGGAATCCACCAACATGACCGTAATCAGCTATTCAGAGGACTCTAGTAAGTTACACGGCCAAAACCACGGCCGTGGAACAAACAGAGGCACCGTAATTGATTTCCACGCCCAAAACCACGGCCGTGGAGGAAACAGGGGAGCCGTAATTTTGGGTGAATCTGAAGGAAATTGTGTTTTCTCCGCCACTTCTTTTGATTCTTCTCCAACAACTTCTACATCCTTAGATATTTCTAAGGAAACATTGGGCACTCCTCAAGAGCCATTAGAGAGTCCTATAGTGATGGAATTGAAGCCACTTCCCGCACATCTAAGGTACGCATTTCTAGGCCCTAATTCTACCTTTCTGGTAATTGTTAGTTCCGATTTGAGTATAGATGAACATAGTAAGCTTATGGTTGTTCATAAGAAACATAGCAAAGCCTTAGGGTATACTATAGAGGATCTAGTGGGAATCAAACCTTCACTATGCATGCATAAGATCCAAATGGAGGAAGACTTTAGAACTTCGCGACAACCTCAAAGGCGGTTAAATCCGACCATGAAGGAGTTTGTCAAGAAAGAAATTCTTAAACTACTTGATGCAGGTATCATCTATCCTATCTCCGATAGCAAATGGGTGAGTCCCGTACAGGTGGTTCCAAAGAAGGGAGGAATGACGGTCATTACCAACAAGAACAATGAGCTCATTCCTACGCGAACCGTTACAGGATGGAGGATGTGCATAGACTACCGCAAGCTAAACAACGCAACGAGGAAGGATCACTTCCCACTACCCTTCATCGACCAAATGCTTGAGAGGTTATCACAACACTCACACTTTTGCTATCTTGACGGTTAGAGTGGTTTCTTTCAGATCCCGATACATTCGGACGATCAAGAGAAGACCACATTCACGTGCCCGTGGGGTACGTTTGCTTATAGGAGAATGCCGTTTGGGCTTTGCAACGCCCCAACCACCTTTCAAAGGTGCATGATGACTATCTTCTCGGAGTATATAGAGGAGATCATGGAGGTTTTTATGGATGATTTTTTTGTTTATGGTTCCTCTTTCGATAATTGTCTTTCTAACCTTGCTCTTGTGCTACAAAGGTGTGAAGACACTAACCTAGTTCTTAATTGGGAGAAGTGTCAATTTATGGTGAAAGAAGGCATTGTATTAGGACACTTAGTCTCTAGTAGAGGGATTGATGTGGATAAGGCTAAGATAGAGACTATAGAAAAGCTTCCTCCCCCAACTTCGGTGAAAGGGATAAGAAGTTTTCTAGGACATGCTGGATTTTATAGACATTTTATAAAGGATTTCTCTAAGATATCAGAACCGTTTACTAATCTATTGATGAAGGATGCAGTTTTTGATTTTTCGCAGGAATGCTTAGATGCGTTTAATAAGATTCGGGAAGCTCTAATCTCAGCCCCGATTATTCAACCTCCGAATTGGAACCTTCCATTCGAGGTTATGTGTGACGCAAGTGACGTAGCTATAGGGGTTGTACTTGGGCAGAGAAAGGAAGGACGAACCCACGCTATCTACTACGCTAGCAAGATGCTAGACGAAGCGCAACTCAACTATGCCACTACCGAGAAAGAATTTTTAGCAATTGTATATTAAGTTTCGCTCTTATCTTGTAGGTGCAAAGGTGATTGTGTACACGGATCATGCTGCGATCCGGTATTTGCTTGCAAAGAAGGATGCGAAGGCAAGGCTAATTAGATGGATTCTTCTCCTACAAGAATTCGATCTAGAGATCCGTGACAAGAAAGGTTCGGAAAATTCTGTTGCGGATCATTTGAGTCGTCTACCACATCTTGAGGACGACAATCTACCTATAGATGACTCCTTTCCGGACGAGCATTTACATATCATAGAGGCGTGCATCGACGTGATCACCAAAGGTAATGAACCATGGTTTGCTAATTTTGTTAACTATTTGGTTTGCCAGGAATTACCACCCGGATTATCCTATGCACAAAGAAAGAAGTTCTTTAAGGATGTTCGGGAATACATTTGGAATGAACCTCTCCTCTTTAAGAGAGGTCCTGACGGCATCATTCGACGATGTGTGCCGGAAGATGAGATGCAAAGTGTCATCCGTCATTGTCATTCATTACCTTGTGGAGGACACGCTAGTTCGAACAAGACTAGCGCTAAGGTATTGCAATCTGGATTCTTTTGGCCTACTTTATTTAAAGATGTGCAAACCTTTGTTTCTTGCTGCGATGCTTGTCAAAGAACAGGGAACATATCTAGGAGAAACGAGATGCCTCTTAACAACATTCAAGAGGTGGAGATCTTTGACGTTTGGGGAGTAGACTTCATGGGAGCTTTCCCATCATCTTGTGGAAACCAATACATACTTTTAGCCGTAGATTATGTTTCAAGATGGGTTGAAGCAATTGCCTCTCCTACTAATGATGCCATGGTTGTGGTTAAGTTCTTTAACAAGACCATTTTCCCACGATTTGGGACACCACGGACTATCATTAGTGATGGAGGCTCTCACTTCATTGCCCGACGATTCGAAGCTCTATTAGCTAAGTATGGGGTGACTCACAAGATCGCCACCCCTTATCATCCACAAACTAGTGGACAAGTGGAGATCTCGAACCGGGAGATTAAAGGAATCCTAGAGAAGACGGTTTCAAGGACAAGGGAGGATTGGTCTTTGAAGCTAGATGACGCATTATGGGCATATTGGACTGCGTATAAGACTCCCATAGGTACGACGCCATACAACCTTGTGTATGGGAAGTCTTGTCACTTGCCGGTAGAATTGGAGCATAAGGCATATTGGGCAATAAAGTGGTTGAACTTTAGCATGAAGGAGGCGGGAGAAAAGCGTCTCTTGGACCTTAACGAGCTTGAAGAACTTCGCTTGAACGCCTACGAAAACGCCAAGATTTATAAAGAAAGAGCGAAGCGTTGGCATGATAAGCATATCATTCCAAAAGACCTCAAAGAAGGAGATCTAGTTCTCCTCTTCAATTCAAGACTTCGTCTCTTTCCATGTAAGCTTAAATCTCGTTGGACTGGACCTTATCTAATCAAACGTGTTTTCCCCATGGTGCAGTTGAAGTATGGGGTGAAAAGGGCGGAAGCTTTAAGGTGAACAGTCAACGACTCAAGAAATACTCACCAGAACTCCAAGCTGAAGAGTTCGCACCTACCGCACTTGAATAGGTGTAAGTACGGTCTAGCTACGGACCTTAAACAAGCGCTTCTTGGGAGGCAACCCAAGGTATTGCACTTACGTTTTTGTTTTTGATTCATAGATTAGAGTAGTTTAGACATTTTGTTTTGTTTTGCATTCGATACCTTCTGGTATGTTCGTGTTTTTGGATGTAGGATCAATGGAAAAGCCAAGGGAGAAGGAAAAGTTAGAAGAAATTGACGAAACTTGGACTTTGGCACATTACAGAGAGTTCCACGGCCAAAATCACGGCCGTGACAGCTACAGTGACCGTAATTTGCAAAAGCCTAAGAAAAATCACCAAAACCACGGTTCCGTACATTTCCACGGCCGTGGAAACCCCCGAGTGACCATAATTTTCCAAAAATTTTACGGTTACTATATAAACCACGTATCTTCACAAAGAATACCAAAAATACCCAATTCCACGCCTAAAATCGCCGATTTGATCCCCCTCTCTCAAATCTCCGTTCGTTAATCGTTTCGAACGATTCTTTGACCAAAAGTGAAGCAAATTCAACCACCTACAAGATCCAAGCAACAATTCGAGTGGAAAATCACCGGAGAAGACGGAATTTGGATTTTAAAAATCCAAAACCTAGGTTTTTCTTCTCTTCTCTCACTTTGTCGATTTGATTCAGTTTTTGCAAGAATTTTTAGGAGAACTGATTAGAACTGGATTGGAAGTAGTCTAAGGCTTCTATCTGTTGATTTTGGTGTTGATTGAGTGGATTTTGAGAAATTACGAGCCGAACCACGGTCATTGGGCATTCCACGGCCGTGGAAACTGAAGAACAGGCCGTGATTTTGGACATAATATGGATTTGGTTAGGAGAATTTCTAATAGGAATAAGAAAAGGAAAGGTAATGCTTCCTCCTCCTCCCAAGTACCTCCTAGTGAGCCACCATCACCACCACCCCCTAGAATTCCTAAGATTCATGAGGATTACCTCGATGCCTTAGAGAGGATCGAGAAGAGACCGGTCATAAGACCACGATATTTGCTGCTTGAGGAGTTAGAGCCACTGAATATGGTAGGCGACCTTACTTGGTTGTTAGATAGGGTAGGCTTGATCATCTTTTCCGCCATTCGGGAAGATGCGTATGAGGAGATCACTAGAGAGTTTGTGATCTCTTTTGAGCATAGTCACGTGGATAGGAAAATTTCTTTTCGACTGATGGAGAGGAACTATGAGTTTTCGATCTGAGAGTTTGGAACCTTCTTTGGGTTTCATGAGACCTTCAATGGTCGTTTTCCTAGTGGCGTGTACGCCAAGGATTTTTGGGAGGACATTGCCATGGTATATGCTAGCGAGGACCGCTAGCAACCTGCTGATACCAAGGCTAAGTTGATCTATCACTTAGCCTTGAAGATAGCCCACCGAGTACTTTCTAAGTGTCTCTTCCCTAGGACTGAGACTCCTCAGAAGATCAAGACTGATGAGTTGTTTCTGCTGTACTATATGCTGCATGGTAGGCTTGATGAGAGACATCTACCGCCAGCATTTTGGGCGGAACTATGACTCCAGCTTCTTCCCGTTTCCACCACCGCCAGCTCCTCAGTGATGACCATGGATGACCGTAGCATTAGCCGCTCCACCGCCGTCTTGTGAGTTCATTTTCTTTCTTTCTTTTCTTTATTTCTTTTTGAACATTAGGGACAATGTTTGTCTCAAGTATGGGGTGGGGTGTGACTATCGTTTGTAATAACTCTACTCACTTTTGCTTGCTTTGATTGAGAACACTTAGCATGTTTCATTCCATTGTCACACGTTTCATTATCGCATTGCATGAAAAAGATTTTGAAAAACCCATAAAAATTGAAAAATTTTGAAAATTTTGTGCTTCTAAGAATTGAGATGATTTCTATGATAATCACTACTTGTAAATTGAGTTTTTGATGACAATTGAACGCCTAAACAAATAATGAATTGAAAAGAAATTGACTGTGTTGATTATTCCTCTCTTGCAAGTTTCATAATGTGAAGAGTTTTATCTAAATCATATTGAGAAATCAAGGTTGAAATCACATGATAAGTTCTTATACTTCTTGTTCAAAGAATAGAAAAAAGTTGTAGGTTTGGGGAAGTCAATCATGATGATGAGTAACTCGGCACCATTCACATAGCCGGGTGTTTGTGTCTTGCCAAAGTCGGATTGAGCGATATTCCTAACGGGTTATGGTATTTGCATCAAGGGTTTGAGGCATCTCGCAAAATTGAGAACCGCCAATCTCCTAGGCTTCGGTTTTTGTGCACCTCTGTCCATAACTCCAAAAGTAAAGTCGAAAAATAATGTGAAAAGAAGAGAGCAAAGCTCTAAGTTGAAAGTGTTGCAAAACCGCAAGAGAAAAAAGAAAAGAGTTAGTTGTCCACTTTCCCGGATTCATGCACCACATTCCTTATAGTTTCCCCTTCCTTTCCGCATTCTAGACCTTATTTGAAAGTCCTTAAGATCAAGAGAGTGTTATATGACTTGGTGATCTAAATTGAAGTTTCTGATGATTGATTTTGATAATGTTTGAAGGTTATGATGCTTACAAAGAAGTTTGATCAATTCATGATGTTTCTTCCCTCTTTATTCTTTAGTTATGTATATGAGTGTCTCATGAATGAATGAAGCAAAGTTTGAGAATGATCTATTGACTAGAAGCACATTTACCTAAAAGATGTTTTTTTTTTAGATTGCATGCATATTTCATCCTAACTTGAGTTCTAAAGCTTTTGAAAGACCTTGCTTGGGGACAAGCAACTGGCAAGTATGGGGTATTTTGTTAGCATGAAATATTGCGATATTCTAGGCACTTTTTCTAGTTGTTTTTCATCCAATATAGTGTTCATTGATGAGGCATTGAAGCAATTGTTAGCTAGTTTGTCTACATTGTCGATATAAAGGTCTACATAAGCTTTGTGTTGATTATAGGTGAATAAGAGCTAAAACCGAACCAATTGGGAGAGAAAGGAGAAGATTTGAGCTCATCCAGGGATTGAGGACACATCAAAGAAGCCAAGGGAGATGCTAGGATGAGGAATGGCACGACACAAAGGAAATTACAAGCAATTTACACTTCCACGTTCTAAAATACGGTCGTAGAGAAGTCCACGCCCAAAACCACGGCCGTGGATCTTGGCAACATCAACGTGGAGCATTCCAGAGAGTTACACGGTATAAAGTACGGTCGTGGAAATTGTGAAGAACCGTAATACACTTCCACGCTCTAAACCACGGCCGTGGAACTCCATGAAACCGTGATTTAGGCAATCTTTTGACGAATAAAATATTGACATATCATTTACGTATATGGGGCGGACGGTTATTTTATCCTTCCTTATAAAAGGGCTGAAGGAGGGAGAATTCGGCACCTTCGCTTACGCTCGCTTACACGTGCCTAGGGTTTCATTGGACGTGCGGAGAAGTTGCATTTTGCAACGGAGATTTACGAAGGCTTGAAGGTTTGGAAGTTGTGTGTGGCGGAAGTTGCGCCTTTTATACCTAGGTTTGATCAGAAGACGGATTGACATCCCGTTCTTCGTTCTTATCAAGGATAGTTATTGGTTTGTGTTTATTCCGAATCTGATATACATTATTACTCTTGTTTATGGATTTGAGATTGATTTGAGATTTATTGAAGGTTTTCGAAGGTTTTCATCTTTCATTCTTCTTAATCTTGAATTTGATATTATAATGATTGTTATTGGCTAAAACTCTTTAGCAATTTTAAGGTGAAGGGTTGATAGTTGTGGCTTAGATGATGATAGATCGATCGTAAACATATTGGACCCTGAGAGTTAGAGAGATTCGCCGACGAACCAAAACCACGGTCTGTTCTTGAGGTTCCACGGCCGTGGAACTCAAGATCTGCCCGTAATTTGTACCAGTTTACGAACTTTGCTTTTACTTTGATCCAAGGTTAAAGATTAGCTTTAATCTAGTCTTGGCTTGCCCTTTTCTAGGTAGTAGTGAAGCCTCAACAACCTCTACTTCTATTTCGAGTGTCACAACCTTAATCGGTTTAGTTAGTCTTGATCCTTGGGTTACAAGTTTGGGTATTTGAGATTAATTCTTGTCTTTAGATCTTTTCTATACTGAAGCCTCAACAACCTTTATAGAGAGTGTCTTTAGATAAGTCATATAAAGCCTTGGAACTTCACCATACATTGCTTTACCTTAGCATACCTTTGCAACTCTTAACTCTGTCCTTAGTTCTTTAGAATATCTTGAATCGATTGCCACAATTAGATATCTTGATCTTTAGGGTTGCTGTTTTCCCGATATATTTGCAAAGCTCATACATTTACTTGCTTGACAATTTATAAACTGAATTTGTTCCCCCCAAATCCTTGTGTTCGATACTCTGAAATTCTTGCTTTACTATGCCGATCCGTACTGCGGGTTCGCTTGCTTGATTCTAGTTTTATAAATTTAAGACTTATTTGCACGCAGCTAAGTGGCGAACACTATCCTTTGGAGGTTGAGTAAATCCAGGTGGAGGTTCTTGTGATGTCTTTGATGGTGGAGCTGCGCTTGTGGAAGCGGGAGGGTTCAAGGCTCCGTCCGGGTTAGAATAGGAAAACCCGGGATGGTTGTGGTTAGGCCGGTAATTGTTGAATTGCCTGTTGTTGTTGAAGTTCCTTGGGCCTTGATAGTTGTTGTAGTTTCCCCTTCCCATGTAATTCACATCTTCCTCCTTGGAAGACAAGTCTGCTTGCACTTGTACATGAGGGCTTGCTTGACTCTTCAAAGTTGTGGCACACAATTCCATCAAGGACTTAAGCTCGTTGTTGATTGCATCAAGCTTGAAGTTGCTCATGGTGAGTTCACTCACCTCATATGCTCCCGGTTTTCTCCCATCACTCTTCCTATGGGAGTACTTCTCTATCACCAAAGCTTGTTTTTCTACAAACTCCCAAGCTTCATCAACATTCTTTTCCATGAAAGTCCCACCGGAGAGAGATTGAAACTTGAATTGGCTATCTTCATCAAGTCCCTTGAAGTAGATCTCCAAAAGCTCTATTTTCGGTATACCATGGTGTGGAGAATCTAGAAGAAGGTCCTTGAACCTCTCCCAAGACTTGAATAGGCTTTCTCTATCCTTCATTACAAACGCATTGATCTTCCCTCTTAACTCGGTAGTCTTGGAAGGTGGGAAGAACTTAGTCAAGAACTCGGTAGTCATTTCCTCCCAAGTACTCACACGTCCTAGTGGAATCGATTGGTACCAAACCAAAGCTTTATCCTTAAGTGAGAAGGAAAAAACCCTAAGCTTATGGTTGTTGTTCTCCAATCTAGGCGGCCTTAAAGTCTCTATCAAGATCTCATAGTTCATCAAGTGTTGATGAGGAGACTCTCCTTCCATCCCTCTAAATTGATTATGCCGGATCATTTGTAGCACTTGAGGGTGGAGCTCATAATCATGGGCTGCGGGATCTCCTAAGTTCACACCCGGACGGTGCACTCTTTGAGCCGGATCCATAAGTTACCCTAACGTTTGTGGCTCCTCAATAGCAATGGGCATAACCCTAATATTAACCGCCGGCTGCGGTTGTGGTGGAGGTGGAGGAGGTTGTTGACGATTAAGCTCTCTTTGCACAAGAGCTTGCCTAATCTCCTCAATCTCCCTCCTAGTTGCTTCTTGCCTCTCATTGGCAAGTCTCCTTTCATTCTCCAAGAGTTCATCTCTTAACCTAATTTGTTCTAAAGCCTCATCCAACTCAGCTTGAAGATCTCTTGCGGCCATCTCCTTCTCCTTTCTAATGCTCTTAGATCTAGCTTTAAGGGTTTTCTCCGGTTCGGGATCGAATGGAGCTAAATCCTTGCCATGAGATCTTCGCATGCACCTAAAGAATGAGAGATGTGCTGAAAATGCAAAGACACAAACCAAACAAGATCAAAAGCAACAAGAAAGACCTGCACTATAAACAATCACAAAAATGACTCAATCTAGACCTAGTCCCCGGCAACGGCGCCAAAAATTTGTTACGCTAAGATTTGTAACACGCAAAAGTCTTAAATTTATAACTCGATATATTTTTCCTAACTCCTAGCGAACCCACAGTGTATGGGTCATTTTGTAGTAAGGATAGTATTCCGAGGTCGAATACAAAGACTAAGGTGAAATTGAATCAATAGTGACTAAGGATAGTGTTGATCTAGGCTAAGAAAAGAGAAAGAAATAAAGAAATAAAAATCTCAATGTTTTTGGATTGGTTTTATGGTGATCAATCATAGATCACAAATCATGCAAGATTAACAAACAACTAAGCTAGCAAGGCAAATAAACGAACACAAACACGAGATAGGTATTCAAAGAGAAAAGTGGATGCTAGGGGTTAGAAATTCCGGTTATGGCATAAGACTCAAGCTATCTAATCATTCCTTGGATCAACTATAGTATGTTGGGAGTGAGTGTTTCTAGATTGGGATCATTCACCGGGTAGGTCTCATGGTCCACTAGTCCGTTCCTAAGGTCTCCTTACCGGGTAAGTCTCAGGAAGGCAAGTCCTAAACATCAATCCTAGCACACTCAGTCCAATAGCGTCTTATGAGGCTCACTACTACCTAGAGTTCATTATCTTCGGTATCTAAGAGCAAGAATCACCGGGTAGGTCTCTTCTCACACTTAGTTGCTAACACTAGGTCACCCTAGGATAGATATAGCTCAATAAACACTAGGATTTCGACAATCTAACAACCTAACACTACGATTTATCAATTCAAGCAAGTCAGACGAAATCACGGGCAGTTCATCAAGTCCACGACCGTGGAACCCCTTAGAACAGACCGTGATTTTAAACAGAGGCTAGGTTCGAGCAAATAAAGCATCTAAAGGTACGTTTATGTCTATCCTATCATAGTCCAAGCCATAACCATCATTTCCTTACCCTAGAATCACATCTACTTAGCCAATAACATGCATCATCACAATCAAGGGCATCAAACATAAAATCATGGAGTCCATGTCAAATTAATGAAATGAAAGATAGATGAAGCAAATAGAACAAGAAAAACGAGTTGAAAAACTAAGAATGGTGTGTTCTTCTCTTCTTCTCCAATGGAAGCCTTTCTTCTCCTCCAAGAGTAGCTCCAATCCAATCTTCCAATGAGAGAATATGTGTTGTTGAGAGTGTGGGATAGAATGGAATGATGGGGTCTGCCCTTAACAGCCTACAAGACCACTTCTTATACACCATCAAGGGCAAGGGTCGGTTATGGAGATCGTGGGACAGCTATGCAGGATGTACCACGGCCTATTTCCACGCCCGTGGAAGTCCCAGTGGTCGTGGTTTTGGTGATTCATACTTCTATGGATCATCAAGCCACGATTTGGTGCAAGGCATGCACCAACAAGGTGCCATGTGTTCTCCTTTGCTCCTAACTTGCTTCCCAATGGGTCCGGAAGTGTGTCATCATTAGGAATGATCCTCGAATGTATCGATTAAGCTCCAAAAGCTCCCAAAATACCTACAAAACATGCAAAAGTCCGTGCAGACGTCTATCTCAACAACATACATGAATTAAGTGCAAATCGTCACGAACTAGTGCAAACAATGCATGAATGAGCGGAAAAACTATCTAAATGAATGCCTAAACTAACGACATAAATCGTGTTATCATTGTACTTGAATGAAAGCCCAACACACAGTTGGTCTTCCGCCTCCATTTTGAATGTGGGTATGAACTGTTGGCTGAGGTCGGGGTGTTTTGGGGCGTTCCTTATCAGAAAATCACCCTATCCGGCATTGTTTAGAAATTCCTGCATACTTTCCAACATCCCCAGATTTTCCAAAGTGGAAACATCAAGGAACCGGGTTGCATGCACCTCCCTACTTTGAGCAATCCTATATCGATCCTTCTCACCTTCTGTCAACTTGTATTTCCTTTGTGGTTCCATCTCTTGCAATTGATTAAGTGAAAGAGTTAGAAAGTTCAGCAATTTGATCAAAAGACGAACCTTCTGTCGTAAAGTCCGCAGGGGCGGCTACAAGAGGCGCAGGTGTAGTTTGACGCAGGGGCGGGAGCTTGCAGGCACAGGTGCAGGCGAAGAGCAGAAGGCGATTTGGTCGTTTCGACGAAGGTGGTGGCGATGAGGGCTTTTCCGGTGCTTTCTTCTGTTGCTGCAGTTGTTGCCGGAGGTGGAGCAGTCGAGCGAGAATGGAAGGGTTGTTTGTGGTGGAGGTGGTTCGTTTTGGTAAGGGGGTGGCACCACTAGGTTGCCGGAGGTGGCGCAGGGGCGTGTCGAGGCGGTGGTGATGAGTTGCTAGAGGGCGCAAGGGCGTGGGAGGTGATGCGGCTAGGTTTCGAAGAGTGAATGGAGAGGGAGTGTAGAAGGCGGTAGATGTAGGTTATTTTTGGGAAGTGTATTTTTTTTCTTTCCTTAATTGTACCGCAGGGGCGGTGTGTGTCGCCGCGGGGGCGGTGACAAGAGAGAGAGGGTACGCAGCCTCAGCGCCGGGGGCGGAGCTGAGGGTGCGTGTCAAGGGTGGTCACCGCAGGGGCGTAGGATTGGCACCGCGGGGGCGGTCACCTACGTGAGAAGACGCAGGCCTAGCGCCGGGGGTGGCGCTGGCCAGGGGTGTCGCCGTTGGGGCGGATTTTAAGAGCCGTAGGGGCGGTTTTCTTGACAAAAGCTCCTCTTCTTATTCCTTCGGGTTGCCTCCTGAATTAGCGCCTTTGTTTTATGTCGTTGGCTCGACGTAAGGACTCCTCCTCTATGTTTGAACATCTTCCTGCATGCCTTTTGGGTTTATAACCGTTTGCGACGGTAATCCTCCGGAGGCCCTAGTTTCAATTCTTGTAATGGCTTCCGCCATTTGACCAACCTGCTTCTCGAGGTTCTTGATGCTTGATTATGTTGTTTGGACATGAGTAGCAAAGTGTTTAGTCAAAACATGCAACATATCTTCAGTTGAGTGATACTTACCTTGGTGGGGCTGTTGTTGTTGGTTTTGTTGATCCTTCCAACGAAAATTCTGTTGGTCACGCCAATTTGGCATGAAATTTTGTGCATAGGGATTGTTCCTAGGTCTTTGCTGTTGTGGTTGTCCATAACACATTGCGTTTACTTTAGCATCGTCATCTTGAACTTGTGGACACATGTCCGTTGGATGATACGGGTCAGCACAAACTCCACAAGTTTGAGTTGTTGCGGTGTTCCCATAAGTGTTAGCCTCTTCATCATTTCCTTCAATTCCGCCAGCTCGGTGGAAATCTCGCTCTTCCCGGAACTCACGGCATGAACTCCTTTCTTAGCCGGGGTCCTCCCAAAGTTCCGAGTTCCTTCCGCTAGTTCCTGTATCTTTTCCAAAGCAAGGTCAGGAGTAGAGTTAAGAATATTACCTCCGCAAGCCGCATCGACGATCATCCTTTCATTGTCTAGCAAGCCATTGTACAAGTACAAGACTAGATCTTGAGTTGAATATTCGTGGAAAGGATAGCTGGATCGCAGGCGTGCAAACCTTTCGAAGTACTCGTAGAGAGTTTCGGTTGCCTCTTGCTCGATGTTGCTTATAGCTTTCTTCAAGCTATTGTCCTTTTTAGCTGGAAAGTATTTCTCCAAGAACGCTTTGTGAAGGTTCTCCCAAGTTTCAATACTCCCGGATGGAAGGTGGTAATACCAATCATCCGCCGAATCTTTGAGTGTGAAGCCGAATGCCCTCATCTTGATCTATTCTTCGGTAATGTTGGCCGGCTTCAGGCTCATACAAACGGTGTGGAACTTCCCAAGGTGCTTGATGGGGTCTTCACCACTTAGCCCATGGAAGGATGGAAGCAAGTGAATGAGGTCCGGCTTGAGCTCAAAGTTGACTCCTTCCCCTAGTGTCGGTATAGCGACCGCAAGAGGGTTTTGAGCCAAAGTGGGTTGCGTAAGTTGACGAAGAGTACGGCCAGCCATCTCTTGTTGTAGTTGTTGTTGTCTTCGTTGCCGGATGTGCGTCCTCTCAATTTCTGGATCAAAAGAAGTAAAGCCGGAATTAGTAGCACGGGTTTGAACCATACAAATGGTTCAAACCAATAATCAATAATAACAATAAAACACAAAAAACTCCCCGGCAACAGCACCAAAATTTGACCGGAAGTATTTTATGGTCGTCTATACCCAATCAAAAGTAAATCCCGACTTAGCACTAACAACAAGTATAGTGATTAAGTAAGGGTCAAACCCAAGAGAGTTAAGGTGTTTTAGATGCAATTGTTGATTATAATGACAAGTGACACAAAGGGGGGGGATTTTGGTTGAATTGATGCATAAAAACTTATGAAAACGATTAATGCGACAATTAAGACAATAATGGATGAATCTACACTAGGTTGATTCTAAGCATGCAATTGCTACTTTGGTGCATTCCTTTTACAAGTTTTTAAGTAATTCTCCCGTCTCGATCATACATATGTGTTGAGCCAACCGGCATCAACACAACTTAACCTATTAAAGTTCCATAAACCTACAAGAACAAATAACAAGTTAGCATTCAAACAAAGACTAAGGGATATAAAGAGAAGATTAAAACCGTTAAACTTATCTTTATATTTGTGTTCCTTTTCTTTAAGTAATTACAACCCGTTATTACTTAAAGTTGCTACTAGATTAAAGACCTGAACCCCGAACCTGTTAATCCTAGTTGTTTACATGCACTTTAGAACCTAAGGTGATCAATCTCAAGTAATAGTTAACATGCAATTAGACAATGGAGATCAAGGAAACACAAAACATTACTAAATAAAAACTTATATTAAAAAGAACTTACAACCAAAGTAACAAAGCAGATTCAAACCAACCCAATGTAGCAAGGGAGTTAGCAACTCATTACAATGGAAAACTCAAGTCTAAAACGGATTTTGTGGGGAAAAGCATGGATGATTCTAGCAATTAGCCATGGACTATTTATACTACAAAAGACACTTAATTAGGAGTAAATAGCCGGCCTAAAACAACCACCTTAAATGCCATAAAGGTGGTGTAAACAGCCGGAGTAAAGCTTCTGGAGTTAAACCGCAGGGGCGGCCTTCAGGAACCGCAGGGGCGGTTTAGGCAGAATCGGTTGATCTTCTTCAAAACCGCTGGGGCGGCTACACAACTCCGCTGGGGCATATCTTTAATGCACTTCAACGTCTGACCTTTTGCCTTCTTGACGTTTCTGATGTCAAGGCGCATGGGCGCCTTAAGGCCAATGCAGAGGCGGTGACACAGACTCTTCACCTTCCAACTCCCAAGGCAAGGCGCAGGCAGGGCACAGTGGGAGGCGCAGGGGAGTTGGTCTTCGTCTCGTCAAGGCAAGTCACCGCGGGGGCGGCTGCAAGGACCCGCGGGGGCAGTAAGGCAGCAGAAGCTTTGCTTCGTGATCGATCTTCACTCCTAAGTGCTTATAACTCCTTCTTTAGCTTCTTTTGATCTTCTTTTTCTAGACCAAGGAGTTAGTAGCATAAACCGACACTAATGCAATAAAAGGACTCTAAAAACTACCCTAATTGATAGTGATTCCATCACCTATCAGGCTCTATGTTGCTGCAGCCGTCTTTGTTGACCCTTTGACTCGTGCTTTACCCTTTACCTCCCTTTATAAGCTTCTTCTCTCTCCCTTCTGATGAGGGTTCTTCACTTGCAGCTTCATCTCTCTCCCTACGTTCATCTTCTCCTCACTTCTTCCTTTGGATCTCTTCTTGAGTTTCCTTTAAGTTTTATTGAGTTTTGAGAGTTGTGGATGGCTTTGCTTGCTGATTGTTGATGGTTGTTGTTGCTGAGCTTTGTGTGAGCCAGATTGAGGTGTTGTGGTGTTGTGTTTGATCTCCTGGAGAGCTCAGTTGGTGAGTCTCTTGGCTTCCTTCCTATCTTTCTTCTTTCTTTCATCTTCTCTTCTCTTCTCTTCTTCTAGCTTAGATCCCCTTAAATTGGATTTTGTTCCAACCATGATTTGCATATGTTGATGTATGTTTCTATACGTATGTGTGTTGGTCGAAGGAGTGAAGAAATCGAAGGTAGGAGTTAAGAAGGGGCTGAATTGGGGTCTTATGTTGTCCAACCACCCCTGCGTCACCTTGCAGCCGCCCCTGCGCTGGCAGTGAGCCACCGCTGCGCCACCTGTGAGCCGCCCCTGCAGCCACCTGCACTAGCTGGTGTTTCCACTTGGTTCTGCAGGTGTGTGTTGCTTCTAGGCTTGCTTTAGGATGCCTTTGTTCCCTCCTTTCCTAGTATGAGTGTATAGGATCATGCTAGATGTGTGAGGATGTGTTTGGATGAGGTTATGATCGATATATGCCATGTATGGCCTTTGAGGTTTATTAGGTTGTGAGGATAGGTTGAGGATGATCATATGGATCCCTTTGGGTCTAGGTGTGACCCTTGTGTTGATAGGAATTTGATGTATCTCTTTATGCCTTGTTTATAGGTTGTGTTATCCCTCCAGTATAGAGGTGATCGTGGTTGAGTTTGATCAAGGTTGAGGTCAGTCAGTAGGACTTACTTAGCTATCATCCTTATATTGGGTGTTTGCATGAGTGGTGTGTGCGTTATTTGTTGCTATGATAGCATGATATGTCGTTTATACCGACCTATGTTTTATTGATTGCCCCGTTGCGTGGTTGTGATAACCTTTCCCTTTCATCCCGCCGTGGAGTCTGGGATGTTCTTTCATGTCAGGCTAGACTGGCTTTACAGGAAGGGCGCAATCCACTCCCATAGGGTACACGGATTTTGTGACCGATACTCGTACAGCTGGCTATCAAGCTCAGAGGTGAGGATGTATTGGTCCTTGTGTCACATATTTTCATCTATCTATATATACGCGATTTGAGTGAATGATTATTGTATAAAGATAATAAATGGGTACATGTGTGATAGCATGCTGATGTGTTTATCTTCTATGATTGTGCTTGTGCTTATACATTACTTTATATATGTATGGTTAGCTAATGGTTTATTACCTTGTTGTAGATGTCATATAGGATAGGCGTGCTGTTGAGTGATCTAGCAGGGTGACAGGCCGAGGACCTCTCGTACATAGGATGGTTGTGGTCTTTTGGGTTGTTAATGTCTATATCCATGTACACAAAAGAAGGGGAAAACTACCAAAACATGTGCCTAAAATAACGTCATATTTCATGCTATCAAAATACCCCATACTTGTCTCTTGTTTGTCCCCAAGCACGGTTTTCAAAAGCTAGAACATAAGGTAGGATGAAATATGAATGCAAAACAAGGGAAAACAAATCTTTTTGGTATTGTGCCTCTATTGAATAGATCACTCTCAATTCTTGCTTCATGTTTCCTTGAAAACTTTTATATACACAAAACAAATCATGTCAAGCAAAAATAACATCATACATTGCAAAATCTCCAAGACAAACATCATAACCCGAAGTAATGTCAAAATCAAACATGTGGAAATCTAATTTAGATCACTAAGCCAAACAACAACCAAAGGATCTTAAGGACTTTCAAATAAAGGTCAAGAAACAAGAATGGGTAGGATTTTTCATAAGGTAATGTGGTGCGATATCCGAAAAAAAGAAACTACACAACACAAGCTTGAAGAACATTGCTTCCCAAACATGCTTTTGCATGCGAACTTTTCTTTTACTTTACTTTTTGGAAGTATGGACAGCGGTGCACAAAAACCGAAGCCTAGGAGATCAGCGATTCTCAATTTTCGAGATGCCTCAAACCCTTGATGCACATACCATATTCCGTTAGGATCATCGTTCATTCAGACTTTGGCAAGACACAAACATCCGGCTATGTGAATGGTGCCGAGTTACTTATCCTCATGTTCAACGTCCCCAAACCTATTTTTCTATACTTTGAATGCACTTTTTTTTTCTTTCGTGGCCCTCCCACATCAATCATGCCACACAATACACACTCCCTAAATCCCGGATAGGTAAAGGAGGCAAAAATTTTATTGAGGAGCTAAATGAATAAAAAAGAAGCAAGAAAAATCGAAGCGCCTTAATCATTTCAAAAAGAAGTGCAAGAACTTGTAATGTGATTTCAACTTTCATTCCTCAACATGATTTAGACAAGAATTTTTACATTATGAAACTTGCAAGAAGGTCAAACAATATACTCAATTTCTCAACAATATACAATTCAAATCAAGCACATAAAAGTCATCAAGAATTCAATCCACAAGAAAATTCATCGTTGAGGTCTTTTCCAATACAAGAAGCACAATATTTTTCAAAAATTTTCAATTATTTATGAGTTTTTCAAAGCTTAAAAATGCAAGACAAAAAGGAAATGTATGACAAGAGAATAAAAAGATGCAAGTGTTCATGGATAAGAACGAAGCAATATGTCAAGTTATTACATCACATGAGAATCATAATCCACCCCATATTTAAGATACACATTGTCCCTAATGTGAAAAAAAAAAGAAAAAGAACAAAGAACAAAGAAACTCACAAAGTCATGAAGCAACTCAAACCGATTAAGTCATCACATAGGCGGCGGTGGTGGTGGAAACAGGAAGAAGTTTGGGTCGTATGGACGCCCAAACTGCTTCCGGTAAACGTCTCGGAGGATCCTTCCATTGTCATAGCGCTCATCCTCATCTGCATCAAAGCGCGTCTCAAGTGCATCCATCCTCTGTGTAAGTCTGGTGACCCATGCCGGCTGCTGGTCCATCCATGTTGACCTCTGCACCTTCCACTCCGGCGGTGCTCCCATCCAAGCTGGTGGAGCGTCTATCCATGCCGGCGGTGCATCCATCCAAGTCGGCCTCTCACTCAGGCTGGCATGCCGGGAAGAAGAAGAAGTGGAAGGCCGCTGCTGGTAGGTAGATCTCCTACGCGGCTCTTGGAAATCCGCCGGCTGATCCGGAAAATATCCAAAAGCATGCTCAGCAGCTCCAGCATCCTGGAACTCGTCTCCATCCATCTCCTCATCACCATCGTCATCAACAACAGCAGGCTCATCCTCGGGATAATAGGAATGAGCTTCAAGAAGGTCATTATGCATCGGGACAAAGGGTGCTTGCCAGTTTCGCCGGTCCCGGATAGAGTAATTAGCGCTCCATGGAATGCATCTTCCTCCCTTGCCTTCCCAAGGCATGGAGACGTATGGTGAACCTAGGTGGCGGGGAATCAAGAGTCCCCTAGTCATAAAACCCTGAAGCCCTAAAGGCCTCGCAAAAGTTGGCAACTCACGCCCAAACTTTTTTGCTATGTGTGTGACCATCCCACCATAACCGATATTTCCCTTAGCTTTATTCTTGATCTTGCTAAGGGTAGTAGCAAGCATAGTGGCGCAATCCGGAGTGACACTAGCCGCCATACAATAGAGGATAAAAAGCTCATCAGCCTTGAGCTTTTGAGGAGTCTCGGTTCTAGGGAAAAGGCACTCGGAAAGGATCTTATGGGAAATCTTGAAGTATAGGTTATAAATCAGCTTGGCTTTTGAGTCTGCAGGTTGCCAACAGTCCTCGGAACCTACTACCATAGCAATCTCCTCCTAAAACTCACGAGCTCGAGAGCTCCTAGGGAGCGTCCCATTATATGTGTCCATAAAGCCAAACAAAGCTCCGAACTGATCTATGGAAAGGTGGTGAGTGTAGTTCATTAAACGGAAGGATACCGTATGATTCACGGCACTATGGTCAAAAGAACTCAAAAACTCCATAGTGATCTCCTCATAAGCATCCTCCCTAATGCCCACAAATATAGTAAGTCCAACCCTATCAAGCATCCACCTAAGATCACTTACCACATATAGATCCTCAAACTCTTCAAGCACAATATACCTAGGGGCAATAACGTTGCGTTTTTAGATTCTATCATAAGCTTTCTTGTGGTCCGCATGGATTGTAGGGAGCCTAGGGGTAGGTTGAGGAGCGGGAGGGGGTTGGGAAGAGGAGCTAGCCCCTTTGGTATTTTTCTTTCGGTTGGATTTACGAGTTCCAAACATTTTTCCAAAAACCACGGCTTGTTCTTGAGAAAGCACGCCCGTGAAACTGTACGGCCGATAGTGGAATTGCACGATCTTGCTCAAAAATCCAGAAATTCCACAACAATCTCAACAACAGCAGTCCTAGACTAATTCTAAGTTCAATTCCATTCAGTTCTCCTAAAAATCCTTGAAGAAAACGAAGGAAATCAACTAAGGATAGAGTTGGTAGAACACCTAGGTTTTGGATTTGAAGAAATCTAAAATCTCGCCCGATTGCTGAATGTCTATGTTGTTTGTTGTCACAATCCGCAATAGAATGAAGTTTGCTTCAATTTGGAGCGAAGAATCGCGTGAAATGGTTGTCGAATGAAGATTTGAGGGTTGAGGGGTTGAGCGTGGAAGAGAGGCGTGGAAGAATGGTTGAGATGGTGTAGGTTTGTGAAGAAGAAGAGTTTATATAGTCCCGTCAAAATTTCAAAAACCACGGCCTCATTGTTACTTCCACGACCGTGGTTTTGGGCGTGGAATCCACGGTCTAAAATAAAGAAACCACGGCCGTGGTTTTGTATTTAAACCCGTGAAAATCCCAGTTTCTGCCAAAAATCCAAATTCGTCGATCCTTTGGCTTTCTTCACTTCTTTTAGTTGTTCTTCAAGCTTGATATCCAAAGACACAAGACATACCGGAAAGATACCAACGAAAAACAAACAAAAACTACTTACACTAATCTAATCTAAGAAAAACGAAAAAGAAGAACAAGAATGCATTACATTGGGTTGCCTTCCAAGTAGCGCTTTATTTTAGGTCCGTAGCTACACCAATCCGTTGTGCTTAAGCGAGGAGAATCGGTGCGATTTCCTCAGTTTGGAGTTCCAGTGAGTACTTTTTGAGTCGTTGGCCATTCACTTTGAAACTTCTGCACTTCTCACCCCATACTTCAACTGCACCATGGGGAAAACGTGTTTAATAACATAAGATCCTGGCCAACGAGATTTAAGCTTACATGGAAAGATTCGAAGTCTAGAATTGAAGAGAAGAACAAGGCCTCCTTCTTTGAAGTCTTTCGGATTGATGTGCTTATCATGCCAACGCTTCGCTCTCTCTTTGTAAATCTTGGCGTTTTCATAGGCGTTCAAGCGGAGTTCTTCTAGATCATTGAGATCCAAGAGACGTTTCTCTCCCGCTTCCTTCATGCCAAAGTTCAACCACTTGACAGCCCAATACGCCTTGTGTTCCAGCTCCACCGGAATATGACAAGACTTCCCATACACGAGATTGTATGGTGTTGTGCCAATGCGAGTCTTGTATGCCGTTCTATATGCCCATAATGCGTCATCAAGCTTTAACGCCCGATCCTTCCTTGTCTTAGACATTGTTTTCTCCAGAATTCCTTTGATCTCTCTATTATAAATATCCACTTGCCCACTTGTTTGCGAATGATAAGGGGTGGAGACCTTGTGAGTCACTCCATACTTAGATAGTAGAGCCTCAAATCGACGGGAAATGAAGTGTGTGATCTGTTAGCATGAAATATTGTGATATTTTGGGCACGTTTTCTAAGTGTATTTGATTCATATTGATAGTCATTGATTGAGCATCGATGCATTTGTGAGCTAGTTTGTCTATAATGTCGATATAGAGATCTACACAAGCTTTATGTTGATTATAGGTGATTGAGAGCTATTTCCGAGCGGAATCGAGCAAGGATGGAGTTGTTGAGCAATGTCCATGGATTGAGGACATTCATAGGAGCTAAGGAAGTGCCAACTTGAGGAATGTTCGAGGCTAGGGAAGAATCACGTTCTTGCCCTAAACCACGCTCTAAAATACGGCCGTATTACTTTCCACGTTCAGTTCCACGGCCGTGGAACCATGGTTAAGGAAGCGTGGTTCATTCCAGCAACTTCTACGGCCGTGGAGAAGATGGTTCAAACCGTGTTGATTTCCACGCTCTAAATTACGGCCGTGGAACCCTTCCACGACCGTGATCTTGGCGATTTTTTTCGCCATATTTTAAGCCACGATCTCTTGCGTAATTGGGCCGGGCCGACACTATAAAAGGACGAACGAAGAGAGATTCCGTCACCTTCGCTTACACCTTGCTTTAGACCTAGTTTTACGCATACGCTTGCGTGGGGAATTTCCCTAATTTCGCATTTGGCGGAGATTTTGTTGAGAGATTTTGGCGCATTGCTATTGGCGATTTCCGGATTGGCGGAAGATCGAAGATTCGGAAGATTGTTCGCAAGGAGACTCGCTTCTTGTTTAGGTTTGATTTAGAAGACGGATTGACATCCCGTTCTTCCTTCTTATCTAAGATTGTGTTTGTTTGTTCTATTCCGAATCTAGTTACGATATTTGTTCTTGATTGTGACTTTGAGACTGGTTTGAAGTTTATTGAAGGTTTTTGGAAGTTTTCATCTTTCAATCGTTTAAATCTTGAATTTGATATCAATATGACTGTTGTTGGCTAAAAACCCTTAACAATTCTAAGGTGAAGGGTTGATAGTTGTGGCTTAGATGATGATTGATCGATCGTAAACAGATTGGACCCTGAGAGTTAGAGAGAATCGCCGACGAGCCCTAATCCACGGTCTGTTCTTGAGCTTCCACGGCCGTGGAACTCAAGAACTAGCCGTAATTTTGTGTTAAGTTACGAACTTGCTTTTACTTTAATCCAAAGTTAAAGATTTGCTTTAACTTAGTTTAGGCTTGCCTTTTCTAGGTGGTAGTGAAGCCTCAACAACCTCTACCTCGATTGTGAGTGTCACAACCTCAATCGGTTTAGTTAGTCTTGATCCTTGGCTTACAAGTTTGGGTATTTGACATTAATTCTTGCCTTTAGAATCCTTCTATATTGAAGCCTCAACAACCTGTATAGAGAGTTTCTTGTAGGTGAGACATATAAGGTTTTTGGAACTTCACCGTACGATTACCTTACATTAGCATACCTTTGCATGTCTTAACTCTGTCCTTATATCATTAGTATATCTTGAATCGATTGCCACAGCTGGATACTTGGATCTTTAGGATTGTTGTTTTCCCAATAATTCGAAAAGCTCTTACATTTACTCGCTTGATAATCTATAACTGGATTTAACCCCCCAAATCCCTGTGTTCGATACTCTGGAATTCTTGCTTAACTACGTCGATCCGTACACTGCGGGTTCGCTTGCTTGATTCTAGTTTTATAAATTTAAAGCTTATTTGCACGCACGCTAAGTGGCGAACAAGTTTTTGGCGCCGTTGCCGGGGATTTGGTCTAGGCCGAATTCGGTTTTCGGTTGTCAAGCTTGGGAGCTTCTCCCTTGTTATTTGATATCTCTTTGAGTGCATGCGCAGGTTTAGGAACACCGAGGATCTCTTACCTCTTGATCAAGAGCTTGAGAGAACTTTAAGGCAAAAGCGCAAGGAAAAGAAGATGGCTGAAGAACACGAACGTGATCTTCAAGCGGAGTTAGCGGAGAAAGAAGCTCAACTCCAATGGAATGAGAATATTCGCCGGGATGAAATGGATCGTCATCAATCTCAAGTTAACGATCTAAAAGATATGATATTCCAGATGAGGATAGAAATAAGCAACCTTAAGAATAAGGGGAGCTAGAAATCCTCAAGAAGGGCATCAAGATCAAGAAGAAGAAGTCATTCATCTGCTGATGATAGTGATTCTTCCATGCCACCGCTAGAGGAAATTGATCCCACGATCAATTTGAATCCTTTCCATCCACGGGGAGCTGCTAATCGTCGTGTTCCACCTAGAAATGCGAGGATCGAACGTGTAGATGATGAGCCAAGAACTCTTGGCCAAAGGATGGATCCAACACAACAACCGCGCCGTTTGGGCGTGAACTTTAATGCTGATGATGTGCAAGGGTTTCGCTTCAACCCTCAAGTTATTACTCTTGTTCGCCAAAACCAATTTGGCGGAACAAGCGCTGAATCTCCACACCAACACTTGCAAAACTTTGAGTGTATGATGGAGACAATGAGGCCGAAGAACGCTACTACCAACAACTATAAACTCAAACCTTTCTTCTTCTCCTTGAAAGGGAAAGCGTTGTCTTGGTACCAAGCTCGCCCTAGTGGGAAACTAGACACGTGGGAAGACTTTTCCGCGGAGTTCCTCACCAAATTCTTTCCGCCATCCAAAACGGCGGAACTTAGAGGTAAGATCAATGCATTTTCTATGAGGTCTAATGAAAGTTTGTTTCAATTATGGGAAAGGTTTCAGGACTTGTTATTGGATTGCCCTCATCATGGCATATCCAAGCTTGCATTGCTGGAGATTTACTATAAGGGGCTGGATGCGGGGACACAATTCAGCCTCCAATCCCTCTCATGTGGAACATTCATGGACATGAGAGAAGATGACGCTTGGGACTTCATTAAGAAGCAAGCAAGAGTCATAGAGAAGTATTCCCACCGAAAGGTAGAGGGAAATCGTGTGGAGCAAGGAGCAAAGCTCACACATGAAGCTCAAAATCAGATTTTCTCCCTCAACAATGAGATCAAAGAGTTGAAGGAGGCAATCAAGACCAACTTTCCAAAGCAACAAGGCAAGGATGTTGGCTATTTGGGCAACAACAACAATGGCGGTGAGAACACAAACCGCAACAACAACAACAACCGGAACAACAACCGGAACAATTGGAATGGCAATAACAATAACCGGAACAACAACAATTGGAACAACAATAGGGGTTCAAACAACAACAACTGGCGCTCCAATCAACAAAATTCCGGTAACTCTTATCCTTCCAATTCGAATTCACTAACTCCACCTTCCTCTTCCTCTACTCCTTTGAAAAGCCAGGGGCAAACATCTAATGGAGGAAACACTTCGGGGAAGGAGAAGCCCGATCCCATGTTGGAAACGATTTTGGGAAAGCTTCAAGGCTTGGAGAACCGCATCATTAAGGTTGATGATCAAATCTCTAAGGTTGATAAAGCCCAAAAGGTTTTAGAAAACCAAATGTTCAGCCATGCGGAGGAAGTTCCTAGGAATCAAGGGAAACTTCCAGGAAAGACGGAGGACAACCCTAAAGGAAGGGTGATGGCAATCACAACTAGGAGCGGAGTGACTACCACCGATCCGCAACCTAAGTTTGTTGAAGTCCCAGTAGAGAAAGGCAAAGAGAAAGGGAAGGAGAAGGAAGATGTCTATGTCCCTCCTCCGGCTTACAAACCTCCCCTACCATTCCCTCAATCTAGAGCGAGAGCGCGCCTAGATAAACAGTTTGGTAAGTTTATAGAACTCATGAGCAAGCTGCATATTAATATACCCTTTATTGATGCTATTGTAGGTATGCCGGCTTATGGCAAGTTCTTAAAGGAGCTCCTCTCCAACAAGAGGAAGCTAGAAGATTTCGGTGAGGTTAAGATGAGTTCGGATTCTTCGGATCTCATCAAGACCATGAAGGCGAAAATGCCCCCCAAGCTAAAGAATCCGGGGTTGTTTTGCATTCCCATAGGAGTGGGAGATGTCACATATGATGCATTATGTGACTTAGGAGCAAGTGTGAGCATCATACCACTTGCATTATGTAGGAAGATCGGTTTAGGCAACCCTAAACCGGTGAAGATGACGTTATACATGGCGGATCGATCCATCACTCGTCCCGTCGGTATTGTAGAAGACGTCCCAGTCAAGCTAGATAAATTCTTTGTTCCCATTGATTTTGTTGTGCTTGACATTCCTGCAGATAGTCCGGTCCTGATCATACTCGGAAGACCGTTTCTTGCAACTTCCGGCTGCATAGTCGATTGCAAGAATGCTAGACTCGCCTTTGACATAGGAGAAGAGAAGGTAGAGTTTGTTCTTTCCACTCTAGTGAAGGAGCCAATCTTTGATGAGGATATATTCAATATCCAAGATGAAGAAGGGTTGTCTAGAGAGGAGGTAAGTGCTATTCTCTTCAAGGATCCTTTGCAAAAGGTCATTACAATGAGTCTAACGAATGTAGGGGAAGAAGAGGAGTGCAATGAGGCAATTAACGCCTTAGCAGCACAAGAAGAAGTGGGTGAAGTGGAATTTGAGAATCTCCACGACGAGGCAGAAAACGTGAAAATCCACGGCCATACGCTATATTCCACGGCCGTGGATCTCACCACCCAAAGCGTGGCTCACTCCAGAGGGTTACACGGCCGTGGAGGAGGCAGAGCAACCGTAACCACTTTCCACGCCCTAAACCACAGCCGTGGAGGGTACAATGAAACCGTAATTTTGGCCGTGGAAGGGGATGATCGTGCCACTTCTTCAACTTCTTTCGATTCTTCTCCTACACCTTCTACTTCCTTAGACACCTCTAGGGAAGCATCGGATGCTCCTCAAGAACCGTTGGAAGCTCCGAAAGCAATGGAACTAAAACCACTTCCTACTAATCTAAGGTACGCTTTCCTAGGACCTAATTCTACCTTTCCGGTTATTGTTAGTTCCGATCTAACCATAGATGAACATAGTAAGCTTATGGTTGTCCTTAGGAAACATAGGAAAGCTTTAGGCTATACTATAGAAGACTTAGTAGGAATCAAACCCTCCCTATGCATGCATAAAATATTAATGGAGGAAGACTTTAGGACTTCAAGACAACCTCAAAGGCGGTTGAATCCGACCATGAAGGAGGTTGTCAAGAAGGAAATTCTTAAACTTCTTGATGCAGGTATCATCTATCCTATCTCCGATAGTAAGTGGGTGAGTCCAGTTCAAGTAGTTCCGAAGAAGGGAGGAATGACGGTCATCACCAACAAGAATAACGAACTCATTCCTACCCGAACCGTAACGGGATGGCGGATGTGCATTGACTACCGCAAGCTTAACAACGCGACGAGGAAGGATCACTTCCCACTACCCTTCATCGACCAAATGCTTGAAAGGTTAGCAAACATTCGCACTTTTGCTATCTGGACGGTTATAGTGGCTTCTTTCAGATTCCGATACACCCGGACGATCAGGAGAAGACCACATTCATGTGCCCATGGGGTACGTTCGCTTATAGGAGAATGCCGTTCGGGCTTTGCAACGCCCCAGCCACCTTTCAAAGGTGCATGATGGTCATCTTCTCCGAATACATTGAGGAAATCATGGAGGTCTTCATGGACGATTTCTCCGTATACGGTTCCTCTTTTAAAAATTGCCTTTCTAACCTTTCTCTTGTTTTACAAAGATGTGAGGACACTAACCTAGTTCTTAATTGGGAGAAGTGTCAATTTATGGTTAAGGAAGGAATTGTATTAGGTCACTTAATCTCCAATAGAGGGATCGAAGTAGATAAGGCTAAGATAGAGACCATAGAAAAGCTTCCTCCCCCAACTTCGGTGAAAGGGACAAGAAGTTTTCTAGGACATGCCGGATTCTATAGACGCTTCATTAAAGACTTTTCTAAAATATCAAAACCTCTCACTAATCTATTGATGAAGGACGCGGTTTTTGAGTTTTTGCAGGAATGTTTAGATGCGTTTAACATGATCCGGGAAGCTCTAATTTCAGCACCTATTATCCAACCTCCGGATTGGACTCTTCCCTTTGAGGTTATGTGCGACGCTAGTGACGTAGCTATAGGAGCTGTTCTTGGACAACGAAAGGAAGGGCGAACCCATGCCATATACTATGCTAGCAAGACGCTAGATGAAGCGCAGCTCAATTACGCCACTACCGAAAAAGAGTTTTTAGCCATTGTCTATGCTATTGACAAGTTTCGTTCTTATCTTGTAGGTGCAAATGTGATTATCTAGACGGATCATGCTGCGATCCGGTACCTCCTTGCGAAGAAAGATGCGAAGCCAAGGCTAATTAGATGGATTCTTCTCCTACAAGAATTCGATCTAGAGATCCGCGACAAGAAAGGTTCAGAAAATTCTGTTGCGGATCATTTGAGTCGTCTAACACATCTAGAGGACGACCATTTACCTATCGATGACTCCTTCCCGGACGAACACCTACACATCATTGAGGAGTGCATCGATGTGATCTCCAAAGGTAACGAACCATGGTTTGCTGATTTTGTTAACTATTTGGTTTGCCAGGAGATACCGCCCGGATTATCCTACGCACAAAGAAAGAAGTTCTTTAAGGATGTCCGGGAATACTTTTGGAATGAGTCTCTCCTCTTTAAGAGAGGTCCGGATGGCATTATTCGGCGATGTGTGCCGGAAGATGAGATGCAAAGTGTCATCCGCCATTGTCATTCACTACCTTGTGGAGGACACGCTAGTTCGAACAAGACTAGCGCAAAGGTATTGCAATCTGGATTCTTTTGGCCTACTTTATTTAGAGATGTGCAATCCTTTATTTCTTGTTGCGATGCTTGTCAAAGAACAGGTAATATCTCTAGGAGGAATGAGATGCCCCTCAACAACATCCAAGAGGTGGAGATTTTCGATGTTTGGGGAGTAGACTTTATGGGACCGTTCCCATCCTCTTGTGGAAACCAATACATACTATTGGCGGTAGATTACGTTTCTAGATGGGTGGAAGCAATTGCCTCTCCTACCAATGATGCCATGGTGGTGGTTAAGTTCTTTAACAAGACCATCTTCCCGCGATTTGGGACGCCAAGGACTATCATTAGTGACGGAGGTTCTCACTTCATTGCCCGGCGCTTTGAAGCTCTTCTAGCTAAGTATGGGGTTACTCACAAGATCGCTACCCCTTATCATCCACAAACTAGTGGACAAGTTGAGATCTCAAATAGGGAGATCAAAGGAATCCTAGAGAAGACGGTTTCAAGGACTAGGAAGGATTGGTCCTTGAAACTTGACGATGCATTGTGGGCTTACCGGACTGCGTACAAGACCCCCATTGGAACCACACCATACAACCTTGTGTATGGGAAGTCTTGCCACTTACCGGTAGAGTTGGAGCATAAGGCGTTTTGGGCTATTAAGTGGTTGAATTTTAGCATGAAGGAAGCGGGAGAGAAGCGTCTCCTAGACCTTAATGAGCTAGAAGAACTCCGCTTGAACGCCTATGAAAACGCCAAGATCTATAAGGAGAGACCAAAGCGTTGGCATGATAAGCATATCATTCCAAAGGACTTCAAAGAAGAAGATCAAGTTCTCCTCTTCAATTCAAGGCTTCGTCTCTTTCCAGGTAAGCTCAAATCTCGTTGGACCGGACCTTTTCTAATTAAGCGTATTTTCCCCCATGGTGCAGTTGAAGTATGGGGTGAAGCGGGCGGAAGCTTTAAGGTGAACGGTCAATGACTCAAGAAGTATACGCCGGAACTCCAAGCTGAAGAGTTCGCGCCTACCGCACTCGAATAAGTACGAGATTGGTCTAGCTACGGACCTTAAACAAAGCGCTTCTTGGGAGACAACCCAAGGTATTGCATTTTTGTTTTTTGTTTTCGATTCATAGTTAGCTTAGTTTAGACGTTTTTGCTTTGTTTTGCCTTCGATTCCTTCCGGTATGTTCGTGTTTTTGGATGTAGGAACGATGGAAAAGGAAAAGGGAAGGGTAATGTTGAAGAAAAGTGACGAAATTTGGACTTTGGAGCTTTACAGAGAGTTCCACGGCCTAAACCACGGTCGTGACAGCTACAGTGATCGTAATTTCCAAAAGCCTTTGAAAAATCACCAAAACCACGGTTCCGTACATTTCCACGGCCGTGGAACCCCCCGACAGACCGTGATTTTCAAAATTTTGCCTGTCACTATATAAACCACGTTCTTCACAAAAACCCTCCACAAATACCCAATTCCACGACCCAAAACGCCGATTTCACGCCCTTCTTCCCAAATCTTCCTTCCTTAATCGTTTTCGACGATTCTTCTTCCCAAATTGAAACAAATTCAACCACCAACGAGATCCAAGCAACGAATCGAGCGGAAAATCACCACGGAACGCACAATTCGGATTTTAAAATCCGAAACCTAGGTTTTTTCCACTCTTCTTGATCTTTGTCAATTTGGTTCGTTTTTGCTAGAAATTTTAGGAAGAACTGATTGAAATTGGAAGAAATTAGACTAGGGCTGCCTGATTGCTGAGTTTGAGTGTTGTTTGCTGAGATTTGCGAAAAAACCAGACGAACCACGGTCGCTGACAGTTCCACGGCCGTGGAATTACCAAGAACAGACCGTAATTTTGAACAGTGATGGACTTTGTGAGGAGAGTTTCTGGGAGAATCAAGGAGAAGAAGAATGACCAAAACAAGAAGAGGAAGGGTAATCCCTCTTCTTCTTCATCCTCTAGGGCACCACCACCTTCTTCCCCCTTACCTCCATCATCACCTTCATCACCCTCACCTCCTAGCCCTAGAGTACCGACCATTCATGCGGATCACCTCGATGCACTCGAGAGGATCCATGAGAGGCCTGTGATTGGACCTAGGTACCTATTGTTAGAGGATCTAGCTCCTCTTAACATCATAGATGACCTTACTTGGCTCTTGGATAGAGCCGGACTAGTTGTCTTATCGGCTATCCGAGAAGACGCCTATGAGGAGATTACGAGGGAGGTTGTGACGTCTTTCGAGCACAGCCATGTGGATAGGACCGTTTCTTTCCGTCTTATGGAAAGAAACTATGATTTTACCATCCGTGAGTTCGGAACCTTCTTTGGGTTCCATGAGACCTTCAATGGTCGTTTTCCTAGTGGCGTTTACGCCAAAGACTTTTGGGAGGAGGTTGCTATGATTTACGCCAGCGAGGACCGCTGGCAACCTGCTGACACCAAGGCAAAGTTGATGTATCACTTAGCCTTGAAGATTGCTCACCGTGTTCTTTCGGAGTGTCTCTTCCCTAGGACGGAGACGCCCCAAAAGATCAAGACGGATGAGCTCTTTCTGCTATATTTTATGTTGTATGGGCGCCGAGCTGACTGTGCCACCCTCTTAGCTGCTACTATGAGCAAGCTTAAGAACAAGAGAAAGGGCAACATTGGATATGGTGGGATAGTTACCCACCTTGCTAGGATGTTGGGAGTTGATTTTTCTGCATGTACCCGCATACCAGCCGTACCCTTAGGACTTCATGCCTTCATGACTAGAGGTCTCATCTTCCCCACACATAGAGGTCCGCCTTATGCGGCCATGCCTTGGGAGAGCAGGACATGTAGGGGTATTGAGTGGCTACCGGAGTACTCCATTATGGTTGGACGCCATAATTGGAAGGAGACGTTCGCTGCTATGCATGCGAACAGGATTGCAGCTCCCCCATATGTCCCACCACCGCCCGTAGTTGAGGAGGAGGAGATGAGGGATCAGTTTGAGGGTGGAGGAGGAGCCGAGCAGGAGTTTGGCACGTTTTCGGATCAGCTGGATGCGGCCCCCGATGTGCCTAGACGTTCGCCAGCGTGAGTGAGAGACCCACTTGGATGGATACGCCTCCTACATGGTACGGAGCTCCACCTCCATGGTCCTCACAGCAGCCATCAGCAGCAGCAGCACCAGTACCGTCCGACGCTCCAGGATGGTATAGCCAGGCCCCGGGATGGTATGAGCAGATGCCAGATTGGGCCACCTGTCTTTCGGAGAGAGTAGGAGCATTGGAGATTCGAGCCGATGCTAGAGATGGACGCTTGGACGACCTCGATCACATGATGAGAGATGTCTACCGCCAGCAGTTTGGGCGGTTTTATGATCCTAGCTTCTCTCCATTCCCGCCTCCACCTCCACCGCAGTGATGATGATGACCGATTGCTTTAGCCGCTCCACCGCCACTTTGTGAGTTTCTTTTTCTTTTCTTTCTTTTCTTTCTTTTATTTGAACATTAGGAACAATGTCTGTTCCAAGTATGGGGTGGGGTGTGACTAAAAGTTGTAATAACTCTTACTCACTTTGATTGCTTCTATCGAGACTATCATTGCATGTTCATTATATTGTTGCATGTTTCATTATTGCATTGCATGAAAAAGAGTTTGAAAAACCCATAAAAATTGAAAAATTTTGAAAAATTTTGTGCTTCTAAGGAATTGAGATGATTTCTATGATAATCGCTACTTGTGAATTGAGTTTGATGACAATTGCATGCTTAAATGAATAGTGAATTGAAAAGAATTTGAATGAGTTGATTATACCTCTTTTACAAGTTTCATAATGTGATGAATGTTACCTAAATCATGTTGAGAAATTGATGTTGAAATCACACTATAAGTTCTTATGCTTCTTGTTGAGATGATTAAGGCAATTCGATTCTTTCTTTCTTCTTTCTTTGATCATTTAGCCCCTCATTGAAATATTGACCTCCTTTACCTATCCGGGAATTTGGAGGAGTTGATTGAAAAAGGCATGTATGATGTGGGAGGGCCATGAAAGCAATACTCTGCATTCAAAGGAATAGAAAGAAATTATAGGTTTGGGGAAGTCAATCATGATGATGAGTAACTCGGCACCATTCACATAGCCGGGTGTTTGTGTCTTGCCAAAGTCGGATTGAGCGATATTCCTAGCGGATTATGTTATGTGCGCTAAGGGTTTGAGGTATCTCATAAAAATTGAGAAACGCCAATCTCCTAGGCTTCGGTTTTTGTGCACCTCTATCCATAACTCCAAAAGTAAAGTCGAAAAATGAAAAGAAGAGAGCAAAGCTCTAAGTTGAAGGTGTTGCGGAAACCGCAAGAGAAGAAGAAAAAAGTAGTTGTCCACTTTCCCGGATTCATGCACCACAATCCTTAAAGCTTCCTTCCCTTTCCACATTCTAGACCTTTTTCTTTGAAAGTCCTTAAGATCAAAAGAATGTTATATGACTTGGTGATCTAAATTGAAGTTTCTTATGATTAATTTTGATAATGTTTGAAGGTTATGATGTTTGTATGGAAGTTTGATTGATTCATGAGCTTTCTTTACTCTTTACTCTTTGATTAAGTGTATGAAAGTCTTATAAACGATTGAAGCAAGATTTGAGAATAATCTATTATTTAGAAGGCACATTCATCCAAAAGAAGTATTGCTTTGAGAAGGTACACATATTTCATCCTAACTCTTGTCTTAAAGCTTTTGAAAGACCTTGCTTAGGGACAAGCAAGTGGCAAGTATGGGGTTATTTGTTAGCATGAAATATTGTGATATTTTGGGCACGTTTTCTAAGTGTATTTGATTCATATTGATAGTCATTGATTGAGCATCGATGCATTTGTGAGCTAGTTTGTCTATAATGTCGATATAGAGATCTACACAAGCTTTATGTTGATTATAGGTGATTGAGAGCTATTTCCGAGCGGAATCGAGCAAGGATGGAGTTGTTGAGCAATGTCCATGGATTGAGGACATTCATAGGAGCTAAGGAAGTGCCAATTTGAGGAATGTTCGAGGCTAGGGAAGAATCACGTTCTTGCCCTAAACCACGCTCTAAAATACGGCCGTATTACTTTCCACGTTCAGTTCCACGGCCGTGGAACCATGGTTAAGGAAGCGTGGTTCATTCCAGCAACTTCTACGGCCGTGGAGAAGATGGTTCAAACCGTGTTGATTTCCACGCTCTAAATTACGGCCGTGGAACCCTTCCACGACCGTGATCTTGGCAATTTTTTTCGCCATATTTTAAGCCATGATCTCTTGCGTAATTGGGCCGGGCCGACACTATAAAAGGACGAACGAAGAGAGATTCCGTCACCTTCGCTTACACCTTGCTTTAGACCTAGTTTTACGCATACGCTTGCGTGGGGAATTTCCCTAATTTCGCATTTGGCGGAGATTTTGTTGAGAGATTTTGGCGCATTGCTATTGGCGATTTCCGGATTGGCGGAAGATCGAAGATTCGGAAGATTGTTCGCAAGGAGACTCGCTTCTTGTTTAGGTTTGATTTAGAAGACGGATTGACATCCCGTTCTTCCTTCTTATCTAATATTGTGTTTGTTTGTTCTATTCCGAATCTAGTTACGATATTTGTTCTTGATTGTGACTTTGAGACTGGTTTGAAGTTTATTGAAGGTTTTTGGAAGTTTTCATCTTTCAATCGTTTAAATCTTGAATTTGATATCAATATGACTATTGTTGGCTAAAAACCCTTAACAATTCTAAGGTGAAGGGTTGATAGTTGTGGCTTCGATGATGATAGATCGATCGTAAACAGATTGGACCCTGAGAGTTAGAGAGAATCGCCTACGAGCCCTAATCCACGGTCTGTTCTTGAGCTTCCACGGCCGTGGAACTCAAGAACTAGCCGTAATTTTGTGTTAAGTTACGAACTTGCTTTTACTTTAATCCAAAGTTAAAGATTTGCTTTAACTTAGTTTAGGCTTGCCTTTTCTAGGTGGTAGTGAAGCCTCAACAACCTCTACCTCGATTGTGAGTGTCACAACCTCAATCGGTTTAGTTAGTCTTGATCCTTGGCTTACAAGTTTGGGTATTTGACATTAATTCTTGCCTTTAGAATCCTTCTATATTGAAGCCTCAACAACCTGTATAGAGAGTTTCTTGTAGGTGAGTCATATAAGGTTTTTGGAACTTCACCGTACGATTACCTTACATTAGCATACCTTTGCATGTCTTAACTCTGTCCTTATATCATTAGTATATCTTGAATCGATTGCCACAGCTGGATACTTGGATCTTTAGGATTGTTGTTTTCCCAATAATTCGAAAAGTTCTTACATTTACTCGCTTGATAATCTATAACTGGATTTAACCCCCCAAATCCCTGTGTTCGATACTCTGGAATTCTTGCTTAACTACGTCGATCCGTACACTGTTCGCTCCAAACGGTGTGTGCAAGCTTTAAATTTATAACCCTAGACTTAAGCTTAAAACAAGGATGCGAACCCGCAGTGTACGGGTCAATCGTAGTAAAAAGCAAGAAATTCCAGGGGTCGATCACTGGGACTCGGTGAAACAAAGTCAATAACGGTAAGCTCCGTGAATACTAACCACAAGAGCAATTAACACAATCAAAGATGAATAAGAAGTCAATAAAGCAAACATGCAATTCTAGGGATTAAAGCGTCTAGTTGTGGTTCCAACTCAAGATCTAAAGATAAGCGGACAAAGCTGAGATTTTTGCAAGGGGAAGGTGTTACTAAAGTGGACTAGATCACCGGGTAAGTCTCACTACTCACTAATCCTAAACCGTAACTCCTATTACCGGGTAAGTCTCAAGGGATTAAGATAAAGAACTATAACCTCAAACTAACACACCATCTAAGGGAATAGAATCAACCTTTACCGGGTAAGTCTCAGGCTAACTCACAAAGATGGGATGGAAGCACACTCAAATACCAATAAAGGATAAACCTTTATTACCTACACTTATGATCGTTGGTAAACAAACTAAGGAATTACCGGGTAAGTCTCATCCTAAGCTTGCTTTGAACCAGGAAAGGTGTAATAAGAATAGGATTTGGCAAACTCTAACACTTAACTCTCAGTTTAGGATCAGACAAGTCACCTCGGTCAGCCAGATTCCACCCCGGCCGAGATGTTCATCGACTGAACGAGATGCTTAGGGTTAAGGTTAAAGACTCGAACTTTCAGGATCCTATTGGAATCTAAGATTTTTCTATCATTGTTTTTCCCACAACCTTCAGCCAATCACCCTAGAATCACATAAGGAAATTAGCCACTCATCATCATTATGAAAGTATTAAATATATGGGAAGAAGGTGAATATTTGAACAAGAAGAATTTAATAGAAAAGACTTCAATAACTGAATCAAATATCACAACAAAAGCGTTCCTTGGATAGCAATCCAACAAGAGAAGACAACAAGGAAGGGAATTAAAGACAGTCTTACAAAACCCTCCAAAAAGCTATAAAAGCTATGATCTTCAATCTTCCTTCAACCTTCAAAAAGGTTCTTCGAAACTCCCAACTGGAGTATGGCTGCTGCGTGCTATAAACCCTGATCGATGGTATAGCATGATGTTAGATTTGTGGAAATCCAACCCTTTTTATAGGAAAATAACCCTCCAAAGATAATAAATCTTAGAAAGATATTTTTCCATAAATATAGGTAAAATATATGATTCTGCATATCTTCTTCCTTCCAGGAGCCAAGCCCAAAAATATAAGATCACCTTCCAAAGATAAAAGATCTCAGCCAAGAATAAAATATTCTCGCCGCGTCCTAGGTGTTCGCCTCGGTCGAGTCGGCGTCTCTGGATCACCTCGGTCGAGATGAATCTCTGGTCAACCGAGGTGAGTCATAACTGAATGTGAAATCTCTCAAAACTGGTCCAAAGTGAATCTTTAATCCATGGCTATGCTCCCTGGATGTAGCTCCAAATGACTCATGACTCCTTTTGCTCCTTTTTTATGCAAAACGTGCCACTTTACCTACAATTACAGCAAAACTAGGTGTAGACCTCGATTCCCGCAAAGGTAGATGAAATGGTAATATAATCACATATTATACATGCTAACATGCAGATTATTGAAGATAAAACGTCCAAACAAACCCCAAAATATAGACTATACTTCATGCTATCAAAATACCCCATACTTAGCCCTTGCTTGTCCCCAAGCAAGTTCCGCATATAGAAGACAAGATAGAATGGATTATAAGTCATAAAAATCAATGAAAAGTCTTTCAAAAACATTTTTATGATGTGTTACAATCATAGATCACTCTAAGAGAATACTTCATGGAATTTAAAATCCAAACATGATCAAAACATTTTATAAATATAGGAAAGTTGTTCATCTTTGCATAAAATCATAGAATGCATAATAAGTCATAATTATCAAAATTAATCATGTATAATCCAGTTTAAACCACTAAGTCAATCAACAAGCTCAAGGTCTCAAGGGCTTCCCAAAAGAAAAGGCCAAGAAACGTGTAGGGTAGGGATGTATGTAAGGTAATGTGGTGCTAGAATCCGGGAAAAGGATGAACTTCACTTTCACTTTGACTTGCAACATCTTCCACCAATAAGCTTTGCTTATTTCACACTTTTTCTTTTTACTTTACTTTTTGGGATGCATGGACAGAGGTGCACAATAACCGAAGCCTAGGAAATCAGCAATCATCAATTTTTTGAGATGCATCAAACCCTTGATGCACATACCATGACCCGTTAGGAATATCGCTCAATCCGACTTTGGCAAGACACAAACACCCGGCTATGTGAATGGTGCCGAGTTACTCATCTTCATGATTGACTTCCCCAAACCTAAAATTACTTTCTAGCACTTTCACTTCCAGCCAACTTCTCAACTTTAACTTCACTTGCTTTCACCTCTTCGCTTGCTTCCAAATTCCCGGATAGGTAAAGGGAGGCAAAATGTATATGAGGGGCTAAGCATGATCAAGAGAAAGAAGAAGAAGAGAATGAATTGCCTTGGTCTTTCCAGGAAGAAAGTGAAGGAACTTATCTTGTGGTGTCAACCTTCAAATTCAACATAATTTGGATAAAAACAAAGTATTAAACATGCCAATAATTTCAAACAAAGCATTTAGCAACTTAAACATATTATAAAATCTTTCAAACACATAAAGAATTTAAAACCATTCAGTAAACAAGATCTTCACTGAGATCATATCCAGATAGGCAACACGCAAATCGTTTTCGAAAACTCTCAGTTAATCCACCTCGGTCGAGGTGTTCTTGGTTCAACCGAGGTGAAACGCCTCGTTTGGCCAAGACTGACTCGGTCGAGGTCAAAAAAAAATTTTTTAAACCATTTTTTTTCAGTTTCGACGTTTTTCTCAATCAAATAACCTGTAGGTATGCATGTAATATCAGATAAACATATAAATGCAGGAGTGAAGCAAAAATAAAATATCCGATAAAATGTGCGTCATACATCAAAGTAATCAAATAAGTAAAATGTGCGTCATACATCAAAGTAATCAAATAAGTACATCAAAGTCATCACATAAATACAAATACCCCATACTTGGGACACACTGTCCCAGTGGGTCAATATAAGTCTGGAAATAAGGGTACTCACCGGATAAATAGCTGAATTGCATAAAAATATAATAAAGAAAATCCTGCAGCTCATCAATAGTCTTGATCCGGTGGTGGTGGTGGTGGCACGTACGGTTACTGAGTCGGGTCGAACGGATAGCCCATAGTCTGCTGGAACTGTAGCTCCATCATCCTGCGCTGATAGAGCTGCCCCTCTAACATCTGATGAGTCCAGCTGTCAATCTGTCGGTGTTGGGAAACAAATCTCTCATGCATTTCCACAGTAAGGGCAGCATAAGAATCTATCATCTGATCTGTCAGATCATCGATCCGACGATGAGCCTCCGAATCTCTATGACGGCGTGTCCGACGCCTAGCAGATCTAGCAGGTGGTGCAGTAGGTGCAGGCTCAGTATCCTCCTCATCCAGATCTATGATCGGCGGTGCGCTCGTCCCTGCAATATATGTCCCTGTATCCATCGGGACTCCACCATCTCTCTCATCTACTGTATCCTCGTCATCGTCAGCCTCCTCCTCCTCATCCTCAGCTGGGGCAGTTGCTGCCTCCCTATGATCCTCCATCAGTGGAGCCCAAGCTGTCTGCCAATAATGCGGGTCATAAACGGTGAACTGGGCAGACCAACGGATCCCCTGTGGCGCAGTCCGCTCCCACGGCATAGCAACATATGGAGTGGTCAGACCTCGGGGAACTAGAATCCTCCGAGTGATCATCTCCTGCAATCCAAGCGGCTTCGGAGCCGCCACCATCGTACAAGCACTGAGGTCCATCCCATGAAAAGCAGCTATGTGGGTGACAAGACCTCCGCAGCAGATGTCTCCCTTCGCCTTGGCCTTGATCTTGTGCAGGTCCTCTGCCAAGATCAAGCCAAAGTCCGGGAAACCCCCTGTAACCATGTAGTAAAGACTGAAAAGCTCGCCCTGTCGGATCTTCTGGGGCGTCTCAGTACGCGCCAGAAGTGTCTCGCTGAATATCCTATGGGCTAATCTGAAGGCTAGGTGGAAGATGACCTTCTCCCTGGAATCTCCAGGGCGCCATCTATCTGCATGCTCAGTAATATGGGCAATCTGCCCCCAGAACTCCCTAGCTACAGATCGGGAAGGGAAGTCAGTGGCGGTGGGCTCAGGAAAGCCGAAAATCTCTCTCCAAACCTCTAAGGGAACTATGAAGTTCCGGCTCATCAACCGGTACTTCACAGACTACTCTGTGGGAAGGTAGGAAAAGGAGCTAACGAACTCTAGGGTCGGCTCCAAGTAAGCTGGGGCTCGGATCTCAGTAAACTGATCCAGCCCAACTATGGTGATCATCCGCCTAAGGTCTCCATCTACCCCTAGGCAATCAAAAGCTGACACGTCCAGGAAACGTGGTGCAATCACTGGACGGCTAGCTATACGCTCATAATCTACCCGGCATCTCTCGTGGATCACCGGGCGGTAAGGTCGGGAAGAAGAGGAAGGAGGGGAGGGTGAGGATCTATCTCTGAGGGCAAGGCGACGTTCGGAACTCTTTTTTTTTTTCAGCTACTGTCAGATCACCTCGGTCGCTGACAATCCTCAAGAATCACCTCGGTCGAGATGCATTTCGACTGGACCGAGGCGTAACAGTTTGCGATTCAAATCTCAGAAATCCAGTTCTTTTCCCCCAAAAATCACTACAATTTCTTCCTATGGGGTACTTAAGCCTTTTCTCAGCAGATTCAAGGGCAACCAAAGCCCAAATCGAAACGAATGAACGAGTTAGGGTTTCGACTGTTTTTACCTCGTTTCGGTTGATTCGTTCGATTTCTTCGCAGATCTGTACTTGCAAATGGATCCTCTACTCTTCAATCGCAGTTTGGAAGCGGAAATCTTCAAAAACGAGCAAGATTTGAGGAAACGAGGTGAGAAGGCGCCGCGGTCGAGTCGAAGAAGGTAAAAAGTGAAAACAGAATTTTTTTTTCCCTTTTATACTGTTACTGGAACTGCTGTCACCTCGGTCGAGATGATCTCGACTGGACCGAGGTGGTACGGACCAAGGTGGTTCTGCAGAAACCCTAGTCGCCTCGGTTGCTCAAGAATCAATTCGGTCGAGGTGGCCTCGACTGGACCGAGGTATCTCAGTCAAACTTCGTCTTCTCGAATTCTCGAACTTCTGAACTTCCAGTTATGCTCCTTCCTTAGATGTCTCCTGTTATCTGTCTAGGACGCCAAAAACAAACAAAACAAAGCAAAAGCAAACTATCTAAGCTAGACTAGAAAACGGGAAAAAGAAAGCAATACCTTGGGTTGCCTCCCAAGAAGCGCTTGGTTTAAGGTCGCTAGCTGGACCATGATGTGTCTCTATATGTGATGGGAGGTGCCCTCACCCCATACTTTACCTCCATCGTGGGGTGAAGTAAGTAAATCCATCAAACGCTCCAACAAGTGTAAGTGTTCATCGGGGAATGAATCGTCTATGGGTGGGTCATCCGTCTCGCGGGAAGATTCCGGTAGTCGGCTGAGGTGATCCGCAACGGAGTTCTCGGATCCCTTCTTATCGCGGATCTCTAGGTCAAACTCTTGAAGCAAGAGAATCCATCGAATAAGGCGTGGCTTGGCATCTTTCTTAGCCAACAAGTAACGAATGGCTGCATGGTCGGTGTAGACAATGACTTTCGCCCCAACTAAGTAGGAACGAAACTTCTCGAAAGCGTATACAACCGCCAACAACTCCTTCTCAGTGGTAGCGTAGTTGCGCTGGGTTACATCTAGCGTCTTGCTAGCATAGTAAATGGCGGTGGTCCGGCCATCCTTCTTCTGTCCAAGCACCGCTCCTACGGCTACATCACTAGCGTCACACATGACCTCAAAGGGCAAGGTCCAATCAGGAGGTTGGATAATGGGAGCGGAGATCAACGCTTCCTTAATCCTGTAAAAAGCATCAAGACACTCCTGCGAAAACTCAAAAACAACATCTTTATTCAAGAGGTTAGTTAGAGGTTTAGAAATCTTAGAGAAGTCCTTGATGAATCTCCTGTAGAAACCTGCATGCCCGAGAAAACTCCTCACACCTTTAACAGAACAAGGGGGAGGGAGTTTCTCAATAGTCTCGATCTTAGCGCGATCGACCTCAATGCCTTGATTAGAAACGAGGTGTCCTAGCACAATGCCTTCATTAACCATAAAATGACACTTCTCCCAATTCAAGACGAGATTAGTGTCTTCACATCTTTTAAGCACTAGCGAAAGATTAGATAGGCAATCATCAAAAGAGGAACCATATACAGAAAAATCATCCATGAATACCTCCATGATCTCCTCTATGTATTCGGAAAAGATAGCCATCATGCATCGCTGGAAGGTAGCGGGTGCATTGCACAATCCAAATGGCATCCTCCGATAGGCAAATGTCCCCCATGGACAAGTGAAAGTGGTCTTCTCCTGATCATCCGGATGGATAGGAATCTGGAAGAATTCACTATAGCCGTCCAAGTAGCAAAAGTGTGAATGCTGGGCCAACCGCTCGAGCATCTGATCGATGAAGGGAAGTGGAAAATGGTCCTTCCGTGTGGCCGTGTTCAGCTTCCTGTAATCGATACAAACCCTCCAGCCCGTAACGGTCCTGGTTGGGATCAACTCGTTGTTCTTATTCGTCACAACGGTCATCCCTCCTTTCTTCGGAACGACATGCACCGGGCTAACCCACTTGCTGTCCGAGATAGGATAAATAATACGTGCATCCAACAACTTAAGAACTTCCTTCTTCACAACCTCTTTCATGATCGGATTTAACCGTCTTTGAGGTTCTCGTGAAGTCTTAGGATTATCTTCCATTAGAATTCTATGCATGCAGAAAGAAGGCTTAATGCCAATAAGATCGTCTGTGGTATAACCTATAGCCTTTCGATGCTTTCTCAGGACATGCATTAACTTAGACAATTCAGATTCGGAAAGGGAAGCGCTAACAATAACGGGATAAGTAGAATCCGGTCCAAGAAAGACATACCTCAAGTGACTAGGGAGCTGTTTAAGCTCCACGACTGGGGGTGCTTTCTGAGGGGGATCCTTGCTTCCTCCTTCCAGTGGAGTGGATTCAGAAACTGGACTTCCGGAAATCTCAGTTGAAGTCGTCTCGCCATCGACCTCGGTCGAGGCGCAGAGGCGTTGACCGAGATGTTCTTCAGTCGCCTCGCTCAGTCCAGGAAGTGCCTCGGTCGAGGTACTGCAACTGGAACCGAAACTGGAGATCTTCGTCTCCTGGATTAGCTTCTCAGTTTTAGCTTCTGGATCTTCTTCCAGTGCCTTCAAGCTCCGTATATCTGCATCACAAGAAGCATCTATACCTTCCTCTATTAAACTAAAACTTATAATTCTTTCGAGTGGATCGTTAATAAGGATAGAGCTCACCAATTCTCTTGATTCTTCTTCATCGTAGATGTTGAAGATATCATCAGTTAGCTGCTCCCCTTTCATGGCTGCAAGTAGTGTGAACTCCACCTCATCGCCACCAATGTTGAATTTCAACTTGGCGTTCTTGCAATCCACATTGCAACCCAAAGTTGCTAGAAATGGCCTCCCGAGAATAATAGGAACAGGATAATCTGCGGGAATGTCAAGTACAACAAAATCTATAGGTAGATAGAAGTTACCTAACTTGACCGGAACGTCCTCCAAGATGCCCACGGGATGGGTGATGGAGCGATCCGCCATATAAAGTCGAATCTTGACCGGCTTGGGCTCTCCAAGTCCGATCTTCATGCATAGCTCCAGCGGGATGATGCTCACGCTGGCTCCTAGATCACAAAGGGCTTCACAAGTGACATCCCCAACTTGAATGGGAATGCTAAATGAGCCGGGATCTCTTAATTTAGGTGGCATCTTCTCCTTCATGATCTTAATAAGCTCCGAGGATTTAGATGTCATCCTAACTTCACCAAAGTCTTCCAATTTCCTTTTCCTTGATACGATTTCCTTTAAGAACTTCCCATAGGCGGGCATTCCTAGAATAGAATCAAGGAAAGGAATGTTAATATGCAGCTTATTCATCAAGTCAAGGAACTTACCAAAGTGCTTGTCTAGATGTGCTCTGGCTCTGGACTGAGGGAATGGAAGTGGTGGTTTGTAAGCAGGAGGTGGAACATAAACTTCAGTTTTCCCCTCCGCTTTCTGTTGCTCCGCCTCGGTTGGCATCTCGGTCGAGGTGTTCTTCGACTGGATCTGGACCGAGGTGGTCTGCGTCGAACGAGGTACTGGATCTGCAGTTTTAAGTCCACTCCTCGTCGTTATGGCCATGCACTGGCCCTTAGGGTTGCTTTCCGTCTTTGCTGGAAGCTTCCCTGGATCTCTTGGCGCTTCATTCGCCCTACTTGCAAGTTGTTGTTCGAAGGACTTTTGGGCCCTCGAAAATGAAGTCATAGAATTCTCCATAGCGCTAAGCTTGATTAAGATAGCCTCCAGAACTGCGTCTTTCTTTTCCGGCTGAGACGAACTTGATCCTTGCCCCTAGCTCTTCAATGGAGTAGAAAAAGAAGAAGGGGAAGAGAGGAAAGGGTTAGAGGAATTATTAGAGTTGGAGTTAGAATAATTGTTACCAGGATTCTGGTTGCTTTGATTGTTCGTCCTCCAATTGTTGCTATTGGATCCTCTATTGTTGTTGTTGTTGTAGTTGTTGTTCCGGGAACCGTTGTTGTTATTACGGTATCCATTGTTGTTGTTCCTTTGTCCTTTCTCTTCCTTCTTGGTCTGAGTAACCAAGAGTCCTTCAATTGCTTCACGTCATTCTTCAAAGACGTGAGTTGATTGTTGTTAGATTGAGTCTCTTGAAAGTTGACTCTTTTAACTCCACCTTCAGCTCCTTGGTGGGTGTACTTCTCCATATGCAAGGCTTTCTTCTCAATGAAGTCCCAAGCCTCATCAATCGCCATGTCCATGAAGGTACCGGCGGAGAGTAGTTGGAGATTGAACTGGGTGCTTCCGTTCAGTCCTTTGAAGTAGATCTCCAACAACTCGATCTTTGGAATCCCATTATGTGGGTAATCCAAAAGGATGTCCTTGAACCGCTCCCATGACTTGGACAAGCTCTCCTTGTCCTTCATATTGAAAGCATTTATCTTCCCTCTCATTTCAGCGGTCTTTGAGGGGGGAAAGAATTTGGTCAAGAATTCCGTAGTCATCTCCTCCCATGTGCTGATTTTTCCTGGAGGAAGAGATTGATACCAAGTAAGAGCTCTATCTTTTAAAGAAAAGTAAAAAGGTCTTAGCTTGTAGTTGTTATTTTCAATTCTGGAAGGTCGCAAGGTTTCCATCAAGATCTCGTAGTTTGAAGATGTTGATGTGGTGATTCCTTCTCCATCCCTCCGAATTGGCATTGGCGAATCATGGATAGAACTTGCGGTCGAAGTTCATAGTCATGGTCCGCTAGATCTCCTAGGTTGACTCCTGGACGCCTCAGTTGTTGATTAGGGTCCATCCTTTGACCTAGGGTTTGTGGGATTCCTGCAAGAAGAACATCTCGGACTGGCATCCGAGGTGGATGTATCTCGGCCGGGGCGTCTGGTACTGGGGCTTGCCTCGGTCGAGGGTCAGCAACTGGAACCAGCCTCGGTCCAGCATCGGGAACTGGATTGTCCCTCGGTCGAAGTAGAATCTGGTCTCGTATGACGGCCATTTCTGCTTCGATTGCTTCAGTTTTGGTGCGAGTTTCTTCCTTCTCTCGCCTTAGTTCTTCCTTGCTGAGGCGTAGCAGCTCTAACGCCTCTCTCAATTCGGCCTCAAGATCGCAGTTGTCTTGTTGGGCCATCTTTACTTCTCTTAAACGTCGCTTGTATGTCTTCTCTGGTTCGGGATCGTAAGGAACGATTTCCTTCCCAGTGCGGGTTCTTCGCATATACCTAAGAACCTGCAAAAGTCACTCAAGTAGAGTGGTTAGATGACACGGGGGCAAGTGCCCCAAGAGAAAACCGTACCGGCTCGGTCTAGACCAAGTCCCCGGCAACGGCGCCAAAAACTTGTTCGCTCCAAACGGTGTGTGCAAGCTTTAAATTTATAACCCTAGACTTAAGCTTAAAACAAGGATGCGAACCCGCAGTGTACGGGTCAATCGTAGTAAAAAGCAAGAAATTCCAGGGGTCGATCACAGGGACTCGGTGAAACAAAGTCAATAACGGTAAGCTTCGTGAATACTAACCACAAGAGCAATTAACACAATCAAAGATGAATAAGAAGTCAATAAAGCAAACATGCAATTCTAGGGATTAAAGCGTCTAGTTGTGGTTCCAACTCAAGATCTAAAGATAAGCGGACAAAGCTGAGATTTTTGCAAGGGGAAGGTGTTACTAAAGTGGACTAGATTACCGGGTAAGTCTCACTACTCACTAATCCTAAACCGTAACTCCTATTACCGGGTAAGTCTCAAGGGATTAAGATAAAGAACTATAACCTCAAACTAACACACCATCTAAGGGAATAGAATCAACCTTTACCGGGTAAGTCTCAGGCTAACTCACAAAGATGGGATGGAAGCACACTCAAACCCCAATAAAGGATAAACCTTTATTACCTACACTTATGATCGTTGGTAAACAAACTAAGGAATTACCGGGTAAGTCTCATCCTAAGCTTGCTTTGAACCAGGAAAGGTGTAATAAGAATAGGATTTGGCAAACTCTAACACTTAACTCTCAGTTTAGGATCAGACAAGTCACCTCGGTCAGCCAGATTCCACCCCGGCCGAGATGTTCATCGACTGAACGAGATGCTTAGGGTTAAGGTTAAAGACTCGAACTTTCAGGATCCTACTGGAATCTAAGATTTTTCTATCATTGTTTTTTCCACAACCTTCAGCCAATCACCCTAGAATCACATAAGGAAATTAGCCACTCATCATCATTATGAAAGTATTAAATATATGGGAAGAAGGTGAATATTTGAACAAGAAGAATTTAATGGAAAAGACTTCAATAACTGAATCAAATATCACAACAAAAGCGTTCCTTGGATAGCAATCCAACAAGAGAAGACAACAAGGAAGGGAATTAAAGACAGTCTTACAAAACCCTCCAAAAAGCTATAAAAGCTATGATCTTCAATCTTCCTTCAACCTTCAAAAAGGTTCTTCGAAACTCCCAACTGGAGTATGGCTGCTGCGTGCTATAAACCCTGATCGATGGTATAGCATGATGTTAGATTTGTGGAAATCCAACCCTTTTTATAGGAAAATAACCCTCCAAAGATAATAAATCTTAGAAAGATATTTTCCCATAAATATAGGTAAAATATATGATTCTGCATATCTTCTTCCTTCCAGGAGCCAAGCCCAAAAATATAAGATCACCTTCCAAAGATAAATGATCTCAGCCAAGAATAAAATATTCTCGCCGCGTCCTAGGTGTTCGCCTCGGTCGAGTCGGCGTCTCTGGATCACCTCGGTCGAGATGAATCTCTGGTCAACCGAGGTGAGTCATAACTGAATGTGAGATCTCTCAAAACTGGTCCAAAGTGAATCTTTAATCCATGGCTATGCTCTCTGGATGTAGCTCCAAATGACTCATGACTCCTTTTGCTCCTTTTTGATGCAAAACGTGCCATTTTACCTACAATTACAGCAAAACTAGGTGTAGACCTCGATTCCCGCAAAGGTAGATGAAATGGTAATATAATCACATATTATACATGCTAACATGCAGATTATTGAAGATAAAACGTCCAAACAAACCCCAAAATATAGACTATAATTCATGCTATCGCTTGCTTGATTCTAGTTTTATAAATTTAAAGCTTATTTGCACGCACGCTAAGTGGCGAACATGATCCTCCATCACTAATGATGGTTCGGGGTGTCCCAAACCTTGGGAAAATAGTTTGATTAAAGAACTTGACAACCACTATCGCATCATTAGTTGGAGAAGCAATAGCTTCAACCCATCTTGAAACATAATCTATAGCTAGAAGTATGTATTGGTTACCACAAGATGATGGGAGTGGCCCCATGAAGTCAACTCCCCAAGCGTCAAAGATCTCCACTTCTTGGATGTTGTTGAGAGGCATTTCATTCCTCCTAGATATGTTCCCTGTTCTTTGACAAGCATCGGAACAAGCATCAAAGGTTTGCACATCTTTAAACAATGTAGGCCAAAAGAATCCGGATTGGAATACCTTAGCGGTAGTCTTGTGAGAACTAGCGTGTCCCCCACAAGGAAGAGAATGGCAATGACGAATGACACTTTGCATTTCGTCTTCAGGCACACGTCTTCTAATGATGCCATCGTGACCTCTTTTGAAGAGTAGAGGTTCATTGCAATAGTAGTGTGGACATCCTTAAAGAACTTCTTTCTTTGAGCGTAGGATAGTCCAGGAGTTATTTCCTGAAAAACCAAATAATTTACAAAATCAGCAAACCAAGGTTCGTTACCTCTAGAAATATGATCAATACACTCTACCATTAGATGCAATTTTTCGTCCAGGAAAGAGTCATCAATACGAAGTTCATCATTGGTGACATGTGCTAGACAGCTTAAGTGATCCGCAACAGAATTTTCGGATCATTTCTTGTGACGAATCTCAAGATCGAACTCTTGAAGAAGAAGAAGAATCCATCTAATCATCCTTGGTTTTGCAACTTTCTTGGCAAGCAAATACCGAATGGCAGAATTATCCGTGTATACAATCACCTTCGTTCCTACAAGATAAGAACGAAACTTTTTAAACGCATATACAATAGCAAGAAATTCCTTCTCCGTAGTGGCGTAGTTGAGCTGAGCTTCATCTAGTGTTTTACTAGCATAATAGATGGCATGAGTGCTTCCATCTTTCTTTTGTCCAAGCACCGCTCCCACCGCTACGTCACTTGCATCGCACATGAACTCAAATGGAACATTCCAATCTGGAGGCTGAATTATTAGGGTTGAGATTACAGCTTCTTGAATCCTGTAGAAAGCATCTAAACATTCTTTCGAAAATTCAAAAACAGCATCCTTCATCAATAGATTAGTTAGCGGTTTAGAGATTTTCGAAAAGTCCTTAATGAATCTTCATAGAAGCCAGCATGTCCTAGAAAACTTCTAATCCCCTTCACCGAAGATGGAGGAGGAAGATTTTCTATTGTTTCAATCTTAGCCTTGTCAACTTCAATCCCTCTATTAGAGATCAAGTGTCCTAAAACAATGCCTTCCCTAACCATAAAATAACACTTCTCTCAATTTAGAACTAGGTTAGTGTCTTCACATCTTTGTAGAACAAGAGATAGGTTAGCAAGACAATTATCAAATGAGGAACCATAAACAGAAAAACATCCATAAAAACCTCCATGATTTCCTCAATGTACTCCGAGAAGATGGCCATCATATACCTTTGAAAGGTGATTGGAGCGTTGCACAATCAGAATGGCATCCTCCTATAAGCGAACATACCCCATGGGCACGTGAATGTGGTCATTTCTTGATCGTCCGGATGAATAGGAATCTGAAAGAAACCACTATAACCATCAAGATAGCAAAAATAAGAATGTTGCGCTAACCTCTCAAGCATTTGATCAATGAAGGGCAGCGGGAAGTGATCCTTCCTCGTCGCATTATTCTGCTTGCGATAGTCTATACACATTCTCCATCCCGTCAACGTTCTTGTTGGAATGAGTTCGTTGTTCTTGTTAGCTATAACGGTCATTCCTCCTCCCTTCTTTGGGACTACTTTAACTAGGCTCACCCACTTGCTATCAGAAATCGGGAATATGATACCTGCATCAAGCAATTTAAGGATTTCCTTCTTCACGACCTCTCTCATGATCGGGTTTAACCGTCGTTGAGGTTGGCGTGAAGGCTTATAATCCTCTTCTATTAGTATCTTGCGCATACATAGTGATGGTTTAATTCCTACAAGATCCTTTATGGTGTAGCCTAAGGTTTTCCTATGTTTTCTTCAAAACAATCATAAGCCTATCATGTTCATCTTCACTTAAACTAGAACTAACTATAACGGGAAACGTAGAGTTAGATCCAAGAAAAGCGTATCTTAGATGTGCGGGAAGTGGCTTCAAATCCAAAGTTGTAGATGCCTTTGGTGTGTTGTGATGGCTATCCGGAGTCTCCTTGGATGTCTCCAAGGGTGTGGAAGTGGTAGAAGAAAAAGCTAGAACGTTTGTAGAAAGAACGGAGCCTTCCTCAGAATTTTCAAAATCCACGGCACCACTATTACTTCCACGGCCGTGGAAAGTTATACTTTGGCCATGGTTCTTTGTGTCATTCGAATGGTTGCTCTCGACATATATTTACACGGGTGGAATTAGTGAAACCACACCCGTGGAAAACACCGATGACCCGTGGTTTCTTGTGTTTTCCGAACCATCATGCAATTCTTCGAATTCTTCTATTTGCACTACTTCTAACTCTTCTAAAGCCTCAAATTCAACGTTACAGTCCTCTTACGCTCCTTTTTCAATGAAGCTCATGGTTACAACCTTTTGTAACGGATCTTTGAACAAGATCGAACTCACTTCCTCTCTAGAATCCTCTTCATCATATATGTTGTAAATGTCTTCTCCAAGTGCTGGTTCTTTTGTCAAAGATGAGAGTACAAATTCAACTATCTCTTCTCCAATGTCAAAGGCTAATCTAGCGTTCTTGCAATCAACCATACAGCCGGAAGTTGCAAGAAAAGGTCTCCCAAGTATGATTTAGACCGGACAATCTGCAAGAATGTCAAGCACAACAAAGTCTATAGGAATATAGAATTTACCAATCTTAACTGGGATGTCTTCAATGATGCCAACGGGTCGAGTAATGGATCGATCCGCCATATACAACGTCATCTTCACAGATTTAGGTTCACCTAAACCGACTTTCTCACACAAAGCAAGTGGAATGATGCTCGTACTTGCTCCCAAGTCACAAAGTGCATCATATGTGACTTCTCCCACTCCTATTGGTATGCAAAATGACCCCGGATCTCGCAGCTTTAGGGGCCTTTTTTCCGTCATTGTTTTAAGAGTTCCGAAGACTCCGAACTCATCTTAACTTCACCAAAATCTTCAAGCTTCATCTTGTTAGAGAGTATCTCCTTCAAGAACTTCCCATAAACGGGCATACCTAAAATCGCATCAAGAAAAAGTATGTTATAATGTGCAGTTTACTCATGAGATTAACAAACTTACCGAAATGCTTGTCTAGACGCACTCTCGCTCTAGATTGCGGGAATGGAAAAAAAGGTTTATAAGCTGGAGGAGGAATATAGACATCTTCCTTCTCCTTTTCTTTCTCCTTCTCAACGGGAACCTGTTAGCATGAAATATGACTATATTTTAGGCACTTGTTTTAGTTGTTTTTCCCTCTTTATAGTGTTCTTAGATATGAGTTTGAAGCAATTGTGAGCTAGTTCGCCCACTTTGTCGATATAGAGATCTACACTAGCTTCATTTTGTTTTTAGGTAAATAAAGGCTTGGATTGGAGCAAAATGAGTAAGGAAAGGAGTGTTTGACCATGCTTGATGGCAAGGAGATGCATTGGAGAGGCTAAGGAAGGAGCATGGATGAGGATGTCACGAAACAAAGGCTATAACCAAGGATTTGAAGAACCACGCCTTGAATTATAGCCGTGGAGAAGTCATTCGAAGAACCACGCTCAAAATTACGGCCGTGGATCTGGCAACATGATCTTGGAAGAGAGTTTGGAACACAACAGAGAGTTACACGGCCTAAACCACGGCCGTGGAAATCATATTAGTGTCGTAATCGAGTTCCACGCTCTAAACCACGGTCGTGGAAAGTTGTTCATGACCGTGAGTTTAGTGATCTTGTGACGTGTCATTATTGCCACGTCAGCCACGTTATTAGGCTTTCTCGTAACCCTATTTTTCCCTATAAAAAGGCTTGAAAAAGGAGTTTTCGGCATCCCGACTTAGACCTTGCTTACAGTTCCGCTTAGAGTTTGGACACAGCCTTAGGGTTTCATTCCGGACCTTGAGGATTGGAGATTCGTGAAGGACGTAATTTCGGAGATTGTGTACTTTGAGATATTCTAGGGTTTTCATTTGAGAGTGGATTGACATCCCGTTCTTTGTGGTTTCTCTAGATCATTGTGAGGGTTTTGTATTCCTACTTTGCTGAATTTGTAAACATACTACTTTTTGTTTGGATTTTGAGATTCACTTTGAGTTATTATTGAGTTTTCGAGGGTTTCCATCTTTCATTCTTCTTAGTTTGATTATTGATATCATAATGATGATTATTGGCTTAGCAATTCTAAGGTGAAGGGTTGATAGTTGTGGCTTAGATAATGATAGATCGATCGTAATTTGATTGGACCCTGAGAGTGTGAGAAACATCGTCGATACCCTAAATCACGGTTTGTTCTTGAGTTCCACGGCCGTGGAATTTCAAGATCTAGCCGTGATTTTCCCTGTTTTACGACCTTTGCTTTTGCTTTAATCTAAAGTTGAAGATTAGCTTTAACCTAGGCTTGGCTTGCCTTTCCTAGGTAGTAGTGAGACTCAACATCCTCTATTTCGGTTTCAAGTGTCACAACCTTAACCGTTTTATCCTATCTTTGATTCCTTGGATTTTGGCATGGGTATTTAAGATCAATTCTTACCTTTAGATCCTTTCTATACTGCAGCCTCAACAACCTTTATACAGAGAGTCTTTGGGTTAGACATATAGAGTTTTGGAACTTCACCGTACATTACCTTACTTTAGTTATACCTTTGCAATCTCAACTCTGTCCTTATATCTATAGTATATCTTGAATCGATTGCCACAATTAGACACCTGGATCTTTAGGGTTGCTATTTTCCCCAATATTTGCAAAGCTTTTATACTTTTACTTGCTCGATTACTTGAAACTGATTTTGTTTCACCAAATCCCTGACTTCGATACTCTAGAATACTTGCTTATCTACGTTGATCCGTACACTGTGGGTTCGCTTGCTTTTGTTCTAGTTTTATAATTAAAACTTTTTTACATGAACGTTTAGGGGCGAAAAAGTTTTTGGCGTCGTTGCCGGGGATTTGGTCTAAACCAATTCCGGTTTTTGGTTGTCGAGCTTGGGAGCTTTGCTCTTGTTATTTGATATTCCTTTGTGAGTGATTTTGCAGATTCTTTAGGTATATGCGAAAGACTAGATCCACCAAAGATCTAGTTCCTTTTGATCCAGAACTTGAGAAAACTTTGAGAAGAAAGTTGAAGGAGAAAAAGATGGTTGAAAACAACGAGAGAAACATCCAAGCGGAGTTGGATGAAGTTCAACTTCAACTTAAGTTGAGTGAAAGCTCGTTTGGACGAGTTAACGAGTCATAAATTCCAAATTGATGAACTAAAGGTTATGATGCTAGACATGAAGTTGGAGTTGAATGATGCTAAGAAGAAGAAGAAGGTCAAGAAACCAACTAAGTCTACTAGAGATGAATCATCTGGTGATGAAGATGATGATATGCCGGAACTAGAAGACATTGATCTTGTGATCCATCCCGTCCGTAACAACCCACGTCCCCCAGTTGTTCCTCGCATTCCCGCTGGAGATGTGAGAGTGCTCATGGAGGGGATGAACCACGGACTCTTGGACAAAAGATGGATTCAATTCAGCAACCACGCCGTCTAGGTGTGAATTTCGGAGCTTAGGACATCCAAGAATTCAGTTTTAGTCCGCAAGTTATCACCATGGTTCGCCAAAGTCAATTTGGTGGAACTAGTGCTGAATCTCCACACCAACATTTACAGAATTTTGAGATTCTCATGGACACATTGAAGCCGAAAAGGGCTACCAACAACAACTACAAGATCAAGCCGTTCTTCTTCTCTTTGAAAGACAAAGCCTTGACTTGGTATCAAGCTCTTCCAGCTGGAAGGCTTAACACATGGGAGGATCTATCTTCGGAATTCCTCACCAAGTTCTTTCCGCCATCCAAGACGGCGGAATTGAGAAGTAAAATTAATGCATTTTCTATGAAAGCTAACGAAAGTTTGTTTCAATCATGGGAAAGATTTCAGGATCTCTTATTGGATTGCCCACACCATGGTATTTCAAAGCTGGAGCTATTGGAGATTTACTACAAGGGGTTGGATGTGGACACACAACTCAACCTCCAATCTCTCTCTTGTGGTACATTCATGGATATGAGAGAGGATGACGCTTGGGACTTCATTGAGAAGCAAGCCCAAGTGATTGAGAAGTATTCCCACCGGAAGGTAGAGCCGGGAGTCAAGCTAACACAAGTTGCACAAACTCAAATATTATCCCTCAACACTGAAATCAAGGAGTTGAACGAAATCATTAGAGCTGGCCTTCAAAAGCCAAAGGAACAAGATGTTGGCTACTTAGCAAACAACAACAACAACAACAACCACCAAGGGAATAGGAACAACAACCGGAACAAAAATTGGAACAACAATTGGAACAACAATTGGAATAACAACAATAATCGAAATTCCAACAACAATTGGCGTTCCAACCAACAACAAAATTCCGGTAATTCTTATCCAAATTCTGGAAATTCACTAACATCTCCTTCTTCTTCTACCCCTTTGAAAAGCCAGGGGCAAACATCAAATGGTTCGAACAATAAGGAGAAGGAGAAGCCCGATCCTATGTTGGAGACGATCTTACGAAAGCTCCAAGGGTTGGAGAGTTACATAACCTCGGTTGATAAAGCTCACAAAGCTTTAGAAAACCATATGTTCAGCAAGGCCGGAGAAGCTCCTAGAGATCAAGGAAAGCTTCCCGGAAAGACGGAGGACAACCCAAAGGGAAGGTTGATGGCTATCACTACTAGGAGTGGTGCGACAACCACCGACCCGCAGCCCAAGTTTGTGGAAGTACCAGCTGAGAAAGGGAAAGATAAGGTGAAGGAGAAGGAAGATGTCTATGTTCCTCCTCCAGCTTACAAACCTCCTTTACCATTCCCGTAGTCTAGAGCAAGAGCGCGTCTAGACAAGCAATTCGGTAAGTTCATTGAACTCATGAGCGAACTGCATATTAATATACCTTTAATTGATGCAATTGTAGGTATGCTCACTTATGGGAAGTTCTTGAAAGAGCTCCTCTCTAACAAGAGGAAGCTAGAAGACTTTGGAGAAGTCAAGATGAGTTCGGAATCCTCGGAGCTCATCAAAACAATGACTGAAAAGATGCTCCCAAAGCTAAGAGACCCGGGGTCATTTTGCATTCCAATTGGAGTAGGAGAAGTCACATGTGACGCCCTTGTGACTTGGGAGCAAGCGTAAGCATCATTCCGCTTGCTTTGTGTAGGAAGATCGGTTTAGGTGAACCTAAACCGGTGAAGATGACGTTATACATGGCGGATCGATCCATAACTCGTCCCGTCAGTATCATTGAAGACGTCCCAGTCAAGCTCGGTAAGTTTTACATTCCAATTGATTTTGTTGTGCTTGACATTCTTGTAGATTGTCCAGTTCTGATCATACTCGGAAGACCGTTTCTTGCAACATCCGGTTGTATAGTAGATTGCAAGAATGCTAGATTAGCTTTCAACATAGGAGAAGAGAAGGTTGAGTTTGTTCTCTCAACTTTGGTGAAAGAGCCAGCTCTTGGAGGGGACATGTTCAATATCTATGATGAGGAAGCGTCTAGAGAGAAAGTGAGCTCAATTCTATTCAAAAATCCATTGCAAAAGGTCATTACCATGAGTATCATGGAAAAGGGAGAAGAAGAGGATTGCAATGAGGAGATTGAAGCCTTGGAGGAGCTAAAGGAAGTGTGAGAGGAAGAGTTTGAAAAACTCTACAATGGCTCAGAAAATGTGAGAAACCACGGTCAGTCGTGCTATTCCACGACCGTGGTTTCAACCAAGATGACCGTAACCAACTATTTTGAGAGCAACAGTAAGTTACACGGCCAAAACCACGGCCGTGGAAGTAACACTGGTGTCGTAATTTTGGGAAATTCTGAGAACAACTCCGTTCTTTCCACAAATGCTCTTGAGTCTTCTTCAATCACTCTTACACCCTTAGAGACTTCTAAGGAAGCGTCGGACACATGTGAAGACTCATCAAAGGCATCAATAGCTATGGAATTGAAGCCACTTCCCACACATCTTCGGTATGCATTTCTTGGAACTAATTCTACTTTTCCCGTAATTGTTAGTTCCGAATTAAGTAAAGATGATCATGAGAAACTAATGGCTGTTCTAAGGAAACATAGGAAAGCCTTAGGTTATACCATAGAGGATCTTGTAGGAATTAAACCATCATTATGCATGCACAAGATTCTAATGAAGGAAGATTTTAAGCCTTCACGACAACCTCAAAGACGCTTAAATCCGATCATGAATGAGGTTGTTAAGAAGGAAATTCTTAAGTTACTTGATGCAGGTATCATATATCCTATCTCCGATAGCAAGTGGGTGAGCCCCGTTCAAGTTGTCCCGAAGAAAGGAGGAATGACGGTTATCACTAACAAGAACAATGAGCTCATTCCTACAAGAACCGTGACGGGATAGAAGATGTGCATTCACTACCGCAAGTTGAACAATGCAACTAGGAAGGATCACTTCCCGCTACCATTCATTGATCAAATGCTTGAAAGGTTAGCACAACACTCCTATTTTTGCTATCTTGACGGTTATAGTGGTTTCTTCCAGATTCCGATCCATCCGGACGATCAAGAGAAGACCACATTCACGTGCCCATGGGGGACGTTTGCCTATAGAAGGATGTCGTTCGGGCTGTGCAATGCCCCAGCCACCTTTCAAAGGTGCATGATGGCCATCTTCTCGGAGTACATTGAAGAAATAATGGAGGTTTTTATGGACGATTTTTCTGTTTATGGTTCCTCATTCGATAATTGTCTTTCTAACCTCTCTCATTTGTGTTGCAAAGGTGTGAAGACACTAACCTAGTTATTAATTGGGAGAAGTGTCAATTCATGGTTAAGGAAGGCATTGTGCTAGAACACCTAATCTCTACTAGAGGGATTGAGGTAGACAAGGCTAAGATAGAGACCACAGAGAAACTTCTTCCTCCATCTTCGGTAAAGGGGATAAGAAGTTTTCTAGGACATGTTGGATTTAATGGACGTTTTATCAAAGACTTTTCTAAGATATCGAAACCGCTAACTAATCTTTTGATGAAGGATGCAGTTTTTGATTTTTCGCACAATTGTCTAGATGCTTTCTATATGATCCGGGAAGCTCTCATCTCAGCCCCGATCATCCAACCTCCGGACTGAAATCTCCCGTTCGAGGTTATGTGTGATGCAAGTGGTGTAGTTGTTGGAGCTGTGCTAGGACAAAAGAAGGAGGGCCGAACCCATGCTATATGTGATGCTAGCAAGACGCTAGATGAAGCGCAGCTCAACTACGCCATAACTGAAAAGGAATTCTTAGCTATTGCATATGCCTTCGAAAAGTTTCGTTCTTATCTTGTAGGTGCAAAGGTGATTGTATACACGGACCATTCTGCAATCCGGTATTTACTTGCCAAGAAGGATGCGAAACTGAGGCTGATTAGATGGATTCTTCTCCTACAAGAATTCGATCTAGAGATCCGTGACAAGAAAGGCTCGGAAAATTCTGTTGCGGATCATTTGAGTCTTCTACCACACATTGAAGACGACGATCTACCCATAGATAACTCCTTTCCGGATGAGCACCTACACATCATAGAGGAGTGCATTGACAAGATATCTAGAGTTAACGAACCTTGGTTTGCTGATTTTGTGAATTTCTTGGTTTGTCGGGAAATACCTCCCGGATTATCCTACGCACAAAAGAAGTTCTTTAGGGATGTCCGGCAATACTTTTGGAATGAACCTCTACTCTTCAAGAGAGGTCCCAACGGCATCAGTAGGAGATGTGTACCGGAATACGAAATGCAAAATGTCATTCGTCATTGTCATTCACTACCTTGTGGAGGACACGCTAGTTCCAATAAAACTAGCGCTAAGGTATTGCAATGTGGATTCTTTTGGCCTACCTTATTTAAGGATGTGCAAACCTTTGTTTCTTGTTGCGATGCTTGTCAAAGAACAGGAAATATTTCTAGGAGAAACGAGATGCCCCTCAACAATATTCAGGAGGTAGAAATCTTTGACGTTTGGGGAGTAGACTTCATGGGACCTTTCCCATAATCTTGTGGAAACCAATACATACTTCTAGCTGTAGATTATGTTTCGAGATGGGTTGAAGCTATTGCCTCTCCAACTAATGATGCCATGGTTGTTGTTAAGTTCTTTAATAGAACTATTTTCCCAAGGTTTGGGACACCACGGACCATCATTAGTGACGGAGGTTCACACTTCATTGCCCGACGATTCGAAGCTCTGCTAGCTAAGTATGGGGTGACTCACAAGATCGACACCCCCTACCATCCACAAACAAGTGGACAAGTGGAGATTTCGAATAGAGAGATCAAGGGCATCCTTGAGAAGACGGTCTCAAAGACGAGGAAGGATTGGTCTTTGAAACTGGATGATGCATTATGGGCATATAGGACTGCATACAAGACTCCCATAGGTACAACGCCATACAACCTTGTGTATGGGAAGTCTTGTCATCTCCCGATTGAGCTAGAACACAAGGCGTACTGGGTTGTGAAGTGGTTGAACTTCGGCATGAAGGAAGAGGGCGAGAAGCGCCTCTTGGACCTTAATGAGCTTGAAGAACTCCGCTTGAACGCCTATGAAAACGCCAAGATTTACAAAGAAAGGACGAAGCGTTGACATGATAAGCATATCATTTCAAAGGATCTCAAAAAAGGAGATCAAGTTCTCCTCTTCAATTCGAGACTTCGTCTCTTTCCAGGTAAGCTTAAATCTCGCTGGAATGGACCTTATCTAATCAAACGTGTTTTTCCCCATGGCGCAGTTGAAGTATGGGGTGAAAAGAGCGGAAGTTTCAAGATGAATGGCCAACGTCTTAAGAAGTATTCACCGGAGCTTCCGGTTGAGGAAATCGCTCCGATTGTCCTTGAATAAGCACAGGAATGGTCTAGCTACGGACCCAAAACAAGCGCTTCTTGGGAGGCAACCCAAGGTATTGCACTTATGTTTTTATTTTCCCTTCTTAGAGTAGTTTAGTTTAGTTGTTTTTGCTTTGTTTTTCCCTCGATTTCTCCCGGTATGTTATGTTTTTGGATGTAGGAATAAGGATTGGGCAAAAGAAAGAAGAAAAAGTTGGAAGGAATTGACGAAACTTGGATGTTGGCACACAACAGAGACTTCCACACCCTAAACCACGGTCGTGGAAGTAACAGGTGACCGTAATTCCCCAAAATCTAGCAAAATTCATCAAAACCACGGGTTCCGTACATTTCCACGGCCATGGAATGCCCTGAGTGACCGTGATTTTCAAAAATTTTACGGCCAATATATAAACCACCTTCCTTCACAAAAACACCACAAAAACCCGATTCCACGCCTAGTTCCACGCCCAAATCGCCGACAACCTTCCTCAACCCGTGAATCTTCGTTCGGAGTCCGATTCGTTCGATTCTTGAGCCTAAAGTGGAGCATTTTCGATCATCTACATGATCCAAGCAACAAACTGAGTGAAAAATCCAGGCTGGAGAAGGAATTTGGATTTGAAAGATCCAAGCCCAAGGTTTTTCTCCCTTTTCTCTACTTTGTCAATTTGGTTCTATTTCTTCGCAAGAATTTAGGAGAACTAAATAGAATTGGAATTGGAATTAGTCTAGGACAGTGATTGTTGAGTTTGGTGTTGATTTGCTGTGATTTGAGAGAAACAGACCAAAACCACGGTCTCTGTACGTTCCACGGCCGTGGTTTACCAAGAACAGGCCGTAATTTTCACTGTTGCTGAGAAAAATGTTTAGGAGAAAGTCTAGCAGGAACAAGAAGAGAAAGGATGATAGCTCCTCCTCTTCCCAACCTCCCCTAGTGAACCACCATCACCACCACCTCTTAGAATCCCAACTATCCATGAAGACTACCTAGGAGCCTTAGAAAGGATTGAGAAGAGGCCGGTCATACGACCTCGATACCTAGTCCTTGAGGAGCTTGAGCCGCTCAATGTTGTGAATGACTTGACATGGCTCTTGGATAGAGTTGGATTGATCATCTTCTCCGCTATTAGAGAGGACGCCTATAAGGAGATCACAAGGGAGTTTGTGACTTCCTTTGACATAGCCATATGAACCGAACGGTCTCTTTTAGGCTAATGGAGCAAGACTATGAGTTCTCCATTGTTCAGTTAGGAACCTTCTTTGGGTTCCATGAGAGATTCAATGGTAGGGTAGTGCAGCAGAAGTGTAGTGGGTAAGAATCGAACCTTTAACCTCTCGTTTTTCTTTTTTTTTTAACTCCAGAAAAATCTGAGTAATAGGCATGTTTGAGCTAAGTTTTCGAGACCATAAAATTACATCCCACCGTTCAAATTGTGATGTGTTGTTTAGTGCCATGCATATGTTAATGTATCAAAAGTTGGGGTATATTTAACGGTTAGATGTAGAGATATGGAGGCTCGAAGTTGACTAGTGGGACAGTAGGGAAACATGCTTAGATTTGACTAAGTATAGAAATGGGAACTTTGATACCAATTTAGAAATTTTTATAGAAGTGATGGTTGAACAGTTTATGAAATTCTTGCTTCTATGAGTAGATTAGATATCATAGTTGACCTAAGAAATTATTTCGGAATTTTTAGGATTTTATTCGAGTTTCATTTGGAAGCCGAAGTTAGACCTTCGTGACCTTTCGGAAAATAGAGAAAAGTGTAATTTGCTAATTTGGAACTAAACCCATCTTTAGGAGTTAGAATATAACTGTTGGTCTCAAAGAAGAGTTTAAACTTAAACTATAGAAATTTTGGAAATTTTGGGGCTAAGGGTAAAATAGTCTTTTTACCATATATTAGTATTGTATTTGATTCTGTTATTATAAGATCTACCAGCTTAGAAGTTTTAGACTTCTAAGTACCTAGAGAGTGTGCTGATGCACTTATCTCCTTTGACAAGCAACTGAGTTGCTACGGTTACAAAGCGAGTTGGGTTTACAAAGAGTCGAGATTTATAACAAGTAAGTCCTTTGGGCTTACTTAGCTGACTTCTGAATATGAGTATGAATAATGATAGTGGTGTGTGATTGAGATGTTTAGAATTATAGGTTGTAATAAATATTTACCGACCTATACTTGGCCTAAGAGTAACGGGCGGTGGCATTCTGCTCAGTTAGCCTGAGGGCGCTGGGGGTCTCTTTAGGGACTAGTCCATGCTCGGTTTGTAGTGATGCTACCGGCGGAGGTAAGCTAGACCTACACCCAGTTGGATAAGGAACGGAGGCGATAACTGTTAAGAGTTCTCATGCCACAACTGTAAAATTGAATAAGATGAATCACCTAAGTAATAGATAATAATCGGTTGTGTAACAGCATGATGTTTGTTCATATTATCTTGAGTGTGTTTGTGTTGTTATTATTTCTGCTTATATTTGGATAGTTAGCTAACAGTTGTTATGTTGTGTAGACGTACCACAGGTTAGAGCAGATGCCGAGTGATCCGGATGGTAGTGGTCAGCCGGGGTGTCGTACTTAGTAGGACGTGTTGCAGTTTCCTCTTTGTTGATTTTCCAGTTAGGACCTTGGTTTTTCTTATCTGTTGACGACACTTTGGGTTTTTTTCGGCTGTTAGTACTTCTGGTTACATGCATAACGTTGTTAAGACTTAATTTATGATTTCCGGTTTTTCCTTATTTGTGCCTTGTTGTAAGATCTTGTTAAGTTGTTGTCAAACTAAGGTCGGGACCCACTGTAGGTCCTAACCAATAACTCCCCGAGTTCCGAAAACTTGGGGTGTTACAACATGGTATCAGAGCTGTAGGTTGGCAACAATGGCACTTGAAATCTTCTAAAAGGTCAAATAAGTAAATAAGGAGAACCCGAAAGGGGTCTGAGTTTTCCAAAGGAATTTTTGGTTTTAAAATGCATGCATAGTCGGGTTGGGATAGAAAGTACGGACGACCACCACTACCTCCACGGATCTCGGTATTCTTAGTATTATCACTTTAGACTTTTACTGCTTATGATACATTAGTTAGATTATAATTGTAGTTGTTATCGCTCGTGCAAATGGCACGTACTAGGGCTACACTAGCGACTGGCCGAGGTAGGGGTCGTCCCCCTCTTCCTCTAGCTAGACAGGGTCGAACTGATAGGACCCCTGTTGTTAGAGGGTGTGGTCGTGGAGGTAGACCTCCACTAGGGAGAGGTCAAGGACGAGTCCCTCAAGAGGATCCACCTGCAGTGAGCTTGCTAGATGCTGCTGTGGAAGAGGTAGCTGAGAGTGTAGGTCCCGAGGTCAAGAAGAGACCGTTGCTAGGTCTGGAGCGCAGAGAGCACGTTCGACTGAGTCAGGACGTGTTTCTATTGGAGCATCTGAGTACAGAGAGTACCGAGCATACGTCGAGCGTATAGAGGAGGCTGCTAGGACAGAGAGACTTACTCAGGTACCACCAGTACCGGCTAGGTTTGTTCAGGTGACACAGGGAGTGCCTCAGGCGCCGGCTAGACTTGAGAGGAGAGTGGAGGCTGATAGAGTTCCTACTAGGTCTAGAGCACCGAGACCAGATGAGTGGTTGAAGGCTTTCAACTCTTAGAAAGTCCCCTCATTCAGTGGAGAGATAGGGTTAGAGGTGGAGCACTGGATTGGACATGTAGAGACTGCACTAGAGGCGATACGTTGCCCAGAGGATCGACAGGTGGATTTGGTGCAGACATGTTTCACGGAGGATGCTCATTCCTGGTGGCGGACCATTCATAGCCGAGTCACCAGTTGGGAGCAGATGAGGAACATTGTTAGAGAGAGGTACTGCCCTGTCTCGCTGAGAAGAGAGAGATTTCAGGACTTCATTGAGGCGGGATTTGAGGATATTCCGATTGCTGCCGCCATCAAGAAGTTTCAGAAGGAGTTGACCCTACTTGGACCAGCTGCACCTCCGGAAGAGCAGCATATTTACCTCTTCTCCCGGAGATTGAGAGAGAGTACTCGATCTTATCTAGCAGGATTTCGTTGCGAGTCTCTGTCTGACTATCAGGATAGGGCCTTTGCATATGAGAGAGATAGGCCAGTTTCGAGGAGACAAATTCAGTCTGGTGGGCCGGATAAGCGGCAGAAGACAGGACATGCTAGTAGCAGTGCAGTAGTAGCAGGTTATGGGCGAGGACAGACTCAGGGGAGGCCCAACTACCACCCTACAGTTCAGACTTCCGGTAGAGATCGACAATGCTTTAACTGTGATAGCCGCGATCATATTAAGACGGACTGCTAGAGGCCACCTACTACATGCTTCACTTGCGGGAAGCCGGGAAACAGGGTTACTTTCTGCCGTCAGGGTAGAGCTCCTTCACAGCAGGGATCTTCTCCTGCAAGTATTGAGAGGAGTGGACAGACACCCCCTCAGTACCGAGCACCAAGTCAGCAGCAGTACCGGGCTCCAGGACACCCTGCTTCACACAGTACTGCACAGTGATCAGGACGTGGTAGTACCACTAACACCAGAGGAGGCCCGTCGAGAGTGTTTGAGTTGAGGAGTACTAAGAAGCCAGCAGCACTTGCGACCACAGGTACTATCTGGATCTATGACTTACTTGTGCGAGTTTTATTTGATACGGGTGCTACGCACTCCTTTATATCAGATGCATGCGTAGATAGGTTGTCCTTAGCTACAGTAGAGGGTGTGCCTTTTGTGGTTGGGTTACCGGATGGGGGTAAGATTAGAGGATCCCGAGAGATTTATGACTGTCCTATTCATCTGGGGGCCGGGATTGGTTGGTAAATTTTCTAGTCATGCCCTTAGCACATGAAGATGTGATTTTGGAGATAGATTGGATGACTAGACATGGAGCAGTCTTAGATATTGGTAGGAGAATTGTGACTGTCGCCACTGAGGAGGGTCACAGAGTGATATTCCGAGGTTGGGACCTCGGAAAGTCCGGCACAGTTATCAGCGCAGTGAGAGCAGCAAGACTGATAGCACAGGGTTGCGAGGCCTTCTGGTGTTATGCCATGAAGGAGCGCAAGAGCCTGACAGTAGAGGAGATACCAGTTGCATGCGAGTTTGCAGAGGTATTCAGTGACGACCTGCCACGGCTACCCCACAGAGGAGTGTTGATTTCAGCATTGAGTTAGAGCCGGGCACGAGACCGATCTCGAAGGCCCCGTACCGTATTGCACCGATAGAGCTGCTTGAGCTGAAGAAGCAGTTGAAGAGTTAGCAGAGAAGGGCTTCATACGCCCTAGTGTTTCTCCCTGGGAAGCACCAGTGTTATTTGTGAGGAAGAAGGATGGATTGATGAGGTTGTGCATTGATTACAGGGTATTGAATAAGGTCACCATCAAGAATAAGTATTCACTGCCTCGCATAGATGATCTGCTGGACCAGCTGCATGGAGCGTCAGTGTTCTCGAGGATAGACTTGAGATCGGGTTATCACCAGCTGAGGGTGAGAGACCACGACATACCTAAGACGGTATTCCGGACTAGGTATGGCCACTATAAGTTTTTAATGATGCCATTCGGGCTCACTAATGCGCCAGCAATATTTATGGAGTTGATGAACGGGATTTTCATCGACTTCTTAGACCAGTTTGTAGTGGTCTTCATTGACGACATCCTAGTTTACTCTAGGAGTCGAGAGGAGCATGCCGAGCAATTGAGGACAGTATTACAAATTCTACAGGATAGCCAACTATATGCTAAGCTATCCAAGTGCGAGTTCTGGATGTCAGAGGTGGCTTTCCTAGGCCATGTAGTGACTGCTGAGGGGATTAAGGTAGATCCGGCGAAGATTGAGTCAATGTCTTCTTGGCAACCTCCGAAGAATGTTAAGGAGGTTCGCAACTTTCTTGGATTGGCACGCTATTATCGCCGGTTTGTGGAAGGGTTTTCCCTCATTGCCCGACCACTTACTTGTCTTTTGAGGAAGACTACTCGGTTCGTCTGGTCTGAGCCGTGTCAGCAGAGTTTTGAAGAGCTGAAGAGGAGATTGATGTCTACTCCGATTTTAGCACAGCCTGAGGGTACAGAGGACTTTGTAGTGTACAGTGACGTATCTAAGTTGGGCTTGGGGTGTATCTTGATGCAGAGGGGTAAGGTCATAGCATATGCGTCTCGATAGCTGAAGACGTATGAGGAGAACTACCCCACACATGACCTAGAGTTAGCTGCAATAGTACATGCTCTTAAGATCTGGCGTCACTATCTCTATGGGGCGACCTGCCAGATCTTCACAAATCATAAGAGTCTGAAGTACATATTCACTCAACGGGAGTTGAATAACCGCCAGAGGCGGTGGTTAGAGTTGATCAAGGATTTCGACCTTGAGATTTTATACCACCCCGGGAAGGCGAATGTAGTTGCTGACGCTTTGAGTCGGAAGACGCCTCGGGAGAAGGCGATAGCCCGGTTGACAGTACAACCACAGTTGCAAAGATATTTAGCTTGGTTGGAGGTAGAGATCCAGTTCCCAAGATACAGCTCATCAGTTGGCCAACTTAGAGTTACTTCCTGATCTGTTGAGTGAGATCTGACAGAAGCAGGAGACATGTCCGACTTTGACCCGGATCCGAGACCGGATGTCTCGAGATGAGGCACCTCAGTTCACTATTGGTGCCGATGGAGTGATGAGACGTCAGGACCGCATCTGTGTGCCATCAGACAGTGAGTTGAGACAAAGGAGGCTCACGCTACCCCATACTCAGTACATCCTGGAGCGAGTAATATGTACAAGGACGTGAGACGTTCCTTCTGGTGGGGTGGGTTGAAGCCCGATGTGGCTCGGTATGTAGCTCAGTGTGCGACCTGTCAGCATGTCAAGAATGAGCATCGTAGGTCCGGAGGAGAGCTCCACCCACTGTTAGTACCTTAGTGGAAGTGGGAGGATATATCTATGGACTTTGTCACGGGTTTGAGACTCAATAGAGGTTTTGATGTTATTTGGGTGGTAGTAGACCGTCTGACAAAGACCGCACGTTTCATTCCGATTAAGGAAACGTGGCCGGTAAGCCGTCTAGCTGAGAAGTTTACCAAACATATTATGAGACTTCATGGAGTACCGAGGACTATCGTCTCCGACAGGGATGGACGTTTCACCTTGAGATTTTGGCAGTAGGTACATACTGCTTTGGGGACGAGTCTCCACTTTACCACTGCTTATCATCCACGGACCGATGGTCAGTCTGAGAGGACCATCCAGACGTTAGAGGACATGTTATGGGCTTGTGTACTTGATTGGGGACAGGTATGGCCTGATCACCTCCCTTTGGTAGAGTTTTCATATAATAACAGTTGGCATGCGTTGATTGGGATGGCACCGTATGAGGCTTTGTACGGACGGAGATGTCGCACAGCATTGTGTTGGGACGAGCCTAGCAGAGCTGATGGAGTAGCTCTAGGTCAGATACAGGATGACATCGCCTGGATTGCCTTAGTCCGAGAGCGGATGTTGGCAGCCCAGCCTACGCCGACAAGAGGCGTCGACCACTGGAGTTTAGAGTAGGTGCACAGGTGTGGTTGAGAGTGTCACCGACGAGAGGCGTCCGGCGTTTCGGCATTAAGGGAAAGCTAAGTCCGCGATATGTCGGCCCATTTGAGATCTTGGAGAGAGTTGGAGAGGTTGCCTACAGATTAGCATTGCCACCGAGATTGGAGGGGGTCCATCCGGTCTTTCATGTATCTCAGTTGAGAGAATACATACCGGACCCCAGACACGTCATCAGCCATGAGGACCTGATAGTTGAGCCTGACCACACTTTTGTGGAGTACCCAGTAGCCGTTTTAGAGCGTAGTACTAGACATCTACGTTCTAAGGAGATACCGATGTTGAGGATCCAATGGTCTAGACGAGGAGCCGATGAGGCTACCTAGGAGACGGAGGAGAGTATAAGACGTAGCTATCCTGAGTTCTTTGCGGAGTTAGCCGCTACTTCTGTACTGACGGGTTAGTACTCGGATGTTGTGTGTATTTTTTTTTTTTTTGTGATTACATACTTGGTTGAATGATTATGTTTTATGTGTGGCTTGATTAATGATTAAGTAGTCTTGTATGTTAGGAGTTGAAAGGAAAGATGTTATAGTTACTGAATTAAATCCATTTAATGGTAGGAGACACGAAATGTTGATTCATTCTAAGTTTCGGGACGAAACTTAATTTAAGGGAGTACTGATGTAATATCCGGAATTTTAATTCCGTTTACTTCTGAGTCCGTAAAATGATAATGCTTCTACCGCATAAATCTTATTATTTTATGTAAGCTAAAACTCACATAAAATATTGAATTAAATAACAAATCCTAGTTTATAACATGACTTGTCTTTGACAAGGTCATGACGTCCTAGTGACGAGATCAAGACGAAGTCAAGACGAGACCAAGACGGAGTCAAGACAAGATCATGCATGAGATTCACAAGACCATGACGAGTTTTGACAAGGTCTTGACAAGCCCATAACAATCTTAGCCCACTGCCTATACTCGTTCAGCCCAGCTTGGCCCTTCTCCAGCCAGCCTCAGGTCCGGCCCGACGTTGCCTTGCTTCATGTTCATCCCTGCCACCTTGGACGCTAGCCCAGAAGCCCAATTTGTTGCTGGCCCGAAGAGAAGCTGATGACTCCCAGGAGATGTGAACGGAAGGAGGAAGATCGCGTAGTAACTGCTCCCGGATTTCATGCCTCACGATCTCTCTCCCTCCTGAAAGGCGTCCGGATTCACTCCTTGAATCCAATCCTTCCTTCTCCAGCGTATATGATCTCCACCTTCCTTGCACGCTCGTTATCCTGTTTCCAGATCTAAGTCCTCCCGTACACACTGAGGAGCAGTTGTTTACGCTCGGAGCAATTCCAACCAGATCCAGCCTTCACCTGCACCCATCCAGTCCGCTCCAAGCGCAGGAAACACAACAGTGAGAAGCCAGCAGGCTTCGTAGCAGGAGACCCATCGCCTCGACGTTTCCCTTCTGCACTAGGAGTGGTGAGTCCTCATTCCTCTTCTGCCTTTCTTCCCTCCCTTCCTTGATCTGAACTTGACCGACGTGTAGTGGCAGCGGAGCGCTCCTAGAAGGCGTGCACGTACAAAGCCAGTGGACACTCCAGGTACTGCAACGTAAGTCTCTGGCCAGTCTTGCTCTTATTCTCTTATCAAACCCATCTTCCAAACTACAACTGACTTGTGTGCAACTCCAGAAACAACTCGGGAACTCCTTACGAACTGAACCGAACCCTTCCTCACGTGTGTCTAGAGCAACCCTAGGCGAGACTACAGGCCAGATAATCGGACTAAGGACCCCCTGAAGCGTAGGGTAGTGCAGTAGAAGTGTAGTGAGTAAGAATCGAACCTTTAACCTCTCGTTTTTCTTTTTTTTAACTCCAGAAAAATCTGAGTAATAGGCATGTTTGAGCTAAGTTTTCGAGACCATAAAATTACATCCCACCGTTCAAATTGCGATGTGTTGTTTAGTGCCATGCATATGTTAATGTATCAAAAGTTGGGGTATATTTAACGGTTAGATGTAGAGATATGGAGGCTCGAAGTTGACTAGTGGGACAGTAGGGAAACATGCTTAGATTTGACTAAGTATAGAAATGGGAACTTTGATACCAATTTAGAAATTTTTGTAGAAGTGATGGTTGAACAGTTTATGAAATTCTTGCTTCTATGAGTAGATTAGATATCATAGTTAACCTAAGAAATTATTTCGGAATTTTTAGGATTTTATTCGAGTTTCATTTGGAAGCCGAAGTTAGACCTTCATGACCTTTCGGAAAATAGAGAAAAGTGTAATTTGATAATTTGGAACTAAACCCATCTTTAGGAGTTAGAATATAACTGTTGGTCTCAAAGAAGAGTTTAAACTTAAACTATAGAAATTTTGGAAATTTCGGGGCTAAGGGTAAAATAGTCTTTTTACCATAAATTAGTATTGTATTTGATTCTGTTATTATAAGATCTACCAGCTTAGAAGTTTTAGACTTCTAAGTACCTAGAGAGTGTGCTGATGCACTTATCTCCTTTGACAGGCAACTGAGTTGCTACGGTTACAGAGCGAGTTGGGTTTATAGAGAGTCGAGATTTATAACAAGTAAGTCCTTTGGGCTTACTTAGCTGACTTCTGAATATGAGTATGAATAATGATAGTGGTGTGTGATTGAGATGTTTAGAATTATAGGTTGTAATAAATATTTACCAACCTATATTTGGCCTAAGAGTAACGGGCGGTGGCATTCTGCTCAGTTAGCCTGAGGGCGCTGGGGTCTCTTTAGGGACTAGTCCATGCTCGGTTTGTAGTGATGCTACCGGCGGAGGTAAGCTAGACCTACACCCAGTTGGATAAGGAACGGAGGCGATAACTGTTAAGAGTTCTCATGCCACAACTGTAAAATTGAATAAGATGAATCACCTAAGTAATAGATAATAATCGGTTGTGTAACAGCATGATGTTTGTTCATATTATCTTGAGTGTGTTTGTGTTGTTATTATTTCTGCTTATATTTGGATAGTTAGCTAACAATTGTTATGTTGTGTAGACGTACCACAGGTTAGAGCAGATGCCGAGTGATCCGGATGGTAGTGGTCAGCCGGGGTGTCGTACTTAGTAGGACGTGTTGCAGTTTCCTCTTTGTTGGATTTCCAATTAGGACCTTGGTTTTTCTTATTTGTTGATGACACTTTGGGTGTTTTTTGGCTGTTAGTACTTCTGGTCACATGCATAACGTTGTTAAGACTTAGTTTATGATTTCCGGTTTTTTCTTATCTGTGCCTTGTTGTAAGATCTTGTTAAGTTGTTGTCAAACTAAGGTCGGGACCCACTGTGAGGTCCTAACCAGTAACTCCCCGAGTTCTGAAAACTTGGGGTGTTACAACAGCTCATAGGGTCCTTTCCGAGTGTCTCTTCCCTAGGACCGTGACCTCACAAAAGATTAAGGCCGATGAGCTCTTCCTCCTTTATTGTATGCTTACCGGTAGACCCGCCGATTGTGTCACCCTCCTCGCCTCCACCATGAGTAAATTGAAGAATAAGAAAGCCGGGAACATTGGTTATGGGGGTATGGTGACTCATATAGCCAACCAATTGGGGATAGACTACTCCGCTTGTACTAGGATAGCGGCGAGACCTTTGGGTCTCAACGGGCTTATGACTAGAGGCATTATCTTTCCCCGCCACCAAGCCCCACCTACCGCAGCCATGTCATGGGAGGAGAGAGGTGGTAGAGGTATCCCTTGGCTTCCCGAGTACTCCATTATGACCGGACGCCATAATTGGAAGGAGACCTTTGTGGCCATGCACGCCAATAGACTTGTAGCTCCTCCGTATGTGCCGGATGATATCCTAGTTGGGGATGATGATGAGGAGATGGGAGGAGGTGATGATCATGATATTGGAGGTGATGAGCATACCTTTGGTACATTCCCGGACCAGTCGGCCGTTTTCCCAGACCCACCTAGACGTTCTCCCCGCCCTTCTAGACCTTCCGGTTCCTCTTCTTCACGCCGGGCTAGCGTGAGTGAGAGGCCGACTTGGATGGAGGCTCCATCCGCTTGGTATGGAGAACAGTCATCATGGATGGGAGCTCCTCTTCCATGGTATGAGCAGGAACCGGTGGCACCGACTCCTCCTCCTCGGGACGCCCCTACATAGTATGGACAGCTGCCGGATTGGTACTCGCAGCTTCCGGGATGGGATACCGATCTTTTCAGGAGAGTGGGAGATCTAGAGATCCGACAGGAGACTCATGACACACGGAGCCAGGAGCACGATCGCATCTTGAGGGACATCTACCGCCAGCAGTTTGGGCGGCCTTTTAGCCCGGATTTCTTTCCATATCCACCAGCGCCTCCTCCACAGTGATGATGTTGATTGACCGCCGGATTGAGCCACCACACCACCATTAGTGAGTTCCTTTTGCTTTTCTTTTCTTTTCTTTATTTCTTTTGAACATTGAGGACAATGTATGTTTCAAGTATGGGGTGGGGTGTGACTATCGTTTGTAATAACTCTACTCACTTTCCTTTGCATGACTATGAACACTTGCATGTTTCCTTTCATTGTCACACGTTTCATTATTGCATTGCATGAAAAAGGCTTTGAAAAACCCATAAAAATTTGAAAATATTTGTGCTTCTAAGATTAGAGATGAATTCTATGATGAAAACTACTTGTGGAATGAGTTTTTGATGACAATTGTATGCTTAAATTGAATTATGAATTGTGAAGAGATTGAGTATGTTGTTTATCCTTTCTTGCATGTTTCATAATGTGAAGGTTTTTATCTAAATCATATTGAAAAACAAAGGTTGAAATCACAATATAAGTTTTTATACTTCTTTATGAAATGATTAAGGCACCTCGATTTTCTTATTTCTTTCTTTGATCATTTAGCCCCTCAATGAAAATATTTGCCTCCTTTACCTATCCAGGATTTAGGAAAAGTTGATTTTGGCATGTTTGATGTGGTAGGGCCATGAAAGCAATTTTTTTCAAAGTGTGGGAAAATTCTAGGTTTGGGGAAGTCAATCATGACGATGAGGAACTCGGCACCATTCACATAGCTGGGTGTTTGTGTCTTGCCAAAGTCGGATTGAGCGATATTCCTAACGGATTATGGTATGTGCATCAAGGGTTTGAGGCATCTCGAAATTGAGAAACGCCAATCTCCTAGGCTTTGGTTATTGTGCACCGTTGTCCATAACTCCAAAAGTAAAGTCGAAAAATTAAGTGCAAAAGTCTAGAGCAAAGCTCTAAGTTGGTGGAAGTTCAATTGGTAAAAAGAAAAGAGTTTGTGTTGTCCCTTCTTCCCGGATTCATACACTACATTCCCTTACAAGTTCCCCACATTTTCCGCATTCTTGGCCTTATTTGAAAGTCCTTGAGATCATAAGAGTGTTATTTGACTTGGTGATCTAAATTGAAGTTTTACATGCTTGATTTTGACAATGCTTGAAGGTTATGATGTTTGTCTTGAAGTATTTGCAATTTATGAAGTTTATTTATTTTGCATACTTTGGTTTGTGTATATGAGCGTTTTCAAAGATGGATGAAGCAAGATTTGAGGATGCTCTATTAAGTAGAAGCACATCAACCAAAAAGATTGGTTTGTTTTATTTTGCATTCATATTTCATTCTACCTTATGTTCTAAGCTTTTGAAAACCTTGCTTGGGGACAAGCAAGTGACAAGTATGGGGTATTTTGTTAGCATGAAATATGACTATATTTTAGGCACTTGTTGTAGTTGTTTTTCCCTCTTTATAGTGTTCTTAGATATGAGTTTGAAGCAATTATGAGCTAGTTCGCCCACTTTGTCGATATAGAGATCTACACTAGCTTCGTTTTGTTTTTAGGTGATTGGAGCAAAATGAGGAAGGAAAGGAGTGTTTGACCATGCTTGATGGCAAGGAGATGCATTGGAGAGGCTAAGGAAGGAGCATGGATAAAGGATGTCACGAAACAAAGGCAACAACCAAGGATTTGAGGAACCACGGCCTGAATTATGGTCGTGGAGAAGTCATTCGAAGAACCACGCTCTAAATTATGGCCGTGGATCTGGCAACATGATCGTGGAAGAGAGTTTGGAACACAACAGAGAGTTACAAGGCCTAAACCACGGCCGTGGAAATCATATTAGTTTCGTAATCGAGTTCCACGATCTAAACCACGATCGTGGAAAGTTGTTCATAACCGTGATTTCAGTGATCTTGTGACGTGTCATTATTGCCACGTCAGCCACGTTATTGGGCTTTCTCGTAACCCTATTTCGTCCTATAAAAAGGCTTGAGAAAGGAGTTTTCGGCATCCCGGCTTAGACCTCGCTTACAGTTCCGCTTAGAGTTTGGAGACGGCCTTAGAGTTTCATTCCGGACCTTGAAGATTTGAGATTCGTGAAGGACGTAATGTCGGAGATTGTGTACTTTGAGATATTCTAGGGTTTTCATTTGAGAGCGGATTGACATCCTGTTCTTTGTGGTTTCTCTAGATCATTGTGAGGGTTTCTATTCCTACTTTACTAAATTCATAAACATACTACTTTGTGTTTGGATTTCGAGATTGACTTTGAGTTATTATTGAGTTTTCGAGGGTTTCCATCTTTCATTCTTCTTAATTTGATTATTGATATCATAATGATGATTATTGGCTAAAACCCTTTAGCAATTCTAAGGTGAAGGGTTGATAGTTGTGGCTTAGATAATGATAGATCGATCGTAATTTGATTGGACCCTGAGAGTGTGAGAAACATCGTCAATACCCTAAATCACGGTCTGTTCTTGAGTTCCACGGCCGTGAAATCTCAAGATCTAGCCGTGATTTTCCCTGTTTTACGACCTTTGCTTTTGCTTTAATCCAAAGTTAAAGATTAGCTTTAACCTAGTCTTGGTTTGCCTTTCCTAGGTAGTAGTGAGACTCAATATCCTCTATTTCGGTTTCGAGTGTCACAACCTTAACCGTTTTAGCCTATCTTTGATTCCTTGGATTTGGGCATGGGTATTTGAGATTAATTCTTACCTTTAGATCCTTTCTATATTGTAGCCTCAACAACCTTTATAGAGAGAGTCTTTGGGTTAGACATATAGGGTTTTGGAACTTCACCATACATTACCTTACTTTAGTTATACCTTTGCAATCTCAACTATGTCCTTATATCTATAGTATATCTTGAATCGATTGCCACAATTAGACACCTGGATATTTAGGGTTGCTGTTTTCCTCAATATTTGCAAAGCTTTTATACTTTTACTTGCTCGATTACTTGAAACTGATTTTGTTTCACCAAATCTCTGAGTTCGATACTCTGGAATACTTGCTTATCTACGCCGATCCGTAAACTGCTGGTTCGCTTGCTTTTGTTCTAGTTTTATAATTAAAACTTTTTTGCACGCACGTTTAGGGCGAATAGAACCTCAACGAATGTGGGCTGCGGATTGGTGGTTGTTACACCACTTCTCGTAGTAATTGCCATTACTCTCCCCTTCGGATTGTCCTCCGTTTTTCCGGAAAGCTTCCCTTGATCTCTAGGCACTTCTCCGGCTTTGCTAAACAGTTGATTCTCCAAAGCTTTTGTACTTTAGAAATCGAAGTGATGTGATTCTCCATTCCTTATATTTTCCCCAAGATTGTTTCCATCATCGTATCAAACTTCTCCTTCTCCGGCTGGTTTGAACTCGATGAAGCTTGTTGTTGATTGTTGTTGATTGTTCTTGGAGGCTTCAAAGTCTCCATAAGAATTTCGTAATTCTATAAATGTTGATGCGGAGATTCCGTTTCCATTCCACCAAACTGACTTTGGCGGATCATAGTAATGACTTGAGGGCGAAACCCATAGTCATGCTCATCTGGATCTCCAAGATTCATACCCAAATGGCACGGCTGTTGACTCGGATCCATACGTTGCCCAAGAGTTCGCGGTTCAGCCACAATAGGAGAAACTCTCACTTCTCTAATAGGAACACGAGGATTGACATTGACACGAAGATTAAGTGGTGGGTTAGGTGGTATATCTTCCAACTCAGGCATATCATCATCGGATGATTCATCTCTCTTATCCTTGACGCCTTTCTCCAAGTTTCCTTGTAATACCAACGCCCGGATTTCATCCATTTGAATTTTCATTCGCTCCCTATCAGCACGAGCTATAGTTTTCTCTTCAAGAAGTCTTCTTTCACTTTCATTAAGGAGAGCTCGAGTTTCATCCAACTCCTCTTGATGACTCTTTTCATTGTGTTCAACCATCTTTTTCTCCCTTAACCGTTTCTTGAGAGTTTTCTCCGGTTCAGGGTCAAAAGGAATGAGGTCTTTCTCAGATCGAGACTTTCACATATACCTAAAGAGAAATCTGCAAAAACACTAAGGTAGATAGATCAAATAACAAGAGCAATAGATCCCAAGCCAGACAACCGAAAACCGAATTTGGTCTAAACCAAATCCCCGGCAACGGCGCCAAAAACTTGTTCGCTCGAAAGTGTGCGTGCAAAGTCTTAAATTTATAAAATTTGAAATCGAGCAAAGCGAACCTGCAGTGTACGGATCGGTTTAGTAAAGCAAGAATTCCATAGTTGAACTCAGGGATTTGGGGGATCAAATTCAGTTCGTAAAATCGCATGGCAAGTAAATAAGCTTTTGTAAAGATTAATGGGAAAACAACGATTCTAAAGATTCGGGTATCCAATTGTGGCAATCGATTCAAGATGTTCTACAGATATAAGGACAGAGTTAAGATTGCAAAGGTATAGATCTAAGGTACGGTGTTGTATGGTGAAGTTTCAAACCCATAAGTCTCATCCAAAGGCTCTCTCAATACAGGATGAGGAGTCTCGTTATAAAGGGGATCGAAGGATAAGATTAAACTCTCAAATACTCATGCCCAAATCCAAGGGAATCAAAGATAAGCCAAACAGGTTAAGGTTATGACACTCGTAACCTAAGTAGAGGGTGTTGAGTCTCACTACTACCTAGAAAAGGTAAGTCAAGGCTAGGTTAGGGCCAATCTTTAACTTTGGATCAAAGCAAAAGCAAAGCACGTCAAACAGGAGAAACCACGGTCAGTTCTTGAGGAACCATGGCCGTGGAACTCAAGAATAGGTCGTGGAAAGGCTCGACAACGAGGTTTCTCGCAACTCTCAGGGTCCAATCTGTTTTGGTTCAATCTATCATCATCTATGCCACAACTATGAACCCTTTACCTTATAATCGCTTAAGGGTTTTAGCCAACAATCATTGTCGTCAAATCAATAATCAAGATTAAAAGAAAGAAAAGATAGAACCTTGAAAATTCAATAATGAATGCAAAACCAATCTCAATAAAACTCAAAAACCATGCTTGTGTTCAATGAATATAGAATAGAGTCAGAAGTCTCTCACAAATCTTAAAAAACAAGAAGAACGGGATGTCAATCCGCCTTCAAAGTGAAACCCTAAGATCTTCCAACTCCGAATAGGAAAAGTGCGTACTTCTCCAAATCTTCCTTCCAAAATCTTCTCACAATGTGATCTTGCAAATGATCTCAACTTCTCTCTTCCAAAAGCGTATGCAGCCAATGTGTAGTGAGTGATCCTTTTTCTCTCTTTCTTCAGCCTTCTTATAGGGAATGCTAGGGTTACAAAAGCCCGTAGCGGATGATGACGTGGCAAAAATGACACGTGACAGTCGTTAGCAAAATCACGGCCAAGACCAACTTTCCACGCCTGTGGAAATCACCGTGGGAGCCTAAGACATGTTCCTCCACGGCCTTAATTAAATTAAATACCAAAACCATGGCCGTGGTTCCTTGTACTTGATCGTGGAATCCCTAAAACGTGCGTACATTCCTTTGTTTCCCAAAGCTTTCTACTCATACTCCTTCCTTAGCTACTCCAATGCATCTCCTTGATGTTTAGCATGATCAAAAGTGCTCACATGCTCCATTTATGCTCCAATCCAAGCCTTTAATCACCTATAAACACAAAAAAGTTTGTGTAGATCTCTATTCCAACATAATAGATGAATGCGCTCATAAATGCTTCAAACTCATATCCATGTATACAAAAGAAGGGGAAGAACTACCAAAACATGTGCCTAAAATAACGTTATATTTCATGCTATCAACTTGTCCACAGACAAAATCCCCAGACATCATTATGTCAAGAATTATATAACGCCTCAACCAAGAAGACATAGCAATCCTTGAAACCAAATCGATTTTTTAGTCATCACCAACTTGTTGTTTAAGACTATTATAAAGTCCGATAAAGAGAGAAAAAAATTTCATGATCACACTAAAAGCGCCTCATTGAACAAAATTCTTCTAATTCAAGGCTTGTGACACGCAGAAGTTCTTGAAATCAAACTTCTCCGAAGAAAGAATGCCTAATATATGTAGATTTTTTATCAATCGTAACCATGTTAACGAATTAATGGTGATGATTTATTTTATTATATCAAAACAACTTATTTCAAACAGAATCTTAAATTATCTTTCCTTCTCCACTTCCATAAGTAAGAGAAGATTAATGTGGAATTAATAATTCTGATCTTGAGTAAGAAGGAAATGAAAAACTTCTGTCAAACGCTTAAGGTTAATCAAAAACTATATATTTAATGAAAAAAAAAATAAAAAAAACCTAATCTTGATTAAGATTCTCTGCGAGTGAGGGAAGTTTTCCATTGACCTTAAGCATCGTGGTCTCTCTTTGTCCATCTGTTGATTTTAGTCTTTTGTGGTATGAACATGTAAGCTCTCAATTTATTACATAAATATTAAATATTTTTCCTTTGAAGATGATCCAGATTCAAAGTTTAAAATATTTGTTCAATATTTTATCATTTAAATTTTAAATAAGTAAAGCCAGGGAACCATCACTAACAAGATTAGAGTGGCTACTACTGCTGCTGCGGAGGGTACCACTTGTTTATAAGCTCAAGGAGAAGCGTAGCAGCCGAGTCCTTGGCCCTCTTAACACTAGGCATTGGCTCGCCCACACACTCGTCCGTCCACCCTTTATCGTTCGTTTTAACTCTCACGGCAAATATAAACCTCTTTGCATGCGCCGGTCCGCCTTCATCCACGCACCTGTACAGCGGCATTGGCCAGTTCCTACGCAAACAAATGTCATTCAGAGTCTGCCTCGTGAACGTCTGGCTCTCGTTCTTCTTCTTCTTCCCGCTCTCATCCCCCTTACCCTTCGCTGCTTCTTCAGCCTCTTCTTTCTCTTTCAGAGCCGTAAGGGCATTCCGCGCTGCCAATTTCTGCGCCATCTTCTTCTGTGCATTCTGAGCCACGCCAATCTGCACACCATCAATGTATACCTCTACCGTCGCTACATTTCCATCTCGGCTAGCCCTGTATTCCAGACCTTCAGCCTGTTGTTGGCACCTTTCCTGCAGCTCTCTCACAGGGTGCATCGGAAGCGTCTCTGGTGTCACTATAGGTTGCAATAGCGGCTCAAATACCTGTACCCCAAAATATACAATATCTTTAACTATTTATGGCCCGGGATGACTTTTTATAATATCAAAAAAGCTTATTACCTTCCACACCACACCGCTATCACGCCCACTGTCAAGGAAAATGGCTCCTGCAATTGATTCGAAAATGTCACCCAGAACTTTAGGAGCCTTGCAATCCCCTAAGCCGAAGGAATTAGCTCTACATTTCGGCTGCTCGTTCTCTACTTCCTTGACAAAATCTCGGATCTACATCAAAACACCACAGGATCAATATAAATTTGGTAAATCAATTTTACTGTCTTTCTAGCTATCTACTCATCCTGTGATTATTACTCAGGATGGCAAAACATGACAAGAATCCCAAATGTCAAACCTGCTTCTCAAGTGCAGAGGATCCATGGCGTAGATGCAAGTGAAAGTTATGCTTCACCGCAACACGGGCAAAATTTTCATTGTTAACAGCAGCAGCACGTAGATCAGTCAATCTGCCAGGGGGTAAGTCAGTGTAAGTAAAGAACAGGTGTTTCGTGATTAGATGATCCAATACTGCATCACCCACGAACTCCAGCCGTTGATAACAGGAAACTCCAGAAGCTGGGCGAGAAGCATGTGTTATTGCTTCCACCAAAAGGCTTCTTTCTTTAAACTTATAGTTCAAGGCGCCTTCTAATGCATTGAAGTCCACACTTCTAAGAACAGTCTCAAGGGCATTGCTTGATGTGTTTACCCATTCGAGCTCTGAAGGATCAACATCTATCTCAATCCCTATCCATTTCATGAAATGGTTGGCTGCAAATCGCGTACCTTCCACATAATAAACTCCAATTAATGCTTCCACGACATCAGCCAAAGTTTTGCTAGATAGAACTCTGTATGAACTTGAATCCCCTTCAACCTCGCCATCTTCCATCTCATCATCTTCATAACCAGCCCAGCGGTCCACTTCTTGCTTTATAACAGCAGTTGGCTTGTCCTCATCAAACAAAGATGAACTTTCCTCCTTGTTATCCTCGTCATATACAGGCAAAACCCCAGGAGCAGCCCATCTTGACGGAGCAAAGCGATCTGCTTGTATGTAAGATTGAATTCCTTTGGATAGCGCATGATGATAGAGAACCATGTTGCTCACCATCTGCTGTCTCATCCTTGTAAGCTGACCCTCATGTTTCTGGGGATGTTTAAGAAAAAGAAATCGACTAACCACCCATTTGAGATAAGCATCTCCAAGAAGCTCTGCTCTTTCATAGCAGAAGGTCTCCTGACATGATGCAGAGGTCAATGCTTCCAGTATCTAAAAGTTGGAAAGGTAACAGCTATCAGATTCATCAAATAGAGAGTCAAAATGAAAACAAATTTGACAAGATTACCAAACCTTTGAGGCAGGAACATCATAGCTAATCATATCTCTCAGCTCAATAGCAAGCAGCATGCTTTCGACCCTTCTCATTACTGATGGCATTCTCTGTGCACCTCGTATGAGTCCCCCAGGAAGTGGATGCACAAAACATAGTTCGGCCGGAAGAAATACATAATAGGTTTTGTCAAGGGTCTCTTCAGACTCGCCTTCTGGAACTACACAAGCAGTTTTTTCACAATAAGTTACTTTCCATCAGGCTATGAAGGAAGAAGGAAACATATTCCTTGAGAAAAGCATACCTTCTGAATGTTCAAATCTGGGGGAAAGAAGATTCTTGCAATATGAAACACCTCGTCCTCTGATAAGAGGTTGCTGCTTATAAATTAATTTTACTCCATACCTGCAATCATCAGACAAACCCAACAGCTAAATGGTCACTCCCGTTGCACAGATAAAAATACTATTTTTGTGTTAGAACACAAAAGAAGACTGATATGGCTACAAAATGAAAAAAAAAATGCTTATTTCACAACCATTCACCAGCTTATAATGGAGTATGATTGTATAAACAGTACTAGGCGTCAAAGTGAGATCATACTTTATCCTGTAGTAATCAGCATAAGAACTGTACTCCAAAGGACCGAGATATCCTTCCTTCCTAGGAAAAGAGTCTTCAGCTGTCATATCATTACGCACAGAATCTACATAGAACCTCTTGCCAGAGTGAGCAGCAGTTACAACTTTACCAACCAAGTCCTCCACAGTTGTACATCCATCAGCCATTATCAGTTTTCCTTTGGGCAATTCCACATTGCTTTGGGTTCCAGAACTAATCCGGTTGGGAACCAATCCAGAAGCTTTCACAACATCATACTCAGCAACAGCTCCTCTGATTCCATAGGTAGGATGAGACTTCTTTCCAAATGTCATACCGTGGCGGAGTTTCCCAAACCCATACTCTCTTCTATCCCCACCAAGAGTCCGTTCACTCGTTCCCAAATAAACATCTGGTCGAGCTCTCTGAATAGGATTCTTCCATGCATCTGTCTCTGTTATAGTTTGAATAAGATCCCAATCAATTACGTTTAACGGATCTACTGTTTTATCGCTAACCATAGGGACAAATAAATATGCCTTTGCAGGATCCCATGGAGTGGTCGAAGGTTCAACATCAACGTCCAGCACAATGCTCATAAGTCTAACATGAAAACTCTTTAGGGATGCTAGCTGTGGAAAAGAAAAAATGGGAGTCATTCAATCAACACCAGAAATTAAAATGATCCTTCTCTCGTCAAGAAATTATAACAGAAATGCAGAAAGATGTACCTGGCTTTCTGTGATATCTATTGAGCCTCGGAAGACAAGAGATGCCCTAGTCTTCATGGTTCGAGCGATAAAAAGATCCATAGACATCGATAACACCTAATTGCATATCTGATATCAGTGACACGTCCTAAACACAAGTATCAATATAGCTATACATGTCTCATTAATGTACCTCTGCATCCAGCTGATTGCTAAAGACTACTGCAAAATCTGAAACTTCGGTCAGGAATGGATCTGTACAGGATCCAATATTTTCACATTTTACAGCATACATATTGAGATTAAACAACTTTGAACTATTGCAAACATCTCTTCCAGACAAGATCCAGTCTCCCTGTGAATCCAAAACCGTGTTAATATAATAAAACTCCAGTAATAGAGGAACGCCTCCTTAATTATATATTGGGGATATGCAAGAAGCTCTTGTGCTTTATCAATGGCTAAAATGCAACAGAAAATTTATTGGCTTACCGTATCACTGCTGCAAAAAAGTCATACAATTCTTCTAGCAATGATAAATAAAAAAACTCCAGCAATATTGGAAAAACTTGCCTGAAGTATAGTGGCTACCCCTTCGGGATAGAACTCCCGATGTCTGGCAGTTCCAGGGAGTGGATCCCCTTCGACGCCCTTCTCTACCTTGTCACCTTCTTCACTTCCTTTGTCTGGCAAGAGCATATCCGTAAATTCCCCCATCTCATGGAGCTTCTTGCAAGCAGCCAAACAAACGGCCTGAGCAATAAGAACATATCCAGTGAGGCAAAAGAAACTGGGTCAAAAAGCTGTTTAACTAGCAAGGCAGTACAAAATAATCAAGAGGTAAGGCATGGTTAACAGACCTGTTGTGCAAGACGCATAGAAACACAAACTGGACCCTCAAGGTTTTCGAAAGGTGCATTGCAGGGTAGGTGGAGCCTACAAGAGTATTCTGTAGAACCACCAGGCTTCTCATGCCGCTCCATGATAAATTCAGGGCGAAGTATTGAATACCTGGATAAGAAAAAAGACAAGAATGTTAAAAAGTTCGTATCCAATAGCATTACAAACTATATAAGATTATCGTTCCAGAACTGCACCTGTCACTTGGCAGCTGCGAGCAATAAAAGTGTATAAGACCAACTGCAGAGTTCAAGCTCACAACAGCACCAGTTGATTCTACTTGGTAAACTGAGCCTGGGCTTATATCCGCGGATATCGATCTTGAAACATCTTTAATGTGGCTCACATCTGTTCTCTCAACTGCTTCTCTTCGCAATGTTTCCTCACTATTCCTTGCATTCTTTAAGAATGCTTCATGGGACAGGTTCCCCCTAATGCACATAAAACAAAGTAATAATGATTCCCTTCTCACAAAAACAGAAAGAAATGTTGGTTAACAATATTTAATCTGAAAACCCAGGACCAGTAACAGCTGAATACCTCTCAACCATTAGGATATAATCAGACCCAGGCTTTCTAGCACGACCTCTTGATTGAATATAAGCCAAAACAGTTTTAGCGAGATCAAAGCGTATGACAACATTACATTGCCGAATATCAAGTCCTTCCTCAGCAACACTAGTTGCAACTAGAACAGTAACCTGTAAACAAATATAGCCTTACTACAAGTAATATTTCCTGGTTACATGTGAAATACAAACGCATGCTTCCAAGGAACTTACACGCCCATCCCGAAATTTGGCAATTGTGTCCTGCATTTGTGATGTCCGCATTTCCTGACTGTTATTGTGCCCAATCAAAGTAGCAGACTTGATGAAGCTTACAGATGGAAGTTCAGCAAACAACTGACCACAGGGCAACACATCACATGAAGTTACTTAGAATTACACAACAAAAGGATGGTAAAAGATAACTTGAGCAATATTTCATGAAGTAATACTGAACCTTAGGAAGAACCAAGGCAGATACAACTCTCTCAACAAAGACAATGGCACGAAAATCCTCTGTATTCTGGTACTTGAGAAGCACTTTTATTAAGGACTGCACCTTTGGAGTAACCTTACCCTCTGCTACTGCAGCTCCAATCACCTCATCAACGTGCTCTCCACCAGAAGCAACTAGCAAACCATAGAGATTCAATGAGCACAACTACTTAGCTTGGCCACTATGGCGAGTGCAAAAAGATATAAATACAAATAAAGGACAAGTTCAAAATTTTGATCATTTTTACAATTGCACGAGAAAGCTTCTATAGCTATTAAGCAATCATAAGGCTATACCAAACCCAACAGGGCTTTGGGATAAAAATATTAAAAAAAAAACACATGCCATCTCAACCAGGAAGTGTGTGAGATGATGATCAAGTTCCGTAACTATTAAGTAGGTTTATTTCTATCCAGAAAGGCAGAAACCAAATGATTTAAGTGACAAATACACATTTGGAAATTAGATGCTTTCATCTCGACCAAACCACTATACATGATAGTTGAGGATTAAATCCCAACCTTCCACCCTTGGATTTGTAAATATCATACTGCAGTTTGATGGAGGTAAGTATGTTAGAATTGGGGAAGTCCCGCACGAACACAAAAGGCAACCGCACCTAATCATATTAGCTTTACCAGAAGAGAGGAAATCTCTCTCTGGCCAAAATTGGCTAATGTCAAGTACAAGCAAATATTCTGGATAACTAGCAACATTCTCTACGTTTTATTAATACGTTGAGGCCTACCGCTGACCTCAAAGCTGGAATAAGAAAATTGAAGCTTGAATTCGGTACATGGCATCCACCTAGCCTCCTCGATGGCCTTCCCCTTACACAAAACCATAACTCTATGACAGTAATGATCTTGATCCCCTGCTGGTTGCACTTCAAGTATTTCTGTGGCACAAGCCCCTCTTCTTGGACTTGCAAAATCGCAAACAAATCCGTTACTACTGGGTGTTTCCCCCTTCAGCTTCTTAAGAAGAGAAACATGGAAAAATGGATGTGACTTGGAATTAGGAGGAAGCTCCAGCTTGTAGGTGACTTTCCCAATTCTTTGCCGGATCTTGAAAGGTCCATAATATTCTGCAGCTAACTTTTGATTGATTCTTCTAAGCAAGGTTGTCTGCCTGTAGGGTTTGAGCTTTAGTAACACCAAGTCCCCCATTACATACTCCACATCCCTCCAGTTGCAATGAGCCGCAAATACTATCCACTTCTAAAGAGTTTCTAAGTTGTCCAGGAATTAAGTATTCATCGGGTAGAAATTGTTGTAAGATGGGTGGTTGTCTACCATATAAGCTCTTAAAAAGAGTCCTCTTGGTTGCTCTATGATAGGTAGTATACTAGTACTGTACCAGAATCCTGCCCATGGCAACTACCTACCTCACTGATTGGACTGATCTGATACAAAGCATCTCAAATAGGTCCTGAGGCACTTGTTCAAAACCTCAGTTTGCATGTCTGTCTCCTGGATGACAGGTACCACTCATCCTCAATTTTACACCATGCCTTAAGAACAACTCTCTAAAAACAACTTAGAATTATGCGATCCCTATCACTCACAATTGACCTAGGAATTCCATCTAATCTGAATAAATCCTTCACAAAACACTCAGGCTACTGTCTTGGCTGTAAATGGATGCTTTAGCCAAATATAATGACCATATTTCGTCCATCTATCCACAAAATATATGCAATCCATCCCCGCTGACTTAGGCAACCCTCTAATAAAATCAAGGAAGAAATATTTCATACCTATTGAGGAGTTGAAGAGGTTGAAGGAATCCAGTTGTGTTTGTATCATACTTATGCTTCTGAGTCAAGCATTCTTCTGCCATTTGTTGTATCCTCTCGTAAACAAATGTAGCAAATAACAACTTGCAACAATTTTCTTAAGGATTTTAAGAAATCCTGCATGGCCCCCAATTAGAGAGGAATGAAATTCTTCGAAAAGTTTGGGAATCCAGGGAGAGGATTATGGGATCACGATCCAGCCTTTATAATATAATCTATTGATTAGAAGTTGATATCGTCCAGACCAACCAACTTTGTGTCTAGCCTTTTATACAATACTCTTGAGCATTAGATCTTCCTCTACTTCTATTCGAGGCCGGCCTTATCATGACTCTAATATGTTATCCAGTAAAGGGTTGTCGCTCGAGGCAAGATTGAGCCATCGTAACTCGATCCTCCTTCGTCTTCTGCGCACGTGAAGTATTGTTCGACACTTGAGGTCCAAGCCCAGGGATCTTCACTGTCAAAATTGGAAAGTTGCACCTTCTTCGCCGCCATGTAGATGTCATCGAGCGTAAGTATCCAAACAATGGAACTCGATCCCGTAGATGGAGTAGCGGAAGCAATTCTTGAGGTTGTTGATCCTTAGAAACGTCTAAGAACCTAGTGTTTCCTACTCCATGGACAAATTGTCCAGTTTCCGGTTGGTCTCGTCACCATGAGGCCTAAATCCTCTTTAAGGCCAAGTTTGCTGGCATCCCGAAAATGAAGCCTATCTATGTACTAGATGTGTGTATATATACATATATAAATATAGATCGTACAAGGTGCCTTTACTTTCTCATCTTTACTTTATAATAGAATAGAACCGAATGCACTACTTTCTCAAAGTCAAATTTCTCACTTTAGAAAGATTACATGAGATCGTGGATCTCTTCGTTCAGTAATATACTTCTCATCTCTTAAGACTTCATCATAGCAACAAATCTCTAACCAAGAATATCAGAATTGCAGAAGTCCCGCAGAAACACAAAAGGGAACCACACCTAATTGTATTAGCTTTATCAGAAGAGAGGAAGCCGCCTTCTCAACAAAATTGGCTGATGCCAAGTACAAGCAAGTATTCTAAATAACCCCATCAACATTCTATATGTCTTATTTATTGCTTGAGGCCTCACGCTAACCTCCTCAAGGGTCTCTCTAGAAAAATTAAAACCCATTCCTCTATTCTATTTTTGCTAAGAGCATTACCAAAAGAGGTCCCCTGTTTACTCCTTATAGAATACCTTAACTCTATACTTCTTACGTATAAAAACAACTAGAAACTCTCTCATCAATCTATGGGATAAAATGATAAATAATCATTTAAAATTCACAAATAACTATGGAATTGCAGGATCATATAGACAAAAATGGGGGAAAAAAACATAAATGAAGAAAACAAGAAATTAAGTGGAAGGGGAGGAAATCAAGCACCAAAAACATACACATTAGAGGTTATCCTTGAAAAATTGAAGTACAAATGGATCAACGGTACTCACCATGAGAATCAGGAAGCTCTCCCTCCTCAATTTCATCCATGTTGATAGCCATAGAATCACCATTTTGTTTGTCAGAATTTGTTCCATTACTGGATACAGCACCCTCGGACAGCTGACACTGTAATAAAGAAACAACTTTCTGCAAGTAGGACTCTTGAAATCTTACATCAAGCTGGTAACGTACGCGTTCATCATTTTGCAAAGCAGTGAGAAAGGAGTGAGCAACCTGCCACAAAAAATTGACAAATACATTGGTTAAAACTTGTAAGTAAAAGCCACGAAAAAATTGGGAACAGTGACATTACAGCAATATAAGAACCTTATATGCACACCACTGTCCGAGTTCACTGAGTGCATAGTTGATGGCCCTCAATTTCTGAATTAAATTAGCAGCACCATCACTCTCAGTTCTTTCTGAGACACCATAGACTTGGCGCAGCTCTTCCTTGACTCCAGCATCTCTAGCTCCCATAAATTGCCATTTACTTTTTCTAGAACTTGACCTTGCAGCTTCTTCAACAGCCTCTTCCATCTGTTTAATCTGCTCATGAAGAGACCATAATGTGGTTGCCTTGTCATACTCCACGACAATTTCTGATGGCATGGGGACATGTTTCTCCAACTCCTTTCGATCTTTTATTGTACAAACAACAGAATCTAGCTTGGTTTCTAAATTGCGTATCTTGATTGCACAATCCACTTGGTTGGAAACACCTAGTATAAGATATACCATGATTATCGGCATATGATTACAGAATCTAATTATTCAGCAGAATAAACACAGAGAATGCGTTCAAACCCTTCAAATTGACGGGAGAAGCAGTCATTCCAAACACAGCAGGCCTTTTCTCTTTTGGAGTTGTATGATAGAATTCAGACATAACCAGTGAATATGGATGTTTCTTCACGGCATGGTGACACTCATCCAGAATAAGGAGATGTATTGAATCCATTTTTATTATGCTGTGTCTAAGAATGTTCAACAGTATTTGGGCGGTCATCACAAGAACCTGCAGAGGGAAGAATATATCCATATAATTACAAGTTCCACGATGCAGATAAAAATGAACCAAGGCTTAGTGTGGCAATTAAGTTCACCGTCTCAAGATGCTGCAGCATTTTACATACTTCGGTAAAAGTTCAAAGAGCAATATAGGAAGAGGAAGAAAAATATATAACCACCCAGGAAGCACTGCTGACAGCTCTGGCTACAATGCTTTCCATTGCAAGGTCTCAGACTATACTAACTGACTAGCATATATATACATTTAAATAGAGTATAAACAAATGCCCAAGTCTAGTTATCTATATCAGCTAGAGCAAAATGTTTAATTTCAAGAAAAAAAAAAAATATTGTACCTGTTTATTTTCGAACTCACGGTGCCACCTTCTGGCATCCCAGAAATCTTGACCCATTTCACCACAATAATGGCCTACACTGTAACCGGTTTGTTCGCGGATGACCTCTGCTTGCTATGACAGGAAAAAAATCTATAAAGCTTAAGAAGTATTCAGACATCAAGACTATAAGCAGCTCGAAAAGACTCTAGTATACTTACCTGATACACTAGTGGAACTTTAGGCACCAAAAACACAGAAAGCAACTTCTTGTTCTGCTGTTGCAATTTGGAGCATATACTCTTTATTAGAAGAACAGCAATCAGTGTTTTCCCTGCTCCAGTTTCAAGGAAAGCAATGGTATTGTTTTGCTTAGCTTGCTCAAGTACATCCAACTGATACTTGCGAGCTTGTTCCTCTGGAACCCTTCCCTTTTTATGCATCACCCCATTGGTGTCTTTCTCCACGACTACATTGTTGTTCTCCTGAACCTTCTCCAGTTCACCTTTCTTACTATCCAATATACGATCAGCTTCATATGAGCCCACACGGAAAACAATCTCTTTCAGCCCCGACCTGTCCCTTTCCCAATAACCTTTCTGCTCTCTCTCCCTCCCTTCTCTGTTACAGTAAGCATACTCTCTTCTCCTAGCTGGTTCCCTATCCTTCCTCCCAGTTTCTTCCCAATCTCGAAATCTTTTCCTACCACTACCACCATCCCTCTCGCTATTGTAACCTCTGCTAGAAACAAATATATTATCTTCATAATTACCTCGAAGTCGTGCCCTTTTGCCATACCTATCTACATTTGTGGCATCCCCATCTCTTGAAAACCCGGGACTCCCATTTTCAATCTTAGTTGGTGTAGCAACCGGCTCTAGCTTCCTTTTCTGGTCATTTATATCCGATTTCCCGTTACTCTGCTTGAAATGCCCATCACTCACAATGCTACCATTACCTTGTGGGCAAATTTCTTTTGACACATCACTCTTGAGGGTGTCGGAAGCACAAATTACAGCTGATTTCTCATCTCTGACCTCAGAAGCCCTAGTTACCCCGAGTTGAGCATCTTCAAGGGCATCTCCGCGAATGATAGGTCGGGGAGGAGAAGGCAAGCCATTACCGTTCTTGATGCAGTCCAGAATATGATCAATCCCTCCGAAGAAAGGGTGATCATCACCGAGACAATCTTGGGTAATTGAATCCCCAAAACCGGCAATGAGGTCGCAAGGGATGATGTCGTCGTCCTCGCAAGCATCTAGCCAGTAAGTGGGTCTAGTTTCATCGGTGATCTTACCTCCGTTGTCCATTACCATATCTCCAGCATCAAAGAGAGCCGTTCCGTTCTAGGGAAAAAAGAGAGGGTAGAATCAATATTTAGTGTAGTAGTAAAAATCTTCCCAAAGAACGCGAGGTAGGTGATAATATTAATGGAGAAAAGGGGGAAAGCCCGAAAGTTGAGGGAGGGGGTTATTGATGATGCAGGATCCGGATTGATTTTGTAGATGCAGAGAAGCGTAGATAGACCGCACGAAGCACGCAATTACTAGTGCTATAGAAGAGAAGAGAAGAGAGAGAGAGTGCAAATTGCGTGATTCAAAGATTCCACGGTCTATCAACGCGTTTCTGCTTGCGATTGAGAGTTGAAAAAGGTTCCTTCTTTATGCTCCCTCTGCTTCTCCTGGGTATCTCTCTCCCTCCTCCGAGAGTCTGCGAGAGTGAGAGAGCAGGAGGGACAGAGGAAATGCGGTGACACAAATACGCAAGGGTCAACATAATTACCGCCTTTCCTTACGGCAGCGTCATGGTAGCTTATATTTGGCTTGTGTTTTGTAGATGAAAGGTTATGTTTGGGTTTCTAACCTAAGGTCATTTGAAGTTATTGTTACTTGGTGTTTAGTTGCATAGGTCCGAGGGTTTATCTTTTGAAAAAGAGAGTAAAAAATATAAATTTATATAATATTAAAAAATGAATGTCATATTTCAGGGTTTATAAAATTATTTTGATAATCTATAAGTAAACACCTATAAATTATAATCTTCTGAAAAATAAGTTAAAATAATTCTCATTAAACTACAACTAAATCCGTTCAAAGAAACAAAGGAGTCACATGATAAACAAATTTCAAAAAAAAATACAGGCTTTAAAAACAAAGGCAAAAGAGTGGAGCAAATCAAATTTTGAAAAAATTTTTCAAACAAATTGAAAAAGTTAAATTGCAATTTCATGAAATTCAAGGCTCTCGGGGCAAGATCTTGAACCAAAGAGATGTAACAATTCAAAGAAATCTCTTGACTAAACAAAATGGATTGTTATCTTTTTGCAGCTGATTGAGGAAACAGACTGGAGGAAGAAGATGCTCCATTATTTCGACCAAAAAGGTATCCTCTTTTACCCCCTCATCAATGCTAGACTTTCAAACATTTACTTGAAACTGATTTGTTTAGAACAAAAGAAGAAACTCATGCATATGCTAGAATTGCTCTTGGTCCAACTAGACGTTGAATATGCTGAAAATGTTTTGCTTGGATGTTTGTCTCTTTGTCTATTTAAAAACCGTAGAAGCACAGAAATTAACTCACAATCTACACAAGTTAAGTTTCGTACCCTTACTCTCCTTGATAATTTCTCTTACAAAACAAAACACACAATGAGTGAACAAAATAAGTCATTTATAAAAGATGTATGCCAAACCAACAACCCTCCACAACAGAACAACAAAAAAATCAAAAAACGAAGAGCAACATCAAGTTAAGAACAATGATAGTGAATCCGTGAACAAAGGTAAGTCTTTTGAAAAAACCGATCTTGAGGAGTATCTCATTTGTCTAGCTAAGGTGACAAACAATTTTAAAAAAAACAAAAAGGAACTTCTCTCACGGGATGTCTCCTAGAAGAACCCATTGAAATCTCGAAACTTAGAACAAAACTACGTCATGAATGAAAAAATGTCATGGGTGAGGTGAAAATCATTGCTAAACCAAACTTATGGTTTGAAGTTTGTTTCTCCATTCCTATAGATAGAAAAACCATTTGGGAGTCTAGTTATCCCATCTTTGGTCAACTTATTATTCTGAAACCATGGAAACCAAACTTTAATGTGTTTGTAGAGAGTAACACGAAAACTGACCTTTGGGTTAGAATCCCGCAAATCCCTCTTGAGTATGTCAACAAGGAAGCCATTAGACTTATCATAGAAAAGAATGGGGTTGGTAAATTTACCAAACTTGACTCTTTTTCCGAAAGAGGCAACGGTGTTAATTTCACAAGAATTTTTATTACCTTAGATGTGGTTGGGCAGAGAAAGAAAAAAGTCCCTATTCCGGATGAGGATGACCAAATTAAAAACTTTCCAATATGGTATGAGGAGTTCTCTGAGGGGTGTGGGTTTTGTGCTCATAAAGACCACGTCTATGAAAAATGTCCATTGAGGAGTTTTGTAACAAAACCTTTTAGAAGTTCTAGAGAAACTAATTTGATAAATGAAAAAGATATGAATGAAAAAGAATGGAAACAAGTTGGTAGGAATGGGAAACAAGGTGAGCCCCAAAACGAGGTTAGGCCATACCTCTCAACCATTATGGCTTGACCATTTTTAAAGATGAGGATTCGTCACAAAGCTCTAAGGAAAGTACCAACAACCCAAGAAAAACAAGGTTGCTACTGTTGTTGCAGATGAGAATAATGTTACTGTTAAAGGTGATCTTAAGGATCATATTGTTGCGAAATCTAAGAAAAACTCGGAACAACATAAGCCAAATGATGAACAAGTTGGGGGGTGCACTCCCTAATGATGCAAAAACTGAAAAAAAGAGTCAAGGTCAATCCTCTCCCTTATTGTCCCATTCAAGTTGACATGCCGGCTGATGACATATTTATTTGTGGTCAATTAGGACTTCATTCTTAGCATATTAAAAAAGTTTGGCTTTAATAACAAATGCGTGGAATGGATTAATGAATGTATTATTGTAGTATCATTCTCCGTTCTTGTAAACAACGGACCAATGAATCAATTCTTTCTAGAAAAAGGATTAAGATAAGGAAACTCCTTTCCCCCTATTTATATATTCTAGGGGTTAAAATTCTAACTCATATGTTACAAAACGATTGTAACGACTACAACAACCATATTGGATTTATGAGCAATCAAGGAACCCAAATCCCGTTCTTATCATTCGCAAGACGATATAATTATTTTTGCAAAAGCAAATATAGCTTCGTGCCAAAGAACTAAGCAAATCTTAAAAATTTATTGTTCTATTTCGGAACAAAAAATTAATTTTCAATAATCTGTTTTCCAAACAATAAAAAACACAATTGAGACTTGCATCGTCCAATTAAAAAATGGTATGCCCATGAACCACACAACAACCCTCGACAAATATCTTGGATATTTAATAATTAATGGAAGAGTGATAAAAATTGCATTTGGTGACATTAACCTTAAAACAAAACAACAACAACAACTTTCGACTTGAAAAGCTAAGTCTCTACCGCAAGAAGGTAGAAATACCCTAATAAAACATAATTTGGAGGCTAAACCGACCTTTTTTGTGCAAAGTTTTATACTTCCAATCCACAATTTGAAGGTGTTAGATAAAATAAAGAAAATTTTATTTTCGAATAAAGGGGACCAACATAAACCTATCATAAGTTGAGATGAAATTTGCAAGACAAAAAAAATGGTGGTTTTGGATTGAAAAAATCTTTAATCATGAACAAAGCATTACAATTGAAGCTTTTGTGGAAAATCCTGGCGGAACCAAATAATATTTGGCTTTAAATTGTTGATGAAAAATACATTAAAAACCATAACATTCTCTACTACCAAAAGAAATTATCAGTGTCTTGACAATGGAGTAACCTTTTGAAACTCAAACGTGAGTTTAAGAGAGGTGTTATTTGGCAAGCCAAAAATGGGAAAACCATCAACTTTTAGTATGATAATTGGGCCACAACGTCGCCGCTTATAAAGTGGTCCAAAATACTAATTAAATTGACACAAATATCAAAGTTAATCATTTTATAAACAATTCTAGAGAATGGGATTTAACAAAAAATGGACAATGAGCTACAAAGCATCCTTAGCCCGGAGATTATGGACAAAATTAAGTAAACAATAATGCCAAAAAAACGAAATTCATGATAGATTATATTGGAGATGCAGTAAAAAAGGGTGGTTCACAACCAAATATAATTCATCGGAGATGATTAATGAGGATAAAATCATCACCCCTAAAAATGCTTGCGATTGGATTTGGAAATTGAATACCCAATCTAAAATTAATAACTTCCTTTGGAAAATTTCAAAAAACGGAATTCCAATAAAATCAAAACTAGATGAAAGAAGAATTACAATCACTAGGCATTGCGAATTGTGCAACTATCAACTTGAGGACTTGGTCCACCTACTTATCGATTTAGTAAACAAAATCATTTCTAAAATTGATATGTCAATTTAGATAGATCAAAGCAACATTAGTCATGAAAACAAAATAGAAATGATACCCTACATGAAATAAAAAAAACAAATGTGGACTTAAAATGTTCTCTTGCCTAGCAACAATTTGGTGGCCGGAGCATCTAGTTCTTTAGAAACAAACTAGTTTATAACCCGCACCTTGTGCGGGTATATTTATATATTGGATTTTTGAGTAATATGTCATGAGCTTGTAAATGAATTAATGATATATGTACGAAACATTTATAATTTTTTAACAACTAAATATCATAAGTAATTATTTTTCACAATTATTTATTTATAACAATATCAAAATTTTAATGTTGATAATTATCTATATAATTAGTTTGTTTATTTCTTAATAAAAATAGTTTATAGTTGATTTGATAGTCAAAATAGTTCAAACTTGTTTAGTGCCCGTGCCTTGCACGAGTATTTGAAAATGTATTTTTTGATAACTTTTTATAGATGTCATTTTCTTATTATATATTGTTTATTTGATTATGAATGTTTATGTAATAAAGTATACGCTTATTAAATAATAATAACATAATTATTGACCTAGTTCGTCATATAAATATGACTACATCTAGGAACATATCAAACCAAAAGTGTTCACTATATCTATATTATAAAAACCACAATATTAAAAAATGTCAAAAAATAGATATGTGATTTTAATAAATGTCAAATAATAAACGACATCTATGCAATGCAAAAATATATTCAAAATAAATTAATTCAAAAAATAAATAAAGTTGTGCAAATATAATATAATACAGATAAGAAGATAACTTTTGTCGTGAAACCTCAAAAACATGCGCGACAGTCCGATTTTGAAAAAGAAGAAGATAAACTTGTTATAAGTGTAAACTCAAAAGTTATGATCGCTTCATATTATTGATAGAAAATGAATAATTGTAAACTCAGACGATAACATTAATCTTCAAACTTTTTGTGTTTATTTATACACCTTCTCAAAGGGTCATGTTTTCTTGATAATCGACGTGGAATAGCAAATTTCATATTTTACAAAATTATTATGGTTTAATAAAAAAAGATGTATTGGCTTAATTTGTAATTTGATAAAAGATTTAGTCTAGAAAAAAAAACAGTGGAGGCGCCACGTCAACATTATTCAGATATGAACTTAACCAAAACGCTAAAAAAGTATTATTTGTATACTATTTAGACTCTCTATTTATACAAATTCTAAAACCATCAAGCTTAGTAGTTAATCGACGTGGGACAACAAAAACTATCAAAAAATTTAACTAAATAGATCATTTTGATATTCATTTGAAAAAAATATTTAACGTAAATAGAAATCGAACTTAACCAAAAAGCCAAGATTACTTTAGGGAAAAACATTATGACCCACATAATTGTAGGTTAACGATCCAAAAATAAAATCTTTCCTAAAAATAAAACTTTAGGGGTACGATTACTTTAGAAAAGAACGTTATGCCCACATAATTGTAAGTTAACGATCCCAAAAATAAAAGGGTAAAATGGTTAAGTAGGCACCTTTTGCATACTTGTGTACAAAGTAGGTAGTTTTGAGTTATCATTAACAAACTAGGCCCCTATAGCATTAAAAATAAAGATTTAAGAAAAATCAAAATAAAGATCCCATGATCTTTCTCTCTCCAATTACACCATATTTATTTCCAATATTAATTAATTAAATTTAAGGAAATAACTGTTTGAGAAATATTAGCAGCCACGATCATCCATAATTATGCTCTATCTTGAACAAGATACGGTTCTCCATTTTCACACAATTTAGAGGGCGAAGGTCGTCGACATTTTCTGGGTAAACGTATGAGCGATTGTGAACTTATACGACATCGATTCTTTTGGTTTCAGCATCATCGTCAATCGTAATTCGGTAAGCCATATGTGTGTAAGTATATTTTCTGAATTTTCGAAGCTTTTACTCGATGCTTCAATGGCGGACGAAGGAATTAACTTGTACAGTTACTCGTTGTCTCATATAGTATGAATGTACATATGTGATGAATAAATTATATGTAGTGTTTATATGTATGAAAATATTTAAAGTCTTGAATCGGAATAGTAAGCAATATTCGGAAAAAACGACGACTGTCTGTAAATGACGTTGTGAGGTTGAAGGAAGTAACTTGTGTACATATTCGATGATACATTAAAATATGTATGTGTTCTCAATAACTAAATAATATGTATAATAAATTACATATTATGATGTTTTGTTTGTGATAGTTTGTTATGTACATAAAAGTATGTATGCATGTCTTAGTAATGTGTACATTTTTTATATGTAAAGAAAATTAAATATGTATTGCTTAATAATATGTACCGTTTGTTATGTACGTAAAATTACGTTTTTATGTATCAGTAATGTGTATATTTTGTTGTGTATATTAATGTTCATATGTATTTTGACACGTGTGTATGAATTATATACATCTGTTACATATTGTGTTTGAAATGATATACATCTGTTACATATTGTTGTGTAAATGTGTACACAAATTTTGATATACATTTATGGTACGCCTATGTGATGCTTATCTAATTTGTATGTACATTATGTCATAGGAATGTGTCCATTGTTCGTCACCGTTTATTACGGAGGGAAATGGAAAGTTGAAAATGATATTTGGAATTACACTGGAGATGTGTCGAGCAAACCAGTAGCTGTTGATGAGTATTGCACATACGATGATCTGGTACATAAGATTGCATTACAATTTGGAATATGCGTGTCAGAGTTTGAAATCAAACTGGCATACAGGAATCCGTTCAATGCTTCATTGAAACCATTTGATGTTAACACAAGAGGAGATCTAGACACATTTGTTCAAATAAATGGGCTGCAACAGTTTATGTGGAGTGTTCCGTTATGCATCACGATAATCGGGATAGAAAAAACTGACGGAGGAGTTATGTTGGGCGAAAATAATGTTGAAACAGGTAACAACATGTCTATGCTTCAAGTGTATGCTGATTTGGAACATAATACAAATTTGCAAGAAATTGGTAGCTCACATCTTGAAATATGTACATCCACATCAAATGTTCCTGAAACCTTGCATGAAGATGACGCAATTGATGATAGTCTTGCAATAGTTCCTCTCTCAGATACTTGTGTACCTTATGTACATGATTTTCAACTTGTTGTTGGTAAAACATATCGGACAAAGATTGAGTTGAAAAATGCATTGTGCTTGCATTCAATATCAGAATGTTCACAATATAAGATTGTTAAGTCCAAGATGAAGGCAGTAACAGCCCGGTGTATTGATGATTCATGTAATTGGAGGGTTCGATTCACTAGACTTGGTGAATCAAGCTACTTCACGACGACAAGGTTTGTGTCAACGCACACTTGTTCCTATCACGTAAGGAGGGCTAGAAACAGGGGCGCTTCGTATCACGTCATAACTGAAAAAGTTAAATCAATGTACTGATTCATATGTCGCATATGTATAGTTATATTTATGTATAAATTTATGAAAATGTGTACTGACTTGTTATTACGTGTTTGTGTAGGTTTGCTAACTCAAAGAAACTACCTTCTGTAAATCAAATTGTGACTGTTATGAAAAGTTTGCACCGCATTGATGCTAGTTATTGGAAATGTTGGAAGGCCCAGGAAGCCGTGAAGGATATGATTAGAGGAACATCGGAGGAAAATTACAGCTCAATTCCAGCGTATTTGTATATGTTAGAAGAAGTGAACAAAGGTACACATGTTGGTCTAATACTTGACGATGACAATCGTTTCAAGTATGTTTTTGTTGCTTTTGGACAGTCCATTAGGGGATTTGATGCTATGCGAAAGGTACTGTACATATTTTATTTGATTTGTGTACATAAGTCTATCATGAGTACATTAATCACAACCTTAATTTAGTGTTTTATTGTTTACCATCTTATTTGTTGTTAGGTTATAACTGTTGATGGCACACATCTCAGTGGGAAATATGGGGGAGTTATGCTTGTTGCAACAGCACAAGATGCAAATCATCAAATTTACCCCATTGCATTTGGAATTGTTGATAGTGAAAACGACGCATCTTGGGATTTTTTCTTTAAAAATATGAGACATATCGTACCAGACAGCAATGAACTTGTGTTTGTGTCTGATCGACATACCTCGATTAAGAAGGGTATAGCAAGTAACTATGAGTTGACATTCCATGGATACTGCATTTGGCATTTGAAGGGAAATCTCAGAAAGAAAACAAGATCAAACAGAATCCTCCAGTTGTTTATTGAAGGAGCCAAGAAATGTAGGGAATCTGATTGCATGGAGATACTCAATCAAATATCATCGGTAAAATAGTATAGCTTTCCATACATTCTTAATCTACTGTATTTGCAATGTCCATTATCCTTCTCTAATTGCAACATATGTACAACTACAGGAGAAGCCAAAGGTTGGACAAATGCTTATTGATATGGGGATATCAACTTGGGCACGTTCGCTCTGTCCTGTGAAGAGGTACAACATAATGACGAGCAACAACGCCGAGTGTGTAAATGCAGTAATGAAAGAAGGAAGGGAATATCCAGTTTTATCAATGCTAGATGAAATAAGACATTTCATGTCTAGGTGGTTTGCTGACCGCCGCCAAAAGTCTCAAGCTTGTTTAGATGTATCAACACCAAAGATTGAAGATGTTATACAAAAGAGGTTTGATGACGCTGGATGTTATTTTGTTTATATCCTAGATGCAGACAAGTTGAAATTCGAAGTTAAAAAGGGGGATGAGAATGTCATCGTTAGCTTGCAAACGAAGGCTTGTGCTTGTAAAGAATTTGAAGTTGAAGAGATACCGTGCATACACGCTGTTGCTGCAGCAAAACATGTAGGTATGAGTCCATCTTTTCTTGTTAGTAGGTATTATTCAACAGAAAGTTGGTGTGCTGCATATTCGGAGATTATTTACCCGGTACCAAACAAAACAGAATGGGACACACCGAAATGCGTGTCTGATATTATATGTGAGCCACCGTTGAAGCGTAAGAGATGTGGAAGGTTGCCAAAATGTAGAATACGGGCTTCATGGGAACAAAAACATCGGAGGAAATGCAGTTGTTGTGACTTTAGTGGACACAATAAGAAGACTTGTTTAAATCAGCCAAAGTAGTATATGTATGCAATTCAAGGACTTATCCGTTTTTAATGTATTTGGATCTGTTAATATTTACCCTTTGGTTAATGATATTTTTATGTATTATATAAGTCGTGCATACATACTAATATATCAACACTTTTTAGTTCAATCTATGCTAATATACTTACATAATATCTGTTTGTCTACATATTGCTACATATGTTCAATTCTGCGTAGTTTGTGTACATATGTCATGTATGTGTGTAAATACGTACAAATGTAATATACCTTTATTTACAAGCATATTAATGTTGTAAATAGTCGTCTATAAGTAGAATTTAATAATATGTGCATATAATTAGATGTATACATATTTTTGTAATTGACACTATAACTTATTAATGTGTGTACACACATTAATAATGTTGTAAGTAGTCATCTATAAGTAGAATTTAATAATATGTGTCTATAATTAGATGTATATATATTTATGTAATTGACATTATAAGTTAACTAAACATGCATACAACATTGGCCAACCTTGGCAATTTATATTTGTGTACATAAGTTATAAATAATATGCACTATAACCACATTTGTGTACATAAGTTATAAACTATATGTACATTTGTTATCCTGTCTTGTGTATACTGGACACTGGATATAATTGTTTTACTAATAGTTAGTTCATAATCCCATGTTCAAAACATATGCAACTTAAACTTCAATTACAAACATACGTTCAGTACACAAACCAAAAGCATAAATTATGTCCAAAAGGTTTCTACTACATAATCTATTGATTCAGTAAATGTTGATCACATATCATCGAACCACCGAGTCCAGTCCCTTGTGAAAACAACATTGGCCAACTTCTCCCTACATGCTTGAACAAAGTCGTCGCATATAGCGCTAAGGTCAGAACGGCCGGATGCTAAGTATTGTATGTACTTAACAGTGAATATGCCACAGCTGCCCCTGTACATAACAATTGAACTTAATTAACAGTATGCAACATAAGGCGTATGTACTTGTTTTCAATGTAATTGACATACCCATCAGCATTAATGTTCAGTCCTGTCTTCCTAACAACCTTCAATGCGGACTCCAACTTGTCCCCAAGGTGTGAGTGCTTACCATGTGCTCTAAGGACTTGTGGAAACATGACAGCCAATGGTTCCAGTATACTCTGCAATTTATCATCTTTTACATACATGACCATGGGATCATATACATAAATGCACCATTGGCGTAGATCGATTTCCAGTGCAATCCAGTGTGAGTCCATAATGTTGTAAAGGGAATAAATAACGTCAACATCATACAAAGGCTTCCCGAACATCTGTGGACTGTCCCCTGATATAACAGCAAACATTGCTTTGTTGAAGTCTGGATTTCCATTAGAAGTCTCCGTATATTTGGTGTATGTTGTACGGTTGTACGCCCTAGACCAAACAATGGAAAGCACAGCTACCTTTGAGAACCTATCTGGCATGTCAACAATCTCTTTGCGCAGATGCATCATTAATTCATCTATTGCCTGCAATATACGAATACATACATAAATTATGTGCTACATAATTTATCATTATGTATCAAAGTCAATCCATTAATTTTAAATGAATACCTTGTCTTTTATCCAGCCAGTGGGTTGCAAAATTTCCTGGATTGAATCTCGAGATATGTTATTTACATATCCTCTAATCGATCCTTTATCATCCTTGTTCTTCAACCAGTTATACAATTTATGTCGCTCTTTCAGTTGCAGCATGCTCATATTAGGTTCTTTCGGGAGTTTGACATTTCTCTTGTATGGTGTTTTCATGTATTTACTGTCCCTTTGAATCCTTAGACAAACCCTGCGAGCTGGTTCATCACTCTTAACATCCTATTGAGCAGAATTTTCATGTCATATATCTTTTTTCCTTCAATTATATAAAATACACATACAATTATTCATAATATTCAACAACAGTTCATTTACAGGAGCCTAACTGCTACACACGATCAACAATGAGATACATTAATCACATCTGCATGATCACAAACAATTTCTACATCATATGATATATACTACTCACCAATAGTTAACATATTAACCAAACAGGTAGTGTGCATAATATTCGTACATATTATATACATATGAAACATGAATGTTGTGTACATATCATTCAAATTTATGTTCCAAAACAACTTCATATTAATATCAGTCTCAACTTCTATGTACACGACAGACACACAAATGTGTACATATTGTCTTTTCAGATACATAAATCATACATGCAAAAACTTCTTAAATAAACAATGAACATTAACAGTATACGAACTACTTATATGTACACACATAATATGTATTAGTCGATTCCACATCCAGACACCAAAAGACTTGAATCACATACCTCAGGTGAGTCACCAGCTAACTCATTCACCTTTGCATCATCTAATATTTCTTTTGTCGAGGGCTCAGGGTCTTTTGAGGCATGTTCAGAGCATTGACCGTCATATGCTGTCTTCAGAATATCTTTAGCAAGGTTTGTTATTTTATTCTCTGTTCTCTTGTATGAAGTGTACACAGTAGTGTCTATTTGTTCGTACAAAATGCCAAGGTCCCTAGCATAATTGGTTAGATCCTCAATTAAAATCCCTTGATTTTCAACCTTTTCAGCTAATTCTTTCTGCTCTTGCTGTATTGATTCCAACTTCTGCATTATTTTCTCAACCCAATCCGGATGTTCTGTGTTCAATCTGTTATGTACATAAAACATATTTAATTTATATAAAAATGATATTGTGTATACCAATGTATGTGTACAGTACTACAAATACTACAACTTACTTTGTAGTGTCAGAAGTTTGTGTATGAGTTGATTTTCCTCCTTCATCAACTGTTTTTCGTTTCCCCTCTACCTTCAATGCTTGTGCTTCCTCAAATATGACTGAACTTGGTTCAGGAAGTGTTGTCTTGTCAGATCTTTTTGATGATCTACATAAATTTGGACTGTTATAAGTAATGGGGTTCAATGTAAAAACCTACCAATATGTACATTAAATGTATGTATAGTACTGTATGAAATGTCAATTTATATATTTAATATAACTTACTTTGAGGTGTCATCCTTTTCAGTTTGTGTTGATTTCCCTCCTTTGTCAACATTCTTTTCCTTGGTGTCAACCTTCACTACTTCACCTTTACCAGGCGTTTTTGTACTTCCAGCATGAACATTTTCTTTGGGAATTCTGTTTGACGATGTACATACGTTTAGGATATTAAAATTCGTGTGAATCAACTCATTACAAACTTGTGTATACACAAAAAAGCACATACGGACATAATGTGTACATTAATATACTAAGTACAACTTACTTTGAGGTGTCTTCCTTTTGGTTATGAGTTGATTTCCCTCCTTCTTCAACTATTTTTTCTTTTTTGTCAACCTTGGCTTGCTCATTTTTTCCAGGAATCTCTATACTTGGTTCACGGTCTGTTGCCTTGTTAATTCTCTTCGACGATCTACATAATATTGCAATTTAGAACCCATTATCTTGAATTTGTGTATACTTATATATATACATATATAAAGTTTACATATGTGTACTACCTTGAAGGGATTGCAGTTGGGCTGATATTATCCACTTTTCTTTTCCCTTTATTGGTTTCTTCAGCTCTCACAGTTTTGGCCCCTTCATTTTCTCTTTCTGTACATAGACATAAATGAAAACATATTATGTATTATACCTTAACTATTAATGTAAAATAATCATGTATGTATTGCTAACTTGGTGGTGAAACAAAGTCATCATCTTCAGTAGCAGCTTCTACCCCACTAGTGCTGTTTACCTTGATATCTTGAACACTACATAAAAACAGTGGTGCTATCAGATTTATTTCATCCCTTCTTTTTTTTTTTTGTGTGCATATAAATTAATCACTTACCTAGTGGGTTCCTCCATCTTCTGGAATGTACTTGGCCTTGAAATTGTGACATCATATTTAGTGAACCCAACATCAAACATGTAATCAATCCTCACATCTTCCAACTCACTATCCCACCAGTCATGGTCGTCGTCGTCCATCTCTTCAACCATATGATGTATATCACTTTTCTTAAGGGTACTAACAATACCCTTGATTTCAGCATATCCGGAGAATGGTTTGCCCCCTTTCCCAGACTTGGACACCCATCTCAAGCACAATGGTCTTACATCTCCATCTAACAATGTTGCAAATACATTTGCAATCTTTGGAATTGATGCGAACACAAATATCTGTAAAATAAGAAATATTGTAATTTAACATATGTACATTTTTTCTTTAGTTATATCAAATATAATGTAATACATGTATCACATATATTACAATGTTTCTATACACACCTGAAGGGCCAGTGGAAATCCACCAATGTTGTAGCCACCACTTGGCCTTTCTTTCCCTGCTTCACATGATTGGAGATGTTTCTTGGTCTGTGTGAACGCAAGACGTCCCCAAGGGTAATTTCTAAAAGCTTCCAAGTCATTAACAAGATTTAGTGTCTGTTGGAAAACATTTGTTTTCTTATCTTTTGAAACCAAAACTCCTTCGATAAATATGATGAGCGCCATTTTATACTTGTAAGGTGAATCTTTTGGCTCTTTAAAAAAATATTCCTCCAATTTTTGAAGAGGGCATCTGGCAACGCCAACAACATCCTTCATGTCGACATTAACACATTTCTCGTCAGCTTTGAAGAATTCATCCGAACACGACAGAGCTGTGATATCAGCAAACTCAGTAAGACCAAACCTCAGTAGCACATCATTGATTCGAAACCACATAGAATTCCTTCTCTCGGTTTTCACCTCCCTCATTAGCATGAAGTGAATAAGCTGATTTGACATCTTCAACTTGGTGCTCATACTAATTAGTGGACCAAATATACCACCCTTCAGTTTTTTCTTGTCCTCCTCTGATAGTTCATCAAGAATTGCTGGAATCAACTGCAATCGACTAAAGCAATTGATACGAGTCTTTGGGGAGTTTTCCATCTCTTCCCAGCGGTATGAAAACTGTGAATCACAATGTTTTTTATATGTTACATATATTATACAACTAGTAAATGAATATAACAACAATTTCTTCATGTTACACGTACCTTCAGTTGAGGAGTTTTACCCATGTACCAATCATCAACCAGTTGGTTGTATGAATCACCCATTTTCTGTGTATAAAAGTCATTTATATACATAAACTTATTAATCTGATACACATTAGTATGATGATAATATATGTACACAATGTTACCACTTATGCATATGTGTTACTCCATTTTCAACATATGAAGAACATATCCCTAGTTACACATAATATTTGCGAATCACATAACATATACTTCGACTATTTTGTTAGTACACATATATGTTAGTTTTGTATGTGTACACATGACATCATACAAAAAATTTCTAAAACATTAGTATGCAAAAATACCTGAGATGAAGTACCAGCCCCACTGTTTTGAAAATGTTTCCTCATGTGAGGCTTAATTGCCATTCTCTTCTTTCTTGCCATTGATTTTCTATTGTCAATACACTAGTAAAATCAGTTTTGTTGCCAAATTGGTAAGTACCCTTTGTATCTATAATCAGTACATATAATGGTATAATAAATTGTGTTTCCTATTACATAATATTCACCTTTACCATATACATCATATATTTATGTTCCAAGACAATTAAAACACAGTAAAACACAGTAATACATATATTTATTTCCACAGTCAATATCTGTGTGTGTATGGAGCCTAACTACTACACACAATCAATATTAATGTGCACATACTATATGTATTACACACGATCAACAGTGAGACACACTACTCACATCTGCATGAACACAACCGATTTCAACATCATTTGCTATACATTACTGACAAATAGTTACCATTATATGTAATATGTTTTGGAACATTCAACCTTTATGTTCCAAAACAACTTCATAATATTATCAATCTCATCTACTATGCACATGTAATACACACAACTGTACATATACACTTTTCATATACATAATTCATACATGCAACAGCTTATTAGATATGCTATGAACATTAACAGCATTCGAACTACTTATATGTACACACACACTATCAATTAGTCAATGCCACATCCAAAAACACAAACAAAACTTCAAAATATTGTATATCTCAGCTTCTATGTAAATGTGATACACACAAATATGTACATATTGTCTATTCAGATACCTAATCCATACATGCAACAGCTTCTTATATATGCTATGAACATTAACAACATTCGAACTACTTATATGTACACACACACTATAAATTAGTCGATTCCACATCCAGAAACACAAACACAACTTCATAATATTATGAATCTCAGCTTCTATGTACATGTCATACACACAAATATGTACATATCGTCTATTCAGATACATAATCTATACATACAACATCTTCTTAAATATGCTACGAGCATTAACATCATTCGAACTACGTATATGTACACACACTAGCAATTAGTCGATTCAACATCCAAAACACAAAAACTTGAATCACATACCTTCTTCGTTTACAGGATTTACAGTGTATTGGTAAAATTTAGGTCTTCCTCACTGAAATCATGAAAACGATTAGTTAAAAATCAATTCTTTGCATACTACTTACATCATCTTCTTCAATACGCTATTCCATTTAAACCGAATACATAAAAAGAAGAAGATATGGTAAAAGAAGAGAACTCGGAACCCATAACACACAGAATCCACAAAACGAAGAAAATAGGGCATAATCGATAAACAGTGTGCAACGCAAACTCACCTGTGTTCTTTATATCAGAATATGTGAGAGATCGATGATAGAAACAGAATCGAAATGGCAGCAGCGGTAGATAGTTCGAACTCGCTGTGGTAGAGACGACAATGGCGATATTCGTCAATGGAAGTCGTCGACCGTTCGAAGGAAAAAGCAAATGTGAGAGAGTAAGAAACTTTCTCGGGACTCAACTTCCGTTTGATAAGATTGCAGAATCTTCTGAATATCTTCAACCGTGACAGTTTCTTTCTTTTCAATAACCGTACAACCATTTAATTGGAAATTTATTTTAAATTAATTATAGCAACTAAATAATCCACTACCTATAATTAAGGAACTCCTATTTATTTTATCTTTTTTTTCAAATTAAAATTAGCCAGGGGCCTAGTTACTATCTAATAAACCAAAAGTGCCCTAATGGCTAAATATTCTCAAAATAAAATATTATTCCGATATGAATAATAATTATACTTGAACTTAACCAAAAGATCAAGAAATGTATTATTCGTATAATCCTTAGACTCTCTATTTATACAAGTTCTAAAACCATCAACCTAATCGAGATGGGATAACAAAATTCTTCAAAAAGTTTAACGTAAATAGATCAGCCTAATAATCATTTGAAAAAAGAAAAAAAAAATCTTCCCTAAAAAATAAACTTTAGGGTTACGATTATTTAGGCAAAATAACGTGAAAATATTTAAGGTAAATAGAAATCGAAAACTAACCGAAAAAATCTAAGTACATTTACTTTTATTTAAAAAATTATCCTAAAAATAGATTGGTTCCAACAATAAAAAGTAACATGAAATAGTTCCACTAACATATTGTTAATTTGTTAACAAAAGGTTCTTTGGCTTCAAAAATAGTTTAAAAAATAAAAATTTATTTGCAGAAAATGTATTATTTGTATAGTCAAAATCTTGAAAATATTTAACATAAATAGATAAGACTGCCTAAAAAAACTCGAGGGGCACAATTTCGACCCACATAATTGTAGGTTAATGATCCAAAAAATAAAACATTATTAAACGCCAAGAAATGTATTATTTGTATACTTTTTAGACTCCTTGTTTATATAAGTTCTAAAACAATCAAGCTTAGTAGCTAATCGATGTGGGACAACAAAAACTTCAAAAAAATTTAACTAAATAGATCATTTTGATATTCATTTAAAAAAAAGAAAAAAATTTTTCTCTAAAAATAAAACTTTAGGGATACGGTTACTTATATAAAAATAACGTGAAAATATTTAACGTAATAACCAAAGACCAAGATTACTTTAGGAAAGAACATTATGACCCACATATAATTGTAGGTTAACGTTCTCAAAAATAAAATCTTACCTAAAAATAAAACTGTAGGGGTACGATTACTCTGCCCTAAATACATTACTTTAGGGAAGAACATTATGACATTGTAGGTTAACGATTCCAAAAATAAAATATTATTCTAATATGAATAATAATTACAGTTGAATTTAACCAAAAGGCTAAGATATGTATTGTAAGACCCGAGTTTTGCCTTCAGCGCCTCCGCGGCCGAGATGATCCGCCCGTGCGGCTTACGTTAGATCGCGCCCTATCGTTCTTTCGTCCGTTTTATCTTCCTTCCATAAATAGAATATCCGATATTCTATCTTATGGGCTGGTTTTCTGATCTTCTTTCTAACCCTAGACGCCTTTCCGTCTATCTTTCCAGCCCGTCCCTTTATATTCCCGTCTTTTCCTCTTTTCCCTGTTTCTTGCTTACGTCTTCTTCAACCCTAAGAGTTGTAGCCGTTCCCTTGCTTCTTGCGACCTTGATGAACGTGTAAGTTCATCTCTTCTGGTTTCTTCATTGCATTCTTATAGTTGCTGCATGCCTTCCCCTTTTGTTTCGTTCTCTTCTTCGTTTTTCCCTTTTTTTCTTCTCCAAGAATCAAGTTTGATCCTTGATTCTTGTAGAGCGTTCCGTTGTTGATCCTTTCATGTTCTCAGGCTCTTTGGAGTTGAGTTTTGACGTGTTAGATTCAAAGGTGCGAGCTTTGGTTGCCCCTGCTGTGAGTCGGTCGAAGAGGAACCCCGATAGAGCCTCTATAAGTGCACCGCCCCCGCGGCTGCATATCCCGCCCTCGCGGCAAGCCGCCCTTGTGCCTTGCTCCACCGCCCCTGCGGTTTGCTTTGTAGTAACTCCTATCTTTGGTGAGTTGCTTCATTTCTTGCTTTCCTCGTTCCTTTCCTTGATCCTTGTGGTTGTTCCTTGAGTTGCTGTTAGGCTAAGGTTGAGCCCTTAGCTTGTGGAGATCTCTCAAAGATCGTTGAGACTAGAAGTTATAGACTTCTAGCAACCGTTTCATTCCTGATCCGTGATGCTTGTTCTTATAGACTTTCCTTGCTCCTTTCCTGAGGGAAACTGAGCTTACTTGAGTGTTCTCTGAGTTGTTGTTGAGTCTTTGTGTTATCTTCGAGTGAGGTAAGTCCCTTGGACTTACTTAGCTTCATTCCGCGTATTAGTTGGATTATATTGGCTTGTTTGTGTGGTTTATTCATGTTATAACGGATAACCGGACTAGAATTCACCCTTATAACCTTAATTGGCCCAAGTGTATTATAACCTGGCGGTGACCGCTTGTCTAGTTCAGTATTGGGGAAACTGGAAAGTGCTCTTGCGACTCAGGCCTACAAGTAACGGATATTACTGATCTATTCCTGTTGGTATACGGAAGTGGAGGTGAGTTTCGAAAGGATTCTCGTGTGACAAAAGAAGTTGAATTAGTAATGAATGACTTAATGAAAGATAATAACCGGTTGTGTGCAAGCATTCTATGTGTTATCGTTACCTTATGTATGTTTGTGTCTTTACGTTCTTTCTGATATCTAGAATGTTGGCTAATAGTTTATACCGTCGTTGTAGATGTTTCGCAAGTTCAGGATACTGTTGAGTGATCCGGATGGTGTGGTCAGCTGGGGTTCCCGTACATTATAGGACGGGGTCGGGTTTTTGTTTCCCTTTTGTTTTGAACTCGGCTGCGAGTCTTTTACGTTTTGCTTTGTTTCAACCTTTGGTTTTGAGTTTTGGTTTTCATTCGTCTGTGCCTTGTTGTAAGATCCGTTTGTTGTTGCTACTTTGAGGGTCGGGACCCATTGTGCGGTCCTAGCCCGTAGCGCTTCGAGTTCCCAAAACTTGGGGTGTTACAAGTATTATTTGTATACCCTTTAGACTCCCTATTTATACAAGTTCTAAAACGATCAACTTTAGTAGCTAATCGATATGGGATAATGTTATGGTAATTAGGTAGCACAAAAAGCTTTACATTTATAAACTCGATCTAAATTCCTAAACTACCTAGCGAAACTCGTAGTGTACGGATCGTTTTGTAGGAAGGAAAGTATTTCGAGGTCGAACACAAGGACTGAGGTGAAATCAAGTCATTCAATGATCAAAGATAGTGTAAGTCTAAACTAAGATGAGATGAGGAATAAAGAAAGTGCAAAACACAATATTTTTGTATGGTTTTGGGTGATCAAACAAGGATCACAAATATATCAACACAAACAAGCAACACAAACACACAAACACAAAGATGGGAGATTAGAGGTAAGAAAGCGGATTCTAGAGATTCGGAATTCCGATTATGACAATGGACTCATGCTATCTAAACATCAAAGGAGGGGATGTGGTTGTTCGGAGTTGGGTGTTTCTCTAATGGGAGCAGTTACCGGGTAAGTCTCATGCTCCACTAGTCTCGAACCTAAGGTCCTATTACCGGGTAAGTCTCAAGGAACCTAAGGACGGGAATTCTACACAAACCGGTCACTACCTAAGGGTCAAACCCCTCCTTACCGGGTAAGTCTCGGAAAAGGCAAGTCTTAAGCAACGATCCTAGCACACTCAATCCAATAGCGGCTTTTTTGGCTCACTTCTACCTAGAGTTCATCAACTTATGTATCTAAGAGAGGAAATTACCGGGTAAGTCTCATTCCTCAAAAAGGTTGCTAACATTAGGTCACCCTAAGCTAGATTAGGCTCAACAAACACTAGGATAATCTAGGAAATTACCGGGTAAGTCTTGTTGAGCCTAATCTAGCTTAGGTCACCCTAAGCTAGATTAGGCTCAACAAACACCCTAAGCTAGATTATAGCTTTTAATGTTAGCAACCTTTTTTGACCTAGCTTCTTCCCCAAAACACTTCTCCTTTGCTCCTAGCTTGCTCCTTAAAGAGTCTGGATGTGTGCCACCACAAGGAATGATCCTCGAATGATTCGATTAAGTTCCAAAAGCTCCCCAAAATACCTACAAAACCGACAAAAACCTATGTAGACGTCTATTTCGACAATATGCATGAATTAAGCGTAAACGTCATGAACTAATGCCAAACCATGCATGAATAACGGGAAAAACTATCTATATGAATGCCTAAACTAGTGTCATAATCATGTCATCAAATAACAAAATCCTTCAAAAAATTTAACGTAATCAAAAAATTTAACGTAAAATGGATGATGTTGATAACAAAAGATTTCTTAGCTTAAAAAAAATAGTTTAAAATTAAAGATTTTTGTCCCAAAAATAGGTTGGTTGGAAAAAAAAAATTTACGTGAATTTTTTTTAATAATAGTTAGTTTAATAAATAAAGATTCTCTAGCTTAAAAAATAGTTTACAAAATAAATATTCTTTGGCTTAAAAGATTTTTTTGGAGTAAAGATATTTTCGAAACAAATCGGTTACAAAACAATTTTTTGGACTTAAAAATAAAACATTTAATGACGTTAATTGTCGGAGCTCTATTTTAGAAATACTGTCTCCACAGGGGCCACGTCAGCGAATATATAAACTCCCTATTTATACAAGTTCTAAACCCATCAAGCTTAGTAACTAATCAATGCGGGACAACAAAAACCCTCAAAAAATTTAACTAAATAGGTCATTTTGATATTCATTTGAAAAAAAGAAAAAAAATTTCCAAAAAATAAAACTTTAGAGGTACGGTTACTTATATAAAAGTAATGTGAAAATATTTAACGTAATAACCAAAGGCCAAGAGGTCCAAGATTACTTTAGGGAGGTTAACGTTCCCAAAAATAAAATCTTCCCTAAAATAAAACTTTAGGGGTACGATTACTCTTCCCTAAAAATAACGTTAGGGAAGAACATTATGACCCACATAAGTGTAGGTTAACGATCCAAAAATAAAATATTATTGCGATATGAATAATAATTATAGTTGAACTTAACGAAAATGCTAAGAAATTTATTATTTGTATACTCTTTAGACTCCCTATTTATACAAGTTCTAAAACTATCAACTTTAGTAGCTAATTGATGTGGAATAACAAAATCTGTAACGCCCCAATTTTTAGGCGGCGTTTGTGATATCTTACCGGCTTTTAACGATATTTTATTAGCTTAAATATTTTTAAAAGGTATTTTATGGCGTAAAGTATTTATTCCCGAGTATCATTATATTTTGGACACGTTCGTATATCCTTACTAATATTTTCGGAAAAAGTCAAAAATGTTTTTCGATCCGAAAATCCCGTTTCGAAATATTTCGATCGAGTTTGCTCTATTCCCATTTATTTATTTTATTTTATTAATTTTTTTCTTCCCTTCTCTTGTACCTTTTCCTCCTCTTCCTTCTTGCGTGATGAAGTGGGTTTGGGCAGCCTGTTGCAGTCTTGCACTGCTGAAAGTTCTGAGCCCCCGACCCCTCGTAGTCGTTCCACCCCTCGACATCTCCCTCTTTGTGCTCAACCCCTACTCTCTCACGCCATCTCCCTCGGTATTCTTCTCCTCCCTCTGTACAGCTCTCACTGGCAACCCCTCACTCTCCTCTTCATCACCCAACAACCACACTCATCTTCTCTCCCTCTTCACGCTGCAACTAGTCAAGGAACACCATTCTATCACTCCTACAACTCATCACCCTCAAGATCCCTATGCTTCTCTTGCCTCCAACCTCCTGCTGCTCTCCACGCCACACCACACCACACAGCCTCCCAGAAGCTACATATATGCTTCTCTTCATCCCCCGAAGTAGGCACCAGTGACTCTCCTGTCAAACACCACTTTCGACTCGCCTTGACGGAGATCGAAGCCGCATCGGAACCTTCACCCTCGCTGCCGGAGTCAAGGTTGCCACCCCACGTTGGTTTCCGCCGCCCTTCTTGCTTGCCATCCCTACACTTCACCTTCGCCTCCTCTATGTAACGCCCTACTTCAGCAGATCCGCCCAGGATCCGCCTCACCGATGACCTTTCCTTTCTTCTCTATTCTCCACCGCCGACTGCCTCTGTCGCCGCCTTGTTGCCGCCGATGTCGCCTCCGGAGAGACCCTCGGTCCTGCCTTCGCCGTCGGACCCTACGCTGCCATGAAGCGCCGCCGCCTCCCCTTCCCCTGTGCGTGTTGCAATGTTGAAGAAGGGTCTTTCGCGTTTCAAAAACCCTTGTTACTAATCACAGTCGGGCCCCACTCTTTCAAAGTATTTACATAAAGCACCCTATATTTTGTATTTGTGTTTCTAGCCCTAATTTTGGGATTGCACAATTATATCCCTGTAGATTTAATTACAAGATTTGGCCCAAATTATTATTTACATATTTGACCCAGGTTTTTAGAAATTTAAATATTTACCCCTGCAGGTTTAATTATGGATTTTGGCCCAAAGTTTTATTACAGATTATGACCATAGTTTTGGAACGGGATAGTTGGCCCCGGAAATGTGCTAACGGTTTCTAACCTCGGGTTTTTAATTACGGAGACATTCTTATGATTATAATATATATATTATTCCCTTGATTGGTTTAATTCAATTTATGGCTCAAAGTATTCATTACGGTTTCATGACCAAGTTCCGTGAATTTCATATTTATGCTGAGAAGGTTTTGGCGGATTTTAAAGTGGGCTTTTGAAACCGAGTTTTTCCTTAGATTTCTATTTTTAAAAGCTTCCGTTCAAATTTAGCGTATTGCCTAAATTAGTATATCTTTCGTCTTAGGTTCGAAAGCGCCCCGATAAAGGCCATCGAATCCAAACTCGACATCCATCGGTCGTCTTTCGTCTATTGACATCACGTGAGTACACTCTCCCCGAGCTTATGATCTTACTCGATCTAGTTATGTTTAGTGGTAGAATCATGCTAGGTTGGATCTAACATAACTTAGGGCAAATGCCAAGTAGTGGCTTTGAACTTTAGGTGAGGATTTGAGGAGGATTTGAACGTTATAAGGATTGAGGTGTGTATGTTATCATGTGAGCTTTGTTGAGGTTGTGTTTATGTGTTTGTTGAGATTGTGGAGTTAGGATGGAAGTATTTAGCATGTCGTTATAGTTGAGATCTCATGAGTTTATGAGGGCCAGGAGAGTATCCTAGTTTATGGGAGTGTATGACCTAATAAGAGTATATAGTACTAGAAGTCTAAGGACTTCTAGCTTGCGTGAGTAGTTGTTGATTATCATGCCTTGTCTTGAACAGGCTTTGGTTGTTTTCCTTCGGGAAGTGAGATCGGTTTTTAGCTAGCTTTGAGACGAAGTATGTCCTCGGACTTACTTAGCTGCTTTTATGCCTTATTTGGATATATATGGTGGTGTGTGTTTTATCGCTTTTGATCATGAAACTGAATTAGGACTACTTGACTATATATTATTTGGCCCATTGTTACTATTATTATCGGGCGGTGACATCACCGCTCAGTTTCCCGAGGGAGACTGGGGGATCTATGCGACCAGGCCATACACGGTATACGGGCGGGCTTCTTCATCACTCCCTCAGGGTATACGGGTTGGGCGCCGCCACACTCCTGTTGGTTACACGGGGACAGAGGCGAGAGTTATAAGACTCTCGTATCGCACTTGAACGAATAGATTAGATATGGAATAACCTAAAAAGATAATAAGTAACGGATGTGTATGTTTATGAGCATGTTGTGTGTTTGTGTTCCTATATGTGTTTGTGCCATATTATTCTTATAATTCTTAGAATGTGAGCTAATGGTTTTATACCGATTGTTGTAGTTGATGTGCGGGTTAGGATGTGGCCGAGTGATCCGGAGGAGTGGGCAGCCGGGGTTCCGTACATCTTAGGTTGTTTTGGGTTTTGAAGTCCTTGTGTTGTTGTTATTGTATATTATGTTGATGTTGTTGTAAGGACGGTTGAAGTCTTTCCTTTCTTTTATTTTCGGGTTTCATAACATTGCATAAAAATGTATTTCGGTTTTGGCCTTTATTTGTGCCTTGTTGCAAGATCCAGTGAAATTGTTGTCAGGCTAAGGGTCGGGACCCATTGTGAGGTCTCCGCCCGTAGCATCCCGAGTCCCGCGGATTCGGGGTGTTACAAAATCCTTCAAAAAATTTAACGTAAAATGGATGATGTTGATAACAAAAGATTCTCTAGCTTAAAAAATAGTTTAAAAATCAAGATTTTTTGTTCCAAAAAAATAGGTTGGTTGGAACAAAAAAAAAAGTTACGTACACCCTATTATCTATTCTATTATCTATTATACATACTAAAAGAGAGTACATATTAGGATGATGTGGCGCGCTGTGGAAATAGTAATCAAACGGAGCTCCCACAACTTTTTGGCCAATAAATTCTTATTTTTTAAGCTAGAAAATCTTTTTTTTTTAACTAATCTAACAACCTGTTATTGAAAGATTTTACGTAATTTTTTTCTTCCAACCAACCTATTTTTTGGACAAAAAAATCTTTATTTTCAAATTATTTTTTAAGCTAGGGAATCTTTTGTTATCTGCATCATCTATTTACGTTAAATTTTTTGAATGATTTTGTTATCCCATATCGATTAGCTACTAAAGTTGATGGTTTTAGAACTTGTATAAATAGGGAGTCTAAAGGGTATACAAATAATACATTTCTTAGCCTTTTGGTTAAGTTCAACTATAATTATTATTATTCATATCGGAATAATATTTTATTTTTGGATCGTTAACCTCCCCAAAGTAATCGTACACCTAAAGTTTTAAAGTTTTATTTTTAGGGAAGAGGAATCGTACGCCTAAAGTTTTAATTTCAGGGAACATTTTATTTTTGGGTCATAATTTATTCCCGTTACTTTTATATTAGTAACCGTATCCCTAAAGTTTTATTTTTAGGGAAGATTTTTTTTCTTTTTTTCAAATGAATATCAAAATGATCTATTTAGTTCAATTTTTTGAGGGTTTTTGTTGTCCCACATCGATTAGTTAGTTGATGGTTTTAGAATTTTGTATAAATAGAGAGTTTATATCCTTCCTGATGTGGCGCGTGTAATATCCGGAATTTTATTTCCGTTTATTTCCTAGTCAAACCCGTTTTCAACTCGTCGACCGTTTATATGATACCTATGATTTATACCCATACAAATTTATATCATTCTATGTAAGCGAAACTCACATAAAATGATGAAATACCACCAAACCCTAATTCTTAAACCTAGTAGTTCATGCCTTTTAACGAGACCATGACAAAGCCAAGACGAGACTATGACGAGACCAAGACGAAGCCATGACAACCTCTTGACAACCCATGACAAACTGTTGACAAGGCATGACAAGGCCTTGACAAGTTTCAACCCACTCCTTTGCCTCCCTTATTCCAGCCCACAACTCCCTTACTCAAGCCCACCATTTTGGCCCTTGTTGTTGTACGTTGGCCAGCAACCAAGGAAGGCCCAGCAAGACATCAGCCCGCCAGGAAGAAGCCTATGTCCACCATCAGGATGCTGAGCTGGAGAGAAGTAGATCTTCAACTTCAGCCTCCGGAAATCACGTTACCAATTTGAGCGGTTCCTTACCTTGTGCAGCCACGACCACCTTCACGTCTACATTCATTCGACAAACTCTAGGACTTCCTACCTTCTCAGTGTGACGAGATCCTCGCCTTAACCAATGTTAACATATCCCTTCCTTGCCCACTAGTGGAAGCAGCGAGCAGACCCTGTGTTGGACGTCTTTCCTCCTCGAGACACTTGTAGAGACTCAATTGTAAGCCTTCTGATCTTCCTCCATCTCCACTCCCTACACGAGTCTGAGCGGGTTTGTCACGTACAACAGGCCTGAGGCGATCTAGTACCACCATACGAGCCACACACACGCACTAGTAGACCCTCCGAGCAGCCACGTTGCAGCTCCATCATGCCAGGTATCGTCTCTCTTCTGTCCAGCACCTGAAGTCGGGAGTGGAGATCGACCCAATTACCCATCCTCCGTCTTCACTGGACAGAGGGGCGCTTCTTCGTCTTCCCTTGTGCACTCGAGCGTGGTTGAGCAAACCAGTCGGGCCTCCGTCATTACACAACACAGATTAGAAAAGGTGAGTATGGTTCTCCCTCATTATCCTTGCCAGTCTTGTTTCTCGTAGTCACTAACGTCAAGTACCCAGGGAAAACGAGCAGGCCAAGGCTGATTCCACGAAGGTCGAGTCTGATCGGGTCCAAGCAAAGGAAGAGGGAGACGTGAGACAGGTAAACTGACTCGATTCGGACCTGTGTCATTACATAAGATCATTTCTGTAGTGTAGTTGAGAAGTCTCAATTTACCACTCCCCAATCTCGAACTTGTGACCTGTAGGGTAGTTTTTTTTGTGGTTTATGTGAGCAGCAGGAATCGAAGGAGGGACCTATGACTTGCTCTTTTATTTTCAGAAGTTAGGGTTTAAGCTGTTGACTTTAAGCCCATAGTTACATACCTTAGATCGAACATCCACCGTTCAATTTTTGATATGTTAAAGGTGGATATACGTAGTATATGGTATTAAAATTTGGGAATGAGTTAACGGTCGGATTTGAATCTATGAGGTCTCAAAGTAGGGCAGTTTTTGCAACAATGAAATTTTGGCTAAGTATAGAAATTGTAAGTGGAGTAGCCAACTTTGAGAATTTTTATAAAAATAATGGATGAACAGTTTTGAGAAATTTTTGCTCCTAAGGGTAGATGGAACATCATAGATGATCTAGAGAATTATTTCGGAATTTTTATAAGCTTTTACGAATTTTATATTTGAAACCGAAGTTGGACCTTTACGATCTTCTATATTAGAAGTCTTAGACTTCTAATTACGTTGGAGTGTGTTAATGCACTTATCTCCTTTGGCAGGCAACTGAGTTGCTACAGTTTACAGAGCGAGTTTGGTTTACAGAGAGTCGAGCTTTATAACAGGTAAGTCCTTTGGCCTTACTTAGCTGACTTCTAAATATGAGTATGAATAATGGTAGTGGTGTGTGAATGAGATGTTTATAGTTATATTTTAGTAATAAATATATACCGACCTATATCTTGGCCTAAGAGTAACGGGCGGTGGCATTCTGCTCAGTTAGCTTGAGGGCGCTGGGGGTTTCTTTAGGGACTAGTCCACACTCGGTTTGTAGTGATGCTACCGGCGGAGGTAAGATAGACCTACACCCAGTTGGATAAGGAACGGAGGCGAGAACTCTTAAGATTCTTGTGCCACAACTGTAAAATGGAATAAGGTGAATCACTTAACTACTAGATAATAACCGGTTTGTGTGCCAGCATGATGATTGTTTATGTTACCTTGTTTGTGTTTGTGCTATCCTTATTCTGCTTATTTTTGGATTGTTAGCTAACGGTTTATCCGTGTTGTAGATTTGTAGAGATAGACAGTTGCAGAGAGATCCGGAACGGATGGTCAGCCGGGTCCACGTACTCATTAGATGGGGACGGGGGAAGTCTCCCATACAGCATGCATGTTATGTATATGTTTATGTTTTGTAAGGCTGTCACATGTGTACCTTCATACAATAAAAATATTATGTTTCAAAATTGTTTAAGTACATTTGTGCCTTGTTGTAAGATCCAAGTAATGTTGTTGTTAAACCAAGGTCGGGACCCATTGTGAGGTCCTAACCAGTAGCTTCCCGAGTTCTCAGAATTTGGGGTGTTACAATATGGTATCAGAGCTCTGGGTTGACAACAATGGCACTTGAAATCTTCTGAAAGACCGAATGTAGAAAATAAGTAGAACCCGAAAGGGGTCTGAAAATTTCAAAATGAATTTCTATTTCAAAATCATGTGCATAGTCGGGTTGTTGGGTTAGTAGTACGTCGGACCACCATCACCTTTGTGGATCTCTGCAACTTGATAGGATTAGTAAAATAGTATATGGACTTATAAGACTGTACCCTTATGTATGTTATATGGATATGTACATATATACTTGTAGCATGTTAGCACCCTAAAGGATAATTCCTATTATCCTCTAGTTGAGATATCACGATGTTGACATTGCCTCGTGATAAAATGTTAGTAGTTTTTGGAGCATCAATACAAGATAGTGGAATCAAACCTCGGAGAAGAATACTAGATCTAGCAAACACTCTGGTGACTCTTACAAGTATTCCGAAGGATGGGTGGACAAGAAGGTAAAGATTGCGAGACGATTCTTAACCACAATAACAATTAGATGAGAAAGAATAGCATATCAACTCAAAAAGAAGTAAGATGAAGCCATTCAAGGGACTTAATGGATTGCAAGCGAGAAATGAAACTCCAAGATGCATGTAGGACTGATGAGAAGCGCAAATGAAAGAGGACAATATCGGAATACAAATCGAGCGGGGTAGAGTACAACTACACTTAGCAGGTAAAATGACAGTACAACCAAGGTGGACGACGTCATAGGCAAATATAGGCATGAGGGTACAAAGAAGATATGGTGTTGACCCGAGGTGAAGAATTAAAAGAGTACAAAGCCAAATGAGTTTAAAGACGTGAAATAAATTTCATCATCATAGAGACGGTGGGACGTACTCAGAGATGCAAGAGTTTGCAAGAAGTCAGGACGTAAGTATCAAATACAGGAGAAGTCTGAATTTAAGACAACGGAATTCTATAAAGGTGGCATTACAACATAGCACCAGACAAAGGGAAGAATGTGGGAAAGTGATTTTAGGGGACTAGAGAGTCCACAATAACTACTCATTTAAATAAAGATCTGAGTTACCAACATTAACGGTCATATCGGAGAACCGCAAACAGACGATGAACAAAGTAATAAGAATTGTGAAGACTTAATAACCTCACTGATAACAGATGAATGTTAGGACTAGACTCAGAAGAGTATAGTGATACCCTAAGAGAGCAAGAGAAGTGCGGACTTGGAATGAGCTAAAGGTGTATTAACAAAGAAACTGAAGGAGATAGACTTCCACCAAAGAAATCAAACTTCAAAACAGATAGAAGAACAATAAGTCCACGATCTTATAGGAGGTCAACTACGGATTAGTTGGTAATAACTGAGACATAACACGTGCGGGTCAACTAGTAGTAACTGGTTGGCAGATAAAGAGGATAACCATAGACTTATGAAAGAATTATATAGACATATGGAGGACCCTTCAAGAGATCAACGGCGACAAATGTGAAGTTAAATCGGTGCACGTGCTAGTAACCTTAATAGTAACATGGAGTGAGTCGAGTCAGTAACTCTAATTAAGAACTTAAGAAAACAGACTAGACGGCCATGAATGACCCTTATATTATTTGGGGCAAAGGGAATTATGTAAGTGATTTACTACCTACTGGCTGAAAAAAAAAAAAAAAAAAAAGGGTACATATCAGGGGAATTAGAAGAGTAACAAGTATACATTTATGATAAGGTTCTATGTCAGTAAAGACCGAGTGTGCGTAGCATTTCATACAAGGGAGAATGATGATTCTCCTACGATATTGGCGGAAGAGACCCTTGTGACTAAGAGATGCACATAATGAAGACCTAAAATTGAGTGTAAGAGCGAAGATAGAAACCACAAGTGTAGAGAAGTTTTGACCTCGTTAGAGAGATAAGAAGTGGTGAGGAATCACGACGCCAATATCAAAAAGAGTAGGAGGCCAGTAGCAGAGTCAATGGAGTCCAAAAGAGCAATATTATAAACAACGCTAATGAAGGAACATGTGAGAATTACCTAGGAGACTCTAGAAAGAGAGTTGGCCTAAGGAAATGGAAGTGGGGAGGATAGAACGAACTAACAAAGGGGAAAAGGATTAACCGAGTAGCTGATGCTTACCAGGAATTTTATGACAGTAGAAGTAGGATAAGAGTGAGTACGGAATATTGAGGTAAGTCAACTATATACTAACCAATGTCAACGGAGGACGTGCAAGTGTTGCTGATATTGGTGAGTTATGTGCCGGTAAAGAGAGATAATTGTGAATGTGGATTTACGAGGTAGCTTTACCGACGTCTTGGAGGATTTCCTCCAGTAGGCAACGACAACCCTCTTGGATGCACTAAAGGTAGAAAGAAAACCATGTTAGAGATTTCGTGAGGGCTGGTTCAGATCAAATTCAGGTCGAGTCAAAGAGTGTGGATCCGTGGATCCGTGTTAGAAGAATTAAAAAAAAAATAAATAAATAAAATAAAATAAATAAAAAAAAAATAAAAAAAAAATAAAAATAAATAAATAAAAAAGTGAACGGAAGAGGTTGTCTTCTAATCGTTATCTTATTTCCTTAAGTTAAGTAAGGAAGGTATTTGGTACTTCATCCGGTTAGGACTTACGGAGTAATTGGGAGAAAGAGTTTTGAGGCGAATCATTTTGGAGCAGTAGCAAAAAGTCCTTATGATAAGTGAGTGACAACAAAATAAATCAGAGTAGCGTAGCAGAAGCGTGGTGAGTCCTAACCCACAGAACAGGAAGCTCAAGGGTATAGAAAAATAATGTGTCGAGTTTAAGATGAGGATAGTTGATGAATTACATTTAGTTGGAAGGAATCCGAACTAGGCTACGTGGAGTAACTGGAAATAGGGTATGAGAACTTTATTACCATTAAGGTAGACGGGAAAGTATATGTGCATGTAGAGGTTATAGAAAGAGACGGGTACCCTATTATGGGTCCAAGTGGAAGACGACGACTTTGTCACATGACGACAGATAAGTAGTTTTGAGAATTAATACTTAACGGAGTATCTAGAGTGTTTTCTGATGGATTGATAAAAGAAGTAACAATATAATAAAAGTATTATGCAAGGTCGGCACTAGGAAGCTCAAAGTGAGTAACCACTATATTGAGTCGAATGATACATAAGAAAGAGAAGCGACAAGAGTATATTTGCAACCCGGTAACCATATTTAAAGAAAGCATAATCTCGGAGTAGAGTACGTGGAATTTTGTATTAGAATGGAGCCGAGTTGTGTTTGGCGTCAGAAGAATATTATCGGTCCGGTAAACGTGGGAAGATAAGAGTGCAATGTTGATGGTGTGTTAATAGTTATCGAGTAGTTATTATCAAACGACGGTGATGTGAGATCACCTTGTGTCTAGTGTTGTCATTGTGGACACAGTCTATGTCACCTAAGATTTTGGATACCGCGTAAGAAGTTTGAGTTGAGCTAGAGATCTATAAAATAATATGATGACGTCGATAGAACACAAAGCTTGACCACCGGATTTTGATTGTTAAGCTATATCAAGTTTAAGACCAAAAATGAGCAAATGATGATTCTTTGATGGAGGAACCATATGACTGAGTCATATTAAGAGACAAGACCAAGCGAGTTGCGATACACTTAGCCTTAAGCACTTAGTAAAGTGCCGGGAGATGTATAAGGGTGATATCCTAGATCGGATACTCGGAACCTTTTTAGAAGACTAGAAGAAAAGAAATTGTAATAGATTACCCACAGGAAGATCATCAAAGAATTTGGAGGCGAGTTGGGTAAGATAACCATGTGAGAATTTAAAGCGGTTTGGAAGTGTAAACCCATCTTTACACGGATTCTGTTGGAGAGATACCTACCACACACAAGTTAGGTCATCAAATTGGAAGATCAGATTGTTGAGCCGGATGATACCGGTGAAATATCCGGTAACCACTCTAGAGCATAGTAGCAGACTCTTGTGATGTAAGTCCATGAAAAGACTTCGGAGTCAGTGGTCAGATGAAAAGCCGACAAGGCTACCTGTGATACTGTAGATAGTAGAGACGTAACCTTTTAGAGACCTATGTAGAGATAGTTGTAACCTCAGGAGTGACGGGTTAGGGCGTAGCCATGTATCTGTGTGATATTGTTTGACTACTTGTTTATTCAATGCTTGAGCGCTTAGTCAGTGATGTGTGTTGTATTGATGACCTTTAGTGTGTGAGTACTTAGATGTGGAAACGACGAGACTTTTGTGTAGTGATTTGATACACCCGACCTGTGCCTTAAAGGCAAATCATGATTATCTAACCTTAAGTTTCGGGACGAAATTTTATTTCCGGCGATTTAGTTCTTTAGTATGGATTCCGACCTTATGTTTTCTTCTTTAAAGTTTCGGGACGAAACTTATTTTAAGGGGGTACTGATGTAATATCCGGAATTTTATTTCCGTTTATTTCCTAGTCAAACCCGTTTTCAACTCGTCGACCGTTTATATGATACCTATGATTTATACCCATACAAATTTATATCATTCTATGTAAGCGAAACTCACATAAAATGATGAAATACCACCAAACCCTAATTCTTACACCTAGTAGTTCATGCCTTTTAACGAGCCCATGACAAAGCCAAGACGAGACTATGACGAGACCAAGACGAAGCCATGACAACCTCTTGACAACCCATGACAAACTGTTGACAAGGCATGACAAGGTCTTGACAAGTTTCAACCCACTCCTTTGCCTCCCTTATTCCAGCCCACAACTCCCTTACTCAAGCCCACCATTTTGGCCCTTGTTGTTGTACGTTGGCCAGCAACCAAGGAAGGCCCAGCAAGACATCAGCCCGCCAGGAAGAAGCCTACGTCCACCATCAGGATGCTGAGCTGGAGAGAAGTAGATCTTCAACTTCAGCCTCCGGAAATCACGTTACCAATTTGAGCGGTTCCTTACCTTGTGCAGCCACGACCACCTTCACGTCTACATTCATTCGACAAACTCTAGGACTTCCTACCTTCTCAGTGTGACGAGATCCTCGCCTTAACCAATGTTAACATATCCCTTCCTTGCCCACCAGTGGAAGCAGCGAGCAGACCCTGTGTTGGACGTCTTTCCTCCTCGAGACACTTGTAGAGACTCAACTGTAAGCCTTCTGATCTTCCTCCATCTCCACTCCCTACACGAGTCTGAGCGGGTTTGTCACGTACAGCAGGCCTGAGGCGATCTAGTACCACCATACGAGCCACACACACGCACTAGTAGACCCTCCGAACAGCCACGTTGCAGCTCCATCATGCCAGGTATCGTCTCTCTTCTGTCCAGCACCTGAAGTCGGGAGTGGAGATCGACCCAATTACCCATCCTCCGTCTTCACTGGACAGAGGGGCGCTTCTTCGTCTTCCCTTGTGCACTCGAGTGTGGTTGAGCAAACCAGTCGGGCCTCCATCATTACACAACACAGATTAGAAAAGGTGAGTATGGTTCTCCCTCATTATCCTTGCCAGTCTTGTTTCTCGTAGTCACTAACGTCAAGTACCTAGGGAAAACGAGCAGGCCAAGGCTGATTCCAGGAAGGTCGAGTCTGATCGGGTCCAAGCAAAGGAAGAGGGAGACGTGAGACAGGTAAACTGACTCGATTCGGACCTGTGTCATTACATAAGATCATTTCTGCAGTGTAGTTGAGAAGTCTCAATTTACCACTCCCCAATCTAGAACTTGTGACCTGTAGGGTAGTTTTTTTTGTGGTTTATGTGAGCAGCAGGAATCGAAGGAGGGACCTATGACTTGCTCTTTTATTTTCAGAAGTTAGGGTTTAAGCTGTTGACTTTAAGCCCATAGTTACATACCTTAGATCGAACATCCACCGTTCAATTTTTGATATGTTAAAGGTGGATATACGTAGTATATGGTATTAAAATTTGGGAATGAGTTAACGGTCGGATTTGAATCTATGAGGTCTCAAAGTAGGGTTGTTTTTGCAACAATGAAATTTTGGCTAAGTATAGAAATTGTAAGTGGAGTAGCCAACTTTGAGAATTTTTATAAAAATAATGGATGAACAGTTTTGAGAAATTTTTGCTCCTAAGGGTAGATGGAACATCATAGATGATCTAGAGAATTATTTCGGAATTTTTATAAGCTTTTACGAATTTTATATTTGAAACCGAAGTTAGACCTTTACGATCTTCTATCTTAGAAGTCTTAGACTTCTAATTACGTTGGAGTGTGCTAATGCACTTATCTCCTTTGGCAGGCAACTGAGTTGCTACAGTTTACAGAGCGAGTTTGGTTTACAGAGAGTCGAGCTTTATAACAGGTAAGTCCTTTGGGCTTACTTAGCTGACTTCTAAATATGAGTATGAATAATGGTAGTGGTGTGTGAATGAGATGTTTATAGTTATATTTTAGTAATAAATATATACCGACCTATATCTTGGCCTAAGAGTAACGGGCGGTGGCATTCTGCTCAGTTAGCTTGAGAGCGCTGGGGGTTTCTTTAGGGACTAGTCCACACTCGGTTTGTAGTGATGCTACCGGCGGAGGTAAGCTAGACTTACACCTAGTTGGATAAGGAACGGAGGCGAGAACTCTTAAGATTCTCGTGCCACAACTGTAAAATGGAATAAGGTGAATCACTTAACTACTAGATAATAACCGGTTTGTGTGCTAGCATGATGATTGTTTATGTTACCTTGTTTGTGTTTGTGCTATCCTTATTCTGCTTATTTTTGGATTGTTAGCTAACGGTTTATCCGTGTTGTAGATTTGTAGAGATAGACAGTTGCAGAGAGATCCGGAACGGATGGTCAGCCGGGTCCACGTACTCATTAGATGGGGACGGGGGAAGTCTCCCATACAGCATGCATGTTATGTATATGTTTATGTTTTGTAAGGCTGTCATATGTGTACCTTCATACAATAAAAATATTATGTTTCAAAATTGTTTAAGTACATTTGTGCCTTGTTGTAAGATCCAAGTAATGTTGTTGTTAAACCAAGGTCGGGACCCATTGTGAGGTCCTAACCAGTAGCTTCCCGAGTTCTCAGAATTTGGGGTGTTACAGCGCGTTATGTAGGTAGTATTTCTCAAATAGAGCTCCCACAATTAACGCCATTAAATATTTTCTTTTTAAATTAAATTTTTTTTTTTTGTAACCAATTTGTTTCGAAAATATCTTTACTCATAAAAAAAACTTTTAAGGCAAAGAATATTTATTTTGTAAACTATTTTGTAAAAATTTTGTAACATCTAGAAATAAAATTTCCGGAAGTCGAGGTGTTTCCGATCTTTTCAGCGTCGGCGGCTTATTTCCCGCAGGCACGTGCTGAGTACGAGTTTTTAACACGGGAGAGGTTTCTTTTTTTTACTTTCCATCCTTGGGAAGAGGAGTGAGGGGACAAGGAGGCTGACCCTTGGGATATCCCACCTCATTTATCAGCCCTTTCATTCTCTCCTCTCTATTCCCATTTCTCTTTTGCGCTCTCTTTCCCTCTACTGTTTCTCTCTTCTCCTTCCTTGTGCTTCTCTTCTCTTGCATCTTAGAAGAGTGGTGTGTGGGAGCTGCAGCTTGAGCTTTCCGGATCTACAATGGTAAGTAGTTCTCTTTCCTCTTCCTCTTGCTGTTGTATTCTCTTCCTTCTCTTCTCTTGACCTCCATAGCCATGGAGAAGCTTTTGAAGAGATATCTAGTAAACCCTTGCATGTCCCTTTCCTAAGCTCGTTTAGGTCGTGGTGAGGAGGCTAGGACCTGTAGTGAAGGTTTGGAGGAAGCCCAACAAGAGGAGGAGACACTAGGAGCAAAGAACTAGTTGAAGAAACGAAGAAGACGGACCTTCTGATGTTCGACCGCGGGGGCGGATTGCTAGAGGCGCAGGGGCGGATTGAGGCCACCGCAGGGGCGGCGACAGGTTTCCGCCGGGGGCGCCAACTTGCTTTCGCGGCTGCGTTTTCTTCATCAGTAGGTTCCTCCCTCCCTTTCCTCTCGTTCATTCCTTAGATCCTTGATGTATATAGTTAGAAGCATGCTTAGGATGGACTTAGGACTTGTGAGAATGCCATATAGTGGTTGCTAGCCTTGGAGCCCTTATGGCTTGGTGTGAATGATGATCTTGAATGTTGAGCATGTTGATCTTCCTAAGCTAATTGCTTCTCCTAGGATGCCGTTGTTGATCATGTCCTTAGGTTGTATAGGCTGTTGTGAGCTTCCCTTACTTGTTGAGAGTATCATGTGTACTTTGGACCCTAGGATCCTTTCCTAGTTTGAGAGTTGTGGGATCTTACTTAGATCATTAGAATGAAGTCTATGACTTCATGAGTATGGACTTGTGTTTATGAGTACTTTCGTATATTCCTTTGTGAGCAGGTTGTGGACTTCCTCTTTAAGGAAGCGAGAGTGTGTGAGATGACGAGGTAAGTCTCCAGACTTAATAAGCTCGTATTTTACGTATTAGCATTGATGTGTGTTTGGTGGTGTTTGTGTACGTTATTGTTTATGTTATAAACAACTAAACCGGTAATAGGACCACCAACCTTATACAATTTTGGCCCAAGTGTATGATAACGGGCGGTGACATCATCTGTCTAGCTCTTGCGAGAGTCTAGGAGGTTCTCGGCGACTAGCCCGTGCTGGTTAAACGGTCGGAGGCATCCGTACCGTTCCATGCCGGTAAGTAGGGACCGAGGCGGGACCACGGTGGTCTCGTGTCACAAAACTAAGTTGAATTAGAACGGGATACAACTTAATAATAATAAAGATAATAAACCGGATTGGTGTGCTTTTAAGTATGTTGTGTGTTTGCGGTGTTTTACGTGTGTTTGTGCCTTTCCCATCGATTCTAATGCTTCGAATATGAGCTAACGGTTTTATACCGATGTTGTAGATTGCCTTGCAGGTTAGGGATGTGGCCGAGAGATCTGGAAGGGTGGACAGCCGGGGTCCGTACATTTTAGGAAGGGTTTATGAGTTGGAGTCGAGTTGTGTTTGTCCTTCGGGTTTTACGTTATGCATACCGCGTGTTTGGCGTTTGGTTTTGAGTTGTACCTCGGTTGAAGTTTGTTGTTGCATTCTTTCGGGTTTCTTATCATTTGCATTAAAAATGATTTACAGTTTTGCCTTTATTTGTGTCATGTTGGAAAGGTCCGGTGAAATTGTTGTCAAGCTAAGGGGTCGGGACCCATTGTGAGGTCTCGCCCGTAGCATTCCCGAGTCCCGCGGATTTTCGGGGTGCTACAAATTTGACGTAACTTTTTTTTGTTCCAACCGACCTATTTTGTCGGGACAAAATATATTTTAATTTTAAACTATTTTTTAAGCTAAGGAATCTTTTGTTATCAGCATCATCCATTTTACGTTAAATTTTTTGGAGGATTTTGTTATCCCACATCGATTAGCTACTACAATTGATGGTTTTAGAACTTGTATAAATAGGGAGGCTAAAGAGTATACAAATAATACATTTTTTAGCCGTTTTGTTAAGTTCAACTATAATTATTATTCATATCGGAATAATATTTTATTTTTGGGATCGTTAACCTACAATTATGTGGGTCATAATGTTTTTCCCTAAAGTAATCGTATCCCTACAATTTTATTTTAAAGGAAGAGTAATCGTACCGCTAAACTTTTATTTTTAGAGAAGATTTCATCTTTGGAAACGTTAAACTACAATTATGTGGGTCATACTATTCTTCCCTAAAGTAATATTGGCTTTTGGTTATCACTTTAAGTATTTTCACGTTACTCTTATATAACTAACCGTACCCCTAAAGTTTTATTTTTAGGGAATATTTTTTTTCTAATAAATATCAAAATGATCTATTTAGTTCAATTTTTTGAGGGTTTTGTTGTCCCACATCGATTAGCTACTAAGCTTGATGGTTTTAAAACTTGTATAAATAGGGAGTCTATATACTCGCTGACGGGGCGTGTTGTGGAGGCAGTATTTTTAAAATAGATCTCCCACAACTAACGTCATTAAATATTTTCATTTTAAGTCCAAATTTTTTTTGTAACCGATTTGTTTCAAAAATATCTTTACTTCTAAAAAACTTTTAAGCAAGTGAATATTTATTTTGTAGACTATTTTTAAGCAAAAGAATTTTTATTCATTAATCTAACAATCTGTTATTAGAAAATTTAACGATTTTTTTAAACGAGAGAATCTTTTTTTATTAAAAAAACAATCTGTTATTAGAAAATTTTACGTAACAACCCAAATCCGCGGGACTCGGGATGCTACGGGTTGGGACCTCACAATGGGTCCCGACCCTTAGCTTGACAACAATTTCACCGGACCTTTTCAACATGGAACAAATAAAGGCAAAACCGAAATTCATTTTAATGCAAATGATAAGAGACCATAAGGAAAACAACAAAAGGACTTCAGCCGAGATACAACACAAAACCGAACGCCAAATACACGGCAAACAAAACACAACAATCGAAGGACAAAATTGTAACGCCCCAAATTTTTGGCGCGTTTTCGTTTTTATTTTTTTCTTTCCGACTTCTATCGATATTTTAGTAGATTCAATATTTTATTAAAAGTATTTTAAGACGTAAAATACGTTCCCAAGTATTTTTATATTTTTGGATACGCTAATGTGTATCCGTCTTTTTAATTTTCGGAAATAGGTCGGAAAGTTCTCCGATCCGATAATTCCGTTCCGAACTCTTTTGATCCAGTTTTATGTTATGACCCGTGAGACCGAAAGGTCAGCCTCATCGCCGCCCTTCTAGCCTGCACCCTACCCGACCTCTCACTGTTGCTTTTCCCTTTTCTCTCACGCAACCCTGTACTCCTCCCTCTACACACATTCAGCAACCCCTCCCTCACACTATCCCCTTGTTGCACCCGGCGAGCCATGCCGCCTTACCGGAGAAGCCAACCGCTTCTCTCCCTTGTGCACCCGTTGGCAGCCAGTGGATGAAGCTATCGGACCCACCGCGTCTCTAGTCTTGCGTCCTCCTTCCCCTACTGTCTCCTGTGTGCCTCACTCAATCCCTCACCCCTTCTCATCTGCCGCTTCCATCTGTCTTCCCTTCTACGACCCTTGTATCTCCCATTCTCCCCAGGTCTGCCCTGAACCCCTGCTCCCTATCTTTTCTTCTTCACCGGGACTCTGCAACTCGTTCAAGGCGACGGGAGGAGCACTGCTGTCGCCCTTCCTCCGCCAATGTTGGCCTCGCCGCCTCTCCTCCCTTCTCCCCAACCTCTGTCGCACCGGAACCCACCGCCATGAACTCCATGCAGTCCCATCTTGTTACCCCTAGTGCCGCTGCCAACCATCGGAGAAACTCTTGGCCTGCCCTCGCCGTCTGCTGGAACACATCGAATGGTCGCCGCCTCCTTGCTGCCATGGAACCAGGGGGTTGAAGAAACCCTTTCCAGTTACATATGATGTGCTTCCCTATATTAGGGCTTAATTGCAAAAATGTCCCAGACTTTCATTTATGAATTTTGCCCCAGGTTTTGAGATTTAACTATGATGCCCTCTCTTGAAGTAATTACAAATTTGACCCCAGAAATTTAATTACAGATTTGACCCCATAATTTAATTGCGGATTATAACCCATGTTCATATAAGTGTATTTTTGGCTTGGAAAATGGTCAAGCGGTTTTGTTCTAACCTTGCTTTGAAAACGAGTTTTTACCTTAGATTTGTATAAGTTGCCTTCCGTTCAAATTTAGCATATAAGCTAAATTTGCTTAGCTTTGGTGATAGGTTTGGAAGCACCCGATAAAGGCCAACGATTCCAATCTCAACATCCGTAGATCGACTTCCGTCTTTTGACGTCGTGTGAGTATTCTTTTCCTCGACCCAGTTATGTTTAGTAGTAGTATCATGCTAGGTTGGATCTAGCATAACTTAGAGTGAATACCAAGTAGTGGTTATGGACCTAAGGTGAATTTTGTGGATTGTGAAATATTGTAAGGCTTGAGGATTTGATATCATCTTGTGCGCTTGTTTATGGCTTTAATTTGTATGTTGGGCTTATGAGAATTTAGGGGTAAGTTGAATGATTGTTGAGGTTGAGATTGTAAGTTTATAGTTGTGAGCTTATGGTTGTTGAGATTATGGGCTAGGATATGGGTATCCTAGCATAGTGTTGTTAGCATTGCGACCGTGGGGACTAGGCGTGTTATCCTGGTGGTGTTGTGAGTTATGATCTTGCGAGATCCGAGTGTTTAGAAGTCTTAGGACTTCTAGCTTCTGTTGAGTGTGATGTGAGCATAAGGGATTCTAGGATGCGGTCCTAGAATTGAGAGTCAAATGGTCTTGCGTAGATCATTTGTATAGAAGTCTAAGACTTCTATTGTAAGTGGGTTGTTGTTGATATAGTTATCTTCTTGTGAGCAGGTAACGGGCTTCCTTCCTAAGGAAGTGAGAGTGTTGTGAGTTGAGTGTGGTGACGAGGTAAGTCTCCGGACTTACTTAGCTTGTATTCTATGTATTATATTCGATGCGTGTTTGGTGGTGTGTGTATTATTGCTTTCATTATAACTTATAAAACCGGAATAGGATTACCGACCTTTATATATTATTTGGCACAAGTGTATAATAACGGGTGGTGACAACTTGTCTAGCTCTTGGGTAGAGTTAGGAGGTTCTTGGCGACTAGCCCGTGTGGTTAGACGGTCGGATGCATCCGTACCGTTCCATGCGGTAAGTGGGGACCGAGGCGAGTTTCGAGAGATTCTCGTGTCACAAAAGAAGTTGAATTAGAACGGGATATGACCTAATAATAAAAAGATAATAACCGGACTTGTGTGTTTTAAGCATGTTATGTGTTATGTTGATGTATGTGTGTATGTGCCTTCACCTTGCTTCTAATGCTGCGAATACTAACTAACGGTTTTATACTGATTGTTGTAGACTGTCTTGCAGGTTAGGAATGCAGCCGAGAGATCCAGAAGAATGGACAGCCGGGGTTCCGTATATTTTAGGAGTGAGTTTTGATTGGAGTCGTGTTGTGGTTTATTTTCGTTTATTGTGTTTGTATGCCGCGTGTATGGCGTTTGGTCTTTGGTATTGCATATCGGTTTAAGTCTTTGTTTGTATGCTTTTGAGTTTCATTACATTGCATAAAAATGTATTTGGTTTTGGCCTTTATTTGTGTCTTGTTGCAAGATCCGGTGAAATTGTTGTCAGGCTAAGGGTCGGGACCCATTGTGAGGTCCCAACCCGTAGCATTCCGAGTCCCGCGAATTCGGGGTGTTACAAAACTCCAACTCAACTCCATCCAAAACTCTTCCTAAAATGTACGGACCCCGGCTGCCCACTCTTCCGGATCTCGGCCTCATTCCTAACCTGCAAGGCAATCTACAACAAACGGTATAAACCCGTTAGCTCATATTCGAAGCATTAGAATTAATGGGAAAGGCGCATACACAAGTAGAACATCGCAAGCACACAACATACTTAAAAGCACACCAATCCGGTTTATTATCTTTATTATTATTAAGACGTATCCCGTTCTAATTCAACTTAGGTTGTGACACGAGAGTCACCAAAACTCACCTCGGTCCCTACTTACCGGCATGGAATGGTACTAATGCATCCGACCGTCTACCCGCACGGGATAGTCGCCGAGAACCTCCTAACTCTCGGGGGAGTCAGGCAAGTTGTCACCGCTCGTTATCATACACTTTGACCAAAATAATATAAAGGTCGGTAATCTTATTTCCGGTTTAGTTGTTATAAATAATAAAGAATAAACACATACCACCAAACATACATCAATGCTAATACAAGGAATACGAGTTAAGTAAGTCCGGAGACTTACCTTATCGCCACACTCAACTCACAACACTCTCGCTTCCCTTGGGAAGGAGTCCACAACCTGCTCACAAGAAGATAACTATATCAACAACTCGCTCAACTCAAGAAGTCTAAGACTTCTACACAAATGATCTACGCGATATCATTTGACTCACATTCTAGAACCGCATCCTAGAATCTCTCATGCTCACATCACATTCAACACAAGCTAGAAGTCCTTAGACTTCTAGACCCTATGATCTTGCAGGATCATAACCCATAACACAAAGTAGGATATACATGCCTAGTGTCAACAATCACAACGGTATCAACACTATGCTAGGATACGCATATTCTAGCCCATAATCTCAACAACTATATACTCCAATTCTCAAACCTCATAAGCCTCACGAGATAATATCAACACCTCAAGCTTAGAATCAACATCAATCCATCAAACAATATCAAATCCTCAAAACTCACCTAAGGTTCAAAGCCACTACTTGACATTTACTCTAAGTTATGCTAGATCCATCCTAACATGATACAACTACTAAACATAACAAGATCGAGGAAGGAGGTACTCACACGACGTCAAAAGACGGATCTCGAATCTTGGACTCGTTAGGCCTTTATCGGGGCGCTTCCGGACCTAAAACCAAAGCTACATAAATTTAGCTAATACGCTAAATTTGAACGGAATATATAACTTATATAGAATCTAAGGTAAAATCCGTTTTCAACACCAAGGTTAAAAATCGCTTAAGTACTTCCGGGACAAATTATACAATTATATACACATGGATCATAATATATAACACATATAACTATAATAATAAAATCCGTTATAAAACTTTGGTTGGAAGTCCGTAAAAACATTTTCCAGGCAACTCATGAAGTTCCAAAAACTTGGGATATATTCTGTAAATAAAAATCTGGGTCAAATCTGTAGTTAATCATGCAGGGGCATATATTCAAATTCCTAAAACTTGGGTCTAATATGTAATATGAAAATATGGGAACAAAGTGTAATTACACCTGATTTCTAGGGGGCCCGATTTAATAAAATAAAAGGGTTTCACCATCCACAGAGAACGCGCAGGGCTGGGGAGATAGATGTAGAGGCGGCGGCGAGGAGGAGAACTGGCAGGGGCGTTCTCTGGCGTTGGTCGTGGCGGAAATAGCGGATCCGAGGTGGCCATACCCGGCGTGTCACGACAGAAAGAGAAAAGGGAGAGTTGGGGAGGCAAGGGGTCGTTTTGAACCCGACATAGACGAAGGGAAAGCGGAGTTGCAGAGCTGCGAGAGTAGGGTTGGTAGTCGCTGCAATTCCGGTGGTCCCAATGGTGGCGATGAGTGGCGTTTCTGACTGGTGGCCATGGGAACAGAGAGGCGGAAATCGGTTGACAAGGTTGGGTATGTGGTTTCGATTTCTGGCTCGCCCTCTCCAAGTAGCGAGCTGAGTTGTGTGGCTAGGGCTCGTAGAGGGAAAGATAGGGCAGAGGGGTCGGGATCTCCGGCGGATTCCAGGGCAAAGGCGTGGCAGTGGATCTCCGGAGAAGGTGGTGGTGAAGCAAGGCTGGCTTTACACCATTGCAGAAGAGAGTTGTCGTGCAGAGGACGGCTCGAGAGGTGGTTGTCCTGGGGTCCTCGATCCGGCGTCGGCGAAGCAAGGTGTTTCAGAGAGCGTACAGGAAAAAAGGTTCATAGTGGTGAGTGAGGTGAGGCATGGGTGAGGTCAGAGGTGCAGCAACGGGGTGGTGGGGTTGCTGTGTTGAGGGGAGTTACACAGAGAGTTGAGAGAAGGCAGCTGAAGGTCTTGAATAGGTATGGAGGGCAGCAGCAGGGAGTCAACTAGCATGTGCAGGGCTACAGGTAGCCTGGGCGGGGAAGGTTGAAGAGAGCACAGGTAGCCAAAGGTCAGCGGGCCTGAGTAGGCTGCTCACCAGTCATAGAGGGAGAGACTAAAGATAAAAGAAAAGGGAAAAGAAATGAGGGAGAAAAGAAATAAAAACAAAGGATAGACTCGATTTCAAAGATACGGAACGGGATTTCCGAACCGGAAACTTTTGGACCTTTCCGAATATAAAATACGGAAATAAATATATGGATAAAATAATAAATAAATAAAAATCCCACACATGTACTTCGCAATATAGAAATCATTCTCGTAAATCATTTACGACATTAATACGTGTAATAAAATATCGATGTATATATATTTGTAGAATTTAATTTCCGTCGTAAAAATACTCATAAAAATATTTTTGCTATTAAAATATCGATAAGGCCTGTCTAAAAATAAGTATTGCAAATGCGCCAAAATTTTAGGGCGTTACAATAGGGAGGCTAAAGAGTATACAAATAATACATTTTTTAACCTTTTGGTTAATTTCAACTGTAGTTATTATTCATATCGGAATAATATTTTATTGTTGGGATCATTAACCTACAATTATGTGGGTCATCGTACTCCTAAAGTTGTATTTTTATAAATTTTTATTTTTATGGAAGATTTTATTTTTGGAAACATTAACCTACAATTATGTTGGTCATAATGTTCCTCTCTAAAGTAAATTTCGCCGTAATTTTGGCTTTTGGTTATTACGTTAAATATTTTCACATTACTTTTATATAAGTAACCGTACCCCTAGGAAATATTTTTTTTTTCTTTTTTTTCAAATGAATATCAAAATGATCTAGTTAGTTTAATATTTTGAGGGTTTTTGTTGTCCCACATCGATTAGCTACTAAGCTTGATTGTTTTAGAACTTGTATAAATAGGATGTCTATATACTCGATGACGTGGCACACTGTGGAGCCAATATTACGTGGCGCACTATGGAGGCAATATTTCTAAAATAGAGCTCCCAAAATTAACGCCATTAAATCTTTTCTTTTTAAGTCCAAAAAATTGTTTTGTAACCAATTTATTTCGAAAATATCTTTACTGCTAAAAAAAACTTTTAAGCAAGAGAATATTGATTTTGTAAACTATTTTTTTAAGCCAGAGAATCTTTATTTATTAAACTAAGTGTTATTAGAAAATTTCAGGTAACGTTTTTTTTTTTTCCAACCAACCTATTTGTTGGGACAAAAAATCTTTAATTTTAAACTATTTTTTTAAGCTAAGTAATCTTTTGTTATAACATCATCCATTTTACGTTAAATTTTTTTTGAAGGATTTCCACATCTATTAGCTACTAATGTTGATGGCTTTAGAACTTGTATAAATAGGGAGGCTGAAGAGTATACAAATAATACATTTCTTAGCCTTTGTTAAGATCATCCCTAATTATTATTCATATCGAAATAATATTTTATTTTTGTGATCCTTAACCTCCCTAAAGTAATCGTACCCCTAAAGTTTTAAAGTTTTATTTTTAGGGAAGAGTAATTGTACCCCTAAAGTTTTATTTTTAGGGAAGAATAATTTTTTAAATAAAAATAAATGTTCTCCGATTTTTTCTGTTAGTTTTCGATTTCTATTTACGTTAAATATTTTCACGTTATTTTGGTTAAGTAATCGTACCCCTAAAAGATTATTGGGCTGATCTATTTACGTTAAACTTTTTGAAGGATTTTGTTATCCCACATCGATTACCTACTAAGGTTGATGATTTTAAAAACTTGTATAAATAGGAAGTCGAAGGATTATACGATCTTGGCCTTTTGGTTAAGTTCAAGTATAATTATTATATATATCGGAATAATATTTTATTTTTGTGATCGGTAACTTATAATTATGTGGGCATAACGTTCTTTTCTAAAGTAATCGTATTCCTAAAATTTTATTTTTAGGAAAGATTTTATTTTTGGGATCGTTAACTTACAATTATATGGGTTATAATGTTCTTCCCTAAAGTAATTTTGGGTTTTTGGTTAAATTCGATTTCTATTTACGTTAAATATTTTCTCGTTACTTTTATATAAGTAACCGGACCCCTAAAGTTTTATTTTTAGGGATTTTTTTTTCAAATGAATATCAAAATGATCTATTTAGTTAAATTTTTTGAGGGTTTTTGTTGTCCCACGTCGATTAGCTACTAAGCTTGATGGTTCTAAAACTTGTATAAATAAAGAGTCTAAAAAGTATACAAATAATACATTTCTTGACGTTTTGGTTAAGTTCAAGTATAATTACTATTCATATCTGAATAATGTTGACGTACGCCTCGACGGTTTTTTTCTGGATTAAATCAATTGTCAAATTACAAATAAGCCAATAAATCCTTTTTTTATTAAACCATACTTATTTTATAAAATATGAAATTTGCTATCCCACGTCGATTATGAAAAAAACATGACCCTTTGAAAAGTTGTATAAATAAACACAAAAGTATGAAGATTAATGTTATCTTTTGAGTTTACAATTATTTCATTTTCTATTAATAATATCAAGCGATCATAACTTTTGAGTTTACACTTATATCAAGTTTATGTTATTCTTTTCCATAATCGGACTGTCGCGCATGTTTTCGAGGTTTCACGACAAATGTTATCTTTTGGATTTGTATTATATTATATTTGTACAATTATATTTATTTTTTGAATTAATTTATTTTGAATATATTTTTGCATTGCATATATGTCATTTATTATTTGACATTTATTAAAATAACATATCTATTTTTTGACATTTATTAATATTGTGGTTTTTATAATATAGATATAGTTAACACTTTTGGTTTGGTATGCTCCGACACTTAGTCATATTTATATGGCGAACTAGGTCAATAATTATGTTGTTATTATTTAATAAGCGTATACTTTATTATAAACATTCATAATCAAATCAACAAAATAGAATTAGAAAATGATATCTATAAAAAATTATTCACACAAAAAAAATAACAAAAAATATATTTTCAAATACCCGTGCAAGACATGAACACTAAACTAGTCTTTCAATAAGAGGGTGTTAGTTTAGTAAAAAAAGATTTTCTGGCTTACAAAAATAAAGATTTATTGATAAAAAAATTGTGGAAGCTCCATTTGATTACTGCTTCCGCAGCGCGTCACGTCATCTCAATATGTACTCTCTTTTAGTATGTATAATAGAAGATTAGTTTTTACACATCTTTTAAGAACAAGCTTTAAGTGTCCTAAACATGAATCAAAACTATTTCCATGTACGGTGAAATCATCCACAAAACTTCAATAAAATTCTCCATATACTCAGAGAAAATACTTGGCATGCATCTTTGGAAGCTGCCGAAATACAAGGAAAAAGCATACCGGATGAATCTCCTTTCATTAAATTCATCAAACTGGCGGATAATCCTGTTACAACTTATAACCACAAAAATGACATTGCTAAAACATTGAGGTCGGTATCTAAATTATTCGTATAATTGATGCGCTTTTAGTCATTCTAATTAAACATGATTGCTATCTCCATCTAAACTAGAATCTGGGTTGTTGGAAGAGCAATTCATCCCATTATTCTGTGCAGTCTCCAATGGCTTTACTTCACCAACTTGCTCTCTTGTTTCCTTGCTTTTTCCCCATAGGAGAATGTACAAGCCGGCAACAACTGTTATGGAACCCAGAACACTGAAAATATTGCAAACCAAACTACGTTGAAGGTGCGACAAATAATCCAAGGATATATAGAGGCTCCCTATGGTATATATAAGTGTATAAATTAAGGATATTAAGATTATAAGAATTAAAAGGATAAATAATTCTTGAAATTTCGTTTGTTAAGAAAATGAAAGAGATTAAAGGGTTAAATTATAGAGGCTCCTTGGTCTTCATGGTTCCTCATTCAAGGCTTGGTTGCCCATCGATCCCCCTCCAGGTGGTCGATTTATTCAGAAGGATGATCTAGGTTGGACAGTCTCGAGAAGATGATCTAACCTAATCGCTTACCTACAGTATAACAAAAAATATATTCATTTTAGCAAACGCTCATTTCAAGTATTTTCATACTCATCCTCTTAAATAATTTCATCTCCTTAATTCGTCATCTAAATAATTATCTTTATCCTCATCTTGATCTACGTAATCTTATACCAAACGGGCCCAAAATCTCAAAGGTAGGGTTTGATCTTACCTTCCCGAAAAGATTTGTTCATGTAGTAGAGTGAGGTCAAAAACAGATACAAATATCTGCATAAACGGGCTGAATGCTGCCGTGAAGACCGGACCCTCATGTTCAACACACCATGCCATCCCCACGTAGCACAATCCTGATAGCACAATCCCCTACGTTTGTTCAACAAGAATGAGGACATGTTGCCCTTATTCTACGAATATGCATACATATATAAGATAATATATACTTACAGAGAAGAGGACGGCGCTGATCTGGAGCTTCCCGTGAAGAACCCAGACGGTGATATCTCTGTTAAGAGCTAAGCAAAGAATGGCGGACTGAAGGGCGCCAAAGGAAGATATTAGAGCAGTGGTAGAATACTTGTAGGGGTAGAGTTTACAAACCCAGCCTTGAATGAGGAACCATGAAGACCAGGCAATAATGCTGCTTGTGTAAAGGACGGAACCTACAATATAGCTTCTAATGCTCTTTGTTGCGCCATTGTTGTTTAGGTTTAAGATTGATGTCTCGGGTTTGGACAACGGAAAGCCTTTGTAGAGGGCTAGTAGTAAAACTCCTCCAACACAAACCAGTGACCCTAAAGCCTTTGCTTTCCCACTTTTCATCTTCATCCTCAACTTCTCTTGCCTACAAAGAGTTTATCAAATTGAAATATCATGACCGGGTTGTGTACGAGAAAGTTGTAAGGGTGAGGTTGAACCTGAAGAGTAACGCCAGGAGAAAAGTACATACTGGCACCATGTTAACAAATGCAGTAGAGAATGCTACAGATGTGTATTGGAGACCCATAAGGAACAAGTATTGAGCGAGAGTTGCCCTGCATGCAAGTAACTAGGTTACTATGAATGCAGGTTGGTTTAAACTGTTAACTTTTTCTTAAATCCGTTCCGGGACCAAATGACGTGGAGGGCACACGTCCGGTGATCACACATACAAACACACGTGGGTTCCATCCTAAAACCAATTCGCAATAGGAGTAGTAGCCAGATGCTCATGTAGTAGTATCACCGGTGTGTTATGGATGTGGAATACTTTTTATTTTTTATCTTCCCTACACTTCAACACTCCCTCAAGTGTTAACTACATGAACTAGCTAACACTTGACACATTTGTTCTTTCTCGGGTCGAGCATCTCAATTTTTTTATAGTTCGCCCACAATTTTTTTCTTCTTTTTTGACGGTTTGACATCTAATTCTCTTTTAGCTAATTTTCGAAGTAAGAAAAACGGAGTTGGTCTGATACCACGTTAGATCTAACGTTTAAACTAGACATGCAGCAAGGATGCTCACCCAAGTAGAGCACTCAAGAAAAGATAACACAAGACAATATACGTCAGCTTGGCTTCTCTTTTCCTGCAACACAATTTAACTTATCAATCTTATATAGTACGTGTACATGGTATTACGTGCACGTAAAAGAGTTTACCTTTCAAGAATGCAGGCAAGAGGTGCGAGGAACATCGCCGAGGACGTCTGCCTATAGGTTACTATGACCAAATGGTTGACCCCCTCAGATAGGGCTGCCTTCAAAAGTATGTTAGTGACACTGAACATGAAATTGATGATCAAAATCACAACAACAGGCTTCCATTTACGGTATGCCATATCTTCTCCTTCACCTCTTCGATACAAACCGTATATGCAGATTGCCTTGTGTCGTGGGTAGATATAGACAAGCGTCGAATATCACATCGACAACTTTTTCAATGTACCTATTCTTCTACCATTTAGGTTGATTCTAGAATAAAAAAATAGTTTGAGCAGCTCATTTGCCTTGCTCACCTTCCTCATGTCAGCTCAATGCAAGAGATTCTTTGCATACCAATTCTTTCGTTAAAGCAAGGCATAGACCATTTATTAGAACCCTATTCTTCTTCTAAAGCAATATTATCAAGGATAATATGTCATTTCATAGCAGACAAAATCAACTTATGCCAAGAAAAGTGGTCATCAAAATCATTATTATAATCAAAAAAGTTAGAAGCATTCTTCTCCAAAAAAATGTTGTATAAACACCTCTAGAAAAGAGGATGCTAGATACAAAACGAATCCCACGACAAAATACACTTACTAGTAGCGTAAGATTAAAATAGCAATTTCACCCGTATTCGACGGATCCCACATAAAAGGACGAGAGCTCGTTATATATATATATATATATATATATATATATATATATATATATATATATATATATATATATATATATATATATATATATATATATATATATATATATATATATATATATATATATATACACGTGTATATATATATAAATATGTATAAATATATATATACATATATATATATATATATATATATATATATATATATATATAAATATATATATACATATATATATATAAATATGTATAAATATATATATACATATATATATATAAATATGTATGTATGTATATATATATATATATATATCTATGTATGTATATATATCTATGTATGTATATATATATATATATCTATGTATGTATATATATCTATGTATGTATATGTATGTATGTATGTATGTATGTATGTATCTATGTATGTGTATGTATATATATATATATATATATATATATATATATATATATATATATATATATATATATATATATATATATATATATATATATATATATATGTGTGTGTGTGTGTGTATATATACATGTATATATATATATACATGTATATATGTATATATATATATATATATATGTGTATATATATAGAGTATAGATCCTATGAGAACAGGCTTATCGTGTAATAATGAGAAAAGATTCGTAATTATTATTAGTTTTGTTACGAAGGTGTCATATCGTTTAATGTATTATTCGTAATTATTGTTGGATTCTTAATTATTATTATTTGTAGTTATTATTAATTATGATATCTACTCTAAATCTCAACCCTGAATACTTACCATCCAACGGTGTACGATTGTTCTCATGTATACACCAGTCCAAATCTTCTGTCCCGATTACTGTCTCATCTCTTGTCCCGTACTTCCTATTGGACCAAAAAATATTAAATATTATCCTTACTATACTAAAAGTGGGACTTTCTCCAATGAATAGAGAGTTCCCTTTTTTACCCTTCCTTGGACAGATGTCTCTATATCGTTTTGCTTGAGCATACGTGTTGTTCTTAGTTATACAAATGTCTCTATATCCTTCTCTCTTAGCATACGGGTTGTTGGTTATGGCTTCTTTTGTACACCTCTTGATCTTCCAACATCAATATCTCCCACCTCATCTTCTTTTCTTGGACAAACCCTATGCAAACAAGAATCACATCTCTCAATCTCTTCACAAATCTCACATCTGTAATCTCGGCTTCTCCTTCTCCAAATGGAGTGGATTATCGTGTTCCATGAGTATCAGCTTCAACTCACTGGGTGGTATCATCATGCCTGCAGATCTTTCACTTCGGTTTCAAGTTATTCTCGTCGTCTATTTTCTTCTCTTTTATCTCCCAATCTATCGATTCTGTCAGATTTGGGGTTGCTTATGCTTTGTGATCTGTTTTCTCCTCCAGGTGCGCGGCAATGGAAGGTGCTAGACGTGAGCAAACCCTAAAATCCAAAGAGCGCCAGAGGAAGATTGTAGATAATGTCAATCTCGGTAGGCAAAAAGCTACGGAATCGCTGCTCGCCTCAACAACGCCGTCGTGGCTTAGCAACCTCGATTCTACTCTCCATACGCCACCGCCGATGATGCCTTTTTTAGCACAGACTCTCCATCAGAATAAGAAAAGCATTTATTATCTATTCCATTGTTTTTCTACAAGATGATTCTTCAAATATCATATCTCTCCCCTTCGTCCAAACTCATGATCCTTCAGTTGGGGTAGTCTCCGCTTCCATTGTCACTACAAATCTCATATCTCTAATCTCCATTTATAACGTGTTCTTCACCGATCTTCAATGGTGTCTTCTTCTTCGGTCTTTAAGGTACGATTTGCCTTCCATTTTTCAATTCAATAGGTTGAAGCATTTATATTGCTTTTCAATTTTAGGGTTTGTTATCCTTTGTCCCTCACGCAATATCTGGGTTGATCGAATTCCAAGAAGAAGAACCGTAGAAGCGGTTACACACTGTCCGGAGTTCCTCATATCTTGCTACCAACAACGGATTTCTTCTTCAGTTGAGTGCTTTGAAGACGGTTCATGTATGTACATGTTTTTTTCCTCTTTGTGTTTCGTTTGATCGTAATTTCATAATGATTTAGGTTTTCTTCTTTCATTTTCTTCTAATTCTAATTAGGTTCACCTGATTTATCCGTTTTGATTTAGGTTTTTCCAATTATGGTGAGCTTGGACTTGTGGTTGAATTTGCCCCTTACCCAACTTTATCAATGGGTTTGTTGTCTCTAGGAAGCTAAATTTTCTGCAGGGGTGTTGAAATTGGTTTATGCAATATCCATAGCTGATATGTTTTCCATTTATCAAAAGTGTAATATTAATGCCTGTTTTTCTTTACTCCCAAATGCCTGCTTTTCTTTAGTGCAGATTGATGATTTATCCAGGTATTTAGAGCATGTTAGGTGTTTAATGAATTGCCTAAGAGAAACTGTATAGCATATTCTTTGTAAATCAATTTTTCTTAGCATTTTGACAGCTCATGTTAATGTTCTTTTTTTACATTTTGTGTTTATGTTGTTACCCAACGAAACAAACCAATTGAAGTGGATACATCGTGGAGGCACTTAAAGTAGCAAGATAACAACATTCACTTACTTGAATTGTGTTTTGTCTTTAAACTTCTATTTATATGCATTATTGGTAGACTCATCAGACTTATAGTTTAGATAATTTAAATATTTTCTAGGGCGTGTAGGTCATGCTTGTCATGAGTTGATTATCTTAAACCCAATTGATGAGTCATTAACTGCATGTCTATTGTCAACAGCATACCCAGTAGTGATCTTCAAATAGGTCCCATATTTTATCTTTATAACGCCCTCTACTTAACAACAAGGAATTGAAGTCAATAAACTTAACCATCATCTAAGTAACAACAAGGAATTGAAGTCAAAATGGTTTGTATCATTGTCTTTATGTGCATCGATTTCAATGCGCTCTTGCTCTTCTTCGAATATCTTAGTTAGCTTTGGCCCATAAATGTTCATAATCCGATTGTTGCTTATGTCTTCTATTTCTTTGAATTTTTAAGATTTTGAAACTGATGGCCCTCTCCCTAAGAAAGTCTATTGCTATGATGGAGTTTTTTTATAACTACTTCACCATAGGTAATATCCTCATTTCTATTTGATTGAGATGATGCTTTGATTTGGAAACTGATCTTTCATATGTTATATCTCCTATGCAAGGATGGATGCTCAAGCTGCATATGGGTTCCATAATTTACGAAATGAAATGCCTTACCTTGCACAGGGTCCAATTTCAAATAAGGTTTGGTTGCTTTTCCTCCAAAATCAAATTTAATATCTTAGCCAAACTTGATATTTCCTGTTTTTGTGTAAGGAACTGTGAAGACCTTCAATTTCTAAATTTACAAGCAATTGATTGAAGATCTATTTTCATGAATATACCACTTATTTTTTATTCAGCTGAGTACTTCTTAGAGCTATATGCTCAATCATGCTATATTAACTATGACAACTTATCTATTCTGGATGCAACTATAAGTACTTTTTAATGAATTCAAGACTTGTTTAGTATTTTATTTCTGGTTGACTATTCGTCATTAGGATCCAAGAAAGAAGTGATTCAAGCACGGTACATGGATGACAGTGTAGCTGACTGCTCAATAGGTTGCTTTTTAGCTAAAATATTCCTAATTGGCCCAAACGGTGCACTCTTCACAATTTTTAGTATCATGGGAGTCTTCTAATGCTATAGTTTTGAATGTAAAACCAGCTGCCACAAATGAATGATTTGCAGGTCCAGGGGCAAAAGTATCAAGCAATATCTTCTATTCCTTTTGATTTATGTATCCAATGAAAATTATTATGTATCCAATAACAAATTAATAATCAATCCTACACGTACGTACTTGAATGCCATGAATTATTTGTTATGTGCGGATGTAGTATGGAACTTAGTATTAAGAGACTATGCTCCAATAATTTCTCATCATCGAACTTTTTTATCGTTTCTTCTAGCTATCCATTGGATGATTCTTGATCAAACTAATCTTTCAAGCTAGGAAGGATCAATGATGATTGCGGAGAATGTTGTTATCCAGCTGTTCAATATGGATATTTTTGCAATTGTCGTTCTAGAACATGATACCTACTATTTTGTGATATCTATATGTCTAGCCATCATTCAATGTTGCGATTACTGTGGTGTTGCAAAAGGTAACAAACAGGCACAATTCCCTCTTTTTGAGAAAGATAAATCACTCTAAGGTGTATAATTGACTTTGTCTTGTTTAAGTACAACTAGAAAAGATTTTTTCCATTTGATCGCTTTATCCTTATTGTAAACCCATTTTTCGAACAAAATTAAATGGACTTCAGATCCGTTAGTCACTCACAAAAGGCACACCTTTGAGCCAAGGATGGTCTTACTGCGTTATGAGAGTGATTTCTATATATCTCCAGGTGGTTTTAATCGAGGGTGGAACAACGGTGACATCACCGGACACGAACCTATAGAAGTCTCATTGTTGTGTCGTCCAAATTTGATGCTTGATTGAAGGTATTAGCCATTTTGGTTGTCAACCTTGGGCAATATGTCATATACTGACATGGATATCGCTATAACTGGAAAGTAAAAGTTGAAGATAGAAGCCATTAGTTTGTGAATTTGGGATCATGAAGACATGCCGAAAAGAGAGCTTAGGGTTGCTCCTAATTAAATTCTTTCTTTGTTTTAAGATAATTATCCTGAAATGGTTGCTAAGATGGTGAGAAACTATTAAACTCAAAACCATGTTCCTTAATTGCAATTTTAGGGTTGCTCCTAATCAAACTCTGCATCGATTTCATTTCCGAGTGTAATTTTCGATTTCATCTACGGCGTGCGTGCGAAGAAGAGAAGGCCTGAATATTTTCAGACGCGAGCGAGAAGAAGAGAAGACCTAAATAGTTTTAGACGCGAGGCTGAAACGGATGACGGAACATCTAACAACTTGATAAGAAACATTGTCTCGTTTGAAATACTCGATGGTGCAAATATTCGAAAATTTGGTACAACGGAAAATACATTTATGGACTTGAATAAAGGTTTAACTTTTTACTTCTTTCACATTCGGTTCAATTGAATATATAATATTGCCATCTATAATATACTTTATTTATTTCGCACCATTGCATTTCAAGAAAATCCTATGCAAGCGCTACATTGGAGCATCTTTATGATTCGAACGTTACTGTACATACCTTTGCGGTAGTTTTGTTACTAATTTAGCCATGTAGTTAACGATAGTTTTTTGAGTAATCAGACCTTCTATTATATTTAACGTTGACTTATCTAGATCGTCTAAACAAAATAAAAATAGATTCGAAGATGCCAATTTTTATTCTTTTTTTTCCTACTTAGTTAACGATCGCAGTTAACGGCGCGCGTGCGTAGCACGCGCGGCCTTACTAGTATACATAAAATCCACTAAGACAAACCCAAAAACCAACCCATTGAATTACAATTTTTTTTAAGTAAATCTGCTGCCACGTGGTCCAATAAGAAACATGGGACAGGAGATGAGACGGTAATCGGGACAGAAGATTTGGACTGCGTATACACGTTAGAGGTCTTCTCATGGGAACCACACCCTATATATATATATGTATATATATATACAGGCTTTTGTTCAGGTACGGTTCAATTAATGCGGTACAGCCGACACGTGTCCCGAAATTTTTTTTTTTAAACGAATGTTTTTTTTTCCAGAAACGAATGAAAATTTGTTTGAACTACCATGTTATAATTTATGCACTATTCTCATATAAACTTTGAACTATTCCCATATAATCCATGAACTATTACTTTTTAATATATTATATCAAATTATTTATAAATTAATCGTTTATATGTTATGAACTATTTAATTGTAATTAATGAACTATCATTTTATAAGTTATGCATTATCCTTTATAAATTTTGCACTTTAAACTATTCTATTATAATTCATGAACTATCTCATAATAAGTTTTGAACTATTACTTTCACTCCTTTATAAATTTTGCACTTTGAACTCTTCTATTATAATTCATGAACTATTCTATTATAATTCATGAACTATCCCATAATAAGTTTTGAACTATTACTTTCACTCCTTTATAAAGTTTGCACTATGAACTATTCTATTATAATTCATGAACTATCCTTTATAAGTTATGAACTATTCCTTAATAAGTTTTGAACTATTACTTTCACTCGTTTTTGAAAAAAAATAAATTCGGGAAACGTGTCGCCTGTACGTTCAGCCGCACGCCCGTACCGAAATAATGTGCCTTACCTGAACAACACCCTATATATATATACATATACATAGATATATATACACATATACATATACATACATATATATATATATATATATATATATATACATATATGTATATATATGTACACATATACATATACATACATACATACATATATATATATATATATATATATATATATTATTTATATTATAAAAATGTTACTATTATTTTCTTAGCATATAATTTACGTTGAAATAAACCCTATATTTTTTTACTATCTTATTTTCTATTGATTTCTAGTATATTTTTTGTTCTTATTAAAATTTGTTTATTTTGGATCTTGCTTTGCTATATGATTATGTACAATTTTATGTTATTTTTAGTTGAATTTAGATATGCTTTTGATTTTCTTAAAAAATGTGATTTTTTTACATATTTATAAATAACGTGTAGAACACCCGCAATCTCACCCGATCCACCCGCTTCGTTCGATGAATGCGATTGAATTGTATGTGTGTGGTTGGTCGGGTTTGAGAGAAAAATTTTGAATAATGAATTAGTTGACAGTCATGGCTATCCACCCATCACCCAAAAACATAATTCCTATCTCAATATTCCATCAAGTTTATATTTCATCAAGTTTAAGTGCGTGTTTGAGTTGTGCTTCATAAATTCTATTGCAATGTTTACGAATGGTTTATGCGATAAATATGTTCACTTTTGATGAAATGCAATGATTGTCCGAAATACTAGTTTTTTATTAAAAAAATGCGTTTGTATATCCTATATACATGATGTATATGCCACATGAAACAATGACATTACATCTCATAATATGGACGAATTATCCAGCTTGTTAGGCGGTTAGTGAGGGTTAGTATAAATAACATATTTGTGTTTAGTTCAATGTAACAGTGACCGGATATCGATTGTAAAACTCTCTTCTCAATACATTGAAGTTTCCCTTTCTCTTGATTCAATCTATACGCTTGAAAAGGTATCAGAGGAAAGATATTTTCCTTTGTGTTTGTGATCAATTCGATCGCAAGATTGGTGTACTGATCCCGCAAGAAAAAACAATATCAGTTTGTTGGGCTTGTTATTTTGTTTTAGATAATAAGTTTTTTTTATCTAATTTTTTTTCCGGAAAACTTACGTATGTATTGAAGAATAAGGGGATACAAAAGATGCCTACTAGGCATAGAAGACAAGCAAAAACAATTATCTAAGGTGGATTCCTAAACTCTTAGCTAAGGCGAGAGAGTCTTGAGATCGATCCTTCCAGTAGGCAGACACTTAGTTTTTTACAGCGAGGATGATTTTATTTGCGTAGACAATGACAGTGCTAGAGGAGTTGTTGAAAATGTTGTTGTTTCTCTCTTTTCAGGGAAAGTAGATGAAGCGGTTATGCTTGAGATTCTGATTTGGTGAAGGATGTTGTGTATAGAGGTTTGACAACCAAGCCAATACCAAAGATCCAAGAGGTAGGGGAAGGGAGAGGTGTCCAGGTTGAGACAATGTTCAGGGCAAGGGTAGTATAGGTGCAGTTGGTCCAGAGATGAGTTTCATCTTCAGGGAAGGAGTGGCAAAGTTTTTAGGTAGTAGATGGTACAATGTTCCACTTGTGAAGCTTCGTAAGGGTGAGGAGTCTTTGGTGACCAGTAATCCAAGAGATGAAGCTTCATTTGAGGATTTGATCCCGAGCCAAATGGAATTGCTCCAAGGAGTTCTGAGGGAGTGGGTCTAGAAGAGATTGTAGGTAAGGGAAGTAGGGATGGTGTCGTTGCAGTTTGTGATGGACTGGAGGACATGGGAAAGAGTTATGTTGGTGTAGAGGTGGTCTTTGATCTTAATAATTTTATTCCAGATGTAGCTGTGGGAAGGATTGGTGGGGGAGGATCAAATGGTTTCATTCTTGATGATATTGTGAGAGATCCAAGAGCACCAGAGGTTGGCGGTTTTGTGAGCAAGATCGAAGATGAAGCGAGTCAGACTAGCTTTGTTCCAAGAGAGAAGTTCTTTGAAGCCAAGTTATCCGTCGTTGAGAGGTAAGCATATAATATTCCAGGCAACAAAGGCACGGTTGCTACAATCTTTTTCGGACCAAAGAAAACAGCGAAGAAAGCTTTCTCTTTTGGAGATAACTTTGGTAGGGATAAGAAAAATAGAGCTCCAGTAAGCTTGAATAACCATAAGTATAGAGGAGATGAGTTGCTTTCTACTAGTGTAGGATAGGGATTTGGCACTCCAGGAAATGATCTTCTTATGATTCTGTTAATGAGAGGCTGGTATTCGGGAATATTTAGTCGTTCGCTACCACAAGGACGCCAAGGTAGTGGAAGGAAAATGAGCCTCTAGGGATGCCGAGATTGTTGGTGATGGAGAAGCAAGTGTTGTACGGGATCCTTCTGAAGTAAATGGAGGATTTGTTGAGGTTGATTTTGAGGTCAGAGGCATTCCCTAAGGAATTAAGAGATTATTTGAGGATATCAATAGAAGTTTGGTCACCACGATAGAAGAGCGTGATGATGTTGGCAAAGCAAAGATGGGTTATGCGGGGGTGGAGTAGTTGGGGTGGAGGCTGAAGTTCGGGTTGATGGTGTTATTGTGGATAAGAGAGGAAAGGTATACAATGGCGATCACGAAGAGAGAGGGAGAAAGGGGGCAACCTTGTCATAGTCCTATAGTACCCTTTGAAGAACCCTTCAAGAGAGTCATTGATGTTAATGGAGAAGGTAGTCGTGGTCATACAAGTCTTGATGAGTTTGGTGAAGGCTTCAAGAAAGCCCATAAGCTTGAGGACTTCGAGAATGAAATTGTGGTTGATAGTATAAAATGCCTTTTGAAGATCAATATTGATAGCACATCTTGGGGAGATTTTCTTCCTATTGTAGTTCTTGAGAAGTTCCTGATAAATGAGAATGTTGTGCTTAATAGATCGTCTTTTGACGAAAGAACCTTGGTAGGACCCTATGATATTGGGGAGAGCATATCGTTGAGACAGTTTGAGAGGATCTTGGTAATGGTTTTGTACAGGGTATTGCAACAAGAGATTGGCCGAAAATCTTTGGGCTCAAGAGGGTTGCCTACTTTGGCAATAAGAGAGATGCTTGTGTTGTTAAGTTGTCTCAGAATTTTCCCATTCGTGAAGAAGTCCAGAATGGCATGAGTGAAGTCGTCTTTGATGATGTTCTAGGAGGATTTGAAGAAGTGGGAATTGTACCCATCTGGTCTGGGTGATTTGTCGTCTCTAATGGAGAAGACAACCCTTTTGACATCGTCAAGGGTGACAGGGAGGGTTAGGGATTGACAATCGTCTTGGGTAAGTCTGGGTAGGGAGAGGAGGGATATGGTTGTTGATGTTGTGGTGTTTAGAGCCAAAGATTGAAGTGCTTCATAAGGGTGGAGGAGATGTGGTTGGCATCATGGGAGGGGCGGTTGTTTGCATCGTTAAGAGCGATGATCTTGTTAAAGCATTTTCTGGATTTGATGCATCTGAAGAAGTATGATGAGCATTGATCACCGTGTTTGATCTAGTTGTGCTTGGAAAGTTGTGCAGTGGTGGTTTGTAGGAGATCGGTACAAGAGTAGAGGTTAAGGAGGGCAGTTGTTTCTTCATCGATCAGGGTGAGATCAAGAGGGTTATTTTGGAGGGAGTTTTGCACTATGGTGAGGTGGCCTTTGCATTCTTCGTGCATGTTTATTAGGGTTTCTATGATGGCGTTTGGGAATTTATTCTGGGACGTTTTTAGGAGTTTGAGTTTATGGACAAGTTTGCACACATGGTTGCGAGTGATTGGGGTGAGCCATGCATTCGTGACACTATGTAAGAAACTCTCATGTTTGGCCCGGGAGTTGTTAGAGTGGAAAGGGTAGTTAGTTTTAGGGTTGGTGTTGTTTAGAGAAAGGAGGCTTGGTGAATGGTCTGAAATGAATGGGTGGTCAATAAAGCGATTGAGCAAGGGAAGGTTTAGTACCAGTGGTGGTTGTTAAGGATGCGTTCGAGCTTGTACCAAATACGGGAGTCACGTTGCTTGTTATTCCATGTGAACTTACAACATGAGAAGGGGTGATATGTGAGGTTGTTGTGAGAGAGGCAGAATGTGAGTTCGGTTGAATCTAGGTTAATGGTAGGGGAGTTGTTGATGATCGTTTCGTCAGGGGTAAGGGTTGTGTTGAAGTTACCAAGTAAGGCCCATGGGGAAGAGGATTTGAGGAGGTTCAAGGTCTTGATGTAGTCCTAGAGGGGGATCCGTTCAAGTGAGTGTTGTAGCTGTAGATAAGGGAGGGGGAGTTATTGAGAGGGGTGAGAGTGTACTGAATGATTTGGTCAAAGATGATGGTGGGGGTGAGGTTATTATTAAGAGGGTTCAACCAAACCCAAATTCTGCAATTATGGGAGTAGTTGCTATTGGAAACCTTATTCTAGTAGGGAAGGAGGTGAGATGCAATTCTATCTTCTTTGTTTCTCCTGAGTATTGTTTCAAGGATGACAATAACATTAAGGTTGTGTTTGTTTACGATCTCTTTGATGGCTTTTTGTTGTGTAGTATGATTTAGACTGTAGCGCCCGGAATTGTAATTCCGTTTGATGAGTGGTTTAGCGGTCTTCCCGCAGACGCGACTCAGTCATTTCTGCAGGCACGGCGTGCTGAGTGGGCGAGTTTTTATTCCATTTCCATTCCGACCTTTGATTCCCAAAAAAGTGCAGCTTTCTTTCTTTTCCCCTTTCTTCACTCTATTATGTTAGTTCAATTCCTCTTCTCCTTGCTTCCCTCTTCTCTCCCTTCTCTCTTTGTGTTCTTGCATGTGAGCTATCCAACAAAGTAGAAGATTTGTAGCTGTGTAGGTATTCCTTCTCCTCCCTTTCATCTTCTTCTTTGCTTCTTTCCCCTCTCTTCTTCTCCTTCCTCAAGCTTTGGAAGAAGATTCTTAGACGACCTTCTTGTGGTTGCATGTGTTCCTAGCTAGCTTAGGACGTGGAGGAGGTTTTTGATCTTGTGGATGAAGATTTGAGACGACCCAACCAGAGAAGGAAGCCATAGAAGCTCAGCTGCACAAGCGAAGAATCGAGGAAATTGTTGTTTTTGGAGTTCAACCGTGGGGGCGCCTGTACAAAGCCGCACAGGCGGACCAAGCCAGTCGCTAGAGATCCGCAGGGGCGGTGACAGCCCTTCCGCAGTTGCGCCTTCTGAGTCCGCGAATGCGTTTCTTCAATAGTAGGCCCTCTTTCTCTTTTCTTCATCTTTCCTTCCTTCGTATGAGAGGTTGATCCATGCTAGTATTATGCATAGGCTGGACCTAGGATAGTAGTGAATGTCACCTAGTGGTTGTGAATCTTAGGAAATATTTAGAGTATCGGATATTGCTTTAGGATGAACTCGAGTGTGATGATCATGTAGTATCTCCAAGGATAGTTGTATTCTAGCTTGGCTGCTGAGTTGACCTTGTAGGAGAGTGGGCTGTTTTTGTATTATTACATACGCTTGATGAGCATATAGTATCTTGGAGTCTAGGAGCATTATCCTTTGTTTATAAGTTGTAGGACCTTGTGTTAGATCGTTAGATTTAGAAGTCTAAGGACTTCTAGCTTATGGGAGTGATGTTAATGCGTGCCTTGTTTTGATCAAGCTTTGAGACGAGGTAAGTTCCCGGACTTACTTAGCTCGCTTTTACGTATTAGTGGATGTGTGATGGTGGTGTGTGCTTTAGTTTTGTTATAACCATGCAACCGCATTAGGACAACTTGTATATATATATATATATATATATATATATATATATATATATATTTTATCCCAAGTGTATGTTTTATCGGGCGGTGACATCACTGCCCAGCTTCCGATGGAGACTAGGAGGTTCTCTGCGACCAGGCCATACATGGTTATGAGCGAGCATTGCACCATATGGTATACGGGAGGTGCGCCGCACCACTCCTGTTGGTTACATGGGGACAGGGGTGAGAACCATAAGACTTCTTTTGTCACCATCTTGAGAAATGGAACTAGTAATGGAATGACGTAAAGAGAAGATAATAACCGGCTTGTGTGTATGAGCATGCTATGTGTTTATGTTTGACTATGTGTGTATGGGCCTTTACCGTCTGTCTAATGCCTAAAATGTGAGCTAATGGTTTTAAAGCAGTTGTTGTAGATGCCCTGCAGGTTAGGGATTCCGCTGAGTGACTCGGAGGAGTGGACAACCGGGGTTCCCGTATATTATAGGACGGGGATGTATTTATTATATTATGTCGTGGACGTATGTACTTTTTTTATGGACTTATGTTGTTTTGAGGACTCGGCTGAGTTTTCACCTTGTATTGTTAGTTTTGTATTCTCGCACGTGCATTAAAACGTTTTTAGATTTGTCTTTATTTGTGTCTTGTTGGAAAGATCCGGTGAAATTGTTGTCAGGCTAAGGGTCAGGACCCATTGTGAGGTCTTCTCCCGTAGCATCCCGAGTCCCACGGATCCTAGGTGTTACATAGACTGCGAATGTTCCAAGCACAAATCTTAAGATTCATTGATAACTACTTGAGGAGTCTCTTTTTAAGCCTTGTTGCAAGAGGTGGGACGGGAGATTTCTATTCCTGGCGGAGAAGAGTTTGGATTGGAGATTTTGGGGTTGAGAGGAGGGGGTTGGGAGGAAAAGATATTGGGTTGGGATAGGTTAATGGGAAATCATTTGGTGATAGGTTGTTGGGTAAAAATAGTTTGGAGTTTAGGGAGTAAAGTTGACGTAGGGGTGGGTTTTGGCGGAATTGTAGAATGTTGGGCAGTAGATGTGTGTTGTGGTAGTAGGAAGGATGGATCAGGTGTAGGGAGAAGCGGTTCATGCATGGAGGGTGGTGGTAGAGGCCTAATAGATGGAGGGGGTCGTGGGTATGGTTTTGGTGAGATAGGTTTGCATTTGTGCCCAAACATAAGGTAGGTAGGGCAGTGGTTTGGGAGCCAATCATAGACAATCTATTGAGTGATAGTTTCTCCATTTGGTCTAAGGAATTTGACTTCTCGTAGGAGCAGTTTGGAAGAAGAGATTTCGACAACGATTTAGCATACCCTAGTCAAGCATGGTGAGCTGAGTGGTAGTCGGTGAGGATAGAATTCCCAATGGCCGAGCCGATCTTAGGAAGCATAATCTTGGACCGTAAGTGATAGTCTAGGTTGGGGAGGGAGGCCTAGACAAGCAGAGTGTTGAGGAATGAGTGATCGAGTTTCATGCCATGAGACCATCTTTTTAGCAAGAGGGCGGAGCGTCTGTTGAGGATAATTGGGCTATGTTGGAGGACAAGATTTAGATCGGTTTTGTTATGGAAGTGAAAGAAAAAGGTACCTTTGTCATTGACCAAGATTCTGGGGGGTTAGGAGGTGTTCCATGGATGGGAAATGTGAGTTTCCATGCTTTTGTAGGATATAGGTCAGCCTGTGGGAATTCCAACGAGGGATAAATGCCATTTGTCGATTTGCGCAGCAACATCCTCATTGGAAAAAGAGATAATTCCTTCATCGATCCCAGGGGTATAGGTGAGGGGTACATGGTTCCACGTGTTTTTATTGAGGATGACGTCTTTAAAGGTAGGTTAAGAGGTGGAGGTGATTGGATGTCTCGGAGAGTTTTTAGACGTGGTGGTAAGAAGAGGGGTGGGGAAGGTAATTGCAGTACCGACTGGGTGGGTGGTAGCAGATTAGCGTTGGTGGTAGGGGCAGGGTTGAGAAGATGATTTTAAAGGTTCTAGAGGGTGCCCTGATGGAGGAGGATGTGGGCAGGGGAGAGGTTGTACGGGGGTGACGTTTGGGTTAAAGGCTTGGAAGAGAGAATGAGAGTAGATGGAGGAGGTGTTGAGGTTGACGGTGAGGGAGTAGAGGGAAAAGAGCCTAGTGTTGGGGTATGGTTGCGGGCTGGGGAAATGGTGGGTGATAGAGGAATAAAGAGAGATTGAGAGTTCAGCAAAGGTGGTGGTGGTGGGTCAGCAACAGTCTTGGCAAGACGGAGGTTGTTGCTACGTATTAGGTCTTCAGGGATGCATTCGAACGGGCTAGAAGTGGATGAAGATGGTGAAAGGGGTGTTATGGGTTTGGTGATGGCTTTGCTGAGGAGGTCTGAAAGTTTTATGTAGAGTTTTTTTGATCATTTAGATCCTCCCATTGGAGGGAAAGGGGCTTCTTCCATCTAAATTGGTTATATTCTAAGTCTAACACACATGTGTGCTCTTATGCACCCGATCCCACTTTACGGTCCATCAACGTTGGACTTTGACATATCTTATTATGGTTTCTTGCCAACAATGGTGGGCAAGTACCATTGACGAGAGAGCAGTTTTCCATGATTGAGTGATCCAATTATTAGAGATTTAAAAGAATTGTTAGATGAAGTCTCCAATACTCCTCTCATATATATATAGCCAATTAACAGTAGTCTACGCGTATATGTAAAGGGATTTTTAGTTGAATGTGTGAAATCTTGAAGCAACTATCTGAACGAGAGGCTAGGTTTGAGATAATGTAGTTTTTGATGGGTTTAAGAGATCAATTTGAGCATATTAAATGCAATATTTTAGCTCTTGATACACCCCTCGTATCAATCGAGTCTTTCATATGGTGTTGCAAATTGAGAAACAAAGAGTACCGGTGTGTTTAGTATTACATTTGTTGTTGTGGCTTTATAGATTTGATTTTAATCTCATACAAAAAAATATGTTTATTATGAGATTATGATTGTTGTTTTAACAATCTCCTTTACAGGAGTTTATTTTATAATCTCCTTCTATTCAAAACCACTACCACAACTATAACCATAACCACACCCTATTCTTCTACACCCAGTCTCATGATATCTTGTGTTGATAGACAAGATGATAAACCTACTCCTTATAGTCAATTAGGTGGTAGTAGGAGAGGTGATAAAAAGGAGAAAGTAGATTGATCATGGACACATTGCTACAACACTTTGTACATTGACCATTTACTCTGGGCTACTAATCATATTTCTCATTGCAAGGATCTATATACATATATAAAAGCAAAAAATAATAACGACACATGTCATTCTCTAATAAACTTCGTGTCACGTGTCATCTTCTCGTGCATTTTTGTTTTATAATTGTACTAATCAACAAATAAATAAAAAGTATTGATATAAAAATAAATATATTGTTTCTAATTTTATTCTTGTCACAACCTTCGACATATTTTTAAGATATTCTTATCAAAAAAATTTTGAAGTTTTTTTCACTTTTATTTATACGATGATTAGGCATTTTCTAATTCTAACTATAAGTACTATAACATGTAAATATATAGTTCCTATATTAATTAGAAAATAATCACTAAATTAACAAACTATATACATATATAAAAGCTAGAGAGACATTCGCGCCACGTGACATTCTCTAATGAACTTTGCGCCATATGTCATCTTCTCATGCATTTTCGTTTATAATTGTACTGTTTAACAAATAAATAAAAAACTATTGATATAACAATAAATAAGTTGTTTCCATTTTTACTCTTATCACGGTCTTCATCATATTTTAAAGACATTTTTATCAAAAAAAATTGTAAAATTTTTTCGCTTTTATTTATAAGATGATTAGGTATATAAATTATTATAATATAGATTTTACATCTTTTTTATATAAAGATAATATTAAAAGTTTAAAACTACCTAAGATAATCCTTTTTGAACTAACTATTTTTTTATTGCTTATCTAAAATTATAATTAATTTAATAATAAAGTTTTAGTTTCTTTTTTGGTTAATTAATTAAAACTATTATAATATTCCATATTTCTTATTAAATTTAAAAAACTCATTCACCCATTAAAATTTAAAATTATATCCGTGTCTTGACACATGAACTACACTAGTTTGTTTTATTATCTCGCTCTCTTGATAAACCTATATTAGTAAGCTTATAGGTTTATCAAAGAAGTAGCTTATATTGGCAATGTGTAGTTATATAGATTTATCAAGAATGTCTTCTTCATGGGTTCAAACATAATATGATATCTACTCTATGTGTATTTCAGGACCATATTAGTAAGCTTCCTCTAGCCACATCATCATTCATCGATATAAGATTGTACAAATAGACTAGTTCCGTTAAGACGTCTACTCATAACACTATCAATGCTACTTTACCATCGATTATCTTCAATATAACTATTGATAATAAAATACACATTATGCATGTTAGACTAGGCCATACATATTTGTAATGTGCAACATTTACCTTGTTATTAAGTTCTACGTAATGATGTTTTAGATGGTGATATTTGTATTCAACCTAAACAACACAAATCTCCTTTCCATGTAAGCACATCATAGCATATGCAAAATCTCCCTTTTCATTGATTCATATCATACTATACTCCTATTTGCGGAGTAAAGTACTTTCTTACTTTAGTAGATGTTCATACCAGATGTACATGGACTTTTCTAATGACAAACGAGCAATAAGTATATCAAATTGTTGATCATTTTGTAACCCATGTATCTACTCAATGTGTTTTAGTCCATATTTCCAGGACACATAATAGAGCTCAATTTTTACAAAAGAGACTACAACCTATATTCCCGAGTAAAGGCATCTTACATCATAAGTCCATTGCTTATGTGACACAACAAAATGCTCGCGTTGAAAGGAAAATTTGGCACATCTTAGAGACTGCTCGAGCCCAAAGACTTCATGCTCATCCCCCTCTTACTATAAAAAAATATTTGCAACGGTAATAGGCCGCCATCACAAATATGTAAAATATTGTCGCAAAAGATCATTCACGATGGCACTACATTGACAACAACACCAACATGATATGTGGTGTTGTAAATGGTCTTTCACAACGGCAAATCCCAACATTGAATAACTTGTGATGGTTCTACGTACGACGGCATATTGTCATCACAAATTTGGCTAACAACACTATATAAAAGAGAATATACCCCGGAGCAGGTTGTAACACCCCGAATCCGCGGGATATCGGAATGCTACGGGCAAGACCTCACAATGGGTCCCGACCCTTAGCCTGACAACAATTTCACCGGACCTTTTCAGCAAGGCACAAATAAAGGCCAAACCGAAAACAATTTTTATGTAATGATATAATTCCCGAATACAACAAGAAAGGAAAGACATCAGCCGTCTATACAACAATGCCAAGAACACATAATATTCAACAATAATACATGGACTCAAATCCCCAAACTCGACCTATGATGTACGGAATCCCGACTGACCACTCCTCCGGATCACTCGGCCACACCTACCCTGCACGTCAACTACAACAATCGGTATAAAACTGTTAGCTCACATTCTAGGCATTATAAAGATAGCAAAGGCACAAACACACACATAAGCACGCACAACACACATCATACTCATATACATACACTGCTGGTTCTTATTCTCTTTTTAGGTTGTTCCATTTCTAATTCATTCGTTCAAGTGTGACACGAGAGTCTTATAACTCTCGCCTCTGTCCCCGTGTAACCAACAGGAGTGTGGCGACGCTCAACCCGTATACCCTGAGAGAGTGATGAAGAAGCCCGCCCGTATACAATGTATGGCCTGGTCAGAGAGATCCCCCAGTCTCCCTCGGGAAACTAGGTAGTGATGTCACCGCCCGATAATAACATACAATGGGCCAAATATATATAACCGAGTTGCCCTAATCCGGTTTCATGATTATAAACAAAGATAAAGGACACACCACCATCACATATCCAAATAATGCGTAAAAGCGAGCTAAGTAAGTCCGTAGACTTACCTCGTCTCAGAGCTATCGTAAAAACAATCGATCTCAACTTCCCGTAGGAAAAGCACCTCAGGCCTGATCATAACGAGGCATACATCAATAAAGATCTCAACAACTCAACTCAAGGACTTTCCAAAACTAAAAACCAAACACGAGTCCCAGCAACCTATAAGCTAGGAAACGCTTCTAAACCCTAAGAGGTCATAAACTCGATAAAACCGAGGAAGGGTACCACAATAACCCACACCCTATATAAGGTTAAACACTACGCAAAGCTGGAGTAAGGCCACAAGGTAGAAGAGACCATAGGTTCAACGCACACATAAACGATCAACATCGATCCAACGAGTTCAAAGGAGCACCTAGGTTCACAACCACAAGGTGGCATTCTTAATCTATCCTTGGTCTATCCTAGGCATGATACTAACATAATATAACCTCAAAGATAAGGAAGGAACGAAGAGAAAGGGAGAGGAGAGCCTACTGTTGAAGGAAACGTAGCCGCGGAAACAAGCTGGCGCGACTGCGTGCTGAAGGTCACGGCACCCGCAATGCCTGGAAATCCTGACTCCGCCCCCACGGCGCTGCTCACCGCCCCTGCGGCTGGCTAAGATCCACCCCCGCGGCGCCTGATGCCGCCCCGCGGCAGAACTCCAGAAACAGCGATTTCTTCGATCTTCGACTGTGCACTTGAGCTTCTATGACTTCCTTCTTTGGTTGGGCCTCCTCCAAACACAAACCACTAATCTTAGACACCTCTTCACGACCTAATAAAGCTAAGAACAAGCACATGCAAGGATTTGAGGAAAAACCTTCTCAAGAGCTTCATCCATGGCCATGAATGAAGGAGGGAAGAAGAAAGGGTAAACAACAAAGGAGGAGAAGGGAGGAAGGGGAATAAACTTACCAAGCTGAATCTTGCATCTCCCCTACTGTAGCTCACACACAAGCAAGATCTCCAAAAGAGGAAGAAGAGAAAAGAGAGAGAGAAGAGAGAAAGAGGAAAAAGAGAAGCGTGAAATAAAAACCAATGAGAGAGAGAGGGAACACTAGGCTGCAAAAGGTGGGAGGGAAACAAGGGGTCAGCTGACCTCTTGTTCCCTTGGCAACCAATGAAGGGTCTGAAGCAAAGAGGAAGAACGAGGTGTCGGAACGGGATAAAATCCGGTTACTCGGCATCCCGTGCCTGCGGGAAAACTGAGCCGCGCCTGCGGAAAGGTCGAAACCCACTAACCATCCGAAATAAAAATTCCAGATGTTACACAAGTTTGGGTTATAAAGTATGTTTAATTTCAAATATAACAACATGTAAAGCAGACATTAGAGGTTCGGGTTATAAAGTATGTTTTCTTCTAAAGTATATAATTTTAAATATGTTATCCAAGTTTCCATTGGGTAATGCTATTTCCAAACACTCTTGTGTAAAGTTTAAACATAGATGCAGTAGATGTAAAAGAGCATAAAGCATTCAACACAATGATGTTTACACATCAGGATGTGCGTCATACTAGCTTAAACTACATGCTAATTTATGTAATTAATTACACTCTTGTAACTCTTTAGTGGTTACACACTCTAATGACCCTTAGTAATTATGCACTCTTGTAATCCTTAATAACTGCGCACTTTTGTAACTTCATAGTAATTATGTATTCTTGTAACCCCTTTATACAATGATTATAATCTAATGAAAAGATCAAGGGGAATTCACCTTAATCTTACATGGTATTAGCAAAATCACATCCTCTCTTCCGCCTCTTTATTTTCTACCGCCGGCGCACTTGCATCTTTTCATTTGCTTGGCGCAAACCCTCTTTATCCTGCCGAAAACCACTAGTATTGCACCCCTTCACCGTCTACTCATGGACAAAGACAAGAAATATTGCTTTCATTCCGCTCTTAGGATCTCCAACATCAAGAACACCATCGCCCTTGTTCTCGGTCATCACACACCCTATGCCTCTTGGTTTACCTTGTTTCGCGTCATCGCTAAGGCTCACAACGTCTTAGATCATATTCACGAACATATTGCCTAACCAAAGGACATCAATGATGAGTTATGAAATAATGTTAACGCTATCATTCTTCAATGAATCTATAGTACGGTTTCAAAAGATATTCTTCTTCAAATCCTCGATCCAGATGACATGGCTCTCCAATCATGCGGACGAATCAAGGATATTTTTCAAGATAACAAAAATATGTGCACCATGTCTCTTGAACACGAGTTCACAAAATGAAAGTTGGATTCCTTTTCCTCCATGTTCGTTTATTGTCAACACCTCAAAGCCTTGTCTGATCAACTTAAAGGTGTAGACTCTCATGCACGGACAATCATCTTATGCTACATATCGTGTATGGTCTTCTTGCCAAGTAGAATCACGATGCAAGCTACATTCAAAAATCGGATCCTCTTCCAACTTACCAAAAGGCTAGATCATAATTAGTTTTGGAGAAAACTGGATGGACGAGTCAAGCTGCTTCCGCCAAGGACAAAACGGCTTTCATCGTAACCAATTCGGCTCCACCGACTTCCTATAACCCTTCTTCTAGGGCCGTCTTCTCGATTGGAACGGAAACTATTTTGCGAGGACATGACCATGGGTGCAGGGGAAAGAACCAACTAGGAGCCTCACAACGGCGTGCAGGGGCAAGAACCGACTAGAAGCCTCACAACGGCAACCTGCCATCCGTTTTGTGTTTTGCCCTCCATACGGATGGCTTCTTGTGATTGGGGCGTCGTCACAACAATTCTTCATATTGCCTTCTACTCCTTGGTTAACGGTGATGACATGATTTATGACGCTATTTTAGGCACTCATTTAGGTAGTTTTCCGCTTCATTCATGCATATTGTCGAAATAGACGTCTACATGAACTTTTGTCGGTTTTATAGGTGTTTTGGGGACCTTTGAGACATTATTGATCATATCCGAGGTTCATGCCTCATGATGGTCCAAGTTCATGGTTCCAAGTGACTCATTCTTGAAGGAATGAAGAAGGCAAGGACCCTAGTTGGTGCGAGGCTTGGGCAAACTCATGCTAAAGTGCTGATTTTGGCTGTTTTAGTGTAGTCTCGTTCCAAGGCTAAAGCATCTCGACCGAGATGGGACCTTGGGCAACCGAGATCCTCTACTAGACCACCACGACACTTGGCACCACCTCTCTTGGTCCGACCCTTGCTTTTGGTGGAATACTTAAGTGATGTTGCAGGCTGTTTTTGGGAGCTTCTTCCTCACTTTTTCTTTCCTAGCTCTCTTCTCCAACACTCTCTTGGATTGTATCTCTCTTCCAATCACCCTTGTGGGTGTTCTCGAAAGATATTAGTGTAGATTTTAATTTTAGAGTGAGATTTGAGTGGTTTTGAGTGAGGTTTTCATTGTTGACACCTTGGAGCTGCATCTTGAAGCCTTTGTAAGATTTGGTAACTTCTATTCTAGCTTTTTATGTCTTTTCTTTGGTCTATTCTTTGTTTTCTAGCTATGACTTGCAAGCATGCTTTTATGATGGAGCTTGATCTAGATTTGTATGTTATTGGCTGAGTAGATGTGATTCTAGGGTAAAGGAATGATTGTTATGCCTTGGACTATGATTGTATGGACTTGTATGCTAGCTTAGGATGGATTTGTGTTCGAAACCCTAACTCAGTCCATGATCTCGGCCTGTTCTTCATGCCATTTCGGCCGAGATGACTATGATCCACCTGAGATGCATGTGTTGTTGTTCTATTGTTGATGTATCTTGATGTTAGGATGTAGATGTGTTGAAATCCTTGTGTTTGTTGATCCCAATCTAGGGTAGGGTAACCTTTGCTAGCAACCTATTTGAGGAATGAGGCTTACCCGGTAATTTCCTATCTTAGATACATAATATGATGAACTCTAGGTAGTAGTGAGCCTCAACAGCCGCTATTGGATTGAGTGTGCTAGGATCGTTGCCTAAGACTTACCTTTTCCGAGACTTATCCGGTAAGGAGGGGTTTGACCCTTAGGTAGTGGCTGGTTCGTTTAGAATTCCGGTCCTTAGGTTCCTTGAGACTTACCCGGTAATAGGGCCTTAGGTTCGAGACTAGTGGAACATGAGACTTACCTAGTAACTGTTCCCATTAGAGAAACACCCAACTCCGCACAACCGCAACTTTCCTTTGATGTTTAGATTGCATGAGTCCATTGCATAACCAGAATTCCGAATCTCTAGAATCCGCACATCTTACCTCTTATCTCCTATCTTTGTGTTTGAGTGTTGTTTGCTTGTTTGTGTGCGTATATCTTGTGATCCTTGTTTGATCACCCAAAACCACCAAAAATATTGTATTTTGTATTTCTTTATTTCTTGTCTTGTCTTAGTCTAGATTTAGACTATCCTTCATCATTGAGTGAATGTCACCTCAGTCCTTCTGTTCGACTTCGGAATACTTTCCTTTCTACAAAATGATCCGTACACTGCGGGTTTCACTAGGTAGTTTAGGAGATTATATCAAGTTATAAATGTAAAGCTTTTTGTGCTACTAATCCTAGCGCTAACACACGGCCAAGTACGCTCCACCCTAACAGCGTCCTCCCAACCCCTTTCCTTTCCAACATGATGTTCTTGGTAGTGGTCCTTCACAACAATCCATCCAACATGCTCATATCGGTTCTAATTTTGACACGCAACAACCCACTGCACTTGATCAGGCCTTCTCATCCATGACACTCAATCCCGTGGAAAATATCTTATACATGGAGACCGGGACACTTCTCACATGACAAACAATTTAGGTAACATCTCGTCAATTTTGTATATTAGTCCATTAAATTCCGTAATTATTTGCAACAATATGCGGATACCATCTGTCGGTCTTGGTGAAATTGTCAGAAACACCACAAATTAGCCTTTTCACATATCCAAAGTCCTTTTTGCACCTTGTTTCAATTAGACATTTAGTACTGATATCCTTCTCATCACAAATGTTTTACCTATCAACATCTTCCTATGATCACTTACGGATTTTCAGTTGCCTTTGCTGTAACGCCCCACTTTTTAGGCGCGTTTGTGATTTTTATTTTTTCCGCCTTTTATCGATACTTTAATAGTTTACAAATATTTTCAGTTGTAAAACTAAATTTTACGAGTATGTTAATATATATTTATAGATATATTAATCGTATATTATTCTCGGAAAAGTTTACAATCCGAAGACCCCATTTCGATTATTTTTCCGATCCAGTTTTTATTAATTTTATTTTCATTTCTTTTGTTTGTTTATTTTTTTTTAATTCTTATGTGCCTCCTTGCCATCCATGACACCATTGCCGCCCAAGCTATACCTAGCTAGCTTCTGCCCTGCCCTGCGCCCAGCCTAGTCTGTGGATCTACTCTAGCCGACCCTTCACTCCGCTACCTCCAGCTAACTTGCCCTGCAGAAAAGATCATCAGCCACACCTGATTTCTTCTATTCTTCACTCTAACCGCTGCTCTCTCCTCCTGCTTTTCTCAATCTCTCCCAACCTCTCATTCCTCCTCCATGTTCTGGACCATCGGGATGCTCCGATCTCGCTTTAGCTCAACCTTGTGAACTCGGAGAGGCAGTGCCAGGAGCGACCAAATGACTTCGTCAACCGGGACGCCAGCCTTCGATTCATCGTGGTGCAGCAGCTCAACTCTAGTCTTCCTTCTCTATGGTCTCCTCTTCGAGCTCTGCCGCCGCCTGCATCGAACCACCACTCTCTCTGCAACCATTTCTCTGTTCTCCCACACCCTTGCAACCATCACCCAATCTCGTTTCTCATCATCGATGATCGATCCCTCTCATCACCGCCTCCACCTCCCTGTCTACCTCTTTTCACGCCGGCCGCAGAAGACCACCAACGCTGACTCCCTACTCCACCGCAGAAGACCACCGGCCGCATAAAACCCCTTCTACATCACGAACAGGTCTTCTCCCCATCTCTCGACCAACCTCGTCTCATTGGGTCTTTGAGTCCGTGAGCCAGATGCAGCCATCTGGCCATCCTCGCCGCTACCGGAGTCCCTGCGCAATTGTTGCCGCCTTCCCTCAATCGCCGACGGAGAAGCCTCCCGGAGCCACAGCCAGCCGCCGCCCTCGCGAGTCTCCCTCGCCTCCGCTGCTCTGCTTTCTTCATTTCCCCAACTGTGCCTTCATCGATAGGGTTAATGAAACCCTTCTTCAAATTTAACAGCGGCTCCCCTTATTTTGAGTTAATTGCAGAAGTGACCCTATGTTTTGTATTTTCAGTTTATGGCCCAGATTTATGTTTTCTGTAATTATGCCCTCACTGGAATTAATTACATATTTTGGCTAGATTTCTTATTTACATAAACTGACCCATATTTTTATATTGTAGTTTCTGACCCGGGTTTTACATTTATCACTTGTGCCTTTGTTGGATTTATTTCGGATTTATGACCCAAAATTTTATTTGCGGATTATGACCCATGTGTATATAATTGTATAAATGGTCCGGGAAGTGTTTTTAAGATTTTAAACTCGGATTTGAATTACGAGATTTTAACTTTGGCTTTCGAAAACGAGTTTTACCTTAGGATTTTATATATATTATATATTACGATCAAATTTAGCGTATAAGCTAAATTTGTTTAGTTTTGGTGTTAGGTTCGGAAGCGCCCCGATAAAGGTCTAACGAATCCTAGTTCGGCATCCATATATTGTCTTCCGTCTTTGACGCTGTGTGAGTATTCTTTTCCTCGACCTAGTTATGTTCAGTAGTAGTATCATGCTAGGTTGGATCTAGTATAACTTAGAGCTAATAAACCGAAACCCAAGCGTCAATCTGCATAGTTATTGTTTATGATCTTGCGAGATCATTGGGACTAGAAGTCTAAGGACTTCTAGCATATAAGAGAGTTGTTGATCGTGTGCCTTTTGACAGGCGTTGAGTGTCTTCCTGCGGGAAGCTGAGAGCGGGATATAGCGGGATTATCTATGGGACGAGGTAAGTCTCCGGACTTACTTAGCTCGTATTCCTTGTATTAGCATTGATGTGTGTTTGGTGGTGTGTGTTTATTCTTTATTATTTATAACAACTGAACCGGAAATAGGACCACCGACCCTTATATTATTTGGCCCAAGTGTTTGATAACGGGCGGTGACATCACTGCCTAGCTCTTGCGTAGAGCTAGGAGGTTCTTGGCGACTAGCCGTGCAGGTTAGACGGTCGGAGGCATCCGTAACGTTCCATGCCGGAAATGGGGACCGAGGCGAGTTTCGGGAGATTCTCGTGTCACAAAAGAAGTTGAATTAGAACGGGATACGACTTAATAATAAAAAGATAATAAACCGGACTTGTGTGATTTGGTGTACATTGAGTGTCATGTTGATTTACTTGTGTTTGTGTCTTTGACCTTGATCCTAATGCTTCGAATTTAGCTAACGGGGTTTATACCGATTGTTGTAGATTGCCTTGCAGGTTATGATTGCGGCCGAGAGATCCGGAAGAGTGGGCAGCCGGGGTTCCGTACATTTTAGGAGGGGTTTGGTTGGAGTCGTGTTTGGGTATTGTTTCTAGTATATTGTTATGTATTTGATGTTCGAGTCTTCGGAGTTGAGAACTCGGCTGAAGTTTGTCTTTTGTTGTTCTCGGGATCATATCATTTGCATAAAAGTTGTATTTCGGTTTTGCCTTTATTTGGGTCTTGTTGTAAGATCCGGTGAAATTGTTGTCAGACAAAGGGTCGAGACCCATTGTGAGGTCCTAACCCGTAGCATCCCGAGTCCCGTAGATTTGGGGTGTTACAAAAGTGGTATCAGAGCCCTAGGTTGACAACAATGGCACTCGCAATCTTCTAAAGGCCGAATGAGGAATAAACAGAACCCACACGGGTTCTTACTTTTTGTTTTCAAAATCACATGCATGAGTCGGGCTACAATGTACGGACCACCACTCCTTCCGCGGATCTCGGCAGCTTAGTTTATTGGATTTTTATATATGTATATATGTATATATGTATAGTATATGTGGATTGTAGTTGCATGTTGGACGTGGGTATGAATGATGACCCCAAGAAGATGAAAGACGAAATGAAGAGCTTTGATCAAGAGACTAAAGATACCAACCAAGAGGAACGCGAGTGGATGCTAGCTAGGGCTATAATCTTTGAGAAGGTGCTCTTGAAAGACATCAAGGAAGAATGTTTAAGTCTATAAAAGGGAGTTATATGAAACAACAAGGCAAAGAAGATATAGTTACTTTATAAAGAAGAGGAAGCATGAAATGAAGAAAGAACTAATGAAGTTCAAGACAGAGTACCCTGAGAGGGTAGCCTTTAGGAGTATGGTAACATAGAGGGTAAGAAAAATGGTAAGTCATTGACATCGGAGAAGGTCACTTATAAGTTAATTGGTGACAGCCAAGAACGCACGTGTGCGGGTTGTCTATTGGTGAGTGTAGAGGGGATGAGTAAACAAGATTATGGGCATAAAAAGAGATTTGGATGACCTTATGCGACCTTTGTAGGTCATGGAATTGGCATATGAGAGAACGGCACGAATTAGAGGTTTTAAAGTTTGACCACGGTAAAGGGAAAGTAGTGAATCAAGAGGAAAGTAGGGTGTCATGAAGGTGGTACGTAAACGGGAGTATATAAACGATGCATGGTATGAAATGGATTATTCCTAATTATTATTATTATTATTATTCGTAGTTATTGTTGGTTGAATGGATTATTCCTAATTATTATTATTCGTAGTTATTATTAATTATGATATCTACTTTAAATCTCGACCTTTAATGCTCACTATCCGACGGTCTAAGATTGTATATATATATATATATATATATATATATATATAAATATATATATATATATGTTTTGTAAGGCTATCATGTGTTGTTCTTTCATACAAGTACCATTTGTTATTTTTAAAGAATTTAAATACATTTGTGCCTTGTTGTAAAATCTTAGTAAAGTTGTTGTCAAACTAAGGTCGGGACCCATTGTGAGGTCCTTGTAACACCCCAAATCCACGGGACTCGGAGTGTCATATTGGGCTAGGATCTAATAATGGATCCTGACCCTAGCCTGACAACAAGTTCACTGGACCTTACAACATGACATTGAAAGATATAAAACCAAATGCATAAAACTGTATAAACTGTACAACCAAAAGGTAACAACATCATAGCCGAGTATATAAACAAACATCCTCACGCACGAGGTAACAACAGATCATCCTCACGCAAGAGGGGAAAGATAAATAACCCCAAAAGACCACATCCTATGTACGAGAGGTCCTCGACTTGCCACTCTGCTAGATCACCCAGCAACATGCCTATCTTGTGGGGCATCTACAACATGGTAATAAACCATTAGCTAACCATACACATATATAGAGTAATGCATAAGCACAATCCCAATCAAGGAAAGATAGACACATCAGCATGCTTCCACACATTTACCCATTTTATCATCTTTATATACTGGTCATTCACTCAATCCGTGTACCCTATGGGAGAGGATGATACGAGGACCAAATCATCCTCGCCTCTGAGTACTATATCCAGCTATACGAGTATCAGTCACACAATCCGTGTACCTTATGGTAGTGGATTGCGCCCTTCCTGTAAACCAGTCTGGCCTGACGTCAAAGAATCTCCCAGACTCCACGGCGGGACGAAAGGGAAAGGATATCACAACCACGCAATGGGGCAATCAATAAAACATAGGTCGGTATAAACGACATTTTATGCTATCATAGCAATCATATAAAGCACACACCACTCATGCAAACACCCAATATAAGGATGGTAGCTAAGTAAGTCCTACGGACTTACCTCAACCTCGTACAAAAGATCAACCAAAATCAACCTCCAATCCTGAGAGAGGGGCACTGCCAAATAACAAGGCATAGAAGGATATTAACCTCTATTCATCAAAGGGTCACACCTAGACCCAAAGGGATCCATAGGGATCATACTCAACCTCAAAACCTTAACCAACATCAACCTAAATCCTTAAAGCCGTACAAGGCATAAACCGATCATAACCTCATCAAAACTCCTCCTCACACATCTAGCATGATCCTATACACTCACACTAGGAAAGGAGGAAATAAAGGCATCCTAAGGAAAGCCTAGAAGCAACACACACTTGCGAACCAAGAGAAGAACCTAGCTGATGCAGGTGGGTGTAAGGGCGGATCACACGTGGCGTAGGGGCGGATCCTGGTCTGCGATGGGGCGGCTGGACAGCAGAAGACACCACCTTAGCCCTTTCTTCACTTCTTCCTTTGATTCTTTACTCCTTCTTCACTCCAACATCAACATACATATAGAACATACATATATATATACATCAACACAAGCCAAACAAGGCTGGAACAAGATCCAATCCTAAGGAATCTATGCTAGACTAAGGAAAGGAAAGAAAAGATGAAGAAAAGAAGAAAGAAAGGAAGGAAGCCATGGAACTCACCAAGCTGATCTCTCCAGGGGATTAGCACAACACCAACACAACCTCAAGCTGGCTCAACAAGGCACAACAACATCAGCTATCAAGAAGCATAGCAACAAAGCTCAAACTCACGCACAAACTCAAAGAAGATTAAAGATGATCCAAGGGAGAAGAGATGAGAAGAAGATGCACGTAGGAGAGAGAGATGAAGCTGGAAAGAGATAACCCTCCTTAGAGTGAAAGAGATGAAGGTTATAAAGGGTAAAAAGAGTAAAGTACGGGTCAAAGGGTCAAAGAAGACGACTACAACACACAAAGCCGCAGGGGCGGACTCTGTGAACTGCAAGGGCGCCTACAGGGTCATGCAGGGGCGGTCCAGGCTAAATCCTGGCCCTCAACTCACTCTCTCAACAACTCAGCAACTAGGCTCTTACAGTCTTAACATTTTTCATACTAGAATTTTATTTTTGTTTTTTTAGTCCTTTTTTATTTTTTATAATTTTCTTGTATGAGTTTCATACCATAATTTTTTTTTTGTCCTTTTTTTTTTTTATAATTTAAATGTCGAATTTACATACCGGATTTTACATACTGGAATTTACATACCGGATTTTGCATACCGGAATTTACATATCGGATTTACTCATACCAGAAGTTAAAAAAATATAAAAAAAAACTTTGAGCCTCCTTCTGCACTTCCCACACACCAATTGGTTTCTACATAACTAGTTTAAACAATGAATTACACAAAACAATATGTCCACTTCGCTAGATTAATTGCCTCTAACAAAACAATTGTATTTGCAATATGGAATACCTTCTTTAGATAATAGACTAGTATAATGTACAAAAGCTTTCCCATCCTGTAACGTAAGAACATTGGCTGAGAACCAGGCTGGCTTAAGACCATCATTATCCTTGTATACCTGTAAAACAAGAGACGGATAAGCCAAGCATAAATATGCAAAAGAAAACAATCGGAAGCATTATTGTATCCAATTTATTTTAAGATCACAAAAACATAATGTTATTAATCTAGACAAGTGGAAAAAATTCAAAGATTAACCGGGGGGTAACAGACCTCGATAATAGATCCCTCCTTGATGATGTTTCCTTGTACAACACCTAGCTCCTCATCCTCATCTTGCACATTTACAGCTCCTGAACTGTCTCCTTGTACCATATCAGAAACTCCTCATCCTTATCATTACACAAGCCCTAATCGTTGACAATGGAGAAAATCCATCAAATTACACCCATTCATCGATGTTACGCAAGTAGAGACTCCCTCATAACGAGTGCATCCAGAGGAGGAGAGACCCAGAGAGGGAAGAGAGGAGTCTCTGGCTACATTGAAAAAGAAGGATGCAAAACTAAGGAATTTGAAATATAGAAAGACAACGACGAGTCTCTGCTTGCGGCTATCAGATAGGGAAGAGAGGAGAGGAGAGTTAGGGTTAACTAAGGAGTTGAAGGGTTAAAAAAAATGAGGGGCCTAGTTACTTAACAAAAAATACAAAAAACCTAGTTACTAGTTATAAATTAAAAATAGCCTACTTACCTAATTAACCCCCACATTTTTGTCCCTTTTCCAAAGTTTGTAATTGGTATACATAACTTCGGGCATCATTATCTCCTTCACTCAAAATCAATTTTTTTTTTTGAAAAGTTAATTGTATTAGAAAGGAAGGAGGTTAAGGTTACAAGGCAAACAACAGCCGCGAACAAGAACAATATCAGAGATCAGCACACAATAATCAAACGAGAGGACAAACCCACAAGCCAGAAGAAATTAGGGTGAGTGAAGAGCAATGTTGAGGGTGAAAGCCATGTCCCTATTGAGGGCCGATCTGTCCCTCCAGTTATGGGTGAAGTGCGACTTCACGATGCGTATGATCATCCCGACACAATTAATAGGGGTGGTGAAGGTTTGGTTGAAGAGAAGGTTATTCCTGGCAGCCCATACGTAGTAAACGAAGGCAACAACCATAGCGATCCTGGCACAATCCAGAGGGTGAGGCTTCTTCCTGGACCAGGAGGCCAACCAGGGCCAGATGTTAACAAGGTAGGGTGCCGGGTAGGGAGTCTTCGTCCAACGCGACACAATGTCCATGACCAACGCACTATAATTGCACTGGTTCCATAGATGATCTCCGTCTTCTGGAGCAGAATTGCAAAGCTTACAAGTATCATCGTTGAACATGTTCCAAGCCCTGATCTTGGCAAGTGTAGGGAGGCGGTTGAGGGCAACTAACCATGCGATGTATGAAGTTTTGGGTGTGTTAGAGGGTAACCAAATTGCTTTGTATGCGGAGGGGTGAAAAGCAAGGAGTGGAGGCCTGAAAAAGTCATAGACCTTCTTCCTTGAGAAGGAGCCATCAGGGCTGACAATGAGAACATTCCTAGGGGAGCCAAGAGGGGGGTTCGGGAGTTCATCCCTGAGTGCGAGGAGGGCCTTCCAAAAGGGGGTATTGGATGTCCTTGAAGTGTAGTTCCAGATACATTCACCCCTCTTGTAAAGGTGGTGGGCAACCCACGACTTCCAAATACTAGGGTTACCACGATCGAGATCATACAATAGGTTAGAGAGGGCGACTTTGTTTTTGGTCTCAAGGTCAGGGAAGCCCAGCCCTCCAACCACCTTAGGAGTACAGATAGACTCCCATGCCACCAGTGCGCGCCTGCTGTTAGCAACACCTGACCAGAAGTAGGATCTCATAAGGCCATTGATGGTGTTGATCACATTAGTAGGGAGAAAAAACATGGAGCACCAGTACTGGCTAGTCGCATAGAGTATAGTTTTGATGAGTTGGGCACGACCGGCATAGGAAAGAGCTTTGGCGTTCCAGGAATGAATGCGCCGAGTGATCTTGTGGATCAAAGGGAAAAAGTCGCTAATCCTTAGGCGTTTGCTCCCGATAGGTACCCCCAGGTATATGAATGGTAGAGTACCAACCCTCATGCCGGTGAGATGAACAACATTATCAATCTTGGCTTGATTCATGCCTCCAGTGAAAATGTGGGATTTATTAGGGTTAATAATGAGTCCAGAGAAGGTGCCAAACTCCTCGAGAGCGTCCTTGAGGATCATGATGGATTTGGCATCACCACGGAAAAGGAGGAGGAGATCATCAGCGAAAGCAAGATGAGAGATGACAGGGGTAGAACACTTGGGGTGGTAGTTAAAATCAGGTTTGGTGGTCCTCTTCGAGATCAATTTGGACAGGAACTCCATTGCTATAACAAAGAGAGGAGGAGAGAGGGGGCATCCCTGTCTAAGCCCACGAGATCCGGTGAAATGGCCCTTAAGCTCACCATTGACATTAACTGAATAGGAGGCAGTGGCGATGCATTCTCTAATCAGTCGAGTGAATGCCTCCGGGAAGCCCATCATACGAAGGTAGTGCAGAATGAACTCGTGGCTCACTGAGTCGAAAGCTTTGGAGATGTCCACTTTCATAGCCACTCTTGGTGAAATGTGCTGCCTACCATATTTATGGAGAATCTCTTGGCAGAGAAGAACATTATGCTTGATTGATCTCTTCGATACAAAGGTGCTTTGGTTGGGGCTAATGAGGCTCGGAAGAATGAGATTAAGTCGCCTTGCAAGGATCTTGGATATAGTCTTGTAAATTGTGTTACAACAGGAGATTGGTCTGTAGTCCGAGGGCACAATGGGCTTATCGTGTTTGGCAATCAGGGAGATGGAGGCATGGTTAACTTGCTTGAGCATTCTTTTGTTAATGAAAAAGTCATGAATTACAAGAGTGAAGTCATGATGAATGATGCTCCAGGCCTCTTTGAAGAAAAGGGAATTGAAGCCATCCGGCCCAGGCGCCTTATTATCTCCGATGCTGAAAAGGGCCTGCTTGATTTCGTCCTGCGTGACGGTTGCATTTAAGGAGCAGATTTCATTCTGGTTGAGAGTGGGTAGGCAAATGGGAGGGAAGGACCTGCTAGAGGTAGGATATTGAGGGTTAAGGGCATTTCTGAAGTGGTTCACCAGCGTAGTACCAATGGCATCGGGGTCATAAACAATATCACCATTAGAAGCCTTAATTGCAGTGATGAAATTAGCACATCTACGCGTCTTAACACTCTTAAAGAAGAAAGACGAGCATTGATCCCCATGCCTGATCCACTTCTCCTTTGAGAGCTGGGCCAACGTGGATTGGAGTTTAGAGTGATAGTCTTTAAGGGTAAGGGAGAGTCTCCTCTCCATCACGAGCAAGTCAGTGTCAAGGGGGTCAGCCTGTAGTCTATTTTGCGTTTCATCAAGCTTCTTGTGGTTTTCAGCAATGCTAGCGTGAAGTTCCTCCAATTTGGCACTAGGGAACTTCTTGAGAAGAGGCTTGAGCATCTTCAACTTTTTAGTGAGCATGAACATAGAGTTCCCATAAATTTCAGTGGTCCAGGCAGAGCTTACAGACTCTAGAAACGCCTCATGCTTGGCCCATAGGTTGTTAAATCTGAATGGAAAAGTTCTCCGAGGGGCAATGTAATCAGTGAAGAGCATAGCAGGGGAGTGGTCGGATACATCCGCATTGCCAAAGTGAGCATATGAGTCAGTGAATGCAATGCTCCATTTGTTGTTAGAAATGATACGGTCCAGCTTGCTCCAAATCCGAGTACCCACCTGCTTGTTGCACCATGTGTATTTACATCCAGTGAACGGGAGATCCGAGAGGTCGTTTTGCTGAAAGCAAGTCTCGATCTCAGTGGAAATTTGTGAGAAGTTATGTTGGTTGTTGGAGAGCTTTTCATCGGGGGATAACGTGACATTAAAATCCCCCATCAGGGCCCAAGAACAATTGGTGTTAAGTAACCGAAGGGTAGTGACTGCATTCCAAAGGCCGGCTCTATCCTCCAAGGCATTGTGTGCATAGACGAAGGAGATCTCCACATAGGTGGACTGATTAGGGTTAGGGAGAGGGTTGGAGATGAGACAATGAATGAGTTGGTCAGTGATCAAGGGAGTGGAAACGTTGATCTTGGCCGGGTTCCACCACACCCAGATGCGACAGTTGTGAGCCTGTGAGGAGGTTGAGGTGTGTTTCCAGGAAGGGAAGAGAGAGGTGGAGATTCTTTTTTCATTATCTGAACGAAGACATGTTTCAAGGATTGCAACCAGATCGAGGTAGTGCTTCTTAGCAAGTAATTGAACAGCTTGTTGTTTCATCGGGTCATTGAGACCCCGGATGTTCCAAGCACAAGTTCGTACTATCATTAAACAACTGTGCTTTGCTCATTGATAGCACTTGCGATCAATGAAGAGTTTGAGAGCGTTTGAGGAGGTACTAGGAGGAGGGGTTAGAGAAGGGGTGGTTAGAGTGGGGAGGAGGGGTACTTGGTGGAGAGGTTTGGGAGAGGGGGGGATTTGACAAGTAGTTAGAGACAAGCTGGGGGTAAGTTGTGGGAGGGACAGTGTGGTTTTGACGAGGGGTTTTGCTGGGTTGAGAGCAGGCCCATCATGAAGAGGAAGAATCCTGGTGGGGAGGGACAGTGTGGTTTTGACAAGCTGGGGGTAAGTTGTGGGAGGGACAGTGTGGTTTTGACAAGCTGGGGGTAAGTTGTGGGAGGTTTGGGAGAGGGGTTTTGCTGGTGGGGAGGTTTGGGAGAGGTTGTAGGAGAAGTGTCTATCTGGTGACTAGAGGGGCGCACTGGGATGCTGGGCCCATCATGAAGAGGAAGAATCCTCAAGGAGGGGTCAGGGGTGGGGAGAATGGGGGTGAGATTAGGGCTAGGGTTCGGAGTGATATTCCTGGGGAGTTTAGAGCCCTTAGGGATGCTAGTGGAAACACCCAAACCGGCCGTCTTGGGGACCAAGCAACAGTGCCCAAAGACAAGACGTGAGTCGCAGCGTGGAGGGAGCCAGTCGTATGTGATTTTTTGAACAAAGGTAGCACCTTCAGGTCCAGAGAGTGTGATCTCACGAAGAAGGGGGCGGAAGGCATGAATCTCAACAAGAATTCGTGCAAACCCAAGGCGATCTTGGTTGATAGAGCATGCATCAGTCAGTATAGGCGTCCCCAGCGCGGATCCAATCTTGGCCAGCATCGTCTTGGACCAAAACCGATAGTTCAGATTATGTAGAGTGACCCAAATCGGTACAGAATGAAGGCTAGAGTATTCCAGGGGGAGGACAATGGTCCATCTTTTCAACAGGATGGTGGTGGAGCCGTTTGCAATCCATGGGCTACCGAGCAGGATAGTATTAAGTCATCTTCGTTAGAGAAGTGGAAAACGAAGATTCCATTCTCATTCCGGATCAGTTTAGGCAAGGAGATGGTATTCCAATTCTCAGAGATGAATTTGGACAATCTTTGGAAGGAGATAGGGCAACCAAGGGGGTATCCCACAAGAGATAGGTTCCATTTCTGCATAGTTTCTTCAAAATCGTCGTTTGTGAAAGGGATAATGCCAGAATCGAGCCCTGGAATGAAAGGGAGGGGAACATGGTTCCATTCAGTGCATCTGGAGGCAATATCTCTGTAGGAAGCTGGAGGGACTACATGAGTAGCAGGTTCATTAATGCACGCATGCATTATGGGGGCGTGGGGGGAGTTCGAGGGGTCTGAAGAAGAAGGGATAGACTTTGCATGTGGGACAACAACCTCGGAATCAACACCCATACCAGAATAGGGGGGGTGAGGGGTCCGTAATGACTCCAACCGTCGGGGGGTCCGAGGAGACGGGAGGCTCAGGAGTCACAAAGGAGTGTGCAGGTATCAACGGCTCATCGGGGCAACACTCAGGGGGACCAAACTCGGCCTGGATGGTGGTCAGTGGACACAAGGCATCCTTGGGGACAGTCGAAGCTGGCGGCAGCGGCGTTGGCGGATTCAGCGGCGGGAACGCCAGTTCAGAAGAAAGGACCGGTGGTTCTGAGGGTTTAGGGTGGAGCCTGAAGTTGTTCGATCGAATAAGATCATTTGGTAAGGGTCCGGTGTCTTTTCATGGTTGGGGCTAGGGCAGCTGTTGTTTCTGGGGTAGGGGATAGGGGGGATCCGGGAAGCTCTGATATCTTGATGTTACGACGACGGGGCCTCCGAGTACTAGCCATGGTGTGGAGGGGGGGGGGGGCGTAGCCAGGGGGCTGCGCAAGGGTGGTGCAAGCGCCTTACTCCGGTGTATCCAGGAGAGAGAACATAGCTTTTTCTTAGGTTTGGCTTTTTTAATCAATTTTTTATTATATAAGTATACCACGATTAAGTATTCATGGAGACCAAAACAATGCTTCCATTCCGGTAATGTTGATGACCGAATCCCACCGGAAAATTGCCCCAAAAACCGCGAGCCAAAACTTATTAAAAATTGGTTACAACAAAAAGCTACCCATGAAGGTGAATTAGACAAGTTAGCTGGCTAGGTGCAACAAAATCCTTCACCTACGACACGAGAAGGGGATAAAACAGGATTACATACATAATGAAAGAAGTGGAGAAGCCAACACACATAAATACACCAAGTAAACGGGAGTGACAAGTGAAACTATGTGGTCTTTTCTTTTGCAGACTCAGAGCAAGACTTGAACCAAGGTACCCAAACGGATGTTGTTTTCTGGTAAAGCCTGTATGCCTCGGCTCTATAAGGCTGACCCACCATTCGCTCTTCAACAAGAAGAGTCACATACGCCAAGCACATGCTGTTTAGAATGGCGCCCAAAAAGGCCCATTGATAACCTACAGCCCAACCGAAAATAGCAAGTCCCCACCACCAGAGTTGCTCCCCAAAGTAGTTGGGATGACGGGAGTAACGCCACAACCCGGTCTCGAGAATCGGTACCGCGGCCTTCCCTTGCTGCTTCAGCTCCTTGTTCATGCTCACATACTCATGCAATTGTGTATCTGCTTTGTAAGCTATAGCTATTCCAGCGACGCACACTAGGACGGCCACCACATCCCATATGCCGAATGGCTTCTCCACAGTGTGGATCAAATACAGCGGCATTGTCACGCCTATCAGGAACGCCTGCTGGGCGGCGTAAACGGCAAAGAATGAAACCCACCACCAGCGGTTTCCATATTGGCGGCGCATATCAGAGAAACGCCAGTCCTCGCGGGAGCCCCACTGCCAGGCCTCCCTCCGGAAGTAGTTGTGTAAGAGCCTCATAGCCCAGAGCCACGTGAGCAGCATCACAAGTCTTGACCGGGAAACGTTGTAGGAGGAGGAGAGAGGGTGCGTTGCATAGTAGTGAACCAGCATCACCGGGATCACCGTCCAGTAAGGATCGATCATCTGCACACAAAAGTAGAGTGAGAATTTATCAAATAACTCAGACAAATACAATGCGAGTGAAATCAGTTTGTACCCAGTGGGTAGATTGGAAGTTGGCGATGAGCCAGAAGAGGATATTGACGTTGAAGAAGAAGAGGGCATTTGCGAGGAGAAGTGGATGGTGATAGCACCATGACCAGAGGAGGGAAGAATTAGGTTGTTCTTGTTGGTGGTGGGCCAGGAAGGAGAGGTAGAAGAAGATGGAAGGGAGTGGGGCAACCAATGCAAGCGCTGCATTCTTCAAGTTGCTATGTCCTCTTCCTGCCATTCTCAAATATGCAGCTGTGAATGTAATCTCCTTTCTTTATCTTCTTTATAGCCTCTTTCCAGCTTCCACCAACGCTATCATTTGCTGACTGTATTCTCCATTTCCTTCCAACATAATCATTCATTTTTTATGTTACCGTCAATCGCGCTTCACACCCTACCGGGGGACTTTTTTCACCTTTAACTTCCCTAATCCCTGTTACAATTATCATTAATTACTATTTTCTTCTTCATTTTTACAACAGTGATCCACTGAATTCCAACCGGGATCTTAAAAATGATGAATTTCTCATTTTCTTTTTGAAAAACTTTATTTATATTAATCATATTGATTTTTGTTAGGATAAGAATACAATTGCTTTAAGTAGAAAAAAAAAAAAAAGTTTAATCCAGTTCTTCACAAATTTGTAAACTAGGTTAATATCTACATATTAACCTTAACGTATTCAGCTTATGAAAGATACAAATTTCGAGTTGTCTTATCTCGCTCAATCCTCAAATTTAGAGTTGTCTTACCTAGCTCAATCCTCGTACCCAAAAAGCTTAGCCTCACCAAGGTCCTTCGTAGCAAACCTCTCAAACAATTTTCCAACTTGCTCACTTCTCGAGCATTGAAATATCAAATATGCTATTAGTACGTGATCATCATATAAATTGTGTGTGACTCGGATGAGGAGCATCCTTGCGGAGAAGAGTTTGAACAAAAAAAAGTTGGGTTTTTTTGTACCACTGGTTCAGTTTTAATATATTCCCAATTTTTTTTTCATTTTAAAACACAATAACTTTTATTTTTGTACTTAATTAGTAAAAGTGAACACTAATATTCAAAAATAAAATCATCTACCATAAAAATAAACTAATAGTACAAAAAAGTGAACCAAATATCTCATAACATCCTCTCTATAAGGAGTCTCCTCACCCGAAACAAAACCTATCCATAATATGGTTTCAAATTGTTTTAAAACTTGTGACCGCCGATATGGTCATGTGTTGGTGATGTTTGACGTAAAAGCTAACGTTGTGGAAAACCTTTTTGTATGCTTACCAATGGTGGGAGGTCTTTTCATAACCCTAGTATGTTTGAGGGGTACATGTTAATTCAAGACTATGTTACATGGTGATGCTTGGAGAGGGGTACATCTTAATTCAAGGCTACGTTACATTCTGATGCTTGGGAGAGGAGCGTTTATACATTCATCCTATTGCATTACTAAGATATCAATGTCATCATTCATACAAGCACGAGCATACTCATCTTTTATCATCCTCGATTATTACCTTCTTTATATTATTTAATTACCACCTTGATTCTCTAATCTTGACTTATCATATTGAACAGCAGTTTTAGTTTTATATATGGATTGTATACTGATCTACATTTATAGGTTCGCTTTATACTAAACAACGGAAGGATGATTTGATTTTAGTCATGTCTCAAGATCTTGTGGCGTTAGCTAAAGGGTTTCGAGGAACCTCCATCCAATAGAGCAACGCCAGATAGACGAGTTCTCCAGTCTCCAGTGTGGACCGAAAGGATCTCGCGAAGCCGATCACCGGTAGGCTAAAATCTAATCGTACTTTGATGGATTATGTACCATTGTTTTTTTTGAAAATTTACTTGTATTGAGATTGGAAGGATTTACAAGGGGGAACAAGATACAATGATCATAAGAAGAAGAAACATAATCAAGGAGAAGAGCAAAAGGGATGTATGAACGAAGATAGCATGGGCTAGGGAGGAGTGTGGACAAGGGAGATTCCAAGCATGTTAGCAGTGGCTCTGGACTCGGGGGAGCGGTCCTTCCAATGGTGAGCGAAGTGGAGCTTAAGGGCATTGATGACTTCAGCGGTGCAATCGATGGCTCTAGTGAAGGAGTTGTTGAAGATGAGTGAGTTCCGGACTTTCCAGGTGGTATAGATGAATGTGATGATCGAAGCAGTACGTATGTTATCAACGAGATTGTGCTTGGGGGTCGATTCGAGCTTAACCAAGACCATACATTGTTGACATATGGAGTTGGGTAAAGGACTCTAGTCCATCTGGAGATGATGTCCAATACGAGGGAAGTGTAGTTGCATGCATTACAAAGGTGATCGTCATCTTCGGCCATGTAGTTGCACAGTTTACACGTGTCTGAGTCAATTAGGTTTTATTTTTTGATCTTGGTCAAGGTGGGGAGCTTCCGGTGGCTAGCGATCCAAGAGATATAGCTGCATCTAGGGATGTTGTATTTGAGCCAGATGGATTTGTGTGGAGGGTGGGTGAGAAGTGTAAGGTCTGGCCTAAGTAGGTTGTAGGCTTTACGGGATGAGAAGGTGCCGTGGGCGTTCGAAAGCAAGGGGATAGCATTGGTGCTAACCAAAGGAGAGTGCAGTTCGTCTCTAATTTTCAATAAGCATTTCCAAGAGAAGTTGTGGTGTGCTTTGGGTCTGCAGTCCCAAATATTTTGGCCTTTGAGAATGTTGCTTTCAATCCACTTGCACCAGAGGTTGCAATCCTTGCGGTCAATGTGATATAAAAGTCTTGTAAGAAGTACCTTATTTTTGGTGTAAAGGTATGGGAACCAGAGACCACCGGAAGCCTTAGGGGTGCAGACAGTAGACCAAGCGACCAAGGCACGACCACTACTCACATTCCCAGCCCAGAGGTAATAACGAAGAAGACTATGGATTTTGTTGATGATGAAGGCGGGAGGAGGAAAATCGAGCTCCAATATTGATTGATGGCAAGGAGAATGGAGTTAATAAGTTGGGCACGGCCGGCGTAAGAAAGCATCTTTGTGCTCCAAGAGTGGATACGTTTGGTGGTGCGATGAATGAGGGGTAGGTAATCTGAAAGAGCAAGTCTCCTACAGCCAACGGGAACCCCAAGGTAATGAAATGGTAAGGAGCCTTTGTCGAAGCCAGTGATGATGCATGCCTGGGCCTGGTCCAGAGAAGACATGCCGCCCATGAAGAGGGAGGATTTGGAGGGGTTAATCTTGAGCCCCAAAATCTCGCCAAAGACGTCAAGGGAGTCCTTGAGAATTTTGATAGAGGGGTTGTCACCATGACAGAACAGCATCAGGTCGTTAGCGAAGGATAGGTGAGTGATATGAGGGGTTCGGCATTTAGGGTGGAGGTGGAAGGCTGAATTTGTGGTGTTGAGAAGGATAAACCGGGAAAGATATTCCATGGCAATGGTAAAGAGGAGGGGAGATAGAGGGAAACCTTGACGCAATCCTCTAGAGCCCTTGAAGTGTCCTCTAAGAGAGCCATTAATGTTGACAGAATAGGTTACCGTTGAGATGCATTCTTTGATCAGGCTGATGAAGTGCTCGAGGAAGCCCATTTTGGTCAAGCAGTGAATGATGAAGCTATGATCGATGGTGTCAAAGGCTTTGGAGAGATCAACCTTTAAAGCGGCTCTAGGGGAGATGTTTTTCTGATTGTATTTATGGAGTAGTTCCTGACAAATGAGCACATTGTTCTTGATGGATCGGTTTCTGACGAATGCACTTTGGTAGGGTCCTATAATATGGGGAAGGATTGAACTAAGACGGGCGGATAGGACCTTGGCTATGGTTTTGTATATGGTAGTGCAGCAGGAAATAGGTCGGTAATCAGCAGGTGTGGTTAGGGTGTCCGATTTTGCGATGAGGGATATTGAAGCGTGGTTGATCTGCTTAAGGAGTTTCCCATGCTTGAAGAAATCCTGGATAGCATCAGTAAAGTCTCGATAGGTGATGTCCCAAGAGGCTTTGAAGAATCTGGCATTGTATCCATCTGGTCCAAGAGCTTTGTTATTGCCAATACCGAATAAGGCGGTTTTGATTTCATCGTCCGTAACCTGCAATGAAAGAAAAGTTTTGTTAGGGGGGGGGGTAAGGGTTGGTAGGGGTAGGTCAGGGAAGGTAGGGTTATTGGTTTGGGCTGGACGGTTGAGGGCAGTTTGGAAGTGGGAGATGAAAGTGGAGGCGATGAGTTCTGGGTCAAATGTGGTACTGCCATCATGGTTTTTGATTGATAGAATACGGTTATGGCTTCTTCTAGTCTTGATACTCCTGAAAAAGAAAAACGAGCACTGATCACCATAGTTTATCCATTTGGCTTTGGATAGTTGACCAAGGGTGGTGTTGAGCGAACGAATGCTTTCATTGAGGGTGGCTGTGAGAGATTTCTCAGTAGTTTGGAGTGAGGTGTTTTGGAGATTATTACGGAGTCTGTTTTGGATATTTTGAAGGCTCTTCCTATTGTAGTTAATAGCTTCATGGATCTCTTCAAGTTTCCGAGTACCAAATTTCTTGAGAATGGGCTTGAGGTTCTTCAACTTTCTGGTGAGTTTGTACATGGGATTACCCTCGACTTTAACACTCCACACACTATTGACGCTTGGAACAAAATTCTCATGGTTAGCCCAGAGGTTATTAAATCTGAAGGGGAGGTTGGTCTTGCCAGTTGGAGGGGTGATTGAGAGAAGGGTTGGAGAGTGGTCCGAAACATTGGGCAAGTCGAAGTGGGCTTGTGAATTAGGGTATTTTGTGAGCCAAGTAGGGTTGGTTAGGATACGATCCAGCTTACACCATGTACGCGACCCAATCTGCTTGTTGTTCCATTGTTTGGTATGCCGTTGAGGTTACCTTTTAGCTCGGTGATGTTTAGTCAATTTTGTGGGTACCTTAAGACATAAGTCATTAAATATTGCTTTGTTCCCTTTGTTCTTTTTTTTTTTTTTATCTTTTTACGACTTATTAGTATTTTCTATTATACATTGAGGTTGTCTAGATACATTTATATACACTACATAGTTGCATACTTTGGAAATCACAAACGTTTTTCATTATAAAGGTTTGATGTTTTTATCTAGATTAGTGGTGTCCTTGTTGAAAGGTCCAATTATTGCAAATGTTTGTTTGCCTATTCTTGGTGATCCCATTGTGTGGACAACAATCTCGTGACGTGTCGATTTTATAAATTTGGGACGCTATAACATGGTATCGAATTAATAATTATGTTGATAACAAGAGTCTTTTCAATCTAAAATTTGACGTGATAATTCAACTTAAATAAAACTCATTTCGAGTTTTCATGTTTTAAGTAATGAAAGATTTAAAAAATTGTGTCGACACTTAACACCTTGAAAAAACATGTTACATAGTGAAGTTATTCTCAAGCTCAACACCATCAAAATGAAAGAAGCTGAGCATCTAAAGCAACTGTAGGAATAGGGTAAGTGACATTGTACGTAGTAATACCGTTCAACACATAGATTGTACATTTTAAGTTTGGAATTTTAGATGTTTAAAAGCAAAATTTCAAGAAATAAATTTTCTAAAACATCTAAACGAAAATCTAAACGAGGATCACATATATAATCAATGAGATAAGTTTAAGGAAAAAGAAATATCTTTTGATTCGTGAACGATACCTTCAGGAGAGATTTGAGGTCATCAAATGTGACTCCTCTAGTTTGTCCACCCGGACATAGATCTAGATTGCTTTAGTCTAGAATGTTAGTGCAAGGATGCAAAGCAAAGTAGGAGATCGAATGGGAGAAAACAACGTCGGGCTCCAGTACCAAGAAAAGTCGTCTCTAATACTGCGGCAAAAGTCGTTTACGATACTTCGGCCAAAGTCGTTTATGATACCTCGGCCATAGTCGTGTGAATGAAGGATTAGGTTTTTCTCTAAAACATCATGTCTTTTATAATGTTTTTTGGTTAAGGATATCTCCTAGAAATCTTATCTTTTAGTATTAATCTTTATGAGAAAAGAACAATTCGTTATCTAATAGATACACACTCCCATGGTACATCAAATATAACATTATAACATATACTCATTTAGTATATTTATTTTTAAATGATTTAGTCCATCAAGCCAATGGGTGTGGCATTGTAGGACCCAATAATACTAGCAACATATCATATCATATAAAATACATAAGTCATAATTGGCTTCTAGCAAAACGTTATGACTACCTAATATCATCAGATTATATATCTATGTATCATCCTATAACATAATCAGTAATTGCACCTTATGATAAAAGACACAATTCCTTTATTCTTCCACTTGTACTTTACAACAAGGGTGGAATGTTAAAACTCATTTGTCTCTTAATGTGTTTACTTGACTATATGATGGAAATCATTTTTGCCATCAAGTATGTTTCTTGATCTTTTGAGATCAAACTATTAATATTGATGATTACAACTTAATCAATCTGAGTGTGCACGTGCATTTCATATTCTCACTCTTCAAGTGGCCGAGACACCAATCATTTCCAAACAAATTATGGCATGCATGGAATAGAAGGACATATCCAATCTTGCAAGACTATCGCTCCCACTCAAGTTTTGGTAATTTCAATCAATGTCTTTATAACTGTCTCTTACAATCAGTGTTTAACAACGTCAAAAATAAACCATCACTTTAATGGTAACTATTCATGTCTAAGGAATTCACTAATTATGAATATATTAATGATTCCGTAATCGGATCATGTGAGGTCATTAGATCGGTATGCCCGATATGTATCCCCATACACATCGATGTAATCGATTAGACATCTTTATGTCCCTATAGCACATGAAACTTGTGTTTATTATTCGATCTCACAATGTATTCTTTTATACATTCATTTGTATACGATTAATGACTCGGACTATGGACTTTAAACATTTTTATAATTTCAGTTCACTTAATGGGGTTTTACTCATCTAAACTATTTCGATGAGCCCATTTTATAAATATAAATTTGATTGGATACTTTATTTAATATTCAAGAAATAATCGAATAAGAATATGAATAACTCATATATAAACCAAACATAATCTCATGAAAACGTTAAACAAGTTTTATTCATCAAACACAAATTTTTCAAAAGAACTCTCTAATGTGATTGATCTCATTTGGCCCTAGTATGACTCTCTTGCTTGGGCCTACTCATGAGTTTCATTTACGAGTCAACAATGTTATCATCTGTGTAAACTTTGCACACCCTCGCGTTATAGAACTTGCTACTATTCCTTATTTTTGGCTTGTCCCACTGACCGTTTCTCTATTTAGAATGAAGAAGTATTAAAATTGTGATTCAAAATCATCTATGTTAGGAAACCCGCATCAATATAGCCTTTGATGAACAACTCGTCATCACCTCTATTAACCAACAAATCATCCTTAGTTCTTCTGAAGTACTTAAGGATGTCCTTTGCCACTGACAAGTGTGTCTCACCAAGACTTGGTTGGTATCCGCTACACATGCCCAAAGTGTATGTAGAACTTGGGAAGGTACCCTTGTATCGAGTTCATCATGTTGAATCTACCAAGGACGTTATCTATATAAGTTTCTTGATTAATAAAAATCAAATTCTTTAATCTATCTCTATAGATCTTGATGCCTAATATGTACTCGACTTGATGTGTCCTTGAACACGTCAAGGAAAGATTCCGGATGTAGATCAAGCTGAAGCGTCAACTACTTCTTAGTTGAAGTGTTGATGCGTTTGAAGGTTTGAATGTGGGCTTCGGAAGCTTAGAGATGGAGGCGAAAGTTGAATGGTTGAGTCGATCTAGATTGATCGATCAAGCCTTGAAGTGGATCGGTTGAGTTGATTCTTGAAGAATCCTCGAAGAGGGATGAGTTTGGATCGAAGATCCAAAAGAAGAACTTTGAGATGATAGAAGAGAGATTGATGCTCAAGTAAGTAGGAGGAAAATACTTCTCAAATACTTAATCAAATCAAACATGCTTTACAAATGAGTCAAGCATGCCTTTATATAGTAGATGAAGGCCATACAAAGAGTCGGAACATAAATGACGGAAATAAAGTCGGAATTAAAGTTCCGAAAATGAAAAGCCTAAAAATGTGAAAGGTTGAGAATTTAAGTTCGGAATTAAGTTTTCGAATTAAATTCCGAAACAAAAAGTCTAATCTTAAATTCGAAAAATTAAGTTCTGGTATTCCGAAAATAAAAAGGCTTATTATTACAAAACGCTAAAATATGGAAAATGCGCCGGAACGGTGCCGGCTTGGCAAGCTTCATGCCATGGTGGTGTAGAGGCACGATACACTACTAACGGGCCCGTGAAAAGCAACGGTGCGGGCAATGATGGAGCCGGTAGCTTGAGCGATGGCTTTAGCACGGGAACGGGTGAGCGGTCCATCAAAGCGAGCCCGAAATGCCCCGTCTTCCTCATCTTGGGACATAGGGGTCAAGGGCGCATCAGTCCCCCCATCTTGGATGTGAAACGTCCCCGTTTCACTTTCTTCAAATAGGGGCTCAATGTATGGTGCTAGATCCTTGACATTGAACGTCAAGTGCACGCCATAGTTGTCCGGAAGCTCCAACTTGTATGCATTCGGGTCATAGTGGGATAAGATGCGGAAAGGACCATCACCGCGGTCTGAGAGCTTGTCTTTGCAACGAGATAGAAAAGACTCCTTCCTTAAGTGGAGCCAAACGAGATCACCGGACTCAAATGAGATTGGATAGCGGATTTTGTTGCATTGTGAGGCAAGTTGATTGGCACGCCGTTGGATTTGTGTCCTAGTCCGCTCATGTAGCTCAATGATGTGAGAGGTACAACTTGCTCCGTGATGTGTTCTCCGTATTTGATTGGGCGCGGAGTGAAGTCCATCGGTGTGTGTGGATTAAGGCCATAGACAACTTCAAAAGGTGAGAGCTTTGTTGCCGAGTGTCGATACCTGATATTAGAAAACTCCACGATAGAAAGTAAGTTCTCCCACTTGCGTGGGTTGTTCCTAGGGGTCGCTCTAAGTAGAGCGCCGAGAGTCCGATTGGTCACTCCGTTTGACCATCGGTTTGAGGATGATAGCTACTTGAAAACAACAAGTTGGTTCCACGTTTCCCCCATAAAGTTCTCCAAAAATAGCTCACAAACTTCACATCCCGATCACTAAGGATGGAATGGGGTATTCCATGTAAGCGCACAACATTGTCAAAGAAAAGTGTAGCGATTTCGCTAGCATTTTGTGTGCTCTTACATGCAACAAAATGTGCCATTTTCAAAAAACGGTTGACTACCACGAAAATGGAGTCTTTGCCTCATTTAGAGATGGGTAGACCAACCACAAAGTCCATAAAAAGATCCTCCCAAGGTCTCATTGGTATAGGCAATGGAGAATACAATCCATCCGGACCTTGGCGCGATTTTGCATGTTGACATGTCATGCAACTTGTGCAAAACCGTGTCACATGCTTGCACATTCGGGGCCAAAAGAAGTGCTCTTGTAGAGTGGCGAGAGTCTTGGCAGCACCGAAGTGACCACGTCCCTCATGCGCCTCCTTTATCAACAAATGACGAATACTCGAGCGCGGAATACAAAGCTTGCCCGCACGGAATAAGTAGTCATCGTTAATAAAGAAAGACTCATGCTTAAGTACTTGAGAAGAACCTATAAATGTAGATCAGTATACAATCCGTATATAAGCCATTCAAGGGCGATGTTGCCATCTTTTTGGACAACGAACTAAAGCATATTGTTCCTTGTCGTTAGTTGGATAGTTGAGTGAGGGACCGGAAAGTTTTTCGCTAAAGTAAGCAATGGGCCATTCTCGTGTAGGAGAACCCCCCATCCCCAATGCCCACATTAGATGCGTCACACTCCACCTCGAAGGTTTTCGAAAATTTTAGGAGTTGGAGTAGTGGCGCATTACAAAGACGGTCTTTGAGCGACTCAAACGCTCGAGCATGGGTGTCACGCCACTCAAATTTGACACCTTTATTAGTATGCTCATGTAATGGTGCCGCTATCAAGCTAAAGTCCTTGACAAAGCGTCGATAGAAGCCCGCTAAGCCGAGAAAGGCTCGGACCATGGTGGTCGTAGTAGGAGTAGGCCACTCCCGAATGGTGCGTGTTACGCTCAGGATGTGTGTGTGAATCGCAATAAGCTTTAAATTTATACTCGTTATATTTATCCTAACTCCTAGCGAACCCGCAGTGTACGAGACGTTTGTAGTAGGGATGGTATTCCGAGGTCGAACACAAAGACTAAGGTGAAATCGAGTCAAACAATGGTCATAGATAGTGTAGATCTAGTCTAAGAAAGGAGGAAGGAATAAAGAAATGAAAACCATGATGTTTTTGGTTGGTTTTTGTGGTGATCAAGCAAAGATCACAAATCAAGCAAGATAATAAAACAATCTAACAACTCAAGCTAGCAAGGTAAACAAGTAACTCAAAACACAAGTATGTGATCAAGAGAGAAAAGTGGATTCTAGAGGTCAAGATTTCCGGTTACGGCATTGGACTCAAGGTTCTAAGGATTCTAAGGACAAGCTGCGGTGTTTGGGAAGAGTGTTTCACTAATGGAAGTAATTACCGGGTAGGTCTCTCACTTCAAAAACTTGTTCGCCCCTAGAGGTGTGTGCAAATAAGTTTTAAATTTATAAAACTAGAATCAAGCAAGCAAACCCGCAGTGTACGGATCGACGTAGTTAAGCAAGAATTCCAGAGTATCGAACACAGGGATTTGGGTGGAGCGAACTCGATTGCAGATTATCAAGCAAATAAATATGGGAGTTTTGCAGATATTGGGAAAACGACAATCCTAAAGTTTCAGGTATCCAGTTGCGGCAATAGATTCAAGATATACTAATGATGTAAAGACAGAGTGGAGATATGCAAAGGTATACTAATGTAAGGTAATCGTACGGTTGAGGTTCCAAAAACCTTATGTAACTCACCTACAAAGCACTCTCTATACAGGTTGTTGAGGCTCAATATAGAAAGATTCTAGAGATGAGAATTAGTGTCAAATACCCAAACTTATAATCTAAAGATCAAGACTAACTTAACCGATTGAGGTTGTTGAGGCTCACAATCGAGGTAGAGGTTGTTGAGGCTTCACTACCACCTAGAAAAGACAAGTCTAAACTAAGCTAAAGCAAATCTTTAACTTTGGATTAAAGTAAAAGCAAGTTCGTAAACTAAAGGGAAATCACGGTTAGTTCTTGAGGTTCCACGGCCGTGGACTCAAGAACAGACCGTAATTTAGGGTTGTCGGCGATTCTCTCTAACTCTCAGGGTCTAATCTGTTTGCGATTGATCTATCATCACCTATGCCACAACTATCAACCCTTCACCTTAGAATTGTTAAGGGTTTTTAGCCAATAACAGTCATATTGATATCAATTCAAGAATTAAAAGATAAAAAGATGAAAACTTTCAAGAACTTTCAATAATCTTCAATTCAATCTCAAAGTCACAAAGGGAATAAGCAATGTCAAAAGATTCACAATAGAACAAATAATCGTAACTCTAGGAAAGAAAAGAAAACGGGATGTCAATCCGTTTTCCAAATCGAACCTAGTCAAGAAGAGAGATCTTCTTGCAAAATCTTCCAAGAACTACGATCTTCCGCCAATCCGGAGATCTCAACAGCAATCTCCACCAAAAGTGCGAGATTAGAGGAATTCCAAAAACGAGCGTCGATCTCTTCAAAGAGATGTCAATTGCTTCCAAGCAAACTAAGCAAAACGTCTTCGTGTCTAAGCGGCGAAGAATGAGGGCAAACGGGTATCCAAGGTCGTAAGCGAGGTGACGGAATTTTGCTTCGTCCGTCTTTTTATAGTGTAGGGCAAAATGTCGGCCCGGCCCAATCTTTAAAAGATCATGGCTTCGAAGTGTGGCGAAAAGATTCGCCAAGATCACGGTCGTGGAAGATTCCACGACCGTAATTCTAGGGCGTGGAAACAATTACGGTTAGTTCCACGGCCGTAGAATCCCCTGGAATGAACATCGAATTCTGACTCTGAATCCACGGCCGTAATTCTGAACGTGGTTTGTGATACGGCCGTAATTTAGGGCGTAATTTAGGGTAAGAACGTGATTCTTCCCTAAACTCGTGCATTCCTCAATCTAAGACTCCAAATTGCTTCCAAAAAGTGTCCTCGATCTATGGATATATCAACTCAACTCTCCTTTGCTCGATTCCGTTCGGAAATAGCTCCAAATCACCTATAATCAACATAGAACTAGTGTAGACATCCATATCGACAATATAGGTAATACTAGCTCTCATATGCACAAAGTTCAATCAAAGACTATCAATATGAATCAAATACGTCTAGAAAACGTGCCTAAAATATCACAATATTTCATGCTAACAAATAACCCCATACTTAGCACTTGCTTGTCCCTAAGCAAGGTCTTTTAAAAAGCTTTAAACAAGAGTTAGGATGAAATATGTGTACCTTCTTTTGGATGAATGTGACTTCTAAGGAATAGATCATTCTCAAACCTTGCTTCAATCGTTTTTCAAACTTTCACACACTTAATCAAAGAGTAAAAGGCAAGGAAAATTCATGAATCAATTTAACTTCAAAACAAGCATTATAACCTTCAAACATTATCAAAATCAATCATAAGAAGCTTCAATTTAGATCACCAAGTCATATAACATTCTTTTGATCTTAAGGACTTTCAAAGAAAAGGTCTAGAGTATGGAAGGGAAGGGAAAACTTTAAGGGAAAGTGGTGCATAAATCCGGGAAAGTGGACAACTACCTTCTTCTTCTTATGCGGTTCCCGCAACACTTCAACTTAGAGCTTCGCTCTCTTCTTTTCATTTTTCGACTTTACTTTTGGAGTTATGGATAGAGGTGCACAAAAACCGAAGCCTAGGAGATTGGCGTTTCTCAAAATTGCAAGAGATGCCTCAAACCCTTAGCGCACATACCATAATCCGCTAGGAATATCGCTCAATCCGACTTTGGCAAGACACAAACACCCGGCTATGTGAATGGTGCCGAGTTACTCATCGTCATGATTGACTTTCCCAAACCTATAATTTCTTTCTATTTAATTGATTGCAAATAATTGCTCTCATGGCCCTCCCACATCAAACATGCCTTTTTCTCATTCACTTTTCCAAGTTCCCGGATAGGTAAAGGAGGCTAATATTTCAATGAGGAGTTAGATGATCAAAGAAAGAGGAAAGAAAGTATCGAATTGCCTTAATCATTTCAACAAGAAGTATAGGAACTTATAATGTGATTTCAACTTCAATTTCTCAACATGATTTAGGTAACGTTTTCACATTATAAAACTTGCAAAAGAGGTAGAATTCATTCATTCAATTTCTTTTCGATTTACAATCCTTTTAAGCATGCATTTGTCATCAAACTCAATTCACAAGTAGTGATTATCATGGAAATCATATCAATTCATTAGAAGCACAAAATTTTCAAAATTTTTCAATTTTTATGGGTTTTTAAAGTTCTTTTTCATGCAATGCAAGAATGAAACGTGTAACACATAATGAACATGCAATGATAGTCTTGAAATGAAAGCAACATAGAGAGTAGAGTTATTACAAACTTTTTAGTATATCCCACCCCATACTTAGGACGAACATTGTCCCTAATGTTCACAAGAAAGAACAAAAGAAAGATAAGAAAAAGAAACTCACAAGTGGTGGCGGGAATGTCTAAAACGAACGGTCATGCATCGATCACTGTGGCGCCGGTGGAGGTGGGAATGGAGAGAAACTCGGGTCATAGAACCGCCCAAACTGCTGGCGGTAGACGTCCCTCATCATGTGGTCAAGGTCGTCTAGGCGTCCGTCTCTAGCATCCGCCCGGATCTCTAGCGCTCCGACTCTCTCCGAAAGTCCGGTAGCCCAATCCGGCATCCTCTCATACCATCCCGGGGCATGATCATACCATGCGGGGGCATCGGCTGGTGCTGGTGCTGGTGGTGGCGGTGGTGCTGCTGGCTGCGTCGTGGACCAAGGAGGGGGTGTGCTGTACCAAGTGGGAGGTGTAGTCATCCACGTGGGCCTCTCACTCACGCTGGCGCGGCGAGATGACGAGCCTGAAGCTCTAGCTGGGCGTGGAGAGCGCCTAGGTACATCCGGGGCCGCCTCCGGCTGATCCGGAAACGTGCCGAACTCCTGCTCCGCTCCTCCACCACTCTTGTACTGCTCTCCCATCTCCTCCTCATCCACAACTGGTGGTGGAACGTAAGGGGGAGCTACAAGCCTGTTCGCATGCATCGCAGCGAACGTCTCCTTCCAATTGTGGCGTCCCGCCACAATGGAATACTCTGGCAGCCACTCAATACCCCTGCCTGTCCTACTCTCCCAAGGCATGCCCGCATAAGGCGGACCTCTATGTGTGGGGAAGATGAGTCCCCTAACCATGAATGCATGTAATCCTAGAGGTACGGCGGGTATGCGGGTGCAAGCTGAAAAATCCACACCAAATGTCCTAGCCATGTGGGTCACTATCCCACCATAACCAATGTTCCCCTTCTTCTTGTTCTTCAGTTTACTCATCGTAGCCGCCAAAAGAGTAGCACAATCTGCGCGGCGACCGTAAAGCATACAGTAGAGCAAGAATAGCTCATCCGTCTTGATCTTTTGGGGCGTCTCCGTCCTAGGAAAGAGACACTCCGAAAGAACACGTTGAGCTATCTTCAAGGCTAGATGGTACATCAATCTAGCCTTGGTATCGGCGGGTTGCCAACGGTCCTCGTCGGCGTAAATCATGGCTACTTCCTCCCAAAAATCCTTGGGGTAAACTCCGCTCGGAAATCGACCATTGTAGGTCTCATGGAACCCGAAAATGGTCCCAAACTCAACTATACTCAACTGATAGTCCTGATTCATGAGACGGAAGGAGACGGTCCTATCAACATGGCTGTGCTCGAAAGACGTCACAACCTCTCGGGTGATCTCCTCATAGGCGTCTTCACGAATGTTCGTGAAGACAAGCAATCCGGCTCTATCCAAGAGCCATGTAAGGTCATCAACTATGTTGAGAGGATGTAGATCCTCCAACAACAAATACCTAGGACCTATCACTGTCCTCTCCTTGATCCGGTCAAGTGCTACAAGGTGGTTCTCATGTATGGTCGGGATGCTAGGGTGAGGAGGTGAAGATGGAGGTGAGGGTGAGGATGGTAGTGAGGGAGATGAGGGTGGTGGTGCCCTAGAGGTGGAGGGGTTGCCCTTTTTTTTCTTATTTTGGTTCCCTTTCTTCTCCTTTATCCTTCCTGAAACTCTCCTTACGAAATCCATTTTCAGCAAAAATCACGGTCTGTTCTTGGGGAATTACGGCCGTGGTTTACCCAGCGACCGTGATTCGTCTCAAAAATTCGTGAATCTCAGCAAATTCACCAACAATCACCACAGCAAGCAGTCCTAATCTAATTCCTTCCGGTCTTTATCAGTTCTTCCTAAAAAACTATAGCAAAAACGAACTAAATCCGCTAAAATCGAGAAGAAAGAAATAACCTCTTTTTCGGATTGAAAAATCCAAAATGCGTGTTTGTTGATCGATTTCCACTCGATTTGTTGCTTGGATTCTGTTCGTGGTTGGATTTGCTGCAGTTTAGGGCGAAGAATCGTTGGAAACGATTAGAGAATGAAGAATTGAGAGAGGTGGAGGGTTTTCGATTTCTAGGTCGTGGAATTGGGCAAATTTTGGTTAAGTGTGTGAAGAATGTGGGTTTTATAGTGGCCGGCAAAATTTCCAAAAATTACGGTCTGTCGGGGCATTCCACGGCCGTGGAAGTGTACGGAACCGTGGTTTTGGTGATTTTTCAAAGGCTTTTGAAAATTACGGCCACTGTAGCTATGACGACCGTAATTTAGACCGTGGAACCTTCTGTAAAGCTTCAAAGTCCAAATTTCGTCACTTTTCTTCGACATCATCCTTCCTTTCTCCTTTTCTATCGATCCTACATCCAAAAACACGAACATACCGGAAGAAATCGAGGCAAAATAAAGCAAAAACGTCTATTCTAAACTAGTCTATGAATCGAAAACAAAAACAAAAATGCAATACCTTGGGTTGCCTCCCAAGAAGCGCTTTGTTTAAGGTCCGTAGCTAGACCATTGTCGTACCTATTCGAGTGCGGTAGGTGCAAACTCTTCAGCTTGGAGTTCCGGCGAGTACTTCTTGAGTCGTTGGCCGTTCACCTTAAAACTTCCGCTAGCTTCACCCCATACTTCAACTGCACCATGGGGGAAAATACGCTTAATTAGAAAAGGTCCAGTCCAACGGGATTTAAGCTTACCTGGAAAGAGGCGAAGCCTTGAGTTGAAGAGGAGAACTTGATCTCCTTCTTTGAAGTCCTTTGGAATGATATGCTTATCATGCCAACGCTTTGCTCTTTCCTTGTAGATTTTGGCGTTTTCATAGGCGTTCAAGCGAAGCTCATCCAGCTTGTTGATGTCTAGGAGACGCTTCTCTCCCGCTTCCTTCATGCTGAAATTTAGCCACTTGATAGCCCAAAACGCTTTGTGCTCTAGCTCTACCGGCAAATGACAAGACTTCCCATACACAAGGTTGTATGGTGTGGTTCCTATGGGAGTCTTGTATGCAGTCCGGTACGCCCATAATGCGTCATCTAGTTTCAAGGACCAATCCTTCCTAGTCCTTGAAACCGTCTTCTCTAGAATTCCCTTGATCTCCCTATTTGAGATCTCAACTTGTCCACTCGTTTGTGGATGGTAAGGGGTGGCGATCTTGTGAGTAACCCCATACTTGGCTAGAAGAGCTTCAAAGCGACGGGCTATGAAGTGAGAACCTCCATCACTAATGATCGTCCTTGGTGTCCCGAATCGCGGAAAGATGGTCTTGTTGAAGAACTTAACCACCACCATGGCATCATTTGTGGGAGAGGCAATTGCTTCTACCCATCTAGAAACGTAGTCTACCGCCAATAATATGTATTGGTTTCCACAAGAAGAAGGGAATGGTCCCATGAAATCGACTCCCCAAACGTCGAAAATCTCTACCTCTTGGATGTTGTTGAGGGGCATCTCGTTCCTTCTAGAGATATTGCCTGTTCTTTGACAAGCATCGCAATAAGAAACAAAGGATTGCACATCTTTAAATAAAGTAGGCCAATAGAATCCAGATTGCAATACCTTTGCGCTAGTTTTGTTCGAACTAGCGTGTCCTCCACAAGGTAGTGAATGACAATGGCGGATGACACTTTGCATCTCATCTTCCGGCACACATCGCCGGATGATGCCATCCGGACCTCTCTTAAAGAGGAGAGGCTCGTTCCAATAGTATTCCCGGACGTCCTTGAAGAACTTCTTCCTTTGTGCGTATGACAGTCCGGGTGGTATCTCCTGGCAAACCAAATAGTTAACGAAATCAGCAAACCATGGTTCGTTACCTTTGGAGACTACCTTGATGCACTCCTCTATGATATGTAGGTGTTCGTCCGGAAAGGAGTCATCAATGGGTAAATGGTCGTCCTCTAGATGTGTTAGACGACTCAAATGATCCGCAACAGAATTTTCCGAGCCTTTCTTGTCGCGGATCTCAAGATCGAATTCTTGTAGGAGAAGAATCCATCTAATCAGCCTTGGCTTCGCATCTTTCTTCGCGAGGAGGTACCGGATCGCAGCATGATCCGTGTAGACTATCACCTTTGCACCTACAAGATAAGAGCGAAACTTGTCAATAGCGTAGACAATGGCTAGAAACTCCTTTTCCGTAGTGGCGTAGTTGAGCTGAGCTTCGTCTAGCGTCTAGCTAGCGTAGTATATGGCGTGGGTTCGTCCTTCTTTTCGTTGTCCAAGAACAGCTCCAATGGCTACGTCACTAGCGTCGCACATAATCTCGAAGGGGAGAGTCCAATCCGGAGGTTGGATAATAGGTGCTGTAATTAGAGCTTGCCGAATGGTGTTAAACGCATCCAAACATTCCTGCGAAAACTCAAAAACCGCATCCTTCATCAATAGATTAGTGAGAGGTTTTGATATCTTAGAAAAGTCCTTAATGAAACGTCTATAGAATCCAGCATGTCCTAGGAAACTTCTTATCCCTTTCACCGAAATTGGGGGAGGAAGTTTCTCTATGGTCTCTATCTTAGCTCTGTCTACCTCTATCCCTCTACTAGAGACTAAGTGACCTAACACGATTCCTTCCTTAACCATAAACTGACACTTCTCCCAATTAAGAACTAGGTTAGTGTCTTCACATCTTTGCAAAACAAGAGAAAGGTTAGAAAGACAATCGTTAAAAGAGGAACCGTAAACGGAGAAGTCGTCCATGAAGACTTCCATGATTTCCTCTACATATTCGGAGAAGATGGCCATCATGCACCGTTGAAAGGTGGCTGGGGCGTTGCAAAGCCCGAACGGCATTCTCCTATAGGCGAACGTACCCCAAGGGCACGTGAATGTGGTCTTCTCTTGATCATCCGGATGTATCGGAATCTGAAAGAAGCCACTATAACCGTCAAGGTAGCAAAAGTATGAATGTTGTGCTAACATTTCAAGCATCTGATCGATGAATGGCAATGGAAAGTGATCCTTCCGCGTTGCGTTGTTGAGCTTGCGGTAGTCTATACACATTCGCCATCCAGTTACGGTTCGGGTAGGAATGAGTTCGTTGTTCTTATTGGTGATGACCGTCATTCCTCCCTTCTTCGGAACTACTTGAACTGGGCTCACCCACTTGCTATCGGAGATAGGATAGATGATACCTGCATCAAGAAGTTTAAGAATTTCCTTCTTGACAACCTCCTTCATGGTCGGATTCAACCGCCTTTGAGGTTGTCTTGAAGTTCTAAAATCCTCCTCCATTAGTATCTTATGCATGCATAGGGAGGGTTTAATTCCTACTAAGTCCTCAATAGTATAGCCTATGGCTTTTCTATGTTTCCTAAGGACAATCATGAGCTGTTCATGTTCATCTATGCTTAATTCGGAACTAACGATAACCGGAAAGGTGGAATTAGATCCAAGAAAAGCGTACCTTAGATGAGTAGGAAGTGGTTTGAGTTCCATTGCTTTCGGAGTTTCCAATGATCCTTGAGGAGCTTCCGATGTTTCCTTAGAAGTTTCTAAGGATGTTGAATGGGTTGGAGAAGAATTAGAAGAAGTTGAAGAAGTATGCCGATCACCCTCCTCCACGGTCAAAATTACGGTCTCCTCTGGTGTTCCACGGCCGTAATATCCTCTGGAATGGAGGTCGATTTTGGTTGTGGAATCCACGGTCGTGGAATACAGAGTATGACCGTGGATTCTGGTATTCTCAGCCTCATCGTGGAGTTTCTCAAACTCCACTTCATGCATCTCTTCTTGTGCTTCCAAGGCTTCAATTTCCTCTTTACACTCTTCTTCTTCTCCTACATTGGTTAGACTCATAGTAATAACCTTTTGTAAAGGATCGTTAAAGAGAATCGCACTTACCTCCTTCCTAGACAAACCTTCTTCGTCTTGGATATTGTAAATATCCTCATCAAAGATTGGCTCCTTCACTAGAGTGGAAAGAACGAACTCTACTTTCTCTTCCCCAATGTCAAAAGCGAGTCTCCCATTCTTTCAATCGACCATGCAGCCGGAAGTTGCAAGAAACGGTCTTCCGAGTATGATCGGGACCGGACTATCTGCAGGAATGTCAAGCACGACAAAATCAATGGGAACAAAGAACTTGCCTAGCTTGACCGGGACGTCTTCTACAATGCCGACGGGACGAGTAATGGATCGATCCGCCATGTATAACGTCATCTTCACCGGTTTAGGGTCGCCTAAACCGATCTTCCTGCACAACGCAAGTGGTATGATGCTCACACTTGCTCCTAAGTCACATAAAGCGTCATATGTGACCTCTCCCACTCCAATGGGAATGCAAAATGACCCCGGATCTTTCAGCTTTGGGGGCATTTTCTCCTTCATCGTCTTGATGAGATCCGAAGAATCCGAACTCATCTTGACCTCTCCAAAATCTTCTAGCTTCCTCTTGTTTGAGAGGAGCTCCTTCAAGAACTTGCCATAAGCCGGCATACCTACAATAGCATCAATGAAAGGTATATTAATATGCAGCTTGCTCATGAGTTCTATAAACTTACCGAATTGCTTGTCTAGGCGCGCTCGCGCTCTAGATTGAGGGAACGGTAGGGGAGGTTTGTAAGCTGGAGGAGGAACATAGACGTCTTCCTTCTCCTTCCCCTTTCCTTTGTCCTTCTCTATGGGGACTTCAACGAACGTAGGCTGCGGATCGGTGGTAGTCACTCCGCTCCTAGTTGTAATCGCCATTACCCTTCCCTTAGGGTTGTCCTCCGTCTTTCCTGGGAGTTTCCCTTGATTTCTAGGAACTTCCTCCGCATGGTTGAACATTTGGTTTTCCAAAACCTTTTGAGCTTTGTCAACCTTAGAAATTTGATCATCAACCTTGATGATGCGGTTCTCCAACCCTTGAAGCTTTCCCAAGATTGTCTCCAACATGGGATCGGACTTCTCTTTTCCCGTATTGTTTCCTCCATTTGATGATTGCCCCTGGCTTTTCAAAGGAGTAGAGGAAGAGGAGGGTGGAGTTAGTGAATTGGAATTGGAAGGATAGGAGTTACCGGAATTTTGTTGATTGGAGCGCCAATTGTTGTTGTTTGAACCCCGATTGTTGTTCCAATTGTTGTTGTTCCGGTTGTTGTTGTTTCCATTCCAATTGTTATTCCGGTTATTGTTCCGGTTATTGTTGTTGCGGTTGGTGTTATCACCGCCGTTGTTGTTGCCCAAATAGCCAACATCCTTCTCTTGTTGCTTTGGGAAGTTGGTCTTGATAGCCTCCTTCAACTCTTTGATCTCATTGTTGAGGGAGAAAATCTGATTTTGAGCTTCATGTGTGAGCTTTGCTCCTTGCTCCACACGATTTCCCTCCACTTTCCGGTGGGAATACTTCTCTATGACTCTTGCTTGCTTCTCAATGAAGTCCCAAGCGTCATCTTCTCTCATGTCCATGAACGTTCCACATGAGAGGGATTGGAGGTTGAATTGCGTTCCCGCATCCAGCCCCTTGTAGTAGATCTCCAGCAAGGCAAGCTTGGATATGCCATGATGAGGGCAATCCAATAGCAAATCCTGAAACCTTTCCCAAGATTGAAACAAACTTTCGTTAGGTCTCATAGAAAAAACATTAATCTTACCTCTAAGTTCCGCCGTTTTGGAAGGCGGAAAGAATTTGGTGAGAAACTCTGCGGAAAGGTCTTCCCACGTGTCTAGTTTCCCATTAGGAAGAGCTTGGTACCAAGATAACGCTTTCCCTTTCAAGGAGAAAAAGAAAGGTTTAAGCTTGTAGCTGTTGGTAGTAGCGTTCTTCGGTCTCATCGTCTCCATCATACACTCAAAGTTTTGCAAGTGTTGGTGTGGAGATTCAGCGCTTGTACCGCCAAATTGGCTTTGGCGAACAAGAGTGATAACTTGAGGGTTAAAGCTAAACCCTTGCACATCTTCAGCATCAAAATTCACACCCAAGCGGCGTGGTTGTTGTGTTGGATCCATCCGCTGGCCAAGAGTTCTTGGCTCATTATCCACACGTTCGACTCTCGCATTCCTTGGTGGGATGCGGCGATTAGTAGCTCCTTGTGGATTGAAGGGATTTATATTGATCGTGGGATCAATCTCTTCTAACGGTGGCATGGAAGAATCACTATCATCAGCGGATGAGTGGCTTTTTCTTCTAGACCTTGATCTCCTTCTCGAGGACTTCTTGCCTACCTTATCTTCAAGGTCGCTCATCTTTATCCTCATTTGGAAGAGCATGTCTTGTAGACCGTTAACTTGAGATTGATGACGATCCATCTCATCTTGGCGGAGAGTCTCATTCCATCGGAGTTGAGCTTCCTTCTCTGCCAACTCCGTTTGAAGATCGCGTTCGTTCTCTTCAGCCATCTTCTTTTCCTTGCGCCTTTGTCTCAAGGTTTTCTCTAGCTCTTAATCAAGAGGTAAGAGATCTTCGGTGTTCCTAGACCTGCGCATGCACTCAAAGAAAAATCAAATAACGAGAGCAAGCTCCCAAGCTTGACAACCGGCTACCGGATTCGGACGAAACCAAATCCCCGGCAACGGCGCCAAAAACTTGTTCGCCCCTAGAGGTGTGTGCAAATAAGTTTTAAATTTATAAAACTAGAATCAAGCAAGCGAACCCGCAGTGTACGGATCGACGTAGTTAAGCAAGAATTCCAGAGTATCGAACACAGGGATTTGGGTGGAGCGAACTCGATTGCAGATTATCAAGCAAATAAATATGGGAGTTTTGCAGATATTGGGAAAACGACAATCCTAAAGTTTCAGGTATCCAGTTGCGGCAATAGATTCAAGATATACTAATGATGTAAAGACAGAGTGGAGATATGCAAAGGTATACTAATGTAAGGTAATCGTACGGTTGAGGTTCCAAAAACCTTATGTAACTCACCTACAAAGCACTCTCTATACAGGTTGTTGAGGCTCAATATAGAAAGATTCTAGAGATGAGAATTAGTGTCAAATACCCAAACTTATAATCTAAAGATCAAGACTAACTTAACCGATTGAGGTTGTTGAGGCTCACAATCGAGGTAGAGGTTGTTGAGGCTTCACTACCACCTAGAAAAGACAAGTCTAAACTAAGCTAAAGCAAATCTTTAACTTTGGATTAAAGTAAAAGCAAGTTCGTAAACTAAAGGGAAATCACGGTTAGTTCTTGAGGTTCCACGGCCGTGGACTCAAGAACAGACCGTAATTTAGGGTTGTCGGCGATTCTCTCTAACTCTCAGGGTCTAATCTGTTTGCGATTGATCTATCATCACCTATGCCACAACTATCAACCCTTCACCTTAGAATTGTTAAGGGTTTTTAGCCAATAACAGTCATATTGATATCAATTCAAGAATTAAAAGATAAAAAGATGAAAACTTTCAAGAACTTTCAATAATCTTCAATTCAATCTCAAAGTCACAAAGGGAATAAGCAATGTCAAAAGATTCACAATAGAACAAATAATTGTAACTCTAGGAAAGAAAAGAAAACGGGATGTCAATCCGTTTTCCAAATCGAACCTAGTCAAGAAGAGAGATCTTCTTGCAAAATCTTCCAAGAACTACGATCTTCCGCCAATCCGGAGATCTCAACAGCAATCTCCACCAAAAGTGCGAGATTAGAGGAATTCCAAAAACGAGCGTCGATCTCTTCAAAGAGATGTCAATTGCTTCCAAGCAAACTAAGCAAAACGTCTTCGTGTCTAAGCGGCGAAGAATGAGGGCAAACGGGTATCCAAGGTCGTAAGCGAGGTGACGGAATTTTGCTTCGTCCGTCTTTTTATAGTGTAGGGCAAAATGTCGGCCCGGCCCAATCTTTAAAAGATCATGGCTTCGAAGTGTGGCGAAAAGATTCGCCAAGATCACGGTCGTGGAAGATTCCACGACCGTAATTCTAGGGCGTGGAAACAATTACGGTTAGTTCCACGGCCGTAGAATCCCCTGGAATGAACATCGAATTCTGACTCTGAATCCACGGCCGTAATTCTGAACGTGGTTTGTGATACGGCCGTAATTTAGGGCGTAATTTAGGGTAAGAACGTGATTCTTCCCTAAACTCGTGCATTCCTCAATCTAAGACTCCAAATTGCTTCCAAAAAGTGTCCTCGATCTATGGATATATCAACTCAACTCTCCTTTGCTCGATTCCGTTCGGAAATAGCTCCAAATCACCTATAATCAACATAGAACTAGTGTAGACATCCATATCGACAATATAGGTAATACTAGCTCTCATATGCACAAAGTTCAATCAAAGACTATCAATATGAATCAAATACGTCTAGAAAACGTGCCTAAAATATCACAATATTTCATGCTAACAGTCTCTCACTTCACTAGTCCCGCATCAAACTCCTATTACCGGGTAGGTCTCAAGGGGTTAAAATAAGGAATTCCACACAAACCGGATACTACTTAAGGGAAACCCTCTCCTTACCGGGTAAGTCTCGGAATAGGGAAGTCTCAAGCAATAATCCCAGTACACTCGATCCAATAGCGGCTTATGAGGCTCGTACTACCTAGTATCCATCATCTTAGGTATCTAAGGTCGGAAATCATCGGGTAGATCTCTTCCCTCACTTAGATTAATAGCATTAGGTGATTCTAAGCTAAATTAGGCTTAATAAACACTAGGATTTAAACAACCAAACACCCTAACATACAGATTTATCAATTAGAGAGCAACAGGAGAATAAATCGGGCTGTTCTACAGCTAAATCGGCCGATCTATCATGAAGAACAGGGCGATTTTTCTGACTGGTTGGGGTTTCGTGCATACAAATCATCCTAAACTAACATATAAGTCCATTATATCATCACCCTAGCCATAACCATCAATCCATCACTCCAGAATCACAATAAACTAGCCAATAATATGCATATCAAGATCCAAAATCATCATACAAGCATACATGGTTCTCATAGATGAATAATGAAAGGTAAGCAAGTAAAATCAATAAATCTCAACTAAATCCAAGTTGTAGCAAGACTTACAAACTCCTAAATGAAGATCCAAAACGTTCCTAATAATCCTTGTAATAGCTCTTCAATCCAAGACTACAAAAATAACTCCAAATCACTCAAAACCTTCCTATCACTCCTAAAATGGTGTTCTTCTTCTTCCTTCAATCCTTGAGAGCTTTTCTTCTCCTCCAAATCTTGCCTCCAATCCAATGAGCTGTGAATGAGAGTGTGGGAGAGGAGAGATGCTCAGCAACAACCTACAGGACCACTTATATTCTCCACCAAGAGCAAGGCCGGACAAGAGATCGTGGGACACGTGGCTTAAGCTGTCAAAGGCCCAAAAATCGACCTAGTGGATTAAATCGGCCGATTTTCCTGGCAGTTGGTCCGATTTTCTTCAGCAGAAGCATGCTATGATCGTCTAGCCATGAGTTGCTCCATTGTTTGCACCAATAGTGATCTTTGTGTCCTTTGTTGCTCCAATTATGATCCTCCAAGGCTTTGGATGTGTACCATCATGAGGCTTGGCCCTCAAATGTATCGATTAACGTCCGATAGATCCCCGAATTACCTACAAAACCGATAAAAGGTAGTGTAGACGTCTTTTCTAGAAATGTGCATGAATTGAGCGAAGACGTCATGAACCAATGCCAAAACGTGCATGAATGAGTGAGGAATCTATCTAAATGATTACCTAAACCTAAGTCATAAATCGTGTTATCAAAATACCCCATACTTAAGGTTTGCTTGTCCCCGAGAAAATTCCCAACTATAGACTAAGAGATGACATGATTTATGTATGCAGAAAAATGGCAAAATCTTTTGGAGTTGTGCTTCTAATATCGGATCACCTTCATAGTCATGTTTCATGGCAATGGACAAGCAATTATGCATCAAATAAATGAAAGCATGGAAAGACAATTACACTTAACTTGATAGCATGCGATGAAATGTAAAGATGAAGAAGTCAAGATGATCATGAGTATATCCAATCTAAATCACTTAGCCTCACACACATGCAAGTAGGTCAAAAGGACTTGTAAAATAGAAGGCCAAGAAACGTTGTGATTAGGTGGGAATTTTCTAGGCTATGTGATGCTAATCCGGGAAAGGAACTAAACAACCACAACTTCACATTTCTTATCAACTTCCCTCAAGTGTATATTTTTCATTTTCTTTTCTTTCTTTTCTTTTATTTTTGAGACAATGGCATTGGTGTACAAAAGCCGAAACCTTGGTGATTAGCCATCCTCGGGCTTTTTCTATTTTTCGAGGTGCATCCACACCGGGCACACATACCAAAGCTAGTTAGGACTATTGGTTTATTTGACTTTGGCAAGGCACCAACACCCGATTATGTGAAGTGTACCGAGTTACTTGTCATTTAAGCCAACATCCCCAAACTTATATTTTTGGCTACACTTTCGCAACAATTTCAGCACTTTATTCATGATATTCCTTTCATCAACAACTTCACCCCACATTTGCTTTTCACACACATCAACACACTAACATGCTCCTATTCCCGGATGGGTCAAAAGAGGTCAAATTTATCTCAATTGAGGTGCTCAAGCAACGTGGTCAAGATAAGAAGTAGAGGAAAATGAATTGCCTTAATCACTTCTAATTGATGTGCAAGAACTAGCATGCAATTTCGACTTTCAATCCTCAATTAAATCAAGGCAAGCATCATAATCACAAGTCATTCATGGAATTCAAGATAAGTATTTCAAGTCCACATATGCATTCATCAATTTAACACATAAGGCCATCCATAGCCAATCCACAAGACAAGATTCATCATTAGGGTCATATCCAAACCTTAGAAGCACTAAAAATTTTTTTAAAATTTTCTGAATTTTTTGGATTTTTTGAAGTATGTATGTACGATGCAAGACATAATGAAACATGTGACAAAATTTAACTATCCTAGATGCTAATCATGCAAGTGATCATGAAAACCCCAAAAAATACCCCATACTTAGAAACACATTGTCCCTAATGTGTAAACTAAATAAAGAAGTGAAAGAGAGTCCTCACAATGTAAAATTGGTGATGCTTTGGTATTTCGGGTCACATTGGATGATGATGGTGGATGATCGATCAAGGATGGTAGAGAGCTCTTGATGTTCATTATGGTGTCGGAACCCGTGCTTGGCACCGCAAGCCATCCAAGTTCCACGTCCGCTCCACCCATGCTTGATTGGAGATCATCACTTTCCTTGACGGAAGGAAAAATCGCCCCAACTGCCCAGGAAAATCGGCCGATCTGCTGAAGAACAGGCCGATTTTTCTGGGTGATTTCTTCCTCGTCCATGTGCTTGGATCTTGTACCTTCAACATTTCCATGAGGCCTTCACATGACCTCCGACACCTCGTCACACACGACAATCAACAAGATCTAGCACCCAAAAACACAAAAGAAAAACAAAGCACACCAAGAGTGAGATCAAACAAAAGCAAGAAAAAGAAAGGAAAAATATGTACCAATGGGTTGCCTCCCATTAAGCGCTTCTTTAAGGTCATTAGCTTGACCAAATTCAGGAGCGTTTCAATCAAGGTGAAGCGGGGCAATCACTTCCACCGGGGCTTCCGGGATGTACTTCTTCAAACGGTGCCCATTCACCTTGAAGTCACCATAATGATCTCCTCCTATCTCTACCGCTCCATGAGGAAAGATCTTCTTCACCACATATGGCCCGGTCCATCTTGATTTGAGCTTTCCGGGGAAAAGCCGCAGCCTCGAGTTGAAGAGAAGCACCAAGTCGCCTTTATTCAACTCCTTTGGAAGGAGGCGCTTGTCATGCCAACGCTTGGTCCGCTCCTTGTAGATCCGGGCATTCTCATAAGCATCCAACCGGATCTCCTCAAGGGCGTTCATGTCTAGCAACCGTTTCTCTCCCGCCTCCTTGAGGTCAAAATTTAGCCACTTAATGTCCCAATAAGCTCTATGCTCTATCTCTACCGGAAGGTGGCAAGACTTGCCATAGACCAACTTGTAAGGAGTGGTGCCAATTGGTGTCTTGAAAGCGGTCCTATATGCCCACAAGGCATCATCGAGCTTCATAGCCCAATCCTTTCTCGTTCTTGAGACCGTCTTCTCGAGAATTCCCTTTATCTCCCAGTTGGAGATCTCCACTTGGCCACTAGTTTGGGGATGGTAAGGTGTTGCCACCTTATGAGTCACCCCATACTTAGCCAAAAGTGCTGCAAAGTTCCTATTGGTGAAGTGCTTCCCTCCATCACTTATGATCACCCTTGGCGTTCCAAACCTAGGGAAGATCACTCGGTTGAAGAAACGCACCACAACCTTGGCGTCATTTATAGGTGAGGCGATTGCCTCCACCCATCTCGAAACATAGTCAACCGCCAATAGGATGTAGAGGTTGCCACATGAAGAAGGGAATGGTCCCATGAAGTCCACACCCCACACATCAAATATCTCTACCTCTTGTATGTTGTTCAAGGGCATCTCATTTCTCCTTGAGATGTTGCCCGTCCTTTGGCAAGCATCACAAGCTACTACAAAGCCTTGCACGTCCTTGAACAAACTTGGCCAAAAGAAGCCCGATTGTAGCACCTTCGCACATGTCTTGTGTGCGCTAGCATGCCCTCCACATGGCAAGGAGTGACAATGGCGGATCACACTCTCCACCTCATCCTCCGGTATGCATCTCCTAAACATTCCATCCGGCCCTCTTTTGAACAAAAGTGGCTCGCTCCAATAGTAATGCCTCACATCTTTGAAGAACTTCTTCCTTTGGGCATATGTCAAACCGGGAGGCACTTCCTCACACACTAGGTAGTTCACAATGTCGGCAAACCATGGCTCGCTTCCTCTAGACACTTGGAACAAGCATTCCTCCACCATTTGCAATTTCTCATCCCGGAATGAGTCATCAATCGGGATGTCCTCTCTTTCAAGCTCCAATGGTGGGAGTCTACTAAGGTGATCCGCCACGGAGTTCTCGGATCCCTTCTTGTCCCGGATTTCCAAATCAAACTCTTGAAGAAGAAGGATCCACCGAATCAACCTAGGCTTTGCATCATTCTTGGTAAGGAGGTAACGGATCGCAACATGATCCGTATAAACTATGACCTTCGCTCCAACAAGATATGAGCGGAACTTCTCAAAAGCATACACCACCGCTAGCAACTCTTTCTCGGTGGTAGCATAGTTAAGTTGGGCATCATCTAGCGTCTTGCTAGCATAATAAATGGCATGAGTGCGCCCATCTTTTCTTTGCCCCAAAACAGCCCCAACAACTACATCGCTTGCATCACACATGATCTCAAACGGTAAACTCCAATCCGGAGGTTGCATTATAGGTGCGGAGATCAAGGCGTTCTTCAACCTACAAAAAGCCTCAAGGCAATCTTTGGAGAAAACAAATTCAACATCCTTCATTAGTAGGTTAGTAAGGGGCTTAGAAATTTTAGAGAAGTCTTGAATAAACCTCCGGTAAAAACCGGCATGCCCTACAAAGCTCCTTACCCCCTTCACCGAGGTAGGTGGTGGCAACTTCTCTATCGTCTCAATCTTGGCCCTATCAACCTCAATGCCACGGTTAGACACCAAGTGTCCTAACACAATACCTTCACTTACCATGAAGTGACATTTTTCCCAATTTAAGACAAGATTTGTCTCCTCACATCTTTGCAATACTAATGACAAGTTAGCCAAGCAATTATCAAAGGAAGAACCATAAATAGAGAAATCATCCATGAACACTTCCATGATATTTTCAATGTATTCCGAAAAGATAGCCATCATACACCTTTGGAAGGTGGCGGGTGCATTACACAACCCAAATGGCATTCTCCTATATGCAAAAGTACCCCATGGACATGTAAAGGTTGTTTTCTCTTGGTCATCGGGGTGGATAGGGATTTGGAAGAATCCACTATAGCCATCTAAGTAACAAAAATGGGAATGTTGAGCTAATCTCTCTAGCATTTGGTCAATAAAGGGAAGGGGAAAGTGATCTTTCCTAGAGGCCATGTTAAGCTTCCTATAGTCAATACACATCCTCCACCCCGTAACCGTCCTAGTCGGGATTAGTTCATTGTTCTCATTGGTCACTACGGTCATCCCACCCGTCTTAGGTACTACATGAACGGGACTAACCCACTTACTATCCGAGATAGGGTAGATAATTCCCGCATCTAGCAACTTTATGATCTCCTTCTTAACTACCTCTTTCATTATAGGATTCAATCTCCTTTGATGTTCAATAGAGGGTTTGTGGTTATCTTCCATCAATATCTTATGCATGCACAAAGAGGGCTTAATGCCAACAAGGTCATCAATGGTGTATCCTATTGCCTTTCTATGCAGTTTCAATTCATTCAACAATTTATCAAGTTCATCATCATTCAAAGATGCATTCACAATCACCGGATAAGTAGAATTTGAACCAAGGAAAACATACTTTAAATGAGAAGGAAGAGGTTTAAGATCAAGTTGAGGAGGACCTTTTTTGGTTGGAGACGATCCGTACAATGTAGGTTGAGATGATTGCAAAGCCATGGAAGCCTCCTTGAAGTCCCTTGATGATTGCTCACATTCAAGTGGTTGGTGCTGAAAAGACTCAGGAAAATCGACCCAGGAGGAAAAATCGGCCGATTTTTCTGGCAGTGGGTCGATCTGAGTTTCTGTTTTTGCAAAACTGGATGAAATTTCAGCACAAGGACAAAAATCGGCCGATTTTGCCCAGGCAGGCCGATTTTTCTGACTGTTTTTCTCTTCTTCTAGCACTTCAAACCCAACACTTGGTAGCTCGTCCAATGCAATTAAGGCCTTGATTACTTCATTGCTACTCTCCTCAACTCCTTCCTCCATCAAGCTTGAGCTAAGAACCCTCTCAAGTGGATCCTTGAGCAAGATTGAGCTCACAACCTCTCTAGACTCCTCTTCTTCAACTATGTTGAATACATCTTCATCAAGGGTTGGTCCTTTCATCATTGTGGACAGCTTGAACTTGATGTTTTCTTCTCCAATGTTGAAGGAGAGCGTTCCATTCTTGCAATCTACTAGGCATCCGGAAGTAGCTAGGAAAGGTCTCCCTAAGATGATAGGAACCGGATAGTCCACCGGAATATCCAAAACAACGAAGTCTATGGGCACATAGAACTTCCCTATTTGCACCGGAATGTCTTCCAAGATCCCAACCGGATGAGTGATTGAGCGGTCCGCCATGTAAAGGGTCATCTTGACCGGCTTTGGCTCTCCTAGCCCAACCTTGTTGCAAAGTGCAAGCGGAATGATGCTTACACTTGCCCCAAGATCACATAGGGCATCATACTTCACTTCTCCTACTCCGATTGGCACACAAAAGGATCCCGGATCCCTTAGCTTAAGAGGCATCTCCTCCTTCATTGTTTGAATCAACTCCGAGGATCTCTTTGTCATTCTTATCTCCCCATACTCCTCCAACTTCCTTTTGTTGGAGAGTATTTCCTTCAAGAATTTGCCATATGCCGGCATACCTAAAATAGCATCCATGAACGGAATGTTAATATGCAATTTAGACATAAGTTCAAGGAATTTACCAAAGTGATTGTCCAAGCAAGCTCTTGCTCGTGATTGTGGGAACGGTAGTGGTGGCTTGTATGGAGGCGGTGCCACTTATGTTGGCTCTACATCCTGGCTCTTGCCTCCATCTTCTTGCAATGGTTCTCCTTCTTTCACCACTTGCTTCCCTTTAGCATTGTCCTTGGGTAAAGGATCTTTCATACTCAACCCGCTCCTTGTAGTAATGGCCAACACTTGGCCTCTTGGGTTGTCTTCGGTCCTTCCGGGAAGCTTTCCCGGATCTCTATGGGCTTCACCCGCCTTTTGGAACACTTGTGCTTCCAACACTTTTTGAGCTTTGGAAATTGAAGTCACCGTGCTCTCAAGACCACTCAACCTTCCAAGCAATTGCTCAAACATCATTTCGGTTCTATCCTTTGGAGGTTGAGTAAATCCAGGTGGAGGTTCTTGTGAAGCTTTTGGTGGTGGAGTTGTGCTTGTGGAAGCGGGAGGGTTCAAGGCTCCATCCGGGTTAGAGTAAGAAAACCCGGGATGGTTATGGTTGGGCCGGTAATTGTTGAATTGCCGGTTGTTGTTGAAGTTCCTTGGGCCTTGATAATTGTTGTAATTGCCCCTTCCCATGTAATTCACATCTTTCTCCTTGGAAGACAAATTAGCTTGTGGAAGCACTTGAGGAGTTGCTTGATTCTTCAAAGTTGTAGCACACAACTCCCTCAAGGACTTCAACTCATTGTTGATGGCGTCAAGCTTGAAATTGCTCATGGTGACCTCACTCACCTCATATGCTCCCGCCTTTCTCCCTTCACTCTTCATATGGGAGTATTTCTCAATTACTAGAGCTTGTTTCTCCACAAACTCCCAAGCATCATCCACATGCTTCTCCATGAAAGTCCCACCGGAAAGGGATTGAAGCTTGAATTGACTATCTTCATCAAGTCCCTTGAAGTAGATCTCCAATAGCTCAATTTTCGGTATGCCATGGTGTGGACAATCTAGGAGAAGGTCTTTGAATCTCTCCCAAGACTTGAACAAGCTCTCTCTATCCTTCATCACGAAGGCATTGATCTTCCCTCTTAATTCGGTAGTCTTGGAAGGTGGAAAGAACTTAGTCAAAAACTCGGTTGTCATCTCCTCCCAAGTACCAACTCGCCCTTGTGGAATAGATTGATACCAAGCTAAGGCTTTGTCCTTAAGAGAGAAGGAAAAAGCCCTAAGCTTATGGTTGTTGCTCTCCAATCTTGGCGGTATAAGGGTCTCCATCAAAATCTCATAGTTCATCAATTGTTGATGAGGAGACTCTCCTTCCATCCCTCCAAATTGATTATGCCAGATCATTTGTAGAACTTGAGGGCGGAGCTCGTAGTTGTGGGCTGCGGGATCTCCTAAGTTCAGACCCGGACGGTGTGCTCTTTGTGCCGGATCCATACGTCTCCCTAATGTTTGTGGCTCTTCAATAGCAATGGGCACAACCCTAACATTCGCCGCCGGCTGCGGTTGTGGTGGTGGAGGAGGTGGTGGTTGTTGACGATTAAGCTCTCCTTGTACAAGGGCTTGCCTAATCTCATCAATCTCCCTCCTAGTTGCTTCTTGCCTCTCATTGGCAAGTCTCCTTTCTTCCTCCAAGAGTTCATCTCTTAGCCTTATTTGCTCTAAGGCTTCATCCAATTCAGCTTGGAGGTCTCTTCTGGCCATCTCTTTCCCCTTCTTAATACTCTTGGATCTAGATCTAAGGGTTTTCTCCGGTTCGGGATCGAATGGAGCTAAATCCTTGCCACGAGATCTTCGCATACACCTAAAGAGAAAGAGATGTCCTGAAAAGCAAAAACACACACCAAAGAGAGATCAAAAGCAACAAGAAAGATCTACACTATAAACAATCACAAAATAGACTCAATCTAGACCTAGTCCCCGGCAACGGCGCCAAAAACTTGTTACGCTCAGGATGTGTGTGTGAATCGCAATAAGCTTTAAATTTATACTCGTTATATTTATCCTAACTCCTAGCGAACCCGCAGTGTACGGGACGTTTGTAGTAGGGATGGTATTCCGAGGTCGAACACAAAGACGAAGGTGAAATCGAGTCTAACAATGGTCATAGATAGTGTAGATCTAGTCTAAGAAAGGAGGAAGGAATAAAGAAATGAAAACCATGATGTTTTTGGTTGGTTTTTGTGGTGATCAAGCAAAGATCACAAATCAAGAAAGATAATAAAACAATCTAACAACTCAAGCTAGCAAGGTAAATAAGTAACTCAAAACACAAGTATGTGATCAAGAGAGAAAAGTGGATTCTAGAGGTCAAGATTTCCGGTTACGGCATTGGACTCAAGGTTCTAAGGATTCTGAGGACAAGCTGTAGTGTTTGGGAAGAGTGTTTCACTAATGGAAGTAATTACCGGGTAGGTCTCTCACTTCACTAGTCCCGCATCAAACTCCTATTACCGGGTAGGTCTCAAGGGGTTAAAATAAGGAATTCCACACAAACCGGATACTACTTAAGGGAAACCCTCTCCTTACCGGGTAAGTCTCGGAATAGGGAAGTCTCAAGCAATAATCCCAGTACACTCGATCCAATAGCGGCTTATGAGGCTCGCTACTACCTAGTATCCATCATCTTAGGTATCTAAGGTCGGAAATCATCGGGTAGATCTCTTCCCTCACTTAGATTAATAGCATTAGGTGATCCTAAGCTAAATTAGGCTTAATAAACACTAGGATTTAAACAACCAAACACCCTAACATACAGATTTATCAATTAGAGAGCAACAGGAGAATAAATCGGGCTGTTCTACAGCTAAATCGGCCGATCTATCATGAATAACAGGGCGATTTTTCTGACTGGTTGGGGTTTCGTGCATACAAATCATCCTAAACTAACATATAAGTCCATTCTATCATCACCCTAGCCATAACCATCAATCCATCACTCCAGAATCACAATAAACTAGCCAATAATATGCATATCAAGATCCAAAATCATCATACAAGCATACATGGTTCTCATAGATGAATAATGAAAGGTAAGAAAGTAAAATCAATAAATCTCAACTAAATCCAAGTTGTAGCAAGACTTACAAACTCCTAAATGAAGATCCAAAACGTTCCTAATAATCCTTGCAATAGCTCTTCAATCCAAGACTACAAAAATAACTCCAAATCACTCAAAACCTTCCTATCACTCCTAAAATGGTGTTCTTCTTCTTCCTTCAATCCTTGAGAGCTTTTCTTCTCCTCCAAATCTTGCCTCCAATCCAATGAGCTGTGAATGAGAGTGTGGGAGAGGAGAGATGCTCAACAACAACCTGCAGGACCACTTATATTCTCCACCAAGAGCAAGGCCGGACAAGAGATCGTGGGACACGTGGCTTAAGCTGTCAAAGGCCCAAAAATCGACCTTGTGGATTAAATCGGCCGATTTTCCTGGCATTTGGTCCGATTTTCTTCAGCAGAAGCATGCTATGATCGTCTAGCCATGAGTTGCTCCATTGTTTGCACCAATAGTGATCTTTGTGTCCTTTGTTGCTCCAATTATGCTCCTCCAAGGCTTTGGATGTGTACCATCATGAGGCTTGGCCCTCAAATGTATCGATTAACGTCCGATAGATCCCCGAATTACCTACAAAACCGATAAAAGGTAGTGTAGACGTCTTTTCTAGAAATGTGCATGAATTGAGCGAAGACGTCATGAACCAATGCCAAAACGTGCATGAATGAGTGAGGAATCTATCTAAATGATTACCTAAACCTAAGTCATAAATCGTGTTATCAGTGCGAACTTTGATTCGTCCACCAGTAGTCCGTCCTTAGACATGACATAGCCAAGAAAAACTGTAGTGTCCGAGCAAAAGAGACATTTCTCAAAGTTGACATACAATTGCTCATGTCTAAGGCACTCGAGCACTTGGCGAAGGTGCCCGATGTGTTCATCCAAAGACTTACTAAAAACAAGGATATCATCAAAATAAACTACTATGAAAATACCCAAAATTTGGTGCAAGACATGGTTCATGAGACGCATGAATGTGGACGGGGCGTTGGAGAGACCAAATGACATGACAAGCCACTCGTAGAGTCTATGCTTCGTCTTGAAAGCCGTCTTCCATTCATCACCTTCGGCCATGCGGATTTGATGGTATCCGCTCCGGAGTTCGATCTTCAAGAAGATAATGGAACAATGGAGCTTGTCCAACATGTCATCGAGGCGCGAGATCGGATGAGTGTACTTGATAGTTATTTTATTGATGGCTCGGCAATCTACGCACATCTGCCAATATCTGTCCTTCTTAGGCACAAGTATGACCGGTATGGCACATGGAGATAAGGACTCACGGACATATCCCTAGTCTAGTAGCTCTTGGACTTGGCATTGTAGCTCCTTGGTCTCTTCCAGACTTGGACGGTAAGCGGCACGGTTGTGCAAAGACGTGTCGGGCACCAAGTTGATTTGGTGCTCAATTCCTTGGATTGGTGGCAAGCCGGATGGTAATTCAGTGGCCAAGATATCATGACATTCGGACAACAACAAAGACACCTTGTGTGGCATGTTACTCAGGTCATGAGAAATAGATAAACAAAAAGGGACAAGTAAGAAACAAGGAAACTTACCTTCCATGACTGGTGTCAAATCACATCGTCGAGTTAATAGGATTCGTAGCTCACATCGCCCTTGAATGGTAGGAGCCGGAGGTGCATTTGTAGGGACAATACTCTTACTACCTCTTGCTTTGATAGCATGAACCTTAGGGCTGGAGGAATGGGATCCGGAAGTATGAGCATCCACAACATCGGGAGATATTCGAGGAGGGTCCGATGTTGACGGCGCTTTAGTTGTGTCATCGATAACGTGTTGCCTCTTTCGTTCTACATAGTCAACTAAAATTTCTTGCGGAGTCATAGGCAAAAGTGTGACCCGTTTTCCATTATATTGGAACATGTACCGGTTGAGATAACCATTCTGAAAAGTTTTATGGTCAAATTGACATGGTTGTCCCAACAATACATGTGTGTCGTCCATTTTGATAACATCACAAAAGACCTTATCAACAGAGGCGCCAATAGAAAACGTCACTCACGCTTGTTGTGTGACGGTGCCACACGCCTTATCAGAAATCCAATGGAGTCCATAAGGTTATGGGTGGGGGTAGGGGGGTTGTAGGCAACTTAAAGTGTTTCACCACTTTTTCGTTGACAATATTACAAAACGAACCCCCATCGATGATAAGAGAGAGACTAGTGTTATTAACCAAGCAACGAGAGTGGAAGAGATTCTCGCGTTGGTCAATAGTGAAATGCTCTTTTATATCCAAAATACGACGAGAGACAAGAGCAAACTTACCTGCTTGTGCCGGACCTCAAGCAAGTTGTTCGTCGCATGACTCCAAGCCATAGTAGGGGTCGACATATTGGTCATCTTCCATGAGGATATCACCATTCTCTTCATCTTCGCCATCGTCATATGATGGGTTGACAAACATCACCCGCTTGGTATTCGGGCAATCACGTTGGACATGACCATACCCGCTACATTTGTAACACACGGGTTCTCTTGGGCGGGCCACCGTTTGACATCCTTGTTGGGCTCGGTCCGGAGGCGTTTGTGGTGGAGCAATGGGGCCATGGTATGGTGTCTTCTCGGTAGCCGATTGTCGGGTGGGTTGACCCATCCGTGGTGATCCTTTAGCTCCTCCGGAATCTTGAGGACTAGAAACATCTCGAGCATGAGAATTAGTGGTATAAGAATATTGACTAGTGGAAGAATTATACCTTGAATATCGAGGCGTTTCGAGTTGTTGCTTGTGAAGTTTCATGGCGGCATGACATAAGGCTCCCAAATCCTTGTATGGGACTATCTCGAGGGGGCGCCGGATTGATGGATTAAGGCCGCTCATGAATTTGGTTTGAAGGACAAAGGCGGAGGCCGAGATGAAGGCCTTCGTATGCATGTCCTCAAGCTTGGCTAAGTAAGCCACCGGAGTAAGACTTCCTTGTTAGAATTTTGCAATTTGCAACCGCATGTCATTTTTGGAGTTTCCGGACACATACTTCTTAGTCATGACATAGATCAATTGATCAAATGTCGCAACTGGTGCCCATCCTCGGTTCTCACGGTTGGTCTCATACCGGTTCCACCAAGATTTGGCATCACCTTCAAAGTAAAGGGTTAGCATGAAATATTGTGATATTTTAGGCACGCTTTCTAAGTGTATTTGATTCATATTAATAGTCATTGATGGAGCATTGATGCATTTGTGAGCTAGTTTGTCTATAATGTCGATATAGAGATCTACACAAGCTTTATGTTGATTATAGGTAATTGAGAGCTATTTCCGAACGGAATTGAGCAAGGATGAGTTTGATTTAGTATGTCCATGGATTGAGGACATTCCTAGGAGCTAAGGGAGTGCCAACTTGAAGGATGTACGAGGATAAGGAAGAATCACGTTCTAGCCCTGAACCACGCTCTAAAATACGGCCGTATTGATTTCCACGTTCAAGTCCACGGCCGTGGAACCATGGCAAGGGAAGCGTGGTTCATTCCAGCAACTTCTACGGCCGTGGAGAAGTTGATTTAAACCGTGTTGATTTCCACGCTCTAAATTACGGCCGTGGAACCCTTCCACAACCGTGATCTTGGCGATCTTTTTCGCCATAATTTAAGCCACGATCTCCTACGCAATTGGGCCAGGCCGATATTTTATCTTACACTATAAAAGGACGGACGAAGAGAGATTCCGTCACCTCGCTTTACACATACACTTGCGCTTAGAATTGCCCTAATTTGGCATTTGGCGGAGATTTGTTCGAGAGATTTTTGGCACATTGCTATTGCGATTTCCGGATTGACGGAAGATCGAAGATTCGGAAGATTGTTCGCAAGGAGATTTCGCTTCTTGTTTAGGTTTGATTTAGAAGACGGATTGACATCCCGTTCTTCCTTCTTATCTAAGATTTGTGTTTGTTTGTTCTATTCCGAATCTAGTGACGATTATTGTTCTTGATTGTGAATTTCAGATTGATTTGAAGTTTATTGAAGGTTTTCGGAAGTTTTCATCTTTCAATCTTTTAATTCTTGAATTTGATATCAGTATGACTATTGTTGGCTAAAAACCTTTACAATTATAAGGTGAAGGGTTGATAGTTGTGGCTTAGATGATGATAGATCGTTCGTAAACAGATTGGATCCTGAGAGTTAGAGAGAATCGACGACAACCCTAATCCACGGTCTGTTCTTGAGCTTCCACGGCCGTGGAACTCAAGAACTAGCCGTAATTTTATGTTAAGTTACGAACTTGCTTTTACTTTAATCCAAAGTTAAAGATTTGCTTTAACTTAGTCTTGGCTTGCCTTTTCTAGGTGGTAGTGAAGCCTCAACAACCTCTACCTCGATTGTGAGTGTCACAACCTTAATCAGTTTAGTTAGTCTTGATCCTTGGATTACAAGTTTGGGTATTTGACGTTAATTCTTACCTTTAGAACCCTTCTATACTGAAGCCTCAACAACCTTTATAGAGAGTGTCTTTTATGTGGGTCATATAAGGTTTTTGGAACTTCACCGTACGATTACCTTACATTCGTATACCTTTGCATATCTCAACTCTGTCCTTATATCATTAGTATATCTTGAATCGATTTCCACAGCTGGATTCCTGGATCTTTAGGATTGTTGTTTCCCCAATAATTCGAAAAGCTCTTACATTTACTCGCTTGATAACCTATAACTGAATTTGTTCCCCCCAAATCCCTGTGTTCGATACTCTGGAATTCTTGCTCAACTATATCGATCCGTACACTGCGGGTTCGCTTGCTTGATTTCTAGTTTTATATTTAAAGCTTATCTGCACGCATGCTAAGTGGCGAACAAGTTTTTGGCGCCGTTGCCGGGGATTTGGTTTAGGCCGAATTTGGTATACGATTGTCAAGCTTGGGAGCTTTGCTCTTGTTATTTGATATTTCTTTGAGTGCATGCGCAGGTCTAGGAATACCGGAGACCTCTTGCCTCTTGATCAAGAGCTTGAGAGGACTTTAAGGCAAAAGCGTAAGGAAAAGAAGATGGCTGAAGGAAACGAACGTGATCTTCAATCGGAGCTAGCGGAGAAAGAAGCTCAACTCCTATGGAGTGAGAGGACACGTAGAGATGAAATGGATCGTCATCAATCTCAAGTTGACGATCTAAAAGATATGATGTTCCAGATGAGGATAGAACTAAGCAACCTTAAGAATAAGGTGAGCAAGAAATCTTCAAGGAGATCCTTAAGGTCGAATAGGGGTCATTCATCCGCTGATGATAGCGATTCCTCCATGCCACCGCTAGAGGAAATTGATCCCACGATCAATGTGAATCCATTCCATCCACGGGCAGCTGCCAATCGCCGTGTTCCACCTAGGAATGCAAGGATCGAACGTGTGGATGCGGAGCCAAGAACTCTTGGCCAAAGAATGGATCCAACGCAGCAACCACGCCGTCTAGGTGTGAACTTTGATGCTGATGATGTACAAGGGTTTAGCTTCAACCCTCAAGTCATTACTCTTGTTCGCCAAAACCAATTTGGCGGGACAAGCGCTGAATCTCCACACCAACACTTGCAAAACTTTGAGTGTATGATGGAGACAATGAGGCCGAAGAACGCAACTACCAACAACTATAAGCTCAAGCCTTTCTTCTTCTCCTTGAAGGGGAAAGCATTGTCTTGGTACCAAGCTCTTCCTAGTGGGAAGCTAGACACATGGGAAGACCTTTCCGCGGAGTTCCTCACTAAGTTCTTTCCGCCATCCAAAACGGCGGAACTTAGAGGTAAGATTAATGCATTTTCCATGAGATCTAACGAAAGTTTGTTTCAATCTTGGGAAAGGTTTCAGGACTTGTTATTGGATTGCCCTCATCATGGCATATCCAAGCTTGCATTGCTGGAGATTTACTACAAAGGGCTGGATGTGGAGACACAATTCAAGCTCCAATCCCTCTCATGTGGTACATTCATGGACATGAGAGAAGATGACGCTTGGGACTTCATTGAGAAGCAAGCAAGGGTCATAGAAAAGTATTCCCACCGGAAGGTAGAGGGAAATCATGTGGAGCAAGGAGCAAAGCTCACACACGAAGCTCAAAATCAAATTTTCTCCCTCAACAATGAAATCAAAGAGTTGAAGGAGGCTATCAAGACCAACTTTCCAAAACAACAAGGAAAGGATGTTGGCTATTTGGGCAACAACAACAATGGCGGTGAGAACACAAACCGCAACAACAACAACAACCGGAACAACAACCGGAATAATTGGAATGACAATAACAACAACCGGAACAACAATTGGAACAACAATAGGGGTTCAAACAACAACAATTGGCACTCCAATCAACAAAACTCCGGTAACTCTTATCCTTCCAATTCGAATTCACTAACTCCACCTTCCTCTTCCTCTACTCCTTTGAAAAGCCAGGGGCAAACATCTAATGGAGGAAACACTTCGGGGAAGGAGAAGCCCGATCCCATATTGGAAACGATTTTGGGAAAGCTTCAAGGTTTGGAGAACCGCATCATTAAGGTTGACGATCAAATTTCTAAGGTTGATAAAGCCCAAAAGGTTTTAGAAAACCAAATGTTCAGCCATGCGGAGGAAGTCTCTAGGAATCAAGGGAAACTTCCAGGAAAAACGGAGGACAACCCTAAGGGAAGGGTGATGGCAATCACAACTAGGAGCGGAGTGACTACCACCGATCCGCAGCCTAAGTTTGTTGAAGTCCCCGTAGAGAAAGACAAAGAGAAGGGGAAGGAGAAGGAAGATGTCTACGTTCCTCCTCCGGCTTACAAACCTCCCCTACCATTCCCTCAATCTAGAGCGAGAGCACGCCTAGATAAACAATTTGGTAAGTTTATAGAACTCATGAGCAAGCTGCATATTAATATACCCTTTATTGATGCTATTGTAGGTATGCCGGCTTATGGCAAGTTCTTGAAGGAGCTCCTCTCCAACAAGAGGAAGCTAGAAGATTTCGGTGAGGTTAAGATGAGTTCGGATTCTTCGGATCTCATCAAGACCATGAAGGAGAAAATGCCCCCAAAGCTAAAGGATCCGGGGTCGTTTTGCATTCCCATAGGAGTGGGAGATGTCACATATGATGCGTTATGTGACTTAGGAGCAAGTGTGAGCATCATACCACTTGCATTATGTAGGAAGATCGGTTTAGGTGACCCTAAACCGGTGAAGATGACGTTGTACATGGCGGATCGATCCATCACTCGCCCCGTCGGTATTGTAGAAGACGTCCCAGTCAAGCTAGGTAAATTCTTTGTTCCCATTGATTTTGTTGTGCTTGACATTCCTGCAGATAGTCCGGTCCCGATCATACTCGGAAGACCGTTTTTCACAACGTCCGGCTGCATAGCCGATTGCAAGAATGCTAGACTCGCCTTTGACATAGGAGAAGAGAAGGTAGAGTTCGTTCTTTCCACTCTAATGAAGGAGCCAATCTTTGATGAGGATATATTCAATATCCAAGATGAAGAGGGGTTGTCTAGAGAGGAGGTAAGTGCGATTCTCTTCAAAGATCCTTTGCAAAAGGTTATTGCTATGAGTCTAACGAATGTAGGTGAAGAAGAGGAGTGCAATGAGACAATTAAAACCTTAGAAGCACAAGAGGAAGTGTGTGAAGAGGAGTTTGAGAAACTCCACGACGAGGCAGAAAACGTGAGAATCCACGGCCATACACTATATTCCACGGCCGTGGATCTCACAACCCAAAGCGCGGCTCACTCCAGAGGGTTACACGGTCGTGGAGGAGGCAGAGCAACCGTAACCACTTTCCACGCCCTAAACCACGGCCGTGGAGGGTGTATGGAAACCATAATTTTGGCCGTGGAAGGGAATGATCGTACCACTTCTTCAACTTCTTTTGATTCTTCTCCTACACCTTCTACTTCCTTAGACACTTCTAAGGAAGCATCGGATGCTCCTCAAGAGCCATTGGAAGCTCCGAAAGCAATGGAATTAAAGCCACTTCCTACTCATCTAAGGTACGCTTTTCTAGGACCTAACTCTACTTATCCGGTTATTGTTAGTTCTGATCTAACCATAGATGAACATAGTAAGCTTATGGTTGTCCTTAGGAAACATAGGAAAGCTTTAGGCTATACTATAGAAGACTTAGTAGGAATCAAACCCTCCCTATGCATGAATAAAATATTAATGGAGGAAGACTTTAGGACTTCAAGACAACCTCAAAGGAGGTTGAGTCCGACCATGAAGGAGGTTGTCAAGAAGGAAATTCTTAAACTTCTTGATGCAGGTATCATCTATCCTATCTCCGATAGTAAGTGGGTGAGTCCGGTTCAAGTAGTTCCGAAGAAGGGAGGAATGACGGTCATCACCAACAAGAACAACGAACTGATTCCTACCCGAACCGTAACGGGATGGCGGATGTGCATTGACTACCGCAAGCTTAATAACGCGATGAGGAAGGATCACTTCCCACTACCCTTCATCGATCAAATGCTTGAAAGGTTAGCGCAACATTCGCACTTTTGTTATCTTGACGGTTATAGTGGTTTCTTTCAGATTCCGATACACCCGGATGATCAAGAGAAGACCACATTCACGTGCCCATGGGGTACGTTCGCTTATAGGAGAATGCCGTTCGGGCTTTGCAACGTCCCAACCACCTTTCAAAGGTGCATGATGGCCATCTTATCCGAATACATTGAGGAAATCATGGAAGTCTTCATGGACGACTTCTCCGTATACGGTTCCTCTTTTGACAATTGCCTTTCTAACCTTGCTCTTGTTTTACAAAGATGTGAAGACACTAACCTAGTTCTTATTTGGGAGAAGTGTCAATTTATGGTAAAAGAAGGAATTGTATTAGGACACCTAATCTCTAGTAGAGGGATAGAGGTGGATAAGGCGAAAATAGATACTATAGAGAAGCTTCCTCCCCCAACTTCGGTGAAAGGGATAAGAAGTTTCCTAGGACATGCTGGATTCTATAGACGCTTCATAAAGGACTTCTCTAAAATATCAAAACCGCTCCCTAATCTATTGATGAAGGATGCAGTTTTTGAGTTTTCGCAGGAATGTTTGGATGCGTTTAACACCATTCGGCAAGCTCTAATTTCAGCACCTATTATCCAACCTCCGGATTGGACTCTTCCCTTTGAGGTTATGTGCGATGCTAGTGACGTAGCTATAGGAGCTGTTCTTGGACAACGAAAGGAAGGGCGAACCCATGCCATATACTATGCTAGCAAGACGCTACATGAAGCGCAGCTCAACTACACCACTACGGAAAAAGAATTCTTAGCCATTGTTTATGCTATTGACAAGTTTCGCTCTTATCTTGTAGGTGCAAAGGTGATTGTCTACACGGACCATGCTGCGATCCGGTACCTCCTTGCAAAGAAGGATGCGAAGCCATGGCTAATTAGATGGATTCTTCTCCTACAAGAATTCGATCTAGAGATCCGCGATAAGAAAGGTTCGGAAAATTCTGTTGCGGATCATTTGAGTCGCCTAACACATCTAGAGGATGACCACTTACCCATAGATGACTCCTTTCCGGACGAACACCTACACATTATTGAGGAGTGCATCGATGTGATCTCCAAAGGTAACGAACCATGGTTTGCTGATTTTGTTAACTATTTGGTTTGCTAGGAGATACCGCCCGGATTATCCTACGCACAAAGAAAGAAGTTCTTTAAGGATGTTCGGGAATACTTTTGGAATGAACCTCTCCTCTTTAAGAGAGGTCCGGATGGCATCATTCGGCGATGTGTGCCGGAAGATGAGATGCAAAGTCTCATCCGCCATTGTCATTCACTACCTTGTGGAGGACACGCTAGTTCGAACAAGACTAGCGCAAAGGTATTGCAATCTGGATTCTTTTGGCCTACTTTATTTAGAGATGTGCAATCCTTTGTTTCTTGCTGCGATGCTTGTCAAAGAACAGGTAATATCTCTAGGAGGAATGAGATGCCTCTCAATAACATCCAAGAGGTGGAGATTTTCGACGTTTGGGGAGTAGATTTTATGGGACCGTTTCCATCATCTTGTGGAAACCAGTACATATTCTTGGCGGTGGATTACGTTTCTAGATGGGTGGAAGCGATTGCCTCTCCCACCAATGATGCCATGGTGGTGGTTAAGTTCTTTAACAAGACCATCTTCCCACGATTTGGGACACCAAGGACTATCATTAGTGATGGAGGTTCTCACTTCATTGCCCGGCGCTTTGAAGCTCTTCTAGCTAAGTATGGGGTTACTCACAAGATCGCCACCCCTTATTATCCACAAACAAGTGGACAAGTTGAGATCTCAAATTGGGAGATCAAAGGAATCCTAGAGAAGACGGTTTCAAGGACTAGGAAGGATTGGTCTTTGAAGCTTGATGACGCATTGTGGGCATACCGGACTGCGTACAAGACTCCCATAGGAACCACACCATACAACCTTGTGTATGGGAAGTCTTGTCACTTACCGGTAGAGTTGGAGCATAAGGCGTTTTGGGCTATCAAATGGTTAAATTTCAGCATGAAGGAAGCGGGAGAGAAGCGTCTCTTAGACCTTAATGAGCTGGAAGAACTCCGCTTGAACGCTTATGAAAACGCCAAGATCTATAAGGAGAGAGCAAAGCGTTGGCATGATAAGCATATCATTCCAAAGGACTTCAAAGAAGGAGATCAAGTTCTCATCTTCAATTCAAGGCTTCGTCTCTTTCCAGGTAAGCTTAAATCTCGTTGGACCGGACCTTTTCTAATTAAGCGTATTTTCTCCCATGGTGCAGTTGAAGTATGGGGTGAAGCGGGCGGAAGCTTTAAGGTGAACGGTCAACGACTCAAGAAGTATACGCCGGAACTCCAAGCTGAAGAGTTCGCGCCTACCGCACTCGAATAAGTGCGAGAAAAAGTGGGACGAATCACGGTCTCTGTCAGTTCCACGGCCGTGGAAATACCAAGAACAGACCGTGATTTTGAACAGTGATGGATTTTGTTAGGAGAGTTTCAGGGAGGATTAAGGAGAAGAAGAATGAGCAGAACAAAAAGAGGAAGGGTAACCCCTCTTCCTCTTCATCCTCTAGAGCACCACCACCTTCCTCCCCTTCACCTCCATCCTCACCTTCATCACCCGCACCTCCTAGCCCTAGAGTACCGACCATTCATGAGGATCATCTCGATGCACTCGAGAGGATCCATAAGAGGGCAGTTATTGGACCTAGGTATCTATGGTTGGAGGATCTAGTTCCTCTAAACATAGTAGATGACCTTACTTGGCTCTTGGATAGAGCCGCTCTTATCATCTTCTCGGCTATCCAAGAGGACGCTTATGAGGAGATTACGAGAGAGGTTGTGACGTCGTTTGAGCACAGCCATGTGGATAGGACCGTTTCTTTCCGTCTTATGGAAAAAAACTATGATTTTACCATCCGTGAGTTTGGAGCCTTCTTTGGGTTCCAAGAGACCTTCAATGGTCGTTTTCCTAGTGGCGTTTACGCCAAAGATTTTTGGGAGGAGGTTGCTATGATTTACGCCAGCGAGGACCGCTGGCAACCTGCTGATACCAAGGCCAAGTTGATGTATCACTTGGCCTTGAAGATTGCTCACCGTGTTCTTTCTGAGTGTCTCTTCCCTAGGACGGAGACGCCTCAGAAGATCAAGACGGATGAGCTCTTCCTTCTGTATTCTATGCTGTATGGGCGCCCTGCTGACTGTGCCACCCTCTTAGCTGCTACCATGAGCAAGCTTAAGAACAAGAGGGCAGGCAACATTGGATATGGTGGGATAGTTACCCACCTTGCTAGGATGTTGGGGGTTGATTTTTCTGCATGCACACGCATACCAGCTGTACCCCTAGGACTCCAGGCCTTCATGACTAGAGGCCTTATCTTCCCTACCCATAGAGGTCCGCCTTATGCAGCCATGCCTTGGGAGAGCAGGATGGGGAGGGGCATTGAGTGGCTCCCGGAGTACTCCATTATGGCTGGACGCCATAATTGGAAGGCTACGTTCGCAGCTATGCATGCGAACAGGAATGCAGCTCCTCCGTATGTCCCACCACCGCCCGTAGTTAAGGAGGAGGAGATGAGGGATCAGTCTGAGGGTGGAGGAGGAGCAGAGCAGAAGTTTGGCACGTTTCCGGATCAGCCGGACATTGCTTCTGATGTGCCCAGACGTTCTCCACGTCCAGCCAGAGCTTCAGGTTCGTCCTCTCGCCGCGCCAGCGTGAGTGAGGGACCCACTTGGATGGAGACGCCTCCTGCATGGTACGGAGTTCCACCTCCATGGTCCTCACAGCAGCCACCAGCACCAGCAACAGCACCGTCCGACGCTCCAGGGTGGTACAGCCAGGCCCCGGGATGGTATGAGCAGATGCCAGATTGGGCCACCGGTCTTTCAGAGAGAGTGGGAGCATTGGAGATCCGAGCCGATGCTAGAGATGGACGCATGGAAGACCTCGATCATATGATGAGAGACGTCTACCGCCAGCAGTTCGGGTAGCACTACGACTCCAGCTTCTCTCCATTCCCACCTCCACCTCCACCGTAGTGATGATATGCATGACTGACAGTTTTAGCCGCTCCACCACCACTTTGTGAGTTTCTTTTTCTTTTCTTTCCTTTTCTTTCTTTCTTTCTTCTTTTCTTTCTTCTATTTGAACATTAGGGACAATGTTTGTTCCAAGTATGGGGTGGGGTGTGACTAAAAGTTGTAATAAATCTTACTCACTTTGATTGCTTCTATTCGAGACTATCTTGCATGTTCATTATATTGTTGCACGTTTCATTATTGCATTGCATGAAAAAGAGTTTGAAAAACCCATAAAAATTGAAAAATTTTGAAAAATTTTGTGCTTCTAAGGAATTGAGATGATTTCTATGATAATCGCTACTTGTGAATTGAGTTTGGTGACAATTACATGCTTAAACGAATAGTGAATTGAAAAGAAATTGAATGAATTGATTTTACCTCATTTGCAAGTTTCATAATGTGATGAATATTACCTAAATCATGTTGAGGAATTGATGTTGAAATCACATTATAAGTTCTTATGCTTCTTGTTGAGATGATTAAGGCAATTCGATTTTTCTTTCTTCTTTCTTTGATCCTTTAGCCCCTCATTGAAATATTGACCTCCTTTACCTATCCGGGAATTTGGAGGAGTTGATTGAAAAAGGCATGTATGATGTGGGAGGGCCATGAAAGCAATACTGTGCATTCAAAGGAATAGAAAGAAATTGTAGGTTTGGGGAAGTCAATCATGATGATGAGTAACTTGGCACCATTCACATAGCCGGGTGTTTGTGTCTTGCCAAAGTCGGATTGAGCGATATTCCTAGCGGATTATGGTATGTGCGCTAAGGGTTTGAGGCATCTCATAAAAATTGAGAAACGCCAATCTCCTAGGCTTCGGTTTTTGTGCACCTCTATCCATAACTCCAAAAGTAAAGTCGAAAAATGAAAGGAAGAGAGCGAAGCTCTAAGTTGAAGGTGTTGCGGAAACCGCAAGAGAAGAAGAAAGAGTAGTTATCAACTTTCCCGGATTCATGCACCACATTCCTTAAAGTTTTCCTTCCCTTTCCACATTCTAGACCTTTTCTTTGAAAGTCCTTAAGATCAAAAGAATGTTATATGACTTGGTGATCTAAATTGAAGTTTCTTATGATTGATTTTGATAATGTTTGAAGGATATGATGTTTGTATGGAAGTTTGATTGATTCATGAACTTTCCTTACTCTTTACTCTTTGATTAAGTGTATGAAAGTCTTATAAACGATTGAAGCAAGATTTGAGAATGATCTATTGATTAGAAGGCACATTCACCAAAAAGAAGTATTGCTTTGAGAAGGTACACATATTTCATCCTAACTCTTGTTTTAAAGCTTTTGAAAGACCTTGCTTAGGGACAAGCAAGTGGCAAGTATGGGGTTATTTGTTAGCATGAAATATTGTGATATTTTAGGCACGCTTTCTAAGTGTATTTGATTCATATTGATAGTCATTGATGGAGCATTGATGCATTTGTGAGCTAGTTTGTCTATAATGTCGATATAGAGATCTACACAAGCTTTATGTTGATTATAGGTAATTGAGAGCTATTTCCGAACGGAATTGAGCAAGGATGAGTTTGATTTAGTATGTCCATGGATTGAGGACATTCCTAGGAGCTAAGGGAGTGTCAACTTGAAGGATGCACGAGGCTAAGGAAGAATCACGTTCTAGCCCTGAACCACGCTCTAAAATATGGCCGTATTGATTTCCACGTTCAAGTCCACGGCCGTGGAACCATGGCAAGGGAAGCGTGGTTCATTCCAGCAACTTCTACGGCCGTGGAGAAGTTGATTCAAACTGTGTTGATTTCCACGCTCTAAATTACGGCCGTGGAACCCTTCCACGACCGTGATCTTGGCGATCTTTTTTGCCATACTTTAAGCCACGATCTCCTACGCAATTGGGCCGGGCCGATATTTTATCTTACACTATAAAAGGACGGACGAAGAGAGATTCCGTCACCTCGCTTTACACATACACTTGCGCTTAGAATTACCCTAATTTGGCATTTGGCGGAGATTTGTTCGAGAGTTTTTTGGCACATTGCTATTGCGATTTCCGGATTGATGGAAGATCGAAGATTCGGAAGATTGTTCGTAAGGAGATTTCGCTTCTTGCTTAGGTTTGATTTAGAAGACGGATTGACATCCCGTTCTTCCTTCTTATCTAAGATTTGTGTTTGTTTGTTCTATTCCGAATCTAGTGACGATTATTGTTCTTGATTGTGAATTTGAGATTGATTTGAAGTTTATTGAAGGTTTTCGGAAGTTTTCATCTTTCAATCTTTTAATTCTTGAATTTGATATCAATATGACTATTGTTGGCTAAAAACCTTTACAATTCTAAGGTGAAGGGTTGATAGTTGTGGCTTAGATGATGATAGATCGTTCGTAAACAGATTGGATCCTGAGAGTTAGAGAGAATCGACGACAACCCTAATCCACGGTCTGTTCTTGAGCTTCCACGGCCGTGGAACTCAAGAACTAGCCGTAATTTTGTGTTAAGTTACGAACTTGCTTTTACTTTAATCCAAAGTTAAAGATTTGTTTTAACTTAGTCTTGGCTTGCCCTCTAGGTGGTAGTGAAGCCTCAACAACCTCTACCTCGATTGTGAGTGTCACAACCTTAATCGGTTTAGTTAGTCTTGATCCTTGGATTACAAGTTTGGGTATTTGACGTTAATTCTTACCTTTAGAACCCTTCTATACTGAAGCCTCAACAACCTTTATAGAGAGTGTCTTTTAGGTGGGTCATATAAGGTTTTTGGAACTTCACCGTACGATTACCTTACATTCGTATACCTTTGCATATCTCAACTCTGTCCTTATATCATTAGTATATCTTGAATCGATTGCCACAGCTGGATTCCTGGATCTTTAGGATTGTTGTTTCCCTAATAATTCGAAAAGATCTTATATTTACTCGCTTGATAACCTATAACTGAATTTGTTCCCCCAAGTCCCTGTGTTCGATACTCTTGAATTCTTGCTCAACTATATCGATCCGTACACTGCGGGTTCGCTTGCTTGATTTCTAGTTTTATATTTAAAGCTTATTTGCACGCACGCTAAATGGCGAACAGTGGTGCCATGTAAGCCTCTTCCTGATGGGCTCGCCGGTGGCCATCGTTATGCCGTTGGCACCCATGATTGCGTTGTGCATGCCTTGGTGGGTTAGGAGGAGGCAACCATTCTTCTCCTTGATCTTGGTTCTCATATGGCTCCCGAATGGGTGGGTGCCGTGGATGGACATGTGCCACCCGGTCCAAGTCCGAATCATCGACGGAGAACTCGTTAAACTCATCTCTCTCGTCATACTCTTTATAATCATGGTGTATCGGTTGCCGGCTAAGCCGTTTGCAGCGTTGTCTGGACCGATCATTCTTGGGACGTTGAGAGAGATCGTTTGTTTGATGATGGTACCGGGGCTCAACCCAAGAGGAACGGCTCATACGTTGGGCACTAGATGGAGGAGGAGACGTGTCATACCTACGTCGGTTGTGCTCGTAACTGTGTCGATTCTCCGTTTCAACATAGAGCAAATCATTCTGAGAAGGGTCAAGGTTCATGTCATCCTCATTGTTGGATTCATAGCCGTTGTCGTGTAAGGTTCGTTGATTTTCAATGACGGAGGCAAGCCGTCGGCCGTTAGACGGTTCGGCTTCCAAAATACCTTTGCCTTTACTACGTTCATCGGATGTGGAAGCATCGACCAAAGTTCCATTTGGATTCGGTGGGATGGGACATGGGGCGGTCGTAAGGGAAAGCACTTGTGCCCTCAAACCTTCAAGTGCTTGCCTAAGAGAGGCATTTTCTTCGGTCAAGGTAGTGAGCTCTTGCCTTTCACGAGATTCTTGAGAATTTTCCATTTCGACGTTAGTCATAACTCCAATTGCAAGCAATCAAATGAGCAAGGTGACAAGTTAAGTCAATGTTACCCAAGTTCAAGTGCATTAGGGTTCTACCTTTGGGAAGGCCGTGTGGCGGTTCGGCAAGGAAGGCAAATCAAAAAAATTTGAACCAAAATGCACACAAAATCAAGAAATAATTTGCAAAGTGTAAGAAAAGGAAGAGATAGGAAATGGACGGATTATTAAACGGTAAGTTTTACTTGCTTTGGTCTTTGACCTTTTTGAAAAATCTGATTTTTCGGATGGACCGGTTTACCGGAAGTCTTTTAACTTTGTTTGTGTGCAATTGTTTCTTTTTGAAACTTTTGAATGCAACTTTTGAATGCAAGAGATGAATCCACATTTTCTTTTTGAAAAAATCCGTTTTTTTGAAGATTTTTTGATTGTTTTTTAATTGTTTTTTTTAATATCAAAAATGCGATATCCGATTTTCTCAACAAAAAAATCCCAAGAAATTAATGAAATTGATTAACAAAGTTATCGAATTGGGTGAGCAAATTTTTTTTTGATTGATGGTTTGATGGAAAACCAAAAATCTCCTAAATTTTCTTTCCAAAATAGATCAAGAAATTTTTTTTTCAAGAACTTGGATGAAGATGCGAAGAACGAGATGAAGATGATGATGAACAAAAGGCAAAAAGGATGAATGTGATAACGCATAAAAACAAGAGTAAAGATAACTTAGCTTAGATCCCTTTGATATGATGATAATTTGATGCGTCCTTGGATACGTCAAGGAAAGATTCCGGATCTAGATCAAGCTGAAGCGTCAACTGCTCCTTAGTTGAAGTGCGGGTGCGTTTGAAGGTTTGAATGTGGGTTGCGGAAGCTTAGAGATGGAGGCAGAAGTTGAATGGTTGAGTCGATCTAGATTGATCGATCAAACCTTGAAGTGGATCGGCTGAGTTGATTCTTGAAGAATCCTCGAAGATAGATGAGTTTGGATCGAAGATCCAAAAGAACTTTGAGAGGATGGAAAAGAGATTGATGCTCAAGTAAGTAGGAGGATAATACTTCTCAAATACCTAATCAAATTGAACATGCTATACAAATGAGCCAAGCATCACCTTATATAGTGGATGGAGGCCATACCAAAAGTCGGAACATAAATGACGGAAATAAAGTCGAAATTAAAGTTCCAAATATGAAAAGCCTAAAAATGTAAAAGGTTGGGAATTTATGTTCGAAATTAAGTTTCCGAATTAAATTCCGAAACTAAAAGTCTAATCTTAAATTCGGAAAATTAATTTCCAGAATTTAATATTCCAAAAATAAAACAGAGTTATTATTACAAAACGCTAAAATACAAAAAATGTGCCGGAACGGTTCCGTCTTGGCAAGCTTCATGTCATGGTGGAGTAGAGGTGCGGTACGCTACTAACGGGCCCGTGACAAGAAACGGTGCGGGCAATGATGGAGTCGGTAGCTTGGGCGATGGCCTTAGCACGGGAACGGGTAAGAGGTCCATCGGAGCAAATCCGGAATGCCTCGTCTTCCTCATCTTGGGACATAGGTTGCAAGGGCGCATTTTAGTTACTTTGCTCCCACTAAACTTCTTGTACACACAAGGGTCTTCTTCGAATCTTGTGATGTCAAACTATTTGATCACTTCATAAAAACGAAGAGTCCAACTCTTGGATGGTTGCTTGAGTCCATAAATGGACTTCTTAAGTGTTCATACCTTCCTATGACTTTCCAGATTTTTAAAACCCTCAGGATGTATGATGGATACATCCTCTTCTAGTATCCATTAAGAAAAGCGGTCTTGACATATGATTGTCATATCTCATAGTCATAATATGCGACAACCGCTAGGATAATCCTAATGGACTTGATCATTACAATCAGAGAAATATTTATTCATAGTCAATACCATGAATTTGTCCAAATCATTTGGCAACAAGCTTTTCCCTATAGATTGGAAATATTTTTATCCTTGTTCATCTTTATCTTAAAGATCCATTTACAACCATTGAGTTTTACCGCATCAAGAAAATCTATCAAGTCTAAACTTGATTTTCGAACAAGGATTCCATTTTTGATCTTATGGCTATTAGCCATTTTTCGGAGTTGACATCTGCTAAAACTTGTTTGTAGATTCCGGGATTACCGTTCTCTAAAAATAGAACGTCGATCTCAACAATCAACACATAGTCATCCAAATGAGCACATTGTTGTCTTATCCTACTAGATCTCCATTGTGGTCCAACAATAGGAGAGATTTCCGATGTGAGCTTTTCACATCTTCATATGGTCCCATTGGGTTGTCATCTACTTGAAGAATTGCATCTTGATTTTGAGGTTCTACCATTTGGGCAGGATCAATAATAAAGTCAAGTTTCTTAATGATATCATGTATGCCTACTTATTGAGTTTGTTGTGTGGCTTGAATCTCAATAAGGTGAAATTCTCTCCAAATTGTATTCTTGGAAAAGGAATCATTTTTTAAAAAGATCCTATCCCAAAAAACAAACACCTAGTTTTCATTGGGATTGTAGATATAGTATCCCTTTGTTTTGTTGGCGTAACCTACAAAAGTAGCACTTACTTGATTTGGGTGCTAACTTATCTTATAGTAAACATTGTTGATATGCTTCTCAACCCTAGACTGATGCGGGGTGAAAGCCGCAGTTCCCGATCTAGATTGAAAGTTCTCGACTGAACTAAATCTCGGATGACTTAAGGAAATCTCGGGCAAGATTTGAAGAAGAACAGACCTAGATTTTATGAAAACTCGGAATGTGGAATATGACTGATATGGAAAGATAAGAGGATGATAATATGTAATGATAAATGATAAATATAACAAGAGAGGACTATTATAAGACTTGCAAAGAACCTTGACCAATTATGTGTCAAAAAGATTAACACACACAAGAACAACCTAGCAAAGAGTCACAACGATTCAACAAAAAACTCTCGTTTTGATTGAATAGAAATGATAAAATGCAAACCCCATGAGCGAAGTCACAAGTATCTCACAAGAATGTGGAATTAATCATCACAACTAAGCTACCTAATAATCTCCTCTCTAAGGCTTTTATAAGGGTGATTCAACAAAAAACTCTTTAAAAGATAATCTAGGAAAGATATCTTTAAAAGATAATCTAAAAATAATCCTAAAAGATAGGATCCAAAACTAAGAATTTCCATAAGATTATTTGAGAGCTTTAAGAAAAGAAAATATAACAAGGAAAGGGCTGGCTTAGCGAATGGTCCATGTAATGTTGGTGTAGATGCTATCAAGGATGGTCCCACATCATACTCCCATTCTTGAAAATGATTCGACCTCAAATCAAAGTCTTGATCATCATTAAACACATAATGACTCAAGTAAGGTGGCTTCTGGACTGGATCAACTCCATGGGATGAAAATACCAACTTCTTCTCTCTTATCCGTTCTCTCTTGATATGTACGCTACTTGATAAGAACGAACTCAAGTGTCCGGATGATTCATACTCTAAGTTCCTTGGCATCCCAAGAAGGTCTCTTTGTAACACCCCAAGTTTTGGGAACTCGAAGCGTGAAAGGCTAGAACCTCATAATGGGTCCCGACCCTCAAAGTAGCAATGATAACATCAGATCTTACAACAAGGCACAAATAAATGAAAATCATAACTTATAATAAAACCAAAGGTTATAACAAAGGGAAACGTAAATGACTCGCGGCCGAGTTCAAAACGAAGGGAAAGACAACAACAAAAATATAAAAACCGATCCTGTCCTATAATGTACGGGAACCTCGACTGACCACACCGTCCGGATCACTCAGCAGCATCTCTAGCCTCCGGGATATCTACAACATCGGTATAAACCGTTAGCTAACATTCTAGATATCAGAAAGACAATAAAGGCACAAACACGCATAAGAATATAAACATATAGCATGTTCGCACTCAACCGGTTATTTTCTTTCGTTAAGTTATCCATTACTAATTCAACTTCTTTTGTCACACGAGAATATTCCAAAACTCTCCTCCGCTTCCGTCTGCCGTCAAAAATAGATCAGTACTATCCGTTACCAGTGTGTCTGGGTTGCAACAATACCTCCTAGTCTCCTATTGAACTAGACAAGTAGTCACCGCCCGGTTATCATACACTTGGGTCAATTACGGTTATAAAGATCAATCCTAGTCCAGTTATCCGTTATAACAATAAAGATAAACAAACACCACCAATACGATCAAACCAATATATGGAACGCAAATATGTAAGTCCAAGGGACTTACCTCACTCGAAGGTAAACTAAGAAATCCGCTACTGCTCAACTTCCTGAAGGAATGTCTGCTCAAATAAGGCACCGGAATTAAAAACTGAACGAATGTTAGAAGCCTATAGCTTCTAGTCTCAATGATCTCTAATAGATATATTGCCGTGTGCTAGAAGTTCACTACTTCAAGTCTCAATAATCGCTAAAGATCTACACATGCTAGGTTAAGGATTCCTAGTCTCAAGGTTCATAAGGAACGTCATCAACAACATATCTCAAAGTTGTAATCAACCCAAAGGGATCAACAAACCACTAAGTGACATTTACACTAATCATCTAGGTCCAGCCTAGCATGATCTAGCATAAGGAAAGGGCAAAGGAAGTAAGGAAGGAAGCAACTCACCAAGAATGGGAGTTACAGTAGAAGAACCGCGGGGCAGCCAGACAGAGGCGTGGGGGCGTCAGAACAGACAGCCGCGGGGCAGGGATGTGCAGCCTCGGGGGCGGTATTTGTGACAAAAACTGCGTCTTCTCCTTCGACGGCAAGGAACTCTCTAAAGGCCAAAGCTTGGATCTTCCACTCCACACACCCGTCGAAACTCAACCAAGGAAGCTTGTGAACATCAATGTATCAACAACGGGACCACCAACAAGATTCAAGGATCGATCTTGATTCTTGGGAAGAAGAAGAAGACGAAGAACGAAAAGAAAAAGAGAAACAAAAGGAAGAAACATGCCGTAGGCTCATGAACGTGTAGAAGGATCAAAGGGATGAATACTTACACGTTCTGCAAAAGATCACAAGGAAAGGGTTGCAGCTAAGCTAAAGGTTGAAGAAGATGTAAGTAAGAAACGGGAAAAGCAAGAGAAAGCGGAAATATATAGGGAATGGTTGAGAAAGATAGAAGGAAGGACGTTTATAGGGTTAGAAGATCATAGGAAAGCCGGCCCATAAGATACAAGATTGGATCTTCTATCTTTGGAAAGAAACTTAAAACGGGATTAGAAACAGATCGGTGCGATATGGGGTAAAACCGTAGGGGCGATAGAGCCTACCGTGGGAGCGGCCCTCTTCACCGCGAGGGCGGTGAAGGCCAAAATTAGGGTATTACATCAGATCCCCCTAAAAAGAAGTTTTGTCCCAAAACATGCAACAAACCACAAGATAACACAACCACAAGGGTGAAGCAGAAACACTGAACTCGTCTCATAACAACTAATAATCCCTCGCGGGGCATATAACTCAAAACGTCACAAACACGTATGTACAAATCGGCAAAAAGGAAATTCAAATTCAACAACTCTGCTAACGGTACATCCAACTCAGCATAAAACTCCGGATAGTTCCTCTAGATACTATCCTCTATCTCCCAATTCGCCTCATCAACTCCTCGCATCGACCACTTAACCTTCATCATCGGTACGTCCTTTGATCGCAAGCGTCTCGTACTACGCTCTAAGACAGCTACCAGATGTCCTGCGAACGTATGATCTGGCTCGACTACTAAATTCTCATGACTGACGATGTGTCTTGGTTCTGGTATGTACTCCCGTAACTGACACACATGGAAGACGGGGTGAACACCCTCAAGTCTCCGTGGCAAAGCATGTCTGTATGTTGCCTCTCCAACTTGCTCAAGAATCTCGAAAGGTCCAACGTATCTGGGACTCAACTTCCCCTTGATGCCGAAACGTCTAACACCTCGTGTCGGGGATACTCTCAACCATACTTGAGCTCCAACTTTGAACTGTAGAGGTCTGCGCCTCTTATCCGCGTAAGACTTCTAGCAACTTTGTGTTTTTAGCATCCGCTCTCGGATCATCGCTACTCGGGCCATATCATCCTGTATCTGCTCAAGTGCTACACCGCTAGAACTACTCGGCTCGTCCCAACACGGTGGGGTTCGGCATCTCTGTCCGTATAAGGCCTCGTAAGGATCCATCCTGATCGAGGCGTGCCAACTGTTGTAATACGAAAACTCCAAAGGGAAAGTGATCTGGCCACACTTGTCCCTAGTCTAATGATGACATGAATTATGACCTATTTTTAGGTATGTATTTATATAGATTTTCCCTTTATTTTGCATGCATGGACATACTTTCATGGCATTTATGGTTATATTAACCTACTTTGTGAGAATAGAGGTCTACACAGAGTCTTATTGCATTTGTAGGTAAATTGGTGAATTATGAAGAGAAATGGTATATTTAAGGATCAAGCCTTGAAGCGGGTCAAAAAGGACATAAAAGGAAGCTAGGACGCGCCAAAGTATCTTCTGATACCGACTGACGCGCCAAAGTATCTTCTAATACCGTTTGACATGGCCCAGAGTATTTCCTGATACTAGCGGGCTCGACTTCTTTTCAGCCCAAATATTTAGGGTTTTATCTTTAAACCTTATATTTATCCCTATAAATGTTTGAGAGCCTTCAACGTTGAAGGGGAGTCAAATTCTCCAAAGGACTTGGAGCCCCGACGCTAGGGAGAAGTTGAGGACGTCTTGCATCCAGCGCATTTTAGAATCATTGCTTAGGGAAGATCTTGAGAAAGACGTGATTTGAAGATTGTGTACTTCGAGATTATCTTAGGGTTTACATTTGGAGACGGATTGACATCCCGTTCTTCGTTGTTTACTTAAGATTGTTATGAGGATTTCTATTCCCTATCCTGCATTCATTAAACACATACTTTGGTTTTTCGGATTTGAGATTGATTTTGATTGTTTATTGAGTTTTCGAGGATTTTTATCTTTCTCTCTTCTTAATTTGATATTTGATTAATGACTATGATTGTTGGCTAAAACCCTTAAGAGATTCTAAGGTGAAGGGTTGATAGTTGTGGCTTAGATGATGATAGATCGATCGTAGATAGATTGGACCCTAAGAGTGTGAGAAACTTCGTCGATAGCCTTTCCACGGTTTATTCTTGAAAACCACGGCCGTGGTTCTTCAAGATCTAGCCGTGATTTTCTCTGTTTTACGACTTTTGCTTTTGCTTTAATCCAAAGTTAAAGATTTGCTTTAACCTAGCCTTGGCTTGCCTTTTCTAGGTAGTAGTGAGACTCAACATCCTCTATTTCGGTTTCGAGTGTCACAACCTTAACCGTTTTAGTTTATCTTTGATTCCTTGGGTTTGTGCATGGGTATTTGAGAGTAATTCTTGTCCTTAGATCCTTTCTATACTGCAGCCTCAAAAACCTTTATAGAGAGTGTCCTTGGGTGAGATATATAGGGTTTTGGAACTTCACCGTACTCAACCTTACATTAGTTATACCTTTGCAATCTCGACTCTGTCCTTATATCTATAGAATATCTTGAATCGATTGCTACAATTGAATACCTGGATCTTTGGAATCGTTGTTTTCCCAATTATCTTTGCAAAAACTTTTGATATTTGCCTGACAATTTGTGAACTGAATTTATCCCCCCAAATTCCTGAGTTCGATACTCTAGAATTCTTGCTTTACTACGCCGATCCGTACACTGCGGGTTCGCTTTGCCTGATTTCAGTTTTATAAATTTTAAAACTAGTGACGCACACTTTGAGGCGAACATCTAACACGCAACCTCTCAACATATCCTCCAGAGTCTGGATGGTCCACTCTGACTGACCATCGGTTTGAGGATAATAAGAGGTCGTGAACTGCAAACTCGTACCTAAGGCAACATGCTCTTGCTGCCAAACCTCGAAGTGAACCGTCTGTCTCTATCAAAGACTATAACCTAGGTACTCTATGAAGTCTCACTATCTACCTAGTGAACTCCTATGCTAGTTGACTTACCGGCACCTTTTCTTGATAGGAATGAAATGTGCGGTCTTCGTCAGTCAATCTACTACAACCCAGATGGCATCATAGCCTCAACTCGGTCTCAAACCGGTAACAAAGTCCATCGAGATATCCTCCCACTTCCACTGAGGAACGGGAAGTATATGATTCTCTCCTCCTGGTCAATGATGCTCAATCTTGACCTGCTGACAGGTCGCACACTGAGCTACATATCTCACCACATATGGCTTTATACCTCCTTACCAGAAGGAGCGTCTGATATCTTGATACATCTTACTCGCACCGGGATGCACTAAGTAAGGTGTAGCGTGAGCCTCTTGTAGGATCCGCGGTCTCAGCTCTCGATCTGAGGGCACACATACTCGCTCATGGCGTCTCAAAACTTCCTAAGCACCGACTACAAACTGAGGTGCCTCTCCTCGAGAAATCCTAACTCGGATCCATGTCCAAGCCGACCAACTCTCATGCGTCTATCGAATTTCTACCAACAAATCATGTAACACCTCTAAGATGGACAAATGGCTATCGGAATCCGGGAAGTGGATATCCATCTCTATCCATGTCAAGTCTCGTTGTAACTAAGGTTGAGCTGTCAGCTGAACAATCGCCATCTCCGGGGGAGTCTTCCTACTTAGGGCATCAGCTACCACATTCGCCTTCCTCGGGTGTTATAAGATCCCAAGATCAAAGTCCTTAATCAACTCCAACCATCTCCTCTGGCAGTTATGCAACTCCCGTTGAGTATATGTACTTTAGAGTCTTATGGTTTGTGAATATCTGACACGTAGCTCCGTACAAATAATGCCTCAAAATCTTCAAAGCGTGAACAACAACAACTAACTTGAGATCGTGGGTAGGGTAATTTTCCTCATACGTCTTCAGTTGTCTAGATGCGAATGCTATAACCTTACCCCTCTACATCAGAAAAAATCCCAATTCGAGCTTGGATGCATCGATGTAAACCACAAAGTCCTCAATGCCCTATGGCTGAGCTAAGATAAGATGGAGATCAGTCTCCTCTTCAGCTCTTCGAAACTCTACAGGCACGGCTCGGACCACATGAATCTCGTAGACTTCCTTAGCAAGGAAGTGAGAGGTCGGGCTATAAGTGAAAATCCCTCCACAAAACTAGGAAGCTACGTACCTCCTTGACGTTCCTAGGAGGCGGCCAATATGCTACAAAATCGATCTTCGCCGGATCTACCTTGATCCCTTCGGTGAAAACTATATGACCAAGGAATGCCACCTCAGACATCCAAAACTCTCACTTAGAGAGCTTGGCCTAAAGCTCTCTATCATGTAGGATTGGAGTACGATCCTTAAGTTTGTTGCATGCTCTTCTTTGCTACGAGAGTATACAAGAATGTCATCAATGAAAAGCACCACGAACTGGTCTAGGAAATCGATGAAGTTTTGTTCATCAACTCCATCAAAACGGCGGGCGCATTTGTAAGCCCGAAAGGCATCACTACAAAATCGTAGTGACCGTATCTGGTTCGAAATGCCGTCTTGGCTATGTCTTGCTCTCACCCTCAGCTAGTGATATCCGGACCTTAGATCGATCCGAGAAAACACTGAAGCTCCGTGCAGCTGGTCCAACAGATTATTGATTTGGGGCAATGGGTACTTATTCTTGATTGTCACCTTGTTAAGCTCTTGATAGTCAATACATAACCTCATCAACCCGTCTTTCTTCCTGACGAAGAGCACTGGGGCGCCCCAAGGAGATAGACTACGGCGGATGAAGCCCTTCTCTACTAACTCGTCGAGCTGCTTCTCAAGCTCAAACATCTCGATAGGCGTCATGTGGTAAGGAGCCTTCGTGATCGGTCTCGTCCCGGGCTCTAGATCAATGCCAAAGTTTACACTCTTCTATGGAGGTAAACCTGATGGCTCTCCAAAATTGTCGGTAAACTCGCATCCTACCGAATCTCCTCCAACACTGGGCTCGTACTATCCTTCATGCAATAGCACCAGAAAGCCTTGCAACCCTGACCGATAAGTCTCGCATCTCGCACTACACTGATGATTGTACCGGCCTTTCTGAGATCCCATCCTCGGAAAATCTCTACATGTCGTGACTTAGTAGTTACAAGCATCGTCCTCTTGCCGATGTCCAGAACAATTTGATGTCGATCCATTCAATTCATGCCCATTATAATTTCTTCATGTACTAAGTACATGATGAAGAAGTCACCTAGCCAATCGCGACCTCCCAATCTAATAGGACAATCGTAAACCTCTCGTGTACCTCTAATCTTACCCCCATCGGCTAATCCTATAAACAAGGGTCGCCTCTCTACAGTAACTAAGGCCAATCTATTTATGCAGGCATCAAATATAAAAGAATGTGTAGCACCGATATCGAAAAGAACTTTGACTGGAAAATCATTAATATTAATGGTACATGTGGTCGTTGGAGCTACCGGCTCCACTACACTGCCCAACTCGTAAACTTTAGCTGAAGCATCTTTGGTGTTTGATGTGCCACCAACTCATCCTCTACCTATCCCCTGTCCTTGAGCGGAACCCTGAAGAGTGGTAAAACCAGGAGCTCTCTATTATTGTTGCTTCTGTTTGTAATGAGGTCTCTGACCACCTCCTACAACGTTGGCTGGTGAAGAACCCTGCCGTGATAGCGCCTTGCCTATATGACAAAACACAGCTCTTTGTCCTGGCTTGCCACAAGAGAAGCAAGTCACTATAGTCTTCTTGCAATCAGCTCGGATGTATCCGACACCTCCGTAGTTATGACACTGCCATCCTTTGTCGGGACTTTGCATCGTCTATTGGGAACTAGAGCGCCCTGACGTCTGGCTACGCCCAAAACCAACTCCTCAAGCTCCAGCACTAGCTGGTCCAATCCTCTGTCTCTTCTCAGGACCTCCTACTTGAGAAGCTCGCCTTTGACCCGGTCGGTGTCTCTCATATGCAGATGTTCTATCCTGATAATGCGTCAAGTAGTCACAACGAAAACAAGCAAGATAAGAGCGAGTCGACTCTCTCAACCACCGAGAGAAAAGATAAGCATGCTGATCCTCAGGTGGTGCAAACGAACCCAACAAAGACATGGTCCTCAAATTTAGCCTCGAAGAAATTGTAAAGTCGATCTCTCCTCATAGTTGTAGGGCAATAGCGATCCCTGATCACTATCTTCATCTGATCATAACTCGTGACCTTACTGTGCATGGTCCTCCACCAGTGATGAGCCTGATCCTACAACAACGTCTATACTATATCGACTCGACAACCCTCTAGATAACGGATTGCCTCCATAGAAGAATCCAACTGGCCTAGCCAAAGCTCTACCTCCAATCATGTCTTCCCTCTGAAAGAAGGAACCTTCAGTTGGTTGAAATCCTTCAACCAACAGTCAGGCCTCGGCTCTTTCGCCTCATTTGGAGCTCTAACAACCTCAATAGCTCTAGCAGGTGGGGCAACAACATGTGTCACTCTTTGTGAAACCTCAGCTGATCTCGTGGGTACTGGCGATGCTGGTGCATGTCCTCCAGTCTTGGTAAACTCCTCGACTCTCTGCACGTAGTCGCGGTATGCAGATGCTCCGATGAACACTTGACCGGACTCGGTCGACTACGCTCTTTGTGCTCCGGACCTAGTAGCGGTCCCGTTCCTAGCCTCGGGAACCGACTCTCAAAAACCTCTTCGATGAACGCCTCAACGATAGGCATATTAGCAACTGGGGCTTGTCCCGGGCCTCTAGCTAGTGGAGGTCTTCTTGCACATCCTCGTCCACGGACGTCAGGTGGAAGAGGTGTTCGACCCCATCCTCGCTCCATAGTAGATGTAGCTCTAGTACGCGCCATATGTGATAGGGGCATATATAGATATAAGGTCACGCTATCAACTATTGCAGAAATCTGGAAAAAACACATAACGACCAACATAAAAGAAAACTAACTGATGAGATCCGCGGAGGTGTGGTGGTCACCCGCACATCTATCCCATACCGACAAGTTTAAAACAAAACCTCCTTTTGAAAATGTAGACCCCTTGCGGCTTCTATTTATTTATCTTTTTTACCTTTAAAGGTTACGAGTGTCATTGTTGCCAACCTAGAGCTCTAATACCATATTGTAACACCCAAAGTTCTGGGAACTCGAAGCGTTACGGGCTAGGACCTCACAATGGGTCCCGACACTCAGATTAGCAACGATAACATCGGATCTTACTACAAGGAACAAATAAATGAAAAGCAAAACATATAATAAAACCAAAGGTTATAACAAAGGGAAACATAAAAGACTCGCAGCTGAGTTCAAAACGAAGGGAAAGACAACAACAGAAATATAAACCTGATCCCATCCTATAAAGTACTGGAACCATGGCTGACCACACCGTCCGGATCACTCAGCAACATCTCTTGCCTGCGGGATATCTACAACATCGGTATAAACCGTTAGCTAACATTCTAGATATCAGAAAGACAGTAAAGGCAGAAACATACATAATAATATAAACATATAGTATGCTCGCACTCAACCGGTTGTTATCTTTTGTTAAGTTATCCATTACTAATTCAACTTCTTTTGTCACATGAGAATCTCCCGAAACTCGCTTCCGCTTTCGTCTACCGACATGAATAGATCAGTACTATCCGTTACCTGTGGGTATGGGTTGCAATAGCACCTCCTAGTCTCTTGTAGAACTAGACAAGTGATCACCAGCCGGTTATAATGCACTTGGGCGAATTACGGTTATAAAGGTCAATCCTAGTCAAGTTATCCGTTTTAACAATAAAGATAAACAAACACCACCAATACGGTCAAACCAATATACGGAACGCAGCTATGTAAGTCCAAGGGATTTACCTCACTCGAAGGTAAACTCAAAAATCCGCTACTGCTCAACTTCCCGAAGGAAAGAAGGAATGTATGCTCAAACAAGGCATCGGGAATAAAAAACTGAACGATTGCTAGAAGCCTATACGCTTCTAGTCTCAGTGATCTCTAATAGATCTACTGCCGCGTGCTAGAAGTTCCCTACTTCAAGTCTCAATGATCTCTATTGATCTCAACATGCTAGGATAAGGATTCCTAGTCTCAAGGTTCGCAAGGAACTTCATCTACAACATAGCTCAAAGGTGTAACCAACCCAAAGGGATCAACAAGCCACTAACTGACATTTACACTAATCATATAGGTTCAGCCTAGCATCATCTAGCATAAGGAAAGGGCAAAGAAAGCAAGAAAGGAAGCAACTCACCAAGAACGGAAGTTAAAGTAGAAGAACCGCGGGGCAGCCAGATAGAGGCGTGGGGGCGGCTGAACAAACAACCGAGGGGGCGGGGATGTGCAGCCGCGGGGGCGGATTCTGTGACAAAAACTGTGCCTTCTCCTTCGATAGCAAGGAACTCAAAAAAGGCCAAAGCTTGGTTCTTCCACTCCACACACCCGTCGAAACTCAACCAAGGAAGCCTGTGAACATCAACGTATCAACAACGGGAAGACCAACAAGAATCAAGGCTCGATCTTGATTCTTGTGAAGAAGAAGAAGAATAACGAAAAGAAAAAGAGAAACAGAAGGAGGAAAAATATCACATGCTCATGAATGTGTAGAAGGATCAAAGGGATGAATACTTACACGTTCTGCAGAAGATCACAAGGAAAGGGTTGCAGCTTAGCTCAAGGTTGAAGAAGATGTAAGCAAGAAACGGGAAAAGGAAGAGAAAGTGGAAATATATAGGGAATGGTCTAGAAAGATAGAAGGAAGGACGTTTCTAGGGTTAGAAGATCATAGGAAATCCGGCCCAAAAGATAGAAGTACGGATCTTCTATCTTTGAAAAGAAATAAAAACGGGATAAAAACAAATCGGCGCGATCTTTGGCAAAACCGCTGGGGCGGCAGACCCTGTCGCGGGGTGGCTGGCCGCAGGGGTGGCCCTCTTCACCATGGGGCGGTGAAGGCCAAAAATAGGGTATTACACTCTAGAACTTTGAAGCACTTGGGGCTTGGAAAATTTTTTATCATATTGTACAACAGTGGCAAATCTCGGATCGTCTCCTCAAGTCTCGAGCGAGATTTCTGTGTTGGGGCTGAGATTTTCTATTGTGACTTCACAAATTGCCTCGGATGATGAAAACTAGAGGTTTTCTTGGAGCTTTCCTTATCCTATCTCCTTGTATGATTCCTCATGTATGGCTTCCTCTTGGATAACGGTGCAAGATTAAGGTTTGAAAGAAGTAATGTATTAACAAAGTCATGGCAGTGCAAAGCATACAACCCTTCATTCCATCTTAAACTTTTATAAACAATCTTATGCATAACATAATCTCTATGGTAATCTAACAATGCCACAAATTGAGGATGCGCTACATAAAACTTGGGTTTTGTGTATTGAATTATAGGCACATCAGAAGATATATTACTAAAACTTTGACTAAAGAACAATCCAAAGATGAACACAACAACTTATGATCATGCACATCACATTCAAGAGAATGTTCTTCCATACTTATATCTATGTCATGCTTATTAACATCAATTTTAGTCATCAAATCAGATTCTGATAACTCCAAAGGATCACTCATAGGAACAGAAGTTTTAGAATCACTAACCTTTATAGTTTGGATAACCTCCATTGATGCTTTCTCCATTCGGGACTAGGAAACTCGGGATTGTAATGCGCTCAACTATTCACGCATTTCTGCCCAGTCATTTCGGATCTTTTTTTCAGGTTCATCAACCTTAATCGAAGGTGTCCGGAATTGCTCGATTTGTGGTCCTGCCTTTGGGTAAAACTTCTCGTCATGTACAAATCTATTATGCACTGAAGGGGAATTATATGAAACATAATAGCGTTCCCTTCGGGAATGTTTATCATACCTATGATAACCTATCTCATCCTCGAGTTGCTGAAATTCAACAAAACATGGAGCGTTAGGCATATCATAATATTGACTTGAATATTTCATACCTTGCTCATAATAGGCTCGTGAATGGGGTTCCGGAGCTGGAGCTCTGTAAGGAAAATGCGCATGCCCATCATCTTTACTTATAGATCTCAATTGAGATTGATTTATTCTCAACTGAGAAAAAATCTCGGTATATATCTCGGCCGAGATTTTGCACTGGGGGCCGTGATTGTCCACTAGAGCGAGATTCTATCTTCTCTAGTCGTTCATTCAACTTTGTAACATTGGATTGGATTTCCCTTATTGTTAACTTTGCGTCTAAGGTCACAACAGTGTTCAAAAGTTGCTTTAACATGGCCATTAATTAGGGACTATCCAAATCACTCCTTTAAGGACTATCCATCATGCACAATTACATAAAGTAACAACAAACGCGTGACATTAGGGAAAACAAGGGTTTCTTACTTATCTTCTCTCGCACTCACACTCTGTTGTGCGTCACAAGCTAAATTGATGTAATTGCCTTGGATGGATTAATGCTTCTTTACCAATCGATGCACTAGCTTCTATTAGAACTTCCTTGGATGCCTCAAGTAGTCAACTTGTGTTCGGAAGAAAGGTTCTTGTGTTGAAAGATAGTGAAAGGATTCCTGTTGTAGATCTCTTCACTCAATGATACAAGGATATAAAGAATATTCAGGTATGACAAAACTAGTATGATAGAATTTATAGATACTAACTAACACGCCCAAAGAGTTGACTTAATGTGTTTAGATTAGAAGAGAGGCAAGAAAAAAGCACGTAAGAGATTAAGAAGAGAGCTTTACGTACCTCACACTTATGAAAACTCGATCGAGAGTTATCCAGTTAGGGTTAAGGCTGGACACTAGCAACTCTCGGGTGATTTAGGGAAATCTCGGGTGAGATTTAGGTATAATCAGACCGATATTTGTCAAAGGGCAAGGTTTTGGTATTGTAAACTGGTTGGGGCTCGGGGTAAGCTTCTTCTTGGCTGCCTTCTTGTTATATATATATATATATAATCTTGCATCGCAGTAACTCTTGTCTGAATGACCTCACCGAAACTTTAGGTTAATATAATATGAAGGTGAAATAAAGAAAGACCTTTGATGTTGTATGCACGTGATTCCAAGGTATATGATGTATATCTTGATGTTGGATAATAGATGTTGTCACACTTTGTAAAGATATCGGTTACGCTTGAAGATAAGATTTTATCTACCAGATAAAACCTCAATAGAATATATCCATATATCTATCTCTTCCTTTCCTTTGCAACTTGATTTGATCTTCCCCTGAAGATATCTTCGAAATATAACTTTAGATCTGATTGGATTTGATGAGATTAATCACGATCTTTCGGTTACAGAAAACTCGGGTTAGCTTAGGAACCTCGGACGATTTTTTAAGCCGAGATTGTCTCTATTGTGGAATCTCGTGAAAGGTTCCAAGGTTTCAAGGTAATCGCATGCTTGTGTTTGGGCTAAAGTTTTCTCTCTTTTCCAGTAGACACAAGACAATGCACGTTAAGATCAAATAATCTCGAAAGAGATGGCAAACACAAAAGACTCGACTTTTATGTTACTCAAAGAAGACTCTAAATAAAAATCAAACCTTTGGTGGATGTTCGGACTTCAATCAGTTAGCTCTGATACTACTTTGATGCGGGGTGAAAGTCGCAGTTCCCGATCTAGATTGAAAGTCCTCGACTGAAGTAAGTCTCGAATGACTCAAGAAAATCTCAGACGAGATTTGATGAAGAACAGACCGAGATTTTATGAAAAGTCAAAATGCGGAATAATGACTGATATGAAAAGATAAGAAGATGATAATATGGAATAGTAAATAATAAATATAGGAAGATAGGACTATTATAAGACTTTCAAAGAACCTTGACCAATTATGTATCAAAACCCAAAACCAAGAGTTACCTTTCACCTTCCTTTTTTAACATTACACAAGCCTTATAAATAAGACCAGCACAAGGAGGGACTAGTTGGACTTGTAGCACCAACCTTCAAAAATATTAACACACACAAGAACTACCTAGCAAAGAGTCACAACGATTCAACCAAAAACTCTCCTTTTGATTGAATAGAAATGATAAAATGCAAACCCGTGAGCGAAGTCACAAGTATCTCATAATAATGTGGAATTAATAATCACAACTAAGCTACCTAATAATCCCCCCCCTCTATGGCTATTTATAAGGGAGATCTCCTATGTAAACTAGGAAAGATATTTTTAAAAGATAATCTAGGAAATATATCTTTAAAAGATAATATAGGAAAGATATCTTTAAAAGATAATCTAGGAAATATATATTTAAAAGATAATCTAAAAATAATCCTAAAATATAGGATCCAAAACTAACAATTTCCTCAAGATTGTTTGAGAGTTTTAAGGAAAGAAAATATAAAAGATAGCTGCCAATTTTAAAAGATCTTTGGCCGGATCTTCTAGCATGTGTCAGGAACGAAAACTTGGATGAAATCTCGGCCGAGATTCCTAAGTGTTGGCCGAGATTTTGCATTTGCCATGTTATCTTCTATTCCATCGATTCCTCCCGTGTATGCAACTTGTAAGCAACATTTCCTTGAGTTCCTCCGGCTTCTGGCTTAGTGAATGCTTCATGTAATGTAGGTGTAGATGCTATCAAAGATAGTCCCACATCATAGACTCTCATAAATGACAAGACTGGAACTTTTCCATATTGTAGCTCATATGATGTCTTATCAACTAAATGGGACATAGTTTTGTTTAGTATGAATGTAATAGTAGGGAGGGTGTATTCACAAAAGGACGTAAGAAGATTAGCAAAATCAGCATTGAGTGGATTTTGTCTTACATAGTCATGTTTCTCCTTGCTTCCAAGTACTTGAAGCGGTTCCTATTCCAATGCTCCTTTCTCTTGTAGTAAAAGCACTCATGCTCAAAAACAACCTTCACTTTGGGAGTGTTTGTCTTAGGTTGAGCAAGTTGCTTGCCTTCCCTTGATTATGATGTTTCTTCTAATATCCTGTCTTGAATCTCTTTTCTTTGACCAACAAAACTTCTTTCGTTAGGTCACTCATTATGTTTTTCTCAGCTGTCATGAGCATTACATGTAGCTCGTGAAGGGACTTGCCCATGGCATTCATATGATACGTCCAACAAAAACGCAAAGATATCATGGGGAGAGTTGAGGATCATATCCTTTAACGTCTCCAATGTGAACTTATAACCAAGTTTGACCATCTTGTCAAACAAATCTATCATGTTATATACATGTGGACCGACTTGTTTCCCTTTTTCGAGTTTGCAGCTCATGATAGGTTTTAAGGTTGAATACTTCTCAAACCTAGCTTGTTCTTGAATAAAGTTTCTAGATTAGTTAATTATCATAATATAGACATCATTCTCCCCAAACTTTTGTTGAAGACCTAGTTTCGTAGCAACCAACATCAAACATGTGACACTATGTGACCTATCAAATACTGTCTTATGGGCATGCCTATCGACTTTAGAAGTGGTTTCAATGAGCTCGGGGACAAGTTTCTCCCCAACATCTTCTTAGATCTCAAACCTGAGAATGACATTTAAGTTCCTTTTCTTGTCTAGAAAACTAGTTTGTGTCAACTTATTCTTCTCAAGAATAGTTGAGAGGGTGAATTTAGTGTTTTTGAAAAACAATTTAGCTACAAAATAGAATGATACATTATGTAGATAAGTGTATAATTTATTTATTTAAAACTATAAAACATTCTTTAAATAGTAAGTTTTGCACATTCCACTAAGTTATTTGAAATTTTATAGAGTAAAATGATTTCAAGATCCTATCTTATATAAAATTTGAGCGTACTTGGGGACTTCTTCTCATCTCATGTAATCAAGGTAAATAAACAGATTTAGTAATTACAAGTCCTTATAATTTTTTGTTTGAGGGTCACATCTAATGTGAACGGATCCTTATACCTCAAAATCCAAAACCCTTATGGTCATTTGTTGAGTATAATCATATCGAGACAACATGCCTCCTATTGAACATTCTTGCAATATACCTTGGATAAAGCATTACACCTCGCGAAGGCAAAACCTATCCAACAAAATACCTATACACGGATCCATTATGATATGAGAAGGCATTTCTCAATATTCTTATAATGGACGTTATTAGCATGCTCGATTTGTCATTTTATAAGTGAACAACATAAAATAAAATGACATACAATCATGCATAATGTGATATTAAAACATTTAAGCAATCCAATAACTAAAATTGGTTCCTAGTATGACCCCTAAAAAGATCACATCTTCAAATTTTGTAACCTTCAGGGATCTCCATACTTTGGACTCCATATGGTCTCCGGTCTTCATGTATTACATATTTAAGGAAATAAAAATAACCTTGGCACAAATTGAAATTTACAAAAAAAAATATTTAGCGATAAGCAAATGGTATACATAAAAACCATAATGATACACATATCGTATTTACCTATGTGGGTCATACTAGTCACCGCATATAAGACATATCAAATATAGAATCAAGCATTCATATGTACATAACCAAATTATATATATATAACCTTTTAGTACCCTTGCTAAATTTAGAACAAAAGTTGTACCCTCATCAAAACATTGGAAAACCGGGAAGAGAAACACTTCATAGTAGAAAGTACTAAGTCAAGTTTAACCATTTTTACATGTTTTTGACAGGACCAAAGGGTATTTAGAGTATAAGTAGTGAAATTAGTGTGAAGTTTATAAAGCCGGAAAAACTTTTATTCAAAAATAAGTTAAAAAACGAGAGAATTAATAAAATGTGGCAACTTCTTTTCAATTGTTTTAATTGATTAAACTGCTTATGGTATTAATATCTTTTATTAATTATTAATTTACTAAAAATAAAGTATTGACAATAGGAATTCAAATATCCTATAAAATAAGATAAGATATCGTAATATTAAATTATGGATAAATCTTATATTCAAAGATAAGATTTAATTAAGCTAGTTTTATCTTTACCTAATAAAATATCAAGTATTCTAATTAAATTATTATTTACTAAATAAGTCATCAAATAACTTATTTCTATAAGAAAAATCAAAGTTATCTAGATAATATATATATATATATATATATATATATATAATCTAAGAAAAATAAATATTATCTTGTAGGCAAATTAATCTCATTAGAAAATTAATAGCTTGCAAACCAACCCCCGGGTAAAACTTACGTTGAATGCTGGAGCATTTGACGAAAACAATTTCCGGCTTCTTTTTTGTATATTTTATTTTAAGTTCCAAAATTTTGATCCGATTAAAAACTCATTTTTCCCAATTAAATTTTGTAAATGATTTACAATATTCAATCATAAAATAAAAAGAAAACCTCAGTATTGGTATATTCACGATTCAAGCAATAAAACTTGAATTTATAATGTATGTTCGTCTTATGTGCAACAATTGCCTGAACTATTTAATGAAATTTAGGGCATATACAAATCAAATTTATAACTTTAATCATGTAAACTAGTGTACTACCCGTGCCATGCACGAGATTTTTGTAAATTATTTTTATATAAAATTTATATTTAGTTATAAAAGTATTAAAGTTAAGGCAATTACATATAGAAAACATTATTAAGTATCATTATAAATCTATATATATTTTGTTATATCTAAGAAAAATTATAATATCAAATTACTTAATTATAAATTCAGTGTCACATAAATACCAGTTCGGATTCGCATAACATTGTTAATCTCCTTCTTCATATATGTTATTATACTCTTTTTTTGGTTAAACATATCAAGAAAAAAACTATAATTTGATTATGATGGGATCGATTATGGGAGATGCACTGAAAAATATGTGTCAACTGTAATGATAAGCTTTGCCTTTTTTAGAAAAATATGTATTTAAATAGGTGAATATACTCTAGGATTTAAATAAACAAAAAACTAATTAATCCGATCCACCATTTTTGTTGACTTACAAAATGAAATAAATCCATTAAAAAAAAAGGATAAATAGTTAGATGCAGTAGGAAGATTTTGAGATGATATGATGAGATTTACTTAGAAACTTGTATAAATACGCATATATTTGAAAACAAACTGATTTATTTTGAAATTTTGTTAATTAATATATTAATTCCAAAAATATATGTATATCTAAATTTTAAATATGTTTTCTAAGCGATAAATTTAGTTTTTTAAAATATCAAATGTAATAATTTTTTAAAATATTATGGGTTATTTTCAATGTGTCAGTGATTTTATGCATAAAAAATGCAAGTTTAAATAGACATGAAATAAGATAACATGTAATATTACAATCCAAGCAAATAGAATTTTAGTAATTAATTTATAGCAACTCTTGAAATAAAGTGTGATATTAACTCAAGTGAAAAAAATAACTCAAACCTTACTAATTTATTTATAATGACTCCTCAAAATATTTACTAAAAATGATACTTATTAACTATAGAATAAAGCTAATCGAGATAACTAAGGAGAAAACAATTGTAACTAATTTATCTCTAATAATTTAGAAATAATTTAATGATACTTAATCAAATAAAATGTTGTGGTTTAATTTAGTTCAAAAATATTTTTGTAAAACAGTAAAGAAATAAGGTATATAAATTTATTTGCTTTTTTTGCCTAATCATATAGATGTTATTATTTAAACAAATAAATGAAAAATTAACTAACTTGCATTTACGTAGGTACTAATATATAGAAGATCATATTAGTTATTAGTTCACTAAGGTACAAATGTATTATTTATATCATAAATCATTTATATAAATGATTTATATAAATGATTTATGATATAAATAATTAAAGCGTGTAACCACAACACGGTACACCACTTCACCGCAAACATTTTAAATATAAATGAATCTTCCTTCTAAAACCCTAATTAAATCCCAAATCTACATTTAACAATATAATCCTCGTAATATCTCTTTTTAATTTGATTTTATTCAAAAACCTAAACTCTTTCAATCTCATCTTACCTCCCATTGTATTCCGGCTTGGACGACACGACGTCCTTTAAAGTAGGTTTCACAATAAATAAAATTGGACTCGTGAATCTTTTCGGTCAACGTCTTCTCTTTCGCCTCCCGATTAATAGAATGTCACCTGACTTATTCCAAGATAAGGAATCGGGACCCACCTCAATCGTCGAGATGCTTGCAAGAAAGATCTTCATACCACTATCTATGTTGCCACTATCTATGTTGCCGTTAAAGTCATATAATGTCGATGTAGTGAACATGAAGCCACCGAGAACTCTCAAGGCTTCATCATATAAGTATCCGGTTGTGTTTTGTTGGTGTGGTTGCAATACCGCTTTTCCAATGTGGTGTCAGGTTACAAAACGTACTTGATGGCGGACATCGATAGTGAGAAGTCATGTTACCTGGGAGAGAAGTAGCAAAGTAAACAATCTCGTTATTCACTATTAGAGGGATGAAAAGAATAAACAGTACATCAGTAATAATATAGTGTAGTGTAAGGATTGTCACAAATAGAAGCATGATAAACAATGATAAACAAATTTGCTAACGGTCTATGAAAATAAGAAGAAGACTAACGCGAGAGATTATTGTTTTTCAAAGAGGCGTGATATTTGAATATATAGGCCATCTAGGTTGAGGGTTTAGTATCGAAGAAGTTTCAGGATTTCGTACGGATGAGATGAGATCACGTAAAAGATTTTCATTTTGTTATACAAAATTTGAATTTTTTTAATTAATTTCGTTTCGTATTAATTTTTTGAATTAAAATAATTTATTTATGTGCTAACAAACTATTAAGATGTTGTAGTTTAATTTAACCTAATTCGAATTTTAATAAAAATAAAGTTGAATTAATTTATTTTTTTAATATAAATTGTGGTGGTTAGAATCTGGTATCTCAAAAAATTATAATTAAAGAATAATTAATAATAATAATAATAATGATAATAATGATAGTTTAGTAATTACTTTAGAAATTTTAAAAAAAAAAAGTATATTCAATTGGTTTAGATATGATCTGTTGGAAAAAATATTTACACTAAAAAAAACCATAGAGATTGTGCACATTTTAATTATAATTTTTTATATTAATATCCAGCCAAACTTATAAAAAAAATAAAATAAATTTGAATTTTAAAAACCAAAATAGCATAATATAGTAATGGGTAAATAGGTACAATATTGTACACATTTTAATGAAAAAGTTGTTTATAAATTGTGTTGGTTAGAAATTTGAATCAATTTTCTCGTGATATTTGGGAATTTTAATAAAAAGAAATTTAATAAATTTTAAACTTTTTAATATAAATTCTGGGGGTTAGGATCTATTCTAAAAATTATAATAAAAATAATTAATAATAATAATAATTTACTAATTACTTTAGAGATTAACTAAAATGGCAATTAGTTAGTTAAAAATTAAAAAATTATTAATTTAGCAGCTAGTTGGTTATCATATATTTTTTTTATTTGAAAATTTACTTACAATTTACGAAAAATATTTTAAAAGTATTTTTAAATTTATTAATTTAGCTAGTTAGTTAACAAAATCTTTTTATTTTAATTAATAAGATGAATAACACAAAATTTAAATAGAATGGCATTTTAGTAAATATTTTAGAAAAAATCCTATGTGGCATACCTAGTTGATTGACATGTGGACTTAGTGTCCTTTGTTTTAGTAAGTAATATAGATTAATCCATAAAAAAACCTCTTTCATAATTAAAGCTAAAAAACAATCAAAACATTCATTAAATTATGATCTAATTAAATTATGCAAGAGACATCGCATACCACTTTTAGGATTTTAGATGTGTAAAAGCGAAATTTCAGAAAACAAGTTTTTAGAAACATCTAAACAATGATCACATATATAATCGATTCGAGAAGTTTAAGGGAATTTGATGTGTGAACCAATATTTGGGAGAGATTTGAAAATCATATGTGACTACTCTAGCAAGCTAGTTCATCCGGATATTAATCTTGATTACCTTAGTCTTGAGTTTTAGTACAAGGATACAAGGCAACACATGCGATCAAATTGGAGAAAACAAAGTCAGCTATGATATCAGGTAAAACGGTCTATATTGATCAGAGTCGTGTAAATGAAGGGTTAAAATTTTCACTGAAAAGCATGTCTTTTACAATGAGTTTCAAATAAGAATATCTATAGAAATTAAATCTTAACTTTTAACATTAATCTTTATTATAAAATAATATTTTATTACCTAATAAATATACATTATCATGTTATTAAATGATCTAATCCATCAACAAAATATGTATGATTTCGTATAACCTAATAATACTTGATCGTATAAAATATTTAAATTATAATTGAGCAGTAATTATACGTTAGGTAAATGACAAAAAAAATTGAGAAAGATAGCTTGGGGAAAAGACTAGAGAAGTATAGGTGAAGACATAGAGACTGCTAAACCCTAGATGGAAGTGCATCCTAACGAGGTGAATGAGAGGAGGAATTATACAAAGGCAATAAAGGTGAATGAGAGGGGTGGTCCAATCATCCTGGCCATCATAATTCATAATCACTTAAGGAGGTGTATTCAATCCAAACTTTTAAAGATTTTGACTGATTCTCTATAATTATAGGATTTGCAAATTCTGTGTATATTTTAATTCTATATAGAGTCAATACAGATTCTGTGAAAATCTTATGTGTTGGGGGATTTCTATGGAATTTAGATATGTATAAAAGTAAGGAAGAATCCTACAAAATCAATGAAATAATAGATTTTTTTAAAATCCACAAACTTTTAAATACCATAGTAATTTTATGGAAAATTTTAAATCCTAATTGAATACCTAAAGATTTATATAGATTTTTAAAAATCTATATTCAATATCCATAGACTTTTAAACTCTAAAAAATTCCTGTAACTCTTAATTGAATACACCCCTAAATAAACTACTAATCTCTGTGGGGCCCGTTGGGTCCTTTGTCAAATTATAAGAGAATTCTTTGCCATTATAAACGAGTTTGTAATACTTTTTTCGAAATTAGGTTCGGGTGAAAGTTTTTTCTGAAAGTACACGAGAGTGTCAGGTGTGGAACAGAAGCGCAGCGAGTCACCACGTTTCTTCCGTAAAGTAACGCGGTGTATAACCGTCATTAAAAAATCAAACGGAAATTTAAAAAAAAAATAAAAAAAAGGAGATAAACGCGGTCATTGACCGCATTTTTGCAATTAGCAATTTAAAAAAAAATAAAAATAATAGAAGCGCGGTAACTCACTGCGCTTCTAGTGTATTTTTTTTTTATCTTTTACACTAGAAATGCGGTCATCCTTTTTTTATTTTTTTAAAAAAAATTTCCGTTTGATTTTTTTAGGACGGTTATGCACCGCATTTCTTTACGGAAGAAACGCGGTGACTCACCGCACTTCTATTCCAAACCTGACACCTTCGTGTATTTTCGGAAAAAATTTTTATCCGAACCTAGTTTCAAAAAAAGTATTAGGTTCGAAAAAAGTATTACAAACTCGTTTATAACATCAAAGAATTCATTATAAGAATTATTGAATTAATGTGGATTTTGTGGTGCCGTAGCAGTAGCAGCGATATGTTAATGATGATGATCTCCAACTCCAACACTAAAATGGTGCGGCTAATGATATAGCTACACCCTGGCCTTCAGTGCGCCCGCACTTGTACATTTTTAAAGCCCTAAAGCACTTCCCCGCCGTCGCCCTTTTCCACCTTTCACGTTTTATGATAACACTATTTTTACCATTTTACTTTTCTTTAAATCAACAGATTCCCCCATTAGATGTAGGACACATTTTACTTTCTACAATTTTTAATTATGAACGGTTATATACGTTAATTTTGATACTTAGATCTTTCGTTTCTACACTAATTTTCTTGTACAAGATTGATTGTAACCAATTTTCTTGTATAAATAAATGTTCAAGGTAAAGAGTAGTAAACGATGAAGATATAGAGAGAAATCTTGTAATTGCTTGTATAAGGATAATTCAAATTTATTACGTTAATGCAAATTATTAACCATTAACGATTCACCTTCTACAATTAGACTATATTTTGATTTAAAAGGCAATAATAAATACACAAATCTTGTAATTGCATGTATGAGGATAATTTAGTTTTAAAATTTTAAATAATGTCATATTCTAATAAAATTAGTGAAGTAGACATATATTAAACAATATTAATGACATAATCCTATATAGAAAATTCACCCTATAACTTTTTTGGGTGGAGCGAGTCAATTATCGGAATGGAATATGAAACTGAAACAGGGTTAAGAGACATAGAATTTGTAAAAGGCAAACCCCATACCCCATGCCACATGCTATCGTTGATAAAGATAAAGTTATGATCAGCATGAAGCATCAAATACCAAAGTTGATCAACACGCTACAACATTTTTTTTTTGTGAGTTAGGGTTGCACTTAATAAGTGATTGATCCCTCACTGCACTCGGCATTCGAGCAGCCTCACGCAAATTGTGTGAGGTTCAATACACTCGTAATCGAGTCTTCCAACATAGACAAAGTCCTAACACCTTAATGTCCCCGTTTGGGTTACAAACACACACTACCGAGCTCGACAACACTATAGCATTTAACTTTTTCCTAAATGGTATATTCGTCCTCAATCGATACTCTACCTAAACTCCCACAATGTACTCATTTTTCATTTACATTTCCGTAAATGCTCTAATCATTGTCAATATTTTACATAAACTCCCACAATATTCTCATTTTAAGAGTATATGAGCATGTTTGGTATCCATATTTAATATGAGATATGAGTATCAACTTAAAAAAAACTCATATCTAGTGTTTGACATATGAGTATATCGATATCATGTTGATATCTTGATATACTCTTAATCCACTTTCCCTCCTCTTTTGATATACTCAAAAAACTAAGGTATCACATATCTATATTTGTCCTTCCTCTTTCATTTAGTAAAACCTATTAACACAGATAGTGGATATCAAACTCATACTCATATCTTGATATTGATACCGATGATATCTAATATATACTCATATCCAGATATGGATACCAACATATCATAAAAGTGTTATGGACTAAACTAGACAATATTACGTTGAAATCGATCATCTTCTTAATCCGAAGCAAAATCTGGATAGCTTTGTCTTTCTTTACGACGAGTTCACGTAAAACAAATGTACCCTTGTTCGCAATGCCTCCTTCAAACAAAATGATCCGTTTAGAATGTGAGTTCGACTTTATAGAGGGATAAAGCAGTCGAATTCGAAGAAGAGAGATTGGAGGATAAAACTGTACATCTTGGCCCTGATTATCTTGATATCGATTTGGATTGATCTTATAAGGTAAGGGGATGGAGGATCGAAATCTTGTTCATATAATAAGTGAGTTGGGTAACTAGGTTCCTTTTGTCGAGTTGAGCATCAAGTAGGTCCTTTTGCTTTAAATAAAATAAAGTAGGCTCCTTAAAATTTTTAAAAAGATTATTTTAAGGGGCTATTTGGTAATTTCGATTTATATAGCTCAATTGTCTACACAAGTTCAAAAATACAAATCTTGTAGTTATGGAATTTCGAATCCTGATTGACAAGTCCATCCTCCCACCCTTTTACTAGCTAGACTAATTGAACTTGGGTAATATGTTGTTTTTTTTTAATGTTACACTTAATGTCTAATTACACAAACTAGTGTTATCCAATTGTCTACACAAAGTTAGACTAATTGAACTTGAGTAATCTTGATTTACACAAGCCCTCACGGTTTATACAAGCCTTCCCGATTTTCATAATACCCGATCTCAAAAAGTTAGGTTGTTTTTTGCAATTAAAATTTTGGGACAAATTCGATAATTTTATAAAATAGTGGGAACAAAACTATAATTAATTAAATTAATCTAAAACCTAATCTCAAGTGCCTTGTGTTTTTCGAAGAGAGTATTGAGCTTGTGAGGCACTTATTGTTTCTTGATACAAACTAGGCCCCAATTTTTAAAGATTATAACAAATAATTAAAGTGTTAATTGGTAATTTTAATTTAAATGAGTCCAAGCCCAATTTTAGTTCAGGCTCAGTAGGCCCACACGAGTTACATAAGTCCACAAATGTTGTAGTATCAAACTCTGGGCGACAGGCCCTCCCTCTCACTCTTATACCAACTAGGCTAATTGAAATTGTGTATTGTCTAGCCGATACATAGTATTAATACAAATTTTTCGATTACACAATGTTAATACACAACTTCACTTACATAATGTTCTTACACAATTCCAATTACACAATATTAATACATAATTCCCATTACACAATATTAACATTGTGTAAGTGAAATTTAATTGAAAGTGTGTATAAACATTGTGTAATTGGAATTTGTGTATTAACATTGTGTAAGTGAAATTGTGTATTAACATTGTATAGCTGAAAATTGTATATTAATACTATGTATTGACTAGACAATACACAAGTTCAATTAGCCCAGTTGGTATAAGGGTGGGAGGAAGGACCTGTCATCCAGAGTTTGAAACTCCCTAGCAACAAGATTGCATTTTGGATTGGGATTGAGCTTATGTAATTCGTGTGGGCCTACTAGGCCTTAATTAAACTTGAACTTAATTAACAAAATTAATTATAATTAAGAGGAGAGAGAAGAATCCTAAATTTGGCACAGTTTTTTTATTTATTTTTAATAAATCTTTTTAGTTAAAACTGAAGGGGTCTAGTTTGTCTACATATAAAACTTGGGGCCCTATTTATGTTCATTGTTACAAAAACTACCTACATGGTCATTTTACCCTTTTTCAAATAGCGCCGAAGTTCTGAAGGACGCGGAGCGAACCTGTGCAGGGAGCTTTTCGCGCTGGTCGAGGAGGAGGGGAGACCCCGGGAGAATTGTAACACCTCAAATCCTAGAGGACTCGGAATGCTACGAGTTGGGACCTCACAATGGGTCCCGACCCTTAGCCTGACAACAACTTCATCGGACGTTACAACACGACACAAATAAAAAGGCAAAACAACATAGTTTTATTTCATCAACGAAAGCAAAAGTACAAACTCAAAACAATCCAGCCGAGTCTCAAAACCAGAATAAACAACATAACTCTCAAAGACATAAAATAAGATAAACACTCCCGTCCTATAATGTATGGAACCCCGGCTGCCCACTACCGCCGGATCACTCGATCGCCTCTCTAACCTGCAAGGCATCTACAAGGCGGTATAAAACTGTTAGCTAACATTATATGCATAAGTATAAAGGTAAAAGTACAAACACACACAACATACACAACCAACATGCAACACTCATCCATTTATTATCTTCAGTTAGGTGATAAGTCATTACTAATGATACTTATTTTGTGACACGAGGGATTCTCAAACCTCGCCCCTATTCCCGTTTACCAACGAGGAATGGTGCTAATGCATCTGACCGTCTACATGTTTGGGCTGGTAGCAGGGAACCTCCTAGCTCTCGCAAGAGCTAGACAGTGATGTCACGACCAGTTATCATACACTTGGGGTCAATTACGTAATATAACAAAGTCGGCCTAATCCGGTTTCGTTGTTTATCATAACTAACAAACACCACTCATACACATTACACTCATACAAGAAGCCAGATAAGTAAGTCCGTGGACTTACCAGTCTCCGAAGCGCAACCGATAACCTCACTTTCAAGTTCCCTCGGGAAAACGCACAACGCCTATTCAAGACAAGGCACACAATCAAACAACACTCTAGTCCACTAGAAGTCTCTAGACTTCTAGGCTCAACCTCCTCAACAACCTAGTCCAAGAAGACTACACTCTCAGTCCATAACCTTTCCAACTCTCAACATAAAGATACACACACTGGTTGCTTCCACAAAGCTCTAATCGAATACCTCAACAACATACCACCAACGAGACGTACATAACTCACACTAGACCTCTAAGGTCCAGCAACTATATGGTATTCCAGTTCAACTACTCTAAGCCAGCCTAGCATGCTTCGAAGCTATAACAACCTAAGGGGTGGAAGAAGGAAAGAAAGGAACAAGATTCGGGACTCACTGGTGCAAAACCTCCCCCGCGCCTGACTGAGCCCGCCCCTGCGCCTACTTGGGTCCGCCCCTGCGACTATCTAGGTCCGCCCCTGCGCCTGACTGAACCCGCCCCTGCGCCTCTGTAAATCCGCCCCTGTCCCTGATTGTGCAGAACGTCCGTCTTTTGAGTTCTTCGATTGTGCAGCCGGTCTGTTTGAGTCTCCTTTGGTACTATAAATGTCTTCTACCTCTCACACTTGGTCTTAGCCTCCCTCTAAGGTGGCTTCGTCAACATACCAACAAGACAACGATATATTGTTGAGCAAAGATTCTTAAAGATCTTCCATTCAAGCCATGGAAGAGGAAGGAAACAAGAAAAAGGAAAGAGGAAGAGGAAGGAGTCTTACCCTCGTCGCGTCACTACAGTTCCGGCCTCACGGAAGGTGGATCCAAGTTGGAGCAAGCAAAGAGAAGAATGGAGAAGAAGAATGCAAGAGGGTAAGGTTTAGAGGAGGGAAACAAAGTAACATGAAAAGAAATGAGGGGAAGAGGAGATGGGCTGCATAAAGGAGGGAGAATATCAAAGGACCTCAGCCATCAACTCCCCAAGCAATTACAGAGATGAGTTAAAAGGATAGGAAGGCGGACGGTCGATCAAAATGCCACTACCCTGCCCTTGCGTGTCACCGCCCCTGCGGGAAACCTAGCCGCACCTGCGACCTGCTCGACTGCGTCGTCTAAGCCGAAAGGGCGTGAGCCTTTGTGCACGGCTTCTGAACTCCTCTACCACTATCTAAGCGTAACGAAAAATCCGGTCGTTACAAGAATTTTCGACGTTGGCGAGCATACAGGATGTCGAAGCTAGGGGGTAGTGGTTGAAGGAGGTGGAGTGAAGGGCATCGGTGACATCATCCTCGGTGTTTGGTGTGGTGTGTAAGTATGAGAACAGAGAGATACTTGTCGGCAGGGTCAAAGACTGGAGTGAAGGTTGCCCAACACCCCTCTCAATGAAACCAATGAGGCCGAGTAGATATCCTTGTTTTCCGAAATCCGCCATTTGTGTGCTCCGGGAGACAAGCCTTTTTTCGTAATTCTATTTGGTTCTTCCTTAAATTACATCTTTACCCCTTACACATATTACCACATTTATTTCCCTTTATTTATAATACAAAAAAAATCAGAGAGATAATTTGTATCAACGATATAAGAAAGATCTTATTAGACTAATATTCTCTTCATATTTTCAATATGTTTTTGTCGGAATCGGGGAAGAAGACAATCAATAACCTAGGCAAGAGCCAATGATGATTTCTAAACGCTCTTAAATATGGCTTAATCCTCTATTATCACAATTTAAAGGTTGTCATACCAAATACATGTTTTAATAAAAGCAATAGAAGTTTGGATAATTACAAACATTGAATGTTATATATAAGATTATTATCATATGAGAAGGGTTTAAGATTAAGGGCCCGTTTGGTTTCAACTCCGGAAATGGAAACGGAATGGAAACGAATTTAGTCCATATGTATATCTTTATTCATGAAGTTTTGTGGAATCATTCATTGGGGATTAATGCAAAATGCACTTGCTCCCTCACATTTTGTTACCCTATAGGGTATCAAAAGTGATCAAATTCTACTTCAATTTCTTCAAACCACAAGGAATGATTCCACAAACTTTCATGAACAATGATATGCATATGGACTAGATTCGTTTCCATTCCGTTTCCGATTCCGGAGTTAAAACCAAACGGGCCCTAAAAGTGAAAAGGGCTCAAGACCATTGAATCACATTTAAACAATCGGTGTGATTTTGTGTGATTTGAGGGACCCTTGAGGTGTAATTGTAAAATAAAATTAACTCCGTTAACCTAGATATCTAATACTAGTAACATGATCCAAAATAGTTTGCGACTTCCATCGATTCACAATGTGTAGTGAAGAATCCTCAATTCCCTCATTCATATACTCGCTGAAGAAAACGAACACGAAAGTCTGAAGAGCACGAAGACATTTAAGAATACGAGATCTGATAACGATTACGACTTAAGGTTTCTATCTATCTTTATTTTGGTTTGATCTTTCAAAAGAATCCTCCTTCACACAAAAATCAGTCTAGTTTGAAGAACACGAGATCTATTAAAGAAGATAACGAGATTTTATTATAATCGTTCGAACAAAAAATCAACATTCACTCAAAAACTCGGTCTCATCGAAATCACTTTGTTTACAATCGTTCCATCAAAAATTCGATTGGAAGATTTGAGCGTACTGCGTACTATAACTGATCCTCCTTCACTAATAAATTACTGTTTCAAAGTTATACAGTTAAATAATGGGAAATTTCGGATGGTACCCTCATAGTTTGGGGTTTTTCGGATTTTGCCCAACAGTTTTTTCGAGTTCGGATTTTGCCCAAATTCATTAAAAATTTTCAAATTCCAATAAAAATATAAAAGAAAATAAAATAAAATTGAAAAATAAATAAAATATAAAAACTGATTTATTTATTTTAATAATAAACTAAAACAATGATTTTTAATTTTTTTTACAAGAATCCTTATTTTATTTATATTTTAAATAAAGTATAACACACTATGTTTTTAGATTTTGTTAAAAAAATGCTAATCCAATTTATTTATGGGCAAATTTGGTTAGTAGGCTATTTAGAGAAATAGTGATAGTAAGTAGGCTTTTTTGTTTTTCAATTAAGTAAATATACCCCTCTTATTTTTTTTTACCGTCAAACCTTCTCCATCCTCTTGTTTTCTTCTTTCTTTCAAATGCTTTTTAAAAAATGAATTTCTTTTTTTATTTTCTTTTATTAATTTTTTTGTCTTTTTTATTTTCTTTATTTTTTATTTATTTTCTAGAATGAAGAATTTTTTCACACACCGGAATTATCACATACCGGAATTATCACATACCGGAATTTCCACATACCGGAATTTCACATACCGAAATTTTTACATACCGGAATTATCACATACCGGATTTTCACATACCGAAATTTTCACATACCATAATTTTCACATACCGAAATTTCACATACCGGATTTTCACATACCGGAATTATCACATACCAGATTTTCACATACCGGAATTTCACATACCAGAATTTCACATACCGGACATTTACGTACCGAAATTTACATACCGGAATGAATTTTTAATTGTCTAATATTTAATTTTGCAAATTTTAGGGGGCTCGTTGTAATTTTGCAATTTTTTTTATTGTAATTTGCGTATATGATGACGGTTTGCAAAAATGGGTCCATCACCGTCTCTTTTGGTTTCCAAAAGACTTGTTCTTTTTCCCAGTTGACAATGACAAATTGACAAGACGTGGAGGAGTTGAGCATTATTTGAGTGGAGAATTATATGTTAAAATTGTCTCAAAATAAAAGTATTATTTAAACAAAAATAAATAGCGGACGGAAAGCACAAGGATCAAGTGCTGATTGTGCCGCTAGTTTTAATTCAAAAATTTCTGGAATAAAATATCTGGTATGAACTTTTCGTATGAAATTTCTGGTATGAAAAATTCTGGTATGAAAAAATTCTAGTATGAAAAAAATTCTGGTATGAAAAAAATTCTGGTATGAAAATTCTGGTATGAGAATTTCCGGTATGAGAAATTCAGTCCAGAAAATAAAAAAGAAAATAAAAAATAAATAATAAAAAGGCAAGAAAAATAATAAAAGAAAACAAATTCAATAATTAAAAATTAAAAATTAAAAATTAAAAATTATACTTATATAACAAATCACAAACATCATTTATTTTTTCTTTCTAATAGAAGGGTTAATAATTTTTACCTACTATTAAATGAAAGTGGTAAAAAATTTGGGGTATATTTTCTTAAACAAAAACTAAAAAAAGCCTAGTATGTCAAATTCTCCCTTTATTTATTTTTAAAAATAAAATAAAATACTGGTTTTTTTAATTTTGTAAAAATTATCTAATTTATTTATTTTAAAATTAATATAAAATACTGATTTTTAAAAACAATTTACTGTTTACTTTTTTGTAAAATAAATAAATCATTCTTTCTATTTTATATATTTTTTTTCAATTTTACTTAATTTTCTTTTATATTTTTTAATGGAATTTGAAATTTTTTAATGAATTTGGGCAAAATCCGGAAAACAACAAAACTTAAGGGTACCATCCGAAGTCGAAAAAACTGTTGGGCAAAATTCGAAAAACTCCAAACCACGAGGGTACCATCCGAAATTTCCCTTAAAGAATTGAATATATAGTTGAAAAATTTTGAATATAGTTGAAATTTTTTCATATACTCGAACAATTTGAACTTTAGTTGAAAAATTGGACATATAAATTAATTTATCATATATTTGAATAATTTTAAATACAAATGAAAAGTTGATCACAACCCTTTATCATATATTTGAATAAAAAGATCTACCTCAATTAAAGTCTTTTATCCCTTAATCAAATGAGTCTAATCCCTTCCTATTTGACCCTAATTAAACCCATTCAACCATTTGAGATTAAAAAAATCCCTTCACTAGTTGTACTGGATTATTTATTCATCACGCTTGGGAATCAAATCACAAAAGAGGCTAGGATAAGTTGGTGGATCACTTGTAATCATTACTAGTAGTCCTCATGTGCATCCTTTCGTTTTCTTAATCCTCCCCCAATCATTTTCATTTGACAATTTAGCTATAGATTACGTGGATACTGAACACCACCTTCTGAAAATAATGGTAAGAACATGCCGATGCAATGATCCGACCATATTAGGTATTACTCTTCTATTTGTTCATTCAGTTATGTAGGTTTAAAACTCTAAATATGAAATATTAATGGTAAGAACATGCAGTTACAATGATCTCTCGGAGATATACTGACTTGGCATCGGAGTGATCGACCTCGGATATACCCTTATAGATCATCCTTTTGACCATATATTGTTATAGCAATCATCTCTCGCAGACATGACGTTGTGGCCTCGGAGATAGCGTCACGGATAATCTTTCATGACTGTTACTGTAAGTTTGTAGGGATGAATTTGAATTCATGTTTCAAGATTCGAGTTTGAGTGATGTATTTATGGGATGTGTATTATCTCAATCAGAGGGATGCTTTTATTATTGGAAATGTAATAATTTGCATCGATTAAATGGTAAATACATTAATATTATCGTTTTTGTTGCTTCTTTGATCATACTTACTCCAATATATGTATAGAGTTTTGTGAAATGAAAGCTTATTTATTTCATTGATCAAATATTGTTTATATAGATAAATATATAGGGGTAATGTGATAAACTAATAAATAAAGGATACGACCCAATATAGTGGGTTTAATTTCTAACATTTCCCTCAAGCTGGAGGAAGGAAGAAACAACTCCAAACTTGCAAATCAAGATGTTGAATCTGGTGGGGCCAAGTGCCTTAGTCATGATGCTAGCAGAATGATGAGTGTTAGTAACCTGCTGAGTTTGAGTGATGTTTCACTGAATCAGTTCCTTTATGGTATGACAATCAATCTCAATATTCTTGATACGTTTAGGGAAGACTAGGTTGTTAGCGATATGAATTGTTGATTGGTTATCACAATACAGGCGCATGAGAGCCTTATGAAAAAAAAATGAGGGACTGAAGGAGAGAACAGAACCAAAGAAGCTCACTAGTGGTAGATGTCATTGCCTTATAACATAAGATGTGGAGACGGTAGCATGTTTCTTCGTTTTCCAAGAAATGGTAAGATACCGAGTAAAATGAAGTAGCATGTAGTAAAACATCTAGTGTAGGGAAAAATGCATAATAAGAGTCACAAAAACCAGGAATGCATTTATCATTAGCTAGAGCGAGATACAAATATACCATGAGCAGGGCTGATTTTAGATAACAAAGAACCTTCAAGGCAACATCCCATTGTCCAAGGCACGAAGGAACCATGAATGGGGAAAGTATATGAACCGAATATGCAAATTCAAGGTGAATGATGGAAAAGTAGATAAACGTCGATATTTCTCAAGATCATCAAGCAGGACGGACAAATCCAATTGAAGGTAGTGGTCAGCTGACATCGGGAATAATGCAGGTTTACATCTAAGTAGACCGGAATCAACCAGATTGTCAAGGGTGTATTTCCGATGGTTAAGCCATAAACTAGTCGGAGTACGAACAATTTGAATTTCTAAGAATAATTAAAGGGGTCCAAGGTCCTTCATGTGAGGGCAAGTATGAAGATAATCCTTTAATCCACAAATGGTAGAAGGATTGTTTCTAGTAATGACTAGATGACTGGAGGCATTTCTATGGTCGTCTATACCCAATCAAAAGTAAATCCTGACTTAGCACTAAAGACAAGTATAGTGGTTAAGTAAGGGTCGAACCCAAGAGAGTTAAGGTGTTTTAGATGCAATTGTCGATTATAGTAACAAGTAATAGGGGGGGTTTGGTTGAATTGATGCACACAAAAACTTATGAAAACGATTAATGCGACAAGTAAGACAAATAATGGGTGAATCTACACTAGGTTGATTCTAAACATGCAATTGCTACTTTGGTGAGTTCCTTTTACAAGTTTTCAAGTAATCTCCCGTCTCGATCATATATATGTGTTGAGCCGACCGGCATCAACACAACTTAACAGGTTAGTGTTCCGTAAACCTACAAGAACAAATAACAAGTTAGCTTTCAAACAAAGACTAAGGGATATAAAGAGAAGATTAAAACCGTTAAACTTTTCCTTATATTTGTGCTCCTTTTCTTTAAGTAATTACAACCCGTTATTACTTAAAGTTGCTACTAGATTAAAGACCCGAACCCGGAACCTATTAATCCTAGTTATTCACTTGCACTTTAGAAGGTGATCAATCTCAAGCAATAGTAAACATGCAATTAGACAATGAAGATCAAGAAAACACAAAGCATTACTGAATGAAAACTTATATTAAAAAGAACTTACAACCAAAGTAACAACGCAGCTTCAAACCAACCCAATGTAGCAAGGAAGTTAGCAACTCATTACAAAGGTAGCAAGATAATCTAAGTGGATAATTTATTGGATAACAAGATGCCTTTTTTCTAGCAATCAACCAAGGACTATTTATACTACAAAAGACACTAAATAGGAGTAAATGGCCGGCCTAAAACAGCCACCTTTAATGCCATAAAGGTGGTGTAAACAGCCGGAGTAAAGCTTCTTACGTTAAATCGCAGGAGCGACCTTCCGTTCCGCAGGGGCGGTGAAGGCAAAAACGCTTGATCTTCTTCATGGCCGCAAGGGCGGATAGACAATTCCGCTGGGGCGGATCTTCAATGCTCTTCAAACGTCTGACCCTTCCACTTCCTGACGTTTCTGATGCCAAGCCGCCGGGGCGTCCCTATGTCAACGCAAGGGGCGGTGACACAACCTCTTCGTCTTCCAACTCCTAGGTTGAGGCGCAGGCAGGGGCGCAGTGGAAGGCGCAGGGGAGCTGGTCTTCGTTTCTTCAAGGCAAATCACCGTAGGGGCGCCAAGGAGTGGCGCAGAGCGGTGACACACTTCATGGCCGGCGCTGGCGAAGGCGCAGGGGGCGCTCCGGTGTAAAGCGTCACCCACAGGGGCGGTGACAAGGCTCCGCTGGGGCGGTGAGGCAACAAAAGCTTTGCTTCGTGAACGATCTTCACTCCTAAGTGCTTATAACTCCTTCCTTAGCTTCTTTTAGTCTTCTTCTTCTGGACCAAGGAGTTAGTAGCATAAACCGACACAAATGCAATAAAAAGACTCTAAAAATTATCCTAAATGATAGTGATTCCATCACCTATCAAACTCCCCCATTCTTAGACCTTTTACTCGTCCCAAGTAAAACAAATGACAACAACTAGGCTCAAAGGCCTCAGGAAGCATGGGTAAGCAAGAAAGACAATGAAAATAAGAGAAAAGCCAAGAAAGAAAGAAGGAAAAGAGAGGAAATGTGAGAAAAAGGGATAAACTACCATCTGTATTGCTCCAAGAGTGGCCTACCGTGACATCCTCCTTATGACTCCCCTTCTTATGTCACCAAACGCCGGAAGGGAAACCTACACTCGGTGTCGCTCATTTTGCCAAGGCACCCTTTCGGGTTTTCACCTTACCACTCTTCTTCTTTTGATGATCTCACTTTAACTCACATCCCTCAATCCAATTTTGCACCAACCTAAGGTTGGTCGGACTACCTTCTTTTTGCCTAAACCCCCCTTCGGGTTTTCGGTTTATCCAAGGATTTTCATGCCCTTTTTTTTTCATTTTCTTTGGCTTTTTCTTTTTTTTTTCTTCGTGAATTTCAATCTGAATTCAAAAATGCAAAACAACAAAACAACTCAAAAACTCAAATGAAGTGTACAAACAATGATAATGTCCTCCCCCCATACTTGAAGTACACTTTGTCCTCAAAGTGGAAATGAGGCAAAGATAAATGTGGGAGAAAGGAAAAGAAATGTACCCTCAGTGGGATGGTTCGGATGGACCACCCGGACCCTCCTCCGGTGGGTAAGGAAAATGGCGGAAGAAGTGCTCCTGCCGGCGGTAGAGCGTGTCGATGCGGCCCTCCTGAGCCTCCATCCTCTTTGTAAATGAAGTCTCATAGCTAGCTTGCCAAGCCAACTGCTGAGTCTCCAACTGCTGTTGATGAGCCGCTTGCCAAGCATCCTGACGGCGGTCAAAGTGAGTGGTCATGGAGGAGGCGAAGCTGGACTGCCACGCCTGCTGATGCTCAAGCATGGACCGCTGGTACTTGGTCTGCCATGCCTGGTGCTGTGTAGTCAAGGCTGCCATCTGAGCCTGCAGACTCTCCATGGCCTGACTGTCGTGTGCTGCAGTCGACATCTCTTCATCAGCGTCGGGGGCCCGGCTGGAGCCTCCTGCGTATCTCCCAACAATATCCTGCTGAGGCCGTCTCGGAGGAACTGGGTCAACTGGTACGTACAAATCGGATAGCTCATCTCCCAATGGAAGTCATCGGGGAAGATATGTAATGTGACTCCCATCTGCTAAAGAGAGCCAAAAGCGGTGCTCCCCGTCTCTCTTGAGGAGCCTGCACGTCCTCAAAATACCCTCCGTATACAGTTGGCCTCTAATCCGTCCTCCAAGGCAGAGAGATCCATCACCCGTGCAGCTAACAAGGAGATGATCCCTCCTCCCACAATATCTCGTGGCTCATTCTTCCTAATCCGTTTCAAAACGGTAAGGAAGAGGTATAGCCAATCCGGTACCCAGTTGTTCGTGGAGAGGCAGGCGTATAGCAGTGGAAGGTCCTTAAGAGCAACCTTATTCTCCAACTTGTGTCCACAGAAGACACTCACAAAATATCTTCGAGATGAACCTCAAACAGGGGTGAGTGAATTTGTTGGAGTACTCACCCCCTGCATGAAACTCAGACCTGGTGGCGGCCTACCAAAACACCATCAAATCAGGTGTCAGGATGGGTTCCAACCAGTCGTCGGAAGCGGCTATAGTCACTCCTAAGGCCTCCTGCAGCTGGGTGTAATCCAATGTGTACTTTCTTTTGTTGAACTTGAATGTAAGTCCAACACACCCGTGGTCCACCGTTTCCATTTTGAAGGTGGCAATGAATTGGCGGCTGAGCTCGGGGTACGTTAGGGTGCTCGTTATCAGAAAATCCCCGAGTCCAGCGTTGTTGAGGAATTCCTGCATGCTCTCCAACATGCCCAAATTTTGTAAGGTAGGAACGTCCAGAAATCGGGTTACATACACATCCTGACCTTGTGCACTCCTATACCGCTCCGTTTCGGCTTCTGAAAACTTATATTTCTTTTGTTTCTCCATCTCTTGCAGTTTGAACAATCAAAAGAATTAGAAATTTCAGAAAATTGAGTAAGAAACGAACCCTCTGTTGTGTTTTCCGCAGGGGCGGCTAAAGCAGGCGTAGGGGCGGCACGACGCAGGGGCGGGTGCTTGCAGGCGCAGAGGCGGTGGAAGAACAGAGGGCGATTTGGGGTGTTCGGCGAAGGTTATGCTGATGTGACTGGTCCGGCGTCTTCTGTGCTGTTGCAGACGTCGCCGGAGGTGGGGCAGTGGAGGGCGAGAGTGAGAGGGTTGAGGGGATGTTAGTGTGTGGTGGTGGTGAGAGCTAGCGTCGCACAGGGCCGGTAGTCGTCGGAGCCGGCGCAAGAACGTTTGGACAGGGTGGTGCAAGGGCTTCCGGAGGGCGCAGGGGCGTATGGAGGTGAGGTGGCTAGGTTTCGAAGGGTGAATGGAAGGGGAATGTAAAGGGCGGTAGATGTAGGTTATTTTTGGAAAGTGTATTATTTTTCTTTCCTTAACAAAACCGCAGGGGCGGCGGTTGTCACCGCAAGGGAGGTAACAAGGAAGAGGGGTACGTAGCCTCAACGCCGGGGGCGGCGCTGAAGATACGTGTCAAGGATGGCCGCCGCAGGGGCGTGGGGTGTCACCGCGGGGGCGGTGACAAGTAAGTTGCAGACGCTGGCCCAACGCCGGGGGCGGCGCTGGGCAATGGTGTCACCGCGGGGGCGGGGTCACTCAACCGTAGGGGCAGTTTTCTTGATAGAAGCTCCTCTTCTTTATTCCTTCGGATTGCCTCCCGAATCAGTGCCATTGTTTTACGTCGTTGGCTCGACGTAAGGACTCTACCTCTATGACTGAGCCTCCTCCAACATCACCTTTGGGTCTATAACCGTCTGTGAAGGTAATCCTCCGGAGGACCTACTTTAAATTCTTGTAATGGCTTCCGCCATTTGACCAACCTGTTTTTCAAGGTTCTTGATGCTAGATTTTGTTGTTTGGACATGAGTAGCAAAGTGTTTAGTCAAAACCTGCAACATATCTTCAGTTGATTGATACTTACCTTGACGGGGCTGCTGTTGTTGATTTTGTTGATCCCTCCAACGAAAGTTCTGTTGGTCACGCCAGTTTAGCATGAAATTCTATGCATAGGGATCGTTCCTAGGCCTTTGCTGCTGTTGTTATCCATAACCCATTGCGTTCACCTCAACATTGTCATCCTGGACTTGTGGACACATGTCCGTTGGATGATATGGGCCAGCACAAACTCCACAAGCTTTGAGCTGCTGTGGGGTTCCCATAAGTGTTAGTCTCTTCACCATTTTCTTCAACTCCGCGAGCTCGGTGGAAATCTCACTCTTCTTGGAACTCATAACATGAACTCCTTTTTTGGACGGGGTCCTTCCAAAATTCCGAGTTCCTTCCGCTAGTTCCTGTATCTTTTCCAAAGCAAGGTGAGGAGTAGAGTTAAGAATATTACCTCCGCAAGCCGCATCGACGATCCTCCTTTCATTGTCTAGCAAGCCATTGCATAAGTACAAGACTAGATCTTGAGTTGAATATCCGTGAAAAGGACATCTGGATCGGAGGCGTGCAAACCCCTCGAAGTACTAGTAGAGAGTTTCGTTCGCCTCTTGCTCGATGTTGCTTATAGCTTTATTCAAGCTATTGGCTTTCTTGGCTGGAAATTATTTCTCCAAAAACGCCTTGTGAAGGTTCTCCCAAGTGTCGATACTCCCGGACGGAAGGTGGTAATACCAATCATCCGCGGAATCTTTGAGTGTGAAGCCGAATGCCCTCATCTTGATTTGTTCTTTGGTAATGTTGGTTGGCTTCATGCTCATACACACGGTATGGAACTTCCCAAGGTGCTTGATGGGGTCTTCACCACTTAGCCCGTGGAAGGATGGAAGCAAGTGAATGAGGCCCGACTTGAGCTCAAAGTTGACTCCTTCCCCTAATGCCGGTATAGTGACCACAAGAGGGTTTTGAGCCAAGGTGGGCTGCGTGAGTTGACGAAGTGTACGTTCAGCCATCTCTTGTTGAAGTTGTTGTTGTCTTCGTTGCCGGATGTGCGTCCTCTCAATTTCTAGATCAAAAGAAGCAAAGCCGGAGTTAGTAGCACGGGTTTGAACCATAAAAATAGTTCAAACCAATAATCAATAATAATAATAAAATACTAAAACTCTCCAGCAACGGAGCCAAAATTTGACTAGAGGTATTTCTATGGTCGTCTATACCCAATCAAAAGTAAATCCCGACTTAGCACTGAAGACAAGTATAATGGTTAAGTAAGGGTCGAACTCAAGAGAGTTAAGGTGTTTTAGATGCAATTATCGATTATATTAACAAGTAACAAGTAACAAGGGGGGGGGGTTGGTTGAATTGATGCACACAAAAACTTATGAAAACGATTAATGCGACAAGTAAGACAAATGATGGGTGAATCTACACTAGGTTGGTTCTAAGCATGCAATTGCTACTTTGGTGAGTTCCTTTTACAAGTTTTCAAGTAATCTCCCGTCTCGATCATATATATGTGTTGAGCCGACCGGCATCAACACAACTTAAAAGGTTAGTGTTCCGTAAACCTACAAGAACAAATAACAAGTTAGCTTTCAAACAAAGACTAAGGGATATAAAGAGAAGATTAAAACCATTAAACTTTTCCTTATATTTGTGTTCCTTTTCTTTAAGTAACTACAACCCGTTATTACTTAAAGTTGCTACTAGATTAAAGACCCGAACCTGTAACCTATTAATCCTAGTTATTCGCATGCACTTTAGAACCTAAGGTGATCAATCTCAAGCAATAGTAAACATGCAATTAGACAATGGAGATCAAGGAAACACAAAACATTACTGAATGAAAACTTATATTAAAAAGAACTTACAACCAAAGTAACAATGCACCTTCAAACCAACCCAATGTAGCAAGGAAGTTAGCAACTCATTACAAAGGTAGCAAGATAATCTAAGTGGATAAATAATTGGATAACAAGATGCCTTTCTTCTAGCAATCAACCATGGACTATTTATACTACAAAAGACACTAAATAGGAGTAAATGGCCGGCCTAAAACAGCCACCTTTAATGCCATAAAGGTGGTGTAAACAGCCGGAGTAAAGCTTCTTACGTTAAATCGCATGAGCGGCCTTCCGTTCCGCAGGGGCTGTGAAGGCAAAAACGCTTGATCTTCTTCATGGCCGCAGGGGCGGATAGACAATTCCGCTGGGGCGGATCTTCAATGCTTTTCAAACGTCTGACCCTTCGACTTCCTGACGTTTCTGATGCCAAGCCGCCGGGGCGTCCCTATGTCAACGCAGGGGTGGTGACACAGCCTCTTCGTCTTCCAACTCCTAGGTTGAGGCGCAGGCAGGGGCGCAGGGGAGCTGGTCTTTGTTTTTTTAAGGCAAATCACCGTAGGGGCGCCAAAGAGTGGCGCAGAGCGGTGACACACTTCATGGCCGGCGCTGGCGAAGGCGCAGGGGGCGCTCCGGTGTAAGGCTTCACCCACAGGGGTGGTGACAAGGCTCCGCTGGGGCGGTGAGGCAACAAAAGCTTTGCTTCGTGAACGATCTTCACTCCTAAGTGCTTATAACTCCTTCCTTAGCTTCTTTTAGTCTTCTTCTTCTGGACCAAGGAGTTAGTAGCATAAACCGACATAAATGCAATAAAAAGATTCTAAAAACTATCTTAAATGATAGTGATTCCATCACCTATCACTAGATCATCTATATAAATTAGAAGATGAAGGGTGATACTTGAGCGACTATAGGTGATAAGGGAGTAATCAACAAGAGACTCATAAAACCCGTATTTCAGAAGGGAAGATGTGAACTTGTGAAACCAACTCTGAAGATCCCGACGAAGACCGTACAAAGATTTCTCGAGGCGGCAGACTTGAGAAGAGGTTCAGAATCCGGGAGGTGGGGAGCATATAAACCTCCATGTGTAGATCACCATTAAGAAACGCATTGTGAACATCTATGTGATAAAGTTCCCAATTATGAGTAGAGACAATGTCTAAAAGTAGTTTGACTATGACTAATTTAGCAATATGAACAAACGCTTCATTGTAGTCAATGCTTCTTGTTGACGGTTTCCAAGGACAACCAGATGCGCCTTATAGCACTCAATTTGACCAATAGAGTTATATTTGATGAGAAAAACCCATTTAGAGCCAATAGCTCTACGATCAGTAAGGAGATTAACATATTCTCAGGTGTTGTTGTATTGTAGAGAAAAAACCTCATCGTGCATAACTTTCTGCCATTTCGGGTTTGTAGTTGCATCCTTGAAGGAGGTCAGTTCCAGTTTTTGATAGATAGATTGAAAAGAAACAACATAGGCAAGAGAAATGTGTTTATATCATAAAAAAATCATAATAGAATACCGGATACCTGATTTTAGTATGGGAGAAGTTTGACCCGATCAGAGATCGAAGTGGCTTGCCTTTTGAAAATCTTAGTCTGGTAAGAGGGTTGAGGAATTGGTGATTCAGAAGTTCGACCTGATAGTGGATTTGTTGGGGATAGTGGTGGCCGATAAAGCTATTGAGGTGTTTGTAGGGGGAATAAACAGGGGGAGAATCAGTGGGTGGGGGTCTATAGGAGTTGCAAGAAGGGGGTCCGTAGTTGGTAAGTGTATATAAGAGGAGGTGCGTAGTGTGCAAGTGGTTAAGGATAAGAGGGTGAGGGCTAAGGCAGTATCCATTATGGGGTAACACGGGGAGGGGGTATGGCGTGGGACCATCTCCAACACAAGGACCAGTTACACGTTCAAAGGCTAAAGCATTGAAGGACAAACCAACAACCCCTTCACCTTCGTTAGATTCAATGATGGATGGAGCGATCACAAGGTCAAGAGCAAAGGTGATTCAAGATGAAGTTACGGACATTCTCATGACATGTATGCTCAAGGATACTCTCCTCACTATCAAGAGTTCTTTCATGATGTTACTTATTATTATAGAAGGGCCAAGCCACAACCAAGAAGATCCACTAAGAAAAGAAGAAGGATAAGAGCTGGGAAGAGTCTCAGAGAAGAAAACTCGACCGATTTGCCTGAAAAATCGACCGATTTTCCTGTAAGAAAAGTCGACTGGTTTCATGGTTCAATTTCCTTCACTGGAACGAGTTTTGCAAAGATCCGGCCATGATCTTCTATCTTTTGGCAATTATATCTTGTTATGATTACTTAATGTTCTCAGACTATCTTAAGGTATTATTAATTAGATCTTAATAGTTTTATAATTTAATATATCTTAAAGATATCTTTGCAAGATTATCTTTAAGTATATTTTCTTAGTCTTTGTAGGTTAATCTTCCTTATAAATAACCTTAGTGGGGAGACTGTTTGATAGATTAGATTTGATATATTTCCACATAATTGTGTGACTTGTAACTTCACTTACGGAGTTTGTATTCAATTCGTTAATCATTCAATCAAAAAGAGAGCTTTTGGTTGAATTGTTGTGAAGTTCTTGCTAGATTGTGCTTATGTGTGTTAATCTTACTGAAGGTTGGTTCTCCTAGTCAATTCTACTCCCTCCTTGTGCTTGTCTTACTTAAAAGACTTGTGTAAGTTTAAAGAAGTGCGGGTTAAGGTAATCTTTTCGTTTATGGGTTTTGACACATTATTGGTCAAGGTTCTTTTGCGGAACTATCTTAGTTCATATCTTCCTATATATCTTTCATTTATCATCCCATATTCATCTTTTTATCTCTCCATATCATTCACTAATCCGTGTTTTGAGTTTATCGAAAAATCGACATGTTCATCAAATAAATCGGCCAATTTCTTTCCTAGAACAACCCGATTTATATCCTAGTTAAGGACTTTCGATCTAGATTGGGAACTGCGGCTTAACCCCGCATCAAAGTGGTATCACAGATAAGCTATTGAAGTCCGAGCACTCACAAAAGGTTTGAGTTTTATCTTGAGTCTTCTTTGAGTTATTGTTCGCCATCTTTGCAAGCCAATTTAAGTCTAACATGCGTTGATTTGTGTAAGTTCTGGAAGAGAGAAACGCCATCGACCAAACACAACACAACCGTTGACCTTGAAACCTCTCCAAAAAAAAAAGAAAAGAACCAAAAACAAAAATTGTGCTTCAAGTCAAGATCTTTTCTAGTAGTTAACATCTTACATATTGTTCGCTCCAAATGGTGTGTGCAAGCTTTAAATTTATAACCCTAGACTTAAGCTTAAAACAAGGATGCGAACCCGCAGTGTACGGGTCAATCGTAGTAAAAAGCAAGGAATTCCAGGGGTCGATCACAGGGACTCGGTGAAACAAAGTCGATAACGGTAAACTTCGTAAATACTAACCACAAGAGCAATTAACACAATCAAAGATGAATAAGAAGTCAATAAAGCAAACATGCAATTCTAGGGATTAAAGCATCTAGTTGTGGTTCCAACTCAAGATCTAAAGATAAGCGGACAAAGCTGAGATTTTTGCATAGGGAAGGTGTTACTAAAGTGGAATAGATCACCGGGTAAGTCTCACTACTCACTAATCCTAAATCGTAACTCCTATTACCGGGTAAGTCTCAAGGAATTAAGATAAGGAACTATAACCTCAAACTAACACACCATCTAAGGGAATAGAATCAACCTTTACCGGGTAAGTCTCAGGCTAACTCACAAAGATGGGATGGAAGCACACTCAAACCCCAATAAAGGATAAACCTTTATTACCTACACTTATGATCTTAGGTACACAAACTAAGGAATTACCGGGTAAGTCTCATCCTAAGCTTGCTTTGAACCAGGAAAGGTGTAATAAGAATAGGATTTGGCAAACTCTAACACTTAACTCTCAATTTAGGATCAGATAAGTCACCTCGGTAAACCGAATTCCACCCCGGCCGAGATGTTCATCGACTGAACGAGATGCTTAGGGTTAAGGTTAAAGACTCGAACTTTCAGGGTCCCACTGGAATCTAAGATTATTCTATCATTGTTTTTCCCACAACCTTCAGCCAATCACCCTAGAATCACACAAGGAAATTAGCCACTCATCATCATTATGAAAGTATTAATCAAATATATGGGAAGAAGGTGAATATTTGAACAAGAAGAATTCAATGAAAAGACTTCAATAACTGAATCAAATATCACAACAAAAGCGTTCCTTGGATAGCAATCCAACAAGAGAAGACAACAAGGAAGGGAATCAAAGACAATCTTACAAAACCCTTCAAAAAGCTATAAAAGCTATGATCTTCAATCTTCCTTCAACCTTCGAAAAGGTTCTTCAAATCTCCAAATTGGAGTATGGCTGCTGCGTGTGGTGTAAGTGGGCTGTATGCGAGATCTCCTCGTAAGCAAGATGTTGGATTTGTGGAAATCCAACCGTTTTTATAGGAAAATAACCCTCCAAAGATAAGATATCTTAGAAAGATCTTTTCCCATAAAAATAGGTAAAATATAAGATCTTCTTCCTTCCAAGAGCCAAGCCCAAAAATATAAGATCACTTTCCAAAGATAAAAGATCCCAGCCAAGAATAAAATAATTTTCGCCGCATCCTAGGTATTCGCCTCGGTCGAGTCGGCGTCTCTGGATCACCTCGGTCGAGATGAATCTCTGGTCAACCGAGGTGAGTCTCAACTGAATGTGAAATCTCTCAAAACTAGTCCAAAGTAAATCTTTAACCCATGGCTATGCTTCCTGGATGGTTCCTTATGCTCCTCAATGTAGCTCCAATGACTCCATAGCTCCTTTTGCTCCTTTTTGATGCAAAACGTGCCATTTAACCTACGATTACAACAAAACTAGGTGTAGACCTCGATTCTTGCAAAGGTAGATGAAATGGTAATATAATCACATAATATACATACAAACATGCAGGTTATGAAAGATAAAACGTCAAAACAAACCCCAAAATATAGACTATAATTCATGCTACCAAAATACCCCATACTTAGCCCTTACTTGTCCCCAAGCAAGTTCCGCATATAGAAGACAAGATAGAATGGATTATTAGTCATGAAAGTCAATGAAAAGTTTTTCAAAAACATTTTTTTGGTGTGCTACAATCATAGATCACTCTAAGAGAATACTTCATGGGATTTAAAATCAATGTATGATCAAAACATTTTATAAATATAAGAAAGTTGTTCATCTTTGCATAAAATCATAGAATGCATAATAAGTCATAATTATCAAAATTAATCATGTATAATCCAGTTTAAACCACTAAGTCAATCAACAAGCTCAAGGTCTCAAGGGCTTCCCAAAAGAAAGGTCAAGAAACGTGTAGGTTAGGGATGTATGTAAGGTAATGTGGTGCTAGAATCCGGGAAAAGGATGAACTTCACTTTCACTTTGACTTGCAACATCTTCCATCAATAAGCTTTGCTTATTTCACTTTTTCTTTTACTTTACTTTTTGGGATGCATGGACAGAGGTGCACAATAACCGAAGCCTAGGAGATCCGCAATCATCAATTTCTCGAGATGCATCAAACCCTTGATGCACATACCATGACCCGTTAGGAATATCGCTCAATCTGACTTTGGCAAGACACAAACACCCGGCTATGTGAATGGTGCCGAGTTACTCATCTTCATGATTGACTTCCCCAAACCTATTATTGCTTTCTAACACTTTCACTTCCAGCCACTTCTCAACCTTAACTTTACTTGCTTTCACCACTTCGCTTGCTTCCAAATTCCCGGATAGGTAAAGGGAGGCAAAATGTATATGAGGGGTTAAGCATGATCAAGAAGAAGAAGAGAGAAGAATGAATTGCCTTGGTCTTTCCAGGAAGAAAGTGAGAGAACTCATGATGTGGTGTCAACCTTCAAATTCAACATAATTTAGATAAAAAAGAAGTATTAAACATGCCAATAATTTCAAACAAAGCATTTAGCAACTTAAACATATTATAAAACCTTTCAAACACATAAAGAATTTAAAACCAGTCAGTAAGCAAGATCTTCACTGAGATCATATCCAGATAAGAAGCACAAAAATCGTTTTCGAATACTCTCAGTTAACCCACCTCGGTCGAGATTGGAAAACCGAGGTGAAACGCCTCGTTTGGCCAGGACTGACTCGGTCGAGGTCAAAAGTTTTTTTTTAAAACCATTTTATTTATTTATTTATTTATTTATTTTTTTTCAGTTTCGACGTTTTTCTCAATCAAATAACCTGTAAATATGCATGCAATCTCAGATAAACACATAAAAGCAAACTGAAGCATAAATATGAAATATCCGATAAAGTGCGAGTCATACATCGAAGTCATCGAATAAGTACATCAAATCGTCATCAAATAAGTACAACAAATACCCCATACTTGGGACACACTGTCCCAGTGGGTCAAAATAAGTCTAAAGATAAGAGTACTCACCGGATAAATAGCTGAACTGCATAAAAATAATAAAGAAAATCCTGCAGCTCTCAGTAGTCGCGATCCGGTGGTGGTGGTGGCACGTATGGATACTGGGTCGGGTCGAACGGATAGCCCATAGCCTGCTGGAACTGTATCTCCATCATCCTGCGCTGATAGTGCTGGCCCTCTAACATCTGATGAGTCCAGCTGTCAATCTGTCGGTGCTGGGCAGCAAATCTCTCATGCATGTCCACAGTAAGGGCAGCATAAGAATCTATCATCTGATCTGTCAGATCATCGATCCGACGATGAGCCTCTGAATCTCTATGACGGCGTGTCCTACGCCTAGCAGGTCTAGCAGGTGATGCAGCAGGTGCAGGCTCAGTATCCTCCTCATCCAGATCTATAATCGGTGATGCGCTCGTCCCTGTAGTATCTGTCCCTGTATCCATCGGGACTCCACCCTCTCTCTCATCCACTGTATCCTCGTCATCGACCTCCTTCTCCTCAGTTGGGGCAGCTGCTGCCTCCCTAAAATCCTCCATCAGTGGAGCCCAAGCGGTCTGCCAATAATGTGGGTCGTAGACGGTGAACTGGGCAGACCATCGGATCCCCTGTGGCGCAGTCAGCTCCCACGGCATAGCCACATATGGAGTAGTCAAACCTCGGGGGACGAGAATCCGCCGAGTGATCATCTCCTGTAATCCAAGCGGCTTGGCAGCCGCCACCATCGTACAAGCACTGAGGTCCATGTCCTGATAAGTAGCTATGTGGGTGACAAGACCTCCGCATCAAATGTCTCCCTTCGCCTTGGCCTTGATCTTGTGCAGATCCTCTGCCAACATCAAGCCAAAGTCCGGGAAACCCCCAGTAACCATGCAGTATAAACTGAAGAGCTCACCCTGTCGGATCTTCTGGGGCGTCTCAGTACGCGCCAGAAGTGTCTCGCTGAATATCCGGTGGGCTAACCTAAAAGCTAGGTGGAAGATGACCTTCTCCCTGGAATCTCCAGGGCGCCATCTATCTGCATGCTCAGCAATATGGGCAATCTGCCCCCAAAACTCCCTAGCTACTGATCGGGAGGGGAAGTCAATGGCGGTGGGCTGTGAGAAGCCGAAAATGTCTCTCCAATACTCGAGCGGCACTAAGAAGTTCCGGTTCATCAACCGGTACTTCACAGAATGCTCTGTGGGAAGGTAGGTGAAGGAGCTAACGAACTCTAGGGTCGGCTCCAAGTAGGTTGGGGCTCGGATCTCAGTAAACTGATCCAGCCCAAATGTAGTAATCATCCTCCTAAGGTCTCCATCTACCCCTAGGCAATCAAAAGCGGACACGTCCAGGAAACGTGGTGCAATCACTGGACGGCCAGAAATACGGTCATAATCTACCCGGTGTCGCTCATGGATCACCGGGCGGTAAGGTCGGGAAGAAGAGGAAGAAGGGGAAGGTGAGGATCTATCTATGAGGGCAAGGCGACGTTCAGAACTCATTTTCACTCAGCTACTGTCAGATCACCTCGGTCACTGACAACTCTCAGGAATCACCTCGGCCGAGGCGCAGCTCGACTGGACCGAGGCGGAAACAGTTCGCGATTCAACTCTCAGAAATCCAGTTCTTTTCCCCCAATTTCACTACAATTGCTTCCTATGGGGTACTTAAGCCTTTTCTCAGCAGATGCAAGGGCAACCAAAGCCCAAATCGAAACGAATAAACGAGTTAGGGTTCGGTTTCGTTTTACCTTGTTTCGGCCGAATCGTTCGATTTCTTCACAGATCTGTACTTGCAATGGGATCCTCTGTGCCTTAATCGCAGTTTGGAAGCGGAAATCTTCGAAAACGAGCAAGAATCGATGAAGCGAGGTGGAAGAGCGCCGCGGTCGAGTCGAAATAGGTAAAAAGTGAAAAAAAGAAAAATTTCCCCCTTTTATACTGTTTCTAGAACTGCTGTCACCTCGGTCGAGATGGTCTCTATGACCCTTGCTTGCTTCTCAATGAAGTCCCAAGCGTCATCTTCTCTCATGTCCATGAATGTTCCACATGAGAGGGATTGGAGGTTGAATTGCTTTCCCGCATCCAGCCCCTTGTAGTAAATTTCCAGCAATGCAAGCTTGGATATGCCATGGTGAGGGCAATCCAATAACAAGTCCTGAAACCTTTCCCATGATTTGAACAAACTTTCGTTTGATCTCATGGAAAATGCATTGATCTTACCTCTAAGTTCCGCCGTTTTGGATGGCGGAAAGAATTTGGTGAGGAACTCCGCGGAAAGGTCTTCCCACGTGTCTAGTTTCCCTCTAGGAAGAGCTTGGTACCAAGACAACGCTTTCCCCTTCAAGGAGAAGAAGAAGGGCTTAAGCTTATAGTTGTTGGTGGTAGCACTCTTCGGTCTCATTGTCTCCATCATACACTCAAAGTTTTGCAAGTGTTGGTGTGGAGATTCAGCGCTTGTCCCGCCAAATTGGTTTTGGCGAACAAGAGTAATAACTTGAGGGTTGAAGCTAAACCCTTGCACATCTTCAGCATCGAAATTCACGCCCAAACGGCGCGGTTGTTGTGTTGGATCCATCCGCTGGCCAAGAGTTCTTGGCTCTTCATCTACACGTTCGATCCTCGCATTCCTAGGTGGAATGCGGCGATTAGTAGCTCCCCGTGGATGGAAACGGTTCACATTGATTGTGGGGTCAATCTCCTCTAGCGGTGGCATGGAAGAATCACTATCATCAGCGGATGAGTGACCTCTTCTTCTAGATCTTGATGCCCTTCTTGAGGATTTCTTGTTTCCCTTATTCTTAAGGTCGCTTAGTTCTATCCTCATTTGGAAGATCATATCCTGTAGATTGTTAACTTGAGATTGATGACGATCCATTTCATCCCGGCGGAGGTTCTCATTCCATTGGAGTTGAGCTTCCTTCTCCGCCAACTCCGCTTGAAGATCACGTTCGTGTTCTTCAGCCATCTTCTTTTCCTTGCGCTTTTGCCTTAGAGTCCTCTCAAGCTCTTGATCAAGAGGTAAGAGGTCTTCGGTGTTCCTAGACCTGCGCATGCACTCAAAGAAATATCAAATAACGAGAGCAAAGCTCCCAAGCTTGACAACCAGCTATTGAATTCGGCCTAAACCAAATCCCCGGCAACGGCGCCAAAAACTTGTTCGCCACTTAGCGTGCGTGCAAATAAGCTTTAATTTTATAAAACTAGAATCAAGCAAGCGAACCCGCAGTGTACGGATCGACGTAGATTAGCAAGAATTCCAGAGTATCGAACACAGGGATTTGGGGAGAATAAATCCGATCGTAGGTTATCAAGCAATTGAATGTAAGAGCTTTGCAAATTATTGGGAAAACAACAATCCTAAAGATCCAAGTATCCAGCTGTGGAAATCGATTCAAGATATTCTTAATGATATAAAGACAGAGTTGAGATATGCAAAGGTATGCTAATGTAAGGTAATCGTACGGTGAAGTTCCAAAAACCTTATATGACTCACCTACAAGACACTCTCTATACAGGTTGTTGAGGCTTCAATATAGAAAGGTTCTAAAGATAAGAATTAATGTCAATTACCCAAACTTGTAATCCAAGGATCAAGACTAACTAAATCGATTAAGGTTGTGACACTCACAATCGAGGTAGAGGTTGTTGAGGCTTCACTACCACCTAGAAAAGGCAAGCCCAAACTAAGTTAAAGCAGATCTTTAACTTTGGATTAAAGTAAAAGCAGGTTCGTAAACTTAAGGGAAATTACGGGTGGATCTTGAGATTCCACGGCCGTGGAACTCAAGAACAAACCGTGATTTAGGGTTCGTCGACGATTCTCTCTAACTCTCAGGGTCTAATCTGTTTACGATCGATCTATCATCATCTAAGCCACAACTATCAACCCTTCACCCTAGAATTGTTAAGGGTTTTTAGCCAACAATCATCATTATGATATCAAATTCAAAGATTAAAAGATTGAAAGATGAAAACTTCCGAAAACTTTCAATAAACTTCAAACCAATCTCAATGTCACAATCAAGAATGAATATTGTCAATAGATTCAGAATAAAGCAAAACAATCACAATCTTAGGAAAGAAAGAAGAACGGGATGTCAATCCGTCTTCCAAATCAAACCTAAACAAGAAGAGAATTCTTCTTGCAACAATCTTCCAAAAACTTCGATCTTCCGTCAATCCGGAAATCTCCACAGCAATCTCCACCAAAAGTGCGAGATTAGGGCAGCTCCAAGGAAAGGGCAAAATACGTCTTTTGCAAGAACCGCCAAAAATCTCCAAAGTGAAGGTGCAAGCGTAACTCTAAAACGAGGTCGCAAAATGCGTCTAAGCGGGGGTAAGCGAGGATGACGGAATCTCCCTTCGTCCGTCTTTTTATAGGGCAAGATAAGATATCGGCCCGGCCCAATCTTCAAAAGATCGTGGCTTCAAAATGTGGCGAAAAAGATCGCCAAGATCACGGTCGTGGAAGGTTCCACGACCATAATTTAGAGCGTGGGAATCAACACGGTTTGAACCATGGATTCCACGACCGTAAAAGCTCCTGGAATGAATCACGCTTCTCCTACAGGGTTCCACGGCCGTGGTTTAGGGCAAGAACGTGATTCTTCCCTAGCCTCGTGCATTCCTGAAGTTGACATCCATTTTGCCCCTAAGAATGCTCTTAATCCATGTACACACTCAATCAACTCATCTTTGCTCGATTCCGTTCGGAAATGGCTCTCAATCACCTATAATCAACATAAAGCTAGTGTAGACATCCATATCGATAATATAGGCTAACTAGCTCACAAATGCAACAATGCTAAATCAAAGACTATCAATATGAATCAAATACACTTAGAAAACGTGCCTAAAATATCACAATATTTCATACTAACAGGGTGAAGTAAGTAAGTCTATCCATTGCTCCAACAAGTGTAAGTGCTCATCGGGGAATGAATCGTCTATGGGTGGATCGTCCGTCTCGCGGGAAGATTCCGGTAGCCGGCTGAGGTGATCCGCAACGGAGTTCTCGAATCCCTTCTTATCGCGGATCTCTAAGTCAAACTCTTGAAGCAAGAGAATCCATCGAATAAGGCGTGGCTTGGCATCTTTCTTAGCAAGCAAGTAACGGATGGCAGCATGGTCGGTTTAGACAATGACTTTCGCCCCTACTAAATAGGAACGAAACTTCTCGAAAGCATATACAACCGCCAACAACTCCTTCTCAGTGGTAGCGTAGTTGCGTTGGGCTACATCTAGCGTCTTGCTAGCATAGTAAATGGCGGTGGTCCGGCCATCCCTCTTCTGTCCAAGCACCGCTCCTACGGCTACATCACTAGCATCACAAATGACCTCAAAAGGCAAGGTCCAATCAGGAGGTTGGATAATGGGAGCGGAGATCAACGCTTCCTTAATCCTGTAAAAAGCATCAAGACACTCCTCCATGATCTCCTCTATGTACTCGGAAAAGATAGCCATCATGCATCGCTGGAAGGTAGCGGGTGTATTGCACAATCCGAATGGCATCCTCCGATAGGCAAATGTCCCCCACGGACAAGTAAAGGTGGTCTTCTCCTGATCATCCGGATGGATAGGAATCTGGAAGAATCCACTATAGCCGTCCAAATACAAAAGTGTGAATGCTGGGCCAACCGTTCGAGCATTTGATCGATGAAGGGAAGCGGAAAGTGGTCTTTCTGAGTCGCCGTGTTCAGCTTCCTATAATCAATGCAAACCCTCCAGCCCGTGACGGTTCTAGTTGGGATCAACTCGTTGTTCTTATTCGTCACAACGGTCATCCCTCCTTTCTTCAGAACGACATGCACCGGGCTTACCCACTTGCTGTCCGAGATAGGATAAATAATACCTGCATCCAACAACTTAAGAATTTCCTTCTTCACAACCTCTTTCATGATCGGATTTAACCGTCTTTGAGGTTCCCGTGAAGTCTTATGATTGTCCTCCATTAGAATTCTATGCATGCAGAAAGAAGGGTTAATGCCAATAAGATCATCCGTGGTATAACCTATAGCCTTTCGATGCTTTCTCAGGACATGCATTAATTTAGATAATTCAGATTCGGAAAGGGAAGCACTAACAATAGCGGGATAAGTAGAATCCGGTCCAAGAAAGACATACCTCAAGTGACTAGGGAGTTGTTTAAGCTCCACAACTGGGGGTCTCTTCTGAGGGGGATCCTTGCTTCCTCCGTCCCGTGGAATGGTTTCAGAAACTGGACTTTCGGAAGTCTCAGTTGAATCAGTCTCGCCATCGACCTCGGTCGAGGCGTAGAGGCGTTGACCGAGATGTTCCTTAGTCGCCTCGCTCAGTCCAGAAAGTGCCTCGGTCGAGGTACTGCAACTGGGACTGAAACTGGAGATCTTCGTCTCCTGGATTAGCTTTTCAGTTTTTGCTCCTGGATCCTCTTCCAGTGCCTTTAAGTTCCGTATATCTACATCACAAGAAGCATCTATACCTTCCTCCATTAAATTGAAGCTAATAACTCTTTCGAGTGGATCGTTAATAAGGATAGAGCTCACCAATTCTCTTGATTCTTCTTCATCGTAGATGTTGAAGATATCATCAGTTAGTTGCTCTCCCTTCATTGCGGCAAGCAATGCAAACTCCACCTCATCGCCACCAGTGTTGAATTTCAACTTGGCGTTCTTGCAATCCACGTTGCAACCCGAAGTTGCTAGAAATGGCCTCCCGAGAATAATAGGAACAGGATAATCTGCGGGAATGTCAAGTACAACAAAATCTATAGGTAGATAGAAGTTACCTAACTTGACCGGAACGTCCTTCAAGATGCCCACGGGATGGGTGATGGAGCGATCCGCCATATAAAGTCGAATCTTGACCGGCTTGGGCTCTCCAAGTCCGATCTTTATACATAGTTCCAGCGGGATGATGCTCACGCTGGCTCCTAGATCACAAAGGGCTTCACAAGTGACATCCCCAACTTGAATGGGAATGCTAAATGAGCCGGGATCTCTCAACTTAGGTGGCATCTTCTCCTTCATGATCTTAATAAGCTCCGAGGATTTAGATGTCATCCTAACTTCACCAAAGTCTTCCAATTTCCTTTTCCTTGATAGAATTTCCTTCAAGAACTTCCCATAGGCGGGCATCCCTAGAATAGCATCAAGGAAAGGAATGTTAATATGCAGCTTATTCATCAAGTCAAGGAACTTACCAAAGTGCTTGTCTAGATGTGCTCTGGCCCTTGACTGGGGGAATGGAAGTGGTGGTTTGTATGCAGGAGGTGGAACATAAGCTTCAGTTTTCCCCTCCGCTTTCTGTGGCTCCACCTCGGTTGGCATCTCGGTCGAAGTGTTCTTCGACTGTACCTGGACCGAGGTGGTCTTCGTCGGTACTGACACCGATCGAGGCACTGGATCTGCTGTCTTGAGTCCACTCCTCGTCGTTATGGCCATGCACTGGCCCTTAGGGTTGCTTTCCGTCTTTGCTGGAAGCTTCCCTGGATCTCTTGGCGCTTCATTCGCCCTACTTGCAAGTTGTTGTTCAAAGGCCTTTTGGGCCTTCGAAAATGAAGTCATAGAAGTCTCCATAACGTTGAGCTTGATCAAGATAGCCTCAAGAACTGCGTCTTTCTTTTCCGGCTGAGACGAACTTGATCCTTGCCCTTGGCTTTTCAATGGAGTAGAAGAAGAAGAAGAAGGGGAAGAGAGGAAAGGGTTAGAGGAATCGTTAGAGTTGGAGTTTGAATGGTTGTTACCGTTATTTTGGTTGTTCGCCCTCCAGTTGTTGCTATTAGATCCTCTATTGTTGTTGTTGTTGTAATTGTTGTTATGGGGACCGTTGTTGTTGTTGCGGTACCCATTGTTGTTGTTCCTTTGCCCTTGCTCTTCCTTCTTGGTTTGAGCAACCAAGAGTTCCTTCAATTGCTTCACGTTATTCTTCAAAGACGTGAGTTGATTGTTGTTGGATTGAGTCTCTTGAAAGTTGACTCTTTTAACTCCACCTTCAGCTCCTTGGTGGGTGTACTTCTCCATATGCAAGGCTTGCTTCTCGATGAAGTCCCAAGCCTCGTCAATCGCCATGTCCATGAAGGTACCGGCGGAGAGTAGTTGGAGATTGAACTGGGTGCTTCCGTCCAGCCCCTTGAAGTAAATCTCCAATAACTCTAACTTTGGAATCCCATGATGTGGGCAATCCAAAAGAATGTCCTTGAACCGCCCCCATGACTTGGACAAACTCTCCTTGTCCTTCATAATGAAAGCGTTGATCTTTCCTCTCATTTCAGCAGTTTTTGAGGGGGGAAAGAATTTCGTCAAGAATTCCGTAGTCATCTCCTCCCATGTGCTGATTTTTCCTGGAGGAAGAGATTGATACCAAGTAAGAGCTCTATCTTTTAAAGAAAAGTAAAAAGGTCTTAGCTTATAGTTGTTGTTTTCAATTCTCGGAGGTCTCAAGGTTTCCATCAAGATCTCGTAGTTTTGAAGATGTTGATGTGGTGATTTCTTCTCTAGCCCTCCGAACTGGCATTGGCGAATCATAGATAGAACTTGCGGTCGAAGTTCATAATCATGGTCCGCCGGATCTCCTAGGTTAACTCCTGGACGCCTCAGTTGTTGATTAGGGTCCATTCTTTGACCTAGGGTTTGTGGGATTCCTGCAAGAAGAACATCTCGGACTGGCATCCGAGGTGGAAGTATATCGGCCGGGGCGTCAGGTACTGGAACCTGCCTCGGTCGAGGGTCGGCAACTGGGACCTGCATCGGTCGAGGATCAACGGGTGGATCTTCCCTCGGTCGAAGTAAAATCTGGTCTCGTATGGCTGCCATATCTGCTTCGTTTGCTTCAGTCCTGGTGCGAGTTTCTTCCTTCTCTCGCCTTAGTTCTTCCCTGCTGAGGCGTAGCAGCTCTAACGCCTCTTTCAATTCGGCCTCAAGATCGCGGTTGTCTTGTTGGGCCATCTTCGCTTCTCTTAAGCGTCGCTTGTATGTCTTTTCTAGTTCGGGATCGTAAGGAACGATTTCCTTCCCAGTGCGGGTTCTTCGCATATACCTAAGAAAGAACCTGCAAAAGTCACTCAAGTAGAGTGGTTAGAAGACACGGGGGCAAGTGCCCCAAGAGCAAACCGTACCGGCTCGGTCTAGACCAAGTCCCCGGCAATGGCGCCAAAAACTTGTTCGCTCCAAATGGTGTGTGCAAGCTTTAAATTTATAACCCTAGACTTAAGCTTAAAACAAGGATGCGAACCCGCAGTGTACGGGTCAATCGTAGTAAAAAGCAAGGAATTCCAGGGGTCGATCACAGGGACTCGGTGAAACAAAGTCGATAACAGTAAGCTTCGTAAATACTAACCACAAGAGCAATTAACATAATCAAAGATGAATAAGAAGTCAATAAAGCAAACATGCAATTCTAGGGATTAAAGCATCTAGTTGTGGTTCCAACTCAAGATCTAAAGATAAGCGGACAAAGCTGAGATTTTTGCATAGGGAAGGTGTTACTAAAGTGGAATAGATCACGTGGTAAGTCTCACTACTCACTAATCCTAAATCGTAACTCCTATTACCGGGTAAGTCTCAAGGAATTAAGATAAGGAACTATAACCTCAAACTAACACACCATCTAAGGGAATAGAATCAACCTTTACCGGGTAAGTCTCAGGCTAACTCACAAAGATGGGATGGAAGCACACTCAAACCCCAATAAAGGATAAACCTTTATTACCTACACTTATGATCTTAGGTACACAAACTAAGGAATTACCGGGTAAGTCTCATCCTAAGCTTGCTTTGAACCAGGAAAGGTGTAATAAGAATAGGATTTGGCAAACTCTAACACTTAACTCTCAGTTTAGGATCAGATAAGTCACCTCGGTCAACCGAATTCCACCCCGGCCGAGATGTTCATCGACTGAACGAGATGCTTAGGGTTAAGGTTAAAGACTCGAACTTTCAGGGTCCCACTGGAATCTAAGATTATTCTATCATTGTTTTTTCCACAACCTTCAGCCAATCACCCTAGAATCACACAAGGAAATTAGCCACTCATCATCATTATGAAAGTATTAATCAAATATATGGGAAGAAGGTGAATATTTGAACAAGAAGAATTCAATGAAAAGACTTCAATAACTGAATCAAATATCACAACAAAAGCGTTCCTTGGATAGCAATCCAACAAGAGAAGACAACAAGGAAGGGAATCAAAGACAATCTTACAAAACCCTTCAAAAAGCTATAAAAGCTATGATCTTCAATCTTCCTTCAACCTTCAAAAAGGTTCTTCAAATCTCCAAATTGGAGTATGGCTGCTGCGTGTGGTGTAAGCGGGCTGTATGCGAGATCTCCTCGTAAGCAAGAGGTTGGATTTGTGGAAATCCAACCCTTTTTATAGGAAAATAACCCTCCAAAGATAAGATATCTTAGAAAGATCTTTTCCCATAAAAATAGGTAAAATATAAGATCTTCTTCCTTCCAGGAGCCAAGCCCAAAAATATAAGATCACTTTCCAAAGATAAAAGATCTCAGCCAAGAATAAAATAATTTTCGCCGCATCCTAGGTATTCGCCTCGGTCGAGTCGGCGTCTCTGGATCACCTCGGTCGAGATGAATCTCTGGTCAACCGAGGTGAGTCTCAACTGAATGTGAAATCTCTCAAAACTGGTCCAAAGTAAATCTTTAACCCATGGCTATGCTTCCTGGATGGTTCCTTATGCTCCTCAATGTAGCTCCAATGACTCCATATCTCATTTTGCTCCTTTTTGATGCAAAACGTGCCATTTAACCTACGATTACAACAAAACTAGGTGTAGACCTCGATTCTTGCAAAGGTAGATGAAATGGTAATATAATCACATAATATACATACAAACATGTAGGTTATGAAAGATAAAACGTCAAAACAAACCCCAAAATATAGACTATAATTCATGCTATCACATATCTTCTGTCAAAGCAACTTTACAAACACTTCTCCGAGCAGTAAAGATCATAAGGCAACCAAGGAGTAGCAGTCCAAGAGAGATTCTTGAACGTTGGATCCAAGGCGTCGATTTGACCAATAAATCGGCCTGTTCTTCAGAAAAATCATCCAATTTTTCATCCGATTTTACTACCGTTGTCAATTTTCGAGAAAGATTTGAGGCATACTTTGCAGATACCAAGTGCACATTGTGCAAGAATATTACAACAGAAGAGTTTCAGCATATACCTTGATCCAGTTAAAGAGTTCTAGCCATACCTAAATCCAAAACCCGACCTACTCTCTTTCTTAACTTCGCAACTCAAGGTACGTTATTCTCTCTTCTTAATCTCTTGTGTGTGTTTATTTAGCCTCTTTTTCTATTCTAAACACTGAGTCTTTTTTTTAGTGTGTTAGTTAGTATTTATACTTCTTAACACACTAGTTGTCTATCTGCAATATTTTCTTTCTACCTTGTCGTGTGTGAAATAAACTTCTTACAGGGATTCCTTAACCATCACACCCCACAAGAACCTTTATCTGAACCAAGTCAACTACTTAGATTCAACCAAGGAGTTCAAGGACGACCAAGGCGCTAATTTGTAAAGAAGCATTATCCCATACAAGTCAATTCCGTCAAACCATCTTGCGATAACACAAAACGAGCGTGAGTGCGAGAGAAAACAAGAAAGGTATTTTTGATTTCTCAAACCTTACGAGTTTGTTGTTACTGTGCATGTTGGTATAGATGTCAGGAAGAGATAGTCCATGCAGATTTTAAAAGGACAATACTCCAGATATAGCGGACATGTTCAAGCAAATAATGACCAAGATGTCCAACATGGATAGGCGATGATGACATGATCTATGACACTAGTTTAGGCACTCTTTTAGATAGTTTTCCTTTCCATTCATGCATGTTTCCGCATTAGTTCGTGACGTTTACGCTTAAATTATGCATATTGTCGAAATAGACGTCTACACAAACTCTTGTCAGTTTTGTAGGTATTTTGGGGAGCTTTTGGAGCTTAATCGATACATTCGAGGATCATTCCTTGTTGTGGCACACATCCGGACTCTTTAAGAAGCAAGCTAGGAGCAAAGGAGAACACATAGGACCTTGTTGGTGCATGCCTTGCGCCAACTCATCGCTTGATGATCCAAGGAGGGTTTCTGGAGCAAAACAACGACCCATAGGCCATTTCCATGCCCATGGTTTTGGCCGTGGTTTCTGTCTGGACCATTTTGACATGTGTCCCACGATCTCTTTGCCCGACCATTGCTTATTGGAGGAGTATTTAAGTGATGTTGCAGGCTGTATTGAAGGATCTCTCTCTTCCCTTTTTGACCTAGCTTCTTCCCCAAAACACTTCTCCATTGTAGCCTCTCTTCCAAGTACCCATTGTGGGTGTTCTTGGAAGAGATTAGTGTAGTTTTTCGTTTTTAAAGTGAGATTAGAGTGGTTTTGAGTGAGGTTTCCATTGTTGACAACTTGGAACAGCTCTTGGAGCCTTTGTAAGATTTGGTAACTTCTATTCTAGCTTTTAATGTCTTTTCTTTGGATTATTCTTCAATATCTAGCCATGACTTGCAAGCATGCTCTATTTGTGAAGTTTGATCTTAAAATGTATGTTGTTGGCTGAATAGTTGTGATTCTAGGGTGAAGGAATGATGTTTATGCTTTGGGCTATGATTGTATGGACTTCCATGTTAGCTTAGGATCGATTTGTGTTCGAAACCCCAACTCAGTGTAGAATCACGGCATGTTCTTCATGATTCTACGGTCGTGGTTTCCATGATCCACACGTAATTTTCTCTGTTGTGCTTGTATTGATGAATCTGGATGTTAGGATGTAGATGTGTTGAAATCCTAGTGTTTGTTGAGCCTAATCTAGCTTAGGGTGACCTAATGTTAGAAAACTAAGTGAGGGATGAGACTTACCCGGTAATTTTCTCTCTTAGATGCATAAGATGATGAACTCTAGGTAGTAGTGAGCCAAAAAAGCCGCTATTGGATTGATTGTGCTAGGATCATTGCCTAAGACTTACCCATTCCGAGACTTACCCGGTAAGGAGGGGTTTGACCCTTAGGTAGTGGCCGGTTTGTGTAGAATTCCCGTCCTTAGGTTCCTTGAGACTTACCCGGTAATAGGACCTTAGGTGCGAGACTAGTGGAGCATGAGACTTACCCGGTAATTGCTCCCATTAGAGAAACAACCAACTCCGAACAACCGCAGCCCTCCTTTGATGTTTAGATAGCATGAGTCCATTGTCATAATCGGAATTCCGAATCTCTAGAATCCGCTTTCTTACCTCTTAGCTCTTATCTTTGTGTTTGTGTGTTAGTTTGCTTGTTTGTGTTGATATATTTGTGATCCTTGTTTGATCACCCAAAACCATCCAAAAATATTGTGTTTTGCACTTTCTTTATTCCTCATCTCACCTTAGTTTAGATTTACACTATCTTTGATCATTGAATGACTTGATTTTACCTCAGTACTTGTGTTCGACCTCGGAATACTATCCTCGCTACAAAACGATCCGTACACTGCGGGTTTCGCTAGGTAGTTTAGGATTTTATATCAAGTTTATAAATGTAAAGCTTTTTGTGCTACCTATTGAAAGTGGAAGCAAGACCCAATACGGACTACCGATCTGAATCTCTCATAAGATTCGATCATAAGGTTGTTTTAGAAGTTGGCGGAAGCTCCGCTAATCCACCACCACCACCACCACCACCCCCAGCATCAACAATAAATCATCAACTGAAGTCCGGTAACCCTCAACCTAATCAATTCTTTATTGTTAAACGCAATCCACTTTTTGGTGACGAATTTTAAGACATAAGTGATGAAGAGGATGAGGGCATGTGGAGAGAATACCCATGATGTCATCAATGAAGAGGACGCTACAATAAACACCATATGCATCATCAGGATAATGACGGACTTGGGAAAGTCAAGGTCAAAATTCCGAGTGTCGAAGGTAGATGCGATCCGGATGCATACATGGAGTGGGAGAGCAAGATTGAACAACTTTGGTCTTGCCATAACTTTAGTGAGCAACGGAAGATCCAACTTGTTGCGTTGGAATTCCATGGTTACGCACTCATTTGATGGGATCATCTCATCAAAGAACGGAGGAGAGCGGGAGAACTGGATATCAACACTTGGAAATGCATGAAGGCCTTGATGAAGGCTAGGTTTGTGCTACCGCACTATGGTCGGAAGTTGAGACAGCACTTAGAGAACCTCAAGCAAGGTTCCATGTCCGTAGAATAGGTCTACACCGCCATGCAAACGACAATGGTGAAAGACAACATACAAGAGGATAAGGAGTCTATCATTGCTCGATTTCTACGAATTTTACATCCCTCTTTAGCTAATAAAATTGATCTTTATCCCTATGCTTCTATGATTAATTTACTGCATTTGGCTATCAAGGTGGAGAAAAAGATCAAAGGACGGAATCAAGGAACAACTTCTTGGACTCCAAAGAGGAAAAATCAACCCACCTCCAGAAAATTGACCGATTTTTTGACCAGTTTTCTTCTCAAAACGAGGAAGGAAAACGTTCTTTAGCCGATCCAGTAGCGTACAAACCTTCTACTCATTCTCGTCCTTTGAATGAGCCTTCAAAGGACCATAAAGGGAGTACTTCTAATTCTACCTTAAGATCTAGAGATATAATTTGCTTTAATGTCAAGGTAGAGGTCACTATATGCACGATTATCCTAATAAACGAGTTTTGTTTCTAAATCAACAAAGGCAATATGAAATCAAGGAAGAAAATGAGCATGATCATACCCACATAAATGCATTACATGAGCATGAGCATGATAACAATAGTGATAGTGATTGTGAATATGAGCATGGTGAATCATTGATTGCTAGACGTACTTTGCATGCTAAATTGACTTATGTAAGGATAATCAACGTGAAAACCTTTTTCATACTCGATGTCTTGTTCATGGAAAGGTTTTTAACATGATTACTGATGGAGACAGTTGTTGCAACATAGCTAGTGAGGAATTGATCACTAAGTTGCAAATATGAGGATATTGTTGGATAAATGATTGTGAAGAATTAAAGGTTAATAAATAGGCTCGCATTGCATTTACTTTGGGAAAATATGAGGATATTGTTTTTTTTAAAGTTGTGCCTATGCAAGCATGTCATATTTTGTTAGGCTGCCCTTGGCAATATAATAGAAAGGTTACGCATGATGGATTTTCTAACAAACACTCTTTTGAGTTTAAAGGGAAAGCCATTCTCTTAAACTCATGACTCCTTTGAAGATTGTTGAGCATTACGACAATAAGAAGGAGAAACACACATAGAAAGACAAAGAATCAACTCCCAAAGAAGAAAAATCGGGCAGTTCTTCAAAAAATCGACAAATTTTTGAAGAAAATCGGTCTGTTCATGGGAAAATCGACCGATTTTCCTGTAGCTCATTCGATTTTTCCTCTCCGGGACAACAACGAGCCCTTCTTTCTTCTAAAAGGGAGTTCCTCGATGATATACCCCTTTAGACCTTTCTTTACTGATTTTATATAAAAGCCTACTTGAAGAACCGTTAGGTGAATATAAAGGATAAAAGATACTCTAGAAGGGGGGTTGAATAGAGTATGAGATCTTTTCGCAAAAACCTATCTCAAGGCTTTGAAACTGATTTCAAAGGCCTTGATGTCAATCTGAGCTCTTTGTGACACGCTTTGATTTCAAGGGCTTTGAAATTGATTTCAAGGGACTTGACTTTGTTAACCTGCAAAACAAAGTTAGTCACAATAAAGCAGATAAAGTGCAAAATGTAAAAGATTGACACGAGGATATGTTTACGAAGTTCGGCTCTAAATAGCCTACTCTCCGTCCCAAGGTATAGCCGTAGGATCTAACTATCTATTATCAGCTTCAAAGAGTCCTATATACAAACTAGAAGAAATCCCCTTCTTCTCTCACTATAGCCGATACTACGATCTAGCTCCAACTCTTCACCTTGCTATAATAGCCTAGTTACTTTGTAGAGTAACAAGCACTGTAGTATAACACTTTGTAGATATTCTAATGGAGCTCTCGAGTTTTATCTCTCTCTAGGGGATAAAGATTTTGTAAAGGAGAGAAAGAAAAACTTCTTTGATAGAATGAAGATGTTTTGGTTCGCTTGAAGACTTTGAATGTTTCCGTGTAAACTTGTGTACTTTCTTCTTCAATCGACATCTTCATTTATAGTCTTCGATACAAAGATCTTCTAGCCTTTGGGAAGATGACCGTTGTAGATGGTTTTTCTTCTCCACGGAAAACGCTTATTGGTTGAGATGAGATAGCCGTTGCAGATTTTTGTCTCACACTTGTTGAAGATTTTTGTCTCGAGATCTTCAGATCTTGTTGTGAAGATATCCGAAATCCGTTGAGAAGAGATCTTGCGCTTTGGGTTGAGGATCTTTGTGAGATCCTGTTTTGAATCGAATCCACTTGGTCGTTAAGATCTTCTTTGAGCTTATCTTCTTGTTGAACATATTTCCTTGGAAGATCTTCTTTTGATTCTTGATTGAGTTGGTTGTTAGAGTTTTGAATTCCAGCCGCTTCGTCCTTTGAAACTAACTTCAAGGCTGTTTCCAGCCGCTTCGTCCTTTGAAACTAACTTCAAGGTTGTGGCTTATGATCCCTTGAAATGGCTTTCAAGGCCTCCATGTTGAACTTCTTCAAACTCTCCGTCTTTCCCTTGTATATGATTTCAAGGCCTCCATCTATCCCTTGAAATGCTTTCCAAGGCCTGCATACATTCTAGACAAACACCAAAACACACCAAGCAACTAGAAATACAATCGATATTTTGTTAGTTTAAAAACCACTTTATTTGTGTTAGGTCTTCTATCATCACCTATACAAATATATAATCAAGGTGGAGTTTTCACTACTGACTTTGAGTGATGATGTGAATGCCACATTGCCTTCAAACATTTTACAGGATTTGGATGAATATATAGAGGTTCCGGATGAGATTCCTACCGGACTTCCACCATTCCGAGGCATTGAGCATCAGATTGACTTCATTCCAGGTTCATCACTTCCTAACCGTCCTGCTTATAAAATGAGTCCGCAGGAAATCCAAGAAGTACAAGATCAACTACAAGACATATTGAACAAAGGCTATGTACGTGAGAGCTTAAGTCCTTATACGGTTCCGGTTCTATTGGTGTAACACCCCGAATTCGCGGGATTCGGGATGCCACATTGGGCTAGGATCTCACAGTGAATCTTGACCCTAGCCTGACAACAAGTTAACTGGACCTTACAATATGACACTGACATATATAAAAAACAAATGCAGAAAACTGCATAAACTGTACAACCAAAAGGAAACATCAACATAGCCGAGTATAAACAACAACATCCTCATAGAGGAGGTAACAAAAGATCATCCTCACGCAGGAGGGAAAAGTAAACAACCCCAAAAGACCACAACCATCCTATGTACGAAAGGTTCTCGGCTTGCCACTCTACTAGATCACTCAATAACACGCCCATCCTGTAGGGCATCTACAACATGGTAATAAACCATTAGCTAACCATACAAATATAAGGTAATGCATAAGCACAAACACAATCATAGAAAGATAAACACATCAGCATGTTATCACACATTTACCCATTTATCCTCTTTATATAATAGTCATTCACTAAAATATTGTATATATAGATAGATGAAAATATGTGACACGAGGACCGATACATCCTCGCCTCTGAGCCTGATAGCCAGCTGTACGAGTATCGGTCACACAATCCATGTACCCTATGGGAGTGGATTGCGCACTTCCTGTAAAGCCAGTCTGCCTGACATCAAAGAACCTCCCAGACTCCACGGCGGGATAAAAGGGAAAGGTTATCACAACCACGCAACGGGGAAATCAATAAAACATAGGTCGGTATAAACGACGTCTCATGCTATCATATCAAATATATAATGCACACACCACTCATGCAAACACACAATATAGGGATGGTAGCTAAGTAAGTCCTACGGACTTACCTCAACCTCGTACAAAGCTCAACCAGAATCAACCTCCACTCCTGAGAGAGGGGCACAACATAATAACAAGGCATAGAAAGATATCAACCTCTATTCATCAAAAGGGATACACCTAGGCCCAAGGGATCCATAGGATCATCCACAACCTAAAATCACAACCTAATAAACCTCAAAGGCCATACATGGCATATATCGATCATAACCTTATCAAAACCCATCCTCACACATCTAGCATGAACTTATACACTCACACTAGGAAGGGAGGGAACAAAGGCATCCTAAGCAAGCCTAGAAGCAACACACACCTGCAAAACCAAGTGGAAACACCAGCTGGTGTAGGTGGCCGCAGGGGCGGCTCATAGGTGGCGCAGGGGCGGCGGTCAGACAACGCTGGGGGCGGCTACATGTGGGGCAGGGACGGCTGGACGTGTAGAGACCAACCTTCAGCTCCTCCTTGCTTCTTCAATCGAGCTCTTCACTCATTTCTCAGCCAGCATCCATACACACACACATACATCCATATATACATCAGAAGAATCCAATCATGGCTGAAACAAGATGCAAACCTAAGGAGATCTAGCTAGACTAAGGAAAGAGAGAAAAAGATGAAAGAATGAAGAAAGTAAGAGAAGAAGCCATGAGACTCACTAGCTGAGCTCTCTAAGAGATCAAACACAACACCACAACAACCTCAAGCTGGCTCACAAGGCACAACAACATCAGCCATCAACAATCAGCAAGCAAAGCCAAGCATATAGCTCTCAAACTCAATAAAACTTGAAGAAAAGATCAAAGATGATCCAAGGAGAGATGAGAGGAGAAGAAGAATGTAGGAAGAGAGATGAAGCTGCAAGTGAAGAACCCTCATTAGAAGGTAAGAGAAGAAGCTTATAAAGGGATGAAAAGGGTAAAGCATGGGTTAAAGGGTCAGCAAAAACGTCTGCAACCACACAGGGCCGCAGGGCGGACCTTGTGAGGCGCAAGTGCGGCCCAGGCAAACCGCAGGGGCGGCCACTGGGTCACGCAGGGGCGGTCCAAGCTAAAACCAGGTCCTCAGCTCACACTTTCAGCAACTCAGCAACTAAGCTCTTACATCTCACCCCTAAAAACAAGTTTCGTCCCAAAACTTGCAAAATTCCAAAGCCTCTCGGACCCATAAGCCGAGGTATAACTCTTTCTCTCTCTATCGGAGGTATCACATCTCCGCTCAGAAGGTCATAACCTATACCAATCTATAACCTCAAACACCAACGTGGAGGAATCATCAACTCCAGAAAACAGGGCCATAACGCTACCCAAAGGCGTAGAGGAATCACATCTCTCGCCATACCACATCACAAGGCATAGAGGAAGTACATCTTTACCCAAATCATACTCATATACAACACATGGAGGAATAACATCTCCAATGAAACTATGTCCATCAAGGTAGCATGGAGGAAAGAACCATCTCCAACTATATGCTTGTTACGCTCAGGATGTGTGCACGCAATAGGTTTTAAATTTATACTCGTTATATTTCTCCTAACTCCTAGCGCACCCGCAGTGTACGGGTCGTTCGTAGTATGGATAGTATTCCGAGGTCGAACACAAAGACTAAGGTGAGATTGATTCGATTTATGATTATGTTTAGTGAAGATCTAGTTTAAGAAAGAAAGAAATAAAGAAATGAAAATCTCAATGTTTTTGGTTGGTTTTTAGGTGATCAATCAAGGATCACATTTCATGCAAAATAAACAATCAACTAAGCTAACGAATCAACACAAGCAAATAAGATAAACACGAGATATGAATCAAGGGAGAAAACCGGATTCTAGGGGTTGGAAATTCCGGTTATGGCATAGAACTCAAGCTTATCTAATCATTCCTTGGATTAACTATGATATGTTGGGAGCGAGTGTTTCTAGATTGGGATCAATCACCGGGTAAGTCTCATGGTCCACTAGTCCGTCCCTAAGATCTCATCACCGGGTAAGTCTCTAAGAACCTAAGGGATGGAATTCTTCACAAACCGGATTGTCACCTAGGGATCTAACCTATCCTCACCGGGTAAGTCTCGAAAAGGTTAGTCCTAAACAACTATCCTAGCACACTTAGTCCAATGGCGGCTTATGAGGCTCACCACTACCTAGGGTTTGTCATCTTTGAAATTTAAGAGTAAGAATCACCGGGTATGTCTCTTCTAACACTTAGTTGCTAACACTAGGTCACCCTAGGGTAGATTTAACACAACAAACACTAGGATTTCAACATTATAACAATCTAAAGCTAGATCCATCGAACCAGGGAGAATCACGGGCTGTTCTACACCCTCCACGGCCGTGGAATGGCAAGAACTGGCCGTGGACTCCAACAGAGGCTTGTTCAAGTACATAAGTCATCCAAAGGTAAATCTAAGTTCATCCTATCATAGTCTTAATTATAACCATCCTTTCCTTACCCTAGAATCGCATCTATTTATCCTACAACATGCATCTTAACAATCGAAAACATCAAGCATAGAATCATGGCTTCCATTTGCAAGATAATGAAAAGAAAGAGATGAACAAGTGAAGTAATCAAAACCAAGCTGAAAGTAAGATTAGAATGACTCACAACCCTTCCAAAAGAAGGTTCAAAAGGTTCATACAACTCTAGAAATCGATTCCGAAATTCTTCACTACAAAAGCTATCAAAATCTAGCTATGGTGTGTTCTTCTTCCTCCTCTTCAATGGAGCTCCTCTTCCTCCTTCAATGGTAGCTTCCCCTTGAGAGAATCTTCTTGTTGAGAGAGTATTTTGATTGGATGATAGTGGATAATGGAGAGCTGCTCCAAGATGCCCTCTCTCAATAATGCAGGACCACTTTTATACTACCACCATGCTAGAGAAGGCCAAGAGATCGTGGCACAGCTGTCACAACCGTCTGGCACAAACCACAGTTGGTTCCACGGCCGTGGAAGTGCCAGTGAACCGTGGTTTGGTGCTTCAGCGTCGCCTTGGTTCATTAAGCTTTGATTTGGTGCATGACTTGTGTTGGCAAGGTTCCTTGAGTCCTCCTTAGCCCTTAGCTTGCATTCAAATGAGTCCGAGGGTGTGTCATCTTGATGAACGATCCTCAAACGTATCGTTTAGGCTCCTAATTCTCCCAAAATACCTACAAAGCAATGCAAGAGTCCGTGTAGACGTCTATCTCGACAAATTACATGATTTAAGTGCAAACGTCATGAACTAGTGCTAGATCATGCATGAATTGGTGAGAATTCTATCTAAATGATTACCTAAACCTAAGTCATAAATCGTGTTATCAAAAATACCCCATACTTAAGGTTTGCTCGTCCCCGAGCAAATTCCCAACTATAGACTAAGAGATGACATGATTTATGTATGCAGAAAAATGGTAAAATCTTTTTGAGTTTGTGCTCCTAATATTGGATCACCTTCATAGTCATGTTTTATGGCAACGGTCAAGCAATTATGAATCGAACAAATGAAGGCACGGAAAGACAATTATACTTAACTCAAAAGCATGCATAAAATGTAAAAATGAAGAAGTCAAGATGATCAAGAGCATATCCAATCTAAATCACTAAGTCTTACAAACATGCAAATAGGTCATAAGGTCTTATGAAATAAAAGGCTAAGAAACGTTGTGGTTAGGTGGGGATTTTTCTAGGCTATGTGATGCTAATCCGGGAATGGAACTAACTCCACAATTTTGTCCTCGATCAACTTCCCTCAAGTGTATACTTTCTTTCTTTTCTTTTTCCTTCACTTATTTTTGAGACAATGGCATTGGTGTACAAAAGCCGAAACCTTGGTGATTAGCCTTCCTCGGGCTTTTTCTATTTTTCGAGGTGCATTCACACCGGGCACACATACCAAAGCTCGTTGGGACTATCGGTTTATTTGACTTTGGCAAGGCACCAACACCCGATTATGTGAAGTGTGCCGAGTTAATTGTCGATTAAACCAATGTCCCCAAACCTATATTTTTGTCTACACTTTCACAACAAATTCAGCATTTTATTCATGGCATTCTTTCATCAACATCTTCACCCCACACTTGCTTTTCACACACATCAACACACTAACATGCTCCTATTCCCGGATGGGTCAAAAGAGGTCAAATTTATATCAATTGAGGTGCTCAAACATCATGATCAAGATGAGAAGTAGAGAAAGATGAATTGCCTCATTCATTCCTAGATGGTGTGCAAGAACTAGCATGTAATTTCGACTTTCAATACTCAATCCATTCTAGGCAAACATCATGATCACAAATCATTCATGGGGTTCAAGAGAAGTACTTCAAGTCTACATATGCATTCATCAATTTAACACACAAGGCTATCCATAGCCAATCCACATGACAAGAATCATCATTAGGGTCATACCCAAGCCTAGAAAGCACAAAAATTTTTAAATTTTCTGATTTTTTTTTTTGGATTTTTTTCGAAATGGGTATATACAATGCAAGACATGTGATAATATTAAACTATCCTAGATGCTAATCATGCAAAAGATCATGCAAACCCCACCCCATACTTAGAAACACATTGTCCCCAATGTGTAAATGAAGTAAAGAAGAGTGAATGAAGGTTCTCACAATGTAAAAATGGTTTGCTATGGTATTTGGGATTTCTCAAGTGGATTGATGGTGGATGATCCTATCAACAAAGGTAGAGAGCTCTAAGTGTTCATCAAGGCACCGGGACCCGCGCTAGGCACCGCTAGCCGTCCAAGTTCCGCGTCCGCTCCACCCATAATTGATGAGGGGTTCATCATCATCATTCACGTGCCATGCAAGGCTTCCAATGCTACCAAGATTCTAGCACACACACAAAGCACACAAAACACACACAAAAACAGAAAAATCAAAAATATAAACAAAACAAAAAGGGAAAAACGTTACCAATGGGTTGCCTCCCACCAAGCGCTTCTTTAAGGTCGTTAGCTTGACCAAACTCGGGGGCGTCTCACTCTAGGTGAAGTGGGGAAATCATGTCTACCGGAGCTCCCGGGACATACTTCTTCAACCGGTGCCCATTCACCTTGAAATCTCCACAATGCTCCCCTCCTATCTCAATAGCTCCATGGGGAAAGATCTTTTTCACCACATATGGCCCGGTCCATCTTGATTTTAGCTTTCCGGGAAAGAGCCGCAGCCTTGAGTTGAAAAGAAGGACAAGATCGCCTTCACTCAACTCCTTCGGGATGAGGCGCTTGTCATGCCACCGTTTGGTCCTCTCCTTGTAAATCCGGGCATTCTCATAAGCATCCAACCGGATCTCTTCAAGGGCATTCATATCAAGCAACCTCTTCTCTCCCGCCTCCTTGAGGTCAAAATTTAGCCACTTGATGGCCCAATAAACTCTATGCTCCATCTCTACCGGAAGGTGGCAAGACTTGCCATAGACTAACTTGTAGGGAGTGGTGCCAATTGGTGTCTTGAAGGCGGTTCTATATGCCCACAAGGCATCATCGAGCTTCATAGCCCAATCCTTTCTCGTCCTAGAGACCGTCTTCTTAAGAATTCCCTTGATCTCCCGGTTGGAGATCTCCACTTGGCCACTAGTTTGGGGATGGTAAGGTGTTACCACCTTATGAGTCACCCCATACTTAGCCAAAAGTGCTCCAAAGTCCCTATTAGTGAAGTGCTTCCCTCCATCACTTATGATCACCCTTGGTGTCCCAAACCTAGGGAAGATCACTCGGTTGAAGAACCGCACCACAACCTTGGCATCATTTGTGGGAGAGGCGATTGCTTCCACCCATCTCGAAACATAGTCAACCGCCAATAGGATGTAGAGGTTACCACATGAAGAAGGGAATGGTCCCATGAAGTCCACACCCCACACATCAAATATCTCCACTTCTTGTATGTTGTTCAAGGGCATCTCATTCCTCCTTGAGATGTTGCCCGTCCTTTGGCAAGCATCACAAGCTACCACAAAGCTTTGCACATCCTTGAACAAACTCGGCCAAAAGAAGCCCGATTGCAACACTTTCGCACATGTCTTGTGTGAGCTAGCATGCCCTCCACATGGCAAGGAATGACAATGGCGGATCACACTCTCCACCTCATCCTCCGGTATGCATCTTCTAAACCTTCCATCCGGCCCTCTCTTGAACAAAAGTGGTTCACTCCAATAGTAGTGCCTCACATCTTTGAAGAACTTCTTTCTTTGAGCATATGTCAATCCGGGAGGCACTTCCTCACACACAAGATAGTTCACAATGTCGGCATACCATGGCTCACTTCCTCTAGACACTTGGAACAAGCACTCCTCCACCATTTGCAATTGCTCATCCCGGAATGAGTCATCAATCGGGATGTCATCTCTTTCAAGCTCCAATGGTGGGAGTCTACTAAGGTGATCCGCCATGGAGTTCTCGGATCCCTTCTTATCCCGGATTTCCAAATCAAACTCTTGAAGAAGAAGGATCCACCGAATCAACCTAGGTTTGGCATCCTTCTTGGTAAGTAGATAACGGATCGCAGCATGATCCGTATACACAATGACCTTCGCTCCAACAAGATATGAGCGGAACTTCTCAAATGCATACACAACCGCTAGCAACTCCTTCTCGGTGGTAGCATAATTGAGTTGGACATCATCTAGCGTCTTGCTAGCATAATAAATGGCATGTGTGCGCCCATCTTTCCTTTGCCCCAAAACAGCCCCAACGGCTACATCACTTGCATCACACATGATCTCAAACGGTAAACTACAATCCGGAGGTTGCATGATAGGTGCGGAGATCAAGGCGTTCTTCAACCTACAAAAAGCTTCAAGGCAATCCTTGGAGAAAAAAAACTCAACATCTTTCATTAGTAGGTTAGTAAGAGGCTTAGAAATTTTAGAAAAGTCTTTAATAAACCTCTGGTAAAAACCGGCATGCCGTAAGAAACTCCTTACCCCTTTCACCGAGGTAGGTGGTGGCAACTTCTCTATTGTTTCGATCTTGGCCCTATCAACCTCAATGCCACGGTTAGACACCAAGTGTCCTAACACAATACCTTCACTTACCATGAAGTGGCATTTTTCCCAATTCAAGACAAGATTTGTCTCCTCACATCTCTTAAGTACTAATGACAAGTTAGCCAAGCAATTATCAAAGGAAGAACCATAAACAGAAAAATCATCCATAAACACTTCCATGATGTTTTCAATGTATTCCGAAAAGATAGCCATCATACACCTTTGGAAGGTGGCGGGTGCATTACACAACCCAAATGGCATTCTCCTATATGCAAAAGTTCCCCATGGACATGTAAAGGTGGTTTTCTCTTGGTCATCGGGGTGGATAGGGATTTGGAAGAATCTGCTATAGCCATCTAGGTAGCAAAAGTGAGAATGTTGAGCTAACCTCTCTAGCATTTGGTCAATGAAAGGAAGAGGGAAGTGATCTTTCCTAGAGGCCATGTTCAATTTCCTATAGTCAATGCACATCCTCCATCCCGTAACCGTCCTAGTTGGGATTAGTTCATTGTTCTCATTAGTCACTACAGTCATCCCACCCTTCTTAGGAACTACATGAACGGGACTAACCCACTTACTATCCGAGATAGGGTAGATAATTCCCGCATCTAGCAACTTAATGATCTCCTTCTTAACCACCTCTTTCATTATAGGATTCAATCTTCTTTGATGTTCAATAGAGGGTTTATGGTTATCTTCCATCAATATCTTATGCATGCACAAAGAGGGTTTTATGCCAACCAAATCATCAATAGTATAGCCAATTGGTTTCCTATGCAATCTTAGCTCATGCAACAACTTAGCAAGTTCATCATCATTCAAGCATGCATTCACAATCACCGGATATGTAGAATTATCACCAAGGAAAGCATACTTTAAATGAGAGGGAAGGGGTTTGAGTTCAAGTTTAGGAGGACCTTTGTCGAGTGGAGACGATCCAAATAATGTTGGATGAGATGAATCCAAAGCAAATGAAGACCCTCCAAGGCTCCTTGAAGCTTGATCATCAATGAGGGCTGCTCCTGGGAGAACCACGGTTGGATCCACGGTTGGATCCACATCCACGGCCATGGAAGTCACCAAGCTTGCACGTTGGAGCTTTCCAGAGAGTTCTACGGCCGTGGAACACATTCCACGCCCGTGGAACCTACAGTTGTTCAGCATGCCTTCGTGAACTTCAATTTCAACTCTAGTCTCCTTTTCTAGTGCTTCCAAGGCCTTGATTTCTTCATTGCAAGCCTCCTCAACACCTTCCTCCATCAAACTTAAGGTAAGAACCTTCTCCAAGGGGTCCTTGAGCAAGATCGAGCTCACAACTTCTCTAGACTCCTCTTGCTCGACAATGTTGAACACATCTTCATCAAGGGTTGGCCCTTTCATCATTGTGGACAACTTGAACTTGATGTTCTCCTCCCCAATGTTAAAAGAGAGAACTCCATTCTTGCAATCCACTAGGCATCCGGAAGTGGCTAGGAAAGGTCTTCCTAAGATGATGGGAACGGGATAGTCCACCGGGATGTCCAAAACAACGAAGTCTATGGGCACATAGAACTTCCCTAGTTGCACCGGAATGTCTTCTAAGATCCCAACCGGGTGAGTAATAGAGCGATCCGCCATGTAAAGGGTCATCTTGACCGGTTTAGGCTATCCTAGCCCAACCTTGTTGCAAAGTGCAAGCGGTATGATGCTCACACTTGCCCCAAGATCACAAAGGGCTTCATACTTCACCTCTCCTACGCCAATTGGGACACAAAAGGAACCCGAATCTCTTAGCTTAGGAGGCATCTCCTCCTTCATTGTTTGGATTAATTCCGAGGACCTCTTTGTCATTCTTATCTCCCCATACTCCTCCAACTTCCTTTTGTTGGAGAGTATTGTTAGCGTGAAATATTGTGATATTTTAGGCACGTTTTCTAAACGTATTTGATTCATATTGATAGTCATTGATTGAACTTTATGCATATGTGAGCTAGTATTACATATATTATCGATATGGATGTCTACACTAGTTCTATGTTGATTATAGGTGATTTAGAGCTATTTCCGAACGGAAACGAGCCAAGGAGAGTTGAATTGATATGTCCATAGACTGAGGACATTCTTTGGAAGCAATTTGGAGTCTTAGCTTGAGGAATGCACGAGTTTAGGGAAGAATCACGTTCTTGCCCTAAATTACGCCCTAAAATACGGCCGTATCACAAACCACGTTCAGAATTACGGCCGTGGATTTGGAGTCAGAAATTCATGTTCATTCCAGGGGATTACACGGCCGTGGAACATATGTTGCAAACCGTATTTGTTTCCACGCTCTAAATTACGGTCGTGGAACACTTCCACGACCGTGATTTTGGCGAATCTTTTCGCCACACTTTGAAGCCACGATCTTTTAAAGATTGGGCCGGGCCGACATTTTGCCCTACACTATAAAAAGACGGACAAAGCAAGATTCCGTCACCTTCGCTACCCCGTTTACCCTCATTGATCGCCGCTTAGACACAAGGACGCTTTGCTTAGCTTGCTTGGAAGCAATTGACATCTCTTTGAAGAGATCGAAGTTCGTGTTTGGAATTCCTCTAATCTCGCACTTTTGGTGGAGATTGTTGTTGAGATCTCCGGATTTGCGGAAGATCGTATTTCTTGGAAGATTTTGCAAGAAGATCTCTCTTCTTGTTTAGGTTTGATTAGGAAAACGGATTGACATCCCGTTTTCTCTTCCTTCCTAAGGTGGTGATTGTTTGTTTTACTTTGAATCTTTTGACATTACTTGTTCTCTTTGTGACCTTGAGATTGAATTGAAGATTATTGAAAGTTCTTGAAAGTTTTCATCTTTTTATCTTTTAATTCTTGAATTGGTATCAACATGACTGTTATTGGCTAAAAAACCCTTAACAATTCTAAGGTGAAGGGTTGATAGTTGTGGCTTAGATGATGATAGATTGATCGCAAACAGATTAGACCCTGAGAGTTAGAGAAATATCGCCGACAACCCTAAATTACGGGCTGTTCTTGAGTCCACGGCCGTGGAACCTCAAGAACAAACCGTGATTTCCTTTAAGTCTACGAACCTGCTTTTACTTTAATCTAAAGTTAAAGATTTGCTTTAGCTTAGTTTAGACTTGTCTTTTCTAGGTGGTAGTGAAGCCTCAACAACCTCTACCTCGATTGTGAGTGTCACAACCTCAATCGGTTAAGTTAGTCTTGATCCTTGGGTTATAAGTTTGGGTATTTGACATTAATTCTCGCCAATAGAATCCCTCTATATTGAGCCTCAACAACCTGTATAGAGAGTGCCTTGTAGTTTAGTTATATAAGGTTTTTGGAACTTTACCGTACGAATATCTTACATTAGTATACCTTTGCATATCTCAACTCTGTCTTTACATCATTAAGTATATCTTGAATCGATTGCCACAGCTGGATACTTGGATCTTTAGGATTGTTGTTTTCCCAATAATTTGCAAAGCTCTTATATTTACTTGCTTGATAACCTGCAATCGAGTTCGTTCTCCCCAAATCCCTGTGTTCGATACTCTGGAATTCTTGCTTAACTATATCGATCCGTACACTGCAGGTTCGCTACTTTATTCTAGTTTTATAAATTTAAAACTTATTTGCACACACCTCTAGGGGCGAACAAGTTTTGGCGCCGTTGCCGGGGATTTTGTTTAGGCCGAATCCGGTAGACGGTTGTCAAGCTTGGGAGCTTGCTCTCGTTATTTGATATCTCTTTGAGTGCATGCGCAGGTCTAGGAACTCCGCAGATCTCTTACCTCTTGATCAAGAGCTAGAGAAAACCTTGAGGCAAAAGCGCAAGGAAAAGAAGATGGCCGAAGAACACGAACGTGATCTTCAAACAGAGTTGGCGGAGAAGGAAGCTCAACTCCGATGGAATGAGACTCTTCGTCAGGATGAGATGGATCGTCATCAATCTCAAATTAACGGTCTACAAGACATGATCTTCCAAATGAGGGTAAAGATGAGCGACCTTGAGAATAAGGGAAGCAAGAAGTCCTCAAGAAGGAGATCAAGGTCTAGAAGAAAAAGCCACTCATCCGCCGATGATAGTGACTCTTCCATGCCACCGTTAGAAGAAATTGATCCCACGATCAATATGAATCCTTTCCATCCACAGGGAGCTGCTAATCGCCGCATTCCACCTAGGAATGCAAGAGTCGAACGTGTGGATAATGAGCCAAGAACTCTTGGCCAGCGGATGGATCCAACACAACAACCACGTCGCTTGGGTGTGAATTTTGATGCTGAAGATGTGCAAGGGTTTAGCTTTAACCCTCAAGTTATCACTCTTGTTCGCCAAAGCCAATTTGGCGGTACAAGTGCTGAATCTCCACACCAACACTTGCAAAACTTTGAGTGTATGATGGAGACGATGAGACCGAAGAACGCTACTACCAACAGCTATAAGCTCAAACCTTTCTTTTTCTCTTTGAAAGGGAAAGCGTTGTCATGGTATCAAGCTCTTCCCAATGGGAAACTAGGCACATGGGAAGACCTTTCCGCGGAGTTTCTCACCAAATTCTTTCCGCCTTCCAAAACAGCGGAACTTAGAGGTAAGATTAATGCTTTTTCCATGAGACCTAACGAAAGTTTGTTTCAATCTTGGGAAAGGTTTCAGGATTTACTCTTGGATTGCCCTCATCATGGCATATCCAAGCTTGCCTTGCTGGAAATCTACTACAAAGGGCTGGATGCGGGAACGCAATTCAACCTCCAATCCCTCTCATGCGGAACATTCATGGACATGAGAGAAGATGACGCTTGGGACTTCATTGAGAAGCAAGCAAGAGTCATAGAGAAGTATTCCCACCGGAAAGCGGAGGGAAATCGTGTGGAGCAAGGAGCGAAGCTCACACATGAAGCTCAAAATCAGATTTTCTCCCTCAACAATGAGATCAAAGAGTTGAAGGAGACTATCAAGACCAACTTCCCAAAGCAACAAGAGAAGGATGTTGGCTATTTGGGCAACAACAATGGCGGTGATAACACCAACCGCAACAACAATAACCGGAGTAACAATTGGAATGGAAACAACAACAACCGGAACAACAACAATTGGAACAACAATCGGGGTTCAAACAACAACAATTGGCGCTCCAATCAACAAAATTTTGGTAACTCCTATCCTTCCAATTCTAATTCGCTAACTCCACCTTCCTCTTCCTCTACTCCTTTGAAAAGCCAAGGACAATCATCTAATGGAGGAAACAATACGGGAAAGGAGAAGTCCGATCCCATGTTGGAGACAATCTTGGGAAAGCTTCAAGGGTTGGAGAACCGCCTCATCAAGGTTGACGATCAAGTCTCTAAGGTTGACAAAGCTCAAAAAGTTTTGGAAAACCAATTGTTCAACCACGCGGAGGAAGTTCCTAGAAATCAAGGGAAACTTCCAGGAAAGACGGAGGACAACCCTAAGGGAAGGGTAATGACGATTACAACTAGGAGTGGAGTGACTACCACCGATCCGCAGCCTACGTTCGTTGAAGTCCCCGTAGAGAAGGACAAAGGAAAGGGGAAGGAGAAGGAAGATGTCTATGTTCCTCCTCCAGCTTACAAACCTCCCCTACCGTTCCCTCAATCTAGAGCGCGAGCGCGCCTAGACAAACAATTCGGTAAGTTCATAGAACTCATGAGCAAGCTGCATATTAATATACCCTTCATTGATGCTATTGTAGGTATGCCGGCTTATGGCAAGTTCTTGAAGGAGCTTCTCTCTAACAAGAGGAAGCTAGAAGATTTCGGTGAGGTCAAGATGAGTTCGGATTCTTCGGATCTCATCAAGACTATGAAGGAGAAAATACCCCCAAAGTTGAAGGATCCGGGGTCATTTTGCATTCCCATTGGAGTGGGAGATGTCACATACGACGCTTTATGTGACTTGGGAGCAAGTGTGAGCATCATACCACTTGCATTATGTAGGAAGATCGGTTTAGGCGATCCTAAACCGGTCAAGATGACGTTATACATGGCGGATCGATCCATCACTCGCCCCGTCGGTATTGTAGAAGACGTCCCGGTCAAGCTAGGTAAATTCTTTGTCCCCATTGATTTTGTCGTGCTTGACATTCCTGCAGATAGTCCGGTCCCGATTATACTCGGAAGACCGTTTCTTGCAACTTCCGGCTGCATGGTCGATTACAAGAATGGGAGACTCGCTTTTGATATTGGAGAAGAGAAAGTAGAGTTCGTTCTTTCCACTCTAGTAAAGGAGCCAATCTTTGATGAGGATATTTACGATATCCAAGATGAAGAAGGTTTGTCTAGGGAAGAGGTAAGTGCGATTCTCTTTAACGATCCTTTACAAAAGGTTATCACTATGAGTCTAACCAATGTAGGGGAAGAAGAAGAGTGCAAAGAGGAAATTGAAGCCTTAGAAGCACAAGAAGAGATGCATGAAGTGGAGTTTGAAAAACTCCACGACGAGGCTGAGAATGTAAGAATCCACGGTCATACCCTATATTCCACGACCGTGGATTTCACAACCAAAATCGACCTCCATTCCAGGGGATTACACGGCCGTGGAACACATGGAGAGGCCGTAATTCTGACCGTGGAAGAGGGTGATCGGCTTACTTCTTCAACTTCTTTTGATTCTTCTCCAAACCACTCAACAACCTTAGAAACTTCTAAGGAAACGTCGGATGCCCCTCAAGAACCATTGGAAACTCCGAAAGTGATGGAACTCAAACCACTTCCTACTCATCTAAGGTACGCTTTTCATGGATATTATTCTACCTTTCCGGTCATTGTTAGCTCCGAACTGAGCATAGATGAACATGAACAGCTCATGACAGTCCTTAGGAAACATAGAAAAGCCATAGGCTACACTATCGAGGACTTAGTAGGAATCAAACCCTCCCTATGTATGCATAAGATACTAATGGAGGAGGACTTTAGAACTTCAAGACAACCTCAAAGGCGGTTGAATCCGACCATGAAGGAGGTTGTCAAGAAGGAAATTCTTAAACTTCTTGATGCAGGTATCATCTATCCTATCTCCGATAGCAAATGGGTGAGTCCAATTCAAGTAGTTCCGAAGAAGGGAGGAATGACGGTCATCACCAACAAGAACAACGAAATCATTCCTACCCGAACCGTGACTGGATGGTGAATGTGCATAGACTACCGCAAGCTCAACAACGCAACGCGGAAGGATCACTTTCCATTGCCATTCATCGATCAAATGCTTGAAAGGTTAGCACAACATTCACATTTTTGCTACCTTGACGGTTATAGTGGTTTCTTTCAGATTCCGATACATCCGGACGATCAGGAGAAGACCACATTCACGTGCCCTTGGGGTACGTTCGCTTATAGGAGAATGCTGTTCGGGCTTTGCAACGCCCCAACCACCTTTCAACGATGCATGATGGCCATCTTCTCCGAGTACGTAGAGGAAATCATGGAAGTCTTCATGGACGACTTCTCTGTATACGGTTCCTCTTTTAACGATTGCCTTTCTAACCTTTCTCTTGTTTTACAACGTTGGACGACTTCTCTGTATACGGTTCCTCATGGTTAAGGAAGGAATCGTATTAGGTCACTTAGTCTCTAGTAGAGGGATAGAGGTAGACAAAGCTAAGATAGAGACCATAGAGAAACTTCCTCCCCCAATTTCGGTGAAAGGGATAAGAAGTTTCCTAGGACATGCTGGATTTTATAGACGCTTCATTAAGGACTTTTCTAAGATATCAAAACCTCTCACTAATCTATTGATGAAGGATGCGGTTTTTGAGTTTTCGCAGGAATGTTTAGATGCGTTTAACACCATTCGGCAAGCTCTAATTTCAGCACCTATTATCCAACCCCCGGATTGGACTCTCCCCTTCGAGATTATGTGCGATGCTAGTGACGTAGCCATTGGAGCTGTTCTTGGACAACGAAAGGAAGGGCGAACCCATGCCATATACTACGCTAGCAAGACGCTAGACGAAGCCCAGCTCAACTACTCCACTACAGAAAAAGAGTTTCTAGCCATTGTCTACGCTATTGACAAGTTTCGCTCTTATCTTGTAGGTGCAAAGGTGATTGTCTACACGGATCATGCTGCGATCCGGTACCTCCTTGCGAAGAAAGACGCGAAGCCAAGGCTAATTAGATGGATTCTTCTCCTACAAGAATTCGATCTTGAGATCCGCGACAAGAAAGGTTCAGAAAATTCTGTCGCGGATCATTTGAGTCGCCTCACACATCTAGAGGACGACCATCTACCCATTGATGACTCCTTTCCGGACGAACACCTACACATCATAGAGGAGTGCATCAACGAGATCTCCAAAGGTAACGAACCATGGTTTGCTGATTTTGTTAACTATTTGGTTTGCCAGGAGATACCGCCCGGACTATCCTACGCACAAAGGAAAAAGTTCTTTAAGGACGTCCGGGAATACTATTGGAACGAGCCTCTCCTCTTCAAGAGAGGTCCGGATGGCATCATTCGGCGATGTGTGCCGGAAGATGAGATGCAAAGTGTCATCCGCCATTGTCATTCACTACTTTGTGGAGGACACGCTAGTTCGAACAAGACTAGCGCAAAGGTATTGCAATCTGGATTCTATTGGCCTACTTTATTTAGAGATGTGCAATCCTTTGTCTCTTGCTGCGATGCTTGTCAAAGAACAGGCAATATTTCTAGAAGGAACGAGATGCCCCTCAACAACATCCAAGAGGTGGAGATTTTCGACGTTTGGGGAGTCGATTTCATGGGACCATTTCCATCTTCTTGTGGAAACCAATACATACTATTGGCGGTAGACTACGTTTCTAGATGGGTGGAAGCAATTGCCTCTCCCACAAATGATGCCATGGTGGTGGTTAAGTTCTTCAACAAGACCATCTTTCCGCGATTTGGAACACCAAGGACAATCATTAGTGACGGAGGTTCTCACTTCATAGCCCGTCGCTTTGAAGCTCTTCTAGCTAAGTATGGGGTTACTCACAAGGTCGCTACCCCTTACCATCCACAAATAAGTGGACAAGTTGAGATCTCAAATAGGGAGATCAAGGGAATTCTAGAGAAGACGGTTTCAAGGACTAGGAAGGATTGGTCCTTGAAACTAGATGATGCATTATGGGCGTACCGGACTGCATACAAGACTCCCATAGGAACCACACCATACAACCTTGTGTATGGGAAGTCTTGTCACTTGTCGGTAGAGCTGGAGCACAAAGCGTTTTGGGCTATCAAGTGGCTGAATTTCGGCATGAAAGAAGCGGGAGAGAAGCGTCTCCTAGACATCAACAAGCTGGATGAACTTCGCTTGAACGCCTATGAAAACGCTAAGATCTACAAGGAAAGAGCAAAGCGTTGGCATGATAAGCATATCATTCCAAAGGACTTCAAAGAAGGAGATCAAGTTCTCCTCTTCAATTCAAGACTTCGCCTCTTTCCAGGTAAGCTTAAATCCCGTTGGACCGGACCTTTTCTAATCAAACGTATTTTCTCCCATGGTGCAGTTGAAGTATGGGGTGAAGCTAGCCGAAGTTTTAAGGTGAACGGTCAACGACTTAAGAAGTACACACCGGAACTCCAAGCTGAGGAGTTTGCGCCTACCGCACTCGAATAAGTGCGAGATTGGTCTAGCTACGGACCTTAAACAAAGCGCTTCTTGGGAGGCAACCCAAGGTATTGCATTTTTGTTTTTGTTTTCGATTCATAGTTTAGCTTAGAATAGACGTTTTCGCTTTATTTGCCTCGATTTCTTCCGGTATGTTCGTGTTTTTGGTTGTAGGATCGATGGAAAAGGAGAAAGGGAGAATAATGTCGAAGAAGGGCAACGAAATTTGGACTTTGAAGCTTTATAGAAGGTTCCACGGTCTAAATTACGGTCGTCATAACTACAGTGGCCGTAATTCTCAAAAGCCTTTGAAAAATCACCAAAACCACGGGTCCGTACACTTCCACGGCCGTGGAACACCCCGACAGACCGTGATTTTCAAAATTTTGCCTGCGACTATATAAGCCACATTCTTCACAAAATTGCCCCAAAAATACCCATTCCACGACCTAAACGCCGAAACCCCACGACCTCCTCCAATTCCTCGTTTTCTAATCATTTTCAACGATTCTTCATCCTAAACTGCAGCAAATCCAACCACGAACAAGATCCAAGTGACAAACCGAGCGGAAATCCATCAACGAACGCGCATTTCGGGTTTTTCAATCCGAAAAAGAGGTTTATTCTTTCTTCTTGAAATTCGCGGATTTGGTTCGTTTTTGCTATAGATTTTTAGGAAGAACTGACAAAGACTGGAAGGAATTAGATTAGGACTTCTTGTTGTGGTGATTCTTGGTGAATTTGCTGAGATTCGCAAGATTCTGAGACGAATCACGGTCTCTGGGTAAACCACGACCGTGGAACCTGAAGAACAGACCGTAATTTTAGTGAAAAATGGACTTTGTAAGGAGAATGTCGGGAAGAATAAAAGAGAAGAAGGGAGAGCAAAAGAAGAAAAGAAAGGGCAATCCCTCCACCTCTAGGGCACCACCACCCTCATCTCCCTCACTACCATCCTCACCTTCACCTCCATCTTCACCTCCTCACCCTAGCATCCCAACCATACATGAGAACCACCTTGTAGCACTTGACCGGATCAAGGAGAGGACAGTAATAGGTCCTAGATATTTGTTGTTGGAGGATCTACATCCTCTCAACATTGTTGATGATCTTACATGGCTCTTGGATAGAGCCGGATTGCTTGTCTTCACGAACATTCGTGAAGACGCCTATGAGGAGATTACCCGGGAGGTTGTGACGTCCTTCGAGCACAGCCACGTAGATAGGACCGTCTCCTTCCGTCTCATGGAACAAGACTATCAGTTGAGTATTGTTGAGTTTGGGACCATTTTCGGGTTCCATGAGACCTATAACGGTCGATTTCCGAGTGGAGTTTACCCCAAGGATTTTTGGGAGGAAATAGCTATGATTTACGCCGACGAGGACCGTTGGCAACCCGCCGATACCAAGGCTAGATTGATGTATCATCTAGCCTTGAAGATAGCACACCGCGTTCTTTCGGAGTGTCTCTTTCCTAGGACGGAGACTCCCCAAAAGATCAAGACGGATGAGCTATTCTTGCTCTATAGTATGCTATACGGTCGCCGTGCAGATTGTGCCACTCTTTTGGCGGCTACGATGAGTAAACTTAAGAACAAGAAGAAGGGGAATATTGGATATGGTGGGATAGTGACCCACATTGCTAGGACGTTTGGTGTAGATTTTTCCGCTTGCACCCGTATACCGGCGGTTCCCTTAGGGCTACATGCTTTTATGGTTAGGGGACTCATCTTCCCCACACATGGAGGTCCGCCTTATGCGGGCATGCCTTGGGAGACTAGGACGGGTAGAGGGATTGAGTGGCTGCCGGAGTATTCCATTGTGGTGGGACGCCACAATTGGAAAGAGACGTTCGGTGCGATGCATGCGAACAGGCTAGTAGCTCCCCCTTACGTTCCACCACCGGTTGTGGAGGAGGAGGACATGGGAGGTCAGTACGAGAGTGGTGGAGGAGCGGAGCAGGAGTTTGGCACGTTTCCGGATCAGCCGGAGGCGGCCCCGGATGTACCTAGGCGCTCTCCACGTCCAGCTAGAGCTTCAGGCTCGTCATCTCGCCGCGCTAGCGTGAGTGAGAGGCCCACGTGGATGACTACACCTCCCACTTGGTATGACACACCCCCTCCTTGGTCCACGGCGCAGCCAGCAGCACCACCACCGCCACCAGCACCAGCACCATCCGATGCTCCATCATGGTACAGTCGCGCCCCGGGATGGTACGAGTAGATGCCGGATTGGGCTACCGGACTTTCGGAGAGAGTTGGAGCGCTAGAGATCCGGGCGGATGCTAGAGATGGACGCTTAGACGACCTTGACCACATGATGAGGGACGTCTACCGCCAGCAGTTTGGGCGGTTCTATGATCCGAGTTTCTCTCCATTCCCACCTCCGCCGGCGCCGCAGTGATTGATGCATGATCGTTGTCTTAGACATTCCCGCCACCACTTGTGAGTTTTTTTTTCTTTTCTTTATTTTGTTCTTTCTTTTGAACATTAGGGACAATGTTCGTCCTAAGTATGGGGTGGGATGTACTAAAAGTTTGTAATAACTCTACTCTCTATGTTTGCTTTCATTCGAGACTATCGTTGCATCTTCATTATGTGTTACACGTTTCCTTATTGCATTGCATGAAAAATGACTTGAAAAACCCATAAAAATTGAAAAATTTTGAAAATTTTATGCTTCTAATGAATTGAGATGATTTCCATGATAATCACTACTTGTGAATTGAGTTTGATGACAATTGCATGCTTAAAAGGATTGTGAATTGAAAAGAATTTGAATGAATGAATTTCACCTCTTTTGCAAGTTTTATAATGTGAAAATGTTACCTAAATCATGCTAGAAAATTGAAGTTGAAATCACGTTATAAGTTCCTATACTTCTTATTGAAATGATTAAGGCAATTCAATACTTTCTTTCTTCTTTCTTTGATCATCTAGCTCCTCATTGAAATATTAGCCTCCTTTACCTATCCGGGAATTTGGAGAAGTGAATGAGAAAAAGGCATGCTTGATGTGGGAGGGCCATGAGAGCAATTATTTGCAATCAATTGAATAGAAAGAAATTATAGGTTTGGGGAAGTCAATCATGACGATGAGTAACTCGGCACCATTCACATAGCCGGGTGTTTTTGTCTTGCCAAAGTCGGATTGAGCGATATTCCTAGCGGATTATGGTATGTGCGCTAAGGGTTTGAGGCATCTCTTGAAAAATTTGAGAAACGCCGATCTCCTAGGCTTCGGTTTTTGTGCACCTCTATCCATAACTCCAAAAGTAAAGTCGAAAAGCAAAAAGAAGAGAGCGAAACTCTAAGTTGAAGTGTTGTAACCGCATAAGAAGAAGAAGGTAGTTGTCCACTTTCCCGGATTTATGCACCACTTTCCCTTAAAGTTTTCCCCTCCCTTCCATATTCTAGACCTTTTCTTTGAAAGTCCTTAAGATCAAAAGAATGTTATATGACTTGGTGATCTAAATTGAAGTTTCTTGTGAATGATTTTGTTAATGTTTGAAGGTTATAATGCTTATTTAGAAGTTGAGTTGATTCATGAATTTTCTTTACCTTTTACTCTTTGATTAAGTGTGTGAAAGTTTGAAAAACGATTGAAGCAAGGTTTGAGAATGATCTATTCTTTAGAAGTCACATTCATCCAAAAGAAGGTATACATATTTCATCCTAACTCTTGTTTAAAGCTTTTTGAAAGACCTTGCTTAGGGACAAGCAAGTGTTAAGTATGGGGTTATTTGTTAGCGTGAAATATTGTGATATTTTAGGCACGTTTTCTAAACGTATTTGATTCATATTGATAGTCATTGATTGAACTTTATGCATATGTGAGCTAGTATTACCTATATTATCGATATGGATGTCTACACTAGTTCTATGTTGATTATAGGTGATTTGGAGCTATTTCCGAACGGAAACGAGCCAAGGAGAGTTGAGTTGATATGTCCATAGATTGAGGACATTCTTTGGAAGCAATTTGGAGTCTTAGCTTGAGGAATGCACGAGTTTAGGGAAGAATCACGTTCTTGCCCTAAATTACGCCCTAAAATACGGCCGTATCACAAACCACGTTCAGAATTACGGCCGTGGATTTGGAGTCAGAAATTCATGTTCATTCCAGGGGATTACACGGCCGTGGAACATATGTTGCAAACCGTATTTGTTTCCACGCTCTAAATTACGGTCGTGGAACACTTCCACGACCGTGATTTTGGCGAATCTTTTCGCCACACTTTGAAGCCACGATCTTTTAAAGATTGGGCCGGGCCGACATTTTGCCCTACACTATAAAAAGACGGACAAAGCAAGATTCCGTCACCTTCGCTACCCCGTTTACCCTCATTGATCGCCGCTTAGACACAAGGACGCTTTGCTTAGCTTGCTTGGAAGCAATTGACATCTCTTTGAAGAGATCGAAGTTCGTGTTTGGAATTCCTCTAATCTCGCACTTTTGGTGGAGATTGCTGTTGAGATCTCCGGATTTGCGGAAGATCGTATTTCTTGGAAGATTTTGCAAGAAGATCTCTCTTCTTGTTTAGGTTTGATTAGGAAAACGGATTGACATCCCGTTTTTTCTTCCTTCCTAAGGTGGTGATTGTTTGTTTTACTTTGAATCTTTTGACATTACTTGTTCTCTTTGTGACCTTGAGATTGAATTGAAGATTATTGAAAGTTCTTGAAAGTTTTCATCTTTTTATCTTTTAATTCTTGAATTGGTATCAACATGACTGTTATTGGCTAAAAAACCCTTAACAATTCTAAGGTGAAGGGTTGATAGTTGTGGCTTAGATGATGATAGATTGATCGCAAACAGATTACACCCTGAGAGTTAGAGAAATATCGCCGACAACCCTAAATTACGGGCTGTTCTTGAGTCCACGGCCGTGGAACCTCAAGAACAAACCGTGATTTCCTTTAAGTCTACGAACCTGCTTTTACTTTAATCTAAAGTTAAAGATTTGCTTTAGCTTAGTTTAGACTTGTCTTTTCTAGGTGGTAGTGAAGCCTCAACAACCTCTACCTCGATTGTGAGTGTCACAACCTCAATCGGTTAAGTTAGTCTTGATCCTTGGGTTATAAGTTTGGGTATTTGACATTAATTCTCGCCAATAGAATCCCTCTATATTGAGCCTCAACAACCTGTATAGAGAGTGCCTTGTAGTTGAGTTATATAAGGTTTTTGGAACTTCACCGTACGAATATCTTACATTAGTATACCTTTGCATATCTCAACTCTGTCTTTACATCATTAAGTATATCTTGAATCGATTGCCACAGCTGGATACTTGGATCTTTAGGATTGTTGTTTTCCCAATAATTTGCAAAGCTCTTATATTTACTTGCTTGATAACCTGCAATCGAGTTCGTTCTCCCCAAATCCCTGTGTTCGATACTCTGGAATTCTTGCTTAACTATATCGATCAGTACACTGCGGGTTCGCTGCTTGATTCTAGTTTTATAAATTTAAAACTTATTTGCACACACCTCTAGGGGCGAACAAGTATCTCCTTCAAGAACTTGCCATATGCCGGCATACCTAAAATAGCATCCATGAACGGAATGTTAATATGCAATTTAGACATAAGTTCAAGGAATTTACCAAAGTGATTGTCTAAACGAGCCCTTGCTCGTGATTGAGGGAACGGTAGTGGTGGCTTGTATGGAGGCGGTGCCACGTAAGTTGGCTCAACATCCTTGCCCTTGCCTCCATCTTCTTGCACTATCTCTTCCTCTACCACTACTTGCTTTCCCTTAGCATTTTCCTTGGGCAAAGGATCCTTCATACTCAACCCACTCCTCGTCGTAATGGCCAACACTTGGCCTCTTGGGTTGTCTTCGGTCCTTCCAGGAAGCTTTCCCCGATCTCTATGGGCTTCACCCGCCTTTTGGAACACTTGTGCTTCCAACACCTTTTGAGCCTTGGAAATAGAAGTCACTGTGCTCTCAAGACCACTCAACCTTCCAAGTAATTGCTCAAAGATCATTTCGGTCCTATCTTTTGGAGGTTGAGTAAATCCGGGTGGAGGTTCTTGTGAAGCTTTTGGTGGTGGAGTTGTGCTTGTGGAAGCGGGAGGGTTCAAGGCTCCATCCGGGTTAGAGTAGGAAAACCCGGGATGGTTGTGGTTGGGCTGGTAATTGTTGAATTGCCGGTTGTTGTTGAAGTTCCTTGGGCCTTGATAGTTGTTGTAGTTGCCCCTTCCCATGTAGTTCACATCTTCCTCCTTGGAAGGTAAGTTAGCTTGCACTTGCACTTGAGGGGTTGCTTGGTTCTTCAAAGTTGTAGCACACAACTCCCTCAAAGACTTTAGCTCGTTGTTGATGGCGTCAAGCTTGAAATTGCTCATGGTGACTTCACTCACCTCATATGCTCCCGCCTTTCTCCCTTCACTCTTCCTATGGGAGTATTTCTCAATTACTAGAGCTTGTTTCTCCACAAACTCCCAAGCATCATCTACATTTTTCTCCATGAAAGTCCCACCGGAAAGAGATTGGAGCTTGAATTGGCTATCTTCATCAAGTCCTTTGAAGTAGATCTACAATAGCTCAATTTTCGGTATACCATGGTGTGGACAATCTAGGAGAAGATCCTTGAATCTCTCCCAAGACTTGAACAAGCTCTCTTGTTCGCTCCAAACGGTGTGTGCAAGGTTTAAATTTATAACCCTAGACGTAAGCTTAAAACAAGGATGCGAACCCGCAGTGTACGGGTCAATCGTAGTAAAAGCAAGGAATTCCAAGGGTCGATCACAGGGACTTAGTGAAACAAAGTCCGATAATGGTAAGCTTCGTAATTACTAACCACAAGAGCAATTAAAACAATCAAAGATGAATAAGAAGTCAATACAACAAACATGCAATTCTAGGGATTAAAACATCTAGTTGTGGTTCCAACTCAAGATCTAAAGATATGCGGACAAAGCTGAGATTTTTGCATAGGGAAGGTGTTACTAAAGTGGAGTAGATCACCGGGTAAGTCTCACTACTCACTAATCCTAAACCGTAACTCCTATTACCGGGTAAGTCTCAAGGAATCAAGATAAAGAACTATAACTTCAAACTAACACACCATCTAAGAGAATAGAATCAACCTTTACCGGGTAAGTCTCAGGCTAACTCACAAAGATGGGATGGAAGCACACTCAAACCCCAATAAAGGATAAACGTTTATTACATACACTTATGATCTTAGGTACACAAACTAAGGAATTACCGGGTAAGTCTCATCCTAAGCTTGCATTGAACCAGGAAAGGTGTAATAAGAATAGGATTTGGCAAACTCTAACACTAACTCTCAGTTTCGGATCAGATAGGCCACCTCGGTCAGCCAAATTCCACCCCGGCCGAGATGTTCATCGACTGAGCGAGATGCTTGGGGTTAAGGTTAAAGACTCGAACTTTCAGGATCCTACTGGAATCTAAGATTATTCTATCATTGTTTTTCCCACAACTTTCAGCCAATCACCCTAGAATCACACAAGGAAATTAGCCACTCATCATTATGAAAGTAATAATCAAATATATGGGAAGTAGGTGAATATTTGAACAAGAAGAATTTAATAAAAAGACTTCAATAACTGAATTAAATATCACAACAAAATCATTCCTTGGATAGCAATCCAACAAGACAAGACAACAAGGAAGGGAATCTAAGATAATCTTACAAAAACCCTTCAAAAAGCTATAAAAGCTATGATCTTCAATCTTCCTTCAACCTTCAAAAAGGTTCTTCAAATCTCTCCAACTAGAGTATGGCTGCAGCGGTGTATAAACCTTGATCGGTGTAAGCGGGATCTTCAGCCGTAAGTGAGATGTTGGATTTGTGGAAATCCAACCCTTTTTATAGGAAAATAACCCTCCAAAGATAAGATATCTTGGAAAGATCTTTTCCCATTAAAATAGGTAAAATATAAGATCTTCTTCCTTCCAGGAGCCAAGCCCAAAAATATAAGATCACTTTCCAAAGATAAAAGATCTCACCCAAGAATAAAATATTCTCGCCGCGTCCTAGGCATTCGCCTCAGTCGAGTCGGCTTCTCTGGATCACCTCGGTCGAGATGAATCTGTGGCCAACCAAGGTGAGTCACAACTGAATGTGAAATCTCTCAAAACTGGTCCAAAGTGAATCTCTAATCCATGGCTATGCTTCCTGGATGGTTCCTTATGTTCCTCAATGTAGCTCCAATGTCTCCATAGCTCCTTTTTCTCCTTTTTGATGCAAAACGTTCCATTTTACCTACGATTACAACAAAACTAGGTGTAGACCTCGATTCTCGCAAAGGTAGATGAAATGGTAATATAATCACATAATATACATACAAACATGCACATTACGAAAGATAAAACGTCCAAACAAACCCCAAAATATAGACTATAATTCATGCTATCAAAATACCCCATACTTAGCCCTTGCTTGTCCCCAAGCAAGTTCCTCATATAGAAGACAAGATAGAATGGATTATAGGTCATGAAAATCAATGAAAAGTCTTTCAAAAACATTTTTATGATGTGCAACAATCATAGATCACTCTAAGAGAATACTTCATGGAATTTTAAAAACTCAATGTGATCAAAACATTTCATAAATATAGGAAAGTTGTTCATCTTTGCATAAAACCATAGAATGCATAATAATTCATAATTATCAAAATTAATCATGTATAATCCAGTTTAAACCACTAAGTCAATCAACAAGCTCAAGGTCTCAAGGGTTTCCCAAAAGAAAGGTCAAGAAACGTGTAGGGTAGGGATGTGTGTAAGGTAATGTGGTGCTAGAATCCGGGAAAAGGATGAACTTCACTTCACTTTGACTTGCAACATCTTCCACCAATAAGCTTTGCTTATTTCACACTTTTTTCTTTTTTACTTTACTTTTTGGGATGCATGGACAGAGGTGCACAATAACCGAAGCCTAGGAAATCTGCAATCATCAATTTCTCGAGATGCATCAAACCCTTGATGCACATACCATGACCCATTAGGAATATCGCTCAATCCGACTTTGGCAAGACACAAACACCCGGCTATGTGAATGGTGCCGAGTTACTCATCTTCATGATTGACTTCCCCAAACCTATTATTGCTTTCTAACACTTTCACTTCCAGCCAACTTCTCGATTTTAACTTCACTTGCTTTCACCACTTCGCTTGCTTCCAAATTCCCGGATAGGTAAAGGGAGGCAAAATGTATATGAGGGGCTAAGCATGATCAAGAAGAAGAAGAGAGAAGAATGAATTGCCTTGGTCTTTCCAGGAAGAAAGTGAGAGAACTCATAATGTGGTGTCAACCTTCAAATCCAACATAATTTAGATAAAAACAAAGTATTAAACATGCCAATAATTTCAAACAAAGCATTTAGCAACTTAAACATATTATAAAACCTTTCAAACACATAAAGAATTTAAAACCAGTCAGTAAGCAAGATCTTCACTGAGATCATATCCAGATAAGTAACACAAAAATCGTTTTCGAAAACTCTCAGTTAACCCACCTCGGTCGAGGTGTTCTTGGTTCAACCGAGGTGAAACGCCTCGTTTGGCCAAGACTGACTCGGTCGAGGTCAAAATTTTTTTTTTTAAACCATTTTTTTTTTCAGTTTCGACGTTTTTCTCAATCAAATAACCTGTAAATATGCATGCAATGTCTGATAAACACATAAAAGCAAACTGAAGCATAAACATGAAATATCCGATAAAGTGTGAGTCATACATCAAAGTCATCAAATAAGTACATCAAATACCCCATACTTGGGACACACTGTCCCAGTGGGTCAAAATAAGTCTAAAGATAAGAGTACTCACCGGATAAATAGCTGAACTGCATAAAAATATAATAAAGAAAATCCTGCAGCTCGTCAGTAGTCGCGATCCGGTGGTGGTGGTGGTGGCACGTACGGATACTGGGTCGGGTCGAACGGATAGCCCATGACGTGCTCGAACTGGATCTGGGCCATCATATGCTGATAATGCTGCCACTCCTGCATCTCGCGGATATCCAGCGACAAGGCAGCATATGAATCAATAACCTGATCCGTCAGGTCATCGATCCGTCTGTGAGCATCTGGATCCCTCACTCTGCGCCTCCTGCGTCTAGCAGGCCTAACTGGAGAAGTAGCAGGTGCATCAGCTGGTGCAGGCTCAGTCTCATCATCATCATCATCAAGGTCTATGACTGGTGCACTCGGCCCTGCAGTATCCGTCCCTGTATCCATCGGGACTCCACCCTCTCTCTCATCCACTGTATCCTCGTCATCAGCCTCCTCCTCCTCAGTTGGGGCAGCTGCTGCCTCTCTATAATCCTCCATCAATGGAGCCCAAGCGGTCTGCCAATAATGTGGGTCATACACAGTGAACTGGGCAGACCACCTGATCCCCTGTGGCGTAGTCTGCTCCCACGGCATAGCCACATATGGAGTAGTCAAACCTCGGGGAACGAGAATCCGCCAAGTGATCATCTCCTGCAATCCAAGCGGCTTGGCAGCCGCCACCATCGTACAAGCACTGAGGTCCATGTCTTGATAAGCAGCTATTGGGTGACAAGACCTCCGCAGCAAATGTCTCCCTTTGCCTTGGCCTTGATCTTGTGCAGATCCTCTGCCAACATCAAGCCAAAGTCCGGGAAACCCCCAGTAACCATGCAGTATAAACTGAAAAGCTCGCCCTGTCGGATCTTTTGGGGCGTCTCAGTACGCGCCAGAAGTGTCTCGTTGAATATCCGGTGGGCTAACCTAAAGGCTAGGTGGAAGATGACCTTCTCCCTGGAATCTCCAGGGCGCCATCTATCTGCATGCTCTACAACATGGGCAATCTGCCCCCAGAACTCCCTAGCTACTGATCGGGAGGGGAAATCAATGGCGGTGGGCTGCGGAAAGCCGAAAATATCTCTCCAATACTCGAGCGGCACTAAGAAGTTCCGGTTCATCAACCGGTACTTCACAGACTGCTCTGTGGGAAGGTAGGTGAAGGAGCTAACAAACTCTAGGGTCGGCTCCAAGTAGGGTGGGGCTTGGATCTCAGTAAACTGATCCAGCCCAACTGTAGTAATCATCCTCCTAAGGTCTCCATCTACCCCTAGGCAATCAAAAGCGGACACGTCCAGGAAGCGAGGTGCAATCACTGGACGGCCTGAAATACGGTCATAATCCACCTGGTGTCGCTCATGGATCACCGGGCGGTAAGGTCGGGAAGAAGAGGAAGAAGGGGAAGGTGAGGATCTATCTCTGAGGGCAAGGCGGCGTTCAGAACTCATTTTCAATTCAGTTACTGTCAGATCACCTCGGTTACTGACAACTCTCAAGAATCACCTCGGCCGAGGCACAACTCGACTGGACCGAGGCGGCGAACTGGATCTAATTTCCTCAAAAATTTTAGTTCTTTTCCCCCAAAAATCACTACAAATGCTTCCTATGGGGTACTTAAGCCTTTCCTCAGCAGATGCAAGGGCAACCAAAGCCCAAATCGAAGCGAATAAACGAGTTAGGGTTCGGTTTCGTTTTTACCTCGTTTCCGCCGAATCGTTCGATTTCTTCGCAAATCTGTACTTGCAATGGGATCCTCTATGCCTTAATTGCAGTTTGAAAGCGGAAATCTTCGAAAACGAGCAAGAATCGAAGAAGCGAGGTGGGAGAGCGCCGCGCTCGAGTCGAAATAGGTAAAAAGTGAAAAAAGAAAATTTTCCCTCTTTTATACTGTTTCTGGAACTGCTTTCACCTCGGTCGAGATGGTCTCGACTGGACCGAGGTGGTACGGACCGAGGTGGTTCTGCAGAAACCTTAGTTGCCTCGGTTGCGCAAGAATCAACTCGGTCGAGGTGGTCTCGACTGGACCGAGGTGTCTCAGTCAAACTTTATCTTCTCGAATTCTCGAACTTCTGCTCTTCCAGTTATGCTCCTGATTGGTTCTCCTTCCTTAGCTGTAACCTGTTATCTGTCTAGGACGCTAAAAACAAACAAAACAAAGCAAAAGCAAACTATCTAAGCTAAACTAGAAAAAGGGAAAAGAAAGCAATACCTTGGGTTGCCTCACAATAAGCGCTTGATTTAAGGTCGCTAGCTGGACCATGATGCGTCTCAAACGAGGTATATCGGTGCGACCTCCTCAACCGGAGTTTCCGGTTGGTACTTCTTAAGTCTATGACCATTGACCTTGAAGCTTCCGCTAGTTTCGCCCCATATCTCAACTGCACCATGAGGAAAAACATGTTTCACAACATAAGGTCCGGTCCATCTTGATTTTAACTTACCTGGAAAAAGGCGGAGGCGGGAGTTGAAGAGTAGATCTAGGTCTCCTTCGTTAAGCTCCTTTGGGATGATACGCTTGTCATGCCATCTCTTCGTCCTTTCTTTATAGATTTTGGCATTCTCATAAGCTTTCAAATGAAGCTTGTTAGCATGAAATATTGTGATATTTTAGGCACGTTTTCTAAGTGTATTTGATTCATATTGATAGTCTTTGATTTAGCAATGTTGCATTTGTGAGCTAGTTTGCCTATATTGTCGATATGGATGTCTACACTAGCTTTGTGTTGATTATAGGTAATTGAGAGTCATTTCCGAACGAAATCGAGCAAAGAAGAGTTGATCAAGTATGTCCATGGATTAAGGGCATTATAAGGAGCAAATTGGAGTTCAACTTGAGGAATACACGAGGCTAGGGAAGAATCACGTTCTTGCCCTAAACCACGCTCTAAAATACGGCCGTATTACAAACCACGTTTACTTCCACGGCCGTGGAACCCTGCAAAGAGAGGCGTGATGCATTCCAGTAACTATTACGGTCGTGGAATCCATGGTCCAAACCGTGACACTTTCCACGCTCTAAATTACGGTCGTGGAACCTTCCACGACCGTGATCTTGGCGATCTTTTTCGCCACACTTTGAAGCCACGATCTTTTGAAGATTGGGTTGGGCCGATATTTTATCTTGCCCTATAAAAAGACGGACAAAGCAAGATTCCGTCATCTTTGCTTAGGGATTTTTGGCAATCCACGCTTCATCTCCGCTTAGAGAATTTTATCGACGCATTAGCCCCCGCTTGGAAGCATTGACATCTCGTTGGAGATCGAAGTTCGCGTTTGAGAATTGCCCTAATCTCGCACTTTTGGTGGAGATTGCTGTTGAAATCTCCGGATTGGCGGAAGATCGGAGCTTTTGGAAGATTGTTCCAAGAAGATTTCTCTTCTTGTTTAGGTTTGATTTGGAAGACGGATCGACATCCCGTTCTCCCTTCTTTCCTAAGATTGTGATTGTTTGATTTATTCTGAATCTATTGACAACGTTCTTTCTTGGTTGTGACTTTGAGATTGGTTTGAAGATTATTGAAAGTTTTCGGAAGTTTTCATCTTTCTATCTTTTAATTCTTGAATTTGATATCAACATGACTGTTATTGGCTAAAAACCCTTAACAATTCTAAGGTGAAGGGTTGATAGTTGTGGCTTAGATGATGATAGATCGATCGTAAACAGATTAGACCCTGAGAGTTAGAGAGAATCGTCGACGAACCCTAAATTACGGTTTGTTCTTGAGTTCCACGGCCGTGGAGTCTCAAGATCTACCCGTAATTTCCCTTAAGTTTACGAACCTGCTTTTACTTTAATCCAAAGTTAAAGATTTGCTTTAACTTAGTTTAGGCTTGCCTTTTCTAGGTGGTAGTGAAGCCTCAAAAACCTCTACCTCAATTGTGAGTGTCATAACCATAATCGGCTAAGTTAGTCTTGATCCTTGGATTACAAGTTTGGGTATTTGACATTAATCCTTGCCTTTAGAACCTTTCTATATTGAAGCCTCAACAACCTGTATAGGGAGTGTCTTATAGGTGAGTCATATAAGGTTTTTGGAACTTCACCGTACGATTACCTTACATTAGCATACCTTTGCATATCTCAACTCTGTCTTTATATCATTAGTATATCTTGAATCGATTGCCACAGCTTGATACTTGGATCTTTAGGATTGTTGTTTTCTCAATATTTGCAAAACTCTTATATTTACTCGCTTGATAATCTGCAATTGAATTTGTTCCCACCCAAATCCCTGTGTTCAATACTCTGGAATTCTTGCTTAACTACGTCGATCCGTACACTGAGGGTTCGCTTGCTTGATTCTAGTTTTATAAATTTAAAACTTATTTGCACACACCTCTAGGGGCGAACAAGTTTTTGGCGCCGTTGCCGGGGATTTGGTTTCGGCCGAATTCGGTAGCCGGTTGTCAAGCTTGGGAGCTTGCTCTCGTTATTTGATATTACTTTGAGTGCATGCACAGGTCTAGGAACACCGAAGATCTCTTGCCTCTTGATCAAGAGCTAGAGAAAACTTTAAGGCAAAAGCGCAAGGAAAAGAAGATGGCTGAAGGACACGAACGTGATCTTCAAGCGGAGTTGGCGGAGAAGGAAGCTCAACTCCAATGGAATGAGACCCTCCGCCAGGATGAGATGGATCGTCATCAATCTCAAGTTAACAATCTACAAGACATGATCTTCCAGATGAGGATAGAGATGAGCGACCTTAAGAATAAGGGAAGCAAGAAATCCTCAAGGAAAGCATCAAGGTCTAGAAGAAAAAGTCACTCATCCGCTGATAATAGTGATTCTTCCATGCCACCGTTAGAGGAGATTGATCCCACGATCAATGTGAATCCTTTCCATCCACGGGGAGCTACCAATCGTCGTGTTCCACCTAGGAATGCGAGGATCGAACGTGTAGATGAAGAGCCAAGAACTCTTGGCCAGCGGATGGATCCAACACAACAACCACGCCGTTTGGGCGTGAACTTTGATGCTGATGATGTGCAAGGGTTTAGCTTCAACCCTCAAGTCATTACTCTTGTTCGCCAAAACCAATTTGGCGGGACAAGCGCTGAATCTCCACACCAACACTTGCAGAACTTTGAGTGTATGATGGAGACAATGTGACCAAAGAGCGCTACTACCAACAGCTATAAGCTCAAGCCTTTCTTCTTCTCCTTGAAGGGGAAAGCGTTATCTTGGTATCAAGCTCTTCCTAGTGGGAGACTAGACACGTGGGAAGACCTTTCCGCGGAGTTCCTCACCAAATTCTTTCAGCCATCCAAAACGGCGGAACTTAGAGGTAAGATTAATGCTTTTTCCATGAGATCTAACGAAAGTTTGTTTCAATCATGGGAAAGGTTTCAGGATTTACTCTTGGATTGCCCTCATCATGGCATATCCAAACTTGCCTTGCTGGAGATTTACTACAAGGGGTTAGATACGAGAACGCAATTCAACCTCCAATCCCTCTCATGTGGAACATTCATGGACATGAGAGAAGATGACGCTTGGGACTTCATTGAAAAGAAAGCAAGAGTCATAGAGAAGTATTCCCACCGAAAAGTGGAGGGAAATCGTGTGGAACAAGGAGCAAAGCTCACACATGAAGCTCAAAATCAGATTTTCTCCCTCAACAATGAGATCAAAGAGTTGAAGGAGGCTATCAAGACCAACTTCCCAAAGCAAAAGGGGAAGGATGTTGGTTATATGGGCAACAACAATGGCGGCGATAACAATAACCGGAACAACAACCGGAATAACAATTGGAATGGAAACAACAACAACCGGAACAATAATTGGAACAACAATAGGGGTTCAAACAACAACAATTGGCACTCCAATCAACAAAATTCCGGTAACTCTTATCCTTCCAACTCAAATTCACTAACTCCATCTTCCTCTTCCTCTACTCCTTTGAAAAGCCAGGGGCAATCATCTAATGGAGGAAACACTTCGGGGAAGGAGAAGCCCAATCCCATGTTGGAAACGATTTTGGGAAAGCTTCAAGGGTTGGAGAACCGCTTCAATAAGGTTGATGATCAAATTTCCAAGGTTGACAAAGCTCAAAAAGTTTTGGAAAACGAAATGTTCAACCATGCGGAGGAAGTTCCTAGGAATCAAGGGAAGCTTCCAGGAAAGACGGAGGACAACCCTAAAGGAAGGGTTATGGCAATCACAACTAGGAGCGGAGTGACTACCACCGATCCGCAGCCAAAGTTTGTTGAAGTCTCCGTAGAAAAGGACAAAGAGAAAGAGAAGGGGAAGGAGAAGGAATGTGTCTACGTTCCTCCTCCAGCTTATAAACCTCCCCTACCATTCCCTCAATCTAGAGCGAGAGCGCGCCTAGATAAACAATTTGGTAAGTTCATAGAACTCATGAGCAAGCTGCATATTAATATACCATTTATTGATGCTATTGTAGGTATGCCGGCTTATGGCAAGTTCTTGAAGGAGCTCCTCTCTAACAAGAGGAAGCTAGAAGACTTCGGAGAGGTTAAGATGAGTTCGGATTCTTCGGATCTCATCAAAACCATGAAGGAGAAAATGCCCCCAAAGCTAAAGGATCCTGGGTCATTTTGCATTCCCATTGGAGTGGGAGATGTCACATACGATGCGTTATGTGATATAGGAGCAAGTGTGAGCATTGTACCACTTGCATTGTGCAGGAAGATCGGTTTAGGCGACCCTAAACCGGTGAAGATGACGTTGTACATGGCGGATCGATCCATCACTCGCCCCGTCGGTATTGTAGAAGACGTCCCGGTCAAGCTAGGTAAATTCTTTGTTCCCATTGATTTTGTCGTGCTTGACATTCCTGCAGATAGTCCGGTCCCGATCATACTCGGAACACCATTTCTTGCAACTTCCGGCTGCATAGTCGATTGCAAGAATGGTAGACTCGCTTTCGATATAGGAGAGGAGAAAGTAGAGTTCGTTCTTTCCACTCTATTGAAGGAGCCACTCTTTGACGAGGATATTTTCAATATCCAAGACGAAGAAGGTTTGTCTAGGGAAGAGGTAAGTGCGATTCTCTTTAACGATCCTTTACAAAAGGTTATCGCTATGAGTCTAACCAATGTAGGAGAAGAAGAAGAGTGCAATGAGGCAATTGAAGCCTTAGAAGCACAAGAAGAGATAGGTGAAGTGGAGTTCGAAAAACTCCACGACGAAGCAGAAAACGTGAGAATCCACGGTCATACCCTATATTCCACGCCCGTGGATTTCACAACCAAATTCGTTCCTCACTCCAGGGAGTTATACGGTCGTGGAGAAGATGTGACAACCGTATTTCCCTTCCACGCCCTAAACCACGGCCGTGGAGGACAAGATCCACCCGTAATTTTGGCCGTGGAAGAAAGTGGTCGAGACACTTCTTCAACTTCTTCTGATTCTTCTCCCACACACTCATCACCCTTAGAAACTTCTAAGGAGACCTCGGATGCTTCTCAAGGATCATTGGAAGCTCCGAAAGCAATGGAACTCAAACCACTTCCTACTCATCTAAGGTACGCTTTTCTAGGATCTAATTCTACCTTTCCAGTTATTGTTAGTTCCGATTTAAGCATGGATGAACATAATCAGCTCATGATTGTCCTTAGGAAACATAGGAAAGCTATAGGCTATACTACTGAGGACTTAGTAGGAATTAAACCCTCCCTATGCATGCATAAGATACTAATGGAGGAAGATTTTAGAACTTCAAGACAACCTCAAAGGCGGTTGAATCCGACCATGAAAGAGGTTGTCAAGAAGGAAATTCTTAAGCTTCTTGATGCAGGTATCATCTACCCTATCTCCGATAGTAAGTGGGTGAGTCCGGTTCAAGTAGTTCCGAAAAAGGGAGGAATGACGGTCATCACCAACAAAAACAACGAGCTCATTCCTACCCGAACCGTGACTGGATGGCGGATGTGCATAGACTACCGCAAGCTCAACAATGCAACGCGGAAGGATCATTTTCCATTGCCATTCATTGATCAAATGCTTGAAAGGTTAGCACAACATTCACATTTTTGCTACCTTGACGGTTATAGTGGTTTCTTTCAGATTCCGATACACCTGGATGATCAAGAGAAGACCACATTCACGTGCCCATGGGGTACGTTTGCTTATAGGAGAATGCCGTTCGGGCTTTGCAACGCCCCAGTCACCTTCCAACAGTGCATGATGGCCATCTTCTCCGAGTACGTAGAGGAAATCATGGAAGTCTTCATGGACGACTTCTCCGTATACGGTTCCTCTTTTAACGATTGCCTTTCTAACCTCTCTCTTGTTTTGCAAAGGTGTGAAGACACTAACCTAGTTCTTAATTGGGAGAAATGTCAATTTATGGTTAAGGAAGGAATTGTATTAGGTCACTTAGTCTCTAGTAGAGGGATAGAGGTAGACAAGGGTAAGATAGAGACCATAGAGAAGCTTCCTCCCCCAATTTCGGTGAAAGGGATAAGAAGTTTCCTAGGACATGCTGGATTTTATAGACGTTTCATTAAAGACTTTTCTAAGATATCAAAACCTCTCACTAATCTATTGATGAAGGATGCGGTTTTTGAGTTTTCGCAGGAACGTTTGGATGCGTTTAACACCATTCGGCAAGCTCTAATTTCAGCACCTATTATCCAACCCCCGGATTGGACTCTTCTCTTTGAGATTATGTGCGACGCTAGATGAAGCGCAGCTCAACTACGCCACTACTGAAAAAGAATTTCTAGCCATTGTCTATGCTATTGACAAGTTTCGCTCTTATCTTGTAGGTGCAAAGGTGATTGTCTACACGGATCATGCTGCGATCCGGTACCTCCTTGCGAAGAAAGATGCGAAGCCAAGGCTAATTAGATGGATTCTTCTCCTACAAGAATTCGATCTTGAGATTCGCGACAAGAAAGGTTCAGAAAATTCTGTTGCGGATCATTTGAGTCGCCTAACACATCTAGAAGACGACCATTTGCCCATCGACGACTCCTTCCCGGACGAACACTTACACCTTATTGAGGAGTGCATCAATGTGATCTCCAAAGGTAACGAGCCATGGTTTGCCGATTTAGTTAACTATTTGGTTTGTCAGGGGATACCGCCCGGACTATCCTACGCACAAAGGAAGAAGTTCTTTAAGGACGTCCGGGAATACTATTGGAACGAGCCTCTCCTCTTCAAGAGAGGTCCGGATGGCATCATTCGGCGATGTGTGCCGGAAGATGAGATGCAAAGTGTCATCCGCCATTGTCATTCACTACCTTGTGGAGGACACGCTAGTTCAAACAAAACTAGCACAAAGGTATTGCAATTTGGATTCTTTTGGCCTACTTTGTTTAGAGATGTGCAATCCTTTGTTTCTTGCTGCGATGCTTGTCAAAGAACAGGCAATATCTCTAGGAGTAATGAGATGCCCCTCAACAACATCCAAGAGGTGGAGATTTTCGACGTTTGGGGAGTCGATTTCATGGGACCATTCCCATCCTCTTGTGGAAACCAATACATACTATTGGCGATGGATTACGTTTGTAGATGGGTGGAAGCAATTGCCTCTCCCACCAATGATGCCATGGTGGTGGTTAAGTTCTTCAACAAGACCATCTTCCCGCGATTTGGGACGCCAAGGACGATCATTGGTGATGGAGGTTCTCACTTCATAGCCCGTCGCTTTGAAGCTCTTCTAGCTAAGTATGGGGTTACTCACAAATTCGCTACCCCTTACCATCCACAAACAAGTGGACAAGTTGAGATCTCAAATAGGGAGATCAAAGGAATTCTAGTGAAGACGGTTTCAAGGACGAGGAAGGATTGGTCTTTGAAGCTTGACGATGCATTGTGGGCATACCGGACTGCATACAAGACTCCCATAGGAACCACACCATACAACCTTGTGTATGGGAAGTCTTGTCACTTGCCGGTAGAATTGGAGCACAAAGCGTTTTGGGCTATCAAGTGGTTGAACTTCAGCATGAAAGAAGCGGGAGAGAAGCGTCTCCTAGACATCAATGAGCTGGATGAACTCCGCTTAAACGCTTATGAAAACGCTAAGATCTATAAGGAGAGAGCAAAGCGTTGGCATGATAAGCATATCATTCCAAAGGACTTCAAAGAAGGAGATCAAGTTCTCCTCTTCAATTCAAGGCTTCGTCTCTTTCCAGGTAAGCTTAAATCTCGTTGGACCAGACCTTTTCTAATTAAGCGTATTTTCCCCATGGTGCAGTTGAAGTATGGGGTGAAGCGAGCGGAACTTTTAAGGTGAACGGCCAACGACTCAAGAAGTATACGCCGGAACTCCAAGCTGAGGAGTTCGCGCCTACCGCACTCGAATAAGTGCGAGATGGTCTAGCTACGGACCTTAAACAAAGCGCTTCTTGGGAGGCAACCCAAGGTATTGCATTTTTGTTTTTGCTTTCGATTCATAGATTAGCTTAGTATAGACGTTTTTGCTTTGTTTTTGCCTCGATTTCTTCCGGTATGTTCGTGTTTTTGGATGTAGGAACAATGGAAAAGGAAAAGAGGAGGATGATGTTGAAGAAAAGTGACGAAATTTGGACTTTGGAGCTTTACAGAGAGTTCCACGGCCTAAACCACGGTCGTGACAGCTACAGTACCCGTAATTTCCAAAAGCCTTTGAAAAATCACAAAAACCACGGTTCCGTACACTTCCACGGCCGTGGAATACCCCGACAGACCGTGATTTTCAAAATTTTGCCTGCGACTATATAAGCCACATTCTTCACAAATTCATCCCAAAAACCCCTCTTTCCACGACCTAATTGCTGAAAATCCACGACCCTCTCTCAAATCTTCATTTCCTAATCGTTTTCAACGATTCTTCTTCCTAAACTGAAGCAAATTCAACCACAAACAAGATCCAAGCGACGAATCGAGCGGAAATTCACCAACGAACGCGCATTTCGGATTTTTCAATCCGAAAAAGAGGTTTTCTTCTCTCTTCTTGATTCTTGCCGATTTGGTTGTTTTTGTTAGAGATTTTTAGGAAGAACTGATTGAGATTGGAGGGAATTAGACTAGGACTACCTGTTGTGGAGATTGATTGCTGATTTGTTGAGATTCGTGAACTTCTGAGACGAATCACGGTCTCTAGGGAAATTACGGCCGTGGTTTTCTGAAGAACAGACCGTAATTTTGAGCAGAATGGATTTTGTGAGAAGAGTTTCGGGGAGGATAAAAGAGAAGAAGAATGAGCAGAATAAGAAGAGGAAGGGTAATCCCTCCTCCTCCTCATCCTCTAGGGCACCACCACCCTCTTCACCTTCACCTCCATCCTCACCTCCTCACCCTAGAGTCCCGACCATACATGACGATCATCTCGATGCACTCGAGAGGATCAAGGAGAGGGCAGTGATTGGCCCTAGATACTTATTGTTGGAGGATCTAGTTCCTCTCAACATTGTTGATGACCTTACTTGGCTCTTGGATAGAGCCAGACTAGTTGTCTTCTCGGCTATCCGTGAAGACGCATATGAGGAGATTACACGAGAGGTTGTGACGTCCTTTGAGCACAGCCACGTAGACAGGACCGTCTCTTTCCGTCTTATGGAGAGAGACTACCATTTGAGCATCCGTGAGTTTGGGACCATTTTTGGGTTTCATAAGACCTTTAATGGTCGATTTCCGAGTGGCGTTTATGCCAAGGACTTTTGGGAGGAGGTGGCTATGATTTACGCTAGCGAGGACCGCTGGCAGCCCGCTGACACCAAGGCTAGGTTGATGTACCACCTAGCCTTGAAGATAGCTCACCGTGTTCTTTCGGAGTGTCTCTTTCCTAGGACGGAGACGCCCCAAAAGATCAAGACGGATGAGCTATTCTTGCTTTACTCCATGCTTTATGGACGCCGGGCTGATTGTGCCACTCTCTTGGCTGCTACGATGAGCAAGCTCAAGAACAAGAAGAAGGGGAACATTGGATATGGTGGGATAGTTACCCACATTGCTAGGAGTTTTGGTGTCGACTTTTCTGCTTGCACCCGCATACCGGCCGTACCTTTAGGGCTACATGCTTTCATGGTTAGGGGTCTCATTTTCCCCACACATAGAGGTCCGCCTTATGCGGGCATGCCTTGGGAGAGTAGGACGGGTAGGGGTATAGAGTGGCTACCGGAGTACTCCATTATGGCTGGACGCCATAACTGGAAGGAGACGTTCGCTGCGATGCATGCGAACAGGATAGCAGCTCCCCCTTATGTCCCACCACCGGTTGTTGAGGAGGAGGATATGGGAGATCAGTTTGAGAGTGGAGGAGGAGCCGAGCAGGAGTTTGGCACGTTTCCGGATCAGCCGGAGGCGGCCCCAGATGTACCTAGACGCTCTCCACGACCAGCTAGAGCCTCAGGCTCGTCTTCTCGCCGCGCTAGCGTGAGTGAGAGACCTACGTGGATGACCACACCTCCCACATGGTATGGCGTTCCCCCTCCTTGGTCCACCGAGCAGCCAGCAACACCTCCACCAGCACCAGCACCATCCGACGCTCCAGCATGGTATAGTCAGGCCCCGAGATGGTATGAGCAGATGCCGGATTGGGCTACCGGACTTTCAAAGAGAGTAGGAGCATTGGAGATCCGAGCCGATGCTAGAGACGGACGCTTAGACGACCTTGACCACATGATGAGGGACGTCTACCGCCAGCAGTTTGGGCGGTTCTATGATCCTAGCTTCTCTCCATTCCCGCCTCCGCCAGCACCGCAGTGATTTGATGACCGACCGTTCGCTTTAGACATTCCGCCACCACTTTGTGAGTTTCTTTTTCTTTTCTTCTTTTCTTTCTTTCTTTTTGAACATTAGGGACAATGTTCGTCCTAAGTATGGGGTGGCATGTACTAAAAGTTTGTAATAACTCTTACTCGCTATGCTTGCTTCTATTCGAGACTATTTGCATGTTCATTATATTGTTGCACGTTTCATTATCGCATTGCATGAAAAAGAACTTGAAAAACCCATAAAAATTGAAAAATTTTGAAAACTTTGTGCTTCTAATGAATTGAGATGATTTCTATGATAATCACTACTTGTGAATTGAGTTTGATGACAATTGCATGCTTAAAAGAATAGTGAATTGAAAAGAATTTGAATGAATGAATTTTACCTCTTTTGCAAGTTTCATAATATGATAAATGTTACCTAAATCATGTTGAGAAATTGAAGTTGAAATCACACTATAAGTTCTTATACTTCTTGTTGAGATGATTAAGGCAACTCGATTTTTCTTTCTTCTTTCTTTGATCATTTTAGCTCCTCATTGAAATATTAGCCTCCTTTACCTATCCGGGAACTTGGAGAAGTGAATGAAAAAGGCATGTTTGATGTGGGAGGGCCATGAGAGCAATGATTTGCAATCAAAAGAATAGAAAGAAATTCTAGGTTTGGGGAAGTCAATCATGATGATGAGTAACTCGGCACCATTCACATAGCCGGGTGTTTGTGTCTTGCCAAAGTCGGATTGAGCGATATTCCTAGCGGATTGTGGTATGTGCGCTAAGGGTTTGAGGCATCTCATAAAAATTGAGAAACGCCAATCTCCTAGGCTTCGGTTTTTGTGCACCTCTGTCCATAACTCCAAAAGTAAAGTCGAAAAATGAAAGGAAGAGAGCGAAGCTCTAAGTTGAAGTGTTGTGGAAACCGCAAAAGAAGAAGAAGGGTAGTTGTCCACTTTCCCGGATTTATGCACCACATTTTTAAAGTTTTCTTCCCTTTCCACATTCTAGACCTTTTCTTTGGAAGTCCTTAAGATCAAAAGAATGTTATATGACTTGGTGATCTAAATTGAAGTTTCTTATGATTGATTTTGATAATGTTTAAAGGTTATGATGCTTGTTTAGAAGTTAAATTAATTCATGAGTTTTCTTTCCTTTTTACTCTTTGATTAAATGTATGAAAGTCTTATAAACGATTGAAGCAAGGTTTGAGAATGATCTATTCTTTAGAAGGCACATTCCTCCAAAAGAAGTATTGCTTGAAGAAGGTACACATATTTCATCCTAACTCTTGTTTAAAGCTTTTTGAAAGACCTTGCTTAGGGACAAGCAAGTGTTAAGTATGGGGTTATTTGTTAGCATGAAATATTGTGATATTTTAGGCACGTTTTCTAAGTGTATTTGATTCATATTGATAGTCTTTGATTTAGCAATGTTGCATTTGTGAGCTAGTTTGCCTATATTGTCGATATGGATGTCTACACTAGCTTTGTGTTGATTATAGGTAATTGAGAGTCATTTCCGAACGAAATCGAGCAAAGAAGAGTTGATCAAGTATGTCCATGGATTAAGGGCATTATAAGGAGCAAATTGGAGTTCAACTTGAGGAATGCACGAGGCTAGGGAAGAATCACGTTCTTGCCCTAAACCACGCTCTAAAATACGGCCGTATTACAAACCACGTTTACTTCCACGGCCATGGAACCCTGCAAAGAGAGGCGTGATGCATTCCAGTAACTATTACGGTCGTGGAATCCATGGTCCAAACCGTGACACTTTCCACGCTCTAAATTACGGTCGTGGAACCTTCCACGACCGTGATCTTGGCGATCTTTTTCGCCACACTTTGAAGCCACGATCTTTTGAAGATTGAGCTGGGCCGATATTTTATCTTGCCCTATAAAAAGACGGACAAAGCAAGATTCCGTCATCTTCGCTTAGGGATTGTTGGCAATCCACGCTTCATCTCCGCTTAGAGAATTTTATCGACGCATTAGCCCCCGCTTGGAAGCATTGACATCTCGTTGGAGATCGAAGTTCGCATTTGGGAATTGCCCTAATCTCGCACTTTTGGTGGAGATTGCTGTTGAAATCTCCGGATTGGCGGAAGATCGGAGCTTTTGGAAGATTGTTGCAAGAAGATTTCTCCTCTTGTTTAGGTTTGATTTGGAAGACGGATTGACATCCTGTTCTCCCTTCTTTCCTAAGATTGTGATTGTTTGCTTTATTCTGAATCTATTGACAACGTTCTTTCTTGGTTGTGACTTTGAGATTGGTTTGAAGATTATTGAAAGTTTTCGGAAGTTTTCATCTTTCTATCTTTTAATTCTTGAATTTGATATCAACATGACTGTTATTGGCTAAAAACCCTTAACAATTCTAAGGTGAAGGGTTGATAGTTGTGGCTTAGATGATGATAGATCGATCGTAAACAGATTAGACCCTGAGAGTTAGAGAGAATCGTCGACGAACCCTAAATTACGGTTTGTTCTTGAGTTCCACGGCCGTGGAGTCTCAAGATCTACCCGTAATTTCCCTTAAGTTTACGAACCTGCTTTTACTTTAATCCAAAGTTAAAGATTTGCTTTAACTTAGTTTAGGCTTGCCTTTTCTAGGTGGTAGTGAAGCCTCAACAACCTCTACCTCAATTGTGAGTGTCATAACCATAATCGGCTAAGTTAGTCTTGATCCTTGGATTACAAGTTTGGGTATTTGACATTAATCCTTGCCTTTAGAACCTTTCTATATTGAAGCCTCAACAACCTGTATAGGGAGTGTCTTATAGGTGAGTCATATAAGGTTTTTGGAACTTCACCGTACGATTACCTTACATTAGCATACCTTTGCATATCTCAACTCTGTCTTTATATCATTAGTATATCTTGAATCGATTGCCACAGCTTGATACTTGGATCTTTAGGATTGTTGTTTTCCCAATATTTGCAAAACTCTCATATTTACTCGCTTGATAATCTGCAATTGAATTTGTTCCCACCCAAATCCCTGTGTTCGATACTCTGGAATTCTTGCTTAACTACGTCGATCCGTACACTGCGGGTTCGCTTGCTTGATTCTAGTTTTATAAATTTAAAACTTATTTTGCACACACCTCTAGGGGCGAACAAAGCTCCTCCAGCTCGTTGAGTTCCAATAGTCGCTTCTCGCCGGCCTCCTTAATGTCGAAATTCAACCATTTGATCGCCCAATACACTTTGTGCTCCAATTCAACGGGCAAATGGCAAGACTTCCCATATACCAAATTATAAGGGGTGGTACCTATTGGAGTCTTAAATGCGGTCCTGTATGCCCAAAGAGCATCGTCCAATTTCATGGACCAATACTTCCTCGTTCTAGAGACGGTCTTCTCCAAAATTGCTTTGATTTCTCTATTCGAGATCTCGACCTGTCCACTAGTTTGAGGGTGATAAGCGGTCGATACCTTGTGGGTTACCCCATACTTCGATAGAAGTGCCTTGAATTTCCGGTTGATGAAATGTGTTCCTCCATCGCTGATGATGATGCGTGGAGTTCCGAACCATGGGAAGATGGTCCTGTTTAGGAACTTCACAACCACCTTGGCGTCATTAGTGGGAGAGGCAATGGCTTCAACCCATCTAGAGACGTAATCAACCGCAAGAAGGATATAGAGGTTTCTTCCGGAGGATGGGAAAGGTCCCATAAAGTCAATCCCCCATACATCGAAGATTTCCACCTCTGGATGTTATTAAGTGGCATCTCGTTCCTCCTTGATAAATTTCCTGTTCTTTGGCATGCATCACAAGAGACCACAAAAGCTTGTACATCCTTAAATAATGTAGGCCAAAAGAAACCGGAACGTAATACCTTAGCGCATGTTTTATCGGTGCTAGCATGTCCTCCACAAGGAAGTGAATGGCAATGTCGTATGATGCTATTAACTTCATCTTCCGGAATGCATCTTCGAAGCATCCCATCCGGTCCGCGCTTGAATAGCAGCGGCTCGTCCCAGTAATAATGTCGTACTTCGTTAAAGAAGCTCTTCTTTTGAGAGTACGTCAATCCGGGCGGTGTTTTTTGGCAAACAAGATAATTCACAATATCAGAATACCAAGGTCCCTTGTTATCAGAAAGTTGGTGGATGGAATGTTCCACCAACTGAGGATGAATGTCAGAGAAAGGAGTAAGAAGTTTATTATTCCCAGTAGTCTCAGTTGACATCATCTCGCCATCGACCTCGGTCGAGGCGCAGAGGCGTTGACCGAGATGTTCTTCGGTCGCCTCGCTCAGTCCAGGAAGTGCCTCGGTCGAGGTACTGCAACTGGAACCGAAATTGGAGATCTTCGTCTCCTGGATTAGCTTCTCAGTTTTTGCTCCTGGATCCTCTTCCAGTGCCTTCAAGCTCCGTATATCTGCATCACAAGAAGCATCTATACCTTCCTCCATTAAACTGAAGCTAATAACTCTTTCGAGTGGATCGTTAATAAGGATAGAGCTCACCAATTCTCTTGATTCTTCTTCATCGTAGATGTTGAAGATATCATCAGTTAGCTGCTCCCCTTTCATGGCTGCAAGTAGTGCGAACTCCACTTCATCGGCACCAACATTGAATTTCAACTTGGCATTCTTGCAATTCACGTTGCAACCCGAAGTTGCTAGAAATGGCCTCCCGAGAATAATAGGAACAGGATAATCTGCGGGAATGTCAAGTACAACAAAATCTATAGGTAGATAGAAGTTACCTAAGTTGACCGGAACGTCTTCCAAGATACCCACGGGGTGGGTAATGGAGCGATCCGCCATATAAAGTCGAATCTTGACCGGCTTGGGCTCTCCAAGTCCGATCTTCACACATAGCTCCAGCGGAATGATGCTCACGCTGGCTCCTAGATCACAAAGGGCTTCACAAGTAACATCCCCAGCTTGAATGGTAATGCAAAATGAGCCGGGATCTCTTAGCTTAGGTGGCATCTTCTCCTTCATGATTTGAATAAGCTCCGAGGATTTAGATGTCATCCTAACTTCACCAAAGTCTTCCAGTTTCCTTTTCCTTGATAGGATCTCCTTCAAGAACTTCCCATAGGCGGGCATTCCTAGAATAGCATCAAGGAAAGGAATGTTAATATGTAGTTTATTCATCAAGTCAAGGAACTTACCAAAGTGCTTGTCTAGATGTGCTCTGGCCCTTGACTGGGGGAATGGAAGTGGTGGTTTGTATGCAGGAGGTGGAATATAAACTTCAGTTTTCCCCTCCGCTTTCTGTGGCTCCACCTCGGTTTGCATCTCGGTCGAAGTGTTCTTCGACTGCACCTGGACCGAGGTGGTCTTCGTCGGTACTAGCACCGACCGAGGCACTGGATCTGTAGTTTTCAGTCCACTCCTCGTAGTTATGGCCATGATCTGGCCCTTAGGGTTGCTTTCCGTCCTTGCTGGAAGCTTCCCTGGATCTCTTGGCGCTTCATTCGCCCTACTTGCAAGTTGTTGTTCAAAGGCCTTTTGGGCCTTCGAAAATGAAGTCATAGAAGTCTGCATAGCACTAAGCTTGATCAAGATGGCCTCCAGAACTGCGTCTTTCTTTTCTGGCTGAGACGAACTTGATCCTTGCCCTTGGCTTTTCAATGGAGTAGAAGAAGAAGAAGAAGGGGAAGAGAGGAAAGGGTTAGAGGAATCGTTAGAATTGGAGTTTGAATGATTGTTACCGTTATTTTGGTTGTTCACCCTCCAGTTGTTGCTATTAGATCCTCTATTGTTGTTGTTGTTGTAATTGTTGTTTCGGGGACCGTTGTTGTTGTTACGGTACCCGTTGTTGTTGTTCCTTTTCCCTTGCTCTTCCTTTTTGGTTTGAGCAACCAAGAGTTCCTTCAATTGCTTCACGTCATTCTTCAAAGACGTGAGTCGATTGTTGTTGGGCTGAGTTTCTTAGAAGTTAACTCTTTTAACTCCACCTTCAGCTCCTTGGTGGGTGTACTTCTCCATATGCAAGGCTTGCTTCTCGATAAAGTCCCAAGCCTCGTCAATCGCCATGTCCATGAAGGTACCGGCGGAGAGTAGTTGGAGATTGAACTGGGTGCTTCCGTCCAGTCCCTTGAAGTAAATCTCCAATAACTCTAACTTTGGAATCCCATGATGTGGGCAATCCAAAAGAATGTCCTTGAACCGCTCCCATGACTTGGACAAGCTCTCCTTGTCCTTCATAATGAAAGCATTTATCTTCCCTCTCATTTCAGCTGTCTTTGAGGGGGGAAAGAATTTGGTCAAGAACTCCGTAGTCATCTCCTCCCATGTGCTGATTTTCCCTGGAGGAAGAGATTGATACCAAGTAAGAGCTCTATCTTTTAAAGAAAAGTAAAAAGGTCTTAGCTTGTAGTTGTTGTTTTCGATTCTCGGAGGTCTCAAGGTTTCCATCAAGATCTCATAGTTTTGAAGATGTTGATGTGGTGATTCCTTCTCTAGCCCTCCGAATTGGCATTGGCGAATCATGGATAGAACTTGCGGTCGAAGTTCATAGTCATGGTCCGCCGGATCTCCTAGGTTGACTCCTGGACGCCTCAGTTGTTGATTTGGGTCCATCCTTTGACCTAGGGTTTGTGGGATTCCTGCAAGAAGAACATCTCGGACTGGCCTCCGAAGTGGAAGTACATCGGTCAGGGCGTCAGGTACTGGAACCTGCCTCGGTCGAGGGTCGGCGACTGGGACCTGCATCGGTCGAGGATCAACTGGTGGATCTTCCCTCGGTCGAAGTAGAACCTGGTCTCGTATAGCTGCCATATCTGCTTCGATTGCTTCAGTCCTGATGCGAGTTTCTTCCTTCTCTCGCCTTAGCTCTTCCCTGCTGAGGCGTAGCAGCTCTAACGCCTCTTTCATTTCGGCCTCAAGATCGCGGTTGTCTTGTTGGGCCATCTTCGCTTCTCTTAAGCGTCACTTGTATGTCTTTTCTGGTTCAGGATCGTAAGGAACGATTTCCTTCCAAGTGCGGGTTCTTCGCATAAACCTAAGAGAGAACCTGCAAAAGTCACTCAAGTAGAGTGGTTAGAAGACACGGGGGCAAGTGCCCCAAGAGCAAACCGTACCGGCTTGGTCTAGACCAAGTCCCCGGCAACGGCGCCAAAAACTTGTTCGCTCCAAACGGTGTGTGCAAGCTTTAAATTTATAACCCTAGACGTAAGCTTAAAACAAGGATGCGAACCCGCAGTGTACGGGTCAATCGTAGTAAAAGCAAGGAATTCCAGGGGTCGATCACAGGGACTTAGTGAAACAAAGTCCGATAACGGTAAGCTTCGTAATTACTAACCACAAGAGCAATTAAAACAATCAAAGATGAATAAGAAGTCAATACAGCAAACATGCAATTCTAGGGATTAAAGCATCTAGTTGTGGTTCCAACTCAAGATCTAAAGATATGCGGACAAAGCTGAGATTTTTGCATAGGGAAGGTTTTAGTGAAGTGGAGTAGATCACCGGGTAAGTCTCACTACTCACTAATCCTAAACCGTAACTCCTATTACCGGGTAAGTCTCAAGGAATCAAGATAAAGAACTATAACCTCAAACTAACACACCATCTAAGGGAATAGAATCAACCTTTACCGGGTAAGTCTCATCCTAAGCTTGCATTGAACCAGGAAATGTGTAATAAGAATAGGATTTGGCAAACTCTAACACTTAACTCTCAGTTTCGGATCAGATAAGCCACCTCGGTCAGCCAAATTCCACCCCAGCCGAGATGTTCATCGACTGAGCGAGATGCTTGGGGTTAAGGTTAAAGACTCGAACTTTCAGGATCCTACTGGAATCTAAGATTATTTTATCATTGTTTTCCCACAACTTTCAGCCAATCACCCTAGAATCACACAAGGAAATTAGCCACTCATCATTATGAAAGTAATAATCAAATATATGGGAAGTAGGTGAATATTTGAACAAGAAGAACTTAATGAAAAGACTTCAATAACTGAATCAAATATCACAACAAAAGCGTTCCTTGGATAGCAATCCAACAAGACAAGACAACAAGGAAGGGAATCTAAGATAATCTTACAAAAACCCTTCAAAAAGCTATAAAAGCTATGATCTTCAATCTTCCTTCAACCTTCAAAAAGGTTCTTCAAATCTCTCCAACTAGAGTATGGCTGCAGCGGTGTATAAACCTTGATCGGTGTAAGCGGGATCTTCAGCCGTAAGCGAGATGTTGGATTTGTAGAAATCCAACCCTTTTTATAGGAAAATAACCCTCCAAAGATAAGATATCTTGGAAAGATCTTTTCCCATTAAAATAGGTAAAATATAAGATCTTCTTCCTTCCAGGAGCCAAGCCCAAAAATATAAGATCACTTTCCAAAGATAAAAGATCTCAGCCAAGAATAAAATATTCTCGCCGTGTCCTAGGCATTCGCCTCGGTCGAGTCGGCTTCTCTGGATCACCTCGGTCGAGATGAATCTGTGGCCAACCAAGGTGAGTCACAACTGAATGTGAAATCTCTCAAAACTGGTCCAAAGTGAATCTCTAATCCATGGCTATGCTTCCTGGATGGTTCCTTATGTTCCTCAATGTAGCTCCAATGTCTCCATAGCTCCTTTTGCTCCTTTTTGATGCAAAACGTGCCATTTTACCTACGATTACAACAAAACTAGGTGTAGACCTCGATTCTCGCAAAGGTAGATGAAATGGTAATATAATCACATAATATACATACAAACATGCACATTACGAAAGATAAAACGTCCAAACAAACCCCAAAATATAGACTATAATTCATGCTATCAAAATACCCCATACTTAGCCCTTGCTTGTCCCCAAGCAAGTTCCTCATATAGAAGACAAGATAGAATGGATTATAGGTCATGAAAATCAATGAAAAGTCTTTCAAAAACATTTTTATGATGTGCAACAATCATAGATCACTCTAAGAGAATACTTCATGGAATTTTAAAAACTCAATGTGATCAAAACATTTCATAAATATAGGAAAGTTGTTCATCTTTGCATAAAACCGTAGAATGCATAATAATTCATAATTATCAAAATTAATCATGTATAATCCAGTTTAAACCACTAAGTCAATCAACAAGCTCAAGGTCTCAAGGGTTTCCCAAAAGAAAGGTCAAGAAACGTGTAGGGTTGGGATGTGTGTAAGGTAATGTGGTGCTAGAATCCGGGAAAAGGATGAACTTCACTTCACTTTGACTTGCAACATCTTCCACCAATAAGCTTTGCTTATTTCACACTTTTTTCTTTTTTACTTTACTTTTTGGGATGCATGGACAGAGGTGCACAATAACCGAAGCCTAGGAAATCTGCAATCATCAATTTCTCGAGATGCATCAAACCCTTGATGCACATACCATGACCCGTTAGGAATATCGCTCAATCCGACTTTGGCAAGACACAAACACCCGGCTATGTGAATGGTGCCGAGTTACTCATCTTCATGATTGACTTCCCCAAACCTATTATTGCTTTCTAACACTTTCACTTCCAGCCAACTTCTCGATTTTAACTTCACTTGGTTTCACCACTTCGCTTGCTTCCAAATTCCCGGATAGGTAAAGGGAGGCAAAATGTATATGAGGGGCTAAGCATGATCAAGAAGAAGAAGAGAGAAGAATGAATTGCCTTGGTCTTTCCAAGAAGAAAGTGAGAGAACTCATAATGTGGTGTCAACCTTCAAATCCAACATAATTTAGATAAAAACAAAGTATTAAACATGCCAATAATTTCAAACAAAGCATTTAGCAACTTAAACATATTATAAAACCTTTCAAACACATAAAGAATATAAAACCAGTCAGTAAGCAAGATCTTCACTGAGATCATATCCAGATAAGTAACACAAAAATCATTTTCGAAAACTCTCAGTTAACCCACCTCGGTCGAGGTGTTCTTGGTTCAACCGAGGTGAAACGCCTCGTTTGGCCAAGACTGACTCGGTCGAGGTCAAAATTTTTTTTTTAAAACCATTTCTTTTTTTCAGTTTCGACGTTTTTCTCAATCAAATAACCTGTAAATATGCATGCAATCTCAGATAAACACATAAAAGCAAACTGAAGCATAAACATGAAATATCCGATAAAGTGTGAGTCATACATCAAAGTCATCAAATAAGTACATCAAATACCCCATACTTGGGACACACTGTCCTAGTGGGTCAAAATAAGTCTAAAGATAAGCGTACTCACCGGATAAATAGCTGAACTGCATAAAAATATAATAAAGAAAATCCTGCAGCTCGTCAGTAGTCGCGATCCGGTGGTGGTGGTGGTGGCACGTACGGATACTGGGTCGGGTCGAACGGATAGCCCATGACGTGCTCGAACTTGATCTGGGCCATCATATGCTGATAATGCTGCCGCTCCTGCATCTCGCGGATATCCAGCGACAAAGCAGCATATGAATCAATAACCTGATCCGTCAGATCATCGATCCGTCTGTGAGCATTTGGATCCCTCACTCTGTGCCTCCTGCGTCTAGCAGGCCTAACTGGAGAAGTAGCAGGTGCATCAGCTGGTGCAGGCTCAGTCTCATCATCATCATCATCAAGGTCTATGACTGGTGCACTCGGCCCTGCAGTATCCGTCCCTGTATCCATCGGGACTCCACCCTCTCTCTCATCCACTTTATCCTCGTCATCAACCTCCTCCTCCTCAGCTGGGGCAGCTGCTGCCTCTCTATAATCCTCCATCAGTGGAGCCCAAGCGGTCTGCCAATAATGTGGGTCATAAACAGTGAACTGGGCAGACCACCTGATCCCCTGTGGCGTAATCTGCTCCCACGGCATAGCCACATATGGAGTAGTCAAACCTCGGGGAACGAGAATCCGCCAAGTGATCATCTCCTGCAATCCAAGCGGCTTGGCAGCCACCACCATCGTACAAGCACTGAGGTCCATGTCCTGATAAGCAGCTGTGTGGGTGACAAGACCTCCGCAGCAAATGTCTCCCTTCGCCTTGGCCTTGATCTTGTGCAGATCCTCTGCCAACATCAAGCCAAAGTCCGGGAAACCCCCAGTAACCATGCAGTATAAACTGAAAAGCTCGCATGTCGGATCTTCTGGGGCGTCTTAGTACGCGCCAGAAGTGTCTCGCTGAATATCCGGTGGGATAACCTAAAGGCTAGGTGGAAGATGACCTTCTCCCTGGAATCTCTAGGGCGCCATCTATCTGCATGCTCTACAACATGGGCAATCTGCCCCCTGAACTCCCTAGCTACTATTCGGGAGGGGAAATCGATGGCGGTGGGCTGCGGAAAGCCGAAAATATCTCTCCAATACTCGAGCAGCACTAAGAAGTTCCGGTTCATCAACCGGTACTTCATAGACTGCTCTGTGGGAAGGTAGGTGAAGGAGCTAACGAACTCTAGGGTCGGCTCCAAGTAGGCTGGGGCTCGGATCTCAGTAAACTGATCCAGCCCAACTGTAGTAATCATCCTCCTAAGGTCTCCATCTACCCCTAGGCAATCAAAAGCGGACACGTCCAGGAAGCGAGGTGCAATCACTGGACGGCCTGAAATACGGTCATAATCCACCTGCTGTCGCTCATGGATCACCGGGCGGTAAGGTCGGGAAGAAGAGGAAGAAGGGGAAGGTGAGGATCTATCTCTGAGGGCAAGGCGGCGTTCAGAACTCATTTTCGATTCAATTACTGTCAGATCACCTCGGTTACTGACAACTCTCAAGAATCACCTCGGCCGAGGCACAGCTCGACTGGACCGAGGCGGCGAATTGGATCTAATTTCCTCAAAAATTTCAGTTCTTTTCCCCCCAAAATCTCTACAATTGCTTTCTATGGGGTACTTAAGCCTTTCCTCAGCAGATGCAAGGGCAACCAAAGCCCAAATCGAAGCGAATAAACGAGTTAGGGTTCGGTTTCGTTTTTACCTCGTTTCGGCCGAATCGTTCGATTTCTTCGCAGATCTGTACTTGCAATGGGATCCTCTATGCCTTAATCACAGTTTGGAAGCGGAAATCTTCGAAAACGAGCTAGAATCGAAGAAGCGAGGTGGGAGAGCGCCGCGGTCGAGTCGAAATAGGTAAAAAGTGAAAAAAGAAAATTTTCCCTCTTTTATACTGTTTCTGGAACTGCTGTCACCTCGGTCGAAATGGTCTCGACTGAACTGAGGTGGTACGGACCGAGGTGGTTCTGCAGAAACCTTAGTCGCCTCGGTTGCTCAAGAATCAACTCGGTCGAGGTGGTCTCGACTGGACCGAGGTGTCTCAGTCAAACTTCGTCTTCTCGAATTCTCGAACTTTTGTTCTTCCAGTTATGTTCCTGATTGGTTCTTCTTCCTTAGCTGTAACCTGTTATCTTTCTAGGACGCCAAAAACAAACAAAACAAAGCAAAAGCAAACTATCTAAGCTAAACTAGAAAAAGGGAAAAGAAAGCAATACCTTGGGTTGCCTCCCAAGAAGCGCTTGGTTTAAGGTCGCTAGCTGGACCATGATGCGTCTCAAACGAGATGGGAGGTACCCTCACCCCATACTTCACCTCCATCGTGGGGTGAAGTAAGTAAATCTATCAAACGCTCCAACAAGTGTAATTGCTCATCGGGGAATGAGTCGTCTATGGGCGGATCGTCCTTCTCACGTGAAGATGCAGGTAGCCGGCTGAGGTGATCCGCATCAGAATTTTCGGATCCCTTCTTATCGCGGATCTCTAGATCAAATTCTTGAAGCAAGAGAATCCATCGAATAAGGCGTGGCTTGGCATCTTTCTTAGCCAACAAGTAACGAATGGCTGCATGGTCGGTGTAGACAATGACTTTCGCCCCTACTAAATAGGAACGAAACTTCTCGAAAGCATATACAACCGCCAATAACTCTTTCTCGGTGGTGGCTAATTCCGTTGTGCTACATCTAGCGTCTTGCTAGCATAGTAAATGGCAGTGGTCCGTCCATCCTTCTTCTGTCCAAGCACCGCTCCTACGGCTACATCACTAGCATCGCACATGATCTCAAAGGGCAAGGTCTAATCCGGAGGTTGGATAATAGGAGCGGAGATTAACGCTTCCTTAATCCTGTAAAAAGCATCAAGACACTCCTGTGAAAACTCAAAAACAACATCTTTATTCAAGAGGTTAGTTAGAGGTTTAGAAATCTTAGAGAAGTCCTTGATGAATCTCCTGTAGAAACCTGCATGCCCGAGAAAACTCCTCACACCTTTAACAGAGCAAGGGGGAGGGAGTTTCTCAATAGTCTCGATCTTAGCGCGATCGACCTCAATACCTCGATTAGAAACGAGGTGTCCTAGCACAATGCCTTCATTAACCATAAAATGACACTTCTCCCAATTCAAAACGAGATTAGTGTCTTCACATCTTTTAAGCACTAAAGAAAGGTTAGATAGGCAATCATCAAAGGAGGATCCATATACGGAAAAATCATTCATAAATACCTCCATGATATTCTCTATGTACTCGGAAAAGATGGCCATCATGCATCGCTGGAAGGTAGCGGGTGCATTGCACAATCCAAATGGCATCCTCCTGTAAGCAAACGTCCCCCATGGACAAGTGAAGGTGGTCTTCTCCTGATCATCCGGATGGATAGGAATCTGGAAGAATCCACTGTAACCGTCTAAGTAGCAAAAGTGTGAATGCTGGGCCAACCGCTCGAGCATTTGATCGATGAAGGGAAGTGGAAAATGGTCCTTCCGTGTAGCCGTGTTCGGCTTCCTATAGTCGATGCAAACCCTCCATCCTGTGACGGTCCTAGTTGGGATCAACTCGTTGTTCTTGTTCGTCACAACGGTCATCCCTCCTTTCTTCGGAACTACATGCACCGGGCTAACCCACTTGCTGTCCGAGATAGGATAAATGATACCTGCATCCAACAACTTAAGAATTTCCTTCTTCACAACCTCTTTCATGATCGGATTTAACCGTCTTTGATATTCCCGTGAAGTCTTATGATTGTCCTCCATTAGAATTCTATGCATGCAGAAAGAAGGCTTAATACCAATAAGATCTTCCGTGGTATAGCCTATAGCCTTTTGATGCTTTCTCAGGACATGCATTAATTTAGTCAATTCAGGTTCGGAAAGAGAAGCATTGACAATAACGAGATAAGTAGAATCCGATCCAAGAAAGACATACCTCAAGTGACTAGGGAGTTGTTTAAGCTCCACAACTGGGGGTGCTTTTTGAGGGGGATCCTTGCTTCCTCCTTCCAGTGGGATGGATTCAGAAACTGGACTTTTAGAAGTCTCAGTTGACATCATCTCGCCGTCGACCTCGGTCGAGGTGCAGAGGCGTTGACCGAGATGTTCTTCGGTCGCCTCGCTCAGTCCAGGAAGTGCCTCGGTCGAGGTACTGCAATTGGAACCGAAACTGGAGATCTTCGTCTCTTGGATTAGCTTCTCAGTTTTTGCTCCTGGATCCTCTTCCAGTGCCTTCAAGCTCCGTATATCTGCATCACAAGAAGCATCTATACCTTCCTCCATTAAACTGAAGCTAATAACTCTTTCGAGTGGATCGTTAATAAGGATAGAGCTCACCAATTTTCTTGATTCTTCTTCATCGTAGATGTTGAAGATATCATCAGTTAGCTGCTCCCCTTTCATGGCTGCAAGTAGTGCGAACTCCACTTCATCGCCACCAACATTGAATTTCAACTTGGCGTTCTTGCAATCCATGTTGCAACCCGAAGTTGCTAGAAATGGCCTCCCGAGAATAATAGGAACAGGATAATCTGCGGGAATGTCAAGTACAACAAAATCTATAGGTAGATAGAAGTTACCTCACTTGACCGGAACGTCTTCCAAGATATCCACGGGGTGGGTGATGGAGCGATCCGCCATATAAAGTCGAATCTTGACCGGCTTGGGCTCTCCAAGTCCGATCTTCGAACATAGCTCCAGCGGAATGATGCTCACGCTGGCTCCTAGATCACAAAGGGCTTCACAAGTAACATCCCCAACTTGAATGGGAATGCAAAATGAGCCGGGATCTCTTAACTTAGGTGGCATCTTCTCCTTCATGATTTGAATAAGCTCCGAGGATTTAGATGTCATCCTAACTTCACCAAAGTCTTCCAGTTTCCTTTTCCTTGATAGGATCTCCTTCAAGAACTTCCCATAGGCGGGCATTCCTAGAATAGCATCAAGGAAAGGAATGTTAATATGTAGTTTATTCATCAAGTCAAGGAACTTACCAAAGTGCTTGTCTAGATGTGCTCTGGCTCTTGACTGGGGGAATGGAAGTGGTGGTTTGTATGTAGGAGGTGGAATATAAACTTCAGTTTTCCCCTTCGCTTCCTGTGGCTCCACCTCGGATGGCATCTCGGTCGAAGTGTTCTTCGACTGCATCTGGACCGAGGTGGTCTTCGTCGGTACTGGCACCGACCGAGGCACTGGATCTGCAGTTTTCAGTCCACTCCTCGTAGTTATGGTCATGATCTGGCCCTTAGGGTTGCTTTCCGTCCTTGCTGGAAGCTTCCCTGGATCTCTTGGCGCTTCATCCGCCCTACTTGCAAGTTGTTGTTCAAAGGCCTTTTGGGCCTTCGAAAATGAAGTCATAGAAGTCTCCATAGCACTAAGCTTGATCAAGATGGCCTCCAGAACTGCGTCTTTCTTTTCTGGCTGAGACGAACTTGATCCTTGCCCTTGGCTTTTCAATGGAGTAGAAGAAGAAGAAGAAGGGGAAGAGAGGAAAGGGTTAGAGGAATCGTTAGAATTGGAGTTTGAATGATTGTTACCGTTATTTTGGTTGTTCGCCCTCCAGTTGTTGCTATTAGATCCTCTATTGTTGTTGTTGTTGTAATTGTTGTTTCGGGGACCGTTGTTGTTGTTACGGTACCCGTTGTTGTTGTTCCTTTGCCCTTGCTCTTCCTTTTTGGTTTGAGCAACCAAGAGTTCCTTCAATTGCTTCACGTCATTCTTCAAAGACGTGAGTCGATTGTTGTTGGGCTGAGTTTCTTGGAAGTTAACTCTTTTAACTCCACCTTCAGCTCCTTGGTGGGTGTACTTCTCCATATGCAAGGCTTGCTTCTCGATAAAGTCCCAAGCCTCGTCAATCGCCATGTCCATGAAGGTACCGGCGGAGAGTAGTTGGAGATTGAACTGGGTGCTTCCGTCCAGTCCCTTGAAGTAAATCTCCAATAACTCTAACTTTGGAATCCCATGATGTGGGCAATCCAAAAGAATGTCCTTGAACCGCTCTCATGACTTGGACAAGCTCTCCTTGTCCTTCATAATGAAAGCATTTATCTTCCCTCTCATTTCAGCTGTCTTTGAGGGGGAAAAGAATTTGGTCAAGAACTCCGTAGTCATCTCCTCCCATGTGCTGATTTTCCCTGGAGGAAGAGATTGATACCAAGTAAGAGCTCTATCTTTTAAAGAAAAGTAAAAAGGTCTTAGCTTGTAGTTGTTGTTTTCGATTCTCGGAGGTCTCAAGGTTTCCATCAAGATCTCATAGTTTTGAAGATGTTGATGTGGTGATTCCTTCTCTAGCCCTCCGAATTGGCATTGGCGAATCATGGATAGAACTTGCGGTCGAAGTTCATAGTCATGGTCCGCCGGATCTCCTAGGTTGACTCCTGGACGCCTCAGTTGTTGATTGGGGTCCATCCTTTGACCTAGGGTTTGTGGGATTCCTGCAAGAAGAACATCTCGGACTGGCCTCCGAAGTGGAAGTACATCGGCCGGGGCGTCAGGTACTGGAACCTGCCTCGGTCGAGGGTCGGCGACTGGGACCTGCATCGGTCGAGGATCAACTGGTGGATCTTCCCTCGGTCGAAGTAGAACCTGGTCTCGTATAGCTGCCATATCTACTTCGATTGCTTCAGTCCTGATGCGAGTTTATTCCTTCTCTCGCCTTAGCTCTTCCCTACTGAGGCGTAGCAGCTGTAACGCCTCTGTCATTTCGGCCTCAAGATCGCGGTTGTCTTGTTGGGCCATCTTCGCTTCTCTTAAGCGTCGCTTGTATGTCTTTTCTGGTTCGGGATCGTAAGGAACGATTTCCTTCCCAGTGCGGGTTCTTCGCATAAACCTAAGAGAGAACCTGCAAAAGTCACTCAAGTAGAGTGGTTAGAAGACACGGGGGCAAGTGCCCCAAGAGCAAACCGTACCGGCTTGGTCTAGACCAAGTCCCCGGCAAAAGTCACTCAAGTAGATCTCCAATAGCTCAATTTTCGGTATACCATGGTGTGGACAATCTAGGAGAAGATCCTTGAATCTCTCCCAAGACTTGAACAAGCTCTCTCTATCCTTCATCACGAAGGCATTGATCTTCCCTCTTAACTCGGTAGTCTTGGAACGTGGGAAGAACTTAGTCAAAAACTCGGTTGTCATCTCCTCCCAAGTACTAACTCGCCCTTGTGGAATAGATTGATACCAAGCCAAGGCTTTATCCTTAAGAGAGAAGGAAAAAGCCCTAAGCTTATGGTTGTTGCTCTCCAATCTTGGCGATCTAAGAGTCTCCATCAAAATCTCATAGTTCATCAAGTGTTGATGAGGAGATTCTCCTTCCATCCCTCCAAATTGATTATGCCGGATCGTTTGTGGAACTTGAGGGCGGAGCTCGTAATTGTGGGTTGCGGGATCTCCTAAGTTCACACCTGGACGGTGTGCTCTTTGTGCTGGATCCATACGTCTCCCTAATGTTTGTGGCTCTTCAATTGCAATGGGTACAACCCTAACATTCGCCGCCGGCTGCGGTTGTGATGGAGGAGGTGGAGGTTATTGACAATTAAGCTCTCCTTGTACAAGGGCTTGCCTAATCTCATCAATCTCCCTCCTAGTTGCTTCTTGCCTCTCATTGACAAGTCTCCTTTCTTCTTTCAAGAGCTCATCTCTTAGCCTAATTTGCTCTAAAGCCTCATCCAATTCAGCTTGGAGGTCTCTTCCGGCCATCTCTTTTCCCTTTTTAATGCTCTTTGATCTAGATCTAAGGGTTTTCTCCGGTTCGGGATCGAATGGAGCTAAATCCTTGCCACGAGATCTTCGCATAAACCTAAAGAGTAAGAGACGTCCTGAAAAGCAAAGTCACAAACCAAAGAGAGATCAAAAGCAACAAGAAAGATCTACACTATAAACAATCACAAAATAGACTCAATCTAGACCTAGTCCCCGGCAACGGCGCCAAAAAGTTGTTACGCTCAGGATGTGTGCACACAATATGTTTTAAATTTATACTCGTTATATTTCTCCTAACTCCTAGCGCACCCGCAGTGTATGGGTCGTTCGTAGTATGGATAGTATTCCGAGGTCGAACACAAAGACTAAGGTGAGATTGATTCGATTTATGATTAAGTTTAGTGAAGATCTAGTTTAAGAAAGAAAGAAATAAAGAAATGAAAATCTCAATGTTTTTGGTTGGTTTTTAGGTGATCAATCAAGGATCACAATTCATGCTAAATAAACAATCAACTAAGCTAACAAATCAACACAAGCAAATAAGATAAACACGAGATATGAATCAAGGGAGAAAACCGGATTCTAGGGGTTGGAAATTTCGGTTATGGCAGAGGACTCAAGCTTATCTAATCATTCCTTGGATTAACTATGATATGTTGGGAGCGAGTGTTTCTAGATTGGGATCAATCACCGGGTAAGTCTCATGGTCCACTAGTCCGTCCCTAAGATCTCATCACCGGGTAAGTCTCTAAGAACCTAAGGGATGGAATTCTTCACAAATTGGATTGTCACCTAGGGATCTAACCTATCCTCACCGGGTAAGTCTCGAAAAGGTTAGTCCTAAACAACTATCCTAGCACACTTAGTCCAATGGCGGCTTATGAGGCTCACCACTACCTAGGGTTTGTCATCTTTGAAATCTAAGAGTAAGAATCACCGGGTAGGTCTCTTCTAACACTTAGTTGCTAACACTAGGTCACCCTAGGGTAGATTTAACTCAACAAACACTAGGATTTCAACATTATAACAATCTAAAGCTAGATCCATCGAACCAGGGAGAATCACGGGCTGTTCTACACCCTCCACGGCCGTGGAATGGCAAGAACTGGACGTGGACTCCAATACAGGCTTGTTCAAGTACATAAGTCATCCAAAGGTAAATCTAAGTTCATCTTATCATAGTCTTAACCATAACCATCCTTTCCTTACCCTAAAATCGCATCTATTTAGCCTACAACATGCATCTTAACAATCAAAATCATCAAGCATAGAATCATGGCTTCCATTTGCAAGATAATGAAAAGAAAGAGATGAACAAGTGAAGTAATCAAAACCAAGCTAAAAGTAAGATTAGAATGACTCACAACCCTTCCAAAAGAAGGTTCAAAAGGTTCATACAACTCTAGAAATCGATTCCAAAATTCTTCACTACAAAAGCTATCAAAATCTAGCTATGGTGTGTTCTTCTTCCTCCTTCAATGGTAGCTTCCCCTTGAGAGAATCTTCTTGTTGAGAGAGTATTTTGATTGGATGATAGTGGATAATGGAGAGCTGCTCCAAGATGCCCTCTCTCAATAATGTAGGACCACTTTTATACTACCACCATGCTAGAGAAGGCCAAGAGATCGTGGCATAGCTGTCACAACCGTCTGGCACAAACCACGGTTGGTTCCACGGCCGTGGAAGTGCCAGTGAACCGTGGTTTGGTGCTTCAGCGTTGCCTTGGTTCATTAAGCTTTGATTTGGTGCATGGCTTGTGTTGGCAAGGTTCCTTGAGTCCTCCTTAGCCCTTAGCTTGCATTCAAATGAGTCCGAGGGTGTGTCATCTTGATGAACGATCCTCAAACGTATCGTTTAGGCTCCTAATTCTCCCAAAATACCTACAAAGCAATGCAAGAGTCCGTGTAGACGTCTATCTTGACAAATTACATGATTTAAGTGCAAACGTCATGAACAAGTGCTAGATCATGCATGAATTGGTGAGAATTCTATCTAAATGATTACCTAAACCTAAGTCATAAATCGTGTTATCAATGCTAATCACACTAAAATAGCATGGAGGAAAGAACCATCTCCAGCTATAAACATAAATCATATCCAGATAGCGTGGAGGAAATAATCATCTCCAGCTATAACATACATCACGCTAGCATATCAAGATCTAATAAGATCTTACATCACATCAGAGCTAGCATGGAATAAACACATTGATGCATATAAGCATATAAGCACAACAGTCATCAGGATAACACTAAGATCTACTCGTGCTCCAACAAGTGGATATGTTTCATCATAAACTCTAGATAGTTCCTCTGGATACTATCCTCAGTCTCCCATGTAGCCTCATCAGGTCCTCATCTTGACCATTATGTCCTCACCATGGGAATGTCCTTCAAACGTAGGCGTTTCATACCACGCTCTATAGGGTACTCGGCAAAGGTGTGGTCCGGCTCAACCACCAAGTCATCATAAATCATAATGTGCCTCGGATCTGGTATATACTCCCTCAGTTGAGACACACGGAACACAAGGTAAACACCCTCTAACTTTGGAGGCAATGCAAATCTGTAAGCTACTCTCCCTACTCTATCCAATATCTCAAAAGGACCGACATATCGGGGAATCAGCTTCCCCTTTATGCCAAACGTGTGACGCCTCATACTCTCAACCAAACATGAGCTCCCACTCTGAACTCTTGAGGTTGACGCCTCCTGTCTGCATACGACTTTTGGCGATCTTGTGTAGCCAACATCCTCTCTCTAATCAGCGCTATTCGAGCCATATCATCCTGAATCTGCTCTGGCGCTATCCCACTAATACTGCTAGACTCATCCCAGCATAAAGGTGTACGACACCTACGTCCATACAGGGCCTCATAAGGAGCCATCCGAATAGATGCATGCTAGCTGTTGTTGTATGAGAACTCAACAAGCGGGAGGTAATCAGACCATCCCTGTCCCCAATTCAACACCCAAGCTCGCAACATATCCTCTAGGGTCTGGATGGTCCTTTGAGACTGACCATCTGTCTAGAGTGAAAAGCAGTCGTGAAGTGTAGACTCGTCCCCAAGGCAGTCTGACTCTGCCGTCAAAATCTCAAGGTAAACCATCCATCTCAATCATATACGATCGTCCTCGGTATACCACGGAGTCTCACTATCTGTCTAGTGTACTCCTCAACCAATCTGCTCACTGGCCACATGTCTTTGATGGGAATGAAACGTACCGTCTTTGTCAGTCTGTCAACAACAACCCACATAACATCAAAACTCCTACTGGGCCTCAAACCGGTCACAAAGTCCATGGAGACGTCCTCCTACTTCCAATGCCGTACTGGAAGTGGATGGAGCTCACCTCTAGGTCTGCAATGCTCTATCTTGACCTGCTGACAGGTTGCACACTGTGCCACAAATCTGGCTACATCGGGCTTTAGCCCTCCCTACCAATATAAGCTTCTCACATCCTGGTACATCTTACTCGTACGTCGATGTACTGAGTAATATGTATTGTGAGCCTCCTATAAGATCCTCTGTCTCAACTCTACATCAACAGGTACACAAATACGGTCATGACCCCTCATCACTCCATCTGCACAAATGGAGAACTGTGGTGCCTCTCCACGAAACATCCTCTCTCTGATCCTCATGAAGGTCAGGCAGGTCTCCTGCTTCTGCTCGATCTCATCCAACAGACTAGGTAAGACCTCTAAAGCATATAACTAGGCATCCTTATCAGGAAACTGGATGTCCATCTCTAGCCAAGTGTTCGCCTCAAAGCGTGTGTGTAAATAAGCTTTAAATTTATAAAACTAGAATCGAGCAAGCGAACCCGCAGTGTACGGATCGGCGTAGTAAAGCAAGAATGCCAGAGTATCGAACACAAGGATTTGGGGGGAATAAATTCAGTTCGCAAATCGTCAAGCATGTAAATGTAATAAGCTTTGCAAATATTGGGGAAAACAGTAACCCTAAAGATTCAGGTATCTAATTGTGGCAATCGATTCAAGATATACTAAAAACTAAGGACAGAGTTAAGAGTTGCAAAGGTATGCTACGGTAAAGCAATGTACGGTGAAGTTCCAGAACTTTATATGACTCATCTAAAGACACTCTCTATAAAGGTTGTTGAGGCTTCAGTATAGAAAGGATCTATGGACAGGAATTAATCTCAAATACTCAAACTTGTAACCCAAGGATCAAGACTAACTAAAACGATTAAGGTTGTGACACTCGAAATCGAAATAGAGGGTGATGAGTCTCACTACTACCAAGAAATGGATAAACCAAGACTAGATTAAAGCTAATCTTTAACTTTGGATCAAAGTAAAAGTAAAGTTTGTAAAATATGGTAAATCACGGGCAAATCTTGAGTTCCAAAACGTGGAAGCTCAAGAACAGACCGTGATCTTGGTTTATCGACGAGATCTCCCTAACTCTCAGGGTCCAATCAATTTACGATCGATCTATCATCATCTAAGCCACAACTATCAACCCTTCACCTTAGAATTGCTAAAGGGTTTTAGCCAATAACCATTGTCATGATATCAAAAATCAATTTAAAAAGAATGAAAGATGAAAACCTTCGAAAACTCAATTATAACTCAAAGTCAATCTCAAATCCAAAACACAAATTGGAATACTCAATGGATTCAGAATATAACACAAAACCTCACAATATCTAAGGTAAGTATGAAGAACGGGATGTCAATCCATCTTCAATAACAAAACCTAGAAAAAGGGCGCAACTTCCGCCACACACGATCTTCGGGAATCCAAATTGCCGGCGCTTTCGCCACGTTCCTCGCGAAACCCTCACGTTAACTTTCTCCAAGCGAGGTTGTACAAAGTCTTAGCGAATCTTCCCCAAAGCGATAATACCGAAAACTCTCTCCTCCCGCCCTTTTATAAGACGGGGAAAAATAACCGTACCATCCCACTGCGTAAATGATGTGGCAATAATGGGTTTGTCAAAAGATCGCTTAAATCACGGTCTCAAGGGATTCCACGACCGTGGTTTAGGGCGTGGAATTGGGTTACGGTCTCATATGACTTCCACGACCGTACTTTAGGCCGTGTAACTCTCTGGAATGCTCCACGCTCATGATTCTAAGATCCACAGCCGTGGTTTAGGGCGTGGACTCTTCTACGGCCGTATTTTAGGGCGTGGAAGTGTAAATTACTTGTGGTTTCCTTTGTGTCATGCCATTCCTCATCCTAGCATCTCCTTTGGCTTCCTTGATGTATTCCTAATCCTTGGATGTGCTCAAATCCTCTCCTATCTCTCTCAGATGATCCGGTTTAAGCTCTTATTCACCTATTATCAACACAAAGCTAATGTAGACCTCCATATCGAAAATATAGATGAACATGCTAACAAATGCTTCAATACCTTATTCATGAACACTATAATGAATGAAAAACAACTAGAATAAGTGCCTAGAATATCGCAATATTTCATGCTAACAAAATACCCCATACTTGCCACTTGCTTGTCCCCAAGCAAGGTATTTTGAAAGCTTAGAACATAAGTTAGGATGAAATATGCATGCAATCTCAAAAATAAAACATCTTTTAAGTAAATGTGCTTCTAGTCAATAGATCATTCTCAAACCTTGCTTCATTCACTCTTGAAACACTTATATACATAATCAAGGAATGTAAAGGAAAGAAACATCATGAATTGGTTAAACTTCAATGTAAACATCATAACCTTCAAGCATTATCAAAATCAAGCATAGGAAACCTAAATTTAGATCACCGAGTCAAATAACATTCTTTTGATCTTAAGGACTTTCAAGTAAGGTCTAGAATACGGAAAGGAGGGAAACTTATAAAGGATGTGGTGCATGAATCCGGGAAAATGGACAACTAACTCTTTTTCTTTCTTTTTTTTTATTTTGATTTGCAACACCATCAACTTTGAGCTTTGCTATCTTCTTTTCACATCATTTTTCGACTTTACTTTTGGAGTTATGGACAGCGGTGCACAAAAACCGAAGCCTAGGAGATTGGCGTTTCCAATTTCGAGATTCCTCAAACCCTTGATGCACATACCATAATCCGCCAGGAATATCGCTCAATCCGACTTTGGCAAGACACAAACACCCGGCTATGTGAATGGTGCCGAGTTACTCATCGTCATGATTGACTTCCCCAAACCTATTATTTCTATTCTTTGAATGCAAACAATTGCTTTCATGGCCCTCCCACATCAAACATGCCAAAACACAACTCCTCCAAATTCCCGGATAAGTAAAGGAGGCAATTATTTCATTGAGGGGCTAAATGAACAAAGTAAGGAGAAAGAAAGGTCGAATTGCCTTAATCATTTCATAAAGAAGTATAAGAACTTATCATGTGATTTCAACCTCGATTTCTCAATATGATTTAGGTAAAACTCTTCACTTTATGAAATTTGCAAGAAAGGATGATCAACACATCCAATTCCTTTTCAATTCATTATTCGTTTAGGCATACAATTGTCATCAAAAGTTCAATCTACAAGTGGTAATTATCATAGAGATCATCTCACTCTTAGAAGCATAAAACCTTTTAGAAATCATAAAAAATTTTCACATTTTTATGGGTTTTTCAAAAGCTTTTTCATGCAATGCAATAATGAAACGTGTGACATGAAATGAAAGATGCAAAGTGTTCTCGAATCAACGCAAGCAAAGTGAGTAGAGTTATTACAAACGATAGTCACACCCCACCCCATACTTGAGACAAACATTGTCCCTAATGTTTAAAAAGAAATAAAGAAAAGAAAGAAAAGAAAAATGAACTCACTAGAAGGTGGTGGAGCGGCTGAAACTGTCAATCATAAAACCTCATCACTGCGGTGGAGGCGGTGGTGGAAACGGGAAGAAGCTGGAGTCGAAGTTCCGCCCGAACTGCTAGCGGTAAATGTCCCTCATCATCCTATCGTTCTCATCAGCTCGTACGTCCCTAGCGTCCTGGCGGATCTCCAAATTACCGACCCTCCTGGAAAGGTCAGTAGCCCACTCCGGTAGCTGCTCATACCACTCCGGTGTCTGCTTGTACCAAGCTGGTGCGTCCTGTGGGGCCGGTGCTGCTGGTGCTTGTGCATACCATGGTGGCGGAGCTCCCATCCACTCCGGTTGTGCTCCATACCAAGCGGGAGGAGCATCCATCCATGTCTGTCTCTCGCTCACACTAGCGCGGCGAGAAGAAGAAGCACCGGAAGGTCTAAAAGGGCGGGGAGACTGCCTAGGTAGGTCCGGGAAAGTGTCTGGCTGATCCGGAAAGGTATCAAAATCCTGCTCATCCCCTCCTCCTATATCCTCATCAACATCAGCAACTGGAATCTCCTCGGGGATGTAGGGAGATGCTACTAACCTATTTGAATGCATAGCAGCGAATGTCTCCTTCCAATTATGGCGTCCGGCCATAATGAAATACTCGGGCAACCATGGAATGCCTCTACCTCCTCTATCCTCCCATGGCATGGCAGCGGTAGGTGGACCTCTATGCCTAGGAAAGATCAAACCTCTAGTCATGAGACTTTGGAGACCCAAAGGTCTCGCCGCTATCCTAGTACAGGCGGAACAGTCAATCCCGAGCTGCGTAGCTATGTGGGTCACCATCCCACCATATCCAACGTTCCCGGCCCTCTTGTTCTTAAGCTTGCTAATGGTGGAGGCTAAGAGGATGGCACAATCGGCGGGTCTACCATGTAGCATGGCGTAGGGGAGAAACAGTTCATCGGTCTTAATTTTCTGCGGGGTCTCGGTCCTAGGAAATAGGAACTCAGAAAGGACCCTATAAGCTATCTTCAAGGCTAAGTGGTAGATGAGATTAGCCTTGGTATCAGCCGGCTGCCAGCGGTCCTCGCTAGCGTAAATCATAGCAATCTCCTCCCAAAAATCCTTAGCGTAAACACCGCTAGGGAAGCGACCGTTAAAGGTCTCATGGAACCCAAAGATGGCTCCGAACTGTTGGATGGAGAACTCATAGTCCGTCTCCATCAATCTAAAGGACACCGTCCTATCCATATGGCTATGCTCGAAGGATATAACAAACTCCCTCGTGATCTCCTCATATACATCCGCTCTAATAGCGGAGAAGACAATCACTCTGGCTCTATCTAAGAGCCATGTCAAATCATTAACCACATTGAGTGGCTCTAACTCCTCTAGCAAGAGGTATCTTGGTCCAATGACCGGTCTTTTCTCGATCTTTTGCAAAGCATCGAGGTAGTTAGGATGAATGGTGGGGATCCTAGGGCGTGGAGGTGATGGTTCACTAGGAGGGTTATGAGAGGAGGAGGAACTATCACCCTTTCTCTTCTTTTTCTTTCCTGCACTTCGTGTAAACATTTTCCCCAAAAACAGAAAAAATCACGGTTTGTTCTTCCTATTCCACGGCTGTGGAAGTCCCAGAGACCGTGATTCATCTCAGAATTTCTCAAACCTCAATCAAATCAACAGCAATCTCAACAGAACCTGACCTAGACTAATTCCAATCTCAATCCTATGCAAATGTTCTAAGTTCTTGCGGAAATTTAACCCAAATTGACAAAGGAGAGAAGAATAGTAAAAACCTAGGTTTTTGGATCTTTAAATCCAAATTCCGCTTTCTTGGTGGATTGTTCACTTGTTTTGTTGATTGGATCTTGTAAACGATTGAATTTGCTCCACTTTTGCACCAAGAATCGTTCGAAACGATTACCAAACGAAGATTTGCGAGTTGGGGAAGAGTTTCGGCGTTTAGGGCGTGGAAAGATGGGTTTTGGGGTGTTTTTGTGAAGGAAGGTGGTTTATATAGTGGCCGTAAAATTTTTTGAAAATCACGGTCACTCGGGGGTTTCCACGGCCGTGGAATTGTACGGAACCGTGGTTTTTGGTGATTTTTCTCAGATTTTGAAGAATTACGGTCACTGTAGCCTTCCACGGCCGTGGTTTAGGGCGTGGAACTCTTTGTAATGTGCCAAAATCCAAGTTTCGTCAATTTCCTTCAACTTTTTTCCTTTCCCATTGCTTATTCCATTTCTCTTACATCCAAAAACATAACATACCGGAAGGTATCGAAGGCAAAACAAAACAAAAACGTCTAAACTAATCTAATCTATGAATGACAAACAAAAGCATAAGTGCAATAACTTGGGTTGCCTCCCAAGAAGCGCTTGTTTAAGATCCGTAGCTAGACCGTACTTGCACCTATTTCAGTGCGGTAGGTGCGAACTCCTCAGCTTGGAGTTCCGGTGATTACTTCTTGAGTCGTTGACCGTTCACCTTGAAGCTTCCGCCCTTTTCACCCCATACTTCAACTGCACCATGGGGAAAAACATGTTTAATTAGATAAGGTCCGGTCCAATGAGATTTAAGCTTACCTAGAAAGAGCCGAAGTCTCGAATTGAAGAGGAGAACTTGATCTCCTTCTTTGAGGTCTTTTGGAATGATATGCTTATCATGTCAACGCTTCGCTCTCTCTTTGTAGATCTTGGCGTTCTCATAGGCGTTTAAGCTAAGTTCTTCAAGCTCGTTAAGGTCCAAGAGGCGCTTTTCGCCCGCTTCCTTTATGCTGAAGTTCAACCACTTTATTGCCCAATACGCCTTATGTTCTAGTTCTACCGGCAAATGACAAGACTTCCCATACACAAGGTTGTATGGTGTCGTTCCTATGGGATTCTTATATGCAGTCCGGTATGCCCATAATGCATCATCTAGCTTCAAAGACCAATCTTTCCTTGTCCTCGAAACTGTCTTCTCTAGGATTCCTTTAATCTTCCGGTTCAAAATCTCCACTTGTCCACTCGTTTGTTGATGGTAAGGGATGGCGATCTTGTGAGTCACCCCATACTAAGCTAGTAGAGCTTCGAATCGTCGGGCAATGAAGTGAGAGCCTCCATCACTAATGATAGTCCGTGGTGTCCCAAATTGTGGGGAAATGGTCTTGTTAAAGAACTTAACCACAACCATGGCATCATTAGTAGGAGAGGCAGTTGCTTCGACCCATCTCGAAACATAATCTACAGCTAAAAGTATGTATTGGTTTCCACAAGATGATGGGAAAGGTCCCATGAAATCTACCCCCCAAACGTCAAAGATCTCCACTTCTTGAATGTTATTAAAAGGCATTTCGTTCCTCCTAGATATATTCCCTGTTCTTTGACAAGCATCGTAGCAGGAAACAAAGGTTTGCACATCTTTAAATAAAGTAGGTCAAAAGAATCCAGATTGCAATACCTTAGCACTAGTCTTGTTCGAGCTAGCCTGTCCTCCACAAGGTAGTGAATGACAATGGCAGATGACACTTTGCATCTCGTCTTCCGGCACACATCGTCGAATGATGCCGTCTGGACCTCTCTTAAAGAGGAGAGGTTCATTCCAAAAGTATTCCCGAACATCCTTAAAGAACTTCTTTCTTTGTGCATAGGATAATCCGGGTGGTAATTTCTGGCAAACCAAATAATTAACAAAATCAGCAAACCATGGTTCATTACCTTTACTAATCTTGTCGATGCACTCCTCTATGATGTGTAAATGCTCGTCCAGAAAGGAGTCATCTATAGGTAGATGGTCGTCCTCTAGATGTGGTAGACGACTCAAATGATCCACAACAGAATTTTCCGAACACTTCTTGTCGCGGATCTCTAGATCGAATTCTTGTAAAAGAAGAATCCATCTAATCAGCCTTGGTTTCGCATCCTTCTTTGCAAGTAGATACCGGATCGCAGCATGATCCGTGTATACAATCATCTTTGCACCTACAAGATAAGAGCGAAACTTTTCAAATGCATATACAATTGCTAGGAATTCTTTTTTGGTAGTGGCGTAGTTAAGCTGTGCTTCATCTAGCGTCTTGCTAGCATAGTAGATAGCATGGGTTCGTCCTTCCTTCTTTTGCCCAAGCACAACTCCTATAGCTACGTCACTTGCATCACACATAACCTCGAATGGAAGATTCCAATACGGAGGTTGAATGATCGGGGCTGAGATTAGAGCTTCCCGAATCTTATGAAACGCATCTAAGCACTCCTACGAGAAATCAAAAATTGTATCCTTCATCAATAGATTAGTTAGCGGTTTTGATATCTTCGAGAAATCCTTTATAAAACGACTATAAAATCCAGCATGTCCTAGAAAGCTTCTTATCCCCTTCACTGAAGATGGAGGAGGGAGCTTTTCTATAGTCTCTATCTTAGCCTTATCTACTTCAATCCCTCTACTAGAGATCAAGTGTCCTAATACAATGCCTTCCTTCACCATAAATTGACACTTCTCCCAATTAAGAACTAGGTTAGTGTCTTCACACCTTTGTAGTACAAGAGACAAGTTAGAAAGACAATTATCGAAAGAGGAACCATAAACGGAAAAGTCATCCATGAAAACCTCCATTATCTCTTCTATGTACTCCGAGAATATAGCCATCATGCACCTTTGAAAGGTGGCTGGGGCGTTGCAAAGCCCGAATGGCATTCTCCTATAAGCAAACGTACCGCACGGGCACGTGAATGTGGTCTTCTCTTGATCGTTCGGATGTATCGGGATCTGGAAGAAACCACTATAACCGTCAAGATAATAGAAATGTGAGTGTTGTGCTAATCTCTCAAGCATTTGATCGATAAATGGTAATGGGAAGTGATCCTTCCTCGTTGCGTTGTTTAACTTGTGGTAGTCTATGCACATCCTCCATCCCGTCACGGTTTGTGTAGGAATGAGTTCATTGTTCTTGTTGGTGATGACTGTCATTCCTCCCTTCTTTGGAACAACCTGTACGGGACTCACCCACTTGCTATCGGAGATAGGGTAGATGATACCTACATCAAGTAGTTTAAGAATTTCCTTCTTGACAACCTCCTTCATGGTCGGGTTTAACCGCCTTTGAGGTTGTCGCGAAGTTCTAAAATCCTCTTCCATTAGGAACTTATGCATGCATAATGAAGGTTTGATTCCTACTAGATCCTCTATAGTATAACCTAAGGCTTTCCTGTGTTTCTTTAGAACAACCATAAGCTTACTATGTTCATCTTCACTTAGATCGGAACTAACAATTACCGGAAAGGTAGAATTAGATCCAAGAAATGCGTACCTTAGATGTGCGGGAAGTGGCTTCAATTCCATCACTATTGGACTCTCTAATGGCTCTTGAGGAGTGTCCAATGCTTCCTTAGAAGTTTATAAGGGTATAGAAGTTGTTGGAGAAGAATCAAGAGAAGTGGTAGAAAGAACGTAATTGCCCTCAGAATTTCCCAAAATTACGGCACCTCTATTTCCTCCACGGCCGTGGTTTAGGGCGTGGAAGTCAATTACGGTACCTCTGTTTGTTCCACGGTCGTGGATTTGGCCGTGTAACTTACTAGAGTCCTCTGAATATCTAATTACGGTCATGTTGGTGGAAACCACGGCGGTGGAATAGCACGACTGGCCGTGATTCCTCACGTTTTCCGACCCATCGTAGAGTTTTTCAAACTCTTCTTCATGTACCTCCTTTTGCTCCTTTAAAGCTTCAATTTCCTCATTGCATTCCTCTTTTTCTCCTATGTCCGTAATGCTCATAGTGATCACTTTTTGCAAGGGATCTTTGAAGAGAATCGAGCTTACTTCCTCTCTAGATAGCTCTTCGTCATGGATGTTGAATATGTCCTCTTCAAGAGCTGGTTCTTTCATCAAAGTGGAAAGAACGAATTCTACATTTTCCTCTCCTATGTCGAAGGCGAGTCTAGCATTCATGCAATCCACCATACAACCGGATGTTGCAAGAAACGGTCTTCCGAGTATGATCGGGACCGGGCTATCTGCAGGAATGTCAAGCACAACAAAATCTATTGGAACATAGAACTTACCAAGCTTGACCGGGATGTCTTCAACTACACCGACGGGACGAGTTATGGATCGATCCACCATGTATAACGTCATCTTCACCGGTTTAGGTTTGTCTAAACCAATCTTCATGCATAAGGCAAGCAGAATGATGCTAATTTGTCACGCTCAGGATGTGTGCACAATAAGCTTTAAATTTATACTCGTTATATTTCTCCTAACTCCTAGCGCACCCGCAGTGTACGGGACGTTTGTAGTATGGATAGTATTCCGAGGTCGAACACAAAGACTAAGGTGAGATTGATTCGGTTTATGATTCAGTTTAGTGAAGATCAAGGTTAAGAAAAGAGAGAAATAAAGAAATGAAAATCGCAAATGTTTTTGGTTGGTTTTTAGGTGATAAATCAAGGATCACAATTCATGCAAAAGTAAGCAATCAACTAAGCTACGAATCAACACAAAGAAACAAGCTAAACACGAGATATGAATCAAAAGAGAGAAATGGATTCTAGGGGTTGGAAATTCTGATTATGGCATAGGACTCAAGCTATCTAATCATTCCTCGGATGATCTATGATATGTCGGGAGTAAATGTTCTAGAGTGGGATCAATCACCGGGTAAGTCTCATGGTCCACTAATCCATTCCTAAGATCTCATTACCGGGTAAGTCTCTAAGAACCTAAGGATTGGAATTCAACACAAACCGGATTGTTGCCTAGAGGTCTAACCTATCCTTACCGGGTAAGTCCCGGAAAGGGATGTTCTAAGCAACTATCCTAGCACACTTAGTCCAATGGCGGCTTGTGAGGCTCACCACTACCTAGGGTTTGTAATCTTCGAAATCTAAGGGTAAGAATCACCGGGTAGGTGTCTTCTAACACTTAGTAGCTAACACTAGGTCACCCTAGGCTAGATTAACTCAACAAACACCTAGGATTTCAACATTCTAACAATCTAAAGCTAGATTCATCGAACCAGGGAGAATTACGGGCTGTTCTACACATCCACGGCCGTGGAATGGGAAGATCCACCCGTGGACTTCAACAAAGAGTTCATTCTTTTAAGTTACTTATCCAAAGGTATATCTAAGTGCATCCTATCATAGTCCTAGCCACAATCATCCTTTCCTTACCCTAGAATCACATCTATTTAGCCTACGACATTCATCATAACAATCGAAATCATCATACATAAAATCATAGCATTCATTTGCAAGATAATGAAGGGGGAAGAGATGAACAAGTAAGGTAACAAAACCAAGCTGAAGTTTAGATAAGAATGACTCACAACCCTTCCAAAAGAAGGTTCAAATGGTTCATACAACTCTAGAAATCAAAACCGAAACTCTTCACTACAAAAGCTATCAAAGTGTGGCAATGGTGTGTTCTTCTTCTTCTCCAACAAGCTCTTCTCCAATGGTGGCTTCCTTCTACTTCCTTCTACAAGAATCTTCTTGTTGAGAGGATATTTTTGATTGGATGATGGTGGATAATGGAGAGCTGCTCCAAGATAATTCTCTCAGTCAATAAAGGACCACTTTTATAATAAAATTTTGCATGAGCTGGCCATGAGAGTCGTGGCACAGCTGTCACAAGAATCTGGCAAAATCCACGGGTAGAATCACGGCCGTGGAATGTGCCAGTGAACCGTGGTTTGCTCCAGAAACTTTGCCTTGGATCATTAAGCTGTGATTTGGTGCATGGCTTGTGTTGGCAAGGCTCCATGAGTCTTCCTTAGCCTCTAGTTTGCATCCTAATGAGCCCGGAGGTGTGTCATCTCGAGGATTGATTCTCGAATGCATCAATTAAGCTCCTAAATCTCCCAAAATACCTATAAAACACGCACAAGTCCGTGTAGACGTCTATCTCGACAAAATACATGAATTGAGTGCAAAACGCCGTGAACTAATGCTAAACCATGCATGAATGAGTGAGAAATCTATCTAAATGACTACTTAAACCTAGCTCATAAATCGTGTTATCAAAATATCCCATACTTAAGGTTTGCTCGTCCCCGAGCAAATTCCTACTATAGACTACGAGATAACATGATTTATGTATGCAGAAAAATGGTAAAGTCTTTTTGGTTTTGTACTTCTACTATTGGATCACCTTCATAGTCATGTTTCATGGCAATGGACAAGCAATCATGCATCAAATAAATGAAGGCATGGAAAGACAATTGTACTTAACTCAAAAGCATGCATGAAATGTAAAAATGAGGAAGCCAAGAAGATCAAGAGCATATCCAATCTAGATTACTAAGTCTTATAAACATGCAAATAGGTCATAAGGTCTTATGAATTAAAAGGCCAAGAAACGTTGTGATTAGGTGGGGATTTTTCTAGGCTATGTGGTGCTAATCCGGGAATGGAAATAACTCCACAATCTTGTCCTCGATCAACTTCCCTCAAGTGTATATTTTTCTCTATCTTTTCTTTCTTTTCTTTTTCTTTCAATTATTTTTGAGACAATGGCATTGGTTTACAAAAGCCGAAACCTTGGTGATTAGCCATCCTCGGGCTTTTTCTATTTTTCGAGGTGCATCCACACCGGGCACACATACCAAAGCTCGTTAGGACTATCGGTTTATTTGACTTTGGCAAGGCACCAACACCCGATTATGTGAAGTGTACCGAGTTACTTGTCATTTAAGCCAATGTCCCCAAGCCTATATTATTGGCTACACTTTCACAACAAATTCAGCATTTTATACATGATATTCTTTCATCAACATTTTCACCCCATACTTGCTTTTCACACACATCAACACACTATCAGGCTCCTATTCCCGGATGGGTCAAAAGAGGTCAAATTTATATCAATTGAGGTGCTCAAACATCATGATCAAGATGAGAAGAAGAGAAAGATGAATTGCCTCATTCATTCCTAGATGGTATATAAGAACTAGCACGTAATTTCGACTTTCAATACTCAATCCATTCTAGGCAAATATCATGATCACAAATCATTCATGGGTTTCAAAAGAAGTACTTCAAGTCCACATATGCTATCATCAATTTAACACATAAGGCCATCCATAGCCAATCCACAAGACAAGATTCATCATTAGGGTCATATCCAAGCCTAGAAAGCACAAAAGTTTTTAAATTTTCTGATTTTTATGGGATTTCGAAATGAATATATACAATGGAAGACATGTGAAGATTTTAAACTATCCTAGATGCTCATCATGCAAAGGATTATGCAAACCCCACCCCATACTTAGAAACACATTGTCCCCAATGTATAAATGAAGTAGAGAAGAGTGAAAGAGGGTTCTCACAATGTAAAAATGGTTTGCTATGGTATTTGGGATGACTCAAATGGATTGATGGCGGATGATCCTATCAAGAATGATAGAGAGCTCTAAGTGTTTATCAAAGCGTTGGGACCCGTGCTAGGCACTGCTAGCCGTCCAAGTTCCGCGTCCACTCCACCCATAGTTGATGAGGGGTTCATCATCATCATTCACATGCCAAACAAGGCTTCCCATGCTACTAAGGTTCTAGCACACATAAAACACACCAAACACACAAAGCACACAAAAATAGAAAAAAAAAATCTAAGCAAAAACGCAAAATGAAAAGGGAAAAACGTTACCAATGGGTTGCCTCCCACCAAGAGCTTCTTTAAGGTCATTAGCTTGACCAAACTCGGGGGTGTCTACTCAAGGTAAAGTGGGGCAATTATGTCCACCGGAGCTCCCGGGATATACTTCTTCAACCGGTGCCCATTCACCTTAAAGTTCCCACAATGTTCCCCTCCTATCTCAATAGCTCCATGGGGAAAGATCTTCTTCACCACATATGGCCCGGTCCATCTTGATTTGAGCTTTCCGGGAAAAAGCCGCAGCCTTGAGTTGAAGAGAAGGACAAGGTCTCCTTCACTCAACTCTTTGGGGATGATCCTCTTGTCATGCCACCGCTTGGTTCTTTCCTTGTAGATCCGGGCATTCTCATAAGCATCCAACCGGATCTCCTCAAGGGCATTCAATTCAAGCAATCTCTTCTCTCCCGCCTCCTTGAGATCAAAATTTAGCCACTTAATGGCCCAATAAGCTCTATGCTCCATCTCTACCGGGAGGTGGCAAGACTTGCCATAAACCAACTTGTAAGGAGTGGTGCCAATCGGTGTCTTGAAGGCGGTTCTATATGCCCATAAGGCATCATCAAGCCTCATAGCCCAATCTTTTCTCATCCTAGATACCGTCTTCTCAAGGATGGCTTTGATCTCCCGGTTGGAGATTTCCACTTGGCCGCTAGTTTGGGGATGGTAAGGTGTTGCCACCTTATGAGTTACCCCATACTTGGTCAAAAGTGCTCTAAAGTTCCTATTTGTGAAGTGCTTCCCTCCATCACTTATGATCACCCTTGGTGTTCCAAACCTAGGAAAGATCACTCGGTTGAAGAACTGCACCACCACCTTGGCATCATTTGTAGGAGAGGCGATTGCCTTCACCCATCTTGACACATAGTCCACTGCCAATAGGATGTAGAGATTGCCACAAGAAGAAGGGAATGGTCCCATGAAGTCCACACCCCACACATCAAATATTTCCACTTCTTGGATGTTGTTCAAGGGCATCTCATTCCTTCTTGAGATGTTGCCCGTCCTTTGGCAAGCATCACATCCCGCTACAAAACCTTGCACATCTCTAAACAAGTTAGGCCAATAAAAACCGGATTGCAATACCTTTGCACACGTCTTGTGTGAGCTAGCATGGCCTCCACATGGTATGGAGTGACAATGCCGGATCACACTCTCTACTTCATCTTCCGGTATGCATCTTCTAAACATTCCATCCGGGCCTCTTTTGAACAAGAGTGGCTCACTCCAATAGTAATGTCTCACATCATTGAAGAACTTCTTCCTTTGGGCATATGACAAGTCAGGAGGCACTTCCTCACACACAAGATAGTTCATAATGTGGGCATACCATGGCTCACTTCCTCTAGACACTTGGAACAAGCATTCCTCCACCATTTGTAATTGCTCATCCCGGAATGAGTCATCAATCGGGATGTCATCTCTCTCAAGCTCTAATGGAGGCAATCTACTAAGGTGATCCGCCACTGAGTTCTCGGATCCCTTCTTGTCCCGTATTTCCAAATCAAATTCTTGTAGAAGAAGGATCCACCGAATCAACCTAGGCTTGGCATCCTTCTTGGTAAGTAGATAACGGATCGCAGCATGATCCGTATAAACTATGACCTTCGCTCCAACAAGATACGAGCGGAACTTCTCAAATGCGTACACAACCGCTAGCAACTCTTTCTCGGTGGTAGCATAATTGAGTTGGGCATCATCTAGCGTCTTGCTAGCATAATAAATGGTATGAGTGCGCCCTTCTTTCCTTTGCCCCAAAACAGCCCTAACGGCTACATCGCTTGCATCACACATGATCTCAAATGGTAGACTCCAATCCAGAGGTTGCATGATAGGTGCGGAGATCAATGCGTTCTTTAACCTACAAAAAGCCTCAAGATAATCTTTGGAGAAGACAAAATCAACATCCTTCATTAGTAGGTTAGTGAGAGGCTTAGAAATTTTAGAGAAGTCCTTAATAAACCTCCGGTAAAAACCGGCATGCCCTAAGAAACTCCTTACCCCTTTCACTGAGGTAGGTGGCGGCAACTTCTCTATAGTTTCAATCTTGGCCCTATCAACCTCAATGCCACGGTTGGACACCAAGTGTCCCAACACAATGCCTTCACTTACCATGAAGTGGCATTTTTCCCAATTCAAGACAAGATTTGTCTCCTCACATCTTTTCAATACTAATGACAAGTTAGCCAAGCAATTATCAAAGGAAGAACCATAAACAGAGAAATCATCCATGAACACTTCCATGATATTTTCGATGTACTCAGAAAAGATAGCCATCATACACCTTTGGAAGGTGGCGGGTGCATTACACAACCCAAATGGCATTCTCCTATATGCAAAGGTTCCCCATGGACATGTAAAGGTGGTTTTCTCTTGGTCATCGGGGTGGATAGGGATTTGGAAGAATCCGCTATAGCCATCTAGGTAGCAAAAATGAGAATGTTGAGCTAACCTCTCTAGCATTTGGTCAATAAAGGAAAGAGGGAAATGATCTTTCCTAGAGGCCATGTTTAACTTCCTATAGTCAATAAACATCCTCCAACCCGTAACTATTCTAGTGGGGATCTACTCATTGTTCTCATTAGTCACTACGGTCATCCCACCCTTCTTAGGTACTACATGAACGGGACTAACCCACTTACTATCCGAAATAGGGTAGATAATTCCCGCATCTAGCAACTTAATGATTTCCTTTTTGACTACCTCTTTCATTATAGGATTCAATCTTCTTTGATGTTCAATAGAGGGTTTATGATTATCTTCCATCATTATCTTATGCATTCACAAAGAAGGTTTTATGCCAACCAAATCATCAATAGTATAGCCAATGGCTTTCCTATGCAATCTTAGCTCATGCAACAACTTAGCAAGTTCATCATCACTCAAGCATGCATTCACAATCACCGGATATGTAGAATCAACACCAAGGAAAGCATACTTTAAATGAGAGGGGAGGGGTTTGAGTTCAAGTTTAGGAGGACCTTTATCGGTTGGAGACGATCCAAATAACGTTGGATGAGATGAATCCAATGTAAATGAAGACCCTTCAAGGCTCCTTGGAGCTTGATCATCAATGAGGTCTGATTCAGGGTAAACCACGGTCGGAATCACGGTTGGACCAACTTCCACGGCCGTGGACCTTGCCTGGCTCACTTGTTGAGGCTTTACAGAGAGTTTGACGGCCGTGGAACTCATTCCACGACCGTGGTTCCTACAGCTGTTCAACACCCCTTCGTTTTCTTCAATTTGAGCCTTTGTCTCCTCTTCTAATGCTTCTAAGGCCTTGATCTCTTCATTGCAAGCCTCCTCAACACCTTCCTCCATCATACTCAAGGTAAGAACTTTCTCTAAGGGATCCTTGATCAAGATCGAGCTCACAACTTCTCTAGATTCCTCTTGCTCGACTATGTTGAAGACATCCTCATCAAGGGTTGGCCCTTTCATCATTGTGGACAACTTGAACTTGATGTTCTCCTCTCCAATGTTGAAGGAGAGAGTCCCATTCTTTCAATCCACTAGGCATCCGGAAGTGGCTAGGAAAGGTCTTCCTAAGATGATGGGAACCGGATAATCCGCCGGAATATCCAAGACAACGAAATCAATTGGCACATAGAATCCTCCTAGTTGCACCGGGATGTCTTCTAGGATCCCAACCGGATGAGTGATAGATCGGTCCGCCATATAGAGGGTCATCTTGACCGGCTTTGGCTCCCCTAGCCCAACCTTGTTGCAAAGTGCAAGCGGTATGATGCTTACACTTGCCCCAAGATCACAAAGGGCCTCATACTTCACATCTCCCACCCCAATTGGGACACAAAAAGAACCTAGATCTCTCAGCTTAGGAGGCATTTCCTCCTTCATCGTTTGGATCAATTCCGAGGATCTCTTGGTCATTCTTATCTCCCCATACTCCTCCAACTTCCTTTTGTTGGAGAGTATCTCTTTCAAGAACTTGCCATATGCCGGCATTCCTAAAATAGCATCCATGAACGGAATGTTAATATGCAATTTAGACATTAGTTCAAGGAACTTACCAAAATGATTGTCCAAGCGAGCTCTTGCTCGTGATTATGGGAACGGTAGTGGTGGCTTGTATGGAGGTGGTGCCACATAAGTTTGCTCTACATCCTTGCTCTTGCCTCCATCTCTTTGCAAAGTCTCTTCCTCTATCACCACTTGTTTCCCTTTAGCATTCTCCTTGGGCAAAGGATCTTTCATGTTCAACCCACTCCTTGTTGTGATAGCCAACACTTGCCCTCTTGGGTTGTCTTCGGTTCTTCCGGGAAGCTTTCCCGGATCTCTATAGGCTTCACCCGCCTTGTGGAACACTTGTGCTTCCAAAACCTTTTGAGCTTTAGAGATTGAAGTCACGGTGCTCTCTAGACCACTCAACCTTCCAAGCAAATGCTCAAACATCATTTCGGTTCTATCCTTTGGAGGTTGAGTAAATCCGGGTGGAGGTTCTTGTGAAGCTTTTGGTGGTGGAGTTGTGCTTGTGGAAGCGGGAGGGTTCAAGGATCCATCCGGGTTAGAGTAGGAAAATCCGGGATGGTTGTGGTTGGGCCGGTAATTGTTGAATTGCCGGTTGTTGTTGAAGTTCCTTGGGCCTTGATAATTGTTGTAATTGCCCCTTCCCATGTAGCTCACATCTTCCTCCTTGGAAGATAAGTTAGCTTGTGGAAGCACTTGAGGAGTTGCTTGGTTCTTCAAAGTTGTAGCACACAACTCCCTCAAGGATTTCAACTCATTGTTGATGGCGTCAAGCTTGAAATTGTTCATGGTGACCTCACTCACCTCATATGCTCCCGCCTTTCTCCCTTCACTCTTCCTATGGGAGTATTTCTCAATCACTAGAGCTTGCTTCTCCACAAACTCCCAAGCTTCATCTACATGCTTCTCCATGAAAGTCCCACCGGAAAGAGATTGGAGCTTGAATTGGCTATCTTCATCAAGTCCTTTGAAGTAGATCTCCAATAGCTCAGTTTTCGGTATGCCATGGTGTGGACAATCTAGGAGAAGATCCTTGAACCTCTCCCAAGACTTGAATAAACTCTCTCTATCCTTCATCACGAAGGCATTGATCTTCCCTCTTAACTCGGTAGTCTTGGAAGGTGGGAAGAACTTAGTCAAAAACTCGGTTGTCATCTCCTCCCAAGTACCAACTCGCCCTTGTGGAATAGATTGATACCAAGCCAAGGCTTTATCCTTAAGAGAGAAGGAAAAAGCCCTAAGCTTATGGTTGTTGCTCTCCAATCTTGGCGGTCTAAGAGTCTCCATCAAAATCTCGTAGTTCATCAAGTGTTGATGAGGAGACTCTCCTTCCATCCCTCCAAATTGATTATGCCGGATCATTTGTAGAACTTGAGGGCGGAGCTCGTAATCATGGGCTTCGGGATCTCCTATGTTCACACCCGGATGGTGTGCTCTTTGTGCCGGATCCATACGTTGCCCCAATGTTTGTGGCTCTTCCATAGCAATGGGCACAACCCTAATATTTACTGCCGGCTGCGGTTGTATCACCGGTGGTGGAGGAGGTGGAGGTTTGTTGACGATTTAGCTCTCCTTGCACAAGGGCTTGCCTAATCTCATCAATCTCCCTCCTAGTTGCCTCTTGCCTCTCATTGGCAAGTCTCCTTTCTTCCTCTAAGAGCTCATCTCTTAGCCTAATTTGCTCTAAGGCTTCATCCAATTCAGCTTGGAGGTTTCTTCCGGCCATCTCTTTCTCCCTTCAAATGCTCTTGGATCTAGATCTAAGGGTGTTCTCCGGTTCGGGATCGAATGGAGCTAAATCCTTTCCACGAGATCTTCGCATACACCTAAAGAGTAAGAAATGTCCTGAAAAGCAAAGACACACACCAAAGAGAGATCAAAAGCAACAAGAAAGATCTACACTTTAAACAATCACAAAATACACTATAAACAATCACAAACTAGACTCAGTCTAGACCTAGTCCCCGGCAACGGCGCCAAAAACTTGTCACGCTCAGGATGTGTGCACAATAAGCTTTAAATTTATACTCGTTGTATTTCTCCTAACTCCTAGCGCACCCCCAGTGTACGGGACGTTCGTAGTATGGATAGTATTCCGAGGTCGAACACAAAGATTAAGGTGAGATTGATTCGGTTTATGATTCAGTTTAGTGAAGATCTAGGTTAAGAAAAGAGAGAAATAAAGAAATGAAAATCGCAAATGTTTTTGGTTGGTTTTTAGGTGATCAATCAAGGATCACAATTCATGCAAAAGTAAGCAATCAACTAAGCTACAAATCAACACAAAGAAACAAGCTAAGCACGAGATATGAATCAAAAGAGAGAAATGGATTCTAGGGGTTGGAAATTCCGATTATGGCATAGGACTCAAGCTATCTAATCATTCCTCGGATGATCTATGATATGTCAGGAGTAAATGTTCTAGAGTGGGATCAATCACCGGGTAAGTCTCATGGTCCACTAATCCATTCCTAAGATCTCATTACCGGGTAAGTCTCTAAGAACCTAAGGATTGGAATTCTACACAAACCGGATTGTTGCCTAGAGGTCTAACCTATCCTTACCGGGTAAGTCTCGGAAAGGGAAGTTCTAAGCAACTATCCTAGCACACTTAGTCCAATGGCGGCTTGTGAGGCTCACCACTACCTAGGGTTTGTAATCTTCGAAATCTAAGGGTAAGAATCACCGGGTAGGTGTCTTCTAACACTTAGTAGCTAACACTAGGTCACCCTAGGCTAGATTAACTCAACAAACACCTAGGATTTCAACATTCTAACAATCTAAAGCTAGATTCATCGAACCAGGGAGAATCACGGGCTGTTCTACACATCCACGGCCGTGGAATGGGAAGATCCACCCGTGGACTTCAACAGAGAGTTCGTTCTTGTAAGTTACTTATCCAAAGGTAAATCTAAGTGCATCCTATCATAGTCCTAGCCACAATCATCCTTTCCTTACCCTAGAATCACATCTATTTAGCCTACGACATTCATCATAACAATCGAAATCATCATACATAAAATCATAGCATTCATTTGCAAGATAATGAAGGGGGAAGAGATGAACAAGTAAGGTAACAAAACCAAGCTGAAGTTTAGATAAGAATGACTCACAACCCTTCCAAAAGAAGGTTTAAATGGTTCATACAACTCTAGAAATCAAAACCGAAACTCTTCACTACAAAAGCTATCAAAGTGTGGCAATGGTGTGTTCTTCTTCTTCTCCAACAAGATCTTCTCCAATGGTGGCTTCCTTCTACTTCCTTCTACAAGAATCTTCTTGTTGAGAGTATATTTTTGATTGGATGATGGTGGATAATGGAGAGCTGCTCCAAGATGATTCTCTCAGTCAATAAAGGACCACTTTTATAACAAATTTTGCATGAGCTGGCCATGAGAGTCGTGGCACAGCTGTCACAAGAATCTGGCAAAATCCACGGGTAGAATCACGGCCGTGGAATGTGCCAGTGAACCGTGGTTTGCTCCAAAAACTTCGCCTTGGATCATTAAGCTGTGATTTGGTGCATGGCTTGTGTTGGCAAGGCTCCATGAGTCTTCCTTAGCCTCTAGTTTGTATCCTAATGAACCCGGAGGTGTGTCATCTCGAGGATTGATTCTCGAATGCATCAATTAAGCTCCTAAATCTCCCAAAATACCTATAAAACACGCACAAGTCCGTGTAGACGTCTATCTCGACAAAATACATGAATTGAGTGCAAAACGTTGTGAACTAATGCTAAACCATGCATGAATGAGTGAGAAATCTATCTAAATGACTACTTAAACCTAGCTCATAAATCGTGTTATCATAATTCTTGCTCCTAAATCACATAATGCATCATATGTGACATCTCCCACTCTTATGGGAACACAAAATGATCCCGGATCCTTCAGTTTTGGGGGCATTTTCTCCTTCATCGTCTTGATGAGATCCGACGAATCCGAACTCATCTTGACTTCTCCAAAGTCTTCTAGTTTCCTCTTGTTAGAGAGGATTTCCTTTAAGAACTTTCCATAAGATGGCATACCTACAATTGCATCAATGAAAGGTATTTGATATGCAGTTTGCTCATGAGTTCAATGAACTTACCGAATTGCTTGTCTAGACGCGCTCTTGCTCTAGATTGTGGGAATGGTAGGGGAGGTTTGTAAGCTGGAGGAGGAATGTAGATGTGTTCCTTCTCCTTCCCCTTTTCCTTCTCCTTTTTGACGGGAACTTCCACAAACTTAGGCTGCGGGTCGGTGGTTGTTGCTCCGCTCCTAGTTGTGATAGCCATCACTCTTCCTTTCGGGTTATCCTCCGTCTTTTCTGGAAGTTTTCCTTGATTTCTAGGAACTTCCTCAGCATTGCTAAACATTTGGTTTTCTAAAACCTTTTGGGCTTTATCAACCTTAGTGATGTGACTCTCCAATCCTTGAAGCTTTCCCAAAATTGTTTCCAACATGGGATCGGGCTTCTCTTTCCCCGAAGTATTTCCACTATTAGATGTTTGCCCCTGGCTTTGCAAAGGAATGGAAGAAGAAGATGGTGGAGTTAGTGAATTTCCTGAATTGGGATAAAAATTACCGGAGTTTTGTTGTTGGTTGGAACGCCAATTGTTGTTGTTTGAACCGTATTGTTGTTCCAATTGTTATTCTGGTTGTTGTTGTTGTTCCAATTATTCCGGTTGTTGCGATTGGTGTTCTCATTCCTATTCTGGTTATTATTGTTTCCCATATAACCAACATCTTGCTCCTTAGGATTTGGAAAGCTAGCCTTGATGACTTCCTTCAATTCTTTAATCTCGGTGTTGAGAGAAAAGATTTGAGTTTGAGTAGCTTGTGTTAGCTTTGCTCATTGCTCCACTCAATTAGCTTCTACTTTCTGATGAGAATACTTCTCAATGACTCGGGCTTGCTTCTCAATGAAGTCTCAAGCGTCATCTTCCCTCATGTCCATGAATGTGCCACATGAAAGGGATTGGAGCTTGAATTGTGTTTCCACATCCAGCCCCTTATAGTATATCTCTAATAGCTCCAGTTTGGAAATGCCATGGTGTGGGCTATCCAATAGTAAATCCTAAAATCTTTCCCAAGACTGAAACAAACTTTTATTAGATCTCATAGAAAAAGCATTAATCTTACCTCTCAACTCCGCCGTCTTGGATGGCGGAAAGAATTTGGTGAGGAACTCCGAAGAAAGATCCTCCCATGTGTTGAGTCTTCCATTTGGAAGAGCTTGATACCAAGATAAAGCTTTCCCTTTCAAGGAGAAAAAGAATGGTTGATCTTGTAATTGTTGGTGGTTGCATTCTTTGGCTTCATCGTCTCCATCAAGATCTCGAAATTCTGTAGATGTTGATGTGGAGATTCAATGCTCGTTCCCCTAAACTGATTTTGGCGAGCAATGGTGATAACTTGTGGGTTAAAGCTAAACCCCTAAATATCATCAGCATCAAAGTTCACACCTAGACGGCGTGGTTGCTGAATTGGATCCATTCTTTGGCCAAGAGTTCTTGGCTCTTCATCTACACGAGCGACTTTCGCACCCCCAGCCGAGATACAGAAATTTGCAGCCGGTCTTGGATTATTCTGATTTGCATTGATCGTCGGATCAATGTCCTCTAGAGGTGGCATGTAGGAGTCGCTATCCTCATCGGATGAGTCGGTTCTAACCGATCTTGTTGATTTCCTTCTCTTCTTCTTCTTGGAATCACTCATCTCCAGCCTCATTTGAAGCATCATGTCCCTTGAGCTCATCAATTTGCAATTGATGACGGTCCGATTCTTCCTTGGGAGCCTTCTCGCTCCATCTAAGTCGAGCTTCGGAATCCTCTAACTCTGCTTGGATATCCCGTTCCTTATTTTCAGCCATCTTTCTTTCATTGAGTTTCTTTCTCAAAGTTTTCTCAAGTTCTTGATCAAGAGGTAAGAGGTCGTTGTTGTTGCTAGACCTACGCATATACCTTAGGTAACCTGCATATATCACTCAAAGGAGATATCAAATAACAAGAGCAAAGCTCCCAAGCTTGACAACCGATAACCGAATTCGGCCTAAACCAAATCCTCGGCAACGGCGCCAAAAACTTGTTCGCCTCAAAGAGTGTGTGCAAATAAGCTTTAAATTTATAAAACTAGAATCAAGCAAGTGAACCCGCAGTGTACGGATCGGCGTAGTAAAGCAAGAATTCCAAAGTATCGAACACAGGGATTTGGGGGGAACAAATTCAGTTCGCAAATCGTCAAGCAAGTAAATGTAATAAGCTTTGCAAATATTGGGAAAAACAGCAACCCTAAAGATCCAGGTATCTAATTGTGGTACTCGATTCAAGATATACTAAAAACTAAGGACAAAGTTAAGAGTTGCAAAGGTATGCTAAGGTAAAGCAATGTATGGTGAAGTTCCAGAACTATATATGACTTATCTAAAGACACTCTCTATAAAGGTTGTTGAGGCTTCAGTATAGAAAGGATCTATGGACAAGAATTAATCTCAAATACCCAAACTTGTAACCCAAGGATCAAGACTAACTAAAACGATTAAGGTTGTGACACTCAAAATCGAAATAGAGGGTGATGAGTCTCACTACTACCTAGAAAAGGATAAACCAAGACTAGATTAAAGCTAATCTTTAACTTTGGATCAAAGTAAAAGTAAAGTTCGTAAACTAGGGTAAATAACGGGCAGATCTTGAGTTCCACGGCCGTGGAAGCTCAAGAACAGACCGTGATCTTGGTTCATCGACGAGATCTCTCTAACTCTCAGGGTCCAATCAATTACGATCGATCTATCATCATCTAAGCCACAACTATCAACCCTTCACCTTAAAATTGCTAAAGGGTTTTAGCCAATAACCATTGTCATGATATCAAAAATCAATTTAAAAAGAATGAAAGATGAAAACCTTCGAAAACTCAATTATAACTCAAAGTCAATCTCAAATCCAAAGCACAAATTGGAATACTCAATGGATTCAGAATATAACACAAAACCTCACAAAATCTAAGGTAAGTATAAAGAACGGGATGTCAATCCGTCTTCAATAACAAAACCTAGAAAAAGGGCGCAACTTCCGCCACACACGATCTTCGGGAATCCAAATTGCCGGCGCTTTTGCCACGTTCCTCGCGAAACCCTTAGGTTAACTTTCTCCAAGCGAGGTTGTACAAAGCCTTAGTGAATCTTCCCCAAAGCGATGATACCAAAAACTCTCTCCTCCCGCCCTTTTATAAGACGGGGAAAAATAACCGTACCAGCCCACTGCGTAAATGATGTGGCAATAATGGGTTCGTCAAAAGATCGCCTAAATCACGGTCTCAAGGGATTCCACGACCGTGGTTTAGGGCGTGGAATTGGGTTACGGTCTCATATGACTTCCACGACCGTACTTTATGCCGTGTAACTGTTTGGAATGCTCCACGCTCATGATGCTAAGATCCACGGCCGTGGTTTAGGGTGTGGACTCTTCTACGGCCGTATTTTAGGGCGTGGAAGTGTAAATTGCTTGTGGTTTCCTTTGTGTCGTGCCATTCCACATCCTAGCATCTCCTTTGGCTTCCTTGATGTATTCCTAATCCTTGGATGTGCTCAAATCCTCTCCTATCTCTCTCAGATGATCCGGTTTCAGCTCTTATTCACCTATAATCAACACAAAGCTAATGTAGACCTTCATATCGAAAATATAGATGAACAGGCTAACAAATGCTTCAATACCTTATTCATGAACACTATAATGAATGAAAAACAACTAGAATAAGTGCCTAGAATATCACAATATTTCATGATAACACCAAGCGAGATCCCTCTGATGCTGAGACTGTATTGTCAATTTGGCAATCGCCTTCTCTTGAGACGTCTTCCTGCTCAAGGCATCAGCTACAACATTCGCCTTCCCCGGATGATACAGAATCTCAAGGTCAAAGTTCTTGATCAACTCAAGCCATCGACGCTAGCAGTTATTCAACTCCCGCTGCATAAAAATATACTTCAGAGTTTTATGGTCTATGAAGATCTGACAAGTGGCACCATACAGGTAATGTCTCCAGATCTTCAAAGCATGAACTACCGTTGCGAACTCCAGATCATGAGCTGGGTAGTTCTCCTCATACGTCTTCAACTGTCTAGATGCATAAGCAATCACTCCGCCTCTCTGCATCAATACACATCTCAAGCCTAGCTTGCATGCATCACTGTAAACCACAAAATCATCAGAACCCTTTGGTTGTGCCAAGACAAGAGCAGAAGTCAAACGCCTCTTCAACTCCTTAAACACTCTGGGCACACTAGTCAACCCACACAAATCTAGTAGTCTTCCTGAGAAGACTTGTCAGTGGATGGGCAATCACAGAAAATCCCTCCACAAAGCGTCGGTAATAACCGGCTAGGCCAAGAAAGCTACGCACTTCCTTGACATTCGTCGGTATGGTCCATGTAACAACATACTCAATCTTTGCCGGATCAACCATAATCCCGATGGCAGAGACGATGTGTCCAAGAAAAGAAACCTCAGACATCCAAAATTCACAGTTAGAGAGCTTGGCATACAACTCTCTATCCCTCAAAATCTGCAAAACTGTCCTTAAATGACCAACATGCTCCTCTCTACTACGAGAGTATACCAGAATGTCATCATTGAAGACTGCCACAAACTGATCATGGAAGTCGATGAAGATACTGTTCATCAACTCCATGAAAACTGTTGGGGCATTCGTTAGCCTGAATGACATCACTACAAACTTGTAGTGTCTATAACGGGTACGAAGTGCCGTCTGGTGCACATCCTGCTCCCTCATCCTCAATAGGTGATATCATGAGCGTAAATCAATCCGGGAGAATATTGTCGCTCCCTGAAGCTGATCAAGAAGATCATCAATACGAGGCAGTGGATACTTGTTCTTGATAGTCACCTTGTTCAGCTCTCTATAGTCAATGCACAGTCTCAACGATCCGTCCTTCTTCCGCACAAAGAGGACAGGTGCACCCCATGGTGAAACGCTAGGGCGTATGAAGCCCTTCTTTACCACTCCTCAAATTCTTCAGCTCTAACATCTCAACAAGCGCCATACAATATGGGGCCTTTCAAATCAGTCTCGTACTACACTTCAACTCGGTATCAAAGTCCACACTCCGTTGAAGCGTCAAACCAGACGGTTCAATAACACGTCTATAAGCTCATAAACCATTGGAATATCCTCCAAGGTTGAACTATCTCTCTCCTTCATGGCATAACACTAGAAAGTATCGACCTAGTGCCAGCAAAATCGGCCGATTTTCTAACCGATTTTTGCCTCAGTCGAGAGATAAGTATTATCTTTTTGAAGGTTTCTTGTTCCACGAAGATAAATTTTGTATTCCTAGATGTTCTCTGAGATTATTACTAGTTGAGGAGGCTCATATTGGAGGATTAATGGGACACCTTGGAAGATATAAGACTTATCACATGCTTCACTGTCATTTCTTTTGGCCTCACATGCTTAAGGATGTTGAACATATGATCAAGAGGTGTCTTGTTTGTCTAAAAGCAAAGTCAAGACTAAAGCCACATGCTTTGTATATTCCTTTACCTATTCGTACATCACCTTGGGTTGACATTAGTATGGATTTTGTTGTAGGATTGCAAAAGACTAAGAAGGGGAGGGATTCTATCTTTGTGGTTGTTGATTGCTTTTCTAAAATGACTCACTTTATTGCTTGCCATAAAACTGATGATGCATATAATGTAGCTAACTTATTTTTCAAGGAAGTTGTTAGATTGCATGGAGTGCCAAGAACTATTGTGAGTGATAGACATGTCAAGTTCCTTTGTTTCTTTTGGAAGACGATTTGGGGAAAGCTAGGTAGAAAGTTGTGGTTCTCAACTTCTATTTATCCTCAAACGGATGGTCAAACGGAGGTAACTAATCAAACTTTGACTACGATATTACGAGCTGTTTTAAAGGACAACTTGAATGCATGGGAAGATGCTTTACCACATGTTGAATTTTCTTATAATCGTACCTTGCATTCATCTACTAACCTAACGCCTTTTGAGTGTGTTTATGGAGTGAACCCTTTGACTCCCTTTGATCTTTTACCGTTGCCTTTAAAGGAGCGAGTAGATTTTGTTGCAGGACAACATGTGGAGTTCATATAGGAATTTCATGAGAAAATGTGCTTACGGCTGGAGCAAAAAGGAATTCTTGTTGCTTCCAAAGCAATTCGGAATCCAAGCAGATGCTATTCAAACCCATAGATCTAGTGTGGTTACATCTAAGGAAGGAGCGATTTCTGGACAAGCGGAAGTATAAGTTATCTAATAACATGAATTATAGTCTATATTTTGGCAATGGTTTTGGCGTTTTCTCATTCTTATTATCCATGCATGGATATAAATTCTTGATGATTATGTCATTATTTGTCTACTTTGCAAGAATCGTGGTCTACACCATATTTGATTGTAATTGTAAGGAATAAGGCCTATTTTGGATCAAAACGGGACAAAGAAGTCTAAGGAGACCATGGAGCTACATTATGGAGCACTTGGAAGGACAAGAAGAAAGGCAGGAACCATAGGAAAAGGATGGAAGAAGTATTCAGGAGAAGATACGAAGAAATGTACGTGATTCACCACTGATCTCGGACCACGCTCGTAATGCACCTCAACCGAGAAGGCCAATTGGGTCTGGCTCGAGGTCGATGGCTCACAACCCAAGAGAGATAATTATTTTGACCTAAAATTCTTCTATAAGAAGGGAAGGTCAATATCGCAGAAAATATCTTTGGATCATAGGATTTTTGGAAGACACCTATTGCAAGATTAAAAGAAAAAGATCTAAGGAAGGATTACTTGGAGTTCAAGGAAGAAGGGATGATAATTTGTAAGGTTTTCTTGGGAAGTTACTAGTGACTGTTATCATTCTTTTGGAACTCATTGTTGATGATTGTTGGATTGACTTGCATCATTGATTATTGGAAACCTTTGTTGAGTGTTTTATTCCCTTTCTTTGATATCTTGATTGAATACTATTTGATTGCTTTGAACATGATGATTATTGGCTAAAACCCCTGCGATTCTAGGGTGATTAGTTAAAGGTTGTGGTATAGACGATGAAAGCGTGAACCTTTATCGTGAGTGGACCCTGAAACTTGAGTAAACCCTAAACCGAAACCCGTCTCGGGTTGTTCTTGGAGTCATCTCGACCGAGATCAATAAGAACTGAACGAGATTTCCCACATCATGTTCGATCTTGATTTTAGGTTATAGATTGCCAAATTCTATCCTTGTTGCACCTTTTGTGGTTTATATTCAAGCCTAGGAAAAGACTTACCCGGTGATTCCTTTGCTTGTTTACTTATGATGATGAGTGTTAGGTAACAAAGGTATATCCTTTGTTAAGGTTTAAGTGTGCCTTCATCCTACCTTTGAGATTTAACGTGAGACTTGCCCGGTTGTTCGCCCCTAAAGGTGTGTGCAAATAAGCTTTAAATTTATAAAACTAGAATCAAGCAAGCGAACCCGCAGTGTACGGATCGACGTAGTTAAGCAAGAATTCCAGAGTATTGAACACAGGGATTTGGGTGGGAACAAATTCAATTGCAGATTATCAAGCGAGTGAATATGAGAGTTTTTGCAAATATTGGGAAAACAACAATCCTAAAGATCCAGGTATCCAGCTGTGGCAATCGATTCAAGATATACTAATGATATAAAGACAGAGTTGAGATATGCAATGGTATACTAATGTAAGGTAATCGTACGGTGAAGTTCCAAAAACCTTATATGACTCACCTACAAGACACTCTCTATACAGGTTGTTGAGGCTTCAATATAGAAAGGTTCTAAAGGCAAGAATTAATGTCAAATACCCAAACTTGTAATCCAAGGATCAAGACTAACTTAACCGATTACGGTTGTGACACTCACAATCGAGGTAGAGGTTGTTGAGGCTTCACTACCACCTAGAAAAGGCAAGCCTAAACTAAGTTAAAGAAAATCTTTAACTTTGGATTAAAGTAAAAGCATGTTCGTAAACTTATGGGAAATTACGGGTAGATCTTGAGACTCCACGGCCGTGGAACTCAAGATCAAACCGTGATTTAGGGTTCGTCGACGATTCTCTCAAACTCTCAGGGTCTAATCTGTTTACGATTGATCTATCATAATCTAAGCCACAACTATCAACCCTTCACCTTAGAATTGTTAAGGGTTTTTAGCCAATAACAGTCATGTTGATATCAAATTCAAAGATTAAAAGATTGAAAGATGAAAACTTCCGAAAACTTTCAATAAACTTCAAACCAATCTCAAAGTCACAATCAATAACGAATACTGTCAATAGATTCAGAGTAAGCCAAACAAACACAATCTTAGGAAAGAAGGAAGAACGGGATGTCAATCCGTCTTCTAAATCAAACCTAAACAAGAAGAGAAATCTTCTTGCAATAATCTTCCAAAGACTTCGATCTTCCGCCAATCCGGAAATCTCAACAGCAATCTCCACCAAAAGTGCGAGATTAGGGCAAAATCCCAACACGAACTTCGATCTCCAATGAGATGTAAATGCTTCCAAACGAGGGTTGTGCTGCTAAGCGAAGGCGTAAGCCAAGGTCTAAAGCGAGGTCGCAAAAGTGCGTCTAAGCGATCCTGACAGAATCTTGCTTCGTCCGTCTTTTTATAGGGCAAGATAAAATATCGGCCCGGCCCAATCTTCAAAAGATCGTGGCTTCAAAATGTGGCGAAAAAGATCGCCAAGATCACGGTCGTGGAAGGTTCCACGACCGTAATTTAGAGCGTGGAAAGTGTCACGGTTTGAACCATGGATTCCACGACCGTAATAGTTACTGGAATGCATCACGCCTCTCTTTGCAAGGTTCCACAGCCGTGGAACTAAACGTGGTTTGTAGTACGGCCGTATTTTAGAGCGTGGTTTAGGGCAAGAACGTGATTCTTCCCTAGCCTCGTGCATTCCTCAAGTTGAACTCCATTTTGCTCCCAATAATGCCCTCAATCCATGGACATACTCAATCAACTCTTCTTTGCTCGATTTCGTTCGGAAATGACTCTCAATCACCTATAATCAACATAAAGCTAGTGTAAACATCCATATCGACAATATAGGCAAACTAGCTCACAAATGCAACGATGCTAAATCAAAGACTATCAATATGAATCAAATACTCTTAGAAAACGTGCCTAAAATATCACAATATTTCATGCTAACAAATAACCCCATACTTAACACTTGCTTGTCCCTAAGCAAGGTCTTTCAAAAAGCTTTAAACAAGAGTTAGGATGAAATACGTGTACCTTCTCAAAGCAATACTTCTTTTGGAGGAATGTGCCTTCTAAAGAATAGATCATTCTCAAACCTTGCTTCAATTGTTTATAAGACTTTCATACACTTATCCAAAGAGTAAAAAGCAAAGAAAACTCATGAATCAATTAAACTTCTAAACAAGCATCATAACCTTCAAACATTATCAAAATCAATCATAAGAAACTTCAATTTAGATCACCAAGTCATATAACATTCTTTTGATCTTAAGGACTTTCAAAGAAAAGGTCTAGAATGTGGAAAGGGAAGGAAACTTTTAAGGAATGTGGTGCATGAATCCGGGAAAGTGGACAACTACCCTTCTTCTTCTTTTGCGGTTTCCGCAACACTTCAACTTAGAGCTTCGCTCTTCTTCCTTTCATTTTTCGACTTTACTTTTGGAGTTATGGATAGAGGTGCACAAAAACCGAAGCCTAGGAGATTGGCGTTTCTCAATTTTTATGAGATGCCTCAAACCTTTAGCGCACATACCATAATCCGCTAGGAATATCGCTCAATCCGAGTTTGGCAAGGCACAAACACCCGGCTATGTGAATGGTGCCGAGTTACTCATCATCATGATTGACTTCCCCAAACCTAGAATTCCTTTCTATTCTTTTGATTGCAAATAATTGCTCTCATGGCCCTCCCACATCAAACATGCCTTTTTCATTCACTTCTCCAAATTCCCGGATAGGTAAAGGAAGTCAATATTTCAATGAGGAGCTAGAATAATCAAAGAAAGAAGAAAGAAAAATCGAATTGCCTTAATCATCTCAACAAGAAGTATAAGAACTTATAGTGTGATTTCAACTTCAATTTCTCAACATGATTTAGACAATATTCATCACATTACAAAACTTGCAAAAGAGGTAAAATTCATTCATTCAAATTCTTTTCAATTCACTATTCTTTTAAGCATGCAATTGTCATCAAACTCAATTCACAAGTTGTGATTATCATAGAAATCATCTCAATTCATTAGAAGCACAAAATTTTCAAAATTTATCAATTTTTATGGGTTTTTCAAGTTCTTTTTCATGCAATGCGATAATGAAACGTGCAACAATATAATGAACATGCAAATAGTCTCGAATAGAAGCAAGCATAGTGAGTAAGAGTTATTACAAACTTTTAGTACATCCCACCCCATACTTAGGACGAACATTGTCCCTAATGTTCAAAAGGAAGAAAGAAAAGAAGAAAAGAAAAAGAAACTCACAAGGTGGTAGCGGAATGTCTAAAGCGAACGGTCAATCATCAAACCCTCATCACTGCGGCGCTGGTGGAGGCGGGAATAGAGAGAAGCTAGGATCATAGAACCGCCCAAACTGCTGGCGGTAGACATCCTTCATCATGTGGTCGAGGTCGTCTAGGCGTCCGTCTCTAGCATCGGCTCGGATCTCCAATGCTCCTACTCTCTCTGAAAGTCCGGTAGCCCAATCCGGCATCTGCTCGTACCATCCCGGAGCCTGACTGTACCATGTTGGAGCGTCGGATGGTGCTGGTGGTGGTGCTGGTGCTGCTGTCTGCTCTGTAGACCAAGGAGGGGGAACGCCATACCATGTAGGAGGTGTGGTCATCCACGTAGGCCTCTCACTCACGCTAGTGCGGCGAGAAGACGAGCTTGAAGCTCTAGCTGGACGTGGAGAACGTCTAGGTGCATCGGGGGCCGCCTCCGGCTGATCCGGAAACGTGCTAAACTCCTCCTCAGCTCCTCCTCCGCCCTCAAACTGATCTCTCATCTCCTCCTCAACAACCGGCGGTGGGACATATGGGGGAGCTGCTATCCTGTTCGCATGCATAGCAGCGAACGTCTTCTTCCAATTATGGCGTCCCGCCATAATGGAGTACTCCGGTAGCCACTCTATACCCCTACCCGTCCTGCTCTCCCATGGCATGCCCGCATAAGGCGGACCTCTATGTGTGGGGAAAATGAGACCCCTAGTCATGAAAGCATGTAGCCCTAAAGGTACGGCCGGTATACGGGTGCAAGCAGAAAAATCAACACCAAAGCTCCTAGCAATGTGGGTAACTATCCCACCATATCCTATGTTGCCCTTCTTCTTATTCTTGAGCTTGCTCATAGTAGCAGCCAAGAGAGTAGCACAACCAGCACGGCGTCCATACAACATGGAGTAGAGCAAGAAGAGCTCATCCGTCTTGATCTTTTGGGGCGTCTCCGTCCTAGGAAAGAGACACTCCGAAAGAACACGATGAGCAATCTTCAAGGCTAGGTGGTACATCAACCTAGCCTTGGTGTCAGCGGGCTGCCAGCGGTCCTCGCTAGCGTAAATCATCGCCACCTCCTCCCAAAAATCCTTGGCATAAACGTCACTAGGAAATCGACCGTTAAAGGTCTCCTGAAACCCGAAAATGGTCCCAAACTCACGGATGCTCAAATGGTAGTCTCTCTCCATGAGAAGGAAAGAGACGGTCCTGTCTACATGGCTGTGCTCGAAAGATGTCACAACCTCCCGTGTAATCTCCTCATAAGCGTCTTCTCGGATAGCCGAGAAGACAATAAGTCCGGCTCTATCCAAGAGCCAAGTAAGATCATCAACAATGTTGAGAGGAGCTAGATCCTCCAACAACAAGTATCTAGGGCCAATCACTGGCCTCTCCTTGATCCTCTCGAGTGCATCGAGATGATCGTCGTGTATGGTCGGGATTCTAGGGTGAGGAGGTGAGGATGGAGGTGAAGGGGAAGAGGGTGGTGGTGCCCTAGAGGATGAGGAGGAGGAGGGATTACCCTTCCTTTTCTTATTCTGATCATTCTTCTTCTCTTTGATCCTTCCCGAAACTCTCCTTACAAAGTCCATTCTGTCGAAAATTACGGGCTGTTCTATGGAAACCACGGCCGTAATTCCCCCAAAGACCGTGATTCGTCTCAGAAAATCATAAATCTCAGCAAATCAGCAATCAATCTCCACAACACGCAGTCCTAATCTAATTTCTTCCAATCTCAATCAGTTCTTCCTAAAAATTTCTAACAAAAACAAACCAAATCGGCAAGAATCAAGAAGAGAGAAAAAACCTATTTTTCGGATTGAAAAATCCGAATTGCGCGTTCGTTGGTGAATTTACGCTCGATTCGTCGCTTGGATCTTGTTTGTGGTTGAATTTGCTTCAGTTTGGGAAGAAGAATCGTTGAAAACGATTAGGAAACGAGGATTTGAGAGAGGGTCGTGGATTTCGGCAATTAGGGCGTGGAAGAGGGGTTTTGGGATGATTTTTGTGAAGAATGTGGCTTATATAGTCACAGGCAAAATTTTTGAAAATCACGGTCTGTCGGGGTATTCCACGGCCGTGGAAGTGTACGGAACCGTGGTTTTGGTGATTTTTTAAAGGCTTTTAGAAATTACGGGTACTGTAGCTGTCACGACCGTGGTTTAGGCCGTGGAACCCTCTGTAAAGCTCCAAAGTCCAATTTTCGTCACTTTTCTTCGACATTATCCTTCCCTTTCCCTTTTCCATCGTTCCTACATCCAAAAACACGGACATACCGGAAGAAATCGAAGGCAAAAACAAAGCAAAAAACGTTTATACTAAGCTAATCTATGAATCAAAAACAAAAACAAAAATGCAATATCTTGGGTTGCCTCCCAAGAAGCGCTTTGTTTAAGGTCCGTAGCTAGACCAATCTCGCACTTATTCGAGTGCGGTAGGCGCGAACTCCTCAGCTTGGAGTTCCGGCATATACTTCTTGAGTCGTTGGCCGTTCACCTTAAAAGTTCCGCTCGCTTCACCCCATACTTCAACTACACCGTGGGGGAAAATACGCTTAATTAGAAAAGGTCCGGTCCAACGAGATTTAAGCTTACCTGGAAAGAGACGAAGCCTTGAATTAAAGAGGAGAACTTGATCTCCTTCTTTGAAGTCCTTTGGAATGAAATGCTTATCATGCCAACGCTTTGCTCTCTCCTTATAGATCTTAGCGTTTTCATAAGCGTTCAAGCGGAGTTCATCCAGCTCATTGATGTCTAGGAGACACTTCTCTCCCGCTTCTTTCATGCTGAAGTTCAACCACTTGATAGCCCAAAACGCTATGTGCTCCAACTCTACCGGTAAGTGACAAGACTTCCCATACACAAGGTTGTATGGTGTGGTTCCTATGGGAGTCTTGTATGCAGTCCGGTATGCCCACAATGCATCGTCAAGCTTCAAGGACCAATCCTTCCTAGTCCTTGAAACCGTCTTCTCTAGAATTCCTTTGATCTCCCTATTTGAGATCTCAACTTGTCCACTTGTTTGTGGATGGTAAGGGGTAGCGATCTTGTGAGTAACCCCATACTTAGCTAGAAGAGCTTCAAAGCGCCGGGCAATGAAGTGAGAACCTCCATCACTAATGATCGTCCTTGGCGTCCCAAATCGCGGGAAGATGGTCTTGTTGAAGAACTTAACCACCACCATGGCATCATTGGTAGGAGAGGCAATTGCTTCCACCCATCTAGAAACATAATCCACCGCCAATAGTATGTATTGGTTTCCATAAGAGGATGGGAATGGTCCCATGAAATTGACTCCCCAAACGTCGAAAATCTCCACCTCTTGGATGTTGTTGAGGGGCATCTCATTCCTCCTAGAGATATTACCTGTTCTTTGACAAGCATCGCAGCAAGAAACAAAGGATTGCACATCTCTAAACAAAGTAGGCCAAAAGAATCCAGATTGCAATACCTTTGCGCTAGTCTTGTTCGAACTAGCGTGTCCTCCACAAGGTAGTGAATGACAATGACGGATGACACTTTGCATCTCATCTTCCGGCACACATCGCCGAATGATGCCATCCGGACCTCTCTTGAAGAGGAGAGGCTCGTTCCAATAGTATTCCCGGATGTCCTTAAAGAACTTCTTCCTTTGTGCGTAGGATAGTCCGGGCGGTATCTCCTGACAAACCAAATAGTTAACAAAATCAGCAAACCATGGTTTGTTACCTTTGGAGATCACATCGATGCACTCCTCAATAAGGTGTAGGTGTTCGTCCGGGAAGGAGTCGTCGATGGGTAAATGGTCGTCCTCTAGATGTGTTAGGCGACTCAAATGATCCGCAACAGAATTTTCTGAACCTTTCTTGTCGCGGATCTCAAGATCGAATTCTTGTAGGAGAAGAATCCATCTAATTAGCCTTGGCTTCGCATCTTTCTTCGCAACGAGGTACCGGATCGCAGCATGATCCGTGTAGACGATCACCTTTGCACCTACAAGATAAGAGCGAAACTTGTCAATAGCATAGACAATGGCTAAAAACTCTTTTTCGGTAGTGGCGTAGTTGAGCTACGCTTCATATAGCGTCTTGCTAGCATAGTATATGGCATGGGTTGCCCCTTCCTTTCGTTGTCCAAGAACAGCTCCAATAGCTACGTCACTAGCATCGCACATAATCTCAAAGGGAAGAGTCCAATCCGGGGTTTGGATAATAGGTGCTGAAATTAGAGCTTGCCGAATGGTGTTAAACGCATCCAAACATTCATGCGAAAACTCAAAAACCGTATCCTTCATCAATAGATTAGTGAGAGGTTTTAATATTTTAGAAAAGTCCTTAATGAAACGTCTATAAAATCCAGCATGTCCTAGGAAACTTCTTATCCCTTTCACCGAAATTGGGGGAGGAAGCTTCTCTATGGTCTCTATCTTAGCCTTGTCTACTTCTATCCCTCTACTAGAGACTAAGTGGCCTAATACAATTCCTTCCTTAACCATAAATTGACACTTCTCCCAATTAAGAACTAGGTTAGTGTCTTCACACCTTTGCAAAACAAGAGAAAGGTTAGAAAGGCAATCGTTAAAAGAGGAACCGTATACGGAGAAGTCGTCCATGAAGACTTCCATGATTTCCTCTACGTATTCGGAGAAGATGGCCATCATGCACCGTTGGAAGGTGGCTGGGGCGTTGCAAAGCCCGAACGGCATTCTCCTATAAGCAAACGTACCCCATGGGCACGTGAATGTGGTCTTCTCTTGATCATCTGGGTGTATCGGAATCTGAAAGAAACCACTATAACCGTCAAGGTAGCAAAAATGTGAATGTTGTGCTAACCTTTCAAGCATTTGATCAATGAATGGCAATGGAAAATGATCCTTCCGCGTTGCATTGTTGAGCTTGCGGTAGTCTATGCACATCCGCCATCCAGTCACGGTTCGAGTAGGAATATGTTCGTTGCTTTTGTTGGTGATGACCGTCATTCCTCCCTTCTTCGGAACTACTTGGACCGGACTCACCCACTTACTATCGGAGATAGGGTAGATGATACCTGCATCAAGAAGCTTGAGAATTTCCTTCTTGACAACCTCCTTCATGGTCGGATTCAACCGCCTTTGAGGTTGTCTTGAAGTTCTAAAATCTTCCTCCATTAGTATCTTATGCATGCATAGGGAGGGTTTAATTCCTACTAAGTCCTCAATAGTATAGCCTATAGCTTTCCTATGTTTCCTAAGGACCATCATGAGCTGATTATGTTCATCTATGCTTAGATCGGAACTAACAATAACCGGAAAGGTAGAATTAGATCCTAGAAAAGCGTACCTTAGATGAGTAGGAAGTGGTTTGAGTTCCATTGCTTTCGGAGCTTCCAATAATCCTTGAGAAGTGTCCGATGTCTCCTTAGAAGTTTCTAAGGGTGATGAGTGTGTGGGAGAAGAATCAGAAGAAGTTGAAGAAGTGTCACGATCACTCGTTTCGACGCCCAAAATTACGGGTTCATCATGGCCTCCACGGCCGTGGTTTAGGGCGTGGAAGGGAAATACGGTTGTCACATCTTCTTCACGACCGTATAACTCCCTGGAGTGAGGCACGGTTTTGGTTGTGAAATCCACGGCCGTGGAATACAGGGTATAACCGTGGATTCTCACATTTTCTGCCTCATCGTGGAGTTTTTCAAACTCCACTTCACCTATCTCTTCTTGTGCTTCTAAGGCTTCAATTGCCTCATTGCACTCTTCTTCTTCCCCTACATTGGTTAGACTCATAGTGATAACCTTTTGTAAAGGATCATTAAAGAGAATCGCACTTACCTCCTCCCTAGACAAACCCTCTTCATCTTGGATATCAAAAATATCCTCATTGATGACATGAATTATGACCTATTTTTAGGCATGTATTTATATAGATTTTCCCTTTATTTTGGATGCATAGACATACATTCATGGCATTTATGGTTATATTCACCTACTTTGCAAGAATAGAGGTCTACACAGAGTTTTATTGCATTTGTAGGTAATTTGGCGAATTATGGAGCAAAAATGGCACATTTAAGGATTAAGCCTTGAAGCGGGACAAAAAGGAGCATAAAAGGAATTTAGGACGCGCCAAAGTATCTTCTGATACCGTCTGACGCGCCAAAGTATTTTTTGATACCTTCGGACGCGGCCCAAAGTATTTTCTGATATCTTCGGACGCGGCCCAAAATATTCTCTGATACCGTCTGACGCGCCAAAGTATTTTCTGATACCAGCGGATTCGACTTCTTTTCAGCCCAAAATATTTAGGGTTTTATCTTTAAACCCTAGGTTTATCCCTACAAATATTCGATAGCCTTCAACATTGAAGGAGGGACGGTGACAGCCCCGGGACTTGGAGTCAAATTCTCCAAAGGGAGATTAGGGAGGCCGCAGCGGGAAATCTTTACACGTTTAAGAGAATTCGGAAATTCTTGGAGGAAGATTGAAGGACTTTTTGCCGGGAAGCCAATCTTGATTCTTGGTTGTGAGATTTCTTTATCCATTGAAGCAATTGTGCTTTTTGAACACGAATTTGAGTTACTTAAGAGATACATTGATTTGTTTTGACGATTGTTTACAGATTTGAAGATTATTGAATTTTTATTCAAGATTCGGTTTTCTTTGCGATATTTCATTCAATCTTTAATTTGATTCGATTTTGAAAATGGTTGACTAAAACCTTTGTGATTCTGGGGAGAATAGTTGATGATTAAGGCTTAGATGATGATAGACTGAACTCATTCAAACATTAGGACCCTGAGAGTTTAGATTTTAGTTTTGCGACAACAGAAAAATCGGACTGTTCTTGAGTAAATCGGCCGATTTTCTTATGAACAGCCCGATTTATTCTTCTAACGAACCTTAATTGAATTAATCTTTAACCAAAACTAATCCTTGCCTAAATCCCAACCTTGATTAACCTTTTTACCCTCTATTTGAATGTATGAAGACACTTCAAACCTGATTCTACATTTAATAGATTAAGATTTCAAGATTTGGGTAATAAAGAGACTCAACATCCTTTATTAAGTTTTTAATTGTGCTTGCTATTCTTTACTTTGGAGAGTCATATCCTGGAGTTTTAGATAGTTAGTTTGAACATAATTCTTGTCTTTAGATCTTTCTATATTGCAGCCTCAACAACTCTTATAGAGAGAACCTTTAGATTAGTCATATAGGTTTCGGAACTTCACCGTACGAATCCTACCTTTGAACAGTTAATCTTGGCAATATAAACTATGTCCTATATCTATAGAAGTGTCTTGAATCGAAAGCCGAAATCGGATACTTGAATCCTTGGAATCATTTTCCTCTTATTTGATCACAAAAGCTTTTCACACTTTTTGCTAGACAATTGAAATCGGAATTATTCTCACCAAATCCCTGAGTTTGACTTTGGAATTCTTACCTTACTACAGCTGATCCGTACACTGCGGGTTCGCTTTGCTTTGAGTTCTAGATATAAATTTAAGACTTTGACGCACACACTTTTTGAGCGAACAAGATTTTGGCGCCGTTTCCGGGGATTTGGTATAGACCAATTTAGGTTTTCGGTTGTCTGGCTTGGGAGCTTTTCTTTTTGCTTTTAATCTTTTCGGTATGAGTTTTTGAGTTTTCAGGTTCACCAATGGCTGCATGTAGCTATAAACCTACATTTGATCCAGCATGGTTTGCATGGCAAGGTGCTAGGGCGGACCATTATGAATACTTGGAAGAGAAATACGCCTTCTATTGGTTTGACAGCGAAAGAGAACGTGAACAAACCATTGAATATGAATTTGCAAAATGGGAAAAGCTGCACTACCCAAAGAAGGTTAAGAAGAAACCTCCCAAAGATGCGGAGGACTCGAAATTTGAAGAATTGATGAAGAAATTTGAGATGATCGAAGAAAGATTCAAAGCCTATGATGAATATAATCTAAAAGTGATAGAAGACGCAAAAAAGAATATTTCTAAGGTTGAAAAACCCTTGGAAAATCATTTATCTAGCAAGGAAGAATTACAAGTTTCGAGCGTTCCTCCTATTGAGCTTGAAACCCCTCTTGAAGTCCTCAATGAAAAAGAGGAAGGTGTGGAAGACCTCGAACTAACTGTTATAGCTGCGGTCGAGGTGGAGGAAGAAATGGTTGAGCTGGAAGAAGAAGAGAACGTGGAGAACCTTAGCCAAATTGCTGAAACTGTGGCCCAGGTTAAAGAGGATCCAGCTGAGTTGGGAGATATTTCATGTGTGGATCATCATTCCAACATGAAAGTTGTCCCAAGCCTTGAGGAACTTTACAAGGTACATTCTCTTACTTCCATTGAAATTCCTATTAAAAATTCTTATTTTGTAGGAATGCGCCGGAGAGTTGGAGGTCTCTTCCAAAAGAACCTCCTAAGATGAAGATGAAACCTCCATTAAAACTGTTGGAAGTAGATGCTCCTTGGACTACAAGGAGTGGAGTTAGCAAGCACTTCACCGTTAAGGCGATGAAGTGTCTTTTGTTCAAGTATGGGGTCATTCACATGACAAACACCATACATCATCCCCAATCTGGAGATGGGGAAGCTAGGAGGATTCTCGAGAAACTGATTTCTCGATCCAGGAAAGGATGGGACGCAAGGCTGAATAATGTCCCATTAGAGCATAGGAAAGCTAGGAGAATCCCGGTGAGAATCAAATCGTACAAGCTTGTACGTGGGAGATCTTACCATTTGCCGGTGAAATTAGGAACCGGAATCTTTTTTGAGGAATTTTATGATGAGTTTGATGAGCAATCCAAGATGTTCAAGGTGCATTGAACCATCTATGGAGATAGGTCCAGCTAACGACTTTAAACAAAGCGCTTCTTGGGAGGCAACCCAAGGTAATGCATTCATGTTTTTCTTTTTCTTTTTCTTATGATAGTTTAGTGTAGTTTGCTTTGTTTTTTTGTTTTTCTCGATGCGCTCTCGGTTTGTTTGTGTCATGGATCGCAGGAACTAGGTATAATCTTGAGGAATTGATGGAAAAAGGCAATACAAATGTGCCTAAGGACGTTTTCAAGGAACAAAAGGCAAGAAATCGATTTACCAAAAGAAGATCGGTCGATTTAGGCTTCAGAACAAGTCGATTTTTGACAACAGAAAGAAAAATCGACCCAGAGATCGACCCCCTCAGGAAAAATCGGGCCGACGAAAAAATCGGGCAGAAAACTCGGCCGATTTTTTGAAAAATCGGTCGATTTTTTCAAAAAAAAAAAAAAAAAAAAAAAGAAAAAAAAAATTTTTCGGAAAATTTTTGTTCGGCCAAAAGACGTTCCCCTTCTTCATTCTTCGACACCGATTGGAATATCCGGAGTTCCCTATTGAGCTTATATAGACTCCCACCATTACCACTCAATGAATGATTCGCCATCTTACATTGTGAGTATCCTTTTCTTCCTTTTCTTTTCTTCACATTGGGGACAATGTGAGTTTTAAGTATGGGGTGGAGGTATTTGCAATACCATTTGCATGTTTTATGTCTTGCATCATATGATTTGAAAATTTTGGAAAATTTTGAAAATTTTAAAAAAAATTAGTGCTTCTAGGATGGATATGATCTCTATGATGAACATTGTTTTGTGGAATAGCTATGATGATTTTGATATGCTTAAATTGATTTATGACATATGTGGGATTTGAATACTTTGTTAGAATTTCATGCATGTTTTATAATTTGCTTTCATTCTAAATCATGTTGAGTATTGAAGGTTGAAACCGCATGATAAGTTCTTACACTTCTTATTGATATGATTAAGGCACCTCGATTTTTCTTGCTTCTTTCCTTATTCATTTAGCCCCTTAATAAAATAATTGCCTTCCCTACCTATCCGGGAACTAGGAAGAGTTGAGTTTTGGCATGTTTGATGTGGGAGGGCCATGAAAGCAAATGCTTGCATTCACAAGTATAGAAAATTGTAGGTTTGGGGAAGTCAATCTTGATGATGAGTAACTCGGCACCATTCACATAACCGGGTGTTTGTGTCTTGCCAAAGTCGGATTGAGCGATATTCCTAACGGATTATGGTATGTGCATCAAGGGTTTGAGGCATCTCGAAATTGTGAAACGCCAATCTCCTAGGCTTCGGTTTTTGTGCACCGCTGTCCATATTTCCAAAAAGTAAAGTCGAAAAAAGAATTTTGTGTTGAAAAGAGAGAGCAAAGCTCTCAATGGTGGTTAGTTCAAATAGTAAAAAGAAAAAGAGTTTGTGTTGTTCCTTTTTCCCGGATTCATATACCACATTCCTTTATAAGTTTCCCACCTATTCACGTTTCTTGACCTTTGCTTGAAAGACCTTAAGATCTTTGAGTATGTTGTTTGGCTTTGTGGTCTAAACTGGATTCCTCATAATTGATTTTGATATATTGTAAGTTATGATGCTTGTTATGATTTTCTTCCAAAGTGTGATTATCCTTTCCATGATATAATTCCTTTTGATCATATGATGATTTTCATTAGCTATTAAGCAACCATTTGAGAGTGATCTATGAATAGAAGCACAACCAAAATATTGTGGTTTTTCTTTATTTTTGCATATTCATAATCCATATCATCTTTTATTTTATGTTTGAACCTTGCTTGGGGACAAGCAAGAGGCAAGTATGGGGTATTTTGATGACATGAATTATGACCTATTTTTAGGCATGTATTTATATAGATTTTCCCTTTATTTTGCATGCATAGACATACATTCATGGCATTTATGGTTATATTCACCTACTTTGCAAGAATAGAGGTCTACACAGAGTTTTATTGCATTTGTAGGTAATTTGGCGAATTATGGAGCAAAAATGGCACATTTAAGGATTAAGCCTTGAAGCGGGACAAAAAGGAGCATAAAAGGAATTTAGGACGCGCCAAAGTATCTTCTGATACCGTCTGACGCGCCAAAGTATTTTCTGATACCTTCGGACGCGGCCCAAAGTATTTTCTGATATCTTCGGACGCGGCCCAAAATATTCTCTGATACCGTCTGTCGCGCCAAAGTATTTTCTGATACCAGCGGATTCGACTTCTTTTCAGCCCAAAATATTTAGGGTTTTAACTTTAAACCCTAGGTTTATCCCTACAAATATTCGATAGCCTTCAACATTGAAGGAGGGACGGTGACAGCCCCGGGACTTGGAGTCAAATTCTCCAAAGGGAGATTAGGGAGGCCGCAGCGGGAAATCTTTACACGTTTAAGAGAATTCGGAGATTCTTGGAGGAAGATTGAAGGACTTTTTGCCGGGAAGCCAATCTTTATTCTTGGTTGTGAGATTTCTTTATCCATTGAAGCAATTGTGCTTTTTGAACACGAATTTGAGTTACTTAAGAGATACATTGATTTGTTTTGACGATTGTTTACAGATTTGAAGATTATTGAATTTTTATTCAAGATTCGGTTTTCTTTGCGATATTTCATTCAATCTTTAATTTGATTCGATTTTGAAAATGGTTGACTAAAACCTTTGTGATTCTGGGGAGAATAGTTGATGATTAAGGCTTAGATGATGATAGACTGAACTCATTCAAACATTAGGACCCTGAGAGTTTAGATTTTAGTTTTGCGACAACAGAAAAATCGGACTGTTCTTGAGTAAATCGGCCGATTTTCTTATGAACAGCCCGATTTATTCTTCTAACGAACCTTAATTGAATTAATCTTTAACCAAAACTAATCCTTGCCTAAATCCCAACCTTGATTAACCTTTTTACCCTCTATTTGAATGTATGAAGACACTTCAAACCTGATTCTACATTTAATAGATTAAAATTTCAAGATTTGGGTAATAAAGAGACTCAACATCCTTTATTAAGTTTTTAATTGTGCTTGCTATTCTTTACTTTGGAGAGTCATATTCTGGAGTTTTAGATAGTTAGTTTGAACATAATTCTTGTCTTTAGATCTTTCTATATTGCAGCCTCAACAACTCTTATAGAGAGAACCTTTAGATTAGTCATATAGGTTTCGGAACTTCACCGTACGAATCCTACCTTTGAACAGTTAATCTTGGCAATATAAACTCTGTCCTATATCTATAGAAGTGTCTTGAATCGAAAGCCGAAATCGGATACTTGAATCCTTGGAATCATTTTCCTCTTATTTGATCACAAAAGCTTTTCACACTTTTTGCTAGATAATTGAAATCGGAATTATTCTCACCAAATCCCTGAGTTCGACTTTGGAATTCTTACCTTACTACAGCTAAGCCGTACACTGCGGGTTCGCTTTGCTTTGAGTTCTAGATATAAATTTAAGACTTTGACGCACACACTTTTTGAGCGAACACTCATCAAAGATTGGCTCCTTCACTAGGGTAGAAAGAACGAACTCTACTTTCTCCTCGCCTATGTCAAAAGCGAGTCTACCATTCTTGCAATCGACTATGCAGCCGGAAGTTGCAAGAAAAGGTCTTCCGAGTATGATCGGGACCGGACTATCTGCAGGAATGTCAAGCACGACAAAATCAATGGGAACAAAGAATTTACCTAGCTTGACCGGGACGTCTTCTACAATACCGACGGGGCGAGTGATGGATCGATCCGCCATGTATAACGTCATCTTCACCGGTTTAGGGTCGCCTAAACCGATCTTCCTACACAATGCAAGTGGTATGATGCTCACACTTGCTCCTAAGTCACATAACGCATCGTATGTGACATCTCCCACTCCTATGGGAATGCAAAATGACCCCGGATCCTTTAGCTTTGGGGGCATTTTCTCCTTCATGGTTTTGATGAGATCCGAAGAATCCGAACTCATCTTAACCTCTCCGAAGTTTTCTAGCTTCCTCTTGTTAGAGAGGAGCTCCTTCAAGAACTTTCCATAAGCCGGCATACCTACAATAGCATCAATAAATGGTATATTAATATGCAGCTTGCTCATGAGTTCTATAAACTTACCAAATTGTTTATCTAGGCGCGCTCTTGCTCTAGATTGAGGGAATGGTAGGGGAGGTTTATAAGCTGAAGGAGGAACGTAGACATCTTCCTTCTCCTTCCCCTTCTCTTTCTCCTTGTCCTTCTCTACGGAGACTTCAACGAACTTAGGCTGCGGATCGGTGGTAGTCACTCCGCTCCTAGTTGTGATTGCCATAACCCTTCCTTTAGGGTTGTCCTCCGTCTTTCCTGGAAGTTTCCCTTGATTCCTAGGAACTTCCTCCGCATGGTTGAACATTTGGTTTTCCAAGACCTTTTGAGCTTTGTCAACCTTAGAAATTTGATCATCAACCTTAATGAAGCGGTTCTCCAACCCTTGAAGCTTTCCCAAAATCGTTTCTAACATGGGATCGGGCTTCTCCTTCCCTGAAGTGTTTCCTCCATTAGATGATTGCCCCTGGCTTTTCAACGGAGTAGAGGAAGAGGAAGGTGGAGTTAGTGAATTAGAGTTGGAAGGATAAGAGTTACCGGAATTTTGTTGATTGGAGCGCCAATTGTTGTTGTTTGAACCCCTATTGTTGTTCCAATTGTTGTTCCGGTTGTTGTTGTTTCCATTCCAATTGTTATTCCGGTTGTTGTTCCGGTTATTGTTATCGCCGCCATTGTTGTTGCCCAAATAACCAACATCCTTCCCTTGTTGCTTTGGGAAGTTGGTCTTGATAGCCTCCTTCAACTCTTTGATCTCATTGTTGAGGGAGAAAATCTGATTTTGAGCTTCGTGTGTGAGCTTTGCTCCTTGCTCCACACGATTTCCCTCCACTTTCCGGTGGGAATACTTCTCTATGACCCTTGCTTGCTTCTCAATGAAGTCCCAAGCGTCATCTTCTCTCATGTCCATGAATGTTCCACATGAGAGGGATTGGAGGTTGAATTGCGTTCCTGCATCTAACCCCTTGTAGTAAATCTCCAACAATGCAAGTTTGGATATGCCATGATGAGGGCAATCCAATAACAAGTCCTGAAACCTTTCCCAAGATTGAAACAAACTTTCGTTAGATCTCATGGAACATGCATTGATCTTACCTCTAAGTTCCACCGTTTTGGATGGCGGAAAGAATTTGGTGAGGAACTCCGCGGAAAGGTCTTCCCACGTGTCTAGTTTCCCACTAGGAAGAGCTTGGTACCAAGACAACGCTTTCCCCTTCAAGGAGAAGAAGAAAGGTTTGAGCTTATAGTTGTTGGTGGTAGCGCTCTTCGGTCTCATCGTCTCCATCATACACTCAGAGTTCTGCAAGTGTTGGTGTGGAGATTCAGCGCTTGTTCCGCCAAATTGGTTTTGGCGAACAAGAGTAATGACTTGAGGGTTGAAGCTAAACCCTTGCACGTCATCAGCATCAAAGTTCACGCCCAAACGGCGTGGTTGTTGTGTTGGATCCATCCGCTGGTCAAGAGTTCTTGGCTCTTCATCTACACGTTCGATCCTCGCATTCCTAGGTGGAACACGACGATTGGCAACTCCCCGTGGATGGAAAGGATTCACATTGATCGTGGGATCAATCTCCTCTAACGGTGGCATGGAAGAATCACTATCATCAGCGGATGAGTGACCTTTTCTTCTAGACCTTGATGCTTTCCTTGAGGTTTTCTTGCTTCCCTTATTCTTAAGGTCGCTTAGCTCTATCCTTATCTGGAAGATCATGTCTTGTAGATTGTTAACTTGAGATTGATGACGATCCATTTCATCCTGGCGGAGGGTCTCGTTCCATTGGAGTTGAGCTTCCTTCTCCGTCAACTCCGCTTGAAGATCACGTTCGTGTCCTTCAGCCATCTTCTTTTCCTTGCGCTTTTGCCTTAAAGTTTTCTCTAGCTCTTGATCAAGAGGTAAGAGATCTTCGGTTTTCCTAGACCTGCGCATGCACTCAAAGTGATATCAAATAACGAGAGCAAGCTCCCAAGCTTGACAACCGGCTACCGAATTCGGCCGAAACCAAATCCCCGGCAACGGCGCCAAAAACTTGTTCGCCTCTAAAGGTGTGTGCAAATAAGCTTTAAATTTATAAAACTAGAATCAAGCAAGCGAACCCGCAGTGTACGGATCGACGTAGTTAAGCAAGAATTCCAGAGTATCGAACACAGGGATTTGGGTGGGAACAAATTCAATTGCAGATTATCAAGCGAGTGAATATGAGAGTTTTTGCAAATATTGGGAAAACAACAATCCTAAAGATCCAGGTATCCAGCTGTGGCAATCGATTCAAGATATACTAATGATATAAAGACAGAGTTGAGATATGCAAAGGTATACTAATGTAAGGTAATCGTACGGTGAAGTTCCAAAAACCTTATATGACTCACCTACAAGACACTCTCTATACAGGTTGTTGAGGCTTCAATATAGAAAGGTTCTAAAGGCAAGAATTAATGTCAAATACCCAAACTTGTAATCCAAGGATCAAGACTAACTTAACCGATTACGGTTGTGACACTCACAATCGAGGTAGAGGTTGTTGAGGCTTCACTACCACCTAGAAAAGGCAAGCCTAAACTAAGTTAAAGCAAATCTTTAACTTTGGATTAAAGTAAAAGCATGTTCGTAAACTTACGGGAAATTACGGGTAGATCTTGAGACTCCACGGCCGTGGAACTCAAGATCAAACCGTGATTTAGGGTTCGTCGACGATTCTCTCAAACTCTCAGGGTCTAATCTGTTTACGATTGATCTATCATCATCTAAGCCACAACTATCAACCCTTCACCTTAGAATTGTTAAGGGTTTTTAGCCAATAACAGTCATGTTGATATCAAATTCAAAGATTAAAAGATTGAAAGATGAAAACTTCCGAAAACTTTCAATAAACTTCAAACCAATCTCAAAGTCACAATCAATAACGAATACTGTCAATAGATTCAGAGTAAGCCAAACAAACACAATCTTAGGAAAGAAGGAAGAACGGGATGTCAATCCGTCTTCTAAATCAAACCTAAACAAGAAGAGAAATCTTCTTGCAACAATCTTCCAAAGACTTCGATCTTCCGCCAATCCGGAAATCTCAACAGCAATCTCCACCAAAAGTGCGAGATTAGGGCAAAATCCCAACACGAACTTCGATCTCCAATGAGATGTAAATGCTTCCAAACGAGGGTTGTGCCGCTAAGCGAAGGCGTAAGCCAAGGTCTAAAGCGAGGTCGCAAAAGTGCGTCTAAGCAATCTTGACAGAATCTTGCTTCGTCCGTCTTTTTATAGGGCAAGATAAAATATCGGCCCGGCCCAATCTTCAAAAGATCGTGGCTTCAAAATGTGGCGAAAAAGATCGCCAAGATCACGGTCGTGGAAGGTTCCACGACCGTAATTTAGAGCGTGGAAAGTGTCACGGTTTGAACCATGGATTCCACGACCGTAATAGTTACTGGAATGCATCACGCCTCTCTTTGCAAGGTTCCACGGCCGTGGAACTAAACGTGGTTTGTAGTGCGGCCGTATTTTAGAGCGTGGTTTAGGGCAAGAACGTGATTCTTCCCTAGCCTCGTGCATTCCTCAAGTTGAACTTCATTTTGCTCCCAATAATGCCCTCAATCCATGGACATACTCAATCAACTCTTCTTTGCTCGATTTCGTTCGGAAATGACTCTCAATCACCTATAATCAACATAAAGCTAGCATAGACATCCATATCGACAATATAGGCAAACTAGCTCACAAATGCAATGATGCTAAATCAAAGACTATCAATATGAATCAAATACTCTTAGAAAACGTGCCTAAAATATCACAATATTTCATGCTAACACCGGTGATGGTTAGTTATGTTCCCTAAGGTTCAAAGTTGTTAGTTTGAGCTGAAAGTTCCTTTTCTTAGTTCTTTGAGACTTACCCGGTAATAGGATCTTTGTTTTAGGATAGTGGATGGTGAGACTTACCTGGTGATCTATCACATCGTAGAAATACCTTCCATTTGCAACATCATCTTTGTCCACGTTCATCCATAGAAATCTTGAGTCGAAACCACAACTGGATGCTTTGATCTGTAGAATCTGCATTCTTTTATCTGATTATCTTATATCATTATTCTTTGTTGCTCGAGATTTGCATAACAACCTAAATTTATATACCGTTGCTTGATTTCACCAAAGTCCTTTTGATCAAACTTGAAATATTTGCTAATACTGTTATTGATCCGTACACTGCGGGTTCGCTTTTGCCTTTATTCTCGGTATAAATTTAAGACTTATTTTGCACACACTTTGGAGTGAACAAGTTTTTGGCTATGTGGGAAGAGGAAACTATCTAGAGGTCCGTCAAGGGAGCTTTTGAAGGAGCTTTTGAAGACACAAACACAATCAAGAGAAGCGCCATGGGAGCAAGATGTTGGCTATGTGGGAAGAAGAAACTATCAAGGGCAAAGGAACAACAAATACAACAACAACAACAACAACAACAACAACAACAACAACAACAACAACAATAACAACAACAACCGGAAGTACAACAATTGGAGATCAAATCAAAATAATTCCGGTAACCCTTATTCCCATGTTGAAAATGCTCTAACTCCACCTACTTCTTCTACTTTTATTCCGTTGAAGAGTCAAGAACCATCTTCAAGTTCAACTCAGTCACCCAAGGCTAAGTTGGAAGCAATGTTTGAAACTATGATGGGAAAGCATAATGGGGTGGAGAATTTGGTTACTTCTATTTCTAAGGAACAAATAGCTATAAAAATCAAGTGTTTAGAAAAGCCGGAGAAGTTCATAGAGATCAAGGGAAGCTTCCCGGAAGAACGGAGAACAATCCGAAAGGCCAAGTGATGGCGATTACCAAAAGGAGTGGTGTGATTACCACCGACCCTACACCTCGGGCGGACGACAAGGGAAAACAACCCATTTCGGACGAGATGCCGGATGAGAAGGACCAGATCTACGTACCTCCTCCACCTTTCAAGCCTCAACTACCGTTTCCGCAATCTAGAACGAGAGCACGTCTAGACAAGCATTTCGGTAAGTTTCTAGACCTTATGAGTAAGCTACATATTAACATACCTTGCATATATGGAATTTTAGGTATGCCTGCCTATGAGAAGTTCTTATAAGAAATCCTCTCTAACAAGAGGAAGCTAGAGGATTTTTGTGAAGTAAAGATGACTTCTAGATCATCGGAACTCATCAAGATCATGAAGGAGAACATGCCACCAAAGCTGAGGGATCCAGGATCGTTTTGCATCCCTATTGGAGTTAGAGAGGTCACATATGACGCACTTTGTGATCTAGGAGCGAGTGTGAGCATCATTCCACTTGCTTTGTGTGAGAAGGTCGGTTTGGGAGGCCCTAAACTGGTAAATATGACATTGTATATGGCGGATCGATCCATCACTCGACCCGTGGGCATATTAGAAGAAATTCCCGTAAATCTTGGTAAGTTTTACATTCCTATAGATTTTGTGGTATTGGTGGATTGCAAGAACGTCAAATTGTCTTTCAACATAGGAGAAGAGCGTGTTGAGTTTGTACTCTCAACTTTGTTGAAAGGACAAGACCTTGGGAAAGACTTCTACAATATATACGATGAAGAGGAATCTCAAGAATTGGTGAGCTCTATCATAATTAAAGATCCTCTTGAGAGAGTTTTGAGTTTTAGTATGATGGAGAAATGTTTAGATGTTTTTTGTGATGCATATATACAAAGTTTGGAAACCTTGAAAGAAGATCCAAAGGCTTCTTTTGAAGATTTAGAAGAGGAGACAAAAAACTGCCTCGACCACGGACGAACCATCTCGTCCGAGATAACTTTTTGAGTGACTGAAGTGAGAGTAAAAGGGAGTCACCTCAACCCACGTCTTGACCGAGACATTTCTACGGTAAACGAGATTTACAATTCTTCGGAATTTCCTCGTTTGATGAATTCAAGCGTTGCAAGTTCTAGCCTTACCCCTTCCGAAGCTTCTGAAACTTCACAAGATGATTCTAGAGGTACAGGGCCGCCACTTCGCAAGATGATTGCGCGGGTTGCAAAGATTTACAAAAAAAGCACAAAGAAGCGGAATGACAAGCATATTATCCCAAAAGAGCTCAAAGAAGGAGATCTTGTCCTCATCTTCAATTCCCGCCTTCACTTCTTTCCCAGTAAGTTGAAATCTAGATGGACCAGACCTTATATTGTGAAACATGTTTTTCCTCATGGTGCAGTTGAAGTATGGGGTGAACATAGCAGAAACTTTAAAGTAAACGGTCATCGACTAAAGAATTATATACCGGAAGCTCCGATTGAGGAGGTCACGCCACTGCATCTCATATGATCATAAGAAGTTGGGTTCAACTAGTGAGCTTAAATCAAGTGTTTCTTGGAAGGCAACCCAAGGTATTGCTTTCTTTTTTGCTTTCAAGATTAGTTTAGTGTAGTTTTTGCGTTTTTGTGTCCGTAATACCATGAACTAGGTACAATCCAAGAAGAACAACCCAGTGAAGCATATGGATGGAATTACAGTTCGACAATTGGAGAAAAGAACAAAAACTAAGAGCTACCTCGGGTGCTGTCAACCATCTCGAACTAGATCCATCTAGGTCAACCGAGATGAACACAACAGGGAGTCACCTCGGTCCACCATCTCGGTCAGCCAACCATCTCGGCCGAGATGCAGTTTAATTTTCCGACGGGTATAAAAGGGGAAGAACACTCTCTCTCCTCACTTTCCCTCTTCTCCCGACGAACCTCGACCAAAACGGTGCCCTAAATCACAATTCCCTCTTTTCCTGCTCGTTTTCAACGATTTTCGACTTTAATTTGACGGGAAAGATGCCACCACAACTTCTCAAGCATTAATCGGAACTTAGATCCGCCAAATTCTGCAGAAATCGGGTAATCTCGCTAAAAAAACCCTTCTCTTAGGTTCCCGTCAATGTTGCTTGATTAAGGTAATTTCTGCTGGTTTGTTGTGCTGAAGTTGAACGAAGAACCCCCTAGGAAGCAATTGGTATTGATTTTGGGGGAAGAAACTTACAAATTTGTGATTTCGATCGAGGGGCTGCTCCGTCTCAGTCAAGCCCAGGCATCTCGGCCGAGATAGCTCAAGAACTGACCGAGATGCATTGCTGAAATGGAAAATTTGTGTCATTCGAAGAGGCAGATTGTGCCCCGTGACCATGTTGATGCTAGGCAGCCTTCCCCTTAAACCTCCTTCACCCCCGTAAGTACCCATTATTCACCCTCGCCTACAAGAAAAATATGAACGCATTTGCTCCTGTCTTGTTATAGCCCCTCAGTACATAGATATTGAGGATCTTGCTTGCTTGCAAATATTTGATGATCTGAGGAGGATGATCTCCATGGTTGGGCTGGACATGTTTGTCTCAATCCGAGCACCGGCTTATGTAGAGCCAACATATGAGTTTTTTAGCTCCATCATTCACGTGCCGGAAAAAAGTGTCAAGTTCCGACTTATGAACAAAAAACTATGGATTCACTAAGGAGAACTTCGGGGGTATGTTTGGTTTCTCTCCTCCTACAGCTACCGATCCCTTCCCGCTCCCATACTAGAGCCTTTTGGAACCGTATTGCTTATATCTCCTCTAGTTCCGACAATTGGAAACCAGGGGACTCAAAGAAGAAAGGTATCTCCCATGTTGCCTTTAGGATGGCACATCGAATCTTGATTGAGATGTTGTTGGCTCGCACTGAGACACAACAAAAATCCGGCAAGGTTAGCTATTTACTCTATGATGCAAGATTGTAGGTGAGATTCCAGACTTCACCACCATGCTAGCTGAGGATTTGCCCCGGATCTGGAGCAACAAAAAGGGTGATACTTATGTGGGAGGATTTGTGACTCACGTCGCCAACATCATCGGCATTGACCTTTCCGCATGTACCTTGGCCGTTGAGGGAAAACCATTAGGGTTGCATGAGTTCATCACTCGCAGGATCCTGGTTCCTCAAGTTCGTGGTCCACCATATGTGGTCATGCCTTGGGAGACTAGAGCTCCGAGAGGTATTCTATTGTCTTTCTAGTTAACGATCTCTGACCCAAACAACTAGAAGAAGACATGGCGACCACTAGTACATGAGGCGGAGAGAGGTGATGAGTTTGGGACTAATAGAGACGAGGAGACCGGAGGAGGAGTTACTATGGATACCGGGACGGACACTACTGGTTCGAGTGCTCCGGTGATCGAGCTTGCAATTGAGGAAGATCAGCCGCATCATGAACTACAATAGGAGGTTCCACAACATAGGGAGCGCCACCAGCGCCACCGCCGCCGTGATCCCGAGGCTCACTGGAGGATTGATGATCTTACTCGTCAGATGGAGGAGTCCTTTGGCACTCTACGCACTGATCTTGATAGATGCCTCGACGCTTAGACTCGAGAGATCGGCGCCATGAGGCGTGAGATGGAGGAGAGCCACCACTATCATCGCCATATGCAGATGCTACAGTTTCAACAACAGACGGGATATGCTTTTGACCCATCCTTGTTTCCGTTTATCCACCTCCGCCACCAGATGCTTGATCGTTGCCCCGAAGTTGCAACTATTTTCTATTCTTTTATTGTGCGGTTCTTCCAAACATTGTGAGAACTTTTCTATGACTTTTCTTTTACCCATTAGGACAATGTGTCCTAAGTATGAGGTGCTTGAAATACCTTAATCTATAATAACCGATATTTGCACTTTATGACTTCCTTTATGACTTTCATTATGTGTGCTTTGAGATTGTATGACATATTACATGCATTGCATTATGATTTTGATCGAAAAAGGTGCAAAACTGGTTTGAACAAAATTTGTTTGTCTCAACCGAAATACACATGGCCAACTGAGATGACCACAACAGGAGCTTACCTCGGTCTAGCATCTCGGTTGTCCGTACGTATCTCGACCGAGATGGTTTTTGAAAAAGTGAATTTTCAGAAAAATTTTGTGCTTCTAGGGTGGATATGACCCCAATGATGATACTTGTTTGCTGAATGGTTTCTATGATCCTTATGTGTTTGAAATAATTAATGATATATTTAAGATTTGAATGCTTTGTTTGAAATTTGAGCATGCTTAGTGAGTTGTTTTCTCCAAATCATGTTGAATTTAAGAGTTGAATCTGCGTTATAAGTTCTCTCACGTTCTTATTGGAATGATTAAGGCGATTCATTTTCTTTCTTCCTCTTCTTGATCATGCTTTTAGCCCCTCATAAATATATATATATATATATATATATGTTTGCCTCTCTTTACCTATCCGTGAATTTTGGAAGCAAGAAAGTGAAAAAGCAAGTCAAGGTTGAAGTTGAAAATGGATGTGTTAGAAAACAATAGGTTTGGGGACGTTAGTCATGACGATGAGTAACTCGGCACCATTCAAATATGTGAGTGTTTGTGTCTTGCCAAAGTCGGACTGATTGATAGTCCTAACGAGTCATGATATGTGCATCAAGGTTTGATGCATCTCGAGAAATTGATATTAGCTGATCTCCAAGGCTTCGGTTATTGTGCACCTCTGTCCATGTTCTCAAGTGAAAAGTAAAGAAATATGCGGAAAAGAAGTAAGAAAAACTTGTTGATGGATGTTGAGTTGAGTTTGAAGTTGTGAAGTTCTTGTTCTCTTCCCGGATTTTAGCACCACACTATCCTTTATACATCCTACCCTGACATGTTTCTTGACAACTATTTGAAAGTCCTTGAGACCTTGAGTATGTTGTTTGACTTAGTGGTGATTTAATACACATTATATGATTTCATGTGAAGTATGATTGGCTTTCTCATACCTATAACTTATTTTGATCATATATTGATTCTTACTAGCTATGAAGCATTCCCTAAGGGTGATCTATGAGTAGATGCACACAACCAAAAGTTTTTAAAAGTTTTCAATGATCATGACTAATTTATATTCCATACTATCTTGTGTCTAAGATTTGAACCTTTCTTGGGGACAAGTAAGAGGCAAGTATGGGGTATTTTGATAGCATGGAATATAGTCTGTATTTTGGCAACGCTTTTGGCATTTTCTCATCATTATTCTACATGCATGGATATATATTCTTGAAGATTATGTCATTATTTGTCTACTTTGCAAGAATCGAGTTCTACACCACGTTTGATTGTAATTGTAATTGTAGGGAATAAGGCATATATCGGATCAAAACGGGTCAAAAAGTCTAAGGAGACCATGGAGCTACATAATGGAACACTTGGAAGGACAAGAAGAAAGGCATGAACCATAGGAAAAAGGATGGAAGAAGGATTCAAGAAAAGATACGAAGAATTTTACGTGATTGACCACTAATCTCAGACCACACTCGTAATGCACCTCGACTGAGATGTCCAACTGGGCTTGGCTCGAGGTCGACGGCCCACAACCCACGAGAGATAATTATTTTGACCTAAATATCTTTTATGAGAAGGGAAGGTCAATATCGTAGAAAGTATCTTTGGATCATAGGATTTTTGGAAGACGGCTATTGGAAGATTCAAGGAAAGAGTTCTAAGGAAGGATTACTTGGAGATCAAGGAAGAAGGGACGATAATTTTTAAGGTTTTCTTGGCAAGTTACTAGTAATTGTTATTATTCTTTTGGAACATATTGTTGACGATTGTTGGATTGTTTTGCTTCATTGATTATTGGAAACCTTTGTCGAGTGTTTTATTCCCTTTGTTTGATATCTTTATTGAATACTATTTGATTGCTTTGAACATGATGATTATTGGCTAAAACCCCTACGATTCTAGGGTGATTAGTTGAAGGTTGTGGTATAGACGATGAAAGAGTGAACCATTATCGTGAGTGCACCCCGAAACTTGAGTTAACCCTAAACCGAAACCCGTCCCGGGTTGTTCTTGGAGTCATCTCTACCGAGATCAATAAGAACTGCACGAAATTGCCCACGGCATGTCCAATCTTGAGTTTAGGTTATAGTTTGTCAAATCCTATCCTTGTTGCACTATTCCTGGTTTATATGCAAGCCTAGGAAGATACTTACCCGGTGATTCCTTTGCTCGTTTACCTATAATGATGAGTGTTAGGTAACAAAGGTATATCCTTTGTTAAGTTTGAGTGTGCGTTCATCCTACCTTTGAGATTTAACCTGAGACTTACCCGGTGATAGTTAGTTCCGTTTCCTTAGGTTGAAAGTTGTTGGTTTGAGTTGATAGTTCCTTTCCTTAGCTTCTTGAGACTTACCCGGTAAAAAGATCTTTTGTTTGGGATAGTGGATGGTGAGACTTACCCGGTGATCTATCCCATCGTAGAAATACCTTCCCTTTACAACCCCATCTTTGTCCGCATTTATCCTTAGAAATCTTGAGTTGAAACCACAACTTGTTGCTTTTGATCTCTAGAATCTACATTCCTTTATCTAATTATCTTATATCATTTTTCGTTGTTGCTCGATATTTTCATAACAACCTAAAGTTATATATTGTTGCTTGGTTTAACCATAGTCCCTGTGATCGACCCTGAAATATTAGTTAATATTGCGATTGTTCTGTACACTACGGGTTCACTTTTGCTTTTATTCTTTGTTTAAATATAAGACTTATTTTACACAAACTTTGGAGCGAACATTATCTCCAAGAGGAGACGGACCTTTTAGAGTCAAAAGGAAAGTTGGTGACCATGCTTACATCCTGGAACTTCTACCTGATTATGGTGCAAGTCTCACCTTAAACGCTGGAGACTTAGTCCTTACGAGTTTAGAGATGAGCATGCCGATGATTCGAGGACGAATCCTTCTCAAGAAGGGGAGTTTGATGTGGGACCATCCCCAACACAAGGACCAATTACACGTTCAAAGGCTGAAGCATTGAAAGACAAACCAACAACCCCTTCACCTTCGTCAGATTCAGTCATGGATGGAGCGATCACAACGTCAAGAGCAAAGGCGATTCAAAGAATTTAAGGACATAATCATGACATTTACGCTCAATGAAACTCTCCTCCATCTCAAGATTTCCTTGGTGACGTTACTGATTGTTATAGAAGGGCCAAGCCACGACCAATAAGATCCACTAAGCAAAGAAGAAGGAAAAGAGCAGGGAAGAATCTCAGAGAAGGAAAATCGACTGATTTGCCTAAAAAATCGTCCGATTTTCTTGTAGGAAAAGTCGACCGATTTCATGGTTCGATTTCGTTCACTGGAACGAGTTTTGCAAAGATCCGGCCTTGATATTCTATCTTTTGGAAATTATATCTTGTTATGATTCCTTAAAGTTCTCAAATATCGTAAGGGATTATTAATTAAATCTTAATAGTTTTATATTATTATATGTCTAAAAGATATATTTGCAAGATTATCTTTAAGTATATTTTCCTAGTCTGTGTTGGTTAATTGATAGCATGAATTATAGTCTATATTTTGGGACTTGTTTAGACATTTTATCTTCAATAATCTGCATGTTTGGATGTATATTATGTGATTATATTGTCGTTTCATCTACCTTTGCGAGAATCGAGGTCTACACCAAGTTTCGTTGTAATCGTAGGTAAAATGGCACATTTTGGATCAAAATGGAGCTAAAAGAGCTAAGGAGTCATTATAGCTACAATCAGGAGCTTAAGGAAGAATCCAGGAAGCATGAAATTGAATTAGAAATTTACTTTGGCCCAGATTTAAGAGATTTCACATTCAGTTTAGATCCACCTCGGTTGCTGTCACAGCATCTCGACCGAGGTGATCTAAGGGAGTGTCTCGACCGAGGCGAATACCTTGACGCGGCGAGATCATTTATTCTTGGCTGAGATCTTTTATTTTTGGAAGGAGAGATCTTATATTTTTGGGCTGGATTTCTGGAAGGAAGATTATATATTATAGAGATCTATTTTAGAGATATGGATATATTTTTATTAGGAAAATATCTTTTCAAGATATTTTATCTTTGGAAGATAATTTTCCTATATAAATGGTTGGATTTTCCACAAGTTCAACCATGCTTATACATGCTTAGAGGGCTGATAGCATCCAGTAATTAAGGGATTTTCTCCAGGGTTTTGAAGGAAGGAAGATTCAAGGAAGGATTGATAGCTTGTTATAGCTTTTATGAAGGGTATTGTAAGACTTTCTTAGATTTCCTTCTTGTTGATTGTCTTGTTGGATTTGTAATCCAAGGAACGCTTATTTGTGATATTTGATTCAGTTATTGAAGCCTTGTTCTTAAGGTTTTTGTGTTCAAATATTCACGTTCTTCCCATATATTTGATTATTGCTTTCATGATGATGAGTGGCTAATTTCTTTGTGTGATTCTAGGGTGATTGGCTGAAAGTTGTGGGAAAAACAATGATAGAATAATCTTAAATTCTAGTAGGACCCTGAAAGCTCGAGTCTTTATCCTTAACCCTAGAATATCTCGCTCAGTCGATGAACATCTCGGCCGGGGTGGAACTTGACTGACCGAGGTGACCTTTCAGATCCGAAACGGAGAGTTAAGTGTTAGAGTTTGCCAAATCCTATTCTTATTACACCTTTCCTGGTTCAATGCAAGCCTAGGATGAGACTTACCCGGTAATTCCTTTGTTTGTTTACCCAAGATCATAAGTGTAGGTAATAAAGGTTTATCCTTTATTGGGGTTTGAGTGTGCCTTCATTCCATCTTTGTGAGTTAGCATGAGACTTACCCGGTAAAGGTTGATTCTATTCCCTTAGTTGGTGTGTTGGTTTGAGATTATAGTTCCTTTCCTTAGTACCTTGAGACTTACCCGGTAATAGGTTCTTTGGCTTGGGATTGTGAGTAGTGAGACTTACCCGATGATCTATTCCACTTTAGTAACACCTTCCCTTTGCAAAATCTCAGCTTTGTCCGCTTTATCTTGAGATCTTGAGTTGGAACCACAACTAGATGCTTTAATACCTAGAATTGCATATTCCTTTAATTGACTTTTTATCATCTTTGATTGCTTTAATTGCTTTTGTGGTTAGTTGCAATATTGACTACCTATATTGGTTTTGTTTCACCTAAGTCCCTGAGATCGACACCCCGGAATTCTTGCTTTTACTACGATTGACCCGTACACTGCGGGTTCGCATCCTTGTTTTAGGCATACATCTAGGGTTATAAGTTTAAAGCTTGCACACACCATTTGGAGCGAACAAGTTTTTGGAACTGTTGTCGGGGACTTGGTCTAGACCGAGCCGGTTGCGGTAGTCTTTCGGGGCACTTGACCATGTTTCTACTAACCACTCTACTTGAGTGACTTTCGCAGGTTCTTTCTTGTAGGTTTATGCGAAGAACCGCACTGGGAAGGAAATCGTTCCTTACGATCCCGGACCAGAAAATACATACAAAAGATGCTTGAAAGAAGATAAGATGGCCAATCAAAAGAATCACGATCTTGAGGCCGAATTGAAGGAGGCATTTGAACAACTACGCCTCAGTAAATAAGAATGGCGACTGGAAAAGGAAGAAACTCGCGCGAGGACGGAAGCGATCGAAGCAGATATGGCGACTTTACGGGACCAATATCTACCTCGACCAGTTCTAGATCCTCGACCGAGGCAGGACCCAACTCCAGCTGCCCCGGCCGAGATACTTCCACCTCGGATGCCAGTCTGAGATGTGTTTTTTGCAGGTATGCCACAGACCCTAGGGCAGAGGATGGACCCCAACCAACAACTGAGGCGTCCAGGAGTCAATCTAGATGATCCAGCGGACCATGACTATGAGCTTCGACCGCAAGTTCTTTCCATGATTCGCCAATGCCAGTTTGGAGGGCTAGAGAGGGAGTCTCCGCATCAACATCTGCAAAACTATGAGATCTTGATGGAGACCTTGAGACCTTCAAGGCTGGAAAACAACAATTACAAGCTAAGGCCTTTCTATTTCTCTTTGAAAGATAGGGCGCTTACTTGGTATCAATCTCTCCCTCCAGGAAAAATCAGTACTTGGGAGGAGATGACAACGGAGTTTATAACTAAATTCTTTCCCCCCTCTAAGACCGCTGAAATGAGAGGGAAGATCAATGCATTCATCATGAAAGACAAGGAGAGTTTGTCCAAGTCATGGGACAGATTTAAAGACATCCTTTTGGATTCCACATCATGGGATTCCAAAGATAGAGTTGTTGGAGATCTACTTCAAGGGACTGGACGGAAACACCCAGTTCAACCTTCAACTACTATCCGCCGCACATTCATGGATATGCCGATTGACGAAGCTTGGGAGTTCATAGAGAAGCAAGCTTTGCACATGGAGAAATACTCTCACCAAGGAGCGGAAGGTGGAGTTAAAAGAGTCAACTTCCAAGAAGCCCCATCAAACAACGATCAACTCGCCTCTTTGAAGAATGGTGTGAAGCAACTGAAAGACCTTTTGGTTGCTCAAACCCAAAAGGAAGAGGGAGGATATCAAGGGTCAATGAACAAAAATCAAGGTTCCCGAAACAACAACTACAACAACAATAGAGGATCCAACATCAACAATTGGAGATCCAACAATCAAAAATTGGGTAACTCTTACTCTAACTCAAATTCAAACAATTCTTCTAATCCTTTCCTCTCTTCTTCTTCTTCTACTCCATTGAAGAGTCAGGAACAAGGATTAAGTTCGTCCCAACTAGAAAAGAAAGATGCAGTGTTGGAGGCCATCTTGATCAAACTAAACTCGATGGAGACGTCCATGACTTCATTTTCGAAGGCACAAAAAGCCTTAGAACAACAATTCTTTAACAAGGCAAATGAAGAGCCAAGAGATCCAGGGAAGCTTCTAGCAAGGACGGAAAGAAACCCTAAAGGACAGATCATGGCAATAACGACGAGAAGTGGACTGAGAACTGCAGATTCAGTGCCTCGGTCGATGCTAGTACAGACGAAGAACACCTCGGTCCAGGTACAGTCGAAGAACACTTCGGCCGAGGTACCAACCGAGGTGGAGTCTCAGAAAGCGGGGGAGAAATCTGAAGTTTATGTTCCACCTCCTGCATATAAACCACCACTTCCATTCCCCCAGTCAAGGGCTAGAGCATATCTAGACAAACACTTTGGTAAGTTCCTTGACTTGATGAATAAACTACATATTATCATCCCTTTCCTTGATGTTATTCTAGGGATGCCTGCCTATGGGAAGTTCTTGAAAGAAATTCTATCAAGGAAGAGGAAATTGGAAGACTTTGGTGAAGTTAGGATGACATCTAAATCCTCGAAACTTATTCAAATCATGAAGGAGAAGATGCCACCCAAATTGAGGGATCCCGGCTCGTTTTGCATTCCCATACAAGTTGGGGATGTGACTTGCGAAGCCTTGTGTGATCTAGGAGCCAGCGTGAGCATCATCCCGCTGGAGCTATGTGTGAAGATTGGACTTGGAGAACCCAAGCCGGTGAAGATACTGTTGTACATGGCGGATCGCTCCATTACCCATCCCGTGGGTATTTTGGAAGACGTTCCGGTTAAGTTAGGTAACTTCTATTTACCTATAGACTTTGTAGTACTTGACATTTCCGCAGATTATCCCGTCCCTATCATACTCGGGAGACCATTTCTAGAAACTTCGGGTTGCAACGTGGATTACAAGAACGCCAAGTTGAAGTTCAACATTGGCGGAGATGAAGTGGAGTTTGCATTGCTTGCTGCAATGAAGGGAAAGCAGCTGGAAGATGATATCTTCAACATCTATGATGAAGAAGAATCAAGAGAATTGGTGACCTCTATCCTTATTAACGATCCATTTGAAAAAGTTATTAGCTTTAGCTTAATGGAGGAAGGTATAGATGCTTCTTGTAATGCAGATATACGGAGCTTAAAGGCACTGGAAGAAGATCCAGGAGCTAAATTTGAAAGACTAATCCAGGAGAAAAAGATCTCCAGTTTCGGTCCCATTTGCAGTACCTCGACCGAGGCACCTTCTGGACCAAGCGAGGTGTTCTTAGTTGAAGAACATCTCGGTCACCCACTCTGCACCTCGACCGAGGTCGCAAGCGAGATGATGTCAACTGAGACTTTTGAAAATCCAGTTCCTCGATCTAAATCTACTCCACTGGAAGGAGGAAGCAAAGATCCCCCTCAGAAAGCACCCCCAGTTGTGGAACTTAAACAACTCCCAAATCACTTGAGGTATGCTTTTCTTGGACCGGATTCTACTTATCCCGTCATTGTTAGTGATTCCCTTTCCGAAACTGAATTATCTAAACTAATTCATTTCCTAAGAAAGAATCAAAAGGCTTTAGGTTATACTATTGATGATCTTATTGGTATTAAGCCCTCTTTCTACATGCATAGAATACTAATGGTGGACGATCATAAGACTTCACGGGAACCTCAAAGACGGTTAAATCCGATCATGAAAGAGGTTGTGAAGAAAGAAATTCTTAAGTTGTTGGATGCATGTATTATATTTCCTATCTTGGATATCAAGTGGGTGAGCCCAGTACATGTTGTTCCGAAGAAGGGAAGGATGACCGTTGTGACAAATAAGAACAACGAGTTGATCCCAACTAGGACCGTCACGGGCTGGAGGGTGTGCATCGACTATAGGAAGCTGAACATGGCCACTCGGAAGGACCATTTTCCACTTCCCTTCATCGATCAAATGCTCGAACGTTTAGCCCAGCATTCCCATTTTTGTTATTTAGATGGTTATAGTGGCTTCTTTCAGATTCCTATCCATCCGGATGATCAAGAAAAGACCACTTTCACTTGTCCATGGAGGAGATTCGCTTATAGGAGGATGCCATTTGGATTATGTAATGCACCTGCCACCTTCCAGCGATGCATGATGGCTATCTTTTCCGAATATATAGAGGAGATCATGGAGGTATTTATGGATGATTTTTCGGTATATGGTTCCTCTTTTGATAATTGCCTATCTAACCTTTCTCTAGTTCTACAAAGATGTGAATACACTAATCTCGTTTTGAATTGGGAGAAGTGTCAATTTATGGTTAATGAAGGCATTGTGCTAGGACACCTCGTTTCCAATCGAGGTATTAAGGTCGATCGAGCTAAGATCGAGACTATAGAGAAACTTCCTCCCCCTTGTTCTGTTAAGGGTGTGCGGAGTTTTCTCGGGCATGCAGGTTTCTACAGGAGATTCATCAAGGACTTCTCGAAGATCTCTAAACCACTAACCAAACTCTTGAATAAAGATGTTGTTTTTGAGTTTTCGCAGGAGTGTCTCGATGCATTCTACAGGATTAAGGAAGCGTTGATCTCCGCTCACATTATCCAACCTCCGGACTGGACCTTGCCCTTTAAGATCATGTGCGATGCGAGTGATGTGGCGGTTGGAGCGGTGCTTGGACAAAAGAAGGATGACCGGACCACCGCCATTTACTATGCTAGCAAGACGCTAGACGAAGCCCAACGTAACTACGCCACCACCGAAAAAGAGCTATTGGCGGTTGTATATGCCTTCGAGAAATTTAGTTCTTACTTAGTAGGAGCAAAGGTTGTTGTTTACACTAACCATGCAACTATTCGTTACTTACTTGCTAAGAAGGATGCTAAGCCACGTCTTATTCGATGGATTCTCCTGCTTCAAGAGTTTGACCTAGAGATCTGCGATAAGAAGGGATCTGAAAATTCTGTTGCGGATCACCTCAACCGGCTGCCCCCTTCTTCACGCGAAAAGGACGAACCACCCATAGACGATTCATTCCCGGATGAGCACTTGCATTTGCTGGAACGGTTGATAGACTTCCTTATCTCACCCCATGATGGAGGTGAAGTATGGGGTGAGGGTACTTCCCAGCACGTCTAGCGACCTTAAATCAAGCGCTTCTTGGGAGGCAACCCAAGGTATTGCTTTCTTTCCCTTTCCTAGTATAGCTTTAGATAGTTTGCTTTGCTTTGCTTTGTTTTTGGCTTCCTAGACAAACAACAGGTACTCTCTAAGGAAGGAATACAACCCAGGATCAACACTGGAAGGACTGAAGTTTGAGAATTTGAGAAGACGGAGTTCGGCTAAGACACATCTCGACTGTTGTCACAGCACCTCGACCGAGATGATTCTTGAGCAACCGAGGCGACTAGGGTTTTTGATAAACCACCTCGGTCCGTATCACCTCGGTCCGGTCTAGACCATCTCAACCGAGGTGACAGCAGTTCCAAAAAAGGGTATAAAAGGGGGTTCGAATTCTCTCTCTTCCCTCTCTCACCTTCTCGACCACGGCGCAAGGATCCATCTCGTTCTCTGATTTTTGATCATTTTCGACGATTCTTGTTTCTAAACTGCAAGGAAAGAGTAGAGGATCGGTTTGCAAGCGACAATCTGCAACAAAAACGCTCCAAATCAACCGAATCGGGGGTAAATCGAAAAAAACCCTAACTCGTTCTTCTTCCACTGTTTCGATCAAATTGGGCTTTGGTTGCCCCTGCATTGTGTTGAAAAAGGCTTAAGTACCCCATAGGAACAATTGGTAGTGATATTGGGGGAAAATAACTGGATTTTTGAGAGTTACGATCGAACAACCTTCTACCTCGGTCCAGTCGACCTGCGTCTCGACCGAGATGTTCTTGAGATTTGACAACCGACCGAGGTGGTCTGACAGTGAGTGGAAAATGAGTTCTGACAGGCAGATTGTTCTGAGGGACAGGTCCTCCCCTTCTCATTCTTCTTCTTCTCGCCGCTCCATACCGGTGATCCATGAGCGTCACCGGGTAGATTATGACCGCATTGCTGCGCACCCAGTGATTGCGTTGCGGTTTCTAGATATTGCTGCGTTCGATTACCTCTATGTGGATGATGACTTGACGCGGATGATTTCTATGGTAGGGCTGGAGCAGTTTACAGAGATTAGAGCTCCAGCCTACCTTGAGCCGACTTTGGAGTTTGTGAGCTCCGTGACTTACCTGCCTACAGAGCGTGCCATCAAGTACCGTTGCTGAACCAGAACTACTTAGTTCCGATGGACCATTGGAGGGAGATCTTCGGCTTCCCGACCCCATAGTTTCTGATTTTCCTTCTCGAGCCGTGGCTCGACAGTTCTGGGGCCAGATAGCTCATGTAGTTGGGCACGCTGATAGGTGGAGACCTGGAGACTCCAAGGAGCGCATCATCTTCCACCTCACCTTCAGATTAGCCCACCGGATCTTTAGCGAGACACTTCTGGCATGTACTGAGACGCTCCAGAAGATTAGACAGGGCGAGTTGCTGAGTCTATATTGTATGGTTACCGGAGGAGTTCCCGACTTTGGAGTGATGTTGGCTGAGGATCTCCACAGGATCAAGGCAAAGGCGAAGGGAGATATTTGATGCGGCGGTCTAGTGACTCACATCACGAGTTACATGGACTTAGATTTGAGTGCTTGTACTATGGTGGCGGCTGCCAAGCCGCTTGGTCTGCAGGAGATGATCACGAGGAGGATTCTGGTTCCTCGTGGACTTACTACGCCATATGTGGTGATGCCTTGGGAGCAGACTGCGCCTCAGGGTATTAGGTGGTCGTCTCAATTTACAGTTTATGACCCTCAATACTGGGCCACTGCATGGATCCCGTACATTGAGGACGCTAGAGACGCAGCAGCAGCAGCCCAAGAGCAGGATGAGGATGAGGCTGATGAGGAGGCTGACGAGGAGGATGATGGTGGAGTTGCTATAGAGATAGGGACAGATACAGCTGCTCCCAGTATACCAGTCATCAATCTAGACGACGAGGAGACAGAGAACGAGCCAGCTGTAGCACCAGCATGACCTTCCAGGCGTAGAGTTCGGAGGCAGAAGGATCCCATAGCTCACCGCCGGATTGATGATATTGGTGAGCGCCTTGATGACCATCGCCGAGAGATGGATAGCCGGACTCATTAGATGTTAGAGAGTCAGCACTATCAGCGCCGGATGATGGAGATCGAGTTCCAGCACACTTTGGGCTACCCTTTTGACACATTCCAGTACCCGTACGTGCCATATCCACCACCACCGCCAGCAGATCAGGACTAGAGCTTGCAGGGACTTCTTTTCTTTATTTATTATGCAGCTCAGCTTTATCCGGTGAGTATTCTGTTTCTTTAGACTTATTTGACCCATTGGGACAATGTGTCCCAAGTATGGGGTATGCGGATATGTATTATTGACTTATGTGGATGATTGTATGACTCTTGATGGATATTTATGTTTTTATCCTGCTCTATATGCTTATTTGAGACTACATGCGTCCATACAGGTTATTTGATTGAGAAAAACGTCAAAGAATGGTTTAAGAAAAAAATTTTGACCTCGACCGATGTGACTCTGACCAATCGAGGTACAGTACCTCGGTTGACTTAGAACATCTCGACCGAGGTGGTTTAACTGAGACAGTTTTCGAAACGATTTTTGTGCTTGTTATCTGGATATGACCTTAGTGATGATTCTGTTTTCTGACTGGTTTTGAAATCTTTATATGTTTGAAAGGTTTTATGATATGTTTAAGTTGCTAAATGCTTTGTTTGAAATTTTTGGCATGTTTAATACTTTGTTTTTATCCAAATTATGTTGAATTTGAAGGTTGACACCACATGATGAGTTCTCTCACTCTCTTCCTGGGATGATTAAGGCAATTCATTCTCTTCTCTTCTTCTTCTTGATCATGCTTAGCCCCTCATATACATATTTGCCTCCCTTTACCTATCCGGGAATTTGGAAGCAAGAAAGTGAAAATCAAGTGAAAGAAAAGTTAAGATGTTGGCTGGAAGTTTTAGAAAGAAACAAATAGGTTTTGGGAAGTCAATCATGATGATGAGTAACTCGACACCATTCACATAGCCGGGTGTTTTTGTCTTGCCATAGTCGGATTGAATGATATTCCTAAAAGGTCATGGTATGTGCATCAAGGGTTTGAGGCATCTCGAGAAATTGATGATTGCTGATTTCCCAGGCTTCGGTTATTGTGCACCTTTGTCCATGCATCCCAAAAAGTAAAGTAAAAAGTGTATAAGCAAAGCTTATTGGAGGAAGATGTTGAAGTTCAAAGGAAGTGAAGTAAAGATCCTTTTCCCGGATTTTAGCATCACATTCCCTATATACATCCCACCCTCACATGTTTCTTGACTTCTCTTTTGAAAAGACCTTGAGACCTCGAGCTTGTGGATTGACTTGGTGGTTTAAACTGGATATTACATGATTAATTTCGATAATTATGATTTATTATGCATTCTATGATTTTAAGCAAAGATGAACAACTTTCTTATATTTATAAAATATTTTGATCATATTTTCATTTTAAATTCCATGAAGCATTCTCTTAGAGCGATCTATGATTGGAGCACACCACTAAAAATGTTTTGAAATACTTTTCATTGATCTTTATGACTTATAATCCATGCTATCTTGTACATAAGATTTAGAACTTGCTTGGGGACAAGCAAGGGACAAGTGTGGGGTATTTTGATAGCATGAATTATAGTCTACATTTTGGGACTTGTTTAGACGTTTTATCTTCAATAATCTGCATGTTTGGATGTATATTATGTGATTATATTGTCGTTTCATCTACCTTTGCGGGAATCGAGGTCTACACCAAGTTTCGTTGTAATCGTAGGTAAAATGGCACATTTTGGATCAAAATGGAGCTAAAGGAGCTAAGGAGTCATTGAAGCTACATTCAGGAGCTTAAGGAAGAATCCAGGAAGCATGATATTGAATTAAAAATTTACTTTGGACCAGATTTAAGAGATTTCACATTCAATTTAGATCCACTTCGGTTGCTGTCACAACATCTCGACCGAGGTGATCTAAGGGAGTGTCTCGACCGAGGCGAATACCCTGACGCGGCGAGATCGTTTATTCTTGGTTGAGATCTTTTATTTTTGGAAGGAGAGATCTTATATTTTTGGGCTGGATTTCTGGAAGGAAGATTATATATTTTAGAGATCTATTTTAGAGATATGGATATATTTTTATTAGGAGAATATCTTTTCAAGATATTTTATCTTTGGAAGATAAATTTCCTATATAAAGGGTTGGATTTTCCACAAGTTCAACCATGCTTATACATGCTTAGAGGGCTGATAGCATCCAACAATTAAGGGATTTTCTCCAGGGTTTTGAAGGAAGGAAGATTGAAGGAATGATTGATAGCTTGTTATAGCTTTTGTGAAGGGTATTGTAAGACTTTCTTAGATTCCCTTCTTGTTAATTGTCTTGTTGGATTTGTAATCCAAGGAACGCTTATTTGTGATATTTGATTCAGTTATTGAAGCCTTGTTCTTAAAGTTTTTGTGTTCAAATATTCACGTTCTTCCCATATATTTGATTATTGCTTTCATGATGATGAGTGGCTATATTCTTTGTGTGATTCTAGGGTGATTGGCTGAAGGTTGTGGGAAAAACAATGATAGAATAATCTTAAATTCCAGTAGGACCCTGAAAGCTCGAGTCTTTATCCTTAACCCTAGAACATCTCGCTCAATCGATGAACATCTCGGCCGGGGTGGAACTTGACTGACCGAGGTGACCTTTCTGATCCGAAACTGAGAGTTAAGTGTTAGAGTTTGCCAAATCCTATTCTTATTACACCTTTCCTAGTTCAATGCAAGCCTAGGATGAGACTTACCCGGTAATTCCTTTGTTTGTTTACCCAAGATCATAAGTGTAGGTAATAAAGGTTTATCCTTTATTGGGGTTTGAGTGTGCCTTCATTCCATCTTTGTGAGTTAGCCTGAGACTTACCCGGTAAAGGTTGATTCTATTCCCTTAGTTGGTGTGTTGGTTTGAGATTATAGTTCCTTTCCTTAGTACCTTGAGACTTACCCGGTAATAGGTTCTTTGCCTTGGGATTGTGAGTAGTGAGACTTACCCGGTGATCTATTCCACTTTAGTAACACCTTCCCTTTACAAAATCTCAGTTTTGTCCGCTTTATCTTGAGATCTTGAGTTGGAACCACAACTAGATGCTTTAATCCCTAAAATTGCATATTCCTTTAATTGACTTTTTATCGTCTTTGATTGCTTTAATTGCTTTTGTGGTTAGTTGCAATATTGACTACCTATATTGGTTTTGTTTCACCTAAGTCCCTGAGATCGACACCCCGGAATTCTTGCTTTTACTACGATTGACCCGTACACTACGGGTTTGCATCCTTGTTTTAGACATGCATCTAGGGTTATAAATTTAAAGCTTGCACACACCATTTGGAACGAACATTAATCTTCCTTATAAATAGCCTTAGTGGGGGAAATTATTTGGTAGATTAGATTTGATATATTTTCACATAATTGTTTGACTTGCAACTTTAGTTACGGAGTTTGTATTCTATTCATTAATCATTCAATCAAAAAGAGAACTTTTGGTTGAATTGTTGTGAAGTTCTTGCTAGATTGTGCTTGTGTGTGTTAATCTTATAGAAGGTTGTTGCTCTTGGTCAATTTTAGTCCCTCCTTGTGCTTGTCTTACATAGAAGACTTGTGTAAGGTTAAAGAAGTGCGGGTTAAGGTAATCTTCTCGTTTAAGGGTTTTGACACATCATTGGTCAAGGTTCTTTTGCGGAACTACCTTAGTTCATATCTTCCTATATTTATTTCATTTATCATCTAAGGATAAGAATTACTCTCAAATACCCATGCCCAAACCCAAGGGAAATAAAGATAAACCAGAACAGTCAAGGTTGTGACACTCAAAACCGAAGTAGAGGATGTTGAGTCTCACTACTACCTAGAGAAGGAAAGCCAAGGCTAGGTTAAAGCAAATCTTTTACTTTGGATCAAAGCAAAAGCAAAGGACGTATGACAGAGGAAAACCACGGTCAGATCTTGAAGAACCACGGCCGTGGTTTTCAAGAATAGGCCGTGGAAAACCTAGACGATGAGGTTTCTCGCAACTCTCAGGGTCCAATCTGTTTTGGTTCAATCTATCATCATCTATTCCACAACTATCAACCCTTCACCTTAGAATCGCTTAAGGTTTTTAGCCAACAATCATCATCATCAAATCAATAATCAAATGTGAAAGGAATAAAAGATAGAACTTTGAAACCTCAATGATAAAAACCGAATGAATCTCAATAAAACTCAAAATCTGTAAATTGCGTTCAATGAATGTAGAATAAGTGTTAGCATGAAATATTGCGATATTCTAGGCACTTTTTCTAGTTGTTTTTCATCCATTATAGTGTTCATTGATAAGGCATTGAAGCATTTGTTAGCTAGTTTGTCTATATTTTCGATATGGAGGTCTACATTAGCTTTGTGATGATTATAGGTGAATAAGAGCTAAAACCGGACCATTTGAGAGAGATAGGAGAAGATTTGAGCACATGCAAGGATTAGGAACCCATCAAAGAAGTCAAAGGAGATGCTAGGATGAGGAATGGCACGACACAAAGGAAACCACAAGCAATTTGCACTTCCACGCTCTAAAATACGGTCGTAGAGAAGTCCACGCTCTACACCACGGCCGTGGATCTTGGCATCATGAACGTGGAGCATTCCAGAGAGTTACACGGTATAAAGTACGGTCGTGGAAATCATATGGAACCGTAATCCACTTCCACGCTCTAAACCACGGTCGTGGAACCCCTTGAGACCGTGATTTAGGCGATCTTTTGACGAATAAATTATTGCCACATCATTTACGCACACGGGCCGGACAGTTATTTTATCCTTTCTTATAAAAGGGTCAGATAAGAGAGTTTCAGACATCGACGCTTAGCGCTTAGCCTTGCCTAGGATTGCTTGAGAGAATTCGAGAAGGATCTAGCGGAAGCACCGGCAATTGGATTTCGGAAGATCTTGTGTGGTGGAAGTTGCGCCCTTTTTCTAGGTTTTGTTATTGAAGACGGATTGACATCCCGTTCTTCATACATACCTTAGATTTTGTGAGATTTTGTGTTCTATTCCGTATCCGTTGAATATTCTGATTTGTGTTTCGGATTTGAGATTGATTTTGAGTTATATTTGAGTTTTCGAAGGTTTTCATCTTTCATTCTTCTTAATTTGATTTGTGATATCATGACAATGGTTATTGGCTAAAACCCTTTAGCAATTCTAAGGTGAAGGGTTAATATTTGTGGCTTAGATGATGATAGATCGATCGTAAATTGGTTGGACCCTGAGAGTTAGAGAGATCTCGTCGACGAACCAAGATCACGGTCTGTTCTTGAACTTCCACGGCCGTGGAACTCAAGATCTGCCCGTGATTTACCCTAGTTTACGAACTTTGCTTTTACTTTGATCCAAGGTTAAAGATTAGCTTTAATCTAGTCTGGGTTTTCCCTTTTCTAGGTAGTAGTGAAGCCTCAACAACATCTACCTCGATTTCGAGTGTCATAACCTTAATCGGTTTAGTTAGTCTTGATCCTTGGGTTGCAAGTTTGGGTATTTGAGATTAATTCTTGTCTTTAGATCCTTTCTATACTGAAGCCTCAACAACCTTTATAGAGAGTGTCTTTAGATAAGTCATATAAAGTTCTGGAACTTCACCGTACATTGATTTACCTTAGCATACATTTGCAACTCTTAACTCTGTCGTTAGTTCTTTAGTATATCTTGAATCGATGCCCACAAATTAGATACCTGGATCTTTAGGGTTGCTGTTTTCCCCAATATTTGCAAAGCTTATTACCTTTACTTGCTTGACAATTTACAAACTGAATTTGTTCCCCCCAAATCCCTGTGTTCGATAATCTAGAATACTTGCTAATCTACACTGATCCGTACACTGCGGGTTCGCTTGCTTTTATTCTAGTTTTATAAATTTAAAGATTGATTGCACGCATGCTAAGTGGCGAACAATAAGATAGAAATCTTTCACAAATCTCGAGGAATAATGAAGAACGGGATGTCAATCCGCCTACAAGGTGAAACCCTAAGATCTTCTCTAAGTACGCAATCTTCGAAATGCGTCCTTCTCCAAATCTTCCTTTTACGCAATAGAATCTTCCGAAATTTCTCTAAGCAATTCTCTCGAAATGCGCTGGATGCAAGATGTCCGTTTTTCTCCTTTCTTCAGCCTTCTTATAGGAGGAAAATAGGGTTACAAAAGCCCAATAACCGTTGCTGACGTGACAAAATGACACGTGGCAACCGTTACAAGAATCACGGCCAAGTACAAACTTCCACGCCCGTGGAATGAGCCGTGGAACCGTTTTGTTGCTCTCGACCTTGTTTCCCACGGTTGGAATTAAATTAAATTACAAAACCACGACCGTGGAAACTCATGTATGACCGTGGAATGTTTGAAACGTGCATGAAATCTCTTGTTTCCGCAAGCTTTCCACTCCCATCCTTTCCTTGGCTTCTCCAATGCATCTCCTTGATGCCTATCATGATAAAAAACTCCTACATACTCCATTTATGCTCCATTCTCTGCCTTTATTCACTGAAAAACACAACAAAGCTTGTGTAGATCTCCAAATCGAAAATATAGGTGAATGTGCTCATAAATGCTTCAAACTTGTATCCACATACACAAAACAAGGGAAAAAACAACCAAAACAAGTGTCTAAAGTAAGGTCATATTGCATGCTATGAAAATACCCCATACATGTATCTTGCTTGTCCCCAAGCAAGGTTTTCAAAAGCTTAGAACATATGGTAGTATGAAATATAAATGCAAAACAAGGTAAAAAACAATCTTTTTAGTATTGTGCTTCTAATCAATAGATCACCCTCAAATCTCGCTTCATGTTTCCTTGAAAACTTCTACGTACATAAATCAAATCATGTCAAGAAAAGAAAACATCATATATTGTAAAAGCTTCAAGACAAACATCATAACCCAAAGTAATGTCAAAATCAATCATGTGAAACTTCAATTTAGATCACCAAGTCAAACAACATTCCATAGATCTTAAGGAATTTCAAGCAAAGGTCAAAAGCGTGAATAGGTGGAAAACATATAAGGGAATGTGGTGCACAAATTTGGGAAGAAGGAACAACACAAAATCTTTTCTTTTACAAATTGAACCAAACACCATTTTGAGAGCTTTGCTCCCTCTTTTCAGCACAAAATTCTTTTTCGACTTTACTTTTTGGAAGTATGGACAGCGGTGCACAAAAACCGAAGCCTAGGAGATTGGCTTTTCTCAATTTCGAGATGCCTCAAACCCTTGATGGACATACCATAATCTGTTAGGAATATCGCTCAATCCGACTTTGGCAAGACACAAACACCTTGCTTTGTGAATGGTGCTGAGTTACTCATCAACAAGATTGACTTTCCCAAACCTATTGTTTATACTTTGAATGCATAATTTTCTTTCATGGCCCTCCCACATCAAACATGCCAAAATCCACACTCTTCCTAATTCCCGGATAGGTAAGGGAGATAAACATTTTCATTGAGAGGCTAGATGAAGAAAGAAGAAGCAAGAAAAAACGAGGTGCCTTAATCATTTCATAAAGAAGTGCAAGAACTTATAATGTGATTTCAACCTTCATTCCTCAATATGATTTAAACAAAAACTTTCACATTATGAAACTTGCAAGAAGATCAAACAATGCATTCAATTTCTTCACAATTCACAACTTAATTCAAGCACATAAATGTCATCAAAAATTCAATCCACAAGTAGATTCATCATAGAGGTTATTTCGAATCCTAGAAGCACAATAATTTTCAAAAAAAATTCAAATTTTTATGGCTTTTTCAAAGCTTAGTAATGCAATGCATATAATGAAACGTGTGACAAAGCAAATAAAGATGCAAATGTTCGTGGATAAAGAGAAGCAATTGTATTGAGTTATTACATTAATGAGAGTCAACCAACCCCATATTTAGAAATAAACATTGTCCTCAATGTTGCAAGAAAGAATAAAAAAGAAAAGAACTAAGTAAACTCACAAGGTGGCGGGTAGCTCGAATCATCCAAAGCATATCACTCATGTGGAGGCGGTGGTGGGTAAGGGAAGAAGTTAGGGTCGAATGGACGCCCAAACTGCTAGAGGTAGACGTCACGGAGGATCCTAGCATTCTCCTTGCACTCTTCATCACGCTCATCGAATCGAGTATCTAGGCTATCCATCCTCTATGTAAGACCGGTCATCCACCCCGGCTGTTGGTCCATCCAAGCAGGCCGCTGCTGCATCCTATCTGGTGGAGTCGCCGTCCAAGCTGGAGGAGCACCCATCCAAGCCGGTTGTTGCCGCATCCAGTCCGGTGGGCCATCCATCCATGTAGGACGCTCGCTCACGCTAGCTCGGCGGGAGGAGGAAGAAGCAGAAGGCCATTGCTGGTATGTGGACATCCTAGTTGGCTCCTGAAAGTCTGTTGGCTGCTCCGGAAAGTCTCCGAAAGCCTGCTCACCACCTCCAATATCTAGGAACTCATCTCCACCCATTTCCTCATCAGCTGCAACGGAGACCTCATTGGGAATGTAGGGAGGAGCTACTAACCTGTTTGCATGCATAGGAACAAACGTAGCCTTCCTGTTCTTCCGGCTAAGCCTAAAAGAATAGTTAGCGATCCATGGAATGCCTCGTGCACCCTTGTCCTCCCAAGGCATTGAGACAGTAGGTGGACCTCGGTGGTTGGGAATCAAGAGCCCCATAGTCATAAGTCCATGAAGCGCCAAAGGCCTCGCAGCAGCTACCCTCTCACATCCTAGAAAAATCAATTCCTAGATGTTTTGCAATGTAAGTTACCATCCCTCTATAGCCAATGTTTCCTGTTGATTTGTTCTTAACCTTCCTAAGAATGGAGGTGAGCATAGTAGAACAACCTGTTAGCATGAAATATTGTGATATTTTAGGCACGTTTTCTATATGTATTTCATCCATATTAGTGTTCATTGATGAAGCATTGAAGCAATAGTGAGTTAGTTTATCTATATTGTCGATATAGAGGTCTACATAAGCTTTGTGTTAATTGTAGGCGAATAAGAGCTAATTCCGAACAAATTAAGAGAGGATTGAGATGAATTGAGCACATCCGAGGATTGAGGACACCACAAAGGAGCTAAGGAAGATGCTAGGATGAAGAATGACACAAAACAAAGGGAATTACGAGTAACCTATGCTTCCACGCTCTAAAATACGGCCGTAATGAAGATCACGCTCTAAACCACGGCCGTGGACTTTGGGCAACATGAGCGTGGAGCATTCCAGAGAGTTACACGGTATAAAGTACGGTCGTGGAAGTTGTGAAGAACCGTAATCCAATTCCATGCTCTAAACCACGGGCGTGGAATCCTATGAAACCGTGATTTAGGCAATCTTTTGCCGAATAAAATATGGACATAATATTACACATATGGGCTGAAGAGAGACATTCTATCTTTCCCTATAAAAGGACGGAAGGAAGGAGATTCCGTCACCTTCGCTTACGCTTACTTGCACGTGCCTAGGGTTTCAGTTGGACGTGCGGAGATTATCATTTTGCAACGGAGATTTGCAAATACTTGGAGATTTGGAAGTTACGCTTTGTCCTTAGGTTTGATTAGAAGACGGATTGACATCCCGCTCTTCGTTCTTATCAAGAATTGTGATTGGTTTGTGTTATTCCAAATCTGATATACATCATTACCTTTGTTTGTGGATTTGAGATTGATTTGAGATTTATTGAAGGTTTTTGAAGGTTTTCATCTTTCATTGTTTTAAATCTTGAATTTGATATCATAATGACTGTTGTTGGCTAAAACCCTTTAGCAATTCTAAGGTCAAGGGTTGATAGTTGTGGCTTAGATGATGATATATCGATCGTAAACAGATTGGACCCTGAGAGTTAGAGAGATTTCGTCGACAGCCAGAATCACGGCCTGTTCTTGAGTTCCACGGCCGTGGAATCTCAAGATCCACCCGTAATTTTCCCTAGTTTGCGAACCTTGCTTTTACTTTATTCCAAAGTTAAAGATTTGCTTTAACTTAGTCTTGGCTTGCCTTTTCTAAGTGGTAGTGAAGCCTCAACAACCTCTACTTCGACCTTAATCGGTTTAGTTAGTCTTGATCCTTGGATTACAAGTTTGGGTATTTGATATTAATTCTTGTCTTTAGATCTTTTCTATACTGAAGCCTCAACAACCTTTATAGAGAATATTTCTAGATAAGTCACATAAAGCCTTGGAACTTCACCGTACATTGCTTTGCATTAGCATACCTTTGCAATTCTTAACTCTGTCCTTATATCTTTAGTATATCTTGAATCGATTGCCACACCTGGATTCCTGGATCTTTAGGATTGTTTTTTTCCCAATATTTACAAAGCTTCATACATTTACTTGCTTGACAATTCTATAATTGGATTTAACCCCCCAAACCCCTGTGTTCGATACTTTGGAATTCTTGCTTAACTATGTGTTCGCTCCAAACGGTGTGTGCAAGCTTTAAATTTATAACCCTAGATGTAAGCTTAAAACAAGGATGCGAACCCGCAGTGTACGGGTCAATCGTAGTAAAAAGCTAGGAATTCCAGGGGTCGATCACAGGGACTTAGTGAAACAAAGTCGGAAAATGTAAGCTTTAACAATTACCAACAACGAAGCAATTAAAACAATCAAAGATGATAAAAGTCAATAAAGGAAATATGCAATTCTAGGGATTAAAGCATCTAGTTGTGGTTCCAACTCAAGATCTCAAGGTAAGCGGACAAAGTTGAGATTTTTGCATAGGGATGGTGTCACTAAAGTGGAATAGATCACCGGGTAAGTCTCACTACTCACTAATCCCAAACCGTAACTCCTATTACCGGGTAAGTCTTAAGGAATCAAGATAAAGAACTATAACCTCAAACTAACACTCCAACTAAGGGAATAGAATCAACCTTTACCGGGTAAGTCTCAGGCTAACTCACAAAGATGGAATGAAAGCACACTCAAACCCCAATAAAGGATAAACCTTTATTACCTACACTTATGATCTTAGGTAAACAAACTAAGGAATTACCGGGTAAGTCTCATCCTAGGCTTGCATTGAACCAGGAAAGGTGTAATAAGAATAGGATTTGGCAAACTCTAACACTTAACTCTCAGTTTCGGATCAGATAAGTCACCTCGGTCAGAAGAATTCCACCCCGGCCGAGATGTTCATCGACTGAACGAGATGCTTAGGGTTAAGGTAGAGACTCGAACTTTTAGGGTCCTACTGTGATTAAGATTATTCTATCATTGTTTTTCCCACAACCTTCAGCCAATCACCCTAGAATCACACAAAGACATTAGCCACTCATCATCATGAAAGTATTAATCAAGTATATGGGAAGAAAGAGAATAATTGAACAAGAAAACCTTAAGAGAAAGGCTTCAATAACTGAATCAATTATCAAACAAGCGTTCCTTGGATAGAAATCCAACAAGACAAACAACAAAGAAGGGAATCTAAGATGATCTTACAAAAACCCTTCAAAAAGCTATAAAAGCTATACACTTTCTTCCTTCAAACTTAAACAAGGTTCTTCAAATCTCCCAACTGGAGTATGGCTGCAGCGGTGTTTTAGGTGTAAGCGAGGTGATAGCGGATGTCGGATTTGTGAGAAATCCGACCCTCTTTATAGGAAAATTACTCTCCAAAGATAAGATATCTTAGAAAGATCTCCTCCCATAAAAATAGGCAATACTTCTTCCTCTTCTAGAGCACCACCTGCTGAGCCCCCATCACCCCTATCATCACCATCACCACCTCCCCCTAGGATCCCTACGATTCATGAGGACCATCTCTATGCCTTAGAAAGGATAGAGAAAAGAGCGGTCATAGGACCGAGATACTTACTACTTGAGGAGTTAGAGCTTTTGCATGTGATAGGGGATCTCACTTGGCTACTAGATAGAGCCGGATTAGTCGTCTTCTCCGCTATTCGGGAAGACGCATATGAGGAGATCACTAGGGAGTTTGTGGTCTCGTTTGAGCATAGCCACGTTGACAGGACTGTTTCTTTCCGGCTGATGGAGAGAAACTATGAGTTTTCTATTAGAGAGTTTGGAGCCTTCTTTGACTTCCATGAGACCTTCAATGGTCGATTCCCTAGTGGCGTGTACGCCAAGGATTTTTGGGAGGAGATATCTATGGTATACGCAAGCGAGGACCGCTGGCAACCTGCTGATACCAAGGCTAGGTTGATTTATCACCTAGCCTTGAAGATTGCCCATAGAGTGCTTTCTGAGTGTCTCTTTCCTAGGACGGAGACACCTCAGAAGATCAAGACGGACGAGCTGTTTCTTCTTTATTGTATGCTGTACGGTAGGCCAGCTGATTGTGCCACCCTCTTAGCTTCTACTATGAGCAAGCTAAAGAACAAGAGGGCCGGCAACATTGGATACGGTGGGATGGTCACCCACCTTGCTAGGCAGTTAGAGATAGACTTCTCCGTGTGCACCCGCATTGTAGCTACACCTCTAGGACTCCAGATCCTCATGACGAGAGGCATTATTTTCCCTAGACATAGAGGTCCACCTACAACTGCCATGCCTTGGGAGAGTAGGAAAGGTAGAGGGATTGCATGGCTTCCTGAGTATTCCATTATGGCTGAACGTCATAACTGGAAGGAGACGTTCGCTGCCATGCATGCGAACAGATTAGTTGCACCACCCTACGTCCCCCTTGAGCCACCAGTTGTAGAGGAGGAGGAGATGAGAGGAGCTGATGAGTATGAGGGAGGAGGAGGAGAGCATGACTTTGGTACTTTTCCGGATCATCCAGATGCAGTTCCCGACCTTCCTAGACACTCTCCCCGTCCTGCCAGAGCTTCAGGTTCTTCCTCTCGCCGTGCTAGTGTGAGCGAGAGACCTACATGGATGGCGGACCCTCCTTCATGGTATAGCACTCAGCCGGATTGGATGGGAGCTCCACCACCTTGGCATGCACAGCCACCACCCGCACCAGCACCGTCAGACGCACCGGCATGGTACAACCAGCCGCCCGGGTGGTATGAGCAGCTACCGGAGTGAGCCACCGACCTTTCCAACATGGTCGGAGCCTTGGAGATCCGTGCAGATGCTAGGGATGCACGAGCCGCCGATCATGATCGCATGATGAGAGACATATACCGCCGGCAGTTTGGGCGGAACTATGATCCCGGCTTCTTCCCGTTTCCACCTCCACCGCCACCTCAGTGATGACCCTGGACGATCCACCGTTTTAGCCGCTCCACCACCGTCTTGTGAGTTCTTTTTCTTTCTTTCTTTTCTTTATTTTCTTTTTGAACATTAGGGACAATGTTTGTTCCAAGTATGGGGTGGGGTGTGACTAATCGTTTGTAATAACTCTTACTCACTTTGTATGCTTTATTCGAGAACACCTTGCATGTTTCATTCTATTGTTACACGTTTCATTATTGCATTGCATGAAAAAGCTTTTGAAAAACCCATAAAAAAATTTGAAAAATTTTAACAATTTTTGTGCTTCTAGGAATTGAGATGATTTCTATGATAATCACTACTTGTGAATTGAGTTTTGATGACAATTGTATGCTTAAACGAATAGTAAATTGAAAAGAAATTGAATGAGTTGATTATCCCTCTTTTGCAAGTTTCATAATGTGAAGAATGTTACTTAAATCATATTGAGAAATTAAGGTTGAAATCACATGATAAGTTCTTATACTTCTTGTTGAAATGATTATGGCAATTCGATTTTCTTTCTTCTTTCTTTGATCATTTAGCCCCTCAATGAAATAATGGCCTCCTTTACCTATCCGGAAATTTGGAGGAGTTGATATTTGGCATGTTTGATGTGGGAGGGCCATGAAAGCAAAATTTTGCATTCAAAGAATAGAAAGAACTTATAGGTTTGGGGAAGTCAATCATGACGATGAGTAACTCGGCACCATTCACATAGCCGGGTGTTTGTGTCTTGCCAAAGTCGGATTGAGCGATATTCCTAGCGGATTATGGTATGTGCATCAAGCGTTTGAGGCATCTCGAAATTGAGAAACACCAATCTCCTAGGCTTCGGTTTTTGTGCACCTCTGTCCATAACTCCAAAAGTAAAGTAAAAAAATGAATTGAAAAGAAGAGAGCGAAGCTCTAAGTTGAAAGTGTTGCGGAAACCGCAAGAGAAAAAGAAAAGAGTTAGTTATCCACTTTCCCGGATTCATGCACCACATTCCTTAAAGTTTTCCTTCCCTTTTCCACATTCTAGACCTTGTTTGAAAGTCCTTAAGATCAAGAGAATGATATATGACTTGGTGATCTAAATTGAAGTTTCTTATGATTGATTTTGATAATGTTTGAAGGTTATGATGTTTACATGGAAGTTTGATCAATTCATGAGTTTTCTTTACTCTCTACCCTTTGATTATGTATATGAGAGTCTTATGAACGAATGAAGCAAGATTTGAGAATGATCTATTGACTTAGAAGCACATTCATCTAAAAGACGTTTTGATTTTGAGAATGTATACATATTTCATCCTAACTTGAGTTTTAAAGCTTTTGAAAGACCTTGCTTGGGGACAAGCAAGTGGCAAGTATGGGGTCTTTTGTTAGCATGAAATATTGTGATATTTTAGGCACGTTTTCTATATATATTTCATCCATATTAGTGTTCATTGATGAAGCATTGAAGCAATAGTGAGCTAGTTTATCTATATTGTCGATATAGAGGTCTACATAAGCTTTGTGTTGATTGTAGGCGAATAAGAGCTAATTCCGAACAAATTAAGAGAGGATTGAGATGAATTGAGCACATCCGAGGATTGAGGACACCACAAAGGAACTAAGGAAGATGCTAGGAAGAAGAATGACACAAAACAAAGGGAATTACGAGCAACCTATGCTTCCACGATCTAAAATACGGCCGTAATGAAGATCACGCTCTAAACCACGGCCGTGGACTTTGGGAAACATGAGCGTGGAGCATTCCAGAGAGTTACACGGTATAAAGTACAGTCGTGGAAGTTGTGAAGAACCGTAATCCAATTCCATGCTCTAAACCACGGGCGTGGAATCCTATGAAACCGTGATTTAGGCAATCTTTTGCCGAATAAAATATGGACATAATATTACACATATGGGCCGGAGAGAGACATTCTATCTTTCCCTATAAAAGGACGGAAGGAAGGAGATTCCGTCACCTTCGCTTACGCTTACTTGCACGTGCCTAGGGTTTCAGTTGGACGTGCGGAGATTACCATTTTGCAACGGAGATTTGCAAATACTTGGAGATTTGGAAGTTACGCTTTGTCCTTAGGTTTGATTAGAAGACGGATTAACATCCCGCTCTTCGTTCTTATCAAGGATTATGATTGGTTTGTGTTATTCCGAATCTGATATACATCATTACCTTTGTTTGTGGATTTGAGATTGATTTGAGATTTATTGAAGGTTTTTGAAGGTTTTCATCTTTCATTGTTTTAAATCTTGAATTTGATATCATAATGACTGTTGTTGGCTAAAACCCTTTAGCAATTCTAAGGTCAAGGGTTGATAGTTGTGGCTTAGATGATGATAGATCGATCGTAAACAGATTGGACCCTGAGAGTTAGAGAGATTTCGTCGACAGCCAGAATCACGGCCTGTTCTTGAGTTCCACGGCCGTGGAATCTCAAGATCCACCCGTAATTTTCCCTAGTTTGCGAACCTTGCTTTTACTTTAATCCAAAGTTAAAGATTTGCTTTAACTTAGTCTTGGCTTGCCTTTTCTAAGTGGTAGTGAAGCTTCAACAACCTCTACTTCGATTTCGAGTGTCACAACCTTAATCGGTTTAGTTAGTCTTGATCCTTGGATTACAAGTTTGGGTATTTGATATTAATTCTTGTCTTTAGATCTTTTCTATACTGAAGCCTCAACAACCTTTATAGAGAATATTTCTAGATAAGTCACATAAAGCCTTGGAACTTCACCGTACATTGCTTTGCATTAGCATACCTTTGCAATTCTTAACTTTGTCCTTATATCTTTAGCATATCTTGAATCGATTGCCACACCTGGATTCCTAGATCTTTAGGATTGTTGTTTTCCCAATATTTACAAAGCTTCATACATTTACTTGCTTGACAATTCTATAATTGGATTTAACCCCCCAAATCCCTGTGTTCGATACTCTGGAATTCTTGCTTAACTACGTCGATCCGTACACTGCGGGTTCGTTTGCTTGATTCTAGTTTTATAAATTTAAAGCTTATTTGCACGCACGCTAAGTGGCGAACACAACCCGGAGAGTGACCGGAAATCATACAATATAGAATGAAAAGCTCATCAGCCTTGAGCTTCTAGGGAGTCTCGGTCCTCGGAAATAGGCACTCAGAGAGGATCCTATGGGCTATCTTGGCCTTCGATTCGGCCGGTTGCCAACGGTCCTCATGACCTACAATCATAGCAATCTCCCCCTAAAATGCCTTAGCTTTGACACCCCAAGGAAACGTCCGATTGAACGTTTTGGCAAACCCAAACAATGCTCCAAACTGAGCAATAGAGAAGTTGTAGTTACGCTCTATCAACCGGAAAGACACCGTTCGGTTAACGGCGCTATGCTCGAAGGAAGTAATGAACTCCCTCGTGATCTCCTCATAAGCATCTTCCCTAATGCTAGCAAACAAGGTCAAACCAGCCCTATCCAGCAACCATCTCAAATCCTCAACAACATTCAGCTCCTCGAGTTCCTCAAGAACAATATACCTAGGAGCTATCACCTTCCATTAGTGAATTTTCTCAATAGCTCCAATGTAATCCTCATGGATTGTAGGGGCTCTAGGACTAGGTGGGATTATAGGAGGGGGTTGGGAAGAGGATCCAGCACCCTTCTGCTTCTTGTTCCTGTTTGATTTCCTAGTTCCAAACATTTTCTCACAAAATGACAGAAACCACGGCCTGTTCTTCCAATTCCACGGCCGTGGAACTGTACGGCTGCCCGTGGAATCACTCGAATTCACTCAAAAACTCAGCAAATCAACCACAAACTCAACAGCAACAGTCCTAAACTACTTCTAAGTTCAGTTTCGTTCAGTTCTCCTAAAAACCTTCAAGAAAAACGAATGAAATCAACCAAGGAGAAGATAAAGAGAAAACCTAGGGTTTGGATTTGAGAAAATCCAAATTCACGTCCGATCGCTAATTGTTCGTGCAGTTTGTTGCTATAATCCGTTGTAGAATTTGATTTGCTTCAATTTCGGCCGAAGAATCGCGTAAAATGGTCTCCGAATGAAGAAGCACGGGATTGAGGGGTGTCGGCGTGGTTTTGGGCGTGGAAGAGGTGGGTTTTGTGAGAAAATTGTGAAGAAGAAGGACTTATATAGGCCCGTAAAATTGTTGAAAACCACGGCCTATCGGGCTATTCCACGGCCGTGGAAACGTATGGCTACCCGTGGAATTTGGTTCTTTTATTTGGTTAGCTACGATCTGCTTTTCCACGGTCTAATTAAGCAAACCACGGCCGTGGTTTTGTACGGTCACCCGTGGAATCCTCTATTCTATGCCAAAATCCAAGTTTCGTCGTTCTTTTGGCTTTCTCCACTTCTTCTACTCGTTCCTTATCCCTGTCATCCAAAGGCAAACATACCGGAAGGTATCGACGAAAAACAAAACAATAACAACTAAACTAATCTAATCTAAGAAAGAAAACAAAACAAAAACGAGAATGCAATACCTTGGGTTGTCTCCCAAGAAGTGCTTTGTTTTAGGTCCGTAGCTAGACCGTTTCTTAGTGTTTATGTGAGGACAATCGGAGCGATTTCCTCAGTTTGGAGCTCCGGTGAGTATTTCTTAAGTCATTGACCATTCACCTTGAAACTTCCGCACTTCTCATCCCATACTTCAACTGCACCATGGGGAAAAACGTGTTTAATCACATAAGGTCCCGTCCAACGAGATTTAAGCTTACCGGGAAAGAGTTGAAGTCTAGAATTGAAGAGAAGAACAAGGTCTCCTTCTTTGAGATCCTTTGGGATGATATGCTTATCATCTCAACGCTTCGCTCTTTCTTTGTAGATCTTGGCGTTCTCATAGGCGTTCAAGAGGAGTTCCTCTAGCTCGTTAAGATCTAAGAGACGCTTCTCTCCCACTTCCTTCATGCTGAAGTTCAACCACTTTACTGCCCAATACGCCTTATGTTCCAGCTCTACCGGAAGATGACAAGACTTCCCATACACAAGATTGTATGGTGTTGTGCCGTTAGGAGTCTTGTATGTTGTTCTATACGCCCATAACGCGTCATCCAGCTTTAACGACCAATCTTTCCTCGTCTTTGACACCGTCTTCTCAAGGATTCCTTTGATTTCCCTATTTGAAATCTCCACTTGTCCACTTGTTTGCGGATGGTTGGGTGTGTCGATCTTGTGAGTCACCCCATACTTAGCTAGTAGAGCTTCGAATCGTTGGGCGATGTAGTGTGAACCTCCGTCAATAATGATGGTTCGTGGTGTCCCAAACCTTGGGAATATAGTTCGGTTAAAGAACTTAATAACCACCATCGCATCGTTTGTTGGAGAGGCAACAACTTCGACCCATCTCGAAACATAATCTACAACGAGAAGTATATATTGGTTTCCACAATGATGGGAATGGTCCCATGAAATCAACTCCCCAAACGTCAAAGATTTCCACTTCTTGAATGTTGTTGAGAGGCATCTCATTTCTCCTAGAAATGTTTCCTGTTCTTTGACAAGAATCGCAACAAGCAACAAAGGTTTGCGCATCCTTAAATAAAGTAGGCCAAAAAAATCCGGATTGCAATACCTTAGCGCTAGTTTTGTGAGAACTATCGTGTCCTCCGCAAGGAAGAGAATGGCAATGACGAATGACACATTGCATTTCGTCTTCTTGCACGCATCTTTTGATGATGCCATCTGGACCTCTCTTAAAGAGTAGAGGTTCGTTCCAATACTATTGACGGACATCCCTAAGGAACTTCTTCCTTTGTGCATAGGATAGTCCGGGAGGTATTTCCTGACAAACCAAATAATTCACAAAATCTGCAAACCAAGGTTCGTTACCTCTAGCAATATGATCGATGCACTCTTCCATTATATGTAGTTGTTCGTCCGGGAAGGATTCATCGATGGGTAAATCGTCGCTTGTGGTATGTGGTAGACTACTTAAGTGATCCGCAACTGAATTTTTATATCCTTTCTTGTCGCGAATCTCAAGATCGAATTCTTGAAGAAGAATAATCCATCTAATCAGCCTTGGTTTTGCATCTTTCTTGGCAAGCAAATACCGAATTGCCAAATGATCAATGTATACAATCACCTTCGCTCCTACATGATAAGAAAAAAAATTTTCAAATGCATAAACAACGGAAAGAAATTCATTTTCTGTTGTGGCGTAGTTAAGCTTTGCTTCATCTAGCGTCTTCCTAGCATAATAGATGGCGTGAGTGCGTCCATCTTTCTTTTGTCCATGCACCGCTCCAACAGCTACGTCGCTTACATCACACATGACCTTGAATGAAAGATTCCAGTCCGGAGGTTGTATTATTGGGGCTGAGATTAGAGCTTCCCGAATCCTGTAAAAGGCATCCAAACACTCTTTCGAAAATTAAAAAACAACATCCTTCATCAATAGATTAGTTAGCGGTTTAGAGATTTTTGAAAATTCCTTAATGAATCTCCTATAGAATCCAGCATGTCCTAGAAAGATCCTTATCCCCTTTACCGAAGAAGGAGGAGGAAGCTTCTCTATTGTCTCGATCTTAGCCTTATCAACCTCAATCCCTCTGTTAGAGATCAAGAGTCCTAAAACAATGCCTTCTCTAACCATAAATTGACACTTCTCCCAATTTAGAACAAGGTTAGTGTCTTCACATCTTTGCAAAACAAGAGAAAGGTTAGCAAGACAATTATCGAACGAGGAACCATAAACTGAAAAATCATCCATAAAAAACTCCATGATTTCCTCAATGTATTCTGATAATATGGCCATCATACACCTTTGAAAGGTGGCTGGAGCGTTGCAAAGTCCAAATGGCATCCTCCTCTAAGCAAACGCACCCAATGGGCACGTGAATGTGGTCTTCTCTTGATCGTCCGGATGAATCGGAATCTGAAAGAAACCACTATAACTGTCAAGGTAACAAAAGTAGGAATGTTGTGCTAACCTCTCAAGCATTTGATCAATGAATGATAGCGGGAAGTGATCCTTCCTTGTCGCGTTGTTTAGCTTGTGGTAATCGATGCACATCCTCCATCCTGTTACCGTTCTTGTTGGAATGAGCTTGTTGTTCTTATTGGTTACAACGGTCATTCCTCCCTTCTTCGGGACCAATTGAACCAGGCTCACACAATTGCTATCACAGTTAGGAAAGATGATACCTACATCAAGCAATTTAAGGATCTCCTTCTTCACGACCTCTTTCATGATCGAATTTAACCGTCTTTGAGGTTGACGTGAAGGCTTGTAATCCTCTTCCATTAGAATCTTGTGCATACATAAAGATGGTTTAATTCCTACAAGATCCTCTATGGTATAGCCTAAAGATTTCTTATGTTTCCGTAAAACAATCATAAGCTTTTCATGTTCATCTTCACTTAAATCGGAACTAACAATAACAGGAAACAAAAAATTAGTTCCAAGAAATGCATACAGAAGATGTGTGGGAAGTGGCTTCAATTCCAAAGTTGTTGATGCCTTTGAGGTGTCTTGAGGGTTGTCCGATGTTTACTTGGAAGTCTCCAAGGGTGTGGAAGTGTTGGAAGAAGAGTCAAGAATGTTTGTAGAAAGAACGGAATTATTCTCAACATTTTCCAAAACCACGGTTCCATTGGGGCCGTGGAAAGTGTCTTGGGGGCCGTGGTTTTGCATGTCAATTAAATCCTTGCTCTCGACATACATTTTCACGGGTGGAGAAAGAGAAACCACGCCCGTGGAAAAGCACGACTGGCCGTGGTTTCCGACGTTTTCCGAGCCATCGTACAATTTTTCGAATTCTTAAACTTGCTCTTCTTCTAGCTATCCAAAGCTTCAATCTCATCGTTGCAATCCTCTTCTTCTCCCTTTTCCATGATGCTCATGGTTATGACCTTTTTCCACGGATCTTTGAACAAGATCGAGCTTACTTCCTCTCTAGATGCCTCTTCATCATAGATGTTGAACATATCCTCCCCCATCGCTGGTTCTTTTGTCAAAGTTGAGAGGACAAATTCAACCTTCTCTGCTCCAATATCAAATACTAATCTAGCGTTCTTGCAATCAACCATACAACCGAAAGTTGCAAGAAAAGGTCTCCCGAGTATGATCGGGACCGGACAATCTGTAGGAATGTCAAGCACAACAAAATCTATAGGAATATAGAACTTACAGAGCTTGACCGGGACGTCTTCAATGATTCCTACGGGTCGAGTAATGGATCGGTCCGACATATATAACGTCATCTTTACCGGTTTAGGTTCACCTAAACCAACCTTCTTACACATTGCAAGCGGTATGATGCTCACACTTGCTTCCAAGTCACAAAATATATCGTATGTGACTTCTCCAACTCCTATCGGTATACAAAATGACCCCGAATCTCTCAGCTTTGGGGGCATCTTTTCACACCTCGTTTTGATGAGCTCCGAAGATTCCAAACTCATCTTAACTTCTCCAAAGTCTTCCAGCTTCCTCTTGTTAGAGAGGATCTCTTTTAAGAACTTCTCGTAGGCGGGCATACCAAGAATTGCATCAATAAAAGGTATGCTAATATGCAGTTTGTTCATAAGATCAACAAACTTACCAAATTGCTTGTCTAGACGCGCTCTTGCTCTAGATTGCAGGAACGGCAAAGGAGGTTTATAAGCTGGAGGAGGAACATAGACATTTTCCTTCTCCTTCTCCTTTTCTTTCTCTTTTTCTGCGAGGACTTCAACGAACTTGAGTTGCGGATCGGTGGTTGTTACACCACTTCTAGTTCTAATCGCCATCACCCTTCCTTTCGGATTGTCCTTCGTCTTTCCGGAAAGGTTTTCTTTGATCTCTAGGAACTTCTCCGGCCATACTGAATACTTGGTTCTCTAAAGCTTTTTGTGCTTTATCAACCGAAGTAATATGATTCTCCAATCCTTGGAGCTTTCCCAAGATTGTCTCTAGTAGAACATCGTGTTTATCCTTCTCCGGTTTGCTTGAACTATTTGAAGTTTGCCCCTGACTTTTAAAGAAGTAGAGGAAGATGATGATGTTAGTGAATTTCCAGCATGTGAGAAGGGATTACCGGGATTTTGTTGGTTGGATCTCCAATTGTTGTTGGAGTTCCTATTGTTGTTGTTGTTGTTCCAATTATTGTTCCGATAATTGTTCCTACTTATTTGATTGTTGTTCTCCCTTCCTAGATAGCCACCGTCTTGCTCCTTCGTCTTTTGAAGGCTGGATTTTAGGACTTCCTTCATCTCCTTAATCTCATTATTGAGGGAGAAAATTAAAGCTTGAGCTGCTGGATTTAATTTCGCTCCTTGATCTCCGAAACTTCGATTCCCATCATCAGCTTTCCTATGGGAATATCTCTCAATCACTTGGGCATGCTTCCCAATGAAATCCCAAGCGTTATCTTCTCTCATGTCCATGAATGTTCCACAAGAAAGCGATTGAAGTTTGAATTGTGTTTCCACATCCAACCCCTTATAGTAGATCTCTAACAATTCTAGCTTTGAAATGCCATGGTGCGGGCAATCCTATAGAAGATCTCGAAACCTTTCCCAAGATTTAAACAAACTTTTGTTAGGTTTCATATAAAAAGCATTTATCTTACCTCTTAATTCCGCTGTTTTGGATGGCGGAAAGAGCTCGGTGAGGAATTCCGAAGTTAAATCCTCCCATGTATTGAGTCTTCCAGCTGGAAGAGCTTGATACCAAGCCAACGCCTTGTCCTTCAAAGAGAAGAAGAACGGTTTCAGCTTGTAATTGTTGTTGATAGCCCTCTTTGGCTTCAACGTCTCCATAAGAATCTCAAAGTTTTGCAAATGTTGGTTTGGAGATTCAGCATCCGTTTAACCAAACTGACTTTGGTGGATCATAGTATTCACTTGCGGGCTAAACCCGAAATCATGGGTGTCTTGACCTCCAAGATTCACACCTAAACGACGTGGTTGCTGAATTGGGTCAATTCTTTGCCCAAGAGTTCGTGGTTCATCCACGACATTAGAAGCTCTCGCATCTCTAGCGGGAATACGAGGATCAACATAGGCTTGAGGAATAAATGGTGGTATTTCCTCTAGCTCCGGCACATCATCATCATCGGATGATTCAGCTCTATAAGATTTAGCGGATTTAGGTTTCTTACTCCCGGCGCCTTTATTCTCCAATTGTATTTGTAGAACCATCGCCCTAAGCTCCTCAATTTGAGCTTGACTTCGCTCTCTATCAGCACGAGCAACAACTTGCTCTTCAAGTCATAATCTTTCACTTGTATTGAGTTCAGCTCTAGTCTCATCCAACTCTTGTTGGTTGTTCCTTTCGTTGTGTTCAACCATCCTTTTCTCTCTTAGCTTTTTCTTCAAAGTTTTCTCCGGTTCAGGATCAAAAGGAATGAGGTCTTTCACTGATCTAGACCTTCGCATATACCTAAAAATTCTACAAAATCACTCAAATAGATAGATAAAATAACAAGAGCAAAAGCTCCCAAGCTCGACAACCGAGAGCCGAATTTGGCCTAAACAAAATCCCTGGAAACGGCGCCAAAACTTATTTGCTCAAATGTGTGTGCATCAAAGTCTTAAATTTATAAAACTGAAATTAAAGCAAAGCGAACCCGCAGTGTAGGGGTCGGCATAGTAAAGCAAGAGTTCCAGAGTATCGAACGCAGGGATTTGGGGGGAACAAATTCAGTTTGCAAAATTGACAAGCAATAAAATAGAAAGCTTTTGCAAATAATTGGGAAAACAACGATTCTAAAGATTCAGGTATCCAATTGTGGCAATCGATTCAAGATATTTTAAGGATATAAGGACAGAGTTAAGATTGCAAGGGTATATCTAAGGTAGGGAATTGTTCGGTGAAGTTCCAAACCCATATGGGTCACCAAAAGGCTCTCTCTATAAAGGTTGTTGAGGCTGCAGTATAGAAAGGATCTAAGCATAAGAATTACTCTCAAATACCCATGCCCAAACCCAAGGGAATCAAAGATAAGCCAAAACGGTCAAGGTTGTGACACTCGAAACCGAAGTAGATGATGTTGAGTCTCACTACTACCTAGAAAAGGTAAGCCAAGGCTAGGTTAAAGCAAATCTTGAATTTTGGATCAAAGTAAAAGAAAAGGACGTATGACAGAGGAAAACCACAGTCAGATCTTGAAGAACCATGTTTTCGAGAACAGGCCGTGGAAAACCTCGACGACGAAATTTTTCGCAACTCTCAAGGTCCAAACTGTTTTGGTTCAATCTATCATCGTCTATGCCACAACTATCAACCCTTCACCTTAGAATCGCTTAACGTTTTTGGCCAACAATCATCATCATCAAATCAATAATCAAATGTGAAAGGAATAAAAGATAGAACTTTGAAACCTCAATGTTAAAAACCGAATCAATCTCAATAAAACTCAAAATCTGTAAACTACGTTTAATGAATGTAGAATAAGATAGATATCTCTCACAAATCTCAAGGAACAATGAAGAACGGGATGTCAATCCACCTTCAAGATGAAACCCTAAGATCTTCTCTAAGTACGCAATCTTCGAAATGCGTCCTTCTCCAAATCTTCCTTGTACGCAATAGAATCTTCCGAAATCTCTCTAAGCAATGCTCTCGAAATGTGTTGGATGCAAGACGTCCATTTTTCTCCTTTCTTCAGCCTTCTTATAGGAGGAAAATAGGGTTACAAAAGTTCAATAACCGCTGCTGACGTGGAAAAATGACACATGGCAACCGTTACAAGAATCACGGCCAAGTACAAACTTCCACGCCCGTGGAATGAGCCGTGGAACCTTTCTGTTGCTCTCGACCTTGTTTCCCATGGTTGGAATTAAATTAAATTACAAAACCACGACCGTGGAAACTCATGTATGACCGTGGAATGATTGAATCGTGCATGAAATCTCTTGTTTCCGCAAGCTTTCCACTTCTATCCTTTCCTTGGCCTCTCCAATGCATCTCCTTGATGCCTAGCATGATCAAATACTCCTACATACTCCATTTATGCTCCAATCTCTGCCTTTATGCACCTAAAAACACAACAAAGCTTGTGTAGATCTCCATATCGACAAAATAAGTGAATGTGCTCATAAATGCTTCAAACTTGTATCCACATACACAAAAGAAGGGGAAAAACAACAAAAACAAGTGCCTAAAATAAGGTCATATTTCATGCTATCAATGTTCGACTGGGTCAGGACGCGTCTCTATAGGGGCATCTGAGTACAGAGAGTACAAAGTGTACGTCTAGCGTATGGAGGAGGCTTCCAAGAAAAAAGAAGTTGCCCACGTACCGCCAGTACCGGCTAGGTCAGCTCAGGTGTCGTAGAGAGTGACTCAGGCGCCTGTTGTGCTTGGGAGGAGATTTGAGGTTGACAGAGCTCCTACTGGGTCTAGAGCCCCGAGGCCGGATGAGTGGTTGAAGGCTTTCAACACCTTGAAAGTTCCCTCATTCGATGGAGAGATAGGGTTGGAAGTGGAGCATTGGATAGGGCACGTAGAGACTGCACTAGAGGCGATACGTTGCCTAGAGGATCGATAGGTGGAGTTAGTACAGACCTGTTCATGAAGCACGCTCATTACTGGTGGCGGACCATTCATAGCCGAGTCAACAATTAGGATCAGATGAGGAGCATTATTGGAGAGAGGTAATGCCCTACCTCGTTGAGGAGAGAGAAGTTTCAGGACTTCATTGAGGCGGGATTTGAGGATATTCCGGTTGTTGAGGTAGTCAAGAAGTTTCTAAAGGAGCTAACCCTACTTGGACCAGCTGCACCTCCTGAAGAGCAGCACGTGTACCTCTTCTCCTGGAGATTGAGAGAGAGCACTTGTTCTTATCTTATAGGATTTCGCTGCGAGTCTCTGTCAGACTATCATGATAGGACTTCTGCATATGAGAGGGATTGGCCAATTTCGAGGAGAGTAGTTCAATCCGGTGGACCGGATAAGCGGCAGAGGACAGGGTATGCTAGTAGCAGTGCAGTAGTATCTAGTTATGGGCGAGGACAGACTCAGGGAAGACCTAACTATCACCCTACAGTTAAGACTTCGGGTAGAGATCAATAATTTTTAACTGCGGCAGTCGTGATCATTTTAAGGTAGACTGCAAGAGGTCACCTACTACATGTTTCACTTGTGGCAAGCCGGGACACAGGGCTACTTTGTGCCGTCAGGGTAGAGTTCCTTCACAGCTGGGTTCTTCCCTTGCAAGTGATGAGAGGATTGGACAGAGACCTCCCCAGTACCGAGCCCCGTCGAGAGTGTTTGAGCTGAGGAGTGATGATCAGCCAACGGCACCTGCGACCGTAGGTACTATCTGGATTCATGATTTACTTGTGCGAGTTTTGTTTGATACGGGTGCTATGCACTCCTTTATATCAGATGCATTTGTAGATAGGTTGTCCTTAGCTACAGTAGATGGTGCACCTTTTGTAGTTGGGTTACCTGATGGCGGTAAGATTAGATGATCCCGAGAGATTCATGACTAACCTATTCATTTGGGAGATCGGGATTGGCTGGTAGATTTCCTAGTCATGCCCTTAGCACATGAGGACGTGATCTTAGGGATAGATTGGATGACGAGACATGGAGCGGTCTTAGACATTGGTAGGAGGACTGTGACTGTCGCCACTGAGGAGGGTCATAGAGTGATATTTCAAGGTTGGGACCTCGGAAAGTCCGGCACCGTTATCAGCGCAGTGACAGCAGCGAGACTGATAGAACAGGGTTGTGAGGCCTTCTAGTGTTATACCATGAAGGAACGCAAGAGTTTGACCGTAGAGGAGATACTAGTTGCATGCGAGTTTGTGTTAGCATGAAATATTGTGATATTTTAGGCACGTTTTCTAAGCGTATTTGATTCATAATGATAGTCATTGATTGAGCATCGATGCATTTGTGAGCTAGTTTGTCTATAATGTCGATATAGAGATCTACACAAGCTTTATGTTGATTATAGGTAATCGAGAGCTATTTCCGAACGGAATTGAGCAAGGATGGAGTTGTTGAGCAATGTTCATGGATTGAGGGCATTCCTAGGAGCTAAGGGAGTGCCAACTTGAAGGATGCACGAGGTTAAGGAAGAATCACGTTCTTGCCCTAAACCACGCTCTAAAATACGGCCGTATTGATTTCCACGTTCAAGTCCACGGCCATGGAACCATGGCAAGGGAAGCGTGGTTCATTCCAGCAACTTCTACGGCCGTGGAGAAGTTGGTTCAAACTGTGTTGATTTCCACGCTCTAAATTACGGCCGTGGAACCCTTCCACGACCGTGATCTTGGCGATCTTTTTCGCCACACTTTAAGCCACGATCTCCTACACAATTGGGCCGGGCCGATATTTTATCTTACACTATAAAAGGACGGACGAAGGGAGATTCCGTCACCTTCGCTTACGCATAGACGCATCTTACGCTTGCGCTTGGAATTGCCCTAATTTCGCATTTAGCGGAGATTGTGTTGGAGAGATTCGCGCTTTGTCATTGGGATTTCCGGATTGACGGAAGATCGAAGATTTGGAAGATTGTTCGCAAGAAGATTTCGCTTCTTGCTTAGGTTTGATTTAGAAGACGGATTGACATCCCGTTCTTCCTTCTTATCTAATATTTGTGTTGTTTGTGTTATTCCGAATCTAGTAACGATTATTATTCTTGATTGTGACTTTGAGATTAGTTTGAAAGTTATTGAAGGTTTTCGGAAGTTTTCATCTTTCAATCTTTTAAATCTTGAATTTGATATCAATATGACTGTTATTGGCTAAAAACCCTTAACAATTCTAAGGTGAAGGGTTGATAGTTGTGGCTTAGATGATGATAGATCGATCGTAAACAGATTGGACCCTGAGAGTTAGAGAGAATCGCCGACGAACCTAATCCACGGTCTGTTCTTGAGCTTCCACGGCCGTGGAACTCAAGAACTAGCCGTAATTTTGTGTTAAGTTACGAACTTGCTTTTACTTCAATCCAAAGTTAAATATTTGCTTTAACTTAGTCTTGGCTTGCCTTTTCTAGGTGGTAGTGAAGCCTCAACAACCTCTACCTCGATTGTGAGTGTCATAACCTTAATCGATTTAGTTAGTCTTGATCCTTGGATTACAAGTTTGGGTATTTGACGTTAATTCTTACCATTAGTATATCTTTCTATATTGAAGCCTCAACAACCTTTATAGAGAGTGTCTTCTAGGTAAGTCACATAAGGTTTTTGGAACTTCACCGTACGATTACCTTACATTAGCATACCTTTGCATACCTCAACTCTGTCCTTATACCCTTAGTATATCTTGAATCGATTGTCACAGCTGGATACTTGGATCTTTAGGATTGTTGTTTTCCCAATACTTGAAAAGCTTCTTACATTTAATCGCTTGATAACCTATAATTGAATTTGTTCCCCCCAAATCCCTGTGTTCGATACTCTGGAATTCTTGCTTAACTACGTCGATCCATACACTGCGGGTTCGCTTGCTTGATTCTAGTTTTATAAATTTAAAGCTTATTTGCACGCACGCTAAGTGGCGAACAGTTTGCAGAGGCATTTAGTGACGATATGCCAGGGTTACCACCACAAAGGAGTGTTGACTTTAGCATTGAGTTAGAGCCAGGCACGAGACCGATCTCGAAGGCCCCGTACCGCATGGCACCGATAGAGTTGTTTGAGTTGAAGAAGAAGTTAGAGGAATTAGCAGAGAAGGGCTTCATACGCCCTAGTGTTTCTCCCTAGGGAGCACCGGTATTATTTGTGAGGAAGAAGGACGGATCGATAAGGCTATGCATCGATTACAAAGAGCTGAACAAGGTCACCAACAATAACAAATATCCACTGCCTCGCATAGATGATCTGTTGGACCAATTGCATGCAACGTTAGTGTTTTCGAGGATAGACTTGAGATCGGGTTATCACCAACTGAGGGTGAGGGACCAAGAGATACCTAAGACGGCATTCCGGACTAGGTATGACCATTATGAGTTTGTAGTGATGCCATTCGGGCTCACTAATGCGCCAGCGGTATTCATGGAGTTGATGAATGGGATTTTTATCGACTTCTTAGACCAGTTTATAGTGGTCTTCATTGACGACATCCTAGTTTACTCTAGAAGTCGAGAGGGCCATGTCGGGCACTTGAGGACAGCATTACAAATTCTGCAAGATAGCCAGCTTTATGCTAAGCTGTCCAAGTGCGAGTTTTGGATGTCGGAGGTGGCTTTCGTAGGCCATGTAGTGACTGTTGAGGGATTAAGGTCGACCCAGCGAAGATCGAGTCAGTGTCTTCTTGGCAACCTCCGAAGAATGTTAAGGAGGTTTGCAACTTTCTAGGTTTGGCACGTTACTACCGCCGGTTCGTGGAAGGGTTCTCCCTGATCGCCCGACCACTTACCTGTCTTTTGAGGAAGACTACTCGGTTCGTTTGATATGAGCCGTTCAGTAGAGTTTTGAGGAGCTGAAGAGGAGATTGACGTCTGCTCCAATTTTAGCACAGCCTGAAGGTACAGATGACTTTGTGGTATACAGTGACGCATCCAAGCTAGGCTTGGGGTGTATCTTGATGCAGACGGGTAAGGTCATAGCATATGTGTCTCGCCAACTGAAGACGTATGAGGAGAACTATCCGACACACGACCTAGAATTAGCTGCAGTAGTCCATGCTCTTAAGATCTGGCGTCACTATCTCTTTGGGGTGATATGTTAGATCTTCACAGACCATAAAAGTCTGAAATACATATTCACTCAGCGGGAGTGGAATAACCGCCAGAGGCGGTGTTTAGAGTTTATCAAAGATTTTGACCTTGAGATTCTCTACCAACCTGGAAAGGCGAATGTAGTTGCTAACGTTTTGAGTCGGAAGACGCCTCGGGAGAAGGCGATAGCCCGGTTGACAGTACAACCGTAATTGTTGAGGGATTTTGCTTGGTTAGAGGTAGATATTTAGTTTCCAAATACAGTCCATCAGTTGGCTACCTTGAAGTTACTTCTTGATATGTTGGGTGAGATCCGACAGAAGCAGGAGACCTGTCCGACTTTGACCAGGATCCCAGACAGGATGTCTCGAGATGAGGCACCACAATTCACTATTGGTGTTGATGGAGTGGTGAGGCGTCAGGACCGTATTTGTGTACCATCAGACGGCGAGTTGAGACAAAGGATATTGGGTGAGGCCCATGCTACCCCCTACTCAGTACATCCAGGAGCGAGCAAGATGTACAAGGATGTGAGACGTTCCTTCTGGTGGGGTGGTTTAAAGCCCGACGTGGCTCGGTATGTAGCTTAGTGTGTGACCTGCCAGCAGGTCAAGATTGAGCATCGTAGGTCTGGAAGAGAGCTCCACCCACTGCCAGTACCATAGTGGAAGTGGGAGGATATCTCTATGGATTTTGTCAAGGGATTGAGACTCAGCAGAGGTTTTGATGCTATTTGGATGGTGGTAGACCGTCTGACTCCGATTAAGGAAACGTGGCCGGTAAGTCGTCTAGTTGAGGAGTTCACTAGACACATTGTGAGACTCCATGGAATACCGAGGACTATCGTCTCCGACAGGGATGGACGTTTCACCTCGAGATTTTGGCAGCAGGTACATATTGCTTTGGGGACGAGTCTCCACTTTACAACTACTTATCACCCACAGACCGACGGTCAGTCTGAGAGGACCATCCAGACATTAGAGGACATGCTATGGGTTTGTGTACTGGATTGGGGACGGGTATGTCCGGATCACCTTCCCCTTGTAGAGTTTTCATATAATAACAGTAGGCATGTGTCTATTGGGATGGCTCCTTATGAGGCTCTATACGGGCGGAGATGCCGTACCCTGTTGTGCTGGGATGACCTAGCAGAGCTGATGGAGTGGCTCCAGACCAGATAGAGGACGACATCGCTCGGATTGCTCTGGTCCGAGATCGGATGTTAGCAGCTCAAAGTCGTCAAAAATCCTATGCCGATAAGAGCGTCGACCTTTGCAGTTTAGAGTAGGTGTGATTGAGAGTGTCACCGACAATAGGCGTCCGGCGTTTCGGCATTAAGGGAAAGCTGAGTCCCCGATATGTCGGACCTTTTGAGATCTTGGAGAGAGTCGGAGAGGTTGCCTACCGATTAGCAATGCCGTCGAGATTGGAGGGGGTCCATCCGGTCTTTCATGTATCTCAGCTAAGAGAGTATATACCGGACCCGAGACACGTCATCAGCCATGAGGATCTGATAGTTGAGCCCAACCACACTTTTATGGAGTATCCAGTAGCCGTCCTGGAGCGCAGTACTAGACCTCTGAGGTCCAACGAGATACCGATGTTGAGGATCCAGTGGTCTAGATGAGGAGCCGATGAGGCCACCTCGGAGACAAAGGAGAGCATTAGACGTAGTTACCCCGAGTTCTTTGCGGAGTTAGCCGCTACTTCTATACCGACGGGTTAGTACTTAGACGTTATTTGTGTGACTTCTGTGATTATACACTAGAATGAGTGATTGTATTTTATGTGTTGCCTGATTATGATGATTGAGTAGTTTTGCATGCTAGAAAACGAGATTAAAATTTAGTGAGACCAGGTTATACAAGTTTATTTATGGAAGTTGTTTGATTAGATACATTATTCTAAGTTTTGGGAAGAAACTTATTTTAAGGGGGTACTGATGTAATATCCGAAATTTTTATTCTGTTTAATTCCGTAGCAAACCGGATTTCGATCAGTTGATCTTTCTTTGTCTACCTAGTCGTACACACTATCTTAAACTTTTATCATTTTATGTAGCCTCACTTCACCTAAAATGATAGAATTTTATATCAAACCCTAATCTATCAAACCTTAGTTTATATCATGACATATCCTTGAAAAAGTCATGACGTCCTTTTGACAAGAACAAGACGAGACCATGACGAGATTTGACGAGACCAAGACGAGATCATGACAAGGCCAAGCATGGGCTTCGCAAGGCCATGACAAGTTTTGACAAGGCCTTGACAACATCAGCCCCCTCTTATTCTTACCTTGTTTTCAGCCCATTTTTTTCTTGTTGGATTCACTTGTCTAACCCCTTTGCATCTCTCTTGTTGGCACGGATTTGAGCAGCCTGGGATGCCCAGCTAGAAGTGGCCCATATTACTCCTCAGTGTGTGTTGTTCAGGGACGTGCAGCAGCCATGAAGAGGAGGCAAAAACCGTCAGCTCCCTCTCACCCCATCTTCATATAACAACCGAGAATCACGCTGAGAATCATACCACGCTGATCTCCTTCCCCTTATTCAGTCACGTCTGGCTTCTGTCCAAATTCACGCAAGCCACCCTTCCCCTTTCTGCACACCTCATTCGATTGCTTCCCTCTTGGATCTAACATGTGCTGCCTGGACTTGCTCACCCACAGATATAGTTTGATCAGCGGACCTTCCTCACCATCGATCGGGGGTACAGACCTTCACAATCCGGTGAGTTCCCTCCTCCTCCCTCCTTGCCTCTTTCCTCTTCAATCGGACCAGTTTTCTGATGTATAGATGTGGTGATGTTTTACAGCCTGGTACAGACTCGTCTGAACCTCATACCCCTCCCAAGCATAGCTATCTACCATCTGCAGCCCATAAAAACATAGGTAAGAACTCAACGCTTCCTCTCCTCTATAGTTGTACATGAAGAGAAGGTGTAAACCATGGTTTTGTCTATTACAGTGAACCAAACCCTGAACCATTGGCTTCTTTATTACTCCCACCATACACTGCATGTGAGCCTTACAATCATGATCCTTTGTACTTATGTTTTACTTCCAGAAATTCAGTGTTAGGTAGCTATCTTTAGGGCCAGTGTTCGATTCTTTAGAGATAAGATCCACCATTCAGTTTTTAATATGTTGTTTAGTGTCATGCATAGGTTAATATGTCAAAAATTGGGACGAATCCAACGGTGTGATTTTGAGTTATAGAGGCTCAAAGTGGACTGGTTCTGCAGTTAGAAAACATACTCAGAATTGGCTAAGTATAGAATGTGAGTTGGGAACAAACTTTGGAGATTTTTGTAGAGATGGTTGTTGGGAATTCTGAAGAGATCGTTGCTCCTATGGTTAGTATGCATATCATAGATAACCTAGAGAATTATTTTGGAATTTTTACATTTTTATTCGGGCTTCATATCTGGAGCCAAAGTTGGACCCTAGTGACCTTGTTGGAAGGTAAAAAAAACATGAAATGTTCTAGCCTTGACCTAAACTCAAATTTAAGAGTTAGAATATGATAGTTAGTCCCAAGTAAGGATTTAAGTACATATTACGAGATTTTTTTAGAAGATTTGGGACCAAGAGTAAAATGGTCATTTTACCTTAGACGTGTATTTCAGTAATTTCTCTTCCGATAGGATCTAACATCTTAGAAGTCTTAGACTTCTAGGTATATTGGACATGTGTTGATCCACTTGCCTCCTTTGACAAGCAAGCGAGTTTCTACAGTTACAGATTGAGTTGTGATTAAGAGAGTCGAGATCTGATTCAGGTAAGTCCTTTGGGCTTACTTAGCTAGCTTCTAGATATGGGTGTGGATAATGATAGTGGTGTGTGAATGATATGCTTATAGCTATATTTAGTAGTAATTATATACCGACCTATACATTGGCCTAAGAGTAACGGGCGGTGGCATTCTGCTCAGTTAGCCTGAGGGCACTGGGGGTTTCTTTAGGGACTAGTCCACACTCGGTTTGTAGTGATGCTACCGGAGGAGGTAAGCTAGACCTACACCCAGTTGGATAAGCAACGGAGGCGAGAACTCTTAAGAGTTCTCGTGCCACATTTGTAAAATGGAATAAAGTGAATCACTTAAACTATCAGATAATAACCGGTTTGTGTGCCAACATGATGATTGTTTATTTTTGTCTTGGATGTGGTTGTGCTATTCTTATTCTGCTTATATCTTGATAGTTAGCTACCTGTTGTATTTGTTGTTTAGACGTGCCACAAGTTAGAGCAGATGCCGAGTGATCCGGATGGTAGTGGTCATCCGGGGTGTCGTACTTCATAGGATGGGTTGTAGTCTTTTCTTTATGTTGGTCTTTCAGATATTACGTTCTTTATTCTTGGATTATAAGAGATTTTTATTTTCGGCTGTTAGTATTTCTGATCACATTCATGACTTTGTTAAACATACTTTATGATTTCTGGTTTTTCCTTATCTGTGCCTTGTTGTAAGATCTAGTTAAGTTGTTGTCAAACTAAGGTCGGGACCCACTGTGAGGTCCTAACCAGTAGCTCCCGAGTTCTAAAAACTTGGGGTGTTACATACTAGACGCTTATAGCCTAAGGATAGACAAATGCTACGGATTCTTTGGTCTATACGAGAAGCCGATGAGGCTACATGGGAGCGGAAGATATCATTAGGAGTATCTATCTTGAGGTTTATGCCGAGTTAGTCGCAACCTCAGGACCGACGGGTTAGTTTCCGGATCTGTATCTGTGTGGTATTATTTGCCTGCTTGTTTGCTTTCATGCTCGATTGTTAAGTGTTTCATTCATATGTTTGGCCTATGGGGAGTACTTATAGGATAAGCAGAGTAGACCAACAATTCTCTATTATAATAGTTGGATACACCGGACATATGTCTAGAGTGATAACATTGTACTTTCTTATCTTACGTTTTGGGAGGAAACTTATTTGAAGGGGAACTAATGTCATACCCAAAATTCTTATTTCCGATTATTCCAAGTTAAACCGGACTTCCACCGATTTGGACTTTTTCCATAGTCTTATTATTTATGTGATACTTAATATCATGAATCATCAATTTGTGTTATCATTTTATGTGAGGGTTCAACTCATATAAAATACACATATTGAACAAATTTTCTTAAACCATTAGATGATATGTGTCCATCAAGACAAACCATCCGGGCCCATCATGACAGGCTAGCTGGGCCATCAACAGTAACCGCTGGGATGGATGACGAGCCAGCGCCTTCATCTTATTTCCTTTAAGTTGTACGTGAGGTAGCAATATATCTCCCTTTCTTCTTTTTGATCACATATAAGGACCTCTTCCTTGTGATGGCATGTTTTGGCAAGAAGGAACAACTACACACACCTGCCTTAAACAGCCTAGAAATACGCGCTTGCCTTCTCAATTATACGTATAAACCACCTCTTCCTAAACTTGTATGTGAAGCAGCTACCCTTTAACCCTAGCAGCAGTGGTGCCCAGGAACCCCTCCCTTCTCCTCTACGTGATAAGCAACCACCAACCCTCTCCTCCTCTGCACACAGGTGATAGAAACGGGATCCTACTTCCTTGTCAACAAGAAGGGATCTTCTTGGTCGAGTGACGGCCTGTATCCTTCCTTCACCGTCGACAAGCGGCAATAAGGGATCTTCATCGTCGATGGCGAGCCTGCTTCCTTCCTTCACTGTCACTATCGGCAACTACAAGCGTCGAGGTGAGCCTTTTTTTATTTTGTCCTCCTTCCCTCTAATCGAGCATGAATCACAACAAGAATGACCTTGTCGCCTCACCTCGTCTCAATGTGCAACCACGCTCAACTGAAGCTCCTTAAGCCTTTCCTCAGGCACAAGAACAGACATACCTTCCTCTTCCTTTGTTAGCCACCAAACAAGGACAACGTAGATCTCCCCTACTTAACCGTGTACAAGACTGTCGGGTAAGAAACCTCTTTGTCCTTCCATTCGTATCGATCTATACATAAGGCAGGAAGTATTGTGTCTAACACATGGCACTCGCAAGAATCAAACCTTAGACCTTTCACATGCCAAACTAGAACAACAATTACCGTTGAGAAGATTCGAACTCTAGACGTAGTAGTTGGGCTTTAACTCAGGATGGTTGCGGGTGTGACTCGAAGCCGCGGCCAAGTGCTTTCCAATTGTTTCCAGAAAGTTTTGATTGGTTATAGATGAGTATGCATAGTTCGATTTATCAAATTTTGAGGGCGATCCAATGGCTAGATTTGGAGTTATAATATCCTGAAGTAGGGTAGTAACGCAATTTTTGTAAGAAGAAGGGATTTTTGCCCAAGTATGGGATTTTGGTGTCTTAGAAACCTATTTGGGGTTTTTTGTCAGATTTGTTGATTAATATTTTTGGTTTTTGATCATCCTATCTAGGAGAAGTAATGGCATGGTACGTATAGATTTATTTTTCTGAATTTTTGAAATTTAGTAGAAGGATCTTATTTAAGGCCAAAGTTAGACCTTAATTAGTTTGATAAGAGGTTTGAAAGTTGGAAAATCTTTCAAACTTAGTAGATCCTTTCGTTTTACAGTTGGACATCATGTCTTTGGTTTCTAGTGGACGTATATAAAGCTTTCTAGAGTTTTTAGGGTTTCTGGAATCCAGGGATAAAATCGTCTTTTCACAAAATAGGTCTAAATTAGTTTTTTTTTCTCTCAGATGATCGTTGTTAACTTAGAAGCTGGAAACTTCTGAGATATTGGATATGATATTGACCCAAGTTTTATTTTATTACCAGATGTTTGAGATCTTACACTTGCGGGATCAAGTATTATCATTAACGGGATTTTGATTCAATTCAAGTAAGTCCCGTGGGTTTACTTAACTAGGTTTCTAAATGTTGGTGTGAATTATGATAGTGGTGTGTGTATTTATGTCTCCTAATTATAACTTGAATAGGACGACGTTGTTATTTAATTAAAACTCAAGTGTATGTATAAAGGGTGGTGGCATCAGTGCCCAGCTTTGACATGAGCCTGGGAAGTTCTCCTCGACCAGTCAAGACATGATATACGGGGAGATGCATCGAACCCTCCTGTTGGTATATGGGGATGGAGGCGGGAGTCGGGAGACTCTCGTGCCACAAGCATAAGTTGAATTAGAATGAACCACTTAATCGAAGATAATAATCGGACTTTTGTGCAAGCATGGTGTATGTTTAAGTTTAGTATTGATGTGTGTTTGTTCTATTTGATTGTTAGATAGCGTTTGTATTATATGTTGTTTAGATATGATACAAGATAGAGCAGCTGCTGAGTGATCCGGAAGTTGGTGGTCAGCCGGGAACCCGTACGTAGTAGGACGGGATTTGGGAGTCTTTATTACTTCAGTCTATTTCTTTCGCAATGGTGTCATTGGGATTGTTACCCTATATAGTATTTGGCTGAAGGTCTTCTATTGAATTCATGACATTACTACACTTTATATACTATTCAGTTTTTCCTTTATTTGTGCCTTATTGTAAGATCCGGTAGACATTAAACAATGCATCACTCATGCCATTGAGAATATGACCACGACATATGTAGTCATCATTATCCCATTTGATCCTTTGTCGGACAGCCACTATCTCATCCACCAGATCATCAATCGGCTCGGTCGGTCTAGGTGTAGTGAGTACATAAGCGACTTTTAGTGTAGTCAAGAGGAAGTGCATTTTCTTTTGCCACCTCCTAAAGTCTACACCCTCAAACTTATCAAACTTTCCAAAACGAGAAGTTATCTTTGCCATTAACATCTTACTCATTATTGACCAACCCAATTCTACAAAACAACAAATACACTTAGAAGATTTTTGAAATTTTGGTGTCCGGTTATAGACCAAAGGGTTGTAGTCTCACTTATGTGAGTAGAAGGTTCTCCCAATTGCCAATCAAATTAATATAATAATCTTAAAGTGAAAATAAGTTATGAACCAAGGATTTGTATTCTCCACAAAGGAGTAAAACCAAACCAAGAGTTTGTAATCTCCACAAAAGAGTGGACAAAACTCAACCAAGAGTTTGTAATCTCCACAAAGGAGTAGACAAAACCTAACTAAGAGTTTATAATCTACACAAAGGAGTAGACAAAACTCAAACAAGAGTTTATAATCTCTAAGGGAGTAGACAAAACCCAACCAAGAGTTTGTAATCTCCGAAAAGGAGTAGAAAAAACTCTAATAGAAATTAGGTTCAATTGCAAGTCTTATAAACTGATTGTTATATGTTAAGCCATTGCCTTGGAGTATGTAATGAGTCATTCATAATAAATTTTCCTTCAAAGTGTATTCTTCCCAACACCTGGAATATTCAAATACATTAGTGGGATAAAACGTTACACGTTACAATGACTAAGTAAGTGACTTACTTATCTTACTTTGTAAGAAAGGTTATTCCTAGATTTTGTCAATACAAAAACAAACTAAGATGGATGTATAACCTTTGTCAATACAAAGGAACTATACTAGTCTTTTGAGTTTTGCAAACTAGCTTACAAGAATGTTAATCCAATGTTGCTACAATAATACTAAAAGCTTTATTGTTGAAAAAAGGAATGTGAAATCAAGTGCAAAGGGCTCTCCCTTTTAAAGGCATAGGGGGGCACGGTTTTAGGGAGTTATAACCACCAAATAGAGGTTAAAATCGGTTATGAAAGTTACACATAAGTTACTTGGAAGATGGGCCTTGAAGCCTTAGAAAAGTCCGAGGCCCGAGGCTCACATAGGGAGCCCAATACCGCTCCCCGGAACTAGATTATTGCTAGCTTATTTTCCTTGGTCCAAACACGTTCAATGACCTTCATTCACTATAACATAGATAGGGTAAGCTCCTAAATCCACAAATATCTTAGCTCAAGCTAGTGTAGCTCCTAAAGAATCTCACTAGCTGCTTCATTGACATTCCCTAAGCATTTGAGCTTGGATTGCTCTCAATTTTTAACCACATATTCTTTAGCCAAAATAAGGCCGAAGAACCAAAGGTGTGCCGAGAAAATATGGCTAAAAAGCCCCAAATGTCGGCCTTCTAAAATCTGGCACAAGTTAATCTTGTCGTGAATCACCTTGCTTTGATTTCAATTCCTTCCAATACTAGTTGCTCTTAGTGCCGGTCATTTGGCTTGCCTCCCGCAACCTGGACCATAGTGACACACATGTGAATAACTCATTTCACCTTGTCTCAAGACAAGCTCAACGGTTACAATGAAGACTTAGCCCAAATCTCCAACACATGCAACTAGAAGATCCAAGTGTAGGGGATCTAATATTTGCATCAGAAATTGAAAAATGATATATGTGCGGGTTTTATCCGACCAACTTTGGGAAACCATGGATGGGAACTAAAAGAGTATTTACCATTCAACATAATCAAAAAAGCACTAGCTTGTCTTTGAAATAAACCTAAAAGAATGGGTGATGAAGGTATATAATTGTAAGGGAAATTTTGGATGGTGCCCTTGTGATTTGCGGCTTTCTGGATTTTACCACATATATTTTTAGTTCGGGTAGTCCCCTCATATTTTCATTATTTCTGGATTTTTTCCCAAATCCTTTGAATTTATTAACAGCCGTTTACCATCCGTTTTCCAATGAAAATAAAAATAAAAACTAAAAGAACGAGACACAAGTAAAGCATTAAAAAAACGCATATCTTCTCCCCTCCTCTTGAAAGTGAACTTTGTTTCTCCAAACCATTGCAAAAGAAAAAATGGCATCTCCTTCTCCTCTTCGTCATCAATCCTCCATAAGTTGGTTTCGAACTTGCTTCATCTTGCACATGTTAGGACCTTCATAAAGCCTAATTGTTGGCAGATTTGTTGGTTGGATCGGAGTGGAATGCGTTTCGCTGATATATAACCATTGCATCAAATCTTTGTTGGGATCTAGCGTTCCAAGGTTCTTATACCCTCTTATATATCTTCCATCATCTTGTGCTAATTTTATAGGCGTCAGTCAATGAATTGTACCTTGATTTTCCCTTCTAAGGTTGAAAAAGCTATGATAGAATACGAAAAGCTTCTTACACACAAATTAACTATTTGAACAACTTGTCCTGGCAAAAGTAAGTTGTTTTAGGGTTGTAAGTACATGGTAATGGTATCAATCATGACAAAAAAAATAATTTCATAAGCATAAGCAGTGCCAATCTAGATGCAATCCAAAAACAAGTTACAAAAACATAATTTTTCTCGAATTGTGACTCGCACAACAAAAATATGTCACATGTGATCTAGTTTGGGAATCATATAACATCAGCACTTTCAAAAACAAGACTTGCTCACACTCCGTTGAAATTATCATCTCCCCACCCAAATAACATTCATCATCCCTCCTAATGAGGGACAATCCCCAACACCTATTCAAGGACCAACCACTAGAGCTAGAGCTAGAGCATTGAAATAGAAGGAGTCTACATCATCTTCACATTCTACCATGGAGGGGTCTATCACTAGATCAAGAGAAAGGTCCATCTAAGAAGAGGTTGCTAGCTTATTGGCATCATGTACATCTAAAGAGACTTTACTTGTTTCTAAGTCTTCTTTAGTGACATTAATATATATTTTGGAAGGACCCTGGTAGCATGTATTATAGTCTATATTGAGGGACTTGTTTAGACGTTTTATCTTCAATAATATGCATGTATGGATGTATATTATGTGATTATATTGTTATATTGTCTACCTTTGCGGGAATCGAGGTTGACACCTAGTTTCGTTGTAATTGTAGCTAAAACGGCACATTTTACATTAAAATGGAGCTAAGGAGTCATTGGAGCTGCATTTTGGAGCTTAAGAAAGACCCCAGGAAGCATGGAAATGATTAAGAAGATTTACTTTGGACCAAATTCGAGAGATTTCACATTTAGTTTAGATTCACCTCGGTCAGCTACAGTGTCACCTCGACCGAGGTGATCTTAAGGAGCGTCCCGATCGAGGCGAATACCCTGCCGCCGTCGAGATCCATATTTTTGGTTGAGATCTTTTATTTTTTGAAAAAAGATATTATTATATTTTTGGGCTGGATTTCTGGAAGGAAGATATGATTTCTGATTGATTTATTTTGAGAGAGAGATATATATTTTATAGGAAATTATCTTTTTTATGATATTTTATCTTTGAAAGATAACTCTCCTATATATAGGGTTGGATTTTTCACAAGTTCAACCATGCTTGGAGCATCAAGCAATTGAGGGATTTTCTGGAGGTTTGAAGGAAGAATTGAAGGAATTATCGAAGATTGAAGTTCAAGGAAGGAAGGAATCATAGTTGGAGTTAGCTTTTGAAGGAGTTTGTTAGACTTTCTTAGATTGCCTTTTGGTTTATTGTCTTTGCTTATTTGTGATTTTGTTGTTTGATTCAGTTATTGAGACCTTTTTCTTAAGGTTTTCTTAGTCGAATATTGATTCCTATTCCATAAATTTGATTATTGTTATCATGATGATTGTTGCTTAAGTTTCTTATGCGATTCTAGGGTGATTGGCTGAAAGTTGTGGGGAAGACGATGATAGAATGATCTTAATCCTAACAGGACCCTGAAAGCTCAAGTCTTTAACCTTAACCCTAGAACACCTCGCTCAGTCGATGAACATCTCGGCCGGGGTGGGATCTAACTTAACGAGGTGAACCTTTCCTGATCCGAATCTGAGTTTAAGAGTTTAAGTTTGCCAAATCCTATCCTTATTACACCTTACCTGGTTCAATGCAAGCCTAGGATGAGACTTACCCGGTGATTCCTTTGTTTGTTAGCCTAAGATCATGAGTGTAGGTAATAAAGGTTTATCCTTTATTGGGGTTTGAGTGTGCCTTCATCCCATCTTGAGACTTACCCGGGTGGTGTGTTGGTTTGAGATTTAGTTCCTTTCCTTAGTACCTTGAGACTTACCCGGTAATAGGAACTTTAGTTTGGGATAGTGAGTAGTAAGACTTACCCGGTGATCTATTCCCACCTTAGAAACACCTTCCCTTTGCAAACTGGAGCTTTGTCCGCATTATCCCTTGAGATCTTGAGTCGGAACCACAACTAGATTATTTAATCCCTAGAATCCGCATTTCCCCTTACTTGACTTTTACATCATCATTGATTGCTTTAATTGCTTTTAGTTAATTGCAACATTAGACAACCTGATTTTTGCTTTGTTTCACCAAAGTCACTGTGATCGACCCCTGGAATTCTTGCTTTTATTACAATTGACCCGTACACTGTGGGTTCGCATATTTGTTCAAGCATACTTCTTGGGTTACAAATTTTAAAGCTTGCACACACTGTTTGGAGCGAACAAGTTTTTTGGCGCCGTTGTCGGGGACTTGGTCTAGACCAAGCCGGTTTCGGTTGTCTTTCGGGGCTATTGCCCATGTTTCTATTAACCACTCCACTTGAGTGTTTTCGCAGGATCTTTTTTGGTTTATTCGAAGAACCCATGCTGGAAAGGAAATCGTTCCTTACGATCCTGAACCAGAAAAGACATACAAGCGACGATTAAGAGAAGCTAAGATGGCCAATCAAGACAATCGCGATCTTGAGGCCGAATTGAAGGAGGCGCTGGAACAGCTACGCCTCAACCAAGAAGAACTACAGCGAGAGAGAGAACAAACTCGCGCAAGAACTGAAGAGATTGAAGTAGATATGGCCTCTCTAAGGGCCCAGTTTCTGCCTCAACCGATCCCAGATCCTCGACCGAGGCAAGACCCAATTCATGTTTTCCCGGCCGAGATACATCCACCTCGGCTGCCTGTCCGAGATGTTCTTTTCGCTGGAGTTCCACAAACCCTAGGACAAAGGATGGACCCTAATCAGCAAGTGAGGCGTCCAGGAGTCAACCTAGGTGATCCAGCTCAGCATGATTATGAACTTCGACCGCAAGTTCTATCCATGATCCGACAATGTCAATTTGGAGGTTTATAGAGGGAGTCTCCGCATTAGCATTTGCAAAACTATGAGATTCTGATGGAGACCTTGAGACCTTCAAGGCTGGAAAATAGCAACTACAAGTTGAGGCCTTTCTATTTTTCTTTCAAAGATAGGGCGCTTGCTTGGTATCAATCTCTTCCACCCGGAAAGATCAACACTTGGGAAGAGATGATGACGGAGTTCCTAACTAAATACTTTCCTCCCTCTAAGACCGCTGAAATAAGAGGGAAGATCAATGCATTCATCATGAAGGACAAGGATAGTTTGTCCAAGTCATGGGAGAGATTCAAAGATGTTCTATTGGATTGCCCATATCATGGGATTCCAAAGATAGAGTTGTTGGAGATATATTTCAAGGGATTGGATGGAGCTACTCAATTCAATCTCCAGCTACTTTCCGCCGGCACATTCATGGATATGCCGATAGACGAAGCTTGGGAGTTCATTGAAAAGCAAGCTTTGCATATGGAGAAGTATTCCCATCAAGGAGCCGAGAATGGAGCAAGGAGAGTTAGCTTCCAAGACACTTCATCAAATAGAGCTCAACTCACCTCGCTTAGCAATGATGTGAAGCAATTGAAGGAGCTTTTAGTAGCTCAAACAAAGAAGGAGCAAGATGGAGGATATCAAGGAAGAAACAACTACCAAGGGTCACGGAACAACAATTATAACAACAATAGAAAGTCCAACAGCAACAATTGGAGATCTAATCAACAAAATCCGGGTAACCCTTATTCTCATGCTCAAAATGCTCTTAACACCCCCCCCCCCTCTTCCTCTTCTTCTACTCCATTGAGAAGCCAGGAGCCTGGATCAAGTTCGTCCCAGCCAGAGAAGAAAGATGCAGTGCTGGAGGCAATTTTGATCAAGCTCAATGCTATGGATACGTCAATGAATTCATTTTCAAAGGCACAAAAAGCCTTAGAGCAACAATTCTTTAACAAGGTGAATGAAGCACCAAGAGATCCAGGGAAGCTCCCAGCAAGGACAGAGAGCAACCCTAAGGGACAGATTATGGCAATAACGACGAGAAGTGGGCTGAAAACTGCAGATCCAGTACCTCGGTCGGTGCTAGTGCAGACGAAGAACACCTCGGTCCAGGATCAGACGTTGAACACTTCGGTCGAGGTGCCATCCGATGTGGAGCCCCAGAAAGCGAAGGACAAATCTGAAGTTTATGTTCCACCTCCTTCTTATAAACCATCACTTTCATTCCCCTAGTCAACGGCCAAAGAACATATAGACAAGCATTTTGATAAGTTTCTAGACCTAATGAATAAACTACACATTAACATCCCTTTCCTTGATGCTATTCTAGGGATGCCCGCCTATGGGAAGTTCTTGAAAGAGATTCTATCAAGGAAGAGGAAGATGGAAGACTTTGGAGAAGTAAGGATGACATCTAAGTCCTCAGAGCTCATTCAAATCATGAAGGAGAAGATGCCACCCAAATTGAGAGATGCCGGTTCATTTTGCATTCCCATTCAAGTTGGGGATGTAACTTATGAGGCATTGTGTGATCTAGGAGCCAGCGTGAGCATCATCTCGTTGGAGCTATGTGAGAAGATCGGACTTGGAGAGCCTAAGCTGGTGAAGATAAGGCTATACATGGCGGATCGCTCCATTACCCATCCCGTGGGCATCTTGGAAGATGTTCCCGTCAAGTTAGGTAACTTCTATTTACCTATAGATTTTGTTGTACTTGACATACCCGTAGATTATCCCGTTCTTATCATTCTCGGGAGACCATTTCTAGCAACTTCGGGTTGCAATATGGATTGTAAGAATGCCAAGTTGAAATTCAACATTGGTGGAGATCAAGTGGAATTTACATTGCTTGCTGCAATGAAAGGAGAGCCGCTGGAAGATGACATCTTCAACATCTACGATGAAGAAGAATCAAGAGAATTGGTGAGCTCTATCCTTATTAATGACCCTCTTGAACGAATTCTTAGTTTTAGTTTAATGGAGGAAGGTATAAATGTTTCTTGTGATGTAGATATACGGAGCTTAAAGGCATTGGAAGAAGATCCAGAAGCTAAGATTGAGAGACTAATTCAGGGGAAGAAGAGCAATTTAGGTGTCGGTCCCAGTTCCAGTACCTCGACCAAGGCACTTTCTGGACCAAGCCTGGTGTTCTTATCTGAAGAACATCTCGGTCACCCACCTTGGACCTCGACCGAGGTTGCAAGCGAGATGATGTCTACTGAGACTTCTGAAAGTCCAGTTCTTCGATCTAAGTCTACACCACTGGAAGGAGGAAGCACGGATCCCCCTCAGAAAGTACCCCCAGTTGTGGAGCTTAAACCACTTCCTAGTCACTTGAGGTATGCTTTCCTTGGTCTGGATTCTACTTATCCCGTTATTGTTAGTGCTTCCCTTTCAGAAACTGAATTGTCTAAACTGATGCATGCCCTGAGGAAACATCGAAAGGCTTTAGGTTATACTATTGATGATCTCCTTGGTATTAAGCCATCTTTTTGCATGCATAAGATACTAATGGAGGACGATCATAAGACTTCACGGGAACCTCAAAGACGGTTAAATCCGATCATGAAAGAGGTTGTGAAGAAGGAGATTCTTAATTTGTTGGATGCAGGTATCATATTTCCCATATCGGATAGCAAGTGGGTGAGCCCAGTGCATGTAGTTCCAAAGAAAGGATGGATGACCGCTGTGACTAATAAGAATAACGAGTTGATTCCAATAAGGACCGTTACGGGCTGGAGGATGTGCATCGATTACAGGAAGCTGAACATGACCACTCGGAAGGACCATTTTCCACTTCCCTTCATCGACCAAATGCTTGAACGGTTAGCTCAACACTCTCACTTTTGCTATCTAGATGGTTATAGTGGCTTCTTTCAGATTCCTATCCATCCGGATGATCAAGAGAAGACCACTTTCACTTGTCCATGGGGGACATTCGCTTGTAGGAGGATGCCATTCGGATTGTGTAATGCACCCGCTACCTTCCAGCGTTGTATGATGGCTATCTTTTCTGAGTACATTGAGGAGATCATGGAGGTATTCATGGATGACTTTTAGGTATATGGTTCCTCTTTTGATAATTGTTTGACTAACCTTTCTCTAGTGCTGCAACGTTGTGAAGACACTAATCTTGTTTTGAATTGGAAGAAGTGTCACTTTATGGTTAGTGAAGGAATTGTGCTAGGACACCTCGTGTCTAACCGAGGTATTGAGGTCGATCGAGCTAAGATCGAGACTATTGAGAAACTCCCCCCTCGTGTTCTGTTAAGGGTGTGCGGAGTTTTCTCGGACATGCAGGTTTCTATAGGAGGTTCATCAAAGATTTCTCGAAGATTTCTAAACCACTCACTAATCTCTTGAATAAGGATGTTGTTTTTGAGTTTTCGCAGTAATGCCTTGATGCGTTTTACAGGATAAAGGAAGCATTGATCACCACTCCTATCATTCAACCTCCCGACTGGACTTTGCCCTTTGAGATCATGTGTGATGCGAGTGATGTGGCCGTAGGAGCGGTACTTGGACAAAAGAAGGATGGCCGGACGAACGCCATCTACTATACTAGCAAGACGCTAGATGAAGCTCAACTAAACTACGCCACCACCGAAAAAGAGCTCTTGGTAGTTGTATATGCTTTTGAGAAGTTTCACTCTTACTTAGTGGGAGCGAAAGTTATTGTTTACACTGACCATGCAACTATTCGTTACTTGCTTGCAAAGAAGGATACGAAGCCGTGTCTTATTCGTTGAATTATCTTGCTTCAAGAGTTTGACCTAGAGATTCGCGATAAGAAGGGGTCCGAGAATTCTATTGCGGATCACCTCAGCCGGCTACCTCCCTCCTCGCTCGAGAAGGACGACCTACCCACAGATGATTCATTCCCCGATGAGCACTTACATTTACTGGAACGTTTGATAGACTTCTTTATCTCACCTCATGATGAAGGTGAATTATGGGGTGAGGACACCTTCCAGCATGTTTAAGGATGATGTACGGTCCAGCTAGCGACCTTAAAACAAGCGCTTCTTGGGAGGCAACCCAAGGTATTGCTTTCTTTTCCCTTTTTCTAACTTAGTTTTAGATAGTTTGCTTTGCTTTGTTTTTGGCGTCCTCTAGACAGAAACCAAGTACTTTCTAAGAAAGGATTACACCTCAGGAGCCACATTGGAAGGACATAAGTACGAGAAATTAAGAAGACGAAGTTGACTGAAACACATCTCGGTTGCTGTCACAGCACCTCGACCGAGATGTTCTCTGGGCAACCGAGGCGACTAGGTTTGACATCCAGTCAAATTCAGCGAGGGGTATAAAAGGAGAAGCGGATTTCTCTCTCCTCACTTTTCCCTCTCAACTTCAGCCTCGACCACGGCAGAGATTTCCCCTCATTTCTTGCTCGTTTTCCACAATTTTTGGTTCGATTTCACCAAGAGAAGCAAGAGGATCGGATTTCAAGCACCAAACTGCGAGAAAAACGCTCCGAATCTGCGTAATTTGGGTAAATGGTTTGAAACCCCTAACTTCTCTCCTTTTACTGATTTAGGACAGATCCGGCTCTAGTTGCCGACTATTATTGCTGAAAAGGATATAAGTACCCCATAGGAAGAAATTGGTAGTGATTTGGGGGGAAATAACTTGAAAATCAAAGATTTGAAATCGAACAGCCGGTCGCCTCGGTCCAATCGTGTTGTGTCTCGGTCGAGGTGGTTGTCAGGGCAACCGAGGTATTCATCCTGTTAGCAATCATGAGCAACAGATCTGATCGCCAACTTGTTCTGAGAGATAAACCCAGTGGTTCTTCCCCTTTCTCTATATTTCATCCTTCTATACCGGTGATCCACGAGCATCACCAGGCTTATTTCGACACGATTTGAGGGCGTCCCATAGTTGCCCCGCGATTTTTAGATGTTGCTGCCTTTGAGTTCCTCCACGTAGCGGAGGACTTGAGGAAGATGATCTCCATGGTGGGACTGGAGGAGTTCATGGAGATTCGTGCGTCGGCCTACTTAGAGCCAAACATGGAGTTCGTGAGTTCAGTCACTTACATGCCTGAGAGAAATAGCATCAAGTACCGGTTGCTGAACCGGAACTACATAGTAGCGATGGATCAGTTTAGAGAGGTTTTTGGCTTCCCGACTCCCACCGTGACTGACTTTTCTTCCCGAGCAGTGGCCCGAGACTTTTGGGGCGAGATAGCCCATGTGGTGGAGCACAGTGATAGATGGAGACCTGGAGACTCCAGAGAGCGCATCATCTTCCACGTAGCCTTTCGTCTTGCTCACTGTATATTCAACGAGACTCTTCTGGCGCATACTGAGACACCCCAGAAGGTCCGACAGAGGGAGCTATTGACTATGTTTTGTATGGTTACGGGTGGAGTCCCTGACTTTGGAGGGAAGCTAGCTGAGAACTTGCACAAGATAATGGGCAAGTCCAAGGGAGATATCTGATGCGGAGGTTTGGTGACCCATATTGCTATTGCCATGGGTCTGGATGTGAGTGCATGTATAGTGGTTGCGGCTGCAAAGCCGCTTGGTCTTCAGGAGATGATCACGAGGCGTATTCTAGTCCCTCATGGTCTTAGTACGCCATATGTAGCGATGCCTTGGGAGACGACGGCGCCACAGGGCATTCTCTGGTCGGCTCAATTTTTAGTCTTTGTTAGCATGAAATATTGTGATATTTTAGACACGTTTTCTAGATGTATTTCATCCATATTAGTGTTCATTGATGAAGCATTGAAGCAATTGTGAGCTAGTTTATCTATATTGTCGATATAGAGGTCTACATAAGCTTTGTGTTGATTGTAGGCGAATAAGAGCTAATTCCGAACAAATTAAGAGAGGATTGAGATGAGTTGAACACATCCGAGGACTAAGGACACCACAAAGGAGCTAAGGAAGATGCTAGGATGAAGAATGACACAAAAAAAAGTGAATTACGAGCTACTTATGCTTCCACGCTCTAAAATACGGCCGTAATGAAGTCCACGCTCTAAACCACGGCCGTGGAACTTTGGCAACATGAGTGTGGAGCATTCCAGTAAGTTACACGGCCGTGGAAGTTGTGAAGCACCGTAATCCAATTCCACGCTCTAAACCACGGGCGTGGAATCCTATGGAACCGTGATTTAGGCAATCTTTTGCCGAATAAAATATGGACACAATATTACGCACGTGGGCCGGAGAGAGACATTCTATCTTTCCCTATAAAAGGACGGAAGGAACGAGATTCCGTCACCTTCGCTTACGCTTACTTGCACGTGCCTAGGGTTCCGATTGGACGTGCGGAGATTACCATTTTGCAACGGAGATTTGCAAAGACTTGGAGATTTGGAAGTTACGTTTTATCCTTAGGTTTGATTAGAAGACGGATTGACATCCCGCTCTTCGTTCTTATCAAGGATTGTGATTGGTTTGTGTTATTCTGAATTTGATATACATCATTCCCTTTGTTGTGGATTTGAGATTGATTTGAGATTTATTGAAGGTTTTCGAAGGTTTTCATCTTTCATATTTCTAAATCTTGAATTTGATATCATAATGACTGTTGTTGGCTAAAACCCTTTAGCAATTCTAAGGTGAAGGGTTGATAGTTGTGGCTTAGATAATGATAGATCGATCGTAATTTGATTGGACCCTGAGAGTTAGAGAGATTCGCCGACGAACCAAAATCACGGCCTGTTCTTGAGGTTCCACGGCCGTGGAACTCAAGATCCACCCGTAATTTACATCAGTTTACGAACTTTGCTTTTACTTTGATCCAAGGTTAAAGATTTGCTTTAACTTAGTCTTGGCTTGCCTTTTCTAGGTAGTAGTGAAGCCTCAACAACCTCTACTTCAATTTCGAGTGTCACAACCTTAATCGGTTTAGTTAGTCTTGATCCTTGGGTTTCAAGTTTGGGTATTTGAGATCAATTCTTGTCTTTAGATCCTTTCTATACTGAAGCCTCAACAACCTTTATAGAGAGTGTCTTTAGATAAGTCACATAAAGCCTTGGAACTTCACCGTACATTGCTTTACATTAGCATACCTTTGCAACTCTTAACTCTGTCCTTATACCTTTAGTATATCTTGAATCGATTGCCACAGCTGGATTCCTGGATCTTTAGGATTGTTGTTTTCCCAATATTTACGAAGCTTCATACATTTACTTGCTTCACAATTCTATAATTGGATTTAACCCCCCAAATCCCTGTGTTCGATACTCTGGAATACTTGCTAATCTACGCCGATCCGTACACTGCGGGTTCGCTTGCTTGATTCTAGTTTTATAAATTTAAATCTTATTTTCACGCACGCTAAGTGGTGAACAAGTTTTTGGCGCCGGTGCCGGGGATTTGGTTTAGGCCGAATTCAGTTATCGGTTGTCAAGCTTGGGAGCTCTTCCCTTGTTATTTGATATCTTTTCGAGTGTATGCGCAGGTCTAGGAATAACGAAGACCTCTTACCTCTCGATCAAGAGCTTGAGAGGACTTTAAGGAGAAAGCTCAAGGAAAGAAAGATGGCTGAAGAAACAGAACGTGATTACCAAACGGAGTTGGCGGAAAAAGAAGCTCAACTCCAATGGAGTGAGAAGACTCGCAGGGAGGAAATGGATCGTCACCAAACGAAGGTTGATGATCTAACGGACATGATGTTTCAAATGAGGCTGGAAATAAACAACATCAAGGAGAAAAAGAGAAGAAGGAGACCAGGAAGATCGGTTAGAACCAACTCATCCAATGACGATAGCGACTCTTCCATGCCACCACTAGAGGACATTGATCCAATGATCAATGTGAACCCGTTCGCTCCACGGGCAGCTGCCAATCGTCGTGCCCCAGCTAGAGGTGCGAGATTCAATCGTGTGGATGAGGAGCCAAGAACTCTTGGCCAAAGGATGGATCCAACGCAGCAACCACGCCGTTTGGGTGTGAACTTTGATGTTGATGATGCACAAGGGTTTAGCTTCAACCCGCAAGTTATTACCATTGTCCACCAAAATCAATTTGGAGGAACAAGCGCTGAATCTCCACATCAACATCTACAAAATTTTGAGATCATGATGGAGACAATGAAGCCAAAGAATGCAACTACCAACAGCTATAAACTCAAGCCTTTCTTCTTCTCCTTGAAAGGGAAAGCATTGTCTTGGTATCAAGCTCTTCCAAGTGGGAAACTAGAAACATGGGAGGATCTTTCTTCGGAATTCCTCACTAAGTTCTTTCCGCCATCCAAGACGGCGGAGTTGAGAGGTAAGATTAATGCATTTTCTATGAGATCTAACGAAAGTTTGTTTCAATCTTGGAAAATATTTCAGGATTTGCTATTGATTGCCCACATCATGGCATATCCAAATTGGCGCTATTGGAGATATACTATAAGGGGCTGGATGTGGAGACACAATTCAAGCTTCAATCCCTCTCATGTGGTACATTCATGGACATGAGGGAAGATGACGCTTGGGACTTCATTGAGAAGCAAGCGCGAGTCATTGAGAAGTATTCTCACCGGAAAGTAGAGGCGAATCATGTGGAGCAAGGAGCAAAACTATCACAAGCGGCTCAAACTCAAATCTTTTCTCTCAACACGGAGATTAAAGAGTTGAAGGAAGCCATCAAAATCAACTTTCCAAAGCAAAAGGAACAAGATGTAGGTTATTTGGGCAACAACAATAACCACAACGGGAATGAGAATACAAACCGCAACAACCGGAACAACAACCGGAATAATTGGAACAACAATAACAACCGGAACAACAATTGGAACAACAATAGGGGTTCAAACAACAACAATTGGCGTCCCAACCAACAAAATTCCGGTAATTCTTATTCCAATTCAAGAAATTCACTAACCCCACCTTCCTCTTCTTCCACTCCTCTAAAAAGCCAGGGGCAAACATCTAATGGTGGAAGTACTTCGGGGAAAGAGAAGCCCGATCCCATGTTGGAGACAATCTTGGGCAAGCTTCAAGGATTGGAGACTCGCATCATCAAGGTTGATGATCACATTACTAAGGTTGATAAAGCCCAAAAGATTTTAGAGAACCAAATGTTTAGCCATGCGGAAGAAGTTCCTAGGAATCAAGGAAAACTTCTAGGAAAGACGGAGGACAACCCAAAAGGAAGGGTGATGGCAATCACAACTAGGAGCAAAGTAACAACTACCGACCCGCAGCCTAAGTTTGTAGAAGTCCCCGTTGAGAAGGAGAAAGAAAAGGGGAAGGAGAAGGAAGATGTCTACGTTCCTCCTCCAGCTTTTAAGCCTCCCCTACCATTCCCGCAATCTAGAGCAAGAGCGCGTCTAGACAAACAATTCGGGAAGTTTATCGAACTCATGAGCAAACTGCATATTAATATACCTTTCATTGATGCAATTGTAGGTATGCCAGCTTATGGAAAGTTCCTAAAGGAGATCATCTCTAACAAAAGAACGCTAGAGGATTTTGGAGAGGTTAAGATGAGTTCGGATTCATCGGATCTCATCAAAACCATGAAAGAGAAGATACCCCCAAAGCTGAAGGATCCGGGTCATTTTGTATTCCCATAGGAGTGGGAGATGTCATATATGATGCATTATGTGATTTGGGAGCAAGCGTGAGCATCATTCCGCTTGCCTTATGCAGGAAGATCGGTTTAGGCGATCCTAAACCGGTAAAGATGACGTTGTACATGGCGGATCGATCCATAACTCTCCCCGTCAGTATAGTTGAAGACGTCGCGGTCAAGCTTGGTAAGTTCTATGTTCCTATAGACTTTGTTTTGCTTGACATTCCTGCAGATAGTCCGGTCCCGATCATTCTCGGAAGACCGTTTCTTGCAACATACGGCTGTATAGTCGATTGCAAGAATGCTAGACTCGCCTTTGACATAGGAGAAGAGAAGGTAGAGTTCGTCCTTTCCACTTTAGTGAAGGAACCAGCCTTCGATGAGGATATATTCAATATCCATGACGAAGAGCAATCTAGAGAGGAGTTAAGTTCTATTCTCTTCAAAGATCCGTTGCAAAAAGTTCTTTCTATGAGCATTATGGATATAGGAGAAGAAGAGGAGTGCAATGAGGCAATTGAAGCCTTAGAGAAACAAAAAGAAGTGCATGAAGAAGAGTTCGAGAAACTCCACTATGAGTCAGAAAACGTACGGATCCACGGTCAGACAGCCTATTCCACGGCCGTGGAATTCACCAACACAAGCGTGGAGCATTCCAGAGAGTTACACGGCCGTGGAGGAAACAGAGGCACCGTAATTACTTTCCACGCCCAAAATCACTGCTGTGGAGAAGGTAGGGATGCCGTAATTTTGGGTGAATCCGAAGGAAATTGTGCTTCTTCCACAACTTCTCTTGATTCTTCTCCAACACCTTCTACATCCTTAGACACTTCTAAGGTACCATCGGATATTCCTCAAGAGCCATTGGAGACTCCTATAGTGATGGAATTGAAACCACTTCCTACACATCTAAGGTACGCATTTCTAGGATCTAATTCTACCTTTCCGGTAATTGTTAGTTCAGATTTAAGCATAGATGAACATAGTAAGCTTATGGTTGTCCTTAAGAAACATAGGAAAGCCTTAGGATATACTATAGAGGATTTAGTAGGAATCAAACCTTCCCTATGCATGCATAAGATCTTAATGGAAGAGGACTTTAGAACTTCGCGACAACCTCAAAGGCGGTTAAATCCGACCATGAAGGAGGTTGTCAAGAAGGAAATTCTTAAACTACTCGATGCAGGTATCATCTACCCTATCTCCGATAGCAAGTGGGTGAGTCTCGTGCAAGTGGTTCCGAAGAAGGGAGGAATTACGGTCATCACCAACAAAAACATTGAACTCATTCCTACACGAACCGTAACAAGATGGCGGATGTGTATAGACTACCTCAAGCTAAACAAAGCGACGAGGAAGGATCACTTCCCACTACCCTTCATCGATCAAATGCTTGAAAGTTTAGCACAACATTCACACTTTTGCTATCTTGACGGTTATAGTGGTTTCTTTCAGATCCCGATACACCCGGATGATCAAGAGAAGACCACGTTCACGTGCCCGTGGGGTACGTTCGCCTATAGGAGGATGCCGTTCGGGCTTTGCAACGCCCCAGTCACCTTTCAAAGGTGCATGATGGCCATATTCTCGGAATATATAGAGGAAATCATGGAGGTTTTTATGGATGACTTCTCCGTTTATGGTTCCTCTTTTGACAATTGTCTTTCTAACCTTGCTCTTGTGTTACAAAGGTGTGAAGACACTAACCTAGTTCTTAATTGGGAGAAGTGTCAATTTATGGTGAAAGAGGACATTGTATTAGGACACTTAATCTCTAGTAGAGGGATTGAGGTGGATAAAGCTAAGATAGAGACAATAGAAAAGCTTCCTCCCCCAACTTCGGTGAAAGGGATAAGAAGTTTTCTAGGACATGCTGGATTTTATAGGCGTTTCATAAAGGATTTCTCTAAGATATCAAAGCCGCTTACTAATCTATTGATGAAGGATGCAGTTTTTTATTTTTCGCAGGAATGCTTAGATGCGTTTAATATGATTCGGGAAGCTCTAATTTCAGCCCCGATTATCCAACCTCCGGATTGGAATCTTCCCTTTGAGGTTATGTGTGACGCAAGTGACGTAGCTATAGGAGCTGTCCTTGGGCAAAAGAAGGAAGGACAAACCCACGCTATCTACTACGCTATCAAGACGCTAGATGAGGCGCAGCTCAACTACGCCACTACCGAAAAGGAATTCTTAGCAATTGTATATGCAATTGACAAATTTCGCTCTTATCTTGTAGGTGCAAAGGTGATTGTATACACAGATCATGCTGCGATCCGGTATCTACTTGCAAAGAAGGATGTGAAGCCAAGGCTAATTAGATGGATTCTTCTCCTACAAGAATTTGATCTAGAGATCCGCGACAAGAAGGGTTCGGAAAATTCTATTGCGGATCATTTGAGTCGTCTAACACATCTAGAGGACGACCACCTACCTATAGATGACTCCTTTCCGGACGAGCATTTACATATCATAGAGGAGTGCATCGACGTGATCACCAAAGGTAACGAACCATGGTTTGCTGATTTTGTTAACTATTTGGTTTGTCAAGAATTACCACCGGGATTATCCTACGCACAAAGAAAGAAGTTCTTTAAGGATGTTCGGGAATACTTTTGGAATGAACCTCTCCTCTTTAAGAGAGGTCCGGACAGAATTATTCGGCTATGTGTGCCGGAAGATGAGATGCAAAGTGTCATCCGTCATTGTCATTCACTACCTTGTGGAGGACACACTAGTTCAAACAAGACTAGCGCTAAGGTATTGCAATCTGGATTCTTTTGGCCTACTCTATTTAAAGATGTGCAAACCTTTGTTTCCTGCTGCGATGCTTGTCAAAGAACATGGAATATATCTAGGAGGAATGAGATGCCTCTCAACAACATCCAAGAGGTGGAGATCTTTGACGTTTGGGGAGTAGATTTCATGGGACCTTTCCCATCATCTTGTGGAAACCAATACATACTTTTAGCGGTGGATTATGTTTCAAGATGGGTTGAAGCAATTGCCTCTCCCACCAATGATTCCATGGTAGTGGTTAAGTTCTTTAACAAGACCATCTTCCCACGATTTGGGACACCACGGACTATCATTAGTGATGGAGGTTCTCACTTTATTGCCCGACGCTTTGAAGCTCTTTTAGCTAAGTATGGGGTGACTCACAAGATCGCCACCCCTTATCATCCACAAACTAGTGGACAAGTGGAGATCTCAAACCGGGAGATCAAAGGAATCCTAGAGAAGACGGTTTCAAGGACAAGGAAGGATTGGTCTTTGAAGCTAGATGACGCATTATGGGCGTACCGGACTGCATATAAGACTCCCATCGGAACAACGCCATACAACCTTGTGTATGGGAAGTCTTGTCACTTACCGTAGAGTTGGAGCATAAGGCGTATTGGGCAATAAAGTGGTTGAACTTCAGCATGAAGGAAGCGGGAGAGAAACGTCTCTTGGACCTCAATGAGCTTGAAGAACTTTGCTTGAACGCCTACGAAAACGCCAAGATCTATAAAGAAAGAGCGAAGCGTTGGCATGATAAGCATATCATCCCAAAGGACCTCAAAGAAGGAGATCAAGTTCTCCTCTTCAACTCAAGGCTTCGTCTCTTTCCAGGTAAGCTTAAATCTCGTTGGACTGGACCTTTTCTAATCAAACGTGTTTTTCCCCATGGTGCAGTTGATGTATGGGGTGAAAAAGGCGGATGCTTTAAGGTGAATGGTCAACGACTCAAGAAGTATACACCGGAACTCCAAGCTGAAGAGTTCGCGCCCACCGCACTCGAATAAGTGCGAATATGGTCTAGCTACGGACCTTAAACAAAGCGCTTCTTGGGAAGAAATCCAAGGTATTGCACTTACGTTTTTGTTTTTTATTCATAGATTAGAATAGTATAGACGTTTTGTTTTGTTTTGCCTTCGATGCCTTCCGGTATGTTCGTGTTTGTGGATGTAGGATCAGTGGAAAAGAAAAGGGGAAGGAAAAGTTTGAAGAAAATTGACGAAACTTGGACTTTGACGCATTACAAAAGTTCCACGGCCAAAACTACGGCCGTGACAACTACAGTGACCGTAATTTTCAAAAGCCTGAGAAAAATTACCAAAACCACGATTCCGTACAAAACCTCGGCCGTGGAAACCCCCGATAGACCGTGATTTTCAAAAATTTTTACGACCACTATAAAAACCACGCTTCTTCACAAACACCACAAAAATTCCCAATTTCCACGCCCATTTCGCCGATTGCCTTCCCCCTCTCCAAATTTTTCGTTCGTTAATCGTTTTTAACGATTCTTTGGCCAAAACTGAAGCAATTTCCATCAACTACAAGATCCAAGCAACAATTTGATCGGCAAATCACCGGAGAAGACAGAATTCGGATTCCAAAATCCGAAAACCTAGGTTTTTCACCTCTTCTTTCTCTTTGTCGATTCGGCTTCGTTTTTGCTAGAATTTTTAGGAGAACTGATTGGAATTGGACTGAAATTAGTCTAGGGCTGCTTGCTGTTGAGTTTGGTGTGATTCTGCTGAGTTTTGAGAATTTGCATAACGAACCACGGTCTCTGGACATTCCACGGCCGTGGAATTTGAAGAACAGACCGTGGTTTTGGTCAAAAATGGATCTCGTTAGGAGAATGTCCCAAAGAAATAAAAAGAGGAAAGGCAATACTTCTTCCTCTTCTAGAGCACCACCTGCTGAGCCCCCATCACCCCCATCATCACCATCACCACCTCCCCCTAGGATCCTTACTATCCATGAGGATCATCTCGATGCTTTAGAGAGGATCCATAAGCGAGCTGTCATAGGACCGAGGTATCTACTACTTGAGGAGTTAGAGCCTTTTCATGTGGTAGGGGATCTCACTTGGCTACTAGATAGAGCCGGATTGGTCGTCTTCTCCGCTATTCGGGAAGACGCATATGAGGAGATCACTAGGGAGTTTGTGGTCTCGTTTGAGCATAGCCACGTCGACAGCACCGTTTCTTTCCGGTTGATGGAGAGAAACTATGAGTTCTCTATTAGAGAGTTTGGATCCTTCTTTTGGTTCCATGAGACCTTCAATGGTCGATTCCCTAGTGGCGTGTACGCCAAGGATTTTTGGGAGGAGATAGTTATGATATACGCCAGCGAGGACCGCTGGCAACCTGCTGATACCAAGGCTAGGTTGATCTATCACCTAGCCTTGAAGATTGCCCATAGAGTGCTTTCTGAGTGTCTCTTCCCTAGGACGGAGACACCTTAGAAGATTAAGACGGACGAGTTGTTTTTATTCTATTGTATGTTGTACGGTAGACCAGCTAATTGTGTCACCCTCTTAGCTGCTACTATGAGGAAGCTAAAGAATAAGAGGGCCGGCAACATTGGATACGGTGGGATGGTCACCCACCTTGCTAGGCAGCTAGGGATAGACTTCTCCGCGTGCACCCGCATTGCTGCTAGACCTCTAGGACTTCAGAGCCTCATGACTAGAGGCATCATCTTCCCTACACATAGAGGTCCACCTACAGCTGTCATGCCTTGGGAGAGTAGGACAGGTAGAGGGATTGCTTGGCTTCCTGAGTATTCCATTATGGTTGGATGCCATAACTGGAAGGAGACGTTCGTTGCCATGCATGCGAACAGACTAGTTGCACCACCCTACGTTCCCCGTGAGCCACTAGTTGTAGAGGAGGAGGAGATGGGAGGAGGTGATGAGTATGAGGGAGGAGGAGGAGAGCATGACTTTGGTACCTTTCCGGATCGGCCGGATGCGGTTCCCGACCTTCCTAGGCACTCTCCCCGTCCCGCCAGAGCTTCAGGTTCTTCCTCTCGCCGTGCTAGTGTGAGCGAGAGACCTACATGGATGGTGGACCCTCCTTCATGGTATAGCACTCAGCTGGATTGGATGGAGCTCCACCACCTTGGCATGCCCAGCCACCACCCGCACCAGCACCGTCAGACGCACCGGCATGGTACAGCCAGCCGCCCGGGTGGTATGAGCAGCTACCGGAGTGAGCCACCGACCTTTCCAGCAGGTTCGGAGCCTTGGAGATCCGTGCAGATGCTAGGGATGCACGAGCCGCCGATCATAATCGCATGATGAGAGACATATACCGCCAGCAGTTTGGGCGGAACTATGATCCCGACTTCTTCCCGTTTCCACCTCCACCGCCACCTCCGTGATGACCTGGACGATCCATCGTTTTAGCCGCTCCACCACCGTCTTGTGAGTTTTTTTTTCATTCTTTCTTTTCTTTATTTTCTTTTTGAACATTAGGGACAATGTTTGTTCCAAGTATAGGGTGGGGTGTGACTAATTGTTTGTAATAACTCTTACTCACTTTGTATGCTTTTATCGAGAACACCGTGCATGTTTCATTCTATTGTTACACGTTTTATTATTGCATTGCATGAAAAAGCTTTTGAAAAACCCATAAAAATTGAAAAATTTTGAAATTTTTGTGCTTCTAGGAATTGAGATGATTTCTATGATAATCACTACTTGTGAATTGAGTTTTGATGAAAATCGCATGCTTAAACAAATAGTGAATTGAAAAGAAATTGAATGAGTTGATTATCCCTCTTTTGCAAGTTTCATAATGTGAAGAATGTTACTTAAATCATATTGAGAAATCAAGGTTGAAATCACATGATAAGTTCTTATACTTCTTGTTGAAATGATTAAGGCAATTCGATTTTCTTTCTTCTTTCTTTGATCATTTAGCCCCTCAATGAAATAATGGCCTCCTTTACCTATCCGGGAATTTGGAGGAGTTGAATATTTGGCATGTTTGATGTGGGAGGGCCATGAAAGCAAAATTTTGCATTCAAAAGAATAGAAAGAAATTATAGGTTTGGGGAAGTCAATCATGACGATGAGTAACTCGGCACCATTCACATAGCCGGGTGTTTGTGTCTTGCCAAAGTCGGATTGAGCGATATTCCTAGCGGATTATGGTATGTGCATCAAGGGTTTGAGGCATCTCGCAAAATTGAGAACCGCCAATCTCCTAGGCTTCGGTTTTTGTGCACCTCTGTCCATAACTCCAAAAGTAAAGTCGAAAAATGAATTGAAAAGAAGAGAGCAAAGCTCTAAGTTGAAAGTGTTGCGGAAACCGCAAGAGAAAAGAAAAGAGTTGGTTATCCACTTTCCCGGATTCATGCACCACATTCCTTAAAGTTTTCCTTCCCTTTCCGCAATCTAGACCTTGTTTGAAAGTCCTTAAGATCAAGAGAATGATATATGACTTGGTGATCTAAATTGAAGTTGATTTTGATAATGTTTGAAGGTTATGATGTTTACATGGAAGTTTGATCAATTCATGAGTTTTCTTTACTCTTTACTCTTTCATTTTGTATATGAGAGTCTTATGAACGAATGAAGCAAGATTTGAGAATAATCTATTAACTTAGAAGCACATTCATCTAAAAGACGTTTTGATTTTGAGAATGTATCCATATTTCATCCTAACTTGAGTTTTAAAGCTTTTGAAAGACCTTGCTTAGGGACAAGCAAGTGGCAAGTATGGGGTATTTTGTTAGCATGAAATATTTTAGGCACGTTTTCTAGATGTATTTCATCCATATTAGTGTTCATTGATGAAGCATTGAAGCAATTATGAGCTAGTTTATCTATATTGTCGATATAGAGGTCTACATAAGCTTTGTGTTGATTGTAGGCGAATAAGAGCTAATTCCGAACAAATTAAGAGAGGATTGAGATGAATTGAGCACATCCGAGGACTGAGGACACCACAAAGGAGCTAAGGAAGATTCTAGGATGAAGAATGACACAAAACAAAGTGAATTACGAGCTACTTATGCTTCCACGCTCTAAAATACGGCCGTAATGAAGTCCACGCTCTAAACCACGGCCGTGGAACTTTGGCAACATGAGCGTGGAGCATTCCAGTAAGTTACACGGCCGTGGAAGTTGTGAAGCACCGTAATCCAATTCCACGCTCTAAACCACGGGCGTGGAATCCTATGGAACCGTGATTTAGGCAATCTTTTGCCGAATAAAATATGGACACAATATTACGTACGTGGGCCGGAGAGAGACATTCTATCTTTCCCTATAAAAGGACGGAAGGAAGGAGATTCCGTCACCTTCTCTTACGCTTATTTGCACGTGCCTAGGGTTCCGATTTTGACGTGCGGAGATTACCATTTTGCAACGGAGATTTGCAAAGACTTGGAGATTTGGAAGTTACGCTTTATCCTTAGGTTTGATTAGAAGACGGATTGACATCCCGCTCTTCGTTCTTATCAAGGATTGTGATTGGTTTGTGTTATTCTGAATCTGATATACATCATTCCCTTTGTTGTGGATTTGAGATTGATTTGAGATTTATTGAAGGTTTTCGAAGGTTTTCATCTTTCATATTTCTAAATCTTGAATTCGATATCATAATGACTGTTGTTGGCTAAAACACTTTAGCAATTCTAAGGTGAAGGGTTGATAGTTGTGGCTTAGATAATGATAGATCGATCATAATTTGATTGGACCCTGAGAGTTAGAGAGATTCGCCGACGAACCAAAATCACGGCCTGTTCTTGAGGTTCCACGGCCGTGGAACTCAAGATCCACCCGTAATTTACATCAGTTTACGAACTTTGCTTTTACTTTGATCCAAGGTTAAAGATTTGCTTTAACTTAGTCTTGGCTTGCCTTTTCTAGGTAGTAGTGAAGCCTCAACAACCTCTACTTCGATTTCGAGTGTCACAACCTTAATCGGTTTAGTTAGTCTTGATCCTTGGGTTACAAGTTTGGGTATTTGAGATCAATTCTTGTCTTTAGTTCCTTTCTATACTGAAGCCTCAACAACCTTTATAGAGAGTGTCTTTAGATAAGTCACATAAAGCCTTGGAACTTCACCGTACATTGCTTTGCATTAGCATACCTTTGCAACTCTTAACTCTGTCCTTATACCTTTAGTATATCTTGAATCGATTGCCACAGCTGGATTTCAGGATCTTTAGGATTGTTGTTTTCCCAATATTTACAAAGCTTCATACATTTACTTGCTTGACCATTCTATAATAGGATGTAACCCCCCAAATCCCTGTGTTCGATACTCTGGAATACTTTCTAATCTACGCCGATCCGTACACTGCGGGTTCGCTTGCTTGATTCTAGTTTTATAAATTTAAAGCTTATTTGCAAGCACGCTAAGTGGCGAACAGTCTTTGACCGTCAATATTAGTCGTCTACATGGTTTCCTTACATGCAGGATGCCAGAGATGTTGCACCTGTAGATGATGAGGAGGAGTATGATGATGGAGGACCTGCTATGGAGACCGGTACTGATACCGCCAGTCCTAGTGTGCCAGTTGTCGACCTAGACGATGAGGCGACAGAGGAGGAGGCAGCACCACCACCACGACCAGCTCAGCGCAGAGTTCGCAGGCACAGAGATCCCGAGGCTCACCGACGGATTGAAAACCTGATTGATCAGATGATCGACTCCTATGTTGCTATGACAGTGGATATGTCCCAGCGCCTTGCTGATGAACGCCGACACACTGACGGTTGGATGCATCAGATTAGAGAGAGCCAGCATTACCAGCAGCAGATGATGGAGATTCAGTTCCAACAGATGATGGGGTATCCATTTGATCCATCCCAACACCCCTACATCCCATATGTTCCATATCCACCACCACCGCCACCAACTGACGAGGATTAGAGCTGCAAGGATTGTCTTCATTTATTTTTTATGCAGTTCAGCTAGGTCCGGTGAGTTTCCTTATTTCCTTTGACTTTTATTTCACCCATTGGGACAATGTGTCCCAAATATGAGGTATTTGGATGTATGATTGGATATTTATGTGTGTATGCTTGTATGACTCCCGGATATTTATGATCTTATTCTGTTACTTGGTTCTATGTGTTTATCTGCCATTACATGCATACATACAGGTTTTTGTTTGAAAAAAAACGTCGAAAACTGGTTTGAAAAAAAAAATTTTGACCTCGACCGGGATGTTCTTGATTGGACGAGGTAGACACCTCGGATGACCTCAGATCACCTCGACCGAGGTGGGTTCTTAATTGAGAGTTTTTTGAAACCATTTTTGTGCTTCTTCTCTGGATATAACCTCAGTGATGATTTTGTTTGCAGATTGGTTTTGAAATCTTTATATGCTCGAAAGGTTTTATGATATGTTTAAGTTGCAAAATGCTTTGTTTGAAGTTTTAGCATGTTTAATACTTTGTCTTTATCAAAATTATGTTGGATTTGAAGGTTGACACCACATGAAGAGTTCTATCACATTCTTCCTGGGATGATTAAGGCAATTCATTCTCTTCTCTTCTTCTCCTTGATCATGCTTTAGCCCCTCATATACATATTTGCCTCCCTTTACCTATCCGGGAATTTGGAAGCAAGAAAGTGAAAAGCAAGTCAAAGTGAAGTTGAGATGATGGCTAAAAGTGTTAGAAAGAAACAAATAGGTTTGGGGAAGTCAACCAAGATGATGAGCAACTTGGCACCATTCACATAGACAGGTGTTTGTGTCTTGCCAAAGTTGGATTGAGCGATATTCCTAACGGGTCATGGTATGTGCATCAAGGGCTTGAGGCATCTCGAGAAATTGATGATTTCTGATCTCCTAGGCTTCAGTTATCGTGCACCTCTGTTCATGCATCCCAAAAAGTAAAGTAAAATAAACAAAGTTTATTGGTGGAAGATGTTGAGATTCAAAGAAAGTAAAGTAAGATCCTTTTTCCCGGATTCTAGCACCACATACCCTACATACATCCAACCCTCACACGTTTCTTGATCTCTTTTGGAAGCCCTTGAGACCTCAAGCTTGTTGATTGACTTGGTAGTTTAAACTGGATTATACATGATTGATTTCGATAAATATGATTTATTATGCATTCTATGATTTTATGCAAAGATGAACAATTTTTTTATATTTATAAAATGTTTTGATCATGTATTGATTTTATTTGCCATGAAGCATTCTCTTAAAGTGATCTATGAGTGGAGCACACCACCAAAAGGTTTTGAAATACTTTTCATTAATTTTTCTGACTTATAATCCATTTTATCTTGTACTTAAGATTTGGAACTTGCTTTAGGACAAGCAAGGGACAAGTATAGGGTATTTTGATAGCATGTATTATAGTCTTTATTTAGGGATTTGTTTAGACGTTTTATCTTCAATAATCTACATGTATGGATGTATATTATATGATTATATTGTTGTTTTATCTACCTTTACGGGAATCGAGGTCTACACCTAGTTTCGTTGTAATTGTAGGTAAAATGGCACGTTTTACATTAAAATGGAGCTAAGGAGCTAAGGAGTCATTGGAGCTACATTCTGGAGCTTAAGAAAGACCCCAGGAAGCATGGAATAGATCAAGAAGATTTACTTTGGACTAGATTTGAGAGATTTCACATTTAGTTGAGATTCACCTTGGTCACCTACAGTGTCACCTTGACCGAGGTGATCTTGAGGAGCGTCCCGACCGAGGCGAATACCCTGCCGCCGGCAAGATTCATATTTTTGGCTGAGATCTTTTATTTGTGGAAAGAAGATATCTTATATTTTTGGGCTGGATTTCTGGAAGGAAGATATGATTTTTGATTGATTTAATTTGAAAGAGAGATATATATTTTATAGGAAATTATCTTTATTAAGATATTTTATCTTTGGAAGATAATTCTCCTATATATAGAGTTGGATTTTCCACAAGTTCAACAATGCTTGGAGCATCCAGCAATTGAGGGATTTTCTGGAGGTTTGAAGGAAGAATTGAAGTAAGTATTGAAGATTGAAGTTCAAGGAAGGAAGGAACCATAGTTGGAGTTAGCTTTTGAAGGAGTTTGTAAGACTTTCTTAGATTGCCTTTTGGTTTGTTGTCTTTGCTTATTTGTGATTAAGGAACGCAGTTTGTTTGTTGTTTGATTCAGTTATTGAGACCTTTTTCTTAAGGTTTTCTTGTTCGAATATTTATTCATATTCCATAAATTTGATTATTGTTATCATGATGATTGTTGGCTAAGTTTCTTATGCGATTCTAGGGTGATTGGCTGAAAGTTGTGGGGAAGACGATGATAGAATGATCTTAATCCTAACAGGACCCTGAAAGCTCAAGTCTTTAACCTTAACCTTAGAACACCTCGATCAGTCGATGAGCATCTCGGCCGGGGTGGGATCTGACTGAACGAGGTGAACCTTTCCTGATCCGAAACTGAGTTTAAGAGTTTAAGTTTGCCAAATCCTATCCTTATTACACCTTACCTGGTTCAATGCAAGCCTAGGATGAGACTTACCCGGTGATTTCTTTATTTGTTTGCCTAAGATCATGAGTGTAGATAATAAAGGTTTATCCTTTATTGGGGTTTGAGTGTGCCTTCATCCCATCTTTGTGAGTTAGCCTGAGACTTACCCGGTAAAGGTTGATTCTATTCCCTTGGATGGTGTGTTGGTTTGAGATTATAGTTCCTTTCCTTAGTACCTTGAGACTTACCCGGTAATAGGAGCTTTCGTTTGGGGTAGTGAGTAGTGAGACTTACCCGGTGATCTATTCCCACCTTAGAAACACCTTCCCTTTGCAAACCTCAGCTTTGTCCGCATTATCCCTTGAGATCTTGAGTCGGAACCACAACTAGATTCTTTAATCCCTAGAATCCGCATTTCCCCTTACTTGACTTTTACATCATCTTTGATTGCTTTAATTGCTTTTAGTTAATTGCAATATTTGACAACATGACTCTGTGCTTTGTTTCACCTAAGTCCCTGTGATCGACCCTTGGAATTCTTGCTTTTATTACAATTGACCCGTACACTGCGGGTTCACATATTTGTTCAAGCATACTTCTTGGGTTACAAATTTTAAAGCTTGCACACACTGTTTGGAGAGAACAGACCCTACAAGAGTAAAGATGATCAAGGAGACAAGGAAAGTGGCTAAATTGAGATTGGAGCCAGCAAGTCGAGATCCCGATCGAGATTATCTTTTATCGAGATTCAGGAAAATTTAGTCGAGATCTTATTAGTTGTAAGTTATTTTATTTTAATATCTTAAAGCTCTAAATATTCTAATGGTAACTTTTGGTATTAATCATATCTTTTAGGATTATCTTTTATTTTATCTTTTTGAAGAATATGTCCTATAAACAGCCTTAGGAAGACGAGATTAGGGGTAGGTTTTTTATCATTGATTTCCACATACATTGTGAGATACTTGTTGCTTCATTTACGAATTGTGCATTTTATTCATTCCTATTCAATCAAAAAGAGAGCCTTTGATTGAATTGTTGTGAGTCCTTGCTAAGTTGTTCTTGAGTGTGTTAATCTTCTTAAAGATTGGTGTTACTAGTCAAGTTAGTCCCTTCTTGTGCTTGTCTTAACTAGAAGGTTGTGTAAGGTTGAAGAATGAAGGGTTATGGTAATTCTTTGTTGGTTGGTTTAGTCCAATTGGTCAAGGTTCTTTGTAAGTCTAACAACAATTTCACTAGATCTTTCAACAAGGTACAAAGAAAGGCCGAAACCGAAATACATTTTTGTGCAATGTTATGAAACCCCAAAGACAAAAGGAAGGAAAGACTTCAGCCATCCTTACAACAACCTTAACATAATACAAAAATAACAACATAAGGACTCAAATTCCCCAAACTCGACCTATGATGTACGGAACCCCGGCTGCCCACTCCTCCGGATCACTCGACCACATCCTATCCTGCACATCAACTACAACAATCGGTATAAAACCGTTAGCTCACATTCTAGGCATTATAAAGATAATATGGCACAAACACACACATAAGAACAGATAACACACAACATGCTCATATACATACACATCCGGTTCTTATTCTCTTTTTAGGATATTCCATTTCTTATTCCATTTGTTTAAAGTGTGACACGAGAGTCTTATAACTCTCACCTCAGTCCCCGTGTAACCAACAGGAGTATGGCGGAGCTCAACCCGTATACCATGTGGAGAGGCGAAGAAGCCCGCCCGTATACATTGTATGGCTTGGTCGTAGAGAACCTCCCAGTCTTCCTCGGGAGCTGGGTAGTGATGTCACCGCCCGATAATAATAGTAACAATGGGCCAAATAATATATATAGTCAAGTAATCCTAATCCGATTTTATGATCAAAAGCGATAAAACACACACCACCATAATGTATCCAAATAATGCATAAAAGCGGCTAAGTCCGAGGACTTGCCTCGTCTCACAGCTAGCTAAAAACCGATCTAACTTCCCGTAGGAATACAACCAAGGCATGTTCAAGACAAGGCACGATAATCAACAACCACCCATGAAAGCTAGAAGTCCTTAGATTTCTAGTACTATATACTCTTACAAGATCATACACTCCCATAAACTAGGATAGGACCCCTAGTTCTCACAACTCACAAGATCACGACTACAGCCACAAGTGCTAGGATACTCTCATCCTAAACTCCACAATCTCAACCAACATATAAATACCACCTCAAGTCTCACAAAGTCAACCATTATGCTCACAAATGTATAAAATCTCAAGATCAACACACCACATATCATAGAACATTAGTAACCTCAAACACTCACCTAAGGTTTCAAGCCGTACTTGGCATTCACATGGTTATGCTAGATCCAACCTAGCATGATACTACTAAACATAACTAGATCGAGGAAGAAGTTACTCACACGAGGTCGAAGGCGGAAGACGATCTACGAACGTCGAGAATGGATTCGTTGGTCTATATCGGGTGCTTCCGGACCTAAAACCAAAGCTAAGGAAATTTAGTTTATATGCTAAATTTGATTTTAAATATATATAATATATAACTCAAAGGCAAAACACGTTTTCCAAAGGCCAACGTAAATCCCATAAATAATCCTTCCGGGGCAAAATATAACAAAGTTCAAGAACTTGGTCGTAAACCGCAATTAAAACTTGGAGCCCAAAATCAAAATTATACCAACAAGGGCACCATCGATAATTTGCAAAAGAGTTGGGTCACAAACTGCAATCAAACTATGGCTCAAATATGTAATAACTTTCTGCAGGGTTAAGAAAGTTCATTTCCATAAGTCTGGGGTCACAGCTGCAATTATCCAGCAAAATGGGCACAAAATGTAACAACAACAAAGAGGGGGGGTTGATATGATTAGACCAAAGATGCCTTCTTCAACCATTCAAAATCACGCAGAGGGAAGGAGAAGTGGCGCTGCAGAGGAAGAGGAAGGGTGAGCAGCTGGCGGCGCTACGGCTGCACTCGACGACGGGATCTATTGGCGACGGAGACGGCCATTGCGGCGGAGGGCGGCCCAATATCCGGCGGAGTAGTTGCCCTAACCTTGCGAAAGAATACAGAGAACAGGGGAGGAAAGAGGGGCGGCCTGCTGGTGCTCCGATTGGGTCGAGGCGGCAGCGGGGAGGCAGCTCTCCTTCGATCCGGCGGGTCCTGGCGGCGCAGCGTCTTCTCCGTGTGGTGTAGCTTCTCAATCAGGGCTGCAACAGAGAGGGAAAAAGCGGAGATGGGAAATGAATGGCGTGAAGAGGTAGGGGTTGGGCTGGCTTGCGTGAGAGTATGAGAGGGGACAGAGCTAGCGAGGGATTGGGTTGCAGGGCTGGCGGAGGGAGCGAGGGGTCGGCGCAGAGCACGGTTGGCAGCAGCGAGGGGTCGGCGCGTCACTGGGAAGAGCAGCGGCGAGGAAAGAAAAAAAAAATTTGAATAAAGGAAAAGAAAACTACATAAAACCACCTTTAATAATCACTCTTTTCCAATAAACCACCCCTTATAATAATTATAGCATAAAACCACCCTTAATGCTCAACTATTCGTAGTAAACCACCCCTAATAATTTTTTTGGCATAAAACCACCCTTAATTTCTAAATGTTTGCAATTAACCACCCATACTAATTAAAATTAGTTCAAATAATTCAAAATTGAAGCATTGACAAAGTAAATTTTTATTATTAATATCACAATTAATTTCTATAGTTTGATTAAGTATTATAGTTTGGTTAGTTACACAATTTATACTAGAAAAATAATCAACAAAATTATACAAATTTTATTACCCATGTACAAAAAATAAAAAAACTATAAAAATTTTATTTTCAGTAATTTATATACTATTTCATGTTTTCAAGCCTAAATTAAAATATATATTTTTAATAAGCTATATCTTTAAAAAAATAACGTTTGCTTTTGTGCATAACACAAAAGTATTTTGTCTTATGTATTGTTCATGGGTAATAAAATTTGTTTTAATTTTTATTTTTCTAGTATAAAATGTAATACTTAACCAAACTATAATACTTAATCAAACTATTGAAATCATATATGATATTAATAATGAAAATTTATTTTATTTATGCTTCAATTTTAAATTATTTGAAGTAGTTTTAATTAGTATGGGGTGTTTAATTGCAAAAATTTAAAAATTAAGGGTGGCTTTATGTCAAAAAAATTATAATGGGTGGTTTACCACAAGTAGTGAACATTAAGGGTGGTTTTATGCTAAATTTTTTATAAAGGGTGGTTTATTACAAAAGAGTGATTATTAAGGGTGGTTTTATGTAGTTTTCTCTAAAGGAAAAGAAAAATAATAAAATAAAAAGGATATACTTGATTAAAACATTCCGAAAGAGATTCAGGAATCCGAACGACTTTCCGACTTTTTCGAAAGTAACCTAAAAAAATTACAATTGCCCGGGTAAAAATATTTTAGCATAAAAAATTACAATTGCCCGGGTAAAAATCATATATGATATACTTTTTCGAAACAAGCTTATAAGTAAAAAAAACCACTTTCCCCACTCGCGCTGAGATTTAAAAAGTTCCGATATATCGGAATATCAACTTCCTTCTCGGGTTTGTTGGAGATTTGTGCTAAGTCTCAACGGAACCATTGAGCTTGTTGTCGAGACAAGGTGCAATAAGTTACTCACATGTGTGTCACGATGGTATGGGTTGCGGGAGGCAAGCCAAGTGACCGGCACTTAGAGTAACTAGTGATTACGGGGTAAAAGTATGGAAGCTAATTAAATTAAACTAAACAAAAGGACATGGCTATCACGGCTATGTTGAAAGATAGTTTAGTTGAGCCTCATGACTATCATGGGATATTGTCTTGACTCAGTCATGACAATGCCATTACTTGGCAAGAGCGTTATTGGCCTTGCCAACGCCTAGGCCATTTTACGGCAGAAATTGAGAGCCCGACGCTTTGTGTTTTTGGGACACATTATGGAGCGTTCTTTCGGGCATTCCTCATTATATTAGCTCAAGAAAGTTGTTACGAAGTTTGAGAGATATCCAAGCACAAATGTCCATTGAGCTCCAAGAAGCTAGCTAGTGAGCTGCTCGATGAGCTAAGCTAGTTTGAGCTAAGCTCATGTGTATTAGTTGACCTTGGAGCTTCACCTAGCTATAATGAGTTAGTCAAAGCTCATTGATGAGAAAAAAGTCGGGCCGAAAAAGCTAGCTGAAATTTGGGCTTTTTGATGGCCCAATTGAGTTGGGCATGGGCATTGGGCTTGGACCAAAAAGTGGTTATGTAACCCTAACTTCTCTCAACCGCCAATAACCGTTTGTAACCGCTCTCAACCGCTTTAGTGGCGGTTATTCTCCCCAAAACCGTGGCCCCCTATGCCTATAAAAGGGAGATCCATTTGCACTTGATTGTACATTCGTTTTTGCAACAATAAAGCTTCTAGTTCCATTGTATTGACATTGGATAGGACTTCTTATAAGCTTGTTTGCAAAACTCGAAAGACCAGTATAGTTCCTTTGTATTGACAAAGGATAGGCATCCATCTTAGTTTGGTTTTGTATTGACAAAACCTAGGAATACTCTTTCTACAAAGTAAGACAAGTAAGTCTCCTACTTAGTCTTTGTAACGTGTAACGTTTTATCCCACTAAGGTATTTGGATATTCCCGGTGTAGGGGAGAATACACTTAGAAGGAAAATTCATTTATGAATGACTCATTACATTACATTATCCAAGTCAATGGTTTTAACATATAACAACCGGTTTATAAGACGTGTAATTGAACTTAACTTCTATTAGAGTTTTGTCTACTCCTTTTTGGAGATTACAAACTCTTACTTGAGTTTTGTCTACTCCTTTGGAGACTACAAACTCTTGATTGAGTTTTGTCTACTCCTTTGTGGAGATTATAAACTCTTAGTTGAGTTTTTGTCTACTCCTTTGGAGACTACAAACTCTTGATTGGGTTTTGTCTACTGCTTTGCGGAGATTACAAACTCTTGGTTGGGTTTTGTCTACTACTTTGTGGAGATTACAAACCCTTGGTTAATAACTAGTTTTTAGTTCAAGATAATTATATTAATTTGTTTGGCAATTGGGAGAACCGTCTACTCACATAAGTGAGACTACGGCCCTTTGGTCTAAAACCGGACACCGAAAATCCAACAGGGTCTTTCTCAATACAGTACTTCCATTATGTTTCATTTTTATTTTCTCTAACAAAGAAGATCGGATTTCCAATTTATACCGTTGGTTTTAGTTCTTGTCAAACCAAACTTTGATGTTACGCTTTCTCATTTCTTGCCACGAGTTCCAAGTAATGAAGGTAGTACTTTACTCCACACTACGTTACACCAATGAATCTCCTCTTAGCTCTCGACAACTCCATTGTCAGTTTCTATCCCACTCAATACTTCATTGTCATCTGGAGTAGGTTAGTCATACATGGTGTTACTTGAAGAATCTCTTCACAAATCCGGTAATGAGCGGCACGACCAAGAAAACATGTAACTTCTTTCACATCCTTCGGGGGTTGTCATCCCGAGATAACTTGTCATAAAACTTCTCACTTCTTTCAGAGTAGATCCAGATATCTCATTTAGGCATTAGTAAGCCCATATGGAATCACAAAAACTTGTAGTGATCATAGTTGTCCGGAATGTTGTATTTGCAATATCCGAGTCTCAAATTCTCAATTGGTAGCAATCAGACCTTAAATCATTCTTAGAAGAGACTACCGCCCCTTGCAACCGGTCGAGTAGATCATTCCGGACAACTATGCTCTTTGTGTAACTTTGATTTCAAGGGCTTTGAAACAACTTTCAAGGGCCTTGACTTCGTGCTCCTGCAAAACAAACTTAGTCACAATAGCAAGATATAATGCGGAATGTAAAAGATTGACACGAGGATATTTTTACGAAGTTCGGCTCTAAATAGCTTACTCTTCGTCCCAAGGTATAGCCTTGGGATCTAACTATTTATTATCAACTTCAAAGAGTCCTAGATACAAACTAGAAGAAATCCCCTTCTTCTCTCACTGTAGCCAACGCTACGATCTAGCTCTAACTCTCACCTATCTAGAATAGCCTAGTTACTTCGCAGGATAACACACACTCTAGTATAACACTATTTAGATCTTCCAATGAAGCTCTTGTGCTTTCTCTCTCTAAGGGGATAAAGGTTTTACGTAAATGAGAGAAAGAAAAACAACGAATTAAATGAAGATGTTTAGGTTGCTTGAAAACGTAAAGATGTTTTCCGTGTATGCTTGTGTGTCTTTTCTTCTTCGATTACCATCTTCATTTATACTCTTCTATGGAGAGGTCTTCTAGCTGTTGGAGAGATGAACGTTTGAAGATGAATCTTCTTCTCCATGAAGATCGCTTCCCGTTTCGAGACAAGGTAGACGTTGCATATCTTCAACTCCTGAGAACATGTCGAATCATTAGCTTCTTAATCTTCTCGTGTTCTGTTGAACCGAAAGAGATGATATTTTGACGCTTTTCGGTTTTCAAAAATCTTCTGAAAAGATTCTCTAATCTTCGGTTGAAATCTTCGGTTGAAAAAGATATTTCCTGAAATCTTTCTGTTGAGCAATTCGTTCCTGGAAAATCTTCTTTGCATTTTGAATTCTTGTTTCGTGCAACTATATAACTTCAAGTCCTTTGAGATCATCCCTTTGTCGCACTATTTTTCCTTGTCTTTGAGTAATATTTCAAGGCCCTTGAAGTCCATATCAAGGCCCTTGACATTTGATAAGACCTGCACTGAATTCAAACCAATCAAACATCTAGAGAATATAATCAATACATTGTTAGTGTATCAAACTACTACATTTGTGTTAAATCTTCCATCATCAACACTTGTAAAACATTATAAACAAGGTGGAGTTTTCAATCTCCCCCTTGATGGAAAACAACACAAATGTTTTATCAAATCTGCATTTGTTAGTTAGCAATGCATATGAAAATTAAAACTAAAATGCAGAATACAGTATATCGAATGTCGGATCATTCATTTCCCCCCTTTGTCTTTCAACAAGGGAGAAAAATAGTCAAAGCACGGGAGTTTTAAACACGATTACAGACCCAAAAGAGTATTTTCACAAACCACATAAAGAATTTTTCCACTGAATTCAAACTCAATTCTCCTCATAGAACTTCCTCCTTCCTTTGGATGAAGATTTCATATAGCGTCAATCATCCATTTCAGCTACTAAACGTCTTCTCTTTTCTTCAGCTCTTCTCATTGAGTTTAGCATTTATGGTAGCTAGCAACTCGAAATTTGTATCCATTCTCTTCTTGGTGTCAAACTGAAAATCAGATAATTCACGACTGAGACAAACTATTTCTTTTTCACAACCTTCTAACCTGATTTCTGGAGTAGGAGAAGGTTTAGCTTCTTCAGTTGGAATATGAGTAGTTCCTTTTCCTTTCGAAGTCCATGTGCCTGCAAGAGTTTTCTCAATCCCCAAACGTTCTAAGCAGTTCTCATCAATTCTGCCATAAATAGATTGTCTATCCTCATAGGATGTGTCAATTTTATAATAATCAAAGACCTTAGGCAGCAAATTTCCGTATGGAAGAGGAATAGGTCGCTTAGAATTGACAAAGTGTATATGGTTGATAATTAGATTAGGCACATTTATGTCCAAATTAGACATAAGCAGATGAATTAATTCCAGAGATTGATCAGTCAGCAGCTCTCTTGAGTTTGCACGAGGAAAAAATACATCGAACCAGTATAGTAAAAACTATTTTAGCTTCTAAGGTTAGAGAGGTGTGAGTAAGTTGTCGTGAGGTTGAATTCGGAACCAGAAATTTCTCCTTAGCATAACGAACACTCTCTGATCTTGAAGGATGATTGAATATAATATTTGTGGGAATTCCAAATATCTCACTTAAAACAGAAGAAGTAAGCGAAATCGGAGTACCTTTAATTGAAGATTCAAGAGTGATACATCCTTTGTCCCTTTTTGTGATGAGATTAACATAGAATAGTCTCGTAAGTCGTGGAAAAGAAAAATCTCCGGGGTTTATAACCTTCCAGATAATCGAACTCTTTATCTTGTCTATGCAATGAATCTTAAGGGTATCGAGAAAATTAGTGTCCACTAGATCACACATACAGACGGTCGATTGTGAAACCCATCAAGCCAAGATCCAGAAGCTTGAAAATTGATAAACCATGATGAGGAAAGACCGGTCGTTTGAGATATATCCACATCCTCATAAGGTTTTTCTTCTTTAGCATTTGAGGGACTCTAGATGACTTTCTTTTTGGGAGCTTGAGAAGCGGATCTCTTGCTTCTAGGTGCCATGAGAGTTTTGAGAGAGAGAACAAGATATTTTGAAATAGGGTTTCTGTGAAAGAATGAAAAAGGTTGGAAAGATAGGTCCTTTTTAATAGTGATATAACAAGATCTTGAGAAAATCAAGCTTTTAAAAGACCAATTTTAATATCTATAAAACAACACCAAATCTTTTTCAAAATTTCAAATAAAACTCATAAAAACATTTTAAGAATTAAAATATCTAAAAGATATTAATTCTTAAAAGATCAGTAAAATTAATATACCCTTTGTAATATGTTTCAAGACCCTTGAATTTCATTTCAAGGGCCTTGAAAACATCAATTGGGCTGCATGCGTAGGAACAATTAAACTCGTTTACTCCCCCTACGTTAATGTTTCCTTGTTCAACATACCAAGCTCCAATCTAATAAATTTAAATTGTTCCTCAGGAAGAGGCTTGGTAAAGATATCTGCGAGCTGCAAGTTAGTTGATATAAAAGAGATCGAAACATCACCTTTCTCAACATGATCACGTATGAAGTGATGTCTTACATCAATATGCTTAGTCCTTGAATGCTGCATAGAATTTTTGGTTATTGAAATAGCACTAGTGTTATCACATTTTATAGGAATACCTTTCAAGTCAAAACCAAGGTCACGAAGTTGTTGAGCAATCCAAAGAATTTGAGCACAACATGCTCCTGCAGCTATATATTCATCTTCTACTATGGATAGGGCAACAAAGTTTTGCTTCTTGGAGTGCCAACTAATCAGCTTGAAATCTTGCACACATGCACATGCTAAACATAATGTCAGGACGACTAGCAGTTATATACAACAATTAACCGATCATACCTCGATACTCCTTTTGTACTACACTTTTGCCATTCTTGTCATGAGCTAGCAAAAGTGTTGAACTCATAGGAGTCTTTGCAACCTTAGATTGATCCATTTTGTACTTCTTAAGCAAGTCTTTAGTATACTTGCTTTGATTGAGGAAAATTCCTTTCTTTGCTTGTGTAACTTGAAGTCCAAGAAAGAAATTTAGCTCTCCCATTAAGCTTATTTCAAATTCCCAGCATATAATATCTGAAAATTCCTTGCAAAGGGAATCATTAGTAGCACCGAATAATATATCATCAACATAGATTTGTACTACTAGAATGTCGTTGCCTCTGGTTTTGATAAATAATGGTTTATCAATCAAACCTCTTTTGAAATTGTTTTCAAGAAGATATTTAGATAATCTTTCATACCAATCTCGAGGAGCTTGTTTAAGACCATAGAGAGCTTTGTCTAGTTTAAAAACATGATCTGGAAATTCATCATTTTCAAAACCAGGAGGTTGAGCAACGTAGACTTCTTCTTCTTCTAAGAAGCCGTTTAGAAAAACACATTTTACATCCATTTGAAAAAGTTTTATGCTCATAAAAGATGCAAATGCAAGTAGCATACGTATAGCTTCTAATCTGGCAACTAGAGCAAAAGTCTCCTCATAATCAATGTCTTCTTCTTGGTTATAGCCTTGTACTACAAGTCGTGCTTTATTTCGTATGATTTTGCCACTTTCATCCAATTTGTTTCGAAAGACCCATTTTGTGCCAATGACTGATTGATGTTTTGGTCTTGAAGTAAGAGTTCATATCTTGTTCCTCTCAAATTCATTCAATTCATTTTGCATGGAAATGATCCAATCAGGTTCTTGAAGAACTTGAACGTAGTTCTTTGGCTCGACAAGGGATACAAAAGTGGAGAAGGCACATAGATTGTTCACTTTAGATCTAGTTTGAACTCCAGCATTTAGATCCGAGATCACATTCTCTTGTGGATGATATGAGAAGTGTTGAACTTTTCTTCTTTTGATAGATGGAGCAGATCCAAAAGGTTGAGCCTCATATGTTTGACTAGATTCAGGTACCGTTGGTATATTACCTGTTGATCCAATCCCAAGGCTTTGAAGTTGGGTTTCAAGCCCTTGAAGCGGAGTTCTGTTATCACAGTTTTCTGTTTCAAGGTCTTGAAGGTGTGTTTCAAGGTCTTGAGGGTTTTCTTCGGTATCTTGAATCTTTTCCTGCATATTCTTGTCTCGATCTTTAAGATCTTCCTCTTCATCCGAATTATGATCTTCTCTTTGATTCAGATTTAGATCTGCAAAACTCCCACTCAAAGTACCATCATTGCTTTCATCAAAAATAATATGAATATTTTCTTCAACAATTTTGGTACGTTTGTTATAGACGCAATTAGCTTTGCTATTTGAAGCATATCCAATGAATATTGCTTCATCACTATGTGCATCAAATTTTCCAAGATTATCTTTGTCATTGTTATGAACAAAACAAGTACATCCAAAGGGTTTGAAATATGAAATATTTGGTTTCCTTCATTTAAAGAGTTCAGAAGGAGTCTTTTTCAAAATAGGGCGAATCAAACATCTATTTAAAATATAATTTGCAGTGTTCACTACTTCAGCCCAAAAACTTTTTGGCAAATTGTTTTCTAAAAGCATCGTCTTAGACATATCCTCAAGAGTGCGGTTCTTACGTTTCACAACTTCGTTTTGTTGAGGAGTTCTAGGAGCTGAAAAGTTATGTGAAATACCATATTTTGCACAAAACAAATCAAACTTTAATTGATCAAATTCTCTACCATGGTCACTTCTTATAGAAACAATTGGTAGGTTTTTAAAAGTTTGTAACTCCTTACACAATTTTGAAAACTCAAATAAAGCTTCCAATTTTTCTCGTAGAAAAGAAATCCATATGAAACGAGAGAAATCATCCACTATAATAAGGATGTAATGCTTGCCTCTGGGAGATTTGACACGCATAGGTACACAAAGATCCATGTGTAAAAGTTCAATGGGTCGAAAAGAACTTACAGTTTTCTTAGGTTTGAATGAACCTCATGTTTGTTTACCTTGTGTACACGCCTTACATAGATCATTAACCTTGAAATTTAGGTTTGGCAAACCACGTACCAAATATTTTGTAAGTAGCTTCTGTATGGTATGCATGCTTACGTGACCAAGTCTTCTATGCAAAAGCCTTGGATCATCAGTCAAGGCCTTTAGACATTTTGGCTTAGTTCCTGAAACTTGGTTAGTTAAGGGAGGACTGTTGTTCCTGAAACATGGTATAGGTTATCAACATACAGATTTGAATCTTCTTCATGATCGGCCATGAGACACAAGTTTGCTTGTTTTTTTTCGTCTTCTGATTCATTTGTTGATTCTGAATAACTCCATGAAGAAACCATTTCTTTCTTCTTTGGATTATTTTCTTGAAGTTGGTCCTCTTCTTTTGTGGACAATCCTTCACAAGATGATCTGTTTCACCACATTCAAAACAAGTCAGTACTCTCGTTTTCTTATTAGAGTTAGAAAACTTACCTCGGAGTTTTGATGCTCGTGGATATTCTCTATTAGCAGATTGTTTCTTAATCTTGAGAATTCTTGCAAGACCCTTAGAGATCATGACGATTGCATCTTATTCATCATCATCATCACTATCCTCTTCGTCAGATGGTAATTCATCTCCTCTTGATTTTAATGCCAAATTCTTGGAGTTGGATGGGAGCTCTCCATCTTCTTCACCAAGAACCATTTCATGTGTAATGAGTTTTCCAAGGAGGTCATCAAGAGGAAGAGTTGTGAGATTCTAAACTTCTTCAATAGCAGTCATCTTTGGTCCCCACTTGGCTTTGAGTAGGCTCCTTAGAACCTTCCTAACTTTCTCTTCATTTGTGAAGATCTTTCCTAGTCAGTCTAGGTTGTTCACGATCTCAGTGAATCTGGTGAATATTTCTTTGACTGTTTCATTTGGATTCATCTTGAATAGCTCGTATTGTCTGAGGAAGATGCTAATCTTTGTTTCCTTGACTTGACTTGTTCCTTCGTAAGTGACAACAAGCTTGTCCAAAATTTCCTTAGCACTCTTGCATGATGAGATGCGGTTGAATTTATTGGCATCTAATCCGCACTATAGTAGGTTCATTGCTTTGTAATTCTTTGATACACTGTCCACGTCAGCCTGTGTGAAGTCAACTTCCTTCTTTGGGACTTGGACATCTTTAACCGTTGTCATTGGAACTTTAGGTCCATTTTGAATGATGCTCAAAAGCTCCATGTCCTGGTCAATAATGAACATACGCATGAGTGCTCTCCAATGAGCAAAGTTGTTGCCACAGAAGAGTGGTGGTCGAGATGAGGATCTTCCTTGAGCAAATCCACCATCACCTACAAGATTCATGATTAGTCTCACTGATGGTTAAATCAATAAACGTGAGTCTATGTAACACCCCAAATTTTACAACTTAGGGAGTTACTGGTTAGGACCGCACAGTGGGTCCCGACCTTAGTTTGACAACAACTTAACGAGATCTTACAACAAGGCACAGATAAGGAAAAATCAGAAATCATAAAATAGTTCTTAATAATGCATGAATGTGACCAGATCGACTACAGCCGGAAAACGGAATATAACAAAGTACGAAAGGAAAAATGTTCAACTGTAAAACCCACAAATGCAAAAACTGTAAAACGTCCTAAAGTACGACACCCCGGCTGACCACTACCATCTGGATCACTCGGCATCTGCTCTAACCTGTGTCAAATCTAAACAACATATCAACAGTTAGCTAACTAACCAAATATAAGCAAAATGATAACAGCACAAACACAAGCAGAAATAGAAATAAACAAACATCATGCTGGCACTCAACCAATTATTATCTATTATTTAAGTGATTCACATTATTCAATTTAAGTTGTGGCACGAGAACTATTATTAGTTCTCGCCTCCGTTCCTTATCCAACTGGTGTAGGTCTAGCTGACTTCCTTTGGTAGCATCACTACAAACCATGTGTGGACTAGTCCCGAAAGAAACCCCCAGCGCCCCGCGAGCTACTGAGCGGAATGCCACCGCCCGTTACTCTTAGGCCAAAAATACAGGTCGGTATTTATATATCACAACCTATCCCTCTAACATGTCAATCACACACCACCATCATCATTTATACTCGTATTTAGCAGTCAGCTAAGTAAGCCCAAAGGACTTACCTGTTATAACGCTCGACTCTTTAATAACCACTCGCTCTGTAAACTATACCCACTCAATTGCCTGTCAAAGGCGATAAGTGTATTAGCACACTTTCACGTAGATAGAAGTCTAAAACTTCTAAGATCCAATAAGTATTAAGACGTACTAGTTACAGTATTAGTTTTAGGGTAAAATGACCATTTTACCCTTGGTTCCGATTTTCTCGAAAACCCTAAAATTCATGTCCAAACTCCTATTTGAAGTTCTAAAATTATATCCTAACTCTTAGAATTTTATTTGGTTCGAAACTGACATTTTTCCTATGTTTCTATTTTCCGGAAGAAACGAAAAAGGTTTAACTTCGGCTCTAAATATAAAATTCTTAACAGCTTATAAAATTTCCGAATTAAATCTTTAGATCATCTATGAGGTTCTATCTAACCTTAGAAGAAAGAATTTCTCCAAACTGTTCAGCCGATATTTTTATAATAATTCCCAAAGTCGGTTCTTCACTCTACTTTCCTATACTTAGCCAAATTTTAAGTTTACCAAAACTGCTCAACTACCTAACTTCGAGAGCTCATAACTTTCAATCCGACCGTTCATTTCTCCCCAAATTTTAATATGCTAAACTACATATATCTGTCTACAACATATCAAAATTTCAACGGTGGATCTTTATCCAAACGTTTTATAATTGATCGACAAGATGGGCTGTTGGTAACCTAGAAGCTGAAGGATGTAAAACGAATTTACAGCAGCCATTATTTTTCCATTGTTCATAAAATACAGCAGTCCATTATTCTTCCCCTTAGGTCTATATGCTCAGCAGCTACACAAGGTTAATTCCTACTGGTTATGATCTGGAACGAAAATTCAATCTCCACTGCACTACTACTTTACTAGCGGGTTTACAGAGAATACTAACCAACGGTTGGGGTCCGATTTCCAGCTATGTAAATCCCGGTCGGCTCGCTTGCTTGGACTCCAACGTTGCACCTCCCTCTCTTGGCTGGTTACTGCAGGATCCAGACGAGATTCAAACTTCCAGTTGGTACACGCACGTAAAGGAAAGCAGAGGGAAAGGAGGCAAGGACTCACCTACTGCAGCAAATGAGGAACCTCGCCACTGTCTCGATCGGGGGTGGTGGCGCTGGCTGATTTAGCACCGCAGGGGTCGCCTGAGGACACAGCAGGCTCGGTGGTGGTTAGCGGAAGGTGAGTTACGGACAGAAAAAAAAAGGATCACAGAGGAGGGATGAGATGCGGCTCTTACCGGAATCAACAGAAGCTCCGTGCGTGCGGTTGGCGAGGTCCTGGGTGATTGGGAGCGGCGGTGTGGTGCTGCTGTGGTTACCGAATGTAGAGAGACGGAGTTACAGTCTTCGAATGCAAGACATAAAACGGGAAGAAGGACGACGGGAGGAAGAAGGGGACCGGAGTCTTACCGGATCGACGGGAGGCGGACGGCGGAGGCGCACAGGCTAGGTGGCAGCGGCGGTGGCTCCGGCGTCGATGAGGAGTGGTGGAGGCGTCTGTCGCTAGTCGCTAGTCGCTGTTGTACGTACAAACGAGATGGAGGAAGGCGCGGCGTAGTAGAGCAGATTAGGGTTAAATTAGAATTATCTTAATTAGGTTTAATTAGGGGTTAAATAATGGGCTTAGGAAAGTGGGCTGGGCCTAGTAGCGGGTTAAATCTCGTCTCTCCCTTTACACATGATCTGTAACTCGTTAATTGAGTGCGGAAGTTTATAAAATACGGAATTAAGTTCCGTATTTTATAACTTATTATTATTCTTATTTTTCGTACGTAAATTATTTCCGGTCATTTAATTTATCATTTTATGCGAATATAGGTCACATAAAATGATAGAACTAAACTCGTTTATTTTACTTATTTATTTGTTTACGATTGTCGCATCGGACCTTGGTTAATATTAGTTTACCGGAACTTAAAATTTTCGGTTATTACAGTCTAGCTCTGATACCAATTGAAGAACCGAAAGGTGAAATAAATAAGTTAAAAGATACTCTAGAAGTGGGTTGAATAGAGTATGGGAACTTTTCACAAACCAAATCTCAAGGCCTTGAAACTCCTTTCAAGGGCCTTGATGTCGATCTGTGCTCTTTGTGTAACTTTGATTTCAAGGGCTTTGAAACAACTTTCAAGGGCCTTGACTTCGTGCTCCTACAAAACAAAGTTAGTCACAATAGTAAGATATAGTGCGGAATGTAAAAGATTGAGACGAGGATATGTTTACGAAGTTCGACTCTAAATAGCCTACTCTCCGTCACAGGGTATAGCCTTAGGATCTAACTATCTATTATCAGCTTCAAAGGGTCCTAGATACAAACTAGAAGAAATCCCCTTCTTCTCTCACTTTAGTCAACGCTACGATCTAGCTCCAACTCTCACCTAGCTATAATAGCCTAGTTACTTCGTAGAGTAACACACACTCTAGTATAACACTATTTAGATCTTCCAATGAAGCTCTTGTATTTTCTCTCTCTAAGGGGATAAAGCTTTTGCGTAAATGAGAGAAAGAAAAAATACGAATTAAATGAAGATGTTTAGGTTGCTTGAAGACGTAAAGATGTTTTCCGTGTATGCTTGTGTTTCTTTTCTTCTTCGATTACCATCTTCATTTATACTCTTCTATGAAGAGGTCTTCTAGTTATTGGAGAGATGACCGTTGGAAGATGAATCTTCTTCTCCATGAAGATCGCTTCCTATTTTGAGATGAGGTAGACGTTGCAGATCTTCAAATCCTGAGAACACGTCGAATCCTTAGCTTCTTAATCTTCTCGTTTTCTATTGAACCGAAAGAGAAGATATTCTGACGCTTTTCAGTTTTAGAAAATCTTCTGAAAAGATTCTCTAATCTTCGGTTGAAAAAGATCTTCCCTGAAATCTTTTTGTTGAGCAATTCATTCTTGGAAAATCTTCGTTACATTTTGAATTCTTGTTTCGTGCAACTATATAACTTCAAGTCCTTTGAGATCGTCCCTTTGTCGCACTATCTTCCTTGTCTTTGAATAATATTTCAAGGCCCTTGAAGTCCATATCAAGGCCCTTGACATTTGATAAGACCTGTACTGAATTCAAACCAACCAAACATCTAGAGAATATAATCAATACATTGTTAGTGTATCAAACTACTACATTTGTGTTAAATCTTCCATCATCAACACCTGTAAAACATTATAAACAAGGTGGAGTTTTCATATTTCAATATAAACTTCAAATCAAGAGTTCAAGATACAATTCCAACATGAACTTCAAATAAAGAGTTCAAGATACACTTCCAACGTGAACTTCAAATCTTCTTAATGGTAAATCCACCTTCCGATGCATTGGAATCTGTTCTATCTCGGGTTCTAGCTTTTCTTCTCCCATCACATATCGTAAGATATCGACACAGTCTTGTCTTAACATTGGTCAAGTGGTCCACCCCGATCTGTTGAGGTGACGTCCATCGAACACGTGGTTTAATACTTCTTCCGCTGCAATGTTCACCGTATTCTTTCAAAGATTCTTCATCTCCTAAACTCGAGAGACTTGCTCGAGGCTTCTGACTCTTGGGCCTTGGTTAAACAATGTTTCAGCTTAAGACCCCTCTTTCACTTTGAAGAAATTATGATAAAAATCTTTCATATACTTCTCGTACATCACATGTCGACATCAAACTTCAAAACTTCAGTCTTCTATTACTCTTGTTGGTCACCTTATGAATCTCTTGTTGTTCCATGAACAACTTCAAAACCGTATAGTATGCCCCGTGGAGAACGCTAGGCGAAATTCCTCAACAACAATTATTGAAAGATCCACTCATTACTTCACCAAGAACTAACATCATAACCTTTAAGCTTGCAGTGTTGCCCTTATCTAGGTCCTCCCTTTCACACTATGGCCACCATGGCTCTTCCGTGTGAGTTTGAAACATTTGAATCCACCTTTTCTCGCACAAACATTCCATTCATTTCATTAGAATGAACATACTGTGCATTTTCTTTATATATTCCTATTTTCGTACAAGAACAATAGAACCCTCACTTTCCACTTGGTTCTTCTAGTTTTCTTCACCCCAATCAAACTTTAAAAGTTCTGATCCATGTCATTCCCCCCATATGCCAATCCTATGACCTAAGAAGGTCGCGTAAGATCGTTACAATCTCCTCCTCGGAGGTCTTGTTCTAACTACTTGCTTGAACTCGTTCAACATTATTTGATTTAAGACAAACGCGCGACCATTGATGTCCCTCCTTACTATTGACATTTATCCGCCGCGAATACTCCAAGCTCTTGATCCCGATCCTATATGTTCTCATAGTCTTGTTTTATCTTCAATAATCTGCATGTTTGAATGTATATTATGTGATTATATTGCCATTTCATCTACCTTTGTGGGAATCGAGGTCTACACCAAGTTTCGTTGTAATCATAGGTAAAATGGTACATTTTGGATCGAAATGGAGCCAAGGAGCAAAGGAGTCATTGGAGCCACATTTAGGAGCTTAAAAGAGGACCTAGGAAGCTTGGAATTAACAAAGAAGATTTACTTTGGACCAGATTTAAGAGATTTCACCTTCAGCTGAGATTCACCTCGGTCAGCTACAATGTCACCTCGACCGAAGTGATCTTGAGGAGCGCCTCGACCAAGGCAAATACTCCGACGCGGCGAGATATATTTTATTTGGCAAAGATCTTTTATTTTTGGAAGGAGAGATCTTATATTTTTGGGCTGGATTTCTGGAAGGAAGATCATATATTTGGGAGATTTATTTTAGAGATATGGATATATTTTATTAGGAAATTATCTTTTTAAGATATTATTATCTTTGGAAGATAATTCTCCTATATAACGGGTTGGATTTTCCACAATTCAACAACCCTGCTAACCTCGCACCTCTAGATTTTTATCCTTTACACTATATTCTCCCAGATGCAATTGGGAAGGAAGCTTGAAGGAAGATTGAAGATTTAAGGAAGGAAGTTCATAGCTTTGAGATAACTTTTAAGGGGATTTGTAAGACTTTCTTAGATTCTCTTTGGTTTGTTGTCTTTGTGTGATTTGTGATTGAGGAACGCTGATTTGTTTGATATTTGATTCAGTTATTAAAGCCTTGTTCTTAAGGTTTTTGTGTTCAAATATTCATTCCCTTCTCAAATATTTGATTATTGCTTTCATGATGATGAGTGGCTAATTTCCTTGTGCGATTCTAGGGTAATTGGCTGAAAGTTGTGGGAAAGACGATGATAGAATAATCTTAATCCCAATAGGACCCTGAAAGCTCGATTCTTTATCCTTAACCCTAGAACATCTCGTTCAGTCGATGAACATCTCGGCCGGGGTGGAACTTGACTGACCGAGGTGACCTTTTCTAATCCGTAACTGAGAGTTAAGTGTTAGAGTTTGCCAAATCCTATTCTTATTACACCTTTCCTGGTACAATGCAAGCCTAGGATGAGACTTACCCGGTGATTCCTTAGTTTGTTTACCCGTGATTATAAGTGTAGGTAATAAAGGTTTATCCTTTATTGGGGTTTGAGTGTGGCTTCATCCCATCTTTGTGAGTTAGCCTGAGACTTACCCGGTAAAGGTTGATTCTATTCCCTTAATTGGTGTATTGGTTTGAGATTATAGTTCCTTTCCTTAGTACCTTGAGACTTACCCGGTAATAGGAGCTTTTGGTTTGGAGTTAGTGAGTAGTGAGACTTACCCGGTGATCTATTCCACTTTAGAAACACCTTCCCTTTACAAAATCTCAGCTTTGTCCGCTTATCTTGAGATCTTGAGTTGGAACCAGAACTGGATGCTTTAATCCCTACAATTTGCATATTTCCCTTTATTGACCTTATTATCATCTCTTTGATTGCTTTAATCGCTTTTGTGGTTTAGTTACATTGATAACCTATACTTGCTTTGTTTCACCTAAGTCCCTGAGATCGACACCCCGGAATTCTTGCTTTTACTATAATTGATCCGTACACTGCGGGTTCGCATCCTTGTTTAAGCATATTTCCTCGGTTATAAATTTAAAGCTTGCACACACCGTTTGGAGCGAACAAGTTTTTGGCGCCGTTTCCGGGGACTTGGTCTAGACCGAGCCGGTTGCGGTAGTCTTTCAGGGCAATTGCCCCTGTTGCTACTAATCACTCTACTTGAGTGACTTTCGCAGGCAATGATGCACGGACACGGACACGGATACGGGAAACGGATACGGCGAGAAACGGGGAAGCGGCAATCCTCAAAAGTATATGAAACGGGGACACGGCGAGTAAAATAATTAATATATTATTTTAAAGATATTGAAATATAGAATTACTATATCATAATGAGATACATATATATGAAAAAAATCATTGATATATGAGTTGATAAAATATTAACATGATGATAAAATAATCGATACAAAAGTTTAGAAACAAACATTTTCACTCTTACAAAACATAGAAATAAACATATTTGGTTTTACAAACTAAAATAATCATACTTAGTATCAAAATTGAAGAATGAATCATTCATTTGCAAATCAACAATAACCGAACAACAAGATCAACAAAGGAAAATAATAATAAATATTTGTGAATTATAAAAAAGTGAAAGAATTAAAATAACATAGTCAACATTCAACAAAAAGAAATTACAAAATAAATTAATAATCAAAGATTCAAAATTAATTTATAAAATCATAAGAAAAATGGAGAGAAGAGTCGGCTGGTGAAACAACATTTCAACATTAGAGCCGGAGAAGAAGATCGGTGTCCTACTTCCAACAACCACAATCTCGCAGGTGGTCATGTGGAGCTAGGTTTAGTCGGAAAAAATGGGAGAGAAGAAAAAATATTACGGTATATAAGTTTTTATTTCGTTGATCATGTCTTGACCGGACACAATCCGCGTCCTCACCGTGTCCTAGACGTGTCCTACATTGGAAACGTGTCTTGACCGTGTCCGGTCATATTTGACCGTGTCCGAGCCGTGTCCGGTTGTGTCCCCGTTTCCGACACGGCAGGACACGGGACACGCCGCATTCTAGAAGTGTCCGTGCATCATAGTTCGCAGGTTCTTTCTCTTAGGTTTATGCGAAGAACCCGCGCTGGGAAGGAAATCGTTCCTTACGATCCCGAACCAGAAAAGACATACAAAAGACGCTTGAAAGAAGCTAAGATGGCCAACCAAGATGATCACGATCTTGAGGCCGAATTGAAAGAGGCGTTGGAACAACTACGCCTCAGCAAGGAAGAACTGCGGCTGGAAAAGGAAGAAACTCGCGCAAGGACGGAGGCGATCGAAGCAGATATGGCAGCTTTACGGGACCAATATCTACCTCGACCGAATCCAGATCCTCGACCGAGGCAGGACCTAGCTCCAGTTGCCCCGGCCGAGATACTTCCACCTCGGATGCCTGTCCGAGATGTTCTTTTTGCAGGTATCCCACAGACCCTAGGACAGAGGATGGACCATAATCAGCAAGTGAGGCGTCCAGGAGTCAACCTAGGTGATCCAGCGGAACATGATTATGAACTTCGACCGCAAGTTCTTTCCATGATCCGTCAATGCCAGTTTGGAGGTTTAGAGAGGGAGTATCCGCATCAACACTTACAAAATTATGATATTTTGATGGAGACCTTGAGACCTTCAAAAGTGGAAAATAATAATTACAAGCTAAGGTCTTTTTACTTTTCTTTGAAGGACAGGGCGCTTACTTGGGTATCAGTCTTTTCCTCCCGGAAAGATCAACACTTGAGAGGAGATGACGACGGCGTTCGTAACTAAATTCTTTCCCCCCTCCAAAACCGCTGAAATGAGAGGGAAGATCAATGCATTTATCACGAAGGACAAGGAGAGTTTGTCCAAGTCATGGGAGAGATTTAAAGACATTCTTTTGGATTGCCCACATCATGGGATTCCAAAGATAGAGTTGTTGGAGATATACTTCAAAGGATTGGATGGAACTACCCAATTCAACCTTCAATTACTATCCGCCGGCACATTCATGGACATGCCGATTGATGAAGCTTGGGAGTTCATTGAGAAACAAGCTTTGCACATGGAGAAATACTCCCACCAAGGAGCTGAAAATGGAGTTAAGAGAGTCAACTTCCAAGAAGCTCCATCAAATGATAACCAACTCACCTCCCTCAAGAATGATGTGAAGCAATTGAAGGACCTTTTGGTTGCTCACACCAAAAAGGAAGAAGGAGGATATCAAGGGTCAAGGAACAACAACAATGGTTCCCGGAACAACAACTACAACAACAATAGAGGCTCCAACAGCAACAATTGGTGATCCAACAATCAAAATTCGGGTAACCCTTACTCTAACTCCAATTCTAATAATTCTTCTAATCCTTTCCTCTCTTCTTCTTATACTCCATTGAAGAGCCAGGAGCCTAGATCAAGTTCGTCCCAGCCAGCGAAGAAAGATGCAGTGCTGGAAGCCATCTTGATCAAGCTCAATGCTATGGAGACGTCCATGACTTCATTTTCGAAGACACAAAAAGCCTTAGAACAACAATTCTTTAACAAGGCGAATGAAGCGCCAAGAGATCCAGGGAAGCTCCCAACAAGGACAGAGAGCAACCCAAAAGGACAGATCATGGCAATAACGACGAGAAGTGGACTGAAAACTACAGATCCAGTGCCTCGGTCGATGCCAGTACAGACGAAGAACACCTCGGTCCAGGTACAGATGAAGAACACTTCGACCGAGGTACCAACCGAGGTGGAGCCTCAGAAAGCGAGGAGAAATCTGAAGTTTATGTTCCACCTCCTGCTTATAAACCACCACTTCCATTCCCCCAGTCAAGGGCTAGAGCACATCTAGACAAGCACTTTGATAAGTTCCTTGACTTGATGAATAAATTACATATTAGCATCCCTTTTCTTGATGCTATTCTAGGGATGCCCGCCTATGGGAAGTTCTTAAAAGAGATTCTATCAAGGAAGAGGAAGCTGGAAGATTTTGGTGAAGTAAGGATGACATCTAAATCCTCGGAACTCATTCAAATCATGAAGGAGAAGATGCCACCCAAGTTGAGAGATCCCGGCTTATTTTGCATTCCCATTCAAGTTGGGGATGTTACTTATGAGGCATTGTGTGATCTAGGAGTCAGCGTGAGCATCATCCCGCTGGAGCTATGTGTGAAGATCGGACTTGGAGAACCCAAGCCGGTGAAGATAAGGCTATACATGGCGGACCGCTCCATTACCCATCCCGTGGGCATTTTGGAAGATGTTCCGGTTAAATTAGGTAACTTCTACTTACCTATAGACTTTGTTGTACTTGATATTCCCGTAGATTATCCCGTCCCTATCATTCTCGGGAGACCATTTCTAGCAACCTCGGGTTGTAATGTGGGTTGTAAGAACGCCAAGTTGAAATTCAACATTGGCAGTGATCAAGTGGAATTTGCATTGCTTGCTGCAATGAAAGGAGAGCCGCTGGAGGATGATATCTTCAACATTTATGATGAAGAAGGATCAAGAGAATTGGTGAGCTCTATCCTTATTAATGATCCCCTTGAAAGAGTTATTAGTTTTAGCTTAATGGAGGAAGGTATAGATGCTTCTTGTGATGCAGATATACGGAGCTTAAAGGCACTAGAAGAAGATCCAGGAGCTAAGATTGAAAGACTAATCCAGGGGAAGAAAATCTCTAGTTTTGGTCCCAGTTGCAGTACCTCGACCGAAGCACTTTCTGGACCAAGCGAGGTGTTCTTGACTGAAGAACATCTCGGTCACCCATTTTGGACCTCGACCGAGGTCGAAAGCGAGATACCGCCAACTGAGAATAACAAACTTTCTACTCCCTTTTCTGAAACTCATTTACAATTGGTGGAGCACTTTCTCCACCAAGCATCTGATAATAAAGAACCTTGGTATGCTGATATTGTTAATTATCTTGTTTGCCAGAAAATACCGCCCGGATTGACGTACGCTCAAAGGAAGAAATTCTTTAAAGATGTACGCCACTAATATTGGGATGAACCTCTATTGTTTAAGAGAGTTCCGGACGGGATTCTTCGAAGATGCATTCCGGAAGATGAAGCTACTAGTGTCATACGACATTGCCACTCACTTCCTTGTGGGGGACATGCTAGTGCTCACAAAACATGCGCTAAGGTATTACGTTCCGGTTTCTTTTGGCCTACATTATTTAAGGATGTGCAAACGTTTGTTGTTTCTTGTGATGCATGCCAAAGAACAGGGAATTTATCTAGGAGAAACGAGATGTCACTCAACAACATCCAAGAAGTTGAGATTTTTTATGTATGGGGAGTTGACTTCATGGGACCTTTCCCATCTTAGGAGGAAACCTCTACATCCTCCTAGCTGTCGATTACGTCTCTAGATGGGTGGAAGCCATTGCCTCCCCCACTAATGACGCCAGGGTGGTTGTGAAATTCTTTAATAGGACTATCTTTCCATATTTTGGGACTCCACGCATCATCATCACCGATGGAGGGACACATTTCATCAACCGAAAGTTTAAAGCACTTCTATCGAAGTAGGGGTAACCCACAAGGTAGCAACCCCTTATCACCCTCAAACTAGTGGACAGGTCGAGATCTCAAATAGAGAAATCAAAGAAATCTTAGAGAAGACCGTCGCTAGGGCGAGGAAGGATTGGTCCATGAAGTTGGACGACGCTCTTTGGGCTTACAGGACCGCATTCAAGACTCCCATTGGTACCATCCCTTATAATTTGGTATATGGGAAGTCTTTTCATTTGCCCGTTGAGTTAGAACACAAGGCGTATTGGGCGATCAAATGGTTGAACTTCGACATCAAGGAAGCCGGTGAGAAGCGGCTATTGGACATCAACGAGCTGGAGGAGCTGCGTTTGAATGCTTATGAGAATGTCAAGATCTACAAGGAAAGGACAAAGAAATGGCATGACAAGCGTATCATTCCTAAGGAGTTCAAAGAAGGAGATTTAGTTATACTCTTCAACTCCCGCCTTCGCCTCTTTCCAGGTAAGTTGAAATCTAGATGGACAGGACCTTACGTTATGAAACATGTTTTCCCTTATGGTGTAGTTGAGATTTGGGGAGAAACAAGTGGAAGCTTCAAGGTCATTGGTCATAGACTTAAGAAATACCAACCGGAAGTCCAGGTTGAGCATATTGCACCACTATATCTTGTTTAGGAATCCCGTACGGTCCAGCTAGCGACCTTAAATCAAGCGCTTCTTGGGAGGCAACCCAAGGTATTGTTTTCTTTTCCCTTTTCTAGTCTAGCTTTAGATAGTTTGCTTTTGCTTTGCTTTGTTTTTGGCGTCCTAGATAGAAACCAGGTACTTTCTAAGGAAGGAATACATCCCAAGAGCAACACTGGAAGGATAGAAGTTCGAGAAATTGAGAAGATAGAGTTTGACTGAGACACATCTCGGTTGCAGTCACAGCATCTCGACCAAGATGATTCTTGAGCAACCGAGGCGACTAGGGTTGACAACAATTCACCTCGGTCCAGACACCTCGGTCCAGTCGGGACCACCTCGACCGAGGTGACAGTAGAATCGGCGAGGGGTATAAAAGGGGAATAGTTTTTCCCATTTTCCCTCCCACTTCTCTCTCGACCGCGGCGGACCATCACCTCATTTCTCCGATTTTCACTTGTTTTCGACGATTCTTGCTTCCATTTTGCAAAGAAAAAAGTAGAGAATCAGTTTGCAAGCAAAAATCTGCAACAAGAACGCCTCAATTCGACTGAATCTCGGGTAAACATTCGAAAACCCTAACTTCTCTATTCTCGCAGATTTCGGTGTTTAGTGGCTTTGGTTGCCATAGATCTCTGTTGAAAAAGGCTTAAGTACCCCTTAGGAACAATCTGTAGTGAAATTGGGGGAAAATAACTGGAAATCTGAGAATTGAAATCGAATAGCGATCTACCTCGGTTCAGTCGACCTGCGCCTCGGCCGAGGTGATTCTTGAGTTCTGACAAGCGACCGAGGTGATCTGTCAGATAGAAAGAGAGAATGAGTTCCAGGTCCGATCGCCAGTTAGTTCTGAGGGACAGATCCTCACCTTCTTCTTCTTCTTCTCGACCTTCCATACCGGTGATACATGAGCGTCACCAGGCTGACTACGACCGCATCTGTACGCGCCCAGTGATTGCGCCGCGGTATTTGGATATTGCTGCTTTCGATTGTCTTTATGTTGCTGATAATTTGAGGCGGATGGTTTCGATGGTAGGGCTGGAGCAGTTCATGGAGATTAGAGCTTCAGCCTACCTTGAGCCTACATTGGAGTTTGTGAGTTCTGTAACTCACCTGCCTGAGGAGAGGGTCATCAAGTACCGGTTGCTGAACCGGAATTACTTAGTTTCGATGGATTAGTGGAGAAACATCTTCGGCTTCTCGACCCCCACAGTTCCCGACTTCCCTTCTCGAGCCGTGGCTCGACAGTTTTGGGGTCAAATAGCTCATGTTGTTGAGCATGCTGATAGGTGGAGACCTATAGACTCCAGGGAGAGGATTATTTTCCACCTTGCTTTCAGATTAGCTCACCGAATTTTTAGCGAGACACTTCTGGCGCGTACTGAGACGCCCCAGAAGATTAGACAGGGGGAGCTACTGAGTCTGTTTTGTATGGTGACCGGAGGAGTGCCTGATTTTGGTGCGATGCTAGCTGAGGATCTGCACCAGATCAAGGCTAAGGGGAAGGGAGACATTTACTGTGGCGGCTTAGTGACTCACATAGCCACTGTGATGGGGTTGGACTTGAGCGTAGTGGCGGCTGCCAAGCCGCTAGGTCTGCAGGAGTTGATCACCAGGAGGTCTCTAGTTCCTCGTGGACTCACTACGCCATATGTGGCGATGCCTTGGGAGCATATTGCCCCTCAGGGTATTAGGTGGTCATCCCAGTTCTCCGTCTACGATCCACAGTACTGGTCCACTACGTGGATTCCCTACATTGAGGATGCTAGAGACGCAGCAACTCAGGTGCAGGAGGAGGATGAGGAGGACGATGGCGGTGTTGCCATGGAGACAGGGACGGATACAGCCGGTCCCAGTGTACCAGTCGTCGATCTAGACGACGAGGCTACAAAGGAGGAGGCAGCTGCACCACCACCACGTCCTGCTAGGCGCAGAGTCCGCAGATTTAGAGATCCAGCAGCGCATCAGAGGATTGATGACCTCACCGATCAAATGATCGACTCCTACGCCGCCCTGACAGTCGATATCAGTGAGCGTTTGGATGACCAGCGCCGAGAGATGGAGAGTCGGACACATCAGATGTTGGAGAGCCAACACTACCAGCGCCGGATGATGGAGATCCAGTTCCAGCACATGATGGGATATCCTTTTGACCCATCCCAACATCCGTACATGCCATATCCACCACCACCACCAACGGATCAGGACTAGAGCTTGCAGGGATTTCTTTTATTTATTTATTTATTATGCAGCTCAGCTTATGCTCGGTGAGTACTCTATTTTTTAGACTTATTTTGACCCATTGGGACAATGTGTCCCAAGTATGGGGTATTTGGATGTATTTATATGACTTATGTGTATGCTTGGATGACTCTACCGGATATTACTGTTTTATCTTGCTCCATGTGTTTATGTGAGACTACATGCATACATACAGGTTATTTGATTGAGAAAAGCGTCAAAAACTGGTTAAGAAAAAAAAATTTATGACCTCAACCGAAGTGATTCTGACCGGTCGAGGTGCAGCACCTCGGTTGACTTAGAACATCTCGACCGAGGCAGTTTAACTGAAAGTTTTCGAAACGATTTTTGTGCTTTTTTTTAGGATATGACCTCAGTGAAGATTTTGTTTGCAGATTGGTTTTGAAATCTTTATATGTTTGAAAGGTTTTATGATATGTTTAAGTTGTTAAATGCTTTGTTTAAAATTTGGGGGCATGTTTAATACTTTGTTTTTATCAAAATTATGTTGAATTTGAAGGTTGACACCACATGATGAGTACTCTCACTTTCTTCCTGGGATGATTAAGGCAATTCACTCTCTTCTCTTCTTCTTCTTGATCATGCTTAGCCCCTCATATACATATTTGCCTCCCTTAACCTATCCGGAAATTTGGAAGCAAGCAAGTGAAAAGCAAGTGAAGAAAAAGTTGAGATGTTGGCTGGAAGTTAGAAAGAAACAAATAGATTTGGGAAAGTCAATCATGATGATGAGTAACTCGGCACCATTCACATAGCCGGGTGTTTGTGTCTTGCCAAAGTCGGATTGAGCGATATTCCTAACGGGTCATGGTATGTGCATCAAGGGTTTGAGGCATCTCGAGAAATTGATGATTGCTGATTTCCTAGGCTAAGGTTATTGTGCACCTCTGTCCATGCATCCCAAAAAGTAAAAAATGTAAATAAGCAAAGCTTATTGGTGGAAGATGTTGAAGTTCAAAGCAAGTGAAGTGAAGATCCTTTTCCCGGATTCTAGCACCACATTCCCTATATACATCTCACCCTCACACGTTTCTTGACCTTCTTTTGAAAGCCCTTGAGACCTCGAGCTTGTTGATTGACTTGGTGGTTTAAACTGGATTATACATGATTAATTTCGATAATAATGATTTATTATGCATTCTATGATTTTATGCAAAGATGAACAACTTCCTTATATTAATAAAATATTTTGATCATATTTTGATTTTAATTACCATGAAGCATTCTCTTATAGTGATCTACGAGTGAAGCACACCATTAAAATGTTTTGAAATACTTTTTATTGATCTTTATGACCAATAACCCATTTTATCTTGTACTTAAGATTTGGAACTTGCTTGGGGACAAGTAATGGACAAGTATGGGGTATTTTGATAGCATGAATTATAGTCTATATTTGGGGACTTGTTTAGACGTTTTATCTTCAATAATCTGCATGTTTGAATGTATATTATGTGATTATATTGTCATTTCATCTACCTTTGCGGGAATCAAGGTCTACACAAAGTTTCATTGTAATCGTAGGTAAAATGGTACATTTTGGATCGAAATGGAGCCAAGGAGCAAAGGAGTCATTGGAGCCACATTTAGGAGCTTAAAAGAGAACCCAGGAAGCTTGGAATTAACAAAGAAGATTACTTTGGACCAGATTTAAGAGACTTCACCTTCAGCTGAGATTCACCTCGGTCAGCTACAGTGTCACCTCGACCGAGGTGATCTTGAGGAGCGCCCCGACCGAGGCGAATACTCTGACGCGGCGAGATATATTTTATTTGGCTGAGATATTTTATTTTTGGAAGGAGAGATCTTATATTTTTGGGTTGGATTTCTGGAAGGAAGATCATATATTTGGGAGATCTATTTTAGAGATATGGATATATTTTATTAGGAAATTATCTTTTTAAGATATTATTATATTTGGAAGATAATTCTCCTATATAAAGGGTTGAATTTTCCACAATTCAACAACCCTACTAACCTCGCACCTTTGGATTTTTATCCTTTACACTATATTCTCCCAACTGCGATTGGGAAGGAAGCTTGAAGGAAGATTGAAGATTTAATGAATGAAGTTTATAGCTTTGAGATAGCTTTTAAGGGAATTTGTAAGACTTTCTCAGATTCCCTTTGGTTTGTTGTCTTTGTGTGATTTGTGATTGAGGAACGCCAATTTGTTTGATATTTGATTCAGTTTTAAAGCCTTGTTCTTAAGGTTTTCGTGTTCAAATATTCATTCTCTTCTCAAATATTTGATTATTGTTTTCATGATGATGAGTGGCTAATTTCCTTGTGCGAAGTAGGGTGATTGGCTGAAAGTTGTGGGAAAGACGATGATAGAATAATCTTAATCCCAGTAGGACCCTGAAAGCTCGAGTCTTTATCCTTAACCCTAGAACATCTCGTTCAGTCGATGAACATCTCGGCCGGGGTGGAACTTGACTGACCGAGGTGACCTTTTCTGATCCGTAACTGAGAGTTAAGTGTTAGAGTTTGCCAAATCCTATTCTTATTACACCTTTTCTGGTTCAATGCAAGCCTAGGATGAAACTTACCCGGTGATTCCTTAGTTTGTTTACCCATGATCATAAGTGTAGGTAATAAAGGTTTATCCTTTATTGGGGTTTGAGTGTGGCTTTATCCCATCTTTGTGAGTTAGCCTGAGACTTACCCGGTAAAGGTTGATTCTATTCCCTTAGTTGGTGTGTTGGTTTGAGATTATAGTTCCTTTCCTTAGTACCTTGAGACTTACCCGGTAATAGGAGCTTTTGGTTTGGAGTTAGTGAGTAGTGAGACTTACCCGGTGATCTATTCCACTTTAGAAACACCTTCGCTTGCAAAATCTCAGCTTTGTCCGCTTATCTTGAGATCTTGAGTTGGAACCACAATTGGATGCTTTAATCCCTAGAATTTGCATATTTCCCTTTATTGACCTAATTATCATCTCTTTGATTGCTTTAATCGCTTTTGTGGTTATTAGTTACATTGACAACCTATACTTGATTTGTTTCACCTAAGTCCCTGAGATCGATACCCCGGAATTCTTGCTTTTACTATAATTGATCCGTACACTATGGGTTCGCATCCTTGTTTAAGCATATTTCCTCGGTTATAAATTTAAAGCTTGCACACACTGTTTGGAGCGAACAATTAACTTGTATTTGACCTTCTTCGAAGTTAACGACTTACCCTCCTACCATACTTCCATGCTACCATACTCCTTAAAGGATACCCTCTCGGGGTAATTTGTCTTAACTCCACTAGCTCATTATACTCTGCTTCAACTCCGTTAGCTCTTTCTACGCTCCTCTCTTCCTTCCGCTTTTGTAAGATAACCATACCTACCCAACACTCTCGTCTCATATGTCCCACCTTTATAGGCTTAACCGATCTTCATAATGTTTAGCAAATGCACTCCTCAAATATTCTGACATTTATTAGCCTTCACTCGCATCCTTCTTGGTTGATAACTTAAGTTCTTCGATCCAGCTCCTTGTTTCCTCTTTCATCTTCTGAAGATCATCATCCTCACACACTTCTTCCTTCATAGCGTTGCTTAGTCTCATCACAATGACGGAAATCGATTGACTCCCACGGTAATTCACTTTGTGAATATTCACCATGTGATCCTCCTCGTAACTCTCAAACTTTTGAATAAGTCACCCGCTTAGAATCTCGCAAAGATCGCCACTACACCCTCTAGTACCTCCGTAAGCTTAACTTCCGGTTCGCGTCAATCTTTCTTATTTCTTGGACCACTCTTTTCATCTTGACTCCCATACTTAGGAGCCCCTATTGAAAACTCGTCTCACTTGAAACGCCACTTTTATTCTCGAGCAAGAATGTAGTCCTCTTTACTTGATTCGCATCTTTAGTTCATCGACACCGCACTTGGAAAAATCTTACGTTCGTTGTCTCTAGTTGCCTCATTGATGCTCCTTCATTATTTCCTTGGTACCACCCTCACGTCTTCATGTCGCTTTTATATTGGTAAAGTCTCATCTTGGTTTCGCTTAAGTCGACACAAGGTTCCCTTTTTATTTGTTTGTCCTTTGGTTACGTCATCTCTAGTCTTCTTCTTCGATGTCCTCTTAAAGAAGTCCGGGAAATAACCGGGGTGCTTGTGAAAATGAAAACTTGATGCACAACTCGATAACTTGAGCATACTATCCTAAGCCTAAAGGCGTTGTCAAGGGGGCGATGATAGCTTTCTATCATCTTAGCTATAAGGTTCACTATCACTAATATGACACTAGTATACCATATGTTTATATATATATATATAAACATAAACGCCATGCTACTACTATAAACATAATCAGTCCATAAATAATTTACAATTCAACATACAAGTATAGTCCAAAACATCCTAAGTCCACATATACATATCTACATACATATATACACACACACACACACATATATAAATATATATATACATATTATAATAATCAATAACTACGTTGCCGAAATGCGCGGAGGAAGTGGTGGTCCCGTACATTCTACCCCAACTAACTCATGCACATGATTTGAATACGTAATTCATTTCTTTAAAACACAGAATCCTTGAGGGTTCTGTTTATTTTTATTCGGCCTTTAGAAGATTGCGAGTGTCATTGTTGTCAACCTAGGGCTCTGATACCACTTTTGTAACACCCCGAATCTGCGGGACTCGGGTTGCTACGGGCGGAGACTTCACAATGGGTCTCGGCCCTTAGCTTGACAACAATTTCACCGGATCTTGCAATTAGTCACAAAAAAAGGCCAAATCCGAAATACATTTTTGTGCAATGTTATGAAACCCAAAAGACAAAAGAAAGGAAAGACTTCGGCCTTCCTTACAACAACCTCAACATAATACAAAAACAACAACACAAGGACTCAAATTCCCCAAACTCGACCTATGATTTACGGAACCCCGGCTGCCCACTCCTCCGGATCACTAGGCCACATCCTATCCTGCACATCAACTACAACAATCGGGATAAAACCGTTAGCTCACATTCTAGGCATTATAAAGATAATATGGCACAAACACACACATAAGAACACATAACACACAACATGCTCATATACATATACATCCGGTTCTTATTCTCTTTTTAGGTTATTCCATTTCTAATTTCATTCGTTTAAAGTGTGACACGAGAGTCTTATAACTCTCGCCTCTGTCCCCATGTAACCAACAGGAGTATGGCGGAGTTCAACCCATATACCATGTGGAGTGGCGAAGAAGCCCGCCCGTATACAATGTATGGCCTGGTTGCAGAGAACCTCCCAGTCTCCCTCGGGAGCTGGGCGGTGATGTCACCGCCCGATAATAATAGTAACAATGGGCCAAATAATATATATAGTCAAGTAATCCTAATCCGATGTCACGATCAAAACCGATAAACCACACACCACCATAATGTATCCAAATAATGCATAAAAGCGGCTAAGTAAGTCCGAGGAATTACCTCGTCTCAAAGCTAGCTAAAAACCGATCTCACTTCCCGTAGGAATACAACCAAGGCTTGTTCAAGACAAGGCACGATAATCAACAACCACCCATGCAAGCTATAAGTCCTTATATTTCTAGTACTATATACTCTTACAAGATCATACACTCCCATAAACTGGGATAACACTCCTAGTTCTCATAACTCACAAGATCACGACTACAGCCACAAGGGCTAGGATACTCTCATCCTAAACTCCACAATCTCAACAAATATATAAATACCACCTCAAGTCTCACAAGGTCAACCATTATGCTCACAACTGTATAAAAACTCAAGATCAACACACCACTTGTCATAGGACATTAGTAATCTCAAACACTCACCTAAGGTTTCAAGCCGCTACTTGACATTCATATGGTTATGCTAGATCCAACCTAACATGATACTACTAAACATAACTAGATCGAGAAAGAAGTTACTCACACGAGGTCGAAGGCGGAAGACGATCTGCGAACGTCGAGAATGGATTCGTTGGTCTATATCGGGTGCTTCCGGACCTAGAACCAAAGCTAAGGAAATTTAGCTTATATGCTAAATTTGATTTTATATATATATATATATATATATATATATATATATATATATATATATATATATATATATATATATATATATATATATAACTCAAAGGCAAAACTCGTTTTCCAAAGGCCAACGTTAAAATCCCATAAATAATCTTTCCGGGGCAAAATATAAGTACAAGAAGTTGGTCGTAAACTGCAATTAAAACTTGGAGCCCTAAATCAAAATTAAACCAACATGGGCACCATCGATAATTTGCAAAATATTTGGGTCACAAACTGCAATGAAACTATGGCTCAAATATATAATAACTTTCTGCAGGGTACAAAAGTTCATTTCCATAAGTCTAGGGTCACAGCTGCAATTATCCAGCAAAATGGGCACAAAATGTAATAACAACAAAGAGAGGGGGCTGATATGATTAGACCAAAGATGCCTTCTTCAACCTTTCAAAATCACGCAGAGGGAAGGACAAGTGGCGCTGCAGAGGAAGGGTGAGCAGCTGGCGGCGTTACGGCTGCACTCGACGACGGGATCTACTGGCGACAGAGGCGGCGATTGCGGCGGAGGGCGGCCCAGTATCCGGCGGAGTAGTTGCCCTAACCTTGCGACAGAATACAAAGAACAGGGGAGGAAAATAGGGGTGGCCTGCTGGTGCTCCGATTGGGTCGAGGCGGCAGTGGGGAGGTGGTTCTCCTTCGATCCGGCAGGTCCTGGTGGCGCAGCGTCTTCTCCGTGTGGTGCAGCTTCTCAATCAGGGCTGCAACAAAGAGGGAAAAAGGGGAGATGGGAAATGAATTGCGTGAAGAGGTAGGGATTGGGCTGGCTTGCGTGAGAGTATGAGAGGGGACAGAGCTAGCGAGGGATTGGGTTGCAGGGCTGGCGGAGGGAGCGAGGGGTCGGCGCAGAGCACGGTTGGCAGCAGCGAGGGGTCGGCGCGTCACTGGGAAGAGCAGCGGCAAGGAAAGAAAAAAAAAAGAAAAATAATAAAATAAAAAGGATATATTTGATTAAAACATTCAGAAAGAGAAATAAATATGTGAAAAAAAATAACGATGCTTCATTTACCATTTGTCCAAAAACAACGCGCCTCACGCGCCCCCAATCTCAACCCTAGCAAAATCCTTCTCTCGAAACCTACACTTCGTCTCCCTACTATACGAATCCACTCTTTATCATCAAAACGAAAGAGATGAGTACCCTCCTCCTCAATCTAAGGGACCGGATGAGCAAAATATTGACAAATCTGTGTGGATTTCATTCTCCATCGTGTACTCAGGCAAGCAAAAGGGGGATAGAAAACGCCTGAAATTGAAAAACGAGTGTGAAGAAAATCAAAAAGTTGAGGAGTTGTTGGATTTTCGGTGTCCGGTTTTAGATCAAAGGGTCGTAGTCTCACTTATGTGAGTAGACGAAGCTCCCAATTGCCAAACAAATTAATATAATTATCTTGAACTAAAAACTAGTTATTAACCAAGGGTTTGTAATCTCTACAAAGGAGTAGACAAAACCCAACCTAGAGTTTGTAATCTCCGCAAAGGAGTAGACAAAACCCAATCAAGAGTTTGTAGTCTCCAAAGGAGTAGACAAAAACTCAACTAAAAGTTTGTAATCTCCACAAAGGAGTAGACAAAACTCAATCAAGAGTTTGTAGTCTCCAAAGGAGTAGACAAAACTCAAGTAAGAGTTTGTAATCTCCAAAAAGGAGTAGACAAAACTCTAATAGAAGTTAAGTTAAATTACACGTCTTATAAACCGGTTGTTATATGTTAAAACCATTGACTTGGATAATGTAATGAGTCATTCATAAATGAATTTTCCTTCTAAGTGTATTCTCCCCTACACCGGGAATATCCAAATACCTTAGTGGGATAAAACGTTACACGTTACAAAGACTAAGTAAGAGACTTACTTATCTTACTTTGTAGAAAGGGTATTCCTAGGTTTTGTCAATACAAAACCAAACTAAGATGGATGCCTATCCTTTGTCAATACAAAGGAACTATACTGGTCTTTTGAGTTTTGCAAACAAGCTTATAAGAAGGCCTATCCAATGTCAATACAATGGAACTAGAAGCTTTATTGTTGCAAAAATGAATGTACAATCAAGTGCAAATGGCTCTCCCTTTTATAGGCATAGGGGGCCACGGTTTTGGGGAGAATAACCGCCACTAAAGCGGTTGAGAGCGGTTACAAACGGTTATTGGCGGTTGAGAGAAGTTAGGGTTACATAACCACTTTTTGGTCCAAGCCCAAGGCCCAAGCCCAACTCAATTGGGCCATCAAAAAGCCCAAATTTCAGCTAGCTTTTTCGGCCCGACTTTTTTCTCATCAATGAGCTTTGACTAACTCATTATAGCTAGGTGAAGCTCCAAGGTCAACTAATACACATGAGCTTAGCTCAAACTAGCTTAGCTCATTGAGCAGCTCACTATCTAGCTTCTAGCTAGCTTCTTGGAGCTCAATGGACATTTGTGTTTGGATATCTCTCAAACTTCGTAACAACTTTCTTGAGCTAATATAATGAGGAATGCCCGAAAGAACGCTCCATAATGTGTCCCAAAAACACAAAGCGTCGGGCTCTCAATTTCTGCCGCAAAATGGCCTAGGCGTTGGCAAGGCCAATAACGCTCTTGCCAAGTAATGGCACTGTCATGACTGAGTCAAGACAATGTCCCATGATAGTCATGATGCTCAACTAAACTAACTTTCAACATAGCCGTGATAGCCATGTCCTTTTGTTTAGTTTAATTTAATTAGCTTCCATACTTTTACCCCGTAATCACTAGTTACTCTAAGTGCCGGTCACTTGGCTTGCCTCCCGCAACCCATACCATCGTGACACACATGTGAGTAACTTATTGCACCTTGTCTCGACAACAAGTTCAATGGTTCCGTTGAGACTTAGCACAAATCTCCAACATTCCTCCCCCATTTGAGCAAAGTCGTGAAACTTTATTTAGGTAAATTAATAAATAAAACTCAACACATAATCACAAATATCTTTCGATTGAATTTATTGATTTAGTACAAATGCACATTCTGTACAAAAGAATCATGGTGTCCTAACGGATTGAACCATTCAACTTGTCTAAGTACATGAAGGCAAAGTACATGTGAGTTTACATTCCTTACTAACAATTGACACATTTAAAGGCTATTGTGTCCTAATCCTCTAATGAACGTGTAGGTGAGTCAACCACATACTCCCTTGAAGAAGCCTTGACACTTCACGTTCACGTAGCCGACTTTCTTTTAATCTTGCGCCTACACTCGCAATTTCTCAAAGAAGTCGTTAAGAGAATTCTCTCAAGCTTTCCTTAGTTTGTAGGACCGAACTCCTTTGGATGGAACTTTGAGTTCGCTAACTTCTCGGAATGGGTTTTCCACATTGAATTCGGCTATAGCTTTTGGCCATAAGCGAATTGGGTGTCCCACGACGAGAGGTTAAACTAGTGGTTGTAACCCATCCCCTTGGCTATCTTGTGTACTAAATAACAAGCCAAGATCTTGGTTAGTCTTTCGGCCAAGTTTGTGAATTCTCAACAAACCACCGACGCTATATGTTGAGTCTAATAGTTCTATAACCAAACTATGTCTCAACGCCAAGATGTTTCGATTTTCATAACATCCTTGACTTCATGTCAAGCCAAAGAACCACTATTTCAAAGAAATAGATTTTCTAGGAAATCGGGACTTAGGCCAAAAGGACTTTTAACCACCAAGTCATGGCATTGTCATGATAGATTCAAGACAATGTCCGAAAGAGCGCTCTTGTCGTGTATCGATAACAAGCTTTCAACTCTGATATATGAGTACTTTCAAGTCTCAGAACTGATCATGTCATGTGCTAACAATGAGATCTTTCACTTGAATCATAGATATATTTTATCGGAGTATAATGACCATCATTGGAATTAGTCCGAAACCCATTTCCAAAAGTCATGAAATTATCAAGTCTTTTATCAAAACTTTAAAAGTATAGAATCATTTAGATTCACACGTTTTGACTACTGTCAAAATCATCATGTTGTCTAAACATAAGCAAGAGATATTACCTTGTGTGGTACAATTTAACTTGCTATTGACACACCAATTGGCTCGATTTATCTTAAACTGATTTAACCAACAACTTTGATCATTTTCACTTTGTTGCCATTGCCATGGGGTAGGGAGAGTACTTATATGAGAATATATAACTTTGAAATGACATACCTTATGTAGTTGTCCTTTTTCAAAAATTTGTTGGATATCCAAAACGAGCCATCCTCTTTGTTCCATAACGCTTGTCCAAATTCGATCAGCCCCCCATAGCTATTTCAACAATTATAAATGATCGTGTGCCTTGTAGGCATTCATGTGTCACCATAGTCAACAATTCGACTCTAGTGAGTCCATCGACTTTCAGTTTCCTCATAGAATTTTCTTTTGTATGACCCGAAGGTTTACATATAATCCAAAGTCAATTAATCTCTTTCAAATCCATGAAGGTAACATCTCGAGATATCATATTCTCGTTTAGATATCTTACCTTCTTTTAAGAACACTTGATCAACGGAAATCATATATGGTCATGTTCGTACTTGCCCTTGGTACCAGGCAATCGAACGACGGAGGTTTGACCTTTTAGCCAACTTTATGATTCCGTTCAATCATGTCTTAGTCTTATTTAGACTTTGGCCAAAATGTCTTTAACGCATAACATGACTTTTCATGGTTTTAACCAAAGTCAACATATTAGGTTTGAACGCCACCAAACCTCTATGCCTCTTTGAGTATTCCGTTCTTTCAACGAATTCACACTCGACGTTTTAATCATCCAAACGTTTTACTCATGTTCATATCAGCCTTCTACAAGTCCCACGACTCCAAGGAATTTCAAGAAAAGTCGTTGGTATAAAGGCATGAACACACATACATATTGCATGAATCGATCGTACAATTACAAGGACCGATCGAGCCGATCATAGACCGATCAAGCCGATCATAGACCAATCAAGCCGATCACTTTAGTAATTCCTAAGAATCACAAGTCCCTGTCAAAACCATTCAGATTGGCCGCTGTCCCAGTCGGGTCGAATGGTTAACAAAACGCAAGCCAGCGTGTTCTAAATAGTGTCGGTCGAGCCGCCCGACAAACCAATCAAGTCAACTGCTTGGCGGTTACTCGACGGTTTCATAAAAGCTATGTCCAGTTGCGTCGACTGACAAGACCATCAAGTCGACCACATGGCAGTTATAAACAGTCGAGTTGCCTTAAGTAGCCAATCGGGTCGCTCCCTTCAGTGTCATGTTCCGGTCGAGTCACCCGATTCATTATCAAGAACTGGTCGAGTAACATAGTTTGCTCAAGTCTTTTCCAACCAATAGTTAGCCCTTAGCCAATATGGCTTGAGCCTTGACATAGCCAATCCAAGAGACTTCGATGAGTCACTTCTGGCTTGTCTTTCCTTAGGTATTTTGACACACCTTAGGACCATGGTTTGCCTTGTCATTTGCGCAGCATGACATAGCCAAGGCGGGCACTTGCGTGCGCCTTTACTCAACCCGCTTTAGCCATTTCTTGGGCTTGACACTCGCTTATTCACAAGGCATGTCACGAGCCTTATTTAGTGTTCCACTTACCCCCTTTTTGGACAACAAGTCCATGTCAACACTTAATGCCTCAACATAAGTTTGCGCATATCTTGACTTGTTTATCTAGCCCAATGCCATAGCCATTTCTTTGGCTTTCAATACATAATTGATAAGACTTATTTCCTTGTCAAAAAGGATCATGTTTGAGTGTTTTACCATTTGACATTCAACAGTAGAATGTGCAATCGAACTAAGCTCTCAAACATTCATAAATATGACAAACAACCATGCTTCCATTCGATCTTGACACAAGTGTAAAATCGAAAACACACACAATTCTTTATTAATATTGATAAGGCATTACAAACTATGGCCGAAGCCTATACATAGTTTTAACATAGTAAGATACTTACAAAGCATATAAACCTGAAGCCCTTTACATATACTTAATATCAAACATTACAAGATCATCCTTTATGGATTCTCTTCCTTGGGAACTTTTGAGAGAATTTTCTCCCATTGCTTGAAATATATTCCCAAATCCTTCATGGATAATCCTCCGATCTCAAACAACAACATGATGCGCTTGAAATCAACCCATGATGGAGGGATCTTCCGGATGATAATACCCACTTTCGTAGACTCATCCAACTCCTTTCCATACTTGTCCATACGTGCCAACATCTCCTTCATCTCCTCAAATTGAGAGGACATGGGACGTACATCTTCCATGACATACCTGAAGAATGCAGTCTCATACATCGTTCTATGATATTCAAATTCCAAGGCATCCCAAAGATCCTTTGCGGACTCAAAGTCATGATAGATATCCAACATGTACGGCGACATGCTCTTGAGAATGATTCCTCTACAAGTGTAGTTATCAACACTCCACTGCGTTTGTAGTCGGGTCCTCATCAACCCATTATGGCCCAAGATAGGACCAATTCCTGGCGGTCCGGGAGCCCCCTCAAGAAGTATGTAGTCCACCTTTAAGGACGTCAAAATCTTCTTCACCTCTCGTTGCCATATGACAAAAGAGATGCTTGCAAAACCATCCAATTTTTTGGACGGTAGCAAATCCATGACAGCCATGTCATCCATCATGTCTTAACAAAATCAAGTCAACAAAACAATCGTCAAAACCACACCCTAAATTATGCAAATACATATGTATGCAAAACATATATCAAATGTATAATACACTTAGAAGATTGTTGGATTTTCGGTGTCCGGCTTTAGACCAAAGGGCCGTAGTCTCACTTATGTGAGTAGATGTTAGCTTGAAATATTGTGATATTTTAGGCACGTTTTCTAGATGTATTTCATCCATATTAGTGTTCATTGATGAAGCATTGAAGCAATTGTGAGCTAGTTTATCTATATTGTCGATATAGAGGTCTACATAAGCTTTGTGTTGATTGTAGGCGAATAAGAGCTAAAACCGAACGAATTAAGAGAGAATGGAGATGGATTGAGCATATCCAAGGATTGAGGACACCACAAAGGAGCTAAGGAAGATGCTAGGATGAGGAATGGCACAAAACAAAGGGGATTACGAGCAATCTATGTTCCACGCTCTAAAATACGGCCGTAATGAAGATCACGCTCTAAACCACGGCCGTGGAACTTGCCAACATGAGCGTGGACCATTCCAGAGAGTTACACGGTATAAAGTACGGTTGTAGAAGTTTTGAAGCACCGTAATCCAATTCCACGCTCTAAATCACGGGCGTGGAATCCCATGGAACCGTGATTTAGGCAATCTTTTGCCGAATAAAATATGGACACAATATTACACATATGGGCCGGAGAGAGACATTTTATCTTGCCCTATAAAAGGACTGGAGGAAGGAGAATTCAGTACTCCCGCTTAGACCGCGCTTAGACCGTCGCTTACGCTTACTTGCACGTGCCGAGGGTTTCAGTTGGACGGGGGAGATTGCCATTTTGCAACGGAGATTTGCAAAAGCTTGGAGATTTGGAAGTTACGCTTTGTCCTTAGGTTTAATTAGAAGACGGATTGACATCCCGTTCTTCGTTCTTATTAAGGATTGTGATTTGTTTGTGTTATTCCAAATCTGATATACATCATTACCTTGTTTGTGGATTTGAGATTGATTTGAAGTTTATTGAAGGTTTTCAAAGGTTTTCATCTTTCATTCTTCTAAATCTTGAATTTGATATAATAATGACTGTTGTCGGCTAAAACTCTTTAGCAATTCTAAGGTGTAGGGTTAATAGTTGTGGCTTAGATGATGATAGATCGATCGTAAACAGATTGGACCCTGAGAGTTAGAGAGATTCGCCGACGAACCAAAATCACGGTGTGTTCTTGAGTTCCATGGCCGTGGAATCTCAAGATCCACCCGTAATTTATACCAGTTTACGGACTTTGCTTTTACTTTGATCCAAGGTTAAAGATTAGCCTTTAACTTAGTCTTGGCTTGCCTTTTCTAGGTAGTAGTGAAGCCTCAACAACCTCTACTTCGATTTCGAGTGTCACAACCTTAATCGGTTTAGTTAGTCTTGATCCTTGGGTTACAAGTTTGGGTATTTGATATTAATTCTTGTCTTTAGATCCTTTCTATACTGAAGCCTCAACAACCTTTATAGAGAGTGTCTTTATATAAGTCATATAAAGCCTTGGAACTTCACCGTACATTGCTTTACCTTAGCATACCTTTGCAACTCTTAACTCTGTCCTTAGTTCTTTAGTATATGTTGAATCGATTGCCACAATTAGACACCTGGATATTTAGGGTTGCTGTTTTCCCAATATTTGAAAAGCTCATACATTTACTCGCTTCACAATTTATAATTGAATTTGTTCCCCCCAAATCCCTGTGTTCGATACTTTGGAATACTTGCTAATCTACGCCGATCCGTACACTGCGGGTTTGCTTGATTTTATTCTAGTTTTATAAATTTAAAGCTTGATTGCACGCACGCTAAGTGGCGAACAAGTTTTTGGCGCCGTTGCCGGGGATTTGGTTTAGGCCGAATTCGGTTATCGGTTGTCAAGCTTGGGAGCTCTTCCGTTGTTATTTGATATCTTTTCGAGTGTATGCACAGGTCTAGGAATAACGAAGACCTCTTACCACTCGAACAAGATCTTGAGAGGACTTTGAGGAGAAAGCTCAAGGAAAGAAAGATGGCTGAAGAAAGAGAACGCGATTATCAAACGGAGCTAGCGGAATCCGAAGCTCAACTTAGATGGAGCGAGAAAACTCACAAGGAGGAATCGGAGCGTCATCAAATGAAGGTTGATGATCTAACGGACATGATGTTTCAAATGAGGTTGGAAATAAACGACCTCAAGAAGAAAAGGAGAAGAAGGAGATCGAGAAGGTCGGTTAGAACCAACTCATCCAATGAGGATAGCGACTCTTCCATGCCACCACTAGAGGACATTGATCCAACGATCAATGTGAACCCGTTCGTTCCACGGGCAGCTGCAAATCGCCGTGCCCCAACTGGAGGCGTGAGAGTCGATCGTGTGGATGAGGAGCCAAGAACTCTTGGCCAAAGGATGGATCCAACGCAGCAACCACGCCGTTTGGGTGTGAACTTTGATGTTGATGATGCACAAGGGTTTAGCTTCAACCCGCAAGTTATTACCATTGTCCGCTAAAATCAATTTGGGGGAACAAGCGCTGAATCTCCACATCAACATCTACAAAATTTTGAGATCATGATGGAGACACTGAAGCCAAAGAATGCAACTACCAATAGCTATAAACTCAAGCCTTTATTTTTCTCCTTGAAAGGGAAAGCATTGTCTTGGTATCAAGCCCTTCCAAGTGGGAAACTTGACACATGGGAGGATCTTTCTTCGGAATTCCTCACTAAGTTCTTTCCGCCATCCAAAACGGCGGAGTTGAGAGGTAAGATTAATGCATTTTCTATGAGATCTAACGAAAGTTTGTTTCAATCTTGGGAAAGTTTTCAGGATTTGCTATTGGATTGCCCACATCATGGCATATCCAAATTGGCACTATTGGAGATATACTATAAGGGGCTGGATGTGGAGACACAATTCAAGCTCCAATCCATTTCATGTGGTACATTCATGGACATGAGGGAAGATGACGCTTGGGACTTCATTGAGAAGCAAGCGCGAGTCATTGAGAAGTATTCTCACCGGAAAGTAGAGGCGAATCATGTAGAACAAGGAGCAAAGCTATCACAAGCAGCTCAAACTCAAATCTTTTCTCTCAATACGGAGATTAAAGAGTTGAAGGAAGCCATCAAGACCAACTTTCCAAAGCAAAAGGAACAAGATGTAGGTTATTTGGGCAACAACAATAACCACAACGGGAATGAGAATACAAACCGCAACAACTGGAACAACAACCGGAATAATTGGAACAACAACAACAACAACCGGAACAACAATTGGAACAACAATAGGGGTTCAAACAACAACAATTGGCGTCTCAACCAACAAAATTCCGGTAATTCTTATTCCAATTCAAGAAATTCACTAACTCCACCTTCCTCTTCTTCCACTCCTTTGAAAAGCTAAGGGCAAACATCTAATGGTGGAAGTACTTCGGGGAAAGAGAAGCCCGATCCCATGTTGGAAACAATTTTGGGTAAGCTTCAAGGATTGGAGACTCGAATCATCAAGGTTGATGATCACATAACTAAGGTTGATAAAGCCCAAAAGGTTTTAGAAAACCAAATGTTTAGCCATCCGGAGGAAGTTCCTAGGAATCAAGGGAAACTTCCAGGAAAGACGGAGGATAACCCAAAAGGAAGGGTGATTGCAATCACAACTAGGAGCGGAGTAACAACTACCGACCCGCAGCCTAAGTTTGTAGAAGTTCCCGTTGAGAAGGAGAAAGAAAAGGGGAAGGAGAAGGAAGATGTCTACGTGCCTCCTCCAGCTTACAAACCTCCCCTACCATTCTCGCAATCTAGAGCAAGAGCGCGTCTAGACAAGCAATTCGGTAAGTTTATTGAACTCATGAGCAAACTGCATATTAATATACCTTTAATTGATGCAATTGTAGGTATGCCAGCTTATGGGAAGTTCTTAAACGAGATCCTCTCTAACAAAAGAAAATTATAGGATTTTGGAGAGGTTAAGATGAGTTCGGATTCATCAGATCTCATCAAAACAATGAAGGAGAAGATGCCCCCAAAGCTGAAAGATCCGGGGTCATTTTGTATTCCCATAGGAGTGGGAGATGTCACATATGACGCATTATGTGATTTAGGAGCAAGCGTGAGCATCATTCCGCTTGTCTTATGCAGGAAGATCGGTTTAGGCGATCCTAAACCGGTAAAGATGACGTTGTACATGGCGGATCGATCCATAACTCGTCCCGTCGGTATAGTTGAAGACGTCCCGGTCAAGCTTGGTAAGTTCTATGTTCCTATAGATTTTGTTGTGCTTGACATTCCTGCAGATAGTCCGGTCCCGATCATTCTCGGAAGACCGTTTCTTGCAACATCCGGTTGTATAGTCGATTGCAAGAATGCTAGACTCGCCTTTGACATAGGAGAAGAGAAGGTATAGTTCGTCCTTTCCACTTTAGTGAAGGAACCAGCCTTCGATGAGGACATATTCAATATCCATGACGAAGAGCTATCTAGAGAGGGGGTAAGTTCTATTCTCTTCAAAGATCCCTTGCAAAAAGTTCTTTCTATGAGCATTACGGATATAGGGGAAGAAGAGGAGTTCAATGAGGCAATTGAAGCCTTAGAGAAACAAAAAGAAGTGTATGAAGAAGAGTTCGAGAAACTCCACGATGAGTCAGAAAACGTACGGATCCACGGTCAGACAGCCTATTCCACGGCCGTGGAATTCACCAACACAAGCGTGGAGCATTCCAATAAGTTACACGGCCAAAACCATGGCCGTGGAGAAAACAGAGGCACCGTAATTACTTTCCACGCCCAAAATCACGGCCGTGGAGAAGGCAGGGGTGCCGTAATTTTAGGTGAATCTGAAGGAAATTGTGTTTCCTCCACAACTTCTCTTGATTCTTCTCCAACATCTTCTACTTCCTTAGACACCATCGGATACTCCTCAAGAGCCATTGGAGACTCCTATAGTGATGGAATTGAAACCACTTCCTACACATCTAAGGTACGTATTTCTAGGATCTAATTCTACCTTTCCGGTCATTGTTAGTTCAGATTTAAGCATAGATGAACATAGTAAGCTTATGGTTGTCCTTAAGAAACATAGGAAAGTCTTAGGATATACTATAGAGGACTTAGTAGGAATCAAACCTTCCCTATGCATGCATAAGATCTTAATGGAAGAGGACTTTAGAACTTCGCGACAACCTCAAAGGCGGTTAAATCCGACCATGAAGGAGGTTGTCAAGAAGGAAATTCTTAAACTACTCGATGCAGGTATCATCTACCCTATCTCCGATAGCAAGTGGGTGAGTCTCGTACAGGTGGTCCCGAAGAAGGGAGGAATGACGGTCATCACCAACAAAAACAATGAACTCATTCCTACACGAACCGTAACAGGATGGCGGATGTGTATAGACTACCGCAAGCTAAACAACGCGATGAGGAAGGATCACTTCCCACTACCCTTCATCGACCAAATGCTTGAAAGGTTAGCACAACACTCATATTTCTGTTATCTTGACGGTTTTAGTGGTTTCTTTCAGATCCCGATACACCCGGATGATCAAGAGAAGACCACGTTCACGTGCCCGTGGGGTACGTTTGCCTATAGAAGGATGCCGTTCGGGCTTTACAATGCCCCAGCCACCTTTCAAAGGTGCATGATGGCCATCTTCTCGGAATATATAGAGGAAATCATGGAGGTTTTTATGGATGACTTCTCCGTTTATGGTTCCTCTTTTGACAATTGTCTTTCTAACATTGCTCTTGTGTTACAACGGTGTGAAGACACTAATCTAGTTCTTAATTGGGAGAAGTGTCAATTTATGGTGAAAGAGGGCATTGTATTAGGACACTTAATCTCTAGTAGAGGGATTGAGGTGGATAAAGCTAAGATAGAGACCATAGAAAAGCTTCCTCCCCCAACTTCGGTGAAAGGGATAAGAAGTTTTCTAGGACATGTTGGATTCTATAGACGTTTCATAAAGGATTTCTCTAAAATATCAAAATCGCTTACTAATCTATTGATGAAGGATGCAGTTTTTGATTTCTCACAGGAGTGCTTAGATGCGTTTAATATGATTCGGGAAGCTCTAATCTCAGCCCCGATTATTCAACCTCCGGATTGGAATCTTCCGTTTGAGGTTATGTGTGACGCAAGTGACGTAGCCATAGGGGCTGTGCTTGGGCAAAGAAAGGAAGGGTGAACCCATGCTATCTATTATGCTAGCAAGACGCTGGATGAAGCGCAGATCAACTACGCCACTACAGAAAAAGAATTCTTAGCAATTGTATATGCAATTGACAAATTTCGCTCTTATCTTGTAGGTGCAAAGGTGATTGTATACACGGATCATGCTGCGATCCGATATCTACTTGCAAAGAAGGATGCGAAGCCAAGGCTAATTAGATGGATTCTTCTCCTACAAGAATTCGATCTAGAGATCCACGACAAGAAGGGTTCGGAAAATTCTGTTGCGGATCATTTGAGTCGTCTAACACATCTAGAGGACGACCATCTACCTATAGATAACTCCTTTCCGGACGAGCATTTACATATCATAGAGGAGTGCATCGACGTGATCACCAAAGGTAACGAACCATGGTTTGTTGATTTTGTTAACTATTTGGTTTGTCAGGAATTACCACCCGGATTATCCTACGCACAAAGAAAGAAGTTCTTTAAGGATGTTCGGGAATACTTTTGGAATGAACCTCTCCTCTTTAAGAGAGGTCCGGACAGCATCATTCGGCGATGTGTACCGGAAGATGAGATGCAAAGTGTCATCCGTCATTGTCATTCACTACCTTGTAGAGGACACGCTAGTTCGAACAAGACTAGCGCTAAGATATTGCAATCTAGATTCTTTTGGCCTACTCTATTTAAAGATGTGCAAACCTTTGTTTCCTGCTGCGATGCTTGTCAAAGAACAGGGAATATATCTAGGAGGAATGAGATGCCTCTCAACAACATCCAAGAGGTGGAGATCTTTGACGTTTGGGGAGTAGACTTCATGGGACCTTTCCCATCATCTTGTGGAAACCAATACATACTTTTAGCGGTGGATTATGTTTCGAGATGGGTTGAAGCAATTGCCTCTCCCACCAATGATGCCATGGTAGTGGTTAAGTTCTTTAACAAGACCATCTTCCCACAATTCGGGACACCACGGACTATCATTAGTGATGGAGGTTCTCACTTCATTGCCCGACGCTTTGAAGCTCTTTTATCTAAGTATGGGGTGACTCACAAGATCGCCACCCCTTATCATCCACAAACTAGTGGACAAGTAGAGATCTCAAACCGGGAGATTAAAGGAATCCTAGAGAAGACGGTTTCAAGGACAAGGAAGGATTGGTCTTTGAAGCTAGATGACGCATTATGGGCGTACCGGACTGCATATAAGACTCCCATCGGAACAACACCATACAACCTTGTGTATGGGAAGTCTTGTCACTTACCGGTAGAGTTGGAGCACAAGGCGTATTGGGCAATAAAGTGGTTGAACTTCAGCATGAAGGAAGCGGGAGAGAAGCGTCTCTTAGACCTCAATGAGCTTGAAGAACTTCGCTTGAATGCCTACGAAAACGCCAAGATCTATAAAGAAAGAGCGAAGCGTTGGCATGATAAGCATATCATCCCAAAGGACCTCAAAGAAGGAGATCATCTAACACATCTAGAGGACGACCATCTACCTATAGATAACTCCTTTCCGGACGAGCATTTACATATCATAGAGGAGTGCATCGACGTGATCACCAAAGGTAACGAACCATGGTTTGTTGATTTTGTTAACTATTTGGTTTGTCAGGAATTACCACCCGGATTATCCTACGCACAAAGAAAGAAGTTCTTTAAGGATGTTCGGGAATACTTTTGGAATGAACCTCTCCTCTTTAAGAGAGGTCCGGACGGCATCATTCGGCGATGTGTACCGGAAGATGAGATGCAAAGTGTCATCCGTCATTGTCATTCACTACCTTGTAGAGGACACGCTAGTTCGAACAAGACTAGCGCTAAGATATTGCAATCTAGATTCTTTTGGCCTACTCTATTTAAAGATGTGCAAACCTTTGTTTCCTGCTGCGATGCTTGTCAAAGAACAGGGAATATATCTAGGAGGAATGAGATGCCTCTCAACAACATCCAAGAGGTGGAGATCTTTGACGTTTGGGGAGTAGACTTCATGGGACCTTTCCCATCATCTTGTGGAAACCAATACATACTTTTAGCGGTGGATTATGTTTCGAGATGGGTTGAAGCAATTGCCTCTCCCACCAATGATGCCATGGTAGTGGTTAAGTTCTTTAACAAGACCATCTTCCCACAATTCGGGACACCACGGACTATCATTAGTGATGGAGGTTCTCACTTCATTGCCCGACGCTTTGAAGCTCTTTTATCTAAGTATGGGGTGACTCACAAGATCGCCACCCCTTATCATCCACAAACTAGTGGACAAGTAGAGATCTCAAACCGGGAGATTAAAGGAATCCTAGAGAAGACGGTTTCAAGGACAAGGAAGGATTGGTCTTTGAAGCTAGATGACGCATTATGGGCGTACCGGACTGCATATAAGACTCCCATCGGAACAACACCATACAACCTTGTGTATGGGAAGTCTTGTCACTTACCGGTAGAGTTGGAGCACAAGGCGTATTGGGCAATAAAGTGGTTGAACTTCAGCATGAAGGAAGCGGGAGAGAAGCGTCTCTTAGACCTCAATGAGCTTGAAGAACTTCGCTTGAATGCCTACGAAAACGCCAAGATCTATAAAGAAAGAGCGAAGCGTTGGCATGATAAGCATATCATCCCAAAGGACCTCAAAGAAGGAGATCATCTAACACATCTAGAGGACGACCATCTACCTATAGATAACTCCTTTCCGGACGAGCATTTACATATCATAGAGGAGTGCATCGACGTGATCACCAAAGGTAACGAACCATGGTTTGTTGATTTTGTTAACTATTTGGTTTGTCAGGAATTACCACCCGGATTATCCTACGCACAAAGAAAGAAGTTCTTTAAGGATGTTCGGGAATACTTTTGGAATGAACCTCTCCTCTTTAAGAGAGGTCCGGACGGCATCATTCGGCGATGTGTACCGGAAGATGAGATGCAAAGTGTCATCCGTCATTGTCATTCACTACCTTGTAGAGGACACGCTAGTTCGAACAAGACTAGCGCTAAGATATTGCAATCTAGATTCTTTTGGCCTACTCTATTTAAAGATGTGCAAACCTTTGTTTCCTGCTGCGATGCTTGTCAAAGAACAGGGAATATATCTAGGAGGAATGAGATGCCTCTCAACAACATCCAAGAGGTGGAGATCTTTGACGTTTGGGGAGTAGACTTCATGGGACCTTTCCCATCATCTTGTGGAAACCAATACATACTTTTAGCGGTGGATTATGTTTCGAGATGGGTTGAAGCAATTGCCTCTCCCACCAATGATGCCATGGTAGTGGTTAAGTTCTTTAACAAGACCATCTTCCCACAATTCGGGACACCACGGACTATCATTAGTGATGGAGGTTCTCACTTCATTGCCCGACGCTTTGAAGCTCTTTTATCTAAGTATGGGGTGACTCACAAGATCGCCACCCCTTATCATCCACAAACTAGTGGACAAGTAGAGATCTCAAACCGGGAGATTAAAGGAATCCTAGAGAAGACGGTTTCAAGGACAAGGAAGGATTGGTCTTTGAAGCTAGATGACGCATTATGGGCGTACCGGACTGCATATAAGACTTCCATCGGAACAACACCATACAACCTTGTGTATGGGAAGTCTTGTCACTTACCGGTAGAGTTGGAGCACAAGGCGTATTGGGCAATAAAGTGGTTGAACTTCAGCATGAAGGAAGCGGGAGAGAAGCGTCTCTTAGACCTCAATGAGCTTGAAGAACTTCGCTTGAATGCCTACGAAAACGCCAAGATCTATAAAGAAAGAGCGAAGCGTTGGCATGATAAGCATATCATCCCAAAGGACCTCAAAGAAGGAGATCAAGTTCTCCTCTTCAATTCAAGGCTTCGTCTCTTTCCAGGTACGCTTAAATCTCGTTGGACTGGACCTTTTCTAATCAAACGTGTTTTTCCCCATGGTGCAGTTGAAGTATGGGGCGAAAAGAGCGGAAGCTGTAAGGTGAACGGTCAACGACTCAAGAAGTATACACCGGAACTCCAAGCTGAAGAGTTTGCGCCCACCGCACTCGAATAAGTGCGAATATGGTCTAGCTACGGACCTTAAACAAAGTGCTTCTTGGGAGGCAACCAAAGGTATTGCATTTACATTTTTGATTTTGATTCATAGCTTAGAGTAGTTTAGACGTTTTTGTTTTGTTTTGCCTTTGATGCCTTCCGGTATGTTCGTGTTTTTGGATGTAGGATCAGTGGAAGAAAAAGGGAGAAGGAAAGTTTTGAAGAAAATTGACGAAACTTGGACTTTGACACATTACAAAGAGTTCCACGGCCAAAACCACGGCCGTGACAGCTACAGTGACCGTAATTTGCAAAAGCTTGAGAAAAATCACCAAAACCACGGTTCCGTACAAAACCACGACCGTGGAAACCCCCGATAGACCGTGATTTTCAAAAATTTTTATGGCCACTATATAAACCACCTTCTCTTCACAAACACCACCAAAATCCAAAATCCACGCCCAAAACGCCGTAATCAGCCCCTTTCCCCTAAATTCTCGTTCGTTAATCATTTTTAATGATTCTTTGATCAAAGTTGAAGCAATTTCCGTCACCTACAAGATCCAAGCAGCGATTCGAGTGGCAAATCACCGGAGAAGACAGAATTCGGATTTCAAAATCCGAAAACCTAGGTTTTTCATTCCTTCTTTCTCTTTGTCGATTCGGCTCCGTTTTTGCTAGAATTTTTAGGAGAACTGATTGGAATTGGACTGAAATTAGTCTAGGGCTGCTTGTTGTTGAGTTTGGTGTGAATCTGCTGAGTTTTGAGAAATTACAAACCGAATCACGGTCTCTGGGCATTCCACGGCCGTGGAACCTGAAGAACAGACCGTGGTTTCTAACAGAAATGGATTTCGTAAGGAGAATGTTTGAGAGAAATAAAAAGAGGAAAGACAATACTTCTTCCTCTTCTAGAGCACCACCTGTTGAGCCCCCATCACCCCCATCTCCACCATCACCACCTTCCCCTAGAGTCCCTACGATTCATGAGGACCATCTCTATGCCTTAGAAAAGATAGAGAAAAGAGCGGTCATAGGACCGAGATACTTACTACTTGAGGAGTTAGAGCCTTTGCATGTGGTAGGGGATCTCACTTGGCTACTAGATAGAGCCGGATTGATCATCTTCTCCGCTATTCGAGAAGATGCATATGAGGAGATCACTAGGGAGTTCGTGGTCTCGTTTGAGCATAGCCACGTTGACAGGACCGTTTTTTTCCGGCTGATGGAGAGAAACTATGAGTTTTCTATTAGAGAGTTTGGAGCCTTCTTTGGGTTCCATGAGACCTTCAATGGTCGATTCCCTAGTGGCGTGTACGCCAAGGATTTCTGGGAGGAGATAGCTATGATATACGCCAGCGAGGACCGCTGGCAACCTGTTGATACCAAGGCTAGGTTGATCTATCACCTAGCCTTGAAGATTGCCCATAGAGTGCTTTCTGAGTGTCTCTTCCCTAGGACGGAGACACCTCAGAAGATCAGACGGATGAGTTAATTTTGCTTTACTGTATGTTGTACGGTAGGCCAGCTGACGGTGCCACCCTCTTAGCTTCTACTATGAGCAAGCTAAAGAACAAGAGGGCCGGCAACATTGGATACGGTGGAATGGTCACCCACCTTGCTAGGCAGTTAGGGATAGACTTCTCCGCATGCACCCGCATTGCAGCTCGACCTCTAGGACTTCAGAGCCTCATGACTAGAGGCATCCTCTTCCCTAGACATAGAGGTCCACCTACAACTGTCATGCCTTGGGAGAGTAGGACAGGTAGAGGGATTGCATGGCTTCCTGAGTATTCCATTATGGTTAGACGCCATAACTAGAAAGAGACGTTCGCTGCCATGCATGTGAACAGACTAGTAGCACCGCCCTACATTCCCCCTGAGCCGCCAGTTGTAGAGGAGGAGGAGATGAGAGGAGGTGATGAGTATGAGGGAGGAGGAGGAGAGAATGACTTTGGTACCTTTCCGGATCAGCCGGATGCAGTTCCCGACCTTCCTAGACACTCTCCCCGTCCCGCTAGAGCTTCAGGTTCCTCCTCTCGCCATGCTAGTGTGAGCGAGAGACCTACATGGATGGCAGATCCTCCTTCATGGTATAGCACTCAGCCGGAGTGGATGGGAGCTCCACCACCTTGGCATGCCCAGCCGCCACCTGCACCAGCACCGTCAGACGCACCAGCATGGTATGAGCAGCTGCCGGGTTGGTATGAGCAGCTGCCGGGTTGGTATGAGCAGCTGCCGGGTTGGTATGAGCAGCTGCCGTAGTGGGCCACCGATCTTTCCAGTAGGGTCGGAGCCTTGGAGATTCGTGCAGATGCTAGGGATGCACGAGCCGACGATCATGACCGCATGATGAGAGATATTTACCGCCAGCAGTTTGGGCGGAACTATGATCCCGGCTTCTTGCCATTTCCACCTCCACCGGCACCTCAGTGAGGATGATTAATGATCCACCGTTCTAGCCGCTCCACCACCGTCTTGTGAGTTCTTTTTCTTTCTTTCTTTTCTTTATTTCTTTTTGAACATTAGGGACAATGTTTGTCTCAAGTATGGGGTGGGGTGTGACTAATCATTTGTAATAACTCTTACTCACTTTTGTATGCTTTGATCGAGAACACCTTGCATGTTTCATTCCATTGTTACACATTTCATTATCGCATTGCATGAAAAAGCTTTTGAAAAACACATAAAAATTGAAAAATTTTGAAAATTTTGTGCTTCTAAGGATAGAGATGACTTCTATGAGAATCACTACTTGAGTTTTAAAGCTTGCATGTATACATATTTCATCCTAACTTGAGTTTTAAAGCTTTTGAAAGACCTTGCTTGGGGACAAGCAAGTGGCAAGTATGGGGTATTTTGTTAGCATGAAATATTGTGATATTTTAGGCACGTTTTCTAGATGTATTTCATCCATATTAGTGTTTATTGATGAAGCATTGAAGCAATTGTGAGCTAGTTTATCTATATTGTCGATATAGAGGTCTACATAAGCTTTGTGTTGATTGTAGGCGAATAAGAGCTAAAACCGAACGAATTAAGAGAGAATGGAGATGGATTGAGCATATCCAAGGATTGAGGACAACACAAAGGAGCTAAGAAAGATGCTAGGATGAGGAATGGCACAAAACAAAGGGGATTACGAGCAATCTATGTTCCACGCTCTAAAATACGGCCGTAATGAAGATCACGCTCTAAACCACGGCCGTGGAACTTGGCAACATGAGCGTGGAGCATTCCAGAGAGTTACACGGTATAAAGTACGGTCATGGAAGTTTTGAAGCACCGTAATCCAATTCCACGCTCTAAACCACGGGCGTGGAATCCCATGGAACCGTGATTTAGGCAATCTTTTGCCGAATAAAATATGGACACAATATTACACATATGGGCCGGAGAGAGACATTTTATCTTTCCCTATAAAAGGACTGAAGGAAGGAGAATTTAGTGCTCCCGCTTAGACCGCGCTTAGACCGTCGCTTACGCTTACTTGCACGTGCCGAGGGTTTCAGTTGGACAGGGGGAAATTGCCATTTTGCAACGGAGATTTGCAAAAGCTTGGAGATTTGGAAGTTACGCTTTGTCCTTAGGTTTGATTAGAAGACGGATTGACATCCCGTTCTTCATTCTTATTAAGGATTGTGATTTGTTTGTGTTATTCCAAATCTGATATACATCATTACCTTGTTTGTGGATTTGAGATTGATTTGAAGTTTATTGAAGGTTTTCGAAGGTTTTCATCTTTCATTCTTCTAAATCTTGAATTTGATATAATAATGATTGTTGTTGGCTAAAACTCTTTAGCAATTCTAAGGTGAAGGGTTAATAGTTTTGGCTTAGATGATGATAGATCGATCGTAAACAGATTGGACCCTGAGAGTTAGAGAGATTCGCCGACGAACCAAAATCACGGTGTGTTCTTGAGTTCCACGGCTGTGGAATCTCAAGATCCACCCGTAATTTATACCAGTTTACGGACTTTGCTTTTACTTTGATCCAAGGTTAAAGATTAGCCTTTAACTTAGTCTTGGCTTACCTTTTCTAGGTAGTAGTGAAGCCTCAACAACCTCTACTTCGATTTCGAGTGTCACAACCTTAATCGGTTTAGTTAGTCTTAATCCTTAAGTTACAAGTTTGGGTATTTGATATTAATTCTTGTCTTTAGATCCTTTCTATACTGAAGCCTCAATAACCTTTATAGAGAGTGTCTTTAGATAAGTCATATAAAGGCTTGGAACTTCACCGTACATTGCTTTACCTTAGCATACCTTTGCAACTCTTAACTCTGTCCTTAGTTCTTTAGTATATCTTGAATTTATTGCCACAATTAGACATCTGGATCTTTAGGGTTGCTGTTTTCCCAATATTTGAAAAGCTCATACATTTACTCGCTTGACAATTCATAATTGAATTTGTTCCCCCCAAATCCCTGTGTTCGATACTCTGGAATACTTGCTAATCTACGCCGATCCGTACACTGCGGGTTCGCTTGCTTTTATTCTAGTTTTATAAATTTAAAGATTGATTGCACGCACGCTAAGTGGCGAACAGTAGACGGTTCTCCTAATTGCCAAACAAATTAATATAATTATCTTGAACTAAAAACTAGTTATTAACCAAGGGTTTGTAATCTCCACAAAAGAGTAGACAAAACCCAACCAAGAGTTTGTAATCTCCGCAAAAGAGTAGACAAAACCCAATCAAGAGTTTGTAGTCACCAAAGGAGTAGACAAAAACTCAACTAAGAGTTTGTAATCTCCACAAAGGAGTAGACAAAACTCAATCAAGAGTTTGTAGTCTCCAAAGGAGTAGACAAAACTCAAGCAAGAGTTTGTAATCTCCAAAAAGGAGTAGACAAAACTCTAATAGAAGTTAAGTTCAATTACACGTCTTATAAACCGGTTGTTATATGTTAAAACCATTGACTTGGATAATGTAATGAGTCATTCATAAATGAATTTTCCTTCTAAGTCTATTCTCCCCTACACCGGGAATATCCAAATACCGTAGTGGGATAAAACGTTACACGTTACAAAGACTAAGTAAGAGACTTACTTGTCTTACTTTGTAGAAAGGTTATTCCTAGGTTTTGTCAATACAAAACCAAACTAAGATGGATGCCTATCCTTTGTCAATACAAAGGAACTATACTGGTCTTTCGAGTTTTGCAAACAAGCTTATAAGAAGGCCTATCCAATGTCAATACAATGGAACTAGAAGCTTTATTGTTGCAAAAACGAATGTACAATCAAGTGCAAATGGCTCTTCCTTTTATAGGCAAAGTGTTAGCATGAAATATTGTGATATTTTAGGCACGTTTTCTAAGTGTATTTGATTCATATTGATAGTCTTTGATTCAGCATTGATGCATTTGTGAGCTAGTTTGTCTATAATATCGATATAGAGATCTACACAAGCTTTATGTTGATTATAGGTGATTGAGAGCTATTTCCGAACGGAATCGAGCAAGGACGGAGTTGTTGAGCAATGTCCATAGATTGAAGGCATTTCTAGGAGCTAAGGGAATGCCAACTTGAGGAATGCACGAGTCTAGGGAAGAATCACGTTCTTACCCTAAACCACGCTCTAAAATACGGCCGTACCACTTTCCACGTTCAGTTCCACGGCCGTGGAACCATGGCTAGGGAAGCGTGGTTCATTCCAGCAACTTCTACGGCCGTGGAGAAGATGGTTCAAACCGTGTTGATTTCCACGCTCTAAATTACGGCCGTGGAACCTTCCACGACCGTGATCTTGGCGATCTTTTTTGCCACACTTTAAGCCACAATCTTTTAAAAGATTGGGCCGGGCCGCTACTTCATCATACAATATAAAAGGACGGACGAAGAGAGATTACGTCACCTCGCTTTAGACCTTGGCTTAGACGCACTTACACCTCTGCTTAGACGCACTTTTGCCTACATTTACGCTTGGATTTGCCCTAATCTCGCATTTTGGCAAAGATTGTGTTTAGGAGATTTTTGCGCATTGCTATTGGCGATTTCCGGATTGACGGAAGATCGAAGATTCGAAAGATTGTTCGCAAGAAGATTCCTCTTCTTGTTTAGGTTTGATTTAGAAGACGGATTGACATCCCGTTCTTCCTTCTTATCTAAGATTGTGTTTGTTTGTTCTATTCCGAATCTAGTGACGATATTTGTTCTTGATTGTGACTTTGAGATTTGTTTGAAGTTTATTGAAGGTTTTCGGAAGTTTTCATCTTTCAATCTTTTAAACCTTGAATTTGATATCATTATGACTATTGTTGGCTAAAAACCCTTAACAATTCTAAGGTGAAGGGTTGATAGTTGTGGCTTAGATGATGATAGATCGATCGTAAACAGATTGGACCCTGAGAGTTAGAGAGAATCGCCGATGAACCCTAAATTACGGCCTGTTCTTGAGTCCACGGCCGTAGAACCTCAAGAACTAACCGTGATTTCCCTTAAGTTTACGGACTTGCTTTTACTTTAATCCAAAGTTAAAGATTTACTTTAACTTAGTCTTGGCTTGCCTTTTCTAGGTGGTAGTGAAGCCTCAACAACCTCTACCTCGATTGTGAGTGTCACAACCGTAATCGGTTTAGTTAGTCTTGATCCTTGGATTACAAGTTTGGGTATTTGACATTAATTCTTACCTTTAGAACCTTTCTATATTGAAGTCTCAACAACCTTTATAGAGAGTGTCTTGTAGGTGAGTCATATAAGGTTTTTGGAACTTCACCGTACGATTACCTTACATTAGCATACCTTTGCATATCTTAACTCTGTCCTTATATCATTAGTATATCTTGAATCGATTGCCACAGCTGGATACTTGGATCTTTAGGATTGTTGTTTTCCCAATATTTGAAAAGCTTCATACAATTACTTGCTTGATAATCTATAATCGAATTTGTTCCCCCCCAAATCCTTGTGTTCGATACTCTGGAATTCTTGCTTAACTATATCGATCCGTACACTGCGGGTTCGCTTGCTTGATTCTAGTTTTATAAATTTAAAGCTTATTTGCACGCACGCTAAGTGGCGAACAAGTTTTTGGCGCCGTTGCCGGGGATTTGGTCTAGGCCGAATTCGGTTTTCGGTTGTCAAGCTTGGGAGCTCCTCCCTTGTTATTTGATATCTTTTTGAGTGCATGCGCAGGTCTAGGAACACCGAAGACCTCTTACCTCTTGATCAAGAGCTTGAGAGGACGTTAAGGCAAAAGCGCAAGGAAAAGAAGATGGCTGAAGAACACGAACGTGATCTTCAAGCGGAGTTAGCAGAGAAAGAAGCTCAACTCCAATGGAATGAGAATATTCGCCGGGATGAGATGGATCGTCATCAATCCCAAGTTAATGATCTGAAGGACATGATGTTCCAGATGAGGATAAAAATAAGCAACCTTAAGAATAAGGGGAGCAAGAAATCTTCAAGGAGGGCATCAAGGTCAAGAAGAAGAAGTCATTCATCCACTGATGATAGTGATTCTTCCATGCCACCGCTAGAGGAAATTGATTCCACGATCAATGTGAATCCTTTCCATCCACGGGGAGCTGCTAATCGTCGTGTTCCACCAAGGAATGCGAGGATCGAACGTGTAGATGATGAGCCAAGAACTCTTGGCCAAAGGATGGATCCAACACAACAACCGCGCCGTTTAGGCGTGAACTTTAATGCTGATGATGTGCAAGGGTTTAGCTTCAACCCTCAAGTCATTACTCTTGTTCGCCAAAACCAATTTGGCGGAACAAGCGCTGAATCTCCACACCAACACTTGCAAAACTTTGAGTGTATGATGGAGACAATGAGGCCGAAGAACGCGACTACCAACAACTATAAGCTCAAGCCTTTCTTCTTCTCCTTGAAGGGGAAAGCGTTGTCTTGGTACCAAGCTCTTCCTAGTGGGAAACTAGACACGTGGGAAGACCTTTCCGCGGAGTTCCTCACCAAATTCTTTCCGCCATCCAAAACGGCGGAACTTAGAGGTAAGATCAATGCATTTTCCATGAAGTCTAACGAAAGTTTGTTTCAGTCATGGGAAAGGTTTCAGGACTTGTTATTGGATTGCCCTCATCATGGCATATCCAAGCTTGCATTGTTGGAGATTTACTATAAGAGGCTGGATGCGGGGACGCAATTCAACCTCCAATCCCTCTCATGTGGAACATTCATGGACATGAGAGAAGATGACGCTTGGGACTTCATTGAGAAGCAAGCAAGAGTCATAAAGAAGTATTTCCACCGGAAAGTGGAGGGAAATCGTGTGGAGTAAGGAGCAAAGCTCACACATGAAGCTCAAAATTAGATTTTCTCCTTCAACAATGAGATCAAAGAGTTGAAGGAGGCAATCAAGACCAACTTTCCAAAGCAACAAGGCAAGGATGTTGGCTATTTGGGCAACAACAACAATGGCGGTGAGAACACAAACCGCAACAACAACAACAACAACCGGAACAACAACCGGAATAATTGGAATGGCAATAACAACAACCGGAACAACAATTGGAACAACAATCAGGGTTCAAACAACAACAATTGGCGCTCCAATCAACAAAACTCCGGTAACTCTTATCCTTCCAATTCAAACTCACTAACTCCACCTTCCTCTTCCTCTACTCCTTTGAAAAGCCAGGGGCAAACATCTAATGGAGGAAACACTTTGGGGAAGGAGAAGCCCGATCCCATGTTGGAAACGATCTTGGGAAAGCTTCAAGGTTTGGAGAACCGCATCATTAAGGTTGATGATCAAATTTCTAAGGTTGATAAAGCCCAAAAGGTTTTGGAAAACCAAATGTTCAGCAATGCGGAGGAAGTTCCTAGAAATCAAGGGAAACTTCCAGGAAAGACGGAGGACAACCCTAAGGGAAGGGTGATGGCAATCACAACTAGGAGCGGAGTGACTACCACCGATCCGTAGCCTAAGTTTGTTGAAGTCCCCGTAGAGAAAGACAAAGAGAAGGGGAAGGAGAAGGAAGATGTCTATGTTCCTCCTCCAGCTTACAAACCTCCCCTACCATTCCCTCAATCTAGAGCGAGAGCGCGCCTAGATAAACAGTTTGGTAAGTTTATAGAACTCATGAGCAAGCTGCATATTAATATACCCTTTATTGATGCTATTGTAGGTATGCCGGCTTATGGCAAGTTCTTGAAGGAGCTCCTCTCCAACAAGAGGAAGCTAGACGATTTCGGTGAGGTTAAGATGAGTTCGGATTCTTCGGATCTCATCAAGACTATGAAGGCGAAAATGCCTCCCAAGCTACAGGATCCGGGGTCGTTTTGCATTCCCATAGGAGTGGGAGATGTTACATACGATGCGCTATGTGACTTGGGAGCAAGTGTGAGCATCATACCACTTGCATTGTGTAGGAAGATCGGTTTAGGCGACCCTAAACCGGTGAAGATGACGTTATACATGGCGGATCGATCCATCACTCGCCCCGTCGGTATTGTAGAAGACGTCCCAGTCAAGCTAGGTAAATTCTTTGTTCCCATTGACTTTGTCGTGCTTGACATTCCTGCAGATAGTCCGGTCCCGATCATACTCGGAAGACCGTTTCTTGCAACTTCCGGCTGCATAGTCGATTGCAAGAATGCTAGACTCGCCTTTGACATAGGAGAAGAGAAGGTAGAGTTCGTTCTTTCCACTCTAGTGAAGGAGCCAATCTTTGATGAGGATATATTCAATATCCAAGATGAAAAAGGGTTGTCTAGAGAGGAGGTAAGTGCTATTCTCTTCAAAGATCCTTTACAAAAGGTCATTACTATGAGTCTAACGAATGTAGGGGAAGAAGAGGAGTGCAATGAGGTAATTGAAGCCTTAGAAGCACAAGAAGAGATGGGTGAAGTGGAATTCGAGAAGCTCCACGACGAGGCAGAGAACGTGAGAATCCACGGCCATACACTATATTCCACGGCCATGGATCTCACAACCCAAAGTGTGGCTCACTCCAGGGGGTTACACGGTCGTGGAGAAGGCAGAGCAACGGTGACCACCTTCCACGCCCTAAACCACGGCCGTGGAGGACATAGGGAAACCGTGATTCTGGCCGTGGAAAAGGGTGAACGAGACACTCCTTCAACTTCCTTCGATTCTTCACCTACACCTTCAACACCCTTAGAAACTTCGAAGGAGACATCGGATGCTCCTCAAGGACCATTGGAAGCTCCGAAAGCAATGGAACTAAAACAACTTCCTACACATATAAGGTACGCTTTTCTAGGACCTAACTCTACTTATCCAGTTATTGTTAGTTCCGATCTAACCATAGATGAACATAATCAGCTCATGATTGTCCTAAGGAAACATAGGAAAGCTTTAGGCTACACTATTGAGGACTTAGTAGGAATTAAACCCTCCCTATCCATGCATAAGATATTAATGGAGGAAGACTTTAGAACTTCAAGACAACCTCAAAGGCGGTTAAATCCGACCATGAAGGAGGTTGTCAAGAAGGAAATTCTTAAACTTCTTGATGCAGGTATCATCTATCCTATCTCCGATAGTAAGTGGGTGAGTCCGGTTCAAGTAGTTCCAAAGAAGGGAGGAATGACGGTCATCACCAACAAGAATAACAAACTCATTCCTACCCGAACTGTAACGGGATGACGGATGTGCATTGACTACTGCAAGCTTAACAATGCAATGAGGAAGGATCACTTCCCATTGTCATTCATTGATCAAATGCTTGAAAGGTTAGCACAACATTCACATTTTTGCTACCTTGACGGTTATAGTGGTTTCTTTCAGATTCCGATACACCCGGATGATCAAGAGAAGACCACATTCACGTGCCCATGGGGTACGTTCGCTTATAGGAGAATGCCGTTCGGGCTTTGCAATGCCCCAGCCACCTTTCAAAGGTGCATGATGGCCATCTTCTCCGAATACATAGAGGAAATCATGGAGGTCTTCATGGATGATTTCTCCGTATACGGTTCCTCTTTTAACGATTGCCTTTCTAACCTTTCTCTTGTTTTACAAAGGTGTGAAGACACTAACCTAGTTCTTAATTGGGAGAAGTGTCAATTTATGGTTAAGGAAGGAATTGTATTAGGTCACTTAATCTCTAGTAGAGGGATAGAGGTGGATAAGGCGAAAATAGAGACTATAGAGAAGCTTCCTCCCCCAATTTCGGTGAAAGGGATAAGAAGTTTCCTAGGACATGCTGGATTTTATAGACGTTTCATTAAAAACTTCTCTAAAATATCAAAACCGCTCACTAATCTATTGATGAAGGATGCAGTTTTTGAGTTTTCGCAGGAATGTTTGGACGCGTTTAACACCATTCGGCAAGCTCTAATTTCAGCACCTATTATCCAACCTCCGGATTGGACTCTTCCCTTTGAGGTTATGTGCGATGCTAGTGACGTAGCTATAGGAGCTGTTCTTGGACAACGGAAGGAAGGGCGAACCCATGCCATATACTATGCTAGCAAGACGCTAGATGAAGCGCTGCTCAATTACGCCACTACCGAAAAAGAGTTTTTAGCCATTGTCTATGCTATTGACAAGTTTCGCTCTTATCTTGTAGGTGCAAAGGTGATTGTCTACACGGATCATGCTGCGATCCGGTACCTCCTTGCGAAGAAAGATGCGAAGCCAAGGCTAATTAGATGGATTCTTCTCCTACAAGAATTCAATCTAGAGATCCGCGACAAGAAAGGTTCAGAAAATTCTGTTGCGGATCATTTGAGTCGCCTAACACATCTAGAGGACGACCATTTACCCATCGATGACTCCTTCCCGGACGAACACCTACACATTATTGAGGAGTGCATCGATGTGATCTCCAAAGGTAACGAACCATGGTTTGCTGATTTTGTTAACTATTTGGTTTGTCAGGAGATACCACCCGGATTATCCTACGCACAAAGAAAGAAGTTCTTTAAGGATGTCCGGGAATACTTTTGGAACGAGCCTCTCCTCTTTAAGAGAGGTCCGGATGGTATCATTCGGCGATGTGTGCCGGAAGATGAAATGCAAAGTGTCATCCGCCATTGTAATTCACTACCTTGTGGAGGACACGCTAGTTCGAACAAGACTAGCGCAAAGGTATTGCAATCTGGATTCTTTTGGCCTACTTTATTTAGAGATGTGCAATCCTTTGTTTCTTGCTGCGATGCTTGTCAAAGAACAGGTAATATCTCTAGGAGGAATGAGATGCCCCTCAACAACATCCAAGAGGTGGAGATTTTCGATGTATGGGGAGTAGACTTTATGGGACCGTTCCCATCCTCTTGTAGAAACCAATACATACTATTGGCGGTAGATTATGTTTCTAGATGGGTGGAAGCAATTACCTCTCCCACCAATGATGCCATGGTGGTGGTTAAGTTCTTCAACAAGACTATCTTCCCGCGATTTGGGACGCCAAGGACTATCATTAGTGATGGAGGTTCTCACTTCATTGCCCGGCGCTTTGAAGCTCTTCTAGCTAAGTATGGGGTTACTCACAAGATCGCTACCCCTTATCATCCACAAACAAGTGGACAAGTTGAGATCTCAAATCGGGAGATCAAAGGAATCCTAGAGAAGACGGTTTCAAGGACTAGGAAGGATTGGTCCTTGAAGCTTGATGACCCATTGTGGGCATACCGGACTGCGTACAAGACTCCCATAGGAACCACACCATACAACCTTGTGTATGGGAAGTCTTGTCACTTACCGGTAGAGTTAGAGCATAAGGCGTTTTGGGCTATTAAGTGGTTGAATTTTGGCATGAAGGAAGCGGGAGAGAAGCGTCTCTTAGACCTTAATGAGCTGGAAGAACTCCGCTTGAATGCCTACGAAAACGCCAAGATCTATAAGGAGAGAGCAAAGCGTTGGCATGATAAGCACATCATTCCAAAGGACTTCAAAGAAGGAGATCAAGTTCTCCTCTTCAATTCAAGGCTTCGTCTCTTTCTAGGTAAGCTTAAATCTCGTTGGACCGGACCTTTTCTAATTAAGCGTATTTTCCCCATGGTGCAGTTGAAGTATGGGGTGAAGCGGGCGGAAGCTTTAAGGTGAACGGCCAACGACTCAAGAAGTACTCGCCGGAACTCCAAGCTGAAGAGTTCGCGCCTACCGCACTCGAATAAGTGCGAGAATGGTCTAGCTACGGACCTTAAACAAAGCGCTTCTTGGGAGGCAACCCAAGGTATTGCATTTTCGTTTTTGTTTTCGATTCATAGTTTAGCTTAGTTTAGACGTTTTTGCTTTGTTTTGCCTTCGATTCCTTCCGGTATGTTCGTGTTTTTGGATGTAGGAACGATGGAAAAGGAAAAGGGAAGGGTAATGTTGAAGAAAAGTGACGAAACTTGGACTTTGGAGCATTACAGAGAGTTCCACGGCCTAAACCACGGTCGTGACAGCTACAGTGACCGTAATTTCCAAAAGCCTTTGAAAAATCACCAAAACCACGGTTCCGTATATTTCCACGGCCGTGGAACCCCCCGACAGACCGTGATTTTCAAAATTTTGCCCGTCACTATATAAACCACGTTCTTCACCAAAACACTCCACAAAACCACTTCCACGACCCAAAATCGCCGATTTCACGCCCTTCCTCCCAAATCTTCGTTCCTTAATCGTTTTCGACGATTCTTCTTCCCAAATTGAAGCAAATTCAACCACCAACGAGATCCAAGCAACGAATCGAGCGGAAAATCACCACGGAACGCACAATTCGGATTTTAAAATCCAAAACCTAGGTTTTTTCCACTCTTCTTGATCTTTGTCAATTTGGTTCGTTTTGCTAGAAATTTTAGGAAGAACTGATTGAAATTGGAAGAAATTAGACTAGGGTTACCTGATTGCTGAGTTTGAGTGTTGTTTGCTGAGATTTGCGAAAAAACCAGACGAACCACGGTCGCTGACAGTTCCATGGCCGTGGAATTACCAAGAACAGGCCGTAATTTTGAACAGTGATGGACTTTGTGAGGAGAGTTTCTGGGAGAATCAAGGAGAAGAAGAATGACCAAAACAAGAAGAGGAAGGGTATTCCCTCTTCTTCTTCATCCTCTAGGGCACCACCACCTTCTTCCCCCTCACCTCCATCATCACCTTCATCACCCTCACCTCCTAGCCCTAGAGTACCAACCATTCATGCGGATCACCTTGATGCACTCGAGAGGATCCATGAGAGGCCTGTGATTGGACCTAGGTACCTATTGTTAGAGGATCTAACTCCTCTTAACATCATAGATGACCTTACTTGGCTCTTGGATAGAGCCGGACTAGTTGTCTTCTCGGCTATCCGAGAAGACGCCTATGAGGAGATTACGAGGGAGGTTGTGACGTCTTTCGAGCACAGTCATGTGGATAGGACCGTTTCTTTCCGTCTTATGGAAAGAAACTATGATTTTACCATCAGTGAGTTCGGAACCTTCTTTGGGTTCCATGAGACCTTCAATGGTCGTTTTCCTAGGGGCGTTTACGCCAAAGACTTTTGGGAGGAGGTTGCTATGATATACGCCTGCGAGGACCGCTGGCAACCAGCTGACACCAAGGCTAAGTTGATGTACCACTTAGCCTTGAAGATTGCTCACCGTGTTCTTTCGGAGTGTCTCTTCCCTAGGACGGAGATGCCCCAAAAGATCAAGACGGATGAGCTCTTTCTACTATACTCTATGTTGTATGGACGCCGAGCTGACTGTGCCACCCTCTTAGCTGCTACTATGAGCAAGCTTAAGAACAAGAGGAAGGGCAACATTGGATACGGTGGGATAGTTACCCACCTTGCTAGGAGCTTGGGAGTTGATTTTTCTACATGTACCCGCATACCAGCCGTACCCTTAGGACTTCATGCCTTCATGACTAGAGGTCTCATCTTCCCCACACATAGAGGTCCACCTTATGCGGCCATGCCTTGGGAGAGCAGGACGGGTAGGGGTATTGAGTGGCTACAGGAGTACTCCATTATGGCTGGACGCCATAATTGGAAGGAGACGTTCGCTGCTATGCATGCGAACAGGATTGCAGCTCCTCCGTATGTCCCACCAACGCCCGTAGTTGAGGAGGAGGAGATGAGGGATCAGTTTGAGGGTGGAGGAGGAGCCGAGCAGGAGTTTGGCACATTTCCGGATCAGCCGGATGCGGCCCCCGATGTGCCTAGACGTTCTCCACGTCCCGCCAAAGCTTCAGGCTCGTCTTCTCGCCGCGCCAGCGTGAGTGAGAGACCCACTTGGGCAGAGACACCTCCTGCATGGTATGGAGCTCCACCTCCATGGGATACACAGACACCATCTGCACCAGCACCAGCTCCGTCCGACGCTCCAGAGTGGTACAGTCATGCTCCGGGATGGTATGAGCAGATGCCGGATTGGGCTACTGGTCTTTCGGAGAGAGTAGGAGCATTGAAGATTCGAGCCAATGCTAGAAATGGACGCTTGGATGACCTCGATCACATGATGAGAGATGTCTACTGCCAGCAGTTTGGGCGGTTTTATGATCCTAGCTTCTCTCCATTCCCGCCTCCACCAGCGCCGCAGTGATGATGATTGCATGACCGACAGCTTTAGCCGCTCCACCGCCATTTTGTGAGTTTCTTTTTCTTTTCTTTCTTTTCTTTCTTTCTTTTGAACATTAGGGACAATGTTTGTTCCAAGTATGGGGTGGGGTGTGACTAAAAGTTTGTAATAACTCTTACTCACTATGTTTGCTTCTATCGAGACTATCATTGCATGTTCATTATATTATTGCATGTTTCATTATTGCATTGTAAGTATGGGGTGGGGTGTGACTAAAAGTTTGTAATAACTCTTACTCACTATGTTTGCTTCTATCGAGACTATCATTGCATGTTCATTATATTATTGCATGTTTCATTATTGCATTGCATGAAAAAGAGTTTGAAAAACCCATAAAAATTGAAAAATTTTGAAAAATTTTGTGCTTCTAAGGAATTAAGATGATTTCCATGATAATCGCTACTTGTGAATTGAGTTTGATGACAATTGCATGCTTAAACGAATAGTGGATTGAAAAAGAATTTGAATGAGTTGATTATACCTCTTTTGCAAGTTTCATAATGTGATAAATGTTACTTAAATCATGTTGAGGAATTGAAGTTGAAATCACACTATAAGTTCTTATGCTTCTTGTTGAGATGATTAAGGCAATTCGATTTTTCTTTCTTCTTTCTTTGATCATTTAGCCCCTCATTGAAATATTGACCTCCTTTACCTATCCGGGAATTTGGAGAAGTTGATTGAAAAAGGCATGTATGATGTGGGAGGGCCATGAAAGCAATACTTTGCATTCAAAGGAATAGAAAGAAATTATAGGTTTGGGGAAGTCAATCATGATGATGAGTAACTCGGCACCATTCACATAGCCGGGTGTTTGTGTCTTGCCAAAGTCGGATTGAGCGATATTCCTAGCGGATTATGGTATGTGCGCTAAGGGTTTGAGGCATCTCATAAAAATTGAGAAACGCCAATCTCCTAGGCTTTGGTTTTTGTGCACCTCTATCCATAACTCCAAAAGTAAAGTCGAAAAATGAAAAGAAGAGAGCGAAGCTCTAAGTTAAAGGTGTTGGGGAAACCGCAAGAGAAGAAGAAAAGAGTAGTTGTCCACTTTTCCGGATTCATGCACCACATTCCTTAAAGTTTCCTTCCCTTTCCACATTCTAGACCTTTTTCTTTGAAAGTCCTTAAGATCAAAAGAATGTTATATGACTTGGTGATCTAAATTGAAGTTTCTTATGATTGATTTTGATAATGTTTAAGGGTTATGATGTTTGTATGGAAGTTTGATTGATTCATGAGTTTTCTTTACTCTTTACTTTTTGATTAAGTGTATGAATGTCCTATAAACGATTGAAGCAAGATTTGAGAATGATCTATTGTTTAGAAGGCACATTCATCCAAAAGAAGTATTGCTTTGAGAAGGTACACATATTTCATCCTAACTCTTGTTTTAAAGCTTTTGAAAAACCTTGCTTAGGGACAAGCAAGTGGCAAGTATGGGGTTATTTGTTAGCATAAAATATTGTGATATTTTAGGCACGTTTTCTAAGTGTATTTGATTCATATTGATAGTCTTTGATTGAGCATTGATGCATTTGTGAGCTAGTTTGTCTATAATGTCGATATAGAGATCTACACAAGCTTTATGTTGATTATAGGTGATTGAGAGCTATTTCCGAACGGAATCGAGCAAGGACGGAGTTGTTGAGCAATGTCCATAGATTGAAGGCATTTCTAGGAGCTAAGGGAATGCCAACTTGAGGAATGCACTAGTCTAGGGAAGAATCACGTTCTTGCCCTAAACCACGCTCTAAAATACGGCCGTACCACTTTCCACGTTCAGTTCCACGGCCGTGGAACCATGGCTAGGGAAGCGTGGTTCATTCCAGCAACTTCTACGGCCGTGGAGAAGATGGTTCAAACCGTGTTGATTTCCATGCTCTAAATTACGGCCGTGGAACCTTCCACGACCGTGATCTTGGCGATCTTTTTCGCCACACTTTAAGCCACGATCTTTTAAAAGATTGGGCCGGGCCGCTACTTCATCATACACTATAAAAGGACGGACGAAGAGAGATTCCGTCACCTCGCTTTAGACCTTGGCTTAGACGCACTTACACCTCTGCTTAGACGCACTTTTGCCTACATTTACGCTTGGATTTGCCCTAATCTCGCATTTTGGCAAAGATTTTGTTTAGGAGATTTTTGCGCATTGCTATTGGCGATTTCCGGATTGACGGAAGATCGAAGATTCAAAAGATTGTTCGCAAGAAGATTCCTCTTCTTGTTTAGGTTTGATTTAGAAGACGGATTGACATCCCGTTCTTCCTTCTTATCTAAGATTGTGTTTGTTTGTTCTATTCCGAATCTAGTGACAATATTTGTTCTTGATTGTGACTTTGAGATTTGTTTGAAGTTTATTGAAGGTTTTCGGAAGTTTTCATCTTTCAATCTTTTAAACCTTGAATTTGATATCATTATGACTAATGTTGGCTAAAAACCCTTAACAATTCTAAGGTGAAGGGTTGATAGTTGTGGCTTAGATGATGATAGATCGATCGTAAACAGATTGGACCCTGAGAGTTAGAGAGAATCGCCGATGAACCCTAAATTACGGCCTGTTCTTGAGTCCACGGCCGTAGAACCTCAAGAACTAACCGTGATTTCCCTTAAGTTTACGGACTTGCTTTTACTTTAATCCAAAGTTAAAGATTTACTTTAACTTAGTCTTGGCTTGCCTTTTCTAGGTGGTAGTGAAGCCTCAACAACCTCTACCTCGATTGTGAGTGTCACAACCGTAATCGGTTTAGTTAGTCTTGATCCTTGGATTACAAGTTTGGGTATTTGACATTAATTCTTACCTTTAGAACCTTTCTATATTGAAGCCTCAACAACCTTTATAAAGAGTGTCTTGTAGGTGAGTCATATAAGGTTTTTGGAACTTCACCGTACGATTACCTTACATTAGCATACCTTTGCATATCTTAACTCTGTCCTTATATCATTAGTATATCTTGAATCGATTGCCACAGCTGGATACTTGGATCTTTAGGATTGTTGTTTTCCCAATATTTGAAAAGCTTCATACAATTACTTGCTTGATAATCTATAATCGAATTTGTTCCCCCCCAAATCCTTGTGTTCGATACTCTGGAATTCTTGCTTAACTATATCGATCCGTACACTACGGGTTCGCTTGCTTGATTCTAGTTTTATAAATTTAAAGCTTATTTGCACGCACGCTAAGTGGCGAACATATAGGGGGCCACGGTTTTGGGGAGAATAACCGCCACTAAAGCGGTTGAGAGCGGTTACAAACGGTTATTGGCGGTTGATAGATGTTAGGGTTACATAACCACTTTTTAGTCCAAGCCCAAGGCCCAAGCCCAACTCAACTGGGCCATCAAAAAGCCCAAATTTCAGCTAGCTTTTTCGGCCCGACTTTTTTCTCATCAATGAGCTTTGACTAACTCATTATAGCTAGGTGAAGCTCCAAGGTCAACTAATACACATGAGCTTAGCTCAAACTAGCTTAGCTTGTCGAGCAGCTCACTAGCTAGCTTCTAGCTAGCTTCTTGGAGCTCAATGGACATTTGTGCTTGGATATCTCTCAAACTTCATAACAACTTTCTTGAGCTAATATAATGAGGAATGCCCGAAAGAACGCTCCATAATGTGTCCCAAAAACACAAAGTATCGGGCTCTCAATTTGTGCCGCAAAATGGCTTAGGCGTTGGCAAGGCCAATAACGCTCTTGCCAAGTAATGGCATTGTCATGACTGAGTCAAGACAATGTCCCATGATAGTCATGAGGCTCAAATAAACTAACTTTCAACATAGCCGTGATAGCCATGTCCTTTTGTTTAGTTTAATTTAATTAGCTTCCATATTTTTACCCCGTAATCACTAGTTACTCTAAGTGCCGGTCACTTGGCTTGCCTCCCGCAACCCATACCATCGTGACACACATGTGAGTAACTTATTGCACCTTGTCTCGATAACAAGCTCAATGGTTCCGTTGAGACTTAGCACAAATCTCCAACAGGAGTTTCCATATAAGGTGAAACATGCCTGGAAAAGGAGGAGGAAGGAAAGAGATAAAGAGGAGGCAAATCGGGTAGGATCTGTGCTTCAGAAGAGATGTCGGCGACCGGCTCCGATTTGGTCAGAAGATCTTTCAATTTGGCTCATAAAACCAGGTCTGAAACTCTTGTCCCTACACCCCTAATTTCGAACCCTAGAACTCGATCTGAATCACTTGTATCTGATACGCCCTGTTCCTTTGATGATGAAATGAGTTGGGCGCTTGCTAGTCATGGAAAAGCACTGAATCTGATGATGATAAAAGGGCACAATTATGGACTACTCTGAAATCCGGCGAGGCCAGGTATGCTATCCTTCTCCTTGTGATCGGCCTTGATACTCTGTGCTTTGATTTTCTGTTTGTTTTGATTCTCCCTGATGATGACTGTGAGCATGAGATTGATCATGTCTGTAGGTATAAAGCCCTTTTAGAAGGGTATCTTATTGATTACTTGAACAAATCACTTGATATATGGTTTGTTAGCCTAGGAGAGAAACTGAATAAACGCCACTATAAAATGAATTCCCATTCCCCACCAAAAATCCAAATCAAACACATATACATTGCTAAGGTTATAGAGAAACTAAGAATGAGTGAAAGGAACAAATCATTCAAGGAAAAATTGTGTGAGATCCCAAAAAACCCTTCCAATGAAAATCTAGAGAAGTTTTCCATTGTTAAAAATGATGCCCAAAATGAAGCTAAGGAGAACAACCCTAATGAAGCAAGTCCAGGGGAGTGCAAAGTAGAGCAGAAGCCTGTGATGAACAAGTCAAAGAAGGGAAAAGAGATTCTCGATGCAGAGGTTAACCTTGATGAGTATTTTCAGATGCTATCCAAGGTGAAATCCGACTTCACCAAAATCAGGGAATCCTCTCTAATGGGTAGAATTTTCGGCAACCCACTTGAATTTAGTAAGGTGCGTACTAAACTACTGTCTGAATGGAGAAACATTAAGGGTGAAGTTCAGTTTATCCCTAATCTTAATCATTGGTTTGAAATTAACTTCTCCAACCCCTATGACAAAGCTATGATCTGGGAGAAGAGACCTTTCCATATCTTTGGCCACATTCTCATTCTCCGCCCCTGGAAGCCCAACTTTAATGTGTTTACTGAAAATATATCAGCAGTGGATGTATGGGTGAGGATCCCTATGATCCCTCCTGAATACATTAATAAGGAAGCTATTAGAACCATCATCGAGGTGAACAAAGTTGGCAAATTCATTCGCCTTGACCCCTTCTCTGAAAAGGGTATGGGTGTGAACTATGTCCGTATATGCATTAATTATGATATTGAGATGAATTATCAGAAAGTGAAAGAAGTTCCCATTCCAGATGATGAGGGAAAGACCAAAATGTTTAAAATCTGGTTTGAAGACTTCTCCAAAGGATGCGGTTTCTGTGCTAAGAAAGACCATGGTTTTGAACAATGCCCCATGAGGATGATCAGTGCTAAGAAAACTAGCTACTCTTTCAGGAATGGTAAAAAATGGGAAACTGGTATGAGCAGGAAGGGCAAGGAAGAGGAGAAAGATGCTGACTGGACACCAGTGATGAGCCACAAGAAGAAAAAAAGAACTCCAGTGGTTGTCAGTGGAGTTAAACCTTACCTCTCGGGGACCACTGGTATCACAGTTGCCTTCAATGATATCTCTTCCCAAAGCTCGAAAAGTAGCTCCCTGGGCCCTTGTGAGAATAAGGAGCCTAAGGTCAGCTTGAGCCCCAATGAGGAAACTACTGAGGGGCAACCCCCTAAGGATGATAATAATGAGATCTTTGGTAATGACCTAGTGCAACCCACCTTCCTGGAGCAAGAAATTGGCATTCCCCTGCATGAGGATGAGTTGTTTGCTATGAATATGATTAATGATCAGGGAGCTGGAATGACACTAAGCTCAAGTGAAAATGGTATAATCTTGGCGAATCTACTGCACAAAGCTCCGGCCCCGATTGATGATGAAATAATGATCTCTGAAGGCTCCTTCTATTCCTTCCACACTAACAATACCATGCATAGGCAACTGGAGGAGCTGGAAGTGAAAACTGAGGGGTCTAAGTCAACTTCTAGCAAAAGGAAGGTGAAAGGAGGCACTAGTGACACTGCTACCTCGACTCTGAAGGGGGCTAAAAAACCTAGAATCTGATTCTCCAAAGGATTTTAGATGATAAATAAATACTATCTTTTGTTAAGGGTTTGTGAGCCTCCCTTTAAATTGGCCACTTCTATTATGCTTAGAATAATCGTGTGTGTGATTTGGCTTTTATGCCTTAGAATTTCCCCTGGGAAATTTCTTATCGCTGAAACTGCTTGTATGATCTTGCTGGAAAGACTTGTCACTGATATCCCCTATGGCATTACTGAACTGCTATGTATTTTATGTTCATTATCTAGAAGAACCTTGTTTTATTTCTCCTGTGTCGATCTCTTCTGGTTTGCTTGCTGATGTTGCCTTTTCCTGTTGATGTGCAAGATTATGTTGACCAACTACCACGGCTGGAATCCCACGACTAGATACCCAAACACGCAAAAACGGCTCCAACTCCGGAAATTGGAGGAACACAACCTTACAGTACATGACTTGATGAACTTTTTGCTAATCTTTTTGTATTCGGCACCCAGAAATGCCTATGTAAAATATGTAAATGCTGAGACTTGCTTTCCACTGTATTCCAGACTCTGCACTGAATTTGGAAAACTTATGCTGAATAATGATTGCTTTGTCTTTGTTTTTTATAAGTACCATCTATTAAACTCATGTCTCCAGCCTCATTTTTGTGTAAAATACGAACCTACTTCTCCTGCCAAATGGATCTATGATCAGTCGTGTAATTTGAGCATATGGACCTGAAAATTTCAGGCCCAAAGTAAGGAGAACAAAAAGATTCTAACCTTGTTAATAATGAAGTCTGTTTTAACCGGGTTGCTTATCGATAATAGGGATAAAAAGGGTTCTTATCTCGGTTGTAATAAACCTGAAGTTAAACTTAGGAACGAAGGATATTTCAATCTACCTGATGGTAGTTTGATTCCGAAACTAGTAAGGAGCCTAAAGACTGAACTGATAACCATTTCTGAGTTATTATGTTTCGGGGTTAGGTCTAGTAAGAACAAAACTAAAAAAAGATATGAAACTTCTCAAGAATCCAGATGTTCCCCGGCCACCATATGGACAAGGATTTACCCCTTTAAATCTAACTCGAGCTACGAAAACCCTCAGAAATTGAACTTACCTAATCAAAGAATCCAAATTATATTGGAGCTAACCATGGGATCTCCACCCAGTAACCCAAAAATTGTTAAATGAAAGTGGCTTTCTGGAATTGCAGAGGCATGAAAAAGAAGAACTTCTGGACGGACCTTAGCATTACGTGCAAAAATGATAAAATTCAAATGATCATGCTAGCAGAACTAAAGACAAGCATGAACCTAATGATAAATGCTGGAAAGGAGCAGGTTTTGATAATATTTGTTTTGTCCCTGCGGACGGCTTTTCGGGAGGCCTATGCCTCCTTTGGAAAAGTTACCAAATGCTTAGGGAACAGGTTGAGATAGTTACCAAAGAAAAAAGGCAAGTCACGATTTTGCACAAGAACCTAATAAATAACATAAGCATTCACATCACATTCATCTATGCCCCTCCACATGAGAACTAAAAAGAAACTTTCTGGACTCAATTAAAAAACCCCATTAACACTAGAAACTTGCCTACCATTGTCATAGGGGACTTTAATGACTTGCTTCAATTATCCGATAAAAAGGGAGGCATAGAGCCCACAACTAGTAGAACTAAGAGACTCTATGAGTTCACTTAACAGTGTAATCTTGTTGATCTGGTTACTTATGGAAACAAATTCACTTGGAGGAAACGTAAAGAGGGAACTGATAATACCTTTGAGAAACTTGATAGGGTGATGGTACACCCAGGAATCATTCAAGCATACCCGGATATTTTTACATGGAACCACGCCTTCACTACATCGGATCACTGTCGTATTTCGATTAATCTCCAAAACTCAGAACAGCAAACTAGGAATAAACCTTTTCGATTTGAAATGATGTGGACACAAAGGAAAGAATGTGAGACTCTAATCAAACAAACCTGGAGAACACAATTCCAGGGGACTGATATGTTCAATCTTGTTAAAAAAACAAGCTTACTCAAAGTTAAATTGAAAAAATGGTGTAAAGTAAACTTTGGAAATATTAATAGGCAGGTCGGTGAAGTGGAATCTGCCATTCAACAATTACAAAATATGATCGCCATTAACTACTCGAAGCAAATAGAAGCCAAGCTTAATAGACTAAGCAAAAAAAGAGATTGCCTCATTAACTACCAACATAAGTACTGGACACAACGAGCAAAATCAAACTACCTTCGTTTGGGGGACAAAAACACGAAATTCCATCATCGTAGAGCAACGGGAAGAAGAAACCATAAAAACATAGCAGCTATCAGCACAAATAGTGGGATGATGCTAACTTCTGATGAAGACATTGAAAAAGAATTTGTCCTGGATTATGAAACCAGATTCAAAGCCTCGAATATTAACCTAGCTGAGCTCCACAAACAACTTAAAGTTCTGCAGAATGAAGTCTCTGAAAGAGAAAATAGTATGCTAACGGGACCCTTTACAAATGATGATATCAAAACGGCAATTTTTGAGATTGGTTGTGAGAAATCCCCCGGCCCGGATGGCTTTCCAGCTGGTTTTTTCATAAATACTGGCACATTGTTGGCCCGGATGTCACCCGAGCAGTTAAGAGTTTCTACAGAAATGGGAGAATTCTCAAGCAAATTAACCACACATTCATTGCCCTCATCCCAAAAGTAGATAACCCATCAACAACATCACACTACAGACCTATCAGTCTATGCTCTACGATCTATCAGTCTATGCTCTACGATCTATAAAGCCATGAAACTTGATATGGAAAAAGCATATGACAGGGTGGAATGGCCGTGCGTCTTGGCGATCTTAGAAAAACTGGGGTTTGCAGAAAAATTTGTTGGATGGATTAAAGAATGCATTTCGATAGCCTCTTACTCCATTCTAATCAATGACAAACCGACTAAAATCATACACCCAACTAGAGGGCTTAGACAGGGTGACCCACTATCTCCGCTAATCTTCAACCTTGTTGCGGAAGTTATGGCTAGAAATATCCAAAAAGCTAGTTTTGAGGATAAAAAAAACATTGGCTTCCCAATCACCAGAGCTGGAACCACTATCCCTTTTTTAGCGTTTGCTGATGATATCATTATCTTTGCAAAAGGAACTAACCAAGCTTGTAATAAAGTTCTGGATATCCTAACAAAATACTGCCAAGTCTCTGGACAAAAAGTAAATTACCACAAATCCGCCTTCCAAACATCCGGAAATCTAGACAACCAAACAAAAAGAATGATACAACAAAGTACAGGTATTCTGCCGAGCAACTGTTTGGAAAAATACTTGGGCTGCCCAATTATCAATGGACGGGTCAATAAAATGACATTTCAAGACGTCATTGAGAGCTCTAGAAAACAATTAACCAAGTGGAAAGCATCCTCTATATCTCAAGAAGGTCGAACAGTGCTTATCAAAGCCAACCTAAATGCAAAACCAAACTATATTATGCAAAGTTTCATGCTCCCATCATTGATACATAAAGAATTAGACCAAATCAATAGACAATTGTTTTGGAACAAAGGACCAAACTATCATCCGCTAATAAGTTGGGACAAGATCTGCAAGCCAAAGAATAAAGGGGGGGTTGGGATAAGAAAAGCTGAAGATATGAATATAGCACTACAAATGAAATTCTATGGAAAATTATGGCAGAACCAGATAACATTTGGGTTAAAATTATTGAGGAAAAGTACCTGAAAGGGAACCAGTTATGGAAGTACAAACTGAGTAACAACACGTCTTGGCAATGGAAGAGACTGATAAGCTTACGGCCAGAATTTGAACAAGGAATCAGATGGAATGTCGGAGATGGGGAAACTATTAGGATTTGGAAGGATCACTGGATTGAAGATCGTCCGTTAGAACAACTAGTCCCAAACAAGGAAGTAATAACCAACATTGAGGACACAGTAAGCACCCTTATTACGAATAAAAAGTGTGATCATGCGAGGATAGAAAATCTGAAAAACTGTTTGAACAGCCAAAACATTATCAACAACATATAAACCCACCCGCTTCCAACGAGTGATATCAAAGATAGACTATACTGGGCCCCTAGTAAGGATGGTTGGTTCCGTACAAAAGATGTTATCTCCTTCATGTATGATAAACACAACACTAGTATAGGACAACAAGACATCTCATGGATATGGAGCATAGACACAATGCCCCAAGTCCAAAACTTTACTTGGAAACTAGCAATGGACGGCCTTCCTACCAAGGAAAATCTTGAAAAACAAAAGGTACCTATACCCATGTTCTGCGTCCTTTGCCAACATCCATACGAAAGTGCAAAACATATTTTCTTCAAATGCCCATATACCATGGACAACATAGCTAACAACGAAATAAGTAGATTTTTACAAAGCATAGACATGACCAATATGAAGCTAAGGGATATGATGTCGTGTGTTAAAACTAAGTTAGCAGAATCTTCAATCACCACTCTTCTTGTCACTTGGTGGAACATTTGGTTCATGAGGAACAAGATCATCTTTAACAACGAAAAAGTTAGGAACATCTCACACATCGTTGAGTCACAACTAGCGGACTGGGATAAATCGAAGGAAAAAAAAAGTAACTACAAAAGTTAATAAAAGGAAAACGAGGAACATTAAATGGTCCCCGCCACTTCCAAGAGTTGTTAAACTCAATTTCGATGGATCTAAACGAAACGATGGCCAAAGCACCTTTGGGTATATATTAAGAGATCATAATGCCTCGGTTATTGCACTGGACTACGGAAGGTGTGGGGAATCTTCTATCCTCCAAACTGAAGCATACGCGCTAAAAATGGGCTTAATTAAAGCAAGACAACTTGGCCTAAGCAAAATTGATATTGAAGGAGATAACCTTACAATTATTAATTCCGTGAAAAGAATTTGGATGCCACCATGGGAACTGGACATTACCATTACGGATATTTCTATTTTACTCTCAGGTTTTAATCAGGTTCAAGTCAACCACATTTTCAGAGAGATTAATAGTGCAGCTGATAAGCTAGCATCTCTTAGCCACGACGGCCATGCTGTGATTTCCCAGGAGCAGAACAGGACGATGGCTTGTTCGAGGGTCCCGACTCCGCTTGATGTCATCATCCGAAAGGATGCCATAGGATGGTCTACTACTAGATGTTGATCATTCCTAATCTCTTACCCATCTTAGTCAAAAAAACATTCAGAAAGAGATTTAGGAATCGGAACGACTTTCCGACTTTTTCGAAAGTAACGCAAAAAAATTACAATTGCTCGGGAAAGAATATTCTTACGTCGTAAAAATACTAAAAATAAATAAAAAGAATTTACTAATAAAAATATTGATAGAAGTACGCAAGAAAGACAAAGAACGAAACCGGGCGTTACAAAATCTTATCTTCCTATATTAACCATTAATTCATTCCATATTATTATCTTCTTATCCTACCATTATCATTGCATCAACTCACATTCTTTGTGTTCGAGTTTCACAAATCTCAGCCCTACCAACAATATCTCGCCTGAGATATTGTCCGAGATTTTCTTCCGTCGTCGATTCCGGGGACTTCAATCTAAATCGGAAAACTTTGGCATCAACCCCGCATCAAAGTGATATCAGAGTTAATCGATTGAAGTTCAACTCATCCATACACAACGGTTTGAGTATTTTTTTTGTGATTCTTCATTGAGTCATATAAAAATAGAGTATTTTCTTTGTTGCTATTCTTTTGTGAGATTATTTGAGTTTAACATGTGTTGTCTTGTGTCTATTGGACACTGGAGAGACACCATATCCCAAACACAAGCGAACCAACCCTAATTGATGTAGCACCCCGAATCCGCACGACTCGGGGCGCTACGGGGCTAGGATCTCACAATTGATCCTCATAATCAATACCTTCTTCTTGGTTATAGTCTTGAGCTACAAGTCGTGCTTTGTTTTGAATGACCTTTCCATTTTCATCCAACTTGTTTCAAAATATCCATTTTGTGCCAATGACGGATTGTTGCTTAGGTCTTGACGTGAGGGTTCAGACTTTGTTTATCTCAAATTCATTCAGCTCATTTTGCATGGCCATGATTCAATCAAGTTCTTAAAGTGCTTGAGCGTAGTTCTTAGGCTCTACAAGAGACACGAACGCTGAAAAAGCACACAAGTTGTTTACCCTAGATCGGGTTTGACTCCTGCTTTTGGATCTGAGATCACGTTCTTTGGTGGATCGTATGAAGAATGTTGAAAATTTCTTCTTTTAAAGGTTGGAACAGATCTTGAAGATTGAGGCTCGTTTGCTCGACTGGATTCAAATGCCATTGGATTATCGCCTTTGGATCCTATGTCAAGGCCTTGAAGTTGGGTTTCAAGGCCTTGAAACTGATTTCCAGCAGAGTTGTTTGTCGTTTCAAGGTCTTGAAAATGCGTTTCAAGGTCTTGAGATTGCTCTTCGGTATCTTGAATTTGTTCTTGCATATTTTTTTCATGAGCTTTAGGATCTTCTTCTCCATCAGAATTATGATCTCCATGTTAATTAAGATTCAAATTTGCAAAGCGTTCACTCAAAGTACCATCATTGCTTTCATCAAAGATAACATGAACACTTTTCTCAACAATTTTGGCACGTCTGTTATAAACACGATAGGCTTTGCTATTTGAAGCATATCCAATGAAGATAGCATCATCACTACGTGCATCACACTTATCAAGGTTGTCTTTGTCATTATTATGGACAAAGCAAGTACACCCAAAGGGTTTAAAATAGGAAATATTAGGTTTTCATCTCTTGAAGAGTTCGTAAGGAGTCTCTTACAAAATAGGGCGAATTAAGCACCTATTCAAGATGTAATTACGTGTTAACAGCTTCAACCCAAAAACTTTTTGCAAACTATTTTCTAAAGCATAGTCTTAGACATGTCCTCTAGGGAGCGGTTTTTACGTTCCAAAACCCTATTTTGTTGAGGTGTTTTAGGAGCTGAAAAGTTGTGTGAAATACCATATTTTGCACAAAACAAATCAAATTTGAGTTGGTCAAATTCTCTACCATGATCGCTTCTAATAGAAACGATAGGTAGGTTCTTCAAATTTTGCAACTCCTTACAAAGTTTTAAAAACTCAAACAAAGCTTCAGATTTTTCCAATAAGAATGAGATTGATGTAATACGAGAAAAATTATCCACAATGACAAAGGATGTACTATTTTTCCTTGGGAGATTTGACACGCATAGGACCACATAAATTCATATGTAAAAGTTCAATGCGTCGAGACGAACTTACAACCTTATTTGGTTTGAATGAACCTCTTGTTTGTTTACCTTGTGTACAAGACTTACATAGTTCATCTACCTTGAAGTTTAAGTTTAAACCACGTACCAAATCTTTGGAAAGAAGTTTTTTCATCGTTTGCATGCTTACATGACCAAGTCGTATATGCCAAAGCCTTGGATCGTCATTCAAGTTCTTGAGACACGTTAGCTTAGTTCCTGAAACTTGGTTAGTGCTCATTGAATAAATATTGTTACATCTAGGAGTAGTAAGCATAACATCACCCGATATTTTATCTTGAACTTCATATTTATCTGAATAAAAAATCACCTTGTTGCCTTTATCACATATTTGAAAGATACTAAGCAAGTTATACTTTAACCCGTCAACAAAGATAGACTTTATCAATAAATTTAAATGAATTATAACCGATTTTACCAATGTCAATGATGTTACACTTTCCTTTATCACCAAGCGTAATGCTTCTAGATGATTGCTTCTTTAGATTTGAAAACAGTGAGATTTTTCCATTCATATATCTTGAGCAACCACTATCTAAAATCCATTTATGTCCCTTAACCTTGGTGATATCTTGCAAAACAACAAACTTCAACCTTTTCTGGGTAGACCAAATGGCATATTTTGGTCCATATTCAGGTTTAATCATGTTTGGTGGTATAATACCTTTAGGAACCCATATTTTCTTAACGTGTTTCCTTAGACATAGAGGATAAGTGTTTCTAATGATGTAAGGATCATTTCTTCTATATGGACATGTTGACTTTATGTGACCCTTTTTACAACAATAGAAACATGTGGGCATGTGTAAACTTCATTTGGCTTTAACAAAAGTGGTAGTTGTTTTTCTAGGAAAATTCATGTGATAACCGATACCACTTTTATTAAGAGAAGATTGTAGTTCACCCATCATCCTTTCGAGATTGGCTTTTGAACGAGTTAATTGAATAAGTGCAGCCTTCTGGTCTCTACACATCATAGTTAGATCAACCTTTTATTTCTCTAGATTAATATAATCTTGATGTAGAGAAGAGAGATTGCCCTTGAGGATCGCATTTTCTTATTCCAAGGCCTTGATATTGTCATCAAGGTCTAACTTTTCAATGTTGAGATTTTCAACTTCCAAAGACAATTCACTTAGCTTTAGGTGAGCTCCTTAGAACCTTCTTTACTTTTTCTTCATTTGTGAAGACTTTTCCAAGTGAATCAAGATTATTCACAATCCCGGTGAATCGTGTGAACATCTCCTTGACCAACTCATTTGAATTCATCTTGAATAGATTGTATTGCCTGAGGAAGATGTTTATCTTCGTTTCCTTGACTTGACTTGTTCATTCGTACGTAACTACTAACTTGTCCCATATTTCCTTTGCACTCTTGCATTATGAGACACGGTTGAATTCATTTGCATCCAATCCACACTAGAGCAATTTTATGGCCTTGTAATTCTTTGAAACACTATCCAAGTCCGTTTGAGTGAAGTCGGCTTCCTTCTTTTGGACTTGGACTCCTTCAACCGTGGTGGTTGGGATTTTAGGGTTAGTTTGAATGATGCTCCATAGTTCCATGTCTTGATCAATAACAAACATTTGCATTAATGCTCTCCAATGGACAAAGTTATTACAGCAGAAGAGTGGTGGTTGAGATGTGGATCTTCCTTGAGCGAATCCTCCATCACCTATAGTATTCATGATTAGTCTCACTGATGGCTAAACCAATATACGTGAGTCTAGCTCTGATACCAACTGAAGAACCGTATATGTGAATAATAAGGATATAAATGTTCTAGAAGGGGGGTTGAATAGAGTATGAGAACTTTTCGCGATATCTTATATCAAGGCTTTGAAACTGATTTCAAGGACTTGAAGTCGATCAGTGCGCCTGGTGACAAAATTGGTTTTCAAGGCTTTGAAAGGGATTTCAAGGCCTTGAAAGGGATTTCAAGGCCTTAACTTCGAAACCTGCAAAGCAACGTTAGTCACAATATACGCGATAGGAAATGCGGAATTAAAATATCGACACGGTGATATGTTTACGAAGTTCAACTCTAACAGCTTACGTCTCCATCCTAGGGTTTCTTTACCCTAGGATCTAACTATCTATTATCTGCTCAAAGAGTCTTAGATACAACCTAGAAGAAATCCCCTTCTTCTCTCGATGTAGCCTCAATGCTACGATCTAGTCAACTCTAGCCTAGTTAATTTATAGAGTAACCCACACTCGAGTATAACACTCTCTAGATATGTCAATAGAGCTCTAGTGTTTTCCTCACTCTAAGGATGTAAACGTTTGTAAGCTAAGAGGAAGAAAAACTTTTGGAATGAATGAAGATGTTTTGATCTTTTGAAGACTTGGATGTTTCCGTGTAAGCTTGTTGTTGTGCTCTTCAATCGCCATCTCCATTTATAGTCTTTTATGGAGAACTCTTTTAGCCGTTGTAACGTTGTTCTTTCTCCATGAAAAACGGTGCTTGGTTGAGGTGAATTAGTCGTTGTAAGATCTTCTATCTTCTTCATCTACTTTTTCTCTTTGACGCACGTTGAGAATCTTCATCTTCGTGATCTTCTCTTGCTTTGAAAATGCCGTTGAAGATCTTTGTTTGTTGGAGATCCTAGATCTTCTCTCTTGGATAGTCGTTGAAGATTTTCCTTAGATCCGAGATCTTCTTGCGTGGAATCCATTTTAAAGATCATATCTTATTGCGTCTTCGGTTAAGATCTTTGCAAGATCTTGTTGTTGTGGCCGAGGTCTTATCTTCAAATCCGTTTGAAGATCTTCTTTGATGGCCGAGATTTTCTCCTTGAGAATCTTCTTGTTATCCTTTGGTAGAGATCTTCGTTTTGGTTGTTGAGATATTCGAATCTCATATTTGAAAAGCCCTTAGCCGAATTCTCGTTTTTAATGTTTTTCAAGGCTTCCGTGCTTGTCCTTTGTAATTTGTTTCAAGGCTTTCGCGTTTGTCCTTTGTAATGCGTTTCAAGGCCTCCGTTTTTACTTTGAAATGCTTTCCAAGGCCTGCACATATTTAACAAACACAAACCAAAACAAGCAATCTAAAAATACAATCGATATTTGTTAGTTTATAAAACCGCTCATAATTGTTAAGTCTTCCATCATCCACATAGACAATTTATAATCAAGGTGGAGTTATCAGATGATTTTCGGAAATTAGCCTTTTGACGTGAAGTACTATAATATCGGAATAGAATAATTAGTATTTGGTTTCTTGTTGTTACGGTTGCCTTTGCGAAAAATGATTGTTTCATCAGCAAAGGGTAGAACTAATTTAACATGTATGACTACAAAATTAGATGCATATGAATCAATATCTTTTCCCATTGCATCTTAAAGTACTTGTGGCAATGAAAAAACAAGACGGGAAGACGATGACGATGACGATTATGTAGAACTTTTTTATTAATAAATAAATTTATATCTAATAAGGTAACTATTTATTATTTTTCATATATAAAACGTATTTAGTTGTAATCTATACATAAAAATAAATGACGTTCGTTTAACGTATTTAATATTGTGGTCTACATTTGTTTGCCGTAGAACATAACCCTATATGATATATGTATATATTAGATTCCCGTTTTACCAAGATAATCGAACATAATATGTTAATCTTTAACTCAAATAAATATTTCTGAATTTATTTTTAGTATAAATTAGAAAACCCGTTGATTTTCAAATTTGTCCTCTCCTTGACAAGTGAGGAACCAGAACCTCCTGGAGACGTCCCCGAAAATCCAACGGCCCTAGAGCCATCTGGAACTCTCCCTCCAATTCCATCACCTTTAAAGCACTTGCTAAGCTCTGTCTGTCATACATTCACACCGGAAGACACCAAAACGATCATGGCGACTTGCCTTTCTCAAGCTTACTTCCTCAACGCTCCTTTTCCTTCCAACTCCCGTCTCAAATTCCCCCCTAAAACCCTCTTCATTCACCCGAGACTCGGCGATCTCCACCTCTCGTTCACCTCCCAAACAATCAGCGGCGGAGGCTTCCGGCGCCGGGGATGTCCCGTTAGGGTTGTATGTGAGAAGGTAGTCGGGATTGACCTCGGTACCACTAACTCAGCCGTGGCTGCCATGGAGGGAGGGAAGCCGACGATCATCACCAACGCTGAGGGTCAGAGGACGACTCCTTCCGTCGTGGCCTACACCAAAAGCGGCGACCGCCTCGTCGGCCAGATCGCCAAGAGGCAGGCCGTTGTCAACCCCGAAAACACCTTCTTCTCTGTAAAGAGGTTCATCGGTAGAAAGATGTCGGAGGTCGACGAGGAGTCTAAGCAAGTCTCTTACAATGTTACCAAGGATGAAAATGGCAATGTCAAGCTCGATTGCCCCGCCCTTGGGAAGCAATTTGCCGCCGAGGAGATCTCTTCGCAGGTACTCCGCATTTCTCAATCCCACTCATTTTAAACACTATCAATTTAGGTTTTGTTTGATGATTATATGCTGTTTAAATTACTGAAACTACAAGTTCAGAGTTATGACAGTAATTTAGCAGGGTTTTCTGAATTGCATTATGAGCAACTGCTGCTGGTCAGGTACTCTCACTAACAAGCTCTGCCTTTCCAGGTTCTGAGAAAGCTTGTTGACGATGCATCGAGATTTTTGAATGAGAGTGTAAACAAAGCAGTGATTACTGTGCCCGCCTACTTTAATGACTCTCAAAGGACAGCTACCAAAGATGCGGGTCGAATTGCCGGTCTAGACGTTCTCAGGATCATCAATGAACCTACTGCTGCTTCTCTAGCCTATGGATTTGAGAAGAAAACAAATGAGACCATCCTTGTGTTTGACCTCGGCGGTGGTACCTTTGATGTTTCTGGTAGGATCCTAGCTCCGAAGCTGATATGTTCTCACTAGGGCTTCTGATTTCTTGCAATCAATCTTACTTACTTGTTGATTGGTTCTGGCCACACAGTTCTGGAAGTCGGCGATGGAGTTTTTGAGGTGCTTTCCACCTCAGGGGACACTCATCTTGGCGGTGATGACTTTGATAAGGTATGAGTTTAAACCCTCTTCACTGTTCAACTGAACATCCTCATAATGACGTCTTGCGCTGAACCCACTAATGGTGCAGAGAATTGTCGATTGGCTTGCGGAGAGTTTCAAGCGGGATCAAGGCATAGATCTATTAAAAGACAGACAGGCTCTTCAGCGTCTCACCGAAACTGCAGAAAAAGCAAAGATTGAGCTCTCTACTCTAACTCAAACTAGTATCAGGTTATCTCTCTCAACATTTTCTGTCATTAGTGCCTAATTTTGGTTCTCTTATATTGTTTTCTGATATGATCCCATAATTCCTAGTCTGCCTTTCATCACTGCAACGGCGGATGGCCCCAAGCACATTGACACTACTCTTACAAGGGCCAAATTTGAAGAGTTGTGTTCAGACTTGCTTGACAGGTACGATGTCTGTTTTATATGAAGACTCAAAATTTTAAAACTGGTCCAGTATCATAATTTGAGTGTTCTTGCAGGTGTAAGACACCAGTAGAAACTGCTTTGAAGGACGCAAAGCTGTCGTTTAAGGATATAGATGAAGTGATTCTGGTGGGAGGGTCGACAAGGATTCCTGCAGTGCAGGAGCTTGTGAAGAAGATGACAGGAAAAGAGCCTAATTGCACTGTGAATCCGGATGAAGTGGTTGCTCTTGGGGCGGCTGTTCAGGCGGGGGTTTTGGCGGGAGATGTGAGCAACATAGTCCTGCTGGATGTGACACCATTGTCTCTGGGTCTGGAGACGCTTGGCGGTGTTATGACGAAGATAATCCCACGAAACACAACCTTGCCAACAAGCAAGTCGGAGGTGTTCTCTACTGCAGCAGACGGACAGACGAGTGTTGAGATCAATGTCCTTCAGGGAGAACGGGAATTCGTGAGGGACAACAAATCTATAGGAAGTTTCCGTCTTGACGGGATCCCACCGGCCCCAAGAGGAGTGCCACAGATTGAAGTGAAATTCGACATTGATGCGAATGGCATCCTTTCGGTTACTGCTATTGACAAAGGTACTGGCAAGAAGCAGGACATCACCATCACAGGTGCTAGCACTTTGCCCCAAGATGAGGTACGTGGGCATCATGCTGTCACTTATAGGGAAGCTAGTGTGTGTATGTAAGAAGTTGATGAGAATGGAATTGAATGTTGCAGGTTGATAAGATGGTGAAAGAAGCTGAGAAGTTTGCAAAGGAAGACAGGGAGAAGAGGGACGCAATTGACACAAAGAACCAGGCAGATTCGGTGGTGTATCAGACAGAGAAGCAGCTGAAGGAGCTTGGGGAGAAAGCCCCTGCTGAAGTGAAGGAGAATGTTGAGGACAGGCTGAAGGAGCTCAAGGATGCCATCTCAGGGGGTGTGACACAGACCATCAAGGATGCAATGGCTGCCCTCAACCAGGAAGTGATGCAGCTGGGGCAGTCGATATACTCCCAGCCTAGGCCTACATCCGAGTCTTCTACAGACGGTGATGCCGATGTCATCGATGCAGATTTCAGTGAGACTAATTGACAAGGTGTTGCAGATAATTGCTGTATATTCTGTTGTAGCTCTATTATGTCACCGCCCACAGTATAAATACATCGTTCGGGGTATCCTGGCCTTACATAAGGCATTATATTTTTAATCTAGATCCTTAACTACACCTAAATTTTGGTTTTAGGCTATATAAATACTCTCATTCAATTGTAGATACAAATAGTTTAATTAAATGAAATAAAAGTCAATTGAACATACAAATAATTTAATTAAAAAGAAATAAAAGTCGATGATAAAAATTTCATGATAAAATTATTTTAATATAATTTAGAATAGCATAGTGTTGCTCACTTTGTAAGTAGGTGTGATGAGGAGGGGGATTTATGTTCATTTGGATTCTGCTTATTAATATATGTTTGGTATGTGTTTATATATCGAATATTTTGAATAATATGTCTTGAGTCGTATGAACAAAAAGAGTATTTATCAAACATTATAATAGGTAATTAACCTTTAATTATTCTCAAACCGATAAAATAGTAATGAACAAAGAATTTCTTTTTATTCCACACTTCATAAATTTAATCCTTATACAACAACAAAAATCAACCTAAAAAAAGAAATAATAACAAATATATAACTTGGAAAGTAATCTACAAAATTTCATTTTACAAAAAAAATAAATATTTATCTATATATTTAGATATAAAAACGTAATCTGAATGAAATTGTTGAGATAACAAAACCGATTCTAATTTGTTGATTTTGAAGAAAATCAAATCCAATTTTTTAACAATTCTAATCTGCAATTTATTTTTTAGCGATTCTAATATATTTATGTAAAAAATAGTAAACAAATCTAAAAAACCCAAATATAAAATATATTTATGTTGAATAAAATTCCAAAAAAAAAAAACAAATATAAAATATATTTATGTTGAATAAAATTCCGAAAATCAAATATTTTTTGAGAATAGAAACAGAAAAAAAAAATACATAAAAAGAAACGGTAACAAAATTAAAAAAATATTAAAAAAATAAATTTTGAATAAAAAAAAACACTAATCTGAATATAAAGATACGATTCCTAAAAAAATTTTAAAAATTAACATAAGATTTGCAGTTAAATTATTTTGTAAAAAAAAGAATATGAAAATGAAATTGCAGTAGAATACATGCATAATATCTACACAACATCGTGAACGTGTGAAAGTAGTGATTACTAATGGAAGAATCGCTCCAACACCATCGCTGAATTCTCCAACGACTTGAGGCCGACCTTCGTTTCCACTTCCGGTACCTCAAGTCGATATTCGATAGCACAAACTCCCTTATCCTTCTGATTTTCAAAAACGACATCGTCATCCACGCTCCTCCTCCACGCTCCACCGTTTCGTTATGAAGTTGACGATGCCTTCTCCTCCACGCTCCACCTTTTCTTTACCAAACTTCGAAAATGGCATCGTCAACTTCATAAACTACAAACCACCTCGCCAACTCATTTTCCCGGAACTTACTATCTAGAACGTGAGATTAATTGTAAACTCGCAGTCAATGTTAATTAGTGTATTATAAATTAATTAATATATATATATATATATATATATATATATATTAAATATATAGATTAGTGAATATGCTATTAGTATGGACAAAATTCGGGAACTATCTTACCATGTAATGAATAATGGGTTACTTTAAATATGACTTATGGTTATGAATTTGTATAAAATGAACTATTTTAAAATAAAATATTTATTAGTTATAAGTTTATATATATATATATTTGGTGGTATAAATAGGTTTAACTAATTTTTTACGTAAAAAATATGTTTCAGTAAACAAAGTAGAAGAAAAAGAAATGAACAGATGAGATGTATGTAAGAGGGATGAGGCATATATAATACTATAGCACCAAACAAATTTAAAATTATTAAAATTTTAAACTTTCAACAAACAACAAAAAATAAGGAAATTTACATCCGAAAACAACGGCAAAATTAAATCTCCGCTTCTCTCCAATCTTCTCCTATTCTTCATTTTTTAATAGATTGGAGATTTTGTGCGTTAATTGAGAGAAAACCAAACGATTCTTCTTTTATCTTAAAGATGAAGTATTTCAACGCCTTTCACCGGGAAAATTCAGGTCCGCTAAACTTGTCAGGGTTCGTCTCCAATGACCATAAAGTCAATGTTCTTGAATATGTAAAGCGTCTTTGTTCAGTGTTGAGCAACTTTGGATCCTTCCGATTCAAGGCAAGATGCCTAAAGAAGGAAGAGAAAATTGGTGTAAAATGGCCCTTTTTGTATCCATGATACAAAATAGGCCCTCTATTTTTCTTCCCAAAAATAAAGCTAAAAGAAATTATAAATCATGGGTAATAAGATAGCTATTTAAGGGCAAATTAGTAATGTAGCATAATAACTGCCTAAAAGTTAAAGATATATTAAATTAAAAAAAAAAGAAACAACATGATACGGTATCTTCTACACCAATTTGTTAAAGATATATTAAATCCATAAAAAAAGGCAACAGCATGATACGGTATCTTCGGTTCGTCTTCTTTCCTAAACATTTCATCCCAAAAATTAAGCGTCATTCGGAACCTCCATTGGATCGTGAGATTCTCCATTCGCAATCTCTATCTTCAAATCGTGAACTTCGACCGTCTTCAACCTCCTGTCTGATCTATTCTTTGTGTAACAACAATCAATCCTTGTAAGTATTCCAAATTCTCTCAACAATATACCATTTTAATGGCTTCGATTTTGGTTCAAACCGAAAACAGTTGATGAACGTTTTCCCTAAAATCCATACTCAAAACCGCCATTGTTGATCTTTAACTACATGACCTTAATTTTAAAATTATCCATTTCTGTGAAATTTATGTATTCGAATCAACAGTGATGAAAGATTATGTACATAATTTTAAGCAGATACATAAAAATCAACGCCACATAAATTTAACAACTACATAATATTAGGAGATACATAAATTATGTTCGTCACCTTCATCATTACTAACACTCAGCACATAAAAATCAACGCCACATAAATTTAACAACTACATAATATTTAGCAGATACATAAATTATGTTCGTCACCTTCGTCATTACTGACACATAAATTTAACAACTACATAATATTAGCAGATACATAAATTATGTTCGTCACCTTCATCATTACTGACACTCAGCACATAAAAATCAACGCCACATAAATTTAACTACATAATATTAGCAGATACATAAATTATGTTCGTCCCCTTCATCATTACCAACACTCAGCACATAAAAAATCACCGACATATAAATATACGAAATACATAATATTAACTATATACATAAATTACGCAGAGCAAATTGAAGAAACAGATCATCAAAACGAAATAAATCGGCAGTAATCGCAAAAAAAATAGAGAAAATGTTTTTGACAGTAAACGAATAACTTTGTAACATGGTGGTTATGCTTCAGAAATGGGGAATTTCGTGATTCTGGGATCACGTTTACAAGGAAAGTATATTTGATATCCTAACAACATCCTGATTTGTAGGGGACCACATTAAATAACCATATTTATTTAAAAAACTGCCACATCATCATTTTTATTTCTAGTAGGGGTATCAATTTATTTGGGAATTAATCTTTATCATAAAATTACTAGGGGCCTACTTTAACTACATTTTTACAAAAGAGAGTAGTTAATCTACATTAATACATAATTAGCCTACTTCCCCTTTTATCTCAAAAAGGAAAAACTACTTCTTGGCACAACTTAATGCAGTTTTGTTGGAGTAAAGACATCGATAAATTATACAATGAGTTTATGATTTAGGTTGAACGAACATATTCTTCTCGAGCTCCTCTTGATCAGTTTGTCTTTCACGAGATCAACTTGTAGAAAAGGAGAGCATCACTATCACCGCAAAATACTGCAATATCGAGAGAAGATCGAAGAAAGAGATTTTATTTTGTACCTTGTGGTGTGGAAAGTGGAAAGTAATGGCGCACTGATGCATTTTGCGGCATTGCGTTCATGAATTAGAAGATGAAAATGTTAATCGATTGAAATAAAATCTGAAGGCAGGTGTTTCATATATATTGTGAAAATTAGTTGAAAAGTGTACGAGAGAAGTTGACGTTTTGAACTTTTTATATTTTGTATTATCTAGAACCTATAAATTATAAAAAGGGAGAATTTGATATATTAGGCCTTTTGAGAATATGATTTAGTAAATGTACCCAAAATTTTTTACCACTTTCATTTAATGGTAGGTAAAAATTATTAACCCTTCTATTTAGAAAGAAAGAATAAATGATGTTTGTTATTTGTTATATAAGTATAAGTTTTAATTTTTAATTACTGATTTTGTTTTTTTTATTTTTCTTATCTTTTTTTAATTTTCTCTTTTTATTTTCTGGACTGAATTTCTCATACCGGAATTCTCATACCAGAAATTTCATACCAAAAATTTCATACCAGAAATTAAATACCAGAAATTATATACCAGAAATTAAATACCAAAAATTAGATATCAGAAATTAAATACCAGGTTTCATACCAATAAATTATCATACGAAAATTAGATACCAGAAATTAGATACCAGAAATTAAATACCAGAAATTTCATACCAGAAATTATATACCAAAAACTATATACCAAAAATTAAATTGATACATCAACAACTAAAAGATGAGATTTTTAATAATTTTTAACTATATCATATGCATCGCAAGGCTGTTGGTATATTATCATGTCAATTAATTGCAAATTTGCAACCTAACAATGTATACAGCAATCAAGCAACCACAAACTACTGAACTATAATATACATTACACCAGCATAAACCAATGAAATGTTGTAGGAACGAGAGCATTTAGATGCAAATTTGGGGTGCAGAGTTTGGGATTGGAGAAGTAAAGTCAGGGTCATTTCCTTCTCCAACTGCGTCTCATTTGTGGAGAAAAGTTTGTGAATTTGGGGGACAACTGTGCGGGGGCAGAAGAAAATATCAACTATCTTGCTTTTGCTCAGATTTGGGGTGCAGAGTTTGGGCAATATGGAGATTTGCTTTAGCTACAAGAATTTGCTTGGGGGTATTTGTATCCATACTCGTGCAATATGTGGATTTGAGTTGAATTTTGCGTTGAAGTCGCTTGGGAAGCAGATCGGCTGCCGAAGGAGGACTTCGATTCAAATAAGCCGGAAATGGTATCGATACTTGTTGTAAGATCAACATCGTTGAAGAGGGAAGATGTTGACGAAGGGAGATTTTGTTCTTGTTTGCAAGTTGCGGCTAACAGAGATGGAAGAGGAGAGGAGAGTAGTTAGGGTTGAACAGTTAAAAAAAAAAAAAAAAGGTCTAGTTACTTAATAAAAAATAAAAAAAGCCTAGTTAGTATAACTATAACTCAAAAAAGCCTAGTTTCCAAATTAGCCCTAAAAAATATTGGTTGAAGATATTATTTTTCTAAACAAATTTAAGATTTACTAAAGAAAATATTTCTAGATACCACGAAAAAAAACAATCAACTGATTTATTAAGTAAAGCACAAGTTTTGCTCTTTCTAGTGTTCCTCATTTAATAGAGGTTAAACTTTGCTACTTATAATTGCATTAACACAAAGCACGCAATTTCTGCAGCTCCATCATCCCGCTGTGCTAAATGTAGTGAGCCCGTGACTGCTATACGACGTCATGGACCTCATGGTGGTTATGCGGGTGAAACCATGTCCAAAAGGTGATTGTTTTGTAGTAAAGGAAATTAGGATGAAAGAAAGAACAAAACTTGTAATAATTTGTTTGATACGTAAGTGTCATACCAATGGCCATACAAATATAAGTAGCAAAGTTATCTTCAATTCATAAATCATAAATTATCTAAAGTAGTTTTGGAAAAAAAAAGTTGTGATCGAATAAAAAAGAACACCAAGAAGTCTATAAACAACTTCGTAATGGAGTAATCGAATCAAAAAGAACACCAAGCTATAATCGATTGTTCCATTGTTAAATTATCGAAAGTTTGTAATGTACCAGACTAATTGAGATTTTATTTTTGTTTGTTTTTTTGTTTAAAAGATTCTGAGAACGGACAGACGAGTGTTCTCTACTGCAGCAGACGGACAGACGAGTGTTGAGATCAATGTCCTTCAGGGAGAACGGGAATTCGTGAGGGACAACAAATCTATAGGAAGTTTCCGTCTTGACGGGATCCCACCGGCCCCAAGAGGAGTGCCACAGATTGAAGTGAAATTCGACATTGATGCGAATGGCATCCTTTCGGTTACTGCTATTGACAAAGGTACTGGCAAGAAGCAGGACATCACCATCACAGGTGCTAGCACTTTGCCCCAAGATGAGGTACGTGGGCATCATGCTGTCACTTATAGGGAAGCTAGTGTGTGTATGTAAGAAGTTGATGAGAATGGAATTGAATGTTGCAGGTTGATAAGATGGTGAAAGAAGCTGAGAAGTTTGCAAAGGAAGACAGGGAGAAGAGGGACGCAATTGACACAAAGAACCAGGCAGATTCGGTGGTGTATCAGACAGAGAAGCAGCTGAAGGAGCTTGGGGAGAAAGCCCCTGCTGAAGTGAAGGAGAATGTTGAGGACAGGCTGAAGGAGCTCAAGGATGCCATCTCAGGGGGTGTGACACAGACCATCAAGGATGCAATGGCTGCCCTCAACCAGGAAGTGATGCAGCTGGGGCAGTCGATATACTCCCAGCCTAGGCCTACATCCGAGTCTTCTACAGACGGTGATGCCGATGTCATCGATGCAGATTTCAGTGAGACTAATTGACAAGGTGTTGCAGATAATTGCTGTATATTCTGTTGTAGCTCTATTATGTCACCGCCCACAGTATAAATACATCGTTCGGGGTATCCTGGCCTTACATAAGGCATTATATTTTTAATCTAGATCCTTAACTACACCTAAATTTTGGTTTTAGGCTATATAAATACTCTCATTCAATTGTAGATACAAATAGTTTAATTAAATGAAATAAAAGTCAATTGAACATACAAATAATTTAATTAAAAAGAAATAAAAGTCGATGATAAAAATTTCATGATAAAATTATTTTAATATAATTTAGAATAGCATAGTGTTGCTCACTTTGTAAGTAGGTGTGATGAGGAGGGGGATTTATGTTCATTTGGATTCTGCTTATTAATATATGTTTGGTATGTGTTTATATATCGAATATTTTGAATAATATGTCTTGAGTCGTATGAACAAAAAGAGTATTTATCAAACATTATAATAGGTAATTAACCTTTAATTATTCTCAAACCGATAAAATAGTAATGAACAAAGAATTTCTTTTTATTCCACACTTCATAAATTTAATCCTTATACAACAACAAAAATCAACCTAAAAAAAGAAATAATAACAAATATATAACTTGGAAAGTAATCTACAAAATTTCATTTTACAAAAAAAATAAATATTTATCTATATATTTAGATATAAAAACGTAATCTGAATGAAATTGTTGAGATAACAAAACCGATTCTAATTTGTTGATTTTGAAGAAAATCAAATCCAATTTTTTAACAATTCTAATCTGCAATTTATTTTTTAGCGATTCTAATATATTTATGTAAAAAATAGTAAACAAATCTAAAAAACCCAAATATAAAATATATTTATGTTGAATAAAATTCCAAAAAAAAAAAACAAATATAAAATATATTTATGTTGAATAAAATTCCGAAAATCAAATATTTTTTGAGAATAGAAACAGAAAAAAAAAATACATAAAAAGAAACGGTAACAAAATTAAAAAAATATTAAAAAAATAAATTTTGAATAAAAAAAAACACTAATCTGAATATAAAGATACGATTCCTAAAAAAATTTTAAAAATTAACATAAGATTTGCAGTTAAATTATTTTGTAAAAAAAAGAATATGAAAATGAAATTGCAGTAGAATACATGCATAATATCTACACAACATCGTGAACGTGTGAAAGTAGTGATTACTAATGGAAGAATCGCTCCAACACCATCGCTGAATTCTCCAACGACTTGAGGCCGACCTTCGTTTCCACTTCCGGTACCTCAAGTCGATATTCGATAGCACAAACTCCCTTATCCTTCTGATTTTCAAAAACGACATCGTCATCCACGCTCCTCCTCCACGCTCCACCGTTTCGTTATGAAGTTGACGATGCCTTCTCCTCCACGCTCCACCTTTTCTTTACCAAACTTCGAAAATGGCATCGTCAACTTCATAAACTACAAACCACCTCGCCAACTCATTTTCCCGGAACTTACTATCTAGAACGTGAGATTAATTGTAAACTCGCAGTCAATGTTAATTAGTGTATTATAAATTAATTAATATATATATATATATATATATATATATATATATATATATATATTAAATATATAGATTAGTGAATATGCTATTAGTATGGACAAAATTCGGGAACTATCTTACCATGTAATGAATAATGGGTTACTTTAAATATGACTTATGGTTATGAATTTGTATAAAATGAACTATTTTAAAATAAAATATTTATTAGTTATAAGTTTATATATATATATATTTGGTGGTATAAATAGGTTTAACTAATTTTTTACGTAAAAAATATGTTTCAGTAAACAAAGTAGAAGAAAAAGAAATGAACAGATGAGATGTATGTAAGAGGGATGAGGCATATATAATACTATAGCACCAAACAAATTTAAAATTATTAAAATTTTAAACTTTCAACAAACAACAAAAAATAAGGAAATTTACATCCGAAAACAACGGCAAAATTAAATCTCCGCTTCTCTCCAATCTTCTCCTATTCTTCATTTTTTAATAGATTGGAGATTTTGTGCGTTAATTGAGAGAAAACCAAACGATTCTTCTTTTATCTTAAAGATGAAGTATTTCAACGCCTTTCACCGGGAAAATTCAGGTCCGCTAAACTTGTCAGGGTTCGTCTCCAATGACCATAAAGTCAATGTTCTTGAATATGTAAAGCGTCTTTGTTCAGTGTTGAGCAACTTTGGATCCTTCCGATTCAAGGCAAGATGCCTAAAGAAGGAAGAGAAAATTGGTGTAAAATGGCCCTTTTTGTATCCATGATACAAAATAGGCCCTCTATTTTTCTTCCCAAAAATAAAGCTAAAAGAAATTATAAATCATGGGTAATAAGATAGCTATTTAAGGGCAAATTAGTAATGTAGCATAATAACTGCCTAAAAGTTAAAGATATATTAAATTAAAAAAAAAAGAAACAACATGATACGGTATCTTCTACACCAATTTGTTAAAGATATATTAAATCCATAAAAAAAGGCAACAGCATGATACGGTATCTTCGGTTCGTCTTCTTTCCTAAACATTTCATCCCAAAAATTAAGCGTCATTCGGAACCTCCATTGGATCGTGAGATTCTCCATTCGCAATCTCTATCTTCAAATCGTGAACTTCGACCGTCTTCAACCTCCTGTCTGATCTATTCTTTGTGTAACAACAATCAATCCTTGTAAGTATTCCAAATTCTCTCAACAATATACCATTTTAATGGCTTCGATTTTGGTTCAAACCGAAAACAGTTGATGAACGTTTTCCCTAAAATCCATACTCAAAACCGCCATTGTTGATCTTTAACTACATGACCTTAATTTTAAAATTATCCATTTCTGTGAAATTTATGTATTCGAATCAACAGTGATGAAAGATTATGTACATAATTTTAAGCAGATACATAAAAATCAACGCCACATAAATTTAACAACTACATAATATTAGGAGATACATAAATTATGTTCGTCACCTTCATCATTACTAACACTCAGCACATAAAAATCAACGCCACATAAATTTAACAACTACATAATATTTAGCAGATACATAAATTATGTTCGTCACCTTCGTCATTACTGACACATAAATTTAACAACTACATAATATTAGCAGATACATAAATTATGTTCGTCACCTTCATCATTACTGACACTCAGCACATAAAAATCAACGCCACATAAATTTAACTACATAATATTAGCAGATACATAAATTATGTTCGTCCCCTTCATCATTACCAACACTCAGCACATAAAAAATCACCGACATATAAATATACGAAATACATAATATTAACTATATACATAAATTACGCAGAGCAAATTGAAGAAACAGATCATCAAAACGAAATAAATCGGCAGTAATCGCAAAAAAAATAGAGAAAATGTTTTTGACAGTAAACGAATAACTTTGTAACATGGTGGTTATGCTTCAGAAATGGGGAATTTCGTGATTCTGGGATCACGTTTACAAGGAAAGTATATTTGATATCCTAACAACATCCTGATTTGTAGGGGACCACATTAAATAACCATATTTATTTAAAAAACTGCCACATCATCATTTTTATTTCTAGTAGGGGTATCAATTTATTTGGGAATTAATCTTTATCATAAAATTACTAGGGGCCTACTTTAACTACATTTTTACAAAAGAGAGTAGTTAATCTACATTAATACATAATTAGCCTACTTCCCCTTTTATCTCAAAAAGGAAAAACTACTTCTTGGCACAACTTAATGCAGTTTTGTTGGAGTAAAGACATCGATAAATTATACAATGAGTTTATGATTTAGGTTGAACGAACATATTCTTCTCGAGCTCCTCTTGATCAGTTTGTCTTTCACGAGATCAACTTGTAGAAAAGGAGAGCATCACTATCACCGCAAAATACTGCAATATCGAGAGAAGATCGAAGAAAGAGATTTTATTTTGTACCTTGTGGTGTGGAAAGTGGAAAGTAATGGCGCACTGATGCATTTTGCGGCATTGCGTTCATGAATTAGAAGATGAAAATGTTAATCGATTGAAATAAAATCTGAAGGCAGGTGTTTCATATATATTGTGAAAATTAGTTGAAAAGTGTACGAGAGAAGTTGACGTTTTGAACTTTTTATATTTTGTATTATCTAGAACCTATAAATTATAAAAAGGGAGAATTTGATATATTAGGCCTTTTGAGAATATGATTTAGTAAATGTACCCAAAATTTTTTACCACTTTCATTTAATGGTAGGTAAAAATTATTAACCCTTCTATTTAGAAAGAAAGAATAAATGATGTTTGTTATTTGTTATATAAGTATAAGTTTTAATTTTTAATTACTGATTTTGTTTTTTTTATTTTTCTTATCTTTTTTTAATTTTCTCTTTTTATTTTCTGGACTGAATTTCTCATACCGGAATTCTCATACCAGAAATTTCATACCAAAAATTTCATACCAGAAATTAAATACCAGAAATTATATACCAGAAATTAAATACCAAAAATTAGATATCAGAAATTAAATACCAGGTTTCATACCAATAAATTATCATACGAAAATTAGATACCAGAAATTAGATACCAGAAATTAAATACCAGAAATTTCATACCAGAAATTATATACCAAAAACTATATACCAAAAATTAAATTGATACATCAACAACTAAAAGATGAGATTTTTAATAATTTTTAACTATATCATATGCATCGCAAGGCTGTTGGTATATTATCATGTCAATTAATTGCAAATTTGCAACCTAACAATGTATACAGCAATCAAGCAACCACAAACTACTGAACTATAATATACATTACACCAGCATAAACCAATGAAATGTTGTAGGAACGAGAGCATTTAGATGCAAATTTGGGGTGCAGAGTTTGGGATTGGAGAAGTAAAGTCAGGGTCATTTCCTTCTCCAACTGCGTCTCATTTGTGGAGAAAAGTTTGTGAATTTGGGGGACAACTGTGCGGGGGCAGAAGAAAATATCAACTATCTTGCTTTTGCTCAGATTTGGGGTGCAGAGTTTGGGCAATATGGAGATTTGCTTTAGCTACAAGAATTTGCTTGGGGGTATTTGTATCCATACTCGTGCAATATGTGGATTTGAGTTGAATTTTGCGTTGAAGTCGCTTGGGAAGCAGATCGGCTGCCGAAGGAGGACTTCGATTCAAATAAGCCGGAAATGGTATCGATACTTGTTGTAAGATCAACATCGTTGAAGAGGGAAGATGTTGACGAAGGGAGATTTTGTTCTTGTTTGCAAGTTGCGGCTAACAGAGATGGAAGAGGAGAGGAGAGTAGTTAGGGTTGAACAGTTAAAAAAAAAAAAAAAAGGTCTAGTTACTTAATAAAAAATAAAAAAAGCCTAGTTAGTATAACTATAACTCAAAAAAGCCTAGTTTCCAAATTAGCCCTAAAAAATATTGGTTGAAGATATTATTTTTCTAAACAAATTTAAGATTTACTAAAGAAAATATTTCTAGATACCACGAAAAAAAACAATCAACTGATTTATTAAGTAAAGCACAAGTTTTGCTCTTTCTAGTGTTCCTCATTTAATAGAGGTTAAACTTTGCTACTTATAATTGCATTAACACAAAGCACGCAATTTCTGCAGCTCCATCATCCCGCTGTGCTAAATGTAGTGAGCCCGTGACTGCTATACGACGTCATGGACCTCATGGTGGTTATGCGGGTGAAACCATGTCCAAAAGGTGATTGTTTTGTAGTAAAGGAAATTAGGATGAAAGAAAGAACAAAACTTGTAATAATTTGTTTGATACGTAAGTGTCATACCAATGGCCATACAAATATAAGTAGCAAAGTTATCTTCAATTCATAAATCATAAATTATCTAAAGTAGTTTTGGAAAAAAAAAGTTGTGATCGAATAAAAAAGAACACCAAGAAGTCTATAAACAACTTCGTAATGGAGTAATCGAATCAAAAAGAACACCAAGCTATAATCGATTGTTCCATTGTTAAATTATCGAAAGTTTGTAATGTACCAGACTAATTGAGATTTTATTTTTGTTTGTTTTTTTGTTTAAAAGATTCTGAGAACGGACAGACGAGTGTTCTCTACTGCAGCAGACGGACAGACGAGTGTTGAGATCAATGTCCTTCAGGGAGAACGGGAATTCGTGAGGGACAACAAATCTATAGGAAGTTTCCGTCTTGACGGGATCCCACCGGCCCCAAGAGGAGTGCCACAGATTGAAGTGAAATTCGACATTGATGCGAATGGCATCCTTTCGGTTACTGCTATTGACAAAGGTACTGGCAAGAAGCAGGACATCACCATCACAGGTGCTAGCACTTTGCCCCAAGATGAGGTACGTGGGCATCATGCTGTCACTTATAGGGAAGCTAGTGTGTGTATGTAAGAAGTTGATGAGAATGGAATTGAATGTTGCAGGTTGATAAGATGGTGAAAGAAGCTGAGAAGTTTGCAAAGGAAGACAGGGAGAAGAGGGACGCAATTGACACAAAGAACCAGGCAGATTCGGTGGTGTATCAGACAGAGAAGCAGCTGAAGGAGCTTGGGGAGAAAGCCCCTGCTGAAGTGAAGGAGAATGTTGAGGACAGGCTGAAGGAGCTCAAGGATGCCATCTCAGGGGGTGTGACACAGACCATCAAGGATGCAATGGCTGCCCTCAACCAGGAAGTGATGCAGCTGGGGCAGTCGATATACTCCCAGCCTAGGCCTACATCCGAGTCTTCTACAGACGGTGATGCCGATGTCATCGATGCAGATTTCAGTGAGACTAATTGACAAGGTGTTGCAGATAATTGCTGTATATTCTGTTGTAGCTCTATTATGTCACCGCCCACAGTATAAATACATCGTTCGGGGTATCCTGGCCTTACATAAGGCATTATATTTTTAATCTAGATCCTTAACTACACCTAAATTTTGGTTTTAGGCTATATAAATACTCTCATTCAATTGTAGATACAAATAGTTTAATTAAATGAAATAAAAGTCAATTGAACATACAAATAATTTAATTAAAAAGAAATAAAAGTCGATGATAAAAATTTCATGATAAAATTATTTTAATATAATTTAGAATAGCATAGTGTTGCTCACTTTGTAAGTAGGTGTGATGAGGAGGGGGATTTATGTTCATTTGGATTCTGCTTATTAATATATGTTTGGTATGTGTTTATATATCGAATATTTTGAATAATATGTCTTGAGTCGTATGAACAAAAAGAGTATTTATCAAACATTATAATAGGTAATTAACCTTTAATTATTCTCAAACCGATAAAATAGTAATGAACAAAGAATTTCTTTTTATTCCACACTTCATAAATTTAATCCTTATACAACAACAAAAATCAACCTAAAAAAAGAAATAATAACAAATATATAACTTGGAAAGTAATCTACAAAATTTCATTTTACAAAAAAAATAAATATTTATCTATATATTTAGATATAAAAACGTAATCTGAATGAAATTGTTGAGATAACAAAACCGATTCTAATTTGTTGATTTTGAAGAAAATCAAATCCAATTTTTTAACAATTCTAATCTGCAATTTATTTTTTAGCGATTCTAATATATTTATGTAAAAAATAGTAAACAAATCTAAAAAACCCAAATATAAAATATATTTATGTTGAATAAAATTCCAAAAAAAAAAAACAAATATAAAATATATTTATGTTGAATAAAATTCCGAAAATCAAATATTTTTTGAGAATAGAAACAGAAAAAAAAAATACATAAAAAGAAACGGTAACAAAATTAAAAAAATATTAAAAAAATAAATTTTGAATAAAAAAAAACACTAATCTGAATATAAAGATACGATTCCTAAAAAAATTTTAAAAATTAACATAAGATTTGCAGTTAAATTATTTTGTAAAAAAAAGAATATGAAAATGAAATTGCAGTAGAATACATGCATAATATCTACACAACATCGTGAACGTGTGAAAGTAGTGATTACTAATGGAAGAATCGCTCCAACACCATCGCTGAATTCTCCAACGACTTGAGGCCGACCTTCGTTTCCACTTCCGGTACCTCAAGTCGATATTCGATAGCACAAACTCCCTTATCCTTCTGATTTTCAAAAACGACATCGTCATCCACGCTCCTCCTCCACGCTCCACCGTTTCGTTATGAAGTTGACGATGCCTTCTCCTCCACGCTCCACCTTTTCTTTACCAAACTTCGAAAATGGCATCGTCAACTTCATAAACTACAAACCACCTCGCCAACTCATTTTCCCGGAACTTACTATCTAGAACGTGAGATTAATTGTAAACTCGCAGTCAATGTTAATTAGTGTATTATAAATTAATTAATATATATATATATATATATATATATATATATTAAATATATAGATTAGTGAATATGCTATTAGTATGGACAAAATTCGGGAACTATCTTACCATGTAATGAATAATGGGTTACTTTAAATATGACTTATGGTTATGAATTTGTATAAAATGAACTATTTTAAAATAAAATATTTATTAGTTATAAGTTTATATATATATATATTTGGTGGTATAAATAGGTTTAACTAATTTTTTACGTAAAAAATATGTTTCAGTAAACAAAGTAGAAGAAAAAGAAATGAACAGATGAGATGTATGTAAGAGGGATGAGGCATATATAATACTATAGCACCAAACAAATTTAAAATTATTAAAATTTTAAACTTTCAACAAACAACAAAAAATAAGGAAATTTACATCCGAAAACAACGGCAAAATTAAATCTCCGCTTCTCTCCAATCTTCTCCTATTCTTCATTTTTTAATAGATTGGAGATTTTGTGCGTTAATTGAGAGAAAACCAAACGATTCTTCTTTTATCTTAAAGATGAAGTATTTCAACGCCTTTCACCGGGAAAATTCAGGTCCGCTAAACTTGTCAGGGTTCGTCTCCAATGACCATAAAGTCAATGTTCTTGAATATGTAAAGCGTCTTTGTTCAGTGTTGAGCAACTTTGGATCCTTCCGATTCAAGGCAAGATGCCTAAAGAAGGAAGAGAAAATTGGTGTAAAATGGCCCTTTTTGTATCCATGATACAAAATAGGCCCTCTATTTTTCTTCCCAAAAATAAAGCTAAAAGAAATTATAAATCATGGGTAATAAGATAGCTATTTAAGGGCAAATTAGTAATGTAGCATAATAACTGCCTAAAAGTTAAAGATATATTAAATTAAAAAAAAAAGAAACAACATGATACGGTATCTTCTACACCAATTTGTTAAAGATATATTAAATCCATAAAAAAAGGCAACAGCATGATACGGTATCTTCGGTTCGTCTTCTTTCCTAAACATTTCATCCCAAAAATTAAGCGTCATTCGGAACCTCCATTGGATCGTGAGATTCTCCATTCGCAATCTCTATCTTCAAATCGTGAACTTCGACCGTCTTCAACCTCCTGTCTGATCTATTCTTTGTGTAACAACAATCAATCCTTGTAAGTATTCCAAATTCTCTCAACAATATACCATTTTAATGGCTTCGATTTTGGTTCAAACCGAAAACAGTTGATGAACGTTTTCCCTAAAATCCATACTCAAAACCGCCATTGTTGATCTTTAACTACATGACCTTAATTTTAAAATTATCCATTTCTGTGAAATTTATGTATTCGAATCAACAGTGATGAAAGATTATGTACATAATTTTAAGCAGATACATAAAAATCAACGCCACATAAATTTAACAACTACATAATATTAGGAGATACATAAATTATGTTCGTCACCTTCATCATTACTAACACTCAGCACATAAAAATCAACGCCACATAAATTTAACAACTACATAATATTTAGCAGATACATAAATTATGTTCGTCACCTTCGTCATTACTGACACATAAATTTAACAACTACATAATATTAGCAGATACATAAATTATGTTCGTCACCTTCATCATTACTGACACTCAGCACATAAAAATCAACGCCACATAAATTTAACTACATAATATTAGCAGATACATAAATTATGTTCGTCCCCTTCATCATTACCAACACTCAGCACATAAAAAATCACCGACATATAAATATACGAAATACATAATATTAACTATATACATAAATTACGCAGAGCAAATTGAAGAAACAGATCATCAAAACGAAATAAATCGGCAGTAATCGCAAAAAAAATAGAGAAAATGTTTTTGACAGTAAACGAATAACTTTGTAACATGGTGGTTATGCTTCAGAAATGGGGAATTTCGTGATTCTGGGATCACGTTTACAAGGAAAGTATATTTGATATCCTAACAACATCCTGATTTGTAGGGGACCACATTAAATAACCATATTTATTTAAAAAACTGCCACATCATCATTTTTATTTCTAGTAGGGGTATCAATTTATTTGGGAATTAATCTTTATCATAAAATTACTAGGGGCCTACTTTAACTACATTTTTACAAAAGAGAGTAGTTAATCTACATTAATACATAATTAGCCTACTTCCCCTTTTATCTCAAAAAGGAAAAACTACTTCTTGGCACAACTTAATGCAGTTGTGTTGGAGTAAAGACATCGATAAATTATACAATGAGTTTATGATTTAGGTTGAACGAACATATTCTTCTCGAGCTCCTCTTGATCAGTTTGTCTTTCACGAGATCAACTTGTAGAAAAGGAGAGCATCACTATCACCGCAAAATACTGCAATATCGAGAGAAGATCGAAGAAAGAGATTTTATTTTGTACCTTGTGGTGTGGAAAGTGGAAAGTAATGGCGCACTGATGCATTTTGCGGCATTGCGTTCATGAATTAGAAGATGAAAATGTTAATCGATTGAAATAAAATCTGAAGGCAGGTGTTTCATATATATTGTGAAAATTAGTTGAAAAGTGTACGAGAGAAGTTGACGTTTTGAACTTTTTATATTTTGTATTATCTAGAACCTATAAATTATAAAAAGGGAGAATTTGATATATTAGGCCTTTTGAGAATATGATTTAGTAAATGTACCCAAAATTTTTTACCACTTTCATTTAATGGTAGGTAAAAATTATTAACCCTTCTATTTAGAAAGAAAGAATAAATGATGTTTGTTATTTGTTATATAAGTATAAGTTTTAATTTTTAATTACTGATTTTGTTTTTTTTATTTTTCTTATCTTTTTTTAATTTTCTCTTTTTATTTTCTGGACTGAATTTCTCATACCGGAATTCTCATACCAGAAATTTCATACCAAAAATTTCATACCAGAAATTAAATACCAGAAATTATATACCAGAAATTAAATACCAAAAATTAGATATCAGAAATTAAATACCAGGTTTCATACCAATAAATTATCATACGAAAATTAGATACCAGAAATTAGATACCAGAAATTAAATACCAGAAATTTCATACCAGAAATTATATACCAAAAACTATATACCAAAAATTAAATTGATACATCAACAACTAAAAGATGAGATTTTTAATAATTTTTAACTATATCATATGCATCGCAAGGCTGTTGGTATATTATCATGTCAATTAATTGCAAATTTGCAACCTAACAATGTATACAGCAATCAAGCAACCACAAACTACTGAACTATAATATACATTACACCAGCATAAACCAATGAAATGTTGTAGGAACGAGAGCATTTAGATGCAAATTTGGGGTGCAGAGTTTGGGATTGGAGAAGTAAAGTCAGGGTCATTTCCTTCTCCAACTGCGTCTCATTTGTGGAGAAAAGTTTGTGAATTTGGGGGACAACTGTGCGGGGGCAGAAGAAAATATCAACTATCTTGCTTTTGCTCAGATTTGGGGTGCAGAGTTTGGGCAATATGGAGATTTGCTTTAGCTACAAGAATTTGCTTGGGGGTATTTGTATCCATACTCGTGCAATATGTGGATTTGAGTTGAATTTTGCGTTGAAGTCGCTTGGGAAGCAGATCGGCTGCCGAAGGAGGACTTCGATTCAAATAAGCCGGAAATGGTATCGATACTTGTTGTAAGATCAACATCGTTGAAGAGGGAAGATGTTGACGAAGGGAGATTTTGTTCTTGTTTGCAAGTTGCGGCTAACAGAGATGGAAGAGGAGAGGAGAGTAGTTAGGGTTGAACAGTTAAAAAAAAAAAAAAGGTCTAGTTACTTAATAAAAAATAAAAAAAGCCTAGTTAGTATAACTATAACTCAAAAAAGCCTAGTTTCCAAATTAGCCCTAAAAAATATTGGTTGAAGATATTATTTTTCTAAACAAATTTAAGATTTACTAAAGAAAATATTTCTAGATACCACGAAAAAAAACAATCAACTGATTTATTAAGTAAAGCACAAGTTTTGCTCTTTCTAGTGTTCCTCATTTAATAGAGGTTAAACTTTGCTACTTATAATTGCATTAACACAAAGCACGCAATTTCTGCAGCTCCATCATCCCGCTGTGCTAAATGTAGTGAGCCCGTGACTGCTATACGACGTCATGGACCTCATGGTGGTTATGCGGGTGAAACCATGTCCAAAAGGTGATTGTTTTGTAGTAAAGGAAATTAGGATGAAAGAAAGAACAAAACTTGTAATAATTTGTTTGATACGTAAGTGTCATACCAATGGCCATACAAATATAAGTAGCAAAGTTATCTTCAATTCATAAATCATAAATTATCTAAAGTAGTTTTGGAAAAAAAAAGTTGTGATCGAATAAAAAAGAACACCAAGAAGTCTATAAACAACTTCGTAATGGAGTAATCGAATCAAAAAGAACACCAAGCTATAATCGATTGTTCCATTGTTAAATTATCGAAAGTTTGTAATGTACCAGACTAATTGAGATTTTATTTTTGTTTGTTTTTTTGTTTAAAAGATTCTGGCTATCTTTTAAACAACTTATGAGATATGTAGCCTGAATTTTTTTAAAATATTCTTAATTATTTTTGCCTAATTTATTTTATAAAATTTATATACTTTAATAAAAAAATTTATTGGTTTAATTTGCTGTTTAAAGAAATATTTAATTCGAGAAATATTTTGGGGGCGCCACACGTCTGTTTTAGTAGAGTACTAGTATAATACCCGCACCTTGTGCGGGTTTTGAAAAAAATGAGAAAAAATATTGTGAAATAGGTTTTTTTACGTGCTTTTGTTTTGTATGCTTCTCTAATCTAATCGACTTACCAACATTACTTTATTAAGGATAAATTTACTAAATGAGATTATACTATGGACATACTTAATAGAATAATAATATTATTATATATATATATAACAACATTTTTGTTTTTTTTCCGATTATGTAATGAGTTTAGGGATTTTTTCTTGGTCAATGGGTAACAATTTAATTTTACAATTTTTTTTTTGTATTTAACAACTCTTTTGTTTTTTTTTGGATTATAATGCTTATTGGAGTATTAAAATTTTTATTTTAATTAATTATTTTTCGACTATAAATCTATTAGTTAATTAGTTAATTTTATTTTTAATTATTAAAATTACAAAAGATTTATGTGATCTACAAGCTAAGAAACTTAACATAATTAAACAAAAATTTAATTAATATAACGCGGTCTATATCTACAAGCTAAAAAAATTTAATTTAATTCAAAATTAACTTCAAAGTCCGATAACTATTATCTAAAAATAACTTATTTGCTGATGGGTGGAAGAAAATCAATAAATAAATAAAATTAACATAAAAAAGGTGTACACGTCAATTCTTTTTTTAATAACTTGAAAATAGATCAGATACACGGGGTTACGGTTAAAAATCAAATCAAGGGATGAAACAATAGAAAAATGATTGTTAATTATACAATTTCAAAAAAAATTGTGGGAGCTCCATTTCGAAATACTACTCTCACAACGCACCACGTAAACTGTCATGTATACTGCTCTAGTAGTAGATATAGACTCGCCCATAACGTAAAATTTTTAGTTCCAAAAAAATTAATTTTTTTCGACAAATTTGTAAAACATAAAAAGTTCTAAGGGAACCATGAAAAAAATCACATGGAACGTTCGGAAAAAAAATTTGTTCGAATAAAAATCCTAACAGAAAATATAACTAAAATGGAAATGAAATCGAAACCAATTTAATTAAAATCCATAATAAAAAGATATAACAACAATGGAAATCAATTTACCGTCAAAATGGAAATCAATTTTGTTAATTAAGTGGAAGTTTTTTATTTAAAAAACTATCAAAAAAATCCAATGGAATCATGTAAAAATTTATTATATATTTATAGGTATTTTTCAAAAAAAAACAACGTAAATTTTGATGGATTTTATAAAAAAATAATTGTTCGCTTAAAATCTAATGGAACATTTCGAAAATAAAATTCAATTCAAAATCAATTTAATTAAAACTCGCACATAACGTAAAGTTGTAGTTTCAAAAAAATAAATTTTGTTCGACAAATTTGTGAAACATAAAAGTTCTAAGCGAACCATGGAAAAATCTGATGGAACATTCGAAAAAAAATCCGTTGAATAAAAATCCTAACCGAAAATATAATTAAAAGGGAAATCAAAATCGCAATATCTTTTAATATATTTTTATAAATATTTATTTATTAAAAAAATGATTTGGTTGTTAAGCTGATTTGATTGTTAAAGCTAATTCGATTAATTTTTTTATTATTATTAAAAATTGATTTGGTTTCTATAAAATTATTATTTTAATAATAAAAGATTTTATGGTTTAAAAAATAAAAATTTATTGGTTTTAGTTGTGGGAGCTTAATTTCAAAAATCCTGCATCCACAGCGCGCCACGTCATCAACCCGTGCTCTGTTTTAGTAAGTATAATAGATATAGATTGTTTGAGAAACAAATAGGATAATAAATGCCTCAATCAATTAAAGCTGAAATTTTTTAAAATAAATTTGTGATTTAGCCATTTAGGTGTCATATTTAAAACTTTTTTTTTATCAACAAGGGGAGATGCTCTTAACTTGCTCATAGCTCGGTAAAGACTTGCAATCTGTAGAACAAGTATTAAAAGAGACTGAAACAATAAATGGGGATCAAGTTACAAATTAAAATTACAGATACAAATACAATAAAGTCATGTGTTTATCACCCCAAATTAGCTTGACATTTTATCAATCTGGTATGTCCATCATTCCGTTTGCCTCTCTTTCTCCAATCCTACAAAGGATTACAAAATTAGATACAAATCTTCAAATACATACATGAACAAACGAAAAAGCAACCTATTAGGGATGAAGAAATTTGAGGGTTTTTTTTATTTGTCTTGCGCAGGAGAAGTAGAGGGCTGAAATGGATGAATGTGTTGATGGCACAAATTCAAGAAGGGTAAGGAGGGAATGAGAGATGAAGTTGAGATAAATGAAGGGAAGATGAATGTATAGCAAATGAGGGTTACCTGTGTCGAATAAAACAGAAAAGACGAGAGATGAAGTGTAGTACAAATATTTCCATCATCTTTCAACTCCCATAACCTTCCCTTGAGGATCTCATGAAAATGTGGTTTTGAGACGCTCTTGAAAGCTAAAATAATCTCCCATCATCTCTGAGACACTATGCTTCCCCAATGGACCAAATTGGGCAATCGTCATCTTCGTCAGCTCTCATCATCTCCAGACGCTTGTACCATGTATTATCTCTAAAACGTTGCTTCCAAATGAGTCCAAAATAACTTTATTTATTACAAATATTTTAAATGAAATTTATCAAAGAAATAAAATGGGACAAACCACAACATGACTTTCATAAACTAAACTTTGATGGCTCAAAATTTGACTCGGGAATAACATCAATTGGATACGTGATCCGGGACCATAATGGAAAGGTCGTTAGCCTTGATGCAAAGTAAAATAACTTTAACTCAGTTATAAAAGCTGAAGATTTTGCCCTAAAATCAGGCCTTCACGAGGCGATTAGATTAAAAATAAAAAAAATCGAAATTGAGGGGATAACCTCTTTGTTATTAAGGCACTTGTCCTTGGGAGATCATAGAGATGAATATTTCTGACTCAAACTGGACCGCCGTTTTTTCGAAGAAGTTCAGATTAGGCATGTCTTCAGAGAAGTTAATTGTGTTGTAGAAAGATTAACCCATTTGGGAATATCAACACCAAATCCCACTTTTTCTGATGATCCCGAACTTTGTGTTTCTGATGATCCCGAACTTTGTGTTTCTGATGATCCCGAACTTTGTCTTCTTCTTCGTAATGATACTTTAGGTGAACTGCCTCTAACCGCTTTCCGTCAATAAAAATAAAAAATAAAAAATTAGGGTGGTGGGGCTCAACATTCTTCTGCACGCTTACAGCCACTTCTCCCTTCTCTCTCTCTTCTGTAGTTCTTCTCTATTTGTTGTCCCCTCCCAGAGTCCCAGAAGGAGAAACAAAGAGAGAGGGTCGAAGTAGAGACGCGTAGAGATGGCAACAATGGCTGCTTCTTGGGCTCTCAATCTCCCCGCCTTTGGAAATCCATCGTCCGATGATTCCTTCTTTGTCTCGCCTCCTCCTAATTATCTTCCTCCTCGCCATAAATCTTCTTCTGCTGCACTCAGTTCTTCTCCCCATTTATCTCTCCATTCCGATCAATCTGTTTTCTGGCGCCTGCATCGCAAATCATTTCGCCGCAATTCCTCCTCTTTCTCGGTATCACTTCTATTTTCCATCTGTTCATGTCTTCTTCACATCTTTGCTGCTAATTTAGAAGCTCTAGGCTCTGGAGATCTATTGAATTTGATTTACTGTTTCGTAAAATCGGTTTACACAGATCACATTTTGAATTGGGCTTAGGTCACTTTATTATCCTATCTTTAGCTATGATGTCCGATTTTGGGAATGCGTAACTGTGGAGTTGCTCTCGTTTTGAATTGAACCTAATTATCATTGTGGTGAGAACAAATGAGGGACTTCGCTATTTAGGGATAGGGATTCTTCTTTTCGGGGAAGCGTTTTACGTGAGTTTTTGGTAATTCAATTGCCAATGTCTAATTCAGTGGAAGATGTCGGTGGTCTTTGTAGTTAGGATAACAAGAGAATATTTTTTGAAGGGTTTTGTTTCACAGAATATGAGCATTGATTTAGACTGACAATCTTACCACCATTTTTTTTCTTGTTACGCGAATGTGCTTGAACTGAATTGCAACTTTGGACATGCTGACGAATGATATTTCTGCCGCCAATATCTTAAGGGTCTTAAGGAAAGATGATTGTGTTCTGTAATGTTTGATTGTTGAGTCTAATATATGCTCGTTTGCAGCACAAATGAAAGTGTACACCGATTTTGTTGTACTAAAAAGCTTGTTTTTATCATTTTATTGATTCCATTCAATGAGCAGGTAGTGGCATCTGCGGAAAAGTATGCTCCATTGAAGGTTATGATTTCAGGTGCTCCTGCTTCCGGTAAAGGAACACAGTGTGAGCTCATAACTAAGAAAGTATGTGACTTCTTCTAGCTATGCTCGGATTTTTCTTCGACTGGGATGAGCTATTTTTTTTATTCTTCCTTCTTTGATAGTCTTGTGAAATTCAGGTTTTTCAGGACTAGAAGCAAGTATGCTTAACTGTTAACAATTAAACTTAGGAATTTGTGGATGCTCACACTTGATTTAACTATTTTCTGGTTGCGTTTAAATTGATGCATCAACTCCATGAACCCAAACAGATAGTTTAGCTTCTTGTTTTTCTTGATTAGCAAAATATAAATAACCCATGGATTTGCTATCTGCAGTAAATGTCCCATTAATCAACTTTTGTTATGTACTATGATTTGCCAAAGTGTTTTGCTCATGACAGCCCCAAACTTATACGTCATCTTACTCGTCACTTATGACTTCTAAAGTTGCTGTGTGTGGTTTGATCAAACACCTATGAGTTTTTACATCTTGTTTCAACTGTGTAATTTTTTTCTTCTCGAAAATCAGCGTTCCTTTATAAACATTATGGTTGCCCCTTTGTTGAAAATAGATTGAATAGTGTCACGGATGTATGCAGTATGGTTTGGTGCATATTGCTGCTGGAGATCTTCTAAGGGCAGAAATTACTTCTGGGAGTGAAAATGGAAAGCTGGCAAAACAATACATGGAGAAGGGACAGCTGGTTCCGGATGAAGTTGTTGTCACGGTACATCCCAAGCTTCGCTTATTGATGCCTGATGTTTCCACTAGTTAATATTTAATGACTTGCCAGTGGATGTATTTTAGATGGTAAAAGAGAGACTCTCGCAACCAGATTCAGTGGAAAAAGGCTGGCTTTTGGATGGATATCCACGGAGTTCATCTCAAGCAAATGCTTTGAGGGAGTTTGGCTTCCATCCTGACCTCTTTATTCTCTTAAACGTAAGCCTTTACATGGTCTACATAGCTTTTGTCTGTTACAATGTGTTTCATCGCTTCACTCCTTCATTAGACATGTAAGGGTTCGACTTCATTGTGAAGCTGAAATGAGTTTAGTCAGCTAATGGGTCAGTGTTGAGTCCTGCTTAGAAACTCCGGCTTTTTTTCCTTCAGGTCTCAGAAGATATTCTTGTTGAGAGGGTCGTTGGACGAAGGCTAGATCCTGTTACTGGAAAGATATATCATCTGAAGTACTCTCCACCAGAAAATGAAGAAATTGCTGCAAGATTGACCCAACGCTTTGACGATACTGAGGAGAAGGCACATTACTAGAAATTTTTGCTATTTGTAATAGGCTTTTTGAGCTATTCCCAGAGCATGACATGAATGATTGGCTTTTTTATGTAGGTGAAGCTCCGTTTGACTACTCATCATCAAAATGTGGAGGCAGTAGTGTCTATGTATGAGGACATAACGGTCAAGGCATGTTTCTCTTCCCTTGTTTTCAGCTGCAAGAGTAATTGTAAATTTAAAAGGACATGGTATCCCATTTGCAGGTTGATGGAAATGCCTCGAAGAATGACGTATTTGCTGAGATTGATGCAGCACTCAGCAAGCTTCTGGACCGAAAGTCGGATGCAGGAACAACTGTGGCGTCATAGATTCTGAAAGGGAATCAGAAGGAACGTAGAGAGTGATTTAGATGAATCCTCCTACCCCCTTGGTTTTGGTATTTTTTCACATTTATCCTACATATATGTTTTCTCTCCTCTACTTGTATATACACACCAGCAATATAGCTCCCATATGGTTTATCGCCAATGGAAACAATTCATTTATCATTCAGCCAATCTGATGCTTTGGAGTTTTAGAAGTCCTAGCTCTGCGCCTCTGCCTAGAGGCTTGCTCTCATAACTAACATTTCTGCATTTCTGATATTTGGAACAAGTGGTTCTACTGCTTGTCAAAACTTGAGCGATAAGTAGGTTCATGTTGTATTTATTTTCACTTACCTCATTAGCTTTGCACAAAACCAACAAGATTTTATTTAAAAAAAAAAAAAACCATACTAACATGGATGATACATTACTTTATCCATTTGTCATCCAATACAAATAACATAACCACTGCTGCTCTAAATAAGCCAAGTCTTGTTAACACAGGCTTTTGTTCTTGACTCATTCTCGAACAAAATAGTAGTTAAGCTCCATATGCTTCATTTGTTGATGAAGAATTTGTAGTCAAGCTCTATATGCTTCATTGGTTGATGAAGAATTGGGTTTACAGTTAGGTAGTCGTCCCAATATTATCAGACCACAGAACAAGGGCAGTAGGGAGATTGATATGCCCCAACATAAGCATCCAACAATGCAAGCAAAACACAAACTAAAACAAACATACCGTGTGTTTTATTGAATTTTTTATAATGGAAAATGAGATACAAGATATGTATTGTTAGAGCTTCAAGCATCTCACCGTTCACTCTACAATACTCACATCAACTCTCATAAGCACCCCACATATATGAACTAATGTCTTCGTCCTCCCATCTCACAAAGACGACCCACTAATATCTCACCAAAGAGGAGGTTTTGGCACCTCAGGAACGAAATTCTTTTTCCAAAAATTATCAACTCTTCACTTATTTTCTAAGGGGCATACATGGTTCTATATATATAGTGTAGGACTATGCTAATAAAAAGACATAAAATTAAACTAAAAACAATATAATTCATTGTAAAGTATTAGGTGGAAGATCCCTCATTAAAGTTGGCTTTGAATGCTCCTCATTTACTCCATTGAAGAAATTAGAAAATGGGCTTTTGGATTAACATCCACATTGATGACTTTGTAAAGATAGACGTTTTTGGACATCTTCCAAACTGATTTGGCGATAGAAATCTTCATCAATGTTGTAGCTCTTTAAATTAGCTTTCCAAAAAAACATTTATTTGACTCTATTGGCCAAAAATAGCCACAATTATAACCAAAATACTGAAGGGTTCGAAGGAATTTTGGATCACATTACGTTGAAAAACCATCTATTTTGCAATGCTCCTCAGTTTTTCATTTGATGAAACACATACCATAATATTTGTAAAGCTTGAAACTAGCTTTCAAACACATCTTGAATCTCCTCAAAAGGAATTCGAAATAAGAAGTTAAGAACATTATATTGAAGACTTGAAGTGTAGTTGTTTGTATTGGTTTCCCTGATAACATCAGTGACGGATGACCAACTCATAGTAATTGTTCAACGGAGATTAACTCACAAGCAACTAAGACAAGAGAGTGACATTCCTGGAGGACCTTGTCACAGTTTGTTCCTTCTTCGATTTCCATGAGATGAGATTGTTGTACAAATAGACACAATAAGCTCTCTTCAAGCGGCGATTAATAGGATTCCGTCCCCTTCTACATCACTGAATCTAGATAAGGTAAGAGTTTTATGGGAACGTAGATGAAGTGATAAATTTTGTGTAGAATTCATGTATTAGAGAATCTGTTTGACTTCCTGCTAGTGGGTGTTGGACGGATTTCGCATAAATTGGTATATTCTATTCACTACGAAGGATGTATCAAGTCTTGTATATATATATATTGTAGCTATCAACAATGCTATAATATCAAGAAGGATCATAAAAAAAAGATCATTAGAGGAAATAGAAAGATCAACGAGAGTGGGTATTGGAGTGTTGACAAGTTTGCAATTATTCATGTTAGAATGCATTAGAGATATATTTTGTTTGGAAAATGAGTAAATCATTATAATCTCTTTCAGATTCAATACCCAAAATAAATCAACGGACCCAAATACTTGACGGGAAAAGGACGGTGATAATATCCATTTTAATGTCTTTTTCATTCTTATTTTGTATTCATCATTTGAGCATATAATGTAGATTTGCATCATATTATGGTAAATTCCCTCCCCTTTTGTGTTTTGAAGATCTACTTGTGCAGATCATAGATAAGAATGAAGTCGTTGCACATATATCACATCATCATATCATATCATGCAATGTCATACACACAACCCTTTATTATCTTTAATTAAGTTATACCATTACTAATTCATTTTCTTGTGACACGCGGAACTCCCAGAGCCTTTGTCCCCATTCCCCTCAGGTTTGGAATGGTGTCAATCATCACCACCTGATATTAGAGGCATTCTAAGTCTTCCAATAGATAAAATGGAGTTATTATCCACAGAATGTCTATAACTCACTAAGGTTCTCCCTATGATCAAGGAAGTCAAGATCAAAACTGAATTAATTGAGATCTGAGAGTGAAGAATTGAAGGTCGCTCGAAGCCACATCATCGATCGACCAGACTAGTCCCACTTATTGGCCCGATTGGTCCCTTTCCAAGCATTTGACCTTATCTTCCAAGACATTGTGTTTTGCTACCAGTTGAGTCATTTCATTGTAGTTATAGGCCGAGTTTTCCAACATGTTGGCACGACTTGGTCCACGTTAGCGTTCCTTCGGAAGATCTATCTTTTTCCTTTTAAATATCTATTTTAGGCTATCTTTTAGTCTCTACTTGGATGTTTTTATCTTTTATCTTTTATTTATTTAGAGATAGAGTTTAGTAGGATTGCCCTCTAATCTAGGACGATTATGCTAGATATCCTCCTAATAAATAAGACATTACAACCATTAGGTTTATCATCCAATTTTCATGCGAAAGTTTCATTGTCAACACTATAGCAATCGGCCAACTTGCCCATGACATTGACAATCGATCGATCGGTCATTATCATCCGATAATAAAAGTTGAATTTTTGCAAATCCATGTCTTGCTAATTTCTCTTGTTTCATGTTTGAAGAGTCCGACTTTTCATGGACAATCTATGATGTTTGTCTATTGCAATATGCGAGACTTAGGCATAAACTTTCTTTTATTTTATATACATTTGAAGGTGTTATGTACAATATGGTATAATTGAGTTATTAATATCTTTAATAAATTCCACTCTTTTGGCTCGTCCACCTAGGCCTTTATCTCTGTTGAGATGTGTGAGTTATTGTGTCCCACATCGACTAAATGAATAATGTGAACCTAACATATAAACCTAAAGGTTACTCCTCCTATTGCCAATTGGTTTTAGGGTGGAACCCCGAAGGTTAATGTGCGTAGGTTCACTTGTGGCGTGCATCCCCTCCACGTCTTAGGCCCGACGGATATTAAAAAGATAAATTTAACAATCTCCTAGCCCAAATTTCCAAACCTTACCACCTCTCTACAAATTCCGTAAGTTGAGTCCGATACACCCAATTCTCTTCATCTCCTTCATCTTCAATTGTCCCATCTTCAATTTCAAAAGAAGCTACCACTTATGTCACCACTTTTTTGTGAACTTTTGTTTCAATTAGACTTGGCTCAAATAATCCTCTTGTCAGAATGGATGACACCATTCTTTGGCCTCAAGCAATGGTAAACGAATATCAAGGACTAATTTTCACGAATACTTGGTCTTTTGGGCCTCCCTCTACTTCCATCAACACTCTAAGAGTCAAATGGGTCTTCAAAACCAAAAGAAACTCGGATGGTACCATTGAACCCAAAAGACTAGACTTGTTGCAAAGGGTTTACACCAACTTCACGGTATTGATTATCATGAAACTTTTCGTCTAGTTGCAAAACGATCAACAATTTGACTTCTTGATTCTTTGGATGTCATGAATGATTGGAGTGTTCTCCGGCTAAACACACATGACATGTTTCTACATGCATCCTTTGTCGATGATGCTTTCATCTCCCAACCTTGAGATTTCATTCACCCTTGTTTTCCCTTGTTGAGATAACCTTAGTGGTACATACTTGGTTTTTAATCTTTTCTTCATCATAAGATTAAGCACCTCTTTCTTGACTATCATTTTGTGAGGCAACTTGTGTAAAACAAGACAATTCGGGTAGCCTTCATCTCTTCTCCAAAGATCAGTTGGCAAACCTCTCCAAAGATCAGTTGTCCATGCCAAGTTCAAGCTTCATCTCTTCCAACTCAATGTGTGATAACCGGATGCTAATGAAGAGGACTACAATGCTTCCTTGTTTTCCACAAATCAATCATATCCCTATACCTGTATATATTCTATTGAAATTGATTGTCTATATAACATCTTGTAACGTCATTGGAAATCACATAATATGTCTACTCATCTAATTGCTCTCTTTGATAATTAGTACCTTGCAAGAGGTTGACTAAATTCAAACTGACGAAGATTCAAACAGTTGCAAAATTATAATTAAAAAAAAAGAAAATGGTTTTAGCTGCTTTGTACATTACCCTACTCTTCAATAGCTGTAAAACTTGAGTCATGATCAAATCTAGACATCTGGGCTCATCGGGAATGGAGTACTGCCAGTTTCGAATAACCAACACGAGTCTCGACAAAAGGTATAAACAAGGAAGCCGGTAATTCAAAGCAATTCACATGGAATCAAGCTAATCCGATCACTCTTGGGAAAAGCTGTGATATTTTATTGCACAAATCCATAACCTAATAATAGGGTCAACACAACAAAAAAAACAAGATCCGTTATCAGACTGATATCACAATGTAATAGCTTTCTCATAAAAAAAAATGACATACAAGAAAGAAAAGAAAAACAACGGAAGACAAAACATGAGTAAATGTAAGATTAAAGAGTTCAAGTGTATAACCTCCTTGTCATTTTGGTACCTAGTAATGTTAAAAGGGTTCTGTGAACACTACAAAACAAAAAATGCATTAGACAGCAACAATGAAATGGGAAACACATGTTGCGTTAGGATTTGTAGTATGTAACACAAAAAGAACATACATCCATGATTGCAGCCTGCACTCTGGGGTTCTGGAATGCCATGGTGATATCAGGGTTCACCATAGTTTTTGAAATAACTTCTTCAGGGGTAAGACCAATTTCATCTGTGAAATGGAATAGAAGAATGAACATAAAATATAACATATGATGATTAATTATCAAAGATCCTACAACTGAACTTTTTAAAATTAAAGAAAAACATGCCAAGCATAAGATCCGAATAATCTAAGGGTCCGTTTGATTTTAACTCCGGAAACAACGATCTAGTCCACATGTATACCCTTATTCATGAAATTTTTTGGAATCAGTGGTCTAAAGTAACTGTAGTAGAATTTGTTAGTTTTGATACCCTATAGGAAACAAAACGGCGGAAGTAAATGCATTTTTGCAAGAAAACACAGGGAATGATTCCAATATAATTCATGAACAAGGGTACAGATATGGACTATATACGTTTCCATTCCGTTTCCGGAGTTACAACCAAACGGGGGCTAAGTGTCACCAAATTGAGAACAATAGATCAAACTGTTATGATTAAAGTTTTTCAAGTTACCCATCATTTGCTTGTTCCATCCAGCACTTCCTCCCATGTTATTTCTGCGAAGAAGGTTAATGCATTTATTCGCACATGCACGATCCAAGACAGAAAAGGAGGTACACTAATTGACCAAGGCAAATACAAACAAAGATATGGAAAATAAGAGAGTTGTCCATAAAAGCTATGGATGATGCCAGTGATGCGAATGCTATATTTCCTGGAACAGACAATGGAACTTTAAGTGCTCATTGTCTCCCAATAAACTGCATCAAAATTACATGTTAACGTGACCCATGAAGGGTGAAGGGAGGAGAAAGTATAGATAAATTACCTCAAATACAAACCAATTGAATGGATTGTGTACAAAATCATGTTGTTTGACACACAAGTTTCTTATTTGACAGAATTCATGATTTGAAAGTCCAACTTTCATTAAAAAAAAATCAAAATCAACATCCTTGTACATATTTTTAAGTGTCATCCAAAGATGATTTGCTGCATTTATAAGATATTAAGAATGAAGAAGGATGCTTTCTAGACATGCTACAATGAGAACTCACAGCATATCTTGCAGCCGCTTTCGATATCTTGGATTTTGGAGCATCCCTGAGAAAATGTAAGAACCATAGAATTTTGTTTGTTAATTCTGCTCTAAAAAAAGGTACGCATCAGTTACTAAATTGGTCAAAGTTCTCCATGAAGTAGATCCTGGAATAGAGGAAACACAGTTTTGGAACACCTACACTTTACGAAAGCCAATTCTAAAAGTCAAAATATTTTAAGAGGAAAGTAATGCATGATGTTTCCTGTAGAGGCAAGCTATACAAAAATTTCATGCATAAGTAGAATATAGTATCAAACAAGATAAGGTACAAACTTGTAGCTAATAATATTTTAAGCCAAACTCTAGCCTTCGTATAGTTAGAAATATCTTTTATCAACAATAAATGCATAATTAATTTTTTTTGTATAGGAAAACAAGATTCTCGGATAATAGACTCACTTTTAAAAGTTGATGGATTCCTCATCTCCTCTGGAAGATATCTGCAAGAAAGATGAGAAATTAGAAAGTTCGCCTCAAGAAATGGTCCAATAACACATCGACAAAGAAGAGAGGAAATGCAGAAAACAAAATTACTGGTAAATCATTTGTTGCACTGTTGGATCTTCCATCATTTTTTCTAAAGCCTCCATAGACATTAAAGGACCAGGATTTCCTGTCATTAAAAGAAGGCATCACCCATAATAGAAAAAAAATAAAAACAGAAGGCATTTTATATTCAAAGGCTGATAAGGATTTCTCCTGTAGCCATTAAACCAATGTCCAAAAGGTGCCTCGCATAGCAATACTACGATCATACTAGACACCTGTAGATTGAGACCCATTTGAAGCACTTGCAGTAGCTGCTCCATTTCTTGTTACCTGCACAAGCAAAAAACACATGAAGTACAATCACATACAACCATCTGAAATCTAGCTAGAAATCCTTTGTTCTTACCACCTCAGCAAATTTAACATCATCGGATGCATCCTCAAAAGGTCTGGATGCTATTGAAGCACAAGAGTCTTCGTATTTTTCAAATGGAATCTTTGGCAGGCCATTGTCAGGGGAAACATCCTTAATATCTGTAACAAGAAAGCCACAGTTAAAACCAAGCTTCCAAATTCAAGATTCTACAACAACTCACTCTGGAATATTATCCCAGAACAACATCAAGTTATCAGACCAACTATTAAACATCGTTCACAAGTTTTTTTTACAAATTACAGAATCACATAAGTCAAAAGCATCGAGTGATCAGGAAAACTGATAAGCTGCATGCAGGCCTACAATGAGCAATCTATATCTATAGTTCTATACTACATAATAAATCATATTCTAAATCAGAAGCCAAAGACCCCACATGTTGCAAATTTAACATGCTTGGTTGTATCCTCAAAAGGTCTGGATATTGTTGAAGCAGAAGAGTCTTCATATTTTTTAAATGGACTCTTTGGCAGGCCTTCTTCAGGAGAAACATCCTCAACATCTGCAACAAGAAAACCAGTGTTAAACCAAGCTTCCAAATTCAAGATTTTACAGCCACTCAATCTGGAATGCTATCCCAGAACAACATCAAGTTATCAGAACAACAATCAAACATTGTTCACAATGTAGATTTACCACAAACTACAGAATCACATAAGTCATAAGCATCACTAATCAGGAAAATTGATAAGCTGCGTGCAGACCTACAGTGAAAAATCTATATTAATAGTTCTATACTATATAATAATCCATATATTAAATCAAAAGTCAAAGACCCCCACATGTTGCAATTTCATGCTTCCAAATTTTTATTATGCAAATACCTTACAAGATATATTTTTTAATACCAAATAAGTTCACGTATATGATAGAAACAAAAAAGAGATCTTATCAAATTCTTCATAAGAACCTAGCTTGATTTGATAGAAAGTTTAAATATCCAACTAACAACGACAATTATTAATATAAGGTTACACTTCAAGTTTATTTCGGTATTCTCTCCAAAATCTTAGTGTTATATTTCTTTGAAGATATAAAAAACAAAAGAATTAACATATATTATAACTAACTTATAATTTTGTATTTGATCGAGCTTATGCAAAAGGACAATTTTTGTGACTATAATTGAAATTGTCAAAGTCATTTATATGAGATCATGTTCCCTTTAAAGCTTAAATATAAAATAAATAAAAAAAATTAACAACTTATACGATAAAAATTAATATAAAATACCACCTTCCCTTAATTTGAAGTGAAAATTAATGACAAATTTATAAAATTTAAAACAAAGTTCATATTACATATAACCTGTACAACGTGACGGGGTTATACTAGTGCATACAAAACAAATTAAAAAAAGAAAGAAAGAAGAAACACAGTGAATTGATATAGAATCAGGGTCATATCAAGAAGTCATGCTGCTCCTTTGCAACACATTTTATAGAGATATCCTTATAATTGTAATCAACTGCAACAAATAAGCACAAAAGGAAATCACCAAAATGAAAGGAAAAGAGGTACCAATTTGTGTAGGTGTGGGCACTTCCTCATCAGTCTTAACATCTATGGTGGGTGCTGATTTAATTTTAGTTGCAGAGACATATACTATAACTTCAGAATTATTAGTGGTTGTGGCTGATGCTGAACTAGTAGTAGTCGCAAGTGAGGAAGAAGGTCTAGTTGCAGGTGGCGGTGGTGAGTTAGCTGATTCAGTAGTGGATGCCGGTGGATAAGAGAAAGAGGATCCTGTTGGGAAGTTAGATGCATCAAATTGATTGTTTTGTGATCCCATCATAGTCTCCAAAGCTTGTTGTGTAGCATATTTCTGCAAGAAACGATTATATTTTGGAATAAAAAAAAGTTTATTTCAAGAAATGATGCATGTTCACATTAATAACCAAATCTTTTTCTTTTCAGATATTTTCAAAGAACTCCTCCTACAAATTTCTAATAATGCATTATCCTACTTCAAAGATATAATGAAGGACATTATATTATTCGTATACGTCTATCAAATCACTCCCTAAATGAAAATTAGGCTTTGGACAAAAATTCTACCTTTTTCAAATTGCAGATTCAAAATGAAGTAGAGTAAAAATACATCCCAGAAATTGATCTAAATTACACAGCTGGACAATTTTTCATATAGTAATACCTTTAAATACGAAGTCATCCATGAGAAAAACACAGACAGACCAACACCGACCCCAATCCAGAACAGGGAAGAACGACTGAAGAATCACATGCGAGAAAAGCAAATGCTTGAAAAGGTAACGGACTTAGTTTCAAAACGGATTAAAAATGGAAATAGAAGAAAACCTACAAATGGGAAGGAGGAGGTCGGATGGTGATCTGAGGATGAACGGAAACTGACGAAGTCCCGTGGCCACCGCTACTAGGGGAGGAGACGCTGGCGAAAATGTTGGGAGGGCGGAGCTTCTCTTTAGCAGTCCTGGAGGCGGAGCGCACGGTGGCTACGGGATTGGAAAACGAGGTGGAAGGCCTTCGAAGAGGGAGAGGGAGTATTGTTCCCAACACTGGGTTGGCTGAAGCAAGGGCTAATTTCTCCATTACTGGATTGCTTCAGTTTTTTGTTTTTGGTTGAAGCTTTCTGGTCAGAATTCACAACACATGTTACACCTCACTACTTCAGTTCTCTGTAAAACCAGCTAATTTCATACTTTAGTTTTTTAGTATTTTTTGTAACGCAAAATTACCCTTCCCCCTTCCCTCCATCTCTTATCTTATTTTATAAATAAACCATCCTTTAGTCTCCGATTTGCCAAAATATCCCTTATTTCACCGGTTTTATAAAAGCATCAAATTCACTGCTCGTTCATTTTACTTCAGCGTTAAGTGTTAACAGAAAAATTAACTTAACACAATTAATTTAAAAATAATATTTAAACCTTCTACAAAATAGTTTTTTCTTAAAACATACGAATTAATGTTTTAGAATAAGGTATTGGTTCAAGTATGGTAATTTTCATCCGGTATGAAAATACGGAAAATTGTCGGTATGCTAAGTGTCGTTTTTTTTACTATAGCTCAAATTTATTGTATGATTCATTTAAACTAATTTTGTGTTCTATTACTTTATGTTTACAAGAAAAATTGTGAGTGTTACTTTGTTAGTTATGTTATGAAATGATTACTTTGTTCTTTTGATTACTTAAAAGGACTTTTTACTAAAATAGCAAAAAAATTAAAATATTTAACACAAGAACAAATATAAAACAAATTTATCAATATAGTAAATTTTTCTGACACAAGTCTACAAAGAACATGGGTTAGATTGCTAGATTGCTGCTTTTTCAAATTTCATTTAAAATCAAGATTTATAATTAATGGCTTTTTTATTATTATTTAAAATATAGTCATTAAAATTTAAACCAAAATAAATTATGATATCGAATTCGCTAATATAAAGAGGCGGTATTACCGTTATTTTTTTCCGTTATACATATTATAATGTTTTGATTATACGTGTACTTCGTAATTGTTTTTTTTATTTGCTAATATAAAGACGCGGTTCTGGACCACTTGTTTATTTTTTCTGTTATACATATTTTGATGTTTTTATTACATGTTTACTTCCGAACTTACAAATTGCAATTACTAAAAAAATTTTAATTAGACAAGGGTATAATATAAATCGATTTCGGTTATCTTAATATTTTTTTTAAAAGCAGCTTAATCTTTTTTATAACAAACAGTCTAAGATTGTGTCTTAATATTAACGAACTCGATATTATACATATTTTCTAATTTAAAATTTTAATAATTGTATTTTAAAAGTTACGAGGTAAACATATAATAAAGACATCGTAACATGTATAATATAAGAAAGTAAACAAGTGGTATAGGACTGCGTCTTTGTATTAACGAACTCGACATTATATCTTTTTTATAATTTAAAACTTTAGTTATTTCATATTAAAAGTTATGAAGTAAACATATAATAAAAACATCGTTATATGTATAACGAAAAAAAATAAACAAACATTTTGTTGAATTTATATAAACGAAATCGATATATTATACCTTTGTCTAATTTAATTTTTTTTTTGTAATAATTTCATTTTATAAATTCGGACGTAAACATGTAATAAAAACATTGTAATATGTATAACGGAAAAATAAAATAAACAAGTTGTCTAGAACCGTGTCTTTATATTAACAAATAAAAAAAACAGTTACGAAGTACACGTACAAAACATCTTAATATGTTAACGGAAAAAAATTAAACGGTAAGACCGCGTCTTTATATTAACGAATTCAATATCATATGAATTTTAATGACACGTTTTAAATAATAATAAAATAAAATAAATAAATAAAACAAAATAGCTATTAATTATAAACAATAAACAGTAACTTTAAATGAAATTTATAAAAACAGCAATCTAGCAGTCTAATCATTGTTATTTGTAGACTTGTGTCAGATGATTTTGCTATATTGGTTAATTTTTGTTAGTGTGGTAAATATTTTAATTTTTTTTTGCTATTTTAGTAAAAAGTCCTTACTTAAACTAATTTTGGAGAATGTGTTAAAAAACAGTTAGAATGAAGCTAAAAGAGAGGAGTAAATAAGAAGAGTAGATTTCTTACTTGCTCCTGGTGAATCATGTTACAATGAGAATGAGAAAGCTTTATTTATAGGCCAAGATTTCGAGGATTTCCTAATAAAATAAGTTAGGATGTAAGAAGGTGAATAATTCCCCTTATACAATTTATTTCACTTCTTGATCAAGTCATACTAAAAGACATGCATGTGATATATGTGTACAAAACATCATGTACAAATATCTTGTACATATTAATAAGTGCATGAGAATACACGCATAAGGGTGGAAAACAAAGGGAAATCAGTGACATCTAATTAAAACAAATCGAAATCGCAAAGAAAGTGATTTTTAAATCAGGCGATCTAGTTTGGTTCGCCTTAGAAAAGAGGGATTTCCGAATATGAGAGAGTCTAAGTTGTCTCAATGGCACTAGATTTTGCTTTACTGTACTCTCCCCCTATATGTCCACGTTTCACTTTCTATGGTGCTTCATTCATCTCTTAATTGCAGGATTGTGTTTCATTATTTGCATACATTTGGGTGGTTGTTTATAACTTTATGCTGGATCGGAGGTATCAAAATAACTATTTTGTTTCAATATTGCACAATTTTCAGTGTTAGAATAACGCATACATATATACAATAATTTGAGCAGCTACTGCAGAGTTTAAGCTGTTGGTTTACTCTGTATAAATAAAGTAAATTAGTGATGAACCTGAATAACATGATGATCAGCATACGTACACAAATCTAATTATTGGAGGTTGGTTGACCTTCATTATTAATGAAACGGAAACGGATTGTTGGACCAAACTCCAAGAAGCCCTTTGGAAATTTAAAGCACAGCTTACGTAGCTATATATATAGTTGTGATGAGTCTTTTATTAAAATGAAAAGCCTGAAAAAGTATAGCAAGCCGGAGATAATGGCCATGACAAGAGACTCTCCAAACCCTCATTGTTAAACGCTTCAAAGTTATCAAATGCCCACAAAGAGTTATTTCCGGGGTTCACCTCCTCACTTTGGTTACTAGGCTTGAGGAGCTCACTCTTAACAGGAGCCTCGCTTTTTGGCACCAAACGCCTTTTCAAGTGAGTGTTCCAGATGTTCTTGATCTCGTTGTCCGTTCTCCCCGGCAAGTGTGAAGCTATCTTCGACCACCTGCGCGAGCCAATAGAGTTTTAGTTTTCGATTCAACATATTCCTTCCGAGTATATATATATATATATATATATATATATATATATATATATATATATATATATATATATATATATATATATATATATAATTATATATATATGGCCCATAGGGAGGGAGAGAGGAGAGGTTACTTGTTTCCAAGTAGACTTTGCAGTCTTACAATAGTTTCCTCTTCATCTGGAGTCAAACTCCCTCTCTTGACGTCGGGTCGGAGGTAGTTGACCCATCTCAGCCGGCAACTCTTTCCGCACCGAGCTAACCCTACAACAGACAAACATCATAAAAAGGCTTCATTCATTAAAACCTATGAAATGATACAAATTAACTAACCTGCGAGCTTAGGAAGAGACCTCCAGTTACTATGGCCATGCCTTTGGATGAAAGAGATGAGCTTAAAATCCTCATCTTGAGACCATGGCCCTTTCTTCACTCTCCCCTTCTCACAGCATGGTGTTCTTCCTTTCCCCATAATCCACTCTTCTTAACCTTTCAACAACTCTTCCTAGCTATATATATATATGTATATACAACCCCCCAAACCTCCAATTATTTGTCGCTCTTACATGGGCCCCACGGGGTCTCGCTAACACGCTCAAACGCTTAATCACACAATCAACTAATGGTTTTACGTCTCCTGTTTTTTGTTGAGCACCATGAAGACCGTTATTAACACAAATTACATGCCAATAATTTCAAAGCAAAATCTTGTATCCGGGCCATGCTTTTATGTCTACTTTTTTTATTCTCCAAATCACAATACCATTGTGCTCATTCTTCATATAATAACTATTCATATCTAAAGTTAAAAGAGATTGAGGACTAGTATCTAATTTTTAATTAATTTTTTATTAAATTTTATTAAAATTATGTATTGGGTTTGTACTTAATGTATATTTGTGCTTGAATGAATACAACTCTCGTCAGGAGTTCGATGACTTTAACATGATATTAAAGTGGTTTGAGATTAATACATATGTGCTTCTTTGTAGAAGTCTTTTTTTTTTCTTTTTAACATTTTTTCACTTAATTATTTTAGGTATTTTTGTGGTGATATATCTTAGAACCATAATTATCATCACCTAGTAGTTTTTCTTCATCCTTAAATTTCATTTTTTATAAATACAGATTTATTTTATTTTTTTTATCGTTTATCTCAAAACATTTTAGAAATTTTATTTTATTTTTGGTGAATCATATACCTTAACAAATTATTGCAACTTTAGTTATTCCGTTAATACAAGTCACATTGTACCATGACTGTAATTCTCCTTTTCTCTTAAGTTTATTATGAAGGACTAACTATTTTTGTTTGTTTTTTTTTATTGCACAACTTTCTTATTTTTTGTTGATCTGTATCTATATCTTAAATCTATTTATATAGGCCAATCTTTTCATTGATATTATATCATTTTTTTTTTGTTTATAAATCGGATGATATTATTGTTAATGATTCTTTTTTGGGTGGGGGTTTAAGAAAATGATTTACTTTGATGAATGTGTTTATTAGATTTTTATTTTGTATCAATAAATTAATGGTGAATTATATACTTGGTTATCATTTCAAAATTTACAGTATTCTATTCTCATCCTCAACATGTCAAGTTAAAGCTTTTTTTAAATTTCTATTTTGTCTTATAAGACTACGATTGTTTCTTTTTAATAAATCGGTGGGTCTAAAAAAATTTGTTTAGTGACTTTAAATTATATTTTTTTATTAAAAAAATACAGGGTTATCTTGAAATCAATAGTATTTACGAACTTGATAATCGAGGAATTGCTTAGGTCTTTTTTGACCTCAAGGGTTTAATTTCAACCAAATAAATAAAACTCGTAGTTGTAATTTGGTGGAATATGTGTATGACTAGAAATCAATTCATATTTACAAAACAAAAATTCCACAAAACATCAAAGCTACATCAATTCACAAAATTGTGATTTGGGACCAAACAAATTCGAATGAAAACACGAACACCTTAACAACAATAATCCCAAGAAGGAAAAAGAAAATTTTAAAATGGAAACAACCGGAGGGAGGATTATATAAACTTAATTTTGATGCCTCACAAAATTGAACAAATAAATGTTCTTATGGTTTTATCATCCGAAACCAACTTGCTATTCCTATTGCCTTAGGAAACGGCAACTTTAATGCTGAATCAGTGTTGGAAGCAGAAGCTCTTGCTCTGCGGTTTGGCCTTCAAAAGGCTAAGGAAATTGGAATTAAATCTATCGAGATTGAAGGGTATAATCTGACGCTTATCAATTCGATTAATCGAATTGGGAAGCCGTCATGGGAACTCGATATGATTATCAACGACATTTCAATTATTATTTATGGGTTCTAAAACTCCATCGCACAACATGTTTTTAGGGAGATTAATACGGTTATGGACAAGATTGTTTTGCACGGGCACAAAGAAGAGTTGGATGTAGATGCAATCCCAGAATACGTTCAAGATCTCACCCGAAATAATGTTTTAGGTCGATTGGTTTCTAGAAACTGATCCTCCTAAGTTTTTTACCTATGTATCAACAAAAAAAAAAAAAAAAGAGAGACTGAAAAAATCGACACATGGATTTGTCCATCCAGCAAATAAAGATAAAATAATAATAATAAAAAAACACCACTATAAAAGTAATATGCAAAAGACAAGATCATCCTGATCAAAAATAAAAAATGAAGTCAATAAACACTTGAGGATGTGCGGAACTTAAGGAGAACATGGGATATATAGAAATATGTCAGAGAACAAGACAACAAAAACCCTCTATACGAAAAAGTGACACCTCTTGGAAAAATGTTCATCACAATAATCACATGATATACGTTGTCCCACCTGAATGAGAGAATTTAAAAGACCTCGTACACAAACAAACACACACAAATTAATCTACATTAACCTTGTAATATGATCATTTTTTTAACCAAACTTTAAACCCATTTAACTTCTTCGATAATCTCCATCTCTAACCAAACACATACACAAATTTAATCTACCACCAATTTTGAGAGAAAGTGAGGTAATTTAATCTTCCGCCAATTTTAAGAGAAAGTGAAGTAAGTGTTATAATGGATCTCTGGGAAGGTGGTGAGATCGTACATAGGAAAAAGTGAGGTGAGTGTCCAAAGGAAGCCCCGAATTGGATGACAATGGGGACACATGCCTCTATAAAGCACTGAGCCTAACTTGTTGAGAAAAGCCTGGCTAACTAAGACCAAGGCGCAGTGGATGCTGATACCTTAACCATGTTGAATTCAATTGCAATTGCTGATTGTGAAAGATCGATTACTTGTGACAATAATGCAGCTTCGTTGATAAAATCAAAGAGACTTGTACGCAATACACAGCTCGTGACTATCGATCCATACGATGTGATTTCAACTGTCATTTCTGCCCTTGAGGCTATAATGCATGATCGCTCTTTCTTTTTCCATTTTTAGCAACAAATCAACGTAAGAAGATTACCAGTTCGTGCATTACTCTTCGTATGGTCACTTCCTATGTCTTTTCGGTTCACATCAAACATACCTTCTCTTGACGTACTAACTGAGAAAACCATCCTAGGAGCCCTTTATTCATGACTCCAATGGCATTCGGTTGTCACCAGTTAGGTCAGAAGATTAACTTGTTTGTTTTTTTCTTACCCTTGTCACTGTTTTCACTCCCTTTCCTGTTCTTTAATGAGATAGCCATGCCTGTCAGTCTCCTTTTTCAACAAAGCTTTCCAAAACTTTCAACCCATCTTTAATCTATTCTTTGTACATTGTTTTTCTTATCCTTTTTTTAGTTATATCTTGCGTAGACGTCTTTGCCATACTAGATTAGATAACCATCCACGGGGAGCAATACGAGCCACTTACTGATACTCGCGGCAAAGTGTCGGCAAACACTTCGTCCACACCCTAAAACTCAAGCTTTGTCTGCAATTAAAGGAAGTGACGTGTTATACAAAATTCCATGCGGTTAAGAGAAAGTTACCGTGTGGATTGCAGATGGTAAACAGCCAATAACGGTCACTTAATCAGAAGAGCAAGATGAACTTTTCCTTGCTACTTATGTTTGTATACACAGTGATGCAGCTCTAAACATGATTGTTTGTCAAAAAGGCATCTACTATATACAGAGTTATGTTTCCTTCAGCATCTTTCAAAGATCTTGTAAAGCTTCTCCAGTGAGGCTACCTGAAAAATTATTTGGGAAGGATTACGACTTGCTTAATTAAGCCAGAATGAGATTAAGCACATGACGGAACAAAATGACATCTGATGGATGTCTTCAGTTAGAAGACGGAGATGCACCTGAACGAATGTTCCATCAGTAGCCATTGACAGGGGTGGTTTCAGAAAGAGTCTCATAGAGGGAAATAGGATGTGCTGGATAGACCATTCGTGCTGAGCCCATTCTGTCTCTGCTTCTGTTACAAGCTCGTCATCTATTTCATCTTCTGTTACAGCATTTTTCCCTACAACAAATCAAACTTTCTGATCATGTACCTAGGACTTTCAAAATTGTCAAAAGGAACCTCTTCGGAGATTTTAAAAATGTCTTTGACATAAACAATTCAAGCAGCTGAATTCAACCACTTAATTGTGCTAAAGAATAGCAGATTGCAAAATCTTATTATTATGACTTATGAGTAGTTTTGAGGCATATTTGAATTGTGCAACTGCCTAACCAAATCATGCATTTATGCATGTAATCACAAATAGAGCATATAGTTCTTTCTCTAGTCTTAGATGAAGACAACCATCAGAGTAGAACACAAGACTTCTTAGAGAAAACATATAAACGACTGTCCCACTACCGTTGATGTCACACTTAAAAAAAGACTATGAATTGTTCACACTTTCATTTTTACAGCACTAAAATCCAACTTGCATATAATCAATGAACCATACTAAAGAATACAGTACCTTGGGACGAGTTTTGTAGTATAAACTAGTTATCATACTGAAGACTGAAGTAGGGATTTATTTAATGGATTTTACTTTTCAAATAATTAATGTTTAACCCACTAAGACAAGCTCAGAGACAGCTCCAACATTAGAGAACATGGTTGCATGGGTCATCATGTCAGATCCGTCATATATGGGTTGATAAATAAGCCTATGAATCTATGATAGAAGTCCATACCTAAGTCGTCGGTAGGATTTTCATCATTTGATTCTTGAGGACCCTTGGATTTCCTGTAGTACTGCAACCCATCACCTGATGGGTTTGGCAACAGAGGTGGATGCATAGCATAGAAGTTTGCAATGGCTGCTGCAATCGTTTGAAAGCAAACTTTCTCATCATTCCAATCAACCTATGAAGAGATAAAATCCAAATCTTAATAAAAACTTGCAAAAAGAAAATGAAAATACATAAAACACCAGATAAATTAGTTTCTCATTGTAAACAGTGTTGGGATTCTAGGGAAGCAAGAACAAATTCAAGCTGACATCTGAACTAGTGCTGTTTCATATAAGGAATCAACAAGGAAACTAGTAACACAGCATACTTATCAGAAAACTTACATCATTTCCCAGGCAAAGGACAAATTCGGGAACACGGTCCATATCAGGTGTGTACTGCTCAAGTACAGCAGGAAGCCTACACAGGTTTGCATCGGCATCAATACTAATGCCGAAGTATTCATCTAGCAATTCAGCCTTCTCCTTCAATAAAGCAGTGTTCATCTATAAGCAAAATAGCAGGCAAAATTAATACAGGTAATGAAGAGAAACATATGCGGTATCATACAATCCTGTCTTAATTTATTATTATTATGAATAAAGCAGTTCACATCACTGAAACCAATATGCTTTTACAGGATGTTTTTGCCAAGAAGAGTAGATAACCATAATAAGCTCCTCAACCTTGTGGCAAAAAAATATCTTAAAGAGCTTGTGGCTTGTGGGTTTAACCCCCCACTGTTGTATCATGAGAAAAGGGTGATTTAAGAACCTTACATATCTGAACCCATGCTGGAGATTCATATTATGACATTTATAATCACCAAAATAGGGCGTTCAACCCCAAAGAACCATCCAAATGTCCACTGCTCAACTAACCAATTAGTATACAAAACATGCAAAATCTAAGTTTCAAGATCATCAGTGCACTAGCAGTCTGAAAGATTGGGTGGAATTGCAACACTTTTACATGAGTTGTGCCTTAATATATTATGTTCCAAAAGAATGTAAACTATGGACAATTGGAAGAAGCGCAAGTGTAAAACATACTTCAGCAATCTTTTCTTTTAAGTCATCATTGTCACTAGATTGTGGATCCAGATCCTCTTCTTTCAGTGCGAGGATAATAAGTTGTTGCAAAGGCACTGGGTTGCTTAGTTGTATAGCATTGAAATGGGCAAAGCGTTGCAGGACCTGCTGGTACATAAGTTCTTTGCTAGCAGTATTAATAAAAAAGGAAAATAATTAGATATGGGATACACAAACCAGAGAAACAGAATGAAGCATTTAGACAATGTCATATTGCCATGGTCCCAAAGGCTTTACACATGAAAGCTACGAAGATACTAGCAGGCCATCTTTTACTGGTAGAAATTGACAATAAGCAGTAGCCCACGCTCCAGAGTGGACAGAGCATCAGATGTTATGATTACATTGTCAGCAACAAAAACAGTGGCACACCGAAGCACAAGGACAGCATTTAAATTATATTGCCATACACATTTAAATACAGATTCTGATACATAGACACTAGAAATGGGAGTAAATAATACAACCCACCTTCTATAATAACACAGGTCTCCAACAGAAAGTCCTTTTGAAAATAGAGACAGCAGATGTATACAAGAGAAAATATAACCAGGACATAAACTACAGTAGTACAGTAATCCAATATGAAGGCAAGGCTATCTGTGGCGACAGTGCACGGGATTTAAGCATGTAGCTTTAACAAAGATATTTGAAGGAAAGCAAAGGTAGGTAATAAAGGAAAAACGAATGGGTCACCGAATGGACCAGAATCATGGTAGTATGTGAACCTCAGAAAAGAGTATTGGAACCTCATAGAACAGAAGGGATCAGATGTATCCAGTATCTCAATACTGAAGTATTCTGACAAGAAAAATTAAGCTTACTATATATTCAAAGCACGTACATCAAAGACATCATTCATACCTTAAATTCACAACATGTACAAGATACAGGTGGGTGTTGAACTGCAGCAATGCATAAACATCGTCTGCCATTCCCACATATGTACAGTTCCTAACAATGTCTAACATCCCTATAGAATTAAAAACAAAACAAATTACCTAAAGAAAAGATGAATTAATTAAAAAAAACCTAGCATTGTACGTTTGTAACCATAATTGAAATTATTTAGCAAAAGCTCACCAGAGTGAGAATTTTGTTCAACTTCAGCAAGTAGCTCTTGAATGCTAGTAAGATCCGCAGTTTCCTTTGGGTTTCTTTTTTTTCTTACAGAAGACCTAAACTTATACATGGAATTGAGTTATATATCAAAACACAGTGAACAAATTGTTCAAATTATGAACTCAGAACTGCATAATTTATTTCATAACATTTCATCACCTCACAATATCCAAGTGAGGATGCCTTTGTAGCTGACTAGAGGGCTTACTTTGCATATAAGCATGCAGCCTTCCAGCAGGATCAAGTGAATCAGTTCTAACCATTTGATATGCTAAAACATTTTTCCGCTTTGTGGCTACATTAGAAGACAAAATGAGAAAGAGCAACTTAAACTAGTTGATTAAAATGATGATACCACATGGAAAGACAGCATGTAATAGCAAAGTCATCCACACATTAATCAACAAAATAATCAAAACAGAGGAAAAATATACAAAAAAAAAAAAATTAAATACCAGATGGTGAGGGGTCTAATTCTCTGTTCGTTTGCAGAGAAACAGATTGTAAGGGTTGCACTGCCTGATTCACACAGACAAATCAGAGTTATATTTCAAATGATGATAAGGAACCATTCTAAAGTTTAGTCAACAAATAAATATAACAGTAACAGAATTGACAGACACCAGCAATTAAGTTGCACAAGAATGAAAATGTGAAGCAGGTTTTCAAATCACAAACTCTATGTATAGGATCATTGGAAGAATGAAAATGTAAGCAGGCTTAAAAGCAGAAGCTCTATGTGCAGGATCATTGGACAGGGCATAGGGAACAAGAACTAAAAGGACAGCTCTCCAAAACCTCGTCATAATGCATGTCTATATATTTTATAGTTCAATTATATACCAATAGGGGTCAAAAGATACCACCAGTAAGATAGATTAGCAAGCTTTAGAAGCAAAGGAACATACAGAAGCATGCATGAAGACCTGTGAGTATTTTTTATATAAAAAACTACTTTCATTGACACAACAGCATTCACGATATAGAATTTAAAAAATTGATGCAGTTTTAAGAGTACATATAGATCCTGTGAAGTAAATTACCTGCTCCACAAATGTCCTGGTCTCGTCAGAGTTTCTCAAAAGCAATTCAATAGACGACTGTATCTTCTCAATAATAGCTTCTTGATTCAAAAGGCTTACCTGGAAATACAGAGATGGAAACCAGTTCTTTGATATTCATTATACTGAATTCCCAAGGATAAGAAATAAGAATCATCACCTCTCTTTTAGTTGGATGTATATTCACATCCACATGTTCATGAGGTAGCATAATTGACATATAGATGAAAGGTTTTGAAGCTTTTGGCAGATTTACAGCATAGACAATTTCAATGGCTTTTTTTAAAGCACTGCAATCAACCAACCTATCTGTAGATATTGCAAGAGAAAAATAGGAGTTAGATGAGAGTTGCAAAGGGCTTAATGTTGCATCATGGATATTACTTGCAGAAGAATGAGCATGCTATTAGGAATAGTGTCAAGTATCTGATTATCTATACTTAAGAAACGCACTTTGATGCCAAAATAGCACTCAACACAGCATGCATTTTAAAAACCAAATCATAAATAGAGAACATCTTGTCACATTGATTAAGCTGCAATTTTCTTTACTACTAAATCAAATAGTTTAGAAATTATACTTTCCAAAAAAAAATTATTTCCTGGTAAAACATGAGAAGACAACATAAAAGCAATAATATATAAGAAATATTCTATTCTTCATAAAAGCAATAAGAATAGTAAGGAATCCATACTATTAATAAAAAGAACAATGGTGATCTTTTTAGCAGCATAGTTAGAGTTGGAGATGTAACCCTCCATCTCAAAGTTTGAGCTAGATTGATCTTTATCTGAAACTTCAACTTTCATTAGATTACGAGCAACAGTCGACCCATAAACAGATTTAATTGAATCCAGTCTGGAGGATGTTGCTACTGTGTGGACATCAGCTCTTGTTGCTCCATGCTATATGACACAAGGAAAGAAGGTTGAGCTTTACAACTTAAACATGGTATAATAAAATAAATAATAAATACAATAATCCGAAACTAATAGTTCACCGACCTTTTTACAAGAAAACCCCACATTAATGTGATGAATAGCAAATCGGCTAAGCAAATCAACGATCTTTGAATAATCATCAGAAGAGTTCTGAAGTGTTTTCCGCCGGGCTGTCATATTGTAGAACAGATTTTCAACCTACACAGAGCCATATATAAAGGACCTAATCAAAAAAATAAATAAAGTTCAACTTTAGAAATTACTGAAAAAAGAGTTTGCAAACTGCTTACACCCAACATAAGTCGAAGGATATCAAGTTGGAGTTAGTGAAGACATTCACATAATAAGTTTGCACAAACAAATCAATCGGATGAAAGTGATTGACATAGCCAATGTAGGAAAGAGTCAGCATTTTTCACAGCACAGTTTGTGGTGGAAAAGAAAGCACATAATCTCTAGTTTGGCAAACCATTTTCACTTGCCATAGAAATAAAGGTCATACCATCTGTTGTATTACCACTTGCCCCGCTGAGAACTTTTTGTTCATGCAAAGAATGTACTAGACTCCCAAGTATAAAACCAATGGGGAAATCTTATTGATAGTATCCAGGTCAATATTATCTTACCGTTATCTGAGTTCCTTTAACAGCAGCGCATGCCTTGGGATCATGCTCCATCACACCATCTCTGTAAGAAACCCTAAAGCAGAACATGACCCAACTGGTTTTCAGCCAACACATCAAAATACAAAGAAGACATTTCATCAAACAACTGGTCTTCATTTACCACAAACACCAAACCGTACCTGTAACCATGCAATTGGCCACTAGTAATCGTGGTAACAGTCACATGACCGACATAAGTCATACTCGCCAACGCCTCCCCCCTAAACCCCATCGACTTTATCGACTGCAAATCCTCAAACCTCGACAGTTTCGACGTCGTGTGCCGCTCACACAATATCGGCAGATCCTCAAACTACAAATAAACACCCGTCGGAATTGAAAATGAAGGTAATTGAAAAGAAGGAGAACAAGGATATGTTTATGAAAGAGGAAATTTGTCTGGCAAAGTGGCAATAGTGTCTCGATTGAATTACCCGAATGCCGTGGCCGTCGTCGGAGACTTGGATGAGTTTAAGGCCCCCATCCTTAATGTTGACGGAGATGGTGGTGGAGCCAGCATCGATGCTGTTCTCTACAAGCTCCTTGACTGCGGAAGCGGGGCGTTGGATGACTTCTCCAGCGGCAATGCGGTTGATTACAGATTCCTCGAGGCGGCGAATTTGAGGGGGCTTTCTGAGCACTTGGTCATCGAGAATATCTGTCGGAGGCTGAGGTTGGTCCATGCTCGTTTCGAAGACACTGAACGCCGTCCACTGGCGATGTACTTGCGTGTGAGTTCGAACGCCTTACTCTAGATTACCGCTTCTTATCAGTGCCCAGCTGTGTACAAATTGGTGTGTCTTCCCGCCAATATAGCCTAATATAATTGTGTTTTCGGAAAATTGGCCATATTAAGAACACTAGTGTTAAATTAAATTATGGATGTCAATCCAATGGATATTCCAGTAGATAAGTATATCTGTTTGGAACTAAATTATGAAGCAAATATGTTTTTTAACACATGTGCGCCTAATACTTTTCGGGCATATTTTTGGTGGGCTCCTCCAACCATTGTTAACCCTACAAAGTGGGAGTTTTGACTTCGTCTTCGCAAGCTGTTACTCGTGGTATATTCATACGTTAAATTTGAGTTCTGTTTGAATAATAAATGGAGACCCGAAGTTGGTTGCTTGATAGACAATAACTTGGAAAATAGTAAAAAATGGGGCAATCTGACGTGAACTATATTGAGGAAAATCCTATGGGATATATGCACTAGAGGTGGTGGCCTTGGATCACTACCCATTTTCATTGGGGAACGGCGTAGGAAAACTACCACACGCGCAAGCCGAGCCGCGTTGCGTTGCGTTGAGACGAGACGAGCGGACCAAGATGTAATGTGGCTTGACCACCTATGTTACGTTTTGGGCCGGCCCAATAGTCCAACAGATGAGGCAAGCCTTGGACCAGGTCCATCTGTGCAACAGTCCAATGAATCAAATGTCAGTTAAACGGATATCTAGTCAAAAGCCCAACACACTTGGGTCAATCAACGGATCCGAAGATTGACAAGATTGGTTCAGTTGTTATCTCCGGATTTTGGGCAATGATTGGGCCAGTCAAATGGGCCTTGAATTTTGGCCAGACAAATTCTGACCATACGGCTTGATACTCTTCACAAGGATGAAGAATCATATTTGCACATAAGGGAAATGGCTAATGAAATGAGAGATGGAGATAATAACACGACTTATTTCCACCATAAGGCTTCCCAAAGAAGAAAAAAGAATGAGATAAGAGCGCATGAACATGAGGTGGGAGATGTGGTGACAAAAGACATGGGCATCGAAGATACAATTGACAAACACTTCAAAAACGTGTTCACAAGTGATGGCTTGAAGGATGATACAGAAGAGGAGGTGGACTCGGTTGACTGAGACCATGAATACCGAGTTGAATATAACTCTAGCTAGAGAGGAGGTGTGGAATGTAGTGAACATGATGCACCCTAGAAAAGCATCGGGCTATGATAGTCTTCATGTGATTTTATTCCATAAATTATTGGAGTCTAGTTGGGATGGAGGTTTCAAGCTTTATTAAATGATGATGTATCGGAATTCGGTCAATCCAGGAGGTGAACCGTACGGTTGTGACACTTATACCAAAGGTTCATACACAAAATAAATGTGTTGACTATCACCCCATCAACCTATGCACGGTACTTTACAAAATCGTGTCTAAGGTAATGGCTAACCGTCTTAAAGTCATCCTTCCTAGCATTATTTATGAGGAGCAGAGTGTGTTTGTAAAGGGTAGAACAATAACCGACAATGCTCTAATTGCTTTGGAATTGTTTCATCGCATAAAGCAAAAAAGAATTGGAAGTGTTGGGGAAGTGGAACCTAAACTCGATACGAGTAAAGCTTATGACAGGATCGAATGGGGCTTTCTTTGCAAGGTTTTGATGAGATTCGGTGATACGTCCCGGATGGTGATGTCATCCGTGCTTCCAGCTAGAAGGACCTGACACCATTTTGAAGACATTTATAATATTTCGGCTATTTAATAATATGTTTTCTATATTCGGAACTTTTAATTCCGGAATTTAATTCCGTGACTTAAATTCCGACCTTTCATATTTTAGGCTTTTCATTTTCGGAACTTTAATTCGGGCTTTAATTTCCATCATTTAATTTCCGACTCTTTGTATGGTCACATCCACTATATAAGAGGATGCTTGGGTCATTTGTAAATATGTCTAAGTTGAATCCAAGTATTAAGAAGGGAAAATCCTCCTACTTGGTTTGGGCATCATCCTCTTCTTCCACCCTCTTAAAGTTCTATCTTGGATCTAGTCTTTGATCCAATCATTCATACTCGAGGATCCTTTTGGAAGGATCAATTATATTCTACTCGACTTCTTTGATGATTCGATCAAACTAGATCGGATCAACCGAACGCTTCCGCATCCATTTCTAAGCTTCGGCCGCTCAAGTTCTACCATTTGATCCAACTCGAACGATCAAGAAGAAGTAGTTGAAGTTTCTCCTCGATTGAGATCACCCCTATTTCTATCATTGGTATTAGAGCTCGGGATCGAGGTCAAGTTTCTTTACAAATTTTTTTCTCTTTGGTGTTCTTCGAAGATCTTCAAGTGTTCTTCGGTGTTCTTCAAAGATCTTCTTCGTTCATCTTCTTTGTTCATCATGATCTATGATGATGATGATGATGATTCCTCTGTTGAGGATGAGAAATGATTGTGCCTCCTCCATTTCCACTAAAGTCCAAACAAACAACCCGGAGGTACCGACGTTATTCATACAACCGACGGAGAGAATATTTTGAGGACGAGGAGTGGTTGCCTCCTCCGGACCCACCAAGGCCGACTTATACCATGGAGGGGCACCAACGGTATCCACACTGACAAACTTATTTGGAGGATACATATATTGCCCCAAGACGGCGTTCTAATCATGAGCAAGTTGTCAATGTTACCCCCTGACGGCGTCCTAGTCCCCAAGAGGAGTATGTTATGCTCAAAGAAACAAAAGATGCTCTCAAGCGTGAGATAGAAATTTTGAGGGCACGACTTCTAGCCCAATAGGCGTCCGCCCAACAAGAACCATTTTGTGACAAAGTCAACGATGTGGGCAATGTCGTAACTAGAGAATGCGTACCAACCCTTCCAATTCACTTTGTAAGCCCATTGAATGATGAGACAAAAAAGAAGACGGAAATACCATCATTAAAAAGGTCTCACGCTATTACAGGAACTTGTTTACTACCGATGCCCCAAAACATGACCACATGTGTTTACAATAGAGATATTTGATGCACAAAAACACGACCACATGATGTTTACAACAGAGACATGACCACAAATCAGTTTACAATCACAACATAACGGTCTCTTTTCTTTTGAAGCTTGCAAATCACTTTTTTTTTTTTTTTTTTGATGAAAGAAGCCCAATCACTTACACTAACACCTCACGCTATTACACCAACATATCTCACACTGTTATTTTCCTGTTGTCACTCAGACCCGTAAACCTGACATAACCGGATGAACTGTTTACAGTTGATGTCCCAGAGGTATGACCAGAGACTAGCTTGCAACAAAACGATCTCTTTATTTCGACACACATACAAATTATTTACACCGACATATTTCGTTGACCACAACTAAACCTTCAAACATGATGCACAAATGTTCCCAGGGGACGAAACAAGCGACAATCACCAATAATAGCAACTACATAACCTTAACCAATTCATCATACCATGCCCTGTGAATGTTTAAGGACATAGTTGCAATTGTGATCAACCCTTGAGCAACCTCTATCATCTTGTCAACCATAGAAGCTGCACCAACCCGTTGGAGTGCCAGCTTAGCCAGTTCTCGGCCTTTGCTACCAGTCCCTCCAAGGATGAGGCCTCTCATTGCCAGATAAATTACACGGGATAGCCAAGTGAAAATGCTATTTCCAGATTGTAAGCTCTTCGCTAGGACATTGGCTGCCATCCCTTTCACTGATTCCATCCTCTCTGGCTCTGTTGCAAGGTTGCTGCCGTCTTCAGCAGGTTTGAAGATGGTGTTAATTATCTCAGATATGCCCACATCGTCAGTCAAGTTGAGCAACTCAGACAGCCTCTTGGTGGATTCAGAAATCATGCTCCCTATATCTACAGCGGAAGTTAGTTTCTCGGTGGCAAGTGTTTGTCGGAGGACCAACATGCTGTTCAGAGCACACAACACAGTTGTCATGCATATTGATCACATAAATGCGTCCTTGGTTTTCCAGATCTTCAAATATCGAATTGATGATTCATCAATATGCTCAGTTACAAAGTAGAAGATATACCAACCTGGTGGAGATGACCATAACTTTCTGAAGTTGATGCTGCGCAGATCTTAGCCTGAATATATTCAGCTTCAGAGTCTCAGGTAGGTCTTCCAAGGCCAAACCTTCAATAGCACAGACCAACTTCAATAAACCAAGCCTGACCAGCAAATCAATTCTATCACCTGTACAATCTGGTCGTTCATGGCCTGTATTCAGTAAGTACTTTAGGAGCAGTAATAATATCTCACAAGAACTTAATTAACTGGTCTCCTGAAATCAGACCTGTGACAGAACTAACTGCAGGGTGCATGCTTGATGCCGCTGAAACCCTTCCTCCTGTTCGAAGAGCAGTGGAGGGGAGTCCTTGAGGAATTGGTAATGTTGACAAAGATTCTGTATGTTCAATCCACTCATGATCACAGTTGGGCTTCACTGATGAAAGCCATCCCATTGTGAGTGGCAAGGATTTAGAGGCGTTAGATGGCGGACCATATCGGTTGGTGAATGCATTTTGCAGATACTCCACGGAAGCAGGCCCTTTAAGAAAGGGTTCAATGAGTTTGATCCGAGCTCTACTGATCTCCTTCTTAAGATCCTGTGGTACAATATAAGAACATCGTTAAAATGGTAGCTTAGAAAACAAGTGCCTGTAGTAGTAACTATGTCACTCAGGTGTCATACTCAGGTGTATATTAGTTGGTTTTATCCATCATTAGTGATAAGATATTGATGAAATATTATTCAATTAGTTTTAGCCTATCAAGGAAATCAGTCTTATAAACACTATCTGCACCGCACCTTCCAGAATGTATGGGAAGAGCTGAAATTCGTTTAAATCCCCCCTCAAAAGCGTATAGATCTGATCCATTCCTGCTGGCTTTACTTGTATATTCATCTCAAGTACTCAGTGAAATTTAATACAGCTGGGAAGTGACCAATGCCATAGTTTCTAGCCAATTATATCAACAAAAGTACATGTTTTGAGAATTTCTTCAACATTGCTCCCATCCCATGATATACTTTTACGGACTACTTTGCTCCCACAGTCACATGTCATGATAATACCTCTCAGCTAGACATATTTCAAGAGAATAAAAGAAAAGGTGTTACTAAAGTCAGCAGCTAATACCTGAATCTGTTGTAGAACAAATCGCAGACCCTTGATCAATGATATTACAAACAATGAATGGGACTGAGATTGAGAAACCTCCTCCATTTCTCTCAAAAAAGTTTGATGAGTGACTTTCATTTCATTTTCCTTTGCAGGAGCAGAAAGCTTCCGCAAAGTTTCCAATGCAAACTCAAGAACTTTTCCAAGGTTGTTCATGTCAAGCATCCCAGATCCAAGTACCTGTAGAGTTAACAAACCGACGACTGTAAGACATATCACGGCTTCTTTAATTATATGAAAATTACAGACAGTCTGAATCATGCATAAGATTAGTAACCTGTGATAACATATCCAAATTAATATTATTCATAATATCTTGTTTCCAGCTGCTTGGAGACATATCACATAATCCATCTCTGACTTCTGTCATGAGCTTGAGAACCCAAGTAAAATCAGGTTCCTCTCTTTGAACCAAATCAATGATGGCATCCCAAAATGCTTTCTCCATTGTTTCTTTCACCTTTTCCTTCAGCAATGGGCAGAACAGTTGAGAACTGTTACATTCTGATAAGATAAATTTAAAGAAAGGGAACATGCCAAAGAAACTGTTAATAATAGCTATGAAAGACTAACCTTAACATTGTTCTCATCACGATCAATGGCATCAAGATTATGAGGAAGACCATGATGATGATCATGGACAATCTCATTCACCAATAGTTCATTCTCTGACACTGGCATTGTACCAATCCTTGGTTTGCTATCCAAGTTACCCGTCAAAGAGGAAAATGAACCAACTCCTTTGCTCAAAGATGGATAATCTTCCTTAAACAATGATCGAGCTACTCCTCCCACTCCTTCATCACCAGCCAAATTGCTTATCTTGCTGGAAACAGAAATTGGTGAGCCATCTTCAGAACTTGATGATGTGAGATATGTCACTAAAGATGCCAATGGACTCCGAGTCTCCTTTGGTGCAAAGTATTTAGACCTTGTATCGGAAAGTGCACACTTCATGCGCTCAATCCCAGCCTCACCACTAAGATGTTGCACTTTATCCTTCAAGAGTCTCTGATCTTCGATAACCTACCAATAAAGTACATTCCAAGAAAAAATTAGCCAGCTAAGTATATCAGTATTTAACACCATATTAGCTAGTTTTGTACCTGTTTCTGAATAACCTTCATGCCATGAGTAAGACCATGTTGCTCTCCTTTAGGTGTCATCTTGCAGGTTTGCATCATAGAAAGCTCCAGTTGACATGCAGTTTTTACAAGATCCTGCTCTAAAGATTCAGCATCATTCACCTTCCACACCACAAAATGATACAGATAAGCACACCATGCTTTATCAAATTCTTCTAGCTGCAATCTGAAGCTCATAGTATTCCTCATCAAGGAACTCTCACTTTTAACTGTTGCACCACTTCCTCCTAAGATAATTTGAATTAATAACTCAAACTCTCGAATAAGCTTGGCAGCAGAATCGGCCAGAGCATTCTCGTGAACCCCTTTTCCACTAAGGACAGTATCTGGGTGTCCCAGTATCATGTAAGCACATAGCAGAACTCTCACTTGATACCTAGACAACTTTTGTTGCCTTTGAGTTCCTCCGTCTGAACTACCTCCTTTCTTTACCACTTTAGTTCTGTTTCCATAATTGATCCTTCTATTTTGTCTTGGTGAAACAACACGCTTAAGAAGGTGGTCTATATTCTCCACCTGAGCTCGGCTTCTACTACCAACTGCGTACTGTATAAGAAGGCGGCTCTCTAACCGCTCTAGCAAAGACCCTGCAACCCCCAGGGTCATACCGGACCCAATCTTCAAAGCAAGCTGTTCAAAAGGAATTTGTTTGACTGATCTTTCATTGATGTTTAAAGACTTGAAGGCTTTTGTCAGTTCACTTGTAGTTCCTCTCAGCTTGACAAAACGCCTCCAACACCTACAATAAAATGCATTTTTTATAAACACCAGGTGTAGGCATATGATGCTGAAAGCAACACCAAACCTCTAGCATCACAGCATCACCTATCATCTATAACTTCAAAGAGCAAAACTCAGCAGACAGTGACATTTTCATCAGCATGCACAATTTTTATTTGCCAAGCACATTTTATCCAAAATAAAATTGCAGAATGCCCTTTGTCCTTTGTGCAATTATTCCCATTGAATCTCACCTAAGAGGGTTTTTCCTTTTGTTGAGGTCCAAAAGAAAAACATGGTTGCCAAAAAGAAACCATTACTAACTTGAGAGGTGGATATAGACTTTATTAAAATTTCTCCCACTAAACAAATATACATAACTGCATCATATGAATACTGGATATGGACACAATCACACGACTCACACAGGCACATCAAACCATTTATATTGACAGATAAAATACTGAATTCTAATTCCTTATCATAGTAACCGTGTCCGTAGATGAAAACAACTCGATTCCACAGAACTGCCAACAGAAATATATATGAGTAGCTAACACAATACAAACTTAACTCAATCCAACAGTTCATTTTGTGTGGTGACAACGAAGTGTTGTGTAATGCTTTAAGACATCTACTAATCACTGAACGATATATTATTTCCATGATCTCATCACCAAAACAATAGTAATTACTTTACTCAAACCATAATTCAGGAAGAATAAATCCAATTAGAATTAAAATTTTCCATGTGCAAGCTGATCCTCTTACAAAGTCAAATTAATAGCCAATAGATCTTACCTTGCTATTTTTGCTGCAAGAACCTCAGCCTCATTGTTTGAGTTGACTTGAGGCAAACATTGAAAGCTTTGTTTCTTCTTTAGATATTCCCTTTGCCTCTTTGCCTAGTAACAAATAATTGCAGATTTATATATATTACATTAGAAGGATTTGCAGTGGAAGTAATCAAACAAGTAGAAAGAGTGCAAGTCTAACATACACATACCCTTTGGAGTCGTTCCTCCAGTAGGTCCTTCTTCCGCATCCTCTCTGTCTCACGTTGAGTATAAACCAAATTAGCCACACGCTGCACTCTAAGCAATCTAGCACGTGCTTTTGATCTTTCTGCTTCCAGAAATCCCAAACGTTTCCTCTCTGCAGCCAGACGCTTTTGTTGCATTGCTGTACGGACGCATTCCTTATATCTGCTATCCTGTGTGATCCTCCGCAGCAATGATTGAGTTGCTCGCTCTTTCCGTGCCGCCCTGAGTTGCCTATTAGTTTTCTGAATATGCATCCTATTTATCTCTGCTTGCTGAATCTGTGATTCCACCTTCATACCCAACTCACCACGTTCCTTCTCAAAACGCATGTATGCTTCACTTCGAGCAGCTCGTCTCAATTCATCCAACTTTGACAACCGCATCTGGGCCTTTGCAAGAATGCTCAACCTAAAGCAGAATGATAGTAACAAAAACACATCAGCCAGAAATTGCTTATAATTATCAACAACATTACGGCTCTAGAAGTGGAACATATAGCCAGAAATTCAGTTACTTCACTAACATAGGACTTGGACTCAAAACAGTTGCTGCTTAAGAGCAGTGACTACACAAAAAGAGCAATTCTAAAAGGTACCCTATACTAGATATTAGATAAGCGTGAGTTTCCAACTACACTAATTTCTTAACAATTAGCAACAAACTGATCAAATCTTCATTGTTGCCTAGCTAGAAAAATAAAAGGAAAATCGTAGTCTACAACTCCAATATTGCATAATGTTGCAGTTAGAACACAGACAAGGTCCAGGGATAAACCTACAAATTAATTTTAATCAAACGGAAGTGATACTAGCCTTTTATGCTCCGCAGCATTCAGCTTAGCTTCAAGCCGCTGACCTAGTCCTGACTCCGGTGAGGATGACCATGGAGTCCTTGGTTTTGTCCTAGCTTTGCTTGATAGTGCTTCGTAGAATTTCTGTCAAATTTAGGGTAGCAGTAGTGAGAATTTCGACATTGTATACAGTAACAATTTCTTGGATTCCTAACAACGTAAGCTAGCACCCAAAAAAAGAGCAAGAGAAAGCGGCGTGAAAATCAAAAGATTCAGTAACTCAACTACAATCAAATAGGCAAATGTATGAAAACCTGACAACTAAGACAAGACTACAAGCAATTAACCATTTGAAACAGTAACAACGTGAAGAAACAGATACCTGTCGACGGAGATCGGCCTCCTTGAGTTTAGCTTCGATTTCTTCGGCGGTCGGAGGAGTCTTGGACTCAACGAGGAGCCGGTGTCTAAGCCGCCGAGGAAGCTTCGAAGACAAAGAAGAATCGGTCGCCGGAAAGCACATCGCGATGCCGGCGATTGCCTCTGAATCACTCATATCCACACCACCGGATACCATCGAGTTTAAAAGGGTCGGTAACAAATAAGTTAGCAGCAAGGCGGAAAAACTTATATGTTTGAATTTAAATCTGAAATCTGGAACCTATTTCGACTCTGATCAAATTTTAAAAAGCCCCAACTCCGTGTCTAGATCTAATTTGACAGAATGGCGACAATGACATGATCAGGAACAATGGCGAAGAAGGGAGAAAATTCGAGAGTTGTTTTTGTTTGAGAAGATGGCTCCAATAAAGCTTTTTTTTTTTCCTTTTTGGGTGAATGTCGGATATCTCAAACTTTTTTTTTTTACAGTTGTTGAATCTATACAGCCTAGTCTTTTAAGTACAACTGGATTTTTTTTTAAATAGGATAGGTTAGACTTGGGGTGTGCATTTTCGGATCTCCGATCCGACAAACTTTAAAAAATCTTATTCGAATCCGATCCGAGAGCGCCCGGATATCTGTAAGTTTTATCCGGACGGATATCCGATTCGATCCAGGTATTTATTCTTAGACTAGTCGGATATATCCAATCCGACTTTTTTCTCTAAACCCCAATACGTATCCGATCCGATGATCCGAAAAATATGCCTAGATCGGATTGAACTCGGATTACCAATTGCCGGATATCTTCGGATTCGGATTAGTCGGATCGGATATTTTTGCTCACCCCTAGGTTAGACTACCTCTTGGAGGTAGTCCAACCTAAAGCATCCTTACGGACGACAACACGAAGTTCAAGATCATCAGAAAAATTGGTGTTGGGGGTCGATGCACCCAGGTGGGTTAGTCGGTCAGCAACACAATTTATTTCTCTAAAAACATGTCGAATCTAGACTTCGTCGAAAGAACGAAGGTCCAAAATGGAGTCGGAAACAATCATCTCGATCTCCCAAGGACAACTCCACAAACATTGAAGTGTCTTAATAACACATAGGTTATCACATTCGATTTCAATCTTTTTTATATTGAGTCTTTTAGCTTCTTGGATGCCTAATTTGAGGGCAAACGCTTCAGCTTTGAATACTGAGTTAAAGTTGCTTTCTTTGGGTCAAGGCTTAAAAACCTTTCCATTATGGTCCCAAATAACATAACCTATAGAGGTTACTCCTGAGTCCAGTTTGGAGCCATCAAAATTCAACTTATGGAAATCAAGTTTTGGTTTTTCCCAATTGATGTTATGTTTTTCCTTTTAGTATGATTTGTTTGTTTATGTCTTTGTTTGAAATCAAAGTTGTCCTCATCAATAGTGTTTCGCTTTCAATTATGGATTTGATCTTTGATGAAACCTGTGAACTTTTTAATAGAACTAATGGGTCCATTAAAAAAGACAATTTTGTTTGTGAAGTACCAGATGCTCCACCAGATAGTTGCTAGACAAGTCATCTTGTTAAGTCCTAATTTATTTTTTAAATCCACTAGGATGTCATGTATTTTATTATTGTGGTCAATAGAATTTATTTCGGTTAACATTGAACCATCAATTTTGTCGATGACTTGTTTACTAGGAAGGGCAAACAAAAGCAAATGAAACAAGTCCTCGAGGTGGTGATTGCAAAGTTCACAATGCCTCGTAACGGCAATACGTCTTTCATCGAGTTTAGTTTTTGTAGGAAGTCCGTTTTGAGAGATTTTCCATAGGAAGTTTTTGATTTTTTGTTGAGTGTCCAGTTTACAGATCCAGTCGGATGAGAAATTGTGTGATATTCCCGTCCTTGCTTCAATCATATTTGAAGCGGACTTAGTAGTAAACCATCCATTTTTACTGTGATTTCAGTAAAGTCCATCTTGGATTTCATTAATTGGTATTATTGTTTCCGAAATTTTTTCCCTAATATCGTTATTTAATATGTGGCGTAGATCATTTTCAATTTTAGTAATATCCCATTGTCCAGAATTAGTAATGAAGTTGCTTACTTTGATGTTTGTGTCAACAAGGTCGGTGTTTTGCACCATTTTTATTCGTGGTGTAGTCGTTAACCAGTTGTCGTGCCAGAAATTGATAGTCCTACCGTTACCAACTTGCCAAATAAGACCCTCTTTAAATTTAGATTTTAGGTTTATGAGGTTATTCCATTGCCAAGATGTAGATCATTTCTTTTGGTAGTTCACGATGTTGATATTTTTTAGGTATTTTTCATTGATAATTGTTACCCAATGTTGCTAGGCTCCGCTAGAATTTTCCATAAGAGTTTCATTTGTAATACTTTGTTCATAGTTTGAGCTTTCCTTAAACCCAACCCACCATTTTCTGTTGATTTACATATTGTATCCCAACTGATTATAGCTCTATGCTTGCCACCTTTATTCCAATAAATTTTTTTGTAGGTTTTATCAAGTTCATTGTGATTATAGGTTGAAAGCATATAGCTTTGCATGACAAAAATTGGTTTGGTTGCTAAGTTATGCTTGATAAGCGTACTTCGGCCTTCTTGCGATAACGAGTTTTCTTTCCATTTCATTAGTTGTTGTTTAGTCTTAAAATTTATAGCTCCGAAAGTGTCTTTTGTAACTCTTCCATTGATGATAGGACAACCAAGATATTTATCGAGAGAATATGTGTGATTCATTGCTAAAATATTTTTTAAATGGGATATATTGTAAGCATTAGTGTATTTAGTTGTTTGAAAAGCAGATTTTTTATAGTTGATATTTTGTCCTGATATGGAACAATATGTTTCTAATATTTGTTTTATTCTTTTGCAAGAATCCAGATGTGCTTTAGCAAAAATAATCATGTCATCAACAAATAAAAGGAAAGGGATTGGGGTTCCTTGTGTGCAAACAACAAAACCAATGTGGTTATCATAGTTGTTGCAGTCCTCCTGAAGCATTTGCGTAAGAATTTCGGCTCCCAAGATGAAAAGGTATGGTGAAAGAGGGTCACTTTGTATAAGTCCTTTTTCAAGGAAAACTGTGTAACACCCCGAATCTGCGGGACTCGGAGTGCCACATTGGGATAGGATCTCACAATGGATCCTGACCCTAGCCTAACAACAAGTTCACTGGACCTTACAACATGACACTGATAGATATAAAAACAAATGCATAAAACTGTATAAACTGTACAACCAAAAGGTAAAGCCACATAGCCGAGTGTAAACAACAACGTCCTCACACAGGAGGTAACAAAAGGTCATCCTCACGCAGAAGGGAAAAGTAAACCACCTCCAAAAGCCCAACATCCTATGTACGAGAGGTCCTGGGCCTGCCACTCTGCTAGATCACCTAACAGCACGCCTATCTTGTGGGGCATCTACAACATGGTAATAAACCATTAGTAACCATACATATATAGATTAATGCATAAGCACAATCACAATCAATGTAAAGATAAACACATCAGCATGATATCACACATTTACCCATTTTATCATCTTAATATAATAGTCATTCACTCAAGTCGTATATATATATATATATATATATATATATATATATATAAATGAAAGTATGTGACATGAGGACCGATACATCCCCGCCTCTGAGTGCTATATCCAGTTGTACGAGTATCGGTAACACAATCCATGTACCCTATGAGAGTGGATTGCGCCCTTCGTGTAAACCAGTCTGGCCTGACGTGAAAGAGCCTCCTAGACTCCACTACGGGATGAAAGGGAAATGTTATCACATCCACACAGTGGGGCAGTCAATAAAACATAGGTCAGTATAGACGACATCTCATGCTATCATAGCAAACATATAAAGCACACACCACTCATGCAAACACCCAATATAAGGATGGTAGATAAGTAAGTCCTACAAACTTACATCAACCTCGTATACAACTTAACCACAAACAACCTCCAATCCTGAGAGAGGACACTACCTAATAACAAGGCATAAAAAGATATCAACCTCTATTCATCAAAGGGGTCACACCTAGACCCAAAGGGATCCATAGAGATCATACTCAACCTCAAAACCAACACATCCTCGCACCTATAGCATGATTCTATACACTCATACTAGGAAAGGAGGGAACAAAGGCATCTTAAGGAAAGCCTAGAAGCAACACACACCTGCAGAACCAAGAGCAGGACCTTGCTGATGCAGGTGGCCGCAGGGGCGGATCCCAGGTGGCGCAGGGGCGGCTCATGCCGGCGCTGGGGCGGCTACAAGGTGGCGCAGGGGCGGCTGGACAGCAGAGGATGCCTCTTCAGCCCTTTCTTCACTTCTTCCTTCGTTTCTTTCACTCTTTCTTCACTCCAACATCAACATACATACATAACATACACATATATACATCAACACAAGCCAAACATGGTTGAAGCATGATCTAAGCCTAAGAAACCTAAGCTAAACTAAAGTAAGGTAGGAAAAGAGATAAGAAGATGAAAGAATGAAGAAAGGAAGGATGGAAGCCATGAAAGCTTACCAAGCTGAAAGTCCAAAAGCTCAAAACATCACCAAAACATCCTCAAGCTGGCTCACAAGGCTCAACAACCATAACCATCATCAAAGCCAAGTACAACTCTCACAAACTCAACCAAAACTCAAGAGAAGATCAAGCAAAGATCCAAAGGAAAGAGAGGAGAAGAAGATGTACGTAGGAGAAAGATGAAACAGGAAAGAGATAACCCTCATCAGAAAAAGAAGAAGAAGATTATAAAGGGGTGAAAAGAGTAAAACACGGGTCAAAGGGTCAAAGAAGACGGTTGTAACACACAGAGCCGCAGGGGCGGACTCTGTACGTGAACCGCACTGAGGCCCAGGCAAACCGCAGGGGCGCCTATTGGGTCACGCAGGGGCGAATCAGGCCAAAACTGGGTCCTCAACTCACTCTCTCAGCAACTCAGCAACTAGGCTCTTACATCTCACCCTCTTAAAAACAAGTTTCGTCCCGAAACTTGCAAAGTCCCAAATCTTCTCGGACCCATAAACCGAGGTATAACTCTCTCTCTATCGGAGGTATTATATCTCCGCTTAGAAGATCATAACCTATACTAATCTATAACCTCAAGCATAAACATGGAGGAATCATCCACTCCAGAAAACAAGGCCATAACGCTACCCAAAGGCGTAGAAGAATCACATCTCTCACCATATCATACCACAAGGCATAGAGGAATCACATCTCTAGCAAAAACATAATCATATACAGTGCATGGAGCAATAACATCTCCACTAAAACTATGTCCATCAAAGTAGCATGGAGGAAAGAACCATCTCCAGCTGAATCCTAATCAACTCAAATAGCATGGAGGAAAGAACCATATCCAGCTATAAACATAAATCATATACATTTAGGTTGGAGAAAATAATTATCTCCAACTATAACATACATCATGCTAGTACAACAAGATCTAATAAGATCATAAGACACATCACAACTAGCATGGAGTAAACACATCAAGGCATATAAGCATATAAGTACATAATCAAATACTCACCAAGATACACTAAGATCTACTCATCAACCCTAGATGCATCTATCTCAGCATAAAAATCTAGATAGTTCCTTTGGATACTATCCTCAGTCTCCCATGTAGCCTCCTCAGGTCCACGTCTCGACCATTGTATCCTCATCATAGGAATATCCTTCGAATGGAGGCGTCTCACATCTCATTCTAAGACTGCAGTAGGATGCTCAACAAAAGTGTGGTCCGGCTCAACCACCAAATCATCATAACTCACAATGTGCCTCAGATCTGGTATATACTCCCTCAACTAAGACACATGGAACACAAGGTGAACACCCTCTAATCTCGGAGGCAATGCTAATCTGTAGGCTGCCCTCCCAACTCTATCCAGTATCTCAAAAGGACCGATATATGGAGGACTCAGCTTCCCCTTTATGCCAAAACATCCGACGCCTCGCGTCGGAGATACTCTCAACCAGACATGAGCTTCTACCCTGAACTCTAGAGGCCGACGCCTCTTGTCTGCATACGACTTCTGGTGACTTTGTGCAGCCAGCATCTGCTCTCTGATCAGCGCTACTCGAGCCATATCATCCTGAATCTACTCTAGCTCTATCCCACTGATACTGCTAGGTTCATCCTAGCATAAAGGTGTACGACACCTACGTCCATATAGTGCCTCATATGGAGCCATCCCAATAGATGCATGCCAGTTGTTGATGTATGAGAACTCAACAAGTGGGAGGTAATCAGACCATCCTTGTCCCCAATCTAACACACAAGCTCGCAGCATATCCTCCAAGGTCTGAATGATCCTCTCTGACTGACCATCTATCTGGGGGTGAAATGCAGTCGTGAAGTGTAGACTCGTCCCCAAAGTAGTCTGAATCTACTGCCAAAACCTCAAGGTAAACCGTCCATCTCGATTAGAGACGATCGTCCTCGGTACACCATGGAGTCTCACTATTTATCTAGTGTACTCCTCAGCTAATCTGCTCACTAGCAACATCTCTCTAATAGGAATAAAACGTGCCGTCTTCGTCAATCTGTCAACAACAATCCAAATAGCATCAAAACTCCTATTGGGCCTCAAACCAGTCACAAAGTCCATGAAGACGTCCTCCCACTTCCACTGCGGTACTGGCAGTGGATAGAGCTCACCTCCAGGTCTGTAATGCTCTATCTTGACCTGTTGACAAGTCGCACACTGAGCTACAAATCTGGCTACATCGGGCTTCAGCCCTCCCCACCAATATGAACGTCTCACATCATGGTACATCTTACTCATACCTGGATGTACAAAGTAAGGTGTATAGTGAGCCTCCTGTAAGATCCTCTGTCTCAGCTCTGTATCTACAGGTACACAAATGCGGTCATGTCGCCTCATCACTCCATCTACTCCAATGGAGAACTGTGGTGCCTCTCCACGAGACATCCTCTCTCTGATCCTCATCAAAGTCGGGCAGGTCCCCTGCTTTTGTTGGATCTCATCCAACAGGCCAGGTAAAACCTCTAAAGCATACAACTAGGCATCCTCATCAGGATACTGGATGTCCTACTCTAGCCAAGCTAGATCTCTCTGAAGCTGAGGTTGTACTGTCAATGTGGCAATTGCCTTCTCTCGAGGCGTCTTCCTACTCAAGGCATCAGCTACAACATTCGCCTTTCCAGGATGATACAGAATCTCAAGGTCGAAGTCCTTGATCAACTTAAGCCATTGATGCTGGCGGTTATTCAACTCCCGCTGCGTGAAAATGTACTTCAGATTCTTATGATCGGTGAAGATCTGACATGTAGCACCATACAGGTAATATCTCCAGATCTTCAAAGCATAAACTACCGCTGCCAACTCTAGATCGTGAGTCGAGTAGTTCTCCTCATACGTCTTCAGCTTTCTAGACGCATAAGCAACCACTCTGCCTCTTTGCATCAACACACATCCCAAGCCTAGCTTGGATGCATCACTGTAGACCACAAAATCATCAGAACCCTCTAATTATGCCAAGACAGGAGCAGAAGTCAAACGTCTCTTCAACTCCTCAAAACTCTGGGCACACTAGTCAGTCCATACAAATCTGGTAGTCTTCCTCAGAAGACTCGTAAGTGGGAGGACAATCACATAAAATCCCTCCACAAAACATCAGTAATATCCTAAGCCAAGAAAGCTACGCACTTTCTTGACATTCGTTGGTGTCGTCCATGCAGCAACAGACTCGATGTTCGCCGGGTCAACCATAATCCCGTCGGCGGAGACGATATGCCCAAGGAAAGAAACCTCAGACATCCAGAACTTGCACTTTAAGAGCTTAGCATATAGCTCTCTATCCCTCAGAATCTGCAAAACCGTCCTCAGATGACCGGCATGCTCCTCTCTTCTACGAGAGTATACCAAAATATCGTCAATCAAGACCACCACAAACTGATCTAGGAAGTCGATGAAGATACTGTTCATCAACTCCATGAAGACTGTTGGGGTATTCTTCAACCCGAATGTCATCACTACAAACTCGTAGTGTCCATAACGGGTACAAAATGCCGTCTTGTGCACGTCCTGCTCTCTCACCCTCAGCTGGTGATATCTTGAGCGCAAGTCAATCCGGGAGAAAACTGTCGCTCCCTGAAGCTGATCAAGTAGATCATCAATACGAGGCAGTGGATACTTGTTCTTGATGGTCACCTTGTTCAGCTCTCTGTAATCAATGCACAGTCTCAACAATCTGTCCTTCCGCACAAAGAGGACAAGTGCACCCCATGGTGAAACACTAGGGCGTATGAAGCCCTTCTCAGCCAACTCCTCGAGTTGCTTCTTCATCTCTAACATCTCGACATGTGCTATACGATATGAGGCGTTCGAGATAGGTCTCGTACCAGGCTCCAACTCTATACTAAAATCCAAACTCCTTTGAGGCGGCAAGCCCGACGGCTCAGTAAATACGTCTGCAAACTCGCATACCACTATAATGTCCTCCAAAGCTGGACTCTCTCCATCTTTCATGGCATAACATCAAAAGGCATCACATCCCTGTGTAATTAGTCTGGCTGCTCGTACGACACTGATAACAGAACCTGTCTTTCCAAGGTCCCAACCTCGGAAGACCTCAATCTGACGAACCTCGGTAGAGACTGTAACAGTCCGTCTTCCCAGATCCAAAACTGCACGGTGCCTATGCATCCAATCCATACCTAATATGACTTCTTCATGCATCAATGGCACGACTAAGAAGTCAACAAGCAAAACACGAGTCCCTAAACGAAGGGGACAACTACGTATCTCACGGGTACCTCTGACCCGACTACCATCAGGTAACCCTATAGTAAAGGGCATCCCCTCTATAGTAGCTAAACTAAGATGCTCAACACATGTATCAAAAATAAATGAATGCGTAGCACTAGTTGTTACGCTAAGAACGTGACACGCAAAAGTCTTAAATTTATAACTCGTTATATTTTTCCTAACTCCTAGCGAACCCACAGTGTATGGGTCGTTTTGTAGTAAGGATAGTATTCCGAGGTCGAACACAAAGACTAAGGTGAAATTGAGTCAATAGTGACTAAGGATAGTGAAGATCTAGACTAAGAAAAGAGAAAGGAATAAAGAAATGAAAATCTCAATGTTTTTGGTGTGGTTTTTGAGGTGATCAATCAAGGATCACAAATCATGCGAAGTCAATAAATAACTAAGCTAACAACACAAATAAACAAGTAAACACGAGATAGGTAATCAAAGAGAGAAAAAACGGATTCTAGGGGTTAGGAGTTCCGGTTATGGCATTGGACTCAAGCTTCTAATCATTCCTTGGATCAACTATAGTATGTTGGGAAAGGGTGTTTCTCAAATGGAACCAATCACCGGGTAGGTCTCATGATCCACTAATCCCGCAACTAAGGTCCTATTACCGGGTAAGTCTCTAGGAGCCTAGGATTGGGAAATCTACAAAACCGGATTGCTATCTAGGGATCTAACCTCCCCTTACCGGGTAAGTCTCAGGAAGGCAAGTCCTAAACAACAATCCTAGCAAACTCAATCCAATAGCGGCTTATGAGGCTCACTACTACCTAGAGTTCATCGTCTATGGCACTTAAGATCGGAAATCACCGGGTAGGTCTCTTCCCTCACTTAGATTGCTAGCATTAGGTCACCCTAGGCTAGATTAAGCTTAATAAATATTAGGATTTCAACAATATAACATCCTAACATGCAGATTTATCATTTAAAGATCAACATAAGCAAATCACGGTCAGTTCCTAAGAACCACGGCCGTGGTCTGGCTAGAACAGACCGTGATTTCTAACAACACTCAAGTACGAGCAAGTAAATCATCCAAAGATTCATTTAAGTTTATTCTATCATAGTCCAAGCCATAACCATCATTCCCTTACCCTAGAATCACATCTATTTAGCCAACAATATGCATCACAATAATCAAACTCAACAATCATACATTCATGACTTCCATTAGTAAGAGTATGAAATGAAAGAGAAACGAAATAAGTAGGATAAGAAAACCAAGCTGAATCAAAGTCAAGAAGGACTTACAACCCTTCAAGGAAAGGTTCGAATCGTTTCTTACAACCCTAGCAAATGTCTTCAACAAAACTCACTCAAAACCACTAAAAAACTATGAAAACTATTAAACTAGTGTGCTTCTTCTTCTTCTTCTTCTCCAAATGAGAGTACCCCTTCTCCTCCAAGAGTAGCTCCAATCCAATGGTGTGTTGTGTGAGAGTGTGGGAGAGAATGGAATGATGGGGTCTGCCCTCAACAGCCTGTAGGACCACTTCTTATACACCATCAAGGGCAAGGGTTAGTTATGGAGATCGTGGGACAGCTGTTCAGGGAGAACCACGGCCTATTTCCACGCCCGTGGAAGTCCCAGTGGCCATGGTTTTGGTGATTCAGACTTCTATGGATCATCAAGCCACGAGTTGGTGCAAGGCATGCACCAACAAGGTCCCATGTGTTCTCCCTTGCTCCTAACTTGCTTCCCAATGGGTCCGGAAGTGTGTCATCACGAGGAACGATCCTCGAATGTATCGATTAAGCTCCAAAAGCTCCCAAAATACCTACAAAACATGCAAAAGTCCGTGTAGACGTCTATCTCGACAACATACGTGAATTATGTGCAAATCGTCACGAACTAGTGCAAACCATGCATGAATGAGCGGAAAAACTATCTAAATGAGTGCCTAAACTAACATCATAAATCGTGTTATCAAAAATACCCCATACTTAAGGTTTGCTCGTCCCCGAGAAAATCCGACTATAGGCAAAGAGACGACATGATTTATGAATGCATGAAAAACTGAAAATATTTTTGGAGTTTGTGCTTCTAAAGATGGATCACCTTCATAGTCATGTTTCATGGCAATGGACAAGCAATCATGTGCCAAATGAATGAAGGCATGGAAAGACAATTATACTTAACTCAAAAGCATGCATGCAAGGTGAAAATGAAGAAGTTAAGATGATCATGAGTATATCCAATCTAGATCACTAAGTCTTACACACATGCAAATAGGTCACAAGGACTTAGGAAAGAAGAGGCTAAGAAACGTTGTGATTAGATGGGAATTTTTAGGTTAGGTGATGCTAATCCGGGAAAGGAACTAACTCCATAATTTCTTTTTTTTGATCAACTTCACCACAAGTGTATATTTTCTCCATCTTTTCTTTGTTTTCTTTTCTTTTTCACTTCCTTTTCTTTCACTTATTTTTGAGACAATGGCATTGGTGTACAAAAGCCGAAACCTTGGTGATTAGCGAGCCTTGGGTTTTTTTATTTTTCGAGGTGCTTCACACCGGGCACACATACCAAAGCTCGTTAGGACATTCGGTTTATCCGACTTTGGCAAGACACAAACACCCGATTATGTGAATGGTGCCGAGTTACTCGTCATCAAAACCAAAGTCCCCAAACCTATATTTTTTTCTACACTTTTCACAACAAATTCAGCACTTCATTCACCACATACTTTCATCAACAACTTCACCCCACACTTTCTTTTCATACACATCAACACACTATCATGCTCCTATTCCCGGATGGGTCAAAAGAGGTCAAATTTATATCAATTGAGGTGCTCAAACAACATGATCAAGATGAGAAGTAGAGAAAGGTGAATTGCCTTAATCACTCCTAAATGATGTGCAAGAACTAGCATGTAATTTCGACATTCAATCCTCAATCAAATCAAAGAAAACATTCATGATCACAATTCACTCATGGGATTCAAGATAAGTACTTCAAGTCCACATATGCATCCATCAATTCAACACATAAGGCCATCCATAGCCAATTCACAAGACAATTTCATCATAAGGGTAATACCCAAGCTTAGAAGCACTAAAATTTTTTAAATTTTTTGATTTTTTTGGATTTTCGAAATATATATGTACAATGCGAGACATAATGAAACATGTGACAATATTAAACTATCCTAGATGCTAATCATGCAAGTGATCATGAAAACCCCACCCCATACTTAGAAACACATTGTCCCCAATGTGTAAATGAAGTAAAGAAGAGTGAAAGAGGGTCCTCACAATGTAAAATGGTTTGCTTCGGTATTTGGGTTCACTCAAGTGGATTGATGGCGGATGATCCTATCAAAGATGGTAGAGAGCTCAAGGTGTTCGCTATGGCGTCGGAACCCGCACTAGGCACTGCTAGCCGTCCAAGTTTCGCGTCCGCTCCACCCATAATTGATGAGGGGCTCATCATCATCATCCATATGCCATGCAAGGCTTCCATGCTACTTAAACTCTAGCACACAAACTCCAAACACACACAAAAACAGAAAAATAAAAGCAAAAAACGAAAACGAAAAGGGAAAGATGTCTACCAATGGGTTGCCTCCCACCAAGCGCTTCTTTAAGGTCATTAGCTTGACCAAACTCGGGGGCGTCTCACTCAAGGTGAAGTGGGGCAATCATGTCCACCGGAGCTCCCGGGATATATTTCTTCAACCGGTGCCCATTCACCTTAAAGTCTCCACAATGCTCCCCTCCTATCTCAACCGCTCCATGGGGAAAGATCTTCTTCACCACATAAGGACCCGTCCATCTTGACTTTAGCTTTCCGGGGAAGAGCCGCAACCTTGAGTTGAAGAGAAGGACAAGGCCGCCTTCACTCAACTCCTTCGGGATGAGACGCTTGTCATGCCAACGTTTGGTCCTTTCTTTGTAGATCCGGGCGTTTTCATAAGCATTCAACCGGATCTCCTCAAGAGCGTTCATGTCTAGCAATCTTTTCTCACCGGCCTCCTTGAGGTCAAAATTCAGCCACCTAATGGCCCAATATGCTCTATGCTCCATCTCCACCGGAAGGTGGCAAGACTTGCCATAAACTAGCTTGTAGGGAGTGGTGCCAATTGGTGTCTTGAAAGCGGTTCTATAAGCCCACAAAGCATCATCGAGCTTCATAGCCCAATCCTTTCTCATTCTAGAGACCGTCTTCTCAAGGATTCCTTTTATCTCCCGGTTGGAGATCTCCACTTGACCACTAGTTTGGGGATGGTAACGTGTTCCCACCTTATGAGTCACCCCATACTTAGCCAAAAGTGTCCCGAAGTTCCTATTGGTGAAGTTTTTTCCTCCATCGCTTATGATCACCCTTGGTATCCCAAACCTAGGAAAGATCACTCGGTTGAAGAACCGCACCACAACCTTGGCATCATTTGTGGGAGAAGCGATTGCCTCCACCCATCTCGAAACATAGTCTACCGCCAATAGGATGTAGAGGTTGCCACAAGAAGAGGGGAATGGTCCCATGAAGTCCACACCCCATACATCAAATATCTCCACTTCTTGTATGTTGTTCAAGGGCATCTCATTCCTCCTTGAGATGTTGCCCGTCCTTTGGCAAGCATCACAAGCTACCACAAAATTCTGCACATCCTTGAACAAACTTGGCCAATAAAACCCGGACTGCAACACCTTCGCACATGTCTTGTGTGAGCTAGCATGGCCTCCACATGGCAAGGAATGACAATGGCGGATCACACTCTCCACCTCATCCTCCGGTATGCATCTTCTAAAGACTCCATCCGGCCCTCTCTTGAACAAAAGCGTCTCACTCCAATAGTAATGCCTCACATCCTTGAATAACTTTTTCTTTTGGGTATAAGAAAGACCGGGTGACACCTCCTCACAAACGAGATAGTTCACTATGTCGGCGTACCATGGCTCATTACCCCTTGACACTTGAAGCAAGCACTCCTCCACCAATTGCAATTGCTCATCCCGGAATGACTCATCAATCGGGATGTCATCTTTCTCAATCTCCAACAGTGGGAGTCTACTAAGATGGTCCGCCACTGAATTTTCGGACCCTTTCTTATCCCGGATTTCTAAATATACTCTTGAAGAAGAAGGATCCACCGAATCAAACGAGGTTTGGCATCCTTCTTTGTAAGGAGATAACGGATTGCAGCATGATCCGTATACACAATGACCTTCGCTCTAACAAGATACGAGCAGAACTTCTCAAATGCATACACAACCGCTAGCAACTCTTTTTCGGTGGTAACATAATTGAGTTGGGAATCATCTAGCATCTTGCTAGCATAATAAATGGCATGTGTACGCCCATCTTTCCTTTGTCCCAAAACATCCCCAACGGCTACATCGCTCGCGTCACACATGATCTCAAACGGTAATCTCCAATCCGGAGGTTGCATGATGGGTGCGGAGATCAAAGCATTCTTCAACCTACAAAAAGCCTCAAGGCAATCCTTGGAGAAAACAAACTCAACATCTTTCATTAGTAGGTTAGTAAGAGGCTTAGAAATCTTAGAGAAATCTTTAATGAATCTCCGGTAAAAACCGGAATGCCCTAGAAAACTCCTTACCCCCTTCACCGAGGTAGGTGGTGGCAACTTCTCTATCGTCTCTATCTTAGCCCTATCAACCTCAATGCCACAGTTGGACACCAAATGTCCCAACACAATGCCTTCACTTACCATGAAGTGGCATTTTTCCCAATTTAAGACTAGGTTAGTCTCCTCACATCTTTTTAGCACCAAGGACAAGTTAGTTAAACAATCATCGAATGAAGATCCATAAACAGAGAAATCATCCATAAACACTTCCATGATATTTTCAATATACTCAGAAAAGATGGCCATCATACACCTTTGAAAGGTGGCGGGTGCATTACACAACCCTAATGACATTCTCCTATATGCAAATGTATCCCAAGGACATGTGAATGTAGTTTTCTCTTGGTCATCGGGCTGGATAGGGATTTAGAAGAATCCACTATAACCATCTAAGTAGCAAAAGTGAGAATGTTGAGCTAATCTCTCTAGCATTTGGTCAATAAAGGGAAGAGGGAAGTGATCTTTCCTAGAGGCCATATTTAGTTTCCTATAGTCTATACACATCCTCCATCCCGTAACCGTTTTAGTCGGAATTAGTTCATTATTCTCATTGGTCACTACGGTCATCCCTCCCTTCTTAGGAACCACATGCACGGGACCAACCCACTTACTATCCGAAATCGGGAAAATGATTCCCACATCTAGCAATTTAAGAATCTCTTTCTTCACTACTTCTTTCATGATAGGGTTTAGTCTTCTTTGAGGTTCAATTGAAGGTTTATGATTATCTTCCATCAAGATCTTATGCATGCACAAAGAAGGTTTAATGCCAACTAAATCATCAATGGTATAGCCAATAGCCTTCCTATGCAATCTTAATTCATGCAACAATCTATTCAACTCATCATCATTCAAGCATGCATTAACAATCACCGGATATGTAGAATTATCACCAAGAAAAGCATACTTAAGATAAGAGGGGAGGGGTTTAAGTTCAAGTTTAGGAGGACCTTTATCGATTGGAGACGCTCCATATAATGTAGGTTGAGATGAATCCAAAGCTTTGGAAGACTCCTCAAGGCTCGTTGAAGCTTGATCAACAACTAAGGCAGTTTCTGGAGAAACCACGGGCAGAATCACGGCCTCTGGCACAACCACGGCCGTGGAACTTGCTAAGCTAGCATTGTGGAGCATTCCAGAGAGTTCCACGGGACAAACCACGGGCGTGGTTTCCCCTACCTGGCCGTGATTTCTACAGGAATTCAGCACACCTTCGTGTGCTTCAAATTCAGCTCTTGTCTCCTTTTCCAATGCTTCCAAAGTCTTGATTTCTTCATTGCAGGCCTCCTCAACTCCTTCCTCCATCAAACTTAAACTAAGAACCTTCTCCAAGGGGTCCTTGATCAAGATCGAGCTCACAACTTCTCTAGACTCCTCTTGCTCGACAATGTTGAACACATCTTCACCAAGGGCTGGCCCTTTCATCATTGTAGATAATTTGAATTTGATATTCTCTTCTCCAATGTTGAAGGAGAGAATTCCATTTTTACAATACACCAAACATCCGGAAGTGGCTAGGAAAGGTCTCCCTAAGATGATAAGAACCGGATAGTCCACCGGGATGTCCAAGACAACGAAGTCTATGGGCACATAGAACTTTCCTAGTTGTACCGGTATATCTTCCAAGATTCCAACGGGATGGGTTATCGAACGGTCCGCCATGTAACGGGTCATCTTGAATGGCTTTGGCTCTCCTAGCCCAACCTTATTGCAAAGCGCAAGCGGGATGATGCTTACACTTGCCCCAAGATCACATAGGGCTTCATACTTCACTTCTCCCACTTCAATTGGCACACAAAAAGATCCCGGATCTCTTAGCTTAGGAGGCATCTCCTCCTTCATGGTTTGGATCAATTCCGAGGACCTCTTTGTCATCCTCACTTCTCCATACTCCTCCAACTTCCTTTTGTTGGAGAGTATTTCCTTCAAGAACTTGCCATATGCCGGCATACCTAGAATAACATCCATGAACGGAATGTTAATATGCAATTTAGACATAAGTTCAAGGAATTTACCGAAGTGTTTGTCCAAGCGAGCTCTTGCTCGTGATTGTGGGAATGGTAGTGGTGGCTTGTATGGAGGTAGTGCCACATATGTTGGCTCATCATCTTTGCTCTTTACTCCATCTTCTTGCAATGGCTCTTCTTCTATCACCACTTGCTTTCTTTTATCATTTCCCTTAGGTGAGGGATCCTTTATGCTCAGCTCACTCCTTGTTGTAATAGCCAACACTTGGCCTCTTGGGTTATCTTCGGTTCTTCCGGGAAGCTTTCCCGGATCTCTATGAGCTTCACCCGCCTTTTGGAATACTTGTGCTTCCAACACCTTTTGAGCTTTAGAAATAGAAGTCACCGTGCTCTGAAGACCACTCAACCTTCCAAGCAATTGCTCAAACATCATCTCGGTTCTATCCTTTGGAGGTTGAGTAAATCCGGGTGGAGGTTCTTGTGAGGCCTTAGGCGGTGGAGCTGCGCTTGTGGAAGCGGGAGGGTTCAAGGCTCCATCCGGGTTAGAATAGGAAAACCCGGGATGGTTGTGGTTAGGCCGGTAATTGTTGAATTGCCGGTTGTTGTTGAAGTTCCTTGGGCCTTGATAGTTGTTGTAATTGCCCCTTCCCATGTAGTTCACATTTTCCTCCTTGGAAGACAAGTTTGCTTGCACTTGCGCTTGAGGGCTAGCTTGACTCTTCAAAGTTGTAGCACACAACTCCCTCAAAGACTTAAGCTCATTGTTGATTGCATCAAGCTTGAAATTACTCATGGTGACTTCACTCACCTCATATGCTCCCGCTTTCCTCCCATCACTCTTCCTATGGGAGTACTTTTCAATCACCAAAGCTTGTTTCTCTACAAACTCCCAAGCTTCATCTACATTCTTTTTCATGAAAGTCCCACCGGAAAGAAATTGAAGCTTGAATTGGCTATCTTCATCAATTCCCTTGAAGTAGATCTCCAAAAGCTCTATCTTCGGTATACCATGGTGTGGACAATCTAGGAGAAGGTCTTTGAACCTCTCCCAAGACTTGAATAGGCTTTGTCTATCCTTTATTACAAAGGCATTGATCTTCCCTCTTAGCTCGGTAGTCTTGGAAGGTGGGAAGAACTTAGTCAAGAACTCGGTTGTCATCTCCTCCCAAGTACTCACACGCCCTAGTGGAATCGATTGGTACCAAGCTAAGGCTTTATCCTTAAGTGAGAAGGAAAAATCCCTAAGCTTATGGTTATTATTCTCCAACCTAGGAGGCCTTAGAGTCTCTATCAATATCTCGTAGTTCATCAAATGTTGGTGAGGGGACTCTCCTTCCATCCCTCCAAATTGATTATGCCGGATCATTTGTAGCACTTGAGGGCGGAGCTTGTAGTCATGGGCTGCGGGATCTCCTAAGTTCACACCCGGACGGTGCACTCTTTGAGCCGGATCCATACGTTGCCCCAACGTTTGTGGCTCCTCAATAGCAATGGGCATAACCCGAATATTAACCGCCGGTTGCGGTTGTGGTGGAGGTGGAGGTTGTTGACGATTAAGCTCTCTTTGCACAAGAGCTTGCCTAATCTCTTCAATCTCCCTCCTAGTTGCTTCTTGTCTCTCATTGGCAAGTCTCCTTTCATTCGCCAAGAGCTCATCCCTTAACCTAATTTGCTCTAAAGCCTCATCCAACTCAGCTTGAAGATCTCTTGCGGCCATCTCCTTTTCCTTTCTAATGCTCTTAGACCTAGCCTTAAGGGTTTTCTCCGGTTCAGGATCGAATGGAGCTAAATCCTTGCCACGAGATCTTCGCATGCACCTAAAGAATGGGAGATGTACTGAAAATGAAAAGACACAAACCAAACAAGATCAAAAGCAACAAGAAAGACATACGCTATAAACAATCACAAAAATGACTCAATCTAGACCTAGTCCCCGGCAACGGCGCCAAAAACTTGTTACGCTAAGAACGTGACACGCAAAAGTCTTAAATTTATAACTCGTTATATTTTTCCTAACTCCTAGCAAACCCACAGTGTATGGGTCGTTTTGTAGTAAGGATAGTATTCCGAGGTCGAACACAAAGACTAAGGTGAAATTGAGTCAATAGTGACTAAGGATAGTGAAGATCTAGACTAAGATAAAAGAAACGAATAAAGAAATGAAAATCTCAATGTTTTTGGTTTGGTTTTTGAGGTGATCAATCAAGGATCACAAATCATGCGAAGTCAACAAACAACTAAGCTAACAACACAAATAAACAAGCAAACACGAGATAGGTAATCAAAGAGAGAAAAAACGGATTCTAGGGGTTAGGAGTTCCGGTTATGGCATTGGACTCAAGCTTCTAATCATTCCTTGGATCAACTATAGTATGTTGGGAAAGGGTGTTTCTCAAATGGAACCAATCACCGGGTAGGTCTCATGATCCACTAATCCCGCAACTAAGGTCCTATTACCGGGTAAGTCTCTAGGAGCCTAGGATTGGGAAATCTACAAAACCGGATTGCTATCTAGGGATCTAACCTCTCCTTAACGGGTAAGTCTTGGGAAGGCAAGTCCTAAACAACAATCCTAGCAAACTCAATCCAATAGCGGCTTATGAGGCTCACTACTACCTAGAGTTCATCTTCTATGGCACTTAAGATCGGAAATCACCGGGTAGGTCTCTTCCCTCACTTAGATTGCTAGCATTAGGTCACCCTAGGCTAGATTAAGCTTAATAAACATTAGGATTTCAACAATATAACATCCTAACATGCAGATTTATCATTTAAAGATCAATAGAAGCAAATCACGGCCAGTTCCTAAGAACCACGGCCGTGGTCTGGCTAGAACAGACCGTGATTTCTAACAACACTCAAGTACGAGCAAGTAAATCATCCAAAGATTCATTTAAGTTTATTCTATCATAGTCCAAGCCATAACCATCATTCCCTTACCCTAGAATCACATCTATTTAGCCAACAACATGCATCACAACAATCAAACTCAACAAGCATACATTCATGACTTCCATTAGTAAGAGTATGAAATGAAAGAGAAACGAAACAAGTAGGATAAGAAAACCAAGCTGAATCAAAGTCAAGAAGGACTTACAACCCTTCAAGGGAAGGTTCGAATCGTTTCTTACAACCCTAGCAAATGTCTTCAATAAAACTCACTCAAAAACTATGAAAACTATGAAACTAGTGTGCTTCTTCTTCTTCTTCTTCTCCAAATGAGAGTGTCCCTTCTCCTCCAAGAGTAGCTCCAATCCAATGGTGTGTTGTGTGAGAGTATGGGAGAGAATGGAATGATGGGGTCTGCCCTCAACAGCATGTAGGACCACTTCTTATACACCATCAAGGGCAAGGGTTGGTTATGGAGATCGTGGGACAGCTGTCACAGCTGTGCAGGGAGAACCACGGCCTATTTCCACGCCCGTGGAAGTCCTTGTGGCCATGGTTTTGGTGATTCAGACTTCTATGGATCATCAAGCCACGAGTTGGTACAAGGCATGCACCAACAAGGTCCCATGTGTTCTCTCTTGTTCCTAACTTGCTTCCCAATGGGTCCGGAAGTGTGTCATCACAAGGAACAATCCTCGAATGTATCGATTAAGCTCCAAAAGCTCCCAAAATACCTACAAAACATGCAAAAGTCCGTGTAGACGTCTATCTCGACAACATACATGAATTAAGTGCAAATCGTCACGAACTAGTGCAAACCATGCATGAATGAGCGGAAAAACTATCTAAATGAGTGCCTAAAGTAACATCATAAATTGTGTTATCACTAGTATCAAACAAGACTCTAACAGGTAAACCATGAAGCAAAATGGTACATGTAGCAGCCGGCGCAGGTGGATCATCTGCACTCCTCAACTCAAAAGCTCTACCTTGAGCTCCTCTGACGTCAGTGGCACTCCCACCACGACCTCTACCTCTACTCGGTCCGGGAGTAGATCCTTGAGTAGATGGACGATCAGGGACTCTCTGTTGTCCCCGTGTCTACTGTTGATGGGTCCTCTGACTACCTCCTGCTACACTGGCAGGGAAAGAACCCTGCTGAGATGCAACTCCACCCTGCCTATAGAAGGCAACTTGATGTCCTGGTCTACCACAAGTGTAACAAGTCACAACTTGTGTGGGACAATCTGGCTTCAGATGGCCAGGATCACCGCAGTTGTAACACTGCCGTCCCTTGTCTGTAGTCAGTGCAAACGAGGGGTAACTTTGACGTCTTTGATCTCGTCTAGAACCAGAATTTGTTTTTCATGTTCATCTTCACTCAAATCGGAACTAACAATAACGGGAAATGTAGAATTAGTTCCAAGAAATGCATACCTAAGATGTGTGGGAAATGGCTTTAATTCCAAGGTTGTTGATGCCTTTGGAGTGTCATGAGAGCTGTCCGGTGTTTCCTTGGAAGTTTCCAAGGGTGTGGAAGTGTTGGAAGAAGAATCATGAATGTTTGTAGAAAGAACGGAGTCGTCTTCAGCAACACGGCACCATTGTTACTTCAACGGCTGTGGTTTGTGTCTTGGGGGCCGTGGAAAGTGGTTTGAATTAAATCTTTGCTCTGGACATAACTTTCCACGGGTGGTATAGGTGAAACCACGCCCGTGGAAAAGCACGACTGGCCGTGATTTCTGACGTTTTTGGAGCCATCGTACAATTTTTCGAATTTTCAACTTGCACTTCTTTTAGCTCTTCCAAAGCATCTACCTCAACATTACAATCCTCTTCTTCTCCTCTTTCCATGATGCTCATGGTTATGACCTTTTGCAACGGGTCTTTGAACAAAATCGAACTTACTTCCTCCCTAGATACCTCTTCATCATAGATGTTGAACATGTCCTCTCCTAGTGCTGGTTCTTTTGTCAAAGTCGAGAGGACAAACTCAATCTTCTCTTCTCCAATATCGAAGGCTAATCTCGCGTTCTTGCAATCAACCATACAACCGGAAGTTGCAAGAAAAGGTCTCCTGAGTATGATAGGGACCGGACAATCTGTAGGAATATCAAGCACAACAAAGTCTATAGGGATATAGAATCTACCGAGCTTCACCGGGACGTCTTCAATAATTCCTACGGGTCGAGTAATGGATCGATCCGCCATATACAACGTCATCTTTACCGGTTTAGGTTCACCTAAACCAACCTTCCTACACAAGGCAAGTGGAATAATGCTCACAGTTGCTCCCAAGTCACAAAGTGCATCATATGTGACCTCTCCAATTCCTATTGGTATGCAAAATGACCTCGGATCTCTCAGCTTTGGGGACATCTTTTCTGTCATTGTTTTGATGAGCTCCGAAGATTCCAAACTCATCTTGACTTCTCCAAAGTCTTCCAGCTTCCTCTTGTTAGAGAGGATCTCATTCAAGAACTTTCTATAAGCGGGCATACCTAAAATTTCATTAATAAAAGGTATGTTAATATGCAGTTTGCACATAAGATCAACAAACTTACCGAATTACTTGTCTAGACGTGCTCTTGCTCTAGATTGCGGGAATGGTAAGGGAGGTTTATAAGCTGGAGGAAGAACATAGACATCTTCCTTCTCCTTTCCCTTGTCTTTTTCTTTCTCTTTGGAAACTTCAAAGAATTTGGGTTATGGGTTGGTGATTGTTGCACCACTTCTTGTTGTAATTGCCATCACCCTTCCTTTCGGATTATCTTCCGTCTTTCCAGGAAATTTCCCTTGATCTCTTGGAACATCTCCAGTCTTGCTGAATACTTGGTTCTCTAAAGTTTTTTATGCTTTATCAACCGAAGTAATGTAATTCTCCAATCTTTGGAGCTTTCCCAAGATTATTTCCAGCATAGGAATGGGTCTATCCTTCTCCAATTTGCTTGAACTATTTGATGTTTGCCGCTGACTTATCAAAGGGGTAGAAGAATAAGGAGGAGGTGTTAGTGAATTTCTAGTATGTGAATAGGGATTACCGGGATTTTGTTGGTTAGACTCCAATTGTTGTTGGCATTCCTGTTGTTGTTGTTTCAATTATTGTTCCGGTAATTGTTCCTATTTCCTTGATTGTTGTTCTCCCTTCTTAAGTAGCCAACATTTTGCTTCTTCGTCTTTTGAAGGCTGGATTTTATGACTTCCTTCAGCTCTTTGATTTCGTTGTTGAGGGAGAAAATTTGAGCTTGAGCTGCTGGATTTAATTTCGCTCCAGGCTCTCCGGAGTTTCAATTCCCATCATCAGCTTTCCTATGGGAATATTTCTCAATCACTTTAGCTTGCTTCTCAATGAAATCTCATGCATCATCTTCTCTCATATCCATGAAAGTTCCACATGAAAGGGATTGAAGATTTAATTGTGTTGTTGCATCTAGTCCCTTGTAGTAAATCTCCAATAATTCCAGCTTTGAGATGCCATGGTGTGGGCAATCCAATAGGAGATCTTGGAACCTTTTCCAAGATTTAAACAAACTTTCGTTAGGTTTCCTAGAAAAAACATTTATTTTACCTCTCAATTCCGCTGTTTTGGATGGCGGAAAGAACTTGGTGAGAAACTCCGAAGTTAAAGTCTCCCATGTGCTGAGTTTTCCAGGTGGAAGAGCTTGATACCAAGCCAATGCCTTGTTCTTCAAAGAAAAGAAGAATGGTTTCAACTTATAGCTATTGTTGATAGTCCTTTGAGGCTTCAAATTCTCCATAAGAATATCATAATTTATCAAATGTTGATGCGAAGATTCAGCTTCCGTTCCGCCAAACTGATTTTGACGGAGCATAGTGATGACTTGTGGGCGAAGTCCAAAGTCATGATCATCTTGCTCTCCAAGATTCACACCTAAACGGTGTGGTTGTTGAATTGGGTCCATTCATTGCCCAAGAGTTCGTGGTTCAGCCACAAAATTAGCGTCTCTCTCGTCCCTAGCATGAACGCGAGGATCAACATAAGCTCGAGGATTAATTGGTGGTATTTCCTCTAGCTCCGGCATATCATCATTATCGGATGATTCAACTCTAGATACTTTAGCTTTAGCTTTCTTTTTCTTGGCGTCATTCCTCTCCAATTTCATCTCTAAAATCATCGCCTTGAGCTCATCCATTTGAAACTGATTTCGCTCTTTTTCTTCCATAAGTGCTCTCTCACTCAATTTGAGTTGAGCTCGAGCTTCATCCAATTCCTCTTGGATGTTCTTCTCATTATTTTCAGCCATGTTTTTGTCTCTTAACTTTCTCTTCAAAGTCTTCTCTAATTCGGGATCAAAAGGAACGAGGTCGTTGGTGGATCTAGACCTTCTCATATACCTAAGAATTCTGCAAAAAAAATCACTCAAGTAGACAGATCAAATCACAAGAGCAAAAGCTCCCAAGCCCGACAACCGAAAACCGAATTTGGCCTAAACCAAATCCCTGGCAACGGTGCCATAAACTTATTCGCTCGAAAGTGTGCGTGCAAATAAGCTTTAAATTTATAAAATTGAAATCAAAGAAAAGCAAACCGCAATGTACGGATCGACGTAGTAAAGCAAGAATTGCAGAGTATCGAACTCAGGGATTTGGGGGAACAAAATCAGTTTATAAAGATCGTCAGGCAAGTAAAAGCTTTTGTAAAGATGATAAGGAAAACAACGATTCAAAAGATTCAGGTATCCACTTGTGGCAATTGATTCAAGATATTCTAAGGATATAAGGACAGAGTCGGGATTGCAAAGGTATATCTAAGATAGGGAATTGTACGGTGAAGTTCCAAACCCATATGTCTCACCCAAAGGCTCTCTCTATAAAGGTTGTTGAGGCTGCAGTATAGAAAGGATCAAAGGATAAGAATTACTCTCAAATACCCATGCCCAAACCCAAGGGAATCATAGATAAGCCAAAACGGTTAAGGTTGTGACACTCAAAACCAAAGAAGAGTATGTTGAGTCTCACTACTACCTAGAAAAGGTAAACCAAGGTTAGGTTAAAGCAAATCCTTAACTTTGAATCAAAGCAAAAGCAAAGGACGTACAATAGAGGAAACCACGGTCAGATCTTGAAGAACCACGACCGTGGAACTCAAGAACAGGCCGTGGGAATCCTCGACGACGAGGTTTCTCGCAACTCTCAGGGTCCAATCTGTTTTGGTTCAATCTATCATCATCTACGCCACAACTATCAACCCTTCACCTTAGAATCGCTTAAGGTTTTTAGCCAACAATCATCATTATCAAATCAATAATCAAGTTTAAAAGAGAAAAAGGGTAAAACTTCAAAAACTCAATAATATCCGAACAATCAATCTCACAGATACTCAAAGCGTGTTTGTGTTCTAATGAAAGTAGAATCAAAGAAAAGAAAACCTCACCAAAATCTCTAGGAACAATGAAGAACGGGATGTCAATCCGTCTTCAAAAGGAATCCTAAGATCTTCTTTAAATACGCAATCTCAAAATGCGTCCTTCTGTGAATCTTCCCTGTACGCAATAAGATCTTCCAAAATCTCCTAACCAATGCTCTCGAAATGCCCTAGATGTAAGACGTCCATTTTTCTCCTTTCTTTAGCCTTCTTATAGGGGAAAATAGGGTTTGAAAGCCCAATAACCGCTGCTGACGTGGCAAATATGACACGTGGCAACCGTTATAGAAATCACGGCCAAGTACATACTTCCACACCCGTGGAATGAGCCGTGGAACCTTTATGTTGCTCTCGACCTTGTTTTCCACGACCTCAGTGCCTAAACCACGGTCCTGGTTCTCCATGTTTGGCCATGGAAACTCCAATTCCTTTGTAAAAGCCTTTGTTTCGTAAAGCTCTCAAAAAATGCTCCTTCCTTAGCTTCTCCAATGCATCTCCTTGACGCCTAGCATGATCAAATACTCCTACTCACTCCATATATGCTTCAATCCAAGCCTTTATTCACCTAAAAATACAACAAAGCTTGTGTAATTTCCACGTGGCAGTCATTGGAAAACCACGGCCCCTCTGATTTTCACGGCCGTGGAATTGACTGTGGGTGATTACGACATGGTTTTCCACGCCCTTAATTCAATTAATTACCAAAACCACGGCCGTGGTTTTGTGTACTTGGCCGTGGAAATCCTAAAATTGGCGTACAATCCTTTTTTCTCCAAAGCTTTCCAATTATGCTCCTTCCTTAGCTCCTCCAATGCATCCCCTTATGTCTAGCATGATCAATCACGCCCACATGCTCCTTTTATGTTCCAATCCAAGCCTTTATCCACCTATAATCACAACAAAGTTTGTGTAGATCTCTATACCAGCATGATAGGTGAATGTGCTCATATATGTTTGAAACTCATATCCATGTACACAAAAGAAGGGGAAAAATCTACCTAAATATGTGCCTAAACTAATGCCATATTTCATGCTATCAAAATACCCCATACTTGTCTCTTGCTTGGCCCCAATCAAGTTTTTCAAAATCTAGAGCACAAGGTAGGATGAAATATGAATGCAAAACAAGGGAAAAACAAATCTTTTTGGTATTGTGCTTCTATTCAACAAATCGTTCTCAAATCTTGTTTCATGTTTCCTTGAAAATCTCTATGCACACAAAATGAATCATGTCATGCAAAAGAAACATCATACATCGCAAAACATTCAAGACAAACATCATAACCCAAAGTAATGTCAAAATCAATCATGTGGAAATCCGATTTAGATCACTAAGTCAAACAACAACCCAAAGATCTTAAGGCCTTTCAAGCAAAGGTCAAGAAACGTGAATAGGTAGGACTTTTGTAAGGTAATGTGGTGCAATATCCGGGAAAAAGGAGCTACACAACACAAGTAAGAAGAACGTTGCTTCCCAAACATGCTTTGCATGCAAATTTTCTTTTACTTTACTTTTTGGAAATATGGATAGCGGTGTACATAAACCGAAGCCTAGGAAATCAACTATTCTCAAGCTTTTTGAGATGCCTCATACCCTTGGTACACATACCATATCCTGTTAGGACTATCGTTCATTCGGACTTTGGCAAGACATAAACACCCGGCTATGTGAATGGTGCCGAGTTACTCATCCTCATGTTTGATGTCCCCAAACCTATTTTTCTATACTTTAAATTAACACTTTTCAAGGCCATCCCACATCAATTATGTCATACATTACACACTTCCTAATTCCCGGATAGGTAAGGAGGCAAAAATTTATTGAGGAGCTGAATGAATTAAGAAGTAGCAAGAAAAATCGATGTGTCTTAATCATTTCAAAAACAAGTGCAACAACTTGTAATGCGATTTCAACTTTTGTCCTCAACATGATTTAGACAAGAATTTTTACATTATGATCCTTGCAAGAAGGTCAAACAATATACTCAACTTCTCCACAATTTACAACTCATCTCAAGCACATAAATGTCATCAAAAATTCAATCCACAAGAATTATTATCATTGAGGTCTTTTCCAATCCTAGAAGCACAATATTTTTCAAAAAAATTCAAATTTTTATGGGTTTTTCAAAGCTTAAAAATGCAAGACAAATACGAAACGTGTGACAAGAAATAAAAGTGCAAATGTTCATGGATTAGAAACGAAGCATAATGTCAAGTTATTACAACACATTGAGAATCTTAATCCACCTCATACTTGAATTACACATTGTCCCTAATATGCGATAAAAGAAAAAGGAAAAGAACAAAGAAACTCACATAATCTATGAAGCAACTCAAACAAACCAACTCATCACATGGGTGGCGGTGGTGGAAATGGGAAGAAGTTCGGGTCGTATGGACGCCCAAACTGTTGCCCGTAGACATCTCAAAGGATCCTTGCATTGTCGCGGCCCTCCTCAGCTGCATCAAAACGGTCCTCAAGTGCCTTCATCCGATCCTCAAGTCCGGTGACCCATACAGGTTGTTGATCCATCCACACCAAGCTTTGTGCCATCCACTCCGGCGGGGCTCCCATCCAAGCTGGCAGAACGTCCATCCATGTCGGTCTTTCACTAACGTTTGCACGCCGGGAAGAAGATGAAGTAGAAGGTCGCTGCTGATAAGTAGACCTCCTAGGTGGCTCTTGGATGTCCGCTGGCTGATCCGGAAAACCTCCAAAAGACTACTCAGTAGCTGCAGCATCTTGGTATGCATCTCCACCTATCTCCTGATCACCCTCCTCCTCAGCTGTTGCAGGCTCATCCTCCGGATAATAGTCAGGAGGTCCAAGGAGATTAGCATGCATCGGGAAAAAAGTTTCTTTCCAATACTGCCGGTCCCGGATGGTGTAATCAGCGCTCCAAGGAATGCCCCATCCTCCCTTACCTTCCCAAGGCATGGAAATGTATGGAGGACCTCGGTGGCGGGTAATCAAGAGCACCCAAATCATAAAACCTTGAAGCCCTAGAGGCCTCGCATATGCTGCTAACTCACAAGCTGAAAATTCAATCCCCAACTGCCGTGCTACGTGTGTAACAATCCCTCCATATCCAATATCCCCCTTACCCTTGTTATTAATCTTCTTAAGGGTAGCATCAAGTATGGTGGCGCAATCCGGAGTGATACCGGTCGCCATGCAGTAGAGAATATAAAGTTTGTCAGCCTTGAGCTTTTGTGGGGTTTCGGATCTAGGAAATATGCACTCAGATAGGATCCTATGATCTATCTTAAAGGATAAGTTGTAAATCAACTTAGCCTTTGAATCTGCGGGTTGCCAACGATCCTCGGAACCTGCCACCAAGCTATCTCTTCCCAAAACTCGTGAGAGCGAGTGTTCCTAGGAAATGTCCCATTATGAGTTTCCCCAAAACCAAACAAAGCTCCAAACTGAACTATGGATAAGTGGTGGGGGCGGTTCATCAAACGGAAAGAAACTGTTCGATTCACGACACTATCATCAGTCGAACTCAAGAACTCCATAGTTATCTCCTCATATGCATCCTCCCTGATGTCCACGAATGTGGTAAGTCCAGCCTTAGCAATCATCATCCTAAGGTCATCTACAACATGTAGATCCTCAAATTTCTCAAGGACTATGTACCTAGGGGCTGTAACTATGCGGGGTTGGATTTTTAGGTAGTCTTTTTTGTGGTCCTCGTGGATTTTAGGAATCCTAGGGACCGGTTGAGGAGCAGGAGGGGGTTGGGAAGAGGAGCTAGAGCGTCTTGTGGTTTTCTTTCGGATGGACCTACAATTTTCCACCATTTTCAATAAAACCACGACATGTTCTTAGCAAACCACACCCGTGGAAAAGTACAACAGACCGTGGAATCTTACGACTTTCCGCAAATCACCAAAAATCTCGCAGCAATCTCAGCAACAACATCCCAAGACTATTTCTATGTTCAATTATGTTCAGTTCTCCTATATATCTTTGAATAAATCGAAAGAAATCAACCAAACACAGAGTTAAGAGAAAAACCTAGTTTTGGATTTGAAAAATCCAAAATCTCGCTTGATTGTTGATTGTCTGCGCTGTTTGTGGTCACAATCTTCAATAGGATGACGTTTGCTTCAACTTGGGATGAAGAATCGTGCGAAATGGTTACCGAATGAAGATTTGGAGTTGAGGGCTTGGTCGTGGAGTGAGAGGCGTGGAAAGGGGGAAAGGTTGTGTGGGTTTGTGAAGAAGACGACCTTATATACCCTCAGCCAAAATTTGAAAACCACGGCCACCTGCTACTTCCACGACCATGGTTATGATCGTGGCTGCTCTCGACCTGGGTTTCCACGGTCAAAAATTAAGAAACCATGTCCGTGGTTTCCTATTGAAACCCGTGGAATTTGAATTTTTTCCAAAAATTCAAAATTTTCGTTCCTTTGGTGTTCTTCACTTCTCTTTGTTATTCTTCAAGCCTCACATTCAAAGGCACAAGACATACCGGAAAGACACCAACGAAAAACAAAACAAAAACAATCTACGCTAATCTATTCTAAGAAAAAGGGGAAAAACATTACCTTGGGTTGCATCCCAAGTAGCGCTTTGTTTTAGAGCCGTAGCTAGACTTATCTTTTGTGTTTAAGTGAGGAGAATCGGTGCTATCTCCTCAGCTTGAAGTTCTGGCGAGTATCTCTTGAGTCGTTGGCCATTCACCTTGAAACTTCCGCACTTTTCACCCATACTTCAACTGCACCATGGGGAAAAACGTGCTTAATAACATAAGTAACTGTCCAACGAGACTTAAGCTTACCTGAAAAGAGTCGAAGTCTCGAATTAAAAAGAAAAACAAGGTCTCCTTCTTTGAAGTCCTTTGGAATGATGTGCTTATCATGCCAACACTTGACTCTCTCCTTGTAAATCTTGGCGTTCTCATATACATTCAAGCGGAGTTCTTCTAACTCATTGAGATCCAAGAGACGTTTATCTCCCGCTTCCTTCATGCCAAAGTTCAACCACTTGACAACCCAATACGCCTTGTATTCCAACTCCACCGGAAGATGACAAGACTTCCCGTACACAAGATTGTATGGTGTTGTGCCAATGGGAGTCTTATATGCCGTTCTATACGCCCACAGTGCGTTGATACGCCCCCGGATGGCGATGCCATCCGTGTTCCGGCTAGAAGGACCCGCACATTTTGGGAGACCATTATTATTATTCGGCTATTTAATAATAAGTCTTTTTGTATTCGGAACTTTAATTCTGGAACTTAATTCCGTGAATTAAATTCCGACCTTTCATATTTTAGGCTTTTCATATTCGGAACTTAATTCCGACTTTTAATTCCGTCATTTATGTTAAGACTCTTTGTATGGCCTCCATCCACTATATAAGGATGGCTTGGCTCATTTGTAAAGACATGTCTAAGTTGAATACTAAGTATTGAGAAGGAAAACCCTCTTACTTAGTTTAGGCATCACTTCTTCTTCCATCATCTTAAAGTTCTTATCTTGGATCTAGTCTTTGATCCAAGCTTTCATATTCGAGGATCCTTTTGAAGGATTAACCAATCGCTTCCGCCACCCAAATTCATAGTTTGATCCAACTCAAACAATCAAGAAGAAGTAGTTGAAGTTTCTCCTCGATCTAGATCACCCCGTTATTCTATCATTGGTATCAGAGCTCGGGATCGAGGTCAAGTTCTTTACTAAAGTTCTTGATTGTTCTTCATCAAAATTTTTTTTCTCTTCAGTGTTCTTGAAGATCTTCAAGTTTTCTTCGGTGTTCTTCGAAGATCTTCAACTGTTCTTCGCCGTTCTTCGAAGATCTTCAACTGTTCTTCGGTGTTCGTCGAAGCTCTTCATCCGTTCTTCAGTGTTCTTCATCGTTCATCATGTTCTATGATGATTCTGATTCTTATGATGAGGATGAAGAATGGTTACCTCCTCCACCGAAGGCCAAGCAAACCACACGGAGGTACCGACGGAGACAATATTATGAGGACGAGGAGTGGTTGCCTCCTCCGGACCCACCAAGGCCCCACCGCCGGCATCCTACTCTCCAAGAGGAGTGGTTGCCTCGTCCAAATCCACCAAGGCCTAAAGAGAGCATCCATGGGTATCCACATGAACACCGACAATGTGTTGCCGTCTTAGCCAAAGAGAATGTCGCTCTAAAGCATGAGATAGAAGCTTTGAAGGCACAAATGGTTTCTCTCATGACGGCCGCCCAACAAGAACAACAGTTGTGTGATGATCCATTGGAAGAGGCCAAGGAAGAAATCATCATTCCCGAGGTATCCCCGATCATTCCAATTCATCTTGTCAATCCGTTATGTGGAGAATATTTTGAAGATGACAAAGATGAGATCATCATCAAGGGTGAAGAAGCCATCAACCATGACAATGACACCATTATGTTATTGGCCTACAAATTTGAGCCGGTTGACCCGAGGTTTGACTTTGTTTTGTCTAATCATTTATTTACCGGCTTACCCTTGCTTCTTTCCGGCATGCCTCCGACGTACAATGTCATAAGCTTAAAGGGCATGGAATACAAACTCACCGGCGAGGCCATCCTCATGTACTACAAGTTTGAGCCTCCCGATTTCAACAAGCTTGGCGGCCCCAACATCCTTGTGAAAGACTACAAGTCGAAGCCGCCCGACTCCGACATTATGCATCCAAGGTTGATTTTCAAGGGTCTTGTTCTTCAAGTGACTCCTTTCTTTCTTTACGGTGAAACGAGGACGTTTCACATTTAAGAGGAGGAGAATGATACGCCCCCGGATGGCGATGCCATCCGTGTTCCGGCTAGAAGGACCCGCACATTTTGGGAGACCATTATTATTATTCGGCTATTTAATAATAAGTCTTTTTGTATTCGGAACTTTAATTCCGGAACTTAATTCCGTGAATTAAATTCCGACCTTTCATATTTTAGGCTTTTCATATTCGGAACTTAATTCCGACTTTTAATTCCGTCATTTATGTTAAGACTCTTTGTATGGCCTCCATCCACTATATAAGGATGGCTTGGCTCATTTGTAAAGACATGTCTAAGTTGAATACTAAGTATTGAGAAGGAAAACCCTCTTACTTAGTTTAGGCATCACTTCTTCTTCCATCATCTTAAAGTTCTTATCTTGGATCTAGTCTTTGATCCAAGCTTTCATATTCGAGGATCCTTTTGAAGGATTAACCAATCGCTTCCGCCACCCAAATTCATAGTTTGATCCAACTCAAACAATCAAGAAGAAGTAGTTGAAGTTTCTCCTCGATCTAGATCACCCCGTTATTCTATCATGCGTCATCTAGCTTTAACGCCCAATCCTTCCTTGTTCTAGAGACAGTTTTCTCTAGAATTCCCTTGATTCTCTATTGGAAATCTTCACTTGCCCACTTGTTTGCAGATGGTAAGGGGTGGCGATCTTGTGAGTCACCCCATACTTAGCTAATAGAGCCTCAAATCGACGGGCAATGAAGTGTGATCCTCCGTCACTAATGATGGTTCGGGGTGTCCCAAACCTTGGGGAAATAGTTCGATTAAAGAACTTTAAAACCACCATTGTTATGCTAAGAACGTATAGCACAAAAGTCTTAAATTTATAACTCGATATATTTTCCTAACTCCTAGCGAACCCATAGTGTATGGGTCGTTTTGTAGCAAGGATAGTATTCCGAGGTCGAACACAAAGACTAAGGTGAAATCGAATCAAATAGGTGATTATGGATAGTGCAAATCTAATCTAAGAAAAGAGAAAGGAATAAAGAAATGAAAATCATAATGTTTTTGGGTTGGTTTTGTGGTGATCAAACAAGATCACAATTGATGCAAGATTATAAAACAAACTAACAAATCTAGCTAGCAACACAAAGAATGGAACACAAACAAGAGATATGTGATCAAAGAGAGAAAAGCGGATTCTAGGGGTTAGGAATTCCGGTTATGGCATTGGACTCAAGCTTCTAATCAACCTTGGACTAGCTATAATATGTTGGGAAAGAGTGTTTCTCAAGTGGGATTAATCACCGGGTAGGTCTCGTGGTCCACTAATCCCGCACCTAAGGTCCTATCACCGGGTAAGTCCCTAGGAACCTAAGGTTGGGAATTCTACATAAACCGGATTATATTCTAGGGATCTAGCACACTCAGTCCAATAGCGGCTTATGAGGCTCACTACTACCTAGAGTTCATCATCATCGGTATCTAAGATCGAGAATTACCGGGTAGGTCTCTTCTCTCACTTAGTTCACTAGCATTAGGTCACCCTTGGCTAGATTAAGCTTAATAAACTCTAGGGTTTCAACAATCTAACATCCTAACATTCAGATTTATCAATACAAGCACAACAGAACAAAACCATGGGCTAATAATCAGAACCACGGCCGTGGTTATGCTAGAACATGCCGTGATTTGTAACAGCAATTAAGTTCGAGCAAGCAAATCATCCAAGGTACACGTTAAGTCTATTCTATCATAGTCCAAGCCATAACCATCATTCCATTACCCTAGAATCGCAACTATTTAGCCAACAACATGCATCTTAAGATTCAACATTAACAAGCAAACATTCATGGCTTCCATAGCAAGAAAATAAAATGAAAGAAAAGCGAAACAAGTAAAACAAGAAAACCAAGCTGAATATATGTTTAAGAGAGACTTACAACCCTTCAAAAGAAGGTACAACCGTTCCTTACAAATCCTTGCAAATGTCTTCAACAAGTTCACTCAAAAATCTCTCAAAATCTATGAAAACTCTAAAACTAGTGTTCTTCTTCTTCTTCTTCTTCTCCAAATGAGAGTGTTTTTGCTCCCCCCCCCAAGAGTAGCCTCAAATGGAATGTTGTAGAATGAGAGAGTGTGGGAGAGGATAGAAGAGGATCCTCCAGCATCAACCTGCAGGACCACTTTTTATCCTCCATCAAGGGCAAGAGTCGGTTATGGAGATCGTGGGACAGCTGTCACAGCTGTCCAAAGAGAACCACGGCCAAAACCACGGGCGTGGAAATGGCCTCTGGGCCGTGGTTTTGGTGAAACAACTCTCTTTTGATCGTTAAGCCATGAGTTGGTGCAAGGCCTGCACCAACAAGGTCCTATGTGTTCTCCTTAGCTCCTAGCTTGCTTCTTAATGAGTCCGAAAGTGTGTCATTACAAGGAATGATCCTCGAATGTATCGATTAAGCTCCAAAAGTTCCCCAAAATACCTACAAAACCGACAATAGTTCGTGTAGACGTCTATCTCGACAATATGCATGAATTAAGCGTAAACGTCATTAACTAATGCCAAACTATGCATGAATAACGGGAAAAACTATCTAAATGGATGCCTAAACTAACGTCATAAATCGTGTTATCAACCATCACATCATTAGTTAGAGAAGCAATAGCTTCAACCCATTTTGAAACGTAATCTACAGCTAGAAGTGTGTATTGATTACTACAAGATGATGGGAATGGTCCCTTGAAGTCAACTCCCCAAACGTGAAAGATCTCCACTTCTTGGATGTTGTTTAGAGGCATTTCATTCCTCATAGATATGTTCCTTGTTCTTTGACAAGCATCGCAACAATCAACAAAGGTTTGCACATCCTTAAATAATGTAGGCCAAAAGAATCCGGATTATAATACCTTAGCACAAGTCTTGTGAGAACTAGCATGCCTTCCACATGGAAGAGAATGGCAATGACGAATGACACTTTGCATTTCGTCTTCAGGTACACATCTTCTAATGATGTCATTTGGACCTGTTTTGAAGAGTAGAGGTTCATTCCAATAGTATTGGCGGACATCCTTAAAGAAATTCTTCCTTTGAGCGTAGGATAGTCCGGGAGGTATTTCCAGACAAACAAAATAATTTACAAAATCAGCAAAGCAAGGTTCGTTACCTCTAGAAATATGATCAAAAGACTCTTCCATTAGATGCAATTGTTCGTCCGGGAAAGAGTCGTCACTAGGAAGGTCATCATGGGTGACATGTGGTAGACGGCTCAAGTGATCCGTAACTGAATTTTCGGATCCTTTCTTGTCACGAATCTCAAGATCGAACTCTTGAAGGAGAAGAATCCATCTAATCAGCCTTGGTTTTACATCTTTCTTGGCAAGCAAATACCGAATGGCTGAATGATCCGTGTATACAATCACCTTCGCTCCTACAAGATAAGAACGAAACTTCTCAAATGCATACACAATAGCAAGTAATTCCTTCTCCGTTGTGGCGTAGTTGAGCTGAGCTTCATCTAACGCTTTACTAGCATAATAGATGACATGAGCGCGTCCATCTTTCTTTTGTCCAAGCACCGATCCTACTTCTACGTCACTTGCATCACACATGATCTAAAATGGAAGACTCCAATCTGGAGGTTGAATTATTGGGGCTGAGATTAAGGATTCATTGATCCTGTAGAAAGCATCTAAACACTCTTTTGAAAACTCAAAAACTGCATCCTTCATCAATAGATTAATCAACGGTTTAGAAATTTTCAAATCTTAGCTTTATCAACTTCAATTCCTGCATGTCCTAGAAAACTTATAATCCCCTTCACTAACCATAAAATGACACTTCTCCCAATTTAAAACTAGGTTTGTGTCTTCACATCTTTGTAGAACTAGAGATAGGTTAGCAAGAAAATTATCGAATGAGGAACCATAAACAAATAAATTATCCATAAAAACCTCCATGATTTCCTCAATGTACTCCGAGAAGATGGCCATCATACACCTTTGAAAGGTGGCTGGAGCGTTACACAATCCGAATGACATCATCCTATAAGCGAATGTACCCCATGGGCACGTGAATGTGGTCTTCTCTTGATCGTCCGGATGGATCGATATCTGAAAGAAGCCACTATAACCATCAAGATAGAAAAAAATAAGAATGTTGTGCTAACCTCTCAAGCATTTGATCAATGAAGGGCAGCGGGAAGTGATCCTTCCTTGTCGCAATATTTTGTTTGTGATAGTCTATACACATTCTCCATCCCGTCACTGTTCTTGTTGGAATGAGTTCGTTGTTCTTGTTAGTCACAACAGTCATTCTTCCCTTCTTTGGTACAACATGAACGGGGCTCACCCAATTGCTATCGGAAATAGGGAATATAATTCCTGCATCAAGAAGCTTAAGGATTTCCTTCTTCACTACCTCTTTCATGATCGGATTTAACCGTCTTTGAGGTTCACGTGAAGGCTTATGGTTATCCTCCATTAGTATCTTATGCATAAATAGTGATGGCTTAATCCATACAAGATCCTCTATAGTGGCTTTCCTATGTTTCTTCAGGACAATCATAAGTCTATCATGTTCATCTTCACTTAAACTAGAACTAACTATAACGGGAAACGTTGAGTTAGATCCAAGAAAAGCGTACCTTAATGTGCGGGAAGAGGCTTCAGATCCAAAGTTGTATATGTGTTTGGTGTGTTGTGAGGGATGTCCGGAGTCTCGTTGGATGTCTCCAAGGGTGTAGAAGGGGTAGAAGAAGGAGCAAGAACGTCTGTAGAAAGAACGGAATCTCCCTCAGAATTTTCAGAAACCACGGCCCCTCTGATACTTCCATGGCCGTGGGGATCTGATGTAACGACCAATTTTTTTCGTTACGCTCTGATAAGGTTGGAGAAGTTTAGAAAAGGAAATTAAATTTTAGTGAGACTAGGACATACCAGTTTATTTATGGAAGTCGTTTAATTAAGTACCTTGTCCTAAGTTTCGGGACGAAACTTATTTTAAGGGGGTACTGATGTAATATCCGGAATTTTTATTCCGTTTAATTCCGAATCAAATCGGATTTCGAGCCGTTGACGGTTTCCCATTCTATCTAGTATTTCTTTCTTCACAAATTTTATTATTTTATGTAGAATTTAATTCACATAAAATGATAAAATTATAACAAGCTCTAATTCTTATAATTATTTATTATTTTATGTAGAATTTAATTCACATAAAATGATAGATTTATATCAAACCCTAGTTATTATAATTCATTCTTATCGATGACTTTAGAGGAGATCATGACAAGCTGTGACGAGATCATGACTAAGCTGAGACGAGGCCATGACAAAGCCCGACGAATCTGTGACAAACTCATTCATGGGCCTGACAAGGCCATGACGAGTTTTGACAAGCTTTTGACAAACTATTCAGCCCACTATTTCTACTTAATTTCAGCAGCCTTTGCAGCCCACAATAACCTCAGCTGGCCTTTGCAGCCCACAACAGCCTCAGCTGGCCTTCGCAGCCCACAACAGCCCAACTGGCCTTCGTAGCCCACAGCAGCCCACTCTCCTATGCCCAGCCAGAAGCAGCCTAGTCAGACGCTCAACCCAACATAAAATGATCAGCTGCACATCTCGTCCTCTCCACATGTACAACCGTTTCTTTTCCTGCTTCTACTCCATGTAACGGCTGAGAGGAGGCTTTAATGATCGATTAAAGGCTGAAGATCATCCCTCCTTTTGTACAAGACTCTCCTACTCATCTACACACTTTCCTTATAAGGTTACCCGATGGGAGTAGGGTTCGTGGTACTCGGGAGATTCACGATTGTCCCATCCACTTGGGAGGTCGTGACTAGCTAGCCGACTTTCACGTCATGCACTTGGTGCATGAAGAAGTCATACTCGGGATGGACTGGATGGACCGCCATAGAGCTGTTCTGGACGTCAGGAGGAGGACAATGACGGTCACTACGGAGTCTGGGCAGGAGGAAGTCTTTCAAGGGTGGGACCTCGGAAAGATCGGGACAGTCATTAGTGCGGTCTGAGCCGCAAAGCTTTAGGTCAGGGATGTGAGGCCTTTTGGTGTTACGCCATGAAGGAGGAGACGAGTTCATCATTAGCAGAGACCCCGGTAGCTTGTGAGTTCGAGGATGTCTTTGGCAAGCCGCCTGACTTACCACCACAGAGGAGCGTAGATTTTGGGATTGAGTTGGAGCCCGGCACGAGGCCGATCTCCAAGGCTCCATACCGCATGACACTAGTCGAGATGCTTGAGCTTAAGAAGCAACTCGAGGATTTGGCAGAGAAGGGATCCATCCGACCCAGTGTTTCTCCCTGGGGTGCACCAATCCTCTTCGTCAGGAAGAAGGACGGATCCATGAGGCTTTGTATCGACTATCGAGAGTTGAACAAAGTCACCGTCAAGAGCAAGTACCCGTTGCCGCGTATTGATGATTTGTTGGATCAGTTACAGGGAGCTACGGTGTTTTCATATATTGACTTGAGGTCAGGATATCATCAACTGAGAGTACGGGAAGAGGACATACCGAAGACAGCATTTCAGACCAGATACGGTCATTATGAGTTCATGGTGATGCCTTTCGGGCTCACCAATGCTCCTGCTGTCTTCATGAAGTTGATGAATGGCATCTTCATTGACTTCTTAGATCAGTTTGTGGTAGTTTTCATCGACGACATCTTAGTATACTCCCGGAGTAGGGAGGAGCACGCCGGACACCTGAGGACGGTGTTGCGGGTTTTACAGGATAGAGAGCTTTATGCTAAGCTCTCTAAGTGTGAGTTCTGGATGCCTGAGGTTGCCTTCCTTGGCCACATTTTCTCCACCGAAGGAGTCAAGGTAGACCCAACAAAGATAGAGTCAGTTGCATCTTGGCCACCCCCTAAGACGGTCAAGGAGGTATGCAGTTTTCTAGGTCTGGCCGGATACTACCGTAGGTTTCTGAAGGGTTTTTCTGTGATTGCCAGGCCACTCACTTCTTTGTTAAGGAAGTCCATCAGATTTGCATGGACCGAGCCCTGTCAGCGGAGCTTTGAGGAGCTGAAGGAAAGATTGACTTCCGCTCCGGTGTTAGCACAACCAGAGGGCGTTGAGGACTTCGTCGTTTACAGTGATGCATCCAAGCTAGGCTTGGGATGCGTCCTGATGCAGAGGGGTAGGGTCATTGCGTATGCGTCTCGACAGCTGAAGACGTATGAGGAGAATTACCCTACTCACGACCTTGAGCTAGCTGCAGTCATTCATGCCTTGAAGATTTGGCGTCATTACCTCTACGAGGCCACCTGTCAGATCTTCACAGACCACAAGAGTCTGAAGTACATATTCACTCAGCGGGAGTTGAATAACCGGCAGAGGAGATGGTTAGAGCTGATTAAGGATTTTGACTTAGAGATCCTTTATCATCCGGGGAAGGCAAATGTGGTCGCCGATGCCCTTAGTAGGAGGACACCTCGCGAGGCTGCGATTGCTAGATTGACTGTTCAGACCCAGTTGTAGAGAGATTTAATTTGGTTGGAGGTAGACATCCGGTTTCCAGATACTGACGGGCATTTGTCAACGTTAGAGGTTTCACCGGATCTGACGGAAGAGATCCGGCAGAAACAGGAGGGTTGTCCAGCACTGACGAGGATCAGAGATAGGATGTCAAGAGGAGAGGCACCACAGTTTATGATGGGTGCGGATGGGATTTTGAGGCGCCAGGAGCGCATATGTGTACCTGTTCGCTCCAAACGGTGTGTGCAAGCTTTAAATTTATAACCCTAGATGTATGCCTAAAACAAGGATGCGAACCCGCAGTGTACGAGTCAATCGTAGTAAAAGCAAAAATTCCGGGGTGTCGATCTCAGGGACTTAGGTGAAACAAAACCAATATAGGTAGTCAATGCAACTAATAACCACAAAAGCGATTAAAACAATCAAAGATGATAAAAAGTCAATTAAGGAGATATGCAATTCTAGGGATTAAAGCATCTAGTTGTGGTTCCAACTCAAGATCTAAAGATAAGCGGACAAAGCTGAGGTTTTGCAAAGGGAAGGTGTTTCTAAAGTGGAATAGATCACCGGGTAAGTCTCACTACTCACTAATGCCAAGCTAAAGAACCTATTACCGGGTAAGTCTCAAGGTACTAAGGAAAGGAATTATAATCTCAAACCAACACACCAACTAAGGGAATAGAATCAACCTTTACCAGGTAAGTCTCAGGCTAACTCACAAAGATGGAATGAAGGCACACTCAAACCCCAATAAAGGATAAACCTTTATTACCTACACTTATGATCATTGGTAAACAAACAAAGGAATTACCGGGTAAGTCTCATCCTAGACTTGCATTGAACCAGGAAAGGTGTAATAAGAATAGGATTTGACAAACTTTAACACTTAACTCTCAGTTTTGGATCAGAAAAGTCACCTCGGTCAGACGAATTCCACCCCGGCCGAGATGTTCATCAACTGAACGAGATGTTCTAAGGTTAAGGATAAAGACTCGAGCTTTCAGGGTCCTACTGGAATTTAAGATTATTCTATCATTGTTTTTCCCACAACCTTCAGCCAATCACCCTAGAATCACACAAAGAAATTAGCCACTCATCATCATGAAAGCAATAATCAAATATACGGGAAGAAAGTGAATATTTGAACACAAAAACCTTAAGAATAAAGCTTCAATAACTGAATCAAATATCACAAGTAAGCGTTCCTTGGATTACAAATCCAACAAGACAATCAACAAGAAGGGAATCGAAGAGAGTCTTACAAAACCCTTCACAAAAGCTATAATAAGCTATCAATCCTTCCTTCAATCTTCCTTCCTTCAAAACCCTGGAGAAAATCCCTTAATTGCTTCCTATCAGCCCTCTCAGCATGTATAAGCATGGTCGAACTTGTGGAAAATCTAACTTTTTATATAGGAAAACTATCTTCCAAAGATAAAATATCTTGAAAAGATATTATCCTAATAAAATATATCTTAATCTCTAAAATAAATCTCCAAAATATATAATCTTCCTTCCAGAAATCCAGCCCAAAAATATAAGATCTCTCCTTCCAAAAATAAAAGATCTCAGCCAAGAATAAACGATCTCGCCGTGTCAGGGTGCCCGCCTCGGTCGAGACGCTCCTCGGGATCACCTCGGTCGAGATGGTACTGTAGCTGACCGAGATGACTCTAAACTGAATGTGAAATCTCTTAAATCTGGTCCAAAGTGAATCTTTAATCCATTTTCATGCTTCCTGGATTCTTCCTTAAGCTCCTGAATGTAGCTCCAATGACTCCTTAGGTCCTTTAGCTTCATTTTGATGTAAAACGTGCCATTTTACCTACGATTACAATGAAACTTGGTGTAGACCTCGATTTCCACAAAGGTAGATGAAATGACAACATAATCACATAATATACTTTCAAACATGCAGATTATTGAAGATAAAACGTCTAAACAGGTCCCAAAATATAGACTATAATTCATGCTATTAAAATACCCCACGGCCAAAACCACGCCCGTGGAAGTCCCAGTGGCCGTGGTTTTGGTGCCTCAGCTTGTTTTGGATCATCAAGCCTCAATTTGGTGCATCGCATGCACCAACAAGGTCCCATGTGTCCTCCTTAGCCCCTAGCTTGCATCCCAATGAGTCCGAAGGTGTGTCATCTCGAGGAATGATCCTCAAATGTATCGATTAAGCTCCTAAAACTCCTAAAATACCTACAAAGCATGCAAAAGTCCGTGTAGACGTCTATCTCGACAAAATACATGAATTGAGTGCAAATCCTCACGAACTAGTGCAAACCATGCATGAATGAGCGGAAAAACTATCTAAATGAGTGCCTAAACCTAAGTCATAAATCGTGTTATCACAACCTCCTCAACCGGGACTTCCGGTTTGTATTTCTTAAGTCTATGACCATTGACCTTGAAGCTTCCACTTGTTTCTCCCCAAATCTCAACTGCACCATAAGGGAAAACATGTTTCACAACATAAGGTCCGGTCCATCTAGATTTCAACTTACCTGGAAAGAGGCGGAGGCGGGAGTTGAAGAGTAGAACTAAGTCTCCTTCTTTAAACTCCTTAGGAATGATACGCTTGTCATGCCATTTCTTCGTCCTTTCTTTGTAGATCTTGGCATTCTCATAAGCGTTCAAACGCAGCTCCTCCAACTCCTTGATGTCTAATAGCCGCTTTTCACCGGCGTCTTTGATGTCGAAGTTCAACCATTTGATCGCTCAATATGCTTTATGTTCCAGCTCAACGGGTAAATGACAAGACTTCCCATATACCAAATTATAAGGGGTGGTACCAATGGGAGTCTTGAATGCGGTCTTGTAGGCCCAAAGAGCGTCGTCCAACTTCATGGACCAATCCTTCCTCGTCCTAGAGACGGTCTTCTCCAAGATTGCTTTAATTTCTCTATTTGAGATCTCGACCTGTCCACTAGTTTGAGGGTGATAAGAGGTTGCTACCTTGTGGGTTACCCCATACTTTGATAGAAGTGCCTTAAACTTCCGGTTGATGAAATGTGTCCCTCCATTGCTGATGATGATGCGTGGAGTCCCAAAACGTGGAAAGATAGTCCTATTAAAGAACTTCACAACCACCATGACATCATTAGTGGGAGAGACAATAGCTTCAACCCAACTAGAGACGTAGTCGACAGCTAGGAGAATGTAGAGGTTTCCTCCGGATGATGGAAATGGTCCCATGAAATCTACTCCCCATAAATCAAAGATCTCAACCTCCTGTATGTTATTAAGTGGCATCTCATTCCTCCTAGATAAATTTCATGTTCTTTGGCATGCATCACAAGAAACAACAAACGTTTGCACATCCTTAAATAATGTAGGCCAAAAGAAACCGGAACGTAATACCTTGGCGCATGTTTTGTGAGTGCTAGCATGCCCTCCACAAGGAAGTGAGTGACAATGCCGTATGACACTAGTAACTTCATCTTCCGGAATGCATCTTCGAAGCATCCCATCCGGACCTCTCTTAAATAGTAGAGGTTCATCCCAGTAGTAATGGCGTACATCCTTAAATAATTTTTTCCTTTAAGCGTACGTCAATCCGGGTGGTATTTCCTGACAAACAAGATAATTAACAATGTCAGCATACCAAGGCCCTTTATTATCAGAAGTGTGGTGGAGAAAATGTTCCACCAACTGAGGATGAATGTCAGAAAAGGGAGTAAGAAGTTTGTTATTCTCAGATGCCATCATCTCGCTTTCGACCTCGGTCGAGGTCCAAAGAGAGTGACCGAGATGTTCTTCAGTCAAGAACACCTCGCTTGGTCCAGAAAGTGCCTCGGTCGAGATACTGTAACTAGGACCGAAACTGGAGATCTTCTTCTCCTGGCTTAATTTTTCAAATTTAGCTCCTGGATCTTCTTCCAACGCCTTTAAGCTCCGTATATCTGCATCACAAGAAGCATCTATACCTTCCTCCATTAAGCTAAAGCTAATAACTTTTTCATGTGGATCGTCAATAAGGATAGAGCTCACCAATTCTCTTGATTCTTCTTCATCATAGATGTTGAAGATATCATCTCCTAGCTGGTCTCCCTTCATTGCCGCAAGCAATGCAAACTCAACTTGATCACCGCCAATGTTGAATTGCAACTTGGAGTTCTTACAATCCACATTGCAACCCGAAGTTGCTAGAAATGGTCTCCCGAGAATGATAGGAACGGGGTAATCTGCGGGAATATCAAACACAACAAAGTCTATAGGTAAATAGAAGTTACCTAACTTAACCGGAACGTCTTCCAAAATGCCCACGGGATGGGTAATGGAGCGGTCCGCCATGTACAACCGTATCTTCACCGGCTTGGGCTCTCTAAGTCCGATCCTCACACATAGCTCCAGCGGGATGATGCTCACGCTGGCTCCTAGATCACACAAGGCCTCACAAGTGACATCCCCAACTTGAATGGGAATGCAAAATGAGCCGGGATCCCGTAATTTGGGTGGCATCTTCTCCTTCATGATTTGAATAAGCTCCGAGGATTTAGATGTCATCCTTACTTCACCAAAGTCTTCCAACTTCCTCTTCCTTGATAGAATTTCTTTTAAGAACTTCCCATAGGCGGGCATCCCTAGAATGGCATCAAGAAAAGGGATGTTAATATGTAATTTATTCATCAAGTCAAGGAACTTACCAAAATGCTTGTCTAGATGTGCTCTAGCCCTTAACTAGGGGAATGGAAGTGGTGGTTTATATGCAGGAGGTGGGACATAAACTTCAGTTTTGTCCGACGCTCTCTAAGGCTCCACCTCGGTTGGCACCTCGGCCGAAGTGTTCTTCGACTGTGCCTGGACCGAGGTGTTCTTCGTCTGTATTGGCATCGACCGAGACACTGGATCTGCAGTCTTCAGTCCACTTCTCGTCGTTATTGCCATGATCTGTCCTTTGGGGTTGCTTTCCGTCCTTGCTGGAAGCTTCCCTGGATCTCTTGGTGCTTCATTCGCTTTATTAAAGAATTGTTGTTCCAAGGCTTTTTGTGCCTTCGAAAATGAAGTCATGGATGTCTCCATATATAGAGTTCAGCTTGATCAAGATGGCCTCCAGTACCGCATCTTTCTTTTCCGGCTGGGACGAACTTGATCTTTGCTCCTGGCTCTTTAATGGAGTAGAAGAAGAAGAAGAAGAAGAGAGGAAAGGATTAGAAGAATTGTTTGAATTTGAGTTAGAGTAAGAGTTACCTGATTTTTGATTGTTGGATCTCCAATTGTTGTTGTTGGATCCTCTATTGTTGTTGTAGTTGTTGTTTCGGGAACCTTGATTGTTGTTCCTTAACCCTTGATATCCTCCCTCTTTCTTTTGGGTTTCAGCAACAAAAAGGTCTTTCAATTGCTTCACATCATTCTTCAAAGAGGTGAGTTGATCATTGTTTGATGGAGCTTCTTGGAAGTTGACTCTTTTAGCTCCACCTTCAGCTCCTTGGTGGGAGTATTTCTCCATGTGTAAAGCTTGCTTCTCTATGAACTCCCAAACTTCGTCAATCGGCATATCCATAAATGTGTCGGCGGATAGTATTTGAAGGTTGAACTGGGTGTTTCCGTCCAGTCCCTTGAAGTATATCTCCAACAACTCTATCTTTGGAATCTCGTGATGTGGGCAATCCAAAAGGATGTCTTTAAATCTCTCCCATGACTTGGACAAACTCTCCTTGTCCTTCATGATGAATGCATTGATTTTCCCTCTCATTTCAGCGGTCTTAGAGGGGGGAAAGAATTTAGTTAAGAACTCCGTCATCATCTCCTCCCAAGTGTTGATTTTTCCTGGAGGGAGAGATTGATACCAAGTAAGCGCCCTATCTTTCAAAGAGAAGTAGAAATGCCTTCGCTTGTAATTGTTGTTTTCCAGCCTTGAAGGTCTCAAGGTCTCCATCAAGATCTCATAGTTTTGCAGATGTTGATGCGGAGACTCCCTCTCTAGCCCTCCAAACTGGCATTGGCGAATCATGGAAAGAACTTGCGGTCGAAGTTCCTAGTCATGGTCCGCTGGATCCCCTAGGTTGACTCCTGGACGCCTCAGTTGCTGGTTAGGGTCCATCCTCTTCCCTAGGGTCTGTGGAATACCTGCAAAAAGGACATCTCGGACTGGCATCCGAGATGGAAGTATCTCGGCCGGGGCAGCTGGAGCTGGGCCCTGCCTCAGTCGAGGATCTAGAACTGGTTGAGGTAGATATTGGTCCCGTAAAGTTGCCATATCTGCTTCGATCGCTTCCGTCCTTGCGCAAGTTTCTTCCTTTTCCAGTCGCAGTTCTTCTTTACTGAGGCGTAGTTGTTCCAATGCCTCCTTCAATTCGGCCTCAAGATCGCGATTCTCTCGATTGGCCATCTTAGCTTCTTTCAAGCGTCTTTTGTATGTCTTTTCTGGTTCGGGATCGTAACGAACGATTTCCTTCCCAGCGCGTGTTCTTCGCATAAACCTAAAAAGAACCTGCGAAAGTCACTCAAGTAGAGTGGTTAGTAGAAACAGGGGCAAGCGCCCCGAAAGCCAACCGCAACCGGCTCGGTCTAGACCAAGTCCTCGGCAATGGCGCCAAAAACTTGTTCGCTCCAAACGGTGTGTGCAAGCTTTAAATTTATAACCCTAGATGTATGCCTAAAACAAGGATGCGAACCTGTAGTGTACGGGTCAATCGTAGTAAAAGCAAGAATTCCGGGGTGTCGATCTCAGGGACTTAGGTGAAACAAAACCAATATAGGTAGTCAATGCAACTAATAACCACAAAAGCGATTAAAGCAATCAAAGATTATAAAAAGTCAATTAAGAAGATATGCAATTCTAGGGATTAAAGCATCTAGTTGTGGTTCCAACTCAAGATCTAAAGATAAGCGGACAAAGCTGAGGTTTTGCAAAGGGAAGGTGTTTCTAAAGTGGAATAGATCACCGGGTAAGTCTCACTACTTACTAATCCCAAGCTAAAGAACCTATTACCGGGTAAGTCTCAAGGTACTAAGGAAAGGAATTATAATCTCAAACCAACACACCAACTAAGGAAATAGAATCAACCTTTACCGGGTAAGTCTTAGGCTAACTCACAAAGATGGAATGAAGGCACACTCAAACCCCAATAAAGGATAAACCTTTATTACCTACACTTATGATCATTGGTAAACAAACAAAGGAATTACCGGGTAAGTCTCATCCTAGGCTTGTATTGAACCAGGAAAGGTGTAATAAGAATAGGATTTGACAAACTTTAACACTTAATGTTAGCATGAAATATTGTGATATTTTAGGCACGTTTTCTAAGTGTATTTGATTCATATTGATAGTCATTGATTGAGCATAGATGCATTTGTGAGCTAGTTTATCTATAATGTCGATATAGAGATCTACACAAGCTTTATGTTGATTATAGGTGATTGAGAGCTATTTTCGAGCGGAATCGAGCAAGAATGGAATTGTTGAGCAATGTCCATGGATTGAGGGCATTCATAGGAGCTAAGGGAGTGCCAACTTGAGGAATGCACGAGGCTAGGGAAGAATCACGTTCTTGCCCTAAACCACGCTCTAAAATAAGGCCGTATTACTTTCCACGTTCAGTTCCACGGCCGTGGAACCATGGCTAAGGAAGCGTGGTTCATTCCAGCAACTTCTACGGCCGTGGAGAAGATGGTTCAAACCGTATTTATTCCCACGCTCTAAATTACGCCCGTGGAACCTTCCACGACCGTGATCTTGGCGATCTTTTTCTCCACACTTTAAGCCACGATCTTTTAAAAGATTGGGCCGGGCCGCTACTTCATCATACACTATAAAAGGACGGACGAAGGGAGATTCCGTCACCTCTGCTTAGACGCACCTTCGCTTACACCTCGCTTTAGGCTTACCTTAGACGCATTGACGCTTGCGTTTGGAATTGCCCTAATCTCGCACTTTGGTGGAGATTGTGTTGAGAGATTTGGTGCAGCGCTATTGGCGATTTCCGGATTGACGGACGATCGAAGATTCGGAAGAGTGTTTGCAAGAAGATTCCTCTTCTTGTTTAGGTTTGATTTAGAAGACGGATTGACATCCCGTTCTTCCTTCTTATCTAAGATTGTGTTTGTTTATTCTATTCCGAATTTAGTGACGATAATTGTTCTTGATTGTGACTTTGAGATTGGTTTGAAGTTTATTGAAAGTTTTCGGAAGTTTTCATCTTTCAATCTTTTAAACTTTGAATTTGATATCATTATGACTATTGTTGGCTAAAAACCCTTAACAATTCTAAGGTGAAGGGTTGATAGTTGTGGCTTAGATGATGATAGATCGATCGTAAACAGATTGGACCCTGAGAGTTAGAAAGAATCGCCGACGAACCCTAAATTACGGCCTGTTCTTGAGTCCACGGCCGTGGATCCTCAAGAACTAACCGTGATTTCCCTTAAGTTTACGACTTTGCTTTTACTTTAATCCAAAGTTAAAGATTTGCTTTAACTTAGTTTAGGCTTGCCTTTTCTAGGTGGTAGTGAAGCCTCAACAACCTCTACTTTGATTGTGCGTGTCACAACCGTAATCGGTTAAGTTAGCCTTGATCCTTGGATTATAAGTTTGGGTATTTGACATTAATTCTTGCCTTTAGAATCTTTCTATATTGAAGCCTCAACAACCTGTATAGGGAGTTTCTTGTAGGTGAGTTACACAAGGTTTTTGGAACTTCACCGTACGATTACCTTACATTAGCATACCTTTGCATATCTCAACTCTGTCCTTACATCATTAGTATATCTTGAATCGATTGCTACAGCTGGATACTTGGATCTTTAGGATTGTTGTTTTCCCAATAATTTGCAAAGCTCTTACATTTACCTGCTTGATAACTTGAAATTGAATTTATTCCCCCCAAATCCCTGTGTTCGATACTCTGGAATTCTTGCTTAACTACGTCGATTCGTACACTGCGGGTTCGCTTGCTTGATTCTAGTTTTATAAATTTAAAGCTTATTTGCACGCACGCTAAGTGGCGAACAATTTTTTGGCGCCGTTGCCGGGGATTTGGTCTAGGCCGAATTCGGTAGCCGGTTGTCAAGCTTGGGAGCTTGCTCTCGTTATTTGATATCTTTTTGAGTGCATGCGCAGGTCTAGGAACACCGAAGACCTCTTACCTCTTGATCAAGAGCTTGAGAGGACTTTAAGGCAAAAGCGTAAGGAAAAGAAGATGGCTGAAGAACACGAACGTGATCTTCAAGCGGAGTTAGCGGAGAAAGAAGCTCAACTCCAATGGAATGAGAATATGCGCCGGGATGAGATGGATCGTCATCAATCCCAAGTTAATGATCTGAAGGACATGATGTTCCAGATGAGGATAGAAATAAGCGACCTTAAGAATAAGGGGAGCAAGAAATCCTCAAGGAGGAGATCAAGATCAAGAAGAAGAAGCCATTCATCCGCTGATGATAGTGATTCTTCCATGCCACCGCTAGAGGAAATTGATCCCACGATCAATGTGAATCCTTTCCATCCACGGGGAGCTGCTAATCGTCGTGTTCCACCTAGGAATGCGAGGATCGAACGTGTAGATGATGAGCCAAGAACTCTTGGCCAAAGGATGGATCCAACACAACAACCGCGCCGTTTGGGCGTGAACTTTGATGCTGATGATGTGCAAGGGTTTAGCTTCAACCCTCAAGTTATTACTCTTGTTCGCCAAAACCAATTTGGCGGAACAAGTGTTGAATCTCCACACCAACACTTGCAAAACTTTGAGTGTATGATGGAGACAATGAGGCCGAAGAACGCTACTACCAACAACTATAAGCTCAAGCCTTTCTTCTTCTCCTTGAAGGGGAAAGCGTTGTCTTGGTACCAATCTCTTCCTAGTGGGAAACTAGACACGTGGGAAGACCTTTCCGCGGAGTTCCTCACCAAATTCTTTCCGCCTTCCAAAACGGCGGAACTTAGAGGTAAGATCAATGCATTTTCCATGAGGTCTAACGAAAGTTTGTTTCAATCATGGGAAAGATTTCAGGACTTGTTATTGGATTGCCCTCATCATGGCATATCCAAGCTTGCATTGCTGGAGATTTACTATAAGGGGTTGGATACGGGGACGCAATTCAACCTCCAATCCCTCTCATGCGGAACATTCATGGACATGAGAGAAGATGACGCTTGGGACTTCATTGAGAAGCAAGCAAGAGTCATAGAGAAGTATTCCCACCGGAATGTGGAGGGAAATCGTGTGGAGCAAGGAGCAAAGCTCACACATGAAGCTCAAAATCAGATTTTCTCCCTCAACAATGAGATCAAAGAGTTGAAGGAGGCAATCAAGACCAACTTTCCAAAGCAACAAGGCAAGGATGTTGGCTATTTGGGCAACAACAATGGCGGTGAGAACACAAACCGCAACAACAGCAACAACCGGAACAACAACCAGAACAATTGGAATGGCAATAACAATAACCGGAACAACAACAATTGGAACAACAATAGGAGTTCAAGCAACAACAATTGGCGCTCCAATCAACAAAATTCCGGTAACTCTTATCCTTTCAATTCGAATTCACTAACCCCACCTTCCTCTTCCTCTACTCCTTTGAAAAGCCAGGGGCAAACATCTAATGGAGGAAACACTTCGGGGAAGGAGAAGCCCGATCCCATGTTGGAAACGATTTTGGGAAAGCTTCAAGGTTTGGAGAACCACATCATTAAGGTTGATGATCAAATTTCTAAGGTTGATAAAGCCCAAAAGGTTTTGGAAAACTAAATGTTCAGCCATGCGGAGGAAGTTCCTAGGAATCAAGGGAAACTTCCAGGAAAGACGGAGGACAACCCTAAGGGAACGGTGATAGCAATCACAACTAGGAGCGGAGTGACTACCACCGATCCGCAGCCTAAGTTTGTTGAAGTCCCCGTAGAGAAAGACAAAGATAAGGGGAAGGAGAAGGAAGATGTCTATGTTCCTCCTCCAGCTTACAAACCTCCCCTACCATTCCCTCAATCTAGAGCGAGAGCGCGCCTAGATAAACAGTTTGGTAAGTTTATAGAACTCATGAGCAAGCTGCATATTAATATACCCTTCATTGATGCTATTGTAGGTATGCCGGCTTATGGCAAGTTCTTGAAAGAGCTCCTCTCTAATAAGAGGAAGCTAGAAGATTTTGGTGAGGTCAAGATGAGTTCGGATTCTTCGGATCTCATCAAGACCATGAAGGCGAAAATGCCCCCCAAGCTAAAGGATCCGGGGTCATTTTGCATTCCCATAGGAGTGGGAGATGTCACATACGATGCGCTATGTGACTTAGGAGCAAGTGTGAGCATCATACCACTTGCACTATGCAGGAAGATCGGTTTAGGCGACCCTAAACCGGTGAAGATGACGTTATACATGGCGGATCGATCCATCACTCGCCCCGTCGGTATTGTAGAAGACGTCCCAGTCAAGCTAGGTAAATTCTTTGTTCCTATTGATTTTGTCGTGCTTGACATTCCTGCAAATAGTCTTGTCCCGATCATACTCGGAAGACCGTTTCTTGCAACTTTCGGCGGCATAGTCGATTGCAAGAATGCTAGACTCGCCTTTGACATAGGAGAAGAGAAGGTAGAGTTCGTTCTTTCCACTCTAGTGAAGGAGTCAATCTTTGATGAGGATATATTCAATATCCAAGATGAAGAAGGGTTGTCTAGAGAGGAGGTAAGTGCTATTCTCTTCAAAGATCCTTTGCAAAAGGTCATTACTATGAGTCTAACAAATGTAGGCGAAGAAGAGGAGTGCAATGAGGCAATTGAAGCCTTAGAAGCACAAGAAGAGATGGGTGAAGTGGAATTCGAGGAGCTCCACGACGAGGCAGAAAACGTGAGAATCGACGGCAATACACTATATTCCACGGCCGTGGATCTCACAACCAAAAGCGTGGCTCACTCCAGGGGGTTACACGGTCGTGGAGGAGACAGAGCAACCGTAACCACCTTCCACGCCCTAAACCACGGCCGTGGAGGACAAGGGGAAACCGTAATTTTGGCCGTGGAAGAGGGTGATCGAGACACTTCTTCAACTTCTTTTGATTCTTCTCCTACACCTTCAACACTCTTAGAAACTTCTAAGGAGACATCGGATGCTCCTCAAGGATCATTGGAAGCTCCGAAAGCAATGGAACTCAAACCACTTCCTACTCATCTAAGGTACGCTTTCCTAGGACCTAATTCTACCTTTCCGGTTATTGTTAGTTCCGATCTAACCTTAGATGAACATAATCAGCTCATGATTGTCCTTAGGAAACATAGAAAAGCTTTAGGCTACACTATTGAGGACTTAGTAGGAATTAAACCCTCCCTATGCATGCATAAAATATTAATGGAGGAAGACTTTAGAACTTCAAGACAACCTCAAAGGCGGTTAAATCCGACCATGAAGGAGGTTGTCAAGAAGGAAATTCTTAAACTTCTTGATGCAGGTATCATCTATCCTATCTCCGATAGTAAGTGGGTGAGTCCGGTTCAAGTATTTCCGAAGAAGGGAGGAATGACAGTCATCACCAACAAAAACAACGAACTCATTCCTACCCGAACCGTAACGGGATGGCGGATGTGCATTGACTACCGCAAGCTTAACAATGCAACGAGGAAGGATCACTTCCCATTGCCATTCATTGATCAAAAGCTTGAAAGGTTAGCACAACATTCACATTTTTGCTACCTTGACGGTTATAGTGGTTTCTTTCAGATTCTGATACACCCGGACGATCAAGAGAAGACCACATTCACGTGCCCGTGGGGTACGTTCGCTTATAGGAGAATGCCGTTTGGGCTTTGCAACGCCCCAACCACCTTTCAACGGTGCATGATGGCCATCTTCTCCGAATACATAGAGGAAATCATGGAGGTCTTCATGGACGATTTCTCCGTATACGGTTCCTCTTTTAACGATTGCCTTTCTAACCTTTCTCTTGTTTTACAAAGGTGTGAAGACACTAACCTAGTTCTTAATTGGGAGAAGTGTCAATTTATGGTTAATGAAGAAATTGTATTAGGACACCTAATCTCTAGTAGAGGGATAGAGGTGGATAAGCCTAAGATAGAGACCATAGAGAAGCTTCCTCCCCCAACTTCGGTGAAAGGGATAAGAAGTTTTCTAGGACATGCTGGATTCTATAGACGCTTCATTAAAGACTTTTCTAAGATATCAAAACCTCTCACTAATCTATTGATGAAGGATGCGGTTTTTGAGTTTTCGCAGGAATGTTTGGATGCGTTTAACACCATTCGGCAAGCTCTAATTTCAGCACCTATTATCCAACCTCTGGATTGGACTCTTCCCTTTGAGGTTATGTGCGATGCTAGTGACGTAGCTATAGGAGCTGTTCTTGGACAACGGAAAGAAGGGCGAACCCATGCCATATACTATGCTAGCAAGACGCTAGATGAAGCGCAGCTCAATTACGCCACTACCGAAAAAGAGTTTTTAGCCATTGTCTATGCTATTGACAAGTTTCGCTCTTATCTTGTAGGTCCAAAGGTGATTGTCTTCACGGATCATGCTGCGATCCGGTACCTCCTTGCGAAGAAAGATGCGAAGCCAAGGCTAATTAGATGGATTCTTCTCCTACAAGAATTTGATCTAGAGATTCGCGACAAGAAAGGTTCAGAAAATTTTGTTGCACATCATTTGAGTCGTCTAACACATCTAGAGGACGACCATTTACCCATCGATGACTCCTTCCCGGACGAACACCTACACATCATAGAGGAGTGCATCGATGTGATCTCCAAAGGTAACGAACCATGGTTTGCTGATTTTGTTAACTATTTGGTTTGTCAGGAGATACCGCCCGGATTATCCTACGCACAAAGGAAGAAGTTCTTTAAGGATGTCCGGGAATACTTTTGGAACGAGCCTCTCCTCTTTAAGAGAGGTCCGGATGGCATCATTCGGCGATGTGTGCCGGAAGATGAGATGCAAAGTGTCATCCGCCATTGTCATTCACTACCTTGTGGAGGACACGCTAGTTCGAACAAGACTAGCGCAAAGGTATTGCAATCCGGATTTTTTTGGCCTACTTTATTTAGAGATGTGCAATCCTTTGTTTCTTGCTGCGATGCTTGTCAAAGAACAGACAATATCTCTAGGAGGAATGAGATGCCCCTCAACAACATCCAAGAGGTGGAGATTTTCGATGTTTGGGGAGTAGATTTTATGGGACCATTCCCATTCTCTTGTGGAAACCAATACATACTATTGGCGGTAGACTACGTTTCTAGATGGGTGGAAGCAATTGCCTCTCCCACCAATGATGCCATGGTGGTGGTTAAGTTCTTCAACAAGACCATTTTTCCTCGATTTGGGACGCCAAGGACTATCATTAGTGATGGAGGTTCTCACTTCATTGCCCGGTGCTTTGAAGCTCTTCTAGCTAAGTATGGGGTTACTTACAAGATCGCTACCCCTTATCATCCACAAACAAGTGGACAAGTTGAGATCTCAAATAGGGAGATCAAAGGAATCTTAGAGAAGACGGTTTCAAGGACTAGGAAGGATTGGTCTTTGAAGCTTGACGATGCATTGTGGGCGTACCGGACTGCGTACAAGACTCCCATAGGAACCACACCATACAACCTTGTGTATGGGAAGTCTTGTCACTTGCCGGTAGAGCTGGAGCACAAGGCGTTTTGGGCTATCAAGTGGTTGAACTTGAGCATGAAGGAAGCGGGAGAGAAGCGTCTCCTAGACCTTAATGAGCTGGACGAACTCCGCTTGAACGCTTATGAAAACGCCAAGATCTATAAGGAGAGAGCAAAGCGTTGGCATGATAAGCATATCATTCCAAAGGACTTCAAAGAAGGAGATCAAGTTCTCCTCTTTAATTCAAGGCTTCGTCTCTTTCCAGGTAAGCTCAAATCCCGTTGGACCGGACCTTTTCTAATTAAGCGTATTTTCCCCCATGGTGCAGTTGAAGTATGGGGTGAAGCGGGCGGAAGCTTTAAGGTGAACGGCCAACGACTCAAGAAGTATACGCCGGAACTCCAAGCTGAAGAGTTCACGCCTACCGCACTCGAATAAGTGCGAGAATGGTCTAGCTACGGACCTTAAACAAAGCGCTTCTTGGGAGGCAACCCAAGGTATTGCATTTTCGTTTTTGTTTTCGATTCATAGTTTAGCTTAGTTTAGACGTTTTTGTTTTATTTCGCCTTCGATTCCTTCCGGTATGTTCGTGTTTTTGGATGTAGGAACGATGGAAAAGGGGAAGGAAAGGATAATGTTGAAGAAAAGTGACGAAACTTGGACTTTGGAGCATTACAGAGGGTTCCACGGCCTAAACCACGGTCGTGACAGCTACAGTGACCGTAATTTCCAAAAGCCTTTGAAAAATCACCAAAACCACGGTTCCGTACATTTCCACGGCCGTGGAACACCCCGACAGACCGTGATTTTCAAAATTTTGCCTGTGACTATATAAACCACTTTCTTCACAAAAACACCTCACAAAAACCCCTTCCACGACTCAAATCGCCGATTCCATGACCCTACTCCCAAATCTTCATTCCTTAATCGTTTTCGACGATTCTTCTTCTCAAATTGAAGCAAATTCAACCACCAACAAGATCCAAGCAACGAATCGAGCGGAGATTCACCACGGAACGCACAATTCGGATTTTAAAAATCCGAAACCTAGGTTTTTTCCCTCTTCTTGATCTTTGTCGATTTGGTTCGTTTTGCTAGAAATTTTAGGAAGAACTGACTGAAATTGGAAGGAATTAGACTAGGGCTGCCTGATTGCTGAGTTTGAGTGATTGATTGTTGAGATTTGTGAAAAACTGAGACGAATCACGGTTTCTGGAAGTTCCACGGCCGTGGAAAGGCAAGAACAGACCGTGATTCTTGACAGTGATGGACTTTGTGAGGAGAGTTTCTGGGAGGATTAAGGAGAAAAAGAATGACCAAAACAAGAAGAGGAAGGATAATCCCTCTTCTTCTTCATCATCTAGGGCACCACCACCCTCTTCCCCTTCACCTCCATCATCACCTTCATCACCCTCACCTCCTAGCCCTAGAGTACCGACTATTCATGAGGATCACCTCGATGCATTCGAGAGGATCAATGAGAGGGCTGTGATTGGACCTAGGTACCTATTGTTAGAGGATTTAGCTCCTCTTAACATTGTAGATGACCTTACTTGGCTCTTGGATAGAGCCGGACTAGTTGTCTTCTCGGCTATCCGAGAAGACGCTTATGAGGAGATTACGAGGGAGGTTGTGACGTCTTTTTAGCACAGCCATGTGGATAGGACCGTTTCTTTCCGTCTTATGGAAAGAAACTATGATTTTTCCATCCGTGAGTTCGGGACCTTCTTTGGGTTCCATGAGACCTTTAACGGTCGTTTTCCTAGTGGCGTTTACGCCAAAGACTTTTGGGAGGAAGTTGCTATGATCTACGCCAGCGAGGACCGCTGGCAACCTGCTGATACCAAGGCCAAGTTGATGTATCACTTGGCCTTGAAGATTGCTCACCGTGTTCTTTTGGAGTGTCTCTTCCCTAGGACGGAGACGCCCCAAAAGATCAAGATGGATGAGCTCTTTCTGCTATACTCCATGCTGTATGGGCGCCGAGCTGACTGTGCCACCCTCTTAGCTACTACTATCAGCAAGCTTAAGAACAAGAGGAAGGGCAGCATTGGATACGGTGGGATAGTTACCCACCTTGCTAGGGCGTTGGGTGTTAATTTTTCTGCCTGTACCCGCATACCAGCCGTACCCTTAGGACTTCATGCCTTCATGACTAGGGGTCTCATCTTCCCCACACATAGAGGTCCGCCTTATGCGGCCATGCCTTGGGAGAGCAGGACGGGTAGAGGTATTGAGTGGCTACAGGAGTACTCCATTATGGCTGGACGCCATAATTGGAAGGAGACGTTCGCTGCTATGCACGCGAACAGGATTGCAGCTCCTCCGTATGTTCCACCACCGCCCGTAGTTGAGGAGGAGGAGATGAGGGATCAGTTTGAGGGTGGAGGAGGAGCCGAGCAGTAGTTTGGCACGTTTCCGGATCAGCCGGATGCGGCCCCGATGTGCCTAGACGTTCTCCACGTCCCGCCAGAGCTTCAGGCTCGTCTTCTCGCCGCGCCAGCGTGAGTGAGAGACCCACTTGGGCTGAGACACCCCCTGCATGGTATGGATCTCCGCCTCCATGGGCTACACAGACACCATCTGCACCAGCACCAGCACCATCCGACGCTCCAGAGTGGTATAGTCATGCTCCGGGATGGTATGAGCAGATGCCGGATTGGGCTACTGGTCTTTCGGAGAGAGTAGGAGCATTGGACGCTTGGACGACCTCGATCACATGATGAGAGACGTCTACCGCCAGCAGTTTGGGCGGTTTTATGATCCTAGCTTCTCTCCATTCCCGCCTCCACCAGCGCCGCAGTGATGATGATTTCATGACCGACAGCTTTAGCCGCTCCACCGCCATTTTGTGAGTTTCTTTTTCTTTTCTTTCTTTTCTTTCTTTCTTTTTGAACATTAGGGACAATGTTCGTCCTAAGTATGGGGTGGGGTGTGACTAAAAGTTTGTAATAACTCTTACTCACTATGTTTGCTTCTATCGAGACTATCATTGCATGTTCATTATATTGTTGCACGTTTCATTATTGCATTGCATGAAAAGAAGTTTGAAAAAACCATAAAAATTGAAAAATTTTGAAAAATTTTGTGCTTCTATGGAATTGAGATGATTTCTATGATAATCGCTACTTGTGAATTGAGTTTGATGACAATTGCATGCTTAAACGAATAGTGAATTGAAAAGGAATTGAATGAGTTGATTATACCTCTTTTGCAAGTTTCATAATGTGATGAATGTTATCTAAATCATGTTGAGGAATTGAAGTTGAAATCACACTATAAGTTCTTATGCTTCTTGTTGAGATGATTAAGGCAATTCGATTTTTCTTTCTTCTTTCTTTGATCATTCAGCTCCTCATTGAAATATTGACCTCCTTTACCTATCCGGGAATTTGGAGAAGTGAATGAAAAAAGGCATGTTTGATGTGGGAGGGCCATGAGAGCAATTATTTGCAATCAAAGGAATAGAAAGAAATTGTAGGTTTGGGGAAGTCAATCATGACGATGAGTAACTCGGCACCATTCACATAGCCGGGTGTTTGTGTCTTGCCAAAGTCGGATTGAGCGATATTCCTAGCGGATTATGGTACGTGCGCTAAGAGTTTGAGGCATCAAATAAAAATTGAGAAACGCCAATCTCCTAGGCTTCGGTTTTTGTGCACCTCTATCCATAACTCCAAAAGTAAAGTCGAAAAATGAAAAGAAGAGAGCGAAGCTCTAAGTTGAAGGTGTTGCGGAAACCGCAAGTGAAGAAGAAAAGAGTAGTTGTCCACTTTCCCGGATTCATGCACCACATTCCTTAAAGTTTCCTTCCCTTTCCACATTCTAGACCTTTTTCTTTGAAATTTCTTAAGATCAAAAGAATGTTATATGACTTGGTGATCTAAATTGAAGCTTCTTATGATTGATTTTGTTAATGCTTAAGGGTTATGATGTTTGCATGGAAGTTTGATTGATTCATGAGTTTTCTTTACTCTTTACTCTTTGATTAAGTGTATGAAAGTCCTATAAACGATTGAAGCAAGATTTGAGAATGATCTATTGTTTAGAAGGCACATTCATCCAAAAGAAGTATAGCTTTGAGAAGGTACACATATTTCATCCTAACTCTTGTTTTAAAGCTTTTGAAAGACCTTGCTTAGGGACAAGCAAGTTGCAAGTATGGGGTTATTTGTTAGCATGAAATATTGTGATATTTTAGGCACGTTTTCTAAGTGTATTTGATTCATATTGATAGTCATTGATTGAGCATAGATGCATTTGTGAGCTAGTTTATCTATAATGTCGATATAGAGATCTACACAAGCTTTATGTTGATTATAGGTGATTGAGAGCTATTTCCGAGCGGAATCGAGCAAGAATGGAATTGTTGAGAAATGTCCATGGATTGAGGGCATTCATAGGAGCTAAGGGAGTGCCAACTTGAGGAATGCACGAGGCTAGGGAAGAATCACGTTCTTGCCCTAAACCACGCTCTAAAATACGGCCGTATTACTTTCCACGTTCAGTTCCACGGCCGTGGAACAATGGCTAAGGAAGCGTGGTTCATTCCAGCAACTTCTACGGCCGTGGAGAAGATGGTTCAAACCGTATTTATTCCCACGCTCTAAATTACGGCCGTGGAACCTTCCACAACCGTGATCTTGGCGATCTTTTTCGCCACACTTTAAGCCACGATCTTTTAAAAGATTGGGCCGGGCCGCTACTTCATCTTACACTATAAAAGGACGGACGAAGGGAGATTCCGTCACCTCTGCTTAGACGCACCTTCGCTTACACCTCGCTTTAGGCTTACCTTAGACGCATTGACGCTTGCGTTTGGAATTGCCCTAATCTCGCACTTTGGTGGAGATTGTGTTGAGAGATTTGGTGCAGCGCTATTGGCGATTTCCGGATTGACGGAAGATCGAAGATTCGGAAGAGTGTTTGCAAGAAGATTCCTCTTCTTGTTTAGGTTTGATTTAGAAGATGGATTGACATCCCGTTCTTCCTTCTTATCTAAGATTGTGTTTGTTTGTTCTATTCCGAATTTAGTGACGATAATTGTTCTTGATTGTGACTTTGAGATTGGTTTGAAGTTTATTGAAAGTTTTCGGAAGTTTTCATCTTTCAATCTTTTAAACTTTGAATTTGATATCATTATGACTATTGTTGGCTAAAAACCCTTAACAATTCTAAGGTGAAGGGTTGATAGTTGTGGCTTAGATGATGATAGATCGATCGTAAACAGATTGGACCCTGAGAGTTAGAAAGAATCGCCGACGAACCCTAAATTACGGCCTGTTCTTGAGTCCACGGCCGTGGATCCTCAAGAACTAACCGTGATTTCCCTTAAGTTTACGACTTTGCTTTTACTTTAATCCAAAGTTAAAGATTTGCTTTAACTTAGTTTAGACTTGCCTTTTCTAGGTGGTAGGGAAGCCTCAACAACCTCTACCTCGATTGTGAGTGTCACAACCGTAATCGGTTAAGTTAGCATTGATCCTTGGATTATAAGTTTGGGTATTTGACATTAATTCTTGCCTTTAGAATCTTTCTATATTGAAGCCTCAACAACCTGTATAGGGAGTTTCTTGTAGGTGAGTCACACAAGGTTTTTGGAACTTCACCGTATGATTACCTTACATTAGCATACCTTTGCATATCTCAACTTTGTCCTTACATCATTAGTATATCTTGAATCGATTGCCACAGCTGGATACTTGGATCTTTAGGATTGTTGTTTTCCTAATAATTTGCAAAGCTCTTACATTTACCTGCTTGATAACCTGAAATTGAATTTATTCCCCCCAAATCCCTGTGTTCGATACTCTGGAATTCTTGCTTAACTACGTCGATCCGTACACTGCGGGTTCGCTTGCTTGATTCTAGTTTTATAAATTTAAAGCTTATTTGCACGCACGCTAAGTGGCGAACACTTAACTCTCAGTTTCGGATAAGAAAAGTCACCTCGGTCAGACGAATTCCACCCCGGCCGAGATGTTCATCGACTGAACGAGATGTTCTAAGGTTAAGGATAAAAACTCGAGCTTTCAGGGTCCTACTGGAATTTAAGATTATTCTATCATTGTTTTTCCCACAACCTTCAGCCAATCACCCTAGAATCACACAAAGAAATTAGCCACTCATCATCATGAAAGCAATAATCAAATATACGGTAAGAAAGTGAATATTTTAACACAAAAACCTTAAGAATAAAGCTTCAATAACTGAATCAAATATCACAAGTAAGCGTTCCTTGGATTACAAATCCAATAAGACAATCAACAAGAAGGGAATCTAAGAGAGTCTTACAAAACCCTTCACAAAAGCTATAATAAGCTATCAATCCTTCCTTCAATCTTCCTTCCTTCAAAACCCTGGAGAAAATCCCTTAATTGCTGGATGCTATCAGCCCTCTAAGCATGTATAAGAATGGTCGAACTTGTGGAAAATCCAAGCCTTTATATAGGAAAACTATCTTCCAAAGATAAAATATCTTGAAAAGATATTATCCTAATAAAATATATCTTAATCTCTAAAATAGATCTCCAAAATATATATTCTTCCTTCCAGAAATCCAGCCCAAAAATATAAGATCTCTCCTTCCAAAAATAAAAGATCTCAGCCAAGAATAAACGATATCGCCGCGTCAGGGTGTCCGCCTCGGTCGAGACGCTCCTCGGGATCACCTCGGTCGAGATGGTACTGTAGCTGATCGAGGTGACTCTAAACTGAATGTGAAATCTTTTAAATTTGGTCCAAAGTGAATCTTTAATCCATTTCCATTCTTCTTGGATTCTTCCTTAAGCTCTTGAATGTAGCTCCAATGACTCCTTAGCTCTTTTAGCTTCATTTTGATGTAAAACGTGCCATTTTATCTACGATTACAACGAAACTTGGTGTAGACCTCGATTCCCGCAAAGGTAGATGAAATGACAATATAATCACATAATATACTTTCAAACATGCATATTATTGAAGATAAAACGTCTAAACATGTTCCAAAATATAGACTATAATTCATGCTATCAGTACCCTTTGACAAAGAGTTGAGGCAGCGTATACTGCAGGAGGCCCATTCTACACCTTACTCCGTCCACCCCAGCGTGAGTAAGATGTATCAGGATATACGACGATCTTATTGGTGGGGCGGGCTCAAGCCCGACGTGGCTAGGTATGTAGCCTAGTGTGCGACTTGTCAGCAGGTCAAGATTGAGCACCACAGGCCCGGAGGAGAGCTCCAACCACTTCCGGTTCCACAGTGGAAGTGGGAGGACATTTGCATGGACTTCGTTACTGGCCTGAGGTTGAGTAGAGGCTTTGATGCGATATGGGTTGTAGTGGATCGGTTGACGAAGATGACACGATTCATTCCTATTAAGGAAACGTGGCCGGTGTCTCGTTTAGCCGAGGAGTTTACCCGACAGATTGTGAGGTTCCATGGAGTGCCGAGGACGATAATTTCAGATAGGGATGGGCGTTTCACCTCGAGGTTTTGGCAGCAGGTACACGCCGCCTTAGGGACGAGCTTACAGTTCACCACGGCATACCATCCTCAGACGGACGGGCAGTCTGAGAGGACTATTCAGACCCTTGAGGACATGTTGAGGGCATGTGTGCTTGATTGGGGGCAGGTATGGCCCGACCACCTCCCTTTGGTGGAGTTTTCTTATAACAATAGTTGGCACGCGACTATTGGGATGGCTCCTTACGAGGCACTATATGAGCGGAGGTGTCGTACACCTTTGTGTTGGGATGAGCCTGGGAGGATGAGTGGTGTAGCGCCCGAGCAGGTGCACGATAAGATGGCTCGGGTAGCATTGATCCGAGAGTGGATGTTGACCGCACAGAGCCGTCAGAGATCTTATGCTGATAAGAGGCGCATGCCTCTGGAGTTCAGGGTCGGCGCCCAGGTATGGTTGAAGGTGTGACCGACGGGGGTGTTCGACGTTTCGACATTAAAGGGAAGTTAAGTCCCCGATATGTCGGGCCCTTTGAGATCCTAGACGGGATAGGAGAAGTGGCCTATAGATTGGCATTGCCACCCCGATTGGAGGGAGTCCATCCAGTTTTCCATGTGTCTCAGTTGAGAGAGTATGTGCACGACCCGAGACACATAGTGAGCCATGACGACCTAGTGGTCGAGCCGGATCATACATTTCCTGAGCACCCGATAGCAGTTTTGGAGAGAGGTATGAGATGCCTTCGATCAAAAGTAATACCCATGTTGAGAGTACAACGGTCGAGACGAGAGATTGACGAGGCCACTTGGGAGACGGAGGATAGTATCCGGCGGAATTATCCCGAGTTTTATGCGGATCTAGAGACGTCTATAGGACCGTCAGGTAGTTCTACATCCTTGTTTGGTTACTTTTAGTGATTGTATGTGTGATATGTTTGATGTGCTTGTGTGTGAACCATAGGTGTCTTGATGTAGTAACTTGTTAGTCATAGGGCTTGCTTACGTTTTATGATCTTGGGAACTACCCTAAGTTTCGGGACAAAACTTATTTTTGAGGGGGATCTGATGTAACGACCAGTTTTTTTTCGTTACGCTCTGATAAGGTTGGAGAAGTTTAGAAAAGGAAATTAAATTTTAGTGAGACTAGGACATACCAGTTTATTTATGGAAGTCGTTTAATTAAGTACCTTGTCCTAAGTTTCGGGACGAAACTTATTTAAAGGGGGTACTGATGTAATATCCGGAATTTTTATTCCGTTTAATTCCGAATCAAATCGGACTTCGAGCCGTTGACGGTTTTCCATTCTATCTAGTATTTCTTTCTTCACAAATTTTATTATTTTATGTAGAATTTAATTCACATAAAATGATAAAATTATATCAAGCTCTAATTCTTATAATTATTTATTATTTTATGTAGAATTTAATTCACATAAAATGATAGATTTATATCAAACCCTAGTTATTATAATTCATTCTTATCGATGACTTTAGACGAGATCATGACAAGATGTGACGAGATCATGACTAAGTTGAGACGAGGCCATGACAAAGGCCGACGAATCTGTGACAAACTCATTCATGGGCCTTATAAGGCCATGACGAGTTTTGACAAACTATTCAGCCCACTATTTCTACTTAATTTCAGCAGCCTTTGCAGCCCACAACAGCCTCAGCTGGCCTTTGCAGCCCACAACAGCCTCAGCTGGCCTTCGCAGCCCAGCTGGCCTTCGTAGCCCACAACAGCCCACTCTCATATGCCCAGCCAGAAGCAGCCTAGTCAGACGCTCAACCCAACATAAAATGATCAGCTGCACATCTCGTCCTCTCCACATGTACAACCGTTTCTTTTCCTGCTTCTACTCCATGTAACGGCTGATAGGAGGCTTTAATGATCGATTAAAGGCTGAAGATCATCCGTCCTTTTGTACAAGACTCTCCTACTCATCTACACACTTTCAGCAACGTTCCAACCACAGAAAATTACAAGGAAAAGAGCCAGCAGAGGAGAGAACTACAACAGCTGCTCGTCTATCTATTTTTGGGGCTGCTCGTTGCACAAGCCTCTACAGGGTTGTGTTCACTTGCTGCAGACGCAAAGAGCACTCCAGCGGCTGAGCCATCAAGCAGTGCAACCACATCTGGGAACCTTTCTCTGTACAGGTGAGTTTCGAAATGTTCTTCTTACCCTATGTGCGCTAAGGCCTGGCTGCTGACCGTGTTTTCTTTGTGCTGAAGACTCGAGTCTTCCTGGATCAGACGTACAACAACCAGCCTCATCTTAGTCCTGTCGTCAAAAGATTCAAAAGCCAAAGTCAGGTGGAGATCGTTAGTGTACTGTCTTCTTCAGCAGCTTGTAAGGTCGTGAGTAAGCACTTCCATCTTCCCCTTGTTAGCAGTGATGTCTTCTGTTATAGGAATACGTTAGGTTAAGACTGGAGTGAGAGTTTCTGGATAGTAGAGAACCAATGGACTGCTGTAAAGGAATTTTTTTTAATTGTTTCTTTCAGTTTTGAAGTTGAAAACTACCCATTGTTGTAGACCAATGTTAAAGAGTTATGTAGAAGATCCACCGTTGAAATTTTAATAGATAATAGGTAGATATATTTAGTTTACTGTATTAAAAATTGAGAAGAAATGAACGGTCGGATTGAAAGTTATAGGATCTCAAAGTGGAGTAGTTGAGCTGTTTTTCCAAGCATGGATTTTTGACTAAGTATAGTGATATTGTAGTGTTGTAGCCAACTTTAAAGATTTTTGTAGGAATAACGATTGAACAGTTTTAAGCAATTTTTTCTCCTATGAGTAGATTAGGTATCATAGATAAGTTAGAAATTTATTTTAGAATTTTTATAAGTTTATTTTAATTTCATATTTGAAGTTGTAGTTGGACTTTAGTGACTTTTCGGGAAATAGAAAATGGGTAGTTTTTCTAGTTGTTACCTAAAATCATCCTAGGGAGTGGAATATGATTAGTTAGCCTCAAGTAAGAATTTGAGTACATATTACGAGTTTTTGGAAGTCTCGGGACCAAGGGTAAAATAGTCAATTTACCTTAAATAAACACCGTAATAACTTTTGCACATAGAATCGTACATCTTAGGAGTTTTAGACTTCTAAGTATCCAGGGAAATGTGTTGACCCACGTGCCTCCTTTGACAGGCAACTGAGTTCCTACAGTTACTGATTGAGTGTTTTTAAGAGAGACGAGATTGGATTCTGGTAAGTCCACGGACTTACTTAGCTGGCTTCTTGCATGTGTGTGATGTGTATGAGTGGTGTGTGATAGTTAAGATAAATAACGAAACCGGAATAGGTCGACTGTAGTATATTGTATAATTGACCCAAGTGTATTGATAACACGATTTATGACTTAGGTTTAGGTAATCATTTAGATAGATTCATCACTCATTCATGCATGATTTAGCACAAATTCGCAACGTTTGCACTCAATTCGCATAGTTTGTCGAGATAGACGTCTACACGGACTTGTGCGTTGCTTTGTAGGTATTTCGGGGGTCTTTTGGACATTAACCGATACATTAGAGGGCCAAGCCTCATGATGGTACACATCCAAGGCTAAGGAGGAGCATAATTGGAGCAACAAAGAACACAAAGACCACTATTGGTGCAAGCAATGGATCAACTCATGGCTAAACGAGCATAACAAGTTTCTGCTGAAGAAAATCGGACCAGCTAGCAGTTAAATCGGCCTATTTTCTCCTGCTGGGTTGATTTTTGAGGCTTTGACAGCTTAAGCCACGTGTCCCACGATCTCTTGTCCGTCCTTGCTCTTGGTGGAGAATATAAGTGGTCCTTCAGGTGGTTGCTGAGCATCTCTCCTCTCCCACACTCTCATTTACAGCTCACCAATTTTGGGGAAAAGATTGGAGGAGAAGAAAAGCTCTCAAGGATTGAAGGAAGAAGAAGAACACCATTTTAGGAGAATAGTGAGGTTTTGAGTGATTTTGAGTTGCTTTTGTAGTCTTTGATTGAAGAACTTTAGCAAGGATTGTTAGGAACGTTTTGGATCTTCATTTAAGAGTTTGTAAGTCTTGCTACAACTTGGATTTTGCTGAGATTAATTGATTTTGTTTCTCATCTTTCATTACTCATCTATGAACACCATGTATGCTTGTTTGATGATTTTGGATCTTGATATGCATATTATTGGCTAGTTTGTTGTGATTCTGGAGTGATGGATTGATGGTTATGGCTAGGGTGATGATAGGATGGACTTATATTTTAGTTTAGGATGACTTGTATGCACGAAACCCATTCCAGAGACAAAAATCGACCTGTTCATCATGCTAGATCGACCGATTTTTGTATGATCCACCCGATTTTCTTCTCTGTTGCTCTTTAATTGATGAATCTGCATGCTAGGGTCCTTGTTTGTTAAATCCTAGTGTTTGTCAAGCCTAATTTAGCTTAGTATCACCTAATGCTACCAATCTAAGTGAGGGAAGAGATCTACCCGATGATTTCCGACCTTAGATACCTAAGATGATGAATGCTAGGTAGTAGTGAGCCTCATAAGCCGCTATTGGATCGAGTGTGCTAGGATTATTGCTTGAGATTTCCCTATTCCGAGACTTACCCGGTAAGGAGAGGGTTACCCTTAAGTAGCATCTAGTTTGTGCGAAATTCCTTACTCTAACCCCTTGAGACCTACCCGGTAATAGGAGTTTGATGCGGGATTAGTGAAGTGAGAGACTTACCCGGTAATCGCTTCCATTAGTGAACATTCTTTCCCAAACACCACAGCTTGTCCTTAGAATCCTTAGAACCTTGAGTCCAATGCCATAACCGGAAATCTTGACCTCTAGAATCTACTTTTCTCTCTTGATCATATACTTGTGCTTTGTGTTACTTACTCGTTTGCTAGCTTAATTTGTTAGTTGTTTTATTTCCTTGCTTGACTTGTGTTCTTTGTTTGATCACCATAAAAACCAACAAAAACATTGCGTTTTCCATTTTGTTTGTTCCTCATCTTATCTTAGTCTAGATTCACACTATCCTTGATCATTGCTTGACTCGATTTCACCTTAGTCTTTGTGTTCGACCTCGGAATACTTACCTTTCTACAAACGTCCCGTACACTGCGGGTTCGCTAGGAGTTAGGATAAATATAACGAGTATAAATTTAAGACTTATTGTGTGCACATCACACGATTCTAGCGTAACATGTATGATAACGGGTCGTGACATCATCTGCCTAGCTCTTGCGAGAGTTTAGGAGGTTCCCTGCGACCAGCCCAGTCCGGTAGACGGTCACATGCATTAATACCATTCCGCGTTGGTAAACAGTGACAGGGGCGAGGTTTGGGAATCCCTCGTGTCACAAAATAAGTATCATTAGTAATGACGTATCACTTAATTAAAGATAATAAAAAGGAATGAGTGTTGCATGCTGATTGCGTATGTTGTGTGTTTGTGCTTTTACCTTTATACTTATGCATAGAATGTTAGCTAACGGTTTTATACTGCTTGTAGATGCCTTGCAGGTTAGGGAGGCGATCGAGTGATCCGGCGGTAGTGGGAAGCCGGGGTTCCGTGCATTATAGGACGGGACTGTTATATTTTATTTTATGATTGTTGAGACTGATGTTGGTATTTTTGGTTTTGAGACTTGGCTGTATTGTTTTCAGATTTGGATTTTTATTTTGCTCATGTTATAAAACTCTATGTTTTGCCTTTTTATTTGTGTCGTGTTGTAAGGTTCGATGAAGTTGTTGCCAGGCTAAGGGCCAGGACCCATTGTGAGGTCCCAGCTCGTAGCATTTCGAGTCCTCTAGGATTCGGGGTGTTACAGTATTGGACGTGGCTGCTCTCGACATAGGTTTCCATGGGTGGAATTAATGAAACCACGCCCGTGGAAAACACCTATGACCCGTGGTTTCGGATATTTTCCGAACTATCGTGCAATTCTTCAAATCTTTCAATTTGCACCTCTTTTAACTCTTCCAAAGCCTCAACTTCAAGGTTACAATCCACTTCCGCTCCTTGTTCCATGATGCTCATGCTTATAACCTTTTGTAAAGAATCTTTGAACAAGATCGAACTTACTTCTTCTCTAGAATCCTCTTCATCATATATGTTGAAAACGTCCTCTCCAAGTGATGGTTCTTTTGTACAAGCTGAGAGTACAAATTCAAATTTCTCTTCTCCAATGTCGAAGACCAATTTAGCGTTCTTGCAATCAACCATGCAACCGGAAGTTGCAAGAAAAGGTCTCTCAAGTATGATTGGGACTGGACAATCAACAGGAACGTCAAGCACAACAAAGTCTATAGGAATATAGAAATTGCCAAGCTTAATTGGGACGTCTTCAATGATACCAACGGGTCGAGTAATGGATCGATCCGCCATGTACAACGTCATCTTCACCGGTTTAGGTTCACCTAAACCAACCTTCTCACACAAATCAAGTGAAATGATGCTCACACTTGCTCCCAAGTCACAAAGTGCATCATATGTGACTTCTCCCACTCCTATTGGTATGAAAAATGACCCCAAATCTAGCAGCTTTGGGGGCATCTTTTATGTCATTGTTTTGATGAGTTCCGACGACTCCGAAGTCATCTTAACTTCACCAAAATCTTCAAGCTTCCTCTTGTTAGAGAGGATCTCCTTCAAGAACTTCCCATAAGCGGGCATACCTAAAATTGCATCAAGAAATGGTATGTTAATGTGCAGTTTGCTCATGAGTTCAACGAACTTACCAAAGTGTTTGTCTAGGGGCGCTCCCGCTCTAGACTGCGGGAATGTCAAGGGAGGTTTATAAGCCAGAGGAGGTATGTAGACATCTTCTTTCTCCTTCTCAACGGGAATCTCGATGAATGTGGGTTGTGAATCGGTGGTTGTTACAACACTTCTTGTAGTAATTGCCATCATCCTCCCTTTCGGATTGTCCTTCGTTTTTTCGGGAAGCTTTCCTTGATCTCTAGGAGCTTTTTATGGCTTTGTTAAACACTTAAATCTCCAAAGCTTTTTTGTGCTTTAGAAATCAAAGTGATAGAATTCTCCATCCCTTGCATCTTCCCCAAGATTTTTTCCATCATCTCTTCAAGCTTGTCCTTCTCCGGCTGGCTTGCACTCGATGAAGCTTGTCCTTGACTTTTCAAAGGTGTAGAAGAAGAAGGAGGTGTTAGTGAATTTTCAGCATGGGAATAAGGATTACCGGGATTATGTTGATTGGATCTCCAATTGTTGTTGAAGTTCCTGTTGTTGTTGTTGTTGTTATTGTTCCAATGGTTGTTCCGGTTGTTATTCCTATTCCCTTGATTGTTCTCTCTTCCTAGATAGCCAACGTCTTGATCCTTTTTCGATTGAATGTTGAGCTTCAATATTTCTTTCAACTCCTTAATCTCATTGTTGAGAGAGAAAATTTGACATTGACTCGCTTGATTCAAATTCAATCCCGGATCTCCAGAATTTCAGTTCCAACCTTCAATCTTCATATGAGAGTTTCTCAATCACTAGAGCTTTCTTTTCAATGAACTCCCAAGCATCATCATCTCTCATTTCCATAAAAGTTCCGCATGAAAGAGATTGAAGTTTGAATTGAGTCTCCCCATCCATTCCCTTATAGTAGATTTCTAATAACTCAAGCTTTGGAATGCCATGGTGGGGGCAATCCAATAGAAGGTCCATGAACCTTTCCCAAGACTTAAACAAACTTTCATTAGGTTTCATAGCAAAGGCATTGATTTTACCTCTCAACTCCGCCGTCTTGGATGGTGGAAAGAACTTGGTGAGGAATTCCGAAGTCATCTCCTCCCATATGTTAACTCTTCCAGTTGGAAGATATTGATACCAAGTTAAGGTCTTGTCTTTCAAAGAGAAAAAGAAAGGTCTCAACTTATAGTTGTTGTTGGTTGCTCTTGGAGGCTTCAAGGTCTCCGTAAGAATCTCATAGTTCTGCAGATGTTGATGCGGAGATTCCGTTTCCTCTCCACCAAACTGACTTTGGCGGATCATAGTAATGACTTGAGGGCAAAACCCATAGTCATGCTCATCTAGATCTCCAAGATTCACGCCCAAACGACGCGGTTGCTGATTCGGATCCATACGTTGCCCAAGAGTTCGTGGTTCAACCACGATAGGAGCAACTCTCGCATCTCTAGCTGGGATGCGAGGATTAGGTGGTGGATTATGCGTTATCTCTTCCAGCTCAGGCATATCATCATCGGATTATTCGTCTTTCTTAGCTTTGGCGGCTTTCTCAAAGTTTACTTGTTGTACCATCGCCCGGATTTCATCCATTTCAGCTTGCAATCGCTTTCTATCAGCACGAGCTACATCTCTCTCCTCAATAAGCCTCCTTTCACTTGTATTAAGGAGAGCTCAAGTTTCGTCCAACTCAGCTTGGAGGTTCTTTTCATTGTGTTCAACCATTTTTGCTTCTCTTGACCGTTTCTTGAGCGTCTTTTCAGGTTCAGGATCAAAAGGAATGAGGTCTTTCTCAAATCGAGACCTACGCATGTACCTTAAGAAAAATTTACAAAATTACTAAGGTAGATAGATCAAATAACAAGAGCAAAAGCTCCCAAGCCAGACAACCTAACCAAATTTGGTCTTGACCAAATCCCCGGAAACAGCGCCAAAAACTTGTTCGCTCAAAAGTGTGCGTCACTAAGTCTTAAGTTTATAAAATTTGAAATCAAGCAAGCGAACCGCAGTGTATGGATCGGTGTAGTTAAGCAAGAATTCCAGAGTCAAATTCAGGGATTTGGGGAATCAAATTCAGTTCGTAAAATCGTTTGGCAAGTAAATAAGCTTTTGTAAAGATTAATGGAAAAATAACGATTCTAAAGATTCAGGTATCCAATTGTGGCAATCGATTCAAGATGTTCTAAAGATATAAGGACAGAGCTAGGATTGCAAAGGTATAGATCTAAGACAGGGTGTTGTACGGTGAAGTTCCAAACCCATATATCTTACCCAAATGCTCTTTCAATAAAGGATGTTGAGTCTCTTTATAAAGAGCATCTAAGGACAAGATTAAACTCTCAAATACTCATGCCCAAATCCAAGGGAATCAAAGATAAGCCAAACATGTTAAGGTTGTGACACTCGTAACCTAAGTAGAGGGTGTTGAGTCTCACTACTACCTAGAAAAGGTAAACCAAGGCTAGGTTAGGGACAATCTTTAACTTTGGATCAAAGCAAAAGCTAAGCACGTCAAACAAGAAAAACCACGGTCAGTTCTTGAGGAACAACGGCCATGGAACTCAAGTACAGGTTGTGGAAAGGTACGACGGCGAGGTTTCTCGCAACTCTCAGGGTCCAATCTATTTTGGTTCAATCTATCATCATCTATGCCACAACTATCAACCCTTCACCTTAGAATCACTTAAGGGTTCTAGCCAACAATCATTGTCATTGAATCAATAATCAAGTTTAGAAGAGAGAAAAGACAAAACTTTGAAAACTCAATAATGAATGCAAAATCAATCTCAAATAACTCAAAATTCGTGCTTGTGTTTAATGAATACAAAATAGAATCAGAAATCTCTCACAAATCTTAAAAAACAAGAAGAACGGGATGTCAATCCGCCTTCAAAGTTCAACCCTAAGATCTTCCAACTCCGAAATAGGAAAGTGCATCTTTCCTCAAATCTTCCTCCAAACCTTCAACCCCAAATCTCTTCTTACGATGTGTAAGTGAAGATCCAAATGCGTAACCTTGCGAATGGTCCAGCGTGTCTCCGTCTCTCTTTCTTCCTCCTTATTATAGGAAAAACTAGGGTTACGAAAAGGCCCGTAATGAATGCTGACGTGGCAAAAGTGCCACGTGGCAGTCATTGGAAAACCAAGGCCCCTCTGATTTCCACGGCTGTGGAATTGACCGTGGGTGCTTACGACATGGCTTTCCACGCCCTTAATTCAATTAAATACCAAAACCACGGCCGTGGTTTTGTGTACTTGGCCGTGATAATCCTAAAATTGGCGTACAATCCTTTGTTCTCCAAAGCTTTCCAATTATGCTCCTTCCTTAGCTGCTCCAATGCATCCTCTTGATGTCTAGCATGATCAATCACGCCCACATGCTCCATTTATGCTCCAATCCAAGCCTTTATTCATTTATAATCACAACAAAACTTGTATAGATCTCTATACCAATATAATAGGTGAATGTGTTCATATATGTTTCAAACTCATATCCATGTACACAAAAGAAGGGAAAAAATCTACCTAAATATGTGTCTAAACTAATGTCATATTTCATGCTATCAATTATTCGTGAATTAGTTTTTTATAACTATTAACTATTCATATATAATTTATAAATTATTTCCTTAGAATATAAATTATCACGATATACTATTAATGAACTACTATTTTATATACTACATTGAGTATTCTCATGTAATTCATGAAGTAGTACTTCACGATAATCTATTCATGAACAAATATTATATCTCCAATGAACTACTCTTATAAAATTCATAAACTACTGCTTTCAATACTTCATTTTTTAATATATTATATCAAATTATTTATAAATTAATCGTTTATATGCTATGAACTATTCTATTATAATTCATGAACTATCCTTTTATAAGTTATGCACTATCCCTCTATAAGTTTTGCATTATCATTTTAATTCGTTGTTGGAAGGAATAAGGGGGGAAAAAATTGGACATGTGTCACCTTCCTAGGCTACCTTGACGGCTTATCGCCTTACCATTATGAATTATTCTATTATAATTCATGAACTATCCTTTTATAAGTTATGCACTATCCCTTTATAAGTTTTGTACCATCATTTTCATTCGTTTCTGGAAAAAAAATTTGGACACGTGTCATCTTCCTAGCCTGCCTTACAGCCTTACCGGAAGAAAGGGACCTTACCTGAACATCTCTTTCATTACATATACTCCACAATCAATGTTGTTTTGAGAAAATCATGGGAGTTAAATCTTCACATATTCTACATTCTCAATATCTTAAACTTCTTTCTCTTGGCCATTCATCATCAAGAAGTGAAAAAATATTTTTTCTACAATAAGACAACGAATATTTCAGATACCATGCGATGAACTAACTAAAGAAAAATCATGAACTAACTTTCTTGGTTCATGCTTACCAAATCATTTGATATTTCACCATATTTTACTTCATTTGATATTTCTAATGTGTTCACGTTATCAACGATCTCAATCATCTTTTTCTTGAAAATGAATGAAATCACATAATAGTATTCATAAGCAAGTATGGAGAACATCACTTATTTATGTTTTATCCATGTAATATCAAATTATATATATATATATATAGGCTTTTGTTCAGGTACGGTTCAATTAATGCGGTACGGTCGTACGGCCGTACCGGAATAACGTGTCTTACTTGAATAACACCCTTATCTTTTTTCAAATGACGGTTATTATGATGACCACAATGTGCATCTACATATAATTTTGTGTTATTTCTAGATCGTTCATGTATGATTATTTATATGTACTATTGGAAAAAAAATAATAAAAACTTACACTTGAGAATGAAGACATCATCAATCTGTGTGGAGAGGATGCACATCTTAGTACTTCATTCTCATTCAATATTTTTGCCCATATATCCATTATGCCGATATTCATAAATGTATTTGGCTTCTTTGACTTTAACTCGAACCTTGATATCATCACATCCTTATACTTGAACAATACATCTCCATGTAAAATAAAATTCAATTATTAGTTCAATGTTTCTTTGTTCAATAGTTCAAATCTTTCCTCATATTAGTTCATAAGTAAAAAAAAAAAAAACAGAATTGAAAACAATGAACAAGTGAGTATTTGCTTACGTATATGATAAGTTTCTCTCATAAACATAATTGATCAATTGTTATTTCTCCTTGTTCCTTTTCTTTATTCTCCTTAAAATCTTCTTGTCCTCTTCCACATTTCCGACAAGTTGCATTCTTTTGCAACTACAAGTAGTAATTCACTTATCTGATTTTTCTTTCCTTTGCCCTGTACTTATTAGAATCTTCACTCTCTTCTACATATTTTGCTTTCTTCTTTGTCCTTCTACCCTCGTCTATTGGTATATACTTAATAGATAGGCAAGAACAAAAGTACCACCATTATATGAACTTAATGTGTTATAGGAAAGAACTAATTTTCATTATATTTTCTCTAGTGTTATAGACAAGGAAAAAAAAGTATAACAACTACATGAACTTACTATATTATAAGCAAGAACTAACTTCTATTTTATAATTTTTGGTTTTATACACAAGAGCAAAATTGTTACCTCTATGTGAACATAGTGTGTTATAGATAAAAGCAAAAGTGTCACAATTATATGAACTTATAGCTTTATAGGAAATTACTAATTTCTATTATATTTCTCGAGTGTTATAGACATGAGAGAACTAAATATTTATATTGTATGAACTATATTTATTAAGTTCAAGAACTAATTTTTACTTTTTATAAAGATTTTTAAAAGAACAAAAGTTTTGCTACTATATGTACTTAGTGTGTAATAGGCAATAACAAAACTGTTATTCCTGTATATATTAACAAGAACAAGAGTAAACTAATTTCTACTCTTTATAATGAACTTAGTGTGTTATAAGAAAAAACAAAATTACTTCATTTATATGAACTTACCATGTTATAGGTAAGAACTAATATTTATTATATGTTTCTCTAGTATTATAGACAAAAAAAAAGAACTAAGTATTTATACTCTATGAACTATATATATTAACTTCAAGAACTAATTTCTACATATTCTTATGTTCTATCTATAATATCTTGAAACGAACCAAATAAGATTACGTTAAGAACTAAAACATTTTGACTGAATGAACTAATTGTTTGCTTTACAAGGATTAGTTCCATCCATTAATTTTTTTATTTTCGAATAATCGTTCATTAACATAAATAAACTTCACAAACCATCCACTCAAACTACTTTTGTCCTTCATATTTTAACAAACAATTTATATTCGTCAAAGTTCATTAAAAAAACATTGGTGATTAGGTCATGCAAACTAGTTTTTTTAATTATCAAAAACATCACAAATGTTTATACTAAACAGATGATGAACTGCTTTCATGTAAAACAACAACCATGCATTCAGATTCGATCATCAAAAACTAAGAATTAGGTCATCGAAAGCTTAACTTACCTTCTCCATTTTCTCTCTTCCTTTGTTTCATTTTTCAGATGAAGTTGAACAAACTTTTTTTATGAACTAATTTTAGTCGGGATTTAGTAGGGAATATTTGATATCTTTTTTTACGAAGTATTGATTAGTAGGTCGAGGTTGCTATTCGTACCACATGAAACGTGCTATTCAGACCCCTTGTCCGACTTCACATTGCGGAGTTGTAGCAACAAGCTCATTTCGTTTGAAAAATAAAGGAAAATGGCAACAACTACACATGGCGGATGCGTAGTATGGCTACGACTACGCATGGCGGATGCGTAGTATGGCTATGACTACGCATGACGGATGCGTAGTATGGCTACGACTACGCATGACGTATGCGTAGTATGGCTACGACTACACATGCCAGATGCGTAGTAGTCCATATCAAACATTTCGTTCGAAAAATTAAGGAAAAATGACACTGCGCAGCCATAGTAGTTTTTTTAAAAATTTTTAAAAAAATATTTTTTATTTTATTTTTACTACGGCTATGCACTGCGTAGCCGGACTAGGGGTATGAATAACACGTTTTGTTGGTACGAATAGCAATAACCTTAGTAGGCATATGAGAGAGATATGGAATGAAGTGCTAGTAGACAATTTTGTGTGGCAGATGGAGGAAGTGTGAAGAGTTTTGCGTTGCATAGTGAGTATACATTTTTCAGACGGGAACTTTTACAGTTTTACCATTATTAGTCGAAAAATGCGTGATAAAAAGTTGTTCGTTTATTGTTTTTTATCTAACAGACGACATTACTCCGTAATGTCATACCGTAATATAAATCTCTCATAAAAAATAATGATATTATAAACATATACATATATCCTCAAATGTCATATGATTTATCGTTTCATCATTCATATAAAAAGATTTACCCATCGACTAATATGAATCCAATAATTGTTGTTAGTATTCAATTACACGTTCTCTCATTCTTCGTTAACCTCCTAAGTTTTTTTAAATGAAAATATCAACGTAAACCTACTAAGATTAGTATTTTCTTTGTAAGTGAATATTCTAAATGTTTGTATTTGAAGCCTTTTAATACTCGCATCAATTTTCTAACTCGTCAGTACGTTTTTATGATCTTCTATGCACTTTGTTATTGTGAAACCATTTTTATTAATTATTATATTATTTAATTAATAGTTTCACATGTCATAACATTAATATTTATGAATAATTTAATTAGCTTAATAATTATTATTTGATTAATAATTATTTACGAAGTAATAAATAAAAAGTTAAAAAAATGTAAGAGAGAATGTGGTGGGGTAGGTTAAAAAGTAGGAGGGAAGGTTGAGAGGAAAATTTTGAGTTTGTTGGTGGTGGGATAAAAAAAATTAAGAGCGGAAAAAGATGATTAGGAAGAGTGATAAATAAAGAGAGAGAGAGAGGGGAGCAACATTTTTTCCAGTGCTCTAATATACATTATCCATGTAAGCATGTAACCTGATATGAATCCCACAGCGGCACACAAGTATGAGGCTAATATTTGCCGCTGTGACCCAGTGAGATCCTACACGCATCATCAAAACACAAAGATTTGATTTTGAGCGAGTTTCAGTGTTACTCAAAGATGAGTATTAGCGTATCTCCCCCGTTTTCAGGCAGCATCAACCACAGACATGTGATCCCTTTTTCGGCACACTTTCCTCTGCAACCCTCCTCTGTATGTTAACTCTCCAATTTCACTTATGTTCTTCATTGTTTCACACAAGGGTGGAATTATTGCAGAATTAGGGTTTTGGGATTTTCAATTTGTTATTTCTGATAGCGCTTACCCTTGTTTCCCTCTACTCATGGAACCTGGCCATCATTGAATCAATTATCGAAACTCTTGTTGATGATTGTTAGCAGCTATTATGGTAATTTGACTTGGAAGCTTCAGTTTATGTACAGAGAAGCTGCAGTAGTTTGACAACATGGAGGTTTTCATCGCAAACCCTAAAAAGGAGAGCTTGTGGCCCAATTAGAAGCCAAGTTGAAGCTGAAGATGCTACGGTCGAGGAAGCATGTGAATTAGTAAATGGATCTGAGCTGACTATTGGGGATGGGAGTGACAGCATTCATGCTTATCTGTTTAAGGCTGTCAAGAATAACAATGGAACAGGCATTCTGCTTTTATCTGATATCTTCGGGTTTCAGGACTCCTCCACCCGCGATTTCGCCTATCGCACTGCCTGCAATGGCTACAAGTAACTTCATGCACACCTTCTAATAGTCAACTGCAAATTCCATAACCAAACTTTGGTCCTTACTAAGCTTATTTTGTTTCCATCTAAAGCGTTCTAGTGCCAGATCTTTTTCGTGGTAATCCATGGAGAAGTGACCGGCCAAGATCCATGTTGGAGGAATGGTTAGCAACACAAGACCCGGAGAGGGTAGCCAAAGACATTGACATCTCCAAGAAATGGATGGTGGAGGAGTTCGTAGCAGCCGGGATCTCTAAGAAGCTGGGCATCATCGGCTTCTGCTATGGAGGTGGGCGTGTAATACAAGTGCTTGCCCGAGACCATGATTCTTGCTTCGGGACTGGGGTGTCGTTCTATGGCACGAGAATAGACAAATCTGCTTTCGCTGGTGTGAAGGTACCGGTACTGTTTATAGCAGGGGACGAGGACACCCTTTGCCCCGTTGATACCCTCTCAGAGTTGGCTCAGACGATAGGTAATGACTCGAATGTAGTGGTTTTTAAGGGAAGAGGACATGGCTTTGCTCACAGGCCACAATCTACTGCAGAAGATACTGATGCTGACCAAGCTTTCTTGGCCATGAGAAACTGGCTGCACAATCGGCTACTCTTACCGAGCGTTGATAACCCCGAGTGAGTCTTGCCGATCTGTCAATACTGAATGATGTTGATGTAATAGAAAAAAATCAAGTTATATCTTGGCTACAACCTGTTCTTTGTTTTACCAAAATATGCTCATGAAGATTGTCAGCCTGTCAATACTGATTCAGCTCCAAATCTCGTCAACTTGTATTCATAGCTGTGTAGAATTTGTATAGTTACCTGGAAAAGATAATAAGAGGCAAGGCGAAGAGGAGAGTCCATGACCGCCATGGATTTGTAAATTCCGCTTTTCAGTTTAAGGTACCATAATTGAACAACTGAGGACTCTAATAAGAGTAGGTGTAGTGTGACGCAAATACAGGTTCGGAATCGCTCAAGAAACAGGATGCTAGATCACCGATTCAGCAGGATTCTTCCACTGGTGAAGGAGGTCATATCTGAGAGGGTACAAAGCATGGCGACTCGACCAGTAGACCAGGGTAACAGCTCTTGGGCCTCATTTCATTATTTGCCTGCCAAGTATAGTTTTATCCTTACTTCAAATGTTTTACCTTGTAACTACTTAGGTCTAACTGTATGCATATACATGTACATAATCTATGTTTAAAATGGTTGAAGATAGATGGTGACATATGACTTGCTGGACTATATTTCAGTGATGTTTAATATACAGAAGTGGCTCCTTTGGCATAAGTGCAACATAACATATGATGCCCTATCTATACCATGATCATAGGTTACAATGTGATGATATTATAATTAGCTTTTGTTGGTTATTTTTATGGTTTATATTGGAAATTGTATAATTGCCGATGAATGGGCTTGATGGGCCTTGCGGGCCAGCTTATGAGTAATCCGACATATGATACAACACGTGTTACTTGGAGTTTGATTCCTGTGACCTAAATATATAAACTTCCTATGGAGTCGTTATAGATTTAATACCAAACAAGAACGAAACCATTCCTTTTCATGCCTATGATTGACAGGGGGAGAACCGAAAAGGAATCGTCAATCTTCTCCTTCGACTCCATTTCTTTTCATCGACTCCATTCCTTTTCATGCCTTTAATTCTTGTCGGTTTTATAGTTTGGTTTTGAGTTGTTTCATTGATGAATATTTTCGTTTGCCGATTTATTTCTGCCTCTAGTTTCAGCAATCGAGTCTTTTTACCTGTTTCTCAAAAAAAAGCTCTTGAATAGGCTACCGTATTGAGCCACAAAAAATGGAGTTAGCTTCAGCAAAGCGATAACAGATTAACAGGGGGGAACCGAAGAGCCGCACCACGACTCTTTTGTTCATGAATTATTCAGTACACATTAAACAGCAGTGGTTCCATGAGTCAGCGTGTTATGAACCATTCTTGGTATTATACACGTAAGATCTAGCAAAATACACGAAGAAAGACAATCCAACGGCACTCAGAGAAGCAAGGAGCCAGTAGTAGTAATCAAGATGTGCCCGGTTCAGGTTGTTAGCAAACCAGCTGTCTTGACCACCCCCTCCGGTTATGCTATCAATGGTGGAGACTATGAAACTGCTCAGAAGGCTACCCGTCCCGAAAATACTGAGATATAGGGACAGTCCGACGCTTCTTAGTTCGGTTGGAACCTGGTCATAAAAGAACTCTTGCAAGCCAACCATGGTAAACACATCAGCTATCCCAAACAAAGCATATTGAGGAACCAGCCACCACACGCTCATCGGAACCGGCACCCCAGGAGAATCAATGAGCCCGTGCTCCAGAGCCGTCTCAAGCCGCTTGCCTTCAATTACTGCAGCAATTACCATAGCCACCGTGGAAATTAACATCCCTGATGCAATTCTTTGGAGCACCGTTATACCAGCTGGTTTCCTGGTTATTGATCGTGCACAAGGAACAAAGATGCAGTCATAGATGGGGACAAAGCAAACAATGAAGAGGCTGATGAAGGATTGTAAGGAAGCAGCCGGAATTGAGAAGCCGGAACTAATTGTTCTGTCCATTGTCACTCCTTGCTTTGTGAAGAAGGTGGATGACTGTGCAAATACGACTGCATATATTAAGCTGCAACCCCAAATCGGGAATAATCTTAGCACTCCTTTTGCTTCTTCCACCTCGCTCAAACTGCACACTCTTCCTTCTTCTTTTGTGTCATCAAGCGCAACCAGCGCTTTGTTGAGGAACCTGTTCAAACCAAGTACACACAGCTGTTTGATGAGGGGTGCAAACACTGCAGCTAGATAAGATGAATTGGGGAGTCAATAGATACTCATTTGTACCTGAATTGCTCCGAGCAACGGCCAGGGAGAAAGCCCTGAGCTTCAAGATTGGCATTAACTGCGGAAGGTTTAGCACGCCAATTCCTTGCTGCTGTTGCAAACACATGGCCAATCCTAGTAAATGGGCTCTTCTCTTCACCTTTGGTGATATACCGGTAAGTTGGACTACCAAGCCAAAATATAAATAGCGCAACTACCATTGTAAGACAGGGAATCCCAAACCCAAGGCCCCAGTTAAGGTTGTCTTGAATGTAATTCAATATTGCAACCGCAAACAAAGGACCCATACATATAGCGAAATACCACCAATTAAAGAAGGAACTTTTGGCCTTGCGTTCCTTGGGATCATGGCCGTCAAATTGGTCAGCTCCAAAAGCTTGAACACAAGGCTTATGTCCTCCTTGCCCAATAGCCACTAGGTACAAGGAGGAGAAGAAGAGAATCGTCTGTAAGTGAGACATTTCACATGATGAGCTTTGCGTGGTCTCTGTGCAGCCGGAAGGATTTAAGGACGGTAATATAGAAGACAACGCGAGCAATCCCAAGCCCTGTCTTGGTGCATAAATCAATCGAGCATAGTTAGAGATCAATCAGGTCGCCTCAAATAGAATGCCAACAATGTCATAAGGAATTATTCTAACAGTCCAAATATACATGATACCATATATGAAAGGATTGCAAAGACTAACCAAGATGTAGATGAGAGAAGAAATAACAATTGTACGGAAACGGCCGAGGAAGGAATCAGCGACCACAGCGCCGAGAAGAGGGAGGAGAGAGGTGACACCCGACCAGGCGTTGACGTTGGCGGCGGCGGCGGCCGTTGACTGACCCAGTGGGCCGGTCAAGTAGCTTATCAAGTTCGAGGCAATTCCATAATACGCAATCCTCTCAGCAACCTCCACACCTTCAACAAAAACCCAAACCCTAAAACTTGAAATTCCTCTCAAATCGATACTAAAAGGGAAAGTCAAACAGAACAGCAGTTGTAATTGTTGGGGGCGAGAGTCAAAGTGGTACCAATGATGAAGCATGCGGATCTCCAGCCACCGTATCTGGATCGGATGATCGGACGGCCCTTGTAATCGACGGCGCCATCAACGGTGTCTCCTGACAACAAGGGGAGCTGTGCGTCAGATTCTTCCACGGCTGGAGCGGTGAGGACCATCGGAGAGTTGTGAATAGCTTGGGCACCACTGACAAACCCACTTATGAGCTCTCTTTAAGATAAATTTAAGTGGGTTTCTCAATCAGGTAGCAGTGTACAGCTGTATGATTGGATGAATGGATATCACTCTACTATGGAGATAATACAGTATCGCAACAAATTGATCCGACCCCGGCTGGCTGCTATGATTGATGAGGATTGAGAATCAATGGACGTGCAAAATTGACCGGTAAGGCGGTAACTACACAAAATCACTACTGTTTTTCGCTCAATCACTTTTCTTTTAATCGCTTCTTATTCGTGGAAGGATAAGAGTTGACTACCTGGGTCTTTTTAGTAAATACTTAGTACAGATTATTACAAAAAAAAACATTATTAGTACTAAAAGATAATTAAAAATTATATAGTTAAATTTTAGTTATTAAATAAATTTTAAATTTTCAAATTTATAAATTTTAAGCTGAAAAGTAATTAATAGTGTAATTTATATGTCTTTTTGGAAAATCTTTAATAGAGATTATTGATAAGCATATTATTAGTAGATAGTTAAAAATTATATCATAATGTCTAATGGGTAGTTAAATTTTATTTTTGTTATACAGAATTCAAATTATAAATTTAAAGCTGAAAAATAATTAATAGTGAAATTCATATGGCTTTTTTTGGTAAATACTTAATAGTAAAATTTTAGTAAAAAATACATTATCAGTACTAATAGATAATTAAATATTATATGATTAAATTTTATTTTTTGTTAAACAAAATTGGGCTAATTAGGTAAGTAGGCTGTTTTGAGAATTAGATTAGTAAATAGGCTTTTTAGTATTTTTGAGTTAGTAAGTGTACCCCAAACTTATTTTTTAACCGTGAACCCTAACTATTCTATCCTCTTCTCTCTTCCCCTCTCTCTCTCCCTAGTGGCACCTCTCTCTCTCTCCCTCGTAGCCGCAAATGGCAAGCACGCTTCCTGGAAGTTACGGCACAAACCTGTATCCCACTGAGAATACATGGACTTAAGCCTCTTGGAGAAGACTTCAAGATTGATTTCGTAATCAGCACCGCCGGCACCCGCTCCGCCACCGCCCTTGCCGGCTGGCGGTTGGCCATTCGAGCTTCGAGGGTCCGGCATTGAAGGTCCAGGATAGTGAAATGATAGCGAGCTTGAGGGTGGATGAAGTTTTGAAATCGCGAGAAAACGATAAGGGGAAGGGCTTCGTGCTACGGTTAGGGTTTGAAATTTTTTGGGGGAAATGGAGCGCTTTCTATGCTGGCGGGGAGGAAATAAGGGGGCAAATTTCAGTATTTTACTAGTACAGTTGAAGGGGCGTTTTGGGTTCCTTCTGCGTTCCTTGCGCTGTGCTGAGTTTGAATAAACAGTGAAGTTACGGTGGTGGTGGTGGGTGGGGAGGATTCCTTTCTGGTTTCTATATGTTGTGTTGCTTGTGTTTTGGCTCGCATACGAGTAAAATTCAGGTATTGGAATTTGCTTGTGCTTCCTAATCTGCTAATTTCTGGTATGACTGAAATTTTGTGAATTTTCTGGTACGAGGTTTTACGTATGAATTTCATACCAGAATCTCTAGTATCTATCTATCTCTTTCAAAAATTATGTAGGATAGAGAGGCGCAAGCAAACTCAACAATCCATCCCTTTCAAAACTCTCTTTTCCGTTTGGCTCATCGTCCTCAGCAGCGGTATCTATCTCTCTTTGTGATTAGTTCGATCTGACTGTAGTTTAAAGTGAAACAGATGTTACTCTTATGAATTTTATCTCAAAGTTGTGCTTGAATAAGCTGCTTGCAAGTGGATCGATTTGCTCAAAGCTTTTCCTCTTTCTTAGTGAATCTGATTACAGTCATGGGCCCAGCAGTTTCATCGATATCAAGTAAAGAACAAACATGCAGTTTTATGGTATGAAATTCATACCAAAAAACTCATACCAGAATTTTCTGGTACGTAAAATTCTTACCAGAAAATTTTGTTATGAGTTTTTTGGTATGAAAAATTTCTGGTATGTAGTTTTATGGTATGCAGTTTTATGGTATGTAATTTTATGGTATGAAAATCCGGTGTAACAAAATTCTGGTATGACAAAATGTAATTTTATGGTATGTAATTTTATGGTATGAAAATATAGTGTAAAAAATTCTGGTATGATAAAATGTAATTTTATGGTATGAAACTTCTGGTATGAAATTTATGGTATGAAATTTCTGGTATTTAAATTATGGTATGAAAAATTATGGTATGAAAAATTATGGTATGAAATTTCTGGTATGAAATTTCTGGTACGAACTTTTCGTATGATAATTTCTGGTATGAAATTTATGGTATGAAATTTCTGGTATAAAAATTTTGGTATGTGAAATTCTGGTATGAGAAATTCCGGTATGAGAAATTTAGTCCAGAAAATAAAAAAGAAATAATAAATATAAAAAAAAATAATAAATAAAAAAAACAAATTCAGTAATTAAAAATTAAAACTTATACTTATATAACAAATAACAAACATCATTTATTCCTTTCTTTTTAAATAGAAGGGTTAATAATTTTTACCTACTATTAAATGAAAGTGGTAAAAAATTTTGGGTACACTTTCTTAAACAAAAACTCAAAAAAGCCTAGTATGTCAAATTCTCCCAACAAAATTAAAAATTTTAAATTTATAAAATTCTAAGCAGAAAAATAATTAATAGTGTAATTCATGTCTTTTTGGTAAATGTTTAAAAACAGATTATTTCCCAAAACATATTATTAACACTAATATATAATTAAAATATATATTATAATGTCTAATGTGTAGTTAAAATTTTATTTTTGTTAAACAAAATTTGAATTTTTAAATTTATAAAATTTTTAGCTAAAAAATAATTAATAGTGTAATTCATATGTCTTTTTGGTAAATACTTGATAGAGATTATTGCCAAAATAAACATTATAAGTACTAATAGATGATTAAAATTTATATAGATAAATTTTAGTTTCGTTAATCAAAATTCAAAATTTTAAATTTATAAAATTTTAAGCTGAAAATAATTAATAGCGTGATTCATATGTCTTAATGTTAAATATTTAATAGAAATTATTGTAAAAAACATTATTAGTACTAATAGATGATTAAAAACTATATTATAATGTCTAATGTGTAGTTAAATTTAGGTTTTGTTAAACAAAATTTGAGTATTTAAATTCATAAAATGTTAAGCTGAAAAATAATGAAAGAATTTGCCTAATAGGCCTTTTTTTGTTTTTTTTTCCCATATTCTTTTTACACTTAATGAGGTTAATGAGGAGGTTTTAATAGGTAAATATTTTTCACTAACTTCCTCCCGCTTCATTCAATTCGCGAACAACTTCTTTCAAACCAGGCGATCGACCGTTCTACTCCTCAACTTCAACTCCGAAACTTCTCCCTCAATCTCTCTCGTAATCTCAATTCTTCAAGTTTTCAATTTTCTCATGTTTTCTCCGACATTCTCCTTCAATCGCATTCTCAAATTCGTCTTTGTTGATACCAGATTTCAAACCAAATCTCTCCTTCACCTGTTAATCGATCGTAAACCCTAACCAACAGAAAAATGTCTACTCGATCTAAGGCCGTAGGAAACCGATCGTCTGCTTCTAATCTTCCTACATTCAATCTTCTAACCCCAACACCTCCTTCACCTGTTGAAGAGGATGTTTCAAACGAGGGGCATACACCTCCTATAATATCCGGAATTTTATTTCCGATTATTTCCGAGTAAAACCGGATTTTCTTCCGTCAACCTTTCTCATTTTCCTAGTGTTGCACACAACACAAATTCTAACATTCTATGTAAGTTTTAATCTACATAAAATGATAATATAACACCAAACCCTAGTTTATATCTATAGGTTTTCTTCGAAAGCGTCATGACATGTCTTTGACGAAGTCATGACATGCCTTGACGAGACCATGACGAAGCCATCCGGACTGTGACAAAGCCTCGCTCCACCATTTTTTTTTCCCACCAGCCTTGCTGCTTCAAGTGATGGGCCAGACAAGCAGCCCAGTTTACGTAATCCTGTCAGCCCAAGAGTGAAGAGGGCGCCCTTGTAGCAGTTGCAAGCTAGTTGGCGTCCACGCAAGGATGAGCTGGAGAAGGGTTTTGCTTCCTTAACCGCCTCTTGAAATCACGCCACACATAAATCTCTCATCCCTTCTGCGTCTCCGGATTTCACGTCAGCCGGTGATACTCCAGGATCTGCATACCTCATCCCCCGTCTCCTTGTTGCTGTCGAGAGCCAAACTCAGCCTCTGACGCCCGCCTTCGTGCACACAACGACAACATCTCTTCCTTGGCATTGTACGTTGCCGTCGTCTCCACGTCCGCCCGCCTCCAGTCGAGCAACACTCACCGATCCAATAAGAAGACTACGTCTCTCTAGTCCTAACGGGGTCCCCTGTGAACACGCCATCAGGAGAGAACACTTGCACCCTACACAGCAACGGCCTCGCCGTCCTATTGCCTGGGTGAAGAAGCAGCACTCGACGACCCTAGCCGACTTCTGTCCTCGCTCTTCGTCTTATCACATCAGGAAAGGTCACCAGTGGGCGTGCCTCCTAGCCTCTTCCCTAGACGTACCAGCAGACTCCTCCTTCCTGCACGTAACAACACAACAGCCAACGTCCTTCCTCTTCCTACTCGTATTTTTGAGCTTGTCGAGTCTCTCTTTTTGGGTAAACATATCCCCTTCCTTCTCTACATTGCACTCTCTATATATATGTGTTGATGTGAGCCCATTTGTATCTCGGAACCTGCATAACAGCCCTCGAAGATGGCTCGTGGAGCTGCTGCATTTTCTGCGTTGTAAAGTGATGAACAACTAAGTTCGGGTCAAAATTTAGGTATGAAAGACTGAACTTATAAGTTTCCAAAGTAGCCCAGTGTGCATACTATGATGTATCAAAAGTTGTGGTCGATTCAGCGATCGAATCTGATGGACATGAAATTTTGATGGAACATAGAGCGAGATGCATACTATGATGTATCAAAAGTTTTGGTCGATTCAGCGATCGAATCTAAACTTATAAGTTTCCAAAGTAGCCTAGTGTGCAGTTTGGTAAAGTACAAATTTTTGGCTAAGTATGGGAGAAATTGTGTTGAAGAGTCAACTTGGGATTTTTGCGTAAGACTAGTTATTGATTCCTTCTGAGATTTATTTCTTCTAGTGAATAGAATACTTTGCATATAAGGATTAGATATTTTATTTGAGATTTTTAGAGTTTTATATGAGCATTCTAAGTTAGGACAAAGTGAGATCGTTAGTGATTTTTTTATGGAAGTTAAAAAGTTGGAAAAAAATCTTCCAACTTAAATAGATCTTTCTTGTGAGTGATGTATTATGGTTTTGGACTTATTATGAAGTTTTACAAATATACCCAGAATACTTCTAGGGTTTCGGACACTAGAGGCAAAATAGTCATTTGTCATTACGAGTGTATTTTGGTAATTTATCTGATGATAGAGTTAAATATCTTAGAAGTTGAAGACTTTTAATAAAGTGGAATACATTATTGATCCACTTGCCTTTTATAACAGGCGGTTGAGTTCCTGCGATTGCGAATGAGTTGAGATAACAGGATTATGATTTGATTCAGGTAAGTCCTTTGGGCTTACTTAGCTGACTTCTCGATATGAGTATGAATAATGGTAGTGGTGGGTGAATGAGATGTTTATAGTTATATTTTAGTAATAATTATATACGACCTATACCTTGACCTAAGAGTAACGGGCGGTGACATTCTGCTCAGTAGCCTGAGGGCGCTGGGGGTTTCTGTAGGGACTAGTCCACACTCGGTTTGTAGTGATGCTACCGGCGGAGGTAAGCTAGACCTACACCGGTTGGATAAGGAACGGAGGCGAGAACTCTTAAGATTTCTCGTGCCACAATTTTAAAACGGAATAAAGTGAATCACTTAAGCTATCAGATAATAACCGAACTGTGTGTCAGCATGATGGGTGTTTATGTTACCTTGTTTGTGTTTGTGCTATCTTTATTCTACTGATATTTAGAGTGTTAGCTAACGGTTTATACGTGTTGTAGATTTGTTGAGATAGACAGTTGTAGAGAGATCCGGGATGGATGGTCAGCCGGGTCCACGTACTCATTAGATGGGGACGGGGGAGTCTTCCATTCGGCATGCATGTTATATAAATACATAGATGTTTTGTAAGGCTGTCACATGTGTACATTCATAAAATAAATTATTATGTTTTGAAATTGTTTTAAATACATTTGTGTCTTGTTGTAAGATCCTAGTAAAATTGTTGTTAAATCTAGGTCAAGACCCATTGTGAGATCCTAACCAGTAGCTCTCCGAGTTCCGAGAACTTGAGGTGTTACACCTCCGGTGTCTAATCATGATGCAAGTCTTCAAATAGTTTTATCCTGTGGTCCCAGGGAAGAAAATATATCAGTGGTTAGTATGGATTGGATACTCTTTCAATTTTTCTTGTATTATTGTTTCTGGTATATGTTCATATTAAGTTTTGATTTTAACGTCCCGAATCCGTGGGACTCGGGACGCTACGGGTGGGGACCTCACAATGGGTCCCGACCCTTAGCCTGATAACAATTTCACCGGATCTTACAACAAGACACAAATTAAAGGCAAAATATGAATCCCAAAAGAA